>OZ022504.1:55656062-60696038 GCA_963989385.1 Ctena decussata
GATGCGTTATAGCATATACTTAATACAACGATCTGAAAAAGTTTTATATCTACAGGACCCATGACAGTTGTAATGTAAAGCCTATAAAAGTGGTCAATGACTATAACCTACACTATTTAAATGTGAAATCTCATGAGTGTGTTCCAACTAGTATTTAAGTTATGGACCGGGCACAAAATTGCATAAAAAATCATCAAGGGGAAATGAAGCAGAAAGTTTTAATGCAATAGCTGTCTTTCTTGTTCGCGACATGTCGTCATAATTTGTTTTTACATAACTGCATTGTGTAATAAAGATATTCCGAATGGCATTAGAAAAAAAACGGAGTGGATACAGATTTTCAGCTCAGTCCGTCAAGGGAGAATAACTCAGAAAAGTGTTATTTGTACGTGCCACACATGCACCTTTCATGTTGATATGCATGTTACTGTTGTTGGGGAAGAGCTGTTACTAATGTACTGAGTTCCTGTAGCCGCGGGTCCCTTTGTCGTGTTATTTAGGCTATAAAATATGGTTAAACTGCACATCTTCATGATGCGTTCTGCATAACTATGTAGTAGGGGAGACTGGGGTCTAGTTGGTCCAAATATTGCACCTTTTCAGATGCTGAGGTTAATATTCATTTCGCATTGCGTATCTAGTATAATCATTTTCTGGCTTATTCTATAGTTTTTATGTCCCCGCATCCTATGATGCCGGGGGCATATAGTGTTTCGGTTGTGCGTACGTGTGGACGTTATTACGTCCGTACGTCTGTCCGTCCGTCCGTACGTACATACGTGATCCTATTAGACCCAGGTTAAGATTTTTGTAAGAGGTAGATTACAGGGTTCCTACTATTGTAGCAACTTGAAATTTTGAATGAGGATCTATATCTATAAGTACAAGAATCAGGGCATACTGATCCATATGTCACGGTCCGCTGACTTCGGACTTAGCCTTATTTTGCAAGGTTAAGATTTTTGTGAGCGAGAGATTTTATAGTTCCTATTACTGTAGCATCTTGAAATTTGGCAAGAGGATTAACATTTATAAGTTCAACAGGAATACCCAACAATCAGGTCATGAAGATCCATATATCGCGGTCCACTGACTTCGGACTTAGGCTATTTTTGCAAGGTTAAGATTTTTAGGCTATTTTTGCAAGGTTAAGATTTTTGTAAGATGTAGATTTTAGGGTTCCTATTATTTTAGCAACTTGAATTTTTGTATGAGGAGTATCTATAAGTACAACGGGAATATACAACAATCAGGTCATGAAGATCCATATGTCACGGTCCACTGACTTCAGACTTAGGCAATTTTGCAAGGTTAAGATTTTTGTAAGAAGTAGATGTTAGTGTTCCTACTATTGTAGCAACTTGAAATTTTGTAAGAGGATCAATATTTATAAGTACAACAGGAATATAAAAGAATCAGGTCATGGTGATCCATATATCATGGTCAACTGACTTTGTTTCTAACCAGGTTCTGTAATACACAATATTTTCTATTTTGGCCATAGAGTGACTCTGAAACTGTATAAAGGGCTGCAGTTTGTGTCACATTTCAAATGTTGGTTGATGCCTGGCCTATGGCCTTTTATATGATCAAGTCTGCCTTTATGAACCAATTTATCCTACAAGTGCAAGTACCTTAATGAATGCGCCATCTTACTTAAGGTACTAGGCGGGGCATCCGTGTACTATGGACACATTTCTAGTTCGTTCTGAAAATGACAGATTCTGATAAATATAGCCGTAATCCGAGATGAGTTGAACTGGACCAACTTAACCCGCTATCGGGGTAAGTTGGTCCGGACAGCAGGCAATCGCAACTTATCTCATCATTCGTATCAACACAATCAATTGCGGGAAATGTCTTAAATTGTATAGGAAATACACGTTTCATACGATATTATAAAATCATCAATTAACACCGACTTGTTATGCATACAGGCTCTTAAAATTCAATTCTTCTTCAGTGTTTTGATTGTTTTGTGTGTGTGTTTGTGTGTGTGCTTTTTTTCATAATTCTATGTTAATATTTAATTGGGAGATTTTAAAGTTGTAAACATGACTCCCTTAAAAGGCATACTTAACCGCTTAGGAGGTCTAAGCCTGCCCAGGAATATAGGTGTGTTAGGTTAACTGACCGTCCCGACATGACCTTAGTTGTTTACCGTGGACGTTAAGCATCAAATCAACCAACCAACCAACCAATGCACTAAAATGCAGGGGGCATCTCTATTTATTTCGCGAGGTCATTTTTATATACAAAGTTACATATTTTATGCAAACGGAATCGAAATCTGTGATAACTGTTCTTTCTTTAGATATATATTTTAACAGGAGAAACGTAGAAATGATTGGTGGAATTTAACTATATTTGGAAAAAAAATTAATGTTTTTGCGCGAAAACCCCGCAGTTCTACTGTATATTTGCTTATTAACAAATATCGATTTTTTCATATGACTGGATTTGTTGCTCTTGCAGTTTAATAAGATTTAAACAGTGGCACGATTAAAAATAAAAAAAATAAAAGGTTCTCCCTGTTGTACATCAAGAAACAAGTGGATGAAGTGGGTGGTTGATTTGGGTGTGTGAAGGGGGTGGGGGAATAGGAACGGGGAGGGTCGTTCAAGACAGGTGAGGGGATTACCGGATAGAAAGCTCTGGAAATTTTGTTTCTCCAAAATCTGGGTACCTTTGTGAGACCGCAATATTCACAGAACGCATTTTTCACATGTGTGAAAAATCCGGTCGCATTTTTCACACGTGTGACAAATCCGGTCGCATTTTTCACAGAATTTGAACGCATTTTTCACATATCTGTGATATTTGCGTTTGATATATACCATGAAAACGCAATTTTCCGAACGCATGCAACACCCCAAAAATATGACAAAATATCACAAAAACGCAATTTTCACTTCTTGGCAATTTTATAATCCTGAAATTATAAAAGTGATAGTGGACGGAAAACGGTAGAGTAAACAAAAAGAAAACTAATAATTTGTTCTGCTCTTCCGCGCAGAAGGTCGCACGTTCGAGTCGACAGCTGGGTCACGACTGAAACATTGACTCTGTCATCCCAACAGTAAATGGTAACCTGTCCCGAATCAGGGAAGGATAAAGCTACGAAAGGAGAGGAATAGGTTCCCTCTTTCATAACATGTGCCTAAGACACTGTATGCTCCTTCAAATACTGTCCCTACGACCACAAGACTGTGGATGTTTGTTTGATTCACTTGTATGCTGATGACGTAGGCTGTAGTGCACAGTTTCTAGTTCTAACTGTTGAGCGGTGCCATAATTCAGCGGGAGGAGACCTTACGGTATTACCGTGCAATATTAGGCATTTCCAGTTGAATAAATGGAGTGAGTGAGTGAACTCGGGTTTAACGTCCCACCAACAACGAGGTCATATGGAGACGGGACCTCGGTTTAAAGTCTCATCCGAAAGACCGGAGAAGCGGGAGATCGATCTTGCGTCCCCTGGATTGGTAGTCCGGAGGGTTATCCACTACACTACAGTCGCTCCTGAATAAATGGAAGGAAGCTTCTTCTTAACAGTCCCTTATGCCATATCAAAATTAAAGGTATAATGGTATATTCAGTTGCGTGTTCATATCATCTTCACTGCAGCTGGTGTTTGTGCCGCGTGGCGCCGTAAAACGTCTCCCCGTACATCATCATAGCGCAGAACATATTTCCTCGTCCTTTGGGATCATTGAGTTCATTTGAGTAATTTTAAAAATAGAGTTCCGCTTAAACCGGTGTTAGGGGGCGTGACTGGTGTCGCACATTTCATTACTAGTCATGAACAGACTCAATTAAGCCGAGTCTGCTTTTTTCTATTCTTTGGTGAAGTCCTTTCTTCCAAAGGATCTAACTTTTCACAACATATTTATCTTCACTGCAGCTGGTGTTTGTGCCGTGTGGCGGCCGTAAAACGTCTACCCGTACATCTTCATAATGCAGATTATATTTTCTGGTCCTTTGGGTTCATTGAGTTCATTTGAGTAATTTTGAAAATAGAGTTCCGCTTAAGCCGGTGCTAGGGGCCGTGGCTGGTGTTACTTTTCATTACTGGTCATGAACAGACTCAGTTACACCGAGTCTGCTATATTCTGTTCTTTGGTGTGTTCCTTGCTTCCAAAGGATCTATTTTTTCAGAACATACTGTATATGAAATCTATATCTGGGTAAAAATGGGAGGGAAGACGTATCGTTTTCCCATAATTGTCTGCCTGTCTGTCCGTCACAAATCGTTTTCGCTTAATAACTTTAAAAGGTAGGTTTAGGAAACTTGGTACAAATATAAAGCACGCAGAAAAAGTTGGAAAATGTCAAAGTCGACAATAAGGCATAGTTCAGTCATATATTTACGAAATACGCCTAAAATTTAATCAGATGATCTACACCAGCTTAAAATAATACCTTAAAAATCGAAACCCAAGTTAAGATATTTTCCCGCAATTTGTTGACCATGTTAGCTCCCTACGAGCCGAATGCTCAGAGCAGTTGGTGTTCAAACTCATAGTTGTAGTTGGAAAGGGTAAACAAATAATTCATTCTCAAGCCTCCCTTATCGTATGTGTGAAAAGTGCGTTTCTATTAAAAATCGCTATAAACTCCGAACGCAATGGTGTGAAGAATACGATCTTATTCATCACACACGTGTGAAAAATGCGTTCTGTGAATATTGCGGTCTCTCATACCTTCCTTTTTTGTTCAAAATAATATTGAAAGGGGAAAACACTTAATTTGAATCCTTCGGCTTTTTAAGACTTAGAGCCGATTTCATTTTTTTCATAAAATGATACTTTAAAATACGCACTTTATCCTTCAAAACATGTGTACTTTCAGTTTCCCATTGTCTGAACTCTTCAACCAATCTTTTTCTTCTCTTTGAAGCCTTTTCACAGGACTGCATCTCAAATACGGGAAAACTGTATTATGGTTATCTCCATTCTAATGCAACTTTAATTATTTTTTGGATAACGCTTTTAAGTATCTGATAAAATGAAGTCACAATTACATTGTTACATAATGCAACAGTCTTATTTTCTATCAATGGAGAATAAAAAGCTACATTTTCTAATCAGCATAAAGCATTTTCTCAATAGCGAGATTACCGATGCATGATGAATAGATTAAGAAATACTTGATCAAATTGCTTTCATGTAACAGCGTAAATTTATCCAGACTTGTATCAATACAAACAACTTTTTTGACTTGTGTCATAGAAGTTTACTTTTGTAAGAATAAAGCCCTTCCATACAATTTTGTTTATGTTTGGAGACATTATTTCATTTGTGGTTATGATTGCATGCTTCCTCAACCACAAATGAAATAACTTTTGTCTGCAAATTTCTAAATGTTTCAAAAAATTGTATACTAGTTTCAGAGAAGTTTACTTTTGTAAGAATAACGCCCTTCCATACAATTTCGTATATGTTTGGAGATATTATTTCATTTGTGGTTACGATTGCATGCTACACCAACCACAAATGAAATAACTTTTGTCTGCAAATTTGTAAGTGTTCCAAAAGATTGTCGACTAGTGTCAGAGAAGTTTATATCGTTAGAATGAAGCCCTTCCATACAATTTCATGTATGTTTGGAAACACTATTTCATTGTGGGTACGATTGCATGCTTCCTCAACCACAAATGAGGTAACTTTGGTCTGCGAATTCCTAGGTGTTTCATAGATTGTCGACTTGTGTCAAAGAAGTTTACTTTTGTAAGAATGAAGCCCTTCCATACAATTTCATATATGTTTGGAGACATTATTTCATTTGTGGTTACGATTGCATGCTACATCAACCACAAATGAAAGAATTACTTCATTTGTGGGAGTTATTTCATTTGTGGTTGCAACACTTGTGTTCATTTTAAGAAATATTTTCCCTTACCCATGAATTATCCCTGATAAGGGCCCCGCCAGACGAAGTCAGCAGAGACTTTTTAGTGATCACCTTGTTCGTCTGTCTGTCTGTCTGTATGTCTGTCCGTCCGTCCACCTGTCCGTCCGTCATAATTTTGTGTCCCTTCCATGACTCTTAAAGCAGAGATATGAATTAATATTTGCATCTGCCCGAAAACGTGATTCTTCACGGGCAAGGAAAGATTATTAATACAGAACGAAGATGCAAGTAATTATAAGTGACAGTGCCTGGCATTTTGAGCCTTTTGGAGGTGCAACGTTGACGTCACGAAACGTGAAATGAAAGTGACGTCATAAAATCTGCACGTAAAGTTAATTGGATTTCCGCGCACTGACTATAAATTTCAAAGCGTCGCCTGAAAAGAGGAATTCAAGATTTCTATCGCCGTCTTAAATTTTCTTCATGTACACTATTTTAAGAATGTTTGTATTATAGATCTTTGAAAAGCGATGTCACGAACCAGAGTTACTTAAAGTTTATCCAGCTAGTATGTAAATTGTATCCAATCAGTGAAACGAAAACAAAATATCGGGTTGGTGTGAATTTCGTTTGCTTTTGCAGTAAACCTTAGCGCTATATTGCTTTGTGCTTCTCGAAATCTATTCTGGTGGCTCTAATAAATATGAAAATGGTAAAAACATAATTTCCGTTTGTCGCTCCATAAGGCTCAAAATGGCAGACACTGTCACATATTATTACTATTAATATTTACGCATGCTCGGATCGGCAAACGCACAAGCAAAGTTGGATTAGAATGTGTAATTCATGATATCGATTGTTTGACCTAGCATGATTTAAAGCAGTGAACAGCACAAGTTTGCTGGTAATAAAAATATTAATAATGCTAATAAACAAATTAAATGATAGAAAAAAGTTAGAAAAAATCTGACCCTTTCTTTTTTCTTCTTTTATTTGATATTGTCAGAGAATGAGTCATGATCATGATTATGATATTTTTATTATTGTCATTAATATTTAATTACCATTATTATTATCATCATTATTATAAAACAATTGATGTTAAACCATTGATGGCACCGTTTCCCTTTTTTTTTCTTAATGAGCCAAGACCGTCCCAGCACGAGTATAAATTAAAAATAAAGAAAAATTAAGAAAAAAAAAATAATAATATCTCATAAACAATTCGAAAGTACGTTTGAATTTCAATTTTCATTTTATTCACTATATACAGCAAACAGTGGAATACACATACAAATAGGCTACTAAATATATAGTAGCAATAAACAAATGCCTTCTCACTTGGATAGGCCGGTTACGCACAATTTATAGGTAAGATAGGCATCGTTTTGGATTAAATAATCCCTCTTTTGGTAACAGTTTTGAATGTTGATTAAATAACAGTAATTTTAAAAGTCGATATTAATTAGAGTTGAACTTAACAAATATTAGCAGATCCTTGTCTAGTGAGCATAAGTAAAGCAAAACCAACAAATCATTTGCCATATACAGTTATCCATACAGGTATTAGTTGTGCGACTCCACAGCATGAATTGAAGCGATATTTCAAAGGTGCCGAAGAACGGATAGAAGGCATCTTCTGATTGGTCAGTTTATTTTTGGAGAAATACGGGTCGACCCGTATAATACGGGTCGACCCCTATTATACGGGTGGACCCGTATATTTACGGGTCGACCCGTATATTTACGGGTGGACCCGTATTTAAGATACGGGTCGACCCGTAAAATACGGGTCGACTTGTAATTTACGGGTCGACCCGTAAAATGCAAGTAGACCCGTAAAATACGGGTCGACCCGTAAATATACGGGTCGACCCGCAAATATACGGGTCGACCCCTATCTGAAATACGGGTCGACCCGTAAATTTACGGGTCGACCCGTAAAAATACGGGTCGACCCGTATATCAGAAATACGGGTCGACCCGTATCGGTGCTTTTGACCCTCTTGGTACACCATAATAATACAACTCATAAAACAATTTGGCCGCGACGCAAGAAAAGCAACAAAGTGGTTGTGCGCCCAGTGCAGACTCAGATCAACCTGGGCATCCGTTCAGCCTGATCAGAGTCTTCGCTGTCCGCATGGAGATAGCTTAGACTCTTAGCTACCCTTAATGCGCTTAGTGAAGGTTCTGATCAGACTGGGTTGATGCCTAGGCGCATCTGAGTCTGCGCTGTTTGCACAACCGCTTTGTTGGTTTTCTTGTGTCGCAGCTCAATTAACGCTATTATCTCCTACGTAGGTGTTAGTAAGGCCTACGTAGGAGTAACTAAGTCCTACGTAGGTGTGAGAAAGTCCTACATAGGACTTAGTAAGTCCTACGTAGGAGTGAGTAAGTCCTACGTAGGAGATAGTAAGTCCTATGTAGGACTTATTATCTCCTACGTAGGAGTTAGTAAGTCCTACGTAGGTGTCAGTAAGTCCTACGTAGGACTTATTATCTCCTACGTATTAGATAAATATTTTTTTAACCTGTCACTAGGATGCTTCCATAGTTAAACATCTTAAATATTCCAGCCACATTCAATGATAACAGATTTATTCCTCATGCTCAGCTGACACACAACGCTGAAACGACGGCGTGTCATTAACTATATGACGTTGAATTACTGTCGATATTGACGGTTACATGTTACTTTAGACTTAGCTGATTATATGAGGCGCAAATTTGTACTTAGTAATTAAGAGGCTTATTGCA
This sequence comes from Ctena decussata, assembly GCA_963989385.1. Taxonomy (NCBI): domain Eukaryota; kingdom Metazoa; phylum Mollusca; class Bivalvia; order Lucinida; family Lucinidae; genus Ctena; species Ctena decussata. The sequence goes on from OZ022504.1 coordinate 55,664,676, forward strand.
GATACGTTGCTGTGATTTACCCACTGATCACAAAACATTGAATCACATTGAATCAATGTTGATTCAATGATGATTCAACATTTTGTGTTCGCTGGCTTGATGAGACTGAACTGCAAACAGCGCAGATCCTGATACGACTGCTTTACTAGGCATGCAATTTGTGTCCCAGTAGTAAGAACTGCGGGATATTATAACTATTATACTGATCTCAAACTCTCAAAAGTAGACTTTGGAAATGTTAAAAATCGGTGCTTTGTTGTCTACCGCCATATGACCTTAAAAACACCGATTCTCGTCCGATCACCGAAGTAAAGTAACGTCGAACCCCAAAAAGTTAGTACTTAGATGGGTGATCGCCTAGGAATATCGGGTGTTGCAGACTTTTGTCTGCTTTTCTTTATTAATTTTCTAGTTTTTTTTTTCTTTAAAAGTCGCCCCCCCCCCCCGCCCCCAATACATGTATTTTTAAGCTGTGCGAAGGAAAATACGTTTCTTTCAACGTTAAAGACCTTTTGATATATTCTACCGTTTACCGTCTACTGTGCACTGTCTACTCGCTCTTCGTTTTGGAGCATGCGGAAAAATAGTGCATGCTGTTCGCGGTTTTCTGTATACTATTTACTTCCAATGAAGTGTCTACTGTCTTTTTACTGCGTCCTGGATACTTTTACTGCGGCCTGTCTGCTACAACATAGACGTGGTGCAAGCACATGGGTATGGGTACAAGGCCGCAGCATGTGCGCTGTTAAGCACATTCAAACTCTACAATGATGAACCTTCAACCAAAGTGGAGTCGCACAAACAGATGGAACCCAGATAAGCACCATAGTAACCCGCACTTTATGGGAGCTAAACCCTGGTGGCCTGTTAGAATAATAAATGCATGCCATACTTTCTATGTAGCACATACTTATATTTGGGCAGTAAAACACACACGCAGACACGTCTAGTTATCTGTACATTTAAGTTCTGCAATAGTTAAAACAAATAAAAATAATAAATAAATTAAAAACGCAGTTATGACACTTTTTCTTGTCAATTTTAGTTTTGTATGATTGATATGCAGAATTTATAGATTTTGGCAATATGTACAAATTTTGGCATTACACTTATTTCTTTTCCCTATCGAATTGCTTTCTTCGCCTGAAGATCGATGTTAATGAAACGTGGACCTAGAATGCTTAGTTATAACTGTGGACAGACCTGATACCTAATGGGAAGCCCATAAGACGGATCAGATCTTTACATTGATCATGTTGATACATACTACCCAGCTGGCACACAACCTTATATTGATGTCGCATTGAGGTCGACGCAACTAGATTACATCGTATCGACGTCATTCTGACGTCATGTGCCCGCTGGGATATACTTTACTGCCTAGCAGTTACAAGACGTCGAAATATCGTAGTATTGACGAAGATGTGGCATGGGGCGTCGCATCGACCCCATTTCGACATGATTACGACGTCATGTGCCTGCTGGGCGTCTTGTATAATGCTGTTCAAACAGAGTGCATCGTTTTAATTTACCCTCTCTATTGGGATACCTTGAAATTACTGTAATTATTCTAAAATTTGAATAGGTGCTTATACTATCCGACAGTGTGTCAAAGTACTGAATGATATGGCGCATTGCACATCTTGATCTGGTTCTAAACCGATATCTCAGATACATCTATCCCAAAATTTATGATTACTGTGGCAATTGTTTGTTAATCTAGCAGCTCTTGGGTAACATCATTGATAATCAATGGGTTGGTCATATTTGCACGTGCATTTTATGCTCATCTCTTGTGTTAAACGTTATGAACCTTGTCCGGGCAAAATATGTTTGACGCTTTACGCAAACAGTGGGTACCAAGATATGTCTGTGCAATTGCATAGTCTGTCAGAGTAAGTGCAGTGCACCGTTTGATTCCAAGAAGGCGTATTTAGAGCGCCTACCCTGTTCTGTTTGTGCTAGTGCACAGACTAGTCTGAATTTAGGTGTTGTGAATATAAGATAAGGCTGATTTTATCACGACACGATTCAAATGGCCTGCGCTAGGAAAAATGTGTGTTCAGCCCATAATGTTTGAAGCGAAATATGTATGTATACGTAACCAGGAGGTACCAAGATATGACTACCCTATTTGTAGTCTACCCTGTTCTGATTGCGCATGCATCTAGTCTAGACACGCGTGTTTTGCGAATGACATAGGACTGGTTTTATCACGACACGAGGTATGCGCTAGGAAAAATGTGTTTCACCCCATTTTGGTAAAATCGAATGCAGTCCGATTAGTGTCAGTTCCTTTCGCACACTTTACGGCGCTCCAGTGTATGATGCTTAAGATTGTTTATACATGTTGTGAACGCATAACTGTTACCACAGACTGGGCTGATTCTTCTCGTCGCATGTGGCAATTTCCCGAGGGTGCGGCTTTTGGGTTACATCATTGATAATCAAGATAATCAATGGTCGGTCATAGTTGCACGTGCATTTTATGCTCATCTCTTGTGTTTAACGTTATGAACCTTGTCCGGGCAAAATATGTTTGACGCGGTACGCAAACAGTGGGTACCCAGTTAAGTCTGTGCAACTGCGTTGTCTGTCGAAGTAAGTGCAGTGCACCGTTTGGTTTACAGAAGGCCAACTTAGTGCGGCTACCCTGTTCTGATTGTGCTAGTGCACAGACTAGTCTGGACATAGGTGTTTTGCATATACGATTAGGCTGACTTTATCACGACATGCCTTAAAATGGCCTGCGCAAGGAAAAATGTGTGTTCAGCCCATAATGTTAGAAGCGAAATATGTATGTCTACGCAACCAGGAAGTGCCGAGATATGTCTACGCTCATGTGTAGTCTACCCTGTTGTGGTTGCGCATGCATCCAGTCTAGACACGCGTGTTTTGCGTATGATATAGGACTGGTTTTATCACGACACGAGGTAAGGTCAAGGTAAAAGGTGTTTCACCCCATCTTGGTAAAAGCGAATGCAGTCCGATTAGTGTCAATTCCTTTCGCACACTTTACGGCGCTTCAGTGTATGATGCTCAAGGTCGTTTTGTAAATGTTGTGAACGCATAAATGTTACCACAGACTTGGCTAATTCTTCTCGTCGCATATGGCAATTTTCCGAGGGTGCGGCTTTCAAAGAATTAGCATTGATATTACAAAAAAGGATTTTTTTTTGGCATAGTAGGCAACACTTTAGCTTACAAAACTACATATATTTAGTCCATCGCCCGGTTGGTAAATCTGCTGAATAGTAAACATCAACTGCATTTACTATACCAAAGACAAAGATAGATGGATGACGCGATATTACGTCCTTTTCAACAGTATTTTAGTTATATCTGGACGATAATGAAAGGATATGTGCAATGGAACCCCGTTTATAGTAGGAAAGATTTTCGCCTCAAGCGAGACTCGAACCTGGTCCGCTAGATCAGTAGGCCAGTGCTGAACCCACTGACCTACCGGGGCTCCTACCAAAGACAAGAGACAGACACACAACAAAGGTATTCAAATAAATATACAGACAGAGATACACATGATCAAAGAAAACTTGTTTAAGCTATCTAATCTTAAACAAACTAAACTAAGACTAAAACCAACAAGATTGATTAATTTGCCGGCAATAATTTGCATCAACCTTGACACCGAAATGTTGCATTTCTCGCGCGAAAACTGTTTTTTTTTTTCAGTTATTCTCTTAAGCTAGTCTGTCAAGCTTTGTTCACCATCTTCATTCACTACCAGATGATACTACATACGACAAGCCGTAACTAGCCATCGTTTGAATCAAGTGAGAATGAAAATGCAGTGATAAAAAAGGGGGACTTATTATCATTTCAGTCACTTTCCAACAGATTCATATGACTGCGCCTTGTTTTTTTTTTTTTTTTTTTTCGTGAATTGTTCTGAAATAGAAATCTTTCCACCCCTGTTTCCTCGATTGGTTGTGAACACCTTCAAGATATTCTGCCCGCAAATAGTACCCTGGTTCACTGGTCTCCAAGAATGCCACTTTGAATGAATATTCTGGTTGTTATGGCAAATGAAAAGAGTCTTGTATAAGCTTCTTGAAAATGTAAATTATTAGTTCAGAATCCCATCACAAGAGGGAACTGCAAGAACTGCATTGTTATTATAAAAAAGGAATTTGTTCTTTTCGCATACTGTAGTAAGCAACACTTTAGCTAACAACACTGTATATATTCAGAACATCGCCTGGTTGGTAAATCTGTTGAATAGTAAACGTCAACTGCATTTACTATACCAAAGACAAAGATGGATGGATGACGCGAATGTACGTCCTTTTCAACAGTATTTTAGTTATATCAGGACGATAATGAAAGGATATGTGCAATGGAACCCCGTTTATAGTAGGAAAGATTTTCGCCTCAAGCGGGACTCGAACCTGGTCCGCTAGATCAGTAGGCCAGTGCTGAACCTACTGACCTACCGGGGCTCCTACCAAAGAAAAAGAGACAGACACACAACAAAGGTATTCAAATAAACATACAGACAGATATACACATGATCAAAGAAAACTAGTTAAAGCTATCTAATCTTAAACAAATTTAACTAAGACTAAAACCAACAAGATTGATTGATTCGCCGGCAATAATTTGCATCAACCTTGACACCGAAATGTTGAATTTCTCGCTCGAAAATTGTTTTTTATTGTTGTTTTTTTTTAACAAGTCTGTCAAACTTTGTTCACCATCTTCATTCACTACCAGATGATACTCCATACGAGAAGACGTAACTAGCCATCGTTTACATCAAGTGAGAATGAAAATGCAGTGATAAAAAGGGGGGACTTATTATCATTTCAGTCACTTTCCAATAGATTCATATGACTGCGCCTTGTTTTCTCGTAAATTGTTCTGAAATAGGAATCAGTCCACCGTTGTTTCCTGGTTGTGAACACCTTCAAGATATTCTGCCCGCAAATAGTACCCTGGTTCACTGGTCTCCAAGGATGCCACCTAGAATGAATATTCTGGTTGTTATGGCAAATGAAAAGAGTCTTGTATAAGCTTCTTGAAAATGTAAATTATTTAGTTCAGAATCCCATCACGAGAGGGAACTAGAAGAACCTAATCTCACTCTTCATGTAGATGCCCTTAACCAGGAGGGGCACATGACGTCGCAGTGACGTCGCACTGACGTCGATGATAGTTTGTCATGTCTCACAGACAGGAAGAAAAGAGAACATCAGCTGTTAGGAATGTTGTGAAAAAGTTTCATTGTTGGATGAAAACTATAGTAAGGACTATATTTGAAAATTGGTCTTGGTCTCGAGCCATTAAAAAATAAATATGTAAAAAAAAAGATAAATAGATATAGAAAATCTTGCGTTTTCCAATATGCAATCGCAACCTTCTCATCGTTCGCTTTAACACGTATCAACACAATCAATCGCGGGAAATGTATTGGACTATATAGGAAAGACACGTTTCATACGATATTATAAAATCAGCAATTAACACCGACTTTTATGCATACAGGCTCTTAAATTCAATTCTTCTTCAGTGTTTTGATTGTTTTATTTTTTTATTTATTTATTTTTTTTGTATTTCTTTTTTTCATAATTTTATGTTAATATTAAATTGGGGGATTTTTAAGTTGTAAACATTACCCCTCAAATGGCATACTTATATAGTAAAATGCACTAAAAATGCAGGGGGGGCATCTCTATTTATTTCGCGAGATCATTTTTATATACAAAGTTACATATTTTATGCAAACGGATTCGAAATCTGCAATATTTATTCTTTCTTTAGATATATATTTTAACAGGAGACACATAGAAATAATTGGTGGAATTTAACTATATTTGGTAAAGCATTTACATGTAATGTTTTTGCACGAAAACCCCGCAGTTCAATTGTATATTTGCTTATAAGCAAAAATCTCGATTTTTCATATGACTGGATTTGTTGATTTTGCAGTTTAATAAGATTTAAACAGTGGCACAATAAAAGATAAAAAAAAATAAAAGGTTATCCCTGTTGAACACCAAGAAATAAGTGGATGAAGTGGATGGTTGATTTGGGTTTGTGGTGGGGGGAATTGGATAGGAACGGGTAGGGGCGTTCAATACAGATGAGGGGGGTTACCGGATAGAAAGCTATGGAATTTTTTTTCTCCAAATCTGGGGTACCTTTCTTTTTTGTTCAAAATGATATTGAAAGGGGAAAAACACTTAATTTGAATCCTTCGGCTTTTTAAGACTTAGAGCCGATTTCATTTTTTTCATAAAATGATATTTTAAAATACGCACTTTATCCTTCAAAACATTTGTACTTTCAGTTTCTAAATGTAGATGCGTTGTAAAATCATATAGCTTCTATGGGTATCCGAATGTATAACCTTGCAAATTATCAGTGTGTACATTTAGCAAATCTTTTAAAGTTATGAGCTGTTTAAAGGTAGGTTTCTGGACCAGCGATAACAATTATGTCCACAAAATAATTTCGTCTTTTTCTGAGCAGTATTGAATTCTCATATTTTTCTGAATTTGTTGCTACTGAGAAACTCGTCAGATGTTGAAGAAAATAGCCGTTTTACCTTTTGGTTTATTTTCTTTCGTTGGAATTCCAGTTCTAAAAATAACTATGTTTATTATGTCTACAAGTGGGCGATTTCTGATGCCATTCTCCAAAGGTCAATTTTCCCTTGCCGTGAGCTCTCCTAGAGGTCCTGGCATGGCGGATGGGTTAAAACTATCCCAAAATGCAATGCAGCATGACGTCAGCCACGTTATCTATTTTTGCAGCGAACTAAAATAGCGCTAACTGGTGTGCGAAGCACAGTTAGGAAATCCCTTGCAAAACAACTTTTCTAATATTTTTTTTATTTACACTGTTTAGTGAAACTTATTCATTCCCTTTTATAAATGCTTTCCAACAACTTGGATGAACGATCATCAAAATTATGATGCATTCCAAAGTACAGGAACCTACCTTTAAAAGATGTGAAAACCTTTCATTTCGAACCTTTTTACGAGAGAGCCTGCACTGCTTAGACTAGTCTGCGTACATGCGCATTCTAGTCGGAAAAAGTATAGTACGCACTGGAATTAGTAAGATGTTGCGTGTTTTGACTCTCTGTGCACTAACTGAGCAGACTATGTGTATGCAAAGTTCGAAATGCTCATATGAAGACTTTATTCGCGTGGTGCAACTCTAAATATTCCAGCCACATTCAATGATAACAGATTTATTCCTCATGCTCAGCTGACACACAACGCTGAAACGACGGCGTGTCATTAACTATATGACGTTGAATTACTGTCGATATTGACGGTTACATGTTACTTTAGACATAGCTGATTATATCAGGCGCAAATTTGTATTTAGTAATAAAGAGGCTTATTGAAGATACTTTGCTGTAGTTTACCGACTAATTACAAAACATTGAATCACACTGAATCAATGTTGATTCAATGATGATTCAACATTTTGCGTTCGCTGGCTTGATGAGACTGAACTGCAAACAGCGCAGATCCTGGTACGACTGCTCTACTAGGCCTGCAACGTCTGTCCCAGTAGTAAGAACTGCGGGATATTATAACTATCATACTGATCTCAAACTCTCAAAAGTAGACTTTGGAAATGCTAAAAATCGGTACTTTGTTGTCTACCGCCATATGACCTTGAAAACACCAATTGGCAATTCTCGTCCGATAAACCGAAGTAATGTAACGTCGAAACCGATTAGTACTTGGATGGGTGATCGCCTGGGAATACCGGGTGTAGCTGACTTTTGTCTGTTTTTGTTTATTAATTTTCTAGTTTTATTTTTTTTTTCTTTCATAGTTCCCCCCTCCCCCCCCCCCCTCCCTCCGATACATATATTTTTAAGCTGTGCGAAGGAAAATACGTTTCTTTCAACGTTAAAGACCTTTTGATATATTCTACCGTTTACCGTCTACTGTGCACTGTCTACTCGCTCTTCGTTTTGGAGCATGCTGAAAAGAAGTGCATGCTGTTCGCGGTTTTCTGTATACTATTTACTTCCAATGAAGTGTCTACTGTCTTTTTACTCCGTCCTGGATACTTTTACTGCGGCCTGTCTGCTACAACATAGACGTGGTGCAAGCACAGGGGCATGGGTACAAGGTCGCAGCATGTGCGCTTTTAAGCGCATTCGGACTCTACAATGATGTACCTTCAATCAAAGTGGAGTCGCACGATGGAACCCACATAAGCACCATAGTAACCCGCACTTTATGGGAGCTAAACCCTGGTGGCCCGTTAGAATAACAAATGCGTGCCAAACTTTCTATGTAGCACATACTTATATTTGGGCAGTTAAACACACACGCAGACAGATCTATTAATTTGTACATTAAAGTTCTGCAATAGTTAAAACAAATAAAAAAATAATAATCAATTTAAAAAGGCAGTTATGACACTTTTTCTTGTCAATTATAGTTTTGTATGATATGCAGAATTTATAGATTTTGGCAATATGTACAAATTTTGGCATTATTTCTTTTCCCTATCGAATAGCTTTCTTCGTCTGAAGGTCGATATTAATGAAATGTGGACCTAGAATGCTTAGTTATAACTGTGGACAGACTTCCAATATCATTATTTTTTCTGATACCTAATGGGAAGCCCAAAAATACGGATCAGATCTTCACATTGATACATACTACCCAGCTGGCACACAACGTTTCAGATGATATAAGAATTAATAATGATATAGCATTGAGGTCGACGCAACCAGATTACATCGAATCGACGTCATTCTGACGTCGTGTGCCGGCTGGGATATACTTTACTGCCTAGCAGTTACAAGACGTCGAAATGACGTAGTATTGTCGTCGATGCGGCATGGGGGGCGTCGCATCGACCCCATTTCGACATCATTACGACGTCATGTGCCTGCTGGGCGTCTTGTATAATGCTGTTCAAACGGAGTTCATCGTTTTGATTTACCCTCTCTATTGGGATACCTTAAAATCACTGTAATTATTCTAAAATTTGAAAAGGTGATTATACTAGCCGACAGTGTGTCAAAGTACTGATAGGATATGGCGAATTGCACATCTTGATCTGGTTCTAAACTGATATCTCAGATACATCTATCCCAAAATTTATGATTACTGTGGCAATTGTTTGTTAATCTAGCAGCTCTTGGGTTACATCATTGATAATCAAGGGGTTGGTCATATCTGCACGTGCATTTTATGCTCATCTCTTGTGTTTAACGTTATGTTCCTTGTCCGGGAAAAATATGTTTGACGCTATACGCAAACAGTGGGTACCAAGATATGTCTATGCAACTGCGTAGTCTGTCAGAGTAAGTGCAGTGCACCTTTTGATTCCAAGAAGGCATACTTAGTGCGCCTACCTTGTTCTGATGGTGCTAGTGCACAGACTAGTCTGAATTTAGGTGTTTTGCATATACCGTAAGGCTGATTTTATCACGACACGACTCAAATGGCCTGCGCAAGGAAAATGTGTGTTCAGCCCATAATGTTTGAAGCGTAATATGTATGTAATAGTTACCGGATGAGTGCGAGGGGTGTATGAATTGGAAAGACCTGAGCACGGGGAAATGGGAACACCGAGCGGCTTTAGCCGCGAGGTGTTTTCATTTCCCCGTGCTCAGGTCTTTCCAATTCATGCACCACGAGCTCGAATCCGGTAACTGACTTACACTTCGACACAGCATTGCCATCATCTCATGCAGTTTATGGGTTCCACGGAATGTTACTGTAAACATTGTACAAATATTTATTGTGTCTGTGTATCTGGATTTATTATGTCACCGTAAGTTTGCCTATAAATTAAAGTGGTAAAAAATCATAAAATGGAGTATTTCAAATGTTTTATTTTTTTTTTTTTTTTTTTTGCTCTTTATCACTATTAATGATAAAATTTATATATTTTTTTAATTTTTATACGCCAGTTTTTTTTTAAACAACAATAAAACGGACATATTATGTCATGGCGCTGTCCGTTCGTCTGCCCGTCTGTCCATCCGCCCATAAACATTCTTGTGTTTGCCATTAAGAGATAACTTTCTTTCTTTCTATACTGCTACACCCTCTCTCGAGGATTATGAGCAGGTGTACGATGTATCTTCATGAAATTTTATAGGAATATGTTATGCCCCAGTCACACACACACAATACGGATTGGGCGGATAGTTGTGGATAAAAATCCACGGTAATCCGCAGAATTTATGGGCGTGGCCTATTTTCTTGATTAATTTACGGATACAGTTACCTATAGATGCGTATGGTTAAGGATAAATGCGGATGTCGGCGGTCAGATATTTTCCCTTTGAATCAATACGATGAGGGATGATACGAATGTATACGTACTACTTGCCTTCTATTACCTTCTGTTACTTCTAGATGCGGAAAGATGTTGTTGATGCTACGGATGGCCCGTTCGTGAATGCCCGGTTTTATTCGCAATGGTCCGTATCGCATCCATAGTGAAGAAACTGCGTACTAGCACTTCTACAGGTGTGAGCCAATTTGACATATACGAGTAATAAGGGAAAGTTTCATTATCACTTAATAACTTCTTTTTTTCTTAACATATTTTTACATCACAAACGGTATCAGAAAGTTAAATTCTTCATCTTAAATATTGTGTTTTAATTTTGATTCTAGCACAAGTACAAAATGGTCTTTTTTGGGGTGATTTTCTAGAGGTACATAATTAATTAAAACAAATAACAAAATCTCCGTAAAACCAGTAGGGCACATGAATTTAACGACTAATTTCGAATCAAATTAATACAAAATGTTATGCATCACAAATAGATCAGATTAGAAGAAAGAGTATATTTTCATCTGGTATAAATTTTATTTGTCTAGCTATATGATAAAATGGTCTTTTTTCAATATTTGTTAAAATTTTAGTTGATTATTTTTTTGCCGGTTGTTTCCGTGCGTTTCCGTAAAATGCGACGCTAGGACACGACTCCGGCTTTCAGGTAATAGCTCCAGGCGGAGATTACCACGATAAGATATGATAGAAAGTTGTTAAAGTGAATGAATTATTCAAAATGTAGATTTATCCTGTACTGTGTCTAAATTTTGCTTGAAATGAAAGATAAAAGTAAATGTATTTAATTTTTATTTTACTTTTCTGGTCCAGAGATGCACTAGAGAACGTTTTTGGTTTCTGGTGTTAGAATAGAAACGAAACCGTGCTAGTGAAATACTAATATAATTGATGCCGATATTCTTTGGTCTTATTAGCAATCATATGAAGAGCATAGGTCGGCTAACTTCTTTAATTGGCGAAATAATTGGTATCACTGGTGCCGAATCGAAAGACACGATATAAATTATCTTATGATTGTATAATGCCAATTTGTAATGTCGGTATGTTTAGAAATTAAGCGTTTGCTCAATTGTTGCTCATTTATGTAATTATTAATGTGAGGCAAAAAGCCACACTATCTGCATAATCGTTATGCAGTTGACTCTAAGACCCAAACAAAAAAATAGATTACAAATTACTAAATGAGGGTGAATTCCGGACACTAAAGAAGAAAATTCTATCTGCCAAGGATGGAAGGACGATAATGACAGGTTGTGTAATGGAAACCGTTTACGTCTGAGAAGGTTTCCGCCTTCGGAAATCGAACTTGGGACCACTAGATCAGCGGGTCAGCGTTTAGCCTACTGAGCTACAGGGTCACCTCGTAGATAAAACTTTGGCGGTCTCTAGCGATTTAATATAATTTTGTTAGTAGGAAACAGAACACTTTATTTTTCTACAGCATTTAAGTTATGTTTATATGTTGAGTTTTTTTTATATCTTAAAGAAAGTAAATTACTTAATTTACAAAGAAGGTCTATATGCATGTTTTTTTTATTCATTTGTGTCATTCTTCTATATAATGCATTATACAAATCCGTAATTCCAAGGAAAATGTTCTTATTGTATCAAGTTTGATCTCTCATGTTTATTATTATTTTAAAATTTATAATCTTATTTTGATCCAGTTTCATCAATTTCATTTTAATTCAATTCAAATATTACTCAGTGTCAATTTAATCAATGTGTGAATATACACTATTACTGACACACGGCACGCGTATAACAGTGTGGCAATATTTAATTGAGTCGCGACACGAAAAAAGTCAAGAAAGTGGCATGTGCGCCTAGCAATGACTAAGATCAGCCTAGGCGTTCGCCAAGTCTGATCAAATGTTTTGCTGGTGGCATGGAGATAGCTTAGCTACCATTAAAGTACACAGCGAAGACTCTGATCAGACTTGCCATATGCCCAGGCTGATCTGAGTCTTCACGTAGTACATATGACACTTTGTGGGTTTTGTCGTATCGCGGTTCGACTGGATTAACTAAACGTAATATGCCGCGACTCGCCAAAACTAACAAGGTGGCATGTGCACTTCGTGTAGATTCAGCAATCCGAGCAGAGTCTTCCCTTTTCGCGTAAAGGGAGCTGAGAGTCTAAGTCCTCTCCATGATGACAACGAAGACTAAGATCAGCCTGGACATCCGCCCTGGACATGCGCTTACAATATAGCATAGGTCTTAACTATCCCTTTGTGGACAGCAAAGACTGGTTAGATTGGGTGGATGCCGAGGCTGATCTGAGTCTTTACTGGGCGTACATTCGGCTGTGTTCGTTTTGTCGTGTCGTGGAAAAAATCTGTTGTCTTTAACGATAAAATAAATGCATAATGTTTACTCACTCATTTATCATCATGAAATTTTAACTAAACTTATTTTCACAAGACTTTTTTTTATTATTATTATTTTTAAATCAAAATTTTGTGCAATCAATCATATTTTTGCTTGACTGTTCTAACAAAACCCTCAGTTATACAATTGTGTGACATACAATTCATTTAATTATTTATTTATTGTTCTTGATAATGTTGAACTTAAATTCTATGTTTGAATCAAACATACATTGTGTCTTATATAATGTTTAAGAGAGAGAGAGAGAGAGAGAGAGAGAGAGAGAATTTAGTCACGTAAAAATTTGATTATCATTGCATTATGAGACTAAATGACATGAACTGTTAGTAAATATAACCAATATAGCACCTCTTTTTCCCCCTTATTGGCTGCCAAAATCATTTTGGATTTCTGGAGCATGACAATTCCTTTTAAGAACCAAACATCTTTGAAAAATAATAATAATAATAATGATAATAATAATTATTATTATTATTATTATTATAAGATATCATTATCATGTGTTCTGACAGCATAATGCAAAGGAAATCCAAAAGGTTAAAGGACCTCTGACGGTTGTAATGTAAATTTGCCTATAAAAATAGTCAAAATTAAATTTTTGATATCCCCAAGAATTTCTCTTGAAATTTGTTGCTCTCAATTTCCCCTAACGGGCCATGCATTTAATTTTTGATTATTTTGCACATAGACTTCAATTTTTGGTGGAAAAAGCCAAATTTGGTAATTAAACGTAATGGAAACAGGAAAAGTTTTTTTAAAGATATTTTTCCCCCCGTGCCTCAGCTAGCCACTTTGCATGTATGTGTGTACTATCATAATACACATTATATGTGAGTGGCTTGCTTAGGCACGGGGGGAAACGATAGTCTACAGCTGAAAAACTGAAAAAGAGGGTGGGGTACTTACACCCTTTATATCTAAAAATAGGCTAAAGTCCTTAGTACTGAAAAAATATTGCACAATATCAGTAACAGTAGTGTGTATGTCAATTTTAGCATAGTTATCAATTAAGATTTCGATATCTTAGAAAACCAAATAAATGGACTTATTTTCAGAGACTGAAAAATTAACATACCCCTCTTGATAAAATTGGTCTATGTTAGTCTAGAGGCATGATAATTTTTCAAAATCACTGTTAAAATGTCTTTATAGTACACAAGGCTACATATTAATGCCAAATATTTCAACTTTTGTTGCCCGAGGAAGGTGCAGTAATTTGTCGAAAAATGGGCAAATATGCATTGATACTGTCAGAGGTCCTTACATTACCATGATTATTTTATGCATGAGTCTGACTATTCTAAGAGACTTATGAAATGTATTCAATATTCAATTAAAGTCATAAAGATCGATATTTTATCATGATCGAGATAAGAATATTAGCCTGAGGAAATACTTTGACGCCTGCGATTATCGCATACTGTCGTTAAAATTCGGAGATCAACCGAAAGATCTCTGGAGATCTACCTGTCCAAGATGAAACTCAATACCCTAGATGACGAAGTACGAGTATTCTGCCAGATGTACGGATGGCCATTCCGTATCTGTCAGGTGTTATTCGTAAAGGTCCGTATCGCATCTGCAGAGTTTATAACTGTCCGTATCGTATCCGTAGGGTCCGCAGGATCCGATTCCAAATTTTGAAAATTCTCAAAATTCAGGCGCGGACGAGTAGACCGTATTGATCCGTAACAAAAGGTAACTGAAGGCATTCATCCGCATTTACCCATATATAATCCGTATCTAATCCGTATCTTATCCGTATCTAATCCGTATATAAACCTATCATTCCGCAGCCCACCCATAGTTGTGGACTGATACGGTTTCACGCAGATCGTTACCTTCAATTACGGTTAGTTACGGGTCTCGTTCTAAGTGTTTTTAAGGACTTTTACCTTCAGATACGTTTCTATACGGATAATTTACATTCCAATATTGACAGATACGTATTGGTGAGGATAATTGCGAATCGCTAATCTGACTGGGGCATTAGTCCGTAACAATACGCGAACGAGACCCGTTAATAACTGTAACAATCCGCATGAAACCGTAACTGTCCACAAACTTTGGGTGGCCCGCGGAACGATAGGTCGAGATACGGATTAAATACGGATAAGATACGGATAAATGCGGATAACTGCCTTCATTTACGGATCCTTATGGTGAACTGGTCCGCGCTTGAATATCTAATTTTTTCAAAATTTGCTGGCATATCCTGCGGACCTTGCAGATACTATACGGATACGATACGGATTCGATATGGAGAGAGACCACGCCCACAAATTGTGTGGATGTAAAGTCCGCAATTATCCGCCAAATCCGTAATGTGTGTGTGTGACTGGGGCATAAACGGCAGGGCGACGTGTCGAGAACAATAATGGTTGCTTCTCTTTCTTAGTTTCCGAGTTGGGGGTGGTCGGATGGTGCGATGGTGCTGTGTGTAACTTCAGGTGCCGGGGCGTCCTACTGATTTGGAACATTGTAGGGCAAGGGGCTACTGTGCTTGCAGTAAGTGCGGGTGGGGGTTGTTTGGACAATTTTTCTCTCGTCTATCATTTCTCCTCTTTCTACCTCTCTGCGAGCCGGTCCGATATAGACTGAAATACTGTCTAAAAGGGCCGATAAACCCAAAACAATCAATCAATCGTTTCCGAGTTATGCCCCTTGATTAGTCTTTCCAGATTAGTCGTGCGCGACATAACTAGATAACCGAATGGGATATCTTGATGAAACTTCATGGCAAGGTGTATTGGGTCCCGACGATGTGTCGCATATAAAAATGGTTGCTTCCCTTTCTTAGTTTCCGAGTTATGCCTCTTTGAGAAAAAGGACTATTGGAGGCCAATCCTTCAAGTATTTCAGAACAATGAAGAACAGATCAGCCTGCACAGGCACACATTTTGATTCGTGCCTTCCTCGTATGGCTGAACCATTTGAAGACCTTGTTATGCCAGCGCAGATGCTGCTCTGATTTTTGTTACATGCCCTTTTCATATTTTTCATTATGATTACATGTAGCGTCTCGTGAAAATGGGTCATTTGCACTTGTGAATATCGTTAGAATAGCAAATGTTCAGCTCAAATAAGCTAGCGTATCGCTGCCAATGGATCAAGGTCTTTGCTGTTTTATGCATATGGGTAAGATTAAGGTCAGACAGCGCAGATGCGCAGTCTGGCCTGACAAGGCATTTTTTCGTAAATGGCAAAATGGTTTCTTATCATGTGATGCTTCGAAGATGAATATATTATATAGACCCTGATCAGCCGGTGTGCAGGTTAATAATCTGCGCAATTGTTGAAAATAAATGATGAGTGTGTGTGTTTGTACGTGTGTGTGAACTTATAGAATTCGCTATCTGTTCGGAAACGTTTGCGCCGTCGGATGATCTGTGGCTAGCCTGTGCTGTTCGATTGTGCAGAAAGATGCCATCTAGTCTGGCGCTCTCAACTAGGAGACAGTGCGACCCAATACGCCAGACACTGCCATTTTCAGTTGTGGCGTTCTGAAGGAAATGACCTTGTCCGGCTTCAATTTTAGTATTAATTCGTTTCAACAACGTCGTATTCACGTCTGTGCGACAGTATGACGTCGCGCCGACGTTGATACGACTACGGGTCTGGCCACAACAAAGAGTGACTGACATATGGCATGTGATCATTTTCACACATATTTTCTTAATACCCCGTTCTCTTTTGTTAAAGAGTGATTTGTTTGTTTGTATACCAAACGTTTGAATAGCGTCTCTCTCGAAAAGGTGGTTTCTGTAAATACTCTTACCAGTCTGCGCAGCCGAGCAGACTGTTCGAAGTGTCTATCTGCTGCCAAATATTTTCCCAGGGTCCGTACATTGTTTTGCGAACAAGGTACTCTGATCAGACGGGCATTATGCACGAGCAGATCTGAGTTACGTGTTTGCAACAATCAAACGGTATATTTTCACACGAAACTAATCATTTGAAATCAGCATATAATGTGTTGTATAATTTGCACGGACCCAGGTGTTTCTTTGAGGTCCCACCTGGGCACGAGCATTTTTGTATGGGAGTCTATGGAGAAAACATCTCACGGTTATGCAATTTTCGGGTGTTCAAGTTGGTTACTAACCTGAAGGAAACAAAGGAAGCGAAGTGTAAGTATACGTAACCAGTAGGTACCAAGATATGTCTACCGTATGTGTAGTCTACCCTGTTCTTTTTGCGCATGCATCTAGTCTAGACACGCGTGTTTTGCGTGTGACGTAGGACTGGTTTTATCACGACACGAGGTATGCGCAAGGAAAAATGTGTTTCACCCCATCTTGGTAAAAGCGAATGCAGTCCGATTAGTGTCAATTCCTTTCGCACACTTTACGGCGCTCCAGTGTATGATGCTTAAGATTGTTTATACATGTTGTGAACGCATAACTGTTACCACAGACTGTGCCTATTCTTCTCGTCGCATGTGGCAATTTTCCGAGGGTGCGGCTCTTCGGTTACATCATTGATAATCAAGACAATCAATGGTCGGTCATATTTGCACGTGCATTTTATGCCCATCTCTTGTGTTTAACGTTATGTGCCTTGTCCGGGCAAAATATGGTTGACGCGGTACGCAAACAGTGGGTACCCAGATAAATCTATGCAACTGCGTAGTCTGTCGGAGTAAATGCAGTGCACTGTTTGATTCACAGTAGGCAAACTTAGTGGGTCTACCCTGTTCTGATTGTGCTAGTGCATAGACTAGTCTGGACATGGGTGTTTTGCATATACGTTAAGGCTGATTTTACCACGACATGCCTTAAAATGGCCTGCGCGAGGAAAAATGTGTGTTCAGCCCATAATGTTAGTAGCGAAATATGTATGTTCACGAAACCAGGAAGTGCCAAGATATGTCTACGCTCATGTGTAGTCTACCCTGTTGTGATTGCGCAAGCATCCAGTCTAGACACGCGTGTTTTGTGTATGACATAGGACTGGTTTTATCACGACACGAGGTACGTGCTAGGTGAAAGGTGCTTCACCCCATCTTGGTAAAAGCGAATGCAGCCCGATTAGTGTCAATTCCTTTCGCACACTTTACGGCGCTTCAGTGTATGATGCTCAAGGTCGTTTATACATGTTGTGAACGTATAAATCTTACCACAGACTGGGCTGATTCTTCTCGTCGCATATGGCAATTTTCCGAGGGCGCGGCTCTCAAAGAATGCGCATTGTTATTATAAAAAAGGAATTTGTTCTTTTCGCATACTGTACAGATCAAATTTTGTTTACTGTCGTGTCAATG
Organism: Ctena decussata; assembly: GCA_963989385.1. NCBI lineage: Eukaryota > Metazoa > Mollusca > Bivalvia > Lucinida > Lucinidae > Ctena > Ctena decussata. Next base: position 55,682,650 of record OZ022504.1, read on the forward strand.
CACTTTTAATTTTGGACCAAACCTTGAAATAGGTTGAGCAGCTTGTCACGGAAAAAGTCGGCTCTTTCCGTATCAATCAGAACACTTTTAATACAACCATTTAAAACGATTTCAATACATGTCAATGTGGTCCAGAGGTTCAGCTTGTAGACTATTAGACTAAATATGCTGAGTCAGTGGTTCAAATCCCGTATTTCCCTTTTCTTTTTGCCCCCCCCCCCCCCTCCCCCCCACCTCCTCGCCCCCTTTTTGCTTTTTTAACTTATTTATTTTATTTATTTATTTTGTCAATTTCATTTCATTTTAAGTTCTCCACTTCTAATAACGAATTCCCCTCTTCTTGTTTTATTACGAATTATGTGAAACTACACATAATAGCTAGGGCTTATACAATGCAAAGGGGTTTCTTGTATCAAAACGAGAATTCACATGATGAATGGATGAAATGGCGGCTTAACGTCTATTCAACAATAAGTCATACCAGGACGATTCAAGGGTGATTGTGAAAGACTATGTGCAATAAAGCACCGGTTAGGTTTAGATAGAGCCTTGTCTGCCATCTGGACTCGACCCAATGGTCCACAGTCGGGAGCGCTAACAACTTTGCTACACGGACGCTTCAGCATCAAGTGCAACTCCAAAAATAACGCTCGACTGTGACAAAACCGAATCTCTGTCTGACCTTGGGAAAACATAAATTTTGTCATTTTGAGCAGCGGGATTGGTTGCGGTCCTGCCGGAGCGTCCAACTAATTTAGATAATAGTAGGACAAGGGCCTACTGTACTTGCAGTAGGTGCGGGTGGGGTTGTTTGGATATTTTTCTCTTGCCTATCACATCTCTTTTCTTTCTCCCTCTCTCTCTGGCAGACGCCTCAATGTAGACTGAAATACTGTCCAAACGAGTTGTAAAACCCCAAAAAACCAACCAACCAACATTTTGAGCTGAAATGTCTGCTTTGTCTAATCAGCAATATCCTGGTCAGTATGCATGTTGCGTTGAGGTTATGTTTAGCTCTTTCTCTGTTGGACAGGCAAGTTCATGAGTCTTCAAAAAGAGACTTTTTTAACAGATTGATTGTGCATGACTTTGCCAGACAAAACAGCATGAAAGAGTTCCTAAATCTACATGACAGGCAATCGTCCAGCTATAATATGAGTTCAACAGTTTTTTGGTTCAATTCTCGTAGAAGATTCTCCACGCGTTATCCCAACTTTGTCCGAAATGTAGGAGGAACGGAAAAGATGAAAACATATGTGAACACCTTCATGTATCATTTGAGCATACGACCAGGGCAACGAAACAGTAGCTCGATAGAATAAATTGCTCAATGCCAATGAGACCCATAAACAGTTAAAAAATCTTCCCACGATATGCTATATCGGGGAAAAAAATACCCATCCACCTGCTGGAAAAAAAAAAAAAAAAAAAAAAAAAAAAAACACTGACCCAACGATATGCCCATGCAAAACTTAGTTTGTACTCGTAGTGCTTATTGCTTTACCAACTTCGCCACAGCGGACAGTGTATTTTTTTGGTATTATTACTCAACTTATACCATGCACTTTACTGACGGATAATGACGAGTGCATTCGGGTATATTACGGAGAAAGGCGGACGGTTGTTTTGCTACAGATATAGTCGGGGTTACCCATTTACGAGGTTGGAACGGAATCGGCGACCTTTTGACACGACAGGCTAGAAATTTTGTTTATAGTAAGCAGCACTTTAGCTAACAACACTGTATATATTAAGAACATCGCCTGGTTGGTAAATCTGTTGAATAGTAAACGTCAACTGCATTTACTATACCAAAGACAAAGATGGATGGATGACGCGAATGTACGTCCTTTTCAACAGTATTTTAGTTATATCAGGACGATAATAGAAGGATATGTGCAATGGAACCCCGTTTATAGTAGGAAAGATTTTCGCCTCAAGCGGGGCTCGAACCTGGTCCGCTAGATCAGTAGGCCAGTGCTGAACCCACTGACCTACCGGGGCTCCTACCAAAGACAAAGAGACAGACACACAACAAAGGTATTCAAATAAATATACAGACAGATATACACATGATCAAAGAAAACTAGTTAAAGCTATCTAATCTTAAACAAATTTAACTAAGACTAAAACCAACAAGATTGATTGATTCGCCGGCAATAATTTGCATCAACCTTGACACCGAAATGTTGAATTTCTCGCTCGAAAATTGTTTTTTATTGTTGTTTTTTTTTAACAAGTCTGTCAAACTTTGTTCACCATCTTCATTCACTACCAGATGATACTCCATACGAGAAGACGTAACTAGCCATCGTTTACATCAAGTGAGAATGAAAATGCAGTGATAAAAAGGGGGGACTTATTATCATTTCAGTCACTTTCCAATAGATTCATATGACTGCGCCTTGTTTTCTCGTAAATTGTTCTGAAATAGGAATCAGTCCACCGTTGTTTCCTGGTTGTGAACACCTTCAAGATATTCTGCCCGCAAATAGTACCCTGGTTCACTGGTCTCCAAGGATGCCACCTAGAATGAATATTCTGGTTGTTATGGCAAATGAAAAGAGTCTTGTATAAGCTTCTTGAAAATGTAAATTATTTAGTTCAGAATCCCATCACGAGAGGGAACTAGAAGAACCTAATCTCACTCTTCATGTAGGTGCCCTTAACTAGGCTGGGGGGCACATGACGTCGCAGTGACGTCGCACTGACGTCGATGATAGTTTGTCATGTCTCACAGACTGGAGGAAAAGAGAGCATCAGCTGTTAGGGATGTTGTGAAAAAGTTTCTTTGTTGGATGAAAACAAACTATAAAGTAAGGACTATATTTGAAAATTGGTCGTGGTCTCGAGCCATAAAAAAATAAATATGTAAAAAGATAGATAAATAGATTTAGAAAATCTTGCGTTTTCCAATATGCAATCGCAACCTTCTCATCATCCGCTTTAACACGTATCAACACAATCAATTGCGGGAAATGTATTGAGTTGTATAGGAAAGACACGTTTCATACGATATTATAAAATCAGCAATTAACACCGACTTTTTATGCATACAGGCTCTTAAGATTCAATTCTTCTTCAGTGTTTTGATTGTTGTTGTTGTTTGGTTTTTTTTCATAATTTTATGTTAATATTAAATTGGGGGATTTTTAAGTTGTAAACATAACCCCTCAAATGGCATACTTATATAGTAAAATGCACTCAAAATGCAGCGGGGGGGGGGGGGGGGGGGTGCATCTCTATTTATTTCGCGAGATCATTTTTATATACAAAGTTAGATATTTTATGCATACGGATTCGAAATCTGCAATAATTATTCTTTCTTTAGATAAATATTTTAACAGGAGAAACGTAGAAATAATTGGGGGAATTATACTATAGGAGATAAAAGCGTGACGTCACTGATAAGACATCTGGGGTATTCTCCGAGTATGGTTGGCAGAAAGATCGATACAGTATTGTAGTAGACAGCTTATGCGCATGATTGTTTGTGTAAAATATGAATTTAAACCAGCAAAATTTTAATGTTTTAGACAGATAATAAGTAAGGCTTACATTTTCTTTAATGAAATTGAATTTCATGATTTATTTGCGTGCTAAGATGCTTCATTTTTTTTTCTTTTCTATCACACATGTTCATGGCGCAAATTTATAAAAGTCTAGCTGGTGTAGCGTGTAAAATTGGAAACGGAAATTACAACGAATTAACGAACGGACAAACAAAACATTAAATGAATAGATGGCTGAATAAATGGCAGCGAATCGTTGATGAATGACTCAGATGCATATATTTTTCTTTTATATTTCTTAGTTCAAGGTTTTGATCTTCGTGTTACTTTCAAAAAGTACTGTTGGCTAAGCTCTGTTATAGAATTTTATAAAATGTTTTAAAATCAATATTTTTGACGGCATTTACTTGTATTAAGATATAGCTAAAAGCTTACAATGAAACGAGATGAAGTGCGAAATTCAAATTTATCATTGAATTATTGTTATCCTTTAACTGACCTTAACTTGTTAGATCTCGCATTCACAAAATACAATATATACTTTTTATCATAGATACTCTAATAAAAAGTATCTTAGTCTGTATTCTATGTTAATTTTCTGAATTAAGAATTTGTTTCCTGTTGTATAATAGTATCTTCGCTGTCTTCAGTGGATCCTTTGATCAAGGACGTCTTATCATAGTTAAAAAAACGCCGCTAGTGTCCTTTGGTGACAATTTGAAATATTATTTTCCTATTTTTCTTTTCTGCTACCAAAATCTTCTATTTTTTTCCATTTTCGTCTTGCTGTTACATGTATTATGCTTTATAAATTTGCTAACGTCAACATTTTAATGTTAATAACATAGTTATTTGTCAACAACAGTACATACAGTTTTGTCCGCCATTATTTGTGAAAACTGTATTCATTTCAAGGAGAAGAACTAAATAAGCATACGCTTTCGTTCTAATCCTACTGATCATGTATATCATTTCTGTGTATATGTATGATATTGTTGAAATAAAATATGTTTAAACTATAATTTGAAATAAACTTGTATCTAAAATAAACTGTGTGTGCGCCGAGTGCGGCTAATTATCCGTTAACACAAGCGTATGGCTTCCTCTAGTTTATTTATTTTGTCATTATTTCTTTATTTATATTCTCTTTTTTATTCATTTTTCTTCTTTTTTTTTTCTTTTTCTTTTTTGAAACCGAATCCTCCGACTAAAGGCCAGCGTTGCATCGGGATCATTTACAGAATTGGCCACATACGAAATTTTACTGATGCTTGAGTACATGTATTACCTTGTTAAGCGTAATTATGTTAATATATATAAACTGCATGTAAGTCAATGTTTTAGCAGCGTGATCTTTTTATTAAATTATAATATCATACTTTATTTCGTTAAACATCACATAAAAACCAGCAATCAGAATGTGCAAGGGTCCATATATTCAGAGAGAGAGAGAGAGAGAGAGAGAGAGAGAGAGAGGGGTTTTTTTTCATTTGTATCAATTATTGCTATGTCTTACAAATCTTACTCTAAATTGTTTATAAAATTTTAAGAAATCGCAACCATCGATAGATATCATTATTTCTATTATTTTTATTTTTTTAATTTTCTTGTCCCTAAATCAGATCCACATTTTATAGTAATTCAACTTAAACGTTCTCTTAGAATATGATATTCTATTTTAATTTATTATTTTTTTTCATCTTCCTTTTTATTCTAATAAATATACTTTATAGTAGAAAAGATTAAGATACCGATCTACAGTATTTTCATTTTATTTTGTTAATATTTTTTTCAGTCGTAGTTATTAAGAAAAACAGTCCGGTTAAGTTGGTGGGTATACCCAAATACGCGTTTTACTAGATGAATTCAGTTAATTAAATGATTTCTTTTTCGTATGACAGGTGACTAAGACCTTATTTCCAATTGTTTTAAATCGGTAGCTATTTATTCGCACTTATTTTAATTATCTTTTGCGCAATTTAGCGATTACACCAGAATATCCTATAGAAAAACACTGTCCGCGGCTAATCTTTTGCCAATCAAGCTACCCACGTGATCATCCGATGACGTCACTGCGGGGATTCCCGTTATCTCCTATATTTGAAAAAAAAAATAATGTTTTTGCGCGAAAACCCCGATCTGCTTATTAACAAAATATCGATTTTTCAAATGAATGGATTTGTTGCTCTTGGTAAGTTGGACTGACGGGGTAAGTTCGAACGGAAATTTATTTAATCCTCAAACAGATACATTTTCATAATAAGAATAAATAACATGAATTTATTTTAAAAGAGTGGGGATCTATGTTTTTCTCAGATAAAACCTCAGTCACCTAAAGTCTTTGACGCTGATTCGATGTTATTTTATGGGGTCGATGAATGAGAAAAATGCATTTTCTTAACATGTTTTTGTTTCTACACAAGTGTGTTGTTATTTTACAACATATTTCTCTGTAAGAGTATACTTTTGCCGAAGACGCATCTGTTTTATTGCAAACATACAGTGGCCCAAAAGTTGCCCGCTGGCAAGCAAAGGGTTTAAACCAAATGAATGTTTGACAGCAGAATTTCAGGTTTCATGGGATCGGAATTTTTCCCATTTATTATAATGAAGGGTTTTTGCGACTGTCTGGACATTGAAATATTATTCTGATGATACAGTATGTTTTGTCACGTTAGCTGTGTCTGAAAAGTCCTGTGAACCCTAAAAGGGGAAACATTTAGGGGAGACCGAGGCTAGTTGGTCCGAAAATTGCATTTTTTCTAAGGCTGAGATTAACATTCATCTGTTGGTATTATTTTCGCATTTCGTAACTAGTATAATCATTTTTAGACTTAGTCTATAGCTTTTCGTTCGGACAATGTCATTCCGACGGACCGGATAAGTCATGACCGAACGTCATTGAATTTACAAACAGCAAATGTGCGCGATTGAATACCATAGGTAATGGGCTTTCAGGACCAACTTTCCCGGTTGCAGGTGGACCAACTTACCCCGACCATACCTCACTGTAAATCTTAAAACATGACCGAACGCCATTGAATAAACAAACAGCGAATGTGCACGATGATTGAATACCATAAGTAATGGGCTTTCAGGAAATGAACATGAGCGTGCAATACTATACACAGGAAATATAAAAACAAACGATTACAGGTGCAAGAAAGTTACTTGTGCGGTACAAAATCAGTTTTTCTTCTCAGTATTTTATACGCGTTCTCCGAATGCCATCTTGTTTTCTTCAGTAATTGTGACATAACCAAAGATTGCATTGCGTCTCATAGTATTGTCATAATATTTCTCAGTTAAAAGTAATTGCCCTTGGACCAACTTGCCCCGCGGACCAACTAGCCCCGGTCTCCCTTATTATCAAAACATTCATACGGCTGTTCAAGATGAACTGATGCAAAACTCTTAGCTAAATTCATCTAGAGAAATAAACTTTTAACGTATGAAAGTGAAACTTGTAATTCATTCATGCACTGGTTGCCTAAGTCCTGTTTTGGGCACTGGTTTTGGGAGACTAGGCATTAATGGATCAACGCAAAATTACAACTAAAACAGCAAGGAGAAATGAGCCGCGACACGACAAAACCAACAATGTGGTTGTGCGCCCAGCGCAGACTCAGATCAGCCTGGGCATCCGCCCAGTCTGATCAGAGTCTTCGCAGTTCGCATGGAGGTAGCTAAGACCCATAGCTACCCTATAAGCGCTTAGCGAAGAGTCTGTGCAGACTTGGCGGAATCCCAGGCTGGTCTGAGTCTGCGTTGGGCGCACAACCACATTGTTGGTTTTCTCGTGTCATGGCTCAAATAATTCAAGAAGTATGAAATTGAGGGGAGTTGTCATTCGTATTATAAGCCGCACATCGTCGTGACCTATTCTGCATAACTGTATTTATGCGGATGTAGGACATTTCGGCCACGGACGTTTCGGCCTAGGACATTTCGGCCTAGGACAGTTCGGCCACGGACATTTCGGCCATGGACATTTTGGCCATGGTCGTTTCGGCCAAATCTAAAAAAAAATGGAAAATGAAAATATGCTACTGTAAACCATTTAAAATGACGTAAATGTTTTTTTCTTGCATACATGGCACAAACCCATATCTCTTTAGTCAAAAATGGGCGCACCACAGATTCATCAGCCATGTGTTTGCATATAAAGATATTACAGGCACCACATGAATGATAAAAGCCAAATTGGCCCATGGATGGGGATGGCAGATGTGCAGTTTATGCTCAAAAAATGACTTTAAAATTGTTTAAGGGCTTTAAACCTAACAAAATAATTAACCAAATATCAAATAAGGCCCTAATTCAAGTAGTTGAAATGATTGTTCACTGTGTTTTTCACCTCGAAATGCTCACAATGACTTTAAAGGAAATGAAGGTCCATAAAACACAACAACAAAACAACAACAAATCACTGGAGTTCATTAAGACCAGCTTTAAGTTACTCATATGACTACTTTATTTAATTATAAAAAGTATGTTTTGGATAAAGGCCGAAATGTCCACCCTTGACAATTTCTGTGGCCGAAATGTCCGTGGCCGAATTGTCCTAGGCCGAAACGTCCTAGGCCGAAATGTCCGTGGCCGAAATGTCCGAGCACCATTTATGCATTACCAAGTATTCATAACGATATTCAATATAAGGGGCGGCCACAAAATTGTAGCTGAAGTCATCAAGGAAACATAACTGAAAAGTATGACAGCTAGGGGTGTCATTCTTATAGGCGACACATCATCATACATATGAAATATCATGAAAATATGTGGAGCGGACAAGAATCTCCTGAAAAGACAATAGAGGGCTCTAACTAAAATGCAATAAGCAAGATTTTTCGCTCTTCTGCCCCACACATCATCATTAACTACATAACTTGAAGTATAACGAAACTATTTCAAAGGGTTCAAGAGTTGTGGCTCAAAATTCATGAACTGATCACGAACATAAAAGATCAGAGGGGAGATAACTCACAAAGTTTGAAAGTGAAAGTTCTTGTTCGCGACACATTTTCATGAGCCGTTGTACCAGAGTTCTGTCTCGCGATTCGTTCGGAAGGTCGGACAGACTGAGTGCACATAACACACATATTGAAGTCGGACCATCATTATTTGTTAGCTGACGTCGACGGGCCATACAATACAAATAAAATCGGAAGTATAAACATAGAAAAATAGCTGGGTTTTTTGTGTGTGTTTTATTTTTCTCTTTTCTTTTTTTTTTTGAAGCTGCTGACACACAAAATATCACTATTCATTTCTTTCACGATTATGCTTAAATTCTCATAGTGTTTTGCTAGTCTTTTCTATACAGAGCCAGTTTTTTAATCCGATTATGCCTGATGATTTGTGTTATATAAATATTTGAGCCTTGACACGAGAAAACCAACAAAGCGGTTCTGCGCCCAGTGCAGACTCAGATCAGCCTGGGCATTTGCCCAGTCTGATCAGAGTCTTCGCTGACCGCATGGAGCAAGCTTAGACCCTTGGCTACCCTTTATTCACAAAGCAAAAACTCTCCTCAGAGTGTGTGGATACCCAGGCAAATCTGAGTCTGCGCTGGGCGCATAACCACTTTGTTTGTTTTCTCGTGTTGCGGCTCATTTCTTCTTCTGTTTCAGTTAATTCTGTGGTTTGTTGTACTCGTACTATGCCCGAGTGCCGATGTGAGCAATGCCGTCAGTATTCTAACTTCAAACAGAGGTGAGCCACGACATGACAAAACCAACAATGTGGTTGTGCGCCCAGCGCACACTCAGATCAGCCTGGGCATCCGCCCAGTCTGATCAGAGTCTTCGCTGTCCGCATGACGGTAGCTTAAACCCTAAGCTACCCTTTGAGCACTTAACGAAGAGTCTGGTCAAAATGGGCGGATGTCCAGACTGATCTGAGTCTGCTCTGGGCGCACAACCACATTTTTGGTTTTGTCACGTCGTGGCTCAGGTGTGATTGCTGCATCTATCTGCTGCACGGGAAACGGTCAGGAACACACACTAACACAGGATGGGAAGTTAAAGTAAAAACCCCAAGTGTACAAAACGAAGGAAAACGCTCATATTCGATGTTGTCTGTAATTGATCGTTTAGGCAATAAAATCAAGTATGTGTCTAACTCAAAACTGCTGAAGGATGTTGATCAAAAATTATGGTCTTATTTTAAAGATCTAGTGAGAATGTACCCCACTGCTGAGCTTTTTCCTTTGGAAATTGAATGATCTCGGGGATGTTAGGGGCAGGAGCTGCCGTTCGAATTCTTTGAAATGGATTATATGAATCTAGAAAACTAAATATTGGAGCAAACAATCAGAAAAGATGAAAATCGTATACAATTAAAATCTAAAAGAGTTCTTTCAAGACCAGAACACACACTCGAAAGATGGAACATGAGCCATTCTCCGGGGCCATACTTCGAAGTTTCGGCTACTCAAGCCCCATCAGTGACCCTTACATGATCTGGTGACGAAAGCCAGAGAAAACATACTGTAGTTTCTGTTTAAAAAAGACAGTCGAGTCAAAGGCTGACTAGTACCAAAAAGGGTCAAAGTGAATAAAAAGCGATGATCTAGAATATGAGTCTGATCTTAAAGGAATGATATATGATTGGATAGGTAAAGCAAAGCCGTTGTTTTCTACAATTTTACTAATACATGTAACTGAACGCGTTTCACTACTACAGGTATAGATCATCAAAAGGCATATACATAGTGAATGACATTGACGTCTATAGCAACGGCGTTGCTATAGACGCCAATAACATTTACTGTGCCTTTTGATTATCAAATTAAAGTCTAAAAAAGTTCCTTCAAGACCAAAAACACACTCGGAAGAAAGAACATGGGCCACACTCCGGGTCATACTTCGAAGTAACGGCTACTCAAACCCCATCAGTGACCCTGACCTGGCCCCGAAGTTATAAAACTTGAGCATAATCTCAAACTCAAAGTGAAACACACTGATTGGCTGCTTCCGAGCATGTGCTCGGAGGCAGCCAATCAGTGTGCTTTATTTTGAGTTTGAGAATGTACTCAAGTTTTATAACCTCGGGGCCAGATCTGGTATGCCTGTTACCAAGTAACAGCTGACCAGTACTCGAGAATAGTACTGATACTTATCATTTTGCTTGGTTGATAAAAAATTTAAACTGTAACGAGTATATCTATGAAAACGTTCGGGTAAAACACTTTAAAAACGGGAGAGGACAGGCAAGCAAACGCAATAACGATAGTTGTCATTTTATTGTAACATTTCATACAAATTTTTGGCTTTAGTAAAAATGGCGGGAAAATAGTGGTGAAATCCATATATGTTTTCTGTGACTGAACGATATTACCTTCTGGGCGTGGTAAACGTTGTTCAAAACTAACGATGTCGTTAGCTAACGAGACGTTAAATTTTCAGGCATATGGTACACAAAAACACTGCCATTTTTGCTTAAAAACTGTTAGGAGATTTTGCATTGCAAAGGCTTGTCACATTTTATCGGCAAAAAATTATCACACTTGATTTTATGAGTAATATAAGACTTAACGAATACTCTGGTGTGTTGGCACACCACCGTGGGTTGGGCGCCATAGTGACAAGGGACACAATTTAATCAGAATAGTATTTGTTTTCCTGATATGTGATCGCCTTCTTCAATGGGGGCTACTCTTATAGAAATGAAATTGCTTTCAGACAGAGCAAATTCTTTCTAGTAAGAGCAACCCTGTTTCACAAGGACGTAGTTACCTATACGGCAAATACGCAGGTGCGTATTGAAATTTTGTCAAAATTGACAAAATTTCAAAACGCACCTGCATATTTGCGCGCTGAAATTTTAAAAAGAAGAGAAGATTTCAATACCAACTGCCAAAGTGGCTGAAATACTACCCTTTCCATTCAAGGGGTCGATTTTAAAGCATGGTTGTGCGTATCATGAAAATGCCCCTAGTTACGCCCTTGTAAATTCAGTCTATAAAACAATATTCCCTGCCCTCTCAGCCTATGCTGCTTGGGAAGTGTATCAGTACACTTTAACATTAAAATGCCAAAAATGAAAAAGGATGAATTTGCAAACAGTGTGGATCCAGAGAAGGCAGCTCATAATGAGCTGCCTTGTCTAGATCCACGCCGTTTGCCCTCCATTCTTTGAATTTTTAATACAATATAGCTTGGGTGAAACATTTTTAAATTTTGCAGACTGCTTTTAGGCGCTTTAACTGATAAAAGCTTAAAAACCTTGGAACAAGTAATATAAAAGAAAACTGAGTTATAAATTCTCTTCCATTTTATTTTCTTTACCTAGAAATATTAAGCATAAAATAAACATGTAATAACGTGGTCATCTCAAATTCCTCAATAATAAATGCATTTGATATTTGGAGTTAGTTGTATGAGAATTTGACGCCAGCATTTTATTATGTTTCTCCACGACTAATGCTCTTTGCAGACCTACATCGATGAGGATATGTCAACAGTTTTGGAAAAATGCAGGAAGAAGTTGTTCCGCTAGCTCTAAAATAAAATCATGAGCCGCGACACGAGAAAACCAACAATGTGGTTGTGCGCCCAGTGTAGACTTAGATCAGTCTGGACATCCGCTCATTCCGCTCAGACTTTTTGCTAAGCGCTTAAAGGGTAGCTAAGGGTCTAAGCTACCTCCATGCGGACTGCGAAGACTCTGATCAGACTGGGCGGATGCCCAGGCTGATCTGAGTCTGCGCCGGGCGCACAACCACATTGTTGGTTTTGTCGTGTCGCGGCTCATATACAGTTGACTCTCGTTATCTCAAACACTGGCATCTCAAAGTATCCTCTTACATCAAAGAATATTTCATTCTTTACATTTCAACTCCGGATATCTCAAACTACCGGTATCTCAAAGTAACTTTTCTGTAACCAGAAAATTTACTTTGAGATATCAGTAGCTTGAGATGAACGTCGACTTTGAGATATCGATAGTTGACTGTATAACGGCAAAACGGTGTTAATTTGTACATCTACAAACTAAGGACAGAAGGCGGTGCCTGGTGTGGATTTGTCGCCCCCCCCCCCGCAACCCCCCCCTCCCCCCCCCCCCCCCCCCCCCCCAACCACCCCGGAACTCTTCGGATGTTTCGTTTATACAAACTTGAAAAAAAAAACATTTAGCACAAATATGTTAGGTACTAAGATGATTAGGTAAACATTTACAATGCAGGTGACTTAGCCATGTTCAGCTTTTGCCTTCAGTCTTTCAGTGAGGGTCTACCCTTGAAGGAAACTAAATGGTCCCCTAGGAACATATTCAGTTCTTTTTTCTTCAAGAGTAGACCCCTTTTCGGAAGGGTTTCCTTACCCAGGTGAGTATGAACTATGATACCTAAATCGACACTGATCAAGCAGCTCTAAATCTGCATTTGTCTTCAAGTTTTTATGGTAATACGGTCTGCCGTGAGCTTTGATAATGAACCTTACGATCTGCACCGACCTGCTTATTCATTCGTTCAAATGAAATTCTGTGACCTGTATATCTTGTTATTAAATTTTCTTTATTAAAAACATTCGCTTCGCAGACAAGCCATAAAGATATTATTGCTTAAACATGCTGATATCACAAAATGTCTGGAGTCCAGGGGCCGTATTCATAAAACGACTTAAGTGGTTGCTATGCTGTTGCTAAGGCTAAATTTCTTTGAAGGAGATTCCCCACAACTATGAAATTTGGTCTGGAGGAACAGTCTTACAAAGACTGTTCCTCCAGAGCAAATTCCATAGTTGTAGGTAATTTCCTTCAAAGAAATTTAGCCTTAGCAACCGCATAGCAACCACTTAAGTCGTTTTATGAATACGGCCCCAGGCATGCAGACTGCAACCATAATCAAAGCCAGTATAAGGTAATATTGACGATATGTACTTATTTATGAAGAAATAAAAGTTTTAATCAGCCAACCTTACAATTTAATCTATGTAGTGGAATGAAAACAGAGATCATCAACCTTGACAGTTTTACTCGTGCTTCACACTCATGAAACAATCAATGTTTTCATCACACTCGAAGAAAATATTTCTTATATTCACAACAAAAGAGTAAATATTTTCTATCCATGGAATCCCTAGTATAGCAGAAAAGCCGTTTCTAAACTAATTTCCAATTTGATGGCCTCAGCCGAAGCTTAGTTAAGCTTTCAAATACCGGACTTTCATTTTCACTGACTTTTTCCACTGATACATTGTACGAAGATATGGCAAGTGTATTATAATAGGCAGGTGATGCTTACTACTCGCACACCTCTATTTTGGGGTCCATGTCTGTGTATCTAGAGTATTCCGGAATTGTCAATGTTAAAATGACTTACGAGTTCGGACTTATAATTTGGGTACTTTGACCACTTTCATTTGTGTCAACCCATATTTCATACGGCATTGTTTCACAGATGTGTACCAAATAGGCAAGAGTAACTTGGCCCCGATATTATAAAACTTTTATGTTCACCAAGGCTAAGCACAAAATTTCAAACTCCTTTCATATACCGTATTTATTCAGTTATAAGACAGAGTTTTCCCTTCCAGAACAATGACAAAGATCTAGATCCGTCTTGCAAGACGGATCTAGATCTTTGAAATTGTTTTGGAAGAATCTTGCTACACGGATCTAGATCTTTAGAATTGTTTCGGAAGAGTCTTGCTACACGGATCTAGATCTTTGAAATTGTTTTGGAAGAGTCTTGCTACACGGATCTAGATCTTTCGAATTGTTTTGGAAGAGTCTTGCCATACGGATCTAGATCTTTGAAATTGTTTTGGAAGAGTCTTGCTACAAGGATCTAGATCTCTCGAATTGTTTTGGAAGAGAAAAAAACGTATTTATAGCTGAATTACACAAGACTGTTTTACATATTTGCGGTAATTTTGGAAGGGCACAAATTCGTCTTATAACGGAATGAATATCTGGTAAGCCAATCACACACTTGTAAAGTTTGGAGACTTTTATTTTCTTTGATTTTCACCTCATCTCCTAAATTGTTCTCTTAACACTTTTTTTTTTTTTTTTTTTTTTCAGAGCATTTCGAATTCGATCTGCATTTTGTGCTCAACTGAGTTGTAAAATCAAAGAAAAAAAAAAAGATTATGGCACACACAACTGTATATAAAACAAACTGTAAAAATGTTGTTTATGATATTTGTAGCTTCTGTTTTATATATCTGGCCATTAGTATCTGTGGGTAGGTCTGCCACTTTCCCAGCAGTTCTCTGTCCGTTGTTAACCCATCCCCGTGGAGGCGGTTCAGCAGAGTGACGCAACAAACTGCACCTGCAACAAGACAGAAATGACTGCTTAACCCGAGTTACAAAACTTTATGAGCCGCGACGCGAGAAAACCAACAAAATGGTTGAGCGCCCAGCGAAGACTCAGATCAGCCTGGGCATCCGCCCAGTCTGATCAGAGTCTTTGCTGTCCGCATGGAGGTAGCCTAGACCCTTAGCTACCCTTTGAGTGCTAAGGAAAGAGTCTGAACGGACTAAGCTGATGCCCAGGCCGATCTGAGTCTGCGCTGGGCGCACAACCACATTGTTTGTTTTGTCGTGTCGCGGCTCAATTACACCGTAGTAATTCTGGGACAGATTTGGTACGAGCAAACAGTCTGATCGGAGTCTGCATTGCTGTCATCACGCACACTTCAATATGAGGCCATACTCCACTCAAACCTTCTTTGAATTCTTTATATTTTCATTTTCCATTGTCTAAAAGTATATACTTTGTCAATTTTCTTTCAGCGAGTACATGTTATATATTAATTTGCGAGCACATTTCAGTTTTTCCGGTTTGATAATCCACTGTTCAGCGACACTTCCATCTCTCCCTGCTTAGACACACTGGATGCTGATTTCCTGTTCTACTGACCTGAAAAAAACTGATCTGATTTGAACCCATGATCCCCTGAATGAAAGGCAACCACTCAATCCAGTAGACCAGACGATCTGGTATATATACACCATACGTTTAGAAGATAAGTAATATACTTAACCAAATTTATTCACAGGGTATAATCGATTCCGCCAATTTTCGCTTCCTGCAGAGACTGTCCGTCATATTTGGCTTCCGTCGAGACTGTCCGCGAACTCTTGCTTCCTGCAGAGACTACTGTCCTCGAGAAATGGCTTCCTGCCGAGACTGTCCGCGTGACTCTGCTTCCTGCCGAGAGGCTCGGCAGGAAGCAGAATCACGCGGACAGTCTCTGCAGGAAGCCATTTATCATGTACAGAAGTCTCGGCAGGAAGCAAGAGTTCGCGGACAGTCTCGGCGGAAGCCAGATATGAATGTACAATCTCTGCAGGAAGCGAAAATTGGCGGAATCGATTATACCCTGTGTTATTGTAGGATAAGAAATCGACATAAGTATGATACTTTTAATCCAACAAGTCTTGCGAAACACTATTTATATGATACCTCTTCATATGTCCCTAAGAAACCATTAAAATGAATGAATATCAGGAGACATAATCCAATGTTCTCACGTGACTGCATATCGTGCAGAGTAGTCCTGCCTGTTTGATTATCTCGTGGACGTGCACTCTGGATATTTATCCATTTGATTGCAATCAAAGATCTAGCGGTCCCAGGTTCGAGCCCCGCTGTAGGCGGGAATCTTTTCAATCGTAAACGGGGTTTCATTGCACACAGCTATTCATTAACACCTACCCATCATCCTGATATGACTGAAATACTGTTAAAAAGTACGTAAAATCGAGAGTCATCCACCCATCAAAGTCCTCATAAAAACTCATCGTAAGACCGAATGAACCGTGACGATAGCATTTAAGAATGTACCCACTGGGCACAAAATGCTGATTCAGCAATGAAGCAAGGTTGTTTCAACGCCATAACGTTAAATCAAAGTTGATCCAATGTTGATTCACCATTCTAATGCACTTATAAATATAACGCGACGTTTGATTGGATAACGTCAAAAATTTGCGACAGTATATTCTACGATATACTGTCGCAAATCCGACGTCATTATAAAACGTCTCTTCTCATTGGCTGACGTTTGGTTTTACGCTGCTGAAAGCGCTTGCAATAGGTGAAAAGAAGTCCACTTTGAAAGAGGAAAATGTGGAAAAGTGCATTAGAATGGGGATAACTATATTGAAAATTGTCATTTGGGGAGGTAAATCGTCGGTTTTATGGTCGCAAAGTCCGTTTTACGGCTCCGCTGGCGCGTCGCCGTAAAACGAAATTTCCGACCATAAAACCGACGATTTACCTCCCCAAATGACAATTTTAAATACAGTTATCCCCTAATTATATGCCTGCTGGGTAAATACCTCTAACTCCTGCCCGGTGACAAAGAGCAATAAATCCAAGAGATTCCATCTCCATATTAACAACACCCTTCTCACTGACGCTCCTTAGCCAGGCTAGTTTATGACCATCGTCATAGTCACAGAAAGCGCCATCTGTGCGACCTTGACCTTTAAATAAAATGAATTTTACAAATTGGTGTTATGCTTTTAATTCACATGGTTGATAGTGGCAGACTTTTTTAAGTCGAAGCAATTTAACGTCCGGTTAATATTACTGAACCTATGGAGGCATGAGTCTCATCCGTAATGATAATGGAATAGTGGCTCGACCCTGCGATTCTTGGCTTAGTTTTCAAGCAATTTGCTACTAGACAACTGGCTCTTTTAAAGTCAAAGGAAAGAGACAAAAAGTGTAACCAACTTGAAGAATTTCGCTTTCATTAATTAATGATTTCCGAGGTTTCTTGTCAGTCTTCGCGGATGCAAATCTGGCCTGTTTACAGTCCATAAACTCAAACGCAACTCAAAGTAAACTATATTTTTCTAAAACAGGCCTAAACATAATTACCTTCGTAGAAATCCTCCGCACATAAAGTAGTTCCGAGGACCGTCCTGAAATCGTCAGTTTCTCCCGCGCATGCGTACAACTCCTTAGCTAGCTCCGTATCAACAGGAGCTTGGCGAGCAATGCTTTTCCCCAAGACAATCTGTAAAAGAACAAAAATTTCGCCTAAAAAAGAAGGACTACATGTATGTAAGAAAAAAGAGACGCTGTGCAGTGTGTGCAGTGGTACAGATCAACCAGACTTTCGCTCTTCAGTAGAGCCTATAAAGATTATACATTATGCTTAGATTGGTGATGTGAAGAACGAAGAAGCTAATCAGGATGCAAACACTGAACATATGTAGCTTGATGTGTAAATATGTATATAGGTATAAAAAATAATACAGAATGTATGACTGACCAGTCTAACTGGTCCGAACCTTCTAGCCTAGTGGTTTTGTGCTCGATTTATTATCTTGGGGTCGTGAGATGGATACCCCGTCTGGGCGCTCGACGAAACTTTCTTCGCAGATTTTTCTCCTCCTACTACAGTAGGGCCTGGTGCCAGGATGATTACCGTTGGAGCCCAAGGGCGAAGGAATGGCTGCCGAGTCGAAAAGAACCTGGATTATGATTATTTCATTTCCTTAACATGTGGTAAAAATGTTCTTTGGTAGGATTGTGGAGTGTAGTAGTACGGCCAATATATAATGTGTAAACAGTCTGGGGACTTGCGGTTTTAAATCACACACATTTGTGATGGTACGCCATAACTCTTGCACTTTTCAGTCCAACTCACTAAAATGGCAATTTAACCCACTGGCAGTGTTCAGTACGAACTGCCTACACTTAAAACTGATATTTGGTACAGCACTTAACTATTCTCAGTATGAACAGTCTGTATTTTTGGTCATTTCTGCAGAATTATGGTCAAAATTAGGAAAATATTGCTGTGCATTTGACTTGTTTTATTTCCAAGAAAAATAAACGTTTACTTTTTATTTTTCATAAAGTGTTACGATCAAAATTGTCTACAACGCTTGTTTTTTTTTTTTTTTTTTTTTTTTTTTTTTTTTTTTTGTAACGGATGCTAACTGTACGAGATACTCAAGATTTTGCACCAATTATTCAACAGAAAAGTACTCGGGGAGGGGGGGGGTTATGCCTTTGTTTTGGTCAGCCATAATACCAGAAGAAACCAACGTTATGGCTTTCCATCACGTTTCATCATTCGGGCATGTACCCAGCTACCAAGAAACGTTACCGCAACGTTTGTGTAAGGTTGTATGAAGGGTTGATTGAGACCAACGTTTATTAAACGTTGTTTTATAGTTTGAACATGTTCACGCCCCAGTGTATATTTGGAGTCAACATTTTATGAACGTTGCTACAACTATATATTTTTCCGCCCCTATAAGCGTATCCCATCGGCGCTTTTATAAATATGTGATATAATGTGTGGGACACATTTCATGTCATTTTGAAGAATATTGCGTAATTAATGCTCCTTTTTATTCTGAAATGTGTATTTTCTTGATTTCGATGGGTGCAAAATTATTCCAAATAAGCTACAAGAGCCATCCGAATTTTGTAAATATAGTGTCTGGTTAGGGTAACAAGAGTATGGAGAGAGGTAGAGAGGGAAATGGATATGATCTCTCTCGACACAACGTTTTCGTAACGTTTTTGAAACGTTATATATATTCTTTAGTACACGTGGTAGTTAAACCACAGTTTCGTATTTCAAAATTTTCTCAGTCCAAAACTGAATTTTAATTTATCGAATGTAATTACAAAGATAAATCACGTACGTTTTATTAATGCGTATTATAACGCAAGCGAACCAAAACATCTTTTTTAAAGCCGAAATTCATTATACGAAACTACCTTCATCCTTCTTTCAGACAAATTTAAAGGCTACAACTATTTTCAAATCAGATAAATAATTAACTATTTTATGCGAATATGCTATACATTTAGGTTATAACAATTCCCGATCGATCTGTTTGCTTGTTATACAATTTTAAATGCAATGCAGATTCTAACCTTTTCATCTTATATCATCTGATTGTCACATATTTCCGTGACCCTTTATTATTGCGCGCATGCCAGCATCCAAATACACGGGATACAGAAGAGCCTCATCGGAGATTACACAGAAATTACTAAAAAAAAACTTGAAATTCTTTATTGCCGGTTAGTGGTAGTAGTATTTCATTTCTCATATCGACGTTGCCCCCGCACCTCAGCGGAACGAATCCATAGCCGCAGTAACGGGGCGCCGAGCGTCCGTCCATTTATTGTCGGTTATGTCTTTTAATTGGAAGTGTCTCCAGTAGAAATTAAAAAAAAATCATAAAAAAACGTACGTAAAACCAAAACGTTTTTGTAACGAAAAACCAACGTTACACCAACGTTGCAAGAAAACATTGTTGAGCAACGTCTTATGAAAACGAGACACCAAAGAAAAAAATCCAAAAAAGCCTACATAAAACCAAAAATCGAAACGTTTTCATAACCAAAATATTACGTTACACAAACGTTGCAACAACGTTATTTTGTTGGTTGGGTAGTGACCATCTTGTGGTAAAAATTTCAGTAATTATATCATATGATAAGCCATCATGCCAGTTCATTTTAAGTGCGTGGTTAACCATCACATATATGCGTGATGGAAATCAAAAAGTGCCCAGAGTGGTAAATATGTACAAGTATATAGAGTGTATAACTGACCAATCTGATAGGTCCGGACCTTTTAGCCTAGTGGCTGTGTGCTCGCTTTGAAATCTTGGTGTCGTGAGATCGATTCCCCGTCAGGGCGCTCGATGAATCTTTCTTCACAGATTTTTCTCCTCCTACTACATGTATTGAAAACACTGTTATATCAGTTGGATAAATAACTAAAACTGTTTGGCGTGATTACATGGCGTGAATCCAATAACTAATCATAACTGCAGTAGGCGCAACATTGAGTGCGATAAACAATCATTTGACGCCCTTGTCCAAATTAAATGTTACTTTTGTCCTGTCGTGCAATTATAATGTCATGGGTCGTGAAACTGTGGAAATACAGCACTAGAAAACATGCGCAAAGACATTGTGCTCGCCCTCATATCTTAACTCTAAGAGTGAAAATATGAAATATGAAATATTTGCTGCCCTGTTCACACGAACAAAGAATTCTCGTCAAAGTTACTTGGATAAACAAACTTTGCTCTTGTAAACGGCCAACTGTGGCACATTTTCTTTGTTAAATTTGTTACTTTGTTCAAAATCAAACTGATTTGATTATGAGCAAAGTTTTCTGTGTTCATCTCCATAACTAGTTTCTTTGTTACATATTCTACGGCAAATTTTCTGTTCACACGGACAAAGCTTTACCATATAAATTTGGCAGTGAAAATGTGTAGTTGTTTTTTTTTCATTCACACGAGGAAATTTTCTATACTAAACCTACTTTGTCACAGGAACTTTGCCCGTGTAAACGTAGCTTTAAGCCTTCTTTACACGGGCCAAGTTTCTGTGAAAAAGAAGGTTTGGCAAAGAAACATTTGCTCGTGTGTAAGCATTTCAAGTGCCCGGTGGTGAGGCAACTCAACTCTAACGCTTACACACACATTTTTTTACAGTCATATTCAAAAACTGAATAAGCACCTCTCCAACAGTGGCTCTATGAATGCCAACCACTGTAAAAGCGACAAATTACTGTAGATTCTTCCCGGTGGGCGAATGACGTCATGTCGACGTCGAACTAGCGCCGTGGACGTGGGGCGACGTTGTTTTCGACGTCATATACCCGCTGGACTGGGGTAGATCACGAAGGACTATTTTGTTTATACATTGTAATTAGAACTTGCCCACTTGTTATCCTGTTTATTGATATAGTATTATATATGTATATATGCTCATGGGCCTTAATGCATGAATATCTTAACTCTTTATAGCAGAGAAAATATCCCATTGGACACACAACATTAATTCAACAATGAATCAATGTTGATTGAACGTCACGACGTTGAATAAACATTGATTGAATGTTGAACTAATGCTGTGTGCCCGTTGGGATTACATACCGCTGTGTACTCGGGCTGTAAGGCTCCGTTTACGACTTTGTCACTAACAACGACAGTACCTCCTTCTAGGCCTGTAAAGAAAGAAAACCTATGAGTACTGCTGAAAACAAAAGACAAGCTATCATAGTTACTGAAGTACATGAAAATAAAAGGTAAATACACTTCCGACCTATTTGTTTCAGTGAACTTTATGATTCTTATTAAGTAGTTTTGCTATATAAGCATTTTGGGACTTTCTCAACATCAGTAGTGTTCATGGAAACAAACGTAATTTAGTAACATCAAAAAAAGACATTACCAATAGTCCTGGAAACGGGTATTAAGAGAACGTTTGTACAGATAAGGTGGCATTCCGCGGCACACAGGTACAAAAAAGCAGCATTTTCAAGAGCATTTTCTCCAAGTTTTCGAGTATTCTTGCATGACATAGTGATTTTATGCAATAATAGGGATCAAACATTACTTTCTGATGCATTTACATCCATCTAGGCCTACTGAGCCCCTCGGGAGGCGTTGACAACCTCGCCTTCAGGCTCGGATTTTTAACGTCTCCCTGAGAGCCCGGCAGATGTCAATGTACAGAAACTCATGTCCGAGGCATAAAGTCTAGAAATAAAAAACCGAGATTAGCTACAGATAACATGATTGAGTCGCGACATGACAAGACCAACAAAGTGACATGTGCGCTCGGCAAAGACTCTGATCAGCCTGGGCATCCGCCCAGTCTGACCATCTGGAGTCTTCGCTATCCGCATGGAGCTAACTTAGACCCGTAGCTACCCTTTAAACACAAAGTGAAGACTCTGATCAGACCGGGCAGACGCCCAGGTTGAGGCTGATCTGAGTCTTCACTGAGGGCACATGCCACTTTGTTGGTTTTGCCGTGTCGTGGCTCATTTGTTCATGCGCATTGTCAGACAATTCAATGTTTAAAGCTTCACCTATACCACCGGAAGTTCCCAATCTGAAGAACGTGACGTCATCACAACCAGCGTAGTGCAGGAGCTTGATGATTTCTTGAAAGACAATTGATAGGGACGGAATTCCAATACCATGCTGCAAAAGAAAAAAAAACGAAACAACAATAGTATGGGCGGAACATATTGCCTGAAATACTCTACTGTATATAGTGAACACTGAAACGCCTACACTAGTAAAAATT
Organism: Ctena decussata; assembly: GCA_963989385.1. Classification (NCBI taxonomy): domain Eukaryota; kingdom Metazoa; phylum Mollusca; class Bivalvia; order Lucinida; family Lucinidae; genus Ctena; species Ctena decussata. The sequence goes on from OZ022504.1 coordinate 55,705,215, forward strand.
TACGGGGTTGGGAGGTGTAGAGGGTAAAAATTTCAATGAATTTAAAAATGTAAATTATAATTAAATGGAAATAAAATAAAAAAATGATGACTCAACAATGCAGCAAAATGTTGCGTATGAATAAAGTAGACTCGGAGAAACATGTGATTGTGCGCAGTCTGACTAAAGTCATTACCACCAGTCGGGACGAGTAAGCAACATTGAATCCACGCCGATTCAACGCCATAACGTTAAATTAACCGTGATTTGATGTGCTGGGTTACAGAATTTGGCATCTATTAATTTATTTATTTATTTTTTCATTATTTTTCGAGGCTTTATTTTTGGATTGTTTATTATTATTATTATTATTATTATTATTATAATTATTATTATTATTATTCTATTTTTATGAACTGTTTTTATGAACAGTCAACTTTCAATATTTTAAATTCGAAGCTCATCTCAAACAACCGATATCTTAAAGTAAATTTTCTGGTTCCAGTTGTTTATGACAACAGGAGTTGAAATGTAAATAAAAATATGAAATGTGTCCCAACTATATTTGAGAGGGTACATGTATTTTATGATATCAATAGTTGAGCTAACGAGAGTTAACTGTATATACTTACACTAACAGAGAGAACGCGGCCAGCTTTAAATACAACGTATCTGTCCGTTGTCTCTGCGTAATTTTTCACCTCAGCAGGGTCAATGTCGAGCTCTCTCGCTACAAATCTGGCAAAGTTCTCCATACGAGATGGCGTTCCTCCAAAACACACAAACTAATCAGAAAAAAGGAAACAATTTACGATGTATGGGTACATCTCCATGGTAAACGCCAATGCGTTAAAGGGAGACAATATTTTTGACTTCATGTTTGTTTTCCATGAGGAAGTAGCCCTTTCAAAATGGGTTTACTCTTAAACGAAAGAATTTGCTCCTTTGGGAGCAAATTCTTTCCTTTAAGAGATAAACCATTACTGAGAATGGAAGCAAAATGAAAATAGCAGATTTGCTTCCCCTGAATGTATACCCATGATTCATCGTTATACCGTAAAACTCTAAATATTGGGATAGATATGCATATATCAAGGCAAACAGCGCAGACCCAGATCAGACTGCTCCTCAAGGAGCAGTTTGACCAAGGTCTACACCGTTTGACATATGAGCCGCGACGCGTGAAAACCAACAATGTGGTGATGCGCCCAGCGCAGACTCAGATCAGCCTGGCATCCGCCCAGTCTGATCAGAGTCTTCACTGTCCGCGTAGAGGTAGCCTAGACCCTTAGCTACCCTCTAAGCGCTTAGCAAAAATTCTAAGCGGACTAGGCGGATGCCCAGGCTGATCTGAGTCTGCGCTAGGCGCACAACCACATTGTTGGTTTTCTCGTGTCGCGGCTCATATCATCTGTATCCTTTGAACGCATCACTTCATTAATCATTTCAGGTGTCCCAATTTTGGAATTTTACGGTAACATTACAACATTAAAGCTTTACAGCAAGTGAAATTTTTTATGATAACTGTGTTATCTGCCCCTTTTGTTCTTTAAACGTGTGTCTGTGACAGAAAAGAAGAGAAATCGTCTCAGAATTTTCCTCATATCTACTTTTATCAGATGTTATAAACTGTCTGTGTTCAATGCATGTTGTTGTACGTTACCTTTGTGTAACACACGTTATAAAAACTGCACCTTGTGTTTCATTTAGCGATTATTACATATATAAGTAGCAAAAAGCTCATGCGATTTCGAGATAGTTCATCGGTCCAAGAAATTGCACAAAGTAACGCATGAAAAATTGCGAACAGAAAGGCATATTTTATAGTAATAATCATGTTTGATGTACACTTGCTTATCATGTATAAAGAAGTCAGCTTAAACATTCTAAAAATTGGGAAAGTTTAAGTGATAACCGTAACATTCCTAAACTCTAAGAGTTTGGTTGTTAAAATGGAGATGGACTAACAAAATGTGAAGACTTGGGCAGTCTGATCTGGGCTTGAACGATTTGCTAAGACCTATTTGTCCCAAATTTAGAATTTTATGGTATTTTCAGCCTCGCCATTTTAATCCCCTTATTGTGTAACTGCTTGCTTATTATGTCTTTTACGCCCACTAGGGGCCGTATTTATAAAACGACTTATGTGGTTGCTATGCTGTTGCTAAGATTGAATTTCTATGAAGGAGATTCCCTACAACTATGAAAGTTGCCCTGGAGGAACAGTCTTTTTCAGACTGTTCCTCCAGAGCAAATTTCATAGTTGTAGGGAATCTCCTTCATAGAAATTTCGCCTTAGCAACAGCATAGCAAAGACTTAAGTCGTTTTATAAATACGGCCCCACACTGTAAAAAAAGCCCGTAGATTTTACGGTAGAATAACTGGCAACCAACTGCCAGTTATCCTACCGTTATTTTTACGGGCTCCCGTAAAAATTTGCTGGCATTATCATGCAGAGTAGAATAAAATAGAGCAGGTTTTTATTGGTCACGCAACCCTTCAACACCATAAAGGTACTTTCGAGTGCGACCAGTTAGCTTTCTCCTATCAGATCGTGATTTCCAAAAATGTTCTACGGGCAGACGCCAGTAAAAATAACGGGAAAAGGACTGGCAGCTGGTTGCCAGTTATTCTACCGTAAAATTAACGGAGATTTTTTACAGTGCAGGGCTTTACTTCTTTTATCAAATACTGTTTCATGAATAAAAATGAATGTTTTATGCCAATATGGCATGTGATCAAAGCATTATCATAGCGACGACATGACATAATATGGATGTTTTAGATATTTTTTTTTTCAAAAACACCATTCAGTGCTTCTGAGGAAAATAACTGCTAAATTAATATGCGTCACCGTGGATAAATATCCAAAGATTCACAATTTTGTCTATTTCGACGTTGTATTGACGTTAGTGCGACGTCATTACGTCGCATCGACGTCAATACGACGTCATTTTGACATTGCAAGTGTGCCCACAGAATACACTGCAAATGTATGGGACCGTTACAAGATGGCGGAACAGACGCTATTTTGACCTATTGATGCGAACTTTTTGTTGGAAATGTGATTTTTGTGTCATTTTTCTGGAGGTTTTTTGACTAACAGTGTCTTTAATGGAAACTTTAATGGAAACTTAATTGTTTTACCTCTGTATTAAAAGGAATTTTGGAAAATACTGGATTACTATTTCTCCATATGTATGTACCAGAACTACTTTTACATCTGATTATTATATAACATTACCTATAAACTTACTATAAGCTTAAGTACTTAACGGTACTTCTACTAAACTACTGGAGGACAACCCCTGGCAAATTTTTTGACTGGTACAGTGGATGTGCAAAAGGGATGAGTTGCGAGGGTACTCCTGTTACCGCTGTGAGTAAGAAAAGAGAATTGACCTCGCCGGACTTTGATATAGACTCAAAGAAAAATAAATGTGCGTCTGCCTCATCAATATCTGATTTAGAGCTCGACATTTCTGCAGATTTGGAAAACTCTGACAAATCTAGTGAAGCCATGGCTTCGAATGTAACACCGTCAGCACCTTCGCCTCATATTGTTATTCCGCCTACTGAGATGTTGAAGATCTCTGAGATGTTAAAGGAGACATTCAGAAGCGAAATAGTCAGTATGGTCGACTCTGTTGTTGCTGGTGTTTTGAAAGGGCTCCAAGATCGTATTAATTCATTAGAAAAGTCAAATGAAGCTCTTGTTCAAGAAAACAAGACTTTGGTCGCACGACTGGAAGTTCTTGAGAATAGAGCTGATCAGGCTGAACAGTACAGTCGGAGGAACTGCTTGCGTGTTTCTGGAGTTAACGAGGAAGAGAACGAGAATACAGATGATATCGTGTTGAAGTTAGCCTCAGATATAGGCTGTGACACCCAGCTGTCTCACATAGATAGGAGCCACAGGGTTGGTAACCCCAAAAAGAAAATGTCCAAGCCAAGAGATATCATAGTTAAGTTCTCAACTTACCGATACCGCCAGGCTTTCTACAAGCAACGCACAGTATTGAAAGATAGTGGTCACCGTGGCGTCTTCGTCAATGAAGACCTGACGAGGGTTCGCAGTGGGATTCTATATGAAGCTCGAAAACTTATGAAAGCCGAACTGGTAAAGGGTGCATGGTCGTCAGACGGCAATATACTTGTGAAGGATCGAAATGACTACGTTCATCGTATCACTTACTCGGCTGATTTAGCTCAGTTCCATCGTTCTCATGAAGAGTCAAGAGACAGACAAGTGCCAACAATGTCTCGCAGTTATGCCAGCGCTGTTCAGCGACCTGTCTTATCGCAGCCTGGTGCGTCGGGATCTGGCGTTAATGCTTAATTTTGATCACGTACTGTAGTAGCGTTGCTATACCTGGTTCCCGGTCTCCAGTGAATAGACTTGAACACCTCTAAATACTGCCATTCGTGGTGGGGTTACATTAGAACGGCAATGGTATCGTTCTAATGAGCCCTTCCACTGTATGCATTTAATGATATTTTGTCTAACTTTCAATTTCGGCTGACTTTTTATACTGAAGACTGATGCATTTTACTCTTGCTAACAACGAGACTCTGAGCTCCTGGTTGGGCTATATCTGATGATGATACTGGTGACTTTATCAACTGATGAGCATGTTGTACCTCCTTAATGAACTGCCTAACGATGAGTCATGCCCTTTTTTTGTGATTTAGGGTATATATAGTGGATATTCTAAAATTTTCAGTCAGTGCCTGCTGTGTGAGTCACAGTGGCATGTGTATGTGTAGGTCACACGACATGTGTATGTTACAACTGCGGCGCTATAAATTTATTCCGTAACGTATTGGCGTCGACGTAGCACAGTGATTATTGCGTTGGGAGGACGTCAATACGTACACCATTGCTCCCAAGCGCTAACTTACTCAGTGTTCTAATATCGATTATAGGAGTTGTTTTACTAAAGGGAGACTACCTCAAAATGAAAGTATGGTGACTTTGTTGTGATTAGCTTCCCTTCTTTGTGATGATCCGGAGCGGCAGTTGGTCGATATTGATTCAACGCCAGAACGTTGACTCAACGTTGAATCAATGTTGTTTGGTACTCTACTGCAAATGCTGTTGCACTGCAGTACTATGACAGCTAAGGCTTATACCTCGAATAAACTTTTAGTCACTAAATATAACTGTATAATCTATGGCAACTGTTTGCTCGATTGGCGGAGGTTCAGGTCAGTCTTTGCATCCCTGAAGTCTGACCTGAGCCTTAACCGTTCGTGCACAACAATGTTAATCTCCTTGTAAAAATATGGCTGCTTATTACAGTTGCTACAGATGTAAATTGAGTAGCGAAGGTCCTGACCAGTGTGCTCCTACAAGTACAGTCATTTACTATAATGTAACTTGATGTAGCTTCCCATAAAATATTTAAAAGATGACCTTAAACAGACTTCCACATACACCGACTGATCTGGACCTTTGCCCTACATGAGTTTTCCATGAGCTTTTACGCAAATATCACTACAATGATGTTATAGTAGACCTACCATAATAGGCAGCACTGCACTATCGCTTTGTTGGTCACTGAAACACTTCATATTATTTTGATTATTACAGCATTTGCTATGGCTGTATTGACAGATATGACATATTAAGAAACTAATATCAGCGGCCACTGAGTTAGTGAACTCGAGTTACTGTCAAAAGGTTGTGATTTTTTTACATACATGTAATTGTCAAATGATAGGCATTGAAATCTTCATATATGTTATGCTAGCAGCTTTTATCTGCGATAGAATATTTGTTAGTTCACATTCGGTTCCCAGCGGGCAAGTGACGTTGAGGTGACGTCGTGCTGACGTCGATGTGACGTAATGACGTCGCACCGACGTCGGTAGGAGGTCATCTCGACGTCATGTGCCCGCGTGGTTCTGTAAACAGTCTGTCAGTCAATTTTCAGAACCATTTACATCTAGTTTTGCACATTAGTCAATAGCAAAACATATCTGTAGATTTTTCTTACCTCCAGTTCGCCAGACACGCAGTTTTGTCAGTATGGTTTAAATCATATAAATCGTAGTAATATCTTTGTCTACTTTTTTCGTCAGTTACAATATGACCATTGTTGCTTAAAACTTTTTGTCATTATTTAGATAGTCACTGAACATATTACATATCGTCGGTCAATATTATATTTAAGTTCTGTATCATTCATGTCCACGTCTCATTGTCAACAGTCTAGTCAAGTCAGTCCACATACAATGTAGCTCACACATAATTTTGTGAAAAGTCTCCTGATCTACTGAATGCAGCGCATTGTAACAATTCTGTCTACAGTTTGTCAGTTATAGATCACTACTTCAGTCTGTTTATAGTTCTGTTCAACAGTCTTGTAAGTTGTTAAAACCAGTTTTCATAGCAAACTTGTTATCACCTTATCATCTACATAATGTAAATGATAAGGTGAAAACAAATGATATCTACGTTTGGTACGATATATGCCAGTCACTATGCACTGCAGTTTACAAGAGCCCTGTCAGCAATATATACATATATATTTTTTTCTGTCAGATACTAAATTTTATTGTACGCAAATTTTGTCCGTCGACGAGAAGTATTGCTTTCGTTCAGTATTGTCAGTTGGTTGTCGGTCATTGAACATTAATTTACAGCTTGCTTGTCAACAGTCTAGTCAGCCATATGCTTTGCAGCTTATTATACACTCAGCTCTAATAATACAATATTGAACAGAGAGACACGGCCAGCTTTATCAATAGTTCTGACGGCTACTAAACACTGCCATTTTCACTCAATTTATTAATCAGATATGTAAGGTACTAACACTGTTGTTTACTTCTATCTACATGTATTAGCATTCTTGTCAGTCATTTACAAAGATGTCTTTATTTAGTCCTGGTAGTCGGTTAGTCTGATCAGTCAGTACATTTAGTAACTTAAATTTAGTTTTGTCAACATTACTGTTTTACAGTAAAATCTAGTCACATGAATTTCCTAGATTTTTGTCAGTGTAAGAAATTATAATCGTGGCTCAGTTTTTGTCAGTCACTAAACATTGTAATTGTCTCAGTTTTTGTCAGCCACTAAACATTGTAATTGTCTTCAATTCTGCTTGTTAGTTAAATAACACAACATGTATATATCCAGTATATATCCAGTTTACCAGCGCTTTTGCCAGCTCTTTAGTGTTGTCATCTATAACTGATCTGTGGTAAATCAGCAAATATTGTCATTTAGTAATATATCGCATGTAGTTTACTTACAGTAAATTTCTTAAATGTTTTAGTAGTCATAACAATTTATAGATTACAACCCTTTTTCTACAGAATAGGCAAATTCTAAACACTGTAGCTTACTTCTTGGTCGTCAACAGTCTTATCAGTCCTTAAAATGCACCTTGATAATGGTCAGTTTGCCATTAATAGACACTCAGTCGCAATTAATGCAATTTGCGTGTTAAAGTCATTTGGTCACAAAGTAATCATAAACATCATAGTCTTGTTCGTGGCCCCATGTGGCTTCATGTACTTCTGCTTACAGTTTTGTAGTCTATTAAGTACTTGAATTATATAAAAAATGTTGTGAGGTTACTACTGATTCCAACAACAAGCACATGATCTAATCAGATACTGCCGTGATGGTGCTAGGTATTGGGACAGAGGATCTGAGCAAACAGTGCAGACCCAGATCAGTTTCTGATCTGGGTCTGCCTTGTTTGCCTTTCGGTCTGCATTTTCTGAGTGCACTGTGGATTGTAAAACAAAATTGTATTATTACAGGACAGATTTTAATGCTGATCATGTGATTTGGTATCCCGGTATTTGTTTTGCGGTGTGTCTGCTCGTAACAGCTCGGTTTAGTATCATCGTGATGTTTCGAAGCGGATTCAGTCTGGCGAACCAGTCACGCGGCCACGCTGTCTGACCGCCGCGAACGATTTATGGATTATGGGCGGAAAAAGTGAAGAACCAAATCGGCGAGCGAGATTGCGTGGACTGGTCTGGGTTATGTCTGTTTTTGGAACCAGTGGTGCTCTTTATAGTAGTATACTCGTAATTTCAGCTTGTTGTTACGGTTTCGTTATTTGCATGCGACATCTTTTTGATTGTTGGGTGGGTCTGCGGGCTACCAAAGTTACATGTAACCAATACTAGCGACTGTCTCAAGTTTACTGACTGTCGTACAACTATTATGTTCTTTTGCTTTTATCCAAATCAGGTAAGGCGGCCTCTCATAAGAACCGTCTTGACAAGGCTATGGGGTGTTAAGGCATGGATTGACGTGAAAAATGGGAATTTTCACGAGATATTATTTCTAGTCTGGATCCTTTTGCTGGCAAAATATGGATTACTGACTGCTGCATACTGGTAAGATAGTCCATATTTCAGAGAACATATATCTCTGGTTCTAACGTATTTTTATCAGAAATAATGTTGCCTGTTAGTCAAAGCCTCGTGCTTATAGCATGATACTTTTGATGATTTCTTTGTTTCTTTATTTTTCTTCTTCTTCTTGTCCGGGATTGAGAGAGGGAGTACGGGCGCATCAGGTTGTCAATATGATCGTTACTTACAATTTATTTGTTGGCTTGATGGTTCTTATTTTGTTTCTGTTATCTCTCACAGCTGTAACATGATATTGTTAACTGGAAAGAATAGGTTAACCGTCATGTCAACATACCGTCGCATGTGTAGGTTTAATGTCCTTCTGCATTTGTTAACTCTGCTGACTATTTACAAATACCATTTAGCTTCATACTCATTACTCACAATCTTGCAAGAAAGTGAGCACTTAGGTCATAAGGTTCGTCTGCATGCATGTACTCGTAAAACTGTCTTGCCCGGAAAATCCACAGTAGCAAATTTTAGATTTGTATCAGTGATAGTAATCTGTTTTTCTATGATAGAGTTTGCTTTATGGTTAAACATTATATTACTTTGCTCTGGAGATGTCCATCCAAACCCGGGTCCATTATCAAACTCATCCTCGGACAGTAATTTGAGTTCATCTTCAACTATGTCTACAACTATATTTAGCTCTCTTAATACTAGCCATAATCTGTCGTTTGTTCATTATAATGTACAAAGCATCCTCCCTAAACTTGAGGTTTTACATGCTGAGCTAATCGACTTCGACATTTTAGCATTCACTGAAACTTGGTTAAGTCCCACAGACGATACTGCCGATCTGTTATTCCAATCGTACAACAGACCTGAACGCAAAGACAGAGCTGGTGACAGCCACGGTGGTGTCATCCTTTATGTCAAAGAAGGAATACACTATAAGCGTCGGAACGACCTGGAAATAAGAGGTATAGAAAGCATTTGGATAGAATTAGCCAACAAGCATAAACGCATTCTGTTTGGGCTGTTCTATCGACCCCCTAATTCTGATATCAACTATTATTTAGACATAGAAAATTCTTTACACCTAGCCGTTGATACGGATATCCCTGATATAATAGTAACTGGTGATTTTAATTTAAATATGTTAAGTCCGCCGACTCTTAGGAAGATAGAATCATTTTGTACTCAGTTTTCTCTATACCAGTCAATTACTGAACCCACGCACTTTACAGAACATTCTTCATCTTTAATAGACATTTTGCTTGTTAGTAACAAGGACCATCTAATACTTAGTGGAGTCGGAGATCCATTTCTAAATCAAGAAATTAGGTACCATTGCCCAATATACGGTATTTTTAAATTCTCGAAGCCAAAAATTAAAAATTTTAAGCGGCATATTTGGAGTTACGATAAAGGAAATTATGATATGTTAAGAGATAAAGCTTCATCTATTGACTGGAGATCGCTACAGGATGACGATATAAATGTCTATTCTAACAATATAAATAACGCTATAAATTCGATTGCGACTGAATGTATACCTAATAAATATGTGCATATAAAACCTTTGGAACCTCCTTGGATATCACCTAATCTTAAACGAAATATACGCAAACGCAAACGCGCTTATAAGAAAGCAAAACGAACTAACTTAGAGCCCCACTGGAAATTATTCAAAACAATACGCAACAGAGTTACTAATATGATCCGCGAATCCAAGCAGTCCCACTATGATAAAATTGCTGAAAAACTTAAGTCCAATACACTCTCAGCTAAAGACTGGTGGAAGACACTGAAAACCTTTATACTTCCAAGCGTAAAATCATCTATTCCCCCTCTTGAAGTTAATAACGAAATATTTACAGACGAGTGCGACAAGGCCAATATTTTGAACATTTTTTTCCAAAGTCAGACAATTTTGAATGAACAAAATGCCGTTCTTCCTGACTTGCCTGTTTCTGCATTGTTTAATTCACAGTTGAATGCTATTGTCTGCACTCGACTTGAAGTGGAGTCCGTTTTAAATACATTAACTATCGGTAAAGCGTCTGGTCCGAATGGCCTTAGCAATCGTATACTACGCGAATTATCAACTCAACTCTCTATTCCTTTTTGCTCCTTGTTTAATCAGTCCCTACGAACAGGTACTTTTCCAGCACCGTACAAAGAAGCTAACGTATGTCCTGTACCAAAAACGGGTGATTTGTCAACTGCCTCTAATTATAGACCTATATCCTTACTCAACGCAGAAAGCAAAGTTTTCGAGAGAATCGTCTTTAAATATTTATTTAATCACTTACAAGACAACAACTTACTCTCCTCCTTACAGTCTGGTTTTATGCCAGGCGACTCTACTGTTAACCAACTTACATACCTCTACAACACTTTCTGTCAGGCACTTGATTCTGGCAAAGAGGTTCGGGCTGTCTTCTGTGACATCAGCAAAGCCTTCGACCGTGTCTGGCACTCTGGACTTCTACATAAACTCAAGGCAGCTGGTGTTACAGGGGATGTCCTTAATTGGTTCAAGAATTATCTTTCAGATAGAAAACAACGCGTTATTCTTCCAAGTGCTACCTCCGACTGGACCTTCATAAGAGCTGGTGTCCCACAGGGCTCTATTTTAGGACCTTTACTTTTTCTGTTATACATTAATGACATTGCAGGTATAGGAACAGCCATAGTAGAATAGCTCAATTTGATTCATCATTAAACTTCGCAGTCAATTAGTCTCCAGATGCAGTTGGAACCATATAACAGCAGGGGATTGCTACTGGCCCCTTCTTAATTGCTTATTTTCTCTGACTGTGTTGTTATGACCTGTTATTCTGATAATCTTAACACACTAGTTTTGTTTGGTAATTAAGAGACAGAAAAAAAATTCAGGGTCCAAAATGCCAGCTTTAGGAAGATGATTTATGGATACCCAACAATATTCAAATTATAGATAGCCATAATTCGAATGTAGGTTACTGTTTTACTGTGTATTCCTTATTTATTGATATCTATAATTCGAGTTATAGAAATCTGTTATTCAAATTATTGATATCCATACATCAGGGTGAATACTGGATATCCATAATTTGAATTATAGATATCTATAAATCAAATTATGGATATCCGAAAATTGAATTATTGATATCCATAAATCATGAATTGTAGATACCCATAATTTGATTTATGGATATCCATAATTCAAATTATGGATATCCATAATTGATATCTATAATTCAACATGGATTATAGATATCCATAATTCAATTTATGGATATCCATAATTTGAATTATAGATTATGCATAATCCGAAATTTTGATATCAATAAATAATTATGCATATCCTTAAGTAATTATAGATATCAGTTATTCGAGTAATGAATATACATAATTCGAATTATGGATATCAATAAATAGGGAATAGCTAGTAAAATGGCACCCATATAATCAGACTTGAATTAAGAAAGGCACGCTGTTTAAAAAATTTAAGATAATGGGCTTGGAATCACCATATCATATAGAGAGTGACGTCAGAAAGTCAAGATAATATATAGACAAAACTTAATAAAATTAAGCTAATATATAAGGGTTTGATAGAATATGCCAATTAACTTAACTATTAATGAAATGCCACTGGACTTAACATGTTTAATTTTTTTTTTTTAAATAAAGTCTGCTTATCTACAGTTTTCAAAATCTGTCTTGCACATCAGCATGTGTGTGCAGGCTGATCTACAGAGACACAGCTGGCATACAGGCTGATCAGGTGTCTAGTTTGTCAACTGCTATTGAAGTTTTACAGCCATATGACAAATAAATATAACAATATTAATGTCATGAATAATATTTTTTCTTTCCTTTTTATCAACCTAAACTAGTACCTCTTTCACTTACTAACATTATAGATTTTACAATCTGTTCTGACTGTGTAGACATTATCTGCAGATAACTAGATTGTGTAATTTGTGGTCAGCAAATGATTAAGACCCTGGTGGTTTTATTGCCACTTCAGAACTATTATCACCCCATGGGGTATTAGAGCCAAATAGCCTCTTCTACAGCAAAAGTATGGCTATTCCTATACCTGATTGTTACTGATATTGGTTCAAATATTCGACTATTTGCAGATGACACTAGTCTTTTCATTATCGTTGATAATCCTGTTACAGCAGCTGACTGTCTAAATGCAGATCTTAACAAACTTTCACGATGGGCTGCAACCTGGCTAGTTACATTTAACCCCTCTAAAACTGAAGCTTTATTATTTTCTCGTAAATTAAATAAACCGCAACACCCTCCTCTTCTTATGCAAAATCATCAGATATCGGAAGTAGAATCTCACAAGCATCTCGGACTATATTTCTCTAATGATTGTACCTGGCATGAACATATAAAGTATATTAAAGATAAGGCTTGGTTTAGAATAAACATCATGAGGAAACTGAAGTTTAAATTGGATAGGAAATCTCTTGAGATAATTTACACAACTTTTATTAGGCCTATTCTTGAGTATGGAGATGTCATTTGGGATAATTGTACCCAATACGAAAAACAAGAGTTAGATAAAATCCAAACCGAAGCAGCTAGAATCGCTACAGGAACAACAAAACTAGTCTCATTAACCGCACTCTACAAAGAAATAGGTTGGGAAACACTCGAGCAAAGACGGTACAACCACAAACTAACTTTATTCTACAAAATGTTGAATAATATTACACCATTATATCTATCTTCTCTTGTCCCACAATCCGTCAGTAATATATCTCGCTACAATCTTCGAAACTCAAATGACCTGCAAACCATTAATACTAGATCTAACCAGTATTTCAGTTCATTCTTACCATCTAGTGTTAGAGCATGGAATAATTTATCTCCCGAAGAAAGGCAGCATGAATCTGTAAACTCTTTCAAATGCTTCTTACAGAAAGATAAAACAACAGTTCCAAAGCACTATTACACAGGGTGTAGAAAAGGTCAAATACTGTTAGCTCGCCTGCGGACAAATTGCAGCTCGCTTAATTTCGACCTCTTTGTAAAAAATATATCAGACTCTCCTTTATGTCATTGTGGTAGTATAGAGAACGCTCAACACTTTTTCTTTCATTGTTCATTCTATCAAGTTCAACGTAATGAATTAATAACTGCAATTACGCCATATAAACATCCTTCCTTAAAATTATTTTTGTATGGTGATCTGTCTCTGTCGCAAGAAATCAACAAATTAATATTTGAGAAAGTTTACAAATTTATAATCGAAACAAAACGCTTTTAAGTATTAAGTACTAATACTACGCATGCACCTTATGTATATGAAGATTAATAGACATAATCTGATATTCTGGTACCCGCCTCCTCTCTCTCAATCCTGTGCGTCATATCGTTTGGTACTTTTTTCCTCCTTTGATGACTTATTTTGGTTTCTTGTGTCCTTAACATGTTCCTTTTTTTTTTATCTCTCCTCCACTTACCATTTTGTGATTAAAATATTTAGACACACATACAGATCAAAAAAAATTTTTTTCTCTGCTCTTCTGCGAAATCGTTCTGTAAGGTTATAAGTGCTATTCTTCCATTGATTATTTTTGTGTAATGATTAGTTGCAGTTCTGCTTAGTTATCTCACATAGTACAAAATTTGGTTTAAAATGTTATATACCTTTTATTATGTACAGTTTCCGCCACATTGTGTACAATTTTTTCATGTCAGGGAGAGGAACTCGATAAGCATTTTGCTTTCGTTCCAATCCTTAAGCCTGTACTATTTATATTTGATTGTATGTTACTTGTAATTGAGAGAGAATAAAAATATGTTTAAACCAAATGTATGGGACTATAAAAAAAGCATATTTGAGCCGCGACGCGAGAAAACCAACAATGTGGTTGTGCGCCCAGCGCAGACTCAGATCAGCCTGGGCATACGCCCAGTCTGATCAGAGTCTTCGCTGTCCGCATGAAGGTAGCTTAGACCCTTAGCTACCCTTTAAATTTTTAGTGAAGAGTCTGATCAGACTGGGTGGATGCCCAGGCTGGTCCGAGTCTGCGCTGGGCGCACAACCACATTGTTGGTTTTCACGTGTCGCGGCTCATTTCATAACTGACCTTGACATCTTCAAAGAGCTTTTTCAGGTCATGTTGTTTGTTGCTAAGGCCAATGTGATATAGATGATCCTCGTCCAGATTTTTTACATGGGGATTTGAAATTCGAACTTCTCCATTTACTGTGCCATTTTCAACAGATCTGCGGAAAAAAAAAAGATTCCAACCTCAATTTGTTCAAGGTCCTGATTAGATCCAGGGTCCATAACAATCCATTATGCGCTTAGTGCCAATCCGATTTTGTAGAACTGGCACTGAGCGTATAAAGGAATGTTCATTATAATAATTAATTATAACTGAGCCGCGACACGACAAAACGAACAAAGTGGTTGTGCGCCCAGCGAATACTCGGATCAGCCTAGGCATCCGCCCAGTCTGGTCAGACTCTTCGCTAAGCGCGTAAAGGGTAGCTAAGGGTCTAAGCTACCCTCATGCGGACAGCGAAGACTCTGATCAAACTGGGCGGATGCACAGGCTGATCTGAGTCTGCACTGGGCGCACAACCACTTTGTTGGTTTTCTCGTGTCGCGGCTCAATTATTTTCAATGCCAGGCCGATGGTAAGACTGACACTGGGAAGATAAAGGATTGCTATTAAAACTGACTGACGTGCACCCTTTTAACAATATTTTAGTCATATTAGGACGATAGGAGGGTGATAATGAACGGCTGTGTGCAGTGGAACCCCGTGTACGGTTGAAAAGATTTCCGCCTCTAGGGGGGTCTTGAACCCGACACTTCTGGATCAGCAGGTCAACCTTTAACCTACTGAGCAACCGGGGCTCCTAGGATAACCGAAGTACTTCTCTCACAATATTTTGGAGAGAAAAATCTCAGTGCGCGCAAGCGACAATGCCAAGTTTGTGTGCATAAAATGCGACAAGTCAAGTTTAGATACAAGCGACCTATCCTAAATTTCTTTATCGGGTGTACTACAGGCCCTCTAACCTAAATTTTGAAAAGAGTGTTATTTTATTGCAAAAAAAAAAAAAAAAAAAAAAAAAACTGATTTCCTGTCTGCCTGTACCTTATCTTAAGTGTGTCTGAACCAGTACCTTTTTAGGGTAATATTATGTAATGATAGCTGTGCCGTTAAAAGGGGAAAATATAGGCCTAGCCCACGTCCAATCCTTTGACTCATATATATGTATGTTGTCAAGAAATTTCTAATAAATAATAAATAAATAAAAAGGGGACCTCTGGAATAACGCCCCAGCAGGCACATGGCGTTGTAATGAATTTATACTGACGTTGTCAGGGCAACGTTGTTTAAACGTTATGTGCCCACTGGAGTGGTTTAGATCTATCCTTCTTGCTATAGAATTTCAAATATACTTACAGATATTTTTTGTAAACTTTAGTCACTTTTATTATAGCTGTTGAATAATTACACTAACATTCAAAAACTATATCAATTATTTGTAGTCTTTTCAAAAGAATTAAAATAATGAGGGCACGTTCCACTTTTATCGATCCAGTGACCTACTGCCTTCAAAGCAATATACGGATGAACTAAATGGCGGTTATAGCAGTCATGCCATTCAGTCAGGCGGCTTTTGCGACAGGCATCCCTGAGCACTGTGATCAGAGAATACGCTTCTTTTCGTTGGGAACACGTAAAATCCTTACTCAGGATTCTCTGGTCTCAACGTTTTGATAACAACCAAACGGAACGAGAAAGCACTGCAGTTCGGGAACAGTTCTAAATAGGTAATGGTCGGACTCAGCTTAAGTGATCGAGCATCGGCCTATGAGAATTATCGATGATCGAGTATACATCGATCAAAGGGACCGTTAGAAGACTATAGAATCTATATTAGGTTTTGTTCACTTTTATTGCATCTCGACTAACCCATTGCATTCTGGGTATTTTGGTCGTCTGCTTAAATTGTCGTCTGCATCAAAAATCAAGAATATTTTGACAATGTTGGTCTAACTAACTCTTGTAGAAATGATGTCTAAGCAGCAAACGGTTTGGATCACAGATCAGGCCCCACGTTTGTGGGGCCTAATCTGAGATCCAAACTGTTTGCCCAGATATCCCTAAAGGGGTATCCCGAATGGAATGGGCTAAGAAGTTCATAGAAAATGCTTTAAACATTCGAAATGTGATAGAACTTATAAATGTTGTCCTTGCATGGTCGAAGCTTCAAACAAGCGTCAAATATACAGTATACTGCAGAAACTCGACATAACAATATATACATATAAAAAAAACCCGTGATACATCGATTATTGCAAATTGTAATCGATTAATCACTCAATTGTTGCAAACGATTTATGATCGTGTATCTCGATTGATCGGCAAGCCACTACCAATAAGAGCCCACGATTAGTAAGGGGAAAAGTTCAATTATTATTATGAAAAAAATATCATACATCGAGCCCTACAACTGTCAAGAAATTGTATCTAGACATAAAATATACAGAACAAAACACTTACCCATTTAAATTTCTTCCATTTATTTCCAATTCCATATTTATATGTGCATAAAATCACAGACTCACAGGCAAATCACAGACTCAAAAACTTTATGGACAATATTTGTGGATGTCTACTAACTACATTATGGAAAGATTAATGTTAACAAACGATTGGTTAATATACATTTATTTGTCAAGAATACAATATTTTTCAGTATGCTCTAGGTAACGGTACAAGACGGTATTGCATTTTGGGTGTTATTCATATCGCGTTAAACACACTGATTATCCGAGTAATCAATATAAGGTGAACTACAGGTACAAAAGTTGCTGCAGGTTGCAGCAAAAGATAATGCACGGCGTAAGAAAGATTCTTTTCAGTTTTTGAGGATGGAGAATATTGGACCAATGATCCTGCATCTAATTTTCGTATGTCAATGAGACATATTTATCGACAAAAAAATCCAAGTCTGTGACCTTGATCTTAAGTTCATGTAGTGCGGTGAAATTTTATAACAATATCTATCACCATACCAATTGATACTAAATCATTCTCAGAGCTTGTAAGTAATAAAAATAAAACTTTGACATAAACCTTTAGCATAAAAATTTAAGTGCATGTGTGACCTTGACATAAACCATCTTGCGGGTAGTGTTGGGAATTATCCAGATGGATGCGGTGAGGTATAAGGTTTTAGTCACAGCAAGAAAAAGTTCGAAAGGATTTACAATTTCGTTAGACAATATGTAATAGTCTCATAATTAGCCGTACAAGTTTAGAGAAAATGCTTTTTTTTTTCGAAAAATGTGGAATGTAAAATAATCTTCAAATTAAAATGCAAACTACCTATTTTCTCACGGCCTGTAAGGATATCGATTTTGACCACGTATGTCATGTGATCATGTACATGTATTTTTGTTATTCGCGCACGTGAGTGTGACGTATGAATAAATTATATTTGTCCAATAATGCGATTTCAAGCGCAGTCCGCGATCGTTTAAAAATTTATCTTATTTTTTGTTTAAAGTCACGTTTATCAAATATTGTTATCTAAACTCTATTTCAAATGTATAGTTAGACCATGTCGGACGTATTGCATGAACTCTTTCATCAAATCATTTTTTGTTATTATTATCAATGGAGTAAACCTTTAAGGATCTAAGAGCATTGGCATTTTAATAAGAACACTTTGAATAGATTTCTTAAAGCAGATCAAAACTATTTAGAGTGAAAATTAAAATGTGCAGTTACAGTCACACTTAATATTAAACTAATATTTGACACGATTTAGGGAGCATAAAACGCTAACATCTAGCAGTGCTAAATATTAAATCACTGTTAACAAAATCATGTTTATGCTAATACTAGTCTGAAAACTGGTTAAAAGTATTCTTTACGCATACAGAAGTTAAAATTGGGACGGCCTTGGCATACTTTGATACTAGTTAAAGTACTCTTAAATACGTTTTTAAAAGAACTTGGGGACGGAGCTGATTTAATGATTTTAGCTGATTTAACGGAGTTAAATATGACAGTTGCATTAGCTTTTGAAAGCCCTTGGTTACAAGCTTTTGGTAAAATGCTTGGTGCGGTAGAAAGCACTTCTTACTAGCTGTACATTGCACAAGGCTTGTTCAGGAAGCTCATCCGCTCAATTTCGCAAGTCCAGAGACGCAAAGATAAACAAATCCAACAGATCAAACTTAAATGTGTACCAACTTATTTCTTGTGGTCTAGCTTAGAAAATGCATATCACAGCCCATGTTTACTGTTTTTGAGTAGAGATATGGACATATTTATGTTAGGATAACCAGAAAACGCTCCAAAACCTGCAAGTTTGGTTACAAAAAGTTAAAAATAAACATAGAGCCCGGCCTCAGTCACATTGATTCATGGCATGTTAAAATGCCAATATCTTGTCTGTATACAAAATATAAGATGTGCTGGAGGCCGGGCTAATATATTTTGAAAACCGCAAAAGCGACCAAATTCATCATTTCTGTCCAAATCGGCCAGAGGATGTGTATGTTTATTCAAGATAAAAATATATATGCTGAATGGATTTAAAAACTTCCGCTTTTTATTGCTGGCTGCTGATCTGTTCACTCATGACAGTGATGAAAATATATCGACAAAATGCTTGAAACTTATCAAATTTAAAGATTACGCAGTTCATTTGTATCATTTAGTTACATGACGTCAGTAAAAGAGCGTTACGTCACTGAAATGCATACGGCGATGCCGGCGTTATCTTATGCAACTCTCTTTTCGACCATTTCTTACTGTCTTAATATTGTGACGTAATCCACGTTGATTTGCAAGCACCAATGCGGATGATGTTGTCGCGCAAAGCCTATTACGGAGACGGCGTCGACGTTAGTTAACGTCATGGTCTCTGGATTTTAATCTCGGTTAGGTGCTTTTCTGACGGTCTTTTGAGTTTCCTGTAAACAGTGCACGTCGTCTGAGATTGTAAATTGCTGTTTTTAGCGCATAAAATTGTACCGTGACGTCGCTTTTTGAATTTTCAGCATTTATCTGGCCCAAAACTCTGCGCCTGTTTGCGATATTTAGGCGCGGTAGGCTAAATAAAGCCACTGACCGAGTTCAAACTTTTAAAATTCAATTTGATGTAAGAGAAATGTTTTATCAGGAAACTGTATACAAGACGCTATTCATCCTTATGTAAACGGTACTAAGAACACGAGGCGCACGTGCTTGTTCCTGACCGATTTGGTTGAACGATTTCAGATTCGGTATATTGATATAATCAGGTATAAGAGAATATATATGCTTTAAAAGTTTGGTGAACGTAGCTGCATTCATTTTCGAGATATTCAAAATTAATGGGTAGAAGTTGTTAAATCCTTTCAGTATATATATGATATATATGCAAGAACTGGTTAATTTTGTGTTTGCTGTTACGTCCTAGATTGGAACTTTCCTATGCGCACATTTTCATCATAGAAATAGAACTTTTGTAAAATAAATTTTCTGGACGCCACAAGGATTTATCATCAGGTAAGTCACCCGAAAGTTTGCTTAAACCGCATGAAAGCTAATGGGATGATCAGCGTGTTAGACAGCCGATTAAAATAAAAACACCCGTTATCAAGTCTGACAAAGAAACCGACTAAATTCAAAATGCTCAATTGGTCGTGTTTTTGAAACTAAATTAGATAATTAGATCGAGGGTCGTTACGCAAGTAACTTAGAATATACTATAGCATATAAGAGAGTGAGTGACTGAGTGGTTTAACGTCCCACCAACAACGAGGTCATATGGAGATGGGACCTCGGTCTAAAGTCTCATCCAAAAGACCGGAGAAACGGGGGGTCGATCTTGCGACCCCTGGATTGGTAGTCCGGAGCGTTATCCACTACACTACAGCCGCTCCTAGTATATAAGAGAGAGACGGAAAATCATAATTGAACCGCGACATGACAAAACCAACAAAGTGACATGTTCGCTAAGCGAAGACTCAGATCAGCCTGCATTTGCTCAGTCTGATCAGAGTCTTCGCTATCCGCATTGAGTTAGCTAAGACCCTGAGCTACCCTGTAAGCGCACAGCGAAGACTGGGCATTTGCACATGCCAGCAGTATGAGGTAACTTACTTCAGTGACTAAGTAATCAGGCCGTGCAAACAATTTTGTAGCGACCCTTACTGAACTGGGCTGTTTTTGGAGGTTTGTTGTTGAAAATGGTAAGCGGCAACAACGCTTTCAATTGTATCTTATCTCAAGCCATAAATTCACTTTTTGATACCCGCTGATAAGAAGAAGCCCTTTTGCCAGACATGTTTGGTTAGTAGCTTGAATAAATACTTCCAATGCAATATTACCTTAAATTACACCAACATAACCTTGACTGATATTAAGCATGGGCTCTCTCAATAACAAAATAGCCAGTCCAGTTGTTATTTGTTTGTATTATAATATCATTATCACTGGACTTATATTGCCATATATTGCTTAATTTTTTTAATTATTTTATTTATTATATATTTTTTGTAAAGAAAATAAACAAAAAATGAACATAATAGGTATTTTCAATAGATCTGTAATCACAAATTCACAATAATTGGGTTATTGAATTTGGGATTTGAAGTCGAAATTCGGTCACGTCGGACTGTTGGGAAGTCAACTCAAATTGCACTATACTGGCGTAGGTTCACTATCTACTCAGCAAAAAAAAAAGGAAGTTGACGATTGACAAATTATTTTCTGGGAAAAAAAATACAAAAAAACAACAACAACAACAAACAAAAAAAAAAAAAAAACAATCAGATTATCCTAACATTTTCAGTGTCATTTGAAATTGAAAAAATGTCTATTTGGCTTGATACACTTTGGAAATTTGCTGATGCTGAAAACTGGTTCTAGATCCCTCGCACATACCATGTACTCAGAGTAATTATTACTGAATTAACATACCGCAGTTAATCTCAAAGGCAGGCAATGACCAGGAACTAACACTATCAAATCCTTTTTCCCTCTCTCAAAACCAAAATACAACAGTTCACGAGAGACGTGTACGGTAAACCGAAAAACACCAACCACACAACAGGTGAACGAAAGCACCGGCATGGACAACTAGAACAAGTAACAGTAACATTTTCTATTTTAAATTACAAAACAAAACAGAAGGCGCCGGGTCGTGTAGCGCTATCGGTAGGGCAACTGACTCATAAGTCAGAGGTCCTGGGTTCGATGGTCATGGGTTCGATACCCGGTCTGGCCATATACTTTCAGTTCTCCTTCCGCTGATTCAAGAAGGACAGGTGTCAGTTACAGGCGAAAGTATGTGCACTTAGCACTGGTTAACCGCATAGGGGGTCTAAGCCTGCCCAGGAATAGCGTGGTTAGGTTAACTGACCGTCCCGATATGACCATGGCTGTTTACTGTGGACGTAAAGCAACAAATCAATAAATAAATCAAAACAGAAAGCAAAGTGGGCAGCTTTACAGGTAAGATTACAGACGAGAGGACATAGGAACAAATAACACTGAGGCACCGCAACTGAAGTAGCACCTTGGAACAGTCAACATTAGATTGCCGCTTAAAGTAGTTTTACTGGAACCAAACCCTCGCATACAGCTTCTGCAAAGTTAGCTTTTGGTCTGCGTGAAGGTTTTCAAACCGATCAATGAATCATCACAGGAAACAAAAGAAAACAAAACACGGATCAAACCTATGGTATATCAAAGATCTCGACAGAAACAACGACTCCGACAACTGGAGTTCCCACGGGTGTCAAACAACACCATTGAAATGCTGGAGCAAGTTGAACCTCGAATGGCCAAGCAACACACAGGAAAGCCTATAGTGACAGTCAATGGCATAAAATTGTATATACTAAACTCGTTCAACTATGTGAGTTACTTATTTTTCGACATTTCCAAACAGCTTTCCCTTCAAAGGCACATGAGACTGTATTTTAAAATGCAGATTCCACAGAGTCCATACATGTTGTATGCAAATTGCTAAGGGCCGGCTCAGACTGTGTGGATGCGCAGGCTGGATTTAGTCTTTGCTGTTTGCCTATACATTGAGCATCCTTTCTCCGTGTTGCAACTCATCTTTTATGATCAGTCGTTAAAGCTTGCATAAAAAAACTCTCTGAAGAAATATCTACGGTATCATTAAGGCAGACACATGTCAATTGCGCATGCTAGTCTGAGACATTCAACAAAGCATTTCTATGCCATTCGAGAATACCAAAGACGCAAATCGGTCCTTGCATTCTCGCAGTTTCGTTCGCTGCTTACGTAATGTGATACCCATACTCAATAGGTGTGGACGAAAAACACATAACTCTTGGCTCATTTGGCGGCCTTGAACGTTTCGCAGCTCTGGTTGCCTCGTGCAAATGCATGTGTTGATGTATGTTTGAACAAATGAGGTTCACGTTTTTCTTTTTCGATACCATCATATTGTCGTGGGAGCCCCGGTAGCTCAGTAGGATAAGCGCTGGCCTGCTGATCTAGCGGACCCGGGATCGAGCCCCACTGTAGGGAATCTTTTCAATCGTAAACGGGGTACCGTTCACTCAGCCTTTCATTATCACTCATCCATCGTCCTGATATGACTGAAATACTGTTAAAAAGGACGTTAAAGTCGTAAGTCATCCATCCAACCATATTTTCGGGCATTGTCAAACGGCCTTAACAGTAATACTGGAGGTAAAGACTATGTGCCTGGCCTATATCGGCAGCGTTTGTCTGAAAAATCTTTCATTGTCTACTACTAGTCTAAAATATGAGTCTATTCTGCTCCAGATGGGACAAAAGCACAGAAAAGGAAAGAATTTGTTTTTGTGTTACCTGGGTTATACCGATGCCTGCTCCGGTTAAAGCCGTACCCGTCACAGAAAGGTATCCATTATTACACCGTGACTTTGAAAATAGGTGGTGTCTTGCAATAATCCATTTCAAGGTGGCATCATAAAATATCTTGGTGAAACTTTCATTGATAAATGCCTAAAACATATCTGTATTGAATTATGTGTTTATATCAAGATTTTATTGACCTATAGTGAAAATAAGCATCGTAGATATAACGTGGTAAATTTTAAACGTACTTATGACTTCAACAGCTCCAGAATGCAGTATGAGCATAAATTCGGATTTTAAAGTTTGGTGTATATAGTTTGGTGTGTGTATATATATACTCTTCAAGGTATACCATGGCAAGTTAAGTAAAACAGCATGTCAACCTACCTCTTTCCTTTTTGAGTGACCTACCCTTGGTAAACAATCGCCGTGCTACGCCTTGTGGCTCCGTGCTAAACGATTTACGAGTACACTGACCCGTGCTACACGCGTTTCCACGTAGCCAGTCTTTACGGGTTGTTCTCAGGGGAGCGACTAGGACCACATGGTCTTCATGTTTGATATTCTCTGGAATTGGCAGCGCATATAAAATAAATTTAACCCACAGGGTTGCATTCCAATTTTATTGGTCATAGCAGACGTATGCCTGTACACATGTACAATCTAGCGACTGGTATTGAAGCTACCGTAAAGCCACCAGACAATGAAAATGTGTATGTGTGTGCTGGCAATGCAATTCCGCAATCTCTTGTTCCAATACCCGACACATCTGAGGGTCTTGCAATGACTGCTTTGAAAATGTTGCCGAACATGACGAAATCAAGTTGACTTTGCAGATATTTATTACCCTATGTCTTTTAAATCTATAAAATCATTATAATGGAAGAAACGAGATTCATCTGAAGCATCTTTGTTGTCGGGTCCTCAAGCTAACCCCCACCCTCCGCGTCCCATCCCCATGGAACTGGAAGGGTTTTGTGTTAAATGGTGACAACAAAACACATCTGGTCCATTTTCACCTGAAGGAATGGCAGAAAGACATTTATCATTATGACGTCGCTGTTATTCATTGGATAACGTCATGTCATAAAAAATCACATGACCACTCGTGTAATAACACTTTGGCGCAAACGCGTAACGTCATTGACAACGTCCATGCCAACAATGCATTTTCTAATTGAAATAATGTTCACTTTGAAGACGATAAAATCCCATTTGAAAGGGTCATATGATTAACAGAATCTTACACTCGTGGTCATTCCATATAAAAGTTATGAAACTCGCCGAAGGCTCGTTTCATAAATTTCATATGAAATGACCACTCGTGTAAGATCAGATCCATAATGTATGCAGAGAAGTTGTTTCACGGGAATGTTTTCTTTGTATGTGGTGAAGAATGCTTCAGCTCATCAAGCGAAGATGGAAGAGCTGTCATCAAAGCTCTACAGAATGGCCACTTCTGACCACAAGAAGGGGCTGAAATAGGAATTAGTCTTCACTGTTTGCATATAGGCAGTGCGTGATCACTTGAAACATATAGTGTGGTTCGCTCACCAGAGACAGAATAATTTGAGCCGCAACACGACAAAACCAACAAAGTGGTTGTGCGCCTAGCGCAGACTCAGATCAGCCTGGGCATCCGCCCAGGCTGATCAGAGTCTTCGCTGTTCGCATGGAGGTAGCTCAGACCCTTAGCTACCCTTTAAGTGCTAAGCGAAGAGTCTGGTCAGTCAGGGCGGATTTTCATGCTCATCTGAGTTTGCACTGGGCGCAAAACCACTTTGTTGGTTGTTTCGTGTCACGGCTCAAAATTTTGTCCGCAGGCGAAAGGTAATTCCACGGAGATGTCTAGAAAATCCGAAGTGTATTTGTCAAGACTGTGGGCAAGGAAACAAATGTTCCTTAAACTTTGGTAATAAATTTTCCATAAACTTTGGTGAAAAAAAAAGCTTGCCCGGTGACCACCTGCATGGGAAAATGCTGTTCACGTGGCTGCCGCCATTGATGTCTTTGGTGGTGACTAATTTTTTGTTGTGTTTTTCCGACATGGTGTCTTGGGTGGGATCTGGGATTGAATTGTGTCGGTTCCTGGGGGTTTTCCTGCTTGCTTTTGAAATGTTTGTTTGTTATATTTTTGGAGAATCTAAATGCACTGATGTTAAGGAACTGAATACAATTGGTTTGTCTATATGTTCCAAGGTGGATCAGGTCAATTGCTGAATAGTTATGATGGAATTCAGCTAAGCTTTCTGTCGCCTTGTCGGGTTTCCGTTGAAATGCAGTTTAAAAGAGTCAACTACCTGTCCAGTCGTGCATTTGGTGCAACATAGGGTATAAACCAGTCCGCCAATTTTCGCTTCCTGCAGAGACTGTCCATCATATTTGGTTTCCGCCGAGACTGTCCGCGATCTCTCTCTTCCTGCAGGGACTACCGTCCTCCAAAAATTGCTTCCTGTCGAGACTGTCAACTGACTCTGCTTCCTGCCGAGAGCCTCGGTAGGAAGCAGAATCACGCGGACCATCTCTGCAGGAAGCCATTTATCATGTACAGAAGTCTTAGCAGGAAGCAAGAGATCGCGGACGGTCTCGGCGGAAGCCAAATATGACGGACAGTCTCTGCAGAAAGCGAAAATTGGCGGACTGGTTTATACCCTGTGCGCAATGCAGATAAGAAATACTCCGATGTTTTTCTCTATTTGGGCATGGATGGTAAGCACATCGAATATTATTGCGTTAGCGGCTTCCGTTTACTACAAGAACTTGTGGATATAATCAGGCCCCGAGGTTATAAAACTTTTTTCATGCTCAACTCAGCTGAGCATGAAATATTACCTGCTAATAAATATTATAGATATGTGCACTTGCTTTCTTGCTCAGTTTAGCTGAGTATGAAATTTTATCTGCTTATGAATATGATAATGCCAACATTAGTTGGCATTTTCAGATTAGATTAAACATATTTTATTGTACCATATAGACAAAGGGATTGGACACAAGTTATACCAACATTAGCTAGTCCTCTCCCTACAAAGATAACAAACATTAGAATTGTGGTACATATACAACAGTAAGTTCAGTGTTCACAAATTAAATCATAGTATCGAAAGAAAGATAATATTGTTTTATCCCCACAGCAGCACCAGTCGCCCCGCCCCAATCCCGACACTCACAAATTCCGATTTGCAATTTATTACTTGACTATGTGAACCTATGTGTGTCTTTGATATATTTTAACACAGCCGAATGTATAACTGAATTAGTTTCAGCATTTAATGCGGGATCTCCATTAGTAATCAAATGCAAATGAACATTTGCAAGTGGATTAATGGAACTAAATAAACGATTTCTTTGTTCTACATATAATAAACACTCAAAGAAATAATGTTGAGCGTTCTCATTAACAGCGCCACACGAACAGTTCGAATTAGCTGAAATATTTACTCGGAATAAATAAGCATTCAAATTACTACAATTATGACGAATTCTAGTTAAAATGATATCGTATAGTCTGTCCTTAGTAAATGGAAATTGATGAGTCCTAGAAAATTGTTTCTTAATATTTGTTTTAAACGAAGATAGAGTAAGAGAATTTCGTATTGATTGATCAGTGTTATTCCACAATTTAAGGGTTGACGGAAAGAACGATGACTCAAATGAACATAATCTAGCGAAAGGTATTTCAAAGTTCTGACTATTCCTTAAATTATAAGTCGAAACTGCATCAATTCTATTTGGAAGAAGATCTGTCAAGTATGATGGTGCGTCATTATTTATTATTTTATACATGAGAGTTAATTTTTTAGTTTTTCGCCTTTCAGCTAAAGTTTCCCAGCCCGTTTCGGCATAGATCGAATTAAGAGATGCAAAAACTGGCAAGCCAGTTACAATACGCGCAGCAATTAATTGCACTTGTTCGAGACGATTTGCATCCGTTTGTGTACAACCATCCCATACTTCGCTAGCATATTCTAACAATGGCCGGATATAAATACAATATAGTTTGCATAGTATTTCTTTTGAAAATTGATATTTGACTTTTCTAAGATATGAAACTTGTTTAGACGCTGATTTTATGATTAATTCTACATGTTTGCTCCATTTGTTATTTGATGACAGAGTAACACCTAAATGTTTATGCGTTTCAACGAAATTCAAGACTGAGTTATCCATTACTAACTGCATATCATAATCAATCAAGGTATTTGAAATAAGCAAAACTTCAGTTTTTGATGGATTAAATGAAATTAACCATCGACAAGCCCATTCGTGTAGATGTCTTAAATCATCATTAATAATAATTTGCAGATTCGGAAGATTTCTCGACGAATAACTAAGAGATGTATCGTCAGCAAATAACCTAGCTGATCCCTGTAAGTTTTCAGATATATCGTTGATATATATTAAGAACAACAGTGGCCCAAGGACTGAGCCTTGGGGTACACCAGCAGTTATGTTTCTTGAAGACGAAAAAGATTCATTGATGCACACTTTTTGATTTCTTTTTTCTAAATAACTTATAAACCACAATAAAAGATCATTCCTTATTCCATAATTTTCCAGTTTTAAAAGTAGACCACGATGCCAGACCCGATCAAAAGCCTTGGAAATATCACAGAATATTTGGCAACTTGTCTCAAAGTTTTCTAATGCTAAACATGTATTATGAATACTTTCTATAAGATGATGAACGGTTGAATGACCCGGAAGGAATCCTGACTGATATTTGTATATTAAAGAATTTCTATCCAAATGATTGTAAACATGTTTAAATAAAATGCGTTCGAAAGATTTCCCTACACAGCTAATGAGTGAAATAGGCCTATAGTTACTAGCAATTGATTTGTCACCTTTTTTAAAAATTGGAGTAACATGTGCTAATTTCCACAAACTTGGGTATGTATGCAGCTTAAGAGATAAGTTAAAAAGCGAACATAAAGGGATGGACAGTGACATAGAACAGTTTTTTAACATACGATGACTTATTCCGTCTGGGCCCGTTGCTTTGTTAACTTTTAATGTATTTAGTATGTCAGCGACCTCAGAGTGAGTAATAATTATGTGTGATAATAAAATATCTGTTCTATTTTCAAAAACTGGAAGCTCAATGTTAGTGTCGTCAATTGTTGATATTGAACAAAAATAATCGTTTAGGGTCGTTGCTTTCTCATGGTCCGAGAATGAATAAGTGTTATCAGCATTGCAGAGGGGTGGTATTTTATACGAACTTTGATTTTTCCCCATAAACCTTCCCATTATTTGCCAAAAAGACTTGCTACCGATTTCTGATTTCGAAAGTATATCGTCTATTGAGTCGTTAAAATTTTCTTTTGCATTCTTTTTCATGTTATTTACCCGATTTCGTTGCCGTTTGTATCGAGTTTTATCTGAGTCATTATTTGTTTTCAGTGCTTTTTTCTTTAGTCTGTCTCTTAATCTTATATTATATCTTAATTCCGAATTAAACCATGGTTTATCATTTGGACGTATCAAGACTTTTTTCGCGGAATGCATTCTTTACAAAAATCGAGAAATAGATCAGTGAATTTATTGCATGCGTCGTCAACATTGACATCGTCATTTATTACCGAATCCCAGTCGTATTGTAATATATAATTGTTTAGTTTATCGTAGTCTGCATTTTTGTAATTCCAAATTTCTCTATAATATGAGCTCGACAAGTCAACATTTTCATATTAATCAGCAGAGAAAATTTCATGCTCAGCTGAGTTGAGCATGAAAAAAGTTTTACAACCTCGGGGCCTGATCAGGCATGCACGGGATGGTGCTGACGATCAGGATCTATCTACTGCAGTGGAAAACAGGATTGACATTGTTAAGGTGGTGATTTATGGTAAATGTAAAAATCTGCATAAAACCATAAAAAAGTAACGTACCTCCCTGAAAGTTAGCAGACTTCTTATTTTTGTTGTTCTTCACAGTTTAGAATACAAAATAGACGTACATGCTGCTTAAAAAAGTGTTTTATAAGGAAAGATCAAAGGGTAATTTTCTGCGAATAAATCTGAAAAAATAGTATCGTTATTGAAAATTTACGTAGTGCGGAAGGTGCATTATTGCATAATGAAGAGCGTCCTAGCAATTATTCATTCCAACTCTTTCTCAAATTGTAATGTAGACCAGATTAAAACGGTAGCTTTTTCTCAAATGTTCAACCATGTACAAAGTAAATGTACACTGGACGCATTTATTAAATATAGGGTAGGCAAGCATACCTATCTTAACACCTACAATATAAATAATACATTACTGACATGATCAGTGGTGTGTAGATGAAATTGTTCAACCTTGTTAAAATAGTCTCACCTGTCTCACCTGTGTGTTTTGACAAAAAAAATTGGACACAGACTGCATCTTTTTTCATCTGCTCAGCCTGATAATGTGTGAAAGAGTTTGAAAAAATAATTGCTAGGACGCTCTGCATTATGCAACAAGGTACTCTAAGTACTAAGTATATTTTCAATAATGATATTATTTTTTCAGATTTATTCGCAGAAAATTACCCTTTGATCTTCTCTTATAAAAACACTTTTTAACATTAACAAATGCTGCAATTTGGGATTCTAAATTATGAGAAACAACATAAAGAAGGCATCTGCTAAGTTTTGGAAAGATCAGTGCTATTTTGAGTATTTTATGCAGATTTTTGTCTTTGTCCCAAATCAGTGATTATCACCACCTTAACGAAGACGATATTGAAACGAAGCTGGCATGATAGAAGCACAAATATTTGACAACAAAATTTTCATCATATGGCAGACACTTGCAGGAGTTACGTGATGTTCCGTTTACCTGCTATGTTTCACACAAGATGTTATTATGTTATCTAAGTGACTTTTTCTTTGCGAATCTGACACGATGGGCAACTAATAATTTAATATCTGAAAAGTGATAGCAAATAATGCCCCTCCAGGGCCTGATCTGAGTCTTTGCTAGGCGCACATGCAACTTTGTTGGTTTTGTCGTGTCGCGGCTCACATTGGATTTTTCAGCTTTATCGTGTGATGAAGCTAGTGCATGAGGCTAAAATGACATGAAGAGAAGCATTTTAGGGCTTCTTATAGAATTTTAGCGATACCTTCTTGCGTCATTACTTGAAAAATTAAAACTTTTATCAACAGGCAATAAATAGTACATGTATATAACAGTACGGTTGCTCTTAAACTATATAGTATTTGCTATCTACGTTACCGTGAAAAATGAAATAAAATTTTGGATAAGTTTAGAATGACAAGCCTCTAAACAAAGGGTAAGCAACTATTTTTTTTTTTTTTTGGACAGACATAACACTTTGATTATTTTTTTCTTCACCGCGTAAGATATTCAAACACAACATAATTAACCTAACAAAATCTGTACCATG
The DNA here is from genome assembly GCA_963989385.1 of Ctena decussata. Taxonomy (NCBI): domain Eukaryota; kingdom Metazoa; phylum Mollusca; class Bivalvia; order Lucinida; family Lucinidae; genus Ctena; species Ctena decussata. The sequence continues at coordinate 55,735,765 of OZ022504.1, forward strand.
TCTTCATTGTTTTCAAAAAAGCCTTTGACAGGTTCTGGCATGCAGCCTTATGGGCCACCATGCGGAAGTACTATATCAGTGCATATCTAGTTCGCACCATTTAGCAGCTCTATGACAAGGCTACAATTGCAGTCCTGATGAATGGCAGCATGGAAGAATGGTTCAAAACAACAGTTGGAGTAAGGCAAGGATTTCTTCTGTCACCCACCCACTTCAACATTTTTTTCGAACGGATCATGTCTGATGCTCTTGAAGAACATGACGGGAAGGTTACCATAGGCGGCAGAATATTACCAGTCTGCGGTTTGCCGATACAAGATACAAGATACAAGATACAAGATACAAGAAACTTTATTTAACGTCGGTTTTTAGCTTTACAACATATACAACATTAGCCATTAAGGCTATTTTACCGACAAACCAAGGGAAAAACTATACACAATAAAAGTAACACTGCATCACAGTAAGAACAAGGGTTATCACAGATATACACATCAATTCTAATATGCTTTTAAGTTGAACTTATAAAATTATCATAGCACATAAAATAAAATCACATGCACTGACTGAGATAAAAAACAGTAAAACATGCTGAAATAAAAGATATATATATATTCGGCTAGGGAAGACATTTATCTTCATCAGCTCCACCTGCAGTGTACCTTAGTCCGAAAGTCGAAAAATATTCCCCAAGACAAACATGCTTTGTAGAGCATGTGTGTCTAGGGAAACGAAAGTGATAAAAGGTAGACTGCTGTGGCCCAGCTGATGATACAGACGCTTTAGCTGAGGAAGAGCAGTAACTAGAATCCCTGGTTGACAGTCTCGACAAAACCTGCACAAGGTATAAGATGGAAATCAGTGCTGAGAAGCCCAAACTGATGACAGCAGCTATCTAATATTGTTTATAAGATATTCAATGTATATGTATAAGATATCTAAATTGTTAAATAAGACATCTGATATAGTATAAGATATCTTATATAATGTAGATATCTGAAATACTTTATAACGTATATACTAAATGAAATATTTAATAACCTATATCAGATATATACTATATTATATATCTTATCTAGTATATAAGATATCTTATGAGACTTGACTAATAAAAAGATATCTTATATAGCAGATATCTGACATAATATATTCGCTATTAGCTATCTTATTTAACATTATCTTAATATAATATATAAGATCTGATATCTTTATAACATATCTTTAGAGATATCTTACATGTCATATCTTTACATAGCATATAAGATATAAATTAGGACAGAATTCTTACATGGTACAAAGATATCTTTTTAAAAAAACTAGTAAAACGGCTAGCCGCACGGCTAGCCGAGATAGATGCTCTGTCACACAGATTTATGTGTTATTTAAAAATTCACGGTCACAGAAATCAACCCCCCCCCCCCCCCCCCCCCCCAAACACCACCACCCACCCACACCCAAATTGGTGTTGAATGCGATATGCATGGGCAAATTGCTATTTGTTTTGTCTCAGATTTTCAACATTAAATATTGAATCGCTAGTCCAGTTTATTGCCCTCTTTCTGAGCCTACATTCCACGATGACTAATTTATCACACCTGAGAATGAATGTCAACGAATAAAACCGAGGAGTCCAAGTGTTATCTACCTGAAAAAAAAATATTTACACCTTTAGCGCATGCGCTTTAACGACAATGTAAATGGCGAACATGTTGACAGAGTTGATTAACCCGCCATAAACAAGAAATATCATGATCGTTTGCAAGTCTTTTACAGTGTGACAGAGCAAAAATTTGAACTTTCGAAGGGCCCTTTTGAGGGCAAAGGTAAAAATCATCGCCTACCTGAGATAAGGGCACAGGTGTACCAGTTGCGTCTACTAACTTTCGAATCCATTACTCACTTCCGCTATTTTACCTTGATGGGTGGGGTATATCAGCCCAAAGTTTGAGGATTTCATACTTCACAACTGCCGTTAAAAGGAGCCTGGTGAAAAGGGGCCTTAATCCATGTGCGTTCGTAAATAAATTAGCCTGCCCCTTTGTGGAGATAAGCTACTTTCCAGAGTTGCCTCGATTCACTGATTATATACAGGTCCAGATCAACTGCAGAAATAGGTATTATACCTAGAAGAAGGTATAAAAGCTACTTCTGGCTATACAAAAGCGTGTTTTTCGTGTGCATTTAGCTATTTCTCTCATGTACACAACGAGTCGCATGCTGGCATTCATTATGCATATTTCTGTGCTCAATCAAACACCATTTTCACAAGAAATTCTGCGGAAAGCGACCCGCATGTTTTGTAAGAATAAATTGTTTTTCACCCCAAAAATGGAACATTGTATGATTTTCTCCGTTTTTTGTCTTTATTTGTGCTTTTTAGAAGCGAAAAATTACTGAGTTAAACTTCAATGCAGCTTCCATCAATACCTTAAAATTGAAGAGCTCCAGCGGCCGGTGATGCTGTTAAATTTTACATTCTTTTCAACGATGTTATGACAACTGAGTTATTACGGCGGTATTAATGTGCCATCAGAAGTAGTATAACTGACAACTGGGGATGTTTTAGTGATTGTATAATATCCCAACCCTTAGATCCAGCTGGGACAGAGCGTCAATATGGCATCGTTCTGAAATCAGTGTGATGTCAATGCGACGGCACTGTGAAGTCATATGCCTGCTGGGAAGGTATATTCATTATTAGGACATTGTCCTGTTTCGTTGATGTGTTGCAGATGCGCTAAAATGTATTTGACAACCTGAGTAAAGAATTACATGTAAATTGAGTTGTATGCATATAACATATGTTTTTATTCACTCTACATGTATTATTATTATCCCCTCACACCACGAAGTGGTGAGGGGATATAGGTTTTGTCCCGTACGTAAGTACGTATGTACGTACGTACGTACGTACGTACGTATGTTCACCTTTTGTCAGCGCTCTAGCACCTTCATTTCTCAACGGATTTTGAAATAACTTCACACAAGTGTAGGGCATGACAATATCTCGAGCAAGTTCGACTTTCAGGGTGCTGCGCCCAAGGTCAAGGTCACTGTGGCTATTTTTAGAAAAACTTTGTCAGCGCTCTAGCGCCTTCATTTCTCAATGGATTCTGAAATAACTTCACACAAGTGTAGGGCATGACAATATCTCGAGCAAGTTCGACTTTCAGGGTGCTGCGCCCAAGGTCAAGGTCACTGTGGCTATTTTTAGAAAAACTTTGTCAGTGCTCTAGCGCCTTCATGTGTCAATGGATTTTGAAATAACTTCACACAAGTGTAGGGCATGACAATATCTCGAGCAAGTTCGACATTCAGGGTGCTGCGCCCAAGGTCAAGGTCACTGTGGCTATTTTTAGAAAAACTTTGTCAGCGCTCTAGCGCCTTCATTTCTCAATGGATTTTGAAATAACTTCACACAAGTGTAGGGCATGACAATTTCTCAAGCAAGTTCGACTTTCAGGGTGCTGCGCCCAAGGTCAAGGTCACTGTGGCTATTTTTAGAAAAACTTTGTCAGCGCTCTAGCGCCTTCATTTCTCAATGGATTTTGAAATAACTTCACACAAATGTAGGGCATGACAATATCTCGAGCAAGTTCGACTTTCAGGGTGCTGCACCCAAGGTCAAGGTCACTGTGGCTATTTTTAGAAAAACTTTGTCAGCGCTCTAGCGCCTTCATTTCTCAATGGATTTTGAAATAACTTCACACAAGTGTAGGGCATGACAATATCTCGAGCAAGTTCGACTTTCAGGGTGCTGCGCCCAAGGTCAAGGTCACTGTGGCTATTTTTAGAAAAACTTTGTCAGCGCTCTAGTGCCAATATTTCTCAATGGATTTTGAAATAACTTCACACAAATGTAGGGCATGACAATATCTCGATGAAGTTCGACTTTCAGGGTGCTGCGCCCAAGGTCAAGGTCACTGTGGCAATTTTTAGAAAAACTTTGTCAGCGCTCTAGCGCCTACATTTCTGAACGGATTTTGAAATAACTTCACACAAATGTAGGGCATGACAATATCTCAAGCAAGTTCGACTTTCAGGGTGCTGCGCCCAAGGTCAAGGTCACTGTAGCAATTTTTAGAAAAACTTTGTCAGCCCTCTAGGGCCTACATTTCTCAACGGATTTTGAAATTACTTCACACAAGTGTAGGGCATGACAATATCTCGAGCAAGTTTGACTTTCAAGATGCTGCGCCCAAGGTCAAGGTCACTGTGGCTATTTTAAGAAAAACTTTGTCAGCCCTCTAGCGCCTACATGACCATAGTTGTTTACCGTGGACGTTAAGCATCAAATCAATCAAATTCTCAATGGATTTTGAAATTACTTCACACAAGTGTAGGGCATGACAATATCTCAAGCAAGTTCGACTTTCAGGGTGCTGCACCCAAGGTCAAGGTCTTTGTGGCTATTTTAAGAAAAACTTTGTCAGGGCTCTAGTGCCTATATTTCTCAATGGATTTTGAAATAACTTCACACAAATGTAGGGCATGACAATATCTCGAGCAAGTTCGACTTTCAAGGTGCTGTGCCCAAGGTCAAGGTCACTGTGGCTATTTTTAGAAAAACTTTGTCATCGCTCTAGGGCCTACATTTCTCAGCGGATTTTGACATAACTTCACACAAATGTTAGGGTATGACAATATCTCGAGCAAGTAGTCTTGTGTGAGGGGATTTGTATCGCCTGCGATGCCTTGTTACTATTGTTTTGTTTTCATTTCTATGCAACTGTTTAGCAATCGTCTTTTTCTGTGTATGCCTAACTGTGCAAGTGTCAAGCGCAGTAGAATTAAGAGATCACAGGATATAGAAAATTCAGCCCCAAAAATCATGGGTCAAAACAACAACAACAAAAATAAATGTCTTGTTTGCGGATACCTAACCAAACCTCCTTTTGACTGAAACCCCATCCCACCCCTGACTCAAATTGTTTTTGGACGTCTTGCTTTCGGTAAAAAATGACAATCTTTGTAGCTTGAGGCCATCCCGTGATAATATTAAATTGTCCATGCCGCTGATATAATTCAAGATTTATTCTTGCATAAATGTATTGCGCTGTATTGTATTTCCTCATTCAACTGATAATTATAACATGTATTCAGGGGAGCAGCACGTTTGCGCGACTATACCTGAAAATGTCCTACGTTTGCGCGACTTTTTATAGCATACGTTTGAGCGACTTTTCCCCGGAAAATATGCCTACGTGTGCGCGACCTTTACCTAGGTCCGCAGATAGGTTGAAGATCCGGGCATTGACAGTAAATGCATCACACACAGATGCAACAGCTTCCACAACCAGCTTGGTGATATGTTCAGTCACTCACACCTATCTGTGTTTGAATGCATAGGAAATCTTAAAGCTGTGCAGAAAAATATATATCTGAAATTCGCGCATCTTGAACGAGCACTATTCTTGCAAAAAGGGAACGAGAACGTTTTGATACTTTGGAAGAGATTTTCAACAAGAGTATATAAGCGATGGAATACACTGACAGAAGCATGTAAAAATCCATTCAAAGCCAGCCTCTGATACACATATGATGATTTTAGCTGAAATCTTAAGATGGTGTTAACGAATATTTCCTGACTTTGCTATTTAAAAAATAATAATAACATACTCGTATCCCACTTCCACATCTGCGCGATGAAAGGGAGGCAACAGACAAGATATATTTTTTTTATCTGGCTATCGAAAAGGATACATGTCGGAACATTGAACTATCCGAGGTTTAATGAAATAGTCGCACTCTCTTAGGGAAAAACATCGCGCTTTCGTATGCTTAAAAGGCGCGCATTCGTATAGCTCGCGCAATTGAAAATTTTGAAAAAGTATTGCGTCCTTATTCACTGACTGCTTTCGCAGTCAATAAAATTACCGCCATGTGGTCAGGTGCGTCACTGCCAAGCTGACACTGTATTTAATTTTGAAAATAAATTCTTGATTGAGATTTTGATTTTATAATTACAAGAAATTATTATTAAAGTCATTTTCCTTCATCATATTTTGAAGAAGAATGTTTTTCAAATATTTATTTCGCACAAGTGCAATAATAAAGATAATACTCAGTAATGATAACATGAAATAGAAGCACGAAATTACTAACATACCCGCGGCATACAAAGCGTTTATAATAATAACAATAATAAAAGTTGATTTTGAAAAACAATTGCTTGGTGCTTAAATATGTGTAAGTTTCAATTTTATGACGACAACAAGGTTTCGATGTGAAATTCATTGAATTTTAAAGGCATAGATTGATTTCTTCATGGGAGAAACCGCGCAAACGAATATACCTGTAATGCGTGCTTACGTACAAACATGTGTAAAGTACTAATGATAAATGAAAAGAAATAATCTTAAGTATTGGGTTTTACCGCTCGAAAACGTTATTGGTATTAAATCAGGAGCTCTTGATTAAATTCATTCTATTTCATTGTATTCTGAAGATGCATATGTTCTGTAAATACTAATTTTGCGCACGTGCAAAACCGCGCGAAAATAACATCGAGCGAATGCGAATTAGCCGCACGAAAATAGCGACTCATCCTCCTGTTTTCAAGCAGTTACAATTTTAACTCGGGCCGCATCTATCTTTCTATATCTATCTATATTCACAATGCCTCAGAAGTGTACAAACAGCAGAAAGGCAAATTTCGGTAACTTTATGTGGTTGTTATCAATCGTATTTGGGGTTTAACACTAAACGGCAACAGTAGCTCCTTGAGACAAAGTCTTGGTAGTTATTAACATCGGAATATTCTGTTTGTGCACTAGAAAAAGTCGACAAATAAGCTATGCTGTCATCCCAGATAGAATGCCTACGTTGGGCCAACGTTGGCTTAAGGTGGTCAGTTTGGTTGGGCCAACGTTGGATGCCAACGTTGGGCCAACGTAACTTTGCTCATCGGGCGAACGTTGAGCCAACAGTTGGCTCAACGTTGGCCGAACGTTGTAAGTTTTTTCCTACAACGTTGGCCGAACGTTGCGCCAACATTTATGGCCTACAATCAGCCAACGCAAAAATTTCACTTTGGGTCAAGTTGTGCTACCTTAAAGACAGGAGTGGTACTATATCAGGAGGATTAACTTCCACAGTGCCATTCTGTCTCTTGATCACATAGTGCCAACACCTTTATTCAGCCAATGAAATTATTATAAGTGGTAATTCTAGTCCACTGATTGGTTAAATAAATTTTCACACCTTTACCTTTACAGGTAACATATGCTAATGCTGGGAACCAGACCCCCCCTGGCAGAGATGTCCTGTCTTTAAACCAACATATACTTTGAAATTAAACAAATTCCTCCCTCTCTGCGAAGCATCCGGTGAGAGTAACTAATTCCATGCCCACAAACAAGAGTCGGCAATTTAATAGTTTACTGACTTTTAAATGCAATCCCAAATACTGCGAATCTCTGATCACTTAATGAGGTTTTCATATACTTGACGACTAAAATCAGCTTGCGCATATGCAACTTTTTATAACATTATTTCCTCTTCGCTTACACATGTAATCTGCCTGATGAATCCTGGTTAATCAAATGTGTGAAGCTACATTTCACCTTGCACAGTTGCGCAGGCTGATTTGAATACATATGCCTAAGGTCGATTCTCGTGCGAAGACATTATGGCTGAAATGTATTATGCTAAATTCACAAAAAATCAAATACAATCTCCTTGACTTGAAGTATTGAATACTGCTGAGTTTATGACTTGGCGCGTACGTTTATAATTTACTATTCAAAGAACACAATCTTTGCTTCTCAAATCCCTAGTTATGTGTAGCACTTGGTACGTCTGAAAGTCATTAAAATAGAAGTACTAACAACTTAATTGCTGAATGGGGATCGTTTCCTTGGTAACCAGACCTTGCTCGTAATAAAATCGGAGTACACAAGACTCCTTGCTGTGTGATCGCTAATTACTTACAGATTTCCACTTTTCTATGTACCTCGTTCAGATATTGTAAATAAACAAAGCTTATGATTAGCATTATCATAATGCCTTAACCTATATTGTAATATTATTCAATGAAATTTATAAAAGCACAAATTCATAATTTTTTCATAGAATTATTAGTACATGCTAGTCAAAGTCAGAGCAGGCAATGCCAAGATAAATAGTAATTAATATAATATAATTAAACATAAGCAAATAGTAAGAAGCCCATTTCATGATAATTATGATACTGAATAGTTGACTCATACATAGATAAATTGACGAATTCATATTCATTTCTAATTATCATTGAAACCTGGAGTTCAATTCCCCACGTCAAGCCAACGTTGGGCCAACGTTACTCAACCCACGTAAAACTTAGCAAAATTTATACGCACGTGAAAACGTTGGCCCAACGTTGGCTGACCGTTTAATGGCCGACATACTTTTTTATGAAAAAATGTACACAGCATGCTATGAAATAAAGTTTGAACCAGCATAGGTCGAAGTTTAAGTAATTCCTGTGTGCCTAGAGCAAACATATACCCAGCTGTAGTAACGTTCGGCCAACGTTCGGCCAACGCTGTACTCCCAACGCCAACGCTCAGCCAACGGTGACACCTTATGCCAACGTTGGTACAACGTTGGCATGCTATCTGGGATGCAAATTTTCTTCTTCTTTTCATTTTTAAGTTATATACTGAACTTGATAGCTACGGAGAACAACACTTTAGTTTAAGTATTTGCATGGAAAACTGAAGGAAAGAATAACGGATTAACAGTAATCAACTTGTTTAAACAATCAATAAAACATCCCATTTGTTACTTTTGATGACACATTAGTGCCACCGTAATATTACAGTTGTCATGACACCGGTGTATAAAAATTAGAATTTATCAGCATCACCGGCTGCTGGAGCTCTTCAACTTGGAGGTATTGACGAAACACCCAGAGAAGTTTGTTTTCAGTAAACTTTTGCTTTTAAAATGAACAAATAAGGAAGAAAACGGCGAAAATCACATGAAATTCTATTTTTGGGTTAAAAACAATGTATTCTTACGAAACACGCGGGTCGGTTTCCGCCGATTTTTTTCTGAAAATGGTGTGTGATCGGGCCCGGAAATATGCACATTGAATGCTAGCATGCGACTCGTTGTGTATATGAGAGAAATAGCTAAATGCACACGAAAAACACGCTTTTGTATAGCCAGAAGTAGCTATTATACCTTCTTCTAGGTATAATACCTATTTCTGCAGTTGATCTGGACCTGATATATGCAATGCTCTATATATACAGTTGGACTGCATGGATGGGCAGGCTGATGTGAGGTGTCCTTGTTCGCCCATGCAGCCAAATCTATCAAAAGTTTGTCTGACCGACCAACCCTCTATGGTCCTTGATAGGAGATGTGCAGATGTGAGCACATGCTCACTTGCTTGGTGGGTTTCTTCATAGAAACAAAGCTCATTCCGCCTTACAGACTGGTATATGAAAAAGGATTTTTTGGTGGCAGTACTCATAAATTGTATCAGGCCACTAGCTATGGGGCTAGGTGGGCAATGTTATGATAATTCAGGCTGTCCTCTTAAAGATATATTTGATGTAGGCAAATAATTTTCCATTGTAACCAGTTTAAACCAGTTTATCACTATTTGAACTTGATGTCGGAGGGCTGATTGACAAATATTAAATCATGACAGCTTCGCTATCCTGAATTACTACAAATCAAATATCTACTGCAACCAACGTACGTCCTTCTGAAGGTGATGGCAGTTTCCAACGGCCGACTATCAGATAAAATATTCCGCCGAAAAACTGATTTCTTTTGATTCAGTTATTAGTAGCGGTATTAAAATCGCTCAGTTAAAGTCGCGGTAACTAGGTTTGTGACGTCAGAGCCTCGATGTACTCTGTAAACCTTGCGTTAACAAAGTGACAGCCACGGAAGTCGTTAATAATGTGGCTGACAGGTACTGTTATTTTGTAATTTTGTGACTACCATCAACTGAGCCGACGTCTATGAAGAAATAACTTTGATTGTCTGTCTTTTTTTACCCTGCCACACATTAGTGGCGGGGTATATGTTTTCACGTTGCCTGTCCGTGTGTCTGTCTGTTGTATGTCTGTCTGTCCGTCCGCACTTCGTTTCTGTTCGATAACTTAAGCATTTATCAACGGATTTCCTTCATATTTTGCATATGCATTTGTACCAAGAATGTCTTGCTTGGGATTGTTAATGGGCAAATTTCATTAATTTCTGACCGAGTTATGGCACTTGTCAATGTACAAAAAATGGTGTCTGGCCTCTAGTTCCTTTACTACTTGGAGTATCATGATGAAACTTCACAAACATAATCGAAGTAACAAAAGCTTTTTATGAGCACAGAAATTTTAACATCAGGGGGTTATCTGCCCCTGCCCTGGGACTATACACATGTATAAAATCATGAAAAATTCCATATAATATCAGAGTTCGAAGCAATTTTTCTGAAACTTTCAGCAAATGATCAGAGTGATGAAAGCCTCCAGTGATGCTCAAATTTACCCCATGGGAGTTATCTCCCCTTGTCCCCGGCTATATACATGCATAAATCTGGAAAAATCGGTGTGTGAAAAAGGTTTGCAGTAGCGGGGTATCACGCAGTCGTGTGCGATGCTTTTATTATTATTTTGAGATAACGGAACGTTTCTGAACCTGCTCCAACAGTGACATGTTGCAGTAGTGGATTGGCGCGTAGTAATATTTGCATGTGTTCATCAGTGATACAGTTTACTGGTAAAAAAAAATTATTTTGATTCTGATTATATTCAGAATGGAAATGCAAGGCTTCTTCTAAAGGACTATTATATTAAAGGTGGATATCCATAGAAATGTCTAACCTTATCTAGACACGAATTTGCATATAACAACATATAATTTAGGAATAAATTTCTTCATTTCTCCATTAAGTCATATGTTGTGACCCCTCATTAGAGCCATCTCACTTAGACGGTTTTCATGAGAGGTCAGGGGATATTTTTTGTAGAGGAATAAGGAAAGAAGCCCACATCTTATAACCAAATAAATATGGTATATTATCATTGAGAAAAAAAAGAACCTTCATTTCAACTAGGTTTTCCTAATTAGAGAGGCACTGTGGTCATGTGGTTGGAGTGTTTGTTTTTGATGCAGAAGGTTGCAGGCTTGAATCCGAATAGACCAACAACTGAAAAACTGTCATCCCAGCGGTTACTTGGTATGTCATGTTTTAAATTGGGGAAGGATAAAGGCGGCAAAAGGAGAGGTTTGGGATATGCTATATGCCTGAGATACATCGATGTTCTCACATTCACAACCCACTGTTTTTATACACAGGGTATAATCGATTCTGCCAATTTTCGCTTCCTGCAGAGACTGTACATCATATTTGGCTTCTGCCGAGACTGTCCGCGAACTCTTGCTTCCTGCCGAGACTTCTGAACATGATAAATGGCTTCCTGCAGAGACTGTCCGCGTGAGTCTGCTTCCTGCTGAGGCTCTTGGCAGGAAGCAATTTTTCGAGGACAGTAGTCTCTGCAGGAAGCAAGAATTTGCGGACAGTCTCGGCAGAAGCCAAATATGACGGACAGTCTCTGCAGGAAGCGAAAATTGGTGGAATCGATCAGAGCTCTAGATAAGAGGGCGTATTTGGTGATAATTAGGGATAATTTTTGTTAATTCTGCATAAAAACATATGTTGTGACCCCTCATCTGAACCGTCTCGATGAGACGGTTCAGATGAGGGGTCACTTCATATTGTTTCGATGAGAAATAAGAAAAATTATCCTTAATTATCATCAAATACGCCGTCTTATCTAGAGCTCTGATTGATTATACCTTGTGTTATATGGCCACTTGCTAGACTAGGAGAATCTTTACATTTTTATCTCGGCTGTACAAATGTACAGAAATGGCTATTGCACTAGCACTGGGGGTGGAAGCGTCAGCGTTAGCAAAATGTTAAGTTTATATGTTAAAGTTTTTTATACATAAATGTAAGCCTTGTTATGTCTTTATTCCTCTCCCATATCTTGACTTAGTATGACTTGCATTTGTGCTTCTCTGGAATTCTGTATACATAATCGTGTATTTTAGGTGACCAACCATGTACAACTACTACGATCCTAGCCAGGATGGCAGTGTCAGTGACATCACAGAGACACAGTCAGCATTTGAGATGCGGCCATGGCCCGCTCACTATTCATCACAAGCTAGTATAACACCCAGCTACAAGAGCTTTTTGTCGGCCTACACGCCGTCTCAAGCGTCATTCTTCGTTCTTCCTGTAACCTCAGAAGTGCCAGATCAGCTGCGAAGACCGCAGGATAATTGGGGATTTGCTTTTTGTTCACTGTTTATCAACCCTATATTTGGGGTAGTTGCAATTTTATTGTCAGGTATGATATTGAAGAAATAGAATTAAGGTGTATGGGTACACATCTATTTTACGAGGGGAAACAACTTTTGTGATATCCTGTTTCATGCTTCTCTGAGCAATGAAACCCTTTCAAAAAAAGGGGTCTGCTCTTAATCCTATTGCACTCAGAACAGCCAAACAATGGAGTTTTGGCTGTTCTGAGTGCAATAGGGTTAAAGAAAGCGCTCCTACAGGAGCAAATAAAAGACTTTTAAGCGCATACCACTATTTTTAAAAAGGGGCAAAAGTAAAAATGGAAGAGTTGCTTCCCCTGCAAGTGTGTCCATTAACCTTAATGCTTGCTTTCTGTGAATTTCTATGACTGACAAATGAGGTTTTGTGCAAGGTTGGTCGGTAAATTCCACCCCGGTATTTACCAGTGGAATTTACCGGTATTTACTGGTCTGAAAAATACTCCCAAAGTGGAAAATACTGGCAACTACTGGTCGATTGAATTTTTACACCTTTAAATCTTGCTTAAACCAAAACCAAGTTAGCTTTAAATTATATATTCAAACTAAATGACTTAATGATGATTTAATTAATTTTTATATTAAATATATTTATCATCATAAAGAATAAAATGTTTCACAAATTAAGCAGGTTGAAACAGCCAAAAAGTGGATTTAAGCAAAAAAATTTGACAATTTCACAAGTATGAACAGTATCTTGTTTCAACTTTATTATTTGTCCTTAAACTCAACAGCATGAAAATATAGGTAAGAAATTACAGGTAAATTCACCTGTGCACCTGGCCAGACACCTGTGACACTCACTTAGCAAGACAATGTCTAAATTGTTAAAACAACAAGTTCCAAAACAATGTTTATTAAAGGGGGCAGAGTATTGATTGGGGCAAGGATGGAAAGAATAAGATGTCAGAATGGTTGTCTGTTTTATACAAAAGTTAGACAATTAGTACATATACTGAACATCAAAAGAAACGCATACAATGTATACACCCAATTTATTTGAAGGTATAGGTATATGCTCTTATTTAGACATTTTAAGTTACTTTGTTTATGATATTCTGAAGAATAAGCACCTTAACGCATCGATATTCCATAAACTTCAGCGACCAGAACGCTTGCTTTTGTGATGGGGTTAAACTTAAAGTCACCATACTTTCAGAAGCTGAATTTTTAATTTCGTAAAATGCTCAGCCAAACATTTTCTCCAGACATAATGTCCGCAGCAAGGGTAAGGAACAGCGAAAGAAATCAAAGCAATCAAGCTTTCCGTTTTAGAGAAACAACCAGATGAAAGTTGGCAGTAGAAACAGTAACACTGGCTTACCATTGGATTTCCATAGAACTTTTATCACCCTGTATTTCTTGAAAAGAACAGAAACCATTCATACGAATGGGTTAAATGAATCAACAAGAGTGAAATAAAAAGATTTGCAAAGAAATTTTTCGTAGCACTGCAGAACTTTTGATGTTATTGGACTTCCCAATTTGCTATTTGTTTAATTGCATGGGAGATAATTTGACAAGTGTTCAACTTCAAACTGCTGTCATGTTCCTAAGAAGAATACCAAGGTAATAAAAACAACGTTTTTTTGAAAACCACACATTAGGGTAGCGTTTTGGTAACAATTTGTTATACTGCCAAAGGAAAGGCAACTCATACAACAACTTTGAATGTTTCACAATAGAATTGAGATAACCCTTTAATCAAGGTTAAATTTTGCAAGAAGCTAAGTTTATATTGTTGGCAGACGTCAGTAGTGCCTTCTGCTACATGTGATTTCAAACCATAAATCAGCTGACAGAAGAAAACTGAACCTAAACTTGTAGGCATTTCTTCTGATGTTCAGTATAGAGGTGTTATAGATATGGCTTCAGCTATAGTATGGCTTCAACTCTTGAATACATTTATAGCAGTCAGATAATAATGGTTCATAATCATTGGACAGACATACGGCACCAAGTGCGTGCAACTATGGTTTCGTACCGCTGAGCCACTTGGGGAACTTTGTTTAATAAGAGAATTGAACTTAACTGAACTGGTTCATAATCAGTCCTAAAGCTGAACCATCATTACCAAGCTACTATTCACCATGAAGCCAAAAGATCCTATGCTGTTGTTGACCAAGACAACAAGACCAGTGCCAGATGTACTGACTGCAAAACAGAAGTTAGTACAAAGCTCCACAACTCTGTGCCCATGGAGAGAACTGTCCAGCTATAAAACAGGCTTTTTTTCCCATAACAAAGTTCAACACTGACTAGATAAACCATCTAATAAATAAGTTTATTATTTTCCTATCAATGATACACCCTTTGAACTGCATGTGTTCTGGCCATCTGATACAGACAGCCGTATCAAACTTACGTTTTCTGAATCCGTATCACTATCCTTTAAAACGAGGCTATGTCTGCGTTCCAGCTTCAGGCGCGTCATACTTTAGCGTGCATCGTAGAAACGAGAACCAGAGAAACGAAACAAGTGACATAACGCCAACAAACACGTCAAAAAGCGCGCCTTGATAGCTCAGTCCGTAGCGTTTGTCTCACGTCCTAGCTACATACCTTTGCCGCACAGGTTCGAATCCGGGTCGATGCATTAGTGCTGCCAAGTGTGAATGGTTGGCTGTTCCATAAGGCATATAATAAACAAATTATTATTATAGTAACTTGATCTGGCGTAGTGTATCACGTCTCGTGGATGAGTTCATACCATCGGATCACCCTTGACGCAAGCGTCTCGGGAGATCAGATGGTATGAGCTCATCCACTTGACGTGATACAGTACACCAGATCAAGTTACCATTATAATAATGTGTATTGATACAATTGTTAAACTTCAGTATAAATATTTAAGTCAGTTGACCAGTATAATTGAAATACCCCTATGATTTTGAGTGTAGGTTATGGTATAAATTTCCAGTCTGGTCGATTCAGTTGACCAGTATTTGCTGGTATTTGCCAGAATTTACAGGTAAATACTGCCAGCATGGAAAATACTCATATTTGTTGGCATTTTGCCAACATTGGTTATGTGGTAAATCCTTGAATACTTCATAATGGCTTTGCCTTTCTCATCTGCATTAGCTCCTACCTCATAAGCTAATCAGCTTCATTTATTGGAAGAAAAACTTGTTTTGAGCATATTTGATATTAATTTTCTGAATAATCTGATATTAATCAAAATCAGTTGTCACCAAACTTGGTACTAATATGGAGGGCCAACAGACAACATGCAGAGAACAAGAACCATAATTCCATTTTTGTTGTTGATGGAATAATGCCCCCTTGTATTTTTTATCCCCTGGACTAAAATATTCATGGGGATTAAACAGTGAACCTTGTGTCCATATTTGTCCTGTCTGTGAACATTTTCTTGTCCACTCTGTAAATTGAACTGGCCCCGAGGTTATAAAACTTTTTTCATGCCCAACTCAGCTGAGCATGAAATTTTACCTGCTAATAAATAGCAAAGTACTGATAAATATGGTTGTTTTCTTAGTCAGTTTGGCTGAGTATGAAATTTTCTCTGCTTATGAATATGAAAATGCCAACATTAGGTGGCATTTTCATATTTATCAGCAGAGAAAATTTCATGCTCAGCTGAGTTGAGCATGAAAAAAGTTTTATAACCTCGGGGCCTGATAGTTTTAGCTGCAATGTCTCTTCACTCCTTAACAGTTAATTTGAACTGGGATATTTTTATGATACTTCTTTTTTATGCTGAACAGATGAGGATGATATGTCATGTATATAAACAACATGCAGCCCTGGCTTTCGTACTTTCTGAGTTATTTCCCTTTGGAGGTTTGAGTCCTGCTCAGTATTTTTATTTTGCCACCAACTTCAGAGAAGTTGTGGGGGAATATTGGTTTGGGCCTGTCCTTCAACTTTGGTTTAAGAGGCAAATATTTATCTGTTACAGAGACAATTGGTTTTCTTCATAAAAGACTTTTGAATGCATAAACATAGCCTACATTAATGACCATATCTAGCAGAAACATACCATAAACCCTTATCATTATAAATACCCAAGTTTTTTTTATCACAAACTTGTGTAAACACTCACAGCTTGGCAGGTACATAACTGTTTGAAATTAAATTGCTTTTAAAGTAATAAACACACATGGTATGAAAAGCTGACTTGGAAATAAATTTACATAATTAGTAAATGATATATTGTAGTATGATGTACATTAATCAAGCTTTAGATTAAATATACCTCAGCATACAAGTATGTGGATCAAGGGAAATATAGCTTTTGACTTTCAGTTGTTTTTTTCCCTCATAGCCATTGATTTTTGGCCCATTGGCATGCATGTGCAGTAAATTTTGGCTTTTTTGCTTCATAAGAATATTGGGGAATGTTCTTTCTCATCTGCCTTAGTAAGTAGTTTATATTTACCATATTCATTCAGCTTTAAGACAAAGAGTTTCCCTTCCAAAATGACCCCAAATATGTAAATCAGTCATATTTAATTCAGCTATTTGATTTAGGGGATAACTGTCTTGAAAATTGTCTTTTGGGGAGGTAACTCACCGGTTTCATGGTCGGAAATTTCGTTTTACGGCGACGCGCCAGTGGAGCCGTAAAACGCAATTTGCGACCATTAAACCGATGATTTACCTCCCCAAATGACAATTTTCAATACAGTTATCCCCATTCTAATGCCCTTTTTCACATTTTCACCTTTCATAATATAAATAGTTTGCACCCATTACAAACGCCTTCAACATAAAACCAAACGTGAGCCAATGAGAAGCAACGTTACTTAATGACGTCAGGTTTGCATTGCAGAATATACTGTCGCAAATTTTTGACGTTATCCAATCAGACGTCGCGTTATATTCGTAAGTGCATTAGAATAGGGGTTTCCCCGTTCAAAATATCAAAAAAATAAATCTAGATCAGTTGTATCTAAAACAAACCCCATTAAGATACATCTAGACATCTAGATACATCTTATAAGATGCCTTAAAGACAAATATTCTTGTTTATTGGGGGTCATAATCCCATTATGCAACAGTTCAGTGACACTGCTATTTCATCAAAGAAAATACTCTTTCTCACATAGGTAATAACATAACAATGTCATAAAACCAGTAAAGACTGAGGGTGTGTTCTATATAGTAGAAAATATTTGTCTTTAAAGAATGGATCTGGATTTCATATAACCGAAGAAATATGGTTATCTCAAACACTCATAAATATTATTAATTGAACCAGTTACATAAATACCTGTTATTCTAAAGTTTGATTGTGTGGATTTCACCATCTGCTGATCTGTGTATTTTGCAATATTTGCAGTTCTTGTCAGCACTGTAAACTAAGCCACTTCTATAATTATCAACAGAACTGGAGATAAGGCCATTGAGGGGATTAATTGTGACACTTTTGTTAATATTCCATCAAAACATATGTTGTGACCCTCATAAGAACTGTCTCTGCAAGACGGTTCTAATGAGGGGTCACAACATGTGTTTTAAAGGTGAAATAAGAAAAATATCATAGAATAACTGCAGAGTCCTTACCCAGTGGGCACATAACGTCGAAATGACGTCGTACTGATGTCGATGCGATGTCATTATGTCGCATCGACGTCAATATGACATCTTTTCAACGTCACGTGTCTGCTGGGTATTTATTAGTTGACTTTGAACTTTTTCAGAAATGTCACGACAGTTTTTCAACAAGAAGCAGTATGTTTTAGCGGCGAAGTATGGAAGCTACTCCAAAGGTGCAGCGTTGGGTGGAATCATCGTCATGATGGTCGTCGTGATTCTGATACTTGCACAAGTCATACATTACCATACGAAGTTCAATTATTGATGTTGCCTATCTGTATATAGACTGAATATTCCGTCTTATTTCTTTAAGATTGTAAATAGAAATTTTATAACCGTAAAACAGGTTCATCTCCCCCATCCCTTTCCAAGGATCTTATTTTCAATGATATTTAAATTTTCATTTAGGATCAGCCATTGCAAACATTTAGCAAAATACTTTATTTTCTCAGTAATATGTTTTTATGGACTAACTGAGCAAACTGTTATAATTAAAACATTGTCAAGGTTTCCAACTACAAATATAGCAATCTTAAACTGTAGACATATCTAGTGTCATCCAGATGTGGGGCCGTAAGTATGATTTGAATTGTGTCACCCTAGGAATTCTAAAGACTTAGTGATGCCACACTATTGCCACATCAGTAACATGCAGCAGTTAAATGAGATAAAAGAATAGATGTCATCAGTAAGCGGAAATAATCCGTTTTGAAAATAGTCCTTTTTAAAGCAGTTTGAGTTTGCCTGATTTAAAAATTACCTGTTTTATGGTACTGTGTAATGTACAATGTATGTGTGAGTTAGCATTATAAACGGTAGAAAGGTCGAGACAGGAAGAGAGATCGACAGACAAGAGAGAAAGAGCAACAGCAGACTAATCAATGAGATGCACATACAGTGCTTACTTTAACCCTCTACATAACGTCAAAATGACGTCGTACTGACATCGATGCGACGTGATGTCACATCGAATTCAGTGCGACGTCATTTCAATGTCATGCGCCCACTGGGGAGGAGATGGGAACACTTTCAAATTCAGGAAAAGCGACTCTACAATTTCCTTTTTTGCCTCGCCAATGCTTTCGCTTCCCAGGTACATGTAGGTGAATCCCATCTCCGGCGGTGGCTGCTCATAAAAGGACAAATTTGATTTTAGAACAAAATCAAGTTTAACCCTGAGAAGAAGGGCGACAAATGCTGCCAGATTTCAGTATTCTCCATTATGTTAGGTAAGGGAATGGAAAAGATTAGGTAATGGAGTGGAAAAGATTAGGTAAAGGAATGGAAAAGATTAGGTAAAGGAATGGAAAATATTCTTTAAAGTGGAAGGGGAGTTTTTGGTGTAAAATGCCATGGTTAAAGATGTTCATTTGCAAAAATCACAGTTTAACAAAGTATTTCACACAAAAAAAAATTTGCTGTAAGAAATGGTGATTTTATTACATTATGCAAAGTTTTCATTAGCTGTTAAACAGCAAATTGCGTCTTACGTGTAAATATAATATGTTTTTATGTTTAGACATTTGCTGAAAGTGAAATTGAATACATTAAAAGGGGAAATGATGTTAATCCATCAAAACACCATCAAATGTTATAGTTGAGAGGAAAACCAGTGATTACTATAGAAATGTTAAAAATTGGGATGCCTAAATACCATAACTGTCCTAAAATCAAACAGATGGAATGGCAGACAGTGTAGACCCTGATCAGACTGCCCCTTTAGGAGCAGTCTGATTTGGGTCTGCACTGAATGCTCAGACCTGTTTGTCCCAATACTTAGTATTTTTATGGTAATATTATTTTTACTTTAAAACATGCACATATTTGTCCTTAAAAAACAATAATCTGACTAGAGATGTATATAAAATCATATATAAAGGTGTTCTAATGGAATTTTACAACTTAAAAAAAACAAGAACACATTTTGGAATCTCCTTAGAACCCTCATATTGAGGTGGCATCTCATAGTTGTCTTCAGAAAAAGACAGAAATTATCAAAGGTGTACCCAGTTTGAGTTCAAGTTGAAATATCGCAGATTTGTTGAGAGAGAATGTATGCTAGACAGAAGTTACGTTTGTTTCCACTACATATTAGAATCTTCTCATGAATTTGGTAGTCCTTAGACATAAATTCAGAGCCCCAGATAAGTTGGGCTTTTGAGGATAAATATGAGATGCATACTTTTTAAAAGATGTTGCAACCCTTACTTGAAATGCCATTATGTTGCAGCCCTTACTTCAAATGCCTCAGGTCAGTTCTAACCCACTGGGCACACAACATTTAATCAACATAGAATCAACCTTGATTCAACGTCATGGCGTTGAATCAAGGTTGATTCTATGTTGATTCAACGTTGTGTGCCTGCAGGGAATGAGGAGTTACAGCGTGCTTTTATACAAATAAGTTTTAACTCATCATTATTCTCAAAACCCACCCATATTCCCACTAGGCACATGACGTCAAACTGTTGTCATGTCTGTGTTGGCTCAACGTTGTGAGTCCACACTCACAGGGTATAATCGATTCTGCTAATTTTCGCTTCCTGCAGAGACTGTACATCATAGTTGGCTTCTGCCGAGACTGTCCGCGAACTCTTGCTTCCTGTCGAGACATCTGTACATGATAAATGGCTTACTGCCGAGACTGTCTGCGTGATTCTGCTTCCTGCCGAGGTTCTCGGCAGGAAGCAGAGTCACGCGGACAGTCTCAGCAGGAAGCCATTTTTCGAGGACAGTAGTCTCTGCAGGAAGCAAAATATCGCGGACAGTAGTCTCTGCGGAAGCCAAATATGATGTACAGTCTCTGCAGGAAGCGAAAATTAGCGGAATCGATTATACCCTGTGACACTGACATGGATACAATATCATTTTGACATTGTGTGCCTACTGGGACTGGTCCTCAGCATTATTGTAATCAAATTCACAACTTTTCTAGTTAGGATATTGTAATAATGCTATTTGGAATAGTTAATCATGATACCATAAACCATTGTTATATGCAGATTTGTATGGTGACATATTCCTGTCATAAAGGATCTTTTTAAAATTTTAAGAACATTTTACATGATTCTCTTTAACTTGAATAAAAGCATCTTTAGATTTACCTTACAGTTTCAGTGTTGTACTACTTCATTGAAAATTCAGACTTATTTTTGTAAATTGATACAAAATTGACTTTATTTTAAAGCATGTTATGAAAAGTGGTCAAGATGTAAAAAAAATGAAAAATAATAAAAAACATTTTGATATCATACACTAGACATATGTCAGTAGTCAGATATGCAATTTGTTATCTGGTGGAGCTAACGAAATTTGTTTTCTGTTCTTTTGATACATACTTCATATTGTGAATCATATAAAGTCTAACTCATAGAGCTTTACATAGGAAAAGAAATAGGGTTAAAAATATTTTCATCTCTATTAATGCATTCACTGTGAGATGACTGAGAAATTGGTACTTGTAGGTTCAAGTACATTTGTCATTCTGATAAGGGACTGAAAACTGCTTAATAGGTACTTTTGTGGTGCTTTGGTGAGATACCTCATTTTGAACTCTTATTTTGTGATTCTGATAAGCCCCACAAAATAGCTTTTTATGGAGAATTTTCTTTTATCCCCAAAGTTCTTTGCCTATCGTGAGCTCTGAGTCATTGATGTTGAATCATTCTCTCATATTTTTCTCTTCATATTAAACATCTTGTATGTAATTATGTACACAAATAATGATACTGATTGTAAATATTTCTTCTATATTCTGGTATAAGGAAAAAAGACATAATAGTGTATTAACCAAATGGTAAAAGTGTATTAACCAAATGGTAAAAATCTGCTACTAGGAAACACAACTTAAGGCATATGGGTACACCTCCATGTTTTCCTGCCATTTTGACAAAGGAAAACTACTCTGTTTTGACTTCTTGTTTGTTTCCCTGGATGACATGTAGCCCTCCAAAATAAGGTCTACTCTTAAAGGAAAGAATTTCTTTTCATTAAGAGTTGACCTCATTTAGAAGGGAAGCAAAAATGAAAATTACACAGTTGCTTCCCATGAAGGTGTACCCATTCACCTTAATTGCCCATTTCGGTATAGAATGGGTGTGCATGTCAATGTGCCTAGTATGTCTGCAAATTAGGGGATAACTGTAGTCAAAATTGATACTTGGGGAGGTAAATCATCGGGTTTATGCTTGCAAATTTTGTTTCACGATATCGCCTCAGCAGAGCCTGAAAACGCAAGTGGTGACCATAAAAGCTACAATTTACCTCACCAAATAATAATTTTCAATCCAGTTAGACCCATTCTAATGCACTTTACACATTTTCTTTCACATATCAAAATGTACTACTTTACATACATAGGAAACGAGTTCAGCAGTGTAAAACCAAGCGTGGGCCAAAGAGAAACCACATTACCTACTAGTGACGTTGAGTTTCAAACAGTACATAGCAAAATATTTTGTTGCAAATTCTTGACCTTGTCCAATCAGATGTCACTTTATATACATTGGTGCATTAAAATCGTTAACAGACTGTTATACCAAGTACATATATGCTGTTTGTCACATATATGCTGTTTGAAAAACTGCAAAATACTTTATTTTGATCAAAATTTTGTTTTTGATGCTTGATGCCAGGCTGCTGTTGATTTTACATAAATGCATGGTAGGCATCACACTAGGATTTTGAACACAAGAGTCTGAATATGTCTTAGGGAAAAAGTAGGAGTCCAGCTATTTAATGTTGAAGGTATTCTTTGAAATATAGTTGTCAGCCCAAAAGTTGGATTAAAGGACTCCATATATGGATTTTATGAAAAGCCTGAACTATTATTTTTCCCAAATGGGAAGTAAGGCCCAGTATCTTAATTGTGTTATTTTGCTATGAAGCAGGGACTTAAGTTCTAATCGATGCTATTAGTTAACAAGATGTTAAAATTTCAAAACAATTATAGGTAAAACACTACTATTTTTTTGGCAAAAAATGTGAGGGCTTTTGCACTGCAGTAGCTCTCATTTTTTTCTGCATAAAATACTAAGGTACTTGAATTTATTTGTACTGGAAGACTGAAAGGATCCTTGACTAATGACTTGGTTAAGCTTACGCTGTTTTGAACAACAGGGCCCTGATCATATGAGATATAAGCTACATTTTTTGGTAAGAAAATTTTCAGCCTTAAATTATGTAACTTGTGAATTTCCTGTCAGTTTTTACATGTATTACCATAATAGTGCTTTCTTCATCATTATGCCATAATCATAGTTTCTAGTTGTTTAAACTGGTTGTGGAGTAGAACATGTTGATATTCCCCATGGGCACAGGACGGCAAAATGGTGTAGTTCAGCATCAATTCAAAGTCATCATGTCGCATTGACATCAGTGCCACTCACTTTGACGTTGTGTGCCTGCTGGATTTATAGTCAGTTTTATAGAGTGAATTAATTCAATATTTTTTTTCAAACTCTCATGATTTTATTTTAGAAATGTCTGTTCAAACATATCGAAACTTTCAGAAAATAAATGGTCTCAAAATCATATTTAAAAAAGAACAGAGAGGGAAGATGCCTGCGCTTTGATAACTATAGATAAAAAAAAAGATCTAAGATCAAAGTGCAAATAAGCTATCTCATTTATGCACATGAAAATTATTTTTTTCATGACATGTCATCCCAGCAGGCTTACAATGTTGAAACAACACCGAATCAACATTGATTCAACATCATGACATTGAATCAACGTTAAACCAGTGTTAAATCAAGTTGTGTTTCCAATGCGATGTTCATGTATATATATTTTTCCTGACTCTAGAATCTGATGTCAAAGCAAATTAGTACTATCCAAATAAGGCAGTTTTGAGTAGGGGCCATAACTCTTTTGAAATCACCTCAAGTACTGTGTGATGCAAAAACTGTTAGAAGACAAAGAGGACATCAGTGTAACTGTAATTGTCATAGGAATTTTTATTCATAAAGAGGTTTATAATTTCTACTGCTTTTACTTTGTATGCTATGGGTTGGTTGTGCAGTGAAAGGTTAATGAGCAACAAATTGTTTACTCAAATTTAATAGCCATTACATGTATATTTCAATAATATGTTCAGAGGAATTACGGCAAAACAAAATGTAGTGTTAAACTTGAGAAATTTTGGGGAAAACTTTTAGCAGGAATATTCACAACTAAAGTTTTCTATATGTAATTGCCAGACAGGACCTTGCTTCTGATAAAGGTGCAACAATTCTGCATTACCATAATTGTTATTTGTCGTGAAACAAAAAAATATTTGTGAATGCATATATATAGCAAATTTTAGCGTCTTGGTTGTGATTCTCTTAAAGTCTTTAAAAATGGCATTCTTGCATTTACATTCCTGTAGACATAACCATTCCATCTTTACTTTATCAGTCTTAAGAGGTATAGATACACTTCCTAGGGAGTTCACTTATGCAGAAATAATAACTTCCCTTTTGCAAGGGGAACAACTCTTTGAGGAAACAATTTGCTCTCTAGATAGAGCAGATTCTTCCCTTTAAGTGTAGTCCCCTTAGATGAGACCATCAGTTGAGGTACTAAGGCGGCAAACACTTTTCTGCTACAATTTTCTCCCCTGTAAAAATGGCACCAAAACCGTGGGAGTGTATCCATACCCCTTAATGTTCATGTTTTTAGTGACCATTCATCAACCTTGTAAATAATCATTTTATCTGTAATTTTACAGTTTTATACACAAGACAGGGAATAGTTGTATTTTTATATGCAAATTATCATAATACATATCAAACTGTCATTGTATTATATCAAACAATAAAATTTATATACTCTTAAATGTACTTAGTTGCTTGTTTTTTAGAACATGCTCTGAGAAACTTCTTTGTCAAAATCATGTAAATATAATGCCTGGTAAAAGCGCAACTTGAAAATGGAAAAAAACAAGGTTCTGCTAATGGATAGCCTAAATATGACAGTGCCATGCAACTCAATGTAAGCCATATTTGTACAAAATTTTAGTTTTATGAAAGATAATCTGGTGGAGCTGTCATGGGGTGGTCGTGGTTGGGCGATGGTGCTGGGAAACTTTCAGTGCAGGATGTCTACTCATTTGGATAATAGGGCAATGGCATACTGAGCTTGCAGTAGGTGCGGGCTAGGGTCGTTTGGACATTTTTTCTCTCATCTATCACATCTGTTTTTGTCGCACCTGCGTTAGCTGGGGCGATATAGGCGTGCACGGACCTGTCTGTTTGTCCGTCAACAATGTCAACAATTCACAGTAGGTGTCTTGTGAGGGCAACTCCTCCTACACTTTTTGGCCAATCATTTTGACACTTCACAGTTGTTTTGGCCATGGTCTGTAGATGTGCATATTGTTTGCACATAATTCCCAGATTAATTTATCACTTTTTATCCCCCAATCGAAAGGTTCGGGGGGATATAACGATGAGCCTAGCGTCTGTCTGTCCATCAGTAAACATTTTCTTGTCTGCTTCATATCTTGAATACCGTTTGGAATATTTTCATGATACTTCAAATTTATGTAGAACGGGTCATCGGGATGTGTCGCGTGTAAGAATGGCAACTCTTGCTTTTGTAATTTTTGAGTTATTTCCCTTTTGGTGAATTTTTGGCAGATTCATGTCGGCTCTGTAACTTGAATACCCTTTGTCTTGCTTTCTTGCCTTTTAAGTTATTTCCCCTTGATGGTTTTAGGTGTGATTTCGTGTCCGCTCGATAACTTGAATACCCTTTGAAATATTTTCATGAAACTTCACAGATATGTAGAACAGGTCATGGCAATGTGGCGCGAACAAGAATGACAACTCTTGCTTTCTTTCTTTTTGAGTTATTTCCCCTTGATGGTTTTAGGTGTGAATTAGTGTCCGCTCCATAATTTGAATACCTTTTGAAATATTTTCATGATACTTTACAGATATGTAGAACAGGTCATGATGATGTGTCTCGAATAAGAATGACAACTCTTGCTTTCTTACTTTTTGAGTTATTTCCCCTTGATGGTTTTAGGTGTGATTTCATGTCTGCTCCATAACTTCAATACCCTTTGGAATATTTTCATGATACTTCATAGTTATGTAGAACAGGTCATGCTGATGTGTTGCGAACAAGAATGACAACTCTTGCTTTCTAACTTTTGAGTAAGGACTTCTATGCTTAAGGCGTGAATTTTCCCCATGAATAAAAAGTTATACGGATCACTGACTTTTGCTTTGCATTTATGACTATGACATGTAACTTGCATGACAAATGAATTTTCAAGTGTTTGTGTCTATGTAAAGTACGTTAAACATACGTTGACGTTGACGTCATTGTTGAGATAAATAGTAAATTATCCTCTAACTGATCGTTGAAATAATGATTTATTGTATACATTTCACCCTTTTTTGACTCACATTACTTAGATAACAGACAACAATGGAAAGTTTTGACTATATGTATGTGACCTTGACCTCATTTCAAAGTCATGGTACACAATAGAATCCTTGAATATCACAGTGCTACTGTCGACCAGTTTTCTTCTTTAGCTTACTGAGTATCGCCCCCCCCCCCCGTGACCCAGCTTCCCACTCATATATATTGCGTATTTGCATCACATAAGTCTGCTGCATGAAGGAAATGCTGGGTCACGGGGGGGGGGCGGGGCGGGGGAAAGTACTTGCATTTTAGTTATAGTGAAGCGTTCTATTTTGGCCGCTTTGACCGGAAGTACAACTATGGTTTTGCATGTTTAAATGCCAATCAAGCGTAACAAGAACAAAATCATTGCTTTGTATTGTTACATGCGTGTATGTAGCTTGCATTTATGACAAAAATTTATGGAATGAATGACTGATTTCAATATTTTTATTACCTCAAAAAATGAGGTATGCAAAAACCTTGAACTTAGGGTAGGTAGGATCAGACTTGATTATCTCCCCATGTCTTTGGGTCTGAATCACAAATGATCTGATTTCATACGGTTTACATATTTGCAGAAGCTCTGCTAAGAAAAATTTGCCCTCTTTATATTTTTGAAAATTCGGACCTGTCTCGCCGGTCTAATGGGGAAAATCCTCGCCTTAATCATAGAAGTCCTTTCCCCTTGATGGTTTTAGGTGTGATGTAGTCTCCGCTCCACAACTTGAATACCCTTTGAAACAATTTTATGATACTTCACAGATACGGAGATCAGATCATGACAGTTTGTCTCATACAAGAATGACAACTCTTGCGTTCATACTTTTCCGAGTCCCCCCCCCCCTCCCCCCCACCACCAAAATTTTTTTTTTCTTCGGTAGGGGGATTTGTCATCTCCTTTGATGGCTATTGTTTCACATGTTGAACTTAGTCAATTTTCAACAATTCGCAGTAGGTGTCTTGCGGGCGCAACTCCTCCTACACTTTCTGGCCAAACATTTTGAAACTTCACAGATGTTTTGACCATGGTCTGTAGATGTGCATATTGTTTGAACATAATTCCCAGATTAATTTTAACACTTTTTCACATGTTGAACTTAGTCATTTTTTTTACACAATACCTTCCATTGTGAGTGTCTTGTGAGCGCAACTCCTCCTACCCCTTTCGGCCAATCATTTTGAAACCTCACAGATGTTTTGGCCATGATCTGTAGATGTGCATATTTTTTTGCAAATAATTTCCAGATTAATTTTTGCCACTTTTCCACATGTTTAACTTAGTCAATTTTTTACATAATACCTTGCGTAGTGGGTGTCTTGTGAGCACAACTCCTACCTTTTTAGGCCAATCATTTTGAAACTTCACAGATGTTTTGGCCATGGTCTGTAGATGTGCATATTGTTTGCACATAATTCCCTGATTAATTTTTGCCAGTTTTTTCACATGTTTAACTTTGTCAATTTTAAAATACCTTACATATTGGGTGTCTTGTGAGCCCCTCTCCTCTTATACTTTTTGATCATTAATTTTGAAACTTCACAGGTGTTTTGTCATGGTCTGAAGATGTGCACATTGTTTGTACATAATTCCCAGATTAATTTTTGCCACTTTTTTCACATGTTATCGTTGTCATTTTTGTCACACCTGCTTTTGTCACACCTGCGTTAGCATGGGCGATATAGTTTTCACTACCAATTAGAACTTGTGCGATTTAACACCCGCAGGTGCGACACCGCTTTCCGCGGATTTCTTGTCTTTCTCCCTCTTTCCGGGAGACGGTTCAATATACATGGCCATCGTCGGATTTTGAAAAGTACGGCCATGGAATGCCCCGAGTGTCGAAGGCACGAGTGGGGGAGAGCACGTGAGGGATATCCCCCTCTCGTAAGTGGGGTTCGGGACCTCCCCCAAGAAAATTTTTGAATTCAGGACGACTCTAGAAGCGATTTCAAAGCATTTTGAGACCGATTTGGCTTGTGAAATTCAATTGATTTTATGATTATTTACCTCCCATGAATTTTTTTTATTGAATTTAGGACGTCTCTAGAAGCGTTTGAGACCATTTTGCGCGTGAAACTCAATTTATTTTATGAGTATTTGCTGTATTTCAAATGCTTACCCCAACTTTTAAAAACTGCCAAAGGTGTTCTCCGAGTGCCAAATGCATGAGTGGGGAAAGCACGAGAGGGGGTGCCCTCCTTTCGTAAGGGAGGGGGGGGGTCGGGGGACCTCCCCAAGAAGATTTTTGACTTCAGGACGTCTCTAGAAGCGATTTTAATGCATTTTGAGACCAAGACAAAGAAGGAATAACGGAAAAAAGTGGACCGGCCAATACCATATTCGGCCGAATGAAACCAAAGTGGTAAGGCCAATACCATATTCGGCCGAAAAAGTGGTCCGGCCATGGCCGGACCGTCCGGACCGTCCACGACAGCCTTGATATGGACTGATATACTGTCTCAAAGACCCGTTAAACCTAAAACAAACAAACACTCAAAACTCCTGAAATAGGCCAAGCCAAACGTTTCGTTTGGCCACTTCTGAGAGTTTTGTGATAACTATAATTCTTTTGCTTCAAAGCCAAAATTGTGTACAAATATGTGTTACATATGTATGGGCGGAATAGCGTTGTTATATTGTGACAAACTTTTTGTAAATGTGTAAAATTTAAATTTCCAGATAGGAATGGAACTGTAGGTTTACCAGGCATGAAAATGCACTCACTGAACCACATCAGCTATTTTGGGAAACAAAGTTTTCTTTAGAAATGACCCACTAAAAGGATTAGTTTTTGGTTGTTTTGGGTTTAACGGCCCTTTGAGACACTATTTCAGTCTATATCAGGCCCTCTCTCAGGAAGAAAGAAGGAAAGTTATGTGCTTTAGAAGAGAGAGAAAAATACTCAAACAACCTCCATCTGCACCTTCTGAAAATAGCAAGCCCCTGCCCTACTGTTATCTAAATTAGAAGGAAGCTCGACACTGAAAGTTACCCACACCATCGCCCGACCCGACCACACCCAAAAAAGAAGGAAGGCAAACATGCAAATGATAGAGCTGCTTCTTTTGAAAGTTTTAGTGTTTTGCTCCTTGAGGGAGCAAACTGCTTTTAAAAGTTGATCCCAGCTGAGAAGGTCGGAAAATGGGATGGAAAGTTGACTTGAGAATTTGCATCCTTTCAACAGTTTTTCAGTGATATCAGCACGATGGAAAGGTGGAAATGAAAGGCTGTGTGCAGCGGAACCCCCTTTTAATTTTGGAAAGATTTCCACCTCCTTGTCTCGAACCCGGGATCGCTAAAATAGCAGGCCAGCACTTAACGTAGTGAGCTACCGGGGCTGCTGAGGCAAAATGCAATCAAAACAGTACTGTAGCATTGATGAAAGTACCAGTTTTGCTGAACGGTGTTGTGAATAAACCTGTCTTACCCTTCATCTTGATCCCCCATTTCTACAAAGGGGAGCAGGGTGGGGGGATTCTTTGATTACTTGTTTGCTGCTTGGATTATCATAGCCTTACAAAAATGGGAGCTATTCTTAAAGGAAAGAATTTGCTCCCCTAGGAGCAAATTCTTGCCTTTAAGAGTAGACCCCATCTAGTAGGGAGGCAAAACTAAAATTGGCAGAGTTGCTTTCCCTGACAGTGTACCCATTCACCTTAAGACGGATATCATTCCTGGACTCCCATTCACCTTAAGACGGATATCATTCCTGGACTCCCATTCACCTTAAGACGGATATCATTCCTGGACTCCCAAGACGGATATCATTCCTGGACTCCCATTCACCTTAAGACGGATATTATTCCTGGACTCCCATTCACCTTAAGACGGATATCATTCCTGGACTCCCATTCACCTTAAGACGGATATCATTCCTGGACTCCCATTCACCTTAAGACGGATATTATTCTTGGACTCCCATTCACCTTAAGACGGATATTATTCCTGGACTCCCATTCACCTTAAGACGGATATTATTCCTGGACTCCCATTCACCTTAAGACGGATATTATTCCTGGACTCCACAGCATTGTCTGATCAAGGTGTATGATACGCTGGACATGAGGATAAATGGATCCAGTAGAAAATTAAAATTGGCACATGCCCATATCAGACTGTACATGAGGAGTAATCTGATCTAGATCTGCACTGTTAATCTGCCGAATATTTAGGGCAACTATTGCACCCAAGCGTCTTCAAATACACACTCGTATATCGATACAGGAGCAGTGACTCTTGGCATACAGCGTTGTGTGACATGGGAAAGTTGTTCCCCCTATATTGATATTCTTGTCGCGAACCACGAAAGAGCGTAGCTCCTTTCGAATCTGCTCCGCCGACTTTAAACAGAGTCTCAGGTCTCCCTGTTTCGTGGGTGGACGATAAATCCGAGTTCACTCGCCTACTCAGATAGTTTTCACGTCGGTTTTGGAACAACGTATGCATGTGTATTCAGATGAGTTTAAGCATATTTAAAAACAAGAATCTCAGGCACTTATATAGATAGATAATCATAAAACAAAGCATCTCTCTCTCTCTCTTTCTCTCTCTCTCTCTCTCTCTCTGTCGCATCGGGTGATGGTGCTGCGTAACTTTCAGTGTCAGGCCGTCCTACTACATATTGTAATTTGGATAGTAGGGCAAGGGCCTACTGTGCTTGCAGTAGCTTAGGGTGGGTGTTGTTTGGATATTTTTCTCTCTCGCCTATCATATCTCGTTTTTTATTCAGTCACCAGGAGACGGTTCGATATAAGCTGAAATACAGTCTTAAAGAGCCACTTACTCTCTCTCTCTCTCTCTCTCTCTCTCTCTCTCTCTCTCTCTCTCATTTAAAGAGTTGGAAGTGATTGTACCTTTTGCAATTCTTATGTCCCTGTGAATTGGGGCGTGACGTGACGTTGCAGCGATGCCTGTTGTAACACAGGGTATAATCGATTCCGCTAATTTTCGCTTCCTGCAGAGACTGTACATCATATTTGGTTTCCGCCGAGACTGTCCGCGAACTCTTGCTTCCTGCCGAGACTACTGTCCTCGAAAAATGGCTTCCTGCATCGGCAGGAAGCAGAATCACGCGGACAGTCTCTGCAGGAAACCATTTATCATGTACAGAAGTCTCGGCAGGAAGCAAGAGTTCGCGGACAGTCTCGGCGGAAACGAAATATGATGTACAGTCTCTGCAGGAAGCGAAAATTAGCGGAATCGATTATACCCTGTGTTGTAACATCAAGCTCTGCATGTTGCCAACAGAGGCTATATCACAGTCTAAGCTATTAGATTTCCTTGAACAGACGTTGCCTGTTTAATTCTAATTTAAGTTAAGTGATATGTTTCTAATGTCTGATCTTTCCAAATGTCTGAACAGTGTTATGAAGAAAAGGAAAATATTTGTACAATTGAAAAGTCTTGAAAGTGGGATATCTATTACGAATTGTCGTACTGCGTATTGCCATCAGTGCGTGATCAAAGCAATCCTATGACTCAACCAGCGAAAAGATAGGTTTAAAACCCTATTTAGTCAAGGAAACTCAGGTGAACCTTGCATAATGTACGCCAAACATGAGAAAACTTACCAGATTTTAAACTTCTCTGAAGCGATGTGTATGATAGCTGTATGCTCAGAGTACACATGCGAAGTCTTCTCTGATCTTTACTCAGTTCATTTCGTATAGCAAAGTGCGCATGCCTCGGCCAGCTTTTCCTCCATTTTTAGAAGGAAACCCACTTATGTCATTTCCTGTCTGCTTTCTCTTGACAAGAAGCCCTTCCAAAATGGGGTCTACTCTTTGAAGAAAGAATTTGCTCCTAAAAGAGCAAATTTCTTTCTTGTAAGAGTTGACCCCCATTGAGAAGGGAGGGATAAAAGAAAAATAGTAGAGTTGCTTCCCCTGAAAGTGTACTCGCTTTGCCATAAGGCTTGTTTTCTCACGGGGTGGGTCATGTTCGTATAAGTGCACTCGAGTCTATTTGCTTTCTGTACATGAAAGGAAGTAAAAATGTTCAAAAGGGAAGAACTAGTTTCTATACGCACTTTAATAAAATTAATCTCTGACTAAACTGCAAAACTGCAACAATTCATTCTAAAGGCAGTGTCGCCTGATGTAGCTATGATAACATGAAATCGAATGACTTTTATAGAGAAAAGTGAGGCTTGTGTACATTTATCAGAGACCTGTTTTTGAGTCCCAGTTGAAAAGTAATTATTAGCTTTAAATCTAAATCCTTAGTATCAGAAAACTGTTCTGTATTCCATAATAGATACTATGACTATAGTATAGCTGCTACTACCAAGACGATAGTGGTATGGTGTGACGCTACGGCTTCCATTGACCATGGGAGCGTGGTGTCCTCCCATACTACTAATTCTGCATACTCCTATTAGCTGCTGAATAATTTAATCGTTTGCAGTTTAGCTGGACTTTTTTCTGCTGACCCGGCCTCTCTGCAGTACAGTTAAACTCGAAAATAGCGAGAAAGTTCGCTCTTGAAACCCCGAGCTGAAGAAATTTGATAAGCGAAAACAGACCCATTTAGTGTCGGGTCATTCTGCTCTGCATCTAGAATAACCAACCGTTTTCTGCGGTTTAAAATGTTTTCACACAAGTCTATTTAAAACTTTGTTGAACAAAACAATTATTTTCACCCAATAACTATAGTCGTTGGGGCGAAAAACTATTTTTACGCCATCTTCAATTGTAAACATCGTATATTGGGGTTATCAGGTAAAAACCGCTCAAAAAGTAACATAAGTTTGGACATAATTAAATTCCTAATTTAAAGCGTTCCTACGCCCTCACCTCAAAAAGGAACATAAGTATTGGGCATAAAATATTCCTAATTTAAAGCATAACTACGCCCTCCCCCCCCCCCCCCCCCCACACACACACACACACACACACAAACACCACTCATTTTAAATGTACGCTATTTAGTATGGTTGTGTCGTCAGGTATCCGCACAGTCTGATCTGTATAGCACTGATGTTTATCATATGACGTCGCATCTGAGAGTGTAATAAAGCCATGCATTAAAACGATAATCCACTAGTGGATTAAATATGCAAATTACGTCGTAACGTTATGCGTTGACGTCCATAAAGACCTCCCATACTACTAAATATCATCTCTGACTAAACTGCAAAACTGCAACAATTCTAAAGGCAGTGTCGCCTGATGTAGCTATGATAACATGAAATCGAATGACTTTTATAGAGAAAAGTGCGAAATCGTGACGTTTTGGTGCAAATTTTGCTAATAAAATGCGATTTTAGAGCCATTTGATAAATAGAATCTTGCATTCGTGCTCCTGTATTATTGAATTTATTAAACTCGTTGGGGGAAAACCGATAAGATGCTCGGCACAACCTCGCATCTTATCTTTTACCCATCTCGTTTAATAAATTCAATAATACATGAGCACTCATGTAAGATCCTTTTATTATGCCACCCCGCCTGGTAGTAACGCTGTAAGGGTGATAGAGTGTTCGGGCTGCCAGTACATTCGTACGTATATCCGTAGACCATGATAAGTTTTTGTCATAGGTAAATTTCAGGTCTGCTTGTGGTACCTTTCTCTTGCAGCTACCATATACCACTGTGACCATTACTTCATGGTCTACTGAATTCGGACTTTAACCAATTTACCAATGTTAATATTTTTGTCCACTAGCGGCACTGTTGTTACTAAGTAACTAGTTATTGTCACCCCTGGTTAACTATGTATATACGAGGGTTGTTACGAAACGAAAAAGGAGGCATGTTACCAAACGACCTGGTCATCAGGTCGTTTGGTAACTATGACTCTTTTTCGTTTCGTAACAGCTCTTTTTCGTATCGTAACATTCTTGAAAACATAGTGAACCAGGTGTGATTGTTGTAAGATATTTTATCAAAGGATGTACCTTTATAGGACCAGCATGAATATACAAGCGCCATGTCACCACGATCTATATTTCACGGACTACTGGCTTTGGGTTTTGGCCTATATTAAGAACATTTCTAAACTTGTTCGTTTTTCTTTTCTTTTTCTTTTTTTTTTTTTTTGCCTTTTCGTTGGTAAAGAGCTTCCTTAGGCCACTGGCCATCAGACACGCAACGTTGAGTCAATATTGAATCAAAGATGATTCAATGTCACAATGTTGAATAAAAAATTCAACATCACTGGCTAGATATTGCTTATTACTGTAGCAGATGCAAAGCATGCATGCAGGCTCTGCATACTTGGCCTTATTCACGGTCCAGTGATTTAACCTTATATTTTCAGTATAGGGCGAACAGTGTCGCATTGAGACAATGATAGTTACCGTGACCTATATTTCATGGTCCAGTGATTTAGCCTCATATCTCCAGCATAGGGCGAACAGTGTCGCATTCAGACAAATTGCAAATGGTATCATGATAGTTACTGTGACCTATAACCCATAGTACAGTGATTTTGCTTTATATCTTGAGCACTATTTAATAGCTAGGCATCACATACTTGTCAAATAATGGTTGCGTCTCCTTCCGGCAACGACGATTGAGGTCATATTATTTGTAGATCTATTTGACTTATATTTCATGGCCCAGTGACTGAATATATCTCCAACAACATTTAAAGAATTTGAACCATGCTTGGGGTCACTCTGGCACTGCAAATGACTGACCTCATAAAGCTTGAAGGTCACTGTGACCTATATTTCAAGCTTTATATTTTGAACACCATCCGATAGAGATGCATTAGGGTCAAGTAGGGTAAATTCGGACAGCAGGTTAATTCGGACAGTGACATTGTTTTAATTGTTTGGAATTAAAACAAAAATAACTGAGCAAACAGTGAAAATCCTAATGAGACGGCAAACAGTGAAAATCCTAATGAGACGGCTCATTATGAGCCGTTTCATCTGGATTTTCACTGTTTGCAATGGTATGTCCGAATTTACCCGCTGTCCGAAGTAACCAGACTCGACCCTATACTTAAAGTAATGGTTCAGTCTAAATCTGTGAAACACCTGATCAAGCCGGTCAAGAACTTTGAATCTGAGGCTCAAAAGATTCTGACAAGGCAAGAGGCGGAGCAATCATGTGCTTTGTACATCTTTCTAGTTTTTTTTTCTTTCTCATTTCTTCACCTTCTACTTTTCTACTTTTGTGTGTGTGAGGGGGTGGTAGTATGTGCGTGGAGGGAGGAGGGGGGAGGCTGTAGGGATGAATCGGACTCGATGCGGACGCATCTCTGTTTCCTTCTATAATCAGCAATTTGTTAACCTTCCATCATTCTCCAAATTTGAATCAGGAATCGAAAATACTTTCCTTTTTTGTCAGATGTTTATCTAAAACTAAAATCTGAAACCCTATACATGAGGTTAGTGTCAACCAAGTACATACTTTGTCACCGATTTCTTCAGGAATTTTTTACTAAATAGCTATAATCATGTAATAGTTTGATGAATAGAGTTGTTTGTTATGGTAACGATTAATACATGCTTGACAAAAAATAATATTATCCAAATAAGTTTGAAAAACAACCGAAATTATCGAATATTCTTAAGGTCAGCGGGGACAAATTATTTTAGCAAAAATATCTATTTCATACAACTTGATGTTTGTTTTTCCAAATTTCATGCAACCATTTCACCAGTCCCCACTGGGCACAGAATGTTGAATCAACTTGGAATCAACCTTGATCCAACGTCATGACGTTGAATCAAGGTTGATTCAAAATTGTGTGCCTACTGGGTTGATTCCGGCATGCAAGATTATACAGTGTATGTCATACATTGTATGCCCTATGCTGTCTCCGTTACCATTATAACAGTTCTCCAGATAAGGAGGAGTTACAGGGATAAAAAGAGGTTATTTTCGATATTTCAGCATAAAACATCTTGTGACCCCTCATTAAAACCGTCTCGCCGAGAGCAAAGCAACAATGAAGTTCAGACCTGGTGTTTCCTTACATGTCAAAATAGCAAATCAAGATGCTGTCGTAATTAAGCAATGACCATTTCCTAATCATTCCAGTCTACAAGGGCATACACTGTACATGCCCTTTTGTAATGACAAAATAATGGAAATGTACCCATTCTCCTAAAATCGTCATGTGACTGTTGATTTTTAACAGCTGCAGTTTTAGTTACGTTTTAAATCTACTCAGGCATGTTTGAGTCTGAACCATAGGAGTGTATTCATGAACCTTAAAGTATATGTTTTGTACATGTTAGCCAGATGGTGGTCAGAGGGCAGATGATGTTTGCAGATTAAGATTTATGTCAAGTATTAATCCATTTCATTGGTCAAAACTGTAAAAACAAACCACAAGTCAGGATGTCTGTATTAAAGATGGTCAGTTGCAACATTGCGGTTGTGTCCCGGAGTCATTCAGCAGTAACGTCTATTTCATACGGACTTACTGGCTCCGAACTCATTACTGGCCCACTTAGCATGAAGAAGATATTTTCTCAAATACCTACAAATGGTATAAATTCTCATTTAATGGCCTTTGTGGTCTCGAAGGCACCAATATTTGACTTTTATATTTACAAAACAAATTCGTGCCGGGTTTCAATCGGAGATCCAAATATTTGAAACCAAGCTCTATACAGTCAAACCTGTCTTAGTGGCCACCTCTATTAAGCAAGCAACCTGTATTAAGCAAGCATGTATTCAGTTCCTAAAACAGGCAAATACATTGAAATGTACCTTTATTAAGTAAGCACCTGTCTTAAGCAAGCAATTTTTTATTATCCCTTAGGTGCTTGCTTAATACAGGTTTCAATCGGAGATCCAAATATTTGAAACCAAACTCTATTTGAAATCAATCAAATCACCCTACAACACATAACAAAAATAAGCTGCCATACTTCCTCTCAGCAGTCTGACAAGACTGATTTAAGTCGAGATTTTTCAGAAATTCTCTTAACCCTATATTCATATTTTTACAAATTTTACTTCTCTCTAAAGTCTTTAGTATGTGTTAGCACAAATTGCAGTTATCGATATCTATATAATTCAGTCCGATTTATGGGTATCACTAATCTGAATTATTGCTATCACGAAATCGAATTATGGATATCTATAAATAGGCAGGTTTTTGATATCCATAATCGAATTATGGATATCCATAATTTGAATAAGTGATATCAATAAATCGGGCTTAATTATTTATTTCCATAATTCGAATTATGGATATCCATAAATCATCGCAGAGCATTCGTAATTTGAATTTATTATTTGCGAAGACGAATTATGATATCCATAATTTTAATTAGAGATATCCATAAAAAGTCCGAAGTATTGATATCCGTAATTCAAATTATGGATATTACTTATTCGAACTATGGATATCCAATAATCTAAATGATTAATAGATATCATTAATTCGAATTATGGATATCACTAATTCGAATTATTGATATTCATTATTCGAATTAGTGATATTCATAAATGGGCAGAATTATAAATAAATAATAAATAATTATTGATATCAATAATTCGAATTACGGATTTCAATGTTTCGAAGTATGGATATCCATATATAACTATGGGTATCTACAATTAGGAAATGAATAGTTAAACGACACCCTATAGGGAACGAATTCCATACACATTTTCTTTTATGCGCATTAGAAGGAAATCAAATATTGACCTCACAGTGATCTCCCTTGTAGGCGTATATATATGCCTTAATATACCTGGCATCTTCCTCAATGAGTGATTTATTTATTCATGTTTTTTCCCTTCTTCTCAGTTTTCATGAGATGATAAATAACTTATAGTAGCTTCATGTATACTACTACGTAACAGTATTCCCGCTTGTCACTCTCAAGATCCATGGATTGTAAATACTGACAGGGAAGACTCTGATCCACCTGCGTGAATGCCCAGTCTTCAGTTTCATTAACTGTCACAGTCGACCATTTCGTTTTATTTCTGTAAAATTTGTTTGTAAGAAAAAGAAAAAAACGCTATTTTTGGTATGTGGAAAGATTACTACACTATAAAAAATTTCCGTAGATTTTACGGTAGAATACCTGGCAACCAGCTGCCAGTCCATTTCCCGTTATTTTTACGGGTATATGCCTGTAGAACATTTTTTGAAATCTCGATATGGGAGAGTTATGTTAACTGACCGTTCTCGAAAATACCTTTAAAGTGTTGAAGAGCTATATGACCCAAACAACAATATGCCCTCTCAGGTTTACCTAAAATTTTGTAACTTATAAAACCAACCCCATCTACTAGGTGGGCGACCACTTGGCGTCATCTTGTAACTAATGACAACCTCACATAACCACAATCACTAATTTATTGAAGGCCCTCAGTACAAGCGAATAATTAAAGACTTTTTTCTGCATTTTCCAACATGAGCGTGTTATATGGCTTACATTATATAGTCTGTATGACCTAGTCTTTGTTTCAACCAATGCTGTTATTTACGTTTATGGTATAGAAAAAAAGTAAGCCAATCATCAATCTTGTATTGACAGATAAACGTAAACTTTCATGCGGCTTTTTGTCCTAAACTTTCTAAAATTGCTATAAAACGTCGTACACGTACATGTTCAGTCGTTTATGAACCTGGGTTCTAAACGAGAATTCTTGGTTGGTAGTCTCAGACAATTTAGCAAGTTGCACGCGATCTGAGACTTTCAAGATCTATACCCCAGCAGACACACGACGTCAATGTTTTGTTTTTTCTCTTTTCAGTCCAAACAATGAAACTATTATAGTTATGGTTATGGTTATAATAATGACATTAAAACAACAGCTTACGGTATGACTAAGTTTCAAAGAACTTTCAGTTTAAAAACAAATTTTTGTGGTCTAGAAACTACAGAATAAGTTTCGGTGTCATATAGCATGCTACAATTAATAGTGTGTCAGGGCGAATAGGGGTGGGGGAGGGGGAGATAAGGGAATAAATTCGTTCAAAGTTATGCTTTAAGTTTTCAGTAGGTTTCTCAATTGGTGGAATGAGGGTTATCTTTCACACTTGCGTTGACATCTGTTGGGTTTATCAACTGAGGATTAGTTTAAACATATTTATTGTAGCATAAACTGTACATGATCACAATATAAACATGATACAAACAATTGGATCAGAGCGAAAGCATAAATGCTTATTTAGTTCTTCTCCTGTACACGAAAATTTGAAATATCTTAGCGGCTTAACCCCCTAGTATTGCCCTCAATGAGTATAGAACGTGATTGAGCGTACTGTCCAATTGCCCCTACCTACGCCCCTGAAGAAAATCAGAGGTAGGCCAGTGAGATATTTGGGAAGGAATGTCGCAGGAAAAGAGCCTGGGTTACCAGAGATGTTCTCGACCTCTGTGATAAGAGGAGAGATTTGAGGAACAGGCTGTATGAAGCAGAAGAAGCAAAAAGGCTGTGAAGAAAGCAAAGGAGGACTGGATAGGTATTCAGTGTAAGGATATCGAAACGTACCTGAAAAACAACAGCAAGAAAGCATATCACTTGGTGAAGGATCTAACTTCTGAGAAACAGGGTAGATCTACCACTATCCAGGACAGGTCTGGGAAATATCTTGCAGAAGAACAAGAGATTCTCAGCAGATGGACAGAATATTGCTCAGAACTATACAACCATGAGAGTATGGTGACAATGAAGTTCTAGACTGCAATCAGCCCCAAGAAAAACATCTTGTGAGGAAAGTGAGTTTGAAGTAACAGCAGTGAAAAAGGGGAAGTCTGCCGGAGTTAATAATATACCAGCACAACTTGTACAAGTTGGCGGGGAAACTATGATTGATGTTTTAACTGAAATCTGTAAAAAGGTCTGGAGAACAGGAGAATGGCCTACCCCATGGACCCATTCGCTGATCATAACACTCACTAAAAAGGGCAGCCTTCAGCTCTGCCAGAATTACAGAACCATCAGCCTTATCAGTCATTCGAACAAAGTCATGCTGAAAGTCATCATGAACAGGCTTAAACCCCAAGCCGAAGAGATAATCGCTGATGAACAGGCTGGGTTCAGAGCCGGAAGAAACACCAACAGATCTTCAACCTCAGACTCTTTGATGAAAAGTACCTCCAACATCAGAAAAATCTGTACCATTTCTTCACTGATTTCAAAAAAGCCTTTGGCAGAGTATTGGCATGCAGCCTTCTGGGCCACCATACGGAAGTACAATATCAGTGCAAGTCTATTTCACACCGTCGAACAGCCCCAAGGTATGGCTACAAGTGCAGTCCACTTGAATAGCAGTACAGGAGGATGGTTCAGACCAGCAGTTGGAGTTAGGCAAGGATATCTTCTGTCACCACTCTCTTCAACATTTTTATCGGACGGATTATGTCTGATGCTCTGGAAGCATATGAACATGATGGAAAGGTGAACATAGGCTGCGTGAATATTACCAATCTGCGGTTCGACGATGGCATACAAGTTCTAGCTGAGGAAGAGTAGGAACTAGATTCCCTAGTTGAAAGTCTCGACAAAACCTGCACAAGGTATAGCTATAGGATTGAGATCAGTGCAGAGAAGACCAAACTGACGACAAACAGCGCCAATGACATTCAGAGGGAAATCAAGGTAAAACGACAGAAACTGGGTGCTGTTACAAATTTCAAACACCTTGGAGCAATCACCTCAGATGATGGCTAAAAACCGTTGGTTCTCTCAACATATCTCTTGGTTCAAAGGTTAAACTTACGCGCTCCCTTGTCATTTCCATATTTCTGTATGCCTGTGAGTCATGGACCTTAACAGCAGAGTTAGAGAAAAGAGTGCAAGCCTTTGAGATGAGATGCTACCGAAGGTTATTGAACATTTCGTACAAGGACCATGTAACCATGTAACCAATGAGGAGGATTGCAGAAAGATCCAAGCAGCCATTGGAGAATATGATGAACTCCTGACGCTGGTCAAGAAATGGAAACTAAGGTGGTTTGGCCACGTCTAAAGGTCCTCTGGTTCTACAGGGTACTGTGAAAGGAAAAAGAAGAAGAGGTAGACAGAAGAAAAGGTGGAAAGACAATATTAACTCTTTCGGCGCCAAATTTTTCAGACGACAAATTTTCGTCTGCTCAAATCATCAGACGACAGATTTGTAATTGGAAATTTTAACAATCTAAAGACATTTTTCATAAAATCAGGCTTTTTAAGTTCATATTTGAATGGCAAACAGTGTAGATCCTGATCAGACGGCTCTTTTAAGAGCCGGCTGATCTGGATATACGCTGTTTGCAAAGTCGCATTTTTGCGACTTTGGCGCCGAAAGAGTTAAAGAGTGGACAGGAATTAACCTTGCCTGCTCAACTAGGGCAGCTGAGAACAGGACAATGTGAAAAAGGATTGTTGCTAAGTCATTTGTGGTGCACCAACGACCTTGCAAGGTTAGGGGATAGAAAAGAACAGAATAGGATGTATATTTGATGCTCTCTTAACATCTAACATCTAATGGGCTTACCTTTTATAGGGTTATCATCGATACTTTCTT
The DNA here is from genome assembly GCA_963989385.1 of Ctena decussata. Lineage (NCBI taxonomy): Eukaryota > Metazoa > Mollusca > Bivalvia > Lucinida > Lucinidae > Ctena > Ctena decussata. The sequence goes on from OZ022504.1 coordinate 55,777,520, forward strand.
GCTTAAGCACCTCCCTGGGGTTTTCTTCGATACTTTCTTGCTTTACCATCTGGTCTCTTTATCTTGCTTTAATATGTACTAGGTTTATCTTTTATACGTTCTTTCTGCTGGATACATTTTGATACTTTCTGGCTTGAGCTACTGTCTTTATCTGTGATGCCTTTTGGCTCTTGTATTAAACAACTTTTGAGAAGAATTGGTTGATACCTTTATACGTAAACGGCTTTCAAACAGATTTTTTAGAAGAATGGATTGATATTTTATATTAAACAGCTTTTCAAATTTGTTTTTTTTTCTGCCAGGTCCATTTTAAGAATAAAAGCATCGCAAACGACTGCGTGATACCCCGCCACTGCAAACCAATTTCACTCCTTGACTTTTGGCTGATTTATCTTATTATGGCAGGAGCAGCCAACCCCATGGAACAAATTTTTTGTCATAAGAAGACACTTTCATTTTTCTGATCACTTGATGTAAGCTTCTGAAAAATCCCTGTCCGCTCTGAACTCATACATTTAGTGATTTTATACATTATGTGGGTGGCACACGACAGGGGCAGATAACCCCCTTATGGTCAAATTTTGAAGCTTTCATCTCTCATGTCATTAGCTACAAGTTTCAGGAAAACTATCTAAATTATTATTTAACACAAATTTTATCATCATTTTATGCAGGTATATAGCCTGGGGGCAGAGGCAAATAACTCAGATGGGTAAATTTTGAGCGTTACAGGATGCTTTTCCTACTGTGATCATTTGCTGTAACTTGCAGGAAAAAAACACTTCAATATCTGATTTTATATTTTTTCATGACTTTACACATATATATAATCCCCGGGGCAAAGGCAGGTAACCCATGAGGACAAAATTTTTATGGTAATACAAAGCTGTTGTTGCTTTGATCATTTTTGTAAAGTTTCACCACGATATTCCAAACAGTAATGGAAAGAGAGGGCAAAAACATTTTTCTGTACATTGACAAGTGCCATAACGCTGTCAGAAATGATTGAAATTTGCCCGTTAACAATCCCAAGCGAGACATCCTTGGTACAAATGCATATGCAAAATTTGAAGAAAAAATCCGTCCATACTTAAGTTATCGAACGGAAACAAAGCGCGGACGGACGGACGTACGGACGTACTACGGACGGACAGACACACGGACGGCCAACGTGAAAACATAATACCCCGCCACTAACGTGTGGCGGGGTATAAAAATGAAATGAACTGATACGTTTATACTTTAGAAGAATGGCTTGATACTTTTATACCTAAACAGTTTTCAAATATTTTTTTCTGCCAGGTTCATAAAAATACTAGATTGATACATTAGATGTCTTTCGAATGATACTTAAACAACTTTCAATCACAGTTTTTTCTGCCAGATTGCTTTTAAGAAGAATGGCTTGATACCTTTATACTTCAACGGCTTTCAAATAGATTCTTTAGAAGAATGCACTGATACTTTTATATATTAACAGCTTTCAAATACTCTAAGATAATTTCTGCCAGAGTGTTTTTAAGAAGTAGAATGGATTGATACCTTTATATTTAAACGGCCTTCAAATACAATTTTTAGAAGAATTGGTTGATTCCTTGTAAACAGAAACTCTTCAAAAACCTTCATATACTTTCAAAAACATTTTTTTTTCAGTCAGATTCCTTTTGAGAAGAATGGAATGATACGGCTTTCGAATAGATTTTCTTAGTGGAATGGAGTCTATACTTTAACAGCTTTCAAATAGAGTTTTCTGCCAGGTTTAGTTGAAGAAGAATGGATTGATTCTTTTACGGTTTTCAAATAGATTCTTTCTGCCAGCTTCATTTTAAGTATAATGGATTGATACCTTTAAACTTAAAAGCTTTCAAATAGATTTTTTTCAGCCAGTTTGTTTTTAAGGAGAGTGGATTGACACGGTATGCTTTGGTTGCTTTGACTAGATTCTATAGGTTAAGAAGGAGTAATTCTGTTATTTTTGTTTTTAAGCTGATAGGTATGTGCTTGCTTGTTTCAAGTTAATAGCTTCACGAGCTATTTGTACTTTTTATCTCCTTTTGTGCATTTTTTATTTATCTATTTATGTACAGTCGAACCTGTCTTAAGGGGTTACTGTATTCAGGGGTTACCTGTCTTTAGCAGCCACTTTTTCGGGGTCCCTTAGACCAAAAAACAGTGCAAATTAACCTGTATTAAGGGGTCACCTGTCTTAAGCAGCCAATTTTTGTGGGTCCCATTGGGTGACCCCTTAAGACAGGTTTGACTGTATTTGTATTTTTATAACAAAAAAACGCATGTTTTCATAACAAAAAAAAAACACTATTTATTTTAGGTAAAACTGTTTGTTTTCGTTTAGGGTATTCTACAAAGAAAAGAAACTTATACTAAGGTCACAATACAGGCTGCAATGGTGCTCTTATATAATTTAAATCGTTATGTTACTTCAATAAATAGGTAGATTTATTGTTGCTAGGCCATGACCTTTTCAGCGAAAAGTAAAGTATTTTATAAATGTAGAGTTCGAGGTCTCCATTCAGTCTCTAAGCAGATGAGTGTGTATCTTAAAGCAATTGAGGACCACAAACTGTGACAGCGCCGTGGGCCACATGTATGATAAAGATTTACTTCTTAGTGGTTTTTATCAAAAAGTTCAATATACAAATATAACCAAGATCTGCCTGTGTATCCATGGTTCACAGACCACACCGGTCATCTTGGTAATAAGTTATGTGCATAAAAGTAGCAGAAGGAGAATGAAAATACGGCGGAGATCGATGAGGTGCCATTTTACTATAACTTATCGAATTTTTGATATTACTATATCGATTTTGTGATATCAATATTTCGAATATGTGATATCACATGTTATTTTGTGATATCACTAATCATTTTGTGATATCATCAATTATTATGTGATACCAATAAATCGATTTAATAATATCACAAAAATAGGAGTGAATAATTGACATCATAAACTGAAATTTGTGATATCATAAAGTCGATTTAGCTAAATCACTATATAGATTTTGTGATATCAAAGAGTGAATTTGATTTTGTAATATCTCTTTTTCGATTTTGTAATACCACTAACTCGATGGTGATTTTGTGATATCACAAAATGGATCTTGTGATATAACTTATTTTATTTTGTGATATCACTTATTCGATTTTGTGATATCACTTAATCGCATATATTTTGTGATATCACTAATTCGAGAGTTTTGATGTCACTTATTTCAATAAGTGATTAAAAAACACACGGAAATTTATAGTAAATCGGCACTTCATATACATCCTGAGCTAGAGCCTACATGTTCATTAGTCACCTTGTCTTTGGAAGCCGTAGTTTTCGTTTTAAGAGTAGCGCTTAAATTATCAATCGGAGCACCGCTCGACAAATTCCGTAATTCACGGAATTGACCGAACGGTGTTCCGATTGGCACTGTATGTTACAAAGTCTGTCAGTGGTATTTCTTAGCTCTGTCACGGGTAGGGAAGATAGGGGCATGGTCGAGAGTCAGAGACGCTCGGTTATGGTACAGAAAGTCGTGGGTTCGAATGGCCATTCGGCAAGCCGGCCGGAAAAGTCCTACGTGAACGGGTTCCTTTTTTCGAATCCGAGAACAAGGTTACCACCAAAATAACAGCTTCTTAGACTATACAGTAGACCTTCTGTAAAAGATAAAAATCAAAACAGTGGTACATGTAGTAATTTGATGCCAGCAATTGCAAACTAAAAAATTGGGCTGTTGGCTAGCCAAAAGTGATACTTTTTAAATTGCTTAAAAGCTAAAAAAATGAGTTTTCCTTCTTCTTCTTCTTCTTGTTCGTCTTCTTTTTTTTTTTTTTTTTTCTATTTCCCCTCTTTTTCCTTCTTTTACTTCTTCTTTTTTTGCGTCTTTTTCTTTTTTATCTCTTTTCTTCTATTTTTCTCTCTGTTTTTCGTTGTCGTATACCGCCGACCACAGGACAAGGACCTTTCATAATGACAGCTTGTTTAAGTCATCCTCGGTTGAGCCATTAGAAATCATGTTCCTGTTTTAATGTGTTGCATATGAAGTAAAATGTATTTCCCTAAGTATTTGGAGGCCACAACCCGCAACCGTATTTTTCCACAACGTTCAAGATAAATTGGTACACTTTCAGGGGTAGCAACTTTGTTATTTTTATTTTACCTCCCCCCCCACCCCCCTCATTCCCCGCCTCTCAATGGGGCCAACCCTTTAAAGGAAAGAATTTGCTCTCAAGGGAGCAAATTCTTTACTTTAAGAGTTGATCCCATTATTTTGAAAGGGTTTCATCGACCAGGGAAGCAAACAGAAACTCGCAAAAGTTGTCCCTCCCCTAACTCCATCCCCCCACCCCCCGGTATCCACCAGCCCAGCCCCCCCCCCCTTTATTTTACCTCCCCCCCCACCCCCCCCTCATTCCCCGCCTCTCAATGGGGCCAACCCTTTAAAGGAAAGAATTTGCTCTCAAGGGAGCAAATTCTTTACTTTAAGAGTTGATCCCATTATTTTGAAAGGGTTTCATCGACCAGGGAAGCAAACAGAAACTCGCAAAAGTTGTCCCTCCCCTAACTCCATCCCCCCACCCCCGGTATCCACCAGCCCAGCCGCCCCCCCCCCCCCCCCCCCCCCCCCCCCTCTAAAATGGAGGGAAACATAAAATGGAGATGTACCTATTCACTTTGACAAGTTTGGGTTCGCACTAAAGCGATGTTAGAAGAATAGCAAACAGTGCAGACCCTGATCAGACTGCTTCTAAGGAGCAGTCTGATCAGGGTCTTCACTGTTTTCTCATACTTTTTGTCTCAGGGTTTAAATCATTAGAGTAGTGGTCATTTTAGGGAGGATGCTTTTGGTTCGAAACTACGAGCAAACTTTCACCAGTCTATGAAAATTGTAAAATGTCAACCAAAATTTATTATATTATTTATATGATATTGTCAATATCTTCCGGCTCTGAAGTTAACCGCTCGTGTCGACCGCGACCTTTTCCGCACAGTAGATCTTTGTCTGATTGAAAATGTTGTGGTTTAAAAAATATGATGTATACATTAGCAGTCATGCATTAGGCCTATTTCTATCGACTGTTTACAACCGAAAGTTTTTTTTTTTTTTTGTCTTCTTGCTTTTCTATTTCACATTTATGTCAAAAAGTCTAGACATTTTCATGGTACGCTGATAGTATTGGCCTTCAAATGAGAAATCAAACATATCTGGAAGTTTGAATCCGCTTTCGGAGGCTCATATAGAAACCAATGATTCCATTCCTCGTCCCCTCCCCACCCCCCTCTTCCGCTGCCCGACCCCACCATTCTCTATATCAGGGTTCATTTTCTTACGGTAACGACACACTTGGGTGCAATTGCCAAAATGCAATTACACAGAATGTGTTAGGCTAACATACTGTGTCGCATTTTCCGGACCATCTTCACTAGCCGAGGACGGTACTAAGTCCACTTTGTTCCTTACCTACGTACCTACTTACCTTGGGTAGCGAAGATGTTTCCGGGCTTTGTGAGTAAAATTCTTCCTTGACCTACTTTTTTGCCGAATTGGTTTCTTTCACGTAATGAAGAAAAATGTTAATTTACAGGCTACATATAGATAAGAATAAAATTGTTCCCTAATGTGATGTCGTGCTCAAAGTTATTGGCCGTATTAATCATTTCCAATCACCGCCTTTAATGTAACAAAATACTATCTCTATTTTTCTTTTCTGTTCGCAACACTATATATTCTGTTCTTTTTATGACTTTCTGTAAAATTACTATGTAACCTAAAACTTTCTCAATTTTTTTAGGTTAAAGAAATTTTAAATAAGTAATTTTCTACCATCTACCGTCTGCCTATCATAGACGTCTATTAAGTTCAAATTGATCTTTTTTTTCTATAAGAATCTAAATTGCAGAATTAGAGTCGGGTAACTTCGGACAGCGGGTAAATTCGGACAGTAACATTTTTTCCTTCATATGTCAGTTGCCTGGAACTAAAACAAAACAGTAACTGGCCAAACAGTGAAAATCCTGATGAGACGGCTCATTATGAGCCGTATCATTTTGATTTTCATTGTTTGCAATGGTTTGTCCGAATTTACCCGCCCGTCCGAAGTTACCCGACTCTCCCTAAAGTTTTCATTTTCCGAAAGATCCAATTTCATACACGATCTAGTCTGTTATTATCGTTGGTTTGAAAAAAGCAATTTGCTATCCCTAATGACATAAAATTCTGTAACATTCAACAAATCTCACTTTTGAATGTATTACCACAAAGCAACGTTGCTGAAAATATGCCTTATGACATAGCCGAACCCAGCAAACCCAGGTTTTGTGTGTATCTCACTGCTTTGAAATGGGAAATGGTTGCACAGTTTTGTGTTTACACCGCTGGAATTATTTGTTCACACACGCACGCACAGACGTACACTTCCACATACGTACGTATACTATACAAATAGTATAGTACATCGAAGCTAGCAGTAATTATTAGAAATACTGTTTCATATCTCTATATTAAAAACAAATATAAACTGTGCAGTTGACTTAGAAATTCATATACAGTCAGCTCTCGGTATCTCAAAATCGAAGTTCATCCATCTATCAGATATCAGTGGTTTGAGATAAAAGGAATTGAAATGTAAATGAAAGTAGAAAATATATCCACCAAACTTTATTCTTTGATATTATAGGGTACTTTGAGATGTGAATGTTCCCGTTATTAAGAACTGACTGTAATACCCGTATCATATCAAAGGCATAAACTGACTGTACACTGCAAAAATAAACGGTAGATTTTACGGTAAAATAACTGGCAACCAGCTGCCAGTCCTTTTACCGTTATTTTTACGGGCGCCCGTAAAAATTGCAGGAATCATCAAGCAGAGTGGGACAGAAAAGAGCAGATGTCGTTTTGGTTAGATAGCCCCTCAACAATACAAAGTTATTTTCGAGTGCGCCAAGTTAACATAAAACTTCCATTTCGTAACTTCCAACAATGTCTTACAGGCAAAAAAAAAACGTAACAATAACGGGAAAACGACTGGCAGCCAGTTTCCAGTTATTCTACCGTAAAATCTACAGTATTTTTTAAGCCTCGGTCCCACAGAGCTTGCGACTGCGATGCGACCGCTATGCGACTGATTTTGTCTTCGACTGACCTGCGACCTCTGCGACCATTGCAACTTCTTTTTCTCTTCAAATGTGGTCGCCGATCAGTCGCCGATCAGTCGCCGCACAGTCGGCGACAGCTTTCGCGTGTAGTCGGCGATCGATCGGCAACCTCACTGCAACTGGTCGCCGTAGGGTCGGCGACAGGATTGCAACTAGTTCAGAATGATCGGCGACCAGTCGGCGACCAATCGGCGACTCTTCGGCGACTGGTTTCAAATGAACGGCGACTGGTCGGAGACTGATTGGCGACCGTTCTGCGATAAAAAAAAATAATGGAAATGTGGTGACAAGAATGAAATCATTTCAGTGAAAGTTGTCAAAATAACACAGCTACAGATTCAGTTCATTGCTTGCAACGAATCAACCGGCATGCACCTGTATTGTCTATGATGGTGTACAGGCGATTAAGACGGAAGAGACGACCACAGTACTGGATAAGACATTGGTTTCAAAAAGGCCGCATTTTATTGAGATTCCTCCTTTGACTGTTGAGATTCCTGATCTGAAGCAGGCGTCCGAACGTCGGGAGTCATTTCTGCTGTCTGTTTTGGCGACGATGTTTCTTTTTTTTTTTTTTTTTTTTTTTTTTTTTTGGTGTGTGTGTGGGGTGGGGCGGGTCCTCTATACGTACCATGATGCGAGCACTTTGAGCCCTGGTAATAAAATAATGCACTGCAAACCTTGATCTATTGGCGCACGCTGCAACCTGTCGGCGACCAGTCGGCGACCTGTCGCCGATCGTTCGGCGATCTATCGGGGCACGCTGCAACCTGTCGGCGACCAGTCGGCGACCAGTCGCCGATCGGTCGCCGATCAGTCGCCGTCTCACCAGTGGTCAGTCGGCGATAAGTCGCCGATCGGTCGCCGATCAGTCGCCGAACAGTCGCCGACAGAACGCCGATAGGTCGCAGCAAGGTTGCAACATTTCAGAACCAAAGTGTTGATGAAACTGATCGGCGACCAATCGGCGACCGGTCGGCGACTGTTCGGCGACTGATCGGCGACTTCCAGAAAACCATTGCAACCAGTCGGCGATCAAAATCAGTCGCGGCTAGTCTTTTGTGCATGTTCAAAAGACTGGCTGCGACTAATTTTGATCGGCGACTGCTCGGCGACCTTGTTGCGACCTTGTTGCGACCATTATAAAACCTCTCCGCGACTTCTGCAACCTCTCTGCGACTGTCAGTTTTTTTAGTCGCGGATAGGTCGCGGCGCGGTCGCAAGCTCTGTGGGACCGGGGCATTTTAAAATACAGTGTACACTTGCAAAGCAAAAACATCAGTCGGTATTATTTGGAACAGTAACTTTGTTTGCATGGAGACCGAGAGTATATAAACGATGTGGCGACTGAGACAACCGACCGCTATATCGCTTATTTTGAACACACGTTTTTTCTTTCGATTTCTCATTTAATTTTGAATCCAAAGTCTTCACCTAAGACGTTGTATATACTGTCCATTTGATATTAATTTTTATTCTGCTTAAAGAACCAGACAGACGATCAGATGGATCTATGAAAGTATGTCACTGCAATAAAATTCCTTTATCAAAAATCATATACTCATTAAAATTGCTGAAAACCAAGGATGCGAGTAGTCTCAATAAATAAGAATTGAACAAAAATCTGTTCACTTTGATCGAGAAATTTAATTTTAACCGGTACATTTAATAGCATGTTTAAAGTTTGTTCAAGTGTAATCGTTTTATTTATGCAGATTCTTCTTGCGATTGATGTGGTAAACAAACCTTAGTGCCCTTAAAATTGGACTCACGGATGATATAAGCATCGGTAGGAAATCCCCACACTATGCACCATAAAAAGAATATCCGTAGATTTTACGGTAGAATAACCGGCAACCAGCTGCCAGACCATTTCCTGTTATTTTCACGGGCGTTTGCCTGTAAGACATTTTCGGAAATCACGATATGGTAGTGTTATGTTAACTGGCCGCACTCGAAAATAACTTAATAGTGTTGAAGGGCTATATGACTTAAACAACACCTGCTATAATCTATCCTACTGTGCGTGATGGTGCCTGCATTTTTACAGGCGCCCGTAAAAATAACGGGAAATGGACTGGCAGCTGGTTTCCAGTTATTCTACCGTCAAACCTACGGAAATTTTTTACAGTGTCCATGCCAAGAACAGACGCTCCGCCCCAGTACACTTAAATGATAAGATCATATAGCCTACACCGTTCACCATTGTGTATGGTCTCTCAAATGGTCAAGTATAGTCAACTCTCGATATCTCAAAGTCGAAATTCAACCAAAACTACTGATATCTCAAATTAAATGTTCTGGTCCCAGAAACTTTACTTTGAGATATCGATAGTTTGAGATATCTGGACTTGAAATTTAAATAAGAATAGGAAATGTGTCCAAACTATATTTTTTATATTTTGATATAAGAATGCGCTTTGAGATATCAGTGTTCGAGATATAGAGAGTTGACTGTATTAAAGTCAATGGCAACACTCTCAGGGATACATGTACCACTCTGTCGTTTCCCAGTTGCCTCTCCTTTGTATGGGTCTACTTTTAAAGGGAAGAATTCGCCTCCCTTAGAGCAAATTCTATTTTTGTAGGGCTAGATGGTGAAGGGAAGCAAACAGGAAGTCACAAAACCTTTTTCCCTACGAAGTTGTACCCATACACATTAGTAGATGGAAAATCTTACTGACTATCCCAGCAGGCACAAAACTTTGAATCAAGATTGAATCACCGTTGATTCAACGTCACGACGTTGAATCAACGGTGCTTCAATATTGATTCAACGTTGTGTGCTCAGTGGGTATGGTGTTCCAGTACATAGCATCCTCACGGCAAACTTCCTCCTTTGGTACATGTATGAAAATTAGAAATGTGAAACAGGAGCCCGTTATCAAGCTAAATATGGCAATAATTTGGGCTTTTCTTGTCTTTTCGATTAGTAAAAGTATACCATTGTTAATTACTGTCTGTTTATACTGGGAAAACGCGCCCATAGTCTCATTGCATTTTTTCTGTAGTCGGCTCAAAATAGACACCACCTGAATCAGTGTTCGCATTTTCACTTTAGTTATGTTTGTAACTCATCCACTGAGCACATGTTGTAACGTTGAATCAACACTGAATCATCGTTGGTCCAACGTCATGACGTTGGATCAACGTGGATTCAATGCTGATTCAACGTTGTGTATCTGCTGGGTCAGGCGGTAGCAGTTGTGTCCAAAAGCAAAAAATGGCAATCTCATTACAAATACTGCTGCGCAAGCGCTAGAAGTTTATCCCGTCAAATATTTTCAGAAAGTAAATTAAAATCAAAAGCATATTGCTATTTGGTCCCTGAGGTGTATTCGTCAGACGTTCAATCAAAATGTGAAACCCATTGAGTAGGTTGTGAGTTTCACTGTTATGCAATTACCCTATTCATTCAAACCAGGAAGAAAGCAAGAAAAGTATACAAAATGCGCTACATGAAATTTAAAGCCTATATATGTATGTACTTTTAAAAACAAACCTTGCGAAACGATTTAAATTGAAACAATTCAGACACCGTGAAGCTTACACAGGAAGTCCAAGACATTCCCTTTCAAAGATACCGTAAATATTGTCATTTTCGGGGTGTTCCATTTTTTGTGGTATTTCGCGGTCACTTAGAAACCGCGAATATTAAAATCGCGAATAATTTCCTGTTTCTTACAAAGTGTCCTCTGTAGACACAGTGTTCATATATTTTGTTGTGTTTGCTTCGGTAGTTGCTGGTACTTTTCACTTGAGCCAGTTCTTTCACTAACCTGCGGCGGCCCTGTCGCAGGTTAATGAAAGAACTGACTCAAGTGAAAAAGAAATAGTTTTGCTTTTCGAGCATGTTGCTAACCGCGAAAATTAAAAATCGCGAAAATTCATATTTATGTTTTTGACCCTTAACCGCGAAAATTTGAACCGCGAAAATTACCGCGTATACGGTAAGTATAGTAAATGGGTCCCATAGCTGGATCAACCCGTACAGACTGGCTACGTGGAAATGCGTGTAGCACGGGTCAGTGTACTCGTAAATCGTTTAGCACGGAACCACAAGGCGTAGCACGGCGATTGATTACCAAGGATCATAAAGACAAAAAGGAAAGAGGTAGGTTGATATGCTGTTTTACTTTACTTGGCTTGGTATACCTTGGAGAGTATACACCAAATTTTAAAATCCAAATTTATGCTCATACTGTATTTTGGAGCTGTTGAAGTCATAAATGCGTTTAAAATTTACTTACTGCTGTATACGTGTTATTGACCGTCTTTATGTGGAAACTATTCATACTTTTCTCCTATGCCATCTGCGTATGGCCTGAATTGAGTTATGTTCTGTTCTGTTCTGTATCAAAAAGGTCTAAGTACATCAGCCGCATGCATAAAAAAATACCGTATCATCATATTGTAGACAGAGAAGACTTAGGTCAGTCTGTGCATGATATAGGTCTTGAAGAATAAAGCTGAGGGATTACACATGATGGATTAGACTATGCATCTGCGTAGGCTGGAATGGGGCTTCGCTTGTCGCACATATCCTACTTAATTTCATGTACGCCAGCCCTGGCTCATCTGATAAAGGGGAGGTCAGCATATCACATAGCTCAGAGACAACAGAAACCCTAACTGTTGCACCATCTCACGCAGTTACTGAACTTGTCCTAAAATGAACATTTGCACAAGTTACTTTTATATATTTGGCAGAATAGCGAATGTTCAAATACGCAGTCGATTCAAAGACTAGTACGAGATATACCAAACAAGGAAAATCTTAAAAAAAAAAAAAGAAAAAAAAAAAGATAATCGGCGCAGTTTAAATGGAAGAGTGTTTTGTAATATATCTCTAGGTAGGTGAAGAGTTGAGAATGGCCTTCATGAATATGACTAAAGTGAGCTATGTCGGTAGGCACCAGCAACCGTAATTTTGACACTGGGTAGCGACAATGACCTATCTCAAGACCGAGTTGTCCAATGTGGAATTCCAACATGGACCGCGGCCAGTCTTGAGATTAACCTGATTCCAAAACAGTTACCAACATGATGCAATGTGTGTGTGTGTATTAAACCGAAAGTAGAAATCGAAATTAGATCTGAATACACTGATCTGTAGACACTGAAGAAAAAAAAGAAAGTTTTCAATATCTGTGTCTGTTTTCGATAAAATTTCCATTGTAAATTTACAAACAAGAGAAACATTTTGGATTAAGATCTGACAGAGTGCTAGTATTCATGCAATGCAGTACAACGGGAAAAAACGAAGATTGAATATTCATTGACCTTTGATACTATTGGCTAAATTTTGATATACGCATAATTTGACCAGTGAAATCTTGGGAAATGTGGAACAAAAGTGCAATTATACTCGGCTGCGCCGAGAAAAAGGACACAGACAATTAAAGAAAAACTATCTAGAATATAGGTCTTAGCCAATTATTAATTCCAGTTTCTCAGAATATTTTCGCTGATCTCAAACGACCACTATGTTTGATGTACGGAGAGACGTTTAACGACGGCTGTCACGCGGCTCAACACCAGCTGCTGCAATTGCAAATAAAAAAAAAATCTTCAGCAAAATCTTGTTAGTGCATCTGCAATTATGTTTTATTTTCCGCATAAATGTTTGAGTTATGAGACAAAACATTGAATATTAATGTAATAGCTAGTGATGTTATTCTGCTTATTGGAATAATTATTCGGAATGCCAGCAGTCAGTAATAATGCACATAATTCTGAATAAAAAGACATATAACTGTCATTCATGATGTTTGATTTTGCTAGAGTGAGTTAGTCATAATCAACTGCATGATTATTGAAACTGTCTGTCCTTTTCATAAAGTAATAACATTTTACATAAACGATAGAATACCGAAAAAGCGTTTCTACAACAGTAAAAGACTGTCTATTGTATGAACATATACTTGACTGACAAAAGGCAACTGAGACAAGGCTTTATGTGACCGGCTTCCAGCAGATAAAAATGTATATAATATAAGCCACTTTTGTAACAAATGCAGTCATTTGGGGGTAACATTGGGGTAAAAAAAATAAAGAGTATATATGCATATCTATGCACGTGTTGGTTATTTCTGCAATATGCAATATGATTCAATGCCCTGTTATCAGACAGATTAATAACGCCTACTGGTTCTCATTAGATACAGCTTAATTTTTTTGGCTTCTCGATTTGCAATTATTACTTAGCAATCAATCATAAATGAAGCTTTGACACGGACGTATATTGCTTTGTTTTTACCATTTGAATTAGATCTTGTTAAGTAGTTCAAGAAATCAGAAATAACAACACTTGTACACTTATATTATATTTGTATTAATCACAAAATTTCGTAGTAGCCCAGTTAAAGCTGAAGGTCAAGGGCGAATACAGCAGTCCGAGGACTTGTGACTGGGCCAATACGAATTTTTTTGATTAATGCTGGTGCATTAGTACTCCTCCATGTTTCTTTGCCATTGTTACAAAGGAGAACAACTCTTGTGACTTCCTGTTTGTTTGTCCGTGAGGCATAGCCCTTCCAAAATGTGTTGTACTCTTATAGGAAAGAATATGCTCTCTTAAAGGAAAGCGTTTGCTTGTAATTGAGAACAAATTCTTTCCTTGAAAGTTTAAGATTTAAATCCTGTCTTGGAATTCAGGAAAATAGAAAATGGAACACTTGCTTCTTTTGAAAGTATTCCATTGTAATACCTGAAATTGCGTGTTGCGAGGTCCTTCCTACGTCTTTTCGTAGACCACAGCAACCAGTTTGCTGATATGCGGAATGCTGTTTCAGTGTCTTTCAGCAGTCGTATCTCCTTACAACACCATTAAATCATTAATTAAGGGTAGCCAGGGGCGTAACTAGGGGCAATTTCATAATACGCACAACCATGTTTTATTCCCTACTTCTTGAATGGAAAGCTAGTATTTCAGCCACTTTGGTAATTGGTATTGAAATCTTGTCTAATTTATAAATTTTCAGCATGCAAATTTGCAGGTGCGCTTTGAAATTTTGTCAATTTTGACAAAATTTCAATACGCACTTGCGTATTTGCCGTATACGTAGCTACGCCCTTGGTAGCAAAGCTTTAAGATTCATGTCTCTGATACAGCAAACCAATGTGAAATGTCAGGTATATAAAAGATAAAATGGTGGAGTTGTCACAAAAGTCCTAAAATTTACTCGTACACAATTGCTTTAATGCGAATGTATGGTGGCTGGTTTGTGCCATTTCGTCTTTTCGTCTTTTCGCCGCGAAAAGATGCCACGCGAAAAGACGAAAAGACGAAAAGACGCCATGCGAAAAGACGAAAAGACGAAAAAACGCCAGGCGAAAAGACGAAAAGACGAAATAACGCCAGGCGAAAAGACGAAAAGACGAAACCCGCCACGCGAAAAGACGAAATTTCAGCGCGAAAAGACGAAAAAACGCCATGCGAAAAGACGCCATTCGAAACTCTTAATTTGTCGTCTTTTCGCGTGGCGTCTTTTCGTCTTTTCGTCTTTTCGCGTGGCGTCTTTTCGTCTTTTCGTCTTTTCGCATGGCGTTATTTCGTCTTTTCGCATGGCGTTATTTCGTCTTTTCGTCTTTTCGCGTGGCGTTATTTCGTCTTTTCGTCTTTTCGCCTGGCGTTATTTCGTCTTTTCGTCTTTTCGCATGGCGTCTTTTCGTCTTTTCGTCTTTTCGCATGGCGTCTTTTCGTCTTTTCGGCGCGAAAAGACGAAAAGACGCAATGCGAAAAGACGAAAAGACGAAATAACGCCACGCGAAAAGACGAAATAACGCCATGCGAAAAGACGAAAAGACGAAAAGACGCCAGGCGAAAAGACGAAAAGACGAAATAACGACACACAAATACCCTTTTATTGATAACTGTATTGATTCCTAATACTAAGACAGATTTGTCTGAGTAAACAATATAGACTTATATCAGACTACTGCAAACGCAGCTACAGAAGCAGTCTGATCACAGAATTTGCCACTGAAATGCTTTTTAATATATCTTTTTGACAGCTAAAAATTGTAAGGATAGACTATAAAATTAACGTGGGGTCGGCAACATTTACGGTCAGTATGGTACCGTTTAGATTGAATAACAAATTTGTGCCTTGTTGACTGAGATCAAACACAGATATAATCAAGATAACCAGTATCAAGCAGCAGTCTTATGAAAATTAGAATGGATTTGCCACTAAAACTCTATTTTATCCGACAGAAAAATAAAACTTGCTAAAAGTGAAAAGGATAGCTATAAGTATTAGTATGGGGTCGGCAATAATAATCTGGGCCATGTTGACTTAAAAATTAGCAGACGCAAATTCACGCATTCAGGAGCGTAGGCAGACCTAATACGTTGTTGTAGCAAGCATTTTTGAGAAATACAGTCAAACCTGTCTTCAGGGGTCACCCAAGGGAAGGACAAGAAGTGGCTACTTAAGACAGGTGACCCCATAATACATTTCATTTACACTGTATTTTGGTTCAAACGACCAAGAAAATGAGCCGTCCTAATGTTTTGGAGAAAATACTCAAATCAATTTCATCATAATTATATCTTCGTTTTGATCTTAAACTACCAAAAAGATTAAGTACCTTGTTGACAATCTAATCTCCCACAAATTATGGAGGAAAAGTTACAAGTGTTTATATAAACGCTGAAACATGATATGAATACGGCATACTTTTAACCTGCAGCTAACCCGAAATTTGAACAAATTTATAGTTTTCTAAAGACGTGCCGATCGCAGACAGAGCAGAGCCTGATCAGACTGCTCTTTTGGCTAATGCTCATTCCGCCACTTTTACAAAGGGGAACAACTTCTGCGACTTCCTCTTCAAGTTTTCCCTAGTTAGAAATCGTTTCTTAAAGAGGTTTGCTCTTAAACGAAAGAATTTGCTCCAAAAGGAGCAAAGTCTTTCCTTTAGGTGTTGTCCCTTACAGAGAAGGAAGGAAAAAATGCAGTGTCGTTATTTCGTCTTTTCGTCTTTTCGTCTTTTCGCGTGGCGTTATTTCGTCTTTTCGTCTTTTCGCGTGGCGTCTTTTCGTCTTTTCGCGTGGCGTCTTTTCGCGGCGAAAAGACGAAATAACGCCATGCGAAAAGACGAAAAGACGAAATAACGCCACGCGAAAAGACGAAAAGACGAAATAACGCCATGCGAAAAGACGAAAAGACGAAAAGACGCCACGCGAAAAGACGAAAAGACGCCACGCGAAAAGACGACAAAATAAGAGTTTCAAATGGCGTCTTTTCGCATGGCGTTTTTTCGTCTTTTCGCGCTGAAATTTCGTCTTTTCGCGTGGCGGGTTTCGTCTTTTCGTCTTTTCGCATGGCGTTATTTCGTCTTTTCGTCTTTTCGCATGGCGTTTTTTCGTCTTTTCGTCTTTTCGCATGGCGTCTTTTCGTCTTTTCGTCTTTTCGCCTGGCGTCTTTTCGCGGCGACAAGACGAAAAGACGAAATGGCACAAACCAGCCACCATACGAATGAGAGCGTTCAGTCTTCTCAGTTTGTACATGCACTCGTTTGACTGCGCACGAGTATATCGTTCGCATGTTCCCGAAGACTGGTGTTCTTACAACGCCCAATGGGTCAGTTCGGTCAAATTAGCGGAATGAAAACTCTGCAAAAAATTTCGTTCTACAGTGCAAACTTTACCGAGCCCAATGGGTCGCTACAAGAAAATTCACCATTAACTCTTTCGGCGCCAAATTTTTCAGACGACAAATTTTCGTCTGCTCGAATCATCAGACGACAGATTTGTAATTGGAAATTTTAACAATCTAAAGACATTTTTCATAAAATCAGGCTTTTTAAGTTCATATTTGAATGGCAAACAGTGTAGATCCTGATCAGGCGGCTCTTTTAAGAGCCGGCTGATCTGGATATACGCTGTTTGCAAAGTCGCATTTTTGCGACTTTGGCGCCGAAAGAGTTAAAGTTAATAAACTCCAAATACAGTGACTGTCGCCAGTCACTCCGGGTAAATGCACAATTCCATTCATACTTGGAAATAGAATATTCAAACTAACTGGAAATGAATAAACCAATTAATAACCATTCTTTAAGAGTCATGTCTATGTAAAGCAAACTAGTGTGTGGAGAAGATGTCACAAAAGTTTCAAACATCGCTTTTCATTGCATTAACATTTGCCAGGTCCCTCGGCAGCCGTTAAAAAACCGAGGTTTTCAACGGCTGCCGAGGGACCTGGCAAATGTTAATGCATGAAAGGCCGAGGTTTTCAACGGCTGCCGAGGGACCTGGCAAAGGTTAATGCATGAAAGGCCGAGGTTTTCAACGGCTGCCTATGGACCTGGAAAATGTTAATGCATGAAAGGCCGAGAATTTCAGCGGCTGCCGAGGGACCTAGGGACCTGGCAACTATTAATTCATGAAATGCCGAGGTTTTCAACGGCTGCCGAGGGACCTGGCAAATGTTAATGCATGAAAAGCCGAGGTTTTCAACGGCTGCCGAGGGACCTGGCAAATGTTGATGTATGAAAGGCCGAGGTTTTCAACGACTGCCAAGGGACCTGGCAAATGTTAATGCATGAAAGGCCGAGGTTTTCAACGGCTGCCGAGGGACGACCTGGCAAATGTTAATGCATGAAAGGCCGAGGTTTTCAACGGCTGCCGAGGGACCTGGCAAATGTTAATGCATGAAAGGCCGAGGTTTTCAACGGCTGCCGAGGGACGACCTGGCAAATGTTAATGCATGAAAAGCCGAGGTTTTCAACGGCTGCCAAGGGACCTGGCAGATGTTACTGCATGAAAGGCCGAGGTCACGGGTTTCAACGGCTGCCGAGGGACCTGGCAAATGGTTATGCATGGAAAACCATGTTTGATCCCTACATTGATTCAATGTTGATTAACGTTGTATGTGCAGTGGGACACACACACACTTTTTAGCAGAAATGATGATGGGGCATATTTTATGAGTAACACAAGTAAGAGGGAAAGAGAATGCGGGTACTTTAGGGTGCTGAATAGGAAATGACAAACAACAAAGATGCGGAAGTATTTCAGTGTGTCAGGTGACAAGTACCATTTATTAATTATAAGTGCTGTATGTACATTTCTAGTACAGTCACGTTGACATATTCTAGGAAGAAATATGCATTTCTGATTGACATATTGACAGCTATAAGGATGTTAAATAAAGCATAATTTTGATCAAGAAGACAAAACTAGTCCAGTCGATACTCTGTGGTTTAGGTGCACTTTCAGGGGAAGCAGCTCTACCAGTTTCTTAACATGTTGGCTTCATCCTAATTGAGAGTCACCTCTCGAACAATTTTTCTCCCCTAGGATTAAAACTTAGTGCCTATTCTGGAAGGAGATGCAAACAGAATGTCACAATGTTGCGAACGTGGCAGAAAACATTCCCAGCTGGCACACAACGTTGATTAGCATTGAATCAACGTTGATTCAATGTTGATTCAACGTTGTGTACCCAGTGGCTGTCCGGCGACTCATATTAAGCCTGCTATGGCCCATGGCTCATATTAAACCGTATGCCTTTGAATTGTTAGAGAGATGCAATGGTCGAGTGGTTAGAGGAGCTCGGCTATGGTGCAGAAGATCGCGGTTTCGAATTCCCAGAAGGACGCTGTTTTGAATCCCCGGAATGTCGCTGTTTCGAATCCCCAGAAGGTCGCGGTTTCGAATCCCCAGAATGTCGCAGTTTCGAATCCCCAGAAGTTCGCTGTTTCGAATCTCCAGAAGGTCGCTGTTTCGAATCCCCGACGGACCAGCCTCTGTCAGCCCAACAGTAAATGAGTAACGTTTTCGAATCAGGGAAAATTAAAGGCGCAAAGAGATTCGCTCTGCTTTTCATATGATGAGCCCAAGATACTGCGGGCTTTATTTACTCACTATCCAGCGACCATAGGGCTAAGGGAAACCTTTACCTTTTAACTGTAAGTAAACAGTTCTTGTCAACACCAGACTATGCATGGCTGTCCGTTATTTGTTTTCAGACTGGACTGGCATGGGGCGTCTCTGAACGGAGCGGTATTGATAATTTATGCCATGACTGGTGAGTATCGGATCTGCTTACATCTGACCGAAAACGATGATATATTACTCATTATTAGTCATGTCTTTCTCCATTCCCTTTTCCATTGCAAATGTACTGAGAAAATTCTAAGTATTGGGACAGATAGTTCTGAGCAAACAGCACAGACCAAGATCAGACTGCTCGATCAGGGCCTACACTGTTTGACATTTCACTGCATCTTTTGGAGGCGTTTCTGCATTGTAAAACCAGTGTCTCCTATTTTGGGACAATTACGGTAATTATTTTGGGTGCCCCAATTTTTGAGTGTTTACGGTAATTGTGTCACCATGGAAAGATACTTTTGAATGGAGAGGATATTACTCAACCTCTACAACAAAAGACTTACTGTAATCAGTATATTGAAACTTTAAGTACCCTTAACTTAAGAAGTGAAAATGGGTTGAAAATTTTCACCCTACAAAAATAAGTTCTAAAGCTTGGGACACCTTAACTAAATATTGTATCCGAAAAGACTTTACTTTCTCTCTAATAGCCAAAAACTTCTTATGAAGCAGTAAAACAGTACAGAACCTTATCAGACAATTATTTAACCAACATGATCTGTGTCTACTTTGATCTGGATCCGTACTTATTGTCAGTATTTTGGCGTGGTTTTGGCAAAACCTTAAAATATGTTTGAAATTGGGACACCTAGAATATTAACCTTAATTGTCCTAAAAGGTATACAATTTAGTTTGGTTTTACCATACAGTAATACGCCAAAGATGCGGAAAGAACGGCAAACAGTGTAGATCCTGATCAGACTGCTCCTTTAGGAGCAGTATGATCAGGGTCCGCACTGTCTGCTTAGACCTACCTGTCCCAATATGTAGTATTTTGACGGTAAATTGATTGATGTTGCAACCAGAAAAAGTGTAGATTGTATCAACTGCACCGTCTGCAAATTGTAACAAGATGCCTGATAAAACAACAGCCGTTTATGTAATCACTGCACCCAAAGTCAATTTATTAAAAAGTCTTCTTAGGGATTAGACAAGTTAAAGTATTTTAACCTTAATCCTAATATGTCTTTTAACTGATCTAAATAAAGATAAGCTCTTATTTCATAACCCTTTGAGATTTTAAAACCTAAAACATAAATTTCAGAAAGAGAAGCCGCCCAGAAAATTAATTTCTGTCCTATATTGAAAACTCTTATCAAGGTTGGCCATCGGAATCAAGCTGTGTCGTGATAAAAGGTCTCTTACGGCAAGTACGAACTGCTAAGGCTCATATCAGCCTGTGCACAAGCGCACACATACATCACTACTGATGCTTTCTGCAATACCGTTTTTTTTTTTTTTTTTGAAAATCATCTATTATTGGTGCGTGCATGAAAGATGCGGAGATGAGTCTTCCATGTGCGCACATGCCTTTGTGAGGTACCTTTTCTTGTGATGAGGCTAGGTATAAACCCTAATCCTGTCTCTGTCAGAATTTGCTGAAACAGCATCGGTGACACATTAAATACAATTAAAAATTATGATAAATATAGCCAAACTGCATTTATGCTATGGCTTTACTAGAATTGGCAAAATATTTTAAATACATGTATCTAGCAAGTTTCAACAGAATTCGGAAAAAAACATGCCTTAGCATCGACAGCACGTTTAAAGATGATTGGTCAAAATGCACAAGATCGTTTCAACAGGAATGCCTGTGTGGACGTTTGATATCCCAGCTATTAAAAAATGCATACCGTAGGTTAAGCAGGATTGGTTCACTACCGATTTACATAAGATGGTTGTAACAAATTAGCAGCCACGGTACGTGTGGTATTCAGGCAAACTACGTAATTGTCAAGGTTTTGACAATTTAATGGTAGAGCGTACGTTTGATATCCTCCGAATATGTGTATTCCGAATAGAATTGCCAGTGGACGGTGCATTTGCTACTCAGCCAAAATGTAGATCAATTCGACAGCTGCTGTTTAAATGTACCACTGAGCCACATGGGGAACGTGGTTACGAGAATTGCAACAACAACAACAATGTATGTGCTTACAAGAACTGAATTGCCAGTTTGATATTCAGCCAAAGTACATACTGTCACTGCACTTTTTCATTCAATCCAAATGAAAATACAGTGTATGTACATGCGCATGCCTTTAATAGACCGGACAGTATGCGTTTGATATCCATGAATTTAATATGCTTATACCACCCTTATCAGAAACCACCAAGTTTAAAATGAAATAGTTCGCACTGAGTAAGGTATACACTGGTAAGTGTGGTATAAAGTAGTTATACCATGGTTTGTCTGCCTGTACGAGGAGATAATCCACGAGCTTTGGCGAGTGGATTATCTCCCGTACAGGCGGACAAACCATGGTATAACTATTACATAGCGTACATACAGCTTAACAGACAGAATTGCCAGTAAAACTGCAAGTGGCCGCTTGATATCCAGCCAGTAGTAGTAGTATTTCAATTCTCATATCCAGATTTAACAAAATTGTTTATACTCAGCCAGAATACATGCTTTCGCTACAAAAGAATTGTCAATGTACGTTTGATTCTTCTTCTCGAACTGTAGAGGACGGACGGGCTGAATTGGTATTAGCTGGTGCGTTAGTTAGGCCCCCCTGTGGAACATCGTTATTTGAATTGGACAGAAAAAAGTTTGATATTCCGTCAAGATGGACAAGGCTGGACAATTGCCAGTCCAAGTTGGATGTAAAGTCAAATATCATACCATGATTATAAACGTATTTGTCCACACAGGATTAGTCAAAAAGAAGATGGGGTGAATCGGATATTAAGTCAAATTGCAGAGCTTATAATCATTAGCTAGCCAGCGATAATTTAACTAGCAGACCAGATATCAGACCTATTCAGTTCCAACGTATGATAGCTGTAGTATCTTTATATAGTCTTCCTGAAGACATTGCGTGCTTGCTGGGTTAATATAGTGGCGACTAGAGCAGGTGGCATAAAAGCATTTTTTTTTACTTTATTTCGGACCAATTTGGGAAAATGAGTGAGATTACGATAAACTGCATGAGAACTCTTTGAGCCCACAGTCTAAGTCAAGAGCTTAACCCCCGCTCCCATCCCGCTTCTCCAATTAACACTTCTGTTATGTAAATACTTATAAATAATGTATATAGAATAACACGATATGTAAAAAATATCGGGTGTCGGTGTAGGGGAGGAGGAGCCGACAAAAAAAAAAAAAACACTTCTGTAAATGAGTATGACTAGGGACAGCAGAACTTTCTCAGTCTGCCAGGTACATATTTGCACTAAGGACCCTTTTCATGTCGTTACCCAGCTTAAAACGCCTTAAACTACCCATGTAACAAGCTTATTGTTCATAGAAATCTATTTTGGGTCATTGGGGACAAATTTACATGGTACATTAAAAACTTGAATAACTTCTTAAATTAAGAAAGGTATAACAATAGATTTAAAGAATTAAGACACTTGGGTCACCTTAAATATATGTAAGACTGAAGTTTGAACTTAAAATCCTTTTAAGTGGATGAGTAACGCATTTGGTCCATGAGGTTTTCTAAGCTTTACCATATAAGGCTATGGTCATACTAAACAATGATAAAAGTTTTCATGTGTTTTTCCTTCTTCTTCTTCTTCTTCTTCCTTTTTGTTTTGATCGTTTGTTTTGTTTTCACCGTCATTCCTGGGGCTTAGGGCGGTCACTGAAACCCCATTGATAGTATGGTCAAAGCATCATACTTGAGCCACAACATTGCAGCATGTTTGCGGAGAATTAACTCATATCAGCCTGCAGTATGATCGTTTTCGAGGAAAAATGAGTTTTCACTAAACGGTTTCAATTTTTCAGACTAAAAGCCATGTTATTTTAAATGAAAAACAGATCTTAGTCGAAATAGATGCAGGACTAGGGTACATTCTCAACTATTTTACATATTACATACTCGTCCAATATAATCAATCATCCTTATTGTACCACCACCTCATTTCGGCTTAATTAAATCTTCAATAAAGACATTTAAACGAACAGTCGTTTGAATTAAAAATTATTTCTTAATAACCCGTGCCACGAGAAAACCTGAACTACTCCTAATTAGTTTAATGGACTAGACCTATGCTTTCTTGACATTGGCCCATATGTTTTTGACTGTTGAATATAATGCAAACCCAGAGTGCGTGAAAGCGCAGTGTGAGCTGGGTCTTCGCTGCTCAAACGTGCCAGAACTCACAGAAGTCACATAAATCGCTATACAGCACATACATGTAAAGTTACATGTAAAGTACATTACCATAATAAGGGGTCAAATTCCTGTTTTTGTTCAATAAATGACACTTAATCTATTACAGAATTCAGGTTGTGTAAAATTTGGCACTGGCAAAAGGATTTTGTTGGCAGGAGTAGCGGATTTTAATTGAGATGTATAGTTTTTGTATTGTGTCCGGAATCGAGAAAAGATATCCTGTAAAATGTCGGATCATTTAATACTCAAATCAGGTTGCGCGTCAGAGTGTGATCCGAGTTTTCCAATTCGCATGAACACAGTGTATGGATATTGGCAAATCTATAGAGCGACCAGCAAAGATTCAAATCAGCCTGCGCCAAAGCGCAGACTGATTTGAATCTTCGCTGTTCGCTTATTTCATAATGTGCCTTTCATCGAGACTTTCTCAATTAAATTGACTGCCAAGACGAATTAATAAATGTTAGGCTCACATGCAATTAGTTCAAGTCTTAAGAAATACAATATCTTTAAGATGGTAATCTAAAACCATAATGATATTATCTTTCAGGCCTCACAATGAACTAAAGAGCCATCTAAAATATGGGGTTACCGGTCTATATATTGTATATAAGATTTTTAAACACATTACTGCGAGAATGATATTTTTTTGATTCTGATTCACATTAAAAAATTGTGGAAGACCTAATTCTTTTTACGCTTTACGCAAAATTTCATACCGGTAAAAAAATCTAATAACTTCAGTTTTAACCACAAAGATATAGAAAAAAAAATCAGAATGAAACAGACCCGAATAAAAAAAATATCCAGACTAAGTAAACTTTGAATGCTCCATATGATACAGAATTCGTTATGAAGCACGGCAATTAAGACAAGTAAATTTCATGTAACCCTTATGATGAAAAAGAACAACTATAGGGAGCAAGGTTAGCAAAATCCTTTCTTCCAAGGATGCTTAAATTAGCTTTATGGCATTTTCAGTGCTAGAGCCTTTGTCTGCTGACTTATTCAGTTTTACTATGTCCCTTTTCCCTAGAATTAAGCAAGGATGTAAATTTCGCTAGTAAAATTGAGCAAAATTCATGTAGAATGCATGATGAGAAGGAACAGGACAGAAGTAAAAGTCACTGTAAATCAGAATAAGTATAACTGAAGTAAAAATTTACAATGACCATGATGACGAACCAGAACAAGCAAGACTGAAGTAAAATTCAAAATGAACCAGAGCAAGCTAGCCTTGCTCTGATTCATTGTGAATTTTACTTCAGTCTTACGACTTCAGTTTTACACCATCAAACAAGAAAATATTCACGACGAACCATCTTTAAGAAAAAATGTTCTTCAATTCACAATAAAAGATAAAAAAGAAAAAGTCAGGCTGAAATGAAAACTCACAATGGGCCGAAAGACGTAAGAGGAGCCCTGGTAGCTCAGTGGAGAAAACGCTGGCTTGCTTATCCCGCTGAAGTAGGAATTCTATCCAACCGTATGGTTCCGTCGCACACAGCCTTTCATTATCACTCTCCCGTCGGCTCACTGAAACAGTTAAAATGGTCGTAAAACCGCGTCATTGATCTATTTATCTGGGCAAAAGATTGTGTGTGTGTGTGTGTGTGTGTGTGTGTGTGTGTGTGTGTGTGTGTGTGTGTGTGTGTGTGTGTGGCGAGGGTGGGTGCGTGGGGCGAGCAAGGGGACGGGTAACAGCATTGTAAGAAGAATCTATAATTCAACGAGAAAACAGACTGGTGTTTAGCTTTATGCAGGTTCAAATGCCCTTGTCAGTCTAAAGTTTGATGGATTTTGGATGTAATTTGTCAACAGAGAAGGTAAAAACCGTAAAAACGAAAAAAAAAACATTTGAGCCGCAACACGAGAAAACCAACAAAGTGGTTGTGCGTCTATCGCAGACTCAGGTCAGCCTAGGCATCCGCTCAGTCTGATCAGCCTCTTCGCTTAACGCTTAAATGGTAGCTGATGGTCTAAGCTACCTCCAAGCGGACAGCGAAGGCTCTGATCAGACTGGGCGGATGCCCAGGCTGATCTGAGTCTGCGCTGACCGCACAACCACTTTGTTGGTTTTCTCGTGTCGCGACTCATTTGTGGAAGCCATAAAGTACTTTCAACTGTACAATGTGATGGATTTTGGATGTAATCCTTCAATAACCGTGTTCATTTATTCTTAATGAATAATATTTAAATACCAAATTTGGTGAAACAATAAAAACAATTTATACCTGATTACTGACAGGTAAGATTCATCAATAAGGGAGAACAAAGATTACCCATTTTTCCCGAAGTATTGGAACAAATTTGACTTTGCAAACTGCAGTGTAGCCTACCCACTGGGCACTCAAGGTTGAATCAACCTTGATTCAACCTTTTTTTATTGTCATGACATTGAATCAAGGTTGGTTCAAGGTTGATTCAACCTTGTGTGCCTGCTGGGTATACACAGCGGTTTGCACAGGCGGGTTTGGCATGTCTGATCAGGACCTGCAGCGTGTCATCCCTATAAAATACTTCATGACAAATGAACTTGTCTTGATTAAAAAAGAACGTCTTAAAAGCCATAGAAACAACTCAGCAGTCACACATCGTTGAAGCAGCATCAAATCAATATTTATTCAACGTCATGATGTTGAATCAACGTTGATTCAATGTTGATTCAATGAGCATTAAACGTTGTGGTAAGTACAGTACCTGCATATATGTATGTAGAGTATACAGGGTAAATAAATGTATTCTTTAGATCTGTAAGAAAGACCGCTGATCGCTTGACTCTCCACAACTAGGACTCATAATGTTATTTAAAATATAACAATATTCCCATCAAAACTGCCAGCCATATTTCGTTCCTTTCTATTACCACCCCTGACTCTCATTTCAGAAGTGAGTGCCATTTATGAGCCTTCAATAGCCGAAACTAGACAATATTTCTTTGGTGATTCCATTCCAAAATGTTTTCTTCAGTTATAAGACTTTTTTCCTTCCACTTATTAGACGGTTGTTGTTTCATATTGTCATTGTTACGATCTGACATCATGCTAGGATGAAGTAATGTTATGGTTTTCCATCACACTTTTTCCTTGAGTCCTGTGGTGCCATTGTGTGAAAGATCTAAGCAGCCATAAGAGAATATGGCAATTTCCTGACTTGACCGAGGTGGTTTGGTCACATCTCAAGGTCTTCTGGCTTAGCATAGACGATTCTACAGGGCACAGTGAAATGAAATAGAAGAGGTAGACAGAAGAAAAGGCAGGAAGACAATGTTAAGGAGTTGACAGGGATAAACTTTGCTAGCTCTACTAGGGCAGCTGAAGACAGAACTACGTCGAAAGGAATTATTCTAAAGTCATCTGTAGTGCCACAATGACCTCGCAAGGTAATGGGATAGACTAGACTAGCTACTTAACGCCATTAATCGTGCAAGATGGTGGCTATACTGTATTGCCAACAAGACCAGATTTTTAGCCAGATTTATAAAATCCTGTATGTTATTGATAATTCTGTGATAAATGAGCCGCGACACGACAAAACCAACAATGTGGTTGTGCGCTCAGCGCAGACTTAGATCAGCCTGGACATCCGCCCAGTTTGATCAGACTCTTTGTTAAGTGCTCAAATGGTAGCTAAGGGTCTAAGCTACCTCCATGCGGACAGCGAAGACTCTGATCAGACTGGGCGCACAACCACATTGTTGGTTTTGTCGTGACCGGCTCAAATATGCTATCCAAAGTACTCTGATAAATTTGAAACACATGCCGCTTATTCGCTCCATGTACAGAAAATTGTGAAATAATCAATTCGGAAAACCTGAATTTCTAATGGTGCTAAGGTTTGTAAAAAATGGTTAGCCATCACAAATAAGCGCGAGGGATAACCATCAGTCACGGTTAATGTCTGATTTTGCCTAATTTCATCTCTCCATAACTTATGTGAATAGTCTTGATAAAATAACCAAGAATGTTGCTAACATGTATTAATATTAAAATGCAATTTGCCCGGTTCGGTATAAGACAACATTGACCAAAACAAGCACTTCATTTGTTGACGTGACTTTTCATTTCTAAAACATGTTAAACAGTGTATCATTTGAACAAAAAACAATCACTTTCTCAAATTACAAAGCCTGACTGTCAGCCAAGTAGCACAGGAACGTGAGTAAGACTTTTTGAAAGTGTAACAAATACTGTCCGAAAGTATGCCCATATGCAATTTGATATTTTGAATTTCGGTTACAACAGTTACAGCAACCTAATTAATAAAACACAGCAAAATTTTCAATAAAAAATCATGTCCTTTTTGAATTGGAGAGGAGACGGACAGACTCGGTGCCAGGTAGTGCATGTTATGGATTTGTTCTACTGGGCCTCCTACAGAACATTGTTATGAAAATTAGAAGAAAAGATACGTCATCCATTGTCATATTTATTGTACAATATACTACATTAGGGGTCCGTAGGAAGGCAGAGCATTTTACCGTATACGCGGTAATTTTCGCGGGTTCAAATTTTCGCGGTTAAGGGTCAAAACATAAACAAAAATTTTCATGATTTTCAATTTTCGCGGTTAGCAACATGCGCGAAAAGCAAAACTACTTCTTTTTCACTTGAGCCAGTTCTTTCATTAACCTGCGGCAGCCCTGCCGCAGGTTAATGAAAGAACTGGCTCAAGTGAAAAGTGCCAGCAATTACCGAAGCAAACTGAAACAAAATAGACTGCTCAAAATATTTAAAGGAACAGCAAGCATTTTACCATAGATGTTACTACAACATATGCCCAGTTTAACGGCCCATAAATTTGACCGTCAGTGATCAAGAATTTCTATCTATTTGCAGCACTTTTAAGAAGAATCGAAGTTTAAGACGATCAAAATTTAAACACATCAGATGCCATGCTCATTTCCATGGTACAAGTTTTGCAATTTTCTTATTTTCTGAAAATGAGTAATTTTGTTGAAGTCTATAAAATCTGAACTTCAGTTCAAAGGGATCTTCTCATAAAGGTTCATCTTGAAAGACATTCATTTTCATAGACAAAATGGTTCTTTTGATTTTGGTTGAATTTTTTACGCTTTTTACCTGTTCTGAAAATTTGCAAATTTTTAGCAAAATTCCAGTTTTACTTAAACCTGTGCATGGATAAGGGCAGGACAAATATGGGATCGAAAATTGTGCAGTCAGTAACCTCACCCCTCTTTGAAATATGGCAAAATAAATGGAAATTCCGTGTCTTTATCGATCGAAAGTATATAACCTCAAAGTGGGGATGCGTTGCACTGTCTTCTATGGAAAAATATCAGGTGTTCCTTAAATATTTTTAGCAGTGTATATGAACACTGTGTCTACAGAAGATATTTTGTAAGAAACTGGAAATTATTTCACGATTTTAATAACCGCGGTTTCTAAGTGACCGCGAAATACCGCGAAAATTATCTTGTATACGGTAAGTGAATAGCAATAAACTGAGACTAAAGGGATAGAAGGCAAATAAGCATTAAATGCTCATTTGCCTTCATTTCCTTTGCAGTTTAGTCTCAATGGAAGGCAAGACTTGATAGCCCTATAACCAACATGGCATTATACAGAGTAGCGTTATAATGTGGCTTTACTGTACTTGTATTTTACTCCAACAAGAATGAAGTGTGCCTTATGACAAGTTGCAGAGGCAAAATTGCTAGTGGACCAAACAAAACATTTGATCATGTACGTAAGCTTCTCAAGTGTGTCCTATGTACAGTTCTCAACACAGCGTCTTAAGGTGAATGAAATCACTTTCAGAAGAAGTAACTCTACAATTTTTGTTGTTGCTTCCCTTCTTGATTGGGGTGGGGAGTCAACTCCTGAAGGAATAATTCTTTCTCTTAAGAAGAAACCCCTTTTCGGAAAGATTTCGTCGCCCAAATCATTAAAGTTGTCTCCTTTTGAAACTAGATGACCGCGGCCAGCATGTCGAGCCCGTTGGCGCTTTGACAGTCGTGAAAATGCTTTTTAGTGAAAGTAAGTCACAGTGACCTAGTTTTGCTGGGGGTGACCTGGAGTGATAAGGCGCATCCACTGATGAAGTTTCAAAGTTCTGGAGCCTATCAAAAGGGAGATATGTGGCTGCAGACGAAAACTAAATATGTTGTACATTTCCATGAAAGTAGGTCACAGTGACCTAGTTTTGTTGGAGGTGACCTGGCCTGGAGTGGTAAGGTGCATGCACTGATGAAGTTTCAATGTTCTGGGGCCAATGAAAAGAAAGATATGGGGCTGCAGACGAAAACTAAATATGTGGTATTTTTTCGTGAACGTAGGCCACAGCGACCTAGTTTTGTTAGAGGTGACCTGGATTGGTAAGGTGCATGTACTGATGAAATTTGAATGTTCTGGGGTCTATGATAAGGGAGATATGGGGCTGCAGACGAAACCTAAATATGTGGTACTTTTTCATGAAAGTAGGTCACAACGACCTAGTTTTGTTGGGGGTGACCTGGTGTACTGATGAAGTTTGAATGTTCTGGGGCCTATGATAAGGGAGATATGGGGCTGCAGACTAAAAATAAATATGTGGTACTTTTTCGTGAAAGTAGGTCACAGTGACCTAGTTTTGTGGGAGCCAATTAGCATTTTGGTGGGGCATATTGTGATGAAATTTCAAGGTCCTAGGGTCTATCAAACTCAAGATATAGCTGTAAACGGACAGACGGATGGATGGGTGGACGGACACACCAACACCAAACGGGTGACTATGTCTCACTGACCGCAAGCAGGCTCGACAAAAATGGCAGGGTTATGTGGGATGTACCTGTACACCAAAATTATCCCACAGGATTTGCGGTTCAGCACAAATTTATAGTAGACCCCTATGGTGGCCACCTTTCAACAGCCAGTTTACAGTAATATTATAAGTATCTTTCAAAACTGTGGGATGCCGGGATAGAAAAATCTGCCACAAGTCAATTTTTGGCACCACCAGGCTTGCATCAGGATGTCGAACAGGGATCCAAAGGTACTGATTATTCTATCCACACCTCACATTCATGTACATACTTTATCTTGCATACATTTTGACTTTAAATGTAAATGTTTTAATGTATAAATCAAGCATTAGAGGTTTGTGTTAAATTTTTTAAAAGACTTCAAACAACTATACCAAACAAAAAAAGAAACGCACAAAGTAAGATTTTACTGTTTAATTTACCTTTTAAAGCATGATTAGAAAATGTCTATAAATCCGTATTTCTAATCAAATATCGTTCAAACTTCATCATGGCGTTGACAAGTATCTGTACTTTCCATATGCATGAAAAATAAGCATTAAAGGTATACTCCCTCGTATTTCATTACGAAATAATCACAAAATTATGAAAATGGTTAGTTGTATGCAACATAATTAAGACGTGTTCAAAAGATCTTCAGCGAAAACATCTTTGTTATGGAGGCAGAGACGATATATCAGTGCGCACCCTTCTTGAATATTCACGAATACTTTGTCGTCATAAATTGATTAACTCCCACAGGCGTTTCTGCAAGCATGTTTTGAATTTTATGATTGGTGGAGTAAATAACTTTACAATAGCATTAACCTCTAATCTGTGCACGTGAGTTCTTTTCAACCAATAATTGTCTGAAGTGATTAAAGAAAGGGCTTAAAATTATTCATGATATAACTTTAACCTGATTAACTATGATTGCTGGGCGTATCCAGTCTTCATTTTTGGCGGGAATGGTGACCCGCTATTGCCGCTCTTTTTGTGTATTTTCTTAAATTCTCCTATTTTCAGTGACTATCACAAATCATGAATTTGGCAGATAAATATACTTTTGATAGCAATCATTATCATGCCTAGGATATAATGTTTTGTGAGAAATTTAAAAATTAATAGAAATATTGAGGGTGTAAATCTTTAATGAAATTGTTGACAGTGATTCCCATGCGTTTGTTTAAGCTTACTGTCTGCATGGACTTTAGAGTATAAATGTGTATTTGGATATTGAAAGTGAGTTTTGCCTGTGTTTTAAACGTCAAAACACGTCAGCAAATAGTCGCTGCTTTATGTCAAGAATGGAATGCGATTCCTCAGCATTCGATTTGGACTATCATCAGTTCTATGCACGGAAGATGTACGGCATGCATACAAACCAAGGGAGGTCACACCTCTTATTGAAAACTGTGACATTGAAAACTGACCCGTGCCTTGTTCAGAGACCCGTCACAAAGTATTGAATTGACACAATTAAATCAAGTTTTCGGGTTAAACTGTCAGATTGTCTACCTCTAATACTATACATTATATTCTTAAATTCTTTGTAATTTCCAAGAAAATACCAAAATATTACTATGTGCGTTTCTTTTTTTGTTTGGTATACATTTGGGTCTTCACATTAATGTCTGGCATGGCATAAACTTATGCCATTTTGCAATCTTCAGGACATCTGCATGTACAATCATCACTTAACGTCGTAGACATGTGACCTCCTATACAATTAATGCCCTGACTATTTGTGATATTCATGCGATGTTTTGTCTGTCCAGGGTGACACAACTTGGGTAAGATAAGGATTTGTCTCTTTCTCTTTTTATGACTGGGTATATTAAGGGACAAGAACACATATTTTGATAACAAAATACTTTATATGTAATACAACCATTAGATTTTATCAACTTCATATATTACATACATGTCACACTATAAACTTGTACAAACAAACAGTTCCGTATGACAAATTTTAACAGCACAAAAAACAAATCTCCAGATAAGGTGTTTAAA
Organism: Ctena decussata; assembly: GCA_963989385.1. NCBI lineage: Eukaryota > Metazoa > Mollusca > Bivalvia > Lucinida > Lucinidae > Ctena > Ctena decussata. The sequence goes on from OZ022504.1 coordinate 55,809,700, forward strand.
GGTAAATGGGTACACTTTCAGGGGAAGCAACTCTACCATTTTAATTTTTGCCTTCCTTCTGAATAAGGGTCAACTGTTAATGGATGGGATCCATTGCCCAGGAAGCAAACAGGAAATCATAAAAGTTGTTTCCCCTTGTAAAAATGGTAGAAAAACATGGAGGTGTATCCATTTACCTTAATGCCAATTTACAGGACAATTTCTTTTAGTTCATAAAACATACATCGCTATTCCTCATTAAACCTGTCTATTTTTTTTATTTTTATTTTTTTCAAAAACCAGCTTGACTCTCATCATAACCACCTCATTCAGGCTATTCTAATAGCAGTCAACATGACGTTTTATCAGGAAACAACAAAACTATCCCAAGAAATAACAAAATTATTCGGTAAATGTCTTGAAACCACACCTTATCTCGAGACCTGATTCATTAACAAACAATAACAGATACTTGTAGCCAAGTATATACAATGCAATGAACATGAAAATGGTAAATTGGTAACTTCCAATACTCTAGCTTACCAATTGTGCTTGAAAAAATGTTTTTCTGTGATGATAAGTTTCAGTGCTCCAGACAAGGAGGGGTAACAGGGATAATTTTCCACATTTCTCCATAAAAACATATGTTGTTACCCCTCATTGGAACCGTCTCTCATAAAGGAAATGACTTTATAAATAAGCATCTTGCTTACTGTCAAATCCTGATACTTTTGAAATTGTATTGTAGTATATGTATGTGTAATTTATAGTTAATAAAATATTGTTTAAACCAGAACCATCTCGCTGAGACGGTTCAAATGATGGGTCACAACATATGTTTTCATTGAGAAATAAGAAAAATTATTTTTGAATTATCCTCAATATCCCTTCTTATATGGAGCTCTGATTTTCTTATTTTTCAATAAAAACAAACATGTGCTCAGTCTGGGAGTCCTTGAAAGGGGCCATAACATGTTTTCCTAGAGAAACACGAAAATTATCCTAGAATTATTACAAAAACCTCTCCCACTTCTCTGAGCCCTGACTTACATCTAATTTATCACAATTTCAGAACTTTAACCTATGCAACAATATATTATTTTCAAGTTTCTATCTTCAGTGAAGGAATGCTTTCCTTTTCTTTATTTTTTCTTTTTCTTTTTTTCGTTGTAGATTTAGTGCAATTTTCTTTCCTTACATTAGTCTTTTTGCCTTCAGATCTTGTGAAATTATATGCCCTTTATCACATTTCTGGAATAAATGAAACAATTTCAGTTTTACCTTGAACTAACTGTTCAAAACACAATAACATCTTATTGTAAGTTTTACAACTATAGTGCAGAGTTTCTTGCATTTTTTTTCTTTTTTCTTTTTGTTTCTTTCTCCTTTTTGTTTTAATTTTCACACGTGTTTCGTGAAATTGCTTTTTTCATCTTCTTATAGAGTGCAATTATATTACTGGCATAAATGAAGGCATTTTACTTTTACATTGGTGGTGACTGACTTACAAACATTTGGGGCTGCTTGCTCAAAACTTACAATGTTGTTAGTTAACTTTTGTTAAAATTTCAAATGTTAACATCTCAAATATGCCAATATTTTTGTTGAAAAAATGTGAGAAGCTTTTGCACTGCAAAAGCTTCTCACATTTTTTCAACAAAAAATATTTGTACTTGATTATAAAGTCATAAAACACTTAACGAGCTCGTTAGGCGAGCTCATTAAGTTAACGATGCTTTGAACAACCAGGCCCTGAAGAGGAAGGCCAATATATGTATATCTTTTATGCCTGATGCAAATTGCAATGGCAAGCTCAGTCCTGTGTATTCTCGATATCTCACATAGGTAACAAGCTGTCACAAACACAGCTCTAACAACAGAGACTGCTAGAGCCATAACAGAAGACTCATATCCGACTGATATGGATGAACAGGCTAATCTATCTCCTTTTCAGATACACGATAAACCTCAAACTTGTCTAGCATGGCAACCATGATATATTTGACAACATGTCTCAGGCATTAATGAATCCAATTCTATGAAACCTGGCAGCTTTTCCTACCACTAGTTGTTATTTCTTAATCACGAGAACCCTATCATATTCCACAAACATATTTTTTATTCTTGTCTTTCTACCATGCTCGTAGAAAACGATATATCGTGACTTCTTGGTCCCACATGTGCATAACAAATACATCTTCATTACATCTAGTATTTCGTTTCAATTACCAACTCGTAATTCCACAGAAGTTGCAAATGAGAATGTTTTTCTTCATGAAAAAGTAAATTTTGCAGCTCAAATTCATCTTGAGATTGCTTCATTCATATCACTTTAATTAGACCAGTTTTTATAATCCATTTCAAATGAACGACAAAAGTATAATATTACAACAATAACAGACCTGATTTCCGCATAAAATTAGTTCTTTAAGTTTAATAACTCAGCGGCTAATTGAAACATAAACAAGAATAGAGGCAATTAAAGGCAGATTTTCTCCCTATTTGTTTTATCAGAGCCCTAGATAAGAGGGAGTATTTGGTGATAATCAGGGATAATTTTTGTTAATTCTGGATAAAAACATATGTTGTGACCCCTCATCTGAACCGTCTCGTCGAGACGGTTCAGATGAGGGGTCACAACATATGGTTTCGATGAGAAATAAAGAAAATTATCCCTCAATTATCATCAAATACCCCCTCTTATCTAGAGCTCTGTTTACTCTGTGTATTTGGACATTTGCGCTAAAAAACGGGACTCTACCCGCTTCAAATCTGTTGTATAAATGGCTGCTTTATAAATGGTTAGTGAAATGGCAACCAGAGTAGATGCTGATCAGACTGCTCCCGTGGGAGCAGTCTGATCTGTATCTACACTGTTCACACAAGAAAATTTTGTTCCAATACAAATGTTATCATGATACAAGTTGATGCCAAAAACCTAGCTATTACAACTGTTTACAACTTCAGATTTTCATTAATACACAGTTCAAGGCACTTTTCAAACTAAAAAATTCTATATTAAACAAAAAAAACATAGGAAAGAATAATTTTGATATATTCTGCCTCATTTTAGCATCGGGTTTCAATACTGAAAATTTTTCCCTAAAGCGTTCATAAAGTTTATTTGTGTAGAAAAACTAAATTCAACAAGAAAGAATTTTCCATATATTGAAGGTGGAGAAATTCATATATTTTAATGTAAAAGCTGAAAAACTTTGTCAGTGCTCCAGAGGAGGAGAGTCGTTGATGTCAATTCCAAGATAATTTGTTAGCACTCTAAGTAAACATACCTATGGCCCTTCTCTTTAAAAACTTGGCATGACCAAAGTTCTAATGATAATCTACATGTAAAACATGCTTTTATAGAAATATAAGAAAATTATCCCAAAATTATCACTGATAATTCTGAGGTAATTTTCTTTTTCTCCATAATCATTAACCCCTACCCCCCATCTGAAGTTTTACTTGTACTTAAAGCCATTAATAACCCTTAAAATGCCAAAAAAGCAGACGACAAAATTCACTTCTGCAAATATTTCAAAAAATGTTTTGTCCAAGCTATACTATATCAGTAACTCAAAGATTAGAGGGCAAAATTTAGATCCCGATGAGGGGGCTCATGATGAGCCGCCTAATCAGGATGTACGCAGTTGGCAAATTTAATTGTTTTCATTTTTTTGGCACTTTATAAGTTTACATATGCAACAGCTCAAAAACAACTGCAACCACATACAAAACAATGTGTGTGACGGATGACGATGAAACAAATTAACAAAGCAATGAATAATTTATCAAACAAGATCCAATTTTTTTGCAAAAACACACATGGGAGCAAATGATATGTAGCATATTCAATAATTCTGGAATATGTTTGTGATCAGAGAGTAAAAGTTAGAAACGGCCATTTTTCTGAAATCGGAATATTTATCTTGTTACAGGACAGACATATATGTTTCTTTAACACTTTCATACTGTTAGTTTGCTAAAAGGATCAAAGAGCACCTTTAAATATGATACCATATTTACTTGAAATAATCTGACAAACAATGTAGACAGCAGACTATATGTTTAAACGTTCGTCTGAGCTTTTACAATCAATATGGTAATTTTGCTGCAAACAGTTATGCTCTTTGTCCAAATATAACAAACTACGAATAAATAACAAATATTAATGCTGTATAATTTTTCCGTGCATGGCTAAGATCTTCTTTTTACAGCTGGGACTAAACATCCCTGGTAATTGTGTCTTTTCATTTACCAGAAAAATGATTCACCAATAAATTTGCATTTTAGCAGCAAAGGCAACAAGTGGAGCGTATTAAGTTAGATTCAGTTCACCTTAGCTGCTGTCCCGAAACATGCACAGGAGTACCATATCTGTCCTAAATATTGGGACAGACACACCTGCGCAGACAGAGCAGACCCTGATCAGAGGAGCAGTCTGATCATGGTCTACACTGTTTGCCATTATGTCAATATCTTTTGATTTATCTCTAGCCAGTAATATAAACTGTTCTCAAATTTTCAGAATAAGGAAGAAATTATCTAATGAGTCCCATTGTTAGGGGCCATTTTGACATTTTCAACAAGTACAGAGGTTAGAATAAGACACCTATCAGAGTACATTACACTTGATAATTGCATAATATAGTTTATCGAAATACACATCATCCCTCATAAATCATTTATCAAGTCATGCGCACAAAACACATGGTTACCATAGTTACATTAAATACTCGGACACCTCACACCTTTAATGGAATCTTTCATCTCTGAACCGGATGAGTTCATTTGTCATTTTACAGGATTTTTATGAAATTGTTGCAAAACAGTGCAGACCCAGATCAGACTGCTCCTAAGGAGCAGTCTGATCGATGTCTACACTGATTGCTCAAGTAATCTGTCCAAATATTTAGTGAAAATACAGCATTTCAGTTAAATTAAAGTCAAGTCCTGTCAAATTCTGTTTAAGGCATATGCAACACGTGCAAACTGTGCATATGTGGTTTTGTAAGGGCTGCATACTTCACCATAATATTAACTGTTATGCTTTTTTTTTTCTTTTTCTTTTTTTTTTTGAAAAGGCACACTGTGCAGGCCCTGACCCCACTCCAAAAGGTGTGCAGCAAGCTTCGTCTTGGTATGTACAGTTCACATTTGCCTAAAGACAGGTTTTGTCAGGATTCAACATATGCTTTCATTTCAATTTCTTATTTGGAATGTATATCAAAAGCCTTCAAAAGAAATATGCAAGAAAATGGGCCTTTTTGCAAAGCTAAGCTGCAATCTACAGATACTAAGCAGAATTTACATCCATGCCATTCCGAGTTAACAGTCTAAAAGATCAAAACACATGTGGATCCCCATGGCATTGGCAACAGAGATACTCACCCACACAGATGCAGAGATTGGTCTACCTAAATGCTGAAGCAAATGACATCTTTTCTACTTAAAACATCTCAATCACTTTTCTTGACGGGGCAGACCCTGAGTCATATCAATCTGTCATAGAGCATTGATTAAAAGCATAAAATATATTCAACTTATTCAACTATTCAACTACAGAGTTTGTAGATTTGTGCTTACATGTTAGAGAATACAGACTTTAGGTCCTTTCTCTAACAGCTGCCATAGTCTTTCTACAGATTATCAAGCTATTTGGTAATTACAGTTTTAGAGACAAAATTCAAGTTGAAGTTTTGTAACACATACCAAGAACATGATAAATTTTCCCTTCAACGCCTAGACCAAGTAAACCCCAATTTCTATAGTTATGAATTTATGATGATTTATAGATAACCTACCCTGTTAGAATGTCTTTTGCTCTGAAGGATTGACATTTGGCCACTTATTCTGTGTAAAAATTATGATGTGTTCAAATCTTGATAGCTATGCAAACAAATCTTAAGCAAGGACTATCCCATAAAAGGTTTGAATTCACAGTTGCCACTGAAAACTGAAGTGTATCTAAAGATATAGAAACAAACATTTATTTTAGATAACTACGATAATGGACAAACATGAGATGAATATGATGTCAATTCAAAGAGGATTCTTTTCTTTTTTTTATTCCTGCAAAAGCATAGTGTAGCTCCTGATTCAAACTGCCCTTAATGCAGTTTGATCAGGGTCTGCACAGTTCCTATTTTGCCAGCATTCTCTAACACACTGCTGGAAAGTAATTTCATTTTTTTTTCAAACTGTATGACAACTAATATAGTACAATAAATCATGTTAAAAACTCAGGTCTGAAGAGTTCGAAAAACAGCTTCTTTTCATCTATAATCAATATCTATATTTCTGTTAGAGTAGGAACATTCTGACGTCACAGAAACGTGCTGCACTAGTTTGAAGCCATAGAGTTACCTTGAAATGAATGACATTGTCACGAAGCCAAATGATGATAAAATAGTTTATTTTTGCAACTATCAACTTCCAAAATTATGCTTTTTTACAGCTATCAGCTTCCAAAATTATGAAATCTGAAACTTACTGGTCAAAAGGGAAACCAAGTTTCAACATTCTTGAGCTGGGATATGTTATGATACCATGACGCTGCTAAAGTTAAACCTACTTTTTGAAAAATATTACGAGACTTGAATACTTTTTTTTCATAGAATGTGCCAGAAACAGTGTTCAAGTACTAAACCCTTCTTGTTACAGATATGGTGGAGTTAAGATGATAATTCAGAGTTATTTTTCATTTTTCTAGATTGGTGTTGAGTGAAAAGGTACCTTAAAGGCGAGACTCAGATTAGCCTGTGCATTTGTGCAGTTTAATCAGAGTATTCCCTTTTCACATGTACAATATCTGAATTACTGTAGATTGCAAACAGTGAAAATTAAATACTTAGCTCATTTCCTCAGGCTGATTCCAACACTGATGGTATACCCATGGCATAAGATCCCTTTTCATGCAAAGCAAATCAAAAACATATGCAGTCCCTATTCATCTAGGCCTTTGGGATGAAATTCTAATGTCCCCATAATGATTTGATTGAGAAATAAGAAAAAACATCTCTAAACTATCATTTAAACCACCAATGTCTTATTCTGAGTAAATTTATTGAACGAACCTGAATAGTACATGTACTGCTAAAATTTTACAAACCTTCCGCTGTCATGTTGTTGCCACATTAAACAGGTCAAGAAATTTTTTTTTTATCTCTACAGAGCTCTAGATAAGAGGGGTATTTGATGATAACTGAGGGATAATTTTTTTTATTTCTCATTGAAACCATATGTTGTGACCCCTCATCTGAACCGTCTCATCGAGACGGTTCAGATGAGGGGTCATAGCATATTTTTTATGCAGAAATAAAAAATTATCCGTAATTATCATCAAATACTCCCTCTTATCTAGAGCTCTGTCTCTAGAAATAGAGTTAAGCAGAATAAACAAACTTCATGTAACAATGTTACTATCATACCATTCGTACTCTCGTTGTTTGAGGGTGTTTCTAGCACACCAAATCTATCAATAAATCCTTTTCCTCTGTATATTCAACATAAATCACCATCCTAGTTTACCTCCCCACAATCCTCTAACACTGTCTTACTGAATTTTAGTCTTTTTGTAGTCTTTTCTACTTTCTTGTTACTGTCAGTCATTCAGTTTTGCAGTTTCTCTACGAAAGCACTTAAGCATAGAAAAGTGACTATACGGAGCACCACACTCGTCTTCTCACTATGCCACGTTCAATCAACAATTAAGCAAATTAAGGTGTCTGGAGGTCAGCACACAACTCTCTTAATCTTCAAATAGCACACTTTGAATTAAGCACAAATTCTCGTAAGAAGCACTTCAAAAGATGGATTAACGTTAGCGGTGATGTTAAACTACACTACATTGCGGAAAATGCACTTGTTAGCAAGTTTAACAGGGGTTTCTCAAATGCAGCACTTTGAATGTCATGAATGAACTGGTGTGTCAGATAACCAGAATTTTGGTGTAAAAATGTTCCATGATTGAGTGGAAAAGTTCATAGAAAATAATAGCATTTTCCAAATTTTCAATGCAAAAATTTTGGTGTTTTCTTTTGTTTTTCATCTCCCCATATAAACGTAAGCTGTAGGAAATAAACAGAATCACCCTAGTGTGGCAATTCTAACTAAGTCTCACAAAGTATGTTTTTTGAGCATACACCGACTTCAGAGCTCCAGATAAGAAGGGCTGTAAACAGAATTAAGAGACAATTTTCCTTATTTTTCCATAGATACATACATTGTGACCCCTCTTTAGAACCATCTTGGTGAGACAGTTCAAATGAGGGGTCACAACATATGTTTCTATGGGAAAATAAGGAAAGTTATCCCTAAATATCCCTGTCACCCCTTCTTATCTGCAGCTCTGAAATTATTGTGAAAAAAAAAAACAATTAGATTTTCATTCCCAAAATTCTGCTTATCTGAAGCTATGAAGAATGTTGTACAGTTTCATTTTCTCTCATTTTTTCGCTTTTTATTCATTTCATCTTCTGCTGAATAGTTTCTAGGCACTAGAAAAACATCCCCATCACTTGACTGCTGCAGGGAGAATCTCATGGGATCATATGGGCGCCCATGCTCATCTCGTAAAGAATGAAAAATCTCTGAGTAAAGATTAGATAACTTCTCTTTCATGTCTCTTGTTTGTTTGTCTATAACATACCGTTCATGAAGAAGTTTGTCTCGCATTTTTTCCATCGTGGTCATCTCGTCCTCAAGGGTACATATCACATCCATCTTCCTTTTCCGACAATTCTGCGCCGCTACTTTATTCTTGCCCCTTCTCCTAATATCTCGAATCAGCTGCAACTGAGTGTCCGTTAACTTATGCCGTGTAAGCATGTCATTAAATTCTTCGACTGGGGAACCAACAATCTGATCTACACTAAATGGAACTTTCAATTCTTCAATTCTCTTATAATCGCGACAATGAGGTCCCTTTGGTTTGGGTTCTTTATTAAATACGGGTTTTCTGTCCTTTGGATCAACACCTGGTTTAAGAGGATATGTATGATTATGATTAATATGTCCGTTATTGTTTGGGCTAAAGTGCCCACGGCCATATCCATTCGGGTCTTGGCCGTTTGTGTCATTGGATGAAGAGCTAAAATTAGAACTGTTGCTATCTCCGCAGCTAAAACTACACGAGTTGCTGTATTTATAGTCATCAGGGTCATATTTGGAGGTTTTAGAAAAACCTGATGATCTCTCGTAATTGTCATGGCCACCTGTAGCACCTTCAAGACCGTCAAATGGTGACATAGCGCCATCACTGAAGTCATTCTGAAAAGGGAATGGGAAAATAGTTAAGACGTTTTGAAGAAATAAGAAAATCTGCATTGTGGCTTATTCCATATCAATGAAAATGCCATGGCCCCTCATTTGAGCTGCCTTAGTAAGGCACTAATAATGACAGACTACAACATATTTTCAAAGGGGAAAACACAGACATATCTCAGATTGTTTATCATTATCGCAAGGTTGGGCGGTCGAAACCACCCCTGGTTTTAACCAGTGGTTTTAACCGGTTATAACCGCCCTGGTCAATACTCCCCAAAGTGGTCAATACTGGTCAATACTAGTCAGAATGGTCGATTGGAAATTTTAAGTGGTTCTTTGTGTTTTAATGGTGGACTGATATATTTGGTCAGGTTTTAATATGTTCTATATATTGAAAAAAGAAAAAAATGAACTGTTTCCTCTCTGCAAAAGGTACTCATCATGTGTGATTTCAGTCTCAAGACCTTAGCACTGACTTCTGCATTACAGTCCAGGCACATAACAACAGTCTTTTTTTCATCATCAAGGGCAGAATAGAAGTTCCATATAGGGTCTTTGGGCTTCATTTTGACACATATATGACACTTTGATTAACTTAAATTATTAATCTCACTGATACCAGCAGATAACAGAATGGCCACTCTTTCACACATCTAAATAAACACAGGTGTCACAAAATTACCCTGTGCATTTTAAGCCCAGTGATTGGATAACTCTTGTAAACTGGACACACCTTCTTCAGTTTGAGAGACAGGCCCAGTATTTTGATAGTTCATGTTCTGGGGCAGTTTAAGTTAGAATTACTGTTAGTGTTTTCATTACAATTTTCACACTTTTGTCTTCTTATGTAAGAAGCCAGACCAATTTGCATTTTGGCTAATAGAGCATCACTAATTTGAACAAGATGATCTCTTTGAAGTAAATTGTTTCATTTTTTTTGTACTTTCATTCAGTTAACTGCTTCAGGTAAATTAGTTACTGAGCTAAATATTTTTAATGAATATGAAAAGCTACTTTTAAAATTTATTAATTTCTATAACTTGCATTTGCTTTCCTATTTATTTTTTATTAATGGTTACAGAAAATAAGTTAGAGGTCTCTAGTCTGAACTGAAAGTTGGGTGGTAATGATTCAGTCTGATTGAGACTGAAGATCTGAAACTATTAACAGTCAGATTTTGTATGTTTTACAGCCTCTTAAATACAGTTCTGAGCAACAGCAACTCATAAAACACATTTTCAATTAAGCCTGTATTATCTTGTATTGAAACTATTTTAACTCTGTTTACAGACTTCAGTAAAAATGGGATAACAAATACTAAGTATCTTCAACTGACCATGGTTATTTCAATCGACCAATCGACCACCAATTGACCACCAATCGACCAGTAATAACCGGTTATAACCAGTAATGACCATCGGTCTGGTCAATACTCATATTGACCGGTCATTTGCCAACCTTGTCATTATGCAACCCCCGTTGTCTTGAAGTCTAAAAATTGATATAGTCTGCAAGCAGCAATATAGCTGCAATATTTACAAGTTCTCAAGATGGTCCATTGCACTGAGATGAGACCGCCCATAAACATTTTGAACAGATTTAGTTTTGTGAAAATTAAAACTTGAGTAAACTTTTCCTTCAAAGTTAACCACAACTGGAAGCCTTTTTATATCACACTCAGAAAATTATAAGAACTGTACCTGTTCTGGTGAGCCTACACTCTGGCTGCCCATTGACACTGCAGAGTCACTGCTGGCATCATCCTGACCTCTCATAGGGGTAGGGGACAAAGCTGAAATAAGAAGGAGTTTTGTGAAAGATTGGACTTGTTCATACAGTCAACTCTCAATATCTCGAAGTCAAATTTCAGCCCAAACTACCGATATCTCAAAGTAAATTTTCTGGTATCAGAAAATTAACTTTGAGATATCAGTAGTTTGAGATAACAGGAGTTGAAACGTATAAAAAAAGGAAATATACATGATGTGACTTGTTTATTAGAACCGTAAAAAATGTTGTGAATTGTCTCAGTGCGACAGTTCTAATGAGGGGTCACAACATACGTTTCAAAGCAGAGATATAAAAACTATCGCTGAATTATCCCTGTTAACTTGTCTTATCTCAAGCACTGACTAATTCTCGCAAAAGTACAAGATGTGGGCTGAATGGGAGAAGGTCCTGAGACATATCAGAAAATCGGACTGCTCCTAGAGAAGCTATCTGATTTAGCTATTAATAGAGCAATATGACCTGGATCTATAGTTTGCTCTTGCATCTGTACCCAATACATGAAAATTTTTCAAAGTTTAAAGAAATTAATATGGATTCATACGGTAGGTAATGAAGCATTTCAATTCCCACAACATCAGAAGCTATAATCTCAATTCAAGACAAAAATCAACAACATTTATTTTCATTTGTTTAAGTAATGAAAAATTAACAAATACCCTGTATGATCAATAATACCACCCATAGCTTCTGCTGCAGTTGCGTGGGCTCAGTGTATATCAAGCGATTCTATTTCTAAACTTTCCAGACATGAAAGGTATGCAAACTGAGAATTTACTCTAATGTGCTTAAATATTGAAACACCGAAAAACCATAAATTTTCCATTTGGAAACTGCTAGGGCGTTCCAATACTTATTAAAGCGCATTAGGGTAGTACGATGTATGGACACACTGCATGATCCAGCATTTTTACAAAGGGTAACAACTTTTGAGACTTTCTGTATGCTTACCTGGAGGTCGAAGCCCTTCCAAAAGTGGGTCTACTCTTAAAGGAAAGTATTTGCTCCTATAAGAGCGAATTCTTTCCTTTAAGAGTTGAATATATTTAGAAAAGGGGCAGAAATGGTGATACGCGATTGCTTTCCTTAAAAGTGTAACCAGTCACCTTAAGTCAGCCATGCCATGAGAAAAGGCCCCTTATGGACAGTGCAAAGAGAAAACTCAGACCAGCATACATACACCTGTGCTCAAGATAAGAAGTGGAATCAGGGATAATTAAAGGACAATTAACCATATTTCTTCATAGAAACCTATGTTTTGACCCGCCCATTAGAACCGTCTTAGGAAACTGGTTCTAAAGAGGGGTCACAACATATGTTTTCATTAAGAAACAAGAAAATATTTCAGAATTATCCTTAAAACCCCACCTTATCTGGAGCTCTCGAAGAATCTGAGAAGACAGCAAAGAATCTTTTGCAAACTTACCATCAGTCAGTCCCATCTCCGAGAAGTTGATTCCTTCCAGCTCATCATCCGTGATCAAGTCTGGCAACAACTCATCAACATCTTCAATTGACTCTGTCTGGTTAAGGTTGTTGGTGATGTTAGGAAACAGGAAATTACTGCATGGATCCCATTCTACAGGACTGATGTTATTGGTATTGGGACCGGTGGAGTTGAAGTTCTGCCCCGGGGAGAGCATCCCAGAGCTGTGCGCAGGAGATCTCATCATATCCGTTGTGTTGTGCCCTGGGGACAAGAGGCCTGTTAAAGACAGAGCTTGAATTAGAAAGTGTTTCACAATACATTATTCAAGCATAGATAACAGAGATGTGGGTTTATATACTGTGAAAAACTGAAAGTTTTATCAAGTCTACTGTTCACAAATGATTTCCAAATACCTTGCTTGTCAAGTTGTGAATTTATAATACAACTTGCATAAAATACTGACGATCATACGCAATATGTGGGACAAACAGGCATATTCATATTTTTGGTATTGTTAAGGTATATGCAGAGCCCTAGATAAGAGGGGTATTTGATAATAATTAAGGGATAATTTTCTTTATTTCTCATTGAAACCATATGCTGTGACCCCTCATCTGAACCGTCTCATCGAGACGGTTCAGATGGGGGGTCACAACATATGTTTTTATCCCGAATTAACAAAATTTATCCCTCATAATAACTAAATACTCCCTCTATCTAGGGCTCTGTATATGGGTATACCTCCACTATTTTTTTTGCCATTTTACAAAGGGAAATAACTTTTGACTTCCTGTTTACTTCCCTGAAGAACAGAACCCTTCCCACTGGAAGCCTTCTCTCAGACGAAAGCATTTGCTCCTATTGTTTCCTATTCAGAATGGTGGAAAAAAAATCAAAATGTCCAAATTACTTCCCCTGAAAGTGTACCCATGCACCCTAAATGTTGAAACTAAACCTTTATGAATGTTTCCCTTTACACAATGGCATCACAATCGAATTTTTATTAGTGCTCTGTCATTTCACTCATTGATAATGTTAATTAGTTTCCCAATCATTTCCGCCACTCTCTCAATACATGCAAATGAACTTTGTAGTCCAGAAATTAAAAGTGACTGACATGTATATGCTTTGCGTATATCTGCGTCATTTTGAACTGCAAATTAGCATGTGGGTGGACAAAGTAATAGGTTTCACACCAGGAACTATCACAGACTTTATGATTCCTTCTCAACAAAAGGTGATCAACCAAAATTAATACCTCTATTCAGAGCTGAAAGTAAGCTGGAATTTCAAGGATTTTACATTGGCTAATTTGATCATTTTTCATTGAAGAATATGTTGTGAAGCCTCCCTCCTCACCGCTGCACCACCTTCCCCCTGCCCCTCCCCACTGTACAAATGCCTTTACAAGGTGGTTCTGATTAGCAGTCACAGCTTAAGTCTTTATGGGTATGACAAAAAAATATTTTGTTATAATTAGAGTTCCAGATAAGAAAGAAGGGGTAACAGAGATAATTTTGGGATGATTTTCCATTTTCTCCATAAAAATTAATGGTCTCACCGAGACCCTTCTAATGAGGGGTCACGATATGTGTTTTTGATGAGAAACAAGGATAACTTTCTCAGAATTATCCTCAAAACTCTATCTCTTCTAATATGCTGACAATTCCACAATTTTTTCCCTTATTTCTCCATGAAAATGCATGCTGTAATTCATTGTGGCAGTTTTAATGAACACCACAACATACCCCATGTTCCACAGAAAATAGAGATAATTTCAAAATTATCATAAATGCCCACCCTAATCTTGAACATCTGATTTTACATACAATATTACCTGTATTATCTAAGCCAGTTAAGTTACTGTTCATTGGTGGAGGGGTGGGTAGTGTGGCATTCTGTATCAGAACAGAGCTGGAGTTGTCCAGCCCTGACCCTGGGGACATCATACCCTGGCTGTGTACACTTGAATTCATCAGCATGCCTGTAAACCAAAAATAAATTATAAAGACTCTTTCGGCAGCCCTAATTACCAAAATACTGGAAAATCTTTTTATAATGTTAATTTCAGCAACTTTGAACAAGTTGATATTACAAGCTGTTAATGTGTCAGAAATTGTTGGTAGACTGACAAATTGTTCAGACCCTGATCAGACTATTTATTAGATATGCTCTTATCTGGGTCTCGCATCTATTTTGAAAGGACAGCTATCATAATTTTCTAGCTTCTTTATCGTGTTTATAGCCAATGATACTGAAAATTAAAGAAGGAGCAGTCTAATCTGGGTTTACACTGTTAGCTCACTCAGCTCATGGTAGAATCTTAGGGTAAATATGGTGCCTATAAAACAGGTGACTTGAGACATTTGAGCCGCGGCATGAGAAAACCAACAAAGTGGTTGTGCGGCCAGCGCAGACTCAGATCAGCCTGGGCATCTTCCCTGTCCACATGAAGGTAGCTTAGACCCTTAGCTTCCCTTTGAGCACTTAACAGAGAGTCTGATCGGACTGGGCTGTTGGCCAGGTTGATCTGAGTTTGTACTTGATGAACAATCACATTGTTGGTTTTCACACGTCGCGGCTCATTTTCTATTACTTATTCATACAGCATCATAAAAATCACAATGTTGAGAAAAACTACCATAAACATGCCATGAATTATTAATATAGATACTTCAGTTTATTTATTATCAAATAACTATTAAACTCCTAGCGTGATGATAAAATATGAGTAAACTGATGATAAAATATGAGTAAAATTATTTCAATAAGAACTCAATTTTCTTCGGGAGAGTGCAGTATTACTAGAATGCCATTGATTTGCATTTAATTATTTGTTCTATGAAACCAATATTTTGGGTACACAAAGGAGCTCAAAATAATTTCAGGAGCTGAGAATCCATGTGTGGAACATGAATTTAGCGGACTGCTGTGTGTCACCTGTCTAAGCAGGGCCCAAAAATGAGCTAAAACAGGAAGCAAGACAATAGTTCAGTTACAAGCAATACCTATGTCTAATTTCAATCGCACACGAAACAACAAGCTGCTGAATGTGCACTATGTCTCACCTTGTCTTCACATGGTCACAAAACAGGGCTAAACCAGCAAACTACAAACAATTTACACATCTAAACACCCCAGCCAATGACGACAGCAAGTTATACCTATGTCTCTCTTGCTTCTGCAAGTAGCAAGCCAGACAAAAAACTGTAAAAGTTTTCGCTCCAAAAATCTTAGAAGGACAAGCAGCTTGTGAGACTAAACTGTAACTCATAATCGAGCACATACCTCTATTATCTGGCTGTGTTTGATTATTCAGTTGTGTTTGGTTCTGGGGTAGCTGCAGTACACTGACCAGGTCCTGCCAAGTCTGTTCAAAGCTACTCTGTCTGTTCATCTGGTTCATATTAAAGTTCTGAAAGAGATCATGATTAGTATATTAACACAAGATGAACAAGTAACGATTCATTATCAGTTCATAGCAGAAAAGATATACGGCATTTCATTTGGTTCTAAATATGAAACAAGGGCTTCGCAAGCGGCGCATAATACGCCCGTTGTAATGTCATAAAGGAATTATAGAATGAACAAGATTGTTTACGTAAGGACAGACAGGCAGACAAGTAAGGGAAACCACACTTTAATTAATGACGGCAACCTTATTTAAATATTTAACACATCAAATACTATTAGTGATACTATAGGTGAAGTGGCTCCTAAGTTGAGAAATGCCAAAGTCAAACAAGGGAGATAATTCATAAACTAAATACATGTATACTAGATATACCATTCTTGCTTCTAATACATTCCCTTGACAATATACACATCTCCATAAAGTTGTGTTAAAATATTCTAAACGGTTAAGGAGTTACAGAGTAAACAGGAAATTTATGCATGGGCAGATAATCCAATAAGCAAGCCAGAATCGTGGTTCTTGCTCAGGATACATTGGCCCATTATTACACACATTCCTACAAAGTTTCATTCTAATATTTCAAAGGGTTAAGGAGATATGAAGTGAATGGAAATGCCTAAAAAATAATGATCAAAGGGAGGTTACTCCAAAATTAAGAAAGGGGGAGCAACCATTCTTATATGTGACACATCATCATGCGATCATGCACATTGCTATAAAGTTTCATCATGATATTCAAAACAGTTACCGTGTTAATGTATGCACAACATAAGTATACACAAAAATAGCCAAAAATAACTAATAAAAGGGATGTAACTCAAAAACTAAGAAAGGGAGAGCAACCATTGTTTAACGTGACACACCGTTGGGACTTCATACATATTGCTATGAAGTTTCATGAGGATATCCCAAACAGTTATCTAGTTATGGCGCACAAAAGACCTGCAGGAAATAAAAAAACAATCAAAGGGGCATAACTTTGAAACCAAGGAAGGGGGAGCAAACATTCTTGTATGCGATATATTCTCCCTACCTACTTCATATGCCTACAAAATTCATGAAAATATTCCAAATGGTTACTGAGTTATGGAGCACACAAGAATGTTTACGGACGGAGGAAAGGGAGTTTACTCCAAAATTAAGAAAGGGGGAGTAACCATTCTTATATGCGACATATTATCTTGTGATCATCAACATTGCTATAAAGTTTCATCATGATAATCCAAACAGTTACCGAGTTAATGTATGCACAACATAAGTATACACAAAAATAGCCGAAGATAACTAATAAAAGGGATGTAACTCAAAAACGAAGAAAGGGAGAGCAACCATTTTTGTACGCGACACATCGTTGGGACTTCATACACATTGCTATGAAGTTTCATGAAGATATCCCAAACAGTTATCTAGTTCTGGCGCGCACAAGACCTGTAGGGTAAAAAACAATCAAAGGGGCATAACTTTGAAACCAAGGAAGGGGGAGCAACCATTCTTGTACGCGACACGTTCCCCCTACCTAATACATATGTCTACAAAATTTCATGAAGATATCCCAAATGGTTACTGAGTTATGGCGTGCACAAGAATGTTTACGGACGGACGGACAGACAGACGGACGGACAGACGGACGGACGGACGGACGGACGGACAGACGGACGGACGGACGGATGGACAGCGCCATGACATAATACGTCCGTTTTTTCAAAACGGGCGTATAAAAATGGATGGCTAGATGGATGAATTGATGTTGTTAAGTCCTTTCCAACAGTATTTCAATCATATGAGGATGATGGAAGGGTGATTATGAAGGGTTTGAAGCAATGAAGCACCTTGTAGCTTCAGACTGAATCTAGTCTTCATAACTAAACAGAGCGGTCTGATCTGGATGTGCAATATTTGCTCAGACAACAATTATCAGTGCCTGTCCTGTTGAAGAGCTGTATGGATCTTGCAATTAACTTGCTTGCCTTGCCGCTGTGCGGCGCCTAATGTTTCATGGCTGTCATTACTTAATCTTGTTTCTTGAGGCATCATAAGATTAGAATTAAAATGTCATTTTGCATCTTTTAGTTCCCCAGTGCAACCCTAAAATAGTCAGCCTTGGCCAACTTTTCTGAGTTAGACAAATTATCTTTTCCGTCATTTAATAGGTAATTTATATTGATCACCAATCAGCAAAGATCTTGTCCTACAAAATCGATTTTTCGTAATTACTCTTATGATTGAAAGTCTTAGTTTTCCTAAATTCTAACGTTTTGATTTCATCAGCTAGTAATGTGTTGAATTATATGCACCATGCAGACTCTGATTAGACTCTTCTATGAGAACAGTCTGACCTCAGACTAGATGATTTCTTTCAGCACTTTTGTCCTGAAATTCAGTATCTTTAAGATGAATGGTTTCACTTTCAGGGGAAGCAACTCTGCTATTTTCATTTTTGCCTCCTTTCTCTTTGACGGTCAACTAAAAAAAGAACGAATTTGCTCCTTCAGGAGCAAATTCTATCATTTTAGAATTGACCCCTTCTTGGACGGCTTTTGTTGCCAAGGAAAGCAAAGCTGAGTCCACGAAGGTTGTTTCCCTTTGTAAAAATGGTAAGAAAAACAAGGAGGTGCACCCACACACCTTAAAGAGCATTGAAATGGTGATTGGCAATCATTTTTTTTTTACACAATATTTTCTGAAACTTGCACAGGTTTTATTTTGTATATCAAACTACCGTTATACCAAATTCCCTATGTTTTGTAAGAGAAAGCAAGTACTGTACAAGCCGCTCAAAATGCTTCTACAGGAGGGTCAGATCTGTGAAATCAGCCATTTTATAAAACATTTGTTTTCTGCCTGGTACAACAACTGGGCTTGCCCCAACAGCAAGATGAAAAAGAGTTTAAAGGGAGCCAAGTGTCACATTACCTAATGTGATTGTGGTAAATTTATCGGTAAAACTGATAATGTGAATTATGTCATTTATAGAAACCCCATTTGCTGGTTTCTAAGCAGACATTTACGTCATAGCCATAGAAAAGCACTTAACAGGATAAAAGAAATGCATCAAAAAGTACATTTTTTTAGGTTTGCAGCAACATAACCAGATCTTTGTCCAATTAGGTTATTTTTGTAAGCATTTTATTTGGAGTTATATTTTAAGACCTTGCATTGTGTGATTTATTCTGATAGTTTAATAACAACTTTGCATTTTATAAGCAGTGTCTGCTGTATTGGGCATTCTAATGAGACTACAAGATACCAGGTATATTACTGAAACTTAACAGACATGTGCCCAAAACTGACATCAAAATACTCCTTTTATTGGACTATGGTATAACTTCAATGCGACTTGGAATGGGTATAGTACCTCTGAAGGAAACAGAATAGTGTTCAGACTACTCTAGATAAGCAGAAGGCCATACAGGGTCAAAAGTCAAGGTCAATTTTTCCCTTCAAGGTCACACCCCAATTACCTGTTGAGTCTGGTTGTTGAATCCCTGGGACTGTTGGTAAGTATGGTTGGCACTGAAACCGACTTGCTGCTGAGGAAAACCTTGGGTATTGTTGATGGTACTCATATTATTCATGTTGTACATGGGAGGCTGGTTGGTGAACCCCTGGCTTTGGTTGAAGCCATTGTTCATGTTGGGACTGTACATTGGAGGAGGCTGGGAATGGGGCTGCATAGTCTGTGGACCCTGGAAGGGCCCCTGTGGGGTCATATGGTTGACTTGGGGTCCGCCCACACTGAAGTTGCCATTCTGTCCCTGTTGAAGCTCATCACCAATCAGGGGCATATTATCATAGGTGGACAGGAATGACTGAAAAACAAAATACAAAAATATGTTTCATTCAGCATTTAAGTCTATACAGGGTCCATCCATGATCCAACTCGGAAAAGTAATCTTCTTTAACCCATTGCATTCTGGGTATTTTTTGTCATCTGCTGAAATTGTCGCCTAAATTGTCGCCTGCATCAAAAATCAAGAAATTCTGACAATATTGGTCTAACCAACTCTTGCAAAAATGTTGTCTAAGCAACAAACAGTTTGGATCTCAGATCAAGCCCCACCTCTGTGGGGCCTGATCTGGATCCAGACTGTTTGTCCAGATACCCCTAAAGGGGTATCCTGGATGGAATGGATTATGGTAAATGGATACATGTTCAGCCAAAACTGCATATAATATATACCTGTTTAAACATTTTTTAAATCTCTTACTACACCATAGCAACCAGTACAGGCCCTTAAAAGGCTGGTACTAGCGCTACACTGCACAAAGAGGCTGCACAAATGTGTCAAGTAAACATGGTTCAGGTATTAAAATTTTCAACACAATACAGGAAACCAGTAAAACTAGTTTCTGTAATAATTCTTCAGCAAGCAATTCAAGACCAATTCTAAATATTGCAGCAGCTAGGTCTGAGCAAACTGTGCAGACCTTGATCAGACTACTCCTAAAGGCACAATCTGATCAGGGTCTACACCCTTTGCCATTCTATCTGAATCTTTTAGACGCATTACTGCAATGAGAAACCAAACTTAAATTTTTGGGAGAGTTACAGTAATTATTTGACGTGTCCCAGCTTTTAGAATATTTATGGTATAACTGAAATCAGACTCCTCTATTCATAATAGTGACAAGAACTTGAAGAAAGAAGAAATTGCATCTAATAACGGATTTTAGTAAAACCTCCATAAAAGATTACAATTCAACATGCTAATTACTACCAAGTCAGATTCTTTTGTGCTAATATTAATTTGCATTTCGCAAGACAATTAACCCTTACTGCTAAGAAAACTTCCTTTTGTCACTGATAATGTTAACGGCAGTGCAAAGGTGTCAAATGCACCGTAACATGCAAAACAATTCCTAGCGAAGTGTGATGTAAGGAAACTATCTGATGATAAATCTGAGATATTAAGAAATGAAAATACATATGTGGCTATGCAAACAGGGTAGGTCCAGGTGAGGTGGCTCATAATGAGCCACCTCATCTGGATCTACACTGTTTGCCTTCTAGTCTTTGAGTTCTTAATATGATATGGCTTGGACAAAACATTTTTTTTTAAATTTGCAGGCATAAATTCTGTTGTCTGCATTTCTGGGCTTTAATGGTTAGTTTAACCATAAAAACATATGTTGTGACCCTCATTTAGAACCATCTTGCCATGACAGTTCTACTGCGGGGTAACAATGTATGCCTTTATGGTGAAAATATGAAAATTAATGCAACAATCTGTCCACTTGGTATACATTTTGGTAAACTTACATGTAGGGCAGGAAATAAACTGATCTACTAACCTGATCTCCAGTCTGGAGTTCCTGGGCCTGGGGTTGGGGTGGAACCCTGGCTCCTCCCAAAGGGACCCATTCACCTGGAATTGAAGAAAACATTGACATGAGTCACAAGGTACATTTCAGCCACATCACGACAAAACCAACAAAGTAGCATGTGTGTCTAGGGTAGACTTAGATCAGCCTGGGCATCCGCCAAGTCTATTCAGTCTTCCCTGTGCGAATGGAGGTAGCTTTTGACAGGGTTTTGTTGTCTGCAGATGCAAAAAGGAACTTGCAAATGTTGCTCCCTTTTTGTAAAGGGGGTGACAAGTAAATTGGGATGCAGCTCTACTCCTGATTATTTTTTATCATTATTTCAGTGTAAATCTTTGCTATGGCGTAGTACTCTCACATACTGAAATACAAACTTCTTGAGAAATGATTCACACAATCATGGCAGACTTGCCCCACCTGCTTTTCAACTTTAATTGCAGCCTCTGCTACTGGTATTCATGATTTCTCTATATTGTTTCACAAGGTAAAAGCTAGCAAGATAGAAATGGGCAAACTTTGACATCCGAAATACCCAGAGAGATTTTGTGAAATATTATCTTTGGGTGGTTTATTTATGAAATTGGGTAGGTGACCCAGAAACTTTAATTGCTAGAGCACTTCAATACAGAGTGTACCCATAATGTGCCTAACCATGGGTAAAACACCACCCCATACGTTGGCAAGCATTAACAGGAAGTATGCACAACTGGTTGCAGACGTGTACAGTAACTGTTGTTGTTGATCTAGAATAATACTAGCTATATAACAAACAGTGTGGGCTTTATCGTACTAAGCAGTCACACAGCCTGGTCTATACTGTCACTTTCTCTGATCATATGTGTAATCGTACATTTCCCCAGCTCTGCCGCATGTATCCGATTTCTAACATAAAGCTTTACAGTTTCACAGGAAGTATCGACCTTTACACCTCAAGTTTTGATTGCATTACTTTTTATATTGTAACATAAAACTTGAAGTCCCTCAAGCATGCTGGGTTTTCCTATTACAACCGAAAAGAAAACATTATAAGGTTAAGTCATAAAAATATAATATCTTAGTATCTGAAATAAAATAACAATTACCACAGAAACAGTAGAAACAGAGCGAATATCGGGCACAAGTTAACAATACAATTGTCAACTTTCAAATCCAGAGAGAAGTTTAATTAGACATTAACCTATAACATGACACAGTTTTGCAGCTGACAGAAACTTGGAAAAGCTAACTTGTAGACATCTTTGTCCAATTTGCATACCCTAATGTGCTTAAGTATTGGGACACCTAAGATAATAAATTTTCCATTTGTCCCAAATGGAAAATTCATTATTTTGGGTGTCCCAATATATATGCACATTACGGTACTAAGTTCCCCTGGCGGTTCAATGGATCAAATTTATGGAAAAAATCGGCTTGCTGTGGCAGTTATAATGAACTGTCAAAACCTGCACTCCCTCCTCCCCATAGCAGTACCCAAATTGAGAAACAAGAAGACATACTAGCAAACCACTAGACAGTAGAAGTAGCAGACAGCCAGCAAAGTCATCAAAGGGCACTTTTACTGAGGACTATTTTCTTTATATTTTGTGAAAGCAGGGGGTGGCAAACTTTGCACCTACTCTTAAAGCTTCTTCCTAAATTCTGCCATGTGAACTTTTTGTTTTCAAATTTAAATAGGCTATCTACAGCCAAAGTGGACTTTTGCGGTGCAGACAAGATAAAAAGATTCCGCCAAGTCACTTCTGTATATAAACTAGTTCATAACTCACTCAGGGCAAGGCCAACTTAGTTCTTTGACCATGTCAGTACTGTGATGTCAATAGGAGCTGGACTGAGATAAAATATGCAGCATAAACACTTGCCGTAATTAGCAAAGTGAGCTTTATGCCCATGCAGACACTGAGCTTTAAGTATGCTATTACCGAACAGCAAACACTGTTAAAAGCCAAACTTGGCATGCTCTGAGTCAACAAAACAAATCTGCTAGCCCTGAGTAGGCTGCATGTGAAAAAGCCTTGCCTGGATTTTTGTGCTTGCAAACCCCTTCAGGTGTATGGACACACCATCCTGTTTTTCTACCATTCTATCACAGGGAGACAACTTTTGTCCTACCTGTTTGCTTCCCTGGACAAGGCAGTCCCTATCAAAATGGGGTCTACTCTAATAGGAAAGAATTTGCTCCTCTAGGAGCAAATTCTTTCCTATAAGAGTTGACTCCATTTGGAAGGGAAGCAAAAATCAAAATGTCACAGTTGCTTTCCCTGAATGTGTACCCATCCAACTTAAAACAGGTTTGCAATGAATGACAAACCTCATTACTGGCATCCAGAGAAAATGCTATGCTAGGTGGGTAGCATGCAGAAGGGATGTCCAGTCACCATTATTTCTCTTGAAGGCCCTAACTTATGTGATGTCAAGATAAATGTAAAATTATTTATGAACTGTCTTCAAAACCCCTCCTTTCAAGGTCCTGTGACCCACAATGCAATTGCTGATCTAATGAGCCTATGACATCTTTTCGTGGTTGGCGACTTAGTGGCTATAAATACTAATGTGGGGCAATTATAAAAATTTTATGGTAAATTAGTATGCTGTGTGGCCCGAGGCAGTACATCTATAATGACAGATTCTCATGCTTGACCCTCCAGTGACCACATCGGAACAAACTATCTCAGCTGGATCTATTTAGCCCATTGGAGACTGTTGTCCACTGAACTAGATAAACTCTTAATTATTATAAAGATCTGGGGGAGGAACTGTACTCAGCGTACAAACATTTTGTCTCTCATACTTAAATACTGTGGGTATTACATTATAGTGTACAGTAAGTTTTGCTCATGGCCTGTTACCTGCTGTAAGACCCTAAGAAATGTGGCAGGACAATGCCATCTTCAAGCAGCCTTTGGCAACTCAAAATTTAAGCTTGTCAAGGAAGAGTTCTTGAACTTCCAAAGGAATTTGTATCAGTATCATTGATTCTAAGATATTTTTTCTTATTCCTCCACCGAGACCTTATACTTTGCAACCTTTTAACCCTTTAAGTGCCGAAAAAGTAGATGACAAAATTAACACTGATATCTACAAAAGTTTCAACATGTTCAAAATCTGTTTCATCCAAGGCATTTTATATTGAGCTTTCAAAGACTAGAGTGCAAACAGTGTAGATCCAGATGAGGCAGCTCATTAAAATGAGCTGCCTCATCTGGATCTACGCTGTTTCCAAATTCAACTTCTTTCATTTTTGGTGCTGGAAGTGTTGAAATTCTTCACCAAGTTGATTCTGAGATGCCACATAGTATGTTTTATTGCGAAATACAAAATTACAATCAAATACTTTCTCTGTCTAGAACCATGACCTATAATGACCTCTAACATCAAACTGGGCCCTGTGATAAACTCATTTAACAGTGCATCGTCAATGAAGGACCTTTTATCTTAGGAGATGTGTGTTTTCAAATCACTCATCCCATCTTGTAAACCTTAAAACACAACATCGGACAACACGTATGCTAATAGATAACATAGTACTTTATCGCCTGTTATCTATACATCAGCTAGTGAGTGGGTTTCGGTCGTAAATGGGCCATTAATTTTTTCGTGATGTTTATGCATCAGGTATTAAATGCTCCCCACAAGTCAAAGCGGAAATATCACCGATAAAAACTGAGTGACTCATAATTTTGGTCGAAAAGACAGGGATTACCCAAACCACAATCTGACACATGTACAATAGGAATATTAATAGATATATCAGAGATAAGATCTCTTTGCTAACTAATCAAATTAATGCACCTGCGTGATTTTCAAATGCAGACATATTCAGAGCTCTAGATAAGAGGGCGTATTTGATGATAATTAAGGATAATTTTTCTTATTTCTCATCGAAACCATATGTTGTGACCCCTCATCTGAACCGTCTCGTCGAGACGGTTCAGATGAGGGGTCACAACATATGTTTTTATGCAGAATTAACAAAAATTATCCCTAATTATCACCAAATACGCCCTCTTATCTAGAGCTCTGATATTCTCACTTGTTATCGATTGCCACTTTTTTTCTTCAGAATGCGAAAATGTGGTTATTTTAAACCTGCAATGATCAATATTTGAGGTGACAAACAGCTCTAGATAAAATGATTTTTTTATATCATTTTAGAATATTTTTTTATTTCTCAATAAAAACATTATTGTGACCCCTCATTAGAACCACCCTGATAAGGCTGTTCTAATGAGGGGTCACAGTATGTGTCCTGATAAACAACAGAATTATTGCATATATCCCTTTCATTTGGAGCTCTCTGTTCAAGGTTATAATATATGAAAGAAGCCTTTCCCTACATAGGACTATCAATGGCTTAACTCTTGAATACATGTAAATTCCCTATGGTAAAACTACTTTAAAATTTTGATACAGCCCCAGAAATGTTAATTTTGGGACAGTGACAGTTCATTGTTTTGACTTATCAGATCCCCGTTCCACATTCCCAAGGAATTACATTTTGTATTAATCAGGAGAGACAGAAAAAGTGTTTAATACTGGTCCCTCACAATAAATCTTGCACAAGTCTCAAAGAACCCCCATCCCTTCTCCAATATTTTGACTCCATGAAAAAAGTGTCCATCTGATCAAAGACAACTCGCCTACCAGACCTTTGATTCCATGAAAAACTGACCGTCCACCGAGTAGGTACTTTTGCAAGGGCAGCTTTTATGATTACCACAAAAACTGTGATTGTCCTGAAATATATCTCATTTACTGTTACCAATCTTGTAAATCAATTGAGCTGTAGACATACAACTAATTATGTCTATCATAGACATCAATAATTTCATATCTATATATTGTAATCATACTAACTGATGGGGCACCGTAACCATGAACAGTGTTGACCTTGAACTTTGGACAGGCTGATTTGACTATCCTGTAAGGCATCAAAATATGCTTGTGTAATGGCAAACAATGTAGACCTAGATCAGACTGCTCCTAAGGAAGCAGTCTGATCAGGGTCTGCACTATTTACTGAGGAATTTTTGTCCTAGAATTAAGGCTGAATACTGTAGGATAATGGTGAAAATGATGTACCATATATGGGTAAGAAAAAGGGACTTATTGCAAGTATGGACATCACTGATTCAGCCAACCCTAGCCCAGTCTGGCCTGTCTTTCTCTCTTGCATGGACATCACTGATTCAGCCCACCCTAGCCCAGTCTTGTCTGTCTTTCTTTCTTGCATGGACATCACTGATTCAGCCAACCCTAGCCCGGTCTGGTCTGTCTTTCTTTCTTGCATGGACATCACTGATTCAGCCAACCCTAGCCCAGTCTTGTCTGTCTATCTTTCTTGCATGGACATCACTGATTCAGCCAACCCTAGCCCAGTCTTGTCTATCTTTCTTGCATGGACATCACTGATTCAGCCAACCCTAGCCCAGTCTGGTCTGTCTTTCTTTCTTGCATGGACATCACTGATTCAGCCAACCCTAGCCCAGTCTGGTCTGTCTTTCTTTCTTGCATGGACATCACTGATTTAGGCAACCCTAGCCTAGTCTTGTCTGTCTATCTTGCTCACCTCAGTAAGAAGCCACTATCCTTGGCTTTGTACAGAAATAAAGACAATCCCGAAAATGTACTCACATCTCTTCTCCCTTAACTGAAGCTCAGGCTGTGCACAAGTGAAGAAACCCAAAAGTAAATTCAACAGACGTTTTTAATTTTTTTTTTAACTTTGGGGAAATGAATTTCAATATTATCTAGTGTAAATTACAGCTACTTGAATTTCAGATGTTTAACTTTCAAAATGAGATTGCATTTCATAAATTATTTGACACCATGCAATATTTAGACAGTGTGACACTATATATTTCATTATAAAATACTTGTTCAAAGTCCTTCTTACTTGATCAATACATGTATTAATACATGTATATAGTGTACTCTGACTAAACGTTTAAGTAGTTTTGTGGCACTAAACTTTTCTTAAAGGTTCACTTAGTCTTTAATAGTAACACAATTCTGAGACATGGATATGAAAAAGCCCGTATGAAACCATACTCTAGTATCTTCCACGTGAGTTTCTGTTAAAACAAGTATAGTCAAACTTGTCTTAAAGAAGCTTTTTTTGCTACAACTGATTGAGATGGCACACAAGGAAAGACAGGATAAGGAGGACCCTTAATACAGGTTAATACAGGTTCAAATGCACTGTACTGTGGTTTAGGGGACTCAGAAACAGCAGCCAGGTAATCCCAGCGATGACCATACAAGCAGGTATGACGCTACAACTGTAAGAAAACTACCTCCTTTTTATCAAGATTTGATCCCCAAAACCTGAGGCATATCACTAAGCTTTGATCCTAGAGAAACACAGCTTTGATAATCACTAAAAACAAACCTTTGATCCCTGAGAAAAATTTTCTTGGAACTAACCTAGATCCCTGTGCATTATAATGCATTAGCTACTGACCCCTGACAAAGCTTTTAGAAATTATAGTCTGCTTCCTGTGAAACTATACTTTGATCCCTGGGGCCCTGTAAAACTATGTTTTGATCCCTGGGGCCCTGTGAAACTATGTTTGGGTTCCTGAAGCCCGTCTATTCTTTGATGTCTGAGGCCCTGCAAAACTTTGCTTCAACCACTGAGGAATTACCCTATAGAACTTAAGTATAGAGACAACTAAAACAATTAATTTTCCATTTGTCCCAAATGGAAAATTAATGGTTTTTAGGTGTCCCAATATTTAGCACATTAGGGTAAGCTTTGATCCTTAAGGAACTACTAACCTGTCTCCCCATCCTGTGTAAAGTTATCCGCCAACCATCGCTGTTCATGCTGATGTCGTTCTTCTTCATGTTTCTTCTGCCGTAGGTCTTGCTCCTTTTGCTGAAGAAATCCGAAATTAACATACCATATTTTTATTTGGCTGTAAAATGGGTTTTCCCTTCTAGCATGACTTCACAGTGCTCCAGTTAAGAGGGAGTAATTGAGGATAATTTGGAGATAATTTTTTTTCTCATTTCTCAACAAAAACAAGTTGTGACCCCTCATCAGAACTGTCTTCGCAAGACGGTTCTGATCAGGGGTCACAACGTTTGTTTTTATGGAGAAATGTAGAAAATTATCCCCAAATTATCCCTCTTACTCGTTTGCTGTAGCACTGTTTCAGGTATCTATATCATTTTTGTTTTTCCCTTTCAAAACAATCCCAGAACTCTAGATCCATCTTCTAAGATGGAACTACATATTTTGAGCTTGTTCTGGGGAAAATCTGTGTCTTATGACTGAATAAATACCATAAAATATAAAATTCAAGAAGGGTTCCTTCTAGAAAACCTTTTGCATACAACATGTTTATCACATTATGATCAAGTGGAAAAAGGGGACAAGAAAAGGGAGAATGAAGAGGATACAAAAGACAGACTTTAGCCCATACTCTCTTAATTATAAGAAGAATCTACAAGTAAATAAAGATAAACATGTACATGAATGAACTGAGAAAAACTGAAGCATGCAGATGCTGGTTTAATAAAGTTTCAGTATGGACGATGCTGTGACCCCTCATCAGAACCATCTTGATGAGACAGTTCTCATGATGAGTCACAAAATAATGATAATGTTTTGAGAAATAATGATAATGTTTTGAGAAAAAGAATTCCTGATTTATTATCAATTAAGGCTGGAAGGATACTGTTTTCACATGTTCAATTTCGCAAAGTTCACATGCATGTCAGTCTTGACTATGTTGTCATGCTTAAAATCTGAAAATGAAGCAGGTTCGAGTTTTTTCTCATTAAAAGCTTTATAATGTATTATGAAGCTGACTAATTACCGTATTGACTCCAAATATAAGAACAGAAGTATCTGAGCAAAAAGTTTAGGCTGAAACACTGTTTACCAGTCCTACAAGATGTTTGTGGTACAAACATTCAAAAAGAAGATTAACTCGTTAAATTTCAGAGAACTACAGCTATTGGTTAATGTGTGGCAATATTAAGGCTAATTACGGCACTCAAAAACATTTAATTCTTTGATGTTTTATGACACAACTTGGCTGTTTTTCAAAATATGTAATTTTTATTGTAATTCTATTGTTTACCTATATTCAAAGCCATCATAAAAACAATGCCGACATGCGTCAATTTTAGATTGATTACGCAGTTAAAGACTAAAATCTTGACAAAACATACATTGTCCTTTAAATTTTATAGTATTTATGTGTTAGGGTTTTTATTTAAGATTCAATATTGCCTGTTTCAGTTCAAATCGACAAGACAGTCTGACAATTAGTGACAAATAAAGCTCGACGGAGCTGACAGGAATGATGATGAATCGCCGTGGTTACATTTAACTGTCATGCTTCGGCAACATTTAGCGTCTTTATTTGGCTTAAAAACAACATTTTTCCATCTCTAGAAAGGTCCCAAATATCTAAATCAGCCTTATGAAATTCTGCTATGAGATCATTTTTTCCCTTCTAAAACAATCCCTAAAATCTAGATCCATCTTAAAAGATGGATCTAGATTTTTGGGATTGTTTTGGAAGAAAGATGAATCTAGATTTTTTTGTATTTTTTTAGAAGGGAAAAACTCTGTCTCACAACCATATGAAATACGGTACCTCAGCGAATGACACATATAACTTCAAATTGTTATTTTGTTTATTGAA
The DNA here is from genome assembly GCA_963989385.1 of Ctena decussata. Taxonomy (NCBI): domain Eukaryota; kingdom Metazoa; phylum Mollusca; class Bivalvia; order Lucinida; family Lucinidae; genus Ctena; species Ctena decussata. Next base: position 55,839,560 of record OZ022504.1, read on the forward strand.
TTCCTAATGCATCAAAAAAATATGTGTAAAAACTAAGGCGTAACTAATTAATCATTATAACTAAATGTTAAAACTCATTAGCTATGACACATTTCACAATTATTGCAATGCTCTCAGATAAGATTACAGTTCAAATTTCTCTATGTCTCTATAAATTCTAAAAACTCATGTTCATGGGGGCTCAAGATAATGGTAGCTTTACTGATTCATCAGTAAGTTATAGTTTGTCTTCATACAAACTTACATTATGTGTTGTTGCAATTCAGAGGAACCTCCTCAGTGTGATGTTTCTAATGGAAAACAGTACTCGTGTAGACTTCATTTTTGTTTCAAGAATAAATAGCAATAATCTCAGTATAACTATCAAAAGCTGAACACCAACCTAATTTCTAGCTCTGATACAGGTGTACCATCTTCACAAGCCAAGGGTTCTAAATTCACTTTGTTCTTTACATATGTAAGGAACAAAGTGAACTTAGTACTTTTGGCCAGTAAAGCTGCAGATGTACATATAAGACTGATCCTGCCCTGACAACTCAGCTACATATAACATGAATAAGTTTTCCATTTTAATTTGACCTATAGAACATCTATCTCTTTTATTATAATTGCATACCTTTTGTCTTTCTTTTTGAAGTTCTATTTCCCTCTCTCTTTCCAGTTCCCTTCTCAAGTCATTATCAAAAGCTTCTTTTCCAATACCCAAGTCAATGTCTTGTCTCCATAGAACTTCAATCAGGTCTAAATCCTGAAATTACAAGATAGAAAGTAGAGGAATTGTGTGAAATATGAAGTAGGAAGATGGCCTTTACAAGTCCTGAGCTTCCAACCCATCCTGATTATAGATTATTCTGCGTTTCTGAATTATTCGTTTATTTCTTTATATCATGATTTAAGAGGGTTCATGGCACATTTAGCTATGAGCCCTTTTTACCATGTGGCCCTCCATATATAAACGAGTTTAAGACAATAGTATATTAAGGTAGGTGTACATGTTGATACATGTACATGTTGCATGACACGTCCTGCAACCATTTAGTCATGTTTAGACATGTTGCATGCAACAGAATTTTGTCATGAAACAAACGTTTTTGGGATGTTACATGGTGAAACACTTTCGATGACACATGCATGTTGCATGACACATGCAACATGATGCATTGTCGTGTAAATCCACCTTAAGACATAAACATAAAATAAGTGAAACAAAACTGCACAGGACTATACTCATATACATGTACATGTCTGCAATCGTCTTCAAGCAATACTTCCTCAAATGCTCTCTTTAGAGTATAACTATATGGGCCCTAACTGTTAAATGATACATGAGCAAAGTGTTGCTCCATGAATATGCATGTGTAATAACAACTATCCAATCCATCTGGTTATTTTTCCCATGGAAGTTTGCATGGTGAGATAAGTTGGTGTTTCAAACTGCAAATAATTAATGATAGAGGTTTTGCATCATGACAATAACATGGTGGGCTAATGGTCCAGTATTCTTATATGGTCAAAGGTTAAGCTTCTGTTACCATGTTAATTCTTGTATACAAAGAAGCTTACTAATACCTATGATAAATTTGTTTATATGGTCTTTTTTTAATTTCCTTTTCTTCTTTGTTTCCTCAACCTAAGTCGGTGGATATTAGTAAACTAAGATCTTGAGTGGCAAACACTTAAGTCTACATGTATAAAGCTTGTAACAAATCTGCATAATAAACAGCTATTACAGGATATTAAAAGCAATTCTTCACAAGACCCATATAGTAAAATGATGATCCAAAGCTCCAGATAAGATGGAGTATTGAGGATAATTCAAAGATAATTTTTCTTATTTCTCAATGAAAACAAAACATATATTGTGACCCCTCATTAGAACCGTCTCGATGAGACGGTTCAAATGGGGGGTCACAACGTATGGTTTTAGGGAGAAATATGGAAAATTATCCCTAGATTATTTTTGTTACTCCTTGTTATCTGAAGCACTGGATGATCTTGTGTCCTATCAACAGTTAGGGGGTTGTTGGGTGGTGCGATGGTGCTGGGTGTAACTTCCAGTGCCGGGGCGTTCTACTGATTTGGATAATACATGTAGTAGGGCAAGGGCCAACTGTCCTTACAGTTGGTGTGGGTAGGGGTTGTGTTTGGACATTTTTTTTCTTGTCTATCGTTTCTTTTCTCTCCCCCTCTCTTTGGGAGACGGCCCGATATAGACTGACCAACAACCAACCAACCAACCTATCAACAGTACAGCCCTAAAGTCTGTGTCTTTGCCAGTACACTGGCTGGACCAGGATGAAGAGTGAGATTCCTTTCAATTTCAATCTCTTTAAAGCTCCAGATATGGGGATTTGTTGTTTTATTGCTTTAAGTCCAAGGTAAGCAGGTATGGTCATGTCAGGGCGGTCAGTTACCCTAACCACACTATTCCCGGGCAGGCTTAGACCTCTTAAGTCGTTAATCAGTGCTAAGTGCACTTACTATCGCCAGTAACTGACAACTGCCCTTTTTGAATCAGCGGAAACGAAAGTAAGTAGCTGGACCGGGTACTGAACCAGGGACCTCTGGCTCTTGAGTCAGATGTGCTATTGACTGTGCTGTGCTGCCCGGCCCAGATAAGGTGAGGTTTTGAGAATAATTCTGAGATAATTTTTTTCTCTTTTTTTTTTCTCAAATAAACCACATATTGTGATCCCTGATCAAGGCGATTCTAATGACGGGTCACATCATAGACTTTTAACAAGGAAAATTATCCCTGTTGCGTCTTCTTATCTGGACCTACTTCAATCTTGCAACATCTCAAGAGCTTCGAGATGTTGCTACATTATAATGAAGTGAGAAGACAGTCACTTTTTATACAACCTTGATATAGCCCTAGATAAGAGGGAGTATTTGATGATAATTGAGGATAATTTTTCTTATTTCTCATCGAAACCATATGTCCTGACCCCTCATCTGAACCGTCTCGTCGAGACGGTTCAGATGAGGGGTCACAACGTATGTTTTTATGCAGAATAAACAAAAGTTATCCCTTATTATCTGCAAATACTCCCTCTTATCTAGGGTTCTGCTTGAGATAAATTTTCTTCGGGTATAATGAGAGACATTACCTAAACTGGCAGACTCTCAATCAAATTACACTAGACAGGTCTGATTCATATCGACCCAGGTATATTTTCAAAGCCTTTACTTTACATAAAAAGCTTCACTTAAATTGGTTTTGCTTCGGTGCGCCTTCAAATATTGAGTTTCTGAAATATATGAGGTCGAAGTGAATATTTCAAAGCGGGTTACAGTTTAAGTGGGTGTGCTCTACTTGTGTCGGGAAAAATCAAACAAAGCAACATTGTTCGTCGTAAGTTCTCGATCTTAAATAAAAACAAGTTTTGACAAGCCACCGAAATGAAAAAAATAGGCCCGAGGGAGAATTAAATTGGTTAGATAATGGTAAAAGGTTTTAAAACATCCTTAACCTTATAATACCATTGAGCTCCAAATATGCTAAAGTTAGAGGAGTTTCCACATTTGGTTAAAAAATGTATGCAACAAGAAATTTTTAGAATTGCCTCCCTGAGGTGATTCTAATACCATCTTGTAACATACTAAACATATTATATGTCTTTTTGGAAATAAAATGTGAAAATAAGGTAAAAACTTTACCACCACAATTTAAGCTCAAACACAGCCCTGATCAAAACTTTAAATGTACTAATACGGACTGTAACAATTCTAAGTATTGGGACAGACAGATCTCAACAAACAGTGAAAGTACAGATCAGACTCAGTGTCTACACTGTTTGCCATAATCCCATTTCATCTGCATCTTTTGGATCTGTTGCTGCAGAACTGCACTATTTTTAGGACAATTATGGTAATTCTTTTAGGTGTTCCCATTTTTAGAATTTTTATGGTAATAGGGGATTACAACCTGGATTAATGGCAGCTGCTACATTGTTCTGGTTTGAATTACGGTCAGCACAGGGTTAATAACGAACTACCTGTTACCCAATTCAATTTTAATTCATTTTAAAGCCCTTTAACCTGAATAATCTTCAAACCTTATAACAGGCCTAGAGAAACTAGCCTGAACTGCAAACACGAACTGAACAATTCTAAAAACTGCTTCATTCAATTAACAAAGACACATTAAACCTTTATGTACATGTTATATACGCAAAAAAAAGGTTTCAAGTAGGGGTGGGTATCGCCACTGAAAACCGTATCGTGATATATCACGGTACACTGGTCTGTATCGGGATATGTATCACGATATATCGCGACTTCTTTTTCAGTTCGTACTTCTATGTTACTTGCTTTTACTGTGTTGTTTGCTTCTGTCTTTTATCATATGATCGTAATAAAAAAATTAACATCCCATTCTTTACCTGTTTATTTTAACACACACACACACACAAAAATAACCAGTTCCTGTACTTTATTATAATGCAACTGTTACAAGTCTGCGATCTCATTTTATTTTACTAATTGACTTACTGACATGACCCTAGTGTCCATGCATCTATTGCAAGAATTCTTTGTTATTCTGCTCTGACCCAGTTTTGCCCCAAGGCGAGAATGAAAAAAGCATGCAGATTTTCAACACTGGTTGTCATCAAAGATCAAAAGAATTGACTCGTGTCTGAAGTCTAGGTGAATTATTTTAACGGTGACATGAAAAGGAGATACACTAAATAATTGGACAGTAATTGCTGAGTAAATGTCGCAGACCCAGATCAGACAACTCCTTGGAGCAGTGTGATCAGGATCTGCAGTGTTTGTCAACAAAATAATGAGCTTCCCGTAAGTGAAAATGTACTAAGATACACACACACAAAATAATTTTGTCAAAAGATGTTAGAATATTTAAGTTATGAATGGGAATATGTGTCAAAATGATCAAACCGTTGGAGTGATAGGATCAATTGGATACTGACAAAAGGTTTAAACTGGACATTATTACCTACAATCACGGTAATTTTTGTTTACATCTGTCTTTGTGTGTGAAGATTACGGAGATAAAAGACATAAGAGGAAGCGAGTCTCCGACAAAAGTAAACAAACAAAACCTGTTTTTAAAGACTATATTGGCTTTAATTGATCCGTTTCATGAAAAAAAGAATATTTGGGGGAAAATACTAACAAAATGAAAAGGAAACTGTTAATTAAAAGCATATAAAACATTTTCACGGGAAATGTCCGGAAACTTCCGAAATTTACCGAGCGTACCGGTATGGCCAAAACGTATCGTGATTCATATCGTGGCAATTTTGAATCACGATTTACCGGTATACCGGTAATATCCCGCACCCCTAGTGTCAAGTGAATAGTGTAAACCTGGTTCAGGCTGCTCTTGAACATTCGTCTGATCAGGCTCTGCAATACATTTGTCATTCATATTTCAGACTTTAAAATTTCAGCTTTCCTTGTGAAAACTTAATTTTACTGGGCTTATCATATAGCTGTTCTTGCAGGAAAGCAGCAAGTCAAGAAACACTTTTGCAGACCTTTAATATTTTTATTATTTTTTTCCCAGCTGCAATTAGGGTAAAGTCGGGTAAACGGGGCTAAAGACTAACAATTTCGGCTTAGGGGCCCACACTGCCAAAATTCAAAATTTAATATTAGGGATATGGGCATTTTCTCCAAAATTTCAGGGGCCCAGCCCAAAATTTAGGGGCTGTGGGGTAGTGATGGGCAATCGGTTTGAAATCACAATCGATCATCGGTTCATAATCGGAAGACTAAACCAACTAGCTATCGATTGTATAATCGGTTTCTCACATTTGTCTGTATCATAAAATGTGAACATGTGTATTCAGCTAAAATGATTCTGTCAGTTGCTGTTTATGTGTAAGTAATGTTTTCTTTATGTACTTGTGTCCTTCTCACGGCCGCTTATCTCCGTCAGCACAACACCGTGTTGTGTATAGGAAAATGTGCAGGAGATTTCCGGTGGTTCTGCAGGCGATTCGAAAATAAAGGTCACGAAAGGTAGGTGTCTCGGTTTAAAAGGGATAAATTCATTCCCAGCTTAAAACAAAAGAAAAGGAAAATGTCATGCAACCCATCAATCGTTTTTCTATGAATACGAGTCTTGATTGAAGCCAGATTCTCAGTTATACAACAGATTTCCATTTTTTTCCCGGAGCGAGGTGGCCGTTTTGTTGACATGCAAACATTTCAAATTTGCATTCCTGAAGTCGCCGAGTATTTATGTTTTCATCTATCACCTGCATATTAAAGGTCTCTCATATAAGTACCAGTTACGAGCCTAAACAGAATTTGCTACCTTCCTTCAGCCCAGATAATGAAAGTAGTTGTGGAATTCGTGATCCAGGAGATCGGTGGTGCTGAAGGCGATAGGTGGCGGTGCAGGAGATTGTTTTATGTTGTGCCACCAATGACCGTTTTTAACTGTTTTATAACGTAAATAATGTAGTAGCATGGCATTGTACAGATTCGCACAGCTTTCGGATTCGTACACTTGGCCGTACAATGCCTCTGCTGCATTAAACATGCTAACTAAAATACAAATAACGACTCCAGCAATCAGGGGATTGAATTATCAGTCAATCATTTGCACTGCAAAGCTTCTGTTAGAACTAAATGGTACGAAAGTAATGCTAGTTTGTCAATTGGGTACTTACATTCGTCCCACTTCCTTTGTTTAATTACATTGTGCACACGGCCACCAATCCAGCTCATTCATCGTATATACCAATGGGGCAAAACTTTCTGTTCCTTATTTTTGAGACAAAAATTCGATAAAACAGGCAATGCTATGCGATGGGACATTCATTGGAAATTTGGACACAGGTATTGGTTTATAAAGAATTTTATGCTTGAACGTTTGAAATGCTTTGTAGCGGAGAAAAGGGCACTTTCTCCAACTTCAACACAGATTCTCCTTTCAGTCTGTGATCCAGAGCATTACTTTTAAGGTATGTTGTAGGTCGAAATCAAGGTTATCGCATAGCATTGTCGGGTTCAAAAAAGTGGCTACTAACAAGAAAAAACAAACAATTTTATTGAATTCAAGGTCCATCTCATTCATACTGCAAACAATGAGTGAGATAGACCTTAAATTCTATAAAAGCTTTAAATTTTCTTGTTAGTGAATAATTTTTGAAATCCGATAGTGCGATGTGATTACCTCGATTACGACCTACAACTTACCTTAAAAATAATGAAGTTGACGAAAGTGCCATTTTCCACACTTCAAAACATTTCAAACCGCCAAGTATAACATCGTTTATAAAACAACACCAGTATCCAAAAGTCCAATGGATTTCTCATCGCATAGCATTGCCGATATCTGATTTTAGTCTTAGAAAGAAGGAATAGAAAGGTTTGCCCCATTGGTATATACGATGAATGAGCTGGATTGGTGGCCGTGTGCACAATGTAATTAAACAAAGAAAGTGGGACGAATGTAAGTACCCAACTGACAAACTAGCATTACTTTCGTACCATTTAGTTCTAACAGAAGCTTTGGAGTGCAAATGATTGACTGATAATTCAATCCCCTGATTGCTGGAGTCGTTATTTTCATTTTAATTAGCATGCTTAATGCAGCAGAGGCATTGTATAGCCAAGTGTACGAATCTGAAAGCTGTGCGAATCTGTACCATGCCATGCTACCACATTATTTACGTTATAAAACAGTTAAAAACGGTCATTGGTGGCACAACATAAAACAATCTCCTGCACCGCCACCTATCGCCTTCAGCACCACCGATCTCCTGGATCACGAATTCCACAACAACTTTCATTATCTGGGCTGAAGGGAGGTAGCAAATTCTGTTTAGGCTCGTAACTGGTACTTATATGAGAGACCTTTAATATACAGGTGATAGATGAAAACATAAATACTCGGCGACTTCAGGAATGCAAATTTGAAATGTTTGCATGTCAACAAAACGGCCACCTCGCTCCGGGAAAAAATGGAAATCTGTTGTATAACTGAGAATCTGGCTTCAATCAAGACTCGTATTCATAGACAAGAATTCCGCGGAATGCTATGTCGCACCTGCATTGGGCTTCCACAGTAGTAAAGACTTTAGTAAGAATTTGTATGAGAAATGGACAAAAAGGCTAGGGTCAACACAATTTTCAATGTAAAATTTTACTAAGTCAGAAGAGCATAGAATATAGGCCAAGGGTAGGAATAATTGCAACATCCCTTGTGAATGTTCTAAGAATAAACTTTATGCCAGGTGTGATGACTACAGGTATCATACTTTCAGACAAAAGGACTAAAACGCTAGGGCCGACATAATTTTGGGTGTAATATTTTGCAAAGTCAGCAGAGCGTTAAATATATGTAAAGGGTAAATTAATTGCAACAGCCCTAAAGAACATTCTATGAAGAAACTGGATGCCAGGTTTGATGATTCTAGTTATCATAGTTCGTGAGAAATGGACTTAAACACTAGGGTAGACGTAATTTTGAATATCAAATTTTTCAAAGTCAGCAGAGCGTGAAATATAGGTCAAAGTAAAAATAAGAGCAACAGCCCTGGAGAACATTCTTAGAAGAAGCTTGATGCCAGGTTTGATGATTCTAGGCATCATAGTTTGTGAGAAATGGACTCAAAAGCTAGGGTCAACGTAATTGTTGAGGGACCATTTTACGAAGTCAGCAAAGCATGAAACATAGGTCAAGGGTAAAAATAAGAGCAACAGTCCTCGAGAACATTGTAAGAAGAAGCTTTATGCCAGGTTTGATGATAGTCGGTATCATAGTTTGCGAGAAATGGACTTAAATGCTAGGGTAGAGGCTAGGGTCGACGTAATTGTTGACGGACTGTTTTACAAAGTCAGTAGTGCATAAAATATAGGTCAGGGGTGAAAATAAGAGCAAAAACCCTCGAGAACATTCTAAGAAGAAGCTTTATGTCAGGTTTGATGATTGTAGGTATCATAGTTTGCGAGAAATGGACTTAAACACTAGGGTCGACGTAATTGTTGACGGACGGACGTACGGACGGACTGACGGACGTACGGACGAACGGAATGACTGACGGACGGACGGACGGAAAAGTGAACTCCTATATCGCACCTTGCTAAAGCAGGTGCGACAAAAAACGATTGGAGGGTTGCATGACATTTTCCTTTTCTTTTGTTTTACGCTGGAAAAGAATATATCCCTTTTAAACCGAGACACCTACCTTTCGTGACCTTTATTTTCAAATCGCCTGCAGAACCACCGGACATCTCCTGCACATTTTCCTATACACAACACGGTGTTGTGCTGACGGAGATAAGCGGCCGTGCTTCTTGTACATTATGATTGTATTCTTTGTAATAAGAAAGCAGAAAATAAAGGAAATTTGAAGAATAATGAGACTACTTTATTATTCAAAAATACCCGACCTGTAGACTGACTTGACTAAATTTAGACCAATGACTAGTAGTAAGGACTAAAACATGCCTGATAAACAGAAGTGACAAGAAAGAATTTCAAATACACAAACAATATCTGCACAACTATATTAAAGTAAGCAACAGCAAAAACCAAGTCTTCAAAACTAACCCAGGATGCAGTCATTCTCTATATACAGTGTATACAACTTATGCACAGTCAATTTAAGTTATTATTATCTATTTGTTTATTTCCAATGTTTAGAGACAAGGAAATCTGAGATATTTGTGTGTGGGTTGAGCAGAATTTCAGAACACTTTGGCTAATGTTTTCAAGCTTTTAAATTTTAGTTTATCTGACACTTATAGCTTTTTAAAAAGCTGCAACTTGTTACACATAAAATCTGCAATCGTTAAAATTATATCATATATTTCATTATCTTTTCCCCAAAATCCGTTTAAACATTCATACATCATCTTCATTGAATAACATGATCTCTTACAAACTGGGTTGAATAACAAAACTACGATATATCGAATATTAGATACTACCGAATCTACGTAGTACCTTTGCTTATGTAGAATTTTCTACAAGTCCAAAAATAGCTTGTATCATGTCCAAATTTTCTCTCCGCGGTAGACCATCTTTATTCTTGCAAAAACCTAAGTCATTCCACACTTTTATTCTCCTTTTTCTGCCGGGAAAGGGTTAGATTTTTTTGCCAATTGACATCGATGGCGTCCACCATTGTTATTTTGCGAGTTGCACCTTGAATAGGTGAAAACACCGAGTCCCGGAACCGAACCGACTACAATCGATTGCCGTGTTTCACAATCGATTATCGCAATCGGTAAGCGAAACCAACTGACTTTTGACTATAGTCGATCATCGGCCCATCACTACTATGGGGTACTGGGCCCCTGTTAGTCTTTATCCCTGGTAAATTCGGACAGCGGGAAAATTCGCACAGTGACATAGTTTTCTTTATATGTCAGTTGTTTGGAATTAACAATAATTCGGGAACCAGTGAAAATCCTGATGAGATGGCTTGTTATAAGCCTTCTCATCAGAATTTTCACTGTTTGCAATGGTATGTCCGAATTTACCCGCTGTCCAGAGTTAGGGACCGACCATTTGATATTCTGGGGGGGGGGGGGGGGGGGGCCTGGTATATTTATCAAAAAAATTCCCTGTCTTTGGATATGCAAGAAAAAAATAACCTGGCTCATAAGGGGGTTCAAAAAAATAATCTGGCCTCAAAAGTAAGAGAAAAAAATAACCTGTCTCCACCCAAAATTTCAAAAAAAAAAATATAGTCTGCAGATAATTCCATTGAAATTGAGTATTTATAATGTCTCTGGCTTCTGGGGGGCTGCGCCCCCAGACCCCCATATTTATAGTTATATTTTAATATCTACAATTGGTTTACACCAGCGGGCCCACATGAGCATACATTTACAAAAATATCCTATACAATGCAACATTCACATACATGTATTAATGATCTGCCACATTACTAAGTAAATGTTTCCACTAAAACTGAATTGCAAAAGAGTCACTAGCTTATGGGAGACAAAACCATTATGCAAAATAAACACTCTAAAAGGCAAAAGTCCTAATATAAAAACCCTTATTTTTATCATCATTCCTAGTTTTTCTCTATTGTTTCCAGTCTTAAAATTGCCATTGAAATTGGGAAATTGCTTTAGCTTCTGGGGGGCATTGCCCCCCAGACCCCCCCCCTTTGTTAACTTCTTAGCACATAGCTTTCAGCCATTTTATTAATTGCCATTCATGTAAAATATGTCTCTATCAGTAAGTATTAATCATACTTTCTCAAGTACGAATAAAGCATCTTTGAGCATATATTGGGATAGAAAAAAAAAAACTTAAATTCCTAATGTTAGCCCTAAAACTTTGCCAAAATAGCCCTAAATTTTGACCAAAATTTCCCTAATTTAAGGCCTAATTTTTTGCCAAACTCATACAGGGATGTTTGTATCTGTACCTTAGATGAAAAGAGTAACATGCTCCAGGCACTGCTTTGCAAAAGCAAGCTAAGCCATGCCCTTAGCCTGGTTAAAGACAGCACCATGTTCCTTTTGTAGAAAAAAGGTGTAAAAAATACTGATGTGGGTAATATAAAAGGATATTAAGGTCAAGAAAACAAGGATCTGATAGTTCACTTCAGCTATAAAATAATAAAAAAAATAACCTGTTTGAGTTAATTTGTAAAAAAAATAAATTAGCTCCCACAAGGTGAAAAAAAAAAGAAATTGTTTCCAGAGGCCAGTGAAATAAAATGTTGTGTCTCCATCAAGAATACCAGGCCCCCCCCCCCCCCCCCCCCCCCCCCCCCCAGAATATCAAATGGTCGGTCCCTTACCCAACTCTACCCTAGTTTCATGAAATTTGAGAGCTTGTGAAAACATTTACAGAGGCAGATAAACTAAGAAGTTTGGGGCTGAATTCGGGGCCAGGTTTTAGTCTGTAAAGGAGTGTGATAACAGGTTTCATAAAGTCTGCATACCCAAATACCCATATTGGCAGAGCTCCAGATAAGAAGAGGTATTTAGGATAATTCAAAGATAATTTTTCTTATTTTTCAATCCTCATGGAAGATTAGCTTCTTTGCTAAATTTGTAACCCTCAAAAAATAAAGTCTTTACTTACTTACTTACTTACTTACTAATGAAAATATATGTTGTGACCCCTCATTAGAATTGTCTCATTGAGACAGTTCTAATGAGGAGTTACAAGATATGACTTATGGAGAAATATGGAAAATTATCTCTAAATTAGCCCTGCCCCTTCTTATCTGGAGCTCTGAATTATTGGTTTAACAGTTTTACTATGAGCACTATGATAAAACTTTGTGCACAAACCTTTCCACTTTGTGCATGCATATGTCTTCTACACATTTGCATGCACCCAAACACAAACAGAACAAAAAACTGTATGTTGCACAGTAGTAACTGCAATTAGACTGCCTTAGCGAGACACTGGGGACACTTCTAATACATAATATGTTTTAAAGCAGAGCTCCAGATAAGAGGGGGTACTGAGGATAATTCAAAGATAATTTTTCTTATTTCTCAAAGAAAACATATGTTGTTACCCCTCATTAGAACCGTCTCGACGAGACGGTTCTAATGATGGGTCACAAAATATGTTTTTGTGGAGAAATATGTATAATTATCTCTAAATTATCTCTGTTACCCCTTCTTATCTGGAGCACTGAAGAGGAATCATCTTAATATATATCAGTGTTGGCAGTGGTATGGTGAGTGAAGATGCCTTAAAACTTTCTGCATTGGGAGAATCCTGTTGCTATTGGCGTAAGGTAAGTTTAGTTAGGAGCCTACTGCTCTTTCAGCTGGTATGAGATGGAAGTTGTTTTACTCTAGTCTATCAGCACAGGCTGGATTGCAGAAGTACGCAAGCTGAATGTGGTTGCACAGAAAAGACTGGGCAGGCCAAGGAAAACATGGGATGAAGTGCTTGTGAATGACAGAAAGAAGCTATGTATGGATTCTGCTGACCCTCAGAATGGTTCTGAGTGGAGAGGACGCCTTCGAAGAAACTTGTCAAACAAGCCCAACCCTCGGTAGAGGAAAATAGGGCTTTAAAATGGATATGATGATGATATCCTATCTTCATCTTTTTTCCTCCCTCTCTCTGGAAGACGGCTAGAAATTTACTAAAATACTGTGCCAAAGCGCCATTGAACCAAAAACAACCAACCAACCATCAGTGTTGTCCATTGCTTTAGGACAACCACCTACATGTATGTTGACTTGGTACAGACTAGTCTAAGTCATATGCTTTGCCAGTGTTCCGCCACTTGCCGAACTTGTGCATGACTGTCATGTGGATAGTCGTTAAAACAAGAGTAAGAATCATCATGAAACATGTTAACCTCCTTACAGAAAATATCATCAACCCATTTATGGTACAAGTCGGAAGATGCAATCATCCTGTAGGGCAAGCTTGGTTGAGATTTCACTTGCTCCGAAGTTAATTGCCCAAAGTTTGATATTTTTAAAGACAGTACGTTATTGCAACCTCTTCAGTAAATTATCCCTTTTTTGACCAGTGGACTTGTCCATTCGTATCATTTGGATGAATCCATTTTTAGATTTAGGGGTTTCTGGAGAATGGTTTGTTTTTATTGTATTTTGCACAGATATTCAAGAAAGCAATGTTGACCCTGATCAGAGGCCACATTCTGAAACCTCTGAAGTTGGGTCAGCACTGTTTGCATATATCCTGAGAATGGGTTTCTAGTCTAAAAAGAATTAAGCAATACTTAAAAAAAGTAAAGGTTTCCCATAGCTTAGTGGTCGTACGGGCAGTGTGGGTTGGAGGCCCACTGTATCTTGGGCACAGCATGTGAAAGGTGGAGCCCATCCCTCTCCTTTCACTGCATTATCCCTGATTAAAACAAGGTATCCATTTACTGCTGGGTTGACAAAGAGTGTTTTATGGTTACTAGTTTACCCAAGCCGATATTAGAATCTGCGGCCTTCTGTTCCATAACCGAGTTGCTCGAACCACTTGACCACAGCCCATCTATGAATACTTAGTTAGAATAGGCAATAATTTTACCCAAATCTAATACAGTATCATTTAAAATCTTCATATATACCTCAACTGTTGGATCACTGCCCTGAAAATTCTGATAGAGAGGAGATATGGCATCAATGCTCTGTTCAAGGGTGTTGAGAAGACTCTGTCCTTCAGCCTCTAGATCTTCAAGAGTTGACTGTTCATTGTCACCATTGTTATTGTTAATACTGTCTTCATTTTGATCTTCATCAGCTGTATTACTGTCTATGGCACGATTTCCTGATGATCCCCCAACAATGAGGTATGTTGGAATATGAATGTCTCTCACATTTGATATATGTCTTAACGATCTTAAATCGCGAATAACAGATGATGTAAAAACAGTGTCTATGTCAATTACACCTTTATGAATTTCATGAGATCTGTAGTAAGAATTATGTATATTATTACGAAAAGGATTTGTTTGCGTATATGCTACATTTGGGCCAAGGATAATTTCTTGGACCTCTGGGTAGTTCACAAAATCATGACGGAGATAATCATTCAGATCTGTCCTCAGAAGACTCAGAACAATGGCTATCTGGACTAACCCGTCAGTAAAATACTGCTTTAACATTGTGTTTCAGTAACGATTTTAACAATAAGATTGTTACGTTATCTGCCAAATGTCATTTTACAAGGCAATATTTACCAAACCCAACAATAAAGTCTTTAATTTCAAGTTTTTTTCAAAGCCCCGTTTTTGTTCGCGAAATTCAGAACATTGTGAGAGTGCTGTCCCCTTGATTAAGTCGATAGCTATTTATAGCAACTATGGAAACAAAAACCAAACGCGTTAATATAGAACCACTCGAAACGAGCAATAGTCACATAAATTCAGCTGGCAAATAGTTTACTCTTGTTGTAAATATTGTCAAGATATCACTTCTTCACAGTAAAGCTTCCAGATTCTTTTATTTACGGCAAAAATCTCTCTAAAGTTCTCCCACAAGCAACTTCCGCTCTCCTCCGCGTGAATCAGCGCAATTGAATTTGACGTCATAATACGCATGCGCACTATCCAAACGTGCTGTTACTACTTCCGCAAGCAGGTGCTTGTGACCTAGTTAATTGGTTAAGTCTCAGGTGATTAAAGGTGTGCAATTTTTAGATCCATCATCTTCGAGATCCTGAAATATGACATAAACAGCATCGAATTTATGCTTCTGAGAAATATCTGATGCTGTAATATTTCTGAATATCAGACATTTATTATTTTTAAATGGTAATTTACCTTAATAGCCCCTAAACCCCCTGATTTGACAAAAAGAATACCAACGTACCTTTGAGCCACCCTGATTTAAGGGTGGAATAACAGGCTCTATTTCCATCATTTTCAGGCTTTAATCCAGGTCAATGTGCCTTTATTGGAAACTGTCAATAAAAATATCCAGTACACATGTAAAAACACTCGTCTTTGCGAATAAATTCCTAAGAAGAATATGATTGTATCACAAACTATTCCAAATCACATTAGGGATTAGATACACGGTCAGAAAATACAGAGAAATAACTTAATTTCGCCATGAAAACAATTTCCCCACCTTCCGTCTTAATGTCACAAGCAGTTTACCTCTAAAATGTCATTTAACGTTAGTAAATCTACCTTACTTTAGGTCAGGTAATACACCAAGTCTGATTGGCGGAATACATTGTCACGTGAATATTATTAGTAGTTCATATTTCCACATGTGATGTGTTTTCTGTTTAATATTCAAAATATTGTAGACTAGAATATGTAATTCCCCGTTTTCTAACTTTTCGTTTCGCTTATTGCAGAAGCTTGTAATTTTTTATAATTGACCTATTTAAATCCTCCGTCGGAGAAAGCATCAAACGTCCCGCACTTATTGCAAAATATTTGGACACCATTCGTTTACGGTGATTATCTGCTGAAAATTCGTGGGGTTGGCATTGAAAAGGGGTGGGAAGGGGCGGTGAACGTTAATTGTTGAATCGTGCATAGTAGATCCACTCGTGACTGGGCACTCAATGTTGTATCAACATTGATCCAATGTTGTGTACCTGCTGGGGAGTTGGTTGGTGTTAACAGAGCAACCATTTCTTGATTTCCCACTTTAAAACCCCGACGTGATTGCAGGCGTCTGAACAGGGTTTGCAATGTTCGCAATTTTCCTCAAACTGGTTTCCAGTCTTGAAAGGGCTCAAGAACATTATAACATGTTATGTAAATACAGTCGACTCTCGATATCTCGAACACTGATATCTCAAAGTGCATCTGATATCAAGGAATGTAGTTTGGACATATTCCATATTTTTATGGAAACTACTGATATCTCAAAGTAAATTTTCTGGGATCAGAAAATTCACTTTGAGATATCATGAGTTTGTGAAGAGCGTCGGCTTTGAGATATCGAGAGTTGACTGTACAATACAATTTAAACATCCAAACAAAGAAACAAAATCAAAAGAATACATTCATGGATTCTCGTGCGTGCGTGCTTGCGTCTGAGCTCGCTTGCACGTGTGGCGGTATAAGTGCGCGAGTCTATGTGTAATTTACCGCCAGACTGTATTTTTTTGTTGTATTTTAAATTTTGCAAAGTAAATCATCATACCATGGTCAAGAAAGTGACAAAACACGGGGAAATAATATGGAAGCCATAAAATACGGATCTGACGGAAAAGGTAAACATAGAAATTTCAAACATTCGAGGCGATGACAAAGCAACGCGGAAAATAAAATGTGAAGCATGAAATGCCGTATACACTGAATGACAGCGAGTGGATAAGCATGGAGTAAAACAATATTTGATTAGATGAAATTCGCAATCAAAACGTCAGCGCATTTAATTTATTCAAGAGGCATTACTAACGTTAAACTTGTAATTACATTACGCCTCGAAGCGAGACCGTCGAATGGTAACGTTATAGTTGCCCTAGTTGTTGTTTTTTTTTTTGTTTTTTGTTTTTTCTAAGTATTGAATAATAATATTGTTAATCGGGGACATAGCTAGGTACAATTTCGTGGTACAATTACTAGTACGTTCATTCTCTTTAATGGAAAATCAATGGGGTTTGCCCTTAAGATATTTTACATTGGCATGTCCATGGAACGTTCCATACATGTCTGTTGGCAGTTGGTACTGGAAATCTAGCCAGTTTACAAAATTTTGGCAAGCAAATACGCATTTGCGTGTTGAAATTTTTGTCAATTTGACAAAATTTCAATACGCAGCTGCGCATTTGCGGATAGGCAGCTACGCCCTTGATAATGATAATGACAGTTATGGTGTTGCTAATAGTTTCAGTAGCAATATAAAGATAAAATGATAATGAATTAAATATGACGGTATCAAGCAATAATCACATAATAATGCTTCTGCAAAAGTAAGCTAGTATAACACTATTATCGGTCTCGACCTTATGGTCTTCCGATGGATGCGGTATAACAGGCCTAGGGTCACAATATGTACCAGTATATCAATAATTATTACATGTAGCCTTAATATACAAACAAATTAAGGTACCAATTTATAAAGAGTAGTTCATGTAGATTTAACAGTAGGTATTTAAATAATGTAAGTAAATATTGATGCGTTTATAACCCACATGGGGCAATAATTGCCACATTGAAAACGTTACAAATGAAGACATATGACAATATTGACATTAGTAAACTTGGGGAAGAATAAAAGAATGTTGATATAAAATATTATGATGCGAATACTTAACAATGAGGCAGCGATTCTATATATGAACTTATCAAAATGCCTTAAAAACTCTAATAATTGAGACACCAGTAATAATTAACTGTGACTGTCCTAAAAATTAAACAGTTTATTTTTCCAGGGCAGTAAATGGAATGGTAAATGTGAAGACACAGATCAGTCTGATCTTGGCCTCCACGTTTGCTCAGACCTATCTGTCCAAATACTTAGATTTTATGGTATATTTCAAAATTTTCAAACTTTTATTAGCATTTATCCGCTGGATACAAAACGTTGAAACAACGCCTCGCAATGGGGTATATATGACGATGGCACCGCCGTTGCGCTCGTTCCTGGGGAAATAACGCTGCCATTTTCATGTTGTTCCCCTCCTTTCTCAACTGGGTCTTTCTTGAAGAAAAAGGCTCCACCCATCGGGACCCGCCAAATAGATTGGTTGCCTGGTGCCTCTGAGGCAGGGCTGCTACTAGCTGTAGCTGAAACTGAGTGCCATTTACCTCAGGTCGAGAATTCGGAGGCAACGTCTCGACATGCGGCTGAAATATTATTTACCGGGACGTTAAACCGCAACTCAACAACTGCAACTAGGAGAAACTATTTCCTTTATGAGTAGAACCCTTTTTGAAAAGGTTTTGTCCTTCAGGGAAACAAACAGGAATTTACAAAAGTTGTTTCTCTGAAAACGGAAGAGTCGGCCCATATAAAAAAAAAAATGATCTCACATGTGAGCCGCGTCGTGAGAAACAGGTCTGACAGTTTTTCAGCCCCATACTGCTTTTTTAAACCTTCAGCGCCCAATATAATCAGCAGACCCTAACTATACTGTGTATGCGCACAGCATGCGATTCGCATATTATGTTCAAAGATATTTTCTTCAGCGCCTGTAGCTAAGTGGGATAAGCGCCGACCTGCTAAGCTAGCTCATGTTGTAGACTGAAACCTTTTTATACCATCGCACATGGCCTTTCAATCCGATATGACTGAGGACGTAACCATCCATCCTGACGCGAAGCATATAATGGAAATTGGCAAGGATCCCTACTGCGAAGACCCATATTGTCTGATGAAGTTATTACAGGATCCGGATATTGTTGATGTAAACAGAAATGGTTCTGATCAGATCTCACGACTATGCAGAGTAATCTCTTTATTCACATTCCATAAAGTGCCTTTTCCTGTTTAGAACTTTGGGTTGATGTAAGGGACACAACTCATACATTTTCACTCATTCATTTCACACACAGTTAATTTTACCAGTGTGGCATCGGGTAGTGGCCTAATACGGGGATTGAATGTCAGAACTGTCTAGTGCATTCAAGTGAAGCAACTCTGCTGAACTCCCAGAGAAAACAGAAAGTGTCACCTGTGTAATTTAGATACTGGAGATGAATTCCATTATCTTTTGGTCTGTAGAGAACTAAATAATTTAAGACGTCAATTTATTGATGCACGTTTTATTAGGCACCCTAACATAATAACTTTTTCTTCACTATTAAATGTTTAAAATAAGGGGACCTTACGAAAGCTGTGTATTTTTATCAAAAATATTTTGGAAAGTCTAACTTTCCCTCCCATAAACCGTCCATAAATTTGTACTGCAAAAATGGTGTATTTTTTTTTGTTAAATGACTTGATTGTAATTTTGCTATTTGTTGTATACTTGGTAGATGAAGATATGAATTAGTATGTGTCAGGGTATATCTAGCCTCGTATCTTCAATTTCAACAATGTTCCTCATGTTGCCATATTTGTATGGATTGAGTGAAATAAATTTGTCTTGTCTTGTCTTGTCATTTTCATTTTAGCCTCTCTTCCCAATGGGGTTAACTCAAAGGAAACAATTTGCACCTTAGGGAACTTCCTAGTCTATATCTTCACGTAACTCCGATTTTATTTTTGGATTGGTCGTCCGGGTATTTCAGAAAAAGTCAAAATGATAAAAATACCTGGAGTGCAATTTCATTGCTCTAGGAACTTCCCATTTTGGAAAGGCCATTTGGAAGTTTGTGATTAAAATCTTGCCCAATTTACCGCATTTCAGAATGAAAATACGCATTTCAGAATGAAAATACGCTAGTCGTGTTGAAATTTTGTCAATCTGATAAAATTCGCCAAGAAGCCATAAAAGTTGTCTCCCTTGGAAAACATGGCAGAAAAGCTGCGACGTGTATCCATATACTTAAACGAAGGTCTCCATCTCTGTAAGATCTTCAAGTTGGTGGAAAATCAACCAAAATCAAGGGCGTAGCTAGCAGAAATCACACAATACGCACAATAAGGTTTCCAAACTGCTTTGGTTGAAAAAGCTGGTGTTTAGCCCCTTAAATATTTTTCTTCTTTAAAGGCCATTTGGAAGTTGTGATTAAAATCGTGCCCAATTTACTGCATTTCAGAATGAAAATACGCTGGTCATGTTGAAATTTTGTCAATCAGACAAAATTTCAATATGCACCTGCGTACTTGCATACAGGTAGCTACACCTTTGAAAATTCTGTGTCATCTTAATCCTAAGTGTTCTATTCTATCCCATAACCTTACTAGGTCGTTGGGGCACCACAGATGACTTCAAAACAATCCCTTTCCACCTTGTCCTGTCTTCAGCTGCCCTAGTTGAGCTGGCAAAGTCCATTCCTGTCCACTCCTTGATATTGTCTTCCCACCTCTTCTCCTGTCTACCTCTTCTTTTTCCTTTCACTGTGCCCTGAAGAATTGTCTTTGCTAAACCAGAAGACCTTGAAACGTGGCCAAACCACCTTTTGAGTTTCCGTTTCTTGACCAGCGTCAGGAGTTCATCATATTCTCCAATTGTTGACCGTGATGACCCTCTGATGAGTTAGGGGACCTCCATACGAATCGAACTACCAATTAATTGTGTGCACCGCAACGGAGGGTGAAGGTTTGGGCCCAGTAAAACCGGTTTAAACCCCCCAGTAGTTATTACTGACCATCCCAAGGCGGTACTTTTGTTGCGGTTGCATTTGTTTTATGTTCGGCGCTGTTAAATTCATTGTGTTCTCAGTTTATTCCTTCTATCATAAAAATAGAAAATAGGTAAAAATAATTGTTAAATGCTTTTCATATAATTTGCTTAGTCCGTTGTAACCCGTCTGTTGGTCTAAATTATTTAGTTCAATAAAGATAGCTGAGTTGCCATCTATTTGGGAAAGAGCTGCTGACTCGGCTTATCACTTGTAATGTATTGTTTGTTGGGATGTCTTTGTCAATCTTTCCCTTTGATGTTGGGGATAGGGTTTGGGATCTGATTCAGTCAGTTCCTGAAGTGTAGTTACTCTTTAAATTTGGATCTTCCTGCGAGCCTCCTCATTGGTTATATGGTTCTTGTACGAAATGTTCAGTAACCTTCGGTAGCATCTCATCTCAAAGGCCTGCGTTCTTTTCTCTAACTCTGCTGTCAAGGTCCACGATTCACAGGCATACAGAAATATGGAAATGACAAGGGAGTGCATAAGTTTCACCTTTGATCCAAGAGATATGTTGTTATCTCTCCAAATGGGTTTCAGCTTGGCAAGAGCTGAAGTGGCTTGTGCAATCCTTGAGAGAACCTCCCGTTTTGAGCCATCATCTGAGACAACTGCTCCAAGGTATTTGAAGTTGCTTACAGTACCCAGAGTCTGCCCCTTTACCTTGATCTCCCTCTGGATGCCATCTGCGCTGTTTGTCATCAGTTTGGTCTTCTCAGCACTGATCTCCATCTTATACCTTGTGCAGGTTTGGTCAAGACTTTCAACTAGAGCTTCTAGTTCCTGCTCTTCCTCAGCTAGAGCGTCTATGTCATCGGCAAACCGCAGATTGGTAATATATAATAAGTTTCATGGTATGCAAAAACAACAATAGAGCATATTCCGTAACATGTGTTTTATTAAAATATAATAATATTTATAATAATAGTAAGCAATGTACATGTAGTTAGCCTCTTTTCTAAATGAAATCAAGTTTATTTGTTATAATGTATATGTTCAAAATACATACAATGGATGAAGCAACAGAAAATTTGCCATTTGATAATGAACACGAACGTACATAACCACGGCTAAACATATTCAATACAACAGTATTTTATATAAATCAGTGCAAAAACTCCTCACACTTTTTCAGCAAAAAAAAAATATTTCTGCATACTGCAAGACTTAAAAACATCTATTAATGACTTTGGCTTTGAACCAGGCATAGGAATTTTACTAAAAACTGAACTTTTCAATGTTGTATTACCCTAGATGCCAATTACTAGCACCAAATTTACCCTAGATTCTGGGAAACCTTAAGGCAAATGAGACACACTCAGGGGAAGCAACTCTGCCATTTCCTTTTATTGTCTCCCAATTAATTGATTGATTTGTTGCTTTATGTCCACGGTAAACAACTATGGTCATGTCGGGACGGTCAGTTAACCTAACACACTATTCCTGGGCAGGCTTAGACCTCCTAAGCGGTTAACCAGTACTAAGTGCACATACTTTCGCCAGTAACTGACAACCGCCCTTCTTGAATCAGCGGAAGGAGAAACGAAAGTATGTGGCCAGACTGGGTATCAAACCCAGGACCTCTGACTTATGAGTCAGGTGCTCTACCGACTGCGCTACGCGGCCCAATTAAATGGGTTCAACTCTTAAAGGAATAAACTTGCTTCAAGCAAATTCTTGTAAGTGTTGGCCTCATTTTGAGAGGGCTTCTTTGTCCAGGGAAGCAAACAGGAAATCAGGAAAGTTGTTTTCCTTTGTAAAAATGGCGAAAACATGAAAATGAATACAATCAAATTAATTATGCCAAATTAGAACATGTTGATATTGGCATTTGCTTTCCAGTCATGTGTCAGAAATTGTCGATGGAATTGTAAACAGCAGCACTCAGGTCTATATTGATAGTTTGCTTGAGCTTTCTATAACAATGCCCATTGCAGCAGCAGTCACAAAGTAGCACCTATTTAATAATAACAGAACTATGACAGCCATGAAAAAGAGTACATGAACAC
This sequence comes from Ctena decussata, assembly GCA_963989385.1. Taxonomy (NCBI): domain Eukaryota; kingdom Metazoa; phylum Mollusca; class Bivalvia; order Lucinida; family Lucinidae; genus Ctena; species Ctena decussata. The sequence goes on from OZ022504.1 coordinate 55,862,214, forward strand.
CAACAACTTATGAAGTTTTATACAAATGACAATGCACCAATTAACTTTGCAACAAAAGAACATATGAATTTTAAGGTGAAAGGGTACACTTTCAGGGGAAGCAACTCTGCCATTTTCAATTTCACCTCCTTTCTCAACAGGGATATTTTCTTCTCCTCTCAAAGTGAATTCTTTCCTGTAAGAGCAGAACCCTTTCGGATGGGTTTCTTCATCCAGAAATGCAAAGCGAGGGCCATTTAAGTTGTTCATCTGAGTTAAAATGGCTGAAAAACATGGTGTACCCGTACACTCTAAACTAACATTAGGAGAGAATATGACAATTCTGCAATGCTGCTTCTACAATCCACAAAAAAGCAAATATTCTGGCCTCTAATAAGAACACAACAAAAAATCATGTTTTGGGCTGCTAAATAAACCCAACTCAGTGAGTTTTATTAATGAGAGGTTAAAGCATGTGAGCCACGACACGAGAAAACCAACAAAGTGGTTGTGTGCCCAGCGCATACTCAGACCAGCCTGGGGCATCCGCCCAGTCTAATCAGTCTTTGCTTTCCGCATGGAGGTAGCTCAGACCCTTAGCTACCCTGTAAGTGCTTAGCAAAGAGCCTGATCAGACTGGGTAGATGCCCAGGCTGATCTGGGTCTGTGCTGGGCGCACACACACTTTGTTGGGCTTTCTCGTGTCGAAGCTCATGTATTGAGAAACTGCAGTAATGTTCTCAGATTCATCATAAAATCTCATGTATATTGGTCTGACAGCGCTCACAAAAGAAGGATTTATTTAACTTATTAAGACATTACGCTGAATGATTTTCTGCCATTCTTACAAAGGGAACTAATTTTTGCTTCCTCCTATTTGCTTTCCTGGATGAAGTAGCCCTTCAAAAAATTGTGTCTACTCTTACAAGGGAGAATTAATCCGGAGGGGGGGGGGGGCAAATTCTTTCCTTTAACGGTTGACCCCAATGAGAAAGGAGACAAAACAAAAATGGCTGAGTTGCTTCCCTAAAAGTGCATCAATTCATTCATCTTAATTTTACCCTTATTTCTCACAAATTAACTGACATATCTTCAGTTAATTTTTCCACCATGATCTCAATTCACGTCCACTTTGCAAACTACATGTACAGTAAAAATTCTAAGTATTGAGTTAGATAGAATAGGTCTGAGCAAACAGTGCAACACCAGATCAGACTGCTAAGGAGCAGTCTGATCAGGTCTACACTATTTGCCATTTCATCCACATCTTTTGGACAAACTATTGTATTGTTAAACCAAATTGTTCAATTTTTCTATGGCAATCACAGAAATGATTTAAAGTGACCCAATTAATTTTTTTTACAATATGAGCTGTGTGGTCTGGGGTGCAGGCTGTGCTAACTCTTCACTGCCACACATGCTGAAGGGCACTTTTCCTCCTGAATTGGCTCAAGTATTTTTCATTTCAAAAAAAACTTAAACAATGTTTTATTTTCTTGTAACAAAAGTACATGTATAAAAAATACTAATATCATATTAATAATGCTCTATAAACATACATGTATATGGTTCAAAAAAGCTCTTTGATTACTCTGATATGTGGAATTGTGTAAAATGTAGAAAATCTAAAAATAGGAAACGTATATACAGAAGGCAATGTCCACTGTGAGATTCTTTAGATTTACTAAACATGCAGTTTTTAATATACTTTCACAACATATTAAGGTGTATGGCTATACCCCGGCGGCTTAGCCACCATCTTTACAAGGGCAACAACTTGAAATAATAAATGTATATCTGCCCTGGTAGAAGATAGGCTTCTTCACTGAGGGCTACTCTTTAAAGAAAGAATTTGCTCCAAGAGAGCAAATTCTTTCTTTAAAGAGAAACCTCTGTGAGAACAAAAGTAAATAATTAAAACATCAGTGATCTCCCTTGAGGTGTATATAAGTACACCTTAAAAACCATTTAATATCAAGTGAGGTGTATGAATACACCAATATTTTTTTTGCTATTTTCACAAAGGGTGGGGGGGGGGGAGAATTTTGTGACTACCTGTTTGCTTCCTTAGTTGATGAAACCATTTCGAATCGGACCCAAATAGTGTTTGGGGCAGGATGTGGAATTTGATTGTTGGCAGCTAATCTCTGCTTTCTCTGAAGGAGTAATTCTTTCCTGTAAGAGTTGACTTCCCCCACTTCCTCCCCACATTCTTTTGAAAAGTGTTGCATAGTGAAATTGGCAGTGATGCTTCCCCTAAAAGTGTATCCATACACCTTAATATACAGAGATCCAGACAAGTGGGAGGGGTTTGAGGAAATACATGTAATGAGAGATCATTTATGCTAATATTTTAAACTTAACACATGAAAAGAAAGTGTTGTGTTTCTTCAGTAGAACTGCTCATCTTAGCAGTTATAAAGAGGGAACACAATGACAGAACACCACACATATTTCATACAGTGAAACGAGAAACATAAGCTCATTATTTTCATCAAAGTCCACTCTCATCTTGTACTCTGAACACTGAATACACATACATGTATACAGAGATTAAATTTTAGACCTGGTACATATCTTAAGATCATTCTGATGCGTATTCATCACAGCTGTTTGGTTAAAACATATTTTGTTCATTTTCTTTAATAATGTAATAGACATACACAGATAGTATATAATACAGGATTGGGATCAGAGCTAAAGCTAAATGCTGAGAGGATTTGTTTCCCTGGGACCTAGTTGTTCAAACATGGTCCTAAGGTGTTTTTGAACCATAATTATAAAAGGGAACAACTTTCAAGACTTCCTGTTTGCTTCCCTGAAGGATGAAGCCCATCCCATAGCAGGTCTCAACTCTTAAAGGAAAGAATTTTCTCTTAAAGGAAAGAATTTTCTCCTAAAGGAGCAAATTCTTTCCTTACAGAGTAGAGCTCCCAATGAAAAGAAAGGCAAAAATGAAAATGACAGAGTTGATTCCCCTGAGCATGTACTTATTCCCCTAAAGTTATATGCAGTTTTCAGGCATGTGAAGAAACACACTATTCTGCCTAAGCTAGTCATTTCATACACACATAATATTTTTTTTACAGTAACAAATATCATTCAGTTTATGTGCAGTTTTCAGGCATGTGAAGAAACTCTATTCTGCCTAGGCTAGTCATTTGACACACACAATATTTGTACAGTAACAAATATCAAAATACATTTGTAAAATTTAGAGTTTGAGATAAAATCAAATTTCTGGGCCCGGCTGTTCAAAACTAACAACATTGTTAGTTAATGAGACCTTGAATTTTCAAAGGTATGAAATCACTGCCATTTTTTGTTGAAAAAAAATGTGAAGATGCAAAAGCTCTTCACAATTTTTCAGCAAAAAATACTACTGCAATGAGAATTGTACGTCCTGTAAGACTTATAATGAATGAATCCGCAACTAACGACTTTGTTCAACTGATAATGCTATGAACAACCGGGCCCTGGAAAAACAACTGAGATACACTGTTCACCCTAAATATGCAAACACTTTACACCACTCCTCAAAAGTATTACTTGCATACAGTTAAAGGTAGGTTCCTGTACTTTGGAATGCATCATAATTTTGATGATATTCATCCAAGTCGTTGGAAAGCACTTATAAAAAGGGAATGAATAAGCTTCACTTAAAAGAGTAAATCAAAATATTATTAGAAAAGTTGTTTTGCAAGGGATTCCCTAACTCTGCTTTGCACACCAGTTAGTGCTACTTTTAGTTCGCGCCCAAAATAGATAACGTTAGCTGACGTCATGCTGCATTGCATTTTGGGATAGTTTTAACCCATCTGCAATGCCAGGACCTCTAGGAGAGCTCATGGCAAGAGAAAATTTACCTTTGGAGAATGGCATCAGAAATCGCGCACTTATAGACATATGACATATCTATTTTTAGAACTGGAATTCCAACGAAAGAAAATAAACCAAAAGGGAAAACGACTATTTTCTTCAACATCTGACGATTTTCTCAGTAGCAACAGATTCAGAAAAATAAGAGAATTCAATACTACCCAGAAAAAGGTGAAATTATTTTGTGAACATAATTGTTATCGCTAGTCCAGGAACCTACCTTTAATTCAGTGTCTGGGTACTTTCTCTATGATTATCCACTATTTTTACAACATTAAACCATCTTGTGACTTCCTCTTACTTTCCTGAGCGGTGGCTTCCCTTAAAAGTAGGTCCTTTTTGGAAGGATTTTGCTGCTCAAGAAAGTGAGAGGAAGTCATACGAAGTTGTCTCCCTTTGAAAAGTGGTGTTGTACCCACACATCGTAAACAATATGGAAAATTTCTTAAATTCTGGGTTAACTAAAGCTATATTGTATCAAAATATGTCTACAACTACAATAAATATCATCACAGGCAAGAGAACAATGCTGATATCTGAGAATTTGCATAGTGGAGAGAGACAAAGCATGGAGGACACTATATGAGCCACGACAAGAGAAAACCAACAAAGTGGTTGTGCGCCCAGTGTTGACTCAGAGCAGCCTGGTCATCTGCCCAGTCTGATCATAGCCTTCTCTGTCCGCAGGGAGGTAGGTTAGAACCTAAGCTACCCTTTAAGTGCTTAGCAAACAGTCTGATCAGACTGGACAGATGCCAATATTGATCTGAGTCTGCGCAGGGCCCACAGCCACTTTGTTGGTTTTCTCTTGTCACGGCTCATATGTGTAATACAGTATCTATTTAGATGTAAAATAGTGTTTTTCAATCTCTTTCGGTTATAAAACTTTTTTTTTCAATCTCTAGAATGATCCAAAATATCTAGAGTAGAACCGGGGAATATCGGACAGTAGGGTTCTTCGGACAGTTTGAAACTTCAAGTTTTTCACCTAGTATATGGACCATCTCCTTCAGTGTGTCTGGTTCTTTCACGTCCGATGTTACACTTTCACACACCATCAAGGAATACAATACCTGAGAACCAACCAGGATGCTGTAATCCTATTGGATGAAACTGAGGTGGGAAAATGATGCAAAGACTTCTCCGATTTGATAGAAGTGAAACAGAGAAGCGACGCATCCTGTCGTAAACTTGTCAAACTGTCTGTCCAGTTTTCAGCCCATATCTGTTACTCAAGATGCAACTTTATGCAGAAATATCAACCAATAAACAATAAATCCATACATCTGACATGATTTCCGTTCGTTTCTGTAACTGTAATAAAACTTGCTTATTTTTAGAAACAAAGCTTGTCCGATGAACCCCTTCAACTGTCTGATGAACCTCTCCACCTGTCCGATCCACCCCTCTAGCACTCTGTGACATTAAAACGTTCGTCTATCTGCTTTTGTGAGCTGTACTTGTAAGATTAGTGTCCCTTTGACTGTGCCTTGGGTATACGCATCGGGATGTTGTCAGACTGAGAGGACCAGGACAATGGCGTCGTAATGAAAACGAGAACAGCGTGAGTGTGTCCGATGTTCCCCGGTTCTACTCTAGATTAATCTTACGAAATTTAGGTATGAGATGGGTTTTTTCCCGTCTAAAACAATCCTAAAAGAATAGATCCATCTTATATGGGATTGTTTTTGGAATGGAAAAAGCTCATCTTGTAACCAAAGAAATATAGTATGTGTGAGTGAGTGAACTCGGGTTTAACGTCCCACCAACAACGAGGTCATATGGAGACTGGACCTCGGCTGAAAGTCTCATCCAAAAGACCGGAGAAGCGGGGGATCGATCTTGCGACCCCTGGATTAGTAGTCTGGAGTGTTATCCACTACACTACAGCCGCTCCTAATATAGTATGCTAATAGCAAAGATGTAGAAAAACCTGCATATCACACTAGTCTGAGCAAAAGTAACATTTTAATAGAAAATAAGATTTTTTTTACATTTGTGTGGTGAAGCTATTGCAGATCTATGTTTCATGAAACCTAAAGCAAGCTTTCTATGGAATTTAGGGAATCTTCACTGAAAATGCTGAAAATTTAAATTTTGAAGGCTTTCATTTGCAGTATATTTTCTGCTAGTGGGAGTGGCTTCCCTTTATTTTCAATAAAATTTCAACTCCTTGCACCACCTTCACACTCAATTTCTTAATCAGCTTGTCACTTTTGCATACTGTGTCACCCCAGCCCTGCCTCAGTTTTATCAAATACAAGATCTGAATACATAAAAGAGGTAAATGGAGATCGGCTGTTAGAGGTCCACCTCTATAGAAGATATGAGCCGTGACACTACATCCAACAAAGTGGCATAAGCGCCCAGCTAAGACTCAGATCAGCCAGGGCTTCCGCCCAGTCTGATCAGAATCATTGCTGTCTGCATGGAGCCAGCTTTGACCCATAGCTATCTATAAATGCACAGCAAAGACTCTGATCAGAATGGGTGGATGCCCAGGCTGATCTGAGTCTTCACATGGCACATATGCCACTTTGTTGGTTTTGTAGTGTCGCGGCTCTTATAATAAATTATACATGTATTTACCAGAGTTCCACAATACCAAACTTCAGGATGCTTTTTTTCTTTCTCTCTTTTTCTTTCTTTCTTCATTTCTCATAGCTAAGCTCAGCTCTGGTATCTCAATTTACAGAAAATACATATATAAGCCAAATTAGAGAACTTAATTTTCATCAACTATAATATACTAGAACCAACTTCTAACCGACCACTTAAGTATATATCTTTTTACGCAAGATAAAGTGGACTTTCGAATATATGTTTCCATCTTAAATTAGACCGATAAATTGGTAAAATAAATCCGGTAACACTTAAATAAAAATCTCATCAGTTTACCTTAAAATTAGTGCAGAATACAGGTACCCCTGTTTCCAAAAATCGCAATATTTAAGCCGTTTGTCATGATTCGGACAGAACCACATTTCGGAATCTAATTAGCATATGCTTATCACTTGTGCGAACATTTAGAAAATGATTAAACTGAACTTGAGAATGCATCATAAAGCATCCTTCTAAAACAGAATTCGAAAATTCAGTCAAAATTTCAAAATCTTCCCAACCACAGTCCTAAACCTTGCGAAGTTTGAAACTGGGGGTACATGTGAAGCCTCTGCTGCCAAGAAAAAGGAAATGATGATATTGATCTCAAATTTTTTAAATCTTTCCGTGACTTATTGGGTGTACTGAATATAAGAAAATTATATCCAGATACCATCTACTAATAACATTGTTCAAGACAAAGCAAGTGGTCGGTTATAAGTTGTGCTTAGTATATTTTACATTATGGAACTCTGTAAGATAAGATATAACGATAAAATATATATACATATCTACAACAGTTGCTCATGTCGCAACACACTTAAACAAATACATGTATGTTACTGAACAGGGAGAGAGTGTTAACATATATAAATATTGTAAACAACCATTTGTGTTACTCTTAACCAACAGTCAAATGACTAATTTTGGTTGAGGCTTATATTTTGGAACTGGCAATAGAGCTGGTGATAAGAAGATTAATGATTAGATTAGATTAATAAGATGATAGTTTTGTGATAAAGTTTGCTAGTTTTCCATCAAAACGTATGAAGCAACCAATCATTAGAACACTCTCTTCAAGACAGACAACCCTCTTGGAGAGACGGTTTTAATCAGAGGTCACAGTGCACAATTGTATAAGGAAATAAGAAAAATTGTACTAGCCTGGAATCTTTTATTCTCTAGCTCTGTGGCATCAGCAAAACCATTCTTGAACATTATCATGTAACTGGCTGGCCCCTCAGATTGTATATGGATGCAATATTTGTTATTTCAGTGAGAAATATTTGTGCTGATAAAACCATCATGAGAAAAGTGCCTACGTTAAAGTAATACTGGTATTTTTTAACAGTTTATACAACAAACACGATAGACAGCACAGACAAATATAGCACCTACAGCTGATCAAACTATAGTGGGTAACGTGTGACTCATAAAATGAAGAACCCTTGAAACTGTAAATCTCATATACAGATTGTCTCCAAAACATAAAATACATGTACATGTATCGACTGTATTGCTTCAAATGACAGAAACATTGTCAATGTGCTGTAAAAACAATATATCATCTTTCTACTCATACAACTTCATATACACAGATTCTCTTCGTTTGACAGAGTAGATAATTTCAAGGTGTAACTAGCAAAATACATGTATTAATGTTAGCATTTGCAAAAGAAGATTAAATCTACAGTGTTTACCCAATGTTTTAAAGTTTTTGTACAGTAATGCTTCAGCAATCAGTGAAACCCAAATGTACAAAATTTCATAAGGTGCATGAATACACCTCCATCTTTTTCTGGCACTTTTATAAAGTGAAAACAAATCACCCCATGAAATGGGTGGCAATTTGTTCTGATGAGATCACCTACAATTCTCCATGTATAAACATAACAGTAACTTGATGAGATGAACCTGTTCTTGAATATTACAAAAATATTTATATAAACATATAGTGTGTGTATATTTTACAAAATGTTCTGCATGAAAAAAATAGACAACAGTATATTTCAACAGTCACAACCTGATTAGAATATATGGTTACTGTAAAACACTTATTTTTGACGGTTACTGAATTTTGGCGGTATTGGCCGTTAAGGAAAAGAGCGCTAAAATATAAGTCCGCCTATATTACATAGAATTTATGTATATACATAGGCACAGCATAACGGAGGTTCAGATAAGAAGGAGTTTTTGATGAGTATTTTAGATTTGTTATACCTTTCCATTAAACTTACATTGTGGCATCCTAGTAGAATCGCCTCTATGAGGCGATTCTAATAGATGCCACAATGCATAGTTAAATAGATAAGTGAGAAAAAATTGTCACAAATTTACATCAGATTCTCTAGAGCCATGATACATCAAGACCCCCAAAATTAACATGCGCCAATATGTCATTTTCTTTAAACCGCCAAATTTTCATACGGCAGATATTAAGTGTTTTACAGCAATTTTGATCTATCCTATATTTCTTAAATATTTTGACAGAATCTATTAAGGGATCACCTGCCTTAAGCAGCCACCTTTTCTGGGTACCCTGAACCAAAATACAGCGCAAATGAACCTGTATTAAGGGGTCACCTGTCTTAAGCAGCCACTTTTTGTCCTTCCCTTGGACGACCCCTTAAGACAGGTTTGTCTGTATGAAGACAGAAGACTATATCTCAGCAACGAGCCACATCATACAATTTACAGGCTTATGGTGTAAGGGTACACCTCTATATGAGCCGCGAGACGAAAAAACCAACAAAGTGGCATGTGCACACAGTGAAGACTCAGATCAGCCTGAACATCTGGCCATTCTGATCAGAGTCATCTTTGTGCACTTCGAGGGTAGCTAAGGGTTTAAGCTACCTTTATGCTGACAGGAAAGATTCTGATCAGACTGGGTGGATACCCAGGTTGATCTGAGTTTTTGGTAGGCGCACATGTCACTCTGTTGTTTTTGTTGTATCACGGCTCATATACTTCAACAGAAGCCTTTCATGATCTACCAGTAAATGAAGGAATGATAAGAACACTGAATTAAATCATTTGAGAAAGTATTATATGTTTCAGAAAATGTTACGATTTGAATGTGCTCATTTCATTTGTTACTTTTCCAAATTCAAAAAGTAGAGCTGTCTTATGAAGAGGCACACTATTTGCCATTCCATCTGCATCTTTTGGGTGCATTCATGCATTGTAAAAATCAAGCTGCTCTAAGTCCAAGATGATTACTGTAATCAGTTCAGGTGTCCCAAATTTTATAATTTGTAATCATCTGTAACTTGTAATCATTACATCTATAATGTCATCATGATGCATAGTGCCAAGATCCCATCACACTTTGTCAACACCATAAAATAAAATCAATTGTCATTGAACCCATTGCATTCTGGGTATTTTTTGTCGTCTGCTGAAATTGTCTTCTGCATCAAAAATCAAGAATATTTTGACAATATTGGTCTAACTAACTCTTGTAGAAATGATGTCTTGCCAGCAACCAGTTTGGATCTCAGATCAGGCCCCATGTTTGTGGGGCCTGATCTGGATCCAAACTGTTTGCCCAGATACCCCTAAAGGGGTATCCCGAACGGAATGGGTTAATGTCAAGATGACATCACTATAGCAGCAAGGGAAGTCGATCAATACCAGTGTTACTGCAACTGCAAAGAATTCATATAAACTGAAAGAATCTTTTCTCAAACAAATACGTCATTCTCAAATATTTCAATTCAAAGTGAAATGCGGAAGTGAATGCACTAAAACGGTACATGGCATTATGCAGTCCTTTGCTGTGCAAAGGCTTGCCAAAAGATGTGTAAGAACGTCAAAAACTATACTACTGTATAAAATGCAGTGCTCTAGGAAAAGTCAAGCTAAAGCAATAATTTTGAGATTTCTATTCTTTCTTCTCAAAACATGATCTGGACATGTCAAAATGGTTTTGTATCAATGTTGGTGCCATATCGTAACATAGCACCCACATCCAAACTACATCATTTTGATGTTGCATGCCCATAGATATGTGCCGCAACACGACAAAACCAACAAAGTAGCATGTGCACCCAGTGGAGATTCATATCAGGCAGTGGCCCAGTCTGATCAGAGTTTTTGCTAAGTGCTTAAATTAAGACTGGGCAGATACCCAGGCCGATCGGAGTCTTCACTGGCCACACATGCCACTTTGTTGGTTTTGTTGTGTCGCGACTGAAGTATCTTGAATTCTCACCAGACTGGTTCTATACAGAGCTCTAGATAAGAGGGAGTATTTGGTGATAATTAGGGATAATTTTTGTTAATTCTGCATAAAAGCATATGTTGTGACCCCTCATCTGAACCGTCTCACCGAAAGGGTTCAGATGAGGGGTCACAACATATGGTTTCGACGAAAAATAAGAAAAATTATCCTTAATTATCATCAAATACTCCCTCTTATCTGGAGCTCTGCTATAGAAGGCAACAATATTGGTGTTTATTGGTGTTAAAGGAAAATAAACTCACTCCTTATTTGTTGCTCAAGTAAACAACTAGTTTAACAGTAAACAACTACCGTAATGCGCTTAAGTATTGGGACACCTAAAACAATTAATTTTCCATTTGTCCCAAATGGAAAATTAATTATTTTAGGTGCCCCAAAATTTACGCACATTACGGTATTTGACATAGTACCCAGCCAGGGCATGTATCAAAATTATGTAATTTTGACATTGTATGCCTGGTGAGCTTTAACTGCTTGACAAAATGTAAACAATCGTTTAACATAATGCTATTATATCAACAAACATTTGGCATCCCCGGCATCTTTGAGCCATAACCAACATGTGATGGATCAACTCATGATCGATAAAACTATATCAAACCATACGCCATCCTATGCCAAGTAAAGCCGTTGATATTAAACACATAACTGCAGCTACCGTTGCTAAGCCAAAACTCCACCCCAACTGATAGTCTACAGTGACTCCTGGTACAGCACTACGTACTGCTGAATTAATTTCTGCTGCATAAATTATTATTCCAATGATTCCAAATAAACCTGCAAAATAAACAGAGACATATATGATTATCTGTGTAAACACTAGCCCAAGTGAGCAGGGGCTAATTATACTCCATCTAGAGCCATTTCCTAATGAAACAAACACAAACTGTATGTAAAACTTATGGAAGGCTAGCACAGAGCCAAGGAAGGCTAATATCAAGTCTAAATCATCGCATTAAATGGTAACAGAAATACGGTCTCCAAAACAAACACTCACTAAAACCTTAACATGCTGGCAAGTAGTGACTGGTGACTTGGGCCTGGGTCCTCGTAGTGGTGCTTATGTGCACTCATAAAGGCTGTGCAAAATTTCTGACTATACATGTAGTTTCATAAGATAATTCTGACTCCTCAGAGATTTTGAGCAGTGCAGAAAATGGCGCTTCCTGTCAGGTCCAAGGCCACTATGAATAATTCCAAATGAGCATGTGAGTGGTGCTCACTTGGTCACGTGAGCGGCCCCATTGTTGTGTAAGCGGCCATAAGCCTGCCACGTGAGCAGAACAGTACAGCTCACGAGTGGCGCTGGACCAGCCATGTGAGAGGTACCACGGATCACGCGAGAGATGCCAATCTGGCACCGCTGACGTGAGCATGGCCACTCACACAGCAAAGATTTACTGTTCTATAGACAAAATATTGTTTGTAGCAATGTAATTTTATTTGATGTTTTTTTTTCCCAGTTGCATCAGGAGGTAATGTTTTAATATTTCCTCTCCTAGTGCATTGAGGCTATAAAAGTGTTTTACCCATGTCTTATTATAGTATTTCACTACATCTTTTCTGACTTTTGCAGGGAAACAATAAACTAAAGAATGCTAGGTGACAGTTTGCTCTTTAATATTGACATGTAATTATAAATAATATTTAACAGGCAGGGTGTTTTCTTTTTCTCTTTATCCACCTCATGGTAGAGTTTCCCACATGCATATATTAGCAGTTTATGAGTGTTCACTAAACTGATGCACTCCAATTCTGTGGCCGGTGTAAAAATACTTGTCACTTCTGTTTTGTTTCACATTAGTGGGAAGAGGTTAGATGTCATGCTGGTTTAGCCGGAATTTTCCAGTCACTCCAATATTTCTAAAACCTTAACGTAATTTCAGATTTTCACCTCTGGCTCCCATCCTAGGGATAGATTTTTACAAAAACCTTATACTGATCTTCAGATGGATCTATGGATGAGCATATGTATGCAAAACTTGAAAACTCTATGCCCCTAGCATGTCATGCAGTGACATACAAGATTTTATCATATGATGTCACATCTGAGAGTGTAATAAAGCCATGCATTGAAAACAATAATCCACTAGTGGATTAAATATGCAAATTACGTCGTAGCGTTATACATTGACGTCCATAAAAACGTCGCATTTTCTAATGGCAAAATCGTGACGTTTTAGTGCAAATTTTGCTAATAAAATGAAATTTTAGTGTCACGATAAATAGAATCTTGCAATAGGTGCTCCTGTATTATTGAATTTATTAAACTCGAGGGAAATCGATAAGATGCTCGGCACAGCCTCGAATCTTATCCTTTTCCCCAACTCTTTTAATAAATTCAATAATACATGAGCACTCATGTAAGATCCTCTATATATAATTACTTTTTGTTGAAAACCTTGGGAATTCAGAGCCTGAAAATGAACATTCTGCCTACTTGTGCAGTGAAATTGTAGCCCTCAAACTGAGTCAATCATTGTTTTCTCTGAAATATTCAAAACAATTTATACCCTAATGTGCATAAGTATTGGGACACCTAAAATAATAAATTTTCCATTTGTCCTAAATGGAAAATTCATTATTTTTAGGTGTCCCAATATATACGCACATTACCGTACCTTGTCTGGCCAAACCTTTCATTTGTCACAGCTGTTGGAAAATGGATTTGTTAGGCCCTGGGAATCTGGATCGAAAAACTGCTGAAAATACTGGGTTGGAAGGGCTGAATTCTTACCTGCCAAAAATCCTGTTATTAAGTATGAGATTGCTAATAGCTGTCTATTCTTTTCAATTTTAAGGAAAGCCCAGATTCCAGTGAGTATTATACATGTTGCTCCGAATAACACTGCCAAAATTTCCATTGCTCGTACTGCTAACAAGAATCCTACAGAGAAAAGGCATAATTCTTAAGTATAATAAAAATTCAGTGTAACTAGACATTTGCAATTCCAGGCATAAAATTTGAAATTCCAGGCATAAAATTTGAAATTCCAGGCATAAAATTCTCAAATAATGTGGTTTGTACATGGCTGTATCATCACCTCATCATCGTCCCTGAAGTTAAAAGTTGCTCCTCAGACTCATAATAAAATCCCCTCCCATCTATTTTGTATCATGCAATATCTCTGGGCATTTAATTATTTTATAGTATAATACAGTATGCTTGCATCTTTTTTCATGAACGTGTGTGTCTTGCCCTCTTTAGTGAGTGAGTGAACTCGGGTTTAACGTCCCACCAACAACAAGGTCATATGGAGATGGGACCTCAGTTTAAAGTCTCATACGAAAGACCAGAGAAGCGGGGGATTGATCTTGCGACCCCTGGATTGGTAGTAAGGAGTGTTATCCACTATACTACAGCTGCTCTGCCTTCTTTAGACCTGCCTCACTAAAGTATTTCTAAAAGGTCACAACACAGAGCTCCAGATAAGTTGGATTTGTAAGGATAATTTTGAGATAATTTTTCCTATTTCTCAACAACAAAAATGTATGTTGTGACCCTTCATTACAACTGTCCCAGTGAAACAGTTCTAATGAGGAGTCACAACATAATGTTACTGCAGAGAAATCTGGCAAATTATCCCTAAATTACCCTGTTTACCCCTTCTTGCCTGGAGCACTGACAACACGTTTTTATGGAGGATGACCAAAAATTATCTTTCAAAATTGTCCTTAAACCCTACCTTTTATCTGCAGCACTGCATACATAGTCCACGAAAGAGTCGAGTTTTTAAATATAATTATTATAATTATTGTTCCTACTCCAGATAATTTGTTTGGACTTCATATCATGTAACTCTCATGCGGAGGTTCTAAAGAAGGGTCACAATATACCTTAAATAATCCTCAAAATTTGAACACCTAAAATAATCACCGTAAATGTCCAAAAATGGAACATTTTGGTTTTACAATGCATAATGCATGCAAAAGATTCAGTTGGAATGGCAAACTGTGTAGACCCTGCTCAGACTGCTCTCTGACCTGGGGCTGCAGTGTTTGTTCAGAGATATCCATCCCAATACTTGAAATTTTTCCAGTATTGTATGTTTACACTGAGAAATAAAATCATCACAGAATTATTCTCAAAAATAATCGGAGCTGCGACACAACAAAATAAAGTGAAATGTGCGCCCAGCGAAGACTCAGATCAATCTGGGCATCCACCTAGTCTGATGAGTGTTTTTGCTCTGCGCTTAAATAGTGGCTAAGGTTCTAAGCTACCTTAATGCGGACAGCCAAGACTCTGATCAGACAAGGCGGATGCCTAGGCTGATCTGAGTCTTTGCTGGGTGAACATACCACTTTCTTCAATTTATCATGCCGAGAATATCTACAGAATTATTTTCACAAATATCTTATCTTGACTTCTCACTACCTTTTTCTTCACTGTGTGGGCCACAATCAAAGTTGTCCAGACTTGTCAATGAACATTTTGCCCAGATTCCATGGTGAGCACTGAGTGTCTGGGTGGGGGTAACACTGGTTCTCTGTAATTCATCATGCCAGTTGGGGGTCGCTAGTCCAATTATTGCAAACACACCTGAAAATAACAGCAACAGAACTAGAAAATTGTGTCTGTAAGACACAAATGATGCCCCCGTGCAGTGTCTGTCACAGGGCAGTGTACATCACTAAACTGCCCATTATCGACAAATATTATTTCAAAGCACTTTACTTCTAGCCTGGCTGTCACAATGGCTATGTTCAAAATGCTACATTCTGAACAAAATTATTTTTACCTCGGAAAAATTTACCAGTACAAGCTCTATACCTTACAATGCAAAAAAGTGAATAAAATGACTAAGATGAGAATGCCATTTTTCTCCAAAATTATAGTTTGAAAAAGATCCAACTGAAAACAGTGTAAGGAGTTGATTACACAAACTCTATACCATACAATGCAAAATATTGCCTAAAATGACTAAGTTCAAACGGCTGTAATTCTGTCAAAATTGATTCTAGCTCCATCAAAAACCCATGTGCATATCTTCAACATGTCAAAAACATGTATAAAAGTTTGAAAAACATCCATTGGAAACTGGAAACAGCCGTAATTCTGGCAAAAAATAATTCAAGCCCACCAAAACCTTACATGTATATCTTCAACACATCCACAATATGTATGCAAAGTTTGAAAAAGATCCACAGAAAACTGTGGAAGGAGTTGATTACACAAACTCCATATCCTACAATGCTAAATATTGCATAAAATGACTAAGTTCAAAAGGCTGTAAGTCTGTCAAAATCTATTCCATCTCTATTAAAAACCACATGCACATCTTCAATATGTCCACAATATGTATGCAAAGTTTAAACAAGAATTCCTTGGAATGCTATGTCGCACCTGCATTGCAATTCCACAGTAGCAGAGGTCATGGCCCACTGATGTTCCATGCAATATTTCAACCAAATATACGAAGTGGTTCTAAAATAGAAGCTGATTTGAATTAGATCTTTCTGAAGCATTGCAGTCTGGTCATGCTCCATATAAAATTTAAGAACCATGGGTGCAGTGGTTTTGGAGAAATTAATTAAATATAGACCTTAACACCATGGTTAACGTAAATGTGAGCGCTTTTTTGTTGCAATGGCGGCCATCTTGGATTCTTGACCTGGCTGAATTTTACCATTCTGAAGTCTTGCAGTCTGGTCATGCTCCATATGGAATTTGAGAACAATAGGTGCAGTGGTTTTTCTTTAAATAGAATTTAACGCCAGAGTTAACGTAAAATTAATGTGAACGGAAATTTGTTGCAATGGCGGCCATCTTGGATTCTGGACCTGGCTGCTTTTTGGCTTGCGCTTTCGAGCGCAAGCCAGTATTCAAGTGGTTTAGTGATACCGAGTTATTTTAGGAGGAAACGATACGTCACGCTTAGTCGGAAAATACCAGGAGAGTGTGTACTGCAACGATTCGTTCTATGGCCGCAATTAAGCAAAAGAGATTGGAAAGTTCGTTCCGATTTGAGACAGCATTTCTTCATTATTTTCTTCACAGACATAACAAACAAAACGTTCGTTCCGGTTTGAGACAGCATTTCTTTAGACATAAACAAAGACCTTGTCCGATTTTGTCTATTTTTATCCATATCCAATTTGCCTCATCTGCTAAAAATAACATTCTATTTTTGATAGTACATGTACTTTTTTTTTTAATATTTCCGTTAAAAAGCATGCTTTTCTTTTAAAAGTGCCTTAAACTTGGCCACATTTCTTTTGCTTTTTATAAACTGATTGCATAAAAAATGAAACTCTGAATGCAATGCAAAGTATTTGGCTTTGCATCCTAAGAAATAAACCAAAACTTGTGTAAGAAACAGTGTTTATATATAGCTTAGCGCAAAGCATTAGCTTTTCCAAAACATCATGCAGCGGCGTCGCGAAAAATAGGCCTTAGGGCATCGCATAATCTGACTAGTCAGAGCAGCCGGCACACTGTCCAGCGCCGATGCATTCGTTGGATCTGTCTTTTTCGGCATATATATATTCTTCATCTTTCATGCTGATGCTAGACTGATCAGACTGCGCTTATGCCGGAGTTGGCTGATCTGGATTTTGGATTATAGTAGGTGCGAGTGGGGGTTGTGTGGACCCTTTCTTGCTTTTATAACACTCTCTAATGTTGCCTTCTTACTTCAGCTATACAAATGTACAGAGAAATATTTACACTCTTCGGCGATTTCCTTAGATGAACCTGACGTTGTTCATACATCCACGAACAACACACATTCGTGCAATCTTACGTGTAAGCAACGTCATGGATAATTCAGATAGATGATTGGCCGACGTAACTTTGATATATGTCATGTCACAGTGACGGCTGCTGTACATCATTACCAAACATGTTGGTTAATAACTATTTTTCGTCCTTCGTTAAATTTAGTCAGAACTTCACGAATGAGTAACAAAATTGATGTAAAAACATAGCATAAATATATATAAGATAAATTTCATTTGTCGGGGGTTCATGGAAATACGAACGCAATGGGTTCCGGGCTTTGTTGCTCCCAAATGGTGTAGAGCAAGTTATTGTCCCAAACAACAGCAGCATGCATTTTCTTCACAGAGTGTCAAAATTTTGTTCCAGTCACTGCCACTGATGCCACTTAAACCAAAAATAAACTTCAGTAAATATAAATTTACTGTCTTCTTTCGATGCAAAGTTCAGATGTGCCAAGATTCCATAGACATGGGTTTGAAACAGTCTTTCCTCAAATTTTGATTCAGACTAAATGTGACTCAACAGCTGTGAAGAAAAGACTTGAAATAGGTCCATATAGTTATTTTCCTTGAGACATGCCTAAAACGGCCGCCATAAACGTTGGAAAACTGTTGTTGTTTTTTTTTGTTGTTGTTGTGTGTGTGTGTGTGTGTGTGTGTGTGTGTGTGTGTGTGTGTGTGTGTGTGTGTGTGTGTGTGTGTGTGTGTGTGTGTGTGCGTGTGTGTGTGTGTGTTTAAATATTTCTTCAATTTGTTTTTCAAATAAATTCTACACTTGTTTTTATTTTTATTTTACATCCGTGGATAATGCCACCATTCAATAAGTTAGAAATTAAATACTTTGCTAAATAAAAGTTAGCAACAGAAAGTGCACTAACAATCGGGTTCGCTTCAATAACAAGTCATGAAAATTTCACTGTCTTAGCTGTGCAAGCCTTCCTTTTAAAAGGAAATTTTATTATCATTCTGAGGTCTTGCAGTCTGGTCATGCTCCATGTAAAATTTAAGAACAATGGGTACAGTGGTTTTTAATTTAATAGAATTAAACGCCAGGGTTAACATAAAATTAATGTGAACAGAATTTTGTTGCAAAAGCGGCCATCTTGGATTCTCGACCTGGCTGATTTTTATCATTCTGAGGTCTTGCAGTCTGGTCATGCTCCATGTAAAATTTAAGAACAATGGGTACAGTGGTTTTTAATTTAATAGAATTTAACGCCAGGGTTAACTTAAAATTAATGTGAACGGAAATTTGTTGCAATGGCGGCCATCTTGGATTCTGGACCTGGCTGATTTTTATCATTCTGAGATCTTGCAGTCTGGTCATGATCCAAATGAAATTTGAGAACCATGGGTGCAGTGGTTTGGGAGAAATTAATATTTAACGCCAGAATTGACGTAAATGTGAACGGACTGACGGACGGACGGACGGAATGACGGACGGAAAACAGGACGCCTATCTCGCACCTTGCTAAAGCAGGTGCGACAAAAAAGACCCATTACAAACTGTGAGAGGAGTTGATTACACAAACTGTATACCGTAAAGTGTGACGAACGGACGGACAGACAGGAGCGACTCTTAATGCCCCCTGATTGTTGTCACGGGGGCATAAAAAGGTCAGGGCTTCCAAATCATGTTGCTAAAATACACGCCAGCACAGTTGGAACGCAGCTCCAAGGAGTAGGGATATAATCAAACACATAGCAACGAATATTTGTTCGAAATTGTCGCCATCAAAATGGCTATCGACGAACCCCATAGTACTTTAACGCCACCATACAGATTAATCAAATCGCCCCACCGGTTGAAATTTTAAGAGCACTTTCCTGACTTCCATTATTGAATTTTTCTGTTAAAGTAATTCCAGGACATCCTTTTCCGCCTGTGTAATTATTGACGAAACAGTGCCCTTTACGTCAGCGTCAAACATGTAAACAAATAATTACGATTTACAGCTTATTCGACTTTCTCCAAAACGCAGACCTATGCCATGATAAATATTGATATATATTCTACTATTATGTGAAATTTCAGAAAATTTGGTTTTGGAACATTTTAAAATTGCAAAATAACATATGACCACCCGGTTTGAAAACAAACCGAAAAATTAAATGGCGTTGATTCGAAATCATGCCAGCCTTACGCGCTAAGTTTTCACTGCCAAATTTACAAACTCACAATTCGGCCTGTCCGTAGAAACGTAACACCTCTCACTGATTAATCTTCAACCAAGACCGAATAAAACAGTCAAGCAAATACATTTTATTCATATTTTATTTTCAGATACAATAATGTCAACTCTCACCTCTATGCTCTAGCAAATCGTAAACACAAGCTTATGACGTGATTTTGAATCGATTAGAAGTTTGTATAATCATGGCTTAAAAGACGGACTTAATCAGCAATTGATGTACATTTAGGTACAGTTCATGCTATCGTTCAGGATAAGCCTTTCCCTCATAATTGAACGGTAATTTAACGGTTATTTCTTTTTTTAATTAGCAGATCACGCGCTTGATTTCAAAAGTCAAATAAACGGTTGTATGTGTGTAACCTGGGAGGGATGAGGAATGCCCCCCCCCCCTTCGTGGGACGGTTATTGGCGGTTATAAGCAGGAGTGTAGGGGTTATTACACTTTACGCACAATTATGTTTATCCTTTGAGAGCAAGAATAAGAGGTGGGCCCCAAAGATACTTTATATTGCCGCTACTATTGAAATTTTGTTCAATTTACAAATACCAGCATCATCAAATATGGCGATACCTGTTGAAATTTTGTCTATTTGTCAAAATTACAATACGCACCTGGCTATTAGCGTAAAGGCAGTTACGCCTTTGAGAAGAGTTAGCAGTGCACTGTATGCATGCGATGTTTTTGCATTGCCTGTATAAGTTTGAGAAACTCGCCAGGCATCTGTGTGTGTGTGTGTGTGTGTGTGTGTGTGTGTGTGTGTGTGTGTGTGTGTGTTTTTTGGGGGGGGGGGGGAACATTTACGAATCTGCAGGTACACGGGTAGATCTACATAAAATAATAGAATAGAATAGAACATTTATTTCTCCAATTACGAACCCTTTCCGTTATGCAGTCACATATAAACAAACAACAAAAACATTTACTAATAATTCAGATCGTGTTTTCCTATTTCTCTATTAAAATGACTGATGTTGCCTCACATTAGAGTAGTCTTAGCGAGTCGGTTCTATATACAGCCGCAACACGTTTTCATGTATAACTGGCACAAATTATCGTAGACTTATTATCAAGACACAACTTTATCAATTTCCTGTTAGTTTTCCTGAACTGGGAGACTCTTCAAAAATTCTTTGCTCTCAAAGGAGCAAATGCTTTCCTTAAAGAGTTTACTTCCATTGGAAAGGTAGGATAAATCAAAAATATTATTGCCGAGATGCTTCCCCTGAAAGTGTACTCGGTTTCCCTAGGCCCACACATTTACATGTACACTCTCAATTTCTTTTCAGTTCCTTCCAATGCTTAACATGTTCACTATCATTTGTATGCCGACAAATATGTTAATTGTCCGGTTGACTAGCAGGCCCGGGTATCTTGCAGGTCACCAGAAGATTTGATATTTTTGCATTTACGAATCGTCCCGAAGGCACATGTAAAGGGCAATCCAATACACTTTATACTCAACTCTGGGCTTAATCATTATTCATCATACTCTGCGTCCTGAAATTAAATACCGGTAATTGGGCAGTCGATTTCCGAATCGAATAGGACAAAAGTCGAAATACATTCATTAGGCAATGATAGGAATTGAGCTAACGGCCTTCAGATTCTCATCTGAACACTCTAAGCTACCAAATGTGGTGACGTGCGGGAAGGTTTTCACTTTTTCCCTTACTGTAGTATTTTCTGAGGGTCAGTAAGTACACGGGTGACCTGCAACAATCCAAGACTAAGATAGCTTGCACCACAAATGTTATAAAAGTTAAGATGAACAGCTTGCATGTGTGCATTCTATTATGGATCTTTGCTGGTAGCTTTTTTGTTCATGCACATTTTGCTAAATGAAGGCAATGATGGGTTGCTTGAATAAGTATACAAAGTTCATGCGTATTTCAACAGTTTCTCACACGCACGCTATTTTCAACTTTCAAGCAGATTGTTTAAGTATACTGTCAATGGTCTTTACGCTTATTCGGGATGTGGAATTTGCCAAAGTGGAGCGATTCGTATACAGTTTAAGTTCATGTAACAGTACTTTGCTTCCACGGAATAAATGGCTGTTTTTGTGCCACGTGCCAAACGTCGGATGGCACGTAGCAAGGCTCCAAGTTTTCCCCACACCTCCCACATCCGCACACCCCGACACATTTTCATGCTCATCATCGAACGCACGAAATGCTCTTCGTAACTTAATTCAGAACAGAAAGAGTTTGCTTGCAAGCCAATCAGGGTTTTGCTATTCGCTTATATATACAGTTTTGTATCTTGAAGCAGTCTTGTTAGACTAAGCAGATTTTGCTGTTATCATATCCGACAAGATTCCTCTTTCCCTGTTGCGGCTCAGCTGTTGGTAAGATTCAAATGATTGTAATAAATCTCAGTATGTGTAACAACAATGAAGCCAAATCGGGCAGAGAGAGAGAGAGAGAGAGAGAGATAATACGCTGTCACAGCAACGACTGTTCAAGTCATGTTTGGGACCTATACATCACTCCAGGCATCAGTCAAGATGAATTCCCCCACTTCCCTGGCCCCCACCCTCGTCACCAACCGCCTCCTTCCATCCCCACCTGGCTTGTTTCTTTCTAAGTAACTTGAGCCGCGACGCGAGAAAACCAACGATGTAGAGATAATCCTGGGCACCCGCCCAGTCTGACCAGAGTCTTTGCTGTCTGCAGGTAAGTTAGACCCTTAGCTACCCTTAAAACGCTTAGGAAAGACTCTGTGCAGACTAGGCGGATGCCGAGGCTGATCTGAGTCTGCGCTGGGCGCACAACCACTTTGTTTATTTTCTCGTGTCGCGGCTCATATGTTCTCTGTAATTGTTGAGAAAATTATAAAATCAGATCGTAAATTTTTCGAAAACTAGACAAACAAAACGACAAGAAAGAAACTCTAAAATACTTCGTACTGGTGCATTTCATGTCCGACTCATAATCTGTTTACATGGCATGCGGACTGGCAATCTAGCGCGAGGCAATATACGTCATTTATTTTATTACGTCACAACACTGACCTTATTACTTATTTGACAGAAAACAGATGACTGTTTGAAAGATAAATAATATTAGAAAAGGATATTATTTTCACAAATTTGAGTGGCAGAACGTCAGATTTGTACAATGCCAATCAGGTCAGCAGTCAGGTAAGGTACGTTCTACCAGTTTGTAGTCTTTTTTAGCTAACTAAACTCCGTAATTTTTCTCCTCTTCAAGTATTTAGCAATCTGAGCTAATGTTTGACAAGCTGTCGACCTCATTTTTCTGTCTAAATTGTGGCTGTCCGGCAAGTATTGCTGGTGCTCATATCACGTGCAAGACCGTTTCCTGAGCGTTAAAACTGCAGATGCCATCTTTTATTTTGCAATTTAAAAATGTTCCAAAACGATATTGCTTGAAATTTCACATGCAAATAGAAGAAATAATAAAGTTTTCGATGGCATGGGTGTGCGCATTGGAGAAAGTCTCAGCTTTCTGTAAATTATGTTTTATGTTGATACAAGTTTTCGTTAGAATCAAGATAGAGTATTGTCATATGACGATGAATATTTTAGCATTTCGAGCAATTTTGGCCCTGAATTTTGTTGAGAAAGCCTGCTTAATACTAGTTAGCAAAACATTTTTATGTGTTTAATTAATTTTACATACCCAATACCTCTAAATACATTTGAGAATAATGGGAAATTTCGTCAAGAACCATGTTCGCCATTTTTTGGGCCTATTTTTTATGTGGAAGGATCCACCGTTGTAAATACAATCACCGCTTTTCGAGGGTTTGCGTTCCAACTGGCACACACTAACTAGAGCAAGTGAGCAGGGGCTCACGTATACCCCCAGCCAGTGCCACCGCCTAATGATACTAAACTTCTAACACAAAAATTTAACACAGGTGAGATAAAAAATTTGAAGTCTGTGACCTTGTCCTTTGGTCAGCAGCAGCATACAGAGAAGGGTCCCTATAAAACTAGAAACGGAACCAAAACAAAATGAAACGAAACGCAACGAAACGAAACGCAGCGAAACAAAACGCAACGGAACGAAACGAAACACAACGAAACGAAATAGAAATAAAACGAAATGGAGCAAAATCTGAAAAATACCATGAAAGTATCACAATAGTACAGCACCACATATTAATGCAAAAGGAAGACTAAAAAAGCCCCATGTTTAACCCTATACATTGCTATATAAAGTTATCAAGTTACTGGGTATTTGTTAGATCAAATACATTAACTTTTGCTCCATTTCGTTTTATTTCTATTTCGTTTCGTTGTGTTTCGTTTCGTTCCGTTGCATTTTGTTTCGTTTCGTTGTGTTTCGTTTCGTTCCATTGCGTTTCGTTTTGGTTCCGTTTCTAGTTTTATAGGGACCCTACAGAGAATGTCAACTAATCTGTTGCAACCTAAAAGTAAACCTAGTAATATATCAAAAGGTTCCATTGAAGGATATCTGAAATATAAGAAACATTATAAAGCAATACATTAATAACACTTTTTAAGTATGTGACCTTGACCTTATGTCAACAGCAGCAGTCAGATGATATACATTGTTGCAACCTTAAGACAGAAGACTACACATATCAAAAGGTCCTATTAAAGAAGATGAGAAAAATAACAAAAGAATATATACTTTACACAAAGCTGTAACATGGTAAAGCATAAGTTTGTGACCTTGACCTTAAGTGAAGGCATGTGTGGGGATGTTAAAGAATAAATTTTAAGACTAACACCTATCAGCATACCAAATATAAACCAAACCCAACAAAGGATTTGCATGATATGAGATCTCATAACCTTTAACAGAAATACATATACATGTATGAATATGTCTAAGTCTGTGACCTTGACCTCTAGGTCATATATAAATATATACATATACCAAACCCAACTAAGTTTTTGCATGATATAGCATCTCAAAAAATTTAACACAAAACTTTAACATGAAAAGTCAAAGTCTGTGACCTTGACCTTTAGGTCACAGTTATGAGTGGGGATAGCAGAAAATAAAACTCTGAAACAACATCTACCATCATGCCAAACATAAACCCAACCCACCAAAGGATTTGAATTATACAGAGATCTTAAAAACTTTAACACAAAACCTAAACATAAAAAGTCAAAATCTGTGACCTTGACCTCTAGGTCACAGGCTTGAGAGGGGGTGGTACAGAATAAACCATTATTTATCATCATGCCAAATATACTGCTCACAAAAAGTAGGGGATATTATGACATAGAAGCGAGTACAAAAATTAACTAGAAGGTTGTCCAGGGACAACTGGTCGAGCCCGCTGTTTGCTTTAGTGACCTATAAGTATGTCAAGACTAAGTAACTGCTTCACTCTAGAAAGAAGCCAAAAAAAACATCATGCTTAGCCAGCATTTTCTTCTTTTTTTCCTCCTAATTTTCACAAAGGAAAATAAGTAGAAGTGATGACCCAGGCAAGCTCAATTTATGATAGTTACAATATCTGACCTTCAAGTGTGACCTTGACCTTGGACCTACCCAAACACATATGTCACTTGACACTTCCACTCATCAAGAAGAACAATTGTGCCAAATTATTTTGAAATCCATCCGTAAATGTAGAAGTAATGGCTCGGACAAGCTCAATTTATGACCATTTAATCATTTGACCTTCAAGTGTGACCTTGACTTTGGACCTACTAGAACAAATGTTCCAAACTGCACTTCTTCTCATCAAGGAGAACAATTGTGTTAAATTATTTTGAAATCCATTTGTAAATGTTGAAGTTATGGCTCAGACATGCTCAAATTACGGTAATTTTATCATTTGACCTTCAAGTGTGACCTTGACCTTGGACCTACCTGAATAAATTTTCCAAATGGCACTTTTAAACATCAAGGAGAACAATTGTGCCAAATTATTTTGGAAATCCATCCATAAATGTAGAAGTAATGGCTCGGACAAGCTCAATTTATGGCCATTTTATAATTTGACCTTCAAATGTGACCTTGACCTTGGACCTACCTGAACAAATGTTTCAAATGGCACTTTTATTCATCAAGGAGAACAATTGTGCCAAATTATTTTGAAATCCATCCATTAATGTAGAAGTAATGGCTCGGACAAGCTCAATTTATGGCCATTTTATCATTTGACCTTCAAGTGTGACCTTGACCTTAGACCTACCTGAACAAATGTTTCAAAAAGCACTTCTACTCATCAAGGAGAACAATTGTGCCAAATTATTTTGAAATCCATCAATAAATGTAGAAGTTATGGCCCGGACAAGCTCAATTTATGGCCATTTTATCATTTGACCTTCAAGTGTGACCTTGACCTTGGACCTACCTGAACAAATGTTTCAAAAGGCACTTCTACTCATCAAGGAGAACAATTGTGCCAAATTATTTTGAAATCCATCCATAAATGTAGAAGTTATGGCCCGGACAAATCCGGACGGACGCACGCACGCACTAACGCACGCACGCACTAACGCACGGACATACACCGAACTGACATTGTAACAACTATGTCTCGCTCTCCGCAAGCGGGCTCGACAATAATAATGGCTGGGTTAGTTTATTGTTGCATATTGACAGAACACTATTCAAGTAACAATATTCAACTAAAACAGAAACAGTCAATGCATGCCATGTGACCTAAAGCAGCACATAAAGGACTGTGGGGTCTACACCTCAATTTCACATTGGCGAAAAAAATTCTTTTGGACCTTCAGATTCTGTGAATAATAAAATTCTTCATAATTTTCGAAACTGAGAACACCCAATTTGGTAGGCTTTATTGCGTTATTTAAGGTGTAGGACTGTTACAAATGTCACCATATGTGAGACAATTCACTATAGGGATCAAACATGGTTTTTCATGCATTAACGTTTGCCAGGTCCCGAAGGAGATGTTGACAACCGAGGCCGAAGGCCGAGGTTTTCAACATCTCCCAAGGGACCTGGCAAACGTTAATGCATTGGAAAAAAATGTTTGATCGCTGTTATTGCATAAATTCAACGAAATATTCGTTAAGATTTGCGAAAATACGGCACTATATTTTGTCACCGTTTCACAGCCAACGCGCCGGTGCATCTTTTTTTATTAATATCCGTCTTCCTGGCCCGAGAGCATCAATCTGTTCAAAATGGCTGCCATGATCCTATTCAACCTCAGTATTTATGGAAAGAGTCCAAGATGGTCGTTGCAAATTCATCAACAAAAAGCAGATACCTTGATCAAAGCAAAAAACTCCATACAGAATATGCCTGGTCCATTCATGCACCATCCTGCAGTTCTTGGTTGCTGAAAGCTTAGGGTGCATATTTTCTTTAACACTCTCCATTTGGCATCGTGAGAATGAAGACAACATGGCTTTGAAATCCGTGTCAGTACTTTATGACGTTATAAGAGTATAAAGTATGATGACGTCACAAGAATACATAGGTAGCACGCGACCAATTATATTGTTAATTAACCGAAAGAGGAGAAGCGCACCAATTCGACCGAAACGGGAGAGACAAAGGTGCATGGCGGTTTTTAGTGGCCTGGCACAAGCATAACGAAAGTTCTGTCATCGTGTTTCAACAGCGCGTGAAAAACATTGTTGAAACACGGCTTTTCGCCTGTTGATGCACGGCTGTTAATACCCCATCGGCACTGCTTTTTATGCAATAACACACAATGGTAACTTTTTGCCTATCATTTTCTCCTGTGATAAAACCGCATGGAAAAAGTATCTGTATCTTGTTGACTGAGGCATTAGGCATCTGTCTTAATAAAATTTGCATGAAAATTATTAGTCATTGCTGCGCTGGATTCGTGTGAAATTTGGGTGTCGACCCCTTGTCTTCTTCAAATTTACTCTAGGTCACGTGACAAGCTTAATCGTTTCAATATTCATACTGAGGGTCTCTATGAATATTTGTTTTATGAATTATAACAGTTTAATATTCATTTACTTATTTTCCTTACTTCTGCTGCCTTAAATGTCTTAATATCCCTTACTTAGTTTGAGCAGTATATAAACCCAATCCATCAGAAGACCTGTTTGGATAATATAAGATCTTAAAAACTTTAACGCAAATGTCAACTCGCGGAGAGATGGATGGAAGGATGACGAACGGACATCAGATGAAAGCTATATACCCCTAGTCATACTTCGTATGCCGGGGGTATAATAATATCTAGCAGCATGCCCATACACAATTTTGTTTAAGGGCAAATGCAACCCCTGGGCTGGTACATGTATTTGGGGGAAAAAGCAAAAATATGAGGGTAAACTCTTTTGAAGTCTAGGATTGGTGTTCTTACTTTGAATGTAGTGACTATGAAACCCATATAACACCATTATCAATATTACTAATTTATATTCGAGTTCAGGACTTCTTCACATTCACTTATTCTAATCTGACGAGCTGAGCGAAACGCGTTGACACTTTTTTTGCATAGTTTTATTTTAATAAATCTAAACATGTAACGTCAAACCTTATTTTATTTATATATATATATATATATATATATATATATATATATATATATATATATATACATGTATATATATATATATATATATATTATATATATATTATATATATATATATATGAAATAAGAGTTGACGTTACATGTTTTGTTATTTAATGATCAACTATATATATATCATGTAGATTACTACAGTTTTTTTTCCTGTGTGCCAGAGTAATACAGGGACCAAATATGGTTTTTCACTGTTGTTTTTTTCTATAATGCCAGTGTAATATAAGGACCAAATACGGTTTATCGTGCATTAACATTTGCCAGGTCCCTAGCCCTAGGGAGATGCTTAAGGCACAATGTTTTTGACTGTCTGAAATCATTACTTACCTGCCAATATTAAAATACCAATAGCAACAAGGGTTGGTACTGGAACCCCTTTAAACAGTAAACTCATCTTGACTGTAGCTCACTTCTCTTCTTGTACTAGCAGACTCTCCAAATTCTTCAAAATCTTGATTGTTTATACTCTTTGGTGTGATTAGATCTAGGGTATAAAGTATATTGAATAAAATTAAAGTCCATTACATGTATATTATAATCCATGCAAACATTGATTTGATTACAATAATCAACAAGCATCAATTCATTAAGAATTCTGCAATAAGCTTAAATGAAAGAATCTATTCATGTCATTTGGTCAAAATGGCTCACAGAGTCCATTTTGAACAACAATTTGACGATTTTTCTACATTAAACCCTTAAAGTGCCAAAAATTAAAATTTTTGAATTGGCAACCAGTGTAGATCCAGATGAGGTGGCTCATAATGAGCCACCTCATCTGAATCTACACTGTTTGCCCTCTAGTGTTCGAATTCTCAATATGATATTGCTTGGACGAAACATTTTTTGAAATTCTGCAGACGTAAATTTTGTCGTCTGCTTTTTGGCGCACTAAGGGTTAAGAGAGCAGTAGTCTGCTATCAGAATGCTGAAAATGTACAGTTCTTCAAGCAGACTGGCTCCCATCGTACTTGTTTCATCATTTTCTCAACACAGTGACTGAAAAAAAATCAGCTCCTTAGCTCAGTAAGGCTGATCAACACATTATGTTGTTGGTAAAGCGCTAATGGTAAAGAATTCTGTCAAAAAATATAATTAAAATATTAAGACAAACAATTAAACAATGGAAGCCAGTCTACTCTTCAAGCCATCTCATCTAGGTCTCTTGAGGCAGCTAAAGGCAGTTTGAAACAAGACATTCAATGCTAACATATGAAGTGATACATGGACTATGAAGTCACTATGATGTTTCTATGTATTATAACAATACAATTGTTGTTTTGCACCCTTAAGATGCTGTTGGGAACAATTAGCAGGTCATCTATGAAGAGACCTTGTTGGGTTCTTTCAGTTTATCCACTTCAATCAAACTACTGCAAACTGCAATTTCGTAACTCTCTGATGCAAGAAAGTATATATCAACAGATTTAACCATTGGCTATGTAAGCAGCCAGTGTAACGATACTAAATGTGTAAAACTACTAATAGATATTATTGAAAATTAACTGCTGTTCCCACAACCAATCTTCGTAGGACTGTCTCTAAATACTGTAGTGAGTGTACCATATCCCTAGCCTGTAGGTCTCTGAATATGGTTCTGTACCTGGAGGCCCACAGTCTCTGAATATGGTACCGTACCATAACCTGTAGTCTATTAATATGACGCAACGCCAATTTTATTTTTTAATTAGTCTCCAGGTATTTCAGAAAAAGACAAACTGAAAAACAACAACAATACCGGGGGTGCAATTTTGTTGCTCTACGTACCTTGAAGTTGAGACACTTCCTTATACCTGGTGTATTTTACCCCGACTGTCCAAAATAAGGAGGCTGGCTCTGCAATCTACATGTACTTGAATCTTGATTCCCTCTCATAATGCACCAGTCATTTGCAACCACGACCCCCATGGAGCCGGGATAGTGGGGGCATAGCGGGGCTTAAGTACCGTGTTTTTACCTAAGCAGTGTTCCGGCAGTGCCGTGGATATGCCGGGCTTTTGATTCCCGCCAAAACAGTGGGGAAAATAGTGGAGTGTTTTTAACAAAATTTACACATTGTCAGAATATGGATTTTTAGCTTGCCTGTACGAATTAATGTACAGGAAGAGCTATTGCACTCCCCCCCCTCCCCCCCCACCGGCGTTGGCATTAGCAAAATGTTAAAATTTTACGTTAAAGTTTTTTAGGTGATGGGCAAGGCCCTGTCAGGTGAGCTATCCTGTCCCCCTGACAGGTCTTGTTATATTTACATGATCTCCTGGGGGCGGAGACCTTTACCAGGGATTTGACTTGAATGATGTCCCCACAGTGCAGGGCATATACCAGGGCTTTGCAGAGTGAAAAGTCAATATCCCCGCTATTCCCCGGCCCCAGGGGGGCCGTGGTTGCAAATGACTGGTGCATAAGCTTTTCTCTAGGGATGGTATGTGACCATATGCTGATGTGCCCAGGGATAAAGACTAACTATTTTGACTTAGGGTCCCACATACACTAGGCCCCTAAAATCTAAAAAAAACATGATACAGGCCCCTGTACACTAGGTCCCAAAAATCTAAAAAAAACATGATACAGGCCCCTGTGGGCCCCCACTGCCAAAATTCAAAATTTAACATTAGGCGTATGGACATTTTGTCCAAAATTTCAGGGGCCCAGCCTAAACTTTAGGGGCTGTGGGCTACTGGGCCCCTGTTAGTCTTTATCCCTGGTGCCAGCACCGGACACAGCACTTCCCAATATGTGCCTAACGGCAACTGGGCAAATCAAAAGCAACATCAATTTTCGAAGTTCAAAATTACCACCCTCATTTAATACTAGCCCTATTCAAAAGTGCTCTTGGATTCAAACATCTTTAGTTTCAATTTTATTTTGATGTTTACGTTTTTATTTATAGACTGAATCCTTTTACACAGGTAAGTGTCCTTTTATTGCAGAAAATTCGCGGAAATGGTCATTTCAGGCGATTGAAAATTGCACCTATTTCCAGGCGGAACGTGCGATTATTCTTTGGGAAATAACGACAAAAGTTAGCGTTTCGCAACATGAACGTCAGACTGAAAAAGATAGCGAAACGCGATCTTTTGAAGCAGAAGTAATTTAATACCTGATTAAAGAGATTGAATCAGCTACTTTCTCTTTACAATCGTTTACCTTCAATGCTGTGGCTTTACATAAGCATTAAACCTTACTATCTGCCTCTACAGTTGTTTTCCTGAATATGACAATGATTATGACAGGATGTGTCATCCACTGTCACACCTTGATCCAGATAATGGACACGTTCGGTAGAAGTACCTGTAAGTACCCGAGTACTCGCGAACAAATTCTTGCTCGAGGAACGATGCTGTCCGAAAGTTAGTTGCCCGAGTTTACTCTGTATATCCAGAACTGCTAGCAGTGTTAAGTGTGAATGTCCATCAGAAAGTGATTAAATGAAACGGTAATATAGATATATATAAAGCAGGGGGTTGTGGATCATGTCAAGATAGATAGATAGGGGGTCTGCAGAAGCCAAAACAACTTATAAAATCACATTCTGGCAGTGCTCCCTAGCTCCCCAAAATTAAGGGCTTGCTCCCCCAGCTCCATGAAAAATTAAATGGTCATTATCCCCTGCTCCCAAAAATCTCTGAGAAGGCCTCAATATACACCAGATTGTTGCTCATTACCATCCCAACCACCCACTCTCCGCTATCAAAGACATACGTCACTTGTTGTCCCTAATGTCTCTCGGTTCAAAAGCTCTTCAGAGCTTTTGTTACATGTTGTACGTCTTGCCGACTCAAAATAAATCTTGTGTGGTCTTGTAATGTACTGTTTTCCCTCATGCGTGTTTTCAATTCAGCTCTATCTATTCTCTCATGTAAGTCTTTATTTAGGCTATAGATAGCGGCTAGCGGACTTGTGAGGCAAAATCTGTCCTATTCTTACTCTTTCTGTTATACCTGTCTTCCTGTCTCTGTAAGAAACAAATTTATTCAGTGTTCAGTGTGCTCTCTCCAGAGGCACAGTGCTCATTCTTCCCATATCCCAGCAGTATCTCAGTATGAAAGCTCATAATGTTGTATGTAGGCTGATCTTTGCATTGTTTGCAATGCCGGAGGTGATGTGTTATATAGTCTTCCCTTTCTCGCATTCACACTCACTTTGGTTTAGTTTAAACGTATTTTATTGACACAAAAAGTACAAGCAATTGGGTCGGACCACAAGTTCTTACATTAGTTACGATCCTGAATTTGACATTTGTGGTTAGTTTATATAAATAAATGGCACAGGAAGTTGTGGTGTTTTTGTATATTTCAATTATTATTTTAAATTTGGCGGGCGGGCGTGGTGGTGGGAGGGGGGGTTGATTTAAGCAGGGAATCAGTTTGACCAATCCCTCCTGAAATTCCCCATGAAAATGAGATAATTTTGGCTGAAAGAGGGGTTCGGGTGAACACAGGCCTGCGCAGCCTCCATCCACCGCCTCCCCCACCCCACAATACCCATCTGGATTCGCCACTGATATATTTGGTTATTCCCTTGGGGATAACCATATTAAGTTAGGAATTCGTACTCCATTGTACGCCGTTACCTTTTGCTGAAAAAGGGTCCCACTATTTTCCGATACTCCTACATTTGGCGCACCCTGCTGCAAGATTCTCGCCAGCATCGCTAATGCATGATCTTTATAGCTTACCTTGGACACTTCATTTCACCCTATACAAGCAATTACCCGAGAGTTCAGCTACCAAGAGTTGTCACTAAAGAGTACAGATCAATAACAAGTTGTACTCGATTATGCGCCGTTTAGTTTCGCTAAATGCGGGTCCCACTATTTTCCGGTATTTATTCCCATATTTTGGCGCACCCAGCTGCAGGGCCCCTCCCAGCATCGCAAAGGCATGAGCTATAAAACTTGTCCTGACACTTCATCTCACATACTACAAGCATCTCAACTAATACAAGCAATAACCAGAGAGTACATTCCTCCTTAGCTGTCACTAAACAGTACAGGTCACCTAACAAAAGTTAACAGCACTGAAGCTCACATGTTACTAGCAATCACTAGACAAAAGGAAAAAGCTGTCAAGCTCGCCCCTTACCTACAGCTTCAATAAAGTCCAAGAATACAATAAAATTAACTTATATTGCGGCCAATTTTCTACTTTACCACTTGCATCCTATAGATTCATTGCTAAGGGATAACCTCTCAAGCTTTTTCAAAAGCTAAACTTGTGTGCCGTACTTTTGGTACGCTGCTTTTTAAAAATGCCGAATGCGTTCGCAAGTATTGGCTTTTACGAAATGATTGTGAAAACTATAGAGGAATGCTTAAGTAAACTTTTTACCAAACTGATACAATTGAAAATCTCAAACTTTTTGAGTGACGATGGTATCTTGGAAGACAATCAAGCAGGCTTCAGAGCAAATTATGGAACAACTGGCCAAATATTTATTGTTAAAACTCTTCTTAACAAGTATTTACGCAAGTTAAAGAAACCTATTTATGCCTGTTTTGTTGATTTTTCAAAGGCATTTGATTCTGTTTGGAGACAGGGTTTGTTTCAAAAGCTTCATAACTTAGGAATAAATGGTAACATATCTGAGACAATTAAACATGTATTCTACAACCCAATTTTGTATTAAAAAAGATAATTTTATATCAGATCCTATTCCAAATAATAAAGGTGTTAAACAGGGCGATAGTTTAAGTCCCACATTGTTTAATATATATATTAATGACTTGGGGTCATATATAAAAAAAACACGACCCCGTATTTTTGGGGGATATTTCTCTGAATCACCTCCTTTTTGCAGACGACCTACTTTTGTTGTCTGAAAGTAGCAGAGGTTTGCAAAGCTGTTTAAGTAGCCTAGAACAATTTTGTCAGGACCGGAAACTAGAAGTTAATCTAAACAAAACAAAGATAATGGTCTTTAGTAAAGGCAGAAGAAAGTATGAAGACTATCACTTCTCATATCAAGACACCAATCTTGAAATAGTTGACCAATATAAATATTTAGGAGTTAATTTGTTTTATAATGGCAACCTTAAGCATGCTGCAGATGACTTATATAATAAAGGTCTAAAAGCCATGTTCTCCTTGAGAAAAAAGGTTTTAAAGGTTTTAAATTTTTCACAATTCCCCGTAGAGCTAAGCTCAAAATTATTTGATTCCTTAATTAGGCCTATAGTTACATACGGGAGTGAAGTTTGGATCTCAGACTATTCTATAAATATAAACAATATTGATCTCCTCCCACCAGAAAAACTCCATCATAAATTCTGTAAGTATGTACTTGGCATTAATCGTAATTCACCAAATTTAGCAAACCGTTGTGAAGAGGGAAGAATTCCAGTCATTTTCTTTATAATTAAAAGGATGTTCAAATACTATGAACGACTAAAGTTATTACCAAGTAATACATTCTTATACAAAGCATTTCAAATAGATCAAGAACTTCATTTAAATGGGGACAAATCATGGTACTCCTCATTGGTAAAAGCTTTAAGATCAGCTGGGATAAAAGAGGGTGATATGCCTTTATTTGACTTCGAAATGATAGATAAAAACTAACTGATTATTATATGCAACAGACAACAAACACATTGCACAAGATAAAGATAAATGAGGATAGTAAACTGAAACTGTATTCATCTGTTGTTATTTAATGGGATAGTTCTATAATTACCAAATTTAGATTGAGCGCTCATAGACTAAATATTGAAGCAGGAAGGTATGCCAGACCAAAGATTCCAAATATTGAAACAGGAAGGTATGCCAGACCAAAGATTCCAAATATTGAAGCAGGAAGGTATGCCAGACCAAAGATTCCAAATATTGAAGCAGGAAGGTATGCCAGACCAAAGATTCCAAATATTGAAACAGGAAGGTATGCCAGACCAAAGATTCCAAGGAATGAAAGGACCTGCAATGAAGTTGAATCTGAATCTCATTTTATTTTGTTTTGTGATCACTATGATAGGCTGAGGAATGCATTATTTAAGGTATTTAATGTAGAAGAATCAAAACTGTGTTCAAATGATGAATTTGTTATTATTAGATAATTACTTAACCCTGAAAATAGAGCCGAAGCAATACAATTAAGTAAATATCTCCATAGTGCTATTGAACTACGTGAACTATAATACATTGTTATTATTTCTAAATAAATATTTCAGGCAAATACAAATGCCCCTGAAAAGAAGCTGTCATTTTTGTATGATAGTGCATAATTAAAATTGACATTTCTGTGCTACTTTATAACAGAAAAAAAGAACTGTCTGTCTTGCGCAGTTTGGTCAGTTTGAATATGACCTCTCCAGGTAGTCTCGGCGGATGAACACGGACTGTTTTCTGAAACTATGTCCTCTAGTCATATTCTCTTGCCCATTTTCTGTCTATGTCAGTGACTTGTATTCATAACGCCACTTGTGACTTGTAGCCACAGTCAAGTTAACCGCAACACATTGCATCTACGATATTCTTACAAATGACTGTCACTTCTAGTTATGCACCAAATATGAACTCTAGTCATGTTATTATTAAGTTGTATATTTTATATGATAAACGTGTCTGTGACATGCAGTCATATTGCCGCATAGGAACTGTAGTCATATACTACGATGGCCCAATTGGCTCACTTTTCATTTCCATACTATTTCACCGGCAATTCCGAATTCCGAATTCTGAATTCCGAATATTTCATTTCACTTGCAACGTTTTTTGTCAGGAAGAGTTACATCCACAAGATAAACAGTTTTAAAACAAAATGAAGGGAAAGGGGCAAATATTCTTTGAGTTATTTCCCTTCGTAGTTTTATCCGTGACACTTTGTCCGTGGCATTTATTTTATTTATTTTTCTTTCTTTTTTCTGTTAATATCTTATAGGCAGTGATGGAGTTACATGAAATTTTGCAGGAAGATTGACATCACAAGTTAAACATTTATAACACAAAATTAACGTCAATGGGCAAATTCTTTAAGTTATTTCTCTTTGTAGTTTCTTTGCCTGTGACATCATTTGCCCATGGCATTTTAATTTTCCCGTGACATTCTGAATTTTCAATATCTTGATTGAGTTTCTCAGTATAGATCGAGTTTTATTCACTCATGAACGCCATTTTTTTTTAAATCTTAGTCATGCATTTAGAACAAGGTTTCTTAACTGACCATTACTGTGCGGGGATAGATCTGTCTTATAAGCATTGCTTATTGACCTCTTTTCATTAGCGCTGCTGGGGTGGGCGGAATGGAAGTGTCTGTGAGGGTGGAAGGCTGGGATGGGGGATGGGGAGTAGGGGGTAGGTGATGAAATTTGAATTGTAATAGGCTCTAGCTTTTTTCTTGAAAGCAGACCCCTTTTCCTTATTCTTCCAAATCTTTCATCAGCTTTCATGCCTCTTCTTAAAGACCTGGATTTTTGTCATTAGTAAGTTATGTAATCCTTATCTACTCCAATAAACAGTCTCCTGTGGCTAAGCTGTCTTCTCCAGACCAGTGTCCCAGCAGTCTCTTACGGAGGCCCGAAATGGGGGAAACCAATAACAGAGATACCTTGTTTTAATTACTGGCATTAATATTCATCAAAGTTTGATGTAGAAAATCATTTTAGATACATATATTCTGGTAATGTTTACATTATCTTAAGTTCACATCTATCCCTTTTCACAATCAAAATTCATTATGAGAGAAGCCAAAATAAAATAATATACTCTGCATGAGGAAACAAAATACTGATAATGATAAATCCATAATTGTCAAATTGCAGTCTAAAACCAACAAAACTACAGTGTCAGGTCTTGTAAAAACAAATGAACTTTAACCAATTCACTGTTTTCAAAGGTGTGAAAAACATGTTTAATGTCACCAAACTGCTCGAAACATTGGTTTCACAATCTTATTAAATTGAAGTCTTTTGGGTCTCTGATGTGATCCTTGAAACAAAATTTCATCTTCAAATCTTGAATTTTTCTTCTTCCCGAGATTATTACACGTATAATGGCTAATGTATTAAATTACAGATCATTTGACTCACTTCACATACACAAAAATAAATAAATAAATAAAAAAAAGAAATTATAAAAATAAGTAAATAAAAATTAAGAACATAAAATTAAAAATAACATATTGAAATATATAAAAAAGTTAAACTATTTAGTGATGATACAAGACAATATTTGTAAAGTATATTGAATTTTTTTTTCTTTCTTCCTTAAGTTAGTTCTTTTTTTATTCAGTTTTTTTTTTTTTACCTTTCCTCTTTTTTTTTTTTTTTTGAATTAATTTTTGAGTTTTCTTTGACTGCTTATCAGCAAATTATATTTTACAAATTACAGAATATATTGTTCTGATCTCATACATTTTGACTGATGCAAGAATTTATCCCACTGGAGCCCCACAGGCAGGCAGTGGTTTCAGCACTGCATTGTTTTATGACCCTAATAAATGTGGTGATTAGGAGGTGCCTTTGATTTTCTTATCACTTGTTTATTGGAGGGGATTAGATTGGGGGGGGGGGGTCAAAATGATAGAACAAAATCCAGCCCTTTAATTTGCCATTATCGCATTGTCGTAGCGCGCAGATTATGAACTGCCAACCCCCTGGTATGCATCCATGAGTGTATCGGCTGCATAAATGACAACTAGCTTGTGCTAGACATTTTTCCCTAAAAATGTGTATGAATATCACAGTCTTTAGTTGAAAATGTTTGAGTGTTCGGGGTTCACTGTGGGTTTTTTTTTCTGATAATGCGGAGAAGTTCGGCAGAAGAAAACCTAAACCGATGAATGGGTCAGATTGAAGAAATGTCTCATTCCGTTTTCTAGACAGAAGAGCTCAAACAGGTCGGGGGCTCATTTTTCCCGGTTTTGCTTTTTCGGAGGTATGGCTATAATTGACGTCGCGAAATACGAGGTTCGTAACAGTTCAATAAACGAGGCGTCACGTTACGCAAAATAAATGTCAAAAATGAACCCTTGGCGTGTTGAAACCTTTGTCCCTGGAAAACGGAATAAGCTTTCAATTCGGTTCTTTCGTTTTTCGTGCGTTTATATTCTCTAGAAGAGATCATAAATGTTTTACTAGAAAAATACTGAAAAAAACATTCTTAGGATTAATCTCACTTTGACGTTGAAAGAAACGACATCATCGGAACAGGGGGTATAGTTTAAACGAATCTTCTTTGTGAAAAATATACACGCTGAAAACTTAAAATTATTTGAAAAATTACATGGAAACATATTTGGTTAACACACTTCAAAATTTCAGATATATATTTTTGGAGACATTTTATCTCTAAGCTTTTATGGGAAATTAAGCAATATTCTGTAGCTAATGAAAGGACATATTTGCCTAAATCAAATGCAAAATGCGGAAATATTTGGAAGAAGAAATAACACACCTCTAAAGGTCTCTTAAAGGCTCGCACTTTAGTATGAAATTTATTACAATATCTTTGCGGAGAGCAAAACAAATGCGAAAATGATAAAATGATATGTAATCGAGCGCTAAAATTATATTGCATAAAAAGACGTCAACCTCTCACATTTTCAAGACGTCAGTTGTTTCACACTTAAAAGAAAATCATTTCGTAATTAAGAAAATGCTGAACTTCTTGATCATTGTTCTTTTAACACGAAAACTGAAAATTTTGGTTTTGTCCTATTCTACCTTAAGTTTACGGGCGCTTCCAGTAATTAATTAGAGTGTCCTAATGTTTATTGTAATTAATCATGCTTCGTGAAATACTTTAAATTACATATGTACCAGCTTTTTAGGCAATTGCTGGTTAATTTGATCCATAATATTCCTAAGAAGCAAGAGAAAATTGAAATTAAAATCATTTCTGACACGATATTAACAAAGCTGTATGAGCCGCCACACGAGAAAACCTACAATGTGGTTGTGCGCCCAGCGCAGACTTAGATCAGCCTGGGCATCCGTCCAGTCTGATCAAGTCTTCGCAGTCCGCATGGAGGTAGCTTAGACCCTTAGCTTCCCTTGAAGCGCTTAGCGAAGATCCTTAGCGGACTAGGCGGATGCTCAGGCTGATAAGAGTCTGCGCTGGGCGCACAACCACTTTGTTGGTTTTCTTGTGTCGCGGCTCATATAGAAAACAAGCAAATATATTTGGAAAACAATTCACCACTCCATGCACTACCAATCTAATTATGGCGACGGTTAACAGGTATAATCAGTTGAGTTTCGGGCATTTCAGGCATTTCAACCCATAAAAAATGTTGTTGTTGTTGTTTTAAGTGTAGACTTCATACCCCACCTTCCAAAATCTCAAACTTTAGCATGAACTATTCCGATGCGTGCAAAGTCGACGCTGATGTTGGTGGCACAAAAGTAGTCCGCCCGTACGGTCACTAATCCGCTCGTACACTACATTTTTGGGGGATTGTTTTGGAATGTGAAAACTCCGTCTTATAACCGAAGAAATACGGTAAATTCCTGGGGCCGTATTCATAAAACGACTTAAGTCGTTGCTATGCTGTTGCTAAGGCTGAATATCTATAAAGGAGATTCCCTATAACTATGAAATTTGGTCTGGAGGAACAGTCTTTGTAAGACTGTTCCTCCAGACCAAATTTCATAGTTGTAGGGAATCTCCTTCAAAGAAATTTAGCATTAGCAACAGCATAGCAACCACTTAAGTCGTTTTATGAATACGGCCCTGGACTCCAATATACATGCATGCCAAAGGCTCGCAAGCGAAACTAGAAGTCATGACGGAAATCCATGCGAGGACTTTCCGGTTTTGCAGAAGAAGCGTTTAAAAGGTAAACAAATGCGACACCGTCTCAATGTTTGGGTTATTTATTTGATCTAAAAAATACATGTACGTATATGTAAAATATGAGAATGCTATTTTGTCTCGTATATATAGCTTCTTCCAAACATTTAAGGATACGGCACATATTGCCGTTATTTTTTTTTCACATTTTAATTAGTACCGTGAAACATCGGTCAATTTCGGCGATTTATACAGATGGAAAATATTACATTCTCAAGCTTGATTTTGAGTTTGTGACCCTATCAGCAGCGAGTAAGTGAACAGGCGTTTGAACTAAGCTTTCGATGATCGGTCAGTTGAGCGCATAAAAACATACGATCAAACACAGCTTTCGTAAGCCTGGCTGTGCACGAGATTACAGAAAATATGAGAATTTTATCAACCCCAAAATAGTTTCTTTTTGTGTGTTATTTGACGGCCGAAACTTCTTTTGTTTTCCATTTTATTCATGTATGGATTTCAACTAATCTGAATTTTAGCCTTTCGTGTACATTTACCAAAATTTTTCACTAATTTATTTAGGCCTTGCCAAACAACACACGAACAAACGTGCTTGCATAAAGTTTCAAAAGCAGATTAAAAGGGAATTTAAGCCCGCTGAAAACCATCAGCAATGCATAAAGTAGTCACTACACTACTATTACCTAAATCTAGATCCTTTCAGTGTTCAGAGGCTATAGTGAGTTTGCGAAAAAAAAAAAAAAAAAAAACTTTTTATTTTCTATATCTCATGCGCAGTCGGACTTACGAGGCCATTTTGTGGCATATATTTTCTGAAAGCTATTTACACACGCATACAGTAATTCAGTTTACTTATTCCCTTCTGACGAGGTTGTATAAATCTCCGGAACTGACGTAACTGACCGATATTTAACAGTAATAATTAAACATCTTGAAAATGCACAGTCATGTACTTAATCCTACAATGTTTGGAAGAAGCAACCTAAATGGGACAAAATAGCATTCTTATATTTTACTCTTTTTTTTTCTCGAGAAAATAAATGACCCAAACATTGAGCCGGTGTCACATTTGTTTACGACGAACTCTTCTGCAAAACCGGAAACTCCCTCGCGTA
Organism: Ctena decussata; assembly: GCA_963989385.1. Taxonomy (NCBI): domain Eukaryota; kingdom Metazoa; phylum Mollusca; class Bivalvia; order Lucinida; family Lucinidae; genus Ctena; species Ctena decussata. Next base: position 55,903,203 of record OZ022504.1, read on the forward strand.
GTTTTGCAAGTGGGCGTTTAGTAGGCGTGAATAAAGCTTGTTTTATTTTTTTATTCTATTTTTTTTTCTTTACTGTTTTGTGTGTATGTGTTTCCGTTTTGTGATTTTGAAATAATGTCCTTGGCTCTCTCATAAGGTGTATCGATACACCTCCATGTTTTTCCCGCCATTTTTATAAAGTGACACAACTTTTGCGACCCTGTTTGTTTTTCCGGGCAACGGAACCTTTCTAAAAAGGGGTATATTAGATAAAATACATAAAGAAAAGAATTTGCGCCTGGAGGAGCAAACCATTGCTTGTAAGAGTTGATCCCAATTGAGAAAGGAGACAAAAATATGAAAATGGCAAAGTTCCTTCCCCAAAAAGTATATCCATTAACTTTAAGTGCTTGCCCGATATTCTCGAAACTGGAGGGAAAAATGGGAATATATGTATAAATAAAGCACGTCACATGAGAAAAAGACAGCACATCACGTGCGAGCAGAAAATATTCAAATCAGCTTGCGTAGATGCGCAAACTGATCAGTCTTCGCTTGTCTTTTGATTTCATTAACTGTTAATGCTAGCTGTGAATGAAATGCGTGGATGCGCTCGCTGATCTAAGTTGCCCCTGTTTTTGCACGTTTTAACTGAAACCAATCCGCAAACTTAAAATCTCATATGTGCTGTCATAATTACTTTCTCACGACAGAGCTAGTTACTCCAATCGAAATAAGCAATAAACTCATTTTTGAAAAATGTCTTAAATTAAAAAAAAGAAGAAATATAAACGTTTTCTTTACATTATATATAAGAAGGTATATCATTTAAATTGCCGCTACTGAGGGTAATTCAGAGGCACAGAGAGCGGCAGCAATATAGGAAAATGTTTCTGGATGTGACGCATGTTGTTTGTATTGTAGTACTATTCGGTAAGTAACAGTTATACATGTTTGTCCGTCTGTACGGTTAGATAACCACGAGCTAGTTCGTGGTTATCTCTCGCACAAGCGGACAAACCATAGTATAAATATTTTATACTACCCTTATCTGTGTAGTCCATGTCACGAACTATTTTGTGCTAAAGTTAACGTTATCTAGCACGGTTGGTGTAAGTAAATAACACCTTTAAAAGTCTTGAGTATTTAATGGGTGGGGTGGATTGGTGGAGGTGGGTGCGTAATAGTGATGTAAACAGCTATATTTAACATTTCAAGAGCGCGAATAATCGTGAATATGATAACCTTATTTAAAATTTCAAAAGCATGAATAATCGCGAATATGATAGCGGACACTAAGGTATTTTGGCCACATGTCAAGTTTTTCTGACTTAGCAAGGGCACAGTAAAAGAAAAAAAGAAGAATAGGTAGACAGAAGAAGAGGTGAGAAGACAATATCTGGATGGACTATGCCAGCACAACTAGGGCAGCTAAAACAGGGCAAGATGGAAAGGATCGTTGCAAGCAGCCATTGGAGAATATGACGAACTCCTGGCCATGGTCAAGAAATGGAAACTACGGTGTTTTGGCCACACCTCAGTGTCTTCTGATTTAGTGAAGACGATTCTACAGCGTACAGTGCCGCGACATAGACGGAAAAAAGAAAAAGAGGTAGACAGAAGAAGAGGTGCAAAGACAATATCGGGAAGGACTTTAGTTGGCAGTACTAGGGTAGCTGAAAACAGGAATCAGGTGGTAAGAATTGTTGCTAACAGTCAATGGATAATGCGACGAACTCCTGTCTATGATTAAGAAACGAAAACCACGATAGTTTGGCCACATCGCAAGGTCTTTTGGCTCTGCAAAGACGATTCTACAGGGCACAATGAAAGGAAAAAGAAGAAGAGATAGACAGAAAAGAGGTGGGAAAACCATAATGAAATGGACTTAGCCAACACAACTTGTCCAGCTGAAAACAGCACCAGATAGAAAGACTTATTGCAAGCAGCCATTAACCACGGTAGTTTGGCCACATACCAAGGTCTTCTGGCTTAGCAAAGATGATTCTACAAGGCACAGTGAAAGGAAAACGAAAATTAGGTAGACAGAAGAGATGGGAAGGCAATATTAAAGACTGGACAGGGATAGACTTTGCCAGGTGGAAAAAGAGTGTTTCGAAGACATCTGTGGTGCCCCAACGACCTCCTTGAAAGGTTATGGGATGGGACAGAATAAGCAATAATTATGATGACTGCAGGTGAACATTTGTTTAAAAAATCACGTAAAAATTCTAAGTATTGGTAAAGATATGTCTCAGCAAACAGCGCAGTCCCAGATCAGACTGCTAAAGAAGTCTGACCAGGGCCTACACTGTCTGCCAATTCATCTGCATATTTTTGACACATTGCACCTTTACTGCATTGTAACACTGAACTGTACCATTTTTAGGAAAATTACGGCGATTATATTATGTGTCCCAGTTTTCAGACTTTTACGGTATGATCATCTTCTTGAAAGGAGAGATGATCCAGGAGCATCATCTTCGCAAGCCAAGGTTACTAAGTCTACTTTGTTCCTTAACTGAACGCAAGTACCTTATGGTGAATTCTGGTAATAATGAGTCCAAAACATCTATTGGTGCCAGATCGGCTAGACAGTTTTTGTCAAGCCTTCATTATGCAAAACATTTACCTTCAAGCCTTCATTATGCAAAACATTTACCTTATTAAGACCGCTGATAAAACGATTATCACGTCTGCGCTATGACGTAGGTTGTCACCCTTGAGACAGTTTTCAAAATTTATGTAGATCTTGTTTTTGTTGGCGTTTGGAACATCTAGGGAGAATGACTTATTTCAAATGCCAAACTGATTTATTCTAAACTAATGCTGGTCTTCACATGGTTATTTATGATTTAATCTTTCATTATTTCACGGATCAGTATTTAATGAATTATGTTCTTATATTGCATAGTTTTGTGATTCATGACTCAATTGCTGCTTCACTAATTCGTTATTAAATATTCATTCTTATATGATTTATGAGGTTCAGTTCAGTTCAGTTCAATTCTCCTAACGACGTTCACCAAGTGGCTCAGCGGTACTTAACCATAGTTGCACGTACTTGGCGCCGAGTGTCCGTCCAAATGAGGTCGCTAATTATTTCATTATATACAGGGTGGATGATCACGTGCTTTCTTGCGTCATTTTCTTACGTCATTCTGAACAAGGTAACCCCGGGAATTCTTCACGTTTTAGTTAATACAGTGGACTCGACAGTATCGGATCAAGTTCAATAAAACTCCCGTTTTGTTGTATGTGAAAGCTAAAAGTATGTATGATATGACACAAAACAATTGCAAAATATCCCTTCTATCTATCCAAGTCAAAATATTTACGAAATTTGTTCCTTAAAGGGCAGATAACCTATGCAGACTTAAGGGAGGGTCCTGCGACAGTAACGAATCAGGTGCGACAGTATCGGATCATATGATATTATTTTATAGGAGAGTTTCTCCGAGGCATTCTGACAACCTTCTTAGCTTCAATAATTTTGCTCCATAAACAGTTGGACCTATTAAACTCTCTGAGGAAACTTTTATGGCCTTTCAACGATATTTTTCATGTGGTCCTTCACCAGCAACGGTTTTGTCTGTTAAATAAAAGTTGAATGTATAGAAAACTACAAGCATGCCAAAAATTCTTAACTCAGTAATCCCCTGCGCGCGCCTCATAGCATGGAACTACTCAAACAGTAAAGATCATAAACTGCCTTTGCAAAGTGTAGACCCTGATCACGATCAACAAATTTACGTCGATTTTCCGCCTTAACGATATTTCAGTGCAATCAGTGTATAAACACTACATGGTCATTCAACGAGTTCTCCGGCATTAATCTGAGTCTACACAGTGTACAGATGTCCATCCGATGAACGCCAGTCATTATTGGGTTCACATACATGCGAGCTGATCTCGAATGTTTAGCAGAAGCTTGGTTGTGCTACGCATAACCTTCATTATCATACGCTAGAATGTGGGGCTTGGGATGGGGGATATTTTACAAAAAGGATGTAGTTTTAAACTGATTTTCTTTGAAAAAAAGACACAGCAGCCACTCAGTTAGTTGATTTATGACTTGTTTTCAGCATCAGACCATACATCTAACATGCTGTTTCCAGCGGATGCCTGTATTTCAGTTCAAATTATATAATGATCCGTTACTGTCGCACATCGGTGCCTCACTTTTCAAGTCTTTAGTTTCATCAAATACTGGGATGTCACAAAAATAATGACTGCCTGCAATTTTAGGGATGCCAGGACACATTACAAAACAAAATTGGCTTCAATCGCTTAATGATAAAATAGTTTAAATAACCGAAATCTATCTTGGGGGTAACGAGCAACAGGCAAAATGCAAGCGCCGCTGAAGAGGGGCCAAGCTTTCCAACAACTCTGATTTGTTTCTCAGCCGCAGATTTCGATCGAATTTTTCACCCTGCACTTTGCCATTGGTCGAACTTGATGACTGTAATATAATGGTAAAAAATATTTGCTTCATTTGCAAGAAAACTGGGTGATAACCTAAGAGTGATCCGATACTGTCGATGATCCGATACTGTCGAGTCCACTGTAATTTCATTATTTCTGTATGCATTCTTTCAAAATGTAGCACAGTGAATGTGTAGTCATGAGCACTTTCAGACGATATTCGCGATTTTACAGTTTTATATTTTTTTGTATTTAATCGTCCCCCAACATCCGAAACCGAAAGTATGCTGTGGCACGTGACCGATGTTGTTGCTCCAAAACTGGGGGTGATTTAAACGTGAAAACAAGAAAGCTCTCGGTTAAAACAAGAACACCAATTAAAAGTACTTCCGAATACGCATTCACTGCGATTTATTCTATAAGAATGCATTTAGCAAAAAGCTAACCACGAAGCAATCGTTGTACTGGAATTTCCAATATTTCCTGTGACGTAGAAACCACGTGATCATCCACCCTGATATATGTTTCAATGATTTCATGTTTTGTTTGAAGTTGTTTACCTGTCACGCGCAGTCCGCAATTGCTGCTTCACTAATTCGTTACTAAGTATTCATTCATTCTTATATGATTTATGAGGTCACTTACTGTTTCATAATATATGTTTTAAAGAATTTATGATCTGTTTGAACTAGTTTACCTTTCACGCGCAATGATTGTTTACCTGTTTCCCGCAATGATTCGTAAGTAATACTTTCGTGTACATGAATTTGCCTACAAACAGTGAACATGGATTTGCGTTTCTAAAATTGTTAAATCATGACGCCCTGTTGGAGGAACTTTTTTCTTAGACTGACACTTTGATTCAGAAATTACAAACTTACACCTCGCCCGAATTTACACATTATATCAGTTAACCCCCGATGATTCACTAGGTAACATTGGCACCGCTTCCACATATTGATACTGTAATTTCAGGCTTGAATATAATATTTTATTACATCTTTTCAGTGAATTCGGCATCATACGCCGATACAGCGCCAATGTCATGTCGATGCCCACAGTGCAACAGTTTCAAAGACAGCATTAAACGCTGTGAATGCTGCTTCTATCATCTACAAGGAAAACGTTCTAGACAAGAAACAAACACTTACGTTCGACGCCCAGTGATACATGCGACAGACTCTGCCAAAACAATTCCCGCAACGCTAACTGGCGCAGATATGTGGGAACGTACACGTAGATTAGAATCTACCACGAATGAAGTGGAAGCATTTCCCAAAATTTGGCCGCATTATTTTGAATTGAATCTTGAGCTTGAAGCAAAACCTAAAGTGGACTTTAAAGATACAGAAGACGATATGCAAGGCGTTATAGCCACGCTAGACAAGTTCGATGATTAGGTTAACCCATTTGTACCTAGTGGACTCTCCTACACCACAATTTCCAAACTTTCGCTATGATGGCGACTATTATAATCATTATTTGGCAAAAATTTCTGTACTTAATGCAAACAGAAGTATGTAGATCAGACGCCGCGACGTGCGGTGTCTGATATGAATCTTCACTCTTTGTCTATTATTGTTTATTTCTGGCGCAGGATTTCAAACGGTTGGTTTGTATTATCAGGTGTTGTTAACGATACAGACTGTTTATAGTTGCCAACTGAAATCTAATGCATTTGAAATTTAATGCATTTTCACAGCCATAATAATTATTAGTAATAATATCCACCAGGTTTCAAAGCCTGAGCAGTTTAAACGTAAATGTTCAACAGTATTAAAGCGTGAGCATAAAAAGCATATACAAGTGAATGCAGATAAATCAGTTAAATAGAGGATCTTATATGAGTGTTCATGTATTATTGAATTTATTAAACGAGTTGGGGCAAAAGATAAGATGCGAGGCTTTGCCGAGCATCTTATCGTTTTCACCAACGAGTTTAATAAATTCAATAATACAGGAGCACGAATGCAAGATTCTATTTATCATATGACACTAAAATTGCGTTTTATTAACAAAATTTGCACTAAAACGTCACGATTTCGCCATTAGAAAACGCGACGTTTTAATAGACGTCAACGTATAACGTTACGACGTAATTTGCATATTTAATCCACTAGTGGATTATCGTTTTTAATGCATGGCTTTCTTACACTCTCAGAAGCGACGTCATATGATAATATAGTTTACATTACCAAAATGGTAAATTAGTCATAAATTAATATTAAGAGATTCAATTAAAAAAAACAACTAGTATTATGTATTTGTCATAGACTTTTATGTTTATAGATCTTCTTTTGTGTATTATACGAAAGACAATATTCAATGTTGAAGCTGTACTCATCAGACTGTCGAGAATCAGTTTTCTGGTACACAGGAGTATTTGATACGTTCAATCCAGAAAATCGAAAATTGTTTGATAGGCATTTTGAATCCTTTGATTCTAAAGTATGCAGACTTGTTCAACTACTGTAACATATACGTGTTTGCATAAATCTTACAGCAGTCGATGTTGTTTACGTTAAGACAGACTAGTTTATAGGAAGCATATGTAATAAATCGAATAAGTTCTGCTATTGCCCATAATACATGATGTTGGTTCTCGTTTGAATCGCTTTGTCAAGAAATTCTTAATGGGACCTTGCATCATATGATTTTCATGAAAAAAATAGAGGAAACTTCCAAGAATTATAACCAAATACACTCATTTATAAGTATATGTACTCCGTCGTTAAGTGACTCTGTGTAGCCTTTAACATGGCTTCTATAACTTCGACAAGTTTAAATAGTTTTTCATCTAATCCCTAATAATGCACTTAAAGATTTTATTTGAAAAACAGTGCAGAGTACGCTCACAGTGCTCCAGGTTGTATGAGGGGTGTTTTGCACTTTTCTGAAGATCTCACGAAAACATCGACTCAAACTGAGTCTGCTGTTTTCAAACTTTGCATGTAATCTTTACTTGAGAAGGATCAGGGTTCGAGGTTATAAAACTTGAGTATATTCTCAAACTCAAAATAAAGCACACTGATTGGCTGCTGTGCTCGGAAGCAGCCAATCAGTGTGCTTTATTTTGAGTTTGAGAATATACTCAAGTTTTATAACCTCGGGGCCAGATTATTCTGATCGACGCATCTGAAGCTGGTACGGCTGCACATCAGAGATAAGCATCACATGTTTCCTTTAGCCATTTAATTCGCTATAACTGACTTCATACGCCGGTGTAGTTTACGTTACAGGACTTGTTTAAAGTTGGAACATGAAATCTTAATAGTGATTTAAAACTTTGTTTACATATGGATAGAAAACGTTTACATTCAAAAATATTAAAAACACGCTGTAAACTACATGTATATAAATACAAACGGAAGCAGATGATACAACGCGGTGGGGGAGGGGACAGCAGTTGTAATAATGGCACGTACTCGCCCACGCACACGCCCTTTCCAAGATTTATACCCTATCACCCCTTCAACCTTAATACAATATTTGTCATTTTAGAGTTATAATATTTAACATGAATAAAGCCAACTTTAATTCATGGTGTCAAAATCATACACTTTTTTTTACATGGGAGGGGCGGGCTGAAAATATAATGCCCATACTACAAATCATTATGCAGACTTAAGGTGGTGATAATCACTGATTTGGGACAAAGACAAAAATCTACTCAAAATAACACTGATCTTTCCAAAACTTAGCAGATGTCTTCTTTATGTTGTTTCTCATAATTTAGAATCCCAAAATGCAGCATTTGTTAATGTTAAAAAGTGTTTTTATAAGAGAAGATCAAAGGGTAATTTTCTGCGAATAAATCTGAAAAAATAATATCATTATTGAAAATATACTTAGTGCTAAGAGAACTTTGTTGCATAATGGCGTCCTAGCAATTATTTTTTCAAACTCTTTTACACATTATCAGGCTGAGCAGATGAAAAAAGATGCAGTCTGTGTCCAAATTTTTTTGTCAAAACACACAGGTGAGACAGGTGATACTATTTTAACAAGGTTGAACAATTTCATCTACACACCACTGATCATGTCAGTAATGTATTATTTATATTGTAGGTGTTACATAGATATGCTTGCCTACCCTATATTTAATAAATGCGTCCAGTGTACATTTACTTTGTACATGGTTGAACATTGAGAAAAAGCTACCGTTTTCATCTGGTCTACATTACAATTTGAGAAAGAGTTGGAATAGATAATTGCTAGGACGCTCTTCATTATGCAATAATACACCTTCAGCACTACGTAAATTTTCAATAACGATATTATTTTTTCAGATTTATTCGCAGAAAATTACCCTTTGATCTTTCCTTATAAAAACACTTTTTTAAGCAGCATGTACGTCTACTTTGTATTCTAAACGGTAAAGAACAACGAAAATAAGAAGTCTGCTAACTTTCAGGGAGATACGTTACTTTTTTCTGGTTTTATGCAGATTTTTACATTTACCATAAATCACCACCTTAATCACCGTCACAAACTACAAACTACTTTAATACATTTAGGAAACTTGTTTTAGCTCTCGCAACTACAAGACCTTTTCTTTAGTGCGGTGACCTGCTGTGACACAGCTCGGGTTACTACATGTACAACTCATCTCAATAGGTTCTTACATCAATTGAGTATTCATCATTATTCAATATTAAACAGCAAAGGAGGCTGTGGTGCGAGATTAACCTGGTACAAAGTCTGGGGTCGTGTTTATAAAAGCACTTGAGTCGTTGGTATGCTGTTGCTAAGGCTTAATTTCTATAAATGAGATTTCCTACAACTATGAAATTTGCTCTGGAAGAACAGTCTTTTTCAGACTGTTCTTCCAGAGCAAATTTCATAGTTGTAGGGAATCTCCTTCAAAGAAATTTAGCCTTAGCAACAGCATAGCAACCACGTAAGTGTTTTATAAAAACGGCCCCAGGTTCGCCACTGCTATGCCGGCTAAGTACATTACATGGCATCTAATGCAAAACACTTAAAACTCTTTTGTGAGTATTAGATCAGGTCCTGCCACTAAGAGTCCTCTGTCAAAATGTTAAAAACCGTAGTGGCAACTGCATGTAAACGCACGTCCTATCACACAAATATCTATGTGCGGGCATGCATAATCCGTAACGAACATAACACTGTAGATAAGGCTATATAAAAAATCTATAGATAAAAGGGTACCATCTTAATCTGCTAGAAGACATTTGTAAACACTGTGGTGCAAGGTCATTGAAAGACACCAACGTACATCATGGTACCTGCCTATGACACTACAAAACTATGCATCGAATGTAGCACCGGCTCAATTTATATAAGAACATTTACACAATTTAATGCCATATCAGCGTATTACCAGACATCTAAAGAGATTGTGCATAAGAGGATGTATTGACATTGTTTTAGATATTTCGAGGGGTCTCTACAAGGCCTCTTGAGAGTCATTGCTGTCCATTCCTTCATGCCGTATCTTATTCTGTCTGCATCTTCGTCTTGTCCGAATATCTGAAAACCACTAGAGACAATTATTTCGGTTCTTCAGCTTTTCCTCTGCCAGTATTGTAGTAGCAGCTCAAGTTCTAGCAACATGGAAGTCCCGGTAGCTCAGTAAGTTAAGCGCTGGTCTACTGATCTAGCGGTCCCGGGTTACAGCCCAAACGAAGGCAGAAATCTTTCCAGTCGAAAAAGAACACACAGCCTTTCATTATCAACCTAGCGTCGACCTGATATGACTGAAATAGTAACCCTTCTGTTGGTCTAAATAATTTAGTTCAATAAAGATAGCTGAGTTGCCACCTATTTGGGAAAGAGCTGCTGACACTCGGCTTATCACTTGTAATTTATTGTTTGTTGGGATGTCTTTGTCAATCTTTCCCTTTGATGTTGGGGATAGGGTTTGGGATCTGATTCAGTCAGTTCCTGAAGTGTAGTTACTCTTTAAGTTTGAAAAGGATGTAAAATCGCAAGTCACCCAGCCATCCACCTAGCAATAAATTGTCTCTGTCAATTCTGTACTGCTAGCTGATTTAATTGAATACTTTGGAGATACTGGTAATGGTACTGTTCCAGGCATCTAAAAGTTACTTAGCTGACGGTTGTTCAGGCTCAAACTACTGAATATCTATGTCTTGCACATGGTACCACCTCATTTGTTAAACGGATCACGGTAGACCACTGTGGTGCCAGTTCGTAAGATGCACGAGAAGGACTGACACTGTTTTGACCTATCTGATGTGGAGACTCGTAAAAGGACAGGGTGTTAACCCTGTCGCCTTTAAGAGTCTCCACATCAGCAAGGTTAGAAAGGTCGGACACCGAATGAGTACAACAGCTGCAACCATGCTTGTAAGATGCTCTCTAGAGTAGCAATGGCCATGAGTTTGGTTGAAGATTTTAGTAACATATGCTCGGTTACCTATGTAACGGTGCAATTTCTGTGTGTTTTGAAACTACTATTTTTTCTACATTTTTAGATATATTTGTTGGTTTCAGTGAAATGGTAAATTTATCAAAAGCAAAATAATTAATCCAGTATATTAAACAAAAAAATCGGTAACATAGACAATAGTCATGCTCTACGGGAGAAAACTGTTTATGACTGAAATTCTGATGAAAAGCGCGTAAAATCGCGAGTTCTCCAACCATCCATCTACAGTGCGATCCCCAGATACCCACACATTTAGCATGATATACCTCGTAACATGCAAGGTCTACCAATGTTTCATGCTTTAAGTGAGATAGAGCATTGTTCGTCCGCCTGTACGGTCATGTCGAGCCGATGGAAGGGCGATAATTAGAGGCTGTCAACGAAATCCCATTTACAATTGAAACCTTTAGTGGGATTCAAACCCGAACAGCTAGCTATTAAGCAGGGCAGCGCTTAACCCACTGAGCTACTGCAAAGTAAAAACTTTCTGTAGACTTTACGGTAGAAAACCTGGCAACCAGCTGCCTGTCCATTTCCCGTTATTTTTACGGGCGCCTGCCTGTAAAACATTTTTAGAAATCTTGATATGGTACAGTTATGCTAACTGACAGCACTGAAAATACCTTTATAGTGTTGAATGGCTACATAATCGAAACAATACCTGTTATATTCTACCCTACTCTGCGTGATGATTTCGCAAATGTTTACGGGCGCCCGTAAAAATAACGGAAAATGGACTAGCAGCTAGTTGCCAGGTATTCTACCGTATCTACGGAAATATTTTTCAGTGTTGGGCTCCTTTTTGGAAATTACAAGTTTCATGTTACCACTTCACTATTGATTCCGGTCTTTGTATGCTCTTGCAGACCAGAGTTGATAGGGAAATGGTCATAGCACTGTTACCATTGCAACTTGGAAATTCAGGATTGTAGTTTTGACATCCCCTTCAGTTACCAAAGAAACAACAAGACGGAGCCCACTAGTTACTATGGTACTGGTGATATGGCATTAAGCCATATCTGCAAGGACATAATACAGTAGGCCTCTGCAGCCTCGAGTTGACAGAGGACATGAAATCCAGGTATCCAAAATTAAATACAGAAGTCCAAATATAAAATTTTATCAAACAAATATTTGAAATATATATCATTTAAATATTGTTTTATGTTGTTACTGTTACCGTTTTATATTTCAAATTGATTAAAAGTAAATTTGTAAAGAGTAAATAGCAAATTTGGATAGTAAATCCAAATTCATTAGACATGATAGACGGTATATACTAAAACTTGGACTTTTTTTTACTATTAAAGGTAATCTCTCCCATAAATCTTAAGATGCAAGTACGATTAATTAATTTGTTTGCAAGAAGTCATCTTCGCAAGACAAGGGCACAACGTCCACTTTATCCTTATGTAAGGCACAAAGTGGACTTAGTATCATTGGCTTGCGAGGATGATAAGAAGTCTGATTGTATGTGAAGTAAAACAGGTTATCTCAAGTGAATGTCCAGACAGCATACTCCTGAATCCAGTCCATTCAGGAAACAGATTATCTCAAGTGAATGTCCAGCCAGCATACTCCTGAATCCAGTCCATTCAGGAAACTGATTATCTCAAGTGAATGTCCAAACAGCACATTTCTGCATCCAGTTCCTTCAAACAATAGACTCTGAATCAGTAATCGAAAAAAAAAAATCAACGATTCCTACACTTAACATCATACCATAAATAACTACTCTTCTAAATCATAGACAAAGTCTGCTATTGGTTCCGTTAGATCAACAACTCGTTTATGAAATGACCGCCACAGTTTTTGGGGCTCAGCAACAATTTTATTCATAGCTGCTGTTCTGCGCTTTATATCATACGGGTTCAACATTCCTAATATGTATGAATCATACGTTCTTTCGTTGCCCGTATCCTGAGCTTGAATCCTGTTACTGGTGTCCGGTCCGGAACGTTTACCGTGCAGGAGATATACACAGCATCCACACTGATCTTTGACGTCTTGTATGTGGCTACTATGGTCACAGCGGCAGTTGTCTAAATTGATACATACTGCCAGATGGGCTGCAGAAAAGGAAAAACAAGAATTAGAGTCAACTTTGAAAACAGTGTTTTAAAATCGTATATGCCCACTGGACTTTTCTACCTTACAGTTAGAGTACCAGTTTAACCCTTTTTTGACCAATGGACTTGTCCATTCTTATCATTCAGATAATCCCATTTCTAGTTTTAGGGGTTTCAAGTGAATATTTTCACTTTTATTGTACTTTGCATAGAAAATCCTGTAAGCAAACAATGTAGACCCTGATCAGACGCCGCGTTTTGCGGCGTCTGAGCTGGGTCTGCACTGTTTGCTTAATGTCCCCAAAACGGGTATCCGGTCTAAAAAGGGTTAAGGAATGGCTGATTTGATTTTAAGTAAAGAAGAAAGAAACGAACAAAATTACAATAAAATAATGATAATTCGTGCATTTTATATGCAAACAATGTAGACCCTGATCAGACGCCACGATCGATTCTGCGGCGTCTGACTAAGGCTACCTTCGAGGTTCTGCCAATGGTGCCATTGGCGATTTTGCCAATGCTGCCATTGGTTGCCAATATTACCATTGGTCACCGTAGAACCATGAACAGTATCGGCAGCCAATGGTGCCATTGGCACTATTGGTAGAGCCAATGGTACCATCGGTAGAGCCAATGGCGCCAATGGCATCATTGCAGAGAAATATTTTTCTGTAATTAGAAATTCTTAGTTTTTTCTAATTTGCTAGCATCATTGTGGGTAAATGTTTGTTCTCCTATCTCAGTTCGAGCGTTTATGATGGATTCACTAAGTCGCCAAATATTTTCCCCACGTCCTAAGTTGTCTGCAGTAGTAGCAGCCAATGGTTGGCAATATTGGAACCATTGGCACCAATGGTAGAGCCATGCATCGGTGCCGAAGGTGAAACGCTGAACGGCACTGGCATGGTAATGGCGACATTGGCAGAACCCCGAACGCACCCGCCTAGTTTTACACTTTGACAGGCCCGAATCCACACCACTACGTACTGGTGGGGCTCTGGATAAGGAGGTGCCGACATGTATGTGTGTGTTTGTGTGTGGAGGGGAGGGGGCTTGAAAACATATAACATAGGGATCGACTTGATGAGAATTATTAGTAATATCTTTTAGCCTTGAAATATAATGTTGTGATATCTCATTAGAATCGCCTCGGCGAGGCGATTCTAATGAGATGTCACAACATATATTTTAATCTTACCACATGGATGAATTATCTGAAACTGCCATCAGATACTCCTTACTATCTGGAACCTACACATTATACATAGCACAGAAGCCCAGATGGCGGGGCTGAAGCCCCAAAGCCCACCCCCTGGATCCGGGGCTGCTTTGAATACCCCTTAAATGATTTGAGGAAAAATGTGAAGAAAATTTCAATTTTGGACGCTATCCTTTTAGCTATCATTCCTTGTCTGCAAGGTCCTTGAGCAAAATTGATAGTGAACTTGGAGTAAGAATTTTCAATATATCGACTAAAAGAGTAAAAAAATGGGTAAAGGTTTCCCGAAGCCTGTGGCCGTAGAGGGAGGAGTTTCCCTTTTTCGACTTTCGAGTAAGGATTTTTTGAGTTTCGCGTAAGAAAAATTGAGTTTCGGGAAAGGATTTTCGAGTTTCGAGTGAACTTTTGAGTTTCAAATAAGGATTTTTGAGTTTCGAGTTGGAGTCTTTGTGTTTCTAGTACATGTAACAATTTTCGAGCTTCGAGGAAACATTTTTGAGCGAGAAAGAATTTTTGAGCTCAAGTAAGGATTTTCGAGTTTCGAGTAACAATTTTCTAGTACCGAGTAAGCTTTTTTCGAGTAAGAATTTTTGAGTTTCAAGTGAGGATTTTCGAATTTAGAGTAACAATTTTCGAGTTTCGAGTAAAAGCTTCAAAGTTTTTAGCTTTCATTTAGCTTTGAATACAAGGGCGGATCCAGGAATTTTGAATAGGGGGTTCAAATTAGCTGAGGGGGTTCGATTTGAGCAGTTTGGCCAATTTTTAATGAAAGTCCCCATGAAAATAAGATACTTTAGTCTGAGAGGGAGGTTCGTTTGAACCCCCCGAACCCCCTTTGGATCCGCCACTGGAATATGACTATATCGAACAATAATTCCTATTTACTCACTTGAGACCCTGCAGATATCACTATGCTCCCTATGAATATCATCTGAAGATATGAGTCTGTGATTCAAGGTAACAGTTATGGCCCTTCAGTAATATACCTTTTACCCACAACTCCTCTTTCAATTTTCAAAGGAGTCTAATGAAACTTTCCATATATTGTTTCCAACAAATGGTGATATTTTATGCTTTAATTCGTTTTTCTTATTTATTTATTTATTTATTTATTTATTTATTTATTTTTCATTTTGTTGTTTGTCTTGTCGTCGTAAATCAATTTTGTGATTTTTTAACGGGAGTAATGGTTGGTTGTTATGTTTAACGACTGCAAATTGTGTTTCCAAATTTTCAAATGGAATTTCATACTAGTTCCATTTCTATTGTGTTCCAGTAGTAGAAAGGCTATTATTAGAACACAGAAGATTTTTAGGAGGATCCTTCGACACGACACAGTTTTCTCTAAAATTGAGATGTTACAGCAAATCTGAAATGGAATTCTGCTCAGCAGATGAGATGTTCTAAGAAGTATTGATATTGATGTTATTTTTTTCATTAATTTCAATACTTAGAATATCACATGAGCTTTCAAAAATGCAGTAAATATATTTCTTTTAAACCTTGAAGCAAAAATAAATGGATATGGGCATGAGCATTTCATACATATTTAAGCAGGTTTAATAATTATCGGAGGTACAGGACTGATATGGTTGTTGCAGATGTTTAAAGCAGACTTTTACTCAACTTTGAATAAAAAGCTTTTGTGAACATACTGACTGTTCTAAGGCAATGCATGGTTCTCTATAACTTCATTCAAACTAATACGTGTATGTATACTCCAGCTAGAAGTCATATAGGGATAAACCGATCAAGTGTATGGATGAGCTTTTATCTTTGTTCTGAATCTGAACGCATTAAAATGAAAATTTTAACTTGAAACTCGAAAAACTTATTCGAAACTCAGAAATTTTAACTTGAAACTCGAAAACTCAAT
This sequence comes from Ctena decussata, assembly GCA_963989385.1. Lineage (NCBI taxonomy): Eukaryota > Metazoa > Mollusca > Bivalvia > Lucinida > Lucinidae > Ctena > Ctena decussata. The sequence goes on from OZ022504.1 coordinate 55,919,192, forward strand.
ACTCGAAAACTTTAACTCGAAACTCAAAAAAACTCGATCAAGAATGATTTACCTTTAGAGGCAGTGGGAACTAGAGGGCAGCTGTATCTTGGGCACAGCATGTGAAAGGCAGAACCCATCTTTCTCCTTTCGCTGCCTTAAACTTCCCTGATTCGAAATAGGTACCCATATACTATGGACTGGCAGAGAGAGAGAGAGAGAGAGATAGAGAGAGAGATTTCCAGTCGCCTGCTGGCCGAACCTGAATTCGAACCCGCGATCTTTTGAACTATAACTGAGCATCTCTAGAAGCTCTGCCAACGCGCCTCTGTCGACCACGGTGCCTCGCTGCATATAAACTAAACTTAAGTATGAAATGAAGACACTGATGAACAGTCACCCGCTTTGCTTGCTAATGAGTAAAACTTACCCTTCTTGTTCCAAAACTTAGTAACTTTAATGGTATTTGCGCCACTACTAGTCAACTGACAATAGTGATTTTACGTGGAAATAGCAATTGCCAGTGGACTGGCAATAGCGATTTTACGTTAAATTCGCTATTATCAGTGGACTGGCAATAGCGATTTTACGTTAAATTCGCTATTATCAGTGGACTGGTAATAGCGGTTTTACGTTCAATTCGCTATTATCAGTGGACTGGCAATAGCGGTTTCAACTGGCAAAAGCGATTTTAAAGTAAAATCGCTTTTGCCAGTCGACTGGCACTCCGATAATTGTCTTACCTAGTAAAATAAAACAAACTGTCCGTAAAATATCAATCTTCATTTTGTGTTTAAGGTCCTGTCTTGTATATGTTAGAAGAGATAAAGTATATTTCATTATATACAGTTGTGGCCTCCGACTGTTCAAAGAAAAATATCTAATAAAAAGTGAAACTGGCCATTATAGAGACTGTGGTTCGAGGTCAACCTGCTACAAGGCCGGGTTCGCCACTGCTATGCCGGCTAAGTACATTACATGGCATCTAATGTAGAACATTTTAACATCTTTTGTGAGTATTACACCAGGTCCTGCCACTAAGTGTCCTCTGCCAAAATGCTAAAAACAGTATTGGCAGCTGTAAACGCATGACCTATTATACAAATATCCATGTGCGGGAATGCATAATCTGTAACGAACATAACATTGTAGATAAGGCTATATAAAAATGTCTATAGATAAAAGGGTACCATCTCAATCTACTAGAAGACCTTTGTAAACACTGTGGTGCCAGGTCATTGAAAGACATCAACGTACATCATGATACCTGCCTATGTCACTACAAAACTATGCATCGAATGTAGCACCGGCTCAATTTATATAAGAACATTTACACAATTTAATGCCATATCAGCGTATTACCAGACATCTCAAGAGATTGTGCATAAGAGGATGTATTGACATTGTTTTAGATATTTCGAGGGGTCTCTACAAGGCCTCTTGTGAGTCATTGCTGTCCATTCCTTCATGCCTTATCTTATTCTGTCTGCATCTTCGTCTTGTCCGAATATCTGAAAACCACTATAGACTATTATTTCGGTTCTTCAGCTAAATTGCCTCTACCAACATTGTAGTGGCAGCTCAAGTTCTAGCAATAGAGGAGCGGCTGTAGTGTAGTAGATAACACTCCAGACTACCAATCCAGGGGTCGCAAGATCGATCCCCCGCTTCTCCGGTCTTTCCGGGACGAGACTTTAAACCGAGGTCCCGTCTCCATATGACCTCGTTGTTGGTGGGACGTTAAACCCGAGTTCACTCACTCAATCTAGCAATAGATTGTCTCTATCAATTCAGTCTGTAGCAAGGGCGTAGCTGCCTGTACGCAAATACGCAGGTGCGTATTGAAATTTTGTCAACTTGACAAAATTTCAACACGCACCAGCGTATTTCCATACCGACATTTTGTAAACTGGATAAGATTTCAATACAAACTGCCAACTGACATGACAATGTGAAATCCCTTGATTACCTCTAAAGGAGAAAGAAACTTGATTGTGCGTATTATGTCATTGCTTCTAGCTACGCCCTTGTGTAGTGCCAGCTGATTTACCAGAATACTTTGGAGGAGAAAATGGTACTGTCCCAAGCATCTACAAAGTTGTTTAGCTGACTCTTGTTTAGGCTCAAAGTACTGAATATCTATGTCTTGAATATGGTACCACCTCATTTGTTAAACGGATCACGGTAGACCACCGTAGTGCCTACTCGTAAGATGCACGAGAAGGAATGGCACTATTGTAACCTATCTGATATGGAGACTCGCAAAGGGGACAGGGTCAGAGGGACAATTTCATTATACGCACAACTATGTTTTATTCTCTACTTCTTGAAAGGAAAGCTAGAATTTCAGCCACTTTGGCAATTCGTTTGAAATCTTTTCTAATTTATAAATTTTCAGCGTGCAAATATGCAGATGCGTTTTGAAATTTTGTCAATTTTGACAAAATTTCAATACGCACCTGCGTATTTGCCGTATAGGTAGCTACGCCCTTGAGGGTGTTAATAACACCCTGCAGCCTTTACTGGTCTCCACATCAGACAGGTAAGAAAGGTTCGACACTGAATGAGTATAACAGCTGCAACCATGTTTGTAAGATGCTCTCTAGAGTAGCAATGATCATGCATTTGGTTGAAGATTTAGTAACATATGCTCGGTAACGTATGTAACAGTGCAATTTCGGCATGTAATGAATCTTAAATTTTCTTTCATATTACATGCATAAATGTAATAGGTTTATTTTTGGCTTCAGTAAAATGGTAAAATTATCAACAGCATTATATTAAACAAAAAATCGGTAACATAGACAACAGTCATGCTCTACGGGCGAAAACTGTTTAAACTGTACAGATACCAGCATGCTGTTTCTTCGATAAATTGATTTATATCACTCCTCCTGTCGTCCTGATATGACTGAAATTCTGATGAAAAGCGCGTAAAATCGCGAGTTCTTCAACCATCCATCTATAGTACGATCCCCAGATACCCACACCTTTAGCATGATATACCTTGTAACATGCAAGGTGTACTCAGGGTTTCATGCATTAAGGTGAAATAGAGCTTTGTTCGTCCGCATGTACGGTCATATCGAGCCGATGGTAGGGTGATAATGAGAGGCTGTCAACGAAACCCCGTTTACAATTGAAACCTTTAGTGGGATTCAAACCCGAACCGCTTGCTTAGCAGGCCAACGCTTAACCACTAAGCTACTGCAAAGTAAAAACTTCCTGTAAGCTTTACGGTAGAATACCTGGCAACCAGCTGCCAGTCCATTTCCCGTTATTTTTACGGGCGTCTGCCTGTAAAACATTTTTAGAAATCTTGATATGGTAGAGTGGTAGAGTTATGCTAGCTGACCACACTCAAAATACCTTTATAGTGTTGAAGGGCTACATAACCAAAACAATACCTGTCTTATTCTACCCTACTCTGCGTGATGATTTCGCCAATGTTTACGGGCGCCCGTAAAAATAACGGGAAATGGACTGGCAGCTGGTTGCCGGGTATTCTACCGTAAAATCTACGAAAATGTTTTACAGTATGGGGCTCTTTTTGGATATTACAAGTTTCATGTTACCACTTGTTTTATTGATTCCGGTCTCTGTATGCCCTTGCAGAGCGAATTTGATAGGAAAATGGTTATAGCACTGTTACCAATTGCAACTTGGAAATTCAGGATTGCCGTTTTGACATCCCCTTCAGTTACCAAAGAAACGCCAAGACGGAGCCCACTAGTTACTATGCACTGTAAAAAAAATCCGTAGATTTTACGGTAGAATAACTGGCAACCAGCTGCCAGTTATTTTACCGTTATTTTTACGGGCTCCCGTAAAAAGTTGCCGGCATTATCACGCAGAGTAGAATAAAATAGAACAGTTTTTTATTGGTCATGCAACCCTTCAACACCATAAAGGTACTTTCGAGTGCGACCAGTTAGCTTTCTCCTATCAGATCGTGATTTCCAAAAATGTTCTACGGGCAGACGCCAGTAAAAATAACGGGAAAAGGACTGGCAGCTGGTTGCCAGTTATTCTACCGTAAAATCAACGGAGATTTTTTACAGCGTGGGAATGGTGGTATGGCATTAAGCCATATCTGCAAGGACATATACAGTAGGCCTCTGCCTAGAGTTGACAGAGGACTGGTGAAAAATGAAATCCAGGTTTCCAAAATTAAATACAGGAGTCCAAATATAAAATTTTATCAAACAAATATTTGAAATATAATTATATCATTTAAATATTGTTTTATGTTGTTACTGTTACCGTTTTACATTTCAAATTGAGCGAAAGTAAATTTGTAAGAGTAAATAGTAAATTTGGATAGTAAATCCAAATTCAAATAGACATGATAGACAGTATATACTAAGACTTGGACTTTTTTTTACTATTAAAGGTAATCTCTCCCATAAGTCTTGAGATGCAAGTACGATTAATTAATTTGTTTGCAAGAAGTCATCTTCGCAAGACAAGGGTATTACGTCCACTTTATCCTTACGTAAGGAACAAAGTGGACTTAGTATCATTGGCTTGCGAGGATGATTAGAAGTCTGATTGTATGTGAAGTAAAACAGATTATCTCAAGTGAATGTCCAGACAGCATACTCCTGAATCCAGTCCATTCAGGAAACAGATTATCTCAAGTGAATGTCCAAACAGCACATTCCTGCATCCAGTCCCTTCAAACGATAGAATCTGAATCAGTAATTGAAAAACAAATCAACGATTCCTACACTTAACATCATACCATAAATAACTAATCTTCAAAATCATAGACAAAGTCTGCTATTGGTTCCGTTAGATCAACAACTCGTTTATGAAATGACCGCCACAGTTTTTGGTGCTCAGCAACAATTTTATTCATAGCTGCTGTTCTGCGCTTTATATCATACGGGTTCAACATTCCTAATATGTATGAATCATACGTTCTTTCGTTCCCCGTATCCTGAGCTTGAATCCTGTTACTGGTGTCCGGTTCGGAACGTTTACCGTGCAGGAGATATACACAGCACCCACACTGATCTTTGACGTCTTGTATGTGGCTACACTGGTCGCAGCGGCAGTTGTCTAAATTGATACATACTGCCAGATGGACTGCAGAAAAGGAAAAACAAGAATTAGAGTCAACGTTGAAAACAGTGTTTTAAAATCATATGAGCCGCGACACGACAAAACCAACAGTGTGGTTGTGCGACCAGCGCAGACTCCGATCAGCCTGGGCATCCGCCCAGTCTGATCAGAGTCTTCGCTGTCCGCATGGAGGTAGCTAAGACCCTTACCTACCTTTTAAGCGCTTGGCGATGAGTCTGATCAGAGAGGGCGGATGCACAGGCTGATCTGAGTCTGCGTTTGGCGCACAACCACATTGTTGGTTTTGTCGTGTCGCGGCTCATATATGCCCACGGGACTTTTCTACCTCACAGTAAGAGTACCAGTTTAAGGAATGGCTGATTTGATTTTAAGTAAAGAAGAAAGAAACGAACAAAATTACAATAAAATAATAATAATTCGTGCATTTTATGCAAACAATGTAGACCCTGATCAGACGCCACGGTCGATTCTGCGGCGTCTGACTAAGGCTACCTTCGAGGTTCTGCCAATGGAGCCATTGGCGATTTTGCCAATGCTGCCATTGGTTGCCAATAGTACCATTGGTAACCGTAGAACCATGAACAGTATCGCCAGCCAATGGTGCCTTTGGCACTATTGGTAGAGCCAATTGTACCCTCGGTAGAGCCAATGGCGCCAATGGCATCATTGCAGAGAAATATTTTTCTGTAATTAGAAATTCTTAGTTTTTCTAATTTGCTAGCATCATTGTGGTAAATGTTTGTTCTCCTATCTCAATTTGAGCGTTTATGATGGATTCACTAAGTCGCCAAATATTTTCCCCACGTCCTAAGTTGTCTGCAGTATTGGCAGCCAATGGCCGGCAATATCGGACCCATTGGCACCAATGGTAGAGCCATGCATCGGTGCCGAAGGTGAAATGAGCCGCGACACGACAAAACCAACAATGTGGCTGTGCGCCCACCGCAGACTCAGATCAGCCTGGGCATCCGCCCAGTCTGATCAGAGTCTTCGCTGTCCGCATGGAGGTAGCTTAGACCCTTAGCTACCCTTTGAGAACTTAATGAAGAGTCTTGTCAAACTTAGCGCATGTCCAGGCTTATCTGAGTCTGCGCTTGGCGCACAACCACATTGTTGGTTTTCTCGCGTCGCGGCTCAAACGCTGAACGGCACAGGCATGGCAATGGTGACATTGGCAGAACCCCGAACGCACCCGCCTAGTTTTACACTTTGAAGACCCCTTAAATGATTTGAGGAAAAATGTGAAGAAAATTTCAAATTTGGAAGCTATCCTTTTAGCTATCATTCCTTGTCTGCAAGGTCCTTGAGCAAAATTGATAGTGAAAGCCAATCTCATCTTGGAGTAAGAATTTTCAATATATCGACTAAAAGAGTAAAAAAAAATGGGTAAAGGTTTCCCGAAGCCTGTGGCTGTAGAGGGAGGAGTTTCCCTTTTTCGACTTTCGATTAAGGATTTTTGAGTTTCGCGTAAGAAAAATTGAGTTTCGGGAAAGGATTTTCGAGTTTCGAGTGAACTTTTAAGTTTCAAATAAGGATTTTTGAGTTTCGAGTTGGAGTTTTTGTGTTTCTAGTACATGTAACAATTTTCGAGCTTCGAGTAAACATTTTTGAGCGAGAAAGAATTTTTTGAGCTCAAGTAAGGATTTTCGAGTTTCGAGTAACAATTTTCTAGTTTCGAGTAAGCTTTTTTCGAGTAAGAATTTTTGAGTTTCAAGTGAGGATTTTCGAATTTAGAGTAACAATTTTCGAGTTTCGAGTAAAAGCTTCAAACTTTTTAGTTTTCATTTAGCTTTGAATATGACTATATCAAACAATAATTCCTATTCACTCACTTGAGACCCTGCAGATATCACTATGCACCCTATGAATATCGTCTGAAGACATGAGTCTGTGATTCAAGGTAACAGTTATGGCCCTTACTTGTTAGTAACATTTTAGTAATATGCCTTTTACCCACAACTCCTCTTTCAGTTTTCAAAGGAGTCTAATGAAACTTTCCAGATATTGTTTCCATCAAATGGTGATATTTTATGCTTTAATTCCTTTTTCTTATTTATTTATTTATTTATTTATTTATTTATTTTTCATCTTGTTGCTTCTCTTGTCGTCCTAAGTCAATTTTATGATTTTTTGTCGGGAGTAATGGTGGGTTGTTATGTTTAACGACTGCAAATTGTGTATCCAAATTTTCAAATGGAATTTCATGCTAGTTACATTTCTATAGTGTTCCAGTAGTAGACAGGCTACTATTAGAACACAGAAGATTTTTAGGAGGGTCCTTCGACACGACACAGTTTTCTCTAAAATTGAGATGTTACAGCAAATCTGAAATGGAATTCTGCTAAGCCGATGAGATGTTCTAAGAAGTATTGATATTGATGTTATTTTTTCATCAATTTCAATACGAGCTTTCAAAAATGCAGTAAATATATTTCTTTTAAACCTTGAAGCAAAAATAAATGGATATGGGCATGAACATTTCATACAAAGTTAAGCAGGTTTAATAATTATCAGAGGTACTGGACTGATATGAGGTTGCTGCAGATGTTTAAAGCAGACTTTTACTCAACTTTGAATAAAAAGCTTTTGTGAACATACTGACTGTTCTAACGCAATGCATTTTTCTCTATAACTTCATTCAAACGAATACGAGTATGTATACTCGAGCTAGAAGTCATATATAGGGATAAACCGATCAAGTGTATGGATGAGCTTTTATCTTTGTTCTGAATCTGAAACGCATTAAAATGAAAATTTTAACTTGAAACTCGAAAAACTTAATTTGAAACTCAAAAACTCGATACTCGAAAACTTTAACTCGAAACTCAAAAAACTCGATCAAGAATGATTTACCTTTAGAGGCAGTGGGAGCTAGAGGGCAACTGTATCTTGGGCACAGCATGTGAAAGGCAGAACCCATATTTCTCCTTTCGCTGCCTTAAACTTCCCTGATTCGAAATAGGTAGCCATATACTATGGATTGGCAGAGAGAGAGAGAGAGAGAGAGAGAGAGAGAGAGAGAGAGAGAGAGATTTCCAGTCGCCTGCTGGCCGAACCTGAATTCGAACCCGCGATCTTTTGAACTATAACTGAGCATCTCTAGAAACTCTGCCAACGCGCCTCTGTCGACCACGGTGCCTCGCTGCATATAAACTAAACTGAAGTATGAAATGAAGACACTGATGAACAGTCACCCGCTTTGCTTGCTAATGAGTAAAATTTACCCTTCTTGTTCCAAAACTTAGTAACTTTAACGGTATTTGCGCCGCTACCAGTCAACTGGCAATAGTGATTTTACGTGGAAATAGCAATTGCCAGTGGACTGGCAATAGCGATTTTACGTTAAATTCGCTATTATCAGTGGACTGGCAATAGCGATTTTACGTTAAATTGGCTATTATCAGGGGACTGGCAATAGCGGTTTCAACTGGCAAAAGCGATTTTAAGGTAAAATCGCTTTTGCCAGTCGACTGGCACTCCGATAATTGTCTTACCTAGTAAAATAAAACAAACTGTCCGTAAAATATCAATCTTCATTTTGTGTTTAAGGTCCTGTCTTGTATATGTTAGAAGAGCTAAAGTATATTTCATTATATACAGTTGTGGCCTCCGACTGTTCAAAGAAAAATATCTAATAAAAAGTGAAACTGGCCATTAATTACTTTCTAGGAATCAGCTTACGTTAAATTTCATCCATACAAACCACTTATATTAAAACTTTTATTTGGTAGAAAGACAAATTAATTTGACTCATATAAGAAATTTGAACTGAGATCGTCGTGCGTGCTGTGCACCTACGGAAGCCTATTAGGGCTCTTTTGTCTTATTTCTTATCGAAAGGCTTGCGTACGGTGGCTCCCGTATTCACGTTCCGTAAAACACGCCTACTTTAAACAGGTATACATCCCCAGTTCAGTTCAGTTCAATTCTCCTAACGACGTTCCCCAACACTGTAAAAAAATCCGTAGATTTTACGGTATAATACCTGGCAACCAGCTGCCGGTCCTTTTACCGTTATTTTTACGGGCGCCCGTAAAACTTTGCAGGAATTATCAGCAAGAGTAGGAGAGAATAGAACAGGTGTTGTTTTGGTCATATTGCCCTTCAATACTATAAAGGTATTTTTGAGTGCGGCCAGTAAACATAACACTTCCATATTGTAATTTCCAACATTGTTCTACAGGCAAACGCCCGTAAAAATAACGGGAAATGAACTGGCAGCTGGTTGCCAGTTATTCTACCGTAAAATCTACGAAATTTTTTTACAATGAAGTCGCTCAGCGGTACGAAACCATAGTAAACTGTAAAGTAAATTCACGGACTTATGTGGGACATTGAACACGACTTTGTTTGTGAGGGTATGTCACGTGCTAATTTATCGTTTCATTGGCCAGTTTCACTATGACGTAACTTTTGAGTGACATTTTGGGTGTGGCTGGGTATTGTATACTGAACATCAAAAGAAACGGCTACAAATTTAGGTTCAGTTTTCTTCTGTCAGCTGATATATGGCTTTAAGTCACATATAGCAGAAAATACTACTGACATCGGCCAACAATATAAACATAGCTTCTTGCAAAATTAAACCTTGATTAAAGAGTTATCATAATTTATCGTGAAACATCAAAAGTTGTTGTAAGAGATGTCTTTCCTTTGGCAGTATAACAAAAAGTTTCAAAAACGCGGCTCTAATGTGTGGTTATGAAAAACCCGTCGGTTTTATTACCATGGTATTCTCCTTAGGAACATGACAGCAGTTTGAAGTTGAACACTTGTCAATTATCTCCCTTGCAATTAAACAAATAGCAAATTGGGAAGTCCAATAACATCGAAAGCTACGAAAAATTTCTTTGCAGATCTTTTTATTTTACTCTTGTTAATTCATTTAATCTCTTCGTATGAATGGTTCTGTTCTCTTTAGAAATACAGGGTGTTAAAAGGTCTATGGGAAATCCAATGGTAAGCCAGTGTTTTTGTTTCTACTGCCAACTTTCACCTGATTGTTTCTCTAAAACGCAAGGCTCGATTGCTTTGATTTTTTCGCTGTTTCTTACCCTTGCTGCGGACATTATGTCTGGAGACAATAATTGGTTGAGCATTTTATGGAATTAAAAACTCAGGTGACTTTAAGTTTAACCCCCATCACAAAAGCAAGCGTTCTGGTCTCTAAAGTTTATGGAATATCGATGCGTCAAGGTGCTCATTCTGTCGGAATATCATAAACAAAGTAACTTAAAATGTCTAAATAAGAGCATATACCTATATCTTCAAATAAATTGGGCGTATACATTGTATGCATTTCTTTTGATGCTCAGTATATATTATACATTATAATCTTACGTATTACATATTATGTCCTCTGTGATGACAATACACATATTGCAGATTAAAGTTTTTTGTCCCTAAAATGTACACTTTCGAACATGTACGCCTGTATTCTCTTTCTACAGCGCTTCAAAATCAGACTACAGAATGCATGTCTTAACAGAGTAATGCTACCGCGACACATCAAAACCAACAAAGTGGCATGTACGACCAGCGAAGACTCAGACCAGCATCCGCCCAGTCTGATCATAGTCTTCGCTGTCGGCATGGAGGTAGCCCAGACATTAGCTATCCTTTCAGCGCAAAGCGAAGACTCTTATCATACTGGGTGAATGCCCAGGTTGATCGAAGTCATCGCTGGGCACACATGTCACTTGGTTGGTTTTGGATTGCTGCGGCTCCATTATTGTTTCTAATAATCTTGTTACATATACTTTTACATTATGCCAAACTTTTGTCGAAGGGAATATCTTTTCCTAAATAAATGATGGTTAAGACAATGATATTTGGTGAGTTGTACTGCACTTTTTTGCTGGTTTTAGAACCTTGATTGTCTCTCCTCTCCACCTTGTGTCATCTCCTTTTGATACATGTTTCTTGTATTTTTCCTGTTTATTGATATAAGGTGTACCGATCAATTCCTATTTATTGATCGGTACACCTTATATCAATAAATTTCCTATTTATAAGGTGTGTCGCAATGTCGAGACAAATGAGAGAGGTCTCAGAGTTTGCAACCTGTAACAGCCTAGTACTGTCAAACACCCTTGGCCCTCGCAAACCATCAAGAAGATGGACATGGCACAGCCCAGATGGGAAACACCACAACCAGACTGATTACATCTTGGTGAGGAAGCTCTTCCGATCAGGAGTCAACATCCATAGGACAAGGAGTTTTCCTGGAGCAGACATAGGAAGTGACCATGACCTGGTGATGATGACCTTCCGAGTTCGTCTGAAGAAGGCTAGAAAGCCAACCCAGCCAAGACTAAAAATTGATCTTGAGAAGTTAAGGCACCCAGAAGTGGCATGCACTTTTCAAGCAACAATAGGTAGGAAATTCGCATCACTCATAGGTCTGAGGGATGATGACATGGACATAGATACCATGATAACCACCTACAATACAGTAGTGACTAATGCAGCCAGCGAGATACTTGGGAAGGAACGCCGTAGGAAAAAGCCCTGGGTCACCAGAGATGTTCTCGACCTCTGTGATGAGAGGAGAAATTTGAAGAAGACGCAGTATGAAGCGGGAGGAGCAAATGAATACAGGGAAGCAAACAAGAGGATTCAGAAGGCAGTGAAGAAAGCTAAGGAGGACTGGATAGCTAGCCAGTGCGAGGAGATCGAAACTTGCCTGAACAAATACAACAGCAAGAAAGCATACCAGCTGGTGAAGGGTCTAACTTCAGAGAAACAGGGTAGATCCACAACTATCCAGGACAGGTCTGGGATAAGCCTTACAGAGGAACAAGAGATTCTCAGCAGATGGACAGAATATTGCTCAGAACTATACAACCATGAGACCTACGGTGACAATACGGTTCTGGACTGCAATCAGCCCCCAGAAGAAGATCAACAACCGATCCTTCGTGAGGAAGTTGAGATTGCAGTAGCAGCACTAAAGAAGAAGGAGTCTGCAGGAGTTGATAATATACCAGCAGAACTTGTTCAAGCTGGCGGGGAGACCATGGTTGATGTTTTAACAGATATCTGTAACAGGATCTGGAGAACAGGAGAATGGCCTACCCCATGGACTCAGTCGCTGATTATTACACTCCCTAAAAAGGGGCAACCTACAGCTCTGTCAGAACTACAGAACCATCAGCCTCATCAGTCATTCAAGCAAAGTCATGCTGAAAGTCATCTTGAAAAGGCTTAAACCACAAGCCGAAGAGATCGCTGAGGAACAGGCTGGGTTCCGAACAGGAAGGAGCACCGCAGAACAGATCTTTAATCTTAGAATCCTGTGTGAAAAGTATCTCCAACATCAGCAGAATCTGTACCATGTCTTCATTAATTTCAAAAAAACCTTTGACAGGGTATGGCATGCAGCCTTATGGGCCACCATGCGGAAGTACAATATCAGTGCAAATCTACTTCGCACCATTGAGCAGCTATACGACAAGGCTACAAGTGCAGTCCTGATAAATGGCAGCACAGGAAAATGGTTCAGAACAACAGTTGGAGTAGGACAAGGATGTCTTCTGTCACCCACCCTCTTCAACATCTTTCTCGAACGGATCATGTCTGATGCTCTTGAAGAACATGACGGAAAGGTTAGCATAGGCGGCAGAAATATTACCAATCTGCGGTTTGCCGATGACATAGACGCACTAGCTGAAGAAGAGCAGGAACTAGAAGCTCTAGTTGAAAGTCTCGACCAAACCTGCACAAGGTATAAGATGGAGATCAGTGCTGAGAGTGACAAGACCAAACTGATGACGAATAGCGCTGATGGCATCCAGAGGGAGATCAAGGTAAAAGGACTGAAGCTGAAGCTGGGCGCCGTAACAAGCTTCAAATACCTTGGAGCAATTGTCTCAGATGATGGCTCAAAACAGGAGGTTCTCTCAAGGATTGCACAAGCCACTTCAGCTCTTACCAAGCTGAAACCAATTTGGAGAGATAATAACATATCTCTTGGATCAAAGGTGAAACTTATGCCCTCATTTGTCACTTCCATATTTCTGTATGCCTGTGAATCATGGACATTGACAACAGAGTTAGAGAAAAGAACGCAGGCCTTTGAGATGAGATGCTACCGAAGATTACTGAACATTTCGTACAAGGACCATATAACCAATGAGGAGGTTCACAGAAAGATCCAATCAGCCATTGGAGAGCATGATGAACTCCTGACGCTGGTCAAGAAATGGAAACTAAGGTGGTTTGGCCACGTCTCAAGGTCTTCTGGTCTAGCAAAGACGATTCTACAGGGCACAGTGAAAGGAAAAAGAAGAAGAGGTAGACAGAAGAAGAGGTGGGAAGACAATATCAAAGAGTGGACAGGGATGGACTTTGCTAGCTCAACTAGGGCAGCTGAAAACAGGACAAGGTGGAAAGGGATTGTTTCGAAGTCATCTGCGGGGACCCAACGATCTAGTAAGGTTATGGGATAGAATAGAACACAAGGTGTACCGAGGAGGTCGGCAATATAAATGATTATATCTTTTCCTTTTTTAATCTCTTAACATTAATTTGTGTTTACCTTAAAATGCTGCTTAATCTGTGATGCCCCTGTCTTACCTTTCAGATTTTGTATATTTTATTATTCCTCTTGTATCTATGCATGCACTATGATACCACTCTTCTTAATTGTTGATTTAAAAGCCCTACAGGGATTATGTTAAATAGTTACTATATTCGACAATAAAGGAATCTTTCAGTTCTGTTCTGTTCTGTTCAGTTAAACTGCGTCCTAGAAGACATTATCTGGATTTTAGCAGTGTTCGACCCAAATACATTTCAGTTTTACGACCTTTCAACAGCATTTCAGTCATACCGCTAGAGACGGAACTCTTCTAACCATAAAAAGAGTTTCTATTGCACACAACCTTTCATTATCGCCGTCCCATCGTCCTGATTTAACCGAAATACTGTTAAAACGGGCGTAAGATTGTAAGTCATCCATCTATTCACACAAGCTGTGAAACTCGGCTGATGAATTTTACTACAGTCGATAATTGTAGTAGTGTGCAGCCTTATGCAAAACACCCACGAGGGGTGTTCGGAAAGTTCTGACATGGTAACCGCCAAGAAGACAGAACATCTGACAGCAGAAAAATGAGCTATGATATGCTTCGACGAATCCGCAGACGAGGTGTATGTTTCTTAATCGACACATATGTGAACTACTTTGAAAGCGGTATACACTAAAGGCACTGCAGGGGTTTTTGTAATTTTTTTTTACCTTAAAAGCCAAAATTCATATATGAGCAGTCTTTCATTTTTTTGTAATTGTTACTTAAAGACCATCCCATTTTTAGTAATGGCCAATGACAGCTGTTTTGGATGATCGATTTGCAAAAAAAAAAAAAAAAAAAAAAAAAATTGCTTCATTCAAGGATCATTCTGACACAATTGGTCCAAATTCATTCAGACGTTCTTGAGAATTGTCATGTTCATGTTTTTGCTATTTTTAGTAACAGCAGCTGATGGCATTCTTAGACTGCCCAGTCAGATAAATTTGAAAGAACTCCATTTCTGGATCATTCTGATTCAATTTGACTGACATCTGTTCAGCATTTCTCGAGATATTGGCATTTTAGCAATACTGGGCTCGTAAATAGAAAGTAGGTCACTGTTACCTAACTCTGCTACAGATCTTGTTCATGTTGAAAATTTTGAAAACCAAAGTCCTACTAATGCTTCATGCAAAATTTCAGCCAAATATACAAAGTGGTTCTGAAGAAAAACATGATTTTATTGGTTTTGCTATTTTTAGTAACGGCGACCATCTTGGATTCTTGACCTTGCTGAATTTTATCATTCTGAAGCCCTGCAGTCTGATCATTCTGCATGTGAAGTTTGAGAACCATGGATGCAGTGGTTTCAGACAATAAGCCATTTGAATGGACTTAAATGCTAGGGTCGACGTAAATTATGCTAGGGTCGACGTAAGGTCACTGTGACCTAATTCCGCTACAGATTTTTTTTCATTTTGATAATTCTAAATACCACAGTTCCACTTATGCTTCATAAAAAATTCAGCCAAATATACCGAGCGGTTCTGGAGAAAAAGTGGATTTTGTTGGTTTTGCTATTTTTAGTAATGGCGGCCGTCTTGGATTCTCGACCCGTCTGAATTTTATATTTCTGAAACCCTGCAGCCTGATCATGCTGCATGTGAAATTTGAGTACCATGGATGCAGTGGTTTCAGAGAATAAGTATTTTGAAGGGACTTAAACGCTAGGGTCGACGTAAATTGTGAACGAACGGACGGACGGACGGACGGACGGACGGGCTGATGGACGGACGGACGGAAAACCGGACTCCTATATCTCACCTTGCTAAAGCAGTAGCGACAAAAATGACGTTGATGTTAATTTCAAAAACGTCATAAGAACTGCGCATTGCTTTGCAAGGAATGAATTGATAGCAGTTAACGTTATCACCCTTCTAACTTTTAAGTTCATATCATAGGCAACGGTGAACAGCCAGTTTACAAAGATACATTTTGTGTTTACAACGATATTTGCACGGAAACAATAACATATGAAATTAGCCCAGTGGTGACGCAGTGACCTACTGGGTGTGGCTGGGACAGAATAAAATGCATTGTAAATAAATTAGAAAAAAATGTAAGTTTTGTATTGTATTTGGTATCGTTGTAAAGGCAAAATTTAAGTGCTTCCAATGCATGCATAGCCTTTGTTCCCAGCGTGCCCACGCGCCGTGAAAACTTTCAGATCATTGTCAGAGCTTTCTGAACGCTCCTTGTTTGCATAAATGCTGCGCACTACTACCTGAGATATTCTGGTTTTCATTTTTTGCCTCCTTCTATATACAGGTCAACTTAAAAGTAAAAAAAAATAAGAATTTGCTCCTTTGAAAAAGCAAACATCTTCTTGGAACTGTTTCCTCATTCAGGGAAGCAAACAGAGTTACGAAAGTTGAAAACAAGAAAACGAAAACAAAACAAACAAACAAACAAACAAACAAAAAAGACAGAAATCATGGAGTACAGTCATACATTTTTTAGCCTAGACGTGTTCTGAAATGAGTTTCTTGGATTAAGTTTTTCTAAAAAGAAAAAATATATTCGCAATCAGCTGTTGCATCGACCAGTATCCGTTTAATATCAGTCATGGGACTGTGTCTCTTTCTGGCATATAATTATAATGCTTTTCTTGATTCCCTGAAAAGAAGAACTCGCCTATTTACATTTATGAAACAATTCCATATTGAATTGTATATCTTGCTACAAGTTGATGTGTGACAGTAGAGAATTGATTGATTGATTGATTTTTATTCGGTAAAAACAACATACAACAATTGCATAAGAATAATTGAAATTTAAACGTTTAAAAGATATATGAATGGATTTTATAAAAAAAATGACTTGACTTTGTAAAGTGTTTTTTTTTTTTTTTTTTTGAAAATAATACATCTGTGTATATCTAGATGTGAAATAGGAAAATATGTTTTTACTGATTTTTATGATTTAAACTATTTAAAGTCATATCACGATTCTGGACTTTCATTATCACAGCTCTGTTGACAATCGCAGTTAGGAAAAATCCAGTGAGTCGCCATGGCCAAAACTGACTCATTGGTGGATCTGGCACCGAAGTGTTACCGTCAGCGAGGATGCTTCACGAGCCAACCCCAGCTCTCGAGAAACAGTGCTTCCAGAGCAGATGGTGGACCATGAGTGTGAATTGCGAAAATCCAAAAATTAACTGAAATGCGAACAAGGGTGAATTTGGAGGCCAAAAAACGAAGGGAAAATATGTACAAGCCCTAAAATGAAATGGAGCTTAGAACTCAGTACCGATTGTATGTATGTTGAAGAAACCTAGGATAACCCATGAAAGCCCGAAGGCTTAATTTCCAATGGGGTCCTAATGGTTAGAAGGATTAACTTATAAATGCATTAAAATGACTTTCTGTTCCTTGTGAAAGTTCATGAATAAAATATTTGTGAATCCTAGCGTGACGTTTTTCTTTTTTTGCAAAGCTGATACTTGCCTAGATAATTCTGCAGATGAGATTTTTACATTAACACCGGTGTGCACCGGCCGACAAATTAACAAAAACCTGTCAGGTTTTACTTTGCAAGTTATTCAGTTTCTGTGGGCTATCATGTGTCTAAACTAGGTAGGTAATTACTGTTTAGAGTTAACAGGTTATATTTATTTTGATTTTACCATGATGCTGTCGTTTTACTCATGTTGCGAGCGATCATTGGAAGCCGTCTTTGACAAACAAAAAATTACAAGTACTAGCTTTTGTAAAAATAACTATTAATTCTTTGTTTAAAGTAAAGATGCCCCCATATGATATTACAGATCCCTTGTAGAGTGAAAGCAAGGCAAGAAGGTCAGGGAACTTTCACCGCCTACTGTCTCTGCTTTGTTCTCATGCACACGTCTGGCAGTACTGGTAGCGATAACACAGTAAATTTACGGCTTCCCTTCTGGCAACAGTGCAAAATCATCGGTCATTCACAAATCAATATTTTCCCATGAAATTTTGTTACTTTCAAAAAAAAAATATTTTGATGTAAATAGAACATTTGTCAGAGTGTGCACTGGGCCTCAGAAAACGAGCGACATCAAGTCGCCTTCCAGCTGAAGCCGAGCGACTTCAAAAGAAACAAAGCGAAGTGGGACATTTGTAATTTTTTCATGTCCCAGCGGAGTTAAACGCAAAACTGAAAGTACAAGTTATGACCTTGTCAGTAACTTTGTTCCCCGCCCAATTCGTAATAAATTTGCACATCAGCGCAGACTGATCGTTGTTCATTCATGTACGTTTAATGTGAGCACAGAAGACTGCGTGGACTTGCAGGCTGATCTATGTCAGTTTTCTTTGCATACGCATCAAGTATCTTTCTTCCTGAAACACCTGTACAAATCTGTACGTGCCATCGATCGATATTCAGTGTCTAGCGGTGTCTTTGAAGTTTGCACTTACGGTCAGTGTGTTGCGACACTGAATGTACCAATGAAGTCTCCGACAGCTTGCGCATCTGCAGAGACTGTTCAGAGTGTACGTCTTGGCTAGATAGTATTCAGCATCAATAGATATTGATGCGAAAAGTCAAGATTCTGATAGCGCGGATACGCAGGCTGATCCGAGTCTTGTTCCTCTATTATATAACTTCCGCCGATCCATAGCTTGTTTGTACGGAAAAACTTTGATCAGAAGTCACGATTTCGGTCGTCGGCTCAATGCCGTTCTGAGTTTTGTCAAGTTAATTTTACACCAGCACCGTACATAGCGCATAGTCTTGTTTCGAGACAACCAGTTGTATATTGAATTAAAATCTGACCACTGACCATTAGCACAAGACTGCGCAGGCTGGTTTGGACGTTTGCACACCCACAATGCCAAACATGTGGAAGCGATCTCACCACTTCGAAGGCTACATTTGAAGGTGCTCGGACATTTCGGCCACGGACATTTCGGCCTAGGACGTTTCGGCCTAGGACAGTTCGGCCACGGACATTTCGGCCACTGAAATTGTCAAGGGTGGACATTTCGGCCTTTATCAAAAACGAGAAACAAATATTCAAAGAGAGCACCTAGATCTATATGTGAAATTTTACTGCATAGCGGCAGACATTCGTTTCCAATTTGAGTGGTAGATTTTTTTGTTCAGAAATGACATGCCCCCTTGTTGTTTGGACATAGCTCATTTGCATAACCAATCAAATTACAAATTTTTTTATTTATTCGGTATGCGGTAGAATTGATCAAGGAATCTCATGGTAATTTTTGTTTTTAGCATTTTCCTGTATTTCCTTGGAATAAAGTGCTGCACAGATTGGTCAGTTTTCAGAACTGAATATCTCCCCTATTTGTGCATCCGAAATCATCCAAAAGGTACCTTAATGAAGCTGGGGCCCCGGCTGGTCCAGGGGGTATCCTGTACAAACTGGTGGTAATTTTAGAAATGTGAATGTTAGTGCATCTGTGTGAAAAGCATTGAAACACACCCACTGTTTACACAGTTGGCAATGGATAAATGAGATGCGACAGAAAATCTGATACACCACGAAAGGTAAAACATAAAAATACTTGACTGAGCGATGGGTAAATTGAAATTATTGATGGATAAAATGTCAGACAAAACTTGAGGGGTAGTGTACTTTGACATAGCATAACTTTTTTTTATTTCTTTACGGATTTTGGAAATTTAATCATCTTTATTTTTCTAATGAATTGTACTTTCTCATGCTTATTTTTTAAAAAAAAAATCACAATTTTAAGAAATGCGTTGTTATCGCTAGAACTGGGCCGGTGGAAGTAGACGTATTATCACCCTTGATTTCTTCCAGTACTACTAATCTCCTGTACTTACATCTGGTCCGGGTGCAGGCCAAGACAATGCGTCACTACACTCTAAATGTTATGATCAGGAACAATATGAAAAGTTTGTTGTGGAACCCACCTTAGTAATTTAATAGTCTTTGCAAAACCCTCTGATTGAAGAGTTGCAGGACAGCTGTCAGAGAGTCTCAAAAATTTTGCAGGACAACCATAAAATTGCAAATCATCCATCCATTTGACAGACTGACGGTTTTCGTGAGGACTGTTTATAACTGGGGTCCAAGAAAAGGAGGAGTGGAGGATTTTAGAATCATTAGAACAGAACAGAACAAAACATTAGATGTTGCGCAAAAATTGCACAGCAAGCAACTCATTTTGTCTTGCATGAATTGCTTTTTATTTCAGTGGCATCAGCACAAATGGAATTCCTCCAACTAAAGGTGCCCAATAGGTGGTAAAATTACCAAACATGCCCACTTAAATAACAGGTTGGACATACAAGACAGAGGGAAAATGTGATCTGGCAGATCTGAATAACTTTTCCTTTTTGTGTTCATCACTATATTGGACACATTTTTAGCTCAGAGGCTCTAGGGGAGCTTATAGGATAGATAGGCTCCATTGTCTGTCGTCGTTGTCCGTCCACAATTTCAAATGACTTCTCCTCTGAAACCCCTGGGCCGATTGTAACCAAATTTTATATGTAGCCTCCTGGGGTCTTAGGAATGAAAAAGTATTCAAACAGTCCTGGTCACATGACCAACATGGCTGCCATGCCCATATATGGTAAAAACCTAAAAAATCTTCTCCAGAACCAATAGGCCGATGGCCTTGAAACTTGGTATGTAGCATCAGGTATGCGAGTACTACTAAGATTGTTCAAAATATGACCTTGGGTTGACCTTGACCTTTTTTACAGTAAAAATATATATGGTAAAAACCTTAAAAATCTTCTTTTCCAGAATAGCATCAGGTATGCGAGTACTACTAAGATTGTTCAAAATATGACCTTGGGTTGACCTTGACCTTTTTTACAGTAAAAATATATATGGTAAAAACCTTAAAAATCTTCTTTTCCAGAATCAATTGACCGATGGCCTTGAAACTTGGTTTTTAGCATTGGGTACTCCAGTACTATCAAGATTGTTCTAAATGATGACCTTGGGTTGACCTTGACCATTTTACAGCAAGGTCAAATATGGGAAAACCCTAGAACATAAGATTTCATGGAAACTTTGAAGATTTAGGCCTAAAAGTTGGTAGATACACTGATACAGTCATCTTAATCAGGGATACAGACTAACTCATTTTTCATAGGAGCAAGCTGGGCCCCTAAAAACTGAAACTTAGTCGCCCAGCCAGAAATTTAGGGGCCCACATTTAAAACATGGGAATCTTTTATTCAGAATCTGCGCGAGAATTGTGCCGTTTCCGTAGGCTTTGTAGTAAACCCTCCTTTCTTCATGGTTTTGTTTCCTTTTAGCAACCGGGTGTGAAACACCAGCGATGTATCGCCATATTACGAGCGAAAAATCTATAAACGGTTAAGATTTTTAGCTGACAAATCGGTCTATCTATCTATCTTCCATTACGAGGAGGCGGCCATGTTGTTTCTCGATAGTGAGTAAAATCCAACACGCAAGTATGACAGAACACGGAATATTCAAAGCCAATATTGGCGCCGAAGTTAGCAATACCCTTAGAGGTGGCGGATTTTACTCCAAGCTGAAAACACGACAGCTTACGATCGCAAACTGGGCGACTATCATTTTTAGCTCGCCTGAACGAAAGTTCCAGAAGAGCTATTGTTGTCACCCTGGCGTCGGCGTCCGCGTCGGCGTCCGCGTCCGCGTCCGCGTCGGCGTCCGAACTGGATGTTTTGGTTAAAGTTTTTTAAAGACCTACATCTCTTTAACCCATGGATGGATTCTTTTGATACTTGCACTGTAGTTAGATATTGGTCTAAGGTTTAACAGGGTACCACCCAAACCCCACTCCGTGACCTTGATGTCAAGGTCATGGACTTAGAAAATTGGTTTTTTTTTTGGACTGGATGTTTTGGTTAAAGTTTTATAAAGCCCAATATCTCCTTAACCCATGGATGGATTCCTTTGATACTTGCACTAAAGTTAGATATTGGTCTAAAGTTTTTGAAGGTACTACCCCCACCCCCCTCAGTGACCTTGATGTCAAGGTCATGGACTTAGAATATTGTCTTTTTTATTAATTGGATGTTTTGGTTAAAGTTTTTTAAAGACACATATCTCCTAAGCTCATAGGTGAATTCTTTTTATATTTGCACTGTAGTTAGATCTACAGAGTACTACCCCAACCCCACTCAGTGATCTTGATGTCAAGGTCAGGGACTTGGGAATTTTTTGTCTTTTTTAAAGTTTTGTAATTGCATACTGATTCATAATGCTTTGCAGAGATTTAGTTTATTCTTGAACTGATGTTAGACTCTTTTTTGAGTTTTTACAAAACACCTTATACTTACCCCACTGGATGACCTTGAAGTCAAGGTCATCGACTTAGAATTTTGTCTTAAAGATTTTGGTCAAAGTTTTATATTTATGAAGACATAATTTCACAGTGCCACGATGATGGACTCAGTTGATACTAATACTTGGACTGATGTTAGACAATGGTTCAGGGTTTTGATACATCCTAGCCCCCCCCCCCCCCCTCCCTTCCCCCCTCCCCCCTACCCATCAGTTTCCTTACCTCAAGCTCATGGACTTTGAAATTTCATTTCATTCATTTCATTTTTTTTTATTTTAATTTTATTTTTAAGACTTATTTCATGGACATGCTTGCATGAAGTTTTATGCATAGCAGTCCACATAGCCCCCCCCCCCCCCCCCCCCCCCCCCCACACACACACACACACACACACACCACCACCACCACCCCCTACCCGTTAGTTTTTTTTACCTCAAGCTCATGGACTTTGAAATATCATTTCATTTTTTTTATTTTAATTTTATTTTTCAGACTTTTGAGATAGCTTTTGTTTATAAATGTGTTTTCATTATGGACATGCTTCATGCTTGCCTAGCAGTCCACATAGCCCCCCCACCCCACCCCCCACCCCCACCCCCTACCCGTCATTTTTTTATTACCTCAAGCTCGTGGACTTTGAACTTTCATTTCATTTTTTTTATTTTAATTTTATTTTAAGACTTATTTCTGAGATAGCTTTTGTTTATAAATGTGTTTTCATTATTGACATCCTTGCCTGAAGCTTTATGCATGGCAGTCCACACCACCATAGCGGCTGTGTGATGGGCAAGCACCAATTCAGGCGAGCTATGCTGTCAGGCGACAGCTCTTGTAATTTTAGGCGCCCACCCGATTTTTTACTCGCAGTTGGCGAGTGGGCGACCGCTAGTCTGTATCCCTGTTTATGAATACATGAAGATTCATGAGTACAAGAGGTCAGCCGGGCCGCGTAGTGCAAATCGGTAGGGCACCTGACTCATAAGTCAGAGGTCCTGGGTTCGAAACCCGGTCTGGCCACATACTTTCGTTTCTCCTTCCGCTGATTCAAGAAGGGCAGTTGTCAGTTATTGGCGAAAGTATGTGCACTTAGTACTGGTTAACCGCTTGGGAGGTCTAAGCCTGCCCAGGAATAGTGTGGTTAGGTTAACTGACCGTCCCGACATGACCATAGCTGTTTACCGTGGACGTTAAGCATCAAATCAATCAATCAACAAGAGGTCAGGGTCGTTCTTTGACCTTTGACCCTGAATTCTCATAGTTTGACAATTTCAAACTTCTTCTGAAAAGCCACAGAGCCAGTTGTAACCAAATTTCATTTCGAGCCTTCAGGGGTTGAGGGAACAATTTTTTTTTTTCAAATGGTCTGGGTCACATGATCAATATGGCTGCCATGCCCATAATTATAATATTATGGTAAAAACATTTAAAAATCTTCTTCCCCCGGAACCAATTGACCCATGACCTTAAAACTTGTTATGTAGCATTGGTTACTCCAGTACTATCAAGATAGTTCAAATTATGAGCTTGGGTTGACCTTGACCTTTTGTAAGGCAAGGTCAAATATGCAAAAATGCTAGAACATAAGATTTCATGGGAAGTTTTGAAGATTTTGGCCTAAAAATAGGTATATATTACAGTCATCTTAATGATGTCATGAAGAATTATGAGTACAAGAGGTCAAGTTCATTCTTTGACCTTTGACCCAGATCTCTCATATTTGAAATTTTCAGACATTTTTTCAAAAGCCAAAGGGCCAATTGTAAACACATTTCATATGGAGCCTCCATGGGTTGATTGAACAAAAATTTGTTCAAACGGTCCAGGTCACATAACCAACATGGGTGCCATACCCATTTATGGTATAAACCTTTAATATTTTTCTTCTCCAGGATCAATACACCTATGGCCTTGAAACTTGGTAAGTAGCATGGAGTACTAGAGTACTACCAAGACTGTTCAAATGATGACCTTGAGTTTACCTTGACCTTTTTTGTGGCATGGTCAAATATGGGAAAATGCTAGATAAGATTTCTTTGAAA
The DNA here is from genome assembly GCA_963989385.1 of Ctena decussata. Lineage (NCBI taxonomy): Eukaryota > Metazoa > Mollusca > Bivalvia > Lucinida > Lucinidae > Ctena > Ctena decussata. The sequence continues at coordinate 55,943,129 of OZ022504.1, forward strand.
GTTTTGGCCAAAAAAATGGTATATATGGTCATCTTAATGAGTACGAAGATTTATGAGTACAAGAAGTCATGGTCATTCTTTGACTTTTGACCCAAGACTCATATTTTGACAATTTCAGACGTAAGAAAAAGCCACTTTGGGGTGTTTCAAGGCCTCATGGCCCTCTTGTTGTAAATGGCATGCCTGTACGTAATATATCAACAGTGCTCATCGAAGCTGAATTTTTTTGTCTTTAATATTGAAGTCTGGGCCACCTCAAATTAATATCTAATGAAAGCAATGTTCAGTTTTCTTGTCTTCTTCACATCTTAACACAGTGATTTTTAGCTCACCTGGCCCGAAGGGCCATAGTGAGCTATTGTCATACCAATGCGTGCGTCGTCCCGAAATGTGTCCGTCAACGCCTAAAAACAAATATTCAAACATCTTCTTCTGTAAAACTACTGGTCCCATGGTTCTCAAATTTCACATGGAGCATGACCTGACTCCAGGGTCTCAGAATTGTAAAATTGGGTCAGGTTGAAAATCCAAGATGGCCGCCATTACTAAAAATAGCAAAAACAACAAAATAAACTTCTCCAGAACCACTGGGTATATTTGTCTGAATTTTGGCATGGAACTTCAGTGAAACCTTGCTATTCAAAATTGTAAAAATGAAAAAATCTGTAGCGGAGTTTTGTCACAGTGACCTACTTTCTGTTTACGAGTGTAATTTTGCTCAAATGCCATTGTCAAAAAACGACTTATTCAAACGACTTCAAACAACTTCTCTAAAACCACTGCACCCATGGGTTTCAAATTCCACATGGAGCATGACCAGACTGCAGGGTTTCAAAATTGTAAAATTGGATCAGGTCAAGAATCCAAGATGGCCGCCGTTACTAAAAATAGCAAAAACAACAAAATCAACTTCTTCTCCAGAACCATTTGGTATTTTTGGTTGAAAGTTTGCTTGGAACATTAATGGGACCTTGGGATTAAAAATTGTAGAAATGAAAAAAATCTATATCGGAATTAGGTCACAGTGACCTACTTAGCATTTACAAGACCGATTTTGCTCAAATGTCAGTATCTCAAGAAAACGCAATTGATTGTGGTCAGTTTTGGTCAGAAATGGTCCTTGAAAGGAATTATTTCAATTTTGTGCCAGTTGACTATCCAAGATGGCCACCATGGGGGCCGTCACTAAAAATAGCACAAACATAAAAATGACTATTACTCAAGAACCCTTGAATGGAATTCGACCAATTTTGTGTCAGAATGTTCCTTGCATGAAGCCGTTTAGAATAATTGTAATTTGGCTTTCCAAGATGGCCGACATCTGCCGTTACTAAAAATAGCATAAACATAAAAATGACAATTACTCAAGAACCCGTGAATGGAATTCGACCAGTTTTGTGTCAGAATGTTCCTTGGTTAGAGCCGTTTCGATTAATTGCAATTTGGCTTTCCAAGATGGCTGACATCTGCTGTTACTAAAAATAGCACAAACATAAAATGACAATTACTCAAGAACCCTTGAATGGAATTGGACCAATTTTGTGTCAGAATGTTCCTTATATGAAGCCATCTCGATTAATTGCAATTTGGCATTCCAAGATGGCCACCATCTGCCGTTACTAAAAATAGCACAAAGCATGAAAATGACAATATCTCAGTAACCGCTGAATAGATTTTGACGAAATTTGTGTCAAAATAATTTTTGCATTGAGATGTTTCAAAAGTAACTAAATATAGACAAGTCATAATGGCCTTTGTTACTAAAAAAAGAAAAATGTGAAAATAAGAAAATCTCAGTGGAATTGGACTAATTTTCTGTCAGAATGGTCCTTTCATTAAGCTTTTTCGATTTTTTGCATTTTGGCATTCCAAGATGGCCGCCATCTGCGGTTACTAAAAATAGCACAAAACATGAAAATGACAACATCTCATTAACCGCTGAAGTGATTGAGACAAAATTTGTGGCAAAATGATTCTTGCTTTGACGTGTTTCACAAATTAACAAATATTGACCCATTAAGTTGGCCTCTTTTACTTAAATAGCAAAATATGAAAATTAGAAAATCACAATGGAACTGGACCAATTTTGTGTCAAAATGGTCCTTGCATGAAAGCTTTTCAATTTTTTGCATTTTGGCATTCTAAGATGGCCGCCATCTGCCGTCACTAAAAATAGCACAAAACATGAAACTGACAATATCTCAGTAACCCCTGAATGGATTTTGATGAAATTTGTGGCAAAATGATTCTTGCATTGATTGAGGTATTTCAAAAGTAAATATATAAAGACCAGACAAGTTGGCCTCTGTTACTAAAAGTAGCAAAATGTGAAATTGAGAAAATCTCTGGAATTGGACCGATTTTGTATCCGAATGGTCCCGTTGCACAAAAGCCAGGTGAGAGATATCAGGCCCATATGGGCCTCTTGTTTTCACTATTTTGGGAATTGTGCCGGTGCCCACTGAATTGGGAAAAATCGCATCGTATTCTCCGAAAATTTGGAATTTCAGAAATACCTTTATTTAGCCTCAAGTGGTGGGATAGGGGACATGATACTGAATATATAATATTTACATTCAGTTATAGCTATATAATATTATCTGCCAGTTCTAAGCAAGCAAGTAAATTTATGCTTGTAAGATGGTCCCTAAAAATATTCTTCCTGCAATTGGGAATTTTTCAACTTGCAGTTGGAAAAAGAAGATACTATTTTGAATTGGGACTGGTGCCTTTTATCAGCACCACTTTTATAGAGAAAAAAATCACTGTAACATATTCATCTATGGACATGAATCAAAATAACATTAATACGAAATTCAAAAATAGATTTTAATCAGTCAATATCAGTCCTTAGTATTGCCATTTTACAGTTATGTTTTGGTTACTGCTTGAAAAGTTCTTCCATTGATAGTAATTAGTTTAAACATATTTATTGTATCATAAACTGTACATGATTTCAATATAAACGTGATACAAACAATTGGATAAGAACGAAAGCATAAATGCTTATTTAGTTCTTCTCCTAGTTCTTGATAGTAATTAAAGAACTGTGAAATTATTTCATATGTCAGAGGGGGATTATGCTGCTGGTGAAATATGGTTGTTATACAGAGGAAAACAGCATAATACATCCTCTGACCCTAAAAGCCGCCAACCCAAACAATATCAAAAGGCTTTTGTTAGTCACAAGGCTTAGATAGGTGCATGTTAGACCCAAACTGAACAAGCATAGGCACTTGACAGAAATATAATCAAATGTCATTCTATTTGCTACCTCTCTGTAACATATCAAGTCCATTGGTTGTGAAATAAGAAAGTTACAAAATTTTCAAACCAAAGCATTGTTATAAAAACAAGAAAGTAAGACTGCCATTTTGATTTTATTCTCAATTGACAGAAGTGATGAAATCAAGTATTTTCCATGGAAATTTTAGTCACCGAATGGACTGAATAAGACTGTAGTTTCTCTTTGTTTGACTGAGTATGTTTTGGTTTTCTTTGTTGGACTTATCCGTCATCAACTTTTGCTTTTTCAAAATGACTTTTCCAAAACTGCTGGAGATTTTTTTAAATAATTTCACAGGAATATTCATTGAGTGACCCTCTTCCAAAATTGCTCAAGCAGTTCTGCTCCAGCTGAATGGCTGCCAGAGCTAAAAATAGAAAAACTTTTGAAACTTCTCCAAAAGAGGTGGACAGATTTTAAAATTATTTCACAGGAATGTTCCTTGGGTGACCCTCTACCAAAATTGCACAAGAAGATGGCCGCCAGAGCTAAAAGTACCAAAAAACCTTTAAACAACTTCTCTTCCTAAATGGGTAGTTAGATTTTGAAATAATTTCACAGGAATGTTTCTTGGGTGACCCTCTACCAAAATTGCTCAAATCGTTCTGCTTCCCTGAGCAAGATGGCTGCCAGAGCTAAAAATAGACAAAAAACTTTAAACGACTTCTCCTCCTAAACGGGTAGACAGATTTTCAAATAATTTCACGGTAATGTTTCTTTGGTGACCCTCTACCAAAATTGCTTGAAGCATTCTGCTTCGCTGAACAAGATGGCTGCCAGAGCAAAAAATAGAGAAGAAAAACACTAAACAACTTCAACTCCTAAACAGGTTTGACAGATTTTGAAATAATGTCACAGGAATAATCCTAGGGTGATCCTCTACCAAAATTGCTCAAAGCTCCTTTAAACAAGGTTGCCACCAGAGCTAGAAATAGAAAAAAACATACTATATTAGGATGACTTGTATGACCCATGACTTAGTTTGTTGATCCTATCTTAGTAGGTAGATAAACAGGACAACCAGCGGAATGCACCTATTACCTACCATTCATTTGTACAGTGTGGGGGCAGGTGAGCAATCCAGGGCAATCATGGCCCTCTTGTTTTTTGTTGGACTGAGTGTATCTGTGGTTTCCCTTTGTTGGACTGAGTGTATCTGTGGTTCTCCTTTGTTGGACTGAGTGTGTCTGTGGTTTCTCTTTGTTGGACTGAGTGTGTATTTGGTTTCCCTTTGTTGGACTGTGTGTGTCTGTGGTTTCCCTTTGTTGGACTGAGTGTGTCTTTGGTTTGCCTTCGTTGGACTGAGTGTGTCTGTGGTTTCCCTTTGTTGGACTGAGTGTGTCTGTGGTTTCCCTTTGTTGGACTGAGTGTGTCTGTGGTTTCCCTTTGTTGGACTGAGTGTGTCTGTGGTTTCCCTTTGTCACGTTTGTTGGACAGGACTGAGTGTGACTGGTTTCCCTTTGGTGTGTCTTTGGTGTCCCTTTGTTGGACTGCATATCTCTATGGTTTTCTTATGTTGGACTAAATATGTCCTTGGTTTCCCTTTCTTGGACTGAGTGTATCTTTGGTTTTCCTTTATTTCTGCATCAAAATTTTACTTAATCTAGAGGTTTGAAATATAGCAACACTGTCACTGTTCCTTTGATTACATGGTCGGAATCTGTGACTACCGAGATTACCCGTAATATCACTACAAACAGTGTAGACCTTAAGTAGACTGCTCGTAGGGAGCAGTCTGATCTTGGTCTGCACTGTTTGCCAGCTGTTTCATAGATAAACTACATGTATGGAGAGGCCTAAAAGATTTATCCAAGTTTAAAGAGGTCATAGAAATGGATTAGGTGTTCTATTATTTCGACTAAATATGGTATAATTCTATGATTATTTTCATCTGCAAACCTCGGTTGCCTAGTGATACAAGTGTTACCTGAATTCAATGTTTTTAATGTTCTGTATGTGAGCCGGGACACGACAAAACCAACAAAGTGGCATATGCACCTAGGGAAGACTCAGATCAGCATGAGCATCCGCCCAGTCTGATCAGAGTCTTTGGCATGAAGCTAGCTTAGACCCTTGGCTACCCTTTTAGTGTACTACTAAGTCAGATCAGACTGGGTGGATACCCAGGCTGATCTGAGTCTTTAATGGGGGCACATGCCACTTTGCTGGTTTTGTTGTGTCACAGCTCATGTTATATGACTGTCTGACACAATACCATATTACCATAATATTTAACCATTACTATGAATAGTGAATTCTCTTGTGAGGGACTGTTTAGGGCTGGGGGCTCACTGTGCCTTAATGGTTACGTACCAAGGAACCCCTCCCAGCTGACCCCCTGCAGAGAAACTGAACCACACACAGGGACTGTTTAACGAAAGTACATGTAATTATAATCAGCACAGGAATTGACCACACTGCAAACTGATGCCATTGAGCAGTCTGGCCTGGGTGTACACTTTTTTGCTTCGCATTTCTATCCAAATTATAAGCAAAAACAAATTAATAAATTGAATGAATTTCATCTACCATATTTGTTCAAATAAATACTCTGGGGGAATCACAATTCACAAGTCCTATAAATGACATTCTGTAGACAAAATTTGTTGGTTAATAGATAAGTTAGACTGATTTCAGTCGAAGATGTTAGAAATTCTCTTAACCCTATATTCATGTTTTACAAATTTTATTTCTCTCTAAAATATACTGACTCAGACATATTGTTGTCAAGATGTTGAGTCAGGTACAAAAGTATCAGAGAGAGACAAGAAAAAGAAAAAAAAATCTAACATCTTCAGCTGACAAAAGTCTATAAATAAGTCTGAATGGTTTAAAGCCTTTACCCTTTATTCACAGAAAGAACTGAGAGCTTGCATTTATCATAGAGGAATTATATGTATTAGAATCCTAATGAACTCCCCTTCCCTAATAAATGCACTCTGCCTCTTTACTGAAAACATTATATGAACTTGCATGAATTCATGTTTATTTCTCTGGATTACAGAGGTTGCTAATGCTTAATAGAGATGGTCACTAAAACTGGTTTTACTGTTTATAGATGGCTAAGAGACAGGGTTTGTTTCATTTCCAAAATGACCGCAAATACCGGTATATTCATCAGTCCTGTTTTAATTCTGCTATATGACATTTTTCTACATTCCAATAAAACCCCAAATTTCTAGATCTGTCTTATAAGACAGATCCAGAATTTTTGGGATTGTGTTGGAGGGGTAAACCCATCTTATAACCAAATAAATTTAGGATGGATTTACCTGTAGCCATATTTTTAGAAAATTCAGGTCAGTATAGTAATGCAACATTAATTCTGCACTGTGTACCAATAGGTTTTAAAATCAGGAAGAAGACTTACGCACATCACCTGTATTCACTGATTTAAATGTCATCTCTTGAGAATTGCTCTCTGATTATTATATTTTTGATGAAGTGAAGCTGAAGGCGAAACAATAATTAATGGATGAATTGTTGTACATTGTGGTTTATTAATTCTTTGTGAAAATTAAATGCTTTTTATGTAAGACTTAATAACAAGTGCTTCTTAGACCTTTCAGGTTAGTGAAAAAAATGCTTAATCAGCAAAATTCTTGTAATAGAATATGCCTGATTTATCATTAGAAGTTGAAGGTTATTACAAATCAATGTTGTTGCTTTTATGCTTAATTTAAAGGAGCTTAATTGCAAATTTTCTTCATGCATATATGGATAAGAAGGAATTTAATTTCAGTTAATGTCAGAGATGAGAGATGTGGATATATGAAGATGTTTTAAAGAATTTTTTGTGAATTCTGTATTAAAACAGATCTTGTGGCTCTTTACCTTGCTGGGGCAGTTCAGGACATATGTTTCTGTGAAGAAATAAAAGAAAAAAAAATGAGTTAGACCGTGCTCCAGATAAGATGGGGTAACAGAGATAATTAAGGATAATTAAGGGATGATTTTTCATATTTCTTCATAAAAACGTATGTTGTGACTCCTCATAAGAATCGTCCTACTGAAAACATAGGATATGACTTCATTACAACTGTCTCGGTGAGACGGTTCTAGTGAAGGGTTACAACATATGTTTTCATGAGACAAAAAGAAAAATTGTTTCAGAATTAGCCATCTTATCTGCAATGGGTAGACTGGCTTCAGTCTAATAAATTACATTGTCATAAAGTAATGTAAAATATATCTGATAGCTCCACTGATTCCCCTTGTCTGACAGTGTCTTATAAGAATAGAGAAAATATAAAGGAGCTTTCTTCAACTCACTATTAGTAACAGTTATTACTGGAGTCTGGAGCCATTCTATATCTGGGGTTGTGTTAAGAAAATCATTAGAGCTACCCATTACTTGGAGGTTTGAAAATTATTCAGGAAAATTTAAGGTGAATGGAGAAGCAACTCTGACATTTTTAATTTTTCATCCTTTCTATGAGGGTCAACTCTTAGAGGAAAGAATTGGTTCCTTTAGGAGCAAGCTTCTCTCCTTTAAGAGTAGATTGCTATTGAGAAGGGCTTCGTTGTCCTTGGAAGCAAACAGGAAGTCACAAAAGTTGTTTCCCATTGTAAAAATTATGGAAAAACATGGAAATGCAGCCACACACCAAAATGATGCAGTTGTTTGATATTTCATTAAATTAACTGAAAGTGTTTTGTTTCAGCTATGAGGTCACAAAATATTTTCATCTGGTTGTGACTGGAGGATTCAAATAAAGGAATTCTGAGAAGAAAGGTTTGTTAATTCTCTTAGCCAGTATATGGGCTGTCCTATGTTCTGAAATTTCATCAAATGAGTGCCTCCTATAAGCAACACTCCAGATAAGAAGGGGTGTAAGGGATAATTTAGGGATAATTTTCCATATTTCTACAAAAAATGGTTCTGTTGAGGAGTCACAACATAAGTTTTTAGACATGCAAAAAATTATCTCTGAATTATCCTAAAAACCCCAGCTTATCTGGATTTTTGTATAGGAGCAGTCTGATTAGGGGACTCCACTGTTTAACATTTTCCCCTTTGGAGCTTGTGCTTTCCTTTAAGAGCTAGACCCCTTTCTGGAAGGTTTACAACATCCAGGGAAGCAAAAAGAAGTCACAAAAGTTGTTCCCCTTTGTAAAAATAGCAGAAAAAATATGCACCTTGAAAGTAAAAATTTGCTCTCTACACATAGAAAATTCTTTCCTGTAAGAATAGCCCTAATATCAGAAATGAGGCTCAAGTAATACCTCAAGATCAAAGTGGTCTCCCTTAATGTATTCTTACACCTTAAAATATGCACAATTATTTGAGCTGTGACATGACAAAACCAACAATGTGGTTGTGCACCCAGCGCAGACAGATCAGCCTGGGCATCTGCCCAGTTTGATAAGACTCTTTGTTAAAGGCTCAAAGGGTAGCTAAGGGTCTAAGCTACCCCCATGCAGATAGCGAAGACTCTGATCAGACTAGGCGGATGCCCAGGCTGATCTGAGTCTGCGCTGGGCCCACAACCACATTGTTGGTTTTGTCGTGTCGCGGCTCAAAATTTTCTGTTCAAATATTCTGGATTGAGCTGTGAGGTAATACTTAATTGTATGTTGTTATTCAAGCATGAAATCTACATATTATAGGTTCCTGGTTTCGTGAAGGCGTATAATGTACTAAATAATAAATTTACATATTGAAGTTTTAAAAGTGTCATTAAGTCAATATTGCATACGGTAATGCTGGAAAAACAAATAAAATAAAATATGAATATCACACCGTAAGTATTGGGATCTATGATTCTCCTAAAATTTGAGCAAGTACATTTTGCTAATTGACAAAATGTTTTAGTATGCTTCTGTTGGAGCAGTTTGATAGGGTTCCTCACTGTTTAGTTCTGGAATTTGTCATGAAACACATTGTCAGTTACAGAATAGCGCCCCTGGGCATAGCAAAGCCTGCCCAAAATGTGGTCTACTCTTAAAGAACAGAATGTGCTCCTAGGAATGCAAATTGTTTCATTTAAAAGTTGGGATACAGATTATACAAGTCGCAAGACTTTCTTCTGAATCCCTTTCAAGCTACTGTAAAATAGGTTATCTTATTGTGAATTTGTATTGTTTTGTATATGTACAGTATTTTGAATAAAATATTGTTTTACACTAAAAGTTAACCTACATTGAGAAGGGTCACAGAAAAAGAAAATGGTGGTGTCGTTTTTTCCTGAAATTGCAGGCTTCAATTTACTTATTTTTGTTCTTTTGTTTCTTCTTTTATTGTTGGGGAGGCCATTATTGAGAGTAAAAATATATGTGGTTAATTATCCTTAAGCAAACCTAACTTGCACTTGGTAGAGCACATGGGCTTATTAGTGCAAATACGCTTTTGGCCCATTATAGAACCATTTTAGGTATCCAGATATTTATCATAAATGTGGCATATTATATCTTTGCAGGAACAAGTAGCCTAGAATGGCTCTGCACCAGGGAGCTTTGGCAATCTTTGAGAACAACGTAGGTGTCAGTGATGCTGTGCTCCTAGATCCACTGACAGAAGACGCTTTTATACAGAATCTGAAAGAGAGGTTTCATCATGACCAGATATATGTAAGTTTCAAACTTGCTGAAGCTTAAAAAAGCTGCCATATGCTTTGGACTGCAGTTTGAGATCTTAAGAGTTTTAATTTATACATGTATTTGATGAAATTAAATTAGACTTTTGAAAAAATTTCTTAGGTGGTTTTAACTATTTTTTTGGTGTGTTAATGCAAGAGAGAAAACAGTAATCAGTTCTACTATGTTCTTAGAATGACCGGATTGTATACTCCAGTTTTACATTTTAAGAAGAACATTAAACAAAAAATCCAGCCTGAAAAAAATGACTGAGATTTGAAATTTTTATGGGGATCAGGTCCCAGAAGGGCAGAATTTGAGATGTGTTGTTTAGTTACCCATCATTAGAGTCACCAAGTCCAAGGGGCCACGACTGATGTTGTTATGAAAGTAATAAAAAAATCATGTTTGAATGATCATAAATTGGAACTCTGACTATGTTTAGGGTTCTCGGGCAAAGCAAAGGAGTGGCAGTGTGATGTGTGCATAAGTGAACAAAAGTTTTACCATCAGTTTAGGTGGTACTTTAGGCTGGCTCCCATAAGGGACACTAATGACTTTGTTGTCAGTATTTTGTTGTCTTTATATTGTATATTAATAAAGGTAAGTATAGAAAATCATTACCTTTTAGATATACATCTAATCAATATTTCAGTCTGGAAGCATAAAGAACAACAGTTATAATAGTTTGTATTTTGTCAGCAAAAGGTCGATATGAGATGTCTTTATTTATACCATAATTGTTGTAAATACAGGACCACCTTTATCAGTCACTGATTTATCTTAAATTTTGTTCAGGTTTCCTTTTATCTCTGTCAGTATGTGAGAAATGGTGTCTGGTAGACAAACAGTGGAGACCCTGATCAGACTGCTCCTGAGGAGCAGTCTGACCAGGGTCTACACTGTTTCCTAAGTTTCTTTACTGCCGATATGGTACTAATCAGCTGTGATCAAAAAGTGAATTAAAAGAAATAATGACAATGTGCTAGAGGCATCATCAGTCTTGTTGTAGATAAGGAGAGTATCATAAAATCCTAATTACCTTTAATGTGAAGCAGACATTGGACAGACTGGGTAGACCCAGATCAGACTTCTGCTTCAGCAAACATTTTTCATCAGACTAGCAGAAGCGAGACATAGGCATTGCTTTTTGAGTGCCAGTGTCCGCCCCGGCAGCATAAACTTTGTGTCAAGTTTTCTGGTTTAGCTGTCTTTTGTGACAATGGGCAGACATAGCATTCCCATTCCACAGTTCTGTCTGTGGTACCCTGTCTAAAGCAGGCCAAAACTGCTTGCTTCAGGCAGGTACTTGTAGTGCTCTCCCCAGAAATTTCAGAAGGCATGTTGCTTTTCACACAATAATCAGCTTTTGACTTGTTGATCAAGTTTTAAAATCCTTAATATAGCAATACTTTGTCAAAATCTGTGTCGTCTGCAGAGCTCTGGGATCAAGATCTTTCATAAGAAGGTATATAACAACGATGATAAAACATTCTTTTTCTGTATTTTAACGTTTGTCCAAGCCCTTGTGTATTAACATGTTGCAGCCACGGTTCGGGCTGCAACATGTTAATACACTCAGGCTTGGCAAACGTTAAAACACGGACAAGAATTTTTTATCCTCTTATTAGAACAAGAAGCATGATAAGGAGGCTATGCTAAATGATGATGGCTGCTGTAACAGTACATGATCTATTTCAGACCTACATTGGCAATGTGGTGGTGTCTGTTAACCCGTACCAGAAACTAAACCTGTACACACATGATGTGATAGATGAGTACAGAAGCAGGAATATTTATGAGCTCCCACCACATATGTAAGCATACATGTGATGTCTCCCGGATCATCCGGGAGTCTCCCGGAAATGGAGCCCATCTCCCGCGCTCCCGGAAAGTATTCAGAATCTCCCGGATGCTGAATTTTCCTGTCATAATTTTTTCTGAACCGTCCATTTTGCGGTAACTACTTAACCGGCGGCTGTCAAAAGGATTAACTGTCCGTGACCTAATTACCTACCAGGGTGCAATATAGGACGTGTCATTCCGAAGGGTATTCGCTGATCAGACGCAGCGAGGTGTTAAATTGGCTAGCGCACCAGTAAAGGTACCTGTTCTAAATGTAATAGCAGGTAACTTTTTTCGAGAGCAAATAACTTTTATTGCGTCGCGGCTTTATGCATCGGTCATTGTTTATGTCATTGAGTTGCACGAATGCAATAGATGGAAGTGCCGCCAATCGACAATGATTCCATATCAATTTTTTTCAGTAAACATGTCAGATACGTAATGTACAGTCATTATAAATATCGATCATGCAAAATTTGCGCAGGCTGATCAGATCCTACTTTCATGAAATCATAACGGTGCCAGCAATTTTTTTTTTTAAGTCGGTTCGTTCACTTTAAGAATAGTTTCCCGCGTTTTTCTATCCAGTTCCCGCCGGTTCAGATGCATCGTATGCGAAATGAGAACCAGTGTGAATTTATAAATAAAACATGGGAAATCCGCGATCTTCAGCATCTGACTGAGACAGAAATATGCCATTCTACAAGTTTACTGACCCAAATATGCAGCTATATTTGTTCTTAATCTAATATTCAACGAAAATAGACAGCTCTAATGACAGGTATGTTCATTAAAGTGTAGAATATAACTCGGTTTTGAGATAAACAGATTTTGAGTTTGTAACAAGTATCAGCTTTCATCAAAATAACTGGAGCAAATCGGACCCATCATCCAAGATGCAATTTTGTACTTTTATATTGAGGGAGGGTTAGGAAAACGTGGGGAGGGGTGATGGTTTGAGAATGCCAGATAATCAGATTGTTTCTTAGCAATGGAATGGTCAGCACTAACACTATGAACAGTACTGTTCAATACACTGTAAATTAAACTTAGGATGGTAGTGTTACTGCACTGAAATGGCATACTTTTGAGGTTATATTTGAAGTATTGGGTAACTCAAAAATAAAGAAGTTAAACAAACTATATAACTGTACTTTAGTTCATGTTTTATTTTAAAACAAGAAGCACCCCCCCCCCCCCCCCCCCCCCCCCCCCCCCCAAAAAAAAACCCCAAAAGAACAGTTAAGTACTCGAAACAACGCGTCAAAGTTGCCGTCAAAAAGTCTCCCTGATGAGGAACTCAATCTCCCTGAAATGAATTCCAGATCTCCCAAATGGTCCTCAAGAGTTCATCACATGTATGTGTAAGTTATCATATGCTTTATGGTGTATGGGAATATTACCATGTTTTCTGCCGTTTCTTTAAGGGAGACAACTTCTGTGCCTTCCTGTTTGCTGCCCTGGGTGATATAACCCTTCCCAAATGGGATCTTCTTTTAAAGATTAGTTTGCTCAATGGAAAGACTTATTGCCTATAAGTATGGTTATATCAAGGGAAATGTGCACTATGCGAGTTCATAATTGAGAAACTAGGTGATCTAAACTACTGGAGAGTGTAAAACCCATGTTGAGTTGACCTTAGTGACCTGAATTGTATAAGAATGTTCTTAAAGTATATAAAAAGTGATAGATTGCTCCATACTGAATCACCCAGCAAATTGATACCAGCCTGCACATCCATATTTTATTGCCTATTGTTTCAGTAGCACTGTGCAGATCTCAGCATCTCTGGCTTCCCTAAGCTGTAGGACCACCACAGTTCGTCTTATCATGCACACGCAATGACATCTAGAATTAACTAACTTCTTGAATTTTAAATGAAGTCTTAGATCTTAATGCCCTATTGTGGGTCCTAGCACAACCAGCTTTCATCTATACATGCTTCAAACCACATCAGATGCTGGTGAAACTAGATGACCATGGTAAATGTGACTTTTAAGGTGAATAATCACACTGTTAGGGATAGCAAATCTCCCTTACTGTTGACCCCTTTCAAATAGGGTCAGTCTTATATCTTGATCTCCCTTGGGAGTGAATTCTTTCAAGGTGATTAAGAATAGACACCATTTTAAAAGGGTCCTTTAAGAATAGACACCATTTTAAAAGGGCTATGTTGTCCAGGGAAGCCTCAGAGCCCTAGATAAGAGGGGTGTTTGATGATAATTGAGGGATAATTTTCTTTATTTCTCATTGAAACCATTTGTTGTGACCCCTCATCTGAACCGTCTCATTGAGACGGTTCAGATGAGGGGTCACAACATATGTTTTTATTCAGAATTAACAAAAATTATCCCTAATTATCACCAAATACTCCCTCTTATCCAGGGCTCTGGTTCAAGCATTTCAGAAGTTGTTTCCCTTTGTAAAAAAGGCAAAACATATGGAGGTTTATCCCTTAATACATGAGGTCCATGTTTAATTTTCTGCTTTAGGCTTAGTGAACCATTCAGGACCATTTTGACCTCTTGTTTTTTTGACAAATTTTACTGACAATAAAAATATCATTTGCACCCAATATCTTGAGACTTGTGTGTCTCAAGTAGCCAGCCTGTTGCAAATATACAAGTTTGTCAACACTTTTACCGTTGTCTTATCAGAATTCTTATCACTTATATTATTTACTTTTATAAAGCCTTGTTAACCCTTAATGCGCCAAAAAGCAGACGACAAAATTGACGTCTGCAGAAATTTAAAAAAATGTTGTGTCCAAGCTATCATATTGAGAATTCAAAGACTATAGGGCAAACAGTGTAGATCCAGATGAGGTGGCACATTGTGAGCCACCTCATCTGGATCTACACTGTTTGCAAATTCAACAATTTTTCATTTTTGGCGCTTTAAGGGTTAAACATGAATTACTGAGCTACTGTAAATAGTAGGACAGGGAGGACAGAACAAATACTGTAGACCTAGATCAGGCTGCTCCTTTGAACAAACTGTTCTAAAAGAGCAGTATGATCAGGGTATGCTCTTGTGACAATATTTTTATATAATGGTCCTCTAATATGCTAAAATGGCAAACTCTGAATTTTTACCATAAATGCTGAAAGTTTGGAAATGTCTAGAGTACTAATTACATTGTATGTTTGTGTGGTTTTTTCACCTCAACTAAGGTTAAAATGTGGAAGTCAGCAAAGTCCTGTATTTTTTTGTTATAAACATGTAAGGATTGTAAGCCATCTCTTATAGGGTTTGCTTCTCATTTGAGGGGACCCTGATTCAGCCATGAGCAGAGACCTTAATTTTGACCCCTCTGAATGTACCTGCCCTCCCCACCCACACCTCCCCACCTGGTAATATATGACTTGACTCTTACCAGACAAGCAGATCAAATTTTGATTTGTCAGGCCCTGTCAGAATGTATATTCCGCTATAATTATCACGCCCTGAAAGTGAGAAGCTGGCAGACATGAAACACCAGTAGCTGACTGAACTGATACTCTAATTACGGTTGATATTGAGATTTTATAATAAATAACTGTAATAGTGATAAAATTCAATTAAGTTGATATCACTGGTAAGAAATGTATGGCTGAATGTCAGGGATTGCAGACCCTGATCAGACTGCTGAGTAGTCTGATTTTGTCTGCAATGAACACTTTGGAAGTTCCTTTTTATTGGCCTGTTTATGATCATCAGCATTTCAAGAAATTAAGGTTGTAGTTGTCATATAATGCATGTGAACTAATCAGTGATGTGAAATAATAAGTGTCTGCTGCAATTTAAATCTCAGACCCTGATCAGGGTTCGAGGTTATAAAACTTGAGAACAATCTCAAATTCAAAATAAAGCACACTGATTGGCTGCTTCCGAGCATGTGCTCGGAAGCAGCCAATCAGTGTGCTTTATTTTGAGTTTGAGAATGTACTCAAGTTTTATAACCTCTGGTCTAGATTATTTTGCAATACAGTATTGGTTTGGTTATAAGACAGGATCTTTTACCTTCCAAAACAGTCCCAAAAAATCTAGATCCATCTTTTTATGAGATGGATCTTGATATTTGGGATTGTCCTGAAAGAGGTAAACCTACCTCATAGCTAAATTACACGACTGATATACATATTTGGAGTATATAATTGAGAGAGAAAACCCCATCTTATAGCGGAATAAATACGGTATAATTTTGACGGGAAATGTAGATAGTGAAGATGTACTGCCATAAGAACTGATTATTCTTATGGTCATTTAAGGTGATTGGAAACACTTCTAGGCAAAACAACTCTGCCATTTCCATTTGTGGATCAACATGACAATACTAACAAAGTGGCATGTGTGCCTGGGGAAGACTCAGATCAGCCTGGGCAACTGCCCAGCCTGATCAGAGTCTTTGCTGTATGCTTCAGGGGTAGCTAAGGGTCCAAGCTATCTCCATGTGGACAGCAAAGATGGCAGTCAGAATGGGCGGATGTCCAGGCTGATGTGGGTGTTCGCTGGGAGCACATGTCACTTTGTTGATTTTGTCTGTCACAGCTCATTTATGCCTTACATCTCCACGGGTCTACTCTGAAAAGAAAGAATTTGTTCCTTTCATGAGGCACCATAGTCAGGTGGTTAGAGTACTCGGCTATGGTGCAGGACAGTCACTGGTTCAGGTCCCTGCAGGCTATATAGCCAATGGCTGGAAAATTGTTTCTGCTCCATCAGCTCATCAGTAAATGGGTATTTTTTTTGTCCTTTTTTGATCCAGGGGAGGTGGAAGGCAGCAAAGGGAGAGGGATGGGCTCCATCTTTTTAAATGGTGTGCCCAAGCCTCTAAAATCCAGTTCCCTATGGCCACAAGGCTGCAGGAAATTTTAAATTTTTTTGGGAGCAAATCCTTGTCTTAATAGTAGACTCCCATTTGGAAGCTTAGTTGTCCAAGAATTAAGCAAACAGTCACCAAAGTTGTCTGTTTGAAAAAAAAAAATGGCAGAAAAAACATGAAAAAAAAACAAACATGGTGGTGTACTCATGCCGCCTAAATTTAACTCTTTAAGCACCAAAAAGCAGACGACAAAATTTACGTCTGCAAAAATTTAAAAAATGCCTTGTCCAAGACATTTCATATTGAGAATTCAACGACTAGAGGGCAAACAGTGTAGATCTAGATGAAGTGGCTCATTATGAGCCCCCTCATCAGGATCTAAGCTGTTTGCAAATTTTGCTAAATTTGTCACTGGGTAAAGAGTTAACTCGCTGGTTGACAAATACTCAGGAAAATACTGCTTTCATTATTCACAAATTTCATGGGGTGCCAACCAGACAATCAGATTTCAAAACTGGAAAGTCAACCAGGCTGAGAATCCAAGATGGCTGCTTGTGATAAAGCCAGCAAAAACAACAAAATCGAAAAAAAAAAAATCATTCAGCAAAAATAATTTCTTCACTTTTTCTTGAATTTTGAATTGTAAAGACTGATCAAAGACAATGAGCCTGCTTCTTTTCTTTAACTCTTTAAGCACCAAACGGCAGACGACAAAATTTGCGTCTGCAAAAAATTCACAAAATGCATTGTCCAAGACATTTCATATTGAGAATTCAAAGACTAGAGGGCAAACAGTGTAGATCTAGATGAGGTGGCTCATCATGAGCCACCTCATTAGAATCTACGCTGTTTGCAAATTTTGCTAATTTCATCACTGGGGAAGTCATTTAACATGTAAAATTACGCATTCTTACTTCAGTGAAAGCTAATAAAGTAAATATTTGGCAGATGTTATATTGAAATTTGCAGCGACTGCTGTAGGTAAATGTCTTAATTATTGTATCTAAACTAGATGTCTGTTTGTTTTGTGATTTGAAATTGAAACTTAAGATATTTAATACTTTTGTCATTAAGTATTTCAAATGACAGCAGAAAATTCTATAATCTCTAAACAAAGTCTAGTCATGTTTGCATGACCTTATATCACATATCGCAGTGAGGGTTGACCCATAAATTCTTGGAAAAGTTCTTTCAGTCAAAATTTGAGCGGGCAGGAATAAAGAAAAAATCATTCATGCAGAGAGCCCTGTGTTCCAATGTAATAAAACCCTTAACAGCTTTTCCCCTTGAATATGATGAAACTCTTCAGTTGTTTATTTTATATGATCGCCACTGATAACTTGTCATATGATGCCATTGTAACATCTTCACACGGTACACAACCTGCAAAAGGATGTGATTTGACATGCGCATATTACTCAGTCTCATCAGAGCCATGCCATACTGAATCAATGGCCTTGTTAACCTTTTAATTAGGGCCACAAAGCAGGCGACAGAATTTATGTCTGCAAAATTTCCAAACATTGTTTCATTTATTGAGAGGGCCAATAGTGTAGATCAGGATGAGGCAGCTCATGATGTGTTGCCTCATTAGGATCTGCACAGCTTGCAAATTCAACGATTTCTATTTTTGATGCTTGAAGTAAATGTATGATAAGTGTTGAAGAAAGCTGTTGATGCAGAATGGTATAAATCTGGTCAGGTTGAGATGTTTGTACAATTGAGCCACATCATGTGATTTCAAACAATGTGGCATTGGTGACAAGGAAAGGCTGTGATCTGACTGCACTTGAGTGCAGTCAGATCCGAGCCTTCACTTGTCACATCAGCCATCTATGGAATTAGCCCAAATCACACAGCCAACAATGAGGCCTCTATTATACTAAGACCCAGTTTAAACAATAAGGATGATCTGAATATCACATGACTTAACTGTTACATTGTTGGAAGTCACATGTTGTAGCTTGAATGTGTTAATAATGAGCTTTGGTCACCCACATGACACAGAAACACAGGCTGATCTTATTCTTTGCTGTTGAAACAAGCCACAAAACTGCTTTGGTTTGGTCAGTGGGTCAAACGCTGGCCTACTGATCTAGCGGTCCCGAGTTTGATTCCCGGAGGTGGAAAGCTTTTAAATTGTAAACGGGGTTCCATTGCACGGCCAGCCTTTCATTATCACCCTTCCATTGTCCTGATATGACTGAAATACTGTTGAAAAAGATGTTACAATTGCAAGTTATCCATCCATCCTTTGGTTTGATGTGGCTCATAATATGTAGAAAAAATGACAGAAAAATAAATTACCACAAAGTTTTAACATAAAAAAGTGACTGCTTATAACTTTGACTTTGTTTTGGAATGGGGGAGCAAAGCTGGGGGTGATGTTGTGGATGGGCATTGCTAGCATGGAAAAAATGATACAGTGAAAAGTGACTAGCATTAAAACAGTATGGGTCACGTTTTGATTAACAGGCAGTTTATTGCCCCATATGCTTGGACATCATTGCTCAAACAATGTGGACAGAGAGAAGACCTCTGCTCCTAAGAACAGTCTGATCTGGGTCTACAGTTTCATAAAAAAGTTATCCTCCATCAGAAAAAATGGACTCATCCATACTCAAAAATGAGTTTGCTACATTGATTGATTGATTGCTTTACGTCCACGGTAAACAGCTATGATCATGTCGGGACGGTCAGTTAACCTAACCACACTATTCCTGGGCAGGCTTAGACCTCCTAAGCGGTTATAACCAGTACTAAGTGCACATACTTTCGCCAGTAACTGACAACTGCCCTTCTTGAATCAGCGGAAGGAGAAACGAAAGTATGTGGCCAGACTGAGTATCGAACCCAGGACCCCTGACTTATAAGTCTGGTGCCCCACTGATTGCGCTACACGGCCCGGCGAGTTTGTTACAGAAACATTGAGTCAAAATATTTATAGAAAACATGAGTACCATAAAGATTGTAAGTATTGGGACAGATGAACAGTGCAGACCCAGAACAGACCCAGATCAGACTGCTCCTAGAGGAGCAGTCTGATCAGGGTCTGCACTGTTTGCCATTCTATCTGTTTCTTTCAGATGCATTACTGCATTGTAAAAAAAAATGTTCGAATTTTAGAGGAATTGGGGTTATCATTAAATTTTAAGATGTCCATATTTTTATTTTTATAACATTTATGGTAAACATTGTTAAATGATTTTGATTGTATAAACAAGGTGGAACTTCCTTAATTCCTCCGATGATAAGTTTATAAGTTTGTTCTGGAGTATTTTCCTGTTATCATTTCCTAAGTTAATCTAGTCTTAAGATAATGCAATTGTTCCATTTTTCTAAACAGGACAATTTAAAAGGTCACTTCATTTACCAAACAGTACCATAATGTCTTCAGATATTTGGACAGAGGATCTAAGCAAACAGTCTAAGCCTAGATCAGGCTTCCTAAGGGATCTATACCATTTGGAATTCTGTCAACAATCTTTGAAACAGTATTTTATGATGTCAGACTGTTAAACATCAGTAGATATGAAGTCAGTCTGTTAAACTTCAGCAGATATAAAGTTCAGCTGTTAAACATTATTAGATATGAAGCTGACCTGATAAACATTAGTAGATATGAAATCAGCCTTTCCAAATCCATCCAAGCTGTTTAAGTGTCAATAGATTTGAAGTCAGACTGTTAAACATCAGTAGATAAGAAATCAGTCTCTTAAACATAATTAGATATGAAGTCAAGCTGTTAAGCATCAATAATTCCAACTCAACTTCCTAATACTAAATTAGTGCAATTTGATTGGTCAAGAGCGAACTTAAACCGGCGTTTATACTTCGATAAACTCCCTGAGCCAGAAATCTGGAACTACTTGGAACTATTTGCTTGGCGGCGATTTCTAAGATACTCACTACAGCTGACAATTTTGAGAAAAAGATGGCCAAGTTGGAATTATAGGAAATGAATTTTATTTTTGTGGGTTTTATGGATGTGTAAACGCCTGCGAATCACTCACAAAATTAACATAAAGCCCTTCGTGCTTTATTCAGTTTGTGAGTGATTCGTCGGCATTTACACATAGATAAAATCCACAAAAATAAAAATCATTCCTATAGTATATGAAGTTGGCTGTTAAATATCAGTGGGTATAAGTTAGGCTGCTATAAGCATCAGAAGATATGAAGTCAGACTGTTAAAAATCTGGATGAAGCCAAGCGTTTAATTTTCAGCCGTAGAAGTCAGGCTGGTATGAAATTAGAATAGTCCCGTTGAAATTCTAAAGATTGGGACACCTATGGTAATTTCCTTAACAGTCCTAAAATTGAACAGTTCTGTATGCATCTAATAGATACAGATGGGATGGGAAACAGTGTAGACCATGATCAGAAGAAAGTAGCAGTCTGATCTTGGTCTACACTGTTTGCTCAGATATGTCTCAATATTTAGAAACTTTTACAATTAATAAAAAGTGTGTTGGTGTCTCAGTATTTATGGTAATAAGAATGGTACTGGGGACAGTTTTTGTGCTAAAGTAAGTTCCTGGCTGTGAAAAAAATGGAAGCTGCAAAGGAATCTCTCACCAACAAAATGAAAGACTTTTTGTGTTTCTTTGGTTTTAAGACAGGATTTTTCCTTTCCAACACCATTTCAAAGATCTAGATCCATCTTGTAAGATTTTGGAAGAGAAAATTTTTTTAGTTGAATTACCACACCGGGTAGGCGGCAATCCTGAACACTCACGGCAATCTTGAACGCGGATCAAAAATTTACGCGATTGTTTAAGGTAACTCAGTTTAACATGTTTTATTTCATTTAATCTAAAGGTTTTTGGTAAAACATTTATTACGGATCTAAAGCAGTATGTCTGAAAATTTCCCTCAAATAGAATTTACTTCACAAGGTCTTTGCTAAATGTCGCAATGCCTACTTACATTTTAACCATGCAATTTTAGACTGGCAAATTCGGTTTTCTGACTCGTATTCTAAATTATTCAAGGTCAAATTAAATCAAGCATAGTCTTCTGATATACTTGAATGTCTTCCCTAAACACCTGTACAAGTTCTAGTGTCTAACTTATATTTTGACCGTACTCACTGGGTGGTTGCTTAGTCCCGGTGGGCGATGATTTTTTCTGACAATCGTCAACGATTTTTTCTGACAACGGTCCCGGATTTTTTCCAAATCGTCAATGATTTTTTCTCCGTGACGTCATAACAGAAAACTTGTGCGACAAAATGGTGAGTTTAGTCGATTAAAACATTTATTTACAAATCCTATGCTTATTCTTGGTAGAGATTAGGCAAATTAGATAAAATACACATGTTTAACGTGGTCAACAGATAAAAGAAACCTGGAAATTTTCGTTTAGGGTACATCTTGAAGAACTGTCCTCTATGTCTATGTCTGCGAAGTTTACCATAGGGTAACGTTTGTTTTAATCATAAATCGGTGTTGGGAAAAATGTCTCATTATTTTTTGACGCTTTACAATAATAGAAATAGGTCTGTAAGCCCATTTTCATTTTTCATGGGTCCCGGATTTTTTCCTACAAGTCCCGGATTTGCTCCTACAATAGATTTAAAGCGCCTGATTTTTTCTGACAACGCAAACCACAAAATGAAGTTATTATGATACGTTATTGCGATCAAAAAATGCTTCAAACTTAATTTTGGTGCATAAATGGATGACAAAATAGTTGTCGGTCATCAAAAGACCAGCCTTTCCATTGTATGCACCATGTAGCCCATTGTGTTGCTTCAAATTTGGTTGTAAATTTGAGTGCCGCCACGGTCAGGCTATTTTTTCTCTTATGAGGCATAGTAAATGTACATTGTTTCTCCAGAATTGTGCGTGCGTGCATGCATGCGTGCATACGTGTGTATGTGTGTGATTCCAAAGCATCAATATTTCCTTTTGTACTATCTTTGGTGTACAGTGCTTGCCTGTTCCACACAATCCTCACCATAGCATAGTGTATGTGAGGCTTGAAAATGCACAGGTCCAGCCGGTTCTACGCTTGAGGGTCTGAACAGTTTTACATACTATACATCAACACCAGAACAGAAATGTTTAAACCAAAATGTTACTGAGAAGTCAATCCTTTGAAAGCAAGGGATGCATAAAAGGAATAAATGAAAATAACATACTGGGTTCAGTTGCAGCCGCCGGGCCGCGTAGCGAAATCGGTAGGGCACATGACTCATAAGTCAGAGGTCCTGGGTTTGAAACCCGGTCTGGCCACATACTTTCGTTTCTCCTTCCGCTGATTCAAGAAGGGCAGTTGTCAGTTACTGGCGAAAGTATGTGCACATAGTACTTAGGAGGTCTAAGCCTGCCCAGGAATAGTGTGGTTAGGTTAACTGACCGTCCCGACATGACCATAGCTGTTTACGGTGGACGTAAAGCATCAAATCAATCAATCAATCAAATCAATTACAGCCATGTCCCTAGCAGGAGCTAATCTCTTTTAAAATTTGTCGAAATGAAATCAATGATTCCAAAGGACCAGAAATTATATAATCTGCACAATGATTGGGCACGGTGAGACATTTAACGGCCGTTACACGCCTTCTAACGCCTGTTTCAGTGACGTTTCTATTTGTTTGAGAAAATCTGAAGTTTCTGTTTTAAGAATTTCAGTATGTAATGCCATTGAAAAATTGATGGAGCGTAGTAAACACTGTTTGCCATACTCCCATACAAATGATACTAACTATTGCGGAATTACAAACTCTTGGCAGAATGACGCCTAGATTACGTCACTTTGGCATGATTTTGAACTCCTAGTTACTATGGTAACAGATATATGACGTCATTGCTATGTTCCATCAATTTTTCAATGACATTGCATACTGAAATTATTTCAACAGACTTCAGATTTTCTCAGACAAATAATAATTCTCAAGTTATTCAGTTCCGTTTTATACATGTAATGTGCAACACCAGACATGCCCCTAGCAGCGGCTCGGCCACTCTATTTTCAGAATGACTCAAAATGAAATAAATGTTTCCAAAATGACCAGAAATTATATAATCTGCCCTATGGTGAAGTTTGGCGAGACGTTTTTCGGCTGCTAAACAGCACTTATTGCACTATAATGGAGTACGGGGGAACTTTTAATAGTCGCGCGGCACCTCCAGCTTCATGTGAAGTTAAATAAGATTTGAAATGTTAGATTTGAACACTTCGAAAAAATGAAAATAGCAGACTCGGTGTAATCTGCACTTCAAGAGAAGTTTCAAGTTTGAAAAAAAAAATGACTTCTATTGTAATGTCTTTTACGTATTCCTTGCTTTACGACTTCTGAAGGGTTCATAGTTTCGATTTTTTCATCATTAGCAGGATGAAGGCAAAAACAGTAAATGCAAATACTGTCTCAAGTCATTTCCTGATGCCACTACGACCCTTCGACATTGTGTTGAAAAACATCCAAACGAAAAACTTTGTCTTCTGTGGCCGCTTCATAATGCAGAAGAGGACCTAATAAAATATAAAGCAAGAATATTTGATGTGTTATGCAGTTCGTTAAAATGCGACATACAAAATATCCAGTTTGCAAACAACAAGGTGTCAATACACACAAGAACAATCACACAAAGTCCTGTCCAAAAAATTCGAAGAATTAACACACCTACAAAATCTGTTCATAATCAGTTATTCACTGAGCACGACTATGAAATACATAGTGAAGCAGTGATTTCTGATTTCCTTTTTTTTTCTGCCTTTTATCTTTACCTACAACACGGGGCTAACACCAATTTCCCACGCCCGTGCTGTCAACAGAGCCAGTCTAGTTTCTATACATGCTAAAGTGGTTGTCGACCGAGACAGTCGACAGAAGTATCATTCGGTCGACAACCACCTCATTATAGTATACATGTGTCATCTACCATAACTGGTACTGCTTACTACCGCCTTTTCTATCGCGAGCCACTTCCTATGGCCGTATTTAAGGATGTAGGGCCTACTAAATCATTGAATTTGCTAATAGGGCCTCCACTCCAAACTTTTTATGATATGATTGGCACTCTTTGGTTTTGCTTTTGTTAGACACTTCCACACCACCCTCTAGGGGCAAACAGCGTTTACATCCGATATCATACCACTAAACACGCTGAGCAATAGCAGCCCAGGTAACTCAGTAGGTTAAGCGCTGGCCTGCTGATCTAGCGGTCCCTGGTTCGATACCTGCTAAAGGCAGGTCTATACATCGTAAACGGGATTCCACTGCACATAGTTTTTCATTATCCCCCTACCGTCGTCTTTATCTGACTGAAATACTTTTGAAAAGGAGTCATCCATCCATCAACCCTTAGCAACACCACACTGAAGCGAAATGGCAAGGTTGGTTGGTTGGTTGATTTGATGCTTAACGTCCACGGTAAACAACTAAGGTCATGTCGGGACGGTCAGTTAACCTAACCACACTATTCCTGGGCAGGCTTAGACCTCCTAAGCGGTTAACCAGTACTAAGTGCACATACTTTCGCCAGTAACTGACAACTGCCCTTCTTGAATCAGCGGAAGGTGAAACGAAAGTATGTGGCCAGACCGGGATTCGAACCCAGGACCTCTGACTTACGAGTCAGGTGCCCTACCGATTGCGCTACCCGGCCCGGCGAAATGGCAAGGAGAAAGGTTAATTCTCTGACGCCAGCAATATCAACTTGGAACAATCTGATCACTGTACTTATAAAGTATGAGGCACTGTGATTATTAAGCATAAAAGATAAAAAAATCCTCTCTTTCTGTCGTGTAATGAATTTTTTCACTCATGAACACCTGTAGTGATAGTTTTCCTTGAGGCATACCACGGCATACATGTCAATAATGCTTCTGATGTTCAATCGGCGAAATAAAATTAGATCACACACTAAAAAAATCTAATTGCTGAGTCTATAATCCGAGTTTCGGGTCTCTGAAATGCAATATATGTGGTAGGAAAAAATCCGGGACACTGTAGGAAAAAATCCGGGACATTAAATTCGTTGTAGGAGCAAATCCTTGACATTTGCTGTAATTTTCGTCCTTGGTTTGCAGAGGTTATTTCACAGAAAAAATGTGACAAACGACTAAATGCGCTCATAAAATGCTTTTGAAAACAGACAGTTTGAAAAAGATCAGGAGAAAATATTGAAAATAAGTTTGTTCACTTACCCTTTTGCTTCATCACGCTTACGAGACACTAATTGTCAGAAAAAATCGTTGACGATTGTCAGAAAAAATCATCGCTCACCGGGACTAAGCAACCACCCAGTGGTACTGGGAGGGGGATGAAAATGCAAGGGTGAAAATTTCTGGCAATCGAAAACGTCTTTTACTAAACTCGGTTGCAATCGACTAACGCAGGGCATGGCAATCGATGACGAAAAATGCTTTAAAAACAAACTGTTTCTAGATTTAAATACGCTGCATTATTTTGCATTTAATGACATGCAGCCTCAAGATTGAGTGTTTCTGTTAACAGACATGAGATTGCTTTGAAATCCATGTATGTCTTGAAGAAGATGTATGCCTGGAAACATTCAAATACATTTTATATGGGTAAAAGCCTTTTTCTTCCTTTTTTTTTGTCGCTGAAATTGTTGTTCTTCATATACCGTAATCGACCCATTTACCGCACATGCCCCTATAACCGCACACCAAGGCCATTTCCGGACGAACTGCACAAGCGCACACTGCTTTTTCTTTGAAACTCTCACAAAACCCAATAATTAACAGGGAACTCATGAAAAGTACAAACACAAAGTATTTCCAGTCCTACCCATGTTGCCTCTTTCCAGTCACCCTGCATTTCATTGTTCTGAGTGTGCGGTTATTAAATACATTTTAACCACATCTTTTTGTTGCAATTTTGAAAAAGTTAAGGGCACAGTGCGGTAAATGGGTCGATTACGGTAGACTTGTTGTGGAGGCCGTTGTAATTATTGCTGTCTTTGTTTACGGTATTTGTCTAAATAGACTCTCGAAAAACAAAACGAAGCGCAGTACAATTATTATTGCTGTAAATACCCATCTTTTTCCTATATCAAACAGAGTCTACAATGGTCGCTTTTGTGATTATTGTTATAGCTGTTGTCAGGCTCTTTCCCAAAAAAAACCACAAAGTGATCAATATTCTAATTCCCTGCATCAGTTTGCTAGCATGGAATTTGCCATTTAACGACGAATCTCATGAATGGTATTGTCCAGCTTGGTATCGAATACCATAAGGTTTGCCATTCGACAAATCCAGTGCATGGTATTTGAATCTTATGCATAGTACTGGATAGCATTGGATTCGCCATTCGATGAATACCATGAATGGTATTCAAATCCCATGCATGAAATTGCACAACATGATGTCTACTAGCATGACTGAGGTTTATTATTCATGGTATTCGAAATTGATACATAGTATTGCCCAGCATGGTATTTGGTAACATGGGGTTCGCCATTCGACAAATCCCCTGTATGGTATTGTTCAGCTTGTTATTGGCTAATATGGAGTTTGCCAGTCTACAAATTTCATGCATAACAGTATTTAAATCCCATGCGTAGTATTGCTTAGCAAGGTATTTGCTAGCTTGGGATTCGTCATTTGATGAAATCCATGCATGGAATTTGAATGAACAGCATGACGTTGGGTCATATGGTTGCTTTTTGACATTTGATGAATCCAGTGCATGGTATGTGTACTCGAATTCCACAATGGAATTGTTCAATACCTTATTGGGAAGCACGTGTTGGCTATTCGACGAATCTTATGTATGGTATCTAAATCTCATGCAAAGTATTGCCAAGCATGAAGCATGGTATTGGCTAGGATGGTATATCCATTTGATTAAACCCATGCATGGTATTCAAACCCGATACCATACTGGGCATAACACATACACGTATGCTATTCGGATACCATGCACGACATTCTTCGAATGGCAAACCCCAGGCTACCCACAATTCTGCTGGGCAGTACTGCCCATGGGATTGGGTTCTGTGCATGGGATTCGTCAACTGACAAATCATCCTATGCTAGTCATACCATGCTGGACAATTCCATGCATAGACTAGCCTGGAGATAGCAGTTTGACGAGTTCCACGCATGATATTTGAATCATGGGCATGATATTGACCATCATGGTATTGGCTAGCATGAGATTTGCCCGTCCACGAATCCCAGGTATGTTATTCGATGAATCCCATATATGGTATTCAAATGCCAAGCATAACATTGCCCAGTTTGATACTGGCTAGCACGGAATTGGCAATCGACGAATCCCTTGCATATATAGTATTCTAATCATATTCATGGTTTTCCCAGCGTGGTATTGGAAGTACGGTTGGGTCGTACGGTTCCATACGACGAATACCATGCATGGTGTTGCCCACCATCGTATTTGCTAGCCTAAGATCACCATTTGACGATTTACATGGATGGTATTGGCCAGCATCCTATGCATAATTATTCCACCATGGAACACATGAAAGCCAATAACAGGATTCGTCAAACTGTGAGTAACTTCATGCTCGCTAATACCATGCTTAGCTAAACCAAGAATGGGATTCAAGTAATACGCATGGAGTTCGTTGAACTCTAAACCCCATGCTAACCGATACCATGCTACGCATTGTCATGCATGGATCGAATAACATGCATGGTATTTGCCGAATGAAGAACCACATGCTACTGAATACCATGGATGGTAATTGCATGCATGAGATTTGAATACCATGCATGGGATTTGTCGAATGACAAACCCTTGTGCTAGCCAATACGATGCTGACCAGTACTATGCACTGAAGTAGTCAAATGGTGATCCTAGGCAAGCGAATACGATGGTGGGCAATACAATGCACGTGATTCGAATATTTCAGGAAAAAAACAACAACATGCAAGCCAGTGTTAACATGCTTGGCAATTCTATTCTATTCTATTCTATCCCATAACCTTACTAGGTTGTTGGGGCACCACAGCTGACTTCAAAACAATCCCTTTCCACCTTGTCCTGTCTTCAGCTGCCCTAGTTGAGCTGGCAAAATCCATTCCAGTCCACTCCTTGATATTGTCTTCCCACCTCTTCTTCTGTCTACCTCTTCTTCGTTTTCCTTTCACTGTGCCCTGAAGAATTGTCTTTGCTAAACCAGAAGACCTTGAGACATGGCCAAACCACCTTAGTTTCCATTTCTTGACCAGCGTCAGGAGTTCATCATATTCTCCAATGGCTGCTTGGATCTTCCTGCGAACCTCCTCGTTGGTTATATGGTCCTTGTACGAAATGTTCAGTAACCTTCGATAGCATCTCATCTCAAAGGCCTGCGTTCTTTTCTCTAACTCTGCTGTCAAGGTCCATGATTCACAGGCATACAGAAATATGGAAATGACAAGGGAGCGCATAAGTGTCACCTTTGATCCAAGAGATATGTTGTTATCTCTCCAAATTGGTTTCAGCTTGGCAAGAGCTGAAGTGGCTTGTGCTATCCTTGAGAGAACCTCCTGTTTTGAGCCATCATCTGAGACAACTGCTCCAAGGTATTTGAAGCTGCTTACAGTACCCAGCTTCTCCCCTTTTACCTTGATCTCCCTCTGGATGCCATCTGCGCTGTTTGTCATCAGTTTGGTCTTCTCAGCACTGATCTCCATCTTATTTACGCCTAAACTACTTGCAAATTAATAAGGATTCAACGACCAGAATTCGTAAGGCATATTTTTGAACATATCTGAAAATGGTGAAATAGTTGCCCTAAGTTTTAACACATTCTTCTAGCTCAAAAGAGAGGTTTTATCAGCCTACCCTAAACAGCCGCTTAAGTTTTTTTGAACCGAGTTCTGGATTGCCGTGATGTTCAGGATTGCCGCCTACCCGGCATGATTACACAAGACAGAATTGGATATTTGCAATAATTTTGGAAGGATAAACCCCTGTACATAACCAAATAAATATAGAACCTTGCAAAAATATAGTACATTGCAAAAATCATGAGAATCGCCTGCAAAAAACATACATGGTGGTTTGTTACCAACCACCATGTATGTTTTTTTGCAGGCGATTCTTATGATTTTTGCGTAACCAACCGCCTGCAAAAAACATACATGGTGGTTTGTTACCAACCACCATGTATGTTTTTTTGCAGGCGATTCTTATGATTTTTGCGTATCCAACCACCATGTATGTTTTTTGCAGGCGATTCTTATGATTTTAGCGTAACCAACCACCATGTATGTTTTTTGCAGGCGATTCTTATGATTTTTGCAAGGCACTAACTGAGTTTTACAGAAGGAGCAGGAATGGGAAGTTGGAAGTGGAGGGGCTTGGGGTACGGGCAGATTGGTGATTGCCATTCAGATTGGGGCGGGGATTTTTTCATTCAGGAACTCTTCAGGAAGCCCTTAATATTCAAAAGTAGGCCAAATATAATGTTTCTTTGTATGCAGCTTATCCTATACCGTGGAGCTCTGGTAGCTTAGTGGCTTAAGTACTGGCCTGTTGATGTAAAGGTACGGGGCTCAGTTCCAACAGCAGGTCGAAATCTTTAACCTTAAACAGGGTTCCATTGTGTACCATTGCTTATACTGTATGTATTCAGCTGTAAAACCGTGTTTTCAAATTCTTTAGAATGACCCCAGATATCAAAATCAGTCCCATAAAATTCTGCTCAAATATGGAGTTTTCTCTTCGAGAACAAACCCAAAGATCTAGATTCACCTGATAGATATAGTTTTGGGGATTGTTTTGGAAGGGAAAAAAACTCCATCTTATAATAGAAGAAATGCAGTATATTGCTCATCATATGACGTCACATCTGCGAGTGTAATAAAACCATGCATAAAAAAC
Source organism: Ctena decussata (assembly GCA_963989385.1). NCBI lineage: Eukaryota > Metazoa > Mollusca > Bivalvia > Lucinida > Lucinidae > Ctena > Ctena decussata. The sequence continues at coordinate 55,973,451 of OZ022504.1, forward strand.
AATAATCAACTAAAGGATTAAATATGCAAATTATGTCAGTGGATTAAATATGCAAATTACGTTGTAATATTATGCGTTGACGACCATAAAAAAGGTCTTGTTTTCTAATGCAGCAATCATGACTTTTTATTGCCAAAATTGCTTATAAAATGCGATTTTAGTGTCATATGATTGATAGAATCCTGCATTCATGCACCTGTATTATTGATTTTATTAAACTTGTTGGGGAATATTGATAAGATCTTATCTTTTTCCCCAATTTGTTTAGTAAATTTAATAATAGCCTCGCATCCTATCTTTTTCCCCAACTCGTTTAGTAAATTCAATAATACATGAGCACTCATGTAAGATGCTCTATGTATAACTTCATAAGGGACCGACCATTTGATATTCTGGGGGGGGGGGGGGGGGGGGGGGGCCTGGTATTCTTGATGGAGACACAACATTTTATTTCACTGGCCCCCGGAAACAATTTCTTTTTTTTTCACCTTGTGGGAGCTAATTTATTTTTTTTACAAACTAACTCAAACAGGTTATTTTTTTTTTTAATTTTATAGCTGAACTATCAGATCCTTGTTTACTTGACCTTAATATCCTTTTATTTTACCCACATCAGTATTTTTTACACCGTTTTTTCTCACAAAAGAACATGATGCTGTCTTTAACCAGACCAAGGGCATGGCTTAGCTTGCTTTTGCAAACCTGTGCCTGGAGCATGTTACTCTCTTCATCTAAGATACAGATACAAACATCCCTGTATGAGTTGGATATTTTGGCCAAAATTTAGGGCTATTTTGGCAAAGTTTTAGGGCTAACATTAGGAATTTTAGTTTTTTTTTCTATTCCAATATATGCCCAAACATGCTTTACTTGTACTTTTGAAAGTTTGATAAATACTTACATGATAGAGTCTCATTACTTACATGATAGAGTCGTATTATACATGAATGGCAATTAATAAAATGGCTGAAAGTTATGTGCTAAGAAGTTAACAAAGGGGGGTCTGGGGGGCAATGCCCCCCCAGAAGCTAAAGCAATTTCCCAATTTCAATGGCAATTTTAAGACTGGAAACAATAGAGAAAAACTAGGAATGATGATAAAAATAAGGGTTTTTATATTATGACTTTTGCCTTTTAGAGTGTTTATTTTGCCATAATGGTTTTGTCTCCCATAAGCTAGTGACTCTTTTGCAATTCAGTTTTAGTGGAAACATTTACTTAGTAATGTGGCAGATCAATAATACATGTATGTGAATGTTGTATAGGATTTTTTTTGTAAATGTATGCACATGTGGGCCCGCTGGTGTAAACCAATTGTAGATAATATTAAGATAATTTTATTACTATAAATATGGGGGTCTGGGGGGCACAGCCCCCCAGAAGCCGGAGACATTATAAAAACTCAATTCCAATGGAATTATCTTCAGACTATATTTTTTTTTGAAATTTTGGGTGGAGACAGGTTATTTTTTTCTTTTACTTTTGAGGCCAGATTATTTTTTTGAACCCCCTTATGAGCCAGGTTATTTTTTTCTTGCATATCCAAAGACAGGGAATTTTTTTTGATAAATATACCAGGCCCCCCCCCCCCCCCCCCCCAGAATATCAAATGGTCGGTCCCTAATCTTTAACTATATTTCAGATACGCTATAGCTGATGATGCATATCGGTCGATGCGAGACAGAAATTTGGATCAGTGTATTATTATATCAGGGGAGAGTGGATCGGGGAAAACAGGTACGTACAAAATTGAGCTTGCAGCCAGTAAAGATGTTTGAACACTGAAGAGTCTGATTAACAGTTTAAGCACCAGAGGTGAAAATAGCTGAATCTGCAAACAGTGTAGATCCTGATGTGGTGGCTCATCATCATGAGCCACCTTGTCTAGATCTACATTGTATGCCGTCTATTCTTTCAATTCTCAACATGACACAGCTTGGACAAAATATTTTTTGAAATTTTGCAGCTGTTAACTTTTTCGTCTGCTTTTTGGCACATAAAGGGTTACATTTATTGCCCAGTAGATTTAAAGGAGAGCCCTGTAATGCCAAGTACTTTCAAATGTCAACAGATTATTCCTCACCAGCTTTGATACAGTCAGTACCAGTCTGTGAACAAAACAATCCTTTATATGCTTTATGCCAGTCCAGGGTTTACAGACTGGCATGGAGCATATTAAAGATGTTCTGAAAAACAGACTTCCTGTAAAAATTGCCATGCCATTTGTATTGATATGTTCTAGCATGTGGGAGCATGATCTTGCAAGGAAGTCTTGCAAATAGTGGATAATTTTTTATGCAAAATTTAGGTATTTTCTAGTAAATGTAATACACCTGTTTGGAATCAGGGAAGGATAAGCTACTGAAAAGAGCGGGATGGGTTGGCCTTTCATATGCTGTGCCCAAAATAGGTGGGTCTCTTACTCTCACTGCCCTGACAGCAACTAAGCTATGGAAATCTTTACTTTTTTTATGATCAGTTGTTTTCTACACCAAAGCTGTCTGATGCTTTGACTGACAAAAATACACATGGAATATTAACTTCTCTTTTCAGAGGCCAGTAAGGTGATAATGCAATATGTAGCCGAGGTGTCGGGTAAAGGAAAAGATATTGACAGAGTCAAGGAGCAGCTTCTGCAGTCTAATCCAGTGTTGGAAGGTAGTGTTACACTGCCAAGAAATGACAGATTTTCATTTGATGAGAGTCCTGGAACATATTTTGATGTTCATTTCTAGACATTTAGTTTGTGGTGGCTGCTTTAGCAGAACTATACAGCCAACATTTTTTACCCATTTTAATGATACCAATCTTTTTAATATAATATGGTTTGATTTATCAAGTAAGAAACAGACACTCACCCTCATTTATCATTAGATTTCTTTTCATAGCATTGGTGTTTTTGGTTTCTCTTCAGATTTCATGTTTTCATGATTTAGTCAAACAAAAAAGAAAAAAAAAATGACGTAAAATAAATTTACTCAAAATAATAGGGCAAACCATATACAAGATACTTTTTGCTGTGTTCCATTTTTTGCGGTATTTTGCAGTCATTTAGAAACCGGGAATATTGAAATCGCGTTCTAATTTCCTGTCTCTTACAAAGTATCTTCTGTAGATTCAGTTTCCATATTTTTTTTTCTGTTTGCTTCGGTAATTGCTGGTACTTTCAACTCTAGGCCTTCTTTCATTAACCTGCGGCGGCCCTGCCGCAGGTTAATGAAATAACTGTCTCAAGTGAAAAAGAAGCAATTTTACTTTTCCTGCATGTTGCTAACCGGGAAAATTAAAACTCGCGAAAATTAACCTTCATGTTCTTAACCCTTAACCGCGAAAATCTGAATGTGCGAAAATTACCGTGTATATGGTATGTGAGTCTAGAGGAATGCATATTTTAGTAAAATTTTCCAGATTAAGGTTATGTAAGAGTGATTTTAGAGTGGGCTTTTGAAGGAAGAAAACATTTATTTAACTGGAATGTGACCAGCAAAGATGCATATCAATTCAGTGTGATAAATGTTTTTTTTTTCTACAGCATTTGGAAATGCCAAGACAACAAGAAATGACAACTCATCAAGATTTGTAAGTAGCTGTGCAGAGTTGCAGATAAATCAGGGCCCAGATGTTCAAAACTAAAGGCATCATTAGCGAGCAAGACTTTAAATTTTCAAACATACTGACACAAAAAAAGTGCTGTTTTTGCAGAAAAAGTGTGAGGAGTTTTTGCAGTGCAAAAGCTCCTCACTTTTTTCAGCAAAAAATAATAGAGCACTTGACTGTGTACTAGAAGACTTATCAAATTCCTGCCTAAAGACTTCATTAAGCTAATGATGCTTTGAACAACTGGGCCCAGGTTTTTCATGGAACTTCCAAGGGCAGAATATGCTATAATGATATTAATTCAAATTCCTTCAAGAAATTTGTATGACATGCTTCAGCCTGATATTTTATGATCAGATAATGAAAATTATGACAGAATTATCATCAAAGACTCTACAGTATTGGAATGAAGAAAAGGCACCCCTGTCACTATAATAAATATGAGCCACAACACAACGAAATCAACAAAGTGGCATGTGTGCCCAGCGAAGACTCAGATCAGCCTGGGCATCCACTCAGTCCAATCAGACTCTTTGCTAGCGCTTAAAAGGTAGCTAAGGGTCTAAGCTACCTCCATGCGGACAGCAAAGACTCTGTTCAGACTGGGCGGATGCCCAGGCTGATCTGAGCCTGTGCTGGGCGCACAACCACATTGTTGGATTTCTCTTGTCGCGACTCATATCATTATAACTAGACACTTCAGCTTGTCCCTTAAGATTCTTTGACAGAGTTTAAGCAAGTCTCCAGCTTCATATTGGGATGAATTCATTTGAGCCATGACATGACAAAACCAAAAAGTGGAATGTGCGCCCAACAAAGATTTAGATCAGCTTGGGCATCTCCCAAGTCTGATTAGAGTCTTCACTGTCTGCATGGAGCTAGCTTAGACCTAGGCTGATCTGAGCGTTGCTGGGTGCACATGCCACTTTGTTGGTTTTCTTGTGTCGCCGCTCAATTATTTCTCCTTTTTTATAACATATATAATACAACATTCAAAATTTATTAGGATTGGAATGAAAGCAACGTGTGTATTTGGAAAAGTCCATTTGTTCATATTAAGGGGTGTTTTATATAACTTCCAGCTGAATGACAAAGTCTGTTAGTCTGATCTGGGTTTACAGTTTTTGTCCCTCCTGGGACTAGCAGAAGTGAGACATTAGTATTTTTATTTGTCAGTATCATTTGCGGTGGCGGCATAAACTTTTATAAAGTTTAAAGATTTAGCCTTGCTTTTTGACATAGCGCAGATTGATGAGACAGCTTTCTGTGGAATTGGTGTTCTTGACTTTTCTATCCAAATACAGTTGACTCACGTTATGACAAACACAGATATTTCAAAGTACCCTTTGATATCAAAAGATATGGTTCGGACATCTCAAAGTACCCTTTTATATAAAAAACAACGGTTCGGACATATTTACTATTTTTCTTTACATTTCAACTCCGGATACCTGAAACTACCGGTGTCTGAAAGATCAGAAAATTTACTTTGAGGTATTAGTAGTTTGAGACATGCTTTGACTTGGAGATATCCAGAGCTGGCTGTTTTTAGGGATCCTTGCAAGTTGCATGAAGCTGTTCAAGTTCTGAGTTGCTAAGTAGTAGATTTTGTTGTCAAGAATACTAGTATGGTTTTCTATTTCTAGGGAAAATATATGGATATAGAGTTTGACTTCAAAGGAGATCCAATAGGGGGTGTGATAACTAACTGTAAGTACTTTGTTGAAGAGCTGCAGTATTGACTTATTTTGAAAGTAGATTTCTTTTTAAAATGGACTTAGAAACATAATCAGTGTTGCAGATTGCATTTAAAACTCCTCATGAACCAATAAACCAAGTTTTCTGTTTTAATTTGTTTGATGTACACTACTTCCTTCAAAAGGATCATCCTTTTCAGAATTCGTTAATACTGAACACACACTTTTGGGAGCTTGCACAAACTTGCTGTTCTGAGATTTCTTTTTATTTGCTTTGTCTTCTTTTAACATTTATACCTGTATATTTTTTTTCTGGTTTCAGATCTTCTGGAAAAGGTAAGGACTTTCCTTTCAAAAAGATGTCTACTCTTAAAACAAAGCAGTGGCTTGCTGAGGAGCAAAAGTTTACCTACGCTGAGAAGAGTGGCAAAAATGAAAATGACAGAGTTACTTCCCCTGAAAGTGTGTCCATTTGACCTTTTGTAGAAGGTGCTACATAGTGTTTCACAGAATTCTTGTTGTAACCACCATTTAGTTGGTTTGTCTTACCACCATTTAGTTGGTTTGCTGACTAGCAGGGCTTAAGGCATTTTCAACAGAACTTGGGATTTCAGGCTGATGGGGACATGAGTGATGTTGCCAATGTAAATGAGGATGACATAATCCAGAAGCTAAAGAAAAATCTCAACCTCACAACTTTTTCCGAACTTGAACTCATAGCCTCTGCATTATCAGTTTTAAGCATTTAATCTGTGACAAATGAGACCAGACAAGTTAGTATGAACATCTTTATATGTTACAAATTACCATATTTATTTGGCTTTAAGACAAAGCGTTTCCATTTGGAAATTACCCAAAATACATAAATCAGCCTTGTTTAACTCAGCTATAAGATGTGGATTTCCCCCCCAAAACAATCCCAAACAAATCTAGATCTAGCTTATAAGATGGATCTAGACTTTTTTGGGTTGTTTTTGAGGAGAAGACCCTGTCTTATTAGCAAAGAAATATGGTAATTTCAAGCATCTATCTAGTCCATTGAAGTTGTTACAAGTTTGATCAATTCCATAGAAATGTTACATACTCATATGAATGGAAATTTCATATAGAATTCTTTAGAAAAAGGTCAAAAATGGACTTGTGACATTGTTTATTACCTGTAAAGATATGATAAAACTCCTGTTTTATCATTAGTGATTAAGGAGAGAGTAATCTTTTTGGACAGTTACTAAGACCAGTTGCAGATGTGTTGTATTTATTGATGTATTTTCAGTCTCGAGTGGCAGTTCAGAGTCGGGGAGAGAGAAGTTTCCATATATTCTATCAGTTGTTAGCAGGGGCAGATAAATCACTTCTAGGTAAGAAGAGAATAGTTTCCTGATATATTTTGTCAGTTTTTTTGAGGATTCCTAGGTAGGAAGCAGTTTTCACAACATTTTTCATTGTTTGGCAGGGTCAGACAAATTGTTGTTAAAAATAATTGCACCTATGTTTGGGGCTAAGGAGTTTATTCAGCTCAAGCATTCAACATCTGAATTAAATTTGCTATAAATGAGTCCAACACTGCACGGGATCTTGCAAACAGCCAAAATGTAGAATGGCTGTGTTTTTGGTAAACTACGGAATATCAAACATTATGATCAGAAGAAAATATATGGAAATTTAAAATGTTCTCAAATGGATATCTTTACAAAGTGTGACAGCTGTTGTTTTGTCAGATAACAGATTTCTATCAGATTTTACCAATTTCTTACCCATTTGCAGAATCTTTAAAGTTGTCAGGGAGCCCAAACAATTACGGTTTCCTCAACAAGAGTGGTTGCATAGAGGTGGATACTCTGAATGATTCAGAAAATTTCAAACTTATCAAGGTAAGTTATTGAACTTTCATGACTACGGTAGTTTCGAAAACATTCAAAAAGATATATCTGAGCAAACATTGTAGTCCCAGATCAGACTGCTCCTAATGAGCAGTCTGATCTGGGCTAACACTGTTTGCTAATATTTGTGTCAAAGTAAATTTAACAAATTTGAAAATGGAAGGATCAGTTTTAATGGTGTCTGCTTGATGAGTGTGCAAAACAAAAGAAACAAACAGCAAGTTTGCAGCTAGATAAGATATACTTTAAAGCACATAATAATTGCACAAGATATATTGTAGCAATCAGTACTTGAGAGTATGCATTGCATGTTCAGTTGTTCAATAATCAGATTTCAAGAGAAATAGACAACACTGAAAAAAACACACACAAAAAAAGCACACACACCAAATAAAAAAAATTATAAATAAAAAAAATTAAACAAATATGAAGCAAACAGCGACTCAGAGACTGGAGGCATATCACATATATTTGGTTTAATGGAGAATTTCCGCATAGCAGACTTATTAAAACATATTTCCTGAAACAAGCATTTTAATAGATTCAGGGTCAGTAAGGATCTAGATATTTTAGCAGATGAGGGTTCCTGATCATTAGCATCTACTTTTCTGTATAAATTTGGGCCCATTTTTGTCGAGGCGGCTTGCGGTGAGCGAGACATAGTTGTTACAACTTCATTTCGGTGTATGTCCGTCCGTGCGTTAGTGCGTGCGTGCATCCGTCCGGATTTGTCCGGGCCATAACTTCTACATTTATGGATGGATTTCAAAATAATTTGTCACAATTGTTCTCCTTGATGAATAGAAGTGCCATTAAGAATATTTGTTCAAGTAGGTCCAAAGTCAAGGTCACACTAGGTCGAGCTGGGACGCGTAGCGCAATCGGTAGGGCACCTGACTCATAAGTCAGAGGTCCTGGGTTCGAAACCCGGTCTGGCCACATACTTTCGTTTCTCCTTCCGCTGAATCAAGAAGGGCAGTTGTCAGTTACTGGCGAAAGTATGTGCACTTAGTACTGGTTAACAGCTTAGGAGGTCTAAGCCTGCCCAGGAATAGTGTGGTTAGGTTAACTGACCATCCCAACATGACCTTAGCTGTTTACCGAGGACGTTAAGCATCAAATCAACCAACCAACCAACACTTGAAGGTTGAATGATAAAATGGTCATAAATTGAGCTTGTCCGAGCCATTACTTCTACATTTATGCATGGATTTCAAAATAATTTGGCACAATTGTTCTTCTTGATGAGTGGAAGTGTCAAGTGACATACATGTTTGGGTAGGTCCAAGGTCAAGGTCACACTTGAAGGTCAGATATTGTAATTGTCATAAATTGAGCTTGTCTGGGTCATCACTTCTACTTATTTTCCTTTGTGAAAATTTAAAGAAAAAGAAGAAATATGCTGGCTAAGCATGATGTTGTTTTTCTTCTTTCCAGGGTGAAGCAGTTACTTAGTCTTGACATACTTATAGGTCACTATAGCAAACAGCGGGCTCGACCAGTTGCCCCTGAACAACCGTCTAGTTTTTCAAAGCTATCAAAGTACATGTACTTAGATAGAATGACATGAAAACTTCATAACTCAGTTTGGCAAATACACTTGTACACTGCATTTTTGGCTGAAAAATAGTGAATTCTGTAAAAGCAAAGCACTATTTTTTCAGCCAAAATTATAGCTGTTCGATTGCCAGAACATTTACCAAATCCAGGGTCCGAGGCTATAGAACTTGAGTACATTCTCAAACTCAAAATAAAGCACACTGATTGGCTGCTTCTGAGAGAGACATCCTCAAACTTGAAATAAAGCACACTGATTAGCTGCTTCCAAGTATGTGGTCGGAAGCAGCCAATCAGTGTGCTTTATTTTGAGTTTGAGAATGTACTCAAGATTTATAACCTCGGGTCCAGGTTATAAATTCCTTAACAATGCTTTGAACAACTGGACCCAGAAACATGAAATATTTTTGTATGAAGTTAAGTAGAGGCCACTTTGCTTGAGAGCTCTAAATAGCCTGTATATTCTAACTGGTATTGTTTGAGTTTGCTTATCTGAAATTTTTACATTGTAGACTGGCATGGAAGTGATAGGATTTTACCGAGATGAAATCACAAGTATTCTACAGCTAGTGGCTGCTATATTAAAACTAGGCAATGTGGAGTTTTCTCACCGAAGTAATCCAGATGGTACAGATGGCTGTGATATTTCTAGTGAAAATGGTAATTGTTCCATTAAGACAAAGTGCCAGAAACAAACACAGTTGAATTTGCAAATAGCTTAGCTCCAGATGAGGCAGCTCATTATGAGCCGCCTCATCTGAATATACCCTGTGTGGCATCTAAGTGTTGAATTCTAAGTATGATACACCTTGGACAAAACAAGGTTTGAAATTTTGCAGATGTAAATTGACATCTGCTTTGTGGCACCTTGAGGGTTAAGGATTGATGGCAGAGGTTTGGATAAACAATTTTTTTTTTTGCTAAGGATGAGATCCGACAGAACTTGTATGTAAGGAGAAAATAAGAACCAGACTGTTCCACAATGGCAAAGCCAGAGTGAATATATATATGCACCTGCCCAACAACATATGTCAGTCAAAAATAATTTACTTGTAAGGGAAAATTATTTTGACTCTGATATCATACAGAATGAAAATGCATGATTATTGCAATGTTTTCTAAAAGGGTATTTTGAGGCAGACTTCAAGAGAAGTGAATTTTGACATCAAGTGTCATCAAGGTACCAGTTTGCATGCTGCAATGTAAACAACATGATTTATCACATTTTCACAAGGCACCACTTTCTATACACTCAGTGGGAAAATGTAAGATGACATTAGAGTATCTGATGTCAGAGAATGGCTTTCAGGTTTGCTAGCTTGAATTTTACGTTTGCTTAAAATGCTTCAAGCTAATGTTTTAAATATGGTATGTATTCAGTTGTAAAACAAGAGTTTATCCTTCCAAAATTCAGCAAATATATAAATCAGTCTTGTGTATTTCAACTATAAAATGGGGTTTTTGCTTCCATTGATCTAGACCCATCTTATAAGATTTATGAGATGGATCTAGTTATTTGAGATTGTTGTGGAAGGGAAAAAAAACCTGTTTTATAACCAGAGAAATACAGTAATTTAATTTCTGTTCCAGAGATCTCAGAAGTGGCTCAGTTATTGGGTTGTTCTGATGAGAATCTGTCTTCAGCCCTGACACACAGAACTATAGAAGTGAGAAAAGAATGGGTGAAAACAGATTTTAATGTGGCAGGGGTAAGTTCAGTCTTTTTAAAATGGTTGACTACACATGCAAAAGTTAAACTGAATGATATAAATGGTTACAAAATTTATTAAAATGAAAGGTGAAAAAGTTGGTTGCTGCATTATGCCTGAATATATATTAATACTGGTCCATCAGCCATTTCCAACATTTGCGGGGCAGCGTAGCGCAGCCAGTAGGGCCTCTGACTTATAAGCCAGAGGTCCTGGGTTCGATACCCAGTCCGACCACTTACTTCATTCCCCCTTCTGCTGATTAAAGAAGGGCAGTTGTCAGTTACTGGTGAAAGTAAGTACACTTAGTACTGGTTAACCACATAGGAGGTCTAAGCCTGCCCAGGAATAGTGTGGTTAGGTTAACTGACCATCCTGACATGACCATAGCTGTTTACCATGGACGTTAAACAAAAACACATACACATTTCATTTTTGCAGCAAAGTCAGACACTTTCAAAGCCGTCAAGAACAAACATTCTGATAATGCTCAAAGTCGTTTTATCTTTTGTATTTTTTTGTCTTTGGTAAAATGGTACATAGTTTGATCACCTGTCACTTACATGATTAAGAGCCACCCATTTCCGAGTGAGAAATGACTCCCAGCTCAATGCAAATGCTGATTGGCTTTAAAAATGAAAACAGTCAGTTAAACCTACCTGCAGTCAATGTCAGTCATGTAAATATAAGCGGCAATGACAGTTACAGTCGAAATGAAACGAAAACAGTAGTGTGGCGGATTGTTTGATGTAACAAGTTCCGCTAACAAATTTCTATATCAGCTGGAAAATCGTATGTTGCATTCGTGGATAGATTAGTAGTAAGATGAAGGGAACACTTTCAGGGGAAGCAACTCTACCATTTTTATTTTGCCTTCCTTTTCACAGGGAGTCAACTCTTAATGAAAAAAATTTGTCTCTCTTGGAGGAGGTAGACCCCACTATGGAAAGCATTTGTCTGGGGAAGCAGAAATGTCAGAAATGTCGCATCCTTGTGTAAAAATGACAGAAAAATATTGAGATGTAACCATACACCTTAAGGAAAAGTGAACTGTGGAGGCCTTGATCAGAATGCACAACTGCACGACTTGTTCTGATGGCTTGTTTTTTACAATAATTTATTCATAATTTGTTATACATATGTAAATATACATAGAAATCAGTTGAATATAGGATCTGACAGTAAGCATAGTGTATCATCATAGATTGTGTTAGATCCTTCTCATATTATCATAAAAGTCATAAAAGTTTAAAGTTCTTTATGAACCTTCTTGTTCCTATTTTGCAGGCAGTGTATGCCAGGAATGCTCTGTGTAAGGCCATCTATAGCAGAATGTTTTCGTGGTTGGTGGCTAGAATCAATGACAGTATTAGGGTATTGTATTATAATATTTCCTATGTATAGTCAAACTTGTATGAAGGGGCACCAAAAGGGACATGCAAAAATGGTTGCTTAAGACAAATTACTCTTTAATACAGGTTCATCAGCACTGTACTCTGGTTTAAGGGACACTGGGCAAAGGTGGCTGTTCAACACAGGTGACCCCTTAATACAGTGACTGTGTTTCATTCTGGTCTATTGTTTTTGAAAACAAGATTCGACAGATATAGTTTCTGATTTTCAAAACTTGTCCAATTATAACAGCAGATTAAAAAAAAATCAAAGGAACACAACAGTGGAAACATGTATAACCATTATTTTCAACTTTTCAAATAAATTTGGGCATTTCTTGTCAACTGACATCTGACTACAGATTTTAAAAAAAAAATTAAAAAAAAATAAACTGAGAAAGAATTGCAACAGGTTTACTAATTTTTTTTAACCACCACTATGTGGCAGTTGATGTTCAAAAACGATCAAACTGGAAAAGACTGACAGATTTTCAAAAGATGTTGATTTTAAAAATTTGAAGGACTCTGAGATTTTGTTTTGCTGTCAAATAATATATGAATGTTTTGTTTTCAATTGAAAGGTGACGTCAGGGCAGAAGACAAAAGTGATGGGTGTACTAGATATTTATGGATTTGAAGTCTTTCAGGTGAGAAAGTCTGGAGTTGTATGGTTGATGTATCTCTTTTCTGGGTGGTTTAGAATTCAGGGTAATCTAAGAAATTAATTATAGCACACTTCTTGCCAGGGATGGCAAAAGATGATTATTTTTGCTAAGAGAAAGACAAATCAGCTTCTTTCAACAGTCACTTACTGGCCTACAAGATCACGTTAGTATTGATATGAACATGATAGGAAAAACAAAATATGAATAATAGACAAAGCAAAATGTGAACATGATTCTGTTAAGATAAATCCATACTGGCAGACAGAGTCTGCTAAAATAGCCAAAGATCAAAAACCACTGTGTTCTTCCACTGCCGTCTTCATTTTACGCTGATGAAACATTGAACCATTGTATTCTACAGAGCTCCTGATAAGATGGGTTTTGAGGATAATACTGAGATATTTTTTCTTTACTTCTCAACAAAAACATGCCTTGTGTCCTCTCATTAGAAATGTCTGGGCGAGACAGTTGTCATGAGGAGTCACAACAAATGATTTAATGCAAAAATGTGAAAAATTATCCAGAAATTGTCTCTGTTACACCCTCTTATCTGGACCACTGATTCTACCATCCCCAACTTCTTTAAATCTGCTTTTTAGTTTGCAACAGCAGGATATGATTTTGAAAATGTTTTACAATATTTTGTTGGTTCGCTTGTATTTGTCAGTATAGGTCAAAGGCCTTAAATGATAGATTTAACAGTTACACACATAATTGAGCCGCAACACGAGAAAACCAAAAATGTGGCTGTGTGCCCTGCACAGACTCAGATCAGCCTGGGCATCCGCCCAGTCTGGTCAGACTCTTCATTAGTGGCTCAAAGGGTAGATAAGGATCTAAGCTATCTTCATGCAGACAGGGCAGACTCTGATCAGACTGGGCAGATGCCCAGGCTGATCTGAGTCTGCACTGGGCGCACGACCACATTGTTGGTTTTTTCGTGTCATGGCTCATATGAACTTTATTTATAAGCTTTTGCATATGGTTTATGTTTTCAGTCAAACAGTTTTGAACAGTTTATCATTAACTTCTGTAATGAGAAGTTACAACAAATATTTATAGAACTGACCTTGAAGGAGGAACAGGAAGAATATATAAGGGAGGTAAGTATTGGAGATGTTAACTTCTATATCTTTGGTGAATATGAATAAATAGAGGATCTTACATGAGTGCTCATGTATTATTGAATTTTTTTTTAAGGAGTTGGGGAAAAAGATAAGATGTGAAGCTATGCCGAGCATCTTATCGGTTTTCCCCAACGAGTTTAATAAATTCAATAATACAGGAGCACGAATGCAAGATTCTATTTATCATATGACACTAAAATTACATTTTATTTGCAAATTTTGCATTAAACCGTCACGATTTCGCCGTTAGAAAACGTGATGTTTTTATAGACGTCACGACGTATTTTGCATATTTAATCCACTAGTTGATTATCGAATTTAATGCATGGCTTTATTACACTGTTAGATGCGACGTCATATGATAAATATATTTAGTGTTTCCTGGGAAGTATTATTACATCATTGACATGGTAATTTGGATAAATGTAACAAAAAAAAGAAAGAAAGAAAAGAAAAGAATAATGGTATGCAATAAGTATGAAGTATCTTTAATGCTTATATCCAATAGAAAGGAAATGACTTTGTTGCTGCTGATCATATGAGTACCTTTGTGCTACATTGTGAAGAAAAGATGCTGTGTGACACAGCTTGCCCATATTCACAGTCTGATTGGAATTATCTTTGTTCATTATTAAAGGAAACATTGGTATTACTTTTCTGATGTCTTCATTGTTGTTGGAAGCAGCTGCATAAACTTTGCATCAAGTTTTCTGTTTAAGCTTTATTTTGTGACAGTACACATACAGGCAGGCAGCAGGCAAGACTGCATTCCATGGAATTTTTCTATACATATGCAATATGTTAGCTGTAAAGAGTTTTGAGATTGTGTGCAAGCAAAAAGATCAATCAAACAAAATTTGACAGATCTGGGTAGAGTGTAATAGTGCAGCACATTTCAACAGTTTTATGTAGCCTCAGCTAAGAAAAGACTTGATAAAATTCAAAGGCACAGAGGTCCAGATAAAGGGCGTTTTTGTGTTTCTGACGCATGAAAAAAGGGTAAAAACGCATTCCATTCCTGTTTGATGCGTCGGGAAAACGTCCTTAAAATACTGTTTGACGCATCGTTTATGAATCGGAGGCGTCAACAAACGCCTCGTATTTTGCGCATGGCCTTATGGGTATGTCTGCAAAAGCGTGAACGAATAACTGCCGAATTTGTTCGCATGAAATTTCCCAGCTTTACCCGCGATTGATGCGACAGTTCGGTGCAGAAAGTGCTGTGTGATGTAATTCAATATCCGGCAAACGGGTAACTACATATCTGAAAAAAATAGTACATAACCGGACTAAAAATTGGGTGACCCAGTCCATATTTTGGCATCATTGACGGGTTACAGAGCAAAAAGACAGTCTGCTACATTTTACACGTCATAGATTGAGACACAGTCTTCGATATTTATTTCCGGCAATTTCATCATGGCTGCTCGCACGCGAGCCAAAATCAGTTCAGAAGTCGCTTTTTAATTTTTTTCCAGCTATCTGATCCGCCAGAGATATATTTAGTGGAGCTGTTAAAACCCATTATTCTTGACCTGCTGAGTTCGTGCGTTGACATTGATGAGAAACGTGTTAAAAACCATAGACATGTTGCATCTTGAACTCTGTTGTAAAAAGTTGACTTTATTGTAATATCTAATGGCAGTCTAACCACAAAAAAACTCCCTGAAAAAAAAATTGGGAGTGAAAAAACTTCCAGATATTGCAGAAAAACTTCCTTGTCACAAAGTGAGGATTCAGCAACTCCCTGCTGAAAAAAAATATCTGGAGCTCTGAAGGCCGGAAAGTGTCAGGAGACAATTTCAGTTATTATTGTGGTATTTCAGTAATTGTTGTGGTATATGAAATTGTACAATATTTTAAAATGCCTTATTTTTCAGGGCATAGAATGGATTCATGTGGATTACTTCAACAATGCAGTTATATGTGACCTTATAGAGAAGGTAATGTATATTGACAATTATTTGCCATTGACATAAGAATTGCAAAAGATGCTTCATTTACATTATTTTGTTCTCTGATATGTAATGCTACTTTCAAATATTATGTTTGGATATGTTATGGTTTACTGTAAAAATTCTACAAAATTAGACACCAGCAATAATTTCATAATTGTCTGGAAATGGAACAATATGGCTTTAGTATGAAGTAATTCATTCACAAGATGCAGCTGAATGGGCAAACAGTGCAGACCCCAATCAGACTGCTCCATATAGGAGCAGTCTGATCTGGGCCTGCACTGTTTGCTCAGCCCTGTCTGCCCTAATACTTAGAATTTTTACAGTAGCATTCAGAATTCATGGTTTAGTTTGGAAAGTGCATCTATTAGCATGCAATGATATTTTATTATGTCAGTAGTACATTTGCATTGCAGTGCCTGCTATTTTTATGCATGCATGTGCACATTCTAAATTACTTAATATTCAGAGTTTTTTGTTTTCGCTAATATTTGCAAATCTGAAGGGTTGTTTATTAAAAAAAAAAAACAGTTCTTGAGCTATTCAAGACCTAACAGGTAACCAAGAACTGGTCAGTAATTCTAAAACAGCAAATTATCTGAAAAAAAAAATGTGAAAATAAATTGATTTACAGTATGGCAAGTTGCAGATCAGATACATTATAATAGCCTATGGTTTAGGCAGTTTTGTTTCAAAATTGGCTTTGTACAGGCATCTGGTAATCATGTTAATGAATGTTTTCAGGGAATAAAGAAAGGATGGCGAGTAAGTGTGGCTCACATTAACGCCAGAACTAATTTTCCAATATTTGTCATTATCAGTATTTATACTTTATTACTGTGGTTTAGCTAGTGAACAACTAAATACCTGTATATTTCCTAAAATATATTGGCTGTGCCAAGCACTATGTGCATACAGAGACAAAAGTTCCAAGATTTACCATCAAATGTTTAAGATGAATGAATACACTTTTAGGGGAAGCAACTCTGAAATTTCTGTTTCTGCCAACTTTCTCAATAGGGTTCAGTTCTTCAAGAAAAGAAATGATCTCCTTTAAGAGAAGATCTGATTTTCAAGGGTTCCTGTTAAAGAGATGGAAATGGGAAATCAGCAAAGCTTTTTCCCTTGGTGAAAATTGCAGGAAATCTTGGAGCTGTACTTATTTACCACAAGTGACCAAAGCTGAGTCTTTGATATGCTGTTGGCTATTTGCATAGAAGATTAAATACATATTGCTTGTCACAGCCCATATTATAGTAGAGTAGTATAAAAATAATTCATATATATGAAGTATTTAATTGTATTGCTGTTATATGTATGTCTCATAATAGACATGCCTTTAATTGTTATTTCTTGTATTTAGTTCTAAAAATTATAATTGAGCCACGACACGAGAAAACCAACAATGTGGTCATGCATCCAGCGCAGACTCAGATCAGCCTGGGCATCCGCCCAGTCTAATCAGAGTCTTCGCTGTCCGCATGGAGGTAGCTTAGACCCTTAGCTACCCTTAGAGTGTTTAATGAAGAGTCTGATCAGACTTGGTGGATGCCAAGGCTGATCTGAGTCTGCGCTTGGTGCACAACCACTTTGTTGGTTTTCACCTGTCGCGGCTCATATACCATACCTAAGCCACAAAAAAAAGTTGGAAGTGTTTTACACCAAATAATTGAGATAGGAATATAGGTGGTAAATTTTGATATTATGCATATACAGTCACTTTACAATATCTCCAAGTTGAAGTTATCTCAAACTACTGATATCTCAGTGTCCCAGGAAATTTACTTTGAGATACCAGTAGCTTGAGATAATAGGAGTTGAAATCTAAAGAAAAATAATAAATGTGTGTAAATTGTATTCTCTGATATAAGAGGGTACTTTGAGATATCAGTATTTGAGATAACGAGAGTCAACAGAGCTCTAGATAAGAGGGGTATTTGATGATAATTGAGGGATCATTTTTTTTATTTCTCATTGAAACCATATGTTGTGACCCCTCATCTGAACCGTCTCGTCGAGACGGTTCAGATGAGGGGTCACAATATATGTTTTTATGTAGAAATAACAAAAAATATCCTAAATTATCTTCAAATACTCCCTCTTATCTAGTGCTCTGGTCAACTGTGTTAGTTGATTCTTATGAGACTGTAAAACATGTTGATCTGCAGTAAAAATAAAAAATGTATAATTGGTATTTTGTTTATCAAGAGCCATGTGCAATATGACCTTGACTTTATTTGTGCATTTCAAAACAGGATGAGGTATACATGTATTTGGTTCATATCACCGTGGCCTGGCATGTTCTCTTATTGTTGTTTAGTCTTCAGATGTAACAAATAGCTTGAGGAACGTTGATAAATTCAAAATTGAGCCACGACACAAGAAAACCAATAAAGTTGTATTTGCGCCATGCGAAAACTCAGCCACCCTATCTGAGTAGAGTCTTTTGCTGTAGGGGTGGAGGTAGCTCAGACCCTTAGCTACCCTTTAAGAGCACAGCAAAGACTCTGATCAGGCTGGGTTGATACCCAGGCTGATCTGAGTCTTTGCTGGGCACATATACCACTTTGTTTTACCCCCTGCAAATTGTGTTTTAGGAGGGGTATACTGTTTTCACGTTGTCCTTCCATCCATCCCTGGTTTTGTCGTGTCACAGCTCAAATAGTATTTTGCGGTAATATACAGTGTTCAGTTTAAGACCTGTATTTGGCACAGTATGCCTTAATTTTCTGTAAGGTCATTTTGAAAACACTTAAGGCCACTGCCGTATCTCTTTAAATCTTATGGATGTGTATATGCATGATGACTCAAATACTCACAATGTTTCTCAGTTTTGAAGTTAATTTGAGAGGCCTTCAGCCCAATCTTTGAAAAGCCAAAAGTGAGCTCTAAAATCATTTTGTTATGCAGCAGATATTTTTGTGTATATTTTTCAGCATAATGAGAATTCAAAGATGCTCACAAAAAAAAAAGAAACATAAGTGAGCTGTTACACGACAAAACCAACGAAGTGGAAGGTGTGTCTAGTGAAGACTCAGATCACCCTGGGCATCCACCCAATCTGATCACAGTCTTTGCTAGGCGCTTAAAGCATAGCTAAGGGTCTAAGCTACCTCCATGCCAACAGCAAAGATTCTGATTAGACTGGGCAGATGCCCAGGCTGATCTGAGTCTTTGCTGGGGACATGCAACTTTGTTGGTTTTGTTGTGTCGCAGCTCAAGTTATAAGATATTAACAACAAAAAACAATAGAACATCCCAGTGTTATCCATCTACAGCTACATTGCAGATAATGGGAGTAGTGGAGGATAATTCTGGGTGATTTCTATCAGCTCTCAAAGAAATATAGGTTGAAAATAACTGCATAGAACAATTACTGTTAATTGTTCATAAGTTCATAAGTCATATTGAGACCTCTTACTAGAACTACTTATCAGTCCTAAGAGGAGGCCCTAGCGATTCATGGACATTTTAGGAAAATCTAAAAAATTGTCATTAAATTCTGCTACTGTTTAGAGCTGTGGCTCTTTTAAGACATTATAAAATCACTAGTTTGTGGAAATTTCCTAAACATCCCAAGATGTATTTCTCATTCGTCACATACTCATCCCTTTCCCCAGCCAGCCCCACCCCTGGTCCTTTACCACCTTCATCCCATTTTCCTTTTCTATGGGAACACACTTACTGGCTGACTGTTGTAAATTCCTATATGCCAAGCTAGATTTGTGAGCAAGACCTTGTACCATCTGATATTTATATAAGTATACAGCTGTTATCACATTGTAGAACGTTGCACCTGCATGTATCCTGTTGGGCCTCCTGAGATGACCCACCTTACTCTTGGTCTCCCACCACATAATGGGTCTTTAGTTTCAGAATTTTTTAAATATACTCTGTTAATTTGACAGTGCTGTCATGATTTCATGGCACCACAGAACCTTTACGCCCCAACATTATCAAAGCATGCAATTGGTCAGTTAACATATTTCTTCAGTTAGAAGACAGGGATTTTCCCTTCCAAAACAATCTCAAAGATCAAGATCCACTTTATAAGATGGATCTTGATCTTTGGAATTGTTTTGAAAGAGAAAATTCATTTACACAAGCCTGATTTACATATTTGCCATAATTTTGGAAGGATGAATTCCCATCTTATAACCAAATAAATATATCTATGTCACTTTAAAGTATTTTTTTTTCTGTATAGAACAATGTGTGAATTTCTTATGCTAAGTTTTGTGATAAATAAATATTGTATTTAAGACTGTTTGGTATGAAAGTTGCTCTTTTCTGCTTGAGTTTTTGTGCTGTTTTGCAATGCTTATGCTTTAAAATGACTTGATGTGGTCTCGATAGACTAGCAGTAGACTAATGCCAAAATTAATTATGGATCACTCATCTGTTATGAAATTTTTATATGTTCTCTACACACCTGTAGTTGTATTCAAATGAGGGGGTGGGGGGAAGGGGGGGTGAAAATTGCTTGTCCTATCAGGTTTATGACTAGAAACAGTGGGAACATTTCCTTTCTGGACGAAGTTTGTGATGCTATACCCTCAATTTCCATGCATTTCACAATTTAGTTACAGATTAAATTTTACTTCCTTTTTGACGGTTGATATTTAAAGGTATTGTATTTGAAGTTCAGCAACTTATACACAATAATTTCCAGCATAGGAAGCATACACTTTTGTCACGTTTCCTAGTTAAGCTCTTGTTTCATGACAACTTGCTGGCTGGTGAGACACCGTCTTTCTCAGAATTCTTGTATGCAGATTGTGAGTTAACACTTTGAATAAGTCCACAAAAATGAAAGGACCAGTCTCTATAAGGCCGTTTTCATGGCTAAAACCGATTTTCTTTAAACTTTGTATACTTTAACGGATATGTATTGACTGTCTTATGGTGCAATAGCAGATTATTTGGTTCACTGGATTTTGCTGTATGCACGATTTAAGTGGGTGGGGTAATTCCACCCCATTAAAAGTATAGTTACAAAAATGCTATTTTTTCTATTCCAAGTTCATGCTTCAAAATGGTGGTTGCAATAGGAAAAGTACACTTCTGGACTTAAACGATGATGATAATATTGATCTGAAATTCATACCGGAATAGAGTTTATATTCCCTTGTAAGATGTACCCCAATTTCAGTATTTTTTGTTCTCCGACTTTACGAAAAACCACAACACGTTCACAGTTTTCAAGATTTTTTAAAAATCTTTTGCTATTATTATGTTGATATAATAGTCATTGCAGGCATATGTCAGAATTTATTTTATGATCATTAATATGAGAGTTATCTCCGCACGAAATTTGATTTTGTCGTTTTTTTCAATATCAGCATGCATTTGTCATTCCATAGTACTCCAAACTCCATTTGGAAGTTAATAACACCTTTTGATGCAAATATTTGTTGATTTTTGTAGGCATTGGAGTTACTTTTGCATGTGACGATGTCACATTTTATGTAATTTTGAAAAAAGGATACCTCGCATCTGGAAAATTAACAAATTGCCAATGACTTACAAGCAGGGTTTGCTTAGTTTTGCAACCTCATTAAACTTATGCTAAATGCTTAAATTAAAGTCCATATGGCCCATTCGTGTTTTTACGCTGGTTATTATTCATCTTCTTCAGAATAGCTAGACGTACTCCATGTGTCAATATCAGCATCTTTTACATAATCAATGCATCTTGCTCGGTTTGGCTTCACTGTTTTCTGTTTCGTTGCGGTAATATCCTAAATACCAAAGCACTGAAGCCACATGTGCACAACACCCAACGGTGCGAGCCCAACTTCTGCACCCACAATACCATCCAGTGATTGGGTTCAGCCCTTGAGTGTATTCAACCCACAAGTTATATGTTTTATTTGATGTGTGACGAGAACGTATCTGTGCTTTGAGAACACCGTCATCTTCTTTGTGTGCCATTATCTTATATGAAAAAATATAAAAATTACCGAACACATGTTAAACTCTAATGTCGAAGACATTACCGATTGGTTTGGTTTGAAGAAGAAGACGTTCTCGTCGTAGACCGTGGCTTCAGGGATGCTGTTGATATATTGAAAGATTTTGGGATCAATGCTCAAATGCCTCACTTCCTTAACAAATCCCAGAAACAACATACCACTGAATAGGCAAATGAGTCTAGGCTCATTTGGAGTACTATGGAATGACAAATGCATGCTGATATTGAAAAACGGACAAAATCAAATTTCGTGGGGAGATAACTCTCATATTAATGATCATAAAATAAATTCTGACATATGCCTGCAATGACTATTATATCAACATAATAATAGCAAAAGATTTTTAAAAAATCTTGAAAACTGTGAACGTGTTGTGGTTTTTCGTAAAGTCAGAGAACAAAAAATACTGAAATTGGGGTACATCTTACAAGCGAATATAAACTCTATTCTGGTATGAATTTCAGAACAATATTATCATCATCTTTTAAGTCTAGAAGTGTACTTTTCCTATTGTAACCATCATTTTGAAGCATGAACTTGGAATAGAAAAAATAGCATTTTTGTAACTATACTTTTAATGGGGTGGAATTACCCCACCCACTTAAATCGTGCATACAGCGAAAACTAATGAACCAAACAATCTGGTATTGCACGAGAAGACAGTCAATACATATCAGTTAAAGTATACAAAGTTAAAAGAAAATCGGTTTTAGCCATGAAAACGGCCTTATAGAGACTGGTCCTTTATTCTGTAATGTTGGGTAAAATAGGGTATATTATGTTAGATAATTTATCATTTCAGAGTAATGTTGGTATACTTGCCATGCTGGATGAGGAATGTATGTTACCAGGGGATGTCTCAGACTCAACATTTCTTGACAAATTGAATGTTGCTTGGAAGGACCACCCCCATTATGAGAGCAGAAAGTTGAAGAAAAACCAGTCCGACAAAAGCTTGCCACACGATGCCTTCAGACTGAAGCACTATGCTGGAAGTGTAAGTTATATTTTTTATGTTCAGTCAAGAAAGTCTGACTACAGTAAAAATTCCAATGTGGGGCTGCATATAGGTCTGAGCAAACAATGGAGACCCAGATATGGATCTCCACTGTTTGCCATTCCATCTACATCATTTGGACACACTACTACTTTGTTAAAACAAACTGTTCCAATATGAGAACAATTATGGTAATTATTTTAGATGTCTCAGTTTTTAGATTTTTTTCGATATACTTCCCAGGGCACTAATCCATAACAGTGTAATAGTAATACATACCAATGTTCAGTTTCTGGGAGTGCTTTGAGACACTGCATGCTGTAAGTACCTCCTATGTACCTTTATCAATGGCAATGATCAGTGTCACTTGCACATGGCCTACATCATGCAGCATTTGAAGAATTTGATGAAAGTGCACCTTTTTTGACAATTATCTGTCTGTTCAGAATACCAAAGAAATATTTTTGTGCTTTTATAATTTTGTGAAAATACTGCCAATTCCAATCAGAATTAAAGAACTATATTTTGCCATAAACGTGACCTTTTGAAATGTAGTAGGTTTTGTAATTACTTTGACCAAATACACCACGTTGAAGTATTTGCAAAATTGACAGAATTTCAGAAGCTGGCTTTTAAGTATCAAGATCACTCTTGTTAACAAAGTCATTTGCAAACCTAGGAGGCTTTTAAAGTTTATGGATTTACAGTTCCAAAAACTCAGCCATATAATGCACTGCAATTTTGAGAGTGTCACATGCGGATAATAAAGGTTGTAAGGGGCAAGTCAAGTTGCCCAGTAGTTCGAACAGTAGTCATTTGTAACATGCAGTCTGTATTGCATGACTTGGGATCAAACCCATTTCTTTCTAGTCCATTCTGGCTTGTACGCTAATAATTCTCTTAAAGTTGTTGTTGTTGTTTTTTGATGGAAAAGCTTTTGTCTGATGATACAAAAAACAATCATAAAGTTCTCATGAACAAATATTTGTTATCTGTAGTGATTGTATAAGGAATATTTATTTTGCAGGTAACATACAAGGTAGAAGGATTTTTGGACAAGAATAATGATCTACTGTACAGAGATTTGTCACAAGCAATGTATGCCTGCCGGCACAGTTTACTGAAGAAACTCTTCCCTGAAGGTTTGTAACTGCTTAAAAGTGTTTTTGATATTTTCTGGTATGGATGAAATACTAATTTAGGACTTAGTATGGATGAATTACTGTTTTTAGGACTTTAAGACAAAGGTTTCTTGCTTCCATAATGGTCGCAGAAATCTTGATCTATTTCATAAAATGGAACTAGATTTTCGGGATTATTTTGGATGGGAAATTTCCCATCTTTATAGCAGAATTTCTTAAGAAAGATGAAGATATATGGGGTCAGTCTACAGAGCAGAAAACCCTGTTTCATAGCCTTAAAAATGTTATATTTAATAGAATAGTCAAACCTGTCTTAAGGGGTCATCCAAGGGAAGCCCAAAAATTGGCCGCTTATGACAGGTGACCTCTTAATACAGGTTCATTTGCACTATATTTTGGTTCAAGGAAACCAGGAAAGGTGCCTGCTAAAGGCAAGTGGCCCCTTAATAGAGGTGACCACATAAGCAGGTTTGACTGTATTTTAGGCTGATGGGTAAAATGTGGGAGATTTCATATTTTTGCGAAATATGAGCGTCTACAACGTTTACTTTCTCTAGACGATTTAACGGGTCAGTGACAGACATAACTGTAACGTCTCAAAGACCTGTGACTCTTGTATTGAGTGCACATGACAATATAACGGTAGAGAGATGTAATCAGTAGCCGGAAGTGTCAATCAATTTCTGCGCTTGAAAACATGTTTAGCTGCTTTGACTAGCTAACAAATTTGGATCTGCTACCTTTATCAGATTAATTTGTTGAAAATCAAACCTATAAATTTTTGTCGATGGTGAATGAATCACGATTTTACGCCCTTTTAAACATAATTTCAGCCATATCAGGACGATGGGTTTGTGATAATGAAAGGCTGTTTATGACTGAAAAGATACCCGCTTCCAACGCGTCTCGAGCCCGGGATTTATGTACGAATGCAGAGTCTAATCCCAGACTGGGCAGCTCGCTAATTTCCCATCGTCCCTTTTACTGACGCGTAAAAGGGCGTTAGGGCATATTAGGGGAGCAAATTTGATTGCATAAGTGGCCTAGAAAAGGAAGATAGTGGTCTACAGAGTGTAACATTTGTTTTTAGCTCGCCTGAACGAAAGTTCAGGAAGAGCTATTGTTGTCACCACGGCGTCGGCGTCCGCGTCCGCGTCCGCGTCAGCGTCCGCGTCAGCGTCCGCGTCGGCGTTCGAATTGGATGTTTTGGTTAAAGTTTTTTAAAGACCTATATCTCCTTAACCCATGGATGGATTCTTTTGATACTTGCACTGTAGCTAGATATTGGTCTAAGGTTTAACAGGGTACCACCCCCACCCCACTCTGTGACCTTGATGTCAAGGTCATGGACTTAGAAAATTGGTGTTTTTTTTGGACTGGATGTTTTGGTTAAAGTTTATAAAGCCCAATATCTCCTGAACCCATGGAAGGATTCATTTGATACTTGCACTAAAGTTAGATATTGGTCTAAAGTTTTCGAAGGTACTACCCCCACCCCCCTCTGTGACCTTGATGTCAAGGTCATGGACTTAGAATATTGTCTTTTTATTGATTGGATGTTTTGGTTAAAGTTTTTTAAAGACACATATCTCCTGAACCCAGAGATGAATTCTTTTTATATTTGCACTGTAGTTAGATCTACAGAGTACTACCCCAACCCCGCTCAGTGATCTTGATGTCAAGGTCAGGGACTTAGGAAATTTTTGTCTTTTTTAAAGTTTTGTAATTGCATACTGATTCATAATGCTTTGCAGAGATTTAGTTTATACTTGAACTGATGTTAGACTCTTTTTTGAGTTTTTACAAAACACCCTATACTTACCCCACTGGGTGACCTTGAAGTCAAGGTCATCGACTTAGAATTTTGTTTTAAAGATTTTGGTTAAAGTTTTATATTTATGCAGACATAATTTCACAGTGCCACGATGATGGACTCAGTTGATACTAATACTTGGGCTGATGTTAGATAATGGTTCAGGGTTTTGATACATACTAGCCCCCCCCCCCCCCCCCCCCCCCCCCCCCCCCCCCCCCCCCCCCCCCCCCCCCCCCAACCTCTCAGTTTTTTTACCTCAAGCTCATGGGCTTTTAAATTTCATTTCAATTTTTTTTTTTTTTTTTTTTTTTAAGAATTATTTCTGAATTTCTGAGATAGCTTTTGTGTTTTCATTATGGACATGCTTCCACCCCCCACCCCCACCCATCAGTTTTTTTTTTTTTACCTCAAGCTCATGGACTTTGAAATTTCATTTCATTTTTTTTATTCTAATTTGATTTTAAGACTTATTTCTGAGATAGCTTTTGTTTATAAATGTGTTTTCATTATGGACATGCTTGCATGAAGTTTTATGCATAGCAGTCCACACCACCATAGCGGCTGAGTGATGGGCAAGCACCAATTCAGGCGAGCTATGCTGTCAGGCGACAGCTCTTGTTATATATCAAAATGACCGTCTGGGTCTCTAGTTTTCAAATTCAGTGTTTGCCACCTTGGCAAACCTTGCATAACTCTGTAGTGGCCAGTTATTTACGTTACCCCTTTAAATCTTGAATATCAAAAATATTCATTGAAGTCTATAAGAAATGTGTATAAACTATATAAATGTATCAAATCTAAATATTTTCTGTAAGAACAGTTAATATGCTATAAATTAGGCTGCTCAGAAAACAGTTCAGAACTTTGGTGTTGTTACTTTCGTTACAATATATCATGTACCCCTTGGAAATTTAAAATTGGAACGTAAGTTGTTGCATTTTACAAAGACTCTAATACAAAAGGCCCAAAATGATCATTTTTACTTACTATTTGATTGGCCCTTTTCAGTGCGTTTCTAGCAAAACAAATATGAGACCTCTAGCTTTTATACTTTGTCAACCACGTCCTGTTGAACTGTTACACCTATTCCCAGTTTTTGGCTGAAAAGTCATTTTTCGTATAATTGTTCGTACAAAAAATGGCTAATAACCTATTCAAACTTCAGAAATTGGGGCCTTTTGCAAAAAGATCATGTTAACCATTGTATAACACGATAGCCTAAAATTATTTTTGACCTTACAAAACATTTTAGCTAGAGTAACGGACTTAACAGAATAAAATGTTTGCGTAAAGCGTCTATCATTCCCGCCAGAAAAAAAAACTCTTTTCAAATTGGACTTTTAAACAACGCAGTTGTGATATATATGCATATCATCTATTGTAAAATGAATCTTTGCATTGTTTAATAAACTGATCAGACAGCAAACAGTGTTATTTACATGACATGCAAAGATAAGTTTGTCCTAAAACTAGAAAAGAAAAACTGCGTGAATTGATCTATCAACAGAACACTTTTATTTTTATCATTAATATCCAAATGACATTAAAAATATCACATCATACGAATTTACTAATCAGAACTTTTTGTTTTGTACTCAGAAAGGTAACGTTTGTAACCATTATTTGAAAAGAATCACCGAGATTATGTATTGTTACTGAAAAATATGCCTAAGACTCATTAGTTTTGTTAAAAATATTTTAAAACGGCACTTTAGACTGGTTAAACCCCACCCTATGTAATTTATCAGTGAAATTTCCACGGCGATGCATCCGTTGTTGTGTAACGATGTTATAATTTGTGTTGGCCACTTATCTGTAGTGTTCGAAAAATTGATTTGTTTTGTCTGTTTATTCGCCATCATTCTGATGTATATAAAAACAGAAAGAAAAAATGTGAGAATATACATTTTGTGTGCCTGGGTATGCTTGATGAAAGCTAACTTGTTGACATCTGCATGGAATGGGCGCACGTATATTCTGCTACCCACTAGTATCGTTTGAGTACTTGTTGTATGCTTTATGTTACTATTTTAGTTTGGTGTTGTGGGACGATTGTGGCACTAGCTGAATCAGTTTCTGATCGTTGCCCTTTTACACTTCTTTACCTGTAATGACCTTTTCCTATAAAAGCAATATATGAAACAATAGTTTAATTATTTTTAGCCGTATAGAATATATTTTAAACGAAGTAACGAATATAAAAGTTTAAAAAGAAAAAGTTATTTTACCCACTGCTGCTAGTGTCAAGTGGCATGTGGCTAAGGTAAAGTGTTTCCTTGTACTTCATGTTTTGGTCATTTGGAATCATCTGGGCTCTTTCTGAGTTAGTTTGAAAAAAGAAATAGCTGGTGCTAGGTGGCATTGGCAGTGTCGCAACATTACATTCCTTAGTTAAACAGAGGTTGCTGTTATTTTTTTGTGATTCATCCCTTGCTTCCAGAGACTCATCCTTCAGAATTTAACTTTTTTATCAGTTTTTTATCAGTCTTAGAATTTAAGGTGATGGGATACAATTTCACGTAAGTTATTCTGCCAATTTTACTTTGGCCTCCTTTCTTAATGGGAAAAAAACTTTTAAAAAGAATATGCTGCTGTAAAAAATGTTTCCTTTAAGAGCAGACCATGTTTGGAAAGGTTATAGCTTTCTCAGAAGCGAATAGGAAACATCTACGGAAATGAATATTGTTTCTTTCTAACAAAATGCAGTAAAACACCGAGGTGTGTCCTTTCACATTAATACAGTATTATTACAAAGACTTGTCAGAAGATCATATTGAAGCAAGGAACACACAGGAGAAAGAACATAGAAGACTCAGTTTAACTGATTTCTTTCAAAATCAGATGATATTGCCTGGAGGCACGTATAAGATGATTATGACATATTGTTATCACTTTAAAATCATTATCAAAATGCCTTTTTCACCGAGTCAATGATAATTCACTTACTTTGACTTCTTGGTTTGGTATTTAAAAAGGTAACGTATACAACATTCAAATGTAAACGATTTGTCAGATTAGATTTATGATTTTTAATGATATTTTTTTTTTTTATATTTTCGGTTTGATATAATGCAATAAGGTGTCCCTAGCACCTGCTTCAGCTTAACTGGCTCAAATTGAGCCCAAATGATTCCAAACATAATTTTCAATATGACGAAGTACGGGGAAGCTTTCCACAGTAGCCCAATGGTACTTTACTGTAGCTAGCTGCAGTAGGAAAAAAACTACACACTCTTTTTAACCTGTTATGTACGTTACTTTGGTGAAAATATATGCTACAAGGCAACTTTGGGTTTATACATTGTTTATATAGAAAAGGTAAATTGAGTAAAGGGGCAATGAGCAGGAATTAATGTTATCTTTGCAACAACCCTACCACGATACCAAACTGGAAATAGCTGCATAAAGACATAAGACAAGTAGTGAGACGATACTAGCAGCTAGCCAGATAAACATGCAGCCCCCTTACAAGTTCATGGGTACAAAGCTAGCCTTATACAAACAAAATTAGCATACAAAATTTTCATCTATTTTCTTTCCTTTTCCATATATGCCAGTTATACACCAGAATGATGGCAAATATACATATGAAACAAATCGAGTTTTCGAAGACGACAGATAAGTGGACAACAAAAACTATGACATAGATACACCAGAACTGATGCTCCACCTTGGGGCTGTCAATAATGAGTTACATGAGTGGATTTAAATCGGTCGTTCTAAAAATATTTTTACTCAAAATAATAAACGTTACGCATATTTGGCAGTAGCAATATTTAATCTCGGGGAGTTTTTTTCAAATGTTACAAACGTTATCTTTCTGAATACAAAACTGTAAGTTACTAGAAGTTATTTGATATTTTGTGGTTTTGTTTAAACTTTTAAAGTTATTTGGATATTAATGAAAAATAAATTTCATGTACAGATTAACTCATGAAGGCTTCGTTTGAACATCTGGGCAATCTGAGCATTGCATGTCATGTAAATTACACTGTTTTTACGTCTTTGTAGGCGACCACTATGCATAAATTGTTTTTACGATAAACAATAAACATATTTATCACAACTGCGTTGTTTCAAAGTCAGAATTTGAAAAGAGTGTTTTCCTGATGTGAATGACAGACGCTTTACGCAAACATTTTAATCTGTTAAGTACGTTACTCTGACTAAAATGTGTTATAAGGTCAAAAATGATTTTTAAGCAATTGTGTTATATCATGGTTAACATGATCTTTTTGCAAAAGGCCCCAATTTCTCAAGTTTGAATTGGTTATTAGCCATTTTTTGTACGAACAATTATACGAAAAATGACTTTTCAGCCAAAAACAGGGAATAGGTGTAACTGTTCAACAGGACGTGGTTGACAAAGTATAAAAGCTAGAGGTCTCATATTTGTTTTGCTAGAAACGCTCTGAAAAGGGCCAATCAAATAGTAAGTAAAAATGATCATTTTGGGCCTTTTTGTATTAGAGTCTTTGTAAAATGCAACAACTTACGTTCCAATTTTAAATTTCCAAGGGGTACATGATATATTGTAACGAAAGTAACAACACCAAAGTTCTGAACTGTTTTCTGAGCAGCCTAATTTATAGCATATTAACTGTTCTTACAGAAAATATTTAGATTTGATACATTTATATAGTTTAAACACATTTCTTATTGACTTCAATAAATATTTTTGATATTCAAAATTTAAAGGGGTAACGTAAATAACTGGCCACTACAGAGTTATGCAAGGTTTGCCAAGGTGGCAAACGCTGAATTTGAAAACTAGAGACCCAGACGGTCATTTTGATATATAAAAACAAATGTTACACTCTGTAGACCACCCCCTTGAAAGATAGCCCATCAAGTTTGCTCCACTATATGTGGGCTTTGGTGACTCAGACCAACCTGTGTTTTGTGCACAACAGCTAAAGCATTACTTTTAGCCTGACGACTCTCACGTGTGTTACCGGGGTGATTTGGTGGTGGGATGGTGCTGGGTATAACTTCCAATTCCGTGGCGTCCTTGCTTGCAGTAGGTGCAGGTGGGCTGTTTGGACATTTTTCTCGAGCTATCACACCTCTCTTCTTTCTCCCTCTCTTTGGGAGACGGCCCGATATAGACTGAAATACTGTCTCAAAGGGCTGTTAAACTCAAAACAACCAACCAACGTGTGTTACCAGAGTTACAGACTTTTGGACTGCACAGTTTTCTAGTGATTTGTGTGTCACGCCGTAGTCCATTTGTTAGAGCGCATAGCTATTGCACAGAAAGTCGCAGCTTCGAAACCCGGCCCGGTCAACGACTGAAAATTTTGTCAACCCAGCAGTAAAAGATTAACCTCTTGATGCATGACTGCATGCAGCTGAGCTGATGACTTCGACTATGGACAACACACTCGCGATATGATATGCCTCGCCTAAAAATGCAAGCTATGCCATCACGCTGTGTAATGTGATCAAACTGAATCCTCACTTTTATTCCCCAGTATCAGATTATCTAAGCAATCAGACTGCGCGGAAGCGCAGGCTGATCTTTACCTTCCCTATTCCCCCATTCGTTTTAAGGTTCAGTTTCAGGTGATGTTATGCCCAATGTTGCTTCGTCTTATTTATTATGGTTTCTTTACACTAACTTACAGTTTTTGATTTCATTTAACAGCTCTTTCCCAAATAGGCGGTCATCAAAAACAACAGTAACATTTACTTTACCTATTTTCTATTATAAATCACACACACACACACACACACACACACACACACACACACACACACACACACACACAGAGAGAGAGAGGGAGAGCAAAGTGGGCAGCTTCACAGGTGACCATATCGCCAGAAGACCACAGACAAGCGGACCTAAGAACACCTAAAATTGAAGAACCACAACAGAAGTACCGCCTTGGAACAGTCAGTAAATGTTCTTGAACACAACAAAAGAACTAGACTTCAAATCCATTTGGGAAGAGCCGCATTGTCAGGATCCACATTAAGCCCGTGGTCAAGATACCGTAAACAAAGCTATTACGGTTGTGTCGAACTAACTTGTTATGTCTGTCAAAATTTATTTAGTCAGCTTAAAGTACATCAGTCTTATTGGTAGTCTCATAATTATTATTGATCCATATGACTCGCCTCCCTTTCACCCTATTATCAAATGCAATTGAACTGAACTGAAATATGTACAAAATGCGACCTTCTTATTTGACATGATGTTAATGATATAGTCATTGGCAAGCTTAAAAAGAGAAAAAAGAAAACCAGTGTTTAATTAAGGTCAAGAATACGTAAATGGCACATACATAGAATTTTTTAAAATTTTGCACAGGGGTGCATTTTCATGTGTTACATCGAATTGTGCAATAAAAAAGATAGGTCACCGAGTTCGTTTAGTCGCTAGATCAGATTGAAAAACATAAAATTTTTAGGCCGTTTCCATTGACTGCAATGGGAATGCAATGAAAAAATTTAAACGTACACAGCTTGTTTACCACTACATAGATTTTTTTCAAAAACTGATATTTTATGTCACAGGATCTGTCGATTAAAATGAGGTAAGAAAAGTCCTTGACTACCGAGCTCGTTTTTATACCCCGCCACACTTTAGTGGCGGGGTATTATGTTATACCTTTCGGTGTCCGTCCGTCCGTCCGTCCGTGCTCACCATTTCCGATCGATAACTTGAGTATTTATTCATGGAATTTTTTCAAATTTTGCATACATATTGTTATCGGCGATGAGTGGTATGGGATTGTTAATGGGCAAAATCCGTCCATTTTTAACGGAGTTACTGCCCTTTTTCGTATTGGAAAAATGGTTTCTGGCCTGTTATTCCTTTACTGTTCATGATATCTGAATGAAACTTCACAGATATGTTGCACATCAAAGGTTACATATTGTGACTAAGGACCGTCACTCTGACCTTCCCAGTTTGTGAGTTATCCGCCCTTGATAGGTCTGAAAAAAGGTTTTTGACCTATTGTTCCTTTACTATATGGAATATCTGAATATAACTGCACAGATATGTTTCACATCAAAGGTAACATATTGTGACTAAGAACCGTCACTCTTACCTTTCCCGTTTGTGAGTTATCCGCCCTTGATTGAATTAAAAAATGTTTTTTACCCGTAGTTCCTTTACTATGTGGAATATTTAAATGAAACTTTACAGATATGTTTCACATCAAAGGTTACATACTGTGACAAAGAACCATCACTCTTACCTTTCCAGTTCATGAGTTATCTGCCCTTGATAGGTCCGAAAAATGGTTTTTGACCTGTAGTTCCCTTTCTATATGGAATATCTGAATAAAACTTCACAGATATGTTTCACATCAAAGGCTTCATATAGTGACTAGGAACTGTCACTCTGATCTTTCCGGTTTGTGAGTTATCCGCCCTTGATTGATCTGAAAAACGTTTTTTTATCTGTAGTTCCTTTACTATATGGAATATCTGAACGAAACTTCATAGGTATGTTTCACATCAAAGGTTACATATTGTGACAAAGAACCATCACTCTTACCTTTCCAGTTAATGAGTATTCCCCCTTGATAGATCTGAAAAATGTTTTTTGACTTGTAGTTCCTATACTATATGGAATATCTGAATGAAACTTCACTGATATGTTTAACACCATAGAATAAGAAACAGAGTCTCTCAGCTCAAAGAAATGCTTTACAGCCTGATCTAAATCTACACTGGTCAGAATGCTCCACGTTGTTGGGTGGTTTATATTAATATTTATTTACAGTAAGGACATCATATCTCTGTCTATCTCAGTTCTGTGGCTCTTTAGCTGTTATATATCTCAAAAAATAAGTTAGGATGCACAGCAGTGGCGGGGTATCATGCAGTGCCTGCGGTGCTTTTATTCAAGTAGCGCTTGATAAGCAAGCATAGGTGTGTATAAATTTTCGCCATTCCGCGACGTCATTTATAAGCGAAGTTGCAGTCGTTTACTGGCGACGTTATAAGACATGCTAAGACCGTTATGAGAATACGGAAAGATGAGGACTAATAGGGTTCTCAGAATGAATTCCTTAAGCTTCGTTCATACGGGCAAAGTTTCTGTGACAAAGTAGGTTTGGAAAAGAAAAAAATGCTTGTGTGAATGAAAAAATGTGCCACATTATCATTGCCAAGCCAAATTTATATGGGAAAGTTTTTATGACAAACAAAATTTGTCCGTGTGAACAGAAAATTTGCCATAGAATACATGTATGTAACAAAGAAACTAGCTATGGAGATAAGCACAGAAAACTTTGCTCATAATCAAATTGGTTTAATTTTGAACAAAGTATATTCAACAAAGAAAATGTGGCATGGTTGGCCGTTCACACGGGCAAAGTTTATTTGTCCAGGTAACCTTGACAAATAATGTTCGATCGTTTGAACACAGCAGCAAATATTTCCTTGCCAAAGTTTATTTGACAAAAATTCCATGCCACAGTTTTCTTCACAAATAATTTGCTCCATGTTAACGCAAAATTTTTGGCAAACTTTCTTTGTTAAAGATCCTGTGACAAAGAAACTTTATGTCGTGAAAGAGGCTTAAGTGAAAGAATTTATTTTTCAGACTTCCATAAACAAAAAATAGTACAAATTGCAAGCACACTTCTAACAGTAGCCGACACGACTGATCCGCACATAAAAAACTGCGTTACCCTAAATCACAAAATGCGCCGTGCCATGATAAAATGGGTGCTTTGGGGCATATACAGTCGGTGGAAGCTCAGATCAGTGTGCGCACCTGCCCAACCTTACCAGAGCCTTTGTTGTCCTCTGGTACAATGATTCCGTGAGAAACAGCGAAGAGAATTATTAGTCTGTGCGTATGCGCAGACTGATGTGCATGTACCATATTACTGACGACTCGTGTTCTGTCGGTGTGGCCCATGGAAGTCAGATAAAATTGACTTTTTGGACAGTATTTTAGTCATATCGAGATGATGGTAAGTTACATGGTCAACTTCCAAATCCACCGTCAGCGGGATAGGTAAAGGCAAAGACTTCTTGTAGCGTAGTGGCCGTAGGGCGGTGTGAGTAAGAGGCCCGCTATATCTTTGGCAACGGCATACAACAAGTGGAAGAAATATTGTACCATTCAAGATTATTTTGTAATCAAAATAAA
This sequence comes from Ctena decussata, assembly GCA_963989385.1. NCBI lineage: Eukaryota > Metazoa > Mollusca > Bivalvia > Lucinida > Lucinidae > Ctena > Ctena decussata. Next base: position 56,008,080 of record OZ022504.1, read on the forward strand.
ATTTTCGATGTCCAGAAAATCGCAAAAAGTGGCATTATAATAAATATTACATTCCGATCCCTAAAGCTCTAAAATCAGCTGGCATACATTTACTTGGTTTATTAATTATTTCGGATGCATAATCCCACCGGCGCCGCGGACGTTCGGTTATGACGCAGACGGTTGCGGGTTCGAATCCGGATTCGGCCAGCTTGCAAGCGACTGGAAAAGTCTCTTTGTCAAGCCAGCAATAAATGGGTAGCTTTTTCAAATCAGGAAAAAATAACGCAGAGAAAGGAGAAAGATGGGTTCCGCCTTTCATATGTGTGTCTGAAAAGTCCTGTGAGGCCTGAAAGCAGGAAGGGAACATGTATTCCGGCCAGCCTTAAATTGTTATACATATGAAACTCTGTCTGTCTGTCAGTCTCTCTCTCTCTCTCTCTCTCTCTCTCTCTCTCTCTCTCTCATTAATTTTGTATGAATACACTTGTGTTGATGAAATAACTTCAAACATACAGGGAAAGAAAAGAACATTGCAATATCAGCAAAAGGCTTGAATAAACAATGACAACAACTCCGTTTTCCCCATGTTTGACGTTATTATTAAATGTCCGAAGGGGCTGCCATATTGAAAATTACACTGACTAGGAAGTATTTCGTGACGTAACGTCCTTCGCGACGCACGTAATTAATTGCGCCAGTCATATACGTATTCTTGACCTTAACAGGCCCTTTTAATAGCCAAAACCGGAGCTCATGGGAAAAACTCCTGACGTTTAGCAAGCAGAGCTGTTGTCGGCCTGTGCGCTGAGCGAGGCTCGAACCCACAGCAGTCACAGAGGTAACGTATAAGAGCCAGCGCTCTTTCCCACCAGGTCACTGGAGCAATGAACAGAATTTGTGGGATTATTTTTTAACTTTTGTGGTCCATGTAAGTGTTAATTTGTGCGTGCCGATTTTCCCTTTAGCGATTTTAACAAAAACAAATGAGCCGCGACACGAGAAAACCAACAATGTGGTTGTGCGCCCAGGGTAGACTCAGATCAGACTGGGCATCCGCCCAGTTTACTCAGTCTCTTCTTTATGTGCTCAAAGGGTAGCTTAGGGTCTAAGCTACCTCCATGCGGTCAGCGAAGGCTCTGATCAGACTGGGCGGATGCCCAGGCTGATCTGAGTCTGCGCTGGCCGCACAACCACATTGTTGGTTTTGTCGTGTCGCGGCTCAAATGCCTTTGCAAATGTAAAACTTCGTATTTTGATAAGCCCCCGGACAAGTAAGCATAGACTTTCTGATGTAAGAACTGACAAGTTTTACCTTCGATTGTATCACTAAACCTGCACGCGACAATAATAAGTGGTGTGTCTTGATTAGCGAACGCTGCAACAGGGCAGTCTCAAAGGTGATTGACGTATACTGAATTGACTATCTTAGATATGCAAAACCGTAAAACTGTTGGTTTGATAGCTAAAAGATATACGTCACAGCTTATTAATTAGTTCATTCATGAAATATAGAAAACATGATTTTGCCGCACGGATCAATAATCAAATGTTCGGACTTTAAAAGATGCATCGAAATGAAGGAAAAATAAGAGGTGAGAAGTTTGTTTTATAAATCAGAACTCCGCATGGCAAAATCACAGAACTTGTATTTACATGAAAACGAAACTGACTCTGCCGCGCGGATAAATTCTCAAAGTTTTCGGACTATTAAACATTAGGCCTACAGCTCATACATGTAACAGTTTTCCCTCGTTTTGCTGCGTGTTCGAATATCTTATTTTTTCTTTTCAAAGTTGTTTCCCAGGAAGCCAAGGAAGAATCATTGATGTGTATCTTCTATCTGAGCCCGGCACTGAGTCTGATGGCGTCCTTTCAGAATCGGAGAAATGATTTCTGTGATTGAAAATTTTACCTAAATACCCTATGTGTAAAATGGTCGCCTTTACTATAACAAACTTTTAATGTGTGTGGGTACACCTGCATATGAGCCACGACACGAGAAAACCAGCAATGTGGTTGTGCGCCAAGCGCAGACTCAGATCAGATTGGCCAGTTTGTTGTGGTTAAGAGTTGATCTTATAATGTATTTGATCAAACTTTAGAAGTGAAAAGGATACATGGTATGTCCCGTATTGGTTGATATCGGGAAAGATCTGTCTTAAGGTGAATGGGCACACTTTTCGGGGAAGCAACACTGCCATTTTCATTTTTACATCCCTTTCTGAATGGAGCAAATCCTTTTCTTATTAAAAGTGTTGACCCTATGAAAATGACATCATTTGGATTTAAGCCGCGTCGTTGCCCAAACAAGCCTATATACTAATATGTAAAAACAGCATGATAGGCACATGTTGCAGGATAGGTGAATCATACGGTGTATGCTCTGACCAGACTGTACAGTAAACTGCGCAGATACACATAACACGCAGATCTTTTTTATAATAGCGTCCCAAAAGCCGAGTCGTCTTCCCCTGTCGACTGAGTAGATCCTTTTATAGACTGTCTCGAACGACAGCCACTTTTGCACGTATATAATGATTATTCGATCAAACTCGGATCAGCCTGTGCATATGCAATGTTAGCAAATAGCGAACACTCTGCTCAGATCAGACTTGCAGGCTGTTCTTAATATTCGCTATTTGCCCGTGTCTAAAGGTACTTCTTTCTCACGTCGCGTTCAATTAAAATGACAGCTCAGGTAGGGGTATTGACCAGTATTACCAGTATGTACACGGGCGGCGAATTATGTTATCTTTATTGCCTGAGTGTCGTATACTTGCAGATTGTCTCATCTTTACCCCTTAGTGCTAAACTATCACCGCCGTTTTAAACCACCAGGAACTCTGCACTTTTCTATCAAATAATAATAATAACAATGCCTTATCTCATTTATATAGCGCATTATTTACGCAGTCGGGCTTGACTGCTTATCCTTTTATTACTATTATTATTCGATTGATTTCACCGTATTTTGTAACTTCACAGTTGAAGAGCATTGCCACGTGCTTGGTGATTTATGCGTTAATAATACCGCTGACAGGTGCCGTTAAGTTTGTGACAAGACGGTTTGCTTTGAAGCTAAACTACCGTTGTACACCTGCACTTTAGTAGCGGAGAAAACCGTTATCCTGTCTAATTCAGTTTAAAAAGAGAAACATTTCAGACAGTCAGATTTTGCGTAAATATGAAACGGGCTGTAATGATGAAAAGGAAGTTAGTGCTGCCAATCACTTGAACATATCAGAATGAAGCAATTTACAGTAATCCAAAGGCTAGGCATTTGTGACCTGAATCGGACTCAGTTTAACCCATGACTTGGATTACAGGGTTTCCATGGTCAGGGAAAATATCAGGAAAGTGATTTTTCTCTAGGTCAGGGACAAGTCTGGGAATTTTGTGATTGGTCAGGCAATTTGGAAAGGACTTAAAATGTCAGGGAAAAGTAAGGGGAATTTGAAAATTAATGTTTATTCTGATAAAGAGGAAAGATAATTCAGGCACAGACATATGAGCCGCGACACGAGAAAACCAACAATGTGGTTGTGCGTCTAGTGCAGACTCAGATCAGCCTGGGCATCTGCCCAGTCTGATCAGAGTCTTCGCTGTCTGCATGGAGGTAGCTTAGACCCTCAGCTACCCTTTAAGCGCTTAGCTAAGGGTCTGATCAGACTGGATGGATGTCCAAACTGATTTGAGTCTGCACTGGGTGCACAACCACATTGTTGGTTTTGTCGTGTCCCTGCTCATATTTATATGCCTTTTCATTTTGGGCTACTCTGAAAGGAAAGAGTATGCCACACTTGAGAGAGGAGTTACTCTTCCAGGGAGAGCAGGGGCCGTATTCATAAAGCCACTCAAGTCGTTGCTATGCGGTTGCTAAGGCTAAATATCTATGAAGGAGATTCCCTACAACTATGAAATTTGGTCTGGAGGAACAGTCTTTGTAAGACTGTTCCTCCAGAGCAAATTTCATAGTTGTAGGGAATCTCCTTCAAAGAAATTTAGCCATAGCAACAGCATAGCAACCACTTAAGTTGTTTTATGAATACGGCCCCAGATTCTTTTCTCAAGAGTAATTTTTCAATTTTCAAGGGATAGCTCCAGCACTGTTAAAGACTATAATTATCTTTTGGATGTATATTCAACAAACTGGCTTGTTAGAACTGTCTTGGCAAGGTAGTTCAAATTAGCGAGCCATGATAGATGATCTGAAATTATTGTAGAGCTCTCTGAAATTATTGTAGAGCTCTCGTCAAAGCCTGTCATATATAGATCTATAAATTCAGGTTACAGAGTGATGACTGATGATGGCTCACTTGTTCATTCACTGAGTAAGAAAACGCTCATGTTGCTGTGAAATCATTGGTGTGTTTCCTAAAACACTTGTGTTACCTGTCTGTGTATAAAAATCACTTGTTTTACCATCACTTGTTTTACAGATCTGTGATAACCACTGTGTGTTTTTTACCAGTCTGCCAAAGTCACATTTGTTTTAGCATTCTAATTTGGAACAAATAAAAGAGACTAGAGTTAAAGAGAATACTGATAAATAAGAACCTTCCTTCTTTCAAATGCATAACCCTTGCAAGACTTGAAATCCATTTTGGGGACATTTGCTCCTTCAAAGGAGCAGTAGTTGCCATTCTGTCTGCACCTTTTGGACACATTACTACATTGTAAAACCAAATTATTTCATTTTTTGTACAGTTTTGGTAATTGCTTTAAGTATCCCAATATCTTTAATTTTATGTTAAAAAAACAAAACAAAAAAAAAACTGGAAGGCCCAGTTCAGACTGTAGCTGGTCTAGGTGTTCACAGTTTGCATAGTGATGACTTTGGGACCAGATTATATTTCTTGCCGTTTTGGAGATCTGTTTTACCTATCAGTTTTAACTATCTCATATGTTGCACCTGTTCTTGAGGTGTATTCGACCCTCTTCTTATGGTGTATGGATACACTTTAAAGGGAAATAACTCTGTCATTTTCATTTTTGCTGCCATTTTCAATGAGAGTCAACTCTTAAAGGAAAGAATCTGCTCCTGTAGGAGCAAATTCTTTCCCTTAAGTGTATCTCAGTCTTTGGAAATAAACAGAAAGTCACAAAAATTGTTCTTCATTGTGAAAATGGCAAAAGAACATGAATGTGTACCCATACACATTAACATACACATTTCAGTGTAAATGGCCTGGGGATGCGATTTTTTTACCTCAAAAGAACAGGAAAGGCAGGCTGCACTTTGTGACAGTGTATTGCAGCTGAATGGAAGGCTGACTTGGGGTTTTATAGCCCTTTCAACATAATTTGAGTCATTTTTGGCTGATCATGTGAGGCATTCATGATGAGTAAGAAATAATCCAAATATTAGGGAAGAATCATAGCCATTATCAGACAGGATTATGAGTCCTGATTATTTTAAAATGTGTATGGATATACTTTCATGGTTTTTCACCATTTTTGTCTCATCTACGACTAACAGAACCAGACATATATAATACTTAGCAGGTGTCTGTTGGGGTGTTGTCTTTGTAATTTTTTTTTTTATGTTTTCTCGTTAGCTCTTATTTGTGAAAATGCGCTGACAGGCAGAAATGTTGTTACTAAGAGAACAGCTTTTCTGACTTCCTGTTTGCTTCATGGGTGACAAGACCCATCCAAAAAGGGTCTACTTTTAAAGAAAAGAATTTGCTTGTCGAAGAGCAAATTCTTTCCCTTAAGAGTAGATCCTAGTTATTAAGGGAGGCAAAAGTGAAAAAAGCAGCATTGTTGTCTGGAAACTAAACCAGTTTATCTTAAACCCTCAGCCAGTATGACTGGACCACTTCAGCAAGACCATCACTGATGTTTGTACAAGCATATGTATGAATTCTACAATCTGCTCAGGGACATGCATGAAATGTGCCTAGTATCTTCAGTGTTTACCTTTGCTGATTATTTTTCTAATTGAAGTTGAAATATAATATTGTTTGTGTGTTGCGATCCAAGACGCAGGTTTGCATATGTACAAAATTAATACAGTGATTGTACAAATGCTTGGGGTGGGTGTTGTGGGTGGTTTAGGGGGATTTGCCATCTTAAAATGAGTTACCATTTGTGCTTGTAAAATTCTAAGTAAAAATTTTGGTATTATTCATTTGTTTCAGGAAATCCAGCCCAAAGGTCACTGAAGCGCCCACCCACTGCTGGCTCCCAGTTCAAGGTGAAACTGAACACAAACTTTTATATATTATCCATACTGTGGAATAAAAACATGGAATTTCATATGACATGTTACTATGTGACATGTTACAATGTACTTTAATTTGCCAAAGTATTGGGGCATCTGTATTTACATTTCTTGTAACCAGGGAAGTGATAACAAAATATCAGGTAGTGCTGGCCAGTCAGACTGTTGCTTTGTTGCCAACAGGTTTGTTTAGGTTTTTTGGATCTTTAATGTTTCTGCCACCTCTGTTAAGCAGCCATCTCTGCTAAAATGCCAGATTTGGAGGAGATAACCAAACTGTTCCTTGGACATATTCATTTAGTACAGTCAGCTCTCGTTATCTCAAAGTTGAAGTTCATCCCAAAGTACTGATATCTCCAAGTAACTTTTCTGGGTCTTTTTCTGGAGATATCATAGTTTAAGATAAAAGGAGTTGAAATGTAAATAAAAAAAAAGGAAAGCTGTCAATATTATTTATATTATATATGGGATACAGATTATACAAGTCGCAAGACTTTCTTCTGAATCCCTTTCAAGCTACTGTAAAATAGGTTATCTTATTGTGAATTTGTATTGTTTTGTATATGTACAGTGATTTGAATAAAATATTGTTTACACTAATATTATATTCTTTGAGAAAAAGGAACTTTGAGATAACAGTGTTCGAGGTATTGAGAGTTGACTGTATGTCATACGTTGTATGGTGAGTTAAAATTTAGCTGAATGTTAAACAATGCAGACAATGATAAGACTGTTTTCCAAGGAGGCCCAAATAAGCTTCCGCATGAAAAACAGTCTGACCAGGCAGTATACTGTTTTCTAAAGCAGTTCTGTTGCCAAGATTCAGTTGTAATAGTTAATGCGTTTTTACATCTCACAGGTTTCAGTGCAAGAGTTGATGACCAACTTATTATCTAAGAATCCAAACTACATCAGATGTGTCAAGGTGAGTCAGAATATTTCTGTCTATCTTATCAAAATTGAATTTAAGATCGTATGTAATAAAAACTATGTTTAAAGCCATGAAAATGCTCTAAGTAAAGGGAAAAATAAGTCAGAGCATCAGGCTGCTTCTTTAGAAGCAGTTTGATAAGGGTCTGCACTCTTTGCCATTTTATCTACATTTTTGATACGTTTTCGCGGTATTTAGCAGTCGTTAAGAAACCGCGAATATTAAAATAGCGAAATAATTTCCTGTTTCTTACAAGTATCTTCTGTAGACACAGTGTTCATATATTTTGTTTGTGTTTGCTTTGGTAATTCCTGGTACTTTTCACTTGAGACAGTTCTTTCATTAACCTGCGGCAGCCCTGCCGCAGGTTAATGAACGAACTGGCTCAAGTGAAAAAGAGGCAGTTCTGCTTTTTGCGCAAGTTGCTAAATGCGAAAATTAAAAATCACAAAAATTAATGTTTATGTTTTTGACCCTTAACTGCGAAAATTTGAACCCACGAAAATTACCGCATATACGGTATTTGTAGTACAATTATGGTCATTATTTTATGTGTCCCATTCTTATTCAAATTTATACTGTAGGACAATTACACCAGCTGCATATGAATCTGGTTATTTTTACTTTTTGCTAAAATTGTTGGATTAGATGCAATAATGAAATAGTGTGGTTTTGTTTGCTAATAGCCTTTGCTAATATTAAATATTTTTTTAGCTGTAATAAGATCTTTTCTTTAAACTATTGAAATTGAAATTATTATTAAGTCGGGAACAGTTTCAGAGCTAGAGCTCCAGATAAGGTGTAGTTTTAAGGATAATTCTAATACAATTTTTCTTATTTCTTAATGAAAACATGTATTTTGACCCCTCATTAGAATGCTCTCACCAAGGCGGGACTGATTAGGGGTTACAGAATACACTTTTTATGGAGAAATATAGAAAATTATCACTAAATTGTCCCTGTAAACCCTTCTTGTCTGGAGCACTGGTAATAGACGACGCATATGTACTCTTGCTATCACTGAGACATATATTGTGACATACCATATTTCTCTGGTTATAGGATGGATGTGTCTTTTTGGGATTGTGAAAATCTAGATTTTTATACGCCCGTTTTGAAAAAACGGTCGTATTATGGCGTGGCGCTGTCTGTCCGTCCGTCCGTCCGTCCGTCTGTCCGTCCGTCCGTCCGTAAACATTCTTGTGCACGCCATAACTCAGTAACCATTTGGGATATCTTCATGAAATTTTGTAGGCATATGTATTAGGTAGGGGGAACGTGTCGCGTACAAGAATGGTTGCTCCCCCTTCCTTGGTTTCAAAGTTATGCCCCTTTGATTGTTTTTTACCCTGCAGGTCTTGTGCGCGCCAGAACTAGATAACTGTTTGGGATATTTTCATGAAACTTCATAGCAATGTGTATGAAGCCCCAACGATGTGTCGCGTACAACAATGGTTGCTCTCCCTTTCTTCGTTTCTGAGTTACATCCCTTTTTTTAGTTCTTTTCGACTATTTTTGTGTATACTTATATTGTGCATACATTAACTCGGTAACTGTTTGGAATATCATGATGAAACTTAATAGCAATGTGCATGATCACAAGATAATATGTTGCATATAAGAATGGTTGCTCCCCCTTTCTGAATTTTGGAGTAAACTCCCTTTCCTCTGTCCGTAAACATTCTTGTATGTGCCATAACTCAGCAACCATTTGGGATATCTTCATGAAATTTTGTAGGCATATGAAGTAGGTAGGGAGAATGTATCACATACAAGAATGGTTGCTCCCCCTTCCTTAGTTTCCAAGTTAGTTGCCCCTTTGATTGTTTTTTTTCCCCTGCAGGTCTTGTGCGCGCCATAACTAGATAACTGTTTGGGATATCTTCATAAAACTTCATAGCAATGTGTATGAAGTCCCAACGATGTGTCGCGTACAACAGTGGTTGCTCTCCCTTTCTTCGTTTGTGAGTTACATCCCTTTTTATTAGTTCTTTTCGACTATTTTTGTGTATACTGATGTTGTGCATACATTAACTCGGTAACTGTTTGGACTATCATGATGAAACTTTATAACAATGTGCATGATCACAAGATGATGTGTCACATATAAGAATGGTTGCTCCCCCTTTCTTATTTTTGGAGTAACCTCCCTTTGATCATTATTTTTAGGAATTTCCATTCACTCCATATCTCTTTAACTCTTTGAAGTATTAGAATGAAACTTTGTAGGAATGTGTGTAATAATGGGGCAATGTATCCTGAGCAAGAACCACGACTCTGGCTTGCTTACTGGATTATCTGCCCATGCATAAATTTCCTGTTTACTCTATAACTCCTTAACTGTTTAGAATATTTTAACACAACTTTATGGAGATGTGTATATTGTGAAGGGAATGTATTAGAACCAAGAATGGTATATCTAGTATATTTAGTTTATGAATTATCTCCCTTGTTTGACTTTCGCATTACTCAACTTAGGAGCCACTTCACCTTGGAAGCTGATTTTTGGTACACTAATAATATTTGATGTGTTAAATATTTAAATAATGTTGCTGTCATTAATTAAAGTGTGGTTTCCCCTGTTTGTCTGCCTGTCTGTCCTTTTGTAAACAATCTTGTTCATTCCTTTATGACATTAAAACGGGGGTATTATGCGCCGCTTGCGAAGCCCTTGTTGGGATTGTTTTAGAAAGAAAGAAAAAAAAAAGAAAAAAAAAAAAAACTTTTTCCCTTCCAGAAAACAAAACAAAACAAAAAAAAAAAAAAACTTTTTCCCTTCCTAAACAACCCAAAAATCTGGATCCAGCTATATAGATATAAGACAGATCTAGATTTTTAGGATTGTTTTAGAAGGGGAAAAACATCTTACAGCAGGATTTCATAAGACTGATATAGATGTTCTTCCAGAGAGGGCAAATTCCCATCCTATAACGCTATTGCACTCAGAACAGCCAAAACTCTATGGAGTTTTGGCCGTTCTGAGTGCAATAGGGTTAACTCAATAAATACAGTATATAAATGGTCATTAGCACAAGTGCATAAAGCAGAGACTTAGACAAGCTGGCACATGCATGCATTCGTATTTCCACACAGTTTGCAGATGTGAGGTATGGGCTATGAGGAATCTAAAGGCTTAGGGCAAAATTTCCAAGTGCACATAAAAGGTTGATATGAACTTTTAACAGTTCTAATTGCACCTAGGTTACTTTCAAAGTTCCATTATTTCCGTTTATATTGAAGTCATTTGTCTTTTCTTTTGTTTCCATTTATTAATGACAGAGCTCTCGGTAATTCTGATTTGTTGGTGGCAAATTTTTCCCACAAAAACAATATACATTGAAGAAGGTCATTAAAATCAGCCTTATAGAAGTACGTGCAGTTGTAATTAAAGTTTAAGACATACATCTTTGTAGAGAAATAGCAATTAGTGCACCACTTTGATTTTCATTAGCTGTAGGCAGCTATTAGGTTACCATTGTGAGGGAAAAAAATATAAGGTAGTTACCTGAAACATTAAGGCAATCCCTCTGAGCAAGCAGTGCAGACCCAGATCAGACTGATCTAAGGAGCCAGTACTAAGTGCACATACTTTCGCCAGTTGTCAGTTACTGGCGAAAGCATGTGCACTTAGTACCGGTTAACTGCTTAGGAGCTCTAAGCATGCCCAGGAATAGTGTGGTTAGGTTAACTGACCGTCCTGACATGACCATAGCTGTTTACCATGGCTGTAAAACAACAACACAACAACAACAAGGGGAACAGTTTTGGTGACTCTGTTTGCTTTCTTGGGGAACAAAATCCTTCAAAAATGGAGTTTATTCTTAAAGGAAATAGTTTTCTCCTAGGTAAATGAGAATCTGTATTGAAATAAGGAAAGCAAAAATCCTAGGTAAATGAGAATCTGTATTGAAATAAGGAAAGCAAAAATCACCCTAAATATTAAGGTTAATGGATAAACTTCCAAAATTTTCCCGCCATTTCTTCAAAGGGACATAATTTTGTGACTTCTGTTTGCTTCCCTGGATGACAAATTTCTTCCAAAAGGGGTCTACTCTTAAAAGAAAGAATTTGCTCCCAGTGGAGCAAATTCTTTCTGTTTTGAGTTGACCCCCATTGAGAAGGGGGCAAAAAGAAAATTGTAGAGTTTTTGCTTCCCCTGAAAGTGTATCCATCCATTGAAAGGCAGCAAAGTAAATAGGAAACAATCACCTGAGAAATACATATTATATGGGCTGTTGTTGATACAGAAAAAGCCTATTTCTTGATACGGGTTGCTCATGTTTCCTCCATTAACTTAGACTGGTGTAGACTCTACCACTTATTTACCAAACTTGATACTGTACCGGTCATTTCCTGAATATAATTGCCATGACTTAAGACCATTAATTTTTCTTAAATGGAAAAAAATCCATTTGCCTGGTAATGGAATGTTTTATAAAAGTTGGGCTAATAGTGTAGACACTCTTCGGACTGCTCCCAAGAAGCAGTCTGATCAGGATGTACACCTGTTCTGTCTGGCAGTGGCGTTGGAATATTTAGTGTAAATAAAGTACAGCAAGCAGAAATTAGTCTTTGAAACAATAAGAAACTCTGTCTCCAGTCTATATTGCATATTTAATGGCTTGAATTGCCAATTTTGTAAGCATTGCAATCATGGTGGTCTGTTCAAATATTGTCAAAGTGCTACAGATGAATATTACAGAAAAGTACTCAAGAAGTGCAGCTTGGGAGCAGGGCTCTTGATATGGAGAGCATAATATTATGCAAGGTGTATATGTAACACTTTCAGGGGAAGCAACTCTGACATTTTCTTTTTGCCCTCCCTGTCAATGGATTTCAACTCTTCAAGAAAAGGATTTGCTCTGCAGAGAGCAAACTCTTTCCTTTGAAGAGTTTATCTAGTTTTTGAAGGGTTTTTCATACAGGGGAAATATTAAGTCGCCTAAATATGGTATTTTTGTCTGTTTCAGCCGAATGATGACAAGAAAAGTAAATTGTTAGATCTGGAGATTGTCACGCATCAGGTTCGGTACTTAGGGTAAGTTTTTGTTTTGGTAGAGATATCAGGCTTTCTGTTTCTTCTCATTAGGCTTAGAGGGTCAGTCCAATTTTACAGTTTCATATGGGCACAGCAAGATGAGCACTGACTCTTAAACATTTGGTCTACAATGTCTATAGGCTCCAGCCCTGGACATTGCATTTTAAAATGAGGCTCTTAATTTAGAGCCTAAAGAGCATTTAATCAGCCACAACAGGAGATGAACAAAATAAGCCTCTGGCTTCAGTTCAGATCCTTTTGCTGTTGTATGCTATTTATAACCTGTACATAACTTGTATGAAATTCAAATAAAATGTGTTTACACCAATCAGCCACTGCTAAAATACTGTATTAAGGTGGTGGAAATACTTTTAGAAGAACTAATTCTACTATTTTCTTTTTTGCCTTCATATTTGGAAGAGCTTCAACCTCCAGAGAAGGAAACAGGAATCCATATAAGCTGTTTCCCTTCATAAAATTGATGGAAAACTTGAAGGGATACCTATACACCTAAGGTGATTTTAAACATATGAGAAAAATAGCTGCACTTTAAAATTTAAGAACTATTTTTCCCATTTTTAGGTTAATGGAGAATATCAGAGTGAAGCGTGCTGGTTACGCCTTCAGACAGATATATGCCCAGTTCCTATACCGTTACAAGATGTTAGCAGATGAAACATGGCCAAGCTGGGAGGGTGACCCCCAGGAAGGGGTCAGACTCATATTGACCAATCAGCAAATACCAGAAGATGAATATGCATTTGGGAAATCCAAGATATTTATTAGAAATCCAAAGACAGTAAGTGGAAAAAAAACCCAGATAATATGTATTACATGTATTACAGTGAGGGGTTAATTCAGAATTGATGACTGAAGAGGTCAAGTGTAGAAGCTAGTGATCTGGGCCCAGTTGTTCAAAGCATCGTTAGCTTAACAAAGTCATTAGTCCAGGTTTCGTTAAGTCTTATAGTGCCCAAGAAATCAATGGTGGTAATTTTTTTTTTTTCAGAAAAATTGTGCAAAAGCTCCTCACATTTTTTCTGCAAAAATGGCAGTGTTTTTGCTTATTATATACCTAAAAAGATCCCCATTCACTTTACATTGGAGTAATCGTGCAATATGTTTTGCATATTGCACAGAGTCAAGTGCATATTGCACGGAGTTAAGGAGTCACGTTCACCAGAACTACTTGTGTTTTGAGAGGATAATAGTATGGCAGCCATTTTTTTTTGACTGCAATCAAAAATTGAGTGAAATGATGACACTGCTGTCAGTTTTGCTGTATAAATTGGACAGAAGACAATTAAATATGATTTACCTTTGATCTGTCAATCTTTTATGGCATAGTATGGGAATAATAATGGAGAATTTCCTAAGATTTGCAGAGAGTAGAACTAGAAAATGGCGCCCACTTCTTGTTAACATCAAAGTTTGTTTACTGACGTCATGTACGATTCTATAACGTCACAGTCTCGTTCGAGCCTTCAGGCATGGCTTTTAGCACGTATGAAGACAGTGAACTGCATAATGATATTTCAAATTTCAAGAAATTGTGGATTGATTTGCCGATATTTACTTTGATTTCTTATGTAGACAACACAGCTGAAACTAGCTGATAAATGATAAAGTATATAATGAAAAGGTTATTGAAGTTATATTGTGAAGTATTCCCCACTCGTTCATATGGTGGAGATGCACTCGCAAGCTCGTGCGTCCTTTGCCATATGAACTTGTGCCGAATATTCCCAATATAAATTCAATAACCTATAAATACAGTACATTTTGAATTTCAATGTCATTCTTGCTAACTGTATTATAAGTTCTTAACCACTGGGCCCTTATTTACAGTGCCATATTAACATTCAAACAGAACTTTACATTTTCTTATGGCAAATGGGAACATTAGGTGCCAGAAGCAACTCATCCGTTTTTGCCAACCTTCTTATTAATGGTAATTTCTTAAAGGAAAGAATTTGCTCCTGCAGGAGCAAACTCTTTCCTATAAGAGTAGACTCTTTTTTGGAAGGGTTTAAGAAGGGAGAGGTTGTGGGGGAGGGGGTTGATTTTAGCTTAAATACTGTGAAACCTAAATCATTCCTGTACTAGACTTCCATGTTAGTAGTACATGTACTCTGATTAGGATCTGCATTGTTGCTCTGGCTTTTTTGTTGGAAGAGTTAATTAACACAAATACAATATGATTTTCCAAATTCTATTTTAGTTGTTTGATATGGAGGAAAGAAGACGTGACAGAATGCATTTCTTAGCCACATTAATACAGAAAATCTGGAAGGGGCACGTGAAGAGGGAACATTTCCTGCTCATGAAGAGAAGTCAGGTCATCATTTCAAGCAGGTTTAAGGGCTTTTGGGTGAGCATAAACCATGTTTCCTCCACCTTCTGAATGACTCCAAATGTTTAAATCAGTGTTGTGTAATTATGCATTAAGGTATGTTTTATTCCAAAAGCGTAAATTCTTCTAATGAGACAGATCTAGATTTTTGGGGGGTGTTCTGGTGGGGGAACCTCTGTGTTGGTACCAAATAAATTTGGGAGACAGTTGGAGTCTTCAATGATAGTCTAGTGGCATTTCTTTCTGTTGATATTCGCTACTAATATCAGAGCAGCAACTATTGAAAATACAGAAGTCGTCTAGCCAGTCAGGGTTGTGCACTCTTCAGAGTAGACTGACATTTGATTACCAAATGAAGGCAAGTGATATTAAAAGCTAAAACAATGTAGACTGGATCAGTTTTCACCTTAGACTTAATCAATAGTTTCATTAAAAACTTATAAAATTGACCAGTCTGGGAGAGCTACTACTGATCAGATAAGAACTGTCTGCTGCAGGCCTACAAGATTTTCTTTCATGTTTCCACCATAAAGTGAGTGGGTACACCTTCAGGGGAAGCACTCTGCTATTTTCATATATGTCTTCATTTTCAGTAGGGGCCTGCTTTAAAAGGAAAAGAATTTGCTCCAATTAGAGCAATTCTTTCCTTTAAGAGCTGACCCCTTTTGGTCTGCTTTAAAAGGAAAGAATTTGCTCCTCTTGGAGTAAATTCTTTCCTTTAAGAGCTGATCCCTTTTTCGAAGGGGTTCTTCATCCAAAGAAGCAAACAGGAAGTCACAAAAATTGTCTCCCTTTAAAAAAAATGGCAGAAGAATTTGGAGGTGTACCTATACACTTTAACCCTATTGCACTCAGAACAGCCAAAATTCCATAGAGTTTTGGCTGTTCTGAGTGCAATAGGGTTAAAACCTTTTGCTCTTATTTCATTGCAAATCCTCATTTTCCTGGGTATATGATACATGTAGTTTCAAGAGACATCACTGTCTCTGATGTCATTAAAACATTTTAAGAATTAATTGCTTTTCCACAATTGACGTTTAAGTTATTTATTGATTTGTAAACAGATAAATTTAGTTTTGAATTAACATGATACATGTTCATGTAGCTGGTAGTGGGCAGAGGGACCTTGCATTTGAATATCAACTGAAGTGTATGAGAGTTAATTTAAACTTAAAGTTTGATGTTGGTATCAGTGGAATTTTATATTTGAGCCAAGACACGAGAAAACCAACAATGTGGTTGTGCGCCCAGCGCAGACTCAGATCAGCCTCTGACATGTGCAACTCAATGTGTCAGATTGAACCGAGAGACGGGAGAAGGTATCTTAACCCAGACATACACTGATAGCAAAGACTTGTATCAGCCTGCTCAATATTGTAATGCGATTGGTGTTTTCTGACCGCTTATAAGGTCTTTGTGAAATTAGCTTCACCGTTACCCTTTGAAAAGCGAATACTTCCGAAGAAGCTTATCAGTCTGCACTCTTCGCATGTTCCATAAGATACATTTAATGTGGTGCGGGTCATGAGTTCACCTGCCTTCCCATGCAGCGACTGTCCGCTGTGACTTAAAATATTTTCTATGTGTCGGGTAAAATAAGACCTTACGCCATCTGAAACTGAAGTTAATCAGAGTCTTCCTTTAATAGATTGTTCATCGAGTTAGTTTTCATCAGACGTTGCGAGTGCGCATGCTAATCTGCGTTGAATGCACACTCAGTTAAGTACCTTTTAAAAGTAGCCTTCGGAGCGGTGAGATCGCTTCCACGCGTTTGGCATTGTGGGTGTGCAAACGTTCAAACCAGCCTGCGCAGTCTTGTCCTAATGGTCAGATTTTGTTCAATATACAACTGGACTGCGCTATGTAGGGTGCTGTGTAGAATTAACTTGAGAAAACTCAGACCGGCATTGAGCCGACGACAGAAATCGCGACTTCTGATCAAAGTTTTTCCGTACAAACAAGCTATGGATCGGCGGAAGTTATATAATAGAGGAACAAGACTCGGATCAGCCTGCGTATCCGCGCTATCAGAATTTTGTCTTTTTGCATCAATATGTATGGATGCTGAGAAATATCTAGCCAAGACGTACACTCTGAACAGTCTCTGCAGATGCGCAAGCTGTCAGAGACTTCTTTGGTACATTCTGTGTCGCAACACACTGAGCGTAAGCAAACTTCAAAGACACCGCTAGACACTGATACCGATCGATGGCATGTGCAGATTTGTACAGGTGTGTCAGGAAGAAAGATACTTGATGAGCATTCAAAGAAACTGACATAGATCAGCCTGCAAGTCCACGCAGTCTTATCGGAGTCTTCTGTGCTCACATTAAACGTACATGAATGAACAACGATCAGTCTGCGCTGATGTGGAAATTTATTACGAATTGGGCCGGGAACAAAGTTACTGACAAGGTCATAACTTGTACTTTCAGTTTTGCGTTTTAACTCCGATAGGACCTGAAAAAATTACAAACGTCCCACTTCGCCTTGTTTCTTTAGAAGTCGCTCGGCTTCAGCTGGAAGGCGACTTCATGTCGCTTGTTTTCTGGGGCCCAGTGCACACCCTGATCTACACTGTTTGCCCTCTAGTGTTCGAATTCTCAATATGATATTGCTTGGACCAAACATTTTTTGAAATTCTGAAGACATAAATTTTGTCGTCTGCTTTTTGGCTGATTAAAGGTTAAGGATACTTTTTACCCCATTCATCATAAACTTCTCTAGAATGGACAACCATTTCACAGAGAAACAAATGAAAAAGTCCCACTCCCAGCTGCACAACCTTTTTCACCCCCAACCCCCTCCTAATATCAAGAGAACTGAAGAAGGAACTTCTTGCGGAAAGTCTATGTTATGAGATTGTTCTTTATAAACACACTCAGATTCATTTCAATTATCATTTCAGGAACGTAAGCAGTACAAGAGAACTAAGCAGGCTACTCTCATTCTACAGTGCTATACTAGAGGATGGAAGGTAAAATTTGGCATGATCAGTAAAATAGTGCTTCATTATATTGAAGTTGTTTATAATGTGACTCTCATTTCATGGTTTCCATAGAGACTTAAGTACAAAAGAATAATAAATAGTGGAAATGAGCATTTGATTTTCATTTGCTTTTTTAGCTCACCTGAGCCGAAGGCTCACAGGTGAGCTTATAGTATAGGCAGGCATCCGTCGTCCGTCCGTCCGTCCGTCTGTCGTCCGTCTGTCAATATTTTCAAACGACATCTCCTCTGAAACTACAAGGCCCATTGTTACCAAATTTCATATATAGCATCTATAGGCAGGGGGAACCAATAATACTGTTTTTTATCCAAATCGCTTCAGAACTTTGGTTGCTATGGCAACTTAAAGTTTCCATTGACTTGTATGGGAAAAATTGAAAATTTGCATTTATTGCTATGTCACTGCAGATATTTTGACAAAACTTTTACAGAAATGTTCCTTGAGTATTCCTCTATCCACCACATGAACTTTATGTAAATTGCACAATTTGGCTGGTTGCCATGGCAACCGAATGGTTAGAAAATAGAAAAAATATTCAAAAATCATCTCCTCAGAAACTATGCAACCAATAAAGCTCAAACTTCACAGAAAGGATCTTTAAGTACTAGCTTCTATAAAAGTACTGTTTTTCTTGGCAATTGCCCTAGCAGTTTGTTTGCTATGGGAACTGAAAGTTGCCTATGACTTATAATGGCAAAATGGAAAATTTGCATTTATTGCTATGTCACTGCAGATATTTTGACAAAACTTTTACAGAAATGTTCCTGGAGTATTCCTCTATCAACCACATGAACTTTATGTAAATTGCACAATTTGGCTGGTTGCCATGGCAACCGAATGGTTAAAAAATAGAAAAAATATTCAAAAATCATCTTCTCAGAAACTATGCAACCAATAAAGCTCAAACTTCACAGAAAGGATCTTAGTACTAGCTTCTATAAAAGTACTGTTTTTCTTGGCAATTGCTCTAGCAGTTTGGTTGCTATGTGAACTGAAAGTTGCCATTGACTTATAATGGCAAAATGGAAAATTTGCATTTATTGCTATGCCACTGCGGATATTTTGACAAAACTTTCATAGAAATGTACCTTGAGTAGTCTTTAACCAGCCATGTTAAATTTATGCAAATAGCGCAATTTGGCTGGTTGCCATTGCAACCGAATGGTTAAAAATAGAAAAGTATTAAAAAATCATCTTCGCAGAAACTGTGTGGCCCAATAAAGCTCAAACTTTACAGAAAGAACTTTAGTACTAGCCTCTATAGAACTATTGTTTTTCATGGCAATTGCTCCAGCAGTTTGGTTGCTATGGCAACAAAGAGTTTCCATTGACTTATAATGAGGAGTCTGGCCACAAACTTTCGTTTCTCCTTCCGCTGATTCAAAAAGGGCAGTTGTCAGTTACTGGCGAAAGTATGTGCACTTAGTACTGGTTAACCGCTTAGGAGGTCTAAGCCTGCCCAGGAATAGTGTGGTTAGGTTAACTGACCGCCCCGACATGACCTTAGTTGTTTACCGTGGACTTTAAGCATCAAATCAACCCAACCCAACTATAATGAGGAAAATGGAAATTGGCAATTTTTGCTGTCTAACTAACTGCAGTTATTTAAATTTTTTTCTACAGAAATGTTTCTTGAGTAGTCCTCTATGATTCATATGAATTTTCTCCAAATAGCTGAATTTGATTGGTTGCCATGGCAAAATATAGTGTAAATTTCGAAAAAAAAAAAAAAAAAAAAATCTTCTGCTCAGAAGCCATATAGGGGATGAAGCTGATATTGTGCAAACATGTTGATGACAGTAGTTTCTACATAAATTTTATTCTTTTTCTTCCAACCCCATAAGAACTTTGGTTGCTACTTGGCGACTTATAGTTTCCATTGACTGATAATGGGAAAAGTGAAGCCATGAGGGGGATGAAGCTGATACTTAGCATACATATTAATAATTTTAACCTCTACCTATAGTATGTTTTATATTATCATTGCCCATGTGAATTTGTTGCTATGGAACTTAAAGTTTCCATAGACTTATAATAAGGAAAGTGGACATTTGCTATTTATTAGCTCACCTGAGCCTTTAGGCTCATAGGTGAGCTTATAGTATAGCCAGGCATCTGTCGTCCGTCCGTCCGTCCATTTGTCTGTTCCGTCGTCCGTCGTCAACATTTTCAAACATCTTCTCCTCTGAAACCACTGGGCCGATTGAAGCCATATTTCATGTGGAGCCTACCTAGGTCAGGGAAATGAAAGTTTGTTCCGGGTATCTGGGTCACATGACCAAGATGGCCGCCATGCCCATATATGGTAAAAACCCTTCAAAAATCTTCTTCTCCAGAACCAAAAGGCCTATGACCTTGAAACTTGGTATGTAGCATTGGGCATGACGGCCCATCGTAGTTTATACAAATCATGACCTTGCGTTGACCTTGACCTAATTTACGGCATGGTCAACTTTGGTAAGTTAGGCTTTTATATGGGAAAACGCTTAAACAGTGGATTTCTCAGAAACTATTTAAGTTTTAGGAACAATACTTGGTATACATGGTGGACTAAATGACCAGCTGAAGATTTATGTCACTAAAGGTCAAGGTCATTCCGTCGGACCATCTGTCGTCAAGATTTTCAAACATCTTCTCCTGTGAAACCACTGGGCGGATTGAAGCCAAATTTCATATGGAGTCTCAGTGGGATGGGGGAACGAAAGTTTATACCCGTGGTCTGGGTCACATGACCAAGATGGCCGCCATGGCCATATATGGTAAAAACCCCTTCAAAAATCTTCTTCTCCAGAACCAGAAGGCCTATGACCTTGAAACTTGGTATGTAGCATCGGGCATGACGGCCCATCATAGTTTGTACAAATCATGACCTTGCATTGACCTTGACCTAATTTACGACTTGGTCAACTTTGGTACGTTAGGCTTTTATATTGGAAAACGCTTAAACAGTGGATTTCTCAGAAACTATTTAAGTCTAAGGTACAATACTTGGTATACATGGTCGACTAAATGACCAGATGAAGATATTATGTCACTAAAGGTCAAGGTAATTCCGTCGGACCATCCGTCGTCAAGATTTTCAAACATCTTCTCCTCTGAAACCACTGGGTCGATTGAAGCCAAATTTCATATGGAGTCTCAGTGGGATGGGGGAACGAATATTTATACCCGTGGTCTGGGTCACATGACCAAGATGGCCGCCATGCCCATATATGGTAAAAACCCTTCAAAAATCTTCTTCTCCAGAACCAAAAGGCCTATGACCTTGAAACTTGGTATGTTGCATCGGGCATGGGAGCCCATCATAATTTATACAAATCATGACCTTGCGTTGACCTTGACCTAATTTACGGCATGGTCAACTTTGGTATGTTTGGCTTTTATATTGGAAAACGCTTAAACAGTGGATTTCTCAGAAACTATTTAAGTCTAAGGTACAATACTTGGTATACATGGTTGACTAAATGACCAGATGAAGATATTATGTCACTAAAGGTCAAGGTCATTCCGTTGGACCATCCGTCGTCAAGATTTTCAAACATCTTCTCCTCTGAAACCACTGGGCCGATTGAAGCCAAATTTCATATGGAGTCTCAGTGGGACGAGGGAACGAAAGTTTATACCCGGGGTCTGGGTCACATGACCAAGATGGCCGCCATACCCATACATGGTAAAAACCCTTCAAAAATTTTCTTCTCCAGAACCAAAAGGCCTATGACCTTAAAACTTGGTATGTAGCATCAAGCATGCAGGCCCATCATAGTTTATGGAAATCATGACCTTGCGTTGACTTTGACCTAATTTACGGCATTGTCAACTTTGGTAAGTTAGGCTTTTATATGGGAAAAGGCTTAAACAGTGGATTTCTCAGAAAATATTTAAGTCTAAGGTACAATACTTGGTATACATGGTCGACTAAATGACCAGATGAAGGTATTATGTCACTACAGGTCAAGGTCATTCTGTCGGACCATCCGTCGTCAAGATTTTCAAACATTTTCTCCTCTGAAACCACTGGGCCGATTGAAGCCAAATTTCATATGGAGTCTCAGTGGGATAGGGGAACGAAATTTTATACCCAAGGTCTGGGTCACATGACCAAGATGGCCGCCATGCCCATATATGGTAAAAACCCTTCAAAAATCTTCTTCTCCGGAACTAAAAGGCCTATGACCTTGAAACTTGGTATGTAGCTTTGGGCATGCGAGCCCATCATAGTTTATACAAATGATGACCTTGCGTTGACCTTGACCTAATTTACGACTTGGTCAACTTTGGTATGTTAGGCTTTTATATGGGAAAACGCTTATATAGTGGATTTCTCAAAAACTATTTAAGTCTAAGGTACAATATGTGGTATATATGGTCAACTAAATGACCAGATGAAGACATTATGTCACTGAAGGTCAAAGTCATTTTGTCTGTCTGTCCGTCATCAAGATTTTCAAACATCTTCTCCTCTGAAACCACTGGGGAGATTGAAGCCAAATTTCATATGGAGTCTCAGTGGGATAGGGGAACTAAAGTTTATACCGGGGGGCTGGGCTACATGACCAAGATGGCCACCAGGCCCATATATGGTAAAAACCCTTCAAAAATCTTCTTCTCTAGAACCAAAAGGCCTATGACCTTGAAACTTGGTATGTAGCATCGAGCATGCTGGCCCATCATAGTTTATACAAATCATGACCATGCGTTGACCTTGAATTACTTTACAACATGGTCAACTTTGGTACGTTAGGCTTTCATATGGGAAAACGCTTATACAGTGTATTTCTCAGAAACTATTTAAGTCTAAGGTACAATACATGGTATATATGGTCAACTAAATGACCAGATGAAGATATTATGTCACTGAAGGTCAAGGTCATTTTGTCGGTCTGTCCGTCATCAAGATTTTCAAAACATCTACTCCTCTGAAACCACTGGTCTGATTGAAGCAAAATTTCATATGGAGTCTAAGTGTGATCAGGGAATAGAAGTTTGTTCTCAGGGTCTTGACCAAGATGGCCGCCATGCCTGTATATGGTAAAACCCCTTCAAAATCTTCTTCTCCAGAACCGAAAGATGTATGACCTTGAAACTTGG
This sequence comes from Ctena decussata, assembly GCA_963989385.1. NCBI lineage: Eukaryota > Metazoa > Mollusca > Bivalvia > Lucinida > Lucinidae > Ctena > Ctena decussata. The sequence goes on from OZ022504.1 coordinate 56,030,708, forward strand.
TATGTAGCTTTGGGCACTCAAGCCCATCATAGTTTATACAAATGATCATGCTTTGACCGTGACCTAATTTATGACACTGTCAACTTTGGTACATTATGTAGTCTTTTATATGGGAAAATGCTTAAACAGTGGATTTTTCAGAAACTATTTAAGTCTAAGGTTTAAAATTTGGTATATATGGTTGACTAAATGACCAGATGAAGATATTTTGTCGTTAAAGGTCAAGGTCATTCTTTGACTTTTGTACAAGGTCATTGAGATTCTGTCACCCGTCAACATTTTCAAACATCTTCTCAGAGGCCACTAGGGTCAGTTGAAGCCATATTTCATATGGAGCTTCACCGGCTTAAAGGAACCATAGTTTGTTCAGATGGTCTTGGTCACTTGACCAAGATGGCCACCATGCCCATATATGGTAAAAACTCTTCATAAGTCTTTTTCTCAAGAAAGGCCTTTGACCTTGAAACTGGATATGTAGCATTGGGCACTCAGGCCCATCATAGTTTATACAAATGATTACTGTATTTCATATGGAGCTTTAATACTGGGTCAAAGGAATCAAAGTTTGTTCAGATGGTCATGGTCGTATGAACATGGTGGCCGCCACACCCATTTATGATAAAAACCCTTCAGAAATCTTTGTCCAGAAACAAAGGCCCAGTGACCTTGTGGCTTGGTATATAGAATTGGGACTCAACATTAATCCCCAAGGGAGGGGGCCCCTGCCCTGGTGCTATATACATGTATAAAAGCATGAAAATATATACCAGGACCAAGTGTCAGGTGAGCTACAGGACCATTGGTCCTCTGGTTTAGCTCACCTGAGCCTAAGGCTCAAAGGTGAGCTTCCGTAGTCCGTCCGTCCGTCCACCATTTTCAAAGGTCTTCTCCAAAACTGCTGAGCCGATCAAAGCCAAATTTTATATGGAGCCTCCATGGGTTGGGGGAACCAAAGTTTGTTCGCAGGGTCTGGGTCACATGACCAAGATGGCCACCACACCCATATATGGTAAAAACCCTTCTAAAATCTTCCTCTCCAGAACCAAAAGGCCTATGACCTTGAAACGTGGTATATAGCATCGAGCATGCAGGCCCATCATAGTTTATACAAATGATGACCTTGCGTTGACCTTGACCTAATGTATGACATGGTCAACTTTTGTACGTTAGGCTTTTACAGTCAAACTTCGGTAGTTCGAAGTGCCAGGGACTCCCGATTTTACTTCCAACTATCCGAATTTCGAAGCTACCGAGTCGACTTTTTCCTTAAATAACGGAAATTTCAGAACTCTACCGTGACCGTGTGATAGCGTCGAATGTGTGAAACCCACCTGTTTTGTGGTAATTACCTGCTCTGTAAGGCGTGAAAGAAGATGCAAACAGATAATTTGACTGTCATCTTCCCTTATTCCTTCAGAAATCGGGCTGTTAATGAAAAAAGAAACAACCTGCATTCTTCATTTATTTACATCAAAAACAGAACATTCTATTTTCAACGAAACATGGTTACATGTAAAACAAGGATCATATTTTGAGCAATGAACATCGCCGATCGTTCCCTTTAAGTTATGGCACTGTATCTTTGAACACCCTCAGTTCAAACACTGATAAAAGATTAACGACGTGTTCAACTCAAATTCAATTTTAATCGCACGCTAAAAACATCTTTAAGTAAGTCACAAAAGAAGAGCATTTACCTGTATGATATGTCGTAATACCTTGTTAACACAAGATTAACTGCTGTTGAAACATGATTAGCATCGTTACGCGTCATCGGGTTTGTGCTTGATCTTTCAGCATTGCTGACAGTAGCTTGTGGCGATAATTGCAACTTCAAATTTTAAGAGGTGTTTCTAATGGAAGTTGCAGTTCGGGACCGAATTTTTCTTTCGAAATATCCAATTTTTCGAACTATCAACGTTCGAAGTTACCGAGTCGAATTTGTATAGAATGCATAGCAGAAAATTCGGGACCTTCGGAAGTGTTCGAAGTTTCCGATGGATTCGAAGAATTGACGTTCGAACTACCGGAGTTTGACTGTATATGGGAAAACGCTTAAACAGTGGATTTCTCAGAAACTATTTAAGTCTAAGGTACAATACTTGGTATACATGGTCAAGTGAACGAACAGATGAAGATGTTATGTTACTAAAGGTCAAGGTCATTCTGTCCATCCATCTGTTGTCAAGATTTTGGAATATCTTCTCCTCTGAAACCACTGAGCCGAATGAAGCCAAATTTCATATGGAGTCTCAGTGGGATGGGGGAACAAAAGTTAATACCCGGGGTCTGGGTCACATGACCAAGACTGCCACCATGCCCATATATGGTAAAAACCCTTCAAAAATCTTCTTCTCCAGAACCAAAAGGCCTATGACCTTGAAACTTGGTATGTAGCATTTGGCACTAGAGCCCATCATAGGCTATACAAATGATGAAATTGCGTTGACCTTGACCTTATTTGTGACATGGTCAACTTTGGTACGTTAGGCTTTTATATGGGAAAATGCTTAAACAGTGGATTTCTCAGAAATTATTAAAGTCTAAGGTACAATACTTGGTATACATGGTCAACTAAATGAACAAATGAAGACAATAAGTCACTAAAGGTCAAGGTCATTCCGTCCGTCCATCCATCGTCAAAACTTTGAAACATCTTCTCCTCTACAAACCACTGGCCTGAGTGAGGCCAAATTTCATTTGGAGCCTCATTGGAATGGGGGAAGGAAAGTTTGTTCTCAGGGTCTTGGTCACATGACCAAGATGGCCGCCATGCCCATATATGGTAAAAACCCTTCAAAAATCTTCTTCTCCAGAACCAAAAGGCCTATGACCTTGAACATGGTATGTTGTATTGGGGATTCAGGATCATCATAGTTTGTACAAATGATGACCTTGCGTTGATCTTGACCTAATTTATGGTCAACTGTGGTATGTTAGGTTTTAATATGGGAAAACGCTTAAACAGTGCATTTCTCAGAACCTGTTTAAGTCTAAGGTACAATGCTTGGTATATATGGTCAACTGAACGAACAGATGAAGATGCTATGTTACTAAAGGTCAAGGTCATGCTATTACTCTTAAAGAGTGGTGATGTTGAGCGTAATCCTGGTCCTGATTTTTCCGATTCCTCTTCTTCTTCTTCGTCGTCGTCTTATAATACTATCCTACAGGAACACTTTTCTGTTGTGCATTATAATATACAGAGTTTGTGCAACAAAGTCGATATACTCGAATCTGAATTAAGACATTTTGACGTGGTGTGCCTATCTGAGACATGGCTAGACCATAGAACAACTGATAATGACATTAATATGCATGGCTTTAATGTGCCTCATAGGAGGGACCGCCAAGGTGATAACCATGGCGGGATTTGTGTCTATGTTAAAGAAAATGTTTATGCCAAACGTAGAGTTGACCTTGAACTTCAAGACATAGAATGTCTGTGGATCGAAGTATCTTGTAATCGAAACAAACTTCTTATCGGCACGTTTTATAGGCCACCTAACTCTCCTCCTGCGACTTTGGAATCAATTCAGAATTCTATAGGCTTAGCTTATGATACTAATATTGATAACATTTTGATAACAGGTGATTTTAATCTTGATACTTTAAAGCCGGCATCTAGTAGGAAGATTGTAACCTTATGTCAGCAGTTTAATTTACATAACTTAATAAATGAAGCCACCCATTTCACTGAATCCTCCAGTTCTATTATAGACCTTATATTGACCTCTAATAAGCAGGGTGTTATGTTAAGTGGAGTTGGTGAGCCTTGTCTTGAACAAGCTGTGAGGTACCACTGTCCGATATTTTGTGTGTTAGATTTTAAGAAGGTAATAACTAAAGTGTTTCAAAGACAGGTATGGCTTTATGACAGAGGTAATTATGATGCACTTCGACAGGAAATTTCTGACTTCGATTTGCAATCACTCAAAAATGAAGATATTGACACTTACACAAAAAATGTTACAGATTATATCATTAATACCTCCAAGAAGCACATTCCAAATAAAATTGTTAAGGTAAGAAAGTCTGACCCTCAATGGCTAAACAGTAAAATAAAGAGAATGATGCGGAAAAGAAAAAGATTATATGATAAGTATAAACGAACAAATAATGCCACTGACCATACCAATTACAAAACACTTAGAAACAAAGTTACAAACGAAATAAGACAATCTAAAAAACTTATTAATGAAAAATTAGCCAATAAACTGCAGAATAGTGACCTGCGTCCTAAAGACTACTGGAAAACGTTAAAACATTTCATTAACAATGAGCAATCTTTCTCTATACCACCTCTTATAGCTGACGGATTTGTTATTGAAGAAGATGTGGAAAAGGCAACTGCGTTAAACGACTACTTTACAGAGCAAACAGTCCTTGATGACACGCATGCTTCTCTTCCTGCAACTCCATTTGCTGAATTACATTCCCTGAGTTCTATTGCCATTACCCCGGACGAAGTACAATCAACCCTTCAGTCTTTAGCTATTGGCAAAGCAGCTGGGCCAGACTCTATCAGCAATAGGCTTTTAAAAGAATTAGCAATTCCGCTCTCCGCACCATTATGTGATTTGTTTAATTTCTCCCTTCAGTCAGGCAAAGTCCCCTCCACTTGGAAAGAAGCAAATGTATCGCCCATTCACAAAAAGGATGACCCTTCAGTTATCTCAAATTATCGCCCCATTTCTCTTTTAAATACTATAGGTAAAGCCATGGAAAAGATTGTACATAAGCATGTTTTTAACTTCTGTAAAGACAATAGTATTATAACTGCATTGCAATCGGGCTTTGTTCCAGGGGACTCCACTGTTAACCAACTTGTGGATCTATACAATACTTTTTGTAAAGCTCTTGATGAAGGTAAAGAAGTGCGTGCTGTTTTTTGCGACATAAGTAAAGCGTTTGATAGAGTCTGGCACAGAGGTTTACTTTACAAGCTTAGACGCATAGGCATTTCTGGTTCTCTCCTCTCTTGGTTTGCAAATTATCTTAAAGATAGAAGGCAACGTGTTGTCCTACCGGGAGCGTCCTCTAACTGGTCTTTTATAAATGCTGGAGTTCCTCAAGGTTCTATTCTTGGTCCTCTTCTCTTTCTTATCTACATCAATGACATTGTTGAGAATATAAACTCATCTATCAGGCTTTTTGCCGATGATACTAGTCTGTATATTATCGTAGATGATCCAACAGATGCAGCTATGACTCTAAACTCTGATCTCTTAAAAATCCATAGATGGGCAGCTGATTGGCTAGTTTTGTTTAATCCTTCTAAGTCAGAGTCACTTATCTTTTCTAGAAAAGTCAATAAACCTTATCACCCGCCTTTATTTATGAATTACCAACAAGTTAATGAAGTGTCTTCTCATAAACACCTAGGTCTGTACCTTTCTAACAACTGTTCCTGGCATGAACATATTGACTATATTAAAGCTAAAGCGTGGCAACGTATTAACACCATGAGGCGGCTAAAATTTGTACTGGATCGTACATCTTTGCAAATAATATACTTTTCTTTTATAAGGCCATTGTTGGAGTATGCTGATATTGTGTGGAATAACTGCACACAGTATGAATCATATCAACTTGAACAAATTCAATATGAAGCTGCACGCATTGTTACGGGTGCGACAAGACTTGTTTCTATTAATTCTCTACTAACTGAAACAGGTTGGGAAACCCTTTCTTCTAGAAGGAAAAATCATAAGCTTGTAATGTTTTATAAAATGCAAAATAACTTATGTCCTGTTTACTTGTCTTCACTCGTACCTAGAACCGTTGGATCATCTGTTAGCTATAACTTACGCAATGCTGGTGATATTCAAACTGTCAATACTAATACTCAGCTTTATTACTCTTCTTTTTTACCTTCAGTTATTAGGGATTGGAATGACCTTCCTGAAGAAATTCAAAATGTAACTAGTATAGCTGCCTTCAAATACAACCTTAAACTTATGAGTAACATTATTTCACCCCCCTCGTATTATTCATCCGGAAATCGCACTTGCCAGATTTATCACACACGGATACGAACAAATTGTAGTTCCCTCAACCAGCATTTATTCTCTAAGCATATCATTCTAGATCCACTTTGTGCATGTGGTGAAGTAGAAGACTCCCGTCATTTTTTGCTTGAGTGTAACCTATACCAAAATATTCGAAATGACATGCTTGCTGCTGTTTCAAGGATTTGTTTACCTACACTCAACTCATTGTTGTATGGAAGTACAGCCGTTTCTGTAAACGACAACATTATGATTTTTAAAGCTGTTCAAACCTTTATACACAAATCTAAGCGATTTCATCAGTAAATCTATCTGAATTCTAAACTAAGCATTCATCTTAACGTATTGTTTTACTGCCTTTTACCTAATAAATGTATTTGTTGTTGCTTCCGAAAGCATAGCTATACCTCGTGTTTTTTTTTATATGAATATCATAAGATAATAATGGAATTTTCCTCCTTTCCCCGTGGAGGCTACTATAGATATCTACATTGTTTCTCTTTACCCTTTAGGTTTTTGTGCTTAGCTTCTCTCTTTCTTTCTGTTCATACTAATTTTTTGTTTATGTTTTTTTCTTTTTCTTTTCTTCTACATTTTAATGTATTCCTAGGCAATTATCCGACCAATGTTAGAAGTAATCTCTGTTAATCATGGGTCTGAAATTTGCAGTGTAAATATTCTGGGAGACAGATTTAAAAAAGTCAATACGACTTTCTTCTGAATCCCTTTTGTATGAATAGTTTATTTCCATGAACTGTATTTGTATGTATCTGTATTATTTGTACAAATAAATAAAGTTTAAACTAAGGTCATTCTGTCCATCCATCTGTTGTCAAGATGTTGGAATATCTTCTTCTTTGAAACAACTGGGCTGATTGAAGCCAAATTTCATATGGAGTCTCAGTGGGATGGGGGAACGAAAGTTTGTTCCCGGGGAATTGGGTCACATGATCAAGATGGCCGCCATGCCTATATATGGTAAAAACCCTTCAAAAATCTTCTTCAGAACCCAAAGGCCTAGGCTATGACCTTGAAACTTGGTATCATACCAAGTAGGTAGCTTTGGGCACTAGAGCCCAGCATAGTTTATACAAATGATGATCCTGCGTTGACCTTGACCTAATTTATGACATGGTCAACTTTGGTACATCAGGCTTTTATGTGGGAAAATGCTTAAACAGTGGATTTGTCAGAAACCATTTAAGTCTAAGGTACAATATTTGGTATAGATGGTTGATTAAATGACCAGATAAAGATATTATGTTGCTAAAGATCAAGGTCATTGTTTGACCTTTGTACAAGGTCACTGAGATTCTCTCAGCCATCAACATTTTCAAACATCTTCTGCTCAGTGGCCACTGGGGTCGATTGAAGCCATATTTCATATTGAGCTTCACCGGGTTAAAGGAACCAAAGTTTGTTCAGATGGTCTTGGTCACATGACCAAAATGGCCACCATGCCCATATATGGTAAAAACTCTTCATAAGTCTTTTTCTCAAGAAAGGCCTTTGACCTTGAAACTGGATATGTAGCATTGGGCACTCAGGCCCATCATAGTTTATACAAATGATTACTGTGTTTCATATGTAGCTTTAATACTGGGTCAAAGGAATCAAAGTTTGTTCAGATGGTCATGGTCACATGAATAAGGTGGCCACCACGCCCATATATGATAAAAACCCTTCAGAAATCTTTGTCCAGAACCAAAGGCTCAGTGACGTTGTGGCTTGGTATATAGCATTGGGACTCAACAGCAAGGAGCGCCAGTGGAGCCGTAAAACGCAATTTGCGACCATAAAACTGATGATTTCCCTCCACAAATGACAATTTTCAATACAGTTATTCCCATTCTAATGCACTCTATCACATTTTCACCTTTCTTAATGTTCTAGATTGCACCCATTTCAAGCAACGTAACACCAAACGTCAGCCAATGAGAAGCGAAGTTACATAATGATGTCGGGTTTCTGACAGTATATCACAGGATATACTGTCGCAAATTTTTGACGTTATCCAATCAGACGTCGCGTCACATACGTAAGTGCATTAGAATGCTTCTTTGCTCAGACCTGTTTGTCGCAATACTAAAGAATTTTTTCGTAACAATGTATTTTCAGTTTAACAACAGCTCTTGCTAACAAAAGCTTGTATTTCCTTTTTCTAGGCTCGTCGTATCTTAGCAGAGAAAAAGCATGAGAAGCGTGTGTTATGGGCTGTAAATATCATACACAAGTACTACCTGGGCTGGAAGGTCAGATGTCAGTTTAAACCAAAGTTCAGAAGAATAGCCGGACCAAAGATAGCAAGATTCTTTCTTGTTGCATTTGTAAGTACATGTTAATGCAGTGTCATCTGGATGTGATTTTATGTTCGCAAGTTCAAAAAAAACATGGATTGAGTGACAGCCCTTGGATCAACTGTATTTATCAGTCTAAGGATGATGGAAAGGTGATGATGAAAGGCTGTTCGCAATGAAACCCTTTTTAGCTCGTCTGTATGAATGTACAAGAAGAGCTATTGCACTACCCTGGGCGTTGGTGTTGACATTTGGGGCGGCTTCCGCGGCAGCTGTAGCAGAATGTTACAGTTTTAGGCTAACTTTTTATATGATGGGCCAGGCACTGTCGGGTAAGCTATCTTGTACACGGACAGGTCTTGCTTGTAGTTGAAAGGATTTCTTCCTCCAAAATCAAACTCTGGACCGCTAGATCAGCAGGCCAGCTCTTGACCAACTGAGCTACCTGGTCTCCAGGAACAACCATGTGAAGAAAATATCTGAAGACTTTTTTATCTGGAATATTTGCAGACCAATTTTTAACTATATTTGGCATGCATTTGACTTGATTAACTTTAGATCAAATTATTAAATGCTTAGCTGCAGTGTTATTATACCCCCCGCAAACTGTGTTTGTGGGGGGTATACTGTTTTGACGTCCTTCCGTCCGTCTTTCCGTCCTTCCGTCCGTCCGTCCGCAACGCTTTAAATTTGCTCCAGTTTGTTTCAAATTTTGTCCATGGATGCAGCATAAGAAAATAGTGGATACGTATTTTTCAGTTTTTCCTGGAAGGTTTTTATTGCGGAGTTATGCCCCTTTGTATTTTTCAGGAAAAAAGTTTGTTATCGCAACTCCTCCTAGATGGTTTGGCAGATTTTCTTGAAATTAAGTATGTGAACAGATATTGGTATGAAGATGTGCATTAGGGTTTTGATTTTAAATTCTGCCCCTTTTTGCCAGAGTTATTCCCCTTTTTGATATATTTTGCCCTATTTTATAGGGTTTTTGCATTAAATTTGCTCCAATTTGTTTCAAATTTTGTCCATGGATGCAGCACAAGAAAATAGTGGATACATATTTTTCAGTTTTTCCTGGAAGGTTTTTATTGCGGAGTTATGCCCCTTTGTATTTTTCATGAAATAAGTTTGTTATCGCAACTCCTCCTAGATGGTTTGACAGATTTTCTTGAAATTAAGTATGTGAACAGATATTGGTATGAAGATGTGCATTAGGATTTTGATTTTAAATTATGCCCCTTTTTGCCAGAGTTATGCCCCTTTTTGATAATTTTGCCCTATTTTATAGGGTTTTTGCCTTTTTTGCTTCCATTTTATTCAAATTGGGTTACTAGATGCAGCATATGAAAAGAGCTGGTACATACTGTTCAGTTTTTCCTGGAAAGTTTTCCTGCAGCGTTATGTCCCTTTGTAGATTTCGTGAGAAAAGTTGTTATTGTACTACTCCTAGACCATTTGACAGATTTTCTTGAAATTAAGTATGCGAACACATATTGGTATGAAGATGAGCATTAACCCTTTGTGCATGAGTTATGCCCCTTTTTTATATGTTTTGCCTTATTTTGAAGTTTTTTTCGGCCATTTTCACTTCCATTTTATTCAGATTTGGTGCACAGATACAGTAGAAGGAAAGAGTTGGCACATATTGCTCTGTTTTTCTCAAAAGGGTTTTCCAGCTTTGTTGTACCCCTTTGTTGTCTTGGAAAACAGAATTTGTTGTCGCTACTTCTCCTAAACTGTTTGACGGATATTAAATATGTGAACACATATTGGTGTATAGATGTGCACTTGCAGTTGTCATAACATGTATGCTGTGTAAATGTAAAACTTAAATGACAAAGCTGCATGCCTAACTGTTAAATGCGGGGGGTATTTAGTAAGCCATGCTTACTGCCACCTCTAGTTGATAACTGGTATCATATAGAAGTATTAAGTAGATGTTAATATATGGTGATCTGATACACTTTCAGAGGAAGCAAACACACTTTTCATATTTTTCTGTCATTCCCAGTGGGAGTCAGAATTTGCTTTACTAGGAGAACAGAACCCTATTTGGCAGAAGCAAACAGGGAGTCACCAAAAATGGTTTCTTCCTGTAAAAAAATGGTGGAAAAACACAAAGTACCCATTCATTTTTAAATATTTACATTCATGGTGTAGTTACTGAAAAGCCCTATAGTAAACCATTGGAACGTAATGTAGTTTACATTCCAATAATTACATTGAGACACGCGACGTCAATGACGTAAAAATAAACAATGGCTCTCTACCAGCTGATCGGACGTCAGCAACGTCATGACGTCATGCATGCCGTTTTGCTGTTAGCAGAAAAACCTGCATGTACATGTTTTATTGCTTCAATTTTAGGGCTTATATAAGATTTTTCAAGAAAGAGTTGATTGAAACGAATGTAAATATAAGCAATGAACTTAATTTTTCTGATGTTTATCGAAGTGTAAACTACATTGGGTCACTAGCAAAGTTTACATGAACCCCTTCGGGGTTCATTCACTTTGCACGTGACCCAATGTAGTATACACTTCGATAAACCTCAGAAAAATGAAATTCATTCCTTAATTAAAGTTTAGTAAAATAATTAGACCAAAGATAGCAAAATTCTTTATTGCTGCATTTGTAATTGCAAAAATCATAAATTTTGTTGCTAGTTGTATCTGTGCATTACTTTCTGTTCATTCTGAGATGCCTGAGCAAACAGGCCCCGAGGTTATAAAACTTTTTTCATGCTCAACTCAGCTGAGCATGAAATTTTCTCTGCTGATAAATATGAAAATGCCAACTTCATAAGCAGAGAAAATTTCATGCTCAGCTAAATTGAACAGGAAAACAACTGTATTTATCAGTAATTTGCTATTTATTAGCAGGTGAAATTTCATGCTCAGCTGAGTTGAGCATGAAAAAAGTTTTATAACCTCGGGGCCTGACTAGAACAGACTTTGATCAAGATCTGCTCTGTTTGCCATTCTGACACTAACTTTATGAGCAATCACCAGACAATAAAAAAGAGCTTATTCAAATTTTAGCACAGTTTAAAAGCTAGTTAACATTTCCCAATATTTCAAGTATTTATTTTTCTTTCTTTATATTGTCAACAGAAGCGGAAATTTTTGCTAAAGCTGCGGGACAGTTTGCCAAGTTTATCACCGACAGATGACAACTGGCCAAAATGTGCCTCCATGTATAGAGAAGCATCAGAGGAACTCCAGAAAATGTACCACAAATGGAGGGTAAGCATTTTATTTTAGCTGCTTCCTCTCTCTACAAGTACCCCAAATGGTAGATCAGTCTTCTGTCATTTGGCTATTAGATAGTCTTTTTCTTCCAAAACCATCCCAAAGATCTAGATCCATCTTGTAAGATGGATCTAGATTTTTGGGATTGTTGTGGAAGGGAAAACCTCTGCCTTGTAAACGAGATAAATATTGTAACAGGTCTTAAGATGAATGGATACACTTTCAGGGGAAGCAACTCTGCCATTTTCATGGTTGTTTTTCTCATAAATGGGGATCAACTCTTAAAGGAAAGAATTTGCTCCCCTAGGAGCAAATTTTTTCGTTTAAGAGAAGACCCTTTTTATTTTCTTGGATACTTTTGTTGCACAGGGAAGCAAACAGGAAGTTAAGACTCTTGTTTCCCTTAGTAAAAATGTAGGAGACTCATAAAGGTGTACCCGTACACTTTAATCACTTAAAAGCAGTGTTAGACAAGTTCCTGTGCCTAAAACATACTTTAAAATCAGTCAGCACTGTAATATCCTTTAGACGTAGCTATAAGTAGACTGTATACCGTTCTATTGTGATGTATCCGACGTTATGTCTCATGACGTCGTTACCTTAGTTACTTACTTCATGTTAGCCATCTTTGGAGATCATTATACATATTAAATACTGAGATAGTTGTTTTGTTATACCTCTAAGCGGGAGGGCTTAGGCCCTTTCGCCAGACATTACATTGGCGACGAGGATGAAAAGAGAGACGGGATAATAGAAATTAAAGCAAAACTGTAGCAGAGCAGAAGAAAAATAGACAATTAGAAGAAGTTGATCCTGATGAAGAGACAGAGAAGAGATAAACATTATTCATGAGATAAGAAAGAAGACGGGAGCGAATTCCAAGATAAGTTGACTAGATTCACTTGAATATCATAACCAGAAGAGACTTCATACCAGAAAAAGAGAAGCTGCGGAGCCCAGAGATGGGAAGTGGCTGATTCTGGATGACAGATAATAGAATTAACCAGAAATGCGAAGCTGCGGAGCCCTGAGAGGGGAAGTGGCTGGTTCTGGATCTGTCAGATAAGGAAAGAAGCAGAGCTGCGGTGCCCAGAGATGGGAAGTGGCGGGGTTTGGAATTTAGATTCGCAAAGTATCGACAGGCAGAAACAGGATTAAAGAGACAGAAAAGCAAAGAGAAGCGGCGGGAAGCAGAGGTAAATAGAGACGGAAGCAGATGCAAAGAGATGTAGAAACAGACAGAAGCTGAGGCTTTGAGAAGCAGACAAAAGTGAAGCAAAGATAAGGAAAGACAACTAGAGGCAAATGAATGCATTATTTTGAAGACCTTAGGAGACACATGCAGACGCATGGCAAAACGAAGCATGAGCGGACGCAGTAAAAGAAGAATGTAAGCTGTAAATCCATATTTAGAAATTCTGACCATAAATTCAGGAGTGAAACAGGTTGAGTACAGGAGCAAAGAGAAAAGACGAAATACATCATTAAGACGTTAGAATTAATTAAAGGAGCAGAGATGTTATCAGAGACAAAATACAAGTAGACATGAAAAACAAAGAAAAGCCTGATTGGGAAAAGAAACCAACAGAAAAGTGAATTATGACAGAAACTCTTTTGAAAGAAAAGGAGATATGTAATATCCTTTAGACGTAGCTATAAGTAGACTGTATACCGTTCTATTGTGATGTATCCGACGTTATGTCTCATGACGTCGTTACCTTAGTTACTTACTTCATGTTAGCCATCTTTGGAGATCATTATACATATTAAATACTGAGATAGTTGTTTTGTTATACCTCTAAGCGGGAGGGCTTAGGCCCTTTCGCCAGACATTACAAGCACAATCTTGGTTTAAACAATATTTATTTCACATAACTTACATGCATAACATTTACAGAGTACAAAATGGTGGACAGCATTTGATAACAAGCATCAAAACTTATGCAATCTTCTCCTGGTTATACAATCATCTCCAGCACAATCTTACAGTTGTAGCATTTGATATGAAATTAATTGAATGTACTAGAGTCTTGTTTCATAAATTTCACATCAAACAACACTGGTTTATGATTATCTATTACAGTGCTTGGTAAATATCTCCCAGTATTTAAGTTAATTACGGTCTTATTATATTTTGCAGTGTCGTAAGTACCGACGGAAGTTCAGTGAGATGGAGAAATACAAGATGAGAGAGAAAGTTACAGCAAGTGACGCTTTCCTGGGGAGAAAAGTTATCTATCCTGACAGGTCTGGCATTAAATAAAGTTGAATCTCTTTAAAATACTTTTGGTGGGGGTTTGAATAAGTTTCCATGTTAGTACACTAAAATTTGTGTAATCCTATTACACTCAGAATGGCCTTAACTCTATGGAGTTTTTGCTGTTCTGAGTGCAATAGGGTTAATTTGGAAAATAAAACTGAGCATAGAAAGACAGCCATCCAAGGTTCATGGATTTCTGTGTGACTTTTGACCTGCAACTGACAGAAACAAGACATATGTTATATGTTTTTGGTGTTGGCAGCAGAAACTTTTGTGGAGTTTTCAGGTTTACTTCCGTTTTTGACACAAATAGGGGAGGCACTCCTTTCACTGAATTCTTCTTATCGATTTGTGTTATAAAGGGTTTCAGGTATATTTATGGTGTATGGGAATACCCTATGTTTTTCTGCTGTTTTCAAAGGGGAACAACTTTTGTGACTGTGTTAGCTTTCTTGACAACAAAATAATTTGAAATTGGAGTCTGGTTGCTGATAATAAAAACAGAAAAGCTTCTTTATAATTTTTGTTTCATAACTGTGAATCAAAATACTTATTTCCAAGCATATTTGCAGAAATAGACTGACAAATTGGGAAAAAATCCTTAGAATTTTGGGATTCAGCATCACTGTGGCCACCATAACATGGAATTACCATTGAACAGTGTGTTTGGCTGAAAACTTAATTTTTTATTGCCACTTCTTACTCATTTTTTTTGCAGTGTTGGTCGGGAATTTATGGGTGACTACTTAAATTTACGACAGAACGAGAAATGGAAAAAAATTAACAATATGACCCATGACATCAACCTTGTGTTCGCAGATCTTGTTCACAAAGTCAACAGGGCTGATGGGAAGGTAATGTTGATGAATTGTTGTGCAAACCCTTCGTATGTGAAAAATTTACATTTCATCCAATAAGTCATTTATTGTATTCAACAAGATGTATAGCCTTCGGCCGTGCCGAAAAAGAAACTTCTTTGCAGTAAATATTTGTTCTGTTCTTCTTGAGAAACATTCAAGACTTTAGTGCAAAGTGGAAATTTCTGAAGGCTTTTTTACAACAAAATCATGTTTACTGAATTTACCATATTTCTTTGGTTCTAAGACAGAGTTTTTCCCTTCTAATCAATCCCAAAATATCGAGATTCATCTTATTTTTCCCTTCCAAACAATCTCAAAAATCTAGATCCATCTTATAAGATAGATCTAGATATTCTGAGATTGTATTGGAAGGGAAAAACATCTCGCAGCTTAATTTCATAAGACTGATTTAGATATTTGATGGAAAAAAAAACATTTCATAGGTGAATAAAATACATTACATGTGGTTTAATTAAAAAATCATCTCAATTTCTTGAATGCTACATATTGAACCAACATGGGTATTATTTTTAGAATTTCAGTTCTAGGTGAATGGATGTCATCAAAGGCAGCTTCATTTTTCATTCCAGATTGATCTGACATTATATTGCTCCCATTTATGGCTTTCTTTAAAGTTACCAGTATCATTATTTTTTCAGCTTGTACAACAGTTGGTTGTAATGAGCAGCCAGGCTTTACTGGTGATTGACCACAGAACAATGTCATTGAAAAGCCGAATACCAATGGAGTATATAGAAAAGATATCACTAAGTCCATACCAGGACAAATTAGCTGTGTTCCACCTGAAAAAGGTAAATTTTGACCCTTTGATCAAATATGTATGAGCTGTGACATGACAAATCCAACAAAGTGGCATGTGCACCCAGCAAAGACTCAGATCAGCCTGGGCATCCATCCAGTCTGATCAGACTCTTTGCTGTCTGCATAGAGTTAGCTTAGACCCGTAGCTACCTTCCAGCACTCAGCAAAGACTTTGATCAGACTGGATGGATGCCATGTCTTCCCTGGATGCATATGACTTTTTCTTTGTTTTGCCATGTCCCATCTCATATGGAGATAGATTGATTGATTGATTTGATGCTTAACGTCCACGGTAAACAGCTATGGTCATGTCGGTTGATTTGATGCTTAACGTCCACGGTACACAGCTATGGTCATGTGGGGACAGTCAGATAACCTAACCACACTATTCCTGGGCAGGCTTAGACCTAAGCGGTTAACCAGTACTAAGTGCACATACTTCCTTCCGCCAGTGGAGAAAGATGTGCTAGGAGACATCAGTGACCTTGAAAATTAAAAAAATTTAGCCACTTAAAATAAATGCTATAATTGTCCTAAAATGAACAGTTTGGTTTTACATTGCAGTAATGCATCCAAAAGATGCGGATGGAATGGCTAATAGTGTAGACCCTGATTAGACAACTCCTAAGGAGCTGTTTGATCTGGCTCTGCACTGTTTGCTCAGATCTGTCTGTCCCAATAGTGAAAACATTTTTAGTTTTAGAGGTCTTTATGGTCATAGTAAGACTTAAAAGCAGGCGGCAGGCAAAATTAGCATGTCTGCTCTGTTGAACTACTTCACTAAATGATACCAAATTAACATTGTAGTTGAAACAATGTTCACAATTTCTGGGAGAACCCTTATATATAAGAAAGAAAAATCTGCTTATTTATGCTGACTTCCTCATGTCATTATGGTCTAATAAATTTTATGGAGTTTCAGTATGATTAAATGTTCAGTGTAAGCCCTCTTGCCTGCTGGTAAAGATCCGACCATGAATTGAAATTTGTTTTCATACAGAAAAGAGGGCAAACTTGAGTCTTGCAAATAGCTGTGTACTGTATGTTCCAGCCTATTTGGATGCTGTATAGCATTTTGACAACAGCTATCACCAGTTTGACAATTGGAAACATTGATTTGTCTTTTCCAGGTATTGTCATAAAAAGGTCAGAACACAATACAGCCCTGTATCAGACTGCTAATGTGTTGCAGTCTTATCACGGTCAACACTGTTCGCACATCCTTTTCTGAGCTTTAATAGGGAAAACAAAATCAATTCAAAAGGTCCTTCGTTTCTTCATTTTCATCTTTTTTCAGCCTGACAATGGAGACTCTTTTGCTAAGAAGGGAGATTTGATCTTGGCTAATGATCATGTCATAGAAATGGTGACCAAGGCCAGTCTTGTAGTGAAGAACCTCACAACAAGGCTACCAGAGATAGAGATTGCACCACAGTGAGTAACCTCCCTTGTGATAAGTAGTAGATCCTCAAATAAGTATAGATTAGGAACATTCTTATCTGAGTATACATTATTTTGTCTGCCATATCTTTTGGGTGAAAAATTACTGCAGTCAAAGCAGTTTGATAGTTCTAAAACAAGGAGTACAGTATCTTGAGTTCTTGAGGTGCAGGTGAAGAAAAACAAAAATCAAGTTGACAAAATGAAGACAAATCTATTTGAAAACTGGTGAATGGCAGTTGCAGTTCTTTTTAGCTTACCTGTATGAATGTACAGGAAGAGCTATTGCACTACCCTGGTGTTGGCATTTGCGATGGCATTAGCAAAACGTTAAAGTTTTGCATTAAAGTTTCTATATGATGGACAAGGTGCTGTCAGGAGAGCTATACTGTGCACAGATAGGTCTTGTCAAGATATTGTCTGGTCTGTTTTCCACACATATCTATGGTATCTGTTGTGTACTATTTATTAGGTTACAAGACAGTTTATCCTTCCAAAATTACTGGAAATATGTAAATCAGTCTTGTGTAATTCACATGCAAGATAGGGTTTTCTTCTTCGAAAACAATCTCTGTAATTGAGATGAACTTTTGTAAGATGGATCTAAAATTTTGGGATTGTTTTGGAAGTGAAAAAACCCTGTCTTATATCCAAAGAAATATAGTTTGATTAATTAGGGTCAAGTCGGGTAACTTCGGACAGCGGGTAAATTTGGACATACCATTGCAACCAGTGAAAATCCAGATGAGACGGCTCATAATGAGCCGTCTCATCAGGATTATCACTGTTTGCCCTGTTATTTTTGTTTTCATTCCAAAACAACTGACATGTAAAGGAATAAATGTCACTGTCCGAATTAACCTGCAGCTGGAAGAATTTACCCGACTTGACATTACACATGGAGCAATGGTTTCTTCAGATAGGCATCTTAAGCATTTAGCATAAAACTTTGCTAATGCTGCTTCCATCCGTTTGAGGTGACAGTATATTACCCTGACCTATGTTTCAAGGCTGATGACTTTGTTATTTTTTTTTATGCTCCCCGAAGGGTGAGCATATAGTTGCCGCTTTGTCCGTCCGTCCTTCCGTCCGTCCGTCCCACTTTTGTCCAGAGCATATCTCTTAAAGTATAAGGGGGAACTAAATGAAACTTCACACATAGATAGAGGACAACGAGGGGAAGGGCAGTGCACAAGAACCCTAACCCTGTCACAAGTATTTACGAAGTTAGCTCCCTTTCCAGTTTTTTGCATATTTTGCTTGTCCGGAGCATATCTCTGAAAGTATAAGGGGGAACTAAATGAAACTTCACACATTGATAGAGGACAATGAGAGGAAGTGCAGTGCACAAGAACCGTAACCCTGTCACAAGTATTTACGAAGTTAGCTCCCTTCCCAGTTTTTTGCCGTCCGTCCGTCACACTTTTGTCCGGAGCATATCTCTGAAAGTATTAGGGGGAACTAAATGAAACTTCACACATAGATAGAGGATAATGAGGGGAAGTGCAGTGCACAAGAACCGTAACCCTGTCAAAAGTATTTACGAAGTTAGCTCCCTTTCTAGTTTTTTCAATATTTTGCTTGTACGGAGCATATCTCTGAAAGTATAAGGGGGAACTAAATGAAACTTCACACATTGATAGAGGACAATGAGGGGAAGGGCAGTGCCCAAGAACCATAACCCTGTCACAAGTATTTACGAAGTTAGCTCCCTTTCCAGTTTTTTGCATATTTTGCTTGTCCGGAGCATATCTCTGAAAGTATTAGGGGGAACTAAATGAAACTTCACACATTGATAGAGGACAATGAGAGGAAGTGCAGTGCACAAGAACCGTAACCCTGTCACAAGTATTAACAAAGTTAGCTCCCTTTCCAGTTTTTTCAATATTTTGCTTGTCTGGAGCATATCTCCGAAAGTATAAGGGGGAACTAAATGAAACTTCACACATTGATAGAGGGCAATTAGAGGAAGTGCAGTGCATAAGAACCGTAACCCTGTCACAAGTATTTACGTAGTTAGCGCCCTTCCCAGTTTTTTTCAATATTAAGCTTGTCCCGTGCATATCTCCAAAAGTATTAAAGGGAACTTAATGAAACTTCATACATTGAAAGAGGGCAATAAGAGAAAGTGCAGAGCACAAGACCCATAACCTATCTTAAGTTTTTACAAAGTTAGCTCCCTTCCTATTTTTCAGTATTTTGCATGTCCAGAACATATCTCTGAAAGTATAAAAGGGAACTTAATGAAACTTCACACACTAATAGAGGGCAATGAGTGAAAGTGCAGAACATGAAACCATAACCCTGTCATAAATAATTACAGAGTTAGCTCCCTTCTTAATTTGTGCTTTATTTTGCTTGTATGAAGCATATCTTAGGAAGTATTGATGGAAACCAAATGAAATTTTACACATTGATGGTGGTGCAGAGCTTAAGAACTATAACATTACCTTTAGTAAATATTGATAATAGAGGGCAATGACAAGAAGTGCAGAGCAGAAGAACCATAACTGTATCCCAAGTTATTTTGGAGTTACTTCCCTTCTTATTTTTTCTCCATTGTATGCATGTCTAGAGCATTGCTGTAAAAGTATTGAAGAGAATTACTTTTTCCATTTTGAATTGCATTTAGTTTACACAGAAAATCACTCCTTCACCAGGATACCCATTGTCCTATTCCAAGCCTTCGGGGAGCATCCATCGGTTCCACAGATTTTCTTGTTACATCAGTTCTACCAAAAATATTTGAAGTTTTCTTATGTGAGTCTACTTCCATGTTAATAAAATCGTTATATCTAGCTTAACATATCTTATGTAGTTACTGATGAAAATTACTTTGAGGACTTTTCTTCTGAAGTTGAAGAAGCATGGGGTCAATGTGACACATAGTTTTGTGGAATTCTTTTTACATAAATGAGCCGCGACACGACAAAACCAACAATGTGGTTGTGCGCCCAGCGCAGACTCAGATCAGCCTTGGCATCTGTCCTGTTTGATCAGACTCTTCGTTAAGAGTTCAAATGGTAGCTAAGGGTTTAAGCTACCTCCATGCGGACAGCGAAGACTCTGATCAGACTGGGCGGATGCCCAGGCTGATCTGAGTCTGCGCTGGGCGCACAACCACATTGTTGGTTTTGTCGTGTCGCGGCTCAAATGATATTTGTTATTAAGATGAACGATTGCTTTTATTTCAGGTGCAAGACCCAGTTTGGCAGTACATCAGTACAAGTGTCCTTCCAACAAGGTGCTCAGAGTATACAGCCTGATACAGTCAAGATCACTCGCAAAAAACATGCCCTCTTGATAATGGAGCCTTGATATCAATATTTAAATAGCTTGGTATACTAGTTAAGGTGCCCGCTGCACTGACATTGTTTCAGGAACCATTTGTCAAGGGAGATAATTGCAGGAGAACAGAATTTCCCAACAAAAAGGGTGAACTCTTTAAGGGAAGAATTTGCTCCTAAAGGAGCAAATTCTTTCCTTTAAGAGTTGACCCCAAGGAAACTTCTTCTCCAAAGAGGGCTACTGTTAAAGGAAAGAATTAGCTGTCTAAAGAGCAGATTTTTCCTTTAAGAGTAGCATCCTATTAGAATGGAGGCAACTGTTCCCTGTCTGAGTTATCTCCCATGAAAGTCTATTTATACATCTTAATAATTTTGATAACTTTTAAAATTATAGAGTTAACTTTGGCAGAAATATGTCTGCATGTCATAGTGGAGATATATGTATATGAAGGGAGCATATTAGTTGCATCTTGCAAAAATATTAACACTTTCCACTGACTTCTCATAGGTAAACCTTTCAGAGCAACTAGCTTCATACACAGATGAACGACACTTGAGCATGTGATGTTGTCGTCAAGTGACATTTGAGGTAAACAAAAGTCACATTTGAGGTAAACAAAAGTCTTGATTGGTCCACGTAGCATTCAATTGATGCCACGTCATGGGGACGGCTGTTTAATGTAATGGACAAACACGTCATTACTAACTTTTCCTTGACCCATATTTTGCATATTCTACACTAAATTACCACAAAAAATGGCTCAGAAAGGGTCTAAATATAAAGTGTAAATATAAGAATTAATATTCGATTTTTCAGCCTTCATCGTGTGAAGAAGCCAGTGGTTGTCGCTGAAATTCTACAAGAAGTATTTTGCAGTTCATGGAATTTTAGCTCCACCCACTCGCTTTATCACTCAATGAATGCTGAAATATCAAATGTTAATTCTTATATGCGCTTAAGATATTAGCAAACAGCAAAGACACAAACCTTTCTGTGGATCTGTTAAGTCTAGCTACAGCCTTCATTTTGAGCCACAACAAAGTGGCATGTGCACACAGCAAAGCCTCTGATCAGTCTGGGCATCTTCCCAGTCTGATCAGAGTCTTTGCTGTGCACTGAAAGGGTAGCTGAGAGCCTAAGCTACCGCTAAGCCATCAACAAAGACTCTGATCAGACTGGCTGGCTGCCCAAGCTAATCTGAGTCCACCCTAGGGGCCCATGCCACGTTTTTAGCTCGCCTGAACGAAAGTTCAGGAAGAGCTATTGTTGTCACCACGGCGTCGGCGTCCGCGTCCGCGTCCCCGTCCGCGTCCGCGTCCGCGTTCGGATTGGATGTTTTGGTTAAAGTTTTTTAAAGACCTATATCTCCTTAACCCATGGATGGATTCTTTTGATACTTGCACTGTAGTTAGATATTGGTCTAAGGTTTATCAGGGTACCACCCCCACCCCACTCTGTGACCTTGATGTCAAGGTCATGGACTTAGAAAATTTGTAGTTTTTTTGGACTGGATGTTTTGGTTAAAGTTTTATAAAGCCAAATATCTCCTTAACCCATGGATGTATTCCTTTGATACTTACACTAAAGTTAGATATTGGTCTAAAGTTTTCAAAGGTACTACCCCCACCCCCCTCTGTGACCTTGATGTCAAGGTCATGGACTTAGAATATTGTCTTTTTAGCTCACCTGAGCCAGCGGCTCCGGGGGAGCTTATAGGATGGTAAGGCTCCGGCGTCCGGCGTCCGTCGTCCGTCCGTCCGTCCGTCCGTCAACAATTTCAAACGACTTCTCCTCTGAAACCACTGGGCCAATTGTAACCAAATTTCATATGTAGCCTCTAGGGGACTTAGGAACAAAAAGTTGTTCAAACGGTCCTGGTCACATGACCAACATGGCCGCCATGCCCATATATGGTAAAAACCTAGAAAAATCTTCTTCTCCAGAACCAATAGGCCGATGGCCTTGAAACTTGGTATGTAGCATTAGGTACGCGAGTACTACCAAGATTGTTCAAATTATGACCTTGGGTTGACCTTGACCTTTTTTACGGTAAGGTCAAATTTGCATTCTGTACCTTTTATATGGGAAAATGCTAGAACATAAGATTTCTTGGAAACTGTTGAAGATTTAGACCTGAAAATTAATAGATACAGTCATCTGAATGAGTACATGAAAATTAGTGCGTACAAGAGGTCAAGGTCATTGTTTGACCTTTGACCCTGGTCTCTCATATTTTGACAATTTCACACATCTCCTCAAAAGCCATTAGGTCAATTGTAACCAAATTTCATATGTAGCCTCTAGGGGACTTAGGAACAAAAAATTGTTCAAACGGTCCTGGTCACATGACCAACATGGCCGCCATGCCCATATATGGTAAAAACCTTTAAAAATCTTCTTCTCCAGAACCAATAGGCCAATGGCCTTGAAACTTGGTATGTAGCATTGGGTACGCAAGTACTACCAAGATTGTTCAAATTATGACCTTGGGTTGACCTTGACCTTTTTTACGGTAAGGTCAAATTTGCTTTTTTTAGCTTTTATATGGGAAAACGCTAGAACATAAGATTTCTTGGAAACTGTTGAAGATTTAAACCTGAAAATTGGCATATACAGTCATCTAAATGAGTACATGATAATTTATATGTACAAGAGGTCAAGGTCATTCTTTGACCTTAGACCCTGGTCTCTCATATTTTGACAGTTTCACACATCTGCTCAATAGCCACTGGGCCAATTGTAACCAAATTTCAAACAGAGCCTCTAGGGGCTGAGGGAAAGAAAATTTGTTCAAACAGTCTTGGTCACATGACCAACATGGCCGCCATGCCCATATATGGCAAAAACCTTAACAAATCTCCTTCTCAAGAACCAAGTGATCGATGGCCTTGAAACTTGGTATATAGCATCAGGTACTTGAGTACTATCAAGATTGTTCAAATGATGACTTTGGGCTGACTTGACCTTTTACAAGGCAAGGTCAAGTATGGGAAAATGGTAGAACATAAGAGTTCATGGCAAGTTAAGAAGATTTTGGCCTAAAAATTGGTATATACAGTCGTCTTAGTTAGTACATGGAAGATTTGCGGGTACAAGAGGTCAAGGTCATCCTTTGACCTCTGACCCATGTCTCTTATATTTTGACAATTTAAGACGTCTCCTCAAAAGCCACAGGACCAATTGTAACCAAATATCATACACAGCCTTCAGGGGCTGATGGAACGAAAATTTATCAAGCGGTCTAAATCACATGACCTACATGGCCACCATACACAGGTGAGCGATTCAGGGCCTCATGGCCCTCTTGTTATTGATTGGATGTATTGGTTAAAGTTTTTTAAAGACACATATCTCCTGAACCCATAGATGAATTCTTTTTATATTTGCACTGTAGTTAGATCTACACAGTACTCCCCCAACCCCGCTCAGTGATCTTGAGTCAAGGTCAGGGACTTAGGAAATTTTTGTCTTTTTTAAAGTTTTGTAATTGCAAACAGATTCATAATGCTTTGCAGAGATTTAGTTTATACTTGAACTGATGTTAGACTCTTTTTTGAGTTTTTACAAAACACCTTATACTTACCCCACTGGATGACCTTGAAGTCAAGGTCATCGACTTAGAATTTTGTCTTAAAGATTTTGGTTAAAGTTTTATATTTATGAAGATATAATTTCACAGTGCCACGATGATGGACTCAGTTGATACTAATACTTTACCTCAAGCTCATGGACTTTGAAATTTCATTTCATTTTTTTTTATTTTAATTTTATTTTAAGACTTACATGTATTTCTGAGATAGCTTTTGTTTATAAATGTGTTTTCATTATGGACATGCTTGCATGAAGTTTTATGCATAGCAGTCCACATAGCCCCCCCCCCCTTCCCCACCCCACCCCACCCCCCTACCCGTCAGTTTTTTTACCTCAAGCTCATGGACTTTGAAATTTCATTTCATTTTTTTTTTTTTAATTTTATTTTAAGACATATTTCTGAGATAGCTTTTGTTTATAAATGTGTTTTCATTATGGACATGCTTGCATGAAGTTTTATGCATAGCAGTCCACACCACCATAGCGGCTGTGTGATGAGCAAGCACCAATTCAGGCGAGCTATGCTGTCAGGCGACAGCTCTTGTTTGGTTTTGTCATGATGCAGCTCATTTTGTGTGTATAGATTCCTAGACTCCTGTAGTGTCCATACTTGTATGCCAATTTCAATGGCTCTGATCAGACTGCATGGTTGTGCTGGTCTGAGTTTCTTTTGGGGGTCCCATACACTTTAAATACCATTGTTGCCTGATGTGGCTCTTATGAAAATAATTCTATGACAGTATGAAGTGTCCTTCATAAAACATCAGGGGCCGTATTCATAAAACAACTTAAGTCGTTGCTATGCTGTTGCTAAGGCTAAATTTCTTTGAAGGAGATTCCCTACAACTATGAAATTTGCTCTGGAGGAACAGTCTTACAAAGACTGTTCCTCCAGGCCAAATTTCATAGTTGTAGGAAATCTCCTTTATAGATATTTAACCTTAGCAACAGCATAGCAACGACTTAAGTGGCTTTATGAATACGGCCCCAGTTGTGGCTCCCTGTACATGAAGAACCCATGTGATGTCATGCCACAACTTGAATTTTTTCTCCCATTTGTCCAGATGTCTTAATCTACCCTAATGTTCTTAAATATTGGGACACCTAAAAACCATTAATTTTTCATTTGGGACAAATGGAAAATCAATGGATCTAGGTGTCCCAATACTTAAGCACATTAGGGTATCGTATTTTCTGTATTTTATGCAGAGAAAAGTTGTGTATCATTGAAATCCACCTGTTATAAATCCATCTTAAGCAGCCAGTTCACCATAAATGTATCATTTGATATATAGCTTATTATGTTATACAATTTCCATTGTGCTAAATTTTAAACCAATTTTCTATAAAACCAGCATCATACATAAATGTGCCTATATCATCATATATTTTTCCCAACTGTGCCTAACAAGACACCCCAGAGCTGACTGAAAATTCATAGCATAGCAAATAAAGAGGTCAGATGTCAGGGTCTAGATACTAGGTCATCAGATGTCAAGGTCACACATTATTGCAAGATTCTTTCAATAACCAGGGTCAGATCTCAAGGTCATTACTACTTAAAACAGTCTACCGATGTTAAAGACGTTATCAAACCAACATTCAGAGGTGCATTCAACAGGGTGGGTGCTTGATGGAGATGGACAAATTGTGTTCAACTTGATACCAGTACATCAGGCACCTGAGAACTGGTACTGTGTTGTACACAAATTTTACATAAATTATCCACACCTTGGTACCGAAACATCAAACACTCACGAACTTGTACCAAGTCATACACAGCTTATATACAGCTTGGTACCAATACATCAAGCACTCAAGAACTGATACCAAGTCATACACAGATTATATACAGCTTGGTACCAATACATCAAGCGTTCATGAATTGGTACCTAGTCATACACAAATTGTACACACCTTGATACCAATACATCAAGCACTCCTGAACTGGTACTAAGTCATGATCATACACTAATGGTGCACAACTTGGTACCAGTACATGCAGCACACATGAACTAGTTTCATGTTGTACACGAATTGTGTATAACTTGGTACCAGTTCATCAAGGACCTGTAAATGGTACCAAAGTATACACAAATTGTACACATGTTGGTACCAGTACATCAAACTCCCGTAAGCCTTCATGTTGTTGAACCACCTCTGATAGCTTGAGTATTTGAAGATAATTAAGTGATAATTTATTGTTAGTGCTTCATAAAACTGTGTCTTTGGCCCTTGTAAGAACCATCTATTGAAAGTGTCATATAAGCATTATTTTATGTGCCTTTATGAGAGTTGTTCATATCTACATGTATCCAGCTTAAAAAGCAAAAAAATATGATCTGTCTGCAAAAATTTGATCTGATATACATATCTAGGCCTTGTTGTTCAAAGCTTTATCTTAATGAAGTGGTTAGTTGAGGATTTGTAAAGTCTTCTAGGACACACTGAATGAAGTGTGCTAATATTATTTGCCAACAAAATGTGAGGAGCTTTTACTGTGCAAAAGTTTCTCACATTTTTTGCCAAACAATGGCAATTTTTTTTTTTTTGCATATAATACTTTTGAAATGTTAATGTCTCGTTAACTAACGCCATCATTAGTTTTTGAACAGCCTGGCCCTGAGCTCAGGATAAATTAAAATTGAAGGATGGAAGTCTTGCACATCTTGCATTGTTCTGCTGTACAAGACAAACAAATGTTCACATTAAAAAGGACTAGTATCACATGGTATACACTCAAAATGTTAGTACATGTACTAGTAGAGGATAGTGAAGCTGTCTGCCCACTGACACTCATGGGCTAGTGTAAAATTGAAAATATTATGTCAGTTTTGTTTTGTGAATTTTCAAGAAATGCCTTCCTTGTGAACCAAACAAGTATAATCAAGAGAGTAGAGAAAAAGCATTTTGCTAATTTATCACCAAGTTATTGCTTTGTGAATGATTTCTTTGGTGGTATTTTTTCACTTTATCCAAGTTGGTGCATGGATTGTGCTGTAATTATTCTTTGATGAATCATACTATGGTTACCTGGCAAATTTAATGTGATTCCTTAACTTGTTTGTCATATGACTTTCACCCTCAAAACTTTGATTTATCTTGAGCTTGACCGAAGTCTCAGTTACAGTTTTTTATCTCCATATTGCATATATTTACATGATATTTATATAAATTTTTAAGCATTTTTCTAGAGCTATTTATATTTTCTATTGCTCAAGTATTAACAACCAGAATGTACACCAAACTGGTTGCCATAGATATATAGAATGACTATTTGCTTAAGATATTTATATGCTACAGAGCTCTAAGATAAGAGGGAGTATTTAGTGATATGTTTGTTAACTCTGCATTAAAACATATGTTGTGACCCCGCATCTGAACGGTCTCATCGAGACGGTTCAGATGAGGGGTCACAACGTATGGTTTTAATGAGAAACAAGTAAAATTATCCTTAATCATCATCAAATACTCCCTCTTATCTAGAGCTCTGCGCTGTCATTATGATGACAAGATATTTGGAAAAGGGAGAGAAAGAGTTGCTTTATATTATATGTGTATTTACAGTTTCTGTACCCTGGCATATATTTGTATTTAACATAGGTCCCATTGTAAGTTCTGAAACATTCCTGTTCATATGTTCTGAAACATTAATGTTTCACATTGATTTCATCATAAGTTTTGAAACAGTTCTGGTTGACATAAGTTACATTTTAAGTTCTGAAACATTTCTGTTTGACATAGGTTCCTTTATATGTTCTGATACATTCATGTTCAATGAAAATTTTATCATATGTTCTGATACATTCTTTGTTGACATATTTCTGAAATATTCCTGGTTGACATATATCACATCATAAGGTCTGAAACATTCCTGGTTGACATATATCACATCAGAAAATCTAAACCATTTCTGGTTGACATATACCATGTCAGAAGATCTGAAACATTTCTGGTTGACATAATCACATCGTTAGTTCTGACCAATTCCTGTGGATTAGATCACATAAGTTCTGAAACATTTCTGGTTGACATATATTGCATCATAAGATCTGAAAGATTCCTAGTTGAAGTAAATCAAATAACGTCATAAGTTCTGAAATACCGTATTCCTGGTTGACATAAATTACATCTCAAGTTCTGAAACATTCCTGGTTGATTAGATCACATAAGTTTTAAAACATTTCTTGTTGATAAATAATTACATCATAAGTTCTGAAACATTCCTGGCTGACATAGATATCATTATATCTTCGAAACATTCCTGTTTAGCATCTGTTCTATAGTAAAATCTGAATAGACTTTTATAAAAAAAAATCTGACTTGTAGTTAGTTCTGAAACAGTCCTGTTCAACATCTGTTGTCTGAAACAGTCCTGTTCAACATCTGTTTCTTAGGGGAAAATCGGGTAACTTCAGACAGGCGGGTAAATTCGGACATACCATTGCAAACAATGAAAATCCAGATGAGACGGCTCAAAATGAGCCTTCTCATCAGGATTTTCACTGTTTGGCCAGTTTAATTTTTGTTTTAGTTCCAAAAAACTGACATATAAAGGAAACAATGTCAGTGTCCGAATTTACCCGCTGTCCGAAGTTACCCGACTCTCCCCTAGTTGTTGTTGATTAAGGTGTATGGGTACACACCCCTGTTTTTCCACCATTTTTACAAAGGGGCCAACAATTTTGACTTCTTGTTTGTTTCCCTGTGCAACATAAACCGTTCCAATTGAGGTCTAATCTTAAAGGAAAGAATTTGCTCCTAGAGGAGCGAATTCTTTTCCTTATGAGTTGACCTCCATTGAGATTGGAGGTAAAAATGAAAATGGCAGAGTTGCTTCCCCTAAAAGTGAACCAATTTACCTTAATTTTGTCATTTTCCATTCCATCATAAATTCTGAAGCATTTCTTTTCAGTATTTTATTGTTTTTCTTCTTATGTTCTGAAATTTTGTTTAGTATACCGGTACATTGTTAAGTTAAAATAATCTTTTTCTATTCAGCTCAAAGTTCCATAATAAGTTCGCTCATTCTTGTAAACAGTCCTGTGGCAGGCACCTCTGTTTCATAGTAAATTCTGAAATGTGAGGTTTGATTTAGGGCTGGAATTTCCTACTTATCTATAATAAGAGGGTGAAATATTTTATTCATTCCACCTTGATTCCTGTTTGTATGTGTTATCTTTTACTTTGTCTTATGCTGTCAAAATATCCCTTAATGTCTGTTTTATGTTTGGAATTCAAATCAAAAGCTACTTATTTTAGTCTTATAGATAGGGCTTATTTAGTCATAACTAATAGTGATATTTTGCTAGATTCTAGTCCTGTAGATTCTAAAAGAAATCCATGTTATATATAAATAGAAATCCATGTTATGTATAAATAGAAATCCATGGTAATTATATGTAACCCTGATACTGAACTGTTGATTTAGAAGGGTATTGTTTGCACTGTTTTGGTATATCAAGACACTTATTTTGAAAAGGTTTTTCATATTCTTGAATGTACAAGGATAAAGTTGTTGAATATAGATATTACATACAGTTAAATGGTCATGACAAAGACTTGTTAAAACTATAATTTAAATAATTTTTCTGAGAAGAACATTGCTTGAAAGGTACATTTTTGTACAGGAAAATTAATATACATTGTACACAGATAGATCTGATTATAAACGATAGTCACAGTTAAAGTATTTAAATGATTGCAGTTAAGTTTCATTTTACTTGAAACTTTAAGATGGATTTTTTTTTTTCATTTCTGAAGTGTCAAAGTGCCTATACAGTTTACCTCTTTTGTCTAGCTGTCCTTTATCAAATGGAACCACAGCCGTAGCTGTTGAAAATTTTTTTTTTGCGTTTCCATGAGTAAATCTGTATACATATCTGAGCCGCAACATGACAAAACCAACAAAGGGGTTGTGCGCCCAGTGCAGACTCAGATCAACCTTGGCATCCGCATGGAGCTTGCTTAGACCCTTAGCTCGCCTTTAAGTGCTTAGCCAAGAGTCTGATCAGACTGGGCAGATGCCCAGGCTGATTTGAGTCATCGCTGCACAAACATGCCACTTTGTTGGTTTTGTCGTGTCGCAGCTTATCTGTCTATTTCTCTGTCTTCGAATTCTCTCTTTATTGTGACTGCATGTTTATAATAATTGTTTTGTAGGTACATGTATTTATTTATAAACAGAGTGATATATTTTTTCGTAATAGATCTATTGATAGTTATGTGTAGGTACATATTCAGTTGTTAAACATTTCTCTAGTCAGAAAATACAGTACCTATAAAAATTCTGAGTATTGGGACGACAGCTCTGAGCAAACAGTGCTGATCAGGGTCTACACAGTTTTCCATTCCATCATCTTTTGGATGCACTATAGCCTTGAAAGAGGAAATTGTTTTGTTTTAAGGGCTGTCACGGTAATTATTTCAGGTGTCCTAATTTAAAGAATTTGGAAAGTGGCATCTAGAATTATTGGCACACAAGTTTGTTTTGAATCTGATCTTTTCTATAACCCTTTACATATTGAAGTAAAAACACAATTATCCCAATATGTGATATCTGGTCACTGATAATAAATGAGCTGGGACACGAGAAAACCAATAAAGCCATTACTTACTTACTTACTTACTGCAAAGACTCAGATCAGTCAGGGCATCTGCTGGGTTTGATCAGGGTTTTCACTTTGCACTTAAAGGGCAACTAAGGGTGTAAGCTGGCTCTATGGGGACAGCAAAGACTCTGATCAGACTGGGCAGATGCCCAGGCTGATCTGAGTCTTCGCTGGGCACACATGCCACTTTGTTGGTTTTCTTGTGTCATGGCTCAAATGATTATTACTTTTGCTGTACATGTTCATTTTTGAATTATTCAAAATTGAAGCTATATGTATATGAAATGTGCAACTAACTTCTTTTCAAACAGGTGTGTGCTAAATATATATTGTTGTTTGTTGTAGTATCATTGTAGTCATTTTGAAAAACTCTAGATTTTTTCCCACTCTGATCAGGTTTATATCTCTAAAAATGTTAGATATACACCTGAATATGTTCATTTTCTCTTTTGAGAATTGTTTGTTGATTTCTTTTGTTTTCTTTAGTTGTTTTTTCTTCCTTGACAGACGAGACACAGCATTCCACAGAATTCTTGTCCTTTATTCAGTCACTTTGAGAAATAAATATAACTTTAACATGACATTGATCTGCACTGTTTACATAATACAGGGGCTTAAATGGGTAACAAACATTCCATGACAAATTATGCCTTTTGTTGGTTCTAACATGTTCTTATTTTTTAGCATCCCCCATGAACCTTTCAAAATCCACCTTTTTTAAGCATATTGCTTTTTACAAGTACAAAAATGCATCTTTAACCCTTTAAGCACCAGTGACAAAAATAGTATAATTTTCAAACATTGTAGATCCTGATGAGGCGGCTCATGAGCTGCCTCATGTGGATCTACACTGTTTGCCCTCTTGTCTCTGAATTCTTAATATGAAATGTCTTGGACAAGGCATTTTATGAATTTTTGTAGATGTAAATTTTGTCGTCTGCTTTGTGGTGCTAAGAGTTAAGATGAATGGATACACTTTCAGGGGAAGCAACTCTGCCAGTTTTATGCTTGCCTCACTTTACAATGGGTTTTGCCATTGAAAGAATCCAGGAGCGAATCCTTTGGGCCCCTTTTCTTATGAAGCCCCACAAAATTGTGGTAGTGCTTTTGAAGTCCCTCAGCACTTAGGCATTTCTTATGAAATCCCTCAGTACTGAGGCAGTTCTGATAACATCACAATATTATGTTTGCAACATTGAGACAGTTTTCATTAAACTGCACAATATTCAGGCAGTTCTTCTTGAAGTCTTCAATATTAGGGTCTTTCTTAGGGCAGTTCTTAAGAAATCCCACAGTACTGAGGCAGCTCTTCCCAATACTGAGGCTGCCGCAGTTGTTATGAAATCCCACAATATTGAAGCAGTACTTATGAAATCCCACAATACTAAGACAGTTTTTATGAAATCATACAAAACTGAGGCAGTTCTTAAGAAATCCCACAATACTGAGGCAGTTCTTCCCAATACTGAGGCAGTTGTTATGAAATCCCACAATACTGAGGCAGTTCTTAAGAAATCCCACAATACTAAGGCAGTTCCTCTTGAAATCCCACAATTATGAAACCCCACAATACTGAGATAGTTCTTATGAAATCCTACAAAACTGAGACAGTTCTTATGAAATCCCACAACTTGTCATATTGCAAGGTGATGATTATGAAATCACATCTAGGCTTTATTTAAGAATTAGAAAGATGTCAAAAATGAGCTGCGTCATGAGACTTCTGACAATGTGGCAATTTTGTCATGTGATATTCAGATTATCCTTGTTATTTATACAGGGTAATCAGCGACCTCACTGTTGGCTCTATCCCTTGGGTCTCTTCCAAAGAAGGCTGATGTGACAAGTGAAGGCTCTGATCAGACTGCACTTATGTGCAGTCTGAACAGAGCCTTTGCTTGTCACCAATACCACATTGTTGAAAATCACATGATGAGGCTCATATTTTCTTTTATTTTTGGCTCATTCACTGTTATCAGAGTGCTGCACTTTTGTTTCTTTGTCTCCTAGCCGGCTTTAGCAAAAGTTTATGTATTTTTTGCTTAATGGCTTTTTGTGCTAGAATTTACAGTTTTGTATAAGTAAATAAATTTACAAATGTTACATTATCTTCTTGTTCTTTTTCTCCCCTGATATAAAGGGAAGGGACTGTTAAAATGAGTCTCGTCTAATCATGTAATAATGATTTACCATATTTCTTGGTAATAAGATGTCCTTTGCACCCCCCCTCCACCCCCACCACCACCAAATACACACCTCCAGATCTTTGGGAAGGAAAACAAATCTTATAGCAAAATTGACTGATTTAGACATTTGGGGTTAATCTAGAGATGGAAAACCACTGTTTTATAGCCAAATACACATGGTAAAGGTAAAACTTTTGTCTGCAATTTCTTCAGTTTTCAGCAGGGTTTTTATATAGCTCATTATATCATCTCCATCTGATGAGGAACATATTTTATCAGGGCCAATTAAATATTATCTAGAGCACATAGTGAAATACATGCAAGAAAGGTAACCCTTGCATACCCAAATCATAAATTATTTCCCTTGGACACTGTTTCGAGGTAATGATTTACAATTTGAAATATTTAAAAAAAAAAAAAAAAAAAACTCGGATGCATCCATTTTAATGATGCGGAATGCATTGAATGAAATAGAGAACCTTCTGCTTTTGTATGAGTTATATGCCCTCGGCAGATTTTCTTATCCCTTGGCTAAATCTTTTTATCCCATTGGACATTATGTAAAACCTGGAATGGACTCGTCCAAAGTCCATGTTTTACGTTGTTCAAAGTCTAGAGTCCAAATTTAACACAGCCCAGAGTCCAAGTCAAGGCCAGGTTTAACATAATGCCATTCCATTAAACATTGCATATGCATTCATCTTAATGAGACATATAGCTTGCTATTGATGGGCAACTATTAATCTCTTAATATACACCTGGAAAAAAGTAAAGCACCTCCAGTAAAAATTCATTTTTTTCCTATCGAGCATCTTGGAAAGAAAAAAACAGATGTTGAAATTGATTTTGAATGCAATTAAAAAATGGATACATCTAATATGTTCTTACTGAATTTCGGGCCATCGTTTGTCAAAATGACGATACCTTTTCTAGAATAGCATGACGGTCCTATTTTCTGTAGGGGTTTGACTTGACACTCCTATTCACGGACTCATTGAGTTACATAACGTTTACAAGCTTTAGACTTGGCGTGCATGTCAAATCGGTCACTTCTGGATATAAACATCCAATGAAACACGAAGTTCCTTGATTGCAGCCCCAAACTTAAACAAGCCATTTTTAGTTCAAAACATAGCGCCCGCTTTCAATTTAAATTTTTGACTGATTTATTTCCAACTGATGCCCATTTACTCGGATATCACGAAGTAATATATCAAGGTTTGATAATTACGAAAAGAAATGTTTTGGAATACTATCAGTGAAAAGTTATGATCTTCTGCAAGAACAGTTGGGGGTGCTTAACTTTTTTCAGGTGTATATACGATTTATCTGCCCTAACTTCTAATAACTTGACCAGTAGGATGCTCTTGCCATAATAAGATAAAATGTTATGAATGAAAAAGACAATATGATCTGAATTCATAAATTGTCTTTAACCGAATTGCATGTATTGCAGCCGCCAGCCGGGGACGTTAATGACCTCTATGTGGTATTTCTTGGTTTTCTGGCGCCAAAACTGCTATTTCTCTTTCATTTTAGTTGTTTTCCATACTGAATCTTTCAAGATCTTTTCTGCCAAGTTACCTCCCTTTGTGTCTTTAGCAACACGACTGAATTTTACAACCACTGATTCCCTTCCTTTTCATGGGAAATGGATACACTTTCAGGTAAGCAACTATGCTATTTTCTGATTTGTCTCCTTTTTCAATTGGGGGCCAACCCCAATAGGAGCACCGCTCGGCCAACGGAATTTGCCGAGCGTGCTCCGATTGGGGCCAACCCTTAAAGAATTTATTAGACGGGTATTGTCGCCTAGGGAAGCAAACAGGAAGTCATAAAAGTCTCCCAATGTAAGAATGGCGAAAATGCATGGATACGCTGTCATCATGGTAAGCCATAACAATGTATTTTCCATACATTTTGATATTTATTCCAAACACTGTATGAAAAACCAGCACTGAAGTCTATTGTTGGAGGATCGTTGACGTGTTATCATTAGCACCAGATTATATTGGAAGATCTTCCAGCAAACCAAGTTTTTTTAGCTTCCCAACACACAGCGATGAAAGACAGTTTTGTAAGAAAATATGCGAGCATGGCATACTGAAATTGTGTTTAATGCTTGATTAGAATATGGTTGCTGCGCCTGGTTGAGACCCAAACAGTGAGATACGTTACTGTGATTTGAGCTTCATCTGTATTCAAGGTTTACGCAAGTTCGAAATACTTAAACCCTTATTCATTCATTTATTTTTTCCTGACTTCTGTCCATTCTAATAGGTTGAAACATAATGGTGAGATACTGACTGAACGAGATTTGAGATATATACATGTATGAATTTATTTCCAACATAATTTTGTACTGTGCCTGTCAGAATTAAGGCATTGCCCGCATAGTCGTGAAGTGCTTACTGGCGTTGGCCATTGTAGCACCTCTGTTATGTCCTTTTAAAAGTGCCGCCTTATTGTACACCCCTGGCTTAGAACATAGTTCGAGTTTGGCAAGGTTGCCTTTTCTCACCCACCCTCATTAACATTTTAAGAACATGATGAAGAGGTCAGCATCTGCGGTTTGCCGTTTATACTGACGCTCTTATTGAGGAAGACTTCCAAAGAGCAGGAAGTAGAAGCTCTAGTTGAAAGTCTCGAAAAAACCTGCACGAGGTATAAAATGGAAATAAATGCTGAGATTATCAAACTGATGACAAACAGCACCAATGACATCCAGAGGGAGATCAGGATAAAGGGTCAGAAGGGCCAGGAGATGAACTAAATAAGCTTCGGGCTTCCGTTCAGATCCTCTTGCTATTGTATACTATTTGTAACCTGTTCATAACTAGTATGAAATTGAAATAAAATATGTTTACACCAAAGGTTCAGAAGTTGGAATCTGTAGAAAGCTTCAAATACCTTGGAGTAATTTTCTCTGATGATGGTTCAAAACCGGATGTTCCCTCAAGGACTGAACAAGCCACTGCAGATATGACAAATCTGAAGCCAATTTGGAGAGATAACAACATATCTCTTAGATATGAAACTGATGTGCTCTCTTTTCATATGCCCGAGTCGTGGACCTTGACTGCAGAGTCAGGGAAAAGGACGCATGCCTCTGAAATGAGATGCTACCGAATTAACTGAGCATCTTGTACAAGAACAACGTAACTAACGAGAATGTTCGCAGAAACAATCCAAGCAGCCATTGGGGAATATCATTAACTCCTGACCAGGGTAAAGAAATGGAAACTAAGGTTTGGGCACATCAAATAGTCTTCTGGCTTAGCAAAAGGAAAAAGTAGTGAGAATACAAGAGGGGTGGACTTTGCCAGCACAACTGGGGTAGCTGCAGACAGGTGTAGGTGGAAAAGGATTGTTGTAAAGTTATCTGTGGTGCCCCAACGACCTTGCAAGGTTATGGAATAGAACAGAACAGGCGCAAAGGTGATAATAACGGATATTACACACCACCACCAACGCTAAATTGATAATGTGTATTATCTTTTCCGATTATCATTATAATAGAACGCTATTTATATATTTCTAGAATATAAACAATTCATGAAATTACCACGCACGCGTGGAACTGCATCCGAACAAACTTCAACAAGAAAGAGAAAACTGTCAGATTTAACAAGTGAAAGCAGCCGCAATGCGGCATGTACCGCTACTGGGATGTCAAGAATTTCTCTATAAAGGAGTCAGTTGATAAGTTTAATGAAGAGAGTAATTAACACAAGGCTTCAAAACTTCCACATAAACACTTCAAGTATATTATCATGCTGAAACTATCGAATAGGCCTATGGCACAATGAATAAACAGTAAAAACTGTAGGCTAACCAGAAATAACAATCAGTATGGATACCGCTGTCTGGTTACGGAAATTATACTGACGAAGATAATAATGTGGAAATACTAGCGTCAGCAAAACAAAACAAAAGAAAATCTTAAATTAATAATATAATATTCTGCATTTCGCCAGTTAATCTGTTACAAAGCAGCAGCTTTTACATTGGTTGATATGGAGGTATCATATTTCAAGTCTGTGGAAATATAGAGGACTAAATGGGGATGAAAACAATAAAATTGAAATACAGAATCGCAACCGGTTCATACCGTCATTGCGTTGAA
The DNA here is from genome assembly GCA_963989385.1 of Ctena decussata. Taxonomy (NCBI): domain Eukaryota; kingdom Metazoa; phylum Mollusca; class Bivalvia; order Lucinida; family Lucinidae; genus Ctena; species Ctena decussata. The sequence goes on from OZ022504.1 coordinate 56,067,448, forward strand.
GGGCATTTTACACAGGCCTACGTTCTCCTACTAGTGAAAAAAGGTAAAATGTAACAAATCAATTAAAAGCCGCTTATGTGTTTGTATAAAAAAAGTGTTCTAATGAGTGAGGCTGATTGAAAAATGATTATTTCTATGTTACTAACGAGCAATTTAGTTGGGTTGTTAAAACAAATAAGCAACATGTTTGGTTTGCAATGAATCGAGAAATTGAAGCCTAACTGCGCCGCGTCACAAGTGTAATTGCTTAACCGCATTTGCAAAAAAGCAACGGCTGAGTTCAGACTGCGCGTCCGCGCAGTCTGATTTCAGTCTTTGCTTTTTCGCATCAATCGTCCAAGGATCTGACGAGTCTCTTTAAGAATAGTTAAAGCTCTTGTTTCTCTGAACAGGTGTGCAGCCTGATAGAACTCATGGTTGTCCGCACATGTGCTAAATCATGTGTTCTTGTGGTGTGACGAAAATATGTGTTTAACACGCGTCTCCTTCGCAAACTCCGTGTAATGGCCCTCAGTTTATAACCTATTATTGTAATTAAAGAAACGATTTCATTTTCCTAGGCAGCAAAGAAAATGGTAAGAGAAACCTGGAAAATTTCATTTAAAATTTCACGAAATGCTGACATTTCCAGGAATCCTAAGCAATATATTGTTTACTAGCCACCCCAGAACAGCTATACACCATCAAAAAACATTTATTTTTTAATATGAATTGGTGTGATGACTGTTAAGCTACAAATTCATGACATCGAGCATTATAGTTAAAATGGTGTGTTATTTTTGGTGGAAGAAATGCAGTTTTGTTGATTAACATGTCTGTTTTAATAGTCATATTGAATAAAGCAACACGGTAATGTGTCTATTCCTGGCAATTTCACTCCCATTTCCTGTCTGACTACAGTAGTATGCCAAAAGTGAGTCAGATAAAATCCATTGAGTTCTGTCACTCTGGAATAAAATCATGTGCATAGTTTCTGCTCAACAGACTGCAACAGAATATAAATCATTTGCACAGGGAGTTTAACACTGATGATTTCAGAGTGTGCATTTCAATTCTCGTAACGATTTAGCGGAACGTATCCATGGCGGCAGTACTGCTCGTTCGTCCATACTGCTGACTTCAAACATTGCTTGACCCATTTATGTCTGGTGCAGAACTCTATCTTTATAAACTGGATGAGTCCATTCGTCATTTTAGGGACGTCTAGTTGTAGTTTTGATAAAAATTGGTATAAATTTTATGAAAATTGTATAGACCCTGATCAGACGCCACGGCGTCTGATCTGGGTCTGCACTGATTGCTAGTGATGCTGGCATAAATGAATTAAATTTTATGAAAATTCCCATTGACTTCAATAGTAATGCCGCTTTAGGTGTATAGTTACATCTCTTTGTTTTTCCACCGACAACGTCAGTGGCTTCCTGTTTGCAACACTGGGCAACGAAGCCCTTCCCAAATGGGGTCTACTCATAAAGGAAAGGAGTTGGCTCGTAAAGGCCTAGATTCAGTACCCACCGGTAAGTGATTAGCTACCAGTTTGCGATGCTACTGTCTTACATTAGTCCCAATCAACTGTCTTATTTCTATAAAAAAAATCCCAATCGGCTGTCAATCATTTCAAAGGTAACTTTTTCTTCACCAGCCACAATCAGACCAAATATTGAAATTTTATGACCTATTGGAGATGTTTAGTTTTACTCTTAGGTGTCTAGAGAAATACTTAGATTAGTTCTGTTTTGTTCTGTTTCAGTTCTCGTAACGACGTTTCCCGGGCCAAGTGGCTCAGCGGTACGTAATCATAGTTGCACACACCTGTCGCCGAATATTCGTCCATTACTGAGATTAGCCACCTTATTATGCCATTTATAGTCCACCCAGGCCTTTAAGGGTAAATGTTTGCTTTAAGAGTTGACTCTTATTGATAAGGGAGGCAAGAAAGAAACTGGCAAAGTTGCTTCCCCTGAAAGTATCAATTTACCGTAAAGCCTAAAAAACTAGACTCATATTTTGGCACGACGCTGTAGGTGCTAATTACAATTAGCATTTAACAACGAAACCCTATTATTCTGGTGTCTGTATCTGACAAACATTGGCATTGTTCTGTAGACATTTGTCAGAAATGTTGCAATTTCAACAGAAAAATGAAATTACAGCATAATTTGCCATCGTAAGTATGCCAAAGAGAATGTTTTTCTTTTCTGAGAATAGATGCCTGCTTGTTGAATTAAGCTCGGCGTCAAGCCCTTTTGAGTTCAGATTTATGAAGCGTGTTAAACTGTTGAGTAAAGTTTTACTTGGTCCAATCTTTGATACTGGTGCAGGGTTTCCCAACCTTCTACCTCGCTCAACGTACTTAAGATCGCTGATACACGAAGTCATAAGTACGACCAAGGTAGCGTAAATTCTTTTTAAAAAGTACTGAACCCCATAAGTAGACACCGGCATTGCCTTAAAACTGGAACAGCTTGATGTGCGTCCAGCTGGCAAACAGTGCAGATCCAGATAAGACTAGTGTAATCTAGGTCTGCTTTGTTAGATCAAACCTAACTATCCCAATACTATTGTTACGGTTATCCCGTTCTCTATGGGTTCGGAGAAATTCCATGTAGCGAAAAAACAAATACTGGTTCATCGTCTCTTATATTACATCGTCTTTTATATTATTTGGATCCATTTGAAACTAATCAGTCTTTGAATCGACTGCCCAATTAAAATTAAGAAATTACAGTATGCTTCTTTTCTGGTTTCCTCACCAGATATTGTCAGGGTCACTGACGAGGCTTTATTAGCCGAAACTACGTAGTCTGGCCCATGCTCCCACTTCTGTGTGTATTCTCTGCTCTTGAAGGAACTTTTTAAGATTTTAATTTAGCCTCTGCGCAGATTCCCACATGCTATCCGACCACTTGTCTCGTGGCTCTGCTGCAATGCCACCCCTGCGCCCAAAATGCACCAAAATGACGGACTCTAGAACGTGAATGCTAACAAGAAGCTGTAAATGTCGGCAAAACAAAATCTAATTTTGGGCTTAAACTTTTATCTACTTATATCACATTCAAAGACAACAATGTGCAACTTCTGACTTTCTGTATGCTTTCCCAGATGACGAAGCCCTACAACATGAGTTCTAATTGTAAAGGAAATAGGAGCAATTTATTTTCTTTAAGAGTTGATCTCTATCGAGAAGGGTGGCTAGAGATGCTTCCACTGGAAGTGTACCCGGAGTACCAGTATACAACATTACTGGTAGATGATATGCCAGTTTTTCAAACACACTGTTTGAACTTTTCAAACTGATTTCAGGAGGTAAGTGATTTTTCCAGTTTAGTTTAACTTCCATTTTCTGTCAAATAAAAGAAAATATGTCACTATTGTAGTACCATCAGTTATCTTTGACAAGTGGTAGTTAGCGATGCTATGATCTTAACTTGGGCTTGTTACAATTAGCGTTTGGGTTATCCTTATTTATTTATCTATTTATTTGTGTATTTTTTGGTAATATACCCTGATCCCTAACTCGATAAATAATTCAAGTTGATGACATCTTTCTAATGTACCGTGAACTTGCGCCAAATTCTACATATAGGAACATTTCTATTCATAATGATCTAGGAAAGTTTGAAACTTCAGCTCACGCCTCTGTTTTGGGGTCCTTATATGTGTATCGAAGTAATGTTTTAGGATTCGCCAGTGTTTCTATGGTTCGGACTTACGATTTTTGTGTTTTGGCCATGAGACTTTGCAAATATTCACTGGTAAAACACGTTAGTTTTTTTCTTTCATAGTAAACTACTATTTATTGTCCTTGCACCGATAGAATATGGTTTAAAATTGCAGATGCTGAAGAATAATTTGATTTTTGTCTTTGTCAAAATTCTACAGAAAAAAAAAATGAAACACCCATTTGAATAACAGGCTTACTTGGTCACTCTTTCAACGGCTGTTTGTCTATCTTCTTTGTAAAACCGTATAAATTTGAACTCTCAATCACACGCCTGGTAAACTATCACAGGTACCTCTGCGGAGGTACCGATAAAAAGTTGTGACAGGCATCCGGAGCTACCTGTGACGGTCCAATAACAGACAAAAAAGGGTGGGTATTCGTCTTTTTTGATAAAATACATAATAACCAGGGAGTTCATTGAAAATCAAAGAATGCTATTCGACCCTTATATACATTAAGTTTTGTCACACAATATATACCCGGGAACTTTACATATATACGGAAGATATGACTTTTGAAGTGGCTTTAGGGTCAGTCGAAAGAATTCAAAACAAGAAAAAAAATCGGTTGTTTTAGGTCCTAACTGCACTTTTCTTGCATAAGAATCTGTTAATTTAGACACGCTGACGTAAAGTAAACCTCCTTGCCCAAATATAAATGCCTATAAACTCCAAATAAGGCTGGATTCTGTAAAAATAAAAAATAAAAACTGGAGGTGCCTGTGACGACATGGAGGTGCCTGTGATGTAAGAAAATATATAGCAAAAATATGAAGATTTATTGCGGTCGCAAATATTGATATTCTTCATCTTTAGACCACTGCCTTGGAAGAATCGTTCATTCAAAGTCGCAATAATCTGTCATAATGCGTATATCAAGCATATTTTTGTTAAAATGACAGACAATGATCATGAACTTATACAATCAGATTCTACATCCTGCTCTCAAAACCAAGATGGAAGTAAGCAAACATTGACAATGGTTCATAAAAGACACGCATGGTAAACCGAATAAACAGCTCTTTCCCAGACAGATGGTCATTCACCCTACCCCAAATGAAAATTAACGCTAACTTCTGTTTTTACCTATTTTATATTTTAAATTACAAAACAAACCAGAAAGCAAAGTGCCCGTTTTGTTTCCATATCTGTTAGTGAAACATTAACGAGTTGTACGTAGCTGTTGAAAATTTACTGCCTAATTCAGTGTTAGAATAGTTATGAAATGCACTTCAATAAGAGACAACGATTTTGTGAATAATGGTGACTGTCTGTTAGTCATTCCAACTCGTTAGAAATTGTCTAGGTCACACGCCATACCAGCTACTCGAAAAGTTTGCAAAAACGACACTGTTTCGGAACATGACTTTTATGTAGTATGAATATGTCACCTGCCCATGATGTAGTCTGTAGGCCTTACGGATGTATTTGGATTATAGCGCCAGCAATTCAAAAATAGCCAGACTGAATCACTTGTAGCACCTATCATTCCAGTTACCACAAAGTTAACACGTACAGCGAGCGTCATACGACACATGCGAGCGACACGCATATGAGGTATCAAAAGGATCAACACTATAGATACCTGTACGTGTATGCCTGTTGACGGGTATCGGTAATATTGACCCATTTGACACACCATACGCGTAGCTGGCATGACGTGTGACCTTGACAATTTCTAACGAGTTGGAATGACTCCCAGGCAGCACCTTCCGATCACAGTCATCACCATTCACAAAAATGTTGACTTATTTAAGCGCGCATTTTATAACGATTCTAACACTGAATCAGGCAGTTAATTTTCAGCAACTATGTGAAGTTTGTCAATGTTTGACTGACAGAAGCAGAAACAAAATGGGCAATAACTCTTTGAGATGGTTTCAGGAATTTGAATATGGAATTTCATGATATACGCATTTTAATAGCTTATTGGGACGTTGAATGAATGATTCTTTCCAGGCGTTGGTTTAGAGAACAAGTATGTCAATACTTCCAGCTGCAATAACTATTCAGATTTTCACTATGTTTTCTTACATCACAGGCACCTCCACGCCATTGCAGGCAACTCCAGCTGTTGTTTTGAAAATTCCAGCCTCATTTGTAGTCAATCGACATTTATATTTGAGCAAGGGGGTTACCTTAACATCAGAAAAAACAGATTCGCATGGAAGATCACTGCATTTGAGACCAAAACCGACCGAATTCTTTATGTTTTGAGCACTGTAAGCTGACACCAACGCCACTTCAATTGTCGTGTCTTTGGTAAATATTGAAAGTTCTGGAGGATATGATGTCTGACAAACTTTATATCTATAAGGGTCGAATAGCACTTTTTGATTTTTAATAAACTCCCTGGTTATTTTATATTTTGTCAAAAAAGAGGAAAACATACCGATTGTTGTCATTTTCTTGACAGTCACAGGCAGCTCCAGATGCCTGTCACAACTTTTTATCGGTACCTCCGCCGGAGGTACTTGTGATAGTTTACCAGGCGTGAATCAGGAAAATTTACTAAAATTATGATGTACTACGATGACATGCCTGGTTATGACATTAGATGCTGCTTTGGCGAAGTTACAAATATCAGGATAGCCCCGGGATCCGCAGCACAGAAAATGTCAAGGTAAATAGAGCTTTCTTTCCGTTTCGAATATTTTACATTCGCTCAAGTTTTCTAGTCGTTCTAACGACCTCGCAGGGAGTCTGTCAGAATTTTAAATCAGGAAATACTGGTACTAACATGGTGACTAAAATCTACTTGAACGCCAGTTTAAACTTTGTAACAGAGTCCATGCCCAAAGTACATGGTGACGCCATCGCCGTCTGATAAGAATTGGAAATGTGGTGCTAAGTGAACTAAATGAAATCTATTTTCGAAACGGAAAGACATAAGTCATTTACCTTGAAGCGCATTTTTTGCAAAAACATATCAAAATAAAAACACATGGTCGTCCACCCTAAACATGTCACCTGACGCATCTAAGGCAGAAAGCCAAGTTTCAACCTCCAGTAACGAGGAATTGGCCGTTCATTTTTAAACTTTCGTTTTAAGAAACCGGAATTTATTAATATGATCTTACTGGCCTATAAAAAATAAATTATTCTTATTAAAATACTCGCATCATTGTTATTGTATATACAATAACAATGATGCGAGTATTTTAATAAGAATCATTTGACTGATGAGGATGGATCTGTTTACGTTTTAAGACATTGTCTGATAATGGTAATGGGTACATCTGCATGTTTTTCTCCCGTTTGTTACAAAGGGGAACCAATTTTGTGACTTCCGTGTTTGATTCTCTGGACAACGAATCCCTTCCAAGATGGTGTCAACTCTTAAAGGAAAGAATTTGCTCCTGGAGGAGCAAATTCTTTCCGTGAAGAGTTGAGTCCCATTCAGAAGAGAGGCAAAAACAAAACAGGCAAGAGTTGCTTCCCCAGAAAGCGTACCCGTTCTGGCGTTCACCTTAAACATGGCCTCAATGGCATCTGTACCTGTTTAATCTGTCAGTCACATAATCAGCTGTTAGGAATGCAGCCTCAACAGTATTTTCTTGGCATTTTCACCCTATATTCCTGTCTGAGCATCTGCTAATAGTTTCAGTCGCTAAAGTATGTCATCATTTGGAAGCCTTCTCCAAATCTGACAAAACACCTGCGACAATGATGATACGAATAATGGTAGAAATGAAAGAGTTGTGACTGGGAACTAGTACTAAATCCATGTCAGTCGCAATCACTGACACTTGAATGAGCAGTGTTCTTCCTCTCTTTACCTTCCGCACACTGTAAACAAGAAATATCTTAAAAAAAGATAATCGGCGCAGATTAAATGGAAGTGTGTTTTGTTATATGTCTCTAGTTGAAGATTTGACAATAATTTTAATTTTCATGAATAAGTAAGCTATGTCGGTAGGCACCCACAACCGTAATTTTGACACTGGGTAGCGACAACGACCTATCTCAAAATTGAGTTGTTTAATTAGGAATTCGAAAATGGACCGCGGTCAATCTTGAAATTGACCTGATTTCAAAATAGTTATCAACATGTTTTACTGTTTGTTTGAGTGTATTAAACCGAAAGTAGAAATCGAAAGTACATCTGCGACGAAAAAAGTAAAGTTTTGAATATCTGCGTCTGTCTATTGTAAAATTACAAACAAGAGAAACATTTTGAATTAATATAAGGCAGAGTGCTAGTATTCAAAGTGCTCTACGACGAGAAAAATTCCTTGACCTTTGATATTATTGGCTAAATTTTGACACACGCGTTATTTGACTCGGACCAATGAAATCTTGTGAACTGTGGAACAATATCGAAATTATACGAGGCTGCGCCTCGAAAAAAATCACGTAAATTTTACGGTAAAAGAGCTTGCACCTATCTGGCTGCTAGGCCCTGTTCCGTACAATAAGGGAAAAGTACCGTATGGACACATTTAATTTCTTTAAAAGGAAGTTGAATGCAAAATCAAAGCAAGGTCTAAATACAATACAGTCAGTCAGTTTTGAAATATCAGTTCTTGTGATGAGGTGAAGAGAACTGATATTTCAAAATTTGAAGCTCAAGTTTACATGAGTGGGTTATCCGTGTGGACTAAGCGTCAACAAATTGTGTATGATTAAATTTTATTGGTAATGCATGCCTCAACGTAACGTCATCATGTGATGCAAGAAAGTATAAAAGAAAATGCGCAGTTACCAAAGGCTCATAAGGGTCTGTGTGATGTGAGAGTAAATATACAGTTGGATGTGTGTGCTCCGGAGAAGTTTGTCTTTATGCTATCTATGGTATACTGGCTTTCTATTTCAATATATCATCGCTCCAATATATTTTTGAATTGTGTGATAGCGGTGAAGAATAGTGCGAAAAAATGGCATAAACATATCCTTTTCCATGCGTCTTGTTTGCATTCATGATATAATGCTCAAACCAACGTAACTGTAAACAAGTAATATATTTTATTCGGTATTTCAATGCTTATTTTTTATTATATCAATAAGCTTTTGACCCATTTTATCGTCCCATAAAAGACTGTCGTTCGAAACCCACATTATCTCTTCTTTGCTTAATGGTCAAATTATGTTAAAAACTTACAAAAGTCATCAAAATCATTCTATAAAATATGATAACATCGGATATACAATGTAATTGAATGAACTGTTTTGAAACTTACACGCTAAAATTAAATAGAAAGGAAATCAAAATGTATAATAAAGACATTTATACTGAGTACAGTGATGAATTGTTGGCTGAAATGTGCCTTAACAGGAAAACTGGAACTTATAGTATTTACAGACAACAAAAGCTGAGATCAGCAGCCTGATCAGATGCTTTTTTGTTTGCGTCGATAAAATATATACCCTGAAAACTCTATAAAGTTAAAAAGAATCTCTGTAGCTGCACTGTCTGATCACGTTTTGGCGTTACGCGCACGGATAATACACATTTTGTTCCTGAAACGCTGTGACATATCAATTTTGTCTCCCGAATAAAAGATGACTGAGAAGGAAAGATAGTCACAGGAAATGCAGAGACAGCCGGCACTGTATTTTTTGTGTGTAGATTTTACGGTAGAATACCTGGCAACCAGCTGCCAGTCCATTGTCCGTTATTTTTACGGGCGCCCGTAAACACTGGCAGGAATCATCAAGCTGAGTAGGGTAGAATAAGACAGGTATTGTTTAGTTCATATAGCCCTTCAGCACATTAATGGTATTTTCGAGTGCTGCCAGCTAACATAAATCTACCATATCGTGATTTCAAAAACTGTTATACTGGCAGACGCCCGTAAAAATAACGGGAAATGGACTGGCAGCTGGTTGCCAGGTATTCTACTGTAAAATATTCGGAATATTTTTACAGTGTGAGATGGTCCACGCTCTTTCGGGAAAGCGGTCTACAAGTCGAAGGGGCACTAGAACACATAACCAAATCCAAATCCAAACACAAGTCGAAAAAAAACTACGGAAAACAGATTAGCAAGTTCCGCTTACATGTCAAAGGGAAACAGAAAAAAAAATCATGCAAGTTCCATTCACTGGTCGAAGGAAGAACGGAAATCACATGCAAGTTCCATCTACAAGACGAAGGAAATAGGAAAACATATGCAAGTTTCATATGATTTATATAACACTTAGATATATCTGTCATTAACGACTTCGTTAAGCTAACGGTGTTTTGAAAAACCAGGCCCTGATCTAGAATTATTTAATTCCTTTCTGACATACAATGTAATAAAAGGCATATGAAAACACACATCTGAAGGGATGGCACTCAGGCCTGATTGTTCAAAACCAGTGTCGTATTTAATGAGACACTGGATGTTCAAATGATTGTACATGCCATGCCGGTGTAATTCTTGGCGAGGGAGAACGCTTTTTAACCAAACTGTATAACTATCTCCGGGTTTTAAGAAGTAAGTTCGATCCAGAGTATCTATATCTTGGTTTTAGTAAACAAAATTTTACCTCTAGCAAATGTTCGTTTGCACTGGAGACTCCCAAAGAGGTGACCCTTAATAGAGGTGACCACATAAGCAGGTTTGCTGTATTTCGTCACCGAAAAAAAAAAAGAAATAACTTATGAAAAGTGTGAACAAACAAGACTAAGGCCAGTCAGCGCATACTCGCAGCTAATGTGGTAGCCTATAACAAGTCGAAGGGAAATAGGAAAACACATGCAAGTTTCATTCACAAGTCGAAGGGAAATAGGAAAACACATGCAAGTTTCATTCACAAGTTGAAGGAAAAACGGAAAATACATGCAAGTCCCATTTACCATTAGCAAGTACATACATGTACAGAAGAAAAACGGAAAACACATGCATGATCCGCTCACAAGTCGTAGAAAAACATGAAAATACATGCTCGCTCCATTTACAAGTAGAAGGAAAACCGGAAAACACATAGAAATGTCATTACAAGTAGAAGAGAAACTGGGTCACACTTTCAAGTTTCCTAACCGATGTGGAAGTGTTATGGTGATGCCGATTATCTAGCTTGACTTTGTATAACCTATTTCCAAGCGTCAACTTAAAAGGAATGCATTACCTTATTTACACATACATGTACTTGATAAGTTGAAACACTTAGAAAATATTGTCTCATAAATATCTTTCTTCACGATCAACGAAATTAGAAAGTTTGAATCGGGCAAAAGAACAGTGATGCGATAAATTTAGGAAAAAATGGTTATTCACTTATTGCATGGTGGTAATCGCGCATTATTGATTGAAAGACCTGAAACTATAGATATGCCAGGAAAACAAAAACAAAACAAAAAAGAAAATATTACAGATTCAGTAACTGCTCATATTCAAACAGTGTTAGGAACATTGGCATGGCCTGCTTGGTAGTGCAGGTAGGCTATGGGAAATGAAATAAATATAAACTTTACTCAGACTGATAAAAATGCCTCTGATATAAAATAAAAGCTGCATTTCCTTATGGGAAGGAAAGTTTACTGAACACTATCACATGTTTTTCTTGATTTGACGTGAAAATACAGGAGAGGTCACATTCACACAAGTGAAGAAACGCAAAAGAGAAAAAATGAACAATTATTCATCTTCAATAACACACGCTGTCCAACGTCACAGGAGAGGAACTGTATACATGGTTGGTATCATCGATATAGACATACAGAATACTGAACAGATGTAAAACATTTGTTTTTACTTGTTTCTATTTTTTAGAAAAGGAAGCCTAGTGGACAGCTATATAGGCGACCACAATGCAAGAAATACTCAAAACGGAATCCGCTTCAAGTTTTTATCTTGGATAAGCAGCTCGGAGCCCAATGTTTTCTTGTTTATCATTGTTATTACTTATTTACCAAATAAAGATAAGTTCAACACCATGACCACACTTTATAGCAATAAGACTTATCTTTATTACTTATCCACAGAAACTTACATTAAATTAATGTTCTTGAACAAAACTAAGTAGTAACTGATCAGCGCACCATAAAACAGAATGCTGACTTGAAGTGCTTATTGACATTTATTGTGTTGGAATTTTGATATTTTAAGATATTTAAAGTACATGTAAATGTGGCCAATGTACCCAAATTAAAAGTATGTGAACTTGCAAATCGTAGAAACGTTGACAGATCCGCTAGTTTTAAATAAACAGACATAAACTCAATTAAACCGAGTGTTCTTCTTTCATTCCTTTGGTGTATTCCTTGCTTCCAAAGGAGTTGACTTTTCAGAACTTAGTTATCTTCACTGCACAGCTGGTGTTGTGACGTGTTGCGGCCGTGAAATGTCACTCTGTACATTATCATTGTGCAGATTATACATTTTCTGGTCCTTTATGATTATTGAATTCATTTAGAGTCATTTTGAAGCTAGAGTTCTGCTAAAGCTGGTGCTTGGGGGGCGTGGCCAGTGTCGCACATTTCATGAACAGTCTCATTTAAACCCAGTTTGATGTTATTGTTTCTTTGGCGTAATCCTTCTTCCCAAAGGCCCTACCTATTCAGAACATTCAGACTCGTATACAGAGGTGTGATCAGGTGCTGGCATGTAGTAAACATCACCTGCCTATTATAATTTATCCGCTGTGTCTGTGTATCTGAGGCAATTTTTTGAATGTGGTCATCAAATCAGACATGAGTTTAGTAACGTCCAAATTGTAGGGATCAACAAGGTCATGGTGTCTCCCACGTCAAACACGGAAGTATCATCAGACATGACAGCTTCAAATCAGATAGGAATTGTACATTCAAAAAAAATCAAATCAGGATCTTAAATGTTTGACAGGGTAGAGAAAAAGTACGTAGTTATTTGGATAAAAAACGGGATTTTCCCGTCCAAAACGGCCTAGAAATCTAGATCCATCTTACAAGAAGGATTTAGATTTTAGGGATTGCTTCTAAGAGAAAAAAACCTCTTAAAGCTAATAGGGGGCTGCTGGCATTTTGCGGAACGGAACAGAGAGACTTTACGGAATAAATAGCATTTGAAATGTATATGTTTTTCAAGGGAAACAATAAATGTTTTTTCCCCATAAAAATATGCAAATTTAGCAACCAAATTTATTTTGATAATCAATGATTACTAGATTAACAAATAAGGAGGTAACGGCCTCATTGGACGGACGCTCGGCGCCCCGTTACTGCGGCTATGGATTCGTTCCGCTGAGGTGCGGGGGCAACGTCGATATGAGAATTGAAATACTACTATGTAACGGCCCAATGGCTGCTCCTTCTGGCACCGAGTCTTTTCACCCACCCGTTCTGCTCTGTTTAAATTCTCGTAACGACGTTTTTCACTGTTCTGTTCTGTTTCAAATCTCGTAACGACGTTCCCCACTTCCCCAGACGGTGCAGCCATAGGGCCGTTATGCTGAGCCTATTGCACACCATCGTTACGAGAATTTGAACATTAACAAGGGTTGGTGGTTTGTAGATGTTTCGTTTCCGCCTCCGTTTTATACGGTACAATTTTAGGATAATCGCAGTGTTTCGATATTTTGGGTTAAGGCACTACAAATTATTTTGGCAAAAGCCTGTTTATGATTTATGATGATAGAAACATGATTCGACAGACCAATGGAGATTCTTGCTAACAATTAAATATCTTCATTATCTAGCTAGTGGCAATTAATTCATGTTAATTTCTATTCAAATGATAATTTTTGTCGCGATGGGGGAGCACTTTGAAAGGATGGATAAATTAATATGTCAGAATTTTTAAAAGATCTCGGATTTAAGTTAGACGTCATGATTTTATATAGTCTCCGTGTGGAGAGGCAGTAGGATAAGTTTTTACGCTTTGTTTGGTTGTCTTCAATTTAACATTTATATTAATATTGTAGGCTTGAATGATATTTAATACAGTCCGAATTGATATGTAACCAAGATAAGCATAATTAGATCGACTCTACTTCGACTGAATATGTATCGGATTTTCTTTTGTTTGGCTTTTGGTGTATGTTTTATTTCTTTGTTCCATCAAAGTTTAGATGCATTTTTTTCTATACATCACGGGGATAATACCAATGTGCCTGCCCGCGCCGTCGACGGAGAATTCGGTCGTAAGCATTACCAACAATTACCAACAATGATCAAGGGCGTAGCTACCTTTACGCAAATACGCAGGTGCGTATTGAAATTTTGTCAAATTGACAAAATTTCAACACACACCTGCGTATTTTAATGCTGAAATGTTGTTAATTGGGCATAATTTTAATACTAACTGCCAAGAGACACGAAAATTTGAAATATCTTAGCGGCTTAGCCCCCTATTAGTGCCCTCAGTGAGTATCAAACATGATTGTGCGTACTGTGTAATTGCCCCTAGCTACGCCCCTGATGATAATTGATCGTATTGTCATCTTTCGACCGCGCTGATACTACTGTCGACGGCCATTTTTGAATGTTTGGTAACTGACTGGCTCGGGTGAGAGCACAGATAGGGAAATTGGTATTACCCCTATGAACAGATGATACTCATGGTACAATTTGGCTTTCATGCCAATATGATAGAGAATTTGACTGTCATGCAAGTGGTTCGTCTTGAGAATTTTATGATCATGAATCAGCCCGTAAAACTAACAAGGTTTGGTATTACGTAGCGAAGGTAAGATTTCAGAAACAGCCTTCACAAGATTCTTTCAGGGCAGCTGAAAACTGGACAAAGGTAGAAAGAGATTGTTTTGAAGTCATATGTGGTGCCCCAACGACCTTGTAAGGTTATATGATAGAATAGAAAAGAAGATTCTTTTACTCTTGCATGGTTTTTTCTCTGCCAGATCTGGAATGCGCAGACTTCTGATTTGTTTACCTATGGTTCTCATGGTTTCGAGGTCTTTGAACACGGGGCATCCCAGTCTGAACTCACTTGTGGTTCTGAACCAGCCACGTACTTTTCCATTAATTAGATCTTCACTACTAGTCTTATAAAATAGATGGTGTAGAGTGTAGACTAAAATTTAAACACAATCCGCAACTTGATTTTCATTGGTGTTGATTTTTTCACGGCTGCACAAAGCGCTGCATACATACTCTGTCAAAAACTTTCTCGTGGGTCTCTGCATGTTTTGAGGATATATTTTACGGAGATTTCTAAATCAGTGGTGCATCGTCTAGCTCTGAAACCAGCTTGTTCGTCAGCAACAATCTGCTCTGCTTGTGGCTTCGGCCTCTTTACGTCACTTTACTAGGATGGCCGATGAGAGTGACCGTTCTGTGATTTTGGCACTATTGGAAAGTCCTTTTTTTGGGAGTGTGATAATCAGTGACTGCAATGCTGTATGCTACACTACTATTTGCCTTTTGCCCTCTTCTAAACCAGCTTCTGCTAGTTTGTTGTCAACGTCAATCTATAGGCTTCCCGTGCTTTAAAAATGCTCTGAATGCAGCCTCGTTTTCTGCTCTCATAATTGTTGGCAGAGGAGCTAAAAAGTGATGGGTCACCGGATGTCTGGTGGTTGCACTGCTCTGAACAATTATCCGTCGATATCCTTTTCATTCGTTGAAATATTTCCGACTTTTCGACTGGTGTGTGTTAGTTTGTCTGTCTGTCTCTTTGTCTTTGGCATTTCCGTTCGTACAGGTTTCACAGTGTAGATTATAAAGTTAGTTCTAAAACAGTAATGGATTTTACCGGCGTCCCTTTAGTTAAACCTTCACTTTTATCGTTAGGTTTTCTTTCTATATTCCCATGATGATCCTTAAGTCATCGTTGATTTTCTTCCGTCATCATCCTCTTTACACTTTGTTAATATCCCAACACTGTACGTTCCAGTTAGCTCTGAACTTTTATTCTTCACCTTCTCCCTTCTGTCACAGATACCGGTATCAAGTAAGCCAATCTCTTTGTCTACCTGGGATTGAAAAAAAAAAGCAAATTAACCTTCAGAACACCGAAAATACAAATTATATATATTATAAATTTGCAAACAGTGTAGATTCAGACAAGGCGGCTCATCTGGTCCTTCACTGTTTGCTCTTTGGTCTTTGAGATTCTCAATATGATATAGCTTGGACGTTACTTTTTTGCAGTTTTTGCAGACATAGATTTTGTCATCTATTTTTATTTTTTGGGCGCTTTAAGAGTAAAACAAAAACGCCCCACACCCACTCCTCGATAGTCTTACTAACGCCCACTTCAAGTCAAATCGTCTGTTGTGGTTCTTCTGCGCCAGACTGTGTCTGCTGTCACCGAAAATATGGTGCTTTGTTTTGTCATTTGTATTTTCCTATTTCTTTATCTTTCGATGTCTTTGTGCTTTTCACAAGGTCTTTCCGGGGTATTGTCATCTGTATTTTGGCCAAGCATCTGGCTGACTGTTTAACTGATCCCACTTTTGAATGTCGAAACCGTAGCCAACATCCAGTGGCGTGTTCTGTTCTGTTTCAATTCTCGTAACAACGTTCCCCAAGTTGCTCAGCGGTACGTAACCAGAGTTGCGTACACCTGGTGCCGAGTGTCTGTCCGTTCATGTACTTTGGCACATAAGACTCTTCTTTATGTCTGGTCCGATTTTAAATGCTTGCGCTATTTTAGTTTCCATCAGATTTTCAATGTTAAACCTTATCCGGGTTCAGCTTGAAGTTCGTTGACTACTTCAGATACAACCAAAAGACATTATTAGGTTCCCATGTCATCACCAAGAAGCCTTTAAGTGGTTACGATTCTGATGCTTGATAAAAAAAGCTAAGTTAGTTGGAAATCTAAGGTTTTCTATGCAAATAACGTCGAGATTGTGTGGATGAGCTTGGGTCATTCTATTTGCCGTTTGCCGGCTACTGTAATTTGCGGAACGGGACGGAACAGAAACCTTTTACGGAATAAATCGCATTGAAAATAATGTTTTTCAAGGGAAATAACTAAATATTACATAAATGCGATTTATTCCATAAATTATAAGCAAATTAAGCAACCAACTTTATTTCAATATTCAATGATTACTAGTTTAACAAACCGAGAGGCTTCATTCCGTTGGACGGACACTCGGCGCCAGGTGTGTGCAACTATGGTTACGTACCGCTGAGCCACTTGGGGAACGTCGTTACGAGAATTGAAACAGAACAGAACGGGCTTCATTCCGTTGAGCCTCCTGGGGAACAACGACTGCGTAGACCCCGTGGTCCTCAGGTGGATGTTATTCTCTGGGGATCCCGTTACGCCACATATTGACAAATCATCGGCTGGGTGGGTGCCAGGAGGTGCAACTGTGTATCCGTTCCGCTGAGCCTCTTGGGGACCACCGTTACGAGAATTAGAACAACAGCAACTACGCGTGAGGTGGTGGATTAGTGGATTTTCCTTCCATTCCGCAAAAAACCAATAGCCCCGTTTGCCCGCAGACACTTTTCGGAAAAGTGTCGCGGTTCGAATGTTGATGGCTGTTTTATAAAAGGCGAACTTTGGGCTTTTCCAACGGGAAGTGACTGTGTGCTTACAGAAGCTAAATATGTTCGCCTGATCATATCTATCAATACGTCGTAAATTTTGTTAGGTGATGTTGATAGATGAAAGATATTTTCAATAGTAGCATGAAAAAGCCGCAACGATTCACACAGAATACAAATTTATTCACTCTCAACTACACCTGTACATATTTTATATATTATGGTGACTTATGACCTCACATTCTCCTCTCTTAAACGGGTGTCATTTGAAAAATCCATTATTTCTTTCCGGTTAAAAGGTTGCATTATGTGTAATACATGCAAAAATTACCAAATTCATTCTATCAAAAGTGATAACATCGTATATATAGATGTAATTGAATGAAATTGTATGGAAATATCGCGTAAAAAGTAGGTAGGTAGGAAAATATATGTATTATAAAGATATAAACATTAAATTGTACCATAAATTATTAACGTATTGAATTGCGGTTCTGATATATTAATTTCGTGCCGTACATAGCCAATGAGGGTAGATTGGTAACATGTGTTTGACAAGCTATCCATTTATCTATAATGGCCAACATTAATGTGTTGGAAATTTGATCACCAAATAATAGTTTATTATCTAAATTATCACATTAATATGATATACTTTCTTTCGTTTAAAACATTATTAACAGACATTTTTATATTGCGATAAAATGTTATAAACTTTATTGATAAAGGTTAATTGAAAACCTGACTAGAGACTTTAGGAACTGCGCATGCCCTCATGTGCAGCACATGCATTAGTTTTAGATATGCAGAGTCCAGCTGATATTATGCCTAAGTGCACATGCTGTGACCATAATTTTCATGTGTGCAAGTTTATCAGGGCATGTGTAAATGTTATGCGTTATACAGGTTTTCTTACTGGGCGTCTGACTTTTTATTTACCAAACAATTTTTAAAAATTGGGACACCTTAGTTGAACTACTGTAATAGTCCTAAACTGTACCAGTTTGGTTTTATCTTGCAGTAATAAGCACAAAAGATGCAGATGGAATGGCAAACAGTGTAGAACCAGACCAGACTGCTCCATTTGCAGCAGTCTGATTTGGGTCTGCATTGTTTGGTCAGACCTGTCTGTTTCAGCACTTAGAATTTTTGCGGTGTTTTAGCTATGACATAGCAAAATGATAAATTAAGTCCTTGGTCAGGTTCATATTCGTATATTTTCTCGTTTCAACTATTTGTACAAAAATAAGTTTTAAACTAATACATAAAACTACTATACTATTTATTGATCATACAACTTATCATAATGATTGCTGTTAATGAAATACTAAATGAAGTCGCACCACAAGAAATTTCCTAGCCTCAATTTAGCAATGGACGCTATTAAATTTATATTTTTTATACTTTTCCTATGCCTTTCCTGAAAATCACGAAATTTGAATACAATATGTATCGAAGGTAGTGTAGATTATTAAGCTTACACCAGTTTTGATTCAAAGCTTGCTTTTTTCAGAAAGATGAAGACAACTAAGTAAGGTTTTAGCACATTTTCTCTTTTACCACTAAATGAGGGCAGAGAAGTATGAAAAGGATTTTAGTGCAGCTAAAGAAGCGTACTATCAGAACATACACAAGCCTTTCAAACAAAGACACGACAGTCTTATCAAAAATGAACGCAATGCACGTCACTCTTTACAACAAAGAAGTGACATCGTCATAAACCCGGCCGAAAAAGGATCCGCAGTCGTTGTCATGGATAGAGATCACTATGTCTCAGAGGTAGAGAGGGAACTAAATGATTCGACTCATAACGAACTTCTAGATCCTGACACAACAGACCAGTTTGCCAAAGAGTTATCTGAGTCAGTTGAAGAGATGTTTGATAATGGCCACGTCACCGAGAAGAACATAATGATATACCGCATTGCAGACCAGCAAAAAGCCGACAGATTTTATTTGCTTCCAAAAATACACAAAGCTGGAAACCCTGGACGCCCTATAGTTTTAGCCAATGGACATCCCGCTGAGAAGATTTCAGAGTTTGTGGACCTACATTTGCAGCCCAGCATCAACAACTTACCGTCTTACTCACTAGAGGTCGAACGCCCCCATGCACTGACACAGCCATTTTTTCTAGTCACCCTTGTTGATACCATGAGGTTGTGCGGTATTCAGTCGTCGTATCCAATCGCTCTCACGGGCTTTTCTGGTATTATCCAACAACTGAGCACCATGTTCGATGCAACCAAGGGAGACATGGCTGTTGAAGTCGTGGTCATGTAAGTGGAAATGCTCGGTAACAGATGACCAGTAAAATCTCCGCTTCGTCCAGACAGAGCGGTGTTCATTCATGCGCTCATTAAGTGCACGTCTTGTTTCGCCTACCTATCGTTTGCCACGCTGAGTGCACGTGATTATGTAGATGACATTTCCAGATTTCACTTTGTCTGTTTCCTGAGCTTTACTGACACTCCTGATGATGATTTGACTATTTAAGTTGGTGTCATCAGTTTATATGTAAAGCATCTTTTGTTATCACAAGGCTTGGACTCCTCTATCGGCCCATCATCACTTGCACGAATAAGAACACCACTTAGGCTTTTTGGCCTTCCATATGCCGTTATTGGCTTCTGAGGTAAAATCTTATTCAAGTGTTTTGGAGACTCGCTAATCGAACAGTGTTTGTTGACAATCTCCTTGACTTTAGGTAGCTCTGGATGATGTGCCAGCACGAAGAGGTAAATGTGTTTGACGGTTCTGGCTTTTCCTTGTAGCGAAGTAGGTCTTCTCTTCCCTGTGATCTAGTTTTCGAAGTCGATCTGACAATTGCCTGAGTTCTGTTACCTCGTCGTCGAAGGTGACCCGACAACTCTGTTGCCCTAGACTCAAATGTATCAAGATTTTAGCATATTCGCCTGATACGGAGGGCCAGACTGTATGGAGCATTTCTACTGCAGTGGTTCGGGTGACAGTGTGAGGGTAGAAGGTATTGATATGTATCTGTACGTTTCGTAAACAGGCCCACACCAATCTCGTGACCCACAAGCCTAGACTTGGTGTCCAGAAACACATGCTGTTCATTGGAGACCTCAGGGTAGTGTGAAAGCTGTTTGCTCTTTGGAGGAAAATGACCATGTCTCCATATCAAGACCACGTAATCGATGAACCCGAACCATGAAAATGGTTTTAGACTTACTTAGCTGATAAGCTATCCCCCCAACTACCCATGAAGATATTTGCATTTTTGTGCCCATAGCTGTGCCTTGGACTTGCAAGTAGTGTTTCCTCTTTCGCTTGAACTCCAAGTTGTCGCACTTCAGAATAAGTGTGAGAAGCTGGACAAGAGTTTCTGTTAATGAGTCTTTGACAGGTCTCTCCTCCGAAACCTCCTTGCATGCACGAATGTCATCTTTATGTGGAATGGTGGTATACAGAGATGTAACATCCATGGAGATAAGGAGCGTTTCAGATGGGATCGGACATGATTCCTTAAGTTTCCTTACGTCTTCATTTGTGTCCATCAAATAAGAAGGTAAGTTGTTGACGCTGTGCTGCAGACGTAGGTCCACAAACTCTGAAATCTTCTCTGTGGGGTGTACATTAGCTGAAACTAGAGGGCATCCAGGGTTACCAGTTTTGTGTATTTTGGGAGCAGATAAAATCCGTCGGCTTTTGGCTGATCTATAATGAGGTAGAGGCTTGTGGGTCACGCCAGAGCCAGAACCATCAAACACATTGATCCCCTTCGTGCTGATGTATCATCTAGAGCTACCTAAAGTCAAGGAGATTTACAACAAACACTGGCCGATTACAGAGTTTTCAAAACGCTTGGATAAGATTTTTCCCTCGAATACAGAAGGCCAAAAATGCTAAGGGATATTATTGTTTGCGTAATAAAGCTCAACCAAGACCCCAGTGATGATGGACCCATAGGGGAGTCAAAGCCTTGTGATAACAAAAGATGATTTACTTGTAAACTGATGATACCAACCCAGACTGATAAGTCATCATCAAGAGCGTCAGTTAAATTCAGGAGACAGACAAACTGCAAATGCCATCTACCTAATTACGTGCACTTTGTATGGCCAACTGTATGGAGGCGATACATATCGTGCCCTGAATGGCCATCACTCTGATAGGAGGAAGCGAAGATTTCATAAGTCATATCTGTCCACTTCCATGACCACGACTTGCTGACTCGATCACTGAAGATACCAGAAAGACCGTGAGAACAACTGGATCTGTCGACTGAATACCATACAACCTCATGGTATCAATAAGGGCGACCAGGACAGAAAAGACGTTGTGTCAGTGCATGGGGATGATTGACTGCTAGACACCCTCGTATCGTCTCTGAAGGATGGTAACGGTTGACTTGATTGGGATGCCGTGGAACTTTCGGCATTGGGGGCGTCTTCCCCATATTGACTATAGACAGACAAGTGCATACTGTACTTGCAGTAGGTGCGGGACGTTTCCTTTTGCCATCTTATTGATCACTCTTCTTTGGCCATAGATGCCATGAACCTTATTCCACCGAGGGGGTAGTCAGTGGCCTGCTGCGCTTGCAGCAGATGCGGATGCTCCTTTTCTTCTTTTACGATATTGACTATAGACAAACAAGTACCTGCTTTCTTTGCAGTAGATACGGGACTTTTAATTTGTCCCCTTATTTGTCAACGTTCCTTGGCCGTAGATATCATGAACCTTGTTCCACCGAAGGGGTAGTCAGTGGCATGCAGCGTTTGCAGCAGGTGCGGGCTTCCCTTTTCTTCTCTTTTCCCATATAATCTTACCTTTCATCTCTACTCTCCCTGGTAGGGACGGAAGTGCCGTCTCTAGGTACCTTTAGAATCAATACAACCAACCGAACCCACTAAACATTATGTCAGTTGTAATGCAGTTTTACAGTTTCTCGAGCTGCAACACAACGAGACCTGATTCTTGTACATATACGTGATTTATACTTTGATCACTGTAGCGCTGTGATTATTCGCGCATTTTGAAAAAAAATGAATATAAAATAAGGCGCAGTTAGTCCTTTTAATTTTATAATTTGACTTACATGGTCTTCGCTATGGGGATTTGGGTTGTTCAATTTTGTTTTTGGAATCATCTCTTTCTTCTGTTCAGGTTTTTTTTTCAAAATGTAAATATTTTTGCTTAGTGTTTCTATTTTTATTGTTTGTAAACCTCTAATGAAGCCGAAATGCAAAAGTGGTAACAAATTGACAAATTATGCACTGTTTATGATTATCTCTCCATGTATGGCCGCCACTGGTCGCACGCCAGTACTACTCAAACGTTGCTATGAATACTATAACAGTCACAGCAGTAAGTTTCAATATATAATTTCATTAATTATCATATTAAGTGAAGTTTGGCATTTGTTTAGCTTTGCTTTGCAAATATAGGCACACAACTTCGCGCGTACTACCCAATATTTGATCTGAGGAAACGTTAACTAAACAAAACAGGCTCTTCCTTTGATACATTTTTGGTTCCAAAACAGATTCGCATCGCACTGACACTTCTTTTTAAATCTTAGATTAGTTTTCGAACTAATAAAACAGGACATATTGATATCTTTTAAGTGTAACACCCCCCTTCAACACACCCCTGTTTCTCCTTGTCAAAATCTCTCTCTCTCTCTCTCTCTCTCTCTCTGTAGCAAATATGCCTTTAGTGAGACGGAAGAAAGAAACTCTATCATTATTGGGAAAGTTGTCTCTAAATTAAAGTTGGATGGACAATCTATAGCCTGCTTAGATGTCCATTTAACATGGTGAGGGATCAGGGGGAACTATCACTATATAGTCATATTTCCGGGAAAAACCCTGATATACATTTTTTTCGGGCGGAATATTTACTGTGGAAAATTCATAGTTATGTTTCCGCAGGTATTGGAAAACCTGCGAGGGAGGGGTGGGGATTACGGGCCTTCTCTCTTACAGAAACAACGAAAAGGAGAATTATTTGACTAGACTAGTAAATTGCCATAAAAATAAAACTGTTCTATTATTCTATTAATTTTCTAGCATGAGGTCAGATATGAGGTTTATATTACCTCAATCAAGCCGAATGAATCGAAGTGGCCGAGACAAGCAAACGATTCCTTGTTGCAAGACGATGAAAAGAAAATGCCGCTATAGCCTTTGTGTACGAGGGGCATTTCAGAAATAATGTAAATGGTCCGCGGATATCCTATCCTTTGATATTTTGGTAGGTTGGTTGGTTCGGGTTTAACGGCCCTTTGAGACAGTATTTCAGTCTATATCGGACCGTCTCCAAAAAGAGAGGGAGAAAGAAGAGAGAAAAAATATCCAAACAACCTCTACCCGCACCTTCTGCAAGCACAGTAGGCCCTTGCCCTACTATCATCCAAATCAGTAGGACGCTCGGATAGTGTAAGTTATACCCAGCACCATCGCACCACCCGACCATCCTTCCTTTGATATTTAAAACTAGTTCTATATACATTGAAAAGACAAATTCCATAGGGATCTGGATACTAGAAATAGTAAATTTTCATTGAAAGTACCTTATGTTCTTTTGTTCTTTGCTCAATGAGACAATGATATGTGTAATGGAAATACACCGAGTCTTGTTCTTTAAATGTACAATAAGAAAGTTAAAAATTATCGCCAGATTCTATACAAGTAACATAATAAACCAGTTTCGTTCCGTAATTTCTTAATTTTGATAAGGCAGTCAATTCAAAATATGATTAGTATCAAAGGATCCAAATGGTTAAAAAGCGGAAATTTAGAAATAAAAGTCTAGACCAATCAAGAATTTCTGATTTCTCAGAATATATCCTATGATCTCAAAGAACAAAAATACAATATAACTGGAAAATTAAACAAGACTTACCTTCGAAGAAGGGAAGGTGCAGTTTAGTTGAAATTTCATCGACCACAAGCTCCTTAAGGGGTCACACAGAGATAACCCAGTCTTCCATGATAGAGGTCAGTTTTTAGAGCACACCCAAGCTGCCAAGTAACACACAGGCAGCTGGTGTTAGATCAGATCAAGATATTGGTGGCATCCCCAAGAAGCAATATCTTGATCCCGTGTTATGAAGAATCATACATAATATTTGGGTTTGGGTGGGAGGGTGTGTGACCCCTTAAGGAGCTTGTGGTCGATGAAATTTCAACTAAACTGCACCTTCCCTTCTTCGAAGGTAAGTCTTGTTTAATTTTCCAATTTCATCTCCCACTTAGCTCCTTAATGGGGCCCCACAGAGATTTTAGAGATGATTCTTCATAAACTCAAATTAGATTTAACATCCAGAATGTTAATTTTTTAACAATGCAAAGGAAAGCGTAAGTGAAATCAGTCAAATGTAACTTCTGATATTTTATAAAGTTTATCTACCAACCAAGAACTTTTAGTTTCAAATATGAAATCCTACCAAAGTTTATTAGCTGAAAATTGTATAATGCCTTCATTTTGTTCATGTGACCATCTCTATTAAGTGGTCATCTGCTTTAGCAACCACTTTTTTGATGTCCTTTGAACCCAAATACAGTGCAAATCAGCCAGTGTTTTTGTTCCAATTTAGACAGATTTGACTGTAAAATTAAATTCTAAAAGAGTTCCTTCAAGATTAGACAATAAATTCAAAAGAAGGAACATGGGCCATACCTTGAAGTTTTGGCTAATCATTTAAACTGTAAGCAGACATAACTGATTCCCAATAGGCCAAATAAACTTTTAGCCCACAACAGGTTTCACACCTGTGAACATATGGCCTAACTCTTTCAGCAGATACACCCTGCACAAACAAGGCCGAACTGAAGCTTGCATCAGCTATAAAAGGATCCCGCACAGGAGAATCTGTCAGAGCTTATTGAAACTTTCAGCAGAGGTTAGATATGTTTCAACTGAAGCTTTCATAATGATCAAAAGAATTTTTCAAGTGTCAAAGATCCACTACATGACAAATAGCACAATCTCTTGAGACTTGATTTCTTCCTTGTACAATAAAACCAAACATTACAAATCCAAGTCTGCCCAAGTTGATGTACCAAAGACATTAAACTGGAGGATCTACTAGGTAAGTGTTAGTTATATAATTTGAGACCTCATGAAATTTTGATTGTCTGTGGGATATCCCACATATGGGATGATGAAATGTAATGAATTGAAATGTGATTACATAGAAACCAGTCACTTCATAAATTCTTTGTTTTAATAGTCCAGTGACCAAAAATGCATGTGTTCCCAGGATACCTTGTCACTGACAGTATGGAAACTCATATACCCATGGGAATCCAGAAGTAATTGGGATTCAGGAGTTTTCACCCCCACCCCTTTTTTAATATAATGATTCTTTAGTAAATGTCATCCATCTGTGCAAAAACGATCTAATAAATATAGCCAAGTAAATCTGCATAATACTGCACCCTAGCTATGGCTCCCTAATTTTACTGGGAAGATTCTGAGTTGCTATTTTGAGAACTTCCTGTATATTTCCTATGTATTATTCCCTAATAGCATGTGGAAAAATGTTAAGTATTTAATAACAAGGCCCTTGCATTTAGCATAAAATAAACTACAATGCTGCCTTACTTTTGGCTATATCCAGACTCAGCTGAAAATTATGTCCAAACTCCAACAGTAGTTTCAACTTTTCAAGTAAATGGTATGTAGACACCTTACTATCCCTCTTGATGTGTCTTCAATGGATCAAGACAGATGTATAATTATTATATCTAAACTTTGTCCAAATGATGCTGAGCCCTAGTTTTGTTAAATCAATATGATATAATTTAATGCTGAAAAAGAAACATGCTCCATGTCTAGAAATGACTGTTTGATCACAAGTCATTATTTCTGCATTAATTTCTCAAATTTTTGTATATGAAGACAGGTAATGTTGCTTCCCAAAAGAAGTGAAACAAATATAATTCATATCTAACAACATTCAATTTTAAGATTTATGAACATTGGATTCATCCTACAATTAAGGTACCACAGGTAAAGACTAAGATTGTAAACACAAGTGATTGCAGTAACTTGATTACCATCAAAAGCTCATTAGTTCCAAGATAACAGTCAAGTATTACACAAGCATCATAAACTTGTTAACCCCTGTCAGGGGCCTCGAATCCCTTCTTTATATTGATACAGCCAGGTTCTCTGAAATCTGATACCTTCTCCTGCAGGAAATACTACAAGACTTAGTGACCTCAACATGTGGTCTTTGGAAAGACATGATGTGGGATTACCGTAAATTATCATATGAACATTGATTTGCATTTTAGTTTCAATAGGACTATGCCTAAAATGCCTTATCACAGGCAGAATCTTGCATTTAGAAAAGGCCAAATTACATACTTTAATAATAATTTATTGGTTTTGCACAGGTCTAGAAATCTGAAAAACCCTCACAAGTGAGTAGGTATGTGCAATATCTTTTGACTATTGTATCATATTGTCGATAAAGCAACCTTTAACATACAAATGTATATGACTGTTCATATCAAGGAATATATTTAAAATAAAACGCATGGGGAGACATTTTAAATATTACATTTTAGGTCTTCAGTGACCCCTCCTCCATTCAAGAATATCAAAGCATTGCCTTTCAGACAAAATATAATGTCAGCACAAATTGTTGCAAAGCATGGCTGAAACTCACTGTAAAGTGCATCACTGTCTTAAACCAGCACAATATCGTTCTGGAAGCAGAATTGAAACATATTTCAAACCAGCCAAATAAAATCACTACAAGAACGATTAGCTTACATGACTCAAAGAAAGCCAAACTGCAGTTGTCATCAATTCTCCAGTCAGTTTTTCCAGAAATCGTAAAAATTGTCAGCTATACCAAACACCACAGTTGTTATCAGCAGTATCAGAAATCATATCTGTTCCAAGAGCTCTAACAGCCATGCCCTAAACAACTGTTGCCAGAATCTGTTGCTGTTGTCAGCAAATACCATAAACTGTTTTAAACAGTAACTATTATAGAAGTCATGCCTGCTGTCAGCAATATCAGATATTGCAGCTGTGAACAATGAAGTAATATCTTTGGTTATCCCTTCAGTTCCCATTGTCGGAAAATACAAATTTGACATGGAGTCATAAAAGCGATCTTAAAGACCGCCAAGTAAAAGGGAAACCATGACAAATAAGCTCTGAACAACTCTGACAACAATGCCAGAAAACTGTGACTTCTGCTTTGAACAAATCTGACAGCAATATGCAAGAAAACCTTGTCTTTATCCTGAACAACTCTGACAGCAATGTCAAAACTGTGACTTTCGCTTTGAATAACTCTGACAGCAATGCCAGAAAACCATGCCTTTTGCTCTGACCAACTCTGACAGCAATGTCAGAAAACCATGACTTTGCCCTGAACAACTCTGACAGCACTGCCTGAAACCAACGTCATCAATAGTTATATCATCAGGAGGTACACAAAAGCTGTTGTCAGCCAAGCCAGAAATTCTAGCTGTGGTAAGATATACAGAAAATCGGATGTTGTCAGCTGTTTGTCATATCACAGACATAGTTATCTTTACTATTGTCTGTAGTACTAGAAATCCACAATCCAAAAACCAATGCATGTATCAAGATAAGACAGCACTGAGCTTGAAGCTTTTCAATCAAACCATACTTCATAAGTTCATAAGTTTGTAAGTTGTCAACAGGTTCAATTTTTCGCAATATGTATGGTATACAATTCATAAAATGCCTGATGGTCTGGCCATGGTTAAGATATAATGCTCTGCTGATCTTGTTTAAAATTTTCCCAAAAGTTTCATGATTGGTAACTACTTAATTCTTTCTGCATTTTCCAAAGTTTCAATTTTTAGAGTAACAATATTTTCGGATAAATTAGTGCATACAGATCAATACAAAATTTTTGGATCGTGCAAAAATCTTTTTCTGTGGAATAAACTGAAAATGCAATCATGACATTTCATAGTAGGAAGTAGTAATCTAAGGTGTCAAACATTACTTCAAATATCATATGTTAAACCTCTACTGTTCATTGTCTTTTAAAGAAATATTGCCATTGAACAGACTGTTCTGTATCAGCTGTAATACCACTCACAAAGTAGCTACATGTAGTCTTGTACATGTAGTCAAGAAGTTTTGCCTTTCAGGCTGTCAATCAGTTGTAATACAGCATACAAAGAAGCTACCCATAGTCATGTACATGCATAATCAAGAAATTTTGCCTTTCAGGCTGATATTTCGTTGAAATACAGTAAACATGTATAATTCAGTGACTGTCATTAGAAATGAACAGGCAAACAATCATTGCCATTCAGGCATCAGATGATAGCCGCAATTTGCAGCCTAAATTCATTGCCTTTCAGGCTGTAGCTGCAATTCGCATCCTAAATACATTAATATTAATTCATTGCTTTTCAAGCTGTAGCTGCAATTCGCAGCATAAATTCATTGCCTTTCAGACTGTAAATTCATTGCCTTTCAGGCTGTAGCTGCAATTCGCAGCCTAAATTCATAAATTCATTGCCTTTCAGGCTGTAGCTGCAATTCGCATCCTAAATTCATAAATGCATTGCCTTTCAGGCTGTAGCTGCAATTCGCAGCCTAAATTCATTTCCTTTCAGACTGTAAATTCATTGCCTTTCAGGCTGTAGCTACAATTCGCAGCCTAAATTCATAAATTCATTGCCTTTCAGGCTGTAGCTGCAATTCGCAGCCTAAATTCATAAGTTCATTGCCTTTCAGGCTGTAGCTGCAATTCGCAGCCTAAATTCATTGCCTTTCAGGCAGCAGAAGCAAGATTATTGCTCCAAAGCAAAGCAGTTTAGCCAAAAACTATTCCTGTTTGATAAAAGTGAGAGCTGTTTCACAACCAACTGCACTATTGCAGTAATTATGGTACACAAGTGTGCATGCCTCCAAAATGGCTGATAATAAACCATAACCTAGGCTAAACAGGTCCAAACCAAAGAAATGGTAAATTTGTCAAAACCAACATACCTAGCTATCCCAAACCATATTCCATATAACTTAAATACAATTGAATATCCCTAGAACACAATAAAACCTCTGAAAAACTAATTTCTTAGCTAAAACAAACCACCCAATTAGAGCCCTAAAAACTTGGTCCATTTTCTATCACTTCCAACATGGTTCTGACCTCTATCATGGAAGACTGGGTTATCTCTGTGGGGCCCCATTAAGGAGCTAAGTGGGAGATGAAATCTGCTCTATGGATGATGTACGTTTTACGGCCGCCACATGGCACAACACCTGCTGTTTTATATGACGTATTGATATTGAAATATGTGGGTGAGTGAGGAAAATTATCCTAAATGTTCAGGTTGGACACTGACAAAAGAGCATAAGTTGATTTTAAAAGATTATGTATTAAGTAGAAAATTGTGTCTGTGAGACTAATGTCTTAGTTCAAAAGGCTGTAATTCTGCAAAAATTAATTCTGGCTTTATCAAAACCCCACTTGCACGTTTTTCAATATGTCCACAACATGTATGCATAATTTTAAAAATATCCGTTGAAACTGTAGGAGGAGTTGATTAGACAAACTCTATACCATAAAGTGTGACGAACGGACAGACGGGCGGACAGACAGACAGGAGCAACTCTTACTGCCCTCCCCTCCCCACCGACTGTCGTCATGGGGACATAAAGGAAAAAAGCCTGACGAAATAAATTTTATTAATTTCTTGTTTCATATGTCATCAAATAGTCACTTCCACATACATGTAATAAGACCTCAAAATCGAGGTTTAAACAGCTATTTTGCACAGGAAGTGACGTTATGAGAAATGCACTTTGTTCCATGATTAGCCTATCTTAAAAAAGATACTGTTAATGCATTACAAAAGCTGATATAATGACTATCAGATTGAAGCAGTTTCAGTATAATGGAGAAGACAATCAGCAATCCACGGCTGTTTGAATCCATAGTTTAGAAAGTATGCAAAGATCTTCACATAAATATATCGTTGTCTATACCACACAGAAAATACAGTGTATTAATTTTTTTTGAGTGAAGGTCGTTTGGTGATATGTCCACCTAAAATTTAAGACATGAAATTTCAAAGATTTGTCGACATTCCAAGGAATGGCAGACTCCTTAACACTATTTCTGAAATGCCCCTCGTAAGTCAGTAATGCGGTTGATAAATGTGATCATGCACCAGTTTGCAGCTCGTTTCCTTATACACAGAGTCACCCTAAACGTGAAAGTGTGCAATGAAGCCGTGGCCTTAAATTAGAAACTACAGACAGTAGTACACATACATGTACTTCCAATATTAAAGCTGATCCTCTTAAGACAAATTAGTTTTAGCCTGAGATATGTAGATGTTGACCAAAGCTCCATATTAGAGGATTTAATTACTGCTATTTTCAGAGTTTCCCTATTATTCTATAAAATATGTTGTGGCATATAATAAGCTCCGTCTCATCAACACGATTCTAAAGAGGAACCACAACATAACCGGTATCGAAAAAACTTGTCCAGGAATTGTCATCAATGCTATCTTCTTTGAAGCTAATTCAAGACGTTTCTGTTGTTTTCTGTTTTGCAGAGCCAGTCACGTGGTTGTAGAGTCCCTGTGCCATCAGATGTAATGCCAACGGACTACGCACTCCGTCGGAAGATTTCTTGATTTTAGCTCTTTTGTTCTGGAACCAAATCTTAATCTGAGGTTCGGACAGGTTCAATGTCTTTGACAATTCTTGGCGTCTCTGTTCCGTGAGGTAGCGACAAGACTCGAACTCGGATTTCAAGCGGACCAGCTGCTCATTAGTGAAAGCTGTCCGAGGGCGCTTTTCGTCCTTTCTGTTGTCTTTGCGACGTAGTTTTCTTGACCTCGGCCCTGAAATATGTAAAAACTGTTATTAGATTAACCCATAAATACCACGTGCCTCATAAAAAGACATAGGCAAACAGTGCAAACCCAAATCAAACGCCGCATTTTGCGGCGTCTGATCAGGGTCTACACTATTTGCATATGACGATCGGGTATTTTTCCTCAAAAGAGAATAAAAATGATAAAAATAAACTGAATCAGACACCCCTTAATTGAAAAACTGACGCATCCAATTTACAAGAATAGATGAGTCTACATAGAATAAATGGGTTAACTGCAATTCATGCAACTGTCGCAGAGCATAGGTTTTGATCTATCTTGTATATTTTTAATTGTCTTAAAAGATCCGTTCAAGAAGCAATCTTCAGTATAAATTTGTAAATAAACTCTCCATAAAGTTCCGACAGACCTGGCGAAGATGAGTTTTCAAGTTTTCAATACATTGTCATGGTTGGACATCAACGATAAAACTCTGAAGAAAAAAAATCGCAGAGCTAGTGATATCCATTGCACTGTTCACAAACTTTAACAGTTAAACGTTTATTCCGAAAGCAGACATTGGTCGTTAAACAGCAGACAGTGATCAGGACAATGTAGAGAGTAAACAGTCAGCATATTCGCATGTTCTTTGAGTATGCGCTAGAGTAGTGTAGTAATACTTAGTGCAGTAGATAAACGTAAACGGGAGAAGTAGCATATGATAAAGTACATAGGAAAATTCTCAGGAACTGACACAGTTCAATCCCAGATCCCACCGAAGGCACACAAAATTAGTCACCACCGAAGACATTATCAGCAGCAGCCATGTGAACAGCCATTTCCCATGTAGGTGGTCACCGGGATAGCCTTAACATCACAAACAATAACAGACATAGCAACAAACAAACAACCCAGAAGAACCAAACCAGAAGTGTCGAAGCGGTCAAAGTATCAAAATCATAATTCCGAAATCATAAACCGAAATATTAAGGCAGACAGAAAGGAGGTGTGATCAGGTGCTCGCGATAAGCAAGCATATAAACCCCCGCCATGTCTATGTGTCTGACAGATTAGTCAGTGAAAATGGCTGAAAGCCATACAAGAACTATGTTTTGGCTGAGTCCATCCATCGGAAATAGAATTAACTAGAACTGTCAGAGAATCTGACTATAGCCCCGCTGCACCGCTTTAGCAATGCACCTCATATAAAAGAGTAATACATACTGAATCAGCTAGCCAGCAGACAAATTTCTAAACAAATTGTGCAAAGGGAAGAATATAAGCCAGGATCCTAATTCTCAATCAAACATTACAACGTGTCATTACTTATATATCTACCAGTTACGAACATCGTAGCTTGAATTGTTGCAGACAAAACTGTAACACAAACTTTCAACATTCTAAATATGGAAAGAAAGAAAGAAAACTGGATAAACAAAAGATTAATAAAAGCAATGATCCTGCTTGTCAATCTTACAATACATTTACTCATTGTTTATCTGTATATCGAATATGAAATGTCTAGCTACATAGTTCCTGAGAAAACTGACAACATTTTCTATAAAAGACAGAAAAATGGAATAAATAAAAGGAAGAATATATGCAATGAACTCACAATTTTAAAACAAGACAAGTTGTTGTTCCTATGTATAACAAGTTGAGCAAACTGAGACACAAAAGTTCAATGTATGAAATAGGAAAAGACAAAAAAAAAAAAAAAAAAAAAATAGTAAATAGAAAAAAAAAGAAAAAAATAAACAAAAGAATGAAGAATAAGAGCGAAGAGCCTGAGTTTCAATCCCATGATACAACAATTCATTCTCCATATCTACACTGAGTTTAAAGATTCTAGCTTTCAAGGTTTTCGAGAAAACTGTGACACAAATTTATATTGAAAAGACCGAAAAATTGACAAAAAAGAGAAAAATAAAGCATTGACCCTAAATCTCAATCCAACATCAAAACAACTAATTGTTCAACTATATACCAAGTTTGCGTCTTATAAGTTCAATAATTTTTGAGAAATTTCTGACACAAATTTTCGATGTTAACATGCAAAACAGGAATAGAAAGAAAGTAGATAAAAATAAGACCTATGAGCTTGAGTCTCAATCCAACAATACAATCACTCATTCTTCATATTTATACCAAGTTTGAAGACTCTAGCTTGCACAGTTCCTTAGAAAATGTGAAAAGACAAAAATGGACAAACAAAGGGAAAAAATAGGAGCAATGTTTAGCCAAACTCTCAATCCCACAATACAACCATTCATTCTCCATATGTATACCTAGTTTCAAGTTTCTAGCTTCAACAGTTCCCGAGAAAAAAACACTGACACAAACATGCAATAATAACATGTTAATAGGAACAGACAGCAAAAATGAATAAAATGGAAAACTAAGAGCAATGAGCGTGAAGCTCAATCCCACGATACAATCACTCATTCCCCTTATGTAAACCAAGACTAAAGGCTCTAGCTTGCACAACTGTGACACAAATTTACCTTGAACGACGGAAAAATGAATTACAGGGAAGAATAAAGAATTCAGCATGATTCTCAATCCGACTATACAACAACTCATCATCCGAATATATACCATTTGAGCCGCGACACGACAAAACCAACAATGTGGTTGTGCGCCAAGCGCAGACTCAGATCAGCCTGGGCATCCGCCCAGTCTGATCAGAGTCTTCGCTGTCCGCATGAAGGTAGCTTAGACCCTTAGCTACCCTCTGAGCACTTAACGCAGAGTCTGGTCAAACTATGCAGATGCCCAGACTGATCTGAGTCTGCATTGGGCGCACAACCACATTGTTGGTTTTGTCGTATCGCGGCTCATTTAAAGTTTCTAGCTTTAATAGTTCTTGAGAAAACTCTGACACAATTTTTCAATTTTAACATTCCCAATAGGAAAAGAAAGATAAAAGAATGGAAGAACAAGGGGAATGAGCCTGAGTCTCACATAAGATACAGTCACTCATTCTCCATATGAGCCGCGACACGAGAAAACCAACAATGCGGTTGTGCGCCAAGCGCAGACTCAGATCAGCCTCGGCAACTACCCAGTTTGATCAGACTCTTTGTTAAGAGCTCAAAGGGTGGCTAAGGGTCTAAGTTACCTCCATGCGGACAGCGAAGACTCTGATCAGACTGGGCGGATGCCCAGGCTGATCTGAGTCTGCGCTGGACGCACAACCACATTGTTAGTTTTGTCGCGTCGCGGCTCATATGTATATCGAGTCTGAAGATTCTAGTTTGCACAGTTCCTTTGACAACAAATTTACATTAAATAGACAGAAAATGGTCATATAAAGGGTAGAATAAGCGCATTGAACCCGATTTTCAATGCCACGATACAACAACTGATTGTCCACACGCATACGAAGTTAAACGATTCTAGGTTCTATGGTTCCTGAGAAAACTGAGATACACTAAAAAGTTATGGAGTTATGGAAATACGGAGTTACGGACCCATTTATAACAAGAGGACCATTGGTCCTGTAGCTCACCTGGGTCCATTCAGCCTCAGTACTCTAGGGTAAGTTACTCTAAGGCCATCAGTCAATTGGTTTTGGTGAAAAAGATTTTTAAAGGTTTTAACCATATATGGGCATGGAGGACATGTTGGTCATGTGACCTGGACGTTTGAAAAAAATTTCATTCTCTTAACCCCTGGAGGCTCTATATGAAATTTGGTTTCAAAATTGGCCCAGGGGCTTTTGAGGAGATGGTTTGATATTGTCAAAATGACAGAGTTCTGGGTCAAACGTCAAAGAATGACCTTGACCTCTTGTACTCATGAATCTTCATGTACTCATTAAGATGACTGTATATACCAATTTTTAGGCATAAATCTTCAAAACTTTCCATGAAATCTTATGTTCTAGCATTTTCCCACATTTGACCTTGCAGTAAAATAGTCAAGGTTAACCCAAGGTCATTACTTTGAACAATCTTGATAGTACTGGAATTCCCAATGCTACATACCAAGCTTCAAAGCCATCGGTCAATTGGTTCTGGAGAAGAAGATTTTTAAAGGTTTTTACCATATATGGTCCTGGCGGCCATGTTGGTCATGTGACCTGGACTGTTTGAACAAATTTTCATTCCCTCAATCCCTGGAGGCTTTATATGAAATTTCGTTACAACTGGCCCAGTTTTTTTAGGGGATTGCTTGATATTGTCAAAATATGAGAGTTCTGGGTCAAAGGTCAAAGAATGACCTTGACCTCTTGTACTCACAAATCTTCATGTACTCATTAAGATAACTGTATATACCAATTCTTAGGCATATCTCTTCAAAACTTTCCATGAAATCTTATGTTCTAGCATTTTCCCATATTTGACCTTGCCGTAAAAAAGGTCAAGGTCAACCCATGGTCATAATTTGAACAATCTTGACAGTACTCGAGTACCCAAAGCTACATACCAAGTTTCAAGGCCATCGGTCAATTGGTTCTTGAGAAGAAGATTTTTAAAGGTTTTTACCATATATGGGCGTGGCGGCCATGTTGATCATGTGACCTGGACCGCATGAATAAGTTTTTGTTCCCTCAACTCCTGGAGGCTCTATATGATATTTGGTTTCAATTGGCCCAGTAGCTTTTGAGGAGATAGTTTGGAATTGTCAAAATATGAGAGTTCTGGGTCAAAGGTCAAAGAATGACCTTGACCTCTTGTACTCATAAATCTTCATGTACTCATTAAGATGACTGTAGATACCAATTTTTATCCCAAAATCTTCAACAGTTTCCAAGATATCTTATGTTCTAGCCTTTTGCCATATAAAAGCACAAGGAAGCAAATTTGACCTTACCGTAAAAAAGGTCAAGGTCAACCCAAGTCATAATTTGAACAATCTTGGTAGTACTCCCGTACCCGATGCTACATACCAAGTTTCAAGGCCATCGACCTACTGGTTCTGGAGAAGAAGATTTTTTTAGGTTTTTACCATATATGGGCATGGCGGCCATGTTGGTCATGTGACCAGGACCGTTTGAACAACTTTTTGTTCCTAAGGTCCCAGGACGCTTTATATGAAATTTGGTTACAATCGGCCCAGCGGTTTCAGAGGAGAAGTCGTTTGAAATTGTGGACGGACGGACGGACGGACGACGGACGACGACGGACGACGGAGCCTGACCATACTATAAGCTCCCCCGGAGCCTCTGGCTCAGGTGAGCTAAAAACGGTCACATTGTAGGGATTAATAAGGCCATGATATCTCCCATAGTTGACATAAGCTTCCGGCTGCGATTAGTTAAACAGGCTCTATTACAGCGGACTGAGTATGAAGGTACCGAAGAAATATTGCTATTCAAAAATGGAAATACTACGCAAAATTTGAAATCGTCCTTCTCGTGATAAAGCCTAGTAACAAGCTTTCTTTTGTCAATATAGAGATAGCGATCTAAGTATGAAAATGTCCCTGCCCAGGAAAGATGTGGGGGAAATAACAGTGAAGAGGATCTGGTGAAATAATGAATAAAGAGATGAGTTATCATCCGATACAATTACAAGTAAATGATGTTGAACCTTTTCTATTAGCAAAGAAATCTATCTTAGAGCAAGTCAATTACTCTTTGTATTGTTAAAGATGTCTGACACGCGACAACCAACTGACATCTGCGTAATAGAAAATACACCGGTTTCTGTTATATCGCTGTGAAATAGAGCATCAGACCCAATGATTGAGTTGATTTTAGCGGAAATGGTGTGTAATAATTAGATTATTAATTGACAGATCTATAAATAGAAAGCCGTCAATCAAAATA
Source organism: Ctena decussata (assembly GCA_963989385.1). Taxonomy (NCBI): domain Eukaryota; kingdom Metazoa; phylum Mollusca; class Bivalvia; order Lucinida; family Lucinidae; genus Ctena; species Ctena decussata. The sequence goes on from OZ022504.1 coordinate 56,104,130, forward strand.
GTGATTATATCATGACATTTATCAAGTTGTATTAAAAGAATTCAGTGGTCGAAATAAATATTGTGACTGGGCATACGCCGATGGCAATGGGCAGTGCTAATTTGTTTTTCCACAAACCCACATCGTAATTTTCCGTCTAATAGCATAGGACGATTTAAATCATTCAGAAGAATATTTATCTTGGAGTATTGACATTTATATTAATTTATTTGGAATACAATTTGCTTCATGAACATCTTGCTAATGGCACCCTTCATTCCGATAAATCATTGAGACTACCAGTAGTCGAACATGTCTAAAATGTGACATGCACTCAGAAGAAAATGCAAGCAATATATTTTAATGCGCACAGAAACGAGTACGGGAAATACATAGATTGTGAAAAAATACAAGCGGGACAGTGAAAAAATGACTACTATTCAGAACTTATTTCAAAACGTCTACTCCCAAAAAAAGTCTACCCTTAAAAAGTACTTCCGTCTAGTCTTTTATGCCAAATTGTCTTCTCCTACTGGTCTACTTATGAAAGAATGCATTCCATCCTATTATCATATGACGTCGCATCTGAGAGTGTAATAAAGCCATGCATTAAAAACGATAATCCACCAGTTGATTAAATATGCAAATTACGTCGTAACGTTATACGTTGACGTCCATAAACAACTCGCGTTTTCTGATGACGAAATTGTGACGTTTTAGTGCAAATTTTGCTTATAAAATGCTATTTTAGTGTCATATGATAAACAAAATCTTGCATTCGTGCTCCTGTATTATTGAATTTATTAAACTCGTTGGGGAAAACCGATAAGATGCTCGGCGAGCCTCGCATCTTATCTTTTTCCCCAACTCGTTTAATAATTCAATAATTCATGAGCACTCATGTAAGATCCTCTATATAAAGTAATCATAAGATGCTTATGTCATTACCTATCTTTTTCTTTCAACATTGAACTGCTCGGTTTTCTATTAAAGGCACGTAGTCATTTTTTGTGAAACTGCACGTAACATTTTTTATTGTTTACTAGCTAACGTTATTTTACCAACATGTGATGTATTGTAAATTTTGGATTTCATCAAAGAGTTAGGTCTGACATACAGATTTCAGCGCATACAGAAGATTGAAACTGATGAACTCCTTGTCAATAATGCCCCAGTCACACACACACATTACGGATTGGGTGGATAGTTGCGGACTTTAAATCCACACAATTTGTGGGCGTGGTCTCTCTCCATATCGAATCCGTATCGTACCCGTATGGTATCCCCAAGGTCCGCAGGATATGCCACCAAATTTTGAAAAGTTTAAATATTCAGGCGCGGACGAGTTAACCATAATGATCCGTAACTGAAGGCATTTATTCGCATTTATGCATATCTAATCCGTATCTAATCCGTATCTCGACCTATCGTTCCGCGGTCCATCCAAAATTTTGGACAAATACGGTTTCATGCGGATTGTAACGGTTAGTTACGGGTCTCGTTCTGCGTATTGTTACGGACAAATGCCCCAGTCAGATTAGCTGTTCGCAATTATCCTCACCAATACGTATCTGTCAGTATTGAAGTGTAAGTTATCCGTATAGAAACGTATCTGAAGGTAAAAGTCCGTAAAAAAAACTCCGAACAAGACCCGTAACTAACCGTAATTGAAGGTAACTATCTGCGCGAAACCGTATCAGTCCACAACTTTGGGTTGGGCTGCGGAATGATAGGTTTATATACGGATAAGATACGGATTAGATACGGATTATATATGGATAAATGCGAATGAATGCCTTCAGTTACCTTTTGTTACGGACCAATACGGTTTACTCGTCCGCGACTGAATTTTGAAAATTTTCAAAATTTGGAATCGGATCCTGCGGACCCTACGGATACGATACGGACAGTTACAGACTCTGCGGATGCGATACGGACCTTTACGAATGACACCGGACAGATACGGATGGGCCATCCGCAGATGCAATACGGACCATTACGCATAAAACCGGACATATACTAACCGGCTATCCGTAGCATCAACAACGTCTTTCCGCATCAAGAAGTAACAGAAGGTAATGGAAGGTAAGTATTACGTATACATTCGTATCATCTCTCACCGATTGATTCAAAGGGAAACTATCAGACCGCAGACATCCGCATGTATCCTTAATCATACGCATCTGTAGGTAACTGTATCCGTAAATTAATCAAGAAAATTAGCCACGCCCACAAATTCTGCGGATTATTGTGGATTTTTATCCACAAATATCCGCCCAGTCCGTAATGTGTGTGTGTGACTGGGGCATTACTTAAGATTCCATTTTCATAATTTATCTCTCCATGGTTGCTGGCCATCTGAAGATACTTCTGTTTTAGATGTATACCATGATTCTGCCTGTGATAATCATCATTTAAATTTATAAGGAGACCAAACGGCAGAAGACGTTGTTAGTTGATGTCTTGGTACAGTGGACGAAATGTGAGTAGATGTTCGGAAATGGACCTTATGGGAGTAGACGTCACAGTTTGCGAGCAGATGTTATGGCCCTTGTTCATACAGTCGATATAATCGATTATGAAATGGACACCGGATTGAAGTTCATTCTGGACTATGTTAGAGATAGATTGGTAAAAATGGAATGAAAAATGACAAAGTATGTCCGGAAGGCTGTCCATATCACAAAGAACAATGCGATGACTTGGCAGACTTGCTTTCACGGTCCTTTCAACAACTTTTCAGTGATAACGAGCCGATGGAAGGGCGATAACCGAAGGCTGTGTACAATAGCAGCCCGTTTACGAAAGAAAATAATTCCGCATCCAGCGAAATTCGAATCCGGACCGCTAATTTAGCATGCCAGCGCTTATTACCCACTGCCTTACCGGGGCCCCTAAGAAAAACAATGCGAAGAGCACCTAGTTTGGGGTGGTAAAAGCCACTGAGAAAAATCACATGGTCAAGTTTGACCCTTCGAAAGAGAATAAAAAACTGATCAGTCCAAATCATCACAGGGATATTGGTATTTTGCGGAATGGTCCGGAACGGTTACGGGCCTCTTCTTCGCCCGTAGCCTAATTATCATAAATTTAGTTGCTAAATTTGCATATTATTTTATGGAATAAATCGCATTGATTACAATGTGATTTATTCTGAAGAAATTCTCTTTTCCGTTCCGATCCGTTCCGTAAAATACCAATAGCGTGATATTGGATAATGATATACTAATGGGGTACATATTCATGTACACGTATATGGACCTCTGTTTGGGAGTGCGAGTCTATATCTCAATGGCCATATTTTTTCATGACACTCTTTTGGACAGAGTCCGACGCCCTACAGCATGTCGTGATAATAATCGTTACTGATATCAGTGAATTTAGAAATAAATGTCAAAATATTGCCTTACAGCAGTCTATCTAAAACTGCCCGATGAATTTATCGATCAATTAGTAGTGATTGATTTGTTATGGTAAAATAATGTTGCTTAAAATGAACTCATATCCGGTCTAAAAGGAAGCAGATTTTTTAATCGAATTTGTTAATTGATATGTATATATTAAATGTCTTTCGAAGTGACATATTAGTTTACAATAATCATTATAAAGTTGTACAAGTTGCTCATCCACACCTTAACTGAAATATTCAACTTAAATTTGAAGTCACTAATTACGTATCCACATGCTAATAGCTGAGATGAGTATGTAATTTCAATGGTGGTATAAGGAACCTAAAAGGTTGTAAATTGGCAACTAGTCCATGGCCTACACGTAGTGCAGTGCATTATATAAAGCCTACATGTATAGTTTATGATCGTTAGATTGCATTTTGTCTTTGTTTTATATTAAGGGTACCTGCACACATGTAGTTTACGATAAAGGGTACCTGTATAAATTATGATTCTTACATTGGAAAAATTATTGTATTAATTGTTTCATTGTTAAACAATATTTTATTCGCAAGAATATACACAAATATATATAAATACAATGTACAATGGCACAGGATCTGACAGTAAGCAAAATGCTTATATATAAGCCATCTCTATTTATGTTAAAACAGTTGTATTATAAACGGTACCTGTATAGTTTATAATCGTTACATTGTAAAATGGTTGTATTATAAAGGGTATCTGCATAGCTTATGACTGTTAGATTGTAAAATTATTGTATTATTACGGGTACCTGTATTTTTGATTGTTAGATTGTAACGCGATCACAATGTCTATTTATGTACATACATGTTGTTAATTAACGTATTGGATAATGGTTTGTACTTGTCATACCCCAGTAGAACAGTATTGAATCAACGTTGTTTCAATTATGTCATGACGTTGAATCAATTCAATGTCATTTCAGTGTTGTTGGCTGCTTGAACAATATCGTGAAATGTAAAATTCATGGTGTATTATTCAACGATTAAAATTCATGTGTGGTATTCAACGATTAAATTTTTCCATTCGATGTGGTGTTTGTAATAAACATACAGTATGGTTCAATTTCACTCCGGTAACCCCTGAACAAGATCTATTTTGCATTATGGTATATGGGATAGTTCGTGGTTTAAACCAATGATGGTGATTTAAATGCGACGTGAAATTTGTTTAAATTCATTTCAAATATTTTTAAGTACTATTAATGCATAATTCTGTTGACGTCGCAAGTTAATGGTACGTCAAACATGTTTGTGGCTTTATGCTGGTATATTTGTCAGATAATATCGTGACAATGTAAGACTTATTTGATATGACTGATAGATTAACAGTAGAATTGCACGTGGTTTATATGGGTGACGCTTCAAATGTTAGTGTATTTCTATTTTAATATTATGTTATATCAATTGAATATATGTAGTGCTACACACATATTGGAGAGCAATAACTATATCAACTATACGGATAGTTGAAACTGAAACTTTATTATATACCTATCAATGATACACCCTTTGAACTGCATGCTTTCTGGCCATCTGATACAGACAGCCGTATCAAACTGACGTTTTCTGAATCCGTATCACTATCCTTTAAAACGAGGCTATGTCTGAGTTCCAGCTTCAAGCGCGTCATATTTTAACGCGCATCGTAGAAACGAGAACCAGAGAAACGAAACAAGTGACGTAACGTCAACAAAAGCGTCAAAAGGCGCGCATTGATAGTTCAGTCGGTAGCGTTTGTCTCACGACTAGCTACATACCTTTGCCGCACAGGTTCGAATCCGGGTCGATGCATTAATGCTGGCAGTGTGAATGGTTGGCTGTTCCCTAAGGTATATAATAAACAAATTATTATCATAGTAACTTGATCTGGCGTACTGTATCACGTCTCGTGGATGAGTTCATACCATCGGATCACCCTCGACGCAAGCGTCTCGGGCGATCCGATGGTATGAGCTCATCCACTCGACGTGATACAGTACGCCAGATCAAGTTACTATTATAATAATGTGTATATATCAACTATACAGATTGTACGATACTACAGAAAGCATTTGCAATGGAATGGTCAATCAAGGCAATTCACCAAGAGACACATGACTCTGTAAATATTAAACACGATATTGCATACACACACATAAAATTTCGGCGACTGGAAAAATCTTTCTGCCAACCCAGCAGTAAATGGGTACCTTTTTTGAATCAAAGAAGGATAAATCAGCGAAAGAGAGGGATGGGCCCCGCCTTTCATGTGCTGTGCCCAAGGTACAGTGGGTCTCTAGCCCCATTGCCCTAACAACCACTAGGCTATGGGAAACCTTTACGTTTTGAGTGGGCTTCTTCTGAATGTCAAAAGATATCCATTTAGTTATTTCTACATTTGTACTTCCAGCATAAACCGTCTGTGAAAGTTGTGTCCCTTTATACTACAGTTCAAGTATATTCCTGTTGGTGGAAACTCTTTCAGTCCCAAGAGGAGTCCATGGCAATTCAACAATAAGACATATGCCTTTCTATAAAACACGATATTACATACACGTTCACGTATTGGTCACTTCTGTACCTGGCAGAAATATTTTCTTTTTGACACACTGTCGAAAATTGTTGTATTCAAAGATCTGTTGTTATATAAGTATTATCATTATATGACCGAGTTGTAACACGCAATTTCATTGGCTGCTTTGACGTCACGTGCCGGTCAATATTTTATGATATTCACCGGCCTGTCAGTGAATATTACTTTTACGCTGACGTCATTGTATTTTCGTGACGTAACGTCTGATTTACGTTAATGTTAATGGCGTAATGTCGCGAGATAATACCATGTAGTGCCATTATAAATATCTAAAGAAACTGAATTTAGAACTATCATATAATAAAACAATTGTTGACCTTTATTTCGGTGAATATGCAGTTTTATTGACCTGCAAACATAACATATTGACCTCCGCTTGGCGTCGGTCAATATGATGTTTGCAGGCCAATAAAACTGCATATTTACCTCAACAAAGGTCAATAATTGTATATTATAATAATAATATGTAAATTCAAGCAACTTCTTTGCAAGAGTTACGTGCCATAGGATGTCTTAACAAAACATGAACTGTCTATCAATAGCAAAATAAGTAGCACAGTTAAGTTAAACGTATTATATACTCAGTACATTTAAAACGCAACACTTAGTTTTTCGGAAATAACTTATTTAATTTCCAAGATAAATGTTTGAAACTCATGGGATATTTAGAGGAATATCTTTTCTGTCATACTGCAAAATTTCATGACATTTTATTGGGGGTTCCATCGACTTTGCATTCCTCATGGAGAGTTACCCCTAAAATGAAAATTCACAAGAGCAAATCGTAACGTACGATCATCGCTTCCTCGCATTTTCTGATTTGTTTTAGTCATCAAATTCTGTGGTCAAGTCCTGTATGGAAGCCTATGCAATAACTAAAGAGCACTTAGGCACACAAAAGCCCTGTTTTATTCATCTGACACATATTGTTTTGATTACCAATCGAATGGCAAAGTTGGTTCTGATGATGCCATTTGGTATCAGAAAGAGAGTGTACAGTCGTTCTCTTCGAAACGATTAATGCCCATATTGCTGTTGTATACCGCCCGTGAAAAGAAATGCACCACAAAATTTGGCAAAAAATGTTAAAGTTTAAAACTCCTTAAAATTTTCATTTCTTCGAATTTCTACTCACTTTCCGAAGAGAAACATTCTCATGGGTCCCAACTGTCTGTTGGACAGCATCAACATGGCGTAAGCACGTAAGTTCAAATGGATGACAATCGGATTTATCTGTTTAGTCCGTGGGTGCATTCATTTTGACTGACCCTGTCTTTATTGATCTTTTAGGGTACCTTGTGTACAGAAATCGTCGCTATATGGCAGTTTAAACATCCTATTAGCCCTAACTTTTAGATTATATGAGCTGGCAATCTGGAAGCGAAATTTCTTAAAATTTTAATCGACCCAAAAAGTTTTGTTTGTTGCAGTTTGTTTGTTACTGATTGTTTTTTTTTTTTCTTTAATGCAGATCAACTTGCTATCCAGCAGCATTAACTCAAAACATTTAAAGTGTTTACATAATGCGTGCAAGAGCAAATCTTGATTTTCATACTCGAGTGATAATACACTGCAAAGCGGGTACATGTGAGGATATTTAATGCCAAAGCATAATGATACAGCTGACAGACATAAATTAACATGTTATTCTTGGTCTGAATATTTATTCCTAATGCAAAACGAGAAACCGAAAATGTTGCATTTTTAAATGTACTAAGTATATATACATATATGTGTGTGTGTTAAACTGCCATGTTTGACTATTTCATTGCAAATGCATTTGGTAGTATCACACAATCTTTAAAGTGTATATACTATAAGTATAAAATAACATTTTATACGCCATTTGACTTGCTCTTCAATATGTGTATAGCTTTACGACTTTATACGTATATGTCCTGCAATATCATTACATATGAATTTTTTGTGCGATTGTTAGATAGTTGCGTCAGGTTCAAATAGAGTATGTTTTGTTCCATGCATGCGAATTTGTTATGTTATATCGTGATTTACAAAAGCTTAGTATACGGCTAAGAGCCTGTTATAATGACATAATCATTGCATGTGGATCTTGTAATATTACATAGTCTATACTGTACATGTATGTTCTTTTAGGTTTATGCTCGGTCAATATTCGTCTTCTCCAGGCCACTAGATTATGGATTGTGCAGTTTCAAACCATCTATACTGAATGTTATTTTAGGTTATTGCATTTGTAAAGTTATATCGTGTCATACAATACAATACAACATTACATGAACAATGTATTGTATTGCCTTTCAATAAAATACGATATAACGCACAAATACATTTACCAAAATTTCTAATTGGGCACTTTTGTACCTTCCAGAAATATTTTCTTTTAGTCATATTTTCGAATATTGTTGTATTTCAAAGATGTGTTTTGTTATATAAGTATTTAAATAATTGCAAGGCGAATATACAAACATAAAGTAACATATGTGCTGATTGATGAAGTGCAAATGTCAATCAAAATTATTCGATATAATGTATTTACAATACGTTGCGAGTCTGTTATAATATGGCATTATCATGGCGTGTGGATTTTGTAGTATCGCATTTTTATGCATTTGTAAAATAATATTTCTTTTATTTATTCACAATTTTATGACAGCATATACATACACGAGCCACTGACGGATCTGACGTAGGCACAGCCTGTATTTGTCCTCTCGAGTCCACTGAAGACGACAAATATAGGCCTAGCCTGTGCCTACGTCCAATCCATTGGCTCATACATGTACATGTACTTGTATGTATGTGTTGTCATTGTAAAGTTATATAAAGCTATGTGTACATGGTTGTTGTGACAGTTTCATTACATTTGGTTGATAAACATTTAGGTTTGTGTATCTCGAGTAATTTCAATAAACATTTGCACTCCATCTAAAGGTATACATGTGTTGCTTTATGTTTGTACATTCGTCTTGCAATTGAATATACACACAAGTCATTTATATGATATTTCGCCGTAGCAGTTTCATTGCACATGTTCATGTAATTCACCTAATACATGTATAAACAAACATGAGTTGTTTTATGTTCTATGTATTTATCATATAATGTCGTGTTTAATTAAATGTATGTATTGTATACGATTGTTACGACATAAGGGCTAGAGCCATGATATTAAAACAAACTCTTGAGACGCCAGGGGCTGACAGAGAGGAAGCTGAAATGTTCACTTCATGAGTAAGTTTTGAAACGGAGAACGTTTTTATATGTTCCGCCGGATAGTACACAATTTATTAATGTTTAGGAGAAGAGCTCTATAAGCTTTAAGCTTAGGTTCTGATCCATTTTTTTGTTTAGTTGTGTTATCTACATATGTATGGTAATTGGAATTTATTGAAGAAATAAATATGTTTAAACCAAGCATATTCTGCACGTCAGGTCATAGTATAATCAAATAGAGCAAGAACTGATTAACCGTTTACGGCATGTCGCCCTGGTGGGATCGGATCTTGCTAGGTGAAACCTAAAAACGTTCTCCGTTTCAAAACTTACTCATGAAGTGAACATTTCAGCTTCCTCTCTGTCAGCCCCTGGCATCTCAAGAGTTTGTTTTAATATCATGCTTGCGGAAATGCACAGAGTACATTCCCTGAGTAGACTGTCCTTTACTGCTTTTCCATGAAAATTTATAAGCAATCTGATCTACTACTGTTTGCTCAGTGTCAATAACTAGAACGCTTACGGTAATGGTTAAGAAAACTGCGGAAAAATAAATGTCTTACCAGCTGAGGGTCTGTCTGAGTACCGGGTGCAATAAACCCAAGCTGGCCATGGTGTTGTGGTACACCGAGCTTCACCCCCGGGCAACTTCACAACGTCAGAACATTTGGTTTCTGGACACTTACTGGTCGTTTCTGAGTCGGAAGTCGAGTCGGGAGATCTAGAACGTCCGGCAGTATCGCTGAAGAAGTCTTTATTAATGATGCTATTAACATAATACTGATTCAAGACCGATAGTTTATCCAAGAAGTCAAAGTCTGTATGGAGGGGTCTGTGAAATTTATTCAACAGTATCTTATGAGAAAGGTTCACTGAAGATAGCTTTTCTTTGGCTTTACTTCCGAATGTCGGCTTCAGAATTTCCGTTATCGAAAAATTTGTCGAATTTGTTGGTGATAGCATGTTTAGTTTATTTTCATCATGTTTTAGCTCATCGTCTTCACCACCATTCACAGAATCGCAGTTTTCTACAATCTCCAAATTACTGTCTTCATCAACGTTGCCTGGTATATCACAATTGTCATTTACTGCTCCTTTACCCTTTTCCTTGAGCACTTCGGTCACATCTTCTTCCATTATTTCTACGCGCAGAACTGCGTTTTCTTCGTTATGTAGATTTTTTTAAAGTTTTTTTTTTCATTTATTTATTTACTTTTTTCATAAACACACAGTAACAGTATGTTTTCTGATGCTTTATGTAAATACGTAAATTACATTCTGGAAATTCCGTAAATCTTCATATATTTGGGACACCTAAATAATTACTTTAATTGTCCTAAAATGGGTTTTACAAATCATATGCGGCGGTGATGCATCCAAAAGATGCAGATGGAAAAGCAAACAGTGTAGATCCTGATCAAACTGCTCCATTAGGAGCAGTAAGATCTGGGTCTGTACTATTTGCTTAAACCTAAATGTCCCAATATTTATAATTATTACAGAATCAAGCTTGCGGATATGCCTTTGACTCTTGCAGTTTGCAGCTCTCCTCTTTTTTATTTTGGTGGCACGGACATAAAACTCTCAGGCTTAAACAGCTACAGTTTACCCAAAGGTGAGTATTGATATAATTATTTCTCATCAGCTTAATCAGATCAATTAATATTTCAACAAACAAATTATCTAGATATAAAATTTCCAATGAAAACAAGTTATTAGTCAATACTTTAAATAATGTGAAAAATTATGCTCAAGAGAATACACAATACATTTCTTGCCACTTAATGTATTCAGTGGGCGGAGTCAGGCTGTAGCTCACACCAGCCAATAGCAGCATCTGTAGCTGATCCGCTCAACCAATCAGTAAATATGTTACTTTAATTAGCCTATTAAAATCAGACACTTGATGTTCTGATTAATATGGAAGATCACTTGCTTCATGCCATGGCTAATCAGTCTGAGGGCTTGAAGGTGCATGCCGACTGCCGATGTACAGATCAAGCTGCGCCTGCCCAGCCCGAGCTGAATGGTTAATGTAGGCCTATGATTAAAATGAGGGATCGAGTCAAACCTTTTCCTGTCTTAAAAAATATTTGTAGGTCTGGTATGGCAGACTTGCTGTGGCGCGGCTCATAAGAGCCATCCCTTAATAAAGCTAGATAAAGCTGGGACCCAGGGGATACAATTTGCTACCGAAGTGCGGTTAATAGCCCTCTTTCAACATTTAATGCTCTGCTATTAAACGCCGCGGCGATAAAACATGGTAATGTGTGATATTTCCTACCTGACAGAGACTTTATCATCATTGGATATCATTACTAATTAGATAACTCGAGTAACCGATGATAAAACGCTGCTCGATTAAACTTAAATTATTAACAAGCTCTTTATAAAAAGCAGCCATTCTACTGATTTCTACTGAAATATTATACAATATATTGCAACATTCTCAATTTCTGTTAAATAAAATATAAAGAATAATTGAAAAACCGGGGTGTGAATCGTTTACAGTACAATGCGTAGCTCTAATATGATTGAATTATTACAAAGGCTTTATTGGATAACATGATGATACTGAATTGTTCCTCTCTTACAAATCCAATTTCGAATTATATTCATTTTTTGATTTGCCTAACCTGTATGTTAGTGAAAAAATCACATACTTCATGACGCCTCGCGTTGATCTTCAAACAGCATCCGTATTTGTCCATAGTTAATTTGCATTCTCTCACTCTCTCTCTCTCTCTCTTTCTCTCTTAAGCGTAAAGAAATAAAGAAGTACCTACTTAGCGGCCAGGATTCGATTCCACGTGACGCCGGCTACGGCAACTCCACCTAGCCTCACCATTTGCACCACTACGCCTCTTAAAGTGACTAAGTCTGCAATTATGACCATTCCGAAAATTCTTATTTTCTTTTTAAATCATTTGTAAAAGTAGAATTAAGTTATGCTTCCACAATAAATCTGTTCACTACAGCTGAAGTGAATAAGCTTTATAAAAACAGGCGTTTTTGTCTTGTTTGTAATTATTTACATCCCTCCAGAAATTTTAGACAGTTGATTTTTAACATAAATGCTGTTGTTTTGATAGTGATAATTTGTTAAGGTTTACGAATCTGGTGAAATTTGTACCCGAATTTTAGCTATATTACTGTGTTCTTAAATTTAGAAACATTAATTCTAAAAATAAAAGATCAAAAGTTACAGACTTTGCAGCTTTAAAAAAGAAGTTTCATGGAGCACTGCCAAGTTTGATTTATCTGCATGACAAGTCAGATAGGGCTACTCGAGTAAATAGTGCGAACACAATCAGGTTTATACATGGAATGTCTGGATCAACCGATACCAAAGCTTGGTAATATTTTTTGATTTTATTTGAGATTTAACAAACTTCAACAGATATTCCGGCCCAGGATCAATTTACTGAGGCAAGTACACCCACTTGGCGGCCAGATTCGAAACAACGCCGACTAAGGCAACTCCGCCTAGCCATTCAGAGACAACAGCTGAAAAATTTTGCGCCACTTCGCTTCGTAAAAAAGAAGTTTCATTACATGACCCGTCAGATAGGTCTCCTCGATTAATTTGTGCGAACACATTCAGGTATATACATGGAATATCTGTATCACGCTTTACCTAAGCCTTGGAAATATTGTATGATTTAATTTAAGATTCAACAAACTTTAACAGATATTCCGGCCCAGGATCAATTTACTGATGCAGGTACATCCGAAAAGAAGTGTATGGTAGAGAAATTAAGAAGTACCCACTGGGCGGCCAGGATTCGAACCCACGCATATTACAGCATCTTCGCCTAGCCATTCACAGACAACAGCTGAACCATTTTCGCTACTGCGGTTCTTTAAAAAGAAATTTCATTTCATGGGCCCTCAGATAGGGCTCCTCGATTAATTTGTGCAAACATATTCAGGTATATACATGGAATATCTGGATCACACTTTACCAAAGCCTTGGAAATAGTGTATGATTGAATTTAAGATTCAACAAACTTTAACAGATATTCCGGCCTAGGATCAATTTACTGAGGCAAGTACACCCACTTGGCGGCCAGATTCGAAACAACGCCGACTAAAGCAACTCCGCCTAGCCATTCAGATACAACAGCTGAAAAATTTTGCGCCACTTCGCTTCGTAAAAAAGAAGTTTCATTACATGACCCGTCAGATAGGGCTCCTCGATTAATTTGTGCGAACACATTCAGGTATATACATGGAATATCTGGATCACACGATATAAATATATGAGTTAAGATTTAATAAACTTCATCAAAAATTCAGGCCCAGGATCAATTGACTAATGCAAGTAAATCCGAAAAGAAGTGTATAGTAGATTCGAACCCACGCATATTACAGCATCTTCCCCTGCCATTCACAGACAACAGCTGAACCATTTTCGCTACTGCGGTTCTTAAAAAAGAAATTTCATTTCATGGGCCCTCAGACTACATGGAATTCCGCCTAGCCATTCAGAGACAACAGCTGAAAAATTTTGCGCCACTTCGCTTCGTAAAAAAGAAGTTTCATTACATGACCCCTCAGATAGGTCTCCTCGATTAATTTGTGCGAACACATTCAGGTATATACATGGAATATCTGGATCACACTTTACCAAAGCCTTGGGAATATTGTATGATTTAATTTAAGATTCAACAAACTTTAACAGATATTCCGGCCCAGGATCGATTTACTGATGCAGGTACATCCAAAAAGAAGTGTACAGTAGAGAAATTAAGGTGTACCCATTGGTCGGCCAGGATTCGAACCCACGCCGACTACTGCAACTCCGCCTAGCCATTTACAGACGTCAGCTGAACCATTTGTGCCACTTCGCTTCGTAAAAAAAGAAGTTTCATTACAAGACCCGTCAGATAGGGCTCCTCGATTAATTTGTGCGAATACATTCCGGTACATGTATATACATGGAATATCTGGATCGTTACCGATGCCTTGGCAATATTACATGATTTAATTTAAGATTTAAGAGTAAAAAGTATGCAAAGACCAGGAACTGAAACAATCAAAATCCAAATCCAGCCCTCAAACCATAGTTGGAAACAACTAAAATTACAAATAATCAAGATACAGAGAACATATGGCCAACCGAGTGAGCAGCTTGTTCCCAAAAGGTGGCCACTCAAACTTCATCGTTCTGAGAATAGAAACAATAACATCTTCAACAGATATTACTGAAGCAAGTTCATCCAAAAAATAAGTAAAGTGGAAAAATGAAGAAGCACCCACTGGGCGGCCAGGATTCGAATGGGCCACGCCGACTACGGAACCTGCGCATACACTTCTTAAAGAAGAAGTTTTATGGAACGATGACCCAGACACGACAAAACCAACAAAGTGGCATGTGCGCCCAGCGAAGACTCGGATCAGCCTGGACATCCGCCATGTCTCACCAGAGTCTTCGCTATCCGCATGGAGCTAGCTTAGACCTTTGGCTGCCCATTAAGCGCACAGCGAAGACCCTGATCAGACTGGGCGGATGCCCAGACTGATCTGAGTCTTCGCTGGGCGCACATGCCACTTTGTTGGTTTTGTCGTGTCGCGGCTCATATTGAGTTTGATTTCTCTGTATGACCCGTCAGACAGGGCAACACGATTAAGTTGGGCCCAGGTATATACATGGAATATCTGGGTAATACGAAACCGAAGTTTAAAAATATAACGTGATTAAATTTAAGCCCAGGATCATTTTTTCTAATGCAAGTACATCCGGAAAAACTGTATAGTAGAGTTGAAGTGTAAGTTTGTTATATCCTAAATTAAATCATACAATATTTCCAAGGCTTCAGTATCGTTTGATCCAGATATCCCCTGTATATACTTGAATGTGTTCGCAGAAATTAATCGAGGGACCCTATCTGACGGGTCATGCAATGAAACTTCTATTTTAGGAAGCAAAGTGGCGCAAATGGTTCAGCTGGTGTGCGGAGTTGCCGTAGTCGGCGTTGTTTCGAAGCTGGCCACCCAGTATTTCCAAGACTTCGGTGTTGTATGATCCAGATATTCCATGTATATATCTATAGTCAGGACGCTGAAGCCGAAAAAATACAACTTTAATGCCCCGGTGATTCGAAAGGAAATTTTTACCGAATTTGATAAGCACAACATTTGGGCTTTATGATAGGGTATGATGTGGTCACTAAAATAGGATCCCCTGGTTTTAATTACCCCCTTTTACCCCTACCCCTTTTAAACCTTAATTTGCTCAAAACGAAAACGCTATAGCTCTGTTCATTTAGAGGTGCACTAAAGTTTTCTGATTAATATATGAAATGACGTATTTGTGTGCAAAGTATCAGTTTCTGTAATAATATACAAAATGCATGCTTAAAATATTAAGAAAACCGGTGTATACATATATTTACATAAGGATAATTCATCCGACCAATTGTTGGTGTTAGAAGATACTAAATTTCATTTTAAATCGCTGCCTTTCAGATTCTCATCAAACTGCTCATAGAATTATAGGGCAGCTGACTCGCAAAATATCCAATGATAAAGACACTGTACTCTGTACTTCATAAAACGTTTCTCTTTGGAGTCTAACCACCACCATGGATCCCGTTTTCCTCAGACGTTCATTTCAATTTGAATTTCAATTCGAATTTTTCCCCGTGATGTGCAGTTTTAACAAGAAAACCAGCCCAACCACTTCTGGGATTGCGAAGACTTCCACCAACTTACGCATTCACATTAACACCGGCGTTTGTCTGTTACAGCTCGATCGTTACATACGTTACTTAATATAATTTTGTTAAAAAGAATAATGAATGAAGACGATTCAGAAGATATATAAAAATGTGGAATACAAAAACATGATTATATTTGTTTTACTGCATTAGAGTATAGTTACTATAATTTGTAAAAAAAAGTTTCGAAAAGCTTTTCATAGCAATAATACAAATTATATATGTTACCCAGGAAACAAAAATCATTAAATAAAATGAAATAATATTTCAACTTTAAATCATTTCGTCGTTCAAATATGTTTTTGAAAATAGTGCTTTTAAACTCTGCATTTTCCCTTGTCTTAAAAACTAATTCAGTACTTTAACAAAATGAAGTTTTATACATTTAATTGGTATTTAGTGTGTAAATTAAGTATTTTGACATCTGTAAATATGTTAAGTTGGATTGGCACTGATGAAATGATGGAAGTATCAACATTGAAAAAGACAATGTACTAACGAATATTTGCACTTACTGACAGGCGGAAAAATGAACGGCATTCAAATTTATGTTCAAACAATAACCAAACGTCGTGGTTTGAAGAGTAATTACAACGTAAACTACTTAGATATCAAAAGAAGCTATTCAGTAATATGCATATGGTTGATATTAGCAGAGTTGTGGGATCACTGTTTCCTTCAGTAGGTGGTTAAAACCATTGTGAACAGCGTTATTTTGCAAGTTCGTACGTCTTTCCAGAGAATAAAACTCGTTTACATGTTGACTATCTTAATTTGTTTCTTGTTATTTTGTTACAGTGTATTTATTAGATATGCATGCAGACCCAAGCTTACGGGTATATGAGATGTAGAAAACGTACATAGAAAAATGTAAATAAAATTACCCAGGAAAGGCCACAATTACAAAACACAGCGCACCCAAGACACCGAAAGAAGATGGGAAACATGCATTCGACATAACGGAACAGCACCTCTTTGGTAACAGACACTCCATTCCAACACAGAGGAACTGTACACAAGTAAGCACCAAAAACAATACAAAATACATTCAAACATTTAATACATCTAATTTTACCTATTTTCTATTTTAAATCACAAAACAAAGAAAAACAACACATAGGACAGCTATACAGGCGACCACAAGGCAAGAAAACCAACCAATGGGAATCGCATGTAGAAGTTTTCATATTTGTATAGACAGTTGTACTTAATCTACCAGGGGCTTTAACTACTTTTATTCGCGCAACCTCACACTTCCTTCTGGTGCAGCAAAAACCCGTAGGCGTTGCGTCATAAACACGGATGTTTTAAGATGGTTTAATACGCAAAGAAAAATGAAGTTTCAAACGGCTCAGTCAACAGTCATCATATGTTTATCACGTATATAACAGAAGAAATAAAAGCATCAGCACAGAATTCAGTGTCCGAATACATAAGTAAAATGAAAGATTCTTACTAAACTTCTGGTATAATTACTCAACGTAAAATCTTGCCTATCGTAGACTTAACTGCTTGAACCATTTTAAATCAGTGTGTGCTGCACTGGCTATACCAGGTGAATACTTATTAAAACTTATTTTCTAAGAAATCTAACATATGCCGAAAAACTTCGATATATGAAGAATAGATAACCATAGATGCTACAGCCATTGATTATATTTAAAAGTAGTGCGTGAACATGCCACCATGAAAATAAATAAATAAGAAAACGAGATTGTTAGATGTATTTAACTTTCATCTGTTTGGCATGTATCTGAATACTAAAATGTTATACTGCGTTACATAATTGTAATTATAACATTGTTTCATTCAGTACCAAACGATAATATTTGTTTGTGAATAAGCTGCTTTCAAGGCCTCAATGTCTGCATGCCTCAAGCCCTCAGTCTTTACAATTAACTTATTATGTGTATTTAAACTGTATACTATTATCATGAGCATAAAATCGCAACAATGAAGCAGGAAAGCTTTTATAGCTAAAATATTATGATACTTCATTCTATCTCAACTTAAATCTAAAACAAAGTCTAAAATTGAACTTGATTAGCGTATTCGACAAGTAATTACGTATCCATTTAAAGAAACTGTCAGTGTTTCAATTAAGTACCAAGGTTTACTTGCTGAAATGTTATCAACGTTACCGGTTTGTAGCGCTCCCATCAGTTATAAGGCAAAACATTAAAAATATTGTTGCGACGAACTAACGAAAGATGAAAATACCGTAACTTATAAGATGTCTCATCATCAGTCTATTTAGGAGTTTTGTCAGTGTTTATGGTAACGGGACGGATAATTCACAATATTTGCCACATTATTTCTACATGGTATTCTCTGCACTCAAAATGTTACACAAAACGATACATTTTACTTACAGTCCGGCGACGAGTAGTTGACCGGAGGCTGGAGGCTTTGTAAATACATTATCTCAACGTGTAGCATTTCGGCAGTGAAAATTTTGATTAGCAGTAACATTAACTAATAAGAAGTTTACATGTTTCCGATGTTGTACTACCAAGCGCATGATGTATCACCGTCTTTAGGGAGTTAAAAAATTGACCAACATGGTCTACGCAATGAAATATCGTAACCTATTGATATAATTGGGCTGTTCCTTGATTTTAACTGAAACTTTCACTTGAACATTGTCGTTTTTATTGGTAACGAAAAATACCTCCATGCAAGTCTTATAAAAGAATGCGTACTTTGTTAGCAGATCCTTATTTTCGATTTGACAGATACTTTTCTGTGCCTCATGTCATTAAATTCCAGTGTGTATTTTAGTTTTCTCACCTTTCTGTAATTTTCAATGTCTATGCTCTATGAACCGATTTTTCTCAATATTCAATGTATCAGCAAGTTTTGTAGTGCAAATTACTAGTAATTCCCTATTTTTATATTTATTTATATTGAAAAGAGCGATGATGTTTGATTGTCACTTGACTGACACCACCATGAACAACAATGTTCAGAGCATCAGCAGTTTCATTTCCCTTGGGGTAATATCTTCTCGTCTTCTCTATCTCCCAATTTATCTATTTGTCTCTTTTTATTGCTTTGACTAAAAGTCACGTATGTTAGTGTCATGAGAAGCGTAGCAAAAAAACTGAATCGTTGTATAATCATGTCAGCAAAAGTGTTGAGCGTTGCTACAAGAAGAAAGAAATAGCAAAAAAGACTGTTTGTTCAGTATTTGTCAAGTCTTTTAACACATACAACTCTCTTTTCTGTTTCACGTATAAAACGCAGCTTGCGAGGGCCTTAAACTGCTTGGTGAAAATAGCGACAAACTTCTGTCAACAGTATTTCTTAAAAAGTGTCTGAATACCTTATTTATGAGAGTTTCCTGGGAGTTGATGAAGGTTGCTGATTAGCTGTGATGTAATGGAATACATTTTGTATAAATGTTATCTACGTTAATTCTACGTTAATTCAAGTAGTAACATAGGCGAATGGCAAGGAATCAAGCAGACTGTAATTCTTCTAATATTTAAAGATGATTTTTAAGGAGGATATACTAGCAAAAGAAAACAAAACGATTATGTCTTCAATTTATTTACATTTTGGGAATATTTCATATGTAACGTCTATAACCGAATTTTACGGGCTTAAACCAAAATGGATAGAAAGCTAATAAGTATCAGTCGTTAGCAATGTAATAGGCTTCTTCGAAAACTTATGTTGTTTGCTTGAAACTCCGCTTCAAATGATATAAAAATAAGGAGAAATGCAGGCAATCATTTTTAGCATTTCTTTGGTACCCAGTTATCTCCCCTTATTTTACATCCTGGATCCACTTTTCAGGACCACATCATACCCTAAGTTAAAGTTGGGATGATAAACTTTCATAATATACCAAATTCATCCTTTCGAATCGTCGGGGCATTCAACTCGAAAAATAGGCCCCTTTTGAATTTCAGCGTCCTGACTACTAATTGTGTTCGCACTATTTACTCGAGTAGCCCTATCTGACGGTCATGCAGAGAAATCAAACTTGACATAGTTCCATGAAACTTCTTCGTTATTATCCTGGGCCGAAATATCTGTTGAAGTTTGTTAAATCTTGAATCAAATCAAATAATATTTTCAAGCTTTGGTATCGTATGACCCTGATATTTCAGGTTTTATCTGATTGTGTTCGCACTACATGTATTTACTCGAGTAGCCCTATCTGACGGATCGTGCAGACAAATCAAATTTGACATTGTTCCATGAAACTTCTTTTTAAGAGGCATAGTGGCGCAAATGTAGAGGATATGCGGAGCTGGCCGCCCACTAGGTACTTCTTTATTTCTCTACTATACACTTTTTCGGGTGTAGTTGCACCAGTAAAATGATCCTAGGCCGGAATATCTGTTGAAGTTTGTAGACTTTATGTTAAATCATATAGTATTTCCAAGCTTCGTTATCGTATGATCCAGATATTCCATGTATATACCTGATTGTATTCGCACAACTCAATCGAGGTGCCCTATCTGACGGGTCATACAGAGAAATCAAACTTTACATTGATCCTGGCGCAAATGGTTAAATTAAAATCTTAAAAAGTTCCTTCAGGAGCAGAGAATACATACAGAAGTAGGAACATGGGCCAGACTACGTAGTTTCGGCTAACAAAGCCTCGTCAGTGACCCTGACAATATCTGGTGACGAAACCAGAAAAAAAGCATACTGTAATTTCTTTATTTTAATTGGGCAGTCAAATCAAACACTGATTAGTTTCAAAAGGATCCAAATAATATAAAAGACGATGATCTAGAATAATTGTCTTCATCGATCTCAAATTTTAGATTTCTCAGAATCTATCCTCTGATCTCAAAGGATGTAAATAAAATATAATCTGCACTATGGATGATGAACGGGGAGACTTTTTACGGCCTCCACACGGCACAACACCAGCTGCAGTGAGGTAAAATTAAAATCTTAAAAAGTTCCTTCAGGAGCAGAGAAGCTGGTGTTTCTGTATGAATTCGGGGAGTTGCCGTAGTCGGCATGGGTTCGAATGCTGGCCGCCCAGTGGCTACTTCTTTATATTTTTCTCTACTATACACTTTTTTCGGATACACTTATGTACTTGTAAACAAAGTTTCAATAAATTTCGTTGAGTAGTAATGATAGTAAAACATTTTCCCTCCCCTTTTCAGCAATAAAGCTCTCTTCCCCACCCCCACCCCCTTTTTTATTTTAATTTTGTTTAGTATATAATATCATAGACAAAAAAGGAAATAGAAACTTGCTTTTCTTCCTGATGATCGTTTTAGTCGTGACAGTGAGCACATATTACGATAAAAATGTTTGAAACTTGTCAATTTTAATATTATGCAGTTTATTTAAATCATTAAATTTAATGACGTCAGCAGAAGAACCTTACATTTCTGAAGCATAAAAAGGGGAGGGCATTGTTCCAGAATCGGTATTTTGTATGGCCTACATGTAGCTATCTTATGACATGCCCTTTTCGGCGATTTCTTACTGGGTTAACAATGTCACCCACGTTGGCTTGTAGTTAACAGTGCAGTCGACGCTGCAATGACAAACTATTATGGAAACAGCGTTGCCGTTAGTCGACATCATGTTATTTGGTTTTAATCTCTGTTGCCTGCTTTACCGACGGTGTTTTGGTCTGCTATAACGTGCACATCGTCCCTGTAATGATTATAGGTTATTGAATTTATATTGTGAAATATTCGGCACGAGTTCATATGGCGAAGGACGCACGAGCTTGCGAGTGCGTCTCCGCCATATGAACGAGTGCCGAATATTTCACAATATAAATTCAATAACCTTTTTATTATATACCTTTGATATTAGTCTGCTAGTTTCATCAGTGCTCTCTACGTACGAAATCAAAATATTATATCTGTATAGCGACTACAACTTGTTTTAAATTTGAAATTACATTATGCCATTGTGTGTCTTCATACACGCTAAAAGCCACGCCTGATGGCGCGAAAGTACAAATGACGTTACGTTATCGGACGTGACGTCAGTAAACAAACGTTGACGTTTACTAGAAATGGGCGCCATTTTCGAGTCTTACTCTCAGCAAATCTGACGAAAATCTCCGTTATTATCGCAGACTATTAATTAAAAGAGTCACGGATCAAAGGTAAATTATACTTAATTGTCTTTTATGTAATTGATACGCCGAAACCGACAATGGTGTCATTATTCTACTCGTTTTTGAATTGCAGTCGGCGACAAAATGGCCGCCAAACTTTTCTTCATTCAAAACAAAAGTAGTTCTTGAGAACGTGACTCCTTAACTCCGTGCAATATGCACTAGACTCCGTGCAATATGCAGAAAATATTGCACGGTTACTCTAATGTAAAGTGAATGGGGAACTTTTTAGGTATATAATAAAACGTATTATTATATACCTAAAAAGTTCCCCATTCACTTTACATTAGAGTAACCGTGCAATACTTTCTGCATATTGCACGGAGTCAAGTGCATATTGCACGGAGTTAAGGAGTCACGTTCCCAAGAACTACTTTTGTTTTGAAAGAAGAAAAGTTTGGCGGCCATTTTGTCGTCGACTGCAATTCAAAAACGAGTAGAATAATGACACTAGTGTCGGTTTGGGTGTATAGATTAAATAAAAGACGATTAAATATAATTTACCTTTTATCCATCACTCTTTTCATTAATATTCTGCGATAATAACGGAGATTTTCGTCAGAGCTGCTTGGAGTAAAACTCGAAAATGGCGCCCAGTTCTTGTAAACGTCAACGTTTGTTTACTGACGTCACGTCCGATAACGTAACGTCATACCTACTTTCGCGCCATCAGGCGTGGCTCTTACCGTGTATGAAGACACGAAATGGCATAATGTAATTTCAAATTTAAAACAAGTTGTGGTTGCTATACCGATATAATATTTTGATTTCGTACACAGAGAGCACTGATGAAACTAGCAGATTAATATCAAAGGTATATAATAAAAAGGTTATTGAATTTATATTGGGAAATATTCGGCACTCGTTCATATGGCGGAGACGCACTCGCAAGCTCGTGCGTCCTTCGCCATATGAACTCGTGCCGAATATTTCACAATATAAATTCAATAACCTATAAATATTGTCTAGGGACGTCTCTCTCTCTTTAAACCAGCGTCACAATGGCCCAACATTCTGCATCTGGTTGGGATATTAAGGCACGGCCCCAGTCCGACTTGAAGCTTCCAAAATTTGATTTAATATTCTAAGAGAAATCTATATCCATATTGTGACTGATCTGCATGTAACTGTTAAAAGAACACGAGGAACATGTACTGATTCCTTGCGGACTTCAAATTGGTGGTACGGACATAATCATGTAGAAAGAAAATTTAGCCACATCTTTTGACTTCCAATGTGGGAGTTTTGTCATGTGATATTCAGATCATCCTTATTGGTTACACCGGGTCTATAGAGGCCTCAGTTAGCTAAATGGATGACTTTCAAGACATCTTTGGACAAAGGTAGCACTGTTTTCCCCATGGTGTAATTATTATTGTTATTGCATGATTGTGATATTTCAAACACTGTGTCTGTGATGAATCTCTTTTTAGTAAAACATACTGTCAACTATTTTATTATGTACATCCCATACTTTATGCATATATGACGACGGTCTTCGCTAGCCCTGTGCTGAGTATGCACTGTTGTGTATGCAGCTGTTGATGCAGGGGGTATACTGTCTGGACGTTTGTTTCCGCCACATGCTTCTTGCTTCACTGCGCATTTGGTTTTACCCATTGACTGCTTAGCACGGAATGTGAGATCGTTTCAAGAGGAGACTGTTCCTTTTTTATTTGTTTGATATCAGGTCTCTTATGTACTTTGTTTTTGTGTTAAGCTATTAACAGACTTACATTTTAATTTTCACCATTTCACTGCACTTTTAACAGTGTGTGTGTGTGTGTGTGGTATTTTATAACTTGATGACATGCACTCAACGCTCATCCTTGAAAAGGTTACGGTTGTTCGAAATTTTGATTTTTACAGTAAATATTACTGAAATTATTTCAATAATGTGTCATACAGAGTATAACATTGCAACACTCTGCATTTTTATTTCTTCATGATCAGATCTATACAATTTATGAATTATCTCTGTTTTAGAATCGTAACAAAGGATTCCTAGACTTAAACAGTAAACTTTTATTTGTATATAATGTATTTGTCATGTACTGTATATATGTTCACGTGAATATTATTTTACAGAGGACCATATGTTAGATAAGACATTATTAATATTATTAATATCATTTTTATTGTGTTCTTGGCCAACTCCATAGATGGCTGATGTGACAAACGAAGGCTCTTATCAGACCGCACCCAATTGCAATCTGATCAGAGCCTTTGTTTTTCAGCAATGCCACATTTGTTGGAAATCAAATGATGTGGCTCATATAAATGTATTGTGACATTTTGGTGTAGCTGTATTTATTTTATGAGATATTCAAAATACAAAGGTGAAAGTTTAATACTTCAATAAATAAAATACAAAATGATGCCGCTACCTTCAATAAAGAAATTAAATGATGATAATAAGAATATTAATGATAATAATTACACGTATTGTCTACAAAAACAATAAAAGAGCAGTGGAAGTTTTCACTCCTTGTCTTATACCATGTGAAAGAACTGCTTAAGTTTGCTTAATTATTTTTCTACGTTATTATTCCACAGACGCTGATATATTTGCGCTAATCCTTGTTTTTTCAACTGCAGATGCATATCTCTATAAAGATTACTTACATAACAAGTGAAGGGTTTATGTTTCAAGTGAACCTAGCGAAAACATGTTTGTTTAATATACGTATACACCCTGTAGAACATGCACAGTTCTGATGAGCTTAGCAGGAAATTCATCAAAATAAGGATATTGCTTGTCACGGAAGTAAGATTTCATCACTTGAAAGTTAACCATGCGTAACCGGCTGTCTCCGTTGACTAGTGTAATCAATGAGACGTGAAATGAGCCGCGACACGACAAAACCAACAATGTGGTTGTGGCCCAGCGCAGACTCAGATCAGCCTGGGCATTCACCCAGTCTGATCAGACCCTTTGCTAAGTGCTTAAAGGGTAGCTGAGGGACTAAGCTACCTTCATGCGGAAAGCGAAGACTCTGATCAGACTGGGTGGATGCCCAGGCTGATCTGAGTCTGCGCTGGGCGCACAACCACTTTGTTGGTTTTCTCGTGTCGCGGCTCAAATGTTCTTACTCCTTTTCCACGTGTACGCTGCTAATGATCCGAGTTTCTGATGGTGTTTTGAAACATCGGGTTGTTATAAAGATAAATAGTTGTAGCAAAAACTCAGTTGGATTGCATGTTTTTGACGCCAGCTAACGATATACTCATGTTCTTTACGCGGTAATGAAGAATTCACAGAATGAAAATAGACGATTAAGTCGTTAGTAGCAATTTTGAAGAATGGGAGAAATTCTTGCAGACAAAGTTACAAGCAGGGGAGTAAAAATGCATGTGTAAGGTTTTCGCATACTTTTTTAATAGCTGGAATGTCTGTGTTCGCGTAACAAAAACAAAAATAAGTTGCATAGCAAAGTGACTGAAGACAAGCTTTTCCGTCGTTTAGCGCCAAAATTGAAGCCAGCTTTTTGTCACAATATGAGCCGCGACATGACAAAACCAACAATGTGGTTGTGTGCCTAGCGAAGACTCAGATTATCCTGGGCAGCCGCCCAGTTAGATCACACTCTTTGTTTTGTGCTCAAAGGGTAGCTAGGGGTCTAAGCTACCTCCATGCGGACAGTGAAGACTCTGATCAGACTGGGCGGATGCCCAGGCTGATCTGAGTCTGTGCTGGGCGCACAACCACATTGTTGGTTTTGTCGTGTCGCGGCGTAATTATGGTCATTGGCAAATGTTCTGTCTTTCATTTTTTTTCATTTATTTGTACTATTTTGGTGTTCACATGTTAACCAGAAAATAAACATGTATTGTAAACTTAACCGGTCATCAGAGGCGGAACAGCGAGGAACGTGTTCTTTTAGGGGTAGTCGTCAATAAACTGGAGCTCTTGGAAATATGAGAATACACAAAAGGCAGAGCAATAGCCTCCCTGATAACAATCTCCGCAAAATGTTAAAAATCGAGAAAAAATATTTCGAAATTTCACCGCTATAGGTAATAAATACAAAAATTTAGAACCCTCGCTAGATAACATTTAACAGCTTCCTGGCTGACTTACATTCATTATTTTCGATTATCGGACAAAAAAATACCTTTTAAAAATATGACAATAATTTTTCCTTTTTTTCTAGCGTTTAATTTTTCATAGCTTTGAAAATCGAATTACTGATACATGTACGTAGTTCAGTATTTTGATTATTTTGGTACAGCTGGGCCTAAAACAAAGGTAACAGAAAATAACATAAACGTACAAGATTTTGTTTCAGAATTTTATTAAAAAGCACAATATAATCAGTATTGTGACATATTAAAATCAAAGTAGAAATCTACAGTAAAAGAAGGATTTATAAAATACTTATGAGACAAAACATATGGACAGTGTATTCAAGAAAACAGAAATCACTGGTACGTAAGTATATATAAAAAGAAAAATGAACATACACATTTATGTAGGAATTCATAACAAGGAATACCATTATTATGGCTTGATAGCTCAACTATCTTTGTAAAAGTATACTACATAGTTCATACACCACAACAACATAGTTAATACTAGTAATAAGGTTTAACCGGGATTAATGCAATCTAAAGCGAAGGCATACACTGACTCATTTTTGCAGGAGACTGGACCAGCAATGCATGAACGAAACTAAAGCACGCGGTTGACATTTTGCGAGAGACACTCATGCGAAAGAGAAACTGTATGCTTTTGCTCGTCAGCTTCGTTTTTTTCCAATAAATATATAAAGAAGTCTTCAAAACTTCAATACCCAGTTTTTTCTAGCATAGCTGGATTCTTCCACTCTGGTAAATTACTGTCTCGATGACCTTCAAGTTATTATTAACAAGTGCTGGACAGGCAGTCTGGGTATTCACACCGTAATTATGTCAATATTTGCTATAATTAACCACCATAACTTGACCTTTGCGCAGGGGCATACAAGTGGCTGCTGCTGCTTGCGCATCGTTCTGCATTTTAGCACGTGCTTCCGTATGATACATCACTGTCACTATTGTCATTTTCAACTTTAAGTTCGGCAGTCCGGTGATTATACAGGCCCTGTTGCATCAGCTGAAGGGCAAGTGGGTTGGGATACGTTTCCTTTTTTAGCTTCGCACGCTTATTTTGGAACCATATCTTGACATTTGCCTCATTTAGGTTTAATTTCTTCGCCAAATCTTGACGCCTGTCCTCAGACAGATAAGGGCTTTTCTTGAATTCCAGACTGAGTTGGTGAAGCTGGTTGTCATTAAAGGCGATACGATTTCGTTTATTGGTTGTCGTGTGGGACTTTTTTCGTCGCTTGGCTCTTGGACCTGTCAAATGAAATAAAAGTAAGATCTGTATACATAATACAAAACGTTATAACAGCTGCAATTAAAATGACACGGGGTGTTGTTTGGGGCTTGATCAAGGGCGTAGCTACCTAAACGGCAAATACGCAAGTGCGTATTGAAATTTTGTCAAAATTGACAAAATTTCAAAACGCACCTGCATATTTGCATGCTGAAAATTTATAAATTAGACAATATTTCAATACCAATTACCAAAGTAGCTGAAATACTAGCTTTCCCTTCAAGAAGTAGAGAATAAAACATGGCTGTGCGTATTATGAAATTGCCCCTAGTTACGCCCCTGTTGATGATAGACTTCTTTTGCTCCAGCGTTTCAGTTTTCTTCTTGTTGTTGATGATTATTATCAAGAAGAAATTATGTGGTGGCTTGTTGCTTTATTGTATTGTTCCTTGTGTATCGTTGCTTTATTGGCTATTTATTATTGAATATAGCCAAATGAGAACTGCTAATTAGATTTAGCCTATAACTAATGGCTGCTTAAGAAATAAAACAGTTGTCATGTGTGACAGAACAGGGACATTGGTCACGACAGAGTAAACATATTTACGCTTTACGTCAATCAATGTACGTCATTCGGCTGACTCCGTGATATCGTCACTCGGCTTATTCCGTAATGTTTACATTGCTTACATGAGTCATTAACACGTATTTATGCATTTAGATTAAAAAAACAAACATACATGTGTTTTGGTGATTTTCTTGTTGTTTTTTTTTTTGTTTGTTTGTTTTTTGTTTTTTTTGATACGTAAAATATGATCATATCTATTAAACTAACTTTTTAAAGCACATTATTTGATTTACCGAAATAACAGTAACATCAAATTTTCTATGGCGTTCGCTCAAATGGACTTTCAGGCATAATAACAAAATGCCTAAACTGGGTACTTACAAGCATTTCAGCTTTTTTCAGGCTGAGTGCTTGATCATTATAAACGTATATAAAATATTACTTATATTGAGATAATAAAACCTCATCATGTTAACTTAGTAACGGTTTCAACAGAATTAAGCTTAATCGTATGTTATTGTCAAACTGCTAGGTACGGAAGCATTCGATGGCTTCAGCTGCTTAAGGTGAATGGGTACACTTTAAAGAAGGAACTCTGCCAGTTCCATTTATTCCCCCTTCTTCTCGGAATAAACTCTTTTCTTTTGAAAGAAGACCCCATTTTGGAACGACGTTCTCCAGGGAAGTAAACAGGGAGGAAAAGTTGTTCCACTTTGTAAAAATGACAGAGAAAGAACATGCAGGTGTGTCAATTAAAAGTAACAGAATGACTTTTTGTTATGACTATTTCAGAATACCTACCGGCAGATGGCCTGTCCGAATATCTAGTACAGAAGATCCAGGCTGGTACCGAGTTCTTCGGCGGGGTTTTCTTGCGAGCAATCCTGAGATCCAGTGCAGACTCGGAATCAGACGAGGAGTAGCCATCTTCTTCCAGATTTTGTCGTCTGATTCTGTCCAGCATGTTGAAAGGTTTGACGTTGGTGTAAGAATACTGGAATAGCTGATCGTCTGCAACGTGAGCGTTCTTTCTAACGCGTGCAGACGACGGTATATAATGGTCCTCTGGTGATTCTGTTTCGCGGATTTCCGTATCGGAACTGTAAAAATCGTCTGACTCTGATGTCATATCACTCATTTCGTCTGCACTTGAAACAATATCGGCAATTCTTTGAGAGTAGCAGTTTTGCATGTAATTATGCCCAAAATCAGGCTTCAGAATCTCATCTACTGTAAAATTGGTAAAATTTCCCTGATTTGTCCTTTGGCAATACGTTTTTCCACAGCACAAATTTTCGAATTTATCCACCATACGATACATTTTATCCATTGCAGTGTCATAGTTTGATGCCATATCTACCTAAAAAGTTGTCTATAAGCGTAACGTCTTATTCACAATAAAAGTACATTATCATTTTTCTGCAGTTATATACCTCAGCGTCGCTCAGGCGTTTCTAATTATGACGCCAATACACTATCCCAAAACAATAGCGTAAAATACACATCCTTTACATAGTAAATATTTGTGAATGAAACGTACGAAGATTGACGTGCGTTGCGGTGTGAAGAAAGAGTTTCTCATCCAGTGTCAATTTTAATTCCTCTGGTTAATGGCGTTAATGTGTTGTCTCATTTATTTTTGTTTATTAGTAACGTCTTAGTAATGGACACCGTCGGACCAAATTTGAGCCGCGACACAACCAACAAAGTGGCTGTGCGCCCAGCGCAGACTCAGATCAGCCTGGGCGTCCGCCCAGTCTGATCAGAGTCTTCGCTGTCCGCATGGAGGTAGCTTAGACCCTTAGCTTCCCTTTAAGCGCTTAGCAAAGAGTCTGATGCCCAGGCTGATCTGAGTCTGCGCTGGACGTACAACCACATTGTTGGTTTTCTTGTGTCGCGGACCAATGAAAGGTCGATTAGTACTGTTTTTGCCTGTGGTATAAACATGAAAAGACCAACGTGTGATTTTGAAGTGACATATCCATCTAACAACAATAGTAATCTTTAATTTGTGCCTGATGAAACGTAGTCTGCATGATGCAACGAATCCTGTGGGTTTCTTTCAATTATCCAAGCAATAAAATACTTACATAGGCTATATTAAACTTAAGGTGAGGTGGGAGTAATTCAGCGCCGCCGTGCGGCATTTTCTGTCGCTACGTTGCGTAATGACGTCAAACGTTCCGTTTGATAAAAACAAGATGGCGTCAACGTTAGACGCTTCTATGCTCACTCCATGGTCTGCTCACAAAATGCAAGGAGGCTGAGCATTGGGTGAAATTTAAATGAAATAGCGCCGTAGAGAAGAAACTGAAAAAGTATAGTTAGTTTTCCGTGCGGAAGCCTAATTGCGGGAAAGCTGACAGTTTCTTGTCAGTTTATTAGACGGAGTTCGCAGCTGTTGAGTTGCAATAATTTATTATAAATTTCATACAAGAAAAGGAAATAGAAAGTGCCGTCGAGAAGAAACTGAAAAATATATAGCTAGTTTTCCGTGATGGATGGATGACTTGCGTTTTTACGTCCTTTTCAACAGTATTTCAGTCATATCAGGACGATGGACGGGTGATATTGAAAGGCTGTGTGCAATGGAACCCCGTCTGCAATGGAAATAAACTCCGCCTCCGGCGAGGCTCGAACCCGCGACCGCTAGATCTGTAGGCCAGCGTTTAACCCACTGAGCTACCGAGGGTCTTAGTTTTCCGTGGGTAAAGACTGCTAGCGGGAAAGCTTTTCTCTGACAGTTTCTTATCAGTTTGTTAGACGGAGTTCGCAGCTGTAGAGTTGCAACAAATATCCATACGACAACAAAGCCTCGTGAAATCGAATCCAGAATCGTACAATGAGTAGTCAGATCACTGTCTACAATTCGACCATGCATTATACAGTTAACATGGTTGCAGCAATATAGACAGTCGTTTTCATACCACCCACACATTACTCATAAGTCAGAGGTCCTGGGTTCGAAACCCGGTCTGGCCACATACTTTCGTTTCTCCTTCCGCTGATTCAAGAAGGGCAGTTGTCAGTTACTGGCGAAAGTATGTGCACATAGTACTGGTTAACCGCGTAGGAGGTCTAAGCCTGCCCAGGAATAGTGTGGTTAGGTTAACTGACCGTCCCGACATGACCATAGATGTTTACCGTGGACGTTAAGCAACAAATCAATCAATCAAAACCACCCAGACCTAAAATACTAATCAACAAAAGTTTTGCCAAATTTCGGTTACATCAAACATTCTTAGACCTAGCATTTGAACAACGCCAGGTAGCCGTATCAACGTCGATGCAATGTCGACAGAATCTTTTATCGACGTTGTTACGATAATTAAACTATATGTTGTGTCAATAAGTTAAAAACAGTGTGTCCTTTCTTTTTCCCTACCTTTCTTTCACTTTTCTGTCCTTCATTTCTTCCTTCTGTTTCAACTTGAGTGTATATCAAAGAGCCGTTTTATTGTATCTCATAGACACTAAAGTGAATCCAAGCTGCTTACCAGTTTTACAGAGAGAGAGAGAGAGAGAATCGCCGAAGTCCAGTCGTTGGAACGGTAAGTTATAGTGCAGAATATTACAGGTTCTTTCTTGGGTCGGGTCAGGAACTGTAAAACTTGACTCGCCTACCATGTACAAACGACAAGAGGACAAGGGACTTGTTCACTGAATGTCATAACACGTGGAACCCCGTCCTAAAGTTGTTGCTTCTGAGAGTCTGTCTACTCGGGTGCGCGTCAACTGTATGGGAGGGCATAATGGCAATGTTTTCGTTTTCTTTTTAATAAAAAAAGTTAGTCAAGACGCCTTATACAGAGATATAGAGAAAAGTATTACATCTGCCTTCATCCTGCACTTTCCCGACGATGGCAATCATGAGTGATGAAAGTCCAAGACAAATTTTGCCCGTAGCCTTTAAATACCGATACCTGATGTGTGGCGCGAAAATTTAAGTAACGTTAACGTCACCATGCGCAACGTTGACATTTCAGTCTAAAGAGACGGCAAGCCGAATATTTTATGCACATTAGCTCGAAAGTTAAGTCGGCGACCTACTATTTTTATTGCTTTAATGTAAACTTCTATCATTTGGCCATACTCTGCTAGTTTTTGAAGAAAAAATGTGTTTTGTTTTCTCAGAATGAAGATTTTTATCCAAGAGTGACGAGCAAAAAAGTGCGTTTTCCATAGAACGCCATTATAACGTCGGGTCGAAAATGCAGAAAAATTGACGTTTTCGAGGTCAAATATCTTGAAAACGATATCGGCGACCCCCCCTTTTTATTACATTTTCTGAAAGAGGGACTAAAAATGTACCATATAAGGAAGTATGAATAAAATCATGTGTTTTGTCAATTACTCCCACCTCACCTTAAATAACGTCACCGTTTCTCAATATAGGCGACGCTCCTGAGGAAACGTAGGTTGGGATAGTGCAGAACGTTAAATAAGCTCCCTCTGGTTCTAGGGCTCTGCATGGTTGCATGGGAACAGTAGCGTTATATATCACTTATCTTTTCTTATAACAGTTTATTCATTGTCACCCGACGTAGACGGAGGTCCATGCGTAACTGAGCGAGGGGTTTGTTTGAAAGTTTCCAAGTTTGCTGGCCATGGCATGAAGCATGCAGGGGTTTCTTTTTTCGTTCTTTTTTATTCGGCCCAATTTAGCTATACATGTAGTTAACACCTTTTCAAACTTAACTTTCAGTTGCAAAGCTGGTGTGTAGAATCTCCCCAAGATGATACGATACGGCTTTTGTACAGTTTTACTTATGCTGCCTAAGGATGTGCATGTGAAGTAGGATTGTTGATTTGGCTATTTTAGACAAAGTTATGGTCATTTCGGTCTTTGAATTCTCGACTGCAAAGCGTGGATCCGCCACTTTTAAATCTCTCGGCGGATTCGTTTGAAATTTTGTAGTATTTATCGCTCTGATGTGAAGGATGTGAAGATATGCATGCAGTCGGCAGTTTAAACTATCGGGTGACTCTTTTGTTGCGCTGATATTTGTCAAACAGGACATATTTCAAAGAGAGATACATGTAGTAACTAAAACTATTATACTTTTGTAGTACTTGTTCAGTGCTTTATAAAAAAGTTGTTTTGGTTTTCTAAATAAAAGATAAGAAAATTGTTGCATGCAGTCGGCAGTTTAAACAATCGTGTGACTCTTTGCTATCTAGATGAAGTACTGCACATTTGGAATTCCAGTTTAGTGTCCACAGCTCCTCCTAAATCTTTCCTCTGCACATATATCTGTAAATTTCGAAAGTTTTCTTAGGCCTGCTATAATATACTGATATGCACAAGCTTTCTGAATTTTGATTTGGCCATTTTGGCGGAGTTTAAGTCCTTTTTTGATATCTGGTGGCGAAACCAGAGAAACCATACTGTAATTTCTTAATTTAAATTGGGCAGGCTCTTCAAAGACTGCTTAGTATAAAAAAGGATCCAAATTGGGCAGTCGATTCAAAGACTGCTTAGTATCAAAAAGGATCCAAACTATCCTACGGAGAATACATAAGAACAGAGTGACGACACGTAAAGAAACAAGGCCGCTGCATAACGCATCTGTTAGAATACGATTTCTACCAGTCAGGTTTAGAATTTTCATTTTTGCAAGTAGTTTTTACAGGGTTAATATATACAGTGTATTACATGTTTATTGTATTATATATATATGGTGTGAGTGAGCAAGAATGATTTTAACCAGATGACGCGAACGACAAAACTGCTTTGGGGCTTTTGTTTGAATGCGCATGAAACAGTTTTTCCCCATTCCCTGCCGAAAAATCTGTTCGTTCGGTATGGCTCGTTTTGGTGGTTGAGTTAATCTTGAACGGTTAAAATATCAGCTGATTAACTTTTCATATTGTTTTCTCTATGATGCGCTTGGCATGATTGTGAAGACGTCAGTTTTACTGCTCTGTCTAATATTTAGATGATGATGTACATAACACACCTTCGGTATTGGAAGCTAATTGAGTTTCGTCCTCCCTAAGGATGCTTACCTTTCGCCATTTTTTTGTCTAAACCCGAAGGCAAGACAAGATTGTGCGCAGCGCACAATCTTGTCTTCCCTTCGGGTTTATTCCGGATATTTCCTTCTCTTGTTCATGGTATATTAAACCGAGAAAACATCGGCTCCTGCTCGTACAGATGAATGCATGCAAAAACAGATTTCGCCGCTCGCATAAGCAAAAAAGGCTTGATTTTCAGACTGGGCCTAAATTCAACAAGCTTGCTCTTTTTCTGTCGGAGAAATAATGTTATTCATATTCCGCCGTTAAAAACAGATTGACAAATAATCATGAGTCTTTGTTTGTCAACAAGCCGATCAAAACCAATTGCTTTACCAGGCATGCGTAGTAAACACGCAGAAAAACTGCTTGCCAAATTAACGGTATTTATGAGGCGATGAAAATTTCGCTCTAATTGTCATTTGCAGACAATTCAGAACACCCAATGAGGCATGGGCTTATGAGCCAGTAGGCTGGGCACTGTTGATTGATCGGCCTTTCCGCTATGTTTCTATGGAAACGATAATGGTTACTGGAATTAAGACAGACTATAGTTGATCATTAAATATGAATTTACTTAGCGACAAAACGTTAGTAATCTAAAGCAATCCGGACCGGTTGTTCAAAACTAGCGACATCGTTAGCTAACGAGCCGTAAAATTTTCCAGTGAAAGGAACAGATTTTATCATATGACGTCGCGTCTGAGAGTGTAATAAATACACATTATTACAATAGTAACTTGATCTGGCGTACTGTATCACGTCGAGTTGATGAGCTCATACCATCGGATCACCCGAGATGCTTGCGTCGAGGGTGATCCGATGGTATGAGCTCATCTACGAGACGTGATACAGTACGCCAGATCAAGTTACTATTATAATAATTTGTTTATTATATACCTTAGGGAACAGCCAACCATTCTTACTTGCCAGCGCTAATGCATCGACCCGGATTCGAGCCTGCGCGGCAGAGGTATGTAGCTTGTCGTGAGACAAACATTACCGGCAGAACTATCGACACGCGCCATTTTTCACGTGTTTGTTGACGTTACGTCACTTGTTTTGTTTCTCTGGTTCTCGTTTCTACGATGCACGTTAAAAAGTGACTCGCCTGAAGCTGGAAATCAGGGATAGCCTCGTTTTAAAGGATAGTGATACAGATTCAGAAAACGTCAGTTTGATACGGCTATCTGTATCAGATGGCCAGGAAACAGACAGTTCTCAGGGTGTATCATTGAGAGGTATATAATAAAGCCATGCATTAAAAACGATAATCCACTAGTGGATTAAATATGCAAATTACGTCGTAACGTTATACGTTGACGTCCATTAAAACGTCGCGTTTTCTTATGGCGAAATCGCGACGTTTTAGTGTAAAATTTGCTAATAAAATGCGATTTTAGTGTCATATGATAAATAGAATCTTGCATTCGTGCTCCTGTATTATTGAATTTATTAAACTCGTTGGTGAAAACGATAAGATGCTCGGCAGAGCCTCGCATCTTATCTTTTTCCCAAACTCGTTTAATAAATTCAATAATACATGAGCACTCATGTAAGATCCTCTATTTATTTCAAAATTCCAATATATTAAAGCAAAAGCGGAGTGTGCAATAGAACTCTGTTTGAACTTAGAAAGTTTTCTGACTTCAGCGGGAATCCGACCCCGGATCGATAGGGTAGCAGGCCAGCGCTTCACATACTGAGCTACCGATTAGATAGTTATATGAGATACACTACATTTCCAGCATCGTGAAAGTTTGATACGATACCACAGATATTAGCGAAGCTGACATTGTATTTTGTAGATGGACGTTATAAACCCATTTATGCCCAGTGGGCTGTTTTGTTCTTATCAAATGTATGAGTCCATTTGTCAATTAAGGGGTGTCTTGTTTTGTTTGTTTTCGTTTTATTTCATGGCGAAATACAGATTTGTTTTCTGCAAACAGTGTACCATAGCGCAATGCATATCTTTTATATCGCCGACCCTCCCCTTCTACCGCACACATCACCATAGTACACAGGGTATAATCGATTCCGCCAATTTTCGCTTCCTGCAGAGACTGTACATCATATTTGGCTTCCACCGAGACTGTCCGCGAACTCTTGCTTCCTGCCGAGACTTCTTTACATGATAAATGGCTTCCTGCAGAGACTCCGCGTGATTCTGCTTCCTGCCGAGCCTCTCGGCAGGAAGCAGAGTCACGCGGACAGTCTCGGCAGGAAGCCATTCCTCGAGGACAGTAGTCTCTGCAGGAAGCAAGAGTTCGCGGACAGTCTCGACGGAAGCCAAATATGATGTACAGTCTCTGCAGGAAGCGAAAATTGGCGGAATCGATTATACCCTGTGTAGTATTATTGGCATATATTATTTATGTTGTTGTTTTCCTTTATAATTTAGACGAGATTATGTCTCTCTTTGAAAGCACAACACCCACACACTCAGATACTTGCATTGTCATTTGTTTTTGTGGTCGTGTTTTTGCGGCGTTCTCATGTTCACCGAGCTTACCTCTAACGATGGGAGGATAATTACGAAATGCTCTGTGCAATGGAAAACATGGAGGTGTATTCAAGAGCTGAAAGCTCGTGAGAAGTAAGAAAGATAATCATATTTCTATAAATTTTAAGAAATGGCTCGGATCCGATGACATCGTTCAAAATACAGATATCAAAGAAAAAGATACTAAAATGGCTAAATGATATTTTTCCTCAATCCTTAAATACTTTATGACATTATTTTATCGGTCATGATCGAGAAAATGCCCACTAAATTGACGTGACACCTTTTTAAATTAAAGAGTGTTTCTTTAATGGTCATAAATCTGCAAAAGTTTTATGATTTGGGTTCTCTGCCCATTAATAAATAGATGTTAAAATTTGATAGACTTTATATGTGTAAATTGATTTCGGACCTCCAAGATAGGGGCCAATGATAACCCTTTAAGCACAGTTTAATACGGTCATCACACGGTAAATGATACTTCAGTCATCAGTTTTATGGGGATTAAAATGTCCCCCCACTGAATGACCCTTTAATTTTGAATAATTAATTAATTGAGTAGCTGAGTGGGAATCGAAATTAAACTGTAAACTTACTTTTCACTTAAACTTTAAATGATTTATTAAACTTCTTTACACGAATCTTCAGCGGCAGCTATTTTCAGTGTTGTTTGAAAAGTTTCTTTTATTGTTACATGTACCAAGATTTTACCAAATTTTGCACGTTAACCGTTTCTTTAATAGTTTAGGCTATTCGACAGACTTCCTGCTTGGCCCACACTGGTCCTATAATTTCTATATCTATCATAGCAAGCTCTATGCCAAGGATATCTAATCTGTTTTGAGCCTCACATATTTTTTCATTTGAATGCTACAATGCACCACAACTGATGTACAGCAATATCCTAGTTACTGTGTTTCCATGACGGATCATATTGCTGGAAGAGACATACCTCCAAACCCAACCCAGTAAGATTCTGCTTCACCAGGACATTGCGCCAGTCCACACCAGCCGGAGTTGAGGTGAAAGCTGTGTGTGAGTGTAGCTTCGAACTTCTCCCTCATCCACCCTATTCTCCAGCGACTTCCACCTCTTTCCCATGCTGAAAAAGAACACATTCGGGACCGGAGATTTGAAGATGATTATTAGCGGACTGTTGCTGTGAAGGGCTGGTAAAGGTACTAAGATATTGACTTTTTACCAATGACTGCCAAACTAGATGGAAAAAGTGAGTGGACTGTTGGAAGTGGACTTCAGTCCAATTTGTATTTTGATTATCCCTTCAGTGATGTTTTAAAGGACTTGCTTAAGATAGTTGCTTACTTGATAGAAGTGAGATTTAATGTATTTTTTTTTCGGAACTGGAATCCTGCTTATTTAATGAAGATTGCTTGCTTAATAGAGGTGGTCACTATGACAGGTTTCACTGTATGTTGAAAACTAAATTAGTATAACTCCAAATGCTCTTTCTGTGAGGCTGAAACTGTTTGATATCCTCGTGTACATCTAGCTTGAAGAGTAAACTAGCCATGTATAGTTTCTAAGCCTAGAAGTTCTATTATAGAGTTAGTCTAACTAGTAGTTAATGAGTCCCATTGAATTCAGAAATCGACGTGACGAGTTGTTACGTCAATATTGACCTAGTTAATGTTAGGTTCCCCTCTTCATTTAAATGTAAGTAGACTTGGAACCAATATTTCTTCTGGCCGGTTTACATCGCGGAATGATTATGTACAAAGTAGTTAGGTATTTTGTCAACGTATATAAGAAGTTTAAGACCTGAGTATCTCCATGTAATACATAAATTTATATAAAGGACGATAACAGATATTTCTAGACTAATATGCACAGTGGAAGGAAAGTAAACAATGATTATTTGAGCGTAT
The DNA here is from genome assembly GCA_963989385.1 of Ctena decussata. Classification (NCBI taxonomy): domain Eukaryota; kingdom Metazoa; phylum Mollusca; class Bivalvia; order Lucinida; family Lucinidae; genus Ctena; species Ctena decussata. The sequence continues at coordinate 56,142,450 of OZ022504.1, forward strand.
GTGTATTCCGATTGGAAGAGTACTTCGGTCGACCACCTAGCTGATGAAATATCTCCGTATTTTCCTAGTGAACATCGTTACGAGATTTGAACAACGTTATCTCAATATTCAATCGACCTTGATACCGCTAAATTATTAATGATCAAAAATAATAATTCAGTGTATGAAAGATGAATTTAATTGTTGAATTTGAGCTCGCATAACAAAATTTAAGCCGTGACCTAGATATTCGAGACCCTATCGGGACGTTTCGCGCCAGGGACGTTTCGTCCCAGGACGTTTTGTCCCAAACAGGCCCAAAAAAACCGGGACGATTCGTCTCAGGACGTTTCGACCCATATTCATTTAGATTTCATCGAGAGATCACCGTATCAAAACGAAAGAACGAATCTGAATACAAAATCCGATACATAAGACTGTACACTCGTGATTCTCACTGGCTTTAACTTTAATGTTTAGTTCGTGAATTTATTGAAATTCAAACAGATTTCTCAGCCTAAAAAAACGAAACGCAAGGATTTGTCAGTGTAAGCGGAAGTAAATGTCACCAATACTGCGGCTTGAGCTAAGTCCGAGGAGGATAATCCAGACAGTTACATTAGTTTTTCTTTTGTTTAATATTCATATTTACAGGCATAGTTACCATATTGTACCGTTTGAAACAAGAGTAAAAGCTCTTTCAGTATGAAACTATTAAGTTGCAATCCATCCACACTTGGTTCAAAACTTCATTATTAACAGGATGGGGTACAAGGTTATATAAAGGTCTCATCTGGCCAAACTAGCTACACTTTTGACTCATCCTGATGTTGAAAGAGTTGTTTTTAGGTATATTGGTGAGTTCAGAGACAGACTCACTTAACACCGGCATAACACCTATGAGCACCGGTCTGATTCCTACCTGCTTAGAGATGCATCCTGTATTACCCAGAAACTTATCGATGAATACCGGTCTGCTCAGACACACTCACCGCACTACCTAGAAACATGTCAATGAACACCGGTCTGATTCCTTATCTTAACTGCTTTGACACACTCACTGCATTAACTAGAACTATTTGGATGAACACTTGTCTGAAACCTATCTTGTCAGACACACTGACCCCACTACTTAGAAACAATCTGATGAACACCGGTCTAATAACTTCACCATCCTACCTTAAAACATGTGGGTCCGTGGAAACACCCCAAACCACCCCAAAACACCCCAAACCACCCCAAACCTCTACCAAACCACCCCAAACCAACCTCCCTGGATTCACATCGACCTATGTCGATGTCCCCTCTACACATACACCAACACCGCATCCACTGCATCCCAAACAGTATCTATATAGATACAAAATAAAAAGAACATTTCAATAAGTGGTTGCCCCATGATATGTATGTATGTATCTCTTTTCATAACTTCAAGTTTAAATATACCTAACGAAAAATTAATAATCACAGCATAATAAAGTAAATTTTTTGTACGTTTGTGTATGTCACGTAGGGTGTGGGTGGGGATGGGGGTGAGGGAGGAGGGGCATCCATTTATACCACACCCAATTAACCACCCTAGATACAAACTAGAACCCCACCCCTCGCGCAGTGGCAAATTAATTTAAAGAATGAAGGGGTGGAGGAAAGGAAAGAAATTATGGGTTGAAAAATACTCGCCAACTGACCTGAGATGTTGGTGTCATGGTGGGGAAGGGGATGGGGTTCTAGTTTATATCCAGGGAGGCTGGTTTGGGGTGGTATGGAAGTGGTTTGGGGGTGGTTTGGGATGTTTTGGGGTGGTTTGGGGTGTTTCCACGGACCGAAACATGTTGATGAACATCGGTCTGTTTCCTACCTGCTTAGACAAATTCACCGCATTACCTAGAAACATGTCGATGAACACCAGTCATCGACATGTTTTTAGGTAGTGCAGTGAATTGTCTAAAGAGGGTAAAATCAGACTGGTGTTCATTGACATGTTTCTAGGTAATGCGGTGATTATGTATAAGCAGGTAGGAATCAGACCGGTGTTCGTTGACATGTTTCTAGGTAGTGGGCTGATTGTGTCCGAGCATGTCAGGATCAGATAAGTGTTCTTCAGAATGTTTCTAGGTAGTGTGGTGAGTGTATCTGAGCAAGTACATATCAGACATATATTAACTGACAGATTCCTACCTGCTTTGACAAACTCAGCGCACTACCTAGTAACATGTTGATGAACACCAGTCATCGACATGTTTCTAAGTAGTGCAGTGAATTGTCTAAAGAGGTAAAATAAAACTGGTGTTCGACATGTTTCTTGGTAGTGAAGTGATCATGTCTAAGCAAATAGGAATCAAACCATTCTTCTTCGACATGTTTTAAGATAGCGGAGTGATTGTGTTGGAGCAGGTCGGTATCGGACAAGTGTTCTTCAAAATGTTTCAAGGAAGTGCGGTGGGTGTATCTGAGCAAGTACGTATCAGACATATATTAATTGACTGATTCCTACCTGCTTTGACAAACTCAGTGTACTACCTAGAAACATGTTGATGAACACCAGTCATTGACATGTTTTAAGTAGTGCAGTGAATTGTCTAAAGAGGTAAAATTCAGACCGGTGTACATCAAAATTTTTCTTGGTAGTGAAGTGATCATGTCTAACCAAGTAGGAATCAGACCGGTGTTCATCAATATGTTTCTAGGTAGTGGGGTGATTGTGTTTCAGCAGGCTGCTATCAGACAAGTGTTCTTCGAAATGTTTGTAGGCATTGCGGCTAGCAGTGCCGTTAGTGTATCTGAGCAAGTACGTATCAGGCATATATTAATTATTAATTGACATGTTTAGAGGGAGTGCGGTATAGTTATTTGACTGGTTTTCATCGATGTGTTTCCAGGTGGTGAGATGAATGTGTCTGAGTGGGTAGGTATTAGACAAATGTTCAACCAAATGGTTCTAGGTATTGCAGTGAATGTATTTAAGCCGGTAAAAATCAGACTGATGTTCATTGACATGTTTCTAGATACCATAAAATCGAAAAAGTGATATCACAAAATATGTATGATTGAGTGATATCACAAAATCCAATTAGTGATACCACAAAATAGAAAAAGTGATATCACAAAATTGATTTTGTGATGACACGAGACCACAGCTACTTTGTGATATCACTAATTCGATTTTGTATATCACAACATCTATTTAGTGATGTCACATTCGATTTTGTGATATCACTTAATCGATTTTATGATATCACTATATCTATCGAGTTTGTGGTCAGTAATTCGTTCCTAACTAGTGATATCAAGAAATCGATATTACAAAAACGATTTTGTGATTTCACTAAATCGATTCAGTAAACATAATATAACACATGGTTTATGACACTCAGGTGAGTCAGTGATAGCACATAATAGTTAGTGAAATCAGAAAATAATGTGATACCACATGTGATATCACATACTTGAAATAGTGGTATCACAAAGTCGACATTGTGATATCACAAATTCGATTTTGTACGAATTAGTGATATCACAAACTCAGATTACTGATATCGCCAAACAAATAAGTGATATCAAACAAAAATCGAATTTGTGATATCGAAAAATCATATCCACTTTACTTTTTGATATATATCCAAATCTGTATAGTGATATCTATGGCAAGCCATTTTACTAATCATAATGCATAGTAGATATCTTATATAGTATATTAGATATCTAATATTCCAGTTAAGATATCTAATATAACATATAAGATATATAACATATAAGAAATCTTATATCCTCTATAAGATATCTGATACAGGCTATATCTTATATAGAAAATAAGATATCTTATATAGGATATGAGTTATCATCTTATTTAATTTTTCATATAAGATATCTTATATACTATATCAGATATCTTATATATTAGATATCTTATATAGCATGTAAGATATCTTATATAATAAATCAGTTATCTGATATATCAGATATGTTGTATATTTAAATAAGATATCTCACATCCTATATAAGATAGTATATCTGATATCGATATCTGATTTACAAAACAGGATATCTTATATGTGATACAAGACATCTTAAATGCTATATCAGATAACATATATAATATAATATTGTGTTGCGTCTTATGGAAAAGTTAAATAAGACATCTTATATACCTATACTAGATATCTTATATAGTATATAAGATTCTTATATGATATCTTATATACCTATACTAGATATAGAAGGTCCCTTTGCACGCGACAATGATCAGCATATTCACACAGTTCATTGTTTTTTCTAGTGAAATTATTTAATTCAGATTTTTATATACTAAGGCCCGATTTCACGTTAAACTTAGTACATGGATTAGCATTCGGAACACCAAAATTTTACATTGCGCCTTACGGTAAAATAGACCACGGACTGGTTAATACGAGTTATAACTGTGACGTGAAATCGGGCCTAAAACCAATTGTTATTTGCATTTCAACTAACATAAATCTCATTCATCTTAATTTATCACTCAGTTTGTACTACGAATTTTGGAATTCAGAATTCGAAATTCAGAATTGTGAAATAAGAGAGGTAATTGGGCTATCGTAGGACATCGATACTTTTCGATTTTTATTGCCTTCCTTGCATTTTTATTTTGAATTAAAGGTGTTAGGTCCATATAGTTCAATTTAGCTGCACTAAGGTCTTTTTGCATATCTTTTAGTCTACATTAAACGCGGTCAATATTGTTCTGATTTACATGACCATGCATCATTCTTTAATATTAGTATATAGAGAAAATAGAGAAAATGAACAAAAGGTTACTCAGTTTAATTTATTTATTTATTTTTCTTAAAATGCAAGTCTTAAGTCAAAAATTGTGTTAGCCTAGTATTCTGCACTAGCTTACAAATCTTCTGATCAAAGATATGTTACTGTGGTCATTTTTAACAAAATTAATACATCCAAAAACTAAAGTTTTTTGCGTGGCTATATCAAAGTAAGGAAATTTGTTGGGGTCGAAAACAACACGGAAGAAGCCTCATCAGTCTGCAATGAGATTCAAGTTTCATTTCAACAATCATTGCGACATTTACTTCTATAAACCTGCATAAACTGAGAAGTAAAATCAAACGCCCAATATAACATGACATTTCATGTTATAGTTTTTCTTGTTTATATGTTATATATTATTTGTACAAAGAAAAATAAAGTTTAGGCCAGTCATCCTTTCGTGTTACAAGGCAGCACTTCAACTGAACTGAAGAAATGTTTTAAGTGTCGAGCTTTAATGCGGGGAAAAACATGGTTGATTCCGGTGTTGCTTTAACCCTTTAAGCGTCAAAAAGCAGATGACATAATGCGCGTCTGCAAAATTTCAAAAACAGATTTGTTGAAGCTATATCTCATTGAGAACCTCAAAGCCTAAACGGCAAACAGTATTGATCCAGCCTCCTCATCATTGCAAATTCAACTATTTTTTATACTGAAAGGATTTAAAAACTTCCACTTTTGATTGCTGACTGCTGATGCTTTCACTTGTGACAGGGTTTAATATTTTACGATAAAATGTTTGAAACTTTTTCAGATGTAAAGATTACGCAGTTTATTCGTACCCCTTACTTAAATGACGTCAGAAAAAAGCGTTACGTCTCTGAAAGGCATGAGGCAATGACGGCGTTATCTTATTCAACACTCTTTTATACGATTTCTTTCTGTCTTACTATTGTTACATCATCCACGTTGGTTTACAGCTATCATTGCAGTTGGTGCTATCACGTATAACCTATTACGGAGACGGCGTCGACGTGAGTTAACGTCATGACTTCTAGTTGTTCATATCGGGTAGCTGCTTTACTGACGGTCTTTTGACCTTCCTGTAAACCGTGCACGTCGTCTGAGATTGTAAATTGACGTATTTAACGCATAAAATTATCTCGCGACGTCACTCTTTGATATGTCAGCATTGAACTGGCCCAAACTCTGCACCTGTTCGCGATATTTATGCGCGGTAGGCCAAATGAAGCCACATAAGGATTTCAAACTTTTAAAATTCAATTTGATATTGTTAGAGAAATGTGCCACCAGAAAATGATCCATCTGTATGTAAACTGCACTAAAACAGGAGGAGCACGTGCTCATTCCTAACCGATTCGGTTGAACGATTTCAAGTTCGAGATATGGACATAATCAGGTATAAAAGAATATATATGTTGTAAAATTTCGATGGCCGTAGCTGCATTTGTTTTTGAGATATTCAAAATTAATGGGTGGAAGTTTTTAAATCCTTTCAGTATATTTTGTTGTTGTTGCTGAAACTACTTGGAAAGCGATGGAACGTTTCTGGTCAAATAAACCATTCCGTTCTCGTAAGATGCTACATTGCTACAATCTGAGTTTCTGAAGGAACTAATTTGCTTCAGACAAACTTGTTCTGACAAAACATATTAATTATAAACATCATACAAAAACCATTTTTTTCCAGTGTTTACAAACAGTGTTAAATTGAGTGTTATTTTCGGTTAAGATGAAGTAGTTAAAAATTACTCCATATATATTTTAATGTCATTTTCAGGCTAGCGTGAAATAAGTTGTTACATTAGAATAAACAGTAGTTGGAAAGCAATGCAATGCTGTCTGAAGAGAAGGCAAAATGTAATCAATACTGGTGTTCCAGTCCAAATTATTTTCTGCCAGTCTTAGAGAACACCGCTCGGCCAATTCCGTGAATTAATTCACGGAGTCGGCCGAGCAGTGTTCATAGTGTCTAAAGTTTTACCAGAAGAGTGCAAGTTTTTCTTACATTTCAGTTCTAACTTTTTGTTTTAAATTTCAGTTTAAATGCGGTTTAAAAAGACATAAATTCTGTCGTCTGCTGTTAAGTTGGCGCTTTTAAAGATTGCCTCCCTCGTTTATTTCATGTTTTCAGAAACAAATAATTTTCTAAATGGCTGCAACATTTGTTAGTACCAAGAAAAGCCTTATGTAATGTCATTCTGTAGTGTCTATCAGTGTGACTATTTTTTCTGTGGTACTTTAGAATAACAAATGAATTTAACTATTGGCTGCTAGTAGAAAATTATAGCTTGTTCACTTGCGAGTTGTTTGATTTATTTAAAGAAAACAGGGTACATGACAAAACCTATTAATAACAATAATTGGCAACAGGTGTCGCTGTTATGTCTGACCCTTAGCAGATGTCAGAACAGGGGTCGGGGCTAAACCCATTTGAATTACGCAATGCAGTGGCGAAAGTTTTGTAAAGTAGCTTTCTTGCCCATTTTTTTTTTCAATAATTCTCACCTCGCACCTTACATCATCATCCTCCTGCTGGACAAAACGTCCGTTTAAAAACAGCTGCCTTTAATATATTCAAACACAGATGTCTGCTGCAGCCTAATCTCGGTTTGTTTGATACCGACTGGTATAAACTTTGTAAGTCAAAATGGTGTAAGTGCATATTAACGATTTAGTATAAGAAATGTATCGCCTGCTATGTCCGAAAAGCATATACTTTTAGGACCCGTTCTGTGACTCTATGACGAATGTGCATGTGCCAATTATGCTCTTTTATGTTTAAACACAGCTGCAAAGCTTAAGTGGTCGAAAACATAAACGTTATCCAAATGAAGCTCAGTGGGTTAAGCGCTGGCCTACTGATCTAGCGGACCCTGATTTGAGCCCCGCATGAGCCGAGAATCTTTCCTACTGTAAACGGAGTTCCATTGCGCACAGCCTTTCATTATCACCCTCCCATCGTCCTGATATGACTGAAATAATGTTAAAAAGGACGTTTAATCACAAATAAACCATCATCATCCATGTTATCCTAATGCTAGAATACACGTCATCGGACAGTCACATATATGTATATAGTCGGAATAGTTTTATATCTCAAGAGTGTGTAAACTGATAATTTTTATAAATTGAATATGAATAAGACTGAAAAAAATATTTCATCATCGTAATGATTTTCCAAGAACCTTCTCCATATGGCGTTTGTTAAATTGTTAGACTGCTGTGCAAGTTGCGAAATTCTGCGTTGCTTTGAGTATTGTCATCTTCTATTTACAAAATCTTTGTTTTGCACGCAAGATACAATAGGCCTTCATACTGTACTCGAAAAAAATATTAAAGGGTCATACTTTTACCCCGCGATTCCTGGAACATTTCAAACATTTGGTAAAATAAATCATTTCCACCTTCCATTTCATTCATTTTACAAGTTTTGTACATATGAAGTTCGAAAATATAGTCTATATCTTGGCCAATTCCAGACTTCAATTCACACTACCCTCAAAATCAGAGTTGTTTGAAGTCCATAGGGAACAAATTCACCAAAATTTTCGATTTCGCGAATTCATAATTTTTTTGAAAAGTTCCTCGATAGTCATCAAGTTTTATCATTTTTAAGGTCAGCAATCTATAAGAAGTTTAAAACTCTAAGCAATTTTAGAAGTTATTCCCGACCAAACTGACACACTATCAAATCTCTATGGGAATTCAAACAACTTTCATTTTAGGGGTAGTTTGACTTAAAGCTTGGCCTTTGTCAAGACAAAGGCTATAGGTTCAAGCTTCATGTGTATAAAACTTGTAAAATGAATAAAATCGAAGATAGAAATGATTTATTTTACCAAATGTTTGAAATGTTCCAGAAATCGCAGGGTAAAAGTTTGACCCTTTAATATTTTTTTTGAGTATATTTTAAATATGCCGTATTTGGCTACTATTTGCTGTCAGAAAACATGCATACACGAGTATTTTAAGCACTGATAGTATGTAAATTACTGATGATATACCGAAGTAAGTTTAACGGCTGGTTAGTTCTACTAAAGCAATTCTTTTCTTCTTCTTTTTTTTCTGCAGAATTACAAGGTGATGTCGTCTTGGTAGAGAATTACATAAATGAACGCTTTCAAGAATGGAGGAACAACTTTCACAATCATAATACAATTTTGTCTGACAAGAACAGGGTGATTGGACTTTAATATGCTAATCAATCAGATACAGATCAAATTCAGTATGGAAGCCGATAATTACTTCAAACGGAGCTTCTCGCAGAAACGTGATTTGCTGAGATTTACCGCGATTTTACAAATTTAGCCGCAATCCAATAGCACCTGGCTTGTCGATTTTAATTCGATAAAAACAGAAAAAGAAGTGTAGATACTTATCGAGTCTGACAATTTACTTTCGATCAAATGAATTCTTCCGATAAGAATTAATAACTGATTTGTTTAAGTAATTAGTTCAGGCTAAAGCTCGCCGACTGAGAATTTAAGAACTGGCTGAAATCGTAAGATTTGCTTGTAGCAGAAACAATGAAATTATAATTGAACACTTTAATATTTAAACCTGATCGGAGACCCTTATATCTTGCACTTCAGAAATTCTGAGAACTCTGGTATCATATGAATTTCAGTGCTTGATTCTTCTTCCTCAAAAGGGCCTCTTCGAGGTTTAGCGGGGAATGGTTGGGTCAGGCGATGTTGCTGGGTAAGCTTCAGTGCCGGGGGGCGGGGGGGGGGGGGGGGGTTCTACTAATTTGGATAATGGTAGGGCAATGGCCTACTGTGCTTGCAGTAGGTGCAGTAGGTGCGGTGGTGGTTGTTTGGATATCTTTAGCTCACCTGAGCCGTAGGCTCAGAGTGAGCTATTGTGATCACCCAGTGTCCGTCGTCCGTCCTCAACAATTTGCTTTAAATGACATCTTCTCTAAAACCGCTAGGCCTAGAGCTTTGATATTTGGTATGAAACATTGTCTAGTGGACCCCTACCAAGTTTGTTCAAATGGTGGCCACAGGGTCCAAAATGGTCCCGCCCCAGGGGTCCTGGGTTCGAACCTTAGAAATACATAGAAAAACATTCAAAAGACTTCTTCTTCAGGACCACTTGGCTCAGATGCTTGAAATTTGGTATGATGCAGTACCTGGTGGGCTCCTACAAAGTTTGTGTAAATGGTGGCCCTGGGGCGGGGAGTCTTGGGTTCGAAATTAAAATGTACTTAAAAATCATCTTCTCCAGAACCCCTTAGTGCAGATGCTTGAAATTTGGTATAATGCATTGTCTAGTGGTCATTTACCAAGTTTGTTCAAATGATGGCGCCAGGGTCAAAAATGGCCCCGCTCCAGGGGGTCCATAGCAATACATAGAAAAATATTCAAAAGTCTTCTTCTTCAGAACCATTTGGAAATGATTTCAAACTAATGACGACACTAGTCTGACCTTTGACCTTTTTGCTCAGGTGAGCGAATCAAGGCCTCTTGGCCCTCTTGTTTTTTCTTCTTGTCTATCATTTCTCTTTTCTTTCTCCCTCTCTCTAGTAGATTGGGTGGTTGGGTGGTGCGATGGTGCTGGGTATAACTTCCAGTGCCGGGGCCTTCTACTAATTTGGATAATAGTAGGGCAATGACCTACTGTGCTTGCAGTAGGTGCGGTGGTGGTTGTTTGGACATTTTTTCTTGTCTATCATTTCTCTTTTCTTCAGTCTCCCTCCCTCTGGTAGACGGCCCGATACAGACTGAAGTACTGTCTCAAAGGGCCATTAAACTCAACCAACCAACCACCCAACAGGCCTGGATCCAGACCACAACTAGCTGGACTCTCCCTGGACAACTGGTTGGGTTTAGGGCCCAAATCAGGGTTCCAGATAAAATAGAGTATTCGAAGAAAAATCAAGATAATATCAGACTAACGTTTAAATATATGTTATGGCATCTCACTGGAATCGCCTCTGCGAGGCGTTTCCAATGAGATGTCACAACATATATTTCAATCTAACCATATGGAATATCATCTCAAATTATCATCACATGCTCCTTATTATACCTTCATTCATGCATTATATTGAGCACAGAGCCCCAGGTGGCGGGGCTTAAGCCAAAGCCCACCCGCTGGATCCGGGGCTGACCAAACAACTGAGGTGTAGCTCTTGTAACATTTCTGTTGGAGCATTTCAGTCTTACTTTTCTTGGGTTTTTATGAAAAATGGGCGAAAATCATTATAAACTTGAGTACATTCTCAAACTCAAAATAAAGCACGCTGATCTCAGGTAATGACTTTCATATAAGCGGCTCGCTAACCGTCAGATCCTGTACCAAGCCATGTTTTGTATTGTGGTCTGTATATATAATTTATATTGAATAGTTTTGTCAGTCCGCGGACCATTTGACTATTGTCATCATTAAGAGCTTGCATGACCATGAAAAGCCTGCAAGCTGAATCCTTAAGACGATTTGCATAATCGTAAATACGGGACAGAAGAATCCGATAAGATAGTAGAACAGAACAGAACAGAACAGGAACTTTATTCAGTTAAAACTCAGGCCACACACAGGTGGCGTAAGAGCACACAGTATAAACAAGAAATACATAACAAAACTGATTACATAGTGTAAACTCTGATAAGACTAGTATGACCAGGATCTACACTGTGTGCCAAACGCTAGCAATATCATGAAACAATCGCATGATATTATAATTATTTATGTTCCTTTTAAAGCAAAATAATTGTAACTCAGTGGAAGAAGAGGGATGGGCCCCGCCTTCCATATGATGTGCACAAGATACAGTGGGCCTCTAACCCCAGTTTCCCTGCGCCCACTAAACTACGGGAAACCGCTACCTTTTACCCTTAACCGTAACTCGTTCAGAAGTCCCAATATTTTGGTGATAAATATATATTCGATAAACATCATTAAATACACTAACCTCTTAAGAAAGGGACAAATGTGTTTTATTATCTATTTAATATATTTTTGAATCTATGAAAATTGAATTGTACAGCTTTTAAATTGAAATATGTTCTTCAAGTGTCAGTTGCACGGCGACACAAGAAAAAAATATCCCATCGTATTTGAGAACAGCCAAGACTCGGATCAGCCTGCGCATCCGCGCAGTCTGATCGGAGTCTTCCCTGTTCGTATGTGGAGTCTGTTGACCTTGAGAAATATTTGCAGTGAAATGCAAAGCTTCTGCATAGTCAGTACGGGTGCGCAGGCTAGTTTAAATATGTATTGTTTGCAAGTTGTATAGATCTTTTTCTCATGTATTTGATGTAATAAAATACAGTGCATAGAATAGGTGTCAAAAGGTTGTCTATTAACGATGAAAACAGTCATGAGAAAACCTTATGGGCATTGTTGGAGGGTATACAGAGTCGATGACGAGTTCGAGTATCGACACAGACTCGTGTAGTCTTAAAACGAACATATAAACTACATGTTTGCGCCGAGCTTGTACCTTCAAAGGTCTGTAAAAGCACCCCCGATGGTCTGTAGTTTGTTCTCTTTATGGTAGGTACGTAGTAGCACATTTTCGCGGTGTACAAGCCAGTTTTTGTGGTTGAAGATATATACCCTCATTAGATTCAGACCCAGATAATGATCCCATCTTGGTTTAATAGCGGTCATTTCGTACTCATATGGTCAATTATAAAGATATATCTATGTTAAATGATACAGATATCAATTTTAAATAAACACATTAAACATGTCATTATATGTCTCCGTTTAGAAATGACAGTCAAAAACTGCTGTACATTTAGTGATGCCCGGAAAATATCCGAATGTCTGATGACTGGCAACTATCAAAACGACTTTTTTTTCACCGTGATGAGTATTTAAGAGAATACCAATTTTCCTACTTGTGCTGTCGACCGAGCCAATCGATTATCATCCGCCCAGTCTGATCAGACTGTAGTTCTGACTTTTAAATCCGTTTCCTTGACCAGACTGATCAGTCTGATCAGACTCTTCGCTAAGCGCTTAAAAGGTAGCTAAGGGTCTAAGCTACCTTCATGCGGACAGCTAAGACTCTGATCAGTCTGGGCGGATGCCCAGGCTGATCTGAGTCTGCGCTGGGCGCACAACCACTGTGTTGGTTTTGTCGTGTCGCGGCTCATTAATGCAGAAGTGACTGTCGTCCGAGACAAATACAGCGAATCAGCTCGGTCGATGGTCATAAACAGTAGTATCCTTTACCGTTACTGGTACATGTATGCTGTCGATGGAAGTCTCTTTACAGTCGACAGCACAGGTAGGCAAAATCCCTTTGTGCATAAATGTAAGGGTAAAAGTTATAGCCTAATAGCCTTAGGGGCAGTGGGGTTTAGAGGCCCACTGTGTCTTGGGCACAGCAAATGAAAGGCGGGCCCATCCCTCTCCTTTCGCTGCCTTATCCTTCCCTTATTCGAAGCAGGTACCCATTTACTACTGGGTTGACAGAGAGTTTTCCAGTCGTCGCATTGCGAAACCAGGGCGCGATATCGCGATTTTCGGCTACTTTCTGCACCATAACCAAGCGTCTCTAACCACTCGACCACAGCGCCTCTCCTTTGTGCATATGTCTTACATAGTTGAAACTGAAAAAGTGAATAATGTATCTAACATGCATGTGAAAATAACAACAAATAAACAAACGAACTGACAGCAACAGATTAGTGACAATGTCTGATGTTATGCGGTTGCCCTTTTTATGTCCCTTTAGCTGTGGGTTTTATTATGTATCGCCGTGTTGTAAAATAGAACAACTTGCCTAAGTTTACGAAGAACCGATACTTCTGTGGATGTTTACTTTCAAAACTTTGGTTTAGCCAGCTGAGTGATTACATTGTTACCTGACGGACCTTTCAAGCTCTACCCTTCTGTCTGTCCGCTGTAACAAAGACCGTCGAAAACCCAAGGCAAATATTCACACTTCGTTTAACTTCGAATCAAAGTAGTTCTGACTTTTAAATCGTATCGTAAACAAATTTGATTAAATAGAATTGAAGCGTAAATAACAGAATGTCATGAGATAAGTTAATTATAGTTAATACACTTTCTTCATGGGCTTTGGTCAGTTATTGCTCGTCTTGAAATCTATCCGCCAGATCTATTTCCTTGTCATGAAAAGATGTCAGTCTTCATTTTGCCATTTAAATACAAAATTTGAATGGATCAATGGAAATGTATACTTGGCAAATCTTAGAAAGATCTTAAATGAGCTTGGCGTATTTTATCAAAATTCGAACTTCTATTTCGAAATGTCGATTTCAGCATGAACGCAATATTTAATTTTCGAAATTTTGACCATGCAAATTCCAAATGTCGACTTGCACCCTGTAAATATTTCGACCTTTATAACCCAAATTTCGAACTTTACAGGCTCGAAACTGCGATTTGCATTGTCGTAAGATCGAAAATTCAGGTGTGTGTTTTTCTGCTTTCGTATAATTTAAATTTAAATAAGTTTACTGCAACACATTTTTAATGTCGTGTATTAATTGTCTTTAAGTACCTCCAAATGTGTCCCAGTTCAAAGCATCCCGATAAAGATGTGCCATTATGGTTGTTTCTATCAGATAGCAAGCTAATCAGCAGCATCCATGAAACAATCGCTACACGCTTGTCTTGCTGTAATGATTATTGCGTAAATTTATCGTCAAGCGCTTATGTAACGTAACGGTAGACTTCCGCCGGCGCACGCAACCTATGACAGGAACGTCTTTGGTAGTTAGTTCGGGTAAAAGTTCTGAGATAATTGTGCATTATTAGATAAGACGACTATGCAAAGTTGCAAAAGTATTTCCAGCAAAAGGGTCAATATCATTGCAGAAACGTAGGGGGTCTATCCTTTGATGCAACGAATGCAGTTTGAATTTCCATATGGCTTATGCGCGTATTGAGTTTCTTTGCATTGCCTACATCACCTGACACTTTTCATCGAAATTTCGTTAATACTTTTTTTGCCAAGAACTGAGTAAACAAGAAAGATATGACACAATGTGTGTCATATCAATAGACTCGACTTACTTGAATAGCGTTGAAGATGAAAGTTATTATTGTCAGGGAAGTGTAAGAGTCATGTCTCTTACACTTCCCTGTTCTGTATATTGGTAAACTGGGAGCACAAAAGAACATTTTTCACGTAACTAGCTTTCTCTCCCTCTTTCAAATACATTTTTGCTCTTTAAATAGAAAAATAGTCTACTATGCTATAAGGATGGTTCTAATTAATCACAGCTTGCCAGGGGCCTTCACATGAATTTCAGGTAAAAGTCTGCTCCTCCATAATTGCATTCATGAGAAGATGTCTTCGCGTTGCAGATATGATTAGATCTGCTTTTCTATTTTACCAAAACCATTTGCATAATTTGAATAAACACATTCCGAAAAGGTAGATCCGTTGAAGTTTTACGGCTGGTTCCTTCAGACTAAGTTTAGTCAAAAGTGTGGTGTGCAAAAAGACCAAAATTGGCAAAAACGAAACGTATCTGAACATAAAAATAATAGTTTGCCGTTTTTAAAACGATACAAAGGCCATGTTACACTATCAACTTCTTTGATAAATCGATTCATGATACACCGTGATGCTTCTTTCGTCAAATTTTCTTTGTTTATTGTTGTTCAAATGAAATGTTGAGTCCAATATTCATGACACACTGTCAAATGTTTAGCATCAAACTTGATGGGTGCATCATTCTTCACTAAAAAGACTGGAATGCTGAAAATATTATAATTATGGCTGCGTTTGTGTGAATGTCATTATTTTTGAGGTTCGGTATATGAAAAGGTAATGATCAGAGACAGGTGCAACCCGATCTGATATTCCATACACAGACAGCAGAAATTGCATATACTGTCAGTTGGATAATTTGTCCACGACTACATGAGAAAAATAGAGAAGAAAAACAGTAAAGAACAATTTCAGTACGAAACGAAAAACCTATAAGATCAAACCGTTGAAAGAGAAGCACATGGTGTATGGCTATGGTACCCGGGGGAAGGAGAAGAGTATCATTATAAATCTGTATAATATTTATTTAAACAAATAACCAACACCAGTTCAGGGGAACAAGGGAGCTTTATTAAGTAACCTTACTACAGCTCCGACTAGAAAGGGGCGCGCTTAAATAATATTTGCAAAAAAAACATAGTTATATAACAACAGCATAAAAACCAACCTCTGAATGAATATGCAGCATGTGCAATCTTTTTTGAAGAACAAACTAGATTGAATAGCAATTACATGAAAGAATTGGAGCATACCAACTGCAAATATTTATGTTACAGACTGAGCCTCGACACGCCAAAACCTACAAAGTGGCATGTGCGCCCAGCGCAGACTCAGATCAGCCTGGGCATCCGCCCAGTCTGATCAGAATTTTCGCTGTCCGCATGGACCTAGCTCAGACCCTTAGCTACTCTTTAAGCGCAAGCGAAGACTGATCAGATTGGGCGGATGCCAGAGCTGATCTGAATCTTCACTGGGCACACATGCCACTTTATTGGTTTTCTCGTGTCGCGGTTCAATTATAAATTTGCATCCAACAAATCAGTTTATTATGATTTTGGTCCATAATAACCATTTATTTGGATGTGCTATGAAGTTGCATTTATTTGGATGTGCTATGAAGTTGCTTTAAATGTAAAACATTTTCAAGGAGCTTGCCACATTACTGTCAAAGATACTTTTGCTACCTTATTAATTAAAATATTAATTCACTTTCAGTTACTCGCGTAAAGTTTTAATAAAAATATGTGATAGTGTGATGCTATGACAAGGTGATTCACCTACAGATTGTTCAGTTTTATCATTAATGACTTATCTAGAAACGATTATTAAGGTGAGGTGGGAGTAATTCAGCGCCGCCGTGCGGCAGTTTCTGTAGCCACGTTACGTAATGACGTCAAACGTTCCGTTTGAGAAAAACAAGATGGCGTCAAGATTAGCCGATATGGTCTACTCACAAAATGCAAGAAGGCTGAGCGCTTGGTGAATTTAAAGTATATAGAAAGCGTCGCAGAGAAAGATACGATAATTCAACGATCAGTTTTGTGTTAATAAGCTACAAAAATATGGCGTTTCCTTTTCCTTGCCCTTCTTTCACTTTTCTGTCTTTCATTTCTTCTTCATTTTTCCAAGTGTATATCAAAGAGACATTTTATTGAATCTCCTAAACGCTTAAGTGAATCCAAGCTGCCTATCAGTTTCAGAGAGAGAGAGAGAGAGAGTCGCCGAAGTCCAGTCGTTGGAACGCTAGGTTATTGTGCAGAATATTATCGGTTCTGAGTTGGGTCGGGTCAGGTAACTTGACTCGCTTACACTGTACAAACGACAAGTGAACGAGGGAATTGTTTAAATTTCACGTGGAAGTCCACCCTAAAGTTGTCGCTTCAGAGAGTTTGTCATCTCGGGGGTGCATAAACTGTATCGGAGGGCATAGGGGAATGTCACTGATTTCGATTTTCGATTTTAACTGACGAGACGCCAAATGCAGAGACTGAGAGAAAATGTCCTGCATCTGCTTTCACCCTGAACTTTCCCGACGATGACAATCATGAGTGATGAAAGTCCTAGACAAATTTTGCCGATAACCTACAAAAAGCGATAGCTGATGCGTGGCGCGAAAGTATAGTAACGTTAACGTCACCATGCGCGACGCTAACATTTCAGGCAGAAAGAGACAGCAAGCCGGGCATTTTATGCATTTTAGCTCGAAAGTTAAGTCGGCGACCTGCTATTTTTATTGCTGTAATGTAAACTTCTATCATTGGGCCATACTGTGTTAGTTTTTGAAGAAAAAATAGTGTTTTGTTTTCTCGGAATATAGGTTATTATCCAAGAGAGACATGCAAAAAAGTTCGTTTTCCATAGAACGCCATTATAACGTCGGGTCGAAAATGAGGAAAAAGTGACGTTTTCGAGGTCAGATATCTTGAAAACGAAAACGGCGACCCCTCTTTTTTATTACATTTTCTGAAAGAGGGACTGAAAATGTACAATATAGGGAAGTATGAATAAAATCATGTGTTTTGACAATTACTCCCACCTCACCTTAATGGGCCTGTGCCTTCGAACAATTAGATTATGCAGAAGAATAAGATGTTTTAGTTAATCATTTGGAAAGATAATATAATCATACATGTATCTCTATCTGAATCTCCTGCAGGATAAATTATATTATCACGTCGAAATATTACCGAAAATAAGGATATTGACTCACTATGATTTTGGTTTAAACAATATTTTATTTCTCTTGTTTCGTACAATTCATATTCACACAGACATATAATGTTAGGATCGGAAAACAAGTTCCAAGAACTTATATGTATCCTCTCCTAATATGGTTTCATTAGCAGCATTCACTAACGTTTCTATCAAGTTTCTTAGAACAATGTTAATATGAATATACAAACTCTTCAAAATTAATTCAATGATGTTCAAAGATCTTTGACAGTTAGAATTGACGAATTTTGCTGTCAGTTGATAACATTTATTAACAGGCGAAAGTTATCTAAGTAAATTATATTTTAACGAAATAAAACTGATTAAAATCAGAAACTACCTGTTGAATCAGAAAGTCGGAAGAAAACAGATTTTGATAGGCGGCTATGTACACTATATATGTAAAACAGACGTAGGTGACGAGTTTCATTATATTTTGAATTGTAAGTATTTTGGGGTTTTTTTTCTTCAGAAAGCAATACATTAAACCCTATTATTACAGGCATCCTAAAACTTAAAAAATTCTCAACTCATGAATAGCAAAAATAAAGTAGTATTAAAAACAAAACATAGGAAATTTATTAAGACTTTTACTCCAATGTTTGTGTCTTGTCTTCTCACTTCCATTATTTGTATTAAACATGCTAATATCTGTTAAATATTCTGATTTTCAAGTTTGTAATACATGTTATAGCTGTGAAGAGCATATATTTATATGGTTTATATCGGTTACTAGTAGTATATTGATTGTCATGTTTGTTAAAACTGTTTCGAGCATATATACGTGGTTTGAATCAAGTATTGAAATAGTTTAGTATTCTTGCATGCTAGTGTGCTGATTTTGAATATGTTGTTCTTCGTAATGTCATACCATGTTATAACCTGAGAGAATATAGAAAGAACATAGATATCATTTAACCTACAGGACAATCCAATAATTGCCGAGGAACGCGTGCCAAAGTGTTAATGAAGTGAAATATCTTCATCTATATAATAATCATATGGCTGGTTTTTACTCACAAATTAGCTTGAATCTATTTGAATAGTTCATTTCGTCTCTAGCGGCGAAACAAGTCAAAGGGAAGAAACTGGTCTATTTATATATCTTAATTAGAATAATAAATATTCAGCAGCTCTGAATCGGCTGTTATCAAGAGAATGCCGACGTATGTTTCAGACTACTGAGTCAAGTATGCACCATACTTCCCAATTTTCCTCAAATTCTCATAAAATGATTAAAAGGCGGCTCAGATTTGAACATAGTTATCTAGACCTTTGCCATTTTTGCTGAGAAAAACTGACATTTTTCACATTTTTGTTACGATCAAAAATCTTTTTTGTTACCATGAAATCTTGTTTCCAACAGTGAGATTGGGTAACGAGGGTCATCTACCCAACATGAATCAACAGTTCGCCAATAAAGCTGTCTGTATGTTTATTCAGACGCTAAAATGCATGTGACAAGTCTAACATGTTGACCAACAATTTTATTAAGAGGTTGAAACCTGTGTGTCTTTTTGAAGAAAATTGCGCACACCCCGCTGAATTTACTGCCGCCGGCTGACTGACAAGTCTTCTCGTGGGGCAGAAAAGAACCGGGTATCGCCTGTACGTTTGTGATGAGCGCATGCTCAACAAAAAGGGATATTTCCTTAATTAATTCTCATTCAAATACCAAACGAATATGTGACTGAAGTTTTCGGGACGGCTGCAGTGTGAGGATCAAAACTGAACGTAACTTTGTTAAGAAAGGTATTAAACCCATGCGTACTTTGTCTTTACAAATTTTCCCTTATGTTGTGCATCCCGAATATCTTGTGCTATCTTGGTCCAGTATTCAGTGATGAAGACGTGTGTAAGGTCCCTAAGTGTCCGACAGCCCTAAATGTCCGACAAAATTAATTTTTTTCTAAAAACGGCAGAATAGTAAAAGAAACTATTATTAAAAGCATAATTAGTAAATATTTCAAAAAAATAATTAGTGAAAAATACTCAAAATCTAACTTAGAAAAAAATTTGTCGGACACTTAGGGACGACCCAAAGGTCCCTAAATGTCCGACAACCCTAAATGTCCGAAAAGTTGAAAATCGATACAAGGTTTCGTTATAAGGGTAAAAACACTAAATATGATCGCAAAAAGTGAACAAGATATTTTTGTATATGATAATAACAGTAATAATGATAATAATAAACACAAAATGCCGGGAAAGGTATAGAATACAGATTCTTAGTTTTTCTAAAACTGTCAGGAAAGTGACAAAACTTATTATAAATGCATATATAGAAATTATTTTGAACAAATGGTTAATCAAAACTACGAGAATATAATAATAAAGTGACAAAAATATTTCAAAAGGAAATTAGAATTTGTCGGACATTTAGGGAATCTGTCCCTAAGTGTCCGACAGGTTATGACTTTATATTAGAGTGAGATGTAACTAAGAACTCACTAAATATGACCTTAACAAGTTGAAATAGACGATATAATAAAGAAACTTTGATAAATTATTGACCACTGGTTTGATAGTTTGTATAAAAATATACAATATATATGATATAGTGAAAAGAAAATTTTGGAAAAACAAACTGGCAGCAATTGTATTTGGTAGCTACAGAGAATACTTTGATGTGTCAGACAAAATCTTAGGCTTCTTAAAATTTCTTGAAAGTGAGCAAAACCGTCATAAATGCATAAATACCCGTATTGTGCGTAAGTATTGGGACAAGAAAAAACAATTAATTTTCCAGCTGTCCCAATTCTTATGCCGTCCAAAAATAATTATTATTTAAGGTGTCCCAATACTTACGTCCATAGAGTCCTGTACATCAAAGAACACTCGAAGTTCGCCGCAACTTTCGTTGTATCGAAAAAAATGGCACCTGTTGACAAAGAGTTGAAAAAACGAGGAAGGCTTTAGTCCGTGTTGGGGTTACTGTTTATTGGCATTTATTGTTGAATAAAAGATGTCTCCACCTGAAATCCACTTATAAATCCTTACTTTAAGTTTCAATGTTTAATTATAGCTTGTCACAACAAAACCGGTTGATACGGTATTTGACCAATACCGACTCGGTGTCAAAAAGTTAACGACTCTTGCATAACGGGATTATGACACTCTATAAACAACTCATTAAATGTTTTACCGATTAGAAAGAGAAAACGTGCCGTATGCATCACTTCCAAAGTTGTGAAAAAGTATGAAGAAGGAAAAAAAAAAGGATTTCTAAAATTAATTCCGTCATGTTCAAGATTGAAACAATCAGAACTCTGGTCAGAGATCGCAGATGTTACAGTGACATGATTCTCTTCTTCTTATTTTTGGTCGGAGTATCAATACATGTTTTCTCGTGACCGAGTGCAGTAAATGATATGACTTTATGAAACAGTGATAATTGTTTATTTTGCAACGATCAAACAACGAGAATGACGCAGCAAAACCAGTCGAATTTCGTAGCTGCCATTAGATAATATGAGCAGTGCGCAGTCTGTTCAGCTACTTCGCTGTTCTAATCTAAAAATGAACGGCGAATGTTTGTAAGGTCTCTAAGTGTCTGACAGCCCTCAGTGTTATGATTGTGCTGCGTAATTGCGCAGGAGTATCTCCTCCGATTTCGTGATCGCGCTCACTTAGCTCTCGATGTTCGCTCATAAAGATTTATCAAAGCTAGCGGCGAATGTTGCGGTTGCGCAAGCTGATCTGAATATTCACTTCTCGCAACTGGCAATTTTACAGGTTTTGCTTGTTGGAGCAAAGTATTTCCTGCAAAGACCAAAGAGACGCATTGATGACTGTTAACATTCACTGGTGAACAGCCAACCCGGATCAGACTACACACCTCGCGGTCTGCCGGGTGTGCTTGCGATATCAACAGAGGCAAACATTCTGCGCATTTTGTGCCGTGTGCCGATGCGAAGGTTTATCATAGTTTCCACTGTTTGCAACTTGCAGCGCTATCGTCGACTTCGCCGCGCATGACGAATTTAAGTACCCGCCGATTTTAGAGCACTCACACAGTAACATAGGATGAAAAAAAAATAGCGAAAAAACGATCTTTTCTTGATACCAATACGCATTTACGCCTGTATTGTTTTTTAACCTGTCAAATCTTAAAACCAAAATAATAATATGCAAATATGCACGTGACAGGTATTCCCAGACAAATTATATGTAAAAACGAAACATTCAGACATTCTAGAAGGCAGGTATTTCAATTAAGTATATTCTCTGAGGCAATACTGCATAGAGGACAATAATAACGACTTTCGTTTCGTTTCGTTTATGCCGTTTCACCTTTGTTTACAAGCGATCGCGAGCTTGGAGATAATGCATGCGGACAGCGCTTGTAAACAAGCAAAAACAGGCACATTCTAAATCACTTTGGGGCCCGAAAACGCTGTCCCAATTCTTTGGACCACTAACATTACTAATATTTTTGCGTTTTTTTAAGTATGGACCAATACTTTGCGTCCGTTAAAATAATTATTTTCACGATTTTGAAGCTTGTCCCACTTCTTTGGGTGTCCCGATTCTTACGCAAATTACGGTAGCAGTCATGTTGTACTAATAACTCTTCAAAAAATACTCCAAATATAGCTAAAGATGAAAACAGAATCTGCCGGACATTCAGGGACATGTGTTCCGAAGTGTCCGACAGCGTATAAATTTATATTCAAGTCGACTAGAAGTTTGAAAAATCATTAAATATGAATATAAAGTTGAAATAGACAATATACTAAATACACTTTGGTAAATTAATGACTACTATAATTTGTATGAGAGTATACATTATAATAAAGAAACTTCGGACAAACAAAATGCCAGGAAATGTATTTGGTAAGTACAGAGAATGCTTTGAATGGCCAGACAATGCTTAGCTTAAGTTAGGATTTCGAGGAAAGTCAATCTAGTAAACATTTTTACCTTAATTAAAGGTCAATTACGAAGAAATTGTATAAATGCTTAGTTTTGAAGCAAATTGATAGTGGACAAAGAGAGGATTATAATGCTACAAACGGCATAGAAAAATTCCTATCCGTTCAAAAGTTATGCCAGTTTAAAAATCCCACGGCTGTTTTTTCCTACATGACTTATCTCCCTTACTTTTTAAAGTATTTTTAACCACAATGCACTATTCTGTGATGTCATTGATGATTTTAATTTTTTAAATGAATTTTTTAACTAATTAACAACCTTTATTCTAAAGAGTAAATGATTGTTATCTTACAGTTTTGATTATTTTAATCTTTGTTTATTAGCTGGGTAATTTATTGGGAATGCTCATCCACAAATTTAAATTTTATTCAAAATTTAAATGAAATTTAAAAAAAATAAAAAAACAGATTTTAAAACATTTTCTTTTACTTCAGTACACAAAAGTCATTGTCAGAGACCTAATTAAACAGATCTAAAACTACTATGTTCAATTATATCTACTGATAAGCATGTAAATTGAAATTTAACAAATTTTAATTAAATATTTAAATTTGAAAATTTAACTGCTTAAATTGCAAATATAAGCAATTTTTTGAATTTGGGCAGTTGTTATTAGTGTCACCACTAATATAATACATTTATTTTACCAGTTTAGAATGTTCAACAAGAAAATATTTGACAATTTAAAAATTTTAAATAAATTTAAAATTTCAGTGTTCATCGATGAATAATTATAACAATAATGAAAAATTAAAAGAAGATAGAAAAAATGTTTAGAAAAAGAAATCTGGCCGTTTCTTTTTTTTTTTTTTTATTTGATATTGTCAGAGAATGCTTAACAGTTATTTTTATTATTGTCAATAGTAATTTATCATTTTTTATTTTTTTTTATTTTTATTATAAAACCATTGCTGACGCTTTTTCTTCTTCTTCTTTAAATTGAGCCGAGATAGTCTCAGCATTAAATACAGTCAGAATTAAGAAAAATATCTCAGAAACACTTCGAAGGAACGTCCAAAGTTAAGGTTTGAATTTAACTTTTCCTTTTCTTGACAACATATAACAAACAGTAGCAGTGGAGTAACAAAGCTTCTGTAATACACATACGAATATGCTACTGAATATACAGCAGCAATAAACAAATGACTTCTCGCAGATAACCAGGATGGATTGGCCGGATGCACACACTTTATATGTAAGCTAGGCATCGTTTTGGTATTAGATATTTCCCTCTTTTGGTAACAGTTTTAAATGATAATTAAATAAACATACCTTTAAAAGTCGATATTAATTTAAGTTTAACTTTAATATGATAGCAGATCCTTACCTACTGAGCATAAGTAAAGCTAAACCAACAAATCGTTTGCCATATACAGTTATCCATATAGGTATTAGTTGTGCGACTCCACATCATGAATTGAAGCGATATTTCAAAGGTGCCAAAGAACCGATAGAAGCCATCTTCTGATCGTATATTTACGGGTCGACCCGTAAATATACGGGTCCACCCGTATTTCAAAAATACGGGTCGACCCGTATTATACGGGCCACCCGTATTATAGGGGTCGACCCCTATTATACGGGTCGACCCGTATTTCTGAAATACGGGTGGACCCGTATATTTATGGGTCGACCCGTAAATGCAAGTAGACCCGTAAATATACGGGTCGACCCGTAAAATTCGGGTCGACCCGTAAATGCAAGTAGACCCGTGAATATACGGGTCGACCCGTATTTTTACGGGTCGACCCGTATATTTACGGTTAGACCCGTAAATATACGGGTCGACCCGCAAATTTAGGGGTCGACCCGTATCTGAAATACGGGTTGACCCGTAAATTTACGGGTCGACCCGTAAAAATACTGGTCGAACCGTATTTCAAAAATACGGGTCGACCAGTATCGGTGCTTTTGACCCTCTTGGTATACCATACGTATCGGTGCTCTTGACGCTATTGGCTCACCATTTATTTGTATGAAGTTGATTTGTACTGGAACCATCATGTAGCTTATCTCGAAGTGAAGCTACTTTTTGTTTTACTGAATCATACCTTACATCCCGATAACGAAGAAAAAAATAAGGAGAGCGAAGAAAAGGAATTGCGTTTGATATGAATAAAACTGCAGGCTTATTTGAATTTCCACTGATCATGCACCTCTGAAAACAAATGTCTCACGAAGCTTTTTCAAGTTCGCCATACTCACTGCTATGACCTACGTGATTTTGCAGGTCTGTCTAAAGGATGCTATTATCTCAGATAACGCCACTGTGTACGGGCCATATTATATGTCTCAATAAACACACTATTGTAACTACTTATGACTGGCCAGAAATGTTTCAGTCCTGGTTCCCCGTTCAGTAATGAAATGTACACGCAAGAAAAACAATGAAAGAGGGTCGATGCATAAGCACATAGTTAAAGAATAACAGGATATAAGTAGTTTGCAAAAAGGTTGAGTACAAAAAAAAAAAAGAAAAATGATTGAATGCCCGAATTTAATACTATCATTTTGTTCATGAAATACTTATCGTGAGGGTTCTATCGCTGCAAACTTCTCACTACAGTACGTTTTTTCGTTGTGTATGACCGTGATTAGTCAGCGTAAAACAAATTAAAAATGCTTGCGCTTCACATAAAACGGGTTTGAAGAGTGATAGAGGTACAGTATTTCAGTCTATATTGAGCTGTCTCCCCGACAGCGTGAGAAAGATCGATTAATTGATTGATTTGGGTTTAACGGCCCTTTGAGACAGTATTTCAGTCCATATCGGGCTGTCCCCCCCAAAGAGAGAGAAAGAAGAAGAATGATAGACGAGAGAAAAAATGTCCAACAACCCTCACCCGCACCTACTGCAAGTACAGTAGGCCCTGCCCTACAACATTCCAAATCAGTAGGACGCCCGGCACTGGAAGTTACACACACCACCATCGCACCACCCAACCATCCCTAAGAGATATGACAGACGAATGAAAAAATATCCAAACAACCCGCACCAACTGCAAGCAGAGTGAGGCCCGGGATATGCAAACCCGGGACTGAAAGTTACCGGACAGCCAGTGTTGTACAGACTTTTCACAGACATCACTTATGAGTATTTACTCATATGGGAACCATCGAAGACACGACCTCTCTGGCGGGTGGGATGGAGGTGGGGATGTAGCCTCGAGTCTACTCGTTTCTACCCGTTAAGGTAGCGCTGTAGATACCCGTGCGTATCACCCGTACAACTAGCAAATGCGGAGGAGACGGAGGGGATGGGTGATGGCCTGGGGCGAATTTCGCTATCCGTACGGCATCTGCTTCTCACCTCTAATATAAGTTCGTAACTGGTCGGACACTTAAGGACAGATATCCCTGAATGTCCAAAAAAATCCCATTTTCTTTTTGGCGTTATATTTTGAGTATATATTATTATTATTAATTATTATTGTTATTATTATTATTATTATTATTGTCCAAAAAGGTTTACTACATTGACTTTGTTAGAATCCCTGAGCATTGTCTGTCCCTATAACATTTTCCCTGTACTTATTTAATAAGTATTTTTAGTTAAGATCCTTAGATCCTTAGATTCTGAGGTTTTTTCTTGTTTTTTTTTTTTTTTTTTTTTTTCTAAAGCTGTAAAACTGTCAGGAAAGTGCCCAAACCCATTATAAATGCTTACAGAGTAGTTATTAGGAACAAATGGTTAATAAAATACCAGTCGAATATGATAATAAAGTAGCAAAAATACTTAAAAAAGAAATCAGAATTTGTCGGACATTTAGGGAACTCTATCCCTAAGTGTCCGACAGGATTTGGCTCTTTTAAAGAGTGAGCTGTAACTGTAGAATCATTAATTATGACCATAACAAGTTGAAATAGCCGATATATTAAATAAATGTTGATAGATTATTGACAACTGGTCTGACAGTTTGTATTAAAATATAAAATATAGTAAAAAAGAAAATTTTGGAGAAGCAAACTGCAAGCAGTTGTGTGGTAATAGTTTTGTACTTACTAAATACATTTTGCGGCATTTTGTTCCCTAAGGTTCTTGATATATATTCTAATACAGAAAAGTAGTTAATAATTTACCAATGTATCTTTAGAATATAATAATGAATAGTTTTATCACTTCAACTTCACTTGAAAATAGATTGATACAATGTCGGACACTTAGGGACACATGTCCCTAAATGTCCGACAGATTTTGTTTTCATCTTGCTTACATTTTTAGTATTTTTAAAGAATTATTTGTACCAAATGATCACTCTATATGCATTTATAATATTTTATAGTGGTTTTGCTCACTTTTGCGAAGTTTTAGAAACCCTAAGATTTTGCCTGACACTTAAAAATGTCCTACTACTTTTTATATGTATTCAGTAACGAACGTGATATATTTTCTGGCATTCTGTATTTATTATTATCATTATTAGTGTTATTATTTTATAAAAAGTATGTAGTTCACTTTTTTACGATCATATTTATTGTTTTTACTCTAATAACGAACACTTATATTGATTTTCAACTTGTTGGACATTTAGGGTTGTCGGACATTTAGGGACCTTTGGGTCGTCCCTAAGTGTCCGACAAATTTTTTTCTAAGTTAGATTTTGAGCATTTTTCACTAAATATTTTTTTGAAATATTTACTAATTATGCTTTAAATAATGGTTTCTTTCACTATTCTGACATTTATAGAAAAAAATAAGTTTTGTCGGACACTTAGGGCTGTCGGACACTTAGGGACCCTACAGACGTGGGTGACGTTTGGTTAGTGCAGTGGCTATATCGCAGTAGGCATGCCTGCTGGTCTAGTGATCTCGGGTTCGAGGCTGGAAGCGGGAATCTTCTTAATCGTAAACGGGGGTCGAGACGTCGAATCAACATTGATTCAAAGTTGTTTCAGTTTTGTGTGTGCTCAGTCTAGCTGTTCATATGCATGACTCAACATTTTCACTATGATTCGTGCCCTGAGAAATCGCGACAGACTAGCCACAACCGAACAAGCAGCATTAGATTTTTTGCGATTAATCAAACGATATCTTGTTATACTATAGCTCTTGTATTTGGCGCATGGACTTACGGGTATTATCCAGATTTTGATGAAGATGGCGGACAAAGCGCGAAAGAATAACTGCAGAAGTAACCCGACTTAAAGTTTCCCAGCTTTCCCCGCGAGAGAAATGCAAAAGTGCCTAAGTTAGTGTAAACAATATTTTATTCAAAATACTGAACAAATACAAACAATACAATCTCACAAGAATATAACTGAAAACAGTAGCTTGAAAGGGATTCAGAAGAAAGTCTTACGACTTATATGATCTGTATCCCACAATTACTGTATATTTATATACAACAAATTTGAAGCATACATGTACTACTGTCGATTGATGTTTCAGCATAATAGTCTAAACAAATTTAGGAAAATTGAAAAACCTATACCGAATGAAAGCATTTTCAAACATAGATAGTCATACTAGTAAGTTTACATCATACTCAATGTCGAATTAATATTTCTGATCTCTTGAAGCTCCACGGGGAATGGAAAATGAATTACAATCGTATTTTCTACTTTGTCTGTAAAGATGATAAACTACGTAGTCGCCAAAAAAGTGTTATGTGGAAATTTGGGCCAAGGATACGGCAATTCTATGTACATTGTATATCATGCATATTGCCACACACACACACATACACACACACACACACACACAACTTACTAAATAGATATTATTCAATTTCAAAACGTTTAGATTTTATCAAAAACTCTTGTACAGCTATAAATATTTGTCGGTTCTCGATATCAGTTAGTTGTTCACTACCGAAAAGAAGTATATTTAAAATAGGCTGACAAATAGGAGTAATTTTATTAAAGAGTTCTTGTCTGAGATTATGAAAGCGTTCACAGTTGAACAAAAAATGACTGGTATCTTCAACCGCTTGACAGACACAAAGCGGACTATCTATTATACTTTTGGGAAAGAGATGGTGATTGAGAGAACTGCAAGTTGTTCTTAACCGTGCATGATAAATCTGCCCAAGTCTCATTCCGTCAAAGTAGAAAAAAAAGGTATTTTCGGTAGATCTGAGTTTAACTCGTGCTTAAAGGTAGCTATGCTTGGCAGATTACGTACATTTTCTGAGAATTCGTTCCTTTCTCTTACTACAGATGGTAGAAAAGAGTTATAGTAAAGTTGAGAGCTTGCGTGAACAGCAAGTAAATCTGAAGAGTTCCGTAACGGGTAATTTGTGGTTTCACCAATAGTCGCGGAACAAGAGATGATAAGTCATTAGGAGATAAAACTATTTTGCATTTTATAAAACAACAGAAGTTTATGCTTTTTTCTGCGATTTAACAAATTTTTCCCAACCGGCCTCACGAATAAGAGAATTGATTGAGTGTATTTAGTAGCTCCTGTTGCGATACGGGCTGCTTCATGTTGAATTTTTTCAAGTTCGAATAGGCCGAAAAAAGTAATATATATTTTTTGAAGAGATTTCCTGTTAAGTTTAAATTTTAATTTCCTCATAACGTTTATGCGAGTCTATGCCTTTGATTTAATGTATTCTAAATGATCTTGCCACGTGCAGTCGCTGGAAAATATAATACCTAAATGTTTATGCAAATTAACTTCTTGAATAGGCTGTTGGTTCATTAAGACGTGAGGATGGTTGGGTCTATTACGTTTTCTAGAGAAAATGACAGACTCTGATTTGGAAGGGTTAAAAGTAACAAGCCACTGGTTTGCACATTGGTGTATTTTGAAAATATCGGAATTTAATTGATATGCAGCTTGAACAGGATTGTCTACTATAATATAAAGAGTAGTATCGTCCGCGAAGAGTCTAATTGAAGAGTTTATGTTTTCAACAATGTCGTCAATATAAAGGAGAAAGAGCAAGGGACCTAAAATCGAGCCTTGGGGAACACCGGCTTCGACTGAAGACCAGGTAGAACTTACACCAGGAATAACTACTCTTTGCTTTCTATTAGCCAAATAATCTGTGAACCACTGGAGAAGAGATCCAGAAATACCAACAGATTGCAATTTAAAGAGAAGACCTTTATGCCAGACCCTGTCGAAAGCCTTACTTATATCACAAAATATAGCACGGACTTCTTTGTCTTCGTCCAGGGCCCGGCAAAAAGTATTATATATATCAACTAACTGGTTAACAGTAGAATCACCCGTTGAAGAACAAAGCCAGACTGAAGAGTAGTGATTACATGGTGATCATTTAAGAAATTGAAGACATATTTATGTACAATTTTTTCAAGAACTTTACCAAGAGTATTCAGTAGGGATATGGGTCTATAGTTGGACACGTCAGATGGGTCATTCTTTTTTAAAACAGGAGTAACATTGGCCTGTTTCCAGAGATTTGGAACTTTGCCTTTAGCAAGAGAGAAGTTGAAAAGGTCAGTTGGGGGAACACATAAGGGTCGGGCAAGCTCTTTTAATAGTCGATTATTAATGGAGTCTGGACCAGCAGCTTTTCCTGTCTGAAGTGTTATTAAAATATCTTCAACTTCCTGAGAAGTGACAGAAATAGACTCGAGTTTATGAGGAGGTATATGATTTACCGTAGGTAGAGTGGCATTACTATCATCCAATTTTGTTTGATCAGTGAAAAACATGTTTAAGATATTTGCTTTATCATTTTCATTAGTATAAATTATATCATCTTTGCAAAGTGGAGGAAGAGTCGATTGCTGTTCGGGTGTAATAAAATGTTTTAAAGGAAAACACTCACTAAATTGCGTGTTGGACTCAGATTAAAGATTCTAATAAAACATGAAATTTGCTGAAAACTTCATGAAAATCGGACTTAAAATAAGAAAGATATGACTGTTTAAAGATATTAAAATGTTGAGCGGGGAACCAGCAAATCTGTGAGTTAATGACGTCATAAACTCACAGTCAAAAATAAAAATCCTAAATAACTTTAGTTTGAAACAAACTGTGGATAAACGAAATGCATAAATCTATATTTTACTTCATAAAGAAATAATTGAAGCTA
Organism: Ctena decussata; assembly: GCA_963989385.1. Lineage (NCBI taxonomy): Eukaryota > Metazoa > Mollusca > Bivalvia > Lucinida > Lucinidae > Ctena > Ctena decussata. The sequence goes on from OZ022504.1 coordinate 56,173,338, forward strand.
TATGATACTGTAAAAGTAAGCAATTTATGCTAGATTTAAATATTTATCACGTGACAGGAACTTCCAAAATGGCGGCCTCCGAGACCGCCATTTAGATTTTTTATAATCTTCATATTTTTCTTATTTTAAGTCCGATTTCCATAAAATTTTCACCAAATTTAATTGCTAATCAAGATCTATAATTTGAAGTCTGTTATATTTAAGTGAGTGTTTTCCTTTAAAGTTCTCCACGAGTCCTTCTGATTAAGATTATTAGATTTTAATTTTTCTATGAGTTTATCAAGCTGATTATGTTTAGATTGCCGAATTTCATAAGTTACTTTATTTCGAACATTTTTATATGTCTCAAAGTCAGTGATATTTTGAGATTTTCTGTATTTATCGTACAGTCGTTTCCGTTTACGCATTAGCCGTTTTATATTAGTAGTTAGCCAAGGAGGATCAGATTTTCGTACTTTAATATCTTTATTTGATATATGCTTTTTTGCTAGTTCAGTGATACATTCCGTTATATTATTTGTATAAGTGTCTATATTTTCATTCTTAAGAGAGCTCCAGTCAGTATTATCTTAATCACGCGAAAAAGATAGATAGTCTCCCCTATCGTACAACCAAACATGTCTAGTATAAACGGGGGTAATAGGTTTATCAAAATTTAATACACAATATACAGGGCAGTGGTACCTTATATTTTGGTCTAGGATCGGTTCTCCGACTCCACTTAAAAGAATACTATTTATGTTAGATGTAAAGAACAGGTCAATAATAGAAGACGACGATTCCGTATGATGTGTTGGTTCAATAATAAATTGATCTAGACTGAAATGTTGACACAAATCGAACACTTTTTTATTTGGAGACGGCTTAAAAATACCTAAGTTGAAATCACCATTTATAAGTATATTTTGTATATTAGTGTCAAATGCAAGTGATATCGAATCTTCAATCAGCACATCTTGGGTAGAATTCGGAGGTCTATAAAATGTACCTAATAGAATTTTTTTGTTGTGAGTAGAAACCTCAATCCACACACATTCAATATTCGGAAGCTCAATATCATCTCTACGACGCGAGTGAACATTTTGTTTCACATACACACATACTCCACCGTGATTATCACCGACTCGATCACGTCTGTACAGATTATATTCATTTAGAGATAAAGTATCGTTCGAAGTTCTTTCATCAAGCCATGTTTCAGCTAAGCATATTATGCCAAAGTTGCTCTGTTCAGATTCAAGAATATCTAATTTAGTTGAGATACTCTGTACGTTGTAATGAACAACAGAAAATTTATCTTTAACCACATTTAAATCATCAGAATTTGGCGATAAGTTGGAAGATCTTGTGGAGGCTTCAGAATTCGGGCAGGGATTGGGTTCAATACCTGCAAGAAGCAACAAGGACATTATTATAAAAAATTCAAAAAAATTTATATGCTCAAGACCCTTAATCTTAAAATGGCGACTATAATGTAATCCAATCCGCATGCGATAAAATTATGTAATATTATCTACTAGAGCCCAGAGAGGTTTAATGGATGCGGATGGATTCAATGATATACACCTAAGATCCATACAGATACAATTACATGTAAGCATGATTAAGAATTCCCCGTGAAGCATCAAGAGCCTACAGCAAAGCGTTGCATATATAAAAAAATGCCTAAGTTGCTTACGATAATGGTGAGTTATAGTTTTGCAGTCTCCTAACTTCGTTTTTGCCTACGTTTCACATGTAAGTGACTTGCAATCTACTTCTTTTCATGTACAAAATTTTCCTTGATGTCATTTTATGACAAATTTGAAACACTTTAAACTGGGCTATTAATCATGTTATGTTTAAAATGCATATTCACAAAGAAGATGCAAATGTATAACCATGTAAACTGCCTCGTAATAATGCCATAATTTAGTTATGACATGAAGGTGTCAAATTTCATTCATCTGGGGAATGAGGTATCAAGTTACAATCACCATTTTACATGGTGAAAAATTAATAAAGCCATAGGAAAGTTAAACGTTCATTGCATATTTATAAGCAAGTTTGAAATTTTATTCCAGTATGAAAACGGAAATTATGATACAGTTTGCTTTGGTCATTTACAGTATGGGCATAAATGCAGGCTGTTTGCAACTTTAACCCTTTTTAGACCAGCGTACTTGTCCATCTTGGCCAGCCTTATCATTTAGAGGGGTTGGTCGTGGACGGGCGATGGTCCTGGGTAACTTCCAGTGCCGGGGTTTCCTACTAATTTGGATAATAGTAGGGCCAGGGCCTACTGTGCTTGCAAGTAGGAGCGGGTTGTTTGGACATTTTTGTCTTATCTATCGTATCTCTTTTCTTTCTCCCTTTCTCTGGGAGACGGCTCGATATAGACTGAAATACTGCTTGAAAGAGCAGTTAAACCCCAAACAACCAGTCAGCCATTCTCATTTGGAGTGGTCTGTCGCTAATGTTAGGGGTTTCTGATGGATGTTTTCATTTTTAGTGTGTTTTGCATGGATACTTCTGTAAGCAAACAGTAAAAGCCCTGATCGGACGCCGCGTTCGGTGGCGTCTGAATTGGGTCTTTGTTCTTTGCATACTCCCCCAAACCGGGTTTCCAGTCTAAAAAAGGTTAAAGGTCCCAATGCTCTATGAGTGGTATAAATTCAACCAAACACTTGAGGCTGCTCCGTCTCTTGGATCGCATCTATGCTCGGACGGGAATATAATTGCCTGCACATCGGCTCTTTCTCCGAACTTTTAGTTTCTTTGGCACTTCTACAAGTAAGTTGTACGGTTGCATTTCTGTATTATATACCCTCTTATTGCCATCCCTGAGCTACCTATTGATTCAGTTCTAGGACGGGGGCTTTTCCAGCCAAAACGATCCCAAAAACCTGTTCCGTATAGATTTCTGATATTGTTTTGGAAGGGAAAACACCATCCTATATATGGCAGAATTACACGACTGATTTTGAGGTATGTGTTTTGTTTGACAGTGAAGCTGGTTTGTCATCATATTTGACATTTCGATAAATGCATCCTGATCCATGTATACATTTGTATTTCCTACTTTATTTCCTAGTTTATTCGATCAGATTTTATTTTGTTTCTTTTTGTTATTTTCTTCTTTTTTTCTATTATAGCCGAACTAGTGTTGCAAAGGTTGCTATAAGTGTTAATACAAGATCTTTTCGGGCTTTCATGGTGGTTCGATTTCAGTATAAATGTAGATAAAACCCAAGTAGAAGTTTGGCAAATAATAGTTTTATTTCCTACATAATAAATTCATCATTTGTTAGCCATGGGCTATTTTTATCTTTAACAGCAAGACCTACAATGGGAAAAAGCATCAAATAAATTGCGAAAAATCACCCTGCGTATCCACGCATTCTGTGGAATATTCTATACTATAATCATGGCATCAGTCTTTGGATAATGAGAATTGCATACAGCAAAATGCGAAGACTCTGATCAGGCTGCGCATCTGCGCAGTCTGATCTGAGTCTCCGCTTTTCGCAAAAGCCGTGGGAACTATTTTCTCGCGGCACCCGCAAAAATTATCTTGTTGATCAATTTTAAGTAAACGAGCATCATTGATAGTTGAAACAAATCACTAAAGTCTATTTTGATCGCTTTAAATTAAGATCCATATCACCAGCTTATAGCCCTTCAGGGCGGCCGGGGTGGTTGGTGTGAAAAGATAAGATTTTACGACGCTTTTACATCGAGAAATACAAATAAGTTTTTAATGGCCTTGATTATCTATCTTGTTCATGAATATTAGAGTTAAGTGATCAAAATAATGAAAAGAAAAACTTATTTACTTATGATACTTATAGTCGTATTATTCATTTTAGTTTTATCTACTTTGGTTGGTTGGTTGTTTTAGGTTTAAAGGCCCTTTAAGATAGTATTTCTGTATATATCTATATCGAGCCGCCTCCAGGAGAGATGAAGATAGGCTAGACTAGACTAGACTAGACTAAAAGAAATCCAAACAATCCCATCCCACATTTGCTGCAAGCACAGCCGACCCTTGCCTTACTATTATCCAATTTAGTAAGACACCTTGGCATAGAAAGTTGCTCACCACCATCGTCCGACCCGACTACCCCTTGTAATGCTACCACTTTCATACAATTATATGCTGAAGTAATTGTCTGACCCAGATTCGCTTTGGTACCTTGGTCGGAGATGGTCGGGTGGTGCGATGGTGCTGTGTATAACTTCCAGTGCCGGGGCGTTCTACTGATTTGGATAATAGTATGGCAAGGGCCTACTGTGCTTGCAGTAGGTGGGGGCGGGGTGGGGTTGTTTGGACATTTCTCTCGTCTATCATTTCTCTCTCTCTCTCTCTCTCTCTCTGGCAGACGGTCCGATATAGACTGAAATACTGTCTCAAAGGGCCGTTAAACTCAAAACAATCAATCAATCAGTTGGTGCCTTAGTAAGAAGTGACATAAGCGTTCGACGAATGGCTAATAAACACGGCGCTACAATAAAAAAAAATTGTCGCGAACACAGGCCAGTACAGTAGTGTTTCAATTCTCCTATCGACGTTCTCCCCGCACCTCAGCGGAACGAATCCATAGCCGCAGGTACGGGACGCCGAGCGTCCGTCCAATACAGGTCAGTACCTTCCAATACCTACTATAAGTGCAGCGGGCCCTTGTCCTACCTTAAGCCAATATCATTAGGTCTCCCTCAAAGCCAAAAATCAAAGATTACATGTATATGACTGAAAAAAATCCAAACAGCCGCCATCCCGCACATACTGCAACTAGTGTAGGTCCTTTCCCTATAATGTCGATAACAGTAAGATAAAATAAATAAGCAGCACAAAAGTTACAATAACAAAAAAGAAAAATAAAGATAGAAACAAAATAATATAAAACAGACTAAATATCCAGTTAGTATTCTTGTAAGTACTGTCAAATGTGATGTTTAACCAGTCCTGAGTGATACCAAGTTATCGTAGAATTTAAAAAATAAATAAATCATAGAATAGTTATTTAATAATATTAAACAGAAGAAGAAGAATCATTGTTGGTTATCACCAACAATGGGCAAATCAAACAATAAAAGAAATGCCTATAATTTCAAATCCTGGTAATCATGTGTTTTTTTTTTAAACTGATATAGAAGGTAGAAGGGATGGTGTGAAAACTATGAACTTTCGAGACGTCATTTTTAGATCAAACTACATGTAGGCCCAGTATCGATACCATCAGTGCTTTATCAGTCTCATGTATACAGATTGTGATCTACTCTTGGTTAGATCTGATTTTGTTAACAATAAGTTAAAATGATGTATCTTTTAATTTTACAAATTGTCACATTTATAAATTTATTTGACATTGATTTTAGCATCTTCAAATAATCATTTCATCTCGCCCCGAAGACCCTGTCAAATATTCAACACTTCATGCGCCGTCTCATGTAAAAACACAGCCTCGGCCATGTGCGAACAACTTATACTGAAATCAAATCAGTCTGCACATTTGCGCAAGCAGATTAAAGCATGTATTGGTCATTTTAAAGATTTTCCAAGGGTTTTAATGTTGTTTGTGCGAAAAAGGAAGACTCTGATCAACCTGCGTGAACGCACATGTTGAGCTGAGTATTACATGTTCGCATGCACTATAGGGTACCTTTTCGCATGACACCGCTTACTTACATAATCATTTGGTGGTGGGAAAACTAATTTGTAAATAAGGAAACTTTTTGAAGCTGTCGGGGTCGCCTAGCCCCTGGGAGTTCATCATGACATTTAGCTATAATCTTATGAAGGGAAATAAAATTATGATGTATGCTAGGTGATAGTCGACACTTTTATTTAGTCAAATTTTGATTTTATAAAATTATTACGAATGATTATGACAAGCGGAAGCCAAAAAGAAATGTTTACAAAATAAACCTGAAAAGCAAAAGAAGTATAGTAATTCAGGCACCGATACTTGTACACTGATCAGCGGCCGTACTCTTTGCACATACATTTTTGTAAAAACTACCGCGAAAATGTTCCAGTCAATGTTCATTTGTTGCACACATTTGTTGTTGTTATGTTGTTGCTTCACGTCCACTGTAAACAGCTATGATAATGTCGAGACGGTCAGTTTACCAAACCACACTATTCCTGGGCAAGCCTAGACCTTCTAGGCGGTTAACCATACATGCGAGTTATAACACCGAAAATAAATAGATAAATAAAATAAAGAATAAGTAAAACCATTAAAAATGTATCAGAGCTGGAGCTGGAGATTATCTGGTGATGATTCTGAGATTATTTATATTCTATTTACCATTTCTCCACAAAACCATATAGGTTCTGACAGATCATTAGAACCGTCTCCCCGAAACGGTACTAAAGAGGGTTACAACCTATGTTTTGATGGAAAAATAATCAAATTTAAAATAAAAATATCTGTACTTAATTTTTCTGAAAATTGCTGATATACTAAAAGTATTATTATCAAGGGAAAACCATGATGAGACTGCTTTCGTTTGTTTCATTATTTGCGATATTGTCAGTTGACAGAATGAGCATATAAACCATACATGCAAAACTTTCTTCTCTTGTTTATTAGCATAAAAATGTTTTTACCCAATAATCGTTTCCAGCAAATTGTTAATGTGTGTTTGCGTGCATGTATACGCGCGCGCGCGCGCGCGTACGTGTGTTAATGTGTGTGTTATATTTTACCTTTCGATCAAAAGGAGGAATAGTTTTTTTTAAATTCGAAGTTGTATGGCGCCAAAGAGCGCTTGTTATTTAGACCCACGAGTATTTTATAGTATAGAAAAGTTTACAAAACAGTTTCTTCTTTCTTCGTTCGTTTGTGAAGAATTACTTGTAGTCCACATAACAGTTCCTTGTAGGATTACAAGATTCGTGTATAAATTTGCACAAGGTAAACGGTCTGACAGTACCAGAAGTAAAAACAAGTAATGGTTAGCGTAGCATTATATATACATATATATATAAAATAATAATAATTAAAAATGAATAAAAGTACGTTTTATTTATTTATGTTTTTTTACATATTTTAAACCTACCAAAGTCGTCTATGTGCACACGTAAATTTTGTAGAAATACGATAGTTAGCAGTGTACGTACAGTAAAATGAAACTAAATAAGTAAATAAAAATAAAGGAATAATCAAAACCAGTATTCTAATATTTTAAATGCTTAATTTTGAAGGTTTTATGTATTTGTATTTTCTTGTATTTATTTAACTTTCGAAGTAATTTTTCCTCTCCTATTAGATTAATTTATTGCTATCCAATGACAGCGGCGGAAAACTCCGCCTCCAGAAATAACCCAACCTCAAATCGAGGCCACGCCTCCTCAGTTTCTGATGCAAACAAAAACTTCTAACCTGACTTTTCACTTCACAGTTAAAGATTTCAGAGGTCTGTCGAAAGTGATTAAACCTTAATTACTATGCTTCAGACTGATTCTAGAATACGTGACTCTGAAAACTCTTTGAGAATGGAAGGACTACACCAAAATAATTCCGACGGGATATTTACTCGTTTCACTATAGAGGAAATTTTAAAACCAGATTTTGGACGTAATCAACTGACCACATCAGTGTTGAATTATTCTGCACATCCAAAATCACATGTTATTTCTCATCATGATCATGGGCTATCGCTGAACCTAACAACGCACAACAGAGGAAGTAGCCTGTCCTCGAAGTCGAGTCGGGATTCGGTCTGCGGATCGGACGGAGAGAGTAACGCCGATAGCTCTCCAAGGACCAGCCCTGCTGTTAGTCCGGCTACTAGTCCTAGACAGGGAGGAGGACAACTCTGGCCAGCCTGGGTTTATTGTACAAGATACTCGGACAGACCGTCAGCAGGTAGGCTGTTTGATTTATATGTTAAAATTTGTTAGTTTCAATATTCATAACCATAACGATGTTTTGCTCTAAAATTTAATGTTAAACTTTACTATTTTTTTTTGCTTCCAATGTAATACAAACTGCATTTAAAATGCAGTTTGTATTACATTGGGATCAAAAAATAAAATAAATGTACAAAATGATTATTGCTCGTAAATGGCTTAAATTTTCAAATCGTTTTATTTTTATTTTATTTATTCATTTTTTTATGTTTTCTTTTCTTTTCTTTTCTAGATTCTGTGATCTGAAATAATCATAAATCATAGATTGTCCATAATTTTTCATTACCCCAGCTTAGACATTAGTTTCAGTTGGCTGTTTCTTAGATAATTTAGATCTAGAGCTGGTCTAAATTTCCGGCTTGCTTCCTTGCCGACAGAGAGCATATGGAATCTAAAAAAAGACGGGAAACTATACACTGATAGCAAGAAACAATACGTTTCTGTTCAAACAATAACTTGTATGTATTTAAAAAAAAAAAATAATAATAAAAAAAAACGAAACTTGTCAGGTTGCTAATTAGTAGTTTGTCAAATCAGTTAAAAGTTGGTGAACGAAAATAATAGTTGGAACGGTTAAAAAAATAAGAAAAAAGATATAGAAGAAACGAAACGAAAAAAAATACGAAAAAATAAATAAAATACAAAGACCTAGAACGAACATAAGCTGTTACACTTTTTTTTCATGAAACCACATGTTTGAATCAGTGAAAAATAAATAAACCACAGTTCTCGACAGCTGACGCTGTGGAATTGTTTTATGTTAGAAAGTTATGCTAAGATGGATTGTTCAAAGAAATTCTCCAAGATGGAAAAGCGCATTAAATTCTGTGTTAACTGTCGAGAATTGTTGTTTTAGTGTAAATTGATCTCTTAGGTTGTTCAAAAATGAAATATGGGTACATGTTACAAGGACGAAGCTGATTCTAAGATATATGCTAAGTAGAAATTTTTAGCATGCCTTTATAACAGAAGATTGACAAATAAGCCTTTTTCTGTGAGAATTTCGCATAGCATATTTCTATGATCTTAGGTATTTATTGCTTTTAAAGAACACGATTTGTTATTCTCCCATCCATACTATGTCACTTTGTATCTTAGAAACAGTTTTAAGTGCTCCTTATGTGGACTTGCGATTTTTTTCTTTTGTCATTAATTTCCCTGTCTTCCTCAGTCATTCGCTCTCGCTTATGCATTTTCGTCCAAAATCAATAGGCATCATTGGCAAAAATGGTTCATGCGAGCCCAGTTCATTCCTCTCCACTTCAGTCCTTTCCAGTTTTGAGAATATGCCAGCCGTTTCACCCTTAAACCAATGAAACACCGTGTTTTTTTTTTTTTGTTGTTTGTTTTTCTGTAACCTGACGAATCCATTACTACCAACCAGTTCATAATCTACAAAATTCAGTTCATATTCTTCAAAGATCTTATTTGAACTGAAAGATAATAATAATGTATCATTTATTCCGATCTTTTATTTAAACTATTTTCAGGCCCAAGATCTAGAAAAGGGCAAAAACGGCAAAAGGTTCAAGATGACAAGCGCCCTCGCACGGCATTCTCAACAGAACAATTGCGCAGACTCAAACTCGAATTTGACACCAACAGATACTTGACCGAAAGCAGACGACAGCAGCTAGCAACCGAGCTCGACCTGAACGAGTCGCAGATAAAAATCTGGTTCCAAAATAAGAGAGCGAAGATCAAGAAATCGACTGGCGAAAAGAACGCGCTAGCCCTATCGTTAATGGCACAGGGACTTTACAACCATAAACCAATGTTGGATAGTGAGGAAACGCAGTTTAAAATGGAACTTTAAAAGCAGACGACAATTTAAAACTTAGGAAGTGTTGGAAAAAATGTATAGTTCAGAACTTGCCTGCCTTTTCACTTGTGTGTCTTTACACTGGAGGAAGTGATTCAGCGAGAGATTTGGGAAACGCTTTGGACATTTGAGGGGGGAATGAAAAGAAACTGTTTAATAAAAAGTAAGCAGACAGCTTCGCCAGCCAATGATACTATATCCACTTTATTCCTTACGTTAGGAATAAAGTGGACTGCGTATCCTTAGCTTGCGCGGATGGTGAGCAGGTGATCAAATATTGTTTGTCATAGCTTTATACAGCTTTACTATGACTTTTCAGAGATCATTCTACAAGCCCCGTCTTTGTCATTAGGTTTTGATTCAGTTCGATTTGCTTATGATAATTTATTGCAACAATACTTTGAATTCTTCAAATAGGTATTCATTTTGACTGAGAATTCAAATATACTAATGAAACAACATACACCAATTATCTTGCCTCAGAAACACTATCTATCTATCTATCTATCTATCTATCTATCTAGTCAACTCTTGATATCTCAAAGTCGAAGTTCATCTTAAACTACTGATATCTCAAAGTTTCTGGTCCCAGAAAATTATTTTGAGATATCAGCAGTTTGAAATAACTGGAGTGGAAATGTAAAGAAAAATAGGCAATTTGTCCAAACAATATTCTTTGATATAAGAGAGTTCCTTGAGATAACAGTGTGTGAGATGTCGAGAGTCAATTCTATCTATCTATCTATCTATCTACTCGCGCACATACAAATACATACAATGCACTCTTTGCATATGCCATTTAGCTGAACCGAAATCCATTTTTATTAAAAAATTAATAAAATTATTTGTCTTTAACTGTTTATTATTTTTATTTAAAACGTGATGATTGGAGCCCTTTACACAACGATTTGTCTTTAGACGTTTTTACCACTGATAGGACCATGGAGACTTTGAATTGGCTAATCACGAATGATGTTATTGTAGTGGGGAGCTTGCAACGGTTAATCACAATAAAATATTTCATGAATTTATATCATGGAGCCGTCTCCATAGTCCTATCAGTGGTGAAAACACTAATCGTTATGAAAAACAGTTGAACCTTCATGTTTGGTGATAAAGTAATAGTTATACCATGGTTTGTCCGCCTGTACAAGGAGCCTTATCTGAGATAATCCACGGGCTTTAGCGAGTGGATTTTCTCCCGTACAGGCGGACAAACCATGGTATAACTGTTTTATATCACACTTACCAGTGTAGACCTTGCTCATTGCGAAATATTTCGTGCTAAAGTTTTGTTTTCTGGTAAGGGTGGTAAAAATGACGAAACTGTAGTGAGAAGCTTGCAGCGATACCCCACCGATAAAATATTTTATGAATTTTTACCACTGATAGAGCATTGGGGCCTTTAAGTGTCTGGGAACACCGTCAAGTATTCTCAGCCCGTTTTTCAAAGAACGACACCTATTTTCGACATATTTTCTTTCATGGCCGACGAAACCATTCAAAAAGTGGTGTACTCTTCAAGGAGCAAATTCTTTCCTTTACGAGTTTGCCCCAATGAGAAGGGGGGTAAAAATGAAAATAACAGAGCAATTTTTCCTGAAAGTGTACCCATTGGTTTTACTGTCAACAAACATGTTAAAACTTGAATTATCGCAAATCAGCAGCTTTGTATAGGAAGAAAAAAAAAAAAAGAAAGAAAACATGATGCTTAAGTCTTAATCCTTAAAGCACCAAAAATGCAGACGACTAAATTTACGTCTGCAAAAATTTAAAAAAATGTTTTGTCTAAGCTGTATCATATTGAGAATTCAAAGACTAGAGGGCAAACAGTGTAGATATAGATGGGTGGCTCATATTTTTTTTATGGAGAATCGCTAAATTGCCCTGTTACCCCTTCTAACCTGGAGCATTGGATACCGTCTGCAACAAGTTGACCAGGGGCCGTATTCATAAAACGACTTAAGTGGTTGCTATGCTGTTGCTAAGGCTAAATTTCTTTGAAGGAGATTCCCTACAACTATGATATTTGCTCTGGAGGAACAGTCTTACAAAGACTGTTCCTCCAGACCAAATTTCATAGTTGTAGGGAATCTCCTTTATAGATATTTAGCCTTAGCAACCGCATAGCAACGACTTAAGTGGCTTTATGAATACGGCCCCAGTAGACCTTCACGCACTTTTTTACTGCATGTTTCCTTCTTGGGTATGATTATACGCCATAATTTGGCAATCATTTCCAAAAGAGAGATAACTTCCCAGAATAATGATCTGGGGCCGTATTTATAAAATGACTTAAGTGGTTGCTATGCTGTTGCTAGGGCTGAATTTCTATGAAGGAGATTCCCTACAACTATGAAATTTGCTCTGGAGGAACAGTCTAAAAAGACTGTTCCTCCAGAGCAAATTTCATAGTTGTAGGGAATCTAAAAGACTGTTCCTCCAGAGCAAATTTCATAGTTGTTGGGAATCTCCTTTATTGAAATGTAGCCTTAGCAACAGCATAGAAACCACTTAAGTCATTTTATAAATAAAGCCCCTGCTTCATTGGTACAGTTTATAGATGAACTCCTCCAAGGGAGGCAACGCCTTTAAAGGAAAGGATTTGCTGCCCAAGAGAAGACCTTTTCCATAAATGCAGTCCATATGAAAATGGAAGCAACTCTACTATATCAGTGTTCTCCCACGTAGGGGCGGATCCAGGAATTTTGGATAGGGGTTCAAATTAACTGGGGGGGGGGGTCCATTTATGCAAGTTGACCAAGTTTTCCTGAAATTCCCCATGAAAATTAGACAATTTGGGCTGAGAAGAGGATTCGTTTGAGCCCCCCGAACCCCCTCTGAATCCGCCACAGCCACGAAGGTGTACCCACTGGGCACAATCGTCGAATCAACATTGAATACAGGCCGATGAAATTAATACTATTGGCTTTAACAAAGTTTTACTCCAGTTGTCACACAATGTTGATTCAACGTTATTGGTTCGACCTAGCATGCCTTTCTGAGAGGTTTGTCTATACGTCCTTGTGAAGGTTGTATCATTCACAATACCAATGTATTTAAAAGAATTTATATCATATGAGCCGCGACACGACAAAACCAACAATGTGGTTGTGCGCCCAGCGCAGACTCAGATCAGCCTGGGCATCCGCCCAGTCTGACCAGAGTCTTCGCTGTCCGCATGGGGGTAGCTAAGACCCTTACCTACCCTTTGAGCACAAAACGAAGCGTCTGATTAAACTGGGTGGATGCCCAGGCTAACCTGAATCTGCCCTGGGCGCACAACCACATAGTTGGTTTTCTTGTGTCGCGGCTCATATGCACAATGACATTGCAATTTGGTTGCTGCACTAGGTTCCAGGGTGTAAAGACGTTTCTGATTTTGCATATTTTAAAACGCAGAATCTGAAGCGACAATAAAGGCGTTCTCTGTCTTCAGTTTCAAACAACTTGTGAATAGAGTCATCAATGTTGACAAAATAATAACATGTTTAAGCCTTTTCCTTCCATTGAAAATATGAAACGGATACGGCAACATACTGTGCTCTTTATTTTCCGCCTTTGTAGGGGCACCACATGGTTTCTGGCCATGACTTAGAGAATCTGACTTGTCAAAGAGCTAGGTAGATTACATGGTTGTTTCTGAGCGCCCGCGGTGTGCTGTCGCACTTCATTAATATTAACTATCACTTCATCGTCGTGATAAACTGCGACTATGATTATCTCAGTAACTCCAGGATCAGATATCTCCAAGTCAAGTCAAATTCACTCCCCAAGTGGTGTGAAAATACAAATTTAATCAAATTGAAATAATAACGTTTGCCACACGTTAGCCTAGTCGTAACTGATACCAATTGACTATGAGAGTCGGTAATATTATCAGTCCCGTGGGGTGGCTCACATGTCAACTGTTTACGTTTGAAATAGGTCGGGTATTGTGCGCCGTAATTCTGACGTATTCATTTTGGCGGATGAATACATCTGAGGTGTGACTAGGTCGCAGGCGATGAAGATGTGTAACAAAAAAGTTAATAGAAAAGTCAAGATGTCTTCATTTGATTGACGACTTTCCGGGCTAATTCAGCGAGAGCTTTAATTGGTTTTGACTTAGGATCTTATGTCATAATGTAAATGTAGTATTTCTTACAAGATAATCTTTTGAATCAATTCAAAATATCACAAATATTTTACTCGCCTTCTCAGGTGCCTATCCCATGGTTATAATAATCGCTAATGTAGTTTACCAGATTAAATTTATGTGGTGAATTAAATTGAATTGAAATATTATACAGGTGTTACTCATTAAATATTATTGTCGGGAGGGCCTTCCTTTCCGTTTAGTCCCACACGATGAACTGCAGCAGCAGCCATTGGTAGAAATAAAATACATGTATGTTATATCCAGAGAAATTCAGATAATCACAAACCTATTTGCCAGATCAACCAAGTGTTCCCTATTCCTCAGCATGGCAGCGACAGATACATATTTTTATGTCCCCCACCAAAGGTGAGGGGGGACATATTGTTTTCAGTGCGGATCCCGTCGGCGTCTGCGTCGGCGTCAGCGTCGGCGTGACAGATTCTTGTATGCACGATATCTCTTGAACCAATGGATGGAATTTCACCAAACTTGCATGGATATATTATTGGGACAAGCTTATGAGCTGATTAGATTTTGGTGACCTTGACCTCATTTTCAAGGTCACAGGAGGACTTAGATGACAATTTCTTGTATGCGCGATATCTCTTGAATCAGTGGATGGCATTTCACCAAACTTGCATGGATACATCATTGGGACAAGTGTAAGAGCTGATTAGATTTTGGTGACCTTGACCTTATTTTCAAGGTCACAGGAGGACTTAGATGACAATTTCTTGTATGCGCGATATCTCTTGAACCAGTGGCTGGAATTTCACCAAACTTCCATAGATATATTATTGGGACAAGTGTAAGAGCTGATTAGATTTTGGTTACCTTGACCTCATTTTCAAGGTCACAGGAGGACTTAGATGACAATTTTTTGTACCCACTACATCTCCTGAACCAATTGATGGAATTTCACAAATCTTACAGGGATACATTATTGGGACAAGTTTATGAGCTGATTAGATTTTGGTGACCTTGACCTCATTTTCAAGGTCACTGGAGGACTTGGATGACAATTTCTTGTACCCACTATATCTCCTGAACCAATGGATGGAATTTCACCAAACTTTCCTGGATACATGATTGCGACAAGTGTATGAGCTGTTTAGATTTTGGTGACCTTGACCTTATTTTCAAGGTCACTGGAGGACTAACACGGCAATTTCTTGTACCCACAATATCTCCTGAACCAATAGATGGAATTTTGCCAAACTTTCGTGGATACATGATTTGGACAAGTTTAAGAGCTGAACAAAATTTTGGTGACCTTGACCTCATTTTTAAGGTCACAGGAGGATTTAGACATGAAAATTTCACTAAAATTGATGTATCTCTTTAAGCTTTGGCTTGATTTCCACTTTACTTTCATAGATATACCTATGAGACAGTCTCAAGAGTGTAGTGTGTTTTGATGACCTTGACCCATTAAGGTCACTGGAGGACTAACACGGCAATTTCTTGTACCCACAATATCTCCTGAACCAATAGATGGAATTTTGCCAAACTTTCGTGGATACATGATTTGGACAAGTTTAAGAGCTGAACAAAATTTTGGTGACCTTGACCTCATTTTCAAGGTCACAGGAGGATTTAGACATGAAAATTTCACTAAAATTGATGTATCTCTTTAAGCTTTGGCTTGATTTCCACTTTACTTTCATAGCGAGGGCTTAGTGCAAGACTAGTCTAACTCCATATTTTGAAAATTTTCAGGAGAAGCAAAAAACTGATTATTACAGTACATAAACAAAATATTAATATGAAATTTGACACATTTACATAAAATATGGGAAGAAATGCTTACATTATTCAATTTTATTGATTTATTTTTGTTAAATTAGGTTTTTGTGACTTAGACTACTTTTGCGCTGAAAAGTTTAGTGCAAGACTGGTCTAACTTGAGATAGACTTTTTTTTTCAAATGCAAAATATAAGTCATTATAAAACAAATTTTAACAATTTTTACAGTTTGAAGGCAAAAACTCAATAAGCATGAGCTTTGAAAAGCTATTTAACAACTTTAAACATTTAAAAAAGACAATTTATATTACTTTTTTTTGTTAGTGCAAAACTAGTCTAACTTAAAATCCACCTTTTCTTAGCGCAATACTAGTCTATCTCAAGATAGACTAGTCTTGCACTAAGAAAAAATGAGGAAAATATTTCAAAATGAAAAGATTCCTTGTTTTACTACCGAAAAACTGTTTTCTAAAGTGTTGAGAAAACACTATACCTAGACCTATAAACAGTTAAAGACTATAAGAACTTGTATCTAAATTTTTAAAACTGAAAACTTAGCCATTTATCCATGGTATGCTCTTTAAAATCAAATTCGTCTCATTGAAGTTAGACTAGTCTTGCGCTAAAGATTTGGCTCAATTGGCTCATAGACTATTTTTAAATTAGGAATAAAAGCATTTTTTGCAAAAACATGAATCTTCATATTTTCAAAGAATGTGTATTTGACCATCAAGTTTTCAAAACTGCAAAAAAGTAAATTTGTGAAAAATAGTGAGTTAGACCAGTCTTGCACTGAGCCCTCGATAGATATACCTATGAGACAGTCTCAAGAGTGTAGTGTGTTTTGATGACCTTGACCCATTTTCAAGGTCAAAAGCTATCTTACAAATGCGTATTTTTCTCTCTTAAAAATGAGATATCTTGAACCAGTGGATGGATATTCATCAGACTTGCATGAATGTATTATTGTGACAGGTTTAAGACATGTTTAGTAGTTGGTGACCTTGACCCATTTTTGAAGGACATAGTCTTCTATGTAGGATATCTTTAGAACCAGTGGATGGATTTTGTCCAAACTTGCGTAGATATTTTATTTGTACAGGCTTTTTATTCATTAGAGGGGATGGGAAATGGGCTGGTGGGGGGACATCAGTTTTTCTCCGAAAAACATTTCTAGTTTTTATTGTTTTCGTCTGCGAAAAAATAAAATAAATGATAATAATAATATTAGTTCATCCCACTGATAACCCCAAAAGCTAGGAAGAAAGCAAAGTTTACCGAATGCAAGACAACGTTAAATAGACACGCCGGGCTCCTCCTCCTGCCCGGCGCGAATAAAGAACAGTGATCAGACGACTTCGGAACAATATTACCCTGGTCTACTCTGTTTGCCTAGTAGCTTTCATTTCAGTACTTCCAAGTATTTTGGAATCATTCGGGTAGCGTGTATATTGTATTATCTGGCCTAGTATTATTTTCCGCTTTTCCTTGAGTTATTCCAGCTACCCATTACTAGCTGCCCACTGGGCACGTAACGGTTGAACGTTGTCAGGTCGAATCAACTATGATTCTATGTGGATTCAACGCTGTATTGAATCAACATTGAATCAACGTTGATTCAACATGGCATTGAATCAATTTTGATTCAATGTTGTCAGATTGCTGGGATAGCTTCCGCAAATTTGCAAAGAAATAGCTGAAGAAATAGGGCTACAGCTTTAAACTAAAGCTTTGCTGGTATTTGTGAGGTCTGTCACAAAGTGTTTGCTCATTTTTCTGGCATTTTAAAGTAACAGCTGCAAGTTATATGAGCCGCGACACGAGAAAACCAACAAAGTGGTTTTGCGCCCAGCGCAGACTCAGATCAGCCTGGGCATTCGCCCAGTGTGATCAGAGTCTTCGCTGTCCGCATGGAGCTAGCTTAGACCCTTAGCTACCATTAAAGCGCTTAGCGAAGTCTGTTCAGACTGGGCGGATGCCCAGGCTGATCTGAGTCTACGCTGGGCGCACAAATACTTTGTTGGTTTTCTCGCGTCGCCGCTCAATTATGCTGTAAATGCACAGTAAGACCCTAAGATATTTTAAACGCAACCACGAGAAAAAACTTCTTCCGCATCTGAGAAAAGCGAAGGCAGCCTGCGCATCCGCACAGTCTGCTCATAGTTCCCCGTTTTTGCATCAGAAATATAAAATCTACATAGCGAAAGATAAGAATCTTGTCAATCTGTGCAAATGCGCAGGCTTGATAGAGTTTTAGGTGTTCGCATCAGGTCTTGAGTGACACGGAGTGGCATAGCATGGCTCTTTTCTGTTCTTTGAAGAGAATAAGACGAGAAACTGTGTACATCTCATTTAAACATTCTCTGCATAGAGTTCGCTGATTTAACATTTTGTACATTCTAAGTGTAATGTGTTCTGTCATTTTATGAGTATAGAAATGAAGACTTTCTTCTCCTCAAGCTGATTAGGTGTGGATTTATTATTTGTTAATTTGTCCGCCTGTTAATGATGAAAACAACCTCTCTCTCTGATAATTATCGGGTGCAAGGTAATTGACATGCAGGATATTAGTTAGGAAAAAGTAAAATGCTTGTATCGTGGTTAAATATACAAGGTGATTCTTTTAGAAGTGAGGCTTGGTTTCATTCAGACGCTTACAAGTCACACCTTGACACAGGACTCGTCATTTGTACGCACAATGTGCATACAAATGACAATTCCTGTTTCAAGACGACTGCTAACTTACAAAATTAGCATTCGCATTTCAACAATTATGGGCAAAATAATTGTTGCCAACAGTCGGCACTTTCCGCACCGATCCGTCGCTTTTCTCGCGGGGAAAACTGGGATATTTTCATTTGGGTTACTTCGACAGATCTTCCGCCATCTAATTCCAAATTTGAATAATACCCGTGAGTCCATGCACCGAAACGACATATCGTTTACCTCTCGCGGGAATGGGGAAAAGTTATGCACGCAAGCATACACAGTTCAATCTGACGGTGGCACTATACTAAAACAATTCCCATAGCTCACAGTGCAAAATGGGTCAAAGTCAATGAACTGCGAATTTTCTCCTGGTCTAAAGTTTCCTAATTGAGACATGGCATTGAATAAACAACACCTTTACCTACCAGCTAAAAAAGTTGGGGGTTGTGCGGCATATTTTTTACTTATTGTACTTTCAGTTTTGACAGGCCTAGTTCGCAGTGAATAAATCGCGAAACTTTCAGTGGCACCCCCTGTGTATTTTTCAACCCCAACAAAAATGTAGCAAAACAGCTTTGTAAATATACTCCATTTTTTATAATAATAGATAAGCATAACATTCAGAAAAATATTTAACTTTCATAATAAAATCAGGAGCCTGCAAATTTTCATTATACTCCTGAAAGCTCTCCCCAAAAGAGGCAGGGCTTGCATAATGAGCATTGTTTTACTGTAGTGCAACCTGACAAAAGCTGAAGCCAAAGAACTGCGCATACCCCGACCACGTGGGACAATAAGCTTTGCTTCTCTTCTGCAAAAATGTTGGCACTCGAGTTCAGAAAACTCGCTCTGTGCATACATTTCTAGTCTATAAGAACAAAGAGTCTATACTGTGAAACGCAGACTTCTGCCCATGAACTAAAATAATTAAGCTTAGCCACGGCACGCAAAAAGGCTTCAGAACATGTATGTGGATTTCAAATACGCAGACGGGATGTTCACTCGAGCAGTTTGGCTTCGTTACTCACAACGTACTGAAATATTCTAACACTCATGAATGCAAACTACACAGATATGTCTAGTGGTACCGACGACTATGCACTGTTAACCTAATTTCCGTGTTTGCAACACACTAGAGGCGATTACGGTAAGTCTTGTACAGAACAATTCTGTGAAAAAGCAGATGCGCAATGTCATCCACTAGTCCCTCCTTTATACACCTATACCACTGCATAATGGAACACCGCTCAGCCATTTACGTGAAACAACCATGGATGTATACGAGTTGTGGGATTACTTAAATCACATGACTGTTGTTAGGAACAACGATATAAAGATGGTCGCGACTATCGCATCGAGTAAAAAAAAATAATATGTTCTGTCTCGGCATCAATAATTGGCATCTTTTTGCCAACAGCGAAGCAACAAATGAATGTCCGTGCCGCTGAATAGCTGAAAAGGTCGCAGGCCGGGAAGTAATGGCCGTTGGTAGATGTTCGGCGTATACTTGTTCCGGCGAACAAAATGTTGCATTTTGCAACAAACGTCTACGCTTTACATACATCCAAGGTCTGATTCATGGAATTGGCCAAGGAGTTGCGTTTGCTACCACAAGGCGTACTCGGCTGGGCGATTCTTAGCTTAAGGCATTTAAGTTCTTCACGAAAAGAATCGTGAAACACAAAAAGCACAGTCGAATACGCCCAGTACTGTGATTAGTGAATGTTTTGCTGCTCATGAAGGCAATATTACAAAAAAAAAAAAAACAACAACAAGAAATATCTTTTAAAGAAAGATAAACGGCTTAGATTAAATAGAAGTGTGTATTATATGTATAAGTCAGGTACATGTAAGATAGCAAATGTGCAGGTCAGATTCTACGGATGCGCATTTTGATACGCATATTTGTTGTGTTGGTGTTTTGATTTTGGAAATGCTGTTGAAGTTGATTGGGGACTGTCTGTGTTGCACATATAACAATGAGGATTGGTTGGCTGACCGCCCCACATATAACCTTAAAAGTGGCGCAGTTCCAACAAAACATCACCAACTAAGCCAGCAACAATTACTTAATTTCGTCTTCGATTTCTATGTCAAGTTATTTTGTTGGTTTTATATTTTACATGAGCGACATAACAGGCGAAATTTTCTTTGGCAAAAAGCGATTTGGACCAAAATATCTAGATTCATCACGACACGGTTTATAGGCCAACAGTCAAATGAAACTGAAAATAGAAAGAGAAAGCGAAAGTAAGCTACTTATATCAAAATCCCGGGTGTATTTATATTGGCCTATGAAGTACTTGTAAAAAATGTAGGTCAATAGTAAGGTTATACGTCTAAAGCCGAAAAAGTGTTAGATGAAAAGCCAGTGGTCAGGAACCTACACAATCGATTTAGGCCCATGGAAAAGAACAGCTCTAAAACTGTCCCTATGAGGAAAATTTAATAGCTGCATGACAACCATTTGACAAGTCATTATCTCCGCAATATTAATCCCTATCAGCCTGAAGAGCCTGAACAGGAAAGATACACACGCATCCTATCTATTATTAATTCCACCCATAAGCATGACGTTCTCTGTCAGCCGGTTAACAATGTCGAAAATTAATTCACATTTCTATTTCATGTTTTAATACGTTATGTTAAATTCATTTTCTCCCCTGTCATGTTTTCTATGTTCTTTTAATGACAACAATAACTAACCGTTGTCTCTTCCATTATGCTTACCTACTCACTGTGAACAGCATGATGGAACTTCACGGCCCTACTGAGCTCCAGATTAAATGAGTTTTTGAGAATTTTTCTTATTTCTCAACGAAAACATACCTTGTGACCCCTCATTAGAACCGTCTCGTCGAGACGGTTCTACTGAGGGGTCACAATGTATGTTTCTATGCAGAATAATGAAACAATTATCTCTTAATAACCCCTGATACCCCTTCTTATTTGGAGCGCCGCTAAGAACACAATGGAGCTTCACGGGCCTAGCTTAATGTCAATTTAATGTAATAATGGTTGTCATTTAAATTGATATATACCTATAATTGCCTTTAAACTGGTACACCTCATTAAAACAAGATGCGCATTCACTACTCTATGCATCTTGAATTTCAATATAAAACTGCAAACAAGATACCCCATCAGTTGTTCGGCGCTAGATTATTGTTTGGCTATGGTTTTATAATGTCACACTTTGATGAACGGGAGATAAATTGCATGGATCTTATTTGTGAAGGGTTCCGCGTTATTAAACTCCGCTGATATGTATCTTGGTGTCACAGCTAGTCAGGCAGCTCCCTCGCACAGCCTCACACTCTATGCAAGAAAAATATTGACTCAAAGTTCATAAACTGCTGCTAACTATAGCGGGTCTTACCGTTGCTCTCACAGTTTCTACACCGGGTAGGCGGCAATCGAAAACGCTCGTGAATTCGACGAACGTGGATTAAAACCACTGTTAGTAAAACCGTTAAAAACAGCGTTTTCGATTGCAAATTGGCGGCAATCGAAAACGCTCGTGAATTCGACGAACGTGGATTAAAACCACTGTGATTAAAACCGTTAAAAACAGCGTTTTCGATTGCAAATTGGCGACAATTTGCTATCGCAAACGCTGTTTCTAACAAACTGGCAACAATTTGCAATAGAAAACGCTGTTTCTTACGGGTTTTGATCCGCGTTAATCGATTGTTAAGAGCGTTTTCGAGTGTCGCTTACCCGGTATGGTTTCGTCTGGAAAAACAGATTCATTAAAACATGAAATACTGAAGCAGTTTGACAGTACAAGTCATACACATTCAGTTTAGGTAATTACATGTCTGAACATGCCACAAGGCTGGCCATGAGCCCAAGTACAACACGTCATTCTCATCAGAGTTCTAATACTGTTCTCAGATTTGGCATTTTGAGATGCAATGAAGACAAAATAGAACAATCAAAACATCGCAGAAGTAACCAGTTGTCATTGAATTTCAGAATCTGAAATGGTACATCTTAACACGATTTCGCATCGTTTACAAGCTGGCTTTGTCTTAATCATACACCTGTGTATATTTATACTCAAAAGCAAAAATAACGCATAATTTTCTTTTTTTGTGTTTATATGTCAAAACAATAAGCTGCTGAAATTGACAAGATTTTTTTCAGGAAATCTATTTTTATCGGCTTTTAATTTTCGGAACTCAAACCGGAAGTGAGCAAAATACGTGCTTATTTCAAACCAAACTTTGTTTTGAACGGGTCCTTTGCCCATAGCCTTACTCATTTTTAATCCCAAATTACCAGATTTTTCTAATTATTTGATGATTCAAACGATTTCAAAAAGTTTGAAAAACTTTGGAAAATGCGGATTTTCGCATGTGCGATTTAATTGTATAAGAATCTTTTTTTTTAAAGTTTTATACCGTTTTCCAGTTGGTTACATCATACTGAACTCACTTGCAGCAAAATCGTATTGATACTTCATATTTGTTTGGCCACTGTGAGCCAGAATTTTGTGATTTTTCCTTTTTGACAAAAATCTTCCTTTTTGTTTTCGAAGAATAACACTGCGACAAGAAAATGCTGCAAAATCTATGGCCACGTATAAGCAAATCCTAGTACGAAGTTAAAAGTAAAATATCATTACATCTAATGAGGCAAAACAAGACACCAAAAATTTGCGTTTCTTTTGCTGTTGATTATATAACACATGTAGAGTTTAAAGGGCAATTTGCTTCTAGTGGTATAAATCATGTTTTGATTTGAGATATTGCTATAAGTTTTTCACTACATTTTGTAATACCGTGAAAGGCAGTTTCAAACAGCTTCCGCCCGCATCTACTGCAATCGCAGTAGGTCCTTGCCTAGCAGCGTTTAGAATCTTTATGACCCAGCGACTTCCCACAAATCGGTTCACCAATGATTGTTTTGCCAAATAGGTCGTAAAATCTGAGGTTTGTTGTGATCCCACATACATCGAGATTGTCATATATTTATATGATCATTACAGAGCATATGAGACCCCCGATATTTTAACTTCCATAAAATGAGAATACAACTGTATCATTTACAAGGTGATGTCCAAATAACTAAAGTAAAAATTTAAATGTTTCCGTAATTTACGTTACGTATCGGAACGGTTCAACCACACTACTACAATTATCCTAATCTGTGAGGAAGTTAAATTAACTATCCAGCGAGATGACAGAGCTGCAGGGGATGACAAACAGCGCAGACCCTGATCAGACTGCTCCTTTAAAGGTTATAGGAGCAGTCTGGTCAGGGTCTACACTGCTTGCCAGGGCGCCCATGCCCAAATATTTAGGATCATAGCCGTACAATCACGGACTCCCATCTAGGAGGTCCAGGTTTTTATTCACACCCTGTGTCTATAAAACTTTTATGACTTGATTATTATAAGGCAGGGGCCTTAATTTGAAATTCTTTTTATATAAAAATAATAACTTGATGGCCGGGGTAATTTGAAGAAGTGTCATTTGTTAATTTCTTCAACACCTAATGGTATCTATTTCAAACCTTATGAAAGGGGCAGTTAATTTTCATTTGGGGTTTGGATTTGAAAGGTACGGAGTTTCAGATATGCACAAAAAATCAGGGAGACATTTATTTGATTTGTTTGAAATATTCTTTTATGTTATTCTCCATACACGAATGACCATATATTCTGGGGTCCGTCTCTCCAATGCGCTTCCAAAGATTCCAAAATATAAATATGCTTTTCAGTGAAAGAAGATAAAAAAGGCCGATGTTAAATCATCAAAGATGAGCTATTCTGGAGCCCCGCAACCCGAACGGGTACCGGGTTGTGGTCTTACAGCTGAATAAATAAAATTATTTGAGGCTTTTTAACACTGAAATGAATTTTATTAGATGGTGACTTTTAGTTTAAGGTCAGTTATTTCCTGGACGGTCTACATGACCAAATATAATACAATGGCTTAAAGGTGCAAAAACTGATATCCCTTAACCATACCACTCCCCGAAACAGGCACACACACGCACTCTTCTCCATGGGCGTCAACTCAAGGGGCATTTTCCCCCTTTAAGGTCGAAGGGGAAGTAAACAGGAACTCGCGAAAGTTATTCCCTTTGGTAAAAATGATGGAACACCTTGGTGATGTACATACAGCTTAAACTATCACTGTAACTGTCCTAATGTGTGAACTAATATTCCGGCGGTATTGTATATTTATAGACGAAAATGTCGATGAGGGCGTTGAGATATGCGGAAATAAAAAAAAAGTGACTTTAAGTTCAGTCATTGTACATTTTAATTAAATATATTCGCCCCGAAGTTTCATTCAGTAAATAGAATGTAATTTGTCAGAGTAAAAATAAGTAAATAAGGAGCCTATAAGCCATAAACTTATTATGATGGACTATTTGAAAATTAGATTTTTAAACGTTGGGTTATGCTATGCCGTATGGGTTACATAAAACTTACATCTATGGGCACTTGCTATAAAAGATTAACTCTCACATTCTTCTCATAATTTCAGAAATAGTAATGATACACGTAAGAAAAACAATTTTTC
Organism: Ctena decussata; assembly: GCA_963989385.1. Lineage (NCBI taxonomy): Eukaryota > Metazoa > Mollusca > Bivalvia > Lucinida > Lucinidae > Ctena > Ctena decussata. Next base: position 56,198,195 of record OZ022504.1, read on the forward strand.
AAAACTAGAAAATGTGTTTGTAAACACTATGCCCCAACCATATGCCTGACCCTAACAGGGAATGGTCTATACTAAAATCATTAACAGAAATCGTTCAAAAGTTAATCAGTCCGTCCACTTATCATCTCCAATCACACAGTATCCGAACTCTCTATACCAGCTCTTCCGGTTTTCATAGCATCGAATCGAGAGTACAAACATTCGCTTATAACCAGTAGTCGGAAATCATTATGTTTATAGATTTTATCTGGCATCTGCTGCGTCATTTATAGTTATTCAGCTTCGAAAATGTAAAGAGGTAAGTTTGATATAATTCTCTCTTCGGTCTTTTACTTTATTGCCCTGTACAATGTCGTGTATGGGTGGATAGTAAACGGTACAGTATTCAAATCGCCCTTGACATGATTCTAAAACCATTTTGAGCCTTTTCTTACATGTTTTATAAAAAATCTTTAAGATAAACGGTAGGCGTTATCAACATACAGTTTGTTAGTTTTGATAATAGGATGATAGCTAGGTTTTGCACGACACAGACTCGTGTTAAATTAAGCTGTTCGGAATAAAATTTCTGTGACGGTCATGATGTTTTCATTGTACAGGGTAATAAAGTAAAAGACCGAAGAGCAAATTATATTATACTTACCTCTTTACATTTTCAAAGCTGAATAACTATAAATGACGCAGCAGATGCCGGATAAAGTCTCAAAACATAATGATTTCCGACTACTGGTTATAAGCGAACTTTGTACTCTCGATTCAACGCTATGAAAACCGGAAGAGATGGTTCAGTGAATTCGGATACTGTGAATCAGCCGATCAAGTTTCACAACTCTTGCTCAAATACTTTTTGAGATGTCTCGCTGATAGGTTTAGATGCTGTAAATTTGAAAGGACTCAGAAAAAATGATGGAACTCATTCAGAAGATAATCAGTTAATTTACTTATCATCACCAATCAGCTGACTTAGTTTCAAGTCCCTAGCTCAAATACTTTACGAGATATCTTGCAGACAAGTTAAAATGCAGACAACTTTCAATGGGCCATAACTAAAAAAAATTGGTGGAATTCATTCAAAAGTTAATCACTTAATTTATTCATCATCTCCAATCAGCAAACCAAATTTCAAGTCCCTAGCTTTAACATTTTTTGAAATATCTTGATAACAAGGTCAAAGTGCTGAAATTTTCAAAGGACCATAACTCAAAAAAAAAAAAAACGGAATTTGTTTAAACGTTAATCAATTCATCTGCTTAATATTCCTAATAAGCTTGCAAAGGTTCAAGCCCAGAACTTAAATGCTTTTCGAGATATTTTGCTAACAAGGTTAAAATGCTGAAATTTTCAAAGGGCCATAACTGAAAATAAAATTAACGGAATTCCTTTAAAAGTTAATCAGTTCATCTACTTATCATTTCTAATATGCTGGTAAAGTTTTAAGCCCATAGGTAAAACAGTTTTTGAGATATCTTACTGACAAGGTTAAAATGCTGAAAGTTTCAAAGGGTCATAACTCCAGAAATAATTAAAGGAATTACTTCAAAAGTTAATCAGTTCATTTGCTTATCATTTCTAATAAGCTGGCAAATTTCAAGCCCATATCTTTAATACTTTTCGAGATATCTTGCTGACAAGGATAATATGCTGAAATTTTCAAAGGGCCATAACTCCAAAAAATAATTAAGATAATTCCTTAAAATATTAATCAGTTCAACTACTTATTATTCCTAATAAGCTGGCAAAGTTTCAAGTTCATAGCTTAAATATTTTTGAGATATCTTGCTGACAAGATTTCATTATGATTTTTTCCAAAGGGGCATAATCCAAAAAGGGAGACAGTTCGGACAAGAAAAAATACAGGTCAGCTATTTTTTGTTGATGACCCCTCAGGACAAACCAGGAGCAATATGCCCCCTCAACTTCTTCGAAATTGGGGGCATGATAAAGTTTCCTTTTAAAAGGAAAGGCTTGCCAAGTTAGCACTCTTTGTTTCTGAAATACATGTAGTTCAGCGTTTGTGGTCTTTTGTGGTTTATGGTTTGTGGTCTTGGGACATGGTTCCTTACTCAGAGAAAATTTCTTCATTTACGTCCACAACTGTAGTAAACAACGAGGTTAAGCTACATTTTGGTTGTTTGAGATATCTCGCTATAGGTTTATATGCTGAAAACTCAGAAAAAATGATGGAATATCTTGCTGACAAGGTTAAAATGCTGAAATTTTCAAAGAACCATAACTTAAAAAATAACTAGAAAAGGTGTTTGTAAAACACTATGCCCCAACCATATGCCTGATCCTAAAAGGGAATGGTCTGTGCTAAAAAAATGACAAAAGTCAATCAGTCAATTTACTTATCATCTCCAATCAGCAGACCAAGTTTCAAGTCCCTAGTTCAAACACTTTTTGAGAAATCTTGCTGACAAGTTTAAACTGCTGAAATTTTCAAAGGGCCATAACCAGCAGAAAAATATGCGGGATTCATTTAAAAGTTAATCACTTAATCTACTCATCATCTCCAATCAGCTGATTAAGTTTCAAGCTCCTAACTCAAATGCTTTTGAGATATCTTACTGACAAGTTTGAAATGACGAAATTTTCAAAAGGCAATAACTCCAAAAAAAATAAAAAAAAATGATGGAATTTGTGCAAAAGTTAATCAGTTCGCCTACTTATGTTCTGCAATCAGTTGACAAAGTTTTAAGTAAGTCCCTAGTTTAAATACTTTTCAAGATATCTTGCTGACAAGTTTAAAATGCTGAAAATTTCAAAGTGCCATAACTCTAAAAAAAATGGACAGAATTTGTTCAAAAGTTAATCAGTGCATGTACTTAACATCTTAAATCAGTTGGCTAAGTTTCAAGTCCCTAGCTCAAACACTGTTTGAGATATCTTGCAGACAAGTGTAAAATGTCAAAACTTTCAAAGGGCCAAAACTCCAAAAACAAAATGACGGAATTTGTTCAAAAGTTAATCAGTTCATTTTTTTATCATTTCCAATAAGCTGGCAAAGTTTCAAGCCCCTAACTAAAATACTATTTGAGATATCTTGCTGATAAGATTTCATTATGATTTTTTCAAAAGGGATATAACTCCACAAAGGGAGACAACTTGGACAAGAAAAAATACGGGTCAGCTATTTTTTATGATGAATCCATATATGAAATTTCAAAACTCTAGCATGTACGGTTTCCAAGATAAAGTATGCTAGACGAACGGATGGACGGAAGAACGCACGGACGGATGGACAACCCAGAAGCAATATGCCCCCCTCAACTTCTTCAAAGTTGGGGGCAAAATTAACTGAATTCGTTTAAAAGTTAATCACTTCATCTAATCAACATTCCTAATAAGCTAGCAAAGTTTCAAGCCCAGAGCTCAAATGCTTTTCGAGATATTTTGCTGACAAGGTAAAATGCTTAAATTTTCAAAGGACCATAACTAAAAAAAATCAACAGAATTCCTTTAAAAGTTAATCAGTTGATCTACTCATCATTCCTGATATGCTGGCAAACCTTCAAGCCCATAGCTCAATTACTTTTCGAGATCTCTTGCTGACAAGGTTAATATGCTGCAATTTTCAAAGGGTCATAACTCCAAAAAATAATTAACGGAATTACTTCAAAAGTTAATCAGTAAATCTAATTAAGATCCCTTATAAGCTGGCAAAGTTTCAAGCCCATAGCATAAAAACTTTTCAAGATATCTAGCTGACAATATTAAAATGCTGAATTTTTCAAAGGGCCATAACTCAACATTCCTAACAAGTTGGCAAAGTTTCAAGCCCATAGCTCAAACTCTTTTTGAGATATCTTGCTGAAAAGATTTCATTATGATTTTTTCCAAAGGGGCATAACTCCAGAAAGGGAGACAATTCAGACAAGAAAAAAATACGGGTCAGCTACTTTTGATGACGAATCCATGTGTGAAATTTCAAAACTCTAGGATGCACGGTTCTTAAGATATGGTATGCGTGACGAACAGACGGACGGACGGACGAAAGGGCGTACGTACGGACAACCCAAAAGCAATATGCCCCCTCAATGTCTTCGAAGTTGGGGGCATAATAAAAACACTGTTTTATTGCATATAAATGCTAAAAGTACGTTTGTCAAGAGACATACTAATTTCCAAATATTTCTTCTGTCTGTCCATGTCAAAATATTTACCAAATTTATTCATTTAAGGGCATATAACCGACGGCAGCTCATTTCATGTGAGGGAGAAAATAGGTATACAGGTTTCACAGTTAAAATAGCAGCAAACATAACGCTGGGAAACATAATGTACATAGTGTTTCGCCGCAAACACATTGACTTATCTGTTATATACATATGTATATTATTATTAATGGTATTCACTTTCATTTTTTGTACAAATTTTGCAGTTAAGATTAACATACTGATAATTTCGACAATGATATTTCCCAAAAGTATTTAGCACCTGTTGCTCAATGACACTAGCACAAAAACGCTTATTTATTTATTTATTAGAAAGAGATTCGGGATTTTTTTAATACGGAGTTAACACCATTCCAACTGGCAAAGAACGCTGAGTTCTACAGAGACAGTTCGCCTACAGGAGCAGTGGATTTTTTCGTGATTTATTCTGCAACGATTTCGTGACTTTTTCGGAGAGCATCAATTGCAATTTGTTTTTTGACGGTTTGGTGACGCTCCTTGACGTTATACGAAGTAACGCCCCCTTTTCACTATTTAAACGTCGCCAGAAAAACACATTTATCTGTGTTACACCGAATAGAACTGGACGAAATTATAGAGAGAACTATTAGAAGAGCGAATTATTTCGATGTCAGATTAACTCTTTAAGCACCAAAAAGCAGACGAGAAAATTTACGTCTGCAAAATTTCAAAAAATGTTTCATCCAAGCTATATCATATTGAGAATTCAAAGGCTAGAGGGCAAACAGTGTGGATCTGGATTATGAGCCACCTCATCAAGATCTACCCTGTTTGCAAATTTAGCTATTTTCGTCTCTGGTGCTTAAAGTGTTCAGTATAAGGGCAGAAAGAAGTTTTTCTTCTCTAAAGAGCCAGCAGCAGTGCATTGAAGTTACCTCTACTTCCAGCTAGGACTACAGGTAGTGGCAAGTTGCGCAGTAGAGGGCGCAAATAATTTAAGGCATGTTACGGTGTCATTACATAGCTAATGTTTACAATAAAGTCTCTCTGAAATATATTCAATTTTGACTGCGCCTCTGATGTGAGTGAAATGTTAACTAAACACACCTGCCGCGAAAATTAATTTTTGGTGACTTTATCTAGATTTTACTATCTTTCGATTTTCGGTAATTGGCTGGAACGTATTTAAAATATAATGTCTTCTTTTATCGTTGACACATCTGCCAAATTCTCAAGTCACCCATGACTATAAAACTGTTCCATACGCTATATCAAGTTTTTATTATAATCTATTAAACGGAGTTTATTGAAATACGCGATCTTCGAAATGATAGCTCTGTTTGGTAATTTACCTATACAGCGTCATTTCCGCTGAAATTGAAAGAAAAGTAAAGCTAAAAGTTAAGATATTTATATTATCGCATTTTTCCTTCTTCTTTGTTCATAATGTCAAAATAATTTTGTCAGCTGATAAATTATTCTGTCAAAATCATAAGAATACCCACTTTTGGTGGATTTCTTCATAAAAAACGGAAGCTATTACTAGGAATTGTTATTTGTACAAAGGCAATTGTTTGAACTGAAAAAAAAAAAGAAGAAAAAAAAACAAAAAAAAAAACATGCCCTTCCCCCCAAACCAGCTCCTCTACAAACACAGAAAGACGAAAATAAGATTAATGAAAATATAATCCTTCGTAGAAACTCCTATAACATAATTTATAAAAAAAATTTATAATGAGCATACTTTAAACACAAGACTGAAGTGCAAAGAAACAAACTCGTAGGCCAAATGGAAAATAATAATAATAATAATAATAATAATACCTCTCACGAAAACTAGTGGATGTGATGATATCTGGTTTTGTTAATTCGAATTCGAGAGAGACCAATAAAATGAATTGTTTCAAAGACTGAAGACTGAAGTGCAAAGAAACAAACTCGTAGGCCAAATGGAAAATAATAATAATAATAATAATAATAATACCTCTCACGAAAACTAGTGGATGTGATGATATCTGGTTTTGTTAATTCGAATTCGAGAGAGACCAATAAAATGAATTGTTTCAAAACTTGTATGTCATTGATAGTAGTGGTGTGCGAAGGTTCAACTATATATTTGTAGTAAGTGTTACGAAATCAAGCGAGTTAAGGAATTTTGCCGTGCTTCTCCTTTTAGGGAGTACAGGAATTTGCCGTGCTCCTTCTTCTTCCTAATAAAGGTGGTATTTTATTTTTCTGTCAAATCAGGTGGTCTTAGCATGCTAGCCTAGCATGCTAGCGTGATGTGTATTTACTTGTCCATTTTGGATTAATTGCCTGTGGTAAAATTCTTTTTCTGATATGTATCTACTTTTGAGACGTGCTTTAGACTGCAAGTGTTATTTAATCCATAGCTCTGAGCGTATTTAAGAGGCTTCATTTGGGGCACTGCTGTTTTCGATTGGTTGTGTAATCAGCTGATATCATAAGACGAGATCTTATGACTGAGTCTGCATTACCACGGAGGATTTTGAAATTTGATACAAACGTTGGATATGACTAGTTGTACTGTACAAGAGAGTATCAGTCTCTTCCTGCTTTTCATTCCCTTTGCCCATATTTTCTTTTTCTCAAATTAATTTTTTTCACCAGTTTTCGGCTCCTTTGAAAGGCCATAGTCTTCAAATGTTGTATACATCTTGAGAATAGCCAAATGTATTGCGAGAAAGAAATCCAAGATGCTATGATCCTTTTGTCCACTTTTTTTCTATTTTTTTTTTTCTCTTTACCATTTCTCACTCCAATGTAATAAAATGGTAAAATTTGTGTCTAAGGTTTTTCATGTTGCTATGTTACTAGGATAACGACTCGGTTAAAACTGAGTCTTTGACATATCTAGATGCTGCTGCTGACTTTGGATGAAGGTCACTGACTTAGAAGTTAGTGTAAGTTTGTGTTGAAATTTTGTGTTCAATTTGTACATTCTTTAGCTTACTGCAACTTTTTAATTAAACCTTTTGTCTATAGGCATTTAACTGGGATTGTTATAGATTTTCTATCTGTCTGTTTGTCTGTTATTTTAACATTTGTTTTACAGTTCTATATTTAATTTTTATATTAGGCGGTGGTGCTGGCCGGGGTATAGGTGAGCCCCTGCTCACATGCTCTTGTCTGATATACTTCGAAGTGTGGCCCATGTCTCTTCTTTTGAATGTGTTCTCTGCTGTTAGAGGAACTCGGATTTAAGAGTTTAATTTGACTTCACTGCAGCTGGTGTTGTGCCGTGTGGCGGCTGTAAAACGTCTTCCCGTACATCATCCATAGTGCACTGTAAAAACAAATCCGTTGATTTTACGGTTGAATGACTGGCAACCAGCTGCCAGTCCATTTCCCGTTATTTTTACAGGAGTCTGCCTGCGGAACATTGTCTGAAATTACTATATGGTAGTGTTGTGTTTACTGGCCTTACTCGAAAATACCTTTATGGTGTTGAAGGGCAATAAGACCAAAACAACACCCGTTCTATTCTATCCTACTCTGCTTGTTAATTCCTGCAAAATTTTATGGGCGCCTGTAAAATAAAAGGAAATGGACTGGCAGCTGGTTTCCAGTTATTCCACTGTAAAATCCACGGAAATTTTTTACAGTGTGCAGATCTTATTTTTGTCCTGTGAGATCGGATGATAATTTCTGAGAAATCAAAAATGTTTGATTGGTTTAGACTCTTATTCTAGTTCATCTTTTTTTTTTAATGATTTGGACCCTTTTTGATATTAACAGTCTTTAAATTGACATAAGAAATGCAGTGTGCTTTTCTCTGGCTTTCGTCACTAGATATTGTCAGGGTCACTGATGAAGCTTGAATAGCCGAACCCATGTTCCTTCTTTTGAATGTATTCTCTGCTCTTGAAGGAACTCTTACATAGATTTTAATTAATATAATTTCTTGTCTCAGTACATATACGAGACGGATATATATCGTAAGCTGCACAAACTGTAGAGTAAGCTGCAAGTTATGTCAGCATTAGTTACAACCCTTCTCGTTTTGTTGTGACTTGCTCCAAACAGCAAATGATCAGTTTAGACCATTCATAGCTACTAAATGGTGTACAAGTAATACACTGCAAAAAATAAACGGTAGATTTTACGGTAAAATAACTGGCAACAAGCTGCCTGTCCTTTTACCGTTATTTTTACGGGCGCCCGTAAAAATTGCAGGAATCATCAAGCAGAGTGGGACAGAAAAGAGCAGATGTCGTTTTGGTTAGATAGCCCCTCAACAATACAAAGTTATTTTCGAGTGCGCCAAGTTAACATAAAACTTCCATTTCGTGATTTCCAACAATGTCTTACAGGCAAAAACCCGTAAAAATAACGGCGAAAGGACTGGCAGCCGGTTTCCAGTTATTCTACCGTAAAATCTACAGTAATTTTTTACAGTGTACGTGAGCCACAACACGACAAAACTAACAATGTGTATGTGCGCCCAGTGCAGACTCAGATCAGCCTGGGCATCCACCCAGTTTAATCAGACTCTTCGTTAAGTGCTCTAAGGGTCTAAGCTACCTCCATGCGGACAGCGAAGACTCTGATCAGACTGGGCGGATGCCCATGCTGATCTGAGTCTGCGCTGGGCGCAAAACCACATTGTTGGTTTTGTCGTGTCGCGCGGCTCTCCAGGGCTTCCGTACATTTTTCTTCGTTTAATCTGCAAGCAACTTTTATGTTATTTAAGTGCTTACCCTGAACAGCATAAAAGTGCAGTTCGTATTTTTTTCGATTATAGGACGGAGGTTTATATGTTCCTTCCATAACAACCCCAAAAAGCTAGATCCAGCTTATAAGACGAATCTAGATTTTGGGGTTTGTTTTGGAAGGGAAAGCCATCTAATAGCAGGATTTCATAATCTTTACTGATTGAGATATTTGGAGTTATTCTAGAGAGGCGAAACACCGTTTTATAGCCGAATAAATACGTACTATTACAACAGCTGCGGCTACTAGTGACGAGTGATCGCGCACAATATCACCTCTGGTTAGCTATGTATATACAGGGGCTGTTACGAAACGAAAAAGAGCTGTTACGAAACGAAAAAGACAGGTCGTTTGGTAACTATGATTCTTTTTCATTTCGTAACAGCTCTTTTTCGTTTCGTAACCTAAAACGAAAAAGAGCTGTTACGAAACGAAAAAGAGTCATAGTTACCAAACGAGGTGGTCATGTGAAAAGAGGTGTTATGGAACGAAAAAGAGTTATAGTTACCAAACGACCTGTCCTGTCAGGTCATTTGGTAACTATGACCCTTTTTCGTTTCGTAACAGTTCGTTTTTCGTTTCGTAACATCCGTGAAAACATACTTAACCAGGTGTAAACATTGCCTTAAACCCCGTTTATATACCCATACTGTTATCAAGGGGAGACTAAGTTTCCACGAATGAGATGTGAATCATTCGAGAGTAGCCATGATTTCGTAAGGAAGAATAAATTGCGGGGACATAGACAAATGATAAAAAGTGTGCAACCTCAAAGGCAAATGCTTCTGTACGCACACAACGACTAAGCAATCTTTTTTTGCTCTTGTTTTTTTTGCTACGTCGTTTCAACGACCTGACAGTTTGTGTCCTCTAGGCAGGTGCTTGCGGATTCGGTTTAACACAGAATGCCTTGAAACGTCCGTATGAAAATGAGCAACCTAGCTCAAACATACGAGCGTACGACGACGCCTACTTATCCTGTAAGCTTTCCGACAGCCTTAGCTCATAGAAGCTAAAAGTGACAATATCATAGTTAGGCTATATAAGTTTATTACTTATTTTACTAAAATTCTATTTTCTTCCTGGAAGAACAGGTGAGCTGCAGTCACAGGCTGCTCCACCCTGCTGTATTGAGCAAAGATAATCACACATTGACACTGTCGACCGTGTGGGAGCGGCAGTTGTTGGCTGGTGGTGTGTATCATGAGACACGTGGATAATGTGAACTGTGAAAATAAAAAAATATATAAGAAAGGTTATTACATTAAATGATCCCCTATTTCAGAATTTATTTATTACAGTTCTATCACTCACGCAAGATGACAACACTGAGCCAAAACTAAGTTCAAAATACATGGTTGTAGCATTTTGTATAAAAATGTAACCTACGTTAGACGCTTTTTTTTCAAAATACACTGAAAATCAACTGATGGTAATGTGCACAACTCGTGGTGAATGTAGAATAATCAGTTTCTGGTGCCAGAAGGAATGTATGAAAGTGAAATTGGTCATTTCTTGTAGAATGATGCATATTTTTATCAAACTACACCATGTGGTTAAGAGTTATGAGCAATTTCACTCACTGACTACAGCGGAAGGACAAACAGACTGATGGACTTGCACAGCGATTAAAGTGCACACCTGTGGGTCGTGCAATACTGTTTAGACTTTCGTCACCGTTTTGCACGCCGGTGGCTGGACAATGTTAAAATACATAAGTATACAAAATTTGAACCATATATACCATGTATACCACGGGGTTCAAGAGTTATGAGCATTTTCACTACTTGACCGTAAATTTTCAACTTGTGCTCAGCAAAGCCTCATCCATCAAAAAAGACGGTTATGCATGCGAGTCGTTAGATAATGTTGACATGTATAAGTATGCAAAATTTTATCAAAATATAGAATGCGGTTCAAGAGTTATAAGCGTTTTCGCTAACTGATAACGGACGGACGGATAGACGGACTCACACAGTGATTACAGTGCAAACCTGTGGGTTGTGCAATATGCGCTAAAGCTATCAACTCATTTATGCCCGGTGGACTCTTCTATCAATATCAGCTGGATGAGTCCATTCATTATTTTAGGGTGTCTGGTATAGTTTACCTTATCATATTTTATAGCTTTTATGCAAACAGCACAGACCCGGGTCAGACATAATTTCTCTACTAAGATAAATTCAATGGAACAAAATGATAACAAAATCGCGTCTTTAAACCATTTCTTGAACGACCTACACGATAAACATCCCATAAATTCAGAACTGCTTTTGTTTAATACTCATAAAAAGTTAAAGAATGCTATATCTTTGTAAAATACATGATGTATCTCGAAAATTTTAATCCAAAAGTTACCAAGGACAGGCAGATACTTTCGGCTTCACCGCCTGACTCAGATCGTGTAGGTTATCATCTGTGTTACCACAAAGCATAATATCATGCTTTATGTTGATTCAGATGACTCAGATCATGTAGTTTATCATCTGAATCACCACAAAGCATAATATCATTCTTTGTGTTGATTTAGGTTCCTCAGACCGTGTAGTTTATCATCTGAATCACCACAAATCATAATATCATTCTTTGTGTTGATTCAGGTACCTCAGACCGTGTAGTTTATCGCCTGATTCACCACAAAGCATAACATTATGCTTTGTATTGTTTCAGATGCCTCAGACAGTGTATATTATCATCTGCATCACCACAAAGCATATTATGCTTTGTGTTGATTTAGATGAGTTAGACCGTAAAGGTATCATCTAAATCTCCACAAAGCGTAATAAATATATCATGCGTTTTGTTGATGCAGATGACCGGATCGTGTAGGTTATCATCTGAATCAACACAAAGCATTATCTGAATCACCACAAAGCATTACATCATACTTTGTGTTAATACAGATGACTCAGACCGTGTAGGTTATTATCTGAATTAGTACAAAGCAAAATTACATACTGTGTCTTGATTCAGATGACTAAGTCCGTGTAGGTTATCATCTGACTCACTGCAGATCCAGACGGTGTAGGTTATCGTCTGAATCACAAAGCATAATATCATGCTATGTGTTAATTTAGATGACTCACACCGAGTAGGTTATCATCTAACGCACTGCAGACTCAAACTATGTAGGTTAATATCTATATCACCAAAAAGCGTAATTCCATGCTGTGTGTTGATTCAGATGACGATATAGACTTATATTACTGTCTCAAAGGGACGTTAAACCCAAAAACACCCAACCAACCAACCATCAGATGACTCAGACCATGCAGGTTAACATCTTACTCACCGCGAAGCGTTATATCGTGCTTTTTAGGTAATAATCTGACTCTCAACAGACTCAGACCATGGAGATAATCAGCTGAATCACCAAAAATCATAATATCATTCTTTGTGTTGATTCAGGTACCTCAGACCGTGTAGTTTATCGCCTGATTCACCACAAAGCATAACATTATGCTTTGTATTGTTTCAGATGCCTCAGACAGTGTATATTATCATCTGCATCACCACAAAGCATATTATGCTTTGTGTTGATTTAGATGAGTTAGACCGTAAAGGTATCATCTAAATCTCCACAAAGCGTAATAAATATATCATGCCTTTTGTTGATGCAGATGACCGGATCGTGTAGGTTATCATCTGAATCAACACAAAGCATTATCTGAATCACCACAAAGCATTATATCATACTTTGTGTTAATACAGATGACTCAGACCGTGTAGGTTATTATCTGAATTAGTACAAAGCAAAATACCATACTGTGTCTTGATTCAGATGACTAAGTCCGTGTAGGTTATCATCTGACTCACTGCAGATCCAGACGGTGTAGGTTATCGTCTGAATCACAAAGCATAATATCATGCTATGTGTTAATTTAGATGACTCACACCGAGTAGGTTATCATCTAACGCACTGCAGACTCAAACTATGTAGGTTAATATCTATATCACCAAAAAGCGTAATTCCATGCTGTGTGTTGATTCAGATGACGATATAGACTTATATTACTGTCTCAAGGGACGTTAAACCCAAAAACACCCAACCAACCAACCATCAGATGACTCAGACCATGCAGGTTAACATCTTACTCACCGCGAAGCGTTATATCGTGCTTTTTAGGTAATAATCTGACTCTCAACAGACTCAGACCATGGAGATAATCAGCTGAATCACCAAAAATCATATCATGCAAGCATAAAATAATGCTGTGTGTTGTTTCAGATGACTCTGGCCGCGTAGGTTATCATCTGGCTCACCACGAAGCATACTATCATGCTGTGAGTTAATTCGTTCAGACGACTTTGATCGTGCAGGTTATCAGCTGACTTACCACTTAGCATGATCGTGTAGGTTATCAGCTGACTTACCACTTAGCATAATATACATATCATGCTTTTTGTTGATTTAGATGATAACTTACAAGGTCTGATTCAGCATACCTGTTCACTGCGGAGGTTAGGCGGGCGAACGCTTCCGCTCCCATATTTTCACACAGACACCGCATTTTTATCATTTTTGTTTTGTTTTTGAAAATAGTTTTTAAAAGAAATTCCCCTTTCACAGCACTAGCACTGAATAAACAAAACTCAAAAGTGTTTACCTCCATGGTGTGATTCACAGCCACACTGAGCTCTCAGATGATGGTTATGCAGCGTGGAGTCGTCGGTACACACACCGGTACAGTTTTGTGTATGCTTGGCGCTTGTTAGACAGACCAGTAAACACACGGACAGCCACCTGGTCCACATGTTTTTCACTGAAATATTGGCTAAGAAATTTAAGAAATTAGCGTAGAGCAGAGCAGTTCTAAAACAAGACCTGTCCGCGTACAGGATAGCTCGCCTAGCTCTCGGTTGCCCATTACACAGCTGCGTGTGAAACACCCTACGTACGGACGCCGGAACGATAATCGTTAGAGCACAGCCGATATCTTCGTAAAAGCGAACTAAGTTGCGGTTTTTTAGGCCCAGCATTCTTTGTCTTGTTCAGCTTCGCTTGTGGTTCAGGTGCACACAAAGCGTCCTCAAATGATATGTGGCATTGTTGCATATGGCGAGAAAATGTGACTTGATGACTTTCTTATATGACTTGCTTGGAAACCCTTGTTTTCGCGGAATTGTCGCGTTTTTTCATTGTAAACCAGTCATCCGATTCTTATACTAGATTCGGGACATTGTACTTGTTTTGCATGTCCACAAAAGCCCTTGACCCATTTATTTGTTGCCGGGTAGCGAAATCGGTAGGGCACCTGACTCGTAAGTCAGAGGTCCTGGGTTCGAATCCCGGTCCCGGACTTTCGTTTCTCCTTCCGCTGATTCAAGAAGGGCAGTTGTCAGTTACTGGCGAAAGTATGTGCACTTAGTACTGGTTAACCGCTTAGGAGGTCTAAGCCTGCCCAGGAATAGTGTGGTTAGGTTAACTGACCGTCCCGACATGACCTTAGTTGTTTACCGTGGACGTTAAGCATCAAGTCAACCAACCAAAAGCAAAGTTTGCACTGACTAACGCGTGACATCTATGCACGATATTAGTACTCCGGCTTTAGCGTTGACCTAAAATAAAAATCAGTTCTTTAAATTTGCCTCTATCATAAAGCTTTTTAGCATCACTGGTCTTTTAAGATGCTGGAAAGAATATTTTTGTTTCTTCTTATTTTCTTGCCTTTGTTGGCTTATTTTGACCATTTATACATGTACTCGGTCAAAATGAACAATGGTTACAGAAATTTACATGTGCCACTGATCATATGCTGGTGAAATCAGCTCATGCTGGTGAAACCAGCGTTACTTTTATGCGAAAGGGAAATGATTTTCGCAAAGATGTCTACCTACACGCCCTCCCTCCAACACACACACACACACACACACACACACACACACAAATTAACGATAGGTATGATAGACTTATTTATCCGTAGGTTTAATTGACGTATCCATAATTGCGTTGATTTTTGGACTGGTGACCAGAGCAGTGTGCCATTACTATTTGCAGTATTGCAGCAAGTGCTATGCCAGTAAACTCTTTGAGAAGTTCCACGTGGAAGCAAACTTTGTCCAAAAACTGCAAAAATTATGTTATGTCTGCACTCACCTGCGCAGTCAATGTGTAACTCCACTATACAGACCTGATTTAGCAATCTTAGGGGCACGATATTCCACAATAATATATTTAGACACAAGATTACGGTTTCATTCTACTGTTTTTGGAAACGTAATAGTCCCAGTAACGTAAATAAATATAGACGTGTCCTTAGAAGACCTTAATTTTCTTCACATTAGAGGGCCGTTACAGTAATGTTGATATTCTGATCCAATTCAAAGTCATACAGCATATTTGACTTTTTCAGTGTAAGATCGATTTTTATTTCACCGAATGAACACCAAAAGCAGTATTTTCACGAGTGGCGAAGCCACGAGTGAAAATACCACCTTTGGTGTTCATGAGTGAAATAAAAATTCATCTTACACTGAAAAAGTCAAATTTTCTATTTCTTTTATGGTTGAAAATCGCAAAAATTCTGTTTATTCAAGAGCGTCAGCCATCACGACAGAAACCCAACGTTTTTTTCTAGCCGTTTTGCGTCAAATTTGATGCTTCCAGCGTGTTTATTGGGTATGATATTGGATGTAAACAAAGTTTGCAACTGAAAAATAGCTTCAAACATCATTTTGATAAACAGATCTCAAAAATTTTGCCAAGAGAAAATGCCTACAGGAGACTTAGGCGGCCTGACGTCGCGTGCAGTAACAATATTACGTTGGTGCTTAAACTGACGTCATTAACGTCATAATGACGTGCAAACATGCGTGACGTAATTTTCGTCAAGCCAGATAAGATTAACCAATTAATCGACAAAACACTTGAGGCTATTTCACAAAAATCCTATTTCTGAAACAGTGAAATCGAAAGTGATAATTTCACTGCTTGAAACAGTGAGATTATCAGTTTCGATTTCACCGAGACTCGCTATAATTCATTGAAATGCCACTCGTGCAAGTACAAACCACAACGAACTGATATCGGTCTGTTCATCCGCTATTCCATTTCCAAGTATAAACTACTGAAAAATCGAGCAACTGCAATGGATGGCCAAAAGAAAACATGCTATGCCACGTAAATTAGTTCAAATATCCAGTTTAAAGGAGTTATCACAATACTTATGCATTACAAGGGCGTAATGAAAATTTCGGTTAAACCACTTTCGGTGAGTGAGTGAGTGAACTCGCGTTTAAGCTCCACCAACAACGAGGTCATACGGAGACGGAACCTCGGTTTAAAGTCTCATCCGAAAGACCGAAGAAGCGGGGGATCGATCTTGCAATCCCTGGATTGGTAGTCCAGCGTGTTGTCCACAACACCACTTAGCCACTTTCAGAAGTTTTGTAATAACTCCACTAGTTATTTTACGTCAAAACTAACATTGTGCACAAATACGAGCTTTTTAGCATCGTTATTTTATGGCTTTGTATATGTATATGCAAAAGTTTCAATCTTAACCCTTAAAGCGCAAAAAAGCAGACGACAAAATTTACGTCTGCAGAATTTCAAAAAATGTTTCGTCGAAGCGATATCATATTGAGAATTTGAACACTAAAGGGCAAACAGTATAGATTCAGATGAGGTGGCTCATCTGAATTCTTGGCGCTTTAAGGGTTAATTTCCAGGTGGGAATGGGATCATCGCATTCACGGTCCATGGATCGCTGTTGCGCGCGCAAAGAATTACAAAAGTAAGTATTTGCAGACATTACACTATAAACCCTTAAAGCGCTAATAAAGTTAGCGTCTGAAAATTTTCAAAAACTGTTTCGTCCAAGCTATTACATATTGAGAATTCAAAGACTATAGGCCAATTTTGAGCCGCCACATCTGGATCTACGCTGTTTGCAAATTCAACTATTTTCGTGTTTAGTTTCTTAAAGGTTAAAGGCACAACTACTGAGTCTAGTTGCACAGCTTCGATGTGTCCTAAGCAGGCCAGCACAAACTGCGAATTAGATGTGTTAGTTGTACGGGTATAAAGATAGAATTTTTAGCACGCGAGCGAAAGCAGGAGTTACACGACAAAGCAAAAGTGCCCCATATAAGTTGGCAACTTTTTGACTAGTCCTTTCCAACAGCGTAATATCAAGGTTAATCGTTCAGTTTTATCATGCCGAAGATTACATTGACGTCATTGGTGCACCTCACAGAAAATTTAGCAGGGAAGACAGACGAGACTTTATCTGTGAAGCGCCAATGTGTGTCAGATTGTTGAACGTACTAAGACTGTAGTGATAGGCGCGAGTCGGGTAACTTCGGACAGCGGGTAAATTCGGACAGTGACATTGTTTCCTATCAGTTGTTTGGAATTAAAACAAAATTAACTGAGCAAACAGCGAAATTCCTGATGAGACGGCTCATGATGAGCCGCCTCATCTGGATTTTCGCTGTTTGCAATGGTATGTCCGAATTTACCCCCATGTCCGAAGTTACCCAACTCTCCCCTATGCCATGTTCTTTGAGGTGTCCATTTTGCTTGTTACGTCAATACTACAGCCTCCGAAGCCTCACAAAGCTCAGCCACTTTGTGGACAGGTTGCCTTTTACTTCCCGCAATCCATGGAGCTGGATGGTGGCAGGGGTGAGGGTGGAGGCTATCTTACCCATTTTTGTGTCAGGGCTGTGTGGTTAGGAGTCTAAAACCGAAAAACTATACCTGTTCACACAAATTGAAGTAAAATTTTAACCTGTTCATACAATCATAATGAGCAAATTTTGTCTTCAAAAGCGGATCAAAATTGAGAAGGGAGGCAAAAGGAAAATAGAATTGCTTCATCTGAAAAAACTTCCATGTTCATTAGAAGCATTTTGGCAGTTGCTGATTAAAACGGATGGAAAATACGGGGGTTGACAGGTCAATATAGCACTATTGGCTGGAAAAGAGGCAGGAGAGTTTATTAGAGCAGGGGCGTTTATTAGGATTAATACAGTAAATTGAATTTGAACATACTAGTTTTTTTTATCAGAATCATTTCCGGCAACTTTTGCATTATAGGGCATGAAGTTTGTATAGAATTTGAGCTTATAGCCATTCGAGCAATTGAAATGGACGGTGTTTGTTGAGAATAGTCAATTTAATGACATACACTGTCCTGGGCCTACCAGGTAATATATCACTGAAAAAGTGGCGCTGTGTGAAGTTAAAAGCTATGTTTTAACAGGCGAAAATCTATTTTGATATGGCAATTCATAAACATGCCATGCAATTTTACTCATAAGCAGTCCATGGACATCAGAAAATTCGACATTGGCTTCTGTAGCATGGTAACAAGCATAATTTCCAAACATCCAGATGATGTTACCATTTGTATTGTAAGCAGCATTTACAAAACTAAAGTAGAATTTAATTTTCCGCAGCATAATTGCTAAGACAGCACTTTATGTGGAACTTTCTTGACCGTTTTTAAATATCAAGAATGCTTTGGGGCAATAATAGTGATTAAATAGGATTTCTAAATCTTTACATCAGCTGTGCCCCTTTGTGAGGTGTTGAAACTCTGATTTGGCTTGGATTAATTATACATATGTTAATGCATAGAAAATCATGTTTGGGCCCTATATTGCAGATACATGGGTGATGGCAGAGCAAATAAGACGCTCAGGTTTAGTCTTGCTGTTGTAACATCTCTTCCAAGTCAACTTTGAAGGAATGTTACCACAGCAAGCCCAACCCTAGGCCCACCAGAGTGTAACTGCTACAAAAGATATAACCATTTAACTCTTGATTCCAGTCTGCCCAGGAACTGATACAACAAGACCTGTCACCGGTACAAGATAGCTCGCCTGACAGTGCCATGCCCATCACATAACAAGGGCTTCGCAAGCGGCGCATAATACGCAGGTTTAAATGTCCTAAGGGAGTTACAGAATGAACAAGATTGTTTACAAAAGGATAGACAGACAGACAAACAGGGGCAACCACTCTCTAATTAATGACTGCAACATTATTTAAATATTTAACACATCAAATACTATTAGTATACCAAAAATCAGCTTCTAAGGCAAAGTCAAACAAGGGAGATAAACTAAATATACTAGATATACCATTCTTGGTTCTACTACATTCCCTTGACAATAATTAAGCTGTGTTAAAATAGTTTAAACTGTCAAGGAGTTACAGAGTAAACAGGAAATTTATGCAAGGGCAGAAAATTCAGTTAGTATGCCAGAGTTGTGTTTCTTGCTCAGGATACATTGCCCCCTTATTATTCCTCGATTTCCTTTCGCTGACTGGGCGGTGCTGTTAGAGACTTGCCATTCAATGTCAAAATCGAGCAGTCCACATGAAAAATCGGTAAAGAAGCATGCTCATGAATTGTTACGCATAATTGGCAGATTATAAATGCCCAGTAAACGCTATCTGTCATCGCAAATGATAAACAGTTTCCATACAGGCACACTACGTCAAAACGACGTCGGAAGAACGTCGATGCAACGTTAGGACGCTGTATTGACGTGTATACAAGGTTGTTCCGATGTCAGAACGTTGCATCGACGACGTCACAACGTTGTTTAGACGCTGTCTGTACGCTGGGTTGAAAAGAAATAAAAAAGAATATTGTTGTGCGATCTCCGATCATTCCGTGCCTTTTGTAAAGGTGAGCTTTGTTCTGCGCGAGTGAGCATAAAATCATTACCGCATGATACCTTTTCAGAAAATATACTCGTCAAAGGTAAGGACAAAAATAAGCACCGCCCAGTCAACGAAAGGAAATCGAGGAATATAAATTCCCTCAAAGTTTCATTCTAATATTTCAAAAGGTTAAGGAGATATGGAGTGAATGAGAAATGCCTAAAAATACTAATCAAAGGGAGGTTACTCCAAAATTAAGAAAGGGAGAGCAACCTTTTTTTGTATGCGACACATTATCTTGTGATCATGCACATTGCTATAGTTTCATGATGATATTCCATACGGTTACCAAGTTAAGGTATGCACAAGATAAGTATACACAAAAATAGCCTAAAAGAACTAATGAAAGGGATGTAACTCTTAAATGAAGAAAAGGAGAACAACCGTTTTTATTCATGACACATTGTTGGGACTTCATACACATTGCTATGAAGTTTCATGAAGATATTCCGAACGGTTATCTAGAAATGGCGTGCATAAGACTTGCAGGGAAAAAATTAATCATGGGGACATAACTTGGAAACTAAGAAAGAGGGAGCAACCATTCTTGTATGTGACAGGTTCCCCCAACCTAATACATATGCCTACCAAATTTCATGAAGATATCCCAAATGGTTACTGAGTTATGGCATGCACAAGAATGTTAATGGACGGAAGCACGGAGGGATGGACAGCGAGGGATGGACAGCGCCACGACATAATACGTCCGTTTTTTCAAAATGGGTGTATAAAAAACTTTAACATTTTGCTAACGCCGCCGCCTCCGCCCCTAACGCTGATGCCGGGGGTAGTACAATAGCTCTTCCTGAACTTCTTTCAGACGAGCCAGAAATAGTAATAAAATCTTTTGTTCTATCCTAGAAACTGAAGTTTTTTCATATGAAAGGTTTATATCAAAGGGGCCCCAATAGCTAATTTGGTAGCTAGGTTTGTCTCTAGACTGGCTACATACCTCTGCTATGCAATCCAGCTGGACGCATCAGCACTGGCAAGTATGGATAGGTGGCTATTCCTCAGGGGTTGTGTCAGTGTCACAGAGTGTTTACCAGCCCCTATATAGCTGAGAACTACTTCTGGCTTTATTCCACCACAGAACAATCCTCTGATATAATGATCTGATGTGATTTATCAGAGTATGAGGGAGGGAAAAATGTATTTGACCTGTCAGAAGTGAGGAATCTGAAGTGAGGCAGGGTCATTTAAAATACAACAAACTAATACAGATACAGTATCATATATATTTATATTTTCCTAAAACTTATAAAACCATTTTCCAGCACCTTGTAAAACTGTATAATACTTGACTAATTTTACTAAAATTTCCATATTTACCCTAAATACCCAGACAGAATTGCCCAGGCAGACAAACAAAACCCAGATCAGACTGCTGGCCAAGGTCTGCATGCCTGCTTAAATGTGTATGGATATAGTTTAAGGGAAAGTAATTCTCATTTTTATGTCTGTCTTCTTTCTTATAGGCGTCAACTAAGAAATTCTTTCCTTTAAGAGTAGACCCCATATGGGTAGGGCTACATCATCCAGAGATGGAAACAAGAAGTCATGAAAGCTGCTTCCCTTTGAAAAAATAGCCATCAGAGGAGATGGCAAATCCCCCGACCTAAGGCCCCTTGCGCTTTGGTAAACACAGTGCCCTTAAAAACGCATATAAATAGTATACTGTCATTCTTTTATGCTCCTTATTGACAATATCTGTTTAACAGATGCATGATTATCTAACACTCAGACCAAAACAGCATGCCAGATTGCTAAAAAGAGCTAAAATCTCAAATAGCAACCATGTAGACAATGTATTGCATATAATACATTCAACATTTCAAAATGTGTGAATAACTTCTAAAGTACAAGCCCTACAAATCTAATTTTGAGCTCTCTAGTAAGTGAATTTGGACAAAGAATCCAAATCTGAAAGAAAATTTTTTTTTTGGGGGGGGGGGGGGGGGGGGGGGGCTCGGAAAAGTATGAAAGCAAGAGTTGTCATTCTTGTATGAGACAAACTGTCATGATCTGATCTCCATATCTGTGAAGTATCATAATATTTCAAAGGGTATTCATGTTATGGTGCGGACACGAAATCACACCTAAAACCATCAAGGGGAAATAACTCTAAAAGTAAGAAAGCAAGAGTTGTCATTCTTGTTCGCGACACATCAGCATGACCTGTTCGTCGTAACTATGAAGTATCATGAAAATATTCCAAAGGGTATTCAAGTTATGTAGCGGACACGAAATTACACCTAAAACCATCAAGGGGGAATAACTCAAAAAGTAAGAAAGCAAGAGTTGTCATTCTTGTTCGCGACACATCGTCATGACCTGTTCTACATATCTGTGAAGTATCATGAAAATATTTCAAAAGGTATTCAAGTTATAGAGCGGACACGAATTTACACCTAAAACCATCAAGGGGGAATAACTCAAAAAGTAAGAAAGCAAGAGTTGTCATTCTTGTTCGCGACACATCGTCATGACCTGTTCTACATATCTGTGAAGTATCATGAAAATATTCCAAAGGGTATTCAAGTTATAGAGCGGACACGAATTTACACCTAAAACCATCAAGGGGAAATAACTCAAATAGTAAGAAAGCAAGAGTTGTCATTCTTGTTCGAGACACATCGTCATGACCTGCTCTACATATCTGTGAAGTATCATGAAAATATTCCAAAGGGTATTCAAGTTACAGAGCGGACACGAATCTGCCAAAAATTCACCAAAGGGGAGATAACTCAAAAATTACAAAAGCAAGAGTTACCATTCTTGCACGCGACACATCGTCATGACCTGTTCTACATAACTGTGAAGTATTATGAAAATATTCCAAACGGTATTCAAGATATGGAGCGGACAAGAAAATGTTTACGGACGGACAGACGGACGGACGGACGGACAGACGGACGGACGGACGCCAGGCTCATCGCTATATCCCCCGAACCTTTCGGTCGGGGGATAAAAATGGTGGAAAAACATAATAGTGTATTCATACACCTTAAGCAAACCATTTTGACAGGAAAAAATAGCCATCAGAGGAGATGGCAAATCCCCCAATTGAAGACCCCCATGGGCCTTGGTAAAAAGGGTGCACTTAAAAACAGATATTAGTAATATATTGTCGTTCTTTTATGCTTCTGATTGACATTAATTGCTAACAGATGCATGATTATCTAACACTCAGACTAAAACAGTATGCTTGACTGATAAAAAGAGGTAATATCTCAAACAGCCACCATGTACACAAATGTATAGCACACGATGCATTCAACTTTCAAAATGTGTGAATAACTTCTAAAATACAAGACCTACAAACCTAATTTTGAGCTCTCTCTAGTAAGTGAATTTGGACAAAGAATCCAAATCTGGAACTTTTTTTTTGGTGGGGGGGGGGGGGGGGGGGGGGCACTGGAATGTGGAGGGGGCACAGAGAGTAAGGAACACTGATAAGATATCACAGCATGATCATCAATATTCTAAAAGGTACACGATTATTCAAATTCTGGAGCTGGCCAGGGTTATACAGATATGGAGCAGAGACTCAACCAGAAGTTCAAACTACCAAAGGGAAATAACTCACAAAGTATAAAAGCAAGATTTATCATTCATGTATGAGACAAATTGTCATGAAAATATTTCAAAAGGTATTCAAGCTATGAAGTGAAAACCTAAAATCATCAAAGGGAAATAACTCCAAAAGTAAGAAAGCAAGAGTTGTCATTCTTGTTTGCGACACATCATCATGACCTGTTCTACATATCTGTGAAGTGTCATGAAAATATTCCAAAAGGTATTCAAGTTATAGAGCGGACACGAAATCACACCTAAAACCATCAAGGGGAAATAACTCAAAAAGTAAGGAAGCAGGAGTTGTCATTCTTGTTCGCGACACTTCATCATGACCTGTTCTACATATCTGTGAAGTGTCATGAAAATATTCCAAAAGGTATTCAAGTTATAGAGCGGACACGAAATCATACCTAAAATGATCAAGGGGAAATAACTCAAAAAGTAAGAAAGCAAGAGTTATCACTCTTGTTTGCGACACACCATCATGACCTGTTCTACATATCTGTGAAGTATCATGAGAATATTCAAAAGGGTATTCAAGTTATAGAGCGGACACGAATCTGCCAAAAAATCACACCTAAAACTATCAAGGGGAAATAACTCAAAAAGTAAGAAAGCAAGAGTTGTCATTCTTGTTCGCGACACATCATCATGGCCTGTTCTACATTTCTGTGAAGTATTATGAAAAGATTCCAAAGGGTATTCAAGTTACAGAGGGGACACGAATCTGCAAAAAAATCACCAAAGGGGAGATAATTGAAAAAGTACATTAGCAGGAGTTACCATTCTTGTACGCGACACATCGTCATGACCTGTTCTACATAACTGTGAAGTATCATGAAAATATTCCAAAGGGTATTCAAGATATAGAGCGGACAAGAAAATGTTTATGGACAGACGGACCAACGTACAGATGTACAGACAGACGGACGCCAGGCTCATCGCTATATCCCCTGAACCTTTCAGTCAGGGGATAAAAAAGGTGAACAAAGGACTTTACCACATTTTGTAGATGGAAATGACCAAAGTTAGTACCCTAAGGAATATGGTATCCAATTATTTAGACTAAATATGGTAGAAAACAACAAATGAGTGGCATTGGGAAAAGGGACCTTAAACCATGGCCAAACAGCAAATACTTTGATCCATATCATATGTGCATTTTTGAAAACTGATCAGTCTTTACTGTATTTGTTTGGTTATCAGACAGGAGCTGACCTTTCCAACATGTCTGCGAATGCGGAAATCAGTCTTGTGTAATTCAGCTATAAACTGGGGTTTTCTCTTCCAAAAAATAGCCATCAGAGGAGATGGCAAATCCCCCGACCGAAGACCCCCATGGGCCTTGGTAAAAAGGGTGCACTTAAAAACAGATATTAGTAATATATTGTCTTTCTTTTATGCTTCTGATTGACATTAACTGTTAATACATGCATGATTATCTAACACTCAGACTAAAACAGTATGCCAGACTGCTAAAAATAGCCATCAGAGGAGATGGCAAATCCCCCGACCGAAGACCCCCATGGGCCTTGGTAAAAAGGGTGCACTTCAAAACACATATTAGTAATATATTGTCGTTCTTTTATGCTTCTGATTGACATTAACTGTTAACAGACGCATGATTATCTAACACTCAGACTAAAACAGTATGCTTGACTGCTAAAAAGAGGTAATATCTCAAACAGCCACCATATACACAAATTTATAGCATACGATACATTCAACTTTCAAAATGTGAGAATAACTTCTAAAGTACAAGCCCTACAAACCTAATTTTGAGCTCTCTAGTAAGTGAATTTGGACAAAGAATCCGAATCTGGAAAATTTTTTTATTTTTTTTTTTTTTTTGGGGGGGGGAGGGGGGGGGGTGCGGTAGGGGGCACGGGAATGTGGAGGGGTAAGAGAGAGCTAGGAACACTGATAAGATATCACAGCACGATCATCAATATTCTAAAAGGTTCACGGTTATTCAAATTCTGGAGCTGGCCAGGGTTATACAGTTATGGAGCAGAGACTCAAACAGCAGCTCAAACTACCAAAGGGAAATAATTCACTAGGTCTAAAAGCAAGAGTTATCATTCATGTATGAGACAAATTATCATGACCTGTTCTGCATATCTGTGAAGTATCATGAAAATATTTCAAAAGGTATTCAAGCTATGAAGCGGACACTTAAAATCATCAAAGGGAAATAACTCAAAAAGTAAGAAAGCAGGAGTTATCTTTCTTGTTCGCAACACATCGTCATGACCTGTTCTACATATCTGTGAAGTATCATGAAAATATTCCAAAAGGTATTCAAGTTATAGAGCGGACACGAAATCACACCTAAAACCATCAAGGGGTAATAACTCAAAAAGTAAGAAAGCAGGAGTTATCTTTCTTGTTCGCAACACATCGTCATGACCTGTTCTACATATCTGTGAAGTATCTTGAAAATATTCCAAAAGGTATTCAAGTTATAGAGCGGGCACGAAATCATACCTAAAATGATCAAGGGGAAATAACTCAACGAGTAAGAAAGCAAGAGTTGTCATTCTTGTTCGCGACACACCGTCATGACCTGTTCTACATATCTGTGAAGTATCATGAGAATATTCCAAAGGGTATTCTAGTTATAGAGCGGACACGAATCTGCCAAAAAATCATACCTAAAACTATCAAGGGGAAATAACTCAAAAAGTAAGAAAGCAAGAGTTGTCATTTTTGTTCGCGACACATCGTCATGACCTGTTCTACATTTCTGTGAAGTATCATGAAAATATTCCAAAGGGTATTCAAGTTACAGAGCGGACAAGAATCTGCCAAAAAATCACCAAAGGGGAGATAATTCAAAAAGTACAATAGCAAGAGTTACCATTCTTGTACGCGACACATCGTCATGACCTGTTCTACATAACTGTGAAGTATCATGAAAATATTCCAAAGGGTATTCAAGATATAGAGCGGACAAGAAAGTGTTTACTGACAGACGGACGGACGGACAGACGGACGGACGGACGGACGCCAGGCTCATCGCTATATCCCCCGAACCTTTCTGTCGGGGGATAAAAAGAGGTAAAATCTCGAACAGCCACCATATACACAAATGTATAGCATATGGTACAATCAACTTTCAAATTTGTGAATAACTTCTAAAGTACAAGCCCTACAAACCTAAATTTGAGCTCTCTAGTAAGTGAATTTGGACAAAGAATCCAAATCTGTAAATTTTTTTTTTTTTTTTTTTTTTGGGGGGGGGGGGGAAGCTGGAGGAGGCACGGGAATGTGGAGGGGGCACAGAGAGTTAGGAACACTGATAAGATATCACAGCATGATCATCAATATTCTGAAAGGTACAAGGTTATTCAAAGTCTGGAGCTGGCCAGTGTTATACAGATATGGAGCAGAGACTCAAACAGCAGCTCAAACTACCAAAGAGAAATAACTCACAAAGTATAAAAGCAAGAGTTATCATTCATGTATGAGACAAATTGTCATGACCTGTTCTGCATATCTGTGAAGTATCAAGAAAATATTTCAAAAGATATTCAAGCTATGGAGTGGACACCTAAAATCATCAAAGGAAAATAACTCTAAAAGTAAGAAAGCAAGAGTTGTCATTCTTGTTTGCGACACATCATCATGACCTGTTCAACATATCTGTGAAGTATCATGAAAATATTCCAAAATGTATTCAAGTTATAGAGCGGACACGAAATCACACCTAAAACCATCAAGGGGAAATACCTCCAAAAGTAAGAAAGCAAGAGTTGTCATTCTTGTTTGCGACACATCCTCATGACCTGTTCTACATATCTGTGAACTATCATGAAAATATTCCAAAAGGAATTCTCGTTATAGAGCGGACACGAAATCACACCTAAAACTATCAATGGGAAATAACTCAAAAAGTAAGAAAGCAGGAGTTGTCATTCTTGTTCGCGACACTTCATCATGACCTGTTCTACATATCTGTGAAGTGTCATGAAAATATTCCAAAAGGTATTCAAGTTATAGAGCGGACACGAAATCATACCTAAAATGATCAAGGGGAAATAACTCAAAAAGTAAGAAAGCAAGAGTTATCACTCTTGTTTGCGACACACCATCATGACCTGTTCTACATATCTGTAAAGTATCATGAGAATATTCCAAAGGGAATTCAAGTTACAGAGCGGACACAAATCTGCCAAAAAATCACACCTAAAATGATCAACGGGAAATAACTCAAAAAGTAAGATAGCAAATGTTGTCATTCTTGTTCGCGACACATCGCCAAGACCTGTTCTACATATCTGTGAAGTATCATGAAAATATGCCAAAGGGTATTCAAGTTACAGAGCGGACACGAATCTGTGAAAAAAAAATCACCAAAGGGGAGATAATGCAAAAAGTACAATAGCAAGAGTTACCATTCTTGTTCACGACACATCGTCATGACCTGTTCTAAATAACTGTGAAGTATCATGAAAATATTCCAAAAGGATATTCAAGATATAGAGCGGACACGAAATCATACCTAAAACGATGAAGGGGAAATAACTCAAAAAGTAAGAAAGCAAGAGTTGTCATTCTTGTTCGCGACACACCGTCATGACCTGTTCTACATATCTGTAAAGTATCATGAGAATATTCCAAAGGATATTCAAGTTACAGAGCGGACACAAATCTGCCATAAAATCACACCTAAAACTATCGAGGGGA
Source organism: Ctena decussata (assembly GCA_963989385.1). Lineage (NCBI taxonomy): Eukaryota > Metazoa > Mollusca > Bivalvia > Lucinida > Lucinidae > Ctena > Ctena decussata. Next base: position 56,226,014 of record OZ022504.1, read on the forward strand.
AATAACTCAAAAAGTAAGATAGCAAATGTTGCCATTCTTGTTCGCCACACATCATCATGACCTGTTCTACATATCTGTGAAGTATCATGAAAATATTCCAAAGGGTATTCAAGTTACAGAGCGGACACGAATCTGCGAAAAAAAAAATCACCAAAGGGGAGATAATGCAAAAAGTACAATAGCAAGATTTACCATTCTTGTTCGCGACACATCCTCATGACCTGTTCTAAATAACTGTGAAGTATCATGAAAATATTCCAAAAGGATATTCAAGATATAGAGCGGACACGAAATCATACCTAAAACGATCAAGGGAAAATAACTCAAAAAGTAAGAAAGCAAGAGTTGTCATTCTTGTTCGCGACACACCGTCATGACCTGTTCTACATATCTGTAAAGTATCATGAGAATATTCCAAAGGATATTCAAGTTACAGAGCAGACACAAATCTGCCAAAAAATCACACCTAAAACTATCAAGGGGAAATAACTCAAAAAGTAAGATAGGAAATGTTGTCATTCTTGTTTGCGACACATCGCCATGACCTGTTCTACATATCTGTGAAGTATCATGAAAATATTCCAAAGGGGTTTCAAGTTACAGAGCAGACACGAATCTGCCGAAAAAATCACCAAAGGGGAGATAATGCAAAAAGTACAATAGCAAGATTTACCATTCTTGTTGGCGACACATCGTCATGACCTGTTCTAAATAACTGTGAAGTATCATGAAAATATTCCAAAGGGTATTCAAGATATAGAGCAGACAAGAAAATGTTTACGGACGGACGGACAAATGGACAGACAGATGGACGGACGGATGGACGCCAGGCTCATCGCTATATCCCCCGAACCTTTCGGTCGGGGGAAAAAAATCCATCCAGGCCGCGAAGCGTAATCGTCAGGGCACCTGACTCATAAGTCAGAGGTTCTGGGTTTGAAACCTGGTCTGGCCACATACTTTCGTTTCTCCTTCTGCTGATTCAAGAAGGGCAGTTGTCAGTTACTGGTGAACGTTTGTGCACTTATTACTGGTTAACAGCTTAGGTCTAAGCCTGCCCAAAATGGTGTGGTTAGGTTAACTGACCAACCATAGCTGTTTACAGTGGATGTTAAACAACAAATCAATCAAAAATATTAAAAAAATCCCACAGAAACCCCCCTCTTATAACTGAATAAATATGGCACCTTTCCATTTGCAGATTCCCAAAGGTTCACAGATTGTACATGTGTATGCGAAAAGGACGACTGATCAAACAGCATAATGTTTGGGCTGATCTGGTTCTTTCCTGTTTGTACATTCCATGAGGTACCTTTTCATACACTGCCAATCAAAAATGAAATGCCTGCATATGCACATAAAAATGCTAAAATGTACAGATTCATGTAAAATTATGATGTAAAATTTCTCATAAAAGAACAAAATGCAAACAACAATATTTACACATTGATCAAAACTCATTTTCTGGGATAATATATAAGCACAAATAACATTCGCTTTGTATATAGTCATAAAAACACCAAAGGACCTGGTATGATATGGACCATTTTTGGCCCCCATACAAATTTACTTAAAATGACTTGATTTCTGTTGCGTATCAGCTGAGTAAACAGGATCATACAGAAGTAATATGAGCCACGACACGAGAAAACCAACAATGTGGTAGTGCGCCATGCGCAGAATCAGATCAGCCTGGGCATCTGCCCAGTCTGATCAGAATCTTCGCTAAGCACTTAATTGGTAGCTAAGGGTCTAAGCTACCTCCATGCGGACAGCTAAGACTCTGATCAGACTGGGTGGAAGCCAAGGCTGATCTGAGTCTGCCCTTGGCGCACAACCACACTGCTGGTTTTCTCGTGTTGGGGCTCATATGTTTCCTCATTGTGAATCCTCAGAATACCGTGATTTCAGACATGCCTGTTTTGTTGCAGTAATTTTAAATAAAACACCTAGAAAACTGTATTTACAAGCTTTTTCTTTAAAGAAATAATACAGTTTTAGAAAGCACTTGATGGTAGGTTTTTGGTGATACACTATAAGTGGTACAGCACTGCTTAACATAAGTGTACTGTTCAAGGCTCTTCCAGGTACCCCAGATGTTAATTTTGTGTATGAGTGAAGATATAGATGTTTTTATGTTGAGGTCACTGGAAAAATGTCCAAGAAACTGAAACGTATAAAATTAAGTATTAGCACATAAATGTACACAGCTGAATTATTCACATATTGTTGACATTAGTAAAATGCCCAGGGTGATCTGGGTCTGCACTGGGCGCACTACCACATTGTTGATTTTCTCGTGTCGTGGCTCATATTACTTCTGTATGATCCTGTGTACATTTATGGGCTGACATATTTTATAGCCTAAATGCAAGCAAAACAAGAGCTGTCGCCTGACAGCATAGCTCGCCTGAATAGGTGCTTGCCCATCACACAGTCGCTTTGGAGGTGTGGACTTCTATGCATAAAACTTCAGGCAAGCATGTCAATGATGACAACACATTTATAAACAAAAGCTATCTAAGAAATAAGTCTTAAAATAAAATTAAAATAAAAAAATCCACATGAAATTTCCATGAGCTTGAGGTCAAAGAACTAAGCGGTAGGGGTGGGGGTGGGGGGGGGGGGGCTATGATGTAACAAAACCTTGAGCCATTATCTAACATCAGTCCAAGTATTAGTATCAACTGAGTCCATCGTGGCACTGTGAAACTATGTCTTCATAAATATAAAACTTTAACCAAAATCTATAAGACAAAATTCAAAGTCGATGACCTTGACTTCAAGGTCATCCAGTGGGGTAAGTATAGTGTTTTGTAAAAACTCAAAAAAGTGTCTAACATCAGTTCAAGTGTAAACTAAATCTCTGCCAAGCATTATGAATCAGTATGCAATTAGAAAACTTTAATAAAGAACAAATTTCCAAAGTCCATGACCTTGACATCAAGGTCACTGAGCAGGGTTGGGGTAGTACTCAGTAAAACTTTGGACTAATATCTAACTAAAGTGAAAATATAAAAAGAATTCATCACTGGGTTCAGGAGATATGTGTCTTTAAAAGACTTTAACCAAAACATCCAATCAACAAAAAGACAATTTTCTAACTCCATGACCTTGACATCAAGGTCACTGAGGGGGGTGGGGGTAGTACCTTGGAAAACTTTGGACCAATATCTAACTACAGTGCAAGTATCAAAGGAATCCATCCATGGGTTAAGGAGATATTGGGCTTTATAAAACTTTAACCAAAACATCCAGTCCAAAAATACTCCCAATTTTCTAAGTCCATGACCTTGACATCAAGGTCATGGAGTGGGTGGGGATGGTACCCTGTTAAACTTTGGACCAATATCTACCTACAGGGCAAGTATCAAAAGAATCCATCCATGGGTTAAGGAGATATAGGTCTTTAAAAAACTTTAACCAAAACATCCAATCCGGACGCCGACGCTCACGCGGACGCGGACGCAGACGCGGACGCTGACGCCGACGCCGGGGTGACAACAATAGCTCTTCCTGAACTTTCGTTCAGGCGAGCTAAAAATGGATGAAAATGCCAAAAATCAGCTGACTAGGGAGCAACTAAATGTGCAGAAAAAACATAAAAATTGTAAAAATGTATAGTTAATACAGTTGAACTTCAGTGGCTCGAACAGGCTTGGGACCACTAAAATTAGTTCTAGCCAAGGGTAGTTCTAGCCATCCAGGGTTAGTTTCTATAATTGTGACAGTGCCTGGCATTTTGAGCCTTGTGGATGTGTGACATTGATGTCACGAAACGTGAAATGAAAGTGACGTAATAAAAAATTTGCACGTAAAGTTAATTGTATTTCCGCGCACTGCCTAATAGATTTCAACACGTCATCTGAAAGGAGTGGTTCAGTATTCCTATTGGCATCTTTAATTTTTTTCGTCTATACTCTTTGTAAGAATATTTGCATTAGAGATCTTTGAAAAGTAATGTCACAAACCAGAGTTATAAAAGTTTATCCAGCTTGTCGAATCAGTGAAACAAAAACAAAAAATCGGGTTGGTGTGAAGTTCATTTTCTTTTGCAGTAAAACTTAGCGCTATTTCTTTGTGCTTCTTGAAATCTATTCTGAAAGCACTAATGAATGTGAAAATGTTAAAATTTTTTTTTCCAATTTTCGCTCCATAAGGCTCAAAATGCCAGACACTGTCACATATAAAGTGACCTCTAGGGACCCAGGATTGAGTTCTAGCCAGGCAGGGTTAACAAGCCATCAGGGTTTGAGCCACTGAAGTTCTACTGTAGATAGTTAAAGGTTTCAACACCCATATATCACAAACAGAGGTTAAAATGTACAATTTGAATTCATAAATGGGGGTCAAAATATGGCCTAAATCATACCAGGCAATTTACATTAAACATTCAGATAAAAAGGTGCTTAAGCGACACCATATAGGTCTGCTGCTTGGGCTGATGAAACAACTCACAGCCCACTTGTTTAAAGCATTATCGATAAATGAAGTTGCTCTTCAAGAATTTGTTCAGTAGTTTACTACACATTACATTAAGTTTGCTAATACTTCCTTTCGAAAACATTGTAAGGTGCTTTTGCAGTGATTTTTTTTCCTCTTTCTGTTGTGCTATAGTTTACCCTTAAAGTGCCAAAAATGAAATATTGTTGAATTTGCAAACATTGTAGATCCAGATGAGGTGGCTCATGATGAGCCATCTCATAGCTTGGACAAGACATTTTTTAGCTCGCCTGTACGAAAGTACAGAGAGCTATTGTTGTCACTTGGATGTCGACATCGGCGTTGGCGTGGGTGTTGGCGTCTTTTTACGTCAAAGTTTTTTATGTGATGGGCAAGGCACTGCAGGTGAGCTATCCTGAACATGGACAGGTCTTGTTTAGATTTCTGCAGACGTAAATTTTGTCGTCTACTATTTGTCGTATTAAGGGTTAACGTCTTTTATGGCAAAAGGGAAACAACTTTTGCAAGTCCTTGTTTGCTTCCCTTGACAAGGGAGCTTTCTATAATGGGGTCTAGTTTTAAAAGAAAGAATTTGCTTCTATTACTGGAGAAAATTCTTTCTTTAAGAAACGACCCAAATTGGGCAGGGAGGTAAAAATGAAAAGGCAAAGTTGCTGTTCTTGAAAATATTTCCATATATAAAAGGTGTAACGAATGAATACACAGAGTTATTGTCCAAAGTCATGTATAAACATGATAAAAATCATTTCATTCTCAAAAATGACAGATTCACATGAAAAAATAATACAATACTTGATTTTGCCCTATAAAGTAAGACTAAAACTTCAAAATACACATTTTCTATCATAATATACAAATAAGAACAAGGTATTCACAAATTATTCAACAATCCTTGATTATATATACCATATTTATTCTATTTAATGCCCCGGGGACATTGTATTTTATGGAAGGGGGCATTATTTAGAGCTCTAAGAGTTACAAATCAGCCATTTTCCAAAGTGCTTCAACTGAATAGTATGAAAAGAGTTTAATCATGTAAGAAAAAAATAAATGTCCTTTGTCATCACAAAGTAGCTGACAACTACATGAAATGCCTTGTGGACCATATTAAGATGAGCTTGTGTCCGTGCCTGAAATTTTGCAGTTTTGGCAAATCAACATTACATTTTTAATAGAGCAGGGGCATTTATTAGGATCAATATGGTAAGCTATGGAACATATAAATGTGAAGCAGAGATGAACATAAAGACTCAGACCAGCCTGCCCATCTGGGCAGTCTGGCCATAGTTTTTGCGGTTCAAATACTTCATGTAATGACCCTGAGAAATCTACAGCTGTATCACATACAAAAACAGTGTAAAATATATGAGCCGCGACGTGACAAAACCAACAATGTGGTTCTGCGCCCAATGCAGACTCAGATCAGCCTGGCCATCCGTCCAGTTTTACCAGACTATTCGTTTAATGCTCAAAGGGTAGCTAAGGGTCTAAACTACCGCCATGCGGACAGCGAAGACTCTGATCAGACTGGGCGGATGCCCAGGCTGATCTGAGTCTGCGCTGGGCGCACCACCACATTGTTGGTTTTGATGTGTCGCGGCTCATATGCTATCACCAAAGGCTCAGAGCAGCCAGAACATCCATGCAATCTGATCAAAGCCTCTGCTTTTTGAACAAAACATGTTATGAACCTAATGAAATCTACAGGCACAATAGGATGGCTGTAGCTAGACTGCATAGATTCACAGACTGGGTCCGAGGTTATAAAACTTGAGTATAATCTCAAACTCAAAATAAAGCTCACTGATTGGCTGCTTCAGAAGCAGCCAATCAGTGTGCTTTATTTTGAGTTTGAAAATGTACTCAAGTTTTATAACCTCGGACCTGGTTTGAGTCTTCACTATTTGCAAATATGGGAGGCACATTTCTGCATGAAGCTGTTCACAAATGCTCTAGCATACTGGATCAAAATATTCCCACATGAATAAATGAATTTCTTCCTATACATGTAAATAAAAATGCTTGCTGTTTATGAAACAGGTTTTCCTATTTTTGACTAGAATTTTAATCTACAGTCAAACTTCAATGGCTCGAACCCTGGTGGCTCATCAACCCTGCCTGGCTAGAACTTGTTCCTGGGTCCCTAGAGGTCAGTTTGTATAGAAAGCAACCCTGGATGGCTAGAACTACCTTTTGCTAGAACAAATTTTCAAGGTCCCCAAGCCTGTTTGAGCCATTGAAGTTCTATTGTATTCTCTTTACCCAAATGCGTGTATATAGTGTATGTAATGATGAAACATACATGCTGATACACACATGCAAAAGTTTGTTTAAGCATATGGGTAACATAGAAATACAAAATTTTTGTAAGGTAAAAATTTAGAAAATAAAGTAAAAGGTGAAAGCAAAGAAAATTATTGGTTTTCTCTTTTGATCTTAGTAAACATAAAACAATGCCAGAGGACCTTCCATCTGGCTGACCTGGGGCCCTATACATATAGCCACTTAAGTCGTTGCTATGGGGTTGCTAAGGCTAAATATCTATAAAGGAGGTTCCCTACAACTATGAAATTTGGTCTGGAGGAACAGTCTTTGTAAGACTGTTCCTCCAGACCAAATTTCGTTCCTCCAGACCAAATTTCATAGTTGTAGGGAATCTCCTTCAAAGAAATTTAGCCTTAGCAACAGCATAGCAACCACTTAAGTTGTTTTATGAATATGGCACCTGTGCCCATTATTTGAGTTGCGACTGGCAAAAAGGATGCTTATGGCATAAACAAATAGCAACGGCTCCAACCAGCCTCTGCATCTGCACACAGTCTGCACAAACCATGATCTGTGTAGTCTGGCCAGAGGTCTGGCTTTTAAGCCATAAAAAGTCAGAGGTCTGGCTTTTAAGCCATAAAAAGTCAGAGGTCTGGCTTTTAAGCCATAAAAAGTACGGACCCAGAGGAAACAAATGACCCACAATAAAGACTCTTGCCAAATTTCAGAATCACAGACTGGTTTCAGCATTTGCAGATGCCTTAAGGTGAATGGGTACTCTATAAGGGGAAGCTACTCTTCTGTTTTTTGTTTTTTACAGCTCTTTTTTCAATTTTGTCTCCCTTTTCAATAACTCTTGTAGGAAAGAATTTGCTCCTCCAGGAGCAAATTCTTTCCTACAAAAGTAGACATCATTTAGCGAAGGGCCACATCATCCAGGGAAGGAAACCAAGCAGAACAGGAACTCATAAAAGTTGCTCACGTTTCCAAAAATGGCAGAAAAACCTGGAGGTGTACCAATACACCCTCTGCAATCTTTTTGCATGTTCCCACTCTATTATATTATTCCTTATTGCCAACTCTTGATCATCTATTTATTGCGCATTGCCAGCTGGTCTCCACAAGCCGTTTTTATTCTCTCTACTGTAGCTGGGCTGTCAAGTTTGAAATGCCCTTTGAGGTCAATCTGAGCCCGGGCGGCTGTTACAGCATCTTTAATGGCAAACAAGACTGATGCTGAGAGAAGGTAAGGCGGCTCACCCACACCCTGAAATGTACATTGTTTACACAGATTAAAGGATCATTTAATAACTGTTATCACAAAAGACAGCAGATACAGAAGATCAGTTCATATGAAATTTATGAAAGAGTCTTTGGTGAATTTCATAATATGTATCAAACTGCCACAAATTCAAGACTCTTTCTATCGTATGACCAACTTTTTAAGCATAGAATGTTGTATCATAACAGTGATGTCCAATACGCTATATATATGTTCATACCTTAAGCACCATAAGTATGCTATATGTAATCTAAGCATATCAAAATTATATTACGATGTTATGCTACAGCATCACAGGACTGTCATATAATAAATAATTTTCCCTAAAGTAGTTTTAGTATTTATTTTTAGTGGCAAGCTTAACATCATTATTTACTCCTTCACTCTTTTGTATTCAACTATACAAAAGTTACCTATTCAAAGTGTTTTTCAGTGAAACAATTAACATGTGAAATTATCACCTTTTTGCAGAGATTTCCACATTCAGGGAAGCAAACTGGAATTCAAAAATGAGCCGCGACACGAGAAAACCAACAATGTGGTCGTGCGTCCAGCGCAGACTCAGATCAGCCTGGGCATCCACCCAGTCTGATCAGAGCCTTCGCTGTCCGCATCGAGGTAGCTTAGACCCTTAGCTACCCTTAAAGTGCTAAGCGAAGAGTCTGATCAGACTGGGCGGATGCCCAGGCTGATCTGAGTCTTCGCTGGGCGCACAACCACATTGTTGGTTTTGTCGTGTCGTGGCTCAAACGTTGTTTCTCTTTGTGAAAATGGCAGAGAAACAAACAGGTGTACCCATTCACCTTAAATGATAACTCTAAGAATATTCCTGTTCATTCTCCATAAACAAGACTGCTGTCTCTCACCACGACCAGGAACACCATTGGTAAAGCAGTGTTTATGTCTCACTTTCTATAAGGGCTGGCCCTGTTGTTCAAAGCATCGTTAGCCTAACGAGCTTGTTAAGAGGTCAACTGGTTAAGTGTTTTATGAATTCATAACCAAATACACTGATATGTTTTGCTGAAAAAGTGTGAGAAGCTTTTGCAGTGCAAAAGCTTCTCACATTTTTTCAACAAAAAATATTGGCATATTTGAGATATTAACGTTTGAAATTTTAACAAAACGATAACTAGCGACATCATTAGTTTTGAACAACTGGCCCCTGATGTTTAGCTATTTTGATGTAAGTGCTGATGATCTCTGAATTATCATTAAAATCCAGCCTATATCTTGAGTTTGAGCTTTTTGGTATACCTTTGAAGAGTAGATAGTTCTGACAACATCATGATTCTTCATCAGTGTGACATTAAACTTTCGTGGAATGCTACGAACATTTGGTATCTTATAACTAGTTGGACTACAGTTTATCATCTTGCCTGTCTTGTCTACATCAATGGCCTCTGTGGTCACCATTCCCATACCCTGCAATACATAAACCTCATCACTGGAAGCCCAATTTTAATCTCTAGTATGCTGTAGGCAATAATGTGTAGATCATATAAGTGGTTTATTTGTTTATTAATATTATTAGTTAAATAATAGGGTTTGACATTTCATTCAAGTTGCCACTTGCAAAAAGAAAGGCTCTACATCTTACTTGGATCGTCCCTTGATTATACTTGTTTATCTGGCTATAAACAAGTATTCCCCCTTGACTCTCAGACACTGTATGCAAGACTTTAACACACCTTGTATAGTCTTCGTAGTAAAACTTATGCAAAGCAAAGTAAAGTACAATAGCTCTTTGCATCAGTATGCTGATACCAATGGCAGATGAAACAAGTACAGATTTGACACACACAACAGTACTGGTGTAAACAATAACTAGCTATATCTATGATCGTACACAGAAGAGATTCAAATTTCTCTACTAATCTGTTCTTTTCTGTGCCCTACAGAACAAATCATCCTTTGGTTATTCTTCAGTTTACATCAGTAGCTACTCAAATAATGGTTTGCTTTGTAGGTAGAAGAAGCATTTTGTTTTCATGCTATTTGAAAAAAAAATGTGTTAATGATCAGTCAATACCATCTGTAACTAATAAGAAAAGTATTTGAGCCATGACATAAGAAAACCAATAAAGTAGCATGTGCACCCAGAGAAGACTCAAATCAGCTAGGGCATCCACCCAGTCTGATCAGAGTCTTCACTGTGCACCTAAAAGGTAGCTAAGGGTCTAATCTAGCTCCATGCAGACAGCGAAGACTCTGATCAGACTGGGCAGATGCCCAGAGCAATCCGAGTCCTTGCTGGGCACACATGCCACTTTGTTGGTTTTCCAGCATAATGGCTCATTTTAAAATGCTGTCTGTTAAAGCATGCTAAAGTGTAAAGCCTATACAAAATGCACATATCAAATCAGATGGCACGTCAATGATTGCACAGGTCACTTTGCAATACTGTCTCTTTATCATGCTAAGTAAATGCACAGCATTGCAAGTGAACAGCACCAAAACTTTGACTAAACTACAAAGGAAAATAAGGAAATGAGTATTTAACTTTATCATGCATCTGCTGCAAAATTCACCTGAAAACAGGGTTATGATAACATAATGTGATATCATGTCACTATAGAACTGCGCTTGCGCAAATGTTATCAGGTCATGCCTTAAGAAGCGATCTCTGAGGACGATTGGCTACACACTGACGTTGGCCGTGAGATCAGCGTTCGATTGGTTAACTGACGTCACCGACTTACGTCATAACGCATTCGCGCCGTCAGCAAGTTCGATCAAAACTGCGTTTGCTTATCACTTGTTTGCCGCTCTTTACGCCGTAATATCTTCTAATGATGCACGATAAATAGAAAACCACGTAAGTGTCTTTTGATATCAAGTTTATCAGGCTTGACCAGAAACACGGCGGACTGGCTCGGCAAGCCTCGCCATTCCTACGCTGTTTCTGGTCTCGCCTGATAAACTTGATATCAAAAGACACTAACATGGTATTTTCTATGTATAGTAAAGTATTTACCTCCAATGAGTAGTGTGGTCACATATAACTGTACAACAGCTCAACTGTTTAGCAAAGTGACTACTGAAACATTTTTTTCTTAATTCTAAATACTATTAAAGCCATATTATCCAAACTCCAACCCAAACTTCATTTTTTTAATGCAAATCTCCTCTATTATATACATGTACGTATTATTTGTTTATAAACCATATATACCTGAACAAAAGCTCCTTCTATCTGCCCAATGTCAATGCCAGGGTTTAGACTTTTACCAATATCAAATACAATATCTGTCTGTAGCACCTGAGAACAGATAAGAAATTTTTAATTTGGTTAACTTACCTGCAAACCAGCAATATTAGATCAAAGACCAAGGAAAATATAAAACTGTCTCTGTTGTGCATGGATGCACTTTTAGGGGAAGCAACTTTGCCATTTTCATTTAATCTCACATTTCAATGCTGGACAAGTCTAGGACCTGATTACACGTCGCAGTTATAACTCAAGATTAACAAGTCTGTGGTTCATTTTACCGTAAGGCCCGATGTAAAATTTTGGAGTTCCAAATGCTAATCCCTGTACTAAGTTCGAGGGCCCGATTTCAAGGTGAACTTAGTACACGGATTAGCATTTGGAACACCAAAATATTACTTAGGCCCAATTTCACATCAAACTTAGTATACAGATTAGTGTTTGGAACAACAAAATTTTACACTGCGCCTTACATTAAAATGAACCACGGACTTGTTAATCTGAGTTATAACTGTGATGTGAAATTGGGTTAACTCCTTGAAATGTCAAAAAGCAGATGATAAAATGTTCATCTGCAAAATTTCAAAAAAAGATTCAGCAAAACCATATCACATTGAGAATTCATAGACCAGAGGGCAAACAGTGTTGATACAGATAAGGTGGCTCATTATGAGCCATTTCATCTAGATCTCTAATGTCTGCAAATTCAAATATTTTCATTTTTGGTGCTTTAAGTATTAAATAGAAGAATTTGTTCCCAGCTGATCAAATTCTTTCATTTAAAAGTAGATCGATGGGAACTAACTTATAAAGTAAAGAATTTGCTCTGCTAGGAACAAGTTCTTTCTTTAAGATTAGGCTGCCTTTGAGTGGGTGCTCTTTATACTGTGAAGTCTGCAGAAAACATGGAGTAATATCAATTCACCTTAAGGTAGATCAATTTTGACCTAAACTGTGCTTCAGGTTATAAAATTCTGAGCATCTGACAAGTTTTTGCTTAACAGAAGTGGCTTTCGAAATAGCTTTGACTGTATAACCTGATTAAGAATTCCAGCAGCTCCAAATCTTGCTTATTTGGGATTCAGATTTTCACTGATTTTAATATGTGCCAGATTTCAGATCAACCTGCAAAGCCATTAGACTGGACCTAGTAATCAACTGTGATTGTATGTTTCATAGGGATAACACAGAGCTTAATTCTGGAATTCTTAGGATGCAGAACTAAGCCTAGTTGTTCGAAGCTAACAAAGTCGTTAGTTAACAAGGTGTTAAATTTTCAAACGTATTATAGGTAAAAATACTGTCAGGTTTGTTTGTTTTTTTGCAGAAAAAATGTGAGGAGCTTTTGCACTCCTCCTCACAATTTTCTGTAAAAAAAACATGCAATTGCTTTTTTTTTGAGTGCTGTAAGACTTAACAAATTCTTGACTAACAACTTTGTTAAGCTGGAGATGCTTTGAACAACCAGGCCATGAGATACACCCTGCGAGGTGCAGATCAAAGGATTGTCAATGCATCAATGAACAGTAAAACTCTGACAAATCTGTGCACCCTTGCATTTAGCCATAGCCTTCATTTTGCACCTTTATCTTCCTCAGGACCCATAAATAGCATGTGCTAAAAGAGAAGGCTCCTATCAGCCTGCACATCTGTGAATGCTGGTCTAAGCCTTTCGAACTTGAACATGTACTAAACACCACAAACAGCACAGACCCTGATAAAACTGCTCAAGCAGAAGCAGTCTGATCTATATCCTTTTAGTTTTAGTCAGAACATTGTTACTAAACTGGGTACTTTTCAAATTATCATTATTATTTACCTGATGTTCGCCAGTAAGGACGTCAATCTCCACCTCAGTACATGCTGTGCCATAGGTGTAGTAGTCTCCTGGCGTTCCTGCTTTGTTGGTCAAGTCAAAGTCACAGTCTTTTTCTTTTCTGATAAACAAAGAATTCAGAACATGTTTTTTTCAGTCATCATAAGTTCATACAGCTTTGCTCAATAAATGAAATACTCCGAACACAGCATTCATTGTTAAGATCACCTCTCAAGCTATGCACTTTAAACATAAGAAAATGTTTGAAAGCTATCTTTACATATTCTGAGAAATATGGAATTTTTTATTGGTTTAGACTCTTATTCAAGATCATTGCTTTTTAATTATTTGGATTTTTTTTATACTTATCAGTCTTCAACCGCCTGCCTTATTAAAATTAAGGAATTACAGTATGCTTATCCCTGGCTTGCATCGCCAGATATTGCCATGGTCACTAATTAGGCTTGAATAGCCTAAACTTCTAAATATGGCCCATGTTCCTTCTTTAGATTGTGTTCTCTGCTGTCAAAGGGAATATCAATCCACTAAATTGTACGTTTCTATGAAAATCTTGTTGTTTTTTTTCTTTAAGTTTATCTGACTCCTATAACCACAGTGAAGGAAAAAGAAGAAGAGGTAGACAGAAGAAGAGGTGGGAAGACAATATCAAGGAGTGGACAGGAATGGATTTTGCCAGCTCAACTAGGGCAGCTGAAGACAGGACAAGGTAGAAAGGGATTGTTTTGAAGTCATCTGTGGTGCTCCAACGACCTAGTAAGGTTATGGGATGGAATAGAAATAGAATAGACTCCTATAAAGTCGGGCCCAGATCACAAACATGCATATCCCTGTCAATTGTGTCAAAGTGAAAGAATCAGCAAGGTTTTCAAAATGAACAAACATGTCCATTGCTATGTGTTTTAGTTACTACCTGTACATCAACCATTGCAACATTTTATTCTGGCCACAATGTCAGACACTTTCAAAGTTGTCAAGAACAAACATTCCGATAATGAACAAAGTCTTTTTATCTTTTCCATTTTCCTCTTCAGCAAAACGGTACATTGTCTCATCATCTGTCACTAAACCTGATTAAAAGCTGCCCATTTCTGAGCAAGAAACCTACTCACAGCTCATTGCAAAAGATGTTTGGCTTAAAAAATGAAAACAGCTCGTTAAACCTGCCTTCCACCAATGTCAGTCAGTAAATACAATTGCCTAGGACAGTTACAATTGAAATGAAAAGAAAACAGTATAGCGGCAGATTGTTTGACGTGACAGCTTCAGCTAACAACTTTCCAAATCAGCTAGACAACCGTACTTTGCATTTGTTGATGGATTAGTAGCAATGAAAAGGTCAAACTGCAAGACAGAAATAAGACCACTGTGAAATTATCAGGGAATAAACAGCTAACTGGCGAGGTTTTACCAAAGTACAATCAACCCTGGGAGCATATATTTGCGCACCAATAACCCATTGCATTCTGGGTATTTTTTGTTGTCTGCTGAAATTGTTTTCTGCATCAAAAATAAAGAATATTTTGAAAATATTGGTCTAACTGACTCTTGTACACATGATGTAGATCTCAGATCAGGCCACACGTTTGTGTGGCCTGATCTGGATCCAAACTGTTTCCCCAGATTCCACTAAAGGGGTATCCTGAATGGAAGTTATTTTTGTTTTGTCTAGTGGTGCTTGTCTAGCAAGACCACAGTCCCTGGGTGTGAAACCACAACGGGCACACAACTTCGGTGTATGTTGTGTTTTGCACATGTACAGTTTTGCCAGTTGAAAAGGCACATATCACTGCCATCTAGTGCTGGCCTTGTCCAAAAAGGGAGGCAATACAAATATATATTGCAAAGCTGCTTCCCCTGAAATAGAGGATCTTACATGAGTGCTCATGTTGAATTTATTAAAGGAGTCGGGGAAAAAGATAAGACACGAGGCTATGTCGAGCATCTTATCGTTTTTCCCCAACAAGTTTAATAAATTCAATAATACAGGAGCATGACTGCAAGATGCTATTTATCATATGACACTAAAATCGCAAATTAGCAAATTTTGCACTAAAACGTTACAATTTCGCAATCAGAAAAACCCGACATTATTATCGACGTCAACGCAAAACGTTAGAATGTAATTTGCATATTTAATCCACTAGTCAATTATTGTTTTTAATGAATGCCTTTATAACACTCTCATGTGTGACGTCATATGATAAAGTGTATTTATTCTGCTTATGATTAAACCAAATTTCAGATGGAACAAAATGGCAAGCTGTACCTTGAAAATCCAACAGCTGTTAATTTCACCCTCTCCAAGAAAGCTTTCTCAGCCTGTAATAATCAGTAGGAAAAGATTTTAGAAATATAATATAAAGAATATGAGACAAAGGGTTCCTATCAATAACAAAGAGCTGGAGTCTGTTATTTATTAAGGTTGTATGAAGCTTTTAACTTAGTTATGTATTCATGCAACAAGAACTGTCACCCAACAAGGGTGTTCCCCTGATTACACATTTGCCTATAAAATATAAAACTTTAATGTAAAATCTGCACACTGCACCTGGCACCAATGCCAATGCTGGCGTTGATACATTGGCATTGATACTCTGGGTAGTACAATAGCAGTTTATGTAGTTTTCAAAAGGCAAGCTCAAATAATTTCAAAAACCACTGTACAGAATGAAGATCAAGATTAGCCTGTACAATCACAGATTTAAATATGGATTCTTGATGGTAATTTCCATTTTGCTAACTGGACAAATGCATGAAGTGGTAGCACCACAAAAACAATATTTATCATATAATGTCGCTGTTATTCAGTGGATAACGTTGTGTCATAAAAATTATATGACCACATGTGTAATCACACTTTGGCGTGTACATGTAACCTTATTGACAACGTCCATGTCAAAACTGTGTTTTCTTATTGAAATAATGTTCATTTTGAAGGCGATAACATCCCATTTTAAAGGCTCATATGACAAATAGAATCTTACACTCATGGTCATTTCATATGAAATTTATGAAACTCACCAAAGACTTGTTTCAAGAATTTCATATGGAATGACTACTCTTGTAAGATCCTCTATATCCTATACATTCTAATATATAAGAGTATAGTTATGGTGGCAAAAGTATGGTGGCCCAGCAATACAAACCAAGGTGTACAGATAAACCATAGGTTTATGCCATTTTTACAAAGGGGAACATGTTTTGTCACTTCCCTTTTGTTTCCATAGATGACAAAGCTCTGCCAAAATAGGGTCTACTCTTACAAGAAAGAACTTGCTCCTAGGGGAGCAAACGCTTTTCTTTCAAAGATGATTCCAATTTACAAGGGAGGCAAATATGAAAATGGCTGAGTGCTTCCCCTGACAGTGTTATACATAACCAAAAAAAAAAAATAAATAAATATTTAAAGGCCATTACTCACCAACTGAGGCCAAGACAAGTTTGTGTTGTCTTTCCTTAGAGGATCAAGCCGTTCTTTAAGTGCAGAACAAGCATCCTACAATATAGATTAAGTATAAAAATATCAGGTCTTAAGACCAATTATCAAAAATATCTGAAAAAGTAACTATATCATACAACAATATACCAAATTTTTTCGATTATAAGATAGAGAATTTTCCCATCTAAAACAATTTCCAAAATCTTGATCTGACCTAGAAGATGTATTTATATCTTTGTAATTTTCCTTGCCAGAACATTCCCAATTACAAATGTTTTTCAGAGAAAAACAGATGTCCCATACCCACCATCCCATTCCCATCCCCTATAATTCCCCACTGGCACATTCCAACTCACTTCTTTCAATATCCTAAAATCATAAGTGCTACTCAGACCTTAAAATTCTGGTCAGGTCATCAAATTCTGATCAGCTCTTAAGCTTGTCTCAATCATACATCTGTGGAAGTTCAGAAAAATCCATCCTCTGGTGTGAAAAATATCCTTACATACAAGACTATGACCTTGAAAACTGGCCACGGTCACCCAACACTAAGCATGTCATAAACCTGTGACAATCATATATCCATGCAAGTCTGATGAATATCCATCCGTTTGTACAAAAACTATCTCTCCATTTGTTCAAAAACTATCTCATTTTTAGAAAAAAAATGAACATTTGTTAGTTGACTTTTAACCTTGAAAATGGGGTCAAGGTCACAAAAACATAGTAAACTCTTGAGATTGTCCCAAAGGTAAATCTTTGCAAGTTTAATAGGAATCAAACCAAAGGCTCAAGAGATATATCAATTTTTGGGAATTTTTCAAATATCTAAGTTCTCCTTTGACCTTGAAAATGAGGTCAAGATCACCAAAGTCTAGTCAGCTCTTAAAGCTTGTCTCAATAATACATCTATGCAAAGTTGGTGAAATTCCACTGTCTGAACAGGATAAAATGATCTATGAAGCTTCATGTATAAATTCATGACTAGAAGTATGTTTAAGCAGTTATGGACAGGACACATGAGCCGCATCACCACAAAACCAACAGAGTGGCATGTGTGCCCAGTGAAGACTCAGATCAGCCTTGGCATTGGCCCAGTCTGATCAGAGTCTTTTCTATGCACTTAAAGGGTAACTAAGGATCTAAACTACCTCCATGCCAACAGCAATGACTCTGTTTAGATTGGGCAGGTGCCCAGGCTAATCTGAGTCTTTGTCGGGTGCACATGCCACTGTGTTGGTTTTGTTGTGTCATGGCTCACATATTTTTGGCAATGGCAGATAATCAAAAACTTAAATGATTGTCTTCCTTGTTTGAAACACAGTACATCATCTCAGTACAAATAACCCATCAGTGAAGACACATAAATTCCACAAAATTCAGATATTCACATAAGCTCAGACACTGATTTTTTGGCAAGAGCAGAAAACTCATATACTAAAATAGTGAGAGTTACCTTCTTTGTTAGCAGCACATCATCTCAATATGACAAATCCATTTTTTAAGTTTCAGGTATAAGTTAATGCCCATTATGCCCATGGAATATTTACAATGTATAAACAATATAAATACCGTATTAATCCTATTAAACAACCCGGTGGTGTTGCATTTTACAAAAGGGGGGCATTACTTAGGGCCTAAAGAGTATTAGATCAGCCACTGCCAAAATATCTCCAATAAGCAGTATTATGATGAATGGGTATACTTTCAAAGACAGCAAATTTACTATTTTTGCCTCCCTTGAAGTCCCTTCTCAGTAGAGGGTGCGTCAACTCTTAAATAAAAGAATTTGCTCCTCTGGGAGCAAATTTTTTCCTTAAAGAGTAGAACCCATTTAAAAGAGCTACCTCATCCAGAGAAGCAAACAGGAATTCATGCAAATTAGTTTAACTATTATATACTGCTCACAAAAAGTAAGGGATATTATGACATAGAAGTGAGTACAAAAATTAATAATAAGGGCTGGGTTAGTTTATTGTTGTATATTGACAGAAGACAATACAAGTAACAACATTCAACTAAAAAAGAAACAGTCAATGCAGGTTATATGACCTAGAGCAGCACATAAAGGACTATGGGGTCTACACCTCAATTTCACATTGGTACGAAAAATTCTTTTGGACCCTCAGATTCTGTGAATAATAAAATTCTTCATATTTTTCCAAACTGAAAATATCCACCTTGGTTATTGCATAATTTAAGGTGTAGGGCTGTTACAAATGGCACCATATGTGAGACAATGAATTTACCACACAATGGTATCCTTTACGCCTATCATTTTCTCCTATGATAAAACCACATAAAAAAAGTATCGGTATGTTGTTAACTGAGGCAAAAGGCGTCTGCCTTAATAAAGTTTGCATAAAAATTATTAGTCATTGTTGCGCTGGATTCGTGTGAAATTTGGGTGTCAACCCCTTGTCTACTTCCAATTTATTCTAGGTCACGTGACAAGCTTAATCGTCTCAATATTCATATTGAGGGTCTCTATGAATATTTGTTTTATGAATTATAACAGTTTAATATTCATCTATTTATTTTCTTTACTTCTGCTGCCTTAAATGTCTTAATATCCCTTACTTATTTTGAGCAGTATATTTGGGAAAGAAGCAGGGGGTGTTAATTAAAGCAGGGACATTTATTTGGATTAATATGGTATGTAAGCATTCTCACCATAACAGCAGGTCCAAAGGTGTCAGTTCCCATACTGCCCCCTGTCTGGGGTGGCAGGGGTATAGTATGGGTCCCAGTTTCATTGGTGTAAATCATGTCGATCGGGACATCCAAAACTCTAGAAGCAATCTGGAATGATCAAAGTCTGGAATATCTGAGCCCCGACATGACAAAACCAGCAAAGTGGTTGTGCACCCAGCGAAGACTCAGATCAGCCTGGGCATCCGCCCAGTCTGATCAGAGTCTTCCCTGTCTGCATGGAGGTAGCTTAGACCCTTAGCTACCCTTTAAGTGCTTAGCAAAGACTCTGATCACACTGAGCAGATGCCTAACTTTGTTGGTCTTGCCATGTCACGGCTCATTTATAAAATGCATGCAAAACCTCACCATCACAGCCACTCCTATGACATCAGTTGTTACACTGCCCCCAGACTGAACCGGCAGAGGTATAGTATGGGTACCAGTCTCATTGGTGTAAATCATGTCAATAGGGACATCCAAAACTCTAGATGCTACCTACAAATGTACAAAACACATGTTGTTTTGTCCAGAATTATCAGGTCAGTGAGTGTTTACAATTCTAAAAAACATTTCGTATCAGTTCACATACTCAATAATATCTCCCTTTTTAATTCAGATATTGGTGGTACTATAAGGGTACCAGCTGCACTGGTGTAAAACATGCCAATGGGAAAATTCCAATCACTGTTTCTCTGTCTGGAGATATATATATATATATATATATATATATATATATATACAGAACATTTGTTTTGTTGAAAGTTATTATCACCCCCATACTGTATGGACAGGTTGTGGTACAGTGCAGTGCTCCAGATAAGAAGGGGTAACAGAGATAATTTAGGGATAATTATCACTATTTTTCCATAAAAACATATTTTGTGACCCATCATTAGAACCGTCTCATCGAGACGGTTCAAATGAGGGGTCACAACATATGTTTTCCTTGAGAAATAAGAAAAATTATCTTTCAATTATCCCTGTTACCCCTTCTTATCTGGAGCTCTGACAGTGTACTTAAGGGTAAAGGTTTCCCCACAGCTTGGTGGCTGTAGGGGCAGTGAGTGTTACAGGTTCACCATTTGTTGGGCATAGCATTTAAAACACACAGCCCAACCCTCTCCTTTCGCTGCCTTTATCCTTTCCTAATTTGCAAAAAGTACCCATTTACTGCTAGGATAGCAGATTTTTTCAGTCACTGGCTGGCCAAATGGGGATTCAAATCTGCAACTTTCTGCATAAAAAGCCAAGTGCTTCTAACTACACGACCACTTGCCTTTCTTGGAGATTGATTTTCCCATTCCGATGATTCAAGAAGGGCAGTTGTCAGTTACTGGCAAAAGTATAAGCACTTAGTGCTGCTTAACTGCTTAGAAGGTCTAAGCCTGCCCTGGAAAAGTGTGGTTAGGTTAACTGACCATCCAGACTTGACCATAGCTGTTTACAATGAACATAAAGCAACAACATAACAATAACAATATCTGACACAGCCATGAGACACGATTAAGTTGTATCAAACATAGTGTTATAATCAGGCTCTAATGTGCATAGTTGGGCCATTGATCAAATACCATACTTGTATCATCTTGGTGTTAATCCCTTGTCCCATCTCCACCCCACCATGGGTTATTAGCACAGTTCCATCTCTGTAGATATGTACCATAGCCTGGCCCTGTAACCATGACAACAGAACAAACTTTGAAACCAGAGGTCATTTCAGAAATGGTCAAGCTTTTTGAATATTAGCAAAACTTTTCTGGAAAACTACAGCGCTCGGGTATCCCACTATATAAAGTCAACTCCAAAGCCTGATTAGATAAAACTTCTAGGTAACAGATTTCAGAAAAACATATGCATATACCGTATTAATCCTAATAAACATCCTTGCTCTAAAAACGTCCCCTGCTTCTTTTTCCAAAAATAACGTTTTTATTTATGAAATCCTGTTTGCTTCTTTGAAGACGTACCTGTTTGAAATGGGGTCTACTCCTCAAGGAAAGAATTTGCTCATAGAGGAGCAAATTCTTTCTTTGAAGAGTAGACCCCTACTGAAAAGAGAGGCAAAATAGTACAGCTGCTTCCTTTGCAAGTATACCCATTCACCTTAATACTGTTTATAAGTGGTACATGTGTATTTGGCTTTTCCTGATTTATTACACTTTAGGCTCTAATTAACAACCCCCCTTTCACAAAATGCAACGCCCCCCAGGGCTTGTAATAGAATTAATACAGTAAAAAGAAAACAAACTTACCTGGTAAAGAACCTTGACTGGAAAACCCACAGACATCTTAGACACTGACATACATAGGCCTCTCTTCTTCCAGTGGTTCTGGCTGATAAAAAAAGTACCCCTAATGTACTTAAGTATTTGGACACCTAAAATAATAAATTTTCCATTTGTCCCAAATGGAAAATTCATTATTTTTAGGTGTCCCAATATATACACACATTACGGTAGATCATTTTCAATGGTTTGTACTTAAAGTGATAAGAATAAAAATAGATGGATTTGCAAACAGCATAGATCCACATGAGGCTGCTCAATATGCATTCAGTAGGTGTGAAAATGGAGGGTGCATGCACAGTCTCACTCTGATTTTCTTACAACTTGGCAGGTATGACATTCTATCTTGAAAAGTTGCTGTGAAATTTGTTTCAAAATTTCATAGTTCAAATAATGGAAAGAATGAAAACTGAGCAAAAAGAAGAGTAAGCAGAAGGCTGGTTTTCAATCTCACAGTATAATAAGTCATTATAAACCTATTTTCCAAATACAGGTCAACTTCGTTGTGTCAAACTTGCTTATCTCGAAAACCCTGCTAGTGTCGAAGTGATCTCCCATTCCCGAACATTCCCCCTATATAATATTGCATTTCGACCTCTGTTGTGTCGAACTCGCTTATAACGAAAACACGGTTGTATCGAAGTGATTTTTGATTCCCCTCCGACACTTTCCATGTGTTTTACCACTGTTTGTGTCGAAGTCAAAATGTTTATTCAGAAAAAGATCGCCGAAACGATGGAAAGAAAATGACGGCCAATTTGTGTAGACGTTTTGCGGTAATGAAAAACCTGCATATTTTTGTCTTTAAGCAAATTGGTACAAACATCGAACAGTAACAAAGAAAAAGAACGATTTACCGAACAACTGTCTTTAATTGATCGCAGTTCAATCAACTATCCCAAATTATCCAATAATTATCCAATGATTGCGTGAAAGGATGCAGACATTGTTTTGTTGATCAGCTGTTTTTGTGTGTATGTTAACTGACCTTGAACCGTGTATACGTCACAGGTCAGGTGCGTTCGATTGGGAAGTTCTGTCAATTAGGCGCCTTTGAAATTTAATTGATTGAACAGTATTGAGCGGCGCTCTTTGATGCGGGCTATTAGTACCATTCTTTAAGCTGTCCCAAATCGTCTCATAATTAGTGTCATAAAATGTCAATCCCGTTTTCAGTAGAAACAGTTTTACTACGTTCGTGCTGCACACGTTTTGTAGAAATACTGACTCTACGAAAGTTAAGATATTGTATAGAACAAAAAATTTGGTGACGTCACAATTTGCCTATCTCGAACTTCGGAAAACTCGAAGTGGGTCCTCCATTCCCTTGGAATTCGAGATATCGAAGTTGGCCTGTAAAACATTCAACCTTGAACAGTTGCAGCTATGGAATCTGTTATGAAAAATTATTATTCAAAGCACGGAGAGAAAGAAAAAATGAGCAACATCATATGATTTCCAACAATGTGGCATTGGTGACAAGCAAAGGCTCTGTTCAGACTGCACATAGGTGCAGTCTGATCTGAGCCTTCGCTTGTCACATCAGCCTTCAATGGAAGTGGCTGAAGCCATACAGCCAAAAGTGAGGTCTCTGGTTACTGTGTGTGATTGAGGATGATGATCTGAGTATCACATGACAAAATAGCCACATTGTTGGAAATCACATGATGTGGCTCAAATATTAATGGGGAAGCAATTCTGCCATTACAAGTTTTGCCTTGTTTCCAAAAGGGTCAACTATTAAAGGAAAAAAATTGCGAGTGTAGGAGCAATTTTTTCCTTTAAAAGTAGACCCCTTTTGGAAGGGTTCCATATGCTAGGGAAGGAACATGAAGTCATAAAATTGTTTCCCTTTGATAAAATGGCAGAAAAACTGGATCTAGATTTTTGGGATTGTTTATGAAGGGACAACCCCATTTTATAGCAGAATTTCATATATGGGGTAATTTTAGAGAGAGGGAAATCACCCACTTATAGCCAAATAAATGTTGTGTGTTTTTCATCATTTTTACAAAGGGTGGAACAACTTATGTGACTTTCTGTTTGCTCCCTAGTATGATGAAGCACTTCCAAATTGGGTTTTTTTAAAGGAAAGAATTGTCTAGACAAGGAAATTTCTTTTCTTTAAGAGGTGATTTCTCTGTACAAGGGAAGTATAAAAGAAAATAGCAGACTTGTTGCCTTGAAATTGTACCCATGTACCTTAACAGCAGAGAACTCACCTGTTAAAATCATCAACCTCCTTTCTTCTCTTCTCAAAATTACTCTGCTGTTTACACTGAGACCAAAGATCACGCAGTGTACAGTTGGCGAGGAGGCGGTTGTAATATGTCAGATCACCTTCTCGGTACAGATTTATCTCCCTTACCTAATGGAATTAGGAACACACAGAAAATGTATACTGTATTAATCCTATTAAACTCCCAGGGGGTGTTACACTTTAAAAAAGAGGGGCTTTATTTAGAGCCTAATGAGAAATAAAGAGCCACTTCCACTGAAAAATTAGGTATCTGATCTGGGTCTACTCTGTCTTCCAAGGCCCATTTGATCTTCTGCTAGACATTAATGGGTTCACACGGTTATCAAAGTTTCAGAAAAGTCCAGAGTTATGCATGAAAAACATTTTTTTTCTTTTATGTATACATGAGGAAGTAGAGCAATGCTGTGGGTTTTTATTACAATATTCTACCAGCTACAGAAATCCTACCATACAGTTTTTTTGGCCCGTACCCCACTTTTTTTGTCAGAAAGTTATACCAATTTCCCTGAAAATTTACCTCATTCTGATAAACTAACCTGTTCTTGTGAGATATTCAGCTCCTGTGCTATACTGAAGATCACTTCTTCCATGATGACAACAGCCTGGGGAGCCCCGAATCCTCGGTATGATGTGTTTGAAGCAGTATTGGTCTTACACATGTAACCAGTGAACCGTAGGTTAGGGATCTTGTAGCCATTTTCTATACTCCAACCTGTCGCAGCCAAAACCTACAAAACATCACAGTTAACATAAAAAAGTTAAAATTGGGACACCATCAAATTATTACCAAAATTGTCATAAAAAATGAAAATTTGGTTTTACAATGCATTAATGTGTCTAAAAGATGCAGATGGAAGGTCTTGCCAGGGTTAAATTCTGTTGCCAATGGCAGAATAAAGTAGAACTTCAGTGGCTCGATCCCTGATGGCTCGCTAACCCTGCCTGGCTGGAACCCTTTCCTTGGTCCCTAGAGGTCACTTTATATAGACACTAACCCTGGATGGCCTAGAACTACCCTTGGCTGGAACTAATTTTCATGGTCGCAAGCCTGTTCGAGCCATCAAAGTTCTACTGTATAAGTTTTTGTCAGTTCCTTGCCAGATTAAACAAAGTTGCCCTTGTCACAATATGAGTTTGTTAGTTTGGTGCCCGTTAAAGTTGCAAATGGCAAAATATGAGTTTGTCAGTGTCTTGCCAGGTTAAACTAGGTTGCCAATGGCACAAAATGAGTTTGTCAGTTTCTTGCAAGGTTAATCTAAGTTGCCCATGACCGTTCCAAGGTGGTACTTCTGTTGGGGTTCCTTGATGTTACATTGTGCTATGTCCACTTGTCTATGTTCTTTGGCGGTTTGGTCACCTGTTTTGCTACCCAATCTGCCTTTTGTTTTGTTTTGTAAGTTAAAAATAAAATAGATGTTGATGCTGTTTTTGGTTAGGGTTGCTGAATGACCATCTGTTTGGGAAAGAGCTGCTTGTTCAGTTTACTGTGTGTGTCTTTCGTGAACTTGTGTCAATTTTTCCGTGTGTGTGTGCTTCTTTCCCTTTTGGTTTTGAGAGCGGTATGTGAGATTTGATTGTATTAATTCCTGATCATTGCCCATCTGTTTACTCTGCCAGTGACAGAATATGGTATTTCTGTTTTGAAGTACTGTACAAATTCTTAAAACTGATACTTAAAACTAAATAGTCACCGCGGATGTCCTAAAATTGAAACAGTTTGTTTTTCAATACAGTAAATAAAATATGATATGTAAATGAAAGGGCCAACAATGTCGACCCTGATCAGACTGCTCCTTCAGGAAGCAGTCAGATCTGGCTCAGCGGTCTTTTCTTAGACCTACCTGCCCAAATGTTTAGATTTCATAAACTATTTACATGTATCAACATGCCTATATCTACAACTAAAGGGCTAAAACCTGAAGGACTTACATAAGGAGATTGATCTGAGGAGTAGCCAGCATTTCCATAGAGCAAAAAGTCAATGGCGTTGATTTTTCCATCTTTGTTGACTCCAACCTGCGTAATGTATGAGAGATGGGGTGAGTATCTGATGTAAATTCTGACCATCTCCCACCCCCACCCTACAATGTATATTGTATTCCCTCTGAACAGTCTGGATGTTTTTTGTTTGTTTTTTTTTCTCCCCCCCCCTCCCCCCCCCCCCCCCCCCCCACACACACACAAAAAAACCCACTTATTTTCTGTCTTGTTTCATCAATGAAATATAACACATTGAAGAGAGAAAAAACAAAGACTGAACATGAGGTACATAAATATGACATAGAAACACAAATTCTTGATAAAAACAAGACCTGCACACATATATGATAGCTGGCCTGACAGTGCCTTGCCCATCAACATGAAAAACTTTGTCCTAAAACTTTAACATGTGACACCCACACCCATGCCCACGCCAATGCTGATGCAGATGCTGGGGTGACAACAAAGGTTCCCTGTTCTTTAGTACAGGCCAGCTAATTAGAGACAAATATACCTTATATTTGACAAGATAAGGATGTCTTTTGCCTGTGATAGCCATGTCCAACTCCCTAGGAAACACACTCCGGACAGGACACTTGAACCTGCAAAAAAGTAAATTGAGGAATCAGAAAAAAAACACTAAACATGCACTTCAGTTTTATATTTATACAGTGCAGACCCCAAGAACAGTCATATGTCAGCCAAAGTTTCTAATTTGGTGTGTTTTCTTGAAAAGATACTACTTTTATTTATTTACATAATTTTTGAGATAGTTCTGTTCATTCAGCTGTGATCCCAACTGTTTCAAACCACCTGAGAAAGTAGCATGTGTGTTAAAGATTTACACCCTCAATAGTTCTATTAATTTTAAAATTTCTCACAAAACATTATATCCTAGGCATGATAATGATTGCTATTAAAAGTACATTTATCTGCCAAATTTACGATTTGTGATGGTCATTGAAAATAGGAGAATTTAAGAAAATAAACAAAAAGAGCGGCAATAGCGGGTCGCCATTCCCGCCAAAAATGAAGACTGGATACGCCCAGCAATCATAGTTAATCAGGTTAAAGTTATATCATGAATAATCTTAAGCCCTTTCTTTAATCGTCTTCATACAGTTATTGGCTGAAAAGAACTCACGTGCACAGATTAGAGTTAATGCTATTGTAAAGCTATTTACTCCACCAATCATAAAATTCAAAACATGCTTGCAGAAACGCCTGTGGGAGTCAATCAATTTATGACGACAAAATATTCGTGAATATTCAAGAAGGGTATGCATTGATATATAGTCTCTGCCTCCGTAACACAACGGTTTTCGCTGAAGATTTTCTGAACAACTCTTAATTATGTTGCATACAACCAACCAGTTTCATAATTTTGTGATTACTTCGTAATGAAATACGAGGGAGTATACCTTTAAGAGAAGTGAGGTGCACACCAAACTTTTACAGGGAAATAAGAACAAGAAAAATTATCTAATAACTACCCTTAGAAAAGCTTTATCTGTGTGGTCAAGGTTCAATCTCGGCTGCATTTGTGCAAATGGTACCCTTTGAATGTCTTTGGCCCATTTTTCAAAGCCCAGTGCATCAGTCTGTACAAAAACCATTGCATCAACACTTTTTGGATCCTGGATCCTATAGTGTGTCAGCCTAAAATTTTTGAGCAGTGCAGCATATTTAAGTCTGTGTTGGAAGATTCTTTCTGGGGTAGTTAAATTTCACAGGATATAATCGATTCTGCTGATTTTCGTTTCCTGCAGAGACTGTACATCATATTTGGTTTCCGCCGAGACTGTCCGCGAACTCTTGCTTCCTGCAGAGACTATTGTCCTCGAAAAATGGCTTCCTGCCGAGACTGTCCGTGTGATTCTGCTTCCTGCCGAGAGTCTCGGCAGGAAGCAGAATCATGCAGACAGTCTCTGCAGGATGCAATTTATCATGTACAGAAGTCTCGGCAGGAAGCAAGAGTTCGCCAACAGTCTCGGCGGAAGCCAAATATGATGTACAGTCTCTGCAGGAAGCGAAAATTAGCGGAATCGATTATACCCTGTAATTATGAGAGAAAAGCATCCCGATAACTAAAACAGAGTGACTGGTAACAGAATCTTGAGTTGTGTCTGGTGCAAAATGCACGTGGGGAAACCAGGGATTCTAAAAGTATGTAGAAAATGGGAAAGCAAAATCAATTTGCTGATTTCTTCTGTGTTTAAATTGGGAGAAACTCTGCCAAACAAGTGAAACTACAACAAAACTGGGTGGACATAAAATGATGAAAAACAACAAAATGAAGAAAACAACTTAGCCAAGTCTTATAAGCAACGATCTGAGTGGTTATAAAAGCCACAGTTTGTTGTTCTTTACAGAAGCTGGGTTTACTTCTTTTTTACAGCTAGAGACTGAAGTACTGAAAAGGAAAATTCCTTGAAAAAGCTGGCTGATGGTCCCTTTTTCAAATAGTCATGGGTCACTGGCCCAGTCTTACAAAATTCAAGATTGAACCCAGGACCTTCCAGACCTCTGGAATTTCATATGAATCTGACCATAATTCAAGGCCTGAAACATTTCATTGTTAACCCTATTGCACTCAGAACGGCCAAAACTCCATGGAGTTTTGGCCGCTCTGAGTGCAATAGGGTTAAAGTACAACATTCGTTTTGGATTCTTTTTTTGTTCAAACAATATTTCATTTAACACAAACTATATGGTTACAAAATGGTGCAATATACAATGTGGTACAGGATTTGACAGTAAGCAAAACGCTTTTATGAAAGTCATCTCCTGTGTGTGTATCTTTTTGTTTACTGCTTTTTCTTTTGGCCCTAAAACAAAAGATATTTTGTAAGTAAGATGAGACTCACAATGTCATGAAATTCACCACAAACATGAAATGTTGTGATTCCATAGCACATGTTTATTTCTTGCAAACTGAACCTTTCTAAACGCTCTTGCCGAACTTTTAAATTTTCTGGAGGGGAATTACCTACTTTTTAGCTGCTACAGCTGCTGGTGCTGCTACCATTGTGTTTCTGGTTTCCTTCCCACCAAACCCACCACCTGATAATAAAATATAGAGGATCTTATATGAGTGGTCATTTCTTATGAAATTTATGGAACCAGCTTTCAGTGAGTTTCATAAATTTCATATGAAATGACCACGAGTGTAAGGTTCTGTTTATCATATGACATTTTAAAATGGGATTTTATCGCCTTCAAACTGAATACTATTTCCATAAGAAAATGCATTGTTGACATGATCGTTGTCAATGCTGTTACATGTACATGCCAAAATGTTATCAACCGTGTGGTCATACAATTTTTATGACACATTGTTATCCACCGAACAACAGCTACGTCATATGATAAAAGTAAATACAACAACTTGATTATTGGGATGGCAATATCCAAGCAAACAATGTATACCCAGATCAGGCCCCGAGGTTATAAAACTTTTTTCATGCTCAACTCAGCTGAGCATGAAATTTTTTCTGCTCATAAATTTTAAAATGCCAACAATTGTTGGCATTTTAAAATTTATGAGTAGAAAAAATAGCCTTCTTGGCTTATCTGAGCCTGAAAAATGCTGAATTTCTTGGTATTTTTATATCAATGGGCATTTTAAATTTCATGCTCAGCTGAGTTGAGCACGAAAAAAGTTTTATAACCTCGGGGCCTGATTGCTCCAATGAGGAACAGTCTGTTGCGGGTCTACACTGTTTGCAAGATAGCCAACAATTCTAACGATCCTACATTTGGGTATAAAACATCAACTTTTATGTTTAGAGGACAAATCTAAGGCAAATTTAGAATTTTCTCAACATCAAATAATATTGTGCAAATTTCAAATTGAAAATATTGTAAAGGTCACAGAGGCTACCCAGCAGGCACATGACGTCAAAATGACGTCGTACTAACGTCGATGTGATGTCATTACGTCGCATCGACGTCAGTACGACGTCATTTCAACGTCATGTGCCTGCTGGCTATGAGCAGCCATAGCTGAGGCATATTTCTGGTGAGAAATTATGCAGAAGTTTCTCACAAGCAAACACAACTTGGTTAACAGTATTCTGAAAAATCTGTTCTTACCCATTCTACGAAACTTGACGGTGAGCTTGTTATGAGGTAGATTCATTATGGAGCATAAATTTTCCTGAAAATTAAAAAGAAGTACTCTAGAAGCATTTCATATTAAAACTGAAAGGTCTTCAGGAGCTGTCTGATTGGGCTGTGCACTGCTTGCCTGTCAACCGACAGTATTATAGTGTCTGATTTATTTTACATAAAATAATCTAATAATCTATATTTCCTTTTTTTTTTTTAATCATTGGAATTTAACAGAATAGCTAAACTGAAATTGAGACTTAGATGCTTAAAGACACAAGCTTTCTAATTAAAGACTTGTTGTTTATGATATCTGCTTCATATGGCTTTATTGTGAAAGGGAGTCTCTATTGTGACTCCTTCAGATGACAATTAAACGATATACTTTAAACTGACCTGTAGTTATATACTCTTTAGAAATTTGGAAAAAAGTCACACAATGTCCTCCCAAAAATACTGCATTAGCTGGAGGTCAGATTCCAGATATAAAGGGGTAATGGGGATACATTATGGATAACTTTCCATATTTCTCCATAAAAACATAAGTTGTGAATCAGAACCATCTCACTGAGATGGTTCTGATGAGGGGTCACAACATACATTTTCAAAGAGAAATAAAAAAAATTATCTTAGAATTATCTGCAAAAACCCATCTTATCTGGAGCTCTGTGCCTGCATAAACATAACAGCTTGGGGCCTGCACAATACTGACTGAACTCTGACCTACATGTGTTGCAAGGAGGCACTGTGACGTAACATAGACATCCATCTCACCGCATTCCATCCGCGGTAGAGCCAGGGCAGCATGGGGTTCGAGGTAGAAATGCTCCTGCAGTCCTGTCTGAAATTCACCCTCGTAGATGTGATCAGAAGCTGCAAATCCCTCATCAAGATTACCGTCTTCTACGAACACCTTCTCATCTAACAGAGAATTCTGCTTGATTGCATCCTAAAACAAGTGTATTAAGTTATTAGACCTAAATATTAAGATCAGTCAGGAAAAGCAAATAGTAGACACCAAAATCACTGCAACAGTCTTATTGGAATATGCACTGTTTGCCATTCTTAAGGCAAATTTTGCCAATTTTAAAATAATTACAAAATTGTTTAAAGATACTGTAATGTTCTAAACTTTGGGACACCTAAAAAATTGATTTTCCCTTTGGAACAAATGGAAAATTTATTGTTTTTAATGCTTAGGCACATTACGGTATATACTGGAATATAATTTTAATGAATTCTGAATTTCTCATGAAAACATATATCATTGATAATAATCAAAACTAAGGGCACTTTTATCCGCCAAATTTATGATTTATGATATTCAAACCATTAACTTTTGTTCCCATTATCATTTACCCAATTAAAGTATCTTGTTATGGGGCCGTCCTTATAAAATCTAATGTTTGCTGTGCACCTATTCATAATTATTCAGGAGGGGTAGGTAGGTAGGTAGATTTTTTATAGGTGTCAAAAAGGACTGGCAGTGACTAAAATACATTTGCAAACAGTGCATACCCAGATCAGACTGCTCCTGAGGAGCAGTCTGATTAGGGTTTACACTGTTTGTCATTAAGAAAGGACAGTTTTAATTCCTCATAAAAACAGTGACTTAAGTTAAAATAATTCAATTTTAAAATGGAAGTAAATTTGACAAGAATTTAAAAGAATGGTTTTCTTGAATGACCAAAAAATTTATGGGAAGGGCCAAATTTTGTTGAGTAGGTAGGAAAACAACACCAACAATTTTTTTATGAATGGCCTGCTGAGCCACAGAATTAATCCCAGATTCAATCATAAGCAACTAGCACGAGCACTAGAATTATGACATGCAATTGTACTTACCATATTAATCCTATTAAACACCCAGGGGGCACTGCATTTAATGACAGGAGGACGTTATTTAGAGCCTAAACTGTAGTAATTCAGCTCCCGCCAAAATACATGTACATCTAATAAACAGTATTAAGGTGCAGGGTATACTTTCAGAAAAAGTAACTCTTTTTTTTGCCTCCCTTCTCAGTGATGGAGGTAAACTCTTAAATTTGTTCCTCTAGGAGCAAATTCTTTCCTTTCAGAGTAGACCCCATTTCAAAGAGCTACCTCATAAAATGAAGGAAATAGGAAGTCATGCAAGTTAATATAAGTTTCGGAAAAGCAGCAAGGGGTGTTTATTAGAGCAGGGGCATTTACTAGGATTAATATGGTATTTTATGGATATCAAATCTTCATAAGTTACAGAAACCGTTGCATCAGTTTCTCTGAACTGTCTCCACTTATAGCAGGCTACTGTACCTACCTCAATGGTCAAAATGGCTGGTAAGTCTTCATAAGTTACATTAACCATTGCAGCAGCTTTCTGAGCTATTTCTCTGGTCTCTGCTGCAATAACTCCAATAGTCTGGCAATGGTATAACACTTCCTAGAAAGACATGAATGGTAAATATTCTGAAAATCTAATAATCAAGTTGTGAGTGAGTGAGCAATTCACCTTTTGGTAGCCATACATACTTTAAACAGGTATACCTCTCTTCATTAACTGTAAGGTAAATCTTGGACTTCTTGTGTGACATTCGATAGGTGCAATTTTGTTTGTGGGACTAAATGACACCCTAAGCTATTGTTACATTGGTCAGTTGTACACTATCAGGTGACTTTTAAGTGACATTCAGGGTGTGGCTCAAAAAAGGTCCCAGCATGCACCATGTTGATAACAACAACAATAGTGGCGCTTACGTTGTCAATCAAATCAAAGATAGTTTTAGCCAAAATCGACGAGAAAAGCAACAAATCATATCAATTTTTAAACCGAAACAAATTCAGTGTTTGAAAGCTGCGACTGAGAAAGATATTATCAGCACTTATTTTCCATTGTGTGCTCACCATTTACAAGTTTTAGAGGATAGATCTACACTGTACCTTGTTTTTGTTTACAGATCCCGAGATGCCATTTTGGAAAAGAGCTTTGTCACATAAGCTGCATCACTAACTATTAGGATCCCATCTGACCGGGCAGAATTCTGACCAGTAAAATTATACCTAACCGGCCTCTAAAATTCGAGGTAGAATGAGATGTTTTGAATTAGGTCGGTTTCACATGTTTCTAGATTATTCTACATGTAGCATCATGTACGGTAAGACAAGCTGAAGTGTAAACAAAAAAAAAGTCCTTTTTTTGTTTCTTTGAATTGTCCTTATTGTCTGTGACACTAAATGACAGTCATTTCTTAGAGACACCTTCATCACTGTTGTTCTTATTCAGGGCAAACCGAAAGGAGGTATCATTAAATGGTGATTTGAGCCACAACATGACAAAACCAACAAAGTGGCATGTGCACCCAGCAAAGACTCAGATCAGCCTGGGCATCCACCCAGTCTGATCACTGACTGATTGATTGATTGATTTGTTGCTTTAGGTCTATGATAAACAGCTATGGTCATGTCGGGACGGTCAGTTAACCTAACCACTCGATTCCTGGGCAGGCTTAGACCTCCTAAGCGGTTAACTAGTACTAGGTGCACATACTTTCGCCAGTAACTGACAACTGCCCTTCTTGAATCAGCAGAAAGAGAAACGAAAGTATGTGGCCAGACCGAGTATCCAACCCAGGACTTATGAGTCAGGTGCCCTACCGACTGCACTACCCAGTCTGATCAGAGTCTTCACTTTCCGCAGGGAGTAAGCTTAGCCCTACGCTACCCTTTAAGTGCACAGCAAAGACTCTGATCAGACTGGATGGATGCCCAGGCTGATCTGAGTCTTTGCTGGGCACATATGCCACTTTGTTGGTTTTGTCGTGTTGTGGCTCAAATCATGGTCAATTTCTGTCCCAAATGATCTTGCAGTTGGAGAAAATTACAAGACAGAACATAATAATTTGTGGTGCAGTAAAAACCCAGTCTGAGCAAGGCATTAAAAAAAAAAGGCGTTTTAATATAGGCAATGAATCAAAATGCTATTTAGTATATAGAAAACTTATATCACCTTTGAAGCAAACATCTCTTCTTCCTTGATGACCAATCCCCAGAGGTTACTACCAGGCACATCTGTGTGGGTTATGTAACCATGGACACCAGGTAAGGTCAAGGCCTTACTTGTATCTATAGAAAGAATTCTTGCATGTGCTCTTTTACTTGTGACAAATCCAAGGGAAAGTTCACCTGGTAAAATTAAGTAATCAATTTCAGCTGGTGAAGTGACATGCTTCAATATTAAGACATTTCTTCTCTTGGTGAGGTACATGTAATATATTTCTGTTTCAAGACATTTAACAGCTGTTTAAGAAACATATGTCAGTTTTAGGGATGTTTCTTCAGTTGATGAAGTAACATATTCCAGCTTTAAGACATTTCTTTGGCTGGCGAAGTAGCATGCTACTGTTTAAACAAGAGGGCCATGAGGCCCTGAATCGCTCACCTGAGTATGGTGGCCATGTAGGTCATGTGACCTAGACCTCCTGATAAATTTTCTTTCCATCCGCCCCTGGGGGCTGTGTATATATTTAGTTACAATTAGCCCTGTGGCTTTTAAGGAGATGTCTTAAATTGTCAAAATATGAAAAACATGGGTCAGAGGTCAAAGGATGACCTTGACCTCTTGTACCTGCAAATCTTCAATGTACTAAGACAAATGTATATACCAATTTTTAGGCCAAAATCTTCTAAACTTGCCATGAACTCTTATGTTCTACCATTTTCCAATACTTGACCTTGCCTTAAAAATGGTCAAGGTCAGCCAAAGGTCATCATTTTAACAATCTTGATAGTACTCAAGTACCTGATGTTATATACCAAGTTTCAAGGCCATCGATCACTTGGTTCTTGAGAAGAAGATTTGTAAATGTTTTTGCCATATATGGGCATGGCAGCCATGTTGGTCATGTGACCAAGTCTGTTTGAACAAATTTTCATTCCCTCAGCCCCTTGAGGCTCCAAATGAAATTTGGTTACAATTGGCCCAGTGGCTTTTGAGGAGATGTGTGAAATTGTCAAAATATGAGAGACCAGGGTCAAAGGTCTAACAATGACCTTGACCTCTTGTACGCATTAATTTTCATGTATTCATTAAGGTGACTTTTTTCCCCTTTTTTTCAGGTCAAAATCTTCAACAGTTTCCAAGAAATCTTATGTTCTGGCATTTTCCCATATAAAGGCTAGAGAAAGCAAATTTGACCATACACGGTCAAGGTCAACCCAAGGTCATAATTTTAACAATCTTTGTAGAACTCATGTACCTGATGCTACATACCAAGTTTCAAGGCCATTGGCCTATTGGTTCTGGAGAAGAAGGTTTTTAAAGGTTTTTACAATATAGGGGCATGGCAGCCATGTTGGTCATGTGACCCAGTCCATTTGAACAAATTTTCATTCCCCTGCCCCCTAGAGGCTTTGTATGAAATTTGGTTACAACTGGCCCAGTGGCTTTTGAAGAGATGTGTGAAATTGTCAAAATATGAGAGACCAGTCACCAGGGTCAAAGGTCAAACAATGACCTTGACCTCTTGTGTGCATAAATTTTCATGTACTCATTCAGATGACTGTATATACCAATTTTCAGGTCTAAATCTTCAACAGTTTCCAAGAAATCTTATGTTCTAGCATTTTCCCATATAAAAGCTACAGAATGCAAATTTGACCTTATCGTAAAAAAGGTCAAGGTCAACCCAAGGTCATAATTTGAACAATCTTGGTAGTATTCGCATACCCAATGCTACATACCATGCTTCAAGGCCATCGGCCTATTGGTTCTGGAGAAGAAGATTTTTCTAGGTTTTTACCATATATGGGCGTGGCGACCATGTTGGTCATGTGACCAAGACCGTTTGAACAACTTTTTGTTCCTAAGTCCCCTAGAGGCTACATATGAAATTTGGTTACAATTGGCCCAGCGGTTTCAGAGGAGAAGTCGTTTGAAATTGTGGACGGACAGACGTACCTACCAGAGGTACACTGTGGACTGCACCCCGGAATTGGCACTGTGGGCTGCAAATTGCACCCCAGAGCGTCTTTTGCTACCCACGATGTTTGCATCCCATAATTGTTTGGGAAGTGTCCATTTGTTGAAAACTTACACCCCCTATATAGTTATAATTTAGGTGTGTAGAAATAAGCTTTGTGGGGTACCCTTATCGTGGATTAAACCTGCATGATTTATAAGTTTTGTCCAAAGGGGGGAGAACAATATGGGGTGCACCCCATAAAATTTATCGGACGAACATGTCCAACAATGGACAAATGAGTCTGTACACATTCTGGGTTGTACCCCCAATATTTAAAATTTAGTCATTTTAGCTTATTTGCAAGCGAATGAAATACATATATCATGGAGTGCATCCCACAATGCAGAATCACCCCACAAGGCACCATATTCTATACAAAACACCCCACAATGTAGGTCTGGTAAGAGCGGACGGACGGACGCCAGACGCTGGACGCCAGAGCCTTACCATCCTATAAGCTCCCCCGGAGCCGCTGGCTCAGGTGAGCTAAAAATATCTTGGGCTGGATAAATACCACGTTTTAATTAAATTTTGAACTGGTGAAGTAGCAGGTTCTAGTTTTAAGGCATTTCTTTTTAATTCAAACATGTTTCTTGAAATGGTGAAGTAACACTTAAATTCAGTTTTATAAATTACTTCAACTGCTGACGTAACACATTTCAATCTTAAAAGGATTTATTCAGTTGGTAGGGTAAAATATATTAGGTTTAACACACTTTTTTAGCTGGTGAGGTAACATATTTTAATTTAAACTCATTTCTTGAAATGGTGAAGTAACATGTTTTAGTTTTAAAGTCTTTTCTTCAGATAGTAATGTAACATGTTTTAGTTTTTAAGACATATCTATATATGGTAAAGAAATATTTTAGTTTAAAATAGTGTAGACCCTGATCAGACTGCTCCTATTAAATAGCAGTCTGATCTGGGTATGCACAGTTTGCTCAGCCCTATCTGTCCCAATACTTAGAATTTTTACTGCTGATTTTCATTTAGATTTTCAGAACCGTAAAGAAAATAACATCAAAGTCTCTGACTATAGTAAAGTGTCTTGACAAAAGAAAAGCTCTAGATGACAGCCATGCATCAAGAAGTTTGATATATCATAATCTGATAAAAAATTTAGATTTTATCATAATTTCATAAAATGTGACAAAATCTGTTTGTTACCTGCCATTTTTGGCATATCGTCAATGAAAACTGCCTCCCCACAGACAATTGCCTCTGCACTTCTGTGTGGGACAGGTCTGCCAACACTGTCAGTCTCACTTTGTTCCGGCTCTGTACAAGGATCATAGAACTGGGTACCAGTACATGGTGTCAGAGGTATAGGCTGGTTGACTTGGAAATCCCGACTGTTCTAAAATATTACTAAAATATACATTTCATTCAAGTGTCTGCCCCCTAGAACTGGTTACCAGTACATGGTGTCAGAGGTAGGCTCACCAACTTGGAAATCATATTTCTAAAATATACATTTCAATAGTGTCCAACCCCTGTGTAATATGTGTTTAGTTTATATATTTATCTCCACTAAAACAGCCATGGAAATTTCAGACAACTTTGGTTGTGATTTGTCACAAACTAAAATGACAACTGAATATTTTTATCTACCACTTAGAATTGACACTATATGATATAGCTGAGACAAAACATTTTTCAGAGTTTGCAGAGGTAAATTTTGACATCTGCTTCTTTGACAGTTTAAGAGTTAATAAATTTGAATATTCCTGGTATACTAACCATCTGTGCTCCTATCTTTGAAGCCACTTCATTAAAGAACTTAAAGAAGAAAGCACATGCCACTGAGATCTTGTAGTTATCAACTGGTTTGCTACTGTAAACTTCTGTCAGCTCCTCTGTCAGACTTTCAACAGCCACTTCCAGCAGACTTGTGTCCCAAGCTCTGCAGATAAAACAATTTTTTTACACAGTTTTACTGAAATTTGCTCATGCAGAAATGTATGTTTCTAGGGTTGATTTTCTCAACAAACCTTCTCAAGTCAAGTGTTAACACCCTGACAGTGCCTCTATACATGCATTTGTCTTGCTAATCAACTTTTCTGTTTGTGTAAAAAAGGCAAAGAACAAGGCTGTTTATCTTGTAAGTTTTTCCCACAAAGGAAACATCAACAAAACAGACACATGCAGACTCTTTACTTTGACAATTGACTGACAGCAAAATGTAAATGTACACATTCATGATCTTGTTTCTATAATATAGGCACAAGACAGATGAAAAGAGAGAGCAAACAAACAAATTTACTGAATTAATGAATTAATTTGTAAGAAATACATTCAACCACTCCTTTTCCATGTTTAAGGTATAAGATACACCTTTATGTTTTTCTGCAATTTTTACATATGGGAGCAATTGACAAAGCACTTCAAAAATTGGGTCTGCTCTTACATGTACAGGAAAGAGTTTGCTGCTACAGAAGTAAATTTTCTTCAAACGTTAACCGCCATTGAGAAGGGAGGCAAAACTGAAGATAGCAGAGTTGTTTCCCCTGAAAGTGTACTCATTCACCTTATCATCTGTTGCAGCATTCGGTCAACATTAACTTACACTGATCCCAGTCTGCAATTAAGGTTAAAACACTTCAAACCAATAGCATCATCTTATGTAGTAAGCTTAAACAGGATGACAGAATGATAAGTACTGAGTTTTGCATCTCTTTCAATAGTATTTCTGTCATATTTAGATAATGCTGACATGATAATGAAAGGTTCAGTACCATGGAAACCCTGGCGGATTTCAAACGCTGCACCACTATAGGCTGCAAGCATAAACATGTAAGTAAAAGCCATGAAGGTCTTGTCATTACATAGCTTCATCCGACAATAATTATTTAACTGTTTTGCTTAGTTCTTGGTGAGAAAATATGCTTTGACACTCATAAGAACTACCTAATTTTGGCAGTTCTAATAAAGGGCCAAAATATTTTATGGTCCTTTTTTTTTTCCTCCAGAATTATTGTTTATTACTTTCCTCTGCTTACCTCCCTTTTACTTTTTCTTCAGTTTTACTGGCCAGAAAAGCAGATCTATCAACCCCACCAAAACATAACTTGAGACACTCGACACAGCTGCTTGGTGAGAGACAGACAGACATACAGCTGTTCACAATAGCCAGGGAGAATGTTCGTCTGTCTGTCTGCTTCAAGAAAGATACATGCTGATTCTGAAACATATAGTAAACATTTATAGAACAAAATATATTTGAAAGAATTTTATTCATGTATGAATGTGACTATTACCAGACATAACAGACATGTACCTAATTTCTAGTATTTGTTAACTTGTCAATTATTCCACAAGATCAACAGGGGACTACATATACTAGCTTTTGCCAATTTGACAAACTCAGATCACTCAGTGCATATACAGTAAGCAACTTTCCTTGTGGTATAATTTAAATGAGAAATTACTTGCCTGTACTGTATAAGGTAGAATAATCTGTTCCAACACTTCATTCTTTTCCATCTTAAAACCATGTAGGGGAACCAGTCTGGCGCCATTTACTGAGGAGAAAAAGTAACTCAGTGTAAAGCTACCTACATGAATTCATCTTCAAACATTATAGCAATTTTAAAATCAATGCACATATTTTTGTGTTTTCTTTTCTGTATAAAATATGTGAATAGCTTTTGTACTGCACAGTTTAAGCATTTTTTTTAGCAAATAATTCAGGGCATTTGTCATACAACATGATAACAGTTTTAGCATTATGTTAATTCTACAGATACAAGAAATGCTGTGGTTGAGTGGTTATAGATGCTCGGTTACCGTGCAGAAAAATCCGGGAAGGTCGTGAGGTTGTGCCTGGGTTTCCCCATCCGACAACTGGAAATCTCTCTCTGTCAACCTAGCAGTAAATGGGTACCTACCATGAATCAGGGAAGAATAAGGCGGCAAAAGGAGAGGGATGGGCTCTGCCTTTCATATGCTGTGCCCAAGATACAGTGTACCCTACCCCCACTGCCCCTATGGCTACTAGGCTATAGGAAACCGTTACCTTTTAATTCTATAGACAGCTTTGAAGAACTGGATCCTGTTATTGTGTGAACATAATGATAAACCCCTTTCAGTATCACCGTCTAGTTGCTTATTCTGACGGTTTGAAACATTCCTTCTTCCCAAGGTCAATTGCAGCTTGGAATGGGCTTACAACTGAAGCTGTCTCTGCGGAGACAGTTGAGGAGTTTAAGTCCAAAATAGTGTAAACCTTGGGTTGGGCAGGGATAGAGCATAATGCCTATCCCTGAGGACTTCTTGTAAATAGTTTTAAATCTGTGTGGCCTTGTCATAGGTTGTGTAAATACTATCTTTTTTTTTTTTTTTTTGAAACTTATGCGCCGCACCCCGTGCCTGCCATCATGGTCAGTTACTGACCGAGTGCAGTATCAAAAAAAAGAAAGAAAACCATCATAGGTTCATTACTGACTGCACTGAAAAATTTTAAACATCTTCATTTGTCAAGATATGATCCATTGAAGTTGTTAACTACTCAAAGTTCTGTTAAAATTGAATATTAAATTTTACTGCTTCACTGAATTTCTTGGTTATAAGAAAGGGCTTTCCCCTTCCAAAACAAAGCCAAAAATCTAGATCTATCTTATAAGACAGCTCTTGATTTCTGGGATTGTTTTAGAAAGAAGATCTGGCTTATAAGACAGCTGCTGTTGATTTCAGGGATTATTTTAGAAAAAAGATCTGTCTTATAAGACAGATCTTAATTTTTGGGATTGTTTCAGAAGGAAGATCTGTCTTAAAAGGCAGATCTTGATTTCTGGGATTGTTTTAGAAGGAAAAACCCCACCTCATAGCAGACCTTCATTAAACTGATTTAGATATTTGGGGTCATTCTAGAGATGGAAAAACACTATTTTATAGCCACATAAATGAGCCAAGACACAACAAAACCAAAAAATGTGGTTGTGCACCCAGCGCAGACTAAGATCAGCCTAGGCAGCTGCCAGGTTTTACCAGACTCTTCTTTAAGTGCTTAAAGGGTAGCTAAGGGCCTAAGCTACCTCCATGAGGACAGCGAAGACTCTGATCAGACTGGGCGAATGCCCAGGCTGATCTGAGTCTGCGCTGGGCGCACAACCACATTGTTGGTTTTGTCATGTCGGGGCTCTAATATGGTTAGCTATCTCCCAATAATTTCTGTGATGGTTTGCTTCAACTGTCAGTCATATCAGAAGGACAGAAATGTTAATTAAAGCTCAGCCACCTTACATCAATGCCACCCTAAATACCTAGTGGACTCTTCCACCTAACAGTTGAAACAGGCCCATTTCCAATTTCAGGGGTGTCTTACTTGAAGTATGTACATATATAACTCACACATCCTGGCACCACACTGTTTGCAAAATCCCTTTTAAGGGGCACTTAATAGGAATTACCAGGTATGTGCTAAGATATACCTGAGGTAAGTTTAAGTTGAGCGTCCAGCGCCATTAACATCACAGTGACATCAGAATTGGACCTTCCACAAGCTATACTACCTCCTAGGGTCTAAAGATAAAAACAGAATAAAAGTATGTTTAATCAATCAGATATAACATTTTATTTTTCAATACACACATCAATTTAATCCTCCGCTAAATATACATTACAAGCTCCAAATCAGGAAAAATTTTCGTGGTATTTAGGTCTGTTTTTCTTATTTTTTTCAATTAAGCTGAATGTGCACACTTTCAGGGAGAGCAACTCTGCTGTTTTTCATATTTGCCTCCCTTTCCCACAGGGGTCAACATTTCATGAAAAGAGTTTGCTAAATTTGCTCCTCTAAAAGCAAATTCTTTCCTTCAAGAGTAGACCCCTTTTTGGATGGATTCTGTCACCCAGAAATGCAAAGAGGATTTTTTTTTTATTGATCTGTTGCTTAACGTCCATGGTAAACAGCTTTGGTAATGTCGGGACAGTCAGTTAACCTAACCACACTATTCCTGGGCAGGCTATGGTTTGAGGGCTGGATTTGGATTTTGATTGTTTCAGTTCCTGGTCTTTGCATACTTTTTACTTTCAGACCTCCTAAGCGGTTAACCAGTACTAAGTGCACATACTTTTGCCAGTAACTGACAACTGCCCTTCTTGAATCAGCGGAAGGAGAAACGAAAGTATGTGGCCAGACCAGGTTTCGAACCGAGGACCTCTGACTTGCTCATAAGACAGTCATGGGTTCGAAACCCAGTCTGGCCACATACTTTCGTTTCTCCTTCCGCTGATTCAAGAAGGGCAGTTGTCAGTTACTGGCGAAAGTATGTGCACTTAGTACTGGTTGTATTTGGTTAACCGCTTAGGAGGTCTAAGCCTGCCCAGGAATAGTGTGGTTAGGTTAACAAAGAAGAAGTAAAAAAAGTTGTCTCCCTTTGAAAAGTGGCAGAAAAACATGATGGTAAACCCATACACCTTAAAGGATGATTTGCAATGCCTCATCTGACTTAATTCAAATGACAAGGTTTTAATCTAAGTCACAATACACCAACAACATTCCCCTTCTTCACCTTTAAAGTAGACTGATGTTTACAGAGTTTTCATTGTATGCATGCTCACTTGAGTAGTTGCCCTGGAAAGTCTGATTGTTCCATTTAATATGCTTGAGGCAGGGCGGGTATGTTACTCTATCGTTATATTTTCTCAACAAATCTGATTACATGTTATTAAATAAATATCACATTATGCAAGCTGAAGGATTGTTTCTTTACTATTCAGGACATTTTC
The DNA here is from genome assembly GCA_963989385.1 of Ctena decussata. Taxonomy (NCBI): domain Eukaryota; kingdom Metazoa; phylum Mollusca; class Bivalvia; order Lucinida; family Lucinidae; genus Ctena; species Ctena decussata. The sequence goes on from OZ022504.1 coordinate 56,268,572, forward strand.
TTAAGGTTTTTGAAATCTGAGTTACGTTAAATGTTCTATCAAGGATAGTGGTAGCTGTCCCATGCAAGATGGTGTGACAAAATTAACTCATACTACGATGTGACCTAGATAACCCTATCCAAAAGGTGAGAAAGAGAAAAGTTTCAACAGCATAGGATTTCTTTCACCAACATGCAAATTTCCTTTAGATACAAGATGAAATGAATGTTTTACTCACAGCAACATTGCGTATCTGGTCCGCTCCATATCTTCGAATCATCAGTCTCAAGGCCTGAAAATGTTTGCACTTTGTCTCTGAAATTAATGAAATCAAATTCAAACTGTGACATACAAAACAGATGCTTTAATAAGGTTAATGCATACTACTTCCTTGGGGTTTTTGCCATTTTATGTATGGGAGACAATTTTTAGGACTTCCTGTTTGGTTTCAAGGAGGATGGAACTTTTCCAAGAGGGGTCTACTCTTACTCGATTTCCATTGCACACTGCATTTCATTATCATCCTCCTATTGTCCTGGTATGACTAAAATACTGTTGAAAAGGATGTAAAACTGCAAGTCATCCACCTATCCTTCATTCAGATCTCTAGCTTGGTTCCCCGGTTAGAATTCTAAACAATTGTAACTGAGAGCCTTAGAGCTGAGCACAGCTGGTTTACCTGTAATATATAATTTTAGGTTCTGTGACTGGATAAACAAACCTGAAGAACAGGTAAGAGCCTCATGAAAGATCTTGAGCAGAATTCATGCCAGTGTGTTAAGGAGAATGGATACACTTTAACCCTTTGGCACTCAGAACGGCCAAAACTCTTTGGAGTTTTGGCCATTCTGAGAGCAATAAGGTAAAAGGAAAGCAAAAATGTTGTTTTCATTTTCCCTCCCTTCACACATGAGGTCAACTGTTAAAGGAAAGAATTTGCTCCCTTAAAAGGTTATCCAGGGAAGCAAACAGGAAGTCACAAAAACTGCCTTCCCTTGTAAACTAGCAGACAAAATGCTAGTGTACCTATACGCTTCTAAATCATAAAGATGAACATCAGAAAAAAACAAATCTATTTCTTTCTAATTAACAAAAAGTTGCCAACAATTAGCACTGGCAGTCCTGTTCATTTTAAAGGTTACAATATATCTGAAATACCTGATTTTCTTACCGTCTAGCTGTGCCTCCAGTGTCTTTAAACTGTGTCCCAGCTCAGTAAGAGTCAGAGCAGCTCCAAGTGTCACACCATTTGCATCAACAACTGCTTGTTTCAGAGCAGGGACACAGCCACCATATAACAAGACATCTGATTGGTTAAACATGCCAACCTTGATCTGCCAAGCTGCAATAGAACAAATAACAGCCGCAGCATAGAATTCAAAATGTAGGTTGTGAAGATATGCCAAGTGCTCCAGATAGGGAGGGGTAACAGGGATAACTTTTCTTACTTCTCAATGAAAACATATGTTGCAACCCCTCATTAGAAACATCTCAGTGAGATGATTCTAATGAGGAGACGCAACTTAAGTTTGTAAGGAGAAATATGAACAATTATCCCTTAATCATCCCCCTTATCTCTCTTTATCTGCAACACTGCATGCCAATTAAGAACTCATGGAAGGTGGGTGTATATTACAAATGCTGTAGTTATTATAAACCAGAATTTTATTTTCAAAATTAAAGTGTCTGAATGGGTATACTTTCAGGGGAACCATCTCTGCCATGTTTTTTCTTGCATCCATTCTTAATGGAACCAACTCTGCCATTTTCATTTTTGCCTGACAAATCCATTGTCCGGCTGCCCGGGACAAGTTAAAATTTTTGCTGGGCAAGTAAAATATTTTCTTACTAGCCCAGAAAAATGTATAAGCTATATAGGAAAGCTCACAGAATTTTGGCATTCTGTAGCAAGCGCTTTGTACCGGGCAAGTAGATCAAATTTTGATTTGTCAGGCCCTGTGCAGCCTGTTTTCTCAATGGGGTCAACTCTTAAAGAAATCCATTCCTATGATGAACCCCATTTTGGAAGGGCTTTGTCATCCCAAGAATCAGAAGTTCCCCTTTCTAAACATGGTGAACAAACTTGATCCTACATGCCTTAAGAACCAATGGACCATGAAAAATATGTTGTAAAGGCTTATTTTCTCATTCAAGAGCAAAAAGGACCAAGATTTTTTAAACAGACTAGCTATGCATAATGATAATGGCAAATAATATTACCATGTGATTTTTAATTCTCAGGCATAATGTATTCTGAATTTTCTTGAAAATAAAACCCTTGCAAATAATTTCATGCAAAGTAAACAAAATAACTGAATTGAAATTTTATGGAATGAATAGCAAATTAAACTGTGCAAGAACTCTCGACCACCACTTGTTTTTTTTGTTGTTTTTTTTTGGCAATTTTACTGTGATCTTCAGTGGATGTTACTGACCTCTGAAACTTGAAAATGAAACTTGCCAAAGGCTGCTTTCATAAATTTTATACCAACTTACCACTTGTTTATAGCCCTCATAACCCCACCCCCCTCCCCCAAAAAAATTGGCTGCAAAGGCTGATGATGCTTCTGATAAAGTAATTAAACAAGAGGCCCACAGGCCACAAAGCTCACCAGACCTCTAGCTCAAAATTGCATATCTAATTTGTATAGGCTCAAAATTGCTGTCACATTTGTACAGGCTAATACAAAATCTACAACTACAAAGTCTCAGTCTGACAGTCTGTTGAGTTCATAACAAAATATGTAACTATTTTTCCGTATTTTGATTGTAGTAAATGCCATTTTTTCATTTTCCCCATCATAAGTCAATGCAACTCTAATTTGCCATAGCAACCAAATAGAAGAGCCGATTTTCAGAAAATAAAACCCACAAATTTTCAATTCCCCAGCCAAGGATACTAAAGATAAAGTCTGAGCCCAATTCGCCTAGTTGGTTTCAGAAGAGATAATTCTTTTAAGTATTTTTCCCCCCTTTTTTTGCTTTATGGCTTCCATGACATCCAATAACAAGAGGGCCATGAGGCCCTGAACCGCTCACCTGAGCAATTGGCAAAGTGGCTTTTTCTTATGTCTGAAATTGTTAAAATATGAATCTTGGATCAAAAGTCATAGAATGAGCACGACTTCTTGTACTCATAAATCTTCATGTCCTCATTAAGACAACCATATACCATTATTTAGGCAACAATCTTCAAAACTTTTCATGAAATCTTATCTAGCATTTTCCCATATTTGTCCACGCTGCAAAAAAGGTCAAGGTAAACCCAAGGTCATCATTTGAACAGTTTTGGTAGTACTCTGGTACTCCATGCTACTCACCAAGTTTCAAGGCCATAGGTGTATTGGTTCTGGAATAAAAAATATGAACGGTTTATACCATAAATGAATATGGCAGCCATGTTGGTTATGTGACCTGTACCCTTTTAACAAATTTTTGTTCAATCAACCCCTGGAGGCTCCATATGAAATGTGTTTACAATTGGCCCTTTGGCTTTTGAGTAAATGTTTGAAAATGTCAACATTTGAAAGATCTGGGTCAAAGAATGACCTTGATCTCTTTACTCATAATTCTTCATGACCTCATTAAGACGACTGTATATACATATTTTTATGCCAAAATCTTCAAAACTTCCCATGAAATCTTATGTACCAGCATTTTTGCATTTTTGCATATTTGACCTTGCCATAAAAAAGGTCAAGGTAAACCCAAGGTCATCATTTGAACAATCTTGGTAGTACTCTGGTACTCCATGCTATCACCAAGTTTCATGGCCATTGGTCAATTGGTTCTGGGAAGAAGATTTTTAAAGGTTTTTACCATATATAGGCATGGCGGCCATGTTGGTCATGTGACCAAGACCATTTGAAGAAATTTTTGTTCCCTAAACCCCTGAAGGCTCTGTATGAAATTTGGTTACAATTGGCTCTGTGGCTTTTAAGAAGAAGTTTGAAATTGTCAAACTATGAGAATTCAGGGTCAAAGGTCAAAGAATGACCTTGACCTCTTGTACTCATGAATCTTCATGTACTCATTAAGATGACTGTATTTACCAATTTTTAGGCCTAAATCTTCAAAGCTTTCCATGAAATCTTATGTTCTAGGCTTTTCCCATATTTGACCTTGCTGTAAAATGGTCAATGTCAACCCAAGGTCATCATTTTGAACAATCTTGATAGGACTGGAGTACCCAATGCTACATACCCAGTTTCAAGGCCATTGGTCAATTGGTTCTACAGAAGAAGATTTTTAAAGGTTTTTACCATATATGGGTGTGGCGGCCATGTTGGTCATGTGACTTGGACTGTTTGAACAAATTTTCCTTGCCTCATCTCCTGGAGGCTCTACATGAAATTTGGTTACAACTGGCCCAGTGGTTTTTGAGGAGATTGTTTGAAATTGTCAAAATATGAGTTCTGGGTCTAAGGTCAAAGAATGACCTTGACCTCTTGAACTCACAAATCTTCATGTACTCATTAAGATGACTGTATTTACCAATTTTAAAGCCTTAATCTTCCAAACTTTCCATGAAATCGAATGTCCTAGCATTTTCTCATATTTGACCTTGCCATAAAAAAGGTCAAGGTCAACCAAAGGTCATAATTTGAACAATCTTGATAGAACTTGAGTACCCAATGCTACATACCAAGTTTCAAGGCCATCGGTCAACTGGTTCTGGAGAAGAAGATTTTTAAAGGTTTTTACCATATATGGGTGTGGCGGCCATGTTGGTCATGTGACCTGGACCGTATGAACAAATTTTCCTTCCCTCAACCCCTAGAGGCCACATATGAAATTTGGTTTTAATTGGCCCAGTGGCTTTCGAGGAGATTGTTTGAAAATGTCAAAATATGAGAGTTCTGAGTCAAGGTCAAAGAATGACCTTGGCCTCTTGTACTCATAAATCTTCATGTACTCATTAAGCTGACTGTAGATACCAATTTTTAGCCCAAAATCTTAAACAGTTTCCAAGATATCTTATGTTCTAGCATTTTGCCATATAAAAGCACAAAGAAGCAAATTTGACCTTGCCATAAAAAAAGTCAAGGTCAACCCAAGGTCATAATTTGAACAATCTTGGTAGTACTCACATACCCGATGCTACATACCAAGTTTCAAGGCCATCGGCCTACTGGTTCTGGAGAAGAAGATGTTTTTAGGTTTTTACCATATATGGGCATGGCGGCCATGTTGGTCATGTGACCAGGACCGTTTGACCAACTTTTTGTTCCCCCTTCCTCTAGAGGCCACATATGAAATTTGGTTACAATTGGCCAAGTGATTTCAGAGGAGAAGTCGTTTGATATTGTGGACGGACGACGGACAGACGACGGACGGACGACGACGGAGCCTTCCCATCCTATAAGCTCCCCCGGAGCCTCTGGCTCAGGTGAGCTAAAAAGTGCAGTGGGCCAAAAGATACAGCTGATAGAAGACTTCTCAAGGAACATTTCTATAAAAGTTTTGTCAACATATCTACAATGGCTTGGCAGTAAATGCCATTTTTTCAATTTTCCCCATTATAAGTCTATTTAACTCTAAGTTGCCATAGCAACCAAACTAAAGAGCCGATTTTCATAAAAAAACACAATTTTTAAATCCCCGAGACTAAGGCTACTACAGATGGAATCTTGGCCTTATCAGTCTTGTGGCTTCTGCGGAGATAATTTTTAAAGTAGTTTATTTTCATTTTTTAGCATTTTGGTTTCAACCAATAAAGCTGGTGGGTCAAAAAACATATAGCTGATAGAAGACTTCTCAAAGAACATTTCTATAAAAATTTTGTCAACATATTCGCAATGGCTTGGCAGTAAATGCCATTTTTCAATTTTCCCCATTATAAGTCAATGCAACTCTAAGTTGCCATAGCAACCAAAATAAAGAGCCGATTTTCATAAAAAACACAAACTTTCAATCCCCCAGTCTAAGGATACTTCAGATGAAATCTGGGCCTTATCTGCCCAGTGGCTTCTGAGGAGATAATTTTTTAAATAGTTTATTTCCATGTTCTTGTATTTTGGTTTCCATGGCAACCAATAAAAGGAGCAGTGGGCCTAAAAGGAGCAGTGGGCCAAAAAACATATAGCTGATAGAAGACTTCTCAAGAAACATTTCTATAAAAGTTTTGTCAACATATCTGTAATGGCTTGGCAGTAAATGCTAGTTCTAAGTTGCCATAGCAACCAAACTAAAGAGCCGATTTTCATAAAAAACACAAACTTTCGATCTTCCAGCCTAAGGATACTATAGATGAAATAGGGCCTTATCAGCTCAGTGGCTTCAGAGGAGATAATTTCTTAAGTATTTTTTATCCCTATTTTTGCATTTTGGTTTCCATGGCAACCAATAAAAGGAGCAGTGGGCCAAAAAATATACAGCTGCAGTGATTTTTTTACAAATCTCCTTCTTTGAGTCCCAGGACTCACAAGACCTAAAATCTTTGCATCCCAAGCTCAAGGGTTTGCATCTTTACTGGGATGCAAAAGCAATATTTTCTCTGCATCCCAAACTTAAAAGGCTTCAAAGGACAAGCCCTATAAGTAAAAAATAACCAACGTCAAGCTCCTGTGGTCACAGGAATAAAATAAATCACCTGTTGTCTCATTGTCAGACAGCATATTTGATTTGGAGACATCCGTTGTCATTTCGGATTCGGAAGTTTGATCAGAGTCTGATTCATGGAATTGGCCGAGGAGTTCCGAATGGATTACTTATTGACCCGGTGTATTGATAAAAGTTTGCACTTAGGTAAGAGCCATCACCGTGGTCGATAATACTATGTTCCTCCGGTACTGGACAACTACTATTGATTATTGGTATTACAGGTAGACTTCGGTATTTAGCGGGAGGAAAGACTATGGTACTGTTCTTTACCAGTAATATAACAATCTGCTAATGCACCGTTGCTATATTCTTAAAACGAAAGTAGCTTTGTAAACGAAGCCGAAATCGGAAGTTGGACTACCGATCGGCTATTTTTATGCGTCCCGGAACGCAGCCAAGGAAATATTTTGCATCCTCTGGGAAAATTATGCGTCTAGGACGCAGGACGCAGGGGTAAAAAAATCACTGCAGCTGACAGAAAACTTCTAAGGGTACTTCAGGAAATCTGGGCCTTATCTGCCCAGTGGCTTCTGAGGAGATAATTTTTTAAGTAGTTTATTTCCATTTTCTTGTATTTTCGTTTCCATGGCAACCAATAAAAGGAGCAGTGGGCCAAAAACATTTAGCTGATAGAAGACTTCTCAAGAAATATTTCTATAAAAGTTTTGTCAACATATCTGCAATGGCTTGGCAGAAAATGCCATTTTTCAATTTTCCCCCTTATAAGTCTATGGGAGCTCTAAGTTGCCATAGCAACCAAACTAAACGGCAGATTTTCATAAAAAACACAAACTTTCAATCCCCCAGCCCAAGAATGCTACATATGAAATTTGGGCCCAAACGGCCTAGTAGCTTCAGAGGAGATGTCGTTTAAAAGTGTTGACGGACGACGACAGACGACGATGGACAACTGCCTATCCTATAAGCTCCCCCGCAGCCTTCGGCTCTGGTGAGCTAAATTAATTAGACTGCCAGAAATAATTACCATAACTGTCCTCAATATGGAACAGGTGTGTTTTACAATGCAGTAGTATGTCCAAAAGATCCAAATGGAATGGCAAACAGTGTAGACTCTGATCAGACTGCTCCTTTCGGAGCAGTCTGATCTGGGTCTGCACTGTTTGCTCAGATGTATCTGTCCCAATATTTAGAATTTCTACGGTATGACCTTCTCTCCTCGAGTTGCAGAAAAGACATAACCTCTAAAGAAATGGAACTTACCAGCAGTGGTGTTGCCCATTATTACAGGGGCATCAGGATACTTGTTCTTCAATGTTACCAGCTCCTCAAGGCTTGTTGGTCTGATCCAGGTCCATTTACTGCCCTTGAATTCCACAGTCTTGTTATACTGGTCGCTCAACTATCAAAATAAATCAAATTATATCTAATGCCACTCATTACAATACTATTTTTGGATATAATGCTGTTATGCATATAGCTCCCATTGAAACTAAGCTACATCATGTCGTAGGAAGCAAGTCTACAAAACTTTAAATCAATAAAACAGAAGACAAAAGAGTTGCCAGGGTAAGATTCTGGATGGATGGGAAGATCGGTCGACAAAATAACACACATGAATAGACAAGGGTCATTTCTATAGTCCCCCTCTACCTATGTTGGGTGACAACAAGTAGAGACTCTGACAAATGTGCAGACTGCCTTCTTTTTTCAACCTTTCACAGTGCAATCCAGATCAGACAGCTCCGAAGGAGCAGTCTGATCTGGGTCTACACTGTTTGCCATTCCATCTGCCAGTACACATTTATACATTGTAATAGCAATCCATTTTTGGAAATTCTCAAATATACTGCAAGTTTTACGGTACAGACAAAAAAAAACAAACTTTTGCAAAAGTGCCCCCTTTTGAGAAATATCAATGTACTCCCTTTGCAGAATGGTTACTTCCCTTACCCATACTTGTAAAGGTGTATGGGTAGACTTCCATGTTTTCCACAATTTGTTCAAAGGGGTACAACTTTTCCGACTTCCTGTTCGCTTCCCTTGATGAAAAAGCCATTCCGAAATGGGGTTTACACATAACTGAAAGAATTAGCTCCTACAGGAGCAAATTCTTTTAGAGTTGGACCCTATTGGGAAAGGAGGCAAAAACAAAAATGGCTGAGCTACTTTCCTTGAAAGTGTATACCCATTTCCCCGGGAAACTATTCAAAAATGGCCTCTACTCTATAAGGAAAGTGAGAAAGGAGGCTAAATGAAAATGGCAGAGCTGCTTTCCATGAAAATCTACCGATTTACTGGAGACAACCAAGTCATGTTTCTCATGGTGGGAACATGGTGGGAACATGGTGGGAACAAGCACTTACCTGTAGTTCTGGTGGAAAAATTGGAACTTGAGCATCATCCAATCTTGATTGTGATGACTTATCTATATTGTTGGGAGCAGACTGAAGCTAGAATAAAGAAACAGTGTAATTTGAAGATGATAAGATACACACAGTATTAGGCATGTTTTAGGTCATTCACTGATGAGAGTAAATTGTAGTACAGTGCAAATTCTCTCCAACAATCTCCCATAGGAAGACAAAAACAACTTTTGTGGGGATGACACTGCTACTGAAAGGCTGAATATATTGAGTGACTGCTCTATGGGAGATCCAAGACTGATACAGGGATGATAATGTTCTTAAAGTATATTGGTACACTTTCAGGGGAAGCAACTTGTCTGTTTTCATATATGCCTCCTTCTTGATGGGAATTAACTCTTAGAGCAAAGAATTTGCTCCTTCATTCCTTAAATAGTAAACCCAATTTTGGAAAGGGAAGCAAACAGAAGTTACCAAACATTGTTCCCCTTTGTAAATAAAAGCACTGCAGGCACTGCATGATACCCCGCCACTGTTGGGCATCATAACTTTTTTTTGAGATATATAATAGCTAAATAGCAAAAGAACAAGGATAGACAGAGATATGATGTCCTTACTGTAAATAGATATTAATATAAACCACTCATACATGAGCAGTCTTTTGAGATTTCTAACAATGTGGGCATTCTGACCAGTGTAAATTTAGATCAGGCTGTAAAGCATTTCTTTGAGCTGAGAGATTTTGTTTCTTATTCTATGGTGTAAACATATCTGTGAAGTATCATTCAGATATTCCATATAGTATAGGAACTATAGGTGAAAAACCATTTTCAGATCTATCAAAGGTGGATAACTCATGAACTTGAAAGGCCAGAGTGACAGTCCTTAGTCACAATGTGTAACCTTTGATGGTCAATATATCTGTGAAGTTTCATTCAGATATCTCATAAAGAAAAGGATGGATGGATGACTTGCGATTAAACTTCCTTTTCAACAGTATTTCAGTGTTTTCAGAATGATTGGCGGGTGATAATGAAAGGCTGTGTGCAATGGAATGCCGTTTACAATGGAAAATACTCCACTTCGGGCAAGGCTCGAACCTGTGACCGCTAGATCAGTAGGACAGCGCTTAACCCACTGAGCTACCAGGCTCCTTCATAAAGAAAAGGAACAACAGGTCATAAACCATTTTTCAGATCTATCAAGGGCAGATAACTAATGAACTGGAAAGGTCAGAGTGACAGTCCTTAGTCACACTGTGTAACCTTTGATGTGAAACATATCTGTGAAGTTTCATTGAGATATTTTATATAGAAAAGGAACTACAGGTCAAAAACCATTTTTTCAGATCTATCAAGAGCAGAAAACTCATGAACTGGAAAGGTCAGAGTGACAGTTCTTTGTCACAATATGTAACCTTTGATGGTCAACATATCTGTGAAGTTTCATTCAGATATTCCATATAGCAAAGGAACTACAGGAAAACAAATATTTTCAGATCAATCAAGGGCCGATAACACATGAACTGGAAAGGTAAGAGCGACGGTCCTTAATCACAATATGTGACCTTTTATGTTAAACAGATCTGTGAAGTTCCATTCAGATGTCATAAACAGTAAAGGAATAACAGGCCAAACACCATTTTTCCAATATGAACAAGGGCAGTAACTCTGTTATAAAACTAGAGGTGGCAAGCATGGCTTACTAAATACCCCCCGCATTTAACAGTTAGGCATGCAGCTTTGTCATTTAAGTTTTACATTTACACAGCATACATGTTATGACAACTGCAAGTGCACATCTATATACCAATATGTGTTCACATATTTAATATCAGTCAAACAGTTTAGGAGAAGTAGCGACAACAAATTCTGTTTTCCAAGACAACAAAGGGGTACAACAAAGCTGAAAAACCCTTTTGAGAAAAACAGAGCAATATGTGCCAACTCTTTCCTTCTACTGTATCTGTGCACCAAATTTGAATAAAATGGAAGTGAAAATGCCTGAAAAAAACTTCAAAATAAGGCAAAACATATAAAAAAGGGACATAACTCATGCACAAAGGCTTAATGCTTATCTTCATACCAATATGTGTTCGCATACTTAATTTCAAGAAAATCTGTCAAATGGTCTTGGAATAGTAGCGATAACAAACTTTTCTTACAAAATATACAAAGGGACATAACTCTGCAGGAAAACTTTCCAGGAAAAACTGAACAATATGTACCAGCTCTTTTCATATGCTGCATCTAGTAACCCAATTTGAATAAAATGGAAGCAAAAAAGGCAAAAACCCTATAAAATAGGGCAAAATTATCAAAAAGGGGAATAACTCAAGCAAAAAGGGACAGAATTTAAAATCAAAACCCTAATGCACATCTTCATACCAATATCTGTTCACATACTTAATTTCAAGAAAATCCATCAAACCATCTAGGAGGAGTTGCGATAACAAACTTTTTTCACGAAAAAATACAAAGGAGCATAACTCCGCAATAAAAACCTTCCAGGAAAAATTGAAAAAAACATATCCACTATTTTCTTATGCTGCATCCATGGACAAAATTTGAAACAAATTGGAGCAAATTTAATGCAAAACCCCTATAAAATAGGGCAAAAAATATCAAAAAGGGGAATAACTCAAGCAAAAAGGGGCAGAATTTAAAATCAACACCCTAATGCACATCTTCTTCCAATATCTGTTCACATACTTAATTTCAAGAAAATCCATCAAACCACCTAGGAGGAGTTGCGATAACAATCTTTTTTCACAAAAAATACAAAGGGGTATAACTCCGCAATAAAAACCTTCCAGGAAAAACTGAAAAATACATATCCACTATTTTCTTATGCTGCATCTATGGACAAAATTTTAAAGAAATTGGATCAAATTTAATGCAAAAACCCTATAAAATAGGGCAAAAAATATCAAAAAGGGGAATAACTCAAGCAAAAAGGGGCAGAATTTAAAATCAACACCCTAATGCACATCTTCATACCAATATCTGTTCACATACTCAATTTCAAGAAAATCCGTCAAACCATCTAGGAGGAGTTGCGATCACAAACTTTTTTCACGAAAAATACAAAGGGGCATAACTCCGCAATAAAAACCTTCCAGGAACAACTGAAAAATACGTATCCACTATTTTCTTATGCTGCATCTATGGACAAAATTTGAAACAAATTGGATCAAATTTAATGCAAAAACCCTATAAAATAGGGCAAAAAATATCAAAAAGGGGAATAACTCAAGCAAAAAGGGGCAGAATTTAAAATAAAGGGGCAGAATTTAAAATCAACACCCTAATGCACATCTTCATACCAATATCTGTTCACATACTTAATTTCAAGAAAATCCATCAAACCACCTAGGAGGAGTTGCGATAACAATCTTTTTTCACAAAAAATACAAAGGGGCATAACTCCGCAATAAAAACCTTCCAGGAAAAACTGAAAAATACGTATCCACTATTTTCTTATGCTGCATCTATGGACAAAATTTTAAAGAAATTGGATCAAATTTAATGCAAAAACCCTATAAAATAGGGCAAAAAATATCAAAAAGGGGAATAACTCAAGCAAAAAGGGGCAGAATTTAAAATCAACACCCTAATGCACATCTTCATACCAATATCTGTTCACATACTCAATTTCAAGAAAATCCGTCAAACCATCTAGGAGGAGTTGCGATCACAAACTTTTTTCACGAAAAATACAAAGGGGCATAACTCCGCAATAAAAACCTTCCAGGAAAAACTGAAAAATACGTATCCACTATTTTCTTATGCTGCATCTATGGACAAAATTTGAAACAAATTGGATCAAATTTAATGCAAAAACCCTATAAAATAGGGCAAAAAATATCAAAAAGGGGAATAACTCAAGCAAAAAGGGGCAGAATTTAAAATCAACACCCTAATGCACATCTTCATACCAATATCTGTTCACATACTCAATTTCAAGAAAATCTGTCAAACCATCTAGGAGGAGTTGCGATCACAAACTTTTTTCACGAAAAATACAAAGGGGCATAACTCTGCAATAAAAACCTTCCAGGAAAAACTGAAAAATACGTGTCCACTATTTTCTTATGCTGCATCTATGGACAAAATTTGAAACAAATTGAAGCAAATTTAAAGCGTTGCGGACGGACGGACGGAAAGACGGACGGAAGGACAACGTCAAAACAGTATACCCCCCACAAACACAGTTTGCGGGGGGTATAATGAACAGATTTTGCCCATTAACAATCCCATCCACTCATCCCTGATAACAATATGTACGCAAAATTTGAAAAAAATCAGTGAACAAATACTCAAGTTATGACGGATGGACAGACACCAGAAGGTATATCATAATACTCTGCCACTAAAGTGTGGCGGGGTATAAAAAGGCAGAAAAATATAAAGGTGTACCTACACACTTTAAGCGATTACCATTTACTGAGTTTCTAGAATTTCTGTTCTTGAATTTGATGCAATATGGTATTACTTATGTTTCTGTAGCTCTGAGAATATGGACAAATATGACATATAGTGATTTTGAATTTGTTAAATAATTTTGACAACTAAAGGAATACCTGAGCTCCACTTTGTTCTTGGCTCTTCTTATTTTTACAGCATTCATCTCCCATAGGACATCCTTCTTCCTGTAATGCATAAAATAAGATTAATTTGAGCCTTGGAACATGAAAAGGTACAAAGCTGCATGTGCAACAGGCAAATGATCAGGGTTTTTCCAGGAAAAAGTACATCCAGGGGCAGAACCGGAAACTAATTAAAGCTTTGGTGGTGGGTGTTGAAGCGGTAAAAACGCTACGATTTCTTATTGTAAATGTAATTAAAGTTTCCTTGGTGGTACCCCTCACAGAAAGTTCCGCTCCTGCCCAGGGAAGTATTTTTACCTGGAACAGCCCTCACATGAGAAGGTACCCAACAGCATAATGCAATTGGTGGATACAATTGGTGGCTACTCCCACGAAAGGGCACCAAGAGAAGTTTAATAAGTAAATGCTCAGGTATTAAGATACCAAGCATACTAAGATACCAAGCAATGTGAAGCAGGTAAATTCTCCAAAAAAATAAAAAAAAAAACAAAAAAAACAACAAACAAAAAATCTTATGTAATTTATTGACACATGAAAAGAAATATCTTTCCTTAAGAATAAAAATGACCCAAAATATCTAAATCCTTCTTACCATACTTGGACTTCTGCTATAAGAGATGTTATTCCCCTCCAATACAATTGCAATACTCTAGAGCTGTCTGGTAAGCAGATCTTGATTTTTGTGGTTGTTTTGGTGGGGGAAAACCCCTGTCTTATAACCAAAGAAATGGCAAGGGTATCATAAACCATATTTTCTTGAGGCACAGGCCCACTAATAAGCATACCTGAGTGAAAGAGTTAAAGGCATCAATGATTGGTCTATATCCTGTACATCGGCATAGATTACCTGCAGAAGAGGAAAATAGATTTGCTCCGCTAATGATTAAATCCAGTGCATTTATATTCAATACTATGAATTTGAAGTCTTTTACAGAAGTTGCATTCAACTGACTGGCTAGCAGAAATTTTCTGAATGAAATAAATCACAAGACACAGGGTCTGTAATATTACATAATAATTCATGGCTTGATTATTTCTTAGAAATTTTACTTTGACAGCAGTATTTGCAAGCAAGGTATCTTATGCTCATTTTACATCAATAATGATAATACTAATAAGAGTCTTTGTTAACAGAGAGTATCACATTTAGTTGCAAACTAATCTTCCACGAGTCCCTCTTCTACACTTTAATACATATGATACACAATTCAGAACCTCATTTCATGCCGGACTTAAATCCACAACCCCATGCTCCAAAGACAGAACCATTAACCACAAGATGTTTTCCATAAGTCTATGGGAAGGGGAACCAGAAAAACTAACAGTTGGGCTTATATATATCCTTGATTATCCAGAGAACACTTATGGCTCCACTATTGCTGGGGATCAATGTCTGATACACATCATGTAAACTGAGAGCTGAAGGTGTATGGATAAACTTAGAAGGGAAGCAACTCTGCAATTTTCTTTTTTGCCTCCCTACACAAAGTGAATCAACTCTTTAAGGAAAGAAATTGCTCCTCTAGGAGCAAATTCTTTTCTTTAAGAACATCTCCTTTACGAAAGTGCGAAATCGTACACAGAAGCAAACAGGAAGTCGTAAAAGTTATTCACCATTGTCTGAATCTGTAAAGTCTATCTGTAGTCCTATTTTTTTCTGCCTTTAGACTTCTGAAGGTCCAAATATGGTGTGTGCAAAGAGCAAAGGCCAAACTGCCCTATTGTGCCAAGTCTTTGCTGTCTGCATAATATTTTGTGTGTTTTCTACTCGATTCCCCCCCCCCCCCAGCAATCAGTATGTAAGGTAAACTGGTAAACTTTCAGGGGAAGCAATTCTTCCATTTTCTTTTTGCCTCCCTTCTCAGCTGGGGTCAACTCAAACGACAAAAACAAAAATAATTTGCTCAAAGGGGAGCATTTTGTTCCTTTACGAGTTGATGCCATTTTGGAAGGTATATGTCACAAAGGAAACCAAACAGGAAGTCACAGAAATGATCCCTCTTTTTAAAGGTGGTAGAATAACATGAGGGTTTACCCAGAAGGTCTACAGAATTTTACCTTCAACAGCTGTCTCTACATCATCTCTGGTGGGTGAGGGGTTGTTTCTCAACAGACAGAACATGGACATGACAAATCCTGGGGTGCAGAAACCACACTGCAGGCCATGGGTTTCTATTAGTCTTTCCTGCAAAACACAATCATATCAACTATGCTGTGATAGATAACATTTTACAATATGTATGTATAAACTGAATCTACTGACTATATCATAAGACATGTCTATGAAACAAGAACTCATAAATGTATGTTTATGTCTTGCCATTTAACAGTGTTTGAAATCAAATAACAAAGTGTTCAAAACCTGCTTAGATTTACCTGCAGCAGTTTATTGTGATACCCTAAATATCAAGTCTTATTTTAAAACTAATCAGATTCACAGATTTTAGTCCAGATCTTCTGGCATGTATTGTATTTATTTGGTTGTAAAGAAAGGTGTCTTCCCATCTAACAAAACCCTTAATATCTAAACCAGTTTTTCTGCTGTAAGATGGTGTTTTCCCTTCCAAAACAGTCCCAAAAATCTAGATCCATCTTTTAAGACAGATCTAGATTTTTGGGGTTGTTTTGGAAATCTGTCTAAGAAGATGGAACTAGTTTTGGCTTGTGTTAGCAAGGAAAACCCTTCAACTCCCATTTTCAATGCATATGGCATGAGAAGCTTTATAATACCTGTATGGCATGTAAACCTGTCTCTGGGTTACCCACTCCTTCCACTGTAGTTATAGCCAGGCCATGAGCTGCACACAGGGGAAATAAACATGCATTGACTGTGTAATGACTGAAAAAAATATAAGGAAATTAATGTTCATACCAAACAAGGGCAGAACTGTCTACGCACAAATACACAGAGGTGTGATGAAACTCTGTCAGTTTGAAAAAAGTTAAACATGTACAGGTACTTGCATATTTGCAGACTGAGGTACTGTAAATCAAATAAGATTTTAATACCACATGCATGAGAGGCCAGAGGACAAGACAAAGGATACAATATACAAATGCATCAATAGAGGTTTTAGAGCCTACTCCGACGTCCACTATGTAAGAAACGGAAGAACTGATAATGTAAAATATCTTACAATTGTAGTAGAACATGATTTTGCATTCCCTTTAACTAAAAAATGAGGAATAAAAAATAAACTTAACCGTTCTAAAACCACGTTTGTAACTTGTATGTTAACTAAGATGTATGTATACACTTTCAGGGGAAGCAACTCTCGCTATTTTCAATTTTGCCTCCTTTCTCAATGGGGGTCAACTCTAAATGGTTGGAATTTGCTCCTATAGGAACAAATTCTTTCCTTTAAGAGTAGACTGATATTGTCAGGGAAGGGCTGCATTGTGAAGGAAAGCAAACAGGAAGTCATGAAAGCTGGTCCCCTTTATAAAAATGGCAAAATCACATGCATGGGCTGTACCCATATATCTTAAATAAATTTAGCATTTACTCAACACTTCCTTCCATCAATAAAAGACTGCATATTCATGCTAATTTAGACAGTGGGACACTTCTATTTCTTTCTCTCAGACTTTGATGCCAGAGTGGCAACAATAGCTCCTCCAGTACTTTTGTAGAGGCAACTAAACGAATAAGATCCTGGCTGTTCAACAGAACTTTTTAGTCTTTTAAAGGATACTGTAAGTGTTTATCCTGGTGGCTCCACCTGGACACCATAACAGTACAAGAACCACAACCTCCATGACCACACCCCTCCTTTGTTCCTGGCAGTAATACTGATACAAGTTAAGGTGAAAAGATATATTTTCAGTAGGGATGGGTATCGCCACTGAAAACCGTATCGCGATATATCACGATACACTGGTCCGTATCGGGATATGTATCACGATATATCGTGACTTCTTTTTAAGTATGTACTTCCATGTTACATGCTTTTACTGTGTTGTTTGCTTCTGTCTTTTATTAAATGATTGTAATAAAAATGAACATCCCATTCTTTACCTGTTATTTTAACACCAAAACAAATTATAACCAGCTCATGTACTTTATTAAAATGCAACTGTTACTGGTCTGCTATCTCATTTTATTTAACTAATTGACTTACTTACTGACGTGACCCTGGTGACCATGCATCTGGTGCATGACTTCTTTATTTGTTATTCTGTCCTGACCCAGTTTTGCCTCAAGGCGAGAATGAAAAAAGCATGCAGATTTTCAACACCAGTTGTCATCAAAGATCAAAGGAATTGATACGAGTCTGAAGTTTAGGTGAATTATTTTATCGGTGACATGAAAAGGAAGTACACTAAATAATCGGACAGTAATTGCTGAGCAAATGTTGTAGACGTAGACCCAGATCAGACAGCGCATTGGAGCAGTGTGATCTAGTATGTCAACAAAATAATGAAACTTCCCGTAAGTGAAAATGTGATATACACACACTAAACAAAAAATGTTCTAAAAGATGTTCGAATATTTACGTAAGTTATGAATGGAAATATGTGTTAAAATGATCATACCGTTGGAGTGATAGGATCAATTGGATACTGACAAAAGGATTAAACTGGACACTCTTATCTACAATCACGGTAATTTTTGTTTACATCTTCTTTGTGGGTGATGATTACGGAGATAAAAGACAAAAGAGGAAGCGAGCCTCTGGCAAAAGTAAACAATCAAAACCTGTTTTTAAAGACTGTTGGCTTTAATTGACTTTACTACCTAGATCCGTTTTATAAAAAAAAAGAATATTTGGGGCAAAATACTAACAAAATGAAAAGGAAACTGTTAATTAAAAGCATATAAAACGTTTTCACGACAATGTCCGGAAACACCCGAAATTTACCGAGCGTACCGGTATGGCCAAAACGTATCGTGATTCGTATCGTTGGAATTTTGAATCGCGATTTACCGGTATACCGGTAATATCGCGCACCCCTAATTTTCAGGAACCAAGTCTGACATGCTGAGGATAACTGTACTTAAAATTATCATCTGCAGAGGTAACTGTGAATTTTATGGTCAACGTAATTCCACAAATGACAATTTTCAAAAGTTAACCACCATTCTAATACAATTTTCACATTTTCATCTTCCAAATTAAACTCCTTTGCATCCAAAGCAATAACTTCCAGTGACATAAAACCACACTTCAGGCAATAAGAAGCAACTTGTATATTGTCTGGTTTCTGCCAGAATATCACAGGATCTACTGTCACAAACTTTTGACATTATCAAATCAACTATACCATTATCTTCTTATGCGCATTAGAATTTCACTTTTGCCTTCCTTCTAAATGAGGATCAACTCTTAAAAGAAAGAACTTGCTTCCCTATGGGCAAATTCTTTCTTTTAAGTGTAGACCCAGATTTTCCCTTCAAGAAAGCCATGAATACTTTTCATCGACTACTAGACCCAAAAGATTGCCCCTTTTGAAGGAGTAGTCAGCATCCATTTCAACAAGTGTTAATTTTGTTGAACAATGACCATACAGAACCTACAAGTTTATGTGATGGAAGTACACCGATACCCCCACCTTGTGCGCTGCCAGAAGAACTGAAACTAAAATTTATCAGCAATATACCTGGTCAGAGCTCCAGATAAGGCAGGTTTTTGGGGGTAATTCACAGGTAATTTTCCTTTTTCCTAAATGAAAACATATGAGCCCGTCCAGATAGAAATCAACCTTATGACAGGCGACATGAAACTAAGATAAATGACGTCAAAGTTTGACGATAAGTCAGACAATTTTCCCGCTGCTTCACACTGCATGTGACTGAACTTTAATCTGAATGTTTATGTTGCGAGAAACAATCGTAGCCGCATATTTTTTGCCAGGAACCAAGAAATATGATTCTTTGGAGCATTATGCATCACCAAAAATGCAGTTTGCGTTTAGAACCGAATTTAATAAATTGAAAAATACTTTATTCGCAGATTTGTAAAACAGATTGAGACTGGTGACAGTTCTTGTCCCGTTTTACTTAATGTTCATACACTTCCACCTTTGATCTAGAGAAAATAATTTTCATACTATGCTCGGATAATAGTAATAATAAAACTTGTAATAATAATAAAAATAATAACAATAATAATAATAATAACATCAAAGAAAAATCCCGCACCGAAAAAAAGATCCCAGGCCTATAATTTTGTTTAGGTATAGAAACATCGTCAGCGTATTCATGCATTCACTGGCATTGTTTACAATTTTTCAATCTAAACTGCAAGACAACAAACAAAGTGTAGATAAAATCTTGTGAAAAAGCAATTTCAAATTTTTATTGCACAACTTGTTTTCTATCCCACAGACTACAAGGTCGAAATTAAATTTGCAGTACGATTTTTTTCCTTTCCTGCCTGTCAGCGCTGACGAATGCCGGGTGGCAAACGGCAAAGGGCAGCATAAAGAATGTGTCGTCTGTATCTTCATATCTCTAAATGGTGAAAAACAAAACGGTTTCCAAATTTAACACAGTTTTCGGAGATCAGTTTTGTTCCATTTTCAATTCCTTGTCCAATGAGATGAAGATTGCATGTTTAAGTCAAAAGTCCGTCTGGTGATTTTGTGTTTTTATCTCAAGTTTATATATTTTTTAACTTTCATTTTTTCCCCCGTTGATATTGCTGGTGGCTGGTGGATTATATTGTGTAAAAAAATGAACAAATAAACAAGAAAAGTCTTTATAAAAAGACAATCGGCGATTAAATAGAAGTGTGTTTTGTTATATGTATCTAGTTAAAGATTTGACATTAACTTTAATGAATAAGTAAGCTATGTCGGTTGGCACCCACAACCATAATTTTGACACTGGGTAGCGACAATGACTTGGTCTCAAAACTGACCTGTCCAATTTGCAATTCCAAAATGGATATCGGTCAATCTTGAAATGGACCTGATTTCAAAATAGTTAACAACATATTGCTTTGTTTGTTTGTGTGTATTAAACCGATATAGAGAATAGAATAGAATTAAACCGAAAGTAGAAATCGAAAGTATATCTAGGACAAAAAAAGAAAGTTTTGAATATCTGCGTCTGTTTTCGATAACATTTCTATTGTAAAATTACAAACAAGAGGAACATTTTGAATTAATATAAGACAGAGTGCTAGTATTCACAGTGCAGTATGAAAAAACGAAGATAAAATATTCATTGACCTTTGATATTATTGGCTAAATTTTGACGTTATTTGACCAATGGAATCTTGTGAAATGTGGAACAATATCGAAATTATACGAGGCTGCGCCTCGAAAAAAAGGATTTTTCACTTTCGTTTAAATTGTGATTTGTTTGCTTTTCCGCCGTTTGGACACTCAAAGTCCATACCTGATACCATAGTGACGATTTTTTCTTTACAGACACAGAAAATATAAGATCACGTCCCTTTCACATCCCTTTTTCTAAAGATACGCCTTTATGATCTGTCACAACCAAAAGTTGGCATAGGTGTGGATGTGGAAAAGCGGGAGGGGAGGAACTTGTAAGAAAAAGTCACTGAGTTTAGGGTTGAAAAATTATTTGAGTCATTTAAGTTGGCAACTAAAATGACTCCTTTTGAGTTTTTAGCTTCAACAAAATGGTAAAAATACAACGTACAAGCCTGAAGCCCCATTTATTGTCTTACCTTTGTTTATATTACATTGCTGGACGGGACACTAGAACAAGAATGTGTTTTGCTGAGCAGCTAGACAGTTTTCAAAATTGTGTTCTCTCTACTTTTTGCCACTTATCTTTCACAGTATATGTATATGCTCGTCAATCCACATTTTGTCACCAATCGTGTACAACTACTTTTCAAAACGACTTGTGTTTAGGCGATTTTATTACTGACAGGAATATGGAGACTTAAAGACACATGCATGTAATCATTTATATGCAAATAAGCTCAACCTTTGCATCAGTGTCTTTGAGTCAACTAGTTGCATATATATGACAGTGTCTGATATTTTGAGCCTACTGGAGCGAAAATCGTATTTTTTTTTTAAGATTTTCATATTTACTAGTGCTTCCAGAATAGATTTTGAGAAGCACAAAAAATGGTGCTAAGATTTACTGCAAAAGCAATCGAAATTCACACCAACTGATTCACTGATTGAATACAATTTACATACTAGCTGGATAAACTTTTATAACTCTGGTTCGTGTCTGCGCTTTTCAAAGATCTAAAATGCTAACATTCTTAATAGAGTATCGATGAAGAAAATTAAAGACGCAGATAGAAATGTCGAATCACTCTTTTCATGTGACACTTTGAAATTTGTTAGTCAGTGCGCGGAAATCCAATTTACTTTACGTGCAAGTTTTCAGACGTCACTTTCATTTCACTTTTCGTTAGGTTAAAGTCACACCTCCACAAGGCTCATAATGTAAGGCACTGTCACATATAATCTCGGCATTTGGGCCTTGTAAATTGTATGGTGAACAGAAGCTCCAAAGCAGAAGTAATATTTCTTGCGAAGTGGCGTATGGTACATGTCTATTTTTTTTTATTATATTTTCCCGCCATTTTTACAAAGGGAAACAACTTTTTTGCTTCCTCGGACGACGTAGCTCTTCAAAAATGCGGTCTACTCTTAGAGTTAAACTGCTGCTGAAGCACTCTTACACAGAAACAATTTTTTGCTTTATTGAAAAGAAAATGACAAATTTTAAGTTAACAGCTTACTCATCTTTAGAAAAGGTTGAAGTATTTCCAAACATCAAAAGATGTGTTTTTTTCCTTTATGCACCCGATGCAAAAAGAGCACTGGATGTATGAAGTTTCCGGGTTGTCCGTATGTGCGAAAGGCTGTACTTAAGTATGTCAGTCAGTCCGAATATTATGTTTATTTGTTTTTGTTAATTGATTGATTGATTTGATGCTTAACGTCCACGGTAAACAGCTATGGTCATGTCGAGACGGTCAGTTAACCTAACCACACTATTCCGGGGCAGGCTTAGACCTCCTAAGCGGTTAACCAGTACTAAATACTTTCGCCAGTAACTGACAACTGCCCTTCTTGAATCAGCAGAAGGAGAAACGAAAGTATGTGGCCAGACCGGGTTTCGAACCCAGGACCCTGTTTTTGTTAAAGCTGCTTTTCGGAAAATATATTTCTTGATTATCGTTAGAGGTATAGGGTTCATGCTTGGTGTGACACTTACCAGGGCCAAAGCCTTACCATCTTACTAGCTATCCAAAGAGGTGTGTCCCAGGGTGGGACCAAAGTATAGAGCTTTGTTTCGGGAAAAAATACTCATACTGATTACATGCGTTTTCTGTGTTAACGTTAAGAATGGTGATATGCATCTCAAGAGAAAACATGTATAAAGGCGTTATCCATTAAAGTATAACGTCACGTCACATAACGTCATTAATTCTGGCAAATTTCAATAGATACCAGTGTTTTTAAAACGACCTTAACATCCTTAATAACCTAGATAACTTCAAACGGTTTTCGCCTTTTCGTTCTATAATGGCATGCGCATTCAGATAACAGAAAACCTAAAAATCGATTTTTTATGTCATAAGGTCGATTTCTATCTGGACGGGCTCATATGTTGCAACCCCTCAACAGAACCATCATGGCCTGTGAGGCTGCAAACAACCAGTTATATTCAAGGATACATGTACGCCTCAGGTACTGGAGTAATGTTGATTCTGGATCTGGCTTCTTCTCTGTGACCTAGCAAACAATAAAGCAGTAGCATTTACTTCTGCAATTTGATCTGCTATATGTAAAAAGGTACCTTATGAGATATTGATACAAGATTGACTATGATCAGTCTGCATATCAGCGCAGTCTGGCTATCACTGATCTGGAAATTTTATGTAGGTGAAATTGCAGTGTTCTCCCTAGACCATTAAGGCATGTCGCTTGCAACATGCCTTCCTCTTCAAATTACCTTTGCAACATGCCTTAATTTCCATTCAAAATTTATATTAAGTCTATAATTTTCATTTCTTAGCCAGTAAAGTTGTCTTAAATGCATTAAGGATCATCAATAAATTTTTATAATGAAAATTCGAGGCCAATTTTGATGAAGCAAAGCCTTATTAAGAATTTTAAAAATTGCTCAACAAGTCACAATCCGATTTTTGTGTTAGAGGGACATGCCTCTTCTTCTTCCCGTACAGTACAGGGCCACTCTGGAGCATTGTCGTACATTTTTCTTTTTCTTTCTTTCTACATATACTGCTACACCCTCTTTTCAGAGTATTATGAGCAGGTGTACTTTTATACACTCAAGTGTTGCAGGATGAAAGCCTACATATAGCCATGTAGCTATACATGTAGTAGGGATCTTTCACCTGCACAGGGGATGACTCTCCCTGCACAGGGGGCCTCCAGTTAACGTCCCGATCCGAAGGACGTCACACTTGTTAGCATCATACCTGCAAATGATGTTAGAAAAACACGTTCAGACATAGGAAAACTTTACCCTGGGTGAGGATCAAACCCACGACCTCTGGCTTCAGAGTCAAGTTTGAGAAGCGGGGTGGCTCAGTGGTCAGTGCACTTGACTATGAAGCCAGAGGTTGTGGGTTCGATCCTCACCCGGGGTGAAGTCTTTCTATGTACGAACACGTTTTTCTAGCATCATTTGCAGGGATGATGTTAACAAGTGTGCCGTCCTTTGGATCGGGAGGTTAACTGGGGGCCCCTGTAGGCTATCATCCTGCAACTCTGGAGTGTACGCAAGTACACGGTCTGTGTCCCCCTCGGGGGTTAAGACGTAATGGAAGATAGATAGATTGAGAAGCGCGGTGGCTCAGTGGTTAGTGCACTTGACTCTGAAGCCAGAGGTCGTGGGTTCGTATCCCACCCTAGGCGAACTCTTCCTATGTCCAAAGGCCTTTTTCTAGCATCATTTGCAGGGATGATGCTAACAAGTGTGCCGCCCTTCTGATCGGGACGTTAACTGGAAGCCCCCTGTGCAGGGAGAGTCATCCCCTGCGCAGGTTAAAGATCCCTACTATAGCTACATGGCTATACGTAGGCTTTCATCCTGCAACACCGGAGTGTACAAAAGTACACCGTCTGTGTCCCCTTCAGGGGTTAAGGCGTAAATGGAAGAAAGAAAAGAAGAAAGAAAGATAGGTAGAAGTGCACTAACCACTGAGCCACCGTGATTCTCTAACATTGCCTCTACTAAATCTATCCCATGAAAATTAAAGATGTTTTGGTACAGAACTAACGTAGCTAAGACTTTGCATTTAATAGGGTCAAGTCGGGTAAATTCGGACAACAGGTAAATTCGGACAGTGACATTATTTCCTTTATATGCCAGTTGTTTGGAGTTAAAACAAAAATAACTGGGCAAACAGTGAAAATCCTGATGAGACGGCTCATTATGAGCCGTCTCATCTGGATTTTCACTGTTTGCAATGGTATGTCTGGAGTCCCCCAGGGCTCAGTTCTGGGACCGATCCTGTTTCTGGTTTACATCAACGACCTACCGGACGAGTTGTCATCACAGGTCTGATTATTTGCAGATGACACGGCCGTTTACCTAACGATCGGAGGTGCGGAAGATGGCAAAGTGCTACAAAACGACTTGGACAGACTGTCTGTGTGGGAGGACAGGTGGGACATGGAGTTCAACCCCTCTAAGTGCCAGGTGGTACGGGTGACAAAATCCAGGAGTTTCTTTAATACAGTGTATTCTCTACATGGTCAGGTCCTGGAGGTTGTCACCAGTGCAAAGTACTTGGGGGTTGATATCTCCAGTGGCCTATCCTGGACCCCCCACATAGATCGAATAACTGGAAATGCCATCAGAACACTGAACTTTATCCAGCGTAACATAAAAACCAAAAACCAAAAGGTACGAGAGACTGCCTATAATACACTGGTCCGTCCCCAGCTGGAGTATGCTGCCCCTGTCTGGGACCCGAAAACTAAAGAAAATATACTCCAGCTTGAAAAGGTACAACGTAGGGCGGCACGCTGGACCACAAGTAGTTTCGAATACAGGTCAAGTGTCACTGCCATTGTAGATAAACTAGGTTGGAGAACTTTGCAACAAAGAAGGGCAGATGCGCGTTTATGCCTCTTTTATAAAATTGTCCATGGCCTGGTGGCTGTCCCCCTCCCTGACTACATCCACCCATCTCACAGAATATCTCGGTATTGTCACTCAATGACATTTCGTCAATTGCATACTTCTAAGGACTGTTATAAATACTCCTTCTTTCCTCTGGCTATTGTTCAGTGGAATGCCCTCCCTGCAAGTGTTGCATGTCTACCAGACCTTGAATCCTTCAAGGTAGCAGTTAGTAGACTGCAACACACTAGGCCATAAGTCCTGAGATAGTTGTTTTTAACCTGATTTTAACCTCATCTTCACTATTTTAACCTATCATCTTTTATCCATCTTACTGAATGCTTTTAACCTGGCTTTTCATTAATTTTCAGCCTTTTTCTGTTCGACAGCGCATCTGCCTAGAATGTCCGCGAGGGCGTATGGCAGTATATGAAGATAGATAGATAGAATTTACATGATGTCCGAATTTACCTGACTTGACCCTACTACTTAAGAATATCATCAATAAGCTGTCAAATCATTTAGAATTTGTCTTATGTTCAAATGTTGTTGAATATTTGAACCCTTAAATTTTTAGCCACATTGCATAATACTGTCAATGTAGTGTCAAGCAATGCCGGATAGCTGGTACGCTGCCGATTACCACTACCTTTGTTTGATAACACTCTCATAAATCGATAGTTATACAATTTGATTCATATTCATAGCTAGTTCTTCTTTAAGATACGCGATTACAAGGATTACTAAAGACAGTTTTAGCGATCTACCTTCCTTCCATTGATATGAAATACAAGTTCTCCCGCCTCCATTCTGTCAGAAATGGAAGAAATTGTCGTTACTAAGGAAGGAGTTACAAAACTTCTTAAAGGATTAAACCCATCTAAGGCCTTAGGACCTGATGAACTTCATCCTAGAGTTCTAAAGGAGTTGGCGACAGAGTTGGGTCCGGTATTTGCCCATCTTTTTCAACAATCGATTGATAGAGGTGAAATCCCTCGTGAATGGTCTCTTGCGAACATTTGCCCACTGTTCAAGAAGGGGGACAGGTCTCTTGCCCGTAATTATCGTCCGGTATCCTTGACCTGCATACCTTGCAAGCTGCTTGAACATATTGTGTGTTCGAATATAATGGCCCATCTTGATGAACATAAACTTTTGTCAGACAAACAACATGCTTTCAGAAAATGGCATAGCTGTGAAACTCAGTTGACTACGGTGATAGATGATTGGGCAAAAGTGTTAGACAATAAGGGTCAGGTTGACACTTTTATATTAGATTTTGAAAAGGCTTTTGATACACCCCCGCATGAACTCCTTAAAAGCAAACTATTTAGCTACGGTATAGGTGGTTCAACATTGAATTGGATAAACGCTTTCCTATGCTTTAGACAACAAAGAGTAGTAGTAAATGGTGTTATGTCAGACTGGGCCCCTGTTGTGTCTGGTGTCCCACAGGGCACCGTTCTTGGTCCCTTGTTGTTCTCCTTGTATATAAACGACATCTCTGCAGACATTGAGTCTGAAATAAGACTCTTTGCTGACGATTGTGTTTGTTACCGTGAAATAAAAGGAATAGATGATACAGTGAAACTTCAGGAAGACATTGATCGTTTAGGATGTTGGGCTAGGAAATGGGGTATGAGATTTCAACCTGTCAAATGCAACATGATGCAGCTGACAAAAAAAGCACAACAAAATCCAGGCTTCTTACACCCTTGAGGGTACAGTACTGGAAAATGTTGAAAGTATCAAATACCTTGGAGTAACAATTACAAGTGATTTGAAATGGAATACCCATATCATTAATATTTGCACTAAGGCCAACAGAACCCTAGGATTCTTAAGGAGAAATTTGTTTTCTTGTCCCCAAGAAGTGAAAGAAGTAGGCTATAAGACATTGGTGCGTCCCATCCTCGAATATGGAAGCTCGGTCTGGGATCCCTATACACAAGGCCTTCAGGAAGAGTTAGAAAAGGTGCAAAACCGTGCAGCTAGGTTTGTAACTAGGAATTACACCCGAGAGGCGGGTAGCATGACTGGCATCCTTGAGCAACTTAAGTGGGAAAGCCTCAAAAAGAGGAGGAAGGATAACCGACTCATATTGTTATACAAAGGTCTGAAAGGTAAAGCCAGAATACCTACAGGTGACCTTGTCCCCAAAACTAGGCGTTGCAGAAATCAACATTCCATGGCATTTCAGATACCCATTGCTAGTTTAGATGCATATAAATGTAGCTTCTTTCCCCAGACCATCAGGGACTGGAATGACCTCCCTGATTCCCTGATTTCCTCTGCTGAAATGTCAGATGATTGTGTGTCAAAGTTCTCATCTCTCGTGAGAGCTAGGGACTAATTTTCCTCCAGTCACGCCCCCTGGTGAAAGATTGTCAATTTTGGCGTATCACCAGTAAACAATTCAGATTCAGTAGATTTTCATCTCACAGCTGTCAAAATTTGCATGCGGTCACACTAAACACCGACACCAATTCTTATGTAGTCGTCGCCTGATTAGTCGATGTTTTTTTTTTCAATTAGTCGTCACGGATGGTCCACCAGGGCTAACAGCCACGAGAGCATCATATCTACCCTGGGGTCCTGATTAGTCCCGAACCTCTACGGACCATATATGTCCCAAAAGTACTACTCTTTTCCCAGCAGTGTATTTTCTGTTACCTAAGGTAACACAGGTCAGAATCAGAATCAGAATTGTTTACTGGTGATACGTCCAAGGACGTCAGGTAACAGAGGTAACACTATTAATTGACAACGAAATTATAATATTAAACACAAAGATGGTACATCACTTAATTGATAT
Organism: Ctena decussata; assembly: GCA_963989385.1. Taxonomy (NCBI): domain Eukaryota; kingdom Metazoa; phylum Mollusca; class Bivalvia; order Lucinida; family Lucinidae; genus Ctena; species Ctena decussata. The sequence continues at coordinate 56,296,948 of OZ022504.1, forward strand.
CACCTTTTTTTGTTATCTGTCCCAGGTTATCTGGCGAATATCTGTTTATCCTTCTTATGGGCAATAAAGTAATTCCCAGCGGGCACATGACGTCAGAATGACGTCGATGCGATGTCATATGGTTGCGTCGAAGCCAATGCGACGTCATTCTGTTATCTGTTATCTGTTATCTTCAATCTTTACATCCTTCATAGGACAACCATAGAATTCTACGTAGGTGATGTTTTATTTCGTCTCGTATAAACCTCGACCACAACTTGCCAACTAACTAAGATTTATACAGTATGTACAGTAGGTATCAAGACCCTATCTCTGCCTAGTGGGGATTTCCTTTAACATTCTGTATCTAGCACAGTGTAAATTATGCAGTAATCTTCTGTTCCGAATTTCCAATGATTGAAGATTAAGGGCATCTGTAGAGCTTTCATAATCCAATAAAAATGTACAGACTAGAATAATATTCAACTGGTAATTTATATCCAAGTCCAAAAAGTTAGTATCACCTTTCAGCTTGTGAAATTCATAGGTAATATCATTAATAATTGGATCTCTGATTGTTGATAACACTGGGCAGTTTAATATAAAGTGATCCAAAGTTTCTGGTTCCATGCAACATAACTGACATGTTGGGTTTACTTCATTCTGATTAAATGCTGCTCTTGAAGACTGTAGTATATAGACTCCGCATAACAACTTAAGTTTAGTTGAGATTCGAGAAATGTCTCTTGTTGAATTTGGCTCAATTTGTAACAAGGGATGTAATACACCTGGTTGATACTTCTTACAATTCAAAAATGTCAATGTACTGTATAAAGCTGCATGACTTATAATACACTTCTTCCAATAAATGTGAAGTGCCTTGTTAACTTTCCATTTAAATTTTGGAGTAGGAGTTTCCAGGTATTCTTCTATTTCACCAAGGTCATGTTTCCACAGGAGTTTCTTTATGTCCATGAACCAATTTCTACTCTTTAGTGTTTTTACTGTTGTTTGCCTAACCGCTAACTGTTTTTTCTACTGATGTTTCACTTTGATGACATACATTGTTAATAAATACGAAAGCTTTTTTATGAATCTGTGCCTCGAAAGGCAAGAATCCAGACAAAATATAAATAGCTACATCTGGTGTATTGATCGGAACAGATAAGATACGTTTCAAGAGCTTCTTTTGATAAACTTCCAATCGTTCAGTCAAAGTTCCATTATGTAATATCAGCTCAAGTCCATAGAGCAACACCGGTAGAATGTAGATCTTGATGATATGTAATGATGTCTGTGGATCCAGTCCATTCTGACCATGCAATCCAGTAGATAAAAGACTATAAACCGTCCTACTAGCTTTAGTTATGTTATACTGTATATTCTCTTCTGCAGTCTTAGAAATAGTTGTGGCTCTTTTAACGCCAAGATGTGTTGCAGTTGATACATTTGGAATCTTGACACCGTCCATTTCAAATTCATATATTTCAGAATCTTCACTTTTCTTCGAGAGAGGGTTAACTTTCAAGGCTACACTTTATAAAGCTTGTAATTCATATCGTTCCATATGCGAAAAGTCAAGAGCAATATTTGTCAAAATCTGGGCACCATGACCCTTTATACTATTCACTGTAAGATCATCTGCACAAGCTGTAGAATTACAGCAAATGTTATCAATCCTAAAACCAACATCTGATTCACCTAATCTGTTAAGCAAATGATTAACATAGACCTTGTATAGATCTGCGCTTAAAATACCGCCTTGTCGAACTCCTTGCTCCACGAAGAAGGGAACAGACCTATCTCCTGCCCACTTCAGCACACTTGTAGCTTGGTGGTGCATGCTGTTGATTAATGACCAATGCTGATCTTGTACTCCAATATGGTATAATGTGTTATCAGATGTTTGTGATTAACAACGTCAAAGGCTGATTTAGCGTCCAGAAATATAAAGTATACTGACTCTCCTGAATCTTTACTTTCTCTCATAATTTCTTCCAAGACAAGTGAAGCATTTAACGGTGATGTTTTAGCTGTAAAACCTCGTTGACTAGGGTTCTGAGCATTTTCTACCGTAGACTGTATTCTGTTACGAATAACTGCTTCTATAATTTTCCCAATGACGGGTAGAACTGTTATTCCACGATAATTTGACGAGTTAGTTTTCTCCCCTTTATTCTTAAAAATATGGGTAAGGAGACCAACCTTCAGACTGTCAGGGATCACACCATTTTCAAAAATACAGTTAATAATACGTAGTAAATAAATTTCAAAATAGTCACCAGCATGAAGTATATTTTCAATACTTAAACCATAATAATCTGCTGACTTTCCTTTATTTATACAATCCATGGCTTTTTTCAGCTCTTGAGATGACACAGGTTCAATAATTCTATCAGAAACCATATTTTTAATACTTTCAAATTCAAACTCCACCATTTTATGATAGTCCTGATCAAAATCTTCATTAACTTTCTGCTTTGCCAAAGCTTCAAAATGTTCTTTAAATCCTTTTAATATCTGATCACATCCAGTGTAGTGATTGTCTCCCACATTTAGATCTGCTATGAAATTTAATCCTTTCTTTCTTTGCTGATTATTAAGCCTATGAAAAAGTTTTGGGTCTCTAGTTCGGGTATTTATTATAGATAGTCTCTCTTGTCTTTCTTTTCGTGCTAATTCTTGCCGATATCTTTTTCTGATTTGTTTCTTACACTCCTTCTTACGTAACAGGTAGAAGTTATCTTTATCACTTGGTTTCCCCTGAGATAACCAAGTTTTGTATGATTCACGCAATGCTTGCAGATTCAAGGATATATCTGCGTTCCAAACTTTTAATTTTGGTTTAGATGTCCACTTTTTGAAGTTTTACAAGATTTATCTGCCGCTTCTTTCAAAGCACTTGTTACATTCATAACTATAGAATCAATATTTTCTTTATTGAGGTACTCTGAAGAACTTCTCTCCCCCAGCCGCTCCTCAACAAGTGATTGGTAAATATCCTTGTCAATTTTCTTCCAGTTAACATTAGTATAAATAGACTTTACACTGTCTTTCTTATTACTACTTTTGTTTTCAACTGGACAACGTATCTGAGTGCGTATTGGGTAATGGTCCGAAACGTTACTCAGTGATTCTTGAAAAAAGGGTACAATTGTGGATGAAAAAAATCTAAAAAATGAACTTCGTTGCATCGTTTCAAAAATATGAATTTTTGACAGTAGAGAGGCCCTTGTTTATGTATGCACAATATTACCCAAACCAAGTAAACAGTAAAAAAATTGGTTTTAGGTCAAAATATGGCGTTAAAATCGTCGTTACGGAGGTGAGATATAACCACACAAGGCATATAGCCGCAGGTTTGGCAAGTTTAAAATGTATGTAGTTTGCAGTATAGTTTCTCTTTTCGCAGTGTTGACCTAAAACTGTAATTCCTGTATGACATTGATCACTTTGAGTATCCTATAGATATAGTTCATTAAAATGAAAACAGCAGGCTTTCTTTAAACGAACAATTTAATAAAACTCCCCGTTTTGCTTTTCAAGCAATGAACAAATTAGCCAAGCCATTAAAAGTGCCAGTGACTGAAACAGCTCACGAACCTATCAGTGATAACTTTATATGGACTTTTAGTGATATATGGTATTTGTAAGTGTATTGTGAACATTTTCTCAAACTACCGTTTTCGTTATGGAGGGGAGTGCATTTAACATATGCAAAACATGCATTTTTATTTTCACAATAAATCCTTAGAAGTGGGGCGTATCTTCTTAATTCCAACCTTTTTCTTCTAAATACAGATCAGTTGATATTATATTAATACAATGACGCTGCTCTATGAAGCAAATTATATATCATTAAGAGTAATGAATTCGAAATATGACCCTCCATCATAGGTAAAAAAGTAAATCATGAAAACCAAAAATTACCCAGAGTTGGTCAGTGCTGTCGACATTTTGAACACCTACAGATAGTACCTAATCATAATCTGCCCTGTCTACCATTCTTTTGTCATTTTCTCCGACAATGATTTTCGTTACGGAGGGTAGAAAGTTTTACGTGCGTCATACGTTATCTTATTTATTACCGATAACTCTTTAAGGGCACAAGACAAGTTGTGATTCCAGTATCTTTCCTGACTTCGTAAATTTCGGTAACTTTGAAAAGTCATTATTGATACCCATTCTTGGAGTTGTCATGAAGTAATTCCTGTTTTGGATATCACAGTGATAATATTAGGAAATATGTGGTTCAACTGGTCTACTGAAATATGGCATCTTTGCAAACCTCGTATGGATTTAGTATGAGCACTTTCGGCATGACCGCTAAAGTGTGAACTAGGGTGGTGCCCGGGTGCTCCTTGGGCTACTCGAGGACATGTATACGTTCATGTATATCTTCGGGTGGCCCCTGGAAAGTCCACGTGTTGCTCTGGTTTGCCCGTGTATTTATGCAGAAAAAGCTTTATTTTGTCTGGCTGTACATAATGTGCAGTATTGAAATGTTGTTATCTGTTATCTCTAAGGTTTATTCCCTTAAACCTGTTCTCTTCTGTCGTTTTTCTTTTGTACTTTTTTACGGGGTGTGGGTGTGGGTGGGGAGGGAGGGTTGCGTAGTGACGTGTGTCGGAGGAGAATACGGCGGGGGGGGGGGGGGGGAGAGGGCAGGAGAGGAGCTCCGATAGCTCAGTAGGTTACGTGCTGGCCTGCTGTTCTAGTGGAACCGGCTCGAGACCCCCTGGAGGCGGAAATCTTCCAAACCGAAAAAGGGGTTCCATTGCACAAGCTTTTCAATATCACCCTTCCACCGTCCTGATATGACTGAAATACTGTTATATTGGACATAAAATCGCTTTCTTCAGGCCTTATGAAGCTGATCTGTGTCTTTGTTTGCGCAACAGACAACGTTCTTGGCTTTGTCACGAATCGGCTTTATTTTCGTTCTTATAAACTGTCTGTGATGCTAAAATTTATGGATCTTAAAATAACATTCCCGAGGTAAGTTCTGGTCTACATACTTTAATAGCATGCAGCTGCCTTTTATTAAAATTTGCACCTTTTCCATCATGGCACTAGAAGTTTTTTTTTAACATAGTGGACGTATTTTAAGAACAAAATTACAGTTTCATAGTAAAGACTAAGACAGAACATGTTTATAACCGCCTATGCAACTGGACTCTTATAACCGCTGTTTTAAGCGCCTGAATTCCTCTCCGTAACGATTTTCTACCCTCCGTAACGTACTTGTTTCCTGAAAAGTGTCCATGCCTCATCTGTATAATTTGTAAAGACGTTTATCTTACAGGAAGTCTGATTTATTCTGCCAGCTTATTACAGTACCAGTTACCAAATTCTGATTTTTTCGCATATCGAACGATCGAATTAACAAGCTCCCCTCCGTAACGGAGCAGCCAAAATAATTTTCATAATTTTTCATTCAAAAACGGTTTTATCTATTTAAGCATAGCAGGTTCAATACTAGAGCGTGTTCACTTGGACTTTCCACCTATCAGTGACCATAAGAATGCATTTCGTTTGTGAACTGTCAGTTTATGGAGTTTTTCTCCCCTCCGTAACGACACAATTTGGTCGGTCATTTCTGCACTGAATGACCGCAAGTTCACATGTTATATGGTTTATCCCTACCTCCTATCTATACTAACTAGAGTATACAAAAATCGGGAAATAAATGTATATTTTTCCGTTGATCACACGCTAAGTAGATATATTGGACAAAATATATTACCTGGAGTCGATTAAATATCTGAAAAATTATGAAACTCAAATGACAGAAATCGTTCTTTTCTGCTTTCTGTTGTTTTAAAGAAACGTATATTTCATTTGACTGTGGTACTTACTTCAAAATCACCACGGTGGTTTGGGTCAAAGATTAAGTTACGGAGGGAGCTGTTACGGAGGGGAGATGACATGGGACAAATCAGGTAGTGTACAATAAGTTATGAATCATAAAAGGATGAAATTGGTTTTTATAAACCACATCCTTGTTACACAGTCGCAAACTAATAGAGAACAGTTTGCAAAAGACCTAATGTTTCAGAAAAGGACCGTTACGGAGGGGAGGCTGTGAAAAGTGACAAATGAAAATGTGAACTTAAAGCTGCTTACTAAGATTTTAGTGTAACAAGTGAATTGGTTCTTATCTTTTTTATTTCAATGGATATCCTGGTACTAAAACAGACTCATTTTCCATCACGATATCCATTCACTGTTGTTTATAGGTGGGCCTTAGAAATTGTTACGGTAGGTGAGTAGCATTTTGGCGACACGGAACTTTTTCAATTATTTTTGTAAATGAACGGATTAGAAACAGAATGGAACTACACGAGACATCGGTCAACCTAGGATTTGTAAATGGTAAAGAAATTTGATCTTGCTTTTAGCAATAACCTTGTTTATCAAAGGTGTTTATTATAGCTACTCTGTTTGCGATAGTCGAAAAAAGCATACCCCAACACAAAAGCATTGTAAAAAATTCAAGGCTTAGCGTCTAAAACCCTACTGGGAATACCACAAGGTTTGCATATATATATTACACTGCCAAAATAACAATACGTCACCTATTTAGTCTAAAGCATGTTCGTGTATGTGTCTGTTTAACATCGGCGACATGGTTTTTTCACAATTGTACCCTTTTTTCAAGAATCACTGTACTATCTAGATGGAGAATTTCTTTATCACCTGTGACTAAACTATCTGGGCACTTTATCAAAAAGTAATCATTGTAACGTCATGTGCCTGCTGGGTGGTATGTATCAATGTGAAGATCTGATCCGTCTCTTTGGGCTTTCCATTAGGTACCTGTTTATCTGAATCTGAAAAAATAATGATATTGTAAGTCTGTCTACAGTCACAACTAAGTATTCTAGGTCCACGTTTCATAACATCGATCTTCAGGCGAAGGAAGCAATTCGATAGGGAAAAGAAATGATGCCAAAATTTGTACCTATTGCCAAAACTGAAATGGACAAGAAAAATGTCATAAATGCCTTTTTATTTATTATTTTCTTATTTACTTTAACTATTGCAGAACCTAAATGTACAGAAAATTAGATGTGTCTGCGTGTGTATTTCACATTTAATTCTTAAGGGCCACCAGGGTTCAGCTCCCATAAAATGTAGGTTACTATGGTGCTTATGTCGGTTTCATCTGTTTGTGCGACTCCACTTTGGTTGAAGGTACATCATTGCAGAGTCCGGATGCGCTTAAACCTTGTACCCATGCCCCTGTGTTTGCACCACGTCCTTGTTGTAGCAGAAGACCGCAGTAAACAGTATCCAGGACGCAGTAGGCAGACAGTAGACGCTTCACTGGACAGTAAATAGTATACAGAAAACCGCGAACAGCATGCACTACTTTTCAGCATGCTCCAAAACGAAAAGCGAGTAGACAGTGCACATTAGACGGTAAACAGTAGATCTGTAACGTTGAGAGAAACGTATTTTCCTTCGCACAGCTTAGAAATACATGTATATTCATAATGAAATCGGGGAAAAATAAAGATTATCAAAGAAAAAAATAATAAAACTAGAAAAAAAAAATAATAAAAGAAAAGCAGACAAAAGTCTACAGCACCCGGTATTCCCAGGCGGTCACCCATCCAAGTACTAACCGGGCTCGACGTTGCTTAACTTCGGTGATCGGACGAGAACCGGTGTTTTCAACGTGATATGGCCGTAGACAATAAAGTACCGATTTTTAACATTTATAAAGTCTACGTATTGGAAAACCTCAAGATTTTCTATTTTTATTTATTTATTTATTTACTTATTTATTTGTTTTTCTGGCTCGAGACCACTACCAATTTTCAAATATAGTCCATACACTTTATAGTTTGTTTTTGCATCTATCAATGAAACTTTTTCACAACATTCCTAACGGTGGCACTGCACTAAAAAAATCCCATAGCTCACAGTGCAAAATGGGTCAAAGTCAATGCACTGCCAATTTTCTCCTGGTCTAAACTTTCCAAATTGAGGCATGGAATTGAATAGACAACACCTTTACCTACCAGTAATAGCTAAAAAAGTTGGGGGCTGTGCGGCATAGTTTTGACTTATTCTATTTTTTAGTGCTGACAGGGTGTAGTTCGCAGTGAATAAATCTCGAAACTTTCACTGGCACCCCCTGTGTATTTTTCAACCCCAACATGCAAAACAGCTTTGTAAATAAGCTCCATTTTTCATAATAATAAATAAGCATAACATTCAGAAAAATATTCAACTTTCATAACAAAACCAATCAGGGGCCGTCAAATATTCATTATACTCCTGAAAGCTCTCCCCAAAAGAGGCGGGGCTTGCATAATGAGCATTTTTTTACTATAGTGCAACCTAACAGCTTATGCTCTTTTCTTCAAGTCTACGAGACATGACAAACTATCATCGACGTTAGTGTGACGTCACTGCGACGTCATGTGCCCGCTGGGTAAGGGCATCTACACGAAGAGTGAGATTCGGTTCCACCAGTTACCTCTTGTGATGGGATTCTGAACTAATAATTTACATTTTCAAGAAGCTTATACAAGACTCTTTTCATTTGCCGTATCCAGAACATTCATTCAATTCAAAATGGCATTCTTGGAGACCTGTGAACCAGGGAACTATTTGCGTGCAGTATATCTTGAAGGTGTTCACAGCCAATCGAGGAAACAACGGTGGAATGATTCCTATTTCAGAACAATTTACGAGGAAACAAGGCGCAGTCGGCGATAGAGACATATGAATATTGGAAAGTGACTGAAATGAAAATGAGGCCCTTGATATTTTTTTTCAATGCAAATTCGTTTTCACTCGATGTAAACGATGGTTAGTTATCATTTCTCAAATGGAGTATCATTTGGTAGTGAATGAAGATGGTGAACATTTCGGTGCGAAAAGTTGCGACTGTATGACTGTATGGACGATGGGAGATAACTCTATTTTAACATGGAGCTCAGTAATTCATTTTATGACAAGTATCTTCCCGGCAGGCACATGACGTCGAAATGACGTCATATTGGCGTCGATGCGACATGGTGACGTCGCATCGATGTCAGTGCGACGTCATTAGGACGTCATGTACCTGTTTTTTGGTCTCGTCAAGGTTGATGCAAATTATTGCTGGCTTGTTGGTAGTTAAGATCGGATAGCTGAAACAAGTTTTCTTTGATCATGTGTATCTCCGTCTGTATGTTTATTTGAATACTTTTGTTGTGTGTCTGTCTCTTTGTCTTTGGTAGGAGCCCGGTAGGTCAATGGGTTAAGCGCTAGCCTAGCTACTGATCTAACTAGCCGGGTTCGAGTCCCTCAAGCGAGGCGAGAATCTTTCCTACCGTAAATACGGGGTTCCCTTGCACACAGCCTTTCATTATCATCCTGATATTATAACTGAAATACTGTTGAAAAGGACGTAAAATTACAAGCCATCTTTGTCTTTGGAATGCAGCTGAGATTTAAGATTCCACCCAACCAGCCGGGTGATGGTCTAAATATATAGTGTTGTTAGCCTAAGTGTTACTTACTACGCGAAAAGAATAAATTCTTATCTTTTTTAATATTAATGCGCATTCTTTAAGAGCCGCGACCTCGGAAAATTGCCACATGCGACGAGAAGAATTAGCCCAGTCTGTGGTAACAGTTATGCGTTCACAACATGTATAAACAATCTTGAGCATCATACACTGGAGCGCCGTAAAGTGTGCGAAAAGAAATGACAATAATCAGACTGCATTCGCTTTTACCAAGATGGGGTGAAACACATTTTTCCTTGCGCATACCTCGTGTCGTGATAAAACCAGTCTTATGTCATACACAAAACACGCGTGTCCAGACTAGACACATGCGCAATCAGAACAGGGTATACTACGAATGAGCGTAGTCATATCTTTGTACCTCCTGGTTTGCTTATACTTACATATTTCGCTGCAAACATTATTGGCTGAAACATATTTTTCCTTGCGCAGGCCATTTGATTCGCGTCGTGATAAAATCAGCCTTATGGAATATGCAAAACACCTATGTCCAGACTAGTCTTTGCACTAGCACAACCAGAACAGGGTAGGCGCAATAAGTATGCCTTCTGGGAATCAAACGGTGAACTGCGCTAACTCTGACAGACTACGCAGTTGCAAGGACTTATCTTGGTACCCACTGTTTGCGTATATCGTCAAACATATTTTGCCCGGACAAGGCTCATAACGTTCAACATAAGAGATGAGCATAAAATGCACGTGCAAATATGATTGATCCTCGATTATCAACGATGTAACCCAAGAGCTGCAAGATTAACAAAAAATTACCGCAGTGATCCTAAATTTTGGGATAGATGTATCTGAGAAATCACTTTAGAATCAGATCAAGATGTGCAATGCGTCATATCCTATCAATATTTTTGACACATTGTCGGCTAGTATAAGCACCTGTTCAAATTTTAGAATAATTACAGTAATTTAAAGGTGTCCCGATAGAGAGGGTAAATTAAAACGATGCAAATTCTTTGAACATCATTACAAGACACCAAGCAAGCACATGACGTCGTCAAGGCGTCGTAATGGCGTCGATGCGACGTCATCATGCCGCATGGGCGTCAATACGACGTCATTACGACGGCATGTGCCTGCTGGGTAGTAAAGTATTTCCTAGCGGGCACATGACGTCAGGATGACATCGTACTGACGTCGAAGCGACGTCATTACGTCGCATAGACGTCATTTCATCGTCATATGCCTGCTGGGTTCCCAGTGGGCAGATGGCGTCAGAATGACGTCGATGTGATGTCATCTGGTTGCTTCGACGCTACTGCGACGTGTACAGATGCAACATCATTAAAAGATATCCAGCAGGCACATGACGTCGAGATGGCGTCGATGCGACGTCATTATGTCGCATCGAAGTCAATACGACGTCATTACGATGTCATGTGCCTGCTGGGTTGTAATGTATTTCCCAGCGAGCACATGACGTCAGAATGACGTCGATGCGATGTCATTTGGTTGCGTCGACGCCAATGTGACGTCATTGTAACGTCATGTGCCTGCTGGGTAGTATGTATCAATGTGAAGATCTGATCCGTCTCTTTGGGCTTTCCATTAGGTACCAGTTTATCTGAATCTGAAAAAATAATGATATTGTAAGTCTGTCTACAGTCACAACTAATGGTTCTAGGTCCACGTTTCATACCATCGATCTTCAGACGAAGGAAACAATTCGATAGGGAAAAGAAATGATGCCAAAATTTGCACCTATTGCCAAAACTGAAATGGACAAGAAAAATGTCATAAGTGCCTTTTCATTTATTATTTTCTTATTTGCTTAACTATTGCAGAACTTAAATGTACGGAAAATTAGATGTGTCTACGTGTGTGTTTTACTGCCCAAATATAAGAATAAGCTCCTTAGAAATTTTGGTATGCAGTTAATTCTTACGGGCCACCAGGGTTCAGCTCCTATAAAATGTAGGTTACTATGGTGCTTAAGTGGGTTTCATCTGTTTGTGCGACTCCACTTTGGTTGAAGGTACATCATTGCAGAGTCCGGATGCGCTTAAACAGGCGCACATGCTGCGACCTTGTACCCATGCCCCTGTGTTTGCACCACGTCCTTGTTGTAGCAGAAGGCCGCAGTAAACAGTATCCAGGACGCAGTAGGCAGACAGTAGACGCTTCACTGGACAGTAAATAGTATACAGAAAACCGCGAACAGCATGCACTACTTTTCAGCATGCTCCAAAACGAAAAGCGAGTAGACAGTGCACATTAGACGGTAAACAGTAGATCTTTAACGTTGAGAGAAACGTATTTTCCTTCGCACAGCTTAGAAATACATGTATATTCATAATGAAATCGGGGAAAAATAAAGATTATCAAAGAAAAAAATAATAAAACTAGAAAAAAAAATAATAAAAGAAAAGCAGACAAAAGTCTACAGCACCCGGTATTCCCAGGCGGTCACCCATCCAAGTACTAACCGGGCTCGACGTTGCTTAACTTCGGTGATCGGACGAGAACCGGTGTTTTCAACGTGATATGGCCGTAGACAATAAAGTACCGATTTTTAACATTTATAAAGTCTACGTATTGGAAATCCTCAAGATTTTCTATTTTTATTTATTTTATTTATTTATTTACTTATTTATTTGCTTTTCTGGCTCGAGACCACTACCAATTTTCAAATATAGTCCATACACTTTATAGTTTGTTTGTTTTTGCATCTTTCAATGAAACTTTTTCACAACATTCCTAACGGTGGCACTGCACTAAAAAAATCCCATAGCTCACAGTGCAAAATGGGTCAAAGTCAATGCACTGCCAATTTTCTCCTGGTCTAAACTTTCCAAATTGAGGCATGGAATTGAATAGACAACACCTTTACCTACCAGTAATAGCTAAAAAAGTTGGGGGCTGTGCGGCATAGTTTTGACTTATTTTATTTTTAGTGCTGACAGGGTGTAGTTCGCAGTGAATAAATCTCGAAACTTTCACTGGCACCCCCTGTGTATTTTTCAACCCCAACATGCAAAACAGCTTTGTAAATAAGCTCCATTTTTCATAATAATAAATAAGCATAACATTCAGAAAAATATTCAACTTTCATAATAAAACCAATCAGGGGCCGTCAAATATTCATTATACTCCTGAAAGCTCTCCCCAAAAGAGGCGGGGCTTGCATAATGAGCATTTTTTTACTGTAGTGCAACCTAACAGCTTATGCTCTTTTCTTCAAGTCTACGAGACATGACAAACTATCATCGACGTTAGTGTGACGTCACTGCGACGTCATGTGCCCGCTGGGTAAGGGCATCTACACGAAGAGTGAGATTCGGTTCCTCCAGTTACCTCTTGTGATGGGATTCTGAACTAATAATTTACATTTTCAAGAAGCTTATACAAGACTCTTTTCATTTGCCGTATCCAGAACATTCATTCAATTCAAAATGGCATTCTTGGAGACCTGTGAACCAGGGAACTATTTGCGTGCAGTATATCTTGAAGGTGTTCACAGCCAATCGAGGAAACAACGGTGGAATGATTCCTATTTCAGAACAATTTACGAGGAAACAAGGCGCAGTCGGCGATAGAGACATATGAATATTGGAAAGTGACTGAAATGAAAATGAGGCCCTTGATATTTTTTTTCAATGCAAATTCGTTTTCACTCGATGTAAACGATGGTTAGTTATCATTTCTCAAATGGAGTATCATTTGGTAGTGAATGAAGATGGTGAACATTTCGGTGCGAAAAGTTGCGACTGTATGACTGTATGGACGATGGGAGATAACTCTATTTTAACATGGAGCTCAGTAATTCATTTTATGACAAGTATCTTCCCGGCAGGCACATGACGTCGAAATGACGTCATATTGGCGTCGATGCGACATGGTGACGTCGCATCGATGTCAGTGCGACGTCATTAGGACGTCATGTACCTGTTTTTGGTCTCGTCAAGGTTGATGCAAATTATTTCTGGCTTGTTGGTAGTTAAGATCGGATAGCTGAAACAAGTTTTCTTTGATCATGTGTATCTCCGTCTGTATGTTTATTTGAATACTTTTGTTGTGTGTCTGTCTCTTTGTCTTTGGTAGGAGCCCGGTAGGTCAATGGGTTAAGCGCTAGCCTAGCTACTGATCTAACTAGCCGGGTTCGAGTCCCTCAAGCGAGGCGAGAATCTTTCCTACCGTAAATACGGGGTTCCCTTGCACACAGCCTTTCATTATCATCCTGATATAATAACTGAAATACTGTTGAAAAGGACGTAAAATCACAAGCCATCTTTGTCTTTGGAATGCAGCTGAGATTTAAGATTCCACCCAACCAGCCGGGTGATGGTCTAAATATATAGTGTTGTTAGCCTAAGTGTTACTTACTACGCGAAAAGAATAAATTCTTATCTTTTTTAATATTAATGCGCATTCTTTAAGAGCCGCGACCTCGGAAAATTGCCACATGCGACGAGAAGAATTAGCCCAGTCTGTGGTAACAGTTATGCGTTCACAACATGTATAAACAATCTTGAGCATCATACACTGGAGCGCCGTAAAGTGTGCGAAAAGAAATGACAATAATCAGACTGCATTCGCTTTTACCAAGATGGGGTGAAACACATTTTTCCTTGCGCATACCTCGTGTCGTGATAAAACCAGTCTTATGTCATACACAAAACACGCGTGTCCAGACTAGACACATGCGCAATCAGAACAGGGTATACTACGAATGAGCATAGTCATATCTTTGTACCTCCTGGTTTGCTTATACTTACATATTTCGCTGCAAACATTATTGGCTGAAACATATTTTTCCTTGCGCAGGCCATTTGATTCGCGTCGTGATAAAATCAGCCTTATGGAATATGCAAAACACCTATGTCCAGACTAGTCTTTGCACTAGCACAACCAGAACAGGGTAGGCGCAATAAGTATGCCTTCTGGGAATCAAACGGTGAACTGCGCTAACTCTGACAGACTACGCAGTTGCAAGGACTTATCTTGGTACCCACTGTTTGCGTATATCGTCAAACATATTTTGCCCGGACAAGGCTCATAACGTTCAACATAAGAGATGAGCATAAAATGCACGTGCAAATATGATTGATCCTCGATTATCAACGATGTAACCCAAGAGCTGCAAGATTAACAAAAAATTACCGCAGTGATCCTAAATTTTGGGATAGATGTATCTGAGAAATCACTTTAGAATCAGATCAAGATGTGCAATGCGTCATATCCTATCAATATTTTTGACACATTGTCGGCTAGTATAAGCACCTGTTCAAATTTTAGAATAATTACAGTAATTTAAAGGTGTCCCGATAGAGAGGGTAAATTAAAACGATGCAAATTCTTTGAACATCATTACAAGACACCAAGCAAGCACATGACGTCGTCAAGGCGTCGTAATGGCGTCGATGCGACGTCATCATGCCGCTTGGGCGTCAATACGACGTCATTACGACGGCATGTGCCTGCTGGGTAGTAAAGTATTCCTAGCGGGCACATGACGTCAGAATGACATCGTACTGACGTCGAAGCGACGTCATTACGTCGCATAGACGTCATTTCATCGTCATATGCCTGCTGGGTTCCCAGTGGGCAGATGGCGTCAGAATGACGTCGATGTGATGTCATCTGGTTGCTTCGACGCTACTGCGACGTGTACAGATGCAACATCATTAAAAGATATCCAGCAGGCACATGACGTCGAGATGGCGTCGATGCGACGTCATTATGTCGCATCGAAGTCAATACGACGTCATTACGATGTCATGTGCCTGCTGGGTTGTAATGTATTTCCCAGCGAGCACATGACGTCAGAATGACGTCGATGCGATGTCATTTGGTTGCGTCGACGCCAATGCGACGTCATTGTAACGTCATGTGCCTGCTGGGTAGTATGTATCAATGTGAAGATCTGATCCGTCTCTTTGGGCTTTCCATTAGGTACCAGTTTATCTGAATCTGAAAAAATAATGATATTGTAAGTCTGTCTACAGTCACAACTAATGGTTCTAGGTCCACGTTTCATACCATCGATCTTCAGACGAAAGAAACAATTCGATAGGGAAAAGAAATGATGCCAAAATTTGCACCTATTGCCAAAACTGAAATGGACAAGAAAAATGTCATAAGTGCCTTTTCATTTATTATTTTCTTATTTGCTTAACTATTGCAGAACTTAAATGTACGGAAAATTAGATGTGTCTGCGTGTGTGTTTTACTGCCCAAATATAAGAATAAGCTCCTTAGAAATTTTGGTATGCAGTTAATTCTTACGGGCCACCAGGGTTCAGCTCCTATAAAATGTAGGTTACTATGGTGCTTAAGTGGGTTTCATCTGTTTGTGCGACTCCACTTTGGTTGAAGGTACATCATTGCAGAGTCCGGATGCGCTTAAACAGGCGCACATGCTGCGACCTTGTACCCATGCCCCTGTGTTTGCACCACGTCCTTGTTGTAGCAGAAGGCCGCAGTAAAC
This sequence comes from Ctena decussata, assembly GCA_963989385.1. NCBI lineage: Eukaryota > Metazoa > Mollusca > Bivalvia > Lucinida > Lucinidae > Ctena > Ctena decussata. The sequence goes on from OZ022504.1 coordinate 56,312,893, forward strand.
AGTATCCAGGACGCAGTAGGCAGACAGTAGACGCTTCACTGGACAGTAAATAGTATACAGAAAACCGCGAACAGCATGCACTACTTTTCAGCATGCTCCAAAACGAAAAGCGAGTAGACAGTGCACATTAGACGGTAAACAGTAGATCTTTAACGTTGAGAGAAACGTATTTTCCTTCGCACAGCTTAGAAATACATGTATATTCATAATGAAATCGGGGAAAAATAAAGATTATCAAAGAAAAAAATAATAAAACTAGAAAAAAAAATAATAAAAGAAAAGCAGACAAAAGTCTACAGCACCCGGTATTCCCAGGCGGTCACCCATCCAAGTACTAACCGGGCTCGACGTTGCTTAACTTCGGTGATCGGACGAGAACCGGTGTTTTCAACGTGATATGGCCGTAGACAATAAAATATCGATTTTTAACATTTATAAAGTCTACGTATTGGAAATCCTCAAGATTTTCTATTTTTATTTATTTTATTTATTTATTTACTTATTTATTTGCTTTTCTGGCTCGAGACCACTACCAATTTTCAAATATAGTCCATACACTTTATAGTTTGTTTGTTTTTGCATCTTTCAATGAAACTTTTTCACAACATTCCTAACGGTGGCACTGCACTAAAAAAATCCCATAGCTCACAGTGCAAAATGGGTCAAAGTCAATGCACTGCCAATTTTCTCCTGGTCTAAACTTTCCAAATTGAGGCATGGAATTGAATAGACAACACCTTTACCTACCAGTAATAGCTAAAAAAGTTGGGGGCTGTGCGGCATAGTTTTGACTTATTTTATTTTTAGTGCTGACAGGGTGTAGTTCGCAGTGAATAAATCTCGAAACTTTCACTGGCACCCCCTGTGTATTTTTCAACCCCAACATGCAAAACAGCTTTGTAAATAAGCTCCATTTTTCATAATAATAAATAAGCATAACATTCAGAAAAATATTCAACTTTCATAATAAAACCAATCAGGGGCCGTCAAATATTCATTATACTCCTGAAAGCTCTCCCCAAAAGAGGCGGGGCTTGCATAATGAGCATTTTTTTACTGTAGTGCAACCTAACAGCTTATGCTCTTTTCTTCAAGTCTACGAGACATGACAAACTATCATCGACGTTAGTGTGACGTCACTGCGACGTCATGTGCCCGCTGGGTAAGGGCATCTACACGAAGAGTGAGATTCGGTTCCTCCAGTTACCTCTTGTGATGGGATTCTGAACTAATAATTTACATTTTCAAGAAGCTTATACAAGACTCTTTTCATTTGCCGTATCCAGAACATTCATTCAATTCAAAATGGCATTCTTGGAGACCTGTGAACCAGGGAACTATTTGCGTGCAGTATATCTTGAAGGTGTTCACAGCCAATCGAGGAAACAACGGTGGAATGATTCCTATTTCAGAACAATTTACGAGGAAACAAGGCGCAGTCGGCGATAGAGACATATGAATATTGGAAAGTGACTGAAATGAAAATGAGGCCCTTGATATTTTTTTTCAATGCAAATTCGTTTTCACTCGATGTAAACGATGGTTAGTTATCATTTCTCAAATGGAGTATCATTTGGTAGTGAATGAAGATGGTGAACATTTCGGTGCGAAAAGTTGCGACTGTATGACTGTATGGACGATGGGAGATAACTCTATTTTAACATGGAGCTCAGTAATTCATTTTATGACAAGTATCTTCCCGGCAGGCACATGACGTCGAAATGACGTCATATTGGCGTCGATGCGACATGGTGACGTCGCATCGATGTCAGTGCGACGTCATTAGGACGTCATGTACCTGTTTTTGGTCTCGTCAAGGTTGATGCAAATTATTGCTGGCTTGTTGGTAGTTAAGATCGGATAGCTGAAACAAGTTTTCTTTGATCATGTGTATCTCCGTCTGTATGTTTATTTGAATACTTTTGTTGTGTGTCTGTCTCTTTGTCTTTGGTAGGAGCCCGGTAGGTCAATGGGTTAAGCGCTAGCCTAGCTACTGATCTAACTAGCCGGGTTCGAGTCCCTCAAGCGAGGCGAGAATCTTTCCTACCGTAAATACGGGGTTCCCTTGCACACAGCCTTTCATTATCATCCTGATATAATAACTGAAATACTGTTGAAAAGGACGTAAAATCACAAGCCATCTTTGTCTTTGGAATGCAGCTGAGATTTAAGATTCCACCCAACCAGCCGGGTGATGGTCTAAATATATAGTGTTGTTAGCCTAAGTGTTACTTACTACGCGAAAAGAATAAATTCTTATCTTTTTTAATATTAATGCGCATTCTTTAAGAGCCGCGACCTCGGAAAATTGCCACATGCGACGAGAAGAATTAGCCCAGTCTGTGGTAACAGTTATGCGTTCACAACATGTATAAACAATCTTGAGCATCATACACTGGAGCGCCGTAAAGTGTGCGAAAAGAAATGACAATAATCAGACTGCATTCGCTTTTACCAAGATGGGGTGAAACACATTTTTCCTTGCGCATACCTCGTGTCGTGATAAAACCAGTCTTATGTCATACACAAAACACGCGTGTCCAGACTAGACACATGCGCAATCAGAACAGGGTATACTACGAATGAGCATAGTCATATCTTTGTACCTCCTGGTTTGCTTATACTTACATATTTCGCTGCAAACATTATTGGCTGAAACATATTTTTCCTTGCGCAGGCCATTTGATTCGCGTCGTGATAAAATCAGCCTTATGGAATATGCAAAACACCTATGTCCAGACTAGTCTTTGCACTAGCACAACCAGAACAGGGTAGGCGCAATAAGTATGCCTTCTGGGAATCAAACGGTGAACTGCGCTAACTCTGACAGACTACGCAGTTGCAAGGACTTATCTTGGTACCCACTGTTTGCGTATATCGTCAAACATATTTTGCCCGGACAAGGCTCATAACGTTCAACATAAGAGATGAGCATAAAATGCACGTGCAAATATGATTGATCCTCGATTATCAACGATGTAACCCAAGAGCTGCAAGATTAACAAAAAATTACCGCAGTGATCCTAAATATTGGGATAGATGTATCTGAGAAATCACTTTAGAATCAGATCAAGATGTGCAATGCGTCATATCCTATCAATATTTTTGACACATTGTCGGCTAGTATAAGCACCTGTTCAAATTTTAGAATAATTACAGTAATTTAAAGGTGTCCCGATAGAGAGGGTAAATTAAAACGATGCAAATTCTTTGAACATCATTACAAGACACCAAGCAAGCACATGACGTCGTCAAGGCGTCGTAATGGCGTCGATGCGACGTCATCATGCCGCTTGGGCGTCAATACGACGTCATTACGACGGCATGTGCCTGCTGGGTAGTAAAGTATTCCTAGCGGGCACATGACGTCAGAAGGACATCGTACTGACGTCGAAGCGACGTCATTACGTCGCATAGACGTCATTTCATCGTCATATGCCTGCTGGGTTCCCAGTGGGCAGATGGCGTCAGAATGACGTCGATGTGATGTCATCTGGTTGCTTCGACGCTACTGCGACGTGTACAGATGCAACATCATTAAAAGATATCCAGCAGGCACATGACGTCGAGATGGCGTCGATGCGACGTCATTATGTCGCATCGAAGTCAATACGACGTCATTACGATGTCATGTGCCTGCTGGGTTGTAATGTATTTCCCAGCGAGCACATGACGTCAGAATGACGTCGATGCGATGTCATTTGGTTGCGTCGACGCCAATGCGACGTCATTGTAACGTCATGTGCCTGCTGGGTAGTATGTATCAATGTGAAGATCTGATCCGTCTCTTTGGGCTTTCCATTAGGTACCAGTTTATCTGAATCTGAAAAAATAATGATATTGTAAGTCTGTCTACAGTCACAACTAATGGTTCTAGGTCCACGTTTCATACCATCGATCTTCAGACGAAAGAAACAATTCGATAGGGAAAAGAAATGATGCCAAAATTTGCACCTATTGCCAAAACTGAAATGGACAAGAAAAATGTCATAAGTGCCTTTTCATTTATTATTTTCTTATTTGCTTAACTATTGCAGAACTTAAATGTACGGAAAATTAGATGTGTCTGCGTGTGTGTTTTACTGCCCAAATATAAGAATAAGCTCCTTAGAAATTTTGGTATGCAGTTAATTCTTACGGGCCACCAGGGTTCAGCTCCTATAAAATGTAGGTTACTATGGTGCTTAAGTGGGTTTCATCTGTTTGTGCGACTCCACTTTGGTTGAAGGTACATCATTGCAGAGTCCGGATGCGCTTAAACAGGCGCACATGCTGCGACCTTGTACCCATGCCCCTGTGTTTGCACCACGTCCTTGTTGTAGCAGAAGGCCGCAGTAAACAGTATCCAGGACGCAGTAGGCAGACAGTAGACGCTTCACTGGACAGTAAATAGTATACAGAAAACCGCGAACAGCATGCACTACTTTTCAGCATGCTCCAAAACGAAAAGCGAGTAGACAGTGCACATTAGACGGTAAACAGTAGATCTTTAACGTTGAGAGAAACGTATTTTCCTTCGCACAGCTTAGAAATACATGTATATTCATAATGAAATCGGGGAAAAATAAAGATTATCAAAGAAAAAAATAATAAAACTAGAAAAAAAAATAATAAAAGAAAAGCAGACAAAAGTCTACAGCACCCGGTATTCCCAGGCGGTCACCCATCCAAGTACTAACCGGGCTCGACGTTGCTTAACTTCGGTGATCGGACGAGAACCGGTGTTTTCAACGTGATATGGCCGTAGACAATAAAATATCGATTTTTAACATTTATAAAGTCTACGTATTGGAAATCCTCAAGATTTTCTATTTTTATTTATTTTATTTATTTATTTACTTATTTATTTGCTTTTCTGGCTCGAGACCACTACCAATTTTCAAATATAGTCCATACACTTTATAGTTTGTTTGTTTTTGCATCTTTCAATGAAACTTTTTCACAACATTCCTAACGGTGGCACTGCACTAAAAAAATCCCATAGCTCACAGTGCAAAATGGGTCAAAGTCAATGCACTGCCAATTTTCTCCTGGTCTAAACTTTCCAAATTGAGGCATGGAATTGAATAGACAACACCTTTACCTACCAGTAATAGCTAAAAAAGTTGGGGGCTGTGCGGCATAGTTTTGACTTATTTTATTTTTAGTGCTGACAGGGTGTAGTTCGCAGTGAATAAATCTCGAAACTTTCACTGGCACCCCCTGTGTATTTTTCAACCCCAACATGCAAAACAGCTTTGTAAATAAGCTCCATTTTTCATAATAATAAATAAGCATAACATTCAGAAAAATATTCAACTTTCATAATAAAACCAATCAGGGGCCGTCAAATATTCATTATACTCCTGAAAGCTCTCCCCAAAAGAGGCGGGGCTTGCATAATGAGCATTTTTTTACTGTAGTGCAACCTAACAGCTTATGCTCTTTTCTTCAAGTCTACGAGACATGACAAACTATCATCGACGTTAGTGTGACGTCACTGCGACGTCATGTGCCCGCTGGGTAAGGGCATCTACACGAAGAGTGAGATTCGGTTCCTCCAGTTACCTCTTGTGATGGGATTCTGAACTAATAATTTACATTTTCAAGAAGCTTATACAAGACTCTTTTCATTTGCCGTATCCAGAACATTCATTCAATTCAAAATGGCATTCTTGGAGACCTGTGAACCAGGGAACTATTTGCGTGCAGTATATCTTGAAGGTGTTCACAGCCAATCGAGGAAACAACGGTGGAATGATTCCTATTTCAGAACAATTTACGAGGAAACAAGGCGCAGTCGGCGATAGAGACATATGAATATTGGAAAGTGACTGAAATGAAAATGAGGCCCTTGATATTTTTTTTCAATGCAAATTCGTTTTCACTCGATGTAAACGATGGTTAGTTATCATTTCTCAAATGGAGTATCATTTGGTAGTGAATGAAGATGGTGAACATTTCGGTGCGAAAAGTTGCGACTGTATGACTGTATGGACGATGGGAGATAACTCTATTTTAACATGGAGCTCAGTAATTCATTTTATGACAAGTATCTTCCCGGCAGGCACATGACGTCGAAATGACGTCATATTGGCGTCGATGCGACATGGTGACGTCGCATCGATGTCAGTGCGACGTCATTAGGACGTCATGTACCTGTTTTTGGTCTCGTCAAGGTTGATGCAAATTATTGCTGGCTTGTTGGTAGTTAAGATCGGATAGCTGAAACAAGTTTTCTTTGATCATGTGTATCTCCGTCTGTATGTTTATTTGAATACTTTTGTTGTGTGTCTGTCTCTTTGTCTTTGGTAGGAGCCCGGTAGGTCAATGGGTTAAGCGCTAGCCTAGCTACTGATCTAACTAGCCGGGTTCGAGTCCCTCAAGCGAGGCGAGAATCTTTCCTACCGTAAATACGGGGTTCCCTTGCACACAGCCTTTCATTATCATCCTGATATAATAACTGAAATACTGTTGAAAAGGACGTAAAATCACAAGCCATCTTTGTCTTTGGAATGCAGCTGAGATTTAAGATTCCACCCAACCAGCCGGGTGATGGTCTAAATATATAGTGTTGTTAGCCTAAGTGTTACTTACTACGCGAAAAGAATAAATTCTTATCTTTTTTAATATTAATGCGCATTCTTTAAGAGCCGCGACCTCGGAAAATTGCCACATGCGACGAGAAGAATTAGCCCAGTCTGTGGTAACAGTTATGCGTTCACAACATGTATAAACAATCTTGAGCATCATACACTGGAGCGCCGTAAAGTGTGCGAAAAGAAATGACAATAATCAGACTGCATTCGCTTTTACCAAGATGGGGTGAAACACATTTTTCCTTGCGCATACCTCGTGTCGTGATAAAACCAGTCTTATGTCATACACAAAACACGCGTGTCCAGACTAGACACATGCGCAATCAGAACAGGGTATACTACGAATGAGCATAGTCATATCTTTGTACCTCCTGGTTTGCTTATACTTACATATTTCGCTGCAAACATTATTGGCTGAAACATATTTTTCCTTGCGCAGGCCATTTGATTCGCGTCGTGATAAAATCAGCCTTATGGAATATGCAAAACACCTATGTCCAGACTAGTCTTTGCACTAGCACAACCAGAACAGGGTAGGCGCAATAAGTATGCCTTCTGGGAATCAAACGGTGAACTGCGCTAACTCTGACAGACTACGCAGTTGCAAGGACTTATCTTGGTACCCACTGTTTGCGTATATCGTCAAACATATTTTGCCCGGACAAGGCTCATAACGTTCAACATAAGAGATGAGCATAAAATGCACGTGCAAATATGATTGATCCTCGATTATCAACGATGTAACCCAAGAGCTGCAAGATTAACAAAAAATTACCGCAGTGATCCTAAATTTTGGGATAGATGTATCTGAGAAATCACTTTAGAATCAGATCAAGATGTGCAATGCGTCATATCCTATCAATATTTTTGACACATTGTCGGCTAGTATAAGCACCTGTTCAAATTTTAGAATAATTACAGTAATTTAAAGGTGTCCCGATAGAGAGGGTAAATTAAAACGATGCAAATTCTTTGAACATCATTACAAGACACCAAGCAAGCACATGACGTCGTCAAGGCGTCGTAATGGCGTCGATGCGACGTCATCATGCCGCTTGGGCGTCAATACGACGTCATTACGACGGCATGTGCCTGCTGGGTAGTAAAGTATTCCTAGCGGGCACATGACGTCAGAATGACATCGTACTGACGTCGAAGCGACGTCATTACGTCGCATAGACGTCATTTCATCGTCATATGCCTGCTGGGTTCCCAGTGGGCAGATGGCGTCAGAATGACGTCGATGTGATGTCATCTGGTTGCTTCGACGCTACTGCGACGTGTACAGATGCAACATCATTAAAAGATATCCAGCAGGCACATGACGTCGAGATGGCGTCGATGCGACGTCATTATGTCGCATCGAAGTCAATACGACGTCATTACGATGTCATGTGCCTGCTGGGTTGTAATGTATTTCCCAGCGAGCACATGACGTCAGAATGACGTCGATGCGATGTCATTTGGTTGCGTCGACGCCAATGCGACGTCATTGTAACGTCATGTGCCTGCTGGGTAGTATGTATCAATGTGAAGATCTGATCCGTCTCTTTGGGCTTTCCATTAGGTACCAGTTTATCTGAATCTGAAAAAATAATGATATTGTAAGTCTGTCTACAGTCACAACTAATGGTTCTAGGTCCACGTTTCATACCATCGATCTTCAGACGAAAGAAACAATTCGATAGGGAAAAGAAATGATGCCAAAATTTGCACCTATTGCCAAAACTGAAATGGACAAGAAAAATGTCATAAGTGCCTTTTCATTTATTATTTTCTTATTTGCTTAACTATTGCAGAACTTAAATGTACGGAAAATTAGATGTGTCTGCGTGTGTGTTTTACTGCCCAAATATAAGAATAAGCTCCTTAGAAATTTTGGTATGCAGTTAATTCTTACGGGCCACCAGGGTTCAGCTCCTATAAAATGTAGGTTACTATGGTGCTTAAGTGGGTTTCATCTGTTTGTGCGACTCCACTTTGGTTGAAGGTACATCATTGCAGAGTCCGGATGCGCTTAAACAGGCGCACATGCTGCGACCTTGTACCCATGCCCCTGTGTTTGCACCACGTCCTTGTTGTAGCAGAAGGCCGCAGTAAACAGTATCCAGGACGCAGTAGGCAGACAGTAGACGCTTCACTGGACAGTAAATAGTATACAGAAAACCGCGAACAGCATGCACTACTTTTCAGCATGCTCCAAAACGAAAAGCGAGTAGACAGTGCACATTAGACGGTAAACAGTAGATCTTTAACGTTGAGAGAAACGTATTTTCCTTCGCACAGCTTAGAAATACATGTATATTCATAATGAAATCGGGGAAAAATAAAGATTATCAAAGAAAAAAATAATAAAACTAGAAAAAAAAAATAATAAAAGAAAAGCAGACAAAAGTCTACAGCACCCGGTATTCCCAGACAATTGCCCAACCGAGTAGGTATCCGTTGCTCAACGGACCAATCGTTGAGCGCTGTTAAGCAGAGACTTTCCTTAACAGACCAATCATTGAGCGACGTTAAGAACAGAGCTTGTTGTTGTTGTTGCTTAACCACCCAATCATTGAGCAGTATTTATTCATCCGGGACATTCTGATTCTCATTCAAGATGGCGGCGCCCATGTATTTTGACAACTGGACCCGGAAATATCGGTTAAATCGTGAATTAGACATTATTTAAGAATTATTTCTACTATATTTAGGCGTGGTAAGTTCATCCTGATAAACCTCTGTATCGTTTTAGGGCGACTTTTGAAAATGGAAAGTTTTACCGGTTGTTGATCTTCAAACAGATTTCTGCAACTTCTGAAAGTTCTGTATTGATTATAAACAACCGAAATACGAAATTTCTTTTGGCTGTTTAGGCGCCGCTGTTTATATGCCTGGAACTCCCACAGCATGTAACATTGAATACTCGAACCTTTTAACGCGATGAAGGTTTGTTTTTTGGCCTCTTTGGGGAATGTAGGTAACTGTCTCTGTCTCTGATTTGAGTTCCTTTTGAAACCAACAGTAGCTCTATATGATGATAGTTAAACAATTGTAATTCTCTGCTGAATCTGTGCTTTTCTAAGTTATCGGTGGCAGACTGGAGTATGTGTCATTCTGGTTATAGGTTGCAGACTGTGGTTTGTGTGTCTCATTCCGATGTATCTAAAAGATCCCTCCTTGGTCTGATTTTTAGGGGTTCTGTGTTCTGTACCTAACGGTTTGAGGCACTAACGAAATGGGTGCCCAACTTAGTATAAGGGGAAAGTGGATATTTAAAGCAACAGAACAAGTGAGGCCGGTCAAGACCTTAAATATGACTATTAAAATGGTCAAAATGTTAAGTATTATACATACATGGGTTCCGGGTCATTTCAGTTCATTGGTGTTATCGGCACCACCGTCGTGCGAATAGTCTCAGCCCAAAAATATACCCATTAAAATTCTCCATAACCCCCAAAATAGTCAACTACCCCTCTCTCCCACACACAGACACATCAAAAATAAATAAACAACAATCTTTAAATTCAAAATTTTGAACTCAAAAACATCAGCCCAGCCTATGCATATAGAAAATATTAGAGTACCCTTGGAGCCGCACCAGCTTCCTGCATTTTGCCGGGCCGCGTAGCGCAATCGGTAGGGCACCTGACTCATAAGTCAGAGGTCCTGGGTTCGAAACCCGGTCTGGCCACATACTTTCGTTTCTCCTTCCGCTGATTCAAGAAGGGCAGTTGTCAGTGACTGGCGAAAGTATGTGCACTTAGTACTGGTTAACCGCTTAGGAGGTCTAAGCCTGCCCAGGAATAGTGTGGTTAGGGTAACTGACCGTCCCGACATGACCTTAGCTGTTTACCGTGGACGTTAAGCATCAAATCAACCAAAAGCTTCCTGCATTTTACTCAAATTAAACCATTAAAAATAAAACTTGGGCCGAGCCGTCCCACTAAGGTGGTCCAAAGGGCTCCAGATTGAAAAATGGGCCGAATCGTCTGGGCCAAAGAGTCCCAGGCGGAAATGACCTGAAACCCATACATGTAGTCTTGTTCAACATTTTGGTTTACACTTATAAGCCAATTTCAGTCTGCATATTGCATCCAGGTTATTTTATTGTTTATTAAGCATCATGCACAGATCCAGAAAAATTTCTCAGGGGTGGCGGTCCACGGGTGCACCCCCAGACCAGGACGGGTCCAGCCGCACACCAGAGAATCCAACAGATTTTACAATTGTGAAAACCCATTTTCAAATATTATTTGTCTCTATCAATTTTCGCATACATGCAAGACATTGAGACAGATCAGATGCCCACCGCTGTGGCCGGTGTGGGTCAGTGGTGTGGGTTCGAGACCCGCACAGGTCACATGTGGGACAAGCCAAGTTCTGCTTGCGGGTGTATCAGATGGTTTTTCCACGGGGTACTCCCATTGTTGCCCAACCTACTGATAGGCTTGTATAGATATGAGTAAAATAATCTTGAAAGGGATGTAAAACTGAATAAAAAAAGATCTGGTGCTACGTATGCGCGCCTTATCAGGGCGTTTGTTTATCACTATAGATACTGAGCAACCCCTTTATTCTTGAATTTATTTTAAACTTCTAACCATATTCTGTAGTTGTGCAGCCAATTTTGTGTCGGACCTGGTCAGAAAACTCAAATACAAATATTTTCATGCATTTTATGGGGATAGTGACATTATCCTGCAATAACAAAAGCTATCTCAATACTCCTTAAAGCTATTTGATCCTTTGTTTTCTCTAAAAATATGCTGTGCTTCTATAAATTTGAAATGCTTGTTAAATCTAGAGATAGAATAAATATATATAGGACATATCACCCTTTACCGGGCCGGTCTCCGAAGCACAACAATGAATACAAATCATTAGGCAGCACTTCTTCTGCAGCCAAGATTGTGTTTTCCTGTTTAAATCCTTTTTGATTTTTATTGCATCTTCAGAAATATGCAACAAAATAATGACAACTCTTTCAAAGATTTTCAGCTACAACTGCAACTGCAGAATAAGAGAACTGATCCTGTCACAGCAAAAAAGTGGAAAGAGAAGACTTGAAATGGCATAACTACACCTTGGCCCTGTGTCAGTTGGTACCAGATGGAAGTTAAAACACTATTTCTATGAGTGGATGTGCATTAGTCTCATGCTTTTGGAACATCTGATAAATAACAAGTGTTTCATTTTCCGCATGTGACTTATGCAAAGCAAATGCAGCTGATTATCAGGAATGGCCTGTTTTATATCAGAAGACATATAAGGTCATGATATATGATATTCTACAGCCTTGGTAATCATTATATTCAACCAGCCAACAAGAAGGCTCAAATCAGATTGTGGGGAGGTGAAAGTTGATTTGCCACTTGGTTGTTTGCACATGCAGTTATCAGTTTGTGGTGACAAGGCCCACATTTAGTGGTAGATTTGTACACATATCATTTTGTTCTGTTTTAGGTCAGCTAAGATGGAATTGTCACAAATTCACTAAGCTGAGCTGGAATTGCCACAAAACGCTAAGCTGAGCTGGAATTGCCACAAAAACACTAAGCTAAGATGGAATCGCCACAACAACACTAAGCTAAGATGGAATTGCCACAAAAAACACTACTAAGCTAAGATGGAATTTCCACAAAAAACACCACTGAAATGTAACATTTGTGGAAACACCACTGAAATGTAACATATGTGAAAAAGTTGACATTTCAAATTGCTGGTTTGACCTTGAAATAAGGTCAATGCCTATTAGATATAATTAACTATTCACATTTCACACCAATGTTTCTTTGCAAGTTTGGTAAAAATCCTCCCATTGGTTAAGGAGACAGAGTACAGAAAAGGTTGAGTTTTACAATCATTTATTGAATGATGACATTGAAAATTAGGTCAAGGTCACAAATATAGAAAAATTTTGCTATGTCATTGTGATAGAATTTCTAACAATGTAACTATGCATGTTTGGTCAAAATTCACCCACCAGTGAAAACAGCACTTTTTTAGATATTCTATTGAGGGTGGACTTGACCGATAGAGTCAAGGTCACCAAATCTAATCAAGTATTTTCATTTTTAAACAAATTGTCGTTTATTTGGTTAAAATCGTCCTATCTGTGGCTAAGTATCTAACTGTTAAAGATGAACCCTGATTTTTAAATTTTGAAGGACAGTGACCTTGAACCTAAGGTCAATGTCACCACATCTAATCATCTATTGGTAAGTACTTTCAATTTTTGACAAACTGCTGTTTATTTGGTCAAAATCGTCTTATATTTGACGAAGAATCAAGCTGTTAAAGATGACACCCCTAACTGAGGCATAATGGTGACAATACCTTGAAAACAAGGTCAAGGTCACAAATCATATCAACAATAGACACGATTATTCATTTCTGAACAAGCTGTCGTTTATTTGGTCAACAGCTTCCCATTTTTGGAGAAGTATCTAGCTCTTGAAGATGGCACCCTGATTTTTAAATTTTGAATGACAGTGACCTTGAACATAAGATCAAGGCCATCACATCTAATCATCTGTTGGTAAGTACTTTTATTTCTGAACAAACTGCCGTTTATTTGGTCAAAATCGTCCTATCTGTGATGAAGTATCTAACTGTTAATGATGAAGCCCCTGACTGAGGCAGAATGGTGACAAGACCTTGAAAACTAGGTCAAGGTCACAAATCTTATCAACAATAAACACGATTATTCATTTCTGTACAAGCTGTCGTTTATTTGGTCAACAGCTTCCCATTTTTTGAGAAGTATCTAGCTGTTGAAGATGGCACCCTGATTTTTTAAATTTTGAATAGAAGTGACCTTGCACTTAAGGTCAAGGTCATTACATCTAAATCTGTTGGTAAGTACTTTCATTTCTTAACAAACTGCCTTTTATTTGGTCAAAATCGTCCAACATTTGACGAAGAAACAAACTGTTAAAGACCACTACCCCTGACTGAGACAGAGTGGTGATCACCGATCACCAAAGTTGAGGGATACCTACTCCCGGGGGCGATGAGCCATTCCCAGACAATTGCCCAACCGAGTAGGTATCCGTTGCTCAACGGACCAATCGTTGAGCGCTGTTAAGCAGAGACTTTCCTTAACAGACCAATCATTGAGCGACGTTAAGGGACGAGTCATTTATTATCAGGTGGGGGGGCCGGGTACATTTTCACATGGTTCACCAAATTTTTTCCGACCCCCCCAGTCTTACCAGAATTATTTTTCCGACCCCCCCAGATAGGTGACAAAAATTTTTATGACCCCCCCTATCCCCAGTGCCAGCTACCCTTCACACATATACCATATTACAGCTACCCTTCACACACATACCATATTACCTATTTTATGTCAGACTGACCTCAATCAAAACCTAGCTGTATGAAACATCAAGACATTTTCTTATTCTAACAGGTCACTTACATGTAATCATGGTCTGTTTGGATTTTTTCTGCATTTCTTGCACTTTTTCTTCTGCTAATGGCGATTCAGAAATCTGTTGTCGAATGCGTAATAATAATAACTGTAAATAATATTAATTGGGCTTCTAGGCGGTGGGGGTCTGGGGGCACAGCCCCCAGAAGCCACAGTGTTTTTGCTGATTGAAAGGCACGCGGAGAGCTGATATCACAAATGCAGGCATTAAATTTATCCAAATCATCTACTTGACATGATTTTATAAACACTTTCATACTGTTCTAGCAAATCAATGAAAAGATATGTTTTTGGATATGAAGCTGCAGAAGTTTTTTGTGTAATTTCCATAAAGTCTTTTAAGTTTTATGTTTTGAGTTTGAAAGAAAAGAGTCTAAAAGTTAAGGAGTAATAGGGGGTCTGGGGGGCGAAGCCCCCCAGAAGCTGAGACATTTTTAAAAATGAAGACTGATGGAAGAATTCTGAACCCCCAATATGCCTAATAAAATATACGACCCCCCCTGCTCCAAGGCTTTTTTATTTCCGACCCCCCCAGTACATCACAAAAAAAAATTCCGACCCCCCCTAAATGTACCCGGCCCCCCCACCTGATAATAAATGACTCGTCCCTAAGAACAGAGCTTGTTGTTGTTGTTGCTTAACCACCCAATCATTGAGCAGTATTTATTCATCCGGGACATTCTGATTCTCATTCAAAAAATGCATGCTGGGAGATGGCGGTGGCGGTCAAGAACTTTTAGAGAAGGGGATATTTTCTTTTAGTTTTAATGTTTTATGAAGTGTTTGTGGAGATTTTAAGTGCTCAAAAAGATCCTTATAAACTCAATTTTAACTGGCTTTTATTAAACTGTTTTACGGTTCGGGAAGAGTGCAAAATTTTAACATTGAAAATTGTTCAGTACGCGGGAAGGAGATCTTTTATAGTTTGACAAAGGACTCGCCGTGTGTGACTCGGTTTGTCTCGCTTTGGGGCCATTTTAAAGTTGTACAGTACTCTAGTATGGTTTAGAGAAGAATTTGCTTTTAAAGGGAACTTGAGAGTGACAATTTTAAAAAGAAAATTGAATAATTTGAATAATTTTATCTTCGGGTACCTCCGTGAATGTTCGTAAACACTCGGAAAATTCAAAATGGCCGACAGCAACCCGGAAATAAGTAATGTTCAAACTGAAAGGTCTTTGGACGGTGATGAGGCTCAGGCAGCTAATGTTATTCACACTTACTCAAACAAAGACTATACCCTAAACATAAATAGAGCACTTAGAAACAAAATAAATGCATGTGGTGAAGATGTTAGTGTAGAATATGTATATACTGGTGGTGGGGTAACAGGAAAAATGGACACTGCAACATTTGAGTTGTTTAGAGCAGCTTGTATTGCCTTCTACACCAATCTAGACCCTGATGAGGGTCAGTGCTTCATCAACACTTGTAATGATAAATACGGCAGATCTGAAGTACAGAAAGCATATAGATATAAGCGAATTGATGATTCAGGAGAGCAGACAGGATATACTCTCAATATTTATCCCACCAGTAACAGTATTCTCTTGAATGGGAAAGATATAGACACATTCATGGACAATCATTTGCCCATCTTACATGAGTTAATGATGAAACCAATAAGAGAGGGTCGGTTTAATGGCATAAAAGACTTAAATCACATACTTGCCGTGCAAATGCAGGCTGTGTTTGATCAGAGACATGCACTTAAGAACCAGAGTATGTCATATACATCGTCGCAAGAGGGTGCTTGTGGTAATAATGAAAGTAATGACAAGGTCTCCATTCAAAATGTGTTGACATTAAATGAACAGCATGATAATATACCTGAAGCCATATGCACAGTATGTAAACGAAGGTTGAAATCACGAGGTGTTATCTGTGAGATGGGTAATCACTGGGTACATTTTAAATGTGAAAGACTTACAGATGATCAAATACGAAGGCTCTCAGATCCTGATGTCATCTTTAACTGTAAAGCGTGTCTTACGAAAGACAATACATTGTTAAAAGTACCAGCTACTAGTCCTAACAGAAACAAACAGGATAGTGATGTCACACTAGTACTGAAAATCCCGTCTGTTGAATCACGCGCTACTACACAAGTGGAAGACATTCTGGAAGAAGAGCTCGGGCTGCAATGTAGTGTATGTGAAAATCTCATTAGCGAGGATGAGAAACAGGTGTGTGCTAAGTGCATCGGAATATGTCACGCAAATTGTATGATGGATAGTCATTGTGCTGAGAAACTCTGTACAGCGTGTGCCGCTAGTGAGTCACAAATGAATTTGGTTGATGCTATGAATAAGCAAACTAGTAATAATAATTCACCTAATAGTTCTGGGGAATCAACGCTTACTTTGCCTAATGACTCAGACACCTCCAGTGATAATCAGGTACAAGAACCTCAAACACACGAGTTAAATAGTATTGATACTAAAAGTGTTAAGGGCAGCAATCAGGTCAAGCAAAAGGAGCAAGGACTCAATAAAGAATCTAATAGTTTGAGTGTTAAACAGCGTGAATTAAGGCAATTTGAACTTAAATTGAAAAAATGGGAAGAAACATTGAAGAATAAAGAATTAAGGATGCAGGACCAAGCTAATGATCGAAAAAGGCTCGAAGACTATATTTTTAAGCTAGAAGCTAGAAATAATGAATCCGCTCAAACAATTCGTACCCTACAAAGGAAAATAGACCTTCTAGAGAATCCCAATGAGAGTTGTGTAAGGACTAATTCAATGCAGGGCTGTGAAAATACAGTGTTTTCTCGACAAGATAGAAGTGACGAGTTGATCGAGGGAATAAGGGAGCAGGTGACTAAGTTTGTGTTGAGAAAAGTGTCTAGCCAAATTTCCGCACTCGAGGAGCAAGCTCAGCTTTCTGAAAGGCAGCGTTTTTCAAAAGATGAAAATCAGTGGCGGCATATGCAAGCACAGTTACCCACAGCGACTCTTAATCAGCATGCGCAGCAAAGAGCAAATGTTAACATCTCACCTGAGCCAATACTCAATAGTGCTAGGATGAGCAGTGATATAAGTAGCCAATACGCCCTTGTATCAGGACAGTCAGACTTAAAATTCAAGGATCAAAGAGCGTTTACTCCCGATAGCTTTCAGACTCAAGAACAGTGTTTACAGCCCATGCAGAGTGATGTGCCCCAGCATTCGGGTCCTCATGTGGTGGAGAGGAGTGATGCTACCAAACGGGGTGCGAACTTGAATAGTGTATATAGTAGAAGTAGTAATATTGTGAATACATGTAAAAACATGAATCCTGGACCCACCGAGAACTTTAGACAGTACCAGGGTACCTCAAACAATGACAATTTATCTTATTATCAAGGCCAACCACTAGTAGTTCCTAGTTCAGTTCTCCCGGTCCAGCCGGCTCAGCCAGTGCAACCTTTTTTGTACCAGATAGTGCCTCAACGAACTCTAAGATAGCGAACATTCAGGCGCCCACGCCTTTGCATAAAATCGAAAAACAATCAGAATTTACGGTAGCTACCTTTAACTGCAAAAATGTTAATACCTGTGGTCATGTGCTGGATGAGTTGAATAGAACAGTTGATATTGTGTTACTACAAGAACACTGGTTGTTTGATTGTAAATTATACAGACTTAAAGAAATTAGTAGTGGATATACTGGGTGTGGGAAGGCAGTAGATACTGGAAGTCCTATATTACCGATACAGATGCCACGTGGATACGGGGGTACAGGGATACTTTGGCGAACTGAGTTGGATCATTTGGTGACAGTACTGCCGGATGGTGGTAATCGTATACAGTGCATCCAGTTGAAATCTGAGATACCGTTGCTGATTATATCAGCCTATATGCCATGCAGAGGACTATCTGATAATGTCGAAGACTTCAGTGACTGCATTGATCAGCTGAACGAAATCGTCCAGAAATACAGGGATACCCATAAGATATTGTTGGGTGGCGATATGAATGAAGATATGATGCTTCGTAGTTCCACGAGGCGAGTTAAACTTTTGAAAGAATTTCTTGAAGAAAATAGACTGAGTACAAAAGAAACCCCTAAGACTTTTATTGCCCCTGATGGGCGAGAAGCAACAACATTGGATTATATATTCTACTCCGAAGACTTGAATGAACATGTTCTAAGTATACAAGTACTTGAAGCCTTACATACAAATGTTTCAGATCACTTACCCCTGCAGTGCAAACTGAACCTGAATATTGAACGTTCTGCTAGGAATGCTACTGACGTTAATCTGAAGCCATCAAACAGAGTCAAATGGGATAAAGTTAACAAAGAACGATACGGTCGGCTGCTGGATGAGTCGCTACATACGCTTGACATCAATGTGGCTACGGTTTCGAAGCTAGACAGTGCGGTCATCAAATTCAACCATATCATTAGTGATTGTGCCAAAGAGGCAGCCCCAAAGGGTGTGGAGCGTCCACGTCGAGCTAAATTGCGGTCCTGGTCCCCACAAGTTCAGGCTGCGGTGAAAGCCAAGAAAAAAGCATTCTATGACTGGAAATGTGCTGGTAGACCGGATGATAGCAATGACAGTACTCTCATTCACAAGAAACAAACTACAAAACTACTTAGGCAGGTGTGTAGAGTAGAGCATAGTAATGATTTTATGAATCAAAGACAAGCAATATTGGATACTAAAACTCAAGATATGGCACTGTTTCATAGACTCATTAACCAACAGAGGGGAAAATTAAAAGGGTGTATAAACGAGTTACATGTAGGGGAACAGGTTTTCAGATCTGAGGCCGATATATTAGTGGGCTGGCGCCAACATTTTAAAAAACTAGCAACTCCTTCTCAGGACTCAAAATTTGATCAGGACTACGAAAAACTCGTAAATTTAGAATTGAACGAAATTGTTGGATTATGCAAGGATTCTAAAGATAATATACAAAGGATAACTGAGGATGAAGTTTTATCAGCGGTTAAATCTTTGAATAAAGGGAAAGCACCAGACCGTTATAGTGTAACAGCAGAGCATTTAATCGAAGGAGCTGGAAAGATTATACCTGTGCTGACTGCTTTATTGAATCATATGTTGAAATTTGGAATTGTGCCAGACTCCTTGAAAGTAGGAATTTTAACCCCTGTTTTTAAGAAGAAAGGATCTAATCTCGACTCAAAGAACTACCGTGGCATTACGGTGAATCCAACTGTAACAAAAGTATTAGAAACTATAATACGTGAAAGGATCAAACCCTTAATTCAGGAGCAGCAGAATGATCTACAGAGAGGTTTTACTAACGGGGCCTCCCCAATGAACTGTTCTCTCATATTAGAAGAATCAATACGTAATAATAAGGATAGGAATGTCTCAACACATATAGCCTTTCTGGATTCAAAGTCAGCTTTCGATGTTGTGAGCCATGCAAGCTTAATGAGGAAGTTGTTTCATATAGGGGTAGAGGGAAGCTACTGGAACCTAATTAATAGCCTTCATTCTGACGCCAAGACAGCAGTGAAATGGAATAATAGGGTGTCAGATAGTTTTACGGTACAGCAAGGTGTCCGTCAGGGGGGGATTTTAAGCACCGATTTATATAAAGTATATGGTAACAAGCTGCTGGATCGTTTGTCTGCGTCGCTATTGGGAACCTGGATCGGTGATATCTGCTGTGTTGCACCAACTTGTGCTGACGACATTGCCCTATCTAGTGACTCACCCTCGACGCTTCAACAGCTAGTTAATATTGGGGTGGATTACAGTATTATGGAGAAATTCCTACTACAGCCTAACAAGAGTGTTATTCTCAATCACCTCTGTGCTGTTGACAAGAAACTTGGTGGAGTAAAGGAGGAGTGGACAATTTATGATGAGCCAATGCCTGTTGTTAAGGAGGCTATGCACATGGGTATCCTACGATCGCACTGCACAGAGGAGTCAGCTGTTACTGAAAACATCAAGAAAGCAAGGCGTACAGTTTACAGCCTGATGTCCTCTGGATTGCATGGGCAGAATGGTCTGGACCCTGAAACCTGTATTCAACTCCTGATGATTTACGTACTTCCGTTACTTGTCTATGGCTTGGAGGTTATTCTCCCTGGACGAAAATACCTGGACATGCTTGAACGCTTCTTTAAGAAAATCCTCAAACAGATTCTCTCACTACCTACCACGGTTGCGGACTGCGGGGTGTACGTCATAAGCGGGATGATACCAGTTGAGGCTACTATACATAAGAGGGCTCTTAATTTCTACGGAAGCATATGTCGGCTGCCGGATACAGCAGTTGAGAAGCGGCTGGCTCAACGTCAATTGTGTGTGAAATCTTTCAAGAGTCACAGTTGGTTCGTGGCAATTAAGCGCCTGCACTTGCAATACGGACTACCTGATCCTTATGAGCTTCTCGGTAATCCCCCGACTAAAGAATCTTGGAAACGGACAGTCAGTAAACATGTGAATACATACTGGGTCAACAAGATTAAGGAGCAGTCAGCCCTGTATCCAAGTCTAAGGTTTCTGAATGTTCATGACTACCGGTATGGCAAGCGTCATGCACTGATCCAGTCTGTGCAAAGTGTTCGAGAAATCCCGAGATTGAAAGAGAAGTTACGTATGGTGTCCGGGGCTTACATTCTTCAGGAGAATAGAGCAGCATTCAACCAAAATCAGATTGACCCTGTGTGTCTCCTTTGTCGAAGGGACAATGAGACTCTTCAGCATTTTATCCTCGATTGTGAGATGCTTTCAAGTATCAGGGACCCTATTATGGACTCTATTACTAACGCTTGTGCTAGTGTTAACATTATAGAACTGGTAGCAGAATCACCCGCTAGATTGCTTCAGCTTATACTAGATTATACAGCAATAACTCAGCTTGTAGATAGCCTGAACTGTAATCATCAGCATCTAAAGACTTTGGAATTTCATTGCCGCAGACTTTGTTATTCTCTACATTGTGAAAGATACAAGAGACTTGAGTCGATATCCAGATTAACTAAACGTAAACGTAAATAGAGGCATACCGAGCTACACACAGGAGGGTCCTACTTAATGTTTTTATCCAGTTTATAGACTGTAAATAAGATAATGCTAAGCTGTAAATAGAGTGGTGACGGATTGCATCATTTTAACCCCCTACCAACCTACTACTACTCCGACGGAGGTGTGCCGGAATCGGCAGAATCTATGTGCTACAGTTACAGTTACAGTTACAGTTACAGATGGCGGCGCCCATGTATTTTGACAACTGGACCCGGAAATATCGGTTAAATCGTGAATTAGACATTATTTAAGAATTATTTCTACTATATTTAGGCGTGGTAAGTTCATCCTGATAAACCTCTGTATCGTTTTAGGGCGACTTTTGAAAATGGAAAGTTTTACCGGTTTTTGATCTTCAAACAGATTTCTGCAACTTCTGAAAGTTCTGTATTGATTATAAACAACCGAAATACGAAATTTCTTTTGGCTGTTTAGGCGCCGCTGTTTATATGCCTGGAACTCCCACAGCATGTAACATTGAATACTCGAACCTTTTAACGCGATGAAGGTTTGTTTTTTGGCCTCTTTGGGGAATGTAGGTAACTGTCTCTGTCTCTGATTTGAGTTCCTTTTGAAACCAACAGTAGCTCTATATGATGATAGTTAAACAATTGTAATTCTCTGCTGAATCTGTGCTTTTCTAAGTTATCGGTGGCAGACTGGAGTATGTGTCATTCTGGTTATAGGTTGCAGACTGTGGTTTGTGTGTCTCATTCCGATGTATCTAAAAGATCCCTCCTTGGTCTGATTTTTAGGGGTTCTGTGTTCTGTACCTAACGGTTTGAGGCACTAACGAAATGGGTGCCCAACTTAGTATAAGGGGAAAGTGGATATTTAAAGCAACAGAACAAGTGAGGCCGGTCAAGACCTTAAATATGACTATTAAAATGGTCAAAATGTTAAGTATTATACATACATGGGTTCCGGGTCATTTCAGTTCATTGGTGTTATCGGCACCACCGTCGTGCGAATAGTCTCAGCCCAAAAATATACCCATTAAAATTCTCCATAACCCCCAAAATAGTCAACTACCCCTCTCTCCCACACACAGACACATCAAAAATAAATAAACAACAATCTTTAAATTCAAAATTTTGAACTCAAAAACATCAGCCCAGCCTATGCATATAGAAAATATTAGAGTACCCTTGGAGCCGCACCAGCTTCCTGCATTTTGCCGGGCCGCGTAGCGCAATCGGTAGGGCACCTGACTCATAAGTCAGAGGTCCTGGGTTCGAAACCCGGTCTGGCCACATACTTTCGTTTCTCCTTCCGCTGATTCAAGAAGGGCAGTTGTCAGTGACTGGCGAAAGTATGTGCACTTAGTACTGGTTAACCGCTTAGGAGGTCTAAGCCTGCCCAGGAATAGTGTGGTTAGGGTAACTGACCGTCCCGACATGACCTTAGCTGTTTACCGTGGACGTTAAGCATCAAATCAACCAAAAGCTTCCTGCATTTTACTCAAATTAAACCATTAAAAATAAAACTTGGGCCGAGCCGTCCCACTAAGGTGGTCCAAAGGGCTCCAGATTGAAAAATGGGCCGAATCGTCTGGGCCAAAGAGTCCCAGGCGGAAATGACCTGAAACCCATACATGTAGTCTTGTTCAACATTTTGGTTTACACTTATAAGCCAATTTCAGTCTGCATATTGCATCCAGGTTATTTTATTGTTTATTAAGCATCATGCACAGATCCAGAAAAATTTCTCAGGGGTGGCGGTCCACGGGTGCACCCCCAGACCAGGACGGGTCCAGCCGCACACCAGAGAATCCAACAGATTTTACAATTGTGAAAACCCATTTTCAAATATTATTTGTCTCTATCAATTTTCGCATACATGCAAGACATTGAGACAGATCAGATGCCCACCGCTGTGGCCGGTGTGGGTCAGTGGTGTGGGTTCGAGACCCGCACAGGTCACATGTGGGACAAGCCAAGTTCTGCTTGCGGGTGTATCAGATGGTTTTTCCACGGGGTACTCCCATTGTTGCCCAACCTACTGATAGGCTTGTATAGATATGAGTAAAATAATCTTGAAAGGGATGTAAAACTGAATAAAAAAAGATCTGGTGCTACGTATGCGCGCCTTATCAGGGCGTTTGTTTATCACTATAGATACTGAGCAACCCCTTTATTCTTGAATTTATTTTAAACTTCTAACCATATTCTGTAGTTGTGCAGCCAATTTTGTGTCGGACCTGGTCAGAAAACTCAAATACAAATATTTTCATGCATTTTATGGGGATAGTGACATTATCCTGCAATAACAAAAGCTATCTCAATACTCCTTAAAGCTATTTGATCCTTTGTTTTCTCTAAAAATATGCTGTGCTTCTATAAATTTGAAATGCTTGTTAAATCTAGAGATAGAATAAATATATATAGGACATATCACCCTTTACCGGGCCGGTCTCCGAAGCACAACAATGAATACAAATCATTAGGCAGCACTTCTTCTGCAGCCAAGATTGTGTTTTCCTGTTTAAATCCTTTTTGATTTTTATTGCATCTTCAGAAATATGCAACAAAATAATGACAACTCTTTCAAAGATTTTCAGCTACAACTGCAACTGCAGAATAAGAGAACTGATCCTGTCACAGCAAAAAAGTGGAAAGAGAAGACTTGAAATGGCATAACTACACCTTGGCCCTGTGTCAGTTGGTACCAGATGGAAGTTAAAACACTATTTCTATGAGTGGATGTGCATTAGTCTCATGCTTTTGGAACATCTGATAAATAACAAGTGTTTCATTTTCCGCATGTGACTTATGCAAAGCAAATGCAGCTGATTATCAGGAATGGCCTGTTTTATATCAGAAGACATATAAGGTCATGATATATGATATTCTACAGCCTTGGTAATCATTATATTCAACCAGCCAACAAGAAGGCTCAAATCAGATTGTGGGGAGGTGAAAGTTGATTTGCCACTTGGTTGTTTGCACATGCAGTTATCAGTTTGTGGTGACAAGGCCCACATTTAGTGGTAGATTTGTACACATATCATTTTGTTCTGTTTTAGGTCAGCTAAGATGGAATTGTCACAAATTCACTAAGCTGAGCTGGAATTGCCACAAAACGCTAAGCTGAGCTGGAATTGCCACAAAAACACTAAGCTAAGATGGAATCGCCACAACAACACTAAGCTAAGATGGAATTGCCACAAAAAACACTACTAAGCTAAGATGGAATTTCCACAAAAAACACCACTGAAATGTAACATTTGTGGAAACACCACTGAAATGTAACATATGTGAAAAAGTTGACATTTCAAATTGCTGGTTTGACCTTGAAATAAGGTCAATGCCTATTAAATATAATTAACTATTCACATTTCACACCAATGTTTCTTTGCAAGTTTGGTAAAAATCCTCCCATTGGTTAAGGAGACAGAGTACAGAAAAGGTTGAGTTTTACAATCATTTATTGAATGATGACATTGAAAATTAGGTCAAGGTCACAAATATAGAAAAATTTTGCTATGTCATTGTGATAGAATTTCTAACAATGTAACTATGCATGTTTGGTCAAAATTCACCCACCAGTGAAAACAGCACTTTTTTAGATATTCTATTGAGGGTGGACTTGACCGATAGAGTCAAGGTCACCAAATCTAATCAAGTATTTTCATTTTTAAACAAATTGTCGTTTATTTGGTTAAAATCGTCCTATCTGTGGCTAAGTATCTAACTGTTAAAGATGAACCCTGATTTTTAAATTTTGAAGGACAGTGACCTTGAACCTAAGGTCAATGTCACCACATCTAATCATCTATTGGTAAGTACTTTCAATTTTTGACAAACTGCTGTTTATTTGGTCAAAATCGTCTTATATTTGACGAAGAATCAAGCTGTTAAAGATGACACCCCTAACTGAGGCATAATGGTGACAATACCTTGAAAACAAGGTCAAGGTCACAAATCATATCAACAATAGACACGATTATTCATTTCTGAACAAGCTGTCGTTTATTTGGTCAACAGCTTCCCATTTTTGGAGAAGAATCTAGCTCTTGAAGATGGCACCCTGATTTTTAAATTTTGAATGACAGTGACCTTGAACATAAGATCAAGGCCATCACATCTAATCATCTGTTGGTAAGTACTTTTATTTCTGAACAAACTGCCGTTTATTTGGTCAAAATCGTCCTATCTGTGATGAAGTATCTAACTGTTAATGATGAAGCCCCTGACTGAGGCAGAATGGTGACAAGACCTTGAAAACTAGGTCAAGGTCACAAATCTTATCAACAATAAACACGATTATTCATTTCTGTACAAGCTGTCGTTTATTTGGTCAACAGCTTCCCATTTTTTGAGAAGTATCTAGCTGTTGAAGATGGCACCCTGATTTTTTAAATTTTGAATAGAAGTGACCTTGCACTTAAGGTCAAGGTCATTACATCTAAATCTGTTGGTAAGTACTTTCATTTCTTAACAAACTGCCTTTTATTTGGTCAAAATCGTCCAACATTTGACGAAGAAACAAACTGTTAAAGACCACTACCCCTGACTGAGACAGAGTGGTGATCACCGATCACCAAAGTTGAGGGATACCTACTCCCGGGGGCGATGAGCCATTCCCAGACAATTGCCCAACCGAGTAGGTATCCGTTGCTCAACGGACCAATCGTTGAGCGCTGTTAAGCAGAGACTTTCCTTAACAGACCAATCATTGAGCGACGTTAAGAACAGAGCTTGTTGTTGTTGTTGCTTAACCACCCAATCATTGAGCAGTATTTATTCATCCGGGACATTCTGATTCTCATTCAAGATGGCGGCGCCCATGTATTTTGACAACTGGACCCGGAAATATCGGTTAAATCGTGAATTAGACATTATTTAAGAATTATTTCTACTATATTTAGGCGTGGTAAGTTCATCCTGATAAACCTCTGTATCGTTTTAGGGCGACTTTTGAAAATGGAAAGTTTTACCGGTTGTTGATCTTCAAACAGATTTCTGCAACTTCTGAAAGTTCTGTATTGATTATAAACAACCGAAATACGAAATTTCTTTTGGCTGTTTAGGCGCCGCTGTTTATATGCCTGGAACTCCCACAGCACGTAACATTGAATACTCGAACCTTTTAACGCGATGAAGGTTTGTTTTTTGGCCTCTTTGGGGAATGTAGGTAACTGTCTCTGTCTCTGATTTGAGTTCCTTTTGAAACCAACAGTAGCTCTATATGATGATAGTTAAACAATTGTAATTCTCTGCTGAATCTGTGCTTTTCTAAGTTATCGGTGGCAGACTGGAGTATGTGTCATTCTGGTTATAGGTTGCAGACTGTGGTTTGTGTGTCTCATTCCGATGTATCTAAAAGATCCCTCCTTGGTCTGATTTTTAGGGGTTCTGTGTTCTGTACCTAACGGTTTGAGGCACTAACGAAATGGGTGCCCAACTTAGTATAAGGGGAAAGTGGATATTTAAAGCAACAGAACAAGTGAGGCCGGTCAAGACCTTAAATATGACTATTAAAATGGTCAAAATGTTAAGTATTATACATACATGGGTTCCGGGTCATTTCAGTTCATTGGTGTTATCGGCACCACCGTCGTGCGAATAGTCTCAGCCCAAAAATATACCCATTAAAATTCTCCATAACCCCCAAAATAGTCAACTACCCCTCTCTCCCACACACAGACACATCAAAAATAAATAAACAACAATCTTTAAATTCAAAATTTTGAACTCAAAAACATCAGCCCAGCCTATGCATATAGAAAATATTAGAGTACCCTTGGAGCCGCACCAGCTTCCTGCATTTTGCCGGGCCGCGTAGCGCAATCGGTAGGGCACCTGACTCATAAGTCAGAGGTCCTGGGTTCGAAACCCGGTCTGGCCACATACTTTCGTTTCTCCTTCCGCTGATTCAAGAAGGGCAGTTGTCAGTGACTGGCGAAAGTATGTGCACTTAGTACTGGTTAACCGCTTAGGAGGTCTAAGCCTGCCCAGGAATAGTGTGGTTAGGGTAACTGACCGTCCCGACATGACCTTAGCTGTTTACCGTGGACGTTAAGCATCAAATCAACCAAAAGCTTCCTGCATTTTACTCAAATTAAACCATTAAAAATAAAACTTGGGCCGAGCCGTCCCACTAAGGTGGTCCAAAGGGCTCCAGATTGAAAAATGGGCCGAATCGTCTGGGCCAAAGAGTCCCAGGCGGAAATGACCTGAAACCCATACATGTAGTCTTGTTCAACATTTTGGTTTACACTTATAAGCCAATTTCAGTCTGCATATTGCATCCAGGTTATTTTATTGTTTATTAAGCATCATGCACAGATCCAGAAAAATTTCTCAGGGGTGGCGGTCCACGGGTGCACCCCCAGACCAGGACGGGTCCAGCCGCACACCAGAGAATCCAACAGATTTTACAATTGTGAAAACCCATTTTCAAATATTATTTGTCTCTATCAATTTTCGCATACATGCAAGACATTGAGACAGATCAGATGCCCACCGCTGTGGCCGGTGTGGGTCAGTGGTGTGGGTTCGAGACCCGCACAGGTCACATGTGGGACAAGCCAAGTTCTGCTTGCGGGTGTATCAGATGGTTTTTCCACGGGGTACTCCCATTGTTGCCCAACCTACTGATAGGCTTGTATAGATATGAGTAAAATAATCTTGAAAGGGATGTAAAACTGAATAAAAAAAGATCTGGTGCTACGTATGCGCGCCTTATCAGGGCGTTTGTTTATCACTATAGATACTGAGCAACCCCTTTATTCTTGAATTTATTTTAAACTTCTAACCATATTCTGTAGTTGTGCAGCCAATTTTGTGTCGGACCTGGTCAGAAAACTCAAATACAAATATTTTCATGCATTTTATGGGGATAGTGACATTATCCTGCAATAACAAAAGCTATCTCAATACTCCTTAAAGCTATTTGATCCTTTGTTTTCTCTAAAAATATGCTGTGCTTCTATAAATTTGAAATGCTTGTTAAATCTAGAGATAGAATAAATATATATAGGACATATCACCCTTTACCGGGCCGGTCTCCGAAGCACAACAATGAATACAAATCATTAGGCAGCACTTCTTCTGCAGCCAAGATTGTGTTTTCCTGTTTAAATCCTTTTTGATTTTTATTGCATCTTCAGAAATATGCAACAAAATAATGACAACTCTTTCAAAGATTTTCAGCTACAACTGCAACTGCAGAATAAGAGAACTGATCCTGTCACAGCAAAAAAGTGGAAAGAGAAGACTTGAAATGGCATAACTACACCTTGGCCCTGTGTCAGTTGGTACCAGATGGAAGTTAAAACACTATTTCTATGAGTGGATGTGCATTAGTCTCATGCTTTTGGAACATCTGATAAATAACAAGTGTTTCATTTTCCGCATGTGACTTATGCAAAGCAAATGCAGCTGATTATCAGGAATGGCCTGTTTTATATCAGAAGACATATAAGGTCATGATATATGATATTCTACAGCCTTGGTAATCATTATATTCAACCAGCCAACAAGAAGGCTCAAATCAGATTGTGGGGAGGTGAAAGTTGATTTGCCACTTGGTTGTTTGCACATGCAGTTATCAGTTTGTGGTGACAAGGCCCACATTTAGTGGTAGATTTGTACACATATCATTTTGTTCTGTTTTAGGTCAGCTAAGATGGAATTGTCACAAATTCACTAAGCTGAGCTGGAATTGCCACAAAACGCTAAGCTGAGCTGGAATTGCCACAAAAACACTAAGCTAAGATGGAATCGCCACAACAACACTAAGCTAAGATGGAATTGCCACAAAAAACACTACTAAGCTAAGATGGAATTTCCACAAAAAACACCACTGAAATGTAACATTTGTGGAAACACCACTGAAATGTAACATATGTGAAAAAGTTGACATTTCAAATTGCTGGTTTGACCTTGAAATAAGGTCAATGCCTATTAGATAT
Organism: Ctena decussata; assembly: GCA_963989385.1. Taxonomy (NCBI): domain Eukaryota; kingdom Metazoa; phylum Mollusca; class Bivalvia; order Lucinida; family Lucinidae; genus Ctena; species Ctena decussata. Next base: position 56,341,815 of record OZ022504.1, read on the forward strand.
AATTAACTATTCACATTTCACACCAATGTTTCTTTGCAAGTTTGGTAAAAATCCTCCCATTGGTTAAGGAGACAGAGTACAGAAAAGGTTGAGTTTTACAATCATTTATTGAATGATGACATTGAAAATTAGGTCAAGGTCACAAATATAGAAAAATTTTGCTATGTCATTGTGATAGAATTTCTAACAATGTAACTATGCATGTTTGGTCAAAATTCACCCACCAGTGAAAACAGCACTTTTTTAGATATTCTATTGAGGGTGGACTTGACCGATAGAGTCAAGGTCACCAAATCTAATCAAGTATTTTCATTTTTAAACAAATTGTCGTTTATTTGGTTAAAATCGTCCTATCTGTGGCTAAGTATCTAACTGTTAAAGATGAACCCTGATTTTTAAATTTTGAAGGACAGTGACCTTGAACCTAAGGTCAATGTCACCACATCTAATCATCTATTGGTAAGTACTTTCAATTTTTGACAAACTGCTGTTTATTTGGTCAAAATCGTCTTATATTTGACGAAGAATCAAGCTGTTAAAGATGACACCCCTAACTGAGGCATAATGGTGACAATACCTTGAAAACAAGGTCAAGGTCACAAATCATATCAACAATAGACACGATTATTCATTTCTGAACAAGCTGTCGTTTATTTGGTCAACAGCTTCCCATTTTTGGAGAAGTATCTAGCTCTTGAAGATGGCACCCTGATTTTTAAATTTTGAATGACAGTGACCTTGAACATAAGATCAAGGCCATCACATCTAATCATCTGTTGGTAAGTACTTTTATTTCTGAACAAACTGCCGTTTATTTGGTCAAAATCGTCCTATCTGTGATGAAGTATCTAACTGTTAATGATGAAGCCCCTGACTGAGGCAGAATGGTGACAAGACCTTGAAAACTAGGTCAAGGTCACAAATCTTATCAACAATAAACACGATTATTCATTTCTGTACAAGCTGTCGTTTATTTGGTCAACAGCTTCCCATTTTTTGAGAAGTATCTAGCTGTTGAAGATGGCACCCTGATTTTTTAAATTTTGAATAGAAGTGACCTTGCACTTAAGGTCAAGGTCATTACATCTAAATCTGTTGGTAAGTACTTTCATTTCTTAACAAACTGCCTTTTATTTGGTCAAAATCGTCCAACATTTGACGAAGAAACAAACTGTTAAAGACCACTACCCCTGACTGAGACAGAGTGGTGATCACCGATCACCAAAGTTGAGGGATACCTACTCCCGGGGGCGATGAGCCATTCCCAGACAATTGCCCAACCGAGTAGGTATCCGTTGCTCAACGGACCAATCGTTGAGCGCTGTTAAGCAGAGACTTTCCTTAACAGACCAATCATTGAGCGACGTTAAGGGACGAGTCATTTATTATCAGGTGGGGGGGCCGGGTACATTTTCACATGGTTCACCAAATTTTTTCCGACCCCCCCAGTCTTACCAGAATTATTTTTCCGACCCCCCCAGATAGGTGACAAAAATTTTTATGACCCCCCCTATCCCCAGTGCCAGCTACCCTTCACACATATACCATATTACAGCTACCCTTCACACACATACCATATTACCTATTTTATGTCAGACTGACCTCAATCAAAACCTAGCTGTATGAAACATCAAGACATTTTCTTATTCTAACAGGTCACTTACATGTAATCATGGTCTGTTTGGATTTTTTCTGCATTTCTTGCACTTTTTCTTCTGCTAATGGCGATTCAGAAATCTGTTGTCGAATGCGTAATAATAATAACTGTAAATAATATTAATTGGGCTTCTAGGCGGTGGGGGTCTGGGGGCACAGCCCCCAGAAGCCACAGTGTTTTTGCTGATTGAAAGGCACGCGGAGAGCTGATATCACAAATGCAGGCATTAAATTTATCCAAATCATCTACTTGACATGATTTTATAAACACTTTCATACTGTTCTAGCAAATCAATGAAAAGATATGTTTTTGGATATGAAGCTGCAGAAGTTTTTTGTGTAATTTCCATAAAGTCTTTTAAGTTTTATGTTTTGAGTTTGAAAGAAAAGAGTCTAAAAGTTAAGGAGTAATAGGGGGTCTGGGGGGCGAAGCCCCCCAGAAGCTGAGACATTTTTAAAAATGAAGACTGATGGAAGAATTCTGAACCCCCAATATGCCTAATAAAATATACGACCCCCCCTGCTCCAAGGCTTTTTTATTTCCGACCCCCCCAGTACATCACAAAAAAAAATTCCGACCCCCCCTAAATGTACCCGGCCCCCCCACCTGATAATAAATGACTCGTCCCTAAGAACAGAGCTTGTTGTTGTTGTTGCTTAACCACCCAATCATTGAGCAGTATTTATTCATCCGGGACATTCTGATTCTCATTCAAGATGGCGGCGCCCATGTATTTTGACAACTGGACCCGGAAATATCGGTTAAATCGTGAATTAGACATTATTTAAGAATTATTTCTACTATATTTAGGCGTGGTAAGTTCATCCTGATAAACCTCTGTATCGTTTTAGGGCGACTTTTGAAAATGGAAAGTTTTACCGGTTTTTGATCTTCAAACAGATTTCTGCAACTTCTGAAAGTTCTGTATTGATTATAAACAACCGAAATACGAAATTTCTTTTGGCTGTTTAGGCGCCGCTGTTTATATGCCTGGAACTCCCACAGCATGTAACATTGAATACTCGAACCTTTTAACGCGATGAAGGTTTGTTTTTTGGCCTCTTTGGGGAATGTAGGTAACTGTCTCTGTCTCTGATTTGAGTTCCTTTTGAAACCAACAGTAGCTCTATATGATGATAGTTAAACAATTGTAATTCTCTGCTGAATCTGTGCTTTTCTAAGTTATCGGTGGCAGACTGGAGTATGTGTCATTCTGGTTATAGGTTGCAGACTGTGGTTTGTGTGTCTCATTCCGATGTATCTAAAAGATCCCTCCTTGGTCTGATTTTTAGGGGTTCTGTGTTCTGTACCTAACGGTTTGAGGCACTAACGAAATGGGTGCCCAACTTAGTATAAGGGGAAAGTGGATATTTAAAGCAACAGAACAAGTGAGGCCGGTCAAGACCTTAAATATGACTATTAAAATGGTCAAAATGTTAAGTATTATACATACATGGGTTCCGGGTCATTTCAGTTCATTGGTGTTATCGGCACCACCGTCGTGCGAATAGTCTCAGCCCAAAAATATACCCATTAAAATTCTCCATAACCCCCAAAATAGTCAACTACCCCTCTCTCCCACACACAGACACATCAAAAATAAATAAACAACAATCTTTAAATTCAAAATTTTGAACTCAAAAACATCAGCCCAGCCTATGCATATAGAAAATATTAGAGTACCCTTGGAGCCGCACCAGCTTCCTGCATTTTGCCGGGCCGCGTAGCGCAATCGGTAGGGCACCTGACTCATAAGTCAGAGGTCCTGGGTTCGAAACCCGGTCTGGCCACATACTTTCGTTTCTCCTTCCGCTGATTCAAGAAGGGCAGTTGTCAGTGACTGGCGAAAGTATGTGCACTTAGTACTGGTTAACCGCTTAGGAGGTCTAAGCCTGCCCAGGAATAGTGTGGTTAGGGTAACTGACCGTCCCGACATGACCTTAGCTGTTTACCGTGGACGTTAAGCATCAAATCAACCAAAAGCTTCCTGCATTTTACTCAAATTAAACCATTAAAAATAAAACTTGGGCCGAGCCGTCCCACTAAGGTGGTCCAAAGGGCTCCAGATTGAAAAATGGGCCGAATCGTCTGGGCCAAAGAGTCCCAGGCGGAAATGACCTGAAACCCATACATGTAGTCTTGTTCAACATTTTGGTTTACACTTATAAGCCAATTTCAGTCTGCATATTGCATCCAGGTTATTTTATTGTTTATTAAGCATCATGCACAGATCCAGAAAAATTTCTCAGGGGTGGCGGTCCACGGGTGCACCCCCAGACCAGGACGGGTCCAGCCGCACACCAGAGAATCCAACAGATTTTACAATTGTGAAAACCCATTTTCAAATATTATTTGTCTCTATCAATTTTCGCATACATGCAAGACATTGAGACAGATCAGATGCCCACCGCTGTGGCCGGTGTGGGTCAGTGGTGTGGGTTCGAGACCCGCACAGGTCACATGTGGGACAAGCCAAGTTCTGCTTGCGGGTGTATCAGATGGTTTTTCCACGGGGTACTCCCATTGTTGCCCAACCTACTGATAGGCTTGTATAGATATGAGTAAAATAATCTTGAAAGGGATGTAAAACTGAATAAAAAAAGATCTGGTGCTACGTATGCGCGCCTTATCAGGGCGTTTGTTTATCACTATAGATACTGAGCAACCCCTTTATTCTTGAATTTATTTTAAACTTCTAACCATATTCTGTAGTTGTGCAGCCAATTTTGTGTCGGACCTGGTCAGAAAACTCAAATACAAATATTTTCATGCATTTTATGGGGATAGTGACATTATCCTGCAATAACAAAAGCTATCTCAATACTCCTTAAAGCTATTTGATCCTTTGTTTTCTCTAAAAATATGCTGTGCTTCTATAAATTTGAAATGCTTGTTAAATCTAGAGATAGAATAAATATATATAGGACATATCACCCTTTACCGGGCCGGTCTCCGAAGCACAACAATGAATACAAATCATTAGGCAGCACTTCTTCTGCAGCCAAGATTGTGTTTTCCTGTTTAAATCCTTTTTGATTTTTATTGCATCTTCAGAAATATGCAACAAAATAATGACAACTCTTTCAAAGATTTTCAGCTACAACTGCAACTGCAGAATAAGAGAACTGATCCTGTCACAGCAAAAAAGTGGAAAGAGAAGACTTGAAATGGCATAACTACACCTTGGCCCTGTGTCAGTTGGTACCAGATGGAAGTTAAAACACTATTTCTATGAGTGGATGTGCATTAGTCTCATGCTTTTGGAACATCTGATAAATAACAAGTGTTTCATTTTCCGCATGTGACTTATGCAAAGCAAATGCAGCTGATTATCAGGAATGGCCTGTTTTATATCAGAAGACATATAAGGTCATGATATATGATATTCTACAGCCTTGGTAATCATTATATTCAACCAGCCAACAAGAAGGCTCAAATCAGATTGTGGGGAGGTGAAAGTTGATTTGCCACTTGGTTGTTTGCACATGCAGTTATCAGTTTGTGGTGACAAGGCCCACATTTAGTGGTAGATTTGTACACATATCATTTTGTTCTGTTTTAGGTCAGCTAAGATGGAATTGTCACAAATTCACTAAGCTGAGCTGGAATTGCCACAAAACGCTAAGCTGAGCTGGAATTGCCACAAAAACACTAAGCTAAGATGGAATCGCCACAACAACACTAAGCTAAGATGGAATTGCCACAAAAAACACTACTAAGCTAAGATGGAATTTCCACAAAAAACACCACTGAAATGTAACATTTGTGGAAACACCACTGAAATGTAACATATGTGAAAAAGTTGACATTTCAAATTGCTGGTTTGACCTTGAAATAAGGTCAATGCCTATTAAATATAATTAACTATTCACATTTCACACCAATGTTTCTTTGCAAGTTTGGTAAAAATCCTCCCATTGGTTAAGGAGACAGAGTACAGAAAAGGTTGAGTTTTACAATCATTTATTGAATGATGACATTGAAAATTAGGTCAAGGTCACAAATATAGAAAAATTTTGCTATGTCATTGTGATAGAATTTCTAACAATGTAACTATGCATGTTTGGTCAAAATTCACCCACCAGTGAAAACAGCACTTTTTTAGATATTCTATTGAGGGTGGACTTGACCGATAGAGTCAAGGTCACCAAATCTAATCAAGTATTTTCATTTTTAAACAAATTGTCGTTTATTTGGTTAAAATCGTCCTATCTGTGGCTAAGTATCTAACTGTTAAAGATGAACCCTGATTTTTAAATTTTGAAGGACAGTGACCTTGAACCTAAGGTCAATGTCACCACATCTAATCATCTATTGGTAAGTACTTTCAATTTTTGACAAACTGCTGTTTATTTGGTCAAAATCGTCTTATATTTGACGAAGAATCAAGCTGTTAAAGATGACACCCCTAACTGAGGCATAATGGTGACAATACCTTGAAAACAAGGTCAAGGTCACAAATCATATCAACAATAGACACGATTATTCATTTCTGAACAAGCTGTCGTTTATTTGGTCAACAGCTTCCCATTTTTGGAGAAGAATCTAGCTCTTGAAGATGGCACCCTGATTTTTAAATTTTGAATGACAGTGACCTTGAACATAAGATCAAGGCCATCACATCTAATCATCTGTTGGTAAGTACTTTTATTTCTGAACAAACTGCCGTTTATTTGGTCAAAATCGTCCTATCTGTGATGAAGTATCTAACTGTTAATGATGAAGCCCCTGACTGAGGCAGAATGGTGACAAGACCTTGAAAACTAGGTCAAGGTCACAAATCTTATCAACAATAAACACGATTATTCATTTCTGTACAAGCTGTCGTTTATTTGGTCAACAGCTTCCCATTTTTTGAGAAGTATCTAGCTGTTGAAGATGGCACCCTGATTTTTTAAATTTTGAATAGAAGTGACCTTGCACTTAAGGTCAAGGTCATTACATCTAAATCTGTTGGTAAGTACTTTCATTTCTTAACAAACTGCCTTTTATTTGGTCAAAATCGTCCAACATTTGACGAAGAAACAAACTGTTAAAGACCACTACCCCTGACTGAGACAGAGTGGTGATCACCGATCACCAAAGTTGAGGGATACCTACTCCCGGGGGCGATGAGCCATTCCCAGGCGGTCACCCATCCAAGTACTAACCGGGCTCGACGTTGCTTAACTTCGGTGATCGGACGAGAACCGGTGTTTTCAACGTGATATGGCCGTAGACAATAAAATATCGATTTTTAACATTTATAAAGTCTACGTATTGGAAATCCTCAAGATTTTCTATTTTTATTTATTTTATTTATTTATTTACTTATTTATTTGCTTTTCTGGCTCGAGACCACTACCAATTTTCAAATATAGTCCATACACTTTATAGTTTGTTTGTTTTTGCATCTATCAATGAAACTTTTTCACAACATTCCTAACGGTGGCACTGCACTAAAAAAATCCCATAGCTCACAGTGCAAAATGGGTCAAAGTCAATGCACTGCCAATTTTCTCCTGGTCTAAACTTTCCAAATTGAGGCATGGAATTGAATAGACAACACCTTTACCTACCAGTAATAGCTAAAAAAGTTGGGGGCTGTGCGGCATAGTTTTGACTTATTCTATTTTTAGTGCTGACAGGGTGTAGTTCGCAGTGAATAAATCTCGAAACTTTCACTGGCACCCCCTGTGTATTTTTCAACCCCAACATGCAAAACAGCTTTGTAAATAAGCTCCATTTTTCATAATAATAAATAAGCATAACATTCAGAAAAATATTCAACTTTCATAATAAAACCAATCAGGGGCCGTCAAATATTCATTATACTCCTGAAAGCTCTCCCCAAAAGAGGCGGGGCTTGCATAATGAGCATTTTTTTACTGTAGTGCAACCTAACAGCTTATGCTCTTTTCTTCAAGTCTACGAGACATGACAAACTATCATCGACGTTAGTGTGACGTCACTGCGACGTCATGTGCCCGCTGGGTAAGGGCATCTACACGAAGAGTGAGATTCGGTTCCTCCAGTTACCTCTTGTGATGGGATTCTGAACTAATAATTTACATTTTCAAGAAGCTTATACAAGACTCTTTTCATTTGCCGTATCCAGAACATTCATTCAATTCAAAATGGCATTCTTGGAGACCTGTGAACCAGGGAACTATTTGCGTGCAGTATATCTTGAAGGTGTTCACAGCCAATCGAGGAAACAACGGTGGAATGATTCCTATTTCAGAACAATTTACGAGGAAACAAGGCGCAGTCGGCGATAGAGACATATGAATATTGGAAAGTGACTGAAATGAAAATGAGGCCCTTGATATTTTTTTTCAATGCAAATTCGTTTTCACTCGATGTAAACGATGGTTAGTTATCATTTCTCAAATGGAGTATCATTTGGTAGTGAATGAAGATGGTGAACATTTCGGTGCGAAAAGTTGCGACTGTATGACTGTATGGACGATGGGAGATAACTCTATTTTAACATGGAGCTCAGTAATTCATTTTATGACAAGTATCTTCCCGGCAGGCACATGACGTCGAAATGACGTCATATTGGCGTCGATGCGACATGGTGACGTCGCATCGATGTCAGTGCGACGTCATTAGGACGTCATGTACCTGTTTTTTGGTCTCGTCAAGGTTGATGCAAATTATTGCTGGCTTGTTGGTAGTTAAGATCGGATAGCTGAAACAAGTTTTCTTTGATCATGTGTATCTCCGTCTGTATGTTTATTTGAATACTTTTGTTGTGTGTCTGTCTCTTTGTCTTTGGTAGGAGCCCGGTAGGTCAATGGGTTAAGCGCTAGCCTAGCTACTGATCTAACTAGCCGGGTTCGAGTCCCTCAAGCGAGGCGAGAATCTTTCCTACCGTAAATACGGGGTTCCCTTGCACACAGCCTTTCATTATCATCCTGATATAATAACTGAAATACTGTTGAAAAGGACGTAAAATCACAAGCCATCTTTGTCTTTGGAATGCAGCTGAGATTTAAGATTCCACCCAACCAGCCGGGTGATGGTCTAAATATATAGTGTTGTTAGCCTAAGTGTTACTTACTACGCGAAAAGAATAAATTCTTATCTTTTTTAATATTAATGCGCATTCTTTAAGAGCCGCGACCTCGGAAAATTGCCACATGCGACGAGAAGAATTAGCCCAGTCTGTGGTAACAGTTATGCGTTCACAACATGTATAAACAATCTTGAGCATCATACACTGGAGCGCCGTAAAGTGTGCGAAAAGAAATGACAATAATCAGACTGCATTCGCTTTTACCAAGATGGGGTGAAACACATTTTTCCTTGCGCATACCTCGTGTCGTGATAAAACCAGTCTTATGTCATACACAAAACACGCGTGTCCAGACTAGACACATGCGCAATCAGAACAGGGTATACTACGAATGAGCGTAGTCATATCTTTGTACCTCCTGGTTTGCTTATACTTACATATTTCGCTGCAAACATTATTGGCTGAAACATATTTTTCCTTGCGCAGGCCATTTGATTCGCGTCGTGATAAAATCAGCCTTATGGAATATGCAAAACACCTATGTCCAGACTAGTCTTTGCACTAGCACAACCAGAACAGGGTAGGCGCAATAAGTATGCCTTCTGGGAATCAAACGGTGAACTGCGCTAACTCTGACAGACTACGCAGTTGCAAGGACTTATCTTGGTACCCACTGTTTGCGTATATCGTCAAACATATTTTGCCCGGACAAGGCTCATAACGTTCAACATAAGAGATGAGCATAAAATGCACGTGCAAATATGATTGATCCTCGATTATCAACGATGTAACCCAAGAGCTGCAAGATTAACAAAAAATTACCGCAGTGATCCTAAATTTTGGGATAGATGTATCTGAGAAATCACTTTAGAATCAGATCAAGATGTGCAATGCGTCATATCCTATCAATATTTTTGACACATTGTCGGCTAGTATAAGCACCTGTTCAAATTTTAGAATAATTACAGTAATTTAAAGGTGTCCCGATAGAGAGGGTAAATTAAAACGATGCAAATTCTTTGAACATCATTACAAGACACCAAGCAAGCACATGACGTCGTAAAGGCGTCGTAATGGCGTCGATGCGACGTCATCATGCCGCATGGGCGTCAATACGACGTCATTACGACGGCATGTGCCTGCTGGGTAGTAAAGTATTTCCTAGCGGGCACATGACGTCAGAATGACATCGTACTGACGTCGAAGCGACGTCATTACGTCGCATCGACGTCATTTCATCGTCATATGCCTGCTGGGTTCCCAGTGGGCAGATGGCGTCAGAATGACGTCGATGTGATGTCATCTGGTTGCTTCGACGCTACTGCGACGTGTACAGATGCAACATCATTAAAAGACATCCAGCAGGCACATGACGTCGAGATGGCGTCGATGCGACGTCATTATGTCGCATCGAAGTCAATACGACGTCATTACGATGTCATGTGCCTGCTGGGTTGTAATGTATTTCCCAGCGAGCACATGACGTCAGAATGACGTCGATGCGATGTCATTTGGTTGCGTCGACGCCAATGCGACGTCATTGTAACGTCATGTGCCTGCTGGGTAGTATGTATCAATGTGAAGATCTGATCCGTCTCTTTGGGCTTTCCATTAGGTACCAGTTTATCTGAATCTGAAAAAATAATGATATTGTAAGTCTGTCTACAGTCACAACTAATGGTTCTAGGTCCACGTTTCATACCATCGATCTTCAGACGAAGGAAACAATTCGATAGGGAAAAGAAATGATGCCAAAATTTGCACCTATTGCCAAAACTGAAATGGACAAGAAAAATGTCATAAGTGCCTGTTCATTTATTATTTTCTTATTTGCTTAACTATTGCAGAACTTAAATGTACGGAAAATTAGATGTGTCTGCGTGTGTGTTTTACTGCCCAAATATAAGAATAAGCTCCTTAGAAATTTTGGTATGCAGTTAATTCTTACGGGCCACCAGGGTTCAGCTCCTATAAAATGTAGGTTACTATGGTGCTTAAGTGGGTTTCATCTGTTTGTGCGACTCCACTTTGGTTGAAGGTACATCATTGCAGAGTCCGGATGCGCTTAAACAGGCGCACATGCTGCGACCTTGTACCCATGCCCCTGTGTTTGCACCACGTCCTTGTTGTAGCAGAAGGCCGCAGTAAACAGTATCCAGGACGCAGTAGGCAGACAGTAGACGCTTCACTGGACAGTAAATAGTATACAGAAAACCGCGAACAGCATGCACTACTTTTCAGCATGCTCCAAAACGAAAAGCGAGTAGACAGTGCACATTAGACGGTAAACAGTAGATCTTTAACGTTGAGAGAAACGTATTTTCCTTCGCACAGCTTAGAAATACATGTATATTCATAATGAAATCGGGGAAAAATAAAGATTATCAAAGAAAAAAATAATAAAACTAGAAAAAAAAATAATAAAAGAAAAGCAGACAAAAGTCTACAGCACCCGGTATTCCCAGACAATTGCCCAACCGAGTAGGTATCCGTTGCTCAACGGACCAATCGTTGAGCGCTGTTAAGCAGAGACTTTCCTTAACAGACCAATCATTGAGCGACGTTAAGAACAGAGCTTGTTGTTGTTGTTGCTTAACCACCCAATCATTGAGCAGTATTTATTCATCCGGGACATTCTGATTCTCATTCAAGATGGCGGCGCCCATGTATTTTGACAACTGGACCCGGAAATATCGGTTAAATCGTGAATTAGACATTATTTAAGAATTATTTCTACTATATTTAGGCGTGGTAAGTTCATCCTGATAAACCTCTGTATCGTTTTAGGGCGACTTTTGAAAATGGAAAGTTTTACCGGTTGTTGATCTTCAAACAGATTTCTGCAACTTCTGAAAGTTCTGTATTGATTATAAACAACCGAAATACGAAATTTCTTTTGGCTGTTTAGGCGCCGCTGTTTATATGCCTGGAACTCCCACAGCATGTAACATTGAATACTCGAACCTTTTAACGCGATGAAGGTTTGTTTTTTGGCCTCTTTGGGGAATGTAGGTAACTGTCTCTGTCTCTGATTTGAGTTCCTTTTGAAACCAACAGTAGCTCTATATGATGATAGTTAAACAATTGTAATTCTCTGCTGAATCTGTGCTTTTCTAAGTTATCGGTGGCAGACTGGAGTATGTGTCATTCTGGTTATAGGTTGCAGACTGTGGTTTGTGTGTCTCATTCCGATGTATCTAAAAGATCCCTCCTTGGTCTGATTTTTAGGGGTTCTGTGTTCTGTACCTAACGGTTTGAGGCACTAACGAAATGGGTGCCCAACTTAGTATAAGGGGAAAGTGGATATTTAAAGCAACAGAACAAGTGAGGCCGGTCAAGACCTTAAATATGACTATTAAAATGGTCAAAATGTTAAGTATTATACATACATGGGTTCCGGGTCATTTCAGTTCATTGGTGTTATCGGCACCACCGTCGTGCGAATAGTCTCAGCCCAAAAATATACCCATTAAAATTCTCCATAACCCCCAAAATAGTCAACTACCCCTCTCTCCCACACACAGACACATCAAAAATAAATAAACAACAATCTTTAAATTCAAAATTTTGAACTCAAAAACATCAGCCCAGCCTATGCATATAGAAAATATTAGAGTACCCTTGGAGCCGCACCAGCTTCCTGCATTTTGCCGGGCCGCGTAGCGCAATCGGTAGGGCACCTGACTCATAAGTCAGAGGTCCTGGGTTCGAAACCCGGTCTGGCCACATACTTTCGTTTCTCCTTCCGCTGATTCAAGAAGGGCAGTTGTCAGTGACTGGCGAAAGTATGTGCACTTAGTACTGGTTAACCGCTTAGGAGGTCTAAGCCTGCCCAGGAATAGTGTGGTTAGGGTAACTGACCGTCCCGACATGACCTTAGCTGTTTACCGTGGACGTTAAGCATCAAATCAACCAAAAGCTTCCTGCATTTTACTCAAATTAAACCATTAAAAATAAAACTTGGGCCGAGCCGTCCCACTAAGCTGGTCCAAAGGGCTCCAGATTGAAAAATGGGCCGAATCGTCTGGGCCAAAGAGTCCCAGGCGGAAATGACCTGAAACCCATACATGTAGTCTTGTTCAACATTTTGGTTTACACTTATAAGCCAATTTCAGTCTGCATATTGCATCCAGGTTATTTTATTGTTTATTAAGCATCATGCACAGATCCAGAAAAATTTCTCAGGGGTGGCGGTCCACGGGTGCACCCCCAGACCAGGACGGGTCCAGCCGCACACCAGAGAATCCAACAGATTTTACAATTGTGAAAACCCATTTTCAAATATTATTTGTCTCTATCAATTTTCGCATACATGCAAGACATTGAGACAGATCAGATGCCCACCGCTGTGGCCGGTGTGGGTCAGTGGTGTGGGTTCGAGACCCGCACAGGTCACATGTGGGACAAGCCAAGTTCTGCTTGCGGGTGTATCAGATGGTTTTTCCACGGGGTACTCCCATTGTTGCCCAACCTACTGATAGGCTTGTATAGATATGAGTAAAATAATCTTGAAAGGGATGTAAAACTGAATAAAAAAAGATCTGGTGCTACGTATGCGCGCCTTATCAGGGCGTTTGTTTATCACTATAGATACTGAGCAACCCCTTTATTCTTGAATTTATTTTAAACTTCTAACCATATTCTGTAGTTGTGCAGCCAATTTTGTGTCGGACCTGGTCAGAAAACTCAAATACAAATATTTTCATGCATTTTATGGGGATAGTGACATTATCCTGCAATAACAAAAGCTATCTCAATACTCCTTAAAGCTATTTGATCCTTTGTTTTCTCTAAAAATATGCTGTGCTTCTATAAATTTGAAATGCTTGTTAAATCTAGAGATAGAATAAATATATATAGGACATATCACCCTTTACCGGGCCGGTCTCCGAAGCACAACAATGAATACAAATCATTAGGCAGCACTTCTTCTGCAGCCAAGATTGTGTTTTCCTGTTTAAATCCTTTTTGATTTTTATTGCATCTTCAGAAATATGCAACAAAATAATGACAACTCTTTCAAAGATTTTCAGCTACAACTGCAACTGCAGAATAAGAGAACTGATCCTGTCACAGCAAAAAAGTGGAAAGAGAAGACTTGAAATGGCATAACTACACCTTGGCCCTGTGTCAGTTGGTACCAGATGGAAGTTAAAACACTATTTCTATGAGTGGATGTGCATTAGTCTCATGCTTTTGGAACATCTGATAAATAACAAGTGTTTCATTTTCCGCATGTGACTTATGCAAAGCAAATGCAGCTGATTATCAGGAATGGCCTGTTTTATATCAGAAGACATATAAGGTCATGATATATGATATTCTACAGCCTTGGTAATCATTATATTCAACCAGCCAACAAGAAGGCTCAAATCAGATTGTGGGGAGGTGAAAGTTGATTTGCCACTTGGTTGTTTGCACATGCAGTTATCAGTTTGTGGTGACAAGGCCCACATTTAGTGGTAGATTTGTACACATATCATTTTGTTCTGTTTTAGGTCAGCTAAGATGGAATTGTCACAAATTCACTAAGCTGAGCTGGAATTGCCACAAAACGCTAAGCTGAGCTGGAATTGCCACAAAAACACTAAGCTAAGATGGAATCGCCACAACAACACTAAGCTAAGATGGAATTGCCACAAAAAACACTACTAAGCTAAGATGGAATTTCCACAAAAAACACCACTGAAATGTAACATTTGTGGAAACACCACTGAAATGTAACATATGTGAAAAAGTTGACATTTCAAATTGCTGGTTTGACCTTGAAATAAGGTCAATGCCTATTAGATATAATTAACTATTCACATTTCACACCAATGTTTCTTTGCAAGTTTGGTAAAAATCCTCCCATTGGTTAAGGAGACAGAGTACAGAAAAGGTTGAGTTTTACAATCATTTATTGAATGATGACATTGAAAATTAGGTCAAGGTCACAAATATAGAAAAATTTTGCTATGTCATTGTGATAGAATTTCTAACAATGTAACTATGCATGTTTGGTCAAAATTCACCCACCAGTGAAAACAGCACTTTTTTAGATATTCTATTGAGGGTGGACTTGACCGATAGAGTCAAGGTCACCAAATCTAATCAAGTATTTTCATTTTTAAACAAATTGTCGTTTATTTGGTTAAAATCGTCCTATCTGTGGCTAAGTATCTAACTGTTAAAGATGAACCCTGATTTTTAAATTTTGAAGGACAGTGACCTTGAACCTAAGGTCAATGTCACCACATCTAATCATCTATTGGTAAGTACTTTCAATTTTTGACAAACTGCTGTTTATTTGGTCAAAATCGTCTTATATTTGACGAAGAATCAAGCTGTTAAAGATGACACCCCTAACTGAGGCATAATGGTGACAATACCTTGAAAACAAGGTCAAGGTCACAAATCATATCAACAATAGACACGATTATTCATTTCTGAACAAGCTGTCGTTTATTTGGTCAACAGCTTCCCATTTTTGGAGAAGTATCTAGCTCTTGAAGATGGCACCCTGATTTTTAAATTTTGAATGACAGTGACCTTGAACATAAGATCAAGGCCATCACATCTAATCATCTGTTGGTAAGTACTTTTATTTCTGAACAAACTGCCGTTTATTTGGTCAAAATCGTCCTATCTGTGATGAAGTATCTAACTGTTAATGATGAAGCCCCTGACTGAGGCAGAATGGTGACAAGACCTTGAAAACTAGGTCAAGGTCACAAATCTTATCAACAATAAACACGATTATTCATTTCTGTACAAGCTGTCGTTTATTTGGTCAACAGCTTCCCATTTTTTGAGAAGTATCTAGCTGTTGAAGATGGCACCCTGATTTTTTAAATTTTGAATAGAAGTGACCTTGCACTTAAGGTCAAGGTCATTACATCTAAATCTGTTGGTAAGTACTTTCATTTCTTAACAAACTGCCTTTTATTTGGTCAAAATCGTCCAACATTTGACGAAGAAACAAACTGTTAAAGACCACTACCCCTGACTGAGACAGAGTGGTGATCACCGATCACCAAAGTTGAGGGATACCTACTCCCGGGGGCGATGAGCCATTCCCAGACAATTGCCCAACCGAGTAGGTATCCGTTGCTCAACGGACCAATCGTTGAGCGCTGTTAAGCAGAGACTTTCCTTAACAGACCAATCATTGAGCGACGTTAAGGGACGAGTCATTTATTATCAGGTGGGGGGGCCGGGTACATTTTCACATGGTTCACCAAATTTTTTCCGACCCCCCCCAGTCTTACCAGAATTATTTTTCCGACCCCCCCAGATAGGTGACAAAAATTTTTATGACCCCCCCTATCCCCAGTGCCAGCTACCCTTCACACATATACCATATTACAGCTACCCTTCACACACATACCATATTACCTATTTTATGTCAGACTGACCTCAATCAAAACCTAGCTGTATGAAACATCAAGACATTTTCTTATTCTAACAGGTCACTTACATGTAATCATGGTCTGTTTGGATTTTTTCTGCATTTCTTGCACTTTTTCTTCTGCTAATGGCGATTCAGAAATCTGTTGTCGAATGCGTAATAATAATAACTGTAAATAATATTAATTGGGCTTCTAGGCGGTGGGGGTCTGGGGGCACAGCCCCCAGAAGCCACAGTGTTTTTGCTGATTGAAAGGCACGCGGAGAGCTGATATCACAAATGCAGGCATTAAATTTATCCAAATCATCTACTTGACATGATTTTATAAACACTTTCATACTGTTCTAGCAAATCAATGAAAAGATATGTTTTTGGATATGAAGCTGCAGAAGTTTTTTGTGTAATTTCCATAAAGTCTTTTAAGTTTTATGTTTTGAGTTTGAAAGAAAAGAGTCTAAAAGTTAAGGAGTAATAGGGGGTCTGGGGGGCGAAGCCCCCCAGAAGCTGAGACATTTTTAAAAATGAAGACTGATGGAAGAATTCTGAACCCCCAATATGCCTAATAAAATATACGACCCCCCCTGCTCCAAGGCTTTTTTATTTCCGACCCCCCCAGTACATCACAAAAAAAAATTCCGACCCCCCCTAAATGTACCCGGCCCCCCCACCTGATAATAAATGACTCGTCCCTAAGAACAGAGCTTGTTGTTGTTGTTGCTTAACCACCCAATCATTGAGCAGTATTTATTCATCCGGGACATTCTGATTCTCATTCAAGATGGCGGCGCCCATGTATTTTGACAACTGGACCCGGAAATATCGGTTAAATCGTGAATTAGACATTATTTAAGAATTATTTCTACTATATTTAGGCGTGGTAAGTTCATCCTGATAAACCTCTGTATCGTTTTAGGGCGACTTTTGAAAATGGAAAGTTTTACCGGTTTTTGATCTTCAAACAGATTTCTGCAACTTCTGAAAGTTCTGTATTGATTATAAACAACCGAAATACGAAATTTCTTTTGGCTGTTTAGGCGCCGCTGTTTATATGCCTGGAACTCCCACAGCATGTAACATTGAATACTCGAACCTTTTAACGCGATGAAGGTTTGTTTTTTGGCCTCTTTGGGGAATGTAGGTAACTGTCTCTGTCTCTGATTTGAGTTCCTTTTGAAACCAACAGTAGCTCTATATGATGATAGTTAAACAATTGTAATTCTCTGCTGAATCTGTGCTTTTCTAAGTTATCGGTGGCAGACTGGAGTATGTGTCATTCTGGTTATAGGTTGCAGACTGTGGTTTGTGTGTCTCATTCCGATGTATCTAAAAGATCCCTCCTTGGTCTGATTTTTAGGGGTTCTGTGTTCTGTACCTAACGGTTTGAGGCACTAACGAAATGGGTGCCCAACTTAGTATAAGGGGAAAGTGGATATTTAAAGCAACAGAACAAGTGAGGCCGGTCAAGACCTTAAATATGACTATTAAAATGGTCAAAATGTTAAGTATTATACATACATGGGTTCCGGGTCATTTCAGTTCATTGGTGTTATCGGCACCACCGTCGTGCGAATAGTCTCAGCCCAAAAATATACCCATTAAAATTCTCCATAACCCCCAAAATAGTCAACTACCCCTCTCTCCCACACACAGACACATCAAAAATAAATAAACAACAATCTTTAAATTCAAAATTTTGAACTCAAAAACATCAGCCCAGCCTATGCATATAGAAAATATTAGAGTACCCTTGGAGCCGCACCAGCTTCCTGCATTTTGCCGGGCCGCGTAGCGCAATCGGTAGGGCACCTGACTCATAAGTCAGAGGTCCTGGGTTCGAAACCCGGTCTGGCCACATACTTTCGTTTCTCCTTCCGCTGATTCAAGAAGGGCAGTTGTCAGTGACTGGCGAAAGTATGTGCACTTAGTACTGGTTAACCGCTTAGGAGGTCTAAGCCTGCCCAGGAATAGTGTGGTTAGGGTAACTGACCGTCCCGACATGACCTTAGCTGTTTACCGTGGACGTTAAGCATCAAATCAACCAAAAGCTTCCTGCATTTTACTCAAATTAAACCATTAAAAATAAAACTTGGGCCGAGCCGTCCCACTAAGGTGGTCCAAAGGGCTCCAGATTGAAAAATGGGCCGAATCGTCTGGGCCAAAGAGTCCCAGGCGGAAATGACCTGAAACCCATACATGTAGTCTTGTTCAACATTTTGGTTTACACTTATAAGCCAATTTCAGTCTGCATATTGCATCCAGGTTATTTTATTGTTTATTAAGCATCATGCACAGATCCAGAAAAATTTCTCAGGGGTGGCGGTCCACGGGTGCACCCCCAGACCAGGACGGGTCCAGCCGCACACCAGAGAATCCAACAGATTTTACAATTGTGAAAACCCATTTTCAAATATTATTTGTCTCTATCAATTTTCGCATACATGCAAGACATTTAGACAGATCAGATGCCCACCGCTGTGGCCGGTGTGGGTCAGTGGTGTGGGTTCGAGACCCGCACAGGTCACATGTGGGACAAGCCAAGTTCTGCTTGCGGGTGTATCAGATGGTTTTTCCACGGGGTACTCCCATTGTTGCCCAACCTACTGATAGGCTTGTATAGATATGAGTAAAATAATCTTGAAAGGGATGTAAAACTGAATAAAAAAAGATCTGGTGCTACGTATGCGCGCCTTATCAGGGCGTTTGTTTATCACTATAGATACTGAGCAACCCCTTTATTCTTGAATTTATTTTAAACTTCTAACCATATTCTGTAGTTGTGCAGCCAATTTTGTGTCGGACCTGGTCAGAAAACTCAAATACAAATATTTTCATGCATTTTATGGGGATAGTGACATTATCCTGCAATAACAAAAGCTATCTCAATACTCCTTAAAGCTATTTGATCCTTTGTTTTCTCTAAAAATATGCTGTGCTTCTATAAATTTGAAATGCTTGTTAAATCTAGAGATAGAATAAATATATATAGGACATATCACCCTTTACCGGGCCGGTCTCCGAAGCACAACAATGAATACAAATCATTAGGCAGCACTTCTTCTGCAGCCAAGATTGTGTTTTCCTGTTTAAATCCTTTTTGATTTTTATTGCATCTTCAGAAATATGCAACAAAATAATGACAACTCTTTCAAAGATTTTCAGCTACAACTGCAACTGCAGAATAAGAGAACTGATCCTGTCACAGCAAAAAAGTGGAAAGAGAAGACTTGAAATGGCATAACTACACCTTGGCCCTGTGTCAGTTGGTACCAGATGGAAGTTAAAACACTATTTCTATGAGTGGATGTGCATTAGTCTCATGCTTTTGGAACATCTGATAAATAACAAGTGTTTCATTTTCCGCATGTGACTTATGCAAAGCAAATGCAGCTGATTATCAGGAATGGCCTGTTTTATATCAGAAGACATATAAGGTCATGATATATGATATTCTACAGCCTTGGTAATCATTATATTCAACCAGCCAACAAGAAGGCTCAAATCAGATTGTGGGGAGGTGAAAGTTGATTTGCCACTTGGTTGTTTGCACATGCAGTTATCAGTTTGTGGTGACAAGGCCCACATTTAGTGGTAGATTTGTACACATATCATTTTGTTCTGTTTTAGGTCAGCTAAGATGGAATTGTCACAAATTCACTAAGCTGAGCTGGAATTGCCACAAAACGCTAAGCTGAGCTGGAATTGCCACAAAAACACTAAGCTAAGATGGAATCGCCACAACAACACTAAGCTAAGATGGAATTGCCACAAAAAACACTACTAAGCTAAGATGGAATTTCCACAAAAAACACCACTGAAATGTAACATTTGTGGAAACACCACTGAAATGTAACATATGTGAAAAAGTTGACATTTCAAATTGCTGGTTTGACCTTGAAATAAGGTCAATGCCTATTAAATATAATTAACTATTCACATTTCACACCAATGTTTCTTTGCAAGTTTGGTAAAAATCCTCCCATTGGTTAAGGAGACAGAGTACAGAAAAGGTTGAGTTTTACAATCATTTATTGAATGATGACATTGAAAATTAGGTCAAGGTCACAAATATAGAAAAATTTTGCTATGTCATTGTGATAGAATTTCTAACAATGTAACTATGCATGTTTGGTCAAAATTCACCCACCAGTGAAAACAGCACTTTTTTAGATATTCTATTGAGGGTGGACTTGACCGATAGAGTCAAGGTCACCAAATCTAATCAAGTATTTTCATTTTTAAACAAATTGTCGTTTATTTGGTTAAAATCGTCCTATCTGTGGCTAAGTATCTAACTGTTAAAGATGAACCCTGATTTTTAAATTTTGAAGGACAGTGACCTTGAACCTAAGGTCAATGTCACCACATCTAATCATCTATTGGTAAGTACTTTCAATTTTTGACAAACTGCTGTTTATTTGGTCAAAATCGTCTTATATTTGACGAAGAATCAAGCTGTTAAAGATGACACCCCTAACTGAGGCATAATGGTGACAATACCTTGAAAACAAGGTCAAGGTCACAAATCATATCAACAATAGACACGATTATTCATTTCTGAACAAGCTGTCGTTTATTTGGTCAACAGCTTCCCATTTTTGGAGAAGAATCTAGCTCTTGAAGATGGCACCCTGATTTTTAAATTTTGAATGACAGTGACCTTGAACATAAGATCAAGGCCATCACATCTAATCATCTGTTGGTAAGTACTTTTATTTCTGAACAAACTGCCGTTTATTTGGTCAAAATCGTCCTATCTGTGATGAAGTATCTAACTGTTAATGATGAAGCCCCTGACTGAGGCAGAATGGTGACAAGACCTTGAAAACTAGGTCAAGGTCACAAATCTTATCAACAATAAACACGATTATTCATTTCTGTACAAGCTGTCGTTTATTTGGTCAACAGCTTCCCATTTTTTGAGAAGTATCTAGCTGTTGAAGATGGCACCCTGATTTTTTAAATTTTGAATAGAAGTGACCTTGCACTTAAGGTCAAGGTCATTACATCTAAATCTGTTGGTAAGTACTTTCATTTCTTAACAAACTGCCTTTTATTTGGTCAAAATCGTCCAACATTTGACGAAGAAACAAACTGTTAAAGACCACTACCCCTGACTGAGACAGAGTGGTGATCACCGATCACCAAAGTTGAGGGATACCTACTCCCGGGGGCGATGAGCCATTCCCAGGCGGTCACCCATCCAAGTACTAACCGGGCTCGACGTTGCTTAACTTCGGTGATCGGACGAGAACCGGTGTTTTCAACGTGATATGGCCGTAGACAATAAAATATCGATTTTTAACATTTATAAAGTCTACGTATTGGAAATCCTCAAGATTTTCTATTTGTATTTATTTTATTTATTTATTTACTTATTTATTTGCTTTTCTGGCTCGAGACCACTACCAATTTTCAAATATAGTCCATACACTTTATAGTTTGTTTGTTTTTGCATCTATCAATGAAACGTTTTCACAACATTCCTAACGGTGGCACTGCACTAAAAAAATCCCATAGCTCACAGTGCAAAATGGGTCAAAGTCAATGCACTGCCAATTTTCTCCTGGTCTAAACTTTCCAAATCGAGGCATGGAATTGAATAGACAACACCTTTACCTACCAGTAATAGCTAAAAAAGTTGGGGGCTGTGCGGCATAGTTTTGACTTATTCTATTTTTAGTGCTGACAGGGTGTAGTTCGCAGTGAATAAATCTCGAAACTTTCACTGGCACCCCCTGTGTATTTTTCAACCCCAACATGCAAAACAGCTTTGTAAATAGCTCCATTTTTCATAATAATAAATAAGCATAACATTCAGAAAAATATTCAACTTTCATAATAAAACCAATCAGGGGCCGTCAAATATTCATTATACTCCTGAAAGCTCTCCCCAAAAGAGGCGGGGCTTGCATAATGAGCATTTTTTTACTGTAGTGCAACCTAACAGCTTATGCTCTTTTCTTCAAGTCTACGAGACATGACAAACTATCATCGACGTTAGTGTGACGTCACTGCGACGTCATGTGCCCGCTGGGTAAGGGCATCTACACGAAGAGTGAGATTCGGTTCCTCCAGTTACCTCTTGTGATGGGATTCTGAACTAATAATTTACATTTTCAAGAAGCTTATACAAGACTCTTTTCATTTGCCGTATCCAGAACATTCATTCAATTCAAAATGGCATTCTTGGAGACCTGTGAACCAGGGAACTATTTGCGTGCAGTATATCTTGAAGGTGTTCACAGCCAATCGAGGAAACAACGGTGGAATGATTCCTATTTCAGAACAATTTACGAGGAAACAAGGCGCAGTCGGCGATAGAGACATATGAATATTGGAAAGTGACTGAAATGAAAATGAGGCCCTTGATATTTTTTTTCAATGCAAATTCGTTTTCACTCGATGTAAACGATGGTTAGTTATCATTTCTCAAATGGAGTATCATTTGGTAGTGAATGAAGATGGTGAACATTTCGGTGCGAAAAGTTGCGACTGTATGACTGTATGGACGATGGGAGATAACTCTATTTTAACATGGAGCTCAGTAATTCATTTTATGACAAGTATCTTCCCGGCAGGCACATGACGTCGAAATGACGTCATATTGGCGTCGATGCGACATGGTGACGTCGCATCGATGTCAGTGCGACGTCATTAGGACGTCATGTACCTGTTTTTGGTCTCGTCAAGGTTGATGCAAATTATTGCTGGCTTGTTGGTAGTTAAGATCGGATAGCTGAAACAAGTTTTCTTTGATCATGTGTATCTCCGTCTGTATGTTTATTTGAATACTTTTGTTGTGTGTCTGTCTCTTTGTCTTTGGTAGGAGCCCGGTAGGTCAATGGGTTAAGCGCTAGCCTAGCTACTGATCTAACTAGCCGGGTTCGAGTCCCTCAAGCGAGGCGAGAATCTTTCCTACCGTAAATACGGGGTTCCCTTGCACACAGCCTTTCATTATCATCCTGATATAATAACTGAAATACTGTTGAAAAGGACGTAAAATCACAAGCCATCTTTGTCTTTGGAATGCAGCTGAGATTTAAGATTCCACCCAACCAGCCGGGTGATGGTCTAAATATATAGTGTTGTTAGCCTAAGTGTTACTTACTACGCGAAAAGAATAAATTCTTATCTTTTTTAATATTAATGCGCATTCTTTAAGAGCCGCGACCTCGGAAAATTGCCACATGCGACGAGAAGAATTAGCCCAGTCTGTGGTAACAGTTATGCGTTCACAACATGTATAAACAATCTTGAGCATCATACACTGGAGCGCCGTAAAGTGTGCGAAAAGAAATGACAATAATCAGACTGCATTCGCTTTTACCAAGATGGGGTGAAACACATTTTTCCTTGCGCATACCTCGTGTCGTGATAAAACCAGTCTTATGTCATACACAAAACACGCGTGTCCAGACTAGACACATGCGCAATCAGAACAGGGTATACTACGAATGAGCGTAGTCATATCTTTGTACCTCCTGGTTTGCTTATACTTACATATTTCGCTGCAAACATTATTGGCTGAAACATATTTTTCCTTGCGCAGGCCATTTGATTCGCGTCGTGATAAAATCAGCCTTATGGAATATGCAAAACACCTATGTCCAGACTAGTCTTTGCACTAGCACAACCAGAACAGGGTAGGCGCAATAAGTATGCCTTCTGGGAATCAAACGGTGAACTGCGCTAACTCTGACAGACTACGCAGTTGCAAGGACTTATCTTGGTACCCACTGTTTGCGTATATCGTCAAACATATTTTGCCCGGACAAGGCTCATAACGTTCAACATAAGAGATGAGCATAAAATGCACGTGCAAATATGATTGATCCTCGATTATCAACGATGTAACCCAAGAGCTGCAAGATTAACAAAAAATTACCGCAGTGATCCTAAATTTTGGGATAGATGTATCTGAGAAATCACTTTAGAATCAGATCAAGATGTGCAATGCGTCATATCCTATCAATATTTTTGACACATTGTCGGCTAGTATAAGCACCTGTTCAAATTTTAGAATAATTACAGTAATTTAAAGGTGTCCCGATAGAGAGGGTAAATTAAAACGATGCAAATTCTTTGAACATCATTACAAGACACCAAGCAAGCACATGACGTCGTCAAGGCGTCGTAATGGCGTCGATGCGACGTCATCATGCCGCATGGGCGTCAATACGACGTCATTACGACGGCATGTGCCTGCTGGGTAGTAAAGTATTTCCTAGCGGGCACATGACGTCAGAATGACATCGTACTGACGTCGAAGCGACGTCATTACGTCGCATAGACGTCATTTCATCGTCATATGCCTGCTGGGTTCCCAGTGGGCAGATGGCGTCAGAATGACGTCGATGTGATGTCATCTGGTTGCTTCGACGCTACTGCGACGTGTACAGATGCAACATCATTAAAAGACATCCAGCAGGTACATGACGTCGAGATGGCGTCGATGCGACGTCATTATGTCGCATCGAAGTCAATACGACGTCATTACGATGTCATGTGCCTGCTGGGTTGTAATGTATTTCCCAGCGAGCACATGGCGTCAGAATGACGTCGATGCGATGTCATTAGGTTGCGTCGACGCCAATGCGACGTCATTGTAACGTCATGTGCCTGCTGGGTAGTATGTATCAATGTGAAGATCTGATCCGTCTCTTTGGGCTTTCCATTAGGTACCAGTTTATCTGAATCTGAAAAAATAATGATATTGTAAGTCTGTCTACAGTCACAACTAATGGTTCTAGGTCCACGTTTCATACCATCGATCTTCAGACGAAGGAAACAATTCGATAGGGAAAAGAAATGATGCCAAAATTTGCACCTATTGCCAAAACTGAAATGGACAAGAAAAATGTCATAAGTGCCTTTTCATTTATTATTTTCTTATTTGCTTAACTATTGCAGAACTTAAATGTACGGAAAATTAGATGTGTCTACGTGTGTGTTTTACTGCCCAAATATAAGAATAAGCTCCTTAGAAATTTTGGTATGCAGTTAATTCTTACGGGCCACCAGGGTTCAGCTCCTATAAAATGTAGGTTACTATGGTGCTTAAGTGGGTTTCATCTGTTTGTGCGACTCCACTTTGGTTGAAGGTACATCATTGCAGAGTCCGGATGCGCTTAAACAGGCGCACATGCTGCGACCTTGTACCCATGCCCCTGTGTTTGCACCACGTCCTTGTTGTAGCAGAAGGCCGCAGTAAACAGTATCCAGGACGCAGTAGGCAGACAGTAGACGCTTCACTGGACAGTAAATAGTATACAGAAAACCGCGAACAGCATGCACTACTTTTCAGCATGCTCCAAAACGAAAAGCGAGTAGACAGTGCACATTAGACGGTAAACAGTAGATCTTTAACGTTGAGAGAAACGTATTTTCCTTCGCACAGCTTAGAAATACATGTATATTCATAATGAAATCGGGGAAAAATAAAGATTATCAAAGAAAAAAATAATAAAACTAGAAAAAAAAATAATAAAAGAAAAGCAGACAAAAGTCTACAGCACCCGGTATTCCCAGGCGGTCACCCATCCAAGTACTAACCGGGCTCGACGTTGCTTAACTTCGGTGATCGGACGAGAACCGGTGTTTTCAACGTGATATGGCCGTAGACAATAAAATATCGATTTTTAACATTTATAAAGTCTACGTATTGGAAATCCTCAAGATTTTCTATTTTTATTTATTTTATTTATTTATTTACTTATTTATTTGCTTTTCTGGCTCGAGACCACTACCAATTTTCAAATATAGTCCATACACTTTATAGTTTGTTTGTTTTTGCATCTATCAATGAAACTTTTTCACAACATTCCTAACGGTGGCACTGCACTAAAAAAATCCCATAGCTCACAGTGCAAAATGGGTCAAAGTCAATGCACTGCCAATTTTCTCCTGGTCTAAACTTTCCAAATTGAGGCATGGAATTGAATAGACAACACCTTTACCTACCAGTAATAGCTAAAAAAGTTGGGGGCTGTGCGGCATAGTTTTGACTTATTCTATTTTTAGTGCTGACAGGGTGTAGTTCGCAGTGAATAAATCTCGAAACTTTCACTGGCACCCCCTGTGTATTTTTCAACCCCAACATGCAAAACAGCTTTGTAAATAAGCTCCATTTTTCATAATAATAAATAAGCATAACATTCAGAAAAATATTCAACTTTCATAATAAAACCAATCAGGGGCCGTCAAATATTCATTATACTCCTGAAAGCTCTCCCCAAAAGAGGCGGGGCTTGCATAATGAGCATTTTTTTACTGTAGTGCAACCTAACAGCTTATGCTCTTTTCTTCAAGTCTACGAGACATGACAAACTATCATCGACGTTAGTGTGACGTCACTGCGACGTCATGTGCCCGCTGGGTAAGGGCATCTACACGAAGAGTGAGATTCGGTTCCTCCAGTTACCTCTTGTGATGGGATTCTGAACTAATAATTTACATTTTCAAGAAGCTTATACAAGACTCTTTTCATTTGCCGTATCCAGAACATTCATTCAATTCAAAATGGCATTCTTGGAGACCTGTGAACCAGGGAACTATTTGCGTGCAGTATATCTTGAAGGTGTTCACAGCCAATCGAGGAAACAACGGTGGAATGATTCCTATTTCAGAACAATTTACGAGGAAACAAGGCGCAGTCGGCGATAGAGACATATGAATATTGGAAAGTGACTGAAATGAAAATGAGGCCCTTGATATTTTTTTTCAATGCAAATTCGTTTTCACTCGATGTAAACGATGGTTAGTTATCATTTCTCAAATGGAGTATCATTTGGTAGTGAATGAAGATGGTGAACATTTCGGTGCGAAAAGTTGCGACTGTATGACTGTATGGACGATGGGAGATAACTCTATTTTAACATGGAGCTCAGTAATTCATTTTATGACAAGTATCTTCCTGGCAGGCACATGACGTCGAAATGACGTCATATTGGCGTCGATGCGACATGGTGACGTCGCATCGATGTCAGTGCGACGTCATTAGGACGTCATGTACCTGTTTTTGGTCTCGTCAAGGTTGATGCAAATTATTGCTGGCTTGTTGGTAGTTAAGATCGGATAGCTGAAACAAGTTTTCTTTGATCATGTGTATCTCCGTCTGTATGTTTATTTGAATACTTTTGTTGTGTGTCTGTCTCTTTGTCTTTGGTAGGAGCCCGGTAGGTCAATGGGTTAAGCGCTAGCCTAGCTACTGATCTAACTAGCCGGGTTCGAGTCCCTCAAGCGAGGCGAGAATCTTTCCTACCGTAAATACGGGGTTCCCTTGCACACAGCCTTTCATTATCATCCTGATATAATAACTGAAATACTGTTGAAAAGGACGTAAAATCACAAGCCATCTTTGTCTTTGGAATGCAGCTGAGATTTAAGATTCCACCCAACCAGCCGGGTGATGGTCTAAATATATAGTGTTGTTAGCCTAAGTGTTACTTACTACGCGAAAAGAATAAATTCTTATCTTTTTTAATATTAATGCGCATTCTTTAAGAGCCGCGACCTCGGAAAATTGCCACATGCGACGAGAAGAATTAGCCCAGTCTGTGGTAACAGTTATGCGTTCACAACATGTATAAACAATCTTGAGCATCATACACTGGAGCGCCGTAAAGTGTGCGAAAAGAAATGACAATAATCAGACTGCATTCGCTTTTACCAAGATGGGGTGAAACACATTTTTCCTTGCGCATACCTCGTGTCGTGATAAAACCAGTCTTATGTCATACACAAAACACGCGTGTCCAGACTAGACACATGCGCAATCAGAACAGGGTATACTACGAATGAGCGTAGTCATATCTTTGTACCTCCTGGTTTGCTTATACTTACATATTTCGCTGCAAACATTATTGGCTGAAACATATTTTTCCTTGCGCAGGCCATTTGATTCGCGTCGTGATAAAATCAGCCTTATGGAATATGCAAAACACCTATGTCCAGACTAGTCTTTGCACTAGCACAACCAGAACAGGGTAGGCGCAATAAGTATGCCTTCTGGGAATCAAACGGTGAACTGCGCTAACTCTGACAGACTACGCAGTTGCAAGGACTTATCTTGGTACCCACTGTTTGCGTATATCGTCAAACATATTTTGCCCGGACAAGGCTCATAACGTTCAACATAAGAGATGAGCATAAAATGCACGTGCAAATATGATTGATCCTCGATTATCAACGATGTAACCCAAGAGCTGCAAGATTAACAAAAAATTACCGCAGTGATCCTAAATTTTGGGATAGATGTATCTGAGAAATCACTTTAGAATCAGATCAAGATGTGCAATGCGTCATATCCTATCAATATTTTTGACACATTGTCGGCTAGTATAAGCACCTGTTCAAATTTTAGAATAATTACAGTAATTTAAAGGTGTCCCGATAGAGAGGGTAAATTAAAACGATGCAAATTCTTTGAACATCATTACAAGACACCAAGCAAGCACATGACGTCGTCAAGGCGTCGTAATGGCGTCGATGCGACGTCATCATGCCGCATGGGCGTCAATACGACGTCATTACGACGGCATGTGCCTGCTGGGTAGTAAAGTATTTCCTAGCGGGCACATGACGTCAGAATGACATCGTACTGACGTCGAAGCGACGTCATTACGTCGCATAGACGTCATTTCATCGTCATATGCCTGCTGGGTTCCCAATGGGCAGATGGCGTCAGAATGACGTCGATGTGATGTCATCTGGTTGCTTCGACGCTACTGCGACGTGTACAGATGCCACATCATTAAAAGACATCCAGCAGGTACATGACGTCGAGATGGCGTCGATGCGACGTCATTATGTCGCATCGAAGTCAATACGACGTCATTACGATGTCATGTGCCTGCTGGGTTGTAATGTATTTCCCAGCGAGCACATGGCGTCAGAATGACGTCGATGCGATGTCATTTGGTTGCGTCGACGCCAATGCGACGTCATTGTAACGTCATGTGCCTGCTGGGTAGTATGTATCAATGTGAAGATCTGATCCGTCTCTTTGGGCTTTCCATTAGGTACCAGTTTATCTGAATCTGAAAAAATAATGATATTGTAAGTCTGTCTACAGTCACAACTAATGGTTCTAGGTCCACGTTTCATACCATCGATCTTCAGACGAAGGAAACAATTCGATAGGGAAAAGAAATGATGCCAAAATTTGCACCTATTGCCAAAACTGAAATGGACAAGAAAAATGTCATAAGTGCCTTTTCATTTATTATTTTCTTATTTGCTTAACTATTGCAGAACTTAAATGTACGGAAAATTAGATGTGTCTACGTGTGTGTTTTACTGCCCAAATATAAGAATAAGCTCCTTAGAAATTTTGGTATGCAGTTAATTCTTACGGGCCACCAGGGTTCAGCTCCTATAAAATGTAGGTTACTATGGTGCTTAAGTGGGTTTCATCTGTTTGTGCGACTCCACTTTGGTTGAAGGTACATCATTGCAGAGTCCGGATGCGCTTAAACAGGCGCACATGCTGCGACCTTGTACCCATGCCCCTGTGTTTGCACCACGTCCTTGTTGTAGCAGAAGGCCGCAGTAAACAGTATCCAGGACGCAGTAGGCAGACAGTAGACGCTTCACTGGACAGTAAATAGTATACAGAAAACCGCGAACAGCATGCACTACTTTTCAGCATGCTCCAAAACGAAAAGCGAGTAGACAGTGCACATTAGACGGTAAACAGTAGATCTTTAACGTTGAGAGAAACGTATTTTCCTTCGCACAGCTTAGAAATACATGTATATTCATAATGAAATCGGGGAAAAATAAAGATTATCAAAGAAAAAAATAATAAAACTAGAAAAAAAAATAATAAAAGAAAAGCAGACAAAAGTCTACAGCACCCGGTATTCCCAGGCGGTCACCCATCCAAGTACTAACCGGGCTCGACGTTGCTTAACTTCGGTGATCGGACGAGAACCGGTGTTTTCAACGTGATATGGCCGTAGACAATAAAATATCGATTTTTAACATTTATAAAGTCTACGTATTGGAAATCCTCAAGATTTTCTATTTTTATTTATTTTATTTATTTATTTATTTATTTGCTTTTCTGGCTCGAGACCACTACCAATTTTCAAATATAGTCCATACACTTTATAGTTTGTTTTTGCATCTATCAATGAAACTTTTTCACAACATTCCTAACGGTGGCACTGCACTAAAAAAATCCCATAGCTCACAGTGCAAAATGGGTCAAAGTCAAGGCACTGCCAATTTTCTCCTGGTCTAAACTTTCCAAATTGAGGCATGGAATTGAATAGACAACACTTTTACCTACCAGTAATAGCTAAAAAAGTTGGGGGCTGTGCGGCATAGTTTTGACTTATTCTATTTTTAGTGCTGACAGGGTGTAGTTCGCAGTGAATAAATCTCGAAACTTTCACTGGCACCCCCTGTGTATTTTTCAACCCCAACATGCAAAACAGCTTTGTAAATAAGCTCCATTTTTCATAATAATAAATAAGCATAACATTCAGAAAAATATTCAACTTTCATAATAAAACCAATCAGGGGCCGTCAAATATTCATTATACTCCTGAAAGCTCTCCCCAAAAGAGGCGGGGCTTGCATAATGAGCATTTTTTTACTGTAGTGCAACCTAACAGCTTATGCTCTTTTCTTCAAGTCTACGAGACATGACAAACTATCATCGACGTTAGTGTGACGTCACTGCGACGTCATGTGCCCGCTGGGTAAGGGCATCTACATGAAGAGTGAGATTCGGTTCCTCCAGTTACCTCTTGTGATGGGATTCTGAACTAATAATTTACATTTTCAAGAAGCTTATACAAGACTCTTTTCATTTGCCGTATCCAGAACATTCATTCAATTCAAAATGGCATTCTTGGAGACCTGTGAACCAGGGAACTATTTGCGTGCAGTATATCTTGAAGGTGTTCACAGCCAATCGAGGAAACAACGGTGGAATGATTCCTATTTCAGAACAATTTACGAGGAAACAAGGCGCAGTCGGCGATAGAGACATATGAATATTGGAAAGTGACTGAAATGAAAATGAGGCCCTTGATATTTTTTTTCAATGCAAATTCGTTTTCACTCGATGTAAACGATGGTTAGTTATCATTTCTCAAATGGAGTATCATTTGGTAGTGAATGAAGATGGTGAACATTTCGGTGCGAAAAGTTGCGACTGTATGACTGTATGGACGATGGGAGATAACTCTATTTTAACATGGAGCTCAGTAATTCATTTTATGACAAGTATCTTCCCGGCAGGCACATGACGTCGAAATGACGTCATATTGGCGTCGATGCGACATGGTGACGTCGCATCGATGTCAGTGCGACGTCATTAGGACGTCATGTACCTGTTTTTGGTCTCGTCAAGGTTGATGCAAATTATTGCTGGCTTGTTGGTAGTTAAGATCGGATAGCTGAAACAAGTTTTCTTTGATCATGTGTATCTCCGTCTGTATGTTTATTTGAATACTTTTGTTGTGTGTCTGTCTCTTTGTCTTTGGTAGGAGCCCGGTAGGTCAATGGGTTAAGCGCTAGCCTAGCTACTGATCTAACTAGCCGGGTTCGAGTCCCTCAAGCGAGGCGAGAATCTTTCCTACCGTAAATACGGGGTTCCCTTGCACACAGCCTTTCATTATCATCCTGATATAATAACTGAAATACTGTTGAAAAGGACGTAAAATCACAAGCCATCTTTGTCTTTGGAATGCAGCTGAGATTTAAGATTCCACCCAACCAGCCGGGTGATGGTCTAAATATATAGTGTTGTTAGCCTAAGTGTTACTTACTACGCGAAAAGAATAAATTCTTATCTTTTTTAATATTAATGCGCATTCTTTAAGAGCCGCGACCTCGGAAAATTGCCACATGCGACGAGAAGAATTAGCCCAGTCTGTGGTAACAGTTATGCGTTCACAACATGTATAAACAATCTTGAGCATCATACACTGGAGCGCCGTAAAGTGTGCGAAAAGAAATGACAATAATCAGACTGCATTCGCTTTTACCAAGATGGGGTGAAACACATTTTTCCTTGCGCATACCTCGTGTCGTGATAAAACCAGTCTTATGTCATACACAAAACACGCAAGACTAGACACATGCGCAATCAGAACAGGGTATACTACGAATGAGCGTAGTCATATCTTTGTACCTCCTGGTTTGCTTATACTTACATATTTCGCTGCAAACATTATTGGCTGAAACATATTTTTCCTTGCGCAGGCCATTTGATTCGCGTCGTGATAAAATCAGCCTTATGGAATATGCAAAACACCTATGTCCAGACTAGTCTTTGCACTAGCACAACCAGAACAGGGTAGGCGCAATAAGTATGCCTTCTGGGAATCAAACGGTGAACTGCGCTAACTCTGACAGACTACGCAGTTGCAAGGACTTATCTTGGTACCCACTGTTTGCGTATATCGTCAAACATATTTTGCCCGGACAAGGCTCATAACGTTCAACATAAGAGATGAGCATAAAATGCACGTGCAAATATGATTGATCCTCGATTATCAACGATGTAACCCAAGAGCTGCAAGATTAACAAAAAATTACCGCAGTGATCCTAAATTTTGGGATAGATGTATCTGAGAAATCACTTTAGAATCAGATCAAGATGTGCAATGCGTCATATCCTATCAATATTTTTGACACATTGTCGGCTAGTATAAGCACCTGTTCAAATTTTAGAATAATTACAGTAATTTAAAGGTGTCCCGATAGAGAGGGTAAATTAAAACGATGCAAATTCTTTGAACATCATTACAAGACACCAAGCAAGCACATGACGTCGTCAAGGCGTCGTAATGGCGTCGATGCGACGTCATCATGCCGCATGGGCGTCAATACGACGTCATTACGACGGCATGTGCCTGCTGGGTAGTAAAGTATTTCCTAGCGGGCACATGACGTCAGAATGACATCGTACTGACGTCGAAGCGACGTCATTACGTCGCATAGACGTCATTTCATCGTCATATGCCTGCTGGGTTCCCAGTGGGCAGATGGCGTCAGAATGACGTCGATGTGATGTCATCTGGTTGCTTCGACGCTACTGCGACGTGTACAGATGCAACATCATTAAAAGACATCCAGCAGGCACATGACGTCGAGATGGCGTCGATGCGACGTCATTATGTCGCATCGAAGTCAATACGACGTCATTACGATGTCATGTGCCTGCTGGGTTGTAATGTATTTCCCAGCGAGCACATGACGTCAGAATGACGTCGATGCGATGTCATTTGGTTGCGTCGACGCCAATGCGACGTCATTGTAACGTCATGTGCCTGCTGGGTAGTATGTATCAATGTGAAGATCTGATCCGTCTCTTTGGGCTTTCCATTAGGTACCAGTTTATCTGAATCTGAAAAAATAATGATATTGTAAGTCTGTCTACAGTCACAACTAATGGTTCTAGGTCCACGTTTCATACCATCGATCTTCAGACGAAGGAAACAATTCGATAGGGAAAAGAAATGATGCCAAAATTTGCACCTATTGCCAAAACTGAAATGGACAAGAAAAATGTCATAAGTGCCTTTTCATTTATTATTTTCTTATTTGCTTAACTATTGCAGAACTTAAATGTACGGAAAATTAGATGTGTCTGCGTGTGTGTTTTACTGCCCAAATATAAGAATAAGCTCCTTAGAAATTTTGGTATGCAGTTAATTCTTACGGGCCACCAGGGTTCAGCTCCTATAAAATGTAGGTTACTATGGTGCTTAAGTGGGTTTCATCTGTTTGTGCGACTCCACTTTGGTTGAAGGTACATCATTGCAGAGTCCGGATGCGCTTAAACAGGCGCACATGCTGCGACCTTGTACCCATGCCCCTGTGTTTGCACCACGTCCTTGTTGTAGCAGAAGGCCGCAGTAAACAGTATCCAGGACGCAGTAGGCAGACAGTAGACGCTTCACTGGACAGTTAATAGTATACAGAAAACCGCGAACAGCATGCACTACTTTTCAGCATGCTCCAAAACGAAAAGCGAGTAGACAGTGCACATTAGACGGTAAACAGTAGATCTTTAACGTTGAGAGAAACGTATTTTCCTTCGCACAGCTTAGAAATACATGTATATTCATAATGAAATCGGGGAAAAATAAAGAATATCAAAGAAAAAAATAATAAAACTAGAAAAAAAAATAATAAAAGAAAAGCAGACAAAAGTCTACAGCACCCGGTATTCCCAGGCGGTCACCCATCCAAGTACTAACCGGGCTCGACGTTGCTTAACTTCGGTGATCGGACGAGAACCGGTGTTTTCAACGTGATATGGCCGTAGACAATAAAATATCGATTTTTAACATTTATAAAGTCTACGTATTGGAAATCCTCAAGATTTTCTATTTTTATTTATTTTATTTATTTATTTACTTATTTATTTGCTTTTCTGGCTCGAGACCACTACCAATTTTCAAATATAGTCCATACACTTTATAGTTTGTTTGTTTTTGCATCTATCAATGAAACTTTTTCACAACATTCCTAACGGTGGCACTGCACTAAAAAAATCCCATAGCTCACAGTGCAAAATGGGTCAAAGTCAATGCACTGCCAATTTTCTCCTGGTCTAAACTTTCCAAATTGAGGCATGGAATTGAATAGACAACACCTTTACCTACCAGTAATAGCTAAAAAAGTTGGGGGCTGTGCGGCATAGTTTTGACTTATTTTATTTTTAGTGCTGACAGGGTGTAGTTCGCAGTGAATAAATCTCGAAACTTTCACTGGCACCCCCTGTGTATTTTTCAACCCCAACATGCAAAACAGCTTTGTAAATAAGCTCCATTTTTCATAATAATAAATAAGCATAACATTCAGAAAAATATTCAACTTTCATAATAAAACCAATCAGGGGCCGTCAAATATTCATTATACTCCTGAAAGCTCTCCCCAAAAGAGGCGGGGCTTGCATAATGAGCATTTTTTTACTGTAGTGCAACCTAACAGCTTATGCTCTTTTCTTCAAGTCTACGAGACATGACAAACTATCATCGACGTTAGTGTGACGTCACTGCGACGTCATGTGCCCGCTGGGTAAGGGCATCTACACGAAGAGTGAGATTCGGTTCCTCCAGTTACCTCTTGTGATGGGATTCTGAACTAATAATTTACATTTTCAAGAAGCTTATACAAGACTCTTTTCATTTGCCGTATCCAGAACATTCATTCAATTCAAAATGGCATTCTTGGAGACCTGTGAACCAGGGAACTATTTGCGTGCAGTATATCTTGAAGGTGTTCACAGCCAATCGAGGAAACAACGGTGGAATGATTCCTATTTCAGAACAATTTACGAGGAAACAAGGCGCAGTCGGCGATAGAGACATATGAATATTGGAAAGTGACTGAAATGAAAATGAGGCCCTTGATATTTTTTTTCAATGCAAATTCGTTTTCACTCGATGTAAACGATGGTTAGTTATCATTTCTCAAATGGAGTATCATTTGGTAGTGAATGAAGATGGTGAACATTTCGGTGCGAAAAGTTGCGACTGTATGACTGTATGGACGATGGGAGATAACTCTATTTTAACATGGAGCTCAGTAATTCATTTTATGACAAGTATCTTCCCGGCAGGCACATGACGTCGAAATGACGTCATATTGGCGTCGATGCGACATGGTGACGTCGCATCGATGTCAGTGCGACGTCATTAGGACGTCATGTACCTGTTTTTTGGTCTCGTCAAGGTTGATGCAAATTATTGCTGGCTTGTTGGTAGTTAAGATCGGATAGCTGAAACAAGTTTTCTTTGATCATGTGTATCTCCGTCTGTATGTTTATTTGAATACTTTTGTTGTGTGTCTGTCTCTTTGTCTTTGGTAGGAGCCCGGTAGGTCAATGGGTTAAGCGCTAGCCTAGCTACTGATCTAACTAGCCGGGTTCGAGTCCCTCAAGCGAGGCGAGAATCTTTCCTACCGTAAATACGGGGTTCCCTTGCACACAGCCTTTCATTATCATCCTGATATAATAACTGAAATACTGTTGAAAAGGACGTAAAATTACAAGCCATCTTTGTCTTTGGAATGCAGCTGAGATTTAAGATTCCACCCAACCAGCCGGGTGATGGTCTAAATATATAGTGTTGTTAGCCTAAGTGTTACTTACTACGCGAAAAGAATAAAGTCTTATCTTTTTTAATATTAATGCGCATTCTTTAAGAGCCGCGACCTCGGAAAATTGCCACATGCGACGAGAAGAATTAGCCCAGTCTGTGGTAACAGTTATGCGTTCACAACATGTATAAACAATCTTGAGCATCATACACTGGAGCGCCGTAAAGTGTGCGAAAAGAAATGACAATAATCAGACTGCATTCGCTTTTACCAAG
This sequence comes from Ctena decussata, assembly GCA_963989385.1. Lineage (NCBI taxonomy): Eukaryota > Metazoa > Mollusca > Bivalvia > Lucinida > Lucinidae > Ctena > Ctena decussata. The sequence continues at coordinate 56,378,207 of OZ022504.1, forward strand.
ATGGGGTGAAACACATTTTTCCTTGCGCATACCTCGTGTCGTGATAAAACCAGTCTTATGTCATACACAAAACACGCGTGTCCAGACTAGACACATGCGCAATCAGAACAGGGTATACTACGAATGAGCGTAGTCATATCTTTGTACCTCCTGGTTTGCTTATACTTACATATTTCGCTGCAAACATTATTGGCTGAAACATATTTTTCCTTGCGCAGGCCATTTGATTCGCGTCGTGATAAAATCAGCCTTATGGAATATGCAAAACACCTATGTCCAGACTAGTCTTTGCACTAGCACAACCAGAACAGGGTAGGCGCAATAAGTATGCCTTCTGGGAATCAAACGGTGAACTGCGCTAACTCTGACAGACTACGCAGTTGCAAGGACTTATCTTGGTACCCACTGTTTGCGTATATCGTCAAACATATTTTGCCCGGACAAGGCTCATAACGTTCAACATAAGAGATGAGCATAAAATGCACGTGCAAATATGATTGATCCTCGATTATCAACGATGTAACCCAAGAGCTGCAAGATTAACAAAAAATTACCGCAGTGATCCTAAATTTTGGGATAGATGTATCTGAGAAATCACTTTAGAATCAGATCAAGATGTGCAATGCGTCATATCCTATCAATATTTTTGACACATTGTCGGCTAGTATAAGCACCTGTTCAAATTTTAGAATAATTACAGTAATTTAAAGGTGTCCCGATAGAGAGGGTAAATTAAAACGATGCAAATTCTTTGAACATCATTACAAGACACCAAGCAAGCACATGACGTCGTCAAGGCGTCGTAATGGCGTCGATGCGACGTCATCATGCCGCATGGGCGTCAATACGACGTCATTACGACGGCATGTGCCTGCTGGGTAGTAAAGTATTTCCTAGCGGGCACATGACGTCAGAATGACATCGTACTGACGTCGAAGCGACGTCATTACGTCGCATAGACGTCATTTCATCGTCATATGCCTGCTGGGTTCCCAGTGGGCAGATGGCGTCAGAATGACGTCGATGTGATGTCATCTGGTTGCTTCGACGCTACTGCGACGTGTACAGATGCAACATCATTAAAAGACATCCAGCAGGCACATGACGTCGAGATGGCGTCGATGCGACGTCATTATGTCGCATCGAAGTCAATACGACGTCATTACGATGTCATGTGCCTGCTGGGTTGTAATGTATTTCCCAGCGAGCACATGGCGTCAGAATGACGTCGATGCGATGTCATTTGGTTGCGTCGACGCCAATGCGACGTCATTGTAACGTCATGTGCCTGCTGGGTAGTATGTATCAATGTGAAGATCTGATCCGTCTCTTTGGGCTTTCCATTAGGTACCAGTTTATCTGAATCTGAAAAAATAATGATATTGTAAGTCTGTCTACAGTCACAACTAATGGTTCTAGGTCCACGTTTCATACCATCGATCTTCAGACGAAGGAAACAATTCGATAGGGAAAAGAAATGATGCCAAAATTTGCACCTATTGCCAAAACTGAAATGGACAAGAAAAATGTCATAAGTGCCTTTTCATTTATTATTTTCTTATTTGCTTAACTATTGCAGAACTTAAATGTACGGAAAATTAGATGTGTCTACGTGTGTGTTTTACTGCCCAAATATAAGAATAAGCTCCTTAGAAATTTTGGTATGCAGTTAATTCTTACGGGCCACCAGGGTTCAGCTCCTATAAAATGTAGGTTACTATGGTGCTTAAGTGGGTTTCATCTGTTTGTGCGACTCCACTTTGGTTGAAGGTACATCATTGCAGAGTCCGGATGCGCTTAAACAGGCGCACATGCTGCGACCTTGTACCCATGCCCCTGTGTTTGCACCACGTCCTTGTTGTAGCAGAAGGCCGCAGTAAACAGTATCCAGGACGCAGTAGGCAGACAGTAGACGCTTCACTGGACAGTAAATAGTATACAGAAAACCGCGAACAGCATGCACTACTTTTCAGCATGCTCCAAAACGAAAAGCGAGTAGACAGTGCACATTAGACGGTAAACAGTAGATCTTTAACGTTGAGAGAAACGTATTTTCCTTCGCACAGCTTAGAAATACATGTATATTCATAATGAAATCGGGGAAAAATAAAGAATATCAAAGAAAAAAATAATAAAACTAGAAAAAAAAATAATAAAAGAAAAGCAGACAAAAGTCTACAGCACCCGGTATTCCCAGGCGGTCACCCATCCAAGTACTAACCGGGCTCGACGTTGCTTAACTTCGGTGATCGGACGAGAACCGGTGTTTTCAACGTGATATGGCCGTAGACAATAAAATATCGATTTTTAACATTTATAAAGTCTACGTATTGGAAATCCTCAAGATTTTCTTTTTTTATTTATTTTATTTATTTATTTACTTATTTATTTGCTTTTCTGGCTCGAGACCACTACCAATTTTCAAATATAGTCCATACACTTTATAGTTTGTTTGTTTTTGCATCTATCAATGAAACTTTTTCACAACATTCCTAACGGTGGCACTGCACTAAAAAAATCCCATAGCTCACAGTGCAAAAGGGGTCAAAGTCAATGCACTGCCAATTTTCTCCTGGTCTAAACTTTCCAAATTGAGGCATGGAATTGAATAGACAACACCTTTACCTACCAGTAATAGCTAAAGAAGTTGGGGGCTGTGCGGCATAGTTTTGACTTATTTTATTTTTAGTGCTGACAGGGTGTAGTTCGCAGTGAATAAATCTCGAAACTTTCACTGGCACCCCCTGTGTATTTTTCAACCCCAACATGCAAAACAGCTTTGTAAATAAGCTCCATTTTTCATAATAATAAATAAGCATAACATTCAGAAAAATATTCAACTTTCATAATAAAACCAATCAGGGGCCGTCAAATATTCATTATACTCCTGAAAGCTCTCCCCAAAAGAGGCGGGGCTTGCATAATGAGCATTTTTTTACTGTAGTGCAACCTAACAGCTTATGCTCTTTTCTTCAAGTCTACGAGACATGACAAACTATCATCGACGTTAGTGTGACGTCACTGCGACGTCATGTGCCCGCTGGGTAAGGGCATCTACATGAAGAGTGAGATTCGGTTCCTCCAGTTACCTCTTGTGATGGGATTCTGAACTAATAATTTACATTTTCAAGAAGCTTATACAAGACTCTTTTCATTTGCCGTATCCAGAACATTCATTCAATTCAAAATGGCATTCTTGGAGACCTGTGAACCAGGGAACTATTTGCGTGCAGTATATCTTGAAGGTGTTCACAGCCAATCGAGGAAACAACGGTGGAATGATTCCTATTTCAGAACAATTTACGAGGAAACAAGGCGCAGTCGGCGATAGAGACATATGAATATTGGAAAGTGACTGAAATGAAAATGAGGCCCTTGATATTTGTTTTCAATGCAAATTCGTTTTCACTCGATGTAAACGATGGTTAGTTATCATTTCTCAAATGGAGTATCATTTGGTAGTGAATGAAGATGGTGAACATTTCGGTGCGAAAAGTTGCGACTGTATGACTGTATGGACGATGGGAGATAACTCTATTTTAACATGGAGCTCAGTAATTCATTTTATGACAAGTATCTTCCCGGCAGGCACATGACGTCGAAATGACGTCATATTGGCGTCGATGCGACATGGTGACGTCGCATCGATGTCAGTGCGACGTCATTAGGACGTCATGTACCTGTTTTTGGTCTCGTCAAGGTTGATGCAAATTATTGCTGGCTTGTTGGTAGTTAAGATCGGATAGCTGAAACAAGTTTTCTTTGATCATGTGTATCTCCGTCTGTATGTTTATTTGAATACTTTTGTTGTGTGTCTGTCTCTTTGTCTTTGGTAGGAGCCCGGTAGGTCAATGGGTTAAGCGCTAGCCTAGCTACTGATCTAACTAGCCGGGTTCGAGTCCCTCAAGCGAGGCGAGAATCTTTCCTACCGTAAATACGGGGTTCCCTTGCACACAGCCTTTCATTATCATCCTGATATAATAACTGAAATACTGTTGAAAAGGACGTAAAATCACAAGCCATCTTTGTCTTTGGAATGCAGCTGAGATTTAAGATTCCACCCAACCAGCCGGGTGATGGTCTAAATATATAGTGTTGTTAGCCTAAGTGTTACTTACTACGCGAAAAGAATAAATTCTTATCTTTTTTAATATTAATGCGCATTCTTTAAGAGCCGCGACCTCGGAAAATTGCCACATGCGACGAGAAGAATTAGCCCAGTCTGTGGTAACAGTTATGCGTTCACAACATGTATAAACAATCTTGAGCATCATACACTGGAGCGCCGTAAAGTGTGCGAAAAGAAATGACAATAATCAGACTGCATTCGCTTTTACCAAGATGGGGTGAAACACATTTTTCCTTGCGCATACCTCGTGTCGTGATAAAACCAGTCTTATGTCATACACAAAACACGCGTGTCCAGACTAGACACATGCGCAATCAGAACAGGGTATACTACGAATGAGCGTAGTCATATCTTTGTACCTCCTGGTTTGCTTATACTTACATATTTCGCTGCAAACATTATTGGCTGAAACATATTTTTCCTTGCGCAGGCCATTTGATTCGCGTCGTGATAAAATCAGCCTTATGGATTATGCAAAACACCTATGTCCAGACTAGTCTTTGCACTAGCACAACCAGAACAGGGTAGGCGCAATAAGTATGCCTTCTGGGAATCAAACGGTGAACTGCGCTAACTCTGACAGACTACGCAGTTGCAAGGACTTATCTTGGTACCCACTGTTTGCGTATATCGTCAAACATATTTTGCCCGGACAAGGCTCATAACGTTCAACATAAGAGATGAGCATAAAATGCACGTGCAAATATGATTGATCCTCGATTATCAACGATGTAACCCAAGAGCTGCAAGATTAACAAAAAATTACCGCAGTGATCCTAAATTTTGGGATAGATGTATCTGAGAAATCACTTTAGAATCAGATCAAGATGTGCAATGCGTCATATCCTATCAATATTTTTGACACATTGTCGGCTAGTATAAGCACCTGTTCAAATTTTAGAATAATTACAGTAATTTAAAGGTGTCCCGATAGAGAGGGTAAATTAAAACGATGCAAATTCTTTGAACATCATTACAAGACACCAAGCAAGCACATGACGTCGTCAAGGCGTCGTAATGGCGTCGATGCGACGTCATCATGCCGCATGGGCGTCAATACGACGTCATTACGACGGCATGTGCCTGCTGGGTAGTAAAGTATTTCCTAGCGGGCACATGACGTCAGAATGACATCGTACTGACGTCGAAGCGACGTCATTACGTCGCATAGACGTCATTTCATCGTCATATGCCTGCTGGGTTCCCAGTGGGCAGATGGCGTCAGAATGACGTCGATGTGATGTCATCTGGTTGCTTCGACGCTACTGCGACGTGTACAGATGCAACATCATTAAAAGACATCCAGCAGGCACATGACGTCGAGATGGCGTCGATGCGACGTCATTATGTCGCATCGAAGTCAATACGACGTCATTACGATGTCATGTGCCTGCTGGGTTGTAATGTATTTCCCAGCGAGCACATGACGTCAGAATGACGTCGATGCGATGTCATTTGGTTGCGTCGACGCCAATGCGACGTCATTGTAACGTCATGTGCCTGCTGGGTAGTATGTATCAATGTGAAGATCTGATCCGTCTCTTTGGGCTTTCCATTAGGTACCAGTTTATCTGAATCTGAAAAAATAATGATATTGTAAGTCTGTCTACAGTCACAACTAATGGTTCTAGGTCCACGTTTCATACCATCGATCTTCAGACGAAGGAAACAATTCGATAGGGAAAAGAAATGATGCCAAAATTTGCACCTATTGCCAAAACTGAAATGGACAAGAAAAATGTCATAAGTGCCTTTTCATTTATTATTTTCTTATTTGCTTAACTATTGCAGAACTTAAATGTACGGAAAATTAGATGTGTCTGCGTGTGTGTTTTACTGCCCAAATATAAGAATAAGCTCCTTAGAAATTTTGGTATGCAGTTAATTCTTACGGGCCACCAGGGTTCAGCTCCTATAAAATGTAGGTTACTATGGTGCTTAAGTGGGTTTCATCTGTTTGTGCGACTCCACTTTGGTTGAAGGTACATCATTGCAGAGTCCGGATGCGCTTAAACAGGCGCACATGCTGCGACCTTGTACCCATGCCCCTGTGTTTGCACCACGTCCTTGTTGTAGCAGAAGGCCGCAGTAAACAGTATCCAGGACGCAGTAGGCAGACAGTAGACGCTTCACTGGACAGTAAATAGTATACAGAAAACCGCGAACAGCATGCACTACTTTTCAGCATGCTCCAAAACGAAAAGCGAGTAGACAGTGCACATTAGACGGTAAACAGTAGATCTTTAACGTTGAGAGAAACGTATTTTCCTTCGCACAGCTTAGAAATACATGTATATTCATAATGAAATCGGGGAAAAATAAAGATTATCAAAGAAAAAAATAATAAAACTAGAAAAAAAAATAATAAAAGAAAAGCAGACAAAAGTCTACAGCACCCGGTATTCCCAGGCGGTCACCCATCCAAGTACTAACCGGGCTCGACGTTGCTTAACTTCGGTGATCGGACGAGAACCGGTGTTTTCAACGTGATATGGCCGTAGACAATAAAATATCGATTTTTAACATTTATAAAGTCTACGTATTGGAAATCTTCAAGATTTTCTATTTTTATTTATTTTATTTATTTATTTACTTATTTATTTGCTTTTCTGGCTCGAGACCACTACCAATTTTCAAATATAGTCCATACACTTTATAGTTTGTTTGTTTTTGCATCTATCAATGAAACTTTTTCACAACATTCCTAACGGTGGCACTGCACTAAAAAAATCCCATAGCTCACAGTGCAAAATGGGTCAAAGTCAATGCACTGCCAATTTTCTCCTGGTCTAAACTTTCCAAATTGAGGCATGGAATTGAATAGACAACACCTTTACCTACCAGTAATAGCTAAAAAAGTTGGGGGCTGTGCGGCATAGTTTTGACTTATTCTATTTTTAGTGCTGACAGGGTGTAGTTCGCAGTGAATAAATCTCGAAACTTTCACTGGCACCCCCTGTGTATTTTTCAACCCCAACATGCAAAACAGCTTTGTAAATAAGCTCCATTTTTCATAATAATAAATAAGCATAACATTCAGAAAAATATTCAACTTTCATAATAAAACCAATCAGGGGCCGTCAAATATTCATTATACTCCTGAAAGCTCTCCCCAAAAGAGGCGGGGCTTGCATAATGAGCATTTTTTTACTGTAGTGCAACCTAACAGCTTATGCTCTTTTCTTCAAGTCTACGAGACATGACAAACTATCATCGACGTTAGTGTGACGTCACTGCGACGTCATGTGCCCGCTGGGTAAGGGCATCTACACGAAGAGTGAGATTCGGTTCCTCCAGTTACCTCTTGTGATGGGATTCTGAACTAATAATTTACATTTTCAAGAAGCTTATACAAGACTCTTTTCATTTGCCGTATCCAGAACATTCATTCAATTCAAAATGGCATTCTTGGAGACCTGTGAACCAGGGAACTATTTGCGTGCAGTATATCTTGAAGGTGTTCACAGCCAATCGAGGAAACAACGGTGGAATGATTCCTATTTCAGAACAATTTACGAGGAAACAAGGCGCAGTCGGCGATAGAGACATATGAATATTGGAAAGTGACTGAAATGAAAATGAGGCCATTGATATTTTTTTTCAATGCAAATTCGTTTTCACTCGATGTAAACGATGGTTAGTTATCATTTCTCAAATGGAGTATCATTTGGTAGTGAATGAAGATGGTGAACATTTCGGTGCGAAAAGTTGCGACTGTATGACTGTATGGACGATGGGAGATAACTCTATTTTAACATGGAGCTCAGTAATTCATTTTATGACAAGTATCTTCCCGGCAGGCACATGACGTCGAAATGACGTCATATTGGCGTCGATGCGACATGGTGACGTCGCATCGATGTCAGTGCGACGTCATTAGGACGTCATGTACCTGTTTTTTGGTCTCGTCAAGGTTGATGCAAATTATTGCTGGCTTGTTGGTAGTTAAGATCGGATAGCTGAAACAAGTTTTCTTTGATCATGTGTATCTCCGTCTGTATGTTTATTTGAATACTTTTGTTGTGTGTCTGTCTCTTTGTCTTTGGTAGGAGCCCGGTAGGTCAATGGGTTAAGCGCTAGCCTAGCTACTGATCTAACTAGCCGGGTTCGAGTCCCTCAAGCGAGGCGAGAATCTTTCCTACCGTAAATACGGGGTTCCCTTGCACACAGCCTTTCATTATCATCCTGATATAATAACTGAAATACTGTTGAAAAGGACGTAAAATCACAAGCCATCTTTGTCTTTGGAATGCAGCTGAGATTTAAGATTCCACCCAACCAGCCGGGTGATGGTCTAAATATATAGTGTTGTTACCCTAAGTGTTACTTACTACGCGAAAAGAATAAATTCTTATCTTTTTTAATATTAATGCGCATTCTTTAAGAGCCGCGACCTCGGAAAATTGCCACATGCGACGAGAAGAATTAGCCCAGTCTGTGGTAACAGTTATGCGTTCACAACATGTATAAACAATCTTGAGCATCATACACTGGAGCGCCGTAAAGTGTGCGAAAAGAAATGACAATAATCAGACTGCATTCGCTTTTACCAAGATGGGGTGAAACACATTTTTCCTTGCGCATACCTCGTGTCGTGATAAAACCAGTCTTATGTCATACACAAAACACGCGTGTCCAGACTAGACACATGCGCAATCAGAACAGGGTATACTACGAATGAGCGTAGTCATATCTTTGTACCTCCTGGTTTGCTTATACTTACATATTTCGCTGCAAACATTATTGGCTGAAACATATTTTTCCTTGCGCAGGCCATTTGATTCGCGTCGTGATAAAATCAGCCTTATGGAATATGCAAAACACCTATGTCCAGACTAGTCTTTGCACTAGCACAACCAGAACAGGGTAGGCGCAATAAGTATGCCTTCTGGGAATCAAACGGTGAACTGCGCTAACTCTGACAGACTACGCAGTTGCAAGGACTTATCTTGGTACCCACTGTTTGCGTATATCGTCAAACATATTTTGCCCGGACAAGGCTCATAACGTTCAACATAAGAGATGAGCATAAAATGCACGTGCAAATATGATTGATCCTCGATTATCAACGATGTAACCCAAGAGCTGCAAGATTAACAAAAAATTACCGCAGTGATCCTAAATTTTGGGATAGATGTATCTGAGAAATCACTTTAGAATCAGATCAAGATGTGCAATGCGTCATATCCTATCAATATTTTTGACACATTGTCGGCTAGTATAAGCACCTGTTCAAATTTTAGAATAATTACAGTAATTTAAAGGTGTCCCGATAGAGAGGGTAAATTAAAACGATGCAAATTCTTTGAACATCATTACAAGACACCAAGCAAGCACATGACGTCGTCAAGGCGTCGTAATGGCGTCGATGCGACGTCATCATGCCGCATGGGCGTCAATACGACGTCATTACGACGGCATGTGCCTGCTGGGTAGTAAAGTATTTCTCAGCGGGCACATGACGTCAGAATGACATCGTACTGACGTCGAAGCGACGTCATTACGTCGCATAGACGTCATTTCATCGTCATATGCCTGCTGGGTTCCCAGTGGGCAGATGGCGTCAGAATGACGTCGATGTGATGTCATCTGGTTGCTTCGACGCTACTGCGACGTGTACAGATGCAACATCATTAAAAGACATCCAGCAGGCACATGACGTCGAGATGGCGTCGATGCGACGTCATTATGTCGCATCGAAGTCAATACGACGTCATTACGATGTCATGTGCCTGCTGGGTTGTAATGTATTTCCCAGCGAGCACATGACGTCAGAATGACGTCGATGCGATGTCATTTGGTTGCGTCGACGCCAATGCGACGTCATTGTAACGTCATGTGCCTGCTGGGTAGTATGTATCAATGTGAAGATCTGATCCGTCTCTTTGGGCTTTCCATTAGGTACCAGTTTATCTGAATCTGAAAAAATAATGATATTGTAAGTCTGTCTACAGTCACAACTAATGGTTCTAGGTCCACGTTTCATACCATCGATCTTCAGACGAAGGAAACAATTCGATAGGGAAAAGAAATGATGCCAAAATTTGCACCTATTGCCAAAACTGAAATGGACAAGAAAAATGTCATAAGTGCCTTTTCATTTATTATTTTCTTATTTGCTTAACTATTGCAGAACTTAAATGTACGGAAAATTAGATGTGTCTGCGTGTGTGTTTTACTGCCCAAATATAAGAATAAGCTCCTTAGAAATTTTGGTATGCAGTTAATTCTTACGGGCCACCAGGGTTCAGCTGCTATAAAATGTAGGTTACTATGGTGCTTAAGTGGGTTTCATCTGTTTGTGCGACTCCACTTTGGTTGAAGGTACATCATTGCAGAGTCCGGATGCGCTTAAACAGGCGCACATGCTGCGACCTTGTACCCATGCCCCTGTGTTTGCACCACGTCCTTGTTGTAGCAGAAGGCCGCAGTAAACAGTATCCAGGACGCAGTAGGCAGACAGTAGACGCTTCACTGGACAGTTAATAGTATACAGAAAACCGCGAACAGCATGCACTACTTTTCAGCATGCTCCAAAACGAAAAGCGAGTAGACAGTGCACATTAGACGGTAAACAGTAGATCTTTAACGTTGAGAGAAACGTATTTTCCTTCGCACAGCTTAGAAATACATGTATATTCATAATGAAATCGGGGAAAAATAAAGAATATCAAAGAAAAAAATAATAAAACTAGAAAAAAAAATAATAAAAGAAAAGCAGACAAAAGTCTACAGCACCCGGTATTCCCAGGCGGTCACCCATCCAAGTACTAACCGGGCTCGACGTTGCTTAACTTCGGTGATCGGACGAGAACCGGTGTTTTCAACGTGATATGGCCGTAGACAATAAAATATCGATTTTTAACATTTATAAAGTCTACGTATTGGAAATCCTCAAGATTTTCTATTTTTATTTATTTTATTTATTTATTTACTTATTTATTTGCTTTTCTGGCTCGAGACCACTACCAATTTTCAAATATAGTCCATACACTTTATAGTTTGTTTGTTTTTGCATCTATCAATGAAACTTTTTCACAACATTCCTAACGGTGGCACTGCACTAAAAAAATCCCATAGCTCACAGTGCAAAATGGGTCAAAGTCAATGCACTGCCAATTTTCTCCTGGTCTAAACTTTCCAAATTGAGGCATGGAATTGAATAGACAACACCTTTACCTACCAGTAATAGCTAAAAAAGTTGGGCGCTGTGCGGCATAGTTTTGACTTATTTTATTTTTAGTGCTGACAGGGTGTAGTTCGCAGTGAATAAATCTCGAAACTTTCACTGGCACCCCCTGTGTATTTTTCAACCCCAACATGCAAAACAGCTTTGTAAATAAGCTCCATTTTTCATAATAATAAATAAGCATAACATTCAGAAAAATATTCAACTTTCATAATAAAACCAATCAGGGGCCGTCAAATATTCATTATACTCCTGAAAGCTCTCCCCAAAAGAGGCGGGGCTTGCATAATGAGCATTTTTTTACTGTAGTGCAACCTAACAGCTTATGCTCTTTTCTTCAAGTCTACGAGACATGACAAACTATCATCGACGTTAGTGTGACGTCACTGCGACGTCATGTGCCCGCTGGGTAAGGGCATCTACACGAAGAGTGAGATTCGGTTCCTCCAGTTACCTCTTGTGATGGGATTCTGAACTAATAATTTACATTTTCAAGAAGCTTATACAAGACTCTTTTCATTTGCCGTATCCAGAACATTCATTCAATTCAAAATGGCATTCTTGGAGACCTGTGAACCAGGGAACTATTTGCGTGCAGTATATCTTGAAGGTGTTCACAGCCAATCGAGGAAACAACGGTGGAATGATTCCTATTTCAGAACAATTTACGAGGAAACAAGGCGCAGTCGGCGATAGAGACATATGAATATTGGAAAGTGACTGAAATGAAAATGAGGCCCTTGATATTTTTTTTCAATGCAAATTCGTTTTCACTCGATGTAAACGATGGTTAGTTATCATTTCTCAAATGGAGTATCATTTGGTAGTGAATGAAGATGGTGAACATTTCGGTGCGAAAAGTTGCGACTGTATGACTGTATGGACGATGGGAGATAACTCTATTTTAACATGGAGCTCAGTAATTCATTTTATGACAAGTATCTTCCCGGCAGGCACATGACGTCGAAATGACGTCATATTGGCGTCGATGCGACATGGTGACGTCGCATCGATGTCAGTGCGACGTCATTAGGACGTCATGTACCTGTTTTTTGGTCTCGTCAAGGTTGATGCAAATTATTGCTGGCTTGTTGGTAGTTAAGATTGGATAGCTGAAACAAGTTTTCTTTGATCATGTGTATCTCCGTCTGTATGTTTATTTGAATACTTTTGTTGTGTGTCTGTCTCTTTGTCTTTGGTAGGAGCCCGGTAGGTCAATGGGTTAAGCGCTAGCCTAGCTACTGATCTAACTAGCCGGGTTCGAGTCCCTCAAGCGAGGCGAGAATCTTTCCTACCGTAAATACGGGGTTCCCTTGCACACAGCCTTTCATTATCATCCTGATATAATAACTGAAATACTGTTGAAAAGGACGTAAAATCACAAGCCATCTTTGTCTTTTGAATGCAGCTGAGATTTAAGATTCCACCCAACCAGCCGGGTGATGGTCTAAATATATAGTGTTGTTAGCCTAAGTGTTACTTACTACGCGAAAAGAATAAATTCTTATCTTTTTTAATATTAATGCGCATTCTTTAAGAGCCGCGACCTCGGAAAATTGCCACATGCGACGAGAAGAATTAGCCCAGTCTGTGGTAACAGTTATGCGTTCACAACATGTATAAACAATCTTGAGCATCATACACTGGAGCGCCGTAAAGTGTGCGAAAAGAAATGACAATAATCAGACTGCATTCGCTTTTACCAAGATGGGGTGAAACACATTTTTCCTTGCGCATACCTCGTGTCGTGATAAAACCAGTCTTATGTCATACACAAAACACGCGTGTCCAGACTAGACACATGCGCAATCAGAACAGGGTATACTACGAATGAGCGTAGTCATATCTTTGTACCTCCTGGTTTGCTTATACTTACATATTTCGCTGCAAACATTATTGGCTGAAACATATTTTTCCTTGCGCAGGCCATTTGATTCGCGTCGTGATAAAATCAGCCTTATGGAATATGCAAAACACCTATGTCCAGACTAGTCTTTGCACTAGCACAACCAGAACAGGGTAGGCGCAATAAGTATGCCTTCTGGGAATCAAACGGTGAACTGCGCTAACTCTGACAGACTACGCAGTTGCAAGGACTTATCTTGGTACCCACTGTTTGCGTATATCGTCAAACATATTTTGCCCGGACAAGGCTCATAACGTTCAACATAAGAGATGAGCATAAAATGCACGTGCAAATATGATTGATCCTCGATTATCAACGATGTAACCCAAGAGCTGCAAGATTAACAAAAAATTACCGCAGTGATCCTAAATTTTGGGATAGATGTATCTGAGAAATCACTTTAGAATCAGATCAAGATGTGCAATGCGTCATATCCTATCAATATTTTTGACACATTGTCGGCTAGTATAAGCACCTGTTCAAATTTTAGAATAATTACAGTAATTTAAAGGTGTCCCGATAGAGAGGGTAAATTAAAACGATGCAAATTCTTTGAACATCATTACAAGACACCAAGCAAGCACATGACGTCGTCAAGGCGTCGTAATGGCGTCGATGCGACGTCATCATGCCGCATGGGCGTCAATACGACGTCATTACGACGGCATGTGCCTGCTGGGTAGTAAAGTATTTCTCAGCGGGCACATGACGTCAGAATGACATCGTACTGACGTCGAAGCGACGTCATTACGTCGCATAGACGTCATTTCATCGTCATATGCCTGCTGGGTTCCCAGTGGGCAGATGGCGTCAGAATGACGTCGATGTGATGTCATCTGGTTGCTTCGACGCTACTGCGACGTGTACAGATGCAACATCATTAAAAGACATCCAGCAGGCACATGACGTCGAGATGGCGTCGATGCGACGTCATTATGTCGCATCGAAGTCAATACGACGTCATTACGATGTCATGTGCCTGCTGGGTTGTAATGTATTTCCCAGCGAGCACATGACGTCAGAATGACGTCGATGCGATGTCATTTGGTTGCGTCGACGCCAATGCGACGTCATTGTAACGTCATGTGCCTGCTGGGTAGTATGTATCAATGTGAAGATCTGATCCGTCTCTTTGGGCTTTCCATTAGGTACCAGTTTATCTGAATCTGAAAAAATAATGATATTGTAAGTCTGTCTACAGTCACAACTAATGGTTCTAGGTCCACGTTTCATACCATCGATCTTCAGACGAAGGAAACAATTCGATAGGGAAAAGAAATGATGCCAAAATTTGCACCTATTGCCAAAACTGAAATGGACAAGAAAAATGTCATAAGTGCCTTTTTATTTATTATTTTCTTATTTGCTTAACTATTGCAGAACTTAAATGTACGGAAAATTAGATGTGTCTACGTGTGTGTTTTACTGCCCAAATATAAGAATAAGCTCCTTAGAAATTTTGGTATGCAGTTAATTCTTACGGGCCACCAGGGTTCAGCTCCTATAAAATGTAGGTTACTATGGTGCTTAAGTGGGTTTCATCTGTTTGTGCGACTCCACTTTGGTTGAAGGTACATCATTGCAGAGTCCGGATGCGCTTAAACAGGCGCACATGCTGCGACCTTGTACCCATGCCCCTGTGTTTGCACCACGTCCTTGTTGTAGCAGAAGGCCGCAGTAAACAGTATCCAGGACGCAGTAGGCAGACAGTAGACGCTTCACTGGACAGTAAATAGTATACAGAAAACCGCGAACAGCATGCACTACTTTTCAGCATGCTCCAAAACGAAAAGCGAGTAGACAGTGCACATTAGACGGTAAACAGTAGATCTTTAACGTTGAGAGAAACGTATTTTCCTTCGCACAGCTTAGAAATACATGTATATTCATAATGAAATCGGGGAAAAATAAAGATTATCAAAGAAAAAAATAATAAAACTAGAAAAAAAAATAATAAAAGAAAAGCAGACAAAAGTCTACAGCACCCGGTATTCCCAGGCGGTCACCCATCCAAGTACTAACCGGGCTCGACGTTGCTTAACTTCGGTGATCGGACGAGAACCGGTGTTTTCAACGTGATATGGCCGTAGACAATAAAATATCGATTTTTAACATTTATAAAGTCTACGTATTGGAAATCCTCAAGATTTTCTATTTTTATTTATTTTATTTATTTATTTACTTATTTATTTGCTTTTCTGGCTCGAGACCACTACCAATTTTCAAATATAGTCCATACACTTTATAGTTTGTTTGTTTTTGCATCTATCAATGAAACTTTTTCACAACATTCCTAACGGTGGCACTGCACTAAAAAAATCCCATAGCTCACAGTGCAAAATGGGTCAAAGTCAATGCACTGCCAATTTTCTCCTGGTCTAAACTTTCCAAATTGAGGCATGGAATTGAATAGACAACACTTTTACCTACCAGTAATAGCTAAAAAAGTTGGGGGCTGTGCGGCATAGTTTTGACTTATTCTATTTTTAGTGCTGACAGGGTGTAGTTCGCAGTGAATAAATCTCGAAACTTTCACTGGCACCCCCTGTGTATTTTTCAACCCCAACATGCAAAACAGCTTTGTAAATAAGCTCCATTTTTCATAATAATAAATAAGCATAACATTCAGAAAAATATTCAACTTTCATAATAAAACCAATCAGGGGCCGTCAAATATTCATTATACTCCTGAAAGCTCTCCCCAAAAGAGGCGGGGCTTGCATAATGAGCATTTTTTTACTGTAGTGCAACCTAACAGCTTATGCTCTTTTCTTCAAGTCTACGAGACATGACAAACTATCATCGACGTTAGTGTGACGTCACTGCGACGTCATGTGCCCGCTGGGTAAGGGCATCTACATGAAGAGTGAGATTCGGTTCCTCCAGTTACCTCTTGTGATGGGATTCTGAACTAATAATTTACATTTTCAAAAAGCTTATACAAGACTCTTTTCATTTGCCGTATCCAGAACATTCATTCAATTCAAAATGGCATTCTTGGAGACCTGTGAACCAGGGAACTATTTGCGTGCAGTATATCTTGAAGGTGTTCACAGCCAATCGAGGAAACAACGGTGGAATGATTCCTATTTCAGAACAATTTACGAGGAAACAAGGCGCAGTCGGCGATAGAGACATATGAATATTGGAAAGTGACTGAAATGAAAATGAGGCCCTTGATATTTTTTTTCAATGCAAATTCGTTTTCACTCGATGTAAACGATGGTTAGTTATCATTTCTCAAATGGAGTATCATTTGGTAGTGAATGAAGATGGTGAACATTTCGGTGCGAAAAGTTGCGACTGTATGACTGTATGGACGATGGGAGATAACTCTATTTTAACATGGAGCTCAGTAATTCATTTTATGACAAGTATCTTCCCGGCAGGCACATGACGTCGAAATGACGTCATATTGGCGTCGATGCGACATGGTGACGTCGCATCGATGTCAGTGCGACGTCATTAGGACGTCATGTACCTGTTTTTGGTCTCGTCAAGGTTGATGCAAATTATTGCTGGCTTGTTGGTAGTTAAGATCGGATAGCTGAAACAAGTTTTCTTTGATCATGTGTATCTCCGTCTGTATGTTTATTTGAATACTTTTGTTGTGTGTCTGTCTCTTTGTCTTTGGTAGGAGCCCGGTAGGTCAATGGGTTAAGCGCTAGCCTAGCTACTGATCTAACTAGCCGGGTTCGAGTCCCTCAAGCGAGGCGAGAATCTTTCCTACCGTAAATACGGGGTTCCCTTGCACACAGCCTTTCATTATCATCCTGATATAATAACTGAAATACTGTTGAAAAGGACGTAAAATCACAAGCCATCTTTGTCTTTGGAATGCAGCTGAGATTTAAGATTCCACCCAACCAGCCGGGTGATGGTCTAAATATATAGTGTTGTTACCCTAAGTGTTACTTACTACGCGAAAAGAATAAATTCTTATCTTTTTTAATATTAATGCGCATTCTTTAAGAGCCGCGACCTCGGAAAATTGCCACATGCGACGAGAAGAATTAGCCCAGTCTGTGGTAACAGTTATGCGTTCACAACATGTATAAACAATCTTGAGCATCATACACTGGAGCGCCGTAAAGTGTGCGAAAAGAAATGACAATAATCAGACTGCATTCGCTTTTACCAAGATGGGGTGAAACACATTTTTCCTTGCGCATACCTCGTGTCGTGATAAAACCAGTCTTATGTCATACACAAAACACGCGTGTCCAGACTAGACACATGCGCAATCAGAACAGGGTATACTACGAATGAGCGTAGTCATATCTTTGTACCTCCTGGTTTGCTTATACTTACATATTTCGCTGCAAACATTATTGGCTGAAACATATTTTTCCTTGCGCAGGCCATTTGATTCGCGTCGTGATAAAATCAGCCTTATGGAATATGCAAAACACCTATGTCCAGACTAGTCTTTGCACTAGCACAACCAGAACAGGGTAGGCGCAATAAGTATGCCTTCTGGGAATCAAACGGTGAACTGCGCTAACTCTGACAGACTACGCAGTTGCAAGGACTTATCTTGGTTCCCACTGTTTGCGTATATCGTCAAACATATTTTGCCCGGACAATGCTCATAACGTTCAACATAAGAGATGAGCATAAAATGCACGTGCAAATATGATTGATCCTCGATTATCAACGATGTAACCCAAGAGCTGCAAGATTAACAAAAAATTACCGCAGTGATCCTAAATTTTGGGATAGATGTATCTGAGAAATCACTTTAGAATCAGATCAAGATGTGCAATGCGTCATATCCTATCAATATTTTTGACACATTGTCGGCTAGTATAAGCACCTGTTCAAATTTTAGAATAATTACAGTAATTTAAAGGTGTCCCGATAGAGAGGGTAAATTAAAACGATGCAAATTCTTTGAACATCATTACAAGACACCAAGCAAGCACATGACGTCGTCAAGGCGTCGTAATGGCGTCGATGCGACGTCATCATGCCGCATGGGCGTCAATACGACGTCATTACGACGGCATGTGCCTGCTGGGTAGTAAAGTATTTCCTAGCGGGCACATGACGTCAGAATGACATCGTACTGACGTCGAAGCGACGTCATTACGTCGCATAGACGTCATTTCATCGTCATATGCCTGCTGGGTTCCCAGTGGGCAGATGGCGTCAGAATGACGTCGATGTGATGTCATCTGGTTGCTTCGACGCTACTGCGACGTGTACAGATGCAACATCATTAAAAGACATCCAGCAGGCACATGACGTCGAGATGGCGTCGATTCGACGTCATTATGTCGCATCGAAGTCAATACGACGTCATTACGATGTCATGTGCCTGCTGGGTTGTAATGTATTTCCCAGCGAGCACATGACGTCAGAATGACGTCGATGCGATGTCATTTGGTTGCGTCGACGCCAATGCGACGTCATTGTAACGTCATGTGCCTGCTGGGTAGTATGTATCAATGTGAAGATCTGATCCGTCTCTTTGGGCTTTCCATTAGGTACCAGTTTATCTGAATCTGAAAAAATAATGATATTGTAAGTCTGTCTACAGTCACAACTAATGGTTCTAGGTCCACGTTTCATACCATCGATCTTCAGACGAAGGAAACAATTCGATAGGGAAAAGAAATGATGCCAAAATTTGCACCTATTGCCAAAACTGAAATGGACAAGAAAAATGTCATAAGTGCCTTTTCATTTATTATTTTCTTATTTGCTTAACTATTGCAGAACTTAAATGTACGGAAAATTAGATGTGTCTGCGTGTGTGTTTTACTGCCCAAATATAAGAATAAGCTCCTTAGAAATTTTGGTATGCAGTTAATTCTTACGGGCCACCAGGGTTCAGCTCCTATAAAATGTAGGTTACTATGGTGCTTAAGTGGGTTTCATCTGTTTGTGCGACTCCACTTTGGTTGAAGGTACATCATTGCAGAGTCCGGATGCGCTTAAACAGGCGCACATGCTGCGACCTTGTACCCATGCCCCTGTGTTTGCACCACGTCCTTGTTGTAGCAGAAGGCCGCAGTAAACAGTATCCAGGACGCAGTAGGCAGACAGTAGACGCTTCACTGGACAGTTAATAGTATACAGAAAACCGCGAACAGCATGCACTACTTTTCAGCATGCTCCAAAACGAAAAGCGAGTAGACAGTGCACATTAGACGGTAAACAGTAGATCTTTAACGTTGAGAGAAACGTATTTTCCTTCGCACAGCTTAGAAATACATGTATATTCATAATGAAATCGGGGAAAAATAAAGAATATCAAAGAAAAAAATAATAAAACTAGAAAAAAAAATAATAAAAGAAAAGCAGACAAAAGTCTACAGCACCCGGTATTCCCAGGCGGTCACCCATCCAAGTACTAACCGGGCTCGACGTTGCTTAACTTCGGTGATCGGACGAGAACCGGTGTTTTCAACGTGATATGGCCGTAGACAATAAAATAT
Organism: Ctena decussata; assembly: GCA_963989385.1. NCBI lineage: Eukaryota > Metazoa > Mollusca > Bivalvia > Lucinida > Lucinidae > Ctena > Ctena decussata. Next base: position 56,397,874 of record OZ022504.1, read on the forward strand.
CGATTTTTAACATTTATAAAGTCTACGTATTGGAAATCCTCAAGATTTTCTATTTTTATTTATTTTATTTATTTATTTACTTATTTATTTGCTTTTCTGGCTCGAGACCACTACCAATTTTCAAATATAGTCCATACACTTTATAGTTTGTTTGTTTTTGCATCTATCAATGAAACTTTTTCACAACATTCCTAACGGTGGCACTGCACTAAAAAAAATCCCATAGCTCACAGTGCAAAATGGGTCAAAGTCAATGCACTGCCAATTTTCTCCTGGTCTAAACTTTCCAAATTGAGGCATGGAATTGAATAGACAACACCTTTACCTACCAGTAATAGCTAAAAAAGTTGGGGGCTGTGCGGCATAGTTTTGACTTATTTTATTTTTAGTGCTGACAGGGTGTAGTTCGCAGTGAATAAATCTCGAAACTTTCACTGGCACCCCCTGTGTATTTTTCAACCCCAACATGCAAAACAGCTTTGTAAATAAGCTCCATTTTTCATAATAATAAATAAGCATAACATTCAGAAAAATATTCAACTTTCATAATAAAACCAATCAGGGGCCGTCAAATATTCATTATACTCCTGAAAGCTCTCCCCAAAAGAGGCGGGGCTTGCATAATGAGCATTTTTTTACTGTAGTGCAACCTAACAGCTTATGCTCTTTTCTTCAAGTCTACGAGACATGACAAACTATCATCGACGTTAGTGTGACGTCACTGCGACGTCATGTGCCCGCTGGGTAAGGGCATCTACACGAAGAGTGAGATTCGGTTCCTCCAGTTACCTCTTGTGATGGGATTCTGAACTAATAATTTACATTTTCAAGAAGCTTATACAAGACTCTTTTCATTTGCCGTATCCAGAACATTCATTCAATTCAAAATGGCATTCTTGGAGACCTGTGAACCAGGGAACTATTTGCGTGCAGTATATCTTGAAGGTGTTCACAGCCAATCGAGGAAACAACGGTGGAATGATTCCTATTTCAGAACAATTTACGAGGAAACAAGGCGCAGTCGGCGATAGAGACATATGAATATTGGAAAGTGACTGAAATGAAAATGAGGCCCTTGATATTTTTTTTCAATGCAAATTCGTTTTCACTCGATGTAAACGATGGTTAGTTATCATTTCTCAAATGGAGTATCATTTGGTAGTGAATGAAGATGGTGAACATTTCGGTGCGAAAAGTTGCGACTGTATGACTGTATGGACGATGGGAGATAACTCTATTTTAACATGGAGCTCAGTAATTCATTTTATGACAAGTATCTTCCCGGCAGGCACATGACGTCGAAATGACGTCATATTGGCGTCGATGCGACATGGTGACGTCGCATCGATGTCAGTGCGACGTCATTAGGACGTCATGTACCTGTTTTTGGTCTCGTCAAGGTTGATGCAAATTATTGCTGGCTTGTTGGTAGTTAAGATCGGATAGCTGAAACAAGTTTTCTTTGATCATGTGTATCTCCGTCTGTATGTTTATTTGAATACTTTTGTTGTGTGTCTGTCTCTTTGTCTTTGGTAGGAGCCCGGTAGGTCAATGGGTTAAGCGCTAGCCTAGCTACTGATCTAACTAGCCGGGTTCGAGTCCCTCAAGCGAGGCGAGAATCTTTCCTACCGTAAATACGGGGTTCCCTTGCACACAGCCTTTCATTATCATCCTGATATAATAACTGAAATACTGTTGAAAAGGACGTAAAATCACAAGCCATCTTTGTCTTTGGAATGCAGCTGAGATTTAAGATTCCACCCAACCAGCCGGGTGATGGTCTAAATATATAGTGTTGTTAGCCTAAGTGTTACTTACTACGCGAAAAGAATAAATTCTTATCTTTTTTAATATTAATGCGCATTCTTTAAGAGCCGCGACCTCGGAAAATTGCCACATGCGACGAGAAGAATTAGCCCAGTCTGTGGTAACAGTTATGCGTTCACAACATGTATAAAAAATCTTGAGCATCATACACTGGAGCGCCGTAAAGTGTGCGAAAAGAAATGACAATAATCAGACTGCATTCGCTTTTACCAAGATGGGGTGAAACACATTTTTCCTTGCGCATACCTCGTGTCGTGATAAAACCAGTCTTATGTCATACACAAAACACGCGTGTCCAGACTAGACACATGCGCAATCAGAACAAGGTATACTACGAATGAGCGTAGTCATATCTTTGTACCTCCTGGTTTGCTTATACTTACATATTTCGCTGCAAACATTATTGGCTGAAACATATTTTTCCTTGCGCAGGCCATTTGATTCGCGTCGTGATAAAATCAGCCTTATGGAATATGCAAAACACCTATGTCCAGACTAGTCTTTGCACTAGCACAACCAGAACAGGGTAGGCGCAATAAGTATGCCTTCTGGGAATCAAACGGTGAACTGCGCTAACTCTGACAGACTACGCAGTTGCAAGGACTTATCTTGGTACCCACTGTTTGCGTATATCGTCAAACATATTTTGCCCGGACAAGGCTCATAACGTTCAACATAAGAGATGAGCATAAAATGCACGTGCAAATATGATTGATCCTCGATTATCAACGATGTAACCCAAGAGCTGCAAGATTAAAAAAACATTACCGCAGTGATCCTAAATTTTGGGATAGATGTATCTGAGAAATCACTTTAGAATCAGATCAAGATGTGCAATGCGTCATATCCTATCAATATTTTTGACACATTGTCGGCTAGTATAAGCACCTGTTCAAATTTTAGAATAATTACAGTAATTTAAAGGTGTCCCGATAGAGAGGGTAAATTAAAACGATGCAAATTCTTTGAACATCATTACAAGACACCAAGCAAGCACATGACGTCGTCAAGGCGTCGTAATGGCGTCGATGCGACGTCATCATGCCGCATGGGCGTCAATACGACGTCATTACGACGGCATGTGCCTGCTGGGTAGTAAAGTATTTCCTAGCGGGCACATGACGTCAGAATGACATCGTACTGACGTCGAAGCGACGTCATTACGTCGCATAGACGTCATTTCATCGTCATATGCCTGCTGGGTTCCCAGTGGGCAGATGGCGTCAGAATGACGTCGATGTGATGTCATCTGGTTGCTTCGACGCTACTGCGACGTGTACAGATGCAACATCATTAAAAGACATCCAGCAGGCACATGACGTCGAGATGGCGTCGATGCGACGTCATTATGTCGCATCGAAGTCAATACGACGTCATTACGATGTCATGTGCCTGCTGGGTTGTAATGTATTTCCCAGCGAGCACATGGCGTCAGAATGACGTCGATGCGATGTCATTTGGTTGCGTCGACGCCAATGCGACGTCATTGTAATGTCATGTGCCTGCTGGGTAGTATGTATCAATGTGAAGATCTGATCCGTCTCTTTGGGCTTTCCATTAGGTACCAGTTTATCTGAATCTGAAAAAATAATGATATTGTAAGTCTGTCTACAGTCACAACTAATGGTTCTAGGTCCACGTTTCATACCATCGATCTTCAGACGAAGGAAACAATTCGATAGGGAAAAGAAATGATGCCAAAATTTGCACCTATTGCCAAAACTGAAATGGACAAGAAAAATGTCATAAGTGCCTTTTCATTTATTATTTTCTTATTTGCTTAACTATTGCAGAACTTAAATGTACGGAAAATTAGATGTGTCTACGTGTGTGTTTTACTGCCCAAATATAAGAATAAGCTCCTTAGAAATTTTGGTATGCAGTTAATTCTTACGGGCCACCAGGGTTCAGCTCCTATAAAATGTAGGTTACTATGGTGCTTAAGTGGGTTTCATCTGTTTGTGCGACTCCACTTTGGTTGAAGGTACATCATTGCAGAGTCCGGATGCGCTTAAACAGGCGCACATGCTGCGACCTTGTACCCATGCCCCTGTGTTTGCACCACGTCCTTGTTGTAGCAGAAGGCCGCAGTAAACAGTATCCAGGACGCAGTAGGCAGACAGTAGACGCTTCACTGGACAGTAAATAGTATACAGAAAACCGCGAACAGCATGCACTACTTTTCAGCATGCTCCAAAACGAAAAGCGAGTAGACAGTGCACATTAGACGGTAAACAGTAGATCTTTAACGTTGAGAGAAACGTACTTTCCTTCGCACAGCTTAGAAATACATGTATATTCATAATGAAATCGGGGAAAAATAAAGAATATCAAAGAAAAAAATAATAAAACTAGAAAAAAAAATAATAAAAGAAAAGCAGACAAAAGTCTACAGCACCCGGTATTCCCAGGCGGTCACCCATCCAAGTACTAACCGGGCTCGACGTTGCTTAACTTCGGTGATCGGACGAGAACCGGTGTTTTCAACGTGATATGGCCGTAGACAATAAAATATCGATTTTTAACATTTATAAAGTCTACGTATTGGAAATCCTCAAGATTTTCTTTTTTTATTTATTTTATTTATTTATTTACTTATTTATTTGCTTTTCTGGCTCGAGACCACTACCAATTTTCAAATATAGTCCATACACTTTATAGTTTGTTTGTTTTTGCATCTATCAATGAAACTTTTTCACAACATTCCTAACGGTGGCACTGCACTAAAAAAATCCCATAGCTCACAGTGCAAAATGGGTCAAAGTCAATGCACTGCCAATTTTCTCCTGGTCTAAACTTTCCAAATTGAGGCATGGAATTGAATAGACAACACCTTTACCTACCAGTAATAGCTAAAGAAGTTGGGGGCTGTGCGGCATAGTTTTGACTTATTTTATTTTTAGTGCTGACAGGGTGTAGTTCGCAGTGAATAAATCTCGAAACTTTCACTGGCACCCCCTGTGTATTTTTCAACCCCAACATGCAAAACAGCTTTGTAAATAAGCTCCATTTTTCATAATAATAAATAAGCATAACATTCAGAAAAATATTCAACTTTCATAATAAAACCAATCAGGGGCCGTCAAATATTCATTATACTCCTGAAAGCTCTCCCCAAAAGAGGCGGGGCTTGCATAATGAGCATTTTTTTACTGTAGTGCAACCTAACAGCTTATGCTCTTTTCTTCAAGTCTACGAGACATGACAAACTATCATCGACGTTAGTGTGACGTCACTGCGACGTCATGTGCCCGCTGGGTAAGGGCATCTACATGAAGAGTGAGATTCGGTTCCTCCAGTTACCTCTTGTGATGGGATTCTGAACTAATAATTTACATTTTCAAGAAGCTTATACAAGACTCTTTTCATTTGCCGTATCCAGAACATTCATTCAATTCAAAATGGCATTCTTGGAGACCTGTGAACCAGGGAACTATTTGCGTGCAGTATATCTTGAAGGTGTTCACAGCCAATCGAGGAAACAACGGTGGAATGATTCCTATTTCAGAACAATTTACGAGGAAACAAGGCGCAGTCGGCGATAGAGACATATGAATATTGGAAAGTGACTGAAATGAAAATGAGGCCCTTGATATTTTTTTTCAATGCAAATTCGTTTTCACTCGATGTAAACGATGGTTAGTTATCATTTCTCAAATGGAGTATCATTTGGTAGTGAATGAAGATGGTGAACATTTCGGTGCGAAAAGTTGCGACTGTATGACTGTATGGACGATGGGAGATAACTCTATTTTAACATGGAGCTCAGTAATTCATTTTATGACAAGTATCTTCCCGGCAGGCACATGACGTCGAAATGACGTCATATTGGCGTCGATGCGACATGGTGACGTCGCATCGATGTCAGTGCGACGTCATTAGGACGTCATGTACCTGTTTTTGGTCTCGTCAAGGTTGATGCAAATTATTGCTGGCTTGTTGGTAGTTAAGATCGGATAGCTGAAACAAGTTTTCTTTGATCATGTGTATCTCTGTCTGTATGTTTATTTGAATACTTTTGTTGTGTGTCTGTCTCTTTGTCTTTGGTAGGAGCCCGGTAGGTCAATGGGTTAAGCGCTAGCCTAGCTACTGATCTAACTAGCCGGGTTCGAGTCCCTCAAGCGAGGCGAGAATCTTTCCTACCGTAAATACGGGGTTCCCTTGCACACAGCCTTTCATTATCATCCTGATATAATAACTGAAATACTGTTGAAAAGGACGTAAAATCACAAGCCATCTTTGTCTTTGGAATGCAGCTGAGATTTAAGATTCCACCCAACCAGCCGGGTGATGGTCTAAATATATAGTGTTGTTAGCCTAAGTGTTACTTACTACGCGAAAAGAATAAATTCTTATCTTTTTTAATATTAATGCGCATTCTTTAAGAGCCGCGACCTCGGAAAATTGCCACATGCGACGAGAAGAATTAGCCCAGTCTGTGGTAACAGTTATGCGTTCACAACATGTATAAACAATCTTAAGCATCATACACTGGAGCGCCGTAAAGTGTGCGAAAAGAAATGACAATAATCAGACTGCATTCGCTTTTACCAAGATGGGGTGAAACACATTTTTCCTTGCGCATACCTCGTGTCGTGATAAAACCAGTCTTATGTCATACACAAAACACGCGTGTCCAGACTAGACACATGCGCAATCAGAACAGGGTATACTACGAATGAGCGTAGTCATATCTTTGTACCTCCTGGTTTGCTTATACTTACATATTTCGCTGCAAACATTATTGGCTGAAACATATTTTTCCTTGCGCAGGCCATTTGATTCGCGTCGTGATAAAATCAGCCTTATGGAATATGCAAAACACCTATGTCCAGACTAGTCTTTGCACTAGCACAACCAGAACAGGGTAGGCGCAATAAGTATGCCTTCTGGGAATCAAACGGTGAACTGCGCTAACTCTGACAGACTACGCAGTTGCAAGGACTTATCTTGGTACCCACTGTTTGCGTATATCGTCAAACATATTTTGCCCGGACAAGGCTCATAACGTTCAACATAAGAGATGAGCATAAAATGCACGTGCAAATATGATTGATCCTCGATTATCAACGATGTAACCCAAGAGCTGCAAGATTAACAAAAAATTACCGCAGTGATCCTAAATTTTGGGATAGATGTATCTGAGAAATCACTTTAGAATCAGATCAAGATGTGCAATGCGTCATATCCTATCAATATTTTTGACACATTGTCGGCTAGTATAAGCACCTGTTCAAATTTTAGAATAATTACAGTAATTTAAAGGTGTCCCGATAGAGAGGGTAAATTAAAACGATGCAAATTCTTTGAACATCATTACAAGACACCAAGCAAGCACATGACGTCGTCAAGGCGTCGTAATGGCGTCGATGCGACGTCATCATGCCGCATGGGCGTCAATACGACGTCATTACGACGGCATGTGCCTGCTGGGTAGTAAAGTATTTCCTAGCGGGCACATGACGTCAGAATGACATCGTACTGACGTCGAAGCGACGTCATTACGTCGCATAGACGTCATTTCATCGTCATATGCCTGCTGGGTTCCCAGTGGGCAGATGGCGTCAGAATGACGTCGATGTGATGTCATCTGGTTGCTTCGACGCTACTGCGACGTGTACAGATGCAACATCATTAAAAGACATCCAGCAGGCACATGACGTCGAGATGGCGTCGATGCGACGTCATTATGTCGCATCGAAGTCAATACGACGTCATTACGATGTCATGTGCCTGCTGGGTTGTAATGTATTTCCCAGCGAGCACATGACGTCAGAATGACGTCGATGCGATGTCATTTGGTTGCGTCGACGCCAATGCGACGTCATTGTAACGTCATGTGCCTGCTGGGTAGTATGTATCAATGTGAAGATCTGATCCGTCTCTTTGGGCTTTCCATTAGGTACCAGTTTATCTGAATCTGAAAAAATAATGATATTGTAAGTCTGTCTACAGTCACAACTAATGGTTCTAGGTCCACGTTTCATACCATCGATCTTCAGACGAAGGAAACAATTCGATAGGGAAAAGAAATGATGCCAAAATTTGCACCTATTGCCAAAACTGAAATGGACAAGAAAAATGTCATAAGTGCCTTTTCATTTATTATTTTCTTATTTGCTTAACTATTGCACAACTTAAATGTACGGAAAATTAGATGTGTCTGCGTGTGTGTTTTACTGCCCAAATATAAGAATAAGCTCCTTAGAAATTTTGGTATGCAGTTAATTCTTACGGGCCACCAGGGTTCAGCTCCTATAAAATGTAGGTTACTATGGTGCTTAAGTGGGTTTCATCTGTTTGTGCGACTCCACTTTGGTTGAAGGTACATCATTGCAGAGTCCGGATGCGCTTAAACAGGCGCACATGCTGCGACCTTGTACCCATGCCCCTGTGTTTGCACCACGTCCTTGTTGTAGCAGAAGGCCGCAGTAAACAGTATCCAGGACGCAGTAGGCAGACAGTAGACGCTTCACTGGACAGTAAATAGTATACAGAAAACCGCGAACAGCATGCACTACTTTTCAGCATGCTCCAAAACGAAAAGCGAGTAGACAGTGCACATTAGACGGTAAACAGTAGATCTTTAACGTTGAGAGAAACGTATTTTCCTTCGCACAGCTTAGAAATACATGTATATTCATAATGAAATCGGGGAAAAATAAAGATTATCAAAGAAAAAAATAATAAAACTAGAAAAAAAAATAATAAAAGAAAAGCAGACAAAAGTCTACAGCACCCGGTATTCCCAGGCGGTCACCCATCCAAGTACTAACCGGGCTCGACGTTGCTTAACTTCGGTGATCGGACGAGAACCGGTGTTTTCAACGTGATATGGCCGTAGACAATAAAATATCGATTTTTAACATTTATAAAGTCTACGTATTGGAAATCCTCAAGATTTTCTATTTTTATTTATTTTATTTATTTATTTATTTATTTGCTTTTCTGGCTCGAGACCACTACCAATTTTCAAATATAGTCCATACACTTTATAGTTTGTTTGTTTTTGCATCTATCAATGAAACTTTTTCACAACATTCCTAACGGTGGCACTGCACTAAAAAAATCCCATAGCTCACAGTGCAAAATGGGTCAAAGTCAATGCACTGCCAATTTTCTCCTGGTCTAAACTTTCCAAATTGAGGCATGGAATTGAATAGACACACCTTTACCTACCAGTAATAGCTAAAAAAGTTGGGGGCTGTGCGGCATAGTTTTGACTTATTCTATTTTTAGTGCTGACAGGGTGTAGTTCGCAGTGAATAAATCTCGAAACTTTCACTGGCACCCCCTGTGTATTTTTCAACCCCAACATGCAAAACAGCTTTGTAAATAAGCTCCATTTTTCATAATAATAAATAAGCATAACATTCAGAAAAATATTCAACTTTCATAATAAAACCAATCAGGGGCCGTCAAATATTCATTATACTCCTGAAAGCTCTCCCCAAAAGAGGCGGGGCTTGCATAATGAGCATTTTTTTACTGTAGTGCAACCTAACAGCTTATGCTCTTTTCTTCAAGTCTACGAGACATGACAAACTATCATCGACGTTAGTGTGACGTCACTGCGACGTCATGTGCCCGCTGGGTAAGGGCATCTACACGAAGAGTGAGATTCGGTTCCTCCAGTTACCTCTTGTGATGGGATTCTGAACTAATAATTTACATTTTCAAGAAGCTTATACAAGACTCTTTTCATTTGCCGTATCCAGAACATTCATTCAATTCAAAATGGCATTCTTGGAGACCTGTGAACCAGGGAACTATTTGCGTGCAGTATATCTTGAAGGTGTTCACAGCCAATCGAGGAAACAACGGTGGAATGATTCCTATTTCAGAACAATTTACGAGGAAACAAGGCGCAGTCGGCGATAGAGACATATGAATATTGGAAAGTGACTGAAATGAAAATGAGGCCCTTGATATTTTTTTTCGATGCAAATTCGTTTTCACTCGATGTAAACGATGGTTAGTTATCATTTCTCAAATGGAGTATCATTTGGTAGTGAATGAAGATGGTGAACATTTCGGTGCGAAAAGTTGCGACTGTATGACTGTATGGACGATGGGAGATAACTCTATTTTAACATGGAGCTCAGTAATTCATTTTATGACAAGTATCTTCCCGGCAGGCACATGACGTCGAAATGACGTCATATTGGCGTCGATGCGACATGGTGACGTCGCATCGATGTCAGTGCGACGTCATTAGGACGTCATGTACCTGTTTTTTGGTCTCGTCAAGGTTGATGCAAATTATTGCTGGCTTGTTGGTAGTTAAGATCGGATAGCTGAAACAAGTTTTCTTTGATCATGTGTATCTCCGTCTGTATGTTTATTTGAATACTTTTGTTGTGTGTCTGTCTCTTTGTCTTTGGTAGGAGCCCGGTAGGTCAATGGGTTAAGCGCTAGCCTAGCTACTGATCTAACTAGCCGGGTTCGAGTCCCTCAAGCGAGGCGAGAATCTTTCCTACCGTAAATACGGGGTTCCCTTGCACACAGCCTTTCATTATCATCCTGATATAATAACTGAAATACTGTTGAAAAGGACGTAAAATCACAAGCCATCTTTGTCTTTGGAATGCAGCTGAGATTTAAGATTCCACCCAACCAGCCGGGTGATGGTCTAAATATATAGTGTTGTTAGCCTAAGTGTTACTTACTACGCGAAAAGAATAAATTCTTATCTTTTTTAATATTAATGCGCATTCTTTAAGAGCCGCGACCTCGGAAAATTGCCACATGCGACGAGAAGAATTAGCCCAGTCTGTGGTAACAGTTATGCGTTCACAACATGTATAAACAATCTTGAGCATCATACACTGGAGCGCCGTAAAGTGTGCGAAAAGAAATGACAATAATCAGACTGCATTCGCTTTTACCAAGATGGGGTGAAACACATTTTTCCTTGCGCATACCTCGTGTCGTGATAAAACCAGTCTTATGTCATACACAAAACACGCGTGTCCAGACTAGACACATGCGCAATCAGAACAGGGTATACTACGAATGAGCGTAGTCATATCTTTGTACCTCCTGGTTTGCTTATACTTACATATTTCGCTGCAAACATTATTGGCTGAAACATATTTTTCCTTGCGCAGGCCATTTGATTCGCGTCGTGATAAAATCAGCCTTATGGAATATGCAAAACACCTATGTCCAGACTAGTCTTTGCACTAGCACAACCAGAACAGGGTAGGCGCAATAAGTATGCCTTCTGGGAATCAAACGGTGAACTGCGCTAACTCTGACAGACTACGCAGTTGCAAGGACTTATCTTGGTACCCACTGTTTGCGTATATCGTCAAACATATTTTGCCCGGACAAGGCTCATAACGTTCAACATAAGAGATGAGCATAAAATGCACGTGCAAATATGATTGATCCTCGATTATCAACGATGTAACCCAAGAGCTGCAAGATTAACAAAAAATTACCGCAGTGATCCTAAATTTTGGGATAGATGTATCTGAGAAATCACTTTAGAATCAGATCAAGATGTGCAATGCGTCATATCCTATCAATATTTTTGACACATTGTCGGCTAGTATAAGCACCTGTTCAAATTTTAGAATAATTACAGTAATTCAAAGGTGTCCCGATAGAGAGGGTAAATTAAAACGATGCAAATTCTTTGAACATCATTACAAGACACCAAGCAAGCACATGACGTCGTAAAGGCGTCGTAATGGCGTCGATGCGACGTCATCATGCCGCATGGGCGTCAATACGACGTCATTACGACGGCATGTGCCTGCTGGGTAGTAAAGTATTTCCTAGCGGGCACATGACGTCAGAATGACATCGTACTGACGTCGAAGCGACGTCATTACGTCGCATAGACGTCATTTCATCGTCATATGCCTGCTGGGTTCCCAGTGGGCAGATGGCGTCAGAATGACGTCGATGTGATGTCATCTGGTTGCTTCGACGCTACTGCGACGTGTACAGATGCAACATCATTAAAAGACATCCAGCAGGCACATGACGTCGAGATGGCGTCGATGCGACGTCATTATGTCGCATCGAAGTCAATACGACGTCATTACGATGTCATGTGCCTGCTGGGTTGTAATGTATTTCCCAGCGAGCACATGACGTCAGAATGACGTCGATGCGATGTCATTTGGTTGCGTCGACGCCAATGCGACGTCATTGTAACGTCATGTGCCTGCTGGGTAGTATGTATCAATGTGAAGATCTGATCCGTCTCTTTGGGCTTTCCATTAGGTACCAGTTTATCTGAATCTGAAAAAATAATGATATTGTAAGTCTGTCTACAGTCACAACTAATGGTTCTAGGTCCACGTTTCATACCATCGATCTTCAGACGAAGGAAACAATTCGATAGGGAAAAGAAATGATGCCAAAATTTGCACCAATTGCCAAAACTGAAATGGACAAGAAAAATGTCATAAGTGCCTTTTCATTTATTATTTTCTTATTTGCTTAACTATTGCAGAACTTAAATGTACGGAAAATTAGATGTGTCTGCGTGTGTGTTTTACTGCCCAAATATAAGAATAAGCTCCTTAGAAATTTTGGTATGCAGTTAATTCTTACGGGCCACCAGGGTTCAGCTCCTATAAAATGTAGGTTACTATGGTGCTTAAGTGGGTTTCATCTGTTTGTGCGACTCCACTTTGGTTGAAGGTACATCATTGCAGAGTCCGGATGCGCTTAAACAGGCGCACATGCTGCGACCTTGTACCCATGCCCCTGTGTTTGCACCACGTCCTTGTTGTAGCAGAAGGCCGCAGTAAACAGTATCCAGGACGCAGTAGGCAGACAGTAGACGCTTCACTGGACAGTAAATAGTATACAGAAAACCGCGAACAGCATGCACTACTTTTCAGCATGCTCCAAAACGAAAAGCGAGTAGACAGTGCACATTAGACGGTAAACAGTAGATCTTTAACGTTGAGAGAAACGTATTTTCCTTCGCACAGCTTAGAAATACATGTATATTCATAATGAAATCGGGGAAAAATAAAGATTATCAAAGAAAAAAATAATAAAACTAGAAAAAAAAATAATAAAAGAAAAGCAGACAAAAGTCTACAGCACCCGGTATTCCCAGGCGGTCACCCATCCAAGTACTAACCGGGCTCGACGTTGCTTAACTTCGGTGATCGGACGAGAACCGGTGTTTTCAACGTGATATGGCCGTAGACAATAAAATATCGATTTTTAACATTTATAAAGTCTACGTATTGGAAATCCTCAAGATTTTCTATTTTTATTTATTTTATTTATTTATTTACTTATTTATTTGCTTTTCTGGCTCGAGACCACTACCAATTTTCAAATATAGTCCATACACTTTATAGTTTGTTTGTTTTTGCATCTATCAATGAAACTTTTTCACAACATTCCTAACGGTGGCACTGCACTAAAAAAATCCCATAGCTCACAGTGCAAAATGGGTCAAAGTCAATGCACTGCCAATTTTCTCCTGGTCTAAACTTTCCAAATTGAGGCATGGAATTGAATAGACAACACCTTTACCTACCAGTAATAGCTAAAAAAGTTGGGGGCTGTGCGGCATAGTTTTGACTTATTCTATTTTTAGTGCTGACAGGGTGTAGTTCGCAGTGAATAAATCTCGAAACTTTCACTGGCACCCCCTGTGTATTTTTCAACCCCAACATGCAAAACAGCTTTGTAAATAAGCTCCATTTTTCATAATAATAAATAAGCATAACATTCAGAAAAATATTCAACTTTCATAATAAAACCAATCAGGGGCCGTCAAATATTCATTATACTCCTGAAAGCTCTCCCCAAAAGAGGCGGGGCTTGCATAATGAGCATTTTTTTACTGTAGTGCAACCTAACAGCTTATGCTCTTTTCTTCAAGTCTACGAGACATGACAAACTATCATCGACGTTAGTGTGACGTCACTGCGACGTCATGTGCCCGCTGGGTAAGGGCATCTACACGAAGAGTGAGATTCGGTTCCTCCAGTTACCTCTTGTGATGGGATTCTGAACTAATAATTTACATTTTCAAGAAGCTTATACAAGACTCTTTTCATTTGCCGTATCCAGAACATTCATTCAATTCAAAATGGCATTCTTGGAGACCTGTGAACCAGGGAACTATTTGCGTGCAGTATATCTTGAAGGTGTTCACAGCCAATCGAGGAAACAACGGTGGAATGATTCCTATTTCAGAACAATTTACGAGGAAACAAGGCGCAGTCGGCGATAGAGACATATGAATATTGGAAAGTGACTGAAATGAAAATGAGGCCCTTGATATTTTTTTTCAATGCAAATTCGTTTTCACTCGATGTAAACGATGGTTAGTTATCATTTCTCAAATGGAGTATCATTTGGTAGTGAATGAAGATGGTGAACATTTCGGTGCGAAAAGTTGCGACTGTATGACTGTATGGACGATGGGAGATAACTCTATTTTAACATGGAGCTCAGTAATTCATTTTATGACAAGTATCTTCCCGGCAGGCACATGACGTCGAAATGACGTCATATTGGCGTCGATGCGACATGGTGACGTCGCATCGATGTCAGTGCGACGTCATTAGGACGTCATGTACCTGTTTTTTGGTCTCGTCAAGGTTGATGCAAATTATTGCTGGCTTGTTGGTAGTTAAGATCGGATAGCTGAAACAAGTTTTCTTTGATCATGTGTATCTCCGTCTGTATGTTTATTTGAATACTTTTGTTGTGTGTCTGTCTCTTTGTCTTTGGTAGGAGCCCGGTAGGTCAATGGGTTAAGCGCTAGCCTAGCTACTGATCTAACTAGCCGGGTTCGAGTCCCTCAAGCGAGGCGAGAATCTTTCCTACCGTAAATACGGGGTTCCCTTGCACACAGCCTTTCATTATCATCCTGATATAATAACTGAAATACTGTTGAAAAGGACGTAAAATCACAAGCCATCTTTGTCTTTGGAATGCAGCTGAGATTTAAGATTCCACCCAACCAGCCGGGTGATGGTCTAAATATATAGTGTTGTTAGCCTAAGTGTTACTTACTACGCGAAAAGAATAAATTCTTATCTTTTTTAATATTAATGCGCATTCTTTAAGAGCCGCGACCTCGGAAAATTGCCACATGCGACGAGAAGAATTAGCCCAGTCTGTGGTAACAGTTATGCGTTCACAACATGTATAAACAATCTTGAGCATCATACACTGGAGCGCCGTAAAGTGTGCGAAAAGAAATGACAATAATCAGACTGCATTCGCTTTTACCAAGATGGGGTGAAACACATTTTTCCTTGCGCATACCTCGTGTCGTGATAAAACCAGTCTTATGTCATACACAAAACACGCGTGTCCAGACTAGACACATGCGCAATCAGAACAGGGTATACTACGAATGAGCGTAGTCATATCTTTGTACCTCCTGGTTTGCTTATACTTACATATTTCGCTGCAAACATTATTGGCTGAAACATATTTTTCCTTGCGCAGGCCATTTGATTCGCGTCGTGATAAAATCAGCCTTATGGAATATGCAAAACACCTATGTCCAGACTAGTCTTTGCACTAGCACAACCAGAACAGGGTAGGCGCAATAAGTATGCCTTCTGGGAATCAAACGGTGAACTGCGCTAACTCTGACAGACTACGCAGTTGCAAGGACTTATCTTGGTACCCACTGTTTGCGTATATCGTCAAACATATTTTGCCCGGACAAGGCTCATAACGTTCAACATAAGAGATGAGCATAAAATGCACGTGCAAATATGATTGATCCTCGATTATCAACGATGTAACCCAAGAGCTGCAAGATTAACAAAAAATTACCGCAGTGATCCTAAATTTTGGGATAGATGTATCTGAGAAATCACTTTAGAATCAGATCAAGATGTGCAATGCGTCATATCCTATCAATATTTTTGACACATTGTCGGCTAGTATAAGCACCTGTTCAAATTTTAGAATAATTACAGTAATTCAAAGGTGTCCCGATAGAGAGGGTAAATTAAAACGATGCAAATTCTTTGAACATCATTACAAGACACCAAGCAAGCACATGACGTCGTAAAGGCGTCGTAATGGCGTCGATGCGACGTCATCATGCCGCATGGGCGTCAATACGACGTCATTACGACGGCATGTGCCTGCTGGGTAGTAAAGTATTTCCTAGCGGGCACATGACGTCAGAATGACATCGTACTGACGTCGAAGCGACGTCATTACGTCGCATAGACGTCATTTCATCGTCATATGCCTGCTGGGTTCCCAGTGGGCAGATGGCGTCAGAATGACGTCGATGTGATGTCATCTGGTTGCTTCGACGCTACTGCGACGTGTACAGATGCAACATCATTAAAAGACATCCAGCAGGCACATGACGTCGAGATGGCGTCGATGCGACGTCATTATGTCGCATCGAAGTCAATACGACGTCATTACGATGTCATGTGCCTGCTGGGTTGTAATGTATTTCCCAGCGAGCACATGACGTCAGAATGACGTCGATGCGATGTCATTTGGTTGCGTCGACGCCAATGCGACGTCATTGTAACGTCATGTGCCTGCTGGGTAGTATGTATCAATGTGAAGATCTGATCCGTCTCTTTGGGCTTTCCATTAGGTACCAGTTTATCTGAATCTGAAAAAATAATGATATTGTAAGTCTGTCTACAGTCACAACTAATGGTTCTAGGTCCACGTTTCATACCATCGATCTTCAGACGAAGGAAACAATTCGATAGGGAAAAGAAATGATGCCAAAATTTGCACCAATTGCCAAAACTGAAATGGACAAGAAAAATGTCATAAGTGCCTTTTCATTTATTATTTTCTTATTTGCTTAACTATTGCAGAACTTAAATGTACGGAAAATTAGATGTGTCTGCGTGTGTGTTTTACTGCCCAAATATAAGAATAAGCTCCTTAGAAATTTTGGTATGCAGTTAATTCTTACGGGCCACCAGGGTTCAGCTCCTATAAAATGTAGGTTACTATGGTGCTTAAGTGGGTTTCATCTGTTTGTGCGACTCCACTTTGGTTGAAGGTACATCATTGCAGAGTCCGGATGCGCTTAAACAGGCGCACATGCTGCGACCTTGTACCCATGCCCCTGTGTTTGCACCACGTCCTTGTTGTAGCAGAAGGCCGCAGTAAACAGTATCCAGGACGCAGTAGGCAGACAGTAGACGCTTCACTGGACAGTAAATAGTATACAGAAAACCGCGAACAGCATGCACTACTTTTCAGCATGCTCCAAAACGAAAAGCGAGTAGACAGTGCACATTAGACGGTAAACAGTAGATCTTTAACGTTGAGAGAAACGTATTTTCCTTCGCACAGCTTAGAAATACATGTATATTCATAATGAAATCGGGGAAAAATAAAGATTATCAAAGAAAAAAATAATAAAACTAGAAAAAAAAATAATAAAAGAAAAGCAGACAAAAGTCTACAGCACCCGGTATTCCCAGGCGGTCACCCATCCAAGTACTAACCGGGCTCGACGTTGCTTAACTTCGGTGATCGGACGAGAACCGGTGTTTTCAACGTGATATGGCCGTAGACAATAAAATATCGATTTTTAACATTTATAAAGTCTACGTATTGGAAATCCTCAAGATTTTCTATTTTTATTTATTTTATTTATTTATTTACTTATTTATTTGCTTTTCTGGCTCGAGACCACTACCAATTTTCAAATATAGTCCATACACTTTATAGTTTGTTTGTTTTTGCATCTATCAATGAAACTTTTTCACAACATTCCTAACGGTGGCACTGCACTAAAAAAATCCCATAGCTCACAGTGCAAAATGGGTCAAAGTCAATGCACTGCCAATTTTCTCCTGGTCTAAACTTTCCAAATTGAGGCATGGAATTGAATAGACAACACCTTTACCTACCAGTAATAGCTAAAAAAGTTGGGGGCTGTGCGGCATAGTTTTGACTTATTCTATTTTTAGTGCTGACAGGGTGTAGTTCGCAGTGAATAAATCTCGAAACTTTCACTGGCACCCCCTGTGTATTTTTCAACCCCAACATGCAAAACAGCTTTGTAAATAAGCTCCATTTTTCATAATAATAAATAAGCATAACATTCAGAAAAATATTCAACTTTCATAATAAAACCAATCAGGGGCCGTCAAATATTCATTATACTCCTGAAAGCTCTCCCCAAAAGAGGCGGGGCTTGCATAATGAGCATTTTTTTACTGTAGTGCAACCTAACAGCTTATGCTCTTTTCTTCAAGTCTACGAGACATGACAAACTATCATCGACGTTAGTGTGACGTCACTGCGACGTCATGTGCCCGCTGGGTAAGGGCATCTACACGAAGAGTGAGATTCGGTTCCTCCAGTTACCTCTTGTGATGGGATTCTGAACTAATAATTTACATTTTCAAGAAGCTTATACAAGACTCTTTTCATTTGCCGTATCCAGAACATTCATTCAATTCAAAATGGCATTCTTGGAGACCTGTGAACCAGGGAACTATTTGCGTGCAGTATATCTTGAAGGTGTTCACAGCCAATCGAGGAAACAACGGTGGAATGATTCCTATTTCAGAACAATTTACGAGGAAACAAGGCGCAGTCGGCGATAGAGACATATGAATATTGGAAAGTGACTGAAATGAAAATGAGGCCCTTGATATTTTTTTTCAATGCAAATTCGTTTTCACTCGATGTAAACGATGGTTAGTTATCATTTCTCAAATGGAGTATCATTTGGTAGTGAATGAAGATGGTGAACATTTCGGTGCGAAAAGTTGCGACTGTATGACTGTATGGACGATGGGAGATAACTCTATTTTAACATGGAGCTCAGTAATTCATTTTATGACAAGTATCTTCCCGGCAGGCACATGACGTCGAAATGACGTCATATTGGCGTCGATGCGACATGGTGACGTCGCATCGATGTCAGTGCGACGTCATTAGGACGTCATGTACCTGTTTTTTGGTCTCGTCAAGGTTGATGCAAATTATTGCTGGCTTGTTGGTAGTTAAGATCGGATAGCTGAAACAAGTTTTCTTTGATCATGTGTATCTCCGTCTGTATGTTTATTTGAATACTTTTGTTGTGTGTCTGTCTCTTTGTCTTTGGTAGGAGCCCGGTAGGTCAATGGGTTAAGCGCTAGCCTAGCTACTGATCTAACTAGCCGGGTTCGAGTCCCTCAAGCGAGGCGAGAATCTTTCCTACCGTAAATACGGGGTTCCCTTGCACACAGCCTTTCATTATCATCCTGATATAATAACTGAAATACTGTTGAAAAGGACGTAAAATCACAAGCCATCTTTGTCTTTGGAATGCAGCTGAGATTTAAGATTCCACCCAACCAGCCGGGTGATGGTCTAAATATATAGTGTTGTTAGCCTAAGTGTTACTTACTACGCGAAAAGAATAAATTCTTATCTTTTTTAATATTAATGCGCATTCTTTAAGAGCCGCGACCTCGGAAAATTGCCACATGCGACGAGAAGAATTAGCCCAGTCTGTGGTAACAGTTATGCGTTCACAACATGTATAAACAATCTTGAGCATCATACACTGGAGCGCCGTAAAGTGTGCGAAAAGAAATGACAATAATCAGACTGCATTCGCTTTTACCAAGATGGGGTGAAACACATTTTTCCTTGCGCATACCTCGTGTCGTGATAAAACCAGTCTTATGTCATACACAAAACACGCGTGTCCAGACTAGACACATGCGCAATCAGAACAGGGTATACTACGAATGAGCGTAGTCATATCTTTGTACCTCCTGGTTTGCTTATACTTACATATTTCGCTGCAAACATTATTGGCTGAAACATATTTTTCCTTGCGCAGGCCATTTGATTCGCGTCGTGATAAAATCAGCCTTATGGAATATGCAAAACACCTATGTCCAGACTAGTCTTTGCACTAGCACAACCAGAACAGGGTAGGCGCAATAAGTATGCCTTCTGGGAATCAAACGGTGAACTGCGCTAACTCTGACAGACTACGCAGTTGCAAGGACTTATCTTGGTACCCACTGTTTGCGTATATCGTCAAACATATTTTGCCCGGACAAGGCTCATAACGTTCAACATAAGAGATGAGCATAAAATGCACGTGCAAATATGATTGATCCTCGATTATCAACGATGTAACCCAAGAGCTGCAAGATTAACAAAAAATTACCGCAGTGATCCTAAATTTTGGGATAGATGTATCTGAGAAATCACTTTAGAATCAGATCAAGATGTGCAATGCGTCATATCCTATCAATATTTTTGACACATTGTCGGCTAGTATAAGCACCTGTTCAAATTTTAGAATAATTACAGTAATTTAAAGGTGTCCCGATAGAGAGGGTAAATTAAAACGATGCAAATTCTTTGAACATCATTACAAGACACCAAGCAAGCACATGACGTCGTCAAGGCGTCGTAATGGCGTCGATGCGACGTCATCATGCCGCATGGGCGTCAATACGACGTCATTACGACGGCATGTGCCTGCTGGGTAGTAAAGTATTTCCTAGCGGGCACATGACGTCAGAATGACATCGTACTGACGTCGAAGCGACGTCATTACGTCGCATAGACGTCATTTCATCGTCATATGCCTGCTGGGTTCCCAGTGGGCAGATGGCGTCAGAATGACGTCGATGTGATGTCATCTGGTTGCTTCGACGCTACTGCGACGTGTACAGATGCAACATCATTAAAAGACATCCAGCAGGCACATGACGTCGAGATGGCGTCGATGCGACGTCATTATGTCGCATCGAAGTCAATACGACGTCATTACGATGTCATGTGCCTGCTGGGTTGTAATGTATTTCCCAGCGAGCACATGACGTCAGAATGACGTCGATGCGATGTCATTTGGTTGCGTCGACGCCAATGCGACGTCATTGTAACGTCATGTGCCTGCTGGGTAGTATGTATCAATGTGAAGATCTGATCCGTCTCTTTGGGCTTTCCATTAGGTACCAGTTTATCTGACTCTGAAAAAATAATGATATTGTAAGTCTGTCTACAGTCACAACTAATGGTTCTAGGTCCACGTTTCATACCATCGATCTTCAGACGAAGGAAACAATTCGATAGGGAAAAGAAATGATGCCAAAATTTGCACCTATTGCCAAAACTGAAATGGACAAGAAAAATGTCATAAGTGCCTTTTCATTTATTATTTTCTTATTTGCTTAACTATTGCAGAACTTAAATGTACGGAAAATTAGATGTGTCTGCGTGTGTGTTTTACTGCCCAAATATAAGAATAAGCTCCTTAGAAATTTTGGTATGCAGTTAATTCTTACGGGCCACCAGGGTTCAGCTCCTATAAAATGTAGGTTACTATGGTGCTTAAGTGGGTTTCATCTGTTTGTGCGACTCCACTTTGGTTGAAGGTACATCATTGCAGAGTCCGGATGCGCTTAAACAGGCGCACATGCTGCGACCTTGTACCCATGCCCCTGTGTTTGCACCACGTCCTTGTTGTAGCAGAAGGCCGCAGTAAACAGTATCCAGGACGCAGTAGGCAGACAGTAGTGGCTTCACTGGACAGTATAATTAGTATACAGAATACCGCGAACAGCATGCACTACTTTTCAGCATGCTCCAAAACGAAAAGCGAGTGGACAGTGCACATTAGACGGTAAACAGTAGATCTTTAACGTTGAGAGAAACGTATTTTCCTTCGCACAGCTTAGAAATACATGTATATTCATAATGAAATCGGGGAAAAATAAAGATTATCAAAGAAAAAAATAATAAAACTAGAAAAAAAAATAATAAAAGAAAAGCAGACAAAAGTCTACAGCACCCGGTATTCCCAGGCGGTCACCCATCCAAGTACTAACCGGGCTCGACGTTGCTTAACTTCGGTGATCGGACGAGAACCGGTGTTTTCAACGTGATATGGCCGTAGACAATAAAATATCGATTTTTAACATTTATAAAGTCTACGTATTGGAAATCCTCGAGATTTTCTATTTTTATTTATTTTATTTATTTATTTACTTATTTATTTGCTTTTCTGGCTCGAGACCACTACCAATTTTCAAATATAGTCCATACACTTTATAGTTTGTTTGTTTTTGCATCTATCAATGAAACTTTTTCACAACATTCCTAACGGTGGCACTGCACTAAAAAAATCCCATAGCTCACAGTGCAAAATGGGTCAAAGTCAATGCACTGCCAATTTTCTCCTGGTCTAAACTTTCCAAATTGAGGCATGGAATTGAATAGACAACACCTTTACCTACCAGTAATAGCTAAAAAAGTTGGGGGCTGTGCGGCATAGTTTTGACTTATTCTATTTTTAGTGCTGACAGGGTGTAGTTCGCAGTGAATAAATCTCGAAACTTTCACTGGCACCCCCTGTGTATTTTTCAACCCCAACATGCAAAACAGCTTTGTAAATAAGCTCCATTTTTCATAATAATAAATAAGCATAACATTCAGAAAAATATTCAACTTTCATAATAAAACCAATCAGGGGCCGTCAAATATTCATTATACTCCTGAAAGCTCTCCCCAAAAGAGGCGGGGCTTGCATAATGAGCATTTTTTTACTGTAGTGCAACCTAACAGCTTATGCTCTTTTCTTCAAGTCTACGAGACATGACAAACTATCATCGACGTTAGTGTGACGTCACTGCGACGTCATGTGCCCGCTGGGTAAGGGCATCTACACGAAGAGTGAGATTCGGTTCCTCCAGTTACCTCTTGTGATGGGATTCTGAACAAAAATTTACATTTTCAAGAAGCTTATACAAGACTCTTTTCATTTGCCGTATCCAGAACATTCATTCATTTCAAAATGGCATTCTTGGAGACCTGTGAACCAGGGAACTATTTGCGTGCAGTATATCTTGAAGGTGTTCACAGCCAATCGAGGAAACAACGGTGGAATGATTCCTATTTCAGAACAATTTACGAGGAAACAAGGCGCAGTCGGCGATAGAGACATATGAATATTGGAAAGTGACTGAAATGAAAATGAGGCCCTTGATATTTTTTTTCAATGCAAATTCGTTTTCACTCGATGTAAACGATGGTTAGTTATCATTTCTCAAATGGAGTATCATTTGGTAGTGAATGAAGATGGTGAACATTTCGGTGCGAAAAGTTGCGACTGTATGACTGTATGGACGATGGGAGATAACTCTATTTTAACATGGAGCTCAGTAATTCATTTTATGACAAGTATCTTCCCGGCAGGCACATGACGTCGAAATGACGTCATATTGGCGTCGATGCGACATGGTGACGTCGCATCGATGTCAGTGCGACGTCATTAGGACGTCATGTACCTGTTTTTTGGTCTCGTCAAGGTTGATGCAAATTATTGCTGGCTTGTCGGTAGTTAAGATCGGATAGCTGAAACAAGTTTTCTTTGATCATGTGTATCTCCGTCTGTATGTTTATTTGAATACTTTTGTTGTGTGTCTGTCTCTTTGTCTTTGGTAGGAGCCCGGTAGGTCAATGGGTTAAGCGCTAGCCTAGCTTCTGATCTAACTAGCCGGGTTCGAGTCCCTCAAGCGAGGCGAGAATCTTTCCTACCGTAAATACGGGGTTCCCTTGCACACAGCCTTTCATTATCATCCTGATATAATAACTGAAATACTGTTGAAAAGGACGTAAAATCACAAGCCATCTTTGTCTTTGGAATGCAGCTGAGATTTAAGATTCCACCCAACCAGCCGGGTGATGGTCTAAATATATAGTGTTGTTACCCTAAGTGTTACTTACTACGCGAAAAGAATAAATTCTTATCTTTTTTAATATTAATGCGCATTCTTTAAGAGCCGCGACCTCGGAAAATTGCCACATGCGACGAGAAGAATTAGCCCAGTCTGTGGTAACAGTTATGCGTTCACAACATGTATAAACAATCTTGAGCATCATACACTGGAGCGCCGTAAAGTGTGCGAAAAGAAATGACAATAATCAGACTGCATTCGCTTTTACCAAGATGGGGTGAAACACATTTTTCCTTGCGCATACCTCGTGTCGTGATAAAACCAGTCTTATGTCATACACAAAACACGCGTGTCCAGACTAGACACATGCGCAATCAGAACAGGGTATACTACGAATGAGCGTAGTCATATCTTTGTACCTCCTGGTTTGCTTATACTTACATATTTCGCTGCAAACATTATTGGCTGAAACATATTTTTCCTTGCGCAGGCCATTTGATTCGCGTCGTGATAAAATCAGCCTTATGGAATATGCAAAACACCTATGTCCAGACTAGTCTTTGCACTAGCACAACCAGAACAGGGTAGGCGCAATAAGTATGCCTTCTGGGAATCAAACGGTGAACTGCGCTAACTCTGACAGACTACGCAGTTGCAAGGACTTATCTTGGTACCCACTGTTTGCGTATATCGTCAAACATATTTTGCCCGGACAAGGCTCATAACGTTCAACATAAGAGATGAGCATAAAATGCACGTGCAAATATGATTGATCCTCGATTATCAACGATGTAACCAAAGAGCTGCAAGATTAACAAAAAATTACCGCAGTGATCCTAAATTTTGGGATAGATGTATCTGAGAAATCACTTTATAATCAGATCAAGATGTGCAATGCGTCATATCCTATCAATATTTTTGACACATTGTCGGCTAGTATAAGCACCTGTTCAAATTTTAGAATAATTACAGTAATTTAAAGGTGTCCCGATAGAGAGGGTAAATTAAAACGATGCAAATTCTTTGAACATCATTACAAGACACCAAGCAAGCACATGACGTCGTCAAGGCGTCGTAATGGCGTCGATGCGACGTCATCATGCCGCATGGGCGTCAATACGACGTCATTACGACGGCATGTGCCTGCTGGGTAGTAAAGTATTTCCTAGCGGGCACATGACGTCAGAATGACATCGTACTGACGTCGAAGCGACGCCATTACGTCGCATAGACGTCATTTCATCGTCATATGCCTGCTGGGTTCCCAGTGGGCAGATGGCGTCAGAATGACGTCGATGTGATGTCATCTGGTTGCTTCGACGCTACTGCGACGTGTACAGATGCAACATCATTAAAAGACATCCAGCAGGCACATGACGTCGAGATGGCGTCGATGCGACGTCATTATGTCGCATCGAAGTCAATACGACGTCATTACGATGTCATGTGCCTGCTGGGTTGTAATGTATTTCCCAGCGAGCACATGACGTCAGAATGACGTCGATGCGATGTCATTTGGTTGCGTCGACGCCAATGCGACGTCATTGTAACGTCATGTGCCTGCTGGGTAGTATGTATCAATGTGAAGATCTGATCCGTCTCTTTGGGCTTTCCATTAGGTACCAGTTTATCTGAATCTGAAAAAATAATGATATTGTAAGTCTGTCTACAGTCACAACTAATGGTTCTAGGTCCACGTTTCATACCATCGATCTTCAGACGAAGGAAACAATTCGATAGGGAAAAGAAATGATGCCAAAATTTGCACCTATTGCCAAAACTGAAATGGACAAGAAAAATGTCATAAGTGCCTTTTCATTTATTATTTTCTTATTTGCTTAACTATTGCAGAACTTAAATGTACGGAAAATTAGATGTGTCTGCGTGTGTGTTTTACTGCCCAAATATAAGAATAAGCTCCTTAGAAATTTTGGTATGCAGTTAATTCTTACGGGCCACCAGGGTTCAGCTCCTATAAAATGTAGGTTACTATGGTGCTTAAGTGGGTTTCATCTGTTTGTGCGACTCCACTTTGGTTGAAGGTACATCATTGCAGAGTCCGGATGCGCTTAAACAGGCGCACATGCTGCGACCTTGTACCCATGCCCCTGTGTTTGCACCACGTCCTTGTTGTAGCAGAAGGCCGCAGTAAACAGTATCCAGGACGCAGTAGGCAGACAGTAGACGCTTCACTGGACAGTAAATAGTATACAGAAAACCGCGAACAGCATGCACTACTTTTCAGCATGCTCCAAAACGAAAAGCGAGTAGACAGTGCACATTAGACGGTAAACAGTAGATCTTTAACGTTGAGAGAAACGTATTTTCCTTCGCACAGCTTAGAAATACATGTATATTCATAATGAAATCGGGGAAAAATAAAGATTATCAAAGAAAAAAATAATAAAACTAGAAAAAAAATAATAAAAGAAAAGCAGACAAAAGTCTACAGCACCCGGTATTCCCAGGCGGTCACCCATCCAAGTACTAACCGGGCTCGACGTTGCTTAACTTCGGTGATCGGACGAGAACCGGTGTTTTCAACGTGATATGGCCGTAGACAATAAAATATCGATTTTTAACATTTATAAAGTCTACGTATTGGAAATCCTCAAGATTTTCTATTTTTATTTATTTTATTTATTTATTTACTTATTTATTTGCTTTTCTGGCTCGAGACCACTACCAATTTTCAAATATAGTCCATACACTTTATAGTTTGTTTGTTTTTGCATCTATCAATGAAACTTTTTCACAACATTCCTAACGGTGGCACTGCACTAAAAAAATCCCATAGCTCACAGTGCAAAATGGGTCAAAGTCAATGCACTGCCAATTTTCTCCTGGTCTAAACTTTCCAAATTGAGGCATGGAATTGAATAGACAACACCTTTACCTACCAGTAATAGCTAAAAAAGTTGGGGGCTGTGCGGCATAGTTTTGACTTATTCTATTTTTAGTGCTGACAGGGTGTAGTTCGCAGTGAATAAATCTCGAAACTTTCACTGGCACCCCCTGTGTATTTTTCAACCCCAACATGCAAAACAGCTTTGTAAATAAGCTCCATTTTTCATAATAATAAATAAGCATAACATTCAGAAAAATATTCAACTTTCATAATAAAACCAATCAGGGGCCGTCAAATATTCATTATACTCCTGAAAGCTCTCCCCAAAAGAGGCGGGGCTTGCATAATGAGCATTTTTTTACTGTAGTGCAACCTAACAGCTTATGCTCTTTTCTTCAAGTCTACGAGACATGACAAACTATCATCGACGTTAGTGTGACGTCACTGCGACGTCATGTGCCCGCTGGGTAAGGGCATCTACACGAAGAGTGAGATTCGGTTCCTCCAGTTACCTCTTGTGATTGGATTCTGAACTAATAATTTACATTTTCAAGAAGCTTATACAAGACTCTTTTCATTTGCCGTATCCAGAACATTCATTCAATTCAAAATGGCATTCTTGGAGACCTGTGAACCAGGGAACTATTTGCGTGCAGTATATCTTGAAGGTGTTCACAGCCAATCGAGGAAACAACGGTGGAATGATTCCTATTTCAGAACAATTTACGAGGAAACAAGGCGCAGTCGGCGATAGAGACATATGAATATTGGAAAGTGACTGAAATGAAAATGAGGCCCTTGATATTTTTTTCAATGCAAATTCGTTTTCACTCGATGTAAACGATGGTTAGTTATCATTTCTCAAATGGAGTATCATTTGGTAGTGAATGAAGATGGTGAACATTTCGGTGCGAAAAGTTGCGACTGTATGACTGTATGGACGATGGGAGATAACTCTATTTTAACATGGAGCTCAGTAATTCATTTTATGACAAGTATCTTCCCGGCAGGCACATGACGTCGAAATGACGTCATATTGGCGTCGATGCGACATGGTGACGTCGCATCGATGTCAGTGCGACGTCATTAGGACGTCATGTACCTGTTTTTTGGTCTCGTCTAGGTTGATGCAAATTATTGCTGGCTTGTTGGTAGTTAAGATCGGATAGCTGAAACAAGTTTTCTTTGATCATGTGTATCTCCGTCTGTATGTTTATTTGAATACTTTTGTTGTGTGTCTGTCTCTTTGTCTTTGGTAGGAGCCCGGTAGGTCAATGGGTTAAGCGCTAGCCTAGTTACTGATCTAACTAGCCGGGTTCGAGTCCCTCAAGCGAGGCGAGAATCTTTCCTACCGTAAATACGGGGTTCCCTTGCACACAGCCTTTCATTATCATCCTGATATAATAACTGAAATACTGTTGAAAAGGACGTAAAATCACAAGCCATCTTTGTCTTTGGAATGCAGCTGAGATTTAAGATTCCACCCAACCAGCCGGGTGATGGTCTAAATATATAGTGTTGTTAGCCTAAGTGTTACTTACTACGCGAAAAGAATAAATTCTTATCTTTTTTAATATTAATGCGCATTCTTTAAGAGCCGCGACCTCGGAAAATTGCCACATGCGACGAGAAGAATTAGCCCAGTCTGTGGTAACAGTTATGCGTTCACAACATGTATAAACAATCTTGAGCATCATACACTGGAGCGCCGTAAAGTGTGCGAAAAGAAATGACAATAATCAGACTGCATTCGCTTTTACCTAGATGGGGTGAAACACATTTTTCCTTGCGCATACCTCGTGTCGTGATAAAACCAGTCTTATGTCATACACAAAACACGCGTATCCAGACTAGACACATGCGCAATCAGAACAGGGTATACTACGAATGAGCGTAGTCATATCTTTGTACCTCCTGGTTTGCTTATACTTACATATTTCGCTGCAAACATTATGGGCTGAAACATATTTTTCCTTGCGCAGGCCATTTTGATTCGCGTCGTGATAAAATCAGCCTTATGGAATATGCAAAACACCTATGTCCAGACTAGTCTTTGCACTAGCACAACCAGAACAGGGTAGGCGCAATAAGTATGCCTTCTGGGAATCAAACGGTGAACTGCGCTAACTCTGACAGACTACGCAGTTGCAAGGACTTATCTTGGTACCCACTGTTTGCGTATATCGTCAAACATATTTTGCCCGGACAAGGCTCATAACGTTCAACATAAGAGATGAGCATAAAATGCACGTGCAAATATGATTGATCCTCGATTATCAACGATGTAACCCAAGAGCTGCAAGATTAACAAAAAATTACCGCAGTGATCCTAAATTTTGGGATAGATGTATCTGAGAAATCACTTTAGAATCAGATCAAGATGTGCAATGCGTCATATCCTATCAATATTTTTGACACATTGTCGGCTAGTATAAGCACCTGTTCAAATTTTAGAATAATTACAGTAATTTAAAGGTGTCCCGATAGAGAGGGTAAATTAAAACGATGCAAATTCTTTGAACATCATTACAAGACACCAAGCAAGCACATGACGTCGTAAAGGCGTCGTAATGGCGTCGATGCGACGTCATCATGCCGCATGGGCGTCAATACGACGTCATTACGACGGCATGTGCCTGCTGGGTAGTAAAGTATTTCCTAGCGGGCACATGACGTCAGAATGACATCGTACTGACGTCGAAGCGACGTCATTACGTCGCATCGACGTCATTTCATCGTCATATGCCTGCTGGGTTCCCAGTGGGCAGATGGCGTCAGAATGACGTCGATGTGATGTCATCTGGTTGCTTCGACGCTACTGCGACGTGTACAGATGCAACATCATTAAAAGACATCCAGCAGGCACATGACGTCGAGATGGCGTCGATGCGACGTCATTATGTCGCATCGAAGTCAATACGACGTCATTACGATGTCATGTGCCTGCTGGGTTGTAATGTATTTCCCAGCGAGCACATGACGTCAGAATGACGTCGATGCGATGTCATTTGGTTGCGTCGACGCCAATGCGACGTCATTGTAACGTCATGTGCCTGCTGGGTAGTATGTATCAATGTGAAGATCTGATCCGTCTCTTTGGGCTTTCCATTAGGTACCAGTTTATCTGAATCTGAAAAAATAATGATATTGTAAGTCTGTCTACAGTCACAACTAATGGTTCTAGGTCCACGTTTCATACCATCGATCTTCAGACGAAGGAAACAATTCGATAGGGAAAAGAAATGATGCCAAAATTTGCACCTATTGCCAAAACTGAAATGGACAAGAAAAATGTCATAAGTGCCTTTTCATTTATTATTTTCTTATTTGCTTAACTATTGCAGAACTTAAATGTACGGAAAATTAGATGTGTCTGCGTGTGTGTTTTACTGCCCAAATATAAGAATAAGCTCCTTAGAAATTTTGGTATGCAGTTAATTCTTACGGGCCACCAGGGTTCAGCTCCTATAAAATGTAGGTTACTATGGTGCTTAAGTGGGTTTCATCTGTTTGTGCGACTCCACTTTGGTTGAAGGTACATCATTGCAGAGTCCGGATGCGCTTAAACAGGCGCACATGCTGCGACCTTGTACCCATGCCCCTGTGTTTGCACCACGTCCTTGTTGTAGCAGAAGGCCGCAGTAAACAGTATCCAGGACGCAGTATGCAGACAGTAGACGCTTCACTGGACAGTAAATAGTATACAGAAAACCGCGAACAGCATGCACTACTTTTCAGCATGCTCCAAAACGAAAAGCGAGTAGACAGTGCACATTAGACGGTAAACAGTAGATCTTAAACGTTGAGAGAAACGTATTTTCCTTCGCACAGCTTAGAAATACATGTATATTCATAATGAAATCGGGGAAAAATAAAGATTATCAAAGAAAAAAATAATAAAACTAGAAAAAAAATAATAAAAGAAAAGCAGACAAAAGTCTACAGCACCCGGTATTCCCAGGCGGTCACCCATCCAAGTACTAACCGGGCTCGACGTTGCTTAACTTCGGTGATCGGACGAGAACCGGTGTTTTCAACGTGATATGGCCGTAGACAATAACATATCGATTTTTAACATTTATAAAGTCTACGTATTGGAAATCCTCAAGATTTTCTATTTTTATTTATTTTATTTATTTATTTACTTATTTATTTGCTTTTCTGGCTCGAGACCACTACCAATTTTCAAATATAGTCCATACACTTTATAGTTTGTTTGTTTTTGCATCTATCAATGAAACTTTTTCACAACATTCCTAACGGTGGCACTGCACTAAAAAAATCCCATAGCTCACAGTGCAAAATGGGTCAAAGTCAATGCACTGCCAATTTTCTCCTGGTCTAAACTTTCCAAATTGAGGCATGGAATTGAATAGACAACACCTTTACCTACCAGTAATAGCTAAAAAAGTTGGGGGCTGTGCGGCATAGTTTTGACTTATTCTATTTTTAGTGCTGACAGGGTGTAGTTCGCAGTGAATAAATCTCGAAACTTTCACTGGCACCCCCTGTGTATTTTTCAACCCCAACATGCAAAACAGCTTTGTAAATAAGCTCCATTTTTCATAATAATAAATAAGCATAACATTCAGAAAAATATTCAACTTTCATAATAAAACCAATCAGGGGCCGTCAAATATTCATTATACTCCTGAAAGCTCTCCCCAAAAGAGGCGGGGCTTGCATAATGAGCATTTTTTTACTGTAGTGCAACCTAACAGCTTATGCTCTTTTCTTCAAGTCTATGAGACATGACAAACTATCATCGACGTTAGTGTGACGTCACTGCGACGTCATGTGCCCGCTGGGTAAGGGCATCTACATGAAGAGTGAGATTCGGTTCCTCCAGTTACCTCTTGTGATGGGATTCTGAACTAATAATTTACATTTTCAAGAAGCTTATACAAGACTCTTTTCATTTGCCGTATCCAGAACATTCATTCAATTCAAAATGGCATTCTTGGAGACCTGTGAACCAGGGAACTATTTGCGTGCAGTATATCTTGAAGGTGTTCACAGCCAATCGAGGAAACAACGGTGGAATGATTCCTATTTCAGAACAATTTACGAGGAAACAAGGCGCAGTCGGCGATAGAGACATATGAATATTGGAAAGTGACTGAAATGAAAATGAGGCCCTTGATATTTTTTTCAAGGCAAATTCGTTTTCACTCGATGTAAACGATGGTTAGTTATCATTTCTCAAATGGAGTATCATTTGGTAGTGAATGAAGATGGTGAACATTTCGGTGCGAAAAGTTGCGACTGTATGACTGTATGGACGATGGGAGATAACTCTATTTTAACATGGAGCTCAGTAATTCATTTTATGACAAGTATCTTCCCGGCAGGCACATGACGTCGAAATGACGTCATATTGGCGTCGATGCGACATGGTGACGTCGCATCGATGTCAATGCGACGTCATTAGGACGTCATGTACCTGTTTTTTGGTCTCGTCTAGGTTGATGCAAATTATTGCTGGCTTGTTGGTAGTTAAGATCGGATAGCTGAAACAAGTTTTCTTTGATCATGTGTATCTCCGTCTGTATGTTTATTTGAATACTTTTGTTGTGTGTCTGTCTCTTTGTCTTTGGTAGGAGCCCGGTAGGTCAATGGGTTAAGCGCTAGCCTAGTTACTGATCTAACTAGCCGGGTTCGAGTCCCTCAAGCGAGGCGAGAATCTTTCCTACCGTAAATACGGGGTTCCCTTGCACACAGCCTTTCATTATCATCCTGATATAATAACTGAAATACTGTTGAAAAGGACGTAAAATCACAAGCCATCTTTGTCTTTGGAATGCAGCTGAGATTTAAGATTCCACCCAACCAGCCGGGTGATGGTCTAAATATATAGTGTTGTTAGCCTAAGTGTTACTTACTACGCGAAAAGAATAAATTCTTATCTTTTTTAATATTAATGCGCATTCTTTAAGAGCCGCGACCTCGGAAAATTGCCACATGCGACGAGAAGAATTAGCCCAGTCTGTGGTAACAGTTATGCGTTCACAACATGTATAAACAATCTTGAGCATCATACACTGGAGCGCCGTAAAGTGTGCGAAAAGAAATGACAATAATCAGACTGCATTCGCTTTTACCTAGATGGGGTGAAACACATTTTTCCTTGCGCATACCTCGTGTCGTGATAAAACCAGTCTTATGTCATACACAAAACACGCGTGTCCAGACTAGACACATGCGCAATCAGAACAGGGTATACTACGAATGAGCGTAGTCATATCTTTGTACCTCCTGGTTTGCTTATACTTACATATTTCGCTGCAAACATTATGGGCTGAAACATATTTTTCCTTGCGCAGGCCATTTGATTCGCGTCGTGATAAAATCAGCCTTATGGAATATGCAAAACACCTATGTCCAGACTAGTCTTTGCACTAGCACAACCAGAACAGGGTAGGCGCAATAAGTATGCCTTCTGGGAATCAAACGGTGAACTGCGCTAACTCTGACAGACTACGCAGTTGCAAGGACTTATCTTGGTACCCACTGTTTGCGTATATCGTCAAACATATTTTGCCCGGACAAGGCTCATAACGTTCAACATAAGAGATGAGCATAAAATGCACGTGCAAATATGATTGATCCTCGATTATCAACGATGTAACCCAAGAGCTGCAAGATTAACAAAAAATTACCGCAGTGATCCTAAATTTTGGGATAGATGTATCTGAGAAATCACTTTAGAATCAGATCAAGATGTGCAATGCGTCATATCGTATCAATATTTTTGACACATTGTCGGCTAGTATAAGCACCTGTTCAAATTTTAGAATAATTACAGTAATTTAAAGGTGTCCCGATAGAGAGGGTAAATTAAAACGATGCAAATTCTTTGAACATCATTACAAGACACCAAGCAAGCACATGACGTCGTAAAGGCGTCGTAATGGCGTCGATGCGACGTCATCATGCCGCATGGGCGTCAATACGACGTCATTACGACGGCATGTGCCTGCTGGGTAGTAAAGTATTTCCTAGCGGGCACATGACGTCAGAATGACATCGTACTGACGTCGAAGCGACGTCATTACGTCGCATCGACGTCATTTCATCGTCATATGCCTGCTGGGTTCCCAGTGGGCAGATGGCGTCAGAATGACGTCGATGTGATGTCATCTGGTTGCTTCGACGCTACTGCGACGTGTACAGATGCAACATCATTAAAAGACATCCAGCAGGCACATGACGTCGAGATGGCGTCGATGCGACGTCATTATGTCGCATCGAAGTCAATACGACGTCATTACGATGTCATGTGCCAGCTGGGTTGTAATGTATTTCCCAGCGAGCACATGACGTCAGAATGACGTCGATGCGATGTCATTTGGTTGCGTCGACGCCAATGCGACGTCATTGTAACGTCATGTGCCTGCTGGGTAGTGTGTATCAATGTGAAGATCTGATCCGTCTCTTTGGGCTTTCCATTAGGTACCAGTTTATCTGAATCTGAAAAAATAATGATATTGTAAGTCTGTCTACAGTCACAACTAATGGTTCTAGGTCCACGTTTCATACCATCGATCTTCAGACGAAGGAAACAATTCGATAGGGAAAAGAAATGATGCCAAAATTTGCACCTATTGCCAAAACTGAAATGGACAAGAAAAATGTCATAAGTGCCTTTTCATTTATTATTTTCTTATTTGCTTAACTATTGCAGAACTTAAATGTACGGAAAATTAGATGTGTCTGCGTGTGTGTTTTACTGCCCAAATATAAGAATAAGCTCCTTAGAAATTTTGGTATGCAGTTAATTCTTACGGGCCACCAGGGTTCAGCTCCTATAAAATGTAGGTTACTATGGTGCTTAAGTGGGTTTCATCTGTTTGTGCGACTCCACTTTGGTTGAAGGTACATCATTGCAGAGTCCGGATGCGCTTAAACAGGCGCACATGCTGCGACCTTGTACCCATGCCCCTGTGTTTGCACCACGTCCTTGTTGTAGCAGAAGGCCGCAGTAAACAGTATCCAGGACGCAGTATGCAGACAGTAGACGCTTCACTGGACAGTAAATAGTATACAGAAAACCGCGAACAGCATGCACTACTTTTCAGCATGCTCCAAAACGAAAAGCGAGTAGACAGTGCACATTAGACGGTAAACAGTAGATCTTTAACGTTGAGAGAAACGTATTTTCCTTCGCACAGCTTAGAAATACATGTATATTCATAATGAAATCGGGGAAAAATAAAGATTATCAAAGAAAAAAATAATAAAACTAGAAAAAAAATAATAAAAGAAAAGCAGACAAAAGTCTACAGCACCCGGTATTCCCAGGCGGTCACCCATCCAAGTACTAACCGGGCTCGACGTTGCTTAACTTCGGTGATCGGACGAAAAAAGGTGTTTTCAACGTGATATGGCCGTAGACAATAAAATATCGATTTTTAACATTTATAAAGTCTACGTATTGGAAATCCTCAAGATTTTCTATTTTTATTTATTTTATTTATTTATTTACTTATTTATTTGCTTTTCTGGCTCGAGACCACTACCAATTTTCAAATATAGTCCATACACTTTATAGTTTGTTTGTTTTTGCATCTATCAATGAAACTTTTTCACAACATTCCTAACGGTGGCACTGCACTAAAAAAATCCCATAGCTCACAGTGCAAAATGGGTCAAAGTCAATGCACTGCCAATTTTCTCCTGGTCTAAACTTTCCAAATTGAGGCATGGAATTGAATAGACAACACCTTTACCTACCAGTAATAGCTAAAAAAGTTGGGGGCTGTGCGGCATAGTTTTGACTTATTCTATTTTTAGTGCTGACAGGGTGTAGTTCGCAGTGAATAAATCTCGAAACTTTCACTGGCACCCCCTGTGTATTTTTCAACCCCAACATGCAAAACAGCTTTGTAAATAAGCTCCATTTTTCATAATAATAAATAAGCATAACATTCAGAAAAATATTCAACTTTCATAATAAAACCAATCAGGGGCCGTCAAATATTCATTATACTCCTGAAAGCTCTCCCCAAAAGAGGCGGGGCTTGCATAATGAGCATTTTTTTACTGTAGTGCAACCTAACAGCTTATGCTCTTTTCTTCAAGTCTATGAGACATGACAAACTATCATCGACGTTAGTGTGACGTCACTGCGACGTCATGTGCCCGCTGGGTAAGGGCATCTACATGAAGAGTGAGATTCGGTTCCTCCAGTTACCTCTTGTGATGGGAGTCTGAACTAATAATTTACATTTTCAAGAAGCTTATACAAGACTCTTTTCATTTGCCGTATCCAGAACATTCATTCAATTCAAAATGGCATTCTTGGAGACCTGTGAACCAGGGAACTATTTGCGTGCAGTATATCTTGAAGGTGTCCACAGCCAATCGAGGAAACAACGGTGGAATGATTCCTATTTCAGAACAATTTACGAGGAAACAAGGCGCAGTCGGCGATAGAGACATATGAATATTGGAAAGTGACTGAAATGAAAATGAGGCCCTTGATATTTTTTTCAATGCAAATTCGTTTTCACTCGATGTAAACGATGGTTAGTTATCATTTCTCAAATGGAGTATCATTTGGTAGTGAATGAAGATGGTGAACATTTCGGTGCGAAAAGTTGCGACTGTATGACTGTATGGACGATGGGAGATAACTCTATTTTAACATGGAGCTCAGTAATTCATTTTATGACAAGTATCTTCCCGGCAGGCACATGACGTCGAAATGACGTCATATTGGCGTCGATGCGACATGGTGACGTCGCATCGATGTCAGTGCGACGTCATTAGGACGTCATGTACCTGTTTTTTGGTCTCGTCTAGGTTGATGCAAATTATTGCTGGCTTGTTGGTAGTTAAGATCGGATAGCTGAAACAAGTTTTCTTTGATCATGTGTATCTCCGTATGTATGTTTATTTGTATACTTTTGTTGTGTGTCTGTCTCTTTGTCTTTGGTAGGAGCCCGGTAGGTCAATGGGTTAAGCGCTAGCCTAGCTACTGATCTAACTAGCCGGGTTCGAGTCCCTCAAGCGAGGCGAGAATCTTTCCTACCGTAAATACGGGGTTCCCTTGCACACAGCCTTTCATTATCATCCTGATATAATAACTGAAATACTGTTGAAAAGGACGTAAAATCACAAGCCATCTTTGTCTTTGGAATGCAGCTGAGATTTAAGATTCCACCCAACCAGCCGGGTGATGGTCTAAATATATAGTGTTGTTAGCCTAAGTGTTACTTACTACGCGAAAAGAATAAATTCTTATCTTTTTTAATATTAATGCGCATTCTTTAAGAGCCGCGACCTCGGAAAATTGCCACATGCGACGAGAAGAATTAGCCCAGTCTGTGGTAACAGTTATGCGTTCACAACATGTATAAACAATCTTGAGCATCATACACTGGAGCGCCGTAAAGTGTGCGAAAAGAAATGACAATAATCAGACTGCATTCGCTTTTACCTAGATGGGGTGAAACACATTTTTCCTTGCGCATACCTCGTGTCGTGATAAAACCAGTCTTATGTCATACACAAAACACGCGTGTCCAGACTAGACACATGCGCAATCAGAACAGGGTATACTACGAATGAGCGTAGTCATATCTTTGTACCTCCTGGTTTGCTTATACTTACATATTTCGCTGCAAACATTATGGGCTGAAACATATTTTTCCTTGCGCAGGCCATTTGATTCGCGTCGTGATAAAATCAGCCTTATGGAATATGCAAAACACCTATGTCCAGACTAGTCTTTGCACTAGCACAACCAGAACAGGGTAGGCGCAATAAGTATGCCTTCTGGGAATCAAACGGTGAACTGCGCTAACTCTGACAGACTACGCAGTTGCAAGGACTTATCTTGGTACCCACTGTTTGCGTATATCGTCAAACATATTTTGCCCGGACAAGGCTCATAACGTTCAACATAAGAGATGAGCATAAAATGCACGTGCAAATATGATTGATCCTCGATTATCAACGATGTAACCAAAGAGCTGCAAGATTAACAAAAAATTACCGCAGTGATCCTAAATTTTGGGATAGATGTATCTGAGAAATCACTTTAGAATCAGATCAAGATGTGCAATGCGTCATATCCTATCAATATTTTTGACACATTGTCGGCTAGTATAAGCACCTGTTCAAATTTTAGAATAATTACAGTAATTTAAAGGTGTCCCGATAGAGAGGGTAAATTAAAACGATGCAAATTCTTTGAACATCATTACAAGACACCAAGCAAGCACATGACGTCGTAAAGGCGTCGTAATGGCGTCGATGCGACGTCATCATGCCGCATGGGCGTCAATACGACGTCATTACGACGGCATGTGCCTGCTGGGTAGTAAAGTATTTCCTAGCGGGCACATGACGTCAGAATGACATCGTACTGACGTCGAAGCGACGTCATTACGTCGCATCGACGTCATTTCATCGTCATATGCCTGCTGGGTTCCCAGTGGGCAGATGGCGTCAGAATGACGTCGATGTGATGTCATCTGGTTGCTTCGACGCTACTGCGACGTGTACAGATGCAACATCATTAAAAGACATCCAGCAGGCACATGACGTCGAGATGGCGTCGATGCGACGTCATTATGTCGCATCGAAGTCAATACGACGTCATTACGATGTCATGTGCCTGCTGGGTTGTAATGTATTTCCCAGCGAGCACATGACGTCAGAATGACGTCGATGCGATGTCATTTGGTTGCGTCGACGCCAATGCGACGTCATTGTAACGTCATGTGCCTGCTGGGTAGTATGTATCAATGTGAAGATCTGATCCGTCTCTTTGGGCTTTCCATTAGGTACCAGTTTATCTGAATCTGAAAAAATAATGATATTGTAAGTCTGTCTACAGTCACAACTAATGGTTCTAGGTCCACGTTTCATACCATCGATCTTCAGACGAAGGAAACAATTCGATAGGGAAAAGAAATGATGCCAAAATTTGCACCTATTGCCAAAACTGAAATGGACAAGAAAAATGTCATAAGTGCCTTTTCATTTATTATTTTCTTATTTGCTTAACTATTGCAGAACTTAAATGTACGGAAAATTAGATGTATCTGCGTGTGTGTTTTACTGCCCAAATATAAGAATAAGCTCCTTAGAAATTTTGGTATGCAGTTAATTCTTACGGGCCACCAGGGTTCAGCTCCTATAAAATGTAGGTTACTATGGTGCTTAAGTGGGTTTCATCTGTTTGTGCGACTCCACTTTGGTTGAAGGTACATCATTGCAGAGTCCGGATGCGCTTAAACAGGCGCACATGCTGCGACCTTGTACCCATGCCCCTGTGTTTGCACCACGTCCTTGTTGTAGCAGAAGGCCGCAGTAAACAGTATCCAGGACGCAGTATGCAGATAGTAGACGCTTCACTGGACAGTAAATAGTATACAGAAAACCGCGAACAGCATGCACTACTTTTCAGCATGCTCCAAAACGAAAAGCGAGTAGACAGTGCACATTAGACGGTAAACAGTAGATCTTTAACGTTGAGAGAAACGTATTTTCCTTCGCACAGCTTAGAAATACATGTATATTCATAATGAAATCGGGGAAAAATAAAGATTATCAAAGAAAAAAATAATAAAACTAGAAAAAAAATAATAAAAGAAAAGCAGACAAAAGTCTACAGCACCCGGTATTCCCAGGCGGTCACCCATCCAAGTACTAACCGGGCTCGACGTTGCTTAACTTCGGTGATCGGACGAGAACCGGTGTTTTCAACGTGATATGGCCGTAGACAATAAAATATCGATTTTTAACATTTATAAAGTCTACGTATTGGAAATCCTCAAGATTTTCTATTTTTATTTATTTTATTTATTTATTTACTTATTTATTTGCTTTTCTGGCTCGAGACCACTACCAATTTTCAAATATAGTCCATACACTTTATAGTTTGTTTGTTTTTGCATCTATCAATGAAACTTTTTCACAACATTCCTAACGGTGGCACTGCACTAAAAAAATCCCATAGCTCACAGTGCAAAATGGGTCAAAGTCAATGCACTGCCAATTTTCTCCTGGTCTAAACTTTCCAAATTGAGGCATGGAATTGAATAGACAACACCTTTACCTACCAGTAATAGCTAAAAAAGTTGGGGGCTGTGCGGCATAGTTTTGACTTATTCTATTTTTAGTGCTGACAGGGTGTAGTTCGCAGTGAATAAATCTCGAAACTTTCACTGGCACCCCCTGTGTATTTTTCAACCCCAACATGCAAAACAGCTTTGTAAATAAGCTCCATTTTTCATAATAATAAATAAGCATAACATTCAGAAAAATATTCAACTTTCATAATAAAACCAATCAGGGGCCGTCAAATATTCATTATACTCCTGAAAGCTCTCCCCAAAAGAGGCGGGGCTTGCATAATGAGCATTTTTTTACTGTAGTGCAACCTAACAGCTTATGCTCTTTTCTTCAAGTCTACGAGACATGACAAACTATCATCGACGTTAGTGTGACGTCACTGCGACGTCATGTGCCCGCTGGGTAAGGGCATCTACACGAAGAGTGAGATTCGGTTCCTCCAGTTACCTCTTGTGATGGGATTCTGAACTAATAATTTACATTTTCAAGAAGCTTATACAAGACTCTTTTCATTTGCCGTATCCAGAACATTCATTCAATTCAAAATGGCATTCTTGGAGACCTGTGAACCAGGGAACTATTTGCGTGCAGTATATCTTGAAGGTGTTCACAGCCAATCGAGGAAACAACGGTGGAATGATTCCTATTTCAGAACAATTTACGAGGAAACAAGGCGCAGTCGGCGATAGAGACATATGAATATTGGAAAGTGACTGAAATGAAAATGAGGCCCTTGATATTTTTTTCAATGCAAATTCGTTTTCACTCGATGTAAACGATGGTTAGTTATCATTTCTCAAATGGAGTATCATTTGGTAGTGAATGAAGATGGTGAACATTTCGGTGCGAAAAGTTGCGACTGTATGACTGTATGGACGATGGGAGATAACTCTATTTTAACATGGAGCTCAGTAATTCATTTTATGACAAGTATCTTCCCGGCAGGCACATGACGTCGAAATGACGTCATATTGGCGTCGATGCGACATGGTGACGTCGCATCGATGTCAGTGCGACGTCATTAGGACGTCATGTACCTGTTTTTTGGTATCGTCAAGGTTGATGCAAATTATTGCTGGCTTGTTGGTAGTTAAGATCGGATAGCTGAAACAAGTTTTCTTTGATCATGTGTATCTCCGTCTGTATGTTTATTTGAATACTTTTGTTGTGTGTCTGTCTCTTTGTCTTTGGTACGAGCCCGGTAGGTCAATGGGTTAAGCGCTAGCCTAGCTACTGATCTAACTAGCCGGGTTCGAGTCCCTCAAGCGAGGCGAGAATCTTTCCTACCGTAAATACGGGGTTCCCTTGCACACAGCCTTTCAATATCATCCTGATATAATAACTGAAATACTGTTGAAAAGGACGTAAAATCACAAGCCATCTTTGTCTTTGTAATGCAGCTGAGATTTAAGATTCCACCCAACCAGCCGGGTGATGGTCTAAATATATAGTGTTGTTAGCCTAAGTGTTACTTACTACGCGAAAAGAATAAATTCTTATCTTTTTAATATTAATGCGCATTCTTTAAGAGCCGCGACATCGGAAAATTGCCACATGCGACGAGAAGAATTAGCCCAGTCTGTGGTAACAGTTATGCGTTCACAACATGTATAAACAATCTTGAGCATCATACACTGGAGCGCCGTAAAGTGTGCGAAAAGAAATGACAATAATCAGACTGCATTCGCTTTTACCAAGATGGGGTGAAACACATTTTTCCTTGCGCATACCTCGTGTCGTGATAAAACCAGTCTTATGTCATACACAAAACACGCATGTCCAGACTAGACACATGCGCAATCAGAACAGGGTATACTACGAATGAGCGTAGTCATATCTTTGTACCTCCTGGTTTGCTTATACTTACATATTTCGCTGCAAACATTATGGGCTGAAACATATTTTTCCTTGCGCAGGCCATTTGATTCGCGTCGTGATAAAATCAGCCTTATGGAATATGCAAAACACCTATGTCCAGACTAGTCTTTGCACTAGCACAACCAGAACAGGGTAGGCGCAATAAGTATGCCTTCTGGGAATCAAACGGTGAACTGCGCTAACTCTGACAGACTACGCAGTTGCAAGGACTTATCTTGGTACCCACTGTTTGCGTATATCGTCAAACATATTTTGCCCGGACAAGGCTCATAACGTTCAACATAAGAGATGAGCATAAAATGCACGTGCAAATATGATTGATCCTCGATTATCAACGATGTAACCCAAGAGCTTCAAGATTAACAAAAAATTACCGCAGTGATCCTAAATTTTGGGATAGATGTATCCGAGAAATCACTTTAGAATCAGATCAAGATGTGCAATGCGTCATATCCTATCAATATTTTTGACACATTGTCGGCTAGTATAAGCACCTGTTCAATTTTTAGAATAATTACAGTAATTTAAAGGTGTCCCGATAGAGAGGGTAAATTAAAACGATGCAAATTCTTTGAACATCATTACAAGACACCAAGCAAGCACATGACGTCGTCAAGGCGTCGTAATGGCGTCGATGCGACGTCATCATGCCGCATGGGCGTCATGTGCCTGCTGGGTAGTAAAGTATTTCCTAGCGGGCACATGACGTCAGAATGACATCGTACTGACGTCGAAGCGACGCCATTACGTCGCATCGACGTCATTTCATCGTCATATGCCTGCTGGGTTCCCAGTGGGCAGATGGCGTCAGAATGACGTCGATGTGATGTCATCTGGTTGCTTCGACGCTACTGCGACGTGTACAGATGCAACATCATTAAAAGACATCCAGCAGGCACATGACGTCGAGATGGCGTCGATGCGACGTCATTATGTCGCATCGAAGTCAATACGACGTCATTACGATGTCATGTGCCTGCTGGGTTGTAATGTATTTCCCAGCGAGCACATGACGTCAGAATGACGTCGATGCGATGTCATTTGGTTGCGTCGACGCCAATGCGACGTCATTGTAACGTCATGTGCCTGCTGGGTAGTATGTATCAATGTGAAGATCTGATCCGTCTCTTTGGGCTTTCCATTAGGTACCAGTTTATCTGAATCTGAAAAAATAATGATATTGTAAGTCTGTCTACAGTCACAACTAATGGTTCTAGGTCCACGTTTCATACCATCGATCTTCAGACGAAGGAAACAATTCGATAGGGAAAAGAAATGATGCCAAAATTTGCACCTATTGCCAAAACTGAAATGGACAAGAAAAATGTCATAAGTGCCTTTTCATTTATTATTTTCTTATTTGCTTAACTATTGCAGAACTTAAATGTACGGAAAATTAGATGTGTCTGCGTGTGTGTTTTACTGCCCAAATATAAGAATAAGCTCCTTAGAAATTTTGGTATGCAGTTAATTCTTACGGGCCACCAGGGTTCAGCTCCTATAAAATGTAGGTTACTATGGTGCTTAAGTGGGTTTCATCTGTTTGTGCGACTCCACTTTGGTTGAAGGTACATCATTGCAGAGTCCGGATGCGCTTAAACAGGCGCACATGCTGCGACCTTGTACCCATGCCCCTGTGTTTGCACCACGTCCTTGTTGTAGCAGAAGGCCGCAGTAAACAGTATCCAGGACGCAGTATGCAGACAGTAGACGCTTCACTGGACAGTAAATAGTATACAGAAAACCGCGAACAGCATGCACTACTTTTCAGCATGCTCCAAAACGAAAAGCGAGTAGACAGTGCACATTAGACGGTAAACAGTAGATCTTTAACGTTGAGAGAAACGTATTTTCCTTCGCACAGCTTAGAAATACATGTATATTCATAATGAAATCGGGGAAAAATAAAGATTATCAAAGAAAAAAATAATAAAACTAGAAAAAAAATAATAAAAGAAAAGCAGACAAAAGTCTACAGCACCCGGTATTCCCAGGCGGTCACCCATCCAAGTACTAACCGGGCTCGACGTTGCTTAACTTCGGTGATCGGACGAGAACCGGTGTTTTCAACGTGATATGGCCGTAGACAATAAAATATCGATTTTTAACATTTATAAAGTCTACGTATTGGAAATCCTCAAGATTTTCTATTTTTATTTATTTTATTTATTTATTTACTTATTTATTTGCTTTTCTGGCTCGAGACCACTACCAATTTTCAAATATAGTCCATACACTTTATAGTTTGTTTGTTTTTGCATCTATCAATGAAACTTTTTCACAACATTCCTAACGGTGGCACTGCACTAAAAAAATCCCATAGCTCACAGTGCAAAATGGGTCAAAGTCAATGCACTGCCAATTTTCTCCTGGTCTAAACTTTCCAAATTGAGGCATGGAATTGAATAGACAACACCTTTACCTACCAGTAATAGCTAAAAAAGTTGGGGGCTGTGCGGCATAGTTTTGACTTATTCTATTTTTAGTGCTGACAGGGTGTAGTTCGCAGTGAATAAATCTCGAAACTTTCACTGGCACCCCCTGTGTATTTTTCAACCCCAACATGCAAAACAGCTTTGTAAATAAGCTCCATTTTTCATAATAATAAATAAGCATAACATTCAGAAAAAT
Organism: Ctena decussata; assembly: GCA_963989385.1. Lineage (NCBI taxonomy): Eukaryota > Metazoa > Mollusca > Bivalvia > Lucinida > Lucinidae > Ctena > Ctena decussata. The sequence goes on from OZ022504.1 coordinate 56,441,791, forward strand.
ATTCAACTTTCATAATAAAACCAATCAGGGGCCGTCAAATATTCATTATACTCCTGAAAGCTCTCCCCAAAAGAGGCGGGGCTTGCATAATGAGCATTTTTTTACTGTAGTGCAACCTAACAGCTTATGCTCTTTTCTTCAAGTCTATGAGACATGACAAACTATCATCAACGTTAGTGTGACGTCACTGCGACGTCATGTGCCCGCTGGGTAAGGGCATCTACATGAAGAGTGAGATTCGGTTCCTCCAGTTACCTCTTGTGATGGGAGTCTGAACTAATAATTTACATTTTCAAGAAGCTTATACAAGACTCTTTTCATTTGCCGTATCCAGAACATTCATTCAATTCAAAATGGCATTCTTGGAGACCTGTGAACCAGGGAACTATTTGCGTGCAGTATATCTTGAAGGTGTTCACAGCCAATCGAGGAAACAACGGTGGAATGATTCCTATTTCAGAACAATTTACGAGGAAACAAGGCGCAGTCGGCGATAGAGACATATGAATATTGGAAAGTGACTGAAATGAAAATGAGGCCCTTGATATTTTTTTCAATGCAAATTCGTTTTCACTCGATGTAAACGATGGTTAGTTATCATTTCTCAAATGGAGTATCATTTGGTAGTGAATGAAGATGGTGAACATTTCGGTGCGAAAAGTTGCGACTGTATGACTGTATGGACGATGGGAGATAACTCTATTTTAACATGGAGCTCAGTAATTCATTTTATGACAAGTATCTTCCCGGCAGGCACATGACGTCGAAATGACGTCATATTGGCGTCGATGCGACATGGTGACGTCGCATCGATGTCAGTGTGACGTCATTAGGACGTCATGTACCTGTTTTTTGGTCTCGTCTAGGTTGATGCAAATTATTGCTGGCTTGTTGGTAGTTAAGATCGGATAGCTGAAACAAGTTTTCTTTGATCATGTGTATCTCCGTCTGTATGTTTATTTGAATACTTTTGTTGTGTGTCTGTCTCTTTGTCTTTGGTAGGAGCCCGGTAGGTCAATGGGTTAAGCGCTAGCCTAGTTACTGATCTAACTAGCCGGGTTCGAGTCCCTCAAGCGAGGCGAGAATCTTTCCTACCGTAAATACGGGGTTCCCTTGCACACAGCCTTTCATTATCATCCTGATATAATAACTGAAATACTGTTGAAAAGGACGTAAAATCACAAGCCATCTTTGTCTTTGTAAATAGAAAATTGGTTGAAGGTACATCATTGCAGAGTCCGGATGCGCTTAAACAGGCGCACATGCTGCGACCTTGTACCCATGCCCCTAGGGAAAAGAAATGATGCCAAAATTTGCACCTATTGCCAAAACTGAAATGGACAAGAAAAATGTCATAAGTGCCTTTTCATTTATTATTTTCTTATTTGCTTTAACTATTGCAGAACTTAAATGTACGGAAAATTAGATGTGTCTGCGTGTGTGTTTTACTGCCCAAATATAAGAATAAGCTCCTTAGAAATTTTGGTATGCAGTTAATTCTTACGGGCCACCAGGGTTCAGCTCCTATAAAATGTAGGTTACTATGGTGCTTAAGTGGGTTTCATCTGTTTGTGCGACTCCACTTTGGTTGAAGGTACATCATTGCAGAGTCCGGATGCGCTTAAACAGGCGCACATGCTGCGACCTTGTACCCATGCCCCTGTGTTTGCACAACGTCCTTGTTGTAGCAGAAGGCCGCAGTAAACAGTATCCAGGACGCAGTAGGCAGACAGTAGACGCTTCACTGGACAGTAAATAGTATACAGAAAACCGCGAACAGCATGCACTACTTTTCAGCATGCTCCAAAACGAAAAGCGAGTGGACAGTGCACATTAGACGGTAAACAGTAGATCTTTAACGTTAAGAGAAACGTATTTTCCTTCGCACAGCTTAGAAATACATGTATATTCATAATGAAATCGGGGAAAAATAAAGATTATCAAAGAAAAAAATAATAAAACTAGAAAAAAAAATAAAAGAACAGCAGACAAAAGTCTACAGCACCCGATATTCCCAGACAGTTGCCCAACCGAGTAGGTATCCGTTGCTCAACGGACCAATCGTTGAGCGCTGTTAAGCAGAGACTTTCCTTAACAGACCAATCATTGAGCGACGTTAAGAACAGAGCTTGTTGTTGTTGTTGCTTAACCACCCAATCATTGAGCAGTATTTATTCATCCGGGACATTCTGATTCTCATTCAAGATGGCGGCAAATTGACTATATTGCGGGCTGCTGGCTGCGGGCCGCGGGCTGCGGGTCGCTGGCTGAGTGCTGCAAGTTGCTGGCTGCGGGCTGCGGGCTGATACTTTCATAACTACTGCCTTAATTATACTCAGTAAGGTGGATTAGATAACTGAATACTGCCAATTAATTTTTGCCATGAAAAATGTGAATCAGCATGGCATAGGGGAAACAGCTCCTACACTTGTTTTCCTGCTTGGAAGACATAGTGATACAGCCATAGTATAAACATGGAGTGGAGACTTGGAGGGGCATCATGGAGTGGAGCCATGTAATGGAGTCTAGTTTTACAATGATCCAAAATTTTGGACATACATGTTTGAGCAAAAAGGCCCCTATCAGGAGGAGTGGTCCTCTACCAAGTTTGTTCAAATGGTGGCCACAGGGTTCAAAATGGCCCTGGGGCAGGGCTTCTTGGGTTCGAAAATAAAAATACTTAAAAATCTTCTTCACCAGAACTACTTGGCTCAGATGCTTGAAATTTGGTATGTTACATTGCCTAGATGTCCTCTACCAAGTTTATACAAAAGGTGGTCCCAGGTTTCAAAATGGCCCTCGGGCAGGGGGCCTTGGGTTCAAAACTTAAAAATACTTAAAAATGTTCACTCCAGAACAGCAAGGCTCAGATGCTTTAAATATTTGGTATGTGGCATTGCTTAGTGGTCCTCTACCAAGTTTGTTCAAATGGTGGCCCAAGGGTCCAAAATGGCCCTGGGGCAGGGGGTCTTGGGTTTGAAACTAAAAATACTTAAAAATCTTCTCCTCCAGAACTGCTTGGCCCAGATGCTTGAAATTTGGTATGAAGCATTGTTTAAAAGTCCTCTTTCAAATTTGTTCAAATGGTGGCCCCAGGGTCCAAAATCACCCTGGGGCCGGGGGTCTTTGGTATGAAACTAAAAAATACTTAAAAATCTTCTCCAGAACTGCTTAGCTCAGATGCTCGAAGTTTGGTATGTCGCATTGCGTAGTGGTCCTTTACCAAGTTTGTTCAAATGGTGGCCCCAGGGTTCAAAATGGCCCCAGGTTAGGGGGTCTTGTTTTCGAAACTAAAAAATACTTAAAAATCTTCTTCGGCAGAACTGCTTGGCTCAGATGTTTGAAATTTGGGTATCATTGCCTATTGGTCCTCTTCCAAGTTTGTTCAAATGGTGTCCACAGGGTCCAAAATGGCCCTGGGGCAGGGGGTCTTGGGTTTGAAACTAAAATATCTTCTTCTCCAGAACTGCTTGGCTCAGTTTGGTTTGTAGCATTGCCTAGTGGTCCTCTTCCAAGTTTGTTCAAATGGTGGCCTCAGGGTCCAAAATGGCCCCAGGGCAGGGAGTCCCAGGTTTGAACCATAGAAATACATAGAAAAATATTAAAAAAATCTTCTACTTCAGAACCGCAAGGCTCAAATGCTTGAAATTTGGTATGTAGCATTTCCTAGTAGTCCTTTACCAAGTTTGTTCAAATGGTGGCCCCAGGGTCCAAAATGGTCCCCCGACAGGGAGTCCTAGGTTTGAACCATAGAAATATATAGAAAAACATTCAAAAATCTTCTTCAGAACCACTTGGCTCAGATGCTTGAAATTTGGTATGTAGCTTTGCCTAGTAGTCTTTTACCAAGTTTGTTCAAATGATGACACCCAAGGCCTAAAATGGCCCCGCCCCAGGGGGTCCTGGTTTTGAACCATAGAACTACATAGAAAAATATACAATAATCTTCTTCAGAACCACTTGGCTCAGATGCTTGAAAATTGGTGGGATGCACTGTCTTGTTGTCCTTTTTCAAGTTTGTTCAAATGATAGCCCCAGGGTCCAAAATCGCCCTGTGGCAGGGAGTCCTGGGTTTGAACCATAGAAATACATAGGAAACTATTAGAAAGCCTTCTTCCTCAGAACCACTTGGCTCAGTCAGATGCTTGAAATTAGGTATGATGCATTGCTTGGTAGACTCCTACAAAGTTTGTGTAAATGGTGGCCCTGGGATCCAAAATGGTCCTGGGGCGGGGAGTCTTGGGTTCGAAATCAAGATGTACTTAAAAACCTTGAGGCTCCTTCTCCAGAACCCCTTGGTGCAGATGCTTGAAATTTGGTATGATGCATTGCCTAGTGGTCCCTTACCAAGTTTGTTCAAATGATGGTGCCAGGGTCAAAAATGGCCCTGCCACAGGGGGTCCTGGGTTTGAACCATAGAAATACATAGAAAAATATTTAAAAATCTTCTTCTTCAGAACCACTTGGAAAGTTTTGAATGTCTGCGTCTGTTTTCGATAACATTTCTATTGTAAAATTACAAACAAGAGAAACGGTGTGATTTGATATAAGACAGAGTGCTAGTATTCACAGTGCAGCACGACGGAAAAAAACAAAGATTAAATATTCATTGTCCTCTGATATTATTGGCTAAATTTGAAATACCCGTTATTTGACCAATGAAATCTTGTGAAATGTGGAACAATATCGAAATTATACGAGGCTGCACCTCGAAAAATCACTGATAGTCATTTATTTCTATTGAATTGATTTAAAGATTTGTTTTTGTTGAAGAGTTTTGTTGATTCATTCCATATTGTCTGATGACTATTAAAACTAGATAGCTTGTAGCACCCCTAATAATTACACAATTTGTGCATACATATATACATGGTCATTTGTTCCAAACTACCTATAAAATTTATAAAATATTGCGAGGGATAGGTCTGAGTAACAGTGCAAACCCAGATCGGAATGAAGGAGCAGTCTTGGTAGTGTCTACACTGCTTGCCATTCCATCTGTAAAGCTAGTATCTCACTGGGATGCGACAACTGGCGACTAGTTTGAGACAAAGATTTGCGATAAAATCCGCGACTTTGCGACATTTTTCATATTCGGGTCTCACTGAAATGGTGATTACGACATATTTGCGAGTGTCGCACGAATGTCGCACGAATGTCGTACGATTATCTCACGAATCTTGCCCAAATTCGCCTTGAGTTCGCACACACGTCGCGCGACATTCGTGCGACGTTCATGAGACACTCGTGCGACGTTCGCACAATAAAATTGCGATTATTTCTCTCGTGCTACTGTGTCACGATACTCTCGCGAACGTCGCACGACTGTCGTGCGAAGGTCCTGCAACAGTCGTACGATGATGTTGCGAGAAAATGAGAACCTATTGACATTCCAGCAATTTTTTAATCATCAGACGTCAGAAAGATGGATAGTGTGTTTTATCTTAACATATGGGGTGGTTCAGCCAGAACTCAGCCAGTACATTCTGGTGGGCATCCTTCCATGGGTAATGTTTCTCACTCTCAATGCCCAGTTTCTTTTTCTTCCTTGTTTCACCCGTCAGAGAAATCGTGGGAGCTCCCGAGCTCTCGTCGTCGGAGGGAACAGGAGCTGGGACTGTTTCGGCTTCCTGTGTTGTGGTTTGATGGCCGGGTGCAGTGGCTGCCCTACCCCTACCTCGCCCTTTTCTGATCTTTGCTGGCATGATGCCCATGTTGGAACTGAATGAGTGCAAACTGTTTGCGAGAAACATAATTGTCCGAGTTACGTGGGACGAAAATACGAACCATTCACGACACTTTTGCGACATTGCGAGTAATTTAAGACACTCGCACGATAGTCGTAAGATATTCGTACGAATGTCTCACGACGTTCGCGCGAAAGTTACTCAGATTTATTTGCTCGCAATTTAGTCGAGGAAGTGTCTTATTTATGTCGCAATTTGCTCGCAATATAGTCTTATTTATTTCGCAAATTTTTCTTGTTCACGGTCATTGCGACTCGCCGGAAACTAAATTGCGATGGGTCCGCGACGTGTTCGCGACACCCGCGATGACTTTGCGACTATGTTGCGACTATATTGCGAGAAATTTTGTCGCATAAAAAAGTTTTACATGTAAAACTTTTTTGTGCGACAATGCGAACCGTTTGCGCCAGTTTGCGACTCACGCGAGGATATTGCGAATCCCCGCGAACGTTTCAAGACAGTTTTGAGACTCATCCGCGAATGCAATTCGCAATCAGTCGCAAACTGTCGCATCCCAGTGAGATAGGGGCTTTAAGCTCAGGTCCCACAGAGCTTGCGACCGTGCTGCGACCTATCCGCGACAAAAAATCTGACAGTCGCACAGAGGTTGCAGAGGTCGCGGAGAGGTTTTATAATGGATGCTACAAGGTCGCCGAGTTGTCGCCGAGCAGTCGCCAATCAAAATTAGTTGCAGCCAGTCTTTTGAGCATCCACAAAAGACTAGCCACCACTGATTTTGACCGCCGACTGGTTGCAATGGTTTTCTGGAAGTCGCCGATCGTATTATTTTAGTCGCTGACCAGTTGCTAATCGGTCGCCGATCGGTTTCATCAACACTTTGGCTCTGAAATGTTGCAACCTTGCTGCGACCTATCTGTGATCTGTCGGTGACTGTTTGACAACTGATCGGTGACTGACCACTGGTGAGTCGGCGATCAATTGGTGGCTGGTCGCCGACAGGTTGCAGCGTGCGCCGAACGATTTCCGAATGATCCGTGACAGGCCGCCGACTTGTAGCCGACAGGTTGCAGCGTGCGCCAATAGATCATGGTTTGCAGTGCTAGCTTTAAAACGAAAAGCTGTCTTTGTATCCTGGCATCATGTTATTACCAGGGTTCAAAGTGTTAGCATCAGGGTACATTGAGGACGCCCCACCATCACCACCACCAAAAAATAACCCGGTACCAAACAGACAGCAGAAATGACTCTAGAAGTTCGGACGCCTGCTTCATATTCAGATGAGGAATCTCAACAGTCAAAGGAGGAATCTCAATAAACTGCGGCCTTTTTGAAACCAAGGTTTAGAGGGTTATCATGCGAACCGAACAACCAACTAAATGTTTTGTACCACTTCAGAAACTGAGGGTGAGGTTGGGCCTGTAAAATCGATTTAAGCCCCCCAGTAATTCATTACTGACCGTTCCAAGGCGGTAGTTCTGTTGTGGTTCTTTGTTGCCTGTTTTTGGTGTCAGAGTTTCTGTGATGTTTTACCTTATGTATGTTATTATTATTTTTGGTTCGGTTTGGGTTGCTGAGTGGCCACCTTTTGGGAACAAGCTGCTCACTCGGTTGGCCATATGTTCTCTGTATCTTGATTATTTGTAATCTTAGTTGTTTCCAACTATGGTTTGAGGGCTGGATTTGGATTTTGATTGTTTCAGTTCCTGGTCTTTGCATACTTTTTACTTTTATCCAGTACTGTGTTCTCCTCCTCCGTCTTAATCGCCTGTTCACCATCATAGACAATACAGGTGCAGGCTGGTTGTTTCGTTGCTAGCAAGCAACTGAATTTGTAGCTGTGTTAGTTTGACAACTTTCACTGAAATGGTTTCATTCTTGTCACCACATTTCCATTGATTTTTTTTTTTTTTTTTTTTGATGGCAGAACGGTCGTCAATCAGTCTTCGACCAGTCGCCGTTCAATTGAAACCAGTCGCCGAAGAATTGTTGATTGGTCGCTGTCTGGTTGCCGATCATTCTAAACTAGTTGCAATCCTGTCGCCGATCCTACGCCGACCAGTAACTGTTGCAGTGAGGTTGCCGATCAATTACGGACTACACGCGAAAGCTGTCGCCGACTGTACGGCGACTGATCGGCGACCATATTTGAAGAGGAAAAGTAGTTGCAATGGTTGGAGAGGTCGTAGGTCAGTTGCAGACAAAATCAGTCGCAAAGCGGTCGCATAGCAGTCGCAAGCTCTGTGGGACAGAGGCATTAGATGCTTAAATGCACTACAACAAAATGTTCAATTTGAGGACAGCTACAGCTACCTATAATTTCAGGTGTCCCAATTTTTAGAATTATATAGTAAACTCCAAGTCTCCAATCCAGACGGCCCGGGCCGGATAACGCAATCGGCAGGGCACCTGACTCGTAAGTCAGAGGTCCTGGGTTCGAATCCCGGTCTGGCCACATGCTTTCGTTTCTCCTTCCGCTGATTCAAGAAGGGCAGTTGTCAGTTACTGGCGAAAGTATGTGCACTTAGTACTGGTTAACCGTTTTAATAGGAGGTCTAAGCTTGCCCAGGAATAGTGTGGTTAGGTTAACTGACCGTCCCGACATGACCTTAGTTGTTTATCGTGGACATTAAGCATCAAATCAACCAACCAAAAAATCCAATCCAGACTCCTCTCCAATACTCCATTCCATGTTTCATGCTATGCACAACAGGGCAAACCACTTGTAGGGAAAAGACTGATTTTATCTGATTTATAGTGTGTGTGAGTGTGTGTGTGTGTGCGTGAAACATTTTCTACATGTATATATATATATTTATTGTAAATACTCAGACACTGCTACCATGTCTTGATTTATCTTCTCAGGACATTTTATACAACTTTTGGCATAGACCCTGATCAGACTGTTCCAACAAGCAGTCAGATCTGGGTCTACACTGTTTGTGAAAACATTAGAGCTAATGTTCAAATATTTGGGGTAAATATGGTATGTCAGTCATCATCACAGGTTTTGATTGGGCTTAGGGCCTATCTACTGGTAGTTTCCCAATAAAACAAATTTAATGACAGTCCCACTTGTCTAAGACAGCTCAGAAGATGCCTCTACAAACTTGATTTAGTAAACATTGAACAGCCATGACATGGTGTGCCTGGTGTACATCTGTTTGCTCATGGTGAGTGTACCTTATCTATTAGCTATAAGATGAGTCTATGGGAATGGATAGATATTTTGCAGTTTTTGTAGAGCTAAATTGTCAAAGTACGGTACATATGTGCATAAACACAAGAAAGCGAAACCTCTGATCAGGCTGCTCAGAAATGCCATAAGGTTGTTTTTTTTCTTTGTGACATGGCCCATATACAATATTAAGACTGAACTGTAAATGGGTTGTTTCAAAAGAAAACCTACCTTTGGATTTCTTAAAACTCTACCTAAAGAATCCCTATGACTGACACTGTATAGGTAGATAGCCCATAAATACAAACAGGGAAGACTTTATGATCAGACCGAGTCTTCTCTGGCTGCACATATCAGAAAGATCTCATATCTCGCAATGCAGCCAATGTTTTTTTTTTATTTAAGATTATTTTCATTATTTGATCCACGACGCGAGAAAACAAACAAAGTGGTTGTGCACCTAGTGCATACTCAAATCAGCCTGGGCATCCGCCCAGTCTGATAAGAGTCTTTGCTGTCCACATGAAGGTAGCTTAGATCCTTCACTACCCTTTAAGCGCTTATGGAAGGCTCTGCTCAGGCTAGGCAGCTGTCCAGGTTGATCAGAGTCTGCACTGGGCGGACAACCACTTTGTTGGTTTTCTCTTGTCACAGCTCATTTTTATTATTTGAAAATATCAGTTCATAGGCTTAATATATGACTCCCATGTGACAAAAAAAAATTCAGTCCTAATTTGAAGAAACCTTTTCTTCTGCCTTTACTCAAATCACTGATACAATGCACATGTGTCAGCCCTAATGAGATGTAAATCAGAAATTATCAGGGAGTGAGGAATGACTTAAAACACTTGTACTGTTCTTTAAAAACATGGAACGGAATGAGGTGAAATGGGATGGACGGACAGGCAGGGAAGTTTCCTTTGTTCCACTGATGTGGGAAGACACTCTTACAGGAAAGCATTTTCTCTCTCTTAGAGAGCAAATCTTTCTTGTAAGAGTACCATCCCAGGTTCTGAGACCTAACTGTAGCCAATGGAATGTAGATTACCCTGTCTATTCCATTCCATTCCATGCCACACATTCCATTCCAGGTTTTGAAACTACAAAACAATGTAGCTAATATGAAATTCCTAGACAAAAATTACAAAGGGGCATAATTCCATCAGACATGTAGGGTCATGGTTCTTGTTCTCTGCATATCCTCTGATATTTGTACAAACTTTCATGAAGAAACGGTTTTCAAGATATGGAGCAGACATTAAAGGCCCCATTGCTCTATCAGCATGAAAAATTCTATCGTGAAGTATTACTGCAAGCTTCTCACTACAGTTTCTACATTATATATGATCGTGATTGGCCGGCTTTGAAAAATTAAAACGTCATTGAGTTTCTAATAAAAACGATTTGAAAAATATTTAGGTCATTTTAGTTGGCAACTATTATGACCTACTTTCGATTTCACAAGTTTCATTACATGGTAAAAATACAAGGTACGAGAGATAACAATACAAGGTACAGTAGGCAATAATACAATGTACAGTCATTTAACAGTTGATAAAAATACAATGTAAGGCAAGGATCTCATTTCTTGTCTCGCTGTTGTGTGAGCTAATTGCCCAACGGGAAACCAGAAAGGAAAGCCGTATTTTTACGAGGAGACTTGTTATTTTTTCAAAAAAAAGACCTTATTCCTTCTTTTTTGCCAGTTATATGCCACAAAAAGCACAACAACCGACATCATCAATTCTGAAGGCTGTACCAATTTTATAAGGATTTTTGATTCGACGATTTTTACCACCGATAGGACTATGGAGACTTTAAATCACTATATGAAAAGTACAAAGATGCATAATTCTGTCGAAACTGAAAGTAGGGTTATGGTTCATTTTTCTGCACATTGTCTGATGATGCTTCATATTTGAACAAACTTTTATGCAGAAATCTTTTCGGTTTTTGAGATATGGAGAGGACAATAATGTAACCCTTTTGAACTTTGACCTCTAAGTGTGACCTTGACCTTTGTTGAACACTGTTGAAATACAAGTTGTGCAAGTTGCCTCAATAAGATGAACATTGGACTCAAGTCTCAAGCAATCTTTTAAGAGGTTAAGGAGATACGGAGTGGACATGAATTTAATATAAAATTTCAATACAAAAAATACAAGGAGCATAATTTTGTGAAAAGTGAATGTAAGTTTATGGTTCCTTTTCCCTGCACATCATCTGATGGTACTTTGTTTGTATACAAACTTTCATGAAGAAATCTTAAACGGTTTTTGAGATATGGAGCGGACACGAAGCTTATGTGAAATTGCAATATTAAAATACAAAAAATATTAAAAATTAAAAATACAAAGGGACATAATTCAGTCAAAACAGAATAGGATTATGGTTCTTTTTCTCAGCATATCGTTTGATGGTGCTTTATCTTTATGCAAATTTTCATGAAGAACTTTTAAACGGTTTTCAAGATATGGAGCGGACACAAAGATTATACGAAATTACTATACGAAAAATACAAAGGGGGTGTAATTTTGTTAAAAGTGAAAGTAGGATTATGGTCCTTTTTCTGTGCACATCGTCTGATGGTGCTTTATAATTATACGAACTTTCATGCAGAATCTTTAACGGTTTTCGAGATATGGAGCGGACAGGAAGCTTTTATGAAATTACTATATGAACAAGAGGGCCAAGAGGCCCTGAATCGCTCACCTGAGCAAAAAGGTCAAAGGTCAAACTAGGGTCATCACTTGAACAAACCTGATAGTTTGCAACCATTTCCAAATGGGTCTGAAGAAGAAGATTTTTGAATATTTTTCTAAATATTACTATGGTTCAAACCCTGGACACCATAGGGTCGGGGCATTTTGGACCCTGGGGCCATCATTTGAATAATCTTGGTAAAGGAGCACTAGGCAATGCTAGAAGCTAACTTTCAAGCCTCTGATCCAAGTGGTTCTGGAGAAGAAGATTTTTTAAATTTATCTATGCATTTCTGTGGTTCAAACCCAGGACTCCCTGGGGCAGGGCCATTTTTGACCCTGGCGCCATCATTTGAACAAACTTGGTAAGAGACCACTAGGCAATGCATCATTCCAAATTTCAAGCATCTGCATTAAGGGGTTCTGGAGAAGAAGATTTTAAAGTACATTTTAATTTCGAACCCCAGACTCCCCACTCCAGGGCCATTTTAGATCCCAGGGCCACCATTCTTGTAGGAGTCCACCATGCAATGTATCATACCGAATTTCAAGCATCTGAGCCAAGTGGTTCTGAAGAAGAAGATTTTCTAATAGTTTCCTATGTATTTCTATGGCTCAAACTCAGGACTCCCTGCCGCAGGGACATCATTTGAACAAACTTGGAAAAGGACTATCAGGCAATGCTACATACCAAGTTTCAAGCATCTGAGCCCTGCGGTTCTGAGGAAGAAGATTTTTCAATATTTTTCTATGTATTTCTATGGGTCAAACCTGGGACTTCCTGCCCTGCAGCCATTTTGAACCCTGGGGCCACCATTTGAACAAACTTGGTAGAGGAACACTAGGCAATGTTACATACCACATTTCAAGCATCTGAGCCTAGTAGTTCTGGAGAAGATTTTAACATATGTTTTAGTTTTGAACCTAAGACCACCTGCCCTAGGATCATTTAAACCCTGGAGCCACCATTTAAACTTGGTAAAGGACTACTAGGTAATGCATCATACCAAATTTCAAGCATCTAAGCCTTGTGGTTCTGAAGAAGAAGATTTTTTAATATTTTTCTTTGCATTTGTATGGTTTAAACCTTGGACTCCATGCCAAGGGGTCATTTTAGACCCTGGAGCCAACATTTGAACAAACATGGTAAAGGACTATTAGGCAATGCTACATACCAAATTTCAAACATCTGAGTCTTGCTGTTCTGAAGCAGAAGAATTTTTAAATATTTTTCTATGTATTTCTATGGTTCTAACCTGGAACTCCCTGCCCCTTGACCATTTTAGATCCTGGGGACACCATTTGAACAAACTTGGTAGAAGACCACTAGGCAATGCTACATACCACATTTCAAGCACCTGAGCCAAGTAGTTCTGGAGAAGAAGATTTTTAAGTTTTTTTTAGTTTTGAACCCAAGACCACCTGCCCCATGGCCATTTTGGACCCTTGGGCCACCATTTGAACAAACTTGGTAGAGGAGCACTAGGCAATGCTACATACCAAATTTCATGCAACTGAGACAAGCAGTTCTGGAGAAGAAGATTTTTAAGGTATTTTTTAGTTTCGAACCCAAGACCCCCCACTCCATGGCCATTTTGGACCCTGAGGCCACCATTTGAACAAACTTGGTAGAGGTCCACTAGACAATGCTTCGTATCAAATATCAAAGCCCTAGGCCTAGCGGTTTCAGAGAAGATGTCATTTAAAGCAAATTGTTGACGACGGACAACACCCGACGAACGACGGACACCGAGTGATCACAATAGCTCACCCTGAGCCTTTGGCTCAGGTGAGCTAAAATACAAACGGACATAATTCCGTCAAAAAAGAAAATAGGGTTATGGTTCTTTTTCTCTGCACATCATCTGATGGTGCTTTATATTTGTACACATTTTAATGAAGAAATCTTAAATGGTTTTCAAGATATGGAGCGGACACAAAATTTTACCATTATACCTTTGACCTCTAAATGTGACCTTGACCTTTGTCAAACATCATTGAAGTATGAGTTCTGCACATCATCTCAATAAGGGGAACATTTGACCAAAGTTTCAAAAAAATCTTTCAAGGGGTTAAGGAGATATGGAGCGGACACGAAAAGTTAACGGACAGAGGGACTGACAGACGGACGGAGGTCAAGACATAATACGACCCGTCTTCGACGGGCGTATAAAAATGTTAAAATTTACAAATTGAGTGTACATAACACCCTGATTTTTTAATTCTTTCTGAGTGATCAGGTCTCGAACTCCTATAGGTCATATTCTGATTAACTGTCAAAAAGTTGGTACATGTAACAGCAAAAATGGCCCGCAGTCAACGGCCCGCAGCCCGCAACAGCGCCCCGCAGCCCGCAACAGCGCCCCGCAGCCCGCAGCCAGCGGCCCGCACCCCGCAGGCCCGCAAAATAGCGACTCTGAGATGGCGGCGCCCATGTATTTTGACAACTGGACCCGGAAATATCGGTTAAATCGTGAATTAGACATTATTCAAGAATTATTTCTGCTATATTTAGGCGTGGTAAGTTCATCCTGATAAACCTCTGTATCGTTTTAGTGCGACTTTTGAAACTGGAAAGTCTTACCACCAGTTTTCGTGGTTTTTGATCTTCAAACAGATTTCTGCGACTTCTGAAAGTTCTGTATTGATTATAAAAAACGGAATAACAAAATTTCTTTTAGCTGTTTATATGCCTGGAACTCCCACAGCATGTTACATTGAATACTCGAACCTTTTAACGCGATGAAGGTTTGTTTTTTTGGCCTCTTTGGGGAATGTAGGTCTCTGTCTCTGATTTGAGTTCCTTTTGAAACCAACAATAGCTCTATATGATGATAGTTAAACAATTGTAATTCTCTGCTGAATCTGTGCTTTTCTAAGTTATCGGTGGCAGACTGGAGTATGGGTCATTCTGGTTATAGGTTGCAGACTGTGGTTTGTGTGTCTCATTCCGATGTATCTAAAAGATCCCTCCTTGGTCTGATTTTTAGGGGTTCTGTGTTCTGTACCTAACGGTTTGAGGCACTAACGAAATGGGTGCCCAACTTAGTATAAGGCGAAAGTGGATATTTAAAGCAACAGAACAAGTGAGGCCGGTCAAGACTAGAGGTGCAACGATTCACTTCGATGCATTGAAAATCCGGTTCACAAGGGCCGATTCGATTTCGATAACAACTCCACTAATTTCGATTCGATTCACAATTCCCCGTATGGGTAGTCCGTGTTTTAGACCCGCTCTTAATATTATAACGCTGTTTATAACGTAACGTACTTGTTCTTGTTCTTGTTCTTGTTCTTGTTCAAAACCTCCTTCAAAGGAGAACCGCACCAGAGTGCGTCGTCACGGCTGGTAGAATATCCCTTCTATATCCCTCCACCAAGAATATACATATGTACACTTGCTCTGCGTTAAAGTTTCATTATAATATTTACTTCTAGGTATTAGTATCAGTGTCCGCCTTGCTGGACCTATTCGCCACTGACTTTAAAAGTCTAAATCTATGAGTATGCAGGATGTATAACAATCTTCGACTATGATACTCAACTGCTGTCAAATCCTTCAGCTTAATTCGCCCGACACCAAGCAGCACTGAACTGTCAATAATAATCTGAACTTTCTGCTCCACAGTAAGGTTAGTCCAAACAGTATTAGAGAGTTCTGAGAATTCCTTAATAAGCTGACTCAAAACTGGACGTCTAACGCCATCAAGAAGTGGACAAATCAAAATGAAATGCTCGACTGTCTCTGGATCAGTACCACACAATTGACAAATTGCACTAATCTCGTTCCCATTGAATTTTGCCCGATTTGTTTGAAGGATATATGTACCAGTTATTATTTTCAATTTTACTGGAAAACGTGTATTTTCTCTAGCTGAGCCTGTACTGTTTTGCAGAACTGGGTGTAATTTTCCAAGTCTTACTGAGTCAGAATTCAGATATTTGAGAGATCCATATAATGGCTTAAGAGTTTGCAATTTCTCTAACCAATATGAGAAAATTGCTGTATTCACTGTAGATTTCCATAGTAACCGCTCAACCGGATTGTCCAAATAAACTTCCATATCGTCAAGATCGTACAGCCATAAGATCCTCTTAACTTCAATAAACCAGCTGTTACTCTTAACATTCTTAACTGCATACTGACGCCGTGCAAGTCTCTTTTCAATACTGTCCTCGGACTGATTACAGATATTGTTAAAAAAGATAAGTACTTTCAGATGAATTCTGGCTTCCACTGGTAGTATGCCTGATAGTAGATACACTGCCACATCTGCAGTATTCGACGGGAGAGACAATATTCTTTTTAGGAATTTCTTTTGGAACAGTTCTAAACGTTCTAAATGCGGTCCTTTAGGTACCAAAAGTTCCATTCCATATAGAAGTACCGGAAGAACATATGTTTTATAAAGATGAACAGATGTTACTGGATCCAGTCCATTATGACCGTGGAGTCCACTCGGTATCAGGCTATAAACTGTTCTAGTGGCTTTTTTTGGTCACTAATAATTAGGTCATCCAATCAATACGGGTGTTTCGTTTCCTTATCGGTAGGGTTATCAAAATGGCGTCTAACGATGACTCGCAGAAACCTGTGCTCAAAGATGCACCCAAAGATAAATAGAAGTGTAAATATAACAAAATAAAGTGATAAACATGATGAATTAAGGTAGCATAAAAGCAATCATGAATGGAATCGAATTAATCATATCGAGGTGTCTGAAATCGAAATCGAATCGAATCGGTCGTTTGGTGAATCGTTGCAGCTCTAGTCAAGACCTTAAATATGACTATTAAAATGGTCAAAATGTTAAGTATTATACATACATGGGTTCCGGGTCATTTCAGTTCATTGGTGTTATCGGCACCACCGTCGTGCGAATAATCTCAGCCCAAAAATATACCCATTAAAATTCTCCATAACCCCCAATATAGTCAACTAGCCCTCTCCCCCACACACAGACACATCAAAAATAAATAAACAACAATATTTAAATTCAAAATTTTGAACTAAAAAACATCAGCCCAGCCTATGCATATAGAAAATATTAGAGTACCCTTGGAGCCGCACCAGCTTCCTGCATTTTGCCGGGCCGCGTAGCGCAATCGGTAGGGCACCTGACTCATAAGTCAGAGGTCCTGGGTTCGAAACCGGGTCTGGCCACATACTTTCGTTTCTCCTTCCGCTGATTCAAGAAGGGCAGTTGTCAGTTACTGGCGAAAGTATGTGCACTTAGTACTGGTTAAACGCTTAGGAGGTCTAAGCCTGCCCAGGAATAGTGTGGTTAGGGTAACTGACCGTCCCGACATGACCTTAGCTGTTTACCGTGGACGTTAAGCATCAAATCAACCAAAAGCTTCCTGCATTTTACTCAAATTAAACCATTAAAAATAAAACTTGGGCCGAGCCGTCCCACTAAGGTGTTCCAAAGGGCTCCAGATTGAAAAATGGGCCGAATCGTCTGGGCCAAGGAGTCCCAGGCGGAAATGACCTGAAACCCATACATGTAGTCTTGTTCAACATTTTGGTTTACACTTATAAGCCAATTTCAGTCTGCATATTGCATCCAGGTTATTTTACTGTTTATTAAGCATCATGCACAGATCCGGTGCACCACCAGACCAGGAAGGGTCCAGCCGCACACCAGAGAATCCGACAAATTTTACAATTGTGAAAACCCATTTTCAAATATTATTTGTCTCTATCAATTTTCGCATACATGCAAGACATTGAGACAGATCAGATGCCCACCGCTGTGGCCAGTGTGGGTCAGTGGTGTGGGTTCGAGACCCGCACAGGTCACATGTGGGACAAGCCAAGTTCTGCTTGCGGGTGTATCAGATGGTTTTTCCACGGGGTATTCCCATTGTTGCCCAACCTACTGATAGGCTTGTATAGATATGAGTAAAATAATCTTGAAAGGGACGTAAAACTGAATAAAAAAAGATCTGGTGCCACATATGCGCGCCTTATCAGGGCGTTTGTTTATCACTACAGATACTGAGCAACCCCTTTATTCTTGAATTTATTTTCAACTTCTAACCATATTCTGTAGTTGTGCAGCCAATTTTGTGTCGGAACTGGTCAGAAAACTCAAATACAAATATTTTCATACATTTTATGGGGATAGTGACATTATCCTTCAATAACAAAAAGTATCTCAATACACCTTAAAGCTATTTGATCCTTTGTTTTCTCTAAAAATATGCTGTGCTTCTATAAATTTGAAATGTTTGTTGTCAAATCTAGAGATAGAATAAATATATATAGGACATATCACCCTTTACTGGGCCGGTTTCTGAAGCACAACAATGAATACAAATCATTAGGCAGCACTTCTTTTGCAGCCAAGATTGTGTTTTCCTGTTTAAATCCTTTTTGATTTTTATTACATCTTCAAAAATATGCAACAAAATAATGACAACTCTTGCAAAGATTTTAAGCTACAACTGCAACTGCAGAATAAGAGAACTGATCCTGTCACAGCAAAAAAGTGGAAAGAGAAGACTTGAAATGGCATAACTACACCTTGGCCCTGTGTCAGTTAGTACCAGATGGAAGTTAAAACACTATTTCTATGAGTGGATGTGCATTAGTCTCATGCTTTTGGAACATCTGATAAATAACAAGTGTTTCATTTTCCGCATGTGACTTATGCAAAGCAAATGCAGCTGATTATCAGGAATGGCCTGTTTTATATCAGAAGACATCTTAAGGTCATGATATATGATATTCTACAGCCTTGGTAATCATTATATTCAACCAGCCAACAAGAAGGCTCTGATCAGATTGTGGGGAGGTGAAAGTTGATTTGCCACTTGGTTGTTTGCACATGCAGTTATCAGTTTGTGGTGACAAGGCCCACATTTAGTGGTAGATTTGTACACATATCATTTTGTTCTGTTTTAGGTCAGCTAAGATGGAATTGCCACAAATTCACTAAGCTGAGCTGGAATTGCCACAAAATACTAAGCTGAGCTGGAATTGCCACAAAAACACTAAGCTAAGATGGAATTGCCACAACAACACTAAGCTAAGATGGAATTGCCACAAAAAAACACTACTAAGCTAAGATGGAATTGCCACAAAAACACTAAGCTAAGATGGAATTTCCTCAAAAAACACCACTGAAATGTAACATTTGTGGAAACACCACTGAAATGTAACATTTGTGGAAACACCACTGAAATGTAACATTTGTGAAAAAGTTGACATTTCAAATTGCTGGTTTGACCTTGAAATAAGGTCAATGCCTATTAAATATAATTAACTATTCACATTTCACACCAATGTTTCTTTGCAAGTTTGGTAAAAATCCACCCATTGGTTAAGGAGACAGAGTACAGAAAAGGTTGAGTTTTACAATCATTTATTGAATGATGACCTTGAAAGTTAGGTCAAGGTCACAAATATAGAAAAATTTTACTATGTCATTTTGATAGAATTTCTAACAATGTAACTATGCATGTTTGGTCAAAATTCACCCACCAGTGAAAACAGCACTTTTTTAGATATTCTATTGAGGGTGGCCTTGACCGATAGAGTCAAGGTCACCAAATCTAATCAAGTATTTTCATTTTTAAACAAACTGTCGTTTATTTGGTTAAAATCATCCTATCTGTGGCTAAGTATCTAACTGTTAAAGATGAACCCTGATTTTTAAATTTTGAAGGCCAGTGACCTTGAACCTAAGGTCGATGTCACCACATCTAATCATCTATTGGTAAGTACTTTCATTTTTTGACAAACTGCCGTTTATTTGGTCAAAATCGTCTTATATTTGACGAAGAATCAAGCTGTTAAAGATGACACCCCTGACTGAAGCATAATGGTGACAATACCTTGAAAACAAGGTCAAGGTCACAAATCTTATCAACAATAGACACGATTATTCATTTCTGAACAAGCTGTCGTTTATTTGGTCAGCAGCTTCCCATTTTTGGAGAAGTATCTAGCTCTTGGAGATGGCACCCTGATTTTTAAATTTTGAGTGAGTGAGTGAGTGAACTCGGATTTAACGTCCCACCAACAACAAGGTCATATGGAGACGGGACCTCGGTTTAAAGTCTCATCCGAAAGACCGGAGAAGCGGGGGATCGATCTTGCGACCCCTGGATTGGTAGTCTGGAGTGTTATCCACTACACTACAGCCGCTCCTTTTAAATTTTGAATGACAGTGACCTTGAACATAAGGTCAAGGCCATCACATTTAATCATCTGTTGGTAAGTACTTTTATTTCTGAACAAACTGCCGTTTATTTGGTCAAAATCGTCCTATCTGTGATGAAGTATCTAACTGATAAAGATGAAACCCCTGACTGAGGCAGAATGGTGACAAGACCTTGAAAACTAGGTCAAGGTCACAAACCTTATCAACAACAAACACGATTATTCATTTCTGTACAAGCTGTCATTTATTTGGTCCCATTTTTTGAGAAGTATCTAGCTGTTGAAGATGGCACCCTGATTTTTAAATTTTGAATAGAAGTGACCTTGAACTTAAGGTCAAGGTCACCACATCTAATATCTGTTGGTAAGTACTTTCATTTCTTAACAAACTGCCTTTTATTTGGTCAAAATCGTCCAACATTTGACGAAGAAACAAACTGTTAAAGACCACTACCCCTGACTGAGACAGAGTGGTGATCACCGATCACCAAAGTTGAGGGATACCTACTCCCGGGGGCGATGAGCCATTCCCAGGCGGTCACCCATCCAAGTACTAACCGGGCTCGACGTTGCTTAACTTCGGTGATCGGACGAGAACCGGTGTTTTCAACGTGATATGGCCGTAGACAATAAAGTACCAATTTTAACATTTATAAAGTCTACGTATTGGAAATCCTCAAGATTTTCTATTTTTATTTATTTTATTTATTTATTTACTTATTTATTTGCTTTTCTGGCTCGAGACCACTACCAATTTTCAAATATAGTCCATACACTTTATAGTTTGTTTGTTTTTGCATCTATCAATGAAACTTTTTCACAACATTCCTAACGGTGGCACTGCACTAAAAAAATCCCATAGCTCACAGTGCAAAATGGGTCAAAGTCAATGCACTGCCAATTTTCTCCTGGTCTAAACTTTCCAAATTGAGGCATGGAATTGAATAGACAACACCTTTACCTACCAGTAATAGCTAAAAAAGTTGGGGGCTGTGCGGCATAGTTTTGACTTATTCTATTTTTTAGTGCTGACAGGGTGTAGCTCGCAGTGAAAAAATCTCGAAACTTTCACTGGCACCCCTGTGTATTTTTCAACCCCAACATGCAAAACAGCTTTGTAAATAAGCTCCATTTTTCATAATAATAAATAAGCATAACATTCAGAAAAATATTCAACTTTCATAATAAAACCAATCAGGGGCCGGCAAATATTCATTATACTCCTGAAAGCTCTCCCCAAAAGAGGCGGGGCTTGCATAATGAGCATTTTTTACTGTAGTGCAACCTAAAAGCTTATGCTCTTTTCTTCAAGTCTATGAGACATGACAAACTATCATCGACGTTAGTGTGACGTCACTGCGACGTCATGTGCCCGCTGGGTAAGGGCATCTACATGAAGAGTGAGATTCGGTTCCTCCAGTTACCTCTTGTGATGGGATTCTGAACTAATAATTTACATTTTCAAGAAGCTTATACAAGACTCTTTTCATTTGCCGTATCCAGAACATTCATTCAATTCAAAATGGCATTCTTGGAGACATGTGAACCAGGGAACTATTTGCGTGCAGTATATCTTGAAGGTGTTCACAGCCAATCGAGGAAACAACGGTGGAATGATTCCTATTTCAGAACAATTTACGAGGAAACAAGGCGCAGTCGGCGATAGAGACATATGAATATTGGAAAGTGACTGAAATGAAAATGAGGCCCTTGATTTTTTTTCAATGCAAATTCGTTTTCACTCGATGTAAACGATGGTTAGTTATCATTTCTCAAATGGAGTATCATTTGGTAGTGAATGAAGATGGTGAACATTTCGGTGCGAAAAGTTGCGACTGTGTGACTGTATTGACGATGGGAGATAACTCTATTTTAACATGGAGCTCAGTAATTGATTTTATGACAAGTATTTTCCCGGCAGGCACATGACGTCGAAATGACGTCATATTGGCGTCGATGCGACATGGTGACGTCGCATCGATGTCAGTGCGACGTCATTAGGACGTCATGTACCTGTTTTTTGGTCTCGTCAAGGTTGATGCAAATTATTCCTGGCTTGTTGGTAGTTAAGATTGGATAGCTGAAACAAGTTTTCTTTGATCATGTGTATCTCTGTCTGTATGTTTATTTGAATACTTTTGTTGTGTGTCTGTCTCTTTGTCTTTGGTACGAGCCCGGTAGGTCAATGGGTTAAGCGCTAGCCTAGCTACTGATCTAACTAGGCGGGTTCGAGTCCCTCAAGCGAGGCGAGAATCTTTCCTACCGTAAATACAATGTTCTCTTGCAGACAGCCTTTCATTATCATCCTGATATAATAACTGAAATACTGTTGAAAAGGACGTAAAATCACAAGCCATCTTTGTCTTTGGAATACAGTTGAGATTTAAGATTCCACCCAACTAGCCGGGTGATGGTCTAAATATATAGTGTTGTTAGCCTAAGTGTTACTTACTACGCGAAAAGATTAAATTCTTATCTTTTCTAATATTAATGCGCATTCTTTAAGAGCCGCGACCTCGGAAAATTGCCACATGCGACGAGAAGATTTAGCCCAGTCTGTGGTAACAGTTATGCGTTCACAACATGTATAAACAATCTTGAGCATCATACATTGGAGCGCCGTAAATTGTGCGAAAAGAAATGACAATAATCAGACTGCATTCGCTTTTACCAAGATGGGGTGAAACACATTTTTCCTTGCGCATACCTCGTGTCGTGATAAAACCAGTCTTATGTCATACGCAAAACACGCGAGTCCAGACTAGACACATGCGCAATCAGAACAGGGTATACTACGAATGAGCGTAGTCATATTTGTACCTCCTGGTTTGCTTATACTTACATATTTCGCTGCAAACATTATGGGCTGAAACATATTTTTCCTTGCGCAAGCCATTTGATTCGCGTCGTGATAAAATCAGCCTTATGGAATATGCAAAACACCTATGTCCAGACTAGTCTTTGCACTAGCACAACCAGAACAGGGTAGGCGCAATAAGTATGCCTTCTGGGAATCAAACGGTGAACTGCGCTAACTCTGACAGACTACGCAGTTGCAAAGACTTATCTTTGTACCCACTGTTTGCGTATATCGTCAAACATATTTTGCCCGGACAAGGCTCATAACGTTCAACACAAGAGATGAGCATAAAATGCATGTGCAAATATGACTGACCCTCGATTATCAACGATGTAACCCAAGGGCTGCAAGATTAACAAAAATTTACCGCAGTGATCCTAATTTTTTGGATAGATGTATCTGAGAAATCACTTTAGAATCAGATCAAGATGTGCAATGCGTCATATCCTATCAATATTTTTGACACATTGTCGGCTAGTATAAGCACCTGTTCAAATTTTAGAATATTAACATTAATTTTAAGGTGTCCCGATAGAGAGGGTAAATTAAAACGATGCAAATTCTTTGAACATCATTACAAGACACCAAGCAGGCACATGACGTCGTAATGGCGTCGATGCGACGTCATCATGCCGCATGGGCGTCATTAGGACGACATGTGCCTGCTGGGTAGTAAAGTATTTCCTAGCGGGCACATGATGTCAGAATGACATCGTACTGACGTCGACGCGACGTTATTATGTCGCATCGACGTCATTTCAACGTCATGTTCCTGCTGGGTTCCCAGCGGGCACACTGCGTCAAAATGCCGTCGGTGCGATGGCATCTAGTTGCCTTGCTGCCAATGCGACGTCTGCAGATGCAACATCATTAAAAGACACCCAACAGGCACATGACGTCGAGACGGCATCGATGCGATGTCATTATGCGCAAGGTAACACATATATACTACGGACGCCAACTATCAAATATCTCGGTATAACCATTACCAATGATTTGAAATGGAACACAGGTCAGCAATAGTTGCACAAAGGCTAATGGGACCCTTGGTTTCCTTAAACGTAACTTGGCTGCATGTCCAAAGGACGTTAAAGAGTCAGCATACAAGGGACTGGTGCGTTCAGTCCTGGAGTATGGTAGTTCAGTTTGGGACCCCCAAAGTATACTTGTTCAAGATGAACTTGACAAGGTGCAGAAAAGGGCAGCTAGATTTGTAACAGGAAATTACACATATGAAACTGGGAGTATTACTGGCATTCTGGAGAAACTTAAGTGGGAATCTCTGAAAAAGAGAAGGAAAGATAGTTGACTTATAATGCTTTACGAAGGTCTGAAGGGTGCAGCCCGTTTATCCATAAATGACATTGCTCCTCCAAGCAGGCGTACCAGGAATCAACATGTCCTGGCATTTCAAACCTCATTGGCTGAGACTGATATTCACAAGCCCAGTTTCTTCCCCCAGACTATTAGAGATTGGAATCTTTGGAAGAGACCATTATATCTGTTGCTGAGTATGCAGTGGATTCAGTTACTATGTTTACTTCTCTTGTAAGAGCTAGGGACTAGCTTCCCTGATCACAGGTCCTGGTGAATGATTGTCCTTGGGCGTATCACCAGTATACAATACTGATTTTGACCATAATTAATATCTCTCCTCCTAGCCCTGTTTTGGATGCCAAAATCTATCCATGCCAATTCTATAATACTTCTTCCAAACTCTTTCTGTCTACTGTCTGTCTCTTCCTCTTTCTTGCATTGTGTACCATGGGTAGTCTTTGTTGAACCAGACCAAGAGATGTGCCGCACCAACTCAGTTTTCGTTTCTTATTACCACTGTCAAGAGTTCGGCATGTTCTCTACAGGTAGCTTGGGTCCCCAGTTATCACTTGGTTCCTGTATGAGCTGCCCAGTAATCTTCGGTACCTAGCATATCATCATCTCTAAGGTCTGAGTTCTTTTCTCTAGCGTTGCCGTCAAAGTCAACGGCATCCAAAAAATGTCGGACTTGATGGGGTCCCCTAAAGTTTTAGAAAAGCCTTTTCATTAGTTGCATTTAGCTCAGTTTCTAAGTAACCAAAAGGGAAATAATCTTAACCCTTAAAGCGCCAAAAATTAAAATTGTTGAATTGACAAACAGTGTAGATCCATATGAGGTGGCTCATAATGAGCCACCTCATCTGAATCTACACTGTTTGCCCTCTAGTGTTCAAATTCTCAATATGATATCCCTTGGACGAGACATTTTTTGAATTTCTGCAGACGTAAATTTTGTCGTCTGCTTTTTGGCGCATTCAGGGTTAAAACTTGATACACGGTAACATCTGGGGAAGATCAACTGAACGCAATGATGCATATTTGGTCATGAACTCTTGAACATAGATAACTTAAGTTCTTGAGTTGCGTTTAGCTCTGTTTCTAAGTAATCAACAGGGATAGTCTTCAAACCTGCTGCACAAAAACATTTAGATAATAACAACTGCATGCAGTGATGCATATAAGGTCATGACCTATATTTGACAATTAATTGAACATAGATGATTTAGGTTCACCTGTTGCGTTTAGCTCAGTTTCGTAGTGACCAAAATGAGATGCAGACTTCATTCTTGATATGCAGAGACATCTGGGAAATGAAAGCTAAATGCAGTGAACCAAGCCTGATGTTGGCCTACATTTCATGGCTCACTGCACATGGAAAAAAGCTTCACCAACTACAATGTTTAATTTTAGTTTCTCAGTAACCATAAGAGGTAAAATTGTAATAATTAGCATACCTTTGCATCTGGAGAAGGACAACTAAATGGCATCATGGTCATATGACATGGACCAAATATATAAATTTTCTTCCCCCCTTTAGCTGAAAGGCTTCGTATGAAATCTAATTGAAAATGGCCCAGTAGTTTCAGAGGAGAAGTTCTTTGAAAATTTGACGGATGATGGACAAGTGACCTTTGACCAAGGTCATAAAATAACCTTGACCTCTTGAGATTCATAGGGGTTGAATTCGAATGCATTTCTATATCAGAGTCTCAATAGCAACAGAAAAATGCCCTTTTTCAGTTTTTCTCATTCAAAAGCCTAAGGGACCAAATTTGACCTTGTCACAAAATAAGTCAAGGTCAACCCAGAGTCATCATTTGTATTAACTTTGTTGTACTAGAGTCCCAGATGCTACATACCATGTTTCAAGACAATCGGCCCAGCGGTTCTGGAGAAGATTTTTAGTTGTTTGTTTTTTTTACTATATATGGGCATGGCAGCCATCTTGGCCATGTGATCTGGACCTTATATATAAACTTTCCACCCCCTTTGCATGGAAGCTGCGTATGTAATTTAATTGAAATTGGCCCAGTAGATTCTGAGAAGCCCTTTGAAATTGTTGACAAACAATGGTCCAGTGACCTTTGGACAAGGTCACAAAATGACCATGATCTCTAGAGTTTCACAGGGGTTGAATGTGAATGTATTTCCGAATCAGAGAACTCAATTGCAACAAAAAATGCACATTTTCAGTTTTTCTCATTTAAAAGCCTGAGGGGCCGAATTTGACTTGCCACAAAATAGGTCAAGGTCAACCCAGGGTCATCATTTATATAAATCTTGTAGTACTAGAGACTCTGATGCTACATATCAAATTTCAAGGCAATCGGTTTAGTGATTCTGCAGGAAAAGATTTTTTAATGTTTTTACCATATATGGGCATGCAGCCATCTTGGTCATGTGACCTGGACCAAATATATAAACTTTCTTTCCCCTTTTGCCTGGAGGCTGCATATGAAACTTAATAGAAATTGGCCCGGTAGTTTCAGAGGACAAGTCTTATGAATATGTTGACAAACAATGGTCCAGTGACCTTTGGCCTAGGTCACAAAATAACATTGACCTCTAGAGTTTAATACGGGTTGAATTCAAATGCATTTCCATATCAGAGAGCTCAGTAGCATCAGAAAATGCACTTTTCAGTTTTTCCCATTCGAAAGCCTGAGGGACCAAATTTGACCTTGCCACAAAATAGATCAAGGTCAACCCAGGGTCATCATTTATATAAACTTTGTAGTACTAGAAGTCTTGATGCTACACACCAAGTTTAAAGGCAATCAACCCAGTGGTTCTTGAGGAGAAGTTTTTTTTAAGGTTTTGACCATATATGGGCATCGCAGCCACCTTGGTCATGTGATCTGGGCCATATATATAAACTTTCTTTTCCCCTTTGCTTGGAGGCTGCATATGAAATTTAATTGAAATTGGCTGAATAGTTTCAGAGGATAAGTCTTATGAAAATGTTGACAAACAATGGTCCAGTGACCTTTGGCCAAAGTCGCAAAATGACCTTGACCTCTAGAATTTAATAGGGGTTGAATTCGAATGCATTTCCATATCAGAGAGCTCAATAGCAACGGAAAATGCTCTTTTTCAGTTAGCCCGAGGGACCAAATTTGACTTGCCACAAAATAGGTCAAGGTCAACCCAGGGTCATCATTTATATAAATCTTCTAGTACTACACTGCAAAAATAAACGGTAGATTTTACGGTAAAATAACTGGCAACCAGCTGCCAGTCCTTTTACCGTTATTTTTACGGGCGCCCGTAAAAATTGCAGGAATCATCAAGCAGAGTGGGACAGAAAATAGTAGATGTCGTTTTGGTTAGATAGCCCCTCAACAATACAAAGTTATTTTCGAGTGCGCCAAGTTAACATAAAACTTCCATTTCGTGATTTCCAACAATGTCTTACAGACAAAAACCCGTAAAAATAACGGGAAAAGGACTGGCAGCCGGTTTCCAGTTATTCTAAAAATCTTCGTAAAATCTACAGTATTTTTTTTACAGTGTAGAGACCCTGATGCTACATACCAAGTTTCAAGGCAATCGGCCCAGTGGTTCTTGAGAAGATTTTTAAGGTTTTTACCATATATTGGCATGGCAGCCATCTTGGTCATGTGACCTGGACGAAATATATAAACTTTCTTTCCCCCTTTGCCTGGAGGCTGCATATGAAATTTGATTGAAATTGGCCCGGTAGTTTCTGAGGAGAACTTTGAAAATGTTAACGGACGACGGACAACGGAGGCTACCATCCTATAAGCTCTCTCTCCCCCCCCCCCCCCCCCCCCCGGAGTCCTTGGCTCAGGGGAGCTAAAAAGTGACGCATGTATGGCCACTGACTGTATATGGCTATAGTATTGGTGGAAAGACACTGGAATGGATAGGTTCTTTTCTCCGTAGCAGGCAGCAGCGCGTAGAGTAAATGGAGTTTAATCAGATTTGGCACCCGTTTTGTAGGGCGTCCCCAACGGCACCGTTCTTGGACCATTAGTGTTCTCGTTGTACATTAACGATATAACAGAAGATATCGACTCGGAATTAAAACTTTATGCAGACGACTGCCTTTGCTACTGTGAAATCTGATTAATTAAGACACGGTGAAACTTCAGAAGGATATAGACCGTTTAAGATGTTGGGCAAGGAGCTGTGGCATAAGATTCCAACTAGTCTAATGCAATATAGTGCAGATTACACTTAGGAAATGAATCAAGAAGATCAATGCTTCCTATATTGGCATAACCATTATCAACGATTTGAAATGGAACACACGTCAGCAATATTTGCATAAAAGGCTAATAGGACACTTGACTTCCTTAGATGCAACTTGGCGGCATGCCCACTGGGCATTGATTAAAGAGTCAGCATACAAGGGACTGGAGCTTCCAGTCCTGGAGTATGGTACGTAGTTCAGTTTGGGACCGCATTATGAGTCTACTACCTTTCCTCCTCTTTTTTTTCAGAGAAGCCCACTTAGATACTCCAGAATGCCAGTCATACTCCGAGTTTCATCTATTAGGTGTTATTGCCGGTTACAAATCTAGCAGCCCTTTTCTGCACCTTCTCAAGCTCATCTAGAAGCATACCTCGGGTTTACAACGGTCTGGAGGATACAGCCAGTATGACAAATGACCTTGTTTCCACAAGCAGACGTGCCAGGAAGCGTTATTCCCTGGTATTTCTAACCCCCACTGGCTAGGACTGACACTTTATAAGTCCAGTTTCTTCCCACAAACTAGTGACTGGATATCTCTTGCAGATTTCAGCAACTGACTGTGCCAGGATTTAGTTGCTAAGTTTGCTTCTCTTATAAGGGCTAAGGACTAGCTACCCGGATCACAAGTCCTGGAGAATGATTGTCCTTGGGCGTATCACCAGTAAACAATTGTAATTCTGATCGCATCTATATTAAGATTGAATCTTATCGTAAGAAGAATGCGTGGGAAATAACTTCTGGTTATTTTGGTGAAAGCTAATACTTGTTTAAACCTCAAATTCTGTCTATCTCAAAACCGAGTTATATTGTACACTTTAATGAACATACCTGCCATTAGACATGTCTATTTTCGTTGAATATTAGATTGAGAACAAATAAAGCTGCATATTTGGGTCAGTAAACTTGTACAATTGCGTATTTCTGTCTCAGTCAGATGCTGAGGATCGCGGATTTCCCATGTTTTATTTATAAATTCACTGGTTCTCGTTTCACATACGATGCGTCTGGACTGGTGGGAACTGGATAGAAAAATGCGGGGAATTATTCTGAAAGTGAACAAACCGACTTGAAACAAAAAGAAAATTGCTGGCACTCGTGATGGTTTCATGAAAGTATTATGTGATCAGCCTGCGCAAATTTTGCATGATCGATATTTATGATGACTGTACATTACGTATCTGACATATTTATCGAAAAAATCGATATGGAATCATTGTCTATTGGCGACACTTGCAATCAGGTGTAAATGTATGACAGAAACATTACCATAAAGCCGTGACGCAATAAAAGTAATTTACTCTCGGTAAAAGTTACCTGTTATTACAGTTAGAACTAGTGTTGGGAATCGGACTGGAAAATCACAATCGATTATCGGAAGAGTTAAACCGATTGATTATCGATTGTACAATCGGATATCCTGTCAGCCAAGTCAACCAATATATAATGATAGCTAATGCTCCATAAAAGTCTAAATCTGTACTTATCCACCAAAATAAAGAGCATAATGCACAGAAAAGAGCATTAGACATCATTACTCCTTTGGCATCAACTAATTTTTGTGCCAGACATATTTCATAGGCAGATAGAAAGCAGTGAATGTGATCATACTGGCTAGCAGCTGAATCTTGTGACAGATGAGGGCAACATACCTATGCACTATAATGCTATCTTAGATGGTCATATCAGTACTGTATATATATTTTTTTCTTTTATTTCTGCCAGCACTGACTGACAATAACAACAGATACAGTTGCCATTGTTGGTAAAATCTTTCTTCTCAAAGTATTCACCTTTTCAGATAGGTCCTTATGCAGTATACATTGAGACAACTAAGAAGTCACTAAACCTGTCCCTCTTAGAGGCCTTATAGATGACCAAAAATTGAAAGTGTAACCATCTGTACTTTTTTAAAATCAGTAAAAGCTAAGGACTATTTGGAATCAGGGTCTATATATGTTATTACAGCAATCTCAAACTTTTAGCCAAAGGTTGTAATGGTCAGAGTCTCAAAACGCTTGTTTCGTTTTCATATAATCCAGAGTGGGTGGGGGGTATCAATACACAACCTTTATTTGCGTATGTTTTTTGCATAAAATGCATATGACAGATGTCATATCCAGGTTAGATTTTGTGTCTGGTCCCTCTTTTATCTTTCTGAAGCAAAAATAAACCCCAAATCGGGATCTGCTCTTCCCTGTATAGGGAAAAAGCTCCATGTCCGGCACTGATTCTTATTAGGACGCCATGACAGTCGTGTTTGGATTACTTCCCTTTAAATGCACAAAACAACCAGAAATGAACCGAAACTCACCAAACGGTCTGTGCGACGTTTTTGACCTAATGACTTTGTTTACAATCGATAGTCACAAAATTACAATCGATTGTCGCCGAAATTAAACTTGGATACTGATAACTGGGATATAAGTAATATCAACCACTGGTTAAAGCTATAAAAGTTTTTAATGTTTGCCGGATCTTGGATTTTATTTACACTATGTACAAGAAACTTAATACTTGTGTGACGGTTAAGCCTAAAATGTTTACAGGGTAAATAGGACAAAAACCCGCCTTCCACTTATGTGATGAATTAACACCCAATACCAACTTGCACCTTATCAACCCAAATACTACCACTCCCAAGACGCAGAGAGTCTGGTCTATGAACCTTGGGGCGGCAGTGGGTGGGTGAATCAAAAGGATAGCAAGTGGCAAAATTCTTCTGAAGTTGAAGATGAAAAAACGCTGGCTCGACTGAACAATGTCGAATAATAAAGATTGGCGCGTGAAAGGATCAACCAATCGCACAACAGCTAAAATTAACATTGTGACGTAATGAAACGGAATTCCGTTCTAAATTAAGCACCTCTCAGACTGGTCTCCTGTTTAATTACCGGTTATGGAACATAACCCCCCAATTAAACTTGGATACTGATAACTGGGATATAAGTAATATCAACCACTGGTTAAAGCTATAAAAGTTTTTAATGTTTGCCGGATCTTGGATTTTATTTACACTATGTACAAGAAACTTAATACTTGTGTGACGGTTAAGCCTAAAATGTTTACAGGGTAAATAGGACAAAAACCCGCCAAACCGAAGGTCCGCCAAACAGAAATAACAAGGACAGCCCGCAGGGGGAAAGAAGGAGACCAGACTAAGGGGAGCTAATCACCACAACCCTGTGGTGAATCACATCTCAATCAAACAATTCACTGAATATAAATGAAATCCACTCAACCATGAACCACAGGCTAAACCTACCCGCGGTCGCGTCCAAGACATAGCCTGCGCAAATGGACTCGGTCTGCGGCAGGCAACTCGCCAGCCCTAGTCTCAATCGAGTGCATTTCAATTATCAATTTTCAGTAACAAAACGAACAAAAAGAAAATTCAAAGCATAAAAAAAAGAATCAAGAAAGCATCTGCATACCTGCAAACATGCGCTTGCTGAAAAGGCCATTCGGGCTGGAAGTTCATGGCAGAAATTGTGCTTACAGAGGACTCCCTCGTTCCCAGAAGGACCTGCTGTGTACATTGTACATTCTGGAGATCCCTATAGGAACACAGAAAGGAAAAACCTGTCGTGCCCGGCCTGCTAGTCTGTAGCTACCTGCTACCTATATTTAAACTAAAGCAAAGCAAAGCAAACAAGAGGGTATGCAAGCGACCTAAAGGCGCTGTTAAATAATCAACTAAATCAGCATGCAGGTACTTACATATTCCTGGGTTACACAGTAAAAACAGACACGATAAGGCTAATCACTGAAATAATTAAAACAAACATATGTACATAAACAATAAGAGCCTCATCAAGTTCTGCACAGAATGACAGGTCTTCGTAAACACTGAAGCTAGGGACATACGAAAGCCTTGAGTCGCTCACAGCCACTGCTCCGACCCCCAACCACCCAGACGGCCCCAGTGCAACCATGAGATACTGACAACACTGCGCCTAACTCAAAGGGATAAGGTACTCCCTTAACAGTCAACAAATCCTGTGGGGAAAAATATGCCTCACGAAGGATCCTGTTAAAGTGACTGGGCCTAGGGAGGGAGGTAAAAGTGAGCGACCTGATGTCACTGCTTCAGCAGATGAGCAACGGTGTTGACGAAGAACTGACGTAGTCTCCGCGTACCATCAAGATTCAAATGCAGGCCCTGATCCTTAATAGCAAAGAGTTCACGGCGCGGCTCACAATTTCTAATAAAGGGCCTAAAAGTGTGCAGAAACTGAACTTTTCGCTGCTTGCACAGTTGTTTCAGTTTGCTGTTAACCAGCTTCACCTTATCCCCAGTGACCTGGTGGTCGACAGGCCGGGGTATTATGCTAGACATTAAGATTGAAGTATTGCTATTTTGTCGCACTACCTCGATGAGGTTATTAAAAGAACTGACTATTTCTCCAACACTTAACGAATGAATGTCATTAGTCCCTACATGTATGATAGAAAATTCTTTGTCCAATACCAAGTGTCTGTTTTGAAGTTTGTTAGCTAAACGACTAATGTTTATACCTGGAAAGGCACAAACTTCTGTATGCCGCACGTCTTTGACATACTTGGCTATGGAGTCAGAAACGATTTGGACTCTTATGCCCCGAGCTTCTGAAATAGAAGTTGAAACAGAATTAACATCTGAACATTTGGCACGGTACAGGTTTAACACACTGCACTCAGGAAGGAGGACTAAGTGGGTCGTGTAAATTACTCTCCATTATTTTGACTGCCATGCTTTCACTGACAGACAGCTTCTCATGAAAATCAAAAGCTAGATACCTCTTGTAACATTCCGAAAGCCAGTCACCATGGTGCTGAATCAAACTAGTGGGGACCCCAGCTTTAAATGCCCAAGTGCATCCCCCTCTCCTAAAACTATGCGACGAATAAAGACTTGGATCCCTGCCTGTCTTAGCTATCAGTGATTAATCCGCTCCTGCAACTGACTATATAAGAGAGGTTGCAAACTCCCTTTGCGTGGCTTAATGCAGAATGCTGGTTCGCAACCTGCACCCGGTGTTAACCCGACCATGTGTTTGAATGCATTTACAGGGCAGAGCCTGGAATCAGGGATAGCTGCCAACGGGACCTTGAGTAATCTGCTGCCAAACTGATTGGTCTTGGACCATTTGATCAGCACTACCAACATGTGATCAAAAACCTTTATTTCATGCCGTAACAACTGTTTTTCGGGATCAAAGTCTGCATAGGAAACCGGTACCATGTTTGACTTACGAGCCATTAAGAAGAACATAAATAAGAAAAGACACCAAAATGTAGCATCAATAGGTTTGGAAACGTCCAAGTGAATCAAAAGGATAGCAAGTGGCAAAATTCTTCTGAAGTTGAAGATGAAAAAACGCTGGCTCGACTGAACAATGTCGAATAATAAAGATTGGCGCGTGAAAGGATCAACCAATCGCACAACAGCTAAAATTAACATTGTGACGTAATGAAACGGAATTCCGTTCTAAATTAAGCACCTCTCAGACTGGTCTCCTGTTTAATTACCGGTTATGGAACATAACCCCCCCATGAGCCTGAACGATTAGTTTTCGATGTTCAGCGACTATCGGGACAACACTAGTTAGAACAGGTACCTTCACTGATGCGCTAGCCAATTTAACACCTCGCTGCGTCTTATCAGCGAATACCCCTCGGAATGACACGACCAATATTGCACCCTGTTAGGTAATTAGGTCACGGACAGTTAATCCTGTGACTAGCCGCCGGGTAAGGAGTTACCGCAGAATGGATGGGTCAGAAAAAGTTATGACAGGAAAATTCAGCATCCGGGAGATTCTGAATGATGGGCTTCATTTCCGGGAGACTCCCGGATGATCCGGGAGACATCACATGTATGCGCTCTGGTTGAGTGATTTCAATACTGTGTACTGGTACCCGAGTCTCAATCACCCAAATATATGCGCTCTTTGTATAAACAGTACCAGCTTAGTTATTATTCACACAAATAAAAAGAGGCTCACTACGGGGCAAAATAATCTGAGGCCATGTGGGGAAATGGCAAAATTTTCGCAATTTTTCGGGAAAATCGCATTCAATTCGCAAAAACACCATTCGCATTTTTTGGAATTCAATTCGCAAAAAAAATGCGAAAATGCGACAAATTGGCACCCCTGAAATTCATGTTGTCTTGCAGGTCGTTTGTGGCAACAGTGCCTTTCTTTATCACAAGTTGCGAGGTGGGCTAACCAATTTAACGGCGGTCGAGAGTGTAACACACAGTGAGAGGAGAGGTCAGAAATTTTCCAAGAGACTCTGAGTGAGCAAGTGACGCATATTTTACAGAGAAGTTAGAGAAAGCGATAGATGATATACATGTGAGGAACTAGCCCAGAAACTGGATATTAGCCGCGGTAGCCTACTGGTCATTTAAGATTCTTCGAAACCCGTCTTGGAATGCGTATGATGTCAACACGTTGGGTACCACATCATTTGACGCCGTTTAGCTGTCACCAACAACTTACTTTCTCGCTATGAAATACAAAACAAACCTTTATTTATAGAATCGTTGCTACTGACGAGTCTTGGGTTAGATCACCTGAAATGAAGAGACAGGCCACTGAATGACATACACCGAATTCTCTTAGACCGGCGAAGTTTCGTCGAGAGCAAGGGATATGATAGCGGTGTTCTCACCAGTCGTATGATAGAGATTGACCAAACTTTGAATGGCATGTACTACAAGGGCTATATTCAAAAGGTATCCGTATGAAGCGATCAGAACTTTTGGCAGCAGGTCCAATCATCCTACACATGTATTTATAGGTCACTGGGTCACTGTCCTACATGATAGTGCTGCACCACGTTTCTGAGGGGCTGACGTTACTACTCGCGCACTACAAATGGGAACGTTGCCCCATCCTCCTTATTCTCAAGACCTCAGTCAATGTGACTTCTAACTTTTCCCTGAATTGAAAGAAAACATGCGAGGGGTTAAATTAGACGACTTAGAGAAACTAGAAGTAGCCGTGGTCGAACAGGTTCGGATGTATGAGCGTAGATGCCTAACGGGAATACAGAAGCTGCCGAGTCGGTGATTGAAGACAAGGGACATTACTTTGAAAGATTTTAGTAAGGTTAGTTTGATATTTCAGACAATAATGAATTTATTGAGTTGTTCGCATTATTTTTCGGATGTCCGTCGTATGCAAGATGTAAACCAGGCCCTCAAGTTACCTCCTGTGAGGTGTCAAAAATGTATTTATGCCCCCGCACCCCACCAATGGTTAAGAGATTAATATATCTCTTGAACCAATGGTTCGAATTTCATTAAACTTGCATGGATTGCATAACTGGGACAAGCTTAAGGGTCTATTAGATTTTGGTGACCTTAACCCCATTTTCAAGGTCACAGGAGGACTTAATTATGAGCAGATTTCACTAACATTAATATATCTCTTGAACCAATAGTTGGAATTTTACTAAACTTGTAAATATGTAAAACTGGAAAAAGCTTAAGAGCTGATTAGACTTTGGTGACATTGACCTTATTTTCAAGGTCACAGGAGGACTTAATTACGCGAGAATTTCACTATAATCAATATATCCATTGAGCAAAGGCTTAATTCCCACCAAACTTGCACAGATACACCTTAAGGACAGTCTCAAAAGTTGACTATGATATGATGACCTTGGCCCATTTTCAAGTCAGATGAGAATTTTCCCAAAAATAGTGATCTTTCTTGAATTAATGAAGGTATTTTCATCAAACTTGCATGAATATATCTTTGTGACAGGTTTATGAGATGTTTAGTTTTTGGTGACCATGACCCCGTTTTCAATATCAAAGTCTTATGTGTAGGATATCTTTTGAACCAGTGGATGGATTTTCTCCGAACTTGCATGAATATATCTTTGGGAAAAGATTAAGAGCTGATTAGATTTTGGTGACCTTATTTCAAGGTCACCAGAGAACTTAAATATGTAAAAAATCAGGAACATTGATATACCTCTTGAATAAGATATTTGGGCTGGATATTCATACTATTGTGACTGGTTTAAGAAAAGTTTCTTGTGACCTTGGCTCCTTTTTCAAGGTCATAGTCTTAAGTGTATGGTATCTTTTGAATCAGGGGATGGATTTTCTATAAACTTGCATGGGCATGTCATTGTGACAAGCTAAAGAGCTAATAAAATTTTGATGACCTTGATCCCATTTTCAAGGTCAAGAGTAGTCTTTAGTAATTTCCACTGAGAACTATTTCCTCAACCAGTTGGTGGAATGAATGGAGTGGAATGGACATCCTTAAACCAAATTTGATAGATTATATCAACATAGCAAAGTTTTAGGATAATGAAATGAGTGAGTGGTAATACACTCATGGGGGATTAGAGGGTATGGTTATAGGCTGGTTGAGGTGTGTGTGTGTGTGTGGGGGGGGGGGGGGTCCGTTTTTCTCTGAAACATTAGTTGAGCATAATTCTTTGTAATGTAACTAAGCACATTTTTTTTTATTTGAAACTGGTTTCCTTAAAACACCAAATCCAAATTTACAGCGGAGACTGCAAACAAATGTTGTCATGACCGTACATTACACACTACCATATTTTATTTTTCATTTTGCTAAGTTGGTGTTTTTCCATCTCTTGAATGACACAAAATATTTATATCTTATGAAATTTAGTCGAGATCCATTTTCCCCTTCTAAAACAATCCCCAAAATCTAGATCCATCTTATAAGATGGATCTAGATTTTTTGGTATGTTTTGGAAGAGAAAAAATCCTGTCGTAGAAATAAGGTACTAGAGAGTCAATAACAAAAGCTTATACACATGTGATTATATTTATTAGTCTAACATGCTCAAAGCCACGTACAAATCATTGAAAAGGAGCTTGAAGCTCGGGACAAAAATTCAAATAAAATCATAAAATTAGTTAAAAGACTACTTGTTTATACTAGGAAACTGCATACCAGTCATAAAGAAATATATCATAAGACATGTACAGTAATGACTCCAAAAAGCCATGCAAATCAAGCTGACATTTCTCCATGCTTATACATGCCCTAAGGTACATTTTCACTAGACACACCTTACATTATGAGAGACAATAATACTCATATATCTCTGACAGTTTTTGCAGTCTTTGAGACTGCGAACAACTCAGATATATATGAGTATCCCTTAAATCAATGTTAAATGTGCTAATGCTGGCTGACCATATATTACCAGGATCAAGAGTAGGACAGCTACCTCATTAGTTTGGCGATTATTTCTTTAGGGGAGAGTCCAGAGCTCCAGTTATGGAAGTTTTTGAGGATAGTTTGGAGATAATTCTCAATAAAAACATATATTGTGACCCCTCATTAGAACCGTCTCGATGAGACGGTTCTAATGATGGGTCACAACATACTTCTTTATGGAACATTATGGAAAATTATCCCTAATTATCCTGTTACCCTTTTTATCTAGAGCACTGGGGGCGACAAGTCTAGCACAATAGCACTTGCTTTCCTGGCAGGTGAAGCCCTTCCCAAAGAGGACATTTTTACTGGAAAAGACTTTAAAGAGTATCCCCCTTGGAGAGTGAGCTCGCTTTCCCATATTCCTGAACTGCAATTCAAAAGCTGTCTAAGACTTTCAAACATATCACATTGAAAACAAACTTACTTTTAAAATCTTTTAAACTTGTAACACACTTATAACTCTTAAACAATCATCTAAACAGTTAGGGGTGTAACTGCTCTCAGCACTCCATACAGTTATAACATTCTACGGTGTTTCACAAATGCAACTGGTATAAGTAAAATTCAAAGTTACTTTGTCACATTTCAATAAGTTTGAAATTCATAATAAAGAGTTACAGGATTAGACATATGGTATTTTTCCACAAGAATCTGTTGAAAAGATATTTAACTTAATGCAGTTATTTTTTAACTGTTTGCTAATTAAGAACATAACCTAAACGAGTTATCTTTTGCGGAAGAAAATATCTTGTGTCAGTGTCACTTGAAGTGTGGCTATTTTATAACTGTTGATATATATATATTGAGAGCAGTTACATATACTGTGAGCAGTTACACCCTAGACTAGCTGCTATAATTCATTCACTCCCTATTAGTCTTACAGTGCTTGCACCAAAACTGACAGACAGCTAGTCCAGCTGGTGAATGCTTTCCAACTAGAATTGAAATTTAATTATATACAGGTTTTAGGTTGTTGTTTTTTTTACATGCACATTTAATCACATAATTTATATCCAGTTTAGACTAATCAGTTTTATAGTCACTGAGACTCATTCATTGGCTTTTTCTAAATATACTTCAAAAGAATTACTGTATTCATTTGGTTATAAGACAGGGTTTCCCCCACCAAAACCCATCTTACAGCAGAGTTGTACAAGACTGATAAAGATATATGGGGTCAATTTAGTGGGGAAAACCCCATCTAATAGCCAAAATATCATGGCACTGACATCTAAAACGATCAAACTAATGGATACATAAATTACAGTCAACAGTGCTGATGAGATTATTTATAAATGCTCTGTAAGAATGGTTCGGAAACTATGAAGAAAACAGATCACATTTTTCTGCCATTTTATTTGAATGAAAACAGCTCAGTTCTTCAGAAATAAAACAGTTGTAAACAGATATCACTTATGCTCAGCACTTGCAGAATGGTTTGCTTTACAACTGATCTCTAACTAGTGATTTATTTCTAAACAGATAACTCTTGGAGTCCCTGTATTTCCTATTATTAGAACATTCACACCTTTAATAAGATTATTGATCTGTGTTCAGCACCCCAGCGGGCACATGACGTCGGAATGACGTCGTATTGACGTCGATGCGACGTCGTTACGTCGCATCGACGTCAATATGACGTCATTTCAACGTCATGTGCCTGCTAGGACATTTCCATACTCATAAAAATACGAGAGCTAAGCTATTACATGTTTTTTTTGAAAAGCTATAAATTGTTTAGAGTCAAGTATCAATCAGTTGGGTCACAACACATGTGGAAGATGCACCAACAGTGCGCAAGTCTGTAACACTCTGTGCTCTTTCGAAAAAGTCTCGATGAGCAGGTTTAACAGCCAAGTATTTTAGCAGGGGACACAAATTTGCTAAACAAATTGCTTCCCTATTACAGGATACATGTAGTATTTGCTAAAAACAAATTCTTCCCCATTATCACAGGGTATAATCGATTCCGCCAATTTTCGCTTCCTGCAGAGACTGTCCTTCATATTTGG
The DNA here is from genome assembly GCA_963989385.1 of Ctena decussata. Classification (NCBI taxonomy): domain Eukaryota; kingdom Metazoa; phylum Mollusca; class Bivalvia; order Lucinida; family Lucinidae; genus Ctena; species Ctena decussata. The sequence goes on from OZ022504.1 coordinate 56,481,160, forward strand.
CTTCCGCCGAGACTGTCCGCGAACTCTTGCTTCCTGCAGAGACTACTGTCCTCGAGAAATGGCTTCCTGCCGAGACTGTCCGCGTGACTCTGCTTCCTGCCGAGAGCCTCGGCAGGAAGCAGAATCACGCGGACAGTCTCTGCAGGAAACCATTTATCATGTACAGAAGTCTCGGCAGGAAGCAATAGTTCGCGGACAGTCTCAGCGGAAGCCAGATATGATGTACAGTCTCTGCAGGAAGCGAAAATTGGCGGAATCGATTATACCCTGTGATTATCAGATGAATCTTTCCCCCAAACTTTAGGTAAATAAGTACACCTTCAGGGAAAGCAACTCTGCTACTTTGAAACATGCGTTTCTCTTCAATAAGGGGTCAACTCTTAAAGGGAAGAATTTGCTCCCCTAGGAGCAAATTCTTTCCCTCAATAGTAGACCCTTTTTTCCCTGCAGACAAGCAAACAGGAAATCAAAAAAAGTTGTTTCCCTTTGTAAAAATGGTGGAAAAACATGGAGGTGCACCCATACACCTGAAAGGGAATAATTTTCCTCCAAGAAGTGTCCTCTACCATCTTGTACATCCAGATCAGAGTTATCTCACTTGGAAACGTTTTGCTATCTATACATCTTGAAAGTCCACATCATTCAAGAAACATCACCGGTTTTATAAGCAAGCAGTAAAATACCCTGCCAAAGAACTTTAATTTGCTGTGACATTCACCAAACTTCACACACGCTTACTGACAGCAAAATTGCAATTAATTAGTGTATATGTACACCCCAAACATATGTAAATTAACATTTTATTTGTACAATCATTCATAAACATTTACTCATATCAGTGCAAAACATGACATTAAAATCCAGTGGACGCAAAATGTCAAAACGAAGTAATGCTGGTGTGACACCAATCAACATCTATGACATTGTTCAGAAGAGAATGCCGAAATGTTAGAGAGGGGTGTGACATCAAGACAAAGCAACAATGTTCGAAAGACATCGTCTCAACATTGTGAGCCGAATGTGATAGCACTATTTTGCTTTTCAATGTGTATATTCCTTCATGTAACTTTTCTTCAAATTCTTCAAATTCAAATGTCATCATTGTTTTTGTCTGAAAACCTAGCTTCTCTGGGTCCTGTAATTTCTGTCAGTAAACATTATAGTTTATAATAACCCTTCTACATACATGAAGGGCATCTCTTTCTCTGAAATCACTTTTACGAGAGTGCCAGATAAGTTGGTGTTTTCAAGATAATTCTAAGATCACTTTTCTTATTTCTCAATGAAAACATATGTTGTGACCCCTCATTAGAACCGTCTCGGTGAGACGGTTCTAATGAGGGGTCACAACTAATGTTTTTCATGGAGAAATATAGAAAATTATCCAGAAATCATCCCTGTTACCCCTTCATATCTGCAGCACTGCTTAACATGTCAAGTACATAGAAAATCACACCATAGGTCCCGAAATTCTTATCCTTGAGCTGCTTCCTTCGCCTTCTTTTTCTGGGCGCTCTGGTAAATACTCAAACCAGCGCCAAGCATTAATGCACCAACTGCTACACCTTGCGCATAAATTCTTGTCTGCTGTAAAAAGATGCTTGTTGGCATTTTCTGCTTTTTAAACCTCGTGTAGTTTACCATTTGAAGGATTAACACTGCTGCTCCAGCTCCCAAACCTGACAATATAAAACATGATAATTGAGCCGTGACACGATAAAAACAACAAAGTGGCATGTGTGCCCAGCAAAGACAGATCAGCCTGGGCATCTGCCAAGTCTGATCAGTGTTCGCTATAGGCATGGAGCTAGCTCAGACCCTTAGCTACACTTAAAGTGCAAAATGAAGACTCAGATCAGACTGGGCAGATGCCCCGGCTGATCTGAGTCCTTGCTGGGGGCACATGCCACATTGTTGGTTTTGTTGTGTCTCGGCTCTTATAAACCGAAAAAAATCTTAACATTGAGACAGATAGGTCTGAGCAACAGTACAGACCCAGATCAGACTGCAGTCTGATTAGAACTACACTGTTTGCCATTTCATCTGCATCTTTTGGACCTACTCCTGGACTGTAAAAGTAAATTGTTTTATTTTCAAGAGAGGTACGGTAATTATCAATTTTTAGAATTTTCATGGTAAGTCAACAACAGTTCCAGTAAAATTTCTGAGGATCTCAATGGGATTTACTGTCTATTTAGATTGGGCAAAAATTTACTGATTAAGACTGCAGGTTAAAGTTTTACTGGTTACGTAAAAGGTAAAGGTCCGCGATAGGGGCAGTGGGGGGTTTGAGGCCTACTGTATCATGGGCACAGCATATGATAGGCAGAGCCCATCCCTCACCTTTCCCAGCCTCATCATTACCTGATTCGAAAAAACAGACCTATTTACTGCTGGGTTCATGGAGAGAGGCGAACTATGGCAGATATTCAAACCTGCGACCATCTGCACTAGGGCATGTTCAAAAAAAATGTGACCAAAGCATTTCAGAGAATTTTAAAGAAAACAGGGCTATATTAGTGCATTATTTTTGTTCCTGAAGATGTATCATGTGGCCTTGAAGATACCTGCCAAATTTCATTGAAATACATCGAGTAATAAAAAAGTTACGGGCAAAAATATAGCCAAAAAACTCAAGAGTGTAACGCTTTTTGTGTGACATTTTTTTGATTACTGAATTTTCAGCATGCAATTATACAAAACTGTGCCGGTTACCATACCTATTAGCCATCGTTTTGACTTTCCAGCACTTTGGGCTGCATGAAAATGTAAGATTAATGTCCTTTCATCATCACCCATGGAATTAGTAATGCTGAGCTCAACAGCACTATGCTGAATTTCTGGTGCACCGAAAAAGAAGAGGTTCCCATCTAAATTGAAACCATTTTTATATTTGATGCTTCTAATCTCTATAATATGGTCTGAAACATTGAATAAAGATGGTATATTGTATTGCAAATTTTCCAGTTGCTTTACCAGCATCCATCTCAGAATGTAAACAACTTCTTCTCAAGTACCCCTTGAACTCAGGAGTGTAACATTTGACATTTGGAACCTCATAGCTTTTTCCAGGGGTAGCTTTAGTAAACTTTCATGCCTTGTATGAAAAGTCTTTGACCCATCATGGTAAGTGGTACACAGACAGTCTTCATCTTGGCTTCTATTTTCTTCATATGTACCATTTGAGCCACTCAGGAGTGTAACACTTTTTTGGAAAAAGACGAAAATAGCTTATTTCTTTACCACAAGCAGTTTAATTTTCATTTATTGTGCTTATAAATGAAGACCAAGCCCCCCTCAAGCAATTTTGGAACATATAATTAGCTTCTAAATGTAAATAAAGCTGCACTGCCATGAAATCGACCAAAAATTGAAGATTTTGAGATTCCATTTTCTTCATATCTATCACTATGAGGCTTTCTAAACACTAACCATATATGGCTATCAAGTGTTTTGTGAGAAATAATTAGATAAGAATGACCAAGATAATGATATTTTGTGACTAAATTCAAGTTTTGCTATGACATGTACAGAGCAAGGTGTTACACTCCTGAGTTTTTTAAGTTTAATTCCATTTTGGACACTTTTTCTTCCCTTACATCAACATGTTTGGACAAATTCATGCTAAATATATGGTCCCAACATCTGAAAATATTTTTTGATGCAGTGCCATCTGTTTGATCAGATTTTGAGGTTAATGATATTTTAGAAAGGGGCACTTTCTACTGATTTATAATGTGACCATCAACTTCTAAAACTGGTATGGAATGTCACTTCTGTAATGTCTTTTGTAAACAGGTAATGATAGTCAGGTAAAGAAAACTGTTCAATTATCAAAAGAAAGAGTGAAGAAGAAAATTAAATTCAGTATATATATCTGATTGTTGTGCATTTAGATAGCCGAAATAGCAAATATATTGTGGTATTCCCAAGCATGAGTTAAAAGATATGGTTTTGGTTTTTGCTACAGCAATGAGTGCAAGTTGCTTTTAAAGAGAAGACAACAGAATAATGAAATTCAAAGGCAGAATATTCATCTTTTTTTTACAATACAATAAACAGCTGTAAATTGTTACACTCCTGAGCATCAGAACAATGTTTCTTGTTAAAGAGGCCAATAATCTTGGAAAAAATGATGTTAACGACATGCAGTTGGTGTTACTTTATTATATGGAACGCTTAATCATTGACCCAAGCTCTTGTAATGCAAATTAGAGCAGTTTTGAAATAATACTCAGGAGTGTAACACATTACTTGAAACTTATAGCACATTTTTGACATGGCCTCACCACTACCTATAACTTTTTATATGAATAATCATTTTCTAGAATAGTTCTCTACTCATATGGCATCATTACAATGCACATTTCATTGAGATCCAGTCAAGTAAATAAAAGATATGAAAGTTTTTAGAACTGTACATCTAAAACAATGTGTCAAAATGAAGTTAAAATTTGAGTTTTTATATCATTCAGCGGTTTCTGACAGAAAACAGCATTTATTTACGTAATTTGGAAATGCCCTGCATCAAATAATAGAAACTTAAAGTGATGGAATCATTATTTTAGCCTTCTAAAGCTTTCATAAAATTTGGTCATTTTCACAGATTTTGGGTGTACATTTCCTCACAAAAATTGTCATAAAATTTTCATTAATAATGTTAATATTAAAATTTATACAGTTTTGTAAACTGGAAGCACTGTAGATAAGTCTGGAATAAAAATTAAACCTATGACAGAGTGCTTAATTTTGACCTCCAATGTCACACTTTGGTCACATTTTTTTTGAACATGCCCACTATAATCAAGTGTTTCTAACCACTTGTCCATGGGGCCTCTCTGGGTTCGAGGTTATAAAACTTTAGAATAATCTGAAACTCAAAATAAAGCACACTGATTGGCTGCTTCCGAGCATATGCTCGGAAGCATATGCTCGGAAGCAGCCAATAAGTGTGCTTTATTTTGAGTTTGAGAATGTACTCAAGTTTAATAACCTCTGGGCCTGGTTATATGATTAGTGAATAACAGCGTATTTTACTAACAGAAGGCATCTTTAGTGGCTGGCAAAAACTTTAAGAAGTAAGTTTGTGTAAGTGCATATGTGTCCAAAGAAAATATACTGGACAAAAAAAGTTAAGGATCAAACATTTGACTGAGGCTTAAATCATGAAAAATAAATTATTCAAAAATAATTTTCTTTCATTCAATACATCTGTTGAAGCGGCACAGGACTGCATGAAAAATATTGGTATCGGATCACGTGACACGCCAGTAGAAACGAATGAACAGATATACCCCTTAAATTGAAGTGAAAATTGGCACCACCACAAAATTGAATGTCCACGATTCTTGGCTTTGTCCATGCAAAATCATTCCCAGTGCTCATTGATACCTCTGGGGGTCTGAATAACTGCTAGGCAGCTACTCGGTATGCTTTTAATAAAGCGCTTGAGGCTCATTTGGGGACTTGTTTGCCATTTTTCATGACGGGTCTGATTTAGCCCTCCAGGAGGTTTCTGAAGCCTTTGATGAATAGAATTGGGATGTTGCAACATCTGTAAAGCATGTTCAATCTGATTTAAAACTTGCGATCGACTTGACCTGTCCATTCTGACGATTTTCTCTGTCTAAAGCTACTGGTTTATCACAATAACACTGTTAGTATGCGCTTTTTTGTGCGTTAAATGTTTTAATCGGCCGGTGTAGGCAAAAACGGTTACAAACAGACTTTACACAGCTAAATTGTGCATTGCATGCTGGTAATGAGGCCAGGTATGACGCGATTCGATAGAAAAACGAGGAAACAGTTGGCAACAGGTGACGCCAATTCGCAACCTGTTAATTGGACCCATGTTCTTTTCACAGATGAGTCCAGATTGTGTGTAGATATCCACGATGATATGAGAAGGGCATGCTGTCTGCCAGGCTCACGTCGTGTGGACTATAAATCAAATCGTCACGTGGAATATGACATGTCTTGAGGAGGGTGGATGATGGCATGGGCCAGCATCTGGATTTGGCAGCTGCGTAGACTTGCGCATGCCAGACAGAGGCGCCCCAATTGGAGTTCGAGCTAAGACTGACATGTTTTGTTCAATTACGAGACCGTTTGCTGAAGTTTACGGCAATGGTACCATCGAATCACGGGGCAAATGTGGTGGACAAGAACCTTCCAACAGAAACAATGGTCCGCAGTGACATGTCAATTCCATAACAAGTTTTAAATTCAATCGAACATGCTTTTAGACATGTTACAGCGCCAATTCTAATCACCAGAGGCTTACTGAAACTCATGGAGAGCGCATCCAGTCCTTTCATGAAAAATTGGCAAACGAGTCCCTAAATGGGTCCCTGGGGATTTAGCACAAGCATACCGAGTGGCTATTATGCAGTTACTCAGGCACTCAGAGGTCACACTGAGAAGTAAAACTCATTTTGCATGGATAAAGCCAAAAATAATGGACATTAAGTTTTGTGGAAATGCTATTTTCACTTTGATTTTAGGGGTATGCCTGTTTATTCATTTCTGCTGGTGTGTCACGTGATCAGATTCCAATATGTGTCATGCAGTTTTGTGCAGCCTTGACAGTTGTATTCAACAGAAGAAAATAATTTTTGGAAAATTATTATTTTCGATATAATAATTTCACACAAATGTTTGATCCCTAACTTTTTTGGTCCAGTATAGTTGGGCTGTGTTATTTTATTGACTGAGACAAAAATTTAACATTCACTCATTTTGAGCTTAAAATTTTACGGGTGGCCCTATTTATTCGGCGATAAAATGGTGTTTTACATCTCTAGACTGACACAAATATCTAACTCAGTCTTATGAAATTCACCTACGAGATGGTTTTTTTCCATTCCAAAACAATACCAACAAGGGCTTCGCAAGCGGCGCATAATACGCCCGTTTTCAATGTCACAAAAGAGTATGGAATGAACAAAATTGTTTACAAAAGGATGGATAGGCAGACAAACAGGGGCAACCACTTTATAATAATGACGGCAACAGTATTCAAATATTTAACACATCAAATACTATGAGTATACCAAAAATCAGCTTCAAAGTTATTGTGGCTCAAAAGTTGAGTAATGCCATAGTTGAACAAGGGAGATAATTCATAAACTAAATATACTAGATTCTTGGCTCTACTACATTCCCCTGACAAAATCACATGCAGGGTCAAGGAATCACAGAGGAAACAGGAAATTTATGCAAGGGCAGATAATTCAGTAAGCCAGAGTTGTGGTTCTTGCTCGGGATACATTGCCCCATTATTATACATATTCCTACAAAGTTCCATTCTAATATTTCAAAAGGTTAAGGAGATATGGAGTGACTGAGAAATGCCTAAAATTACTTATCAAAGGGAAGTAACTCCAAAATGAAGAAAGGGGGAGCAACCATTCTTGTATGCCACACATCGTCTTGTGATCATGCACATTGCTATAAAGTTTCATCATGATATTCCAAACGGTTACAAAGTTAAGGTATGCACAAGATATGTATACATAAAAATAACCATAATCAACTAATGAAAGGGATGTAACTCTAAAATGAAGAAAGGGAGAGCAGCCATTTTTGTACGCGACACATCGTTGAGACTTCATACACATTGCTATGAAGTTTCATGAAGATATCCCAAACGGTTATCTAGTTATGGCACGCACAAGACTGGCAGGCAAAAAATTAATCAAAGGGGCATAACTTGGAAACTAAGGAAGGGGGAGCAACCACTTCTGTACGCGACACGTTCCCCCAACCTAATACATATTCCTACCAAATATCATGAATATATCCCAAACGGTTAATGAGTTATGGAGCGCACAAGAATGTTTACGGACGGACGGACGGACAGACAGACGGACGGACGGACGGACGGACGGACGGACAGCGCCATGACATAATACGTCCGTTTTTTCAAAACGGGCGTATAAAAATCTAGATCCATCATTTTACCTTCTAAAACAAACCCCAAAAGTTATTTCCATCTTATAAGACAAATCTAGATTTTTTTGATCATTTTGGAATGGAAGGGAAAATCCCTGTCTTATAACTCAAGAAATACTGTACTTATTTAAGAACTACCCAACTGAGACCCCCATTTCTTGTTATAAAATTAAAATATAAGAGCTGACAGTTACTTTTTTCATGTTTAAGACAGGAGTGGACTATATAAGGAGGATTAACTTCCACAGTGTCATCCTGTCATTCTTGATCACACAGTGTCAACACCTCCAATCGGCCAATGAAATTACTATAACTTGTAATTCTGTTCCACTGATTGGTCAAATAAATTTTCACACCTTTACCTTAACAGGTAAGATATGCTATTGCCGGGAACATGACCCCCCGCACAGAACTCCTGCCTTTAACTTAAAACCCAGAGCTCTAGATAAGAGGGAGTATTTGGTGATAATTAGAGATAATTTTTGTTACTACTGTATAAAAACATATGTTGTGACCCATCATCTGAACAGTCTCGAAGTAGAGACGGTTCAGATGAGGGGTCACACCATGTGGTTTCAATGAGAAATAAAAATAACTATCCCTCAATTATCATCAAATACCCCTCTTATCTAGAGCTCTGTAAAACCTGAAAGGAATTTTATTCTGCTTCATGGTTCACAAGCTGTTCCTTTCAGTTTCTTTACGGATGTTTCGCTACCATGCGGTTTCGCACCAGGAGACTTCGCACCTTCTCATTAGAGAGTTCGCTACTCGGTATTTTTCCCACCTTTTCTGCCCAAAACGTTTTGCTGCCTTGTTGTTGTTCGCAGTTGTTCGCCAATTTACTGTTAGTTAATCACTCTATGTGCAATTTTAAAACATAAAAGAAACAGAAAATTTGACTATTTCAGTGTAAGATCAATTTTTATTTCACTCGTGAACACCAAAAGTGGTATTTTCACTCGTGGCTTCGTCACTTAGGAATATACTGCTTTTGGTGTTCATTCGGTGAAATAAAAATCAATCTGTCTGGCTTATTAATCCTTTTTCTGTAATTTGGCTATTATTTGTTGGGTAGCAGGGTAGCGAAAGTGCATAGGTAGCTAAAATGCTGGTAGCGAAGGCGTATAGGTAGCGAAAATGTATAGGTAGCGAAGTGTAAGGGCACAAAACATCCGGTAACCAGAATCAAACCACTGACTCGAAAGTTCTTAACTGCAAATGAAAGAGTCCATTCCAAAATTAGTTGGTGTTGGTTTTGAAATGAGGCTGAAAAAGACATGGTAATTTAGGTATGGGGTATTACCCACCTGCAACTATGACAGGCTGCTCTTTCCAAAAAGGCAAGTCTTGCTCTTCCTTAATGGCCACTACTTGCTGATCTTCGGCCATCTTGACTCCCAGCTTGTAAAACTGAAATGAAATTGGATGTAATTTACAACAGCACAGCTTCAATGTATTGCTTTTCAGTATACCAAAAAAATTCTTTAACTTGGGCACCTGAAATATTCCACACATACATGTATATCAGTTGTCAAAAACTGTATTTTTTATTTTCCTGTTTGACGACACAGATAAATGAAGAAATAATAATTACTGTATTTCTTCTGTTTAAAAGATGGGGTATTTTCCTTTCCAAAACAATCCGAAAATCTAGATTACACGCAACTTATTTACATTATTTGGGGTACTTTTGGAGAAGGGAGACTCGTCTCTTGTCTTAAAGCCAAATAAATACTGTGTGTGTTCCACCAGTGCTTTGATGCTTTCCAGTATTTCTATGGACCTGACTGATGGAAGAATTTTTGCCCCCACCCCCCAACAAAAAATATAACCAGCTTTAAGCCCCCCCCCCACACACACACTCCTTGGCCTATTTTTTTCCATCCCCAAGTAGATCACCAAAAATGTTCCGAACCCACCTGAATGTACCCAGCTCCTCCCCCACCTCCCCCCCGCCCCCAACACATACATCTGATAAAAATGACTTGTCCCATACGTCAATTTAATAGGGTAACCGTTTTTACTGAAACATACTGAAATACCGAAACGAACAATTAAATGTATAGTGAAATGGGATTTCGGTAATTGTTTGTATAGGTATAGAAAAGATGAAGTGAATTGTCTATGTTACAAAGAGATTAAACAAAAGTTCATTTTGTGGATAACATCTAATCATGGTGTGCATGTATCACACACATTAAATCTACAAGAGGACAGTCAAGTCCGGTAACATTGCGTGGCCGCTAACTTTGCGCATTATTAGCGTGCCCGGAAGATGAAAGACTATGCCATTTCCGATGTCATTTTCGCCATTTTTTGTCGACAACATTTCTGTTCAATTTTTGAGAAGCTTCCCATCTATCAGTGTGACAAAGATATCCAAAAACATGAATTCCACGCTTGTCAGCACGTGTCTATATTTACAAACAAATATTTAGGTCAACACTGTCACAGGTCCACGCAGCAGAGGGGAATTCGCCAAAAACCCTTATCCCACACTAGTTTCTGAATCTTCTACAAACTTTGTATATAATATCCATAATTCAACCTTGTTTGCAATAATTTTGTTGCAATTATTGCATATTAAGACTGCTTGCAGATGAACGTTTCCAAAAATGACGTCATCTTTTGGCGGGAAAATGTATCACTCACAAAATAATTTTGTTTTGCTGCAAATAATAATCATAGAAATATGTAAACTCGTTTCTTGGTGTTTATCTTTAGTTTTAGATAAAAGAAGTTTATATTCAGCTGTATAATAATTTGCAAATTGAAACTCTTAAAAGAATTAATCTAGCCAAATTGAATGACATTTCCTTGCCACCACGCGCGACTTGCACGTAGCAGATTAAAGACGTGTGTTTAGGCTCGAGGCGATGTAAAGTTGTTGACATAATTATCATTGTGTCAATAAACATCTTCAATGGGATAAAATATTTGATTCTAATTGGTCTGCTCAATGTTAGGCGACAAATTTGCTCTTCATTTTTCACTAGGGTGTCAATATTTTAGCTCAGCTTCTGTGAAATGAGCTTAGAAATCGAGCCGTTTGGTTATTTTATGTTTGAATGGTTAAGTCATGGCTAATAACTGACGGTAAGTTTTATTTGTGTATTGTTTTCTGAAAACAAATTTATCCATCATACGTCTTAAGTGCGCAATGTTACCGGACAGCACCGTACATATTGACAAATATTCAAATACATGTACACATGCTGCATCTGACAGGTCTAACACTTGTATTATACAGTATCATATGACCTTCATTTAAATTCTCTTTACCTACATACAAACAATCAATTACCAAAACACTATTTACCTATATATTTAATAGTTCGTTTCGGTATTTCAAGTTCGTTTCGATAAATACAGTCACCAATTTTAATAGACCATTCCCAGGAGAATCCGGGTCGTTTCGGTCCTATTCCCTTTCGGTCAGGTTGTTTCGGCCTGGGTTGTTTCACCCCAATTTCAAGGGTGGGTTGTTTCAGCCTGATTGGGGTGGGTTGTTTTGGCCCAGTTTCAAAAGTGAGTCGTTTGACTCGTTTCGGCCCGATTTAAGGGGCCAGCAGGCAGCAGGGATACAGACTAGCGGTCGCCCACTCGCCCACTGTGAGTAAAAAATCGGGTGGGCGCCTAAACTTAAAATGATAGTCGCCCAGTTTGCGATCGTCAGCTGTCGGCGTGTGTCTGGCGAGTTTTCGGCTTGGAGTAAAATCCGCCACCTCTAAGGGTATTGCTAACTTCCGCGCCGATATCGGCTATGAATATTTGGTGTTCCGTCATACTTGTGTGTTGGATTTTACTCACATCGAGAAACAACATGGCCGTCTCCTTGTAATGGAAGATTATTCAAGATAGATAGATTGACCGATTTGACAGCTAAAAATCTTAACCATTTATAAATTTTTCGCATGTAATATGGCGATACATGGCTGGTGTTTCACACCCGGTTGCTAAAAGGAAACAAAACCATGAAGAAAGGAGGGTTTACTACAAAGCCTACGGAAATGGCGCAATTCTCGCGCAGATTCTGAATAAAAGATTTCCATGTTTTAAATGTGGGCCCCTAAATTTCTGGCTGGGCGACTAAGTTTCAGTTTTTAGGGGCCCAGCTGGCTCCTATGAAAAATGAGTTAGTCTGTATCCCTGGCCAGTTGTTTCCGCCTAGTGTATTTATTAGAGCAAATAGGGTCATAGCTTGATTTCACCCTAATATCTGTTTGTTTTGCTTTCTTTTACTTTTTACAATAAAAAAACAAACAAAAACAAACACTAAAATAGCGCAGAAAATAACCACCCTTTGCAAACAAAGACAGGGTATGCATTCATACAAACCAGGTTTAGATAGATTAGGATAGGGTAGGGTGGGTCGGTGCACATGCTTGCAGACAGACTGACAGAGAGACAGACCGAGTATGCACTCAGACAAACCAGGTATGCATGCAGTATATAGATAGATAACTATTTATGATTAGGATAAATATCATTATAAGTTCAGTCAAAAACATATTTTATTATCTATAAAAAATCAGGCCGAAATGAACACACTCCTGAAATTGGGCCGAAACGACCCAGGCCGAAATGACCTGACCAAAGGGAATAGGACTGAAACAACCCGATCCCTTCCCAGGAGGACTACCCGTTCCATTCGTCACTCGTTTATACATGTAGTGAAACTGCTCCACGACCGGAGGGATGACAGGCACGACAACCGTGCAGAGAGTGAGACAAGAAATATGGCGGTAAACAAGAAAGCTTGACAAAGATATTACAGATAATCAAAAGAATATATTACCGCCCCAGCCTATGCTGTCAAGCTACTATGTGGTGCCAAGAACCACCATTGTGGCGTAGGTAAAAATACTACATTGGCGCTGCGACAAACCAACGGAAAGGGAAGTTTTTCGTCGGGAATCGACGAGTGTCACCAGTTTTCGCGACTCTGCAATTTTGATGCAAGGGGATAGAGACCTGCCATTTCACGTATTGAGGTAGTCTACGGGAATCGGCCAGTGATATTCAGGTGTATTAAGTTGCAGACTACCGAAAACTTTGTATTTATGTAAAATATTTTTGGAAAAAAAAAAGTTCAATATCAAAACAGCCTGTGTTCTACTCAAAATTGAATGCAACCTTTTGGTATTTTCTAAATTTATACTAGCAGGCTTTAACAATTCAGAGGTTTTAAAAAAACTTCTTTAAAACACCTGGCCATCAATTTTCCATACTCTTTTTGTCCAAAAAAAAAAAAAAAAAAAGGACAGAACCAGAAATAAATAGAAGTCAAACAAAACAATAAGCCTCTCACAAATTGTCTTCTGAGCGCGATCTTACCACTTCTCATAAGCAGGACCCGCAAATCCATAATGTTGTCATACACTAATCAACCCGTAGCTAACGCAGGTTCAAGGAGTGTATCCGGACACTTCCCCGCCAACATTTCTTTTCAACAAACAGGGGGAGAAAGCCTGGGGTTCTCAACAACGTACTCCATGGGAATGTTTGAGAAAGAAGACAATGAAATCAGGGGGCGACCCACAACAGGGTATGCCCCGCCACAGGGACATGTGACATCCCGTATGCTCCATCCTGAAGAAATACAGCTACCAGCTTATGGAGGCTTCAGCCAAGGCAGTTCCAGCTTCCATGAGTCATACCAAGATGTTGGCAGTGACAAAACTTGGGGCCAGCTACGACAGGGATGGACTGTGCCCGCAGACCACAGTGTGTGGTATCCAGATGTCATGGTGGAGCGAGGATTAAGCCAGTCTCAGCAGTTGACCACCAGGTTAGAGACTGATTATGGAGTTTCACAGAGACAACCGCAAGCAGGTGTTGCTCCGCCTTATTTCCAAGTTCCACAGGGACAGCTGCAGGGAGGCTTTGCCCCGAGTGTATTTCAACAGGGACAGTCTCAGGTAGGGTCTGCCCCAAGCCTTTTTCAACAGGGACATCCCCAGGAAGGGTTTGCCCCGAGTGCATTCCAGCAGACACAAACATCTATGCTGCCGTTTAAACCTGAGTGGTTGCCAAAATCTCTCTACTTTAATCAGTCAGAAACTTGGACAGATTTTTACAGGAAATTTGACAACTATGCCAAAGACAAGCATTGGTCTTCGCATGAGTGCAAGTCACACTTGACGTATGTGCTGAGCGGAAAAGCTGCAGAATTCTTGGGCATCCTAAACAAACAGGCACCAGATCTTCCTTATTATGATTTGATAATCAGGATGGAGAGATTTATGGAAGCTGAAGAACGCTTAGGACGTGTCTGTAAAAATCAGTGCATTTACGATCAACAGAGTTTGGCTGATATGTCTAGCTTAATGGAATGCGGAAACACCTACAGTACTTGTGAAGTCCCATGGTATCAGTGTAATGAAGATTCAGTACTGTCTACTCCAATACAAGGATCACAGAATTATTTGCCACTCAGGGAGCCCCGCCATCAAAAACAAGAAAGATATGTAACTTACAGGGGCCCCAAAAACACAGTTCATTTGCCTGCTAATGAATCTTTTAGTAGCTCTTCAGTCATTAAAAGCCCAGAACAGGACAATGGAAACATCTTGCAAAGTGAACCTGGTCTGGGAGAGAAGATGGCTCACCATGACAGTCCTTGCATTTCATCCATTCATAAACAGAAAAGATACGTCACATTTAGGGGTGACCCACAGAATGCTCAAAAGTCAACAGTGGATGATGCCATACACACTTCTGATGCTGGTAAGAAATGTATAGAAATGGCAGAAGCAAAACTTGAGGAGTCATTCACCCATGTTGAGGCTCAGTTGCATCATTTAATTGAAATAATTTCAAAATCAAAGGACCTTCAATATGAAACAGCATACTCATCAGAAAGAAAGGTGGATACCCCTACTGGACATTTGAACCATGGTTCACAGGGACTTTCCAAAAGGGTCACTCCCAACAAGAAAAGGATCACTTCCAAGAAGCTGACGTTTGAAGGATTTGAAAGAGAAGCTTCAGAATCTCAAGTCCTAGATGTGACTCCCCATCGAGAAGAGGACATGAACCAGGAAAAGGTTAGCAAGGATTATACTGAATGTAAAACAAAACCCAGTGCCGAAGAAGAGCAAACAGAAGAAAGGGTAATAGCCCTCGACAGTGTGGAAAGCTATGAAGATTTCATAAATAGCATGTACTTTGAGACATTTGCAAGCTCAACTCTAAAGGTCGAAGCACTAGACACATGTCAAGAATATGAAGATTGGATTGGTCAGAAGTTTGAAGGGACTTTCAACACCTTGTCTCTGTACAGCATAGAGGATGCAGTCACTTCAAATGAAGTTGTTCAAGAGGAATTTGAGGAGCTGAGACAGGAAGCAGTCATAGAGGATAATATTTCTATGGAGGTAAATTCTGACAGGGCCCAAAGGGAGCCAAACATCATCTCTGACTCCAACCTTAGCGCTAGTTTTCCTAGTCCAAGTGGAGGCCTAGATCTGATTCAGCCACTCACAAAGGAAAAAGGCCTAGCTACTCAAAACTGTGCTGTTACTGAGCACCATTCGTTCAAGATAGGAGAAGGGGAAGAAACCAGTGAGACTTTAAAAGATTATGAAGCATGGATAGATGGAATCTACGAAAGAAGTTTTGGCTCATCATCACCTAAGGTAGAATTCCTTTGTTCAGCCCAAGATTATGAGGACTGGATAGACAATAGGTGCAGAGAGATTGGAGATAATTTCTCACCGTATGCTACTCACACAGATTTGAGTGGAGAATATATTCCCCCAGGCCGAGACCCTTCAGACATTCAGAACAATCCAGATAGCATTACCCGCCTTCAAGAAATTCAGGGTAAAGCAGACGTCAGCTGTCAAAAGAATCAGGACAAGGCAGACGTTAGCTGTCGAAAGAATCAGGACAAAACAGATGCCAGTTGTCGAGAAATTCAGGGTGTAGCTAGTGTCAACTGTCGAGAAATTCAGGGTGTAGCTGATGTCAGTTGTTCAGAAAATCAGGGTATAGCTGATGTCAACTGTCAAGAAAATCAGGGTAATAGAGATGTCAGCTGTCGAGAAAATCAGGGTAAAGTAGATGTCAGCTGTCGAGAAAGTCAGGGTAAAGCAGACATACATCCTCAAGAATCTCAGGGTACAGCAGCTATCTACCCGCAAGAAAATCAGGGTAAATTAGAAATTACCTGCACTTTAGAAAATCAGGGTAAGTTGACTTGTAATACCCGCTTACATGATACAAATGTGCACTCACTTTCAGCAGAGAGAGAAGACTATGGAGTGCCCATTCCAGAAAAAGCTGTTGACACAGATGCTTGTCAAAGTCTTACAGATACTATTAATCATTGTAGATCCTTAACAGGGACCATTGTCCCGCAAATGAGTGCCTCACTTCAAGGGCAGACAGATCCCAACAACACAGAAATAGCCTGCATTCAAGCTTCAGGGCTATCACACACAGGCAGTAACCTGGAGTGGTGGACAGAATCCAAGGAGAGGAGGATGCAAGTTGATGTGTCTCAACTAAAATGTCTCCCACAACAGGACTTGGTGTCATATACATGTAGGTCAGTGTTTGATACAGCACATCCCAAGGATTACAGCAAAAAGACTCACTGGACATACTCCCTTTGCCAGAAATTGGTCCAGTTACATGTACAGAATATGACACAGTGGCCATGGGACCCAGGAGGCAGCTCAGAAGAAGTAGGTCTATGTAGAGAGATGCCTGGTGATGCATTGTGTTGCCAGATCGGGGCTGACACTTTCAGCTCGGAACAACAAAAAGAAAAAGTGCTGAAACCGCAAAATAGACAGGTTTCAGTAGACCAAACCTCCCATCCACTGGTGGACAAGATCCTGGAGCAGGGAAAAATAAGTAGCGTTGCATCAACGAAACAAAAGGCTTACTTCTGTGTCAGGTATTTTCTTCTAAGTAAGACAGCCAAGGAACTGCTTGGGACCGAAGACGGGAAAATAACCATTTCCATGGGTACCATCCCGTATCCACTACAGCAACCAGTGGAACGCGCTGAGGGGGTCATGATTATATGTGACCCGATAACCTTGCTATCAGTGTATAGCAAATGGCAGGTGGAGCACACCCACTTCCAGTCAGGGATTGCTACCACAGATAAACCATCATTACTAGGACTCAGCTGGACCCAAACGCATCTGCTAAGGATACCAGTGGAGGAGCGGATAGCTGTAACCCTAGACGATGGGTGGCAGCTATAAAAGTAATTCAAGAAGAATATACAGGGGAACAGATGTCAGATGTGCCCCGCAGTATAACACTTCATGGTTAAAGCCCCGCTCATATGCCAGGGGTGCAAGAAGAACTTTCAGGGACACGATGTGCCCCGAACTGTATCAGTTACTCTTTAGGTAAGTAAAAGCCCCGCTTAAAGGCCAGGGGCTTGGGAAGAACTTTCAGGGACACGATGTGCCCCGAACTGTATCAGTTACTCTTTAGGTAAGTATAAGCCCCGCTTAAAGGCCAGGGGCTTTGGAAGAACTTTCAGGGACACCTGTGTGCCCCGTATTGCTGATGCTGGCCAGACTGGAAACCAGCAAAAAGAAATAGAAAGGGGAGGAGTGTGGTGAGAATGTTGATCCACCATGCCAGCAAGGTGTTGTCAGAACAGGGATCGGCAGGTCCCGCGTAGCATACTGTCTGTACATTCAACCCGAGGGCCAAGCATGCTAAATATGGACCGCGAAGAGGGGGCCTTCAAAAACAAAACAGGGAAGAATGTAGTGAAACTGCTCCACGACCGGAGGGATGACAGGCACGACAACCGTGCAGAGAGTGAGACAAGAAATATGGCGGTAAACAAGAAAGCTTGACAAAGATATTACAGATAATCAAAAGAATATATTACCGCCCCAGCCTATGCTGTCAAGCTACTATGTGGTGCCAAGAACCACCATTGTGGCGTAGGTAAAAATACTACATACAAGGCGTGCCTATAAAGGCAGTAATTATACAGAAGCAGCAGAATTGAGTGGTCATTAAATTCATGAAGAATGACACCTTTTCGATCCTCGATCATGGTTTTAACATTCACGGGTCTGTGCCATAAAATTGATAAATATGCCGAAAATGGCTAGCTAACGAGTACTGGTGACTAATACAAGCAAATTAGTTCATCTTTTGGCTGATTCATCCAGTTACCGCCATTTTCTCGTTGCAACTCCTTGAAAAAATACTGGCAGACCACTGAAAATGATTTGGAAAATTATTGCGCTTACATTTACGTCAAAAAACTTATTATATTTCGCGTCCCCTTGACTTCCAAATGCCGAAGGTTGTTTCAGGTCACGTAAACCATTCGGGTAAACCGCATACCAAATGCAAGGTGCTACTAAACACCACAACTGCCAAGCATCAGTATATGGCCAAAATCTTTCCCTTAAATACCTTAGTGCATTTTACTATGCGTCTTGATAACATTTCTGCCAGTGCGAATAGAACTTTGGGCTTTGTCAAAAGAAATGTAATGAAATTAAAACGCTAGCATACAACTCTCTGTTGAGTTAAAAGCTTCAAAATACCTTGGAGCAGTTATTGTAAAGGTTAAAAAAAAACAAGAGGGCCAAGAGGCTCTGAATCGCTCACCTGAATCAAAAGGTTAAAGATCAAACTAGGGTCATCATTTGAACAAACTTGATAGTTTAAAACCATTTCAAAATAGTTCTGAAGAAGAAGAGTTTTGAATATTTTTCTATGTATTGCTATGGTTCGAACTCAGGATCCCCTGAGGTGGGGCATTTTGGACCCTTGGGCCATCATTTGAATAAACATGGTAAAGAACACTGGGCAATGCTACATACTAAATTTCAAGCATCTGAGCCAAGTGGTTCTTCATACTTTTCTATGTGTTTTATGGTTCAAACCCAAGACCCCCTGGAGCGGGGCCATTTTAGACCCTAGGGCCATCATTTGAACAAACTTGGTACAGGACCACTAGGCAATGCATCATGCCAAATTTCAAGCATGTGCACCAAGGGGTTCTGGAAAAGAAGATTTCTAAGTATATTTTAGTTTCAAACCCCCTCCCCACCCCCCCTGCAGGGCCATTTTAGATCCCAAGGCCACCATTTACACAAGCTTCATAGGAGTCTATCAGGCAATGAATTATACCAAATTTCAAGCATCTGAGCCTAGCGGTTCTGAAGAAGAAGTTTTCTGAACATTTTTCTACGTATTTCTATGGTTCAAACCTAGGATTCCCTGCTGCTGAGCCATTTTGGACCCTGGGGCCACCATTTGAACATGCTTGGTAAAGGACTACTAGGCAGTGCTAAAACCAAATGCCAAGCATCTGCGCCTTGCGGTTCTGAAGAAGAAGATTTTTGAATAATTTTCTATGTATTTCTTTGGTTCAAACCTAGGACTCCCTGCTGGTGGGCCATTTTGAACCCTGGGGCCACCATTTGAACAAACTTGGTAAAGGACTACTAGGCAATGCTACATTCCAAATGTCTATCATTTGAGCCAAATGGTTCTAAAGAAGAAGATTTTTTAAATATTTTTCTATGTATTTCTATGGTTCAAACCTGGGAGTCCCTGCCGGGGGTGGGGGCATTACAGATCCTGGGGCCACCATTTTAACAAACTTGGTAAATTACTACTAGGCAATGCTTCATACCAAATTTCAAGTATCTGAGCTGTGTGGTTCTAAAGTAGAATATTTTTTTAATATTTTTCTATGCATTTCTCTGGTTCAAATCAAGGACTCCCTGCCATGGAGCCATTTCGGACCCTGGGGCAACCATTTGAACAAACTTGGTAAAGGACGACTAGGCAATGCTACACACCAGATTTCAAGTATCAGAGCCTTTGGGTTCTGAAGCAAAAGAGTTTTGAATACTTTCCTATGTATTTCTATGATTTAAACCTGGGACTCCCTGCCCCGCGGCCATTTTGGACCCCGGGGCCACCAATTGAACAAACTTGGTAAAGGACTACTAGACAATGCTACAAACCAAATTTCAAGCATCCGAGCCTTGCGGATCTGAAGAAGCTGATTTTTTAATATTTTTCTATGTATTTCTATGGTTCAAACCTAGGACTCCCTGCTGCTGGGCCATTTTGGACCCTGTGGCCACCAATTGAACAAACTTGGTAATGGACTACAAGGCAATGCTACAAACCTAATGTCAAGCATCTGAGCCAAATGGTTCTAACGAAGAAGATTTTTGAATAATTTTCTATGTATTTCTATGGTTCAAACCTGGGACTCCCTGCTCCGGGGCCATTTTGTACCCTTGTGCCACCATTTGAATAAACTTGGACCACTAGGCAATGCTACATACCTAAATTAAAGCATCTGAGCCAAGCAGTTCTGGAGAAGAAGATTTTTAAGTATATTTTATTTTTGAACCCAAGACACCTGCCCCAGGGCCATTTTGGATCCTAGGGCCACTATTCGAACAAACTTGGTAAAGGTCTGTTAGACAATGCTTCATACCAAATATCAAAGTCCTAGGCCTAGCGGTTTCAGAGAAGATGTCATTTAAAGCAAATTGTTGACGACGGACGACACGCACGCCGCACGCCACACAACGCACGACGGACGACGGACACTGGGTGATCACAATAGCTCACCCTGAGCCTATGGCTCAGGTGAGCTAAAAAAGATAAAGAAGCTTTATGTAACGTCGCATATTGCGGCAACCAAGGTACACCCAGTATCTATCTATCTATCTATCTATCTATCTATCTATCTATCTCTATCTATCTATCTATCTATCTATCTATCTATCTATCTATCTATCTTAACCCTCGAGGGGGCGTCAGACGGGTTCCAGCAGGGGGTTAGCTGAAGCAAAAGTATAGGAAAGTGTGTTAGATGAGTTTGTACAGAGCGATAAAGAGTGTTAGTATAGTTAAAAGATAAAAAAAAAAAAAAAAAAAAAAAAAAAAACAGAAATTGATGTTTAGGAAGAGACACGGATCACCTGGCAGACAGCACCGCTGAACTGCGCTAAGGTGGGAAGGACCGGTATGTGGGCTCCGGGGAAGGCATTCCAATGGATGATGGTCCTAGGGAAAAATGTGAACCTGTAATAGTCTTAAAAAGTGGGGATTTGCCTATATGCAAGTGGTAGTAACAAATTATACCTACCTGATGAATTAACTTTAGCTTCCTAGGACTACCCCATTATAGGCGGGCGTCAACCAAGTGAGCTCCTATAGTATCATTAAGCCTTTAGTATGGCGTGGTCGGAATTCGAACTCACGACCTCCCAGTCCCGAAGCGGACGCTAAGCTATCGGGGCCGGTATTGTCCATATTTCTGTATGCCTATACGAGTCAGGACAATGACAGCAGAGTTGGAGAAAAGAACGCAGGCCTTTGAGATGAGGTGCTACCGAAGGCTACTGAAACCTCACACAAGGACCATGTCACTAATGAGGATGTTCGCAGAAAGATCCAAACAGTCAATGGAGACCTGACCTTGATGCAGAAAAGGAAACCGAGGTGGTTTGGTTATTATACCCCCCGTATACGAAGTATATAGGGGGTATATAGTTTTTGGTTTTTCCGTTAATATGTTTGTGTGTGTGTGTGTGTGTGTGTGTATGTTAACATTTTTTCTGTCACATATTTCTCAGGAACCACAATAGCTAGGATTTTGAAATTTGGTACAAACGTTAGGTATGACTAGTTGTACTGTGTAAGAGACAATCAGGCTTCTCCTGCTTATCATTCCCTTTGTTTGTCCATTTTTTCGTGCTCTCCAATTAAAGGTAGGTTCCTGGACTAGCGATGTCATTATGTCCACAAAATAATTTCGTCTTTTTCTGAGCAGTATTGAATTCTCTTATTTTTTCTGAATTTGTTGCTACTGAGAAACTCGTCAGATGTTGAAGAAAATAGTCGTTTTCCCTTTTGGTTTATTTTCTTTCGTTGGAATTCCAGTTCTAAAAATAACTATGTTTATAATGTCTATAAGTGCGCAATTTCTGATGCCATTCTCCAAAGGTCAATTTCCCTTGACGTGAGCTCTCCTAGAGGTCCTGGCATGGCGGATGGGTTAAAACTATCCCAAAATGCAATGCAGCATGACATCAGCTGCGTTATCTATATTTGGCGCGAACTAAAAATAGCGCTAACTGGTGTGCGAAGCAGAGTTAGGAAATCCCTTGCAAAACAACTTTTCTAATATTTTTTTGATTTACACTTTTTAGTGAAACTTAGTAATTCCCTTTTATAAGTGCTTTCCAACAACTTTGGATGAAGGTTCATCAAAATTATGATGCATTCCAAAGTACAGGAACCTACCTTTAAATTTCTGTCACAGATTTCTCAGGAACCATAATAGCTAGAGTTTTGAAATTTGGTACAAACGTTGGATATGACTAGTTGTACTGTGTAAGAGTCAATCAGGCTTCTCCTGCTTATCATTCCCTTTGTTTGTCCATTTTTTCTTTCTCTCCAATTAAATTTCTGTCACAGATTTCTCAGGAACCACAATAGCTAGGATTTTGAAATTTTATACAAACGTTGGGTATGACTAGTTGTACCGTGTAAGAGACAATCAGGCTTCTCCTGCTTATCATTCCCTTTGTTTGTTCATTTTTTCTTTCTTTCCAATTAAATTTCTGTCACAGATTTCTCAGAAACCACAATAGCTAGGCTTTTTATATATAAAACAAATATTGGGTATGACTAATTATACCATGTAAGAGACTTAAACCACCGGTATATGAAGTATATAGGGGGTTATATAGTTTTTAGCTCACCTGGCCCGAAGGGCCATAGTGAGCTATTGTCATACCAATGCGTCCGGCGTGCGTCGTGCGTCCGTGCGTCGTCCGTCAACACCTAAAAACAAATATTCAAACATCTTCTTCTGTAAAACCATTGGTCCCATGGTTCTCAAATTTCACATGGAGCATGACCTGACTCCAGGGTCTCAGAATTGTAAAATTGGGTCAGGTTGAAAATCCAAGATGGCCGCCGTTACTAAAAATAGCAAAAACAACAAAATAAACTTCTTCTCCAGAACCACTGGGTATATTTGTCTGAATTTTGGCATGGAACATCAGTGAAACCTTGGTATTCAAAATTGAAAAAATGAAAAAAATCTGTAGCGGAGTTTTGTCACAGTGACCAACTTTCTGTTTACGTGTGTAATTTTGCTCAAATGCCAATGTCAAAAAATGACCTATTTAAACAACTTCAAACAACTTCTTCTCTAAAACCACTGAACCCATGGATCTCAAATTTCACATGGAGCATGACCAGACTGCAGGGTTTCAAAATTGTAAAATTGGGTCAGGTCAAGAATCCAAGATGGCTGCCGTTACTAAAAATAGCAAAAACAACAAAATCAACTTCTTCTCCAGAACCATTTAATATATTTGGTTGAAATTTTGCATGGAACATAAGTGGGACCTTGGTATTGAAAATTGTAAAAATAAAAAAAATCTATAGCGGAATTAGGTCACAGTGACCTACTTAGTGTTTACAAGGCCTTTTTTGCTCAAATGTCAATATCTAAAGAAAATGCAACCAATTCTGACCAGATTTGGTCAGAAATGGTTCTTGAATGGAATTATTTCAATTTTGTGCCAGTTGACTATCCAAGATGGCCACCATGGGGGCCGTTACTAAAAATAGCACAAACATAAAAATGACAATTACTCAAGAACCCTTGAATGGAATTGGACCAATTTTGTGTCAGAATGTTCCTTGCATGAAGCCATTCGATTAATTGCAATTTGGCATTCCAAGATGGCTGCCATCTGGTGTTACTAAAAATAGCACAAACATAAAAATGACAATTACTCAAGAACCCTTGAATGGAATTGGACCAATTTTGTGTCAGAATGTTCCTTGCATGAAGTCGTTTCGATTAATTGCAATTTGGCATTCCAAGATGGCCGCCATCTGCCGTTACTAAAAATAGCACAAAACATGAAAATGACGATATCTCAATAACCGCTGAATGGATTTTGACGAAATTTGTGTCAAAATGATTCTTGCATTGAGATGTTTCAAAAATATCTTACTGTAGACCAGTCATATTGGCCTCTGTTACTAAAAATAGAAAAATGTGAAAATTAGAAAATCTCAATGGAATTGGGTTAATTTTGTGTCAGAATGGTCCTTTCATTAAGCTTTTTCGATTTTTTGCATTTTGGCATTCCAAGATGGCTGCCATCTGCCGTTACTAAAAGTAGCACAAAACATGCAAATGACAATATCTCAGTAACCGCTGAATGGATTTTGATGAAATTTGTGTCAAAATGATTCTTGCATTGAGATGTTTCAAAAATATCTAACTGTAGACCAGTCATGTTGGCCTCTGTTACTAAAAATAGAAAAATGTGAAAATTAGAAAAACTCAATGGAATTGGACGAAATTTGTGTCAAAATGGTCCTTGCATGAAGGCTTTTCGATTTTTTACATTTTAGCAATCCTAGATGGCCCCCATCTGCCATTACTAAAAATAGTACAAAACATGAAACTGGCAATATCTCAGTAACCCCTGACTGGATTTTGATGAAATTTGTGACAAAATGATTCTTGCATTGAGGTGTTTCAAAAGTAAATATATAAAGACAAGGCAAGTTGGCCTCTGTTACTAAAAGTAGCAAAATGTGAAAATGAGAAATTCTCAGTGGAATTGGACCAATTTTGTATCAGAATGGTCCTGTTGCACAATAGCCAGGTGAGCGATATCAGGCCCATTTGGGCCTCTTGTTGGTTTTTCCGTTAATATGTTTGTTTGTGTGTGTGTGTGTGTGTGTGTGTGTGTATGTTAACATTTTTTTCTGTCACATATTTCTCAGGAACCACAATAGCTAGGATTTTGAAATTTGGTACAAACATTAAGTATGACTAGTTGTACTGTGTAAGAGACAATCGGGCTTCTCCTGCTTATCATTCCCTTTGTTTGTCCATTTTTTCTTTCTCTCCAATTAAATTTCTGTCACAGATTTCTCAGGAACCACAATAGCTAGGGTTTTGAAATTTGGTACAAACATTGGATATTACTAGTTGTACTGTGTAAGAGTCAATCAGGCTTCTCCTGCTTATCATTCCCTTTGTTTGTCCATTTTTTCTTTCTCTCCAATTAAATTTCTGTCAGATTTCTCAGGAACCACAATAGCTAGGATTTTGAAATTTTATACAAACCTTGGGTATGACTCGGTGTACCATCTAAGAGACAATCAGGCTTCTCCTGCTTATCATTCCCTTTGTTTGTTCATTTTTAGCTCGCCTGAACGAAGTTCAGGAAGAGCTATTGCACTACCCCCGGCGTCAGCGTCGGCGTTGGCGTCGGCGTTAGCAAAATGTTAAAGTTTTACGTTAAAGTTTTTTATGTGATGGGCAAGGCGCTGTCAGGCGAGCTATCCTGGCCCTGTGACAGGTCTTGTTTCTTTCTCTCCAATTAAATATCTGTCGCAGATTTCTCAGGAACAACAATAGCTAGGCTTTTTATATATAGCACAAATATTGGGTATGACTAATTGTACCATGTAAGAGACAGTCAGCTTTCTCCTGCTTATCATTACCTTTGTTCATTTTTCTTTCTCTCTAATTAAATTTCTGTCACAGATTTCTAAGGAACAACAACAGCTAGTATTTTGAAATTTTATACAAACGTTGGGTATGACTAGGTGTACCGTGTAAGAGGCAATCAGCCTCCTTCTCTCATCATTCCCATTGTTTGTCCATTTTTCTTTCTCTCCAATTAGATTTCTATCATAGATTTCTCAGGAAAAACTACACCTAGGATTTTGAAATTTGGTACAAACATTGGCTTTGACTAGTTGTATTGTGTAAGAAAGCTTTAGCCTCCTCTTATATGTATCATTCCCTTAGTTTGTCCATTTTTTTTTCTTTCTTTCCTATAAAATTAAACTTTTTCTGTCCAAGATTTCTCAGGAACCACTACAGCTATTATTTGGAAATTTGGTGTGAATGTTGGGTATGAGTAGTTTTATGGTGTAAGAGAGTATCGGCCGCCTGTATATCATTCCCTTTGTTTGTCCATTTTTCTTGCTCTCCAATTTATTTTTGTCACAGTTTTCTCTGTTCCTAAGAGAGCCACAGTCTTCAAATTATGTTTACATCTTGAGAATGGCCAAGTTTATTGTGGGAAAGAAAGTCAAAATTGGCCTTCTTTTGCAATTTTTCCTTTTTCCATCTCTATCTCCAGTGGAATAAATGGGAAAATTTATGTCAAAGATTTCTCAGATTGCTATGTGACTAGGTTTAGGTATAGGTTAAAATGCTGCTGCTGACTTTAGGTCAAGGTCACTGACACAGAAGTTTATGTAAACTTGTGTTGAAATTTTGTGTTAAATTTGTATTTTCTTTTGATTACATAATTTGTATGTTTTAATGGAACCATTGTGTATTTGTCTATAGGCCTTTCAATGGATATGTAATAGATTGTCCATTCATCTGTCTGTTATTAAACATTTGCTTTAAAGTTTTGTATTAAGTGTGTGTTTATTAGGCGTTGGCATTGGCCGGGGGTATACGTGAGCCCCTGCGCACATGCTCTTGTATCTCAAAGGTTTCAGTCTTAGCAAAGATGATTATACAGGGCACAGTGAAGGGGACAAAAAAGAAGAGGTAGACAGAAGTAGAGATCGGGAGACAATATCAAGGAGTGGGCAGGGACGGCACAACTTGGGCAACTTAAGACATGACTAGGTGAAACGGAATTGTTGTAAAGACATCTGTGGTGCCCCAAAGACCTTGCACAGTTTTGAAATAGACAAGACTTGAGTAGACCAGACAAGAGTCTGGGGCCGTATTCATAAAACAACTTAAGTGGTTGCTATGCGGTTGCTAAGGCTAAATTTCTTTGAAGGAGATTCCCTACAACTATGAAATTTGGTCTGGAGGAACAGTCTTTGTAAGACTGTTCCTCCAGAGCAAATTTCATAGTTGTAGGGAATCTCCTTTATAGATATTCAGCCTTAGCAACCGCATAGCAACGACTTAAGTGGCTTTATGAATACGTCCCCTGGAGTCCTTATACAAAGGACAATATTTAGAATGTTGAAACGATTCAGCCAATGGCAGCAAGTTGGGTTTCAAATAATTAACCCCCCGTCCCTTTTACAGTCGTGTAACAGATATGTTGAGTAATCTTGGATGGCGGTTGCTTTCAAGAGAATCAACATGAAGATACGGGTCTTACTATGTTTTACAAGATAGTTTATGGTTTGGTTGCCATACCGGTTCCGTCATACTTCGAACACCTCACCAGATATACTCGTCAAATGCATCTAAAATGGTATAAGCACATGAAGATTTATGAGCTCAAGAGGTCAAGGTCATTCCTTGACCTTTGACCCAGGACTCTTATATTTCGACAGTTCAAACATCTTCTCAACAGCCACTGGACAAATTGTAACAAAATTTCAAATAGAGCCTCCAGGGCCTAAGGGCACAGGAATTTGTTAAAACTGTCCAGGTCACATGACCAACATGGCTGCCGTGCCCATATATGGTAAAAGCCTTAAAAAACTTCATCTCCTAAACAAACTGGCCGACGGCCTTGAAACTTGAGTACTGACATTTTTATTTTTGCCCTTCTCCCCTTAGGAGCAAACCTTTTAAGAGTAGAGCCATGTTGGAAGAGCCTCATTGTCAAGGTAAGTGAACAAGAAGTCACAAAAGTTGTTCCCCTTTAAGTAAAAAGCGAAAAAAGGGGAATGTAACCATTTACCAATACGAGGAGGACTACCATACTAGTCATAATAAACGCTTCTGCTCTAATAAACGCTTCCTGCTTCTTTTCCGAAAATAATTTTATGTTTACTTTTCTGAATTCCTGTTTGCTTCTCTGAAAAAGGTAATTTTTTGAAATAGAGTCTACTCTTAAAGGAAAAAAGTTGACCCCTACTGAGATTTGGACGGACACACGGCGCCAAGTGTGTGCAACTATGGTTACGTACCGTTGAGCCACTTGGGGAACGTCGATAGGAGAATTGAACTGAACTGAACTGAACCCTACTGAGATTGGAGGCAAAATAGTAGGATTGCTTCCTCTGAAATTATACACATCACATTTAATACTTATAAGAGGTATTTTGGCAGTGGCTGATTTACTGCACTTTAGGCTTTAAATGACGCCCCTTTCGCAAAATGCAACGCCCGAGGCGTTTGATATGATCAATACGGTATTGAATAAAGAATGAAGACACGGATTTGGCACGCTGACCATTTATTTATACAAGATAATTATACCATGCCTCATGAATTATTTGCCTATCGTGCAAATAAGATGAATCGATAGTCTCTTATTTGTGCTGAAAACAAAAATCTGCAAAACATGGTGAAAACACAAAAGATCTTCCCAAAACTTAGCAGATAACGTCTTTGTGCTGTTTTTTTTCCACATCCTAGCTATAGAATTCTAACATGCGTAGCTATCAATGTTAAAAAGGGGGTTATATAACAAAAGACCAAAGGGTAAATCGCGGCTCAAAACTATAAAAAAATAACTAACATTATTAGCTCGCCTGAACGAAAGTTCGGGAAGAGCTATTGTGGTCACCCCAGCGTCGGCGTCAGCGTCCGCGTCTGCGTCCGCGCCCGGATTGGATGTTTTGGTTAAAGTTTTTTAAAGACCTATATCTCCTTAACCCATGGATGGATTCTTTTGATACTTGCACTGTAGGTAGATATTGGTCCAAAGTTTAACAGGGTACCACCCCACCCCACTCCATGACCTTGATGTCAAGGTCATGGACTTAGAAAATTGGGAGTATTTTTGAACTGTATGTTTTGGTTAAAGTTTTATAAAGCCTAATATCTCCTTAACCCATGGATGGATTCCTTTGATACTTGCACTGTAGTTAGATATTGGTCCAAAGTTTTCTAAGGTACTACCCCCACCCTCCGCAGTGACCTTGATGTCAAGGTCATAGACTTAGAAAATTGTCTTTTTATTGATTAGATGTTTTGGTCAAAGTCTTTTAAAGACGCATATCTCCTGAACTCAATAATGAATTCTTTTTATATTTGCACTTTAGTTAGATATTAGTCCACAGTTTTGCCGAGTACTACCCCAAGCCCGCTCAGTGACCTTGATGTCAAGGTCAGGGACTTTGGATATTTGCATTTGATTAAAGTTTTCTAATTGCATACTGATTCATAATGCTTGGCAGAGATTTAGTTTACACTTGAACTGATGTTAGACACTTTTTTGAGTTTTAAGCTCACCTGAGCCGAAGGCTCAGAGATGAGCTTATAGCATGGGAGTCGAGCCGTCGTCCGTCCCTGCATGCGTGGGTGGGTGCGTCAACACTTTCAAACATAAATATCTCACAGACCAGTGGGCCGATCGCAATCAAATTTTATCTGAAGCATCGTTGGGGTGGGGGTAAGGCTGCATTAGGTTTTGGTGCAGATCAGCTAAGAGCTCTGGTTTCCATGGCAACAGATAGCCCCATAGGGTGATAATGGGGAAAATGGCGTCATCACGTTTTCTCGACTGTTTTTGATTAGATTAGATCCTTATCATACTTGCAGGTAATGGTGACATACATAAGAGCTTGGATAAGTTCGAAATTTGGCCGGATTCGAGCACAGACTACGGAGTTAGCTGCCCTTGAGCGTTTGAAAAAATCCCATAGTGTTATAATGGAGAAAACAACGTCATCACATTTTCTCCGCTATTTTTCATCGGATCCTTTTCATACTTGCAGGATATGCATAAAAGCTTGGATTAGTTTGAATTTTGGCTAGATCCCACCACTGACTTTGGAGTTACCTGCCTTTGAGCGTCCAAAAATCATTGTCACCACTTTTTTCTTGGTTTCTACTGATCCGATCCTTTTCAAACATGCAGGTAATGAGAAAATGCATAATATCTTAAACAAGTTCAAATTTTGGCCGGATCAGGCCAACCACTACGAAGTTAGCTGCCCTTGAGCATCGGAAAAAAACTCCCATTGACTTATAATGGTGAAAACAACTTCATGTTTTCTCCCCAGTTTTTTATATGTTCCTTTTCTATGGTGGCTGGTTTGTGCCATTTCGTCTTTTCGTCTTTTCGCCGCGAAAAGACGCCACGCGAAAAGACGAAAAGACGAAAAGACGCCATGCGAAAAGACGAAAAGACGAAAAAACGCCAGGCGAAAAGACGAAAAGACGAAATAACGCCATGCGAAAAGACGAAACCCGCCACGCGAAAAGACGAAATTTCAGCGCGAAAAGACGAAAAAACGCCATGCGAAAAGACGCCATTTGAAACTCTTAATTTGTCGTCTTTTCGCGTGGCGTCTTTTCGTCTTTTCGCGTGGCGTCTTTTCGTCTTTTCGAATGGCGTTATTTCGTCTTTTCGCATGGCGTTATTTCGTCTTTTCGTCTTTTTGCGTGGCGTTATTTCGTCTTTTCGTCTTTTCGCGTGGCGTTATTTCGTCTTTTCGTCTTTTCGCATGGCGTCTTTTCGTCTTTTCGTCTTTTCGCATCACGTGTTTTGCATTAAGCTGTATCAATAAATCCTATTCTTAATGCAGTTAATACTTTGAAAACTTAGACAGGTGTTTCTTTTTTAAACTGTGTAGACCCTGATCAGAATGCAATCTATAAAGAAGTGTACTAATCACGGTTTGCACTTTTTGCCGCTAAACTGTTCTTTTAAAAACATTACCAAAAATATGAGGAAAGAAGTCATTATGGTATTTCTACTGAACGGGCAGAAAAGAAAATGAGCCGTCCTAATGTTTTGGAGTAAAATACTCCAAACAAGTTTCAACATATCTTAATTTTGATCTTAAACTGCCTAACAGATTAACCACTTGTTGACCATGTAATCTCTCTCAAACTATGGAAGACGAAGGTGTCTAAACAAACATTGAAACATTGTTGCACTTCGCTGTAAGTGTTATGATATGAAAAAATAATGATACAGTATTTTCCCTAATTTGTCATACATTTAACTGCAGCTAACCCAAAATTTGAACAAGTTTATAGTTTTCTAAAGACGTGCCAATCGCAGACAGAGCAGAGCCTGATTAGACTTCTCTTTGGCTTTCGCATATGTGTCCCAATATATAAGAATTTTATATTGAAAATGTGCCCCCTTCCGCCATTTTTACAAAGGGGCACAACTACCGTTACTTCCTCTACAAGTCTTCTTTAAACGACAGGTATGGATTTTGCTAGCTCAACTAGGGCAGCTGAAGACAGGACTAGGTAGAAAAGGAGTGTTGTAGAGTCATCTGTGGTGCCCCAACGACCTCACAAGATTATGAGATAGACTAGACTAGACTAGCGGTTGCAGTCAGTTCGACCCCCCGCCCCTCTACACACACACACACACACACACACACACACACACACACACACACACACACACACTCGCCTCAGTGGTTCTTCAGATGTGACTCTAAACCGCGAGGTCATGTCTTCATATGACCTTAGCATTGGTGGGACGTTTTACCCAATTCTCTCGATCTCTCAGTTTGAACAATAATATTGTAACACAGTTTACTCAGAAAATACATTAAGTAGTAGATTAGGTGCTAGCATTAAGTAATAAATTTGGACCATGTTACCATTATGATCCTAAATCCTAGGACATATGTGTCCTAGGAAAACAGTGGTCTGGTCAGGCTCTGCATTGGTAACCATTCTGCGTATGTCATGATACAGCTCGAGATATTAAAATCTGCTTGTTCAAATTTAAAAAAAAAGAAAAGAAAAGAAAAACGGTTATTTCTACGTAGGATGCATGGAGACACAGACTTCAACATATTTGTATCTGTGCTTAAGGTGAACGGGACCACTCTCAATGGGAAGCAGTTTTGCATTTTTGACTCCTTTCTTAAGGAGGGTCAGCTCTTGAAAGTAGAATTTGGTCCTCTAGGAGCAAATTCTTTCCTTGAAGAGTAGACCTATTTAAGAATCTAACTTTCTGTTTGCTTCACTTTCCTATCTTGGGAAGCAAAGAGAATGTCACAAAAGTTGTTCCTCTTTGTAAATATGACAGAAGGGGACAAAATGTTCAATATTAGAGAGATCTTTCTTGGAGGTGTATACATTCAGCTATTGATTGATTGATTGATTGATTTATTGCTTAACGTCCGCAGTAAACATCTATGGTCATGTCGGGACGGTCAGTTAACCTAACCACACTATTCCTGGGCAGGCTTAGACCTCCTAAGCGATTAACCAGTACTAAGTGCACATACTTTCGCCAGTAACTGACAACTGCCCTTCTTGAATCAGCGGAAGGAGAAACGAAAGTATGTGGCCAGACCAGGTATCGAACCCAGAACGAACCCAGAACGTTTGACATATGAGTCAGGTGCCCTACCGATTGCGCTACGCGGCCCGGCATACATTCAGCTATACAGTCAAACCTGCTTATGGTCAGCTATATAGTCAAACCTGCTTATGTGATCACCTCTATTAAGGGATCACCTCGCTTAAGCAGCCACCTTTTCTTGGTCCTTTGAACCAAAATACAGTGCAAATGAAATGTATTAAGGGGTCAACTGTCTTAAGTAGCCACTTTTTGCCCTTCCCTTGGGTGACCCCTTAAGACAGGTTTGACGGTATTTCTCAAAAATGCTTGCGACAACAATGTACTAGGTCTGCCTATGCTCCTCAATGCGCAAATTTGCGTCTGCTAATTTTTAAGTCAACATGGCCCAGATTTTTTAATCCATAACTGTAATTATTGCTGACCCCATACTAATACTTATAGCTATCATTTTCACTTTTAACAAGTTTTATTTTTCTGTCGGATAAGATAGAGTTTCAGTGACAAATCCCTTCTAATTTTCATAAGACTGCTGCTTGACTTGACTGATTATCTTGATTATATCTGTGTTTGATCTCAGTCAACAAGGCACAAATTTGTTATTCAATCTAAACGGTACCATACTGACCGAAAATGTTGCCGACCCCAGTGCACGTTAATTTTATAGTCTATCCTTACAATTTTAGCTGTCAAAAAGATATATTTTATATATTAAAAAAAGCATTTCAGTGGCAAATTCTGTAATCAGACTGCTTCTGTAGCTGCGTTTGCAGTAGTCTGATATGAGTCTATATTGGTTACTCAGACAAACTGTCTTAGTATTAGGAATCAATACAGGAATCAATACAGATATCAATAGAAGGGTATTTGTG
Source organism: Ctena decussata (assembly GCA_963989385.1). Taxonomy (NCBI): domain Eukaryota; kingdom Metazoa; phylum Mollusca; class Bivalvia; order Lucinida; family Lucinidae; genus Ctena; species Ctena decussata. The sequence goes on from OZ022504.1 coordinate 56,514,233, forward strand.
TGTCGTTATTTCGTCTTTTCGTCTTTTCGCCTGGCGTCTTTTCGTCTTTTCGTCTTTTCGCATGGCGTTATTTCGTCTTTTCGCGTGGCGTTATTTCGTCTTTTCGTCTTTTCGCATTTCGTTATTTCGTCTTTTCGCGCCGAAAAGACGAAAAGACGCCATGCGAAAAGACGAAAAGACGAAATAACGCCACGCGAAAAGACGAAAAGACGAAATAACGCCACGCGAAAAGACGAAAAGACGAAATAACGCCATGCGAAAAGACGAAAAGACGAAATAACGCCATGCGAAAAGACGAAATAACGCCATGCGAAAAGACGAAAAGACGAAAAGACGCCACGCGAAAAGACGACAAATTAAGAGTTTCAAATGGCGTCTTTTCGCATGGCGTTTTTTTTGTCTTTTCGCGCTGAAATTTCGTCTTTTCGCGAGGCGGGTTTCGTCTTTTCGCATGGCGTTATTTCGTCTTTTCGTCTTTTCGCCTGGCGTTTTTTCGTCTTTTCGTCTTTTCGCATGGCGTCTTTTCGTCTTTTCGTCTTTTCGCGTGGCGTCTTTTCGCGGCGAAAAGACGAAAAGACGAAATGGCACAAACCAGCCACCATACTTTTCATACTTTCAGGTACCAAGGACATACATAACGCTTGGATGTAGAAGCTATTAACAGCTATGGAAGGTCAAAGATAGCCTCCATATTGTGCACTAGGTCAAATAAAGCAACAACAAAATCTTAATTCAATACATTCATAAATCCATGCTCATGAACATACATATTAAACGATGATTATCTAGGTTCTCTGCAGTGGAATGTTTTGATAAAAGCTTGTTAGGGGTAATAAAACTCCCTTTAGAAGTAAACATCCCTGAGAGATTAGGAATCATGCTGTTATCCCTTTGCAGAAGGTCCAGTGAGATGAAATTTGGCTGCTGGTGAAAGGTTATAGTACAAGCTGATAGCTCTGTCTATTGTGCTCTTGATCGGATACTTTTTAGACTTGCATATATTAAATGAGGGCATACATAATGTTTTGGATGAGTTTAATTTTCAACCTGATTGGACCACTGACTGTGGAGTTAGCTGCCCTTGAGCATCTTAAATATCCCTATAGGTTTACAATGTCTCTCAGGTGAGCAATTGTTGCCATTTGAGCTACTTGTTACAAAACACTATATACTTACCCCACTGGATGACCTTGAAGTCAAGGTCATCGACTTAGAATTTTGTCTTAAAGATTTTGTTTAAAGTTTAATATTTATGAAGACATTATTGCACAATGCGGCGATGGACTCAGTTGATACTAATACTTGGACTGATGTTAGATAATGGTTCAAGGTTTTGTTACATCCTCGCCCCCTCTCCACTCCCCACCCCACCCCACCCCACCCCACCCCTACCTCTTAGTTCTTTGACCTCAAGCTGTGGATTTTTTTATTTAAATGTTATTTTAAGACTTATTTCTTACATAGCTTTTGTTTATAAATGTGTTGTCATTATGGACATGCTTGCCTGAAGTTTTATGCATAGAAGTCCACACCTCCAAAGCAACTGTGTGATGGGCAATCACCTATTCAGGTGAGCTATGCTGTCAGGCGACAGCTCTTGTTGAAAATGCATTTAGGTCTGAAGGTACTTCAGTGAACAGGGAGAATAGTCCTTTTAAATCATATTCGTCTACTCTTTCACACACTATCAGGTTAGACTGGTGAAAAGAGCATAACTTGTTCTCAAATGTTTGACCATGGCCCGAGGTTATAAAACTTTTTTCATGCTCAGCTGAGTTGAGCATGAAATTTTACCTGCTAATAAATAGCAAATTACTGATAAGTACGGTTGTTTTCTTGCTCAATTCGGCTGAGTATGAAATTTTCTCTGCTTATGAATATGAAAATGCCAACATTAGTTGGCATTTTCATATTTATCAGCAGAGAAAATTTCATGCTCAGCTGAGTTGAGCACGAAAAAAGTTTTATAACCTCGGGGCCATGTTTCAGGTCCATGTATATAGTTGATAAAGAGATGCATTTATTAAAAGCATGTATAATGTAGGTACTAGGCAGGTTTACCTGTACTAAATGTAAAGAATAAAAAAACTACATTACTGTTACCATACAGGTATGTAAGTGAAATAATTCAACTTTGAAAAAGCAGACTTCCCTGTGTTTTCTACAGAATTACGTCAAAACTTTGGACACAGGCTACTTTTTTATCTGTTGAACCTGATTTTTGATACTGTTGGAAAAATATAATTGTTAGGCAATACTCTCAGTGCATTGAAGTACCTTCAGATCTAAATGCATTTTCAATTACGATGCATGTTTTTTAGATTTTTTTCTCTGCAAATTAGCTTTACATCTTCACATTTCCACAAATAATGCACAGGAACGTTCAGCAATGTAGTGTAAATGATAGAATTGAGACGCAACATGACAAAACCAACAAAGTGGCACGAGCGCCCAACGAAGACTCGGATAAGCCTGGACACACGCCCAGCCTGATTAAAATCTTCACTGCTGGCATTGAGGTAGCTCAAACCCTAAGGTACACCTTTAGCGCACAGCGAAGACTGATCAGACTGGGCGCACGTGCCACTTTGTTGGTTTTGTCGTGTCGCGGCTCAATTAAAGTTTGATGTTTCAACGTTCATCGTGTGACGAAGCTGGTGATCGTCCTAAAATTCTAAAAGAAGCGCTGCTGTCTTCATGGAATTTAGCTCTGTCCACTACCAAGCAGGCACATGACGTCGTAATGACGTCGTACCAAAGTCAGTGCAACGTAAAAATTTTGCATCGGCGTCGGTGCTTTGATACGACGTGAAGATGTCACATGACGTCGGTGCGACGTCATTTAGACATTATGTGCCTGCCAGGCAGCTCCATCACACGATGAACATTTAAAAATCAAATCTTAATTACACCTGATCTGTTTCTTTTAACGTCGCAGCATAAGAAGGCGGTAATATGACAAATGAGTAAAATAATAAGTGTATTTTCTTTAATAAATTATCAGTTTTTTATCGTATTGACCCCGATACAGAGTATCGTTTCTGGACACCTGTCTTTTTCCTTGTCATTCAGTGATTGAAGTGCTGATGATTTCTAATGAATACCATCTTCTGTATTCAACCTGAGTCTGACCCAGGGCTGTCCGGGTTCTCTGTCACTATGTCACGTGACGCTTCAGTTCAATGACGGCGTACTCTGTAGCCGATTCTTTTCTGTTGACAGCTGGGGTAGTCTTATCCGAAGACGGACCGCCAATATCTAGATCTGCGTAGACAAGCTCTTTCCCGTCAACCTGAAATAAATGCTGGTCTCCTGGGTTCGAGGTTATAAAACTTGAGAATAATCTCAAACTCAAAATAAAGCACACTGATTGGCTACTTTCGAGCATGTGCTCGGAAGCAGCCAATCAGATTGCTTTATTTTGGGTTTGAGAATGTACTCAAATTTTATAACCTCTGGGCCAGGTAGGCAAGCAACGTTAAAAACGTCTTATCAAGGCCGATGCAACGTATGACGTTGCGTTGAAATTGATGAGGCGTTATTTTTTCAATAAGATGTATTAACCTTCATGTCCACTGGATTAGCTTGGTCCTAGCGAAAAATAGTTCTGAATATAGAATTAAAAAACAAAACAAAAAACGATTGCCTCAAGTTTATTGTTTACGGTATGAGGAATAAATCGCTGAAACGCCTGAGCGTAGCTGTAACGTCACGTGTCAGCGGTGTCTCGACTTCCATACAACGTTTCTCTTTCAACATTTTGAACATGCGTGTACTTTTATATTGAAGTTGTCTGTGTGAATATTCAAGTTTATAAATACAGTTTTTTTTTATCAAATCAGAATTATAAATTCAAAAGTTAGGTTTGAAACAACGTCATATGTAGCATTGGTGCAGCGTCCACGTTGCATCATTGCTGTTATGAGTTATTTCAACATTGTATGGTAACTGTGAGCCAGGGGTTAATTGCGGAAGGAGTTGACTGATCTTACCTGTGATTTCCTGTCATCTAAAGGCTCTTTATTTCTTTGAGACTTTGGAATCACTATCGCATACTGTGCAGCATCGGTGTTGTCGGCATCCACGTTCTGGTCAATTTTATAGTCCGTGTTATCATGATTACTGTCAGGGCTAGGAAAACAAGTTTACATGTTTTCATGAAAAAAAAAAAAAAAAAAAAAAAAAAAAAAAAACTCAGCGTTAAAATAACTTCGTGTCAACGTAGATACAACGTCGACATCGAAACAAAGATAATTTATGGCCATCAATTGACATTGGTTTAGCGTTGGTTTAACGTTGTCTTTCTTCTGGCCCAATCTGGGTATAAGATACATAGATAGGTCGGATACCCAGATTTATTAGCCAGGAGGTACACAGGATTGAATTAACATTGAATTAACGTTGATTCAACGCCATGGCGTTGAATCAACGTTAATTCAATGTTTATTCAACGTTTGTTGCCTAGTTTGTGAAAGCGTCGAGTTGACGTTGAATACAAATTTATGAGTATTTTGCTCCGTCATCGTCAAAATAAGTGGTATCGAATATAAAGCTACGAGATATTGATACTATGGCTATAAAGACATAAAGACGGACAGATAAAGAAATAAAAACAAATTTCAGATGTTCATTTGCAGACAGTAGTATGAAAGACAACTTCAAAGTGGGACCGAAAGATACAAAAATGTGAATTCAGGCCCCGAGGTTATCTGAAACTCAAAATAAAGCACACTGATTGGCTGCTTCCGAGCACGTGCTCGGAAGCAGCCAATCAGTGTGCTTTATTTTGAGTTTGATGTGCTCGGAAGCAGCCAATCAGTGTGCTTTATTTTGAGTTTGAGATTATTCTCAAGTTTTATAACCTCGAACCAAAGTGTATGAATCAAATCCAAAAAGACCTGAAGTTGATACTGCTTTGGAGCATCTGATAGGGAAAGCAAAATACTCTTCATCGGAAAAAGCATGAATACTTTATGTCAACAAAACAAGCAACGCATATAGATTTTTGTTTAGTCACTCAAGACTCTGATAATGATTTTTCAGAATCTGATAGGTTTGGCTCGTAGCTTATAATTTATTCATTTCGATGTGCTTATTTACTTTCTCGAAGGTCAGAAGTAAAATTGGTCGATTCGAATGAGGAAGAGGTGCTCGTTACCAGCAGTGACTCTAGCGTAATGTGAACAATATTACAGAAGCCATTAGCAGAGTTCTTTGATTATGAAAATATCAAATAATGCCATTATAACACTGTAACAGGAGGCCAGGACTTCAGAGGTTACCGCTGAGGACCAATATCTTACTGACAAGATAAGTGGCACCCGTCCAAAGTCGGCCTTTTTCTGCCCACTAGGCATACAACGTTGAATCAGCACTGAATTAAAGTTGATTCGACGTCATGACGTTGAATCAGCATCGATCCATTCTTGAATATTTACATTATATGTGCAAAGCATTTTTAAAAAACTTATTAAACAAGTACGCAACCCCATGTTGTTTACAAACCAATAATTACATTGAGTCACGTCATGTGCATCGCTGCCTATGTAAACAGGCACTATTTTGGCCTGATTCTAAATGCAGAGCTGACCTGATTTTCGTCTATTTTTAATCGCAAATTGGTAATTTGTCATACTGAAAATCAATTTGTTGATCAAATATTCATTATTAGATATGGATTTTAAATTGTCGTTAGAAACTATTTCTTTGAAGGCAGGGCTTCAAATCGAAGCCGGGTTTTGAAACGATATGAGAGCTGTTCCATCAGTTGTTCTTATCCATCAGAAGCGAGACTTTAAAAGCTATCTTTGCTGTATTTTGACCCTTTTTTAAAAATCGAGTTCGGTTGAAACTAGAAAAATTATATAACTAGAGGGAGGTATTCGAGAGAATACAGATATCTTCCCTTACTCGTTTGAATAACAAAGGTATAGTTTCCCTTAACCCACACTTTTCGTATCACATGGCTGTCAAAATATTTTAAGTTCGTTGTGCAAGATGTTTGCAGTTTTCTGTTCTGATTAACTTCTCGTAACGACGTTCCCCAAGTGGCTCAGCGTTACGTAACCGTAATATAGGCCTACATGCGTTTAGGACGAGAGTACCAGCTGTAACATAACATGATTCCCTGCGATATTAAAATTTTAGGCTGTGTATTCAGAACGCCTGCTCTTTCGCACAGGCAGTCTTTGGACAAGGGACCTTGCACCATGCGCAAAGGGACGTAGTTTTAGAGCAAATATTAACCTGATTTGATTCTTGTCTATGCATAAGCGCTACGGTCCCTTTTTTACGCTCCTCTGTATGCAGCTATATTTGAAATAAATAACGGTCACTTAACACTTCAGGAACTGACTGAATCAAGGATCCTTCGCTTTGTGCGAACATGATAGACTTAAACCAGTCTGTGCATCCTCGCAGCCTGTTTCCGCAGAGTGATTCCGTATAGCAATTAGGTTTGATCGGTGTGGCCAAAATCGCAGGCTAATTGTTATTATCTAATCGCATACATTATAACATATGGCCCATTTTCGCTTCACAACTGAGCCGTCTATTTATAGGCGTTTGCAATACGAGTAACCAATTTACTGGCTCCAGGTTCGCGTATAAGCGCCGTATCACCCCAGCTCTGTGTTTATATTGACGGAACAATAAATCGCTAATTATTCAATTAGAATTTGTAGGCTCAAATATTCCCTTGTCCAGGCCCAGACGAACCCGTTGACTTGCACATTTTGTTGCTAGTTAGAGCAACTCTTCTGGTCAAGCTCTTCACCAAAGTGTGTCATTTGGGAGGTTTTACTATGCCTTGTACACTGCTGCAGTTGTTATCGATTTTTCGTCTGCCTGAAACAGGTACTGGCTCTCGTTTCAGCTAAAGCGCTAGCTAACGCGGCTTATATTTCCCGGCTCTGTGTTAATCAAACGGAACAATTAATCGTTAATTACTCATTTATTATTCAATTAATCAAAAATCGCCTCGTACATTCGCTAGTCCATGCGAAGACGGACAAGCTGATATGCACAATGTATGGGTAGGTATAGCCGTTATTAAGATTTTTGTGGATAAAAAAGCGTCTTATGACAGATTTTGCAAAAGTGAACACAATATATCTTCCCATGCCATAGGCAAGGGAAGATATAAACATTACTTTTTTTAACGTTTACTGAAGTATGAACTACATCGGGTCACGAGCAAAGTTTACAAAACTCCTTCGGGTTCACTTACTTTGCTCGTGAAACAATGTAGTTTATTGTTCAGGAAACGTAGAGAAATAATAATACCATTAATTAGTTAATTTAACTTTGTGTGCCCAGTAGGTGCTTACTCCGAATTTTTCCACCACGTAAGCTCACAGAATGCCACAATTTGTGCTTATAAGTTTATTGAGCTTGCTGTGACATTGAAGTAAAATGATGTTAAAACTTGAGCAGTATTTCAAAGAAAGCGTCATATTACCTCTTGTCAAAGTCTTTCATATTCTTCTCGTCACCTGAAATAGCATTAGCATAGTAGCCACTTGTGTCTCGTCGGTACCTTTTGCCATCAAATTAAACTTGTGCTAGTCTACATGTTGAACTGAAGCGCAAAAGTGGTTAGCTTCATAAAGGATGAATGTACGGAGGTAACATCAATTTGCTAAACTGTGCTGTCGATCGATCCGGTACTGCGCAAAGTGGGTGTCGACCGAGAATATCAATGATGGCGAATGATTGCATTGTTTATGACCATCGACCATTGCTGTCGATTGTCTCGGTCGACAGGAAAATTTTTCGATTGACAACATACGTAGAGAATTAGGTATTGCTCCCGTGGAACTGAGTATTTTAAATGAATATTCGCAATGAAGCTCATGAAAGAGCGGGCTTCGGTGACATTCATAACTTTCATATAAAACGATATGATGATTCCAGGTGAACCTGACGAAACTTGATTTCGAATGTTTAGAATGCCATTATTAACGGTTTTTTTTCTAATTCATGAAAACGCTGGTGACAATGTTTTAAAGTTGAATTTCAGGACTGGATAATTAAAAAATAGTAGAATCTGAATATATTAAAGACCTTCATTTGCATACTTTATCTTGAACGTCAGTCATATTCGTAAAATCTGGCGTTTTGAAACAAGTCCTTTGAATTTGGTAGAATCCGTTACCTACAAAATAGTGCTTGACAAAAACTAACAAACTTAATAAATAAATGACAGAATTATAACCATGGTAGATCCAGGGTAGGGCTGATTGAGTAAGTTACCTTTTCTGCCATTTCTTTGTCTCTTCACAACGATTACACCTACGATAAACAGTAGGCACAGCATGAAAAGAGCAGCACCAATGCCTAGCCAAATACCCATATCATCCTCATCTGTCCCAATCTTGTCTTTACCAGTTTCATGCGATCCTGTTGCTGTTGTTATTTGCGTTGTTGGCAGAATTGCCTCTGAAAGTTTAAAAGAATGTTGCATGTGAGCTTTATTATTATCGTAACTCAAAGGCGGAGTTTCAGCTTATGTTAATTTTACATAGGAATCGGCTCACGCTTAGATTTTTTTGTTCTATGTATATGTGTTGCCTAAGGACTAACAGTGTTGCTTGTGGATTATTTACCTCATTTCACACGCTCAGCATAGCACCGGATTGACATAAGTAACTTATACCCTGAAAATGAGGGTTCCCTTAAAATTCTTTTCCTAGAACTATCAAATTTTCAGATTTAGCAATTTCATTTATAAACTTTAATTAGTGAATTAATGTGAAACATTTTAGAAATATGTATATTTATATTTGAAGAAACGGATCATGTATAAAATATATTTTGTTTCGTATAACCCCTCAAAATAAGCTAAAAACCACAGCTATATCAAAAATTAATTAGCAGTTAAAGTATGATCCAGTTGTTGTCAAGATTTTATATTAACCATAAATCATGCTGTATACCTCTTATATGTGTACGAGAAAATCAAAGAACTTCTGAGCCCGGTAAACTATACTTCAGGGCTGCAGAATACGGGCTGTCAGACACCCCAATACATTAGAAAAGTATCATCTTGTTGAACTGTATTTTTGTTTCTTGATTCCCCATATGTAAGTTACATGAAACTGAACTATACCATCTCTGTATTATCCCAGTTCATATTGAAAAGCATATCAATGAAATTATCGCCTTGTACAAACCCATTAAATACCAGACACTTTTCAGATCAAATCTGATAGTGGGCTTTTTTTCTTTTTCCTTTTTTTTCTTTCCGAATAATAACCCTGTAATTATTTTAACTAGACTGACAACATATCTTATTTGGAGCCCAGGAAAACTATTTTAGAGCCCTAGCAGTTTTTACTAACAACTTTTAGGCACTGGTTTCCTCGTGGATTGTTGTTATAGGCCCAGTTTTAGTCTATTTGATCAAATTCAGATTCTTTTCATCACCCATTGTCTTACACCTGTACAACATACGGATACATATGGATCAACAGTACCGAAATAGACATTTCCACGGGTGTTGCACTTTTCACAGCCAGTCATGTACGGACTCAATTAAATAGAGTCTGCTATTTTCTATTCTTTGGTGTGCTCCTTGCTTCGGATTGATCTTACTTTTCAGAACATATCCCGATGATACTGATGATAGTCAAGATGTGAGTAAATTGTCAGTCCCAAATAAGTTGCATCTTTTTACAATATGGTGCCGTTTCTCAACATAAGTGATCTGTTTGCTGTCAGTATGTTGATGTTGGGCTGAGTAGTCTTCCCAAGCTTGCTAATTGTCAGCTTATCTTCCATCATAAACTGCTGTGCCCAGACGATTTGGATGATTCGCCTCTTTCCTTGTTTTTTTTTTTTATTCTTTAGGGCACAGACACTTGATGCAGTTAGTTATTGGAGCCTTTCTTACTCCTGTTCAATGTACAGGTACAAGCCAAAACTTTAAACAAATTAAATTAAGGGCATTAACACTTGATGCGGTCAATATTTGAAATAAAAATAATGGATTACCCTGCTTGTGACCTCGGCAAAGTAAAGATCCAAACCAACACACTAGCACTTGATGCAAGCAGCAGTTAGAAAGAAAAGGTTGAACGCCCTGCCTTACATCTAGAGACATCTACAGATACAAACCTAAAGATATCTTCAAAACGAAACAACTCGGGGCACTAATGCATGGCAAAATTAATTTATCTTTTATTTATTGTTCTGTACAGATGATAGACAATAAGTTGACTGTTTAGCGGGATTACAATTGTTTGCGGAAGTGTGCGTGGGGAGAGGGGGTAGGGGTTATTTTGGGGATTATCCTTGGCTTCCAAATCTTAGCCACTGAAGAAAATATTTGCATACAGAATGGTTATTAATCTAGGACCTCATTTATAATTAATGTCACAGAAAAACAAGTGTTGCAGTGAAAGATCCTAACTTTACTATGAAACTGACATTCTCCAAAAACCTGACCTATCCCCAAATTTCAGTTTCAAAAACTATTTTACCGGTTTTTAAATCTATTAAAACTTTTCATAAAACGAGAGGATATATTAACCCTAATGCTGAATAAAAATCATAGCTTGACAAATACAGTAATAGATCTAAACATTAAAATTACTTTAAATGTTTGATTATTTATAGTCTGTTTTTGATATATTTTTCAACTTTGGTTGACCATAAAAATATTTCAATGAGCCAACATATAACTTTATGGTATCAAAATAATTCTCAGGGTACCTGCAATTCATTTCAGTAGGCAACGAATGCATTCAAATTATACTGTTAATTTGACAGGTTCTAACTTAGCCCTACCCATCATGTCCGATAAGGGGTTCTGCAGTTCTTGAAATTAATTGATCAACCCATTTTATTAATTGATTTAACCAAGATAATCAAAATAATAAGTATGAAGAAATTCTAAGCATGGGCCATTTTGAGACATTATATAAATTATGCTCCTTTACCAAATTTAATGCGACAGACGGCACCTCTGCATTTAACTTCTTCAGTGTCGCTAAACCACAAAGTCTGGAAGAAAAATGTGATGGGAAGGTCTCGGTAGGCAACGAAAATATCTTTCTTAGCCACACTTACTGATTCTGCAGGGCACAGACAAAGATAAAGAAGCGATAGACATAAAAAGAGATGGGACTACACTATTAAAGAGTGGACAGGAATTGACTTTGCCAGCACAACTATGCCGACGAAAAACAGGACTGCATATATATGAAGAACTTATATGACCTGCTGTAAGGTCGTTTGCGGTGCCCAACGATTTTGCTTGGTAATGGGCTAAAAATACATAGCATAGACTAGAACGTCTGAGAATCTTAAATGAATACAACATTGAATCATATATCTGACAACATCTTTAAAAGCTACCTTTTACAATAAGCTCTATTTCTTTTGCAGATTCCTTGAATATTTTATTATCTGCCAAACAAGTGTATTTGCCAGAGTCTTTCTTCTTGACTGAGGGTATTTGAAGTATGCAAGAATGCTGGAAACCACAGTACGTCAGATTTCTCTGTCTTGGACCGCCGGCTGAGAACACCCATCTTGTCTCTGGGTGCGGCAAACTTTCGACGTAACACGGCAGTACTACAGGGTCGCCTTCTCTCACCCTCACTATTTCTGTTGCATTTATATCTATAACGGGCGCAACTGAAACGAAAATTTATCATGATAGCAACGTAATATAAACTATCTTATAGAAAACAATTTTTACATTTATCAAAAGGGTTTAAAAGTATAAAGAATTTATTTACGCCGAGGCCCCTGGAGGATATCGTCATAAGAACTGAAACATCATCATCGGAAACTTAATACCTTTATTGTTAATATAATCATTTTTATTTAAGTGTTATTATCATTATTTGAAAAAGAAAAAAAACAACATTCGCTGTGCTTTACAGACACTTATTTAAAGAATCATTAGTGTATTTTAAAAAAAAAAAAAAAAAATTAGTGCCTATGATTATTATACAATGTACATGCTGGATAGTTGCTGTTATGCTTTAAGCACAGGCACTATTTAAACGCCAATTAGTCTCTTAATCCTGGCAATACAACTTTTTTTCAGAATGCCATTTGTGTGAGATAGCAATGGAAACGACTTTTAAATAAATGAATAAAGAAATAAATAATAATGATAATAATAATTATAATAATGATAATAATTTTAAACACAAGTCTGAAACAAGAGTGCATTTCACAGACCCCCTTTATATTACATGTAGATGTAATACATTTCAATTAAATCTAAGATGAATTGAGTTTGAATTAAAAAACACAATTGAGCCCAGACACAACAAAATAAATAAAGTGGCACTCGCGCATAGCAAAGACTCAAATCAGCCTGGGCACCCATCCAGTCTGATCAGAGTCTTTGCTGTCCGCATTGAGCTAGCTTTAACCCTTAGCTTTCCCTCAACCCTTAGCTATCCCTTAATGGTCCAGTGAATTTGATCCCCTGATATCTCCGACAGTATTTCGTAGATTGGCATCATTCAGTGCAGTGAATCACGTCTGATTCTTTATTAAATAAGTCCTGTTAAAAGCCAAGCGCCAATAAGGTGCCTTCCTCTGTCTTCTGACATTTCTTCTTTACTTAAGATTGACCCCACCCCTCATTCCCCACTTCAAGATGTATCCACAGACGTAAAAGAAGAAACCTAGTTGAATTATATTACTTGAAACTTACACATCACGCGAACTTTGACGTCACTTTTCAACCCAACATCTGGAAAGTCCGGACAATCCGCTCTGCATTCCAATATCTTTCCATTATCGAACCGGGTCACGTTTATGACTGCAGTCTGACGAAGTTTCCCGGAGATTCCCACAGTGTAGGGCAAATCAGCTGATGCGTTCCATTTTAACGTGCACTCTGGATAGGACTCATCCACCTGGCATATTGCGAGATAGAAATATCGGTCATCCAGTTCAGAGGGTCCTTTGATGTCAAGTTCCAAGCTTTCTGGAGGGTCTGAAAGTCAACAAATTAATTTCCTCCTTTTTACTCAATGAAAATACACGATAATCGGATAATCATAGCAAAAAACTTTAGATAGATGATCTTTACATTCTACATATCCATACTGGCACAATATTAGGGAAGTTTATATTCTTGCACAGAGATGCCATTTCCTTACCTGTATTGATTTCTTGCTTTTGAGACCAAAGGCTTATTCATAGCCTCCGTGTATCATATTTAAATAAATTAGGGATTGCCACTGTTTTTAGCGAATAAGACAGCTCGGCTCGTCCAAATTATACAAGATATGGCTCACGGAGGCTAGTTTCTCCCGCGATCCATACACGAGAAACATATCTCTTGTCCATTAACTACTGACTTTCCTTATCAACAATAAATTTTCATCTGGGGAGTTGTGAAAGAATAATTGACAGCTCTGTCCACTAGCAGCTAGGTAGTGCCTTTATTTGATAAGCAGAACTATGTTCAATGACTCTTATTCGCCATACTAATAAGTAAAAATAAAAATTCTCAACGCAGAGAAGTGAATCAAAGACAAAATCCTATAATATTTACTTTCTGCTTAATGATAATATTCTGAACTCTAATTTTTTTTGAACGCTTCTATTTTTTTTTTAATTTCATTTTTTAAACTTTTTTAATTCATGTTATAAGAAAAGGCACATCTGTTTATCATATTATCTTACGCAACATTTCCCGGCCTAATCCAATGTTATCTCAAGAAATAACCAAGATCACACATGGAGATGCCAAAAACTAGCAAACTAGACCTACCCCACTTAAGGCCTGTTAAGCTGGGTTAGTGTGATAGCCTATTCTAAGAGTGTGTGTCTAGCATGACAGTTTTCAAGCAGAGCGGTTTCTTTTTCCGCGCAGAAGCTTTACCATCTGAGATTCAAATTTATTACTGGTCTCGGGAAGGCATGGAACCCAGTATCCAGCTTAAATTCGAATTGATACGGGCTTTTACCTCGCTCTTCAGTCACAAAACTCTAATACGTATTGTCCAACGAAATAAAATCCCGAAAGATCCACATAGAGAGAGAAAGAAAGAGAGAGAGAGAGAGACACGATGTACGTTTTAGTAGTATCATTTGTGACAGAATCATATATATACATAGCATACTTATACTTATATATTATTTTCTGAATTTATTTTCTGATTTGGTGTACATAATGGATTAGCTGTCGATAGTGCAACAAGCGTCACATACCACACGAGGTTGTACTTGCATTTAAATCTTATTTGCTGACTTGCTGTACAGAATGGCGTATCCACAGGTAGTGTTACATGCGCCACACAGCACATAAGATTGTGTCCATTGAAATTTTCCTTGATTTCGTCCGTCCATATCATCACCGAGTACTCTCCTGTCTGCTCATCAAGAACTACTGTTTTCTCTGCCCCTTTAGGTTTGTTATCAAGGTATATATATGGGCTTGCTGCTGGCCTGGTCCCGGAACTTTCACACGACACATTCCCAGGCTGTCCTTTTTTCAAGCCTTCAGAATCCAGTACCGGTGTGCTTGGTCTCACTACAGAATTGCGTAAAATATAGAAAAGGTACTATTAGACTCTCTACACTGACAGCTGGGGGTAGTTCTCAAAAAAGGAGACAGCCTCCTTTTCGAGTGATTGTCCTCGTTTTAAGATACACATTCTGTTATAAAATGCACGCATCCTTAAACAATCAAATGTCCCTCGATCAAAAGAATGGCTCACGTTTTGGAAATAAAATTGGTCTCCGATTTGGAGAACAATCTTCTCATACCAACGTGAATCTTAAACGCTTGTAGTCTTGCGCCTTATTCGCTACATAACGGCCGCTCCAATATTTGTAGTAGTAAAATGTTGTAATTTAACGAATAAAATATTGTATAAACTATTGTCGGAAGAGCTAGTCTGTGTGCAGTCTGATAAGAACTTTTGCTGTTCGTACACATCCAGTACAGGCCCCAAGGAATCTACAGACAAAACAGAGGCCGAAGCTAGACTACATTGGTTTATAGACTTGGTTTGAGTCGTGACTGTTTGCAATGGTAGATTTCCAAAAAAAAATAAAGTCAATGTGTGACATAGAGGTAAAACCAGAGGGCCAATGGCCCTATATCGCTCACCTGAGCACTGAGGTTATGTTGGAAAAACTAAATTGCCACAGCAACAAAACAAGATGCACAACAGCAATAAAACACATCATTTATGTAGAGGATAATATCACAAACATTTATGGAAAACATAAGCTTTATCCCCCCCCCTAATGGCTTCTGAGAAGAAGATCTTTGGCCAAAAAAAAAAAAAAAAAAAAAAAAAAAAAAAAAATTAAAAAATTGAAAATTTGGCCTTTCAGTTGCAATGGCAACCAATCAAAATCAGGTCTTTGGGCAAAATTCATATGGCTGATAGAGGACTACTCTAGGAACATTTCTGTAAAGCTTTTGTCAAAATATCTGCAGTAACACAGAAACAAATACCAAATGTCCACTTTCCCCATTGTAAGTCTATGGAACTTTAAGTTGCCATAGCAACCAGTCCGCATGGGCAATGATAATATGAAACATACTTTAGGTAGAGGCTAATGTTATTAATATGTATGCAAAGTATCAGCTTCATCCTCCTCATGGCTTCACTTTTCCCATTATAAGTCAGTGGAAACTATAAGTTGCCATAGCAACCAAAGATCTTATGGGGTTGGAAGAAAAAACAAAATTCGTGTAGAGGCTTCTGTCATCAACATGTTTGCACAATATCAGCTTCATCCCCCATATGGCTTCTGAGCAGAGGATTTTTTCATTTTTTCTCTTTTTTTCGAAAATTTACCCTATATTTTGCCATGGCAACCAATCAAGTTCAGCGATTTGGAGAAAATTCATATGAAGCATCGAGGACAATTCAAGAAACATTTCTGTAGAAAGAAAATCTAAATAAATGCATTGAGACAGCAAAAATTGCCAATTTCCATTTTCCCCATTATAAGTCAATGGAAACTCTTAGTTCCATAGCAACCAAACTGCTGGAGTAATTGCCATGAAAAACTGTAATTCTATAGAGGCTAGTACTAAGGTTCTTTCTATTAAGTTTGAGTTTTATTGGCCACACAGTTTCTGCGGAGATGATTTTTTAATATTAGTCTATTTTTAACTATTCGGTTGCAATGGCAACCAGCCAAATTGCGCAATTTGCATAAATTTAACAAGGCTGGTTAAAGACTACTAAAGGAACATTTCTATGAAAGTTTTGTCAAAATATCTGCACCGACATAGCAATAAATGCAAATTTTCTATTTTGCCATTTTAAGTCAATGGTAACTTTAAGTTCCCATAGCAACCAAACTGCTAAACTTTTGTAGAAGCTAGTACTAAAATCCTTTCTGTGAAGTTTGAGCTTTATTGGTTGTATAGTTTCTGAGGAGATGATTTTTGAATATATTTTCTAGTTTCAACCTTTCGGTTGCCATGGCAACCAGCCAAATTGTGCAATCTACATAAATTTCATGTGGTTGATAGAGAACTACTCAAGGAACATTTCTGTAAAAGATTTGTCAAAATATCTGCAGTGACATAGCAAAAATGCAAATTTTCAATTTTTCCCATACAAGTCAATGGAAACTTTAAGTTGCCATAGCAACCAAAGTTCTGAAGCGATTTGGATTAAAAAACAGTATTATTGGTTCCCCCTGCCTATAGATGCCATATACGAAATTTGGTAACAATGGGCCTTGTAGTTTCAGAGGAGATGTCATTTGAAAATATTGACGGACGACGGACGGACGACGGACGGACAACAGATGACAGATGCCTGCCTATATTATAAACTCATCTATGAGCCTTCGGCTCAGGTGAGCTAATTATGATGGGCCCGCATGCCCTATGTTACATACCAAGTTTCAAGGTCATCGGCCTTTTGGTTCTGGAGAAGAAGATTTCTGAAGGGTTTTTACCATATATGGGCATGGCCGCCATCTTGGTCATGTGACCCAGATACCCCAAACAAACTTTTGTTTTCCCAACCTAGCTAGACTCCATATGAAATATGGCTTCGATCGGCCCAGTGGTTTCAGAGGAGAAGATGTTTGAAAATGTTGACAACGGAAAATGGACAATTGAATAGAATAGAACGGTTTGCCTGGCTATACTATAAGCTCACCTATGAGCCTAAAGGCTCAGGTGAGCTAAAAAATAGGTGATCTATGAGCATTTCTGTAGTAATCGCAACTGTGTATTTTTTAGAAGCAACAGATATTGGAGTGGTGAAACCAGTCTGAGTGGATCTAATAAGTCCAGACATTGCTTATTTTTAGTATGTGTTGTGTCATATTTATTTCGATAACTAATCAACATGGAGAACTATAAACTTTGAACATAAAAATTTACAAAAATAACACTTTTTTGTTAACGGAACATTATGCATTTTGCAGAATGAATAAGAGTATTGATGCTACATGTATAGGACAGTATACCTCTAGAAATTTAAGTCACTGTTTTTCTTCAAAGTAAATGGAGTCAAATCAGTTTCAAGGCAAGTGGTTTCCAACTATGGTTAATCAGCTGTACGTATGTACAGTGAAACGTTGCACTTTGGACAAAATTGGCTTGTGTTTTCTCTTCTGCTATTGAAAGATTTATACCTTTTCCACGTACAACCACAATCAATGTTGTTAAACATTAGAAACTAAACAGACAAAAGTAGGTTAAAAATGAAAGTTGCATAGGTTTTAGCACCATAATATGTATATACATATTCAGGTTACAAATAATGCGATGTTAGATAATTTTGTTCTTGTTGTGGTTTATTGGTTTCTAACAAATAAATACAATGTTCAAATAAAAATGCCGGGCCGCGTAGCGCAGTTGGTAGCGCGTATGACTCAAGAGACCGGGTATCGGATTCGATACCCGATCCGGCCACATACTTTTGTTTCTCCTTCCGCTGATTCAAGAAGGGCAGTTGTCAGTTACTGGCGAAAGTATGTGCACTTAGTACTGGTTAACCGCTTACGAGGTCGAAGCCTGCCCAGGAATAGTGTGGTTAGGGTAAATGGCCGCCCCGACATGACCAGTTGTTTACCGTGGACTTAAAACAATAAAACAACAACATCAATTAAAATGTAGTTTTGACTATTACAGGCATACAATTTATTATGTCCCAAGTGCAACGGGTTAAAGCTGGTTGAAAATGACTGCTTAGATCTGTAAGTAGACCATTTATGTTAAATGTTTGAAAGATTTCACACCTGTTTTGAATGAGTAATAAAGAAAGGAAAGAAAATTTGCATAAAAAAGTTCATATTCTGTAAAATATATTTTCAAAAATATACTCAATAAAGGCTAATCACCGTTTTAAAAAGGCTTTAATTGTTTAGATATATGCTTAAACAATAATAAAACATGATAAAATTCGAGGAAAAGTGTATTGTTATGCAACCATATTGCACTAACTGAACATGGAAAACTGCGTTGCACTTTAGCCATCAGTTTTGGCAACCTGTTGAAAGCCCATACATCACTTCATGTTAAGGATTGCTTAAGATGGTTTTTACCCTGACTTGCTGATATGAAAATATTTCAAAATAACATATTATACGGGATAGGATTGTATGGTGGCACAAAACTACAGAATGTTGCACTTAGTACAAATTTGGGAAACTGATTACAGGAGCTATTTTCTTAAATGTTATAAAGAGTTCAAACTATATAAAAGCTTATTATAACTGACCCAACGGCATTATACTTTGTCATTAAAAACATGCAATACATTTAGTGCTAATGATGTGGGAAATATTATTTATACAAATTCAAAATGTTATTTCATTGTCATAATTTATAATCTTTGATCAGGTAAACAGAACAAAAAGCATGCAGATTATATTGTATACTCTGATGTTAGAACTTAAGAAGTCATGAAGTAAAAAGTCGTGAAGTTAGAAGGTCAAATGAGCTTACAGGGCTTCTAAATTAATGGAATATATGCTTTTTGGAAAGCACTTGAAAATGACGAAACATTCCAATTGTCAAGCTAAAACCGTTGCACTTCGGACAATATTGGGTATATTTTGCGGCATAACTTCGGACTGAATACATCAGTTTTGATGAAAATTCGCATTAAGCTTTTCACCAATATAGCACGTAATTTAGCCATAAACAAACCTAAACAAGTGTAAAACTATTCAGCTGAACTTGAATTAAAAACAAATTAATTAATGACACCTTACCAAAAGAGAAATTATACTCACAAAGAACATAAATCGACTTGGATGAAGTCAAAGGCGATGACAGAGCAGCATTGGAAACCTCGCATGTAAAGTTGAAACCATGCATTTCATTGAAGACCGGTGTAAGTTTTGACAGACTTCTTGTATTAGAGTTGGAAGCAAACAGTATTCCATCAAGATAAAGTTTCATAGAAATGGGCGGCGTTCCTCTCACAACGTTACACCGTAAACGACGTGCTTGCGTGTCTGACAATAAGGCTATACAGTCAGAACAAATGCCTTGGACATGCTGCGGTGAAGACAGTATTGGCTGACTCGGCTTCTCTGAAATAAAGTGTAGTAGATGCTATGCAAGTTAAACTTCGAATATTCCCGTGGCCATATTTTCTGTAACGTTACTATCGGATAAATAAAGAAACGAAAGTCGATAAACTTTTATGCGAAAGATTCATAGAAGCTTCATTTCGCATGAAACTTCATCCATGATCATTGAAATTTAAATGCAATGACAATTATGTCTCCCCCCTTAGGGTCGGGAGACATATTGTTTTTCCCCGGGCGTCTGTCCGTCCGTCTGTCCGTCTGTCTGTCACAAATCGTGTCCGTTCTATAACTTGAAAACCGCTCAAGCTATATTCGCGAAACTTCATATAAATATCAGTCAACATGAGACGACGTGCAGAGTGCAAGAATGGTAACTCTGGCATTTATACTTTTTGAGTTATTTCCCTTGGAACTTAGTCCATCACAAAATTGTGTTTCAATTGTGTCCGCTCTATAACTTGAAAACTGCTCAAGCTTTATTCGCGAAACTTCATACAAATATCAATCAACATGAGGCGATGTGCAGAGTGCACAAATGATAACTCTGGCGTTTATACTTTTTGAGTTATTTCCCTTAGAACTTTGTCCATCACAAAATTGCGTCTCAGTCGAGTCCGTCTATAACTTTAAAACCGTTCAAGCTATATTCATGAAAGTTCATACAAATATCAATCAACATCAGACGGCGTGCAGAATGCACTCTGGCGTTTTTTTTTTAGTTATTTCCCTTGGAACTTTGTCCATCACAAAATTGCGTCTCAGTCGAGTCCGTCTATAACTTTAAAACCATTCAAGGTATATTCATGAAAGTTCATACAAATATCAATCAACATCAGACGACGTGCAGAATGCAAGAACCATAACTTTAGCATTTATACTAATTGAGTTATTTCCCTTAGAACTTTGTCAGTCACAAAGTCGTGTCTCAGTCGTGTCTGCTCTATAACTTGTAAACCATTCAAGCTATATTCACGAAACTTCATACAAATATCAATCAACATTAGAAAAATTGCATAGTGCAAGAACCATAACTCTTGCATTTACACTTCTTGAGTTATTTCCCTTGGACCTTTGTCAGTCACAAAATCGTGTCTCAATCGCTTTATTACTTGAAAACCGGACAAGCTATATTCACGAAACTTCATACAAATGTCAGTCAACACCAGACAACCTGCAGAGCACAGCATTTATACTATTTGAGTTATTTCCCTTGGAACTTTGTCATTCACAAAATCGTGTCTCAACCGTCTAAGCTCTATAACTTGAAAACCATTCAAGCCTTATTCACGAAACTTCATACAAATATCAATCAACATTAGAAGAATTGCATAGTGCAAGAACCATAACTCTTGCATTTATACTTCTTGAGTTATTTCCCTTGGACCTTTGTCAGTCACAAAATCGTGTCTCAATCGCTTTATTACTTGAAAACCGGACAAGGTATATTGACGAAACTTCATACAAATGTCAATCTACATCAGGCAACCTTCAGAGCACAGCATTTATACTATTTGTGTTATTTCCCTTGGAACTTTGTCATTCACAAAATCGTGTCTCAATCGTCTAAGCTCTATAACTTGAGAACCGTTTAAGCTATATTCATGAAACTTCATACAAATATCAGTCAACATATAAATAGACGACGTGCAGAGCACTGTAACTCTTGCATTTATATTTTTTGACAAAAACTAAATATGAATATCAGTCAACATTACATGACATGCAGAGCATAACAACTATAACTCTTGCATTTATACTTTTTACTTATTATGAATCCCTGCTTCAGGGTAGGGAAACATATTGTTTTTCCCTTGGCGTCTGTCTATTAGTCTATCACAAAATTGTATCCACTGCATAACTTGAAAACCATTCAAGCTGTCTTTACAAAACTTGATACAAATATCAATCAACTTTTTAGGATGTGCAGAGTGCAAGAACCATAAATCTTGCATTTATTATTATTTCCCTTACTTTTCTACCTTTCGCGTTTTTTCCCTTGACAGGAGACTTATGAAATAGAAAGATTGTAGGATCTTAATAGGGAAAACAAAGGCACTGATCAGTTGCACAATAACCGTGCAGCTCATCTGCGCCTTTGTTTTTGCATATACAGAGAGCAGGATTTCTCGTGATGCCAAATTACTTTCTAAGGACTTCTTGTGTACAGGTGTTTGTTTCAAGGAAATAATCTATGATTATTTATTTTTTACCAAGTTATGAGTGTGCAATAGCTAACCGCATTGGCAGGATATCTTTATTGGATACGAGCGCATTGTTTGCATGAAAATTGACCAGTATTTGCATTAGAAATTGTATTTAAAGTTTCCGTTTGAAATTGTATTTAATGACTAATCCTTTTGACATCAAAAAGGGGGGAGACATCTGTTTTTTCGTGGAAAAACAATTCTAGTTCGACATTGTTCATAATCGTGCTTAAACACCCAATTATCGAAAGACGGAATAAAATGATTTCCAGAGCGGTTATTCGTTTCTCAGAGGTCATACTATTTTCTCCTCTTCCTGCTAGGGATGTCTTTAAACCGAGGTTCCGATTCCATATGACCTAGTTGTTGGTGGGTCGTTAAACCCGAGTTCACTTACTCACTCATTAATGTGCATATATATGCATAAGGGTTTCGGCGTTACATCTGTCAATTTGTTCTCTATCACTTTCTATATGTCTTTGTCTTTCTGTGTATTTTCATACTTGTCTTACTAACGAATATTGTTTAGGTTTCGTGAAAAGTTATCCACTGTGTGTGTGTGTGTGTGTGTGTGTGTGACTGTGTGTGTGTATGTGTGTGTGTGTGTGTGTGTGTGAGAGAGAGAGAGAGAGAGAGAGAGAGAGAGAGAGAGAGAGAGAGATGTTGAAAGAGCACAGTTTGTACCTAATACGACTATATCAATATTCTCTGTACGGAGGGTCGGTCCACACTGTACAAAGAAGTTCTTCGTTGATTTTTGTATGAGACTCTTTATGGTGAGCACGTATTCCTTCTTTGCAGAGTCATATCTTTCTGTGTGCATTCCAGTCGTATTGACTTCAATGAGACATCCATTATAACAGCTAGAGTGAAATATAACTCTCCATATTCTTGTGTATGGCGGTGACTGTATATTTGGACCTGGCACGTAACCAATTTGCAGCTCGTTTCCTATTATTGCAGCGGGCGTTATCTGATAAACTTTTCCACAGCCCGAAATTTCTGAAAAAAAAAAGACAAACATAATGACCTAAACCAACCCTTACTTAAAAAGCAAAAAAAAAAAAAAAAAAAAAAATGTGGCAAAAATACTATTTCTTTCGAAAATTTGGTGACCCAAATATCACAGCTCCAGCTCAAGCAGTTATTCAGATATTTTGTTCATAATGTTGATTCTGACAAAAATGCCTAAGTCCAAGAAGGGGCATAATTCAGTCAAAAATTTATGTAAGTGGCTCAAAAGTTCATCAGGTCATCCTTGGTTTATGCCAAAACAGCTGGGGCCGTATTTATAAAACGACTTAAGTCATTGCTATGCTGTTGCTAAGGCGAAATTTCTATGAATGAGATCCCCTACAACTATGAAATTTGCTCTGGAGGAACAGTCTTATTACACTGTTCCTCCAGAGCAAATTTCATAGTTGTAGGGACTCTCCTTCATAGAAATTTAGCCATAGCAACAGCATAGCAACCACTTAAATAGTTTTATAAATATGGCCCCTGATTATCAAGACCCGAGCTCAAGCAGTTATTCAGATATTTTGTTCACAAGGTTGATTCTGACGAAAATGTCAAAGTCTGAAAACGGGCATAATCCAGTCAAACATTTACAGAATGTGCTCATAAGTTAATCAGGTCATCCTTGCTTCGTGCAAAAACGGTACCATAATTCTTGCTTACAAGACAGAGGTTTACCCCTTCCAAAAGCAATTTCAAAATCTAGATCCAGCCTATTACTCTGTCAATAATATACTCGACATAATGTAATTATCATCAACATGATTGACACATCAAATACTATTAGTATACCAAGAATCAAAATTCTAGGTCCAGTGGTTCAAAGATGGAAAATGCCACAGTTAACAAGGTTAAATTCAGTCATTTCGTTTTCGAAATTAGCCCAAAATTTAATCAGGTGATCAGGCGACCCAAAGCCCTACCAGTATGCCTAATATGAACAATCTACAGGGTTTATGTTTCGGTCCAAAACCCAACTGGTCCACAGGACCAGCATGAACGTGATTTAACTGGTCCTCTCGGTGTTTGTGCTGGTTTTCATTATAACCTTTATGCAATAAACATAAACAACTGGAGCTTATGTCTTCAATGCGGGCTGAGTAGTGTAATCGGTTACCTGTTACCTGGAGAGAGTATTAATGTGAATGCAGTTATTTCCCTTAGACCCGGGGAGCGATAGGCATTAATCGATATTTGGAATGTCATATCGATGTCCATATCCCATGACAGGTGTTGAACTTCTCTGAAGCCGGTTTTGTCATCACTGTGTTAACAATACGAATGCGCTGGATGGAAACATTTTTAATTTTTAACAATGTGGCTTTTCATTTTCTTTTTCTCAGATCAAATCAATTTACTTTTTCAGTTGCTCCTTCTTGTTTTAATAAGTCTCGTTTTTCCCCTGTCTCTGATATTTAGGTCAAATTTCGTAAGAATTGGCGAGAAAATAAATCTGATTATTGGTCAGCTTTGACAGCGGTTTGTTTTAGTTTCTGACAACAAAAACATAAAATTACTTATAATAATAAAATTATGATATTTATATCCCTTTGACGGTCTCATCTTTATGGAAAGATTAAGCCTGATACAGATACCCATCAACCCACATAGTTTTTCTAATTTCTTTTTTTTTTTATTTTACCCCGCCCATCGGGGCTCGCGAAATAGACTGGCTGCCTGGTGCTTCTGCGACAGAGCTGCTAGTCCTGGGTGTCATTTATCGCAGGCCGAGCAATACTTGCAGTCCCACAAATTCAGAGGCAACATCTCGACGACTAAATTTTTTTACTGGGACGTTAAAACACTACTCAACAGAAACGATAACGTTTTCTCTTCATTTTCTGTTTTGACAAAACTGTTTAAAAGTTTTATGTAAACTGTGTCTTTCGGCATGTAACTAAGCTGCGCTATTTAAAACAATAAAGATAGAAATTTAAGATTAGTCTGACTTTCTCTGTTTTTCTGCGAATAAAAATAAATGAACTAATGAGCCATACCACGACAAAAACAAATTGGCATGTGCGCCCTGCGAACACTCAGAATAGCGTGTGCGTTCGCCCATCTGATCTGGGCCTTCGCTGTCCGCATAGAGGTAGCTTAGACCATTGCCTGTCCTGTAAGCGCACAGCGAAGATTCTGATTAGTCTGGGCGGCTGCCAAGGCTTAACTGAGTCTTGGCAGGGCGCTGTGGCACTGCGTTGATTTTGTTGCGACGCGACTGAAAATTACTGTTTCATACAAAAATAATCACAAGAATGACGTTCGGATTAAATATCCATTTCTGACCTTCATTGCCGTTAGCAGGTGTTATTTTTGAAATTACATTGTGTGACCAACTGTATTTTCACACCTTGCGACCGACAACGACTACTCAGTTGATGTCTTTAGCAAACAATTAAATGAGCCGCGACAAAGATGCACGTACGCCTAGCGAAGTCTTAGATCAGCCTAGGCATCCGCCTGATCCGATCAGAGGCTTCGCTATCGGCATGGAGGTAGCTTAGAGTCGTAGCTACCCTTTAAACGCATACATGTAGTTCAGACTCTGCTGAGACCGGGTGGCTGTCCAGGCTGATCTGCGTCTTCGCTGGGCGCACATTCCAATTTGTTCATCTTATCGTATTGCGGCTCATATGAGGAAACTTTTGAACATTGAGCAGAAAAGAAAGTGACCTGTCCATGGGCGGAACGCTGACGAGTGCCTTGCAGCTTTCAACTAATCTTTCCGTATTTCTTACTGCATTTAATTCTATCTCAATTTAATTTCCACATGATAATTTTAAATGGTTTTCGCACAGTCACAGCCTGATTTGATAACACATGTTCAAAATATTTTGAACAGAAATTCGGATCAGTTTGGTTTGTGCAGAAACACGGGTAAGGTTATGTACAAACTCAAATTCAACTAAAATTGACAAATTATTAACTGATCATAAACTCAGACCAGTGTTTTGCAAGTGCATAAGTTGGTCTGAGTCAGTTTGCATACATAATTTATTCCATAAATTGACTATTGCAGCTTTATATTTTTTGCATTTATTTTTGTTCAAGTAATGATGACTTTAACAAACTTTAACGGTTTGACAATTACGATAACAGTTTAGAGGTAATATCGGATTTTATGATCGATAATCGATTAATCCTCGTGTAATTATAAGTATGTTAATTGTACTGTATATTGTCAACAAATTCCGATCAGCTTGCGCAAACTGATCAGACATTGTTCAGTCTTATCAGTTTGCACATATCAGAGGCTGATAAGTGTCCGCAGGTGCACAGGTTTATTATCGTAAGTACTCATATTATAGCAAAAATACAAAAAAAAATCACAAAAATATCTTTCAATATTCCTTGCTAGCTTCACTAAAACAGTCATAAACTTAAAGTGACAAACTTGCATTGTGAACAGAAATATTACTAATAAAGTTAATTTATAGCCTTGCAAGAAAAATGATTCATAGCATTTTTTCCCATAGCGATTAATCCTTACACTACCACGGTTACGAGAAAACCTTCACCATGATTTAGTTTCTTACATTATTTTTTTTCGACAGTAATATCTTAAGAGAGCAATACAGTGTATGTATCTTCGTGTCTCCTGATTATGAATGAGCAAATCTGCCAGTCAAAAATATAATTCTATGGATTCTAAGATACTACCCTGGGATACACAAAACATATTTCGGTTTCTTTGATAAAACGCCCCAGCACACTCAAATAAATTTCAATCAAAAAATGTTAGAACAAACATTAGCAATTATGACAATAATTAACAGACTGATCGAACATTACCAAAAAAAAAAACAAGTAATTGGTTTGCAAAGTTTTTTTTTTTTTTTTTTTTTTTTTTTTGTTTTTTTAGCTTATAAAGGGATTTTTAAAACTACAAGTAGTCGATTAACTGTCTGTTCATTTTTGATGGTCACGTGTAGGAGTTACGTGACTTCTTTCTCTTTTTTCCTTTCTTGTGTTCATTCCTTTATTCTTTCTTTCCTTCTTTCTTTCTTAATAAGACAATATGAATATTCTTCCTTTCTTAGTCAGATCATAAAAGCACATATATAAATACATAAACAAAACACGAATACCAAGAAATGAAGTGGTAAGCCTTTGAGCAATATAGGCGGATTTGGACTTAAACTATTTGAAACTATTATGAGCGAGGTTGTTTCGAAACGCGATTTTCTGTATGTTTAGAGATCGATGGAAGAAACTTATAGTATACGTATTTTAAAATGAATTACATCAATGTAAACCTTATAAAAATCTCTCAGTGGTGATAACTTATAAAAGTTTTATAGAAAATCCGATCATTTTCAAATTTTAGGCTGAACATAACTTCTAAGGCATTTTCGACATTATTCTATATAATTTCATGTGACTGAAGCTTCAAACTTCAAAAGCCGATGGAAGTATCAAAACATGAAGTTAATTTGTATATTTTTATACCATATTAACGGACAAAGACTGAAGTTTATGATCATAACTTATAAAAAATTGTCGTAATATCATATATGTATTTAATTTCACATTTTATATTATATTTCTATGTAATTGCATATAACACTCAACATTATTTGAACAGGTAAGCTCTCGGATAAACCCGTAAGTCGCTATCGGTAGTTTCCGCCATATTGAAGCATTAAGTTCCCTATGAAGGACCTCTGACAGTATCAATGCATATTTGCCCATTTTTCGACAAATTACTGCACCTTCCTCGGGCAGCAAAAGTTGAAATATTTGGCATTAATATGTAGCCTTGTGTACTATGAAGACATTTTAACAGTGACATTGAAAAATTATCATGCCTCTAGACTAACATAGACCAATTTTATCTAGAGGGGTATGTGAATTTTTTAGTCTCTGAAAATAAGTCCATTTATTTGGTTTTCTAAGATATCGAAATCTTAATTGATAAATATGCTAAAACTGACGTACACACTACTGTTACTGATATTATGCAATATTTTTTTAGTACTAAGGACTTTAGCCTATTTTTAGATATAAAGGGTGTAAGTACCCCACCCACTTTTTCAGTTTTTCAGCTGTAGACTATCTTTTCCCCCCGCCCGTGCCTCAGCAAGCCACTCACATATAATGTGTATTATAATAGTACACACATACATGCAAAGTGGCTAGCTGAGGCACGGGGGGGGAAGTATCTTTAAAAAACTTTTCCTGTTTCCATTATGTTTAATTACAAAATTTGGCTTTTTCCACCAAAAAATGAAGTCTATGTGAAAAATAATCAGAAATTAAATTCATGGCCAGTTAGGGGAAGTTGAGAGCAACAAATTTCAATAGAAATGCTTGGTTATATCAAAAAATTAATTTGACTATTTTTATAGGCAAATTAACATTACAACCGTCAGAGGTCCTTAGTTGGTCTGGAGGACCAGCTGATAATGAAATCAGCTGGTCCTTCCCAAAAATCACTGGTCCCGGACCAACGGACTAATGGTTAATAAAACCCCTGAATCTACCTCAAATAATTTTCCCAAAATTTTGGTTACAAACTTACATTTAATTGTTCGAAATAGGGATATAACCCTAAAAGTACAAGGCGGGTGAAAAAAGAAGGAAAAAAAATAAAAACATGGGTCTGCTTATTTTTTATGCTCTATCCGCCTGTGAATTATCACTGAGGCTCCAGCAGTTATAGTTCTTGAGAAATGGACCATACCTACAATGCTAATTGTACAAATGAGGGAAGGGGCATAACTCTGTCAATAATGAACTCAGCATAACGTATTATCATCAAAATGATCAGCACAAAACATCAAGTCTCTAGGTCAAGCGGTTCAAAAGATGGAAAAGTTCCACAGTTAACAAAGGGGCATTATTCAGTTATTTGTTATACGAAATTAGCCCAAAAGTTAATCAGATAATATAAACCTTAAGTTTTGCCAGTATGCCAAATATGAACGACCTACCGCAAAAACTTTTTCTGAAATTTTGGCAACAAAGTTTCATTTAATGTTTCGAAAAAGGGACATAACTATAAAAGTACATGGCCGACGGAAAAGCAAAAAATACGGGTTTACTCATTTTTTTTATAATCTATACATCTATGAAATATCAAGATCCCAGCATTTACTATTCCTATCTTACAGAGCATACGTAAATGCTTATGAATCTGTTTCAAATGGTATACGAGTCAATGATAATAATCTTTTATTGCACATTTCCTTTTTTTTTTTTCAGAAATCTACAATTAGCTGCAACTCTTATCTGAACACCAAATTGATAAATCTTCATTCTAATGCACTTACAAATATAACGCGACGTCTGATTGGATAACGTCAAAAATTTGCGACAGTAAATTCTGCGATATACTGTCGCAAACCCGACGTCAAATATCAAGAAACGTCGCTTCTCATTGGCTGGCGTATGGTTTTACACAGCTGAAAGCGCTTGCTATGGGTGAAGTGTAGCACACTTTTAAAGGTGAAAATGTGAAAAGTGCATTAGAATGGGGATAACTGTATTGAAAATTGTCATTTGGGGAGGTAAATCGTCGTTTTTATGGTCGCAAACTGCGTTTTACGGCTCCGCTTTCGCGTCGCCGTAAAACGAAAATTCCGACCATAAAACCGACGATTTACCTCCCCAAATGACAATTTTGAGTACAGTTATCCATAATTAACTCGTGTATTCAGAAAGTAGAAAAGACCCCAGTCTCTATCAGGGTCTGTTAAAGTCTTATTTTCCTTACACCCCGAGTTAATAAACACTTATGCCAAATCACATATACAGACGTTGAAAATCAAACTCTCATACCCTGACTTTTTGTACATTTAAACCATTGGAGAAGAAAAACAATCAAGTATTTCCAAAGTTCCAAATTAGTTGGAGCTATTTCCATAGTTTATTGTCGATTTACTCTACGTTGGCAAAGATGTACATGTATGCATCACTGAAGGTCCGATCCCATTGAATACGTTTAAAGCGTTAACATGTCTTAGGGAAAATGTAACCAAAAGTTCAATGAAACGATGGCAGTTTTTGGTGGTGGCGGTGGTAGCGGTGTCGCGAGCAAGACTTCACCGTTATATTTTTGACATTATTACTATTATCATTAGTACGTGTGATACACTACTGCAGTAATAACCACATAAGTATACAAAAAAAAACAATGACGGTAGGCCTGTTTAAACAAAAAAACAACAACAAAAAACAATGACGGTAGGCCTCTTTAATAAAAATCACAAACATCTTGATCATTCCTGAAGTGGATAAGACAAATTGACAGTAATGCGGAACACTTTGTAAGAAGTATCATTTTCCTGTAGTACTTTAATAGTATAAAATGATACTGCTGATTTTTCACACTGACCCTGTTTCTGCTTAACTTTATTTGACCTGTATTTTTGTCTTTTATTTATTTTTTTTTGTTCAAAATTGCCTATAAGTCAACCGGTAAATTTCGCCAAACAGCGGCACACGTCTGATTATGCCATTGGCAGTCTAACTCAGAAGCGGCGGTAGTGTTATTGGTAGCGGTAATATTGGCCAAGCATAGAACGTTCAACATTGATCCTTGTTACAGCTATGAATTTGCACATGACCATACCCTTCTAACCCCAGCACCTCCCCCACCACCCCGACCCATGTTTTTTTTCTCAATATTTCCTTTTTATACGCCCGTTTTGAAAAAAAACGGACGTATTATGGCATGGCGCTGTCCGTCCGACCGTCCGTACGTCCATCCATCCGTCCGTCCGTCTGTCCTTCCGTCCGTCTGTCCATCCGTCAACATTCTTGTTCGCACCATATCTCAATAACCGTTTGAGATATCTTCATGAAATCTTGTAGGCATATATATTAGGATAGGGCAAAGTGTCGCGTACAGTTATGGTTGCTTCCCCTTTCTTAGTTTCCAAGTTATGCCCCTTTGATTATTTTTACCCTACTAGTCTTGTGCGCGCCATAACTAGATAACCGTTTGGGATATCTTAATGCAACTTCATAGCAATGTGTATGAGGGTCTGACAATGTGTTGCGTATAACAATGGTTGCTATCCTTTTCTTGGTTTCGGAGTTGCATCCCTTTGATTAGATTTTTAGGCTATTTTTGTGTATATTAATCTTGTGCATTCAATGACTAAGTAACCATTTGGAATGTCTTGGTGAAACTTTATAGCATTGTGCATTATCACAAGCCGGTGTGTCATATATAAGAATGATTGCTCCCCCTTACTTAATTTTGGAGTAACCTCCCTTTGATTAGTTTTTAGGCTAGCCCCATTCCCCCATTCACTCCATGACTCCATTACCCTTTGAAATAGTTTAATGAAACTTTGTAGGAATGAGTATAATAAAGAGGCAATGTATAAGAAGCATGAACCACAACTCTGGTTTGCTTAATAAACTTTATGGTGATGTGTATAGTTTCAAGGGAATGTATCCTAATCAAGTATGGTACTCTAGTTTACTTAATTTATGAATTATCTCCCTTGTTTGTCTTTGGCAGGTCTCTACTTCTGAGCTGCTTCCATGTTAATAACATTGCAGTCATTAATAACAGAGTTCTTTCCCTTGTTTGTCTGCCTGTCCATCCTTCTATAAACAATCTTGTTCATTCGTTAACTCCTTCATGAGACTGAAACGGACGTATTATGCGCCGCTTGCGAAGCTCTTGTTTTGTATTGTATTGAATCTAAAGGTATCCTGGAGTGATCAGTTCGACCCCCTTCATTTGGTCTATGCTTGAGATTTGCACTTTTTAGCTTATTGTAAGATTGGTACTTTCACTACGGTCGTCTACTTGTAATTTCATAAACACTATGCTAATCCTCATATGTCATGTTTTATATGAGTTGAGTGAAGATAAAAGTTATTGTCTCTCTGTCTGTCTAGTTGGACTGAGTAAGAAATCCTTATCGCAGTTTTGGATGATTGCTAAATGATCTTTTAGGCGATGACTATAGGCGTATGGGCCACCTATAGGTATATATACAAGTCTAGTATTGTGGGGTATATACAAAGCCGTCTTAATCTATTCCCGCTTTTTGGTGCCGTCTTTATATAGAACTTCAGTGGCTCGAACCCTGATGGCTCGTTTACCCTGCCTGGCTAGAACTCTTTCCTTGGTCCCTAGAGGTCACTTATATAGAATTTAACCCTGGATGGCTAGAACTACCATTGGCTGGGACTAATTTTCATGGTCCCAAGCCTGCTCGAGCCAACAAAGTTCTACTGTATATAACGACACACAAAAATTGCTACAAATCTTTACCGTTTTCTTGCCATTTCGGCTCATTCATTCCCTTAGTATTATAACGTTAGATTTCCTTTGTCTGCTGCATCAAGACTTTCGTCACGTATAATCAACTTTAATATGTGTTCTTTCTTTCTTTCGTACTTTCTTTCTTTCTTTCTTTCTTTCTTCATTCCTTCATTCATTTATTCTTTCTTTCTTTCTGTTAACAAATCACTGGCATTTGAAGTCGTCAACCGATTTAGAGTATTTGACAGAAATTATAAGATTAATTGCCTTGACCGTATCTGGGTATGATGCATGGGTATGATTATGATTATGTATAGTGCTAGCGTTTATCTGTTAAAGTTTCTTGTATCTTCTTGTTTGTTAGCCAGTCGGTTTTCTTTGGGTGTAGCTTTATCCACAATATCTCGAAGAAGCCCTTGAAAGTCAACAACCAGCCAGTAGATAATCAAAATATCTATAACAAATGCTTTAATATATAGTGTCCCTCTTTCGAGAGCCCCCCACCCCCGCTTCTCCGGTCTTTCAGATGAGACTTAACACCGAGGTCCTGTCTCCGTATGGTCTCTGTGTTGGTTGGACGTTAAAATCACTCAGTCACCTACTTGAGAGATAGATACAGCTTCTGAACAAACAGTGCAGATTCAGATCAATCTGTTCTTGAACCAGGCCTACGCTGTTTGCCGTTCCATTATATCACAGCATTGTCATCTTATTTGTTCCAATTACGGTAATTACTTTAAGTGTCCCAATTTTTCGTTTTTTTACGGTAAATAAATAAAATCTGGCCGGAATAATGGTCGCAGGGCTCCCAGTTTTTAACGCGGAGGTGTGACCATGACCGTGAAGTTACCAGGTCATAATTTGACTGTGCCATGGAAAAGGCAGTGTCATACCGCCCGCTTACATTCAAAAAAATCAT
The DNA here is from genome assembly GCA_963989385.1 of Ctena decussata. Taxonomy (NCBI): domain Eukaryota; kingdom Metazoa; phylum Mollusca; class Bivalvia; order Lucinida; family Lucinidae; genus Ctena; species Ctena decussata. The sequence goes on from OZ022504.1 coordinate 56,547,108, forward strand.
ATTTTTCTTCTTTACAAATCTAGGAGATGTCGTCCAAAGCACAGCGTGAACTCCTGTATACTTTGGCTCAAGCATGGGGCTTAACCGTTTAAGCGCCAAAAAAGCAGACGACAATATTTATGTCTGCAAAATTTCAAAACAAAACTCACTCAAGCCATATCATATTGAAAACTCAACGACTAGAGGGCAAACAGTGTAGATCTAGATGAGGCGGGTCATGATGAGCCGCCTCATCTAGATCTACGCTGTTTGCAAATTTATCCAGTTCGTCTCTGGCATTTAAAAAGTTAATGATGTTCTTTTTCAATGACACGATCAGTTTGACCTTAATTGGCCATAATTATCATTGTATATACAAGATTTATAATTTCATTGTCTTAACTAATTTCACTAAATAAAGTGGCGAACTTGAGTTCAGGTGCACCTTGCGAGTACCGAAATTTGCATTAAAGAAAACAGATCATTCCAAAACTATCAATGCCGCCTTAGTGTTGCTTTTCATAAGTTAGAATTAAAAAATGAGTGATTTGTTGAGAGTGTGAGAATCAGCTTAAAATACCGAAAATTCAACAGATCTTTCCAATACTTATCAGTGCCTTCTCTGGATGTTTTTTTTCTTTTTTTTACGATTTAGAATTTCAAAATGCGTGCACTAATTGATGTTAAAATGGTTTGTACAAAAGAGATAAAGGGTAATTTGCGGCACAAAAATCAAACACATAAATAAATAAAAGCAAAAAAAAAAAAAATAAATAAATGAATGAATAAAAAAATAAAATAATGAGTATCATTATTGAAGGCAGGCAACTGAAAATTGAAAATAATGTCCTATCAGTTATTTTCCCCAGCTCTTTTCACACATTATCAGGTTAAACGGATACAAGCAGTAGCCTTCGCCTTTGTTTTGTTTTGTTCAGTCGAACTTGTGGGTCACAGTCCATGGGCAGGAAACCATAATAGGCACATTACTTCGGTGTGGGTTGTGTTTTGCGTTATGCCTGTTTGATAAGGCGGACGTCATCGCCGTCGTTAAGCGACACTGCCGCACTTCCAGACCAAGCACTCAGGGGACACGATCAGGAGTCCCAAAAATATACTACCATAAAGCATGATAAAGATGAACAATGGTCTATTGGCTGAGCTACAGGTTCTAATGTATAGGCATTTAAAAGTTTATGCCACATTATCATCATATATATGTTTAACCCTCTAATGCCTAGCATCCTATTGTTAGGAAGTGTGCAAACAGTGCTTTCTGACAGTGTCTTACTAAAAGTGGGGTTAAACCTTGGATAGTTGGATGGATGACTTGCGATTTTACGTCCTTTTCAATTTCATTTCAGTCATACCAGGACATTGGGATGGTGATATTGAAATGATGTGTGCAAAGATACCCCGTTTGCTGTTGAAAAGATTTTCGCCTCCAGCGGGTTTCAAACCCGGACCGCTAGCTTAGCAGGCCAGCACGGATTCCACAGAGCTACCCGTGCTCCCGTCAAGGTTAGGAGAAACGTGCAATGAATGCTTAGGTTTAAGTTAGTTAGGCAAGCTATATCTTCACAGTGTGAATACATTAAAACTAATTAATGTTATGCAATCAATCATCTTGCGGCAAGCGATGCATTTAATGAAGCAGTATCTTGCTGGGATAAAGTGCATTGCTTGCCACAGATATAGCTACCTTTATACACTTGAAATCTTAAATATGTAAAGGACATAGACCTTTAAAGCGTGAATAATTTAGTTAAAATTGAACGCATCCATTCAATATTGATATACAGAGGAAATGAATCAATAGTTACAAACAAAAGGTATACCGGCTTTGAGCCAGAATGATACGGGTGGAATACGACCTTGGCACATTTCATATGATACATCCAAGTGGTGTATAAACAGATAAACAGAGACTCGCGTAACACTTGAATAATTTCACTTCAAAATTTAATGTATTAAATTTTTATAGTGAAATTAAATTTTATAATAAATACATGTATTAGAACGAAAATGGAGCTGTATAAAAAATTTCCAAAATTGACTATAATGTGCTGTTGCGTGGAAATTGTCCTGTATCCAGGACAGCTGTTTGGATGGTCTTCGCTACTTTTTATTCTAAAACAAGAAGGATTTTATGAAAATCTTTGTGAAGCCTCTTCTCCACTAAACAAAGGTACTCTATTAGGCTCAAAAGGATCACGAGCGGCTGATAGTTTCAATAACACGGATTTTGATCCGCTACTGAACCTAATTAATCGTACAAACCACCTCCCTCAAACAGAAGGAGTGAACGGAACATTGGTAAATAATATAGAATTTGCAGCTCATGGATCTGATTTAACTCATGCGAATCACTCAGAAAACAACTTGAAAAAATATGAAATTAAGACTAATGACAAAGATGGCGATATTTATATGAGAGAAATAACTAAACACGTGAAGCTAGAAGCTGGTCAGGTGACTGGTTGTTTCAGTCAGGACGCAAGGCTCAATCTGTGGTTTTCGATAGCTGTGTCATTTTCTTACTTGATGTGCGCTTTCTTGGGACCATTGATAAGGAAGATTGGAATGCGTTTCTTTCGATTATTTTTCATGTAAGTATAAATGTAGTAGCCGTAGGGGCGGTGGGGGTTAGAGGCCCTCTGTATAACTGGGCACAACATATGAAAGGCGGAGACCATCCCTCTCCTTTCGCTGCCCTTTCCTTCCCTGATTCGAAACAGGTAGCAATTTACTGCTGGGTTGACAGAGAGGGAGAGTTTTCCAGTCATCGGATGGCTAGGCCCGGGTTCGAACTCACGACCTTCCAGCGACTATCTGCACCATAACCGAGTCGCTCTAACCGCTCGATCAAGGCGCCTAACTTCTAAGTATGGCATAGTGAAAATGGTCAAGGGAAAATTACCCGCAGCTTAGAAGTGGCTATATGGGTAAGGCACACCTTGTATACTCCTAGCAAAAAGTTTAGCATGATGCAAAATTAAATATAGCAAGATCATTTGAGATTATTATAACTGAACTGAATTTTAACGTTATGTGGAAGTTATACACAATAATAATTGATCATCGTAAAATTACCAAGTTTGATTAGAATTTGAGTAATAACAGCACAAAGCGAGCACAGACGTATATGTCTGAAATACAAATTTTGGGAAGAAAGAAAATATCGTTATGATGCGCTGTTAAGAATTTTCTGTTACACCAATTCAATGTTATGCAACGCCAAAAAATTTTGGCGAAGGCGAAATTACTGCTTTCATAACTTTAACACGAAGCCTTATTTTTTCTCGAAAATCTGATTTTGGGGTATTCATTTCTGTGCCTAATTATTAGGCGTATTGCTGTCTTGAAAACCCAAATGTTCAAGTTTTAGGGGACAGTTAGGTGGCCGGTTTATGATTTCTCTCATTTTCAGAGACAAGTGACATTATGACGGTAATGCGCAAATTAAAAGTTAAATTGAGACCCAACAGGCACACAGCGTTGAATCAACATCGAATAACGTTGATTCAACGTCATGGCTTTGATTCAATGTTTATTCTTTGTTAAGTGCTCAGTGTAGAATTTTCTTTGGCTATCAATATAGAGTGTATACAAAGCAAAGTTTGCCAGCAAAGTTACTAATGCATACCAATGCATATGCAAAACATGCAAAACCATGAAACTGTTTCATACGTCGAATTTTACATGTTTAGCCGATGGAAAACTGTCAGAGAGTGGTTTTTCCCCCTTTCCCCCCGGAAAAATGGCTATAGGAAGGACGACCATATAGTGGATTGTCCGGACCTCACAGAGCCACTTTTCCCCCATAGTCCTTTTTCCCCCACAGGGAAATTGGCTATTACTGAATTTTGTATGGCTATTGTTATTTTGCGGAACGGAACGAAACGGAACGGAATGGAAAAGAGACATTTAACGGAATTAATCGCATTAGAAATGTATCAGTTTTTCACCAGAGGTAATAAACGCGATTAATTAAAAAAAAATCAATATGCAAATTTAGCAACCATATTTTTTTAATAATCAATAATTACTAATTTAATAAACGAGGTGGATGTAATTTCTTCCCATCGCAGATATTTATATACGTACACATGCGCATGTCGAGCCCACGACTCCTGCATGAAAGGCGAACTCTAGTCTAGAGACTCCGCAGCGCGCACGCACAAATGAACGCTTGTACAAACACAAAATTATACAAATTTATGCCAAAAACCACGTACACTCATAGCCGGTTTTGGTTAACACGGAAAACCAAAACGCCTGCCTGTTTCTCCAAAACAAAAATAAGACAAACTGATGGACACATGCATGCGGTTCTAGTATCTGTTATCCATCGATATTTTACGGACAGATACTCGTATTTCTGTTTCAGTCATGAACCTCACTATTATGATCGGACAAGGAGCGAATTCCAATATGTAGCTTGTTTTCCTGCAATAGTATTACCAGGGGGAAAATCCACTATAGAGGGGAAAAACGGCTATGCAAAAACACATATAGTAGATTTTCCCCGGGGAAAATTGGCTATATAGTCATATTTCCGGGGGGAAATTCTACTATATAGCCATTTTTCCGGTGGGAAATTCTACTATGGAAAAACCATAGTCATTTTTCCGGGGGGAAAACTACTAGGGGGGAAAAGCTACTCTCTGACAGCAACTATTACTAGTTATGCATATATGCAACATCAATATGAGACACCATGCATGAGATTCTCAAATCTCAAAATACAATACAAGAAATACCGAAAATAATAATAGTAATAATAATAATAATAATAATAATAATAAAAGTCAGGCATTTTTTTATTGTTCGCTGTTATATATATATTTGTCATCTTTATTGGACAAGTAGGTCAACAAAAGTAGTATAAGCCTAATCCGACAAGGCATCTGGTAAAATAACCCTTCCAAGTATTCAGATACGACCTTAATCGGTAGACCCTTATGCCAGACACTGTCGAAAGATTTGCTCATATCAGATTATATAGCGAGTAGTTCAAAAGCATTGTCGAGAGCTCTGCAAAAAGTATTATAAATGCCACTCATAATGTTTATCAATCATTAAAACAGTTATCAGTCGGAAAAGACAATGACTTCAGTCCGGCTTTGATATCGGAGCGTCCGTTTTACATCAGTTGTTGATCTACCATGGACGCTCCTGTAACAAAGCCAGACTGAAGTCCTCATCCCTTCTGACTGACAATTGTTTTAATGATTGTTTAACATGATTTGGTTAAGGACATTCAAATATTTTTTCAATACACCACTTTAGTTTATTATTCCAGTAATTAAGTATCATTTAATCCACTGAATTTAGTCTTTATGTTTTAATTGTATCCTTTTTATAGTATTTATATTGTTAATTTCTCTTTACAGGGTTATATATGCGATTGGGACTCTTTGTTTAGGCTTCGCTTCACCAGGTAAATTTTCAGCTTTTTCAGCTTAAAATATTAACCTGCTGATTTATATCATGAAATTTAATGATTCTAAAATGGATTGATCATTCAGCATTTAATAGGTGTTCCCAGGAAAATAAAAGAATTAAATACCCCCATTATATATACAATAAACAGATTGTCCTATAGAGCAGTTTGACCCTGATTTGCACTGATTGCGAAATATAGTTAAAGATATCCAGGGAAGGCCAACCGTCCACAGATGTCGATAGCACACACGCCCAGTCTAACAAATTAAGGCCCAGTTGTTCAAAACTAAAATTTAACACAGTGTGCCTATAGAAGCAATGAAAAGTTTCCGTGTTTCATTCTGCAACAATTCACTGTTTCGGAGTCTAATTACTGACGTTACTGGCATTACTGACGTAATTTTGTGACGTTTTGAGACGTTAGACGGTGTAACGTCTCTTTTTCTTTATAAGATCGCCATAAAAACGTACATTTACCTTAGGTACAGTTAAGAAAATTGGCGGGAGCATGGACGCGCTGGCAGGAAGGTTGGGAGAGTTTGAATGAAAAGAATACTTTTTCAGCGTTTTTGAGTGTTAGAATCGAAAAAGTTCAGCTCCAGCATTGAATTGTTGATTTTGTCAGTCAGTTGTAAGTAGAAATATCACTCGCGCTCCGCGCTTGTGATATCATCTACTTAACAACTGACCTCCAAACAGTGAATTATTACTCAACAGTTCACTGCTAGAGCTGATCTGTTTCTTCAATGTCGTTAGTTACGTATATATATAACATCAAATAGGAAAAGTATAGAGACAAGTGACCAGTAACAACATTAAATGTAAGACACCATCTTTGTAAAGCTAAGTGAACAGCTCTAACACTGTCATTTTTGCAAAACAAAATAAAAAGAAAAGAAAAAAAAGAAGGAGATGCTAAAAGCTTATCATATTTTTGCAGCAAAAATAAAATAAAATTACTGCCATCACACTTGGTTTTTTATGGGTACTATAAGACTTATCGAACCCTTGACAGCTAACGATGCTTTGAACATTACAACAGAGTACTGTCTTAGAACGATCAGTAGTAAGTATGCTGTAACTTTAAAACGATGATTTGATGCGTATGCAACGTCATATTCAAATCAAATGGCTGCACCTCTGTGTTTCATACTATCTATAATACTAAATAATTGAAGTAACGCATAAACTGCAAAATTGGTGGCATTTTCAAGCGTAATTTCTATACTGGTTCTTTCGCATATTGCTATCATTGATAATTTCGGTTAGCGTGTGTTTTAGTTTCACGTAGATTTAAAGAATTTGGGAATTAAATTCGTCTTTCATTTTAAATTCTCCCAAGTATTTTTCTAGAAACTTCGAGTATTGGTCGATTATTTTTTTTTGTCAACAATGGGAGCGTTCGAGTGAAATTATCGTGTACTCGAATACACGCGGTCCTACTAAAAGCAGAAAAAGTACTTACCCCACCGAAAAGAACTTTCGGGCACCGAAAAGGACTTTTATTTGCCGTTAAATGTCATATAAAACATATGTTTTAGAAATTTTAATATCATTATGATAGTAATCAGCGCTTGAATAATAAGTTTGTGAATTGTAGTATCTTCATCCTAAACTTTTACAACAAAAAAAAACAGCACCGAAAAAGACTCCACTTCTGGTCAGTGAAGAGACGCCATGTACCGAAAAGGACATCGCAAATGCCGAATTTCGGGCACCGAAAAGGGCATTTTTCACTTAATGTTCTAGAAAATTATGTTTAGAAATAAAATATTTTACCCTTTATAGATTTCAAACGTTTTTATAGCATAAAATGGCATTTAAAAAGTCCTTTTCGGTGCCCGAAAGTTCTTTTCGGTGGCAAAAGTCCTTTTCTGTCTTTAGTAGGACCCGAATACACGTTTTAAATTAATCCAGTCGTTTCGGTTCTGCGTCGTTATATCGGCGCGCTGCTTAGCAAGTCCAAATTTAGCAGGTTCTAATGCAAAAATCCGACCCATGAACGTACGTCATTCCCCATAAATAACGATTTATTTTTGTATTTTTGCTCATATGTCTAAACGGATGAAGAACTAAATGGTCATAGTCCCGACGGCCCTGGCTCGAAGCGACCCATTTTCTTCCAGAACGATAGTCAATACGAGTAGCCAATCGAACTCGCCCATTGAAGATTAAAGCTCAACGCACATGGTCTTTCGAAAAGTTGGACGGACACACGGCGCCAAGTGTGTGCGGCTATGGTTACGTACCGCTGAGCCACTTGGGTAACGTCGTTTGGATAATCCAAACTGAACTGAACTTTCGAAAAGACAAAAATTAAAAATGTCTAAGGTTAACACACATGCGCCAGGAAAGAAAGGGCATTTTTTCCAGCGAAGCAGACGAATCAATTTCAATGATTCAGCCTTTAGTCTTCAGAGGGCTTGAATATTTTCCCCCAAAACGTTCCAGGACCCAATTTTTTCAGAAAAAAAATACCCAGGACAGGTCACATAACCAAGATGGCAAACATTTATTATGGTGAAAAATTTCAAAAATCTTCTCCCCCAGAACCACGCCGGGCCGCGTAGCGCAATCGGAAGGGCACCTGACATAAGTCAGAGGTCCTGGGTTCGAAACCCGGTCTGGCCACATACTTTCGTTTCTCCTTCCGCTGATTCAAGAAGGGCAGTTGTCAGTTACTGGCGAAAGTATGTGCGCTTAGTACTGGTTAACCGCTTAGGAGGTCTAAGCCTGCCCAGGAATAGTGTGGTTAGGTTAACGAACGTCCCGACATGACCTTAGCTGTTTACCGTGGACGTTAAGCATCAAATCAACCAATTCTCCCCCAGAACCACAAATCCTATGATCTTGAAACTTAGCATGTCGCATCCAGGACTCAAAAGCTCAACAAAATTTATATAAATGATGACCCTGGGATGACCTTGATCTGTTTGCGGCAAGGTCAACTTTTGAGTCACTTTGGTTTTTCTATAGGAAAAAGTGAAAAAAGTTGATTTTTTTAGAAACAATGCAGTCTGCTACCTGAAAGGTTGTAGATGCAGACAACTAATTAGGTAAATGAAGCTTTAGTGAGTATTCATGGTAAAGGTCATATCTTCACCTGGGCCTAAGGCCATTTACATTGAAAAATTAAAACTCACTTTTTTTATATCGAACTTGACCATCATGAAATATTTCCGCGCTTGCGCGGGCTCTTTTCTAGTATTCTACAAAAGAAAACAACTTATCGACTTCAGTTCCGCTTTGCTTCCATAGACGACGACTCATTCAAAACTGGGGTCTTCTCGAAAAGGAAATAATTACTTCTTGGAAGAGCATTTTTTGCCTTTAAAGGAAGACTCCAGTGAAACCGGAGACCGATTCCTCTTGGTAAAAATTGCTTCCGCTACCATTATTCCTATTCATCTGAATTACAAGACGATTTGCTCGTGAGATTGTTTTCGACAACTTTACTTAAGGACAAAAGTTCTGCACGGATGTTAACATCCGTGCAGAACTTTTGTCCTTAAGTATATTTAGCTGTTACTCGTGACGGTTGATACAAAATCTGGCAATGCCTATGGTTCACAAACATTGTCATGCAATGTAACCTGTTGTATGAAATTTATGTCAGAGATATATTTTGTTTTTCAGTTGTTCCCTGGTTAGTTTGTCCAGGACTGTGTTGCATAGGTATTGGAGGAATGGCACTATACTCTACAAACCTGCAGGCATGTATTATTCCATTACCCGTTCTCAACATAAGATGATTCTTGAATATCATATGAGTCTGTTTCAATGTATTTTCTTCCAACAGTCTTTAATACACGAGCACTAAGACTCGATGATGATTTTACTTTTGTACAAGGGTTATCCAATACGTACTGCAAATGACTGGGTCACATGCAAATGATAATTCAATTCGATTCAAACGGTACACATTCCTCCATTTCATCTTCCTGTCTTTCGAATCCAGAAATGTCATGATCGTGCAAATGTCGTTGCTAGTCAACGGAAGAATACTAACATTAGGGGTGCGGTGGTGGCTTCTCATTGTGTGTTTAATACCCCTCAGCTTAGTTCAAAACACATGTACATATCTGGCGTTTGTTGGAAACACGAATAACTGCAGTAGATATACGGTAACATGATTGCAGTAAGTTAAGGTATTATTCCAAGTAAAATACATGTAACCCTGTTTTATGAGAACTACAATATCATATCAAATGAGTGTTTCAAACTAGAAGGTTGACCTGGGACAAATTGTCGAGCCCACGGTTTTCTGTAGCGATCCTATAAGTATGTCAAGACTAAGGTACTGCTTCCCTCTAGGAAGAAGCCAAACAACATCATGCTTAGACAGCATATTTCTTCTTTTTTTAAGTTTTCACAAAGGAAAATAAGTAGGTGATGACCCAGACAAGCTCAATTTATGACAATTATATCATCTGACCTTCAAGTGTGACCTTGACCTTGGACCTACCAAAAAAAATTTTTCACTTGACACTTCCAATCATCAAGAAGAACAATTGTGCTAAAGTATTTTGAAATCCATGCATACACGATGAAGTAATGGCTGAGACAAGCTCAACTTATGAAGATTTTGTCATTTGACCCTCAAGTATGACCTTGACCTTCCTGAACTAATGTTTCAAATGGCACTTCTACTCATCAAGAAGAACAATTGTGCCAAATTATTCCATGCATAAATGTATAAGTAATGGCTCGGAGAAGCTCAACTTATGACCATTTTATCATTTAACCTTCAGGTGTGACCTTGACCTTGAACCAATCTGAACAAATATTTTAAATGGCACATCTTCTTATATGGGAGAAAAATTATGCTAAATTATGTTGAAATCCAAGCATAAATGTAGAAGAAATGGCTCGGACAAGCTCAATTTATGACTATTTTATCATTTGACCTTCAAGTGTGACCTTGACCTTGGGCCTACCTGAACAAATATTTCAAATGGCACTTTTACTCATCAAGGAGAACAACTATGCCAAATTATGCATAAATGTAGAAGAAATGGCTCGGACAAGCTCAATTTATGGCCATTTTATCATTTGACCTTCAAGTGTGACCTTCACCTTGGACCTATCTGAACAAATATTTTCAAACAGGTCTTCTACTCATCTAGGAAAACAATTATGCCAAATTATTTAGAAATCGATGCATAAATGTAGAAGTAATGGCTCGGACAAGATCAATTCATGACCATTTTATCATTGACCTTCAAGTGTGACCTTGACCTTGGACCTACCTGAACAAATGTTTCAAATGGCACTTCTACTCATCAGGAGAATAATTATGCCAAATTATTTTGAAATTCATCCGTAAATGTAGAAGTTATGGCCCGGACAAATCCGGACGCACGCACGCACTAACGCACGCACTAACGCACGCACTAATGCACGCACGCACATACACTGAACTGAAGTTGTAACAACTATGTCTCGCTCACCGCAAGCGGGCTCGACAAAATGCGTAAACAATGGATTAGGTATAGCCTAAATTAACATTCATTTGTTGGCAAAAAGTACTCGTGAGATGCTGAAATGTAGATATTTAAGAAAATTTATCATATGACGTCGCTTCTGAGAGTGTAATAAAGCCATGCATTAAAAACGATAATCCACTAGTGGATTAAATATGCAAATTACGTCGTAACGTTATGCGTTGACGTCCATAAAACGTTGCGTTTTCTAATGGTGAAATCATGACGTTTTAGTGCAAAATCCGCTAATAAAATATGATTTTAGCGTCATATGATAAATAGAATCTTGCATTCGTGCTCATGTATTATTGAATTTATTAAACACGTTGGGGAAAAACGATAATATGCTCGGCAAAGCCTGGCATCTTATCTTTTTCCCCAACTCGTTTAATAAATTCAATAATACATAAGCACTCATGTAAGATCCTCTATATAATCGGCAAGCCTCTTTAAGTACCATTTGCCAAAAACTAGAAATTTGTTAAAACCCTGTAATATTCTTTTGTTGGCTAGCGACCACATATGCTTGGTAGCGTGAAATGATAACTGTCTCTAGTATGTGTTCTTAAATTAAGACAATCATTTTAGAAATCGAGTTCATAAAATCTGAAAGAGTCATAAACTGGTATACAGGAATGTTCTTTTCCTCACCTCTTGTAAAATACGCCGAGTTTGTGCAACTTTACCGCCGGTTTCGCCTACGCTTTTGTGTTCAAATCCCACCCGTTTCCCCCGAAAAAATTACATTACATGCATGATGTTAAGAACTTCTGTGTATATTATGCGTGACCTATTTATGTTGTAATTTGATTACCTTAGCTCAGCTGACAAAGAGTTGTGACGGCGTCGTATTACATTTGGATGTGAAAAGTCATATAATGTGCTCCTTGTCTCTGGAAAATGGATGCATATTTGCTTTTTTCCAAATCTTGTTATAATTTTGTATGAAATACTTATAACTGATACAAATTCTGAACCCGTGCTTCGAAATATACGTATTGTTTTCTATATTTCAGATGTCATTTTTATTTCCGACGGTACAGTCAACTATAACTGCAGGTTTCGTCGGACTATTTGATGTCTCAAGTGTTATTCCTCAACTTGTGAAAGTGGGTAGCTTCCGTTAGTATATTTCCTTAAATGTTTATTAGAAGGTAAAATCTGCCTTTCTTAACAATAACAAACTCTGCCTTTCTTAACAATAAAATTTTTGTTTTTGTTCTGTGACTGGCAGAAACGAGAAATATGTGTTATTTTTCCGATGTCGTCGTCGTCGGTGGCGTAAACCTTTCGCAGAGTTTTCTGGTGACAGTGCGCAGACAGGCGACACACCGCGTTCCGGGATTCTTCATTTTTTCTTTTGTTCATTTTATGAACGGCTATGATTTTAAGTATACTATCATATCTCGAGATATGAAAATCTGACACAGTGACTCAGGTCATTTGAATTTTTGTCGGTTAAATTGATAATCATCGATTAGCATCATGATATCATCATGTGTGCGCTATTGCTTTCATAAAGAAGACACAATGTGTTGCGAGTCTGTGTGTGAATAGCTGCGTTGGATTTTCACATGCACTTAAACATTTAAATGAACGGGTATACTTTCAGGGGCAGCAACTCTGTCATTTTTGTTTTTGCATCCCTTCCAGTGAAGGTCTACTCTTAGGTAGAGAATTTGCTCCTCAAGAGGCAAATGACCGCTAGCAAGAAGGCGTAGAATTTCCCTAACAGACACGCTGAGAAGGGTCGAATTTTCAAAGTTAACATTTTCAATTTATTTTGACAGTTCTGGATGAAGAATATTGTTCGGACCAATAAATACAGATGTCTTCGCATTTCTTACAGCCTCATTTGTGGGGGGAAAATAAGGCTAAAACACCCTTTCCTAAAGTCTGTTCATCTGTTCAGCTCAACAAGCATTCCATATCAATTCAAAATAAAAAAAAGTATGGCATATCAAAGACGATAAAATTACAATAAAAATTTTGAGACAACTTATTCACTTAAGGTGGACGATCCCGGAAGAACTCTGTTCTTGCTTGTTTAAAAAACAAACAGAGTTATTGTTCATCATCAAATCGACTAACTGTGGAGTATATACAGTTATAATATACACTTACAATATCTACCGTAAAGATCCTAAGTTTTCGGGCACATAGGTCTGTACAAACAGTGGAAACTGAGATCAGACTGTTCCTTAGGAACCAGAATGATCAAGATCTTCACAGTTTCCATTCCATCTGCGCATTTTTGTCGACATTACTCTATGGTAGAACCGAATAACAGGAAAATAAATAATAGGGCAAGGATCGGCGGTGCTTGCAGCAGGTGCAGAATTTGGGCAGTCTGTTTTGGGGATATTTTGAACTTAAACATTGTTTTTCTAGTAAACGAAACGGTGAAATGTTTGTTTTTTTGTTTTATTGTTTAACATACGATGTAAGTTTTACTAAAATAATATGCATAAGCATGCCCCATCGATTGATGATATTTTTCATGACGTTTTTCATGAAATTCAATTTTCTTGCATTTTTTCAAACAATGTAAAAATATACTTATTAACAAGAAAACTGCAATTTTTTGTTATCAGTTTGTTTCAAATACCCTATATTACAGATTATATGATTTGCTGATATGAAAGTGCATTCATGTGCTAGAGATATGAATTTTAATGGAAAATGTGTAAAAAAAAAGTATGTAGAGATACAAAATATTGTTTTTTAGGAAAACAAAACGGTGAAAATTGTTTTTTTCTTACCCAAATGTTTTATAGCTCTTTGGGTTATTTAGACGGTATAATGGTTTGAATGCCCCGCCAATATTTCTATTCAGTATTCGTCTACCTTAATTAAGGCGCATGTGTATCTTATTTACATATGAAAATGTAAAATATTTCATGTCGAAGATTCCAAGTTCGAGGTACATTGTTATAGTTCATACTGAAGTACACCCCCCCCCCCCACACACACACATACTCCACCCCAAACCCCTGCCCTCTTAATAACCCAACAAATGATTTACAATTACATGTAGTTTGAAGACATATGCCCTGCTGCTGGAGGTCGTTTTGCCGTTTAATAGGTGTTCCAAATTTTATGGTATCATGTATATTTTAGTATTCATAAATATAGTTACGTCACTATGGTCATGAGGGTTCCAATTATATCTAGGTTGCATTTGAGAACGGCATATCAAGGCAGATATCCTATACTGGTTTGGCAGTTCTGCATATAGCATTACTTGGAACTAGCACATTGTTTGTCTTCCCGGCTGATAGACTAGACCCCCGTTCTACAAAGAGGGCTCGGAAGAAAGAAGAACTAAAGGAAAAACAAGAGAAAGAGACATTCCTGAATGGAACTATAACTGAAAAGCAATGTAAGCGTAAAAACTTGTAAAAAAATATAACAGTATTTTGAACTTAATCTCTAAATCAAATAAACAAATAAATAAACAAACAGAAATTAATAAATAAAAATGAAAAATAAAGAAGGAAATAAAGATAATACTACTTTTTGTCATTATTTAAGATATTTTCTCTAGAAGCAATTTTTAAATAAAATAACATTAACACTTCAAGATCTTCTTCCGGATTTAAAGTATACAAGTTTATCTAACCTTTGAACTCGTAAGAAACTTCGTATATGTAATTATCTTAACATTTTAGATTTATTTCGCTTAACATATAAGTCCTTTAATATTTGGAGAAGGCATTTCGAAAATAAAGCGTATGTATTTTTTTCTCTCTTTTCTTTTAGCCGTCGAAAATCAACTTTCCTTGAAGAAGACAATTTTATCCAGTTTCTTCATATTACATGTCTACTGGATGGCAGTGAAGGCTCTCAGATTTGTCACATTTATTGGAATTCTCAATGTTTGGTTGGAATCTCTGTTTGATGGAAATAAAGAAAAAGGTACCCTAAAAGTTATAACAAATTTGGGACACCAAAAATAATTACCCTATTTTTAATTTAAGAATGGAACAGTATGGTTTTACAATGCAGTAATGCGACCAAAGGAAGCAGATGGAAAGGAAAACAGTGCAGACCCTGATCACTCCTTTGGAAGCAGTCTGATATGGGTCTGCTATGTTTGCTCAGACCTATCTGTCCAATTACTTGTGATTTACTGTATTATCAGTTCAAATTTACATTTCCAGCAATAATGAATAAGAGAATTTTCATTTTTAATCCTGCTTTTGTGGTCATGCCGAAGAATAAAGCGCAAACTATCCATATCGCTGTTCCACTATTTTATTATTACTCTTATAGGCTCCGCAGAAGAGAGGTCAGGGTTTTAAACTGCATGGGTCTTAATTTTATGCCTAGACAATATTAATTGCATGTACATATTTTTATTTTACTATAAAAGTATAAGTCTTTTCCAGTTGCATCGTTTTAACGGAAGTGCAGTCAACCCTCTTTACAACAGCACTCATTACAACAGCAAAATTCTTTATAACGTCATTTTGATTTGCACAGAATGGTTTATTGTTCAAAATATGTATTCATTATAACAGCAAATTCAGTTTAACGTCAAAATATTTGGGACCAAATGCTGTCCATGTAAAGAGGGTCCACTGTAATAAGTTTGTGCATGTCGTGTTAATAGCAACTTTGTCATTGTGCACAATTTTCACTAATCTTCAAGCAAATCATACAAATTCGCGCCAAAATATTGCCTTCCAGAAAGTGCAACTGAAAGTGACATCCATGACAGTATGACAGCAAGTATTTTTACATTGCTTGTGGAAAAATGAATATTTTTTTATTTCAGAAAGTCAGTATTTAAGCAAATTTTCATATATCACCATGGGAACCATTGTCTCCGGGTTGACTGCGGGTCTACTTCACGATACTCAGAGGAAAAAATACCTGGGTAAATTTAAAGTGTAAATGTTAATCATACAGTCAAACCTGTCTTTTAAGCAAGCACTTGCCTTAAGCAAGCAGTTTTGCCCTTCCCTTGGGTGCTTGCTTAAGACATGTTCGATTGTATTGTGATTCGTTACAAATATAGAATGACTGGGCATGCAACTATATTTTTAAGAAGCAAAGTGGGTGCCACTGATATCGAATTTTGTGTCTGTGAAGTAAAGTAGCTCAGACAGAAGCAATTGCCGTCTTAATCCCCATAAACGTTCCGGCTTTCTTCCTCTTTTTTCGAAAATAATGTTTTATTGACTTGCCAAAGTTTCAAAATTACTGACATGAAATACTTCAAATATTACAGTTTGTATATTGTCATATGTTGCAATTATTTAAGGAATGAATTTCATTTTTCTGAGGTTTATCGAAGTGTAGACTACATTGGGTCACGTGCAAATTGAATGAACCCCGAAGGGGTTCATGTAAACTTTGCTAGTGACCCAATGTAGTTTACACTTCGATAAACATCAGAAAAATTAAGTTCATTGCTTATATTTACATTCGTTTCAATCAAATTTTTCATGAAAAATCTTATGTAAGCGCTAAAATTGAAGCAGTTGAACATGTACACGCAGAGTTTTCTGCTAACAGCAGAACGGCATGCATGACGTCATGACGTTGCTGACGTCCAATCAGGTTGTAGAGAGCCATTGTTTATTTTTACGTCATTGATGTCGCGTGTCTCAATGTAATTATTGGAATGTAAACTACATTACGTTCCAATGGTTTACTCTAGGGTTTTTCAGTAAAAATACCAAGAATGTAAATATTATCAGCTATTTTAGTGATGTTTCTCTTACGTGGTTAAAATGACTCAATACTTTTGTTGGAAGCATTTTTACGAGTGGCTAGCTGTATTACAATAGCTGCTATTGTTGTCTCGCTGGCTGCAGCTTGCTGCATTAGTTGTTGCTTTTTTCTAGTGTATTTTTTTAACTTTTGTATTGGACGTTGAGTTGTGTAGAATTTACGCAAGCTTAAAACTTGTCTAATTTGCATGTCATTGCCTATAACTTTGTGATATATATTGGGAGGACCGAAATAAATGTTGTAAGAACTTGTGGTCCAGCCTAATTGCTGTATAGATTATTTTGGCAATAAAGTATGTTTAAACTAAACTAAACTGAGATTTTGGCATGCAGTGACATAGTTAACTGGGTGCAGTGGTTACTTGTCACATTTTGCATTTGTTACTTGTCACATTTAATCACGTTTTTGTCGTACATTTCAGGAGATAATGATTTCAGAAGGAAGAAAATGCCAGTATTAATACCGTTCCTGGTAACAACAGCCATATCTGTGGGTTGTACATCCGCAACTTTAGTAAAACACGAGGCTGCTCTCTATGTCAGCTTTGTTTTCTTCACTATATTTAGAGTTATTATCTTCTCATATGAAGTAACGTACATAAATGATGTGTAAGTACATAATACCTTATAATATTTACACTCGCCACTGACTTCCAATAGGTAAACTGTATAGAGCAACTGGCTTCATACACCGATGAACGACAGTTGATCATGTGACGTTGTCGTCAAGCGACGTCTAAGGTAAACAAACGTCTTGATTGGTCTACGTAACGTTCGATTGTCGCCACGTTATGGCGACGGCTGTTTAACGTAATGGCCGAATACGTCGTTTCTTTCTTTTCGTCGATGCATATTTTGCATATTCTATATCAAGTTACCGCGAAAACAGCACAGGAAGGTCTAAAAATTAAGTGTAAATATAAAAATAAAAATTTGATTTTTCAGCGTTCAATTCTCAAACAAAGTCAAATAAAGGTGGGCTATACGGTTCTGTTGAGAGGTCACAACATGTTTTCAGTGGGATATAAGAAATATTGTCTCTAAATTGTCCCTGTTACCCCTTCTTATTTGGGGCACTGAAAGGGTCAGGACATTACCAGTTTTGGCAGCGGCTTGAAAATGTTTTAAAAAGGCATATACGGGAATTTTATTTAACGAATAGACATGCTCACTTTTATTGAATTGAAAACAAACAAAAAAGAATTATAAACATTGTATCAATTTTGCAATTACGTGTGTAAGCTGCATGTTTTTTTTTGCGACGCAGTCGCGTATAATTTTACTTTTGTTTCACATTTCACAAGATTTCATGGGTCAAATATATATCGCGTATGTCAAAATTTAGCCAATCATATCAAAGGTCAATGAATATTTTATCTTCGTTTTCTTCCTGTTGTAATGCACTGCGTGAATACTAGCACTCCGTCAGATGTTAATTCAAAATGTTTCTCTTGTTTGTAAATTTACAATTGAAATTTTTTATCAAACACAGACGCAGATATTCAAAACATTCGTTTTTTCAGTGTAGATCTACTTTCAATTTCTACTTTCGGTTTAATACACACAAACAAACATTGCATCATGTTGGTAACTGTTTTGGAATCAGGTCAATCTGAAGATTGACCGCGGTCCATTTCCAAATTGGACAGCTCAGTCTTGAGATAGGTCATTGTCGCTACCCAGTGTCAAAATTACGATTGGTTGGTTGGTTGTTTTCGGTTTAACGGCCCTTTGAGACAGTATTTCAGTCTATATCGGGCCGTTTCCCAGAGAGAGGGAGAAGGAAGAGAGAAGAGACAAAATTACGGTTGCGGGTGCCTACCGACATAGCTCACTTGGGTCATATTCATGAAAGTTATTGTCTACTCTTCAACAAGAGACATATTTCAAAACCTTTTTCCATTTAATCTGCGCCGAGTATCGTTTTTTTTTAAAGATTTTTCTTGTTACAGATAAAACTGTCATGTTGATCTCAGATTATTGTATGCTTATGGTTTAAAGCTCTACCGAACAGAATTCTGAATTAAAAGGGAAGAATATCTCTAGTTCAGCATTCTTTCTTTTAAGAATTGACAGTCATTGTAAAGGGAGGCAAAATTGAAAATGGCAGAGTCTCTTTCCTGGAAAGTCCACTTATCCACCTTAACATCTTTTTCAGATTTCCGCTGATATATTTTACAGAGTTATACGGTATCATATCGGCAATCGCAGGCCTGATTGGTATGTTACAGTACGCCTTGTTTGAATGGTACGAGGCATACAATGGCTCATCTGTGCATGTGAGTGTCCTAGAAATAAATAACAAAACTATGAGGTATTCACTATTTTGCAGTGAGTGCATTATATATTCATCGCGTGAAACGAAAACAAGTCTCAGTAGTCCTACCGATGGTAAAAACGTCTGTACACAGATCATTGTGAAAAGCGGTTCAACACTCACTGTTTTGTTTTAAAATGTTAGTTGAGGTGCTTATATGGAGTGATACAACTGGAGAAAATAGACAGAGCTTGTTTTTTTTAAAAAATGCCAAACTCCTCTACAGAATGCAATCTCCTTTTCTTGTCCTCATCAAGCGATTCATTAAAAACGGGATAATAATTTGGGTACCACGCCTGTACATTGTATTTTTATCGTGTTATTTAAGTTTTTGATATCAAAAGTAAGCCATTTAGTTGCCAACTAAAATGACTCATATCGTTTTTCTAAACTCTTTGTGTGAAACCTAAGGATGCTGTAGCTTGTTTATAGTTGGCTAACCACGATTATATACAATGACGAAATTAATGAGAACCTTGCAAAGGTATCTCACGATAAAATAGTTCATGAACTTACATCACCGATAGAGCTTCATTAGAGAAGCCTTTAATATGATACCGTTCTACAAATGATTAAAAGTTTGTTTCACTTACAGCGTGTCACATACCGATGCATTGTTACTCTGCTTTTCTGTTTCCAGGTAAATATCCTACTCCTTATACTGGAGCTTACAACACTTGCTCATCCGTTCAATATTTGGTATCAGTGTCGGCTGCATCGAAATGATGACAAATGTATGTCACCTTACAAGAAAAGTATACATATTGAGCCTGACAACTCTACGAAACAACTGACTGAATGTGAACAGACGGGGAATGATAATTCTAGGAAACAAGTGACTGAATGTCAACAGACGGGGAATAAAAACGCGTTTCAAGAATAAAATTAAGTTCTTTCTAAGCTTTACTTTTAGTAAATTTTACTGCGTCTTCATAATTATTTTACATGAATTATCCACATGTGTTGTTTGGGATCCCAGATTGCGTACTTGCAGAATCTATTCAGTTCGTAATTTACTTTTATTTTTAAATTATTTATTTATTTATGTATGTATTTGCTTTTGAAAATATTCAGAGGGCAGATAATGGCTGGACCAGTATCCGAATATGTGCTTGCGTGCAGGTATCATAGATGTCACTTCGAAGGTTATGAATGATAATTTATCCGTCCATAAACTGTTACTGCGTGAACTTTTTCTTAAAGACAGGACTTCTCTGCCGGGGGTCTGGTTCCCATCTCACAGCAGATTTACCTGTACAGGTAAAGGTGAGAAAAATTATTTAACCAATCAGTGGACCAGAATTACCAGTTATGACCATTTCATTGGCTGACTGGAGGTGTTGACACTATGTGATCAAGAGACAGAATGACACTGTTGAAGTTAATCCTCCTTATATAGTAGCACCCCTAGATCAATATGCGCAATAAAAATTTGATTAAGAATTTACAAACAAGCATCATGGCCCACATTTTTCCCTGTTTCATGGGCTTACATAGGTATGTTTTGAAGATGTAATTTTGCAATATATTAACAATGGATATGAATGACTGTCGTATTTTTTCACCCACACTGTAATGTATTCAGTAGACACACCACTTTGAAACAGGTCTAACTGGCGTCGATTCAACCTGTGTACCTGATGGGAAAGTGTCACTGGCTACGGTTCTAAAGACATCTGTATACAATGAAAATGCAAAGCTCTTTTTACGTGGACTAGGGTCGGGTCGGGTAACCGAACTGCGGGTTAATTCGGATATTACCATTGCAAACAGAGAAAATCCAGATTAGACGGCTCATAATGAGCCGTCTCATCGGGATTTTTACTGTTTGCACAGTTAGTTTTTGTTTTGATTCCAAACAGCTGATATATAAAGGAAACAATTTAACTGTCCGAATTTACCTGCTGTCCAAATTTACCGGACTCGACCCTAGTGGTGGCTCGTTTTTTGCAACCGTCTTTAGCAATTTGGAAGCTGATAATTAAGATAATCAGCAATGTTTTCTCCATAATTTGGATAACCACACGTTCCAGCGATAGTCAGAGAATTCAGATTTTTCCAGTCTTTCATCCACATGAGCGCTTCGCACGAGCAATTGATTTTGTCATTCTTTACACTAACTTTGCGGAGGGACACACTTCCGTTGATCGCTTCTGGAATTTCAGTTATGTCCGTGTTATCCATACTCAGTGAAAGTAGTTTGGTTAAGTTCTGCAGTGCATTATTTTCAATGCCAGATAAAGGATTGTCATTAAGATTAAGTTGCAGTAAATTATCCAAACCTGCGACATCTGTTTCATTTAGGGTGGTTATTTTGTTGCCATGAATGTCCAGGTAACGCAACCCATGCAACATACCGAGTTCGGCCGGAACTGAATGCAGATCATTGTTATACAGATACAGATTGGTGAGTTTGGAATTATGTGGAATAGCACTTGCATTAATTGATCTCAGATTTGCATTACCGGCAACATAGAGAGAATGAAGAGTTGGAAAATCCTGGAAAACATCTGGAAACTCTCTAAGGTCATTCCCATCAAATTTTGCGCTTGTAACATTTGTAAGGGGAGTCAGACAGTTTGGCATAATTATATCGCTGTCATTGAGATATGTATTATAAATAAATTGAAAATCATACATGCTAAGCAAATCGCAAATAGCTGCTGGGACTGACGACAAGCTGGAGTTTACGATTACCAAACTTTTGAGTGTGTCTGCAAATGACCCAAATGCATTGTCCGGGATATCTTCAAACGGAAGATCGAACATATGGAGAGTGTTCAGTTGTGTAAGATTTTCAAATTCCTGGGGCCATTCTATCATAGCAGCAGATCCCATTGAGAAAACTTCCAAATGTGACCCTATCGACCGTAATACGTGGTTGTCGAAAGTTTTGATGGGATTGAACTGGACATCAAGATACACAAGACTCGTAAGCTTGGCAATACTTTCTGGTAACGCATTAAGCTTGTTGTTGTTTAGTTTCAGTATGGTAACCGCAGTTTCAACGCCGTCAAATGCTCCACCGTGCATTGCATGTAAGTTGTTGTGTGAGAGATCAATGTACATCTTGGCTGTCTTTATTCCACTAAATATACCAGATGGTACGATGAATATTTTGTTGTGCTGAAATAGAAATCGCATTGTAGATAGACTGTTGGTGGATTAAAACTATGCGAGACGACGTACCAGAACTGTACTATCGCTAATAGATCTAGGAACTGAAATAACGTCTTAGTTCGTTAGATTAAAGACATTTATTCCCTATATGTATAACTCATAATGTAAAGGCAGTAATTTTATGGCCCTTGGCCAGTGCTCCAGATAATAAGGAGTAACAGGGATAATTCTGGGATATTTTTTTTCTTACTTCTCAATGAAAACATGTTGTGACCTTTCATAAGAACCATCTTGGCGAGACGGTTCTAATGAAGAGTCACAACACAAGTTTTTTATGGAGTACGAAGGCTGATTAAAAGTGCTGTATTCTCTTTACTATTTTATCTTCTCCAACAAAATTTCACACCATGCAACGTTAATGGTTTTGTGATTCATTTCATACAAAATGATGACTAATGCCTTATTAGTTTCATGCACGCTCCACCAACGTAACGATTAGTTACGTGACCGGCCCAGCTACTGTTACGTTTCATTTTTTTTTTTTGTTTCTAATTTGTTTAGCCATGATTTTTTTTATAGAAACGTTAAATGTGTCACCTAAATATAGAAAATATAGAAATATATATCTTATCTTGATGTTCATTCTAAACTGTGTAAGCTATGTGCACAGTATTTATTTCCGTTTCCATGACAGTCTACTATTGTAGCAACATTTGGCGTTCGGTTGGTAATGCGAGTGCGCATGCCCCAAAATACTACTATGGTAGGTACTCTAGTTCGATTCGAAGTGGGCCTGAATCTGCAGTCATGTAAGACGAAAGTGACGAGGTTTATGTTTGACAAGCATATTGAATATATCTGTTTACAGCACGTTCTCAGTCACAGGATCTTTCTTACACCATTAATTCAAAATTCGTTCACTGCATATAGATGTCTTCGAACTATAAGAATAGTCTTTTTACCTTGCATACAATTAAAACTTCAAAATAAAAGAAATCTTGCAAGACGAGGTATTCTAAGCATATTAATATTATTATCTCCTTTTTTCTACAGTAAAAAACAGTAGAAAAACAAATCACTGTATCTCTAATCCATAAAATTGCTCAAATGCATTGTCAAGATTTCCAGAGGTCAAGTTTTGCAAGATTACCCTTATTTTGAAGAAATATCTTTATGCCCAATTAACATGGTAAAAGAGCGATTTAGATTCTTTCTGCCGGGCCGGGTAGCGCAATCGGTAGGGCACCTGACTCGTAAGTCAGAGGTCCTGGGTTCGAATCCCGGTCTGGCCACATACTTTCGTTTCTCCTTCCGCTGATTCAAGAAGGGCAGTTGTCTGTTACTGGCGAAAGTATGTGCACTTAGTACTGGTTAACCGCTTAGGAGGTCTAAGCCTGCCCAGGAATAGTGTGGTTAGGTTAACTGACCGTCCCGACATGACCTTAGTTGTTTACCGTGGACGTTAAGCATCAAATCAACCAACCAAAAAAATTATAACAATTCTACAGCCATGATAGCGCGACCTAGAAAGACGATGAATTCACAGAAACAGCAGAGCACCTCTATCTCTTTTAAATGCAAAATAATTGACGGTTTCAAGCGTCGAGCTGTAATTAATGAAATACTCGGAGTGATCATTTCGTGTATCTGTGTGTGTGGGGTTGGGGGGGGGGGGGTATAGATTGGTGCATCGTTATTTTCTTCTCCGCGACTCGTCATTTAATTTCGCATAGAGGGGTCATAATGTTATGACCGGAGGTCACTTTTCTTAAAAAAAAAATGACCGGGTTCGTTATTCTCTGGGGGTCACAGTGTTTCGCGACGAGTCGTTTTACTTCGCGTGGGGAGTCATAATATTATGACCGGGGGGGGGGGGGTCGTAAAATTATGCCCGGTGAGTCTTCATTCTTTAAAGAATAATCACCGGGGGTCGTTATTCTATGGGAATCACTTTACCTCCTTAACACCGGCATTATCTTCTTCTGTCAAGGTTTGCTTCACCCACTAAGTTCAGAAACATAACTGCATTATCTACATCTCAAAGGCGGTGATAACTGAATGACTGGGTGACATTGATCGGGAAAATGGACACACCTACTTCCTTATTTGTGGCGGAGCACCATTCATGTGAGATAATTTTCTGCATTTTCTCTCATTACCTGTAAATGTAGATACACCATGCTGTACTGTCTCGATAGATTCAAAGCAGGAATTTTTGGCAATTGAAGTTTGTCACATCTTATATTCTCCCCTGAACACTGGCATGAATGTTGGGAACCACAGTCGTCAATGAGAAACCCGTCTACAAGCGAAGAAGGCACGATCGACAAGATCAACAAGATGGCCAAGTTGACTGACGTCATTCTGAAACAGAAGACCAGGTGGAACTCTACATCATATCTTTTGATCAAATCGTTATTTGTTTGACGAAACCTCATTATTGTTTGTACATGCAAGTGTATGTTACCACCGGTCTGCCAGGATATCCGTAGTTGTCATTGCAAATATACCGTATTCATTTGGCTATAAGACCAGTTTTTCATCTATAGAATGATCAAAAACATCTAAATAACAATTACATGATAGTAAGTCTTATGAAAATCAGTTGTGAGATCTTTTCCCCTTCTAAAACGATCCCAGAAATCTAGATCCGTCTAATCAGACGGAGATTTTCCCTTCTTATTAGACGGAGACTTTCCCTTTCGTCGTCTTATAAGATGAATCTAACATTTTTAGATTGTTTCAATCTAAAAATGTTAGATTCTTCTTATAAGACGACGGATCTAGATTTTGATAGTTTTTGAAGGGGAAATCCCGTCTTATAATACAGTAGGTGATACTTATAGCTTCGTTACCTTTGCTACCAGAGAATTCAGACTTGGCATTTTTCGTATGTAACTTTGGAGGGGATTCATGTTATGGTATAAGAGGACCAATGATATTTACTTATCGGTCCAAGTCTACAATGACATACAACGTATGCCCTCGCAGACAATAATGACAGTGTATAGGTAGCACAATTTGTGAAAAGCTTAGATTTGGCCAAACAAATATTCTTTCTTAGATAATATGAGTCACTGTTGTAAAATAAATGTCCAGTGCAACTGAGAGACTTCACTCACATATAGATAAGTCCTCAAAATAAGAATAGTCTTTTTCATCACATAAAGATAAGTCTTCAGAATAAAAACAGTCTTGCAAGACGAGGTATTCTAGAAACCTTGACAAAATGTATAAAAGTGCATTGGTATTATTTCGTACTGTTTTCTATAGTACAGAAACTGTAGAAAACAAATCATTGTATGTCATCTATAAAACGACTTAAATACATCGTCAAGAATTCCAGAGTTGATTACTCTTATTTTGAAGAAGAATCTCCATGTCCAAATAACTAACAGAATCGCGCAACCTAGAGTTACGAGAGGTCGAGGTCATCAGGGCTACTTGTTCACAAGAAACAGCCGAGCCGCTTTCTACCTTTTTTATAGCCTGCTCTATTCTTGTTGAATACTTTAATAAGCGCTGTGCAGAAATTAATGAAATAAGAACCCTTGGTGCATACGGTATACTTTGAGTGATTTTTGGATGGGGAAGGAGTGGGGATGGGCGTCATCTTTTCTTCCTCGCGAATCGTCATTTAGCTTTGCGTTTAGGGGTCATATTATTGTGACCGGGGTCACTCTACTTTAAATAATAATGACCGGGGTCACTATTCTATTGGGTCACAATTATTCGTGACGGGTCATTTTACTTCGCGTGCGGATCATAATATTATGCTCGGAGTAGTCATAATATTATGACCAGGGGTCACTGTTCTTTAAAGAATAATGACCGGGAGGTCGTTATTCTATGGGAGCTACGGTACACCGGCAGCGCGGGGTTGTTCTAATCTTAGAATAATGACTCTCACGGTCCAAATATATAGGCTCAAACGAACTGCATCCTGATTGTCAATCGTTTAAGAAGTTTCTTACCTGCAAATTAGGCTATTTCATGTATCTTTATCCTTATCTCTTCTGACAAACATGCAAGTATTCGTGTGCTTCCGTGTCTTTGCGTGGCTG
This sequence comes from Ctena decussata, assembly GCA_963989385.1. Lineage (NCBI taxonomy): Eukaryota > Metazoa > Mollusca > Bivalvia > Lucinida > Lucinidae > Ctena > Ctena decussata. The sequence continues at coordinate 56,573,260 of OZ022504.1, forward strand.
TTATCTATAATGTTACTCTAGTGCACATTCCGTTGTAGTCTAATCTTTTATCTAGACTCTAACAACATATTAAACAATATATTCGCTGTGAAACGCGTAAGATAAAACGTGCAAAACTATTCCAGTTTCGCATGTTGTCCTTTTACCACGCACATGGTGGACCCATGGATCTTCTGTAGATGTATATCGACTCGCAACATTTCTTTCAATTAAAATCATAGAGAGTTCCTTCAAGGGCAGAGAATATATTCAGAAGAAGGAACATGGACCAGACTACGTAGTTTCGGCTAATAAAGCCTCTTCAGTGGCCCTGACAATATCTGGTGACGAAACCAGAGAAAAGCATACTGTGCTTTTTTTTTAAACTTAATTGGACAGTCGATTCAAATACTGATAAGTACCAAAAAGGGTTCAAATAATATATAAACAATGGTTTAGATTATGAGTATAAACCAATAAAAAATTTCAGATTTCTCAGAATATATACTCTGATCTCAAAGGACGAAAATGAAATATAATCTGCTCTGTGAATGATGTACGGGGAGACGTTTTAAGGCCGCCACACGGCACAACACCAGCTGCAGTGAGGTAAAATTAAAATCTTAAACGAGTTCCTTCAAGGACAGAGAATATATATGAAGAAGAAGGAACATGGGCCATACTACGTAGTTTCGGCTAATAAAGCCTCTTCAGTGACCCTGACAATATCTGGTGACGAAACCAGAGAAAAACATACTGTGATTTGTTTTATTTTTATTAAACCTTAATTGGACAGTCGATTCAAATACTGATAAGTACCAAAAAGGGTTCAAATAATATATAAAACAATGGTTTAGATTATGAGTATAAACCAATAAAAAATTTCAGATTTGTCAGAATATATCCTCTGATCTCAAAGGACGAACATGAAATATAATCTGCTCTATGGCTGATGTACGGGGAGACCTTTTACGGCCGCCACACGGCGCAACACCAGCTGCAGTGAGGTAAAATTAAAATTTTAAAGAGTTCCTTCAAGGACAGAGAATATATATGGAGAAGAAGGAACATGGGTCATACTACGTAGTTTCGGCTAATAAAGCCTCTTCAGTGACCCTGACAATATCTGGTGACGAAACCAGAGAAAAACATACTGTGATTTTTTTTATTTTTATTAAACCTTAATTGGACAGTCGATTCAAAGACTGATTAGTACCAAAAAAGGTCTGAATAATATATAAAACAATGGTTTAGATTATGAGTATAAACCAATCAAAAATTGCACATTATACCTTTCCTAGAATAACTACAGCTGACTCTCGATATCTGAAACTTCGATATCTCAAAGTACCCTCTCATATCATAGAATATTGTTTGGATCCACTTCCTGTATATTGTTTTGTCCATGTCCGTCCGTCCGTTCGTCAGTCCGTCCATCTGTCCGTCTTCCGTCCGTCCGTCTTTCCGCCCGTCCGTCCGGAGCCATAACTAAGTAGCCATTGAACGGAATTTCATGAAACTTATAATAAATATATATCACTAAAGCTGGGTGATGCATATCCGGTTTCATCAGGGTGGCTTTAGTAATGCATGAGTTATTGCCCTTGAATTGATTTAAAATCAATAACATGAGCCTTAACTAAATAACTAATTACCGGAATTACATGAAACTCAAAACAGATAGATATCATCATAACATATAGATGTGCACATAAAGTTTCATGAGAATGGCATCAGTAGTGAATGAGTTATTGCCCTTGAATCAATTTGAAATTGGCAAATTCAGCCGTAACTAAGACAATAATGAATGGAACTCTATGTAACTTATACTGAATATGTCTCACTATAACATAGTGGTGCTTGTAAAGTTTTGTCACAATTACTTCAGTAATACATGAGTTATTACCTTGAATTGCTTTAAAACTAACTACATATGTAATTGAGTCATACACTGTAAAAATCGCGCTTAGCTATGAAACACAAGTGGTTACATGTTTAGGTGTAAACATGTTTAGGAATATGTCATATAGCTAAACATGTACGCCTTTCCTATTATTTTCCCGAACAAAGTCTGCTAAACACGTTTTATTCTGTTACGCGTTTCGGATGAATCCATTCTCTCTTTTCCCCGTTGAAGAACGAAAAAAAGAGACGAAAATGTTGACAGAGGAAATTTCAAAATAAAAGGTAGATATAACCAGTTTTGTACATGTTTAGTTTCTAAACATAAACCTAAACATGTTGCAAATTGAACATGGTACAATTTAAACACATAAAAAATCGGACTGCATTTTTTGCATTGATTCTAAACACATTTTTACAGTGTGTTTAAGTACTCAATGACTTGAATTTCATGAAACTTAAAACAATAGTGTATTGACATAATACGGCTCTGTACATTAAATTTTGTCATAATGGCATCAGTAGTGCATGAGTTATTGACGTTTGAATTGAGTTAAAATCCACAAATAAGCCATAACTAAGGTATCAATAAATGAAGTTTTCTTGAAACTGAATATAAATGATTCATTATTATAGGGTGACACTGAGGCAAGTTATTAAGAATGACCTCACTTTTGCACGAACTATTGCCCCTGCTTTGAAATCCACAAATTTAGCATAACTATGTAACCAGTGAATAAAATTTTATGAAACTAAAAATAAACAATACACAAATTAGAGCTACTTCGGCGGGAGATATAATTCAACGAATTTGCTTGTTTATTTACATTTCAACTCCGGATATTTCAAACTACAGGTATCTCATAGTAAAGTTTCGGGAACCAGGAAATTTACTTGAGACATCAGCAGTTTGAGATAAACTTCGACTTTGAGATATCGAGTCGACTGTATTAACATAGAAACAAACAATGCGATGGGCAGTCTTTTTGTCGTTGTGACGGCATGTCTCAACATCTGTTGGAACGGCATGTAAAATAAAATATTTCTGTTCATATCTTTATGCAGAGATAAATTCATTTTTTTTATTTTCACCATCTTATTCTTACATGAAAGGCACTTCCATGTTATCACAGCCTCCTCTAAATGTTTCTGAATTTGTCTTGCCTTATTTGGATATTATCAACTTTAAACAAACAGGTTGAAATGCAATGTACTTTTTTTAGCTCACCTGAGCCAGCGGCTCCGGGGGAGCTTATAGGATGGTAAGGCTCCGTCGTCCGTCGTCGTCCGTCGTCCGTCCGTCAACAATTTCAAACGACTTCTCCTCTGAAACCGCTGGGCCAATTGTAACCAAATTTCATATGTGGCCTCCAGAGGAAGGGGGAACGAAAAGTTGTTCAAACGGTCCTGGTCACATGACCAACATGGCCGCCACGCCCATATATGGTAAAAACCTAAAAAAATCTTCTTCTTCAGAACCAAAAGGCCAATGGCCTTGAAACTTGGTATGTAGCATCGGGTACGCGAGTACTACTAAGATTGTTCAAAGTATGACCTTGGGTTGACCATGACCTTTTTTACGGCAAGGTCAAATTTGCTTCCTTGTGCTTTTATATGGCAAAATGCTACATGAGTTATCTTGGAAACTGTTGAAGATTTTGGGCTAAAAATCAGTATCTACAGTCATCTTAATGAGTACATGAAGATTTATGAGTACAATAGGTCAAGGTCATTCTTTGACCTTTGACCCAGAACTCTTATTTTGACAATGTCAAACAATCTGCTCAACAGCCACTTGGTCAATTGAAACCAAATTTCATATAGAGCCTCCAGGGGTTGAGGGAACGAAAAAAAATTCATACGGTCCAGGTCACATGACCAACATGGCCGCCATGCCCATATATGGTAAAAACCTTTAAAAATATTCTTCTCCAGAACCAATTGACGGATGGCCTTGGAACTTGGTATGTAGCATAAGGTACACAAGTACTATCAAGATTGTTCAAATTATGACCTTAGGTTGACCTTGACCTTTTTTTACGGCAAGGTCAAATATGGGAAAATGCTAGAACATAAGATTTCATGGAAAGATTTGAAGATTAAGGCCTAAAAATTGGTATATACAATCACCATAATGAGGACATGAAGATTTATGAGTACAAGGGGTCAAGGTCATTCTTTGACCTTTGACCCAGAACTCTCATATTCTGACAATTTCAAACAATCTTATAAAAACCACTGGGCCAATTGTAACCAAATTTCGTATAGAGGTTCCAGGGGTTGAGGGAATGAAAATTTGTTCAAACGGTTTAGGTCACATGACCAACATGGCCGCCACACTCATATATTGTAAAAACCTTTAAAAATCTTTTTCTCCAGAACCAATTGACTAATGGCCTTGAAACTTAGTATGTAGCATTGGGTACTCCAGTTCTATCAAGAGTGTTCAAAATAATGACACTGGGTTGACCTTGACCATTTTACAGCAAGGTCAAATATGGGAAAATGCTAGAACATAAGATTTCATGGAAAGGTTTGAAGATTTAGGCCTAAAAATCGGTAAATACATCAAGATTCATGAGTACAAGAGGTCAAGGTCATTCTTTGACCTTTGACCCAGAATTCTCATAGTTTGACAATTTCAAACTTCTTCTTAAAAACAAATGAGCCAATTGTAACCAAACATCATATAGAGCCTTCAGGGGTTGAGGAAACGAAAATTTCTTCAAATGGTCTTGGTCACATGACCAACATGGCCGCCATAACCATATATGGTATAAACCTTTCCAGAACCAATTGACCGATGGCCTTGAAACTTGGTATGTAGCATTGGGTATTCCAGTACTATCAAGATTGTTCAAATTATGACCTTTGGCTGACCTTGACCTTTTTTACAGCAAGGTCAAATATGGGAAAATGCTGGAACATATGATTTCATGGGAAGTATTTGGCCTCAAAATTGGTATATACAGTCATCTTAATGAGGTCATGAAGAATTAGGAGTACAAGAGTTCAAGGTCATTCTTTGACCTTTGACCCAGATCTCTCATATTTTGACATTTTCAAACATTTCCTCGAAAGCCAAAGGGCCAATTGTAATCACATTACATATAGAGCCTCAAGGGGTTGATTGGTGAGCATTGGGTACTCCAGTTCTATCAAGAGTGTTCAAAATGATGACATTGGGTTGACCGTGACCATTTTACGGCAAGGTCAAATATGGGAAAATGCTAGAACATAAGATTTCATGGAAAGTTTTAAAAGATTTAGGCCTAGAAAATGGTATATATGGTTGTCTTGATGAGTACATGAAGACTTATGAGTACAAGAGGTCATGGTCAGTCTTTGACTTTTGACCCAAGACTCATATTTTGACCATTCCAGACATAAGAAAAAGCCTGTTTGCCAATTGCTCAGGTGAGCAGTTCAGGGCCTTATGGCCCTCTTGTCTTATCATAGATCAGCTCTAGCAGTGAATTGTTGAGTAATAATTTACTGTATGGCGGTCAACTGACTCAGTTGTAAGTTGATCATATCACGAGCAGCGCGGAACGCTAGCGGACTTGTGAGGCAGAATATTTCTTGTTCTTATTCTTTTTGTACTCAAACTTTCTGTCTCTGAAACAAACTAACTCAGGTGCGTAAGTATGGTCTCTCTCCGGTGCTCTTGGATACTGCTAATTCTTCTCATATCCCAGCAGTATCTCAAAATCAAGTCTCATGAAGGATCATGATGCCAAACTCTTGTTGCGACCATGTATGTAGCATTGTCATTGACGGGGCAATGCAGAAGATAACGTATTGTAGTATCCTCGTCTCCGCACTCACACTCACTTGAAACGACAGTGCCCACCATATGTTGGTAGTCATTCAAGGCTGAATATCCAGATCTGGGTTAAGGTTTCGAACCCTCTGGTAGACGATAAATGGGTCAGGTGCTTCTCTTCTACTGATGGTTCAAATTAGAATAGAGTTGAGCCGCGACGCGAGAAAACCAACAATGTGGTCGTGCGTCCAGCGCAGACTCAGATCAGCCTGGGCATCCGCCCAGTCTGATCAGAGTCTTCGCTGTCCGCTTGAAAGTAGCTTAGACCCTTAGCTACCCTTTAAGCGCAAAGCGGAGAGTCTGATCAGACTGGGTGGTCGCCTAGGCTGATCTGAGTCTGACCTGGGCACACAACCACTTTGTTGCTTTTCTCGCGTCGCGGCTCAGTTTTACTTGTCTTTGTGATTTTCCACCTTTTCTGCCAATTACTCAGACTAGCTTAATTATGTCAAGGCTTGCAAGGTCACCATTCTGGTATCTGTGGGTAGCGATGCAGCTTCAGACGCAATGTGGATGGTCTATGGTGCTTTGACAAGAACCGTCGGTGAAAGTTATGATCCTTATAGCTGGTACTTCTTTCACAAAGCCCTCTATGACATGCCTGCCTTGCTCTTCGTGCTATTCGGGCCTTGACTTGGAGGGCCCAAATGTACTCCAATAAGAGGGTGTGGGTATTGTCTTTACCAAGTGGTCCTTCTGGAATTCTGGCTGTGGTTGCACTATCTGAAGTTCGTACCTGATTCAATGCACCTCATCAGCTTGGCTAATTTTAAGGTCATTTGCGTGACGTACCTTCCTGTGCTCACTCCTTCCTCAAAATACTGGTTCTGCAGCAGCAGCTTATCCGATTTCTATGCCGTAATCCAAGTAGCACATCACACAGAGCTTTGAGGTATAATTTCAGGTCTTTTGGCAAAAAGTTAACAGATTGGTCAGTTTCTCCAGACTCCTTTACAAACTAAAGCAAAAGGATTAGTCAGGAGTGTGTCAAGTCATTGAGATGAGATAAGATGGCTATTTTATAGCATTCCCTTTGAAGTAATTTCTCATAAGAAAACCTGCTTTTTGCATATGCAAACAACAAAAGGCCCAGATCAACTGCGCATCAGCGCCCTCGTTGTTCACTGCATAGATAGTAAAATCTGTGTAGTTTCTTAATTTCAAATAACAAGCCTTTGGCTAGTCTATGTGTCTGAGCAGGCTAGTTTGTGTCTTACGGGGTCGGAAACCCTGTAGACAGGTTTTCTCATGAAGAGGCTTAGATATATGGTAGCAAGAACTTTTGAAATTAGGCAAGTAGCTCATTTTAATGAGCCTAGAGATTTTGCTGGCATCTCTTTGACCAATGAAATAAAACTTTGCCCAAAGATCAGAAATACGAAACCTATAGAGGTACTTGATAGCTCTGTGGTATAAGCTCTTGCGTAATCTTCGTCATTGTCTCTAACAGATATTTCTGGAAACTGAATATCCGGTGGCACTGTGTTGGTTACCATTTCTAATGCTTTTCTTCCTGCTGTAGTGGAAATTCCAAGCACAGACACAATGCTTTCCTCTGTGCTCTGTGTAATGGGAACAAGTCCGCAGGCTTTGTTACTTGCCAAATATACTGCTATACTCAAGTATATTGACCTTAAAAGGGTGGCGTATAGCTGTACTATCTTTTTGGTTCCCAAATCAGAAATGCCTTTGAGCAATGAGTCACATTAAGAGCTCTCAAAGCCTTAGCTTCGGTTCTGGAAATGTGTTTCCTGAAGTCCAGCTGCTCATAAAATCAAATGTTATTTCTAATGGAGAGTTTTGTTTAGTGGTTAACCCGATCATTGTTAATAACTTTGCTTCCCTCTTTAATTGCTCGCTGATTGGTCGGACATCAGACTCAATTATGGGCCCGACGTAAAGCTATTAAGTTTAGTTCCCTTATGCGTCGCCAGGACGGCGGAGAGTGACTTCCGGTTAAAGGGTTATCGACCAGTGTATTACATTAACAAGGAAACTCTAACAATGTTAGAATTTTTGAAGTTTATATATATGGTAATGTAAATTCTATATACAAACAATACAATTTACAACTGTCACAATTACAATACAATACAACACATATCAGTCCATGTCGCTGGCCCATGTAAGGTGTTTGTTTCAAATCTGTAATCGATTTGCGTGGATACGCAAATAGATTACCGTCTGACGTCAACACCGTACTCGGCTCAGCGCCATGAACTAAAAGAAAAATACAAAGAACAAAAACGTTAACTGAGCTCACAAAAAATAAGGCCTTATGCCGGCTGAGTTATACTGGTCGCTCCCTGGATCCTACCATGGGCCAGTCCATATATTATGGGAAACACCCACTTAAACCGTGTCGCGCACGCACTAATATACTGGTCGCTCTCTGAATCGTACCAGGGACCAGTCTATATATTATGGGAAACACCCTAGTGGTCGAACACTACTGGTTCACCTCGAGCCACACTTTCAAAAGACAATCACCTCGACAATATCGACCGTCTTCGCCTAGTAAACGTGCGTCCCGCCTTGGCTAGGACTCTTGAGCACGTGGCGTTGTGATTTTGCCTCTACCCGGGTTAGTATTAACCTGGGGATGTATGTAGAATCTCCAGGTGAGACGTGGCTCTAAGCCCAAACAGCTGACTGCCGGACTTGAAGTGCCCCTCAGGTCTAAACACTGAATCTAGGCACGACAATATAACATCTTGGAATTTCAAAGCCACATCTAAATTTTCAATAATAATTTACGAATATAAATACTATGCATCTCGCTCTTAAATCATGCGAATCGATTTAAGCATGTAGGTATTCACCTTAAAATCATGCAACACGCTGAACAGTGAAAACTGCCACGTGAGGTATTCACCAATAATCCATGCATGACCTAGCCACAATTTCCGTATATGTTTTATTACCACAGTTACCCTAAAAACTATAGCCCTACTGATTGAAAGAATTAAAATAATTTCAACGACATAGTCGACGATCTGATTCATTTCGTAACAATAGATAAAAATAGATTATCGCTGCTGTTTTTAATTAGGATAGCTGAATGACCACCTGATTGGGAAAGAGCTGCTCATTCCATTTACCGTGTGTGTCTTTCGTGATTTTTGGCAATTTGTGTGTGTGTGTGTGTGTGTGTGTGTGTGTGTGTGTGTGCTTCTTTCCCTTTTGGTTTTAAGATCGGAATGTTGAACTAGATTGTATTAATTCCTGATATGTGCTTTTTTTACTTTCCAGCATTCCACGACGAATTCACGATGTGCAGCATGGCTCTTCTGACATCTGGATCTGAATGGAAGAATAGCTCTGGGTAAAACTGGTCGGGTCCTGGTGACTTACCCAACTTCATTCGTTTTACTGCAGCGTCTAGCCCTTCTTCTAAGATATTGATATTGAAGGCCATATCATTGTCTTGTCTTTTCCCACTTGAATTTACATCAGCTTCTGTTACCTTATGGAAGTCTGAGCTTTCTTCATCCTGTTAATATCATCCGAAGAAAACTTCTTGAAGACGCATACATTTACCCACATTGTCAAATACTGGTATGCTTTGATTATCCATTACTGGCAGTACATGGTTTGGACTGTCAGTCTAAGTCTTTACTTTGGGAGTTTTCCACATATCTTTGGGGCTCTTGCATTTCTCAGATTTGTCATGTTAGCAATTCCATATTATTGGTGGAATGTCTCCTCTTGTATTGTTTCTGGTAGTAATTATAGTGTTCTGCTCTATCAAACGCTTCGTTTTCCCAGCAATGTTTGGTTGCTTCTCTTGCTTTCTGAGATAGTCTTTTCTAACATTACTTCATCCATCACTTCCAGAATCAATCTGTGAAACAGGTCATAATCCTTGTCCAGCTCTCCAACCCTATGGCTTTCCCACTCTTTAAATTTTGCTTCACACTCAGATCTCCACTGACTCCAATCTACTTTGGACGTAATTCTTATGTTTCTCTGCAAAGGAACAGTGCCTGCCTTGTCAACCAGTGTCCACTATGTGGTATGACCATACAGTTTCATCGCTAAATGTGGTGCATTTAGTTATTTAATGGACCGAGGTTACGATAAGACCAGGTCTATTACGCTGGTTGATCCTGTCTTTGTCTATTATATTCTATTCTATCCCATAACCTTACTAGGTCATTGGGGCACCACAGATGACTTCGAAACAATCCCTTTCCACCTTGTCCTGTCTTCAGCGGCCCTAGTTGAGCTGGCAAAATCCATTCCTGTCCACTCTTTGATATTGTCTTCCCACCTCTTCTTCTGTCTACCTCTTCTTCTTTTTCCTTTCACTGTGTCCTGAAGAATCATCTTTGCTAAACCAGAAGACCTTGAGACATGGCCAAACCACCTTAGTTTCCGTTTCTTGACCAGCGTCAGGAGTTCATCGTATTCTCCAATGGCTGCTTGGATCTTCCCGCGAACCTCCTCATTGGTTATATGGTCCTTGTATGAAATGTTCAGTAAGAAATAATTCACAAGCTTCAGATAAGGCACCGTTTAGGAATTGAAAATCTGATCATGTTTTTAGCTTACTAGTGAGAAAGTATAGAAAGAACTACAGTTGCCCTGGCATGCCGTCAGATATGGTACATTAAATTGTGCAGACATAAGACCTCCCATGCATCAGTCTGCTTCTGACCAGGGTCTATGTCTTCTATAACATGTTACGTGACAGGGGAAATTGACAAGTCAAGACATGCAAAGGTTACATTCTTGACAATGATATTGTCAAGACTGCTTTTTGTTAAAGTTCATATGTGTTATAGGTCAGGTCAGGTCAGGTCAGGCAAAACCTGCTACTGGTACCTTGTAAACCAGTACTACCTGTTGCATGTGGGCAGATGGGGCCCATAAACCTGAGAAGGTGTCCTGTCTAAGAGTTACTAGTCTCTAATTAAAACTAGAAGGTGGAGCTCTTAGCCTTGGCAGGTCGTCCACCTAGAATCAGAATCAGAAGTTATTGCTGTGTCTCTAAATATAACCTATTAACAAACTTGTGAACACAGCACCGTTGGGCGGTTGTCTTCCTAGAATAAGTCAACGGCTAGAGTGGAACTCAAATCTAAATCAAGTGTTAGCAGCTAGACCCAAGCGAGCCCTGCTCAGTTTGGTGAAACAGCTAGATCAAGGGCGGGGGGGGGGGGGTCACTGATAGGTAGGGTCATGCCCCGATCACTTTGAGTCTTTGAACCTGGTTGTTAATATTATAGGCAGTGGACAAGTCAACGACTTGATGGGAGGAAATAAGACGCTGTCTTTGAAGGCTGCCCCTCAATTTGGATGAAGAAATCACATTGTTATAGGATGTTTTCTACTATTTCTCCTTCCCTATCTCCACTGAGCAATACCACTGTTTACTTTTGGCATTTAACCTAAGTCATCTACGCTTTTTGCGGTATTTTGTCCTTCCTTGTTGTCGTTGTTTTTGCTAGATCGGTTCTTCCCTTATTGGTAGGTCACAAATATCGATTATGGGACAGCTTGGGACCAGTTTAAGTTGTTGCGGCATTTAGTATAACCCAAACCTCTTGCGGTCCGATTCTGCTAATGGGTTCATAAAAGTTACATGTGGTCAATTTATATGCCTAGATCAAATGAACGCTTATCAAAACATGTTTCGAAATGAAAGCATCTATGCGATAACGATGTGACAAAGTTTATTTATTTTCTTAAAATCTGAAAAACACAAGAAATTTCACAATGATCCGTGTTCTGCAGCTTCATAACAAGAGCAGATGTATTTTAAAACGAACTGTTTGCCTGACTGTCTCAGCTAAACAACATTCTACGGTTACAGATGCGGAGCAGCATTTCAATGATGCAGAGAAAGAGGTTTCTCTCTTCATCCCCTTTTCGGCTGCAAAGTTTGGTCCATTTACTCAAGAAGAACCAAAACTTAGGAACCAGTACTTGGAAGATCCATTACTGAAGTCTTATGTTCATAGATTTATACCACAAAAGGTACCAGACCTATGTTGTAAAATTATTATCAGGTCCAGATCAACTGCAGAAATAGGTATTACCTACCTACCTGGTTCTACCTGGGTTGAAGGCCGTTGGTAAGCAATGCTTGTACTGGCCTCTTTTAGCAACTTGTCTTGAATTATACTGGTTAATTTTAAACTGTTGGGTGTGCGCAAATTTGACTATATGCTGAATTTCCCTGGTCTTCTCTTCCATGCGGAATTCAGAGAGCTCTTGAAACGGTTGAGTGATTCACTGTTTACACATGCTTCTGGTAACCGGTTCCAGCTGTTCACTACCCGTTGGGAGAAAACTCTATGACGCAGAGGAAGTTTACAATGACTTTTCTGTAAATTATGCTTATGTCCCCTGGTTATATCACATACTGGTTTCTTGAAGAATAGATTTGTATCTAATTTATCAATATCATTGAGAATTTTGTAGACTTGTATCATGTCACTTCTGTCTCTTCGATACTGCAGAGATGGTAATCCTAATATTTTCAAACGTTCCTGGTATGGAAGGTCCTTGAAGGTGTTTTGTAAGAATAAATTGTTTTTCACCCCAAAATGGAACATTGTATGATTCTCTCCGTTTTTTTGTCTTTATTTGTGCTTTTTTAGAAGCGAAAAATTACTGAGTTAAACTTCAATGCAGCTTCCATCAATACCTTTAATTTATTGAAGAGATCCAGTGGCAGGTGATGCTGTTAAATTTTACATTCTTTTCACCGATGTTATGACAACTGAGTTATTACGGTGGTATTAATGTGCCATCTGATAAGTGGGGATGTTTTAGTGATTGTATAATATCCCAACCCTTAGATCCAGCTGGGACAGAGCGTCAATATGGCATCGTTCTGACATCAGAGGGATGTCAGTGTGACGTCACTGTGAAGTCATATGCCTGCTGGGAAGGTATATTTATTATTAGGACATTGTCCTGGTTCGTTGATGTGTTTGCAGATGCACTAAAATGTATTTGACAATCTGAGTAAAGAATTACATGTAAATTGAATTGTATGCATATAACATGTTTTTATTCACTCTACATGTATTATTATTATTATTGTTTTGTTTTCATTTCTATGCAACTATGTAGCAATTGTCTTTTTCTGTGTAGGTCTAACTGTGCAAGTGTCAAGCGCAGTAGAATTATGAGATCACAGAATATAGAAAATTCAGCCCCAAAAATCATGGGTCAAGACAACAACAAAAATAAATGTCTTGTTTGCGGAAACCTAACCAAACCTCCTTTTGACTGAAACCCCATCCCACCCTGACTCAAACCGTTTTTGGACGTCTTGCTTTCGGTAAAAATTGACAATCTTTGTAGCTTGAGGCCATCTCGTGATAATGTTAAATTGTCCATGCCGCTGATATAATTCAAGATTTATTCATGCATAAATGTATTGCGCTGTATTGTATTTCCTCATTCAACTGATAATATTATAACATGTATTCAGGGGAGCAGCACGTTTGCGCGACTTTTCCTGAAAATGTCCTATGTTTGCGCGACTTTTAATAGCATACGTTTGAGCGACTTTTTCTCGGAAAATATGCCTACGTGTGCGCGACCTTTTTCTAGGTCCGCAGATAGGTTGAAGATCCGGGCATTGACAGTAAATGCATCACACACAGATGCAACAGCTTCCCCAACCAGCTTGGTGATACGTTCAGTCACTCACACCTATCTGTGTTTGAATGCATAGGAAATCTTAAAGCTGTGCAGAAAAATATATATCTGAAAATTCGCGCATCTTGAACGATCACTATTCTTGCAAAAAGGGAACGAGAACATTTTGATACTTTGGAAGAGATTTTCAACAAGAGTATATAAGCGATGGAATACACTGACAGAAGCATGTTAAAATTTCATTCAAAGGCCAGCCTCTGATACACATATGATGATTTAAGCTGAAATCTTAATATGGTGTTAACGAATATTTCCTGACTTTGCTATTTAAAAAATAATAATAACATACTCGTATCCCACCTCTGCGCGATGAAAGGGAGGCAACAGACAAGATATATTTTTTCAAAATAATATACTTTATCGTATCGGAAGGGATACATGTCGGAACATTGAACTATCCGAGGTTTAATGAAATGGTCGCACTTTCTTAGGGAAAAAACATCGTGCTTTCGTATGCTTAAAAGGTGTGCATTCGTATAGCTCGCGCAATTGAAAATTTTGAAAAAGTATTGCGTCCGTATTCACTGACTGCTTTCACAGTCAATAAAATTACCGCCATGTGGCCAGGTGCGTCACTGCCAATCTGACACTGTATTTAATTTTGAAAATAAATCCTTGATGAAGATTTTGATTTTATAATTACAAGAAATTATTATTAAAGTCATTTTCCTTCATCATATTTTGAAGAAGAATGTTTTTCAAATATTTATTTCGCACAAGTGCAATGATAAAAATAATACTCAGTAATGATAACATGAAATAGAAGCATGAAAATACTAACATACCCGTGGCACACAAAGCGTTTATAATAATAACAATAATAAAAGTTAATTTTGCAAACAATTGCTTGGTGCTTAAATAGGTGAAAGTTTCAATTTTATGACGACAACAAGGTTTCGATGTGAAATTCATTGAATTTTAAAGGCATATATTGATCTCTTCGTGGGAGAAACCGCGCAAACAAATACCTGTAATGCGTGCTTGCATACAAAAATGTGTAAAGTACTAATGATAAATGAAAAGAGATAACCTTGAGTATTGGGTTTTACCGCACGAAAACATTATTGGTATTAAATCAGGAGCTCTTGATTAAATTCATTTTATTTCATTGTAGTCTGAAGGTGCATATGTTCTGTAAATACTAATTTTGGGCACGTGCAAAACCACGCGAAAATATCAACGTGCGAATGCAAATTAGCCGCACGAAAATAGCGACTCATCCTCCTGTTTTCAAGCAGTTACAATTTTAACTCGGGCCGCATCTATCTATCTATATTTATCTATCTTCACAATGCCTCAGAAGTGTACAAACAGCAGAAAGGCAAATTTCGGTAACTTTATGTGGTTGTTATCAATGGTATTTGGGGTTTAACACTAAATGGCAACAGTAGCTCCTTGAGACAAAGTCTTGGTAATTGTTAACATCTGAATATTCTGTTTGTGCACTAGAAAAAGTCGACAAATAAGCTATGATGTCATGCAAATTTTCTTCTTCTTTTCATTTTTAAGTTATACTGAACTTGATAGCTACGGAGAACAACACTTTAGCTTAAGTATTTGCATGGAAAACTGAAGGAAAGATTAACGGATTAACATTAATCAACTTGTTTAAACGATCAATAAAACATCCCATTTGTTACTTTTGATGACACATTAGTGCCACCGTAATAATACAGTTGTCATGACACCGGTGTATAAAAATTAGAATTTATCAGCATCACCGGCTGCTGGAGCTCTTCAACTTGGAGGTATTGACGAAACACCAAGAGAAGCTATGTCAGTTGCAGTGATAGTACGCATGAACGATCGAAAACTAAGAAATGACTTGCTATATGCTAAGAAAGCACCCTTGAACACCCCTGACTGTCCATTCAGGGGTGTCTTCATCCAGGAAGACTTAACCCAGCAGCGCTCCAAACTTCTAAAATACCTGAAGGCACATAACAACACGGAAAGAGTGCGAACAAGCGAGGGTCGCATTCGTGTACTCCTTAAGGAAGACCGTGGTGCGGGGAAAACTATAATGGTGGAGAACCCAGATGACCTCTTTAAGATTGGGGTCGATACGGTTGATCTTACTCAGTTTGGATATCCAGACATGTAGGGTCGAGAAGAAAGTTGTCATAAAATTGACCGCGATTTGATCCCCCCTGACACGCATATTGATTCCCCAGTAAATAATTCATCGGTGCACATATACTTTTCACAAGACAGTGACTTTGATCAAACTAATTTATCCGATACTGCATTGAGTATTAAGGAGGCAGAAACAGTGATTTGCTCTGATGAATCAGAGTTGTTTTGTTCCGATGAATCAGAATTGATTTGTTCTGATGAATCGGAATTGAACATGACCCCAGTATACGTGAACCCTTCACAGGACAATGACTATGATCAGTTTGATTTATCTGATACTGCATTGAGCTTTATTGAGTCAGAAACAGTGAATCATTCTGATGGGTCGGGATTGGTTTGTTCTGATGAATCAGAATTTTTCTCTGATGATGAGACGGTGATTTATGCTGATGATGATCGGAGTCTAAAATTTTTATCAATCAATGTGGGTGGTTTGAACAATAAAATTGCAAGTCCTGAATTTTCAAACTTCATAGATAAATATGACATCATCTGTATACAAGAATCGCATTTTGATGTCTATGACTCTGTCTCAGTGGAGGGTTTTATGTTGCTGCCTACTATGGTAAGAGCTGAAGCTAAATGCAGGTCAGGCGGGATCGCGATCCTGGTCAGGGATAACATCTATGATACGGTTAACATTGTTCAGAATCGTGGTGAAAATTTTTATTGGTTCACTTGTTCACTTTGTTCAAATGTTTTGTTTTGCATTTCATATATACCACCAGAGGGCAGTAGATATAGTGATATATCTATTTTTGACACCTTAGAAGCGGACATTCTTGAACTCAATCAGAATAATAACTTTCAAATATGTTTAATAGGGGATTTTAATGCAAGAACTGCAAATTTGAGTGACTTAGTACCATTTGACGAAAATATAGAACAATTCTGATACGGGGATAATCCGAATGATGAACTGATTAGAATCACAATTGGGGATCTGGGTTTTCCTACTGAAAGGCATAATTCAGATTTACAGATAAATAACTTTGGAAAACGTTTATTAGATGTTTGTAAATCCTTCAACCTATGCATTGCTAATGGTAGGCTTTGCAGTGACAGATTTCTTGGCAGTAAAACATGTAAGGGTTGTTCGGTTATTGACTATGCTATTTTATCCGCATTATTATTTACTTCCGTTCAACATTTCCAAATATTACCCTTTGAGCCAATGGTTAGTGATGTACATAGTGGTATTAGCTTATCTATCACTTGTGATACTCCAAACATTAATCACTCTATGCTCGATGGCGAAGATAGTGTCACTACTAAAGCTGTCTGGAAATCTGAAGCTAGTGAATCATTTTTTAATCATTTAAATGATACTGATATTACACAGTTTCTTGACAGGATTGCTTCGGTGACTCCTAATGATATTAACAAAGAAAATATTGAAACAATGGTCTCTGAATGTTCTTCTTTGCTTTTTAATGCGGCTGATGCTGCAGGTATGATTACACACAAATTAGTGAGAGGACATATAAAACAGAGTCAATTGCATCATAAACGGGTTAAGCGCCCTTGGTTTAATGCAGAGTGCCATAGGCTTCGTTTACAGTATAGACGTGATAGAAATCACAGGAGAAGGGTTAACAATGTTGAAAATTTTCAGTTTTTGAGGGAATCCAGCAAAGCATATAAAAAATGTTTAAATAAACATTTTAAGGAGTACAAAACTGAATTCATTAAAAAACTGCGATCTCTTAAGAAATCAGACCCAAAAGCATATTGGAACTTACTCAATAAAGCTGATAGAAATAATAGTGTTAGCACTATTAAAAATGTCTCACTTGACGTGTTCGCTGATCATTTCAGAAAACTTAATATGGTACCTCATGAAAATGATAGTTGGGTGCCTGAGGTAGACCCTTTGCAGGTATCGGAATTTAACTCTGAATTAAATGCAGAGATTACTGAACAAGAAGTTCTTAAAAGCATTAACAATTTAAAGCTAAGCAAAGCTTGTGCTGCTGATTTAATTTTGAATGAGTTTTTAAAATTCTCTAAAACCAAGATGTTGGGTGTATTTACCAGGTTATTTAATCTGATATTCACTTCTGGCATCATTCCAGATGAATGGTCACAGGGAATTATTTCCCCTATATATAAGAACAAGGGTAATAAGGCCAGTCCAGATAACTATAGAGGAATAACAATTTTAAGCTGTTTTGGGAAACTTTTCACAGCAGTTTTAAACAATAGACTTAATAAATATCTAGAAGATATGAACATATTAAATGAGGAACAAGCTGGTTTTCGTAAAAATTACAGCACTACTGATCATATATTTAATCTTAAATGTTTAATTGATCTATACTTATTTAGAGGTAAAAAACTTTATTGTGCATTTATTGACTACAAAAAAGCTTTTGACTCCATTAATAGGACTTATTTATGGCAGAAACTCCTTACTAATAATATTGATGGCAAAATGTTCAGAATTATCCATAATATGTATGCAAATGCAAAGTCCTGTGTTAAACTTGGTAATTTAAAGTCTACAACATTCTCAAGTAACGTTGGAGTTCGTCAGGGTGAGAATCTTTCCCCTGCCCTGTTTTCGATTTTCTTGAATGATCTAACTGAATTTATATCCCACGCTTATGATGGCCTGACTAATGTTAGTGATATGGCTAAAATTCTTTTAAGTAATGATGACTTTGAAGTCTATTTTAAACTATATATCCTGTTATATGCAGACGATACAGTAATTTTTGCTGAGTCAGCTAGTGAATTACAAGCTGCTTTAAATGCTATGTATTTGTATTGTAAAACTTGGGATATTGAGGTTAATCCCGCGAAGACTAAAATTACAATTTTTTCAAATAGGAAAACACAGCAGAATCCAGTTTTTACATACAATGGCCAGGAGTTGGAAATTGATGATAGTTTTGTATATCTGGGTGCACAGTTTTCTTACAATGGACGCTTTCAGAAACATAATCAAAGACTTGTTGATCATGCTCGGAAATCGATGTTTGCTGTGCTTAGAAAAGCCAGAAAGTTACAATTACCCGTAGATATACAGCTTCAACTTTTTGACAGCATAATTAGTCCAATTTTACTTTATGGTTCTGAGGTGTCTGGGTTTGAGAGTTGTGATGTTCTTGAAAAAATGTGCACTCAGTACTATAAGATAATATTAAACGCTAAAAAGACTACTCCACATATTATTTTACATGGTGAACTTGGTAGATATCCCATTAGCATTGAAGTTAGATCCAGAATGATTGGCTTTTGGCAAAGGACTGTTAATGGTAAACCTGATAAAATATCACACAAATTATATAAAATTTTGTTGGCCATGCATGAAGGGGACTTTTTTCACTCTAAGTGGCTTTTATGTATTAAGAATACTTTATATGAGTGTGGTAAAGAGGGCATATGGTTTAGTCAAGAAGTACCTTCAAATATTTCAAAGACCATAAAATTGAGGCTCATTGAAAATTACAAACAAATTTGGAAAGAGTCTATTTTCAATTCACCTAAATGTTTAAATTATAGAATATTTAAACAAGATTTTCAGTTTGAAAGTTACTTTAATGTTTTGCCACCAGACCTAGCTTTGCCATTTTTTCATTTTCGATCACTTAATCATAAAATGCCAGTTGAATGGGGAAGATATTTAGGTGTATTTAGGGATGACAGAATTTGTGAATTATGTCCTCTTGATAGATTGGGAGATGAATACCACTACCGTAATCGACCCATTTACCGCACATGCCCCTATAACCGCACACCAAGGCATTTTCTGGAAAACTGCACAAGCGCACACTGCTTTTTCTTTGAAACTCTCACAAAACCCAATAACTAACAGGGAACCCAAGGCTTTCATATCATAAAAAGTATAAACACAAGGTATTTCCAGTCCTACCCATGTTGCGTCTTTCCAGTCACCCTGCATTTTATTGTTCTGAGTGTGCGGTTATTAGATACATTTTAACCACATCTTTTTGTTGCAATTTTGAAAAAGTTAAGCGCACGGTGCGGTAAATGGGTCGATTACGGTATGTGTGTGAATGTACATATTTTGATGATTTAAGAGCATTATATTTGCCAAGAGATTTGGTAACTAGGCCAAATGCTGTGAAATTTGAGAAACTCATGAGTTCTAAGGATAACCAGTTACTACTCAAAATTGCTAAATATTGTAAAATTGTGTTGAAGACATTTCAGGAAATTTTTAGAAACATTTAGTAATCAAAATTTAATATAGTAAGCTTATCAGAGCTTCAGACAGGGTGTGTGTGTAGGTTGGTTCTTAGATGCTTTTACTAGATTCACCCCAGAGGTTGCAGTGTGGCCCCTCAAAGATGCATGAGCAAGGCGGTTCTAGTGAGGGGGGGGTCATGGAGTGCGTTTTGTCCTTGGGTTGTGCCCGTTTGTCCCTTTCTGGAGTGCTGGTCTAAACATGTTAATATACATATATATAACGAAAAACGTTGATCATCTTTATGATTGGCAGTTTCAGTTGTGAGTGATACGGATATCAAAAGTTTAATAATTGATCTAATTTAGCATTGTTGTTCTCTTTGGTGTTGATTATGGTGGCCATGCTCTTGATCACTGTCTTGTGTTTGAGAGGGTGGTCATTATGATGCAACATATTAGATTCATTAGTAAGCACCAAAATTTGCAACTTTCTGAATTGATCTGGTCATTAAGATAATAGTTAGGACACTATTGCTCAGTGTTAAAACTGAATCAGTAGATCTAGATGGACAATTCCGCTGCCTAACATGCTAATCTGTAGACAGGACTTGAAAATTTTTTATCTCGTTTATCAAGGTTGTTCTCTCTGGTGTTGCTTATGGTAGCCTTGCTCACAGCCACAGCCAGAAGATTGTGGGTTTGGCTATGATTAATTGGTCTCAATTGTCAATACCAAAGTTTGCAGCTTTCCTCAGATGTTTATTGTACTGCTTTTGTTGAAAGTTTTGACTAATGCCCCATTAGGGGTAATGGTTGATAATAAAATCTTGAAACAGTAGATTTGGTCACTAGGCCAAATGCTGTGAAATTTGAGAGACTCATGAGTTCTAAGGATATCCAGTTACTACTCAAAATTTGCTAAATATTGTAAAATTGTGTTGAAGTAAAATTGGGTTGAAGTCATTTCAGGAAATTTTTAGAAACATTTAGTAATCAAAATTTAATATAGTAAGCTTATCAGAGCTTCAGACAGGGTGTGTGTGTAGGTTGGTTCTTAGATGCTTTTACTAGATTCACCCCAGAGGTTGCGGTGTGGCCCCTCAAAGATGCATGAGCAAGGCGGTTCTAGTGAGGGGGGGGGTCATGGAGTGCGTTTTGTCCTTGGGTTGTGCCCGTTTGTCCCTTTCTGGAGTGCTGGTCTAAACATGTTAATATACATATATATAACGAAAAATGTTTATCATCTTTATGATTGGCAATTTCAGTTGTGAGTGATAATGATATCAAAAGTTGAATAATTGATCTAATTTGGCATTGTTGTTCTCTTTGGTGCTGGTTATGGTGGCCATGCTCTTGATCACTGTCTTGTGTTTGAGAGGGTGGTCATTATAATACAGCATATTAGATTCATTAGGAAGCACCAAAATTTGCAACTTTCTGAATTGATCTGGTCATTATGATAAGCCTAACTACTCATCACCAAAGTTTGTGGTTCTCTGAAGTAGTCGGATTGAGTACAGGTGAGAACCAGTTGATCTCATAATGCCAAGCGATATTGGAAAGCGAAGAAGTCATTTAAGGAAGTTCTCAGGAACATTTGGTATAGTCGACTTATAGCGGTGCTCCAGGAGTGGGGAGAAGTTTTAGTTTCTCAGTAGAGGTTTGCACTATGCCCCCTACTCAGAGCTGCCTCAACGAGTCAGTTCTGATGAGAGGTCATGGCATATGTTGTTCCTATTTTTCTCCTCATATGGAGCACTGGCTTGTATGTGTGGGTATACTTAAATATAAATAGTTGTTGCTAAGCAGTGCTACAGACTACTGGATTAGGTGTTGGTCGATTCTGCTACATAAATATACTTACAACTGGGGCTAACTAACAGGATTTGAATCTTGATCTCTATGGTGATGTTTTCTTTGGTGTTTTTTGTGGTGGCCTGGATCACAATCACAGTCATGTGTTTGTGAGATTGGTCATTATTAATTGGCCACATTAGTCAATATTAAGGTTGATCATTCTTACTTAGTTTTGTTAATCAATACCAAAGATTGCAGCTATCCAGGGTGATCTGGTCACTAGGCTACATGGTGTAAAATAGACAACAGGATTAGTTGATGAACAATTCTGCTACGTAAATATACCTATCAGTGGTTGCTAACTAACTGGACTTGAATTATGATCTTGATGGATAATTAACTGGACTTGAATTATGATCTTGATGGATGTTCTTCACTTTGGTGTTTCTTACAGTGGCCTGGTTCACATTCACAGCCATGTGTTTGTGAGGTTGGTCATTATTAATTGGATTCATTGGTCAATACCGAGGTTTGGTCATCACTAATTAGCATCATTAGACAATACCAAAGTTTACGACTTTCCTTAGAGATCTGGTCATTAGTCTACTTGTTGTGGTGTTTAATTAACTCACATGAGTGGTTGGTTCTTAAGTTGGTTCTTAAATTGCTAAATATTATAAAGTGTATTAGACTTTTCATAACAATGGACATTATTGCTCAGTGTTAAAACTGAATCAGTAGAACTAGATGGATAATTCCGCTGCCTAACATACTAATCTGTAGACAGGACTTGAAAATTTTTCTTTATCTCGTTTATCAGCGTTGTTCTCTCTGGTGTTGCTTATGGTAGCCTTGCTCACAGCCACAGCCAGAAGATTGTGGGTTTGGCTATGATTAATTGGTCTCAATTGTCAATACCAAAGTTTGCAACTTTCCTCAGATGTTTATTGTATTGCTTTTGTTGAAAGTTTTGACTAATGCCCCAGTAGGGGTAATGGTCGATAATAAAATCTTGAAATCTTGAAAAATCTTGAAGTTTGTGTTCAGTAAACTTTTGCTTTTAAAATGAACAAATAAGGAAGAAAACGGCAAAAATCACATGAAATTCCATTTTTGGGTTAAAAACCATGTATTCTTACGAAACACGCGGGTCGGTTTCCGCTGATTTTTTTTTCTGAAAATGGTGTTTGATTGGGCCCGGAAATATGCACATTGAGTGCTAGCATGCGACTCGTTGTGTATATTAGAGAAATAGCTAAATGCACACGAAAAACACGCTTTGTATAGCCAGAAGTAGCTATTATACCTACTTCTAGGTATAATACCTATTTCTGCAGTTGATCTGGACCTGATTATCGGAGGTATCGTAGTTTCGGTTACCTGACATATCACTATAACATTGTATGACAGGGTCCACAACGGCCATCTTGAAGAAGTCTAGAGGTATGGTGGATGCATGGAATGCATTGCCAGAAGAGTTGTTACAGCACTGACCTTAAACACATTCAAGAATCATTTTGACAAGTTCATAGGAGACAAGCAGTTCATAGTATTTCCGGATAATTCCTGGGTGTCCAACCGAGAGTTGAACCAACTTGAGTCCCCAACAAGATAATGTAATGTATTGCTGCAAATTCAGTACCTGGAGACCCAAATTCTTGGTATAATGGTTCCGCACCTGGAGACCCAGTGTCTCTGGCTACAATACTGTAACTGGAGACACTTCCTAAAGCTAAATGACTAGAGGCTAAATAGGGAATAAAGATATTACAAAGCTTTTGAACAGTGACTTTTATGCCTCCTTTTGCTATTTTTTATTTGCACATGGGTAAAAGTGACCATCAGTTTGAGGAAATACCACCATGGTTGCTGATTTTATACTTTCAGGTGAACAAATGGTAAAAACATGGGTTCAAAAAATTGACTGCAAAATTGTTTTCAAATTTGATTTTTAATGCTTGTCGTAAAGCGCAGAGTGGATTTTAAGAATGGCCTTTGTCTGTCTGTTCATCTGTCCTAACATGTAACATGTTCCTGTCCGCTCCATATCACCTGAACCTTTTGAAGGTTTTAGTTAAACTTTGGTAAATTTTTCACCTTTAGTGAGACAGTGTGCAGAACCCATAACTAAATGGCTCATTTCTGCAGGAATGTAGGTCCACAGTCCACACAGTTGCTCAGGCAATCAAAACTTGTATTCATTACTATACACTTTTACTTCAGATACTTGCTGATATTGAGCCAGATGTTATTCGGTTTGGCAATCGAGTTGGTTCAGAGATGTACCATTTACACAATCAGTGTGAAATGGAAAAGCCATACTTGGAAAAGTACAATGGTTGGGGGAAGAAAGTTGATAGACTTGTCACAGGGCCAGCCTGGAGAAAGATGCATGACATTGCAGCAGAGGAAGGATTAGTGTCTATTGCATATGAGAGGAAATACGGTGAATGGAGGTGTGATTTCTATAATATAAACTTTTTAGTAATCAGGCATAACATGATTTTATGTAGCTCCTATTTGCATTTTTGGGCCAAGTTGGTCAAAACAAACAATGTTGAAGTTTCTCACATTTTTCAGCAAAAAGTATTGGTATTGTTTATTATGTGTGTACAAGAGACTGAACAAATCAAATCGTTGACTAATGACTTTGTTAAGCTAATGATGCTATGAACATCTAGGTCCTGGTGACATGATGGGTATTCATGGTTCTTGTCACAGGCTTATGTTTTATCCATGATGTTAAATACTGATCAGTATATCCCAATTGCTGAGGCATAGGCAAGCATTAAAGCTGCCGTCTGTTAAGGCATGATTTTGTTAGTTGAAAATTTTTATCTTCCATATATATATATATATATACAGAGCATTTTCACTGGTTCAAATTTTAACAGTTTTATTCCTTAAATACAAGCATTAATTTATGCAATATTTTATTTTCATGGTTCACAACAAGTGCTTAATAAAAGTCACTCATATGTAAATGTGTCAGAGCATTAGCTGGAAAGTAAATGAGAGACAATGAACGTAGTTTGGGCAATTTTATAACATGATGTACTGATGTACACAGAGGGGTAATTGATGATTATTGAGAGATAATTTTCTGTATTTCTCATGGAAACCATATGTTGTGACCCCTCATCTGAACTGTCTCTTCGAGGCGGTTCAGATGAGGGGTCACAACATAGGTTTTTATCCAGAATTAACAATAAATAT
Organism: Ctena decussata; assembly: GCA_963989385.1. NCBI lineage: Eukaryota > Metazoa > Mollusca > Bivalvia > Lucinida > Lucinidae > Ctena > Ctena decussata. The sequence continues at coordinate 56,597,951 of OZ022504.1, forward strand.
TCCTAAGTATCACCAAATACTCCCTTTTATCTAGGGCTCTGTGTACAGTACTAAAATGTGAATATGGTAATAATTCATTGCTTTTAAAGTGTTTTTGTTATAAAACAGATAAATATGTCAGCAATAACATATCCATTTGATTGATAGGAATCTACAAGCATGTAATGTTGTTGTTTAATAAAAAAAAGTCTGTAAGTTTTGCTTAATCCCATCCTCAGAGTGGTTTTTGTGGAATTCATCCCTTAGTTACAATTGGCATAGCTGATAAAAAAACATGTTGATGAATTAATAACCTGACTGAGATCAAACAAAAACTGTCAGAATTACTGAAGCAAACAGACACAGAAGCAAGTACGGACACCATGTATAGCTAAGATACTGTTAGATGTTGGAAAATATTTGGTGAGTTTCAATTTTTGCAGTTTCTAAGTTGATGACAGCATGACATACTATGAAAATTAGAAGCCTGCAGATACTACATGAGAAAAAGTGTAAGCATTATCTCACATTCAAACATTCTAATTGTCTTTTATTTCAGCCGTCTGTACTCCATGGTGAAACTTTACTTAAATTCGGCATCCTCTGGTTTGTATTCCTGCCCCCTAGCCATGACTGATGGGGCTGCAAAAATAGTTGAGGTAAGTTACAGGTGTAAGATGAATGGTTACGCTTATAGGGGAAGCAACTCTACTGTTTTTGCTTCCCTTCTCGAAGGTGGTCAATCACGAAAGGAAAGAATTTGCTTCTTTAGAAGCAAATTCTTTCCTTTAAGAGTAGTCTCCAATTTAGAAGGGCTTGTCATCTAGGGAAGCTAATAGGAAATCACAAGATTTGTTTCCCTTTGTTAAAGTAACAGAATAACATGCCAATGTACACATTACCTGAAGGCAGTGGATTGAAATTTAAAAGAAATCACTGACATGGAGGATTTACCTCCCTTTTGAAAGATAAAAGAATTGAGCCGCGACACGACAAAACCTACAAAGTGGCAAGTGCGCCCAGCGAGGACTCAGATCAGCCTGGGCATCCACCCAGTCTGATCAGAGTTTCACTGTCCGCATGGAGCTAGCTTAGACTCTTAGTTACCCTTTAAGCGCACAACAAAGACTCTGGTCAGACTGGTTGGATGCCAAGGCTGATCTAAGTCTGCACTGGGTGCACTTGCCACTTTGTTAGTTTTCTTGTGTTGTGGCTCAATTTACTCTGTCACCAGAGTGAACAAAGTTTTTAGTTTCAAGGTAGCATCACTTGGAGAAAGGATTTTTTTTACCAGAGAAGCAAATGCTAGTCTTCAAAAGTCTTCTCTGAGAAGGAAAAAAAAATAAGAGAAAATAAAAAAGAACAGCAGCCAAACCTTGGGATGTAGTCCTACTCCTTATTTATATATGGGGGAGATGTCATGATGGACAACTGAAGATGGACAGACTTTGGATGCCGGGAGGAGCGGCCATGGATCCATACCGCTCAGTCTCTACAGATGCGCCGTTACAACTAAGTGAAATAATGAGACGACGATGGTCTTAGATGTTTAGACCCTGAAAAAATGTTGTAGCCACTCAAGAGAACCTGTTAAACTATTTAAAGTGGCTCTAATTAGGGGCCACAATATGTCTTTACTGCAGTAGGTAGGACTGACAGTATGTTTTTCTGGAGGAATAAAAAATAAAATGACACCTTAAAGGGGGTTGTAGAATAATATGGAGGCAGAGCTCTAGATAAGAGGGAGTATTTGGTGATAATTAGGGATAATTTTTGTAAATCCTGCATAAAAACATATGTTGTGACCCCTAATCTGAACCGTCTTGACGAGACGGTTCAGATGAGCGGTCACAACATATGGTTTCGATGAGAAATAAAAGAAATTATCCTTAATTATCATCTAATACTCCCTTTTATCTAGAGCTCTGTATGGAGGCATAATAACCAACATTCTATTCATCATTTGCAGACATTAAAAGATTCATCTCCATGGTTGTATGAGAGGGCATTTCCTCGCCTGATATCACGATCACCATCAGAGTTCTGGACGTCAGGACAGTGGATGACAGAGAAAAGAGGAGGCTCAGATGTTGGTAGGCAAGAGTAATGTGATTGTTTTAATAGCAACCCCCATTGATTTAGACCTGACAACTTGGTCCATTTGCAATATAAGGGAAATCTGATATGATTGTTTCACCTGGAAGATGTAGGCGACACCCTTATGTTTTTGTGTCGTTTTTCAAAGGTAGAAAACTAATTAATTTCTTTTTGCTAACCTAGGTAAGAACTAACAAAGCCCTTCCAAAAAGGAGTATTACAGAATTTGTTCATGAAGGAGCAAATTCTTTCCTCGAAGAATTAGTCCCAATTGAAAAGGCAGGCAAAAATGAAAATGGTAGAGTTATTTCCCCTGAAAGTGTACCTATTTACCTTCTCAGTAAGGTCACCATATCCACTTCAAGTATTAGTTCAAGGGACACCTTTATTGTTTGCTTTACTTTCAATGCCATTTGGACAAGTCTAGCAGCATAATGTAGATTGAAAATACTTGAAGATGTCGAACAGTGAGACAAAGAACAACTACAGTACAGTCAACTCCCGATATCTCAAACACTGATATCTCAAAGTATCTTCTTATATTAAAGAATATATTTCCTGTATTTTTTTACATTTCGACTCCTGTTATCTCAAACTACTGATATCTCAAAGTAAATTTTCTGGTACCAGAAAATTTATTTTGAGATATCAGTAGTTTGGGCTGAAGTTCGACTTCAAGATATAGAGAGCCGGGCCGCGTAGCGCAATCAGTAGGGCACCTGACTCATAAGTTCGATACCCAGTCTTGCCACATACTTTCGTTTCTCCTTCCACTGATTCAAGAAGGGCAGTTGTCAGTTACTGGCGAAAATATGTGCACTTAGTACTGGTTAACCGCTTAGGAGGTCTAAGCCTGCCCAGGAATAGTGTGGTTAGGTTAACTGACCATCCCAACATGACCATAGCTGTTTACCGTGGACGTAAAGCAATCAATCAATCGAGATATCAAGAGTTGACTGTATTTTTTCCAGGCACTTTGGGTCATTGATTTACATTGAGATTTCTTTTTATAGCAAATGGAACAGAAACACTGGCAGTTCCACAATCAGATGGTACTTACAAGCTCCATGGTTACAAATGGTTCTCCTCAGCAACTGATGCTGATATGACCTTCACCTTGGCCAGGGTCATAGGTCAGGATGGAACTGTTATACAGGTGTGCCAGTCTTTTGTAAAACAGTTTTTATACGCCCGTTTTGAAAAAACGGAGGTATTACGTTGTGGCGCTGTCTGTCCGTCCATCCGTAAACATTCTTGTGCGTGCCATAACTCAGTAACCATTATTTTATAGGCATATGTATTAGGTTGGGGGAACGTGTCGCGTACAAGAATGGTTGCTCCCCCTTTCTTATAGCAGGGCAGATATGTAACAAATTTTGGCCGAATTGTGCACTTTTTGATAAAAGCATGAAATTTGGTACATAGTTAGATTGGACCAATATATGAATTTTCAGGGTGGATGCCAAGCTGAATTTTTCCTATTTCGGCGGCCATCTTGATTTTTCAAAATGGCGTCTGCCTTATAGGTAAGTTTTATTCTGACCAGACCCCATTACATTTTATATAGACTTTGAGCTGACAAAAGTCCCTCTGTCATATGGAGGAACTCTACAGAGTAGTGTTTGCAGAAGTTCCTATTAAAATTATGTTGATTTATACCTGTAAACCTTCTGACTATGGGTTAAGCCTTTACGTATAGATTACATGATAGCTATGAATATTTCCATAGAGCCATATAATTTGAATGCGGAAACATTCGTTTTGTTGCTGTCAGCCTTTTCGCCTTTTTTCCTATCTTGAAATATTGGAATAATTACAGTCTGTTTGATTTTTTTATCATTTGCCACTACTGGAGGTAACGTAAATAACATTGAGCCATAATAGTCCATTGTAATACCGCTTTTGAACTTTCCTCACTGTATATCAAAAATGACATTCTTGCAGTTCTTAAGAAACTTTGCTTCTTGAGACCTCTGACACTTTAAGAGTTAGGTTTAGGGTGTCATGACATGTGTTTTATACGTTACAAAAAATAGGATACTGCAAACTAATAATGTTTCTAGACATGAAAAAATCTGAAGACAATCACTATTTTCTGACATTTATTTTGTTACCTGAATCAACATTTTTAATAACGTACTTGCATGCCTATCTACTCAACTGTTTTGCCATCCTTTTAATGACACTAGCATGCATGATATTTAGCATAAGAATAATAATAAGATAAATCAAATAATAAAAAAAAAACGGCATTACTGTAGAGTAAATAAAGCCCTGCCGTTGTAGGCCAGCACTTTTTATGTAGAAGTAAAGTCAAGAGATAAACAGTCAGCAGTCAGTCTTATAAAAATAGCGCCTCAAAAGCGTTGATTTAGTGGTATAAGGGAGTCTAGTATGACTTGTAATCTACATACAAGAACATTGTCTTACAGTGTGTATTGAAAAGATATAGCATATTAAGTGCATGCAAAAGAGAGACTATTCATAAGAGAAATATAAACAGAAATTTGAAGATTTTGGGAACAGAATGTTACATGCAGACTTGGATTGCAGAGCACTTTTACTTTAGTTAAGGCTCTACAGGTGGTATACGCTACACAAGAAATGCCATTTATCAACTAAAATCATCATCTAAAATCGAAAAATTACTGCATATTGCCAAAACACTATATATAAGTTTTACAACACAGCTTTACTTTGTCTACTTTGTAATGCTCCTACCTCTGATGCCTTAAGCAGGACTTTGGGAATGAAATATCAAAAACATGAACTGAAAGCTAATGGTACGAGGAGTTGAGTAATAGGCTATGTGGATATAAGAAGGTGGATATTAGAAGTTGGTTTCGATTAATTCTTCCTTTTACGGCAATCTTCTTTCTATGCCGCAGTTTTTGTTTTATTATTTTTTCTGACCTTGTCAACGCATATATATTCAACATTCTCTTCAAGGCGGGTGGGGGGTGCTATTATGGGACCTTTAGTTGTTATTGACAAATATTTTATTTTTAAAAGTAATAATAGTCTACAGTGTTCTAACTGCACAACATGCAATGACACATGAAAAAAAAAACTACAGAGTTTATGTTAACCAATATTAATGTTACTACTTATGGATGTAGAGGCAAATCTCGGTTCCTCATCTCCTAAATGTACCTTGTAGTGTGACTAGAATTTAAACGAGAACAAACATATCAAGTAATGTATACAACCATTTTAATGGGCAATATACTAATTAGTCACACCTTATATGTAGTAAAACAGTATGTATAGGGCAGAAACAAATAAAATAAGTTATACCTATACACATCAAGGACTAACCAAATTAAGTGTTATTCTAATTAATCTTTTTACCTTAAAGAGCATAGTTTGTTGTAATCATTTCGGGAAAGGGGTAAGGAGAGGTGGGGAGGGAAGTAAATGATTTATTGATGAAGTCCTGCTGCTAATGAACAGCATCCTCAATACAACTTGACAATATCCAAGAATATACTAATACTATAAATAATATGTTAAAAGTTGTTTGAAAGTAATTATGCTGTTGTAATATTTTAGGTGTTGATAATAATGGTAAATCGTAATATGCAAAGATGGTGCAAAATTACCTGATCAGGAAAGATTAGGTCATTTTATAGTGACAGTTACACTCCGTGAACAGACAGGTGATGGGAAGCTCTAATTTCTATGTCTCAGCATAAAGATTTGCACTTTTTTCGTTTTCCTTACAGTAATATGCAGCAGTATAATTGACGAGAGCTATACAAACAGATAACGTTTATTACCACTCCACAGGTACACATACAACGTGATATTAAATCTAAACCCTGATCAAAACATTTACTTCTCGAATGTGTCATTAAATGGTTATTCTAGTGAAGTTGCTTTAAAACTATGTTTAAAAGAGTCAGAGCGAGAGTATGTCATTCGTAAAGATCTTCATTTTTTCTGTTGTACTGTAGGAAATATTAAAAATATGTATATTACATGTATCTGAATATCTGAATATAGTCGACAGGTTTACACTTAAAGCATTGAAAGCCTAGCTGCAGTCTGAGACAGTCTCTTTATTACAACAGTTTGAAAATCTAATCATATGACACCACTAACAATTATATACAAACTATAATAGTGTTACTCAACGTTACCCCTAAACCTACCTTCAGACACATGTTTAAATCATATAATTATAGTTAAAAACATATAAAGATGTTTTTCCAATATAGTGGCATATGCTTCTGGCTACTTAAGATGAAATACAGAGATCAAACTGAGGATACACAATTTACCCTTTACACGTATATCTATTTCTCGAAGTCATTCTTTAACATTGTATGGATCCTTACAAAAACGTTTAGTTCTAGATTCAAGTAATTTTTCGGTGTTGCATTGACTAATTCAAAAGGTGCCAATCAGTTCTCTTTTGTATGTGCATAATTTGAAAATGAATAATAGTGTTTGTTCAGTAAAGACCACATTTATGAACCACAATTTCGGTTTATTTAGAAAATTGTTGTTTGTTAGTGCTTTTGTTACTGTTATGTACGTTACACATCAAATGTGATCATTTTTATCCTTTAAAACCCTAATCAGCATTGTGCATTAGAATAAACTCAAATACATTTATGGATTAAATTATGTTTCTGCTTCTTTTATAAATTATGAGTTATGCAAAATGATTTATTATGTAGACTAAAGCAAGAGGTAAAATTTAACAAGTAAAAGAATTGCTACTGTCACCCAGTTAACAAGTTTTATTCACTAGAAAAAGAATTCAGTCTGCAGAACAATGATATATTGAAAGGTTTTGTTCACCAGGTGGTGAGGAATTGTGATTTACTGTCTTCCATTTCCATACTAATAAACATGAAATTTTCGATTAGTGTCATGTCTACGCCCAGTAGCATAGATCAGAAATGCAGAATAACAGACAAGTTTGAGAAAATCATGGTGAAAGTTCAGCTAAACATGTTCAGGAACACAGAACTGGCCTTTCTAATGATTTCCGATTCTCTTTGCCATTAAATGCAGTTTCAATGGCGGCCATTTTGAAATTCAAGATGGCCGCCATAAATGGAAATTTTTGGCTTGGCATCCACCCTGAAAATGCTTAGAATAGCTTTGTCTAGCATTGTGCCAAATTTCATGCTTTTATCAAAAAGTGCACAATAATTTCACATATCTGCCCAGCTATTAGTTTCGAAGTTATGCCCCTTTGATCAATTTTTTCCCTGCAAGTCTGCATAACTAGATAACCGTTTGGGATATCTTTATAAAACTTCATAGCAATGTGTATGAAGTCCTAACGATGTGTCGCGTTTAAAATGGCTGCTCTCCCTTTCTTCGTTTTAGAGTTACGTCCATTTCATTAGTACTTTTAGCCTATTTTTGTGTATACTTATCTTGTGCATGCCATAACTTGGTAACCGTTTGGAATATCATGATGAAACTGTATAGCAATGTGCATGATCACAAGACAATGTGTCATATATAAGAATGGTTGCTCCCTCTTTCTTAATTTTGGAGTAACCTCCATTTGATTAGTATTTTCAGGTGTTTCTCATGAAATATTAGAATGAAGCTTTGTAGGAATGTGTATAATAATGGGGCAATGTATCCTGAACAAGAACCACAACTCTGGCTTACTTACTGAATTATCTGCCCTTGCATAAATTTCCTGTTTACTCTAACTCCATAACCATTCCAAATATGGTATGTATATTATAAAAAAATCATTTCAAGGGAAAATAGTAGAACCAAAAAAGGTACATCTGGTATATTTAGGTTATCTCCCTTATTCCACTTTGGCAAAGCAACTTACCTTGGCAGCTGATTTTTGGTATGATGTGTTAAATGTTCAAATAATGTTGACATCATTAATTATAGAGTGGTTGCCCCTGTTTGTATGCCTGTCTATCCTTTTGTAAGCAATCTTGTTCATTCTGTTACTGCTTTATGACATTTAAACGGGCGTATTATGCGCCGCTTGCGAAGCCCTTGTTCTTTCTTTTTCTTTGTTCTGCATTAAAGATTTGTGCCTTTACTGTAAAAGCATTTCAGAATTGCCATAAAAACAGTGTAGCCCCAGGTCAGATTTATCCCCAAGGAGAGTAACATAAAATGCAATGTTGTACTGTTATCTCTTGTTATCTCAAACACTGATATCTCAAAGGACCCTCTTACATCAAAGAAAATAGTAAGGACACATTTTGTGTTTGCTTTATATTTCAAATCCTGTTGTCTCAAACAATTGTTATTTCAAAGTTAATTTTCTGAAACCAGAAAGTTTAATTTTTTGGGTCCAGAAAATTTAATTTTGAGATTATCAGTAGTTTGAGATGAACTTCAAGAATTGATTTTACATATATCTAAGAAAGATTTATGTGGATTACACAGCTGATGCTTCTGAGATAAATTGAAGGGCAAATGGTGGACTTATGCTGAGAAATGACATTGTTCCACAGCTTTGGTGAACTATGTAATAAACAAACTACCATGTTTATTCGGCTAAACCATGTTTTTCCATCTCTAGAATAATCAAAACTATCTATTAAGTTCAGCCTCATGAAATTCTGCTATTTTATGGGTTTTTACCTCCCAAAACAATTCCCAAAATTATGATTCGTCTTGTTTCCAAAAAGATCCCAAGAATGGATCTAGAGTTTTGGGACTGAAGAAGTATGATAAATGATTAGAGCAGACTTGTTTCGGGGATCTCCCCAGACCATTAAGGCATGTCGCTTGCAACATACCTTGCTCTTCAAATTTACTTGGCAACATGCCTTAATTTCCAATTAAAATTTATTGAAGAGCTTTTATTTTCATTTCTAAGCCAGTAAAGTTGTTTTAAATGCATTGAGGGTCATCAATGAATTATTTATAATGTTAATTTTGGCTAATTTTGACAAAACATTGCTATATTAAGGATTTAAAAAAGTGATCAACTAGTCAAAATCTGATTTTTGTGCTAAAAGCGACATGCCTTCTGAAATTTCTTGGGAGAACACTGTAATTTTTTAAAATGAAAATTTTGAGTATATGCAAAACATATTGTTTGGAACCCAAATGCTGCTTATCAGGAACTCTGTTCAGTCTCTGTCAGATGCAGTGTAAGTGAGAGGGTTCACTTGCAGGATATTTAACTACCAATTTCATTTTTGCCTCCCTGTTTAATAGGGGGTTTGGGTCAACTCTTAGAGGGAGTATTTGCTCCCTTTTGAGAAATACTTTCCTTTACAAGTAGGTTTCATTTTGGTAAAGCCTTGATATCTAGGGAAGTGGAAACAAGTCAGAAAAGTTGTTGCCTTCTGTAAAAATCTTAAAGAGAAACGCATGAAGTTTTATCATGCATCTGCTGCAAAACTCACCTGATAGCCGGGGTATGATAACATGATGTGATATCATGTCATTGTAGATCTGCGCATGCCCGAATGTTATCAGGCAGGCCATGCCTTTACAAGCGATCTTTGAAGACAATTGGCTAAATACTGACGCTGGCCGTGATAACAGCGTTCAGTTGGTTAAATGACATCACCGACTTATGTCATAACACATTGGCGACCTCAGCAAGTTCGAACAAAACTGTGTTTGCTTTTCATTTCTCTTTACGCCTTAAAATCTTATAATGATGCAAGATAAACAGAAAACCATGTAAGTGTCTTTGATATCAAGTCTATTAGGCTCGACCAGAACCAGGTCGTACTGGCTCGGCAAGCCTCGCCATTCCTACTCTATTTCTGGTCTCGCCTGATAAACTTGATATCAAAAGACACTAACATGGTATTCTCTATGTACCCATTCACCTTCAATGCCCTTCATCAGGGGAATGAAAATGACATAAATGAGTCATGCCATGTCAAAAAAAGGCATACAGACCAAGATGTGCATTTTTGTCTTTTTCTGTTTGTATAAACAATTTATCGATCCTGAGCATTCTACATACTCTAAAAATTCTAATACTTGATACACCTAAGATAATTACAGTCAACTCTCAATATCTCAAACACTGACATGTCAAAGTAACCTCTTATATTAAAAGAATATAGTATGAACACATTTCCTACTTTAATTTACTTTTAAGCTCCTTTTATCCCAAACTACTTATATCTCAAAGTAAATTTTCTGGGACCATAAAATTTACTTTGAGATATCAGTAGTTTGGGTTGAATTTGGACTTTGAGATATCGAGAGTTGACGGTACTTTAATTGTTCTGAAAAGTTAACAGTTTAGTTTTACAATGCAGTTGTGTGTCCAAAAGATGCAGATTGAATGGCAAACAGTGTAAACCCTGATCAAGAGCAGTATGATCTGGATCTGCACTATTTGCTCATACCCATCTGTCCCAATGTTTAGAATTTTTTTGGTAATTGAAATCAGAATCAGTCTGCACATGTTTTGGCAGCACTGACATTGTTGTATGTGCATTTTGTATAGCAATTTTCTACATAAAAAGGCTTCATGATCCTGTTAAACAATTTACATTTATTCTGTGTTTAAGGGTACAAAAGGTTTAGCTCTGTTCTACCTTGAAGTGAAAAACAAGGATGGCTCCCTGAATAATATGGAGATGATACAGTTAAAGAACAAACTAGGAACCAGACAACTACCTACAGCAGAGCTGTTGCTTGATGGTGCAGTTGCTTATAAGGTAGTATATCATTGTTGATTGTAGATTACATACAGTTGACTGTCTTTATCTCAAACACTGATTTCTCAAAGTACCCGCTTAAATAAAAAATATAGCTTGGACACATTCCATATTTTTTGTTTGCATTTCAACTAATGTTATCTCAACTTGCCTGGTATCTCAAAGTAAATTTTCTGGGACCAGAAAATTTACATTTAGATATAAATAGGTTCTGATGAGCTTCAACTTGGAGACATTGTGAGTGAACTGTATATAAATAATGACTTTTGTTTTGTAGACAGTTATGTGTAAAGTTAAACCTGTATTTACATCCACCTTCAATAAATTGTCACTCCAAGTCACAGTACCACATTTATTTGGCTATAAAGTTTTTGCCTCTCTAGAATGACTTAAATATCTGACTCAGTCTACGAAATTCTGCTACAACAAGATTTTTTTACTTCTAAAACAATCTCAAAAATTTAGATTCATCTTTATTTTGACGGATGGATATAGTTTTTATGCCCCCCTGACGATAGTCAGGGGGCATTAAGATTTGCCCCTGTCTGTCCGTCCGTCCGTCTGTCCTTTCGTCACGCTTTCTAGTATAGAGTTTGTGTAATCAACTCCTCCCACAGTTTTCAATGGATCTTTTTCAAACTTTGCATACATGTTGTGGACTATTGAAGATGTGCATGTGGATTTTTGATGGAGCTAAAATTAATTTTGACAGAATTACGGCCTTTTGAACTTAGTCATGTCAGGCATATTTTTGTATTGTAGGGTATAGAGTTTGTGTAATCAACTCCTCCCACAGTTTTCAATGGATCTTTTTCAAACTTTGCATACATGTTTGAGACATATTGAAGATGTGCATGTGGGTTTTTGTTAGCCCTAGAATTAATTTTGACAGAATTACGGCCTTTTGAACTTAGTCATTTTAGGCAAATTTTCGCATTGTAGGGTATAGACTCCTCTCACAGTTTTCAGTGGCTCTTTTTCAAACCTGCATACATGCTATGAATGTATTGAAAATGTGCATGTGGGTTTTTGTTGGCCCTAGAATTAATTTTGACAAAATTACAGCCTTTTAAACTTAGTCATTTTAGGCTAATTTTTGCATTGTAGGGTATAGTGTTTGTGTAATCAACTTCTCTCATAGTTTTCAATGTATCTTTTTTAAACCTTGCATACATGCTGTGAGTGTATTGAAAATGTGCATGTGGGATTTTGTTGGCCCTAGAATTAATTTTGACAGAATTACGGCCTTTTGAACTTAGTCATTCTAGGGAAATTTTTGCATTGTAGAGTATGGAATTTGTGTTATCAACTTGCTCCACAGTTTTCAATAGATCTTTTTCAAACCTTGTCTACAGATTGTGGACATATTTGAAGATATGCATGAGGCATTTTGATAGATCTAGAATTAATTTTGACAGAATCACAGCCTTTTTAACTTAGTCATTTTGGGCAATCTTTTACATGGTAGGGTATGTTTTCAATGGATTCTTTGTAGGTGCTTTATGGGTATACACGTCATGTGACAGGCGCTGCACAGGGGCATCATTAGTGTCTTACAGACACAATTTTCTAGTTTAGGATTGTTTTAGGATAGAAAACGCCTCTAATAACCAGAGAAATACTGTAAGTTTTGGTTCCAAGCTATTTTCTTATCCGATTAACCTCATTTGGTGATCATCTCTCAGATCGGATCAGTAGTCTTTTCAAGGGCTGTTTTTGGATACAATTCCCCGATTCCATCAAGAAATGGCCAAATATTACCTTGAAGAGTGGGCATGAAAATTTGGACACAAATAAATGTAAATATTGCTGAAAAAACTGGAAAAAAAATATATTCTGATGATTTGCTGGCATGAAAAGGGATATTTCAATTTTCAGTCCTTTAGCTTTAAATAGCACATGCCATGTACATGCTCTTAGAGAATTGACCCCGACCGACCCGACTTACTGCTATGTAAACTCGGGTTGCTCGGAGTATCGATTTCACATGTGTTTCTAATGAAACCGGTCGTATAATCCTCCGGTATACCAATAAATGATACAGAATTATGCAATTTCGCAGTAGTGCTCCAGGTGATGAAGATAACGCTGTTAACCCATTTTCTTTAGTTAAAAGTAAAACATATATATCCCACATCCTTATCTTGATATAAACTAGAAAATCGAAATCCTCGTTCAAAGTTATGTTGTTTAGGCCTTTTGAACAGATTTGTACGTTAAAATTTAAGCGTTTTGTAATAAAAAAATTCTATAATGGCACGGGAACCAGCGAAACAGCACTCCCTGGCTTACAGCTTTTATAAAAAAAAATAGTTCCAGTTGTATTGCAAACTTATTTTCGTATGATACTTCAAAAATATATCTTCAAACACACTGACTGTATTTAGAATAAAAGTAGACAAAACTTTATTATATTATAGGATATGCGATTTTTTAGTATATTTTATGAGAGCGTTCTTCCAGCGGCGCATTAATACCGAGAATCACTGCTGATAAAAATACTATAAGCTTGAATTACCTTTATTATTAACCGGGAACCATTTATTGGAAAAAGTAGTTCACAGAGTATGTTTAGCTGATACCTGCAGCGTCCAGATAATTAGGGGATGGCTAAAACATCTGGTCTGATTATCAGTCAGGCATAAATTTTAGGTTATTTTTCTCTAAGAGGATGTACACATCATGGTGACATATGGCCTGGAACTAATTTCTAGTAGAAATTTGAGTTCTTTTTTTAAGTTATTGGAGAGAGATGCAGAAAATACTGCATCACTCTAAGATTTTTGATGGATGACTTGCTATTTTACATTCTTTTCAACAGTATTTCAGCCATATCAGGATGATCGGGAGGTGAAAATGAAAGGCGGTGAGCAGTGGTTGAAAAGATTTCTGCCGGCGTCAGGAATCACACCAGGGGCAGTTGGATTAGCAGGCCAGTGCTTAATCCATTGAGTGGCCAAGGTCCCAAGTTATGATTTAAAATAGAAGTAAAATTCCTGAATAGGAGAATATGATTTGAGCCCCAACATGACAATACCAACAAAGTAGAATGTCGGCTTTGCAAAGACTCAGATCAGCGTGGGCATCTTCCAAGTTATATCAGAGTCTTTCCTTGAGCTTAAAGGGTAGCTAAGGATCTAAGCTAGCTCCAAGTGGACAGGGAAGACTCTGATCAGACTGGATGGATGCCCAGGCTGATCCGAGTCTTCAATGGGTGCACATGTCACTTTGTTGGTTTTGTCATGCTGCGACTCATTTGTTTTCAGACCTCACCGGATGGTCGAGGTGTAGCGGCAATTACCAACATGTTAAAGTTGTCCAGAATACACAATGCCTTCTTTTCTTCAAGTGCCATGAGAAGGTACTGAAATATATGTAAAATTCCATAGAGATCTGACAAAGTAAAATCCTTACCATGAAAATTTCCTAGAATTTAATAATTCAGCACCATATTTTATATATTTAATTATGGAACAGTTGTTTGAAAATTCTACCTACTTCCTACAAGTTTTCCATTCTTTTTGATATCATTATTCGTTAAATAAATTTTATATCCATTGTTCAACCTATGAAAGTCTAGCAACCAGTTTTATGGCCTAAAGCTTAGGGCTACTTTTATTTTATCAGTCAGTTCAGTCTCAAGGGCATGTTTGCCACAATTTTAGTGAACTTCACATAGTTACATGAATCAAAATTATTTAAATTTGTACTTGTCTGGAATTTTAACTCATAAGAAATCTGTAGTTCTGTAAGGTCTTTTTTCCAGAAATATCTCATATCAGAATTTTTTTCATCTTTTAAAGAATGAAGCACATTTGTTCCCAAGCTGGACGTTAGAATTTTCAAAAAAAAATTACTAGAGTCGAAGGAAGTTTTCATATTTCGATTTTACTGTTCGCTAGTACTGTAGTTACCAATACTTCAGGTCAAAATCGCTTAGTCAAATAAGTTCTCAGACCATTTATTCATAACTAGCAGTCTGATCAGGATATGCAGTATTAAAACATCACAATAGATATTAGACCTCTCCAAATTGGTAGAATGAATACTCCGAATAGTCCTTTCCAGATGTGGTTGAGTTGTGAGCTGCAACACGAAAAAACCAACAATGTTGTTGTGCGCCCAGCGCAGACTCAGATCAGCCTGGGCATTTGCTCAGTCTGATCAGACTCTTTGCTTAGCGCTTAAAGGGTAGCTCAAGGTCTAAGCTACATCCATGCAGACGGCGAAGACTCTGATCAGACTGGGCAGATGCCCAGGCTGATCAGAGTCTTCGCTGGGCGCACATGCCACATTGTTGGTTTTATCGTGTCGCGGCTCTTGTCTTTCAGGCTTTGGTAAATGTGGTGTGCTATTTGTTACTTATTGCTGCCCCATCATGAGATAAGTACATGCTGGATTATTGAAATATACCATTAGAATTTGAAATATACCATTAGAATTCTAAACATTGGGACAGTTAAGTCTTAGCAGTGCAGATTCAGATCAGAATTCTCCTTCAGGAGCAGTCAGATATGGTTCTACACTATTTGCTTTAAGATTACTGCATTTAAAAAACCAAACTTTTCAATTTTTAGTGCAAAGTCCATTTATTGTTCAGTCAAGCTGTACACATTTTGACATAACTGTGTATTAGCAATTCTGCCTATTAAAGCTGGTCTGAGCAAATACTGCCCACGGCTCTTTTTTGTATTTATCCCATGAAGGGGCACTTTTTCTAGAAAGCTAGTTCCCTGCATATTGATTCCTATTTGTTGTTGCTAATAGGTTTCAGAAGATGGGAGAGGGGTACCATCTATCAGTGACATGCTGAAACTTACAAGATTACACAACACTATAGCTGCTTCTAGTGCCATGAGAAAGTAAGGATTCTTTAAAAATTCTAAAATTATTATCCTTATTCAGAGCTCTAGATAAGAGGGAGTATTTGGTGATCATTAGGGATAATTTTTGTTTATGCTGCATAAAAACATATGTTGTGACCCCTCATCTGAACCGTCTCGGCGAGACGGTTCAGATGAGGGGTCGCAACATATGGTTTTGATGAGAAATAAGAAAAATTATCCTTAATTATCATCAAATACTCCCTCTTATCTAGAGCTCTGTTATTGTCCTAAAACTAGAACAGTTTGGTTTACATGGTAGTTGTGCATCAAAAAGAATCATTTTATTGGCAACAGGGAAGATGGTGATCAGTCTGATCTGGGTCTGAACTGTTTGCTCAAGCCTATCTGTCCCAAATTTTTAGAATTTTTTTTTCGCCGGGCCACGTAGCACAATCGGTAGGGCACCTGACTCATAAGTCACAGGTCCTGGGTTCGATACCCGGTCTGGCCACAAACTTTCGTTTCTCCTTCCGCTGTTGCAAGAAGGACAGTTGTCAGTTACTAGCGAAAGTATGTGCACTTAGTACTTGTTAGCCGCTTAGGATGTCTAAGCCTGCCCAGGAATAGTGTGGTTAGGTTAACTGACCGTTCCGACGTGACCATAGCTGTTTAAAGTGGACGTTAAGCAACAAATCAATCAATTTAGAATTTTTATTTTACCATGTTTCCCCAAATGTTTTGACATCTAAATCATTTCTTTTACTTTACCACTTTTGAGCAAATCCATGTATGTGTTTAACAGTGTAGACCTCTAGTCATTACTCTTTAAAGTGTGTTACTCCCATTTTCTCAGAGGGGGATAAGTGCTGAGAGTTCCTATTTACTTCCCTGGACAGCAAAACTCATTCAAATGAGAGTCAACTCTTGTATAGATGGATGGATGACTTGCAATTTATGTCATTTTCTACAGTATTTCAGCCATATCATGGTGATGGGGGCGGGGTGGGGGGCAGTGTTCTCCCCAGAAATTTCAGAAGGGATGTCGCTTTTAGCACAAAAACAGATTTTGACTTGTTGATCAATTTTTTAAATCCTTATTATAGCACTGTTTTGTCAAAATTAGCCTAAAGGGGGGGTGCCTATAAGGCCCTTTTTCTGCCCAAGAGCAAAATGTTTTATTTTTTGCTGATGATTAGACTATAGTGTTAGCTATTCTAAATCAATAGTGATTAAGCTCCGTAAGCCCTACTTTTGGAATAATGGGGTTATTAAAGTGGGTGGGGTAAATCAGCATGAACCAGGGGTGTCATATTATAAGCTATATTTCTCCTTCAAATTTATTGGCATTCATAAATACCTTCCTTAATAAGCTGAAGTAATGTCTTTGGTGACAACTTTTCTCAAATTCTATCTTTTAAAGTAAAATCTTATGTCTGCAGAAGTTCTTTTAGAGACACTATCAATTTTCATTAACTTTGGTACTTTGAATTCAATATATTCTACCATATCTCTAGAACCAAAGGATGACTTCTTACCAAACTAACATGGGTTCACCCTTGGGAGAGTGCAAACTGTTGGTTAAATTTTGGTGACCTTGACCTTTGTTTCAAGGTCACAGTAAGACTTATAATGTCAATTTTAAGTCAAGTGTTGGCCATTGTCTACACAGTAGCTCCTAAACTGATATGAATTCATGACCAAAGTGGCCTAAATTAAACAATATGAGAAGTTAGAGCACTAGTTATGATCAAATGGCCATGACATCATCTTCAAGGTCAAGGTCAAGGTTAGACTAGACAGAGTTTAACCAAAGATCTCACACAGCTAGTAAGCAGAAATTTAACAAATATGTATGTTTCTATTTGTAAAACAAAGTTTAATATGCATATAATGACCTTAACCTTGATCTGAAGGTCACCAATACATTCAGAAGTTCATTATTTTACAATAGACTTTTCTATAACCTTTAAGTTTAACCCAGTTCTGTTTCATCATGTTTGGCTAATACTGACCTTCAGACCAAGGTCAAGGTCATTCTGTGCACATTAAACATTGATTTTCAAATGAAAACACTCAGATTTGGTACATTTCTGCCGCCTGATTGATGAAATCTATGATTAAACTCTGTTTAGTCTAGCCATGACCTTGACCTCAAAAATGATGTCATGGCCATTTAATCATGATGTCATGGCCATTTAATCATAACTAGTGCTCTAACTTCTCATAATGTTTAATTAAGGCCACTTTGGGAACAATTCCATATTAATTCAGGAGCTACTGTGTAGACAATGGCCAAAACTTGACTTAAAATTGACACTATAAGTCTTACTGTGACCTTGAAACAAAGGTCAAGGTCACCAAAATTTAATTAACAGTTTGCACTCTCCCAACGGCGAACCCATGTTAGTTTGGTAAGAAGCCATCCATTGGTTCTAGAGATATGGTAGAATATATTGAATTCAAAGTACCAAAATTAATGAAAATTGACAGTGTCTCTAAAAGAAATTCTGCAGACATAAGATTTTACTTTAAAAGATAGAATTTGAGTAAAGATTTCACCAAAGACATTACTTCAACTTATAAAGGAAAGTATTTATGAATGCCATTAAATTTGAAGGAGAAATATAGCTTATAATATGACACCCCTGGTTCATGATGATTTACCCCACCCACTTTAATAACCCCATTATTCCAAAAGTAGGGCTTACGGAGCTTAACCACTATTGATTCAGTATAGCGGACACTATAGTCTAATCATCAGCTGAAAATAAAACATTTTGCTCTTGGGCAGAAAAAGGGCCTTATAGGCACTCCCCCTTTACATTACAAATAATTCATTGATGACCCTTAATGCATTTAAAACAACTTCACTGGCTAAGAAATGAAAATAATAGCACTTTATTAAATTTTCATTGGAAATTAAGGCATGTTGCAAAGGTAATTTGAAGAGGAAAGCATGTTGAAAGCGACATGCCTTAATGGTCTGGGGAGATCCCTGGGGGGTGATAATGAAAGGCTGTGTGCAGTGGGAGCCAGTTTATGATTCAAAAGATTTCCGCCTCCTGTAGCTAATTAGGTAAAGTGTTGGCCTGTTGATCTAGCACAAATGTATACGGGCTTCCATGGCACACAGCCTTTCATTATTTCCACGGCACACAGCCTTTCATTATCACCCTCACATTGTCCTGATATGATAGAAATACTGTTAAAAAGAATGTAAAATTGCTAGTCATCCTTCTACCTTCTTCAGGCCCTGTCAGCTATTCAGTGCACTACTACTCCAGACCACCTGTACTAGGGGTGACTATTGCAGGCCAAAATGACTATTGCAATACTATTACTATTGCAGAAATCTCTATTGCAATACTATTACTATTGCAGGTTACTATTGCAATACATTGCAATAACTATTGGAGACAGCATTCTTATCCAGAAATTCTGCTTTTATGTATAAAATCTTGTTTGTGGCGAAAAAGCATTATTTAATGACTGTCATTTCACAATGTGCACAACATGACAACAAAATACAAGAAAATGTTATATTTTCCATTCTTTGAAATCCAATACAAGCTAAAACACATCTATTCCTATTATTCTTTTGGTTAAAAATACTTCCTTCAAGAAAAAGATGCATGTCTAGAAACTATTGAAACTATTGCGATATTGGAAACACTATTGTCGATAGTATTGACATTGCAGCTTTCCCTATCGATAGTGACTATTGCCAGTGTCTCTATTGCGATATTTCTATAGTCCGATGTATTGTTACACCCCTAACCTGTACCTAATGTATCATATATAAAAGAAGTATTCCAACCATATTGGAAAAACAACAAAACAAAAACTGTTTGAGTTGACCAGAGGGAAGAATAACTGGTAGTCAATGCTATTTTAGTTTTTCAAGTGTCAAAATGAGAAAAATATACAGATACAAATACATGTAAACTGAATACTGGGCTGAAATAGAAGACTATTGATATCGCACTGCATGTGTTTGTGGCAGAAAAGTTAGAAGTGAAACCTGTCATGGCCTTAAGATGTTTCTAAATATTATATAAAATATTTTTGCGCATCTTCCCAGTTTTTCTCTCTCACTTTTTAGCTCACCTGAGCCAAAGGCTCAGAGGTGAGCTTATAGGATGGGAGTCGAGCTGTCGTCCGTCCGTGCGTGGGTGCGTGGGTGGGTGCGTCAACACTTTCAAACATAAATATCTCAGAGACCAGTGGGCCGATCGCAATCAAATTTTATCTGAAGCATCATTTGGGTGGGGGAAAGGCTGCATTAGGTTTTGGTGCCAATCAGCTCAGAACTCTGGTTTCCATGGCAACAGATAGCCCCCATAGGGTTATAATGGGGAAAATGGCGTCATCACGTTTTCTCGACTGTTTTTAATTAGATCCTTATCATACTTGCAGGTAATGATGACATACACAAGAGCTTGGATGAGTTCGAAATTTGGCCAGATTCGAGTACAGACTACGGAGTTAGCTGCCCTTGAGCGTTTGAAAAAAATCCCATAGGGTTATAATGGGGAAAATGGCGTCATCACGTTTTCTCAACTGTTTTTGCTTAGATCCTTATCATACTTGCAGGTAATGATGACATACATAAGAGCTTGGATGAGTTCGAAATTTGGCCAGATTCCAGCACAGGCTACAGAGTTAGCTGCCCTTGAGCGTTTGAAAAAAATCCCATAGTGTTATAATGGAGAAAACAACGTCATCACATATTTTTAGAAAAACTTTGTCATCGCTCTATTGCCTACATTTCTCAACGGATTATAAAATAACTTCACACAAATGTAGGGCATGACAATATCTCGAGCAAGTTTGACTTTCAGGATGCTGCTCCCAAGGTCAAGGTCACTGTGTCTATTTTTAGAAAAACTTTGTCAGCGCTCTAGCACCTACATTTCTCAGCAGATTTTAAAATAAATTCACACAAATGTAGGGCATGACAATATCTCGAGCAAGTTCGATTTTCAGGATGCTGCACCCAAGATCAAGGTCACTGTGGCTATTTTTAGAAAAACTTTGTCAGCGCTCTAGCACCTACATTTCTTAGCAGATTTTAGAATAACTTCACACAAATGTAGGGCATGACAATATCTCGAGCAAGTTTGACTTTCAGGGTGCTGCACCCAAGGTCAAGGTCACTGTGGCTATTTTTAGAAAAACTTGGTCATCGCTCTAGCGCCTACATTTCTCAACGGATTTTAAATCAACTTCACACAAATGTAGGTCATGATAATATCTCAAACAGGTTTGACTTCCAGGGTGCTGCGCCCAAGGTCAAGGTCACTGTTGCTATTTTTAGAAAAACTTTGTCATCGCCCTAGCACCTTCATTTCTCTATGGATTTTGAAATAACTTGACACAAATGTAGGGTATGACAATATTTCAAGCAAGTTCGACTTTCAGGATGCTGTGCCCAAGGTCAAGGTCACTGTGGCTATTTTTTTAAAAACTTTGTCATCGCTCTAGCAACTACATTTCTCAACGGATTTTAAAATAAATTCACACAAATGTAGGGCATGACAATATCTAGAGCAAGTTTGACTTTCAGGGTGCTGCAATCAAGGTTTTTGATTAGATCCTTATCATACTTGCAGGGAATGATGACATACATAAGAGCTTGGATGAGTTCGAAATTTGGCCGGATTCGAGCACAGACTACGGAGTTAGCTGCCCTTGAGCGTTTGAAAAAAATCCCATAGTCTTATAATGGAGAAAACAACGTCATCACATTTTCATTTTTCATCGGATCCTCTTCATACTTGCAGGTAATGAGGATATGCATAAAAGCTTGGATTAGTTAGCATATCGGCTAGATCCCACCACTGACTATTGAGTACCTGCCCTGAGCATCCAAAAAATCGATGTCGCCACTTTTTCTTGGTTTCTACTGATCCGATCCTTTTCAAACTTGCAGGTGATGAGGAAATGCATAATATCTTAAACAAGTTTAAATTTTGGCCAGATCAGGCCAACCACTACGAAGTTAGCTGCCCTTGACAGCTCTGTCTATTGTGCTCTTGATCGGATACTTTTTAAACTTGCATATATTAAATGAGGGCATACATAATGTTTTGGATGAGTTTAATTTTCAGCCTGATTGGACCACTGACTGTGGAGTTAGCTGCCCTTGAGCATCTTAAATATCCCTATAGGTTTACAATGTCTCTCAGGTGAGCAATTGTTGCCCTTTGGGCTACTTGTTCCCTATCTTGTAATATGATGTAAAACTAGTAGTACCACAGTTACACTCAGAGCTAATATTCAGGATATTTTTATTGTAGAATACTAAACCTGTCCAAAGACTACAGCACCAAGAGAAAAGCCTTTGGTAATTTACTAAAAGACTATCCACTACATGTACAAACTTTAGCTAGGATGGAGGTAGGTCTAATTTACTTCTGAGTACTGTAATGCACCTAAATTTTGGGACACCTAAACTAATTAATTTTCCATTTTGGACAAATGGAAAATTAATTATTTTAGGTGTCCTAATACTTAAGCTTAATATTAGCAAGCTTTTAGAATGTGAAAGAGCATTTATGTCTTAACCCTTGCATTAAATTCTGAGAACATATGTATCTTATAGTATCAGCATCTAGGACAGGGTTAGACAGCTATTTTTGTCCAAAAAACATTACAAGTTTTAGTGATATGAGGATAATGACAGCATGACAATGAAAGGCTGTTTGCATTTACAATTGAAAGATTGCCACCTCCAGTAGGATTTGATCCCAGACTGCTAACTTAGCAGGCCAGTGCTTAACCTACTGAGCTACAGGGGCTCCTGATTTGACTGTATCATCAGACGGAAGTGAGCAGACAGTGAAAAGTTCTAAATATTACAACAGGAATGCCAGACAAAATAGTTTAGACCTATCAGAGACTACTCTGATCAAGGGCTGTACTTTCTTCAGTTAGTCATAAGTCATAAGTCTGATTACCCTTAACCACATTTTGAAGGTGGAAGGGTATAGTTATCATATTTATTAATGTATAAGATGGAGGTTTCCCCTTCAGAATGACTCAAAATATCTAAATCAGTATCGTTAGCTCACCTGAGCCGAAGGCTTACAAGGTGAGCTTATAGTATAGGCTTGGTCCATCGTATGTCGTACGTCCACACTTTTAAACATTAATATCTGCTAAAGTGGCTGACCAATGTAAATCAAATTTTATGTGTAGCATTGTTGGGTTGGGGGATTGATTGCATATGGTTTTGGGACAGATTGGTTTAAAACTGTGGTTACCATGGCAACAAAAAGGTCCCATAGACTTATAATGGAGAAAATGTTGTCCGGGCCCTAGCTTCTATATTTTTGATCGCAAGTACTTGTAACTTGCAGGTATCCAGGACAGTCAAAACATCTCGAACCAGCTCAAATTTGGGCCAGGTTGACTGATTCGTTTCAGAGTTACTTGCCCTTGAGCGATAAAATATTTTCCCATAGGCTTATAATGGGGAAAATGTTGTCCGGGCCCTAGCTTCATCATTTTTGATCGCTATTTCTTGTAACTTGTAGGTATACAGGACAGTCAAAACATGTCGAACCAGTTCCAATTTGGGCCAGGTTGGACGATTTATTTTAGAGTTACATGTACTTGCCCTTGAGCGATGAAATATTTCCCGTAGACTTATAGTGGGGAAAATGTTGTCCGGGCTCTAGCTTCATCATTTTTGATTGCAACTTCTTGTAACTTGCTGGTATCCAGGACAGTCAAAAAAAATCTCCGACCAGTTCAAATTTGGGCAGGGTTGTACCATTCTTTTCAGAGTTACTTGCCCTTGAACTATAAAATATTTTCCCATAGACTTATAATGGGGAAAATATTGTCTTGGCCATAGCTCCTTCATTTTTTATCGCAGCTCCTTGAAACTTGCAGGTATCCAGGATAGCCAAAACATCTCAACCTTTTCTAATGTGGGCCAGGTTGGATTATTGTCCCCTCATACAACGAAGTTGTGGAGGGGATGTAGGGTCTGTCCCATACGTATGTATGTATGTATGTATGTATGTATTTATGCACATATATTCACCTTTTGTCATCGCTCTAGCTACCTCATTTATAACATAATTTTGATATAAGTTCACACAAATATTGGGTATGACATTACCTTGAACGAGTTTGCATTTCAGCATGATGGGGTCAAGGTCACAGTGGCTATTTTTAGAAAAACTTTGTTATCACTCTAGCGCCTTCATTTGTGGACCGATTTCGATTTAACTTCACACAAGTGATAAGTATGGCAATATTTAAACAAGTTTGCGTTTCAGCGTTCTGGGGTCAAGGTCATGGTCACAGTGGCTATTTTCAGAAAAACATTGTCATTGCATTAGCGCCTTCATTTATGGACCAAATTCGATTAAATTTCACACAAGTGATTGGTATAACAATATCTTGGACAAGTTCCCATTTCAGCATTCTGAGGTCAAGGTCAAGGTCAAGGTCCCAGTGGCTATAATAAGAAAAATTTATCATCGCTCTAGTGCCTTCATTTATGGGCCGATTTTGATTAAAACTTAAAAAAAAATGTTGAGTATGACAATATCTTGAATATGTTTGCATTTCAGCATCCTAAGGTCAATGTCAAGGTCACAGTGGCTATGTTAAGAAAAACTTTGTCATCATTCTAGTGCCTTCATTTATGGAATGATTTCGATTGTACTTCATGAAAGTGATAAGTATGATAATATCTTGGACAATTACGCGTTATAGCGTCCTGGGGTCAAGGTGAAGTACACAGTGGCTATTTTTAGAAAATCTTTGTCATCGCTGAAGTGTCTTCATTTAAGGTCCAAATCGATTTAATTGCACACAAGTGATTGATATTACAATATCTTGGACAAGTTCGCGTTTCGGCATTCTGAGGTCAAGGTCAAGGTCACAGTGGCTATTTTTAGAAAAACTCTGTCATCCCTCTAGCTTTTTCATTTATGGACCGATTTTGATTAAAACTTCACACATATGTTTAGTTTGACAATATCTATACAAGCTCGCATTTCAGCGTCCTAAGATCAATGTCAAGGTCACAGTGGCTATTTAAAGAAAAACTTTTTCATCGCTCTAGTGCTTTCATTTATGGACCATTTTCGATTTAACTTCACACAAGTGATAAGTATGGCAATATCTTGGACAAGTTTGCGTTTCAGCATTCTGGGGTCAAGTTCAAGGTCACAGCGGCTATTTTTAGAAAAAGTTTGTCATCGCTCAAGCGCCTTCATTTATGGACAGATTTTTTATGCCCCCGTGACGATAGTCAGGGGCATTAAGATTTACCCCTGTCTGCCGTCTGTCCATCGGTCCGTCGGTTCGTCACACTTTGTGGTATAGAGTTTGTGTAATCAACTTCTACAGTTTTCAATGGATCTTTTTCTATTGCATGCATGTTGTGGACATATTTGACAGTTTCAAACTATCAGGTTTGTTCAATTGCTGATCCTCATTTTACCTTTGACCTTTTTACTCAGGTGAGCGGCTCAGGGCCTCATGGCCCTCTTGTTTAGATGTGGCGTGAGATGGTTTTTCCGTTCCAAGACAATCCAATAAATCTAGACCAGTCTTAAACCCTTCTTTATAACGAGTAAATAAAATAAATACATGTATAGTAATAAGAACTTGATGAGGTGAAGGTAATTCATCATATACAGTAACAGTAAATACAGTGTACCATGACAAAATCTGCTGGATTACCAAACCTGAGGTCGCAAGATGGATTCCATGCTTCCCCGTTCTTTCAGATGAGACTTTCAACTGAGGTCCAGTCTCCGTATGACCTAGTTGTTACGTGAAACATTAAACCGGCGTTTACTCACTCACTCAATTTCTTCTCTGCTGCAATAATAATTCTAAGTATTGGAGCAGATAGGCACGAGCAAACATTGCAGACCTAGACCAGACTGCTCCTATAGGAGCAGTCTGATCAGGGCCTACATTGTTTGCCGTTACATCTACATTCCCTTGGAAGCATTGCTTCATTGTAAAACCAAACTGTTCCATCTTTTGGACAATTAGGATAGTTATTAGATGTCCCAAATTCTAAATTTTTTTAAACTGTGCACAATAGGTTGAGACCAGAGCAGCATTGATTCTGGGCCTGGAGAATGCTAGACTTCTGGGTAGAGAAGATGTTGGCATGGCAACAGAACAAGAAGAACATTTACTACGCCTGATGGTGCCATTAGCAAAACTTTACAGTGGCAAACAGGTACTTACATTCATTTGATATAACATTTCATGTGAGAGTTCAGTCACTCAACCAGACTGCCTGAAGGTAAATCAACAATTAGTGAAAACTATTGAAACAAATACTGGTTCCTTAGTTTTTATTAGATCTTTCAGGTGTGGAAATCTGGTATTAACACCTAAAATGAAAATTAATGCTGGTTCCAAATTGTGATCACAAGAAATGAAACCAGAGCAAAGGTCCATCAGTCTGGGAAATCTAAGTTTTTTTCAAGGTTCGGGAAATATCAGGGAGTTTTGAGACAGTAAAATTTTTAAATTTAAGCCAAAATTCAGGTGATGTGACTCACTACGACTTGCCTTATTTGGGTCTACACTATTTGCAAATTCACTTACATGTACTTTTGTTTTTGTTGCTGTAAGTTTTAATAGAACTTTTTTAACTTTTCTGTTGTCAGGCAGTTTTTTAAGATTCTTTCTTTGAGAAGCCTTAAGGGTTCTGTTGCCTTTAAATCCTGTGCTAGACTCCTCATAATATGAAGATGATTATTATAGAGTGAGTCACCAAAGGCAATAAACTTTATCATTTATTTCTTTTTATCAAGGTGATGTCAGTGGGTACTGAGGGTTTGGAGACATTCGGAGGTCAAGGTTACATTGAAGATACGGGTCTACCTTCTATAGTCAGAGATGCTCAGGTATGAATTCATTTACCACAGACACCCTAAATATATGGGCCACATCGTATGATTTCCATAGTGACAGGCATAAGCTCTGATCAGACTGCATATAAGTGCAGTTTGATCAGAGCCATCACTTGTCACATCAGCTATCTATGGAAGTGACCCAAGCCATAGAGCCAACATTGTGTTCTCTGATTACCCTATATAAATGAGAAAGACGATCTGAATATCACTTGAAAAATTGCCATTTTTGGAAGCCACACAACACAGCTCATATGGACATGCATGGCAGTACAGAGTGTATTCTCAGCTTAGACTGCTTCTCTAAACACAGCTGGTAAGAGATGTCTGATCAGGGACTATTTTGCTATTCATCTGGGGCTGTTTCAACACACTGCCGGATAGTGAAATAGACTTTTAAAACCCATCCGCACAATAGTGGTGGGGTTTTATATTATACCCTTTGCCATCTATGTGTCTTACCAGAGCTATACTGTGGGGTGGTTCATGTGGAATATAGTGTGTTGTGGGAGTGTTTTGCTTGTTACTGTGATCTCACAAAGAACCCTGTTCTGTTCAACTGTGGACACCTGGTTTCCAATTGATAACTGAGTAATTATTAACAGATTATCTTCAAATATATATATCAGTCTTAAAAATACATGGAGGATTGTTAATGGGCAGATTTCACTAGTTTCTGATGGAGTAAGTAGGCTTACTAATATTTAAACTGATTGTCCTACAATGCTTTGGCAAGGTGTGACATAGGAGTCTGGTTTTCTGTCTGTCTGTCAGTCAGTCTGTCTGTCTGTCCACAATTGCATCGACCCTAGTTTTTAAGTCCACTTCTCTCAAACTATGATACCTACAATCATCGAACTTGGCATGAAGTTTCTTCTCAGAATGATCTCGAGGATTGTTGCACGTTTTTCTACCCTTGACCGATATTTCTGCTGACTTCTTTAAAATATCACTTTGAAAACTATGTCAACCATTTTTCTTACAACTACAATGCATAGTCGTCAAACCTGGCATAAAGTTTCTTCCCAGTATAGTCTCTTGACATATATTTAATGCTCCTCTGACTTTGTAAAATTTAATGTCCCAATTCCAGAGTTGCGTCAGTCCTAGTTTTTCAGTCTGTTTCTAACTGCCTTGAATGCAATAGTCAAACCTGGCATAAAGCTTGTTCATAAGATTGTCCTTTTGGGATGTTGATATTATTTGCACCCTTGACCTACATTTCATGCTCTGTTGGCTCTGGAAACATACACCTGACATCCCACAGTTGCAGCAGCCCTTGTAGCAATGTTCATTTCTCAGAAGTGATGGAAGAAGCAAAAGCTTTCCAACACAGTCAAAAGTTTGTTTTTTGGGTTATCTGCCCTTTCCCCAGGGCTATTTACATGTATGAAAGTTACTTTCGTACAAATAACGAGTATTTAATCATTGTTTTGAATTTAGCATGTGCTTTGATGTTAGGTTTAGTTCACTTGAGATCATTAATTGGCAAATTTTGGTAATGTTCTATGGAGTTCTGGCACTTGCTGATATCTTTAATGTGTTTTTTTTTTTTTTTTGCCTGTAGTTCTTCATCAATTTACTAATTGGAATAGCTTGGTATTTAACCAAGCTATTCCATTGTCAGAGTAAATTAATGAAATCACGGAAATGTGTAGGGTAGCAAAAGCTTTCTGTCATATATCACAAAGTTTGTATCTCTTTATTGTCAGGTTTTATCTATTTGGGAGGGCACAACCAACATCTTGTCCCTTGATGTTTTACGAGCTATAGCAAAGTCTGGTGGTGAGGTACTTAATGCATTCCATTCAGAGATCAACAAGAGGCTGTCCGAGGTTAAAAATCCAGACTTGGTGTCGTCAGCAAAGAAAGTAAAACAGTCAGCTGATGATATTATGACCTTCACTAAAGATAATATGGGTAATGGTGACCTACTTCAGACTGCTGCTAGAGACTTTGCCTACAGTTTATGTAGAACATACACAGGTGGGTAGTGTATTTCTTTGGTTATAAGATTGTGGAGTCCCTTCCAAAACAATCCCAAAAATCTAGATCCATCTTATGGGATGGATCTGGATTTTCGGGATTATTTTGGACGGGAAAATCCATCTGAAAGCAGAACTTTTGAAGATGGATTTAGATATTTGGGGTCATTTTAGAGAGAGGAAACCCCTGTTTTATAGTCAAATAAATATGGTTCTGTATATAAGGAAATATTTGTGAGATTTTTGTCTCACTTGTGACTAGCAGAAGCAAGACCAGTGCTGCAGGTAAGAAGGGGTAACAGGGCTAATTTAGGGATAAATTTCCATATTTCTCCATAAAAACATATGTTGTGACCCTTCATTAGAACCGTCCCACCGAGACGGATCTAATTGGGGGTCACAACATACATTTTCGTTGAGAAATTAGAAAAATTATCTTTGAATTATCCTCAAAATCCCCTCTTATCTGGAGCTCTGAAGACCCAGGGACTGCCAAAGGTTTTGTCCTTTAGCTGTGTAAGTAGTATAGAATATGAGACCATCTTGTGACATCATGTGACTGATGAGACACAGAGTTCTTGTTTTCTTAACATTTTGAGAATACAATATGTGAAACAGGTCACTGTATTTTCAGTGCCAATTCCTGAGTTTTACTTTATGTATAACTGTAGTATGCTAACGCAGATATTATTACTGTTTTCGCATTTTTTTTTTTTAAACTGGTAATTAGAAATTTTCCTTAAATCAGACCCTGTGAAAGGCAGAGTGGCAAACAGAGCTGACCCAGATGAGGGCCCAATTGTTCAAAACTAACTTATTATACCCCAAAAAACTGACACTTTTGCTGAAAAATTGTGAGGAGCTTTTGCGGTACACCATTAGTGCTGGAGCAGCCTTCTGCACCATAACTGAAAGCCTCTAAACACATGACCATGGTGCCTCTCTTTAACCACACAACCACTGCTCCCCTGTATAAGGGTTATAAAGGTTAGTTTGCTTACTGTTAAATCCCTTTTACTATGAAAGGGCATTAATCAGTAAAATATTGTTTAATCCAGTATTGATTTGTTGTAGGTGCACTGTTGATAGACCATGCCTGCAGTCACGTTGGCTCAGACACAGATACCTATGTTGCTCAAAGGTAAGATTGGGAAACTAACCCATAAAGCACCAAAAAGCAGACAAAAGAATTTTTGTCTGCAGAATTTCAAACAAAGTTTCATCCATGGTGTATCACACTTGAGGGTGAACAGTGTAGAACCAGATGAGGTGGCTCATTATGAACAGCCTCGTCTGGATCAACTCTGTTTACAAACTCAACTATTAATTTCTGGCAATTAAAGTGTCAACATAGAATTTTGTGGCATTCATTTTTTGGGGGACAGGTCAATACTGTATGGTCACTGTAGATCGGTATCTCTGTTTGCATAAAATTCTCAGTGGATACAATTCTATAGAGTGACTGACTATACATCACGTTATGACTACCTAATCAAAGATATACTGCTGCCTATTACACTGTGGAAAGTGTGTTATAATAAATAAACACAAACAATTCATATCTCTCACCTTTCTTAGGTTGAAAATAACATCGAGATCACTTAAAAATCCTCAGACCCTTATAAAAACAACTGCAAAGTTTCATAAAGATCTGTACAAAACTCAATGGGGAGCTGCACACGAAAGTTACCACAGGCTATGCATTGGATATTAAAGAGGCTTGAGAAATGATTATAAATTCTTGTAAAAAATATGCGAAGAATTTCTTTAGGAGTCTATCTAACTTAAATGGAAATCCTCAGACCATTGGGTATACAGAATGGCAGAAAGCCAAACACCATGTCCTTCACTTTTAAGCTCACCAGAGCCTTTAGGCTCATAGGTGAGCTTATAGTATAGCCAGGCATCCGTCGTCCGTCCGTCTGTCCGTCCGTCGTCAACATTTTCAAACATCTTCTCCTCTGAAACCACTGGGCCGATTGAAGCCATATTTCATGTGGAGCCTACCTAGGTCGGGGGAACGAAAGTTTGTTCCGGGTATCTGGGTCACATGACCAAAATGGCCGCCACGCCCATATATGGTAAAAACCCTTCAAAAATCTTCTTCTCCAGAACCAAAAGGCCTATGACCTTAAAACTTGGTTTGTAGCATTGGGCATGCCGGCCCATCATAGTCTATACAAATCATGACCTTGCGTTGACCTTGACCTAATTTACGGCATGGTCAACTTTGGTACGTTAGGCTGTTATATGGGAAAACGCTTAAACAGTGGGTTTCTCAGAAACTATTTAAGTTTTAGGAACAATACTTGGTATACATGGTGGACTAAATGACCAGATGAAGATATATGTCACTAAAGGTCAAGGTCATTCCGTCGGACCATCCGTCGTCAAGATTTTCGAACATCTTCTCCTCTGAAACCACTGGGCCGATTGAAGCCAAATTGCATATGCAGTCTCAGTGGCATGCGGGAACGAAAGTTTATACCCGGGGTCTGGGTCACATGACCAAGATGGCCGCCATGGCCATATATGGTAAAAACCCTTCAAAAATCTTCTTCTCCAGAACCAAAGGTCTATGACCTTGAAACTTGGTATGTAGCATTGGGCATGACGGCCCATCATAGTTTGTACAAATCATGACCTTGCGTTGACCTTGACCTAATTTACGGCATGATCAACTTTGGTATGTTAGGCTTTTATATTGGAAAACGCTTAAACAGTGGATTTCTCAGAAACTATTTAAGTCTAAGGTACAATACTTGGTATACATGGTCGACTAAATGACAAGATGAAGATATTATGTCACTAAAGGTCAAGGTCATTCCGTCTGACCATCCGTCGTCAAGATTTTCAAACATCTTCTCCTCTGAAACCACTGGGCGGATTGAAGCCAAATTTCATATGGAGTCTCAGTGGGATGGGGGAAAGAGAGTTTATACCCGGGGTCTGGGTCACATGACCAAGATGGCCGCCATGCCCATATATGGTAAAAACCCTTCAAAAATCTTCTTCTCTAGAACCAAAAGGCCTATGACCTTGAAACTTGGTATGTAGCATCAGGCATGCCGGCCCATCAAAGTTTATACAAATCATGACCTTGCGTTGACCTTGACCTAATTTACGGCATGATCAGCTTTGGTACGTTAGGCTTTTATATTGGAAAACGCTTAAACAGTGGATTTCTCAGAAACTATTTAAGTCTAAGGTACAATACTTGGTATACATGGTTGACTAAATGACCAGATGAAGATATTATGTCACTTAAGGTCAAGGTCATTCAGTTGGACCATCCGTTGTCAAGATTTTCAAACATCTTCTCCTCTGAAACCACTGGGTGGATTGAAGCCAAATTTCATATGGAGTCTCAGTGGGATGGGGGGAACGAAAGTTTATACCGGGGTCTGGGTCACATGACCAAGATGGCCGCCATACCCATATATGGTAAAAACCCTTCAAAAATCTTCTTCTCCAGAACCAAAAGGCCTATGACCTTGAAACTTGGTATGTAGCATCGGGCATGCGAGCCCATCATAGCATATGCAAATCATGACCTTGCGTTGACTTTGACCTTATTTACGGCATGGTCAACTTTGGTATGTTAGGCTTTTATATTGGAAAATGCTTAAACAGTGGATTTCTCAGAAAATATTTAAGTCTAAGGTACAATACTTGGTATACATGGTCGACGAAATGACCAGATGAAGATATCGTCAACATTTTCAAACATCTTCTCCTCTGAAACCACTGGGCCGATTGAAGCCATATTTCATGTGGAGCCTACCTAGGTCGGGGGAACGAAAGTTTGTTCCGGGTATCTGGGTCACGACCAAGATGGCCGCCATGCCCATATATGGTAAAAACCCTTCAAAAATCTTCTTCTCCGGAACCAAAAGATCTATGACCTTGAAACTTGGTATGTAGCCTCGGGCATGCTGGCCCAACATAGTATATAAAAATGACGACCTTGCGTTGACTTTGATCTAATTTACGGCATGGTCAACTTTGGTACGTTAGGCTTTTGTATGGGAAAATGCTTAATGCTTATGGTAAAAACCCTTCAAAAATCTTTGTCTCTAGAACCAAAAGGCCTATGACCTTGAAACTTGGTATGTAGCATCGGGCATGCCGGCCCATCAAAGTTTATACAAATCATGACCTTGCGTTGACCTTGACCTAATTTACGGCATGGTCAGCTTTGGTACGTTAGGCTTTTATATGGGAAAATGCTTAAACAGTGGATTTCTCAGAAACTATTTAAGTCTAAGGTACAATACTTGGTATACATGGTCGACTTAATGACCAGATGAAGATATTATGTCACTAAAGGTCAAGGTCATTCCGTTGGACCATCCGTCGTCACAATTTTCAAACATCTTCTCCTCTGAAACCACTGGGCCGACTGAAGCCAACTTTCATATGGAGTCTCAGTGGGATGGGGGAAAGAAAGTTTATACCCAGGGTCTGGGTCACATGACCAGGATGGCCGCCATGCCCATATATGGTAAAAAACTTTCAAAAATCTTTTTCTCCAGAACTAAAAGGCCTATGACCTTGAAACTTGGTATGTAGCTTTGAGCATGCGGGCCCATCATAGTTTATACAAATGATGACCTTGCGTTGACCTTGACCTAATTTACGACATGGTCAACTTTGGTATGTTAGGCTTTTATATGGAAAAACGCTTATATAGTGGATTTCTCAGAAACTATTTAAGTCCAAGGTACAATATGTGGTATATATGGTCAACTAAATGACCAGAGGAAGATATTATGTCACTGAAGGTCAAAGTCATTTTGTCGATCTGTCCTTCATCAAGATTTTCAAACATCTTCTCCTCTGAATCCACTGGGGAGATTGAAGCCAAATTTCATATGGTGTCTCAGTGGGATAGGGGAACTAAACTTATACCGTAGGGCTGGGCTACATGACCAAGATGGCCACCATGCCCATATATGGTAAAAACCCTTCAAAAATCTTCTTCTCTAGAACCAAAAGGCCTATGACCTTGAAACTTGGTATGTAGCATCGGGCATGCTGGCCCATCATAGTTTATACAAATCATGACCATGCGTTGACCTTGAATTAATTTACAACATGGTCAACTTTGGTACGTTAGGCTTTTATATAGGAAAACGCTTATACAGTGGATTTCTTAGAAACTATTTAAGTCTAAGGTCCAATACATGGTATATATGGTCAACTAAATGACCAGATGAAGATATTATGTCACTGAAGGTCAAGGTCATTTTGTCGATCTGTCCGTCATCAAGATTTTCAAAACATCTACTCCTCTGAAACCACTGGTCTGATTGAAGCAAAATTTCATATGGAGTCTAAGTGTGATCAGGGAATAAAAGTTTGTTCTCAGGGTCTTGACCAAGATGGCCGCCATGCCTGTATATGGTAAAAACCCTTCAAAATCTTCTTCTCCAGAACCAAAAGGCGTAT
This sequence comes from Ctena decussata, assembly GCA_963989385.1. Lineage (NCBI taxonomy): Eukaryota > Metazoa > Mollusca > Bivalvia > Lucinida > Lucinidae > Ctena > Ctena decussata. Next base: position 56,631,835 of record OZ022504.1, read on the forward strand.
GACCTTGAAACTTGGTATTTAGCTTTGGGCACTCAAGCCCATCATAGTTTATACAAATGATCATGCGTTGACCTTGACCTAATTTATGACACTGTCAACTTTGGTACATTATGCAGTCTTTTATATGGGAAAATGCTTAAACAGTGGATTTTTTCAGATACTATTTAAGTCTAAGGTGCAAAATTTGGTATATATGGTTGACTAAATGACCAGATGAAGATATTTTGTCGTTAAAGGTCAAGGTCGTTCTTTGACTTTTGTACAAGGTCATTGAGATTCTGTCACCCGTCAACATTTTCAAACATCTTGTCAGAGGCCACTAGCGTCAATTGAAGCCATATTTCATATGGAGCTTCACCGGCTTAAATGAACCATAGTTTGTTCAGATGGTCTTGGTCACTTGACCAAGATGGCCACCATGCCCATATATGGTAAAAACTCTTCAAACGTCTTTTCCTCGAGAACCAAAAGGCCTATAACCTTGAAACTTGGTACCGGTATGTAGCATTGGGCACTCAGGCCCATCATAGTTTATACAAATGATTACTGTATTTCATATGGAGCTTTAATACTGGGTCAAAGGAATCAAAGTTTGTTCAGATGGTCATGGTCGTATGAACATGGTGGCCGCCACACCCATTCATGATAAAAACCCTTCAGAAATCTTTGTCCAGAAACAAAGGCCCAGTGACCTTGTGGCTTGGTATATAGAATTGGGACTCAACATTAATCCCCAAGGGAGGGGGCCCCTGCCCTGGTGCTATATACATGCTATATACATGTATAAAAGCATGAAAATATATACCAGGACCAAGTGTCAGGTGAGCTACAGGACCATTGGTCCTCTGGTTTAGCTCACCTGAGCCGAAGGCTCAGAATATATACCAGGACCAAGTGTCAGGTGAGCTACAGGACCATTGGTCCTCTGGTTTAGCTCACCTGAGCCGAAGGCTCAGAGGTGAGCTTATAGGATGGGAGTCGAGCCGTCGTCCGTCCGTGTGTGCGTGGGTGTGTCAACACGTTCAAACATAAATATCTCAGAGACCAGTGGGCCGATCGCAATCAAATTTTATCTGAAGCATCATTTGGGTGGGGGAAAGACTGCAATAGGTTTTGGTGCCGATCAGCTCAGAACTCTGGTTTCCATGGCAACAGATAGTCCCCATAGGGTTATAATGGGGAAAACGGCGTCATCACGTTTTCTCAACTGTTTTTGATTAGATCCTTATCATACTTGCAGGTAATGATGACATACACAAGAGCTTGGATTAGTTCGAAATTTGGTTGGATTCGAGCACAGACTATGGAGTTAGCTGCCCTTGAGCGTTTGAAAAAAATCCCATAGGGTTATAATGGGGAAAATGGCGTCATCACGTTTTCTCAACTGTTTTTGCTTAGATCCTTATCATACTTGCAGGTAATGATGACATACATAAGAGCTTGGATGAGTTTGAAATTTGGCTGGATTCAAGCACAGACTATTGAGTTAGCTGCCCTTGAGCGTTTGAAAAAAATCCCATAGTGTTATAATGGAGAAAACGTCATCACATATTTTTAGAAAAACTTTGTCATCGCTCTATTGCCTACATTTCTCAACGGATTTTAAAATAACTTCACACAAATGTAGGGCGTGACAATATCTCGTATCTCGAGCAAGTTCGACTTTCAGGATGCTGCGCCCACGGTCAAGCTCACTGTGGCTATTTTTAGAAAAACTTTGTCAGCGCTCTAGCACCTACATTTCTCCATGGATTTTAAGATAACTTCACACAAATGTAGGGCATGACAATATCTCGAGCAAGTTTGACTTTCAGGGTGCTGCACCCAAGGTCAAGGTCACTGTGGCTATTTTAAGAAAAACTTTGTCATCACTCTAGCGCCTACATTTTTCTACCGATTTTAAATCAAATTCACACAAATGTAGGGCATGACAATATCTCCAACAAGTTTGACTTCCAGGGTGCTGCGCCCAAGATCAAGGTCACTGTGGCTATTTGTAGAAAAACTTTGTCAGCGCTCTAGCGCCTACATTTCTCAATAGATTTTAAAATAACTTCACACAAATGTAGGGCATGACAATATCTCGAGCAAGTTCGACTTTCAGGGTGCTGCACCCAAGGTCAAGGTCACTGTGGCTATTTTTAGAAAAACTTTGTCAGCCCTCTAGCACCTACATTTTTCAGCAGATTTTAAAATAACTTCACACAAATGTAGGGCATGACAATATCTCGAGCAAGTTCGACTTTCAGGATGCTGCGCCCAAGTCAAGGTCACTGTGGTTATTTTTAGTAAAACTTTGTCAGCGCTCCAGCACCTATATTTCTCAGCAGATTTTAAAATAACTTCACACAAATGTAGGGCATGACAATATCTCCAGCAAGTTTGACTTTCAGGGTGCTGCACCCAAGGTCAAGGTCACTGGCTATTTTTAGAAAAACTTGGTCATCGCTCTAGCGCCTACATTTCTCAACGGATTTAAAATCAACTTGACATAAATGTAGGGCATGACAATATCTCAAATAAGTTTGACTTCCAGGGTGCTGCGCCCACGGTCAAGGACACTGTGGCTATTTTTAGAAAAACTTTGTCAGCGCTCTAGCACCTACATTTCTCAATGGATTTCAAAATAAATTCACACAAATGTAGGGCATGACAATATCTCGAGCAAGTTCGACTTTCAGGGTGCTGTGCCCAAGGTCAAGGTTACTGTGGCTATTTTTTAGAAAAACTTTGTCATCACCCTAGCACCTTCATTTCTCCATGGATTTTGAAATAACTTGACACAAATGTAGGGTGTGGCAATATCTCAAGCAAGTTCGACTTTCAGGAGGCTGTGCCCAAGGTCAAGGTCACTGTGGCTATTTTTAGAAAAACTTTGTCATTGCTCTAGCACCTACATTTCTCAACGGGTTTTAAAATAAATTCACAAAAATGTAGGGCATGACAATATCTCGAGCAAGTTTGACTTTCAGGGTGCTGCAATCAAGGTTTTTGATTAGATCCTTATCATACTTGCAGGTAATGATGACATACATAAGAGCTTGGATGAGTTCGAAACTTGGCCGGATTCGAGCACAGACTACGGAGTTAGCTGCCCTTGAGCGTTTGAAAAAAATCCCATAGTCTTATAATGGAGAAAACAACGTCATCACATTTTCATTTTTCATCGGATCCTCTTCATACTTGCAGGTAATGAGGATATGCATATAAGCTTGGATTAGTTAGCATTTCGGCTAGATCCCACCACTGACTATGGAGTATCTGCCCTGAGCATCCAAAAAATCAATGTCGCCACTTTTTCTTGGTTTCTACTGATTCGATCCTTTTCAAACTTGCAGGTAATGAGGAAATGCATATATCTTAAACAAGTTCAAATTTTGGCCAGATCAGGCCAACCACTACGAAGTTAGCTGCCCTTGACAGCTCTGCCTATTGTGCTCTTGATGGGATACTTTTTAAACTTGCATATATTAAATGAGGGCATCCATAATGTTTGGATGAGTTTAATTTTCAGCCTGATTGGACCACTGACTGTGGAGTTAGCTGCCCTTGAGCATCTTAAATATCCCTATAGGTTTACAGTGTCTCTCAGGTGAGCAATTGTTGCCCTTTGGGCTACTTGTTATGAAGGAAATATAGGACAGGAAATATAAGGACATTTTCATTCTTTAATTTCCTAAAATTTATTCAAATTTATTTTACTATCTAGTATTCAAATTTATTTTACTTTCTAGTGATATGTCAAAACTTGCTGGAAAATGTCAGTGTAGACGAGGTTCAGAGTCAGTCTGACCAGAGTCTACGCTTCTTGCCTTTGATATTTATGTCTAGGAACTTAAAAATACTGTAACAATTCTAAAAATTGGGACACCTAAAGTTACAACTGTTATAGTCCGAAAATGAAACAGTCTGTTTTTTTTTACAGTGTAGTAATGGGTCCAAAAAGATGCAGATGGGATGACAGTGTTGGCCCTGATTAGACTGTAGGAGCAGTCTGATCTAGGTCTGCACTATTTGCTTAAACCTATCTGTCCCAATTTGTAGAAAATTTACGGTAATATCATATAAATTGATAGAAGGCTGTTTTGAGGGGGCAAAAATTGCTCATTTCTCTGTGATATAGCTCAGACAATTTCTCTTACAGATGGTGTGAGCAAGACCTCATCCCAGTGGTGACTAACTCTAAACACAATCATTACAACAAAGACGCTGTATCACAGGACTATAACCTTGTGTATGAGGGCATGGAGACCTAAGGATCCTGTTACTATAGAAGTTATTACTTAAGCTGTGTTTCTACAATGGAATCATTTGCCTTTAAGGTGAATGGGTATACCTCCATCTCATTTCAGCCATTTTTGCATAGGTAAACAACTCTCAAGACTTCCTGTTTTCAAGACTTCGTGTTTGCTTACTTTTCCTGTTGACTTCCTGTTCAAAGCACTTCCTAAGTGGTGTCTGCTCTTAAAGGGAAGAATTTGCTCCTCCTAGAGGAGCAAATTCTTTCCTTTTAGAGTACACCCTATTTAGAAGTGAGGCAAAAAATAAACAGTAGAGTTGCTTCCCCTGAAAGTGTAGCCATCATCTTAAACTGCAGACTTTTCTCAATGGAATTTCTGCCTTAAAATAATTGTGAGTTGAATCTGTATGTTCTTCTTTTGAAAGGCAGAAACATTTTAAAGGAAAGAAAAATAAACTGCAAACTATAGACAAAATCAGACTACTACTCCTCATTTGGAGCAGTTTGATCTGGGTATACACAGTTTGTAAATACAGGTCTTTGACTCCAGAAAGGTAAAGATAAAATGTAGACATAATTTGAGTCGCGACGCGAGAAAACCAACAAAGTGGTTGTGTGCCCAGGGCAGACTCAGATCAGCCTGGGCATCTGCCCAGTCTGATCAGAGTCTTCGCTGTCTGCATGGAGGTAGCTTAGACCCTAAGCTACCCTTTAAGCACTTAGCGAAGAGTCAGAGCGGACCAGGGGGAAGCCCAGGTTGATCTGAGTCTGTGCTGGGCGCTCAACCACATTGTTGGTTTTCTCGTGTCGAGGCTCATTTGGTATCATACCAGAGGGCTTCCAGCATCAGAGCAGTATAGGAAGTCTATAGTGCAGAGTACGTTTTTTTTTGGAATCAAGGTCTGAACTAAGTAGTAATGTTGCACCATTCTGTGAGAATATCAATGTAAGGCATGTGCTAACTGCAGATGCACAAACCAGCCTGCAGTTTGATTAGGATATTTTAGATAAATGGGTACACCTATAGAGGAAGAAACTCTGCCATTTGTTTTACCTCCTTCATGGGGGTCAACTCTTAAGGACAGAATTTGCTCCTCTAGCAGCAAATTCTTTTAAAAACAGCCCTCCTTTTTGAAGGGCTTCCATTACCAGTGAAGCAAACACAAAAATTGTTTCTGCTTGTGATAATACCATTTACCCTAACATGTACAAGAATAAATATTATTTTGGTGAACACATTATCGGTGAGAGGACTGTGTATGAAATGTACATCATAGTTCTGTAAAACACTTATATTTGGCAGAAACTTAATTTTGGAGCTTTTGGCAGTTAACAAAAAAAAAACGCCAAAACAAAAGTAAGCCATTATTCATTGTTCTTTGCATTTACTTTGCTAAACATGTATTCAAAATTGTGAATACCACAATTATTGCCAATTTACCAGTTTCATAAAACTGCCAAAATTTGAAACTGCAGATATAGTGTTTAACAGAATGCAGACTACTTATGCCTCTCAGGCCATATTGTCTGCAGGTGATATTTTCTTCTGAAGTGGCTTACAAGGCCCTTCTGACATTATGGCAGCCAGATTGTGAGATTGTGCAATGGTATTATCTCCTTATAATACACATTGTGGAATCTCAGAAGAATTGCCCTGATGAGATGATTAGAACTAATTAGCTGATGAAATATGATTTATAGTATGACCAGAAATTATTGAGAATAGCAATTTTCATAATCGGTAAACCCTAGTAATTACAGTAAACCATATGCATGGTAGACTATTATGAAAGGAATGTAATAAATAATTTCTAGTTATAATATTTCATTTTACTAGCATTTTTAGTAATTCATGCCAATTCGTTCGACCAAGGGGTCTAAAATCGCAAAATAAGATGGATTTTCAAGACCTTTTCAGAAGTATAGGTCTTTTCAAGACATTACTGCATCAAGCTAACACATTCTGGTTTGTGTTAAATATTATTAAACAATGTCATGTTTATCTATGTTGTTATGTGTTATAAAATAGTTTAGTCTTGGTGTTGGTAACTAAATTTTTTAAACAATTAAAATTTGGGATTGGCGCATTAATGTTAAAATCTCATAAAATTTGGGGTCTGCAACATTCAAGGCATAGTAATATCACAGTATCCGAACTGACTGTACAATCTCTTCCGGTTTTCATAGCGTTGAATCGAGAGTACATACATTCGCTTATAACCAGTAGTCGGAAATCATTATGTTTTGAGATATTATCCGGAACCTGCTGCGTCATTTATAGTTATTCAGCTTTGAAAATGTAAAGAGGTAAGTTTAATATAATTTGCTATTCGGTCTTTTACTTTATTGCCCTGTACAATGTCGTGTATGGGTGGGTAGTAATTGGTACAGTATTCAAATCGCCCTTGGCATGATTCTAAAACCATTTTGAGCCTTTTTTTACATGTTTTGTAAAAAATCTTTAAAATAAACGGAAGGCGTTATCAATCTACAGTTTGTTAGTTTTGATAATAGGATGATAGCTAGGTTTTGCACGACACAAACTCGTGTTAAATTAAGCAGCTCGGAATAGAATTTCTGTGACGGCCATGAGGTTTTCATTGTACAGGGTAATAAAGTAAAAGACTGAAGAGCAAATTATATTAAATTTACCTCTTTGCATTTTCGAAGCTGAATAACTATAAATGACGCAGCAGACTCCGGATAAAATCTCACACATAATGATTTCCGACTACTGGTTACAACCGAATTTTGTACCCTCGATTCAACGCTATGAAAACCGGAAAAGAGGGTACAGTCAGTTCGGATACTGTGAATATGAATAGTGAACAAGAGTGATATCATTTTCTGATATCCTATTACATATAAGTCATTAGTGTGTGCAATTATATAGTTATGCTTGTCTGTCATTATAATTTTTCATTTAGTGACTACTTCTAGTAGCCCACCCTGCTATAAATCAACCATTTTCTAAGAATTTAGTGAAAATTTGAAAACCTAGCTGTTCTTTAGAACCAAATATTTTTCTTATAACATAAAGGTGATATCACACATAGTTGCTGATTGTGCAGCAGTGTTGTTTCTGTATCTGAAAAAGCAATTTTAAACTTATTGTCACTATACAGCATTTTCTTGTAGACATTTTATTTCAAATTTCATCTTATTTTGTGATTTTACTCAAATTTTGTACTTGGTTAATTAAAGGGGAGACAATCCATATCATAAAGACGACTGGCAACTATCAAAGTCGCCACACTGAAGTTCAGTGATGAATATAGCAACAACATATGAAAGCACTTTGATTAATATTACATAAAGGCAGGCCGGGCCGGGTGGCGCAATCGGTAGGGCACCTGACTCGTAAGTCAGAGGTCCTGGGTTCGAATCCCGGTCTGGCCACATACTTTCGTTTCTCCTTCCGCTGATTCAAGAAGGGCAGTTGTCAGTTACTGGCGAAAGTATGTGCACTTAGTACTGGTTAACCGCTTAGGAGGTCTAAGCCTGCCCAGGAATAGTGTGGTTAGGTTAACTGACCGTCCCGACATGACCTTAGTTGTTTACCGTGGACGTTAAGCATCAAATCAACCAACCAACATAAAGGCAGAAAAATGCTGGGTGAATTTTTTGGTAAAAATTCTCAATCATTTCCGGTCATACTGTAGCCCCAGATACTGTGAGAAATGCTCCAAGCGTGGTCTATATTGATATAAACAGATTTTGTATATCACCCTATACATGCAATTGGATCTGATCAATGCTACGGTGATACTGAGTGTTGCGGCCTTTCAAATACTACATATTATTCAATGTTTCGACTGGCATTGGTCTTAGGAGTGGTATTGATCAAGCCCTCGCTGGTTTTATTGGACCTATTTGCATTGGTGAATGGAGAGCATAATATCTTTATATATGGCTTACTTAGATTTTTTTTTGTTATAGGGAAATTTCAGTATCCCATGTTTTGTCTGTAATATTCAACAAGAAATGTAATTCATGTAAATTCATATAATTTGTAAATACTGTAGAGAATTAATTAGAGGATCTCAGGGAAGATTGATTTTATATGTACCAACTGTGTATTCCTCATTAAATAGAGACATTATTAATATAAGCAAAGTGGAGGTAGATGTTCCTGGCCACAAACGTTGAGCAATAAAACAGGAGCAGTTGTATGTTAATCTTACACACAAATTTCGTCCCATTAGTCTCAACTTATACTGTAACTGTTTTGATTTCAAGTTACACTTGAAGTAAATCATTTGAGCCGTGACATGACAAAACCAACAAAGTGGTATGTGCACCCAGCAAAGACTCAAATTAGCCTGGCCATTTGCACAAACTGATCAGAGTCTTTGATGTGTGCTTAATGGGTAGCTAAGGGTCTAAGCTAGCACCATGTGAACAGGGAAGCTTCTGATCAGACTGGGCAGATGCCCAGGCTGATCCAAGTTTTCCATGGGCGCACATGCAACTTGATTGGTTTTGTTGTGTCATGATGAAGACTGTCATTCCATACTGCTGTAGGGTTTAAGTTGTACTGTTAACAACTATTTTGATGATGAGCACATTACATGTAGATTTCAGGAGGCATTTGTGAAAAGAGATTTGATGAAAAAGTCTATGTACTAAAGAGATTTCAAGTTACACTTGTATTAACATTTTGTAAGATATAATCTACAGCTGCTGAAAAGTCTGTAGCTACAAAATGTGGCTCAGGATTAATCTTTTTCTCATCGCCATCTCTGTATTTACCTGGAAATAGAATACAGTAGTACACAATAGGTGTATACATGTATCATACACAACTCAACAATAAATGAGCTGCTACATGACAACACCAACTAAGTGGCATGTGTGCCCAGCAAAGTCCTCAGATCAGCCTGGGCAGCTACAGAGTCTGATCAGAGTCTTCCCTGTTGGCTTGGACGTAGTTTAGACCCTGAGCTACTATTTAAGGGTAGACGAAGACTCTGTTCTGACTGCAGACTAGGCAGCAGCCCAGGCTGATCTGAGTCTTTGCTGGGCACACATGCCACTTTGTTGGTTTTGTTGTGTCACAGTTTAAATGTATGTAATAAAGCATAATATATAATACATTTAAACTTCTCCTTCAGTTCAGGGCAGGGAGAAGTTGGATTATGCAAGGAGACTATTTCTCCCTAGTCTTCCTCTAATGTGATCCCTGTTTATATTTACGAATGTAACCTTATTTTATGTGATGACCATTTCTTGATTTAATTTGCCATATTCAGCTAAATGTTATTTATCAGCTATAAAACATTTGTTATTGTTGTAAAGTATAAATGGCATGTGTTACCAGCAAAGATTCAGATCAGCCTGGGCATCAACCCAGTGTGATCAGCATCTTCGCTGTCAGCATGGAGGTAGCTCATACTTTTAGCTTCCCTTTAATGCACAGCAAGGACTCTGATTAAACTGGGTGGATGCCCAGTCTGACCTGAGTCTTTGCTGTGTGCAAATGCCACTTTGTTGATTTTGTTGTGTCGTGGCTCAAATTATATATTTATTGAATGAACATGTTACTGATTTGATATGTTTAGTGAAGAAATTGTTATGTTCACTGGTATACATAATTGCAAATTTACGGGTGACATATTTTGCAATAAACAGAGGAATGATAAACATCTTCACTCTGCTCCTTCTGTTCATACTACTGTAATGCCACAAAACAGTACTGCTCTTATTTATGCTCAGTTTCTTATAAAATGGATCTTGGCAAACAGTGTAGGCCCAAATCAGATGCTGCATTCTGCAATGTGTCTAATCAGGGCCTACATTATTTGCGTTATAAAAAAATTCTGAAAAAAAAATAAATAGATAAATAATGTACAGGGTTTTCATGGTTAGGAAAAAGTCTGGGGAAAAATGACTGTCACAGATGATGTGAGTTTGGTGAGAGACCTTGGTACAACAAATTCCAAGATTTCCAGGCCAATGCACCATTTTATTAGTGAGTTGGCCAGTTTCAGGCTGACCCATGAATTAACTAATCAGAGCAGACTGGCCTGCAAATCACCTGCAAATCAAGCATTCTGGCCCCGAGGTTATAAAACTTTTTTCATGCTCAACTCAGCTGAGCATGAAATTTTACCTGCTAATAAATAGCAAATACTGATAAGTACAGTTGTTTTCTTGCTCAGTATACCTGAGTATGTAATTTTCTCTGCTGATAGATATGAAAATGCCAACTAATGTTGGCATTTTCATATTTATCAGCAGAGAAAATTTCATGCTCAGCTGAGTTGAGCATGAAAAAAGTTTTATAACCTCGGGGCCTGATTGCATAATAAGAGTTATCCAACAGTCATAGCTGGTGTTTCCAAGTGGCCTACACTGCCCGCTACATGGATTACCTCCCTGGTTACAGGCACATGAATTTACCAATGTGGCATCGACAGATGCAGCAATTTCACAACAATCAACATTTGAATCAAATTTCATGATAATGGCTAGGATTAATGACCTCTCGCAGGCATGAAAGAAAAATTTGCTGGAGCAGGGTAAGAAAGCCAGGTTGAATGCACCTCTTAAATATGATCAGATGATGACAAATCATTGCAATTCATACTTTTCTGAATCAAAATCTCTATGCTGAAAAGGGATGATCAGGCATTAATGGCTGATATCTGAAGCACTACTCTCTACCTACTTACCAGTCTTTACAAGTATACCAAGCATGCCAGCGTTCTGGGCACCTCCTATATCATCTCTTGCATCCTAGAATAGATAAACATATATTTAGGTACCACAATGATCCTAAAAAGGTACTCAGTCATCAGGTTGATATTTAAAGGTGTCCAATTACATGAAATTACAGTGGAGCCCCATTACAAGGCTACTCTTTAAAATATTATTTTTCTTTTACATGAAAGGGCTCCTGGCTGTTTAATTAAATTACAAAGGCAATTCCAACATTTCTTCCCTTTTAAGATAGTTTTTTTTTTTTAGCTCACCTGAGCACGAAGTGCTCAAGGTGAGGTATTGTGATCGGTCTTTGTCCGTCGTCCGTCGTCCGTCGTCCGGTCGTGCGTCCGGCGTCAACTTTTGCTTTAAACAACTTCTCCAAAACTGCTAGCCGGATTTCAAAATAATTTCACAGAAATGTTCCTTGGGGGACTCTCTACCAAAATTGCTCAAATGGTTCCGCTCCGCTGAACAATATGGCCGCCAGAGCTAAAAATAGAAAAACCTTTAAACGACTTCTCCTCCAAAACTGCTGGGCAGATTTTGAAATAATTTCACAGAAATGTTCCTTAGGAGACCCTCTACCAAAATTGCTCAAACGGTTCCGCTCCGCTGAACAATATGGCCGCCAGAGCTAAAAATAGAAAAATCTTTAAACGACTTCTCCTCCAAAACTGCTGGGCGGATTTTAAAATAATTTCACAGAAATGTTCTTTAGGACATTCTCTACCAAAATTGCTCAAACGGTTCCGCTCCGCTGAACAATATGGCCGCCAGAGCTAAAAATAGAAAAACCTTTAAACGACTTCTCCTCCAAAACTGCTGGGCCTATTTTGAAATAATTTCACAGAAATGTTCCTTAGGAGACCCTCTACCAAAATTGCTCAAACGGTTCTGCCCCGCTGAACAATATGGCCACCAGAGCTAAAAATAGAAAAAAGCTTTAAACATCATCGTTTCTAAAGCCAATGGCTCGATTTCAAAAAAATTTCACAGAAATGTTTTACTCATGGCTCTGACCAAAAATTGCTCAGACGGTTCCGCTCCGCTGAACAAAATGGCCGCCAGAGCTAAAAATAGAAATAAATCTTAGAGTGGCACAGAGGGCACAGTTATGATCCAATCATCATGAAACTTTGTCAGAATGTGTATCTTAATGAAATCTAGACCATCTTCGAAACTGGGTCATGTGGGGTCAAAAACTAGGTCACTGGGTCAAATCTTAGAAAAACCTTGTGCACACTCTAGAGGGCACAGCTATGATCCAATCTTCATGAAACTTTGTCAGAATGTTTATTTATATAAAATCTAGGCCAAATTTGAATCTGAGTCATGTGGGGTCAAAAACTAGGTCACTAGGTCAAATATTAGAAAAACCTCATGTATACTCTAGAGGGCACAGTTATGATCCTATCTACGTGAAACATTGTCAGTATGTTTACTTTCATGAAATTTATACCAGATTTGAAACTGGGCCATGTCAGGTAAAAAACTAGGTCACTAGGTCAGTTCTTAGAAAAACAGTGTGAACGCTTTTGAGGACACAGTTTTGTTCTAATCTTCATGAAACTTTGTCAGAATGTTTGTCTCCAACGAATCTGGACCAAGGGTGCAACTTGGTCATGTTGGGTCAAAAAGTAGGTCACTAGGTTAAACCTTAGAAAAACATTGTGTACACTCTAGAAGGCACAGTTTTGATAACTTTGCCAGAATGTTCATATCCAAGAAATCTAGACCAGGTTTGGAACTGGGTCATGTAGGGTCAAAATCTAGGTCATTAGGTTAAATCTTATAAAAACCTTAGGTACACAATAAAGGGTTCATTTTCCATTTAATCTTTGTGAAACTCTGTCAGTCATATGGATGTCTCTGAGGTTAAGTTCACAGACTATTCAGGTGAGCGATCCAGGGCCATCATGGCCCTCTTGTTTTTTTAGCTCACCTGAGCCAAAGGCTCAGGGTGAGCTATTGTGATCACTCAGTGTCTGTCGTCCGTCGTCCGTCGTGTGTCGTGTGTCGTGTGTCGTCCGTCGTCAACAATTTGCTTTAAATGACATCTTCTCTGAAACCGCTAGGCCTAGGGCTTTGATATTTGGTATGAAGCATTGTCTAGTGGACCTCTACCAAGTTTGTTCAAATGGTGGCCCCAGGGTCCAAAATGGCCCTGGGGCAGGGGGTCTCGGGTTCGAAACTAAAAAATACTCAAAAATCTTCTTCTCCAGAACTGCTTGGCTCAGATGCTTGAAATTTGGTATGTAGCATTGCCTGGTGGTCCTTAACCAAGTTTGTTCAAATGGTGGCCCCAAGGTCCAAGATGGCCCCGGGGCAGGGAGTCCTGGGATTGAACCATAGAAATACATAGAAAATATTCAAAAATCTTCTTCTTCAGAACAGCAAGGCTCAGATGCTTGAAATTTTGTATGTAGCATTGCCTAGTGATGCTTTAACAAGTTTGTTCAAATGGTGGCCCCAGGGTCCAAAATGGCCCCACAGCAGGGAGTCCCAGGTTTGAACCATAGAAATACAAAGAAAAATATTAAAGAATCTTCTTCTTCAGAACAGCAAGGCTCAGATGCTTGAAATTTGGTATGTAGCATTGCCTTGTGGTCCTTTACCAAGTTTGTTGAAATGGTGGCCCCAGGGTCCAAATTGGCCCTGCAGCAGGGAGTCCCAGGTTTGAACCATAGAATTACAGAGAAAAATATTAAAAAATCTTCTTCAGAACAACAAGGCTCAGATGCTTGAAATTTGGTATGTAGCATTGCCTAGTGATCCTTTACCAAGTTTGTTGAAATGGTGGCCCCAGGGTTCAAAATGGCCCCGCAGCAGGGAGTCCTAGGTTTGAACGATAGAAATACAGAGAAAAATATTCAAAAATCTTCTTCTTCAGAACCACATGGCACAGATGCTTGAAATTTTGTATGTAGCATTGCCTAGTGGTCCTTTACCAAGTTTGCTCAAATGGTAGCCCAAGGATTTGAAATGGCCCCACAACAGGGAGTCCTAGGTTTGAACCATAGAAATACAGAGAAAAATATTCAAAAATCTTCTTCTTCAGAACCACATGGCTCAGATGCTTGAAATTTGGTATGAAAAATTGCCTAGTGGTCCTTAACCAAGTTTGTTCAAATGGTGGCCCCAGGGTCCAAAATGGCAGGGAGTCCCTGGTTTGAACCATAGAAATACATAGAAAAATATTAAAAAATCTCCCCTTCAGAATAGCTAGGCACAGATGCTTGAAATTTGGTACATAGCATTGCCTAGTGGTCCATTACCAAGTTTGTTCAAATAGTGACTCAAGGGTCTAAATGGCCCTGCCCCAGAGAGTCCTGAGATTGAACCATAGAAATGCATGGAAAAGTATAAGTAAAAAAAAATCTTCTTTAGAACCACTTGGCTCAGATGCTTGAAATATTAGGTTCATAGCTTTACCTAGCAGTCATTTACCATGTTTGTTTAGAATCAAGAATGGATTTGTATACCACCTGCATGTTAGGGTCAGGTGATTATTTTCCAGAATTATGGCCCCTTAGTATTTTTGTATTTATGCCCAAGTAATAATTGAAAGCTCTAAAATTGCTCTTCTGTGATATGGAGCAGTTCGGGGATATACTATGCTGGTACTACTGGTCCTTGTATGTATGTATTTATGTACATGTATATTTGTATGTATCTATGTTTGGGTTAGGGTATTATATTCCAACAACAGCTAAGGTCATATATGGAGACAGGGAGACAGAGCGACAGATTAAAGGCTCCCACACAGACTGAAGGAGCCAAGATTTAATCAGTGACCCCTGGTTTTCAGGATCAGTGATATATCCACTCTGCCACCACAGTCTTTAGTTCTATAGTCTTCTAGTTTCCTTTTTCAGGGCATGAATTGTACGACAAGATGTTCTGGAATTTCATAGAAGAAGTAACAGCCACTGATCAGGAACCGATATTATCAAAAGCTTGTGCATAAAGCTAAGAGCTTTTATGCAAAAGCTTTTGATACTATCACCAGCTAACCAGTGACCCCTGGTTTTCAGGACCATTGATTTATCCACTAGGCCACCACAGCTTCTGCAGTCTTATAGTTTCTTTTTTTAGGCAAGAATTGTATAACAAGATGTTCTGAAATTTCATAGAAGAAATAAAAGCCAATGATCAGGAACTGATATTATCAAAAACTTTTGCATAAAGGTTACATCTATAATAATATCAGTATGGATATATATGCCTGACTGCTGTACCATAATATTCAGTATCATTGATTATATTCTCCCATATTTCAATTCGGATATTTAATGTGTGTTTTCTCAGAAGTGTATTCAGTGATTTAATCTACAAGCAGGAGCAGCGGTAGTGTAGGGGATAACATTCTGGACTACCAGTCCAGGGGTCTCGAGATTGATCCCCCACTTCTTTGGTCTTTGGGATGAGACTTTATACCGAGGTCCCATCTACATATGAACTAGTTGTTGATGGGATGTTAAACTCGAGTCTTACTGAGGGTAATCGCAGGTGTACCAGGTATTGAAGTGTCACAGGTGAAGGATTCCATTTATTATACAATAAAAATCATTGGGAGCATTGACACTCGGGACTAATGTGATCCGTATGTGAATGTACCATAATGATAAATAAAAGTCAAATCTGTAAAAGATTCCTTTGCATAATTACTTTTGGATGTAGAAGATAAAATGAAAAAAAAAAAAAATAATAATAAAAAAAATAAAATAAAGAAACCTGTGCAGACTAAGGGCTTCCTCCTGGGATGTAGCCGCCTTGCTGGTCATTGCATGATATACTCTTTTTTGTGAATTGTTGAAATTTCATCATATGATTGCATTTTGAACATTTGAACATTTTCTGTCTGTCTTATGTATAGCACATGCAAAATGAAATTGTTTCTTTTTCCAGGTACTTTCATAAATATAGAATATAGATTAACATTCTGTGAATTAAAAGTGACAATTAAGGTTGTGATTAAAGAGAAGAGGATTTGAAGAAGATATAGTAATAAGATAGAAGACAAGACTGTATTTGTAGATAGGTAAGGCCAAACAAAGAAGTATGTGTGGTTCAGGTTACACCTGGGATAATATAGGTACTGTAGGTAGTTAGGGAGGAAACTGTTGTTTTATGTTTTGTTGTTTTTTAAATAACACTTGTAATGAGAAGAAAAAGCTGCTACAAAAGTTGCCTGTTGAAATGCTACAAAAGCTGCCTGTTTTAAGGAAATTCATATCAAAATTAATATTAATTTAGATATCTTTTTCAGGTGTAAATTTTTAATTGGGTTTTCTGATCAAATTGTTATCCAACTTTAAACTTTGGCAAAATTCTAGGATAGGGGGTAAATACAGGGCAACGGGTTAACTTGAACCACACCTATTTTATTATTTGGCTTAAGTTGGATAATAACAAGGAAAAGTGGGAAAAGAAGGAAAAGATCAGGAACCGATTTTAATCAAATCCCACACCTTACCCAGCCCTTTCCTGCACAGTGCTATGCAT
This sequence comes from Ctena decussata, assembly GCA_963989385.1. Taxonomy (NCBI): domain Eukaryota; kingdom Metazoa; phylum Mollusca; class Bivalvia; order Lucinida; family Lucinidae; genus Ctena; species Ctena decussata. The sequence continues at coordinate 56,648,285 of OZ022504.1, forward strand.
AAGAGACAAAAGAACAGGTCAAAGACAACCATAAAAACAGAAAATTACAAGAAAATTCACATCAAAAGCACTGTCATGGAATGGTAGGTAATAAATTAATGGAGGGGTTTAACCAGTTGTATGAGTTCATTGTCGCCCTTAGTCCTGCTGTGGATCAAAGGCTTTCAGGATTTGCATGAAGGACCTAACTTACCTGTATAAACATTTTTACTGGCCAAATCTTTACCCTTGATTTCACCCTTGTTTCTATTGTTAAAACAAGAAAACATCACAAACAGAAGAGCCAAGGGGCCAGCCCTTTCCCAACAGGTGAACACAAGGCTATACAAAACAGAACAATACAGTCATCAAAGAGATGATAAAACAAAATTATGAAAATCAAACATGTCAAATGTTAAAATATCAGAAGGGAGCTGAACCCAAGATAGAATATATTGTGATCCTGTATTTTTTAACTGTTATAGCAACTGGTTGTCAGCTATATAAACAAAATTTAATGAGCCAGCCCATGAGATTTCGGCACTTATTGCCCTTTGAAAAATTATACAATAAACATGCTTGAGTAGCCATCCTGTGGAGCTTAGAGTCTGGTTCTTTTTCTGAAAGGAGGGGCAGTAGTGTAGTGGATAGCAGGCTGGTCTACCAGTCCAGGGATCACAAGATCAATCACCCACTTCTCTGGTCTTTCGGATGAGACTTTAAACTGAGGTCCCATCTCCGCATGGTTGTTGTTGGGACATAAAACCTGAGTTCAATCACTCTTTGTCTGAACCTTATCTTATTCTCAGCTTATGTGTATACAAACAGTAAAGGCTCTGGCAAGACTGTGCAAATGTGCATGATTGTCCTAGTCTTTGCTAATCAGTAGTGACCATTATTATATTGGCTGGTGCAAACTGTAACCTTGTTGCTGATAAGAAAATTGCTGTAGCATATATATCAGGCAATAATGACTTTGAACAATGAAACATGTTCGGTATTTTTCAGGTTGAGGCATGCCACGCAAGAAGAATTGGAGAAAGTCAGTGGTGAAGAAGGTTCCAAAGGCAGATGGTGGTGGCAGTCCTGGGTCTCAATTTTCAGATGTGGGTCTGACCCACCTCACAGATTATGGTGAATCTGTGCCCCAGTCGGGGACATCTGAGCCAGGGTCGCACAGTTTGTCAGATGTGGGTATGACCTGCCCCAGTGTAACATCTGATCCAGGGTCGCACAGTTTGTCAGATGTGGGTATGACCTGCCTCATTGTATCATCTGACTCAAAAGATCTTAGTGAAAACAATTGCTCTGCAAAAGATTGTGAAAAAAGATTACAAAATGAAAATGAATGTTCACAAATGAATAATGATATTGAAACAAAGAATACAGAGAAAGAATCATGCAGCCAAACTAATCTTTATCCAGCCACTTCTGTAGTCAGCAATAGATATGCATTATCTACACAACATAGAAGTAGTAAAGTCCCCAGCAAGACAATTGTTCTTGGTTCATATAATCAAGCTGACCATATGTTTAGTGACCAATCACGTGGCAGTCAGTGTACTATAAATGCTTTATGTTCACTAATCTTTGCCAAGTTTTCACATTTAGAAACAAGACATTGCCTTGATAAAGTGCTTTTAGAAGGTGACATTTTATATAACAAATTTGTATCTGGTTTAAGAGCACAAGGACTATTTAAAAGTAAGTTATTAACCTTGGATGAAATACCAGAAGCTGTGACTATTTTGAAGAAAGATATTGTTGTTGAGAAGTTTGATGTTATTTCTGGAGTTTGTACACAGCAGGTTGCTACTTCAGGTTTACCCTCACTATATGAGACACTACATATTGCTTTCCAAAAATCTTCTTATCTGTTGTTTATGATGGGTTCAGTTTGTTCAGCTGTATTTAAAAGAAAGGATGGCTACTGTCTTTTTGATTCACATTCACATGGACCGAATGGCTTGTCATGTGCTGATGGACAGTCTATACTAGTAACTTTTTCTTGCTTAGAAGACCTAGAATCATTTATGTATGCTGTATATGACAGTATGCTGATAGATATATCTGAACAATTTGACATGTTACCTGTTGAACTCAAATTGAGTTCAGAAAACCTAACCAGTAAGGATTCTGCCAGACACTTTATGACATATGATGCATGTAACACTGCTATCAATGAAGATATAACACAGTCTAATAAATCAAAACCAGTCCCGATCAGTAGACAGAAGGAAACAAAAAGTGGCAAAATTATGGAATCAGAATCAAAGATGAATTTCATGAACATCACAGATAAGAAGTCAAACAAAGAAGAGAATAATGAAACACTTATTCAAAAATATTTCAAAGACCAGATGGATAGGAATAAGTGTAAGCAAACTGCTGTTAAAAGTCAGATTGACAGAAAAGTATATCAACGCCTATACAAACAGAAGCAAAGGGAATCTCTTCTTTTTAAGGAGATGGAAAGAAAACATAAAAAAGCTAGGAGAGAATCTGATGAAATCAGAATAAAGGATAAGATATCAACATTATATTCAAAGAGAGCTGCTAGAATGTCAGCAGATTTTAAAGCAAAAGAAAAATATGCAAAAAGATCTGCAAGAGAATCTGATGAAATCAGAATAAAGGATAAGAAATCAAATTTAAAATCAATGAGAGCTGCTAGAATGTCAGCAGATTTTAAAGCAAAAGAAAAACATGCTAAAAGATCTGCAAGAGAATCTGATAAAATCAGAATAAAGGATAAGATTTCAAATTTAAAATCAATGAGAGCTGCTAGAATGTCAGCAGATTTTAAAACAAAAGAAAAAAATGCAAAAAGAGCTGCTAGGGAATCGGTTGAATTCAAACAGAAAGAACTTGAGTTACAGAGAAAGTCAAAGAGAAAGGCCAGATTGGATCCATATATTTTAGAAAAAGAAAGAGTTACAAAGGAAGAATGGAGATCAAATACAAGAAATAAGACAACTGAAAATATGTTGGAATGTAAAAGGAAAGCTTCTAAACGTAGTATTCCATCGTTCTATATGAAGGAAAAACTATCTGCAAAATGTAGAAAATATGGCTGTGATATTGATGCATGCATGGAACTATTCCATAAAAGCATTTCAGTTGGACCAATGTATATATGCAGTTGTTGTCACCAGACATGGTTTAAAGAAAGTGTCACAAAAGCATGTACCATTTCTGGTGCTCATAAAGCCCAGTATTGTTCAGGCATCTTATCTGTTGATAACATGGAATGGATATGTACAACATGTAAGAATAGTATTATAAGCGGTAAAGTTCCGAAATTATCTATTACAAATGGGATGAAATGGCCTTCTAAACCAAAAGAACTTGAACTGCATCCATTAGAAGAAAGATGAATTGCATTGCGTATTCCATTTATGCAACTGAGAGAATTGCCCAGAGGTCGCCAGTATTCTATTAAAGGAAATGTAGTAAATGTCCCAGTTCAAATCCAGCCTGTTGTAGATGCTCTTCCACGACCATTCAATGAAAATGTAACTGTTCCTGTTAAACTGAAGAAAAAATTGTCACATAGATCTTGTGCTTTCACAGAAAGTGTCCGACCTTTGAGTGTGCTTGTGGCATTACATTGGTTAATGAACAATAGTAAACTGTACAAAAATTCAGGGGTTAATATTGATGAAAAGTGGATAGAACAAGTTACACAAGAAAGTCAAGAAATTGTGCAAGAATTTATTGAAACAGACAAGTCTAACTATTTCAAGTCTAATAAAATTGACCTGGATGAGTTGCAGTCACAGAAATTGCAGGAAGATGAAATTTCTGATCAGAATGAAAACAAACTATATGACTCAGATGCAGAGGAAAACGTACAAGAAAGTGTTGGAAATATAGATACACTAGTTGATGATGAAAACATAGAAAATCGAACATTGATATTTGCTCCTGGAGAAAATCAACGTCCTCTAAGTATTTATCAGGATCTGGATTCTGAATATTTATGTTTCCCAACCATATTTTGCGGCCAAAGACGTCCAGAAAATAATGAGCGTTTAGTTCCTCTGTATTACAGTGATATAGCTAAATGGGAGTTGAGAAGTTATGATAGGAGAGCAGCAAACTCGGTGCCAAACATTTTTTTCAAGCTGAAAAAAATACAGATGAAGCAGTTGAATGATAAAGTTAATCTTGCTGTTAGAAAATGTCAGATAGGTGAAAGACATATCACTGCAGCCCAAGTCAGAGATTCAGGTTACTTAGAAGATATTGTAAAGAAAGATCAGGGTTACTATATTTTTAAACAGCTGCGAAATTCACCGTCATATCTTGAAACAAGGAAAAAGGATGTTTTTGCTATGATTCGGCAATTAGGATTGCCTACATGGTTTATATCATTATCATCAGCTGATACAAGATGGGTTGACCTTCTTAAGATGTTAGCAAAACTAAACAACAATGTTGAATATACAGATGAACAAATAAAGGAAATGACATGGGAGCAAAAGAGCAAACTTATTCAAAGAGATCCAGTAACCTGTACACGTTACTTTGACCACAGAGTTCAAGAGTTCATCAAGCTTGTTCTGAAGAGTACTCATAACCCTATTGGTGTTATTACAGACTACTTCTATCGGGTTGAATTTCAGCAAAGAGGTTCTCCTCATATTCATTTAATAGCCTGGATAGAAAATGGTCCTAAATTCAATGCTGACAATATTGATGACATCACTGGATTTGTTGATACTTATTTGAAGTGCTCATCTGACACTGAACACCTACAGGACCTTATTCAGTTACAGGTTCACAAACATTCAAGAACATGTCAGAAGAAAGAGGACAAAATATGCCGGTTTGGTTTTCCACTTCCACCTTTGCCAAAGACAATGGTTCTTGAACCTCTAGAATCAGATGTAGATAAATACAAGAAGATGTATTTAAAATTACAGCACAAAATGAATGACCAGAAAAATGGATATGAAATGTGCTATGAAAGGTTCCTAAAAGAAGTGGTGAACCTCCCAGAAGAAGAGTACATCAAATGTATTAGAAGTACACTCAGTTCAACAAAGGTGTTTCTTGAAAGAAAACCCAAGGATATCCGTGTAAATTTATATAATGAAACTGTTTTAAAAGGATGGCAAGCCAATATTGACATTCAATTCATCTTGGATCCATATGCCTGTGCAGTGTACATTGTATCGTACATTAGCAAATCTCAACGGGGAATGAGCACCTTAATGCATGCTGCTGCCACGGAAGCGAGGAATGGAAACTTGGATATAAAGCGACAGGTTAGACATATTGGCAATGCTTTTTCCAATAGTGTTGAAGTCAGTGCTCAGGAAGCTGTATATTTAGTACTTCAAATACCATTAACTAACAGCACAAGACAGGTAGTTTTTGTCAATACTTCCTTGCCAGACAAACGCATACAGCTTATTAAATCCAAAAGTCTTCTTGATGAAATGCCTGATGATTCAACTGACATTGTAGCTGAAAATGTTATTAAAAGGTATGCAAAACGGCCCAAAGCTCTTGAAAATTGGTGTCTAGCCGACTATGTTTCACAGTTAGATATTGTTTATCCTGAGGATGACTTTTCAGAAGAAAGGGATGATGAAGTGAATGATGATGATAATACTGAGCAGGTTGTGCAAGAATTTGATGACAGTCAGACTCTGCTTACACTTAAAAATGGAATTAAAATCAAGCGACGGAAGAACAACAAAGTTCTTAGATACGTTAGATTTAATCCAAGATCTGATGAAGAAAATCACTTCCGTGAAAAATTGTTATTATTTTTGCCATGGCGAAATGAAAACACAGATTTAATTGGTACATATGACACATACAAAGATCGTTACACAGCAGTAAGGCGAATGGTTGATTATAAATGTAAAGAGTATGAACATCATGTTGAGGAATTAGAAATTGCAAGGGAAAGGGCAGAAAATGATTATCAAGATGCTTTTGATGAGTTAGCACCAGGAACTGAACAAACTGAATCTGAGACTGCAGAGGAACAAACGGTTGATTCTGAAAAATTTGTTTATTTTAACCCTGACCAAGCAGTTGGTCACAGCAACTACGATATTGGAATTGAAATAGGAGGCTCTTGTTCAGTCACACAAGTTGAGCAAAATTCAAACATCTTAGAAGAGCAGCAATATTTACAACTCCTGAGATCTTTGAATAAAAAACAAAAGCATTTCTATAACCATGTAGTTCATTGGATAAAAACAAAGGATGCCCCACTATATGCATTTTTAAGTGGAGGAGCCGGTGTAGGGAAAAGTGTTGTAATTCGTGCTTTGTATCAGACATTATATAGACTACTAAATCTGAAAGAAGGAGAAAACCCAGATGAAATAAGAGTTCTTCTTTGTGCTTACACTGGAAAGGCTGCTTTCAATATTGGTGGATCAACAATCTCATCTGCATTCCATCAAAAATTCAAGCAATCAGATCAAACACTGACTTGTGACACATTGAATACTTTTAGATCAAAATACAAGAGTTTGTCAGTAGTAATAATTGACGAAATATCTATGGTTGGCAATACATTGCTCAGTTTTATTGATCAGAGACTTCAGGAACTTACCGGCACAAAACAGCCATTTGGCCATGTTAGTATCATTGCTGTTGGTGATCTGTATCAGCTACAACCAATACGTGATGGTTGGGTATTTAATGATTTGAAAAAAGGAGCATCTTCATTGGCACCAAATTTGTGGAAAGATCATTTCAAGATGTTTGAATTGACAGAAATAATGAGGCAAAAAGATGACATTGAATTTACTGAACTGCTGAACAGGTTACGGCATAATTCATTGACAGAATCTGATAAGGAAAAGATAAAAGCATGTGAGGTTTTTAAAGAATCCATGGATTATCCACTAAGTGCACCACACTTGTTTGCTGAAAACAAGTTCATGAGCATCTTTAATGAACAAATAATCAATAATCTTGACACTGAGAAAGTTACTATTCCTTGTCATGATACAGTTATATCTCCAAGTATGAAACAGGCTGATCAGATTAAGCTAATAAGCAGAGTGCCCCAAGATCCCTCTCAAACAGCAAATTTGCATCATTCGTTGGACATTGTTGTCAATATGATTTACGACTTGACAGTAAATGTTAATACTGAAGATGGTCTCGCAAATGGTGCAACCTGTGTCCTTAAGTATATTGACTACAGACAAGCAGGCACTACTAGACCGAGCATTATATGGGTTCAGTTTGATGATCCACAAATTGGTGTTCAGAGAAGGTTACAGTATAAGAGATTATACAATGAATTAATTCATGAAAGCTGGACTCCAGTGTTTGATGTAGAACGTACATTTCTTTATGGCAGAGCAAGAAATGCTACCATTCAGAGAATTCAGTTTCCATTAGTACCTGCAGCAGGTCGCTCTGTTCATCGTGCGCAAGGATCTACTCTTGATAAAGTTGTCATAGATTTGACACAAAACAAAACCAGAAAAGTCCCACATCTACACTATGTTGCTCTGAGCAGGGTAAAGTCAACAAAGAATCTCCACATACTCAACTTTAATGAAGATGCATTGAAAGTTGATGAGCATGTTGAAACAGAAATGCAGAGATTGTATGATAATGCAGTGCTAGACCTTTGCTATGTTCCATTAGATACAATAGATGCAACTTCCCATTTTAAAATAGCTTACAATAATTGTCGCTCACTTCACAAACATATAGAAGATATAAGATGTGACAAGAGTCTACTGTCTGCACATATAATTGGTATATCAGAAAGCAGACTTTGTCAAATGGATGACACAAATGCATATGCTATTGAAGGTTTTACCATGATTAGGAATGATCAGCCTCTAAACAACAATGTATTAAGGCCACCTCATGGATCTGTTGTGTATGCCAAAAATGATATCACTCTAGCTAACAGCTTTTCCTACAATACTAAAGACTTGGAAAACATTGTTATTGAAAGTCATCATCACCTGATTGACTTGCAAATTGTTGTGGTTTACAAGTCTCCCAGCACATCTTTCTATACCTTTTCCAACATTTTTGAAAAGGTACTTGTTCCACATGTAGACAAAATCAAACCACTTGTCATTATCGGTGATTTTAACATCAATGTGACACAGGCAACAAATAAAATAGAACAGTATATGTATAGAACATTGAATTGCAGTCAGTTGAATCATAAGCCCACTACAGATAATGGGTCTACAATTGACCTTGTTTTTACTAACTGTGATGGTGTAATAGGAGTAGAGGAAGCTTACTGGTCAGACCATAAGCTGTTATATTTTTTTACATAATAAATCTCAAACCACACACTGTACACTGATTTCAGGATTATTGTTAAAATAGGTTTAAATATCCCTTAATATATTTTACTAGACAACATACCAGTTCCTGTTTATACCAGTATGGATCACCTGTCAATACCATTACTTGATTATACCAATATGAATAACCCGTGAACCCCATTACCTGATTGTACCAGTATGATTGACCTGTGAACAGCATCACCTGATTATACCAGTATGAATCACCAGTCCTGCCAACAACATTATCCGATTATACTAGTATGAATAACCTGCCAGTGAATCACCCGCCAAGTTAAATTACAATACTTGCCTCTTACATGGAGGCAAGTATTGTTGGTGGTTTTGCATAGAACTGGGTGGCCACCATTTTATACACCTGTCCATATTTTCCCTCGGGGGAGGGTTGTTTGGGATTATCTCCAGGAATGGGACAATTTTCAGAATTTTGTATTTAATAATGTATCTCTCATAGCTCAGGTAGCTAACATCTCTCTCCTGGTTTTAAGTGTTGAGTCCAGTAACTGACAAAGTGAATGTGTATGTAAGAGGAGGGAAGTAGAAGTGGTGAGGTAGTATGTTTGGTGAAGCAGCCTAATTGGTGGAAAACATGGATAGGTGCATAATAAGCATAAGGGAGATGTGTGATATTATGAATATAGTTGTCTGATGATAATTATGAAGTGACATAGATTCTGCTTGGGTTATTTGGGGAACTTGATTTGATTTAAGTGGTGTTTCAAACTGTAAAATGCATTTTGTTATTTCATTATTATCTGTAGGCAACTGTACCAAACAATGTAACATTCAATCGTTTTATAGAAAAACAAATATGTAAGATGACATGGCCCATATTTCTTCTTTTGAATGTGTCCACTGCTCTTGAAGCAACCCTTTAATAAAGATTTTAATTCTGTGGTAAAACTAAGGAATGTTGGTAATTTTGTACATGAAAGGTCTCCAAACTCAGCTCCATGACAATGTATGTAAACCTGACTTGTATACATAATGTTAATTGTATGGCATATATGTTAGCTCATGTAGCCATGACATCAATTGTGGTATAAAAGTGAGGATCTTGTGCAAAGGAAGAGATATTATGACCAAATCGATAATAAAACCAGATTATTGAGAAATTGATTACTGATAAACAATTTTAGAGTACATGTATTTGATTTAAATGCATCACGTCTCATTACGGTATATAAAAATCATAGAATTTGATACCAGTGAAGATCTCACTCACAAACATATAGAAGATATAAAATGTGACAAGAGTCTACACATATAATGGTTATTTGAGTAATATTGGGGATGACCACCCCAGACCGCATACTGTTAGAATAACACAACAAATCTTGCAGCATAACAGTGTCAGTTTACTGCTGTGGCCAGCAGACAACCCGGATTTAAATGCAACTGAGTACAGATGGGATGAAATGGGCAGGAGAGTGCACCAGTAAAATATGATAAACTCACAGGGTTTGCAAAAGGCAGTCCAAGCTGCATGGAACCATTTGACACCTGATGTCAGACATAATTGTTGACAGTATATGACAGAAACTCAGAGCCGTTCTTGCTAGTCAAAGTGTATCAAATTCTGTAATTTTATGAAATGACCCATGTGATAGGTTTTTGTACCAAATACATTAAAATTGTTTAATCAAACTGAATTAAATTTTACAAATCAATTTCTCAATAGTCAATCTGGTTTTATTGTCAAATTTATTAATTGATAAATCCTTACCATGCTAAATATTTCATACTACTACTGTCCTCCCCAATTTTCAGCCATTTATGTTGCATGATTTCAGTTTCTACGATGGATTCAGATGCAGAATGAAAAACAGTATAGATCCTGATCAGCTGCTTCTCAGAAATAGCCAATCTGGATCTAGACAGTTTTCAAAACAGGATATATTCAGCCTCACCATGGTGAGGGTTAAAATTTCTCTATTCCTTTTCACAAATTGCTCAGTTTTAAATAAGACAGTTGCTCACTGCATTGAATCAATTAGTATTGATTCAAAATGCCTTATTGTATTTCATGAAGTTTGGGGTTATATGGAAAGTTGTTTCAAAGCCATTATTGCATATTCATCAGAAAGAATTTAAGTAAGAATTAGTGGTGATATACAAACTAACCTACAGATAAGTTAGTTATTTGTTTCTTACAGTATATAAATGTACTTTTGTTTAGTTCTTGTAAATAGTCATAGTCTTCTCTCTTTAGTCTGGTCAGGACCATCCATCAGATTGTTTTGTTATTTAGGAATATACCAAATAATGGGTACTGAATGCTCTCTTACCTAGCAATGTTGTATATGGTTATGAGTGAATAAGAAAATAATGGGTATCAGATGTTGTCATCTAGTAAATTAAATGTGGTGTATACTCATATGCAGGGGTATGTGCATATGTGTTCTGTTAAACAAAAGACAAATTCCATAATAATTATAGTTGTGAACATTGATAAAGTCCTTTTTAGGCACATAATATGGTATCTCCATGAAGGCATGTGTTGTGGTGATCACTGGAGGTGTGTCGAAGAGAAGCTTCAAGTGAAAACCAAACGTTTTGCCTTTCCATGTCAAATTAGAAAAAGAGGAATATCAGGTGCTTGCTTCTCTGGTATGTGGTGTATGTTGATGTGCTGGTGGTTTGTTCAGGCATATTTTGCCATACATGTAAGTTCATTATGTACTTTTGTTTTTGAAGTAGCACTTTGATTAGCTTAAATTAATTTTTTTACCATGTAAGTTCATTGTAGCAGCATACATAAGGCACTTTAATTAGCTTACATTATTACCCTTGTGAAGACATTTGATACTCATTGGAGCCATCTCATTGAGATGATTTCAGTGAATACCCAACTTTTGGCTCTTCATGTAGGAATAAGACTGTAATTGGTATCCAATTATCGAATTATTGCTTATGTTGTTTTATGGTGTACATCTCTTTCAATGGTTGATAATTTTCTACCATTAATTACGTAATTTTAAAGTAGCATTATTTTGAGCCCTAGATAGGACTTTGTTATTCATAAACAGTTTCTCAGTAGAGGCATTTGTTCTGCGAAAAGCAAAAGCAGGGCATGATTTAGAGCCTAAAGAGTAGTAGATCAATCACTGCCAAAATGCTTGTAATAAACAGTATTAAGGTGAATTGATATACTTTCTGATGAAGCAGTTCTACTGTTTTCCTTTTTCTTGCTTCCATACTCAGTAGGGATCAACTCTTAACAGAAAATATTGCTCCCCGGGGAGCAAATTCTTTCCTTAAAGAGTTGACCTGTTTGGAAGGGCTACATGCTTCAGAGAAGCAAACAGGAATTCTCATAGTTCCCCTTTACTGAGGTTGGCAAGCCAGTATAAAATATCTTTTTTTTAAAGGAGGCAGGGGGCATTTTTTGGAGCAGGGATGTTTATTAGAATTAATTTGGTAATTTATATATGTATGCTACTGTATACTCATTGGCCCTGTGGCCTACTGTATGAAGAATAAACTTATCACTCTTATAGACAAAAGTCTGAACTTGTCTCATTCAGCTGTGACCTTCTCAAATAGAAATGTATTATACCAGCCAAGCTCTGATTAGTTGCTTTTACAAAATGTTTCCCATTAGCCATTTAACTGGTATTTGATTGGAAGATGGATCATCATTATATTTATTTGTTGCCTATTGCATGTAAATAAAGCATGAAAAACAAGTGAGCTGTTACACGCGAAAACCAACAAAGTGGGATATGGGCTCAGCGAAGACTCAGATCAGCCTGGGCATCCACCCATCCTGATCAGAGTCTTTGCTATCTGCATGGCTTAGATGCCATATATGAGCACTTAGTGCCGAGTCTGATCAGACTGGGTGGATGCCCAGGCTGATCCGAATCTGTGCTGGGCACACAACCACTTTGTTGGTTTTCTCTTGTCGCAGCTCAGGTAGTAATTTATTTGAAGTGTGATTTGATCAGTATAAAATTACCACTTTTTGTGTAAGAGTACTTGATCATAATATGCTATATACACAAAAATATTTCATTAAGCTGCACTCCTCCCTAAGCTTTAGCCATGTATGTTGCACAATTTCAGTTTTTACCTTGGAATCAGAGGCAGCGTGGAAAACAGTGTAGATCCTGTTCAGGTGGCTTCTCAGAAACCATGAGGTGGCTTCTCAGAAGCCAGTTGATCTGGATCTACTCTGTTTTTAAAACAAGGTATATCTGGACTTAGCATTATGAGAGTTGCATATATACTGGCTAAGATTAATTGATACTGTAAGATTGATTGACAATATTGCAATTTATCTGTAACACTTTTAAATAAAACATGTCAGTTCTCATTCCCATTGTTTTTCTTTAATCACCATTCTGCTCAAATACATGAGAACCATTGGACTAATAAAGTCTTTAAAGTTCATAGGAATATTAGCCTTATTCAGTAGATGTGACCTATTTGTTGTGCTTTAATTTACATTAAGTTTTTTGGTTCAAGTGTTGGTTAAAATTGGTTTCTCAGGAACTGTGGACTAAAGACATGAAATTTGGGCTATTTGTGCCTCTGATATAGGAGAGGCAGTTGTAGGTTACTGCCTTGAAGCCAAATTTCCAATGCCTTTGTCAGTTACTGCCTTCTAGCTAAATTTCTACAACACATACAGTTAGAGCAATGACACCTTTAAACTCAGGTGAGCGATTTAGGGCCACTTGGCCCTCTTGTTTCATATAAAACAATCCCAAAATTCTAGATCCATCTTCCAAGATGGATCTAGATTTTTGGGATAGTTTTGAAAGAGAAAAACATTCTATCGCTGAATTACACTAGACTGATATACACATTTGAGGGTTAACTCCAGTCCCATAACCAAGTAAGTATGGAAGGGAAACAAGCAATTAAATCTGCTTTGCCTTATATTCTTTTGCAGCTTAGTCTCAATCTATTCAACTATAATGTTATGCATTTCTTTGGACCCTGAATGGATTGCTGTTTAACCTGCTCATGTGATCATCTGTATTAAAGGTTCACTTGTCATAAGCAGCCAAATCGTCTAGATCCCTTAAACTATAAAACAGAGCAAATGAACCTGTTCTAAGGGGTCACCTGTTTTAAGCAGCAGATTTTTGTCCATCCCTTGTTGGGTAACCCTTTAGAAAGGTTTGACTGAAGTCAAAGCTGTCTTAGGGGTCACCCAAAGGGAATGCACAAAAACTGGCTGCTTAAGGCAGGTGACCCCATAATACAGGTTGATTTGCACTGTAAGTTGGCTCAGAAGATCCCAGGAAGGTGGCTGCTAAAGACAGATGAACCTTTAATACAGTGACTTCCTAAGACAGGTTTGATTACAATAGGATAAAAAATTTTTTATTAATTAGGACTTACATCACCAATCATTACACACTCGTCAGGTCCTAAATGAAGATCTTCAATAGCCGAAGTGAAAAATCCTTTCTCTGGCTTTCCTACTACTTCTGCCTTAGTTCCTGTAGCAAATTCTAATCCTTCCACAAAAGGCCCTAAAAAGAATACCATATTTATTAAATATTTGGAAACCTTGACAATATCTATAACAACTCCTTCCATCTTTAAGGTTGATGGGTACATCTTCAAGGGGCATTTTGCTTCTTTTTTAAAGGGGGACTACTCTTAGTAGAAAGAATTTGCTCCCCAGGAGGAAATTATTTCTTTCAAAAGTAAACCCATTTTTGAGAGTTTTCTCACAGAAGCAAATTAGAAGTCACAAAGGGGGGGGGGGGGGGGAGGGGGCCGGCGCCTATAAGGCCCTTTTTTTAGCTCACCTGAGCCAGCGGCTCCGGGGGAGCTTATAGGATGGTAAGGCTCCGTCGTCCGTCCGTCCGTCCGTCCGTCCGTCGTCCGTCCACACCTTCAAACGACTTCTCCTCTGAAACCGCTGGGCCGATTGTAACCAAATTTCATATAGAGCCTCCTGGGACCTTAGGAACGAAAAGTTGTTCAAACGGTCCTGGTCACATGACCAACATGGCCGCCATGCCCATATATGGTAAAAACCTGAAAAAATCTTCTTCTCCGGAACCAATTGGCCGATGGCCTTGAAACTTGGTATGTAGCATCGGGTACACGAGTACTACCAAGATTGTTCAAATTGTGACCTTGGGTTGACCTTGACCTTTTTTATGGTAAGGTCAAATTTGCTTCCTTATGCTTTTATATGGCAAAATGCTGCAACATAAGATATCTTGGAAACTGGTGAAGATTTTGGCCTAAAAATTGGTACATACAGTCATATTAATGACTACATGAAGATTTATGAGTACAAGAGGTCAAGGTCATTCTTTGACCTTTGACCCAGAACTCTCATATTTTGACAATTTCAAACTTCTCCTCTGAAACCGCTGGGCCGATTGTAACCAAATTTCATATAGAGCCTCCTGGGATATTAGGAACGAAAAATTGTTCAAACGGTCCAGGTCACATGACCAACATGGCCACAACGCCCATATATGGTAAAAACCTTTAAAAATCTTCTTCTCCAGAACCAGTAGACCGATGGCCTTGAAACTCGGTATGTAGCATTGGGGACTCAAGTACTATCAAGATTGTTCAAATTATGACCCTGGGTTGACCTTGACCTTTTTTACGGCAAGGTCAAATATGGGAAAATGCTAGAACATGAGATTTCATTGTAAGTTTTGAAGATTTTGGCCTAAAAATTGGTACATAGAATCATCTTAATGAGTACATGAAGATTTTTGAGTACAAGAGGTCAAGGTCATTGTTTGACCTTTGACCCAGAAATCTCAAATTTTGACAATTTCAAACAATCTGCTCTAAAACCACTGGGCCAATTGAAACCAAATTTAATATAGAGCCTCGAGGGGTTGATGGAATGAAAATATTATCTAACGGTCCTGGACACATGACCAACATGGCCGCCACGCCCATATATGGTAAAAACCTTTAAAAATCTTCTTCTCCAGAACCAATTGACCGATGGCCTTGAGACTTTGTAAGTAGCATTGGGTACTTGAGTACTATCAAGATTGTTCAAATTATGACCTTGTGTTGACCTTGACCTTTTGCAACAAGGTCAAATATGGGAAAATGGTAGAACATAAGATTTCATGGAAAGTTATGAAGATTTTGACCTAAAAAATTGGTATATACAGTTGTCTTAATGAGTTCATGAAGAATTATGAGTACAAGAGGTCAAGGTCATTTTTTTACCTTTGATCCAGATTGCTCATATTTTGACATTTTCAACCATTTCCTCAAAAGCCAAAGGGCCAATTGTGAACACATTTCATATAGAGCCTCCAGGGGTTGATTGAATGAAAATTTGTTCAAAAGGTCCAGGTCACATGACCAACTTGGCCGCCATTACCACTTACGGGATAAATCTTTAATATTTTTCTTCCCCAGAACCAATACACCTATGGCCCTGAAACTTGGTAAATAGCATGGAGTACTAGAGTACCACCAAGACTGGTCAAATGGTGACCTTGGGTTTACCTTGACCTTTTTTGCCGCATGGTCAAATATGGGAAAATGCTAGAACATAAGAAATTATGGAAAGTTTTGGAGATTTTGGCCTAAAAATGGTATATATGGTTGTCTAATGAGTACATGAAGATTTATGAGTACAAGTGGTCATGGTCATTCTTTGACTTTTGACCCAAAACTTATATATTGACAATTTCAGACATGATAAGTATAAGCCACCTTGCCAATTGTTCAGGTGAGCGATACAGGGCCTCATGGCCCTCTTGTTTTGCCCAGGAGCAAAGTGTTTTATTTTCAGCTGATGATTAGACTATAGTGTCCGCTATATTATAGTGGTTAAGCTCCGTAAGCCCTACTTTTGGAATAATGGGGTTATTAAAGTGGGTGGGGTAAATCAACACGAACCAGGGGTGTCACATTATAAGCTATATTTCTCCCTCAAATTTAATGGCATTCATAAATACCTTCCTTTTTAAGTTGAAGTAATGTCTTTGGTGACATATTTTCTCAAATTCTATCTTTTAAAGTAAATTCTTATGTCTGCAGAATTTCTGTTCGAGACACTGTCAATTTTCATTAATTTTGGTACTTTGAATTCAATATATTCTACCATATCTCTAGAACAAATGGATGACTTCTTACCATACTAACATGGGTTCGCCGTTTGGAGAGTGCAAACTGTTGATTAAATTTTAGTGACCTTGACCCTTGTTTCAAGGTCACAGTAAGACTTACAATGTCAATTTTAAGTCAAGTTTTGGCCATGTCTAGACAGTAGCTCCTGAATTGATATGGAATTGTTCCCAAAAAGTGGCCTAAATTAAACATTATGAGGAGTTAGAGCATAGTTATGATTAAATGGCCATGACATCATGTTTAAATGGCCATGACATCATCTTCAAGGTCAAGGTCATGGCTAGACTGAACAGAGTTTAATCATAGATTTCATCAATCAGGCGGCAGGAATGTACCAAATCTGAGTGTTTTCATTTAAAAATCAATGTTTAGTGTGCACAGAATGACCTTGACCTTCGTATGAAGGTCAGTATTAGCCAAACATGATGAAACAGAATTGGGTTAAACTTAAAGGTTATAGAAAAGTCTATTGTTAAATAATGAACTTCTGAATGTATTGGTGACCTTCAGATCAAGGTCAAGGTCATTATATGCATATTAAGCATTATTTTACAAATAGAAACATACATATTTGTTACATTTATGCTTACTAGCTGTGTGAGATCTTTGGTTAAACTCTGTCTAGTCTAACCTTGACCTTATCCTTGAAGATGATGGCATGGCCATTTGATCATAACTAGTGCTCTAACTCCTCATAATGTTTAATTTAGGCCACTCTGGTCATGATTTCATATCAGTTTAGGAGCTACTGTGTAGACAATGGCTTAAAATTAACATTATAAGTCTTACTGTGACCTTGAAACAAAGGTCAAGGTCACCAAAATTTAATCAACAGTTTGCACTCTCCCAAGGGTGAACCCATGTTAGTTTGGTAAGAAGTTAATATATTGAATTCAAAGTACCAAAATTAATGAAAATTGACAGTTTCTCTAAAAGAAATTCTGCAGACATAAGATTTTACATTAAAAGATAGAATTTGAGAAAATATGTCACCAAAGACATTACTTCAACTTATAAAGGAAGGTATTTATAAATGCCATTAAATTTGAAGGGGAAATATAGCTTATAATATGACACCCCTGGTTCATGCTGATTTTACCCCACCCACTTTAATGACCCTATTATTCCAAAAGTAGGGCTTACGGAGCTTAACCACTATTGATTCAGTATAGCGGACACTATAGTCTAATCACCAGCTGAAAATAAAACATTTTGCTCTTGGGCAGAAAAAGGGCCTTATAGGCACCCTCCCTTTGTCTCACTTTGTAAAATGATGAAAAAATCTGGAGGTGTAGCTATATATGTTCCACCCAGTGGATTCATAAAACAGTTGGCAAATAGTCCAAACTCTTATCAGAATGCTCTTGTAGTGTGCTCCAATAGAGAAAATTGATCTGGATCTACAGTGTCAGCAAACACATCCTGTCATAGACCTCTTTAAAATGGCTGTAGTGCACTCTTGTACTCGTGACTCTTTCATAACATATGAGCCGTGACACGAGAAAACCAACAATGTGGTTGCGCGCCCAGCGCAGACTCAGATCAGCCCGGGCATCCGCCCAGTCTGATCAGAGTCTTCGCAGTCCGCATAGAGGTAGCTTAGGCCCTTAGCTACGCTTTAAGCGCTTAGAGAAGAGTGTGATCGGACTGGGCAGATTCCCAGGCTGATCTGTGTCTGCACTGGGCGCACAACCACATTGTTGGTTTTTTCATGTCGAGGCTCATATGTGGTTTGTTCAATCCTACTTGGTTAATGAAGGAACCCTAAGAAATCTAGACACAATAATGAAGGCTCAAGAAACACTGCACTGATTTACAGACTGGTTTGAGTATTTTCTGTTCACAGATAAGTTACATCACCTTTTTGCATGACACGGCTGAGTTGAGCAATGCCAAGAGAAATTGGGGTATTGTATTTGTGTGGCTATACACCTTTCCTATAATTCAGAGTCTGTTCGAGTTTTGTCCCTTGCAACGCCTGTGACGTCATCTATAGGATAGGCTATTGTTTTTCATTATGTAACCAAAAAATGCCGGTTTTCCGCATATTCAAAACTAACATTCAACGGTTAAAGGTAGGTTCCTGCACTTATGATGAGAGGTGTGTTCAAAAAATAGTTGTGTCTTTTTCTGCATTACATTTGAATAATTTTATTTTATGAATCTGGTGCTGCCGAGAAAACAGCCGGCTTTTGCTGAAAATCGTTGTTTTCTTGTGTTTATTTACTTTGCACAAACAGTGTGTTGGAATCCCTGCTCTAAAAATAAATTTGTGAAATATCTATAAATGCGTGACTTCTGGTGTCATTCTCCACAAGTTAGTTTTTATCTAGTCATGAGCTCTCCTGGAGGTTCTGGCATGGGGGCTGGATAAACAATATCCCAAAATGCAATGCAACATGACGTTCAGCAGCGTTTGTAATGTTTTGGCGCGAAAACAAAAATAGCACTAACAGGTGTGCGAAGCATAGTTAGGAAATCCTTCGATAAACGGCTTATCAATTACTTTTAACTTTATACTTTCTAGTGAAACTTATTAATATTCTTGTTTCAAGTGCTTTCCGACAATTAAGAAAAACAGTCAGCAAAATTTTGATACAGTCGAAACTCCAGGTATCAACCTTTAAGATTAAGACAACTATTTTGTTCCAGCTATATTTAGCTCTTTCTTTATCGGAAAATAAGCTTTATAACTTATAGCATATGGGAATTTGACATAAAATTAAAAGATTTCCGACTAAAATTTCGGGCCAAAATTACCGTAATCAAGAGCATGTATCACCAGTACAGCTTCCAAGACATAAGGAAAAGAAAGAAAATCGCGGAAGATGTTCAGACCGTTATTACAAAAGATACAAAACGAACGATTAGCTGATTATAAAGCAGACACACGCTAAAAATGACAACAAAGTGTACTGACATGGAATTTGTTTGTGTAATCACCGAATCGCGCGCATTGCCGCAATAAACAAACACCTATGATTGTGTATTACCTAGACACGTGTTCCGGAGGCAACCTTATCGTGAAATGGAAACGATCAAATCAATAATACCAAAGATAAGTGAGAGATGGAAAAAATAATATAAATTCAACCTCGGGTTCAAACTTACGGAAAACTGTCTGAATGCTGATGCATCGCACAAGAAACCATAAATATCAGCGCTATAATCTGCCCGGTAGTGATGCGTAGTTACTACCTGAATGCTGACGTTTTACCTGTCGGAAAAATGGAAAGAACTTTTCAGATTTACGAAACTTATTTATACGAAATGTAGCTCTTTTATATTGAATAAACGTGAATGTATTGCCGGGGTGTTAAAACACGGCGCCGATGAAAGGGGTCATGAAAATCATGAGCAACTTGTCGGGATTCTCAATATGATATTAAAATAAAATTTTTTTTTATATATATAGATTAAAAAATGTCACATGACACCAGGGCAATAATACTTTAATTTGGTCTTTTAATGTATTTTTTGCAGTTCACATTTACAAAACGTCTGCTTTATGCATGCTGTGTGCTTGCAGTTGTGATGCTCCTTTAGATGACGTCACAGTCTATTTGGGTAGATAACTCGTGCGCGACTTTATCGATATATAGGAAAGGTGTATAAGACGGATTTTCCCCTCCCTAGAATGACCCCAAATACATGTAGATCAAACAGTCTTATGAAATTCTGCTGTAAGGCCTAAAAAAAAAAAAAGCCGTGTTTCCACTAACCTGACCGACCCTGCTTCAGACCCCCCCCCCCCTCCCAAACCCCCCTCCCGCCCGACTCTGCTATTTTTATCAATAAAAGAACAAAATAAAAATTAAAACACCGACCCTACCATTTTCAGTTTCCAACCCTACCCAGACGGTTTCGTCTTTGAATTATCCCATTGTAATTTCGGTTTTTCACTACCTTTTTGTTGTTTTTGGCATTTAGTACCTTCCAAAATACAGATTTGACTTTTTCGAGCATGTAATATGAATTATCATATACAGTACAAGTCTCTAAAATACAATTTAATCAACAAAATACATGAACAAAAACATAAAAACATAAAAAATACAGGCCAAACCCTATT
Source organism: Ctena decussata (assembly GCA_963989385.1). Classification (NCBI taxonomy): domain Eukaryota; kingdom Metazoa; phylum Mollusca; class Bivalvia; order Lucinida; family Lucinidae; genus Ctena; species Ctena decussata. The sequence goes on from OZ022504.1 coordinate 56,668,748, forward strand.
TTTAGCTCACCTGAGCCGAAGGCTCACAGGTGAGCTTATAGTATAGGCAGGCATCCGTCGTCCGTCGTCCGTCGTACGTCGTCCGTCGTCCGTCCGTCCGTCAACATTTTCAAACGACATCTCCTCTGAAACTACAAGGCCCATTGTAACCAAATTTCATATATAGCATCTATAGGCAGGGGGAACCAATAATACTGTTTTTTATCCAAATCGCTTCGGAACTTTGGTTGCTATGGCAACTTAAAGTTTCCATTGACTTGTATGGGAAAAATTGAAAATTTGCATTTATTGCTATGTCACTGCAGATATTTTGACAAAACTTTAGCAGAAATGTTCCTTTAGTAGTCCTCTATCAACCACATGAAATTTATGTCAATTGCACAATTTGGCTGGTTGCCATGGCAACCGAATGATTAAAAATATAAAAAATATTCAAAAATCATCTTCTCAGAAACTATGCAACCAATAAAGCCCAAACTTCACAGAAAGGATCTTAGTACTGGCTTCTATAAAAATACTGTTTTTCTTGGCAATTGCTCTAGCAGTTTGGTTGCTATGGGAACTTAAAGTTGCCATTGACTTATAATGGCAAAATTGAAAATTTGCATTTATTGCTATGTCTGTGCAGATATTTTGACAAAATTTTTACAGAAATGTTCCTAGAGTAGTCCTCCATCAACCGCATGAAATTTATGTCAATTGCAAAATTCGGCTGGTTGCCATTGCAACCGAATGATTAAAAATAGAAAAAATATTCAAAAATCATTCCTTAGAAACTATGCAACCAATAAAGCCCAAATTTCACAGAAAGGATCTTAGTTCTGGCTTCTATAAAAGTACTGTTTTTCGTGGCAATTGCTCCAGCAGTTTGGTTGCTATGGCAACTAAGAGTTCCCATTGACTTATAATGGGGAAAATGGAAATTGGCAATTTTTGCCGTCTAACTGCAGATATTTAGATTTTTTTTTACAGAAATGTTTTTTGAGTAGTCCTCTACGATTCATATGAATTTTCTCCAAATCGCTGAATTTGATTGGTTGCCATGGCAAAATATAGGGTAAATTTTCGAAAAAAAAAAATCTTCTGCTCAGAAGCCATATGGGGGATGAAGCTGATATTGTGCAAACATGTTGATGACAGTAGCCTCTACATAAATTTTATTCTTTTTCTTCCAATCCCATAAGAACTTTGGTTGCTATGGCAACTTATAGTTTCAATTGACTTATTATGGGGAAAATGAAGCCATGAGGGGGATGAAGCTGATACTTCGCATACATATTAATAACATTAGCCTTTACCTAAAGTATGTTTTATATTATCATTGCCCATGTGAATTCGTTGCTATGGCAACTTAAAGTTTCCATAGACTTATAATGGGGAAAGTGGACATTTGCTATTTATTTCTGTGTTACTGCAGATATTTTGACAAAAGCTTTACCGAAATGTTCCTGGAGTAGTCCTCTACCAACCATATGAATTTTTCCCAAATACCTGATTTTGATTGGTTGCCATTGCAGCTGAAAGGCCAAATTTTCACTTTTTATTTTTTTTTTATTTTGCCAAAGAGCTTCTTCTGAGAAGCCATTAAGGGGGGATATTTTTTTTTTTCATAAATGTTTGTGATATTATCCTCTACATAAATGGTGTTTTTTATTGCTGTTGTGCATGGTGTTTTGTTGCTGTAACCTCAGTGCTCAGGTGAGCGATATAGGGCCATTGGCCCTCTGGTTTTTTTCGGGAGAAAAAATAAGATAAAAAAAAAGTTTTCCTACCTACCAACCAGATTTTTTTCAGCATATTAGTGGAAACACAGCTATTTTTTTTTTAGGCCTAATATGTTTTTTTCCTTTCCAAAATAATCCCAAAGATCTAGATCTGTCTTGTAAAATGGATTTAGATTTTTGGGATTGTTTTGGGAGGGAAAAACCTCCATCTTGCATCCGAAGAAATATGGTATTAAAACCGTTCCATAATAAAGACTTTGGTCAGCTTGCCCATCTGCACATTGCCAATGATGATATTCTGTCAAAGATTCTAAAGGATTAAGAGATTACACATGCAAACATAGATGACTTTCAACAGACAGCACTTTGCTGTTCACATGTCTGTGCTCATTTTCTGAGGCTATGATCATGAAGTGATACAAATGCAACACAATTTCATTCTCATCTGTCTAATCCTGTCTATGCATTGTCACTAAACAGAGCTAAACCAGAAAACTCAAAGCAAAGTTTACACCACTGATGCCTATGGTGACAACACTATAAAAGTAATATCTGTGTCTAAGTTCTGCTAGCCACAGGTGAGACAAAGAAATGACAGAAAAGACGTAAGTGCAAGTTCTGTACCTGGTCCCAGTGCAAGTCCATCTTTTCGCTTGTAATACCTGGCTTTATGTATTGCTATCAGTGGGGAACCATCAACAAGAAGTCTGAAACAGATATTTTGCCACAAAGAAAGATAACTCTTTCAAAAGGGAAGATAACTCACAAAAGTCCTACACCAGTATGTGCACAATTTCTATTCTGAGCCAGAGAGATTTTGAAATATTCTCTCAGCTGTAGCTGTCTGTTGAAAATCATAAAACTTTGATAAATAGGGGAAAATCCCATGCCAAACCGGACAAGAAATTGGGGCACCTAAACTGGTTGCTGTAACTGTCTTAAACACTCATTAATTTGATTTTACTATATGCCGGAGTATTAAGTGCTTACAAAAGGGAAAACAGTGCAGGCACTGATAAGACTGCTCCTGAGAGCAGACTCATATAGGTCTACACTGTTTGCTAGAACAATCTTGTTCCAGAATTTGATAAATAATGGTACCTCAAAACCTATATCTCAATATATTTTGTCCAAATGAAACTTTTCTCTCATGATTTTTGAGGCAGCAAGCATTCCCTCTGGGAAAAGATGGATTTGTACAGATTTTAAAATGGAAGAATCAATTACCATTCAGGTGATGTGTTCAAACAGATGATGTGTTCAAATAGTTGTTATGGTCAAATAGATGATTTGTTCAAATGGATGATGGGTTGGTTTAAACAATATTTTATTAATCAATTCACATTAAACAATTTATAATCTCAAGTATCAGGATCTGACAGTAAGCTATAAGCTATAATGTATGGTGGGTTCAAACGGGTAGTGTGTCAAAAGGCTGATGTGTTCAAATAGATGTGTTCAAATAAATGGGTTGTTCATACAGATGGAGTGGTCAAATTGATGATGACTGTGTTCAACTAGATGGAGTATTCTCCTGAATGATGTGTTCATATACATGTAGATGATGTGTAGAAATGAAGTGTTCAAGATGGAAGATGTTTTTAAACAGATGATGTGTTCAAATGAATGGTGTGTTCAGATGGATAATGTCTCAAATGGATGGTGTGTTCAAATGGATGGTGATGATTGTGTTCAGCTAGATGGAGTATTTAAATGGATAGTGTGTTCATATAGATGATGTGTTTAAATGGTATGTTCAAATGGATGGATGATGTTTTTCAAATGGACATGTTCAAATATTTGTAGAGCAGCAAGGTACATACCAGAACTCACCTGAAGGCCTGATTCATATGATCATATGAAGACTTAGCTGGTGCTAAACCAATCACAACTGAGTCTAGCTGACTTTGGGGTACCCCTACAAAAGTGCAACAGTCAGCAAGGTTTACAATATCTACTGCAGTTACCCCAAATACTCTGATAGTAGTACTAAAGCAAACAGAGCACCCAGATCAGGCTCCTGAGAAGCAGCCCAGAGCCTCGGCTGGTCTGCCTGTTGCCTATAGTTTATATGATTCACAGGCAAATACCTGTGTCAAACTAGAAATGGCAGTTATGAAATGGCTCACTTAATACAACCTCCCATCCCCCTCCGCAGCCCGATTTTACATTTGTCCTAAACAAACTACAATAATTTGCTTTCCCAGTCTTGCTGATATCTGGGAGCTATAACTTTTTGCGTAAAAAAACTTCAAACCATGACATTTTAACAACGTCTTTTAAAAAGGAATTATTTGTTTCATGCTGAAAAGAAAGTCATTTAGTAAGTCATAAAAGACTATAGTTTTTGATGCTAGAAACTGAAAATTTTGGTTTTGTCCTATTCCACCTTAATCCAATGTGTGGTCAAGGATCTGATCTGGGTCTGCACTGTTTGCTGTTTGCTCAGACCTATCTGTCCCAATAATAATATTTAGAATTTATATGGTAAACACTTCCCATATCAATGAAAATTCTGTATACCCAGAAACTCCTCTAAGGCTTTGTCATCCACTAGAAGTAAGGGAGACAATTTCCTCTTGTTGATCAAGTTCCTGGCAGCAGTAAGGGAGGTAAACACTTGTTCTTCTTTGATGTTGAAACTAATCTTATGAAGTCTTTCCAATAATACCTTCTTTGATTCCTTCGTTGTGTTGGTGACAAACTTAATTTTCAGGTCTGTTTTGCAAAGCCTGAAAACAAACATATTTATAACAAAGAGTTCTAAATAAGAACGGATATTTGAGCTAAGATACAACAAAACCAACAAAGTGGCATGTGTGCCCAGTGAAATCTCAGATCAGTCTAATCAGAGTCTTCTCTGTTCACATGGAGATAGCTTAGATCCTTTGGTAACCTTAATGTGCACAGTGAAGACTGATCAGACTGGGTGGCTGCCCAGAGTCTTCGCTGGGTGCACATGCCACTTTGTTGGTTTTGTCATGTCATGGCTCATTTATAATACATCAGAGCTAATTCTAGTATGTCCTGAAGGGGAATGGATACAGGGGGACAACCCTACCATTTTTACTTTTGACCCCCTTCTCTATAGGGATAGACTCTTATGGTCTTAAAGAAAAGTTGCTCCTAAAGGGGCACATTCTTCCCTTTAAGAGTAGACCCTTTTTAGGAAGAGTTTCATTGCCCAGGGAAGCAAACAGAAAGTCACAGAAGTTATTCCCCTTTGCAAAAATGATAAAAATAACATGAAAGTGTACTCATGCATGAGAAGAGTGAGTACACTCTCCTATTATTTTTACCAGCACAACAAACATTTTTATATGGATGGCCTAAAATAAGTGTGGCCCCACATCAGCAGTGCCTTATCCAGGTTGTTCCTTTACATGATTTTTAGCTCACCTGAGCCAGCGGCTCCGGGGGAGCTTATAGGATGGTAAGGCTCCGTTGTCCGTCGTCCGTCCGTCCGTCCGTCCGTCCGTCCGTCCGTCCACAATTTCAAATGACTTCTCCTCTGAAACCGCTGGGCCGAATGTAACCAAATTTCATATAGAGCCTCCTGGGACCTTAGGAACGAAAAGTTGTTCAAACGGTCTGGGTCACATGACCAACATGGCCGCCATGCCCATATATGGTAAAAACCTAAAAAAATCTTCTTCTCTAGAACCAATAGGCCGATGGCCTTGAAACTTGGTATGTAGCATTGGGTACACGAGTACTACCAAGATTGTTCAAATTATGACCTTGGGTTGACCTTGACCTTTTTTACGGCAAGGTCAAATTTGCTTTCTGGTGCTTTTAAATGGGAAAATGCTAGAATGTAAGATTTCATGGAATCTATTGAAGATTTTGGCCTAAAAATTAGTTTATAAATTCATCCTAATGAGTACATGAAGATTTATGAATACAAGAGGTCAAGGTCATTCTTTGACCTTTGACTCAGAACTCTCATATTTTGACAATTTCAAACAATCTCTTCAAAAGCCACTCGGCTAATTTAAACCAGATTTCATATAGAGTCTCAAGGAGTGTAGGGAATGAAAATTTGTTCATACAAGCAAGATCACATGACCAACATGGCCGCCAGGCCCATATATGGTCAAAAGCTTTAAAAATCTTCTTCTCCAGAATAAGTTGACCGATGGCCTTGAAACTTAGTATGTAGCATTGGGTACTAAAGTACTATCAAGATTGTTCAGATGATGACCTTTGGTTGACCTTGGCGTTTTTTATGGCAAGGTCAAATATTGGAAAATCCTAGAACATAAGATTTCATGGAAAGTTTTGAAGATTAAAACCTAAAAATTTGTATATACATTCATCTTAATGAGAACATGAAGATATATGAGTAATAGAGGTCAAGGTCATTCTTTAACCTTTGACCCTGAACTCTCATATTTTGACAATTTCAAACAATCTCCTCAAAAACCAATAGGCCAATTGAAACCAGATTTCATATAGAGCCTCCAGGGGTTCAGGTAACGAAATTTATTCAAACAGTCGAGGTCAGATGACCAACATGGCTGTCACGCCCATATATGGTAAAAAGCTTTAAAAATCTTCTACTCCAGAACCAATTGAGCTACTTGGCCAATTTCAGAGATAGCTGCCTTGTGCTGAGGGAACAATTGATTGATTGATTTGATTGATTTGATGCTTAACATCCATGGTAAACAACTATGGTCATGTCGGGACGGTCAGTTAACCTGACCACACTGTTCTTGGGCAGGCTTAGACCTCCTAAGCAGTTAAGCAGTACTAAGTGCTCATACTTTCGCCAGTAACTGACAACTGCCCTTCTTGAATCAGCGGTAGGATAAGCTAAAGTATGTGGCCAGACTGGGTTTCGAACCCAGGACCTCTGACTTATGAGTCAGGCGCCCTACCGATTGCTGAGGGAACAAAGGTGCCCTACCGATTGCTGAGGGAACAAAAGTTAATTCAAAGGGTCCAGGTTACATGATGAACATGCCCATGCTATGCCTATCCATAGTAACCAGCAGTTAGTTCAAAGTGAAATATAGGTATAGCTTTTCCAGCATCAGTGTTGGGGTTGTAAACTTCCATTGAATTTTCTGGTTAGCATTGATTTGTGACAGTGCACAGAAAGAGAAAGTACATTCAGCTTAATTCTCGTATTTTTATGAAACTTGGTATTTGCAAATTAATACAACTGGTTGAAATTTTTCAGTGAACAAAGCTTTCTAATACTGTAAAATTGCTTTTTTACATGTTCTTTATTTCAAAGTTTTCTTTCGGAATTGTTGGGCAGTTCTTAAAACTCCAGAACTCATTGTGATATGATTATGGTTCTTGGTTACTGTGGTTCCACTCATTGCCCTGTATGTGAAATTTTATCTACTGCCCTTCAATACTTTCAGAGATTCCATGATCTGAAGTCAAGAGTGCTAATCGCTGGACGGCAAAACCAAATCAAGTTAAAACATCGTTGGCAGAAGATAACTCAAGACTACTTCTTGTTCAAGCCCATTGCTGGCTTAATGTAAAGCGTACCCAAGGAGTTATCCATATATAACAGTATTGTTGTATAGCTGCCTTTGCCAGCAGTCATTATTGCAGATTTATTTTGTGAAATTGGAAATTTTAAACAGTTGAAATTTTATTGCTTCTACCACAATTTATATCTGTACAAGGATACTGTTATAATGTGTTGGGGTAATTGCAGGCGTCAGTGTACCAGGTATTGAAGTGCCACTGGTGTAAAAATTATACATTATTCTGACGTTATTTCTAACAATTTCTCTTTATTAGATCAGCAGCAACTGATATTAATGTTGAAAACACTTATAATTAGTGTTGCTGAATAATAGAGATGATATTTCTACCAGTGCAGTCTATGGGCCTCTTCTTGGAATGTAATCGTCTAGCTGATCATGCAGAATACTTTTTTCTATTTACTTTGTTTTAACTGTAAGAGCCTACAATATATGAGATAATAATTCTAATCTTTACAATATAGTCATAATGCTTTTGACACTACATTGATGCAGTTTATGTTTTTCAATGAACAATATATGATGACAAGTTTACTCAATTTTTCTGTAAATACTTTATAATACTCTTATGCACCAAGTCTGTTAGTAAATTACAACAAAGAAATTGTTAAATACATGTATGTTATTAATCTTGAAAAACACAGTGTGAATAGTTTCATACAGTTTGATAAATCTTTTGAGTAAATTCAAACTTAAGAAGAGCTGTATTTTTTAACAAATTAAAGTTAAACAAGTGGGATAGATTCTGTCGCTAAAAAACTTTGGCATGAATAGATTGTACTGTTTGATGATATCCATTTCTTTTATAGGTATCAAATCAAGCTTCATATGAACTGTTATATTTCAACGAACTTCTGTAAAAGTGAGTGATATTGTTGAGTTGTGTTGTATTCTGAAATTGGATCATTTATGTGATATTGAACATTGTACAGGATGCCTCGAACAAAGAACTGGAGACGATCTGCAGCCAGAAGGACAGTTTTGGATAGAAGCTGCAACTACCAGACTGGGTTGACTCCTGAGTCGACTCCTATATTCGGGTTGACTCCTGAGTCAACTCCTAAATTCGGGTTGACTCCTGAGTCGACTCCTAAATTCACAGACTTCCGAGTCTGTCATGACCAAGGGCCTCATAGAGGCAAGACCTGTCAGCGTGCAGGCACATCAAAGGAATAAACAATGTCTTTTGACCAAAGATTATAAAATAGACACACAAAGTACAGATCTTAATCAAAGGAATGAACAAAGTCAATTGACCAAAGATTATAAAGCAAGTTTTCTAGAGAAACATTGTCAAATAGAGTCACAGAGTTCAGATCATAGTACTTTTCTGTACAAATCTGGTACCACTACTTTCTCAGATATATTGACCAATACTAAGGGTCCTTGCTTGACTGAAGCTGATAATGGAAGTCAACTGTTTCAGCAAATTTCATTTTTGACATCAGTCAAACCATTTCATTCACAGTCATTTATCTGTGGCTCATTTCATCAAGGAAGTGACAGATTCAGTGTAGAATCTCGGGGAAGCCAGTGTGTGTCAAATGCTCTTTGTGCCCTTATTCATGCTCAGTTTTCAAATAGTTGCTCAAGTACTGAGGTAGATCAAATACTTATTGAAGGAGATATTCTGTACAAAAAAATCTTATCTTCATTGAAAACTAAACAGAAATACATCAGCAGATTGTTAACTTTTGATGAAATTCCAGAAACTGTAAATGTCTTCAAGACAGATATACATATCATAAAGTCAGATGTTGTTTCTGGCATTGCAGTACAGCAATTTGGTAGCACGACTTCTCCAACTCTTCACGAGTCAATGTACAGAGCATTTCAATCCTCTTCATATGTTCTGGTCATGATTGGTGCAATATGTTCTGCAGTATACAAAAAAGATGGCATGTACAATTTTTTTGATTCACATTCTCATGCTCAGAATGGTCTTTCATCATGTGATGGATTTTCAGTTTTGATAAGATTCTGTTCTTTAGATGAATTGATTACTTACATGTATGCATTATATGATAGCATGCAAATAAATATGACAACACAGTATGATTTGCTGCCAGTTGCTCTGACATTTAGAGAAAATTTTCATGTTGGCACAGATCAGAACTTCTCACCTGAAATAAAAAGTGGAAGTGAACTTGAATACAGGGTTACTGGTGATTCAGAATGTCTTCTTGAAAATTATTTTGAAGATCAAAATGTCAGACAGCAGAAAAAAGCACAAGGTATTGCTGTTGAAATGAGTGAGGAGAAGAAAACCTGTGATAACAAACTGAAGAAAAGGCGCACAGTGTACTATGCTGCATTTAAAAGAAAACAAAGGAGTAGGTTAGCTTTTAAAGAAAAAATAAAAAAATAAATCAGCTTGCATCAAAGCAGTCTGCTAGAAAGAAGCCAGGTGTTTTAGCACAGGAATGTGCCCAGAAGCAGTCTGCCAGACAAAACCCAGCTTTTAAAGAAAATGAAAGAGTAAATCAGCTTGCATCAAAGCAGTCTACTAGAAAGCAGCCAGCTTTTAAAGAAAAGGAAAGAGTAAATCAGCTTGCATCAAAGCAGTCTACTAGAAAGCAGCCAGCTTTTAAAGAAAAGGAAAGAGTAAATCAGCTTGCATCAAAGCAGTCTGCTAGAAAGCAGCCAGCTTTTAAAGAAAAGGAAAGAGTAAATCAGCTTGTGTCAAAGCAGTCTGCTAGAAAGAAGCCAGCTTTTAAAGAAAAGGAAAGAGTAAATCAGCTTGCATCGAAGCAGTCTACTAGAAAGCAGCCAGCTTTTAAAGAAAAGGAAAGAGTAAATCAGCTTGCATCAAAGCAGTCTGCTAGAAAGCAGCCAGCTTTTAAAGAAAAGGAAAAAGTAAATCAGCTGGCATCAAAGCAGTCTGCTAGAAAGCAGCCAGCTTTTAAAGAAAAGGAAAGAGTAAATCAGCTTGCATCAAAGCAGTCTGCTAGAAAGAAGCCAGCTGTATTAGCACAGGAATGTGTCAAGAAGCAGTCTGCCAGACAAAACCCAGCTTTTAAAGAAAAGGAAAGAGTAAGTCAGCTTGCAGCAAAGCAGTCTGCTAGAAATCAGCCAAATGTATTAGCACAGGAATGTGCTCAGAAGCAGTTTGCTAGACAAGACCCAGGTTTTAAAGAAAAAGAGAAGATATATCAGCTAGCTAGTAAGCGGAAGCAGCAAAGGCAAAACCCTTTCTTCTTGGAATGTGAGAGGATTGCTCAGGGGCAGCGTAGGCAAGAGAAACGAAAATTGGAAGATACACTTGAGCTGAGCAGGCAAAAAGGCGTAAAATTGCTGAAGAAAAATCACATGAAATTGAGCCATGTGAAGTAACTGATAGAAAAGCACATGAAAGTATAGCAGCATGTCTCAAACAGTTTCATGAAAATATTTCAGTAGGTCCTCTGTTTGTATGTACTTGTTGTCACCAAACATGGTTTAGAAAAAGTGTATCAATGCTGAAAAACACTAACATTATGACATACAGTTTGAAGTATTGCACAAAGTTTAAATCAGTCAATAATGAAGAGTGGATATGTCACACTTGTTTGTCAGCAGTAAAAGATGGTAAAATTCCCAGACTGTCAGTTGCAAATGGAATGAAATGGCCAAACAAACCTCCAGAGTTAGATTTGCATCAGCTTGAAGAAAGATTAATAGCACTGCGTATTCCATTCATGCAAATTAGAGAACTGCCACGTGGTGGGCAGTATTCACTGAAAGGAAATGTAATCAATGTACCGGTTGATATTCAGCCCACTGTGAACTCTCTTCCAAGACCTATGGATGAAAATTTTACAGTTGCCATCCAACTGAAGAAAAAACTGTCATACAAGAAAATAGACTTCAAAGAAAATGTAAGACCGATGAGAGTTCTGACAGCATTACACTGGCTTTTAACAAATAGTGACATGTATAAAAATTCAGGCATTACAGTTGACAACAACTGGTTTCAAGCAGTAACTGAAAGTGCAGAGGATAATGTAAGAGAGTTTCTAGAAGTGTCAGTACAAAATACAAATCTTGATAGCAACTTAAATAATTCTGTGCTGGATGAAGATAAAACAGTTCCTTCAGGACCTAAAGACAAAGAAAATGTTGATGGATATGAATCAGATGGATTCAGTGAGGTGGATAGTAATGAGCGTGTTGGAAATGTTGATACGTTAGTGGATGATGCTAATATTGAAAATAAGTTTGATCAAGTGTTGACCTTTGCTCCTGGAGAAGGACGACATCCCCTTAGTTTGTATCAAGATACAGACGCAGAGTATTTGTGTTTTCCTACTATATTTTGTGGTCAGAGGCGTCCTGATAAAACTGAGAGAACAACTCTAGTTCATTACAGTGACATTGTTAAATGGGAGCTACGAAGCATTGATAGAAGAGCTGCCCAGTATGTCCCAAACATTTTCTTTAAGCATAAAAAGTTACAAATGAAACAAATAAGTGACAAAGTTAATTTAGCTGTAAGAAGATGTAAAAGTAAAGGCAAGAAAATTACAGCAGCTGAGGCAAGAGATCCAGCATATTTGGAGAAGCTTGTGAAACTTGATGAAGGTTATTGTATATTTCGTCAGCTAAGAAATTCTCCAGCTTATCTAGAAAAAAGGAAGAAAGACATATTTGCAATGATCAGGCAACTGTCTTTACCAACTTGGTTTGTATCTTTGTCAGCAGCTGATACTAGATGGAATGCTCTTTTGAAGATGTTAGCAAAACTGAATGATGCAATTGAATATGCAGACAAGGATGTAGAGGCTTTAACTTGGCAAGAGAAAACAAGACTTGTTCAGAAAGACCCAGTAACTTGTTCCAGATATTTTGATCACAGAGTGCAAGAATTCTTGAACACTGTCCTTAAAAGTGAGATTGAGCCTATTGGGAAAGTGATAGATTTCTTCTATAGAGTAGAATTTCAGCAACGTGGGTCTCCTCATATCCACATGCTTATTTGGATTGAAAATGCTCCCAAGTTGGAAAAAAACACGGAGGAAGAAATAATTCAGTTTGTTGATAAATACCTTACATGCAGTACTGATGAAGAAGACATTGGGGAGCTTGTTGAACTTCAGTCACATAAGCATTCAAAGTCCTGCAGGAAGAAAGGAAAGGCAATATGTAGATTTGGATTTCCTTTGCCTCCTCTTCCAAGAACAATGTTATTGCATCCTCTGGATGAAGACGTAGAGAAATACAAAAAGAAACATTCAGAACTTCAAAAATCCATGAATGAGTACAAAGATGTCTCTGAAATTGCATTTGATGATTTTTTGGAGCAAGTTGCCAAGATGGATCTTGAAAATTACATCAAGTGTATTAGAAGTTCTCTCAGTGCTCCCAAAATTTTTCTCAAGCGGAATCCAAATGAGATGAGAATTAATTTGTTTAACAGAACGATTCTTCTTGGATGGAAAGCAAACCTTGATATTCAGATGGTTCTTGAACCATATGGTTGTGCAGCATATGTTGTTGGATACATAAGCAAATCTCAAAGAGGCATGAGCGCACAGCTTGATGCAGCAGCAAGAGAAGCTCGTAAAGGAAATTTTGATATAAAGAAACAAGTAAGACATATTGGAAATGTGTTTTCAAATTGTGTAGAAGTGAGTGCACAAGAAGCAGTATATCTTGCTTTGCAGATTCCTTTAACAAAAGCTACAAGGGATATTGTTTTCATCAATACTTCTATCCCAGAAGAAAGAATATTTTTACTGAAATCTAAATCTGTACTTGAAGAACTTCCTGCTGAATCTACAGACATAGAAGCAGATAATATAATTCAGAGGTATGCAAAACGACCTAGACAACTTCAGAAATTCTGTTTGGCAGATTATGTCTCTACAGTTGACGTTGTTTATCCCAAAGAGAATAGGTTACCTGAAAGGACTGGAGATACAAATGAGGATGATGGTTGTTCATGTGAATCTAGTGATGAAAATGATGAAGATGATAATGATGAGAATATTAAATCTGAAAATCATGGATCAGACTTGTTGTATGTGGCAAAGAATGGAACAAAGTATAAACATAGGAGAAATCCTAGAGTAATACGTTATGTGAGGTATAATGTAAAGAAAGACCCAGAAAATTACTACAGAGAACGACTTATGCTGTTTATGCCCTGGAGAAATGAAGCAAAAGATTTGTTAGGTTCATTTGAAACATATGAAGCTCACTACAATGTCTTGAAAGACACTCTTGAATCTAAACGCAGCCAGTATGAACATCATATTGAAGAACTTGAGCTTGCAAGGCAAATGGCAGAAGAGGAAGATGCTTATGATGAGATAGCACCTAACACAGAGCATGAAAACAGAGAAGCAGTAGAAGAAGGTGAAAGAGAAGCTGAAAACTTTGTATATTTTAATCCAGATAGAGTAGTGGAACATCGACAGTATGATATTGGTATAGAGATACAGTTTGCTTGTTCAGTTCCATCTGTAGAAATAAATGGAGTCATGTTACCAGATGAACAGTACTTAAATTTGCTCAGAAGTTTAAATTTGAGACAAAGAGAATTTTTCAATCATGTTCTGTATTGGATAAAATGTAAAGAAGAACCACTTTACGCATTTTTATCAGGTGGAGCTGGTGTTGGCAAATCTGTGCTAATTAAAGCACTGTATCAAAGTCTGTATAGATTTCTTAATCTGAGGGAAGGAAAAAATCCTGATGATATTAGAGTTCTTCTGTGTGCCTACACTGGCAAAGCTGCATATAATATTAATGGTGTCACTATTGCTTCGGCTTTCTTAAAGAAGTTCAAACAAGGTAGCGACCTTTTGTCAGCTGATGAACTCAACACATTCAGAGTAAAATACAGACATTTAAAAGTTATTATTATAGATGAAGTCTCTATGGTAGGAACAAACACACTGACCTTTTTAGATACACGTTTGCAACAGCTTACTGGAACAAAAGTCAGTTTTGGCGGTTTAAGCATCATTGCTGTGGGAGACTTGTACCAGCTAATGCCAGTGTGTGACAAGTGGATATTCAGTGACCCCTCAAAGGGTGCTTCAGCTCTATCATATAATTTATGGAAGGATTATTTTAGATTGTATGAGCTTGTTGATATCATGAGACAAAAAGATGATGTTGACTTTGCTCAGATGCTGAATCGGCTTCGACAAAATGAGCTGACAGAAGTTGACAAAAATGAATTAAAGAAACATATTATCAGTCCCCATATGACAAATTATCCAAAAGAGGCTCCTCATTTATTCACTGAAAACAAGTTTGTAGATAGACACAATGAGAATTATTTGAATAGATTATCAGAAGAAAAAGTTGTCATCCCATGTCATGATACAGTTGTTTCTGCAAATATTTCTACAAACAAATGCAGAAAACTCATTGAAGCACTTCCAGACGATTCCAACAAAACTGCTAATTTACAAAAGCTGTTGACAGTAGCAGTTGGAATGATTTATGATATAACAGTCAATGTCAATGTGGAGGATGGTTTGACAAATGGCTCGACATGTGTTGTCAAGTTCATTGAGTACAAAATGGAAGGCACAGATCGTCCCAGTATTATATGGGTTTTGTTTCAAGATCCTCAAATTGGCCAGTCAACTCGTGAGAAATTTTCTAATAGGGGTTTATACAGCACAAACATAGATAAAGCATGGACTCCAGTATTTGATATAGAACGAACATTTATATACAACTTCAAAACATACCAAAGAATTCAATTTCCTTTGAAACCATCAGCAGGTAAAACTATCCATAAAGCTCAGGGGTCTACAGTTGATGAAATTGTAGTAGACTTGTCTCAGACAAGAGTCAGGAAACAACCACATATTCATTATGTTGCTCTTAGTAGAGTGAGAAAACTAGAAAATTTATATATTTTGAATTTGAATGAGGCAGCCATGGCTGTGGATGAAAAAGTGAAAATCGAAATGCAGCGGTTAAAAACAGAGGCACTTCTTGAACTCTGTTATGTTCCTTTATATAAAGTTAATTCACAGAAGGTCAAAATTGCATTTAATAATGCAAGATCCTTGCATAAGCACTTTAAGGATATTGAATTTGAGCCAAATGTTTTGTCAGCAGATGTGATTGGGTTTGCAGAATCCAGACTGTGTGCAAGAGATGATAGTAATCATTTTGTTCTGAAGAATTTCAAACTGTTGAGAATGGATGAAACAGGGCATGATTCTGGCAACAGGCCATACCATGGACTTGCTTTGTACATTAAGGATTATTTTGAAATTCAGAGAATAGAAAAATTCCATTCTGACATATGTGAATTTATGTTTGCCACCATGTACAGCAATGTAAAGGGATGTTTCCAAGTTGCATACTTCTACAAATTCCCTAAAAGTGGGCAAACCAATTTAAAAGATGATATTCACCATCATCTTGTTCCATTGGTTGATATGCATACCAAATTAGTGATTATTGGTGATTTTAACATAGATGCAAATGACAACTCTTCGAATTTTATAAATTTCATGACAAAACAATTTAAATGTGAGCAATGTATCAATCAGTCAACTACTGATTCCGGATCAGTGATAGATTTGATTTTTACAAACTGTCCTGCAGTCAGTGATGTTGTTGAAGCTTACTGGAGTGACCACAAACTTGTTTATTGTGCACTAGATGTATAGATAAAATACAGATTATGCATATCAAAGAACACATAGAATTCACCCACAAGTTAATTAGCAATACCAGCCTCCAGTCAGAGGTTGGTATTGCTGGTGGTTATAAGAAGGATTGGGTGGCCACCAAACCAAATTCTGTTATTTGCCTTCCTAGGCAATGGACTGGACATGTTCACTGCTTTTTATCCTTACCTTATTTATTCATTTATAAGATTGAGGTTTCCAGTTTTCATTTTCAAAACAATCCTAAAACCGTAGATCCATCTTAGAAGATGGATCTAGATATTTTGGATTGTTTTAGAGAGAAAACCCATTTACAAAGGTACCATAGATCATTTGTTAGGGTGTAGCAAGTTATAAGTTAGAATTCAGGTTTGGAGATAGAGTTTTTCCCTTCCAAAACAATTTCAAACACTAGATCCATCTTACAAGATGAATTTAGATTTTTGGGATTGTTTTAGGAGAGAAAAGCTATATAGAGAGGTGCCAAGGTTAAGAGATTAGAGATGGTCAGTTAGATACAGAGAGTTACAGATTAGAATCCAGGTTCAGCCAGCCTGTGATTGGAAAACTCTTTCCATCAACCCAGCATAAGTGGGTACTTTTTTGAAGTGTGGGTGAAGGATAAAGCAGGTGGGCTTGCCTTCCATATGCTGTATCCAAGATACAGGGTCTTCTGTAGCTCATTGGGTTAACCACTGGCCTGCTGATCTGGCAGATTTGGACTTGAATCTGGCTGGAGGTAGAATTCTTACCAGCCGTAAATGGGGTTACATTGCATACAAACTTTCATTATCACCTTTCAGTTGTCCTGATATGGCTGAAATCTGTTACATACAGGCATCAGAATTACCTGTCATCCATTATCCGTGTATCCAAGATGCAGTGGGCCTTTAACCTCAGCTGCCTTATGAACAGGATGTTACTGGAAACCTTTTCCTTTCATATGTATTTCTTTATTAAACATAGAGTTATAGAAGATGTAAATTAGATAGTCATCTTTTCATCATTCATTATATGTTTTACCTCTGTATTCCTGTTTTGTTAGGTTGTGATAAGACAGAGTTTTTCCCTTCAAAAACAATCTCAAATATCTAGATCCAGCGTATAAGAACAATCAAGATTTTTGAATTTCTTTTGGAATGGAAAAACCTTTCCTATAAAAGAGTTTCATAAGACTGATTTAGATATTTGGGGTCATTCTAAGTTAGGAAAAATGCCATTTTATGACCGAGTAAATATGGTACTTAATAGTTTAAATAACAACATTTATGGTAGTTACAGTGTTGAAGGGCATTTTAGAATATTTCAGCTTGCATGCTTCATTTCAAAATTGATGTGCTTGTTAATTTCCTGCTGGTTAGGCATTTGTTCTTGTATTTAAACAGTAACTGTGGTAATACAATTTTCCAAGATTCTGCATTAATGAATAGTAAGTTTGACTATGATTAAGACTGCAGTAATATCAGGGTATACCAGTAGTCCCTGAAAAATGCTCAGTCAAATACTAGGATAAGCATAAACGTTCTCCATTGCTTTAGTAAAGACATATTATACTGTGTTGTCATGTCTGCAAATACACGAAGTGAGACATACATATTGTTTTTAAGTGGTGTAGTGGCACATAAGCTTAAGTTGGGTAATCTAGTTTAGCTCTATCTGGTGACATTGAGCAAATAAGCAGGACACAGCATTGTGCTGAGTTTTCATCAAGTAAGAGTAGATGCCTTGTTTTCAGAGAAACCAAAACCAAATTTTTATGTTTCGACTGTACACTACTTCTTTTCTTGTAAGTATAATTCTTTTTTTAGAATCATTTGTTAAGGAATACAGCCAGACCTGTCTTTAAGGCCAACTTTTATAAGCAAAAAACATTCTCAAGAGGGCTAAATCTCATATCCAGAATTAGGACTTATGATGTATATTAAGCTGTATTTAACAAGCAGTTTAATACCTTCCTTTTGAATTTTTAATTGCTTAAGACAAGTTTGACTGTTTATATCCAGCTGTTCAAGTGTTATATTGACTTTTCTGAGAATGCCATTTTCTATAAAAAAAAAAAAATGGCAAAATGTCAAAAACAATGATACCTCAAATGTGTCCAATCAAGCAGATGAACATTTTGTACATATATTCAGAGGCAAAAGAAAGTATACAGGTAATGCAGTCTCGATTTTTCTGCAGATGTCAACATATCTGCATAATACCTTGGTACTGTAGATAAATACAATCATTTTCGCATTATTTGCAACAATTTTCAGTACAATGTGTCATAGGATAAGGAAATTACATGGTTTTAAATGAACCAATGTCTAAGTCAACATTGTCGCTGGAGTAGTTCCCCTTTAAACGTACACTTTGTGGGCTGTAGAGTGGACTGTAGTATACTCACTCAGAGAAAGAAAAGAAATGATACAAAGTTACAGTGATACCGGTTAACTCGCTCAAAGTAAGAAAGGAATGGAAAAAAGTTGCACTGAAATGACACTTTTAAAATTATCTAGCATATACCAGTATTGAAAGCACCTGTTTTTAATTTATTGACCAATAAGTTTGCAGTTTGATTTTTGGCCAGCCACCTGTCTGTAGCCTAGAAGAAAAGAGTTGGATAATTAACTTGTAGAACAACCAGTGTGTAGTACAAACCTTGGATAACACAGCCACGGAACAAATATTTAAGATGAACTGTGAAGAACGCTAGCTTTGGTGAATCAAAAGCAGACATTCCTTGCTGTTGGAATCTAACACTGCATCATTATGTGGTATTTGACTTTCTACCAGGATGATACACGATTCACAGAACAGTTGATAACCATTGCCTGCTAGAAGACCATGCTCAAAACTGTTACATAAACACATATTTAATTATGACAGGGCTCAGTAGGCACAGCAGCGCATTCAAAAGACTCAAAATTGGTGGAAAACCAGTGCTGTTTAATGCTATATCAACATTCTGCTGATGAAAGTTGTCATGAAATGCTCCACAGGGAATGCAGGAAACACAGTGACTGCTTCTCAGACCCTTATGTACACTACAGGATATGGCATGTTATGAAGGTATGCTATTGCATGCCACATTTTCACATTTGTTTCATACAAGTGACATCTCATTAACCTAACACGTCAGGTGTAACAACATACAGCATACTGATGACAAATGACTGCTGTTCCAACAATGCATGTTATGATACGAGCTTGACAGTAGAACCTGCTCCTATCAACATCATGTGAATTGTCTACCATGTGGAATATTTTGTGTCATTTTGATAGATATCTACAGCCAGTGACATTAGCTCAAAGCAGGTCTTGATTTACATCTTAAATGCCATACCAGAGGGAGATGTTTGTAATTTCTTGCTGTGTTACCACTTAAGTAGAGCACAAACCCTTTGGTGTATTAATTTCATTTCAACTGTCTTATTATCTCTTAAGGCTTGTTAACAAAGTTACACCATATATATGACTGAAAATGGTGAATAGAGTACTTCAGCTATTGGATTAAGATTCCATAGAAATGTACTGAAATAAATTATCATAAACCTGTTGACAGTCATTATTATGTACCATTTCTTTTCTGGTATAGTATACTACCAGTCTGCAAATTTCTATTCACATAAAAGGTGCCACTATAAACTGTAATTGTTTCGGTGTTCATAGCAGGCAATCAACATTGAATCAATATTGATTCAATTGCCTAACATTGAATCAATGTTGATTCAGTGTTTATTCAATCTTGTGTCCTTGGGGGTTTTCATCTTCTATGTTCTAAATCATGAAGTTGATAATCACCAGGCAAAATAAACATTGGATGTCTCAGTTTCTGAATTTGTAAATATCATTTAATTAAATCACACAGTGGAGTATCACATACTATTATGTACCTACATTTGGGCAGATTGGGTAAGAAAATTTATCATTATTTCTTTAATACTCAATAAATTTTCATGCTTTAAAATGCAAATACCTTGTCACTTTTACAGCAAGCCATTACCAAAGAGCCATTTCCTTGCACACTGTGTTTTTCCAAAGAGCCTGAGGTGAGTCAGAGAGCCTTTGGTAAAAGTATTGTTGAAAACTGCAGCACGTAGCATAAAAACATATAAATAGTTGTTTGACACGGTACCTGCACTTTACCGCATAAAATCTCACTGAGTATTAATGAAATAATGAACAATTTTCTTGCCCATTCTGTCCAGATACAGGTACACAATTATAGCTGTTTCTCAAAATCAAGCTCTTGCATGAATATTTATTCACATTTTTGTTTATCTGAAACTAAAAAACAAAGAAAAAAAATAAATACATTAAAGAAGACTTAATTTCTTTCATTTTTCTTCAGTTTACCTAGTGCACAACTATCGTACTTGTCCACCTATAAGATGATGGGTTTCCCTTCCAAAAGTACCTTTAATATGTCAATCTTCTTAAAGGACCCACAAATACACATTCTATGCATTATATTTTATATGAATGCATTTGGAAATTTGGAAATAAAGAATTCATTTGGAAAAAAAAAAAGAAATCAGGAATTCTTGCATTTGGTGTAAAGTAAAAAGACAGGCAATGAGTAGGAATTAATACAATCAAATCTCACATCTAGCCCTCAAAACCCAAAGTGATGGGTAACTATTGAAACAAGGGGACATAAGAACATGTAACAGTGAGGAACCACAACAGAAGTACTGCCTTGAAATGGTCAGTTAAAGATTAATGCTGGGCTTAAACTGGATTGAAACCCTCACCCTCTGCTTCTGCAATAGTTCAGAACATTTAGTTAGCTGTTTGATCCGCATGAATCAATAAATAATCTCAGGAAAGACACAAATCACAGATAAGACCTATGATGAATCAGAGATGAGGACTTGACAGATATAACTTATTGCAACACCTTGAGATTCCTGGGGTGTCAGACAACACCACTGAAACACCACATGTTTTAGATATCCGGCTTGTATTCAGTATCCTATAGTAGTCAGACATTAATTAGGTCACATGACTTAACTTGCTTTCTGGCCAATATATAAACCTTAGATCCATGATTCAAAATGGCAACCTGCTCACATAAGCTTACATTAGCTTAGAAGAGATTAATTGTCATATTGTTAACTCAGGTGAGCGATTCAGGGCCTCATGGCCCTCTTGTTTAGTGAATCCATGAAAGATGTTGGGAGAGAAGTGTATATGAAAATTAAGAAGATATTGTATTCTCAGGTGAGAAAATATGTCATCTAAGACAGGCAATCAATATTTTTTTCCTCACAAATGGCAGTTCATATGCACCCAAAACATTTTGGGACATTAGGGACAGACAATCTTATAGACTGCATATTAGCAGCTCAGCAAGCACTACAGATAAAAAGGGATAACAGAAATAGTTTAGGAATACGTTTTCAAAACTCAGTTTTCAAAGAATGACAAGTGTCATAACTCTGTCAGAAATTATCAAAATTTGCCCATTAACAGCCCAAAGCTAGATATACTTGACAAAAAAATCTGACTGAAATGTACTCATATGCATCTGAGTTAAAGAATTGGAAAACAAAGTTCATACAGACAGATAGAAAGCATAACTGAAACCTATGGAAGGGTAACATAAATAAAACTTTTTATCAAGATATAAGTCTATACCTCTCCAGTGCTTGAATTGAACCAGGAACTTCTGAGTCATCAATGTGGATGGTACCACTTAGGTCCACAAGAACTGCCCTCAGTCTTTTCATTGCCATTCCAGAAATGCCTGAATTGAGAAGAAACAAGGTAAAGCCAGTAGTCCAGATGAAAGGAGTATTTGAAGATAATTCTGAGATAATTTATTATTTCTCAAAAAAAGCATATGATGTGACCCCTCAATAGAATCATCTCGGTGAGATGGTTCTATTGAGGGTTCGAAACATATGTTTTATGTCAAAATATGGAAAATAATGCCTGTTACTCTTGTCCAATCTGGAGCAGTGGCTGTAAAACTCTTAATAGGAAGAGCTGCTGGCTTAAAAATGTTGGAATATTTCTTCTAAAAAAGAAATCAAAGTGTATTGAGAGTTAGTTCATTTCAACTGTGTCTTCATACCAAGGATAAAGACTAACAATTTTGACTTAGGGGCCCAGACTGCCAAAATTCAAAATTTAATATTAGGGGTATGGGCATTTTCTCCAAAATATCAGGAGCCCAGTACGAATGGCAGATTGCAGAGCTTCAGATAAGAAGGGGTGACAGGGATTATTCAGAGATAATGTTTTTTTATTTATATTTCTCAATGAAACTATATGTTGAGACCCCTCGTTAGAGCAGTCTCAGCAAGATGGTTCTAATAAGGGGTCACAATGTATGTTTCTATGGAAAAATAAGGAAAATTATCCCTAAATTGTCTCTGTAACCCATTCTTATCTGAAGTTCTGCTATCTGCCATTCCAAATACATGTTTTGGATACATTACTGCAATGTGAAACCAAACTGCTCTATTCTTAGTATGCCTATGGTAATCATTTTAGGTGTCCCAATTTTTAAGCTAAGAACATGCCTTGTGGCTGCAGGCATTTGTGTTAACAGTTTGAAATGCATTTTAATACGGTTACTAGTCTACCCTTTCAACACCCTTGACTGATGCTATGTTAATAGTCATATGACATTGTTTTTTATTTTTTCAAATGTTAACATGGCTCATTCCACCCCTCCACTCTCCACCCCACAAACACCCCCAGACATGGCCTATTTAACTCATGACAGGTTCAGTGTGCCATATACTTCTAAGGCTTCACTGTTACAGCTAACCTAGATTGGGGTCAACATATATCTACATGTCAGCAATATTTGCACAAAGGCTAATAGGACCTGTGGCTTCCTCAGACGTAACTAAATTCTGACATGATTACAACAGGAGTCCTGCTGGACACTGACAGGAATTTCATTTTCAGGCTGAATTATAACAGTATGCGGAAAAGGATAAAAAGTCCACTCAAGATTCCAGCAGGAAAATTTGAAAAATTCATGCCAGGAATCCTAGCAGGAAAACAGAGCTGAAAATTTAGCAAAATTAATTGAATCTAGCATAAAGATTTTGGCGGTACACTTCAACTACACAGTGAATCATAAGTGATAAATTCAACTTGAAGCCTGGCCATGCTGTTTTTTTGTACTAATCATATGAAAAGGTTTTCTGTGATATTTGAAGGATGAATTAATAACAGCTAGTATGACAAGAATGTAAGTTTTATTATTTTTTGTATCATTAACGCATACATTTCTAAAGGCAGATTTAAGTTTTTAAGGGGTAAAATATTCAATTTATACTCAATTTCATGTACCCCACCCACATCCCTTGACATAAAAATGAAAATGAGTTCAATATATGTGTGGTGGTAACAGAATTACTTTCTTGGCAGTACTGATCCATGTCTATAATATAATCATAATACCCAAGAGATTGACAAGATATGTGTTCTGTTGTGTTTTATAAAGCCACTGTGTATGTAAAAGTTTTAAATATTATGTTGAAAGAGTATGTCAAGGTCTTTGTGTAATATGCAACACAACCAAATTCATACCAACAGTCCTGTCCATATTCCTGGCAGGATTCCGGCAAGGAATTTCAAATTTTACTGCTCATTTGAATATTCCTGGTGGGAATCCTGTCTGAATTCCTGCTAATTTAAATATTTCACTTAATATTCCACACTGAGCCCTGCTGGAATCATGTAGGGAATTTTATATTATAGTGAAAAGTTCACGTGGAAAACCCATTGGGAAACTTTTTCATGTCCAGATTCCTGCCAAGAATCCTGTTACAATTACTGCAGGAATACTGCTACTGTCCTTCTGGACAATTCCGTACAGGTTGGCAGCATGTCGACAAGATGTTAAAGACTCAGCATACAAGGGACTGGTGCGTCCAGTCCTGGAGTATGGCAGTTCAGTTTGGGACCCTCAAAGCTTACTTCTTCAAGATGAACTTGAGAAGGTGCAGAAAAGGGCAGCTAGATTTGTAACGGGAAATTACACATATGAAACTGGAAGTATGACTGGCAGTCTGGAGAAACTTAAGTGGGAATCCCTGAAAAAGAGATGGAAGGATAGTAGACTCATAATGCTTAATTTACAAAGGTCTGAGGGGTGCAGCCAGTATACCCATAAAGGACCTTGTTCCCCCAAGTAGGCGTACCAGGAATCATCATTCCCTGACATTTCAAACCCCACTGGCTGGGACTGACATTTACAAGTCCAGTTTCTTCCCCCAGACTATTAGAGATTGGAATTCCATGGAAGATTCACTTATTTCTGCTGCTGAGAGTGCAGAGGATTCAGTTACTAAGCTTACTCCTCTTATAAGGGCTAGGGACTAGCTTCCCTGATTCACAGGTTCTGGAATGATTGTCCTTGGACGTATCACCAGTAAACAATTCTGATTCTATTCTGACGTATCTTCAAAAGCAACCCTCGGGTAAAGATTTAGTGGTGTGCGAAATTGCGTGACTTTCTAATTCTAATTCTCAAAGCGGGGTTACCTCTAAATTGTGGGCATGTCAGCATTCCTTTTACAACAATTATAATATAATATGCAATGCGTTAATCAAATCACTATTTCACTCAGGATTAGATTTAAGACAGCTGAATTAAGACGAAAAATTTGCACCAAACCCTCAGATTCAGCCAGTTCTGTTCTGTTCTGTTCTGTTGTATAGATTCTTCCAATAATGGAACACCTCTTCATAGAGTAAAAATAGTCACTTTTAAAATGATGAACTCCACCACCAGTCGTATATTACAGTTTATAAACAGTTTTTTAAAACGCATTAAAAGTCCAGCACCATATATACATAGAGGGCTTTGTCTAAAATGTTCTAAAAAAACGCTTCTGATCAAGCCAGCTGGGTCAGTTGGTGGACAGTCTACAACTTCCTTCTACGTCGACTAGGTAACAGTCCCAGTCTCTTATAACGTTCGCAATGAAGTGCAAAACATAACCTTCTGCACTGATATTCTAACAATGAAACCTGCTCTGGATTCTTTTCATAGTCCAATATGGAATAACAGTCTATTATGATTTGCATAAGAACTGTAGCGTCACTGGTAGGATATAAGTTGTTACAAATGTCCTCGATTTCTTGAAGAATTGGCACTCTAACCTGAGCAAGTGCCATACAGTCAAGGATAAAATGCTGCATAGTTTCGTTCCCCTCTTGACACAGAAGACATACTGGATCAATTCTATTTTGGTTGAATGATGAACGATTCACTTGCAGAATATACGTTCCAGTAACAACTTTGAGTTTCAGCCGGACTCTAGGTATCTCTTGTAAATTTCTAAGTCTCTGTACTAATGGGTGTGGGTTACCACAAGCATAGGCTGAGGTCGACATGTACTGCAGACTTGGATATAGCATAGCTTCGTACTTTATTTTGTCAATCCAATATCGATCCACATGTTGATTTACAAGCCTCTCCCAACCACTTTTAGTGGGTGGATTAATTAGTAACTCATATGGGTTAATCAAATCATACTTGGCAAATATTTTCTTGATAGCGATAAACCAGCTATTACTCTTGTCTGTTTTTACTGACAACTATCGTTCTGCCAGACGCCATTCCACTGATGTTGGATCAAGTCTACACAGATTTCCATAGAGTGATAAGGCTCTTTTATGCACATAACCTTCAATAGGAATAGTTCCTGACAGAATATAAATCGCCGTATCTGCTGTATTCACAGGTAATGCTAATATATGCTTCAAGAGCTTTCTATGCAATCTTTCTAGGATATCAAGAGATTTCTGTTTTGGTAGCACTACTTCCAGTCCATAGATCAAAACTGGGAGGACATAAATCTGGTATAACTGCATTGATGTTTCAGGATCTGACCCCTGAAGATCAGCTGACATGAGACTGTAGAAAGTACGCCTCGACTTCTTGACATTTTCATTTACAGTTACTTCCTCAGATACTGACGATCGAAGAAGTCCCATATGCATGGCCTCGGTGACAACTGGCATCTCTTTTCCATATATTGTCCATTTTTGACTGCTGGTTGGTATATCTCTAGACTTTTTCCCTCCAGGGACCATCATAACTACACTCTTATCTGGCTGAAGGAGGTAACGTTCCATGCAACTAAAATCGTCACTGGTACCAATGAGAGTTTGGAGCGAATTTGGATTGTCGCTTACCGCCGCGAGATCATCAGCAGCAGTTGGAGCAGTACAGTCAATTTCACCAACCCTTTCTCCTTCCCCAGTCTCTGTCAATCTGTTGAGTAAGGGATTAAGATACATCTTGTACATATCATTGCTGAGGATCCCCCCTGCCTGACACCTTGGCATATCCTGAACTGTTCGGATAACTGGCCTCCCCACCGTACAACTGTTTGGGCATCAGAATGCAGGCTGTAGATTAAATTCCATAATGCACCATCCACACCAATATGGTACAGTCTACGCATTAGGCTTGCATGATCTACTACATCAAACGCCGACTTAGCATCCAAAAATGCAATGTACGAATCTCTCTTCAGATCTTTAGACTCTCGAATGTATTCTTCCAAGATCAGCGAGCAGTTCATTGGGGATGATCCTTGAGTAAAGCCTCTCTGGAGTGGATTTTGCGACTGTTCAATATATAGCTGGATTCTTTTTCTAATAATACATTCCAATAGCTTGGATACAATAGGGGTAACGGTTATCCCTCTATAGTTCTTAGCTTCTGTACTGGAGCCTTTTCTTTTGAACACTGGCGTCAACACTCCTTGTTTCATAATATCTGGTACCCTTCCATTACGGATCAGGTTATTCATAAGTTGAACTAGGATCGGTATCACCGCTTCAGAAGCAAAAAGGAGATGCTCTGCTGTCACCCCATATATATCAGCTGCCTTTCCTGTATTAAGAGATTTCATTGCTTCAATCACTTCCTGCTCCGTAACCGGCGGTACTTCCTCACTAGCTGTTTTGCAGATATCAAAGATTTCTAAAAGTTCATTTTCAACTTGGGCATTATATTTTCCATCAAATAATGAATTTTCTGATTTCTTGGCCAATTGTCCAAAATGACTATGCCAACCATTCAGTATTTCATTTTCAGTTTTGTATACTTCATTTCCAACATGCAATTCATTTACACATGCACTTAACTTTCCTCTTTGTTTCCTGATAAGTTTGTGGAATAAAGCCGTAGAGCTTCATTTAACTTCTGAACTGTTGACTCGATGTCATATGTAGAAATTGTATCGCCACTCAATGACGATATCTGTTCCTCAACTTCCAATGAGTATCTTGTTTTATCTACCTTATGCCACCTTGTTCTGGATGATTTTGGTAATTGCTTAAAGTTCTGTGATTTCACACTAGTCAGTTTAAGATGAAGTTCACATTCAACTGGGATATGATCTGACACATTTGTAATAATTTCATCAAGCCGATCAACGGAATTAATGGTATCTAAAAGTCTTTTGTCCACAATAAAATAATCCAAGGTTGAGGTTTCACTGCCAGCTGGGTTAAGATATGTTTCTTGAGTAATTCTTAAGTCTAGACTATTTTCTTCAACAAAGTCTAACAAATACTGTCCTCTACGACTAGGGGTTTCTAATCTCATATATTCATTAATGTCCCCCCCCCTATGATGATTTTATGGGTTTGAGAAAGGCGTACTCGATTCAACAATATACATTGCGCCGTTGAATTTTCAGCTCATACTAATTACCACAAGATACCCCCAGAGGGTTAGAAAGAAAAAGACTAATTCTTAAAGTGCAGTACACAGAGGTTATCCAAGACACGACATGATGGTATGGGATGTGGAAAACAATGCCAGTAGAGAGAGATACTTTGTGAATCCAACTAAAAGTCATGCTCTTAGATATACCTCAAGAGTGAGGAAGGTTACAGATACAGATATTTTCATGTACAATCAAAAGATAAAGAATAGTGAAAGTGCAGTGCATCTGGGAATAGTCAGAGATGTTTCTGGGAAGCCTGACATTGAAGCAAAAATAAGTCTTGGTAGAAAAACAGCACACTCTCTTATGGGCGCTGGGTTTCATGGGGGTGGGGGGTTGAAGGCATCACAGAACGGGTATATATGGTCAACTTTTGTCGTTCCGAGATTGCTGTATGGCATGGAAGCGTTACTTCTCAGAAAGAAGGATGTCGACAGTCTTGAGGGGTTTCAGAGGCAGTGTTTAAGGCAAATCCAGGGGCTTCCCGATAAAACGGCAAATTCTATCACTCTATCACTCTAGCCTTGTTAGGCATTTTGTCATTAGATGCAGTGTTGCATAAAAACGCACTCACCACATTTGTAAACATGATAAGGCATAAATCCTCGGTTGAAAATGACATAGCTTTGAGACAAATTGTTATGAAGGATGAGTCGGATAAGAGCTGGTTTATGTCTATCAAAAAGACCCTAAAACAATACAATCTCCCATCTATATTTCAACTTTTAAGTAGTCCTCCTTCTAAAATTGAATGGAAAAAGCTCCTGAATAATGCTGTGCACAGTGCAGTTGAAACTTCCTGGAAAGCAGACATACAGAGCAAGCCCTCCCTAAAGTATGTAAATTCAGACTCCCTGAAAATTGGTAAAAGTCACCATGTGTGGGCCACGGTCAGAAATAGCATCCATGATAGCAGAGGAGCACAACTCAAGTGTAAAATACTAACAGGGACGTATAATTTGCAAGGAAATAGGGCAGCCTTTAACCAACATCAAGTAAACGCAACCTGTAGATTGTGTTCATCAGCTCCAGAAACAAGACAACACTTCCTTAGTGAATGTTCATCTCTACATATAGAAAGAGTGACGTATATAGAGAAACTACTCAGCAATCCAGTTTTACAAAGTATTATAGCCTCAAAAGTACATAATACAGAGTTCTTGACACAGTTAACATTGGATGCTTCAGCAGTTCTTGAAATGGAGCAGATTGACAAGGATACATGGGGGTTGCTTGAACTTTATACGAGAGAATATATAGCCAAGATTCATAATAAGAGACTCACTGTGTTAAAAATGATGTCAGAATTCTGAGCGACGATTAATACAAATACCTGTACAAAATCACCTGTAAATAAAGACTCACCAGTTTTCAGTAGTTAATATAAAGATTTACGAGCTCATTCCCTACTACGTCGAAAGGCGGTTCTCCGAAAAGTCAGCGGAGGAAACTTACGAAACAGAACAGAACAGAACATAGCGGGGTTATCCAGTATTTTTACAGAACTAGTATCCACTGTTATTACTGAACTTTTAAACAACTGTTACGATAAACTTTACGACATAAACTGTAAATAGATATATCATAGCGTGTAAATAGGGTGGTGGACCAACCATTTTAGATTGAACATTCTTATTCGGTACTCCAGCGGACTGGAGGTGTGCCAGGATTGGCAGAAATTCTACAAGACAAGACAAGACAAGATAGTTACACTTCATTCATCCTCGCCGATAGACTGGATTCCCCTAATAGAGAAGTTTCCCCTAAGAGACCTACTACATAAACATAAGACATAAACATAACGAGATACGTAAAGCCAACACTACAGTAACTGCTCGTAATCGCATGGCTGTTTTTTCATGCATGTAAAAATGGCATCTTCTCCGAAACCGCTAGGTCTAGAGCTTTGATATTTGGTATGAAGCATTGTCTAGTCGTCCTCTACCAATGTTGTTCACCGAAATGGCCCTGGGGCAGGGACTTGGGTTGGAAAATAAAAAAAATAAAATAAAAATCTTCTTCTCCAGAACTGCTTGGCTCAAATGCTTGAACTTTGGTATGTAGCATTGCCTAGTGGTCCTCTACCAACTATGTTCAAATGGTGGCTCCAGGGTCTAAAATGGCCCTGGGGCAGGGGGTTTTGTGTTCGAAACTAAAAAATACTTAAAAATCTTCTCCACCAGAACTGCTTGCCTCAAATGCTTGAAAATTGGTATGTAGCATTGCCTAGTGGTCCTCTACCTAGTTTGTTCAAATGGTGGCCCCAGGGTCCCAAATGGCCCTGGAACACGGGGTCTTGGGTTTGAAACTTACACATACTTAAATCTTCTTCACCAGAACTACTTGGCTCAGTTGCTTGAAATTTGGTATGAAATATTGCCTAGTGGTCCTCTACCAAGTTTGTTCAAATGGTGGACCCAGGGTCCAAAATGGCCCTGGGGTAGGGGGTCTTGGGTTTGAAACTAAAAATACTTAATAATCTTCTACTCCAGAACTGCTTAGTTCAGATGCTTTAAAGTTGGTATGTACCATTGCCTAGTGGTCCTCTACCAAGTTTATTCTAATGGTGGCCCCAGGATCCAAAATTACCCCTGGGCCAGGAAGTCTTGGGTTCTAAACTAAAAAATACTTAAAAATCTTCTTCTCCAGAACTGATTGGTTCAGATGCTTTAAATTTGGTATGTAACATTGCATAGTGGTCCTCTACCAAGTTTGTTCAAATGGTGGCCCCAGGGTCCAAAATGGCCTCGGGGCAGGGAGTCCCAGGTTTGAATCATAGAAATACGTAAAAAAATATTAAAAATTCTTCTTCTTCAGAACCGCAAGGCTCAGATGCTTGAAATTAGGTATGTAGCATTGCCTAGTGGTCCTCTACCTAGTTTGTTCAAATGGTGGCCCCAGGGTCCAAAATGGCCCTGGAACAGGGGGTCTTGTGTTTGAAACTTACACATACTTAAAAATCTTCTTCACCAGAACTACTTGGCTCAGATGCTTGAAATTTGGTATGAAATATTGCCTAGTGGTCCTCTACCAAGATTCTTCAAAAGTTGGACCCAGGGTCCAAAATGGCCCTGGGGTAGGGGGTCTTGGGTTTGAAACTAAAAAATACTTAAAAATCTTCTACCCCAGAACTGCTTGGTTCAGATGCTTTAAATTTGGTATGTAACATTGCCTAGTGGTCCTCTACCAATTTGTTCTAATGGTGGTCCCAGGATCCAAAATTACCCCTGGGCCAGGGAGTCTTGGGTTCTAAACTAAAAATTACTTAAAAATCTTCTACTCCAGAACTGATTGATTCAAATGCTTTAAATTTGGTATGTAACATTGCCTAGTGGTCCTCTACCAAGTTTGTTCAAATGGTGGCCCCAGGGTCCAAAATGGCCTCGGGGCAGGGAGTCCCAGGTTTGAATCATAGAAATACGTAAAAAAAATATTAAAAAATGTTAAAAATTCTTCTTCTTCAGAACCGCAAGGCTCAGATGCTTGAAATTATGTATGTAGCATTGCCTCGTGGCTGTTTGTACAAATGGTGGCCCCAGGGTCCAAAATGGCCCCGCGACAGGGAGTTCTAGGTTTGGACCATAGAAATATATAGAAAAATATTTTAAAAATCTTCTTCTGCAGAACCACTTGTCTCAGATGCTTGAAATTTGGTATGTAGCTTTGCCTAGTAGTCTTTTACCAAGTTTGTTCAAATGATGGCCCCAGGGTCTAAAATGGCCCCGCCTCAGGGGTTCCTGCGTTCGAACCATAGAACTACATAGAAAAATATCCAGAAATCTTTTTCAGAACCACTTAGCTCAGATGCTTGAAAATTGGTATGATGCATTGCCTTGTGTTCCTTTATCAAGTTCAAATGATGGCCCCAGGGTCTAAAATGGCCCTGCGGCAGGGAGTCCTGAGTTTGAGCCAAGGAAATACATAGGAAACTATTAGAAAATCTTCTTCTTCATAACCACTTGTCTCAGATGCTTGAAATTTGGTATGATGCATTGCCTGGTAGACTCCTTCAAAGTTTGTGCAGATGGTGGCCCTGGGATCCAGAATGGCCCTGGGACAGGGTGTCTTGGGTTCGAAATTAAAATGTACTTAAAATCCTTTTTCTCTAGAACCCCTTAGTGCAAATGCATGAATTTTTTTATGATGCACTGCTTAGTGGTCCCTTACCAAGTGTGTTCAAATGATGGTGCCAGGGTCAAAAATGGCTCAGCCCTAGGGGGTCCTGGGTTTTAACCATAGAAATACATAGAAAAATATTCAGAAATTTTCTTCTTCAGAACCACTTGGCTCAGAGGCTTGAAATTTAGCTTTTAGAATTGCCTAGTGGTCCTTTACCAAGATTATTCTAATAATGATCCCAGGGTCCAAAATGGCCCTGCCCCAGGGGGTCCAGGGTTTGAACCATAGCAATACATAGAAAAACATTAAAAATTTTTCTTCTTCAGAACCATTTGGAAATGGTTGCAAACTATCACATTTGTTCAAATTATGACCCTAGTTTGACCTTTAACCTTTTTGCTCAGGTGAGCGATTCAGGGCCCTTTGGCCCTCTTGTTCGTCTCGGTGTATCCTGGCAAATCTGGGACGAGAAGGCTAAACATTGCAACTTTATATGTTTCATATAAGCTGCCTACTACATAAACACAATACGTAAACATAAGAAGACACGTAAACCAATACATAATACATATTGTTATATACAGAAGCTGCACATAAACGACTACAAAAACGTAAACACACAAAATACCAAAAAATATTCTACTTTTTAGCTCACCAGAGCCGAAGGCCCCGGGGGAGCTTATAGAATAGGCAGTTGTCCGTCGTCTTCTTTCGTTGTCGTCTGTCGTCAACACTCTCAAACAACATCTCCTCTGAAGACAGTCCCGATTGTGCCCAAATTTCATCTGTAGCATTCTTTGGCTGGACGATTATAAGTCTGTATTTTTTTTTATGAAAATCGGCTCCTTAGTTTGGTTGCTATGGCAACTTAAATTTCCCATAGATTTATAATGGGGAAAATTGAAAACTGGCACTTTCTGCCAAGCCATTGCAGATATATTTTGATAAAACTTTAATAGAAATGTTCCGTGAGAAATCTTCTGTCAGCTTTATGTTCTTTTGCCCACTGCTCTTTTAACTGGTTGCCATGGAAATGCAAAATCTGGAAAAAAAAAACTTAAAAAATTATCTCCTTTGATGCCACAGGGCCAGTTGGGTCCAAATTTCATATGTAGCACCCTTGGGCTTGGGGATTAAAAGTTTGTGTTTTTATGAAAATCAGATCTTTAATTTGGTTGCTATAACAACTTGAGTTTCCATTGACTTACAATAGGGAAAATTAAAAAATGGCATTAACTGCTAAGCCTTTGCAAATATTTTGACAAAACTTTTATAGAAAAGTTTCTTAACTAGTCTTCTTTTTTGTCCCATGGCTAATTTTTATTGGTTCCAATGAAAAGCAAAATTCCAAAAAAATGTATGCTTTCAAAATGTCGTCTCAGAAACCCAAAGCTCTGACGCTGAGACTTTACGGATATATTGCACACATAAGTCATTACAGATTTTGTGTGTTTTAATGAAAATTAGCTCTAGTTCAGCTGCTATGGCAACTAAGTGTTTCCATAGACTTTTAATGGGCCAAATTGAAAACTGGCATCTACTGCCAAGGCATTGCTGACATTTACACAAAACTTTTATGGGAAATGTTCATTGAATGGATGGATGACTTGCGATTTTACGTCCTTTTCAACAGTATTTCAGTCATATCAGGACGATGGGACGGTGATACTGAAAGGCTGTATGCAATGGAACCCCATTTTCGGTTGGAACCCGGTGCGGCTCGAACCCGGTCCGCTAGATCAGTAGGCCAGCGCTTAACTCATTGAGCTACCGGAGCTCCCTAAATGTTCCTTGAGAAGTCCTCTATAAGCCATATGATTTTATGCCCACTGCTCATTTTTATTTGTTGCCATGGAAACCAAACTGTAAAAATAAAAAAAATACCATAACTTTTCTGCTCAGAAACCATATGCTCTATGAGGCGGATAGTTCATAGACTACTAATTATATTAGCCTTTACAGATTTTATGTTTTCCATCTTAGTGTTATGGAAAAAAACACAATAGGATTCATTGCTAAGCCATTGCAGATATTCTAACCTAACATTTTAAGAAATATTACTTGAGTGGTCTTCTATCAGCCCTATTTTTATCTGTTCACCGCTTATTTTAACCGGGTTCCATGGCAACCAAAAGGAAAAAATAGCGAATCATTCTCTTTAAGTTATCCATTTTTGGCCATGTCAATCAAAATAAGGTAAAAGTTATATGAGCCGCGACACGACAAAACCAACAAAGTGGATGTGCGCCCAGCGCAGACTAAGATCAGCCTGGGCATTCGCCCAGGCTGATCAGAGTCTTTGCTGTCCGCTTGGAGGTAGTTTTGACCCTCAGCTGCATTTTAAACGCTTAACAAAGAGCCTGGTCAGACTGGGCAGACGCCCAGGCTGATCTGAGTCTGCGCTAGGCGTAAAACCACTTTGTTGTGCGTCAGCCAGGTTGAGAATCCAAGATGGCCGCCGTTACTGAACCTACGAAAAACAGCAAAATCAACTTCTTCTCCAGAAACATTTGGTATATTTTACTGAAATTTGGCATGGAACATAAGTGGGATCTTGGTTTTCAAACTGGTAAAAAAAAAAAATCTGTAGTGAAAAAATAAAAGAAAATACTATGGTGGAATTAGGTCACATTGACCTATTTTCTGTTAACGAGTCTGATAGATGTTGTAGACATACTGAAAATGTGCGTATCCCTTTTTGATGAGGAACAAATACATATGATAAAAATACAGTTTTTCTAACATATATATCGACTTAGGTGTTGATCGAACGCCGTGCGGCGGCTATAAAATGTCTCCTCTGCAGATTGTATATTTTCTGGTCTTTTAGGATGGTAGCCTCCGGCGTCCGGCGTCCGTTGACATTTTCAAAGTACTTCTCCTCTGAAACTACCAGGTCAATTTCAATTTAATTTCGTATGCAGCCTTCACGCAAAGGGGATATAA
The DNA here is from genome assembly GCA_963989385.1 of Ctena decussata. NCBI lineage: Eukaryota > Metazoa > Mollusca > Bivalvia > Lucinida > Lucinidae > Ctena > Ctena decussata. Next base: position 56,703,376 of record OZ022504.1, read on the forward strand.
AGTTTATATATTTGGTTCAGTCATATAACCAAGATGGCCGCCATGGCCATATATTGTAAAAAAACTTTGAAAATCTTTCTCTACAGAACCACTAGGCCTTGAAACTTAGTATGTAACGATTGGGACTCTAGTTCTACTAAGCTCACATTAATGATGACCCTGGGTTGACTCCGACCTATTTCATGTCAAGGTCAAAATTTATCCCTTAGGCTTTTCAATATGAAAACCTGAAAACTGAATTTTTCTGTTGCTATTGCGCTCTGTGATAAGGAAATGCAGTCGACTACAACACCTATGAAGTCTAGAGGTCAAGGTCATTTTGTGACTTTGGTCAAAGGTCACTCGTCCGTCGTCTTTCAACGTTTTCAAGGGACTTCTTCTCTGAAACTACTAGGCCGATTTCAATTGATGTCATATTTGGTCCAGGTCACATGGCCAAGATGGCCGACATGCCCTTATATAGTGAAAAGCTTTAAACATATTCTCAATAACCAATGAGTCGATTGCCTTGAAACTTGGTATGTAGCATTTCGGATTCTAGTACTATAAAGATAATATAAATCATGATCCTGGGCAGACTTTTGACCTATTTTAGAGCAACGTCAAAATTGGTCCCATATGCTTTTGAATGGGAAACACTGAAAAAGTGCATTTTCTGTTGGTATTAGACTCTAAGATGCAGACAACTTCAATCCCTATGAATTCAAGAGATCAAGGTCTTTTAATGGGATATAAATTCTGTGTGGGATGTGAGAAAGAAAGACCAGGCATATATGTTCAGAAACTTTAATCGATCTCCTTCTCCTGAACCAATGGGCGGATTGCTTTGAAACTTGGTATATAGTATTTGGGAATCTAGTACTACAATGATTATATAAATGCTGGCCCTGGGGTGACCTTGCCCTTAAGAAAGTTTATAAATTTGGCTCAGGTCACATGACCAAGATGGCCGCCATGCCCATACATTGTACAAAAGACTTTAAAAATCGTTCTCTCCAGAACCACTGAGCCAATCACCTTGAAACATGATACGTAGCATTTGGGACTGTAGTTCAAGACTGACATGATGATGACCCTGGAATGATCATGACCTCTTACGACAAGGTCAAATTCGGCCCCTTAGGCTTTTGAATAGGTAAAGCCGTTTTTTTCTGCTGCTACTCTGCACTTTGCGATATGGAAATGCAGATTTCAATTCGTATGAATTCAAGAGGTCAAGGTCATTAAGTTCATATCACATGACAGTCTCAGGGTTCGAGGGAGCGATCAGAACCTAATGTTCCTATTGTTTTGAAATATAATTAGGTCTAAAGTTGTAGATCTCTTGGTTAACGTTTGGACTGGTTTCGTATAATGTCTCAAACCACCGCCGTATTACAAAAGGTGACAACTTTTGTCATTTCCTGTCTTCTTCCTGCGACAATGAAGCCCTTTCCGAAAAGGGTCGGCTTCTAAACGAAAGAATTTGCTCCCAGAGACGTAACCATTAGTATACAGGGATCCTTTTTGGTATACTGTCATTCTCGAGCCATATCTGAATAAGCATTATACGAAATTTGCCAACTTTATGACAAAGGATTTTCAAAGGGGTTTCATTTAACAAAACAACAACAAGAAAATGACATTTATTTGTCTTATACAATATCTATAAAAACCGTATCATAAACATTTACAAATTAGTACAACCACGACAAAATGTGCCCTAACGCATGTCCGAACAGGGACGATGTTCAGTCTAAGGATCTTTGCAGTTTGTTCTTAGTTTAAACATATTATTTCATGAACATAACAAAGTACAAGATTTCATAATTACAGGTTTGTTCTTGAGTCTTCCTCGCAACAACAGTGTATAGATAATGGGGAACATATACTGGGGAATCTACATAGACAAAAAGTACAGTTCCTGATCAGTTTGCGAGATACGCACGCTGACCATTGTCTTGACAATTTGAACATGCCGCAACTATATATTTTCTCGTAGCATAACCCGCTCCTCATGAAAACATGTTGCGGTTCCTCATTGAGGCCATCTATGTCAAATGGTGCTTAATAGGTCTGGACTGAAATTCTCCTTATTTTTTAACCATTTTAACCACTCATTAGATTCGTCCTGGTAAAGGGTTGATGAGGGGCTACTGTCAGAGAGTGGCTTCCCCTCCCCCTTCCCCAGTAGTTTTCCCCACGGAAAGATGATTATGATTTTTTCATAGTTGATAGTAGAATTTCCCACCGGAAAATGGCTATATATAGTAGAATTCCCCCCACCCCCAACCCCCGGCGCAAATATCACTATATAGCCCATTTTCCCGGGAAAAATCTACTATACGTGTTTTTGCATAGCCGTTTTCCCCTCTAAAGTGGATTTTACCCCTGGTAATATCCAGGCCGCGTAACGCAATCGGTTGCGCATCTGACTCAAGAGCCAGAGGTCCAGGGTTTGATACCCGGTCCGGTCACATACTTTCATTTCTCCTTCCGCTGAAGAAAGGTATTTGTCAGTTAGTGGCGAAAAGTAGGTGCACTGAGCACTGGTTAACCGCTTAGGAGGTCTAAGCCTGCCCAAAAAAGCGTAGTTAGGGTAACTGACCGTCCCTACATGACCATAGCTGTTTACCGTGGACGTAAAACAATAAAATAACAACAACAATCCATGGTAATAAGAATTAAGGAAAACACGCTACATGGTGGAATTTGCCCCCTCGCCAATCATAACAGTGAGGTTCATAAATGAAACTGAAATGCGAGTAGCCGTCTGAATAATATCGCCGGATAACAGATGCTACAACCGCATGCAAGAGTCCATCACACCTGTTCTCAGAATAGACAATCAAGTCCTGATATTCGATGTCTTATAGTCAAAACTACTATTAAAAACATTTTCACATAACTGAAACATACTTCCATTCCAACCTCTAGATGTGTTTTTCATTTCCAGTTGTAAATTAAAGCATCACATGAACAACTTTTTTCCATTCTCGATGCTTGAAGAGGCTAAAAATGGCATAAAACACATGTCGTTTTGAATGGTGCAAACACCTACAACCTCTTTTCCGCAAAAAATATGTAAAATGTAATAAATGGATGCTTCTAAACTGAACAGAATATGTTTATGTGCAAACCTGAAATGCCGTTTTATAAATCACAGTTCCCTGGGAAAAGCATTTTTTTTTCATCTGCATTGTCGGTAAAATGTATGTAAGCTTCGTTACCCGCATGATACTGAATAGTTAGCAAGCAATAAACAAGTGTTCCGCTTCCAGATAAATCTTTAAAATGATCATTTATGGCTGTCAAATTCGATAAACACTATATGGATGCATTAACCGCTTATACATGTAATATGAAAAAAAAAAATCTCCGAAAACTACACGTTCAACAGAATGGATAAGGGTGTAAGCTACGTTACCTCAATTGTGAATAATCTACAAAAGAATGGGGAAGATTGTTACATTCGTAATCGATATGCTTACAGTTGGAGTGCAAAACTATCAAAAACTTCCGACTTTCTATTTCGTTTATTGGAGTATGCATAATTATATTGTATGATGTAAGCTACGTTATGTAAGTTACGTTTTAAGTATTTTGCCTTTGTTCCATAACTGCTGTTGAAGTTTTGCCAAATAAGAAATACAGCACTCAGTATTCTTATCTTTACGTATTTTTTTCTTTTTAAAACTTGCTACTTCCGGTTTATACAGTTTTATGGTCTGCTAATTGTCGATTGTCTGATTCCCATTATTGTGACACTAGGCACCCTTTTTTAGGTATGTAAAAAGAAACCTTTCAGAATTTGTATAAACATATTTATCATATGATTATTTAAATGTGCTAATGTGCGTGCTAACTGCATAAGATATAAGACCAACTCGCAAGCTTTATGAAAACCAAGCCGGCACCAGCCTCTCTTATGCAGTGATATATATTCAATCACAGAGTAGCCTGTTGATTTTAAGTGTTTTACATGGAGGATACACGTCCAGATGAAATAAGTTGGCATCTTCATTTGTGCCTCTCAACCCTTAAAAGAATTTGCTTCCACAGGAGCAAATTGCCTCATTTAAGGGAAAACCCACTAATAAGGTCCGAATCTTAAAAGAATTTACTCCTCCGTGCCGGCCTCCGTGTCGCGTGACAGTATCTATCATTCTGTTTGTCTGTCTGTCCGTCCGTCTGTCCAACCATAATCTATCTATCTATCCATCCATCCATCCATCCATCCTGGCTTACGCTCTTATCGACATGCTACGCAGCTACTATATCCCTTGACTCAATGGATGTATGAATATTGTCGGCATTCAAGGCATCTACTATATACCCCTTGAATCAAGGTTGTATGACTATATCACTGGGACAAGCCAAAAAGCTGATTATACTTTGGTGACTTTTACCCAATTTTGAAGCTCACATGAGCTCCAACGCTGTTAATATTTTCTTTGTCTGCGGAGACGTGATTCTTTGTACCCACAATACCTCTTGAACCGAGTTATGTTTGCATAACTTGCATAGCTGTATCATCGACACAAACTTAACACCGGTTTAAATTTTGGTGACCTTGACTGCGTCTTTGAGGTCATGTGTGTGCACTTGTAAATATTAACTGATAGTATTCTCTGTAAGAATAGAATACATTTTTAATGTTACTAACATTTAGATTTTTATATCTTTTATTTACTTGTTATACTCACTTATTATGTAAGCTACTTTACTCAATTTAAATTCATTGTAAAACTGTTACTTTTTTCCATTATCTTACTTCTTCCCTTGTTTTTTACATGCATTGGTATTGCAATCCGTAAATATGAAAATATGCACAAGAGCCTCTTTCTTTCTGTTCTGATAAAAAAAGAAGTCAGTGCGTTAAACCTGTTTGGGACAATTAATGCATGAGTACATGCACTTCGTAAGATTCTAATAGTTTGCGATTTGAAAGTTTCGTAGTATCCGCTGTTTTACTATGCCCAACAATTTTATGTGCTAAAATGTTTCACAGGCGGTATTTTTAATAATATCTGATGTACATTATCACCATTTCACTAACGAATGGGGTAAAAACTTACATTACTTCTTTATTTGACCCCATGGCCCTTGGAGAGTATGAAAGTTTATTAAAAAATGTTCCCCGAATGCAGATATTTTGACATATGGTTCTTAGTATATATTAAAATGTATGAAATAAAGAAAATTTGCATTTTCGAGAAAAAAAAATAATTTCACGTTTTTATAATTTTATTGCGCGCCTACTCTGAGAACAGGTGATCAGTCTGTCTTATTTTTGTTCTGGTGAAACAGGAAGGCATTTTGGTTTTTCGTGCCAGGCAAAAAATAAATAAATAAAAGGCTAGGAGTATGCGTGGTTGTGCACATAAATTTGTACAATTTTCTATTTGTACAAGAGTGCAACTGTGCGTGCGCACATGCAGGAGCCTTTGGCTCGATTCCCATCGGGGCACATGTCCGATTATTATTTTCAGTATAATAAACACCCTGCTGAATCAAACACGATTGAAAAAAAAATAATAAAAAAAAAATAAAAAACCTTTATCTTCCTGTATGCGTATGTGTATGAATACCTGCGATGGGAATAAGTCACAACCTCTTCTTTTCTTAAATTAGTATTACTGATTATTATATACTGAACAAAAAAAAGAAACTTTACACTTAATTTATTCAAGGATATCTGCCAAAGTACATATCGTAAGAAAATAATTTTTATCTCTCATTAAGCTGCATTAAATTTCCGTTTAAAATAAGTAGACGCGTCTTTCGACCACCACAAATACCACCCCAGTCCATCAGTGAACCACCACCAAATCGATCTCTTTCGCGAACACAACAATCTGTATACCTTTCACCCTGCCTCCGATACACACGTATACGACCGTCAGCCTGTGATAAACTGAACCGAGATTCGTAGGTAAAGAGTACATTATTCCAATCCACATGACGCCATCTCAGATGTTGACGACAATAAAGCCTTGCGATTCGATGACGTCGCAGAAGTATGGGTCCTTTATACACGGGTGGTAATCAGTGGAACTAGCTGCAAAATGAGTCAATGGAATTTCGTTCCCTCGTCACATCCGGGAACCCGCGAGCTAGTGCTGTCGACAGAAAATCAGTAAACAAAGGTAGGTCTTGAAGAATTTTATCAATTTTTATTTCTTTATTAGCGATCCCAGGTAACAACTGCCGATGCTATTGTGTGTAGATATGATTCAACTTTATTCCCCGTCGGAGTTCGCCGCAGAAAATAGCAGGGCTTGAACTAACTTGTGGCAAATGTTTGAAACACCGAACTAAAAATCCACCAATTTCTGTCAATATGGAGATTTGGGTACACAATTTTTTCATTTTCCGTCCAAACTATAGCGTTCAGACCCTCTAAAGCACCATCCCTGGTAAATTCAAGCATGAAAAGTCACAAATAAGCAAAAAAGTGTGGGTGGAGATTACGTACCTGGACAATATTGACAAAATTTCTGCCTGAGCTAGAGCGCTTGACATGGTTGGTTGGTTGATTTGATGCTTAACGTCCACGGTAAACAACTAAGGTCATGTCGGGACGGTCAGTTAACCTAACCACACTATTCCTGGGCAGGCTTAGACCTCTTAAGCGGTTAACCAGTACTAAGTGCACATACTTTCGCCAGTAACTGACAACTGCCCTTCTTGAATCAGCGGAAGGAGAAACAAAAGTATGTGGCAGACCGGGATTCGAACCCAGGACCTCTGACTTACGAGTCAGGTGCCCTACCGATTGCGCTACCCGGCCCGGCACGCTCGACATGGACATTAAATCCAACATCTTTCGAAATGTAGTGATAGAGTATGATATGTACATTCATTTTGATGTATTCATTTATGATCTTGTTTTATTTAATGGACTGATACCAGTCTACCAAACAGCCTTGCAACGCGTGTAACGCTGGTTCCGGCGGCCATCATGCCAATAGCTTTATTACACTCATTTTGACGTAAGCGCGGCATTTCAACGATCTACGTGATTGACTTTTTCTTTAATTTTCGACATGCAGACTAAATTTACTATAGAATGGCGTGTGTACATGTAGGGAATACCTCATGTATACTTACTAGCTGACAAAAACATGCATGTTTCATGATTTATCGGTGCTAAACATATTCGATAATCTGTCGTATGGTTATCTTGTAAGACGTATGACAATTAAAAGCAATTTAAAGTACGATAAGATACCCTTAATTTGTGGGGTAAAACATTGCCTTAAAAAGTAAAGTTTCTTTTTGTTCAGTATAATTAACATGGTTGCTAATTTTGCGTATTAGGTACAAATCGCATAAATCGTATTTATCACCTCCCTTGAAGAAGATAACTTCTAATCTGATTTCGTAAAATATCTCTGTTCCATGGCGTTCCGTTTCGTTCCGTTCCATAAAATACAAATAGCCGTACCGAATTCTCTAACAGCCCATTTTCCGGTGGGGGAAAAGGACTACAGGGGGTGGGGGCGGGGGAGTGGCTCTATGAGGTCCGGACAATCCACTATATAGTCGTCCTTCCCACAGCAATTTTTCCGGGGGAAAGGGGGGAAACTATTCTCTGACAGCTACAACACAACACTATATGTGTGCCTTTATTAGGACAACCATGATCACATGATTTGGAAATCACAAAATGGAAGTTTTATGTTAACTGGCCGCACTAGAAAATAACTTTGTATTGTTGAGGGGCTATCTGACCAAAACGACATCTGCTCTGTTCTGTCCCACTCTGCTTGATGATTCCGGCATTTTTAAGGGCGCACGTAAAAATAACGGTAAAAGGACTGGCAGCTGGTTGCCAGTTATTTTACCGTAAAATCTACGGATTTTTTTATACAGTGTAGATAGATGGATTCTTGCGACTAAACGTTCTTTTCAGAAGGATTTCACTCATATCAGGATGATGGGAGGGTAATAACGAAAGGCTGTGTGCAATGGAATTCTGTTTACTCTATCAGGACTTCTGCCTCGAGCAGTAATCGAACCCGGGACCGTTAGATTAGAAGGCCAGCCATTATTTCGATGAGATTTCGGGGGTCTAAAAGACATGGTATATGTATAGCCGCAGCTATTGGCAAACTACAGAGGTGGTCAGACATTATTTAACAGCTAGCAGCTTGGGTAAGAGTGTATGTAGATAGAGAGGGGTGGGGCGGGGGCAGTTTGAAGAGGGTTTAAGGATGTCAGAGCATCTACATTGTAAAACAATTTCCGTAGATTTTACGGTAGAATACCTGGCAACCAGCGGCCAGATACGGACGTCCGTAAACTTTGGCAGGAGTCATCACGCAGAGAAGGGTAGAATAAGACAGGCATTGTCTTCAACACCATAAAGGTATTTTCGAGTGCAGTCAGACAAGATAATTCTACCACATCGTGATTTCAAGAAGTGTTCTACAGGCAGACGCCCGTAAAAGTAAAGGGATATGGACTGGCAGCTGGTTGCCAGGTATTCTACCGTAAAATCTACGGATTTATTTTTTAAAGTTTATGTGCGTTTGTGCGAGCGTGTGTGTATATATATCGTCATACATTCATCAGAAAGTCATATATGCGAGTTACACTGTGCAAATGAGAGCTATTGCTGTAGCGGAAAGCGGGTCGTGTGTGTGTATGTGTGTGTATTGGGGGGGGGGGGGCTTTGCTCACAGAACATACGAGTACGTCAATGCGCTTCAGCACATATTTTATGCAGATTGTCTCAGCTGTTTCAGATGATAGTTCGAGGCCTTTTCGTGGGTTGCACAAGCCACCGCAGCCTTAATCCATCTGAAACTAAGTTGCAGAGAAATCGTATCTCTTGGATCAATGTCGAAAAAATACATCTTTCTGTATTCCAGTGAAACGCGGACTCTGACAGCATAGATACAGAAAAAACTAAAGGCCCTTTAGATGAGATGCTACCCAATTTTATTGAACACCTCATACAGGGACCACGTAACTAAGAGGAAAATCGCAGATCCAAGCAGCCATTGAAAAATATTGAACAAAATATTAAACTATTGAACATGATCAAGAAATCGAATGCCACATCTCAAGGTCTTCGATGATTCCATAGGATACAGTGAAAAAAAAACAGGGAGAAGAAGTGGTAGACAGAACAAGAGGTGGGGAGACAATTTCAAAGAGCGAAGAGAGCTGCTTTGAAGAATACTGGAATGAAGCGAATTGATATAACTTCCCCGACCTTTGATAGACAGGCCGCCGTGGTGATTGCTATCATCCAGCTAGGGTATGCGTCAGGACGAGTGTGCCCATTAATCCGAAACTTGCAAAAGCTCGATTGTCCGATCGTCCGCTAATCCAAGGGCAGGTTAGTCCTGATGCCATGTAGTTCGGGCCCACAGTCCGAGGGCCCAGAGTCCGAGGCCCGATAGATTTAACTCTGTAAACTTACCTGCAAGCTGCGTTTCCAACATCAACTAAATCTGAAACCCCTGTGTCTGGTGTTGTCGTACCCAGGGACCTACCCAAAGGGAAAACTGGAATCAATTCTCGCCAAGCGTATTTTCATTACGGTTACATGTATTAAGTATACACTTCCACACTTTCGCCATGGCTCATGTCTAATGTACATTTCCGTGACGTCTCGTAAAAATGGACCTAAGGCCACACATGAAGCGCAAATACTCATACTAACCTGCTTGGCCGTTCAAACTGAGCTTTACTCTTTAGATTCGCAAGTTTGCATTATATTATACGTACAGCGAATACATTGACTGAAGTTAGGGACTTCCCTGTTCGCACACTTATTCTCACACACCGACAGGTACCTTTCTGCACTGCGACGTTCATTTATGCTGTCCATTTATGTATACAGCTCACGGTGTACTTCAGGTAAGATGGATGAATGAATGACTTCATTTTACGTCCTTTTATAACAGTATTTCAGCCATATCAGGACGATGGGCGGGTGATAATGGAAGGCTATGTGCAATGGAACCCCGTTTACGATGAAAAGAACTACGCCTCCGGAAGGACTCGAACCCGCGTCCGATAGAGCAGTAGGTCATCGCTTAAGTCACTTAGCTATCGGGGAACCTGCTTAAGTCACTTAGCTACCTGGGAACCTACTTCAGGTAAGATTTTTTTCAGTGGGGCGTGGGGGTGGGGGGATTAGAGAGATGGATGGGTGGATGACTTGCGATTTACGTCTTTCTTAACAGTATTGCAATCATATGAGGACAATTTGTGGATGATAATGAAAGGCTGTGTGCAATGAAATTCCGTTTACGATTGAAAGATTGACACCTCCAGCAGGGCTAGAACCCGGAAACGCTAGATCAGCAGGCAACAGGCTCCTAAAAATTAGAGAAAAAGAGAGAATCACATTTTAGAAAGGCGCCGTGGTTGAATTGTTAGAGCGACGCGGTTGTGGTGCAGAGGGTCGCAAGTTCGAAACCGGGTTGTGCCAGCCGGCGACCGGAGAACCCTGTCAACCCAGCTATAAATGGGTACCTTTTCCGAATCAGGGAAAGATGAGGCAGCGAAAGGAGAATGATGGCCACCTCCTTTCATATGTTCCGTCCCAGATACAGTGGGCCTCTATCCCCCACTGCCCGTATGGCCACGAGGAACTGTAAAACCTCTACATTTTACTTTATGGCTGGTTCCTGAAGTACATGTATCGAATGAATGTCCAGGTAACAACCCTTAAAGTTGATGTATTTTTACCAAACCTGATGTTAAGGTGGGTTTACAAGTTACAAAATGATGTATATCATGCAACATGTGTCACCGTGTAAACACCCGAAAACCATATCTCAAATGACTAAACTCTTTTGCATGCAACATGTCTAAGCATAGCCTTCTTTCGACAAAATGGTTGCATGGCACGTGTGTCATCGTGTAAACCCACCTTTACACCTCTAACTTCGGCCTCTCATAGACCAATTTGGTCGACCAAATACGCCGCGTCCCTCCATCTAACTCTCTGTCTCTCTCTGATCCCATCTGCTTATCTTTAAAATTTTTGACGAGGATGTTATACTGGAAAAAATCAAAGAAATAGCCTACAGGACTAGAAACGATGATTATAAAAAAAACTTCATAAGATGGTCTTCGAAAAGCCATTGAGCTTACAAGAAAAAATGGAATTAAGCAATGATAGTATTCCAAACTTAATTATCAACACACACACGCGCACGCACGCATCGGGATCGGCCGTGTTCGGTTCAGTTCAATTCTCCTAACGACGATCCCCAAGTGGCTCAGCGGTACGTAACCATAGTTGCACGCACTTGGCGCCGTGTGTCCGTCAAAGGGTCGGCCGTGTGGCTCGGTTTGCGAAGAGCTCGCACGGTGGGCAGGAGGTGAATGAGTTCGATCCCGGTCGGACCATGAGGTTTTCATTCTCTTTGGCATTGATGACCATTGTGGGTCCACACTAGGGTCATCGGTATAAAAAAGTGCTTGTTTCGTCGGTTCCACCGTGATTCCTTGCAGATTTGGGACGAATTTAATTTCGCAGGGTGGAAATGCGAACGGTCAGCCATGACGTTCTGTTGCTTGGTTGGCAGAGTGCTCGCATGGTATGCGAGATGCCTGGGCTTCGAGTCCCAATTAGGCAATGACGTTTTTCCTCTCCTGTGATGCAAACACATGCGTGTGCGCACGTACACACACGCACGCAAGCGTATGATATACAAGCATACATACAGACACATACTTTCGAGATCATTTTAGGCAAAGGCCATATGTCCTTAACCTTCACACAGTAAAGGTAATTCTTAAACACTTATATTAAGCCTGATACTTATGCAGACATGCGTGTTCCATAAACTCACTAAACCCCACTTCTGTCCTGTACAAAACAGAACAAAACTTTATTTCCATCTCAGGTCATAATGCATAATTGATTTCATGAAGGGGGTACTCGACTTTGATAATCTCTTATCATAGACAGCTGTGTTACATTTTAAAATAAGCATCGACATATGTGTTTTTTTTTTTTTTTTCAATGACGTTATTTTCATACTGGACTGAGCGTTATTGTGCAGATGTCCTGTGATGTTATAAGGTGTGAGTGGTAATGTGTATTGGTTAAGTCTATAATTCGTTATTGTGTGTTTACATGTTTTATCCAAAATTAACAAAATATTTGTTATTGTAATATGTATGTTCATGCAATTTATAGTTAATTCTATACCATGAAAATGGTCCATAATTGGCTAATAAATATCTTATCTTATCTTATCTAATGCATGATAGATGAGACAACGTCCCAAAATATAGCTAGAATATTACTGCATTGCACTGCATGGCGCAGCATTTCACATGAAGATACATGTAGCTGTAAAAAAGAAGGGAAGAGGGGAAAGATGGGCAGACAGACTTAGTTTAGGAGAGTTTTTTTTTTAACATAAAGAATCGTCATCTATCAAATTACCATATTCGAAATAATATTGTACCCAGATATGACTGATACATCCAATTAGCATACGACGCCTGAACAACGTTAATATGACGTCGCATCAGTGTCAGCCGGGCCGGGTAGCGCAATCGGTAGGGCACCCGACTCGTAAGTCGGAGGCCCTGGGTTCGAATCCCGGTCTGGCCACATACTTTCGTTTCTCCTTCCGCTGATTCAAGAAGGGCAGTTGTCAGTTACTGGCGAAAGTATGTGCACTTAGTACTGGTTAACCGCTTAGGAGGTCTAAGCCTGCCCAGGAATAGTGTGGTTAGGTTAACTGACCGTCCCGACATGACCTTAGTTGTTTACCGTGGACGTTAAGCATAAAATCAACAACGCATCAGTGTCATTGGGACGTCATGGCGCCACGCCTCGCCCGGGCAAAAGTCCATGTTGACGGCTTTGGCACAACTATAAAAACAATAGCTCTCCGTGCACAAAACGAGGAATTAAAATTGAACCAACGTTGGTTCAGTGTCATAACGCTGAATCAACGTTGACTCAAAGTCGACTCAACGTTGCCTGTCTACTGGGTTGTTTATTAACTTTTCGTGTCCGCTCCATATCTCCGTAACTCCGTAAGATTTTCTTGAAACTAGGGTCAAATGTTTGCCTTATCGAGACGATGTGCAGAACTAAAATTTCAACGATGCCCGACAAAGGTCAAGGTCACACTTAGAAGTCAAAGGTCAAAAGGTAATATTTCTCATCCACTCCATATCTCAAAAGAACCATAACCCTACTTTCAGTTTTGACGGAATTATACCCCTTTGTATTTGTATTTTTCATATAGTAATTTCATATTAACTTCGTGGCCGCACGATATCTCAAAAACTGTTTAAGATTTCTACATGAAAGTTTGTATAAATATAAAGCACCATCAGGCGATGTGCAGAGAAAAAAATATAACCCTACTTTCAGTTCTGATGGAAGTATGTCCCTTTGTATTTTTCGTAAAGTAATTTCATATGAGCTTCGTGTCCGCTCCATATCTCAAAAATCTTTTAAGATTTCTTCATGAAAATTTGAATACGTGTAAAGCACCATCAAACAATGTGCAGAGGAAAAAAAATAACGGTTACCCGTCTTTCAGTTTTGACGGAATTATGTTCCTTCGTTTTTTTTTGTTTTTTTTTGTATAGTAATTTCATATAGGCTTCATGTCCGCTCCATATCTCGGACACCGTTTTTAAAAGATTTCTTCATAAAAGTTTGTATAAGTATCAAGCACATTCAGGCAATGTGCAGAGAAAAAAGAACCATAACCCCACTTTCACTTTTAACAAAATTACGCCCCTTTGTATTTTTCGTATTGAAATTTTGTATTAAATTCATGTCTGCTCCATATCTCCTTAACCCTTTGAAAGATTTTTTTGAAACAAATGTTCATCGTATTGAGGCAACGTGAGAACTTGTATTTCAACAATGTCCGACAAAGATTAAGGTCATAATTAAAGGTCTAAGTTCAAAAGGTAACATTATTTGTCTGCTCCATATCTTGAAAGCCGTATAAGATTTCTTCATAAAAGTTTACACAAATATGAAGCATCATCAGACAATGTACAGAGAAAAAGAACCATAACCCTACTTTAAGTTTTGATGGAATTATGTCCCTTTGTATTTTTCGTATAGTAATTTCAGATTAGTTCATGTCTGCTCCATATCTTTAAAACCGTTTAAGATTTCTTCATGAAAGTTTGTTCAAATATCAGCCGATATGCAGAGAAAAAGAACTATAACCCTACTTTCAGTTCTTTCATCTCTTGTTTCTTTCCAACTTTAAGCCCCACGGGTGTATATTGCTCCGCTCAGCGGAGCTCTTTCTATTTTTGTCAACTCATGATCATTTTAATGATTCCTCTAAGCTTCAAAGGTTAATACGGGCAAAACAGGCATTAACCAGATCGCTTCGAAGGCAGCAGGGTCATGTTAAATGCCTTTGATAGGTAAGTATAAAACAGGAAGGTGAAGTTGGTTTGTTTTTCGTTTTTCGCTTTTCGTTTTTCGCTTTTCATTTTTTGCTTTTCGTTTTTCCACATTCAACTCCTATATTAGCATTCGCACTGAAGACGAATATCGAATTTTGAACTTCGAAATCCTATTTTGACATTCGAATTCAGCCGAGTATGGTATTTTGACACTCGAAATCCTATTTTGACATTCGCACAGAGGCTGAATATCGAATTCTGATATTCGAAATCCTATTGATAGGAATGTCAAATCAGGATTTCGAGTGTTAAAATATCATATTTCGCCTGAATTCGAATGTCAAAATCGGATTGCGAAAGTCAAAATTCGATATTCGGCTTCAGTGCGAATGTCAAAATGGGATTTCGAATGTCAAAATACCATATTCTTCCTGAATTCGAATATCAAAATAGGACTTCGAATGTCAAAATTCGACATTCAGCTTCAGTGCGAATTTTCAAATGGGATTTAGAATGTCACGATATCATATTCGGCCTGAATTTGAATGTCAGAATAGGATTTCGAATGTCAAAATACCATATTCGGCTTCAGTGCGAATGTCGAAATAGGATTTCGAATGTCAAAATATCATTTTCGGCCTGAGTTTGAATGTCAAAATAGGATTTCGAATGTTAGAATTCGATATCAGGCCTCTGTGCAAATGTCAAAATAGGATTTCGAATGTCAAAATACCATATTCGGCCTGAATTCGAATGTCAAAATAGGATTTCAAATGTCCATAACCATATTCGGCCTGAGTTTGAATGTCAAAAAAGGATTTCGAATGTGAAAATTTCATAGTCGTCTTCATAGCGAATGTCAAAATAGGACTTCGAATGTCAAAATACCGTATTCGGCCTGGGTTTGAATGGTAAAATAGGATTTCGAAATTCAAAATTCGATATTCAGCTTCAGTGCGAATGTCAAAATTCGATATTCAGCTTCAGTGCGAATGTCAAAATAGGATTTCGAATGTCAAAATACCACATTCGGTCTGAATTCGAATGTCAAAATAGGATTTCGAATGTCAAAATTCCACATTCGGCTTCAGTGCGAATGTAAAAATAGGAGTTGAATGTCGAAAAACGAAAAGCGAAAATCGAAAAACGAAAAGCGAAAAACGAAAAGCGAAAAGCGAAAAGCGAAAAACAAAAAACAAACCAACTTCACCTTCCTGTATAAAACTTAGTGGAGTGAAAATGGCTAATTCTTTTTACTGTCTGTCCGGAGTTCTAGAGAAAAGCAAATTTGTTTAAATTACCGTTCACACAGGTTATCACTAGGATTAACTGACAAAATATTTGAGTAGCATGAACATTTATGTCTTGTAACTTGGACACTAACTTATGCCAAAAGAAAGTTACTTTCGCAGAACGCGGAAGGTCAACAGGCCAGTCATAACAATAGTAAACGCGTGCAAGACGTTAGTCCGATTTAGACACGTTGTGTATAATTCACACCGGGTTAACTGTGTTTCAAGGATGTTACGAAACGAAAAAGAGCTGTTACGAAACGAAAACGAGTCATAGTTACCAACCGACTCGGTCATTAGTCGTTTTGTAACTATGACTTTTTTCCGTTTCGTAACAGCCCATGTACATACATAGTTAACCAGAGTTGTAAAAACTGGAATATAGTTGTAGTTTTAAGTTAGAGCTGGAATATAGAGACTAATTGTCTTGTTAAATCGCCTCCATTCAAATGTCATGCCCTTTTTCCTTGCTAATTCTTCATTTTATGTAGCAGATCCAGTCTGTTTACCCTGACTATTTCAAACTGGACAATAAAGGACTTTGCTGGCATATCCTTTTTTATAAGGACATCTGTTTTGTCTGACTACTGCTGTGATCGGACTGTTCGGACTGGTCCCAGTTTGATTTCAATTCCAAATCAAACACACATCATAATTCCTCTCTGGCTAAGGACAAATGCGCTTCTAATGAGAGACCAAAACATGCTTTATTGTAGAATTCCTTAAACACCTCTATACTGTAACCCAAAACAAACACGCCAGTATGGAGGTCCTAATGAGGGCTCAAGCACGATTTTGGGCGAATTCTCAGGAAGAACATACGTTG
Organism: Ctena decussata; assembly: GCA_963989385.1. Lineage (NCBI taxonomy): Eukaryota > Metazoa > Mollusca > Bivalvia > Lucinida > Lucinidae > Ctena > Ctena decussata. The sequence continues at coordinate 56,719,852 of OZ022504.1, forward strand.
GTTTGTAGCCCTTCATTAACTCGTGACAAAAGCGTTACCTAGAAGGTTAAATATATATTTTCATGGATAATTATAAAATAGTCTCCCATAAGCACCATTTGACCTAGGGGCCCTCATTGAGGAGCCGAAATATGTTCTGTATGGTGAGTATGTCACAAGAGAAAATATACTTTTACGGCATGTGAGAATGGAAAAGACACTGATTTCCCAGTAGCACTGTTGTTGTGAAGAACAATCTCCAAATATCCTCAGACTGCACTGAACCGTCCCTGTTCGGACATGCGTTAGAGCACATTTTGTCGTGGTTTTACTTACTTGTGAATGTACATAATATGCTTATTATAGATATGCTATGAGAACAATAAAGTCTCATTTTATTGTCATTATTGTTGCTAAATGAAAACCCTTTGAAAATCCAAGCATTGGTACAAAATTTGAACAAATTCGTTTCAATTTCAACTATTTCATATATTTCGTTCAAACATTTCTCCTCCAAATGAAGTCAATTTTATATGGAGCCTCTATGGTTTGGAGGAATGAACGAATATATGGAAGGTTGCAATATGGCCGCAATGCCCATATATATACTGAGGGACTTTAAAAACGCATCATTGTGTATCATTTTATTTTACCCAGAGTTTGCAATATTGGAAACGTTTGAGCACGCGTGCGAGTTAGCATGGTTGAGTTCTTTAAGTCTGCAAACGCTTACAGAGAGTGTGCAACCATGCATAGAAATTTCGAGAAAATGGAAATTTGGTTACTTTTTCGCATAATATTTTAATGAATTCACATTTTGTCAAATTTTAATGGCTATGCATCTGAATGATTACCACACACTGTAAAACAATGAAAAATGGCAAAGATCCTTGAAAAAGTGTTATATCGATGTTCGAAAATTAGATTTTTAAAAAAAATAATAGGATACAGTTCAAAATTTGGAGATGCCCGACTTAAAAGCCGACCAATTGACTGTACACCTACCCATGTCATGAGAGTATGTCTTAATGTACCAGTTCAAAGCAAATTTGAGTAATTATTCAAATGTCTGTTATGTTCACTTCCGGTTTTTGTGCAAAAAGTTTGAATCTTTGCAAAATGACCTTGAAAAGAAAGAAATGTAACAGATAAAAAGAGAACACAAAGCATGAACAATGAATAACCTCTGATTTTTATGTCATTGAAATCTGATCAGCAGTAACGAAATTGCAGCAAACTGAAAATCACGCTTCAATCATCACTGGATTAATGCGAATTTATCTCCCTTTAGGAATATTCTAAAGCCAAATTTTGCATTCATTTTGAAAGCTTGTGTTCCCGGTAAAAAAGGGATAAACCAAAATTACAATAGTTGATGGCTGTATGAAACAAAAATTTATTTTTCTAGCATATCCAAAGCTACAAACTGGTGCGTTTCTAAAGTCTCTCAGTATAGTAACACTACCACCAGTTGGGCCTAAGTAGCTCCCCTGAGCTTATAACTACTGAAACATGAGATTATGGAAACGAGATGAAAGACTGATCTTGAAAATTTGACACGGAATCATTTTTTATTACAGTGCATCACCGGAACATTGTTTGTTGAAAAGTGAGTTGGAGAAGTTTGGTACATGTAATATGAAATCTAACAGGCCTCTGAGATAAAGTGCTGCTCTCGAAATCTTGACACGATGTACATTTTCATGAAATTAGGCCAATGAGAAGAAATTGTAAAGTTAAGTGGGTGAGTTGTGGTTCATACAAATGTCTGTATAGAAGTATAGTAAATACAAATATCTGTATAAAACTATAATAAATTAATGCATCTCCCCGAAAAATAGCAGATTTCTTATTTTTTGTTCTCTAAGGTCTAGAATACAAACCAAGAGGGCCATGAGGCCTTAAATCTCTCACATGAGCAATTGGCCCAGTGACTTTGGAGGAGATGTTTAAAAGGTCAAGGTCAGCCCAAGGTCATCATTTGAACAATCTTGGTATTACTAAAGTACATTTACTCGATGTCACATACCAAGTTATAAGGCCATTGGTCAGTTGGTTCTGGAGAAGAAAATCTTTATATGCTTCGCCATATATGGGTATGACGGTCATGTTGGTTATGTGAGCTGGACCGTTTGAACAAATCTCGTTTCCTCAACCCCTTGAGGCTCTATATGAAATTTGGTTACACTTTGCCCAGTGGCTTTTTAGCAGGTGTTTGAAATGGTGGAAATATGAGATCATGGTCAAAGGTCAAAGAATCACCTTGAACTCTTGTACTCACAAAACTTTATTTACTCATTAAGATGACTGTATATACCAATTTTTAGACCAAAATCTTCAACGATTCCCATAAAATCTAAAGTTCTTGCATTTTTCCATATTTGACCTTCCCGTTAAAATGTCTTCTTATATTTTGTTCTCTAATGTTTAGAATACAAAAAAGAGGGTCGTGAGGCATTGAATCGCTCACCAGAGCAATTGGCCCAGTGGTTTTGGAGGAGATGTTTAAAAGGTCAAGGTCAAACTAAGGTCATCATTTGAACAATCTTGGTATTACTTGAGTACTCGGTGTCACATACCAATTGCAAGTTTCAAGACCACTGATCAATTGTTAATGGAGAAGAAGATCTTTATGAGTTTTCGCCATATATGAGCGTGGCAGCCATGTTGGTTATGAGCGTGGCAGCCATGTTGGTCATATGACCTGGACCATTTGAACAAATGTTTGTTCCCTCATCCCCGGGAGCATTATATGAAATTTGATTACACCTGGCTCAGTGACTTTTGAGATGTTCGAAATATGAGAGACCAGGGTCAAAGGTCAAAGAATGACATTGACCTCTTGTACACATAAATTGTTATGTACTCATTAAAATGACTATTTACATGTTCACCAATTTTTAAGCCAAAATCTTCTACAATTCTCATAAAATCTTAAATTCTAGCATTTTTCCATATAAAAGAACCAGAAATGGTCATGATTTGAACAATCTTTTTAGTACTTGTGTACTCAATGCTTCATACCAAGTTTCAATGCCATCGGTTCATTGGTTCTGGAGAAGATTTTTAAAGGCTTTTACAATATATGGGCGTGGTGGCCATGTCGGTCATGTGACCGGGACCGTTTGAACAATTTTGCGTTTCCATGAGCTCTGGAGGCTATATTTGAAATTTGTTTACAAATGGACGAGTGGTTTCAGAGGAGAAGTTGTTTAAAACTGTGGACAGACAGACGACGAGGACGATGGACGACAGAGCCTTGCCATCCTGAAGCTCCCCCGGAGCCGCTGGCTCAGGTGAGCTATAAAGAGTGGCGTGTTGACAAAAAAGGTGTTTTTATCAGGAAAGGTCAAAGGGTCCCCCCCCCAAGAAAAGAAACAAACAAACAAAAAAAAAAACATCTTTATTGCACATGTATTTAGGTCTGAAGGTACTTCAATACATTGAGAAGAGCGTCCCAGCAATTATTTGTTCAAGCTCTCAAATTGTGAGGTAGAATAGATAAAAACAGTAGCTTAGTCTCAAATGTTCGAAAATTTATACGGTGCATGTATACGGGATGCATGTATTAAATAAAGGATAGGCGGGTATACATATATCACACATACAGTATAAAAACTACATTACTATGACAAAGACAGGTATGTAAGTGAAAATTTTCAACCTTGAAACAGTAGACTTCCCTGTGTGTTATACATAATTTTGCCAAAACATTTAGACACAGTTTACTATTTTTTTCCGCTCAACCTGATAGTGTGTGAAAGAATTAAAATTATAATTGCTGAGACGCCCTTCTCAATGTATTTATGTACCTTCTGGACTAAATACATGTTCAATATCGATGTTTTTGTTTTTAATTTTGAGAAAGAAAATTACCCTTTGACCTTTTCTTATATGAAACCTTTTTATATCAACAAGTCCTGCATTTTAAGATTCTAAATTGTGCGAAAGAACATAAAGAAGGCATCTACTAAGTTTTGTGAAGACCTGTTGTTGTTTCCGAATTTTATGCAGATTTTTGTATTCACCACAATTCAGTGATTATCATACATAGCTGGTGAGAACAAATACAGGCAATGCCTCTGTCCAATACATTGGCATATGTATATACTACTATGTATCAGTAGTCATGAAATCCTAATTCTGTATAGGGGTGGTCATGGTCGGATGATGGTGCTGGGTAACTTCCAGTGCCGTGGAGAGGTGGGGGTAGGGGTCCTACTTTTGGACAAAAGTAGGGCAAGGGCCTTCTGTGCTTGCAGTAGGTGTCGGTGGGTGGGGGGTTGTTTGGCCTTTTCTCTCTCCCCTACCATATCACTTCTCTCTCTGCCTCTGGGATGGTCGGGTCAGGCGATGGTGCTGGGTAGCTTTCAGTGCCTAGGCGTCCTTCTTATTTGGATAAAAGAAAGACAAATGCTTACTGTGCTTGCAGTAGGTGCGGATGGGAATCGTTTAGTCAGTTTTCCCTCGCCTATCATATCTCTTTTTTTTCTCCCTCTCTCTGGGAGACGGCTCGATATAGACTGAAATACTGTCTCAAACTTCGGAGCCGTTAAACCCAAAAAGAGCCAAAAAAATGCTTAAAGTGAATACTTGTTTGATGTCTGATTAATATTTATAATGGTATATAGCATTTCGGCAAGTTTCTTAAACAAGAGGGCCAAGAGGCCCTTAATCGCTCACCTGAGCAAAAAGTTTAAAGGTCAAACTAGGGTCATCATTTGAACAGACCTGATAGTTTGAGTTCAGTATATTTCTATGGGCCATTTAGGACCCTGGGGCCATCATTTACACAAACATTGTAGGAATATACTAGGCAATGCTACATACCAAATTTTAAGCATCTGAACCAAGTGGTTCTGAAGAAGAAGATATTTGAATATTTGTCTATGTATTTCAATAGTTTAAACCCAGGAGCCCCTGGGGCGGGCCATTTGGACCCTGGGGCCTCCATTTGAACAAACTTAGTAAAGAACCACTAGGCAATGCTACATACCAAATTTCAAGCACCTGCACCAAGTGGTGCAGGAGAAGACGATTTTTAAGTATATTTTAATTTCGAACCCAGGACACCCCCTCAGGGCCATTTTGGACCCCATGGCCACTATTTGAACAAACTTGGTAAAAGTCTACTAGACAATGCTTCATACCAAATATCAAAGCCCTAGGCCTAGCGGTTCCAGAGAGGATGTCTTTTAAAGCAAATTGTAGGCGACGGACGACGCACGACGGACACTGACTGATCACAATAGCTCACCCTGAGCTAATATAAGAGAGCCAAGAGGCCCTGAATCGCTCACCTGAGCAAAGAGGTTAAAGGTCATACTAGGATCATCATTTGAACAAACCTGATAGTTTGCAACCATTTCCAAATGGTTTTGAAGAAAAAGATGTTTGAATGTTTTCTATGATTGCTATGGTTCAAACCCAGGACCCCCTGGCTTGGGTCCATTTTGGACCCTGGGGCCATCATTTGAATAATCTTGGTAAAGGACGACTAGGCAATGCATTATACTAAATTTCAAGCATCTGAGCCAAGTGGTTCTGAAGAAGAAGATTTTGAAATATTTTTCTATGTATTTCTATGGCTCAAAACCAGGACCCCATGGGGCAGGGCCATTTTTGACCCAGGTGCCATCATTTGAAAAAAAATGGTAAAGGACCACTAGGCAATGCATCATACTAAAATTCAAGCATCTGCACTAAGGGGTTCTGGAGAAGATTTTAAGTATAATTTCGAACCCAAGACTCTCCGCCCCAGGGTCATTTTGGATCCCAGGGCCACCATTACACAAGCTTTGTAGAAGTCCAACAGGCAATCATACCAAATTTCAAGCATCAGAGCCAAGTGGTTCTGAGAAAGAAGATTTTTAAATATTTTTCTATATATTTCTATGGTTCAAACTCAGGACTCCCTGTCGCGGGGCCATTTTGGACCCTGGGGGCCATCATTTGAACAAACTTGATAAGGGAATACAAGGCAATGCTACATACCAGATTTCGAGCATCTGAGCCAGAAGGTTCTGATGAAGAAGGTTTTTGATTATTTTTCTATGAATTTCTATGGTTCAAACCCAGGACCCCTAGGGCGGGGCCATTTTAGGCACTGGGGTCATCATTTGAACAAACTTGGTAAAGACTAGTAGGCAATGCTACATATCAAATTTCAAGCATCTGAGCCAAGTGGTTCTGAAAAAGAAGATTTTTGAATATTTTTCTATGTATTTCTATGGTTCAAACCTAGCACTCCCTGTTGCGGGGCCAATTTGGACCCTGGGGCCACTATTTGTATAAACTTGGTAAAGGGCAACTAGGCAATGCAACATACCAAATTTAAAGCATATGAGCCTTGCGGTTGTGAAATAAGATTTTTTAATATTTGCTATGTATTTCTATGATTCAAACCTGGGACTCCCTGTCCCGAGGCCATTTTGGACCCTGCGGCCACCATTTGATCAAACTTGGTAGAGGACCACTAGGCAATGTTACCAAATTACAAGCATCTGAGGCAAGCAGTTCTGTTGAAGAAGATTTTTAAGTATTTTTCAGTTTCGACCCAAGACCCCCTGCCCCAGGGCCATTTTGGTCCCTGGGGCCACCATTTGAACAGAATCGGTAGACGACCACTCGGCAATGCTACGTACCAAATTTCAAGCATCTGAGCCAAGGAGTTCTGGAGTAGAAGATTTTTCATTAATTTTTAGTTTCGAACCCAAGACTCCCTGGCCCAGGGCCATTTTGAATCCTGGGGCCACCATTTGAGCAAACTTGGTAGAGGACCACTAGGCAATGTTACATACCAAATTTCAAGCATCTTAACCAGTAAGTTCTGGAGTAGAAGATTTTAAGTATTTTTAGATTCGAACCCAAGACTCCCTGGCCCAGGGTCATTTTGGATCCTGGGGCCACCATTTGAACAAACTTGGAATAGGACCACTAGGCGATCTTACATACCAAATTTCAAGCATCGGAACCAAGCAGTTCTGGAGTAGAAGATTTTTAAGTATTTTTTAGTTTCGAACCCAAAGTCCCCATGCTACCCAAGGGCCATTTTGAACCCTGGGGCCACCATTTAAACAAAGTTGGAATAGGACCAATAGGCAATGTTTCATACCAAATTTCAAGCATCTGAGCCAAGTAGTTCTGGTGAAGAAAATTTTTAAGTATGTTTTAGTTTCAAACCCAAGACCCCTTGCCCCAAGGTCATTTTGGACCCTGGGGCCACCATTTGGACAAAGTTGGTAGAGGACCACTAGGCAATGCATCAGGCCAAATTTCAAGCATCTGCACTAAGCGGTTTTGAAGAAGATTTTTGAATATTTTTCTATGTATTTCTGTGGTTCAAAGACCCCTGGGGCGGGGCCATTTCGGACCCTGAGGCCATCATGTGAACAAACATGCTGAAGGACCATTAGGCAATGCTACATACCGAATTTTCAGCATCTGAAACTTGCAGTTCTGAAGAAGAAGTTTTTTAAATATTTTTCTGTGTATTTCTATGGTTCAAACCTGGACTCCCTGCCCCGGGGCCATTTTAGACCCTGGGGCCTCCATTTGAACAATCTTGGTAGAAGACCACAAGGCAATGCTACATACCAAATTCCAAGCATCTTAAGCAGGTCTGGAGAAGAAGATTTTTAAGTATATTTTAGTTTCGAACCCAAGACCCCCTGCCCCAGAGCCATTTTGGATCCTGGGGCCACCATTTGAACAATCTTGGTAGAGGTCTACTAGACAATGCTTCATACCAAAAAACAAAGCCCCAGGCCTAGCGGTTTCAGAGATGTCATTTAAAGCAAATTGTTGACGACACACGACGGACGACACACGACGGACTGAATGATCACAAAAGCTCACCCTGAGCCTATGGCCATGGTTACCACAGTTTCAGCCAAACATTCCCCAAACCCTAATACAGTCACCCCCCTGCCCGGTAATGCTACACATGAAATTTAATCGAGACTGGCCTTGTAGCTTTAGAGATATACTTGTTTAAAATTGTTAACGGCGGACGACGGGCGGACGAAGGAGCCTGCCCATCCTATAAGACCCCCACCCCCTCCCATGAGCCTCTGGCTCAGATGAGCTAAAAATAACCACCCACGCGGAAGCATTCTACAGACACAATGAACCATCAAATCCTAAATGTTTGTCCAGCCTGATGACCGCCGAACCACGAGGGACGAGGGACAAAGCCGTAAACACGGACGCACCACTGGTTATCCCATAACCTACCCCGACATACCCAGGATGTCCAAAACGCAAATCTATTGTACAACCTTCTTGTCCCGGATTCGCCAGGATACACCGAGACGAAAAGTGCAGCAGAAATTTCCTTGGTAGAATAACACAGGTAAAGCTTGTAACTTTTTATGTGCATGAAAAAAAAAAACAGCTATGCGATTACGAGCAGTTACTGTAGTATTGGCTTTACGTATCTCGTTATGTTTATGTCTTATGTTTATGTAGTAGGTCTCTTAGGGGAAACTTCTCTATTATCACGGTAGTTAATTGTAATGACAGCTAGAAATAAATAAAAAGAGCTGGACTGATTAAATAATATTTTAGTTATTATCCGTTGGTCATCCCATATTCTACTGCACTATGGAAAATCATATCTTATCTTTGTTTTCAAAAAAGAAATGATAAGCCACCATGGTGTTTCACCTTAAGCCAATGGAGAGTTCCATAATATCACGGTATTTATAAAAGTGGCAAGTATGGAAAGCAAGTTGTATCAAAATTCTTAAAATTAAATGTAGTAATAACAAAGGTGTTCATCAATGTTCTAAACCAGTTTGTACAAACTAAATCAAATGTTATTGAAATTTGAACAGAATTTTATATCAGAATATACTTTCACGTGGGGTTTCGAAAAAAATGACAACTAGGTGGCATAGGGGCTGCATAAGCAGTAAATAATTTCTTGATGAATCAATAATCATACATAAAATAATTGTTTTCTAGTTCTAACAGTTTTGTTCTAATATTTCAAAAACCATTTTTGTCAGAAATGTCTATTTATTTCTCAGGCTCTTCACAGAAACTTTATGTGCTTTGATTTATTTATTACAAACATTCAAGTTTTTTGTCTTAATGGCTTCCCATAATTTCCGGCAAAACTTTGGATGGATAAATATTGTAATCTTGAGATTTGTTGTTTTCAAATAAAAGACTGGGATACCAGATGTGAGAAGTCACAGACAAAAATAAAATTATGGCCCCTATTTTAGTGAGCTACGAGTTTTCTTGGGCCAGGGGATAGAACCATGTGGAAAACATGTTAATTTCATGGTTCCTATAAAAGAAAGATTGTACTCGGCAGGAATCAAGACAATTTCCCAAAATTTTTCTACAGCATAGAAGTTAAAACTTGTGGCTGATGAAGTAATTTTTTTACTACTCAATACACAGTAAGTTTATTGAGATACAAGAAGAAATGCAAATGCCGTGATATTAAGGAACCCTTGATATTATGAGAAACGACTATATATGTGACCGACCATGAGATTTTGGGTCCAAATGAGGCCCATGGGCAAACCTGAGATATCACCATTTTCTGATAGCTTGATAATGCTGGAATGCATATATGAAATTTCAACTCAATATAGTGAGCGGTTTCTGAGAAATTTGACTCTTGTCACACTGACCCAAAAATGAGATTTTCAAGTTTCAAAAGAACATTCTCACGCGGTCTTTAACTTAGATACCTTTTGCTTTCAAAAGTTCTATTTAAAATGGTATGAAATCTGCAGAAATAATAAGAATTAGATAAAAATATTCTTTAATTATCCAGCAATCAGAATAAAATGTTTCCATGGAAACCGACACCATCGTTACATGCCAACAAGGAACATGTTGGCTTAGTTTATTTCTCAAGAAAATCTGGGAATAGATTTACTTTTCACTTTTTGATCTTCAGTCTTTAAACTTTTGGAATTTGAAAACTTTCTATTGTTAAATGTCATTGAAATGATCCTGAAGTGTTTTAGGTTCCGCCTTCATATTTGGTTTTGGGCAGCTGGTCTTAGGCACACTTCTGCATCTGAGCAGTATGAAGCAGCCTCTTTATAAATAAACCATTGTCTTTGCGCATCGAGTCCCTGGAAATGATTCCTGATAACTCTTTACACACAGTTGAAAAAATGTCATCTTATTAAGATGGTCCACCGGGGCTCAACTGGTGACCTTCTTTTGCTTCAGATTTCCAGTGGGGTTGTTTGGCAGGACAGGGATCTCCACCTGTCAGACGGCCCGTTGTATCTGTTGAGTCCTCGTCTTTGCTTCTTCATGGTGTTGAAATTTGATTTATGTGTTTACCGTGATGATTCATTGACGAGTCAGAGGGTTATCATGCGAACCGAACAACCAACTAAATGTTTTGTACCACTTCAGAAACTGAGGGTGAGGTTGGGCCTGTAAAATCGATTTAAGCCCCCCAGTAATTCATTACTGACCGTTCCAAGGCGGTAGTTCTGTTGTGGTTCTCTGTTGCCTGTTTTTGGTGTCAGAGTTTCTGTGATGTTTTACCTTATGTATGTTCTTATTATTTTTTGGTTCGGTTTGGGTTGCTGAGTGGCCACCTTTTGGGAACAAGCTGCTCACTCGGTTGGCCATATGTTCTCTGTATCTTGATTATTTGTAATCTTAGTTGTTTCGAACTATGGTTTGAGGGCTGGATTTGGATTTTGATTGTTTCAGTTCCTGGTCTTTGCATACTTTTTACTTTCAACTGTGTGTAAAGAGTTATCAGGAATCCAGCAGGACAGTAGCAGTATTCCTGCAGTAATTGTAACAGGATTCTTGGCAGGAATCTGGACATGAAAAAGTTTCCCAATGGGTTTTCCACGTGAACTTTTCGCTATAATATAAAATTCCCTACAAGATTCCAGCAGGACTCAGTGTGGAATATTAAGTGAAATATTTAAATTAGCAGGAATTCAGACAGGAATTCAGGCAGGATTCCCACCAGGAATATTCCAATGAGCAGTAAATTTGAAATTCCTTGCAGGAATCCTGGCAGGAATCCTGCCAGGAATATGGACAGGATTGTTGGTATGAATTTGGTTGTGTTGCATATTACACAAAGACCTTGACATACCCTTTCAACATGGTATTTAAAACTTTCACATACACAGTGGCTTTATAAAACACAACAGAACACATATCTTGTCAATCTCTTGGGTATTATGATTATATTATAGACATGGATCAGTACTGCCATTGCTCTTTAACATAATTTTATGACAGAAAGTAATTCTGTTACCACCACACATATATTAAACTCATTTTCATTTTTATGTCAAGGGATGTGGGTGGGGTACATGAAATTGAGAATAAATTGTATATTTTACCCCTTTAATAAAAACTTAAATCTGCCTTTAGAAATGTATGCATTAATGATACAAAAAATAATAAAACTTACATTCTCGTCATACTAGCTGTTATTAATTCATCCTTCAAATATCACAGAAACCTTTTAATATGATTAGTGCAAACAAACAGCATGGCCAGGTTTCAAGTTGAATTTATCACTTATGATTCACTGTGTAGTTGAAGTGTACCGCCAAAATCTTTATACTAGATTCAATTAATTTTGCAAAATTTTCAGCTCTGTTTTCCTGCTAGGATTCCTGGCATGAATTTTTCAAATTTTCCTGCTGGAATCTTGAGTGGACTTTTTATCCTTTTCCACATACTGTTATAATTCAGCCTGAAAATGAAATTCCTGTCAATGTCCAGCAGGACTCCTGCTGTAATCATGTCAGAATTTTCGTACGGGAAGTTTTGAAGGCACCAATACTTGTTCCAAGTCTGCGGCATATTTTCTTAAATACCAACGCTCGGTTTCAGTTTTCCTCTAAAACAAAATGAACTCGTGGGCATTTGAAAGGGCTGTTCAGTATTTAAAAGTGCACACATGCGTTGGATGTGCGGTCTCTTTTCTCAGAAACTTTTGAAGCAGCGTCTTTTATGACAATTCTACACATTCATTGTCAGAGCCGGAACTGAACGATTTTTTTTTTGGTTAGAAAGAAGATGGTTGCCTTATTGTTTAAGGCAACAATCTTCTTTCTAACCAAAAAAAAAATCGTTCACAATCATAAAACTGTATCAAATTTTAATCTAGATGGGTGCATCTCTAGGGGAAGCATCTCTACTTCTTTCATTTTTGTCTCCCTTTTCAACTGAGGCCAAGTCTTTAAAGGAGAGAATTTGCTGCGCCAAAAGGAAACTTTTTTTCTATTCAGTGTGGACCCATTGTGCAAGAGTCTGGAAGCACCAGGAAGTCAAAACGCTGTTTCTCGTTGAAAATAAGAATTCCACAGAATGTTAGTAGGTACATGTACCTGCATTTCGCGTCCATAGTTAGTAAGGGTCATAGTTAAAAGAAACTGCATGGCTGGTTTAATGGCTCTATTTAGAACATGTGGAGCAAATTGGCTTTTACAAGCTAGCAAGGATGCAATTCATGATGTAAAATTCCACAGTCAACAATGTGTGAGTACATAAGCTTTGAGTGTATTCAGTAGTCCAATGATTCAGATGACAAGCCGGAGAAAAATATTTATGCTGTGTCTGATGATTACAGGCGAAATAGTGAGAAATGAGCTGAAACACTAGAGGCTATGCAACTGAGGATGCAAAGTTGGTTTCAAATGTATCAAAGCCAGCATAGCATAGAATATAAGTCAAGGGTAAATGTACAAATAACAGCAGCATCCAGAAGGACATCAGAAGAAATGATAATAGGCATGAGAAATGGATTTAAATGCTAAGGTCGACAAAGAACTTGATAAAGTCATCAGAGTGTGAAGTATAAGTCAAGAGTAATCATCCCTGTAGTTCTAAAAAGAAACTTTATGCCAGGTTTGTTAAATTGCAGGTGTCATACTTTAAAAAAAATGGACTTAAGCGCCAGAGATAAAGTAATTTTGAACGTAAAATTTTACCAAGTCAGCAGAGTTTTAATAATGAAGACATCAGTATAACCAAGCTTGGTGATTGTATGTATCACATTTGCAGAATAATGGAAATAAGATTAGAGTAGAAGTCGGGCCTAATTGAGGACGTGCGAACTAACGTGAAACTGGCAGAAATACGAAAAAGTGAACTCCTATATTGCCTCTTGCTGCAGCAGGTGCGACCAAGTGGCAGAAAATCACGGAAGGGTGCCCATACACCTTCAATATACCTTAAAGCCTCCATAGTCCTATCAGTGGTAAAATCGTCAAAATACAAATCATTATGAAACCTGTACAGCCTTAAGAATTAATGAAAATATTGCGGTTGATGTGCTTTTTTGTCTCATATAACTGGCAAAAAAAAAGGAACGAGGTATTTTGGAAAAATGATAAGTCTCACCATAAAAGTACGGTTTTCGTCTCTTGTTCCCCGTTAAGCAATGAAATAATGCAAAAGCGAAACAATCAATGGGATCCTTGCTTAACATTTTTGTACATTGTATCTTTATCAACTGTTAAACGCATGTACCTTGTATTTTTATCTCCTGTACATTGTGTTTTTACCATGAAATAAACCTTGTGAAATCGAAAGTAGGTCATTTTAGTTGGCAACCAAAATGACCTAGTTATTTTTTCAAATCTTTTTTATGGTAAACTCAAGGACGTTTTTATTTTTCAAAGCCGGCCAATCACGATAATAATCAATGGCGAAACTGTAGTGAGAAGCTTGCAGCGATACCTCACGATAAAATATTTCATGCTGATAGAGCTATGGGGCCTTTAAATCAACCAGCCATCCTGTATCAAATTGCCGTTTTTACAGTTTCCTGCACACGAGGTATATACTATGCACAATAAATTAAAAGAATCAAGATTGCTCAATTGTAGCGTTTGAACTATCGTGACGTCAGTTTTTATGACCATTGTATATGAACGACATTTATGATCATGTACAGAAGCCTCAACGATAATGAGGTGGTTGGTTGGCTGTTAAAATAAAGGAAAACGCTCTAAGACATTTGAATATGCTACGAGTACGAGGTTTACAAAGTTCGAAAATTTGACGTTTTCCCTTGTTTTTACGTTATCGTCTTAAAAACTTGTTTCTAATCGGTATTTCTTGGATCCCTTTTGAGTGTATGATTGTTTGGTAGCTACCAATATGATAATGTAAACAATTCAGAAAGAAAAATCTTCCCGGTTACTGAGCATAAGTCAAAATTCTCAGACTAACGCCATCATTTTCTCACAGTTACGTCATACTTCAATGAAGAAACTTCACAGTTAAATTAATCATAGTGTGACCTTTAATTTTAGCCTATTATTTTTCTCGGGTTTTGATTCTGCATTGAACTGAAGCACCCGTGAATCATTGCACATAGGACCGAATTAACACATTTTAACGTCAATGGCGCATGCTAAGATTCGTCAGTTGTTAAGCTTAACCATATCTTTTACACAATCAATAGCTTTTGTTTAGCCGACGTTGATTCAACGTCACACAACGTTGAATCGACGTTGATTTTGCGTTGACTCAGCGTTGTGAGTCTGATGGGCAATAAATTTGGGATCCTGCTGATGCTAGTGCAGGAAGGCACGTCTAGTCTCTAGATTCGGTTATATAACTCTACAAGAACACCAATTGGTATATTTACGTTCTCAATTGCCAGGGCAAGCCAGGACTCTGAGGTGGAACTTTTTTTTTTTTTTTTTTCTTTCAATCTTTATTTCTAGTCATCTGATTTATTTACTTATTTATATACTTATTATCTCCTCTCTTCTGAAATATATTTCCTCGAATCTGAAAAACTTAGTCGCGTTATCCTCTGGGTGTGGAGACAGAAGGCTCCTGTTCATCGTACGAAGAGTCCTGTCTTGTCTGCGGCATTGCTATATCTTGAAATACTTATATCTTAAAAATACCTGTTTATACTCCTGATTGTTTTCCTTTCTTGGAGCTTAGTCTGTTTTGTGTTATCCGATTCACAAGTATGAATGAAGCAGATTATAAACTGCACGATTTTTTAATGCATCGGCTTGGACGGGCCCATTGGACGCCGTTACCTGCCATTTATTATAACTGCAACCTGGTTTACCTATTTTCAATGGAGACGTCTAGATATTGCTCTACAGTAAACTCCCAAACATTCATACTGAATGAATCATTTAACGCGTTTATATACACTAATTTATCTACTATTATTATTATTATTATTATCATTATTATTTCTACATTTACACAAATTTTAAATGTAGGAGTGTACATAACACATGAGAGTAGTTTATCTTATTTTTCTCTTCCGTCCTGCTCCGCCACGTTTGCCTGTCTCCCCGGCAAAGTTGGCAAAACAGGAAGGATATGCCATTCCTAATCTCTGCTTGTCGCCCTTGCATTTCGTTTCGGTAAGGATGGCAGGCAGGGTGAGGTACCAGTAAAACTGAATTCGTTAAGTCACATTTGCTGTTAACCCATCTGATTGTCTAAGCACCAATCGAATATTTACATTGCTGCTATTCAGAAAAATAATGTTTTAAAAAGACTACGTTTCTTTTTCTCACTCATTCTCTATCTCTCTCTTTTCACCATGTGGCATCCGGATGGCGTCACGCCGAAGTCGAAGCGATGTCATGATGACATGATGTCGCATCGACGTCGGTATGATGTCGTCCCGCGGTCACTGTACCTGCTGGTTTTCTCTCTCTCTCGCTCTCTCTCTCTCTCTCTCTCTCTCACGAAATTCTTTTTAAGATGCCTTGGTTTTGAGAAGCAAGCTCTGTACTTGATAGTTGGCTGTAACGGCTAGCCATATGCGTTCTGTTGCCCTTTACTGTAAAAAACTAATTTTCTGGCTACTATCATCATAACTTTGGAGATTTAACTTTACTGAAAATTAGCTTATTTAGGATGCCTTGCCCCTTATTTATTTATTTTTGGCAGCAGGAAGTATGCGGCGAGCCGTTTAGTGAAATATATTGTAATAATTTTGTTTTTCTTCCTTTCTTTCAGTTTCTCGCTTTATGCTCTGTGTTTTCCTCCCCTTGCATTTAAATTTTCAAATCATTTACTGTTACCATTGCTAGTATTAGTACATGATCCACCGTCCGTTTGCCATGTTGATTAGTATTAGAGAAATTCCTCATTATGTCATGTTTACATGTACTTTGAGTGAATAAAGTTACTGTCTGTCTGTCTGACAAGAAAACTGAGCATGAAAATGTTGAGAAATACCGTTCAAAAATCACATGCTTACCATTTTTGTGTTGCTTTTCAATGAGTGCGAATTTCGGCTAATGACCCCTTCCGCGCTTATCGCTTTTCCCCAATATCGTCGTTAAAGATGCCTTCTGTAATCCCATGGGATCTTAAGCCCCAAATACGATTCCTTTCAATTTAATTTAATTTCGCTCAATGTTGCACTTTAATAAGGAGAAAAATTGAAAAATATAAAAAGTTGCTAAATATATTTTGCATAGTATATTTTCTTTAAGATTTATGAAGGAGGCTAAATGATGCAGAGTTGCTTCCTCGGATAAATTCCAGTCAGCTTAAATGCAATTATTCTTGAATTTTTAAGTAAAAGTTTCAGCATATTTGACGGCAGCATAAAAAAATAATTGAACGGAGCATTAACTTGGTATTCAGAAGTTTGAGACAATGCCTGGTACAGTACTTTGCATACAAGCCTTAATATTTCTGCACTAACATAAACTATTTCCGAAAGGTTATGGACACACACTGTGTTTGGGGTGTAAGCAAAACTATACCAAAACAAGACTGCTCTGTCCACAGAATCACTTTGAAAGTATTTAGGCTATAGCGATGTCCAAATCTTCAGGGTATCCCAATTTTTAAGAAGAAAAACTTATGATTTTATGCTTTATCGGGTATAATAAAGTATCTATAAAGCGGTAATGTAAGAAGTACATCTTAAATCTACTTCTTGACGAAATAATGCATAAAATAAAGGAAGAACAAAAAATCAGGCTCTTCCATTCTATGATCAGTATTTCTCTGCACAATGTGTATTTTGCTCAGTATCAGTCTTCGGGGAATAAAAGACCACAAGGTTACGTAGAACAGAAATTGAAAAAAAGATCAGCTGAGGTGCCCTAATGACCACAAAGTTTCAGGATCGATGGCCACAGGAGCCCAGTAGCTCAGTAGAATAATTAGAGTAGCGTTCGCTTGCTTGTCTAGCGGTCCCGAGTTTGAGTCCCGCTGGAGGAAGAAATATTTTCAATCGTAAACGAGGTTCCTTCATTATTACCCTCCCATCGCCTTGTTATGACTGAAATACTGTTGAAAAGACGGAAAGAAACGGACACTTTTTCTTGAATCTCGAAGAAAGAGGCCGAGCCGGCTGTTAATCAAAGTAGATAGATAACTCTTGTAAGAGCTCAAATAGGTACAAATGCAACTGCAATTTCTGGATTAAAATTTATCGGTAGCGTGAACACACCGGGTAGGCGGCAATAGAGAACGCTCGAAACAATCGATTATCGTGGATCAAAAACCGTTAGAAACAGCGTTTTTGATTGCAAATTGGCGCCAATTTGCAATCGAAAACGCTGTTTCTAATGGTTTTTTATCCACGATAATCGACTGCATTAGCGTTTTCGATTGCCGCCTACCCGGTGTGGTGAAATACAGATCCCGCGAGAGCACATTCCATATTTTTTTGCCATGTATCTGGTCTGATGCCCTTTTTGAATAAACAATTTTAGTTTCTACGCGTTTGTTTTCCCAAGTTATTGTAGCTAGATACTCGTTAATACGAAGATACGAACGTGTTTCACCACGACGTTAAAACAGGTGCGACGTAAATTAACTTGGCCTACGTCACGTCGTGACGTTTCGATCGCGTTTTCTTAAATGACGTCAAACCTCATTTGGACCCAAAATGTCATGACGCGTCACATATAGTTAAATTCAGATAGGGAATTGGCCGAAGTGTTACGATTGCATTCTTCATTGTGGTGCACTACAGTCGACCGTCTTTTACCAATACAGTCAGTGCATCATGAATTCGGTTGAATGTACCAACGATGAAGAGCTGTTAAGATTAATACTGGGCCCGTCCATGACTGGATTTTTTTTTGACATATGCAAATAGTGCAGACCCATTTCAGACGCCACAGAACGCGGCGTTTGATCAGGGTCAATACAATGAAAGTGAAAACATTAATCAGAAACACCTAAAACTAGACTCATCCATAAAAAAGGTGAAAATAGATTACTGCCATTCATAGGGGACAGCTCATGGATATTTTGATGTTCTGAGCAGCCGAGCGCCAGACCCAGTATCAGTTTCACCTAGTCTCTAGGGCTGGTCCTTTTTTCTTATTTTCATTGATGATGTTCCGGATAATACCAAATTGCTCTTCTGTACATCTGGGGCCAGGTGTTCAAAACTAACGATATTGTTAGTTAACGTTACGTTAAAATTTCAAACGTTAATATCTCAAATACGCCAATATTTTTTGTTGAAAAAATGTGAAAAGCTTTTGCATTGCAAAAGCTTCTCACTTTTTATCAGCGAAAAATATCAGTGTATTTGGCTGTAAAGTCATAAAACACTTAACGAGATGACCTCTTAACGAGCTCGTTAAGCTAACGATGCTTTGAACAACCGGGCCCTGTTTGCAAACCGGCAATTAACTTTCTCTTTCTAAACATTCCTCCCCTACCCCGTATCCACCTCCGTCGTCGCCTCCTCCACAGTTTGTAAACTTCTGCAGGAAGACTTAAACAGTTAAGCATGCTGGGAGAACGATTACAGGGGCGTAGCTAGGGGCAATTTCATAATACGCACAACCATGTTTTATTCTCTACTTCTTGAAGGGAAAGCTAGTATTTCAGCCACTTTGGTGATTGGTATTGATATCTTGTCTAATTTATAAATTTTCAGCATGCAAATATGCAAGTGCTTTTTGAAATTTTGTCAATTTTGACAAAATTTCAATACGCACCTGCGTATTTGCCGTATAGGTAGCTACGCCCTTGGATTATCAAAGAAAATTTAATGTAGCCAAATATCACTCTTGTGAGGATGACACGTCATCTTCCTCATTAACAAGTTAACGGATGGATGACTTGTGATTTTACGTCCTTTTTAACAGTATTCCAGTCATATCAGGAGGATGGGAGGGTGATCAGCCCCGGATCCAGGGGGTGAACTTTTGGGCTTAAGCCCCGCCATCTGTACATCCGTGCTAGGTATAATATGTAGGCCTACAGATAGTAAGGTGTATCTGATGACAGTTTGAGAACATTTATCCTTGCGGTTAGATTGAAATATATGTTGTGACATCTCATTAGAATCGCCTCGACAGAACTCCATACAGGGCTACTCGATACATTCTCTCGCAGGGCTTTAAATTTCAGACACTGACAAGGCTTGAAATATCAACGTTAAAGTTTTCTGCAGATATTTCGGACGACTTTGGAATTTGTCGTTTTGTTTCATTTGTGAAATGTATGAACTCTTTGACAGCATCATCGACTTTGTAGCACTTAAAAGCACTTTTGACCTTAGTGAAACCATGAATAGGACCTTTCTCAGCCTAGCCATACGGTTCTGCAACGACCTTGTCTTGTTGAACCATCATCTTTACCCAAAATAATCGGACAGCTCGTCTAAGCAAACTGTGTAGATCCTGATCAGACTGCTCACAAGGAGCAGTCTGATAAGGTTCTATACTGTTTGCAAACTTTCGCAAACATTTTCTTTAGCCATCAAACAAATTCGAACTACATGTAGATAGAGTTCATTTTAAATTAGTTTAGGTGTCATAATATATGGGACCAATACGGTAAGTCTTAAGTTTTGAAATATATGACAGCAATCAATTTAACTTCCTTAATAATTGCTTTATTCAACAAGATTGCCAAAGGCTGGATGTCCGACTGGAGTTAGACTGGGAATCGGTCAGTATATAGATGGAGTGACCACATAGATTTACACATGCATAAGGTAAATTTTGTAACTTTTTTCGACATTTCTAAAATAAAAAAAAAAGACGGGTTTATATGTACATTGTAAACCGTGAATTAATGATAATAATAATAATAATTAGCATTTAAAAGCATCCCATGAAATTTTTGACGAAGTCCGATACCAGGTATGATAACATGACTACCTTAACCCGACTAAGAAATTGTCTCCCTCTGACCGCGATTTTAATTCTATAATGGTAATAAGTAGCAATAACAAGTATTGATATAAATGATAAGTGATCTAGCAGTACAACATTCCAAACTGTACCTAGAATATCGATAACAATAGCAAAAAAATTGCGCCGATAATGATGATATTTCAGGAGGAAGGAGGTTAAAATGTATGACATAATTAAGGATTAATTTGATGAGATTTTTTACAATGTCTTTTTTGTCTTGATATATATGTTGCGATATCTCATTAGAATCGCCTCGTCGAGGCGATTCTAATGGGATGTCACAACATATATTTTATTCTAGTAACAAGGATGATACTCCTTATTTAATATCTGGAGACCTACATATTTTACATAACACAAAGGCCCATATGGCGGGGCTGAAGCCCCTAAGCCCCCCCCCCCCCCGCCCCCATGGATCCGGGGCTGAAATAAACTGTAGTTCAAAATGAGACTGCTATCTTAAAGGCAGACAGGGCAGGCAGGCAGGCAGGGGAGTTAATTCTGCAGTCTCTCATTCGGATATTTGTTTATGCAAATGGGTACACTTCAGGGGAACAACTTTACAATTTTATGACTCCACTCTCAAAGGTGATCAGCTCGTACAGAAAAAGGACTGCCGCCGTCGGAGCAAATTTTTTCCTTAAGAATACTATTTTTATTTTTCCTTCCTTTTCAATGGGGATGTTCTCTTAAATGAAAGAATCTGCTCCTCTAGGAGCAAATTCTTTCCTTAAAGAGTGGACCCAACTTAAAAAACAAATATGAATTCATATTGTTCACCTTTGTAAAATTGATGGAAAACTCGGAAATTTGCAAGTCAATATAACATTATATTTGGAAAAGAGGCAGGGCGTTTATTAGAACAGGACCGTTTATTATAATTAATACGGTATTTGTATTGCTTGTTTCTGTCCATTTTCAGATCCGAGGCAGCATCATAAATACTGAGTTATTGCTTAGTAAGCTGCTAGCATACGTGTTAAGATAGTGTCCCTAATTCTGTTTATTTATTTACAGGCTGTAAAGCACTACCGGTAAAGAAAGAACAACAGTAAAACCCAAAACTTTCAACGGACATTAAAATGGGAACATTTTTCGGACACGCACTACCTGGCACCTTTTTCTCAGTATTTGCACTGTGGTGGATGGCAAATATGTTTTGGGACTATTTTAAAGCCAGGCGTAGGAATACAAATTTCACATCCGCTGCCACCTTTAATTGCCGGTTTGGTTGCGGTAGATTGAAAGATCGGCCGACGGAAGCTTATGTGAAACTATTATTCACTTTGACTGGAACTGTTATGGAAGTTTTGTTTGGAATAAAAGACTACATGTTTTTCGGCGGTTTTCAAAACAATGTCCAACATGCGACCATGTATTCTGTGCTTAGTGTTAACGCAGTGATTGACATTCTTTATCATTACAAGGCTCCAATACCTCCAGATTCCGATTATGTTTCCATGGCAATAGCTGTTGTGAGCCAAGGACTACTTTTTGCGTCTCATCTTCATGGACGAAAGGGTTTAGACGTCCTTGTGCATACCCTACTTGTATATGCCCTCTTATCACTCGCTGTTGTAGTTTTAATTGAAATGAAGTTCAGAAATAATGTAATGGCGGCGTTGTCGAGGGCCTATCTGACACTTGTAGTGGGTACCTGGTTCTGGCAGGAGGGATGGATTTTATACCCGCCCTTTTCGTGGTCCTTTCAGTGGGACCAAGATGACCACGGACAAATGATGATCGCCACTTCTATCTTTGTGTGGCATCTCGCGGTTGACTTCTTGATCATGTTAGGAATCGGTGGTATCGTGGCCTGGGTGCAGAGGCGGTATTCCGGGTCGGCGGACGGTTCGTACATGAAAGTGTCCGACAAAGAAAGTAATGAAGAAGCCGGTATGAGCTTGATTGGTGATCAAAGTGACAATGAACTAGAATCCAACAAACCTGTCGTAGGAGTAATTTTCCGATAGCCATTTCATTGAAAGGAGACTTAACTCTTTCACAATGGAAACCTGTTTTGGGGACATCAAATATTCAAACAGTGCAGACCCTAATCAGAACGCGGCGTCTGATCAGGATCTACCCTTTTGCTTACAGGG
The DNA here is from genome assembly GCA_963989385.1 of Ctena decussata. Classification (NCBI taxonomy): domain Eukaryota; kingdom Metazoa; phylum Mollusca; class Bivalvia; order Lucinida; family Lucinidae; genus Ctena; species Ctena decussata. The sequence goes on from OZ022504.1 coordinate 56,742,074, forward strand.
GATTTCTATGCAAAATACATTAAACATGTTAAACATTAACCAGAAACCCCTAAAACGAAATATAGACTCAACCAAATGAGAAGGATGGACAAGTACACTGGTCAAAGGGTTAAAGTACGTCACCTTTTGACAAAAGCTCTTCGCTGTAGCCTGTGAGACATGATGAATTTTGAATGAAATTAAATAAAAATATTAACATTCATTTACTGAAAAGCCCTATGGTAAACCATTGGCACGTAATGTAGTTTACATTCCAATAATTACATTGAGCCTCGCGACCTAACATGACTTTAAATGAAATCAGAATAAACCATGGATCTCTACAATCTGATTTGGAGCTGTTAGCAGTAAACTGCGTGTAAACGTTTTTCACTGCTTCCAACGCTTTTTACCTCGCCTGAACGAAAGTTCAGGAAGAGCTATTGTTGTCACCACGGCGTCGGCGTCCGCGTCCGCGTCCGCGTCCGCGTCCGCGTCAGCGTCGGCGTCCGGATTGGATGTTTTGGTTAAAGTTTTTTAAAGACCTATATCTCCCTAACCCATGGATGGATTCTTTTGATACTTGCACTGTAGTTAGATATTGGTCCAAAGTTTAACATGGTACCACCCCCACCCCACTCCTTGACCTTGATGTCAAGGTCATGGACTTAGAAAATTGGGAGTTTTTTGGGACTGGATGTTTTGGTTAAAGTTTTCTAAAGCCCAGTATCTCCTTAACCCATTGATGGATTCCTTTGATACTTGCACTGTAGTTAGATATTGGTCTAAAGTTTTCCAAAATACTACCCCCACCCCCCTCTGTGACCTTCATGTCAAGGTCATGGACTTAGAAAATTGTCTTTTTATTGATTGGATGTTTTGGTTAAAGTTTTTTAATGACACATATCTCCTGAAACCATAGATGAATTCTTTTTATCCCCCGACCGAAAGGTTCGGGGATATAGCGATGAGCCTGGCGTCCGTCCATCCGTCTGTCCTTCCGTCCGTCTGTCTGTCTGTAAACATTTTCTTGTCCGCTCCATATCTTGAATACCATTTGGAATAATTTCATGATACTTCACAGTTATGTAGAACAGGTCATGGCGATGTGTCGCGTGCAAGAATGGTAACTCTTGCTTTTGTAATTTTTGAGTAATCTCCCCTTTGTTGATTTTTTGGCAGATTTGTGTCCGCTCTATAACTTGAATACCCTTCGGAATATTTTCATGATACTTCACAGATATGTAGAGCAGGTCATGACGATGTGTCGCGAACAAGAATGACAACTCTTGCTATCTTACTTTTTGAGTTATTTTCCCTTGATGGTTTTAGGTGTGATTTCGTGTCCGCTCCATAACTTGAATACCCTTTGGAATATTTTCATGATACTTCATAGTTATGTAGAACAGGTCATGCTGATATGTCGCGAACAAGAATGACAACTCTTGCTTTCTTAGTTTTTGAGTTATTTCCCCTTGATGGTTATAGGTGTGATTTAGTGTCCGCTCCATAACTTGAATACCCTTAGAAATATTTTTATGATACTTCACAGATATGGAGATCAGATCAGGACAGTTTGTCTCATACAAGAATGACAACTCTTGCTTTCATACTTTTCCGAGTCCCCCCCCCCCCACCCACCCCAATTTTTTTTTTTTTTTTTTTTTTTTTCAGATTTGGATTCTTTGTCCAAATTCACTTACTAGAGAGCTCAAAATTAGATTTGTAGGGCTTGTACTTAAGAAGTTATTCACACATTTTGAAATGTTGAATGTATCATATGCAATACATTGTCTACATGATTTCTGTTTGAGATTTTACCTCTTTTTAGCAATTTGGCATACTGTTTTGGTCTGAGTGTTAGATAATCATGCATCTGTTAAGCAGATAATGTCAATAAGGAGCATAAAAGAAAAACAGTATACTATTTATATGCGTTTTGAAGTGCACCCTGTTTACCAAGGCGCAGGAGGCCTTCGGTCGGGGGATTTGCCATCTCCTCTGATGGCTATTTTTATATTTGCACTGTAGTTAGATATAAGTCCAAAGTTTTACAGAGTACTACCCCAGCCCTGCTTGGTGACGTTGATGTCAAGGTCTGGGACTTAGGAAATTTGGTCTCTATTAAAGTTTTCTAATTGCATACTGATTCATAATGCTTGGCAGAGATTTAGTTTACACTTGAACTGATGTTAGACACTTTTTTGAGTTTTTACAAAACACTATATACTTACCCGACTGGATGACCTTGATGTCAAGGTCATGGACTTTGAGTTTTGTCTTAAAGATTTTGATTGGTTTTATATTAATGAAGACATAATTTCACAGTGCCACAATGGACTCAGTTGATACTAATACTTGGACTGATGTAAGATAACGGTTAAAGGCTTTGATACATCCTAGCCCTGCCCTCCTCCCCCCTACCCCTTAGTTCTTTGACCTCAAGCTCATGGACTTTGAAATTTCATGTGGATTTTTTTTTTATTTTAAGACATTTCTGAGATAGCTTTTGTTTATAAATGTGTTGTCATTATGGACATGCTTGCCTGAAGGTTTATACATAGCAGTCCACACCACCATAGCGACTGTGTGATGGGCAAGCACCTATTCAGGCGAGCTATGCTGTCAGGCGACAGCTCTTGTTTATTTTTTTTTCATCAATGGTTTGATTGAAACGAATGTAAATATAAGCAATGAACATATTTTTTCTTCTGATTTTCATCAAAGTGTAAACTACATTGGGTCTCTAGCAACGTTTACATGAATCTTTCAGGGCTCATTGACTTTGCTCGCGAACCAATGTAGTTTACACTTCGATATGTTTATCGATGTGTAAACTACATTGGGTCTCTAGCAAAGTTTACATGAACCCCTTCGGGATGCATTCACTTCGCAGGCGACCCAAGGTAGATCTAGTTTACACTTCGATAAACTTCAGAAAAATGAAATTCATTCCTTTATTTAGTGAGACCCGACCAAACTTGTTCCAAGCTAATCTAAACAGATTTCCAGCCCCGGATCCAGGGGGTGGGCTTTGGGGCTGCAGCCCCGCCATTTGGGCCTGGTTAGATCAAAATATATCTTGTGACATCTCATTAGAATCGCCTCGGTGAGGCGATTCTAATGAAATATCACAACATATATTTCAAGGTAAAATGAGTTTATCAAAAATTCTCATCAAATTGATCCCTAATTATGTCATACACTTTCAAGCTCAACTTTCCCCCATTCCCCACACACATACATCTCGGCACCTCCCAGCCCCACCAGTTATCCAGAGCCCCGCCGATATGTTATGGGCTGGATCCGGGCCTGGATTTCTAACCTTTTTTTTTTAAATTGTTGCCTGTGGCTGTGGCATGTATTCCTGTAAACAGTTCTTTCTAGTTCTTCATATATGTAGGTTAACTTAGACTAGGAGACGGCTTATATATACATGTAAGCACTTTGCTTACTGTCAGATCCTGTACCTTTATGTATTATATGACATATACATGTATGTATTTATATGAATAAAATATTGTTTAAACTTAACTTAGACTGTACTGCATTCAGTTTTTAGAAACAAGTGATTTATAGTGGCGGAAAACACAAGACACTAACTAAGATTTGAAAATCGTATGAGAATCGGCTGATACAAGGTAACATTTCAGAATACAATCTCTGATTTCTATACTATTTTACATCTATATACTGCTTTCATCATATTTTGACAATATAGTTCAGTCGGTAGGGCCTACGCTTGCCTGACAAAATGATTCAAACTCCGACTGTCTCATGTCAAAGACTATAAAGTGGAACTAAGCAAGGCATGTTTTGAGCATTCAGCTATGAGAACGCATGTAAGAAGATAACACTGGAAACACACACGGAATTAAATGACTTGAGAATAACTATTTGTTTGAGAAATCTGACGTTTCTGTTGAAAGAATTTCAGTTTGTAATGATATGAAAAATTTGCGGAGCATAGCATACACTGTATGCCTTGTTCCGATACCAATGACGTCGTAGATCTGGTAGGCCTACCATAGCAACTTAGAGTTCAAATTAATGTCAAAGTGACGTCATCGAGACGTCATTCTGTCAAGATAGTAAGTACAATAGTTTGTAATTCCATAGTGGCTATGGTAGCAACTGGTCTATGGCGTCACCTCACTTATAATTCGAGAGGAGCATGATGCTCCTCCCGAATTACAAGAGAATTGCTACCTGTAATTCATACAATGGAAAAATGTGATTTTCTCAAACCTATACTTCATTCTCAAATCATTTAATACTCTGTTAACAGCCAAATCCATGGAAAAGATACCTAGAATTTGTTTGCCGTAAAATTTCTAGGAATTTGGGTCAGCTTAAGTAGTTACTGTATTCAAACAGTTTGAATTTACATTGCAGTAATGCGTCTTTAAGATACAGATGGAATGACAAACAGTGTAGACCCCGATCGATTTACTCCTTTAGGAGCAGTCGGATAAAGGAGCAGGCCCCGAGGTTATAAAACTTTTTTCGTGCTCAACTCAGCTGAGCATGAAATTTTCTCAGCTGATAAATATGAAAATGCCAACTAATGTTGGCATTTTCATATTCATAAGCAGAGAAAATTTCATACTCAGCCAAACTGAGCAAGAAAACAACCGTACTTACCAGTAATTTGCTATTTATTAGCAGGTAAAATTTCACGCTCAACTCAGCTGAGCATGAAAAAAGTTTTATAACCTCGGGCCCAGGCAGATCTGGATCGTCACAGTTTGCTCAGTGCTTGGTGGTGTCACGGTACTCAGAAAGAAGTTTAATTTTCTCATGACTGGGTCTCTTTTGGTGTCAATGTGTCCCTGAATGTAAAATCATGTCAATCACTGCGTTTGTAATATTCTCCTATCGGCAACCACAGTTTGTTCCAGTATGTCGTCGATGCCGCGGCCTTTGACGACCAAAGTAAGCGATGGCGGGATTGAAATTCTAGACGAACTCGGGGGCCCTCGGTACTATCGATTACAGACTGACAATTAGGAAAATTTCCCAAACAAAATGGAGCCCCGGTAGCGCAGTAGGTTTAGCGCAGGCCTGCAGACCTAGCGGTCCAGAGTTCGATTCCCGCTTGAGACGAGAAGCTCTCCAAACGTAAACGGGGGTTCCACTGCACATTATCTTTCATTATCACCCTCCCATCGTCCTGATGACAGAAATACTGTTGAAAGGACGTAAAATTGCAAGTCATCTGTCTGTCTTACACAGAGCGATTAAACCCTTTATGCCTAGGGTCCCATAAAAGGGACATTGGAAAACAGTGCAGCCCCATATCAGACGCCGCAGGTTGCGGCGTTTGATCAGGGGCTACCTTGTTTGCAGGAGAAAACGGGTATTTCATTTTTGAAACAAAATAAAAAAAAATAACAAATAAACTGAACCAGACACCCCTTAAATGATAAATAGACTCATCCCGAATATCAGAATAGAGAAGTCCACAAGACATAAGTGGGCGAAAGTCCTTATGTTTATTTTTGAGCTTGGAGCTGCCGGTAGTTTGTCAAAAAATCACACGGACACGCGCACGCACGCATTCGAAATCCCTACAAAACTTGACAAATATTCATTACTTGTTGATATTTGTATAACAATGGACAATTAAACTGTCTTCGAATCCAACTGGTGCAGATTTGTAAAAATGACAAGCCATTCGTATTTTTTGCACCAGGGTACACACTGGTATAGCCTACAGCCTTGCAGGGCATGCTATGGACTCTTAGTGATATCTTAAAGGACGGCAAGCTGGTGTACGTTGAGTCCCTTTTCTTGGAATGATGATCAAACGTGGCTATTATCCCCTCACACCACGAAGTGGTGAGGGGATATAGGTTTTGTCCCGTACGTAAGTACGTACGTAAGTACGTACGTACGTACGTATGTTCACCTTTTGTCATCGCTCTAGCACTTACATTTCTCTACGGATTTTAAAATAACTTCACACAAGTGTAGGGCATGACAATATCTCGAGCAAGTTCGACTTTCAGGGTGCTGCGCCCAAGGTCAAGGTCACTGTGGCTATTTTTAGAAAAACTTTGTCAGCGCTCTAGCGCCTACATTTCTCAATGGATTTTGAAATAACTTCACACAAATGTAGGGCATGACAATATCTCGAGCAAGTTCGACTTTCAGGGTGCTGCGCCCAAGGTCAAGGTCACTGTGGCTATTTTTAGAAAAACTTTGTCATCACTCTAGCGCCTACATTTCTCAATGGATTTTGAAATAACTTCACACAAATGCAGGGCATGACATTATCTCGAGGAAGTTCGACTTTAAGGGTGCTGCACCCAAGGTCAAAGTTACTGTGGCTTTTTTTAGAAAAACTTTGTCAGCGCTCTAGCGCCTACATTTCTCAACGGATTTTAAAATAACTTCACTTAAATGTAGGGCATGACAATATCTGGAGCAAGTTCGACTTTCAGGGTGCTGCGCCCAAGGTCAAGGTCACTGTGGCTATTTTTAGAAAAACTTTGTCTTCACTCTAGCGCCTACATTTCTCAACGGATTTTGAAATAACTTCACACAAATGTAGGGCATGACAATATCTCGAGCAAGTTTGACTTTCCGGGTGCTGCGCCCATGGTCAAGGTCACTGTGGCTATTTTTAGAAAAACTTTGTCATCACTCTAGCGCCTACATTTCTCAATGGATTTTGTAGTAACTTCACACAAATGTAGGGCATGACATTATCTCGAGCAAGTTTGACTTTCAGGATGCTGCGCCGAAGGTCAAGGTCACTGTGGCTATTTTTAGAAAAACTTTGTCATCGCTCTAGCGCCTACATTTCTCAACGGATTTTAAAATAACTTCACACAAATGTAGGGCAAGACAATATCTCGAGCAAGTTCCACTTTCAAGGTGCTGCGCCCAAGGTCAAGGTCACTGTGGCTATTTTTAGAAAAACTTTGTCATCGCTGTAGCACCTACATTTATCAACGGATTTTAAAATTAAAATAACTTCACACAAATGTAGGATAAGACAATATCTCGAGCAAGTTCAACTTTCAGGGTGCTGCGCCAAAGGTCAAGGTCTTTGTGGCTATTTTTAGAAAAACTTTTTCAGCGATCTAGTGCCTATATTTCTCAATGGATTTTGAAATAATTTCACACAAATGTAGGGCATGACAATATCTCGAGCAAGTTCGACTTTCAGGGTGCTGCGCTTAAAAGTTCAAGGTCACTGTAGCTTTTTTTTAGAAAAACTTTGTCATCGCTGTAGCGCCTACATTTCTCCATGGATTTTAAAATAACTTCACACAAATGTAGGGTATGACAATATCTCGAGCAAGTAGTCTTGTGTGAGGGGATTTGTATCGCCTGCGATGCCTTGTTATTATTATTATTATTTTATTTTTCAACCGGAAAAATATTGTATAATAATGCCATACCAACTTAGTAATAGGTCAGTGTTTGCTTTGGATGTGTTTGAATAACGTATGTCTGTTGTATTAGTCGTCCCTCTGTATGGGTCTTAAAGCATAAAACATCATTTAAACCAAAAAGGTTCTTCGGGTTTATACAACGTATATCCATGAACTTGTGTTTGAAACGCCAGTTTCTCGTCTAATCTGTCGTTCAAAATAAGCGAGCCAATTGTACACAGAAAAACAATAGGCTGAGTTCATAGCCTTGAACTTTTGCCATCTTCTAAAATCTTACTTTATGTATTCAGAGTGAGTTACTTGTCAAATTCGAAAATAATTTAGACTAAAGTCCAAAAGTTTGACACACAGCCTGTGGGTATCTGTCTACTTTGTCGCTCTAGAGGAAATTATGACAGCTATGTCATAGCTGATGTCTTCACAGGGTATAATCGATTCCGCCAATTTTCGCTTCCTGCAGAGACTGTACATCATATTTGGCTTCCGCTGAGACTGTCCGCGAACTCTTGCTTCCTGCCGAGACTTCTGTACATGATAAATGGCTTCCTGCAGAGACTGTCCGCGTGATTCTGCTTCCTGCCGAGGCTCTCGGCAGGAAGCAGAATCATGCGTACAGTCTCGGCAGGAAGTCATTTTTCGAGGACATTAGTCTCTGCAGGAAGCAAGAGTTCGCGGACAGTCTCGGTGGAAGCCAAATATGACGGACAGTCTCTGCAGGAAGCGAAAATTGGCGGAATCGATTATACCCTGTGGTCTTGGTATTCTTGCTCAAGCCATTGACATACTTTAGAGGTAAATCCTAATTTTAGGTGAATGGGTACACTTTCTTGGGAAGTAACTCAGCTATTTTTATTTAACTTCTTTTTCAGAGGGATGAACTCTTGCAAGAAAAAATTTGCTCCTTTAGGAGCAAATTCTTTCCTTTAAGAGTAGATCCCTTTTAGAGGGGTTCGTCCTCCAAGAAACCAAACAGGAAGTTACAAAAAATGTTCACCCTGTTAAAAATGGCGGGAAAAGATTGTGGTGTATCCATAACTTAAAGAGAGGATCCTCAATAAGTTATTCACTAACCTGCTATTTTAGCGGTCCGGAGTCTGTTCCGGCTGGGGGCGGAAATCTTTCTCTAAACATTTGCGGGGTTCCATCCCAGCAGGCACACAAGGTTGAATCAATACTGATTCAACCTTGATTCAACTTTATGACGTTGAATCAAGGTTGATTCAGTATTAATTCAACCTTGTGTGCCCAGTTGGAATCGCACGCATCCAGCAGGCCTATAATACAGAAACAATATTGAATCAATATTCGGGCTAAATCTGGAATCAATGTTGAATTTTTCCTTGAATTTGAAAATTGATTAGAAAAATTGACATTGAGTCCTCAATCTTGATTCAACCCTAAAGCCTCAATACTGGTTCAGACATAAGTCCTCAAATTAATTCAACAGGTGTCATTAAACCTTGAATCAATGTTGAAATTGGAAATTGATTCAACCTTGAGGCCTTAATATCGATTCATCCTTTGTCATTCAAGGTCACAGTAATATCAACAGCTTTGCAAACGTCTCAGCATGCACCCAATGTGCAAACTAAATCCCAACAGTGTCGATACGTTGTCATAATATTCATGATGCCATATAGCATGGACGTCGAAATGGCATATGCATGTTTTGTGTTAAGCACAAAATAACACGGAAAGAAAATTGTTCACCAAATTACATGTACTCCCAAAATAATTTACACTCAAGATAAATAGTATTTTTTCTCCTTTTTCTAGTTTTTTTTTCAAGAGACTGTATCTGCATGTGCAGTCGACTAGCTGTGTCTGAAAAAATAATTCTTCGTTTAAATATGCACACATCATCATTTGAAAGCTCATGAAAATGCATAGTTTAGAGAGATCATTTTAGTGAGTCCACCTAAAGCACATGCAGTCCACAGTGAAAATGAAAAAATAAATAAATAAAAAACAGGTAACGGACAGATTGGAAAATTAATATGCTGTGAAAGAGGGTACGTGTTGTATGCTGTGAAGCTGCAACCGCCTCACCACTACTATAATATGAGGACTGATCAAACAGAATTCGATATAATCTCGCTGTAATATGAATGGTTTTAGTATCGACTTTGTATGCATGCATGTATATCAATTAATCTTCTGTCTTTATCACCTCGAGCTGGCAATCAGTCTCAATCTTCTGTCTTCATCACTCAGTGTCCTCGTGCTGACCTACATATACTACAACCGTGGGAATATGGCACTTTTAAAAAGTCTGGTATAAGTCAAGGGCGTAGCTACGTATACGACAAATACGCAAGTGCGTATTGAAATTTTGTCAAAATTGACAAAATTTCAAAACGCACCTGCATATTTGCATGCTGAAATTTTATAAATTAGACAAGATTTCAATACCAATTACCAAAGTGGCTGAAATACTAGCTTTCCTTTCAAGAAGTAGCATAAAACATGGTTGTGCGTATCATGAAATTGCCCCTAGTTACGCCCCTGTAATCTGCCTTCCTCTGGATACATTTTGCTGCTCTCTTAACATGCTTTCTCCGAGGGATCGAATTCTTTCCTGTAAGAGGGACATCCCAAATCATAGAATAAAGCTGATGAGAAGTCCATTCCAATCCATTGCCATCGTTTCGGTTACTGCAAAAGCAATTCTTAGATTTGTGATAGCTCGGCAACCACTTGAGGTTAAGCAGTAAGGTTTAAATTTTCAGAAATCATTTCTAGTCCGCTAAATGGAATCCAACGTGACAATATTGAAGGAAGAGTTATTCAGAAAGCTTTGAAACGGGAAACAGTAAATTGACCCTTTTGGACGGAAAATGAACAATCTTTATTTCCGGGTCAAGGCAGCCCTTGAGCATTATCGATACAAGGTCACCATTAACTTATTTTGCACCGGAAAAAATTTCGGCCACGGTGCGATTAAAAGAAAATATGTAATTCCAAAAGACATGAGGTATTTGGAAATTTCGCTTTGTGTTAAAATGCTAAAACCTGGGATAGCTAACATCATTGCCGTGAATACAATAAAAATAGACAGTTTGATTTTACAATGCAGTAATGTATCCAAAAGATACCGATGGAATAGCAAACAGTGTTGGCCCTGATCAGACTGTTCCTCTAACAGCAGTCTGATCTGGGTCTGCATCGATCGCTCAGACCTATCTGTCTCAATACTCAGAGTTTTACGGTTGTCATCTATCACTCACAGACCTAGATATTCATACACTTAGGAAGCTTTTCGAGAGATTAGTATTATCGAAACAGTTTAAGGGGTCGGAGTATTAAGAATTAACCTGACCACAAACAGATATTTAATTAGTTTCTAATGCACCCGAACCAGGATTTTTTCTTTGATGTCTTATTTACTCTATCTCAAGCTAGTATTTACAAGGTCCCCGAAGTGAATAGCGTGTTTGTAAACATAAACTATAGCTTAGGCTGTCTGATGTCGTGCAAATTGGGCCTGCCCAGAAAAGCCTGCACGTCTGCACGTGCAGGCTGATCTGGGCATGCGCAATTAGCATTTATTTTACACATTCAAAGTTAGGTACTGTCCGGGCTAATTTGCATTGCACATTGGTTAGGGCACGCCTGGTCCGCAAATACCTCAGGGACAGATTTTGTTACGTAGCGGCACATATCGCGTGCGGCATTCCATTGGTGATATGATTGTTGTAATAATTTTATATCCATAAACTTTTGATTTCGTCGACCCCGTATTAAGACCCCCAATACACCCTTTGTTATGAAAACATTGGTCTTTAGAGTCATTATCGGGTCGATTTGTATATAAACATTGACCCTGTATTTTCGAAAAAATAACTGGCCAAGATCGCGTCCAAATACTAGAGAATCTGTAAGAATAACAAATTTTGGAGTTAATTTGGCTTTATTAAGACGGTTTAATGAACTAATGAGTTAAAACGATGTATTATGTAGGAATTTTCGCTTTCTTTGGTAAGGAAATTGTTTTTGTTCCCAGAGTTCGAGGAGAACTTGCATGCATCTTTTGCGGGACAATTAAGTAGTTGGGAGAATTTGATTGCATATAGATGTAAAAAGAAGTTATTGGCCATTTCTTACAACGGGGCGATCCCCTACTAAGATCCAACTAAGTCGGTCACTTTAAAAACGGATCATTAGGACTCAAATCGTACTTATCTGGCCACTTCTTCACAGTTTATTTACTCAACTGCGGGAAGAGTCGCTACTGATCAGTACATGTACAAAGCAGCGCGAACTTTGTATCTGGGTTATGTACTCACGGCTGAAATTCTGGGATTTAACTAGCGACAGTGCATTTGTTTGCGTTATTGCGTAGACCTAACGGCAAGTCCGATCGCATCAAAACTTTCATTATATTTAAATCTTGATTGAAGGTATTTGGCTACTTCTTACGGATAAGATTTGTCTTCAAGACTACGTTCGACATTTGAAATCCTTTATACTGTAGCAAAGTTTGTGACTTTTTGAAACCAGGGTACCCTTGTTCGGACTGCGCCTTTGCAAGAAGTAGGCGTCGTATTGAAATGAAATAACTTGAAGGGCTTTCGCAAGGGACTTTCTCATGTATGTAAGTTACTTCTTTTGACCAAAAATTTAATTTGCAGAATCACTCGCCAAAATATAGGATGGACGGTTATAAATTTCGTTCAGTGTACAAAGTGACTTGTCAAAACAGATAGCTGAACTGTCTGAGCAACGCCTTAATTAGCCAGAATTTGAATCTGGTTGCCGAAACATTGTTCCAGCAAACCCTTAGATGAGCCTCGTCATGAAATAAAAAACATGTCGTACGGCACAAAGCGATTTACACACAGCAGGTGCATATTCTAATACTAGTATGCAAAGACAGAACTTAATCTGACCCGTGTAGACAGATATTCGTGAAAACATCATTCAAAATATTAACCATAGAGTCTAAGGCACAATGTAGTACATGTACAAATATAACGAAATTATAGATATAATAATTTTTTTTCAGCTCTCATACTTGGAAGCACAGATGCCTGTAAGTACCCGTTTCATGATTTGCCACTATAAACTGAGAAGGTCTTTTCTGCTATTTACTACCCAGCAGAGTACGTTGAAACAAAGTTATTTTGGTCGAAGTTGTGCACGATGTTGCATCAACGGTTATACTGGCGTTGTGTACTTGTTGAATATTTCTAGGTGATAATCAACAATGAAGCAATGATTGAAACGTCATGACGTTGAATCAGCATTGATTCAATTTTGTGTCAATGTTTATGCCTGTATGGATGTTCAAAAGAAATTGCCATTTCCTTGTCGAATGGTTCTTTGGCTTGCACGAATCAGGCATGGCCTTAGGCGTAGAGCCCATTATGCATAGTACCCACGAGCGTAAAATAAAAATTATGCAAGAGCAACAAATCTGTGCTCATTTGAAAATCGATGTTTTTGTAAGGAAGTGGAGATACAGGTAAATTGCGGTTTTGACACTGATATCTCAAACTGCCCTTTATATCAAAGAATATAGTACGGACATATTTCCTTTTTTTTTTTTTTTTTACATTTCAACTCCTGTAACATGTATCTCAAACTACTGCATGGTATCTCAAAGTAAACTTGCAGATCCCGGGACCAGACATTTTACCTTGAACTATCAGTAGTTTGAGGTGGCCTTAGACTTTTAGACTTCGAATTATTGAGAGCTGACTGTATATATGTGTTGATTCTTTAACACTAACTACTGCATTTGTATGATAGTTGACTCTCGATATGTATATCTCTGATATCTCAAAGTACCCTCTTATATTTAAGAATATAGTTTCAACACACTTTCTGTTTTTGTTAACATTTTAAGTCTGTTAACTCAAACTACTGGTATCTCAAAGGAAATTTTCTGCGAGCAGAAAATTTTCTTTGAGATATCAGTAGTTTGAAACCAAGCTCGATTTCAAGATATCGAGAGTTGACTATATTTTTAGTGTTTTATTGCAGTCCACCGGCGTATCTGTGAACAGAAGGGCGAGTATATCAGCTGCCCTTTCGGACAAGTTCTCCATATCCAAACAGTGGAGTATGGCCGCCAACAACTCGGAATTTGTAACCCTTATCTGGTACGTCTGACATTCAACCTGCTCAGAGAAATTCCTGCAGTTATTTTGAAATCAGTTCAGCGGTTTTTGAGAACCAAATTTTTAAATATTTTAATCTCGGACTCGGACTTAGAGGTCGTTTGAAAATCATGGACAACGTTCGACGTACAGACATTAAGACGGACGGTGTTAGACTCAATATGAGCACTTTGTATGCAGCTGAAATGAAACAGAAAAGCTATTTCTAGGTTTCAGAAAAGATGAATGTTTATTTCCTTTTCACCGCATATGACTAATGAATGTTTATTTCCTTTTCACCGCATATGGACTAGAACTTTGCTATAATTAAAACCAATATATTACAGGTTCCAAACCTTGTTACCAACTGTTACTCGACTTCCATTACTACAAATACTGTATTACGTATGTGTGAATACAAGTCAACGTGTTTCCTAGAGGCCGACAATACAATATTAGGTAAGTTGATGGCCGTGCAGTCCTGCAAATGGCACATACATCGTAACTGATCAGCCAGTCACCTTCAGAGATCGCTTCTGAAGGCACTACCTGATATTATTCGCGCAAGCGCATTTCTAAACTGAAGTGATATCACATTATGTTATCAGACCCCTGTTATCAGGTAAAAATTTGCAGTGGATGCATGGTAATGTTGGATAACAAAACTCATAGTACCGAATCATTTTCAGGTGAAGATCCATGTCCAAATATACCCAAATACTTAATAGTTGATTACACCTGTGTAGTGCCGACGACAACAGCAGGTCTGACATCGCCGACGACGACTACCCGAACCACCCGTACAACAACCACTAGACGGACCACTCCGACCACTACGTCAACCACAACTACTAGGTAGGTTCATGGTCGCTTGACGCTCAGCGATAAAAAAGTAGCATCGGAACTGCCTGACCAGTTTCCGGTTGGTATGTGTAAATGAGTTTAGGAGACTTGTAGCTCGGTTTTCACACAATGTAACACAGTCTATAGTGACTCCAAAAGAAGCAAAAAAAAACTATAAGCTATATGCTATGATTTGTTTCCCAAGATGGGTACACAGTTTTGCAGCTGCGAGCTGACTAATGCACCCTTACCAAATATACTCATCGTAACATGGGAAATAATGCAATATCTGGTTGCACAAGGAGCAGAAAAAATTTAAATTATACACGTTCAGCTGGATGCGTGAGGTTGAAAAACAAATGCTAAAATAGAAAAAGAAGAAAACAAATCTTCGAACTACATACGCACTGCATTCTTCTGAAACTTTGGAACTTATGGGGTTTCCCGTTCGATTTGCGCACATGAACACCTGAGCCCACTTGCTCAAAATTATCGATGTCTTTAGTAAACGAGACGTTTTATTTTCAAATGTACGCAAAATCACTGCTTTTTTGCCGAAAAAAAGTGAGAAGCTTTAGCATGTTAAAAAGCTCCTCACATTTTATGCAAAAGATATCAGCACACTTGTTTTGATGTATTTCATTAGATTACAAACGACCTTGTGATGTCATTGTTTTCATTGGATGACATTGTTTGTTGTTTTATGTTGTTTATTGCTTTACATCCGCGGTAAACAGCTAATATGATCATGTCGGGACGGTCAGTTAACCTAACCACACTATTCCTGGACAGGCTTAGACCTCCAAAGCGGTTAACCAGTACTAAGTGCACATACTTTTGCAAGTAACTGGCAACTGCCCTTCTTGAATCAGCGGAAGGAGAAACGAAGTATGTGGCCGGACCGGGTATCGAGCCCTGGACCTCTGGCTCTTGACTCAGACGCGCTGGCGACTGCGCTATGTGGCCCGGCATATATTGGATGAATCTCTATGCGCCCGCTAGCCGTTACGATTTCGAATTTCTATGGAAGACCCGCTGAAAACAGCATTTAAACTGCCATGAAGGAATCACATTGACTCGAGTTGTGGTTCAAATTCTCCCATCAGAAGAAGTCAAACTTCAATTTCTTTGCCACGCAGTCTTACCTAAGTCCTGCTCTATTGTATGAAGCACAAAGTCTGGGAAAGCATTTATCACAAATCAGTTTTACGTGACTCTAATCTTTCGCATTTTTTATGATGTTACTTTTTGTGAAGATAAAAATTTACCTCTTTCATATTCAAACGACCATTGTAGCATGTGTAATCGTAAGAAACCAAAACAAATAAACCATTCAACAGATAAATGAATACTCTTCTAACAGTAATGTTTATAACTTCCGCAGTTGCCATAGCAAAACAAGGAATTTCATGTATAGGAGCTTTTTTGAAACAACATATTTATTTCAGACCGACCACACAAAGGACTACACATACGACGACGACAACGCCAAGACCAACCAGACCACCTGTGGTTCCATTTTCTCCATTTAATGCGCCTAAAGGTACTTTTTTGCTCCTCTTTTGCAGCTGGGCCTGTCTGAGCCAGAATTTTACCGTGACAGTCTATTAATTTAGCATAAATGTAATGCAGCATGCTTAGTGGTTAACCCATCATGGCTACTAATTTTGCTGTCCTTTTTAATTGCACGTCGGTGGGTTGGGCATTAGACTCAGTGATGGACCCGACATAAAGCTATTTATCTAAGATGGGGCTGAAGTTTGTCTTGTCTGCTGGCTTGCCATTCGGGTTTCAACTGGTGGCTTTCTTTTGCTCCGGTATTTAAGAGAAGCTGACTGTAAGCATCGAGCATTGGATGGAAACTCAAAATTTTGTATTTTGCTAAAAATGCCATGGTTTAATGCTGTCGGCGAAAGATGAAGATTAGTGAAAAAATCAGTGAAATATGTCAAACGGTTCTCGAGATATCTAAGCAATTACTGTTGCCATGGCAACCATTTTTAGGCCGCTCAAATTTTACATATTTTCATGAATTTCAAAGGGAAAACGTGTCTGTCCTGAAGCAAGTATCAAATAGTTAACTGGTATGGTGCTTAGGACTAAATGTAATTGTCAGTCTCTGCACCATCAGAGCATCGGCTGCTGCACGTTGTTGAAACCATGGCAACTGGAAGTACGTATAGTCGGAGAAAAATAAAATTTGTGAAAACAGCTCTTTTTCAAGTCGAGGTTATTGAAAATGGCAGCCTGACCTGAATATACCATTAACATGTCTTCAAACATCAACATACGTACGGTTCATAGCAAAAACAATTAGTTGTAAACTTTCACTGACTACAGAATAAATGCACGTGCAAAGGGTGTCCCTGTCGCAATTACAATTTTACCGAAACAACAGTTTTTTAGATTCCTTTACCCTAATTTCCACACTTTCAATTTGAATTTGCTTATTAAACAAATAAAAAGTCGCATTTTTATCCCATCTTTGCAAATAACGGCGTAGAAATGTAGTGTTTGATATTGTTTCTATGGTTACGATGCATAAAATGTGTTACATCAGTTCGAAACGACCCTAAACCCACGTAACTAATATACAACTCTTAATTTGCAGTAGAATCGATATGGTTTTCATGTAGTTCAGTAGTTGGTTTCTGTATCTCTAATGGTTTTCATTTTTTTTCTAATAAACAGATTTAAAGTTGCTGCTTAGATACCCCACCCACTGTATATGCAATAGCAATATCACCCTTTTGTGAAGAGAAAGTGTGTACAAATGTGAAAAATACGTGATATAGAACTACACGATTAAGAAAAAAAATGTTTTTCTCACCAGTGAATTGTCGCTGATGTATACATGGTGTTGAAGCGCGAATCGTAGTTTATATCTCGACGGCGTAGCCTTAGCGAGTTAAGAAAAGCTAACTGTAAGAAACAAGCCGAAAAATCACACGCTCAACCAATAATAATTTCATAACAAAATGGACATCTCAAACATTTTTATGGCATCACAAATTAACATTTAAATGGCAGACTGGAAAACGAAGAGAGTTAATGACAGGTGTGTAGTTTTATGGCCCTTTCAACAGTACTTAGGTCATGCAACAACGCATGGTGATTTTTACAGACTGTGTGCAATGGCACCCCGTGATTGAAAAAAAAAGAGATTCGAACAAGGACTGCTAGCTTAGCACGCAGGCGCTTCCCTCGCTAAGCTACAGAAAAGTGGATGAAAGTAGATGGGATGAATAAATCACTCATGAGTACTCGTGGCACCCCTATCAGGATTACCTAAATTACACGACTTTCTTGGCTATTCTAGAAGCCCCGGGTAGCATAGTAGGTTAAGGCCTGGCCTACTGATCAAGTAGTTCAGAGTTCGAGATCTGCTGGCTGCATTAATCTTTCCAACCGCAAATTTGGCTCCACTGCACAGCTTTTCATACTCATCCCCCCACACCCACACACACACACGTACTTCCCACCATATCCCCAACCACATTCCCCAATCGTCCTGATATGACTGAGGATATAAAATCCAAAGTCATTCATCAATCCGTTTTTAGATGTTCTATGTTGTATGGCGATCATAGGTAACAGAACATTGCTTAAAGTTTCAGTAGCCTATCCCTCGGTGAATAGACGCTGTAGGCCTTAGTCTACACCACTTTCTGTCCTGGAAAATGCCTCTTCTTGCGTATTACCTGCTTCACAGAAGCAATTCATTCAAAAACACAAGTATATTTATTTATTTCAACATAAAATAAAGATAAGGCAAGAATATTGCTGCAAATAAAACGGTTTTACTCCGTTCTTCTATTCCGTGATTTCTGCAGACGTTTTGCTCGGGACAACTCTTGTCATCAAATGTACCGAATACAACTGCAACTGCAGGCTTGGTAATGGACCTATTTCATAGATAAAAAAAGGTAAGGTGAGCATTGTTGACAGTAATTCTATTCTTTCAAAGATACTATCTTTTATTATTAAAGATCATGGATACTACCTGTAGTGTTCGCAGATTTGTAATCGTCAAGGGAGGTTGATAATCAGGGGCGTAACTAGGGGCAATTTCATATTACGCACAACCATGTTTTATTCTCTACTTCTTGAAGGGAAAGCTAGTATTTCAGCCACTTTGGTAATTGGTATTGAAATCATGTCTATTTTATAAATTTTCAGCATGCAAATATGCAGGTGTGTTTTGAAATTTTGTCAATTTTGACAAAATTTCAATACGCACTTGCGTATTTGCCGTATAGGTAGCTACGCCCTTGATAATGTCAGTATGACTTATCTCCCTTCCTTCTATTTTACAGTATTGACACATTTCAAAGATGGATAAGTTTTAAAGTTTTGCGAGTTAACACCTAATTTTTTGACTTTCTTAAACTTCAAACCTTACTCTATCATGCATATATTGCCTTATTGTCAAACGTGACTGCCATTTTTAGTTATTAGGCGAATAAAACATCAATTTTTCACTCAAAATTGGGTCGATTTTTTCCAGTAAAAGCTCTCCCGTTGATAATAAGGGACAGAAAACATTCATATCATGTTATCTTATTACACACGTATGTAATTTCAAACTATACAAGCAAATAGGAATGGGATAATATTTGTTGTTTGATTTTTATCGAGAAAATATTACATACATGTCTCAATGTTGATATTTTCAAAATGGATTCCTGGTTACCATGGAAACGGTCGAACGTTGACCTCTAAAAACTTGTGAAATACAAGCAAGCATGGTATATATCAATTCCCCAAAATTTGAGCCATTATTATGGGCCAATGCTCGATGCTTAGAGTCAGCCTCTCTTAAATGTTGTTGTATGTGTAGTCCGACGAGAAAGAAGGTGCAAAGCGATTGTCAACATACCCCTTCCACCTTTGTATTTACCTGCAAGTGCACTCAAGTGACACTTACTCCAATATCATGACACTGGCTCGCGAAAAATGAGTGCACAACTGAGAACACCTTGCATGGGATACTGCAATTTTTCTATGCCAATCGCACCGATAGGAATTCTTTTCTGGATCTAAAAGTAATCTTGACTGGACTTAGTGTGGGCATCTCTCTTAGTACCATCATTTGACCCTGGAATCAACACCACTGGCTGACAAGTTTACAATTTACTGGTCTTGCTCAAACGATATAATCAGCAATACCATAATTTTCGATAATATGACCTAGTCCCAATACCAGTTTTCAATGCAAGCAAAGCTGGGACTGCACGGTGCAGATCTTTCAACTCAGAAACGGCATTGCTAGAGGAAAAGTCGACAACTGCAGCATGCGGATCACCTAAGACATACGGTTAATGCGTTTCTGGTAACATGACAGCTCATGTAATGGTTTGCATGGAATTGCAAGTACACTATGAATGCGAACTCTAGGATACCGACAGCTGCAGTGTTTACGTGCGTCTGATACTTTTGAATGACTGAACGAAGTTAAGATATTTTTTTATGAAACACTTAACCCTTCAGTATTTCAGCAACGGAGAGAAAACACGCCTTCGCAAACATCATTCTTAACTCTGCAAATTGCAAGATGTGTTATTTCATGAAATTTTTTGAACCAACTCTTTCAGGGTCACAGACCTGCCATGACTATCTAATCTCCGGTCCAAACGGCGTCAAAGATTCTCAGCTAACGGCGTCGACAGTGTTCGGTCAGCTGCCTGACAATCACGGGGCAGACAGAGGTAGACTGTTTGCCGATGCCGTTCAATACGCTAACGGAACTTACCAAAGAGGAGCATGGTCAGCTGGCGTCAATGACCAGCTGCAATTTATTCAGGTAATGCATGAATCTGATTATAAAACCTCGGCCCCGAATATTCAAAATTAATAATGGCGTTAATGAACCAGATGTTACATCATTTCAACTTTGTCGTCTTTACATGTAAGGTTAGGCGGAGGATTGAAGGGTGGGGGTAGGGGGTAGGGAGTTGAATGATGAAAATATGAGAGGAGTAAATGAAGTGTAATGGCTCTCCACACTTCTTCAGCAAATATATTGGCAAACTTATGTTAATTTGAAGACTTAACGAGTCACAGGTGAGTGACTGAGTGAACTCGGGTTTATCGTGCAACCAACACATATATCATATAGAGACAGGACATTGGTTTAGTCTCATCCGAAAGACCGGAGAAGTGGAGTTTCGGCCTGCGACCCCATGACTGGTAGTCCAGTAATTATCAACTACAACCACAATACCGCCGCTCCTTAGAACTTACGAATATTTGACTAACAACTACATAAGGATAACGATGCTTTGAACATCTGGGTCCTGACTGTAAGGTTATACATGTCCTTTTGTGTGTGAACAAACTCAGCTCATGTGACCGTTTCCTTTTTATTGACAAATAACGTTGAGGAACATTTTTTTTTTCAGTTTACAGGCTTAACATTAAGTCTTCTGGACAATCAGTTTTTCTCCATCCAATAAATGTATTCAAATTAGACTTTTGTAACTTTATAATACGTTTCATACCCCCAGCTCAACCCATCTATGCCTGTCACTTTCTTTCCTATGGGGATATTCCCTACAAATGACGCCTTCTTGGCGCGAAGTTGCACGCAACGTGATTTATCACAAAGTTTCACATGTCCTCTGTGCTGAAAACTTTGATTTCATTTTCTTGGCGAAAATTTTCAAGGATAATTCCATTATCAGTACTTTGTTCTTCACATGCAGGTTCAGTTAAACAGCGTTAGCATTATACGGGGTATTGCTACTCAAGGTCGTCATGTCAACCCTAATGACCAGTGTTGCTACCAGTACGTGACCAAATATCGCCTGATGTACAGCCTTGATTGTGTCAACTATGACACTGTCAAAGACAGCAGCGGCAATGACAAGGTAAATAGAATTCATATTTAGTAGCCAAATTTATAGAATACCAAAATTGGCATACGCATGTACATATAATTTGCAACCATATGCATTATTTGGCGAATAAGATGGTAACGTTACAAGCATACATGTACTTGTGGAACACGATGAACAACCATGAACATATATTGTGCACCTTTTTTGTTTCTTTTACTTGAAATCCGAACATTTAGCTTATTCAGTATTAGTGACAATAAGTAAAACTTATTTCAGATTTTCTTTTCATCAGTACGGTTTATTGAACAAAACTTTTTTTGCAGATATTTGCAGGTAACGCCGACCAAGATAGCATAATTACTCATATGTTGGACTGCCCAATTCTCGCTAGGTGCGTCAGAGTGAACCCTATCGACTGGAAAGACCACGTTTCTCTGAGATTTGACCTTCATGGCTGTCCAGCAAATACAGGTAGTCTTTACTCGATAAGATAAAATGATTTTCTTAAAAGAAGAACTTTGCAAAAGAAAAAAAAAATAGTTACGACTGACGTTCAACGGTCATTATATATCAGTCATTTACGATTGCTGCCAGTGACAATATGAAAAAACCTCAAGGTTTATAGCTTACTCATTTGATCCTGTTTGAAGTTATTTTAAAATATCTATAAATGAGAAAAAATCTTACCCAGTTCTATACAATAAAGAAATTGGTGCTAAAATAATAGAATAATACGCATTATTATTTTTTTCACTATTTAACTTATTATAATGCCTTAATAATTATTTTGAATTTCTACAGCCGATTTAGGAAAATGTCCAAATGGTTGGGAAGAGCGACCCGGAAGTAACCAGTGTTATCTAATTACTGACGTTCATGACATGCGCAGTAGAGACGACGCAAGTGCGCAATGTCAGCTGCAGCAAGCTGAACTTGTCAAGATCGGATCTATCGCAGAAAGGGTGTGTCTTCAGTTCTCTGATATGATACCTGCTAAGCAATTCAACCTTTATTGCAATATTTCTGTTAAAGTGTCTTTTTAAAAAGCACAAAGTATAATAATGACATACATTTTATTTTACAGAAATAGGGTTTCACTCGCCGTAGCAAATTTTCGCGGATATTTAGGCTTGATCTAATCACAGTCGTTTTCATCCTGTGGCATATATTTTGCTGCATTTCGTCTTCATTGAAATTATCACCAAAGAAAATTATAAAGTGAAATAATATTGCGAGCAGTAATTATAAATACCCGGTGAGTTTCCAGCTTTAAGGTGTAATAATAATTTCAAACCAAAACACAAGGATCAGTAGGGTCAAGTCAGGTAAATTCGGACAGCAGTAAAATTCGGAAATACCATTGCAAATAGTGAAAACCCAGATGAGACGGCTCATTATGAGCCGTCTCATCAGGATTTTCACTGTTTGTCCAATTATTTTTGTTTTAATTCCAAACAACGGAAATATAAAGGAAACAATACCACTGTCCGAATTTACCTTCTGTCCGAATTTAGCAGACTTAACCCTAGTAACTTTCATATCATTAAATATCTGATGAAGCATTCTTCGTTCAGATATTAGCTAGCATACCCACACCGCTGAAACGACGTATGTTTCAAAGGCGCCTGTTCATTGGGATACGTCACTAGTCTGCTATATATTCCTCAGAACTGGATCAGACAAAAGGTGTCATATCTGCAACAAACTCAAGGACAGCATCACTTTTGGACTGGACTTGAAAATCGACCCCGACAGGACGCCCTAAACCATAAATGGACAGATGGTACACCTCTGGACACCAACATCATGTAAGCGCTTCTGTTTTTACCCAAATTATATATGATACCTACAATATCAGTTTCCTTCATCTGCGGTTCACAGGCAAAACAGAAACAGTGCATGCAAAATGCTCCTTCTGCCAGGCAACTAAATACATCTGTAAATTTCACTAATACTTAGAGAAGTTATAACCTTTATGGGTATACCTTCATGTTTTCCACTTTTTCTGAAAGGAAAGCAACTTTGATTTTGTCCGAACAGGCATACATGTGACGCCATGACGTTGAAACAAGGTTGATAAAATGTAGCTCCAATTTTGCGCGCCTTCTGGGTATACATATCAGGCCAAATAGTTACCTTTCAGAACATTTACAATGCTTGGCAAGAGTAATCCTCTTCAGGGCCTTAAAGGAATTTTTAACGTTTAACAATGGTTTCATTATAATATCAAGATATGATTTTTAACATGATTTTCCAGACCATGGGGTAACGGTCAACCAGACAATTCTGGCGGGAATGAACATTGTGGAGAATTGTGGGATGGTGATATGAATGATAATAACTGTGACAATCACTATCCTTACATCTGTGAAAAGCCGAAATGTAAGTTTGGAGCATATACGTTTTCTATTTATTATCTTTGTCGCATCAGGGAAGGATAAGGCAGCGAAAGGAGAGTGATGGGCTCCGCCTTTCACCAACTGTGAAAAATCCAGTACAATGGGTCTCTAACCCCCACTACCCCTACGGCTATTAGGCTATGGGAAACCTTTACATTTTTTATTATTATTATTGTCTGCCATGATTGCAAAAGAAAAGAAAGAAATTATTTGTTTTTCAAGGTACTTCAAAATAGTTTGGATGTTATAGACTTAAATATGAAACTAAGTGTTTCCCTCTCTTTACTTTTGTCATGTTACAAGAGTAATCAAGAGGACTGAGTTCTGAATGCACTCACTGATTAATGCTTTCTAATGTATTCTTTTCTTTTTTTTTCATTTCGTTTCCGACCTTAGATATATGAAGTGCTTAAAACTATTCTGAAATTATTTTACTTAATTCTCCATAGAAGCAGATTGCCTACTTCATTGTAAACAAGAAAAGCCTCTCCGAACCTGTTTTAATGGCACGCTACTTCTTACATTTTGAAGAATTAGAAGGAATCCTTTTGAAAATTCTACTCCTTACCAAATATCTGCTTGTCAAAGACCTAAGTGACTCACTAATATGAGCCGCGACACGAGAAAACCAACAATGTGGTTTGTGCGCCCAGCGCAGACTCAGATCAGCCTGGGCATCCACCCAGGCTGATCAGACTCTTCGCTAAGCGCTTAAAGGGTAGCTAAGGGTCCAAGCTACCTTCATGCGGACAGCGAAGACTCTGATCAGACTGGGCGAATGCCCAGGCTGATCTGAGTCTGCGCTGGGCGCACAGCCACATTGTTGGTTTTCTCGTGTCGCGGCTCATATATATATATATATAATCTATATATATAACATTTCTTTCAGTTTGGAAACCACCAACGAATGTTCCCGTCCAAGTTAAAATTACGCCAGCTACAGTACTCACCACAAAAACAACAGCAGCGCCACCCACCGGTATTGTAGAAATTTTACTACTTCATTTCATTCTTATGGTTAGTTAGACATCTTCTAAAATGGATATTTCGAAAGTTAAAAAAAAAAAAAGAAACAGCAAACAAAACAATTAATATTAACATTCATAATATATTAAATCACAAGCATCGAACTGTCTAAATGGGCTTAAATGCTAAAATTTTGTACCTTAGACTTAAAAAGTTTCTGAGAAATCCACTTGTTAAGCATTCATAACGCACCAAAATTGACCATGCCATAAAGTAGGTTAAGGTCAACGCAGTGTCATCATTTGAACAAACTATGATGAGTCCTAGTCCCCAATGCTACATACAAAGTATTTAAGTCATTGGCCCTTTGGTTCTGGAGAATGGCATGGCTGTCATCTTGATCATGTAACCCCAACCCTGCAATCAAATTTTCGTTATCCCGACCTAGGTAGGCTCCATATGAAATATGTCTTGAATCGGCCCAGTGGTTTCAGAGGAGAAGATGTTTGAAAATGTTGACGGACGGACGGACGGACGATGAAGCCTGTCTATACTATAAGCTCCCCTGTGAGGTGAGCTAATGGGCTTGGATTAAATACAAAAACACTAGGCCGATCAAATAGTGAGAGTAGCGAGAAAAGCTACTAAACTTGTATCCGTCAATGCTGTACTGATTGAAGCAGATTTAGAACCTCTGTTTCATCTTGAGAAAAAACATATGAGCCGCGACACGAGAACACAAACAAAGTGCCTGTGCGACCAGCGCAGTCTCAAATCAGCCTGGGCATCCGCCCAGTCTAATCAGAGTCTTCGCTGTCCGCATGAAGGTAGCTTAGACCCTTAGCTACCCTTTAAGCGCTTAGCAAAGAGTATGATCAAACTTTTTCGGGTGCCCAGGCTGATCTGAGTCTGCACTGGGCGCACGGCCACTTTGTTGGTTTTCTCGTGTCGCGGCCCAATATTACAACTACTGTACAAAATGAAGGTTTCTCTTACCTCAGACTACTTTGCCTGTGCCGCAGTCTGTAGGCAATGTTTCCTTTCTTCTTCCAGTTCCTTAACCCTTCAAGCGCCAAAAAAGCAGACGACAAAATTTACATCTGCAAAAATTTCAAAATATGTTTCATCCAAGCTATATCATATTGAAAATTAAAAAAACTAGAGGACAAACAGTGTAGATCTAGATGAGGTGGCTCATTATGAGCCACCTCATCAGGATCTGCATAAAGTTTGCAAATTCTGCCATTTCCATCACTGGCGCTTTAAGAGTCATTCTCTGTAAGCACCAAAATCAGGTGAAAATGACATGTCTCAGATTTTCACGAAACTCAGTGTCTTTTTTGCTTATGTCAAGTGATGAACAAAAATAAGAAATTTTCTTCGATCAAACTATCCGTTGCCATGGCAACCAAGATTTTCTGTTTTTCAGCCTAATCTGGCAATTTTTCAAATGAAAAATGCAAGATTTGACTCCAATTGTTCTGGTAGTAATTCACAACAAATGGTATTGATATTTACATTTTACAAGAGAACCATGTAAGTGCTGCTTACCAATACAGAAAATTTTCTTCATATTGCTATGGTCAAGCAGTCAGTGACCTTGACTTCCACCTAGTAAGGCGTCTATTTCAAAACATCAAAAATCAGCAAATTTTTAAGACGTTTTACTAAAAAATGCGGCTATAGATTTTTTTCTTTCTCTTGGTACAGAGAGTACAAAGCCTAGTTGTTGATATATCAAAAAATTGGAGATGGTATATTTTTTAAATTGAATTTTTTTTCCTTTGAACTTAGTCGCCATCAGAGAAATCAGAAGAAACTTTCATAATTGAAATTCTGAGATAAAATACAATACCTTGAACATTTTCAAGAAATATGAGCCAAAATACGAGTTGATGCATGATTAACAACTAAAGAAAACTGCATTGAGAGTTTTCACCCTCAAAAATACGTTAGTACCGTACAATTTGGGGTTAAATTACCCCACCCACTTACTTTCAGTGCAAAACCAAATTAAAAGTTGCATGTTACAATGAATATATCTCAGTCTTTGCTGATTTTGAATGGTCTAGGGGGCTTCTACAAGCTAATTATTTCTGTCGTCTTTCTTTTTTTCACGATATTCCCACAGTGGTTGGTGGGTGGGGGGGGGGGGGGCGGGATGGGGGACATATTGTTTTTTTGGTGTGGATCCCATCAGCGTCTGCGTAGCCCTTGCCCGCACTCTATGTCCTGTAGGAATAAATGGATTATGACCATACTTGCATGGATACATAATTGGGTAGGGGTAAAGAACTGATTAGACTTTGTTGACCTTGACCCTATTTTCAAGGTCACTGAAGGTCAAATTATAATGAAAAATGGCTTTTCTGCACCGTATCTCATAATGGATAAATTGATTTTTACCAGACTCTCACAAATATATCATTGTGAAATGCAAAAGAACTGGCTAGATTTTGATGACCTTGACCTTATTTTCAAGGTCATGGAAGGTCACTGAGTGCTGGAAAAAATGGCTTGTCAGCACGATATCTTCTGAATGGATGGATGGATTTAAAGCAAATTTGCACAAATATATCACTCTGAAATGAAAAAGAGCTGATTAGATTTTGGTGACCTTGACCCTACTTTCAAGGTCACAGAAGGTCAGAAATGTTGAAAAATGGCTTGTCTGAACCATATCTTCTGAATTGATGGATGGATTTTAACCAAACTTGCATAAACACATCACTGGGAGATGAAAAAAAACTGATAAGATTTTGGTAACCTTGGCCTCATTTTCGAGGTCAGAGGAGGTTGTAGCGTGTTGAAATATGGCTTCCCTGCATGATAACTCTTAACGGGATTGATGTATTGTGACCAAACATAGGTAAGTTTATAATCGGGAGGTGAATACGTACTGATTAGATTGTGGTGACCTGGATCCAAATTTCAAGATTTACAAGAGATCCTAACTTTGCAATATTTAGGGAAAATGATACAGCTGAGAAAGGATAGGAGGGGGTTCATCTGTTTTTGTAAAAGAAACATTTCTAGTTTATTTTATTTATTACGTAGTAACAATGGCAACCAATACTATATCACTTGTCTGTATTTGTTGGAAACGAATATTTAAAAAGAATGGATGACTTGCGATTTTACGTCCTTTCCAACAGTATTTCAGTCATATCAGGACAATGGGACGGTGAAAATGAAAGGCTGTGTGCAATGGAACTCCGTTTACGGTAGGAAAAATTCTCGCCTCAAGCGGGTTTCGAACCCAGTCCGCTACCTCAGTTGGCGCTTAACCCACTGAGCTACCGGGGCTCCTGGATATTTAAAAACATTCAACTTTAGTTGAAAACTGTTAATTGTGATTTTCTATCTATGTATACACTTTCTATTGGCCAAATAAGTCTCATCTTGGACAATAATTCGGGATATTATAGTTGCTATGGATACAACCAGATGTTCCATCAAAACAGCAATTGACAATCTGAGTGCATCTGGTAGCAAGCAAATAAAGGTCATAAAATGAGCAGAAATAAATTTAAATATTTCATATTAAATGGAGAAGAAAATTTGCTTATATATCGAGGGCTCAGTGCAAGACTGGTCTAAGTCACTATTTTTCACAAAATCACTTTTTTGCAGTTTTGAAAACATGGTGGTCAAATACACATTCTTCGCAAAAAAATGCTTTTATTCCTAATTTAAGAATAGTCTAGGAGCCAAAAGAGCAAAATCATTAGCGCAAGACTGGTCTAACTACAATAACACGAATTTGATTTTAAAGAGCATACTATGGATAAATGGCTAAGTTTTCAGTTTTATAAATTTAGATACAAGTTCTTATAGTCTTTAAGTGTTTATAGGTCTAGGTACAGTGTTTTCTTAACACTTTAGTAAAACATGGAATCTTTTCATTTCAAAATATTTTCCTCATTTTCTTAGTGCAAGACTAGTCTATCTTGAGATAGACTAGTATTGCGCTAAGAAAAAGTGGATTTGAAGTTAGACTAGTTTTGCACTAACAAAAAAAAAGTTATATAAATTGTCCTTTTTAAATGTTTAAAGTTGTTAAATATCTATTTCACAGCTCATGCTTATTGAGTTTTTGCCTTCAAACTGTAAAAATTGCTAAAATTTGTTTTATAATGCACTTATATTTTGCATTTGAAAAAAAGTCTATCTCAAGTTAGACTAGTCTTGCACTAAACTTTTCAGCGCAAAAGTAGTCTAAGTCACAAAAAAGTAATTTAACAAAAATAAATTAATAAAATTGAATAATGTAAGCATTTCTTTCCATAGTTTATGTAAATGTGTCAAATTTCATATTAATATTTTGTTTATGTACTTAAATATTCAGTTTTTAGCTTCTCCTGAAAAGTTTCAAAATATGGAGTTAGACTAGTCGTGCACTAAGCCCTCGATATTTATCATATTGATAAACATATTTATGCCCCCACCATTGGTGGGGGGAGAGGGGGGAGGGGGTTGGAGTTGAGGAAAGGGAAGGTGGGTATGTTGTTTTGGTGCAGATCCCGCCTGCATTGGTGTCGGTGTCTGTGTGTCAGCATAACTTCATGTCTCACTCTATCTCCTGAAGGGATAATTGTATTTTCACCAAACTTGCAAAGATACATCCTTGGGTGGGGAAAAAGAGCTGATTAGATTTTGGTGACGTTGACCCCATTTCAAGGTCATAGGAGGTATCTGAATGGCTTGTTGGCGCCATACGCCTTGAATGGGTGGATAGATTTAGATCAAACTTGCACAAAAATATCACAGGTAAGTGGAAAAGAACTGAGAAAAGTTGGTGACCTTGACCATATTTTCAGGTCACAGGAGGTCAAAAACAGTGAAAATGGTTTGTTTGCACCATATTTTCTGAAGGAATGTATGAATTTTGATCAAATTTGCACAGGTATATTACAAGGAGGCGAGGAAACACTGTTAGACTTTGCTGACATTGACTTTGGTCACATGAGGACTTACAGTGTTAAAAATGGCTTGCTTGAACCATATCTCAGGAATGAACAGATCGAGTGTGACCAAACTTGCACAGACACACCATTGGAACATGGGAAAGAATTAATTAGATGGTTGTCCAGGGACAACTTGTCGAACCCCCTGTTTGCTATAGTGACCTATAAGTATCCAAGACTAACTGCTTCATTTACTTATTAGAAAGAAGCCAAACAATCATATATCATGATACAGCATATTTTTTTTTTCTTATGAAGGCAAACAAGTGGAACTATGGCCATGACAAGCACACATTATGACAATTTTATTATTTGACCTTGAAGTGTGACCTTGACCTTGGACCAACCTGAACAATCATTTCTACTCGTCAAGGAGAACAATTGTGCCAAATTATTTTGAAATTCGTGCATTACTGTATAAATTATATGGCCCGGACAAGCTCAGATTATGACAATTTTTTATCACTTGACCTTCAAGTGTGACCTTGACCTTGGACCTACCTTAATAAATTCCACATGCGACTTCTACTCATCAAGGAGAACAATTGTGCCAAACTGTTTTGAAATTCATTCATAAATGTAGAAGTAATGGGCCAGGACAAGCCCTATTTATGACTATTTTTATCGTTTGACCTTGAAGTGTAACCGTGACCTTAGATATACCTGCAGATATTTCCTATGGTACTTGAACTCATCAAGGAGAACAACTGTTCCGTTTTTTTAATCAATGCATAAATGTAGCTGTTACGGCCCTGACTAGTTCAATTTATGATAATTTTTATCATTTGACCTTCGAATGTGACCTTGATCTTGGCCCTACCTGACCAAATGTTCCAAATGGTACTTCTACTCATAAAGGAGAACAATGGTGCCAAATTATTTTGAAATCAATCATTAGATGTAGAAGTAATGACTCGAACAAGCCCAATATATATGACCATTTTACCATTTGACCTTTAAGTGTGACCTTGACCTTGGACCCACCTGAAGGAATGTTTCAAATGACACTTCTGCTCATCAAAGAGAACAACTGTGCACAATTATTTTGAAATCTATCCATAAATATAGAAGTTTTAAAGGTCCCAGCAAGTCATAGAAAGCTGCTAAATGGATTGTTTGACCGTTATTTTGTTTTGAAGGTCAAAGATGGTCTTAAAATGTTTAAAAAAATGGCTTATCTGTACCCTATATTACGAAGCATTTGTTGGAATTATGCTAAACTAGCCCTAAATCATCATTTGAAGAAGATTCATAACTGATTATAAGGGCCCCGCCAGACGAAGTAATTTGTAATTTTGTAATTTTTTGGTACGGTAATCGCGTCCGCTCCATAACTCTGAAACTCTTTCTATTTTCATGAAACTTGGTACAAATGTAAAACAGCATCAGAGAATATGCGGAGAGAAAGAACCTTAACTCCACCTTCATTGTTTACCGAAATATGCTCCTTTGAATTTTTTTGGTACGGAAATCGTGTCCGCTCCATAACTTTGAAACTGTTTGAGATATTTTCACGAAACTTGGTTCAAATGTAAAGCATTATCAGCCGATGTGCAGAGAACAAGAAGTGTAACTCTTTCTACATTTTTCACTGAATTATGCCCATTTGTAATTTCATAACGGAAATCGTGTCTGCTCCATAACTCTAAAACCGTTTTAGATATTTTCACAAAACTTGGTATGAAAGTAAAACACCATCAAACGATTTGCAGACAACAAAAACCATAACTCTACCTATGTTTTTTACTGAATGATGCCCCTTTGTAATTTTCAGTACGGAAATCTTGTCCGCTCTATATCTTTAAAACTCTCAAAGATCTTTTCAGTAAACTATGTACAGATACAAAACATTGTAAGACGATGTACAGAGACTAAGAACCACAACTCCATCTAATATTGTACTGAATTATTTCCCTTTGTAATTTAAAGTATAGAAATTTTGTCTTCTATTCAGCTTTTAAACCATCAAAGATATTTTCTTGGAATTTTGTACGAATATAAAGCATTATCAGACGATGTGAAGAGAATTAAAACTGTAACTTCATCTACATTTTCTACAAAATTATGCCCTTTTGTAATTTTCAGTATACAAATCATTCCACTCTCTAACTTTAAAACTGTTGAAGATATTTTCTTATAAACTGATACAAATGTAAAGCATCATCAAACAATTTGTAGAGAAAAAGAACCATAACTGCACCTTCATTTATGTTAAAACAGAATTATATCCCTTTGTAATTTTGGGTATTGAAACCTTGTCCAATCTATAGCTTTTAAGCCTTTGAAGATATTTTCACAAAACTTGGTACAAATATAAAGCATCATCAGAACATCTGAAGGTGTGCAGAGTGCAAGAATGGTAACTCCAGTTTTCTGCTTTACAGAGTAGTTGCCTTTGTTTTAATCAGTCATAATTTTGGATTTTGCCCGTATCTCAATTACTCTACCAGAGGCTTAATTCCAAACAACACGAAGAAACAACATGGTAACAGAAAGCTGTTATAAGCTCCCTTGAACGAAGTTCAGGAAGAGCTATTGTACTACCCCCCGGCGTCAGCGTCGGCGGCGTTAGCAAAATTTTAAAGGTTTACGTTAAAGTTTTTCATGTGATGGGCAAGGCGCTGTCAGGCGAGCTATCCTGTCCCGGTGACAGGTCTTGTTGTATTTTCTGGTCGGGGACATACGACTAAAATTCCACCAACAGTCTTATTAAGGCGGGCCCTGTTAGTTACCATGTTTTTAGTTAGATTTTGGTGACTTTGACCTTTTTTTTAAGGGTCATTTGTTGCTTTGTCCTTAATAATGACGCTGTATCTTGAACCAGTAGATTCATTTTACAAAACTTGCAAAGATCAACCTTTTAGGAAAGACAAAGACTTAGAACTTGGCGACCTCGATGCCATTTTCAAGGTCACAGGAGTATTTTGTCGAACCCGCTTGCCGTAAGCGAGGCAGTCGACAAAACTTCAGTTTGGTGTATGTGCATGCATATATGCATGCGTGCCTCCATCCAGAACTTTTACAAAAACAAAGGACAGTAGACAAGAAAGCTTATGCAGACCAGACATGTATGTGATGAGCAACTTTAAAACAAGAGTACCAAGTGCTATTTTATCATCAAAACTCATAGTATGTAACTTATGAAATAGTTGTATAACTAAATGAGGTGGGTGGGGTAACTCACCCCCTAGATATACAGATTAAACATATTAATGAATGAAAAAATATAAACATTGTATGTGTGGTTTATTTCTTCTCCAATGCATGTATCAATCTCTATTTATGCTCAGTTGCTGTTCTTTCTCTACATTGTACTACATACACTCAGATTGACTGATTTCTTTGTGGAAGGAATGAGTGGTTTTTGTCATAGCAACAGTGAAAATACTAATTTATCTTATATTATTTAACAAAATCAACACTTAGAATGCGTATGCATATGTAAAAAGTAAATAACAAGGAACATGTTTCATCAACATTGAAAGGATTTTCTGTAAATATCCGTGTAAATGAACACTGACCCATAATAGAATAACAGTTACCATGGTTACCAAATGATAAAGAATGTAAAAACAAAGACAGCAAACATGTGGTGATCTTTTAAAAAAGTTTCAGTTTACTCACAATTATGAAAACTTGAGATATATTATCCATGGCATGTAACTTTTGCATTCATTTCATATTCAGTGGAAGTGGGTGGGGTAATTGCACCCCAAACTGTAAATTTTAAGCATACTTCTGAATGAGAAAAGTATTTATGTAACTTCCCTCCACTGTATTCAATGTATTTATTTGTATTTCTGCACATATTTTGCTTAACATTCTCCAGATATTATCTCTTATAACAGATTTTCTGCTATAACAGTTTCTTCTGATTTTCCTGACGGTGACTAAATTCAAAGGAAATAATTTTCAACTCAAAAAATATACCATCTCCAATTTTTTGATATATTAAGAGCTAGGTGTTATACTCTCTGTACCAAGAGAATGAAAAAAATCTATAGCCGCATTTTCTAACAAAGTGCTTTCAAAATTGGCCAATTTTTGATATTTTTAAAGAGATGCTTTACTAGATAGAAGTCAAGGTCAGCTACTCCTTGACCATAGCAATATAAAGAAAAAAAATTTCTATCCGTACACAGCACTTACATGGGTCTCTTAAAAGACATGAGTGTCAATAACATTTGTTGAGAAATACTGTCAATACAACTGGTGTCAAATCTGGCGTTTTTATAGGAAAAATCACCAAATTAGGCCAAAATAAAAGCATCGTAAACGACTGCGTAATACCCCGCCACTGCAAACCAATACCCCGTCTTCTATCTTTTATACATTTTTTTTTATCATGACATGAACCTCATGAACAGAATTGTTTCATAATTTTATACATGTATATAGCTCTGGGGCAGGGGCAGGTAACCTATGTGGACTTAATAGTACTTGTAACAGAAAGCTTATGTTATTTTAATCATTTCTATGAAATTTCATCAAGATATACCAAAAATCTGATTTTATATTGATTTTTTCATGATTTCATACATGTATACAGCATGTGTCAGGGGCAGATAACCACTGGGGGACAAAATTTTGATCAAGACATAAAGCTTATATCAATATGATAATTTGTTACAAGTTTCAGAAAAATCCCTTTCGACTCTAATTTTATACATTTTTTTTCATTATTTCATACATGTATATAGCCCTGGGGCAGGGGCAGATAATCCAGGTGGACAAAATTCTGCTTATAACTGAAAGCTTATGTTACTTCGATCATTTCTGTGAAATTTCATCAAGATATTTCAAAGTGTAAAAGAACTACAGACCAAAAACTGTTTTTAAGACCATGAAAAGGGCAATAACTCCATATGAAGACATCGAAATTTGCCCATTAACAATCCCAACCAAGATCTTCCCAAGACCAATGCACATGCCATGTATGAATAAAATCCGTTAATAAATACTCAAGTTATCGAACGGAAACGAAGTGCTCACGGACGGACGGACGACCGGACGGACGACCGGACGGACGGACGGACGTACGTACGACGGACGGACAGACACACGGACAGCCAGCGGGAAAACATAATACCCCGCCACTAACGTGTGGCGGGGTATAAAAAGAGAAAATCCTCGTTGCCATGGAAACGGACAGTTTGATTGGAGAAAAAATTGTATTTTTGTTAATCACTTGACATAAGCAAAAAAGACACTAAGTTTCATCAAAATCTGAGATATGTCATTTTCACCCCCTATTGCAATTTTTTGGTGCTTACAGAGAATTACTCTTAAGTTTTAATACAAAGAATCTGTTATTTTCACTCGTGTTCTCAACTCCGCTTTGTCTTTTTTAATATCGATACAATTTTTTGACGAACAGAGCGCAAATACACTTAATGCAAGTATTTGCAGTATGCACTCACAGCTACATCTCTCTGTCTCTCTCTCTCTCTCTCTCTCTCTCTCTCTCTCTCTTTCCTCCCTCTCTATCGTGAAAAGTATTTTTTGTGAATTTAGTTGTTTAATACGAAACGTGGTTTGTTCCATAACTCTGATATTGTGAATGTTTCATTTATGAAGTGAAACAATACATTGTTGCATTGTATTATAAATTTGGCCAAGGTACGTTAATATTGTACTGTAATTACTGTATTGTTGTGCTGCTCATGATGAGACCCGTTTCTCTTTTCATCCAGTAAAGCCATATGTAAGACCCATTCCAGCCGGAGGAAACAGTGTTATCAAAGGAAACAACGTTTTTACAAGTAAGAACTTTCTCATTTTGTTTAAATATTGCAATATCCAACTTGTGATAGCACACTCAATGAATGGCTGCTTAACTTCACAATGTAAGAATTATATTATATGACCAATACAAAACTACTTTAAATAGCGTGTCTATATGTAACAAGAATAAAAGATATTTAAAATCAAGGTAACTCCGTAATGATAGCAGTTATAAATTGTCTCGCTTTGCTTGTGTTTAATCTTAATAGTTATACGCTTGGTAAAAAGTAAGTCAGCCTGGTTGTACGGCCGGCCAATTTTGCGGATGGGTGACCTTATTTGTTGAACTGCCTTTAATCTTCAAACATTAACGTTATCTTTCAAAAGTTCTGTTCTTACAACCCCTTAAGGCCCGCTTGTACCAAGAACCTTACCACATAAACCACTATTCCTCTGTTCTGTTAAGTTTGTTTCCATATAATAATATGACTGGCTGAGGATAGAGGTGATCCTTTCCTCGCTTGATCTAGTTCTTAAAAAGTACTAATTCAGTTATAAGATGACATTTTTTCCTCCCAAAACAATCCTAAAGATCTAGATCCGTCTTGTAAGACGGATCTAGATCTTTGGGATTGATTGGAAGAAAAGTGCTGAATACACAAGACTGATTTGCAGATACTGGGTATCATAGTAGGAGACACTCCCGAATATAGCCGAATATATACTGTACTTCCACATGAATAAAAAAATACTGGAAAATAAATAAATTTTATCATATGACGTCGCCTCTGAGAGTGTAATAAAGCCATGCACTAAATGCGATAATCCACTAGTGGATTAAATATGCAAATTACGTCGTAACGTTATACGTTGACGTCCATAAAAACGTCGCTTTTTCTAATGGCGAAATCGTGACGTTTTAGTGTAAATTTTGTTGATAAAATGCGATTTCAGTGTCATATGATAAATAGAATCTTGCTTTCGTGCTCATGTATTATTGAATTTATTAAACTCGTTGGGGAAAACCGATAAGATGCTCGGCAAAGCCTCGCATCTTATCTTTTTCCCCAACTCGTTTAATAAATTCAATAATACATGAGCACTCATGTAAGATCCTCTATTTACGAACATTCTAGTTTATTTTTCTTACCTTTGTGTTTTCAGCTGGGTGTAAAAGCAATGTAGCAGACTGCAGCGGCCTAGTGGCCGGAGATTACCAGTCCTGTCAAGGTTGTCATTTCTACCTCACGTGCGCACCCAGTGGTGTGTTCATAAGACCATGTCCAGCTAGTCTTAAGTGGGATGATAACTTGAAAACTTGCTCCATGATGTCTTCCACGTGTCAGGGACCATAATCTGTTGTTGCAATAAATACTGACATTAATCATTGATCAAGGGCATATCGATAATGAAATAGACCTTTCGTTGCAGTGATTTGAACGATAAACTATGGTCTCATGAACACAAGAAAGCTCAAAATACCCTACTTTCAATAATGAACTATAGAACGTATTCTTATTTTCATGTATAGGACAGAATTGCTTTGAAGACAGTTGTACAGAAGGTATATCATGAACGTGAAGTGCTGGTAATATAAACACTTTGCAAATGACCGACACAATAAATATTATATATTTGAGGTAAGGCGTTTTTAAAGTCCTAGAGTATATTTCAAAGCTAAGTTTAACTAGTTCAAGGATGGGTTTTGGCTTTGGCAAGGGAAATAAGCTTGACAGTACCAGGGTGGCATGAGCAAGAGAATTCGTTACCGAAAGCGGTTGGAAATCTGGATTGTGCCGCTTTGCTTGTGTAAATCTAAATTTTCTTGATCGTTCAAAATGAGTTAAAAAAGAAATAACCGTCTCCCTGTTAATGAACTGTTTACTTTGGTAATGTTTGGTCATTTTAAATATGAATGTTAACATGGTCTTGGCATAAGACTGACAATTACACATATATACTAGCCAAAAGTTCTAACCGGCCTATTTTATCGATTT
The DNA here is from genome assembly GCA_963989385.1 of Ctena decussata. Lineage (NCBI taxonomy): Eukaryota > Metazoa > Mollusca > Bivalvia > Lucinida > Lucinidae > Ctena > Ctena decussata. The sequence goes on from OZ022504.1 coordinate 56,779,295, forward strand.
GCTTCATCTTACAGTTCTATTTACACCCCCGAATAGGCAAATGTGTCAGTCAAATTAGCCATCAAAACGTTTGACAAAATTCTTAACATCCAGAATGCGCCGATGAACACAAGTATCCCTATCTTTAAATTCACAAAATTCAGCATTTTGTCACAATTTGTTCAAAAATCACTTTGAAATGTCCAATTTACGTGAGCAAAACCACCTCATTACTAAAGTAAAAGACTGAAGAAACAGGTTAATGCACAAATGAACACTCTTCCTGAATGACAGTTGCCGCTTTGGGTCAAAATGTTAAAACTTATCCCACCACTCAAAGCAAATTCTTGTTTTTTTGAAAATGGGGATACCCGCATTCATCTGTTCCTGGATACAGTCGTCTGATTAATGCTAAACCTTTTTGTGTTATGGTTTATCGATATTTACTGAGGGACTTTAAAAACGCACCATTGTATATCATGCTATTTTACCCAGAGTTTGCAATATTGGAAACGTTTGCGCACTCGTGCGAGTTAGCATGGTTGAGTTCTTTAAGTCTGCAAACACTTACAGAGAGTGTGTAACCATGCATAGAAATTTCGAGAAAATGGAAATTTGGTTACTTTTTCGCATAAAATTTTAACGAATTCACATTTTGTCGAAGTTTAATGTTTCTGCATCTAAATAAATACCACACACTGTAAAAACAATGAACAATGGCAAAGAACCTTGAAAAAGTGTTTTAGCGATGTTTGAAAATTGGATTTTTTTTAAAAAATAGGATACAGTTCAAAATTTGGAGATGCCCAACTTAAAAGCCGACCAATTGATTGTATACCTATCCAGGTAATGAGAGTATGTCTTAATGTACCAGTTCCAAGCAAATTTGAATAATTATTCAAATGCCCGTTACCTTCACTTCCGGTTTTGTGCAAAAAGTTTGAATCTTTGCAAAATGACGTTGAAAAGAAAGAAATGTAACCGATAAAAAGAGAACACAAAGCATGAACAATGAATAACCTCTGATTTTTATGTCATTGAAATCTGATCAGCTGTTACGAAATTGCAGCAAACTGAAAATCACGCTTCAATCATTATTGGATTAATGCGAATTTATCTCCCTTTAGGAATATTCTAAAGCCAAATTTTGCATTCATTTTGAAACCTTGGGCCGTATTCATAAAGCCACTTAAGTCGTTGCTATGCGGTTGCTAAGGCTAAATATCTATAAAGGAGATTCCCTACAACTATGAAATTTGGTCTGGAGGAACAGTCTTACAAAGACTGTTCCTCCAGCACAAATTTCATAGTTGTAGGCAATCTCCTCCAAAGAAATTTAGCCTTAGCAACAGCATAGCAACCACTTAAGTCGTTTTATGAATACGGCCCCTTGTGTTCCCGGTTAAAATTGGAAGAAGAAACCAAAATTACAATAGTTGATGGCTGTATGAAACATAAATTCATTTTTCTAGCATATCCAAAGCTACAAAGTGGTGCGTTTCTAAAGTCTCTCAGTATACATTGTATTCGTCTATGTGTGGCTGGAAACTGAGCTGTGAGATTGCTAATAGCTTTGAGGAAAAATGACAAAAACTTAGTGGCCGGTTAGAACTTTTGGATTGTTTATGTATTTCATGCAATAACAGCTTCCCTATCGCCTCTTTTTAAAACACTTGTTTCGGTACCTGGCGAATACTGACACATAATCAAAATGTTTGTCGATTATGCACGTGTGTAAACATCTTCTTTGTTTCAAGGCAGATGATGATGCATGAAAAAATCTGTATAATTCTTATATACATGTAATATGCTTAGTTTAAGTTTAATTCTACACTTTGTATTGTTGAAATATCATTTGTATGTTATACATGTATCTATTCTTAACATGACATGCTCGACAAGTTGCAATATCTGTGACGATTACCTTGTAATTTTCTTCTATGTTTGTAAATAAAAAGTTTCATAAACTGTTCTGGGTTTTCTGATTTATTTTATAACCTCATCTTTTTGGAGCCTTCGCTGGTGGTAAAATCGCCGAAATGGTGCATTGAAGTCTAAGCAAATTGAGGTGCGACTTGACAAAGCCAACAAAGTAGCATTGCGCCCAGCGAAGTTTTATATCAGCCTGGGCATCCGCTCAGGTCAGATCAAAGTCTTCGCTGTCCGTATGGAGCTAGCTTAGAACGGTTAACAACCCTTTAAGTGCATCGCAAAAACTCTGATCGGACTGCGCGGCAGCCCAGGCTGATTTGAGTCTTCGCTGGGCGCACACGTCACTTTGTTGGTTTTTTCGTGTGACGGCTGAATTGTATTCCGGTATCAGAGATAAAGTCAAAGAGCTTATCTGATTTTAATTCTGATATAATCTTTCTTATTTCTCCATAAAACATAGATCGTGACCCTCATAAAAATCCGCCTCGTCGAGACAGAACTATTGAGGGATACAATCTATGTTTAAATGCTGAATTAAAAAAAGCCAGAATTATCTCCTATTATCATATGACGTCGCATCTGAGAGTGTAATAAAGCCATGCATTAAAAACGATAATCCACTAGTGGATTAAATATGCAAATTACGTCGTAACATTGTACGTTGACGTGCAAAATACGTCGCGTTTTCTAATGGCGAAATCGTGACGTTTTAGTGCAAAATTTGCTAATAAAATGCGATTTTAGTGTCATATGATAAATAGAATCTTGCATTCGTGCTCATGTATTATTGAATTTATTAAACTCGTTGGGGAAAACCGATAAGATGCTCGGCAAAGCCTCGCATCTTATCTTTTTCCCCAACTCGTTTAATAAATTCAATGATACATGGACACTCATGTAAGATCCTCTATTTACTCCACTCATATTCAGCTGTGGAGATGCTGTTTCTGGTCTTTGCTTTTCAGCCAAAGGTTGAACGACGTGTTCAAATTCATACAAATGGCGAAACATCCATAACAAGAATAAACAAGAGGGCCATGAGGTCCTGAATCGCTCATCTGAGTAAAAAAGGTCAAGGGACAAGGATCATCATTGGAACAAACCTAGTCAAAATATGACAGACATTGGTTAGAGCTTAAAAATGACCGTGACCTCTATTCTAAAAAATCCAAGTACTCATTTATTAGACTGTATATATTAACTTCTGTACCAAAAATTTCTACAAGTTCCATGAACTTTATATTTACCGTTATCCCATAAAAAAGAACCAGAAAGCAAATTTGACCTTGCCAAAAAATTGTCAAAGTCAACCAAAGGTCATCATCTGAACTTTCTTTGGCCAAAATCTTGTGTTTTAGCATTTTCTCATATTTGACCATGCCGTAAAAATGTAAAGGTCAACCCAAGGTCATTCATTTGAATTATCTTGGTATTACTAGAGTACCAAATGCTACATATCATGTTTCAAGGCCATGGGTCAATTGGTTCCGGACTAGAGGATTTTTAAAGGTTGTTACCATAACTGGGCAAAGCGGCCATGTTGGTCATGTGACCAGGGCCAGTTGAAAAATAAAATCGTTCGCTCAGCCCCTGGTGGCTCTATATGAAATCTGGTAACAACTGGCCCAGTGACTTTTGAAAAGAAGTTCGAAATTGTCAAAATATGAGAGTCCTAATATTTGTTTAGTTTGTCTTTCTCTCCATGCTTTGAATAATGAAATTATTCGTCAAAAATATCTCCACAACCGTACTAGCTAGAATGGTCATATTTGGCATACAGGTTGATGACGATGTTACGTAACGTGGGATAGAGAACCAGCCTTCTCCTGGTTATTTTTTTTCCTTTATTTGTCCAATTTTCTTTCTTTCCATACTTAACCCTGTTTGATAAAATTTTTCGTCAAAGATATCTCCAACACCGTGCAAGTTTAATTGGTCATACAAGTTGGTGACAAGTTAATGTATCATGGGTTTGACAGCCAGACTTCTCCTGCTTATTCTTCCTGATATTTGTTTAGTTTTTCTTTCTCTCCATGCTTTGAATAATGAATTTTTTGTCAAAGATATCTCCACAGCAGTACTAGCTAGAACAGTCATATTTCGCATACAGGTTGATGATGATGTGTTGTAACGTGGGATTGAGAACCAGCCTTCTCCTGCTTATTCTTCCCTTTATTTGTCCATTATTCTTTCTTTCCATACTTTGAATATTGAAAATTTTTGTCAAAGATTTCTCCACAACTATGCAAGCTAGAGTAGACATATTTGGTATGCAGGCTGACGATGACACGTTGTATCGTGGGAGTGAATACCAGCCTTCCCCTGCTTATTTTTCCTTTTGTTTGTCTGATTTTCTTTCTTTCCATATTTTGAATCATGAAATTTTTTTGTCAAAGATTTCTCCACACCCATGTAAGCTACAGTAGTCACATTTGGCATACAGGTTGATGATAGTGTGTTGTATTGTGGTATCAAGAACTAGTCTTCTCCTGCTTATTCTTCCTTGTATTTGTCCGATTTTCTTTCTTTCCATGATTTGTATAATGAAATTTTTTGTCAAAGATTTCTGTGCAACCATGCAAGTTGGAGTAGTCATATTTGGTATGCAGATTAATGACAACTTGCTATATCTTGGGATTGAGAAACAGCATTTTACAGCAACTCTTCAAGTTAGAATGTTAATATTTGGTATACAGGTTGATAAAGACTTATGTCATATATGTATTCTTTAATTTTTCTTTTTGTTAATGTGAAATCATTTTATTCCATTTTACATAGAAAGGAATTTAAATAGAATATTGATATTTAGTATACGTGTTGACAATGAGTTCTCTCTTTTCTTTATATAACAAAAATAACACCATTTGATTAAAGCAGTTAAGCGGGGGTATAGTCGGATACTCCGACAGTTCTAGTTTGTACAATCTTGGTAGTACTTGCGTACCCAGTGCTACATACCAAGTTTCAAAGCCATCGGCCCATTGGTTCTGGAGAAGAAGATTTATAAAGGTTTTTACCATGTATGGGCGTGGCTGCCATGTTGGTCATGTGACCAGGACCGTTTGAACAACTTTTCGTTTCTAAGACCCCAAAAGGCTACATATGAAATTCGGTTACAATCGGAGAAGTCATTTGAAATTATTGACGGACGACGGAGCCTGCCTATTCTATAATCTCTCCAAGAGCCTCTGGCTCTGGGTTAAGGGGGGGGGGGGGGGGGGGGGGGGCTAAAAAGTAAAATACTTGGCCAAAGTAAAATTGTTTACTCCCTGATTTCAATACAGCTCATCTTCACCCTGGCATACATAGAAAGTGTGAAAAATGTTAAATAGAACAAGACACGAGAGTGATAGAACAAACTTCTTTGTCAGGTAAATGTACCATATTTACCGACAATTAGATACATATTTTATATGGATAATTACACTTGGAAACAGTAAGAGAAACAATTTAATTCTAATATCAGTTTATTAGCTTCCAAACTGAGCCGAGACACGACAAAACCAACAAAGTGGTTGTGCGCCAAGCCTGATCATAGTCTTCGCTATCCGCATGGAAGTAGCTTAGGCCCTTAGCTACCCTTTAAGCGCTTTGCGAAGAGTATGATCAGACTGGGCACACAACCACTTTACTGGTTTTCTCGTGTCGCGGCTCAATTAAATTTTTGGCAACAAAGAACCAAACCAGTCGTGAAAAATCCGAGACTAGCTCAGAAATCACAAGAACCAGGTAGGCCATGCTACACTGCAAAGCCAATTAAGGAGCATTCCAGCTAACCTCTGGGGGAAGAAAAACTGCTGGAACAGGATTTACACAGGTTTACTAGTTGCCTAAATGCTTAGGCGGTGCAACGCTGAAAAGCTAACCGCAATGGTTCAGTCAGTAGAACAATGTGCAATCCTATGTCATGAGTAGTAGCCTTATGTGATTTACAAAGCCTTGCAGCGGCAGTAAGCAACCCTTTCTTGGAGGAGTAGTTAGATTCCGTACGGGGCGACTCTGACTGGCAAGTTTCGTAAACAGGCCCAGAGGTTATAAAACTTGAGTACATTCCCAAACTCAAAATAAAGCACACTGATTGGCTGCTACTGAGCATATGCTCGGAAGCAACCAATCGGTGTGCTTTATTTTGAGTTTGAGAATGTACTCAAGTTTTATAACCTCTGGGCCAGGGTTGGCTGAAAGAGAGATACAATGATCATCTGCGTTATATAAGACTAGTTACTCGAGGGGATGGGGCGGGTAGGGGGGTGGGGCTAATAGCTCAATAGGTCCGTCTGAACAAACAAATGACCAAATTCCCAGCTGTACAACGACGCAGCCCAAAATAAGCAGTTACAGTTTGGAAACACAAACTAGAGAAAAACTGGACAGGTCTCCATATAGATTTTACATGGTGGAGTAGTGGAGAGGATTAAAGATGTATAAGGAAAATAGTGTGCGGCTGTCCTGTCTAGTTCACACTGCAAACTGTTGCAGTACAAGAGATGTAAACAAATTAAATACTTGTTTGTTGAATATTAAATGTCACTTGTCGTGAGGTTCAGTCTTCTTCTTTTAAATATGTTTTAGAAAATGTGTTTATGAAACAATATGCCCCCAACCCTATGCTTGCCTCTAAAGAAGGTTCCTCCCATAATGTATAAGTCAGAAACAGGCAAAACTCAATCCAGTATTTATAGAATTGGCTATTAAGCTATTCAGCACATAGATCTATACCTTGGTCTGTAACTGTATGTAAATATCAAGATCATAGCTTAAGGGGTTCATCAGATATTTTGTTCACTAGCTTGTTCCAATATAAAATGCCTATGTCCGAAAAAGGGAAATAACTTAACCACAAATTTACAAAATGTGCTCTAAAGCTAATCACTTCATCTACACCTTGGCCTGTAACTGTATGCCATATATAAACATGCAAGCATAAGCGGTTCTTCAGATATTTTGGTCACAAGGGAAAAATGGAAATCAACCAAAACTTTACAAAATATGCTCAAAAAATAATCAGTTTGCTTACACCTTGGCCTGTAACTGTATGCCAAATACAAACATGCTAGTCTAAGTGGTTCTTTAGATATTTTGGTCACAAGGTTATTCCTATATAAAATGTCTATGTCCGAAAAAGGGGAATAACTCAACCAAAATTTATAAAATATGCTCAAAAGTTAATCATTGCATCTACACCTTAGACCAAACATGCGTGCCAAATATGAGGAGCCTAGCTTAAGCGGTTCTTCAGATATTTTGTCACATGGATATTCCTACATAAAATGTCTTTGTTCGAAAAAGGGGAATAACTCAACCAAAAATTTACGAAATATGCTCAAAAGTTAATCAGTTCATCTACACCTTAGTCTGTAACTGTATGCTGAATATAAACATGCTAGCTTAAGCGTTTCTTCGGATATTTTGGTCACAAGGTTTTTCCTATATAAAATGCCTGTGTCTGAAAAAGGGGAAAACTCAAAGGAAAATTTATGAAATACACTCAAAAATCAATCAGGTCATCTACACCGAAAACGGGATATAACTTCTGAATGACAAGACCGGCGGAGGAAAAAAATACGGGTCCACTTACTTTACGTGTACATGCTACATAATAAATTTCAAGATCCTAGAATAATCAGTTCTTGAGTTTCCAAGCTGCCCCAAAAACGTTACGGACAGACGGACGGGCAGGCCCTAACCAATATGCCCCCTCAACTTCTCCGAAGTTGGGGGCATAAAAACTAAATTAAATTGTATAAATTCATTTGTCAAGCTTTTTCTTGATTTTAAAGTGTTTGTAACATATAAAGCAAGATAACTTGAGGTTTTTCATCAGACTCAACGACCGATCCGACATTAAGCTATTCATTAATGACCCGCGACACGACAAAACCAACAATGTGGTTGTGCGCTCAGCGCAGACTCAGATCAGCCTGGGCATTCGCCCAGTCTGATCAGAGCCTTCGCTGTCCGCATGGAGGTAGCTTAGACCCTACCCTTTGAGCACTTAGCGAAGAGTATGATTAAACTTGGTGGATGCCCAGGCTGATCTGAGTCTGCGCTGGGCGCGCAACAACATTGTTGGTTTTGTCGTGTCGCGTCTCAATTTTATTTGGTTTGGACCGCAGCTGGTCTTATCTATTGCTTGGCCATTAGGGGTTTAACTGGCCCCAAGGTTATAAAACTTTTTTCATGCTCAACTCAGCTGAGCATGAAATTTAAAATGCCCATTAATATAAAAATACCAAGAAATTCAGCATTTTTTAGGCTCAGATAAGCCAAGAAGGCTATTTTTTCTGCTCATAACTATTAAAATGCCAACAATTGTTGGCATTTTTAAAAGTTATGAGCAGAAAAAAGTTCATCCTCAGCTGAGCTGAGCACGAAAAAAGTTTCATAACCTCGGGGCCTGGTGTTTTTTGTCCATTGGAAGGAGTGTTGTTTGACACCACAGGAATCTCAAGGTGTCGCAATTCTTTGGTTCTGTCCAGTCATCATATGTCTTATCCGTTTTTATAGCCCCGCTTTGAAAAAGTGGGGTTTTACTGGATTTGGTCTGTCCATAATGCCATAACTCCGTAATCCTGCCAGAACCTATTGAAGCTAGAATCTTGAATCTTGGTATACATATGGACAAGGAGTTGTTGTATCGTGGGATTGAGAATCGGGTTCATTGTTTTTTTTTTCTTCCCTTTATTTATCCATTTTTTGGTCTTTTCAAGGTAAATTTGTGTCACCGTTTTCTCAGGACTTTCAACCTTAGTGTAAACAGTATTTTATTTGTATAAGCAACATTTTGACATTATTAGATGGGCAATACAAACAAGAATACAATATTCAAAAGGGATTCAGAAAGAAGTCATATGACTTGTTTAAATCTGTATCCCAAAATTGCAAACGTTATCAAACAATATACAAGTGATTTGAAATATTATGTTGTAAAATACTACAATTGATAAACAAAAAATTGTTTGGTATCATTCTTCATACTCATGGTGTTTTACGGGGAATGGAACCTTAAGAAATAAATAAATCCTGAAGTACAAAGTAGGCAGTATGCATTTACAAAAATCACAAAAAGAGTGTCAAGCTTAAGGGAACATTCATAATTCTATGCCTTTACTGATATACAACAAACAGAAAGAAATAGTGTACGAATAAAAAACAAAGTTATATTTTTGCAATCATAGATTTAGGTTTAAATGGCACAAAAAACTGCCGTTGTCATATGTCATCTCCATCTCAATGCATTGCCATGAAATGCCCCTTGGGGACCAGCGACACAGGTACACGTGGCGGAACCAATGTCCAGACAAGCGTGCCCCTGCTACCGCGGTCCCCCAAACACTACTGACTGTGATACGCATGATACATATCAAGCGAAGCTCAAAAGGTATCATAAGTGTAATATCACCATGCTAAGGTTTGTAGAAGTAGTGTAAACAGATTTCTAATCTTGACTGAAAAAGCTTTCAACCTTGGAATATATATGAGCCGCGACACGACAAAACCAACAATGTGGTTTTGCGCCCAGCGCAGACTCAGATCAGCCTGGGCATCCGCCCAGTCTGATCAGAGTCTTCGCTGTCCGCATGGAGGTAGCTTAGTCCCTTAGCTACCCTTTAAGCGCTTAGCCAATCGTCTGATCAGACTTGGTGGATTCCCAGGCTGATCTGAGTCTGCGCTGGGCGCACAACCACATTGTTTGTTTTGTCGTGTCGTGGCTCATATGAAGAATAAGTGATCGTATTGTGGGACTGAGACTCAGGAACATTGCTCATATTTTTCTATTCTTATTCACGGTTCCTTCTTTTCCTACTTTGCATGTTAACATCAAGAATTTGTTTCACAGTTTTCTCAGGAGCTATTGAAGCTGAAATCTTGAAACTTGGTTTTCTTGTAGACAATGAGTCGTTGTATTGTGGGGTTGAGAATCGGGCTCATTGCTCATATTTTTCTCTTTAATTTGTCTATTTGTCTGTCTTTTCAAGGTAAATTTGTGTATAAGCTTTGAATTTTTAGGAGCTGAGCAGGTTAGAATCTTAAACTTGGTATGCATATGGAGAATGAGTGATTTATTTTGTGGGATTGAGACTCGAGCTCTTTGCTTTTTCTTTCATTTTTATCCAGTTTTCTTCCTTCCCCTATGTCACATGTTAACATTGAAAATTTGTGTCAGAGTTTTCTCAGAAATTATTAAAAACGATGACAATGACAAAGGCATCAGAAAAGACAATGACAAAGACAATGATAAAGGCATCATAGAAAATTGGTAATGACAATGACGACGGCAAATGCATCAGAAAGGCAGTGGCAATAACAATGACAATTATAATAAAAAAAGACATCAGAAAAACGGACAATGACAATTACATAGACAATGACAGTGACAAAGGCATCAGCAAAAATGCCTTTCACTGTGTGCACATGCAGCAGCTCAAAGTAGTTCTTGTTCGACATATTTTGTGAAAGGCCAAGCTTGCGAAAATTCATTGCATCTATACTGGTCGAGTGCTAGCGTAAGGCTAGAGTTCTCGTGACGGGGCTTATACTGAGGAATCATGCACTGTGATAGAACTGGACATAGGCAAACAGTACGTACCAAGACCAGCCGCTGCAAGACATGTCGTACAATCAGGGTCTACACTATTTGCATAAGACATATTGGTATTTTACCGAAAAATAAATAAATAAAAAAAATATATAATAAAAGAAAATAATAAAAACAACTAAAAACAAACTAAACCATATACCCTATATTGACAATGGACTGATCTATCTGAAAAGGAAAAACTAGTCCGAAAGCCGCAAATGGATTCACCAAAATAAATGTTTTGCAAAAGGAAGATATATTACATAATTGCAGAATCTAAAAAGGGTTTGAAATCGAAGATGGCTATATTAATTATGCCAGAGTCATTCCCCTTGGAAACTACCGTAGACTCCGTATTGCCAACAGTTTTACGAGACGGGTATTAATAACTGAAATGTCAGATTTTGCAGATGGGAGAGATTATGAATAGTTTTGTGTCCAAATTTTAGGCTAAATACATCTGTCTGGGTATTCGTGAACGGGTGGGACTTGATTGAAATTCAAGTAGAATGTTTTACTACATCGATATTGGAAAGTTTGGCGGATTTGCGACTTCAAGTGCAAAACACAAGATTACGATAGGGGCCTACAGCAGGAACGATATCAGAAAAACAAAACAAATGCATTACACCCTCACGAAATGATAAGGTTACCGTAATGACCCTAACACAAGAAAAGCAGTCAATGGATACTTATATCAGACTGTTTCATACTGCTCTAAATTGGAAAAGGAGCAGTCTGATCAAGTTTGATAGTGTTAGTCAGTCTGCTATAATTTAAGACATAGGCTGGACTTATTGTCCAGCCTGTGTTCGAAAATTATAGCAGAATGGCCTAACCAAATTTTAATGATAATTGCACATAATGGTTATGTTGCCCCAACATTTTGGCTTGTTGTAATAGACATGCCTTCGTAAAAAATGTTAAGGGTTAAAAGTAAAACAGACTATTACATTTTGATACTACGGAGATTTTTTGTTGTTTGAGTTTTTGTTTTTAAAAGGTGCATCGAATATTGAACTGTTATGGAAACAAAAACTTGTGCGTATGTGTTCACGAACAAATAGAAACTTGTAAACACTAGTGTTAGGCAAAGCCAACTAAGTTCTTGTTCGGTATTGGTAGTGAAACAGGATGGTTCTTAATTTATTTGTCCTATTGTTATGTAAGTTTACTTTTAGCTATTTACAAATAAACTTCCGAGACAATGGCTAACTGGTGACAATTTTCACAGTTCAGGGGAAAAAAAATTAATATACATGTACCTATTGACAGTGTCATTTACAAATAAACTTCCGAAACAAAAGGATTAATGGTGCCAATGTTCACATTTTTAGGAAAAGTATTTGATAAACATTAACTGCTCGCTTCTTCTGATCTTTTACAAACAATAGATATCTATGATCTGCACCATGAGAAAAATGTGCCTTAGAATGTGTGCGAAATGCCAATAATTATAGTTTGACAAAATCATAGTTAATGCGAAAAGAATACATTCAGACATACATCTAGTGTTTATCTAATATTTCTTACCTATTTTATTTAAATTTTATACAAGTTATGTACAGGTTACATAAAAATCGTATACAATGGAAAGAGGATCTGAACGTAAGCCAGGGGCTTATTCAGTTCATCTCCTGTTTTTTTTTTAAGTGTAAACATATTAACTAAGATATGTTTCAAACTGGTAATTACAAAGCAAACATTTTGACACATATCCGAAACAGCCTTATTCAATTGTAGCTGATCAAATTATAACCTTAAGAGTTCCTTCAAGAGGAGAGAATACATTCAAAAGAAGGAACATGGGCCAGACTTCAAAGTTTCGGCTATTAAAGCCTCATCAGTGACCCTGTCATATTCTGGTGACGAAAGCCAGAGAAAGCATACTGTAATTTCTAAATTTTAATAACAATGCAGTCGGTTCAAGGACTGATTAGTACCGAAAAGGGTATAAACGATTAAAAAGCGATATCTAGAATAAAAGTCTAAATCAGTCAAAATTTTCTGATTTTCCCTAATATATCCTCTGATCTCAAAGGACAAAAACAGAATATAATCTGAACTATTGATAGTATACGTGAGACGTTTTACGGCCGCCACACGGCACAACACCAGCTGCAGTGATTTCAGACTATAATCTTAAAGGGTTCCCTTCATAATCTATTTGACAATTAATCTTTTTTTCAATTATTTTGGCATCTTGGCGGTTCAGTCTGCAGCAGACTAATGCTTGGCGGGTGTCAGTAGTAAAAGTACAGTACTTTATAAAAAGTACATCGGATGCTGTTCTGGACAATATGTGTTGTCTTACTCTTGCTGGAAACGTCGGCAAACGCATATTCCCATTATATTTCAATAAAGCACAGTTTACAGCCCGGCAGTAAAATGATACCCGTTTTGACCCAGGAAAAAATTACGGCAGCCAAAAGAGAGTTGAAGGGTAATCTCTGTCTTTCATATGCTGTGCACAAGATACAGTAGCCCTTGACACCCGAAGCCCCTACTGCCACAAGACTACAGCAAACCTTCACCTATACCATCTAGCTACGAGCTAGTCAAAAGTTTCCGCTTGCTGTTGTCCGCGCATTGATGGCAGAGCTGTCAGGAATATAACGAAGGACTTGAGTTCCTTATGTACCTTAAGGCGGGTAAAAATCTCGAAATGTCAGGGTCAACATCTAGAAACGACCTTCATGCAACAACATGAAGATTGTCTAGACCAGTTCAAAGCACGGTTCGCACAGACAACGACACATTTTTGTTTGGCTCTGTCAGTCACGGGTCGATGATTCGGAGCTTTAAAGTTCCTCCTGAAATACCGTAAAATTCTGAAATAAGGACACCTAAAATAATTACCTTAACTATCCTTAAATTGAAAGGGTTTGCTTTTCATAATGCAGTAATTCTTTCAAAGACAAAGAATGTAGATCCTGGTGAACAAGGCATGCACTGTTTGTTCAGATCTATTTGTCTCAGTATTTAGAATTTTTAGGATAGTTCTGAATTAGAGTCGATAGTGAAAACTGGTGGAAACTGGTTTGTAGAATGTGAGTCTTAAAGATTTCAAAACCTAGAGAAGAAAAAATGAGACTCGAATCAGCGGCTAGAGAATGGCTCCAAAGCGTTAACTTTGTGGCAAACAACACGACCAGATCCCTCATATCACCCCCATATCATATTATCATGCATGTTTGCGTTGCATCAGCTTTACCAGTTTCACTTTGAATTTCAGATTCCACTGCGATTTCGGTTGAAGCATGTAAGTATAGATTATTTAGTTTGACGCTTAAATGACATATAGTCACGTATTATTTATTTGGCTATAGCATGGAGGGGGAGGGGATGGGGGGTCTCCTCTTTAGAATAACCACAAATACTATTATTAGTCTTACGAAATTATGCAATAATATAGGGGTTAACCTTCCTAAACAATCCCAAAGATCTAGATCCGTCCTATAAGATGGATGTAGATGTTTTGAATTATTTTGGATGGGAAACATCTTCGTTTTATTACCGACCAAATAAGGTAGATATTTAGTGTAAGGCTGTAAAACGCCATTTAATAGTCAACAAGACTTTCATAATCAGCTAACCGGACTATATATTAACTGAAAATATTGGAACAAAGACAGGTTGAAAATATGGAGTTTTGCCTCCTTTTAACAGACAGTTTACATGCAGTCATTTATTTTTTTTCCAGCGTTGTGTTCCTTATTAAATACCTACAGCTGAGTTCTAACTCCCAGTCTTTCATTTGGTGGCTGGATCATGCATATGTTGCGTCCTTGAAAGCTTCATGATAATATTCGCTTGGTTAAAAGCACTTTGCTTTCCGGCTGGCCACACAGGTATAAGTTCTGGCACATACAAAAGCTCCAATCGGACATCCTCGCCGATATCTTCGATATAGATACAGGATACGGAATTGGCCGAAGTGTTACGATTGACAAAGCTTGTCTAATCACAAGTAACAGATTTATGCAATTTGATATTTCGAATATATTTTTGGTATTGGATTTGCAGTGTGAACTTGTTTGTAAATAACAAGAAAATATTTGTAGTCATTAGCTCTTCTTTGCAATATTTCCTTTCTTTTTATTTTCAGTAGAACAGGTAGTATGCGAGAACAAGCTTGGGTTCCTAAATTGCCCTGTGGGTCAGAAAATTCAAATAGACTATGTTCTGTACGGCCGAACACAGCAGAGCCTCTGTAACCAGTTACTCGCACCTATTTCCAACTTAAACTGTAGATCCAGTTCTGTGAGTATGAACTCTGTGATAGCATCATGCCAAGGCCGCAGTGCTTGTCTATTACGAGCGGATAATAATGCATTAGGAGAAGATCCTTGTCCAGCTGTGTCCAAATATTTACAGGTAACGTATCAGTGTGTCATCACCATACAAACAAGTCCATCACCGTCATCTTCTAGGCCTACTACTTCATCGTCATCGACATCATCGACACGATCAACAACATCGCCGACAACAAGATCGACCACACCACTAACTACGCCTACAAGATCTACGACATCATCATCATCGTCATCACCATCTTCCACTCAAACTACTCTACAGTCGACGCCACAATCTGCTACAATGAAAACAAAAGGTACGTCTGAGCCGCGACACGAGAAAATCAACAAAGTGGTTGTGCGCCCAGCGCAGACATCCGATCAGACTCTTCGCTAAGCGCTTAAAGGGTAACTTAGGGTCTAAACTACCTCCATGCGGACAGCCAAGACTCTGATCAGTCTGGGCGGATGCCCAGGCTGATTTGAGTCTGCGCTGGGCAAACAACCACTTTGTTGGTTTTGTCGTGTCGCGGCTCATTTGAAGAATTCAGTCAGAGTATCTTTCGGAATACCGTAGATCATATTCAGATTGAATTCATTTAAATAATTATATCTTTAATGAATCGCTAACTTCGTTAGATCCTTTCAACAATATAAACTGTACCTGAACTTTTTATGCCTTCATTATGGGATTATTCATACAAACCTCCCTGAAAATGCTGTCAAAACGAGAGAACTGTACAGCTGGAGCTTTTAAAATCATTATAGAAGGGTTAAATGAGCGCCAGGTTTCTATCCAAGTGACATTGTATAGAAATTTTGTGTACATCTATAATGATATTGTTGAAATAGAATTTGTTTAAACTAAAAGGCTGCGTTCATGACATCGACACCCATATGATAAGATTTTTATCCCCTTTTTCGGTGTATTCCTTGATTCCAAACGAGCATCTGACTTTTCAAAACTTATTTATGTATTTTTATGAGAAACCTAGCAATCATTTTTCAAATTGCAGATGGTACAGTACCTGTTTCGTTCTTGTGCTTTTTCGGTCCCAAATGCATAATAAGAACTTTGGTTCAAAAGTCCTATCTGCAGAATCTGCGCTATTGCATTTTGAAATTTTGTCAGCTCGAGCATCTGCATGTCACTATATCACTGTCGAACATATATGAGCCGCGACACGACAAAACCAACAATGTGGTTGTGCGCCCAGCGCAGACTCAGATCAGCCTGGACATCCGCCCAGTCTGATCAGAGTCTTCGCTGTCCGCATGGAGGTGACCCTTAGCTACCCTTTGAGCACTTATCAAAGAGTCTGGTCAAACTGGACGGATGCCCAGGCTGTTCTGAGTCTGCGCTGGGCGCACAACCACATTGTTGGTTTTCTTGTGTCGCGCCTCATATATACTTGGATTTAATTCATTTATGTATTTATTTTGTATTTTATAACAGATGTCCACACTTGCCATGAATACCTAGTCTCCGGACCACACGGCGTACCAGACGCACAATTATCAGCATCGTCCGCCCTGACAGTTAGTAATAACGCACACAGGGCTAGGCTGTATCTAGAAATTAAGAAATACCCGAATGGCTTTATGCTTGAGGGTGCTTGGACTGCCAATACTTCAGATAAACAGCCATATATAGAGGTAACTTATAGGCTTTACAAATTTATCAAGCTGATGTCATAGTACACGCTTATTATTTTCACCTTTTAAATTGATTGCAGTGAAATAAAAATCCATCAAGGAAAAAATCAAAGATTTAAGAATAGAATGGACTGTGTGTTATGGGTTAAAAGTTAAATGGTACTTTCTCTTGGTCTGTAATTTGTTTTAAGCATAAAATGTTAGAATATAATCAACAAATAAGCAGCACGCGTACTAGTATATTAATTTAAAGTTTCAACACCAGTCCTTCGCTAGCAATTGAATGGCACTCAACGGCGTCCATTTACCTTATATTCTTATTCAATTTAGTAATATTATAAACAGTCACTCTTTATTTATGACGTTTCGGTTTAATGCCTTTATCAAAATTATGAAATTTGTACAAGACTACATTACGTAAGTGTTTACATTCCTCTCAGCATTCAAACATGGAATCACGGAAATGAACTTGCGTGAAGACAACGTAGGGCGCGCTGCCATTATAGTTAGACATTTGGCGCGACGTTGACGAGATAAAACAAATGAGAACCTGGGGCCGTATTCATAAAGCCACTTAAGTCGTTGCTATGCGGTTGCTAAGACTGAATTTCTATGAAGGAGATTCCCTACAACTACGAAATTTGCTCTGGAGGAACAGTCTAAAAAGACTGTTCCTCCAGAGCAAATTTCATAGTTGTAGGGTATCTCCTTCATAGAAATGTCCCCTTAGCAACAGCATAGCAACCACTTAAGTCGTTTTATAAATACGGCCCCTGACCATCCTACTAGTCTGTGTAACATCAACAGAATCTTAAATGCCCATCGATCAAATATTCAGATGGCGCATATAATCAACAAATATTCCAATTAAAATAACAGCACTAACCAGCCAATACTGGTGAAGACTCAGTTATTGCACAGCCCAGTGTGTGTCATCATCCCGCATAAACAAATTATGAATACTGTACAAGAAGCAAACGCGCAACTCTATTCCCACTTGCAAATACCTACTCACCGAAAAGTCATAAATAAGAGTGACTGTTCAGAGTATATGAGCCGCGACGCGAGAAAACCAACAAAGTGGTTGTGCGCCCAGTGCAGACTCAGCTCAGCCTGGGCATCCGCCCAGTCTGATCAGAGTCTTCGCTGTCCGCATGGTGGTAGCTAGGACCCTTTGCTACCCTTTAAGCGCTTAGTGAAGAGTCTGATCACACTGAGCAGATGCCTCCGCTGATCTGAGTCTGCACTGGGCGCACAACCACATTGTTGGTTTTGTCGTGTCGCGGCTCATATAATGTTACTTACCCCTGCACAGATTCTCTTCATGACAGTAATATTATAGTTGGACGAAGTGAAATGAAAATCCAACAAGAGCAGAGAACAAATTTAGAAGAAGGAAAATGGGCCATACTTCGTAGAGAAAGTGACTGGGGCAGACAACTATGTTCGTCGATAATTCATGATGTTTACGGTTTTCACCGAAGTACCTATTGTTGCAATCTCAACCTTTATCATCCCTTCTGCCGTTGCCATTTTGCTGTAAAACCGGCTTGGTCTAAATGATTTAGTTCAATAAAGATAGCTGAGTTGCCACCTATTTGGGAAAGAGCTGCTGACTCGGCTTATCACTTGTAATTTATTGTTTGTTGGGATGTCTTTGTCAATCTTTCCCTTTGATGTTGGGGATAGGGTTTGGGATCTGATTCAGTCAGTTCCTGAAGTGTAGTTACTCTTTAAATTTGCTCTATTTATTCTGCAATATTTACATTCTTGGTGTATTTAATAAAAAGCCCTATAGTAAACCGTTTGGACGTAATGTAGTTTATATTCCAATAATTACTTTGAGCCACATGACTTCATATGACTTTAAATGATATCAAGATCAAACCAGTGTTCTCTACAACCTGATTGGATGTCACCGACGTCATGAGGTCTGTTACGCTGTTAGCTGAAAAACTGCACGTAAATGTATTACTGCTTCAATTTTAGCGCTTATAAAGTATTTTTTATTAAGGTTTTGATTGAAACGAATGTAGTTAAAAGCAATGAACTTATTTTTTCTGATGTTGATCGAAGCGTAACTACATTGGATCGCGTGCAAAGTGAATGAACCGGGTTCATTCGTTTGCACGAGACCCAAAGTAGTTTACACTTCGATAAACCCCAATAAAATGAAATTCATTCCGAAATTGTCAACACAAAGTTGACTATGGCAGAATAATATGTAAGTCGATGTTTGGCGGTACTTGTATTTGACAATAAGGGCTTAAAACTTTGGTTTGCAAAGCTTAAATTCAACCGGTTATTTTCAGGTTAAACTAAACTGGCTGGCAATTATTCAAGGTGTTGTTACCCAGGGCCGACACATTAATCCTGATACTGGCTGTTGTAAAGAGTGGGTGACAAAATATGTCGTACATTACAGTATCGATGGACAAACATGGCAAACTATGCAGGAAAATCACGCCGATAAGGTAATTATTACCCAGGAGGCACACCGTGAAGGTCAAATCAACCTTGAATCAACCTTGATTCAACGTCGTAACGTTGAATCAAGGTTGATGCAAGGTTGATTCAACTTTGTGTGCCCAATGGGTAGGGTACACTGCATACTTTCATTAAAAACTCATTCTATCTATCCCTCTTGACATGATCTAAACCCCACCCCCTCCCCTCTCGAATATTCTTCAGGTTCACGTACCCAGTTTTTGACAAGCAGTACTTATGCTCGTGCGATGACTACTGAGCACCAATTCCCCCGGCTGTATTTTATGGATTAACAAAAACGATGCATTTCAGTACTAAATGCAACACTAACATACTTACTCTATGATTTTCTTCTGTGCCATCAGCACTATCAGTTGAAAAATCTTTTTAATACAAATTTCTGATTGAAAGTTCATAAAAATTGTTTATCAATGAATTTTCTTATTCGCGCATGTGATTTTTACGTCAATCGATTTTATTTGGAGCAATCACACGATTTTGATCGCGGTCTGCGATTCTTGCAGATTTTTTTTACATGTCTTTAAAAGCCCATTGCTCTATCTGCATTAAAAAAGTTATCATGAGGTATCGCTACAAGCTTTTCACAGTAGTTTCGCCATTATAAAAGATCGCGATCAGCCAGCTTTAAACAAATAGGACATAGTTTCACATAAAAAGGGTTTGAAAACTTATTGGAATCATTTTAGTTGGCAACTAAAATGACCTACTTTCCATTTCATTAAATAAAATTAAATGATGAAAATAAATACAATGTACAGGCGACGGGCCCCAATCACTATCCCGCCTATGTTTATATAGCAATGCTAGACTGGAAACCAGAACAGGAAATTGTATTTTGTGGAGTGATTTGTAATATTCCGAAAACTTGTGTTCTCTACTTTTTGCCAGTTATATGACTCAATATATGCACATCAACCCGGATTTTTTTTACCAAATGTGAAGGTCGAACCGCTTTTTACAATGATTAGAGTTTAGACTTTGCCCACTGATAGGACTATGGAGACTTTAAGTATATTCTACTGCAATAATATGCATATGCTTCTGTTCTGATCATAGTTTGTTTCATGTTTACATTGCAATAATGTACAGTTTATGATACAATAAATATCTTTAAACTAAATTAATAAACCGATGGCTAAAAGTCAGTTTAGACTATTTCAAAGCTTCCATGTAAGTAAATATTTATGAGAAATATATGTTTCGTAGTTTAGAAAAGAAGTTGACCGTCAGCCGGCTGTAATTTGAAGCATACATGTCTTGGAATAATGTGTAAATAAAAGCATTGAAGTTATACTTTTCGGCGTTCATCGCATTATAAAGCAGGTGATCGTCGCTTAATCTTTTCAAGAAGAGTTTTTGCTTTCTGGAATTTTAGATCCTCCCACTAGCTAGTTTGTGTGCAAGGCAGAGTCCATTGACTGTGTTATCATTTGTATTCTGCTGTTATATTATTGTTGTCATTTCTTTCATTATTTGCAGGTATTTATCGGTAATACAGACAGTGATACTATTGTCACACATATGTTTGATTGTCCGATCACGGCCAGATTTGTAAGAATAGAAGCTAAAGACTATGTAAGTCGTCCGTCTTTGAGGTTCGAGTTGATCGGCTGTCCTACCAATTCAGGTTTGTATCTTAATGCTTACTAGAGCGTACTATATAGAGATGATGATACCCCTTTATGTCGTGCGTTGAGCAGTCCTTTGTCAAAATATGTCATCCCAAAAACAAGACAGAGGTTTAAGCCGATATCATACACTTTTATCGTACAGATTATGAAAATCAAACAGCACTCAAACAACACTCTTATCTATTAAAACTTTTCTTTTGGAAAACTTTATCCATAACGTATCAAGAAGTGTTGTTAGGTGTTTTCCTTGACTAGACAGCTGTCAAAGTTATGTTTATACAAATGAAGTATGCATTTTATTAAATTAATAACTTTGCACAGAATTCCTATTAAGCTCTCTCAATGAGTGAATTAAGACTCATTTCGAAAATACAGTTCTACTTAAGCCTTTGCTAGACGGCATGGCTGGTGATACATCTTGACATGAACCTTTGTCATGGTTGTTTCTGTTTCTGTCATTATTTTCAAAGATGATCTAGGCAATTGTCCTAAGGGATGGAAAGAAAGACCAGGAAGCGACACGTGCTACTATATCTCTGACCAATCAGATTTGAAGTCATGGGAAAATGCTGAAATTATGTGTAAACGTTACCAAGGAAATATGGTGAAAATAGATTCCATTCAAGAAAGGGTAATTGCAACAATTAACCATCGCTTTGTTCATAATTGTAGTGTCCGTGAAATGACTATCAGAAGTTATTCCATATACAGTTAAGGGCGTAATTTCAATGCTTTTGTCCGTTCTAGAAATTTTCAAGTGAAATTGTTGCCGAAATAACCGTTCGTTTACACATATTATAACTTGTCCAGGCACCTTAAGGTTACAACAGTTATTATTTCTTGAAAGGACTTTTCCATGAATCCACTGGCCCTACACAGAAGGAGTGTAACCTGTTGGATGAACTGAAAAAGTAAAGACTTTGTTAAGTTGATTTTGTCCACATAGTTTGCTCAGAATTAATTTTTCCAGCAAATAGGTGACCCTGTATCGTTTCACATACTCAAAACAAACTACTCGTATGCTTAGGCTGTGTGAGCATTCGTTGTTCTCATTTGCCTTAACCCATTTATGCCTGGTAGACTCTTCTGTCCTTAAAAATTGGATGGGTCCATTTGTCAATTAAGGGGTGTTTTGTTTAGTTTCTTATCACTTTATTTTAAGGAGAAATACTCATTTTTGTTATGCAAATTGTGTAGACCCTGATCAGACGCCGCGTGTTGCGGCGTCTGATCGGGGTCTGCGCTATTTGCCAATGTCCCTTTTATGGGGCACTAAGCATAAATGAGTTAATAAAGACATTTTGCTTACCACCTCTATTATATTTTGGTAGGACTGGATCATTACAGAACTTCAGAACATCCAGAAGTCACAAAAACTTAGTTCGTGGTGGACTGGTCTGAACAACAGGCCTCGGTTTGATAATAATTATTACAAATGGGGAGATGGTTCACAGTTGGATACCAATATAATGTAAGTTAGTGTCAGCTAAAATTTGTGATGATTTTCAATCTTTCCTATTTCAGTTTCTTTTTGCAACTTCTTTATTCAGCTAATGACACTTAATAAATAACAAATTTAGATGTTTGCACTTACTGTATAAGACTGTAAGTGTTAATGTCTATTTACTTGAACATTTATAAACATATTGTTTACAATTTTTCATTATGGTGAAGTTGGTTCAATCTTAAATTCATATACATGTACACTCCACCAGCCACACGACGTGGGTATGACGTTGTTTTGACTCTTTGTACCCACTGTGAGATGCATATGAAAATAGTTGTTTTCTACCCACAGTCACTGGTCGCCATCTGAACCGAACAATTCTGGAGGGGACGAACACTGTGCTATATATGATGTCCAGAGAGCTGCATTAAATGACCGAAAGTGTGACACATCACTTCCTTTTATATGTGAACTTTCAAAATGTAAGTATACAAGTTTTAATAAAGACATAAATAACGATACAATTCAGATTGGAACAAATCTTTAATGACAGGTTACGAAAGACATTATGCATTAGCTTACATTTCGTCAAACTAACTTTGAAGGCCAACATTGTTGACAGACATAGTAATCTACTAAAACAATGCCATATTCGGATCAAAACTAAGGTATATTGGCAATGCAGTGTATGTTTCGTTCCGCAGAATATCAGCAGTACATCGTCGACAGAAAAACTGGACCATTTAGAGATATGGAAAAGTAAACCATCTAATCGACTTCCCAGCAGAGACTTACCTTACTGTACTCTGAAACATAACAAGCGCTCTTGAGAATAGGTTCCTGGTTTCGTACTATTTTGTTAACGCATACAAGGTTTAGCTGTAAGATCCACCCTCAGCAGTTATGGCGTCATCCTGAGGTGCCTTCAAGATGGTAATCAGAGGCCGTATTTATAAAACGACTTGAGTGGTTGCTAAGTTGTTGCTAAGGCTAAATTTCTATGAAGGAGAACTTCCCTACAACTATGAAATTTGCTCTGGAGGAAACAGCACTGTTCCTCCAGAGCAAATTTCAAAGTTGTAGGGAACCTCCTTCATAGAAGTTTAGCCTTAGCAACAGCATAGCAACGTCTTAAGTGGTTTTATAAATACGGCCCCAGAGCTGATAATCTCATTGTTTTACATGGACATGTAAGATTAAAATGAAGACGGGTATGATTTATCTATCAACAGCAAATGATAACTTATGTAAGGGTAATCCCTGCAGGACAAAATAAAGTCTGAACACAGTAAGGAAAATGGTTAGAATTGCATGTATTTGACAGTAATTCTGTCAAATACATGAAATACTAACTATGTTGTAAGCGACAATTTAATACTGTTGTTGTAAGTTGTTGTAAGCGACAATTTATTTCAGATTGGCAGTCTCCAATTAACATTCCTGGTTTGCAGACTCATACGCCAACGCTTCCATCAACAGTGATTCCTACAACAGGTAAAATAGTGACTTCAAAGGCTCAAAAGCTTTATATAGTATAAATAAATTCTGAAAGAACAATGTGCGTCGTGGTACAGCCTTCCTGAAAATATAGGCGAACTGTACATGCGACGATATGCCTGAGCTGTAACGACAGAACATGCTCAATTCATCCATGACAAAACTGGTATCATGAAAATAACTAACTTACGAAACTTTGGTCTCTTAGGTAATTCCTTCGTAAGCTGCATTAGTTAGTACTTTCCCAGCTTTTCCTTCTTTGCTCTTTAATTTAGAAAATAGTGGGGCAAGGGCCCTTTGTGCTTGCAGTTGGTGCGGATGGGGGTTGTTTGAATATATTTTTCTCTCGCCTATCATACTCCTTTTTTCTTCTTCTCTCAGAGAAACGGCTCGATATAGACTAAATTTCTGTCTCAAAGGGCGTTAAGCCCCACAAAAACAAGCCAGGAAATTCGTTTCTCTTTTCTATTCTCAGAGTTTTATATTTGCTGATTATATCATATTTCTTTTGCTTCCTTTGAAATTTTCTGGCCATATGTGAATGACGTAAGTGAGCTGGGCTAAGAGATATAGAATGCGTGTTTGTCTGTAAGAAAATTTGTTGCAGCTACGAAATTTAAGCAAAATAAGCGTGACCGTAATTAATATGGTTGCATTATAGCAGTGTATGTAGCAAAACATATTTACTGTAATGCTAACAAAAAGGTCTATCAAAGAAACATATTAAATTGTACAATATATGAACTTGGTCGTATTTTAGGTGTATAAAAAGGGATAAAATCGGTTTGCCTGCTATTGATATAACAGGATTTGCAAAATAATTTGTACATTATCTCGACTTTAAGGATATTGCAATATTGCAAATAAATACACGTTCTTAGATGCTTCAGTTTATTCGTTTCAATTCCGTTTAACACTTGATATTGTCACTATTTTACTTGAGTACTACTTTACTTGAGTAAGTCTCAGTATATTTTCTTAAAAAGAGTATTCTTAATTCCATATTTTACGCTTTCAGTATCTAACTTGGTACCGGTGCCGGTCACGGGCGGCAGTGTAGTTACCGTTGGACAAAGTACTTTCTACAGTAAGTAGACAAATTATACTATGCTCAGAGGCAAATATATTACTTCTCTTTCACTGCTCAGGTCTAAAATTATGCATGATTAATTTTTTTTACAAAGAGCATCAATGTGGTATAGTAAAATTACTGGCTGAAACACTTGACTAGCGGCACTGCACGCACATGTCGATTTTGCACGTTTTCCACATGCAGCAAACAGGAAGATACGATTTTGCAGTTAATCTTTATTTGAAATTTCGATTATTTTTCTATGCAAACAGCAATACATTAAGATTTGCTCCTGTCTTTCTGTCCGTCCGTCACACTTTTGGGTATAGAATTCTATCAAGATTTTTAATGTATTTTTAAGCAGTTTTCAATCAATTCTTTTCAAACTTTGTATATATACTGAACAGAAAAAAAGAACTTAAAATAATAAAAGATAAATAAATAAAAAAAAATAAAAATAAAAGAAACAAAACATCAACATTGGAATAGTCTTTTTTTCCAGAAACACTTCATTCAGCAGATGTAGATACACTACCAAACAGTTTTAAGTTTAGTTTAGATTCTTTGCATCTCGTGATGTCGATAATCTGAAACGTAAATGTATGTTACTTTTTTATCCCCCGATCGAAAGGTTCGGGGGGATATAGCGATGAGCCTGGCATCTGTCCGTTCGTCCAGTAGTCTGTCCGTCCTTACATCCATCCGTCCGTAACCACTTTCTTGTCCGCGCTATATTTTGAATACCCTTTAGAATAATTTCATGATACTTTACAGCTATATAGAACAGGTCATGACAATGTGCTGCGTACAAGAATGACAACTCTTGCTGCTGTAGGTTTTTTTAGTTATCTCCCCTTGTGTGCCTTTTTTGGAAGATTCGTGTCCGCTCTGTAAATTAAATACCCTTTGAAATATTTTCATAATACTTCATAGATATGTAGAACAGGTCATGGTAATTTAACGCGTACAAAGATGACACCTCTTGCATTCTTACATTTTGAGTTATCTCCCCTTGATGGTTTTAGTGATGGTTTTAGCTGTAATTTGGTGTCCGCTCTTTAACTTGAATACCCTTTGAAACATGGTCATGATTCTTCATAGTTAAGTAGAGCAGGTCATGACAATGCGTCGCATGCTAGAGTGAGTGAGTGAACTCGGGTTTGACGTCCCACCAACAACGAGGTCATATGGAGACGGGACCTCGGTTTAAAGTCTCATCCGAAAGACCGGAGAAGCGGGGAATCGATCTTGCGACCCCAGGATTGGTAGTCCGGAGTGTTATCCACTACACTACAGCCACTCCTGTCGCATGCTAGAACTTTGCTTTCTTACTTTTTGAGTTATCTCCCATGGATAGTTTTAGCTGTGGTTCCATGTCCGCTCTATAACTTGCATTCTTTGGAATATTTTCATCATACTTCGCAGATATGTAGAACAGGTCATGGCAATGTGTCGCGTGCAAGAATGACAATCCTTGCTTTCTTACTTTTTGAGTTATTTCCCCTTGATAGTTTAAGCTGTGATTTCATGTTCGATCCATAACTTGAATATCCTTTGAACTATTATTATGATACTTCATAGATATGCAAAACAGGTCATGAGAATGTGTTGTATATAAGAATGACAACTCTTGCATTTATACTTTTTGAGTTATTTCCCTTTTGAAGTATGAGCTGCAGCTTTGTTTCCACTCTATATCTTTATAATTCTGGCCTGATCAACAATTTGAATGCTCTTATTCCGTGGAATACTGTCACAGTGATGATCATGCTATGATAGCCTTTCAGTGTGCCTAACTCTCTGTGACCCCTGACATTGTGTAGAAGGAGGTGGCTGCTGTTTGGGAAATGACCACTTTTGGCAGTCTGGCATACTGTTTTGGTCTGAGTGTTAGATAATCATGCATCTGTTAAACGGATTATGTCAATAAGAGGCATAAAAGAATGTCAAAATATTACTTATATGTGTTTTGAAGTGTATCCTGTTTTCTAAGGCGCATTCGGCCTTCGGTCGAGGATTTTCCATCCCCTCTGATGGCTATTTTTCCGTTTATGCTGGGAGCATAATGTGCATGTGACTTTTTGATGGAGATAAATCATATTTTGAGAGAATTAAGACCATTTAAACTTAAGATTTGGTAAAGTTGTTTGCACTACAGGATATGCACTGTAAAAAATACTGTAGATTTTACGGTAGAATAACTGGAAACCGGCTGCCAGTCCTTTTCCCGTTATTTTTACGGGTTTTTGCCTGTAAGACATTGTTGGAAATCACGAAATGGAAGTTTTATGTTAACTTGGCGCACTCGAAAATAACTTTGTATTGTTAAGGGGCTATCTAACCAAAACGACATCTGCTCTTTTCTGTCCCACTCTGCTTGATGATTCCTGCATTTTTTACGGGCGCCCGTAAAAATAACGGTAAAAGGACTGGCAGCTGGTTGCCAGTTTTTTTACCGTAAAATCTACCGTTTATTTTTGCAGTGTGGTGCTTCAGTTTTTAACTCCTTTCACAGATTTCGATAGATTTTTATGAGCCTTTGCATAAACATTGTAGACAAAATGCAGATATGCATGTAACTTAAATAGTGTTCGTTGGTAATAGACAATTTAGTGATGTACACAGCTTTGTGAGAAACACGCATCATTCGTGTCTAACAATTATTAAAAACATGACTCCATTGCTGGCATGTCGCCTCCCTCACCCTCACCCATCCCACCCCTTTCAAGGAAAGTAACTCAAATGTTATGCTATGCAAACTTCATAACGGAGCTTGTGTGTAATTACAGACAAGCAATGTCATGCGCGTGCAGGCAAAATTGTCTTACCTGAGTCAGGCTGGTCCAATCTGCCCCATGATGCACAAGACATCCTGGTGGAGCAATCATGCTCGATTTAGTTTTGTCTTTTCCATTGCACTTCTGATGGCAATGGTGGGATTTTTTAAATGCCCGTGTAGCTGATGCCATGATTGATAACTTAGGTAAGGCGATTTAGCTTCATGGGCAAAACTTTCTTGACCGAAATTACCGACAAGCCCCGTTGCGCAGGTATAACTAAACAACATTTGTATTGCCATCCTTACAGCCATGAATGAACTGGAAACACGGAATGTGATTTCCTGACCTCCTTTGCCATAAGCATTATAGGAGCAAGGTTTAATTTGAGTGCGTCTATCAGTCAGTTAAGGCATGAGACGCACGGTTATTTCATGGGTGTTACGAGTACAATCAGTGCCTCAACGGTAAGTGAGCCAAGCATCGATGTCTTATGCATCATGGGCTAGGTTGGACCAGACTATCACAGACTGCTAAAATCAAAATATGTTTTATTTATTTCAGCTGGCTGTTCAAACCGAGCCGACTGTGTACAAAAGGCCTGGGGAGACTACGCATCATGTCAAGGTTGTCACCATTATCTGACATGTGCACCAAGCGGCGCCTTTGATCGCACGTGCCCGCAAAATTTGAAATTTGACGCAAATCTTTTAGCTTGTTCAGGAACTTCATCAACATGCAGAGGACCATGAACAGAGCCACAGCTAGTAATGTATCTCCAAAATTGTAACAAGTGTGGATATGTGGAATTTCTCAACGTACCATCAATTCATAGAACTGTCATGACGTAAATCTAAATCAAGCTTCTCCATAATAATGCCTCTGTGTACACCTTCATGTATTTTCCCACCAGTCTTACTAAATAACGGACTGGTTCTATGAATTACAACACTTGCCCTGGAGACCAAGACCATCCAAAATGTAGTCTAATCTTATAAAAAAGTATTTCCTCCTCTTGGAGGAAATACTTTACTTTAAGAGTTGACCCCATTTGGTAGGACGGCAAAAATGCAATCGGCAGGGTTGTTCCCCTGAAAGAGTGCCCATTCATTTAAAACTGAAAATTAGGAAAGTGGCCTACAATCAATATTTGAGCCGCGTCACGAGAAAATCAACAAAGTGGTTGTGCACCCAGCGCAGACTCAGATCAGCCTGGGCATCCGCCCAGTCTGATCAGAATCTCCGCTGTCCGCATGTAGGTTAGCTTAGACCCTCAGCTACCCTTTGAGCACTTAACGAAGAGTCTGGTCAAACTGGGCGGATGCCCAGATTGATCTGAGTCTGCGCTGGGAGCACAACCACATTGTTTGTTTTCTCGGGTCGCGGCTCATTTTACTTTTTGGAGGAAAATAGACACTTATGCGGAAACAATGTAGACCCTGGCCAAAATAAAGTCTATGGTAAACAATCTAAGGATGGTTAAAGGCTAATAGGTCTTTGATAGTTGAATTTTTGCCTGTGATTCTCACAGAAAACAGAAACAGAAACTTTTATCAGACAATTTAATTAAGACTATGATTTCAAGGACCTGCACCGTAATGTGAAGTACCCTAATTCACCTTTCCGAAACCACGCCTGCTTAAAACAGGTATACATCCCTCCATTCACTGTAAGGTAAAATCATGGACTTAGGGCGCGTTTACACGAGCAAAGTTTCTATGACAAAGGAGGTTTGTCACAGAAAAAATTGCTCGTGTAGGGCGCGTTTACACGACCAAAGTTTCTATGACAAAGTAGGTTTGTCACAGAAAAATTTGCTCGTGTAAATGCCAAAATATGACAATGTTTCTTTGACAAATATATATGGTAAAGTTACTTCGATAAATTAAATTTGTCCGTGTAAACGGAGAACGTTGCTAATGATTATGTAACAAAGAAAATTGCTACAAGCGTGGAAAATGTGACAAAGATTTTGTTTCATCGCTGCAGGTAACTTTGACGAATAATATTTGGTCGTGTGAACACTGCAGCAAATATTTCATTGCCAAAGTTTATGTGACATAGATTCTATGGCACATTTTCTTTAACAGATAATTTGCTCCGTGTAAACGCAAAATGTTTGTCATACTTTCTTTGTTAAAGTTTCTGTGACATAGAAACTTTGCTCGTGTAAACGCGCCCTAAATGCCAAAATATGACAATGTTTCTTTGAAAAATATATATGGTAAAGTTTAAAACTTCGATAAATTAAATTTGCCCGTGTAAACGGAGAACTTTGCTAAAGATTATATAACAATGAACTTTGCTATAAGAGTGGAAAATGTGACAAAGATTTTGTTTCATTGCTGCAGGTAACTTTGACGAATAATTTTTGGTCGTGTGAACACTGCAGCAAATATTTCATTGCCAAAGTTTATGTGACTAAGATTCTATGGCACATTTTCTTTAACAAATAATTTGCTCCGTGTAAACGCAACATGTTTGTCATACTTTCTTTGTTGAAGTTTCTGTGACATAGAAACTTTGCTCGTGTAAACGCGCCCTATTGTGGTACAGTAAACATGTGTGATTCTGTTTGCGAGACTATGTCACGTGCTAAGTTGTCGTTGCATTGGCCAGTTATACACTATCAGGCGACATTTGAGTGATATTTACGGGGTGGCTCGGGAAGGTGAATTCGACAGGCTGAACGTTATACCAAATATAAACACAGTTTGGTATTTTCTAGAAGGGGGCATGTGGTATTGTTATTCCAGTAAGCATGCTATGCAGAAACTTCGTGGTATCGATGCGTGACGTTTGTATTAATTTTTGTTATTGTTGCTTGAGACTTACAGAATCACATAGAATAATTATAGTTTTAGAGTATAGTGATTACGTGACGTTAACAGATACTTTTTGCGGGCATTGAGTATCCCTTACTGCCACAGATTCAGAAATGAGTAAAGGACTGTGTTGTAGGTATTAATGATATAAAAAGTCGACTATGCATGCATATCTTTATATAGGTGTTTTTATCATTTGAGCCGCGACACGACAAAACCGACAAAGTGGCATGTGCGCCCAGCGCAGACTCAGATCAACCTGGGCATCCGCCCAGTTTGATCAGAGTCTTGGCTGTGCGCTTCAAGGGTAGCTTAGGGTCTAAGCTACCTCCGTGCCGACAGTGAAGACTGTGATCAGACTGGGCAGCTGCTCAGGCTGCTCTGAGTCTTCGCTGGGCGCACATGCCACTTTGTTGGTTTTGTCATGTCGATGCTAATTTCATTTACGTTTTAGTCGCGGACTGGACAACATCAAAGTATTACATGTATAAACGTCCAATGAGATCAGCCCTACCAACTGTGCACATAGATCAGCGTCACTATGTCTCATTGCATACATTCATTATGATCCAGTAGTTGTTGACAGCATGTACTGTCGCGGTTAAATGCGTTTCTTTGGCCATTTTTAGCTCACCTGAGCCGAAGGCTCACAGGTGAGCTTATAGTATAGGCAGGCATCCGTCGTCCGTCGTCCGTCGTCCGTCCGTCGTCCGTCAATATTTTCAAACGACATCTCCTCTGAAACTACAAGGCCCATTGTTACCAAATTTCATATATAGCATCTATAGGCAGGGGGACCAATAATACTGTTTTTTATCCAAATCGCTATAGAACTTTGGTTGCTATGGCAACTTAAAGTTTCCATTGACTTGTATGGGAAAAATTGAAAATTTGCATTTATTGCTATGTCACTGCAGATATTTTGACAAAACTTTTTCAGAAATGTTTCTTGAGTAGTCCTCTATCAACCACATGAAATTTATGTAAATTGCACAATTAGGCTGGTTGCTATGGCAACCGAAAGGTTAAAAATAGAAAAGATATTCAAAAATCATCTCCTCAGAAACTATACAACCAATAAAGCTCAAACTTCACAGAAAGGATATAGGTACTACCGTCTATAAAAATACTGTTTTTCTTGACAATTGCTCCAGCAGTTTGGTTGCTATGGCAACTTAAAGTTGCCATTGACTTATAATGGGAAAATTGAAAATTTGCATTTATTGCTATGTGACTGCAGATATTTTGACAAAACTTTTACAGAAATGTTCCTTGAGTAGTCCTCTATCAACCACATGAAATTTATGTAAATTGCACAATTAGGTTGGTTGCCATGGCAACCGAATGGTTAAAAATAGAAAATATATTAAAAGATCATCTCCTCAGAAACTATACAACCAATAAAGCTCAAACTTCACAGAAAGGATATAGGTACTACCGTCTATAAAAATACTGTTTTTCTTGGCAATTGCTCCAGCAGTTTGGTTGCTATGGCAACTTAAAGTTGCCATTGACTTATAATGGGAAAATCGAAAATTTGCTTTTATTGCTATGTGCCTGCAGATATTTTGACAAAACTTTTTACAGAAATGTTCCTTGAGTAGTCCTCTATCAACCACATGAAATTTAAATAAATTGCACAATTTGACTGATTGCCATTGCAACCGAATGGTTAAAAATAGAAAAAAAAATCATTTTTGCAGAAACTATGTGGCAGATAAAGCTCAAACTTTACAGAACGGATCTTTGTACAGGCCTCTATAGAATTACATTTTTTTTTATGGCAATTGCTTTACCGGATAGGTTGGTATGACAACTTATAGTTTCCATTGAAATATAATGGGAAAAATGGAAAGCTGCAGTTTTTGCTATCTCCCTGCAGTTATTTTTTGATTTTTTATCTACAGAAATGTTGCTTGAGTAGTCCTCAATGATTCCTATTAATTTTGTCCAAATTGCCGAATTTGATTTGTTGCCATGGCAATATTAAGGAAATATTTTTGAAAAAAATATTCAAAAATCTTTTCCTCAAAAACCATATAGGGGGATGAAGCTGATTCTTTGCATGCATGTTCATGACATTAGCCACCACGTAACTATTGTTTTTATTATTGTTGCCCACATGGTTTCATTACTATGGCATTTTAAAGTTTCCATAGACTTGTATTGGGAAAAGTGCAAATTGGCATTTATTTCTGTGTTACTGCAATATTTAGGCAAAAAGTTTTACAAACATGTTTTTTTTAATTGTAACTTCATCAAACTTGCTGATATTTACTAGGACAAGCATAACAACTCAATCAAAGTTGAAATTAGGCCGAATTGTACAACTTACTTCAGTGTTTCTTACTCTTGAGTGCTAAGGATGAATGGACTCAGGTGAGCTACAGGACCAATGGTCCTCTGGTTACATTTGGGAGCGACGAAGTCCTTCCAACAATGGGACTGGTCATAAGGAAAGGAGTTGCTCCTGCACAATAAAATCTACACTGTCCAGTTACCGTTTCGACTAACTGCACATGAAACATCAAACGAAACATAATGAGTACATGGCCAAAGCCTCCATATGTGTCCACGCCGCTTTTTCTGGGCATGCGCAGTGTTCATATCTAATGTTTCGTTTTGTTTTCCGACATTCCCACTTTGGGACATGTCCTAAATCTTTCCTGGTACAAGTATACAACATCGAAACAGCATGGTTATTATGTCGTCGAATTGACCGTAAAGACGTGACACTTTTACGACGTCGTGTGTCTATTTTGTGCATGACTTGTATCAGAAATACTAATGAAATAATAAAAATAATGATAATAAAAACAAAAATAATATTGTATTGGCTTTTTTTATTTATCATTTTTCCCTGCTTACTCAACCTTGTCTATTTTTCTCGCTCCGTTGCATTGTTAAATAATTGACACTTGTTTCACAATATTAGATACCAAGTGCGCGCGCACAGAGAGAGAGAGAGAGACGTAATATATCTCAGTCTTGTCTTGTCGTGTCTTGTTTGTAAATAGCTTTATAACCATCTTGCTGTTCATAATCATTTCCTCCAATACAAGCATATATATGTTCGAGCATACACATATCGATGCACGCTCGCAGAAGACGCACAAATGTACACATAGTTGAAATTTTGCCAAAAAGAAAAACAAAAGCAAAAAAAGCATGTATATTAACATATACTTTGCAAGACAGACATGGAAAAGACGAATGCCTTGTTCAGTCTATTCAGTATCTGACAGGCACATGGAAAGACACATGCTTCTTCTTGTATCTTAGGCGGTATAATTCTCATTTCAGTTTTAAAAATAAAATGGTTGGTTATAATATGAAATAGATTGGTTATAATATACATGTAGATGTTTTGCGACAAACTGCATGTTTGGTGGTTAACCCAATCAAGGTTACATGTAACAGCTTTGTTTTCTTCTTCGCCTGTCTCACGGTGGGTCGGACCCTAGACTTTATGAAGGCGCCAACCCAAAATCTAACATAATTGTAACACAGACGGTTGCGCCTGACACCCGTACTGGGATGTCTTGGGTCGGGCCCACCGTCTTTTAATTAGTAGGTTTCTTCTGCTCCGGAATTTCAGTGTTGTAATTCTGTGAGTCCTCATGTTTGTTTATCTTAGTTTCAATTTTGATTTCTATGTTTCCGAGATATTACACTTATGAGCTAGTAATCTTCCACGCAAGCACAACAACTAAGCGTCTGATAAACCAAAACAGAACCAAGGGTAAGGCTTGGTCGCGACCGCAAACTGGTTAAGCCCCCCAACCCCAATAATTTCATTACTGACCGTCCCAAGGCGGCACTTCTGTTTTGGTTCTTCTTGGTTCTTTTGTGTTGCTTGTTGCTATGTCTGTTATTGATATATTGTTTGTGATGTTAAGGCTAGCCTCCTACATGGGAAATGCTGTTTACATGGCTGCCGCTGATAATGTCTTTGGCGGTGACTAATTTTGTGATGTTTTTTCCCACATGGTGTCTTTGGTGGGATCCGGCAGTTCCTGAGAGTTTTCCTGTTTACTTTAACATTGGGTCTCACTGCTATAAGAGGGCAGGAAGCAAAGACATACAAACGCGTGGCTCACAAGAGAAATTTCCGTTAAAAGGTGAAAACACGTGTAGGACATTTTCCCCGAGGAAAATTGGCTGTTGTTAGTTAATCATATTTCCGGGAGAGGGGAGGGATTTTACTGTATAGCCAAATTTCTGGTGGAAATTCTACTTTGAAAACAATCATAGCATTTTGCGGTGGAAAATGCTACTAGTGGGACAGGGAGGGGGGATTGGGCTACTCTCTGACAAATTTAAAGCTAAGTGTCCACTGGGAAAATATACATCATTCTGATATACGCACTGAGCCGCATTACGATCAAATGTGTATTTTAATACAACAATGGCAAACGATATACACTCTGATTACACTTTAGATTTGCACAGTCTGAGAAGGGTCTTGTCTTCAAATTAAGAGAACTGCACTAGTCCCGCAGCTCCCGTGTGCGAACAGAGGACACTCTGATAAGACTGCGCATCTAGATGCCCAAACTGCTCCATGATCTTGCTATATTCGCAACTATAGTAAGGCTTTTTTCAGATGGTGCTACTTTTGTAATCTGTTAACTTACCTTTTTGAGTGTTTTTTTTTTTTTCATTTTATACGATAGCCGATACAAGCTCGTATGAAAGTGACAGATGTATCCAGTCACCTTAATACAT
Source organism: Ctena decussata (assembly GCA_963989385.1). Lineage (NCBI taxonomy): Eukaryota > Metazoa > Mollusca > Bivalvia > Lucinida > Lucinidae > Ctena > Ctena decussata. The sequence goes on from OZ022504.1 coordinate 56,814,223, forward strand.
TTTGACCCTGAGAGCAAAAGGTAATAAAATGGTAATACTGAGACATGACTATCAACTCGTCTCTGTGGCGCAATCGGTTAGCGCGTTCGGCTGTTAACCGAAAGGTTGGTGGTTCAAGCCCACCCAGGGACGTACTTTTTAAACGAGAACCACTCTTTTTTTTCATTGTTCTATCTGAAGATTTTTTGGAATATAAGTAGATCTTTTTCTATCAGAAATGCCGCTCTCCATCAGTCCATAATGCTGCTCTCACACCTAGCCAAATATCCTTGCGAATGGGCTTACGCAATTCGCCGTAAATTCGCAATGATCGCAAGACATTCGTAGGCGTTCGTAAGCATTCGTGGGCGTTCTCGCGGTGTTGCGAAGAATAGAAACATGCCTTTAAATTTCGCAAGGAAAGCATATTTGCAACATATTCATAGGCAATCGCAAGCCATTCTTATTAATGGCAAGGCATTTGTAGTGATCGTAAGACGTTTGTAGGCATTTGTTAGCATTCGTTCTTACTTGTCTCAACCAATATGACCCTTGACTTCTTTGTCTGAGTCTTCTACGTTAGACCTGCTGTTGCTGCTGCCTTCTTTCTTGCTCTTCTTGCTGCAGAGCAACAGTAGCACGGAGCGTAACAACAGCATGTTCAGAAACCAGCTCGGGCATTGTTGCCACTTGCCTCGGTCATGGCTGAACTAGAAATGTATAGAAGACAAGAGAATTACACCATTTTTGCTTCCCTAATGACACCGACCGAGACGAATGAGCAATATTCGCACTGAAATCGCTAGGAATTATCAGGATACTTGCATGGCAATCTTAATGTTTGTATGGCATTCTCATGCATTTGCAAGTACTCGCAAGTGTTGGCAAGCCGTTCGCAATACATTCTCAAGAAAATGTAAAAGAAATCGTAACCCATTCGCTTTATTTGTAATGGATTCGCTACTGTTTGTTCGCATTCGTATGGCATTCATAAGGCCATACTTTTTTCCAGTATTTATCCCGACCAATCGTATCATTTTCAGCGGTTTTGCCGCGAATGTCAAATTTTCATATTCGCAAGAATATTCGGCTAGGTGTGAGGGCCGCATTAAGTTAAACGTGTGCCCGCAAAACCTCCTACAGTTTAATTAGAATCTTTTAAAAATAGTCCCTTCAAGAGCAAAGAATACATTCAGAAGAAGGAACATGGGCCAGACTACGTAGTTTCGGCTAATAAAGCCTCGTCAGTGACCCTGACCATATCTGGTGACGAAACCAGAGAAAAGCACACTGTAATTTCTTAATTTTAATTGGGCAGTCACTTCAAAGACTTTTTAGTATCAAAAAAGGATCCAAATAATATAAAAGACGATGATCTAGAATAATAGTCTAAATCAATCTCAAATTTTAGATTTCTCAGAATATATCCTCTGATCTCAAAGGACGAAAATAAAATATAATCTGCACTATGGATGATGTATGGGGAGACGTCATACGACCGCCACACGGCACAACACCAGCTGCAGTGAGGTAAAATTAAAATCTTAAATAGTTCCTTCAAGAGCAGAGAATACATTCAGAAGAATGAACGTGGGCCAGACTACGTAGTTTCGGCTAATAAAGCCTCGTCAGTGACCCTGACAATATCTGGTGACGATACCAGAGAAAAGCACACTGTAATTTCTTCAGCTACACAAATTTTGTGTCCTCTTCTCTTACATCAGTATTCAGTCGATTGCCATGAACCTTTCGTAGTGTTTGTTTCACCATTTCAATTATATCATATGACGCCTGGTCATGACTACAGGCCCGGATCTAGGCCACAACTAGCTGGCGGGACTCTCGCTGCACAACTGGTGGGGCATAGGGCCGAAAGAAAGAGGCCATAATCAGGGTACCAGATAAAATAGAGTACGCGATGAAAAATCAAGAAATCATGTTTATTGTTTACCTTTAGATATGTTATGGTATTTCGTTGGAATCGCCTTATTGAATATCATCTCAAATTATCATCAGATACTCCTTATTACCTACATTCCTGCATTATGGCAGTTTTCAGTGAATCGAAAAATCTGACTGTCTGAAATGTTTCTCTTTTTAGACTGAATTAGACAGGATAACGGTTTTCTCCGCTACTAAAGTGCAGGTGGATAAGGGTAGTTTAGCTTCAAAGCAAACCGTCTTGTCACAAACTTAACGGTACCTGTCAGCGGTATTATTAACCCATACATCACCAGGCACGTGGCAATGCTCTTCAACTGTGAAGTTACAAAATACGGTGAAATCAATCGAATAATAATAGTAAAAAAGGATAAGCAGTCAAGCCCGACTGCGTAAATAATGCGCTATAAATTGAGATAAGGCATTATTATTATTATTATTATTATTATTATTTGACAGAAAAGTGCAGAGTTCCTGGTGGTTTTAAACGGCGGTGATAGTGCTAAAGCACTAAGGGGTACATGTAAGGATGAAACAATCTGCAAGTATACAGTAGAGGCGATTTCCCGATCGGGAAACGGGAAGGAAGTGCTTCGGAAATGCATGCCGGTATATTTTGAACTGCATGCCGGTCTAGTTTGTTTCCCGAACGGGAAACATTTTAGACATTTTTATGTCTTGAGGGTACCTATCTTGGACATGCGGCTTGTGCATCTCAATGTTGAACCAATATCTTTGAAATTTATACCGTTGAAAACTACATTATTTTTTCTAAAATTTGTCCGAGTCGGATTTTTTATTACGGCTTTAAAAATAATTGAGAGCAGTTTGAAAACACTTGCATCCATACTGAAAGTTTTCTCAGTTTTGTTTCCCGTTCGGAAAACATTTCCGGTTTCCTCTTGTTCTTTGTGCAATATCTTTCCGTGATGGGAGCTCCGCACAAGTGTGACTGGGATGTGAATAAAGTAAATAAAATCTAGTTCCACTTTTTTAGAATTCCTGCCATGTAGTTTCTTAATCATTGTGTGTGTGTGTGTGTGTTGGGGGGTGTGGGGAGGGGAGACAGAGAGAGAGAGAGAGAGAGAGAGAGAGAGGGGGGGTGTAAAATGGAACTGTATGCGACATTCTTGTGCACTGCCTACTGTTACACTTATGTCGCATGCTAAGGTACAGCAAATGTTTGACAAGAAAAATGGTAAATTGAATTCCTAGGTGTTTTTTTCAGCATTCAGTTGTCTTAACTTCTGAAAAATTGTCGAAGGCGTGTAAAATCTACTGAAAAGAGAACTGACAATTCTAATCTCAGTTTTTGTGTATTTTAAGTCAATTACATTTTATCACGGTGTGACTTTTCTCCAGTATGGCATGTCTGGAGGCTGGCCACCAGATCACTGGCGGTCTCAGTTCTCCAGTTCGCTTCATATCTTAAAGGATAAAAAATACTATCTTAAGGTGCATGAACACACAACTTGTTTTCTACAAATTTTACGAAAGGGAACAACTTTTCTGTCTTCGTGTTTTCCTCCCTGAAGAAGGAAACCAATTAAGAAAGGGGTCTATTCTTACAAGAAGCAACTGTCTGCTAGAAGCAAGATTGTTTTTATTTTTTCATGGCCCTTTCAAAAGATCTCACTTATGTCCGGCCGACTATTGTGCAACAACATTTGTTAAGCAAAGGTGGGCGAAAACCGGAGCTCTGGGGGGGTGGGGTGGGGGGGCACATGACCTCCATCGGCAGAACTTGGTTTTTAATTTTAGTGTTCTCATCTTTGTAGAAGGGAGGCAAAATTGAAAAAGGCAGAGTTGCTGCCCCTGAAAGTGTGTGCATTCGTCTTGATTAAGAAAACTAGTAGACAATACGACAGAGCAGTATCTAATTTCAGCGTTCTAATTTTCGCAGCCTTGCTTCGTCAGAGAAATCGTTGATCTGTTCGCTAGAAATTGCACAGACGTATGACTGGCTACTCATTTTTTATATTTGGACACTGAAAATTTGAAGTAAAATACTCGACATTTCTCAACTATATCCTATGCGTTTGATGTTATGTTATTGCCATAGTCAAATCTTTCGAGTTAGATTTGTATCAAAACGTAGGCATTATATATCACACCATAAAGTAGACCAAACATTATAAAACTATTATATTACAATACACTAATTTTATTCTTCAATCATGAAAGGTACAATATGTTTTGGTGATGCCATAAATATTCTCATTGTAAATATCCTAACATCAAGCTAATACAATTTTGTAGCAAGTGTTTACATTTAGCACAAGGGTAAAAGCGGTGCACCATACAATACACCAGACATCTAATCCCACTTCGCACCTGCCAGTAACCTAACCACGATCAGGGCCCAGGTTCACAATCATTCCTTAACTTAAGGTAAACCTTAACTATTTAAGGTCCAAGTCACACCTTTACTAAGAAGTGTCTTTAAAAGTGCGTCTGTACAACACCTTAAACATCACCTTGACTAAGATGGCGTCTTCGGAAAATTATACGGAGTCATACGGAAAATCTGACGGAAATGAGCGAGAGATTACGTATTTTGTGCTAGATGTAAGCGGCAATTTATGTTCCCGCGTACTGTCAAACCTAACATTTCAGTCCATTCTTTGAATATTCGGTATTAAAACGCTGAAACATAAATTCTCACTTAAAGACTGGCATAATGGCAAGTAAAGATCAACAGGTCAATGATAGCTCACATTGCTTGAACATTATTCATTATTCTATCTCTCTCTCTTTTCCCCTTTTTACTTCTTTTCGTCTTTCTCTCTTCCTTCGTTCTCTTTGTTGATATCTAGGAGCGGCTTAAGTGTAGTGAATAACACTCCGGACTACCAATCCAGGGGTCACAAGATCGATCCCCCGCTTCTGCGGTCTTTCGGATGAGACTTGAAACCGAGGCCCCGTCTCCATATGACCTCGTTGTTGGTGGGACGTTGAGCTCGCTTGTTGATATCTTCTTGACATTATACATTTTTGTTGCATGCCTAACGAGCGGCATCGTCGTCTCAGTGCCGGTGCCTTAAAAAGTTCCATCGGTATTGGAACGACGATGTTCTTGTCATTGTGTTGATACAAGTTTATTTATACTTTTGATAAGTTAAGAAATTGTATAATATGTTTCTTTCCATGTCTTGTTGTGTTTGATATTGTAGGGGGAGGGATGTAACTAATGTTGTGAGAACTTGTAGCCCAACCCCATTGTATACTCTCTCTCTCTCTCTCTCTCTCTCTCTCTCTCTCTCTCTCTCTCTCTCATTGTGGAGATGTTACTGAAAACTTTCAACGTTGTATTCCCGCTAGACAGAGGAACAAAATAATAATAGTAATAAATAAAAAAAAAACGAAGACCAGACTTATTTGGATGTAGTTTGTAAGGAGCTGGAGAGGATTTTTTTTATTTTATATTTTTATTATTTATTTATTTATTTATTTTTATTTGTGTGTGTGGGGGGGGTGGGGGGGTGGGGTGGGGGGAAGGGGTTCGTGCTGCAGGCAAAACGAGGGTGGGCGAATGCCATGGGAAAAGCCACGACGACTGCCTTATACATGTGCGAATGTTTGTACATGCAACTATACCATTGCATCATATAACAACATTTAGAACTGGGTGCGGGATGTTCCTTATATTTCAAGCTGTAGTTTTACTAGTTTCCAGAGGCCGAGCCTTCTGTTGGTTAGATAATCTAGTTCTGGGCGAGGTCGCAAAAGCATACATCTGACCAATAGTATATCCGATCCAGGTCGGCCTACGCAATCTGAGTATGAAGGTGTCTGGGCGGCATTTGTAAGTGTGAGCGTGAAAATTGCAAAGACAATGCTGTAATAATGTATGCACACACCATACACATACCGACGTAATGTACCTGCTGGTTTCCTACACTGGGACCGTGGTTTGATAATTGTATGATTTTCTATTGAGGAGGCTCTATCTTTGAACACTAAAATCTTTTCATGTGCAAAAATAAAAGACTCAGAGAGAGAGAGAGAGAGAGAGAGAGAGAGAGAGAGAGAGAGAGACAGTCAGACAGACAGAGATATATGTATTTTGGTTTACGTCTTGGTTGGAACAGGTTTCAGCATCTGGATGCTGCTGACGTATAAGGTCAATATTACATACTTAAACATTTGGATGAAAATTCTGCTATAAGTTTTTAATGTTTCTTATATCTCCAATATCTCATATATTAACACTTGCCACTGCCTTCCCTTAGATAAACCTATAACAGCAACTAGCTTCATACACCGATGAACGACAATTGATCGTGTGATGTTGTCGTCAAGCGACGTCAAAGTCAAACGAACGTCTTGATTGGTCTACGTAACGTTCGACTAACGCCACCTCATGGCGACGGCTATTTAACGTAATGGCCGAGCACGTCATTACTAATTTTTCTTCGGTCCATATTTGGCATATTCTACACTTAATTACCACGAAAACAGCACAAAAAGAGTCTAAAGATAAAGTCTAAATATAAAATTTTTCAGCGTTCATCGTGTGAAGAAGCCAGTGATTGTCGCTAAAATCTACAAGAAGAGCCTCTCCCTTCATGAAATTTTAGCTCCGCCCATTGTCTTCGTCACACGATGAACGCTGACAAACCAAATGTTAATTCTGAATTCAAGTGTTAAATATAAGGTTTATTGATAGGTTAAAGAAGATAAATTGAAATCATCTGGATGCTGGTACACATAATTTAAAATTTGTACCATATCTGTGCCAGATATGCGTGTTTAAAGATTCGTGTCATTAGGCGATGGTCATAGCCAGGGGTATACGTAAACCTCTGTTTATTTATTCTAGTTCATAATAAAATATAGACCTACGCTAATTACTTGAAATAAATCATGCAGTGATCGCTTTTAAAGATATTTTCTAGACTATAAAGGGCTTTGAGAGACCGCAATATTCACAGAACGCATTTTTCACACACATGTGATGAATACGGTCGTATTCATCACATTTTGCCAGTGTGACAACTGCGTTCGGATTTTCAAGCGATTTTTAATACAAACGCATATTTGACACATACGGCAAGGAAAGCTTGAGAATGAATAATTTGTTATTCCTTTCCAACTACGAGTTTGAGCCCCAACAACGCCGTTCCCCAAGTGGCTCAGCGGTACGTAACCATAGTTGAAGACATCTGGCGCCGAGTGTCCGTCCAACCACGCTGAGCCTTCGGCTCTTGGGGAGTTTATAGGAAAGGCAGTCTCCACTGTCCGTCGTCCGTCTCATGACGCCGTCTGTCAACACCTTCGAGCTACTATATCTCTTAAGCGTCTGGGTCAGTCTCAACTAAATTTCATGATGAACCGAGCGTGCTATGATTGAGAAAGTCATATATGTTATATGAGTTGCTTATGAAAAATGAGCCAGACCATATTCCTTATCTTTTTCGGCAGACATGTGAATGTGAAATTACAAACGTTTTTCAAAGAATGCAACATTGTCAACAAATTTCTAAACTAGTGTTTTGATATTTGAAAGTATTACTTTAAGCTGGTTTGTAGATCATATGATAAAATTTTGAGCGTTTTTCGTAAATATATGACTGAATTTTGCCTTATTGTCGACTCTGGCACTGTCCAATCTGTTCTATATTCTGTCTGATGATGGGTTGTACTGAGTTTCTTGAAACAATTTGTGACGGACAAACAGGTAGACAGCTATGGGAAAACTATAAGTCTCCCCTCCTATTTCGACCAAGATATAGACTTCCCGCATGGAACTATATACCAACATGCAACTGAATATACCTATATCTTTAGTAACAAAATTATCATTGATTCAGCATACGTGGCTGTCAGAAGAAGCTACCTTCCAAAATTTTGAATTGGAAATGCTCAATATCGCACAGTAATACCGCAAGGTGTCCTCCCGCTGGATTATGGCACCGCCCAACAGTTAGTACTGGAACCTAAGCCCTACAGCCTTCGTCATCAACATACAATGTCATGTGAATTAAAACAAAGAAGGTGAAGTTTTCCATAGTGTTTTGGCCGTAGCTAGGAACAATGGTTCTTGGAGCCTACAGCTTAGCCAAAGGTTATGAAATAGGGAGCCCGTCCCTCTCATTTCGTAGCTTTTAACCTTCCCTGATTCGAAACAGGTATCCACTTACTGCCGGGATGACAGAGTCAGTTTTTCAGTGGTTGACCCGGTTGGCGACTCAAAGCTGCGACCTTCTAGGCCGTGCTCGATTGAGCTGTTCTAGAACGGCTATTAGAATTCCGAAATTGAGCATACCAAACGAGCAGGAAAGGGGCGGATGCACGGCTATTGAACAATCATGATATGATAGCGTTTTGAGAAACACACATTCTCTTCTATTTGACGACATTTTGGGTGATGCAGTCTGAATTTTAAGAGAAAACAACTCAAATTTCATCGAACAAGCTTAAACTTATATCTTCTTTATATATTTTCTTGCGTCGTCTGCTTGTCCGCCATTTTGTTTTGACTATTTGTTCTGTCCACACTATCTTCTCGTTTGGAACAGTGCGCACCGTGTCAGGACACAGTTCAAGAGCGCTCGATTGATGTTCCGAAAACCCCGACTGTGAGCACAGCCCAATCGAGTACAGCACAGATCTTCCGCGCAGAGCAGATTTCTAGTCTTCTTTTGTTTACTATACCGTTTTTCGTCCACTATATTACTTTCATGATTTCGTGGTTATAAAAATGTCAAGAAGTGAAAAATGCGTTTTTGTTGTATTTTGTCATATTGTAGGGGTGTTGCATGCGATTGGAAAATTACGTTTTCATGGTACATTTCAAACGCAAATTTCACAGACATGTGAAAAATGAGTTCGAATTCTGTGCAAAATGCGACCGGATTTATCACACGTGTGAAAATTGCGAACGCATTTTTCACACATGTGAAAAATGCGTTCTGTGAATATTGCGGTCTCACAGGGCTTTAATGTATTAATATTTCATTCATTTTTTACAGCTAAACGGGTCATTCGCCATTGTTCGCATATATAAAGAGTTAAGGAGTTCCTTAAAAAGTTAAAGTTGATACGGATCAACCTTAAAAATTTAAGATTTTTCCTTAAGTTAAGGAATACCTTAGCGCTAAGGTGTGGTAAAGATTAACTTTTAAGCACTTTAAGGTAAAATCTTACCTTAAGGTATTCCTTATTTCTTAAGGTGTGATTGTGAACCTGGGCCCAGGAGATCAGTGTGTCAGTGATTCAGTTTCTTAACTTTTGGATACTAAAAAGCAAAATTCCTACAGGGACTTCAAACACAATACAGTGTCTATCACCTACAGGAAAGAACCGGACGGACGGACGCATGAGGGTGTTGTTGTGGGTTGCACCCCAGACTTGGGAGTTATCTTTTATGAGCAGAATGGTACAGATTGCACTTGCGGGTTGATCACAGCTTACAAGTGCCCTCTGTACACATGAACCCACAAGTTTTGTCCGATTACGGACAAATTGGCCGAAACTTGTGAAAAATAATTTTAAATGACCCATCTACCCCTCACCATCACACAGAAGGTATCAGAAAACTTCGACTCCGGAGATGCACCACACAAGTGCAAAATCACCCCACAATAGGGTTTGTACTCACAGCTCAATTCACAAATACCCGCTTTCAGGAGAGCGGACAGCTATATGGCTTATCAGTTATCTACCCCCGGGCACACGACGTCGAAGCAACATTGGGCATAACACCACCTGAAACTGAACCTTAAAACGAATGGGGGAATAGGGAAGGTAAAGATCAGCCTGCGCTTCCGCGCAGTTTGATTGCTTAGATAATCTGGTTGATACTGGGGAATAAAAGTGAGGATTCAGTTTGATCACTTTACACAGATGTGAACGCCGGGTGGCTGCATACCGTGATGGCATAGCTTGCATTTTCAGGCGAGGTCTATCATATCGCGAGTGTGTTGTCCATAGTAGACGTCATCAGCTCAGCTGCATGCAGTCATGCATCAAGAGGTTAATCTTTTACTGCTGGGTTGACAAAATTTTTCAGTCGTTGGCCGGGCCGGGTTTCGAAGCCGCGACTTTCTGTGCAATAGCTATGCGCTCTAATAAATGGACTACGGCGTGACACACAAATCACTAAAAAACTGTGCAGTCCAAAAGTCTGTAACTCTGGTAACACACGTTGGTTGTTTGTTTTAAGTTTAACGGCCCTTTGAGACAGTATTTAAGCCTATATCGGACCGTTTCTCAAAGAGAGGGAGAAAGAAGAGAGATGTGATAGCGAGAAAAAAAAAATGTCCAAACAGCCCCACCCGCACCTACTGCAAGCACAGTAGGCCCTTGTCCCACTATTCAGACGCCACGGAATTGGATGTTATACCCAGCACCATCGCACCACCCAACCACCCCGGTAACACAAGTGAGAGTCGTCAGGCTAACAGTAATGCTCTAGCTGTTGTGCACAAAGCACAGGTTGGTCTGAGTCACCAATGCCCACATATGCCCTAACGCCCTTTTACGCGTCGGTAAACGGGACGATGGGAAATTAGCGAGCTGGATTAGACTATGCATTCGTACATAAATCCCGGGCTCGAGACGCGTTGGAAGCGGGTATCTTTTCAGTCCTAAACAGCCTTTCGTCATCACCAACCCATTGTCCTGATATGGCTGAAATTATGTTAAAAAGGGCGTAAAATCGATATTCATCCACCATCGACAAAAAATTATGGGTTTAATTTTCAACACTTTCAAGGTAGCAGATCCAATTAGTTAGCCAGTCAAAGCGGCTAAACATCTTTTAAAGCGCAGAAATTGATTGACACTTCCGGCTACTGATTACATCATCAATGGGCTGCCCGGTGTCTCTCTACCGTTGTATTGTCATGTGTACTCAATACAAGAGTCACAGGTCCTTGAGATTTTACAGTTATGTCTGCCACTGACCCGTTAAATCGTCTAGAGAAAGTAAATGTTGTAGACGCTCAGATTCCGCGTAATTATGAAAATTGCCATATATTTAGAACAGAACCATAGCACATACAAACTTTCCATATTACCCTTGGTAAATAGTCAATATGTCGGAAACCAACCAAACTAGGACGGTAACCAGTTGCCGATTATGCGCAGTTAGCGATCTCGCCACGTGAGTTGCTAAGGAAGCGTATATAGGCTACATTCGCCCAAAACGATTTCGGCCGAGAGTATTGACTTTAATGTCAACCTCTCTGCAATTTGAGTGTTTGTTAATTGGCCAAGGATAACCAAACCCATTTCCTAGTCAGATATGACATTAATCCAGTTTCCCCTTTGTTTCCATAGTTTAATGGGGTATGAACAACGAAAAAGTACAGCAAAAATGACATATTATAAGCGTCATGCCCACTGTCAGATCCTTATTACTCCGCTTTGTTATTTATATGTATGTAAAAGTTTTCTGTAAACCAAAGGATACAGTGATTTATAAATGACAAAACCTGCCGCCGTTAACTTAAATGTTATCAGCATGATCAACAAACTTTGAGATGGTAAATCCATGATTGGATTCGACATCCAGAAAGAATAACTCGTCATATCGATAACTAGTGCCCTACGTGCATTTGTGCATTTGTTCTTTTATATAGATTCATGAATATCAAAACTAGGACAGATAAAGCAGATAAATACCATTATTTATTTATGGCATGCTTTTCTCACGTCAGAATAAATAAGACAATTTAAATATCTTTTATCACTAAGCTGACAGGTTGAAATTTAAACATCACAGTGGAAGCGCGTGGCAGATTAGCCCCTGCTGTGACTTCAGAGCTAATGTTTACCTTTAAAACTAGTATGTTTACCATAGCAACAATATATTTTTATATTGTGTATTCATCGGAGAAATAGGGAAAAATATTTGTTAACCAGCGAAAATTCGGAAAAGTCTTATTTTTTCATTAAACCAAGTAGATGTTGTTTTGTGGATAATGAAGCAGACAGATATAAAGTTGCATTTTAAGGTCAACGTTTACCGAAAATGTCTCTTTTCTTTGTTTAAAATGTAATATATTATGTACGCGAAAGGTATTTGGCTAATGCGCACATGTAGATAATGTCTAAGATTTTTAGGATGCAATGCGCATACACTACCCGCAAAATGTCAAGGGAGGCAACACGAGCTGATTGCGCAACAAAATGGCGGATCTAAATTACCCAAGGAAGTTTGTATGTGCATAGGTGGCGAGGCAAAAACAATAACAATGTTTCTTTGGCTATTTATGTATCATTTTCACCTGCTTACACCACCTTTTCCATTTTTCTTGCTCTTTAAAAAGGCACATATTATAGTCCATTGCACTGTAAAATGATTTATATTTCTTGACAATATTAGGTACCAAGTGTACACACACACACAGACACACACACACGCTCGCACGCGCGCGTATGGTGTCACAGTCTTGTTTTGTCTTGTTTGCCGATAGCTAGAGAAAAATTCATACCATTACATTTAATCATCTCGCTGTTCTTCCCAGACAGACAAACAGACGTAAAAGCATACACATATCCATGCAAGCTCGCATTGGACGCACAAATGTACACGTTTTCGACATTTTGTATAAAAAAACATGCATCATGCATATCAACATATACTTTGCACAACAGACGTGGAAAGCTAGATGCCTTTTTCAGTCTATTGTTCTTAGCTGTTTTCCCTATACAAAAATATGCCGAGAGGTACACGGAAAGACTGCTTCCTGTTGTATCTTCTGTTATCAGGCGGTATGTTTCGGACAGATTATTCTATCTGTTTTAACATTTGATCTAACAGGTATGTAAGAGGGCGGGGAGCAAATTCCAAAGCGTATAAACGCGTTACTCACAAGAGATATTTCCGCTATCTTCACCTCATACCCGACTTGCTTCAATTTTCTACTGTGCTTTTTATTTCTAACCAAATGCATACTAAGCGTACTTTTAGCGTTTTCAGCGCGAAATAGCCATTATTGCGCTGGTTTGCCATAAAACCCATATCACTTACTCTCTCATATTTCTGCTGCAAAGGTTAAGTCGGCTTTAACAAAAACACGTATGGGATATTTTCCCCGAGGAAAATCAGCTATTAATATATTTCCGGGAGCGGGGAGGGATCCTATTGTATAGCCTAGGTTTTCGATGGAAATTCTACTTTGAAAAATCATAGCATTTTCCGGTGGTAAAGGCTACTATATGGGGCGGGTGAGGAGGGGATGGGGGTGGGCTTCTCTCTGATAGTGTTACAACACTGGCAACGATGTACACTCTGGTCACACTGTGGATTTTGCACAGGCTGAATTAATTCAGCAGACAGCTGGTTTCGTAGCTGCCTTGAGAACAAAGAACACTCTGATAAGACTGTGCATCTAAATGCCCAAATACTCCGTGGTCTTGCTGCATTCGCAACTGCAGCTAGGCATTTTTATTGCACCTGTTTTCTGTTTACATCTGTTTACTTATTAAGATTAATGGATACACGTTCATGGGAAGCAACAGTCTGCAAATTTTATATTTTGCTCCTTTTCCGACGGATATCAACTCTTACAAAACAGAGCAAATTCTTTCTGTAAGAGTTTTCAGTGGATTTATCTTTTCATATAAGCAAGCCGATATAAATCCTCTAGTCTGGCTACAAATCCTATTTTCAATAAATCCTCTGCAAAGGAACATAGAATCTGACCACCAGAGTAATATATAGATTCGACTGAGGCCAGGCTAAAAATCCTCAAGTAGCCTTCTTTTGAAAATTATAGCAGGTATATCCGATCACATTAATAAGTTTTGACCCTGAGAGCATAAGGTAATAAAATGATAATACTAAGACATTACTGTCAACTCGTCTCTGTGGCGCAATCGGTTAGCGCGTTCGGCTGTTAACCGAAAGGTTGGTGGTTCAAGCCCACCAAGGGACGTCCTTTTTAAACAACAACCACATTTTTTTTTTCATTGTTGTATCTGAAGTTTTTTTTGGAATATAATCAGATCATTTTCTATTAGAAATGCGGCTCTTGATCAGTCCATTAAGATAAACTTGTGCCACAACCCCTCCTACAGTTTTAGTCATTTCTCATAAAATATGCTATTGATATCTTGTTCAATAGATCTTAAATTTTTAGGGTCATATCTAAGCCTTTTTGTCATAGTTTAAGGTCCTTGGTTAGTCCATTGAAGACTTGGTCACACATGCATTAAATAACGTAGTTTTTACGTACTTAGAAATACCCAATTGCTTGAACATACTTTAAATGTACTTACTGCTGCAGCTTGTCCTACATTCTGTTTACTTTGACGACTACACTGTAAAATATTTCCGTAGATTTTACGGTAGAATAACTGGAAACCAGCTGCCAGTCCATTTCCCGTTTTTTTACGGGCGCCCGTAAAAATTGCAGGGAACCATCACGCACAGTAGGATAGATAAGAGCAGGTGTTGTTTTAGTCATTTAGCCCTTAAACACTATTAAGTTATTTTCGAGTGCGGCCAGTTAACATAACATTACCAGGTCGTGATTTCCGAAAATGCATTAGACAAACGCCCGCAAAAATAACGGGAAATGGACTGGCAGCTGGTTGCCAGTTATTCTTTCGTAAAATCTACGGATGTTTTTACACTGTAGTAAAGTAATTTAAAGTACGTTGAAGTACATCACAGTACGTTACTGAAGTATATTTAAGACCGTTAAAGTATGTAACAGTAGCTTCGAAATTTTTCTGCTTCCGTAATACCGTAGCATAATCCAAAGTTAAATCGCCACTCATGGCTCCCCCAAGGTCTTAAAAGTTGTTTAGAAGTTAAAGTAGGGCAAGGTACAGCAGCAGTACGTGCGTTAAAGTATGTTATCTCAAGAACATTAAGCTACAATACGTTTATTAACGCATGTGTGACCAAGGCTTTGAATACATCTTGTTGCAGGAACTACTGCTTTTTAACCTATTTTTAGAAAATTTTCAAAATACATGTATTATTTTCACTATCTGATCGAGGCATGATAGGATTCTTACAGAATTAGGTTCAACACTTGCAATGATTTGTTCAGCACACAATGTTTGTGTCCTCTTCTCTTCCTTCAGTATTCGGCTGATTGCCATGAAACTTTCCAAGTATTTGTTTCAACATCTCAACTGGGTCATATACCGCCTGTTCATGACTTAACAGGCCCGGATCTAGGTCACAACTAGCTGGCGGGACTCTCGTTTGACAAATGGTGGGGCATAGGGCCCAAAGAGAGAGAGGCCATAATCAGGGTACCAGATAAAATAGACTACGCGATGAAAAATCAAAATATTATCATGTTTACCTTTAAATATGTTATGGTATCTCGTAAGAATCGCCTCGGCGAGGCGATTCCATTGAGATATCACAATCTAACCTTATTGAATATCATCTCAAATTATCACAATTATTATAACCAACATTCCTGCACTATATTTTGAATCGAACCGCATGTGGCGGGGCAATAACAATAACAATGTTTCTTCGGCTATTTATAAATCATTTTTCCCTGCTTACACCACCTGGTCCATTTTTCTGGCCCTTTAAAAAAGGCAAATAATATAGTCCATTGCACTGTAAAATGATTAATACTTCTTCACAATATTAGGTACCAATTGAACACACACACACACACACACGCACACGCACACTCACGCACGCACGCACGCACGCACGCACGCACGCGCGTGCGTATGGTATCACAGTCTTGTTTTGTCTTGCTTGCCGATGGCTAGAGAAAAAAACATACCATTTTTTTTCAATCATCTCGCTGTTCATAATCATTTTTCCCAAACAGAGATACAGACGTAAAAGCATACACATATCCATTCAAAGTTCGCAGAAGACGCACAAATGTACACGTTGTCGAAATTTTGTCCAAAAACAACAACAAAAAACATATGTTTTAACATATACTTTGCACTACAGATGAGGAAAGCTAGATGCCTTTTTCAGTCTATTGTTCTTAGCTGTTTTTCCTTAACAAAATATGCCGAGAGGCAAAGAAAGACACATGCTTCCTGTTGTATCTTCTGTTATCAGGCTGTATTTTTCGCATTTCAGTTGTATCAATGGATCTCACTGCTATATAAGAGTGCAGGGAGCAAATTCCAAAACGTATAACGCGTTACTCACCAGAGATATTTCAGCTATCTTCATCACATACCCGACTTGCTTTATACTTAGTGTACTTTTTTACTGTTTTCAGCGCAAAATAGCCATTATTGCGCTGGTGTGCCGTAAAACCCATATCACTCACTCCCTCATATTTCCGCTACGTACAAAGGGGAAATCGGCTGTACAAAAACACGAATGGGATATTTTCCCCGAGGGAAATCGGCTATTAATGTATTTCCGTGAGAGGGGAGGGATCCTTCTGTATAGCCAATTTTTCGGTGGAAATTCTACTATATGAAAAAAATCATAACATTTTTCCGGTGGAAAAGGCTACTATAGGGGGCGGGTGAGGAGGGGATGGGATGAGCTTTTCTCTGACAGTGTCACAACACTGGCAACGATGTACACTCTGATCACACTGTGGATTTTGCACAGTCTGAATTAACTCAGCAGACAGCTGGTTTCGTAGCTGCCTTGAGAACAAAGAACACTCTGATAAGACTGTGCATCTAAATGCCCAAATACTCCGTGGTCTTGCTGCATTCGCAACTGCAGCTAGGCATTTTTATTGCACCTGTTTTCTGTTTACATCTGTTTACTTATTAAGATTAATGGATACACGTTTATGGGAAGCAACAGTTTGCAAATTTTATATTTTGCTCCTTTTCCGACGGATATCAACTCTTACAAAACAGAGCAAATTCTTTCCGTAAGAGTTTTCAGTGGATTTATCTTTTCTTATAAGCAAGCCGATACAAAATCCTCTAGTCTGGTTACAGATCCTATGTTCAATAAATCCTCTGCAAAGGAACATAGAATTTGACCACCAGATAAACATATAGATTCGACTGGAGCCAGGCTAAAAATCCTCAAGTAGCCTTCTTTTGAAAATGGCAGGTATATCCGACCACATTAATAAGTTTTGACCCTGAGAGACTCTAAGGTAATAAAATGATAATACTAAGACATTACTGTCAACTCGTCTCTGTGGCGCAATCGGTTAGCGCGTTCGGCTGTTAACCGAAAGGTTGGTGGTTCAAGCCCACCCAGGGACGTACTTTTTAAACAACAACCACGTTTTTTCATTGTTGTATCTGAAGCTTTTTTGGAATATTATCAGATCCTTTTCTATCAGAAATGCGGCTCTTGATCAGTCCATTAAGATAAACTTGTGCCCGCAACCCCTCCTACAGTTTTAGTCATTTCTCATAAAATATGCTATTGATATCTTGTTCAATACATCTTAAATTTTTAGGGTCATATCTAATCCTTTTTGTCATAGTTTAAGGTCCTTGGTTAGTCCATTGAAGACTTGGTCACACATGCATTAAATAACCTAGTTTTTACGTACTTAGAAATACCCAATTGCTTGAACATACTTTAAATGTACTTACTGCTGCAGCTTGTCCTACATTCTGTTTACTTTGACGACTACACTGTAAAATATTTCCGTAGATTTTACGGTAGAATAACTGGAAACCAGCTGCCAGTCCATTTCCCGTTTTTTACGGGCGCCCGTAAAAATTGTAGGAACCATCACGCACAGTAGGATAGATAAGAGCAGGTTTTAGTCATATAGCCCTTAAACACTTTTAAGTTAATTTCGAGTGCGACCAGTTAACATAACATTACCAGATCGTGATTTCCGAAAATGCATTAGGCAAGTTCGAGTTCGAATTCAGGTTGGACCAGCCGGCGTTTGGGAGACACTCTTTGTCAACCGGGCAGTAAATGGGTACCTTTATCGAAAAAGGGAAGGATAAGGGAAATGGACTGGCAGCTGGTTGCCAGTTATTCTTCCGTAAAATCTACGGATGTTTTTACACTGTAGTAAAGTAAGTTAAAGTACGTTGAAGTACATCACAGTACGTTACTGAAGTATATTTAAGACCGTTAAAGTATATAACAGTAGTTTCGAAATTTTCTGCTTTCCGTAGCATGATCAAAATAAAAATCGCCACTCATGGCTCTCCCAAGGTTTAAAAAGTTTTTTAGAAGTTAAACCAGGGCAAGGTACAGCAGCAGTACGTGCGTTAAATGTGTGCTATCTCAAGAACGTTAAGCTACAATTTATATGTACGTTATTTAACGCATGTGCGAATTAAATTTTTTCTCGATGAGGAGGGGATGGGGTGGGCTTCTCTCTGACAGTGTTACAACACTGGCAACGATGTACACTCTGATTACACTGGATTTTGCACAGTCTGAGTTAACACAGAAGACACTTGAAAACAAAGAACACTCTGATAAGACTGTGCATCTAAATTAATTCCCAAATACTCCGTGGTCTTGCTGCATCTACGCATTTTTTTTTATTGTTGATTGCACCTGTTATCTGTTTATTTACATCTGTTTACTTATTAAGATTAATGAAATAAATACTGTACCTATTCATGTATTTTGTATCAAATTTGGACCCTATTCATGTATACTGCAGAAAAAGTGCCCAGATTAGCTCATGCATTTTGCTTGAAAATTCAAGGGATTAGTATGCTGAGAACATTTGTTGTCTTTGTAATTGATATTTGTTTCTTTTTGATAACAAAAATCTGATAAGCTGGCTTTTATATACAGAGCTTGAAGAAATCAGACCTATTCGTGTATATTAGTCTGTAAAATCATACATATTGATGTATCTGACTGATCAAAAAAGTAGGTCTATTCCAGCGGCACATATATACCCTGCTTTATAATGGAAGTGACCCCCGCTCCCCCTCCCCCCCCCCCCCATCCCCCCCACGTGGAAGCAAGCGTCTGCAAATTTTATATTTTGCTTCTTTTCCGACGGATATCGACTCTAGAAGCAAATTCTTTTCTGTAAGAGTAGACCTCTTTTCAGTGGATTTATTTTTTCTTGTAAAAAAGCCGATAGAAAATCCGCAGGTAGCCTTCGTTTGAAAATGGCAGGTATATCCGATCACCGTAATAAATTTTGACCCTGAGAGCATAAGGTAATAAAGTGGTAATACTAATAGTAGAGCAAATATGTAGGGCTATCTTTCAAGGGGGTGGTCTACGGAGTGTAACATTTGTTTTCGTATACCAAAATGATTGCCTGGATCTATAGTTATCAAATTCAGCGTTTGCCACTTTGGCAAACCTTGCATAAGTCTGCAGTGGCCAGTTATTTACGTAACCTCGTTATATTTTAAATATCAAAAATATTTATTGAAGTCAATAAGAAATATGTTTAAACAATATAAATGTATCAAATACTAATATTTTCTGCAAGAATGATTAACATGCTATAAATAAGGCTGCTTAGAAAACAGTTCAGAACTCCTGTGCTGTTGTTTTCGTTACAATATAATATGTACCCCTCGAAAATTTAAAATGTACCTTAGGTTGTTGCATTTACAAACAATTTGTGATAAAATAGCCCAAACTTCTTCAATTTTCTAATTGTTTCGTTAAATATCATTCTAACAAAACAAATTTGAGACCTCTAGCTTTTATATTTTGTCAAATATATACTGTTGAACATGATTACACCTATTCCCTGTTGGTGTGTGCAAACTCATTTTCCCACAATTGTTCGTACAAAAGATGCTTAATAAGTTATTTTAAACTGACGAATTGGCCCTGTTGCAATAAGATCATACTAAACATGATATAAAACTACAGTTCACAAACTATTTTGACCTTACAACACATATTTTAACCAAAGTAACGTACTTAACAGATTTAAATGTTTGAGTAAAGCACAGGTCATTCCCACCACGAATATACTTTTTTTTCGAAATTCTGACTTTTAAACAACACAAATGTGATGACAATAGTTGTTATTTATTGTAAATTGAAAGTTTTGCTTAGTTTAATCGCCTACTTAGACAGGAAACGGCGTTATTTACATGACTTGCAAAGCTGAGATTGTTCTGTTGTTTAAATGAAGCCTTTGTTAAATAATCTGTACATGATTTATTATTATTTTTTCATTAATGACTTTTAATCAAAACCTAAGGTATCAAACTAGCTAATCATAACTTACAATTTTGTACTCAGAAAGGTAACGTTAATAACCTTTATTTCAAAATAGTCACTGAGATTAAATATTACTACTGCCAAATATGTGTAAGCATTATTATTTTTAACTGAAATGAAAAACATTTTTAAAAGGCACATTTGACCGGTTGAAGGCTACCCAAAGTAACCCATTATTGAAATCTCCAGGGCAGAGCATGTTGTTGTGTATCGATGTTATAGTTTGTGTCGTCTGCTTATCTGTAATCTTCAAAAAATCGGTAATTTCCATCGACATATTTGCTATCATTCTGCCATATATAGCCATATATAGAAAAAGACAGAAACGGGTGAAAACAGGCGTTTGTGTGACTAAAAATGTTTAGCTAAGGCTGGTTTTGTGATCATCTGCATGGAATGGGCTGCATGTTTATTTGGATAGTATCATCTGACTACTTGTCTTATAACTTCATGCTGCTATTTGCAATTTGGTATTGCGAGT
Source organism: Ctena decussata (assembly GCA_963989385.1). Classification (NCBI taxonomy): domain Eukaryota; kingdom Metazoa; phylum Mollusca; class Bivalvia; order Lucinida; family Lucinidae; genus Ctena; species Ctena decussata. The sequence goes on from OZ022504.1 coordinate 56,834,691, forward strand.
GGATTGATTCACAGAAGGAATCACTTCCTAATTGCTGCCCCTTTACACTTCTTTCTCTGTTTTGACATTTTCCTATAAAAAGCAATATATAGAACCAATGTTTAATTTTTTCGCCTAAAAGCATATATTTTCAGTAAAGTAACGTATATAACAGGTTAAAAAGTATGAGTTATTTTATTCTACTGCAGCAAGTGTAAAGTTCCGTGTGCTTACCATGAAAAGATCCGTCGTCCCCCATCTTATTGCAAATTATGTTTGGGTTAATCTAGGCTTGTTCTGAGTCAGTTTGAAAAAAAAAAGAATTTAGCTGAACCTGGTGCTAGAGGGCATTGTCATTGTTGCAACATTATATTGCTGAGGCACACACTCAGCTTAACCAAGGGTGCTAATTTTGTTTTCTCTGATGCATTCCTTGCTTCAAGAGAATCTTCCTTCAGAATTTTGTTAGGTGAACGGATACTGTGTGAAATAAAATAACTATGACTACCATCGCCTCCCTGTCTAATGGGGGTAACCTTATTACTTTGAAACCATCAGCAAAATGACATTTAATTGGAGTCAGTGATAATTCACTAACTTCAACTACTTGGTTTGGTAGTCAAAAAAGGTAACGTATACAGCATTCAACAGTAAACGAATTGTCAGATCACCCTTTTACTGTTAAGCAGTTTTCATATTAATGCTAGAGTAACAAGGAGCAGAAAGTAGCCGCCCTCAGGTATAATGCAAATGTTGAAAGCAAACATTGAGGTGCCGAAGGTTAACCTAGTGTCTCCTCATACATCTCTGAAGGGATTTAAATATTTGATTCATCTATTTTAATTGTTTAAATAACTATAGTCCCAAAGAAAGGGCTAAGTTTTATATATTGCTTTTATAGAAAGTGGTCTAAACAGATAAACAGTGTAAAAGGGCACTGATCAGGAATATTCTAACGGGTGGCCAAATAAACATCCAGCCCATTCCATGCAGAAGACCACAAATTCCATGCAGAAGACCACAAAGCTAGCCTTGATAAAACAGGAACACATTTGTCCATTTTCACCGATTTTCTTTTTGTTTCTATATACATCAGAATGACGGCCAATAAACAGACAAAAAAAATCATTTTTGAAGGCTACAGGTAAGTGGAAAACACAAACTATAACATCAACACACCAAACCGGATGCACCACCGTGGAAATGTCACTGATATATAATATAGGTTCGGTTTACGGACGTGCCGTTTTTGAAAATATTTTCAACTCAAACTAATAAGGCTGAGGCACATTTGGCTGTAGCAACAATTAATCTCAGAGATTGTTTTCAATTAATGGTTAAAAACGTTACCTTTCTGAGTACAAAACTGTATGTTATGATTAGTTATTGTGTTAAAGTGGGTGTTTTAAACGTGATTCTGATATTAATGAAAAAAATAATAGTGTTCAATGTACAGGTAAATTCACGAAGACTTATTTCTAATTGTAGGGCAATCTTACCTTTGTATGTCATGTAAATAACACTGTTCGCTGCCCGAGTAGCCGACTTTTTCACGCAGAAAAATTCATTTAACGATAAATAAAACACATAGTTATCAGAATTGCATTGTTTAAAAGTCAGAATTTCAAAAGAGTGTTTTCCTGGCCTGAATGATAGATGCTTTATGCAAACATTAACAATCGGTTAAGTACGTTACATTAGTTTAAATATGTATTGTAAGGTCAAAAATATTTTTAACCATTTGCTTTATATCCTGTTTAATATGATCTCATTGCAACAGACCTAATTTGTCTATTTAAATAGCTTATTAGCCATCTTTTGTACAAATAATTGTGTGAAAACAGACTTTATAGCCTTCAACACGGAATAGGTGTAACCAAGTTCAACAGTACCCGGTTAACAAAGTATAAAAGCTAGAGGTCTCAAATTTGTTTTGCTAGAACCATATTGAAAGTTGCTAGATAGACAATAGAAAAATTGAACAGTTTGGGCTTTTTTGTCATAAAGTTTTCATAAAATGCAACGATTTAAGTTTGTATTTTAAATTTTCAAGGGGTACATTATATTTTGTCACGAAAATAACAGCACAAAAGTTCTGAATTGTTTCCAAAGTAGCTTAAGTTATAGCCAATTAATCATTGCTACAAAAAATATTGACATTTGATACATTTATAATGTTAAAGCCTACTTCCTATTGACTTCAAGGAATATTTTGATATTCAAAATTTAATGGGGTAACGTAAATAACTAGCCACTACAGAGTTATGCAAGGTTTGCCAAGGTGGCAAACGCTGAATTTTATAACTACGGACCAAGGCGATCATTTTGATATATGAAAACAAATGTTACACTCCGTAGACCACTACCTCCCTTTTCTAGGCCACTTACGCTATCATATTTGCTCCACTATAAGACATAATGGTTAACTCGTCTCTGTGGCGCAATCGGTTAGCGCGTTCGGCTGTTAACCGAAAGGTTGGTGGTTCAAGCCCACTCAGGGACGTATTATTTTTTTGGCAACCACCACGTTTTTTTTTCTTCTTTTTTATTATTTTATCTAAAGTTTTTATAGGAATATAAATCAGATCCCTTTTGTCAGAGATGCGGTTCATGATCAGTCCAGGGAGGTAATTTTGGTCCGCAACCCCTCCTGCAGTTTTAATCATTTTCTTATAAAACTTTTATAATATATCTGTATCTTGTTCAGAAAGAACTTGAGCGAAAAATCTCATTTTCGGAGGTCATATCTAATCCTTTCAGGAAGAATTAACAGATCTTAATTAGTTCAGTAATATATACTTTGGGACAGAATCGAATAAATGCGGAATTTCTTTCAGGGCCGTGCAGTGTTGCAATGGCTGATTGTCTAATTGCAGTAGGGGTACTAACAACCACTGCTTTGAAGAAGAAGAAGAAGAAAAATAATACTCAGATTTGGGCTGCTAGTCGTGGGTTCTTCAGATACCCTTAAAACCAAGCATTAACAACAGTTACAGAAAAGAACAATGGTGGTGGTCAAAAGAAGAAAAAAAAAACGCATAAAAGAAAAATACCAATATCATGCAGAAATATTAATGCCTCTAATATAACAAATAACGGTAATATTATGCTCAGAATAAGTAATTGATATGACTTTGCTTACTGACAAAAATAAGTGTCTATTCAGTAACTACATCGAAGGGTCTTGTCTCACCTAAACTACACCAACAGTCAAATAAAATTCTGTGCTGTGCAACCCTTTAAATTCTCATAATGAAATACGTCACAATTAGGATACAATCAACTCTCAATTCGAAGTTCATTTCGAACTACTGATATCTCGAAGTAAATTTTCTGGTCCCAGAAAATTTACTTTGTGATATCAGTAGTTTGCGATAACACGAATTGAAAAGTAAAGAAAAATCAGAAACGTGTCCAAACTATGTTCTTCGATATGAGAGGGTATACTTCAGTGAAATATAAGTGTTTGAGATAACAAGAGTCAGCTGTGTAAGTACATGTATATACGATATTTCAGCCCAGTTGGAAGCAAAATACAAACTGTCGGCCTAACGACTAAAGAAAAGTTGCGATGTTTGTGAAATTGTGGCCAGGGAAAAATGCCAATGTCAATTATCAATAAAATGAACAAATTCACAGAAGAACAAGCAGGAGATTGAGGATTCTCAATCCACAGATACAGCAAGTTATTGAAATTATATGAACAGCCTATCTTACACGGCGGCTGTGAAATCCGTTAAGAAATCTTTTTTTTTTTACTGTATCGATATAAAGAAAGTAAAGACACACACGCGCACAGAGAAATCTCGCTGCATAACTAACATATCGGTGCCACTATAAAAAGCTGCTGTGAAAACATTATCTGGTGATGAAAGCCAGAGATTTTCTTAATATTGAAAAGGCAGTCGTTTGAAGTTAACCAGTCTTTCTTCAGTTTAATCTATCCCATAGCCTTACTAGGTCGTTGGGGCACCACAGATGCCTTCGAAACAATCCCTTTCCACCTTGCCGGGCCGGGTAGCGCAATCGGTAGGGCACCTGACTCGTAAGTCAGAGGTCCTGGGTTCGAATCCTGGTCTGGCCACATACTTTCGTTTCTCCTTCCGCTGATTCAAGAAGGGCAGTTGTCAGTTACTGGCGAAAGTATGTGCACTTAGTACTGGTTAACCGCTTAGGAGGTCTAAGCCTGCCCAGGAATAGTGTGGTTAGGTTAACTGACCGTCCCGACATGACCTTAGTTGTTTACCGTGGACGTTAAGCATCAAATCAACCAACCAACCAACTTTCCACCTTGTCCTATTTTCAGCTGCCCTAGTTGAGCTGGCAAAATCCATCCCTGTCAACTCTTTAATATTGATTTCCCAGCTCTTCTTCTGTCTACCTCATCTTCTTTTTCCTTCATCGTGCCCTGTGTAGAATCGTCTTTGCTAAACCAGAAGACCTTGGGACGTGGCCAAACCACATTAGTTTCCGTTTCTTGACCAGCGTCAGGAGTTCATCATATTCTCCAATGGCTGCTGGGATCTTTCTGCGGACCTCCTCATTGCTTATGTGGTCCTTTGCACGTCATGTTCAGTAACCTTCGGTAGCATCTCATCTCAAAGGCCTACGTTCTTTTCTCTAACTCTGCTGTCAGTGTTCACGATTCACAGGCATACAGAAATATGGAAATGGCGAGAGAGCGCATAAGTATCATCTTTGATCCAAGAGATATGTTGTTCTTCAGTTAAAATATGCTTTAAATATCAATATCACTGTGAACGTAGAAATAGTGTTATCGTCAGCATAACTGTATAGTGATAATTCCTTTACTGCAGCCAAACCTGTCTAGAAAGACCACTCATGAGATTGAAGCAAAACATTCTTTATTCACAGGTGGTCTTTGTGCACAGGGTCTTACTTACGGTACCCCGGAATTGTACAAAGTGTACTTGTAGTTGGCAAGTGTACCCAGTGTTTTAGGAGATTTTATTGCATATACATGCTAATTTATTTACAATTATATTTATTTTATACTTGTATTGAAATAGTAAAGACAGATCAAAGTTAATTATCTTTTTTTATATCCTTAACTTTTTTTCTGAAAAAGTAGTCACAGATTCCTGTCTGCCTTGATGCCTTCTCGGCATCCATGCCACATAACAAACCATCCATTTGCATGGCATGGCTCATAATGTCACTTATACCATGAAATGTGGCAAACTTTTTATTTTGTCAAAGACATCTAAACAATCACCTGAACCGCAACACGACAAAACTAACAAAGTGGCATGTGCGCTCAGTACATGTATATAGTGATAATTCCTTAAATGCACATGTTTATAAAATGTGACTTATAAAGATATTGGAAAGAAGCGAGACGAAACCCGTCATTTCATGGGATGAACGTATGATAAAGATCATTCACAATGTATGACTAACAGAGGTGAAACAATACTGTAAAATCAAAGAGAGTGCATTTATAACTCGATAAATGTGCTTTAGTGCTCAATGGTGTTTAAATGAGAAAAAAATATAGTAGCTTTACATCCAAGCCGTAAATTTTGTCACAAGTGTGTTGACAGATAGAGGATTCTTAGTTTCCTGTGTTCTAAATAAACGCTCACGAATAGGATAAACTAGTTTTTAACATTTGTCAAATTATTATTTTGCTTCGGTATTAAAAATATCCGCTGTAGTACTTTTAATGTGCAGAACATATAAAATCAACATAATAGAAGGAAAGAAAAAAGGAGGCAAAATTGTATGTTAAACGCGGAATGAGATACGGCTGAGTTTCCAGATATAGATATAATAGTCGAACTTAAATATCAGTGAAAAGATACTTTCAGACAAGTGTTGCTTCACCTTACTACACTGACTGTTATCTCAATACCTAGGCCCAGTTTTCAAACAATTGTTTAATAGCTAATGAAGTGGCTAGTCAACAATACGTTACTTTTCCAGGAATAGAACCTTGAGGTTCGCGTTAAAAACCTAGTGCACCGAGAAAAACATGTACACTTCTTTACTTCTATAATTTCTTTGTCGTTGAAACTATGAAGGTACACAGTTTGGTAGACATTTTGCGATGCCATTTTGCATGTGGAGTAGATTATAAATGCTAAAGAAAAATGAGATACCTAACCCAGCAGGCACATGACGTCAAAATGACGTTGTACTGACGTCGATGCGACGTAAATAACCCAGCAGGCACATGACGTCAAAATGACATTGTACTGATGTCGATGCGACGTAATTAACCCAGCAGGCACATGACGTCAAAATGACGTTGTACTGCCGTCAATGCGACGTCACTAACCCATGGTCAATGCAACGTCACTAACCCAGCAGGCAGATGACGTCAAAATGACGTCAGTACAACGTCATTTTGACGTCATGTGCCTGCTGGGAACCTTGCGAAATTAACTTTGACAAAGACTGAATATTTGTCGCAGACTTCACATGAACAAGGATTATTCATCCGTGGAGACAGAAGGCTGAATCACATTTTCTTTTTATGCCTTGTTTGAAATCATTATAAAAGAGGTCCACAAGTAGAGTGGACCACACAGTATTTGATCAAGTACCAACGGTCTGAAGCTTACAAAGGAAGACATCGATGTCATACGCGACCAATCACAATGTCATAGTCCAGCAACTGGCTAATCGCGCTGGACATAATATCATTTTTCTCGCGAAAGGACTCTATGTTTAAGAAAGGAAACAAATAATATGCATTGACTTTTAAGCAAGCACAACATTATCAGTGTCAAACTTAACCGAAATAATATAATACAATACAATACAATACAATTGGATTTATTGCTTTAGGCCACCAGCCCATAACAAATACAGAGAGTGAGTACATTGTTAAGCATATTGCAATACTACATGTATAAACATACATACATACTATCTTGTCAGTGCAATAGTTTTAGTCATTAACTTACTGTCATACAGTAGGTACATGTATTGTAAAAAATTTAAATTATTGTAGTTGCTTCATTGAAACCTCTTTCTAAGAGTAACTGCTTTCTCAGATTGAATGCATTGCATATATATGTAGCTAATGATTTTACAATATATTCATTTTCCGATGACATTAAAATATTAAACTTATTCTGATTGGGCCGACTGGTAAACTTATTAGGTAAATGTTCTCGTCTAAGTCCATCGTAAGCTTTGCAGACGAGTAAAAAATGATATTCGTCTTCCACCGCTTCTTCACAGAGCCTACAGAGTCTATCAGATCTACTGACGTTACTATAACGCCCCTTTTCAATTTCTAGGCTATGGCAACTACACCTAAAACTTGAAACAAAATGCCTAAATTTTCTCACTTTTAAGACATCCAAATATTTTGCTGGTGTGTATGAAAGTTTGTATTGTCTATACAGCAACAGTTTTGAGCTGTTAAATAATGTCTCATTCCATTGTTGAATATGGATGTCTTTCATTCTTTGTTCAAAAGTTTTAATAAAGTAAGTTACATTACTTGTACTTTGATTGTTCCATATATACCCGTATCCGTTTATACACAGTAGTTGTCTTAATTCGGACACCCAATTCTTTCGCCCATGTTTATCATCGTTTAATAGCATAGTATAACATTTCTTAACGTATCTATCTTGCGACATATTTAGAATTTTAAACCAGTATTTTACTGCGCGCTTTGCAGATTGTATATACATTGGAAACCTATTACAGTCTCCAAGCACAGCTGCGCTACAAGCTTTTTGTCCTACGTTCATGTACCGTTTGCATGCATAAAGCTGTATTCTTTCCAGGCATTCATATCGTCTCAAACCCCACACCTCTGAACCATAGAGTAACTGTGCACTTATTTTCATATCGAATATCTTAAAAAACATTTCCTTCGATAAAACGCCATATGTATATAAAGATGATAATATAGATGTAAGTACACGTTTTCCCTTAATACAAAGCTCATTTACCATTCGAACAAGGGACAACTGGGTAGTAAACAATAATCCAACGTATGTGAAGCCATTCACCACATCAAGCCGTGCACCTTTATAAAACCACTTTTCTCGCCTGGCTAAAACACCACCTTTCTTAAAAACGAGTACCTTAGTTTTGACTTCATTAACTTTCAGCTTAAAGTTGTCACAAAATTCCGAAAGCAAATTAAATTGTCTCTGCAGACCTATAATAGTATCAGATATAAGAGCTATATCGTCAGCATACATAAGTAAGAATATTTCTACCCAGTCAGGGAGAAGCTGGATGCCTCTCAGTCCACTATTATGAAGGATTTCTGAAAATTCGTCAATAAAGAATGAAAACAATATTGGACTAATCAGACATCCCTGCTTCAACCCGACTGGACAGCTAATATAGTCTGTCAAACTACCATTACAACGTACACATGCTTTTACTGTTTTATACATGCTCTGTAATGTGGTGAAAAGGCGTCCTTTTATCCCTAGCTTACTAAGAACCTTCCAAAGTATTGGTCTTTTGACTGAATCAAAGGCTTTATGGAAGTCCACAAATCCCACATACAATTTACCCCTCTTTTTAGATAAATAGCGGTCAACCAAAGCTCGTAATATAAATGCGTTGTCTGTTGTAGAATATCCGGGTTTAAATCCCGCTTGCGCCTCCGATATTTTACTGTATATCTGTGCAAAAAAGGACAGACGTCTGTTTATAATTGATGAGTAAACTTTGCTAAAGACATTTTGCAACCAAATACCACGATAGTTATTCGTTTCATTAATATCGCCTTTCTTATGTAACGTTATTATGATCGAGTTGTACCAGTTTTCTGGATATTCTCCGAGCAGAAACAAACGATTAAAAAGTCTGTTAACCAAGGGCAATAATATCTCAATACCATAAATAAAAAATTCTGGTATTATACTATCTGGACCAGCCGCTTTGTCTTTCTTCATTGATTTTATTGCGGTTAAAATTTCTTCGTCCGTTATCTCTGAGTTAAATAAATATTCCTCAACTTCATCATTTGGCTCGTCAAGTACTATATCGAACTCATTATCATCATTATCCACATCTGGGTCCACTCCATCGTTAAACAAAGTTTCAAAATGTTCTAACCATTGTTGCGTAGATATATTATTAGTCAACCTTTCCCTTTTAGCCGTCATATTTTTCAGTTTAGACCAGAATGACTTTGAGTCGTTTACTGATGACAATAAAGAGTCTAACTTGGACTTATAATATTCATCCTTTTTCCGTCTAGTCATGCTCTTAAACAAATTACGATAATGTCTGTATGTGTCTAACTCCACGTCCGATTGTGATATTCTAAATTGTCTTAAGGCTTCATACTTTTGCCTCTTTAAACTAATCAAATCTTTATCAAACCACTGTGGTTGTTTCTTCGCATTTAGTTTGGGATTTTTTCTAAACGCTTCACCAGCCTCTCTAAATATTGAAAGAAACATGTCAATTATGTCATTAACAGTAACATTTAAATTATCAATGGAGCTACATATCTTTTGATATGCACTATTTGTTAAAGTATCTGCAAGTTTATCTGAAAATAGATCCCTGTCATCAAGCCTTATTCTATAACCTTGAGTAATATTACTGTCCGCTTTACCGTCTATGGTATTTTCATTTGTTTCATGTTCATATAGAAATGTCAACGATATAGGAAAGTGTTTTGATTCTGTTCTTTGTTCGACACTAAAACTGCTAGCATAATTAAGTATATGTCTTGAACAAAGCCCATAGTCTATAACACTGCAACCATTAGTCGAAACATAAGTAAAATTTCCGATATTTCGGTCTGGTTCATATCTGCCGTTCATGATATAAAAGCCGTAGGTTTTACACAACTCAATCAACTCACGACCAGCTGTATTTGTTGTTTTATCACATGTCGACCTGGTATCTATGAAAGGTGAGTTAAACACCTCTTCAAATTCTTCTAATGCTGGTATATTATTGTCAGCCTCGATAACTTCTGATAGTAAACCAACACGTGCATTTAAGTCACCACATATAATCAGCTCATAGGCTTCTATGTCTAGTGGTAAGTTAAGCAGCTGATTCTCCAGAAGCTTTATTCCATGATATGGTTTGTTGTCATAAAAATGGGACTCTGCTGGTGGGAGATAAACGAAAGCGAGAATAACCGTCTTGTCGGTAGGGAACAGCCGCTTATCTATACGAAAAAATATTCCAAAGCTACAATCTTCGCATATCCTGTTCACATATTTTACTATATTAACATTAACATAAACTGATAAACCTGCCATGGCTCGGCCATACTTTGCAACTTTTTCTGCTGCTAGAAAAAAACATCTATGTGTCGAAAAAACGTTTTCACATAGGTCTTTAGTACATTCCCATGTCTCCGCTAGACCAAATATCATATAACTTTTAAGGTAATCCTTAAATTCATCAAATATTATTTTATCCTTAAACCCTTCTATATTCCAATATAAAATGGAAAGGTCGTCATTTCGATTATTAGGGCCTTGGCCGGCATCCTATGCAACCGTATTGTTTTCAGATTCGACACTCTCTGCATTAACTATGACCTCTTCGATATCATCCATATCTTCATGGAACATTTGTTGCGAGGTTGGTTGAGCAAGTTTACGATTTGCGTTTATGAACGTCCTTCCGCGAATATTTTCAGACATACTTTCATCTCGATTAGGTCTCACTTTCAATTCTCCTTTATGGAAATAGCCCGTTTTACCGTCTAATTTAAGTACTTTTAGCTTATCTCGTTGTCGGTGCGTTAAATCATCACTCATTCTAATACCGTTATTCCTTAATACATCCCGGTTGGCGTACAATATCGACTTGACATTAGATCGTTTGAATTTTACAACAGTAACTCTAGGCTGATTCATAACTTGTGATCCCACTCTGAAAGCATCGCTAATGTCATCAGTACTCCAGTTTACCTCTGGACTTGCCACTTTTAATACATTGTCCACAATACTTGATTTCAGACCGTCTTCTGACATTTCATAATCAGGTAAACCAAATATTCTCATGTTATCCTTCCTATACAGCATCTCAAGCCTTTCTATTGCATCATCAACTCTGTTTATCTGCTCATTTTTCTCCTCGTATAACACATGCATTTCATCAACATCAAGCTGAACACATTCCGTATCTGACCTCAATTGATTGTAATTTGATTCAACCATGCTAACTCTATGTTCCAATCGGGACTGCTTCTGTTCTATTTGACAAATTGTTGCTTTAAAATCAGCACAATCTTTGCGTACAGCATCGACTTCCGTTCTTATATGACTCATTTCATCACGTACAGTTTTGATTTCAGACATCAATTGCTCCTTGGAGCAATGAACGGCATTCAAAATCTCATCCTTGTCAGACAACGGTCCAGGGTTAAGTTCTACATCTGAAGACATTAGTAATTTAATCTGACAATAGCTAGCAAACGTAATCTCATCGAAAGGTGAGAGATGTAAGAAAGTTCTTGTTATCATGCGGCTTTGTACGTCTAACCGCTGATCAGCGTATATGGAATACTGACTGTCCAAACTTGTGTTTACGCACCAAATATCAGTCATGGTAAACTCTATTTTACAGTCCGAAACTGTCGCAAGAGCGTCTATAAGTCGCAGCACATTTAAGCTCATGTACAGTGTTGCTAGTATAACAGTGAGCGTGATAAATGTTCTAAAATGAATATCCGATCCGCCAACATATGGTGTATACTTCTCGCTACAGCTCTTTGATCTATGTATGGGTTTTCCCGGCCCAAACATGCCGATTCTCTGACGATAAGACATTATATCTATACCCATTATTGATTTCGTACGTTTTTGTCCATCTAATTCTATGACACGTTGCAGCTTCCGTAGTTTTTAAATTTGATCATGAGCCGTCCATAGTCCGCCTAATAATGTGACACGTTAATGCTTCCATAGTTTTAGAATTTAGTCATAAACCGTACACTAGTCTTGTTTCTCTCTTCGTAACAAAACAAAAGGCCTCAGGGCAGTGTTAGTACGGACACAATAGAGATTAGCGTAAACGTTAGACTTTGATATATATTTTCAATATTCATATAACGAAACTATGAATTCCTCACTTTTGTCTGCGAATCTATTCCAATATTCTGGTATCATCTAGTATATAACACTGTAATTGTTACCCTGGCAAATTGTTTTTTTCGAAACACTGTCTCATTTAGTTATTATTATCCAAATTCTAAACACCGATAAAACACATAATATAAAGACTTGGAGGTAAAATGCAAAACTGGTCATTACTACAAATCAAAACCGAGAAGACTCAAACCATCTTGCACATCCATAAGTTAAACCAAAGCCGTCAGTTTTGGCATGTAGGTTAATTAGAGTATAGAATGTGTGGATAGCAAGCTAGTCTACGGATTTTATTATGCACATAGACACTGACACCATAGACACCATCGTTGTGGGACCGTCAAAATTCTTGAAACAAGAGAATTTACATATGCATTCGCAATCTCTCAGTCATGATCTACACAAAAGTTCAATTCGCAAGCAAAGCAAACAGCTCAAAATTACTTAGCCGATAACGTGGTGGAGACAGAGAGAAAGAAACAGAGTTACACACAGACAGAGAAGAGACCTTAATTCCACATCTTTACCAGTATTATGAGAAGCGCCATGGTCGAGTGGTTAGAGCGACTCGGTTATAGTGCAGTAGGTGCCGAGTTCGAATCCAGGTTGGACCAGCCGGCGTTTGGGAGACACTCTTTGTCAACCGGGCAGTAAATGGGTACCTTTATCGAAAAAGGGAAGGATAAGGCAGCGAAAAGAAAGGGATGGACACAGCCTTCCATAAGAAGTGCTTAAGATACAGTTGGCCTCTATCTCAACTGCCCCTATTGCCACTTGGTTGTAGGAAACGTTTACTTTTTATCCCCCGACCGAAAGGTTCGGGGGATATAGCGATGAGCCTGGCGTCCGTCCGTCCGTCCGTAAACATTTTCTTGTCCGCTCTATATCTTGAATACCCTTTGGAATTTTTTCATGATACATGTACTTCTCGGTTATGTAGAACAGGTCATGACGATGTGTCGCGTACAAGAATGGTAACTCTTGCTATTGTACTTTTTGAGTTATCTCCCCTTTGGTGATTTTTTGGCAGATTCGTGTCCGCTCTGTAACTTGAATACGCTTTGGAATATTTTCATGCTACTTCACAGAAATGTAGAACAGGACATGACGATATGTCGCGAACAAGAATAACAACTCTTGCTTTCTTATTTCTTGAGTTATTTCCCCTTGATAGTTTTAGGTGTGATTTTTTGGCAGATTCGTGTCCGCTCTATAACTTGAATACCCTTTAGAATATTTTCATGATACTTCATAGATATGTAGAACAGGTCATGACGGTGTGTCGCGAACAAGAATGACAACTCTTGCTTTCTTACTTTTTGAGTTATTTTCCCTGGATCATTTTAGGTGTGATTTCATGTCCGCTCTATAACTTGAATATCTTTTGAAATATTTTCATGATTTTTTCACAGATATGTGGAACAGGTCATGACGATGTGTCGCGAACAAAAAAGACAACTCCTGCTTTCTTACTTTTTGAGTTATTTCCCCTTGATGGTTTAAGGTGTGATTTCGTGTCCGCTCTATAACTTGAATACCCTTTGGAATATTTTCATGATACTTCACAGATATGTAGAACAGGTCATGACAATGTGTCGCGAACAAGAATGCCAACTCCTACTTTCTTACTTTTTGAGTTATTTTCCCTTGATGGTTTTAGGTGTGATTTCGTGTCTACCCCATAACTTGAATACCTTTTGGAATATTTTCATGATACTTCACAGATATGTAGAACAGGTCATGATGATGTGTCGCGAACAAGAATGACAACTCTTGCTTTCTTACTTTTGGAGTTATTTCCCTTTGATGATTTTAGATGTCTGCCCCATAGCTTGAATACCTTTTGAAATATTTGCATGATACTTCACAGATATGCGGAACAGGTCATGTCTATTTGTCTCATACATGAATGATAACTCTTGCTTTCATACTTTGTGAGTTATTTCCCTTTTGTAAAATGAGCTGCTGTTTGAGTCTCTGCTCCATATCTGTATAACCCTGGCCTGCTCCAGAATTTGAATAACCATGTACCTTTTAGAATATTGATGATCATGCTGTGATATCTTATCAGTGTTCCTAACTCTCTCTGACCCCTCCACATCAGTCCCCCCCCCCCCCTCCAAAAAAAATATATTTTTTTCCCCAGATTTGGATTCTTTATCCAAATTCACTTACTAGAGAGCTCAAAAGTAGGTTTTTAGGGCTTGTACTTTAGAAGTTATTCACACATTTTGAAAGTTGAATGTATCGTATGCTATACATTTGTGTATATGGTGGCTGTTTGAGATATTACCTCTTTTTAGCAGTCAAGCATACTGTTTTAGTCTGAGTGTTAGATAATCATGCATATGTTAACAGATAATGTCAATCAGAAGCATAAAAGAATGACAATATATTTCTAACATGTGTTTTGAAGTGCACCCTTTTTACCAAGGCCCATGGGGGTCTTCGGTCGGGGGATTTGCCATCTCCTCTGATGGCTATTTTTACCAATGTTATGCCTTATACTTGTTGCAAGATTTTAGTGCTTAGCCAGGAAGCCTTATAGAATGTGAGCACAGGACAGACTTTTACCTGGAAATATGCCATAACTCATCTACCACAGTGTGGGTACGGAAGAGGAGTCACTAGCGATGGAAGAATGGATGGATGACTTGCGATTTAACGTCCTGTTCAACAGTAATTTAGTCATATCAGGACGAAGGGACGTTAATCATGAAAGGCTGTGTGCAATGAAACCCTGTTTAGAGTTGGAAAGAGTTCCGCCTCCAGCGTATCTCGAACATGGGACCGCCACTAGATTAGTAGCATAGCGCTTAACCTACTGAGCTTCCTTTCGGCTCCTGAGGAACCACTGTCATGGCGTATAGCGACATATTTCCTTCTTTATACGATATTGTGCCTGCTGGTGCTATGGAAACTTGATCGAGTCTATAACTAGGATAAAGCAAAAACTTGATAAAAAATAAGATCAAAGGACGGTTTGCAGTCAAAAAATGTTGTTAATTCTTTTCGCCATGCGTGCGCAACACATTTAGTCCAAAACAGATACAATGAACATGGTAACCCACGTGTTTATGTCATTCCAACACACACAATCCTATCAAATACAACTTTCCGGTACCAAATACCCAGACAAGACAGGGCTATCCCCCAGATAAGGTATGGTTTCCACTTAAGTCAATTGCTTTGTTTGGTTGTTACCAATTTTAGCCTAAATGTTTGGACATTTTCATTAATTAAATCACTATAACAAATTATTGTAACAAGTCTAATTTTTTAGAAGAACGTTAATTTTAAAATTGTTATCTGGCGATGTGCCAATGTGGCAGACAGTGCAGACCCAGACCAGACTGAAGGATCAGTCTGATCTAGGTCTGTACTGTTCGCTAAGATTTACTTGTCCCAATATTTACAAACATTTCTGTAGCAGCAAAATTGAAATTCTTCCCTTTAGTTTTTGAACCGCCATTATTTGTTGAAAGATTGAGTAAAAAATCAACCTATATAAAACGTTGCTGCCAACCAATTACGTAACAAAGGGAGTAGCCATGGACTTAGTAACCACTTTTGTTTTAGGTAAGATAAAGTATTATTTCGTTTTCTATATATGTGTATTACCATAAGGACTTAATAAAATAAGACATACGCTTATAATGAAATATATAAATACCTTGTGCAAATAGAAAAAAAAATCACGGTAATGCAACACAAATAGAGGTATTCGTTTAATTTTTAGTTATCTTTTAGATTTGACTTATTTTGTAGAATGTAGTAGAAACGTGTATGTTTAATGAAAATCAGCTTTCTTTTATTCAATAAGAAAATAAACACAAATTTTATCAAATTAACCAAATAAGTAGTTCTTTAGTTCTTTTCACTTAAAAAATTTAATTGTATGAAAACCGCCCGGCATATTTCTGCTGGGAAAATATGTCTAACAGTATTTTAAGACACTGTCTATAATAAAACAGTATTTTGGCCCCCAATTCCTCCCCCCCCCCCCCTCCAAATGCCCCCACCTCCACCCCATCTTTTTTTTAAGACGACAAACAACTTGTAATGCTTATCCAGGGTCAGTCAGTACAAACTCTAGATTCTTCATGTCAACTGTATAAACATTCAACTTTCATATCATAATCGCATATTGAACCATATCATACATGCAAGGGTATAGTTTTACGTCGTTTGAACAGCAACTAGTCAGATCTGACTGCACATCCATACAGATTGGTACCTGTTGTTTTGCGGCAATAATTTATCAGAATCTAAAGATTGTTGACAAAAACAGGACAAACTTTGATTACTTTGGTACACAGGCTGATGTGAGTCATTCCAGTTCGCGCACACCCTGTCACTCTTATCGTGCCCTTCTTACTGAACAATTAGTCCGATAGATCTGGTATTCAGCTTGTACAATTTTGTTGTTCGTGGCATTGGTTTACTTTACCAATTCATTATGCTAGTTTCACAATTTCGGTCTTTCATCTGCTAAGTTTATCATTTCTTTCTGCCATTCTGTGATTTCGATTACGTCACCATTTAGGCTATATAATGCCATGATGCAATTATGTTAACTGCATCGTTTCATTCTACCATTTTGATCACGTGATCATTTCAACCTACTATTCTGCTATATTTCATATTATTCCGCTAAATTATTAGCCCATTTTATCATTTATTCACCACAGAATTACGTCCTCTTGAGCGCCAAAAAGTCCTTGAACTTGTCATATCTAAAGTCTGTGATCAGGCCTGTAACAATGAAGCTGCATATTTGAGTGTTTGATTTCGGTGAACAGTGTGTTGTATTTTCTGGGCGTAGAAGTTAAGAAAAACAGAAGTCATGTATAGTTTCTAAGCCTAGAAGTTCTATTATAGAGTTAGACTAACTAGTAGTTAATGAGTCCCATTGAATTCAGAAATCGACGTTACGAGTTGTTACGTCAATATTGACCCAGTTAATGTTAGGTTCCCCTCTTTATTTCAATGTAACTAGACTAGGAACCAATATTTCTTCTGGCCGGTTTACATTGCAATGATTATGTACAAAGTAGTTAGGTATTTTGTCAACGTATATAAAAAGTTTAAGACCTGAGTATCTCCATGTAATACATAAATTTATATAAAAGACGATAACAGATATTTCTAGACTAATATGCACAGTGGAAGGAAAGTAAACGATGATTATTTGAGCGTATGTGTATTCCGATTGGAAGAGTACTTCGGTCGACCACCCAGCTGATGAAATATCTCTGTATTTTCCTAGTGAACATCGTTGCGAGATTTGAACAACGTTATCTCAATATTCAATCGACCTTGATACCGCTAAATTATTAATGATCAAAAATAATAATTCAGTCCATGAAAGATGAATTTAGTTGTTGAATTTGAGCTCTCATAACAAAATTTAAGCCGTGAAGCCGTGACCTAGATATTCGAGACCGTGTCGGGACGTTTCGCGCCAGGGACGTTTCGTCCCAGGACGTTTCGTCCCAAACAGGCCAAAAAACCCGGGACGATTCGTCTCAGGACGTTTCGACCCACATTCATTTAGATTTCATCGAGAGATCACCGTATCAAAACGAAAGAACGAATCTGAATACAAAATCCGATACATAAGACTGTACACTCGTGATTCTCACTGGCTTTAACTTTAATGTTTAGTTCGTGAATTTATTGAAATTCAAACAGATTTCTCAGCCAAAAAAGGATTTGTCAGTGTAAGCGGAAGTAAATGTCACCAATACTGCGGTTTGAGCTAAGTCCGAGGAGGATAATTAATCCAGACAGTTACATTAGTTTTTCTTTTGTTTAATATATTATTAGAAAAGTATACCTAATATTGTATTCATATTTACAGGCATAGTTACTATATTGTACCGTTTGAAACAAGAGTAAAAGCTCTTTCAGTATGAAACTATTAAGTTGCAATCCATCCACACTTGGTTCAAAACTTCATTATTAACAGGATGGGGTACAAGGTAAATATTATATAAAGGTCTCATCTGGCCAAACTAGCTACACTTTTGACTCATTCTGATGTTGAAAGAGTTGTTTTGGGGTATATTGGTGAGTTCAGAGACAGACTCACTTAACACCGGCATAACACCTATGAACACCGGTCTGATTCCTACCTGCTTAGAGATGCATCCTGTATTACCCAGAAACTTATCGATGAATACCGGTCTGCTCAGACACACTCACCGCACTACCTAGAAACATGTCAATGAACACCGGTCTGATTCCTTATCTAAACTGCTTTGACACACTCACTGCATTAACTAGAACTATTTGGATGAACACTTGTCTGAAACCTATCTTCTCAGACACACTGACCCCACTACTTAGAAACAATCTGATGAACACCGGTCTAATAACTTCACCATCCTACCTTAAAACATGTTGATGAACATCGGTCTGTTTCCTACCTGCTTAGACAAATTCACCGCATTACCTAGAAACATGTCGATGAACACCAGTCATCGACATGTTTTTAGGTAGTGCAGTGAATTGTCTAAAGAGGGTAAAATCAGACTGGTGTTCATTGACATGTTTCTAGGTAATGCGGTGATTATGTATAAGCAGGTAGGAATCAGACCGGTGTTCACTGACATGTTTCTAGGTTGTGGGCTGATTGTGTCCGAGCATGTCAGGATCAGATAAGTGTTCTTCAGAATGTTTCTAGGTAGTGCGGTGAGTGTATCTGAGCAAGTACATATCAGACATATATTAACTGACAGATTCCTACCTGCTTTGACAAACTCAGCGCACTACCTAGTAACATGTTGATGAACACCAGTCATCGACATGTTTCTAAGTAGTGCAGTGAATTGTCTAAAGAGGTAAAATAAAACTGGTGTTCGACATGTTTCTTGGTAGTGAAGTGATCATGTCTAAGCAAGTAGGAATCAAGCCATTCTTCTTCGACATGTTTTAAGATAGCGGAGTGATTGTGTTGGAGCAAGTCGGTATCGGACAAGTGTTCTTCAAAATGTTTCAAGGAAGTGCGGTGGGTGTTACTGAGCAAGTACGTATCAGACATATATTAATTGACTGATTCCTACCTGCTTTGACAAACTCAGTGTACTACCTAGAAACATGTTGATGAACACCAGTCATTGACATGTTTTTAAGTAGTGCAGTGAATTGTCTAAGGAGGTAAAATTCAGACCGGTGTACATCAAAATTTTTCTTGGTAGTGAAGTGATCATGTCTAACCATGTAGGAATCAGGCCGGTGTTCATCAATATGTTTCTAGGTAGTGGGGTGATTGTGTTTGAGCAGGCTGCTATCAGACAAGTGTTCTTCGAAATGTTTGTAGGCATTGCGGCTAGCAGTGCGGTTAGTGTATCTGAGCAAGTACGTATCAGACATATATTAATTATTAATTGACATGTTTAGAGGGAGTGCGGTATAGTTATTTGACTGGTTTCCATCGATGTGTTTCCAGGTGGTGAGATGAATGTGTCTGAGTGGGTAGGTATTAGACAAATGTTCAACCAAATGGTTCTAGGTAGTGCAGTGAATGTATTTAAGCCGGTAAAAATCAGACTGATGTTCATTGACATGTTTCTAGATACCATAAAATCGAAAAAGTGATATCACAAAATATGTACGATTGAGTGATATCACAAAATCCAATTAGTGATACCACAAAATAGAAAAAGTGATATCACAAAATTGATTTTGTCATGACACGAGATCACAGCTACTTTGTGATATCACTAACTCGATTTTGTATATCACAACATCTATTTAGTGATGTCACATTCGATTTTGTGATATCACTTAATCGATTTTATGGTATCACTATATCTATCGACTTTGTGGTCAGTAATTCGTTCCTAACTAGTGATATCAAGAAATCGATATCACAAAAACGATTTTGTGATTTCACTAAATCGATTTAGTAAACATAATATAACACATGGTTTATGACACTCAGGTGAGTCAGTGATAGCACATAATAGTTAGTGAAATCAGAAAATAATGTGATACCACATGTGATATCACATACTTGAAATAGTGGTATCACAAAGTCGACATTGTGATATCACAAATTCGATTTTGTACGAATTAGTGATATCACAAACTCAGATTACTGATATTGCCAAATCAAATAAGTGATATCAAACAAAAATCGAATTTATGATATCGAAAAATCATATCCATTTTACTTTTTGATATATATCCAAATCTGTATAGTGATATCTATGGCAAGCCATTTTACTAATCATAATGCATAGTAGATATCTTATATAGTATATTAGATATCTAATATTCCAGTTAAGATATCTAATATAACATATAAGATATATAACATATAAGAAATCTTATATCCTCTATAAGACATCTGATACAGGATATATCTTATATAGAAAATAAGATATCTTATATAGGATATGAGTTATCATCTTATTTAATTTTTCATATAAGATATCTTATTTAATATATCAGATATCTTATATATTAGATATCTTATATAGCATGTAAGATATCTTATATAATAAATCAGATATCTGATATATCAGATATGTTATATATTTAAATCAGATATCTCACATCCTATATAAGATAGCATATCTGATATCGATATCTGATTTACAAAACAGGATATCTTATATGTGATACAAGACATCTTAAATGCTATATCAGATAACATATATTGTGTTGCGTCTTATGGAAAAGTCAAATAAGACATCTTATATACCTATACTAGATATCTTATATAGAATATAAGATTCTTATATGATATCTTATATACCTATACTAGATATAGAAGGTCCCTTTGCACGCGACAATGATCAGCATATTCACATAGTTCATTGTTTTTTCTAGTGAAATTATTTAATTCAGATTTTTATATACTAAGGCCCGATTTCACGTTAAACTTAGTACATGGATTAGCATTCGGAACACCAAAATTTTACCTTGCGCCTTACGGTAAAATAGACCACGGACTGGTTAATACTAACTGTGACGTGAAATCGGGCCTAAAACCAATTGTTATTTGCATTTCAACTAACATAAATCTCATTCATCTTAATTTATCACTCAGTTTGTACTACGAATTTTGGAATTCAGAATTCGAAATTCAGAATTGTGAAATAAGAGAGGTAATTGGGTTATCGTAGGACATCGATACTGCCTTCCTTGCATTTTTATTTTGAATAAAAGGTGTTAGGTCCATATAGTTCAATTTAGCTGCACTAAGGTCTTTTTGCATATCTTTTAGTCTACATTAAACGCGGTCAATATTGTTCTGATTTACATGACCATGCATCATTCTTTAATATTAGTATATAGAGAAAATAGAGAAAATGAACAAAAGGTTACTCAGTTTTATTTATTTATTTATTTTTCTTAAAATGCAAGTCTTAAGTCAAAAATTGTGTTAGCATAGTATTCTGCACTAGCTTACAAATCTTCTGATCAATTAAAGATATGTTACTGTGGTCATTTTTAACAAAATTAATACATCCAAAAACTAAAGTTTTTTGCGTGGCTATATCGAAGTAAGATAATTTGTTGGGGTCGAAAACAACACGGAAGAAGCCTCATCAGTCTGCAATGAGATTCAAGTTTCATTTCAACAATCATTGCGACATTTACTTCTATAAACCTGCTTAAACTGATAAGTAAAATCAAACGCCCAATATAACATGACATTTCATGTTATAGTTTTTTCTTGTTGCATTTGAAATATATGTTTTGATTTGTACATATTTTGTTAAGTGGGCCCCAAGGAAGAGTAGCTTGTAGATAATTGTGTCACCTACCGAAAACAAAGTCTTTATTATTATTGTTATTATTATTATTAGTAGTAGTAGTAGTAGTAGTTAAGTCTCTGTTATCTGAGTGTTCACTGTTCGCCTGTTATAAGATACCTTATATGGTGTTGTGATTCAGCAGTAATATCTCTCAACATCTTATTTTTCAGCTTTGTTGCCACTTCTCAGCGAATCTCTGTCAGGTAATTGCCTTTCTTATTGGCAAACAACGTTGTATTAATCTTGCTGCATCATTATGCTGCATCGACGTTGAATGAAACGTCGCATCAATATTGATGCAGCGTCAAGTTCTATAAGAAGTTTTCTCATTTGACGTCGCATCTGAGAGTGTAATAAATCCATGCATTAAAAACGATAATCCACTAGTGGATTTAATATGCAAATTACGTCTTAATGTTATTCGTTGACGTCTACAAAACGTCGCGTTTCCTAATGGCGAAATTGTGACGTTTTAGTGTAAAATTTGCTAATAAAATGCGATTTTAGTGCATATGATAAATAGAATCTTGCATTCGTGCTCCTGTATTATTGAATTTATTAAACTCGTTGGTGAAAACGATAAGATGCTCAGCAGAGCCTCGCACCTTATATTTTTCCTCAACTCGTTTAATAAATTCAATAATACATGAGCACTCATGTAAGATCCTCTATATATCATATGACGTCGCTGTTATTCAGTGGATAACGTGTCATAAAAATCGTATGACCACACATGTTATAACACTTTGGCGCGTACACGTTCCGTCATTGACAACGTCCGTGACAACAATGCGTTTACTTATTGAAATAATGTTCATTTTGAAAGCGATAAAATCCCATTTAAAGATCATATGATAAACAGAATCTTACACTCGTGGTCATTTCATATGAAATTTATGAGACTTGCCGAAGGCTCGTTTCATAAATTTCAGATGAATTGACCACTCGAGTAAGATCCTCTACGTTTTCAATAATCAAAGTAACTTTTTATCATCGTCGGTGAAACCGGAGGCATGTCAACGCATTGTCGGTAAAACCGTGGGCGTTACGCTGCGTCACCGCGACCCAATCTCATCTTCTTACATGTGACTGCAGCGTTTGATACATGAAAACCTGCTGCAATCTTGCCTGAGTATCGCAATTATCCATCAGAAAAGAAAAAGAATTTTTTATCAGGTACATATTATTCTTTTCGTAGTGAAATGCCCATGTTCCGCCTTGCATGGTCATGTTAGTTTTGCATATTTTTACGTTAAAACGTGTTGAGACTGCATTTGTACCGTTTTTGAGCAGAGGGCGCACACAGCGTCTAAACCATGTAAATGAGGAAACGTATTTGAGGAAACCTGCCTGAATCACCTGGCGGTATACATGTAACATTGAATTTCAGCCCGTTTTAAATCCAGAGTTGGTTGTGGCCCTTTGAGACAGTATTTCAGTCTATATCGGGCCGTCTCCCAGAGAGAGGGGAAAAAGAAAAGAGAACTGATAGGTGAGAGAAAAATATCCGAACAACCCCCGCCCGCACCTACTGCAACACAGTAGGCCCTTGTCCTACTTTAATCCAAATAAGTAGGACGCCCCGGCACTGGCAGTTACAACCAACACCATCGCCCGACCACCATCACCCTTAATACAGGGCTACACGTATGCAAACAAAAAATTTAGCCGCGACACGACAAAACAAATAAAGTGGCATTTGCGCCCAGCGAAGACTCGGATCAGCCCGGGCATCCGCCCAGTCTGATCAGGGTCTTCGCTGTCCGCATGGAGCTAGCTTAGACCCTTAGCTACCCTTTAATGGCAAGCAAAGACTCTGAATAGACTGGGTGGATGTCCAGGCTGATATGAGTCTTCACTGGGCGCACATGTCACTTGCTGGTTTCGTCTTGTCGCAGCTCAATTAAGCTCTGTATGTGTAGTTGCTTTCCTTTGGGATCGCTGGGCTCATGCTTAACACTTTGAAATAGATGACTGCTAAAAAGCCAGCGGTAGGGTCAAGTGAGGTAAATTCCGACAGCAGGTAAATTCGGACAGTGACATTGTTTCCTTTATATGTCAGTTGTTCGTAATTAAAACAAATATGACTAGACAAACAGTGAAAATCCTGACGAGACGGGTCATTATGAACCGTCTAATCTGGATTTTCACTTATTGCAATGGTATGTCCGAATTTTACCTGCTGTCCGAAGTTACCCGACTCGAGCCTGGTGAAGCTTTGCAAACATAAATAGAGGATCTTACACTCATGGTCATTTCATACGAAATTTATGAAACGAGCCTATGGTGAGTTTCATAAATTTCATTTGGCGAGTTTCATAAATTTCGTATGATATGACCATTAGTGTAAGATTCTGTTTATCATATGACCCTTTGAAATGGGTTTTAACGCCTTCAAAATGAACAATATTTCAATATATAAACGCACTGTTGACATGGACGTTGTAAATGACGTTACATGTACTAGCCAAAGTGGTATTACACGTGTGTTCATACGATTTTTATGACACGACGTTATTCACCGAATAACAGCAAGTCATATGAAAATTACGAACAGTTTGATAAAACCGAGACGCCAATTTTTGTTCTTGTATGGAATTCCAGAGGCAGTCTTTATAGATTTTTTTTTTCATTCGCAGTCAAACCGAAAGTTATTTAGTATAGTTTCATTTCACTTACAAGTATATCATATAAAAAGATACTATAAATAGATGGCAGGAGAACGATTGAAATGTGTTCAAGTTTTACAGAAAGTGACCTATTTTTTTCTATTTCTGATTAGTCTTCGATTTATCATGTCATTTCTCCAAACTACTAAAATTAGAATATTTGAAATTTAACTCACCGTATTTACACGTATTACAAGACGAGGTTTTCCCTTCTTAAATAGATTCGTCTTCTAAGACGAATCTAGATCTTTGGGATTGTTTTGGACGAGAAAATCCCATTTTATAGCTGAAATACATAAGACTGATTTACATATCTGTAGTAATTTCGAAAGCATGAAATTCCATTTTATAACCGAATAATTATGGTTCATTTTTGTTCTGTTACAGTAACAGTATGTGAAACAGGCGGACCAAAGAACTTAGTATGTCCCCCTGGGAGAAAAATCCAAATTACTTCAGTCCTGCACGGACGGACACGTGCAGTACCTCCCACCACGTGTAACCCGTATAGTAAAACAATTACAAACTTCAACTGTGTTGGTGGAGCAAGAGAACTGACTTATGTCAAAAACCAATGCGATGGAAAACCAAACTGTTCAGTGAAAAATGATTATCAAATATTGGGTGACCCCTGCCCGGGGCAGCCAAAATTCCTGAAAGTAGATTACACGTGTGTGAGTTCCCTGTCGACAACGACCCCAGTAAGAACTACTTCAACCACACGGAAAACAACACAAACAACGAAAGCACAGACAACAACACAGGCAGTGCCAATAAAAGGTATGGTGAATAGTCCAACTTTTCTTTTACAATAAGCAAGTAATTTTAAACTGTTTTGCGCATACAATTTCTTGCCATTTCATGCAAGATGTTTAAAATATGCCTGGTTATCTAAATAGAGTACAATATATATTGTGCAAAATATTTGTGGCATTTTTTTATTTTGCAATTTTTCTCATTACTGAAGTGAACATTGAGCAAAATTAAAGTACATTGAAAGGAACCGTATTCAGGGCTTGAGATACCACGGGGCTACAGAAGTCGTCTTTAAAAACGATATTGGGGAAAAGCGATAAGCATGGAAGGGGTCACTAGCCGAAATTCGCACCAATTGAAAAGCAAAAATGATAAAAATGGCAAGCATGTGATTTTTTGTACGGTCTTTCTCAACATTTTCATGCTCAGTTATCTTGTCAAAGCTATTGATTGTGTAAAATATGGTTAAGCTTAACAACTGACGAAACTTAGCATGCGCCATTGACGTTAAAACGTTATAATTCGGTCCAATATGCATTGATTCACAGGTGCTTCAGTTCAATGCAGAATCAAAATCCGAGAAAAAGCAATAGGCTAAAATTAAAGGTCACGCCATGATTATTTAACTGTGAAGTTTCTTCATTGAAGTTTAACGTAACTGTGAGAAAATGATAACGTTAGTCTAAGGGTGATTCATCAAATTAGCGAAAGTGCTCATCAAAACAGCGAAAAAAAAAACATCGAAACAGCGCAGGAATTTCTATAGATTTCAGAAACCCTGCTGATCGAATTAGCGCAAATATTTTAGGCAGTTACCTGTGGAGTTACCTAAAATTATAACATTATGTATAGACTTCTCAAAGTCCACGTGAAATATACGGCACTGGATATCCAAAGCTATTTCAGAACAGACTCTATGATGACGGTCCACATTTTGTGGTATGTATCTTGTGTCTTGTTCGGTAACAGTACACTAATGACATAATGTCCATTCTCTGTGCCATATATTGTATAGAGCTGCATGGAAAATGTTGGGCAGTACTTAAAAGTTCCATCTTTAAATATTCCATCTAATGTCGTACTACACAAAGTCTCCAAGTTCTCCTTGCAAGGAAAGACAAGCTGATGTTGGCTTGTATTTACTAGACAAGTTACATGTACAAGTGAGTGAACACTGAATTTGCGCTAAATCAATGAGCCGGTTTCGCGCTAAATCAATGACAGGGGAAATTTTTTGTTTGCGCTAATTTGATGATAAGCCAGTCTGAGACTTTTGACTTATGCTCAGTAACCGGGAAGAATTTTCTTTCCGCATTGTATACATTATCATATCGGTAGCTACCAAACAATCATACACTCAAAAGGGATTCAAGAAATATATCGACTAGAAACAATTTTTAAGACGATAACGTAAAAACAAGGGAAAACTTCAAATTTTCGAACTTTGTAAACCTCATACTCGTAGCATATTCAAATGTTTAGAGCGTTTTCCTTTATTTTAACAGCAAACCAGCCGCCTCATTATGGTTTTGGCTTTTGTGCATGATCCTAAATGTCGTTCAGATACAATGGTCATAAAAACTGACGTCACGATAGTTCAAACGCTACAATTGAACAATCTTGAATCTTTTACATTCCAGTCCATCTCGAATGATCGGCCTTTGTATCTTTATGCAGTAAAGTGAAAATAAAATCCTAATATGGTGGATCTGACACATACCAAAAATTGCTATATTTATTGTGCAAAGTATAGCTAGTACTGTTTGATTTCATATAACTAAACGTATAAACGTACTCATGCAAATAACAACAAATTACCAAAATAATCATATTACTTTAAAGAAGATCTCCGAGAATATAAGCGGTAAAACCAAACTGTTAGGTGAAAAATGATTATGCATTCTTATCTAATTTATTCTGTTTTATATCATTCTTATGCTTTCAGCATTCCGAAATGTAATATGTGGTTTAAAGACTGGGAACTTTGTATGTCCACCAGGACAAGAAATCTCGATAACAAATGTGTTTTATGGTCGCAAACCACCTCTCAATTTGACTCTCTGTAACCAATATAACTCCCCTATTCCACCAAATACGAACTGCCGAGGTAATGGCACTGCTTCAAGATATGTAAGGAATCTGTGTGATATGAGACAGACATGTTCTGTAATGAATGACTGGACGAAGCTGGGACCAGATCCTTGTCCTGGTATTCCTAAATACCTCCAAGTTGATTACCATTGTTCGCCGATAACGACAACCTCAAAGACGACAACCACGCCAGCTACGACAACCCGAAAAACGACATCGACCACCACGCCCACAACTACTTCGACCACGCCCACTACTACTACGACCGCGCCTACAACAACTAAGACCACGCCAACAACTTCTAAGACCACAACCAAAACTACGACCACGCCTACAACTACAAAGACCACGCCCACAACCACTGCAACAACACGCAGGACTACAATTAAAACAACCACTGTTCCAACAACAACAACACAAGTAACAGCAGCAGCATCCGGTAAGCTGAATAGATTGCATTTCTTTTACAGTGTATGGATTCACTGTCATTGCTCTCCTATGAGATTTTTTTGTTTAAGTTAAGAGAAACGCCTGCAGTGAGGACTTTTCTTAGGATGCCGATACTCAACGCCATCAGTTGAAGTTATAGTCTTTTATAGAGTTGAGAAC
Organism: Ctena decussata; assembly: GCA_963989385.1. Classification (NCBI taxonomy): domain Eukaryota; kingdom Metazoa; phylum Mollusca; class Bivalvia; order Lucinida; family Lucinidae; genus Ctena; species Ctena decussata. Next base: position 56,862,639 of record OZ022504.1, read on the forward strand.
CATCTATCATCCTGTTGCTTTTCACCTTTTACAAAATATTTAAGGAATGGATTTCATTTTTCTGATGTTTATCGAAGTATAAACTACATTGGGTCGCGTGCTAAGTGGGTGAATCCCGAAGGGGTTCATGTCAACTTTGCTAGCGACCCAGTGTAGTTTATACTTCGATAAACACCAGAAAATTAAGTACATTGCTTATATTTACATTCTTTTCTATCCATTATTTGACCACAAATTTGCGTTTAGGGGCTACAGTTGAAGCAGAAAAACATTTCTACGAAGTTTTTCTACTAAAAGCGGAACAGCGTCAACGACGTAACAAGACGTCATAACAGTGGGAACGCAGACTCATCACATTTGAGTAATTTATTTTCTGAACGTCGTCTACGCACAAAGAAATAATCCCTAACAAAATGGCGGCGAAAATTCAGTAAAAATTGCTCCTAATTATGCCACTTTTTATTGCTACTACGATGACTGACACTACTAGAAACACGAATCAGGGAAATATTTTGGCTATTATTGTGAGCTTGAAATCATTTCAAGACCCCACTGAACTTCCTTAAATAGAAAATAATAGACACAATCTGATGCACCCAGTTCGTATTTAAACCAAAGACCCCTAAACCCTTCGATAGATTATTTTGCAAAGAAAATTGTCCTATAAACCGATTTCGAGGACATTGTAAAATTTTCATAGCTGGGGTGCTTGTCGTCCTTCTTGTAAGGTAATATAACGGGAGAAGATCTGATGACGGAGAAATCAATCAATATTCGAATATGGAAATTAAAAGCGCGTGCAAGTGTTAGACTATGTTGAATGTTTTGTATGATGATCATCTTTGACGTAACAATAGTTTTTGCTTTCTCAAACTATTAACAGTGGGAACGCAGACTCATCACATTTGAGTAATTCATTTTCTGAATGGTCGTCTACGCACAAAAAAGTAATCCCTTTTTTCGCCGGAGAAAAATGGCGGGAAATTTTTGTCAGAAACAGCCCCAAAATAATGCTCATTTGAAAAGATATGCAGTCGTGGTTTTCTGACGGACCAGATCACAATGAAATTTTATGTTTTATTATTGAAATCAGATGCATATCGGTACCTCAATGCAGTTTGCACACCCAAAACAACGATCACGATTTGGCAACCGTTTTTCAGAAAATTAAAACCCTAAGACAGTACCCCAAAGTTATTTTGCAAAGAAAATTGTCCCAAAAACCAAATTAGATGCCATTATAACTGAACCGTAGTTCATACATTCGACCGTCTTTCAGCGAGGTATATCTACGGGAGAAAGTCTATTTACGTTGAAAATCGATAATGAAGTTGGTCATTTTTACAGCACGTGTAAAGATTAAAAAAAGGAAGTTTAGAATGAATCACAGTGCAATGTAAGTGTCTACTTGTTTCTATAAATACGATTTTGAGGGCTGACAACCACACCTTCACCCTCAACCACCCCACCCCCTCCCCACACACTCCTGCACATGCTGTCCCCAACACTCACAACCACCTGGTGAGACAGTCAAACCTCGTACAACCAGCTGAGCTACAACTGCATATGTGTCATTGTTCCAGACTGCATTCTGCGAGATTTGAGCAAGTTTTAGTGAGATTGATTCGATAACATGATGAAGATCAGGACTCATTCACAGCTAACTGCTGGACCTGCACTTTTGGTGGGGTAGGCCAATTTATTTGCAACTGCCTATCTACCCACCAAAATCCTCCCTAACCACCACTCCCCCCCCCCCCCCCCCCCCCCCCCAAAGTCAGTTTGGACAGCCGATTCTTTTTTTTTCTTTTTTTTTAAGATAGCAAATTTACCCTGATCAACCTGCATAATAAGACAAAGAGGTCTGACCAAACAGTGTAGACCCAGGAGCAGTCTGTCTGATCTGGGTCTGCACTTTTTGCCTTAATACCTGCTATTTTGGGTACACCATTTGTGGGTGAAATAGATATGTTCAAAATGTAGGATGCTGTTATCTTAATATTATGGGTAATTAGTGTAACTGTGTGTGACATTTTATGTAGAACTATTATTTGTTTTTGTTGTTTCCATAGTTTGCAGGGATTAAAAAGAAAGCCTACCTACCTACCCTCAAAAAAATCCTAGTTAATAGGCAACTGCAAACAAAATATTTTTATGCTTGGCCTGTGGCTGAGATGGGAGGGGGGAAAAGGGGCATGAAGAAATATATTCTGTAGAATTAAATGCCAAAAGTTATGTTTTATCTTAAATCTCTTAAAGAACGTCGCTTATACGTCCAACCTGATTGGAGAACCATGGTTTGTTTTGACGTCACTAAACGTCATATAACGTCGCGTGAACCAATGTAGTTATTAAAGTATTCTAATGATTTACCATAGGGCTTTTCAATAAATGCACAGATATTGTAAATATACTTAGTAAAACAATTGAAGGATATTAGATTTTAATCATATTTGTGACTTTTAATGCAATATATACCAAATTAAATGTGCGTGCATGTACTTGTACCGGGCATATGCAATAGATGCGCAGGATTAATTAACGTCACGCTACAGTGGTTACTGTAAGGTACCATTCCAAATATACTGACCCCCTAGTGCAAAAAATCACAAACAATTAAAATTGAGTTTAAACCTGCTGTTTCGGAAGTTATTTACATAGGCACCTTGCCTGATCATTTACGCGTCCCTTACAATATTCTGATGCCGACTATTCTGCTGCTGATAAAGGCGAAACTAACGAATATCCAGGGCAGTGAGTAGGAGTAGTCTTGAGACTTCAGATTTGCAAATGTGTCAAATCCTTTTATTGTGTAACTAACGTTTTACGGGAATGATGGTCTCCTTATGGTAAACCATTCACCTCCCTGAAAGCGGTATTAATAACAATATAGCAATAACTATGCATGTTTGTGACTTCATAATGTAGGGGTTATTCCATTTGGAGCGGTACTGTACTGTAACCACTTAAGCGTGACTTTTATTGGTCAGGTTTTTAATTGTAAGATACCAGATACCATTGAAAGCATACATATTGAAATTTGTAAAGATTTTGTTTTAAGTAAAAATAATCATAGAATTTTAATATCCTTCAATTGTTTTACTAAGTATATTTAATGGTATACCAAAGTTATTGACCACTTGCAAAATTTCACAATTATTGCTACTTTTGCAGGCAGCTCATCACAGCTTGTCTGCTCACCTAATCAACAAACTATAAGATGCTCGCCAGGAAATCAAATTGCCATTGATTATGTTCTGTACGGACGGACAAATCTGAATATTTGCAACCCAGGCCATGCTGCCATCACTAACTTAAACTGCGTGTCAACACAGACCAGCACACGCACAGTGGAGGGCTACTGCAACACTCAGTCAGCGTGTATACTGAAGGCTGACAGTCAGTGGTTGGGTGAAGACCCTTGTCCTGGAACACCGAAATATCTACAGGTGAGGTGTACAGAATCAAACTGAATTCATACACGCCGCTATGGCCGCTGCAGATGCCCAGAAAAGATGGGTATTTATGATAATCCTGGGACATTTCTCCATAAAAAAAACTATGAAGTGACCCCTCATTAGAACCGTCTCGGTGAGACGGTTTTAACGAGGGGTCACATCATATGTTTATATGGAGAATAACTAGAATTTATCTTAGAATTATCTTCAAATACTCACCTCATCTGAGCCTTTGCCACCGTAGAGGCCTACTGCAACATCCAGTCAGCGTGTATGTTGAAGGCTGACAGCCAGTGGCTGGGAGAAGACCCCTGTCCTGGAATACCGAAGTACCTACATATAAGATGAACAGAATCGAATCAAATTCCATTTAGGTTTGCTTCCAGGCCCAAACAGATATAGTCCAGTACAACAACAGAACCAGTTTATCTTAAAAATATATTGGTCCCATCGATCTCACTAGCTGAAACACAGACAGAGAAATCTACAGAAACATAAACAAGTGATTTTACGCCTCTTTTGCTCACTTCTTTGAGGTAATTAGGTATTCCTCCATGAGTTCCCGCCATTCTAAGAAAGGCAGACAACACTTACGAATTTCTGTTTGCTTCTCTAGGCGACTAAACCCTTACCATAGGGGCCAACTCTTAGAGGAAACATTCGCCTTTATACAGTCACGAAAATGAACATATTGTAAATGTGTCGTATGGAAAGGGCTGTAACTAATGTTGTGAGAACTTGTTAATTGCTTGTTTCAAAGGCAATACAATATGATTAAATTAACGGTAATAAATGTCAATGACGTGTGAAAAGCGAAGACTCATATCATCTGCATAGACATATATTTATCATATGACGTCCCATCTGAGAGTGTAATAAAGCCATGCATTAAATGCGATAATCCACTATTGGATTAAATATGCAAATTACGTCGTAACGTTATACGTTGACGTCCATAAAAACGTCGCGTTTTCTAATGGCAAAATCGTGACGTTTTAGTGCAAAATATGCTAATAAAATGCGATTTCAGCGTCATATGATAAATAGTATCTTGCATTCGTGCTCATGTATTATTGAATTTATTAAACTCGTTGGGGAAAACGATAAGATGCTCGGCAAAGCCTCGCATCTTATCTTTTTCCCCAACTCGTTTAATAAATTCAATAATACATGAGCACTCATGTAAGATCCTCCATATCTGTTATGTTATCTGATGTTATGAGTCATCAAGACTACTCTGACCAGACTACACAGTAGCGCTGGCTAATACGATTCTTCCGACTGTTGGTACATGCTGCTTGTTTTGCAAACTATTTGATATGCATGTTTGACGTATGCTAGGGCTGTGATTGCGAGGTTAAGTACTGTAGCCTTCTTCTAATCCCACCTTTTACACTGTAAAAAAAATCCGTAGTTTTTACGGTAGAATAACTGGCAACCGGCTGCTAGTCCATTTCCCATTATTTTTATGGTGGCCCGTAAAATTGCAGGAATCATCAAACAGAGTAGGATAGAAAAGAACAGATGTTGTTTTGGTCATAAAGCCCTTCAATTCTATAAAAGGTATTTTTGAGTGCTGACAGTTAACAAAACACTTCCAAATCGTGATTTCCAAAAATGTTCTACAGGCAAACGCCCGTAAAAATAACGGTGAATTAATGGCAGCCAGCTTCCAGGTATTTTACCGTAAAATCTACAATTCTTTTACAGTGTAGGAGGTCTGAGCATGTCCAGGAATAGTGTGGTTAGGTTAACTGACCGTCCCGACATGACCACAGCTCATTACCGTGGACGTAAAGCAACAAATCAATCAATCAATTCTTCTACTCCCACCCTCTGGCACAGTCATAGGATTAAGTTGAAAGGAAATAAACGGTTGATACTGCGGTTGATCAACTGCGGCTGAGATTGCTTTATACTTGATGTGTAACAACAATAATGACTATGAAAAACTTAAACGCCTTTATATCTGTAGGTATATGCTACCCTTTTTAGGTAAACTATCACTGTGACCCGCTTCTTCCACCTACTACAACAACCACGCCTACAACAACTACAACCACGCCAACAACGACAACAACCACGCCTACAACGACCACTACAACCACGCCCACAACGACCACTACAACCACGCCCACAACGACCACTACCTCCACTACAACCACTACCACTACAACCACACCTACAACGACCACAACAACGACCACTCCCACAACCACTACGACAACGCCCACAACCACAACCACCACGCCTACAACCACGACGACCACGCCTACAACCACAACGACCACCCCAACAACGACCACGACGACATCAACTACTACAACAACGCCTACAACAACTACGCCTACAACGACTACCACAACAACGTTACCAACAACAACTACGACAACGCCCACGACTACTACGAGCACACCAACTACAACAGTAACTAGCTCTACAAGGCCTACAACCACGCCGACTACAGCAAGTACAACACCACCTACTACATTTCCACCATATGTACCATTCCAAGCGCCGGCTAATGTGCCTGCAGGTAAAAATGTAGAAGTGATAATCACTACCTTAGCCTCCTTTGATCGGCATGGTAGTGATACGAGCCCATCTCCGCAGTGTAACACTGAAAAATGATTCACTTTGCACCAGTCTGCCATGAAAATACTGCATAATGCAACTTATTTAATAATTTGTTAAAAAAACAACTGAGTATAATTGTGGCGGTACCTTACCAATAACAATCTCACCTCACTGATTTGGTGATGGTAATGTAAAGTCAACTCTCGATATCTCAAAGTCGAACTTCAGCCCAAACTACCGATATCTCAAAGTAAATTTAAATTTTCTGGTACCAGAAAATTTACTTTGAGATATTAGTAGTTTGAGATCACATGAGTTGAAATGTAAATAAAAATAGCAAATACAGGTGTTGATATAAGAAGATACTTTGAGATATCAGTGTTCGAGATATCGGGAGTTGACTGTATTTGTGTTGTGCATTAGTACTGTACATGTAAACAAACAAAAATGGCTTCCAAACCAGTGATGAAAAAATGACATTGACAAATATTCAGTGAGTTAAGATTGTTATTGGTAAGATACCACCACAACTGTACTCATATTATTTAACATATTATTAAATAACTTGAATTATGCAGTATTTTCATGGCAGACAGATGAAAAATGAATCACTTCTCAGTGTTACAATGTATAGATAGGCTCGCATCACTACCGTGCCGATCGAAGGAGGCTGAGGTAGTAATTATCATTTCTAGTGACAATACAGAGATCCAGGTGCCCATTTCATTAACATCTTAAGCCTAAGACTATCGTAAGTTCCATATGGCTTTATGGAACTTACAAAACTCTTATGATTAAGATGTTTAGTGAAACGGGCACCAGATGTATATTTTTTCCATGGTTAATAAGTTCTGAAAGAGTATTCATTGGAAATAAGACACACAAACAAGAAAGAAAACAGATTGCCCAGTTTTGTTGAGTCTCTTCAAAGTTTATCAGAATGACCTGTATGATCCAAAACAAAAAGTCCAGGAAAAACAACACGCCAAATGATTCTGGGACAGTTTGCTCATTTCTCATTGACATTTTGCTTATTTGTTCTTAAGTTATCCCCATCTTGGCAAGGCGGTACAAATTATTTTAATGGAAAAAGAAAGGAAATTCTCTCAGACTTATCATCAAAGCCCAACTTTTGTTTGAGTAATAACTTATTTTCGAAGGAGTCGCCATAATTATTACTGGGCCCATACGTAAACACTTAGTTAAGTACAATTTATATAAAAATAAAGAGTACACCATGCTGATTTTATTAATATCGCTATCCTTTTTCTGTATAAGGCTCCCAGGTTTGCCACGAATATCTAGTTTCCGGACCACATGGTGTTCCTGATAGTCATCTGACAGCATCTAGCCAATGGCATTCTCGCCTGCCTAATGACAACAACGGACCAGAGAGATCTCGTCTGTTCACGCAGGCACATGACTACGGAAACGGTACTTACGCCAGAGGGGCGTGGTCCGCTGGGTATAATGACAAAAATCAATACATACAGGTAAGAAGCTTTGTCAGTTGCAGTGCTTCGTTTTAATCTATTCCCAGCAGACACATGACGTCGTAATGACGTCGTTTCGACATCTATGCGACGTAAAGACGTCGCATCGACCTCAAAACGACGTCATTTCGACGGCATCTGTCCTGTGGGTTTAATGCCTTGAGGCTCACAGCTGAAGCAGGCCCATTTTCGACATGTGAGGTGTATGATCGGATTTTAGATACAATTCCTGTATATGAACCCATAATAATACAGCCTTGGCCAGACGCACGCTCTGTGTGAACAATGATTACCAAGATAATTTTTATGGGACGCCAGGCATTTGCTGTACGAATAACATCAGTTAGATTTAATTAAATCTACTTTGTTGCACTGGAAAGTTATCATGGGTTTAAGTGCAAATTTGTTTTCTGAAATTCATGAACAGAAACTTGACTTTTTCTAGTTCTCAGATGCAATATCACAAGAAATTTGATAGTCAAAGAATTCCTTTTATCACCTAAACCGCGTAAGATTCCATGAGTGATATGAGAATAAATTACAGGCATTCTGCTTTTAAGGTGGAGCTGTTAAGACCCAGTCTTGTACGAGGTATTGTTACCCAAGGACGTCACGTGAATCCATTAACATTATGCTGTGTACAGCGGGTCACTCAGTACAAGGTCATGTGGAGTAAGGATGGGGTCAACTGGAATATTGTTCAGGATTCACAAGGAAATGATAAGGTAAATACATGGAAGAAAAAGTTAGTCACCCTTTAGTGATTGATGCATCCTTTTCAGTAACGTCTAGGAAAGAATAAAAGCAGGCTCGGCGTTCTAACCACACTATTCCTGGGCAGGCCGGTTAACCAGTACTAAGTGCACATACTTTGTCAGTCACTGGCGAAAGTATGTGCACTTGGTACTGGTTAACCGCTCTGCCCAGGAATAGTGTGGTAAGGTCAACTGACCGTCCCAACATGACCATAGCTGTTTACCGTGGACGTGAAGCAACAAATCAATCAATCAATCGACGTTAATTTAATCCAGTCTTATATGTTTTTTGTCATGAAATTGCTAATAGATATCTAAATATCTAATTAATGATGAAGAATTATTTTAACTGTGCGCTGGTGCCATCAAAAAGAATATATGTTGAGTACCTGCTTTCTCTTGTTGTTGCTGTGTTTACTGGAAGGGTCAGTTTGCACAACCTTAAAAGTTACAAAAAACACTGAACTGTTCAAAATTGGAGCATTCACATGGTTTTACAATGCAGTAATGCGTCAGAAAGGTTCAGTAGATGGAATGGCAAACAATGTAGACCCAGATCAAACTGCTCCTTTTGAAACAGTCTGATCTGGGTCTTTTCGGAGCAGACTAAGTTGGGTCTGTAATTTTTGCTTGGACCTTACAACTTTTAAGGTAGGTTTGAGAATCAGAAGCATTTATAACGTTTAAGTGATGAGCCAGTAGAATGTCTTAGAAATTATTCGGACGTTTTTTTCGACAAACATTGTTTTCTGAAGATAAAATACAAATACAAAAAAACACAAAAAAAACAAGGGCATACATGGTCTGATTTTTAAATTTTAATTGCTTTTTATCAGATGTTTCCGGGGAATATCGATGAAGATTCTTTGGTAACCCACATGTTGGAATGTCCTGTTATTGCCAGATTTGTACGTTTACTTCCGCAAAGCTGGACCAATCATATTGCTATGAGATTTGACGTCATTGGTTGTCAAGCAGTAACAGGTAAAAGTTCCTTTATTTTCATAATGTTCGCGGAAGAAGAAATAATTGTATAATGTGTTCACCCTTAAGGCTCTAAAAAGCAGACGACAAAATTAACGTTTGCAAAATTTAAAAAAAAACTAGAAAATGTGTTTGTAAAACACTATGCCCCAACTACATGCCTAACCCGAACTAGGTCAATGAAAAGGAACAAAAAATCAGGTCTGCTACTTTTTTTTATTTTCCACTTACCTATAAAATATCAAGGCCAAAGCAGTTACAATTCTTGAGTAATAGATCAACCCTAAAATATTATGTACAGACAAGAAAAAGGATATAACTCTGTCAATAATGAATGCAACATAACGTAACCATCATTAGATTGATCGACATATCAAATACTATTAATAAACCAAACACGAAATGTCTAGGTCAAACTGTTCAAAAGTTGAAAAACTGCCGAACTCAATCAAGGGGCATCTTCAGTCAAATACTAACAAACTTAGCTCAAACGTTAATCAGGTGATCTACACCTTAGGCCCTACAAGAATGCCAAATATGAACAACTTAGCTCAAATACTTTTTCCAAAATTTTGCTAACAAACTTACTTATTTTTCGAAAAGGGGCAGAACTCTGTCAATAATGAACTCAACATAGCTTGATTATCAATAAAAAGATCAACACATCAAATACTATTACTACATCAAAAGTCAAGACCATTCCCCGTACAGGACAGCTCGCCTGCAAAGCCTTGCCCATCACATAAAAAACTTTAACAAAACTTTAAAGTGAAAAAACTTTAACGTAAAACTTTAAAGTGTGAAGCCAACGCCGACGTCCAAGTGACAACAATAGCTACAGGCGAGCTAAAATCGGGGGTCTAGGTCAAATAGTTCAAACGTTGAAAAAATGCCGATAACAAAGGGGCATAATTCATTCAATGTTTTTACGAAATTAGCCCAAAGGTAAATCAGAAGATCTTCACCTTCGGTCCTACCAGTATGCTAAAAATGAACAACCTAGCTCAAATACTTTTTCCAAAATTTTGCTAACAAACTCAAAATCAATTTTTCGAAAAAGGGCCATGACTCTAAAACTACATGGTCGATGGAAAAGAAATAAAATATGGGTATGCTTATTTTCTATAGTCTATCCACCTATATGTTATCAAGGCTCCAGCAGTTACAGTTCTTGAGTAAGGGATCATACCTAACCTGTTTTGTACAAATAAGAAAAAGGGGCATAACTCTGTAAACAATGAACTCAACACAATGTAATTATCATCAAAATGATCGACACATCAAATACTATAAGTATACCAAAAATCAGGTCTCTAGGTCAACCGGTTGAAAAGTTGGGAAAATGGCCAAGTTAACAAAGGGGCATAATTCAGTCATTTTTTATGAAATTAGCCAAGAGCTAATCAGGTGATCTACACCTTAGGACCTACTTGTATGCCAAATATGAACAACCTAGCTCAAATACTTTTTCCAAAATTTTGCTAACAAACTTACATCTAATTTTTCGAAAAAGGGCCATAACTCTAAAACTACATGGTCAATAGAAATGAAATAAAATTCGGGTCTGCTTATTTTCTATGGTCTTTCAAACTACGAATAATCAAGGCTCCAGCAGTTACAGTTCTTGAGTGAAGGATCATACCTACTCTGTTTTGTATAAATAAGAAAAAAAAGGGGCGTAGCTCTGTCAATATTGAACTCAACACAATGTAGTATCATCAAAATAATCAACACATCAAATACTATAAGTATACCAAAAATCAGGTCTCTAGGTCAACCGGTTCAAAAGTTGGAAAAATGCCAAAGTTAACAGGGGCATAATTCAGTCATTTTTTTATGAAATTAGCCCAAAAGTTAATCAGGTGATCTACACTTTAGGCTCTATCAGTATGCCAAATATGAACAATCTAGCTCAAATACCTTTTCCAAAATTTTACTAACAAACTTACTTTTAATTTTTCGAAAAAGGGGCATAACTCTGAAAGTACATGGCTGACGGAAAAGAAAAAAAGTACGGGTTCACTAATTTTTTATTATCTTACCACCTATGAAATATCAAGACCCCAGCCTTTACAGTTCCTTAGTTACAGAGCATACCCAAAGTGTTACGGATGGACGTAACGAACGGACGGATGGACGGACGGACAAGCCCAAAGCAATATGCCCCCTCAACTTCTTCGAAGTTGGGGGCATAAAAACAGTTCGTCCAAGCTATATATTATATCGAGAATTCAAGGAAGATAGGGCAAACTGTTTAGAGGAGCCAGAACAGACGGTCTATCAGGACCTTCGCTGTTTGAAAATGCAACTACATGTATATTCGTTTTGGGGCGCTTTAAGGGTCAAGAAACTATTTAAATGTAATATAACTTGCAGTATATATTTCCGAGAGCTATAAATCAGCTTGTAAAACCACCATTTGCTAGAGTTTTGATCTTTGTAAATGCAAATAATCATTAATTAAATCTCATATTATTCAGCTGACATTGGTAAATGTCCACGTGGATGGCTGGAGCTAGCCGGAACTGACAAATGCTACTTGTTTACCACCGGAAGTGACTCGCTATCATGGAATGATGCCAAAAGGAGCTGCAAATTGCAGCAAGGTCACTTGGTTGATATTGACTCGATCAAAGAGAGGGTAAGAAACATGAACCAATTTTTTAAAACAAGAGGGCCATGAGGCCCTGAATCGCTCACCTGAACAATTGGCAAGGTGGCTTATACTTATCATGTCTGAAATTGTCAAAATATGAGTTTTGGGTCAAAAGTCAAAGAATGACCATGACCACTTGTACTCATAAATCTTCATGTACTCATTACACAACCATATATACCATTTTTAGGCCAAAATCTCCAAAACTTTCCATGAAATCTTATGTTCTAGCATTTTCCCATATTTGACCATGCCGCAAAAAAGGTCAAGGTAAACCCAAGGTCACCATTTGAACAGTCTTGGTGGTACTCTAGTACTCCATGTTATTTACCAAGTTTCAGGGCCATAGGTGTATTGGTTCTGGGGAAGAAAAATATTAAAGATTTATTCCGTAAGCGGTAATGGCGGCCAAGTTGGTCATGTGACCTGAACCGTTTGAACAAATTTTCATTCAATCAACCCCTGGAGGCTCTATATGAAATGTGTTCACAATTGGCCCTTTGGCTTTTGAGGAAATGGTTGAAAATGTCAAAACATGAGCAATCTGGATCAAAGGTAAAAAAATGACCTTGACCTCTAAGTCTTGTACTCATAATTCTTCATGAACTCATTAAGACAACTGTATATACCATTTTTTTAGGTCAAAATCTTCAAAACTTTCCATGAAATCTTATGTTCTACCATTTTCCCATATTTGACCTTGCTGCAAAAGGTCAAGGTCAACACAAGGTCATAATTTGAACAATCTTGATAGTACTCAAGTACCCAGTGCTACTTACAAAGTCTCAAGGCCATCGGTCAATTGGTTCTGGAGATGAAGATTTTTAAAGGTATTTACCATATATGGGCATGGCGGCCATGTTGGTCATGTGACCTGGACCGTTAGAAAATATTTTCATTCCATCAACCCCTCGAGGCTCTATATGAAATTTGGTTTCAATTGGCACAGTGGTTTTAGAGCAGATTGTTTGAAATTGTCAAAATTTGAGATTTCTGGGTCAAAGGTCAAAGAATGACCTTGACCTCTTGTACTCAAAAATCTTCATGTACTCATTAAGATGATTCTATATACCAATTTTTAGGCCAAAATCTTCAAAACTTTCCATGAAATCTCATGTCCTAGCATTTTCCCATATTTGACCTTGCCGTAAAAAAGGTCAAGGTCAACCCAGGGTCATAATTTGAACAATCTTGATAGTACTTGAGTACCCAATGCTACATACCGAGTTTCAAGGCCATCGGTCTACTTGTTCTGGAGAAGAAGATTTTTAAAGGTTTTTACCATATATGGGCGTGGTGGCCATGTTTGTCATGTGACCTTGACCTTATGCACAAATTTTCATTCCCTCAACCCTTGGAGGATCTGTATGAAATTTGATTACAATTGGCCTTGTGGTTTTTGAGGAGATTGTTTGATATTGTCAAAATATGAGAGTTCTGGGTCAAGGTCAAAGAATGACCTTGACCTCTTGTACTCATAAATCTTCATGTAGTCATTAAGATGACTGTATGTACCAATTTCTAGGCCAAAATCTTCAACAGTTTCCAAGATATCTTATGTTGCAGCATTTTGCCATATAAAAGCATGAGTAATGAAATTTGACCTTACCGTAAAAAAGGTCAAGGTCAACCCAAGGTCATAATTTGAACAACCTTGGTAGTACTCGTGTACCCGATGCTACATACCAAGTTTCAAGACCATCGACCTATTGGTTCTGGAGAAGATTTTTTCAGGTTTTTACCATATATGGGCATGGCGGCGTTGGTCATGTGACCAAGACCGTTTGAACAACTTTTCGTTCCTAAGGTCCCAGGAGGCTCTATATGAAATTTGGTTACAATCGGCCTAGCGGTTTCAGAGGAGAAGTCGTTTGAAATTGTGGACGGACGGACGGACGGACGACGGACGGACGACGGACGACGGACGCCGGAGCCTTACCATCCTATAAGCTCCCCCGGAGCCTCTGGCTCAGGTGAGCTAAAAATCAGGAGATAGAGCCCGACCCCATACACTGCAAAAAATCAGGAGATTTTACGGTAAAATAACTGGCAACCAGCTGCCAGTCATTTTACCGTTATTTTTACGGGCGCCCGTAAAATTGCAGGAGTCATCAAGCAGAGTGGGACAGAATGGAGCAGGTGTCGGTTTGGTCAGATAGCCCTTCAACAATACAAAGTAATTTTCGAGTGCGACCAGTTAACATATAACTTCCATCTCGTGATTTCCAACAATGTCTTACAGGCAAACGCCTGTAAAAATAACGGGAAAAGGATTGGCAGCTGGTTTCCAGTTATTCTACTTTAAAGTCTACTTTTTTTACAGTGTACGTTTTAACAGCTGTATACTGGCTATGATTTCGCTTTCTCTAAGAGTCGCCCTTTTGCAGGAGGGACAAATATACTTTCTGAGAAGAGAAATGTCCCAAAGGCCATGTATTCATATACCTAAAACATTTATTCAACGTCCAGCTATTCAAACCTTGAACACTGATTTCAAAAATGAATGTGCCGTAGTCATGTACGAATTTAACGTCTACCCGATTATAGTTTAAAAATCCCTTTGTCAAAATGACATGAATATACAAACGGGCATATTTTACAAGTCCTTGTATTTTCTGTACTTTGCAGGATTTCATTCTAAAAGAGATTACTAGCCGTCCCCAGACTAGCATGTGGTGGGTGGGGTTGACTAACAGTCCCAGAAAAGATGCTAAGGATTATAAGTGGACAGACGGGAAAAGCCTGGATCCTAAAATATTGTAAGCTTGACAACTGTAATATATTCAAAGAAGTTTTTTTATAGATCTTCCACAGAATGTATACATGTGTACATGTCTGTGATATTGGTAATAGATTTCAGTATATCCAGATCAAAACTTTTCCGCCGCTTATTCATATACCCGATGTATTTTTGCAAAGAAACACTAAGAAGTGTTAAAAGGCATTTGTCAGTGTTAAGTTACAGTATGTGACGGAATTGTCTGGTAAATTTGAAAGTCAAAAACCGCTTCAGTCGGCGATAGAGGGCATATGCATCTTTGCAAACCACATTGCTGTCATAGGACGAGCCATGACTTCGAATAGTTTTGTTTGTTTGTTTGTTGTCTCCAAAGCCAACCTTTCTAGATGTTTTCTCTTTATTGCTGCCCTACCCCAACGAAGACTGAATGTAAATTGCATAGAAAACTGTTGCAATTCTGTCAGAGAGATTAGTGTAGTAACTAAGTACACACATATGTGTGTAATTCTGTCGGAGAGATTAGTGTAGTAACTTTAGTACACACATACGTGTGTAATTCTGTCAGAGAGATTAGTGTAGTAACTATAGTACACACATACGTGTGTAATTCTGTCAGAGAGATTAGTGTAGTAACTATAGTTCACACATACGTGTGTAATTCTGTCAGAGATTAGTGTAGTAACTATAGTACACACATACGTGTGCAATTCTGTCAGAGAGATTAGTGTAGTAACTATAGTACACACATACGTGTGTACTATAGTTACTACACTAATCTCTCTGACAGAATTGGACAAAATTAATTTATTCAAACGTCACAATCACGTGCACGTGGGGAGAACCGTAACTAATGTTGTTAGAACTTGTGGTCCAACCAAATTGCTTGTACTTTTTGTGGCAATAAAGTATGTTTAAACTAAACATACGTGTATATTAAAAAGAGCTGTAGATATGTTTTGGAAGCGAATGTTTGATATATTTTTTTATTTCTAGTCTAATAAAACAGTCAGCTTTGATAGTGGCAGTTCAAAAACTAACATATGCAACTTTACAGAGAAATAAGATAGAAAACAACTTATTCCTTTAAGTAAGAGTTTGATGCTTTAAAGATTGTCTCCCTCGTTTATTTTATGTTTTCAGAAACAAATATTTTAATAAAATTTCGTTAGGCAATATGTAATAGTCTCATAATTAGCCGTACAAGTTTTGAGAAAATGCACGTTTTCCCGATAAATGTGGAATGGAAAATAATCTTCAAATTAAAATGCAAATTACTTATTTCCTCACGGCCTGTAAGAACATCGAATTTGACCACGTGTGTCATGTGATCATGTACAGGTATTTTTCTTATTCGTGCACGTGATTGTGACGTTTGAATAAATTAATTTTGTCCAATAATGCGATTTCGAGCGCGGTTCGCGACTGTTTAAAATTTATCTTGTTGTTTGTTTAAAGTTACTTTTAGCAAATATTATTATCTTAACTCTGTTTCAAATGTATAGTTAGCCTATGTCGGAGGTATTGCATGAATTATTTCATCAGATCATTTTTTGTAATTATTATCAAGGGAGTAAATCTTTAACCCTAGGGAATAAAATGTATTCCATAAAGTATTTGTTTGAAGCTAATGCTTTGAAGAATGTTCCATTTGAATGTAAGTTTGATATTTTAGACAATGGAAGAAAGGTCAGCCCGACAATGGAGGCTATGGTGAACACTGTGGGGAATTCTGGAACAGAGAACTCAATGACGACAATTGTGATAACAAAAGACATTACATATGTGAGAAAGATAAATGTAAGTTGTTCTTGGACATTTATGCATTCTCTTTAGCATGTAGTGCACAGAGAGAGACAGAAGAGAGAGAGAGAGAGAGAGAGAGAGAGAGAGAGAGGGACAGATAGACAGGCTGAGATATAGCGTATTAAACAGTGTATCTTGCATTCCAGTTACGTTGACTTGTTGGCCGAGGGCTTAAACGCAGTGAGTTCATAACCCTGGAGTAACGAAGATTGAGTTCGGTTAATGTGGTGGTTCTTCTGTAGCCTTTTGATTATTTCGTCTTCCTCATTATTTCACCCATTTTATCATCTGCCCCAACAACTAAATAGTGTTGCAAGGCTGTAAAACTTCTAATTATCTATCCGTATTAGGCGTACTTAAATGAGCGTTTCGTCTTGTGTTAAGCTAAGAAAACTACTGTATTGCCATTTCATTCGTTTCTTTGTTCAAACTTTAAGTCGAATTCGATATATACAATTATACAATGCTCTGGAAAGAAGCAGTTTCTTGACGGTGTATCGATGTACTATAATTTCAGATTGGACAACACCGGTTAATAAACCATCTCTACCGATAATAATACCGCCCACTAAGTCTACTGGTTTAACAACAAAAACTACTACGGTGACCACTAAATCAACTACTGCACCTACTTATTCAACACCAACCACAGGTACAATGGTCTTGATAGTTATGGTATATCGTGTTAAAACCAACAAAATGACATGTGCGCCCACCGAAGACTCAGATCAGCCTTGGCATCCGCCCAGCCTAACAAGAGCCTTCGCTGTGCGCTTAGTGGGTGGCTTCAGATCCAAGATACCTTAATGGAGACAGCGAAGACGCTGATCAGACTGAGCGACTGCCCATGCTGACCTGAGTTTTTGCAGGGCGCACATTAAATTTTGTAGTTTTTTTTGTCACAATGCAGCTCAAATTTCTTTCTGCTATCGTCGTCATAAGCGTTTCAGCGGTCATAACATACGAGTTTGTACGGCGACCTTGGGAACATTTTCTTCAAACGTCATCAAGTAATGCAACGCCTTAGCCATTACATAGTTTGACTTTTTTTCCTAATACTTGTTTAACATCATGAACCGACGTAAAAGCCGAAAAATACATACAGCTCAAAGGACACTTTTACGTAAATTCACACGCAGGCTGTAGGGGGAAATTAAAGGTTTAACTTAAATATTAAGCCTGGATGGCGCAGTGGGGATATGTCTTTCGCCTGTCGGCGGTGCGGACCGGGTGAGCTACTCGGCGTCGACATGTGGCAGAATAGTGGTAGGCCATTCTAGACCTGTAGTTTGTTTTCTTCGAATTCTACGGTTTCCTCTATCAAATCAGACCACGAAACGTCGAAATCTGCGCCTACGGAAGTGCGTTTATAAGTTTCTAAGGCTTTGGTATAATCGATGTTGAATAGATAAAGCTTAAAAAATAAAATTAAATATGAAACTTTCCGTTCTGCCGTTTACTTGTATATTTGGATAATGTTGCTTTTATAACTATCTGTTTCAGTAAATATTCATATTCCAACAAGACCCGGTGTAACGGTGGTAACCAATAAACAAAATAGCGTGTTCACAAGTAAGTGCCACTACCTTTTCTATTTATACATTTTTTTTTCTTTTATTTTATCTTTGAAATAAAAGAATAAGATTTTTACATGGGACATTGCCTCAAAGTATTGTTGTTTAGCTTGTTTAAAGAAATTTTAAACATTTTTCTGCGTTATAAAAGTGCCAGTAGGCAGGCACAGATCGTTGAAACAGCGTCAAGGTATTGCCATGACGTTGTATTGACATTATTCAAAGAATTGGGTAAGCTGGGGCAGTGTGTAGCCATAGTCTAGAAGCAGAGAATTGGATTCTGGCCATCTGTCTTATGTACGTTCTTCCTTTCACATTTCAAGATATATAAGCCACGACACGAGAAAACCAACGAAGTGGTTGTGTGCCAAGCACAGACTCAGATTAGCCTGAGCGTCCGTTCATGCTGATCAGAGTCTTCGCTTTGCGCTGAAAGGGTAGCTAAGAGTTTAAGCTAGCGCCTTGCGGACAGCGAAGACTCTGATCAGACTGGGCGGATGCCCAGGCTGATCTGAGTCTGCGCTGGGTGCACAATCACTTTGTTGGTTTTGTCGTGTCGCGGCTCATATTTATTAGTAGGTCTACAAAGCCTACAGTCGATAATGGCAAGAAATATTCCTTTGACCCCATCTCCAGCTGTCATGTAAAGAGGCTGTAGGGAACGAATCCATAATATGCACCTCAGTCTAGGGATTGCATTTTTAAAGAGTTCCAGATCCGGAGACTAGGGGAAGGGCTGATGAGGGACAGTGGGATTGGGGTTTCGTTGCTTTTTACAGGTTCCAATGTTGTGTACCTGTATAGGAAAGTCAGGTAAATTCGGACAGCGGGTAAATTCGGTCAGTGACATTGTTTCTTTTATATGTCAGTTGTTTGGAATTTAAACAAAATTAACTGGGCGAGCAGTGGAAATCCTGATGAGATTATTATTTATGCCGTTTCATCTGGATTGTCACTGTTTGCAATGGTATGTCCGAATTTTCCCGCTGTCTGAAGTTACCCGACTCCACTCTATTATTTTATATTTTCAGCCGGATGTGTGAAATCTTTCACTGACTGTGTGGGCAAGAAAGAAGATGATTACCCGAATTGCCAGGGATGTGGTTATTACATCACTTGTGCCGCAAGTGGAGTGTGGGCCAGACCTTGTCCGCGTAATCTCAAGTTCGATGACAACACAAAGACTTGTGAATACAGGTCTTCAACTTGCAAGGGACCATAAACTGCATCTATGACATTCGGTGCATTCATTTTAAATTTTCTTTCACTTCGCCGTTTGTTTCTTTGATAAGTCATCCGAGTAAAGAACATTGTACAAGAAACAGTTTCGTCACTTTCCTTGTTTTTCGTCCATTCTGCGGCGTCTGTTTAGGGTCTACACTATTTGCATAAGACAAGTGGATATTTCTCCTTAAAAACTAAACCACATACACCTTAACTGACAAATAGACTCGTCCAATTTATAAAGACAGAAGAGTCAACAGGCATAAAATGGATATATTTCCAAGGAAGATATGCATTTGTGTCCACATGTATCACCGGGTAAACATAAAAAAACACAGAATACATGACACAGAACCCTTTCGTGCGTCATGCCTCATCGCATAAACAAAGCCTACTTGCGAAAAAAATAGTTGCATTACACGTATCATGCAACATGTGTCACCGTGTAAACGTTCTAACACATGTTACATGACACAAATCTATTATATGCAACATGTCTTTAGTATAAACAAAACCTGCCTGCGAGAAATGGTTGCATGACACGTTCGTCATGCAACACGTGTCGCCGTGTAAACCAACCTTTAGAGAGCAGAATTAATGATCAAATGGCCATAACTCCGTTGCCAAAGCTTCAAGAACTATCTGGCTTGCTGGTTCTACACAGGGGCGTAGCTAGGGGCAATTAAACTGTACGCACAATTATGCTTTATACTCACTGAGGGTTATGATAGGGATTAATCCGCTAAGATATTTCAAATTTTCTGTCTGTTGGCAGTTAGCATTAAAATTATGCCCAATTAACAACATTTCAGCATGAAAATACGCAGGTGTGTGTTGAAATTTTGTCAATTTGACAAAATTTCAATACGCACCTGCGTATTTGCGTATAGGTAGCTACGCCCTTGCTACATCTTCTACATGTACCAGCCCGTTCGTTTCCAGACGAATGCTAGGACTGAAACCTCTGGTTGCTATAATGACAGAGCTATGGAATCACCCTTATTTTCAAGTATGCTCATACAGACCAAAATTTGTTGGGAAACGCTATCAAACAAGTACCATAAAAATCGGTTATTCAAAACTAAAGTTTTCTCAAAAATTTATTTCTAAATCATGTTTCAAATGGAAGTACGTAAACGAAATACCAATGGTTTATTTATATGATTTAATGAGGGAATGCTTGAAAAGTCTATTTCATAGTGCAGGTGTTAGAGTGATCAACACATGCATCTTTTACAGCATCAAAGACTCCAATTCCCGGACATCTACGAACATAAAGTCCGCTTGCAGCGCACGAGGCGAACATCCGGCAATCGTCACAGTATTGGTAGTCCTTCGGCTCTTTGTTGAAACAATCATCAAGTGTGCGCACGCAACCATCTGTGGTGGTTACTGTGCCTGGTGCTACGGTGCCACCTGGTAATGAAATAGAAATCATGGTTAGAGCTTATAGAGAAACCATTGCCATTTTGGGAAGAAACAATCTGTGTTTAGAAGCAGGTGAATTGACCATGCCAAGACCAGACCGCGAGGATCCGTGCATCCTAAATATGGGTCACAGCACGGTATGTCCTATGAGGACTAAAAAGAAACTAACTTAGAATTTCCATCAAAACCCATCGCCTATAAAACTTCTAATATTTATAAGGAGAAAGCTAGTGACAGACGTCTGTCACTAGCCAATATTCGTTATATTTGCTACTGCCAGTCGTCTGTCACTAGCCAGTTATCGCTAAATGTGCTACTGACAGACGTCTGTCACTAGCCAATATTCGTTAAATTTGCTAGTGACAGGCACCTGTAAAATTAGCAAGTATTTGCAGTTTCAGTATATTCAGACAAGTTATGGTAATTATCACGAGCCATCTAGACTTAAACCTCGTTGGTCGAAGAATTATCGCTCATGGGTCCAGAAGTCGTGGGTTTGGGGCTGATATAGGTCGTGACTGTTTTAACATATGAATTATTTCATCCACATCATTATTGGTCTGAAATAACTGAATACAGTTGAAAAGACCGTAAAACAACAAGTGAAAAACCCATGAATAGACAATCGGAAAATCTTATGAAGTCTTTTTTGCTGACTCTGAAGTGATTTTCACTAGAGGAATATCGCATTGACTTGTCCTTGCTCTTACACGAGTATGGTCAGGACTCATATCTTAATGGTATGAATACATGCACTTGATTTGAAATCAGCCAACAAAACTATATCTGTCACTAGCAGATTTTCTTATCGAGTTTTACATATCAATTGACGTCTGTCACAACGAAAACTGGCTAGTAACAGACGTCTGTCACTAGCAAATTCTTCGAATATTGGCTACTGGCAGTCGTCTGTCGCTAGCCACTCCGTATTTATAAACAAGAAGTATCTTTAAAAACGTTAATTGCCAAAAGTAACAAATCCGGTGGTTCTTTAGATGCTAAAGTGATATGAAAAATGGCAATTAAAAGAACAAGAGGCTGTTCAAGGTAATATTACACTCAATACTTGTGTGAAGTTTAATTGAAATCAGTCCATATATGAGCCGAGACACAACAAAAGCAACAAAGTGGCATATGCGCCCAGCCAAGACTCAGATCAGCCTGTGCATCCGTCGCGTATGCTCAGAGTCTTCACTGTCCGCATGGAGCTTGCTTAGCATACAATTTTCAAACGAATCTTTGCCGTATCATCCTTGTTTAAAGGACTTCTATGATTAAGGCGAGGATTTTCCCCATTAGACCGGCGCGACAGGTCGGAATTTTCAAAAGTATAAAGTGTGCAAATTTTTCTTAGCAGAGCTTCCACAAATATGTAAACCGTATGAAATCAGATCATTTGTGATTCAGACCGAAAGACATGGGGAGATAATCCATTCTGACCCTACCTACCCTAAATTCAAGGTTTTCGCATACCTCATCTTTTGAGGGTAATAAAAGTATTTAAACCAGTCATTCATTCCATACATTTTTGTCATAAATGCATGCTAAATACACGCATATCACAATACAAAGCAATGATTTTCTTCTTGTTACGCCTGACTGGCATTTAAACATGCAAAACCATAGTTACACTTTCGGTCAAAACGGCCAAAATAGAACGCTTCACTATAATTAAAGTACAAATACTTTCCCCCCCCGTGACCCAGCATTTCCTTCATGCAGCAGACTTATACGATGCAAGTACATAATATATATGAGTGTGAAGCTGGGTCACGGGGGGGAACGATACTCAGTAAGCCAAAGAAGAAGAATGGCCAGCAGTAGCACTGTGATCTCCAAGGATTATATTGTGTACCATGACCTTGAAATGAGGTCAAGGTCACATACATATAGTCAAAACTATCCAGTGTTGTCTATTATGTAAGTAATGTAAGTCAAAAAAGGGTGGAATGTATACAATAAATCATTATTTCAACGATCAGTTTGAGGATAATTTACAATTTATCTTAACAATGACGTCAACGTCAACGTATGTTTAACGTACTTTACATTGACACAAATAGTTGAAAAATCATTTGTCGTGAAAGTTACATGTCATAGTCATAAATGCAAAGCAGAAGTCAGTGATTCGTATAACTTTTTAATCATGGGGAAAATTCACGCCTTAAGCATAGAAGTCCTTTATTTTCAAGATCTTTTTTTCTTTTTCGTAGATTTTCTATTCACTAATGAAGGATTTGTTTGTAAAATGACCAGAAACAAATCGATGAACTAAAATGTCAAATTCGCT
Organism: Ctena decussata; assembly: GCA_963989385.1. NCBI lineage: Eukaryota > Metazoa > Mollusca > Bivalvia > Lucinida > Lucinidae > Ctena > Ctena decussata. The sequence goes on from OZ022504.1 coordinate 56,885,621, forward strand.
CTGATAGCATATCGTCTGAAAACTGTACAGACAGATTTTCTTGTTCAAATTTGTTTACAGTCTGTACAGTTTAAAATTGGCTTTCATATAATCGAGACCATATAATCGAGATCAAGGTCAAACTTAACTTTATAATGCGTTTCGGCAAAAATACGAAAACTGGTTACCTATTCTGACACATTTTGGTACATCCGCGGATTTCTTTCCCTCGAATAAGTCACACTCTACAGAGGCGGTAGTTAGGGCATTCTCAAACTGAAAGCCGGAGTCACACTGAGCCGTACACTTCCTGTTGAAGAAATGGGTTTTTTGACAGGTCAGATACAGTATGCCATCAGCGAACAGGGAAGACTCAATGATTAGCCTGCGCATCCACGCAGTCTGATCAGTCTTCAATTTTCACGCATAAAATCTATTCCATTTTGGAAAGCGTGTTCCCAAATGACTATTCGCTTTACACACATAGCTAAAAGCCCTGCTGCTTTATCGGTGGTTGTTTGGTTGTTTTGGGCTTAAAGGTCCTTTGAGACAGCATTTCAGTTTATATCGGGCGTCTCTCAGAGAGAGGGAGGAAGAAAAGAAAAATGAAAGACGAGAGAGACAAAAATGTCTAATCAAATCTACCCGCACCTACTGCAAGCACAGTAGGTCACTGCCCTACTATTATCCAAATTAGTAGGACGCCCTGACACCACCATCGCTAGGTATAATGAGTTAAATTCAGGGGCCGTATTCATAAAACGACTTAAGTGGTTGCTAAGCTGTTGCTAAGGCTAAATTTCTTTGAAGGAGATTCCCTACAACTATGAAATTTGCTCTGGAGGAACAGTCTTACAAAGACTGTTCCTCCAGACCAAATTCATAGTTGTAGGGAATCTCATTTAGCCTTAGCAACAGCATAGCAACGACTTAAAGACCTGGATTTTTGTCTTTAGTAAGTTATGTAATCCTTATCTAATCCAATAAACAATCTTCTCTGGCTAGCCAGTCTTCTCTAGACCAGTGTCCCAGCAGTCTCTTTGGGAGGCCCAAAATGGGGGAAATCAATAACAGAGATACCTTGATTTAATTACTTGCATCAGTATTCTTCAAAGTTGGATGTAGAAAAACATTTTTGATACATATATTCTGGTAATGTTTACAAAATCTTAATTTCACATCTTACCCTTTTCACAATCAGAATTCATTTTAAGAGAAGCTAAAATAAAATCATTTACTCTGTGGAAAAAAATATTGATAATTATAAATCCATAATTGACAAATCACAGTCTATAACCAACAAAAACTACAGTGTCAGTTCTTGTAAAAACAAATGAACTTTGACGAATTCACTAATTTTAAAAGGTGTCAAAAACATGTATAATGTCACCAAACTGCTCAAAATACAGGTTTTGCAATTTATTGAAACTGAAGTCTTTGGGTATCTGAATTGATCCTTGAAACAAAATTTCATCTTCAAATCTTGCATATTTTTTTGTTCTTGAGATTAAAATAATGGCTAATGCATTAAATTACTGAGCACTTGACTTACTTCACAAAAAAAAAATAGATAAATAGAAATGATATAAAAATAAGCGAATAAAATTTAAGAAAGTAGAATTAAAAATAACATATCAAAAATATACAAAAAAAAAATAAAGTAGTTAGTTAGTGATAAGACATGAAAATATCTGTGAAAAGTATTCAATTATTTTTTTTTCTTTCCTCAAGTTCTTTTTTTTTTAACTGTTATTTTTTTTTGCCTTTTTTTCTTTTTCTTTTCTTTCTTTCTTTTCTTTTTCTTTTCAAATAAATATTTGAGTATTCTTTGACTGTTAATCAGCCAATTATATTTTACAAATTATAGAAAATATTGTTCTGATCTCTTACATTTTGACTGATGCATGAATTTATCCCACTAGGGCCCCTCAGGCAGGCAGTGATTTCAGCACTGCATTGTTTTATGACCCATTATAATGAGGTGATTAGGAGGTGCCTTTGATTTTCTTATCACTTGTTTATTGGAGGGGATTGGTTTGGGGGGTCAAAATGATAGAACAAAATCCGGGCCTTTAAGTGGCTTTATGAATCATCATCACATTCTTGCGTTGGACGTCGAACAGACAACATCGCTTCTTCAGAGATGGAAAACTACAAGATTCCAGCACTCGCAGTCCGATTCTTGAAGGGAGCCCGCCTCAGTGGCTTCCCTGAGTTTGATCTGCATCACGGATCAAACACTGTCCGGCTAACTTTGACATGGGCGATCAACCCAGAGGCTAGTCAAGTTAGCGAGAGGGCCGAAAGCAGGAGAGGGGGAGATCGTTGCAAGTCTGACCCCTCTAAGCCTGCACCCTCAGCTGGCAAGCGCTCTTGCCAGCCTGGACAGAAGAAGGATAGGCCGGTTAAGCCTACTCCTTCGAGGGCAAAGGAGCAGTCTGCCCCTAAGCCTGCTGCCAAGAAGACAACACAGAAAGCTGCACAGAAACCAAAGCCGAAACCAGCAGCTCCAGCGGCATCAACGCCAGCCAAGCCAGCTCCTGAGAAGACGGCCTCCACACCACCACCGCCACCGAAGACGCCACCAAAGGACGTGGAGATGACATCACCACCAGCTCCGAAGCGAAGGTCACAGCCACAGCCGGCCGCAGACAACGCTCAACTGCCAGAGACACACCGACACATGTTCCACAACGAGTCCTTTTCCGAGGAGAAGCCGCTGTCCAAGTACAGTGTGGAAGCGGCAACATTCATGGACAACAATGAAGTTACAATCGTCAAGCTCCGAAGAAAGGGAAAACCAAAGGACTGCATTGGTGTGACAAACAGGAGCTGGGAGAAAATCAAGGTGACGAAGGGACCGGGCAGCAAAATCCATCATGCTGCCCACTGGGATTTCTGGCACGAAAAGTACAAGACAGCACCAAAGCCGGAATGCCAGCTCGCAGCCATCAGGGAGGCAGTAGAGATCGTCAGGGACAAGCAGCTGACGTACACCAGCCCGATGGATCCAGACAAGCCCTAGTCACAAGAAACTTCTTTGCTGCCACATCGCAGCAATCAACGCGGCCCTGGGAGAAAGCATCATCGACAGCCAGGGCCGCTTCCGACCTACTGACCTACTTCTTCGCCAACACCGACACGCGGCCGTAAAGGAAAGCAACGACACTACAGCGACATCACAGCCTCACAGACAGAACAAGAACACGCAAAGACAGAAACATGACCAGCACCACATCAACGACAGACGCAAGACCTGGACGGACTCCGGATGCCCCAGGGTGGATATGATGCTCTAGTGGCTGTTGGCCCTGGGGACCAACATCCGATACGACTAACCTGAAGAACGAAGGCTTTATGAATACGGCCCCATATCAGTCTTAATGCGCGGATTATGATCCATTGTAAGCACCAGAAAGATTGGCAAATAGTCCTCATATAAAATCAATATAATGCATTGTCAAAAAGATAATCTAATACGTTATGCAAATAGTAACGAAACAACATGAAATCAGTACTTACAAATCAAAAAGTCCATAATCGCATTTGATGCTTCCAAACTGTGGGGCCGCTGGTGGAGGACAGGCAAACAACAACTCTGGTTCGGGTTCTGCAGGGAAAAAACAATATGGAACTACTTCCCAGAAAACGCAAACTCTAAACTAAAAGCGCCAAAAACGAAACTGAGTTGACTTGCCTAAAGATTTTTGTTAAAGACACATTTTTGATTGCATAATACCCTAATGACCGTTTATTGAAACATGCTGCTCAGAGATAAAACATCCCAGAAGACTTTTCACTGAAGTACAGGTAGGGGGCCAGATAAAGGGAAATCAATTGTCAAGGGAAAAGACAGAATATGGTTATAAACAGATGATAATTGGATCAGACTGTTTTTGAAGACACACATAAAGCTGTGTTGAACAGTGCTGCCATAATCTGCTCAAAACCGGTTTTTATGCCAAGGGCTACTAAAATATGCCATGCAAATATAGGTACTCATAAATTACAACGTTCGCGCATACAGAAGACTTAGATCAGCATGTGCAGTCTAATCAGTCAATCATGTTTGCATAAACAGTCTACGATTCCTAAAAAGCAAAATTGAAGACTATGATCAATCTACACAATGTGACAGCTGATTTGAATATTTATACTGTTAATATTCAAGTTATGCCAAATCAGCCTGCACAGCTAAAAAGCAAACAAAAACCAAAAAAAAAAAAAAAACCATGATTAGTCTGCATAGATGTGACATATTGTTCACACGAAAGTTACGTTATCAATGAGTATTCCAAATCAGCATGCACATTCTGTCTTTATTTTGGCCTTTTCAAGTTTTGGGCATATATATGTGTCTATGTTTATATATTTTTCACAAAATATCACATAAAATCAGATCTAGAAAATAAAATTAAAAAAATAATCTCTTTGTTTGGTTTGCAAGTTTTATATATAACTGTTTTATAATGTCTAGCAAAAAGTCATTTTTATATTTTTTATAATGCCAGAAACTTTCATATGTTTAGCTTTTAGCAGACAGTGAGACCTTTTTTATTTTTTTACTTTACTTTTACTTTAACATAAAATAATCATAAACAAATCAAAGAAAAAAAGGAAAACCGTTGTACTACCATTATCTCGGATCAGACAAAAAAATAAAACAATAAAATCAAAAATAGATAAAATGAAAATTATAATAATTTTTTTCTTTATTATGAATTACTTTTTTAACTCATTAGTTTTTTTTTTTTTTTTTTTTGTTCTTGTTGTTAAATTGTTTCAAGTAGATGCATCTACAGGATAATATCAGTTTCCCCATATTAGGCCCCACTTTTGGAATTCGTCACTGGCATAATCCCCTCATAATCACCTAGATAAGACAATCCTTTGATGTTAGCTGTGGCCCTAAGCACTGTTTATTCGGAGCTATCAAAGTGTGCCACCCCAATTTGTTAAAGAAAAAAATGTGTCTTTAACGAAACAATTTGTAATAGTTACCGGATGAGTGCGAGGGGTGTATGAATTGGAAAGACCTGAGCACGGGGAGATGGGAACACCGAGCGGCTTTAGCCGCGAGGTGTTTTCACTCCCCCGTGCTCAGGTCTTTCCAATTCATGCACCACGAGCACGAATCCGGTAACTGACTTACACTTCGACACAGCTATGCCATCATCTCGTGCAGTTTATCAGTCATTCAAATGTAACTGTTAACATTGCACAGAAATAGATGTAAAATATTCATCGTGTCTGTTTATCTGGATTTTTTTATGTCAGTTTGCCTATAAAGTAACTTTGTAAAAAATCATAAAATGCAGTATTTCATATTTTTTTTTTCTTTTTTGCTCTTAATCACCATTATTAATAAAATTTATGTTTTTTAATTTTTATACGCCAGTTTTTATTTTTTGACGGGACGTATTATGTCATGGCGCTGTCCGTCCGTCTGTCTGCCCGTCCGTCCATCCGCTCGTAAACATTCCTGTGCTCGCCACTACGGGATATCTTCATGAAATTTTATAGGAATTTGTAAAAGGGCAGGATTCAGGTCATAACAGCGCAGATGCGTAGTCTGGGCTGACTAGGCATTTTTTTCGTAAATGTCAAAATGGTCTTTTATAATGTGACGCTTCGAAGATGTACAAATTGTATAGACCCTGATCAGCCGTATTGCAGGTAAATAATTTGCGCAATTGTTGATAATAAATCATGTGTGTGTGCATGTGTGTGTATGTGTGTGTGAAATTATAGAATTCGCTATCTGTTGATACGACTAAGGGTCTGGCCACAACAAAGAGTAACTGACATATGGCATGTGATGATTTTCACACATATTTTCTTAATATCCCGTTCTCTTTTTTAAAAAAGTACATGTGATGTACGATTTGTTTTTGAATAGCGTCTCTCTCAATAAGGTTGTTACTGTAAATACTCTAACCAGTCTGTGCATCCGAGCAGACTGTTCGAATAGTCTCTCTGCTTCCAAATATACTTCACAGGGTCCGTAGATTGTTTAGCGAACAAGGTACTCTGATCAGACTGTCATTATGCGCAGGCTGATCAGAGTTATTGCCCACGTGAAGTGACCTGGCAGGGCGGAGCTATCGATTTGGTTCAATGTATTATGAAATAGGTAAGCAACATTTTCGTAACCAATCGGAAAGGCATTCGTAAGTATTCGTTAATCATCGCGTATCATGCATGAGTTATAAGTGTTAGCTATATATCTCACAAATGAGTGAAGACTCGTTGGTGATTGGACCTCTGCTAGACGTGCCAACCTTTTTTGTATCTTATAAGGGTCCAAGGTTCGAATATACTAAAATTATAAAGTTTTTCTATCCTTTCTTTTTAAGTTTTCAGGTAACAAATAATTATTTTGCCCGACAGAAATTTCCGTTTGTTTTGATTACTGCATATACTTTATGCTCATAATAAAAAAGGAAAGTCTTCAGAGTTTTTGTTTGTCTGATTATGCCCAGAAATATGTACGAGGGCATTTAGTAGATTATGGTATTTTATGCTCGAGAAAAATGATATGCATGCACGAGCAAACGATGAGTGAATAAATAATTTCTGATTTGGTATTGCCCACGTGAAGTGACCTGGCAGGGCGGAGCTATCGATTTGGTTCAATGCATTATGAAATAGGTAAAGCAACATTTTCGTAACCAATCGGAAAGATATTCGTAAGTATTCGTTAATCATCGCGTATCATACATGAATTATAACTGTTAGCTATATCTCACAAATGAGTAAAGACTCGTTGGTGTGTTGGACCTCTGCTAGACGTGCTAATATTTTTTGTATCTTATAAGGGTCCTAGGTTCGAATATATACCTAAAATTATAAAGTTTTTTTATTCTTTCTTTTTAAATTATCAGGTAACAAATGATTATTTTGCCTGACAGAAATTTCCGTTTGTTTTGATTACTCCATATACTTTATGCTCATAATAAAAAGGAAAATCTTCAGAGGTTTTGTTTGTCTGATTATGCCAAAAATTATGTACGAGGGCATTTGGTAGATTATGGTATTTTATACTCGAGAAAAGTGATATGCATGCACGAGCAAACGATGAGTGAATAGATAATTTCTGATTTGGTATTCACTTTTCAGTTTCAGGGTGTCTACAAATGCAGACATGTCGAACTTTAACCCTTTGAATTATCTCGAGCGAAAGAAATTACTGGAAATGTCTTTTCTCCTAAAATGAAATGACTAAAACAAATAAATATGAAATGAAAATAAAGTTTGCAAATAAAAAAATGAGAGAAAAAAAGTTTATTCTCATGCTAGATCGTAGCACTGAGTGTCCTAGATCGTAGCACTGTCTTTGCAATCCGACTACAGATACACTACACCACGACGCTTTGCACATGATTTGGTTAAAATACTGTTATTACTTATAACAAGAAAGGCGATAATTGGTTTAAACAATATTTTATTTCATCTAGACATATAATAATACAACACATGAATTTATTGATAATTAACGATAATTAAGGCGATAATTAACGAAGTCGCACGGATATTTTTCCGATTGTTGGCGAAAATAGGAATTACCTGTTTGACAATGCACTGATCCATAACGCTAGCTCCGCCCTGCCAGGTCACTTCACGAGGGCAATACCCAGTAAGTCGCGTGCAAAATGTTTGTCTAAGGCTGTACCGTTATGTTTTACTATTCAATCCATTTTGATTGGTAAGCAAAATTCTGCCTATCAATCCACGGATAGGTCTATTATTGAACTTTGTTGAGATGAATATGCAGTTTAATTTACCCGCAAAGTGAAGTACATATTGACAGAGGCGATACGGAGGTCAGAACGTTATGTTTAAAAACTGAAATGTTTTCCATATTCTACTGACCGGTTAGGGGCCCACAGTACCGTAAACATAGCATATGACCCCTTTCTTTTCGCTGAGTCCTATATTAAGGAATAGGCATGAACTAATGACAGGCCTAATAATAAATAAACAAATAAAAAAAGAGCAGCCACTGAAATTATGATGACCATGTAACTGATAATATACTCACCGTTTCCATTATTCAGCGGAAACAAAAGGGCATTTGTACTGTAGACGAGAAGAGAAGCTGCAAATGACAAAACAAAATTGTTACGTAGATTACAAATCACATATGAGCCGCGACACGACAAAACCAACAATGTGGTTGTGCGCACTGTGCAGACTCAGATCAGCCTGGGCATCCGCCAAATTTGATCAGACTCTTCGTTAAGAGCTAAAATGGTAGCTTAGGGTCTAAGTTACCTCCATGCGGGCAGTGAAGACTCTGATCAGACTGGGCGGATGCCCAGGCTGATCTGCGTCTGCGCTGGGCGCACAACCACATTGTTGGTTTTGTCGTGTCGCGGCTCATATATAAGACGGATGAAAAAAAATCTTGAGAGCTTGGACGGACACTCGGCGCCAGGTGTGTGCAACTATGGTTACGTACCGCTGAACCACTTGGGGAACGTTGTTACGAGAAGTGAAACAGAACAAATTAGAATCATGAGAGCAAAATGTTACACAAAGTAGGTGTCCTTTGTGATTGTATCCCTAGTCATTTAATCTTCTTCAACACCAAAATATTGGGTCAAGTCGGGTAACTTCGGACAGCGGGTAAATTCGGACATACCATTGCATACAGTGAAGATCAGATAAGACGGCTCATAATGGACCGTCTCATCAGGATTTTTACTGTTTGCCCTGTTAATTTTGTTTTAATTTCCAAATAACTGATATATAAAGGAAACAACGCCACTGTCCGAATTTACCCGCTGTCCGAATTTACCTGACTATACCCTATCTCAGGTTCTCAGGTTGTTGTCATCGTTACTCAAGAATATGGCCTTAGTAATTTGCATGCACTGTCCTTTGACAAAGTACTGAACAAATAAATAAATAAATAAGAATGATAAATAAATAAATAAATGAATAAAATAGGAATGATTATGATCATAAATTTCCTGTTTGCACTGACTACACTGCTTTTGACAAAAAGGTCATTGCTATCTTTGTTGGTGAATTATCTTGTGATCTGAAAAATGTATGCTATGTATGACTGTATTGAATACACTGTTAACCTGTACAAAAAGATAAGACAAAGTTCATACCGAACGTATAATTAAGCCTCGGTCCCACAGAGCTTGCGACTGCGATGCGACCGCTTTGCGACTGATTTTGTCTGCGACTGACCTGCGACCTCTGCGACCATTGCAACTTCTTTTCCTCTTCAAATGTGGTCGCCGATCAGTCGCCTCACAGTCGGCGACAGCTTTCGCGTGTAGTCGGCGATCGATCGGCGACCTCACTGCAACTGGTCGCCGTAGGATCGGCGACAGGATTGCAACTAGTTCAGAATGATCGGCGACCAGTCGGCGACCAATCGGCGACTCTTCGGCGACTGGTTTCAAATGAACGGCGACTGGTCGGAGACTGATTGGCGACCGTTCTGCGATAAAAAAATAAATGGAAATGTGGTGACAAAAATGAAATCATTTCAGTGAAAGTTGTCAAAATAACACAGCTACAGATTCAGTTCATTGCTTGCAACGAAACAACCGGCATGCACCTCTATTGTCTATGATGGTGTACAGGCGATTAAGACGGAGGAGGAGAACGCAGTACTGGATAAGACCTTGGTTTCAAAAAGGCCGCAGTTTATTGAGATTCCTCCTTTGACTGTTGAGATTCCTTTATATCTGAAGCAGGCGTCCGAACGTCGGGAGTCATTTCTGTTGTCTGTTTTGGCGATGATGTTTCTTTTTTTTTTGGTTGGGGGGGGGGGGGGTCCTCTATGTACCATGATGCGAGCACTTTGAGCCCTGGTAATAAAATAATGCACTGCAAACCTTGATCTATTGGCGCACGCTGCAACCTGTCGGCGACCAGTCGGCGACCTGTCGCCGATCGTTCGGCGATCTATCGGGGCACGCTGCAACCTGTCGGCGACCACTCGGCGACCACTCGCCGATCGGTCGCCGATCAGTCGCCGTCTCACCAGTGGTCAGTCGCCGATCGGTCGCCGATCAGTCGCCGAACAGTCGCCGACAGATCGCAGATAGGTCGCAGCAAGGTTGCAACATTTCAGAACCAAAGTGTTGATGAAACTGATCGGCGACCGATCGGCGACCGATCGGCGACCGGTCGGCGACTGTTCGGCGACTGATCGGCGACTTCCAGAAAACCATTGCAACCAGTCGGCGATCAAAATCAGTCGCGGCTAGTCTTTTGTGCATGTTCAAAAGACTGGCTGCGACTAATTTTGATTGGCGACTGCTCGGCGACCTTGTTGCGACCTTGTTGCGACCATTATAAAACCTCTCCGCGACTTCTGCAACCTCTCTGCGACTGTCAGTTTTTTTAGTCGCGGATAGGTCGCGGCGCGGTCGCAAGCTCTGTGGGACCGGGGCTTTAATTTAAGGACAAAAGTTCTGCACGGAAGGAACATCCGTGCAGAACTTTTGTCCTTAAGTATATATTAAAGAAAGTGAATTATGATAAAATGTGCTGTGGTCGGCTAGGCTGTTCTGATTAGGAAAGAGGCACCATTATATGTTTTTAACAATATAATGATAACAATAGTTATAATGATAATAATAATAATAATAAATACTAATAATATCTTTATTTCATGAAGACAATATGCCAGTCCAACATATGGTCCGTGAAAGTCCACAATAGAAATACTATATACTATATGGCACAGTCACACAAAAGTCCCTTGAATATAGGATCTGATAAATTTGTGATGGTTATTTGTTAATAAGTCACTAATCACGCCTACCAATCGCTCTCATGCGGAACCACGGTTCAGAACGTCAATCCATGAGAGGAGTTGCCGGTTTTGCAGTAGGGGAGCCAAAATCGTAAACAAATCTGACATCAGCACAAAGTTTGAGGTATTTATTTTCTTTGAAAACTATATATGCAAAATATAAGAATGCTATTTTGTCACATATAGATTGTTTCTTCGGCACATGAAAGGATTAGGCACATGGTCTTGCATTTTTCCAGATATGCATTTAGTACGACGGAGAATGTGTTCAAGGTCAATCTCGGCGATACATACATGTAGGGAAAAGTCTCATTCTCTTGCTTGATTTTGAGTCTCTGACCTTGTCAGTCGCAAAGAAGTAAACAGAACTACTGTATGCGTGAATCCAAACGTTGGAAGTAAGCTTTCCGTGATTGACAGTTTCGCATATAGAAAATATACGCAAAAACTTGGCATCGTCAGCCCGGTTCCGCATGAGATAATAGAAAATATAAGGAATTTTTATGAGAAACAAAAACAGTTTCTGAACACTAATTGAATCAAAACTAACATGAACTCTGTGATAAATCATTATTTTATACATTGCAGATGACTTCTTTTACGCTGTTATTATTTCCGGTTTGTCTTTTTTAGGCATTTTGCAAACCCTCTTTCAAACCCTCTTGCATGCCTCAAAAAACAGACAAACAGGGATTAAAACAGCCAGAAGGTCATTTGCAATGTATAAATAATGATATATTACAGAGTTCATGTTAGTTTTGATCCATTTATTGTTCAGAAGCTGTTTTTGTGTTTGATAAAAATTCCTTATATTTTCTATCATCTCATGCGAAACCGGGCTGACGACGCCAAGTTTTTGTGTATATTTTCTAAAAACTAGACTGTCCAACGCAAAAAGCTTTCTTTAAACGTTTTGATTCACGCATACAGTAGTTCTGGTCACTTTTTGCGACTGACAAGGTCAGAGACTCAAAATCAAGCAAGAGAATGCGACTTTTCCCTACATGTACATATCGCCGAGATTGACTTTCAACACATGCTCCGCCGTACTAAATGCATATCTGGAAAAATGCAAGACCATGTGTCTAATCCTTTCATGTGCCGAAGAAACAATCTATATGTGACAAAATAGCATTCTTATATTTTGCATATATAGTTTTTAAAGAAAATAAATACCTCAAACTTTGTGCTGGTTTCAGATTTGATAACGATTTTGGCTCCCCTACTGCAAAACCGGCAACTCCTCTCATGGATTGACGTTCTGAACCGTGGTTTCGCATGAGAGCGATTGGTAGGCGTGCTAATAGTCTAAGAAAACAAAAAGCTCTTGAACAGCATGAAAAATCTTTGAACTTCAAACAGTTTGAAAAATGTATCAAAGCAGGATCCTACTTAGTCAACAGTCACAGCAGGTTATCAGCATCTAAATGTAGGTAAATAAACAATCTCATGCTGAAAAGGTCAACAGAATCTGAACTTGTAGACTGTACCCGTTTGTATATACTACGGCATACAGATATGGTACATTTACATTGCTGAAATGATAACATAAAATCTAGAAATATTGAGATCATGGGTAAATATGTGACACATTTCTCGCCATCGTAAATAAGGGAAAAACATCCAAGCAATAAAAATATGACTACGTTTGGTTAAACTTTGAAGCGATAGTCCAACAGTAGATTTTTAATTACAATTATACTAGAGATTTTGAGACTATAGTATTTGAGATGGGCTTTATCAAGACAGGTTTTCAAACTACACACATACTCTTTTGTCCACAGCCTACAAATTCAGACTCTGCCGGTGAACTTTTCAACATGAAATTGTTTGAACTTAAGTAGCGGAAGACAAAACGAAATCTTCTATAAAATATATAAAAGATAAAGGGTTTGAGGAACATGTATTACATGTGAAAACGGTAAAACAGAACAGTAAATTAATGATTACTTACCAACAATTAATGCAATCATTTTGACTTCCTAACTGAGTATGTGCTGTGTTCACTGGCCAGTTTGAGAATGACTTAAATTCTGCTCGGACAACGCCCTCAGTTTTTGCTCAGATGGCAAAAGTCACAGGCCTCTGTCAGAGTCAAAATCTCTTATCTTGTTATCGGAAACAATGTACAGCTGAAGAAGTAAGCTCTAAGATAAGAGGAGAACAAGTGATAATATTGTATAAGTCTAAGTCTATTGGAAATGTGTCGTGAGAAAAGGTACTATTTTGCATGTGCGAACAGTGAAGACTCCGATCAGCCTGCGCAGTCGCGCAGACTGATTAGAGTCTTCTCTGTTCGTACAAACAACCCATAAATAGTGACAAATTGTATAGTGAAAAACGCAGACTCTGATCTGATTAACCGGATGCGCAAGGTGGTGTTATCTTTTCGCAGTTCGCACAAGCGCTAACGAATACTTTTTCATGGTAGGACTCGTATCTCTACAGAAGGGTCAGAAGGACCTAGATACATTCTATATACATTATCTAGAACCATAAACAAATTATTCTAGTGACACATATTTCACTGCTCACTGAAAATCGGAATCACCACGTTTGTTCGGACGACAAATAATCGTTTATACTGATACATGTATAGGGAAACATCTTTATACGAGCCAAGTCTCTCTACCCTCCAAGGCCTCTTCATAAATGGCTTCTCATAAGATTTTTCAAATCTCGCATATATTTCACTCTAATGGCATACATTTTTTTCGCACGTGTACGCTTTATGAAGAAATATAGAAGAGATATATAAACCCACTGGACACACAACGTTGAATCAACACAGAATCAGCATTGATTCAACGTCACATTGACTCTATTTGAAATCAAAGATCAAGTATATAATCTGCACTATGATGATTTTAACAACACTATATGGCACTCGATGCAGTGAAGATACATGTAAATATTTACTGAATGTTCTTTGGACACAATACACCAATTAAACGAAAATAGCAGACTCGGTTTAACTGTCCCAAGGTAAGAGCTTTATCAGCACTCTACTTAATACCCATTGACCAGAAAGGATAATATGAAAGTAGGCACTGCCTACAGGCGAGCACATCGCTCTTTACAATGTGTGGATGGTATGATAAAACCTCCTTATGGCTGCTACCATGTTAACTCTAAAGTTTCGAACAAAAATGCGTGATCTAAGTGTAGACCCTGATCTAACTACTCATTGTAAGATTCTGGATTCAATTTCACAATGCTTTTTTTTCAAGTTTTTTTTTCCTTTGTCGTATGAAATTTGTAATAAAAACGTTGCAACTCCACAGCTGCGAACTCCGTCTACAAACTGATGAGAAACTGTCAGAAAACAGATTTCCCCATAGTAATCTATACCCTCGGAAAACGGGCTACAATTTTCAGTTCCTTCTCTACGGCGCTTTATTTCCTTTAGATTTCTCCCAACGGTCAGCCTCCTTGCATTTTGCGTGATCACAGAATCGGTTAGCGTTGACGCCATCTTGTTTTTCTCAAACAGAACGTTTGACGTCATTACGTAACGTAGCGACAGAAGAATGTACGCCCTATACAAGGGTTGATCCAAAAGTAATGTCACTGTGTCCACTGCATGCTTATTCATCATAGCATTATCATGAAAATTATATCAAGCTGCACTGTAATTCAGTTCTGATTAACAGAATGAATATTAAGTTGGAATCATTTTCCGTTCAAGTTGTATAGACGCTCAAAGTATGCCACCGACGCCAACGCGCCGCACGTTAAAATAACGTTAATTACACGAACATAATTTTCAAATGCAATCACAATTTAAAATCAAACTAACGCGACAAATCAGATGAAAATCTAATACGATGAAGAAATATGTTTTTGCCACCTACTGTTGAAACGTAGATAACGTCATTGCAGTTTGAAGTTCCCTAGTACGGGCTAATGCTTGTTACTGCCGAGTGACAAAATGCTGATTTCTGATAAATGCGTCAGCGCATAACTATGCGGTTTTGTCACAAATTATGATTATCACCATTAAAGACTCTAAGGCTGTTTAATTAGAGATGCGGTAATATAACAGTATTTATGAGGCTTGTGTAAGGGTGCAATCAGCGCCATAGTGATGCGGATGAGTTGCTTTAGAATCGTCTGAAATCCGGAGGACCATTATGTACAATGTTAGACAATAACGTCACTTTTGTTTAGACCCCTTATATGAAGATCGATGTTCTGCGATTCGAATATTGTGTGACTTCTTGAACACGAGCCGCGGAGCTGTTAAAATAATATTTAAGGAAGAGACAGACATGGGTGAATAGACATTAGTGCAATGCTGGAATAACGAAGATGCTACTTTGCACATGACACAATATCAAAATTTCGTCTGTTACGTCAACAACTTTATTGATGTGCGGCGCGTGTCGCTACCATGCCTTCTGTCGATATCGATATCTCAATAAATCTTCATTATATTTTAATGACATTTTCAGATTAGACCGCAAATAGAGTAAGCTACTTGCATATGAAATTTCGTTGCTTTCTTTTTATTCTACGCGATTTTATAGCAGCAGTGACATTACTTCTGGATCAACCCTCGTATATATTTTTTTTCGTTGATTTCTATTCGAACCAGTCTAATTATACCTTCGGTTTGGTGTCGTTACGAAAGAAATTCCAATGAAAGTAATGTATCTTACAAGTAAAATATGCCTTACCAATCCTCTACCATAGAGCTCCCGCTCTTTCAACGCTCCTTCGGAGCTTTGAATTGCAGGCGCTATGCGCCTGCAAGCGAGTGCTCGCTATGAAAATAGGCACTGCCTATTGGCGAGCATCGCCGTAACCGTATATTGTATTCTGTTCTATGTCGATGCAGGAATTTGTATTTGACGGTAAGCCGTCAACATACCGACAGCTTATTTTCGAGTGTCCGGTGGAACGTTCAAATTATTTACATTTGTGCAGGAAAAACGTGTTCATGTTTGTGTCTACAGAGAATTGCACCATGAGCAGTGGTCAGAGACGAAACAGATAGAGACACTTTGTTGAAGTAAATCGATCAAACTTCCTGTTTAATCATAATGGCAGCCCCCATATGGAGGTAAATTTGGTCGAGAAATCGAAACGATGGTTTTCTGAAGCAAATATACAACATCATCTACGTTTTCCATTGACTAATGTCCTACCATAAGAGCTCGCCCTGTGGGCGAGCGGCCCGCTCGCGATGTTCACGATGCTCGCTATCATCAGGTCTAACAGATTCCAGTCGAGAGCTCGAGAACGTATGACATGTATTTATCTTTTGCTGCTATAGGACCTTTAGTCAGATCATATATAGAACCAGAAACTGCTGTTGTCTTTGTTCATTGTTTTAGCGTAGGCTAATTCCATTTATTTTAGAATCCATTCAAATATTGTTTAACTAGAGGATCTTACACTCGTGATCATTTCATATGAAATTTATGAAACGAGCCTTTGGCGAGTTTCATAAATTTCATTTGAAATTACCACGAGTGTAAGATTCTGTTTATCATATGACCCTTTAAAATGGAATTTTAATGCCTTCAAACTGAACATTATATATTTCAATAAGAAAACGCATTGTTGACATGGACGTTGTCAATGACGTTACGTATACGCGCCAAAGTGTTATTACACGTGTGGTCATACGAGTTTTATGACACGACGTTATCCACTGAATAACAGCGACGTCATGTGATAAATTTAAATTTCAAATTTTTGACTTGTATGTTATGAAGGAAGATTCCAGTGGGTACACGGCGTTGAAACAATGCTGAATAAACTTTGATTCAACGTCATTTAATTTTATCAACGTTTAGTCAACTACGTACATTTCAGTAGTGTGTGCCGATTGGGCTGTTAGTCGAGATAACGGGAACTTGTTTACGTACAATATTCATGATTATCATAATGACGTCGCTGTTATTCAGCGGATAATCTTGTCATAATAATCGTATGACCACGTGTAATACTACTTTGGCGCATGCGCCTAACGTCATTGACAACGTTCGTGTCAACAATGTATTTTTGTTATTGAAATAACGTTGATTTTGAATGCGATAAAAGTCCAGTTTAAAGGGTCATATGATAAACAGAATCTTACACTCGTGGCCATTTTATATGAAATATTTGAAAATTGACGTAAATTTAAGTTTTTAAAAATCATTTTTCTTTTTTAGCGTTCATCGTATGTAGAAGCCAGTGGTCCTCGCTAGAATTCTACAAGAAACGCTTCGCGTTTCATGGAATTTTTAGCTCCGCCCACTGGCTTCATCACACGATGAACGCTAAAATATCAAATGAGCCACGACACGACAAAACCAACAAAGTGGAATATGCGCCCAGCGAAGACTCAGCTCAGCCTGGGCATCCGCCCAAAGTGACCAGAGTCTTCGCTTTGCATTTAAAGGGTAGATAATGGTCTAAGCTAGCTCCATGCGGACAGTGAAGACTCTGCTCAGATGGGACGCACATGCCACGTTGTTGGTTTTGTTGTGTCGCGGCTACAATGTTAATTCTTAAATACAGTGTACGGTTTATTTTGATATCGTAAACATGGTAAATATTATCCTTTTTCCTAGTTTCTAAGCTTCGTGAGAACATACACAACTAGATATCAGTGGTCAGCTTATAACCTATTTTCTAACCTTGATATACATTCAATTATATGCGATATTTTATATAAGCACATTTCAACTGATGACGAATAGGGAGAGCAGGCCTACTGATTATATGTGTTTCATCTGGTTTTGTTGGTTTTGCAGGAAAAGAAAAAAATGTTCGACAGAAACCGATCGAAATCTGAATGTGCATTACTCTCTCTCTCTCTCTCTCTCTCTCTCTCTCTCTCTCTCTCTCTCTTTCTCTCTCTCTGTTTCAACTGAAGTTTTGCTGGTTTTGCTGGAGAAAAAAAATGTGCGATAGAAACCGATCAACATCTGAATCCGCATAGTTCTCTCTTTCTCTCTCTCTCTTTCAATTCAAAACAAGACGATTTTCTTTCTTGTTTTTCAGAGGGTCTTTCAATGAAACATAAGTTTGGCTTGAAAGGGATTCGTTCCAGAACCGTGTTTCCGTCTTGTCATGCGTCTTCTTAGGAATACCATATTTATTCGGCTATGAGACGGGTTTCCCTTTCTAAAATGACAGCAAATCAGTCTTATAGTGAGAACATACAGGACGGATCCAGATTATTGGGATTGTTAAGAGGGAAAAACCTCCGTCTTATTATAGGCCATTTGCTGTCTATAAAACAGGTCGTTTTGCTAAATATCTCTAAAACTACCACAGCTATCACTGTGAAGTAAAGCGCATCTTTAATGTCTATCTTATACATAACTAATCTATAATTTTCCTCAAAATTATATTTTGAAACTAAAAAGTTTCTTTTGAAAACTGCCCATTTTTAGAAGATATTTCAACTGTATTTTACAAGGGAGTAAATTTATTTACGTAACAGCCTTAGACTGTTCAATATTTACCTAAGCCAATTGTTAGTTAACTGTACAGAGTTACTCAATGGCACCTGAATACCTGTTAATCTTTTCATCTGAGTACAAATTATTGGTTGCGAAGAGAATTGATTGGTGGTGAATAGAATTAATTTATCTACAGAAGCATTTCTTGTTTGTGATGCATATATGGGCATTGGATATAGCTATTACATTAAATTATTGTACTCCCCTTTACTTTAGGTGAAAATTTTGTAAATTTTTGTAAAGGATTTAATAGACAAAAGCAAAAAATTGACAAGATAAAATTCTGAAAGTCAGTTTCCAGTTATGTATTAGTTTGACAATACTAGTGGAGAAAAAAAACATCAATTTTATCCTCAGTAATAAAAAAGAAAATCTGCAAAAGACCTGTTTTATAGACAGCAAATGGCCTATACCAAAGAAATACGGCATACTACATATGTTATAGAATATAATAATTGAGCCGCGACCAGTGGTTGTGCGCTCTGTGCAGACTCAGATCAGCCTGGGCATATGTCCAGTCTGATCAGTCTTCGTTGTCCGCATGGAGGTAGCTTTGATCTTTAGCTTAGCGAAGACTCTGATCAGACTGGGTGAATGCCCAGGCTGATCTGAGTCTGCGCTGGGCGCCCAACCACTTTGCTGGTTTTCTGGTGTCTCTGCTCAATAGACAGATATTACAATATCAAATAGCATATGAGTCTAATGAACCCTTGACAATATGCATTCTGCCACATATGAACAAGAGAGAACTCCAACGGCCAACGATATTATGCTATACAGAAATGCCATTTTACAATAAAATGACCAGACTCACAATGGGCAGCACAGCCATGCAGTTTTACTTTGTGATATGCTGTGGGCTTTTCTAATCATATCTATCTAGTGCTAAGCTGTCATGTATGTGTATTTATATGCTTTATGATTTGCACTGTAGGGGAAGGGCCGTAACTAACGTTGTGAGAACTTGTGGCCCGACCCCATTGCTGTATTTAGAAGCAATAAAATACGTTTAAACTAACCTTTTTTTTTCTTTTTTCTTTATTTATTTCTCCTTTTCCTCGTGTTCTTTTTTTTTCACCACATACAAATGGTTCAGACAGAGCAAAAAAAAATCAGTTACATTAATGTTGAGATGAGCAGATGCTCGCTCATGTTATCAACAAATGCAATTTAGGGGTGACGACCTACGTCATAGCGGTGATGTCGGAACCATTCAGTCAGCAGCCATCTTGATTGAACAGAGATAGATATTTTGCCTTATCATTTTTCTCCCTTTTCGATGCGCTAAAGTAGACGCATTTGACTCATTACTACAATAATCCTGCTAAATCTTCCAAACACTTCACAATGGTGATGGATATCGATGTTGCTTCAGGACATCCTCCATTTCAAAAAGTTTTAGGACTGTATCTGCAAGGTTGTTACATTTATAAGACTTTTCGTATATATCTAGACCTTTTGTTTTTGTAGACATCAATCGCATCGGCTCCTCTTTTTTGACATAATCTTATCTCTGGAATTTTACTGACGCAATAAAAAGGTTCTTTCAAAATAGCTGCAAGATGCAAGCTTCCAATATCTGCGCTAAATCCGTTTATCACGTTGGTTGTTAGCCGTGGAATAAAAACAAAAAGGCATTTAAAGCGATTTTCTAATTATTCATGATAACAAAACACTGGCTTCAGGCATTGGGTAAACACGAAGCATAAGGGCAAACCCATCCCGTCGATTATTTAAACCAACTAAAATCCCGCGTTACATAACAGAAATATTTGGAAAAAAATGTGCCTCCTTCTGAAACCACTGAACGTCAGGTCTGATGGGGGCTATCCTACTTGCATTAAACACAGAAAGTTTTAGCAAACACCCCTTACATACTAGATATTGACAAATGAACCAGTTTGAACTGTAAGGCGAAATTGTTTACTAGGCATTGTTATATACCAAATGAGACTTTACTATAGAAAACAGCCGAGTTGTAATCGACAGCATTTTACGTTGGTTTCCTTCTATTTTTAATTGTCGCAATGCGACAGAAATGCTGACACAGGGCTTTAACACTGTTAAAATGCGGATGCGCCAGGGCGTAAACACCATTAATGCCCGCTTTCGTGTCGTCTGCAGAGCTCTAGAATCAAGATGGCGTCCGTAAAAAGGTATATAGTAATGACGATAAAACAATCTTTTCCTGTATTTTAACGTTTGCCCAAGCCCGAGTGTAATAACATGTTGCAGCCCTCACCGCTGCGCGGTTCGGGCTGCAACACGTTAATACACTCGGGCTTGGCAAACGTTAAAACACGGAAAGGAATGTTTTATCCTCTTTTTAATGGTTTAACACCATAATTATTTGGTTATAAGACAGGGGTTTACTCTTCCAAAATTAACAGCAAATATATAAATGAACCGCGACACGACAAAACCAACAAAGTGGTTATGCGCACAGCGCAGACTCAGAACAGCCTGGGCTTCCGCCCAGTCTGATCAGAGTCTTCGCTGTCCGCATGGAGGTAGCTTAGACCCTCAGTTACCCTTTAAGCGCCTAGCGGAGAATCTGATCAGACTGGGCGGATGCCCAGGCTGGTCTGAGTCTGCGCTGGGCGCACAACCACGTTGTTGGTTTTCTCGTGTCGCGGCTCAAATCGGCTATAAAATGGGATTTCCTCTCCAAAAACAGTTCTTAAAAGCTAGATCCATTTTATATAAAAAAAATCCTAAAACGGCTCTAGTTTTTAGCTCACCTGAGCCAGAGGCTCCGGGGGAGCTTATAGGATGGGAAGGCTCCGTCGTCCGTCGTCGTCCGTCCGTCGTCCGTCGTCCGTCGTCCGTCCACAATTTCAAACGACTTCTCCTCTGAAACCACTTGGCCAATTGTAACCAAATTTCATATGTGGCCTCCAGAGGAAGGGGGAACGAAAAGTTGTTCAAACGGTCCTGGTCACATGACCAACATGGCCGCCATGCCCATATATGGTAAAAACCTAAAAAAATCTTCTTCTCCAGAACCAATAGGCCGATGGCCTTGAAACTTGGTATGTAGCGTCGGGTATGTGAGTACTACCAAGATTGTTCAAATTATGACCTTGGGTTGACCTTGACCTTTTTTACGGCAAGGTCAAATTTGCTTCCTTGTGGTTTTATATGGCAAAATGCTAGAACGTAAGATATCTTGGAAACTGTTGAAGATTTTGGGCTAAACATTGGTATCTACTGTCATCTCAATGAGTACATGAAGATTTATGAGTACAAGAGGTCAAGGTCATTCTTTGACCTTTGACCCAGAACTCTGATATTTTGACATTTTCAAACAGTCTCCTCGAAAGCCACTGGGCCAATTAAAACCAATTATCATATGTGGCCTCCAGGGGTTCAGGGAAGGAAAATTTGTTCATACAGTCCAGGTCACATGACCAACATGGCCGCCACACCCATATATGGTAAAAACATTTAAAAATCTTCTTCTTCAGAACCAGTTGACCGATGGCCTTGAAACTTGGTATGTAGCATAAGGTACTCAAGTCCTATCAAGATTGTTCAAATTATGACCTTGGGTTGACCTTGACCTTTTTTACGTCAAGGTCAAATATGGGAAAATGCTAGAACATACGATTTCATGGAAAATTTTGAAGATTAAGGCTTTAAAATTGGTAAATACAGTCATCTTAATGAGTACATTAAGATTTGTGAGTTCAAGAGGTCAAGGTCAGGTCCAGGTCATTCTTTGACCTTGGACCCAGAACTCATATTTTGACAATTTCAAACAATCTCCTCAAAAACGACGGGGCCAGTTGTAACCAAATTTCATGTAGAGCCTCCAGGAGATGAGGGAAGGAAAATTTGTTCAAATGGTCCAGGTCACATGACCAGCATGGCCGCCACGCCCATATATGGTAAAAATCTTTTTCTCTAGAACCAATTGACCGAAGGCCTTGAAACTTGGTATGTAGCATTGGGTACTCCAGTCCTATCAAGATTGTTCAAAATGATGACATTGGGTTGACCTTGACCATTTTACAGCAAGGTCAACTATGGGAAAAGCCTGAAATATAAGATTTCATGGAAAGCTTTGAAGATTTAGGCCTAAAAATTGGTAAATACAGTCATCTTAATGAGTAATGAAGATTCATGAGTACAAGAGGTCAAGGTCATTCTTCAACCTTTGACCCTGAATTCTCATAGTTTGACAACTTCAAACTTCTTTTTAAAAGTCACAGAGCCAATTGTAACCAAATTTCATACAGAGCCTTCAGAGGTTGAGGGAACAAAAATTTCTTCAAATGGTCTCGGTCACATGATCAACATGGCTGTCATGCCCATATATGTAACCTTTAAAAATCTTCTTCCCCAGAACCAATTGACTGATGGCCTTGAAACTTGGTATGTAGCATTGGGTACTCCAGTACTATCAAGATTGTTCAAATGATGACCTTGGGTTTACTTTTACCTTTTTATGGCAAGGTCAAATATGAGAAAATGCTAGAACATAAGATCTCATGGGAAGTTTTGAAGATTTTGGCCTAAAAATAGGTATATACTGTCGTCTTAATGAGGTCATGAAGAATTATGAGTACAAGAGGTCAAGGTTATTCTTTGACCTTTGATCCAGATCTCTCATATGTTGACATTTTTAAACATTTACTCAAAAGCCAAAGGGCCAATTGTAAACACATTTCATATGGAGCCTCCAGGGGTTGATTGAACAAAAATTTGTTCAGATGGTCCTGGTCACATAACCAACATGGCTGCCATACCCATTAATGGTATAAACCTTTCATATTTTTTACTCCAGAACCAATACACATATGGCCTTGAAACTTGGTAAGTAGCATGGAGTACCAGAGTACTACCAAGACTGTTCAAATGATAACCTTTGGTTTACCTTGACCTTTTTTGCAGCATGGTCAAATATGGGAAAATGCTAGATAAGATTTCATGGAAAGTTTTGAAGATTATTGCCTAAAAATGGTATATATGGTTGCCTTAATGAGTACATGAAGATTTATGAGTACAAGATGTCATGGTCATTCTTTGACTTTTGACCCAAGATTCATATTTTTTACAATTTCAGACATTAGAAAAAGCCACTATGCCAATTGCTCAGGTGAGCGGTTCAGGGCCTCATGGCCCTCTTGTTTTGGGATGGCTTTGGAAGTGAAGTCATCTGTAGTGCCCCAGCAATTTTGCAGGGTTAGAGTGGAGTCGGGTAATTTCGGACAGCGGGTAAATTCGGACATACCATTGCAAACAGTGAAAATCCAGATGAGACGGCTCGTAATGAGCCGTCTCATCAGGATTTTCACTGTTGGGGTTTGCCCAGTTAATTTTGTTTAAATTCTAAACAATTGACATATAAAGGAAACAATGTCACTGTCCGAATTTACCTGCTGTCCGATTTTACCCGACTTTCCTATACAGGGTAGAATAGAATTGGAATGGAAAAATCCCGTCTAATAACCGAAGAATTGTGGTATATTAAGGTTCTCATGGCTTTTTAGTCGTTCCAAATGGATTAGGTATTCCTGGCATAAATGGCGGTATAGTTGTTGTGGGTTTAACCGTAGTCGGTTTTGTAGTTGTTAAAGGGGGTGTTGTTGTAGGTGTTGTTAATAAAGTGGATGGTCTGGTTGAAGATGTCGTCGTTAAAGGAGTTGTTGCTGCAGTTGTTGTTGATGAATTACTGAGAGCCGTCAGGAACCAGTGTATTAATGTTACTGAAAACAGAAACAATAAACTATTAATATGTATAACTGGAAGCGTACAATTATGCGAATCGTAACTATTTTAAATGATATAATTTACCGATAGATACTTGTAGCTAATACTTGTCACTTAATTTTTTGATACAGTCATATTTCCTTCCGACACAGTTAGCATGTCTCAAGTAAAACCTTCTCTGATTCTGCCATCCTTCATTAGATGGGATGCACACGGTTCTGTAACATTTAATGACAGCATACAAAGTAGGTGCCCATTCCAGTTACATTGTATATATCTCGCTAAACGCTGCATAATGTTGCTGTAATAATATGTCGACATGTTTACTGAAATAGATGGATGGATTGCAATCTTTGAACAGTATTCCAGTCGTATCAAGATGACGGGCGGGTGATTATGAAAGGCTGTGTGTAATAGAATCTCGTTTACGATTGGAAAGTTTTCCACCTCTAGCAGGTATCGAACACGGGGATGCTAGATCAGCAGACCAGCGTTCAACCTACTGAGCTATCCGAGCTCCTCACTTTTGATGAGGACCACGTGTCGGACCGAAGGTAAATAATCACAACTGTTCCAGTCGCATAAACCCAGCCACAGCAGCCGAGCCAATTTAGACTTTAGTTTTTGGATTATTTCAAACTTATCTCCATTAATTAATCCGACTATTGATCTGCAGTTGAACAGAATGCTGCTAAATGCCCGTAATAGCCCAAATCGTCCATAAAAACGTACATAAATTTATTGTCGTTGTTGGTGGGTTTGTTGGAGCTTGCGTCACTGCAGGATTTCTAGTAGATGTTCTCAGAGTTGTAACAGGCGTTGTTGGAGGTCCCCCAAATGGCGTAAGAATACCAGGTAAGAAAGGTGGTGTTGTAGAGGAGAGTGTTGTTAGCGGTGTCGTTGTAACTGAGGTTGTTTTTGTTGTCTTTCTAGTCGATGGTGTCGAAGTAGATGGTGTCGAAGTAGATGGTGTGGAAGTAGACGGTGTGGAAGTAGATGGTGTGAAAGTTGTAATTGGTGTTGTCGGAGTGGAGGTTGTCGGGGTGGTTACAGGTGTGGATGATGATGTTGCTTGACTTGTGATCGGAGGTGGATTTGTAGCTGAAGAAAATATGAAAGTATGATGTGATAACTACAGTTTAGTCATTTAACCTAGACCTGATTTTAAAATCTGGCAAAACCATGAGACTCGTGGCATCGGCTCGACCAGCTTTAAATTATGACAAGTTCTAAAAGGGTTCTTGACCCAAACATTTCAATATTGCAAGCAAAATGTTTAATACAAGTACCTGGACCTGTCTTATAACCGGCACTCTTTAAATAGAGCCTTGTACCGTGTTTTGTTGTGAGGGCAAAAAAATAAAAGCTGTCCTGAATAACGATGAGGTCAAATTTATGAAGCTTATAACGAATTTAAGTACTTTCTTAAGAATCTAAAATTTGGTAGAATTGTATTGTAAACGACTTAATTCTTGCTTATATTAATTCATGTGGATAATCACAAGTATTGAGAAGCCAGTTACAGAAATCAGACTTTGTCTGAAGAAATTAGACAGCATGTACTCCATACCTTTAACTGTGTTGTCGACGTAACAGCCCTTGACGTCAAATCTTAGAGCAATATGAGATTCCCACTCCAGCGGAATTATTCGGATACCTTTGGCAAATACAGGGCAGTCTAACTCTCCCTCTATCGGAGTGTCAGCGTCATCATTCCCTCTGAATAACTGAAGGATAAAATGAAAAGGAAAACCAATCATTCTGGGAAAGATAAAGCAGCATACTATAAAACAATACAAAAATATTGCTTATCAAATAAAAATTCACAGGTAAAAAGACTTCATAAATGTAGTGCACACGCGACTTGAGAAGAATCAGATCAACCTGTAATGTATGCATTTTATTTACAATCAATACAGAACAAATATCTGAATACGAAGCGCGGACTGGTATGTGTCTTTGCTGCTCTATTACACGATATGGATCCTTTTTAGTTTGGCTTAAATCGTAAAATGGCGCAAACAAGTTATTCAAGCAACATACATTTTAAATACTCAATGCAGAATATCAAATCGTCCAGAATTGTCGCATAAGTAGCTTATGTTTTGTTATCCAATTATATATTTAATAACAGAAATGGCTGACAATCACCTAGCAGCTCTTTTAAACCAGCCGGCAGAAAAGCCACACAGGATCGAAGGCTCTCCACAAGACCTACAGTTTATGATTTACCTGTTCAACTCCCAAACTAGACGAAACCACGGGTTTCCAGTTTTTGCCATCCTCTGTATATTCAAGCTTATATAACTTAACAAATCCTCCCCCAGGAGTTTGTCCCTGGGTAACAATCTTTTCGATGTAGGTGAGCCCATCAAACGTTGCCTGAAATAGATAATAAGGCACACAACATAAGCCAGCATAAACTGTTTTAGCTTAAGCATGTAGATAGTTTAATTATTGTTGTATTGCCAACAGATACTAACTCGGATATATAACCATTTCTATGTGAAATTGAATAAGTCCGACCAAAATGAAAATGATAAAAGGTTGTCAAACAGTGCAGACAATAAACAGACTGCTCCATAAAAACCGTCTGACTTGTGCTTACGTTCTTTCCGTTCGAAACAATTCTAAGTACTTGGTCAACTAAAAAAGACTCCTAATCTTATTCTCTCGCCTTTGTTACCTGAATGTATTGGCCTTTGTTGTCACCTGCCGGCGCCCATCCGCCCATCAATATAGTACCATTGCTAAGTGTCGTCTGCGTCGTGTTTAGTCTACCGCGTTCCGGTCCTGTGTAAGCGTTTCCGCCTCTGGGGACTAGAGAGCTCGTGGAAGTAATGTGCGAGTCAGGAATGCTGGGTAAAAGGTGGTCGTTGCACAACTCATCACCTGCCACAGAAGCGGGAAAGAAGATTGCAATGTTCGGTTGGAATGTACAGTAGGACCTAAATGTTTTAACCGCCATTTTACAAAAGGAGACGAATTCTGACTTCCATGACGAGACTCTTCCAAAAAAAGAAGTCTACTCTTAAAGGAAAGAATTTGCTCCAAGAGGAGCAAATTTTGGAGCAAATTCTTTCCTTTAAGAGTTGACCCGCATTGAGAAGGGCGGCAGAAATGGAAATGGCACAGTTCCTTCCTCTGAGGGTGTACTTATTTTACCTAAAAGACAAATACTGCCAAACCTGTCTTAAGCAAGCAACCAAAGCAAGGGCTAAAAATGCTTCCTTAAGAAAGGTGCTTGCTTAATACATGTACATTTACACTGAAAATGTTTCTATTGCAAGGGCGTAGCTACCATTACGCAAATACGCAGGTGCGTATTGAAATTTTGTCAAATTGACAAAGTTTCAACACACACCTGCGTATTTTCATGCTGAAATGTTGTTAATTGGACATAATTTAAATACTAACTGCCAACAGACCTCTGTTATTGCCCTCAAAGAGTATAAAACATGATTGTGCGTACTGTGTAAGTGGCCCTAGCTAAGCCCCTGTATTGGATATGAGAATTTGGCCTTTAAAGACAGGTGTTGCTTAATAGAGGTGGTCTTTAAGACAGGTTTGACTCTACTAGTTACTTGATCATATAGGAAAAATAATGTGGGTTACACTCCAGGGCCCAGTTGTTCAAAACTAACGACGTCGTTAGTTAACGAGACGTTAAAATTTCAAACGTTTATAACTCAAATATGCCAATATTTTTGTTGAAAAAATGTTAGAAGCTCTCACAATTTTTCAACAAAAAATATCAGTGTATTTGGTTATAAAGTTGTAAAACACTTAACGAGTTGACCTCTTAACGAGCTCGTTAAGCTAACGATGCTTTGAACAACTGGGCCCTGGTTAACTGTGTCTATACAAAGGCTGTTAAGAAACGAAAAAGAGCTGTTACGAAGCGAAAAAGAGTCATCGTTACCATACAACCTGATGACCAGGTCATTCGGTAAGTGTGACTTTTCCGTTTCGTAATTACCTCTTTTTTGTTTCGTAACATCCTTGGGGTAACTGAAAGATGGACGGATGCTGGATGAATTGCGAGGTAACTTCCTTTTCTACAGTATTTCAGTCATATCAGGACAATGTGAGGGTTATCAGGAAAGGCTGTGTGCAATGGAACTCCATCTGCAGTTGAAAAGAGTTCCGCCTGCAGCGGAAATTGAGCCCGGGAACGCTGGATCAGCAGAGCCTGCATGGCCCGTAACCGGCATTCAGACGGTAGGGTTTTGTTTAACAAGTATCCTACTAGTAGTTACTTTCGAGCTCAGAAATGACGGATCTTATCGGCGTAATTGGTAATTGTTTCCGTTTTGCGGAGACATCCAACAAAGAAGTGTAACATAGCCGATAAGTGCCACTTTTGTCCCAAACATCAGATAAGATTGCATGGGAACCTTAACGGATTCAAAGGTAGATCTGAGCCTTCGCTTTTTATATAGAGGGTGAGGGTTCCTCTTTATCAAGAAATAAACTTAGGGAATGTCACGCTTCAATATGTATATGCATGATACTCCTCAAGTTTATTTCTTTCATGTTTGCGCGTGACATTCCTTGAATTTATTTCTTACATCATGGATCCGTAGAAGAGATAGACAAAGAAAAAAACAGTGGCACACCAAAATGTTCTTACCTTTAGAGATGTTTATGATAAAACCTGGAAAAGAAATGAAAATAATACTGATTAATAATTTGATAAATAAAATGCATCATAAATCATGATAAATAAGTTTCAGAAAATGGGATGGATGGATGATTTGGCGATTGTACGTTCTTTTCAAAAGTATTTTTGTCACATCAGGACGATAGGGGTATGATTATGAAGATCTCTAAGCACCGTTTAGTTTCGAACTCTGTCTCCCCTCCAGCGGGACTCGAACCTGTGATCCCGTCATCCATTTGATCCTGCTGGTAGAGCTATGCTTCTTTTCATTGGCCTTACTTTTGCGCTTGCTTCATATTAAATACATGTAAAAGCCGCACTCATAATTGTGACAGTGCCTGACATTTTGAGCCTTGTGGAGGTGCGACGTTGACGTCACGAAACGTGAAATGAAAGTGACGTCATAAAATTTGCACGTAAAGTTAATTGAATGTCCGCGCACTGACTAATAAATTTCAAAGCGTCATCTGAAAAGAGTGATTCAACATTTCTATCAGCGTCTTTAATTTTCTTCATCTACACTCTTTTAAGGATGATCGCATTATAGATCTTTGAAAAGTGATGTCACAAACCAGAGCTATATAAGTTTATCCTGCTAGTATGTCAATTGTATCCAATCAGTGAAAGGAAAACAAAAAATTGGGTTGGTGTGAATTTCGTTTGCTTTTGCAGTAAACTTAAGCGCTGTTGCTTTGTGCTTCTCGAAATTTATTCTGGAAGCAATGATACATATGAAAATGTTGAAAACAAAATTACCGATTTTCGCTCCATAAGGCTCAAAATGCCAGGCACTGTCACATATAGTAAATGTATTGACATGCCTGGTAACGGTGATTTTCCTACCCAGATGGAAGTTAAATGAGCAATTTAAGTTTCAGAAAATAGTTAACCAATACCGACTCGTATGCATGCGAAGCATGTTTATGCACAATGACTGCTTTGCACTAAAGGAACTGTAGTTAGCACAAATCTGCCAATTTTGGCCAGACCGAACTTTGCAAAAAAATGGATATACTCCATTCAAATGAGAACTTTTTGAAAACAAAGTACTAAAGCGCAGCAAAAGATATGTATCGGGCTGTTTTAATCAATCGCCATTCATACAAGAAATTTAAACATTTGTTGCACTCACAAGGTTGAGTTAGATTGTAAATACTCACATGATATAAAAAGAAACAAAAGTCTGGCCGCCATTATAATTGCATATTATCCCGACATACCTTACGTCGTTAACAAATTAAGTTCCGGTCTAACTTTTTTAGTTACCAATGTCGTATCCTTCATTAATCTTAGATAAACAGTCTATGTAAACAATTACGCCATTTGGTGTTGCAAAGTCAAATGATTCAACAATTACAATGACATTATACTCAAGTTCTTCAAAATGTCATTTTATTTTAATTCTAAACTTATAGCCTTCTTAGTCACATAGGGCCCTTAGATATTGTTACAAGGCATGTGCCCTGATTTTATGGTATTATGCATTAATGGGTTGAAAAAAAAGTTTTGTTATAACGGGGCTCAAGCACAGTATCGAAAACAACAAAAAAATTCAGAAGGAAGATCCTTGAGGCCCATGCGTAAAAGAAGAGTATATTTGAGCCGCGACACGACAAAACCAATAATGTGGTTGTGCGCCCAGTGAAGACTCAGATCAGCCTGTGCATCCACCAAGTCTGATCAGACTATTCGATAAGCGCTTAAAGGGTAGCTAAGGGTTTGAGCTACGTCCATGCGGACAGCGAAGACTCTGATCAGACTGGGCGGATGCCCAGGCTGATCTTAGTCTTCGCTGGGCGCACATGCCACTTTGTTGGTTTTCTCGTGTCGCGGCTCAGTTATAAATCATTCTTCGATATCTTGCTCTATGTTCTTTCTGCCAACGCCAGATGCCATAAAACAACGGTCGAGTCTGTCTTTTACAACCAAGTGATATGTTAAACTTGCTTAATGCAGGTGCTTACTTAATACAGATATTATCGATGTGAAATGCTGACCTACTAAGACAAGGTTTTGCTAGAAAGAAGTGGCTTATTATTCAGATTTGGCTGTACAGTAAATAATACGATATCTTATTATACAACATTAGCATCTTCACGTTATGTTTTGATATATACACTGCTCAAAATATTTAAAGGAACAGCTGATATTTTCCCATAGACATTACTACAACATATACCCAGTTCCACGGCCCACCAATTCGATCGCTTAAGGCCAAGAATTCCCCATTCCTTTGCAGCGGTTGCTAGAGCAATCAAAGTTTTAGACAACACGAATTTCAATACAACTGATACCCAGGTCATTTTCATGGAACAAAGTTTGCATGTTTCGATTTTTCTGAAACTGAGGCACTTTTCTGGAAGCCTATAAAAGCTCTTAAACTTGAATTCAAAGTGATCCCTTCAAACGGGTCACCTTATTAGACATTCAGCTTCATAGGCAAAATGGTTGTGTTGATTTCGGTTGTAATTTTCAGGCTGTTCCCCTGTTCTGAAAAATGCAATATTTTTACCAAAATTTCAATGTACAAAAAACAATCCATGGTCATGGGCAGGGCAAATATTGGATCAAAACTTGTGCAATAAGTAGCCTCGACCCTCTTTAAAAAAAATAAAAAAAAAATGGAAATTCCGTGTTTTTATCGAGCGAAAGTAAATGGCCCTCAAAGTGGGGATGCATTGCACTGTCGTTTATGGAAAAATATTTGGCGTTCCTTTAAATGTTTTGAGCAGTGTATTTTGAGACAAAATAATCAAAGAAGTGGTTGGCTTCGTAACTTTTTAAAACTGTGGCGATTGATGCTAAATTTGTCAGTATGAAGCCGTTCGATAGAAGAAATTTATTTGTTTGCAAGGCGTTTGTTTATTATGGTGTTACGTGTGAAATATCTACATTGCTGGGCTGGGAAGTGACATATGGCATGATACCACAATTATATCAAAGTATTTAGCAAAGATAAACAAACTATCTGAGCCGCGACACGACAAAACCGACAAAATGGACAGTACGCCCAGCGAAGTCTAAAATCAGCCTGGGCATGTGGCCAGTCTGATCAGAGTCTACACTGTGCGCTTAAAATGTAGCTAAGAGTCTAAGCTACCTACATGCAGACAGTGAAGACTCTAATCAGACTTGGAAGATGCCGAGGCTGATCTGAGTCTTTGCTAGGCGTTTATGCCACTTTGTTGGTTTTGTCGTGTCGCGGCTCAACCATCTTCGTTTACCGTTTCTTACGTACTAAACATAGTTGTGAAGGAGTAATTTTGCCACGGCGAAGAGTGTAAGAGGTTCCGAATCGTACTAATCGACCTCGTGATAAAACCGCACATGCGCACTGAGCACTATCAACGTACAAGATGGCGGTAACCTACGCTTCTCTTTTTATTTTGGTGTTACGTTAGTGTTTACTTTTTACTATTCTTTATAATAAATGTATAATTTGATACTTTGAAAATGCATTCAACAATCTGGATTTTATTCTTTCACTAGCCCTTTTAAAATTTCACTGCGAATATGTTTAACAATCTGATTTTTACTCTTTTCTACAGATTGAGTCTATATTGTCAAGCAAGTATTGAAAAAAAATAACGATGATGCTTCAGTTGTCCCATTTGTGACTACAATGTGCTAAAATAACTCAGATATTGTAAAAAGGGCGTAAAACCTCAATTGATCCACATAATCCTCTAATCTAGCTTGAGACTGGCATTTAAAGTGGATCTGACCGTTTCTTTCTTTTTCTTTCTTTTCTTTTCTTTTTTTTTTTTTTTTTTTTTTTTTTTTTGTTGTCTCTTGTTTGTGAAAACATGTAACTTTTGCAGGCTTTCAAGTCTACAATTTCTGTACAGTAGAGATCCGTTAAAAAGCTGGATCTTAGTCCATATCCATTCAATGCTACTTCGAAATAGACTGAAAATTGTATTATAGATATGAATTTGTGTATCACGATTCATATTGTTTCAGATGCGTTTGTTGACAACGGAGTACAGTCTGGTAAGTACATGCATTAAAAGCAAGAAAGAAAACAAAACCATATTTGCTTTTATTTTATTAACAAAATAACACAGTGAGGAAGCGATCGCAGTTCGTTATCGACCAAATCTGTAGGTACGTAGCCTAGAAGTGCTTGTCCTCCAGAGTTGATAATTACCTCCGTGTCTTAAGGGTTCGACGTTATAAAACTTGAGAATAATCTCAAACTCAAAATAAAGCACACTGATCGGAAGCAGCCAATCAGGTTGCTTTATTTTGAGTTTGAGAATGTACTCAAGTTTTATAACCACTGGGCCTGGTGTCTTTTATCGTGCATCAACACAAAACACCAACCTCCATGCAGTTAAAACTCCGTTGATTTCCTGAATAATAAAGATCAAATACTTGAATTAAAACGTATAATCCGGGCATAAATAAAACAATATTTCTTGGCACACGTGGTTTCTTCCTCCAGAATTTAATTGATTGTTTTTCATGTTTACTTTTTTAGAAGAAATTCATATTGCCTAGCTTAACGGCTAACAGTATTTATGATTTCTCAAACTGTATATTATTCTTGATAATCCAGCTTCATTGGTCCAAGACGCACCCAGCCAATGCCAATCTCTCCGGCCACCAATCAACGGGCTGATACAATGTTCTCAAAACCTTACACAGCTGTAAGTAACAGTTAGGTAAGAGTCGGGTAACTTCGGACAGCGGGTAAATTCAGACATATCATTGCAAACACTGAAAATCTAGATGAGACGGCTCATGATGAGCCGACTCATCAGGATTTTCACTGTTTGCCCAGTTAATTTTGTTTTAATTCCAAATAACAGACATATAAAGGAAACAATGTCATTGTCCGAATTTACCCGCTGTCCGATTTTACCCGACTTTACCCCAAATAATTTCCATTGCAATCGAATGCTTGGGTAATGTCATTTTTTTCCTGAAAATTTCCCGTCTCGAAGTGGATAAACTCTTGAAAGAAAGCATTAGGTACCCTTGGAGCAAATTTTTCCTATATAAGTCAACCCCAATCTGGAAGGGCTTCGCAGTCGATGGAAGCCGATTATATAGTGGACGAGTCCATTTGTCATTTAAGGGGTTTCTGGTTCAGTTTAATTTTATCATTTTATTTTATTTTAAGTAGAAATACGAATTTGTCTTATGCAAACAATGTAGACCCTGATCAGACGCGCGTCTGATCTGGGTCTGCACTGTTTGCCTATGTCCCATTTTTGGGACGCCAGGCATTAATGGGTTTATTTGGATTTGTTAGATTTGTTTGGATTTGTCATTTTTCTTCGACCTTATGATTCTGATACTTGGACGTTAACCTACAGAAAGTATATGCCATGCCTGTGTTTTAGTGTGTGTACGGCCACATGTAACACTGATTACAAGTTCGATTCTGGCATGAAGTCTGAGACAAGAGTATGCGACGACACGACCGGAACTTGGATTAATGGTGACCTTCTTCCATTTTGCATTCGTAAGTACAAACCGTCTTTGGCAAAACTACCTCAGATAAAAGAAGAAAAAAAAGTCATCAAGTTCTGAACATGCTGTTAGCAGGGCACTCAATTGTCAAATATTATCTAATCATTAAGATAAATGACATCCAATAACAAAGAGAATCTTTTAGCAAGTATGAACTATGTTTGTCTTTCTTACTTCTAAAACTCAAGAGAGTGTAAGTTATTTGTAAGATTAAATTAGCTAATTCACGAAAAGGTGTTCCATCAAGGCACTACACATGGGCGTAAGTAGAGGCAATTTCATGGCACGCACAACCATGTTTTAAACTCTACTCCTTGAAGGGAAAGGTAGTATTTCAGCCTCTTTGGCAATTGGTATTGAAATCTTGTCTAATTTATAAAATTTCAGCATGCAAATATGCAGGTGCGTTTTGAAATTTTGTCAATTTTGACAAAATTTCAATATGCACTTGCGTATTTGCCGTATAGGTAGCTACGCCCTTGCTACAATTAGTTCTAAGTCCAACATGATATTCGTTTAATGTACTAAGAAAGAAGACCTCTGTTATGTGAGTACACTGTTGCAGAATGTTAGCTTACTTTGTGGTATGGTTTTGTTTCTAGCATCCAATACATCAGCAGGCTGCTCAGGAAAGAATATCAACCAATATACCATTACACGGTGTGCAGGAAATGCTGACAAGGTGTAAGTCAACTCTCTTCAGACCTTTCCACTGTGCTTACTTTACAAGCAGGGCATTTTTAATTGGTTCTGCATTTATTACTCCTAAATCTGTCATCGCCGACATAGAAAAAAATCGATAAAGCGAGGTCCAGTCCAAAATCACAGAGCTTATTAAAGTACAGTAGGTAACAATATCTATTGCAAATTTTCACTGTCTTAAACAACGTACGGCGTATTATTTTTTGTTGCACATTTTATCAAGTAACGAACCCATTTTTTGGTAAATATGAATTGCCCTACTACATCTTATTAGCAAACTAAAACTAGACAACAACGTTTCATTCCCCAATAGGTATAAACAATCAATATCGATAAAGCTGATGCGCCGCGCCTTAGTAAGCACTCAGGTTTTGAAGCGGGGTTTATGTCTCTCTCTTGTTTTTCAAGTTTAATGCATTATTCATGTTTGCAAATAAAGAATTGTTTCAACTGATCTTATATAGTAAGCTAAACGGAAAGCATTTCTCTTTAGCCAATGAAATGCCACAGCCACATAAGAATAGGCAAAATTTTGTGCCTCAGCGCACTCATGTGCTTCCTTTTATAGCTTCTTTCCTTTGGAGGGGACATGTAACACAATACATGTTGTGTTATTACCACTCATTATTGACCCATCAGGCTGAGAGAGTCATGGAGGCCCGGGCATGGAGGTGGGAGCGTCTTATTTCCTTCCAGCAAGTCAGTGAATTGTCCACTGCCCATGATATAAACGACAAGACTCAAAGAGCCAAAATAATTTGGCCTATCCCTAACCTGCAAGGGCCCCTTAATCTAGCTGTTTTACTAAGCTTAGCAGGGCTCGTTCGGGTATTACCGGTAACACTTGACTCAGATTCGAGTTCTTTCCTGGCCGTCGACTTCTTCTATGAAGACTTCCGCCCAATGATGCTGTGTTCACTGGTTTTGTTTAATCTTTAACCGATCCTTCGTTAGGAAGTTGAGATTGCAGTAGCAGCACTGAAATAAGGGAAGTCTGCCGGAGTTGATAATATACCAGCTGAACTTG
The DNA here is from genome assembly GCA_963989385.1 of Ctena decussata. Lineage (NCBI taxonomy): Eukaryota > Metazoa > Mollusca > Bivalvia > Lucinida > Lucinidae > Ctena > Ctena decussata. Next base: position 56,921,437 of record OZ022504.1, read on the forward strand.
TTCCAGCTGGCGAGGAGACCATGACTGATTTTTTAACGAGATTTGTAACAAGATGTAGAGAACAAGAGATTGGCCTACCCCATTATCTCAGTCACTGATTATCAAACCCCATAACTAGGGCGACCTACAGCTCTGCCAGAACTAAAACAAGTAGCCCAAAGGGCAACAATTGCTCACCTGAGAGACATTGTAAACCTATAGGGATATTTAAGATGCTCAAGGGCAGCTAACTCCACAGTCAGTGGTCCAATCAGGCTGAAAATTAAACTCATCCAAAACATTATGTTTGCCCTCATTTAATATATGCAAGTTTAAAAAGTATCCGATCAAGAGCACAATAGACAGAGCTGTCAAGGGCAGCTAACTTCGTAGTGGTTGGCCTGATCTGGCCAAAATTTGAACTTGTTTAAGATATTATGCATTTCCTCATTACCTGCAAGTTTGAAAAGGATCGGATCAGTCTAAACCAAGAAAAAGTGGCGACATTGATTTTTTGGATGCTCAGGGTAGGTACTCCATAGTCAGTGGTGGGATCTAGCCGAAATGCTAACTAATCCAAGCTTTTATGCATATCCTCATTACCTGAAAGTATGAAGAGGATCCAATGAAAAATGAAAATGTGATGACGTTGTTTTCTCCATTATAAGACTATGGGATTTTTTTCAAACGCTCAAGAGCAGCTAACTCAGTAGTCTGGGCTCGAATCCGGCCAAATTTCGAACTCATCCAAGCTCTTATGTATGTCATCATTACCTGCAAGTATGATAAGGATCTAATCAAAAACCTTGATTGCAGCACCCTGAAAGTCAAACTTGCTCGAGATATTGTCATGCCCTACATTAGTGTGAATTTATTTTAAAATCCGTTGAGAAATGTAGATGCTAGAGCGATGACAAAGTTTCTCTAAAAATAGCCACAGTGACCTTGACCTTGGGCACAGCATCCTGAAAGTCAAACTTGCTAGAGATATTGTCATACCCTACATTTGTGTCGAGTTATTTCAAAATCCATGGAGAAATGAAGGTGCTAGGGCGATGACAAAAGTTTTTCAAAAAAAAAGCCACAGTGACCTTGACTTTGGGCACAGCACCCTGGAAGTCAAACTTGTTTGAGATATTGTCATGCCCTACATTTGTGTGAAGTTGATTTAAGATCCGTTGAAAAATGAAGGCGCTAGAGCCATGACCAAGTTTTTCTAAAAATAGCCACAGTGACCTAGACCTTCGGTGCAGCACCCTGAAAGTCGAAATTGCTCGAGATATTGTCATGCCCTACATTTGTATGAAGTTGATATAAAATCGGTTGAAAAATGAAGGCGCTAGAGCGATGACAAAGTTTTTCTAAAAATAGCTATAGTGACCTTGACCTTTGGTGCAGCACCCTGAAAGTCAAATTTGCTCGAGATATTGTCATGCCCTACATTTGTGTGAAGTTATTTTTAAATCTGCTGAGAAATGTAGGTGCTAGAGCTCTGACAATGTTTTGCTAAAAATAGCCACAGTGACCTTGACCTTGGGCGCAGCATCCTGAAAGTCGAACTTGCTCGAGATATTGTCATGGCCTACATTTGTGTGAAGTTATTTTAAAATCCGTTGAGAAATGTAGGCAATAGAGCGATGACCAATTTTTTTTAGAAATATGTGATGACGTTGTTTTCTCCATTATAACACTATGGGATTTTTTTCAAACGCTCAAGGGCAGCTAACTCCGTAGTCTGTGCTCGAATCCGGCCAAATTTCGAACTCATCCAAGCTCTTATGTTTGTCATCATTACCTGCAAGTATGATAAGGATCTAAGCAAAAACAATTAAGAAAACGTGATGACGCCATTTTCCCCATTATAATCCTATGGGATTTTTTTCAAATGCTCAAGGGCAGCTAACTCTGTTGTATCTGCTCGAATCTGGCCAAATTTCGAACTCATCCAAGCTCTTGTGTATGTCATCATTACCTGCAAGTATGATAAGGGTCTAATCAAAAACAGTCGAGAAAACGTGATGACGCCATTTTCCCCATTATAACCCTATGGGGGCTGTCTGTTGCCATGGAAACCAGAGTTCTGAGCTGATCGGCACCAAAACCAAATGCAGCCTTTCCCCCACCCAAATGATGCTTCAGATAAAATTTGATTGCGATCGGCCCACTGGTCTCTGAGATATTTATGTTTGAAAGTGTTGACGCACGCACGCAAGCACCCACGCACCCACCCACGCACGGACGGACGACGGCTCGACTCCCATCCTATAAGCTCACCTCTGGGCCTTCGGCTCAGGTGAGCTAAAAAGCCACAGTGACCTTGACCTTGGGCGCAGCACCCTGAAAGTCGAATTTGCTCGAGATATTGTCATACCCTACATTTGTGTGAAGTTATTTCAAAATCCATGTAGAAATGTAGGTACTAGAGCCATGACAAAGTTTTTCTAAAATTAGCCACAGTGACCTTGACCTTGGGTGCAGCATCCTGAAAGTTGAACTTGCTCGAGATATTGTCATGCCCTACATTTGTGTGAAGTTATTTTAAGATCCATTGAGAAATGTAGGTGCTAGAGCGCTGACAACGTTTTTCTAAAAATAGCCACAGTGATCTTGACCTTGGGCGCAGCACCCTGAAAGTCAAACTTGTTTGAGATATTGTCATGCCCTACATTTGTGTGAAGTTGATTTAAAATCGGTTGAGAAATGTAGGCGCTAGAGTGATGACAAAGTTTTTCTGAAAATAGCCACAGTGACCTTGACCTTGGGTGCAGCACCCTGAAAGTCAAACTTGCTCGAGATATTGTCATGCCCTACATTTGTGTAAAGTTCTTTTAAAATCCATGGAGAAATGTAGGTGCTAGAGCGATGACAAAGATTTTCTAAAAATAGCCACAGTGACCTTGACCTTGGGCGCAGCATCCTGAAAGTCGAACTTGCTCGAGATATTGTCATGCCCTACATTTGTGTGATGTTATTTTAAAATCTGTTGAGAAATGTATGCAATAGAGCGATGACAAAGTTTTTCTAAAAATATGTGATGACGTTGTTTTCTCTATTATTACACTATGGGATTTTTTTCAAACGCTCAAGGGCAGCTAACTCCGAAGTCTGTGCTCGAATCCGGCCAAATTTAGAACTCATCCAAGCTCTTATGTATGTCATCATTACCTGCAAGTATGTTAAGGATCTAATCAAAAACAGTCGAGAAAATGTGATGACGCCGTTTTCCCCATTATAACCCTATGGGGGCTATCTGTTGCCATGGAAACCAGAGTTCTGAGCTGATCTGCACCAAAACCTAATGCAGCCTTTCCCCCACCCCAATGATGCTTCAGATAAAATTTGATTGCAGTCAGCCCACTGGTTTCTGAGATATTGATGTTTGAAAGTGTTGATGCACCCACGCACGGATGCACGCACGGACGGACGACGGCTCGACTCCCATCCTATAAGCTCACCTCTGAGCCTTCGGCTCAGGTGAGCTAAAAAGCCACAGTGACCTTGACCTTGGGCGCAGCACCCTGAAAGTCGAACTTGCTCGAGATATTGTCATACCCTACATTTGTGTGAAGCTATTTCAAAATCCATGTAGAAATGTAGGTGCTAGAGCCATGACAAAGTTTTTCTAAAATTAGCCACAGTGACCTTGACCTTGGGTGTAGCACCCTAAAAGTTGAACTTGCTTGAGATATTGTCATGCCCTACATTTGTGTGAAGTTATATCAAAATCCGTTGGGAAATGTAGGCTCTAGAGCGATGACAAAGTTTTTCTAAAAATAGCCACAGTGACCTTGACCTTGGGCGCAGCACCCTGAAAGTCAAACTTGCTCGAGATATTGTCATGCCCTACATTTGTGTGAAGTTATTTCAAAATCCTTTGAGAAATCTAGGCCTTAGAGCGATGACAAAGTTTTTCTAAAAATAGCCACAGTGACCTTGACCTTGGGCGCAGCACCCTGAAAGTCGAACTTGCTCGAGATATTGTCATGCCCTACATTTGTGTGAAGTTATTTTAAAATCCATTGAGAAATGTAGGCGCTAGAGCGATGACAAAGATTTTCTAAAAATAGCCAAAGTGACCTTGACCTTGGGCACAGCACCCTGAAAGTCAAACTTGCTCGAGATATTGTCATGCCCTACATTTGTGTGAAGTTATTTTAAAATCCATTGAGAAATGTAGGTGCTAGAGCGCTGACAAAGTTTTTCTAAAATTAGCCACAGTGACCTTGACCTTGGGCGCAGCATCCTGAAAGTCGAACTTGCTCGAGATATTGTCATGCCCTACATTTGTGTGAAGTTATTTTAAAATCCGTTGAGAAATGTAGGCAATAGAGCGATGACAAAGTTTTTCTAAAAATATGTGATGATGTTGTTTTCTCCATTACAACACTATGGGATTTTTTTCAAATGCTCAAGGGCAGCTAACTCCGTAGTCTGTGCTCGAATCCGGCCAAATTTCGAACTCATCCAAGCTCTTATGTATGTCATCATTACCTGCAAGTATGATAAGGATCTAAGCAAAAACAGTTGAGAAAAAGTGATGACGCCATTTTCCCCATTATAACCCTATGGGATTTTTTTCAAACGCTCAAGGGCAGCCAACTCCGTAGTCTGTGCTCGAATCCGACCAAATTTCGAACTCATCCAAGCTCTTGTGTATGTCATCATTACCTGCAAGTATGATAAAGATCTAATCAAAAACAGTTGAGAAAACGTGATGACGCCATTTTCCCCATTATAACCCTATGGGGGCTATCTGTTGCCATGGAAACCAGAGTTCTGAGCTGATCGGCACCAAAACCTGATGCAGCCTTTCCCCCACCCAAATGATGCTTCAGATCAAATTTGATTGCGATCGGCCCACTGGTCTCTGAGATATGGATGTTTGAAAGTGTTGACGCACCCACCCACGCACCCACGGACGGACGGACGACGGCTCGACTCCCATCCTATAAGCTCACCTCTGAGCCTTCGGCTCAGGTGAGCTAAAAACATCAGCCCCATCCAGCTCGCCCCATCAGTCATTCAAGCAAAGTCATGCTGATAGTCATCTTGAACAGGCTTAACTCCCAAGAAGAACAGGCTGGGTTCAGAACCGAAAGGGGCACCACAGAATAGATCTTCAACTTCGGAATTCTATATGAAAAGTACCTCCAGCATCAGCAAAACCTATACCAGTCTTCATTTATTAAAAACAAATTCTTCGACATGCGGTATGGACCACCATGCGGAAGTACAATATCAGTGCAAATCTTGTTCAAACCATTGAGCAGCTCTACGGCGAGGCTACAAGTGCAGTACAGATGAATGGCAGCACGGGAGAATGGTTCAAAAGAACAGTTTGAGTTAGGCAAGGATGTCTCCTGTCTCCCACCGTCTTCAGCATAAAGTATAAGATGGAGATACTGCTGAGGAGACAGAACTAATGACAACAGCGAAAATGGCGTCCAGAGGGAGATCAAGGTAAAAAGACGGAAGCTGCGTACCGTAACAAGCTTCAAATACCTTGAAGAAGTTGTATCAGATGATGGCTAAAAACCGAAGGTTCTCTCTAGGACTGAACAAACCACCGCAGCTATAACCAAGCTGAAGCCAAGTTGGAGAGAAAGCAGCGTACCTCTTGGATCAAAGGTGGAAATGATGCGTTCCGTTGTCGTTTCCGTTTTTCTGTATGCCTGTGAATCGTGGACCTCGACAGCAGAGTTAGAGAAAAGAATGCAGAGCGTTGAGATGAGATGCTACCGAAGGTTACTGAGCAGTTTGTACACGGACCACATAACCAATGAGGCGGTTCGCAGAAAGATCCAAGCAGCTATTGGAGAATATGATGAACTCCTGACCATAGTCAAGAAACAGAAACTAAGGTGGTTTGGTCACATCTCAAGGTCATCTGGTTTAGCAAAGACGATTCTACAGAACACCGAGAAAGGGAAAAGAAGAAGAGGTAGACAGTAGAAGAGGTGGGATAACAATATTAAACAGTGTACAGGGTCTGATTTTGCCAGTTCAACTAGAGCAACTGAAAACAGGACAAGGCGAAAATGAGATTGTTGCGAAGTCATCTGTGGTGCTCCAACGACTTTGGAAGGTTAGTGGATAAAACTGAATAGAATACATGTAGTCCACGTTTGTGGATACGTATGCAAGTTTTTAAAACCTAAATGCTGGGAAAACTAGTATAAGCATCACTAAATTGCGAATAAGATCCATATCCATTGTGACTATTATCTCCATTGGCTACTCTAACTGGCGCACCTGGTAATGAGGCCGTTCAGAACCATACCGTTTCTAGGAGCCCTGGTAGCTCTGTAGGTTAAGGGCTACTGATCTAGTCGTCCCGGGTTCGAGCCCTTTTACTGGCCGCTAGAGACGAGATTCTTTCTAACTGTGAACGGGTTTCCATTGCACACAGCATTTCATTATCACCCTCCCATCGTCCTGATATACTGTTAAAAAGGACGTAAAATCACAAGTCATCTAACCACCCATACCGTTTCTGCTGTTAATTAGCAAGTAATTGGCTGCTGTATATACAGTACTGAGGGTATTCGTTTATGACCATTAAGTAATCTGACATGCAGTTACATTATATGCAGCAGGTCCTGATTGAAAACCGGCTGCCAAACTGCATAAGACACTGCAGCAGACCTTTCTATGGGGTTGTTTTTAAAGAAGCCAACTTGTTTAGTGCTTGTTTTGCAACATATATTGACTCTTGATAGATGCAATACATAAATACATGTTCTGCGCATCGTATGAATCGGTACATTTCTGCGCAATGTGAGAATTCCTACTTCCGGAATTTTCTCTTCGCAAAGTGGGAATCTGACCAAAATCAGAATATATTTGTGTGAATTACCAGTATGTAATGACTGATAATCATTGTTTTCACATATTAAATAGATCATGCATCTGTGATCAAATTCAGTTTTCTACAGTTTATAAAATATCTAAAGTTTGCTTTCAGAAACATGAGATATACTAGAAACGGGTCTACATATATCCAAATGATTGTATTCGGTGAAAATTATTCCGAAAAGCTATAATGTGTGTAACAAAATTTCTTGAAACTGAATAAATATGTATCGTTGTAGTGCGGTGATGCTAAAGCAATTTTAGAATGGCTTTACTTATGCACAAGTTATTGCCTTGATTTGATTTAAATTACAAGGTCAGCCGTAACTTAGTAATTTTGTGAGCATGAAATTAACCATAAACAAATCAGGGCCACTTCGGCGGGGGATATAAATTCATCGAATTTGCTTATTGCGTATTTTTAACAATACTTGATATATTAAGTAGCATTCGGAAAACCCAATATGAATAGGAATCTAGTTTTTGCTTTTAACCTTTCATCCTTCACGAGGTTTTCCTTGGCATTTCGTCAACAACGGATCAGATCCACAAGTACCCGAAAACGATCCACACGGACACAGTCTTGTAGTTGTCACTAAGTGTCGAAACGATTCTAAACACAGCCTAGCAGGCACACGACATTGAATCAACATTGAATCAACGTTGATTAAACTAAAGAACAACCTTAAATTTAAGGTCGAAAACTCCACTCTAAGTGAATACATATTCAAATCATAATGAGAGTCACAATTTGCGTCATACTGAGAATCACAATTTGCCTGGACTGACAATGGTCAGCAAAAACTTTTTTTTTTTTTTGTGTGTCGGGAATTATTAAGGTCGTCCTTAAATTCACGGAATGACTGTGAACCCATCCTCTGGTGCATTTTAGTTACCAATGCCTTCATTTTCATTGTACCTGCTTGAAGAATTCTTGATTATATATGCATAATAAAACAATTGTTGCCCGGTTGGATGGTCGACACGGTATTAAAATGACCAATGGAAACCAATATCGACCGATGCTGAAGTATCACATGCATGTCTTAAAACTATTTTCAGGTTATGCACTCTGTATTGTTCAAGTGGTTATATATTTGATAGTGGTGAGACAGTAGTAACGAAAGTCTGCGACTTAGCGTCCCAAACTTGGGTCGGCGGCGACTCCTTTCCGCAATGTGTTCAAGGCAAGTATACCTTTTTCTTAAAGGAAGTTTTTGTGCATGCTTTCCTTCTGCTGTCTGTGTAATCGTATATATTCGGCTATAAGACGGTGTTTTCCACTTCTAGAATGAGCCCAAATATCTAAATCAGTCTTATGAAATTCTAATATGTGATGGCATTTTCCCTTCTAAAACTGTCCTAAAAATCTAGATCCGTCTTATAAGACGGATCTAGATTTTCTGGATTGTTTTGGAAGGGAAAAACACCGTCTTATAACTGAAGAAATACGGTAGTTATAATATTTGCATCATACCACATCATTTAACAAGATTTAACATGATTTTAACTGACACACTATGTAATATATTTCAAGGTAAAAATGGCTTAAAGTCCCTCTGCTTGTGATCTAAGGAAAAAAATGAACACTTCGATTAAAATTAAGATCAATTATACGACGGATGTCATTTTACTTTTTGAATGACGTTATAGGTGAATGGGCACACTTTCAGAGGAAACAATTCAACCAGTTTTTGCTTTTGCTCCCGTTCTTTAGGGGTTCAACTCTTAAAGTAAAGAATTTTTCATCGACGAGCATATTCTCTCCTATATGAGTACACCTCGTTTTGGAAGGTGTCATCAATATACCAAACATGTCAACCTAACAGGATGTCACAAAATTATTCCCGTTTGTGGAAATGGTGAAAAAACAAGGAGGTATGACCATTAACCGTAAAAAAATAAAGGGCAAATAATGTAGAGCCCAAGAAATTATAATGCAGTCTTCTCTTCTCTGTCATCGTGTGCAAAACTCCTTTCGCCTCAAGAATTAAAAACGTTAATTTTCTTTAATCCTCAGTCTTATCCAAGACAGCATGTAACAATACATTGTTGTCTAATATCAACGACACAAAATTCACGGCATCTTCAGAATGGAAAGGGGTCAAGGGTTATTACTTTGGACCAGAGAGAGCCCGACTTGGAGCTATCGCATCCAATGATGGTACTGTAGTAAACAGCGGAGGGTGGAGACCAGCAGCAAACACTCTGGACCAGTTTATTCAGGTACACCACTTTACCTTCGTTGTGAAGAATCTAGCAAAAATATTAATCCTTACAGCATCAAAAACAAAATTAGTTGCATTTGTAAAGTGCGTAGATACATTATAAATGTACTTATTGCTGGCGACATCTCTCTCACAGATACAGCTCTTTAGCTGTAGTATCGAGACCTTCAGCTACGTTACGGCCTACGTTTTATGGGGAAAGTAACTGACCGTGCTGCCAGATTTTCTCACATCTACCCTTAAGTTCATAAGTATTGGGACACCTAAAATTATTAATTTTCCGTTTGTCCAAAATGCAAAATTAATGGGTGTCCCAATATTTAACTACATATGGGCAGTTCGTCCTCCTAAAGAGACGATACTGAAAAAATACACACCCGTCTATAGTGAGAAATAATAGCAATTATTATTATTATTATTTTGTTTATTATTATTATAAATATCACTAAGTTTAACAGAAATGATAATCAAAATAGCACCAATAACAATTATGATGCATGTGCTGAAAACGTGTCCATATTTAATCTATCTTTTTCCCCCTTTTTGCTTACAGGTTCAGCTTAATGAAGTGACAAGAATAACAGGGATTATAACAAAAGGAAGAAATGTTGTGAGTGGGGATACAGCTAACGAATTTGTCTCAAAGTTCCGTGTGTTGCACAGCCTAGATGGCAAGGCTTGGGAACCCTACAGTAGTGTGAACGTCAGTGATCAGGTAAGGTTGCACGCATTTGAGTAGGCTTAATTACAATGCGTAAAATATTAAGAGGTGCACCATATATATTATCCATTAGTCTCTTTATAAAACTCTTCATTATCGAAATTAATACATTGGCTAGGCACCAATGCCTGTTTGTAGACATTGATGCCTAACCTATTGTTGAAGAGTTAAATATGATGATTTAAATAAGCTTCAGCTTTCTATCAGATCTTGTACCATATAATATTATGTACAATTGTATAGCAACTTAAAAATAAAATATTGTTTAACCAAGAGTTTTATGTAGACACATAAATATTTTGAGCTGTTTATGAAATACCATAAATGACAATATAGACAAATCTGTAAATACTGGCATTGTGAACGGCAGACGGCAATGGTTGGCGTTGTTTGCTATTTGCCTGTAATATTTGTCTTTCAAAAAAAACAGACCACAAAATTAACGTCTGCAAAATTAAAAAAATCGTCTTAGCTATATCATATTGAGAATTTTAGACTTAAGAACGGTGTAGACCGAGATAAGCCGGATCTTTATGAGCCGCCTCATCTCGAACTACGCTGCTTGCTGATTCATCTATTTTCATTTTTTGGCGCTTTTAGGTCTAAATAAACACACAATTTTTCAAATGAAAATATGAAAGGAGATAAGCATTTTCAATGCTTTCGACTTATGAAGATGAGCTGAGCGGGTATTGCATTCTTAGCAAGTTCTGAAAAATGACGTATCGAGTAATTATACATGTAGTGCCATGCTCCACGTCAGGTGCCATTTGTCAAGGACTAATAAAACTTTAATGCCCTGGCTTAAGATCATCTATAAAGTCAGCTTCAGCTAGTGCCTAAAGGCAGTATTAGAGCTTTATGAAACATTAACCCTAAAACGTAAACAAATTAGACAGTTTTCTGTCTATCTTTGTTATATTTTGCTACCAATAGGTTTCATTAGCAAAAAAAACCATATGTCTCAGATGAATACTAGGTGATCCTGTCATTTATCTTACAATGTAAATGAAATTTATTACAGTTTTTAGATGGAAACACAGACAGCGATTCCCCGGTCATCAACATATTCTCTTGTCCATTTGACGCCCTGTATGTACGTGTAAATCCTTTGGTCTGGCATGAAAATATTGCTCTAAGGTTCGAGCTTCTGGGTTGTTCACCGTCCTCTTGGCCTAAAAGATGTGAGTATGCTAATAGAAACTGCCAGACGCTATTTATAGATGACTACCGTTTAAAGCCTGTAGCTCACAATCACATATGACCCCTGAAATGGTGTATGCATAAATATTAGAATTTATATAAATGAAATCTGCAGCGCATGTGACCTTATCCCAACTGTACTTAATGCTTATTTGTTATTCTCTAATAAAATTATTTTCTACAACTAAAACTGCAGAAAAAGGCTAAAAAGTACGTGGTATCACTTAGAAAAAGCCACTGACAGAAATCTGATATAACAAAATTGCCATCGTTTGCGCACTTTTAACTACTTTATACCCATCTATGCAGGACTTTTTATACTGAAAGTTTCGAATTTTTTGGTTACTCTCATAATGTGCAGTACGGATTGATGAATGAGTTGGTAAGTGTTTAGTCATTTAAAAATCATATGGGAGTGATTGAGACGATGGTGAGAATGGACAACTCCGGAGGCTAGAGAAATATTAATAACTTAGAAAGTGAATCGGACACGAAACGCGACCGTTTTATTTTGTTGTACAACATCATAAATCTATAATTTGAAGGAATATTTCATGTACATCAGTCATCAGCTGGGTATAAACAACTGCGATGCTGACTATCTGTCTCGTGTGAAGATCATACTCCGGGTATAGAGGGTATAAATGCCAATTTTATATCACGTTCACAGATATATCTTAGTCTCAGAAAGATCCATTTACTTTATCGTCGTATTTTTAGAACTGCTTGTTACATGTACATGTCTGTATATAGTAATACGCTACTATGTGATACAAAAACAAAGAAACTTCTTCTCTTTTATCTTTGTCTGATTGTATGTCATGTATTATCTTCTGTACATAAATATGATGATCTTCTCTGGATAGGTTCGGACCTTGAAACTACCACCACATCAACAGACAAACCTACAACAACAGTGACACCAAGTTAGTGTTTCCGTTAATTTAGCCTTGCATTCATCACTGTTTATAAGTTTACATCTTATACCCTTTCTTTTATTATGCCTAAATTCCATGGCTTTGGACAATACATTTACTTGCAATAATTTTATGTCTCAAGAGCATAATTTTGTAAACTGTTGTAAATTGCTTTGAAAGTAAGGAAATTCAGCCTGGAGTTGAAACAGAGCCATGCATTCTGCCTGTTGTATTTATAAAGTCTTTATACACTCTAAAATAACAGTCTTTTAAAGAGTACCAATTAATTTGCTTCGAAACTACACAAACATAATGCATAACAGCGATCACAAATAAAGCAAATTTAAAGAGTAACTACACTTCAGGAACTGACTGAATCAGATCCCAAACCCTATCCCCAACATCAAAGGGAAAGATTGACAAAGACATCCCAACAAACAATAAATTACAAGTGATAAGCCGAGTCAGCAGCTCTTTCCTAAATAGATGGCAACTCAGCTATCTTTATTGAACTAAATAATTTAGACCAATAGACGGGTTACAACGGACTAAGCAAATTATATGAAAAACATTTAACAATTATTTTTACCTATTTTCTATTTTTATGATAGAAGGATTAAACTGAGAACACAATAAATTAAACAGCACCGAACATAAAACAAATGCAACCGCAACCAGACCAACTTCAACACAGGAAACGCTTTAGAACTTAGATTAGTAAGATAACGAGTTTAAATCGATTGTGGATCGGCAGCATGACACTTCGGCTCAAAACCATCTCGAACCCTAGAGATTTTGGACAACTTCGAATCCCATGTTTATATCTACGATGCTTAGAGTCTAATGCTTTGGACAGTGCATATTCATACTCTGGGACCGAGATGCTTCTGGCCTGAAATTATTTGTACATACAACGAAACGACTTTAAATCAACTCTGCACAGTTTTTTTTTTTTTTTTTTTTTTTTTTGCTGTTGTATGCTCAAAGCTTTCATTCATGTTGGTTTCATCTTTCAGAAAATAGTACAATGTAATGAAATTTATAGCGAGATGACTATTTCGGTGTCTTTTTACAGCTACAACACGACCTGTTCACTTGTGTTACTCGGTACCTCCACCCACCCATGGTGTGGTGAATTGTGAAGAAAGTGGGAATCAGCTGTAAGTTGTCTAATTAGTGTTGACAAATCATATTGCGTACACATGTTGCTGAAAAAGCTTCATGATTTGCTCTTCCCCAAAAGAGACGAAAACATACCTCACATTTTATGTTCTAATGAATTACAGTATTCTAAGTACATGATGCTATATATTCTGAATACTATAAAATACTTCAATTTGGTGCATTATTCTGAGAGTTCCTTGTTTCTATAATTCAACAGGTGATTATCACTATACAGACATTATACGCAATAACACTCAAGTAGTATTTTGTCATTTTGTGAGCCCGTTGTTCAGCTCTTGTCATCAAAAATGAAAGCTCGCAAATATTATTAGCGTAACGGTTAATTATCCAGTGTGTGTATATATATATATATGTGTGTGTGTGTGTGTGTGTGTGTGTGTGTGTATTTGTGGGGGGGGAGGGGGAGGGGGAGTTAATTGGCGTTAATTGGCAATATTGGTAATATCTTACAGATTATAGATACTTTGTTTTTGCATTTGTCGACTGTTTATATCATTACTTAGTTCAGTCTGGGTATAAGTTTTATACTTTTATATGTCTTCACATTAACATGGGAATCTCATAATACCCACTTGTACGGTGATTCCAGTGCTAAATCTTAAAAAAAAACGGTTTCTATTTTCAGGGTATGCGTTGCGAACTGTCAGCAGGGCTACAAATTTGTTTCGAATGAAGTACTTGTAAAACGAGTCTGCCTTCAGCAGTCCGGGGCCTGGCCTGCGGGACAGGATTTTCCTGCTTGTGTTGGTAGGTGATCAGAGGAGCAGTTAAAATAATGAACAGTATCAGGTCCAAAGTGCGTGCCGTCATAAGGTCTTTCAACAAACTGCTAAAATTAACTTTTTCCAACTTTTACAGCGTTTTGCAATATGCGTTGATATACGCAAATATGAATTATTATTTGTTGTTGAAAATTTGCTAGACGGTTAAACGGAGCCTTTTTGTCTGTTGCTTGGTCCACCGGGGCTCAACTGGTGACCTTCTTTTGCTTCAGATTTCCAGTGGGGTTGTTTGGCAGGACAGGGATCTCCACCTGTCAGACGGCCCGTTGTATCTGTTGAGTCCTCGTCTTTGCTTCTTCATGGTGTTGAAATTTGATTTATGTGTTTACCGTGATGATTCATTGACGAGTTAGAGGGTTATCATGCGAACCGAACAACCAACTAAATGTTTTGTACCACTTCAGAAACTGAGGGTGAGGTTGGGCCTGTAAAATCGATTTAAGCCCCCCAGTAATTCATTACTGACCGTTCCAAGGCGGTAGTTCTGTTGTGGTTCTTTGTTGCCTGTTTTTGGTGTCAGAGTTTCTGTGATGTTTTACCTTATGTATGTTATTATTATTTTTGGTTCGGTTTGGGTTGCTGAGTGGCCACCTTTTGGGAACAAGCTGCTCACTCGGTTGGCCATATGTTCTCTGTATCTTGATTATTTGTAGTCTTAGTTGTTTCCAACTATGGTTTGAGGGCTGGATTTGGATTTTGATTGTTTCAGTTCCTGGTCTTTGCATACTTTTTACTTTTAAAACTTCTCCAGAAAAGTATAAAAACTTCTCCGGAAAAATATATATGAAATTTTGATAAGTTGATGACAGTGCAAACCACCTAGGGTCCGAGGTTATAAAACTTGAGTATAATCTCACACTCAAAATAAGGCACACTGATTGGCTGCTTCCGAGCATCTGCTCGGAAGCAGCCAATCAGTGTGCTTTATTTTGAGTTTGAGAATGTACTCAAGTTTTATAACCTCGGGGCCAGATCTTAAGACACTAAACTTAGCGTTTGAGCGAAGTCTACACTGTTTGCGTAAAAATTACGGCAATTTCTATTAAAGTGATAAAAATAAATGAAAATGAGGAAAGGATCCATACAATTTATAAGGACAGATAAATCCACTTAGCAAAATGAGTTAATTGATCAAATAAATGCTCTCAAAATGGAGAAAAGTCCTGTCTGAGAGATTTGTCCAATCAGTTTATGGCATAAATGGTTTTAGCTTTTTGTTCAGTGTCATTACTAAATATTTTCAAATGAATATGTTACACTCTACGTCAGAACAGCTAAAATGATGTCTCTTCATATTTCTTTCAGCAAATGTCCAACCCACAACAGCTCCACATGTTCACAATTATACCAGTAAGTTACACATTTCTTGAATTTCTTTGTACACTTCTCAAAATATTTAAAGAAGAGTAATGTGTATAATTTTCACAAGTATCTATATATCTCTTCATCATCAAAAACTCAAAACTATCATCTATGTTATATTATACAGGTCTACAAATAGTCATTGACCTCGGTAAAGTTAGCAGAATAGCAGAATAGCAGAACGAAATGGTAAAGTTAGCAGAATAGCAGAACGAAATTTTTCGTTCTGCCTATTCTGCTCATTCTCATTCTGAAAAATTCCAAATTCCACGAAATGTTTCGTTCTGCCTATTCTGCTCAGTCTGCTAGTAGAATAGAAGAACGAAATGGTAAAGCTAGCAGAATCGCAGAATAGCAGAACGAAATTTTTCGTTCTGCCCATTCTGCTCATTCTGCTAGCAGAATAGCAGAACGAAATGGTAAAGTTAGCAGAATAGCAGAGTAGCAGAACGAAATTCATTGTTCTGCCCATTCTGCCAGTAGAATAGCGGAACGAAATGGTGAAGTTAGCAGAATAGCAGAACGAAATTTTTCGTTCTGTCTATTCTGCTCATTCTGCTAGCAGAATGGGCAGAACGAAAAATTCCAAGTTTATTTTTTACTAGATAAACTCGGGCGGCGATAAACATGATTTCCATGCATGACATGAGTCTGCCCACCTGCCGGTCACACCGGGATTTGATGATAAATGATTCTTTTCTTCAAGAAATTTGTCGATTTTTTCCTTGCTAGTTGAAGCCTGACCAGTAGGGAAATGTTTTCCATGCATGGCTTGAGTGTGCCCTTCTGCTGGTTGCCTTAGAACAAAATTCCGACGAACTTTTTTTCATTCTGCTCATTCTGCTAGCAGAATGAGCAGAATGGACAGAACGAAAAATTTCGTTCTGCTATTCTGCTAACCAACATTTCGTTCTGCTATTCTGCTAGCAGAATGAGCAGAATGGGCAGAACGAGAAATTTTGTTCTGCTATTCTGCTAACTTTACCATTTCGTTCTGCTATTCTGCCATTCTGCTAACTTTACCATTTCATTCTGCTATTCTGCTATTCTGCTAACTTTACCGAGCCTAGTCATTGATGCCTAAATTATTAGTTTTGATAATGAAGAGTTTTATAGCTTAAGGATAATTTATTGCCAAACAATACAAACAAACGGGTCAGACCACAAGTTCTAACGACATTTATTACGACTTTCCCTATGATAATACTATACAGAATTCCTGCGGCTTACTAGATTTATATAGAGACTTGTGGAAACTATATACAATGCTCCTTAGATATTTTGAGCAGTGTATTATGTACTACGTAAGTCTAGATATACATAATCAAACCACTCCTAAGGTTGAACAAAATCTCTACTAGTTAGCCCTGAAAGCAACCAAAAAGCAGATGGAAAAATACGTCTGCAAAGTTTCTAAAAATGCTTCGTCTAAGCTACACCATATTGAGAATTCAAAGACAAAAAGGGCAAACGATATAAGTCCGTATGAGGGTACTTTTTTCCAAAACAGGAAGGTCAGAAGCGGCGGAAGGAGAAGGATGGACCTTCGTCATACCTTGTGCCCAACTGTGGGTCTCTAAGATCCACTGCCCTTACAGTCAAAAGGCTTTGGGAAATATTAACCTTTAATCTTTGCAACTGAGCACCTGTGAGGAGCATGCAGGTGGCAGCCGGAAGTAGCCATGGTCCAGTGGCTGCATGTTTGAGATACGCTTTCTCTGATCCAGACGACAGTGCGATCGAGACGTGTTCTAGTACTTCGCAATTGCTCAATGCCGATTGTTCTCTTAGCCAAGCTTTATAATTGCGCTGCACGTTAGGGTGAATGTATATATACTGAGCAAAAGTGAAAATGCTACAATGTAGAAGACAGTTTGTAACTAAGACAACGATACTTTTTGCCTGGATATAAACTTTTTAGTCGCGTAAGACATTCAGCAAGAGAATGTCTGTAAAATTTTGAGTCTGATACTCTTCATAACAGAGTTACCTTACCTTGTTCGTTTTTAACATATTTTGTAATACATTAAATATGCGCATGCGCAGATGCACATTTATTTTGCTGATCTGAAGTGCTATATCCAGAGTGATTGAAAAAGCAAGAAATGACTCATAATTGTTAATTAGAAAACTGAGAAATCGAAGCCTTATTTTGCGCAAGTTAAAAATTACCACCCTTTGCATTAAAACTATAGCAAAATTCAATTTACGTTAATTCTTTGGTTTATCAATTTTCTTAGAAACTTTTTTTTCCGTTCTTGTAGTGCAATGAATGATGCAGCTTACCTATCGTTAATCTGAGGCAAAATTGTGAAAATATGAGGAAACCTCAAGTCAATTTCTTATGGGAAGTTGCATTGTTCACGGTTTCTTATTGTGTTTTCGAAGAAATGACAATATTTCAACCCTAAATTTCAATAACATTAAAGCATATATTGATGTGTGCTCTCTCTTGGGATATGTTTGGTACACTGTTGTTTACCAAAGACAAAATAAGGACAACTGTTCATGAACTCTTCTTTAACATCGAGTTTAAAATATCCGATCGACTGTTCTGTATTTGCACAGCAGAAAATCAGACCCCTGTTCACTTTGAAATGTGTTCGTTTGATCTGAATCGGCGAGGTATCCGTTGGTAGCATGGCCTTTCACATGCATTTAACTTTAAAATGCGTTTTTATTCATGAACCGTTTCTGGTTCCACAAAACACAAAAGGGGGGGGGGGGGGGGGGTATCAATAAGGTGGGTTTTCTGCATCCTACCAAAGTTTTCTTTTTTTAACTGATAGTATACTCCAATGTGTCTAGTTTATTGAACCATATGTGACTTTGGTCGGAAAGCCCTACTTACTGAGATATGGGCACACAGAAGTGGGTGGGGTAATCCAACATGGTTTTAGCCTGTCTTGTAAAAACATTCTCATTTGGTAGAGGAGTACAATAGACACGCCCCCACGCCCCCGCCACTAAAGGTGGGGGAATACATATTGACTTTAGTGCGGAACTCGTTGGCATCTGCATCTGTGTATGTGTCACATATTAAGTCCTTCTGTGACTTTGGAAACAAGGTCAAGGTCATCAAAATCTGACCTTGACCTTGTTTCTAAGGTCAAAGAAGGACTTAATATGTGACATATACACAGATGCAGACGCCAAAGAGATCTGCACTGAAGCCAATATGTATCCTCTTACCTTTAGTGGCGGGGGTATAGGGTATAACATAGCAGTTAAAATAGTAATTTGACCAAAGTTTCGTAATTCTAGGTCAAAATTGAATGAAAAATCACCTTCCAAGCAAGTTTATGTGTTCAGTCAACCATGAAAACAAGGTCATTGTGAAATTCTTGTCACATCATCCAAATGTCATGGTCAAGGTGCTCTCTTGACATGAGTTTGATGATAACTGGTCTGTTTATTTAACAATAATGCCAAGAAATATTGAAAATTGAGGACAAAAATATAAAAAAAATGCTGAATGTCAAAGGAAGTCTTTTTTGACAATATATGTTCAAATTAAACCAAATAAAACGATATGGAAATATATTTTAGATGTTCTGTTAATCAATTTATCAAATCCTGTCTGTCTGTTGTACCAAATGAGAATGTTTTTACAAGACAGGCTAAAACCATGTTGGATTACCCCACCCACTTCTGTGGGCCCATATCTCAGTATGTAGGGCTTTCCGACCAAAGTCACATATGGTTCAATAAACTAGACACATTGGAGTATACCATCAGTCAAAATAAGAAAACTTTGGTAGGATGCAGAAAACCCACCTTATTGATACCCCCCTTTGAAGGTAAAGCACGGGTAGCGTTTTCACTTTTGTTCAGTATACTTCCGTGTTTTCAGCCTTTTTACAAAGGTAACAAACTTAATGCCTTCATGTTTT
Source organism: Ctena decussata (assembly GCA_963989385.1). Lineage (NCBI taxonomy): Eukaryota > Metazoa > Mollusca > Bivalvia > Lucinida > Lucinidae > Ctena > Ctena decussata. Next base: position 56,940,559 of record OZ022504.1, read on the forward strand.
GTTTCCTGGACGACGATAGCTTCCGGAAAGGGATCTACTCTTAAAAGAAAAAATGCTTCTACAGGAGCAATTTCTTTTCCTGTAAGAGTAGATCCATGTTGAGGAGGGAGGTAAAACTGAAAAAAAAGGCATAGTCTTTCCCCTGAAAGTGTACCTTCTCACCTTTAAGTACGCAGACTTATAAATAGTTCTTTTATATTCCAGATGAATGTTTGGACGTACAAAAGAGGTGTAACCAAATATCCAACGGTGATTATCAGGCATGTTCCGCTTGTCATTTCTTTGCCACGTGCTCGGAAGGATTTCTTTATGTTCGCGCATGCCCAGAACAGCTAGTGTTTGATGCTATAAAGCAGCAGTGTGACTATCACTCAAGAACATGCCCCCGACAAAGTCCTCGACCGGTTGGATAAAGCACAAACTAGACATTTGAGCCGCGACACGAGAAAACCAACAATGTGGTTGTGCGGCCAGCGCAGACTCACATCAGCCTGGGCATCCGCCAAGTTTGATCAGACCCTTCTTAAGTGCTCAAAGGGTAGCTAAGGGTCTAAGTTACCTCCATGCAGACAGCGAAGACTCTGATCAGACTGGGTGGATGCCCAGGCTGATCTGAGTCTGCGCTGGACGCACGACCACATTGTTGGTTTTCTCATGTCGCGGCTCATTTATAGTCACATTGATTGTAAAGATTTCACCCAGAATCTAGAGTTTGTACATATAGCTCCGCCCATGCTCGTACGCACCAGATGCTGAAAGCCATTACATCTAAATGCCTGTTGTCAGATTCGCTCATAAATAAAGGAAATTCCAGCTGAAAATTTATATTTTCTTATACTTCACGTAATTTAGCCGCGACACGACAAAACAAACACAAAGACATGTGCGCCTGGCGAAGACAGATCAGCCTGGGCATCCGCTCAATCTGATCACAGATTTTACTGTGCGCTTTCAGGCTAGCTAAGCCGGGATCAAAGCTACCTCAATGCGGACAGCGAAGACTCTGATCAGACTGGGCAGAAGCCCAGACTAGGCGGATGCCTGAGTCTTCACTGGGCACACATGCCACTTCGTCGGTTTTGCCGTGTCGCAGCTCAGTTATTACATTCAGCTGCTGGCTGAAAGATTGACCAAACCATGTTTTTCGCTCCATTTGACATGTATCTAAAAGTTTATGAAAAAAAATCACCAATATCGCAAAACTGTAAGTATATAAGCGAACAGTGCAGACCCAGATCAGAATGTTCCGAAAAGAAACGGTCTGGTCAGGATCTACAAGGTTTGCCGTTCCATCTGCATTTTTGGACATTTTACAGCATTGTAAAACCAAATGGCTCTGTTTTAGGACAATTATGGTACATGTTAGTATTCTCGTCGCAATTTATAGAAATTTTACGGTATGAAGATTTGTTCGGATCGAATCTTCCAAAGGTAACCGCAGATTTAAAAAATGTTTTACCAATATCATCGTAACGCACTAGAGTTGAATTAAGAAATATTTTTTTCTTGCACGTAAACACATATTTCGTAGGGCAGATTACGAAATATGAGCCGCGACACGACAAAACCAACAATGTGGTTATGCGCCCAGCGCAGACTCAGATCAGCCTGGGCATCCGCCCAGTCTGATCAGAGTCTTCGCTGTCCGCATGGAGATAGCTTAGACCCTTAGCTACCCTTTAAGCGTTTAGCGAAGTGCCTGATCAGACTGGGTGGATGCCCAAGCTGTTCTGAGTATGCGCAGGGCGCACAACCACATTGTTGGTTTTCTCGTGTCGCGGCTCATATTATTCACGACGGCGAGGCCGGGATGGAATAATATTGCTACCTGCCCAGCAAAATGAGTGTTAATCAGCGATAATTTACTGGTAAAGAAAAATTATTTCGATTCTAAGAATGAAAATGAAAGGATAGTGCAATGTTTTCCCATTGACAATTTTGAGGCGGACAACGGCAGAATTACCTGCTTACATCCGACGTCATCAAGGCGCAAAATTTGCACACTCACTGAAATAATTTTCTTTTGGTTCAGCTATAGAAATAATAGTAGCTTTTGATTGTACAAGTGAGGATAAGATTTGTTTTGTTGACTATGTGAGATTTATAAATCGATTAAATTTCTTAAACAGAAGCGCTTTTTCCCTTTTCAGCAGTATAAAAAAATGTATCACTAAACGCTTTATACAATTCGAGAGACCCAGCTTGAGTCTTAGGCTTTCTTAAGTATATGCTAGTTAAAGATTTGTTATACTATTATTTCACTTAGTGGGAAGCATTTGTCATAAGGCGTTTAGTGTGCAAAAGCCATGTCATGTTTGCGCTGTTTAAATGCTTGTTTATATAGTTTATTAAAGTCTCATTTTGGTGTACAACATCACAGTACATACATGTTTATATACAGACATATAAAAATACACCAAACCATTCTGTACAGAATTATAAGAGACTATGTACATCATGCATTACATATAGATTTATCTTATCACAGCGGATAAAGGCTCCACAGAGTTAATAATAATAATAATAATAATAATAAATAATAATAATAAAACTTACGTGGCACTGCATCCATGGTGCCAGAGTACCTCACTTCCTAAAAATCAGACAGTTAAACGAATAAATATGAAGGAAGTAAACAGAATTTCCGCCGTGTGCATCCAAGAGGGAAATGAGCATTACGCATCACAACAAATAAATAAGGGACATCCGCCACCCACACCAACGAACCAAGGGAAAGAACCCGCGGGTCACAAAGTCCTTACTCACCAAGGAACTAGTACCAGAGCGTCACGTAGAGCTTCTCTGCGTACCACCCCCGCCTCTCGAGGAACAGTGTGCCCAGAGCAAGCGAAGGCCCGATGGTGTGGGTGATGGATGACAGGACAATGCCCGTTTACCTCTTTAACAGAATAACACGCATTTTACCTTCACTTTACAAGTACACAAGTTCACAACAGAGGGATGATGTAGTATTTAGGTCTTTGAATCAAACCTATAAAAGCAATCCAATAGGGCTTTAAAAATACTCTATTTATGAACGACGGGAAATAAAACTAAATTAAATCGTTTAATTTAGTGATTGCTAGTACCAATCACGCTTAATTCGCTAGTCAGATGTATTGGAAAAACAGGTATGAAGTAAGGTAATTCTGACGGCTACTAGTAAGGTATCTGTCTATAGCTAGTAGGTTGATTCCCTTGTTTTTTTTCCAATATCCGCTACCTGATCCATTGTTGGACATGGCGACTCCGACGTTAGCGACGTGATTTATTACAAATTCACACGACGCCGCTTCCTATACGCTCCATGAGAAAAACGTCAACAGCATAGTAGAATTAAGAAATAATTATTCCTTACCCGTGAATTATCGCCTAGTATCATATGACGTCGAAATCTGAGGGTGTAATAAAGCCAAAAACGATAATCCACTAGTGGATTAAATATGCAAATTACGCCGTAACGTTATGCGTTGACGTTCATAAAACGTTGCGTTTTCTTATGGCGAAATCGTGACGTTTTAAAATGCAAAATTTGCTAATAAAATGCGATTTTAGTGTCATATGATAAATAGAATCTTGCATTCGTGCTCCTGTATTATTGTTTTTAGACGAAGTCTAATAAAATCATCGTTGGCACCAAAACTTGACTTGACCTCTGTATGGAAGAGAGCATATGTCATGGAATTGTTATTCACCTGTCAGAAGATTTAGTTACATTAAAAATGTTATTATTTGCACTTTGCATTTAGTTTATTATGTTTTTCACTTTAACGCTGTAATGATTGATAGAGTTAAGCAGAACGCGAGAAACGCAAATGCAGATGGCTTGAGAAAAGTCTTTCGTAGTAAAAAAGTAGTTCTTTTCCTTCTGGCTGTACTCGGTGCGTATTTTTACCGGAACGGACCTAATTACCGGGTCGGACCGGAACGGACCCTTATTATTCACATTTCCAGCCGATTTTTTTAGATATTTTGATACAATCTACACTCGCAGATTAATTTAAGGCCCTACATATGACTTACATGTATTATCTTAACTTGCAACCCCTGATTTCATCCACCGACTTGACACATATAGCTCTACATATTTTCTGTGGCTGAACTGTTTGTCATGATACTATGGAACAAAAATTCGGCAATTTTTGTGTTTTTCTTTCGCTCCAATTCTTGGAAGAAAGATAACCAGATTTTTGTATAAGATTATATGATTTTAAGATGAAACGCATATGCGTGAGGTAGGTAATAAGAGGCCTAACCATGGCGCAAAATACTCAAAAAGTATTTTGACTAATATCTCTAATTGATTTGCACTAGATGGCATACAGAATATGTATTAATATTAAATAAGAGTTATTTAATAAAAAATATTACAAATATCTACTGAAGATAGGGGAAAACTAGTCCGTTCCGGTGTCCATTCCGGTAGTTCAGTCCATTCCGGTCCGTTCCGGTAAATTTACGCACCCGGCTGTACTGAACCGGGTAAAATACAGTACCGTATCATCGGAAGCATATCGGAATGTACCGAATAATGACAATAATTTACGGACCAGTTTGTGTCTCGCCATAGTGGATAACCCCAACATAAGGATACTGCTATTCAATAATAATATCAGACATGTGATACAGCTGAGAAGACAAATAGGGAGATTTTCCTCTACTTTTTTTCCAAATAGGGAGAATGATTAAGAAGGGAATTCTAGTATTTTGGTAGGGAGATCTGAAAATTCCAAATAGGGTTGGTTGGTTGGTTGATTTGATGCTTAACGTCCACGGTAAACAACTAAGGTCATGTCGGGACGGTCAGTTAACCTAACCACACTATTCCTTGGCAGGCTTAGACCTCCTAAGCGGTTAACCAGTACTAAGTGCACATACTTTCGCCAGTAACTGACAACTGCCCTTCTTGAATCAGCGGAGATGTACAAGACATATATGGGGAAATTCTGAAATTCCAAATAGGAAATGGGCAATTTAAACAGAAATAATAAAAAAATTATTATTTGTTTCAAATATGTCTTCTTTCACTTCGTCTTATATCTTTTTTTTAAAGATATTTCTTGTTATTAAACTCGTTGGTGAAAACGATAAGTGTTGGAGGGCAGATCATGAAATATTAATTCACGACTGCCGCACGTACCTGCCTGACAACACGTGTAAATCTGCGATAATTGACCGGTAAAGAAAATTTATTTCGGTTCTAATATTACATATTGCGACGTTTTCTAATGGACTCTTTTGAGGCGGACGTTGGCAGAAAGTAAATGTTTACGTCCAACGTCATCAAGGTGCGGAATGGGCACGCTGAGCGTTAACAGTGTCATTTATCACAAATTTTCACACGGCGCCGCTTCCGATAGGCTCAATGGGGAAAACGTTAACGTCATGTCAGAATCGAATTTGATACGACGTTATTTTGATGTTGTGTTCCTACTGGTTTATATAGGTCAGCAATTATGAGACACGTCAGAGATATTGCTATTACTTGAGGGCCTGTTTACATTGATAAAATTTTGACGTTTTCCTATTTTTCTCGGCGCAGCCGAGTATAATTTCACTTTTGTTCCACATTTCACAAGATTTCCGATTGGTCAAATAACGCGTATGTCAAAATTTAGCCAATTATATCAAAGGTCAATGAATATTTAATCTTCGTTTTTCCCGTTGTACTGCACTGCGTGAATAGTACTACTCTGTCAGATGTTAATTCAAAATGATTCTCTTGTTTGTAAATTTACAAACGAAATTTCATCGCAGACGCAGATATTCAAAACTTTCTTTTTTCAGTGTAGATCTACTTTCGATTTCTACTTTCGGTTTAATACACACTAACAAACATTGCATCATGTTGGTAACTGTTTTGGAATCAGGCCAAGCTAAAGACTGACCGCGGTCCATTTTTGAATTCCAAATTGGACAGCTCAATCTTGAGATAGGTCATTGTCGCTATGCAGTGTCAAAATTATGGTTGCGGATGCCAACCGACATAGCTCACTTGAGTCATACTGATGAAGGTCAATGTCACTTCTTCACCTAGAGACATATTAGAAAACACACTTCCATTTAATCTGCGCCGATTATCTTTTTAAAAAGAGTTTCCTTGGTAATCATGAAATAAATTCGCAGGCTATCCGAGGCTTAGCTGATCGTACATGCTATGAGGTGACACATTTCTCTTTTCCGCATTGAAAGACTTTTCAACTTTAAAGAAAAACAACACACATTCGAAATAAAGTAACTTATCATTATTTTATTTACTTCTGATGTTAAAATCGGTTCTAAATATACTACAGTTTGATTAGATACGGGCTATGTAAACCTTTCCTCTTTTTCGTGCTCAAACTGATATTTCGTTTGTCAGAAGTAAATAGTACTCGCTTCAGCAAAGGAATACATTGAAATTAGATATGTGTCATTTTCGGGATGCATGATTAGAAACTGTGCCTATAGAAAAGCTTAGTTCGCAAAAATCTATTGAGTAAAAAGTGACATAGTTACATTAGGGTAAATGGGTACACATCAATGGGTTTCCGCCATATTTACAAAGGGGAACAACTTTTATGACCTCTTATTCGCTACAACGCAACGAAGGAAGAAGCCATTCGAAAAAGGAATCTACTGTCAAAGAAAAGAATTTGCTCCTCTACAAAGAAAAGAATTTGCAAATTCTTATCTGTTAGAGTTGCTGCCTATTGAGAAGGGAGGCAAAAAAGAAAATGACAGAGTTGCTTCCCCTGAAACTGTCCCCACAAACCTTAATGTAGTGTAGACCTACAGTTGGTTGGTTGTTTGATTTGATGCTTAACGTCCACGGTAAACAACTAAGGTCATGTCGGGACGGTCAGTTAACCTAACCACACTATTCCTGGACAGGCTTAGACCTCCTAAGCGGTTAACCAGTACTAAGCGCACATACTGTCGCCAGTAACTGACAACTGCCCTTCTTGAAACAGCGGAAGGAGAAACGAAAGTATGTGGCCAGACCGGGATTCGAACCCAGGACCTCTGACTTACGAGTCAGGTGCCCTACCGATTGCGCTACCCGGCCCGGCTGTAGACCTACAGGCTGATTCAATTCAGCTGATCGACTTAATACTCTAAATACTCTAAAGCACGTTCCTTCTGTGGCAAAGCTCATTTACAACCCCCTTTCATTCTAATGTCAACAGATCCGATCAATATCAGTTATGACATGAACCATACCAGTCTATTTTAAGAGCTCCCTTTTAACGCGTCATTTTACGAGTAGTGCTTAGGAGCGGCTAACGCGCTACCAATCTAGGGGTCGCAGGCTAGATCCCCTGCTCCTCCGGTCTTTCGGACGAGACTTTAAACCGAGGTCCAGTAACCATATGACCTCTGTGTTGGTGGGACGTTAGACTCGAGTTCACTCATTTATCTTACGTAGCCGAAGATTTATCAGCTAGTGTTGCCTTAAGAGGTATTGGTTTCCCGCACGGAAGAGAGCGGTAACCAGTCTCGAGGTTGCAGCTGATGACTATTTGTTACAATGTACTATTGTGATGATCAGCTGATTGTGCGAGGAATGTTGTTAAGGTTTGTTGTTATTTTCTATTATTTGCTTATTTTTTACTTAAATGTATTGGAATTTTATAGTGCAGATAATATTGCTAAAATGGTTTGTTTAGCGCAATAAACCTATGTGTGCGTTGCTTGTATAAGGCTAAAAATCTAAATAATTAAAAAAATAGGTCATATCTTATCCCACTTAATGTTATAATGTTATGCCATTGCATGTACTAAGCCTAGGCATGCCATTTCGACGTAATGCAGTTGTTGACTTAGATGCGTTTAGTGACCGAATTTTGGTATGGTTTGTATGAGCATACACTAAAAAAGATCCGAGAATTGAAAATAGTAGAATTTGCAAACAGCGTAGATCCAACGAGGCGGCTCATAAGCCGCCTCGTCTGTATCTACACTGTTTGCATTCTTTCAATACGATATAGCTTGGCAGATATTTTTAATATTGTGGACATAGGTTTTGCGGTCTGCGTTTTTGGCGCTCGGGTTTTTGACGCTTAAAGGGGTTAAGATTTGAAACATTTGGTCTTTTTTTTCTTACAAGGAAGGCTATCACTGACAGAGATCCAGTGGTCTTTTGTGCCTTGTAAATCGATTTTCTGATTTTCATGTATAGCAGCTGTCAGATTGTCAGATGAAGTTACCAAATATAGCATTACACCATCACCAAAGAAAATGGTGCCCTAGGGAGCGAACGAATCGCGATGACCTAGATCAGCCGTATGCGTCTGCGTTGTCTCACCAAACTCTTCCCCATCTGCGAGACACTAGTGGGCTTTGTAAAAAGAAATATCTAAGCTTCTGATCCGTTTGCACAGTTACGCGGGCCGATCTTAGTTTTCGCTGTTAGCGTATACCCAAAGGTACCATTTTAAATTATTGTGACGGGTAATAGATAGCATCGCGGGATTAATGGGCCGCAATCGTACATTCACGTGTCCACATACTGCTATTAATTAATGCTGTCGGTTACTAATTAATTGTACAAACCATAACGGTAATTAATTTAATTTTCTTGGCTCCTGTGTACTTAAACTGACATTGTTTTTGGGTCGCGATATACATCTGAACAAATAAAATACATAACCGTTCTTAAATGCCTAAGTTAATACCACTAACTGTAGAAGCCACAAGCATGGGATAATACATCATTTTGGAATAAAACTTTATGATTATTATTATGGAATAATACATTATTATGCACCCTAAGTTTGTATCCCTCCGTAAAAATCTGACGAACAACGCATATAATATGGCTGTATGGATTCTAATGCTTTTTAATATGGTTTTCATTGTATTTTATAAAAGCCACAACATCTGTTTTATAAACATCAGTTTTCTTAAAATCATCATCGTATATTGCACTGTAAAACATTCCTTAGATTTTATGGTGATAGACATGTAACTGGCTGCCATGCTCTTTACCGTATAAAATGCGGGATGCCTACATTGTATAAAAATGCTTAAATTCCGCAATTTTTTTATTGATATTGATTATCATGAAATTAAATGCGGAAACTAAAGTAGTGTTTTATACAATGCAGCTTTTTACATTAAATATATATAAAAATACGGTACTATCCCTTGTACGGTAAAAGGCCTGCACCCAGTTGCCATGTGTGTAAAATCTAGGGGCATTTTTTTACAGTGTGCACTGATCCGGATGTGCAGTCTGGTATCTATTACTGCAGACATTCAGAAAAACATTCCAGGTGTTATGACTGTATGCTTGATTACCAAATCCTGTAATTCTCGGCACTTGTTATGATTAAGTAGATTATCAGGTAAGATAAGCGCTTCACAATTTTTGCACTAGTGTTATGATTAAGGAGATTGCCCGGTGTCGGAAGCCTTGAGATGTTTATTATTTTCACGCTTGCCATATATAATGTTATATTTTACCTACAGGCATTTATTTTCTGGTGTGAATGTATACAGTTCGCTATTGTCGTAGACAGTGGGTTTCTTTAAGATTTGGCAGCACATCATATGAAGCAGACATTATCAAATAGTAGCATGTTAGGGTCAAGTCGGGTAAAGTCGGACAGCGGGTAAATGCGAACAAAGGGTAAATTCGGACAGTGACATTGTTTCCTTTATATGTCAGTTGTTTGGAATTAAAACAAAATTAACATGGCAAACAGTGAAAATCCTGACAAGACGCCTCCTCTGGATTTTCACTTTTTGCAATGGCATGTCCAAATTTACCTGTTGTCCGGAGCTACCCGACTTGACCCTAATGGAGCTCATTGCGAGGAAAGTTGGTCAAACGTATGTGCGAACTGCGAAGATGCAAATCGACCTGGATACATATCTAAACTTTTTAAATATGTATAACTTTTAAATAGGTCGGCGAGGACGTTGGCGACAAATTGATCGCTGAAACTTCAATGGTCACACATTTAAAGGTCCCTTTCACATGACGCGCCTAACCATTATACCATTCTTGATCTACATTACGCCCAATGTAGTTACGAACAGCGAAGACCCAAACAAGACGGCGAATCCTAGCTGTCTAGGTAAAGCATTGGCATTGTGCCTGTTGAATCCATTGGGGCAATTTTATACGAATAGCAAAGGCTCTGATCAGACTGCGCGAATGCGCAGGCTGGCCTGCGCCTTTGTTGTTCGCCAAAACGTTAGGAACCCTTTCGGTCTGCCGCAACAATAATTAAAGGTCTGTTTGATAAAGCTCAATACTCTTATTAGACTGATAATGCATTTGATATGAGGGTTTGGATCAACACAGTTTGTTCACACATCTTTGTGCCATCACCAAGGACACATTAAAATGCCAACATCTGGATATTATATAAGGAAAAACAACAACAATAAACAGAGCTTTTGTTAGCAGTACCGTGAGAAAACCTGTCTATGGGCACATGCGCATTGCTAGTGCCAATACCAAGGGAGTAGCTGCCTTTACGCAAATACGCAGGTGCATTTTGAAATTTTGCCAACGACAAAATTTCAATCAGCATTCGCGTATTTGCATTCTAAAATTTTATAAATTGGGCAAAATTTCGATACCAGCAGCAGCTGACGAAAATATATTAGAGGCTAAGCCCAATCGACTTCGAATCGACATTGTGTGATTCATGTAACTTCCCCTAGCTATAAATTGCGTCTGTTTCGAATAATCCCTGACTGACTCCAATGGTTATGTGACCGAAAATGATTGGATGGATGACTTTCGATTTTACGTCCTTTTCAACAGTAGTGCAGTAATTTCAGGGTGATGGGAGGAAAATGAAAGACTTTGTGCGATGGAACACCATATATGGTTGAAATGATTTCCGCAGCCATCGGGAATCGAACTTTGGATCGTTAGATAAACATACCAGCGCTTAACCAACTAAATACCGGGACTCCCCTACTTACTTTTTGGGCATATTGCGTCTGTTTCGAATATACATCGGCTCCGAGGGGTATGTGACCGAAGACATAATTTCTCTCGATGAGGCTCATAGTAATATTATCTTGTACCTGGTACGAGTACTAAGGAGCAATAAAGAAACTTGCTGCCGAGACCCGAAAACTGGTGCTTTGTGACATATGAACACCCGGGTCAGCCTGTGAATCAGCCATAGTTCCTTTATGGCGAAGCCTGAGACATTGATGTTCTTTGTTATCGGCAACATCAATGAGCTGGTGGTATCCTAAAGGAATTCGGACAAAATGCCTTAATTAGGACTCCTTCGAGGTTAGATTTGTTTTGGGCAGTTTCTTTGAAAAGTAAATCTGGTAAAGAAACATACGCCACATTTTCTTTGTCAAATTTACATTTTAAGTTTATCTGAAAATATATTGTGTCCGTAGGAAAAGAAAGTTCGGAATACGACATAAAAGATTTTTTTGTGACATTCCATTGGTATTTTTTTTCTCCGTATAAATGTAACCGTTTCACTAAACTTTCTTTCTCAAAGTTTTACGACAAAGAAACTTTGCTCTTATTCGATAATTTCCTTATATGTAGCACGTATACACGGGTCATTGCTTGTTTGATGTCACTCAAAGTGGGGTTTGAAGTGTTCGATCCTCAGCGTGATCATTTACGCCACAAAAGGACGTTTCCAGCATATGCCATGATAAAGTCCATTAAGTATTTAAAGGGTATCCGCGCATGAATTTGAGAATGAATGCAAAAGAGTGGACGCAGGTCTGAGCGACGACTGATTTGAGTGTTATCTTTGCAAGAGATACTATTATTGTATAATAAGGTGGGAAACCCGTCGGTCAAGTACTTTATATACTTAATCAAAACTGAGTTTGAACAAGTGAAATCCCACAATTGAGCCAGAAGCATCGTTGACCCAGGTCAGCCTTTGCACCTGTACACTTTAGCTAGGAGCTCTACTATTTCCTGTTTATTGTATATTTTGTTGGTCCAAATGTCAATTAGGTGAAGACTGAATACTTTTACCAGACCGTTCAAATGTCCTGGCTGACCTCAAGCTTCATTATTTATTATGTCCACTTGTTGATTTTCATGCGGCGACTGCTCATTAATGCAAATGGCATTTTGTACAACTGAACTTTTGTGCTCCTACTGAGAGATACTGTATCCTATTTTAGTTTACAAGGAGACATACATTTACAAGTGAAATATGCAGTTACATTTCTATTCTCTCAAGTACCTTTCTAGCGATCTACTGTCGTTTGTAGGCCATGAAAAACCAACAAACCAGCAACAGTTTTTTTATAACTGAAATGAACAAATGAAAAGAATGAGTATTTAGAATTATAAATTACACAGAGAGAAGTATAAGAAAATATCGCGGCCGTGAATTGAACAAACTTCGCTTGGCAGATTGCCATTTGTTCATTGTCTGTATGTACGCATTTGATGTGAGTTTGTGAGACTTTTCTTGAATCCATACAGGGACAACGGCTTGTTCAACTTTATTTTTAACTCTCATATTATACCAGCCCCCAAGGGATTGTTTGCTTAGTTATTTTTCATCCCAAAACCAAGGACGATGGTTAGGCTACTGCAAACCGGTCAAAGCACCACCACCCTTCACCCACGCAATTTCATTGCTGGCCATCCCAAGGCGGCACTTCTGTTTTCGTTCTTCTTGGTTGTTTTATGCGTTGTTTGTTGCTATGTCTGTTATCGATATTCATGTCTTGTGATATCAAGGCTAGCCCGGTGGCCACCTACATGGGAAATGGCTGTTCACATGGCTGCCGCTTGTCTTGTCTTTGGTGGTGACTAATTTTGTGATGTGTTTTTCCAACATTGTATCTTGGGTTGGATCTGGGATTGAATTTTGTCAATTTCTGAGAATTTTCCTACTTACTTTTGCCTCTAACATCTGTGCAATATGCATGCCTTTTCACTGATACAAGTTTTTGTTCTTTCTTTGCAGCTCACGGTATCAGGTAGCTTCTCAGAGTGCAGCAACAGTGATATGAGATCTTTGTACATATACTGACTACAGCCGACGGTGTTTAAGGTAGCTGGGGATGTAAAACTCACAGGTCATCAGGCTATCCAGGAATCACAATACAATTTTTAGCTAACACGATGAAAGACACAAAACTAAGCTGCCCTGCCGTGTCAGTAAAGATTGACAAAGAAGAAATTAACATGTTGAATGGTAATGAACACAGAACTGACGTAGGATCTGGTGCACATGATGATACTTTACCTGTAGGTGCAAATATGGATGCGTTAAACAACGAAGATAGGATGTACATTGATCCAAGTCACAAACCAAATGGAGTGAATGTAAATGCCAGTGATGAACATTTACTAGACGTTCACGAAATGAATTGCTATGATTACGCGTACGACAAAAATGATCACAGTGATGCTTTCGACAATCAACATGTTGTTAATTCAAATGTTACAGATACTGACAGAACTACTCAGACACAGTTAACCAGTATTATTTCATACGATAAACCAAAATACTCGGAAGATTCCAAAGTTCCGTTGCTCAAGAACAATGAATTGACTGATGTTTATACTGCTAAAACATTAAAACTTGGGAGTGGGCCAAATGACCCAAAGGAGGCTGATACGCATATGGTTGATGATAAAGAAAATAAAGACAAAATCAATATAAACAGAACAAAGAGGTCCATAAGCAGAGCTCAAAGTTGTTTGGACGATCCTCCGGATGGGGGTTGGGGCTGGGTTGTGACATTCAGTGCTTTTATGGTTGGTGTCATTCTTGATGGAATTTCGTTCTCATTTGGATTGTTCTTTAAAGAGTTGTATGTATACTTTAATGAGAGTAAAAGTCTCACCTCATGGATTATATCAGTATTAAATGGAACCTACTTGGGCATTGGTAAGTATGAACTGGGTTCGAGGTTATAAAACTTGAGAACAATCTCAAACTCAAAATAAAGCACACTGATTGGCTGCTTCCAAGCATGTGCTCGGAAGCAGCCAATCAGTGTGCTTTATTTTTAGTTTGAGAATGTACTCAAGTTTTATAACCTCGGGGCCAGATTTTATTCCGAACAACAAAATAAACCTGTGCCTTTAGCATTCAGGGCTAGTTGTTCAACCCTAATGAAGAAGTAACTAACTTGTAGCGAGCTGTTCTACTGTTAAACGTATTGTATGCAAAAACACTGCCATTTATTGCCAAAGAAAGTCTGAGGAGCTTTTTGCATTGCAAAAGTTCCTTGTATTTTCTCAGCAAAAACATTAACACACTTGATGTTGTGAGTACTAAAAGACTTAACGTATCCTTGACTAGCAACTCCGTTCAGCTAACGATGCTTTGAACAACTAGGCCCATCTTATTTTACATTGCTGCAGTTCTCTTTTGCAACATTGTCTTAATAACCGTTAAAACCTTAACATGTTCCATGTAAAATGGTTTTAGATCTGTAACTAGATGTTATTCTAGATGACATTAATTCTAGGTTCAGTGTGCAAGTATCGTGATACATGAAATAACTTCATCAAAGCATACTTGCATGGTTTAAACATTTAATGCAGCTTTAATTGTTACATAAATGAACCGTTGCACAGATTACATAGCGTGAGCATGCCATGATACCATTCATAAAATTATCATTGTTTTATGAATCGCATTCTTTTCTTTCTATTCTAATTCATATGTACATGTATTACTTTTGATTTATTTGTTCGTTTGTTTCGAATGAGTTTAAGCTGGTTGTGCTCTGTCGTTTGGCATTTTCAGGGATCTGTATTTTCTTTTCTATTTCAAGGTCCTGTGGCGAGTGTCCTGGTGTCTATATTTGGTTGCCGCAAAGTGGCCATATTTGGAGCCGTCATGGCAGCAGTGTCCTTCTTATTGTGCACTTGGTCTCCAAATGTACAGGTTATGATTTTGTTGTACGGATTACTTGGGGGTAAGTAATTATTTGAGCCGCGACGCGAGAAAACCAACAATGTGGTCGTGCGCTCAGCGCAGATTCAGATCAGCCTGGGCATTTTACCAGTCTGATCAAACTCTTCGCTAAGCGCTTAAAGGGTAGCCAAGGGATTAAGCTACCTCCATGCGGACAGCGAAGACTCTGATCAGACTGGGCGGATGCCCAGGCTGATCTGAGTCTGCGCTGGGCGCACAACCACATTGTTGGTTTTCTCGCGTCGCGGCTCATTTTATCATGAACCCGCTGCAAACTTCACCTGATAACAGGGATATGATAACATAATGCCATTTCACGTCACTTTAGAACTGAGCTTTGGCGAATGCTGTCAGGCAGCGCCTTCATAAGCGATCTTTGAAGGCGATTGGCTACATTCTGACGGTGATAACAGTGTTCGATTGGTTAAATGACGTCACCGACTTACGCCGCTACACAACTGCGAAGTCAAGAAGTTTTGGACAAAACTGCTTTTGCTTTTCAGTTGAGCATCTCGACCAGAAACACGTCGAGATGGGTCGGCAAGCGTAACCCTTCCTACGCTGTTTCTGGTCTCGCCTCATAAACTTGATATCAAAAGACACTAACATGGCAGTGTCTGTTTACCGAAAATGACAAAAAATGATATCATTTTGTAAATATTTAGTCTCTTTGTACCCAGTGGACGAACGACGTTTCGACCACGTTGACCCAACATTAAGACAGTCACGGCCCATGACGTTTGGAAACATAGGACTGACACTGAACCGACGACGAGTGTCTTTGACCAAAATCCTTCCGCTTTTTCCGTAAATGCTATGCTGATTTTCTGTAACTTGAAAAAATAAATGATGTTAATAAACCGAAAGAAATGCGTCGCTTGTAGTAAAGGGTGCCACAGTGGCACCCTATACTACTGTCGCTGTATTGCTAAATATGCCATTTCGCCTGTTTGCTGCAATTATGTTTCACTGAAATTATTTGAGCCACGACACGACAAAACCAACAAAAAGGTTGTTCGCCCAGCGCAGAGTCAGATCAGCCTGGGCATCCGCCCAGTCTGATCAGAGTCTTTGCTGTCCGTATGGAGATAGTTTATACCTTAAACTACCCTTTAAGTGCTTAGCAAAGAGTCTTATTAGACTGGGCGGATGCCCAGGCTGATCTGAGTCTGCGCTGGGCGCACATGCCACTTTGTTGGTTTTCTCGAGTCGCGGCTCAAGGCTGATAATGTTAATAAACCGAAAGAAATGCGTTGCTGTATTTTCCCCTGTTTGCTGCAATTATGTTTCACTAAAATTATTATTTTTGTTCATTATAACAGATATATTCTTCGGTTCAATATATTTTCAGCTGCTTCTTTTGTTTACTCTAGCAGCTGTTACTATATTTTGTATGTATTAGCCACGATTAAGAATACTAAAGGCTTCAAATAAGACGAGACTATGACGATTAATCCGATATCTTTTTTTCGCAATAAAAACATGTGTTGGAAACAGTCTATAGAACCGTCTAGGCGACTCAGTTCTAACGAGGGGTCACAGCATATGTTGTTACGAAGAAATATAAAAAGTATCCCTTACCTCTCACCTCTTTTTCAGCTAGAGTGCTGAAGAACTATTGCAGTAATTTATACAAATGAAACCCGGATGATAATCTACTTACTTTTATAGCGGGTGGTAAATTTTGAACCTACGACAATTAGGCATCAGTATTTCTTAGTGTTTATTTACTTTTTTGTAAAGAAAAATAAGTAAGAAATAACTGAAATTAAGCATTTATAAGATTTGTCCTAAACAGCTCATAAACTCTACATACATATACTGTATATCCATTATAAGGACTATAATATCTTCGAATTTTTCGCTAGTATCTCGAATGCGAATTTCTGGTTTCTTTCAGGAGCCGGACTTGGTTTGTTGTACCTCCCCTCAATAGTCACTGTAGGGCATTACTTCAAGAAGAAGCGGGCTCTGGCCACGGGTATCGCTGTTTGTGGGAGCGGCATTGGCGGGTTTGTCTTTGCTCCGCTCAGCCAGTTTCTGATAGACTTGTACACGTGGAAAGGAGCCATGTGGGTGATATCAGCCATCGCATTAAACGGCGTTGTGGTGGCCGCGTTGCTTAGGCCGATTGAAAAAACATCGAAGAAACATGAGAAATATTCTCAGCAAGAACAATCGGAACACAAAGTGGAGCTTATTAAAGGTGACTGTGATACAGAAGAACAGAAAGAGAAACAGAAGTGCTGTGATCTCTCAAACATGTTTGATTTTTCTCTCTTGAAAAGTGTAACATTCCTAGTCTACGGATGTTCTTGCTTTCTTTGCATGTTAGGTGGGTATACGTTTCTCTTTCGTTACAGTTCACTTTAGATTTTAAATTAAGGTAAACAGGTACACATCCACGTTTTCCGCTATTTTGTCAAGGGAGACAACTTTTATGACTTCCTGTTTGCTTCCTAGAAGATGGGAGCAAATTCCTCCCCTCGTGAGTGAACCCGTTTCGAAAGGGGAGGCAAAACTGAAATTCGCAGAGTTGCTTCTCCTGAAAGTGTACCGATTTTCTGAAAACGTCAAATCTGTAAAAGTATTAAACAATCTGGGCCCAGTTGTTCGAAGCATCGTCAGCCTAACGAGCTCGTTAAGAGGTCAACTCGTTAAGTGTTTTATGACTTTATAACCAAATACACCGATCTTTTTTGCTGAAAAAAATGTGAGAAGCTTTTGCAATGCAAAAGCTGCTCACATTTTTTTCAACAAAAAAGATCTGTGTATTTGAAATTTTAATATTTGAAATTTTAACGTCACGTTAACTAATGACGCCATTAGTTTTGAACAACCGGGCCCTGGTTTTCACTAAAGGACTCTCGTTCGACCATTTACATATGAATGAAGAGATTAGCATCAGCTGGTTTGTATCCTACCTTGTTCAAATTCTTCAAAGTCATATAGTTTGTGGCAATAAAAGTGTGCAAACATTAATGGCCACTTACATGTATAACTAGAAAATGCTTGCTGTAGCTGACTGTTTTGGAAGCTGGCAGTAAAGGTATAGTGTAGCAAATTTGATTGCATAAGTGGCCTAGAAAAGGAAGATAGTGGTCTACGGAGTGTAACATTTGTTTTTATATATTAAAATGATCGTCTGGGTCTCTAGTTATGAAATTCAGCATTTGCCACCTTGGCAAACCTTGCATAACTCTGTAGTGGCCAGTTATTTACGTTACCCCTTTAAATTTTGAATATCAAAAATATTTATTGAAGTCAATAAGAAATGTGTTTAAACTATATAAATGTATCAAATCTAAATATTTTTTGTAAGAACAGTTAATATGCTATAAATTAGGCTGCTCAGAAAACAGTTCAGAACTTTGGCGTTGTTACTTTCGTTACAATATATCATGTACCCCTTGGAAATCTAAAATTGGAACTTTAGTTGTTGCATTTTACAAAGACTCTATTACAAAAAGGCCCAAAATGATCATTTTTACTTACTATTCGATTGGCCCCTTACAAAGCGTTTCTAGCAAAACAAATATGAGACCTCTAGCTTTTATACTTTGTCAACCACGTCCTGTTGAACAGTTACACCTATTCCCTGTTTTTGGCTGAAAAGTCATTTTTCGTATAATTGTTCATACAAAAAATGGCTAATAACCAATTTAAACTTGACAAATTGTGGCCTTTTGCAAAAAGATCATGTTAACCATTGTATAACACAATAGCTTAAAAATTATTTTTGACCTTACAACACATTTTAGCCAGAGTAACGTACTTAACAGATTAAAATGTTTGCGTAAAGCGTCTATTATTCCAGCCAGAAAAAAACACTCTTTTCAAATTCTGACTTTTAAACAACGCAGTTGTGATATTATGTACATTATCTATTGTAAAATGAAATCTTTGCATTGTTTGATAAACTAATCCAACAGCAAACAGTGTTATTTACATGACATGCAAAGATGAGATTGTCCTTTAAACTAGAAAGAAAACCTTCGTGAATTAATCTATCCATAGAACACTTTTATTTTTTCAATTAATATCCAAATGACACTTAAAACATCACATCGTAAGAATTTTATTAATCAGAACTTTCTGTTTTGTACTCAGAAAGGTAACGTTTGTAACCATTATTTGAAAACAATCACTGAGATTATGTGCTGTTACTGAAAAATATGCCTAAAACTCATTAGTTTTGTTAAAAATATTTTAAAACGGTACTTTAGACTGGTTAAAACCCACCATATGTAATTTATCAGTGAAATTTCCACGGCGATACATCCGTTGTTGTGCAACGATGTTTTAGTTTGTGTTGGCCACTTATCTGTAGTATTCGAAAAATTGATTTGTTTGTCTGTTTATTCGCTATCATTCTGATGTATATAAAAACAGAAAGAAAGAAGGTGAAAATATACATTTTGTGTGCTTGGGTGTGCTTGATGAAAGCTAACTTGTTGACATCTGCATGGAATGGGCGCACGTATATTTTGCTACCCACTAGCATCGTTTGAGTACTTGTTCTATGCTTTATGTTACTATTTTAGTTGGGTGTTGTGGGAGGGTTGTGGCACCAGTTGAATCAGTTTCTGATCGTTGCCCTTTTACACTTCTTTACCTGTAATGACCTTTTCCTATAAAAGCAATATATGAAACCATAGTTTAACTACTTTTGGCCGTATAGAATATATTTAAAACGAAGTAACGAATATAACAGTTTAAAAAGAAAAAGTTATTTTACCCCACTGCTGCTAGTGTCAAGTGGCATGTAGCTAAGGTAAAATGCTTCTTTGTACTTCATGTTCTGGTCATTTGGAATCATCTGGGCTCTTTCTGAGTTAGTTTGAAAAAGGAAATAGCTGGTGCTAGGTGGCATTGGCAGTGTCGCAACATTACATTCCTTAGTTAAACCGAGGTTGCTGTTATTTTTTGAGATTCATCCCTCATCCATCAGAATTTATTTTTTGTCAGTTTTTATCAGTCTTAGAATTTAAGGTGATGGGATACAAGTTCACGTAAGTCATTTTGCCAATTTTACTTTAGCCTCCTTTCTTAATGGGAAAATTTTTTTAAAAAGAATTTGCTGCTGTAAAAAAATGTTTCCCATAAGAGCAGACCATTTTTTGGAAAGGTTATAGCTTTCTCAGAAGCGAATAGGAAACATCTACGGAAATGAATATTGTTTCTTTCTGACAAATTGCAGTAAAATAATGACGTGTGTCCTTTCACATTAATACAGTATTATTACAAAGACTTGCCAGAAGATCATGTTGAAGCGAGGAACACACACGAGAAAGAACATAGCAGACTCAGTTTAACTTATTTCTTTCAAAATCGGATGATATTGCCTAGAGGCAGGTATAAGATGATTATGACATAATGTTATTACTTTAAAATCATTATCAAAATGCCTTTTTAACTGAGTCAATGATAATTCACTTACTTTCACTTCTTGGTTTGGTATTTAAAAAGGTAACGAAAACAACATTCAAATGTAAACGATTTGTCAGATTAGATTTATGATTTTTAATGATATTTTTTTATTTTAATGATATTTTCTGTTTGATATAATGCAATAAGGTGTCCCTAGCACCAGCTTCAGCTTAACTGACTCAAATTGAGCCCAGATGATTCTAAGCATAACTTTCAATATGACGAAGTACGAGGAATCTTTCCACAGTAGCCCAACGGTACTTTACTGTAGCTGCAGTAGGAAAAACTACACATACCTTTTAACCTGTTATGTACGTTACTTTGGTGAAAATATATGCTACAAGGCAACTTTGGGATTATACATTGTTTTTATAGAGAAGGTAAATTAGAGTAAAGGGGCAATGAGCAGGAATTAATGTTATCTGCGCAACAACCCTACCACGATACCAAACTGTCTATAGCTGCATAAAGATATAAGATAAGTAGTAAGACGATACTAGCAGCTAGCCAGATAAAAATGCAGCCCCTTACAAGTTCATGGGTACAAAGCTAGCCTTAAACAAACAAAATTAGGCATACAAAATTTTCATCTATTTTCTTTCCTTTTCCATATATGCCATTTATACACCAGAATGATGGAAAATATACGTATGAAACAAATCGAGTTTTCGGAGACGACAGATAAGTGGACAATACAAACTATGAGATAGATACACCAGAACTGATGCTCCACCTTGGGGCTGTCAATAATAAGTTACATGAGTGGATTTAAACCGGTCACTCTAAAAATATTTTTACTCAAAATAATAAAGGTTACGCATATTTGGCAGTAGCAATATTTAATCTCGGGGAGGTTTTTTTTTTCAAATGTTACAAACGTTACCTTTCTGAATACAAAACTGTAAGTAACTAGAAGTTATTTGATATTTTGTGGTTTTGTTTAAACTTTCAAAGTTATTTGGGTATTAATGATTTTTTTTTCATGTACAGATTAACTCATGAAGGCTTCATTTGAACATCAGGGCAATCTGAGCATTGCATGCCATGTAAATTACACTGTTTTCCGTCTATGTAGGCGACTACTATGCATAAATTTCATTTTACGATAAACAATAAACATATTTATCACAACTGTATGGTTTCAAAGTCAGAATTTGAAAAGAGTGTTTTCCTGATGTGAATGACAGACGCTTTACGCAAACATTTTAATCTGTTAAGTACGTTACTCTGGCTAAAATGGGTTGTAAGGTCAACAATAATTTTTAAGCTATTGTGTTATATCATGGCTAACATAATTTTTTTGCAAAAGGCCACAATTTGTCAAGTTTAAATTGGTTATTAGCCACTTTTTGTACGAACAATTATACGAAAAATGACTTTTCAGCCAAAAACAGGGAATAGGTGTAACTGTTCATCAGGACGTGGTTGACAAAGTATAAAAGCTAGAGGTCTCATATTTGTTTTGCTAGAAACGCTTTGTAAGGGGCCAATCGAATAGTAAGTAAAAATGATCATTTTGGGCCTTTTTGTAATAGAGTCTTTGTAAAATGCAACTACTTAAGTTCCAATTTTAAATTTTCAAGGGCTACATGATATATTGTAACGAAAATAACAATACCAAAGTTCTGAACTGTTTTCTGAGCAGCCTAATTTATAGCATATTAACTGTTCTTACAGAAAATATTTAGATTTGATACATTTATATAGTTTAAACACATTTCTTATTGACTTCAATAAATATTTTTGATTTCAAAACTTAAAGGGGTAACGTAAATAACTGGCCACTGCAGAGTTATGCAAGGTTTGCCAAGGTGGCAAACGCTGAATTTCATAACTAGAGACCCAGACGATCATTTTGATATATAAAAACAAATGTTACACTCCGTAGACCACCCCCTTGAAAGATAGCCCATCAAGTTTGCTCCACTATATCTATTCACATGAAGAGCTTTTGATCACCCCCGTATTTGCGTCTTCTTTTACGCTCCATACGTTCATACCTCATCTGTTAATCGAAAAACGATGGACCTAATATATCGCCCTGTAGTATCCGAGTGGTAAAACTAGCTGCCAATCAGCACAACACTTTCCCACAAATTTAATTTTGTTAATTTGACAAATCTAAAGACGCATCCTTACTTTCGAAACCTGAATAAGCTTCCCATTCCAGAGAGTGAAATTTTAGAGCCAGTCGTTAAGGGCACACAAGGTTGAATCAATATTTAATCAAATTTGAGTCAATGTCATGACACAGAATCAAGGTTGATTCAGTATTGATTCAGCCTTGTGTGCCTGCAGGACAATCCTGTGTCGTACTTATCTTTTGATTTTTCTAAGATTAATTTCAGCCACACCTCACACAATTACTTTTCACTTTATATAGTTCAGGTTTTTATATTCCTTTTACCTACATTCCGGATTTCGCTGAGGATTGTGGGATGACGTCACAACAAAGCGCCCTTGTAATCTCAATTATTGGAATCCTTAATACTGTGGCACGTGTTTTAGTTGGCTGGATTGCTGACAGACCGTGGGCTGATGCGCTGATACTGAACAGCGTGGCATTAGTAGTGGGTGGGGTGTCAACGATGTTTGTGCCATACTTCGTCAACTTTGGGTTAATGGCCACATATGCCGTTGTATTTGGAGTAGCAATAGGTAGGTATTAATAGTATGGTGAGCTGATACAATCCCATAGGAAGAGTTTGCCATTTTCATTGGGGAGCAACTTTTAAAGGAAATAAGTTGTTTTTAGGGGAGATAATCCATCTCTTTATAATGAGACCTTTTTTAGTCTTTTGCGTAAGCTATTATAAGAATCACTTAATGCTTTCTGTCTTTGAGAGAAAAAAATGTTAGGAAAACCGAAGATAAGGCAGCGCCAACTATATGTACCTTTTTAGACTGTAAGAGCGAATACCCCTGTGAATCCAAAAATTCTGGATCACAATTTTATAGATCGTTCGATGTTTTCAAAAAAAAGTAACAAACAATCAGACTAAATGGCTGTATTTTTGGCCCATATTATGGATAACATACATTTTAGGTGGCTGCAAATCAGTTTATCTTTAAATTGGACTTTGAATTGATCACTGGGCAGTTGACCTCATCAGACCGATTAGGCTACTAGGTTATGTCAAGGGCCTCTTACAAATTCATATACCATAGTGATCATATTAGGCGCTCCCAGTGTCGTTGTGTTTTACAAAAGTGGGGAGGCGATATTTAAAGTTTGAAATCGTGAATCGCAGACAAGATTCCATGTATTTAGTGGTTTTGACTGTGTAATAGAAATAACCGCGCTCTGCCATCGTTTAAAAAGCTGACAAATGCATAAAATGCTGCGTAGATCCTGACGAGATGAGCATGTATAGCTACAAATTCAAAACAATCGAAACCTGGAACTTTGCAACTTTGGGCAAGTCTAAATAATAGCGTCTTCGTGAGAAGCGGGAGGGGCGTTAGTAAAGGCAGGGGCGCTTATTAGGATTAGTTTGGTAGTTTCTATTGGTTGAATAAGATTAATTACGTGTATCGTAAACTGACATAGATCCCCTGATAAGAGAAGCTTGTAACCCCAGCGAGTGCGTAACGTTGCAACGTTATATGAAACGTTGTTTCAATGCTTTATGCCTGCTCGGACCCGTCTATTTCAGTTTTAAAGTTGTACACTTTAGATTAAGATAGTAAGCTCTGTGGCTTATAATTGTTTTTAATGAGTTTGACAGCCTTTTTAGTGTTCTATAACTATTTTTAGACCGAAAACTTGCTTAAAGGACATATGCAAATAGTGCAGTCCTAGTTCAGACGCCGCAAAGCACGGCATCTGATCAGGGTCAACACTGTTTGCTTACAGACATTTCTTTGCAAAATATACTCAAAAGCAAAAATAACGCATATTTTTCTTTTTGTATTTTTATGTCAAAATAAAAATCTGCTGAAATTGGCAAAACAGAGAATACATTATCAATGCATGGAGTACACTTCGTCGCAAACTTATTAAAATTTTATTTGTTTATTCGTGCGTAACGAAGGCGTAAACAAACAAGGGGTCAATCTCAAAATTCACAAATACTGATCAATTAAATCAGTGTCCTGAACTGAGTTGTGCCTGGCTCCCAAACTGATGCCCTCTTTATCTAGGATGCTACAATGTATCAGAAACATCATCAAGAATTTTCAGCATTGGTTACTTGTTACAAACAAAGTTATGTTCCTTTTTGCAAAACTCGTAAAATAGGCAAGTTTTGCGATAGCAAAAAAAAATTTTGTGGATTTTTCAGCAAACCGAATTGGAATCCATTTCCAATTCGAGTTAAATAAAAGAGTAAGTGGTCACAATCAACTGGAGTATGTAACAAAGGGAAGTAACTCTGTACGCCTTCCAAATAATGCAACCATAGATTGAACTTTTGGGCGCTGGATCCTTGATATCACTGGGCAAAATTGAATGAAAATCATACAGCATGTTTATCATAAAGGGCAGTCTATGGTAAGCGAATCAGAAGACAAGATTTGTTCCAGAACAACATTTTTATAGGCTTTTAAATTTCGTATCTCAAACCGGAAGTGAGCAAAATACGTGCTCATTTCAAACCAAAATTTGTTTTAAATGGGTTCTTTACCCATAGCCTTACTCATTTTGAATCCCAAATTACCAGATTTTTCTATTTATTTGCTGATTCTGACGATTTTCAAAAACTTCGAAAAACTTTGGAAACATGCAGAGTTTTGCAGGTGCAATTTAACTATATAAGAATCAATTTTTTAAAAGTTTTATATCGTTTTCCAATTGGTTGCATCCTGCTGACCTCACGTGCAGCAAAATTCGTATTGATAATTTATTTTTTGCCACTGTGAGCCAGAATTTTGTGATTTTTGCCTTTTTGACAAAAATCTTCATATTTTTTTCGAAGAAATGCACTGTGACATGAAATGCTGCAGAACTTATGGCCACGTTTATGCAAATCCCAGTATTAAGTTAAAAGTAAAATATCATTACATTTAAGGAGGCAAAACAAGACACTATAAAATATGCGTTTCTTTTGCTGTTGAGTATACAATAACAGTATATATTCACCTGAACACGCCTACAATTAGAAATAGACTCATCTAAATGATAAGGAAAGACAAGTTCACTTGTCAAAAGAGATTAAAATATAACCAAGTCTACAATTATCATCTTCCTACTTTTAAAAATCTTTAGATCAGTGGGTACACTTTCAGGGGAAGCAACTGTGCCGTTTAAATTTTTGCCCTCCCCACCTCCCCCTCTCTATTGGGGTCAGTTCTGTAAGGAAAGAATTTTGCTTTTTCGAGAGCAAATTCTTTTCTTTAAGAACAGACCAAATTTTGGCATGGCTACTTCTTCCATAGTAGTAAAGAAGAAGTCACAAAAGTTGTTTCCCTTTGTAAAAATTACGGATAAAATGGAAGCGTACCCATACACATTAACACAGTTTTGGTAGTTTCATTTTTATACGCCCGTTTTGAAAAAAACGGACGTATTATGTCGTGGCGCTGTCCGTCCGTCCGTCCGTCTGTCCGTAAACATTCTTGTACACGCCATAACTCAGTAAACATTTGGGATATCTTCATGAAATTTGGTAGGCATATGTATTAGGGTGGGGGGGGGGGGGGGGGGGGGCGTGTTGCGTACAAGAATGGTTGCTCCCCCTTTCTTACTTTTGAAGTTATGCCACGTTTGATTAATTTTTTCCCTGTCAGTCTTGTACGCACCATAACTAGATAACCGTTTGGGATATCTTTATAAAACTTCATAGCAATATGTATGAAGTCCTAACAATGTGTCGCGTACAACAATGGCTGCTCTCCCTTTCTTCGTTTTAGAGTTACATCCATTTCATTAGTACTTTTAGGCTATTTTTGTAAATACTTATCTTGTGCATGCCATAACTTGGTAACCGTTTGGAATATCATGATGAAACTTTATAGCAATGTGCATGATCACAAGACAATGTGACATATATAAGAATGGTTGCTCCCCCTTTCTTAATTTTGGAGTAACCTCCATTTGATTAGTATTTTAGGTGTTTCTCATTCACTCCATATCTCCTGAACCTTTTGAAATATTAGAATGGAGCTTTGTAGGAATGTGTATATTAATGGGGCAATGTATCCTGAACAATAACCACAACTCTAGCTTACTTATTGAATTATCTGCCCTTGCATAAATTTCCTGTTTAACTCCTGAACCATTGATGATATGATGTATATTATAAAAATCATTTCAAGGGAATGTACAAGGGTTGATCCAGAAGTAATGTCACTGTGTTCATTGCGCGCTTATTCATCGTAGCATTATTATAATAATCATATCAAGCTGCACTGTAATTCAGTTCTGATTTACTGAATAAATTTATAATTGGAATCTTTTTCCGTTCCCATTATATAGACGTTCAAAGTATGCCACCTCCGCCATCGCGCCGCACGTCAGAATAACGTTAATTATATGAAAATAATTTTCAAAGGCAATCACAAATCAAAATCAAACTAACGTGCCAAATCAGATGAAAATTTGATACGATGACGAAATATATTTCTGTCGCCCACTGTTGAAATTTTAATATCGCCACTGCACTTTGAAGTTCGCTAGCTAGCGCTAACGCTTATTATTGCCGAGAGTAAAAATGTTGATTTCTGAAAAAAAAAACGCGTCAGCGGATATATGCGGTTTTGCCTCAGATTCGGAATATCACCATTAGAGACTCTAGAGCACTTTAGTTAGACATGTGGTGATACGACAGTTATTATGAGGCTTGTTTAAAGGTGCAATCAGCGCGATACGCGTTCAGATGAGTCGCTAGAGGATAGTCTGAAAACCGGAAGACCTTTTATGTGCAATGTATGACAAAAACGTCACTCTTGTTTGGACCCCATATATGAAGACAAATGTTCTGCCATTCGAATATTGTGTAGATTTTTAAAATTGAGTTGCGTGGCTGTGCAAGAAATAATAAAATATGAGATAGACATGGGTGAAGAGACATGAGTGCTATGCCGGAACAACGAATATGCTACTTTGGACATGCCACAATATCGAAACTTCGTCTGGTACGTCAACGACGTCATTGACGTGCGGCGCGTTTCCTTACCATGCCTTCTGTCTATCTCGATATCACAGTTACTCTGCAGTGTATTTCTATGACATTTTCAGCCCATAATGCAAATAGATTAAGGTACTTGGATACGAAATTTTGTTGGTCTGTCTTTATTCTGCACGATTTTATCGCTGCAGTGACATTACTTCTGGATCAACCCTCGTAATAGCACCAAAAGTGGTATATCTAGTATATTTAGGTAATCTCCCTTATATGACTTTGACAAGCAACTGACCTTGGAAGCTGATTTTTGGTAAATACTACTAGTCTTTGATGTGTTAAATTTTTTAAATAATGTTTCAGTCATTTGTCTGCCTGTCTATCCTTTTGTAAGCAATCTTGTTCATTCTGTAACTGCTTTATGACATTTATTCGGACGTATTATGCGCCGCTTGCGAAGCCCTTATTAATATAAAGGGCTCTGATTATCTTTTATTGAAGAATTCGTGTATTTAATATAAAACTATAGGCCCTGGTTTCGAGGTTATAAAACTTGAGAATAATCTCAAACTCAAAATATAGCACACTGATCGGCTGCTTCCGAGCATGTGCTCAGAAGCAGCCAATCAGTGTGCTTTATTTTGAGTTTGAAAATGTACTCAAGTTTATAACCTCTGGGCCTGGTCAGATGCCGCGTTCTGCGACATCTGATATGGGCTACACTGTTTACACTGTTTGCAAAGGCCCTTTCATAGGATACTCAACTTTTTGGGGATAAGATCCGGATCACATGCTTTTATGGCGATTTTACTGAATTATCTTGAAAAAAAAAATATTGTCAAACTATTTCTTTATCTACTGCTGTGTAAGAGGAAAATAAGCCACTTCTGAATCTTCATGTAATCAAGATTGATAGGCTATAACTGTGACTGTTCCTTCAGCTAAATGCTTACATATGAGACGGCAATAACACCCGTGACATGTGTGCCCAGCAAAGACTCAAATCAGCCTGAGTCTTCGCTTTGCGCTTAAAGGGTAGCCAAGTGTCTTAGCTAGCTCCATGCGGGCATCGATAACTCTGATCAGACTGGGCGAATGCCCAGGCTGATCTGAGTCTTCGCTGGGCGCACATGCCATTTTGTTGATTTTGTCGGATCTCGGCTTAGCTATATTCTAATGGGAATGGTTTGTAAACCTTTAAACACGAAAAAGAAATGTGAGTGACATCTGATAATTAGATTTTGTCTTGGCTTTAGTTAGAAATCCCGGGGGTAAATCTTCGATGGTTTCTTTGCATTACTAGCGCGTTAGAAAGCATAACATTCATCATTGCTCTATGTGCTTAACAAAACGGAAATAACGGAAAACCAAGCACTGGTCAGATTTGTAATATTTTTCTGAAATCTACAGCAAAATGAAATAGACTTGATATCGATCTTAAAAGCAGCTGCTGTTTTCTTTCAACAACAACAAAAAGAATAACAAATGCGTTGCACAAGGGTGTTGTGTTGAAACATCAATAATGGCATCTGAATGTCGGTGGGTTCTGAGTAACTATGGAATCAATTCACATATTCCTCAGTGACAGCATAATATTATGTTGTTACTACTCATTAGAACCACTGTCCTTTTGTCTTTTTTCAGTTAAACATAGTTCTTCCTCTTAACGTACAGAACGAGGCAATATATGCTTTACATGAGAAACGAGCAAAATGTCCTGGAAATAGCATCATATACTCTCCTATTCTGGAGCTCTGCTGAGTACGGTAATAAAAATGCGAAAACTGATAATTAATTTTCCTTTCAGCCGTGTTCGTGTCTCTCCGGTCTATCATAATGGCGGAGTTGCTGGGCATAGAGAAACTAACGTCATCATTTGGGCTCGTGACCATGTGCCAGGGACTCTCAGCCTTCATAGGTGCTCCAATAGCAGGTAAAACGTTTTTATCCCAAACGGTTTGAGATAAATGGGAAGCAATTCTTGCCATAAACCCATTTCATTGAGAGCGCGTCAGAAAGAAAGAATATACCGTATTACTCATAATAAAAGCCCTGCTGTAATAAACGCATCCTGCATCTTTCTTTGGGGTATAACTATACTCAATAATTTTGAGCTATACCCCAAATGAAACTGAACTAAACAATACTGTAAACACCAATTGGTATAAATTATTTTAGTTGTATGTCAATTAGTAAAATACGGTTGCAATGACGCATATTTTAACTAACATTGTTTACGTTATTTTCGTTAATAATAAAGCATCCTGCTGTTTATAATACATCAAACTTAAATACAATCAACTGTCGATATCTCAAAGTCGAAGTTCATCTAAAACTACTGGTATCTAAAAGTGAGTTATCTGGCCTCAAGAAAAGTTACTTTAAGATACCAGTAATATGAGGTAACAGGGTTTGAAATATCAAGGAAAGTATAGAATGCGTCCAACCTATAATTTTGATATTATAGCATACTTTGAGATATTAATATCTGAGATAACGAGAGTCCACTGTATATAGCTTTAAAGTCAATACATGCTCATTTTTAAAGTTTAGATTTTTGTCTTCATAATGCGGTTTCTTTCAAAAATAAAACCTTCGAAACATATTTGTCCTAGAAATCTGAAGTTTCTAAGCTCTCTTCGTAATTTATTTTGACAGGTGCATTATCCGACATAACAGGGAACTACAGAGGTGCCTTTTACTTGGCCGGGGCAGCTATTTGTCTCTCAGGAACTATATGTTTTCCCCTGCGGAGGATTTCAAAGTGGGAAAATCGCCGGAACAACAGAGACGGCATTGGTCCGAACGCAATAGCTTTATCGTCTGATCTCGTACTTTATGTTAGCTCAAAGCAAGATGTTAATAATTAAGCAGTATTAGTTTAGAATCTCTATATACAGAAATTTAAAAGTATTACAATATTGAAGAGAATAAAATATTTATTTGAAACATTTCTTATAATTTTCTTGCCTTTTGTGATTTCACGAACTTGGCATAGGTAAAATATTAGTTGTCAATGATGCCAGTAGAAAAAATGGATTGTTTTAAAACTACAGTTCACTCTTTCTTCCAGGCCCGGATCCAGACCACCACGTACTGGTGGGCTGGTGGGGCTCTGGATAATTGGCTGGGCTTGAAGGTGCCGAGATGTATGTATGTGTGTGTGTGGGAAGGGGGGGGGGGAGGTGCGGTGGGTAAAAGTATATGACATGATTAGTGATCAATTTAATGACAATTATCGATAATGTCTCTTTTGCCTTGAAATATATGTTGTGACATCTCATTAGAATCGCCTCTACAATGCGATTCTGATGGGTTGTCACAACATATATATTTTAATCTAACCACATGTATAGATTATTTCAAACTGTCATCAAATACTCCTTGTTATCTGGAGGTCTACATATGATAAACACAGAGGCCCAGATGGCGGGGCTGGATCCGGGCGGCCTCTTCTAAGACCGATATACTAGAGGAGCCCGTTTGTCAATTAAGGGTTGTCTTGTCTAGTTAATTTTTATAACTTTTATTTTATTTTAGGAGAAATACATATTCGAGCTGTGACACGAGTAAACCAACAAAGTGGTTGAGCGCGCAGCGCAGACTCAGATCAGCCTGGGCATCCGCGCAGTCCGATCAGACTCTTTGCTAAGCGCTTAAAAGGGTAGCTAAGGGTCTAAGCTACCTCCATGCGGACAGCAAAGGCTCTGATCAGACTGGGCGGATGCCCAGGCTGATCTGAGTCTACGCTGGGCGCACAACTACTTTGTTGGTATTCTCGGCTCATTTGGTCTTGTGCAAATAGTGTAGACTTGATCAGACGCCGCGTGTTGCGGTGTCATGTCGGGACGATCAGTTAACCTAACCACACTATACCTGGGCAGGCTTAGACCTCCTATAGGAGAAAACGGGAATCCCCGGAGTGACGTCATCGGATGATCACGTGGGAACATTGGTTGGCAAAAAATAGCGACAGACAGTGGTCTAATATGGAATTTTGCTGAAAATTAACCGCTGAAAATGCGTGAAGTATACTTTGGAAGGCTTCGAATAAATAGCAACCGATGAAACCTTTGCGAATATTGTCATAATCGCCTGTCTCGCGAAAAAAAAGAGTTATTCAATTAGTTAATTTTATGTAATTATTCGGTCCGTATTTAATTACTTAAATTTATTTAATTATTCGGTCCGGAACCGGACTGTTTCTCTGAATAACTTCGACTGAAAAAGAAATAATTAAATAAAATAGAAATAAATCGGAAGTACTTAATAACAATATTTTAACCTTTTTCGACGATCAAGGAGATTTGAAAATATAACAGAGGTAATAGGAAATGAAATACACAATAAAATATAGAAACTAGAAACTAATGAGAACTAAAGCAAAATTAAGAAAAAATCATGATCTACTCTAGGGACAAGAACATTTAAGAAATAAATGAGTAAATAAATTAATGCTTGCGATTATAAAATGGTAAAGGATAATATCAAACAGAACCTTTAATGTTTTGAAATGGCTATCAGTAATTACCACATATTTTAGTCCGAGCTCATGACATCTAAACAACAGTTCTCTCTCTCTCTCTCTCTTTCTCTCTCTCTCTCTTTCTCTCTCTGATTGTTTGCCCATGATATAATATGAAGGGAAAAATATATTAATATCAATTAATTGTAATAATCGAGTTTTATTTGATGTGTAAATTAGCTGCACCGCCAACACAGTTTGTTTATTGAATCTGAAATTGTCACAATTGGACACCGGCGGCCTACTTTGAAATGTGATAATTAAAGACATCCCTTATCAAAACACCCGCTGAATACCGCGTA
Source organism: Ctena decussata (assembly GCA_963989385.1). NCBI lineage: Eukaryota > Metazoa > Mollusca > Bivalvia > Lucinida > Lucinidae > Ctena > Ctena decussata. The sequence continues at coordinate 56,972,762 of OZ022504.1, forward strand.
CATTCACTTACAAACAATAAACAACCGGTTTAAGTTCAAGTTTCCAAGTTTATTTGATCATCTCTGGTTTACATGTAAACAGCAAGAGAATCAACAATAACATTCATACAATAATGGTTATGGCGTTGGCGTTGTGAAATGAAATATTACAGTGATTAAATACAAACAAGCCAGTTGAATTGTTAAAGAGCAGGTGCACAGCATTGACTCTGAGCTGACTCCATGCCGTGCGCCCATTGCGGAGACCTTATTTTTAAGCTGGTTATCTATCCCGGGAGACCGTTTAGTTCTTTCACCTCCCAGTATGTAATATGTATGACAAGCTGATAACAGCGGAGATCCAGATGGGGCGTTTCATGACGTCAACCCATCAAAATCAACGCTGTCATCAGCCTGTTCGATATGGCAAAAGAGCTAATACTTATGAGGTAATATGCAGTCAACCATCGCTGTCTCAAAGTTCAAGAAACCAGAAAATTTACTTTGGGTAGATGTTAGTATGCGGTAAAAAAGAGTTAAACTCAAGCAAAAAGTATCTCAATCTGGGTTTGAGAAAAGCAGGAACTTTAAGATATCGGTGTTTGAGACAACGAGTTCATTGCATATACATATACTTACAAATTCTACCAGTCTTTATTAAGCAACTCTACAATCACACACACTAACATATCAACATTAGAACAGTGTCGCGAGAAAAGAAGCCTTAGACTCGCATGCGCTCATACTGACAGGGGCATTCTAATTTTTAGGATTTCAGACAGGTAATAGTAGTACATTATTCCTACCAGAAATAGAGACTTCGATCAGTCTGTGCATATACACAGGCCCATCGGGTCTCTCTTTTTTGTATTATGCCATAAGGCATCTTCTCTCTCAACGCTGTTCATTTTTATACAGGTAAGCACAAACAAAACGTGCAGGCACGTGTATGTAACACTATCTCGAGCTCACGGGCTTTAGCGGTTTATTTCCAAAGTATTCTCGTGCAGAAGTGTGTCATTTATTCATGAAAATCAGGATTACGGGTGTATTCTTTACAAAATTCATTGGATCTACTATTACCAGTACCGTACGTAAGTAAATTCACATTTTTAACAGAGCTGCAGTTAAAAGCAACCTCGGCCATTCATGAAATACTTTAAAGGATATGCTACAACGTGACGTAGTCAGATGGCAGACGTTGCAGATCTCGATCAGACATCCGTAGAGCAGTCCAGCCGAGATCTGCAATGTCTGCGGAGGCATCGGCGTCCAAATATTCAAGAATAAAGCACAACGCGACCGGAAGCAGGCACTGCATACCGTGACCAGACCGCTGCGTCGTAGCAGTCCGACCAAGGTATATGGTAAAACATCTGAGAAACCTTTAGAAGACAGTCGCGTTGTCGCAATAATAGTAATATATGGCAGGTACAGTTAGTCTTGCAGACCATGGTCAAACTGCTCAGCAGGAGCTGTTCCATCAGAGTGTGAACTGATAATTCCGATGTAATCATCTTATTTGGAATAAATGCGGCACAAAAATTAATCCAGTGCAGATGCTTGTAGGCACTCGGCAAACACTGCAAATCCAGATCACTCTGCTCCATAGGAGCAGCATGATCGGGATGTGCACTGCTCGCTCAGCTACAAGCATCACAAATTCAGCATAATACTAATAAAGAAGTGAGAAATAACCAGATCAGAACTCAACTGATCAACACACTGTTGAGCCCGATCAGACTGTTCCGCTTTTGCAGTCCGGCCAGAGTCAACAGTGTTGATCCAGGTATTCTGAATAGTAACACAATAAGGTGGTCATACCTCACAAAAAGGCTGTTGTATGGCGCGGTAGTAATAAACATTGCAGATCCTGTTAGGCCTGCTCCACCTGGGGCAGTCCAAACAGAGTCTGCGACAGTATTTTTGAACAAGTTTCACATTATGCAACAGTCTTTTGGCAAATATTGTTAACATTGCTTGCGAAGATATTTATGTACGAACATATAGGACAAATGCAGCATACAATAGGCAAGATGAGCAGCTTGTACAGGTGGGATAGCAAACACTTCAGAAAATGTACAGACACAAATATCTTTTATTAAAGCATCCATGATCAAACGTACATCTCAAAGCACTTCATCATGTGGAACCAATTTAAAAAAAAAAAAAAACATTATGAGTGACAATAAAACAATATATCACTCTTCTTAGCGTCATAAAAAAAAACATGCATCATAATGCGCAAAATACAAGGCATGATCAAATACATATTTTAACATCGACCCCTCAACGTTCAATATCGCCTGAGTGACTATCGACTTCTTGCCAACCAGCCTGGGGAATACCCTTGCAATCCTTATCGATGACGTCACCGCGTTTTCTCCTATTAGTAAGCGGTTAACCAGTACTAAGTGCATTTACTTTCGGCAGTAACTGACAGTCAGCGGAAGGAGAAATGAAAGTTAGTGGCGGGACCGGGTATCGAACTCGGGACCTATGTTTTTTTAGTCAGACGCACAACCGACTGCACTACGCGGCCCGGCTTGTCTGAGCTGGGGTCTGCATTACGGTCTCTGCACCCTTTGCCTATGTCCTATATATATATATGGGACGCTATGCATTTAAAGTAAGTTAAACTTTCCGTCAGGGGAATTTCTTTGTCAGTTTTTATTTCTAGACAACTTAAAGCGTGAAACCAAATGCGGTGTAAAATTTGTATTTTTACAAGATGGACTCAGACACCTTGATATTTAGTTTTCATAAAATTGTATTTTTTCAGATGTCTGCTTTAATCTGCTTAAGGGCATACATACTATTTGATTAAACATTTAGATAAGAAGCGATAAATTGCAAATACACAGAGACCAGTTGTTTGAAAAATATAATTGATGAGGTCAAGCGCTGATTTATTTCATCCTTTCATCCGTAATGCCAACATGTAAGACCCTGACCAGACTCCACGCATGTTTTCTAACCAGAGATTTAGAAGAGGGATCATATGGATCCTGATAATTCTTCCTCCGTCCAGTCGTTCTTGCTTTCAAAGTAGGACACACTACTGTTAATTATTTTCGTCCTAGGGAATAACGTTTCTAATTCGACTTAAAATACTGTAAAACATCTTAGCATTGGGCAAGACAGGCTAGAACAAACATTGCAGACCAAGATCAGACTGCTCCCAAAGGAGCAGGTTGATCAGGGCCTACACTGTTTGCCATTCCATCCGCATCCTTCGGACTACGTTGTAAAACCAAACTGTTCCATTAATAGGATAATAATTTAATGTGTCTCAATTGTACCAATATTTACTTGCTAGAAAATATATCCATACATGCGTTAAAATTTTTTATAGCACCAATATTTGCCTGCTAGAAAATATATCTGTACATGCATACTTTTTACTAATGGGTAAATTGTAGATATAAGTTTGACACAAGATATTACAAATTTTTATTCTGAATGACAAGAATGATAAAATAACAGCACAAAATTCAATGGATATCAAACACTCTCATTAGGCTATTCACAGTCTAAAATCAACTAGAAAAGTATAAAATACATTTCTTTAATGTAAAACTGTGTTCATGAACAAAATAATATAGGTATAAAATTGTCATTTATAATATTATACACTGCTTTGATTGAGGCAAAATTGAGAGAGCCTCATACAAACTCTAAATTCCAATAGAGCTTTAACTATTTCTAAATAAGCAGTTTGATCAGGGTTTGCACTAACGTTTTATGGAACCCTGTGACTCATCCAAATTCCAAGATGTAGGAGTCAATACTGAAATAAGCAGGGACTGGCTAAAAATATCACAGAACATAGTGTTAAAATGGTTAGTGTTTTCTTGCTAGTTCTCTTAGTATGAGCTGGAACTCGTTTAGGGGAAATAAATCAATCATTTCTTCCCTTTCTAAGAGTGGGTCAACTCACAAAGTAAAGAATTTATTCACTTGGAGCAAATTCTTTACATTAACAGTACCCCCCACCCATGTGGAAGGGCTAGGGCGTCCAGGGAAACAAAAAAAAGAAGTCGTTGAAGTCGTTTTCCGTCGTAGAAATGGCAGAAAGAAAATGCAGTTGTACCCACAGATCTTAATTCACATCAGAACGTGGGTTGTAAGGTTTTATATGACATGATCTGATAAATTGGTACACGTATTTGCAGGCACTATACTAGAGCGGCCCAAATAAGATCTTAAACAAATGCTTTGTGATGACAAAAGAAAAAAATAATCACAAACTACTATTGTTCCCCTGGCGCAGGTTCCCCTAAGTAGAAGAAACTATTGTTTCTAAATGAACCGCAACATGACAGAACTAACAAAGTGGTTATGTGCCCAGCGCAGGCTCAGATCAGCCACGGCATCTGCCCAGTCTGATCCGACTCTTCGCTACAAGCGCTTAAAGGGTAGCTAAGGGTCTAAGCTACCTCCATGGGGACAGCGAAGACTCTGATCAGACTGGGCGGTTGCCCAGGCTGATCTGAGTCTGCGCTGGGCGCACAACCATTTTGTTGTTTTTGTCGTGTCGCAACTCAAATGTATTTACAGTAACAAATCATACAGATAGGCACGTATAAACTAAGCTGACTTGTTTCACAATGCAATATAAATGACTTTTTATAAAATAGAAAAGAAAGCACTTTAAATGCACATGTATTACTACATGTATATCACAAAATTTCTTCCAGCACAAAAACTAAGAGTCGAATTAAACCTTCTATCAACATAATAATTTTCTACTGAGGCGCAATTGTCTTTTTGTGCTGTCCCATCTTTCGAGCAGGCACATGAACACATGCAATAGCAACGATAGAGGTTACCATAAAATTTCTAAAAACCGAGACATGGAATTTAATTAAGGTATTTAGTCCTAAAAAATGGAAGAGTTTGGTTTTGCAGTGCAGTGATGCACCCAAAAGGTGCAGATGAATTGGCAAACAGTATAGGCCCTGATCAAACTGAGAGCAGTCTGAACTAGGTCTGCACTGTTTGCGCGATTCCCATCTGTTTCAGTAGTAGAACATTTATCCCCTGTCTTAAGCATCCACCTTTCTGAGATCCCTTGAAATAACTTACAGTGCGCTGAATGAACCTGTATGAAAGGGTGACACTTTTTGTGTCCTTCAGTAGACCCCTTCAGACAGATTTGACTGTAAATAAATGTATGATTAGTTCATAAAAATAGACCTTACAGACGGAAGTGGACCTGAATTAAATCTGAAAACTGTCAGGTAGAAGAGTGAGCAGGTACGAATTGGTTTAATTTCTCATCTAGGAATCAAACATATTGCTTGTTCAGAAAAACTGGTAAACAGTGCAGTTCGAGGTCAGCCAGTTCTTCCAATACCCTTATTCTACTTTGGTGTATTGAATAGAAACAGATAAAATACAATTTATACATGTGTATCTCTCCCTGAGTCTTTGATCTATATAACGTGTTTAGATACACCCCGAGGAAGGGTTACTATTCTTGGCATGAAAGGAAGTAACTCAGTTCCCATGGGGCTACTCTTACAGGAAATTTGCTCTCAATAGAACAAATTTGCTCTCAATAGAGCGAATTCTTTCCTTTAAGAGAAACCCCTACTTCCTTGCAGCACTTATCTACCATGGAAACTCATGATATTCTGTATTTGCCTCCCATGTGGAAACTGAAGCCGATTCATGTAATGGCGGTGTAACCAGACACCTTAAAAGTCACCAATTTAAAACTCTATAGAAATTATTTTATCTATTCAACTGCTGTCCTGAGACAAGCTGTGCGTATACTCCGTGTTTGTTCAAAAGTTGTTGATGATTTCCGTATTCAACAATCTGTCCACCGTCAATGACGTAAATGACGTCAGCGTTCTGTATTGTGGAAAGACGGTGAGCTATCACTATACACGTACGTCCTTCCTGGGCTTGATCTAATGCTGCTTGAACCAACTACAATAAAAATGAATAAAGCAGGTAATGGCTGAGTTCGAAAAACACCTTAAAGTATGACTTAAGAAAAACCTCGGCCCAGCGAATCTAAAAGGCCAATATCATAGCTTTTCAGTTAGAGAGAGAGAGAGAGAGAGAGAGAGAGAGAGTAAATAATTATCTCCTAGCATACATCCCTTTCCCTGTCCTGGCAGGGCGAAAACATCTAAAAAAAATGCCGGTTGCAAGCTTTACCGAAACATACTGATATATTTTCAAAGTGATTATGACCTAGAGGAGACGAACTGAAATTCAGTCAACTCTCGATAATTCAAAGACTGACATCTCAAAGTTACTCTTTTATCAAATAAAATATTCTAAATTACTCTTTTATCAAATAAAATAGTTTGGACACAATCCCTATTTTTATCTTCATTTTCACTCATGTTATCTTAAACTACTGATATCGCAAAGTAAATTTTCTGGGACCTGAAAATTTACTTTGAGATATCAGTAGTTTGGGATGAACTTCGATTTGAGTGGACTTTACTAGATTATAAGCTATTGTAAGATATAGTAATTGTTAATTGTAGCGAAACATAACAATGTAATGTTCTGACTAAACTGCCTCAGCTTTGTATTGCAATGTGGCCTTTATTAGCAAATCAGGTATTTGAAACCACTTCTCTCACCTTCTCGCTTTCTGTATCTAGTGCTGATGTGGCTTCATCTAACAACAAAATTCTCGGATTTCTGATAAGTGCTCGAGCTATAGCAACTCTCTGTTTCTGTCCACCTGAAAGTTGTGTCCCTTTCTCACCCACCTCTGTTTCATAGCCCTAAAATAGTCCATTAGCATACCTATGTAGATCCTTTGTATTTTTCATAGCTAACATTTTACAGCCTTTATTGGTGGTGCAAAATAAGTCAGAAAATCAATGTTAATTGGTGGTGCAAAATAAGTCAGAAAATCAATGTTAATTGGTGGTGCAAAATAAGTCAGAAAATCAATGTTAATTGGTGGTGCAAAATAAGTCAGAAAATCAATGTTAATTGGTGGTGCAAAATAAGTCAGAAAATCAATGTTAATTGGTGGTGCGAAATAAGTCAGAAAATCAATGTTAATTGGTGGTGCGAAATAAGTCAGAAAATCAATGTTAATTGGTGGTGCAAAATAAGTCAGAAAATCAATGAATTGGTGGTGCAAAATAAGTCAGAAAATCAATGTTAATTGGTGGTGCAAAATAAGTCAGAAAATCAATGTTAATTGGTGGTGCAAAATAAGTCAGAAAATCAATGAATTGGTGGTGCAAAATAAGTCCGAAAATCAATGTTAATTGGTGGTGCAAAATAAGTCAGAAAATCAATGTTAAAACATTGATTTTCTTAATTATTTTGCCCCACCAATAAAGGCTGAAAAATGTTAGCTATTCCAGAACTGACTTTGTCTTTCACTTTCCTATACACGCTTTTCAGAGGTAGCTGTATCTTGAGCATTTTGATGCATTACTGATATCTGATGTATCATCAGTATTCAAATTCAAAGTTCGTGACAATCACTCCAAGTTGGTTGTGAAAAACGAATGTAGATACAGTATAAAGAGGACTAGTTACAGTCGATTTAATGCTTCTCTGAAAACTGGACTTTAACAATGTTTTTAGAGTTCATTTTGACTTTCTGCCACCATATATAGATGCCAGCCCGCCCCCTCCCCCATCATTCCACTTCGAGTTAAACATTTATAAATAATTTTAGAAAACATATGTTATAAATATGCAGTGGCGATACGTAGTCCCTTTACACTTTCATAATTGATATTGAATATGATTCCCACTTCTGGAAACGGAGAATATACATACCTTCGGTAAATTGGTAATGAAGTCGTGAATATTTGCCGCTCGTGCAACAGATATTATTTCTTCCATTGATAATGGTGTGTCTAAACCATAGGAAATATTGTCTTTTATACTACAGTCAAATAAAATTGGTTCTTGGCTAACTACACTGACTAAATATCGCAGCCGGACTAGATTTATATCCTTGACATCTATGCCATCTACTAGCTGAAAAAGAAAGAAAGAAGTATATAAATACACATTATTATAATAGTAACTTGATCTGGCGTACTGTATCACGTCGAGTTGATGAGCTCATACCATCGGATCACCCGAGACGCAGGCGTCTCGGGTGATCCGATGGTATGAGCTCATCAACGAGACGTGACACAGTACGCCAGATCAAATTACTAATATGATAATTTGTTTATTATATACCTAAGAGAACAGCCAGCCATTCATACTTGCCAGCGCTAATGCATCGACCCGGATTCGAACCTGCACGGCAGAGGTATGTAGCTAGCCGTGAGACAAACGCTACCGACTGAGCTATCGAGGCGCACCACTTTTTACGTGTTTGTTGACGTTACGCCACTAGTCTTGTTTCCCTGGTTCTCGTTTCTACGATGCACTCTAAAAAATGGCGCCCCTTAAGCTGGAACTCAGACATAGCCTCGTTTTAAAGGATAGTGATACGGATTCAGAAAACGTCAGTTTGATACGGCATTCTGTATCAGATGGCCAGAAAACAGGCAGATCAAAGGGTGTACCATTGATAGGTATATAATAAGTAGTAAAACTAGACAAGTGCCAACATATAAACTTACGATTTAAACAGAGAATCAAATTATTAGATACTGTTTTACGGGTTCGGGAAAATCACATCTTTCCATTGTATAAATTTCAGGTAGTATCTCACTTATAATTCGACTGGAACATGGCATAAACTGTTTGCAAAAGCAGATACCAATGACGTCATAGCGATATTACCAGAGCAACCGTGGAATCACTAACTCTTGCGCTTAGTAAGTTTGTAGAATGATGTCTCAATGACATCAATCTGATATCAATATGAACTCCTAGTTGCTATAGTAATGGAGCCTGAACATAATCATTGGATGGCGTTTGTCATGCTCGGTCAGTTTTTATGATATTGCAAACTGAAAGAACACTTCAGCTTTTCCCAAACAAATAATTATTCCAAGGTTATTTAATTCCATGTTTTTACTATTCAGCTAAGTGTAGACGCGCACGAATAAAATTATAGTTCAACTTAATGTAGTTGAACAATATTGACCTAATTCTTAATAGTTCAGCTTTGCGTATGACTACTCATTCAGTGTTTCTCTCCACAAAGTTGAATGGAAAAGTATAAAGTTATGTGCTGGGGCTGTATTCAAAAAACGACTTGAGTGGTTGCTATGCTGATGCTAAGGCTAAATTTCTTTGAAGGAGATTCTCTACAACTATGAAATTTGGTCTGGAGGAACAGTCTTTGTAAGACTGTTCCTCCAGACCAAATTTCATAGTTGTAGGGAATCTCCTTTATAGATATTTAGCCTTAGCAACCGCATAGCAACGACTTAAGTGGCTTTATGAATACGGCCCCTGGTATATTTCACATTCTATGCATCCACTTTGGCAGCTGAAAAATGCTAAACTATAACTTAATCTAACGTTAAAATTCTTGCTTCCATAAGAGTTATTCTCGGACCATCTTTGCTTTTGCTGCTAAACAGACGGATGTGATATTGCAGTCTGACTTCATATAAAAGTGAATATAAGCTGAAACTTCCATTATTTTTATTCACTTGGGTTTTTATCGGGCTAACTTTATTTTACAAAAGGAAAACGACAACATCAAAATAAACAGAATACTTACAATAGAACCCTCTGAAGGATCATAAAATCTTTGCAGTAAAGAGACCACAGTTGATTTACCACACCCGCTCGGACCCACCAGCGCCACTGTTTGCCCTGCTTCAACACTGATATTTATTCCCTTTAATACTGGCACGTCAGGCCTCGTCGGATAGTTAAATTTAACGTCTCTAAACTCCACTGTGCCCGCAAGCTTGGACTGAAAATGCAATTCTTACCACCATTAACCAAGCTGTACATGCATCAACATTTAAATGATCAAATCTTAATAAGTTCAACTCACATGATGAGTTCTAGAAAGTGAAAAGGAAAGGTTTGCATAAAATCTCATGAATAGTAGCTCATTAGGTATTATATGCTCTGACAAAATTAATAAAAAACAATGTGTTTCTAAAACGAAAATATAGCACATATGATCTTATTTGGATATTTTAAGTACGACCTATATCTCAAAAGGTAAACAAAAAGCTTTCTGACATGTATACTTTACATTTTTATCCATTATAGACTTTTGGATAAACGTTTCTGAACAAAGATTCACTACATTTGCCGCTATAACGAATGATGTAAGTTATAAAAAGGATTTGCATTTTCAAAATGAATAGGCAGAAAATGGTTTTAAATACGTTCCACTGGAGAAGGGAATATTACGCATTACTGTCCTGTTAGAATCGCGTCCGTTAAACCTACCGGCATCTGTCCTCTTTTTGAGAATACGTCTATTAGTGGTATTGTGTCTAATATTTTGAATATAAGACCTGACGCTATCACAGCCTTGGAATAATCTGGCAAGAATGATGCCGACTGTCCAATAACTAACCCAGTCAAAGATATCGCAAAGAAGACTCTGAAATATACAATTTAAGGTAATTCAGATGGCTTTAGATGATGAGTCTTCTTTAAAACATGTATAAAAACGTAGTGAAATATTCGAACTGCAGTTTCATGAGAGTTTTATTTTAAGTAACAAGACTTACATGGTATTAACCATATAACATGAGCCACGACACGAGAAAACCAACAAAGTGGTTGTGCGCCCATCGCAGACTTAGATCAGCCTGGGCATCCGCCAAGTCCAATCAGACCCTTGGCTATGCGCTTAAAGGGTAGCTAGGGATCTAAGCTACCTTCGTGCGGACAGTGAAGACTCTGATCAGACTGGGTGGATGCCCAGGCTGATCTGAGTCTGCGCTGGGCGCACAACCTTTTTGTTGGTTTTCTCGTGCCGCGGCTCACATAATGCTTCCTATGATGTGTTATGGCGAATCAAGGGAAATCAAGTCTTCCATTTTCATTTTTAAGGCCCTTCCCAAATGAGGTCTAGAGGGTTTCATCGGACAAAAAACAATAAGAAAGTCGAGTTTTGTGACAGTTTGATGTGTACCAAGTACATTAAAAATATTTTTAACGACAAAATAATTGAGCCAGATCGTGTGATTTCAAACAATGTGGCATCGGTGACAAGCAAATGCTCTGATCAAACTGCACTTAAGTGCAGGTTGATCAGAGCCTTCACTTGTCCCATCAGCCATCTCTAGAACTGGCCCAAACAGTACAGCAAACAGTGAGGCCTCTATAAATCATGTCTAAACGAAAAGGATGTACCGAACATCATATGACAAGACCGCCATATTGTTTGAAGTCACATGATACGGCTCAAATTTATTAAGATGATTATCGTATTTGCTTGTATTTGACGTTATGAGTCCGAAACCTTAACTTACTTGTAGACATTATCGGGTGACATCTCGCCAAGACTGACCATATATGCTCCAAATCTGAAGGCACCAGCATAAATCATAAACACTATTCCTTGGGAGAAGCCAAATGCGAGGGCATATACTTGTGCCAACTTTATGTTGGTTCTGGAACAGAAGAAAGAGACACTTTGAATTTTAATGCAAGTGCTAACAAAGGACACGTCTTAAACGGTAGTTCTGCAGGATAAGGATTTTTTTACTCACTGGAAAGAAACTTTGCTATCCTTCTTATTGCGTGGGAAGAAAAATATGGTAATAAAATTAATGCATTTTTGATATACTGGTGGTGATCCCCTTGCATTTTTGCATGGGCTTTTAATTGACAGAAAACAGAAAAAAACTAATTATGTAATTATGTTCCACATCCCCACTCTAGCGAAGCCCTGTTGACTTTTTGGAGAGCGTTTTAATGTCTAAACCATAGCACAAATTAAACCAAATGAACATGATAAACCATTTAACACCATAATCGACGTGGATACGCAGTTGTTTGAAAGTTTTGTACTTAATGGAAAATTTAATTCATATGGTGGACCTATTTGGACAAGTCGAACAGAGTGACAGCTTACCTGAAAGGTTTAGAGAGGAAGTCTGCATACTTCTGATAAAAGTGGTCTTCCCTAGAGAGGGATTGCACCGTTCTAATGTTCTCTATAGCTTCGCTGGCAATCTACAAAATGTTGAATATTTATTTTTTCTAAATTTTGTGACACTTCAAATGATTTCTTTGATTATCATACAAAACGAAAAATCTGGTATTACTGTCTGATGAATTGCATGAGAAAACAGTTACCTTAGCAGAATACCAATAAATATTGTGTCAATTATAAGAAATGGGACATGTCCTTTCTGAAAATTAACGTCTTTGCTGTGATTTTACAAAAACATGTATATGTAATTATATTTTGGCGGGAAATGCCTGATAAACAGATACATAGACCAACCTGATAGCACACACTTTTCAGTAGGGCGAACCTTCTTAAAATCAGCAAGGCCAAGATTCTAATAATAAACATTTCTGACAAGAAAGCGAGATAAAGGTTTTTATTACATTTCTGTAAGGCGGGTTTTATTCTTTCCCTATTGGTTTTGAGAGCGGAATGTGGGCTTTTGATTGTGTTAATTCCTGATCATTGCCTATCTTTTTATTTTAATTAGGGTATGGTTTTGATAAAGAAAATGGCTTTTTTGCCTCATTTCGGATACGTACTTTACCAGCTGATTCTAATTCTTCTGTGTCCTTTTTCTGATTTCCCATTACTGTCTTCATTTGTAACGCACCTACAAGAGTTGTATTTTCATATAATAACACGTAAAAAAGGTTTTGCTTAAATATAGTCAATGTATGAAAAAGTCTTAATAACTGAGCAATCTACTATCGCTTAAATATGATAAAACAAAACGCGTATCAATACAGTCACGGATATCAAGCCCTCGTCAAAAATAGATTTCCAGATCAAGGGCTTCTTTCGGTATGCCTTGCTTTCAAAATGCCTAGGTGTTCAGAATTAATGATATCATTCATGTCTGAAAACTACTGCTTTCAGACTCATTACATCAGGTTTTTAGAACTGCCTTAAAAATGTTAGTTTTAAAAACATATTGTAGGGCGAGAGGGCCAGAAAAGTGAGATGCAGTGTACATGTTTTAAAAACCAAAATAATAATTAGGAGTCTCTTATCGTTATCTTTTCTGATAAACGTCATGTTATCATAAGTATATACGAGTGTAAACATCAAGTTATTAATAGAAAGATTTGAGAATACGGAGAAACTAATAACGGTTTGATACTTGGTCTAGAATATTTTAGAAATTCAAAAACAGTAGTTGTAGTCTGTTGGCCAGCCACTGTTCTTCCCATTATGATCCAGGGTTCGAGGTTACAAACCTTGAGAATAATCTCAAACTCAAAATAAATCACACTGATTGGCTGCTTCCGAGCATGAGCTCGGAAGCAGCCAATCAGTGTGCTTTATTTTGAGTTTGAGAATGTACTCAAGTTTTATAACCTCGGGGCCAGGCTGCATTTACCTGCTATGGCCATAAGAGGTACACCTCCTAATACAACAAAAGCCAGCTTCCATCCATAAACGAATGCTATTGACAGGGCTGCAGCAAGACCAACTACAGCCTGTACAAGTGTTGCAATTCGGACTCCTGTCGCCTGCAGAAACAACAAACAAAAAGATTGGCATTTGAGCCGCGACACGAGAAAACCAACAAGGTGAATGTGCGCCCAGCGCAGACTCAGATCAGCCTGAGCATCCGCCCAGTCTGATCATAGTCTTCGCTTTGCGCTTAAAAGGTAAATAAGGGTCTAAGCTACCGTCATGCGGACAGCGAAGACTCTGATCAGACTGGGCGGGTGTCCAGGCTGATCTGAGTCTGCGCTGGGCGCACAGCCACTTTGTTAGATTTCTGGGAGGATGCCCAGGCTGAACTGAGTCTCTGAGTCTTCGCTGGGCGCACTTGCCACTTTTTTGGTTTTGTCGTGTCGCGGCTCAGTTATGCATTTTAAAAATGCATACAGGAGAATTTCGAACACTTGGTCAAAGGAAAGCAGCTCAAAGGCTGAGATTATTTCCTTACCCCCCCAAAATATACAAAATGCACAGTAACAGCAACGTATTAAAGAAAACTATCAAAATAAGACCTGAAATGCACATTCGGCCGAATCTTGCGAGAACATTCGGGGAAAAAGAGCAAATAAAAGAATGATTAAAAATCAAGAAAAAAAAGAACAGAGAGTATTTTTTATATCGGACTGAACTATTTTTATACCGAACTGTATTCATTGGGAACTGGGAGCGCTCGATGCCAGCTGGTCAGTAACTTTGAAAATAGAGTTCCCCTGAAGCCGGTGCTAGGGAGCACAGCCAATGTTGCCAAATTTTTAAATGCACATCGAACAGATTTCAAACCTACCTGTTTCGTTACTTTGATGCGGGTTTTGCGTCCACAGGATCTTCCTTTATCTTATAGTAGGATATAGACTATAATACATATTTCGGGGGTTAGGAGGAGGAGGTGAGTCTTAAAATCCAACTTAGACCGGTACTCGGACAAAACGGACCATGGACAAAACGGACCAGACAAAACGGACCACGATTAGGACAAAACGGACCACGTTTCAGGACAAAACGGACCACGTTTCAAGACCAGACGGACCACGCTAGAAGACAAACCAGACCATTAATTGGTGCCAATTAAAAGATTAAGGAGTATATAATTACCAAAGACAGTGTTAAATGGTCAAAATTATTTGACTACTGTTCATGATCTCAACTATCTTTGGTTGTCGCAACTATCTAATTGATTTAATTAATGTAATGGTAAGATTTTTATCTTTTAAGCATGTAAATGTCTGTTGCAACTAAAATAAACCATGCTTTCTCAAGGTTAACGGTCTGAACATGGTCCGTTTTGACCTTAAACGTGGTCTGTTTTGTCCTGAACGTGATCCGTTTCGTCCTGAACGTGGTCCGTTTTGTCCCAAGCGTGGTCCGTTATGTCCGTGGTCCGTTTTGTCCGTGGTCCGTTATGTCCCTAATTCCTTAGACCTATTATTTTCATAATCTTATTAAAATAACGCTCTTAAAACAGGTCTCTGTTATCCCAAAAATTATCGAGGTTTGGTTATATATAAATATACTTTTATTCGCTTCATTTTTGTCTAGATTGAAATTGTCAGGTTGAAACTAAATGATAAAGGACTTTAATCAAAGAAGTGACTCACATTTTTAACCTGAGAAGCATCAGTGGCTAGCCTTGTTGTAAGAGCGCCTGTGGAGTGTTTAGGATCATCAAAGTAGGAAATATCTTGACGAAGAAGGGAATAGAATGTCTGTAGACGTAGTCGCATCGTCAGGCCCTCGCCGGATTTTCCAAATGCTACTGTCTATGGAAGCAAATGAAAAATATCGAATCAAATATAAGAACTTGTAAATCTAGAAAGGTTCCTGAAACATAATCTAAACGGTGTAAGTGATAAGGTATTTGAAATTAGTCTACACAGTATTTATTAAATAATTCGGGTCTGGAGCTAAGTCACTTTCAACCATTCCTAAAACTTGATCATCACGATGTGGTGCAGATATTTTATTTTTGCCCTTTGAGATCAGAGGATATATTCTGAGAAATCAGAAATTTTCGATAGGTTTCAACTCTTATTCTAGACAATCGCTTTTTGTTCATTTGGACACCTTTTTGATTGTAATCAGTGTTTGAATCGACTGCTTTATTAAAATCAAGAAATAACAGTATGTTTTTATCTGGGTTTCGTCGCCAGATACTGCCAAGGTCAATGATGAGGCTTGGATAGCTGAAACTTTGAAGTGTGGCACATTTTCCTTCTTTTGGATGTGTTCTCTGCTCTAGAAGGAACTCTTTAAGATTTCGATTTATCTGAATGATTTCATATAAGGTGTGTCTGAAAATCAGCCTGCAAGATGTCCAATACCCGGTGATTGCTAGGTGACTTATAATTGATAAGAAAAAAACAGGTGAAACGAGAATAAACAGCGCAGAAGGCACTATTTCATATATGATAATTGCGCCACGACACGAGAAAACCAACAATGTGGTTGTGCGCCCAGCGAAGACTAAGTCCAGTCTGATCAGAGTCTTCGCTGTCCGCATGGAGGTAGCTTGGACTCTTGGCTACCCTTTAAGCGCATTTCGAAGATTCTGATCAGACTGGGCGGCTGTCCAGGCTGATCTGAGTCTGCGCAGGTCGCAAAATCACATTGTTGGTTTTCTCGTGTCGTGTTATGATTTTAAAATGGGGACATTGATTCTGAAATATATTTAAGAGCAAACACTCTGAATGCTAGCGTATGAAGTATGAATTTAACGGAATGTAAATAAGAAGACAGAATGTGATGTCTAGACAAGTAGCCCAAAGGGCAACAATTGCTCACCTGAGAGACACTGTAAACCTATAGGGATATTTAAGATGCTCAAGGGCAGCTAACTCCACAGTCAGTGGTCCAATCAGGCTGAAAATTAAACTCATCCAAATCATTATGTATGCCCTCATTTAATATATGCAAGTTTAAAAAGTATCCGATCAAGAGCACAATAGACAGAGCTGTCAAGGGCAGCTAGCTTCGTAGTGGTTGGCCTGATCTGGCCAAAATTTAAACTTGTTTAAGATATTATGCATTTCCTCAATACCTGCAAGTTTGAAAAGGATTGGATCAGTAGAAACCAAGAAAAAGTGGTGACATTGATTTTTTGGATGCTCAGGGCAGGTACTCCATAGTCAGTAGTGAGATCTAGCCGAAATGCTAACTAATCCAAGCTTTTATGCATATCCTCATTACCTGCAAGTATGAAGAGGATCCGATGAAAAATGAAAATGTGATGACGTTGTTTTCTCCATTATAAGACTATGGGATTTTTTTCAAACCCTCAAGGGCAGCTAACTCCGTAGTCTGTGCTCGAATCCGGCCAAATTTCGAACTCATCCAAGCTCTTATGTATGTCATCATTACCTGCAAGTATGATAAGGATCTAATCAAAAACCTTGATTGCAGCACCCTGAAAGTCAAACTTGCACGAGATATTGTCATGCCCTACATTTGTGTGAAATTATTTTAGAATCCATTGAGAAATGTAGGTGCTAGAGTGATGACAAAGTTTTTCTAAAAATAGCCACAGTGACCTTGACCTTGGGCACAGCATCCTGAAAGTCAAATTTGCTTGTGATATTGTCATACCCTACATTTGTGTCAATTTATTTGAAAATCCATGTAGAAATGAAGGTGCTAGGGCGATGACAAAGTTTTTCTAAAATAGCCACAGTGACCTTGACCTTGGGCACAGCACCCTGAAAGTCGAACTTGCTCGAGATATTGTCATGCCCTACATTTGTGTGAAGTTATTTTAAAATCCATTGAGAAATGTAGGTGCTAGAGCCCTGACAAAGTTTTTCTAAAAATAGCCACAGTGACCTTGAACTTGGGCGCAGCACCCTGGAAGTCAAACTTTTTCGAGATATTGTCATGCCCTACATTTGTGTGAATTTGATTTAAAATCGGTTGAAAAATGTAGGCGCTAGAGTGATGACAAAGATTTTCTAAAAATAGCCACAGTGACCTTGACCTTGGGTGCAGCACCCTGAAAGTCGAACTTGCTTGAGATATTGTCATGCCCTACATTTGTGTGTAGTTATTTTAGAATCCATGGAGAAATGTAGGTGCTAGAGCGATGACAAAGATTTTCTAAAAATAGCCACAGTGACCTTGACCTTGGGCACAGCACCCTGAAAGTCAAACTTGCTCGAGATATTGTCATGCCCTACATTTGTGTGAAGTTATTTTAAAATCCATTGAGAAATGTAGGTGCTAGAGCGCTGACAAAGTTTTTCTAAAAATAGCAACAGTGACCTTGACCTTGGGCGCAGCATCCTGAAAGTCGAACTTGCTCGAGATATTGTCACGCCCTACATTTGTGTGAAGTTATTTTAAAATCCGTTGAGAAATGTAGGCAATAGAGCGATGACAAAGTTTTTCTAAAAATATGTGATGACATTGTTTTCTCCATTACAACACTATGGGATTTTTTCAAACGCTCAAGGGCAGCTTACTCCGTAGTCTGTGCTCGAATCCGGCCAAATTTCGAACTCATCCAAGCTCTTATGTATGTCATCATTACCTGCAAGTATGATAAGGATCTAAGCAAAAACAGTTGAGAAAACGTGATGACGCCATTTTTCCCATTATAACCCTATGGGATTTTTTTCAAACGCTCAAGGGCAGCTAACTCCGTAGTCTGTGCTCGAATCCGGCCAAATTTCGAACTCATCCAAGCTCTTGTGTATGTCATCATTACCTGCAAGTATGATAAGGATCTAATCAAAAACAGTTGAGAAAACGTGATGACGCCGTTTTCCCCATTATAACCCTATGGGGGCTATCTGTTGCCATGGAAACCAGAGTTCTGAGCTGATCGGCACCAAAACCTAATGCAGCCTTTCCCCCACCCCAAAGATGCTTCAGATAATATTTGATTGCAATCAGCCCACTGGTTTCTGAGATATTCATGTTTGAAAGTGTTGACGCACGCACGGACGCACGGACGGACGCACGGACGGACGACGGCTCGACTCCCATCCTATAAGCTCACCTCTGAGCCTTCGGCTCAGGTGAGCTAAAAAGGTGAAACTGTGGCACATACCGCAAAAAAGTTCGTTATAAACTGAACTCCTCCTAACATTAAAAACATCATACTCCAGAATAAGCTGTCCGAGCCTCTGTTAATGAAAACCTGGAAAGAAAGGTGAACGAATCGTGAGCCGCAACACGCTTGACGCAAATTACACCAGTAAAGACCTACACCATACTATGCGTCCGAGGCGTCTCGTCCGCGTCATCGCTGTTCGAATGCATATTGAAAGGATTATTTATTTATTGTTTATTCAAAATGTTATTGCATACATACATACATACATACATACATACATGGACCACAGGATTGGCCTTTAGGCTAGGCCTATATTTGCCCTCTCCTGTATTAAAAGGATGCCAACAAAATAAACAGTCTAGCTTGACTGCTAGGAGAGACAGACTCATTTGAGTCTTGCTTTTTCCGACCGTTAAGCAACGGTTTTGTTGGTCTTGCCTCATATCTCAATACACAGTTCCGAGAATAGCTGCTAAGCTCCGCCTGCTTAGTTACTGTTACTAGGTCTCACAAGCTTACACAAAGATGGCGGAAAAACAAATGACAAATGCAAGTGCCTGCTAAATGTTGGCGATCTATGGCGAAGAATCAGCCTCCTCATGGCCTACATATGGCAGTTGGCGCATCATGCATTTCCGATGCGTTCTGTTCTTGCAAAGCAGGGTGAAATTTATTAAAAGTGGTGTTAGTTTGTTTTCTTTAAACAGGTATACATCCCTTCCTTAACTGAAAGGTAAAAGCACGGACTTATGTTGGTATTGACCATGTGCGATTTGTTTGTGAGACTATGTCACGTGCTAAGTTGTCGCTGCATTGGCCAGGTATACGATATCATGTGATTTTGTGTGACATTCTGGATGTGGCTCGGAACTGTGTATTCTATTTCTGACTTGATCTCCTTTTCAACAACTTTCTTTCTTTGTCTCAGATTGAAGGCAATTTCACAACCAATTAAGTATGGTATTTTGTTCATTATTCTATAAAATTAATAGTTGTTACAATTTGTCAAGGAGATTAGGGACCGGCAAACAGGGGTGCCTTCAATATCACTACGCTTTGATAAACACATTTTCTTGGACCGCATCCTAGTCGGATTACTAAATAAACATTCAATTATAATGTGGCAGGTGTTTACGGCTATTACATAGGCATAAGAGAACATGCATTGTAAATCTGATGAAAGGTACTCAAATCCAAAAACACAATGCCGTTGTTATGATAAGAAGACATACTCACCTTTATCATTTCACTGAAGAAGATGGCGAAGGCGGGCATGGTACAACCGTTGATTCCTGACATAACACAACCTAACACTATCCATGGCCATTCTTGAGCGTTTGCGTGTAATATTCGGCAGTATCCTGGTTTCTCTGCGGTTTCCTGTTTTATAGTAATGAAAGTTTTGTTCTTTGTAATTTTCTGGGATATAATCTTATTTTCAATGAGAAGAATCTCGGCCAGGATAAACGACAGAGTTAAAGTTACAATCCTGATATATATCTGGTAAAATGTCTAAGCCATTGTAAAACTAAGACTGATTTGTCATAGCGACATAACTTTTAGTGGAGTTTTGCTCCTATTCTTTGAACTATTTTTGTTTGTTGCAGATTCTAGCTGCATCGGACATCTCCTTTCTGGTGCCCTAACCTGTGACCCTTCTCAAGACGCAGGGGTTTAGGTGGTTTGGCGGGAGACTCCTGCGCTCGCAAGTTAATACGTGTGCTCTCTTACCTGATGTCTGCAGCAGCTGTGTCTCGCAAATGCATCACTAAGTCTGGATGCTCCCTGCCTGCAGATATCTGGCCATATTTTTATTTGCTTTCAAAATTTTGGATTTTGGAGCATAGGATAACTAAAGTATAAAATTAAATAGAAACGCGCGTCGATCGCACTAAATTTGGTTAAATTAAAGAGGAAAAGATTGAGATTATAAAAATGATAGAGATTGAGAAAAGATTACAATGAGTATAATGATTTAACTAAAATTATCCCTAACTACTTACATATCTCCTTTTTGACCACATGAATTATTTTTTTGTATCATATACTTATCCCTGTGATGCCTTTAATAATAGACACTTCCCAACACATGACTACAATTAAATTCCATATGTGTTCACTATAGTTTACCCTCATTTAGCCGTCAGAACGAACACTTTCCAAGGGGAGTTCAGTGCAGTCAGAGCCCAAAATTTATTCGCTGTCTTAAATTAGTGTTTTACATTATCAGGTGAATCGTTGAAAATGGGCAACCAACAAAGATTCAGTCCAGCTTGTGTACCTGCACGGTCTTATAAGTGTATTCCTGATCCTTTATATAAAAGGCCTTAGAGGTAATTAAGAGTTAACCACAAAATTCAGTTTAAAATCCTCATCAATGCCATTAATATACTATTTCATCATTGTAGTATGCTTTCGCTCACAATAATCTACACAACACCCAGATGTTGAATATCACGACCTTAAAGTTACTGTAGCTTTACTTTCCAAAAAATGTTATGCAATGTTTATTCTAAAGCATTAAATTTGTTTGAAGTTCGTTCGAGCGCAGAAAATAATCGTGATTTTTAGAACTACCTATTCAATCAGCGCTTTATGTTGACATGTAAATAGATTTTGATAATTTCCTTTAATCATTTGTTACATTTTTGTATATACTCATATATGAACGGTCCAAGCAAGTAAGAATACGTATTCTGAATTTTTCAACATATCTTACCTCTTCAACTTTTTCCGTCCCCGTTTTTGATAATTGTCTATCAAGTCCAACTTTAGATTGTTGTCGGGAAAATTGTCTAGACAACTGCCTTGTCGCTTTCTCGCTAGAAATCGTGCGTTTGCGAGGTATTCCATTTGGTACCAGGTCAGCTTTTTCTGGAGAAATAAAATGAGCCGCGTCACGAGAAAACCAACAATGTGGTTGTGCGTCCAGCCCATACTCAGATCAGCCTGGGCATTCACCCAGTCTGATCAGACTCTTTGCTAAGCGCTTAAAGGGTAGATGAGGGACTAAGCTACCTTCATGCGGAAAGCGAAGGCTCTGATCAGACTGGGCGGATGCCCAGGCTGATCTGAGTCTGCGCTGGACGCACGATCACATTGTTGGTTTTGTCACGTCGCGGCTCAAATGTAAAATACAGTCAAAGTTTAAATAGACGTATACTGTATGAGTGATCTAAACGAGATTGGTATCGAATCCAAATGATGTGTAACAAACATCACAAGAAACATAAAATAAGTATTCCATATATCTTTACCTACCTTTTATTTTAATGATTTATGAATACTAGTTAAATCCTTTGGTAGCAAGGGATATATCAAAGAAATAAGAATAGCAGAATCGCTTATAACAAAATAAAACAGGAAGACAAAAGACAATAAACAGGTGACCACAACGCTCGAAAAACGACAAACAGGAGCCGTATCAGAAGTTTCTATCCTGGAACGGACAGTAGTTTAACCCATTGCATTCTGAGTGTTTATGTCGTCTGCTGAAATTGTCGTCTGCATCAAAATCTAGACTATAATGACAATTCTAAGTCACTCTTGTAGAAATGATGTCTAGGCAGCAAACAGTTTGGATCTCAGATCAGGCCCCACGATCTAGATCCAAACTGTTTGCCCAGATACCCCTAAAGGGGTATCCCGAATAGAATGGGTTAAGCTACTGGGGGCCTAAACTAGTTTCACACGTACAACACTGCCTTTATCTTCCAAACAGGTTCATACATCAATACAGACAATACTAAAACGATTGAAAGCATGAAGAGAAAGAAACACAGAAAGCGAAGTGGGCAGTTGCTGTAGGTAAGTCGAAGACCATAGTAGCATTAGAAATAAATTCTAACTAGAAAATTGTGTCTGTAAGACACTAATAATGCCCCCGTGCAGCGCCTGTCGAAGGATGTGTACATCCATGGAAGACATTACACAAACCTCATACCTTACAATGCAAAATTTTGCCTAAAAAGACTAAGTTCAAATAGAGGTAAAATTGCCAAAATAACTTCTAGATTTATCAAAATGCCACATGCACATCTTGACAAGTTGATAACACAAACTGCATACCCTACAATGCAAAAATTTGCCTAGAATGACTACAATGCAAAAATTGGCCTAGAATGACTAAGTTCAAAAGGCCATAATTCTGTCAAAATTAATTCTAGCTCCAACAAGAACCCACATGCACATCTTCAATATGTTCACAGCATGTATGCATGGTTTGAAAAAGATATGATGAAAACTGTGGAAGGAGTTGATTACACAAACTCTATACCCTGTAATGCAAAAATTTGCCTAAAATGACTTAGTTCACAAGGCCGTAATTCTGTCAAAATTAATTCTAGCTCCAACAAAAACCCACATGCACATCTTCAATACCTCTACAAAATATATGCATAGTTTGAGAGAGATACATTGGAAACTGTTGGAGGAGTTGATTACACAAACTGCATACCCTACAATGCAAAAATTTGCTTAGACTGACTACAATGCAAAAATTTGCCTAGAATGACTTAGTTCACAAGGCCGTAATTCTGTCAAAATTAATTCTAGCTCCAACAAAAACCCACATGCACATCTTCAATACCTCTACAAAATATATGCATAGTTTGAGAGAGATACATTGGAAACTGTGGAAGGAGTTGATTACACAAACTCTATACCCTATAATGCAAAAATTAGCCTAAAATGACTAAGTTCAAAAGGCCATAATTCTATCAAAATTAAATCTAGCTAAATCAAAGTCCATATGCACATCTTTAATATGTCTACAACATGTATACAAAGTTTGAGAAAGATCCATTGGAAACTGTGGCAGAAGTTGATTACACAAACTCTATGCCATAAAGTGTGATGGACAGATGGACGGACAGACAGGGGCAAATCTTAATGTCCCCTGACTATCGTCACGGGGGCATAATAAAACACAACTGAGGACGAAACAAGCCGCAACATAGGAGGCGGCCACAGTATTAAAATTACAGATACAGGAAATAACTGGATCAATTAGCATAAAGATCACTGTAGTAATTCTAATGAAAACCCCTGTGTTGATGAGCACCTCCTCCACTTTTGCAAAAAGAATGATATATTGACTTGCCAGCAGGTACTTTAGTTTAAATATGGTAGTAAGGTCATCTCATAGAGTCCCACAGTGAATTTCATTCAGGTGCAGTTATTATTTTTACATTGTCAAACTCATTTAATATTATCTATTGGAAACATTTTGCCCACTGACTGATTACGTACTTTTGAGGCTCTAAATAACGCTCTCTTTTGTAAAATGCAACGCCCAGGGCGTTTAAAAGGATTCAGACAGTAGAAACCATTTTGCGTCCAGATAAATGTAAGATTCTGTGTCGTAAAGAAATTACAAAAGGCAGCGATCAGGAACCAATACAAACCGATCCCATATCTCGCACTTAAAATCAATAGGGAAAGCCAATTTTAATCTCTTCTTTAGTTTGGAATATGGGACATTTGTTTCTTAGGAGTTCATTTAACTAGAAGCGGCCTTTAAGACTGGTTTGACTGTGCTGTATCTGTCTTTTGTTACTCTTCCTCTTGATTCCTCTGGTCAGCTAATATTTGTGATTGTGGCAATTCCTGAACATCAATATAAGCTACATAATTAAGATTAGCAGCTGTTACATTAAAACTGACTTTTCTGATAATGAAAATCTGATATGCAGAATCTCATCCATCAGGAAATATTTTGAAACTCTTCCAAATTTAAATGATTTGACATTTGAACAATTATCAATGAACCATTATCTCAAATGTCCATTCTAACCTCCATCTACGCCTTCCTCCATTTCTTCCTCGACCAACATCTGTACCGTGACGAGCTGATGATACTCTCCTTGTTTAGCCATTAGATCAACATGTTTACCCGACTCGACAATTTTACCATCTTGTACAACGTAAATTACATCTGCATTCTGTATTGTAGACAGTCGATGGGCAATTACTATGGTTGTTCTTCCTTTGCGAGCCTACAACATGCAAGAAATGTTATCAGATGTGAGTATATGTTCTAGACTCTTAAACACTGTAATGCAAAGTGAAACTGGCAAAGTTAAACTATCGCCACCTGGTTAAAGCTCTCATCAACGCAACAATATATATTAAAATTGCGAAAATTTAAACTGCTGCAATTTTATTTGAACCAATGGCATTATCGTTGATCTTTTCAACAATTTTACAAAAAGGCAGACATCGTGCATATTTCCATTAATTCTTACAAGTGAAATAAGTAGTTCAAGCCTGAGCTTACGGAAAGTAAGTTGGTTTTTTCCCGGGAGCTCCGTGTTCGCCCGCCAACGCTTAAAGCTCGACTCGACATAAGTGAAATATTCTTGAAAGGGCCATAAAACCCTATATAAAAATATATATCCAGAGTATTTCATTTGTATCTGAGGCATAATTTGCATGTAATGTCACTGATCGCAACCTGTAATGAAAAAGGAAAAGCACATATGTCCTTCATGAATATAAGGTAAACTCACGTTATCTAAAGCAGCCTGCACAGTCCTCTCGCTTTCTGTGTCGAGTGCTGAAGTTGCCTCGTCTAGCAGCAATATTTTGGGGTTACGGATTAAAGCTCGGGCGATTGCTACCCTCTGTTTTTGTCCTCCTGATAGCTGTGCTCCCCTTTCTCCCACCAGCGTGTTATATCCCTAATAAAAGAAAGGATTTCAAGTTTTATTTGATCCAAGTAGGCACATACCCTCGAAACAACCTCGTGTTTATCGGTCTGGTTATCCATCACGCTCATTTAATATATTTAACTAGTCACTTCGATGGTAAACCATAACATACATAATGAAAATTATCGCAAGATAAGAAGCCAAGGATGGACATATAAATCAACGCTGATTTATTCTAGCGTGATAGATAATCATTACAGTGGTGATATGACTAACACAACAGCAATCTCCGACCCAGCTCTTTCTCACTCAGCTTTCCTGTTTTGAAGCAAAACCAGCTGAAACCGCTGCTACACTAGCAAAATTGATTGCCAATATATTAGAACAAGCATTGCAGATGCACTTGAGTGTAAAGATTTTCCTACAATTTACAAGAAACTGTCATTTTTCTTGGAAAATTTAGAATCAAATATACGCTGTTTTCTTGAAAAAATAATACAAAACATGACATTGTAGGGGAGAGTCGGATAACTTCGGACATGGGGGTAAATTCGGACATACCATTGCAAACAGTGAAAATCCAGATGAGACGGCTCATGATCAGGATTTTCACTGTTTGGCCATTTAATTTTGTTTTAGTTCCAAACAACTGACATATAAAGGAACCAATGTCACTGTCCGAATTTACCCGCTGTCCGAAGTTACCCGACTCTCCCCTATTCATTGACATAAAGCGCTCACCATACCTGCGGTAGATTCTGTATGAAGTCATGGCAGTTTGCCTCCTTGGCTGCCTGGATTATCTCCTCATTTCTGGCATCTGGTTTTCCTAGAATTATATTTTCTCTGATTGTGAAGCCAAACAGGATAGGTTCCTGAGATACAACTCCGATGTTTTCTCTGAGAGTACTAAGATGTACGCCTTTGATATCTTCTCCGTCTATTCGCACCTGTGTAGTAAAAAGATTCTAATGAGAAGGACTTACAAAAAAAGAGTCTAAGATCATTTCTCTATAAAAAAAGATATTATGGCGTTTTTGATTGAGAAATATATAGTGAACAGTTTGAGCTGATCTCTGCTGGGATATTGCATTGTGACAAAGTGTTAATTGCATAAAAGTGGTAAACTGGCATCTGCTCTGGCTTCAGTTGCGTTTATTACATTGCTATGAAATGTAGATTCTTTGCCACCCTTAGCTGAAATCGAACCTGGGCATATAATTCTGTAGTCTCAACGATCGGAGTAAAAACATCAGCAAACCGTGACAAAAAAGCAATAAGAGAATCGCAGTTACATCGATACATACGCATCTTGTGTCTGAATAATAATCAACAAACTCACACTTCCTTCCTTTGGATCATAAAATCTCTGTATTAAATTCACAACTGTGGACTTCCCACAGCCACTAGGTCCAACCAGAGCCACTGTCTGCCCGGGCTCAACAGTTAAGCTGAAATCTTTCAGTACTGTTATGTCGTCACGGGTTGGATAAGCGAATTCTACATTATCAAGCTGTATATGACCTCTGAGGTTCTGTAATCTTTTACCAGTAGTAGACTGTGCGTCTATAGATGGTTTCTAAAGAAGAAAGAATTTGAAAACTCTGTTACTTGTACAAAAAATTTTACAGTATGCATTATAGATTGAAAATGTCATTAAATATTTGTGTTGTGCTATCAAATCTACTTTCAATTAGTCCGTGAAATGTTGTGATGTTTCATAATGTATTCAGTACCAGTTTCTCATGGATTCGTGCCTTCTCATAGATTTGTTTCTATGGTTTGCTGAGGACTGCAATTAATTTGATCAACTCTTTAGATAAAGAAGGTGTAAACAATATTTATGTGTTAGAAAACCTGGTTGTCAACAAATCAACTGACCGGTTCCCTAATTATACCAAAAGCAGGAAAGATATATGGAAACGGACACGAATTAATAGAAAAATAGCATACACTATAGACAATGCGATCTTGTTTAATTTTGAAGGTCTGCTAAGCCGGAGAGCGACGATATGGTCCAGTGGTTACACGCTAGACTACAATGCAACGGTCGTTGTAATATCACCTGCTCTTTCAAATGTCTTTGGAATAAGACTTTGAACCGAAGTCCCCGTCTCTGTATGACGTCCGTGTTGATGGGGCTTTAAACCGGAGATCTTTCCCTGACTCTGCCAACCAACTGTAGATCTACTAGAGAAATATGTTGGAGGTGTTGATAAATTTTAACTTACATTGTCAATGATATCTATAAGAACAGCTGCCGCCCCTTTCGCTCCTGCCACAGTTGACACGTGTGGAGTTATATTTCCGATGGAGAATGTACCCACTAAGACACAGAAAAATACCTGAAACAAGACCGCATATCCTGTAGTAGTTGCATAAGAAGCCAATAAAATGATACCGTAAACTTCTAGGTCAAAGATAAGTCCGACAAACTGTGCAGACCAAGACCAGACTGTTCCTTGCCTATATTGTTCCATCTGTATCTTTCGGACGGATTACTGCATTGTAAAACCAAAATGTTCCATTTCAGGATAATTTCAGTATCTCAACCTTTAGAATTTCTATGGTAAGAAAAGTTTTCAGCTCCTTAAGGTGGTGATAATCACTGATTTGGGGCAAAGACAAAAATCTGCATAAAACACTCAAAATACCACTGATCTTTCCAAAACTTAGCATATGCCTTCTTTATGTTGTTTCTGACAATTCAGACTCCCAAAATGCAGCATTTGTTAATGTTAAAAAGTGTTTTTATAAGGAAAGATCAAAGGGTAATTTTGTGCGCAATAAAATGAAAAAATAATATTGTTATTAAAAATATACTTAGTGCTGAGAGTTCCTTGTTGCATAATGGAGAGCGAGCTAGCAATTATTTTTTCAAACTCTTTCACACATTATCAGGCTGAGCAGATGAAAAAAAAGATGCGGTCTGTGTCCATTTGTTTTGTCAAACCACACAGGTGAAACAGGTGAGACTATTTTAACAAGGTTGAACAATTTCATCTACACACCAGTGATCATGTAAGTAATGTATTATTTATACCGTAGGTGTTACATAGGTATGCTTGCCTTCCCTATATTTAATAAATGCATCCAGTGTACATTACCTTGTACATGGTTGAACATTTGAGAAAAAGCTACCGTTTTCATCTGGTCTACATTACAATTTGAGAAAGAGTTGGAATAAATAATTGCTAGGTCGCTCTTCATTATGCAATAACGCACCTTCAGTACTACGTAAATTTTCAATAACGATGTTAATTTTTTTTATTATTGCGCAGAAAACTACCCTTTGATCTTTCCTTATAAAAACACTCTTTTAAGCAGCATGTATGCCTATTGTGTATTCTAAACTGTAAAGAACAACAAAAATAAGAAGTCTGCTAACTTTCAGGGAGACACCTTACTTTTTTATGGTTTTATGCAGATTTTTACATTTACCATTAATCACCACCTTAATCTGCTGATCGAAAGGGCAACATAGATGCCAAATTGAAATATCCTATTTAGGATCTTCTAGGACAAATGGAAGAACTTTCAAATTTGTTATTGGTTAATTTAAAACAAGACCTGTCCACGTAGAGGATAGCTCGCCTGACAGGGCCTTGCCCATCACATAAAAACTTTAAAGTAAAACTTTAAAATTTTGCTAACGCCGCCGCCGCGTACAGGCAAGCTAAAAATTAATATAGCAAGACGAAAACCATAGTTATCGAACAAATGCCATATCTAATTTTACATTCAATATCTTGGTTAAAAAAAAATACAAATACGGTCCTAATTTGGCATTCACAGTCTTCTCTTACATATGGTTAAATCACGTGGAATGTTTCAACTTCTTTATTAACTTTGTAGTTTTTTCTATAAATGAATCAAGTCACACTCTTTTTTTTTTTTTTGCAAAACTTAAATTTCAAAACCTTTATGTGTATGGATACCCCTCCATTTTTACCACAGAAAACAACTTTTGTAAATTAACTCTTTAAGCCCCAGTGACGAAATTAGCAAAATTTGCAAACAGCGTAGATCCTGATAAAGCAGCTCATAATTAGCCTCCTCATGTAGATCTACCATGTTTGCCCTCTAGTCTTTGAATTCTCAATATGAAATATCTTGGACCAGGCATTTTTTTTTTATTTTTTGCAGACGTAAATTGTGTCGTCTGTTTTTTTTGGTGCTGAAAGAGTTCAGCGACAAAACCTTCCAGAAAAAGTTGCTTACTCTTAACTCTTTAACTGGCAAAAAAGCAGACGACAAAATTTACATCTGCAAAAATAAAAAAAAAATGCCTTGTCCAAGACATTTCATATTGAGTATTCAAAAACTAGAGGGCAAACAGTGTAGATCCTGATGAGGCGGCTCATCATGAGCCGCCTCATCAGGATCTATACTGTTTGCAAATTCTGCTATTTCCGGCTCTGGTACTTAAAAAAAGAATTTGCAATGATAGGAGCAAATGACCACTATTAGAAAAGTAGGCAAGAATGAAAATGAAATACTGTAAAAATGTGTTCAATACCATAACAATTTCTGTTCAATTTTTAATCTTAAAAAAAAACCCGGATGTTATATAATGTCAACAATGTTTCTATAGTCTTGAAAAGTACACTTACTGTGAGGACTGTTCCTGGAGAAATACCGTCTGCTTCACCTGAATTATACCAGTCCTTTACTTGTTCTGTACCATACCTACAGCAGAGGGTTGATTAATTTAGTTTTTTGTTTACTCAGAATTTCAAAGCAACATATAACCATTAGACTTAGCCAAAGACAATTTAGGAAAACAGAGGATAATTACAAGTCTCATAGTGTGTTCTCAAAAGCCATTTGCTTTGTATATGCGTTGTCTAATAAGTAGTAAAGAAAACAAACAAAAAAAAAAAACGTAACAGAAAAACGAGTTTAAAATATTTCATAATGTATTTCTGAACACATAAACTTATCATAACATAATAGGTTATGGGGAAATGACACAAAACAGCTTTTTCTTGCATACAAGATAAGGATATCCACGTGCTTCACTTGTACCTACAAATCTTATTTTACCAATGTTATCTCACCAAGGACCGGATAAAAAATCACGAGCATTCAATGTATTGGTTGTATAAGAGATGACAGATGTACGTCTTCAAGTGGCGTTCAGTGTCGGGGCGTCCTACTTATTCGAATAGTTGGGCAAGAGCTTACTGTGCTTGCAGTAGGTGCGGGTGGGGGTTGTTTGGACATTTTTTCTCTCGTCTATCATTTCTCTCTTCTATCTCCCTCTCCTTGGGAGACGGCCCGATATAGACTTGAATACTGTCTCAAAGGGCCGTTAAACCCAAAACAACAAACCAACCAAATCAAGTGGCGTTGGCTTTTTAGATGATGACGTCACGAAGACGGCAAAAATGGACGTCAGTTTATGCTCACGGACGTTGTCGTAAAATAAGGAACCGGACGGCGGTTGTTCGTATCCTGAACTTCGTTAAAGTTGAATAGAAACCCTTTTAAAGGCTAAAGTTATACTTTTTAGCAAGTTCTACCTTGAAAATCAAACATTTAAATCAAAAAGGTATACAAAAAAGTATCTATCATGGGTGTGAGGTGCGGGTAGAAAATCCGTCACTTGAGATCACTGTTCTGCATCACTCGGCAAGCCTCGTGAAGCCAATCAGTGACCCTCGTGACGGATTTTTCTATCCACACAATACACCCATGAAAAAAAACTTATTATCTCAGGAACTAACAATGTCGTCACTTAATGAGACGTTAATTTTTCTAACGTACTGTACATAAAAACACTGCCATTTTTACCCCCTCCACACACACACACACACACACACACACACACACACACACACACACAAAAAAAAAAGAACGGAGCGGAGCTTTTGCACTGCAAACAACAAAAATTTACTGAAACAGAAAAATGAGTTCGAAATATTTAATTATGTATCTTTAGTCAGATCTGAACTTCTTTAAGCTAACATGATCAACCGGATCCAGATAATTTTCTATATAAAAAGATAAGAAAAACTTACCAGAATGCCAAGGCGTAGGCAGAAAACATAGTTAAGAATGTAAAACCTAGACCAAATCCTGTTATAATGGATTTTCTGGTGCCCAGCCTCTTACTTTCTTCCAATGTATTCTCATATCTGTAATGTAATGCATTACAATCATATCATATTTTGTCAGTTTATAACAATATATTGCCGGGCCGCGTAGTGCAGTCGGTAGGGCGCCTGGCTGGTAAGCCAAAGGCCCTGGATTCGATACCCTGTCCGGCCATTTACTTTCATTTCCCCTTCCGCTGATTCAAGAAGGGGAGTTGTCAGTTACTGGTGAAAGTAAGTGCACTTAGTACTGGTTAACCGCTTAGGAGATCTAAGCCTGCCCAGGCATAGTGTGGTTAGGTTAACTGACCGTCCCGACATGACCATAGCTGTTTACCGTGGACGTTAAGCAATAACACAGCACACAGCATCAACAAAAATATGTTTTTGTTATTTTCATTTATTTATTATTTTGTTTCTGTAAAGTAAGGGTGAATGCTTATTAAACGCTTTAAGCACCACCATAAAAGATGACAAAATTTTCATTTGCAAAATTAAAAAAAATTATTGTCCAAGTTATTATACCATACTGAGAATGTAAATACTGGAGGACAAACAATAAACCAGATAAGCAGAAGACTAGATTTTTTTTTAACAATTAACGTTACAAGGTGACTTGATTCATGATTATAATAATTGTGACAGTGCCTGCGATTTTGAGCCTTGTGGAGGTGCGACGTTGACGTCACGAATCGTGAAATGAAAGTGACCTCATATAATTTGCACCTAAAGTTAATTGTATTTCCGCGCACTGACTAATAAATTTCAAAGCGTCACCTGAAAAGAGTGATTCGGCATTTTTATCGGCGTGTTTAATTTTCTTCATCTATACTCACTTTTAAGAACGTTCGCATTATAGATCTTTGAAAAATAGATGTCACAAACCAGAATTATAAAGGTTTATCCAGCTAGTATGTATATTGTAACCAGTCATTGAAACAAAAACAAAAAATCGGGTGGGTGTGAATTTTGTTTGCTTTTGCAGTAAACCTTAGCGCTATTTCTTTGTGCTTCTCAAAATCTATTCTGGAAGCACTAATAACTACGAAAATGTCAAAAACAAAATTTCCGATTTTCGCTCCATAAGGCTCAAAATGCCAGACACTGTCACAATAATTATATAGATCTAGATAGGCTCTAGCTCTCATGAAAAAAAAACCCTGAAATTTATTGATTTCAGTGAAGACTCCTTATGTGTAGCGTTTATAATTAAGGTCATCGAAATGATGATCAAAATTGCCATAAATGGCAATGGTCTACTTGAGATCTAAAAGCATATAATAGTGTAGTACATGTATTACTTTCCATAGTTTTAACTATTTATTTGAAATTATAATAAAATTTGCTGATTAACAGGAAACATAAATATAGACTTTATGGTAGTAATTTCGATGGTTCCAAAAGTGAAATGCGGTGAAAATGGTAAGCAGGCATGCTAGGTCCGGAGAACGTCAAGAGGGTATTAAAACTACCTTTGTTTTAAAATTTTGTGACAACTTGTTGAATGTTAGGACAATTTGTGGTTTCAGTAAGAATGCACTATGCATTCTTATTGAAACCACACCATGTCTTGACATCAAAACGACTACCGTTTTAGATCCTGTTTTTGTCCATTGAGTGACGTCACTGTACGGATACATGACAGAACCTCCTCAGCTACACTTCCCGCCTTTGCATACGACTCTTGTTCTCGCTTTGTGAAGGAGGCCATTAACTGAAACGAAATGAAACAGTATTGCTTGAAAGCTGTAGGCAAGTTTATTACCACAAAACAAGTCTCAACTCCAACCATCTACCTTTTCCAACTTTGCATTATGATTACATGCAATGCGCAACTGTGTTCTTCAATTAAAATCTAAAAAAAGTTCCTTTCAAACCTGCATTTCTTTCATGTCAAAGTGTCACGTGTTAATTAGTTTTAAAGGCATACGTGGGCTATAACAGGCAGAATTATATACTTTTTCTCACCCATTGGACAAGAATATCTCTTTATAGAGCTGTTTGAGATTTTTCTATCTCGGCCTGCTTTCTCAGCTTAGGCACAGAAAGCTGTCTCAAAATGTCAATCATTGCTATGTAGCACAGCCCAATCACTTAAATACAACAAATCCATTTGCGGCTACCGGTCATGTAAATTGCATGTCGAATGAAATTGACAGCCATGGCTGTTCATGAAGTGTTACTGTAGATTTCAGATTAGCTGCAAGTCATGAAAAATAATGTCAGACAAGCACGCTACATTTCAAACCTTTTTGGAAAGAAATTAAGCCCAAAATTGTAAAAAATCAGCCGCGGTTTGCCACAGTGAAAAACATATAAATCGTATCAGTCACTAGTGAATTGATACGATATTTTTTCACTGCAGATGATATCACTTTTATTTGCTCTAGATATGCATTGAATTCACTGCTAATTATGAAATAAATTCTTACCCTTGCCAGAAAGGCTCCGCACATGGCGAGCAGAGGCGTGAGTGACATCATTACTAGGGCAAGCTTCCAGCCCTTCACGAAACCAATGGCGAAACCAGCAAAAAACTGGGCCAGAAACTGGAACATGAAGCTGACTTTGTCTCCCAACCCTTCCCGAACTCTTTCAAGGTCGCTGAAAGTGAGGTAATTATAAATCCAGGCCCGGAGGTTATAAAACTTGAGTACATTCTCAAACTCAAAAAAGCACACTGATTGGCTGCTTCCGAGCACATGCTCGGAAGCAGCCAATCAGTGTGCTTTATTTTTAGTTCGAGATTATACTGAAGTTTTATAACCTGGGACCCAGATCTTGAGTCTCAGTGCTCCACATAAGAAAGGGTGACAGGTATAATTTAGAAATAATTTTCATTATAAGTTGATAAAATATATGTTGTGACCCCACGCACCGCCCCAATAGACAGTCTAGCCTAGGCGGTTCTTATGAGGGGTCAAAACGTATGTTTCTATGGAAAAATAAAATAAGTATTGCAGAATTATCGTGAAACCCCCACATTAGCTGGAGCTCTGTTACTGAACCCTTATTGAAGTCTATATTAAACTGAATGAGATCAACAGTTACCTGTTATTCAAAGCAGCTGAAAAAAAAGGTGAGTCATAAATCAGATATTTACGGATCCTTTAAATGCTATATTAACGTTGGGTTCTTTTTCAATGACTTTTGTGGTATATAAGAAATTGTGAAACGTATTTTCTGTGTAAATAAAGCGTAATTATAAGAATTTTTCAGACTAAACTTGGAGTTTCTCAAATTTAAATGTAAGATTTCGCATAAATGTGAAAATGTGAAAAAATAAGCATTTTTGTAACCCTCAGCACAATATTTCTGCATTGAATATAAAATAAGTTAAAAGTATGGGCTTACTCTGCTAATCTGGTTGTCAGTTCTCCACTCTGGTGTACATCAAACCAGCCGATCTCTTGTCGAAGAATGGCATGGAAAAACTGTTTTCTGATTCTATGGACTTGTCTTTCACATGCCATTGTCCAAAATCCTACCTGAAATGTACACGAAAAAGGCATGTTTTTGCTTAAAAAAATCAGAATATTTGCCACAGTGACTGATTTGGAACTGAGTGAGTGAGTGAACTCGGGTTTAACGTGCCACCAAAGCGGGGGATCAACCTTGCGACCCCTGGATTTGTAGGCCAGCGTGTTATCCACCGCCGCTGATTTGGAAATTTTGAAGAAATCATACAATGGCGGTTTCATGAAGAAGCAAGGTCTAAGGCCATATGACAAGACCCATACCAGTCAATTATGAAAACAATGTTTATACGTTCGATGCCAGTCGGAATAACAATTTCTTATACACTCAATACCCGAGCGGTTAAATTGTTTTTGAGACGGACTGGCACATATCGTATCATGATTTGTATCGGTAGGTCCTGCTGGCATTAAAATGTATAGGGTGAGTACGTCACCAATTTTCTTTGTTTCTCTGACATTCATTTAACCCTTTAAAAGCACAAAAATATGCAAATAGCGCAGACCCAGATGAGGCAGCTCATAATGAGCCGCATCATCTGGGTCTACACTATTTGCTCTCTAGTATTTGAATTCTCAATATGATATAGTAAATTTTGACGTCTGCTTTTTTTTTTTTTTTTTTGCTCTTTCAGGGTTAAAATGGGTGCCTACCTGAATGAAAGAGGACACGAAGACAGCTGCTCCTATGTAGACATAATACAGAGAATACTTGGTCATCTGTCTGTCATATTCGGCAATAATTTCGTCATGGGTGATGTTCCGGGTGTCGTTGACCCCTCCTGGACCTGGTAATATATATGACAAGAACTGCCTTTAAGATATCTTTTTGTCGAAGACAATAGGTTTTCGTTTTCTTGTTACCTGTATGAGAATTTGGTTGTTTTGTTTGTTAGCATGCAACTATGATGTATCCAAATGATGCCACTTGACTTCAAGCTATCCAATTTATGGACAAAAATACAGCTCAAATAATATTCGACCTCGTACCCCGAACTGTCAGTAGCTAGACCCGCTGCCTCACACGACAAAGTTATAATATTGGTTCTGCAATGTCTGAACTCGGTTTGCACTGTTTGCATATGTCCCCATAATATGCCAAGCTGGCTTGCTTCTACATGCCTTTATTTTGATTGACCCTGAGTAAGATCTGGTCAGTCTGTTTATCTGCACTGTCAGAACAAGTCCGCTTATTTATACTCTTACTGCTAAGAGCATGTCCCAATTGAATAACTGTAGTACGCAGATGCTGGTTTGGGCCTTCACCGATAGGATGTTCTCAATATAACAAATTCCCGTTTAGACTCAGATCTGACTGCCCTTTATTGTCACTTGCAACAGCAACTAAAAGGACAAGCAGACAACCATCGTGGTGTCCCTACAAATATTAATGAGCCGCAACACGACAAACCAAACAAAGTGGCATGTGGGACCAGTGAAGACTCAGATCAGCCTCTGCATCCGCCTAATCTAATCAGAGTTTTCGCTGTGCGCTTAAAGGGTAGCTAAGAGTCTAAGCTAGCTCCGTGCGGACAGCGAAGGGTCTGGTCAGCCTGAGTGGGCGGATGCCAGGCTGATCTGAGTATTCACTAGTGCACATGCCACTTGGTTAGTTTTGCCGTGTCGCGGCTCAATTCCTAAGGTAGGACTCATCTACCGTGATTGATAAATCTTCATTCAGACGAGGTTAAAATATGGGTATCTCAAGTTATCAAATACAGTGAAATGATATTGCGCAACGCTTTATATTCATTTAAGTGAATACCACTGTGATAAGATGGTCTGAAGGCACCAGCAAACATTGAACACTCAGATCAGACTGCATGTTTGCGCCGACTATCAGATGATTCTGTTCTACTGAATCCACTTTAGCAGAGATTCCGTAGAACTGATAAATTGTTGAAAACGAACAAAATAAAAGTTATCAGACTGCGTGGATGTTTGGCTGACCTGAGCGCCCAATATTCACTTACGCCATAAGATCTACTGTCTCATCTCACGACCCAAATCTGAAATTTTAAATAGACCTACTCGAAGGGCACCAATTTTTTGCATACTTGAGATATAAATTGAATTTGTTTGTGTTAGCAATGAGGAAGCAATGGGGCCCAATCTGTAGACTGCTTTTTCAAATCACACTCATCCCGCACGTGATTTTTCTCTGGCCCTCATCATAACCCCATGGGTCCCAGATCACTACAATCCTAAAATGGCCACAAAACCCCGATGCATCCATCATCTTTACTCCACCTAAACATTTGGAAGTAACCCGATTTTCTTGATAGCAGTAAAAATATACGATCAATACCAATCCGCTTTTTAAAAAATATCTTTCATACGGTCAACGGCATTTAGCACACAAGAGATTGCTCTTTAAACGGACTGGCATGAACAATATCATGCCTGATGAGGATCGAATCTGATTATATTCGAACTGAACGGCTCAATGTGCATACATCGTAGATTCATCATTGAATCAACATTGATTCAATGCCTGCTGGGGGATCACTGGGTCAAATTGATTGATTGATTGTTTTGGGTTTAACGGCCCTTTGAAACAGTTTTTCAGTCTATATCGGGCCGTCTCCCAGAGAGGGAGAAAGAGGAGAAATGATAGACGAGAGAAAAATGTCCAAACAACCCCCACCCGCACCTACTGCAAGCACAGTTGGCCCTTGCCCTACAATGTTCCAAATCAGTAGAACGCCCCGGCACTGGAAGTTACACACAGCACCATCGCACCACCCGACCACCCCCACTGGGTCAAAAGATCAAAGATTCGTGAGCCTTTGAACAGATGTACCTGAAACGAATGCGTCCGTCATATCTCCGAAGAAAATAAACAATACTGGCCATCCTGCTCCGTGGACCATGGCTGCCAATGAGCCGACCAACATCAGTAGAACGTCTAGACATGTTGCTGTTCTAAACTGTAAATAAGGGAAAGAGAAAATCTTTAGGTAAGGTGCAAAAAGCGGAAACTCAAATCAGCCGGCGCAATGGCGCCGGCTGATCAGAGTCTCCACTGTTTGCATCAATAATTATTTTTGGCATATCATTTCTTCAACGTTGTTCTTAGCAAAAAAGGAAAATGATAGGGCACAGACTACAAATGTAATACATCTGTAGACAGACATACAGATAGACAATCAGACATTTATTTTTATGGGATCAAATTGCATTTTGGTATGAAAATACAAAACAAGAGGCCCACGGGCCACAAAGCTCACCAGATCTCTAGCTCAAAATTGCTTTCAAATTTGTATGGGCTCAAAAATGCTGTCACATTTGTACAGGCTAATATAAAATATACATCTACAAAGTCTCAGTCTGACAGTTAGTCTGTTGAGTTGATAACAAAATATGTAACTATTTTCCATATTTTGATTGCAGTAAGTGCCATTTTTTAATTTTCCTCATCGTAAGTCAATGCAACTCTAATTTGCCATAGCAACCAAACGAAAGAAGCCTACGGATACTACAGATGAAATCTGGGCCTTATCGGCCCAGTGGCTTCATAGGAGATAATGTATTATGTATTTTTTCAATTATTTTTGCATTTTGGTTTCCATGGCAACCAATAAAAGGAGCAGTGGGCCAAAAAAACATATAGCTGAAAGAAGACTTCTCAAAGAATATTTCTATAAAAGTTTTGTCAACATATCTGCAATGGCTGGGCAGTAAACTATCAATCCCCCAGCTAAGGATACTACAGATGAAATCTGGGCCTTATCAGCCCAGTGGATTCATAGGAGATAATTTTTTAAGTATTTAGTTTCCATTTTTTTGCGTTTGGGTTTCCATGGCAACCAATAAAAGGAGCAGTTGGTCAAAAAACATATAGCTGATAGAAGACTTCTCAAGGGACATTTCTATAAAAGTTTTGTCAACATATCTGCAATGGCTTGGCAGTAAATGCCATTTTTCAATTTTCCCCATTATAAGTCAATGCAACTCAAAAGTGCCATAGCAACCAAACTAAAGAGCCAATTTTCATAAAAAACACAAACTTCCAATACCCTAGCCTAAGAATACTACAGATGAAATCTGGGCTTTATCAGCCCAGTGGCTTCAGAGGAGATAATTTTTAAGTATTTTTTTTTCTTTTTTTTGCATTTTGGTTTCCATGGCAACCAAATCAAAGAAGCAGTTGGTCAAAAAACATATAGCTGATAGAAGACTTCTCAAGCAACATTTCTATATAAGTTTTGTCAACATATCTGCAATGGTTTGGCAGTAAATGCCATTTTTCGATTTTCCCCATTATAAGTCTATGGGAAGTCTAAGTTGCCATGGCAACCAAACTAACGGGCAGATTTTCATAAAAAACACAAACTTTCAATCCCCCAGCCCAAGGATGCTACAGATGAAATTTGGGCCCAATCGGCCTTGTGGCTTCAGAGGAGATGTCGTTTAAAAGTGTTGACGGACAGACGACAGACGACGACGACGACGACGACGACGACGGACAACTGCCTATACTATAAGCTCCCCCGGAGCCTTCGGCTCTGGTGAGCTAAAAAACTTCAAATGAATAACTCTGTCATGTGATCTCAAACGGAAAACTAGACAGCTGACATAGTATATCTTAACATGACCAGGGAAGCGGGGAAATGGCCAAGGGAAACCAAAGATGGTTATCACGAGTAATTCTTTAAGTTAGTAGCCGCACACTTAAGCTGCCTCTCAAGCAATACTATTATTGATTGGTTTTGGCAACCCAGGGGGGTCCAAATGGACTCCGTGATAATTAATGAGCCGCGACAGGACAAAACCAACAAAGTGCCATGTGTACCAACAAAATGCCATGCGTGCCCAACGAAGACTCAGAACAGCCTGGGCATCCGCCCAGGTTGATCAGAGTCTTCGCTGTCCGCATGGAGCTAGCTCAGACCCTTAGCTACCCTTTAAGCGCAAAGTGACTACTCTGATCAGGTTTGACGGATGTTAAGGCTTATCTGAGTCTTTGCTAGGCGCATATGCCACTTTGATGGATGTGCCGTGTCGCGGCTCATATAGACTCTAAGGCATTATATCAGGCTTATGACAGATTCAAAGCCGGAGTCAGAAATTTTAAGTCCTGCAGACTGCTCTTAGTCCACATGATCGAGATGCTTCTCCAGCCAACCAATACTTACGCCAGCTGGAGTCAGGCAATGGCGCGGCAGCATGTGCAAATAGCCCCAATGCCTGAGTGTCTAGAATGTACGATACAGCAGGCCCTTGCAAGTGCATGATGTAATTATTACATATAGCACACTTTTTTATAACTTGTCCGCGTGGGCGAGCTGAATTAACATGGAATTCTGAGGAGTTTATACATTTTAGATATTCACGGAGACTATGTTCATGTGTATTTCAGCAAGAAAGTCACCGTAGAATTGGCATGCATTATACTGGAAAAAAAAAACTCACAAGTTCTCCGAATGACGCTGTTCTCGTGTTTTCTTTTTCTTTCCTGAAATAAATAGACAAACGGTTAAAGAACAACTTTTTTGGCTGAAAAGGAAAAGATCCTGTCGGTGGTTTTACGTCCAAGGAAACAATATTTTGGTTATATCTATCGAGACGTTGCATCCGAATTTGCAGGACCTTTACCCGACCTGAGATAAATGACACGCAGGTCCTACTACAACTACTAGCAGCTCTGCTGCAGGGGCATCGGACTGCCCATCTAATTATCGGTCCCTATATAAGTTTCGGGTATAGTTAAACGTAGTTCAAAGAATGTCTCTGCTTGGCATTAGTGATTGGTACAGGTACGTAGAGGTAAGTAGGTAACGCTGTTGTATTGTAATAGTAGTAGTAGTAGAAGTCGGAGCAAACAGGGTAGAAATATAATGTCTACTTAATGATTATGTGCATTTAGAAGGAGAGAGAAGGGTTTGTAGGCAACTAAACTGAATCCAACTCCCATTTCCCATGACATTCGGCCTGAGGTGAAAATAACTGAAAATGCTATTTCAGTAATACATTAAATGCTTTTGTCTCAGATTACTCTTGAAATTTCCAGTGTTTGACTGTCTCGATGCATAACATTATCAAGCAGATACGAAAATAAGAGAATAGTGAAATTATTTGATATGTTTTGGAGAACATAATACTTAACAGGCTAAAAAAAAGTATGCATAATAATCCAGTATTGATACAATTCTTACACCGGAACTGTCAGTACGTGTACTTGGGGTGTATTTTACATAAGTTGAAGATAGCCGTGCATGAACAGTTTCTTCTCAAAAAGAAAAACACTCTGAAGGGATCTTT
Source organism: Ctena decussata (assembly GCA_963989385.1). NCBI lineage: Eukaryota > Metazoa > Mollusca > Bivalvia > Lucinida > Lucinidae > Ctena > Ctena decussata. Next base: position 57,013,810 of record OZ022504.1, read on the forward strand.
TGTTATTGTTTCACAGGTTTACAATAGAAATTATTAAGGTTCTGAAAATAGTGCTGACCAAGCAATTTTCTGGGCAATCATTGAACTCTGATCCACCATCGATTAGAGCTTTTCCACCATCCATTAAAGAGCCGGGCCCCGTAGCGCAGTCGGTAAGGCGTCTGACTTATAAGCAAGAGGTCCTGGGTTCGATACCCGGTCCGGCCACTTACTTTCATTTTTCCTTCCGCTGATTCAAGAAGGGCAGTTGTCAGTTACTGGTAAAAGTAAGTGCACTTAGTACTGGTTAACCGCTTAGGAGGTCTAAGCCTGCCCAGGAATAGTGTAGTTAGGTTAACTGACCGTCCCGACATGACCGTAGCAGTTTACCGTGGTTGTTAAACAATAACACAACCAACCATCTATTAATTGAAAAGCTTTCTACACTTTATATTCTGCTATCTATACTTTAGCTAAAGCAAAACCAGTACAAATATATAATAGAATATATAGAGATTCTTATATGGCAATTTTTATATCATACTAGAAAAGAGCCCGCGCAAGCGCGGAAATATTTCATGATGGTCAAGTTTATATAAAAAAAGCGAGTTTTAATTTTTCTATGTAAATGGCCTTAGGCCCAGGTGAAGATATGACCTTTACCATGAATACTGCCGGGCCGGGTAGCGCAATCGGTAGGGCACCTGACTCGTAAGTCAGAGGTCCTGGGTTCGAATCCCGGTCTGGCCACATACTTTCGTTTCTCCTTCCGCTGATTCAAGAAGGGCAGTTGTCAGTTACTGGCGAAAGTATGTGCACTTAGTACTGGTTAACCGCTTAGGAGGTCTAAGCCTGCCCAGGAATAGTGTGGTTAGGTTAACTGACCGTCCCGACATGACCCTAGTTGTTTACCGTGGACGTTCAGCATCAAATCAACCAACCTACCAACCAACCAACCATGAATACTCACTAAAGCTTCATTTACCTAATTAGTTGTCTGCATCTACAAACTTTCAGGTAGCAGACTGCATTGTTTCTAAAAAAAATCAACTCTATAGAAAAACCTAAGTGACTCAAAAGTTGACCTTGCCGTAAAACAGATCAAGATCATCCCAGGGTCATCATTTATATAAATTTTGTAGAGCTTTTGAGTCCTTGATGCGACATGCTAAATTTCAAGATCATAGGATTTGTGGTTCTTGGGGAGAATTGGCTGATTTGATGCTGAACGTCCACGGTAAACAGCTAGGGTCATGTCGGGACGGTCAGTTAACCTAGCCACACTATTCCTGGGCAGGCTTAGACCTCCTAAGCGGTTAACCAGTACTAAGTGCACATACTTTCGCCAGTAACTGACAACTGCCCTTCTTGAATCAGCGGAAGGAGAAACAAAAGTATGTGGCCAGACCGGGTTTCGAACCCAGGACCCCTAACTTATGAGTCAGGTGCCCTACCGATTGCGCTACGCGGCCCGGCGTGGTTCTGGGGGAGAAGATTTTTTAAATTTTTTACCATAAAAAATGTTTGCCATCTTGGTTATGTGATCTGTCCTGGGTATTTTTTTTCTGGAAAAATTGGGTCCTGGAACGTTTCGGGGGAAAATATTCAAGCCCTCTGAAGACTAAAGGCTTATTTAGCTTCGTTGCATTGAAATTGATTTGTCGGCTTCGCTGGAAAAAAAATGCCCTTTCTTACCTGGCGCATGTATGTTAACCTAAGACATTTTTAATTTTTGTCTTTTCGAAAGTTCAGTTCAGTTCAGTTTGAATTCTCCTAACGACGTTCCCCAAGTGGCTCATCGGTACGTAACCATAGCCGCACACACTTGGCGCCGTGTGTCCGTCCAACTTTTCGAAAGACCATGTGCGTTGAGCTTTATTCTTCGATGGGCGAGTTCAATAACGATGCAGAACCGAAACGACCGGATTAATTTAAAATGTGTATTCGAGTACACGATAATTTCACTCGAATGCACCCATTGTTGACATCGAAGTTTCTAGAAAAATACTTGGGAGAATTTAAAATGAAAGACGAATTTAATTCCCAAATTCTTTAAATCTACGTGAAACTAAAACACACGCTAACCGAAATTATCAATGATAGCAATATGCGAAAGAACCAGTATAGAAATTACGCTTGAAAGTGCCACCAATTTTGCAGTTTATGCGTTACTTCGTTTATTTAGTATTATAGATTAGCTCGAGGGCTGATACGTGTTTCGAGGGTTAATACAGGGTATGATATGAAAATTGCCATATCATAATCTATTTATCATATATTTTTCGCCCGAGAGATGATATGAGTCCCGTGGGGGTGTGATGCGGATGACATCAGTTTTTATCCCTTGGGAGTGATATGGGTTTTGGCTATTTTTGGAGAGATATGGCATTCGAGATATGCAGTCCTGAAACACCCTAAGAATGATTAGGGTCACGTGGGGTGTTATACGGATGATATGGGGTTTACTCCCTATGGAGTGATATGGGTTTTGGCTATTTTTGGAGTGATACGGCCTTCGAGATATGCAGTTCTGATACGCCCTATGGATGATATGCATCACGTAGGGTGTGATACGGATGATATGGGGTTTTCTCCATAGGGAGTGATATGGGGTTTGGCTATTTTTGGAGTGATACGGCCTTCGAGATATGCAGTCCTGATACGTGTATGACAGTCTTCCCTCTATCGCAGATGTAGAAAGAACGTATTTTCTAGTAAATGTATAATAAAAATGTATTTTTGCATTCATATTGTGACATGACAGTCTTTTACTGAAAAATTAATTTCATAGGCCTTGTAAATGTATTTGGTTTCGTCATCAACTAATCTAACTTATTAATCAGCTTATCCTTATTTCTGTTTCTAAGACAAAATATTTAAAACTCTCATTATGTTTTCTTGGAAGTACTGTTTAACAAACTAAATGACTAGTTAACAAAAACATTTGTTTTTATTTGCAAAAAATTTTTTTATATATATATGCTCTCTTGGTCAAAAGTCATTTGCTTCGTAAAATTAAGGCTCTAGAAAATAAAATTAAAATATCGCTCGCCCATTGCCTGTTTTAGGATCAAAATCACGAAGAACAAGATATCAACTTTCTTGTCCTAAGCGAAGAAGTACCATATTGTGGGTTTTGATAGTTGCACATGTAGTAATAGCAGCAGTAGAGTTGTAACATTAGCTACAGAAACAGTCATAGTAAATTAGAGACCCTAACATCGATACACTGTTGTTGAGCACAACATATATCAAATGCTTATTTGCTTACCTGTGCTGTCGACCGAGAAATCGGAGGTAAGCAATAACAATAACGTTCACATACTATTGTTCATGGCCGTCGAGGAGCTGATATTGCTGTCGATTGTCTCGGTCGACAGCCGTTTTTGCATGTATGGAAACTTATTGGCTCGGTCTACAGCACATATTACCCTATGTTTATTCAGTAAAGACAGATCAAAGTTTTTTCTCATCATACAAAATGCTTCTAAAATAATAGATAAACTTAGCCTCGGATTCTTGCTGTAACATAAGGTACACTTTTACAGTTTTTTATCGTTTTGATATTACTTGACCTAAGGTTGAAGAGTTTCATTGATTCATAGATATGAAAGTCGCGCATCAAAAGACAAAACGCCTGACTTGATTTGCAAAATGTCAAGACTTCGATCAGCCTGAGCACCCCTGCAGTCTGATAAAACTTACGTTTTGTGTCTTAAGCGCTCGACTTATTCATAGACAATGCTATTAACTGACAAGCTTCTGATCAGACTCCGCTGATGTGCAGGTTGATATGAGTCTCCATTGTTCCTGCATACTGTAAGGCACTATTGTTCATGACATTTTATACAGAGTTGCCCCAGTTTTTCACTTTTGTCTTTATATGGAAGAAATGGTAAGAATGAATCATGTGATTAAGCTCTATAAATAGAAGTGACAGAGGCCTTTATCAGTCTTACTCAAGAATGCACTTTAAAAAATGAAGATGACATACCACATGATAACATATTGATTACTGAGTCAGTTTGACTTCATTGAATATATCAAGAATCAGCTGCCAGTCCATTTCCCGTTATTTTTACGGGCGTTTGCCAGTAATTACGATATGGTAGCGTTATGTTTATTTGCCGCACTTAAAAAAATACCTTTATAGTGTTGAAGGGCGATATGACCAAAACAACACCTGTCAGTCTATTCTATCCTACTCTGCCTGATAATTCCTGCTTTTTACGGAATAATAAAGGAAAATGGAGTGGCAGCTGGTCGCCAGATATTCTACCGTAAAATCTACGGAAATTTTTAACACTACACACACTCCCACGCAAGAACTGAAACATGCAGTAGCGCTATAAAACACCGAGTTGCATATAAAGAAAAGAAAATATCATTATTGCTGACTAAATGGGAAATTAGCCTTTCAGTAAAATCATCAAACCTTCAATTTTAAAGGCACTGAATATTGCTTTTAATCATTATTGCTTGAGTACATCAGAGATCATCAGATCAAAATAGCCCAGTGGTCACATAATGTTGAAACAATATTGAATAAACGTTGATTCAACATGACGATGAATCAACGTTTAGTCAATATTGTTTCAATGGGGTGAGTGGGATAGTTAGTGGCCTATGCAGGTATAGAACATCCACCTCTATCAAACCAGCATTAACATATGTTACAGATTCTGGCGGGATTGTGGTCCAATTAATATCTAATACGTATAAAAACTGAAATGAATTATATTCTAAATGAGACCGCTTAATAAATTGGAACATAAGCTCTCGTAGATATGTGGCAAGATCTGGAAACAAAAAGAGAGTTTGTTTTAACGAGAGCTCCACTGCTTATCGTGCATAAATGAGATGTCTGAGGGTCTGTCAGTCTGGCCTTGATCGGCTTTGGTTGATATTCATGCTCACAGAGTTCTATTTTGCACTTTAATTGTATGTTTATATTAAATGATAAAAATGAATGCCCTTTTCAAACGAGATGTTCCAAATGAGGTTTTGTCTAAAATGGACTATTTCTTTTTCCAAGATACCCTTAATGAATGTTTTTACCGTCTTGATTTGCATGCATGCTTGGTATAGCAATAATAATGAATGTGTTTTTCACATTCTGGTCTGTCCTTTTTGCGGTTTGTTGCTTTGATTTTCTTGTCCTTTTAAGGGTCAAAAAGATTTCACTTATTATTGTCGTCAGCCACGTGCAGTATAATGGCACACATTATAACTCACACGTTCATACCGTCTCTGCACAACTACATGTAGTCTTATAGTCATATAAGTTTGAAACTTGTCACTTAGTTTGATTTCATTAGGCGGTAGTCGGCGGTAAAAGTAAGCATCTGCTCATTTTTCTCTAGTTCAAGATGCGAATCTGTTATTCAGATTGTGATTCCATAATACACAGGTTGTGAGTCTGTTATTTCAAGTTATGAATATGTTATAACAGTCTTAGAGTCTGTGATTTCAAGTTATGAATCTGTTATAACAGTTTTAGAGCCTGTGATTTCAAGTTATGAATCTGTTATAAGAGGTTATAAATCTGTTATTTCAAGTTGTGACTCTGTCATAATTATACTAATATGTTGTAAATCTGTTAGTCCAAGTTATGAATCTTTACAACAGATTGTGAATCTGTTGTTTCAAGTCACGTTATAACAAGTTATGTTTTTGCAGGTTGTGTACATGTTATTTCATCTTAAGAATCATTTATAACAGGTTATAAATTTGTTATAATAGACTCTGAACCTGTTACCTCTAGTTACCATCTGTTATAGCAGGTCATGAATCTGATACAACAGTTTGTAATTATGTTATTTCAAGTAATGAATATGTCATTTCAAGTTGTGATTCTGTTATAACTAACTGTAAATCTTTATTTCAAGTTATGAACTGTTACTACAGGTTGAGAATCTGTAATTTTAAGTTATGAATCTTTTATAGCAAGTCAGTAATCTGTTATATTTCACTGTGAATTTGTTATTTCAAGTTACGAAATTGTTATAACAAGTTATGAATCTGCTATGATAAGTTATAAGTTTGTTATAACAGATTGTGATTCGGCTATTTCAATTTACGAAGCTGTTATAAAAAGATGTGAAGATGTTATGTCAAGTTATGAATCAGTTATAATGGATTATAAATCTGTTATGACAGGTTATGAATCTGTTATTTCAAGTTGTGAATTCGTTGTATCAGGCTATGAATCTTTATTAAAAGCGGTTTAGCTTGAAAAGCTTGAAAAAAAAAACGAAATCAAATCTGCCTGGCCTTATTGCTTTTCTGTAGAAAGTAGCAGACTGGGTTTGATCGATTCTGAACCTGACCAGCAATGAGATGTGCAACACCGGCCAAGTCTTAGAGCACAATCTAAACTGAAACTCTATTATTAGAATCGCTCTAATAAATGAATGAATGTGATCCCAGGAGTGCAGAAATGAGCCGCGACACGAGAAAACCAAAAGTGGTTGTGCGCCCAGCGCAGGCTCAGCTCAGCCTGGGCATCCGATCAGAGTCTGTAGCTCAGTAGGTTAAGCGCTGGCCTGCTCATCTAGCGGTCCCGGGTTTGTTCGAGCTCCGCTGTAGGCGGGAGTCTTTTCAATCGTAAACGGGGTTCCATTGCATACAAACTTTCATCATCACCCACGCATTGTCCTGATATGACTGAAATACTGTTAATAAGAACGTAAAATCGCAAGTTATCCATCCGTCCATCCATCTAGGTTTTGTCGCCATTTTTACAACTTTGTGAGTTCCTGTTTGCTTCCACAGACAACGAAGCCCTCCCTTTCAAAAGTTGCTCCCTACTGAGATGTGAGGCATAAAAAGAAGTTGTCTGCCCCTGAAAGTGTACCAATTTATCTTAATATACTCTTGAATGAAGGAAAACATACGTACTCTTACGAATCCACTTTCCCTTCACTATCGGGTTGCTTATCCTTCTCTTTCAGTTCAAACATAATTGAGATATTTTTGGCTTTGTATCGATTTTTCCGAAATGTTTTCCAGACACTCTTGCTAGCAGGATGAATTATTCCAATATTCCTCCAAGTTTTATCCCCTCAACACACTAAGAAATCATTTAGGAATATTGCACCATGGACAACATTGGACAAGGTCGATTTTCTTGCTTATACCGTTAAAAGTCTAAGAACTGGGACAGCTAGATTTGAGCCCATTGTGTAGACCCTGATCAGACTGCTCATAGAAGCAGTCTGATCAGGGTCTACACTGATTGCCATTCCATCTGCATCCCTTGGACACATTACTGCTTTGTAAGACCAAATTGTTCTATTTTAGGACAGTTATGAAAATTTATATTTTAGGTGTCCAAATTTTAGGAATTTTTATGGTAGATTATAAAGAACGGTGAGTCGGCCCCTTATCTTAAATTAAGGCATATGACAGGGGAAAACCTGCTGCCATGCCACGGAATGGTAAGTCCATCTGGCACTTACGCGTACAAACAAACTTTATGTCACAGGGGAATGTTTCAGGGTATAGGCTAGGTATATCAACACTTGTACTGCCTTGTTCTGTTCTGTTCTGTTCAGTTCTCGTAACGACGGTCCCCAAGTGGCTCAGCGGTACGTAACCATAGTTGCACACACCTGGCACCGAGTTATACTGGCTTGTGGAATTGGCCGGTTTTTATAGCGACGTGGTAGAGTGTTCGGCTTTCACGCAGGTGGTCCAGGTTCGAGTCCGTGCTGGGAAGTCTGAGATTTTTCAAGAGTCCGTAACAAATAAAACAATCAACATGTGTATTGGAACTCCTTAAGTATCATTTCTAATGACTCTGTGACTCCTGAGAATTCGGGGACTAATTCAGTATGGAGCGGGGACAATATCACAGGGCAATGTATAGATTAGGTATATCATACACTAATACTGCCTTGTGGTACGAGCCGGCTTGCGACGTCGTAGGGTGTTCGCCTTCATGCAGGAGACTCGGTTGGTCTTAACAGATGAGTTGCTATACAACTGTACGTAATAGTTTATGGTGCAGAATATGATTGAAAGCTAAAAGTTTATTTAAATCATTTCCTGAATTAATATGAATACAAGTAACATACGTGAATGATGCATGGGTAGAAAACAAGAAAATGAAGTGCAAGGAATGAAAATCAAAAATGAAAGAGAACTATTAGAATAAAACTGAGAATAGTACATATCTAAACACATATACACTCATTACATCTATCTCATTCACATGTATAGTCACATACTTGTGTGCACTCAAATACATGCACGCACATGCTTTCACTCCAATACACATGAGATGACATGGAAGGACCCGGGTTCGAGTCCGGGTCTCTGTTTGTAAGGCGACTTGTACCGCAAGACAATATAAGCGTATGATATACCTCACCTATACCCTGTGACATTTAAATAGGATTGGTAGCCAGCTGACCAAGACCCTGATATAGGTATCCAAAATAAAAATTTTCGTGTCGGAATAGCGAACAATTTCTTATTTTCTCATAAACTTGATGTGAGATGCCATTAGAAAAAAAAAGATTAAATCTGTATGTCCAGTCGGACATAAATGTGGTCCATGAAAAACGATGGCCCCTTTTCTAATGCTACCTAATCATGTAATGTAAATAAGCATCATAGTGTTATCTACAAATTTACTTGTACTAGTCCTCATAGGGTATCATGAAATTAGGTCAATACGAGGATGGTCTATAGGTTTAGCACGCGAATAAGTGGCTAAGATTTTTGGTAAAAAAAAAAAAGAGGGCTTTGATGGCCCTGGCTCGCTCCCCTGAGTATTATGTGAACCAAGAATATTTGAGTTAACTTGCTGACCTTGGCGTAAAAATGGGTCAAGGTCAACTCAGGTCCATAATTTGAAGAGACTATGATGGGCCTAAGCCCCCAGTGCTACATACCTAGTTTCACTACAATCGGCTAATCGGCCCACTGGTTCTGGAGAAGAAGATTTTGGAAGTGACCTAGTTTTTACCCGACGTGGCAAATATTCGAACTTGGCCTAGACACTATCAAAACAAACACTCGGACAAAGTTTTAAAAACATTCATTGAACAATGAAGCATCTTTTGTGTACTCAAGGTTTCAATGATTTGACCTAGTAACCAAGTTTTTGAACCGACATAACCCATGTTCTAACATAGGCTCTCGGACGTCCACACGTAAGACGGACAACAGACATCAATGTACCCTAAAAGCTCACCATGAGCACTTCATGATCAGGTGCGCTAAAATGAAGCCCCTGTTGTGTATGAAAGTTTCTCAATGATTTGACCTAGATCTAGTGACTTAATTTTTGAACTGACATGACCCATATTCGAACTTGACCTAGATAATGTTCAAACAAATATTATGACTAAGTTTCAGAGAGACTAAATGGAAAATGAATCCTCAATTGTGAAATAAGGGTTTTTTTGAGATTTAACCTAGTGACCTAGTTTTTGACCAGACATGACCCAGTTTTCAACATGGCCTAGATTTCATAAACATTCTGAAAAGTTTTATGGAGGCTGGATCAAAACTGTGCTCTCTAGAATGTACACAATTTTTGTTTAACATTAGATCTAGTGCATACTTTTTGACTGATATAACCAAGTGTCAAACATGGCCTATAGTTCATTAAAAATGACAAAGTTTCACGAAGATTCGACAGAAAATGAAGCCTCTATTGCGTGCACAAGGTTTCCCTTAGATTAGATCTAGTGACCTAGTTTTTGACCAGACATGACCCACATTCCATCTTGGCCTAGATAAACAGTCTGACAAAGTTTCGTGAAGATTAGATCAAAACTGTGCCGTCTAGACATAACCCACATTCCAACTAGACCTAGATAAACAGTCTGACAAAGTTTCATGAAGATTAGATCCTAACTGTACCGCCTAGAGTGTACATAAGGTTTTTCTATGATTTGCCCTAGTGACCTAGTTTTAATTTAACATAACCCATTTTGAAAAGTGACCTTGAGTTTTATGAAAATTAAAATTCTGACAAAGTTTTTGAAAACTGGATCAAAACTGTGCTCTCTAGAGTGTACACGCGGTTTTTCTAAGGTTTGACCTAGTGCCTAGTGACCTAGTTTTACACCAGACATGATTCAGTTTCAAACTTGGCACAGATTTTATGGCGATAAACATTCTGACAAAGTTTCATGAAGACTGGATCAAAACCGTGCCCTCTAGAGTGTACACAAGTTTTTTCTAAGATTTGACCTAGTGATCGACCTATTTTTTAATTTAACATGACACAGTTTCAAAATTGACCTAGATTAGAAAGATGTTCTGACAAAGTTTCATGAAGTTTCATTCAGTCAAAACTGTGTTCTCTACAGTGTACACAAGGTTTTTTCTAAGATTTGACCCAGTGACCTAGTTTTTGACCCGACATAAGCCAGTTTCAAACTTGATATATATTTAATACAGATAAATAGTCAGACAAAGTTTCATGTAGATTGAATCAAAACTGTGCTCTTTGTGCCATTCAAAGATTTATATCTATATTTAGTTCTGGCGACCATCTTGTTCAGTGGTGTGGTACCGTTTAAGCAATTTTAGTTCGGGGCTATGAGACAAATATTTCTGTGAAGTTATTTTGAAATCAAGCCATTGGCTTGTGAGAAGATGTTATTTAGAACTTTTTTCTATTTTCAGCTCTGATGGCCATCTTTTTCGGCGGGGCGGATCCATATCAGCAAATTCGGTTCAGGGCTATAACAGGATGAGTTGTGTGAAATTATTTTGAAATTGGCCTACTGGTCTATGAGACGTCGTTTAAAGAAATTGTTGACGACGGACGGATGACGGACACACAACGACCACAGTAGCTCACATTCAGCACTTCCTGCTAAGGAGAGCTAAAAATTGAATTTTTAGATTTTTTATTTATTTATCTTTTTTTTCATCCGGCATTTTGATTATTTTCCGCATACTCGCTGATATAAAAAGAAAATAATGATAACTAATATAGTATAGTTAGTATACAAGGGGCATTTCGGAAATAGTGTATTTGAGTCTGTCATTCCTGCGAATATTGACCGATTTCTTTTAATTTTTTAATAGGTGCACATGTCATCAAAACGTTTTCACCCACAAATGTTTAAGACACTGCATTTTCTTCAAAATATGTTTTGACAATTGTTTTTGATGTATATGTACTGAGTAGAAACAGAAGGTATGTTTAAGTGAAGATCGTTTTCTTCTTTCTCAAAATTCTGAATACAAACAGGTATGGATTGCTGATTTTCTTATCATTCATTCTGAAAATGTTTCAGTCTGATAGTCACTATACCAGCTTTGCTAAAACATATGATTTACCTTTCAATATTAAGCTTATTATTAGCCCGGCCGATTCTCATAGAAAACTGCATTTTATGGTACAAGCATAAAACTTGGCATGATTGCTGAGGGGGACTATCTAAGTCATTTTAGATAGGGCGGCATCTAAGAAAAAATCTACTTCCGGTTAAATCCAAGATGGCGGATTTGAATATAAAAATACTCCAGTTAGATCGACCTACCCTAATGTATTTCAAAAGTCTGTAGTCTAAATCAATCAAACAACAAGGTTGGAATGCCATGATTGATGACAGGGACTATCTCAATCATTTTAAATAGGGCGGCATCTTGAAAAAAAATCTGCTTCCGGTTAAATCCAAGATGGCGGAGCTGATATTAATATACTCAAGTTAGATCGACCTACACTAGTGTATTTCAAAAGAATGTAGTTTAAATCAATCAAACAACATTGTTTGAATGCCATAATTGCTGAGAGGGATTATCTCAATCATTTCTGATAGGGCGGCATCTTGAATAAAATCTGCTTCCGTTTTGATCCAAGATGGCGGATCTGATGTTAAAATACTCCAGTAAGATCGACCTACCCTAATGTATTTCAAAAGTCTGTAGTCTAAATCAGTCAAACAACAACGTTTGAATGCCATGATTGCTAAGACGGACTATCTCAATCATTTTAGATAGGGCTTGAAAGATCTATTTCCGGTTTAATTCAAGATGGCGGTTCTGAGATGCAAAATACTCTAGTAAGATCGACCTACCCTAATGTACTTCATAAGTCTGTAGTCTTAATCAAACCAACAACAATGTTTGAATGACATGATTGCTGAGGGGGACTATCTCAATCATTTTAGATAGGGCAGCATCTTGAAAAGAATCTACTTCCGGTTTAATCCAAGATGGCGGATCTGATGTTAAAATACTCCAGTTAGATCGACCTACTTAACGTATTTCAAAAGTCTGTAGTCTAAATCAATGAAAAACAATGTTTGAATGCTATGATTACTGAGGGCCTAATTCAATCATTTTAGCTCGGACGGCATCTTGAAAAAAAATCTACTTCCGGTTTAGTCCAGGATGACGGATCTGATATGCAATCACAAAACCACTGCTGCATGAGAACACATTCAATTAAGGGCATTGCCCGCTTCATGCACAAAGTGCTGTACATGGCGAGGCACTTCTGAAGCACTTGCAAGCATCACGACAACCCACCTTATATTTGCAGTGTTCGAGCTCTTGGCATGACGCAGATGCTTTAGGAAGTGTTGTCCAAAGAGGTTCCCACATCTGATCATTGTTTCGGAGCAAACCAAAGTCAGCTGGGCTCGGTAGCATAGGGTCTGGTCCCAGGTTGTTTTCCAATACCAATGACCCTTGATATATAGCCCTCTCCGTATACTGGAACAAAGCAGCTTTAGTAGGTGGAATAGCTTCTATTTGCCTGCCCTTTTGTGCAAGCACTTGCAACCTTGCTTCGTCGACCCCCCCTCCCCCCCCCCTCCCCCATCCCCAAGCTGCTTGTTCTGTCGTACATTATAATTACAAATCTCTGCAAGATCGGCATGGATACATCAAAATGAGGCGCAGGGTTCACTATTATCGCAAAGGCATAGGTCTGTTAACTTGACATAAGCCATATGTAAGAGAAGCAATACTAATGTTCTTTCAGGATCAAGTCCCTTTGCAATGCCTTGAACCGCTATATGTCTGAAATGGTTGCCAGTTCCAAATGCGATCCAAAATTCAGGAACTTTCATTGTGTAAAAGTATTTGATAGCAAGAACAACCACGTCCGTGTCCACCTTTTGAATCATTGTTTGACTGCACCCAGAGCTAACGGCGTCATGCGAGCAAGCGGAGAGATTCGGCTTCTGGCCACCTTTGTTACACAGAACTTCAATTCTGAATGTCGTCACTATGTATTTGTCTGCGTTTGACGATTGAGCGATTCTCTGGGCTAAGAACTCAAACAATATTGATTTGTTTTCATCATTACGTAAGAACACCTGCCAATTTCATGGGATAGAATTACGACCTTCAACCCGTCGCCGAATGCCCTTTCCTCTTTTCTCTCTTGCAGCAACATCCAAACTGTCTGCAATATAGACATCCCAGACAACATCAATACGGTTAGCGAGCTCCAGCTGCCTACAGATGTAGGGGAGGAAAGAGCCTCTTCTGTTACCATTGACAGAGGCTCCAAACATTTAGTAAAGAGTTCAGACGTATATTCTAAGCGGATAGAGCCATTCTGACTTAGCGAAGGTGAAAAACGTTGGGTTTCATGCTTGCTTGAAGAACTCTTGAACATTTCCACCTCGCACATCGAGTCTGACAAGATAAAGAGCAATCATTCTTGAGAGGATTAAGCTTTGACTTTTCTTGTTGTGCCATTTTTTGTTATTGGGGTACGAAATATAGAGATCGAGTTTTTCTTTATTGGATCAAATACCTTTTTTCTCGTTTGGTATATCTCTCTTATACAAATGCTGCATACATACCTTTGACCAATTTGTTCAACATGTGTCACAGTTTGGACAACAGAAGCATCTGCAATAGCCTTTGTTTAAAGTTTGAGCAAAACTTCACCTGTCTGTAAATGGATTGCCCAGGCCACTGAGAGTTTCTGTAAGAGACTAGACATTTTCGTGAAAATTCCGCTGCGCACTTCCTGTTTGCTCATGATGGCTGTCTCTGATATCTGATTTGAGTAGAACTAAAATAAAGAACCTCAAAATCTTGACATAAACGAGACATTTCTGGGCCAGCCACCATCCAGGGTCGCAAAGCTTTTGGATTTTCTGTAAGGCCAACTGCAGCCCCATCTGATTTGACCAGAGCATTATTTTGCTCATAAGCATGGCCTATTGCAGGAGATGAAAATTTGTTAAATGTCTAGTGAACCACAAACTGACCTTCTTGAAAGTTAGGTTTTGTAGCAGGACTTAGAACAGGTAACAGTTTAATATCTCTTAAATGCACCGGAAGCCATCTAGCATAATTGGTATGATTCAGAGCGAAAAACATAGGGATAAGTTTTGCCAGTGAAGCCAAACATAGAGTAAAGTTGCCCTCCCATACTAATCTGACAAAAGTAAGTATGTTCAACTCAAGCGTGCAGTGATGTACCAGAACTGAAAACCGGGGCTTTTCGATTGACTGATTGATATTTTGTCACACCAACTTTCAGAGGCTAGAAAATCGTCGTCCAGACACTCTAGATGCAGCTTGGAGAAGGATGTACAAGGCTCATACAGTGATTTGGTGTGCATGGTGTTTCTTTTTTTACATGAGTTGCTTTCAGACAAGTCGGCAGTACCAGACAAAGCTACAACGTTGAGAAAGTGCAAAGGTCCTACTGGAGGCTTCTAACCATTCACTAAGTACTTTGAATTTTGCCATTTCAGTCATGTGATCCGCCAAACAAAATGACGAATTCAATAAGTGGAAGCAGTGCTGTCAATGGTGGTGACGTGTCTTTCTCTGACTCGCTATCAGCATGAAAGGCTGACCAAGAGATATTCAAACTTCCTTCAAATTTTTACCTACCTTTCCTCGAGCTCGTCTGAGCCAACATATAACTTTCATCCGTTCTTCTTCGTTATTGTTATCCTGCAATGCATTGCAGGGAGTATCTGATAAAGCTGGTTCCTTAACAATAAAAACAGCAGGGGGAATATTGGAAAATGATACTTGCGATGTCAAAGACAGACACAAGATTGCTTTCTCCAGGAGCCTGACTGCTTCGGAAATGAAATAGTGGAATCCCTTTCCATGAAATGAATCCTTTGCAGTTGTGGCACTAGGGTTGTGGTCTATGTTATGAACAGCAGCTGTAGTGGAGAGACTTCTTCGAAGAGCCGGAGGGTTCTTTGTACTGCTCCGTCAGACGTTTAGCAACACTTGTAGATATTGCTTACCAACATTGGTTGAGGAACTGCTGTATCTTGGCAGTCAGAAGAAAATGACCGTGTAAATCTTGTTGGCGTACTGAAAATGTTCTTTTGATATGCTTTGCCAGTATTCGATAAACTTCGATGGAAAGGGTAAATATTAGAAAGGGTACATGTAGTGAGCTTGTATGTGATGAAATTTGTACCGGAAGTGCCATAATCGACCGGAAGTTATGAATAGTCTTTACAATTTTACCAACAAAATATCACATATAGAGTTTAGAAGACATATATAAAATAAATTTGCATAAAACGATACTAGATACGCAAACATGCGTTTATGCTAATGTAAATTTACGGAAAATTCAGTCACGGCGGCCATATTGGATTTAAACCGGAAGTAGACTATTTTGCGAGTGCCGCCCTATATGAAATGCATTGAATCACTTTAAACAACATTTGTGCCAAGTTTCATGCTTGTACCATAAAATGCAGTATTCCTTGATTTTTTGCAATAATCGGCAGGACTACATGGAGTAATTTGCATTTCTTATGACGTACTTTCCTGTGCAAAATGGAACTGCGTAGTAAGCTGTTTAAACCTCGGTTTTTAGGCCATAGTATGTGAAAAAGAATATTTGAGGGCACATATGAAACAAAACATGAAAAGAATTTTACTGGTAACGCCTTTTTCTTTAAACAAAAATTCTTCGAAGTCAACTTATGGTTGTTTGCCAGTGGCCTATCTGATTTTTACGACAATTTTCCCCAACCACCCACATATTTCAAATGTCAAGATGTCATATAAAACGATACAACTTTCAAGTGCTTATGTGCGAATTTCACTTTCAGTACGTCCCTCTAAGTTATGACAGCAGAAAATGGTCAATATACATATATTTAGAGGCGTTCTCAGTTAAGCTGGGCCATTAGCTATCAATTTTGTCCTTCGTATTGCCTTTCTTTAAATTTGCCTTTCTTTAAATTACAAAATAACGGTCCTGTTTACCCTCTGACAAGAAGCCCTCTGTCTAAAGAAATAGATAAAAGTACCAAGACATGCATGCGTTTTGTTAGACATTTTAACACTGGTTCGAATAATGATACCCTGGTTTAAAAGGCGACGTTTTTAAGTGTCGCAATATTGCCGTTGCATAGATATGGACGCCGCACGGCTATAAAAGATAAATCACTGCTCATAATCGAGTTCCATTATTAAATTCAGGTGATTTCTTACATATTTCCCCGCTTAAACAATATCTAAAGGGTAGCTTTTGCTATGAAATGAGACTGGGCACTAATGTCGCAAATTTTATGTAACCTACGTCACAGCGGTAAATTCATGATACATGTATTAACTAAAATGGCCTGGCATCATAAAACTTAAAAGATCATACGAAGAAATACGTGCTCCTCAATATTTATATCATCTGTGCAAATTTGCTCCATTTTGTATATTTTACTCGACTTCAAAATACATTACCCCAGCATTTTTCAGTAAGAATGTAACCTTACGTCACGGGCTTTTTTTAAAACTGAGCAAAACAATCGCTCTGAAACTCATGTGCAAAATCCTGCCTAGTAACAGTTACAAGATGGTGTGCTTAGATTTCATGCACTGAAACATAAATCACATAAAAACGTTAAAAATGTGAACTGTAACCTACGTCACACGTAACCTACGTCACAACGTCACTAAGACCACGTTTTGAAAGCGTTGACGTCATTTGATTAAGCAGCGCTTCATAGAAAACCCCTTTCTTCCAAAAAGCAAAGAAAACATTTTAAATTGAAATCAGCCAAAATAATCAAATGTCAGTAGACTAGTAAATGTGTAATGCTACGCATGTCAAAGAAATCGTATGCGACATCGTCCTTCAACGTATCTAAATAACGTCATAAAATACGCCATTTCTAATTGTTAGGGTATGTCTCTCAACATGGTTGGTATTCCATAATCTAAAACTATTTTCTGAAAATATTTTAAAACTTTGAAGCAGATATAATGAGCATTATGGTCGTGATTTTTTCTTGAATTCTTTCATGGTTGTATATATGGCCATTTTTATCCGCGAATGGCCCAGCTTAACTGAGAACGTCCCACTAGCATGTGTCTTTTGATTAGAATATAATTTCGTTTTATTACTTTATATTTTACATTCATGGCTGCTACTTTGCAACTTCCGGCGAGCAGTTTGCACAGTGTCACCCAGTGTCATCGATCATATGATACCAATCGTAAGAAAACATGTCAAGCAAATTAATCCACTAAAAATGATTTCCATTTGGATGTGTATATTTACAATTTATTGATATATACACGCAGTTATAATAACTTTGCACTTATCACCGCATAGCAGAGAAAGAAGCTCGTTTATTTGTTACTTTTATAGAATTTGAATGTGATCTCTATATGAATGTCATATTTCACATTTACAGATCAATAGTATGCGGGTTTTTTTCTCAGAACATATATCATTGTCTCATAGAGCAAACAACAAAAGAGCATAAGCGACTTTCATCCAAAATGTACAGTCCCTTATGTCGTATACGCACGTGCTGTCATGCATGAGTGACTTGGAAATTCTTTTAATGCATAACGGTCTATAGCACTTGAATTTAACTTTCCTATGACATATAAAACAACTGTTGAATAACAAACAGTAAGATACACAAATATACATTATTTTTTAAATCCAGATGAAACGGTCAATATCAGAAGACTCATCTTGATCTACGCTAATGTACTGTATAGGGCTACTGATCTTCAACTACAGCTACAGCGTTACGAATACATTATTTTTTTAAATCCCTTCTTACGTGTATCTTGGTTAAAATAATACTGTAAAGATTTCAAATGTTTAATTTAGAAATATTGCAGAAACTGCGTTACATTTGATTGGCAGACCTATCTAATCAAGTGGAACGGCAGCTGAAAGTAGGCAAAAATTTTCTGCAACCGCTTTCCCGCTTACTCTCAACAGGTTTACATCTTTTTTGATATCACTTTTATCTTGTGCATTAACTCTTTCGGCGCCAAAGTCGCAAAAATGCGACTTTGCAAACAGCGTATATCCAGATCAGCCGGCTCTTAAAAGAGCCGTCTGATCAGGATCTACACTGTTTGCCATTCAAATATGAACTTAAAAAGCCTGATCTTATGAAAAATGTCTTTAGATTGTTAAAATTTCCAGTTACAAATCTGTCGTCTGATGATTTGAGCAGACGAAAATTTGTCGTCTGAAAAATTTGGCGCCGAAAGAGTTAAATCCATAACATAATTCTTTGCAAAACATGTTGTATCAACAAAATGTTTTATCATCTTGTTCTTTTAATTCTACCGAGTATTCAAAATTACCAATGACGACTAGAAAAGTGAAAATATTGCACTTTTGGGGAATTGTACTTCCTGCAATTAAACTTTCATTGTGTTTTACAGAAAATATAAACATGTATAGAGCATTTTATCCGGGTATGAGTAGAAATGAATAATCCCTACCGACAGGCCTCTGAGAATTTGTTTTGTGTGTGTGTGTGTGTGTTTTATCTAATCTATGCCAGGCGTTTTTCCCGCCAGAAAGTTGGAACCGCTAACTTAACTGATGGACCATTATGCCAGTAATTCGGTGGTCCTTTCAATACAGTCAAAGAAAACTGAGCCAGAGTTCTTCAACCGCCAAGAAAAGCAGACGACAATATTACGTCTGCAAATATTCAAAAGTAAATAAATGTATAAGTAATGTTTCATCAAAGCTGTTAGGGTAAATATATACATGTAGCTAACAGTACAGACCCAGATGAAACGGTCAATATCAAAAGACTAATCTTGATCTACCCTACTGTACCGTATAGGGCTATCTTCAACTACAGCTGCATCGTTAGTTTATTCGGAAAAAGCTTAAGGTATTTAGCTCTATTCATGCGTATAAAGCTATTGTGCGAAGAGTAGTGCTATTTGGAGCATGATATGTTTTCCTCCGAATAGAGATACCTTGGGCTTGTCATCCTAGATCACAGAGACAGCAAAGATTCAATGCTACAGAAACGCTGAATGAAATTTTCGAGTTGTTTATCTTCTGTGATTTCCTTCATCCGCCTCTGTTTCAGAGTCCATTCGAGTAGTACTGAGGTCCATGCCTGAGCGGCAATGCATGTGCAAAGTGTATAAGTTTCTGACGAAACAGTCCATTTTATTTATTAATCAAACTGTTTCCTTTTTTGTCGAGAAACGGCAAAAATAGAACAGAGTTTCGCACAACGTGTCTGGGTCTTGGGCGGCGATCCATATCAAATTAGATATATAAAGCCTGATTTTTTATTATTATTACTATCATAATTATTTCAGTTTTTCCTTTTAGATTTTTTTGGAAAGCTTCCGAGGTAATCGCTACATGTACCTGTCACCAAGTAGACTGCTACGCTAAGTAACTCGAGAGTCCTGCAGGTATCATCCATAAATCGGTGTTAGTTCCCCTGTTTACCAGTGACTGTCACGCGATAGCGATATTAAAATAGTTCGGGATGTCTGCAGTATGAATG
This sequence comes from Ctena decussata, assembly GCA_963989385.1. Taxonomy (NCBI): domain Eukaryota; kingdom Metazoa; phylum Mollusca; class Bivalvia; order Lucinida; family Lucinidae; genus Ctena; species Ctena decussata. Next base: position 57,033,513 of record OZ022504.1, read on the forward strand.
ATATGAAAGGTAGAAAAGATGATTTCGTGATAGAATGACGTTAATTTTTATTATGAATATTGACAGTCAACATGCAATTACCAAATCACTAATACATATATGCTAAAATAAACATACACACATACATGTATACATTTATACACATACATACTCACACAGTCACATGTACATACAAGTTTTCATTTCATATTATTTCTTTCTTATTTTCATTCTTTCATTTATTTCGTTATTATTATTATCATCATCATCATTATTTTTTTATTATCATTATTTGTAAAATGGCGGACGCTAAGGGAATCAAAACGCAACTTAAGCTACTCCGTTGTTCAAGAGAGGACAACCATGCTCTCGTATAACTCACCGGGTATATCGGTTAGCATGGCTAGTGCCAAAGGTATTTATGATTGGATACGTAAAACTTCTATTTATTTTGAAACAGATATATAGGTTTTATAATGACATTCATTCTTTAATACTGATAATGATTACTGAGATATTGCACACAACTATAATTGAGCCGCGACACAAGCCAACCATCAAAGTGGTTGTGCACCCAGCGAAGACTCAGATCAGCCTGGGCATTCGCCCAGTCTAATCAGAGTCTTCGTCGCTGTCCGCGTAGAGGTAGCTAAGATCCTTAGCTACCCTTTAAGCGCTTAGCGTAGAGTCTGATCAGACAGGGCGGACGCCAAGGCTGATCTGAGTCTGCGCTGGGCGCACACTTTGTTGTTTTTTACGTCTCACGGCTCATATAGGTTTGTTCAAGTAAAACAAAAACGTTCAACGTTACAAGTCTCGAATACTGATACTACAGGATAACCTATTGGATGTACTAAGCGTTCGACGGCACATAATGAATGAATGAATGAATGACAATTAAATAAACTGATTACTGAATTAATCAATCAATCAAGCAATCAATTTATAAATAAATAATTTGAATGAAATTCCATAAACGATGAGAGAGACTTCGGAAAGTGTGTGTTAGCTACCGGTAGTGTTTTGCGGGGTTGGGGTGCTTTTTTAAACTGATGAGTACGACAATAATAAGTTAAAGATACAGAATGCAACATACATTCTGACCGACTTTTATCAATGATTGTTGCAACATTATCAATATCAGTCTCATGTATCCAAATGGTGATAACGCAGCCTAATTATCTTAATCGATTGTATGTTCCCTAATTTGGATGCAGAACATACTTTGTGCTGTGGTAAGGAAAAGGTACCAACACGTTCGGAACATGTTGGTACCTTTTCCTTGCCACAGACCACGGTTCGCAGGGGTTTGTCAGGCACCCGATCTGCAATCCTGAGCATCCTGGCTGAAGTCTTTGTTCATGCGAGTTGATAATTTCACAATTTTACAGTTTTTTATATAGACCAAACCCATAAATAAGAGGTGGTTCTAAGAATTTTCCCGTTATATCTCCATCAAACTTAAGTGGGCCCTCAGTAGCACTGTCTCGGCTCGCCTTTCTGTCGTGGAGTCCCAATATGCGTTTACGCAGAGCTACCTCTGTTTCTTAATTCCAGTAAAATGACTGTTGTGACGCCCATATTGAGCCATCAAGTAAATGGGGGCGTCACAACAGTCATTTTACTGCAAGTCAGGGAAACAATATACCTATTGTCAATAAAAAGATCTTATAAAGACACACCACCATCTTTTATATTTAAAGGGTCATCAGAGCTCTAGATAAGAGGGGGTATTTGATGATAATTAAGGATAATTTTTCTTATTTCTCATCGAAACCATATGTTGTGACCCCTCATCTGAACCGTCTCACTGATGGTTTTATGCAGAATTAACAAAAATTATCCCTAATTATCATCAAATACTCTCTCTTATCTAGAGCTCTGGTCATGAAAAGCTCTTGAAAGTATTGTAAAGTGCTTAAACGCTAGATATCGTTGTCAGTAAAGAGTGTGTGTATGGTTTTTGATTTATAGCGCGAATTCAATAGTTATGAATTTTTGCGCCGCATAACCCTATGGAAAAGGACCATATCATTTCGGCTGGGCACGGAATGTATGTGGGTAGACGGCTGGAACGGTGGGTGGCGGGGATCCCTCTGTCGAAAAGATGAATGGATGACTTGCGAATTTACGTCCTTTTCCACAGTATCTCAGTCATATCAGGACGATTGGAGGTTGATAATGAAAGGCTGTGTGCAATGGAGCCCAATTTACGGCTGCACAGATATCCGCTTTCAGCAGGAATCAAAACCTAAATGCTAGATCAAAAAGCCAGCGCTTAACCCACTGACCTATCGGGGCTCCTCCCTCTGTCCAAAGGCTACAAATCATGTCCTGTTTTTCCGTAAATCTGAGATAATTTTAACGACAGCCCAAACATATGATCCTGGTATACAGTCTCAATCTCCATTTCATGAATGACTGTTAAGAAACCCATGTTTTTTTCTTTTCTCCTTCTTCTCGTTAACAGTGACATTGCATTTGAGAATGATTCATAGCAGTTTCTGCTTTAGCAGTCGAGTTGCTAATCAGGGGCCGGTTGTTCAAAACTAACGATGTCGTTAGTTAACGCTTCGTTAAAATTTCAAACATTAATATCTCAAATATGCCAATATTTTTTGTGAAAAAATGTGAGAAGCTTTTGCATTGCAAAAGTTTCTCACAATTTTTCAACAACAAAAATATCAGTGTTTTTGGTTATAAAGCCATGAGACACTTAACGAGCTGACCTCTTAACGAGCTCGTTAGGCTAACGATGCTTTGAACAACTGGGCCCAGAACGTTTAAAGACTCTTGTCCCCTGTAACGTCCGATCATCTATTGTCCAGAGATTACTGGAAGAGACAGAGACAAGGAAATCACGGCGGCTGGTTTTAAAGATTTTGTCGCATGAGACTTCAATAATCTGAAAACGAGCCTGAGAGTTATTAGTTGAGGGCTAAACATCATAATTGTTGATTAGGCCTACTTGTCTTTATAAAACAGAAATCCATTTAATTAAGTGATAACCCTTTTTTTACTATACATTTCCAGCTAATATTTCAGTAGTACTAGCTTGTTAATTTCATCTTGTGCATGAATTTTACATGACTGACCCTCATCAGAAGCCAATGGTGACATTTCCTGTACATCACTGGCTGTCAATTTCATATTCTGCATTTAATTTCTGCCTTCAGTTTACTGTTGTTGAAATCGCCATGACTGGTCTGTACTAAAAATGATTAACAGATTGAAACATCTTCCAGAGCCTAGGCATCAGGCCGAGATAGAAAAATCTGAGGGATATTCTTGTCCAGTTAGTAAGATCGCGCTTAAAAAATAAATGTACAACGGTTACCGTAGAACCGTTCCACCGACTTAACTACGTAACGTTGTTCTGCTTACTGGCTGCATCTAATAGCCAGAACAAGGATTTTATTGCATAACAACAAATGAACATCTAGAGGGAAAGGATGGGGATCAGACTGAAGTAATGCATACTCACTTTTTACCATCTTTTGGGTCATCTTCTGTGTAATTAATTTCCGCAGTTCCATTTCCTAACAATGGTTGCTTTTCTTCGTCTCTGTCCATATTTTAACCTTTCTCAGGTAAATATGCACTTCTGTTAAATTATGTGCGAAAAGCTAAACAAGGTAAATCCAATCCGCTTACACCAATGAAGGAACGTGTCGTTTTCTGATGAATATGCTGTTTTCATTGATTTTTTTTTAATTCTTGAGTTTGCGTGTCAGATCACTAAATATAGTGGTGACAGTGAATATGAAATCCTTTAAATGATTTCAACATGCAAATTACCATAACCTATATGTTTGAGCAAAGTTTGAATTTAAGTAAACAAGCGGTGCATAAAGTACAGTTTGCCTATAGTACACATGAAACATAATGAGGCCTCGCTTCAAGAAAATGTACCCTTTGACATGCGCGAATAGCGAAAGCTCAGATAAGAGGTTTCGCTTTTCGCTATGAAATTTCCTTAGTTTCCACAGATTCACTGAAAATAGGGTAGACTATGATCAGACTGAGGAAACGAACAGGCTTATCCGGGTCATCGCTGTAGCATAAGTAATAATACTTTTTAATTTGTGTATAAAGCATATAATACTGTTTACCATATAGGCTATAAAATATTAGTCATAACCAAATCGTCCCCATTATAACGGGTTATAGTTAGTGTATTGAAAAAAGAGCTTTAGAGTATGCGAACGGTAAAGTCACTAATCAGCCTGTGCCTCGCATAAGGTGGTGATTTGTGGGAATTACAAAATCTGAATAAGACCATAAAAGATAGCGTATCTGCCTGAAAGTTGGCAGACTTCTTATTTTTGTTGTTCTCTACAGTTTAGAATACATGCTATGTTTTTATAAGGAAAGATCAAAGGGTAATTTTCTGCGCAAAAATTAAAAACAAAATATCATTGTTATAGGTCGTGGAGGGGCGCCGTAGTCGAGTGGTTAGAGTGACTCGGTTGTGGTGCAGAAAATGGCCAGAAGGTCGTGAGTTCGCGGCTCACCGTCGCCATCCGACGACTGGAAAACTCTGTCAACCCAGCAGTAAATGGGTACCTTTTTTCGAATCAGGGAAGCATAAGGCAGCGAAAGGAGAGAGATGGGCTCCGCCTTTCATCAGCTGTGCCCAAGATACAGTTGGTCTCTAACCCCCACTGCCCCTACGGCTATTAGGCTATCAACCCGTACCCAGTGACCCATTCGACGACACCTGAACGAGATGGAGACGTTTCCAGCTAACACGTGTTGAAGACGTGTAGGTCACCCAAAAAGCGTTACAAATCAAAGACGTCTAGTACGTTTGTACTTCGTCTTCATTTGGTGTTCCGAATGTGTGGCAAACCGCAACGAGACATTCAAACTCTATAACGAAAACGTTTTAAAACGTGTGTACTTCATCTTCGAGACGTGTAGAAGACCTTATGCCAACTTTACATGAGTACGTTTTTAACACGTTTGAACTCGTGTTTAAGACGTAAACGTCACCCAAAAAGCGTTACAAATCAAAGACGTCCAGTAGTTTGCACTTCGTTTTCGTAACGTGTAAAAGGCCATATGAAAACCTTAGATGAGCACGTTTCTAACACGTTTGGATTCGTGTTTAAGACGTGTACGTCACTCGAAAAGCGTTACAAATTAAAGACGTCAAATACGTTTTTACTTTGTCTTCGTAACGTGTAGAAGACCATATGAATACCACACACGAGCACGTTTTTATAACGTTTTAACACGTGTTTAAGACGTATACGTCACCCAAAAAGCGTTACAAATTAAAGACGTCCAGTACGTTTGTGGTTCGTTTTCGTAACGTGTAAAAGACCATATGAAAACCTTACAAGAGCACGTTTTCAACACGTTTGAACTCGTGTTTAAGATGTGTATGTCTCCAAAAAAGCGTTACAAATCAAAGACGTCCATTACGTTTGTACTTCGTTTTCGTAACGTGTAGAAGACCGTATAAAAATCTTGCATGAGAACGTTTTAAGACGGTTATCCCAAATCAACGACGACTTCATTTGATGTTCGAAATGTTTGGAAAACTGCAACCAAACGTAGGTAATCTGTAATGAGCACCTTTTTTTGAAACGTGTGTGACTGACTCCTTCATAACCCTAATTTGGTCGCGACGTTTTCAAATAACACGTTTTGAAGACGTGTCCGTCAATCCAAAGGTGTTACAAAACAGACATTTATAACTCCTCTTTATTTGGTCTTGCAAACGTTTGGAAAATTGGAGTACACCTAACATGACCACTTTTCGTAAGGTTTTAAATTGTGTTCAAAACATGTCATGAAATACACCTTCAATTAGTGAATGAGTGAGTGAACTCGGGTTCAACGTCCCACCAACAACGAGGTCGCATGGAGACGGGACTTTGGTCTAAAGTCTCATCCGAAAGACCGGGGAAGCGGGGGATCGATCTTGTGACCCCTGGAGTGGTAGTCTGGAGTGTTATCCACTACGCTACAGCCGCTTCATATTCAATTAGTGTTCACAAGGTGGACAATCACTTGACTTTTCAAAATCAATTATTTTGTGCCAGTACTCGAAAAAAAGCAAAAAAAAAAAAAAAATCGGTCACCCGATTTATTAAGTTTCTTAATACTAACTGGATTGCATTCAATAAGCGGCAGAATTATGTTGAACTGGGTATTTTGAATTGATAAAACCACAGTGCACAAGAAAACAAACTCGTTTCATAGAAGTACTGGGGATATGCCCCGTGAACACTCGTCCAGATTTTAAGAAATTATAACCGATTTGCTTACTAGTTCTGTCCAAATACCAATAAAAATCAATAAAAGTCACGTGATTGTCCACCCTGGTTCTGAATGTACATGTAGAAAAGTATAACAAAACATTGCAAATATGAAAGAAACTGTAATGAACATATAAAAAAGAACAACAACAAAAAAAAAAATTCTAATATAATTTTCTTTAAAAACACAACACTAAACTTATTATTAACTATGACTGTTAAGTCCACTACTGTAGACATCCTCGGAGTGACTGATGACTTGATTACGTTTCACTTGCGGGCGAGAACTTCGTGCATTTGCGCCAATTTTCCGAATATTGGCGAAAAAAGGGTCGCAGATCTTGGATTAGAAGGCCCCTGATCCCTGTCCTTAGCCACCCATTGTGACCGTATGTGTAAAAAATGCGACCACAGACCATGCAAAACCAACAAATAGACTGGGAAGAGATAGAATAGTAGAAAGGAAAAGTAATAGGAGAATGAGAAAGACCAAGGAGGCGAGACACATACATTTACAAGGGGCCGCTATCAAAAGGGACCTGGGGCCTTCCAATCCGCGATCTGCGACCCTCTTTTCACCAGTTTACGTAAAACTGGCGGAAATACACGAGGTTCTCAGCTGCGAATGAAACATGATCAAGTCATCGGTCACTACGGGGATGTCCACAGTAGTGGACAAAACTTTCAATGTTAAAAATAAGGTTAGTGTTGTGTTTTAAAGAAAATTATATTTGAAATATGGATTTAGCGACACGATGAACAATTTCAGAAACATCTGGAAGTGTTCCATTGTACGTCACCTAGATGAGACGGAGATGTTATTCAAATCGTGTCAATAACTAAAAAAATACAGGTGTATCCAGCCATCATTAATAGCTCAAATAACACGGGTGTATACAGTTAATCCCCCATCATCCCCTTCACTGTTGCTTAAGATGATTCAGTACGTTCATTGTTAGTATTTTCACTTATAGCAGCATTATCAGAGAAACCTTCATCGTTCACACTGGCATCATCTGATAACAACATATGCAGACTTCTTCCACGCAAAATTTTCTTTTCTGTTTGTCGCGACTTGGTAGGAGATGCACGAGGCTGGGATGCAGCATGATCCTCGCCTACATATGTGTCCGACGAACTGTTCTCCGACGCAGAATGAATTCACAAAGTTGTCCCGGCATTGTATGGTAATACCCATAGAAGTATCGGCGGTTGTGGGCTGTATCCAAAGTCATCATTAGATGAAGTAGTATCACCCTGTTGCGCCATTTCTACCATACGTCTAATTTCCATTTGTACACGTCTTCTTCTACATGCCACCAGCGCTCTAGACTAAGGGGGCATCGTTTATCTGCAAGTTAACAATTTAATGTAAAGCTTTTGTAGAAATTATACTGTTCAACATCTAAAGGTCTTTTGCTCAATTGCAACTTGTCTTATGAATTTTTTGATATGATTTACCCTGCTGCTTGGGGTGGGGCACAGAGAGAGTGGGTGGGGGTACTACAGATTTCTCATGATTTATTGATTTTAGGTCCAGTAAACACTTTAAGATGTCAATACAGAAAATGGATTTCTTGGAACAATCCTTTCGTTCTAAATGATTGACAAACATTACGGAAACGTCTCCGTAATGACTTGGTAGTGTCCATAAATTCAAATATTTTAACTGTTTTAATAATAAATATCAATTTTTGAAAATGATTTTTCAGTTTTCATAAAAAATGTTAATTGGATCAATATTGGTTAAAACAGTATTGATGAACATTGAATTTCATACTACGTGCATTAAGTTTGATTTTTTTCCCATACCTCATCAAACCTCCTTTTTACTATATAAGTGGAGGTTTGATGTGTTCTATGATGAAATCGTCTCAACGACTTTCAAAACACGTTTCGCCTACCGAGGTTTTGATGTTAAAAACAGATTTACCGTATAGGTTTAATCATTTATTCGTTCTTACAAAATGTATCATCAGACGGTGAAAACGGATAATCTTTACATGCCTTTCAAATGGTCATATTCGCAGTAAATATTGTTCTTTAAAACATAAAAGAAAAGCATTTTGCTTGTTTAAGATTACCAGACTCATTGTTGAATATAGCCTACACTGCTGCACAACGTCTTATAAACATTCATACCCGGTCAGATTTACTGCAGAGAGAAAGCGAGAGAGAGAGAGAGAGAGAGAGAGAGAGAGAGAGAGAGAGACTCCTTTCTAACTGTCTGACTTTGAACGAAGATTCGACAATACTTAAGAAAGCGTCTCGATGACGTTTAAAATACGTTTCGGCTACCGAGTTTTGGGCGATGGAGTAGATTTCAGTTTATGTTTAAACGTTATATTTTTTAAACAAACAGGTATTATCAGACGCTGAAAGGGGAGGACTTGACAAGTAATACAAATTGTCAATTCGTTCAAATTGCATAATGATATCAACTATTAGATCTTCCTTGAAAACTACAAAATAAAGTCCTCTGCCTAGACTCATTTATAATTAATTTCAATTGTCATAATGACATCAGTTATTGGGTCTTCTTTAAAAGCTACAAGAAGAAAGAACCTCTTCTGCTTAGACCCAGTGTTGAGCATATAAACACTGCTTCAAAACGTCTTGGAAACGTTCATTACACGTTATTTTCACCCCCTGAAGAAGACAGAGAGATAGAAAGATCGAAAGAGCGAGAGAGAGAGAGAATTTTGAACGAAGTTTCGCCAAGACTGAAAACTGTCTCAATGACGTTCAAAATACGTTTCGGCTTCCGCCGAGGTTTTGTGCGATGAGTAGATTTCAGTCTATATTTAAACGCTCATTCATCTTAACAAAAGGTATCATGAGACGTTTAAAAGGACTGAACTTGAAAATTCGTTCAAATTGTCAAATTGGCATATGCTATAAGCTGCTCTTTCAAAAGAACTACAAAAAAGTTCTTCGAATTCGACTTAAATGTCTAGGAAACGTTCATATCAAGAGGGAAAGAGAGAGACAGACAGAGACAGAAACAGATAGATCACAGAAAATGATTACCGTAGAACAATCCTTTCAAGCTTTCGTAATGACTCTGAACGAAGAACCGACAAAAAGACTGAAACGAAGCCACTTAATGACGTTCGAAACACGTTTCGGCTATAGAAGCTGCGGCGATAAAATTGATTTGTATGTTTAAAACATTTTAGTCAGTTTTTGGCGGAATAGATCAAAAGGTGAAAACGGCATAACTTGACAGTATATTCAAAATATCATATTTGCATTAAAGACAAGGTCTTCTTTAAAAGCTTAAATTAAAATCGCTGCTTCCAAAACGTCTTTGAAACGTTCATAACACGTCATTTTCACTTGTGTGTGTGTGTGTGTGTGTGTGTGTGTGTGTGTGTGTGTGTGTGTGTGTGTGTGAGGTGGTTATTGAAAAGGAGTAGTATTATATAACCCCTTTCAACTTTCTAAGTGATTCGGAACGAAGATTTTGAAAAAAAAAAAGACTCAAAGAAAGCGTCTAAACGACGTTCAAAAAACGTTTCAGTTGCCGATGTTTTGACGATAAAATAGCTTTATACGCTTGCATATTTGACCGCATTTAAAAACTACAAAAACAAAGTCCTCTGATGATTGAAATCACCAGACTCTTTCGGGAAAAAAGCCTACACCGCAACAAAACGCATTGCCTTGCGTACGTCATATTCTTCGAAGATTGTCAGTATTTTAATGCTACCTATCAGCGATAATGCAACAAAACGTCTTTGATATTCAACTTTAAAGGCTAAACGAAAGCGTCTCAGCGACGTGCAAAACACGTCATCGCTACCAAGGTTTGAGCGAGACTCTATATATAACAATACAGATAAAAAGTAAAATGAGATAATGAAAATCTAGCATAAACGTCCCTGCGACGTTCCAAACACGTCGCGGCTTCCAATGTTAGGACGGGAAAAGAGATTTTTGAAAGTGTTTTCAAATTTTATTAATTTTTACAACATGCATTTTTAGCCGGTCGCAGACGTTCCATCTATATTATATGACTTATATTTTAAAACCAAATTACACCTACCACTCTTAAAGGCATCTTTCAACGTTTACGACGCTGAGAGAGAGAGAGAGAGAGTATTGATCAGTTCATTCTAGTATTCAAAATGATTTTTGAATGGTCTGACATAAAAGACAGAGAGTAAACGTCTCTACGACGTTCAGGTCACGTCTCTTCTTCCACGTTTAGAGCGGGAAAATGTGTTTTTACATAGTTTTATTCATTTTTATTGAAAGTATCAACAGACAGGGAATGCATCACGTTAAACGGCAATGTTGCATTCATAATTTTAGATGTTCCATACAAATAGTTTATCAAAACATGCACTTACCGCTCTAAAAAGCAATTTAGTCCACCACCTGCACCATTCAATATGGCGACGACAAATATCCGGATGAAAGATCACGTGGACTTTATCAGCGCTTTTAAGACGTCTTCCAGACATATTAAAGACGTATTTATTCCATTCCTAAAATCATCGAGAGTTTGTCACATATTTATATTATTTTATTACTCATTACTATTTCTATATCAAGTATGTATGGTTTGGAGACAATTCAGCATTACTTTACACTAGTTTCCAACAAGTTTTGCTCACGTGTCCCGAGTGAATACCTAATGACTACGTCTTAAATACGTTTTAGAAGCGTCATACATTACGATATCATCATTTTACTATAAAGGGCGAGACTAACATATAATTTACAACTTTTCATATACCCATGACCAACAAAAGGTTAAAAAAAAACGAGTCACACCATTTTTGCTTGAGCGTCTCCGCTTAGTGTTCAAATGGTGTTGGGTACCAAAACGTTTTCGAGATGTCCTGCAGACGTCCGTTTTCATGAAAAACGTCTGGAACACCTGTCCCAGACGTATGGCAAACCAATACTCACAGAAGACGTCGCCGTCACCAAAACGTATGGTTCACTGGGTATAGACTGGCTACGTGGAAACGCGTGTAGCACGGGCAAGTGTACTCGTAAATCGTATAGCACGGAGAAACACGGCGTAGGACGGCAATTGTTTACGAGTGACTTTTCAGAAAATGTTAGATTTCACCGACAAATTAAGATCTAAGTTTCATCTAACGCTTTTTAATTTCAACCAATATATCTTTCATATACCAACAATGGTTTATTTGGCAAAACTTACACTATTTTTTTAAATATGCTGCCACAAAGTCAAGCTCACCACTTTCCCTTCAAACAGCTCTTTCAGGGAGGCAATATTATTGACAATTCTATTTTTTACTTGTTAATCATGCATCAGCATCTTCAGCAAGTTAGAATCCCTACGCTGAACCGACCAGAATCAAACATAAATTGCGAATATACCTCAATGGGCGCTGCGGGATAACACGGGTGTGGCAACGGAGTAACACGGCTCAGTGTTTCCGAAAGACTACGGTATAAAACGGGCACCGTTTTTCTTTTGAAATCATGAAAAGGGAAGAAATGAATAATGTGAACTTGTTTGTTTCCGGAAATCTTTAACTTTTAATAGACGAAGTAGTTGTAAAGCCGAGAATCCATTTATACACGGTGCGAGGTCCCTGTACGTGTCTACATCTTTAAGTAGATGGGCAGGCAAAAACTGAATGGTTTCCAAAGTACGAACATGTCTCAGTGATTTTGACTGCCTCTCATATATACGGGTACGGGCAGGGGCGCGGACCACTGATCATGTACTGGGTTCCTGGCTTGAGCTTAGACTTTTGCATCTTCATCAATAAACGTCTCAATTTAGCTTGCGACACGCAACATGGTACTTATGAGACATGCGAATAGCAAAGGTTCAGATCAGTCTGCATCTTTGCAGTCTAATCAGAGTCTTTGCTGCTAACAAAGACCATAGGTGGGTCCTAAGAATTTTACAGGCACAAAATGAAGGCTGTTCGTAGATGCATGGACTCATAGACTGGTTTGAGTCTTTGCTGTTCGCGGATAGTTACCCAAACTTATTGTGTGACGCGGCTCATATGTGCGAAACTGGCCGGAGTAGAGTACCTGAAGAGCACTAACTGTGTACGCTCGTTGTGTGTGAGCAACAGCTAAGCTAAGCCCATCCTGAACACCCATGCAGTCTTACGTGGCTTGGTGTATTTCAACTAATATGTAGAATGGATGGATGACTTGCGATTTTACGTCCTTTTCAACATTATTTCAGTCATATCAGGACGATGTGAGGATGATAATGAAAGGCTGAGTGCAATGGAACCCCGTTTACGGTAGGAAAGATTCTCGCCTCAAGCGGTATTCGAACCCGGTCCGCTAGATCAGTAGGCCAGCGTTTAACCCACTGAGCTCCGGGGCTCCAATTAATATGTTGAACTTTCAAACTGCTGTCAAAGGATTTGATTGCACATATGTCTTTGCAGCCGCGGTGGTAATACCGAGAATTCAGTCGACAGCATTACCGTTGACGGTAAATGTTACTTTTGTTAATAGCTGGCGACCGAGCTGATACTGTTGTAATTACCTCGGTCCACAGCCATTTTGTCATGTGGGGTAAATGAACGGCTCGGTCGACAGCACAGATTGAGAAATTGGTATTACCACCGTGTAAGATCTAGGTAGACTGTATTTTAAAATGCAGATTCCACAGAGTTCATACATGTTGTATGCAAATAGCAAAGGGCCGGACCAAACTGTGTGGATGCGTAGGCTGGTTTTAGTCTTTGCTGTTTGCCTATACATTGAGCATCCTTTCTCCATGTTGCAGCTCGTATTACGATCAGTCTTTATTGCTTGCATCAACAATTCGCTGAAGAAGAAGAATCTACGGTATCACATTTACAGACACATTTTAGTTGCGCATGCTAGTCTGAATCTTTCAACAAAGCCTGTCTATGCCATTCGAGAATATCAAAGACGCAAATCGGCCTGTGCGTTCTCGCAGTTTTGTTCGCTGCTTACGTAGTGTGATACCCATCTCAATAGGTGTGGACGAAAAACACATCACTCTTGGCTAATTTGGTGGCCTTGAACGTTTCGCTACTCTGCCTGCCTTGTGCAAATGCATGTGTCGATGTATATTTGAACAAATAATGTTCTTTTTTTTTCTTTTTCAATACCTTCATATTGTCGGGGGAGCCGGTTAAGCGCTGGCCTGCTGATCTAGAGGACCCGGGTTCAAGCCCCGCTGTAGACGGGAATCTTTTCAATCGTAAACGGGGTTCCATTGCACTCAGCCTTTCATTATCACCTGTCCATCGTCCTGATATGACTGAAATACTGTTAAAAAGGACGTTAAAGTCGTAAGTCATCCATCCATCCATATTTTCGGGCAGTGTGAAACGGTCTTTACAGTAATACTGGAGGTAAAGACAATGTACATGGCCTGTGTTTGTCTAAGAAATCGTTCATTGTCTACTACTAGTCTAAAACAGGATTCTATTCTGCTCCAGATGGGACAAAAAGACTGAAACGGAAAGAATTTATTTTTGCGTTACCCGGGTTATACCGATGCCTGCTCCGGGTAAAGCCGTAACCGTCACGGAAAGGTATCCGTTATTACACCGTGACTTTGAAAATGGGTGTTGTCTTGCATTAATCCATTTCAAGGTGGCATCATAAAAAATCTTGTTGAAACTTTCATTGACAAATGCCTAAAACATATTTGTATTGAATTATGTGTTTATATCAAGATTTTATTGACCTATAGTGAGAATAAACATCGAAGATATAACGTGGTAAATTTTAAACGTTTTTATGACTTCAACAGCTCTAGAATACAGTATGAGCATAAATTCGGATTTCAAAGTTTGGTGTATATACTCACCAAGGTTTAACAAGCCAAGTTTAGTAAAACAGCATGTCAACCTACTTCTTTCCTTTTTGTCTTTGTCATCTAATAGTGCTGCAGCTATGTAGCAATATGTAGCATATTTTTGGAGGTACCCATACCAGAAGGGTAACAAATACTCTTATATACCAAATTAAAGCTTGGCATCTGCTTATTTCAAAATCAGATGATGCCATTTCTGAAATTTTGTGCGAATTTTTTTACGGCCCTTCAAAACTAAGTACCCTATATAAACAGTACTTGCTTACGGTGTTTCCTATGCTGATATAATCCTATTATTATGTATTACAAATGTTCTAAATTCACTTAAGAGTGGGGAAAATGAAGAGATATAAAATACTGGAACTAGAATGAAAACATGTAGTCCCTTTTTCGATCTATTTAAGAGGTCACTGAGTACAGAAGTCACGAAAACCCATTACATCGGTATGATATACAAATAGAGGCAATAAAAATTAACCCTATTCTACATTTTTGTATAAATTTAGTAAAGTCCTACCCTTATTTATTGTTCTGAAGTTGATTTAATATAACATCTAACAAAAAAGGGTGGATCTACATCATTTTCTCTGTTTGCACCATTCTTAAAAGACAATGCAAGATAATCTACCTGTGCTTACTAAAGACATTTGTGTTAAATCCTTGAATCAACAAACAATCATAGAACACTATTATTTGTTAGAATGATCCAAATTCAGTGCCAATATAAGACATGATTGATGTAGGCCAAGAATGCATCTACCTGCAGCCTTGTCTACAGATGTTTATGAGGGTTAACCCTTAGAGTGCTAAGCGCGACTATAGTCACCCTCGAGGGGTAGGTCACTTTGAGAGCCTGTGAGGCACACTAGACATCAAGTACCCCCCCCCCCCCCCCCCCCATCATATGCGGTTGTCCTATGCGGGAATCTGCTTTCTACTAGAGCAAGGTTTTACTCACCTAACTGATTTGTTGACTTTAAAACTCAGAGAAAACGTCAAAAATTTATGATATTTTCAACATCAGCTTTTCAGGTGGCTATCCCTATTTACTTGATCCCGATTTTCTGACAACTAAACTTCATCCTTCCAAACTTTCTCTCTTGATAAATATTCAGCAATAACACCGGCCCTCAGACAAGCAATTACTTTTGTCATACAAAGCATATCACTGGCGCTAATATCTTGTACTATTTTTTAAGTGTCTATGTCGGTTCCTGGGTGTATCATGTGACATCCAAATATGGAAGGTTGCGTGACCTTGGTAACTTCCTGTAATGGCTGCGCCCACATCGTTGTTATTGATTGAAAATTTCAAGCAAATCGACCAGAGTTTGTGCATGTTATGGCTTCTGGGATACCCCTACCCCCAGTTTAGGGCCAGGTGAATTATTTTCCTAGCCTTCTAGCCCTCTAAGGGTTAACCATAGGTAAGCAGCTCATCATATATTAAGGAGAGATTATTTTCTTTCAGTCTACATATAACCACATCATGGTAAAACTGTAGTTGCATTTTCACACATTCTATTCTGATTCACTTTCAGAACCACCTGTATTTTGCACTGACATAGTGTAAATGTTTGTGCATAACTGGTTTTCATCCTGGGAATCCCAGTGAACTGCTGCTTTGCATTCACAGGCTAGTGTACTGGGTTGCTCATTGTGAAAACACGTGCAATTATCATCACAGAGACTATTCTTGCAATTACATGCTAAGTCATTTAAAAGCTCTGGAGCGGCTGGTGACTGGTTCATCATCTGAGGACGCATGCAGAGTGTCCCATTAGTATGTTCAAACATCTCATAACCATAATCTGTTGGTGGGGGGAGCATGTTTGTTGTTTCCAAGCAACTTTTCCAGACCATAAGCTGAAAGGTGCAGCGTAGAAGATGCAGATAGAAACTGTTCTCTGTTGGTGTTGGGGGAAGCTTTTTTGGTGGAACTTTTTTCGCTGCCTTGATACATTTAATCTCATTCAGGGATGTACAGTCTGGCTTTCCATACAGAGCTCCAACAAATTGAGTACAAGCAAGCTTTTGAAACTTTGACAAGGGCCCAATGCCAAGATCTTTCAGCCCCTGAAATTTCGATGCACTCTGTATCATGAGTTTGAAAACTGACTTTTTACCAATCCCAAAGAAAGCACTGCATGTGTCACATCCAGTCAGGCAGTATACAGCGAGCAGTATGGCACATTGTGCCTCTGTAAGACAGTTGAATATAATATGAACAGTGTTACGAAATGGATCTAATCGTCCACTATGTCGTCGAGATTATTTTAATCCTTTCAATCAGTAGAGCTACAGTTTTTAGGGCAACTGTGGTAATAAAACGTTTACGGAAATTGTGACTACGTTATGCATGGGTTGTTTGTGAATACCTCTCGTGGACAGCATATTGCATGATTTTAAGGTGAATACCTGCACGAGTCTTTTGATTGTGAAAAGCGCTTTGCATGATTTTAATGTGAGACGCATAGTATTTATACGCCTATCTTTTAATGAAAAGTTAGACGTGGCTGTTTAATTCTTGATGGATGTTATATTGTTGTGTGCCCAGATTCTGTGTTAAGACCTAGAAGGGTAAGATTTTATTATATTTATTTAGAATAGTTTGGCTAAGAATGAAAAATGTGACTTCTGATTGATATGGTATGATTATATGTGTCGACTGATTTGATTTTGTTGGCAGTGATCAGGCTGCGCATGTGTCGACCGATTTTGTTAGTAAGCATGCTGCGCATAATATTATGATTATATGTGTCGACTGATTTGATTTTGTTGGCAGTGATCAGGCTGCGCATGTGTCGACCGATTTTGTTAGTAAGCATGCTGCGCATAATATTTGTATATTAGGAAGTTTTGTAAATTTCGGAAATAGTTTATATCACTGATGTTGGTTGCAATGGTGTGCGTCTATTTGACGTCCAGTGAATTGCATTCATGTTATTCATGTGACGTCAGTTGCATTCATGTTATTGCGACGTCAGCACTTTTATATTAGTTTCACTGGTGTCCAGTGACGTCAAATGCATTCATATTATTCATGTGACGTCAGTTGCATTCATGTTATTCATATGAAGTCAGTTGCATCATGTTATTGCGACGTCAGCACTTTTTATATTAGTTTCACGTATACGTGGCCTATAGAAGTAGATTGATTTGTAATGGAACTAATTTATATACTCGTGACGTCAATTGACGCCATAGCATGCACCGCATTAAGGGTTTTTTCCATAAGTTATAATGGTAACATTTGGTCATCATGCGTTTGATTTGCCTTCATTAGACGGCGTCATATGGTATAACATCATTGATGTCATGATGTCAGATCAAACGTTATGATCCCAAATGTGTGAGAAACGCTTATTCAGCCATTATATTCTATGGCAAATGGTATTACGCTTAGTTTAAAGAAATGAATTAATACATATGCGAGTTAGATTTTGGTCAATCAATTTAATGTAAATAGGACATTGTTTAGATTATTCATGTTTTATGTTTAGATTATTCATGTTTTATGTGGGGTATGTCATGGTAATGCCTGTTGACGTCAGTATACTTCTTGACAATGTTTGACGTCAGATCCTTCGACGCACATGCGTAGTAGGATCTACGTTTCTTCATTGGCGGAAGTGGTAAGCACACTTTTAGCTTTACATCGTGAGCGCGAGTCGTGTCTAGTGACACGGCTGGCGTGTGCACGTTATGCTCGGCATTCGCCGAGGGCGTTGTATGATATTTCCAAGACAGGCCCAAGTCTTACGTATCGTTATTATGTAGTTACAATGTATTAAGTGTAAGTTCGTTATTTTTAGGCACATCAAGTCCGGCAGTCAGCTGTTAGGGCTTAGAGCCACGTCTCACCTGGAGATGCGATATACGTCTCCAGGTTAATACCAACCCGGGTAGAGGCAGTTACAACGCCGTTTGTGCAAGGTTCCCAAGCAGAGGCGGGAAGCACAAAATGTAGGCGGAAGTGGTTAGCACAGTTTTGCCAGATTCTGTGATAAGATCTGAAGGTCACATCAAGTGTGGGACAGTGTTCGTCCACTAAGGTGTATTAATATATATATAGACTGGTCCCTGGTACGATCCAGGGAGCGACCAGTATATAATCGTGCACGTGTTAGAATAAGTTGGTGTTCCTCATGATATATGGACTGGCCCATGACATGATCCAGGGAACGACGAATTGAAGTCTACCAACATAAGGCCTTGTTTTTTTGTATGAGCTCAAACTATCGTTTTTTTGTTCTTTGTGTTTTCCTTTAGTTCATGGCGCTGAGCCGAGTACGGTGTTGACGTCAGACGGTAATCTATTTGCGTATTGTACGCAAATCGATTACATATTTGAAACAAACACCTTACTTGGGCCAGCGACATGAACTGATATGTGTTGTATATTATTGTAATTGTGACAGTTGTAAATTGTATTGTTGTATATAGAATTTACATTATATATAAACTTCAAAAATTCTAACGTTGTTAGAGTTTCCCTGTTAGTGTATTACACTAGTAGATAACCCTTTAACCGGAAGTCACCCTCCGCCGTCCTGGCGACGCATAAGGCTCTACACCCGTGTCGACCGAGTGTAAAACCTTCTGCGTAACATGGTGTCAGAAGTGGGATAGCCCATGCATTAATTTGTGATAAAATGTAACAGGTTGCATATCTGAGTGGGGAAACTGAGGTTCTATAGACCTGAATTGTCTTGGCACGGATGATACATATTTAGTTTTAAGGTCCGTTTGAGTACCTTGGCACTGCTGTTGCATGACAATCTGTAAGTTTATTAACTTAAACGTTTTATACGTTGTGTCGTAACCGTTACTGAGGTCCATTTTATGTCCTGATTTAGTAACGTAGGTCACCCGTAACGTTATATAATATCGTTACAATGAATTAAACCTAATAGCGGAATCTTAAGTTTGATTTACCGTTGGTATCCTATAAGGTTTTGTAATGTAGAACGTACAGTTGTCGTGTCAGTGTTAATACGTTGCGTTACATACGTTACGTTTGTATATCCGATACGCTAGATCAAGTTGGGCGTAATTGTAATGTGGGTTATTTACGTCATCTAATGGTGTCATCTGAAAGTGAAAAGTAATTCTCGGCAAAGTCAACGTCAGTTTATGACGTCATTTCCGGTCTGTTATGAACGTAACATTAATGGCTACGTCCAGATCGAGAGTATACTAATTAATCAACGTTTTAGTTGGATTAGTTCGTTATTATTATTGTTAACGTTTTAGTTAACGTGTGTGACTATAAGTGAACATCGGTTTCAGTTAAGTTAACGTGAGCATTACGTTAAGCGTCATGGATCAGTTAGTTAAGACGGGAAAAGAGTTAGGTTATGAGGGGCAGGCATTGCAGGAATTTGTAAAGCAACAGCAAGAGACTGAGAGGGCAGAAAGGCACGCGGTAAGGGCACTTGATAAAGAAAAGATTGCGCAGGCCGATAAAGACAGGGAAATTGAGTTAGCTAAGATCGCGGCGGAGAAAGAGAGGATCGCAGCGGAGAAAGAGAGGATCGCGCAGGCTGAAAAAGATAGGGAAGTTGAATTGGCTAAGATTGCGGCGGATAGGGAAATCGAGATGGCGCGGATTGAAAGCATAGAGCGGCAAGCCGAGAAAGATAGGGAAGCTAGGTTGTCTCAAGTCGAAAGCGATAAGGAAGCGAAGTTGTCGAGCGAAGTTGAGTTAGAAAAGTTGAAGTATAGTTTTGAATTGCAGCAACGCGAGTTGAAGAATCAGATAGATTTGCAGAAGGTAACGTTTAGGGTTGAATTAGAAAAACAGAGGTCTGAAAAGTTAGCGCATGCGCGAGATCCCAAGTTACCGTATTTTGATGAAAGTAAGGACAAAATGGATAGTTACTTATCAAGGTTTGAGAAATACGCGACGGCGAATAAATGGGATAAAAATGTTTGGGCTGCATATTTAAGCGCATTACTTAAAGGTCGCGCGCTTGATGTCTATGATAGATTGTCTGTAGATGATGCAGCAGATTATGACAAGTTGAAAGATGCGTTGTTAAAGAATTTTGATATGACTGAACGCGGATTTAGGAAGAAATTTCGCTATGATAGGCCCGAAAAGTCCGAAACGTTTATTCAGTTTAGTAGTAGACTTAGGTCGTATCTTAATAAATGGTTAAAAATGGCGAAAGTAGACCAGTCTTACGAAGCTGTTTGCGATTTTTTCGCTAGAGATCAGTTTTTAGAATCCTGTAGTAAAGAACTATATGTTCATTTGAAACCGAAATCATTCACGAATCTAGGTGAGATGGCTAGGGAAGCAGATTTATTTGCAGAAGCACGTGGCGGTGTCTACGCTTGTGTTAATAAGGGGCAGCGTGATAGTAAGGGCGTAACTCAGAGTAGATCTGATAATAAGCCGAGTGCGAAGCCAGAGATAAAATGTAGTATTTGTGGTAAGGGACATTTAACATATAAATGTTTTAAGAATCCCGATAGGAAGCAAGCATATAGTGCAGAGGTAGGTGCAAGTGCAAGTGGGTATAGCGGAAGTAAGGGGAGTAGTTATGCACCGAAAGATGAGACACAAAGATCACAGAGTAAGAGCGATACTGTACAGACGAAGGGTAGTAATTCAGATCGTGGCCGTGGTCGGGGTTATTCCCGCGGACGTGGTCGGGGTGGCGGACATCAAATGAGCTTTTGTAAAACTACAATGAATAGGTCTCATGAAATTGAAGGTCTCTATAAGAGTAAGGAAGAAAGTCCACTAATCAATGATAACGTGGATAGGGAAGGTGTCTGTTACTTTTTAAGGTCGCGATTACCAACAGCGCAGGGTACGGTTAATGGTAAGACTGTTGTAGTTTTAAGGGACACAGGTTGTACTGGGTGTGTCGTTCGTAGAAACTTGGTTTCTAATGATCAGTTACTTGGTAGAGAATCTGATGTAACTTTGATTGATGAATCTACCCAAAGGTATCCCTTAGCAATGGTTGACATAGATTGTCCATTTTTCACAGGAAAAACTGAGGCATTGTGCATGGAAGATACATTGTATGACCTGGTTATTGGAAATATTGACGGGTCAAAACTTCCCGATATGTCCCATTTTGCAATGGCGGCAGTGACTAGGTCACAAGCTAAGCAAGGTGAAGAGGTCTATAAGAAACTTAAAGTTCCTGATCAAATTATTGCTAGTGATAAGGAGGCATTGAAGCAGGCCCAAATTGTTGACCCTAAATTGAATGGCATAAGGCAAAGAGTGGAATCTGGGAATGTGACTATTAGTCGTGGATTGAACCGGGGTGAAACTAAGTTTATTCGAAAGAAAGATTTATTGTATAGGCAGTTTACTAAGGGAAACAAGGTCACTTTGCAACTTATTATCCCTGAAGGTTTTCGTGAAAAGGTGTTGAGATTGGCGCACGAAACCTTGATGTCAGGTTATTTGGGCATAAAGAAAACTATGGATAGAGTTTTAACTGAGTTCTTTTGGCCTGGAATTTGTGGTGATGTGGCAAGGTTTTGTAAATCTTGTGACTTATGTCAAAGGACTATTCAAAAAGGTCGTGTCACTAAGGTTCCTTTAGGAAAGTTGCCACAGATTGACACACCATTTAAACGAGTCGCGGTTGATATAGTAGGACCGATAGAACCTCGTTCCGACAGGAAATCCCGCTATATTTTAACAATGATAGACTATGCGACGAGATATCCCGAGGCGGTAGCGTTACCCGGCATTGAAACGGGACGCGTAGCGGAAGCGTTAGTTGAGATGTTCAGTAGATTAGGAATACCGAGTGAAATGCTAATCGAGCATGATAGTAAGATCACGATTGACGTCATGAGAGAGGTTAGTAGGTTGTTGTCGCTTCAAGATCTGACAACTATTCCTTATCAATCTACTGGTAAAGGACCCGTGGAGAAATTCCATGATACATTGAAGCAGATATTACGTGAAATGTGCGTAGAACGTCCGAATGACTGGGACAGGTATCTCCCAGCATTATTATTCGCAGTAAGGGAAGTTCCGCAAGAGTCGTTAGGTTTTTCCCCGTTTGAACTGTTGTATGGACGTAATGTTAGGGGTCCTATGCAAATATTAAAGGAATTATGGTCTGTAGAGGAAACTGACCAACGTGCATTATTGACGTATCAGTACGTTATTGATTTAAAAGAACGTTTAGAGAGAACGTGTAAGTTAGCACAGGATATTGTCCGGAAAATGGACGTAAAGCAGAATGCTTATTATGATAAACGCGCGAGGTCGCGTAAGTTTGACGTCGGAGACAAAGTACTTTTGCTACTCCCGAATGAGTGCAATAAATTGTTACTTCAATGGAACGGGCCATATGAAGTTGTCGAAGTAGTCAATGTAATGAACTACAAGATTAACGTCAAGGGCGTCGTGAATACTTATCCTGCTAACATGATTAAGCAGTACGTTCAACGTCAAAAGAACGTGTCGTCTGCAGCTGTTAATGCACGTGACAATGTTGGATCCGAGGATCACAGTGATCCGAATGTCCAAAGAGTTAACATTTGTACGTCAGAGGACGTATCCCAATATGACTTTATACGTGTAAACGTAAAGCCCGACGACGTAACGTCGACTCAGAAAACGAATATGGAAGAACATGGTGGCGATAGTAGATTAGAGGCAGAGGCAACGGATCCTGTGGGATCTGTCGTGCGAAGTAGGTGTAATGTCGAAGACAACGTTAATTTTACGTCTGATACACTTAAAGGTGGCGATTTCCACCTAGTGTTCGATCAGACTTACCCATACTTCCCCATTCCATTTGAGGCACGACAGGTACGACACAGAGAATTGATTGACTTTGGGATTAGATAGATCAGTTGCCACGATAATTTGGGGGCGGACTACCTTAGTAGATAGTTTGGCCACGTTATGCATCGCACCGTTGTTGTGTATATAGCTAGTTTTCCAGTTTTGACATAGCCTACGATTCGATCGCATTTCGTACTATTTCAGAAAAGAAACATTGTTATGTTTTTTTCTCCCTAAGGGGAAACCTATGTTACGAAATGGATCTAATCGTCCACTATGTCGTCGAGATTATTTTAATCCTTTCAATCAGTAGAGCTACAGTTTTTAGGGCAACTGTGGTAATAAAACGTTTACGGAAATTGTGACTACGTTATGCATGGGTTGTTTGTGAATACCTCTCGTGGACAGCATATTGCATGATTTTAAGGTGAATACCTGCACGAGTCTTTTGATTGTGAAAAGCGCTTTGCATGATTTTAATGTGAGACGCATAGTATTTATACGCCTATCTTTTAATGAAAAGTTAGACGTGGCTGTTTAATTCTTGATGGATGTTATATTGTTGTGTGCCCAGATTCTGTGTTAAGACCTAGAAGGGTAAGATTTTATTATATTTATTTAGAATAGTTTGGCTAAGAATGAAAAATGTGACTTCTGATTGATATGGTATGATTATATGTGTCGACTGATTTGATTTTGTTGGCAGTGATCAGGCTGCGCATGTGTCGACCGATTTTGTTAGTAAGCATGCTGCGCATAATATTATGATTATATGTGTCGACTGATTTGATTTTGTTGGCAGTGATCAGGCTGCGCATGTGTCGACCGATTTTGTTAGTAAGCATGCTGCGCATAATATTTGTATATTAGGAAGTTTTGTAAATTTCGGAAATAGTTTATATCACTGATGTTGGTTGCAATGGTGTGCGTCTATTTGACGTCCAGTGAATTGCATTCATGTTATTCATGTGACGTCAGTTGCATTCATGTTATTGCGACGTCAGCACTTTTATATTAGTTTCACTGGTGTCCAGTGACGTCAAATGCATTCATATTATTCATGTGACGTCAGTTGCATTCATGTTATTCATATGAAGTCAGTTGCATCATGTTATTGCGACGTCAGCACTTTTTATATTAGTTTCACGTATACGTGGCCTATAGAAGTAGATTGATTTGTAATGGAACTAATTTATATACTCGTGACGTCAATTGACGCCATAGCATGCACCGCATTAAGGGTTTTTTCCATAAGTTATAATGGTAACATTTGGTCATCATGCGTTTGATTTGCCTTCATTAGACGGCGTCATATGGTATAACATCATTGATGTCATGATGTCAGATCAAACGTTATGATCCCAAATGTGTGAGAAACGCTTATTCAGCCATTATATTCTATGGCAAATGGTATTACGCTTAGTTTAAAGAAATGAATTAATACATATGCGAGTTAGATTTTGGTCAATCAATTTAATGTAAATAGGACATTGTTTAGATTATTCATGTTTTATGTTTAGATTATTCATGTTTTATGTGGGGTATGTCATGGTAATGCCTGTTGACGTCAGTATACTTCTTGACAATGTTTGACGTCAGATCCTTCGACGCACATGCGTAGTAGGATCTACGTTTCTTCATTGGCGGAAGTGGTAAGCACACTTTTAGCTTTACATCGTGAGCGCGAGTCGTGTCTAGTGACACGGCTGGCGTGTGCACGTTATGCTCGGCATTCGCCGAGGGCGTTGTATGATATTTCCAAGACAGGCCCAAGTCTTACGTATCGTTATTATGTAGTTACAATGTATTAAGTGTAAGTTCGTTATTTTTAGGCACATCAAGTCCGGCAGTCAGCTGTTAGGGCTTAGAGCCACGTCTCACCTGGAGATGCGATATACGTCTCCAGGTTAATACCAACCCGGGTAGAGGCAGTTACAACGCCGTTTGTGCAAGGTTCCCAAGCAGAGGCGGGAAGCACAAAATGTAGGCGGAAGTGGTTAGCACAGTTTTGCCAGATTCTGTGATAAGATCTGAAGGTCACATCAAGTGTGGGACAGTGTTCGTCCACTAAGGTGTATTAATATATATATAGACTGGTCCCTGGTACGATCCAGGGAGCGACCAGTATATAATCGTGCACGTGTTAGAATAAGTTGGTGTTCCTCATGATATATGGACTGGCCCATGACATGATCCAGGGAACGACGAATTGAAGTCTACCAACATAAGGCCTTGTTTTTTTGTATGAGCTCAAACTATCGTTTTTTTGTTCTTTGTGTTTTCCTTTAGTTCATGGCGCTGAGCCGAGTACGGTGTTGACGTCAGACGGTAATCTATTTGCGTATTGTACGCAAATCGATTACATATTTGAAACAAACACCTTACTTGGGCCAGCGACATGAACTGATATGTGTTGTATATTATTGTAATTGTGACAGTTGTAAATTGTATTGTTGTATATAGAATTTACATTATATATAAACTTCAAAAATTCTAACGTTGTTAGAGTTTCCCTGTTAGTGTATTACACTAGTAGATAACCCTTTAACCGGAAGTCACCCTCCGCCGTCCTGGCGACGCATAAGGCTCTACACCCGTGTCGACCGAGTGTAAAACCTTCTGGCGTAACAAACAGGTATGTAGCTTTTCATGTCAACATGTGTGCCCATTCTTCCAGTGAGAAAGAAAATCTCCCTTGCAGCAATTTTTGATCTATGGTGCAGAAGGTGAACAAGGACATCGGTATCAGGACTATTCACCACCATTCTTTTTGTTCCCTTATTTGCAGCAACTGATGCATGTAGCACTATTCTTGTGTCTGCCTCCTCCTTGTTACATTGCAATTCACAGACATCCATATGTTCATCTTTGGTAACTTTGATGGCTCTGTCCTTCAGTCCACCACTAATAAAAATAGTCTCATTTGTTTCTAACTGATTGCCAGCTGTTTCCACTATGAAGTTTGTGTAATACGCTGCAAGGTTTTTTTTTATTTTCACCTCTGGATAAGAATTTTTTCCATTCGTTGGGTACTGTCAAATCTGGTTGTATATGAATCTTCTGTCCCATGGCACTGTCTCCTCTTTTTTGGCGTGTTAGGCTTTTTAAACTGTTTTCTTCATACTTATCAAATACAATATGTAGCTGTGAAACAGAAGCATAGATATGACTGTTCTGAATTATGTAGTCACGGAACTGCTCAGCAATGTCAACAAATGTTACGTTCACTGTTTTAGATGGTACTGGTAGCATCTGTATCACAGCCATAGCATCGAAGATAATGCAGTCTGTCGTCTCCATATTGGTCACTTTGGCTTCACACATGCTTTCAAGTTTATGCATGAAATCCGATTTTTACACATGCAATTAATGAGCCATCTTCATTAAAAATGCTTAAAGGTGCTGGTGCATTCTCAAAAGACCATACTCTTTCCAGAGGTACCTTTTTGAAAGAGTTAACTGCCAACAAACGCAAATACATTACCTCCCCATTCATGACAACACTTCTTACCTTAACTTTTACTATCTTTTGCATGTCGGCCATAGTCTTTACATTGGCCTTTGGTAGTGGATCATAGAAACTTTTCTGAGGTTCCTCTTGTCCTTCAACCTTTATAAATCTTTCTTTCAGGAATGTTTTTGCCATCTCACTTCCTTTGTCTAAGGCACCTAACAAGCTATTTTGTATTGGAATGGACGAAACAACACCTGTTGCAAAATTTGTAAGATGTGTGGAAGGATCTGTTAAGTCGAAGGGATCAATAAATCGACCGTCAAACATCTGGATCATCTTCTTTACGTCAGAATCGTACCTTTTTTTGCTGCCTTTGTATCTGAATGATGTGAAACTTCACTCTGGTTTAATTTTACTTCATTTTGACAGACATATTTATGGAATGCCATTGAGTATTTGGCAGTCACGGGCCTTGCTAAGAACCACCTAAACAGTGCGTTGCCTTTTAGGGTTAGTCCAATGATTCCTCTTGATCCTTTCAAAGCCTTGTTTTCTGTTGCTTCGAGTACATAGTCAATCCAGACAGAATTAAACTTGCCCTCAGACAGTTTTGCAGCAAACAAACCTTCATTAAAACTACTGCATGATCACATCTTCAGGAATAAATTGCATTTGAAGGATCTGATACGACATGTATCTTGCATACGTTGATTGGTTACTTGCTAACATAAGTGGCAGCAGTTCAGTCTTTGCATAATGGTGTACATCCCAAATTCCAAGCCTGGTGGAGGAGAGAAACAGTTTAAACGGAAGCATCACCCTGACGAGAAAATCATTCCAGAATCGGAATGTCGGAGAAATGGACTTTCCTTCTTCTCTGAACTCTGATAGCAGAGGCAGTAGATCATCTTTCACAACTTCCCCAAGGCGACCAGATATCAGTCCATTGATCGTTTTTCTGTCTGATTCCCCATCAGATAGCATATCTAAGAACTCGTGCAAATGGTTATGTACACTGTCAGGGACAGCCGGGTTGTTCTTGCTGCACCATCTTCTGAATTGATGGAAATAGTCTCATCTACAAGTTTAAATGCTTGTAAAGCTTTGTCAAAATCTTTTCCAGACAGAATTTGCTGTACACTGCCAACAGCAAAGACGTCAGATTCAAACAGCAGTTCCCTGAGTCCCGCATCACCATACAGGTGACCAATGCCGGCAAACACTGCCATGAGAAGGTGCATTCCACCTTCACATGGAATGACACCTTGCATATCTACAGGTTTAGCTCGAGTGACTCTGGCTGAATACATGTACATTCACTTTTGACTGCAAGGAAAACTTATTTTATGCTCAAATAAAGTAAGTTAGTTTTCGCGACTTTTGTACTCAATGACCTTATTATTTGCTTTTTTTTCTATGCTGCAGATCACATTCTCAATGCAGACAGAAAGAAATTTCATTGCTGGATTTTATAAAACCTAACAATCAGCATTTTATTGGGTGAATATGCTTTAATCTATATTTAAGAAGTTGTCATCTGTTTACTGGCTATATTGAGGGTACCCTGTTTTGAAGGGCCGTAAAATATTTCGCACAAAATTTGGGAAGTGGCATCATGCAGTTCTGAGCTCAGCACACTCTAAGCTTTAAAATGATATATGATGCATTTTGTTACCCTGCTGGTATGGGTGCATGTCATCTTTGGTGACCTCTGCTGCAGCACTATAAAGTGACCTACCCTCGGTAAACAATCGCCGTGCTACGCCGTGTGGCTCCGTGCTGTCCGATTTACGAGTACACTTGCCCGTGCTACACGCGTTTCCGCGTAGCCAGTCTATACGGGTTGGGTATGGGAAACCTTTACCTTTTTAGTTCGTTTGTGAAAAAGTGGAGGGCAAAACATTGATTTAATTTCTTTACTGTTGAATAAATTTTCATGAAACTTTACATATCTAATCTATTACCCATACGAACTCAGACAAGGAAACTCAGAATTTTCTGACCAGTAAATAAAAACTTGTAAACTCTTTTTCCCTCCACTTTTTCACAAACGGCTTATAGTGAAAATGTACCTAAATCTGAAGGTACTTTACATGCCTTTAGCAGGGCGTCCAAGAAATTATTTGTTCCAGTTCTTTCTCAAATTGTAAGTGAAAACAGAAGCTTTTTCCTCAAATGTTCGACCATATAATCGGTGCATGTATAATGGATGCTTTCATTACATATGAGCCGCGACACAACAAAACCAACAATGTGGTTGTGCGCCCAGCGCAGACTCAGATCAGCCTGGGCATCCGCCCAGTCTGATCAGAATCATCGCTGTCCGCATGAAGGTAGCTTAGGCCTTAGCTACCCTCTGAACACTCTACGAAGAGTCTGGTCAACTGGGCGGATACCCATACTGATCTGAGTCTGCGCTAGGCGCATAACCACATTGTTGGTTTTCTCGTGTCGCGGCTCAATTATGTAGGATATGCAGGTAGACCTATATCATTCATACAGTACTGAGACCAAGACAGTTGTGTAGGTGAAATTGTTCAACCTTTAAAGAATAGACTCCATTGTGTGAGTGTTTGATTTTTTTCTGTCTTTTTGCTTTTTGACAAAATTGGAAACAATCTACTTCTTTATTTATTTGCTCAGCCTGATATCGTGTGAAACAGTTGGAAAAATAATTGCTAGGGCGCCCATCGTAATGCATTAAAGTACCTTCAGATCTAAAGACATTTTACTAACGATGTTTTTGTTTTCTTTTTAGATTTTTACCCTTCGATCTTTTCATACTATACACCCCTTTCAACATCAACAATGCCTGCATTTTTGGATTCTAAATTGTGAGAGAAAAAAAGAACATAAAAAAGCATCCGCTAAGTTTTTGCTTATGACCATCTTGAAATCTGTTTGTCGAATGCTCAATAAAACTGTTAATAATATTGATGGGGCGGGGGGGGGGGGGGGGGCGGGGTCTGGTAGCTTTGCTGGCGACCAGGCACCTGGAGAGCTTATATCACAAACGCAGTTATTAAATTTAATTGGGAACAAAATCATCTACTCGACATGATTTTATTATAGACAATCGCATACTGTTTTACCCTGCGTGTGGGTAAAATTTTCTCTGCTTATGAATATGAAAATGCCAACAATATTTGGCATTTTCATATTTATCAGCAGAGAAAATTTCATGCTCAGCTGAGTTGAGCACGAAAACAATTTAATAAACACGGGGCTGGTTTGGATGTATTATACAGCCCACAGAACACAAACAGGAAGAAATATCATTGATCTTTTTATAAAGTCGAGTTTCAGATAAGTGGCTTTTCAGAAATACACATGTTAGTCTGGATAGAAGACGCCCCAAACCTTTTGGAACAGATGTTGGATGGCTGCAGTTTTGATCCTTTTGTTATCAAATACGTAACACGTAGCTGCAGTCAGGAAATGAAAGATTTAGGCCACCTGTATGACCGTTCCCACTCAAGAACTGTGAAAAAGAAAAACACGCGTGGACGTCGTTTTAGTTTATGCCTGCCACCAGTTTAACTTGAACCACTTGCTGGTGCGATTTCAGTAGAAGTGAAAAAAGAATATACATCTAATTCAGAAAAGTTAAACAAACCCTAAACCAGGGGCGTAGCTCGGGGCAATTGCACAGTACGCACAATCAAGTTTTATACTGATTAAGGGCAATAATTGGGGGTTAAGCCGCTAAGATATTTCAAATTTTCGTGTCTGTTGGCAAAATTTCAATACGCACCTGCGTATTTGCGTATAGGTAGCTACGCCCTTGTAAACGATCTATATAAAAGACTTTTGGAGAAAAAACTCAATATATCACACTGGCGGTTAAAATAAAATCTAAACGAGTTCCTTCAAGAGCAGAGCACACATTCATAAGAAGAAACATGGGCCATAGTTCGAAGTTTCGGCTATTCAAGCCTCATCAGTGACCCTGACAATATCTGGTCAGTACGAAAGCCAGAGAAAAGTATACTGTAATTTCTTAATTTTAATAAAGCAGTCAATTCAAAGACTGAGTAGTATCGAAAAGGGTCCTAACGGTTAAAAAGCGATGATTTAGAATAAACGTCTAAACCAATCAAAAATTTCTTGAATTCTCAGAATATATCTTCTAAAGCCTACATTTCCGCTTTCAGACCTTTGATGTGAAGATATCTGTAAATACATATAGGTTCAGTAAACGGAAGGTATTTCTTGAAAAAGACTTGATCAAGCAATAGCTCGGAGATTCTGATGACACTGAAACTTCAATTATATTCACGATTTATGCAAAGAGTCCTAAGGCTCTACTAGAGTTTTGCATGGAAAGATTTTATTCTTGGTTCAGGACCGAGTACAAAAAAAGAAGGACGATACAAGACAATAAGATTATCCAATCCGCTTCACATACATTCTAGACAGTCAAGCATGGAACGGCATCGGGCAATACTCTGGAGAAGTTCATGATCAATTGAAATTTAAAGATTTTTAAGCCTCCAGTTTATCTATGTGCGATTTTTCTACTCGTCATGCTACCTTTCCTCACAATGATTGAAAATGAAAATAGAATTGATTTGATAAAACAAACGCCCTTTTTATTTGCCCTCTAATTAGAAACGCGTTTTACTGGCATGCTTCATGCGTGTGGATATTTGTAAACATACATGTAAGCTTATTCATTCATACACGCCCACAACAGATATTTATTTTTCTTGATAAGGGTTTTACGGCCCTTTCAACATTTTTTTTCTTTTATGACCAGCAGATCGTTAAGCGAAGGTGGCGGAAATCGGAGCTCGAGGGAAAATACCTGACGGACTTGGCTTTCCCACATGTTCGACGGCTGAGGATGGAATCACAGTAGTGAGAGAACTAATGTTTACGACTCAGCGATCTTAAAGTATCCATATTCCTTTCGGTGATAAAAACGTCTTAACTTAAATCATTGTAAAAAGCGGTTCAACCTTTTCGTTTAGTAATAAAATAAGGGTCAGTGTGCATAATTGAGTCATGTAACCGGCAAAAAGTAGATAAACCAAGTTTTTAGAAAAATAAAAAATCGCTCCACAAAATGAAATTTCCTGTTCTGGTTTCCCGTTTAGCAATACTATATAGAAATAAGCGGGATAATTGGGGCTCCACGCCTGTACATTGTATTTTTACCATTTGATTCGACTTATTGAAATCGAAAGTAGGCCATTTTAGTTGCCAACTAAAATGACCCAAATAAGTTTTCAAACCTTTATTATGTGAAACTGAAGGATGTTTTATTTGTTTAAAGCTGGCTAATTATGGTCATTTACTATGACGAAACTATATTTGGAAGCTTGCAGCGATACCTCCTAATAAAAGTGTTCATGCTGATAGAGCGATGGGGCCTTTAACTTCTAGGCTACAGAGGCCCGTTGAGCACAATTGAAGTAAAGGATCAGAATAATATTTTGGCTCTTCCGTCCCATTTATTTAAATAAGGGAATGAACTGAAGAGCACTATACTGTTTGATTGTCACTTTGTTACCGAACCTACAAACAATGCGTGAGAAAAAGGGTCATACAGCTAAACATTAAAAATCCAACCATCATGTGTATCCGCGTAGACTGATCAGTGTTTTAGCGGAGCGCGCAATATCTTCCATAGTCTGAATTACTTGAGTGCCGACGTGAATAATGAATTCTCAAATCGTTGCAATGTATTTTGATTCGAAATCATTTGCTGCGTGAGACGGCTTAGTGAGTGAATTTCTGGTCACCTAAATAGATCAGTATGAGGTTTTCTTTCAAAACTGATTTAAGTAAACAAGCGCTCTCTTAACTTGGCTCCTAATTCGAAACGTGTTTTACTTTCATGCTGCATGCCTGTGGATATCTCAATACATATATTTATTCATTTATACACGCCATGATTGATATTTATTTTATTTTCTTTATTTTGTTTTATTATTTATTTATTTTTAATATAATATTTTATTTGATTAACTTAATTTTTCCTCATGTGGGTTTTACAGCCTTTTCAAGATTTTTTTCACTTATGTTGAGCCGATCGTTTAGCAAAGATGTATGAAAACCGGAGCTACCGGGGGAAAATTACCTGATCTTCCGTCACAGGACTTACTAAGACAGACAGACCCGTTGAGCACAACTGAAGAAAACCATCAGAAATATATTTTGACCTACCATAAAGCATACAGCATCCATAAGTGAAGCTGCTTGGTGTAAAAGGTTTGTTTTACAGAAGCAGCAAACAATCTAAATTTTTGACATTCGAACCTGTTGTTGCCGAAAATAAACTAAGAAAACAAAAACTGTTTGCAGTTGGGAGCAAATGCGTGGCTTTATTGTCATATGACATTATTTTACAAAAAAAAAAGAAAAAAAAAAAGGAACGAACGAACTCAAGAGCGGTTTTTTTTTTTTTGGCTATCATTTTGTTACCGAACGTAAACACAATGCATGAGAAAAGGTGCCATACTTCTGGTACAATTGTAGACAGTCAAGGATGGGACGATATCATTCAGTACTCTGAAGAGGTACCTGATCATTCGAAATCTAATGATTTCCAGGGCTCCAATTAGATTATATAAGTTTTTTCTACTCTTTATGCTACCTTACCACACAATCTGATTGAAATAAAATTGATTTAATTAACTTAAAGCTCTCTTTATTTGGTCACTAATGGAAACGCGTTTTACTTGCATGCTTCACGAGTATGGATACTTGTATCTATTCTATTTTTTGCTATTCTATCCCATAACCTTACTAGGTCGTTGGGGCACCACATATGACTTCGAAACAACCCCCTTCCACCTTGTTCTATTTTCAGCTGCCCTAGTTGAGCTAGCAAGCTCCATCCCTGTTCACTCTTTAATATTGTCTTCCCACCTCTTCTTCTGTCTACCTCTTCTTCTTTTTCTTTTCACTGTGCCCTGTAGAATCTTCTTTGCTAAACCAGAAGACCTTGAGACGTGGCCAAACCACCTTAGTTTCCGTTTCTTGACCAGCGTAAGGAGTTCGTCATAGTCTCCAATGGCTGCTTGGATCCTTCCTGGTTGTATGGCCCTCGTACGAAATGTCCAGTAACCTTCGGTAGCATCTCATCTCAAAGGCCTGCGTTCTTTTCTCTAACTCTGCTGTCAAGGTCCACGATTCACAGGCATACATAAATATGGAAATGACAAGGGAGCGCATAAGTTTCACCTTTGATCCAAGAGATATGTTGTTATCTCTCCAAAATGGTTTCAGCTTGGTAAGAGCTGAAGTGGTTTGTTCAATCCTTGAGAGAACCTCCTGTTTTTTTAGCCGTCATCTGAGACAACTGTTCACGGGTATTTGAAGCTTGTTACAGTGCCCAGCTTCTGCTTTTTTACCTTGATCTCCCTCTGGATGCCATCTGTACTATTTGTCATCAGTTTGGTCTTCTCAGCACTGATCTCCATCGAGACTTTCAACAGTTCCTGCTCTTCCCCAGCTAGAGCATCTATGTCCTCGGCAAATCGCAGATTCGTAATATTTCTGCCGCCTATGCTAACCTTTCCGTCATGTTCTTCCAGAGCATCAGACATGATCCGTTCGAGGGAAATGTTGAAGAGGGTGGATGACAGTAGAGATCCTTGTCTTACACCAACTGTTGTTCTGAACCATTCTCCTGTGCTGCTATTCATCAGGACGGCACTTGTAGCCTTGTCGTATAGCTGCTAAATGGTGCGAACTAGATCTGCACTGATATTATACTTCCGCATGGTGGCCCATAAGGCAGCATGCCATACCCTGTCAAAGGCTTTTTTGAAATCAATGAAGACAAGGTACAGATTCTGCTGATGTTGGAGATACTTTTCACACAGGATTCTAAGGTTGAAGATCTGTTCTGTGGAGCTCCTTCCGGCTCGGAACCCAGCCTGTTCTTCAGCGATTATCTCTTCAGTTTGTGGTACAAGTCTGTTCAAGATGACTTTCATCATGACTTTGCTTGAATGACTGACGAGGCTGATGGTTCTGTATTTCTGGCATAGCTGTAGGTTGCCCTTTTTAGGGAGTGTAATAATCAGCGACTGAGTCCATGGGGTAGGCCATTCTCCCGTTCTCCAGATGTGTTTTTCTTTGTTATTTATTTCTTTCATTTATCTTTATTAATATGGGTTGTAAGGCCTCTTTCAAAATATTTCACTTATGTCCAGCCGATCGTTAAGCAAAGGTGGATGAAACCAAAGCTAACAACACCCGCAAGTGAAGCTGCTAAATTTTTGCATTAGGTGAAAAAGAATTTTACAGAACAGAACAGAACAGAACAGCACAGAAACTTTATTAATAGACTTAAGGCCTCAGGGGACAGTAAAATCTGCCATTTCTTGTCCCTTGCCGCAAACAATTTTTGAGCGACTCTAAAACATATAAAATGCACTTCAAGCCAAGATTTCACTTGTTGAATATGTTTCCACTGTATATAAAAACTAAATGAAGCATAAAACATGTGCATCAGCATACTCAGGAACTGTCTTTGCAATGTTTACATTACCCCACCCACCCTATTTCTAGTGCTAAAAAGTGCTCTTCTGACCAGGAGCACATCACATTCTGGAGAAATACCTGCAAGACACTGCCAGTTGGCATATATCCCCTTTTGTTCTTCAAACACATACCTACAGAAAAACAGTTCTCAAATGGGGTAACAACCATGGAGGTTTTTCAATATTTCACAAAGAAAAGCAGGCCTGTTTTCAACAGGAAGTCGTCTATTGTGACAATGACAAGCCGCTCTTCAATTTGGAGATTCCCCTGACCATGGGAGCTATCAGAAAGTTTCGTATCCTTCTCCAGCTGACATAACTAACCTTCCTACCAGCTTACAAATTAAAGAAACATTCAAATACCTCATTTAATTGGAGCAACCATG
Organism: Ctena decussata; assembly: GCA_963989385.1. Classification (NCBI taxonomy): domain Eukaryota; kingdom Metazoa; phylum Mollusca; class Bivalvia; order Lucinida; family Lucinidae; genus Ctena; species Ctena decussata. The sequence goes on from OZ022504.1 coordinate 57,068,691, forward strand.
CTGTTTTTAACCCTCTATCTAAAAGTATGATTTTTCTGACCACTGCCAATACGAAACTGTCCCCTGATGCCTTAAGGATTTCAGAAGTGTTCAAAATGTCATTTATTTTACTTTTACCCAGTAATTTAGGGTATTCTCAATGAATCCCCACCAAACAATGATGACTCAAACCTAAATTGTGACCAATATTAACAATTTAAAATTTGACACCCTAAGCCTCGGCCAGCCGCAGAAAATGGCGAAGTCCAGAATGTATCTCTTCTCTTTGTTATCTCACTATCAATTTGCTGTAGTGACTTTGTTTGAATGTTATGGTATGCATGTGACATACCTTGTCATGCACTTTCATCTTCATCAAGTATCTGGCTCAAAATGACTTATTCTGGGAGAAAAATGGCTGTAACAGCAATATGCTCATATGTTTCCCATACAAACTAATGTAAAACATCATAAATACCCTAAGTACTGGATCAAAAGTGTCTGAGTAAATACTACAGACCCAGGTATGAGTGCTCCTCTGATCAGGGTCTGCACTGTTTGCCACTCAAGCAATACTTTTTGACTTATCAGCACTTTACAGTAGTTTAGACTAATTGCTATACACAGTTAAATGTTCAACTAGTTAGGGTATTTATAATGGTAGAACTTTTATCAGGTTTTCTAAAAGTGAAAAAAGTCAAAGAAAAGGAAGCAAAAACATTATTTTTCAACTTCTATTAGAATTATTTCTTTATAAATAAGCAGATTGACCATTAGTACCCAACACATTGGGAAATTTTCACCGAAAACTTGTAATTATCCAAAAAAAATGAACAAATTCATCGACCGGTCAGACAAGTGCATCATTACAAAAACAGTGTAGCCCCACATTAGACTACTCTGTACAGAAGCAGTCTGATCTGGGTCTGCACTCAAACTCAAAGTACTTCTGTCCCAATACTAAGTGTAATTATGGCATTCTATAGCTGTAGCTATGGTACACAGAGCAAACACAAGCTCTCATCTAATTGTCAAACAGTATAACATTCCAAATCAATCAGGACAGTTAAATGTAGCCCAAGGTTCCACAGAATTCTTTGTTGGAGCTGCAGGCGTTTAGTGTTATGCTTTTTGTGGATTACCATGGTGCAAACACAGAATCTGGACAGTTTAAATATGTTTCTGCACTACAAACATCATAACTGCTCATTTGTTGTTCTTGGAGTTTGTTGAACATAATAATTATTATCGAAGTGATAAAAATCAACATCTTTTATCAAAAAGCTTACTCGAAAAGCATTAAGTCACATTCTTCAGCTGGACAAAACCTCTTTTGGAAGTTCAGTTCACCACAAGGTACTTTAAAATCTTCAAACATAGAATGAGCCACTCATTGTTGTATCCAGGATCAGGTCAGCTGAACATTCAGATTCTACAGGCTGCTTGTACACAAACACTGAGAGATAGCTGGAGGTTCTCCCTTGTAAAGTGAAACCTGACAAAGAGAAAAATAATGGTTTTAGACAAAACAAAGGCGGGGGGGGGGGGTATAGGGATTAATAAGTATCTATTTAATGGTGAAAATTAGAAAATTATTGCAAGTTTACAGAGACAAGTAGAAATTTTCAATGTATTTCTGTTTCTCGCAATAGACGAGCCTTCGCTCAGTATTTGGATAGTGGAACATTTCTGACTCTCTGTTTCAACCGTAGAAAAATTTTACAAATGCAGATTTAAAACTGGAAAATATGAATAAATGCAACTGTATGTGAGACATGCATGTCTGAAGCAATATTAAATTGAAGGCGTCTCAGAGCAAACGATGCCCGATGAGCTTTCGAACATAAGTGGCCTCCTGGGACAATTATGCCGATTTCACAATAACCGGGTATGTCTACGCCCCTGCCATATCATAAATACCCTCAGATTAAACATACTTTTTAAACTGATTTTTAAATCTGTGTTTATCTGCATCTATTGAACTTGCCATATTGTATTTGAATGTTTCAGCCATTATGTTTAGGCTGAAAATGTTGTAATATTGTGAAATTACCTGTTTTTCCTTTGATATATGCAAGTATCTTTGTTTACATTTTAAGTAAAATCACCAAATATTAAGATTTCTGGACCCATATTTAAAAGAAACTGTCAATATAAACTATGTTTGGTGCAAAACAAGTGAGAAATACAAATTACTAGGCAAAATTTCAGTTAAATCTGCTTTCTGCTATGGTACTATACAGAAAACTGAATATGGACAGAAAATCTGTCCGCGGCACCCCGTGCACAAATACCAAGCTCTATTTCCTTCGCAAGCTTACACGCTCTCCACTAAATGAGTTATTTTCTATCGCAACATATAAGCCTACTAAAATTTACATGAAATTGCCTGCTTTTAGGAAATTGAAATTTACTCATATCTTCCTTAAGGCCTCAGGGGACAGTAAAATCTGCCATTTCTTGTCCCTTGCCGCAAACAATTTTTGAGCGACTCTAAAACATATAAAATGCACTTCAAGCCAAGATTTCACTTGTTGAATATGTTTCCACTGTATATAAAAACTAAATGAAGCATAAAACATGTGCATCAGCATACTCAGGAACTGTCTTTGCAATGTTTACATTACCCCACCCACCCTATTTCTAGTGCTAAAAAGTGCTCTTCTGACCAGGAGCACATCACATTCTGGAGAAATACCTGCAAGACACTGCCAGTTGGCATATATCCCCTTTTGTTCTTCAAACACATACCTACAGAAAAACAGTTCTCAAATGGGGTAACAACCATGGAGGTTTTTCAATATTTCACAAAGAAAAGCAGGCCTGTTTTCAACAGGAAGTCGTCTATTGTGACAATGACAAGCCGCTCTTCAATTTGGAGATTCCCCTGACCATGGGAGCTATCAGAAAGTTTCGTATCCTTCTCCAGCTGACATAACTAACCTTCCTACCAGCTTACAAATTAAAGAAACATTCAAATACCTCATTTAATTGGAGCAACCATGCTGTTTTTAACCCTCTATCTAAAAGTATGATTTTTCTGACCACTGCCAATACGAAACTGTCCCCTGATGCCTAAGCATATACAGCTTATCGTCATACAACATATATATAAGCATGAAATAATAAGAAGTGCAAAACTCATGAGAGTGATATACATAATAAACTGATATACTTATACTGTATCTATAGGAACTGAAGCATCTGTATTTGCATTTAATATACTTTGTTTTAGTTCAAAGGCTTTCAAACTATAAACTGCAAGATTATTTAAATTTTCGGTTTAGTTGAATTCATTAGCTCTAAAAGATTCATAACGTTTGGTCTTTTATAGAAATGTTTTTGAATATATGCAATTCTTAGATCTTTATAAATCGGGCATATTAAAATAAAATGATATTCATCCTCTAAATCATTGAGGTTGCACAAATTACATTTTCTATCAAGTCGTTCTATATTTATATGTACTCCTGTTTCAATATTTAACTGATGCGAAGAAAGGTGTAGTTTCGCTATTGCGTTTTTATGATTCTTATTTTTAATTATTAAAAGATACGGCGACATTTCAAAAGATTGTTTCATTTCCTTGTACAATACTGAGGATGTAGAAAGACTTCAGCCATGATTCCAGTCGGTAATAAAAACATCTCTTAATCTGTTTTGAAAAATAGGCATGAACGCATTTACATTTACTGATTCAGGGTACATCCATACATCTAGGAAACCATTATGTTCTAGTAAATTTTAACATTTGCAGGCCAGCTAGAGATATTTGGGTCCATTTCGACTTCATTGCTCGCCAATTTATTTAATGTCTGTAATATACAGTTATCAGATTTCGAATTATGCAGACTCAACCAATATTAGACAATTCTAACGTGTCGGCCGATATGAAGAGGAAATCGCCCAAATTCTCCAGCCAAGTATACATTTTTTGTTGTTGACATTTTAACATTTACTAACCATTTACAGAATTTCTGTGAACCCTTTCAATATTTTCTGCAGTAGCAAACTTCCATACCTCACAACTATAGTTTAAGATAGACCTTACAAATTAATCAAACAGATTAAACATAATATTCATAGGTACTTGCATTTCTTTTGTTATAGATCATAGTGCATGCATTGCTTTCAAAGATTTTCCGACTAGAGTATTTGTTGCTTTGGCGAATGAAACGCCGTTTGATAAAATGATTCCCAAGTAATTAAAATTGTTAACAATTTCTATATCCTCGCCTGCATAAGTCCATTTTTCATTCTGACGCAAATTCCCCCCTTATCTACACACCATTATTTTCGTCTTATTAATATTTACTTGCAAATTCCATTTTTTACAATACGATTCTAGACTATTTAAAGATGTTTGAAGCCCTTCCGCAGTTTCAGAAAGTATAACCGCGTCATCGGCAATCAATAATAAATAGAGTGCCAACTAGTCTAAACTTATGGTTGCATTCGGATTTTCCTGCAAATAAATTTCAAGGTCAATAATAATCAATGAGAATAAGAAAGGTGAGAGTACTTCCTCTTGCAATAGACCCACGTTTGAATCGTCGAATTCCGAAAGAAAACCGAAATTTTTCACACACGACTTGGCGTCCGAATAGATAGATCGAATAATCTGAAAGACTTTCCCGTTTAGTCCCAGTTTTAATAATCTATACCAAAGCCCATCACGGTATACGGAATCATATGCTCTTTTTAAGTCTAGGAATCAAATGCTCTTTTTCAGTCTATACAGAGGCACTATGGAATTTTCGTAATGTGTTATGTACATTAAACAAAACATAGTATGACATCGAACCTATTGTTGCCGAGAAAATATGGAAAGCTTGTTTGCATTAGTGTGAAAATGAGCGACTTTGTTATCAAATGACCGTGTATGTCCATTTTAGTTTTCGTCTTTTGTTTAGATAAGGGAATGAACTAAAGAGCGCTATACTGTTAGATTGTCACTTTTTACCGAACGTACAAACAATGCATGAGAAAGTATGCCATACAACAAAAACAAAAAAAATCCAAGCACCATGTGCATCCTTGAAGACTGATAAGTGTTTTAGCGAAGTCTTCCCCAGTCTCAATCTCCTGTGTAAAAGGGTAAGTAAATCTCTCCTCAACAGTTGGTCAGTTTTAGGTTTTCTTTAATTTTGAAAAAGTGCTTAAGTATTTATGCTACCTTATTGTACAATCTGATTGCAAATGAAATTAATTGAATTAAAGAAACGCTTTCTTTATTTGGCCCGGGAACCTTTTTTTGCATGCTTTATGTGTATGCATTTTTGTACACATAAACTTATTCATTCATACACGTCCACAACTGATTATTTTATTGTTATTATTATTATTTCATTTCAATTTCTTTATTTTTCAGAGTGATATGGGGTTTCTGGCCCTGTCAAAGAGTTTTCACTTATGTCGAGCCGATCGTTACATGTAAGCGAAGTAAGTGATAACCAGTGCTCCCTGGGAAAAAAAACACCTGACACTCCATAAGCAATAATTGGCTTCGTCACATGTGCGTCGACTGAGGATGGAACCACAGTGGTGAGAGTCCTAATGTTTAAGAGTCAGCACTTTTAACTACGAGGCCATAGAGGCCCGTTGCGCAACAACTGAAGAAAACGATCTGAAGAACATTTGGCTGTTCCGTAAAGCATACAACATCCGTCAGTGAAGCTGCTTGTTCTTTTTTATGTCTTTTTTTTTTCTTCATTTTTTTTGTCATTTGCTGGAGAAAAAAAATGAATTTCCTGATGCGCTATTTACATTTACAAGAATATGTATGACATTCGAACATGTTGTTGTCGAGAAAATAAGAAAGCATGTTTGCATTTGGGAGCAAATGAGAGGCTTTTATATCTAAAGGCCATGTTTTCGTGTTTTTTTTTTGTTTTTTGTTTTTTTAGCTCACCTGAGCACGAAGTGCTCAAGGTGAGGTATTGTGGTCGGTCTTTGTCCGGCGTCCGTCGTCCGGCGTCAACTTTTGCTTTAAACGACTTCTTCTCCAAAACTGCTGGACGGATTTCAAAATAATTTCACAGAAATGTTTCTTGGGGGTCTCTCTACCAAAATTGCTCAAATGGTTCCGCTCCGCTGAACAATATGGCAGCCAGAGCTAAAAATAGAAAAACCTTTAAACGACTTCTCCTCCAAAACTGCTTTGCAGATTTTGAAATAATTTCATAGAAATGTTTCTTAGGAGACCCTCTACCAAAATTGCTCGAACGGTTCCGCTCCGCTGAACAATATGGCCGCCAGAGCTAAAAATAGAAAAACCTTTAAACGACTTCTCCTCCAAAACTGCTGAGCAGATTTTGAAATAATTTCACAGAAATGTTTCTTAGGAGACCCTCTACCAAAATTGCTCAAATGGTTCCGCTCCGCTGAACAGTATGGCCGCCAGAGCTAAAAATAGAAAAACCTTATACAACTTCTCCTCCAAAACTGCTGGGCAGATTTTGAAATAATTTCATAGAAATGTTTCTTAGGAGACCCTCTACCAAAATTGCTCAAACGGTTCCGCTCCGCTGAACAATATGGCCGCCAGAGCTAAAAATAGAAAAACCTTTAAACGACTTCTCCTCCAAAACTGCTGGGCAGATTTGAAATAATTTCACAGAAATGTTTCTTAGGAGACCCTCTACCAAAATTGCTCAAATGGTTCCGCTCCGCTGAACAATATGGCCGCCAGAGCTAAAAATAGAAAAAAACCTTTAAACAACTTCTCCTCCAAAACTGCTGGGCCGATTTTGAAATAATTTCACAGAAATGTTCCTTTGGAGACCCTCTACCAAAATTGCTCAAACGGTTCCGCTCCACAGAACAATATGGCCGCCAGAGCTAAAAATAGAAAAACCTTTAAACGACTTCTCCTCCAAAACTGCTGGGCCGATTTTGAAACAATTTCACAGAAATGTTCCTTTGGAGACCCTCTACCAAAATTGCTCAAACGGTTCTGCTCCGCTGAACAAAATGGCCACCAGAGCTAAAAATAGAAAAAAGCTTTAAACATCATCGTCTCTGAAGCCAATGGCTCGATTTCAAAAAAAATCACAGAAATGTTTAAGTCATGGCCCTGAACAAAAATTGCTAAAACGGTTCCACTTCGCTGAACAAAATGGCCGCCAGAGCTAAAAATAGAAATAAATCTTAGAATGACACAGAGGGCACAGTTAAGATCCAATCATCGTGAAACTTTGTCAGAATGTTTATCTAAATGAAATCTAGACCATCTATGAAACTGGGTCATGTGGGGTCAAAAACTAGGTCACTGGGTCAAATCTTAGAAAAACCTTGTGCACACTCTAAAGGGCACGGTTATGATCCAATCTTCATGAAACTTTGTCAGAATGTTTATTTGTATAAAATCTAGACCAGATTTGAATCTGAGTTTTGTGGGATCAAAAACTAGGTCACTAGTTCAAATCTAAGAAAATCCTTGTGTACACTCTAGAGGGCACAGTTGTTATCCAATCTACGTGAAACATTGTCAGAATCTTTATTTTCATGAAATCTATACCAGATTTGAAACTGGGCCATGTCAGGTCAAAAACTAGGTCACTAGGTCAGTTCTTAGAAAAACTGTATGAGACTTTGTCAGAATGTTTGTCTCCAACAAATCTGGACCAAGGGTGCAACTTGGTCCTGTTGGGTCATAAAGTAGGTTTTTAGGTTAAATCTTAGAAAAACTTGTACACTCTAGAGGGCACAGTTTTGATAACTTTGTCAGAATGTTCATATCCAAGAAATCTAGACCAGGTTTGAAACTGGGTCATGTGGGGTCAAAATCTAGGTCATTAGGTTAAATCTTATAAAAACCTTAGGTACACAATAAAGGGTCCATTTTCCATTTAATCTTTGTGAAACTCTGTCTGTCGGTCATATGGATGTCTCTGAGGTTAAGTTCACAGGATACTCAGGTGAGCGATCCAGGGCCATCATGGCCCTCTTGTTTTAATAATGGAATGAACTCGAGAGCGCAATATACTTTAATTGTCACTAAGTTACCGAACAATCAAACATGCGAAAAAGTGTCATACAACAAGCACACAAATTCCAATCATAATGTACGTCGGTGTAGAATGCAATAAAAGGTTTTCCTTACACGCCGGATGATGTCTCGATGTGAATAGGTAATACTAAAATCATAACTATGTATCTAGATTCAGCAAACAAGGGTAAGTCAATTTCTGGTCACCGAAATAGGTGTTTTAGGTTTCCTTTAATTTTGTGTACCCAAGTATATATGCTACTTTGGTGGGAAACAACATTGTATTAATCTTTCTTTGTTTTGATTAGTGTTTCACTTGGATGATTCATGTGTGTATATACTTATTCATTCATACACGCCAACAGTTGATTATTTTATTTTTTAGTTTAAATTTTCTTCATTATTTATTTCATTTGTTTCTTAATTCTTGATATATGTAACGGCCCTGTCAAGATCTTTTATATTATATCGAGCCGATCGTTAGGCGAAGGCGGGCGAAAATCGAAGCGATCACTAGACTTTCCGTAAGCAGGACTTGGCTTTCTCCCATGTGCTGAGGCTGGATACAGAGCAATGGGAGTCCTAATGTTTAAGAGTCAGCACTTTTAACAAGGCTTAAGACACTCGTTGCACAACAATTGAAGTAAACTATCAAAATAATGTTTTGGCTTTCCGTAAAGCATACAACACCCCAATAATGTAGCTGCTTAATTGAGGCAATACGTATAAACGTTTAAAAAAATCGAATTTTTCATAATTTGCGATGTACAATTATGAATATCAGTATGACATTCTAAACTAATGTTGAACAAATAAGAAAACAATTTGGCAATTTGGAGCAAATACGCGGTTTTATATCTGTCATGTTTAGTTAAATTAAGGGAATGAACTCAAGAGCGGTATTCTGTTTGATTGTCACTTTATTACCGAACGTACAAACAATGCATCAGAAAATATGCCGTAAAACAAACGCAAAAACTCCAATTATCAAGTGCGTCCGCGCAAATTGATAAAGGCGTCCGATAACATCCCCAGTCTCCATAGCTTGAGTCTCGACCTTATATATATATATACTTTATTTACACTCAATCCATACAGAATATGGCATAAGAGGTACATGATACAAAATATACATATGTGACAACTGCATGCGCGGATTCGTTAGCAAAATATATCTAAACAGTCTGGATCACAATAATAAACTGGAGGAGGGTTATTATACTTAGTATTACTGCTAATTCTATAAATCTATAAATGACTGAATGATAATAATGAACACAAAAAATCAAATAACTTAAGGTGAACGGGTACATTTCAGGGGAAGCAGCTCAGTCCACACTTTTTTTTTTTTTTTTTTTTTTTTCTCTCCGTCCCTCCGAAATGGGGTCGAGCTCGAAAAGTGCAGAATTGGGACCACAGGAGCAAATTCCTCACTCCTGGAGAAGACTACATCCCGGAAGGGCCCAGTTCTACAGGGAAGAAAACAGAAAGCCACAAAAGCTGCCTCCATTGCCTAAAATGGCGAAAAGTAATGAGTAATGAAAACGCAAATCGTTGCAATGTATTTTGAGTCTGAAAACATTTTCTCTGTAAGAGGGTGAAAGAATTTCTGGTCATCAAAATATGTCAGTTTTTGGTTTCCTTAATTTTGCAAATGTGCATAATATTATAAATGATATTATAAATATTATAAATGATAGTGTTAATATTTTCACATATTGTGGATTGTTATAAATTTAGTGATAATAAATAGTAAATATTAACCTTTCTTGTTAAAAATGGATAGCTCACAGTTTTTAAATATGAAACGGTGACGTTGGTCAGTAGTAGAATATGCTATTGTTCTACCACTGAAAATTCATAGTATGCTGAAAGGATTTAAAAACTTCCACTTTTTATTGCTGGCTGCTGATCTGTTCACTCATGACAGTGTTTAATATTTAACGACAAAATGCTTGAAACTTATCAGATTTAGAGATTACGCAGCTTATTTGTATCATTTACTTAAATGACGTCAGTAAAAGAGCGTTACGTCACTGAAATGCGTAAGGCGATGCCGGCATAATCTTATGCAACAATATTTTCGACCATTTCTTACTGTCTTAATATTGTCATGTCATTCAAGTTGATTTGCAAGTATCACTGCGGGTGATGCTGTCGCGCAAAGCCTATTACGGAGACGGCGTCGACGTTAGTTAACGTCATGACCTCTGGTTTTTAATCTCGGCTAGGTGCTTTTCTGACGGTCTTTTGAGCTTCCTGTAAACAGTGCACGTCCTCTGAGATTTTAAATTGCCGTAATTAACGCATAAAATTGTACCGCGGCGACACTTTTTGAAATTTCAGCATTTTTTCTAACCCAAAACTCTGCGCCTGTTTGCGATATTTAGACGCGGTAGGATAAATTAAGCCACTGACCGAGTTCAAACTTTTAAAATTCAATTTGATATTGTAAGGGAAATGTTTCATCAGAAAACTGTATACATGAAGCTATTCATCCTTATGTAAACGGTACTAAGAACACGAGGAGCACGTGCTTGTTCCTGACCGATTCGGTTGAACGATTTCAGATTCGGTATATTGATATAATCAGGTATAAAAGAATATATATGCTGTAAAATTTTGGTGGACGTAGCTGCATTCATTTTTGAGATATTCAAAATTAATGGGTGGAAGTTTTTACATCCTTTCAGTATATATGCCCATCTCGTCTCACAAGAAATGATTTGAGGTAGGAATATAAGAACTAATTTTCCTTACCGGCGAATTACAGTGTAGCCTATCCACGTGGCTTCTAGATAAAGTTAATGGACTCTTTGTACGTAAACAAGAGTATGCAAGGTTTGTCTTTTCCATATAGTTTTCTTATTTCGGAACGCACTGATATTGGATGCAGTGCGGAGTACTGGGCTTATTTTCTGCTGTTTGATGCTGCTAGCACTGAAGCCACATCTCGCTTGGTGAGGTACAAATGCTCACCCAAATCCCAGAATATTGCGGCCAAAAAAGAAAGTTTTGGTCGAGCATTTATACCTAACTAAGCAAGATGTGCTTTTGTAGCAGGCACCATCAAACAGCAGAAGTTAAGCCCAGTACTCTGCACTTTGCCCCATGACAGTCCGTTCCGCAATATGTGAAATATCAGAATAAAATACAGACCTCGCTCATACTTGTTTACATACAAAAATTCCGTGAACGGTATCAAAAACGTCACGTGTGCTTTTAAAACTGATTAACACATGGTGTTGGAGGGCAGATCGCGATAGATGGCGAAGCCAGAGTGAGCTAAAATGCATCTGCCTGGCGATAATTGAGTTAATCAGCGATTATTGTTAGTCATGTTAGAATTGATTTTTAACTAGAACTGCCCAGTACTAAAAGATAGAGGGCGAAGAAAGCGGGGGCTTTATGATACTTTTGAGAATAATTCTGATTATTAACCATAAAAACCACAGTCGCACAGGCCCTTATAAGATATCACAATGTGTATGTATGCTTTGGTGGATGAATACTGTAGATAATGTATCCTGTTTGTACGATACGTAGCCAACACTGTTATCAAAATTAAGAGAGTATGCTAGCTGGTCATATCCAGCTAGTCATGTCACTAAGGCCATTTGATAATTATTAGATACGTACAAAGTGCCCGGATGTCTGTACGTCTCTTACGCCAAATAAACAAGTGAAATATTTTGTGCTAAGTTCTACAGATCAGGGGCGTAGCTAGGAGCCATTTCATAATTCACACCATGTATCTTGGTTCATGCTGTTTAAGGTGAAGTATTGGGTATTAGCCCCTGAGATAATTCAGATTGTTATGGGTTTGGCTGTTGTCCCATTTTCATAAATAGTCAGCATGGAAATATGCAGGCGCGTGTGTGGAAATTTTGTCAATTTGACAAAATTTCAATATGCGTGAAGGCATCTACACCCTTGGAAATACACGAATTAATTTTGCCCCATATCAGAACCGCGATGAGGCTTCTTAATGAGAGACAATAAATTATGTTATTTATTGACACACATTTTGTTACCTTAGTTAGAAACGTTAAACTGGACAATAGAAAAATAACCCTGTACAAATCGCATTGTTATCAAATGTTAACGTAAACAGGGTATATTAGCCGGTCATGTTACCCGAAAAGTCAGTTTGTTTATACAGTGTATTCTGCATCTCTCCTAAATAAACAATACCAGTTTTTACAGTACAAAGTACCAGGGGATATCACAAAGTTTTGAGCCTCACACATTTTTCCCATTTGGATAGTACAATGCACCACACCTGATGTACATTAATGTATAGCTACTGATTCCATGTAGGATCGTATTGCTGGCTACAACTTTTTAGTCACAGTACTTCTTGGGAGTGATATACTCCCAATAAAATTCTGCTTCACCAGGACGCCAGTCCACACCAGCCAAGTTGAGGTGGAAGCTGTGCGCGAGTGTAGCCACGAACTCCTCCCTCGCCCACCATATTCTCCAGACCTAGCCTCAGCAACTTGACCGCTTTCAGAGGCTGAAAAACCTACAGGGCCTGAGAACTGAGGATGATGGTGAGCTACTATACAGGGCTGGTTAGGGGACCAAAATGTTGAGTTTTACCGATCAGGAATCCATGACTGGCAAAGGCCTAGGGTCGATAAGCATCAATTTCGGCCTCAAGATTTAAAACAAAATAAAATTTGAATATTGGCCTTAAAATTCTTTTATATGAAAAGGTTATGGTACGTTATTTTCAAATCAAATGTCTATTTTTAAGTTCTGTTCATGACGTTGCCATGGTAACGCTCCAAAAATGCTAGATTTTCACTTTTTTGCAGTTTTTAGCCAATTTTATTGTATTCAGGTAAACATTCTAATGCCTCCACATTCGACAAACAACTTCATACTTTAGCAAACGATTTTGTTACCAAAAAGAAACTTTGACAAAAAATTTCTTGTTGTTTGCTGCATGTGGAGGTGTATTTAAAAATAAAATATGTCCTCCAGCCACGTGCGCCTTGCAACCTGGATAATGTATCTAAGGCTGGCAAAATCCATTTTGAGCTTTACATGACTCAGAGAGTTCGATGAAGTAAGACAGTATGTAATTATATTTATGTGAGTCACTCCTATAATAAAGTTCGTTTCCATTGTAACAGTATTTGTGCCGTTGTCATGGTAACCATAATCATTCCACGTGTGTTTAGGCAATCAGTTTAATTTACATGTTAAACATTCAAAAACGGCCATTTGAATGTTTGAATTTGTTTCTTGTTTTTGGAGAACTGAAGATGGAAAAATCAAATTGCAAAGCGTATTTCTCTTGCCTTAATGTCGTTGTCATGGAAACCAGGGACAAATCGTCGTTTCTTGGTCAGCAAAAATCAATGAAACACCTTTGCGTCTGGCTGCTTCTCAAGGTTTTATGTTGTTACTTCTTGCTCCTGAATTGAAACAAATAAAATGGATCCACTTCTATTGCTTTTATGCTGTTGCCATGGTAACCAAGAGAAATTTATCACTTTTTTGACCAATATTGTCAGTTATAAACCTTTCAATGTATATTCTTAGCTTTCATGTTCTTTCTTCTTGCTCGAGACCTGAGGGTTAATATCATCATCTGTCTTCTTTTGCATACCTTTTCTCACTGGTAAAAGTATTATTCCGTCGGGGCTCCTCCATTATTTAATACATAAAAGTATACATAATTTCACTTAAAAGAATGAGCAGAGAGAGGCTTATGATGCTTAATTGTCAACATGAACCATTTTCCTACCTCTCGTGTATAATGTAAACATTTTATCTTTCTGTCATAACCGTGCATGTATTTTGTACACGTCGATCGATCGATCGAGAGAGAGAGAGAGAGAATTGATGAATGACTTGTTTGCAAATTTACGTCCTTTTCAACAGCATTTCAGTCACCGTCATGCCAGGACTTTGGGAGCGTGATAATGAAAGGCAGTGGTGTGCAATGGATTCCCGTTTACAGTTAAAAAGATTGCCGCTTCCAGCCTCCATCGGGAGTCGAACCCGGGACAGGTAGATGAGCAAGCTAGCGCTTAACCAAATGAGCTATCGACCAGAGAGAGAGAGAGAGAGAGATAAACACATTTTCGCTTATATGTACTGCAGCAACTTCAGTGCTAATCGTTTCAATGATTATTCAGTACCCAAACTTAATTCTTCCGCTAGTATCGTAAGAAACCCTCTTTTTCTAGAGCCAAGTATTATTAAGGCGGTGGTAATCACTGATCCGTGGTCAGAATCTTCCAGCGATACCTCGCGATAAAATATTTTATGTATCAATACCACTGATAGAGCAGTGGAACTTTAAGCCAATACCTGTAGAATGTCTCAAAACCGAACGTTTCGTGGCATCATAGCGTATCCAACCACCACCAACTGAAGTTTAACGCATGTCTTCTTCAGAACTGGTTGTCATTGCAACGCTAATGTTGTATTATGATGGCACTATTAACGATATTCTTATCTTTAATCACGATTTTTTAAATGATTTTGTTAACCCCTCCCGGACCTGACGTTTAAGTGTAAGTTCGCTAGTATTCTTTTATATTTCTGCCAGCTTTCATTACCCTTCCGTCATTATGGTTGGTTGGCTGTTTTGGGTTTAACGGCCCTTTAAAACAGTATTTCAGTATATGCCATCTCCCAAAGAGAGGGAGAAAGAAGAGAGAAATGATAGACGAGAGAAAAATGTCCAAACAACCCCCACCCACACTTACTGCAAGCACAGTAAGCCCTTGTCCTACTATTATCCAAATGAGTAGGGCGCCCGAGCACTGGAAGTTATACACTGCACAACCCAACCACCCCTTCGTCATTATGGATGAAGCTTTAACACAAAATAGAAACTATTGCCTGATAAAAAGTGTTAAAAAATTAACTGAATATTTTCTGTTGGAAAACCCATGCCCAATTATTATAAACTTTAACATATAGTATATAAATACAACGTACAGGACGAGGATCCCGCTCCTTGTTTCGCTTTTGTTTATATTTTTGTATTCGTTCAAAAACCAGACGAAAATCGTTTTGCCAGGTTTCAAACATTCTGACCACCTCACCTCACCCCCCGCCACCCCCCCCCCCCATTCAAGAACCAGAACAAAATCGTTTTTTGAGGACAGATTTTCCAGGTTTCAAACATTTTGACCACCTGCCCTCCTCCCCCCCCCCCCCCCACCCCACCCCATTCACACACCACATATACACTACACACACGCGTGTTTTATTGTATGTATATTAGCCAATATACAGGCTTTGCAAAGAAAAGTACCATGCTTTTCGTGGTTTATGATGATATATTTTCACGGGATTTACATCACTCGTGGTGGATCGTTTTATGACTAGTTTTGCAGTTTATATTTGACTTTAACGTGCGCTAGCCTTATATACTGAGGGCAACTGATGAATGTCGTATTTGTTTCCTCAAAGGATGCAAAATACAGAATGAATAGTTGGTGTTTCATTTAAATAGTAAAAGTAAAAGCAATAGAGTCATTTGAACAACAGATTTAATAGATTGTTCGCAAACTAGTATAAACCAGCTAGTGTAATTTTCTCTCTGTGATATGGGCGGTTGTGTGACAGATTTGGTCAGACAAGCTCGATCCGAGATTCGTGCAAAGCTAAGCTTCTTTGAGAACATCCTTACGCATTGTCTTTTTCCTTTGGCGTCGATGACGTCAGAAATCAAACTTGTTCGCCTACATGACGTCACAGAGATTTTTACTCACAAACAACGTATAGACAGGACACAATTTTGAAATAAAATAAGGATTTGTTTGTGTCAGCTGAGC
This sequence comes from Ctena decussata, assembly GCA_963989385.1. Taxonomy (NCBI): domain Eukaryota; kingdom Metazoa; phylum Mollusca; class Bivalvia; order Lucinida; family Lucinidae; genus Ctena; species Ctena decussata. Next base: position 57,084,468 of record OZ022504.1, read on the forward strand.
CGTGACTGTATTATATTTGCAGTTATTTCTATTTTTTCCAAATCTAAACAAACATAAGGGTAAGAGGATAGAAAAGGGAAAAAAAAAACTTAACCAACTTTTCAGATCGTTGCTAAGGATGTCCACGTGTTACTAAGGAGCGATAATTACCGTTCGCCACTTTATAATGTCGATCAACCGTAATACAGTGATATGCAACTGAAATCACTTCAAGCAAATCAAAAGAGGGTTTAATGTAATCACAACGGTAGACAACCGTATAAAAATGAAGGAAATAGCCTATGCTCTTGTAAAACTCGTTGCCATGGCAACATGCCTTAGATAACAAAACAATGCCCGTAATAGTAATCCCTAATAACTATACAATAACTTTACAGCGTAAAACTTATTTTGGACATGGGGCCAAAAACACCCCTTATCGACCGTAGGCCTTTGATGGACAAGTGTGTGGAGTTGGAAAGAGCCTTTGTTGAAAAATAAACCAGTATAAATATCTTGCTGTCTTTGCGATGCTCAAAACTTAAGTATCGACTGAAAAATCGGCCGTAAGCATTATCAGTAACGGTAAATAATGCTATTGTTAATGGCTGTCGATCGAATTGATACTGTTGTCGATTGTCATGGTCGACATCCTGTTTTTTTATGTATGGTAATTATTGACTGAACCGGTCGACAAAACAGGTGGGGAAATTGGCATTATTACCAGGTTGTTTATTCAGAAGAACTGCATGAAACAGCTGATCTTTTGAATGACATGGCCGGTATACCCTGTTTACGTTCACATTTGATACACAATTTGTATAGTATTTTTTTTTTCAGTTAAACACAAGTATTCTTGTTTATTGGATGCCATAATCATATTATGTATACAACAATAAAGTGAAACTGATGTTTCATCAAAGAAAGTACCCCATCTCACATCTATAATGATATATAAGGATCATAAAGCAGCAGGGAATACAGGGTGACGAATAAATGTCTTTAAGTGATGTGCATAGTTCCTTGTCAGAATGAGGCCACGGTGACGTCACTTTGACATACATATGAACTGTAAGTGGCAGAGGTAACAGATATATGACGTCATTGGTTCCGGAGCATGACAAACAGTGTACGCCATGCTCCGCCAATTTTTCGATGGCATTACAAATTGAAATTCTTTTAACAGAATCTTCAGAGTTTCTCAAATAAATAATTATTCTCAAGTCATTTAATTCCGTGTTTTCTATGTATCGACGAGTTTGAGTTTCTGAATGCGTCAGCTATTTTTATTGGGTTGTCCAACAAAACAGCTGAAACGTTCTTAAACCAAAACTCGTCGATCGAGTTACTAAAAATAAAACTCACATATTTACCAGATAAAATGCCCGGATAAACCAAAATTTGGTTTACTATAAGAACATAAAAGGGATGGAGATAATAACAATCCAGACAATATAAATAAGATGCTGCATATTAGTTTATGTCTTTGTTTCATATTCATCCGTCAGTTGGCAGTTTATACAATACATTGTAGGCTACTCCTTGAGCCCTGAGATTTTCTGCAGTTTGTGTGGCGCCAATTTACCACAGATCATAAGCTGGTGTTAGAAATTAACAAATCAACATGTGCTGTTGCGCTCAGGCAAAGAGATTTTCACTGATAAAATCTGCTAATCCATAGTTCTGATAATGTTCTCTGTTTAACCAACCATTATATAGTGTACATGTAATTGTTAGTGTATTCATGTTTTCAGATAATCGTACAGATAATAAAGTCAGGCTCTATTGCTAGCGGCAATTAGTTTATTATTTGATATCTATATGTATATCTAAAGCAATTTTCTCCTGTATGTCTCTAAAGGTTGAATTTGTTTGTCACAACGAATCAGCTTGATTTTTATTTTACTCGAATGTCATTTACAAGAGATCCTAAGAAATTGTGTATATTAGATCAGACCAAAAACAGTTCATGACCACAGTAAAAAAAAGTATTGATAAGCCCAAATGCTTTTTTTTTTTTTTCAGAAAAAAAGTTATGCTTTATACTTTTGATTTATCAAAAGCAATTTGTAAGTTTGTATTTGACAAAAATCTCACAGTAGTTCTCTGAGTCCATGGGCATATTTATGCATCATCATACTTATTAATTGTGTTACACATGACCATGTATTGCTTAAAGTACATGTAATTAACAAGAAATGTTACAATGTGTAACAAATGCCCCCGAAGGCCCCCTAAACTGACCTGTGAGTCCTGGTTGTGACCTTGACCTTGGATTTGGGATCATAAATATTATGTATGACACACCTCCTCATTATTGTTTACCTTTCTGTGAAGTTTGATGAAAGTCGCTTCAGCAGATTTCAAGTTATCGCAGAGGCAAGATTTGACCTTTGACCCCTGATTGTGACCTTGACCTTGAACGTGATAACCTGAATCTTATGTGTGACACACCTTCTCATTATGCTTCAATTTTCTGTGAAGTTTCATTGCTCAGTTACTGCTGAGACACGATTTTGAGACAATCTGACCTCTGACCCAACCGTGGCCTTGACCTTGGGTGTAGGGACTTAAGTCTTGTGCGTGACACACCTTCTCATTATGATTTATCTATCTGTGAAGTTTCATCAAATTTGCTTCAGTAGTTTTAAAGTTATCGCTGAGACACAATATTAAGACACAATTTGACCTCTGACCCAATGGTTGTGACCTTGACCTTGGATTTGGGATCATAAATATTATGTATGACACACCTCCTCATTATTGTTTACCTTTCTGTGAAGTTTGATGAAAGTCGCTTCAGCAGATTTCAAGTTATCGCAGAGGCAAGATTTGACCTTTGACCCCTGATTGTGACCTTGACCTTGAACGTGATAACCTGAATCTTATGTGTGACACACCTTCTCATTATGCTTCAATTTTCTGTGAAGTTTCATTGCTCAGTTACTGCTGAGACACGATTTTGAGACAATCTGACCTCTGACCCAACCGTGGCCTTGACCTTGGGTGTAGGGACTTAAGTCTTGTGCGTGACACACCTTCTCATTATGATTTATCTATCTGTGAAGTTTCATCAAATTTGCTTCAGTAGTTTTAAAGTTATCGCTGAGACACAATATTAAGACACAATTTGACCTCTGACCCAATTGTGGCCTTGACCTAGGGCGTAGGGACCTAAGTCTTATGCGCGACACACCTTCACATTATCCTTTATCTATCTGTGAAGTTTCATCAAATTTGCTCCAGTAGTTTTAATGTTATAGCTGAGACACGATTTGTAACGGACGGACGGAAAGACGGACGGAAGGACTTACGGACTGACGGACGGACGGTGCGATTTTAATATGCCACCCGAAGTTCCTTCGGGGGCATAAAAAGTATTAATAACAGTATCACTAGTGTACAAAACATATCACTTTCAACTGTCTATCTACATGTATGCATACGTGTTGTCCTCTTGCCCCAAATTCACTTAAAGTATGCGCAAGTTGTTACGATCTTCGACTACGACTTTGTCGATATGTCGCCAGGAAAAGAAAAGTGATTTTTCGCAATCATAATTTAAGTGAACGAGGATCATGCAAGTACCATATAAAGAGAAATGTGTTTTATTCCACTAGCAGCCTTTTCGATCATCCATCGGGCACTAAAATATTTAAATGAGAAAATGCAGTTGGCAGATGGAGTGAGGACTGTCGGAAAGCCATAGATGGAAACTGAGAACAGGCCAGTAGATATTTTTGTCAGATGGTTGCTGTACTATGTTGTTAAGATGACAAAGAATGTAATGACCATTTTTCTGTTGTTACCAAAACAGTGAACAAATAAAACCTATTATAAATATTCTCCCTCGCCATTTATTAACTTCAAAATTAAATCTTTTTTTACAAACATACGTAGACATTGTACAATAAATTTAATACATTGCAATTAATTGGTTGGTTGGTTGGTTGATTTGATGCTTAACGTCCACGGTGAACAGCTAAGGTCAGTCGGGACGGTCAGTTAACCTAACCACACTATTCCTGGGCAGGCTTAGGCCTCCTAAGCGGTTGACAAGTACTTAGTGCACATACTTTCGCCAGTAACTGACAACTGCCCTTTTTTAATCAGCGGAAGGAGAAACGAAAGTATGTGGCCAGACCGGGTTGCGAACCCAGGACCTCGGACTTATGAGTCAGGTGCCCCACCGATTGCGCTACGCGGTCCATTGCATTAAATGTCATAAAAATATTGTGAAAGCACCATTATAAGGAACTAATTCAATCAAACTGCACACCCAACCCACGAAACTAAACGGGACAGAGAAACATGAAGAGTAACATGAAGTAACAATACAATGAGCCGCGACACGAGAAAACCAACAATGTAGTTGTGCGCCCAGCGCAGACTCAGATCAGTCTGGGCATCCGCCCAGTCTGATCAGAATCTTCACTGTCCGCATGGAGGTAGCTCAGACCTTTAGCTACCCTTTGAGCACTTATTGAAGAGTCTAATCAAACTGGACAGATGCCCAGACTGATCTGAGTCTGCGCTGGGCGCACAACCACATTGTTGGTTTTCTCGTGTCGCGGTTCAAGTAATAAACCAATATACGTGGATTGCTTCCCAAAGCAGATAGTCATAAACTAACCTTTAAATAAGGCACTGCTGACATTGTAATATCAACTTGTCTACACAATTTGACCTCAACTTCCCATAATAGCTTGCTATAAATTTGTTTTCTGATTTTTAAGCACAAAGATTCCAATTTTGGTGGAAAATTAAAACAGATTTTATAATTAAACGTAAAGGATACAGGAAAAGATTAAAAAAAAAAAAACGCCCCAACTCCGCCCGTGCCTCGACAAGCCACTTTGCATGCATATTTGTGCTACAATGTATCATAAAAACATTATATGTAAGTGGCATGCTGAGGCACGTGGGAGGGCGGGGAATAGACTACAGCTGAAAAACTGAAAAAGTGGGTGGGGTACTTACGCCCTTTAAAAAAGGCTTTAAGACAAATATTCCTGATTATTTGTTGTCATAATCGATTATGCAACAGTCCAGTGACACTGCTCTATCATCAAAGGAAATTCTCTTTCTCACATAGACATAACAGGGTCACAAAACCAATAAAAACCGGGGGGGGGGGGGGGGGGGGAGGAGGGTTCTACATAGTAGAGAATATTTGTCTTTAATTCATTATCGTTTTACAATATTGCATAATACCAGCAACTGTAATGACTACAATTTAAGCCTGTTTATCAACAAAATGCCAATAAACTTGAAATAAAAAAATGTTGGACTTATTTTCAGAGACTCAAAATTTCAATACACCTCCTTAAAAAATATGTTCGATAACAGCCACCGTCAGTCAACACAGGGATTATTTATAAGCAGGACAAACACTTAAAGCAAACACACATGAAGAGAATATTATTTTTCGCTATTTACGATTTCAAACCAACAACAAAACAAAAAGAAACAGAAACAACACAGGAGCCAAAATGGACGGCCATCATGACTAAAATGCCAGAAATACAATGCATGGGATCATGGTAAAGGATCACGTGGGTATTGCTTTGCTACGGTAAGAGGAAAGAGAAGAGAGGGAGCGAGGGGGAGGGGGGGGGCAGCGATGTTGTGAGTGAATCTTGGTTTACGGCAGCTTGTTACTTTCAAATATTTTACACTCCTTGAGTTATCCACCATTTTCCAGTCCATAGCTTATATGGTTCTAAAAACACTTTTATAAAAACACTAATATTCGTACTTTGAGAAAGGACTCTGTCACAAAGGTTCAACTGGCGTTCATGCAGATTACGCCGCCATTTAAGTTTCGATATTTCCCAATGAAATTTGGTGACAGAGTCTTTGCCTAAAGTCAAAATCTGCGTTTCTAACAAACTGCCGTCAGAAGTCGAAAGATGTGGGCTGGAAAATGACGTATAAATCAACCAGACTGAGTGTAAAAATGAAAGTGAAATAATAAGCTATTTTCCTTGACGATTCATTTACATTTGTCCGTGCACTGCAAGCAGCGTATCAAAACAAAAACCCACGAGATCCCCCACCCTGGGGATCCGCATCAGAAATTTCTGGCTTCGAATGAACAGTCAACGTTATAAGCGGACACCTATTCTGAATGTCGGCAGTAAAAATTGGGAAAAGTTTTGCATAGTATGTGATATCTATGTGCCCTTCTTTTGCAACACAAGGCATAGTCACATTTGGTATGAGTATGCTAAGTTTGCAGGTTTTCTCATAACACTGGCGCGGCTGATTGGCTATAAAATATGTAAAATGTATGTGCTTTCTCGCTCAATCGATGGAAATTTAACGATTTGACATGACATACAGAGTTTACCCAAATTAAATTACGAAATTGGAAGGTTGGGCCTACACCTACTGTGATCGTGTGTATTTCGAATAAAACGAACTGCGCGTCTCTAGCCCTGACCAGACAGCCCTTTTGCATGTATGCTCCTAGACATATATTTTCACGGCGCAGAGCGGACAATAACAATTGATAGTCTGATAACGCCTCATATGTTAGTAACTTCTGTTATCGGCCGCGATCTTAGTATTATATTTACATGTGTCAAGATTACGTCGTTATCTCTTTACTAATGAGCGTCAGCGTCCCTTCTATAGTTACTATCCTCAACATTGGGACATCATACCCAACTTCTATTATTTATCTTGGTTATTTGAAAAAGTTGGTTTTACTATCCGTCAAATTGTCAAATTTTTCGGAGAAAATAGTAAGCATTTCAGACATTGATCAGACAGATCCGAAGGAACAGTGATCTGTTAACGGATGCATTTATGACCGGCATTTATGTTCCTTAGGGTATACATGGTGAATTGATGCTGTTGCACGGTTCACATTTTGCTGAGTGTATGATTTTGCATAGTATTTTCATTATCAGATAACAGCTGATTTCTTACCTTAATATTTCGTTGTCACAAACTCTTGATGGTGGCGAGGGATTCATATTTACGCTAGATAAATTATGATTAAATTGTTCAAAGTTTGCTTTAAGTAGGTTTTACTATTAAAACATAGCAATTTTGTGAATAAAAGCAACATGGAAATAATTTGGATATCTAGTAATTTCTGATCATCTAACTGAGATCGTTGATACAAGGAAAGTATTGGTCTTAATAATGAAGGATAAAAAGCAGAGCATTGATAGCGGTCAGTCTGCTAAAATTGCAGGCGAAACTGCAATACAAAACGGCGAAAAAAAGAACGTTTTAGCTGAAAATGGGATCGAAGACTCAAATGATATAGAAGAAATTACACAACCTACTGTGAAGGACAAGGAAGGTTCAGAACAAAGTTTGAATAGAGAGCTCAAAAGTTGCCCCAAAACTGACGCGAACATTGTTAGACGTGTTAATGAAAAATCTCTTAGTGATCCTTTCAAAATGAATAAAGATAACAGAACTTTTCAGAATGACGACTTGATGCATAAAACTGTAGAAAATGGAATTATAGCAGTTAATGGAAAAGATGATGCTGGGACTGTGTACACTGTTACAGGAATAAATGATGTCGACATACCTTTGCTTAAAGACAGTGAGACGACTGGTCTCCGATATAATGTCATGCATGATGAAGATGGTTATGAATTAAAAGAGCTTCTTGCTAGTAAGCAAAATGAGAGGGCTCTTGATGAATCAGAAAAGCCTCTAACAAAAGCCAGACACTGCTTACAAGATCCACCAGATGGAGGCTGGGGTTGGGTGGTCACTTTCAGTGCTTTCATGGTCGGCTTAATTCTGGATGGTGTTTCGTTTTCATTCGGGATATATTTCAAAGAACTTTACGTATATTTCAATGAGAGTAAAGGTCTAACGTCTTGGATCATCTCGGTACTAAATGGAACCTACCTGTCGATAGGTAAGTCAAAGCCTCCATTGTATATCAAAATACATACAATTAACTCTCGTTATCTCACTGATATCTCAAAGTACCCTATTATATCAAAGAATATAATCTTGGCACATTTCGTATTTTTCTTTACATTTCGACACGTGTTATCTTAAACAACTTGTATCTCAAAGTATCTTCCGGAATCATAAAATTTATTTTTAGGTATCAGTAGTTTGAGCTGAGCTTCAGTTTGAGATCTCGAAAACTGAATGTGATTAGTTTCTTTCCCAGCCTATAGAAGACAGACTAACGCATTCGTTCCGTCGCGCCGTTGTCGAATTACCGGTATTACGTAAATTGTGTAAAAAGTATGACGTATGTATATCATACAATAAATCGCACGCGATTTTCAGACAAGTTTAGTTCCAAAATTGGACATCACAATACTAAAAATTATTTTGAATATAATCAGTTATCTACATAAGTAAGTAGGTCTAATTTTTGGGGAAAATATCTTATTATCTACATAATATGTTAGTAGGTCTAATTTTTGGGAAAAGTATCTTTGCTGATTTTATATCATTTTACAACTCTAAAATTTATCATTGACGTCATAACTCAACGAATACCGTAGTTCATAATGTCAATTACATATTAAAAATCTAGAATCTGCATTTTCCAAAATAGTTTTTGCTTTATGAAATTGTAGTATAACGCGATGATATAATTGTGTATGTACTATTGATTAAAATTGTTTTGCTGCCATTTAGTTAACACAAATCTAAATTTGCCTGACATGTTTTCTATTATGATAAAAGGTCAATAGTAACTTTTCTCCAATATTTTAAGGTCCGGTGTCCAGTGTTATGGTCTCCATATTTGGATGTCGAAAAGTTGCCATATTTGGGGCTATTTTATCGTCAGTTGCATTCTTTCTATGCACGTGGTCACCAAATGTACAGGTAATGATCCTGTTGTACGGTTTGGTTGGTGGTAAGTTCTAATTATGTTAATATTATAGCTTCAGAATTATCATTATGGTCCACCTTCTAAATATTACTGCTGCATATATACGCAGCGTCAATGGAAACGCACCAGTTTCGAACTTAAGGCATATTTCGTTCGTTCAACATTTGGTTTGACACAACAGACAAGTCATTCTTGCTTAGAAATAAAACGTTTACAAATTAAATTTTGCTCACCAATAGGCGCTATCACACGCAAATCCAAAGTGACGTTCTTGCAACTATTTAAAGTCTAAAACATCCATTTTCCGTTCAGCCACAAACTTGATTGCCAGTTTATCGTGCCATACCAGTTATACTTGATGTTTTACATGTATTAAACGGCATGCTCATGCTGGATTGTGGCTGGCGTTTGTCCTACAAAATGTCTGTAACACAATTTCTACATAAAACCTAAACATTTTCGGTTGCAAAAAACTCGTGTTTATCTCAATTTACTTTCGAATATTCATTTAAGAAATAAATTTCATTTTTCCGATGTTCATGGAAGTATGAACACAATGGGTCACGTACAAAGTAAGTGGCGCCCGAAGGGCGTTCACTTCGGAAAAATGAAATTTATCTGTTATAATTACATTTAATTCTAAAATTGTTTTTGAGATTAATTGTCGATTTTTAGGAGCAACATTTGTAAAATATACGACGAGAAGCTGTCACTAGCTAACAGGTAGCCGCTTACGTTTAATGGCCATCGCCATGGCGTGACGTCCAACAGAATGTTACAACGGCATATGGCGTCTTTAGATTACATATGACGTTGCGTCCCAACGGCGTCGCGAGACCGACTGCTGTTCATGTAAATAGGTTCATCTAAGGAAAGTCAAAGGGAATGTAATTATTGTCGGATGAACGGGACTTTCTAATGACGTTCGACCTTAATTCAGTTTGTTTCTTGCAGCTTTCCGGATTTCCTTTTTATATCAATTTGAAAGGCTATCTATTCTCTGGCATTTCTTGATTTGAGAGCTTATGTAACGAAACAGGTTCAGAATGTGTTTTGGCAAAAAGTTATCAATGGCGTAATAACACGATTCAAAATGATTTTATGATGTAAATAAAGTATGTCATTAATTTTAAGAAATAAATGAAATTATGAAACTGGTGTTTTTTCATTGACGCTGAGGTTGTAAGAGATCAAACAAGAAGTTTGCCTCTTTTTATTCATTTCTTTAAGCTAATAAAGCTAAACATATTTCATGCAACTCATGCAAAAGTAAATCAAAGGCCTTAAAACTGACACTCAGCCAGTGGAAATGACATTTTATTTACTATTCGCTGTATTGATTAATATTATTAAAACCAAAGACTGTAGAGCTGTAACTTTCTCCAGAAATGCTCCAAAGTTAAGAGAAGAGAGGGAGGAAACTTCGTGAATATATATCAATATTTACATTCTCAGAGCAGTTATTGTAAAGACCTATGGTAAACCGTTTGAACGCATCGCAGTTTATACTTCAATAACTACATCGGTTCACGCGACGTCACCAGAGGTTAAGGGACGTCAAAAAACCATGGTTCTCTCCAATCCGATTGGACTTTGGCAGCGTTATGACGTCGTTGACGCTGTTAGTAGAAAAAATGCTTATAAGTGTTTTTCTCTGCTTCAACTGTAGACCCTAACGCAAATTTGTGGCCAGTTAACAGTTAGAAAAGAATGTAAATATAAGCAATGAACTTAATTTTCCAAGTGTTTATCGAAGTAAAGTACACTGGGTTGCTATTTAAGTTCACATGAACCCCTTTGGGGTTCACTTACTTATCACGCAACCCAATGTAGTTTATACTTCGATAAACACCAGAAAAATGAAATTCATTCATCACACGTTCACTATCAGAACAAAAGCATCGTTAATTATTGCTGATGTATTGGTTTAAACTTTATTTACTGCAAAGTTGACAGACTTTAAATGAATATTTTCACTAAACTTCTATTTCACCATTCTGATGCTAGTTCTTTGCACTGATAAATGTAAAAAAAAACTGCAGTGCTATATTGCAAAATATCGCATTGTTTAAATAATTTAAACTGACAGTATTTCACAAAACTCTATACTTCAGGGGCCGGTTTGGGTCAAATGTATTTACCCACTATAGTCACAGTTGGGCATTACTTCAAGAAGAAGCGGGCTCTGGCCACGGGTATCGCTGTTTGTGGGAGTGGTATTGGCGGGTTTGTCTTTGCCCCACTCAGCCAGTTTCTCATAGACAAGTATACGTGGAAAGGTGCCATGTGGGTGATATCAGCTGTCACTTTGAATGGAGTTGTCGTAGCGGGACTACTACGGCCTATTGCGAGTCAGCCACGTTACAAGAGGAACCAATCATTTACAGTTAAACCAGGACAGAACCAGAAAACAGTTTCAGAGCGGAGTCAGTGTTGTGACATGTCCGAAATATTCGATTTTTCTCTACTGAAAAGTCTGACTTTTCTAGTGTATGGTTTATCCTGCTTTCTTTGTATGTTAGGTAAGTTACATCAGTTGACTCTCGTTGTCTGTATCACTGATATCTCAAAGAAGTTTGTCAAATCAAAGAATGTATTTTAAACACATTATCTTTTTTTCATTACATTTTAACGCCTGTTATCTCAAAACTGGTATCTCAAAGTAAATTTTCCGGTACCAGAAAATGACTTTGAGATATCAGTAGTTCGAGTTGAAGTTTGATTTTAAGATATCGAGAGCTGACTGTATTATTATTATTTTTTAGTGTGTGCGCTGCATGTCAAATCAAAATTAACTGGGGACACTTTCGTAGTACTTCATCATTTTCTGTAGAGAAATTGAGGGCGGGATATAGTATCTGATTGCATTAATTCCTGACCGTGCCTACCCTTTTACTTTCCTGGCAGACGATTGTTCTCTGCACTGAAATATAAGCTTTGTCTGTTATAAACAAATTCAAGGGTGATACAAGTTCAGCCTAATTCAAATGCAGAGCACGAGATTTTACCAGGTCTGTAAGAGACTCTCCTTTTCCTTAACTTTAACCTTAAGTTTTTATACAGTTCGATATGCATTTCTGTAATAAAATCTTGAGTGGTGTAATACGCCGTAGAAAGATGAGTTATCCAGTGATTTTCATACTCAATGCTTGCCGACTTGGTTTCAGAAAATTGCTGTAATCCTTTTCTGCATGCCAGAACAATTGGTCTTGACATTGCAGTAATGCGTCAAAAAGGTGAAGATAAAATGACAGTGTAGAACATGTATGTTTAGGGTAAGCACATCTTCGCAAGCCAAGGGTACTAAGGCCACTTACAAAGTGGACTTATTACCCTTAGCTTGCGAAAATTGCTCAGATTGTCCCACTTTTTCAGGATTCTTTATTCCATTTACCTTTGTTCCTGATCTCTCTGAGGATAAGGGCATGACGTCACAACAAGGAGCCCTATTGATCTCAATAATCGGAATTCTCAACACCGTGGCACGAGTAGGAGTGGGGTGGATAGCCGACAGATCCTGGGCGGACGCACTGATGATTAACAGTGTAGCCGTAGTAGTGGGTGGAGCAACAACCATGTTTGTGCCTTACTATGAAAGTTTTGGTTTGCTGGCAACGTATTGTGTTATCTTTGGTGTAGCAGCAGGTAGTCTTCATGTTTTATAAAAATGCTCTTTCTTCTAATTGCTCATTAGGGCTCCGCCAGACGAAGTCTGCGGAGGCCCTATAGTAATCACCTTGTCCGTCCGTCATCATTTCGTGTCCGCTCAACTCTAAAACCGTTACAGATATTTTCACCAGACTTGATACAAATGTAAAGCATCATCAGACGATGTGCAGAGAACAAGAAACATAACTCTGCCTACAATTTCTACTGAATTATGCCCCTTTGAAATTTTGAGAACAGAAATCGTGTCCGCTCCATAACTCTCAAACCGTTAAAGATATTTTCACGAGACTTGGTACAAATGTAAAGCATTATCAGACGATGTGCAGAGAACAAGAACCATAACTCTGCCTACAAGTTTTACTAAATTATGCCCCTTTGAAATTTTGAGTACAGAAATAATGTCCGCCCCGTAACTCTGAAACCATTAAAGATATTTTGACGAGACTTGGTACAAATGTAAAGCATCACCAGACGATGTGTAGAGAACAAGAAACATAACTCTGCCAACAATTTTTACTGAATTATGCTCCTTTGAAATTTTGAGTACAGAAATCCTGTCCTCTCCATAACTCTGAAATCATTAAAGATATTTTCACGAGACTTGGTACAAATGTAAAGCATCATCAGAGGATGTGCAGAGAACAAGAACCATACCTCTTCCTACATTATTTACTGAATTATGCCCCTTTGAAATTTTGAGTGCAGAAATCGTGTCCGCTTTATAACTCTGAAACCTTTAAAGATATTTTCACGAGACTTGGTACAAATGTAAAGCATCATCAGTCAATATGCAGAGAACAAGAACCATAACTCTGCCTACACTATTTACTGAATTATGCACCTTTGCAATTTTGAGTACGGAAATCGTGTGCGGTTCATAACTCTGAAACCGTTAGAGATATCTTGAGACTTGGTACAAATGTAAAGCATCATCAGACGATGTGCAGAGAACAAGAACCATAACTCTGCCTACACTATTTACTGAATTATGCCCATTTGTAATTTTGAGTACAGAAATCTTGTCTGCTCTTTAACTCTGAAACGGTTAAGAGATATTTTCACAAGACTTGGTACAAATGTAAAGCATCATCAGGTAATGAGCAGAGAACAAGAATCCTAACTCTGTCTACATTTTTTACTGAATTATGCCCCTTTGTAATTTTAAATATAGAAATCAGGTCCGCTCTATAGCTTTAAAACCACCAATGATATTTTCATAAAACTTGTACATAATAATATAAAGCATCATCAGACAATGTGCAGAGAATAAGAACTGTAACTCCATCTACATACAGAATTTTCCCCTCGCTAGTTTACAGTCTAGAAAACGTGTTTGCTCACTAACTTTATAACTGTTTAACATATTTTCACAAAACTTGGTACAAATATAAATGTCATCAGACAATGTGCAGAGAAAAAGAACCATAACTACACCTTCCCTTTGTTATTTTAGTTATGGAAATCTTGTCTGCTGTATAACTTTAAAGCCTTTGAAGATATTTTTATAAAACGTGGTACAAATATAAAGCATCATTAGATGATCTGAAGGTGTGCAGAATGCAAGAATGGTAACATCAGTTTCCTGCCTCACAGAGTTGTTGCCCATGCTTTAATCAATCATAATTGTGTATTTTGCCCATATCTTAATGACACTGCCAGAGGCTTAATTTCAAACAACATATTTAATATGAAGGAACAACATGATAATAGAAGGCTGGTATTGTTATTTCTAGTCGGGCACATATGACTTAAATGTCATCAATAGTTTCATAAATGCGGGGCCCTTTTAGTTACCATGTTTCTAGTTTTGACTTAATTGTACCACAATAACTCGACGTTTAACCTCTACGAATTGCTGCTATATGTTTCAATACGTACATGTATTTTTTTTTCGCAAGTTTACGTATCAAAGTAATTACTGTACAACACTTATATTTGGCGGCAGCAAAATTTCTTGATCTTAATTGTTGACCGTGATGACTCTCTGATGAGTTAGGGGACCTCCATACGAACCGAACTACCAGCTAATTGTGTGCACCGCAGCGGAGGGTGAGGGTGAAGGTTTTGGCCCAGTAAAACCGGTTTAACCCCCACAGTAGTTATTACTGACCGTCCCAAGGCGGTACTTTTGTTGCGGTTGCATTTGTTTTATGTTCGGTGCTGTTTAATTTATTGTGTTCTCAGTTTAATCCTTCTAACATAAAAATAGAAAATAGGTAAAAATAATTGTTAAATGTTTTTCATATAATTTGCTTAGTCCGTTGTAGCCCGTCTGTTGGTCTAAATTATTTAGTTCAATAAAGATAGCTGAGTTGCCATCTATTTGGGAAAGAGCTGCTGACTCGGCTTATCACTTGTAATTTATTGTTTGTTGGGATGTCTTTGTCAATCTTTCCCTTTGATGTTGGGGATAGGGTTTGGGATCTGATTCAGTCAGTTCCTGAAGTGTAGTTACTCTTTAAATTTTTATAATATGGACCTTTTGGCGGATTTTTATTTTGGCGGTTCTGTGATTTCTCAAGAAAAAAATATTCCTGCTAACGTCGTATTTGGCTCTTGAGTTGAGCTCTGTATTGTCATGTTGATTAAAATAACAATTATTATCATAATCATGTTACATTTTGTGTAGTTAATTGTTTAAAGTAAACAAATGCAAATTAAGATACAGATTTAATCAACATGATTGAAACACTAAATAGTATGGTGAGAACATTTTCATACTCTGTTTCCTCCTATTTGTTGTTTGCGAGGCATTTTCCTTAGCGCTAATATATGTGATATGTATTAGCTTTGATATTTTGGTAAAGGAAATAGGATTATATGCTCAATAATATTTTTTCCTCTTTCAGTATCATGAGTTTATATTGGCGCCATTTATATTTGGCGCTTTTCTTCTTTTCCGCCAATATCGCCAAAATAAAGTGACCGCCAAATATAGGTGTTTTACAGTATGCACCTGGTAGTTTTTTTTTTCATTTAATCCTCCTTTCCGTCAATGTTTTCGTGAAACTATTCTACCGGTTTGAAAGACTGTTCATTCATATGAAAAAAAAAAAAAAAAAACTGAAAAGAGAACGGTTTTAGAATGCCGTAGAATTTCATGTGTAAATGCCATGATATTATTTGTTCCATGCAAATTAATCTTTACTTCACCACGCCAGTCATTTTAACAGATTTTCATTAAAAGACATGATTTTATTGTCCATCCGATAAAATACATTTCATATTTCACAGACTTGTTTATATCTGAAATTTTTCTGTTTTGCCACATTCTCCAGTCCGCTAAAAATTCTTAATCGTGTATCTTTACATTTTCATGCAAGAAAAGGCATGCACAAGAATTCCGCCGAACACTGTCTCACCAGTCACACGTTGTCACAGCTAAACCAGATAACTCGACTAAACTTTATGCCGCTGCCAAAGACGCGCCGCAATAAAACTAACGCCTGAGCCCTGTTCTTGCTAGGCGCGGGCGAGACAAACATACACGACATAACCCTTCAATTAAAGCCAAAATTTGGCCCACGTCAGTGTTTTATAATGTCCGAGCACTTAGGCGGCATACAATTTATATAATTTCAGTTACTTTATTTCTGATATAGCCGTATTTGCTGCGCTCCGACCGGTGATTTTGGCAGACCTGCTCGGAGTAGAGAAACTGACGTCATCGTTTGGGCTGGTTACCCTCTGTCAAGGGCTCGCATCCTTCATCGGGGCTCCAATAGCAGGTAATATATCCTCGGAGTCCGTTTTTTCAAATACTTTATCATCAACATTCTTGATCCTGGCGATCGAAACACACGCAAAAGATGTGTATGACAATACATGTAATTGACTTGGACGTTATTTTATCCTTTTTTCAGTTTGCAGCTAATTCTGCATGCTGATAAGCACCGAACATTGTGCGTTTCCTATCTCTTCTTTAACCTTAGGTCACATGGGAATAGGAGTGAGTAAGTGAACCCAGGTTTAACGTCTCGCCAACACATAGGTCATACGGAGACAGGACCTAGGTTTAAAGTCTCATCCGAAAGACCGCAGAAGCGGGAGATTGAACCTGCGACTCCTGGATTGGTAGTCCTGCGTCTTATCCACTACACAACGGCCGCTCCTACGGGAATAGGAGTGAGTGGGTGAACTCGGGTTTAACGTCCCACTAACAACGAGGTCATATGGAGACGGGTATAAAGTCTCATCCGAAAGACCGGAGAAGCGGGGGATCGAACTTGCGATCCCTGGATTGGTAGTCCTGTGTCTTATCCACTACACTACGGCCGCTCTTACGGGAATAGGAAGTAATCACATAGGTTTAGCCCTCAATAACGGTAATGATCAATATTGCATTCGTCACGTTATGCCTAGTTTCATGAACAGGCTATGAACGCTATGTATCGCTGTTTTGCAGGCTGACCTTTGTTTATTTGCATATTATCGCCTATTTTTCTTATTTGTCTTCTCTCTCCATTTTTGCAGACAGCTTGATATAGACTGAAATACGGTTTCAAAGGGCCATCAAACCTTAAGCAACCAGTCAGTCAATATCTGGAGCTATGTCAAATCATATAACCGGCATTTAGAAATTTAGAATAGGATGTGCTATTTGGATGGACACTTGGCGCCACGTGTGTCCAACTATGGTTACGTACCGCTGAGCCACTTTGGGAACGTCGTTAGAATTGAAATAGAATACAATATGATGTGCTATACGGAAGTGTCGGTTCCTAATCACTGCCTTTTGATCTACTTTACTCATAATCTTACTGTGCAGACAAATGTACATATGAGCCGCGACACGATAAAAAACCAACAAAGTGGTTGTGCGCCTAGCGCAGAATCAGATCAGCCTGGGCATCCGCCCAGTTTGATCAGACTTTTCAATAAGCGCTTAAAGGGTAGCTAAGGGTCTAAGCTACCTTCATGCGGACAGTGAAGACTGATCAGACTGGGCGGATACCCAGGCTGATCTGAGTCTGCGCTGAGCGCACAACCACATTGTTGATTTTCTCGTGTCGCGGCTCATATACGTTCGGTCTACGCTCTGACACTACTCAGAACCTTATTTTAACACTACTTACTATAAATAATACTACTGTTGCCTGTAACGCTATCATGCCCTGCTGTACATCTCATAAAAGATTACAAAAGGGTTTGACTAGCCGAAACCTTGAAGTATGACCCATGTTCCTTCTTGTGAATGTGTTCTCTGCTCTTGAAGGAACCCCTTAAGACTTTATCTGGATGGTTGCTTGATTTCGTAACTGAATTGCAACTTTTCCATTTTTTTAAATCTTTAGTGACTGGCTGCTTGTTTTCCTAACTGATCTGCAACTTTTCCATCTTTTAAAACTTTAGTCATAAATAGTTCAAATTTAAAATTTTGCGCAAACCTTGAGCTTAGTTCCTGCATACAAGCTTATTTTATCCGGTCTTCTTTACTGAGAGTCACTGCAAAGGAATACGAGGCAAGTGGGCACTAAATGCTCGTTTGCCCCAAATTCCACTGTACAATAGTTTTGTCTAAGATTATTCATTTAAGATGTTAACCCTTCTACAAGCTGAGCCCACTAAAGGAATAAGTTTGCTCCTGTGGGTGTAATTTCCTTAATAGTCGAACCCAACTGAGAAGGAAGGCAAAAATGAGCCGCGACGCAAGAAAACCAAGAATGTGGTTGTGCGCCCAGCGCAGACTCAGATCAGCCTGGGCATCCGCCCAGTCTGATCAGAGTTCGCTGTCCGCATGGAGGTAGCTTAGACCCTTAGCTATACTTTGATACTTGAACGAAGGGTCTGATTGGCTTGAGCGGATGGGCAGGCTGTTCTGAGTCTGCGCAGTGCCAACAACCACATTGTTGGTTTTGTCGTGTCGCGGTTCAAATGAAATCAGCAGTTGCTCCCCCTTCAAGTATACCCATTCACATAATGACATTAAAATTCTTATCACGTTGTATTTCTTCCTTAGGTGCTGTATCTGACATAACAGGGAACTACAAAGGAGCTTTCTTCTTAGCTGGAGCAACTATGTGTCTTTCAGGAATAATTTGTTTCCCACTGAGGAAGATTTCACACTGGGAAAATCGCAGAAAGTCCAAAGACGATGCAGATCTGAATGACTCCATGTAACAGGTGTTGTGTAATGTTGTTTGAAATGCTCAAGCAACGATATACTGATATTCCATTGAAATACTCTGCTCAAAATATTCAAAGGGGCACTATAAATGATTTCTATAAGTGTGGATTTAAAACTCTTCATAAACAAAACTTATAAATATATTGGGCATCAATGTCTGTAAAAAGACGTTGATGTCCAATATATGAGCCGCGACACGAAAAAACCAACAATGTGGTTGTGCGCCCAGCGCAGACTCAGATCAGCCTGGGCATCCGCCCAGTCTGATCAGAGTCTTCGCTGTCCGCATGAAGGTAGCTTTGACACTTAGCTATCCTTTGAGCACTTAATGAGTCTGACCAGACTGGGCGGATGCCCAGGCTGATCTGAGTCTGGTCAGGGCGCACGACCACATTGATGGTTTTCTCACGTCGCGGCTCATATTATTTTATCAGTTTTAATGATGAAGAGTTTTATATAAAAAGGCTTACGGAAGTTATATAAAATCACAGACTTATTGTGGGACACTGAACACGCGCAATTTTGTTTGTGAGACTATGTCATGTGCCAAGTTGTCGTTGCATTGGCCAGTTATACATTATCAGGTGACTTTTGAGTGACATTCAGGGTGTGCCTTGGAACTATCAATACTAACACTGATTATTGCAAAAATATCGGTGTCACACGCTCTTAATAGATATGTTTTAACAAACACAAAACCATTTATAAATAAACATGAGGTTTCACGTGCCGATATTGACCACCTTATGGACTTCACGTATGCAAGTTGCAGGGCAATACTCCGTCAGAAAAGAAACGAGCGGCAAGACTGCAGTTGAAGATATCGATTGAGAACTGCAACGGAAGAGTTGTACAAATTTGGATATTGTAATAATGAAAATGCAGACAACATCGAGTGTAAACTTTGATGAACATGATTATGACTTGTCAAATTCTGCGAAAGGTTTCACTAAAATTCACGGTAGATGACCATGGTCTGAAACGAGGATTTTTATAGACATGCATAGTGCGTGTAGGAATCAGCAAGGTAATGGCGATGAGGCCGAAAAATAGTGCACCAACATTTTCGTTTTTTCGTAGCAATGTAGTTGAATTTATGCATTAATAGTAATCAAACGTTTTTTCCAATGCATTAACGTTTGCAAGGTGCCTCGGGAAATGTTGAAAGCCTCGGCCTTCGGCCTCGGTTTTCAACATCTCTCTCAGGACCTTGCAAATGCTAATGCATGAAAAACCATGTTTGATCCCTATAGTAAAGGTTGTTGTTGTTGTTGTTTTACTCAACGGTAAACAACTATGGCCATGTCGGGACGGTCAGTTATCCTAACCACACTATTCCTGGACAGCATTAGACCCCTAAGCGGTTAATCAGTACTAAGTGCACATACTTTCGCCAATCACTAACAACTGCCCTTCTTGAATCAGCGGAAGGAGAAACGAAAGCATGTGGCCTATAGTAAACGTATTTGGACGTAAAAGTTTCATCGAAGTATTTAAGTATCATTTCTGAAGTCCAGTCTTCAATACAGACTGCAATTTAATAGTGAAAAGAAGATATTTCCGTTCTTACTGTATTCCAGCTGTTTTGATATCGCCTTCAAAAGTGCAAAGAAACACAAAGCATGAGAACTCTAGTTCTGTTGCTATGGTAATGTACACACACATTCCTTGCAGTCCAGGACTCATGTATCCAATACTGAAGTTCATCAAAGAAAGATTTATACTACATACACTTTTATTGTCGTTTTTTGCTACACTTATCAATAGGGGTCAAATCTTAAAGAATAAAATTTGCTCCTTTACATTTGCAAATCCTTTATATAAAAATATATCTCACTTTAGGAAGGTTTTCTGGTTTATGTAGCAAACAGGATGTCACAAAACTTGTCAGCCGAAGAATAAATGGCGAATAAACATAGATTCAAATCAATTCAGAAGAACAGAACTAGCTAAAATGACAGACAATACCATAATAAAATTCCAAATGAATTTTATTGAAATACATGTACATATACTTATCAATAATGAACACATCAGAGGGTGTGGTACAGTCTATATGTCAGTAATACTGACAAAACAAATCAAACTCAACCCATTGCATTCTGGGTATTTTTGTCGTCTGCTGAAATTGTCGTCTGCATCAAAAATCAAGAAAATTCTGACAATATTGGTCTAACTCTTGCAGAAATGCAACAAACAGTTTGAATCTCAGATCTGAGATCGAAACTGTTTGTCCAGATACCCCTAAGGGGTATCCTGAATGGAACAGCTTAAGCTACTGAATGTAAGTCATGACAACATGCAAAAAGATTCAAATATTTTCACACACATACAACACACACAACACTTCTTAAGACCACACCTGTCTAAAGAGGCTATGTACTTTCAACACCCATACTGGCTGGTTATGGTAACCCTAAAACTGCCTATTCTTATAATGGATTTTATCATCTTCCAAGTTTCAAATATCCTGTAAAAGAATTCTGCGGAAGGCAATCTCACCTGTTGACACACTGTCACTGTACAGAGCTAAACCAGATAACTTGACAAAAGTTTATGCCGCCGCTGGAATAAAAATACCTAGGTCTTGCATTCTGCTAGTTGCAGATGAGACAAATGTTACTTGCTTAGCTTCTACAAGAGTAGATCCTGATCAAACTGTCTAAATAATTTGAGCTTTCTACGGTAACTCTTGACACTGTTCCCAGCAGGCACATGACATCGAAACGACGGCATGCTGACGTCGATTCGACATAATGTCGAATCAACGTTAGTATGACGTCAGTTCGACGTCACGTTCCCGAACGGTTGACTGGTCCCCTCTATAACAATTTAAAGGATGGCTTTGATGGAAATTATATGTACTGAAACATCACATGACATGAACTTTTGTCAAAATAAACAGCTTGTTTGACCAAGTCATGACTTGTATAGACAGCCTTTGAATAAATAACATGTAATGTAGCGTGTATGAATTTTGTAAGTTACACTGTGAACACACATGGGAAAGTGTCTGATCTTCTTACAAAATCCTGGAAAGAAAGCTCCGTTTAAAAGGTATTTGGTTATCATTTTGCTAAATTCTGTCCATTGCCATGCCACAAGTGGCAGTGATTCCTCATTAGAACTTCCTGCCCACAGAGGTTCTATAGATTAACTCTTTCGGCGCCAAAGTCGCAAAAATGCGACTTTGCAAACAGCGTATATCCAGATCAGCCGGCTCTTAAAAGAGCCGTCTAATCAGGATCTACACTGTTTGCCATTCAAATATGAACTTAAAAAGCCTGATTTTAAGAAAGATGTCTTTAGATTGTTAAAATTTCCAATTACAAATCTGTCGTCTGATGATTTGAGCAGACGAAAATTTGTCGTCTGAAAAATTTGGCGCCGAAAGAGTTAAGTGGCAACAGCATATCTCTGCTCCACAATACTCATGTAGTGATCCCCTATTTAAACTTCTTGGACAAGATGGTTCTAATGTTGGATCATAGCTTGTTTTCTTTTCACTGAGCAGAAAATTCTGCAGAAGGTTTATTTAGTCACATATCTGCAGCCTGGAGAAACTAAACAGACTGTTTAACAGTTTCAAGTTAATCACACCTGTATACAACCTATCATTCTGCCACAACCAGCCTGCTGACTTGCATACATATACAAACGCAAACACAAAAACTGAATCTACAACATCGACAACTAAATTTATTCATTCTCAATTACAGGCTGCTGTTCAGTTTCTTCTGTTTTAATTTCCGTCTTAACTTCATCTTTAACAACTGCTGATGCAGTGTCACTTTCTGTAGCCGTTTCTTCTTCAACAGGTGGTTCTTTAATCTCTTTTATCTCCTTTTCTGCCACTGAAAACGTTGAATAAATATTCGTTAAAACTTCAAAATATATCCCATATACCTTTGTAGCTTACAAAACAGAGGATATTTCATCATCATGAAAAGCCATTCTTTTATATAGCAGCCCAAGATGTTTAAGATGTATGTTGTAATTTGCAATAATTAGAAAAGTAAGCAGATGCTTTATTTATATAGGTTTATGCAGAGGAGAAAGATAAATTCAATAAACTGTTTCATCATCTCAGAATCTTTAAAACGAATTCTTAACATGCAAAGCTATATGAGAAGAATCGTTTTATAAATTGCCATATTTAATGCCCCCTTTTTAGGTAAATAGCTTTTTATTAATAATAAAAAGGCATGTGTTGAAAGAATCAAAATAACCATGCTAATGCAAAGAGTGCTAAAGCTATATATATGTAAAAAAATTGAAACCATTACAACATTTGTCAAAGTGGTCATTCCAATTAAAACGACTAGTGGCAAAGAGCAAAGTGACATGCACTATGCAGCAAAGATATATGGACAGCAGAACTTCTGATAAGCAGCAACTTTGAATCAGTAATTTTATATTTTCCCCTCATTTCTCAACATAGCGATAGTAGCACTTCCCGTGAAAATACTAAAATGTCTGTCTTATACACTTTGCTTATCTGCAGCCCTCATGCTATCAGTATAAACGATAAATTGACATGCACAAATGGTTCTGCACATATTTGTCTCAAACCAGTTTGTCAGTCTTAACAGTAAACACACAAGGATAAGTAAATGGTACGCACAAACACATACTGTTTACAAATCCTTGCAAAATGAATACATCGGTCTCAACCTTTTCTAATGGTATATAAGCTAAGGCCCCTTATGTGTGCTGCAACTGATCTGTATATAAGATATAATCATTTGAGGTAATCTTGGTTTTTGCTGATGCATATTTAAATAGATGTTTCTCCACCCTTGAACTTCAAAACAGGAAACAATCTACAGAGGACAGAGGAAGTATTTCCGTTCATGATGCGACCGCAGTATCTTGCTGGAGGACAATTATAACTGCCTTCATGACTTGATTACAACACTACAGCAGAGGCCATTTTTCAAAACAAAAATGTTTCACTGTCTGGGTTTTAACAGTAAAAGTGGAAGGCTCAACATTCAGCGGTTCCTGAAAATATGAGCCGTCAAAATGAGGTTAGAAAGCCTTTTCATCAGTAAGAAAATGTGAGTTTACAACTTCGAATTTACGTGTGGCTCTAATGTAAGGGCAAAAATACAATTCTGAATACACAGTTCCGAGAATAGCTGCTAAGCTCCGCCTGCTTAGTTACTGTTACTACGTCTCACAAGCTTACACAAAGACGGCGGAAAAACAAATGACAAATGCAAGTGCCTGCTAAATGTTGGCGATCTGTGGCGAAGAATCAGCCTCCTCATGGCCTACACATGGCAGTTGGCGCATCATGCATTTCCGATGCGTTCTATTCTTGCAAAGCAGGGTAAATTTATTAAAAGTGGTGTTAGTTTGTTTTCTTTAAACAGGTATACATCTCTTCATTAACTGAAAGGTAAAATCACGGATTTATGTTGGTATTGACCACGTGCGATTTGTTTGTGAGACTATGTCACGTGCTAAGCTGTCGTTGCATTGGCCAGGTATACGATATCATGTGATTTTGTGTGACATTCTGGGTGTGGCTCGGAACTGTGTATTAAATCTACACTTGAAAGCATGTAGAGGTCAGAGAAAGTTATTTTACCAAAAAAAGTATGTGTTCATGCAGTTAACATAAAACACAATGTACAGGCACCAAAACAAAGAAGTTGAAATTGCAAACTCTACCATCATCACACTACATGAAAGACGGCTTCCTATACTGAGAGTAAATGAATTCAGCCTATCAATATACATAAAAGCTGGATCATGAAACAGAGGTCCTATCTATGCTTAAGCAACAAGTATGGTCTACTAGTTTTTATGCTCGTATACAGAGTATTTTGCCTGTTAGATTTAATAAGATACATACTGAGTTACCCGTGGGTAAAATTACATTTTCCAATGGTCAAAGCTCCCAAATGGTGTTATTTGCCCTGTTTTTCCCATATGAGTTACTCCCCAATTCAAACACTAATCTCATCTGGCCAATTCTCAACACTGCTACATCAAAATTGAGAATCAACTGTAAACTGCAATATCAGAAGTGTATTAATGGATGTTCAATGGGTGTCATATACATCAACAAGAAATGTATCAACCTTCGTGTACCTTCCAGTGTACCTTCCACGAAAATATACCTGCCATGTCG
Source organism: Ctena decussata (assembly GCA_963989385.1). Lineage (NCBI taxonomy): Eukaryota > Metazoa > Mollusca > Bivalvia > Lucinida > Lucinidae > Ctena > Ctena decussata. Next base: position 57,109,221 of record OZ022504.1, read on the forward strand.
AAAAGAAACAATGCGTGTGCTAACCATATCCAATGAAGATAAGGAACTGCAAACTAAAACTCGTCCATTAGATTTTTAACTCGTCCATTAGATTTTTAACAATTATTTTAAAATATACTGGCCAGAAGGTGCGTTTTTAAACGAAAGTGAAAATACGAGTTAAACAATTTACTATTCCCCTATAAATCACAACATCCACTGAAAAAGCTAAACTCATTAAGTTCCATTACATATAACTGGAGTATATGTTTGTATTGTGATGTATGACGGTCAAATATTTAAGCTCTTTAGGCTCAAAATAAAAGAAATGATGCACATCTTTGTCAGAGCATATGCATTTCAACATACTGCGTACGTTTTTAGATTCATATGCACCTGCACACATGCAAATGATCCTATAGCTTCAAACTAACAGGTGGCGGACATTTTTAAATATGCCAACTTGCTGCTTAATAATAATAGGATGTCTTCCTCCATAACCCAGACTGCAAAGTATTAACTATAATATTGTTTGCCTGGTTTAAACTAAAAATAAACACATTAGATATAACAAAAGCATTACAACAGTTCATGCAAATGAGGACAGGGAAAGCAAAGGGTAACCAAAATCTGTTAAATAAAAGACAGCTTTTATAATGACTTGGCACCATGTGGCCTTTGGGACATCTACGTTACGCATGCTAAAAAATGACCTTATCATGAACCTCTGAAAACAGAGATAGAAATCACATGGCCTTAAAAAAATAATACGTATATATTATTATACTTTTGAAAATTTGAACCAACAAGAAATTTAACAATCATGTACGAAGGTACATGTATATATGAGCCTCGACACGAGAGAACCAACAAAGTGGTTGTGCGCCCAGCGCAGACTCAGATCAACCTGGGCATCCGCCCAGTCTGATCAGAGTCTTCGCTGTCCGCATGGAGGTAGCTTAGACCCTTAGCTACTCTTTGAGCGCTTAGTGAAGAGTCTGATCAGACTGGGTGGATGCCCAGGCTGATCTGAGTGTGCGGGGCGCACAACCACATTGTTGGTTTTCTCGCGTCGCGGCTCATATGCAGGCAGACCTGTAATAAGAGAGGTAAGAAAGAATTTTAGATATTTTTTTTTTTGTTACGTATGTATATACCAGGCAAACAATGTTGTATGCTAAACATGTAACACCAAACTATATACGGCAAATTAAAATACACAACAAATTTAATTTTTCGTGCAATATGGATGTCAGGGGGACTGAATGCTACCCCAACAAATAAGCGGTGACTGAGAAAACCAACAATGTGGTCGTGCGCCCAGCGCAGACTCAGATCAGCCTAGGCATCCATCCAGTCCGATCAGACCCTTCGCTAAGCGCTTAAAGGGTAGCTAAGGGTCTAAGCTAACTTCATGCGGACAGCAAAGACTCTGATCAGACTGGGCGGATGCTCAGGCTGATCTGAGACTGCGCTGGGCGCACAACCAAATTGTTGGTTTTCCCGTGTCGCGGCTCAAATAACTAAAGGAGAACTTTTGTTGAAGAAATAAAATACGCCAAGCCTTCCACTTGTACCAAAATCAGATATATAATTTCAAACGCACATCATCTTTTGAATTATTTGATACGGGCAAGCACTATTTCAGCCTTTTCATTAAAATAAAATGTTTTAGTTTTATTAACTGAGTCTAGCATTTAGCTTTAAGCTGATAATGAGTTTATATATTCCCGTTTCTCATTCAGATACAAAAATAAAGATTGCAAGCAAAACCTTCCAATACTTCCGAAGTGTTTGAGATTTAAACATTTGCATATGAAAATCTCATTTATGCAGGAATAACTGACTAAAGCGACACAATCTATATTTCCATGGGCATTTTCTTCACTGTAAATAAAGGGCTGTCATTCAAATTTATTTGAAAGGGTGTAAACGTGCTAATTATATTTGAAATTCAAAGAATATTTCCAACTAATTTTAGTGTATTTTTTCGTGGAAATTAAGTTTAATTTCATTTCAATGGAAAGCTATGCCATGAATGAATTGATTCTAAAGTACTAGTTATGTCTGATATCCCCTTCTTTAATTAGGTCCTCATGGAGAGTAACTGTACGACTAAGTTCATTCACTGTAAATGACCAATATAATCTTATCAGAGCAGTGGTTAGTAAATGCAGCAACAGGTATAATGGGTCACATGTTAACATTTAGTTGAAACGGGAAAATGAAAAGACTGAATACCAGCAGTACAGTGAGTATACCTAGACTCATCATCTAATATTGTGCTTAAGGGCGAAAATAAGAAAAACTATTCCAGTACAATGCTGATAAGAGTAACCTGAAACACTCTTTTACCTGCACAGGGGAAAAGACACACAATAAAAAGGGAAATATGAAAGTTGCAAAAAGCACTACTGGTAAACTAGTAAGCCACTTTGCTTTAGCTATTTAGTCTGTTTAATTACGACTGCTACCAATGTAATCAATTTCATAAATATTTTATTTCTATTAAGTATTCGAGAATCTGTTAGCAGCTTACAACTTATAATATAATGAAATGCCCTATAAGATGATCTAATATGTTCTCGCTAGTAAACAGCAATTTTTTAGCATTTAACTTTAAAAGTTATATGTTAACTAAAACAGTTTGACTGGTTCGCTATTGTGATTTATTCATGGAATCTTCATAAGATAATGTGCATTTAAAACCAATTCTACAAAAACAAGAAAAAAATAGTTTATTGGGTTAAAAATCCAAGCCTGTTGGAAAGAATTCCCATTACTAACTACAGGGTTAACAGAAATACGGAAAAACAAGACAAACTGGCAACTTTCTTGTCACATGCATGAACCCCTGACAACCATATTTGCAGGTGCTAATTAGTAACCCTGCAAGGAGAGGTGAGAATTGCTACCATTGGCAAATCCACAAATTAATCTGACACTAGTAGAAACACACGCTTGGTGAACATTGTTAACATAGATTGTGAAGACAAAAAGTTATAGCCATCAATTCTTAAAGAAAATATTAATCTATTTTATCTGTATTTTTTTCTCAAAAGAATCAAAATATAAACGTTAGAATTAAAACAGTGCTACTGTACTTTTCAGCAAATTATCTGATAAATTCGAATACAAATGTACTTAATGAATTTATTTATTTTTTTATTTCTTTTTTTTCATTCAAAGTACTGAATACTTACAAAGTTGCAGGTGGAAAATTGCAACATCATAGACTGAATGCTCTAGCACTTACTTATACAAAATAATTTTAACAACTATCTGACGTACGATGACCAATAATGAAAGACGCAAAACATGTTTAAAAGTCTATCGGTTAATCTGTGCTGATTACTGATTTCATGTCTGAAGATGTTAGTGAGATGAAGATGATATCTAGAAATCCCCTTTAGACAACACGTAACAGTGCAGGATGACAAAACATCAACAGTTTGCACCTCATTCCCAGTTACTGAAAATTTGTACATCTAAATGTTCTAAACTTCAGAAACACTGATTGCTGGTGCTCAATAAAACTAAGCTGATGATTCTAATGCGAATCTAGTGCATACTCTTTGATACAATGTGTAGTTCTTGAATGCCATTATTATTTTACTGGACCTAATTACCCTATTAATCATTGTGCTTTGTACTTCATCTCCCCACCCCACCCCCAGCCCAGTTGCCCCCCTCCCTCATTAGCACTCACACCACTGTCAGACACAAATTAGTAAATGACACCATTTTAACAACTTTTTAAAGATTCTACTTTTACAAATCAAAAATCAACAGGACTGTGCTGTCTGCAGCAGTAGACATGTATCTGTGTTCAGGCAGATATACATGAAGAAACCTGTCCAGAATGATCTTGTTCTTTAAAGACTGAAGGCCATTCTATCAAACGATCATTTTCATTTGGTTGGTAGCTTGAACAGATCTAACCACAATTTAAATAAATCAAATGTGCTTATCCTTAACTTTAAATAATATTTCCTGAGTGTTCTTCTGGTTTGGTGGTAGTTATAGGGTTCTACAGCCATTGTACAACATTCTGTTAACTAGAAAATATGTATAGCACTTTTTCCCTGACTGTATGCTTGCCCAAGTATTTCGTTGACTAGTTTGTTCCTGCATAAATTGCCTATGAAAGAAAGTGGCACAACTCAACCAATAATTTACCAATTATCCTAATTATCCTCGAGAATTTATCAGATCTGTGCATGTTGTCTGTTGTTGTTTCTATCTATTTAAAAGTATGTTACTATAATGCACTGCTTGGTTTACTAATTGAATTTTGCTCAGAAGGCTAGTTTATGAGTTTGGAAGTTTCTACGCATACTGCACACTTCTTTGCTATTTGCAGCTGCATCTGAATGTGGATGTGGCTGCAGGTGTAAGGCTATTATAAAAACCCTGCTATCTGTCTTACTACTGGCAATTCCGCCGTGGCTTATCTGATGTAGTTAGTCTTTTTATGCACTGTGTCTGTTACTGCTATTCGGTTTAATCATTAGGCGTTATTCTTTTAGTGGCTTATGATAGCTGTGCTTTGCTAATGCAATTCCGTTTTTTTTTTTTGTTTCTTTCTTTTTCTTTTTTTTATCACTTTGTCTGTTGTTGCTAATTGGTTTATACATTCCGAGGTTCACTTCTGTTCTTGTTGTTTTAGTGGCTTATGGTATTTGTGTTTTATGCTTGTGGCCTTTCCTAGTATCTTCACAAATTAATATCATCCTCTGATGCTACATGTTCTATTCCATTCAAACCCAATAAAGCCTTCATTATTTTCTCTTTCCAGGTGATATCAATCTTCAACTTGGAAGTGTTAAGCCCTTGTCAAAAAAAAATAGCATGTGAGAGACCAAAATGAAAGGGAAGTTTATAATAGGTAACAAAATAGTAAATGAGATGATTCTTCTGTTAGGAACATGCTTAAAAGCTGCAAACGTAATAAAATGTGTATGACTTTAGAATCTGTCACAAAATATTACTGAGCCCAATATCTTTAAAGTGTAATTTTCAGAAAATACTAGAGGCATCACAAAATGTATTAAAGATAACTTTGCCAGAAACTCATAGCAGCTTCTCAAGACAAATCAAAAGATGAGAAATGAAATCCCACAACATTCCTTGCCAATATCCATACAGACAATAAGCAACAAACAATGCAGTGATATATGGGTGAGGAAAAATTAATTCAAGCCACGACACAGCAGACAACACATAATTATAAACAAGCACTCATTTACTTAGTCCTTCATTTGAAAGATCTTTCAGAAATCCATAACTTTTGGTTTCAGCAATCTAGCTTATCTTGTATTAACACTGAATCGGAAATATGTATCTTATACATATTCATATATATTCAATGTTGTTGTTATTTCATCATATATTTCACATATGATTTGTATATTTTGCATGGCACATATTTACACCTGGATCAAATAAAGTGTGACAAAGGTACCTTTCCCTATTGAACATTTACCGCTACTATCAATAAATGAGTGCTTGCATAATGAAATTCGATAACAGAAAAGACAATATTAATATTTGATTTGCCCATGGTAGACTTTTTGTAGAGAGTGTTAGATTGAAATAAAACTGAATGCACTAAATTAATTTGAACATAACAATTGTATAACAACGTGCCAAAACTGATTTGATTAGGCTGATTTCAATTCAAAACCATCGTAAGATATGTGAAAGATGAGCATTAATTAAACATAATAAAACATCAAACTTAAAACAATTATATTAAAGAAAGAAAGAAAAAAAAACTTCTTTTTGGTAAAAGGCTAACTTCATTATTCTTTTTTAAGTAACTACATGTAATTTTGACAAAATCAGTTTTTGAAAGCTCATCGATCACAAATCTTCTCAAACTTTTAAACTCTCCTTCATGTTTCAACCTCTCCTTGAAGGCTCCTCTTACTTGCTAAAGCTAGAAATCCTTACATTCTTTCTTTTTCCTTCCCTTTTTATTACCAGAAGGGCTATCACCAAGGGGTGTCCCTGCCGATGGGTGTATGGTTCCAGCAGTGCAATATTTGTTCTTATTACTCATATGCTGACTGTAAGAACCGGAGTGGCGAAAACGTTTGCCACAACAATCACATCTATATGGTTTTTCTCCAGAGTGGAGACGTGTGTGCTCCACCAGGTGGTGCTTTAGCTTAAACGCCTTATCACACACCTCACAGACATGGGGGCGTGGCTTTCCATCATCTACAACTAAAACATCAATTATATTGTTAGACATGTCTCCTATGAATCATAAAACTTAGTGAAGCTTAATAAAATTGTCAGTAAACACGTGCATTGATCCAGTTGAGTGTATTTTTCTTCCTGATCCTACTAAAACCACTTAATAACTAATGATTGTCTTATGGCTGTGATAAAAACGGTCTTAAATATAGTCAATTAAGAATAAAAATCAGCAGAAAATTCATGATGCAGCATTAAAAATGAAAAGGTCTCATTACACACTGGCCTGACTTCTAGTTTCAATACAAGGCACAAACAGTAATATTAGACGAAAGCATGAAACCTTACAGTGATTACATCGCCATCAACAGCAATTTGGAAATGCAACTTGATTGCAATCAACTTAAAAAGTCTAATCTGACAGTAAAGCTTATATATAATATGAATTATGAATTTGCCCACCATCTTTCTAAGCATTCCACAGGCAAGTCTCAAATATGCACATCAACATGGGATGCATAAATCATGCAAAACTGTTTCTAGACAGGCTAGCATATTTAAAGCATGCAAAATCGTTAGTTTCACCAACTCTGTTAGTACACAAGTAATTTGATGTAACAAATAGGCTTCTGAAACTCAGAAGCACACCTTTACATACAGACTCTAGCAGTTAACAAAATTAATCAAATGGTAATTTCACAATAAAACATCAATGAACTGAAAATGGACAGAAACAACTAAATGTAATAACATAGCATGTACTTTATTTGTCAAACTCATACTCACAGTCACATAACAAATTGTCCTGTTAATGAGTTAGTAGAGATTTCATATGAAAGTGTCTTTCTTCACAAACATCAAAGAAACATTCAGTAAACTGTTAGTATGTCTGTAAGTTCCCTTTCTCTGGCAGTCTTGATAGTGCAGTCAGAAAAGCAATTGCCTCAGTGCTAGACTGCTAGCAATATGCATTTCAAGTTCTGCCCATCATCTTCATATCCTAAACAGGGTTCAACTGCTCACAGCATTTAACTATCATCCTATTATCATCTCAAAAAGATTGAAATATTGTTGGAATGGAAATAGAAATTTCATCCATCAATCTATCCAACAGTTTTTAGCAATGTGTTTCTATTCTATGGTCTAAGAAATAAAAGCAAACCAATGTAATGAATATACTCAATGGTTTGTACCAATTCTTTCCATTATTTCTCATATGATCATACTGTTTTCAAATCAATTAAACTTTTAAAGACTTATTAAATATTATGTTCTTGTAATGGCTACAAAAAACAACAACAAACAAATGCAGTGCAACTGTAGAGCGGTAAGAATGTCCCTTTAATTAACTGCGATATTCACATGTCATCTCTTCTTTGGATGAATAGATTATTTGGACTGTTATGCCCGTTTCAAAACTTTTCTATAATTTTGGTCCAACTCAGGAATGAGCAATTTAATAACCAGCCTAAAATAATCCAGCTAGTCTACAAGTGAATCACTGACATGGGCCAATGAGGACACAATCTTTGGATTATAAGTCTACATAGCATCAACCCTTCGACAAATATGACCTTTTTTCTTCACAGATACTGGAATTGAAGTAAAAAGTATGCAAAGACCAGGAACTGAAACAATCAAAATCCAAATCCAGCCCTCAAACCATAGTTGGAAACAACTAAGATTACAAATAATCAAGATACAGAGAACATATGGCCAACCGAGTGAGCAGCTTGTTCCCAAAAGGTGGCCACTCAGCAACCCAAACCGAACCAAAAATAATAATAACATACATAAGGTAAAACATCACAGAAACTCTGACACCAAAAACAGGCAACAAAGAACCACAACAGAACTACCGCCTTGGAACGGTCAGTAATGAATTACTGGGGGGCTTAAATCGATTTTACAGGCCCAACCTCACCCTCAGTTTCTGAAGTGGTACAAAACATTTAGTTGGTTGTTCGGTTCGCATAATAACCCTCTCACTCGTCAATGAATCATCACGGTAAACATATAAATCAAATTTCAACACCATGAAGAAGCAAAGACGAGGACTCAACAGATACAACGGGCCGTCTGACAGGTGGAGATCCCTGTCCTGCCAAACAACCCCACTGGAAATCTGAAGCAAAAGAAGGTCACCAGTGAGCCCCGGTGGACCAAGCAACAGACAAAAAGGCTCCGGTCCCAACCAACTAAAATATATAGCTTTAGGTCGGGGCCATCATAGAGTCTGACGACCGATCCCCCGGTGTGCAATTAAAGAGTGCAGCAAAGCTATCAACCGTGATTGGGTTAATCACTAAGCATGCAGACTGTCGCATAACATTTAAATTATAGCCAATACGTTTGTGAGGTATTATTATTTTTCGGAATTGATCAGAAAAATAGAAAACTGTGAAATACAGATCAATGACAGAAGTGGACAATGGCACCAAGATGCTCTCCTTCACATTTTAGTGTAAGCCAACTATCGTGACTATACCTTTAATGATCCTGAGAAATAAGACTTATCTCCAGTACTATGAACTATGGAGGCATTCTAACGTAAACTCTCACACGCTCAATCAGCCTACAGTCCTACACCACCATTTTTGTTATAATTGTTATGAATACACTCTAAAAGTCATACAACCAAGACTACTCATGCTTCTACCAGAGCTCCGAAAGGATATAGTGGGATTTTGAGACAAATTCTGAAACAATTACATGTATTCCTATTTCTCAATGAAACGTAAATTGTGACCCTAATAAGAACAGTCTCAGTGTGCTGATGGAAAATTATCCCTGAATCATCTGAGGTTGATAGGCCACAGAAGTCAAATGCACTGTTATATGGTAACCACATAATGCACTAAGAATATTATGCGGTTAATCAACTATAAAAACTTAATACCAAGGTCATAGTAGATGGCTGAATTTGGATACTCTCTCCAGAAGTAAGTGCAATCTATGAATCATTATCTAAATCCAGTAGACCAACAAACCACCAGCTGTGGATATAGCTCACAGATGAATGTCTGTGTTCCAAAGAAAATCAGGTCACTGAAAGTTAGTGTGTGCTGCCCTATTAATGGAAGAGAAAGCTTTGACAATCAGAATGATATATCTGAATGTTCTCACACCATTAGCAAGCTCTCATCATTATTCAGTTTGCTGAACCTCTGCTGTTATCTGGGAATTCTGTCAAATAATAGCAAGGTTTTTGGTAATAAATAAAATCTTGCAGTCACCATTCTGCACACGAGTCATCACAAAAAATGAAACAAAAATACATACTAAAACTAACCCCATCTATTATATCAACAAAGGGGTCCTCCGAAGACTCTAATACCAAGTTTATTATATAGCCTTGTAATACAATATTGAGTCAACAAATCTTTCTTTTACCACAAATTCTATTTTCCACACTGGCAACATTTTACATGAACTGAATAAAATTCTTTGTTTAACTCAAAAAGCCCCTCAGTACCAGCTTGCAAGGCCAAAGGAAGTAGTAAGTACAAGTACAGGGTTCCCACAAAGCTGAGAAAACAAAATTCCCTAAGTTTACCCCGACTTTTCCCAGACCAAATTCCTTTAATCACTGATCAAAACGTCATTTTGCTGATACTAATTATTTATCTATGAGCATGATTAATAAATGTTGGTCCCTGACTTAAAAGTTAGAATTTGTGCTTAGTGTATATTTGGATAAAAATTATTTAGCAAAAATCAAAGATTTAGCCAAACTCAAAGAAACTGTCATAGTCTTGTATTTTCTTTCTTTCTATTGTTTGTTAAAAGTTCATTACAGTTTAGACCTCAACCTGTAATAACAAAGTCCCAGTCTTTTATTGACTTTTGCTAAATTTTCAAATTTTGCTGACCAATTACAAAATTCCCTGACTTTTTCCTGACCTTGAAATTTTTTTCTTTTTCCCTGGCTATTCCCTGACCATGGGAACCCTGAAGTAACATATCCTTATCCCAGTTTAATTATACTGATGACAAGGTTTAAACAGAAATTCCAAATGATGTTAAGTATCCTTTAATAGCAACCTTGTCCCATTTCCATTACATACTGCCTTTACTTTTGCCAGATGTAACTCATGCTCACACCTACACATAAACATATAATAATATGCAAATTTGTTTATTAATTCTAGTCAGTTGTTAGAGGTGTTAATATGTAATATACAACAGACAATCAAAAACATGTATGTACTCCTGTTCTTGTATCAAATTTACTGTCAAAAGCCAACCAAATTTATCTCTGCTAACACCCTATGATATCACAGATAAAGTCAGGATGCTGAACAACAGCCTGACTGGGCAAATAAAATAGTTTTTCAGTGGATCTAGTTTTCGCAATTCAGAATTATGACTATAAGTGACTCTACATATCAGCTGGACTACGTCCTAAATGAACTCTATATGGCTATTTATAAAGTCTAACAGCATAGCACTTTTCTGATTCCAGAATAGTGACTATATGTGACTCTACATATCAGTTGGTCTACGTCCTTAAATGAACTCTACATGGCTATTTATACTGGGTAGTATTTTTTCAATTCCATAATGCATGTATCAAACCATAACAGATTAATTTTCACACATTATTAGTATAAATCATATCAAACACCTGAATACTAACAAACAATTCCCATCATGCAAAGCTTACCTTTTCTATTCATCATTGGAGGAGACATGTCCATGCTATCATCCATTCTCTCCATCAGACTGTCATCTTGTTGTCCCAATGCCTCTGCTTGCTGAAGTCCTTCCATATCATCATATTCTTGTGTCCCTACACTGTCGTCATCGTCCTGACCCTGCAAAAGTGAATGTAACTGGAACTGGTATACCATATTTTCCCCAAAGTAATTTCAGTCCATAACAGCAACAAGCAATTTGTCAGAATATTCTAAAATACAAACAGGCCTTGTATAACAGAAAGAGACATTCAGTGTCAGACTATTCTATAACAGAAACAGATACTCTATAATAGAAACATAGTCAGGAAAGTCTAATACAGAAACAGACATTCCACATATACAAAGTGTCAGAATATTTCATACATTCTAAAACAGAAGAAAGACAGTGTGTTAAGAATATTCTCTAACAGAAACAAACTGTCATTATACTCAGCCCTATGACTGTTTCTAAAACGGAATAGTCTGAAACTGTGTTTCTATTATTCTTCAGTGTCAGATTATTCCAACACTACTATTCAATGTCTGTTCTGTTATGGACTCTTTGAACTCCCAATTAGACCCTGAGTAATACACATTTTGGCAAACTTATCAAAATCCTGATCAGAACACCCCCTATACAAGAAGTTCTATCTGAATATGATCAATATGGTACCCAGTCTTCACGAAAACCGTCGGTCTGTCGGACAAAACCGGCAAATTCTGAAAATGTCCGGCGATTTTTGCCAGGGCGCCGGTCGCACTGTCCGCCACCGATAAAAGTTGACATTTTTGAACTCGGTAAAATCAAATTTATCGTCGGAAAAGTCCTCTTTTGGCCGAAACAAAAACGAAAGTTTCGCCATTTCTTATTTACAAAAGCGCTTATGCAAGACGACATCTGATTGGTCAATATATGCTTTACTATTTATATACAACCAATCATTTCGAGCGTTATAGTTTTCGGCCCAAAGAGTGCTCGCAACGGTTGGTTTCGGTCTCGGAATGTGTAACAATCTCATTTTTTTTTTTTTTAATTTCGATGACTCGGCTAAAATGAAATGAACTTTAAACTATTTATCCATATTATTTGTTTAATGACTGCTGCGCCAGGTTATTTTCTGCTTACTGTAACTGTATTTTTGCTGCTTCTTATATAGACTGGTAGCGAATTTAATATGGCCGAACTTTGTGAATGGTACAAGGCCGAACCAAGGGAAATAATCAAAACATTTTTTTTAACTGAAACTGTAACAAGTTTAGCTTTTGAAAAAGCATTGGAGTTTATCCCCAACGACCTATGCGTAGATGAATACAAGATATAGCAGAGGCTTTTAAGAATGGGAATTGAATCAAAATGAAGTAGAGAATGAATTATTAAATGGGAATTAATGTTAAAATGAAGCAGTATTTAAGTAATTAAAAAATGGTTCCCATTTTTATGACTAAAATTTTTTGTTGGCTCGAATAAAATTTTTTGTTGGCTCGAATGTGAATTTTTTTTTCTGTCCTGCAAATTTCTGTTCTGTCCTGCAAATTTTTTTAGACTGTCTGACAGCTGTCCTGCAACTCTTCAGAAGGTTTCGCGAAGACTGTGGTACCATATACAGCCAAAACCTAATCAAACAGTGACTTTTTGAGCTCAAACAGGAGTAAAGAGCAGAATCTGACAGAAATGGGATAAACAACAAGATTTACACACAGTATCTGAGAAAAATTCTAGAAAACTCACATCCATATCCCCTGTGGTTGAATCAACTGTGGTAGGCTGTGCCATAACTATCTGATCACCCTGTAATAAATAAATAGCATGAGTAAAACTTCCATGTGTGTTGTGTTTTATTGTTTAAAGTCCACAGTAAACAGCTATGGTCATGTCAGGATGGTTAGTTAACCTAACCACACTATTCCTGGGCAGGCTTAGACCTTCCCTCCTAAGGGGTTAACCAGCACTAAGTGCACTTACTTCCACCAGTAACTGACAACTGCCTTTCTTGAATAGTAAAACTTTTGTAAGGTGTATGGATACAACCTAAAGAGACAGTAACCTTTTTTTCGAATATTTTCTGTTCCTTTTCAAATGGGGAACTGTAGTAGAAAAATACTGTAGTTGCTATGTTATACGACAGGGTTTCCCCTTCCAAAACAATGCCAAAAATCTAGATCTGTTCTATAAAACAGATCTAGATGCTTGGGATTATTTTGAAGAGAATACTCATCTTGTACCAAATAACTTAAGACTAATTCATACATCTCCGGTAATTTTGGAAGAGTAAACTCCCATCTTCTAATTGAAGAAATACAGTATTGTTTCTTCTTATAGGGAGCTGCTTTTAAAGAAAGACTGTTTTCTGGGCAATGGCGCAATTTTGTTTTAAGAGTACTTAGCCCTCCTGTGTAAGAGCAGCACCTTATGAGAATTAGGCAAATGCTTCCAGGGTTTGAGGTTATGAAACTTGAGAATAAACTCAAACTCAAAATAAAGCACACTGATTGGCTGCTTCCGAGCATGTGCTGGGAAGCAGCCAATCAGTGTGCTTTATTCTGAGTTTGAGAATGTACCCAAGTTTTATAACCTCCGTGCCAGATCATGGTAACTGAGTGATAATTCAAAGGTAAATTTTCTCAGTTCTCCAGAAATTTGTTGTTTTTGTCTTGACAGGGCCCATCTGATGGAGAGATATTGTCAGTTACCACCTCAGTAAAACTGTTTTGGCAAGATGGATCTGACTGGGTGCCACAATGTATGGTTTCAGTGGGAAATATACTGTTCAAAAAAAGTAGGGGCTATTAGGTTATTAAAAATTGTATAAATTAGAGTGAGTGAACTCGGGTTTAACGTCCCACCAACAACGAGGTCATATGGAGACGGGGCCTCGGTTTAAAGTCTCATCCGAAAGACCGGAGAAGCGGGGGATCGAACTTGCGACCCCTGGATTGGTAGTCTGGAGTGTTATCCACTACGCTACAGCCGCTCCTGTATAAATTAGAAAAAAAATACCAAATCCATCTGAAACGGCAAGTATCCATCAGACAAATATTCGATAAGACATTTTGCATTACAATTTGGATGGTATACCCTGTGTTACGAAATGGATCTAATCGTCCACTATGTCGTCGAGATTATTTTAATCCTTTCAATCAGTAAGGCTACAGTTTTTAGGGTAACTGTGGTAATAAAACATTTACGGAAATTGTGGCTACGTTATGCATGGGTTGTTTGTGAATACCTCTCGTGGACAGCGTATTGCACGATTTTAAGGTGAATACCTGCACGAGTCTTTTGATTGTGGAAAGCGTGTTGCATGATTTTAATGTGAGACGCATAGTATTTATACGCCTATCTTTTAATGAAAAGTTAGACGTGGCTGTTTAATTCTTGATGGATGTTATATTGTTGTGTGCCCAGATTCTGTGTTAAGACCTAGAAGGGCACATCAAGTCCGGCAGTCAGCTGTTAGGGCTTAGAGCCACGTCTCACCTGGAGATTCGATAAACGTCTCCAGGTTAATACCAACCCGGGTAGAGGCAGTTACAACGCCGTTTGTGTATGGTTCCTAAGCAGAGGCGGGAAGCACAAAAAGTAGGCGGAAGTGGTTAGCACAGTTTTGCCAGATTCTGTGATAAGATCTGAAGGTCACATCAAGTGTGGGACAGTGTTCGTCCACTTAGGTGTATTAATATATATATAGACTGGTCCCTGGTACGATCCAGGGAGCGACCAGTATATAATCGTGCACGTGTTAGAATAAGTTGGTGTTCCTCATGATATATGGACTGGCCCATGACATGATCCAGGGAACGACGAATTGAAGTCTACCAACATAAGGCCTTGTTTTTTTTGTATGAGCTCAAACTAACGTTTTTTTGTTCTTTGTGTTTTCCTTTAGTTCATGGCGCTGAGCCGAGTACGGTGTTGACGTCAGACGGTAATCTATTTGCGTTCTATACGCAAATCGATTACAGATTTGAAACAAACACCTTACTTGGGCCAGCGACATGAACTGATATGTGTTGTATATTATTGTAATTGTGATAGTTGTAAATTGTATTGTTGTATATAGAATTTACATTATATATAAACTTAAAAAATTCTAACGTTGTTAGAGTTTCCTTGTTAGTGTATTACACTAGTAGATAACCCTTTAACCGGAAGTCACCCTCCGCCGTCCTGGCGACGCATAAGGCTCTACACCCGTGTCGACCGAGTGTAAAACCTTCTGCGTAACATGGTGTCATGAAGTAACGGGATTTGACTTCTGGTTAATATCTGCCAGTGTAAGACATTGACAATATATACAGAATCTAGGCACAATTTTGTCAGACATTTTTTTTTATTATTGACTTTCTGATTGTTCTTTTCTAAGGTGACGTAAGGCTGTGAATTTTAGGGGAACAATTTTGCCACTAAATTCTTTGTAAATGTAACCTACACTCAATTAAGGTCAACTATCCTTATTCCCTGCGTGATGAAGTGCGATAGCCCATGCATTAATTTGTGATAGAATGTAACAGGTTGCATATCTGAGTGGGGAAACTGAGGTATATAGACCTGAATTGTCTTGGCACGGATCATACATATTTAGTTTAAGGTCCGTTTGAGTACCTTGGCACTGCTGTTGCATGACAATCTGTAAGTTTATTAACTTAAACGTTTTGTACGTTGTGTCGTAACCGTTACTGAGGTCCATTTTATGTCCTGATTTAGTAACGTAGGTCACTCGTAACGTAATATAATATCGTTACAATTAATTAAACCTTATAGCGGAATCTTAAGTTTGATTTACCGTTGGTATCTTATAAGGTTTTGTAATGTAGGACGTACAGTTGTCGTGTCAGTGTTAATACGTTGCGTTACATACGTTACGTTTGTATATCCGATACGCTAGATCAAGTTGGGCGTAATTGTAATGTGGGTTATTTACGTCATCTAATTGTGTCATTTGAAAGTGAAAAGTAATTCTCGGCAAAGTCAACGTCAGTTTATGACGTCATTTCCGGTCTGTTATGAACGTAACTTTAATAGCTACGTCTAGATCGCGAGTATACTAATTAATCAACGTTTTAGTTGGATTAGTTCGTTATTATTATTGTTAACGTTTTAGTTAACTTGTGTGACTATAAGTGAACGTCGGTTTCAGTTAAGTTAACGTGAGCATTACGTTAAGTGTCATGGATCAGTTAGTTAAGACGGGAAAGGAGTTAGGTTATGAGGGGCAGGCTTTGCAGGAATTTGTAAAGCAACAGCAAGAGACTGAGAGGGCAGAAAGGCACGCAGTAAGGGAACTTGATAAAGAGAAGATCGCGGCGGAGAAAGAAAAGCTTGCGCAGGCCGATAAAGACAGGGAAATTGAGTTAGCTAAGATCGCAGCGGAGAAAGAGAGGATTGCGCAAGCCGAAAAAGATAGGGAAATTGAATTGGCTAGGATCGCGACGGAAGAAGCTAAGATTGCGGCGGATAGGGAAATCGAGATGGCGCGGATTGAAAGTATAGAGCGGCAAGCCGAGAAAGATAGGGAAGCTAGGTTGTATCAAGTCGAAAGCGATAAGGAAGCAAAATTGTCGAGCGAAGTTGAGTTAGAAAAGTTGAAGTATAGTTTTGAATTGCAGCAACGCGAGTTAAAGAATCAGATAGATTTGCAGAAGGTAACGTTTAGAGTTGAATTAGAAAAACAGAAGGCTGAAAAGTTAGCGAATGCGCGAGATCCCAAGTTACCGTATTTTGATGAAAGTAAGGACAAAATGGATAGTTACTTATCAAGGTTTGAGAAATACGCGACGGCGAATAAATGGGATAAAAACGTTTGGGCTGCATATTTAAGCGCATTACTTAAAGGTCGCGCGCTTGATGTTTATGATAGATTGTCTGTAGATGATGCAGCAGATTATGACAAGTTGAAAGATGCGTTGTTGAAGAATTTTGATATGACTGAACGCGGATTTAGGAAGAAACTTCGCTATGATAGGCCTGAAAAGTCGGAAACGTTTATTCAGTTTAGTAGTAGGCTTAGGTCGTATCTTAATAAATGGTTGAAAATGGCGAAGGTAGACCAGTCTTATGAAGCTGTTTGCGATTTTTTCGCTAGGGATCAGTTTTTAGAATCCTGTAGTAAAGAACTATATGTTCATTTGAAACCGAAAACATTCACGAATCTAGGTGAGATGGCTAGGGAAGCAGATTTATTTGCAGAAGCACGTGGCGGTGTCTACGCTTGTGTTAATAAGGGGCAACGTGATAGTAAGGGCGTAACTCAGAGTAGATCTGATAATAAGCCGAGTGCGAAGCCAGAGATAAAATGTAGTATTTGTGGTAAGGGACATTTAACATATAAATGTTTTAAGAATCCCGATAGGAAGCAAGCATATAGTGCGGAGGTAGGTGCAAGTGCAAGCGGGTATAGCGGAAGTAAGGGGAGTAGTTATGCACCGAAAGATGAGACACAAAGATCACAGAGTAAGAGCGATACTGTACAGACGAAGGGTAGTAGTTCAGATCGTGGCCGTGGTCGGGGTTATTCCCGCGGACGTGGTCGGGGTGGCGGACATCAAATGAGTTTTTGTAAAACTACAATGAATAGGTCTCATGAAATTGAAGGTCTCTATAAGAGTAAGGAAGAAAGTCCACTAATCAATGATAACGTGGATAGGGAAGGTGTCTGTTACTTTTTAAGGTCGCGATTACCAACAGCGCAGGGTACGGTTAATGGTAAGACTGTTGTAGTTTTAAGGGACACAGGTTGTACTGGGTGTGTCGTTCGTAGAAACTTGGTTTCTAATGATCAATTACTTGGTAGAGAATCTGATGTAACTTTGATTGATGAATCTACCCAAAGGTATCCCTTAGCAATGGTTGACATAGATTGTCCATTTTTCAGAGGAAAAACTGAGGCATTGTGCATGGAAGATACATTGTATGACCTGGTTATTGGAAATATTGACGGGTCAAAACTTCCCGATATGTCCCATTTTGCAATGGCGGCAGTGACTAGGTCACAAGCTAAGCAAGGTGAAGAGGTCTATAGGAAACTTAAAGTTCCTGATCAAATTATCGCTAGTGATAAGGAGGCATTGAAGCAGGCCCAAGTTGTTGACCCTAAATTGAATGGCATAAGGCAAAGAGTGGAATCTGGGAATGTGACTATTAGTCGTGGATTGAACCGGGGTGAAACTAAGTTTATTCGAAAGACAGATTTATTGTATAGGCAGTTTACTAAGGGAAACAAGGTCACTTTGCAACTTATTATCCCTGAAGGTTTTCGTGAAAAGGTGTTAAGATTGGCGCACGAAACCTTGATGTCAGGTCATTTGGGCATAAAGAAAACTATGGATAGAGTTTTAACTGAGTTCTTTTGGCCTGGAATTTGTGGTGATGTGGCAAGGTTTTGTAAATCTTGTGACATATGTCAAAGGACTATTCAAAAAGGTCGTGTCACTAAGGTTCCTTTAGGAAAGTTGCCACAGATTGACACACCATTTAAACGAGTCGCTGTTGATATAGTTGGACCGATAGAACCTCGTTCTGACAGGAAATCCCGCTATATTTTAACAATGATAGACTATGCGACGAGATATCCCGAGGCGGTAGCGTTACCCGGCATTGAAACGGAACGCGTAGCCGAAGCGTTAGTTGAGATGTTTAGTAGAGTTGGCATACCTGATGAAATGTTAACAGATTGCGGAAGTCAGTTTACTGCTGAAGTTATGAAAGAAGTAAGCAGGCTGTTATCACTCCAGCAGTTAACCACGACGCCGTATCATCCTATCTGCAACGGTCTCGTAGAGCGTTTTCACGCGACGTTGAAGCAAATGCTACGTAGGATGTGCGCAGAACGTCCAAAAGACTGGGATAAATATCTCCCAGCACTACTGTTTGCAATAAGGGAGGTTCCGCAGGAGTCATTAGGGTTTTCTCCATTCGAACTGTTATACGGACGTAACGTTAAGGGCCCTATGGCAATATTACGTGAATTATGGTCTGAAGAGGTACAGGATGAGCAGGTTCTGTCTACGTACCAGTACGTAATTGAGCTGAGAGAACGATTAGAGCAGACGTGTAAGTTAGCACATGATAATTTACGGAAAGTACAAGTAAAGCAAAAGGCTTATTATGACAAACGCGCTAGGTCGCGTAAATTTAACGTGGGAGATAAAGTACTGTTATTACTGCCAACTGACAGTAATAAACTGTTATTGCAGTGGAAGGGTCCATATGAAGTAGTAGAGGTGGTGAATAGAATGGACTATAAAATCGACGTCAATGGTGTCGTGAGTACATATCATGCTAATATGCTGAAACAATATGTCGAACGTCGTAGTGTGCCGTCACATTGTTTATTGTCGACTGAGACTACAGAGTCGGTTGATGACGATGGTAGTGATGAATTTTCTCTTGATGATTGTGCTTTTCCGACAGCTAAAGAACCGGAAACTTATAATGACGTCAGTATCTCAGATACGTTAACGTCAGAACAACGTATGGAGGTTGAAGCGTTGATTAAACAGTACCCGGATGTACTATCAAGTTTACCCGGTCGAACTGATCAAATACAGCACGATATCAAACTACTCACGTCAGAACCCATACGAACGAAGGGTTATTCTATCCCGTATAAGACGCGTAACGTCATGGAGACGGAGATACAGGATATGTTGGATTTAGGGGTAATCGAGCCGTCGATTTCACCGTATTCATCTCCTGTTGTCCTAGTTCCGAAGAAAGACGGATCAGTTAGATTCTGTATCGACTTCCGGAAGCTTAACAAAGTGACGGAATTCGATGCAGAACCTATGCCAAATATGGAGGAGGTTATCAATAAAATGTCGGGACATAAATTCTTTACAAAGATGGACCTGAGTAAGGGTTATTGGCAAGTCTCTCTTACTGAAAGGTCTAAACCTTTGACGGCATTTGAAACGCCTAAGGGTTTATTCCAGTTTAAAACTATGCCCTTCGGTTTGGTCAATTCGGGAGCCTCATTTTGTAGGTTAATGAGAATCATATTGTCCAATCTCCCAAATGTTGACAGCTTTGTTGATGACATGTGGATATTTACTGAAACATGGAAGGATCATGTGACGTCATTACTTCAAGTGTTAGATCGGCTCAGGTCGGCCAAATTGACGGCAAAACCATCTAAATGCATGATCGGATATGGCAGTATCGAGTGCCTTGGTCACAATATCGTCGGACAGACGGTACGACTGCAAGAGGACAAGATACAGGCTATCAGAGATGCTCCTCGTCCATGTACGAAAAGGCAAATTAAATCTTTTCTGGGATTAGCTGGGTTTTACCGTCGTTTTATCCCAAATTTCTCATCCATAGCTTCTCCTCTGACTGATTTAACTAAACGGGATAGACCTAATTCTATCAAAGATTGGCAAGATCAGCATGAAAGGGCATTTCAAACCCTGAAGAGTAGGCTCACGTCTAGTCCTATTCTTCGCTTACCTGTTTTTCAAGAAGGTAACCCGTTTGTACTCCGAACAGATGCTTCAGACGTTGGTCTTGGAGCTATTTTGCTTCAGGAATTCGAAGGTGAAGGTCGTTTGCCGATTGCTTATGCTAGCAAGAAATTGTTACCTCGGGAAAAGAACTACTCTGTAATTGAGAAGGAATGTTTGGGTATTATCTGGGGTGTTGAGAAATTTCGTAAGTACCTGTATGGGGCGGAGTTCCTACTTGAAACTGACCACAAACCTTTGTCTTATATGCAGACAGCTAAGGTGCTCAATCCCCGAATCATGCGTTGGGCCATGAAATTACAGCCGTACAGATTCAGGATCGTTGCTATCCGCGGCCAAGATAATTTGGGGGCGGACTACCTTAGTAGATAGTTTGGCCACGTTATGCATCGCACCGTTGTTGTGTATATAGCTAGTTTTCCAGTTTTGACATAGCCTACGATTCGATCGCATTTCGTACTATTTCAGAAAAGAAACATTGTTATGTTTTTTTCTCCCTAAGGGGAAACCTATGTTACGAAATGGATCTAATCGTCCACTATGTCGTCGAGATTATTTTAATCCTTTCAATCAGTAAGGCTACAGTTTTTAGGGTAACTGTGGTAATAAAACATTTACGGAAATTGTGGCTACGTTATGCATGGGTTGTTTGTGAATACCTCTCGTGGACAGCGTATTGCACGATTTTAAGGTGAATACCTGCACGAGTCTTTTGATTGTGGAAAGCGTGTTGCATGATTTTAATGTGAGACGCATAGTATTTATACGCCTATCTTTTAATGAAAAGTTAGACGTGGCTGTTTAATTCTTGATGGATGTTATATTGTTGTGTGCCCAGATTCTGTGTTAAGACCTAGAAGGGCACATCAAGTCCGGCAGTCAGCTGTTAGGGCTTAGAGCCACGTCTCACCTGGAGATTCGATAAACGTCTCCAGGTTAATACCAACCCGGGTAGAGGCAGTTACAACGCCGTTTGTGTATGGTTCCTAAGCAGAGGCGGGAAGCACAAAAAGTAGGCGGAAGTGGTTAGCACAGTTTTGCCAGATTCTGTGATAAGATCTGAAGGTCACATCAAGTGTGGGACAGTGTTCGTCCACTTAGGTGTATTAATATATATATAGACTGGTCCCTGGTACGATCCAGGGAGCGACCAGTATATAATCGTGCACGTGTTAGAATAAGTTGGTGTTCCTCATGATATATGGACTGGCCCATGACATGATCCAGGGAACGACGAATTGAAGTCTACCAACATAAGGCCTTGTTTTTTTTTGTATGAGCTCAAAC
Source organism: Ctena decussata (assembly GCA_963989385.1). NCBI lineage: Eukaryota > Metazoa > Mollusca > Bivalvia > Lucinida > Lucinidae > Ctena > Ctena decussata. The sequence goes on from OZ022504.1 coordinate 57,130,832, forward strand.
TAACGTTTTTTTGTTCTTTGTGTTTTCCTTTAGTTCATGGCGCTGAGCCGAGTACGGTGTTGACGTCAGACGGTAATCTATTTGCGTTCTATACGCAAATCGATTACAGATTTGAAACAAACACCTTACTTGGGCCAGCGACATGAACTGATATGTGTTGTATATTATTGTAATTGTGATAGTTGTAAATTGTATTGTTGTATATAGAATTTACATTATATATAAACTTAAAAAATTCTAACGTTGTTAGAGTTTCCTTGTTAGTGTATTACACTAGTAGATAACCCTTTAACCGGAAGTCACCCTCCGCCGTCCTGGCGACGCATAAGGCTCTACACCCGTGTCGACCGAGTGTAAAACCTTCTGCGTAACACCCTGTCACATGATCTGCATGTCATTCGTTTTAGACAGGGGGTCGACACCCAAATTTCACACGAATCCGGTGTGGAAACAGATAGTTTTAAGATTACAAAATTTACACAGAAACACTCGTCATGCTTCATTTAACAAACTGAAAATTGGTTTTACACACTGTTTCATCAAAATAAAGAGTTCAAGCCATAAACGTCTAAATTTTTCGGTAACTCGATGCACCTGTACGAATTTTGTTTTCTGGTTTTCTTCCCAAAATGACAGTTTTGAAGAAGAAAAAAAATCTTTTAGCATATAAAACTTAAAAGTGCATAAAAAGGTAAGCTTCACTGAAAAATCTGAATACATTTTTGTTCGAATTTACCACATTTTAGTCCTGACCCCTGCCAGAAACAAATTGTATGCAGATCACGTGATAGGATATATCGTCTAAACTTTCATAAAGTGTTTCAACAGATATTTATCTAATCAATAATTAGCGTTTCATATGGATACCACATTTGTTGCAGATGCTACAATTTTTCATACCTGAATATCCCCTACTTTTTGTGAACAGTATAAGAATAGATACAGTAATAAACATCAACGCAAATCCCATCAATTCTCTCTATAAGCCACATACCCTGTTCATATTTTCTTCATACTTTGGATAGTCTGCTTCCAAGCTTCCTGCCATTCCAGTTGACATAGTATCAACCTCTGGGGCTGGTATAGGCATCTGATTTGGTACTTGCTAAAATACATGTATTGTGAAATACAGATGAGCATCAGTATACCACTACCCAAAACAACACGAGTTTGGAGACACTGCTTCATGCCATGGCATCTAGTAAGGCTAACATGCACTACAATCAAATTAACATCTGTGCTCAAAATTGTCAGTTTGGGAAGTACATCGTCACAAATTCTTGGTCACAAATTTTATTTCAATGCATCAGCATAGTCATAAATTGCAATTTGCAACCATAAAATCAATGGTATATTGCCCAAAATGACAACTTTCAATGTAGTTATCCCCATGCTAATGCACTTTTTATACATTAATCTTTCAAAGGGTACTACATGTACTTTACACACAAAGCAAGTGCTTTTAGCAACAGAAACCTACTATAACCTAAAGGAGCAGTCTGATCAGGTCTACACTGTTTGCCATTCCATCTGCATATTTTGGAAGCATTACTGCATTGTAAAACAAAACTGTTCCATTTTAGGTTAATTATGGTAATTATTTTTGGTGTCCCAATTTTTAGAATTTTTAGGGTTCTTCAGCCCTCAGCTCTCATAATCACTGATCATTGGTCCCACTGCAGTCTAATGCTCACCAAGTAACAGTCAGAAGCTAAGAGGGCTAGGAGACAGAAGTAGGGTAGAGAAAAGGAAGAAACTGGGGATGAAAGCTAGACAAACAGGATTTTAGGACAGTTAGAAGACTCGGTTAGACACCATGACTGCCCTGACCTCTGATTGTCTTTTGCATCATTGGGCTATAATTCTACTGATCTCAGTTCCAAACATAAATGAAACTGTTGTACTGTTTCCTCAAAAACATGAATAATCCTCTTAACCCCTGACTTACAAGAATATTTGGAAGCAGCCCCAAATACCAATTGCATACCCCTAAGTCCATATTGCTAGAATGTGCAAGTTGGTCAATGTCTTTGCAGTATTATTTGTGAACTGAAAGTGAACTAGAAAATATTTGGTTCAAACATACTTTATTATTTCATTGTAACAATTAATATGAACAATATTAATACAAACAGTACAAGCTTATAACTGTTGTTCCTCTTCCTAAATATTTGCTTAAAGTGGCCATTTAATGATTGAGGGCCGCTTTGCATTTTTATTCCTTGAAAGCTTAGTCTCTCTTGGAGCCATAACAATGTTATTTTTAAAATATATATGAGCCGCGACACGAGAAAACCAACAAAGTGGTTGTGCGCCCAGCGCAGACTCAGATCTGACTGAGCATCCGCCCAGTCTGATCAGAGTCTTCGCTGTCTGCATGGAGGTAGCTTGGATATTTAGCTACCCTTTAAGCGCTAAGCGAAGCGTCTGATCAGACTGGGCGGATGTTCAGGCTGATCTGAGTCTGCGCTGGGCGCACAACCACATAGTTGGTTTTGTCCTGTCGCAGGTCATATTATAATGAGGCTCTACTTTTCTAACATTTGGGCCCTCAGCTCTCATAATCACTGATCACTGGTCCACCTGCAGTCTGATGCTCACCAATTGCAAGTAATAGACAGAAAAAGAAGGGTAAGGAGGGACACAAGAGGGTTAGAGAAAAGGAAGAAACTGGGAATGAAAGGGTGAAGGATATGACATTAGGAAAGACAGAAGCAAGACTTGGTGAAACATCTTGACTACCATGACCTCTGATTGTAGTTTACATCATTGGACCTCTGTGTCTTTCTTACACTCATTTAGACAAAATCACACATCTATCTTTTTAATGTAATTTAATAAGTCTGCAAAAATACCGTAATGTGCGTATATATTGGGACACCTAAAAATAATGTTTTTCCATTTGGGACAAATGGAAAATTTATTATTTTAGGTGTCCCAATACTTATGCACATTAGGGTACTCATATTCTAGCACCTACAATACTGTAAAAGTGTTCTTTAAGACCTCTTTTTTTAAACAGGAGTACTACTGATCAATATACTATTCTGAGGATGAAAATGGAGCTATTTAGCCATTTCTCCACGATCCATATGAGATGCGCCAGGCATAAAAGTTCCCTTAACTTAGCTACTATTAGCTTAGAGTACATTCATGGTGTGTGCGAAAAGCAAAAGCTCTGATTAGATTGCATGCATGCACAGATTGATCTTAGCCTTTGCTGTTTGCATATGCATGAAGTCACCTTTCTCCATATTCACAACTCGTAACTTGTAGAATACTGAATTTCTTTAGAATCAGGGATAAAGAGATGAGACTAGTTAGTAAAATGTGAAATTTACAATGATCATGTAAGAAAGAATTTGTCTCCCTTTGAAAATTGGGAAAAAAAACATAGAGGTGTACCCAGCCACCTTTAATACTGTCCTTTAAACCTATGACTGAGAAATCAATAGTGAAAAGATCTTCTACAAATAATTTTTGGTCCTCAGCTCTCATAATCACTGATCATTGGTCCCACAGCAGTCTGATGCTCAACAAGTAACAGAGAGAAACTCAGAGGGGTGAGGGGAGACAGCAGTAGGTTAGAGGAAAGAAAGAAATGGATAGAGAGAGAAGAATGAGACTGTAGTACAGACAGAAGTAAGACTTGGTGAGACATCTTGACTACCCTGACCTCTGATTGAAGTTTACATCATTGGACCAAATTTATAGTATTTGTAACAACATTTACGGCCGTATCTCTTGTGAAATTTTATTTGTTAATTACAGGCCAACAACAGTCTTCTATATGTTTGTTTCCTATAAAAAGTGTCTCTGATTTAAAATTCTAAATATTATGACAGGTAGGTAAGAGCAAACAGTGCAGACCCAGATAAGACTACCCCTGAAGGACCAGACAGTCTGATAATGTTTAACACTGCTTTCCATCCCAACTGCATCTTTTTGGAAGCATAAGTGCACTGTAAAACCAAACTGTTCCAGTTTCAAGACAGCTATAGTAATTACATTTGGTGTCTAATTTTTAGAACCTTTAAGGTATTTTTTGTTATCTAATAGACATTGTAAGTCCTTATCGGATAACTCATTCTGCTGCATCTGATGTGGGCCTACATGTACATCTGGCCCCGAGGTTATAAAACTTGAGTACATTCTCAAACTCAAAATAAAGCACACTGATTGGCTGCTTCCGAGCGCATGCTCGGAAGCAGCCAATCAGTGTGCTTTATTTTGAGTTTGAGATTATTCTCAGGTTTTATAACCTCGAATCCAGATGTGGTTTTACCAAGATCCCTCTTATGGGATACTATGCATTAGTGGGTAAATTTACCTGTGCAATAGCCTGAGTGGCTTGTACATGTTCTTGGTGCTGTCTGTTCATGGCCTCCTCTGTTTCTTGTCGTAATTTCTCGTCTTCTTCTGCCCGCTGTCTCTCTTCTTCATTCTTCTGTTTCTGTTCACTTTCTTTCTTTCTGTCTTCCTCCTATCACAATTTAGAATGTTCCCATATAACACAATATTAAATGACTTAAAACCATTTATTTGACAAACTGTTTCCATGTGATACATGTATGTGAACAACAATCTCCTAATTCACAGTAGCATATTAATTCAGTTATAAGATTGGAAATATTCTTCTAAAATTAACACATATAGGTAACAGTGTCTTACATTATTCAGCTATGAAATAGGTTTTTCTCTTCCAAAACATTCCAAATGATCTAGATCCATCTTTATACAAGATGGATCTAGATCTTTGAGACTGTTTTGGAAGAGAAAAACCCTGTATCGTAACTGAATAAATACAGTATTACAAACTGGCAAACCTTGCATGCCTTCCAATACATGAACCTACATTTTAGAAACTAGCTGGACAATGGTAAACCCACAATGCTTAGCATCCCCTGAAACAAAACTTTGCCAACAGTGTGGAAGGAGATCAGACACCCTAAAATACAGCTTCTGATCAGTCAACACAGTTTCCATTACATTTATTACATAAGAATTATAATTATAACCAAACCAGACACCTCTGAAAATGGACAAGTCCAAATCCAAACTGTAAGAAGAGTCCACTAGGCATTAATGGGTTAAATAAACACAAGGATGAGTCATTACCTGTTGTGCCAATATCTGTTGTTGTCTCTGCTTTAGATCTTCACGAGCTTTGGTGATCATTCCTTGAAACATTTCATCCGAGATCTGGGGTTTACTCTCGCATAACTGCAGGTGAAGAATGGAAGACCACTTTATTATGTAAGGACACACCTCAAAAGGTACTATTACCCTTTAAAAGGGCAGTAACTCTAGCAGAAAACAATGTGTTTGCCTGGTGTTTAAATCCTTTCTCATATGGAGCTACTTTTAAAGAAAAGATTTTTTTTTGCTCTGTATATTCCACCAATAATTAATTTGCTGGGGGATAAATGTTTTTTTTTTTTACAACCAATATAAACAGCATTCACATTCACTTGTAATTTACAATACCTTTTTAAGTTCTTCGTGAAACTGTTCACTTCCTTCCATAAATTTTCTTTTCTTTGCTTGATGTTTTTCTTCTATTTGTTGTAGTTCTGCTTCTAGTTTTGTCTGAAATATCAGCATAAATTTCTGACTGTCATCCAAATATATGATATGAGGATTTGAGGATAATTCTGAGATATTTTTACTTATAGTTCTCGACTATTTCTTCTTATTTCAATGGAATTTTTTGTCAAGCCCTTCAACAGAGTCACCTCTGTCAGATGGCTTGATTGAGGGACATGGCATATATAGTGTTAAGAACAGAAGGAAATAATCTCAGAATTATCACTAAACCTTGCCCTCCCACAGAGCTATCAATTTTCCTACAACAATCCTATTTATACAGACACCATGTCATTATTTTCCGCCCACATATGGATCCACACCTTTTCATAGGTCCAGATCTATACAGGAATGAGCTTATACTGGAAGAGATGTGCCATGGCAAACAATGCAGATTTAGATCAGACTGCTCCTAAGGATCGGGGTTTGATCAGGGTCTGCACTGTTTGCCAACAAATTTTGAGAACATTGCCTGCTAACAAAACTAACTTCCTAAAATTGTATGATAATGATGGAAAATGGCTGTCATCCCAATTCATTTAGGCTAATTTTAGCTTCTAAGAAAGTATATAATGGAGTGAAAATGCTGTGAACATCTGCATTTGGGTACATTTCAGAAAATGGCTCAAGGTAAGGTGACGTCCTGCTGTGCTCACACTTTTCATTTTTTCACTCTCGGTTATATTATCTATCTTTTCTCTCTACCTCTCTCTGAAAGATGGTTCAATACACTGCAATGCTGTTAAACCCAAAACACTCACCAGATCAATTGTCTGAAAATTCTGTCATACACCACATACCTGATGCATTGTTAGAGACTGGACTTGTTTTTTCAATACACCCATTCTTCCCACAGTGACTACAGTTCTTATATCTGGTACCACAGCATCACTCAGTACCTCATTAATTAACCTGTGGTTTCTCAGGTAACGGGCATGGGCAATGTGCTTCACTGAAAACCCATCATCCTGATCTGAAATAGTGAGTGTAAAGGTGCAAGTCTATATAAACAAGCTAACGTAATAATTTGGCTATTAGATGCGTCTCTTTTTTCCGTTCAGTGTAGCATAAAAATTCTAAAATTTGGGACATTTAAAATTATCTCCGTAAATTGTCCTAAAAAATGGAAAAGTTTAGTTTACAATGCAGAAATGCATCTGAAAGATGCAGATGGATGGCAGTGTAGGTCCTGATCAAACTGCTCCTTATAGGAGCAGTCTGATCCAGATATGCACTCTTTTCTCAGTCTATCTGACTCAATACCTAGAATTTTTAAACTGTTGTAATAGCACTTTAAGTGAATTGCTGTTATAAAAGATGAATAGTTTGAGCAATAAAGTAATTTGGTGCAAATCGAATTAGGTTGTAAAGAATTTTGCAGTAGTAATGAATACTGTTAAAAACACAAGACCTGCCAGTGTACAGGACAGCTTGCTGAACTATCTACTACCCATCACATAAAAACATTTCAGCAATATTCCTTTGGCTTGGCGTGGATGCCCATGTGGACTCTGCCAGGATGACAATATTAGCTCTTCCCTACTTTCTATTGTGAAGCTATATAGGTATGTTGATTTTCATTCTCTCAAATGATGATATTTATCTGGAGTTCCAGTTTAGTTAAAATTGTCACTGAAACGGTTTCTTATATCAATACTAACCTTCTTCATCTTCAGCTGGTTGTATACTGATCCTAGAACCTCTTTCTTCAGCTTTGGCCTGAAACAATTAAGCATATGTGTTACAGAGCTAAGAGTAGGGTTGGATCCTGATGGTTCCTCTGGGACATGGGACTTCTATTCATCATTCAAGAAATACACAATCTGACCCCTCATCAGAACCTAACTAGGCAGTTCTGATGAGGGGGTCACGATGTGTATTTTATTGAAAAGATAAATTTACTTTTCCATAATTACACTTTGTGACGCCCTCATCAGAACTGCCTAGTTAGGTTCTGATGAGGGGTCACAATGTGTATTTCTTGGATGAAGAATAGAAGTCCCATGTCATCAACAAAACCTACTCTAATTAAAAGCCTTGTGTTTTAAAGCTGAGATACATAAGGCAGCTTTGTATTACCCATAAGCATATGTTTAGCTCCACAATCATTGCATATCATGTTTGTCTTTTCATTTCACAAGTCAAATTTTGTAAAAAGTCATTGCCTGGCATCAAAAAAAAGATTATCTGTTCAGAATATTGTTTTCCTATCAGTGAGCTAGTTTTTTTTTTATAAGTATTTCCATTAACTGTCTGAAAAATATAGCATTTCTAAAGTCCAGGGATGAAAATGACTAAAAGTGTTGATGTTGTATACACTGACACCTCAGACAAATGGAGATTTTTCCAGTTTTCTGACTCACTGTTATTAGACAATTGTTGTTGTGTTATTGTTTAACGTCCATGATAAACAGCTATGGTCATGTTGGGACGGTCAGTCACCCAAACCACACTATTCCTGGGCAGGCTTAGACCTCCTAAGCATTTAACCAGTACTAAGTGCACTTACTTTCACTTGTAACTGACAACTGCCCTTCTTGAATCATCGGAAGGGAAATGGAAGTAAGTGGCCGGACCGGGTATCGAACCCAGGTCCTCTGGCTTACAAGTCAGACGCCCTACCAACTGCGCTACACGGCCCTGCCGACTATTGTTGATGTGCTGCATAACTTATTATGGCTTAGTTTATCTCTTGAAAGCCAACTTTTCTATGAAAGCATGACTTCAGGTTTTATACCCCTTCCAACAGTTTCTGTAATTTCCATCCAGAATGGATAAAGACCACAGTGTAGAGGATAGAGAAGCAAACTGACCTGGGTCAAGTTCTAATCCACAACCTTTGAATCAGAAGTCCAGGTATATCCACTTTACCAACCCAACCATACCCACTGTAGATTATCAGAGCCCTAGATAAGAGGAAGTATTTGGTGAAAATTAGGGATAATTTTTGTTAATTCTGGATAAAAACATATGTTGTGACCCCTCATCTGAACCGTCTCGTCGAGACGGTTCAGATGAGGGGTCACAACATATGGTTTCAATGAGAAATAAAGAAAATTATCACTCAATTATCATCAAATACCCTTCTTATCTAGAGCTCTGGATTATACCTGTTTTCTGTGAGACTGTGACTGGGCTTGTTTCTCTTCTTCCTCTTCTAATGCCTGTTCTGCTGCCACTGTAAGAAACAGAAATGTGCCATATAGCACAAACAGGTTGCTAAAGGTGTATGGCTATACCTCCCCTTTCCTCAATTTTTACGCTGGGAAACTTTCGGGACTTCCTGTTTGCCTCCCTTGAGAAAGATGCCCCATCATAAAAGGGTCTACTCTCCAGGGAAGATTTTGCTCCAATGGAATATTTATTGTTTCCTAAATGACCTGATCCTCATGAGAAGGGAGGCAAAAGCAAAATGGTGCGGTTCCTTTGCCTTACAAGACCCGCCATGGGAAGGATAGTTCAATGCCATGCCTTGCATATCACATTAATACTTTAACGTAAAACTTTAATATTTTGTTAAAGCTGAGGCCAACCCCGATGCCTAGGGTAGAGCAATAGCTCTTCCTGTGCATTTGTTCAGGCGAGTAAAAAATGTATTCTCAGTCTGCAAAAACAACTAAGACTCAAACCAGTCTGTGAATCCATGTAGTCTAGCAAGAGCCTTAGTTTTGTGTCTGTACATTCCTAAAGGTCTGTAGGTGTCTGCAAACAGCAAATACTCTGATCAGACTGCCCAGACTGGGCAGTCTGATCAGAGCTTTTGCTGTTTGCAGCCATGGCCAGATGCAGAGACAGGTCTGAGCCTTTGTTCACATACTCATCTGAGCCATTGGTGTTTGCATATGATATAAGCATCTTTTTTTTTTACTCTCCAAGCTCAAATATTGGTATTTCATTATAATTCAAGGGTAATAAAGACTCTTCTTATTTCTCTTTAAACTTTTCAGTTGTGGTTCCTTGCTAGAAGGTAAAAGCTATGTAAGAAATATCAGGAAATACTCACTGGGGCTGTGATATGCACAAATTCTGCATGTAAATATTTGAGCCGCGACACGAGAAAACCAACAATGTGGTTGTGCGCCCAGCGCAGACTCAGATAAGCCTGGGCATCCGCCCAGTCTGATCAGAGTCTTCGCTGTCCGCATGGAGATAGATGAGACCCCTCGCTACCGTTTAAGCGCTGAGCCAAGAGTCTGTTCAGAGTACGTGGATGCCCAGGCTGATCTGAGTCTGTGCTGGGCGCACAACCACATTGTTGGTTTTCTCGTGTCGCGGCTTATTTATTCTTTTAACTGTTTTTTTTTTTTTTTTACCAAAATCTGTTACTGCACCACAAAGAAGCTACATGTATTTTGATGAGTTCCAGAAGAAACATTGTGCAATGTTAGTAGCTTTATTTATTTGTTATTTGGAGCTCTGGTAGGTTCAGTATGTAAAGCGCTGGCCTGCTGGTCTAGCAGTCCCGGTTTCCAGACCTGCTGGAGGGGGACATCTTCACAACCGTTAACTCAGTTCCATTGCACAGCCTTTCATTATCACCATTCCATCATCCTGATATAACTGAAATACTGTTAAACATATGTAAAGTCCCAAGTCTTTGACTGATTTGTTGCTTTCCGTCCATGGTAAACAACTATGGTCATGTCGGGACGGTCAGTTAACCTAACCACACTATTCCTGGGCAGGCTTAGACCTTCTCAGCGGTTAACCGGTACTAAGAGCACATATTTTCGCCAGTAACTGACAACTGCCCTTCTTGAATCAGCGGAAGGAGAAACGAAAGTATGTGGCAAGACTGGGTATTGAACCCAGGACCACTGACTTATGAGTCAGGTGCACTACCGACTGCGCTACGCGGCCCGGCTAAAGTCCCAAGTCACCCATCCACCATTATTTGTTATTTCTGTACTTCTTAATTCTCCATAAAACAGTGTGTTGAGAGATCGCAGAACTGTGTCTCATCATGACTATGTGAACTGTGGAACCATACAACATGGTTTTGTGGAGGAATAAGCTTCAGATAAAAATTTCAGTCCATAAAATTTTTCACTTAGGTTTCAAGTCTCTTTTAAAATTCCACTAAGTCTAATTTGACTGCAAGTGTCAACAGCAAAATTTCTGAAGTTAACTGATTATAGCCATGGACCCTGTCAAAAATGGACCAAAAAAATGTTTCAGTTAATACTGAAATGGATAAAGACAACAGTGTTGATGTTAAGGACAGCTGATAAGAAGGTACTTTTAAAAATGGGCCTACATGTATGTAAAACTCTGGGAGTGAAAAAGACTACAAGATGGTGCAGAAAAAATGCCCTTGACCTCAAAGTGATGCATCAGCAACCGCCTGTTCCAGAAAGCTAGTGAGCTCTGCAGGTGTGTAAAAATTTAGACAGGGTGAAAATGTTTCCATCTCCTGTTACCACTATCTTCATGTAATAGCCTGTCAGATTTGAAAATTAACTTCTTGTGAAAACCTTTTACAGCCTTTGCATCAGTGTAATACGAGGGAATCAGAGCCCTAGATAAGAGGGGTATTTGATGATAATTGAGGGATAATTTTCTTTATTTCTCAATGAAACCATATGTTGTGGCCCCTCATCTGAACCGTCTCGTCGAGACGGTTCAAATGAGTGGTCACAACATATGTTTTTATCCAAAATTAACAAAAATTATCCCTAATTATCACCAAATACTCCCTCTTATCTAAGGCTCTGGCCCGGAATGTTATAACTATCCATGCTGAGGACAAATACCAGTACAAAAGGTTAGTATAATGACATTTTAATAACAGACATGGGAGTTCAATAAACATTTGTAAAGACACTACATTCATTGCAAGACGCAAGATACAACAAGGGAATGTTTTTATATACATATTTGTTTTACATTTTATTACAGAGCTCCAGATAAGAAGGGGTCACAGGGATAATTTTGGGATGTTTTCTTATTATTCCATAAAAATGTATGTTGTGACCCCTCATTTGAACCCTCTTGCCAAGAAGGTTCTAATGAGGGATCACAATGCATGTTTTTATACAGAAATAAGAAATATTATCTCTGAATTATCCCTGTTACCCTTTTTATCTGGACCTCTGCATATTGTATGTACATATGTTGCAAGCTGTAGTCTAATCAAAGTCTGCAGCAATATACACATCACTTGATGGGCAGATGCTTTGTTCCCATTTTATAGCACAGCTCCCTCTAGTGGCAAGACTGTCACATATGTTCCATTTAATAGATATGAGTTGACATCGCACAGACGCAGTTACTGCATTACCTTACAGATCATGCGACATGTACTTACGTTTACCTTTGGCTGCAATCCAGGCTTGGTAGGCAGGAGAATTATGGTACTGTTTCATGGCCTCCGCATACTGGATCTGCAACGAAGAAACAAAATACCATATTTCTAGTGTTATAAGACAGAGGTTTTCCCTTTTAAAACAATCCCAAAGATCTGGATCCATCTTGTAAGAAGGGTCTAGATCATTGGGATTGTTTTAGAAGTGAAAACCCCATTATTTAGCTGAATTCCACACGTCTGACTTACATTGGAGGGATATACTTGCTGTTGTTTCAATTTTCATAACGACGTTCCCCAAGTGGCCCAGGATATACTCCTGTCTTACAACTAGATAAATTTGTGTTTTTATTAAGGTGACTGACCATCACTTCTCATGTAAAATATATGTTTCTAACCATCACTTCTTGTGTAAAATGTATGTTTCTAACCATCCCTTATCAAGTAAAATATGTTCTTGACCATCACTTCAAGTAAATAGCCTGACAACTGCGAGTAAAAAGTTTGATGATCTTGACCATCACTTCTCAAGTAAAATACATTCTTCATCATCACTTCAAGTAAATATCCTGACCATCATTTCTTGAGTAAAATGTGTAATTGACCATCACTTCTCAAGCAAAATATGTGTTCTGACCATCACTTATCAACTACTATATTTGTTCTAAATCAGACCAGGTCTAATAAAGAAGAAAAATTCTTTGCAGTCCATAAACTTTACAGTGTTTATTTCTTGCTTCTAAGTTGGAGGCATCCCATGTCGGATCATCACTCAAGAGTATAGCTACCTATACTCAAATATGCAGGTGCATATTGAAATTTTGTCATACTGACAAAATTTCAAAACTCACCTGCATATTTGCATGCTAAAATTTAATAAATAAGACAAGATTTTGATACCAACTGCCAAAGTGGCTGACATACTTCCTTTCCCTTCAAGGAGTAGAATAGAAAACATGACTGTGCATATCTAGTCACGGCCCTGCCACTTACCTTCTCAGACTCATAATCATCCATAAACTCTTGTTTGTCCATGTCTGCGAGATCTCGCCACATCTGTCCAATTATCTTTCCTATCTCCCATAGCTTTAGCTCTGGGTTGCTATTCTTCACTGAGTCCCAAACCTGTAGAGAAGTAAGATACAGAGCTCTAGATAAGAGGGGTATTTGATGACAATTGAGTAATAATTTTTTTTATTTCTCATTGAAGCCATATGTTATGGCCCCTCATCTGAATCGTCTACTCGAGACGGTTCAGATGAGGGGTCACAACGTATGTTTTTATGCAGAATTAACAAAAATTATCCCTAATCATCTCTAAATACTCCCACTTATCTAAAGCTCTGAAGATAGTACCTTGCCCAATAAAATCATTAAGACATAGGAGTGATACACTGACACAGTTGCCTTCTTTAACTGTACAAAAACATTTCAGTGCTTCAAATTCAGTTTTATGTTTACTTTGCTAGAAATGTAAATAACAAGATCCACTTACCTTCCTGCTATACCTCATGTAAGGCATCAAAGGCTTATCTGGTGGTTTAGGTGGCTTAGGCAACCGAGAGTCACCCTGAAATAATGTTTACTAGTATGTTAAACAAGGGCAAAGATTCTGAAATGTCTTGCTTTAAATCAGCGCTCCAGGTAAGAAGAGGCAACTGGGATAATTTAGGGATAATTTACCATAAAAACATATATTGTGACCCACCATCAGAACCCTCTCAGTGAGACCGTTCAAATGAGGGACCAATACATATGCTTTCATTGAGAAACAAGAAAAATTATCCCTGAATTATCCTCAGAACCCCATCCTTTCTGGAGTTCAGTTTACTTGCACGCAAAACAACAGCAAAGATTCTTAGAATCTCTTGCTTTATGTGTGTTGGTACACCTCCATGTTTTCTACTATTTCTTCCCAGGGAAACAACCTTTATGATCATATGACTTCCTATTTGCTTCTCTGAATGACGAAGACCTTCCAAAATGGGGTCTATTCATAAGGAAATGAATTTTTCCTCTAATTTCTACTCTTAATTGAAAGGATTTGCAAATGGGCTAACTCTTTAAAAGCTGACCCAATTGAGAAGGATACAGAAAATGAAAATGGCAGAGTTGCTTCCCCTGAAAGTGTACCCATGTCGAACATATTCCTATCACATTCCATTCTTTTGTTTTAAAACAATTTGAGTATTTGCCTCAAACTTGGCTTTTTTTTTTCCTTCTTTTGAAGTTCTGTAAACTGAAGTAAGTTCACTGTTAAAATCGTAGCATACCAGCATGTGCACCCAACAAAGACTTAGATCAGCCTGGGCATCTGCCCAGTCTGATCAGAGTCTACCCTGTGTGCATGGAGCTTGCACAGACTCTTAGCTACCTTTACAAAGACTCTGATCAGGCTGGTTTTCTTGTGGCTCAATTATACTTAGGTTTATAACAAGAATTCTGTTATACACTATGTTGCATCTCTAGAGTTATTTCTTAGACTAAGAAATATGTTGATGATACTGGGTTTAAAGTCCAGATAATTACACTATTGTAAACCTCTTACATTTGGCAGTAACTTAAATTTCACTACTTTTGGCGGTGAAAATGAACAGACTGAAAATGTTCTGTTACACTCACCATGCTAGACATATATCTATACTTGTGACAGTGCCAAAATTAAATTGCACTGATATTCCGTTATTATAAAACTGGTAAATCTAAAATGGCAGACATTATGTTTTCTACAGTGCTGGGTAATTCAAACATAAAAAGTTATGATCATTAATATGCCTAATGTATAGGTAGCCAACAAATGTTAATCAAAAAGAAGCAAGTAATTGACACAAAAAGCTCTAAATTGGCCATTTTAGTTAATTTCTTCAAAAGTATGTATCCCGTGGCCCCTCATAATAATAAGTATTGCTGCATCAAGGTGGTATTCAGAAGGTGGCAGAAGACCTCATAATTTTTATATTAATAGCCCAGAATTTTAGTAGAGTGATCAATCCCTCCAATGGAATTAGTCAAAATTTGAAGATGTCCACTGAAGATATGTCTCATTATTTGAATACCTGACTGATGTCTGATGAAAAGGGACATATGGCATGTGCAAACAAGAACACTCAGATAAACCTCACATCAATGCAATCTAATAAGTCTTCCCTGTTTGCATGAACAACCAAAGAAAACTTAATAGGAATCTAATACGTGAAAAGTGAAGACTGATCAGTTGTGCAGCTATGCATACTGATTGATTGATTTGTTGCTTAACGTCCATGGTAAACAGCTATGGTCCTGTCGGGACGGTCAGTTAATCTAACCACCCTATTCCTGGGCAGGCTTAGACCTCCTAAGCGGTTAACCAGTAATATAAAGTGCACATACTTTCGCCAGTAACTGACACCTGCCCTTCTTGAATCAGGGAAATGAGAAATGAAAGTATGTGGCCATACTGGATATTGAACTCATGACCTCTGACTTATGAGTCAGGTGCCCTACCGACTGCACTATGCGGCCCGTCATGCATACTGACTTGGGTATTTACAGTACACACATGACAAAGGTCCTTTTTCATATGACACCCATAATTTACCTTAAATATAGGATATTATCCTAAAATATAGGATATTATTTCAGGGTGGTGAAGGGCTGATACAGTATAAGCAAAACATCTTGAAAATTCAGAGCTCCAGGTAAGGTGAGGCTTTGAGGATAATCCCAACACCATTTTTCGTATTTCTCAATGAAAACATATATTCGGGAGAAGATGTCTATAAGTTGGAAAGCTTGTTATCTAATCCCACTGTACATGTATATTTATTGTGTTACTATATTTGTATTGATTCATAGAATAAAATATTGTTTAAACTAACATATATTGTGACCCCTCATTAGAACTGTCTCACAGAGACAGTTCTAATGAGAGGTTACAACATATGTTTTTGTAGAGAAATATAGAAAATTAACCTAAAATTATCCCTGTTAGTCCTTCTTATCTGGAGCCTTGGACATGCAAAGAAAGCAAGTTAGTAGTATAAATTAAACAGGTAGAAAATAACTAGTATAAGCCAATGACAACACACAGGAACCACAAAAATGACAACACACAGAAACCACAAGAACAACATAATGAATGAATTGTATGATCATACTCCTTCTAAGATAAAGAACAAACAATATGCTGAGTTTCTAGTTACAATTCTAAATCATCATGGTGAATGGGTATACTGCTATGATTTCTGCCATTTAGGGATACTATAAAAGCATTGTAAAGCCCGAGTATGCCCAGACTGGCCATCACAGAAGCACAGTCAATGCAGAGTTTAGCTATCATTAATTTTCTAAAAATCAAACATTGTGGCTTCTAATCTACTCATGAATCTTACATTTTTTGTTCTCTAAATCCTTCAGAAGCAGACTGACTTGGGTCTACATTGCTTGCATATACCCATTTTTGTTACTTAATTGAGTATTCAAATTTTTAGAAAAATCCAAATAGATTATATCAGTCGCATAAAATTGACTGCTTAGCCCTCTGCATGCAGTGATCTCCCCAGATTATAAAGGCATGTCACTGCAACATGCCTTTCTCTTCAAATTACCTTTGCAACATGCCTTAATTTCCAATGAAAATTTATAAAATACTACTTTTTCCATTTCTAAGCCAGTAAAGTTGTTTTAAACAACAATAAATCATTATAATGGAAATTTAGGCTAATTTTGAAAAAGCATTGCTACATTAAGGAATTCAAAAATTAATCAACAAATCAAGATCTGATTTTTGTGTTAAAAGCGACATGCCTTTTGAAATTTCTGGGGAGAACACTGTGCATGCATGACAGGATTCAACAGAATATGAGTATGATCCAACAAAGTTACAAACCTTCCCATACACAGTGATGAGTGCTGAGTGATACAGAAATCACATATTGCAACCTTTCAGCTACTGCTTTATAGTTATATCTAAGTTATCAGTATGTCTTCTTTGGACCATGTCACACATAAATGTGCCTCCCCTATTTGAAATATTATATCAACTTCAAAGGAAAGAGATGCCAATATTTTACAGCTTTTTTAAAAACAATTTGTCCTGCTACCCCTCATAAATGCTGTGCTGTGGCTGTGTTATATGGCACTTCCAAAAAGATCTGTTAATGTTCTTTTTACAGAGGAGTATTAAAACTCATCTTTAAGAATTTTGGCAAAGACTGCAGTACTCTGATACAAAATACTTGAGGCAAATGTGTAGTCTGACATAATTTGAACAGTCTCAGCCGTTCTTATATGGAATAGTACATTGTTATCATCATATATGCTGTCCATCTGAGGAGTAGGCAACGCATTTGCTTATAACTATGCATTACTAATCCAAACTAACCACAGGAAACAAAATAGTTTTTGCCTTGAGCTTTAAAATACACAGAAGTAGCCCAGTGTAGCTTTTGTACCCAATATGTGATTTCTAAAGTGAAGACAGGAACCGTCGGTGATGAGGAACGCCAAGAAAGAAATCACGAAATTAACTTACATATGAGCGAGAACTTACACCGGATTTAGTGTTAAGTTTCACTGGGTTGAAGTTGGGATTTCCATGAGCAGAAGCCACAAATGGACTGCTGGACCCCTGAAATGAAACAAAAGTAACATAATTTTAGCTGCTACAAGTTATGTTCTTGGCCCGACTTGACTCTTCTGAAACGGTCAGGAGCATAACTTGAAGCAGTTAAAAACTTTTTAACTCAATACAGTTATAAAACTTTGCCATGTTTTGCAAATATAACTGAGTTCAGTAAGTTTAACATTTTTCTGTAATTTTTGCTCTCATTTTCTAAAGATTGTAATTTTTTAATAATGTATACATATGGTTAATTTTCTAATAAAGATCCATTACGTAACAATTAAGCAATAAAACTTTGTATACATCGTCAAATTTGATTGAAAGACCCTTGAAAATGCAGAAAAAAAGCCACCACACGTTTCTTTCATTGCAATAACATTTGCTGGGTCCCTCGGAAGAAGTATGAAGTTTTGAACACCAGGCGTAAATGCATCATGTTCAAACAATTTTCCTGGGATCCAGCTAATGTTGATAGCTGAAACAATGTATTATCCCAGGACCTGTATTGTCTCTGCATTATCATCAATGGAAATATGATTTTCCAACAGAAAGTACCACTATTCTGCAGCTGTCTTAGCTTACCCTAGTGCTTGTACCCTCTCCACCAGGGGTCCCCCTTTCTGACCTTGTTCTTGCTACAAATAAACAAATAGCATGATACAGACCATTGTTTTAGTGTCATTGCATTGTTATACATGTAGTCCAACATCAGAGCTTCATATAAGATGAGGTTTTGCTGATAATTCAGATATTTTTTCTTATTTCTCAATGAAATCATATTTAGACCCCTAATTACCGTCTCCATGAGACGGTTCTAATCAGGGATCAAAACATGTTCTAAATAATCAAAGAAGATTACCCCTGAATTATCCCTGTTACCCCTTCTTATCTGGTGAACTGCAGTACACTCAAAATATTAACCAAGAAGCTTTTTACTGGTGTCTCAAAGGTTAAAAAATCTTAAAATTTCAATTCAGTAAAAGTGGCCTTATTCAAGTTAATACATAGTTCCAAAATACTCGCAAGCATAACTAATAGAGCCCCAAACAGCAAACAACAAAATTTACGCCTACAGAATTTAAAAAAATGTTTTATCATACTGATAATTCAAAGATTAGATAGCCAGATGAGGTGGCTAATTATGAGCTGCTCTGGATCTACACTGTTTGCAAATCAACTATATTTGTTTTTGCCACTTGAAAGGCTTATCTGTACAGGTTGTTTTCTCACAAGTCATAACATCATTTGTATGTCAATTAAGCTTACAGTAAATTTCAAACTGAATGTGCTTAATGTGCTCTGACACAGGCAAAAACTGTCACATACAGCATTTAACCCATTAATGCCTAGTGGACTCTTCTATCTGTACATATTGGATGAGTCCATTTGTCATTTAAGGGGTGTCAGGTTTAGTCTATTTTTTTATTTTTGTTTTGAGGAAAAATACCCATTTGTCGTACGCAAAAAGTGTAGACCCTAATCAGACGCTGCATATGCGGCGTCAGATCTGTGTCTGCACTGTTTGCCTATATCCCATGTTTGGGGCACTAGGCATTAATGGATTACCGGTAATAATACGACCAAAGTTTACCCTTCCAAAATTTTGAAAAAACAAATCATTCTTGAATAATTTCAGCTGCGAAATAAGTTTTTCTCTTCCAAAGCAATCACAAAGACCTAGATCTGTCTTACAAGACAGATCTAGATCTCAGAGATTGTATTGGAGGAGAGAGAAAACCCTTGTATTACAACTAATAGGTCAAAATCAATACTTACTCATCGGGGGTGTCTGCGGCATACCACGAAAACCTGACACAGCCATCATGATTATGTGTTATCTGAAATTTAAATACACATCCATATTTCTATCACAAATCAAACAATATTCCATTGATGCTGAAGGACTACTTCCGCTAAATTCTCTTCTTGTTTCTGATGTTTAATGTAATATGGAATCTCAAAACCATCAACTTTTGGTCAATTTCATGGCAGTACAGCTTTATTTACATTTATAAGTTAAGTATATGTTCCAAAATTGCTTGAGGGGGGCTTGGTCTTCATGTATGTGCCTAATAAATGAAAATTACAATGCTTGCGGTAAAGAAATAAGCTTTTTTTCTTTTGTCTTTTTTTTTTCAAAAAAGTGTTACACTCCTGAGTGGTTCAAATGGTACATATGAAGAAAATAAAATCCAGGATGAAGACTGCCTGTGAACCAATTACCATGATTAGCCAAAGGCTTTTCATTCAAGGCATGAAGGTTTACTAAAGCCAGAGCTTCCGTTAACGGGCGTATGGCCGTATATTACGCCCAGGATTTGCTCCCGTACGTCGAGAAATGGGACCTCTGGCGTCTGGCATACGCCCGATAATTGTCACATACGGCCGTTTGATCTTGTCCCGTCGTATAAAATATCGCCACTGTCTTTAAAATTCTAGCACGTGTCATAATCGGATTAACGCAGGTGTCAGCCAGACGAAAAGACCGCCTACGGGCCAATCGAGATTGTCCGTATGGAGCACTGAACCAGTTAACATATATATCGGACCGCCTACCTGTCAAAAACGATTATCAAAATAAAGCCCACTCGTAGATTCAACCTCTTACGGCAGTCTGCAAAACAACTTATCAAATCACGATGACTGAGCTTTTGGATGAAAAGTGTCCATCTATTTTTACGATCGCGAGAATGTAACTGACCTGTATGTGTAAGGCGTATTCCGACTTCAAAAGCTTGTGAATGTATCCATAACACGAATACTAAAGCATGTATTGACAAACTCTATCCAAAGTTTTTAAGAACATAACTAGGAGTGTAACAATACATCGGACTATCGATGTATTGCAATAGTAACTCGGCCGATAGTACTGCATCGATAGTAAAGTGAGACATCGATGACTATCGCCGATAGTGTTTTGGACTATCGATAGTTTCGATAGTCTCCTACATTACAATTTTTTCAGATAATTTCCGCTGTTGCCTTCTTTCTTTAAAGCGAAAGTGAGAGGCAGACTGTTTGTACAAACATGGCTTCCGTTAGCCGACGTATGGCTGTATACTACGTCTGGGTTTTGCTTCCATACATCAAGAAATTTCACCTCTGGCGCAGGGATCAAGCTAGGGGGCGATTTGGGCGAAATAATCGCCCTAGGGGCCGAAATTTCGCCCTAAATTGGGCTTAGGGAGAAGTGGGAGTCTCCCTAAAAAAAAAAAAAAAAATTTTTTTTTTTTTTTTTTTTTTTGGTAGAATTTTCATCAAATCATTCCACAAACAAGCTGTTATGACAATTTACCCTATAAACCCATTGCAGCTTATTAATCTTTCAATTTAATGTTAATAGTATGCATAATAGCTATTTTTCTTTAAAAATTCAAATGAAAAATGTCATAATCGTGCAATACCACTTCTCCCTTCACGGCTGTCACTTCTCCCTATTTCAGCTGGAGGGAGAAGTCACTTCTCCCTAAACTTTGAGTCTAGCTTGATCCCTGCTGGCGTCTTGCATACATTTGATAAGTGTTACATACGGCCGTTTGATGTTGTCCCGACGTATAAAACTCCCTACTGTCTATAAAACGTTAACACGTGTCATAATTAATCTGATATACAGAGCTCCAGATAAGGGGCATTTTGCGATTTTGATGCAAAGAAAATGGGTAAAACGCCTGCAGTCCCAAACTAATTCCTCAAGAACAACGTTACTCCCACCGAAAAAGGAATTGACGTATCATGAAAATTTTTTTTAAAAAATGGAAGCGTCATTTTAGGCATAGGAGTTCTTTCCAATTCCAGAAAAATGAATTCGCTCAGCCGCAACTGATAATAGTCCAGTGCCGAAACAGGTCACAAAGATCAAAGCATTTCGATCAGCTTTTGATGTCAAAGATTTAGCCGCTAACGGCACGTGCCGCAAGGTTTACTTATTAACCAATATTGATGCAATTTCGGAACATGTGTTTATTATACCTTACGGTCCATAAGGTAGACTCGGCTCAGCCTGCATGTCCGCGGCGCCTAATCAGCGTACGCACACACATGTATCATGTATATACGAATAATTTGAAATATGAAATTTAATTTGTTTAGCTGTGCAGTCCGGTTTTGGTACAGTATTTTCGCATGAAGCTATTCCGCTGAATACCGCTGGACAGACGAATTATATAATAATAAGACAGTCATTTTATATGTATTTTCTGATCAGGCTGCGCAGATATTATTTCTGACTCGCCCCTACTTTTTTTGTGTCAAATCCTCTAACGATGTTCCCCAGGAGGCTCAACTTAACGAATTCGTGGTTGCACACTCTAGGTGCTGAGTCTGTCTGTCCGTCCCATAGTATTCGAACACCACTCGGTCCAGCTGCAAATGTCTCAATCGTAACACACAAGATAATCGAAAATTGTTTCTGCTGGCCCGCGAATGTACGGTTATCTTTCTGAAACCATTTTTTTATGAGACAGCGTACATGTTTTCCCGTTTCAAGATTTACGATCCACGTGGTTATCAAGCAGACGATCTGCGCATGGCGTAATAAAATGGCAAGTCGCGTCTATATGCTATTTGTATATCCTTTTTTCCGCGTTCACACTGCCCAGACGTTTTCCGGTATCATGTTCAACGCTTTTCGAATATACGCAATGTGCGTTCCCAGATAAGGCTGCGCTGACGTAATACGGTAGCAAAAGCTAAGCTAGTCGCACGTACACTTAGCCTCTTGCTCCATCAGACTACTGAGACTTGACAGCCGTTTTCCGCTGATGGCTGAACGGAATTTTTTTTTCTATCTTACTTAATTTCAACAGTGCGAAAATAATGCAATCTGATCAGGTTTACGCAATTATTGAGCACAATACTGACGGCAGCGTTGATGTGCAATAACCTGATCGTTTATGGGTCAGACCGATTGTAGAGGTCAAAAGAGCCGCTATAAAGTGACTATAATTGTCACGTGCAGTGTATCCATGAGACGGGTATTAAAAGGTACCTGGTTGCATACACCGATAAATCAAATCAGCCTGCGCAAACCGGTCTTTCCTGTTCACATCTAACAGTAATCATGAGCTCTGCACCTAGAGACAACTAAATATATTCACGCGCTCCATTAACAGTGCGGCTCATTTCTCCCAGTGGTAATGGACGGGAGTTTACCGTTAATAGGCAACCGCAGAAACTTGTTAAATCCTCAGTTTTCAGAATCCTCAGGATTTATGGTTTGTACATACAAACAGAACAGAACAAAACTTTATTCATGTAGGTAAACATGTCTGGTCGCACATAGGTGACATATGATATTTATACCAGTGGCAAGTAATATTTACGAAAAAATATTAGCAAAAATGTTTTAGCTTCTGTCAGCTGATTGTTCAACATCTTCAGATGCACAAACCATTCAGGGAAGGCAAAATCTACTATAGACAGATAATGGTTCATGACCCTGGAGAATTCAGTTGGCCATTAGAACACATTTGATCTCTTTGGCCAATCAGATGAAACTACAAATGATTGAAATGAAAGGTCTGAAATGTAGGGCTTTATGCATAAATATACCAAACCAGTGCACATTTGAAAAATAACTAGAAACTGTGTTTATGAAACACAATGATAGATTAAACTTTGCAGATGTTAACCTCTGTTGTACACATTTTATACACACAGAAAACAAAATGGGAATGATACCATATTCATTATTTCCTCCTTAAAACAACAATATATTTTTCAAACAATAGTATCGCAATAGTATTGCAATAGTAGTCCACAAAAGTAATAGTATCGCAATGGTACTTCTTGCAATGTCAATACTATCGCAATAGTCATTTTTGGACTATCGTTACATCCCTAAACATAACATTCATGCCCTTACAACGAAGGTCTTGTCGTGATCCATACTGTCGTCAATGGAGTTTTTAGGAATGCGAACCTCTTCCGCGAAAAGTGTTGATTCAAAGCGAAGATACACTGTTAATATCATTAGTAGCTATTTCCGACGTGTTATGGTCTACGCTCTGATAATATACATTGTTTTGAGTAATGGTACTATTAAAATACGAATACTGAAACGTCCATTTCGCCGATTTCCTAGTTGTATCGTCATATCGTCATGCAACCCAGTGCGAAAATAATGCCGTACAGTGTGCACAGAAATAGCGCATTCTGATCAAGGTCTACGCGATTATATATACGGTAGTGTTGATATACAATTACCTGCACGTTTATGGGTCAAGCACGTTTTCTCTTTGATGTGAAGATCAAAGACGCCGCTGCGAGTATATACGCGTGCAGTGTCATACCGTGAGACAGGTACCTCAGTACACATACCGATAACTAACAATCGTATCAGCCAGCGCAACTAAGCAGTCAGACCTGTCTTTCTTGTTCGCATCTAACATGAATAATAATGAACATCGACCTAGCTAGCGACATCCGAGTTCTTCGGTGGAAGCGTGTCATTAAACGTTCCGTAGGTCACCGATTTCCGAAGTGGCCCATTTGGCGGCAATGAAAGGGAATATTATGCAATAGCACACAGTGCAACGGCGAGTCTTCAGAGGACTGTTCACAAACAAACAGGAATGACTCTGATTAGCCTGCGTTTCGTAAGTCACTGTATTTCCGACGCGGCCCATTTGGCGGCAATGAAAGGGAATATTATGCAATAGCAGACAGTGCAACGGCGAGTCTTCAGAGGACTTACGTATTGTTCACAAACAAACAGGAATGACTCTTGATTAGACTGCGCAAATGCTCAGGCTTCCTTTCGAAGAACAAAAAGTTCACTACAGTATGGGAGAGAGAGAGGGACGTGTAGGGGTGGGGCGGGGGGGGGGGGGAATTACCATGCTTAAGTAATTCCTAAAAACTTCGGACTTCCAAAAAATTCTCTCAATACGTCCAAATCTGACACCATGGAAGTCTGGACTTCCAAATTTTGAAAGTTAGTGGAAGCCCTGCTAAAGCTACCCCTGGGAACAGTTATGGGCTTTCAAATGTCAAATGTTACACTCCTGAGTTCAAGGGGTACTTGAGAAGAAGTTGTTTACAATCTGAGATGGATGCTGTTAAAGCAACTGGAAAGTTTGCAAGATGATACACCATCTTTATTCAATGTTTCAGACCATGTTATAGAGGTTAGAAGCATCAAATATAAAAATGGCATCCATTTAGATGGGAAACTCTTCTTTTTTGGTGCACCAGAAATTCAGCATAGTGCTGTTGAGTTCAGCATAACTAATTCTATGGGTGATGATGAAAGGACATTAATCAGACCTTTTCATGCAGCCAAAAGGACTGCAAAGTCAAACAGATGGCTAATAGCCTTTAGGTATAGTAACCGGCACAGTTTTCTAAAAATGCATGCTGAAAATTCAGTAATCAAAAAAATGTCCAAAAAAAAAAGCGTTACACTCCTGAATTTTTTGGCTAAGTTTTTGACCATAACTTTTTCATTACTCGAAGTATTTCAACAAAATTTGGCAGGTATCTTCAAGGTGACATGATACATCTCCAGCAACAAAAATAATATACTAATAAAGCCCTGTTTTCTTTAAAATGCTCTGAAATGCTTTGGTTACATTTTTTTTAACATGCATATACTTCTGCGGTGCACACATAATAATGACACATTTATTTAGGTCCATAGAAACACATCAAACATCATATAATAGAGTGGGGAAGGGTAGGGTAGAGTAAAGTAGAGTACGATATGATGTGAGGGTTGGGAGGGTTTGGGAGGGGAGGGTAGGACTACAGGCAATGTCGCTAACTAGTAATATGTTACCCCTAACAGTTGAAAAACCCCTAAACCGCTTGCATGGGTAATGACGCCTGTGTCCGTCAGTGACAGACTCTACCTTCACTTACCCTCTTCATACCTCACCCATCCAACTTTGCCAATTCATTACCTACTTTCTTGTATGTATTCCATCCTACCTCAGGAGGGTGGTATCGGGTGGTTGTAAAGCAGTAAAGGCTGTTGTGATAGTAATTAATGGCAAGCAGGGCCTGACAAATCCATTGTCCGGCTGCCCGGGACAAGTGAAAATTCTTGCCGGGCAAGTAAAATATTTTCTTACTTGCCCAGAAAAATGTATAAGCTATATAGGAAATACCTAAGAATTTCAGCATTTTGTAGCAGAAGCTATATACCGGACAAGTGGATCAAATTTTGATTTGTCAAGCCCTGGGCAAGTCTTAGGCTGTGGTCATACTCCCATCCCGAACCATCTCAAACCCTACCCTACTCTATCCTACAACCCTTCCCTCCAACGGTTGAACCCCAAAGTGATTTGTTTTTTTGGACCGCATTTATTTTGGTGTTTTGTTGAGCCTAATGTAATCTGGCCACTCAGACATGTGCAGTAAGCACATGCGACCGTCACGCGATAATCCTATTTTTGAAATGGTAAACAAACTAGAGAATTTAGGGAGGGTAAATCGAAATGGAAATAAATATCTCAATCTGAAGGTAAGATGCAACTTTCATATTATTGCTGTCATGTAGCTTAATGTTTCATGTTTCGGGACAATTAATGCTGGAATTCAAATTTCACAATTTAACCAGTTTCTGCAAGCGATTTATCTCGCCACCGAGAACTTTTGCGCTACAAGCTAATCCTTACCAAAGGCCATTCGACAAAATCCAATTTTTTTCAACATAGACATCCGATGAAAAAGACGAAAAAAAACTGAGGTTTTGGTACAGAACTAGATGACCTGTCAGATTTTTGCCACACTTGACAACTGACTTTTCTGTCCAGTCCAACTGGAAACTCAGAACTCTGAACTTGCTTATTCTGGTTGATTGCTGAAAGTTTTGGTTGATTGCCAGAGAATTTTACTCAGAATCAAAACGCTTTTCTAATAGATTTTCCATTTAATCTGAACCTTGCCTTGCACCTCACCTACATCAATATACCTGTGTGCATATATGCTGTTTTCTCTTTGATTCGTGCCCCTTAATATAATTTGCCTGCTCATGTCAGAAATTTGGGGACCAGTAAATTGATTTTGTATTCAAAAGCTGCAAATACTTTTCTGAAAGCATGTCCAGTTATTAAAATGGTGTGAATATTTATTTTAACAATAAAACTGGATACTGTCTTAGACCACTCCTTGGGGCAAAACTTGAAAAAAGTTTCTCATTGAGTTCATGCCCTAGAATCAACGGCAAAATATGCAAAACTGTTTTATTAGTCTATCAATATTTTAGCATATAAAGCTTAATCCACACTATTTCTATGTAAACTGGCAGTTTTATGGGATGGTCTTTGATATAAAAAGTTTGGAAGGATTTTCTTTGGCACCACTGAATAAAATTAAGGACTTTTTCAAAAGATTCATCTTCTTACCAAAATTTTTATCAAGCAAAGAAAACCAGGTTTTCTGTCACATAAATATTGTTTTTTCAACCATTTTTATCAAAAGAGTTGATTAATTTAATTGCAGTCCTCTGCAAACCATAGAAACAAATCTATCAGAAGGCACGAATCCATGAGAAACGGGTATACTTGAGGGCTTTTACAAAGAAGATTTACCTGTGTGTATCTACAGCCTGATGGATTTGATACAGAATACAGAAGTTAGACCTAAAATGCCATGTCTGTTCCTAGGCTGTGCCTAAATAAATGTTCCTGTTTTATGTGAAACTTTTGAACTGGTAAGTGGTAATACCCAGTGTGCTTACACAGACGGTTTTAAGAATTCCTTTTCCCCCAGGACAATTGCAACTTGGATTGGCCTTACAACCGAAGCTGTCTCTTCGGAGACAGTTGATGGGTTTAAGGCCAAAATTTAATATCCTAGGTGCAGGGGTTAGGCGGTTACTAGAAATACCGGAATACACTTAATTACCGGAATATACCAAAATACACCGGAATCTACCAGAATATACCAAAATACACATTTTTGTTTACCGAAATACACTTTATTTTGACCAGAATATAAATAATTTTATTTACAATATGTCATTTGATATTTGCTGTATGTAAACGCTGGCAAGTGACTGACCCCTACAAAGACCCAAACCAGTTTGCAATCTGCACAGTCATATCTATTCAATACCCATACGATAGTCTATTAATTCTCACTACCAATAAAAAAAAGCCAATACTTAGATGGAAATGTATGTATGTATTTATACTGCATCACCCCCTCGCGGGGATTACGTGCAGGTGCGCGTCTGTGCGTTGTTAGTAGAAGAAATGTTATAAAAATAAAAAGTTCCGGTAATATTTAGGGGTGCGAGATATTACCGGTATACCGGTAAATCATGATTCAAAATTGCCACGATACGAATCACGATGCGTTTTGGCCATACCGGTACGCTCGGTAAATTTCGGAAGTTTCCGGACATTCTCGTGAAAACGTTTTATATGCTTTTAATTAACAGTTTCCTTTTCATTTTGTTAGTATTTTTCTCTAAATGTTTTTTTTTCTCGAAACGGATCTAGGTAGTGGTGTCAATTAAAGCAAATATAGTCTTCAAAAACAGGTTTTATTTGTTTACTTTTGCCGGAGACTCGCTTCCTCTCATGTCTTTTATGTTCTCCATAATCTTCACACGCAAAGACAGATGTAAACAAAAATTACCGTGATTGTTGGTAATAATGTCCAGTTTGATCCTTTTGTCTGTATCCAATTGATCCTTTCACTCCAACGGTATGATCATTTTGACACATATTCCCATTCATAACTTAAATATTCGAATATCTTTTGAACATTTTTTTTTGTGTGTGTGTATATCTTCGTACATTTTCACTTACGGGAAGTTTCATTATTTTTGTTGACATACACTGCAGATCCCGACCACACTGCTCCAAGGAGCTGTCTGATCTGGGTCTACAACATTTGCTCAGCAATTACTGTCCGATTATTTAGTGTATCTCCTTTTCATCATTCATGTCACCGATAAAATAATTCACCTAGACTTCAGACACGTGTCAATTCCTTTGATATTTGATGACAACCGGTGTTGAAAATCTGCATGCTTTTTTCATTCTCACCTTGGGGCAAAACTGGGTCAGAGCAGAATAACAAAGAAGTCATGCACTGGATGCATGGTCCTTAGGGTCATGTCAGTAAGTAAGTCAATTAGTAAAATGAAATGAGATCACAGACTTGTTACAGTTGCATTTTAATAAAGTACAGGAGCTGGTTATTTTTTTTTTTTTTTTTGGTGTTAAAATAAACAGGTGAAGAATGGGATGTTCATTTTTTATTAGAATCATTTAATAAAAGACAGAAGCAAACAACACAGTAAAAGCAAGTAACATAGAAGTATGAACTGAAGAAGAAGTTGCGATATATCGTGATGCATATCCCGATACAGACCAGTGTATCGCAATATATCGCGATACGGTTTTCAGTGGCGATACCCACCCCTAGTAATATTTGTTAGTAGAGGTGGAGTAAAAGATGATAGGGTAAAAATGTTAAAAGTCAGAAACAAGCTGACAGTGATAGGTAAAATGTTAAAAACAGCACGCTGACATTTACGGGATTGGATGATTGACTGCACACACTGCCCTCTTAAAGGAGTCAACAGTGGGCAGCAGTGCTATGTGTGATGGCAGCCGATTCCATTGCACGATTGCGAGGGGGTAGAACGACTATTTGTAGTAATTCGCAGAGGTCTGAATTTGACTGAAGCAAAGGGGGTGTGAATATCTGAGGATTCTTGATGGATGCACAACATACGGAGGTAGGTCAATGGCTACAAGGCTGTGTACAATTTTATAAAATAGGCAAAGCCGGGAGTCGGACCTTCTCTGCTCAAGAAATCGCCAGCCTAAAGATTGAAGCATCTCTGTCACGCTTGCATATGTGGAATAATTATTTAGAGTCCAGCGGGCCGCTCTATGTTGGATCATTTCAAGTTTGTCAATATTTTGATCAGTGTAGGGGCTCCATACGGTTGATGAGTATTCCACCAAGGGGCGAACAAGAGTTTTATATGCCATCTCTCTTAATGCTTAGTTTTGTGTCCTGATGTTTCTCCTGAGGAAGCCAAGTGACCGACTTGCTGAAGTGGTTACGTTCTGGATGTGGTTGTTGAATGATAGGTTGCTGCTGATTTCCACGCCGATACTTGGAGCCTGCAACTGATTCCAAAACTTGGCCATGCAGCAGGTAATGGCTTGGGATTGGGGTTCTAGACCTGGTAACGTGTATAACGACACACTTACCAGGATTGAGCTCCATGTCCCATTCCAGCTCCCATTTGTGGAGATGATCGAGATCCTGCTGCAAAATTTGAGCATCTTCCAAGCTGGAGACCGCCAAGTATATGGCCGTGTCATCCGCAAACAACCGTACCTTAGACTTTGTTGAATCAGGGAGGTCATTTATATATATGAGAAATAAGATGGGGCCCAGGACAGAGCCTTGAGGAACCCCAGATGTGACAGGTACAGTGTTTGATTTTTCATTTTCTAGGACAACAGTCTGAGTCCGATCAGATAAAAATGCTTGAATCCATTTCAGGGTGGGGCCTCTTATTCCATATCTGTGGAGTTTGAGCAGTAGTTTCTGGTGACTTACCTTGTCAAACGCCTTCGAGAAGTCTAGTAAGACTAGGTCAGTTTGACTACCAGCAGTGCAGTTCCGCATCAAGTCTTCTATGAGTGTGACGAGTTGTGTTTCGCATGATCGTTTGCTACGAAACCCATGCTGAAGGTCTTACAGCAGATTGTACTTGTCCATGTGGGAGACTACATTCGTAGCAACGATATGCTCTAACGCTTTGCATAGAATACTGGTCAATGAAATAGGCCTATAGTTTGAAGCAAGGCTGGTGTCTCCTTTTTGAAAAGGGGACACACAAAAGCTGTACTCCAGTCCTTAGGTACTCTCCCGGTGTCAAGGGACGGTTGGAAAATGACCTGAAGGACAGGAGCTATGGAATCACAGAGCCTTTGGAGAACCAGCGGCTTAATCTGATCAGGTCCTGCTGCCTTATGGGGGTTTAGGTCCTTTAATAATTTAACAATGCCGTTAAGGGAGACAGAGATACTTTCCATTTGGGGTGTGGTATTAAGACTCTCACCTGGTACTTGGGATGGATCTATTGCTCTTCTGTCTGAGAGGTCCTGCACAGTCATGTATGCTAATTGGCTCAGTTTCAGTGGTGACTTATAATTAGGTGTGAACACTGACTGGAATTGGTTGTTGAGAATATTGGCCTTGTCCACAGTGTCTGAGTACAACTTACCATCCTTCTTGAGTGGGGCAATGCCTTTGGAGTCCTGTTTTGAATTTTTTGAGAAGGGAGAACAGCTTTTTGGAGGTATAAGTGCTTTTGTGTGTTTCAGAGCTTGACTGGCTTTGTGGCCCCAGCTGTTCAGAGGTATCTGTTAGGCCTAGAATGTCCTCAATAAAAGCACCGCAGGCACTGCATGATACCCCGCCACTGCTGTGCATCCTAACTTATTTTTTGAGATATATGATAGCTAAAGAGCCACAGAACTGAGATAGACAGAGATATGATGTCCTTACTGTAAATAAATATTAATATAAACCACCCAACAACGTGGAGCATTCTGACCAGTGTAGATTTAGATCAGGCTGTAAAGCATTTCTTTGAGCTGAGAGACTCTGTTTCCTATTCTATGGTGTTAAACATATCAGTGAAGTTTCATTCAGATATTCCATATAGTATAGGAACTACAAGTCAAAAAACATTTTTCAGATCTAGCAAGGGGGAATACTCATTAACTGGAAAGGTAAGAGTGATGGTTCTTTGTCACAATATGTAACCTTTGATGTGAAACATACCTATGTAGTTTCGTTCAGATATTCCATATACATGTAGTAAAGGAACTACAGATAAAAAAACGTTTTTCAGATCAATCAAGGGCGGATAACTCACAAACTGGAAAGATCAGAGTGACAGTTCCTAGTCACTATATGAAGCCTTTGATGTGAAACATATCTGTGAAGTTTTATTCAGATATTCCATATAGAAAGGGAACTACAGGTCAAAAACCATTTTTCAGACCTATCAAGGGCAGATAACTCATGAACTGGAAAGGTAAGAGTGATGGTTCTTTGTCACAGTATGTAACCTTTGATGTGAAACATATCTGTAAAGTTTCATTTAAATATTCCACATAGTAAAGGAACTACGGGTAAAAAACATTTTTTAATTCAATCAAGGGCGGATAACTCACAAACGGCAAAGGTAAGAGTGACGGTTCTTAGTCACAATATGTTACCTTTGATGTGAAACATATCTGTGAAGTTATATTCAGAAAGTCCATATAGTAAAGGAACAATAGGTCAAAAACCTTTTTTCAGACCTATCAAGGGCGGATAACTCACAAACTGGGAAGGTCAGAGTGACGGTCCTTAGTCACAATATGTAACCTTTGATGTGCAACATATCTGTGAAGTTTCATTCAGATATCATGAACAGTAAAGGAATAACAGGCCAGAAACCATTTTTCCAATACGAAAAAGGGCAGTAACTCCGTTAAAAATGGACGGATTTTGCCCATTAACAATCCCATACCACTCATCGCCGATAACAATATGTATGCAAAATTTGAAAAAATTCCGTGAATAAATACTCAAGTTATCGATCGGAAATGGTGAGCACGGACGGACGGACGGACACCGAAAGGTATAACATAATACCCCGCCACTAAAGTGTGGCGGGGTATAATAAACCTATCATGAGCTTGTTTTAGTTTGTGTTTCACCAGGTGCCTTGCCTCAACAAAAGCATACCTGTCTGAAGGGCGTCTGTGCTTCTTGTATTTATCGTACAGACTGTCTCTCTTCCGGATGGTACTTATTTCATTTATTCTGGCAATATTTAAGTTTATTTTGATACTAAAAATGTATATTTTGGTGTATTCCAGTGTATCCCGGTTATAAGGTAGATTCCGGTAATTCGAGTAACCCGGGGTTAGGCATGGAATGCCTGCCCAGGGCATTTTCTGCCATACCCTAGGGGCCGAAATTCGGCCCCATTCCCAATGCCAAATATCGTCTTTTTTCCCCAATTTCATGATAATTTTTCCCAATTGGCAGAAGACAAAAAAAACAGTAAAAAAATATTTCGTTTCAAATGTATCAATTGAACGCGTAGCGTCTGCAACCATGTGTTGTAATGCCATATCGATTTTGTTGGTTTCCGGCTAATACTCACAAAGGATATTGCTTATGGAGTATATGCAGGGATAAATGTGTTGCGCGCACAGATGAAAATACGTACGTATAATTTGCTAGAGTAGCTTTACTTCTCTCGACGAATCACATTCGCAGTCATTCAAGATCAAGTTGTGTAAATGTAAACAAGAAAGATGTCCGCTCTCCGTGTCGCATAATAACAAGTATTAGATGAAAAGGGTTGAAAAAAGGATAAAGATGAAAGTTGGAAACTGTTTTCATTTGGGTTTTTCATCCGTGGTAGAACCAGCTAGAATTAAACGGGGCCTAGTTCCTTCAGGGAAAGTTTTCCGTGTCGGCAATAGGTACCGGTACTACAGATCACGCGCCGCTAGTTGTAACATAAAGATGCGAGATAAGAGAGGAAAAAACACTACAATACCAGTATGCGGACACAGTGTCATGATTAAAATGAACATGACCTAAGGTGTTTCCATCACTTTTTGTCTGTTTCTGATCCCAGAGGAGCTTGTGAATTTTGTTATTCTCATGATCAAATTTTTCCCCAATTTGGGATTTTGTCGATAAAATTTTCCCAATTTCGGCTAGGGGCCTTTTCCCAAAAACCCTGGATAAAGCCCTGCTGCCCCTGAGGACTTCTTGTAAATAGTTTTAATTTGCTCATGGCTTTGTCACAAATTCATTTATTTATTTTTTTTTTGTGACAACTTAAGCGCCACACCAGAAACCTGTCATCATGGTCAAAGCTGACCGAGGACAGTATTGATAGAAAGTTAATCCGAGCCTTCTCTGACTGAAAAAGCCTATTTATAATTTTGATTGGCGGCTTATTGACGTCAGAGGAACGAAAGTGGTGAAAACTCTAATATTGTATTTCCCACAGATGCCCTTGGTTTCTGGTTGAATTTCTATTGCGTATTATGTTGCAGTTATGTGTAAACTTTGCAATCCTATCAAAAAATACCTTTTGATGACTCGGCACAGTAATTCAATGTAATACCCTGTCTATAAGCAGATAAATAACAATTTTTTTAGAGGGAGTCGAGATTTGTAACATATCTCCGCCATTATTGTTTTTGTTAACTTAACTTGTTAAGGGGCAACCTGTAACTAGGATCAGAGGGTTTTTGGAGCTGTGCCGGTTGGGTGTTATACCCAGGGGCCGCTACGGTAGCCGGATTGGTCTGATTACCCAATGACGATCTGAAAACGCAGGTTGCAGTCTATCCTATTTTTCTGATCTATCCTATCCCCTGTCCTTCTAACTTTCCTATTTTTTCTTAACTTTCTCTTTTTCTATGCCGCCACCAGAGACATAATATTCAAGAGTGACTGAAGTCTCTTAACGAACAGATACAGATACAGATCGTTTGAGGTCAATCCGGTGTTTATAAGATAAAATACTATCGGTCACTTTATCGGTTTCGTAGGTACGGTCATTTCGGTCCTAGTCGTAACAAGCTGGTTTGTACCAAAGACATTTTACTCCTTTCAACTCTGTGAGCCAGGGACTAATTTTTTATCCAAGTGCAAAACGTGAATTGTCCAAGCGCGAAACGTCCGGATTTGTGATGTTGAAATAATGTATATTTTTACCTGTACACCGGCACGCGCAAGAACTGTCAAATCATCAAAACGAGGTCATCAACGAAAAGCGATATTTTTCTTTACCTCATTAAGTTCGATCAAAGATTATTATGGTTCAAAATGGAATAAAATGTGACAAACACTGCAGAATGCAGTGTCTAATCTAGAAACTGAAAATGAGGGGGGATTTTCCCCCCTTCATCTCAAAAATAGGGGGGATTTTCAAAAAAATAGGGGGGACAATTTTCGAACAAACAGAAAACATTTAGCTCATAAAACAGACATTTACACATTTATTCCTGTCTAAGACTATACAGTAATCTGAACTGACTTTAGACATTAGACATTTATTCCTGTCCAAGACTATACAGTAATATCTTAACTGACCTGTTTCACCCAGTTTGAGATAGAATTTTCTGTTCTAAATCCCTATCACATTCCAGTTACATATTTCCTGAGTTGATTTGAAGGTTTTAGCCTTATATCTAAGTATTTCAATGGGTTTACAGTGATTTTTTTGCTGATACATAGTTTTCAGCGATTTATAAATTTTCACCGCGGGTACGCATCTTACCCACTCCCTAATGAAATTCGTTCCGGTATTTCGTCGGACCAGTGAAGTCAAGGGAAGCTACTCTAATGAACATAATATGGCGAAAACAACTTCGGCAGTGATGGTTTGATGCTGTTTTATTAAAAACAGCGGTATTTCCTGCGAGGCAAGAGTAAATTCTTTGTCTTGGGACGTTTTCATGGTTTATTTTTTACGCGGGACTGTCACGCATTCGGTCTGAATTTATGCGGGATATGAGAAAAATTAGCGTGAATCCCGCAATCGCGCATCCTAGAATAGACACTGAGAATGGTGCAAAAATGAATAAGGAATTAGCCACTGTATATCTTTTTGCGCAGGTAATTGATAAAACTAACCAAAATTAGAATTTTGCTTGGCCGATCCACCGATGGATCGGCTGAATTAGAGTTTTTAAGTGCAGTATCGCTCTGGCTGCAAGACCCAATAAGGGTTTGCAGCCAGAGAAGACTCGGGTTAATACGTGCAAAAGCAACGAGCGTGAGCGAAGCTCACGCGCGCGGACGCGCAAAGCGCGTCCGTGCTGCTGCACGCCTATAGATAACATGCATCATTAAAATTGCTACTTCCACAAAGAGCAAATCCAACACCTTCCAGCTTAAAACTTTTGGACAAATATGGCTGCGCTCTTAGGCCGTTTACATTGGATTTGTCCCGTTTCTGTAATGCAAAGTAACACTGAGCCGAGAGCCATCCTCGATCACATGCCCTTCCTTGACGACGTCTCGCTTCTGAGAGAGTGACCAAAAAAAGTTTTCTTCAACATCTATTTCTTTTTCTTTTATTTTTAAAGGCGGTCAATCCAACTTAGAAGTCCAAATAAGTAAACGGTAACTGATTAAACTGTGTATCAGCAAAAGTATAAATAAACAAACAATAGGGGACACTACGTCATAAATCACATGCCATTAATCTCGTGCGTCGATTCGATTGGATATGATGGCCGCCATCTATTAGAATTGACCTTGATATTCAAGATATTTCGAAAAGCGACTATTTTAAAGACAACATGGTCGATGTAGAATACGAAGGACACGGAAATTCGTGAATAGAACCAAATACCTCGATGTGCAATGAATTCCATGCAGAGCAAGAACCTTTAGCCATTCAAATGTCATCCAGGAGTTGTATATCTAAAGCTTGGTACATCTACATTTTCCTTTAAAAAACTTGCTTCACTTTCCCGTTGGCATCATCAAAGTATGTTTACAAACACAGCATTTTGAAGTGTGTCACGACATGATGACGTCATAAGACAACGCGGGCAACGCACCATCATCTAAGGACTTTTCATAAAACTTGTGGCCCGATTTGACAATCTGTTGGCCGAAACATTCTTGTATTTCCAGAAGCCTACACATCGGGCTATCGACGTTGAACGACGTTGATTAAACACTGATTCAACGTTTGTGTGCCTGCAGGGTACCCTTTGTATGCACGACGTCCCGATTCTGGGAGCCTGCAAATCGGACCTACAACATTGAATCAGCGTTGTGTGTCAGCTGGATATGTACCCTTTGAAAGATGACATCCCATGCATCGGACACTCAACGTTGAATCAACGTTATGTGCCTACAGGATAATTATCTCTTTGCATGCATGACACTTCCATTCTAGGAGCCTACACATCGGGTACACAGCGTTGAATTACCGTTGTGTTCCTGCAGGATATGTACTCTTTGTAAGATGACACCCCCATTCTGGTGGCCTTCACATCGGACACAAAACGTTGAATAAAAGTTGTGTTTAGACATGGTATGTACCTCTGTGTATGCATGAAATTCCATTCTGGGAGCCTACAAATCGGGCACACATTATTTTTTCGAAAACTACGATTTACTAACACTGAAAAACTGAGTTTTGCATAATAAAAATCTGCCTTTTTACACTGTGAAACATAGTAGGCCTACTGGCCGATGAATTGACGGCCAGCTCTGTGCGCACGGTCCGTGGAAACACCCCAAACCACCCCAAAACATCCCAAACCACCCCAAACCACTTTCATACCACCCCAAACCAGCCTCCCTGGATACAAACTAGAACCCCATCCGCTCCCCCCCTCCCCCCACCAAGACACCAACATTTCAGTTCAATTGGCGAGCATTAGTTTCTTTTCCCTTCCATCCACCCCTTTCATTCCTTAAACAAACGTCTCACTGCGCGAGGGATATGGTTCTAGTTTGTATCCAGGGTGGCTGGTTTGGGGTGGTATAAATGGTCGCTCCCTCCTCCTCCCCCACCCCACCCTGCGTGACATACATAAACGTACAAAAATTACTTTATTATACTGAGATTATAAATTTTTCGTTAATATCTAAACCAGAAGTTATTAAAAGAGATACATACATATCATGGGCAACCACTTATTGAAGTGTTCTTTTTATTTTGAATCTATATAGATACTGTTTGGGATGGGTGGGAGCAGTGTTGGTGAGTGTGTGTGGAGGGGACAAGGGGCTGATGTGAATCTGGGGATGCTGGTTTGGGGTGGTTTGGTAGAGGTTTGGGATGGTTTGGGGTGTTTTGGGGTGGTTTGGGATGTTTCCACGGACCCCTGTGCGCATTAGGGGTGCGCGATATTACCGGTATACCGGTAAATCGTGATTCAAAATTGCCACGATACGAATCACGATACGTTTTGGCCATACCGGTACGCTCGGTAAATTTCGGAAGTTTCCAGACATTCTCTTGAAAACGTTTTATATGCTTTTGATTAACAGTTTCCTTTTCATTTTGTTAGTATTTTCCCCCAAATATTCTTTCATCATGAAACGGATCTAGGAAATGGAGTCAATTAAAGCCAATATATATAGTCTTTAAAAACAGGTTTTGTTTGTTTACTTTTGCCGGAGACTCGCTTCCTCTTATGTCTTTTATCTCCGTAATCTTCACACACAAAGACAGATGTAAACAAAAATTACCGTGATTGTAGGTAATAATGTCCAGTTTAATCCTTTTGTCAGTATCCAATTGATCCTAGCACTCCAATGGTATGATCACTTTGACACATATTCCCATTCATAACTTAAATATTCGAACATCTTTTGAACATTTTTTTTGGTGTGTGTGTAAATCTTAGTACATTTTCACTTACGGGAAGTTTCATTATTTTGTTGACATACATTGCAGATCCTGATCACACTGCTCCAAGGAGTTGTCTGATCTGGGTCTACAACATTTACTCAGCAATTACTGTCCGATTACTTAGTGTATCTCCTTTTCATGTCACCAATAAAATAATTGACATAGACTTCAGACACGTGTCAATTCCTTTGATCTTTGTGATGACAACCGGTGTTAAAAATCTGCATGCTTTTTTCATTCTCGCCTTGGGGCAAAACTGGGTCAGAGCAGAATAACAAAGAAGTCATGCAATAGATGCATGGACATTAGGGTCATGTCAGTGAGTAAGTAAATGAGCAAAATAAAATGATACAGACTTGTAACAGTTGCATTTTAATAAAGTACTGGCGCTGTTTTTTTTTTCTTTTTTGGTGTTAAAATAAACATGTTCATTTTTATTACAATCATTTGATAAAAGACAGAAGCAAACAACACAGTAAAAGCAAGTAACATAGGAGTACGTACTGAAAAAGAAGTCGGGATATATCGTGATACATATCCCGATACAGACCAGTGTATCGTGATATATCGCGATACATTTTTCAGTGGCGATACCCACCCCTAGTGCGCATGCGCCAGATTTACGTCATAATGGAAATCCCTAGAACCCCCTATATGCCCTCAGCTTTGTAAAAGAAAAAAATCTGCTTTTGCACGCATTTAGGTAACACCTATTTCATATTAGAAAGTGTGCCGGTATACGAATCATATGTGCAGCACGAAACAGATCTATATAGACCAGTCGCAAATAAGCCTCAGTTCAGTGACAGAACTAAGGTAAAACAGCAATTGCTATGTGCCACTGTAAACATTATCTAATGGTATGGTAAAAATACGTACAACAAAGACTTCTACGTCTACTAATAAAACGCGCAGAGGGTTCTTTCTTCGATTTTTGTTGCCTCTGCAATTTGCACAAAAGAAGTAGATCCTCTCGTTTGGGTCTCGTTCAGATACACGATCACGAGACTTTTAGGCCATTACTTTTAATTTGCAACAACAAAAGAAAACATACACAATGTGGAGAAATATTGTTTCTGTTAGAAAGAAAACTTAGTTCCTTTTCAAAAATTAAATAATTAAATTTCATTCGCCAATGAAAATCTTGATTAAAAATCATAAAAACCAGCCATTGATATGGTGCAAGACCTGGTTAAACCGATCGGGTATGAAACCCACCACACGCACCCGTGCTCAAAACCCACCACCGGAAATTTTAGTGGCGACATTTGAGATATACGCAAGAGTGGTATTTTAGATTTTTCTGGTTATAGATATTAGGAATTATATGAACTATTAATGGTACAAAAGTCTTTTCCAACAGATTTAGTTTTAAGACAAAAAAGCGAATTGTTGCAATTTTGGGGGTATGAAACCCACCACTCGCCACCGGGAAATTTTTATCGGTTATTTCTATTTATAGCTGATTCCGGGACATCTCGGCCCATAACAAACTCGGCCCATAACAATCTCGGCCCATTACAAACTCGGCCCATAGCAAACTCGGCCATTGGGTATAGAACGGTATCG
Organism: Ctena decussata; assembly: GCA_963989385.1. Classification (NCBI taxonomy): domain Eukaryota; kingdom Metazoa; phylum Mollusca; class Bivalvia; order Lucinida; family Lucinidae; genus Ctena; species Ctena decussata. The sequence continues at coordinate 57,170,285 of OZ022504.1, forward strand.
TTTCGCAGCTTTCACAAAGGCCTTTTTCATTTAAAGGCATGTTAGACAACACTTAGATACAAATGACATGTATAATAATTACTAGGTCTAGAAACAAGAGCCATCCAAATGGGCAAGGTACATAAGAAAGTCGGTCCATTACAAACTCGGCAAATATGTACAATGTATTTAAATATTCTAGCAGCGGTATTATCTTCAATATATTTGCTATTAGTTGCTAAACAATAACTATAATATCTAGATAGAAGATAAAATTAAAAAAAGATTCATCTGTTTTCATTTATTTAATGCTGACTCATATAAACTTCCTTTTATCATTTCTCCATGGTCTTATACCAGAGACATGTATAGAAAACAATTCTATGGGGAAAACTATTTTCCTTTAAATTCAGGCCACAAAATTGTTTCTGAGACGATTATCAAAGTTACATCTGAAATCAACCATGTGTTTCCCACAGGGATGGCTGATTTGGAAATTTGACTTGACTCGCTCCTCCCCCCCCCCTCCCCCAACCCCCACCTTCATCCCTTCTCTCCATCCACTCACACTAACAACTTTGGAATTTGTTCTCTACTTAAACTATCAACTTTCAGGAGTCCCTGTGAATATTTAAGCACATATTTTTATCGATGATATGTAACTCCAAGACCAAGTTTGCTATAGGACGAGTTTGTATACACTGAGCCGACTTTTTTTTACACCATATCATTTTAGATAACCTCTTAGACTTAGAGAATGCAGATTCGAGTCTGTATGAACATCATATTTCAAAATTAAATTGATGAAATAAATTTGTGAGAAACACCATTAAAGCATGGCGCAGTACTGTAAATATATGGGCCGAGATTGGTATGGACCGAGTTTGTGTAGGCCGACTTTGTTATGGGCCGAGTTTGCAATGGGCCGAGTTTGCTATGGGCCGAGATGTCCAGTTACCTTATAGCTTTATTAAATGAGATTAGTTTCCTTGATTGCTACTATTTCGACTTTATAATCAAAACCTCGCAAATTTTATTTGACGATAAAAAGAAATTTATAATATTTAAAGAAATAAACGACTTTTGTGGAAATAATTGATGTTCTAAAAATAGATATAAGTTGCGGCATTTAGCTACACCAAGAAACCGAAACGTACTGAAATAAAGGGGACAAGCAGTAATTGCAGAGGGAGTCGGAGGTGATATGGTGGCGAAACCTTGACACCTGTTATTCATTAAGGATATCTTATTGACTGTTGTTTCATAGTTGTTAATACCAATTCTCTGTAAGCACCAGACTTTTTGTATAGAGGGTCGGAAACGCAATGTCGGCAGTTCTTTTTCAAACTCTCTCCCTTTTTTTGTTGTCACACAAAAACAAGTAATTCGCACTTCGTTTGTTCATTTACCATCCCGTTGCCATGGTAACCGCGTTTTTCTGTTTTTGCAGAAAAATGCCAAAATATTCAACAGAAATTCACACTTTCTGCACTTCTATATCTCCTAGAATAGGCTAGGTTTCATCAAAAACTCTTTAAATCTAAAAACTAGGGACTTATGTTATTAATGTGAAACATCAAACCAATATTGTTCCAATGTCTTTCTATACCTACTGTACTGCAAATGTGGGTGGGAAACCAGGTATTGCAAAACACTATTTTTAGGCATTTTTAATCATCATGTTTAAAAAACGCACACTTCTGTGACACTTTTGCATACTTTAACGTCAAACAGGAGGCTTTCCACTTTTAGAAAATGAAAAAAACTGAGTGGGGCAAAGCTGATTTTAGACGGTAACCATGGGAACAAGCCATACCTTATGCAAAAAAAAAAATAAAAACGGAAGGTTATACTATTACCACAGATTTGCAACCATATTAAATGTATTGCAGCTCTAACTTGTAATCCTTCTGCTATTGAAGTATGTATTCTACTTAATTTGATGAAAGTTTGACATTTTAAGGGTAGGAAAGGCTATTTATATCCATTAAAAGGGCCCAAAAAGGGGCAAAAATGGTCAAAATTACCATATAAATCACTTATTCTCACTGCGAATCAACAAAAGACAACACTAATTACTTTTATAAAGGAAAATACTAATTTGACATATACTGATAGAAAACATGACGATGGCGGGCCCTAAATTTCCAGGGATTGCGTCTATAGGGGCCCAAAGGGGGTATGTTTGAGGCTCATAGTTTACGAATAAAATGACCATTTTTCACAATGGAACACATTACACCATTTAAAATGATGAAATTGGTTCCAAAAAAAGAGCAGGCGTATATATGCTGCAGGTAAATTTGAAACGGGGGGGGGGGGGGGGGAGGAGGGGGAGTAGCCCATTCCCTATTGTTTTAAGGGGCTCTAAAAGGGACAAAAATGGTCAAAATTAACACAAATCACTAATCCTGTCCACGGACCAACATAAAACAATGAGTGAGTGAGTGAACTCGGGTTTAACGTCCCACCAACAACGAGGTCATATGGAGACGGGGACATAAAACAAAACAGTTTACTTTCAAATTTGAAATGAAAATTTAAGTTTGACACAGACTGATATAAAATATGGCAATGGGTGCCTTACACCTCTAGGTTTGGAGTCCCAAAGGGCCCAAAAGGAGTCCCAAGGAGCCCAAAAAGGGAAAAATGGAAACCATTTGTCATAAATAATGATCATGCCTCTCAGAGAAACACACTACAGCATTTGTCATGTTAAAATAAGTAGGAAAAATATAGACTTATATATATATACTACTAGCGAATTTGCAATAAGGGATGCAAAACCAACTTTATACCCATTTTAGGGTCCCAAATAGGGACAAAACTCGTCAAAAAATTACCTCATATCACTTAATCTCTCTACGAATGAACAGAATGCAACACTTTTTCCTTTTAAATTGTTATGAAAATATTGGTTTGACTTATAGTAATAGCAAACATAGCAATGGGCAGCCCGATTTCTCCTGACTAAGTCTATAGGGGCAAAATAGGGTATATTTAATAATATTCACCCCACATAAAGATCATTATTCTTATTGGTACACACTACAGCATTTGTCATAATGAAAAAGGTTGAAAAAAGCACAGCCTCAGTACAGTCTTATATATACCGTTGGTAAAGTTGCAATCAAGGGACTGTGAGCCCTGGATTTATTAATGTAAGGGGCTAAAAAAAAGCAAAGATGGTCAAAATTTAAAAACAAAAATCAATATTTCTTTCCACAGACTAACAACAGACAATACTGGTTATTTTTAAGTGTATTATGAAAATAAGTTTGACACATGTTGATAAAAAAACATGGCAATTGGGTGCCTTACATCTATAGGTTTGGAGTCTAAGGGGCCCAAAAGGGGAAAATTCGAAAATGTTTGCCTAAAATAATGACTATTCTTCACAGAGGGGCACACTAAAGCATTTGTAATGTTAGAATCAGTAGCAAAAAAAAAGAATCTTATATATGGAATAAGGGATAAGAAATCATATTAATTCCTTTGTAAGGGTCCCAAACAGAGGCAAAATGGTCAAAATTACCACTCATCATTATTTCTTTACACGAATTAACAAAAGTTAACACTGGTTATTTTTAAATTTGTTATGGAAATATTTGTTTTACAGATACTGATATTGAACATGGCGATGGGGCGTCCAACATCTTCACGAATGGGTTAAATGGGGCCGAAAAGGGCTTAGTTAAAAACTTCACAAAAACATATTTTTCTTACTGTAACAAACGTCATCATTGCTGAAGTTGCTTGCCGTCGAAGCAAAGGTGTGCACTTTGTAAAGTAAAAATATCTAACTCCATTAGAATGGGAGACACTATATTGAAAATTTCATTGCACGACCAATGTTGGGCAATGGGCCAATTTTGCTTAGTGCTGTATAATCAAGCCAAGTTTGGAAACATCTAGTTATTGAACAGCTTATTGAATCTCTGATTTTTCATTGGTCACTGCGACAAATGTCTATTTTTCATTGGTCACCGCGTCACGACACGCAACCACACCCCTCCAACAAAATAAATCTCTGTTCTTTAGGTCTTTGAACCCTGTTTTTCATTAGTAACTGGGATAAATCTCTGTTCTTCATTGCTCACGCGACACAACACCCAACCACACCCCCACACCTCGAATCTCTGTTTTTCATTGGTCACCGCGACACGACACACCACCACCCCTTCACACAACAGAAAAAACATTGTGCTGTAAGACGTGGGTTTCCCTTACAAGCCCAAAGATCTAGACCTACCACATCTTATAGAGGGAAAACCTGATCTTGAGGCTTTATTTCACCGCCTTATACCGGAATATGAGTACATCATGTTCGAAAAGCGATCTGGCTATAATTCTTCCATATTTGGTTCATGATATCTCTATTGCATTACTTTTGATCAGGACAACCTAAGATTCAGGGTTAGGCTCATGGGTAGGACTTAGCCGTTTGTTGTATAGTTTTGTGTTGTACATCTAATATACTTGAATGGAGTCTAATGATGCTTGACTAGGTTAATTTCATACTAGTTTACATCATATGGATGGTGCTGCTTACTAAATGTCAAGGTCAAGGACTTTGAATTCTATATACGTATAACATTTGCAGTGTAGTATTATGTTAAAGTATGCTTTCATTAGGCGATGGCACTGGTCGGGGGCATATATGAGCCCCTGCTCACTTGCTAAGAAGCGGTAACAAATATAATTAAGGGATTTTTTTCCCCTTATTTTTCCGTAAAAACATAAGTTGTGACCCCTCATTAAAACTCTCTAGCTGAGACAGTTCTAATGAGGGGTCGTAACATATGTTTATTCTGAAATAAGAAAAATATCGTAGAATTATCCCTAAAGCCCCACCTTAGCTGGAGCTCTGAATTTAATTAATTGTTATTAATATTGAAATACCTTAACTAATTTTATTGTCCAGGGAAGCAAAGGGGAAGTCACAAAATTTGTCTCACTTTGAAAAATTGGCAGAAAAACATGCCTATGTATCCATACACTGTATTTAGGATAATTAAACACTGTTCCAGATAAGAAGGGGGTAACAGGGATAAATTAGGGATTATTTTCCCTATGTTTCCATTAAAATTCATTGTGACCCCACGTTAGAACACCCTCATTAGATCCGTCTCGCTGAGGCGTTTTCTAATGGGGGTTCAAATCATGTGCTTTCATTGAGAAATATGAAGAAATATCTTTGAATTATCCCCGTTACCCCTTGGATATATGGATAAATAATGAACTTTTTCCCGCTCTGACAAATTAACCGTCCAGACTGAAAACAGACTGAGTGGGCCGTGCATAGCTGCAACAGCTGATTTGAGGGAGGTAACTAGTCGGTTTAAAGGTATACTCCCTCATTTTTTCACCATCTCCAAAATAATCTATTTTACCAATTTCGTTAGATAATATATAATCATACCTAAATCCATTGTAAAAATTCAGAAAAAGTGTTTCAGTTTAACGTATTTTTTTATTGAAAATAAAATATCAAAACTGAAAATGTAAATGAACACTATCGTCGGCCGATAGGAAAGTTGTTACCACGCCTTACAGTCATATGACGATACCTAGGTATTTTTCTGATTCGTGCACGCGCTAGTGACGTCAGAGCAAATTAATTCTATCCAATAAGACAGTTTCGGTCGCGGTCTGCGACGGTAAAAAAATATTTTATTTCTTATTTTAAAATTACTTTTCACAAAAACTTCTTTTAATTTCTATTGTCAAATGAACAAAGGGGTCATTTCGGAGTTACTGTGACAATATTTCATGGAAACGTTTTTGTAATCATAAACACGGGCGTATATCTTTAATGGCCGCAAACCGTTTTTTTCCCTTCTGCCTTGTATTGAAATTTCGACCATGAAACCTACAAACCTACAATTTACCTCCGAAAATGAAAATTTTGAGTACAGTTACACACTACATTTACAATATTATTCGAAATTTGCGTAAAATCAAGATGAATATTAGGTATCTATAAATTGAACGTAGATATCCCAAATTTGAACCACATTTACCCCGTAAATACATAAATAGAGAGTAAAGCCAAAACTTGCAGCCTATACAATCTTTATTAACTGGCCTTTTTTTGGTGGTGGTGGTGGGGGGGGTGGGGGGGGGGGGGTAGACCGTGTGTGTGGTGGGGAGGGGGGGGGGGGAGAGGAGGAGGAGGTAGTAATAATTATAACAATAATGACTTTATTCAATAGGGGAGGCCGAGCTGGATGTACAGCCAATTTTCCCTGGGGTCCTTATTTGAGATGTACATTTCTATAATATATACAAGTGCAGTATCAGACAGCATAAAATGAATATGTTACAACAGACCAAAACCGAAAACTCAAGGTGACTAGATACACTTGCAGGGGCGGAAACTCAGCCATTTTGCGTCTTGCCGCCATCTCAATGGGGACCGACTCCTGAAGGAAAATATTTGCTCTCCGTGGGGCTAAGCTCAGCCTCCAAAAGCGAATCCCACACTGGAAGGGAAGCAAACAGGAAGTCCCATGAGGCCAGGGAAGTGAATAGGAAATATCAAAAGTTGCTCCCCGTTGTAAAATGGCTGGAAAACATGGATGTGCATCCATTCATCCTCAAAACAAAAATTGTATCTGTATGAAAACTTCTTCGACACAGACACCTAACACGTCACAAGTTTATTAGAACAGATCAAGACTGAAAACTCGAGGTGATTAGATACACTGGCAGGGGAGGCAACTCTGCCATTTTCTGTCTTGCATCCATTCTCAGTGGGAATCAACTCCTGATGGAAAGAATTTGCCTTCCTTGGGGCAAAGCCCAACCTCCAAGAGCGAATCCTATAATGGAAGGGAAGCAAACAAGAAGTCTCATAAGACAGGGGAAGTAAACAGAAAGTCCCAAAAGCTATTCTCCTTTGTAAAATGGCCAAAAAACATGGATGTTTTATCCGTTCACCCTCAAACATTGTATCTGCATCAAAACTTCCTCGTCACAGACACATAACACGTAACAAATATATCTAACAGACCAAGACTGAAAACTCAAGGCTACAAAATACACTGGCAGGGGGTGGCAACTGTGCCATTTTCTGTCTTTCCTCCATTCTCAATTGGGATCAACTCCTGAAGAAAAGAACTTGCCTTCTTTGGGTTAAAGTCCAATCCTACAACGGCAGGGAAGCAAACGGAAGTCCTATAAGGCCAGGGAAGTAAACAGGAAGTCTGTCTCAAAAGTTGCCCCCCTTTTGTAAAATGGATGAAAAAAACTTAGATGTTCATCAATTCACCCTCAATTATTGTATCTGCATCAAAAAGATTCCACCACAAAGACACATGACACAGTTCTTAGACCCACAGATAGCCCTAATCTGCCTCCTTCATATCCAATATCCTGGATATTCATGATTCATTTCATGGACATTCAAACAGAACTCACACCCCATGCTTGCAAACATGACGTAACCCCTCATGTTTGAAGGACAGCCGAAATATTTTACCTATGGGAAACTATACCTCCTTATTTGAATATTCTATTTTGGGGATTGCTTTTCTTCATAATCACATTTGATTTTTTTACTGATTCATTGAAAATTTGTATCTGAATAATTGCATGTTTTGAAATAATGACTTTCTCCAGTGGGCTGGCAAAAAACAAAACTGAAAAATAAAGATAAAAAAGTAAATAAATAAAGATAAAAAAATAAAGATAAAAAAAAAAATAGAAAAAAGAAGAAAAAAGAAGAAAAAGCTCAGATCTGTGTAATCCTTTCTATTTGAGATTTATAGTCTTCGAAACGCCATCGCTAAATGAATGGTGAGAGCAAGAGTATGTGGTCCAATAGTTCTCATGTTTGCGGCTGGCGTACACACTATATTGTATAGAAGGATTTACATGGAGCGTATTATATGACTGTTTCTTTCAGCTCAGGCTTTGTATATGTCCATTATAACACTATGGGAAAAATATATTAGCTAAGAACTTGTTTGTCACTGAAATAAGTTCTCTGGAATGAAGCATATTTAGAATCGAAATTCGTTATACATGCTATTTGTGCCATGCTTTTGTAACAGTCATGTTAAACATAGGCATAGAAATGGCTAAAGAATAAGATCCATGGAAAACCAGCTTTACACATTTTTGAAAAGCTAATAATGTGTAATTGTCTGTATAAAATACTTACTATTAATACCAACATCTCGATTTGTTTTTTTCGTTTTTGTTTATTTCTTTTACATTTTCACATAAGTAGCCTTCGTTAGGCCCCTTTAATAAATTTAAGTATGGCATTTAAGGTAGACGAATACTGAATAGAAATATTGGCGGGGCATTCAAACCATTATACCGTCTAAATAACCCAAAGAGCTATAAAACATTTGGGTAAGAAAAAAACAATTTTCACCTTTTTGTTTTCCTAAAAAACAATATTTTGTATTTCTACATACTTTTTTTTACACATTTCCCATTAAAATTCATATCTCTAGCACATGAATGCACTTTCATTTCAGCAAATCATATAATCTGTAATATAGGATATTTGAAACAAACTGATAACAAAAAATTGCAGTTTTCTTGTTAATAAGTATATTTTTACATTCTTTGAAAAATGCAAGAAAATTGAATTTCATGAAAAACGTCATGAAAAATATCATCAATCGATGGGGCATGCTTATGCATATTATTTTAGTAAAACTTACATCGTATGTTAAAGAATAAAACAAAAAAACAAACATTTCACCGTTTTGTTTCCTAGAAAAACAATGTTTAAGTTCAAAATATCCCCAAAACAGACTGCCCAAACTCTGCACCTGCTGCAAGCACAGCCGGTCCTTGCCCTATTATTTATTTTCCTGTTATTCGGTTCTACCACAGAGTAATGTCGACAAAAATGCGCAGATGGAATGGAAACTGTGAAGATCTTGATCATTCTGGTTCCTAAGGAACAGTCTGATCTCAGTTTCCACTGTTTGTACAGACCTATGTGCCCGAAAACTTAGGATCTTTACGGTAGATATTATAACTGTATATACTCCACAGTTAGTCGATTTGATGATGAACAATAACTCTGTTTGTTTTTTAAACAAGCAAGAACAGAGTTCTTCCGGGATCGTCCACCTTAATATAAATATATACTAGGCTTGTAGCTTAACAACCAGTGTCAACATCGCAGATGCAGTACTTTGTTTCAGTGTGTAGAAATTAAAAATCTACTATAATTTTTGTTTATTTTTAGCGAATATCAAATTTACCCCTTTCTGGGACCCTATATACTTCATACCCAGGGATTTAGGGCTCCCTATTGCCATATTTTCTATTAATATATGTCAATCTAACATTTCATAACAAAATGAAACGTAACCAGTGTTGTCTTTTGTTTTTTTTATAGAGAAAATGAGTGATATGTGGTTATTTTGACAATCTTTGCCCATTTTTGAGCCCCTTAAATCATTATAAATAGGGCTCCCAGCCGCTTGATTGCAAGTTTACTTGTGGCATATACATGTATAAGGCTTTTTTCAACCTATTTCATCTTGACAATGGCTATAGTTTGCTTTATTATGAAAAACGACCTTTATTTTGGGTGTTTATTTTCAAATTATCCCCTTTTCGGCCCCTATAATCTCCATAGCTGGGGATGTTGGGCTCCTTTTTGCCATATTGTCTATCAGTTTATGTCTAACTTATTTGTCATATCAAATTTAAAAGCAGCCAGTTCTGTCTTTTGCGTATTGATAAGGAGAATGAGTGATATGTGGTAATTTTGACCATTTTTTCCCTTTACGAGCCCCTTAAATTTTCATATATAGGGCTCCCAGCCCCTTGAGTGCAAGTTTACTGGTGGCATATATAAGGCTGGGTTTTTTTGTGCGTGTTTTTCAACCTATTTTATCTTGGCAAATGCTGTAGTGTGTTCCACTGTGAAGAATGATTATTATTTTGGATGAACATTTTCAAATTTACCCCTTTTGGGCCCCTATAGACTCCATACCTAGAGATATAGGGCTCCTTAATGCCATATTTTCTATCAGTTTATGTCAAACTTATAATTTCATAACAAATTTAAAAGAAACCCATGTTGTCTTATTGTTGATTCCTAAAGACAATGAATGAAGTACGTTAATTTTGACCATGTTTTGCCCCTTTTTGGGCCCTTTAAATGAATATAAATGGGACTTTCAACCCTTAAGGTGTCGAACCCTCACCAAATCATATAGAATTAATATTTCTACAGCATTTGGACCAGTAGTTATTGCTGCAATGCAATTAATTTGATTATAATGATGTGGTTTCAGTATAAGCTTCTGTTTTCACTTTTTGCATGGGGTATGGTTTGTTGCCATGGTTACGGTCTGAAGTCAGCTTTGCCCCACTCTGTTTTTTTCATTTTCCAAAAATTGAAAGTCTCCTCTTTTATGTTAAAGTATGCAAATGTGTCATAGAAGTGTGCGTTTTTTAAAAGTGATGCCTAAAAATGCCTAAAACTGTGTTTTGCGATACCTGGTTACCTCACCCACCTTTGAGGACTAGTAGATATGCCAAAAACATTCGAACAAAGTTGTTTTGATGCTTCATGTTAATTACATTAGTCCTTACTTTGTAGATTTAAAGAGTTTTTGATCAAGCCTTGTCTATTCTCGGTGATATACGAGAGCGAAAAACACAAATTTCTATTGAATTTTTGGCATTTTTTCTGCAAAAACAGAAAAATGCGGTTACCATGGCAACGAGATGGCAAACGAAAGAATGAAGTGCCAATTATTTGTTTTTGTCTGACTACACACAAAGTGAGAAAGTCTGAAGAAGAACTTCCGACCTTGCGTTTCTTGAAAAGTCTGGTGCTTACAGAGAATTGGTATTAAATACTTATAAACACTTTCATGAAAAGAAACTTTAACTTTATACAACAGCAATGGTTACTGTCACCATGGTACAAAACTCTGGCATCTCAGCGTCTCTCTGACTGTCTATCTGTGTCAGTCTGTCTGTGTGTGTGTGTGTGTGTGTGTGTGTGTGTGTGTGTGTGTGTGTCTTTCTGTGTCTTTCTTCTCTCTCTCTCTCTCTCTCAGACATTTATAGTTCGGGTATGTGTATGTTATGTGTGTGAGAGTTGTCTTCAATCGTGATCACCTTATGAGAGTAGAGAGAACTGAACGTTTTGCTGTCTATCTACTTATATGTCAGCGTTCAGTAATTTTATATTCACTGTGCTTCTAAAGTGCCACAAGAGGACTCCAACTCCTTAAGATCTCTTCTTTTTCTTTGTTTCTTTCACGGCTTCCTAAGCTTGGAGCTCTCCAAAAGCCCACAATCATAATATATGTTGTGTACCTCGCAATCAGACACACTACCAGATAAACGTCGTACATTTTGGCAAAAATTTGAAACATTAGATCTCGGAAATTAAGTAAATCAGTAGAGATAAAGTATTTAGCTTCTCTCATAAGGTGACCACGATGCAAGACAACAGAGCGGGTGCGGGTGGTGGGTTTCATACCCGATCGGTTAAACCATGTTGTCTCAGTACATTGAAACACCGCACACCCCACAAACTATTATGATTATCAACGGTATTCCCGGTATCCGTGTACCAGTATACTAGGGGGTCTACATGCTGTAGATAAATGACTAAGTTAACTTCCAAATCACTAAGTTTACTTCCCAATTACTAAGTTTACTTTTTTTGTAGGGGCTGAGGGCTAGCTTCTCTGATCACAGGTCCTGGTGAATGATTGTTCTTGGACGTATCACCAGTAAACAATTCTGATTCTGATTCTGATATGCAATGGTTAGGAATACATCACGAAGAAGGTAAACAATATAACAACATTCCTCAGACGGAATCTCTCATCCTGTCCGCCTGATGTTAAGGCTACCGGCTACAAAGCACTTGTGCACCCCAGCTAGAGTATGCATCAAGCATCTGGGACCCCCGCACAGTCAAATATCAACAAGATTGAAGCTGTGCAGCGTCGAGCGGCAAGATTTGTAACAGGTGTTTACAGACGAAAAAGTAATAGATATATCTATTCTTTTTGAGATGTATCAGTAGATCTCGGTACTGATTGTTAGGTGTACAGAATAATTATTCTGTACACCTAACAATCAGTACCAATATCTACTAATACATCTAAAAAAGAAATGGATATATCTGTTTTAATCCACAGCTTTAATGAACTTTTCACCTAAAACAAATAATTAAATCAATAAAAATATATTTTATCTTCTTCATTATTTTAATTTATCATATTCAAACTGCCTCACCTTGTCTGGAAAATGGACCTTCCTGTCTGATGCACTAAGGTCATCCGTTACCTGACCAATTAGAAACGGCTTGAGTGATCAGAGGGAAATTTGAATCAGAATGTTTGTCTCATTTTAACATTGTACACGGAAGAGGAAAGACAAGAAAATTGGCTGCAGTTTAAACAAATTTTGTTAGGTAAGCTCTGCTATTCTTTTTAATAACAAAGAAACTGTTTGTTCAGGGTATTCTTTAATCTCATTTTGTTCGGGTTATTTTAATCACTTATGTTTTAGTGCTCATTTTTTTGTGATTCAATTACTAGGTATGCTGTGTATGGTCCATCAGAACCCATAACATAGAGGCTTTTTTTTCAACTAAAACACATGTTGTGTTACTGAAATAACCTCGCTGGTGTGCCAACAAGTTTCAGTGGTTAATTTTAATATTTTAATATTTTTCTACTAAAACATATGTTGTAGGGAATCATCTAATTAATGAGTAAACACAACATATGTTTTATGATTTATGGGTACACAGCTGTGTTATTCTGCCATTTATGCAAAATGAACAAATTGCTTCTAAAGGAGCAAATTCCTGCTTTCAAGAGTTGTCCCCATTGAGAAGGGAGGCAAAAATGAAAAGGACAGAGTTGCTGTGACCTTAATTCAGTGCTCGTTTTCCGCACAAAAAGTTGGGAACCATCAATAACCTCTGAGGTGGGTTTAATGCAGTTATATAGTTTCATGGATTATTTTCATATAACATATGTTGTGGAGAATATCCTTTTCAAATATTTCTGTGGCCAAAAGGAAAACAGCAGTGTATACTGAAACAGAAGTGTCTTTAATTGCAGCACTGTAATGAGTGGTCTATTCAAAACTGTACATGATAACAGTGCATGATAATACAGTTATCAGAATTTATCAGTACTGGCAACTTCAAAGGAAAGTACTGTCAGCCGTGGATTAAGCAGTGTTCCAAGCATGCTTGAACATCTTGGCTGGGAAGACCTCCACACTCGAAGACAGCATGGTAAGATGATCTTGATGTAGAGAATCATTAATCATCTTGTTGTGATATCGACACCTCATATTCTTCAGCCTGTTGGTACATCCCGAACAAGAGGACATAGCCACAGATATCTCGTGCCATACTGCAGTGTAGATGCCTACAAATTTGCTTTCTTCCCATCAGGGATAAGGTTGTGGTACAGCCTGCCTACTGAGACAGTCAGTGCCCAGTCCCTAGAATCTTTCAAGACTTTGATCCTGGGTGGGCACCCTTAACATGGATGTTTTTAACCAGTTTTAGCTGTACAGGACTTCACACCCCTTGTCACATGCCTGTAGATAGTAACAGGGCGAAGATGCTCCGGAGAAGCCCAGCACATAATTGATAGAACTAGAACTAGAATACAGTACCGTACTCATGCTCTCAATTATATTGCACTACTTACACTACACAGTGGGCAGTACTAATTGATAGATGTCTGTACTCTTATGAATTTCGGTTTAGGATACATATGTTCAAAGTAGTGTCGATTATTGTTCACACAACCTTTGACATTGGTAAACTTTACGATAAATCATATTTTAAATGTCTCTAACAAAATTTGCAATTCATACACTGACCTATACAGTATCGTTCCCAGGGTTAAAAGCGGAGTGAGGCACTGTTGTTATTATTGTTGGTAGAGTCCTTCACTGTCTGGAGAACTTCGTATGTGTATATCAATTCTCATATCGACCCCCCCCCCCCCCCCCTGCACCTCAGCGGAACGAATCCATAGCCGCAGTAACAGGGCGACGGTCGTTCGTCCATCTGGCGAACTTCACTTATGTGAATGTACCTTATATACTGCTCATAAAAAGTAGGGGATATTATGACATAGAAGCGTGTACAAAAATTAATAATAATGGCAGGGTTCGGTTATTGTTGTATATTGACAGAACACTATTCCAGTAACAATATTCAACTAAAACAGAAACATTCAATGCAGGTTATGTGACCTAGAGCAGTACATAAAGGACTATGGGGTCTACACCTCAATTTCACATCGACGAATAAAATTCTTTTGGACCCTCAGATTCTGTAAATAATAAAATTCTCCGTAATTTTCCAAACTAAAAATACCCACTTTGGTAAGCTTTATTGCGTTATTTAAGGTTTTGGCCTGTTACAAATGTGACCATATGTGAGACAATTTACCACACAGTGGTATCTTTTACGCCTATCATTTTCTCCTGTGATAAAACCGCATGAAAAAAGTATCTGTATCTTGTTAACTGAGGCATTAGGCGTCTGTCTTAATAAAGTTTGCAAAAAAATTATTTGTCATTGCTGTGCTGGATTCGTGTGAAATTTGGGTGTCGACCCCTTGTCTACTTCCAATTTACTCTAGGTCACGTGACAAGCTTATGCATTTCAATATTCATATTGAGGGTCTCTATGAATATTTATTTTATGAACTATAACAGTTTAATATTCATTTACAGATTTTCTTTAATTCTGCTGCCTCAAATGTCTTAATATCCCTTACTTATTTTGAGCAGTATAGAATCTGACGGGATGACGTCACAACCCATAGCAACAAGCATCGGTCATCATTGGAAGTGAAAGTAAACATCTTAGCAACCGCTATTTGTGCTAAGTTTTCTAATATTTTTCTGTATTTAAATAAAACAGATAAAAGTAGATGTTGATTCTGTTTTGATTAGGGTAGCTGAATGGCCACCTGTTTGGGCAAGAGCTGCTCACTCGGTTTACCGTGTGTGTCTTTCGTGAACTTGTGTCATTTTTCCGTGTGCGTGTGTATGTGTGTGTGTGCTTCTTTCCCTATTGATTTTGAAAGCGGGATGTGGAATTTGATTATATTAATTTCTGATCATTGCCTGTCTTTTTACTTTACTTTTTATAGTTCGGAATAATCTCTGATATCCCAATCAAAATATTTCTTATGACAAATAAAACATAGCAAATGTTTGCCAGATGCAATTTTGTCACGAATCAAATGATAACATTGCATTTTCCATATCCGTGGAATACACTCGCAAACTAGACCTTCGCTCTCCTATTTAACATTTCGTTTTAATATAATTCCTATTTTTATTCTGACATTTTTACTTATTTTCTATTTTTATTATAGAAGGGTTAAAATGAAACACAATAAATTAAACAGCACCGAACATAAAACAAATGCAACCGCAACGAAAGTACCGCATTGGGACGGTCAGTAATAACTACTGGGGGCGGGAGGGAGGGTTTAAACCGGTCTTACTGGGCCCAAACCACCCTCACCCTCCGCCGCGGTGCACACAATTAGTTGGTAGTTCGGTTCGTATGGAGGTTCCCTAACTCATCAGAGAGTCATCACAGGCAACAATTAAAATCAAGAAAAGACTGTGATGAAGCAAGGATGAGGACTCGACAGCCAAAACGTGTTGAGACACCTGGAGATCCCTGGGGCGTCAGCAATACCACTGGAACACTGGAGCAAAAGAAGACCACCAGTTGAACCCCGGTGGGCCAAGAAACAGACAAACATCCGGCCCCAACCAACTAATATATAGCTTTATGTAGAGGCTATCATAGAGTCTGAACCTCGACCCACCGGTGTGCAATTAAAGAGGACAGCAAAGTTGTCAACCGTGATTGGGTTAACCACTAAGCATGCAGACTGTCGCATTACATCTATGTTATAGCCAATGCGTTTAAATAGCATGATATTTTTCTTAAATTGATCAGGAAATCCTGTTTTCCCTACGATTTTGCGTAATTTATGTACTAATTCACCATGAAATTCAGATTCCGATAGGCCTTGCTGCAAAAGTGACGTTAACCCTGTATTATATTTAGAAACCAATTCAAAGTGTCTACGATAAAATTTAGAAAAAAGCTTTCCGAAGTTTATGATACCGATACCCCTGCTGTAAAAGCTAGGCGGTTTAACTTTTATTAGGAGCATTGAAATCAGCCAAATGACTAGTTTTTGCAAATTTCTTGTTGTATTACAATCCCTAGATATTCAGTTAGAACAAGACAAATCTTTCTAATTAAAGGATCACGGATCCCCGACAAAGATCGACACTTCAGCAGAAAGCGTTCCTGGTCCTCTGGATCTTTCCCACACAGCATACACGTTGGCTTGACACTGTAATGGTTGACCTAAGCACGATTTGACTGAAGTACATATGTGACTGCCATAAGCTGTGCCTTAATGCCTGTTTTCTTAAATGCCATAAGGTTGAAGCTTGCATTTTTCCAAACATAGTGTACTTCACCGATTTCATAATTTTGAGTATTCAGAAATTTGAGTGAGGATTTCTAACTGGCCTCAAGCTTTACTCTAATGTATAATTAATGATGAAAGTACGTTCAAGTTGATAATATCATCTAAAAAATTATACTTACGTTCAAAGTATGCACATAGAATTATTTGGTGATTTATGGGTAATATATAACTGACCTGTGCTGTTTTGGGGGTATTTCAACGTTTGGTATTCTCTTGTAGATTAATGCTACTATATTGCATATTGCTGAGCAACTTTACCAGCATTTTTTATTGAGAGATTATGCCTAAACGATATTAAAAGCCGTTACATCATTCAACATGAAATATTATTAGAAAAACGGGGCAAAATCACTGGACCATGAAATGCAGGTCAGTGAGACCTACTGTTAGTTGGAGGTCAAACATCCGGTCACACTGACTCATTATCGCAAGCAATTGTAATCGTACATCTAATGGTCTTCAAGAAATAAGGCAAAACCACTGGACCATGAAATATAGATCACTCTGGCCTACTATCTATTAGAGGTCAAGCATTGGTTCATACTGAGTCATATTCAGATGTATTCATGTTTGTACACCAAATAGTTTTCAAACTATAAGGCCAAATTACTGGACCATAAAATAAATGTCAATGAGACCTCCTGTTAGTTGAGTTCAAACTTTTGGGTCATACTGAGTCACTGTCCCAAGCAATCATGTTCGTGATAGTCTTCAAAATATAAGGCAAAATCAGTGGACCATGAAATATAGGACAATCTGGCCTACTATTAAGTTGAGGTGAACTTTTGGCAAGACTGAGACATTATCTCAAGCTGTCATGTACACATAAGTCAAACAGTCTAAGATATTAGGTAAAATAACTGGGTCCTGAAATATAGGTAACATTGACCTACTGTTAGTTTGATACCAAACTTTAGGTCATACTGAGCTATTATCAGAAGCAATCATGTTCGTGCATCAAATAGTGCTGGTATATCAAACGGTCTTCAAACTATATGGCAAAATCACGGAGCCGTGAAATATAGGTCAATGTGACCTACTGTTAGTTCGAAGTCGAATATCATATCATACTGAGTCATTATCTAAAGCAATCATTTTCCTCCATCAAATAAACTTCAAGATACAAGGCAAAATTACTGGACCATGAAATATAGGCCAATGTGACGTACTGTTAAGTTGATGTCAAACTTTGGCTATACAGAGATATTATCCCAAGTTATTATGCACATAATCAAACAGTCTTTAAGATATAATTAAGTTAAAATAACTGGATCATGAAAGATAGGTTACATTGACCTACTGATACTTTGCGACCAAACTTTGGGTCATACTGAGCTGTTATCAGAAGCAATCATGTTCGTGCATCAAATAGTGTTCCAGTTTTAAAACAAAATCACTAGACCATGAAAAATAGGTCATTGTGACCTGCTGTTAGTTGGCTGCCAACCATCTTGTCAGCCTGAGTCATTAACCCAAGCAATCATGTTTGTACATCAAATAGTCTTCAAGCTATAAGGCAAAATCGCTGGATCATGAAATATAGGTCAACTTGACCTACTGTTTATTTGAGATAAAGATTTGGGGTAATACTGAGTTTATCTCTATCAATCATTTTGGTGTATCAAACAATCTTCAAAGCAAAATCCATGACATATTAGATGATGATTTTGATGACTCTTAGTGGAAGTCAGTCTTTGTTTTCAGTAATGTAAAGTTTTTTTGTGCATGAACCCTTAGTATCCCGTTTTCCTACACGTACATGTTTGAAAGAGTGGTTGCGTAATCTGTAAAGATAGATAGATAGAAGTAAAAAAATTGTACACGGTGCATACATGTTTATTTGTAGTCTGTACACTTGTAAGAGAATCTACTTGATCTAATTTCCTTAAGCCGGTTATTCAAAGAAATATAAACAAGAGGGCCATGATGCCCTGAATCGTTCACCTGAGCAATTGGTCCAGTGGATTTTGAGGAGATGTTTGAAATTGCCAAAATATGAGAGTCCTGGGTCAAAGGTCAAAGAATGATCTTGGCCTCTTGTACTCATAATCAAACAATGTATATACAAATGTTTTAGGCTAAAATCTTCAAAACTTTCCATGAAAGCTCATGTTCTAGCATTTTCAAATATCTGACCATGCCGAAAAAATGTCAAGGTCAACCAAATGTCATCGCTTGAACAATGTCAGTAGCACTCGAGTACTTGATGCTACATACCAAGTTTCAAGGCTTTCGGTGAATTTTTTCTAAAGAGGAAGATTTTTAAAGGTTTATACCATATATGGGAGTGGCAGCCATATTGGTCATGTGACCTGGAAATTTCGTTCCCGCAGCCCCTGAAGGCTGTATATGAATTTAGATTACTATTGGTCATGTTTGAAATTTTCAATATATGAGAGATCTGGATCAAAGATCAAAGAATGACCATGACCTTTTGTACTCACAACACTTCATGTTTGAATTTGTCAAAATATGAGAGTCCTGGGTCAAAGAATGAGCTTGACTCTTGTTCTCATAAATCTTCATGAACTCATTAAGATGACTGTATATATAAAAGTTTGGCCAAATCTTCAAAACTTTCCATGAAATCTTATATTTTAGCATTTTCCAATATTTGAACTTGCCGTTAAAAAGGTCAAGGTCAACCCAAGGTCATTATTTGAAAAATCTTGGTAGAACTTGAGTACCCAATGCTACATACCAAGTTTCAAGGCCATCGGTCCATTGGTTCTGGAGAGGAAGATTTTTATAGGTTTTGGATAATGGATAAACGTATTAAATTCTATTCTCAAAACACAAATCTTTTGCCGCCTAAACCTAAATCAACATTCCGTTACCTGAAGTTGGGTATCCAGCAGTTTCATAGTAAGTATGTTCTGGTTCCAGCAGACAAGGCTGCAAATAACGTTGTCGTTGTTTGACGGTTACACTATATTAACACATTAAAACAAGAACCTGGCGATACTAAGGCCTATGAAGAGACTTCAGAAGACGAAAAGTCTGTTGTCTTTAGGCACTGTAATTATATAGAGCCCTCAAGTTTTCTGTAAATGTAGAGGAACAGCAGGACAAGCTTCCTACGATGTACTGGTTACCTAAACTTCATAAACGACCATATAAAGCCAGGTTTATTGCTAATTCTAGTACTTGTACCACTACTGAACTTTCCAAATTATTAACTTCCTGCCTTACCGCTATCAAAATTCATGTAATTAGGTACTGTGAAAAAGTTTACGAACGGTCAGGAAAAAATTTGTTTTGGTCAATTAAAAATTCTACCGAGGTTCTTGATAAACTGAAGTCTAGAGGATATCGCGCGTCTAGTTTGTCTACATACGATTTTTCAACACTCTATACAACTTTGCCTCATAATATAATAAAAAAGAAACTAATAAATTTAATTGGGACTACTTTTCAGAGAGAGGGTGCTCTTTATCTTGCTTGCAATGATAAACATGCTTTTTTTTTCACTTTCGGTGACCAAAAAAGGTTAAAAATGTGGTCTTGTCTAAATTTTTGTGATGCTTTAGTACATCTTCTAGATAACATTTTCATCTGATTCGGTACTAAGTTACACAGATAAATTATAGGAATTCCGATGGATATTAACTGCGCTCCTCTTGTAGCAGATTTGTTTCTATTTGCTATGAAAGAGACTTTATGATGTCTCTTTCTGATGGTACTCAAGCTCATGTCATTGAAGCATTCAACTCAACGTCTAGATACTTGGACGACCTTTTAAATATTGACAATCCTTATTTTGAGGGATTGGTTAGTCAAATTTATCCTGCTGAATTGCAGTTAAATAAAGCAAATACTTCTGATACCAAAGCCTCATTTTTGGATTTACATTTATCAATTTTAGATGGATTTGTTTCATCTAAAATTTATGACAAACGCGATGATTTTGATTTCGACATTGTTAATTTTCAATTTTTGGATGGTGATATTCCCCGCACCACTTCTTATGGTGTTTACATTTCTCAGCTTATTCGCTTCGCTAGGGTGTCTAGTCATCTGGCTGGTTTCGATGCTCGTAATAAAAGTTTGACTGCCAAGCTTTTACAGCAGGGGTATCGGTATCATAAACTTCGGAAAGCTTTTTCAAATATTATCGTAGACACTCTGAATTGCACAAACGACGTCTAAGCCTTGCATATAGTGTATTCAACAGTGATAATCCAAGTCTGAAATTGCTGGTGCAGAGGCAGTTAGCTTGTTCCTTCAACAACAACAACAACAGCTTTTTCTTCGAGTTGGATGCGATTCTTCAAAAGTACAGACTTCCATCCCTGTGTTAGCTGTTTTGCAGTGATCTCAGTAAATTGCAATGGAAACAGATTTGTGTTAAAGCTATTAACTCTTTTTGGACAACTCAGTTAGTAAATGATATAAAGACAAAGAAAACACTGAAATACCTTTCTGTAAAAAACCTACGTATTAGTACAACCCATCTGGTCTGGAGAAATGTTGATTCCTCAGTGATGTCAGGAAAGCAGTGGTAAAAGCATGGATTCTGACTGGCACATACATACTTCAGAAAAACCGTCAGACTTTTAGAGTACTGTGGATGCGGTGTGTCGTCA
Organism: Ctena decussata; assembly: GCA_963989385.1. Lineage (NCBI taxonomy): Eukaryota > Metazoa > Mollusca > Bivalvia > Lucinida > Lucinidae > Ctena > Ctena decussata. The sequence continues at coordinate 57,191,370 of OZ022504.1, forward strand.
TTGCCGTTTGGGAGATGAGGATCTACTACACCTAGTGTCACGATGCCCAGCCTTCTATGATATCCGTGAATCAACTATTACTTCATTGAGAGACATTATTTCACACTTGGGTGTGAACCTGTGGGAGCAGTATTGTACGGACTGGTTATTTGTTCTTAAGACATTGGTTTGTGTTGAGTCCGTTGTAAAGACAGCCCCAGAATTGAAAGATGTACAAGAAAATATAGAACAACTGTCAAGAAACTGTTTTTATAAAATCCACGTACGCAAGTTACAGTTAGAAAATCCCAGGGGGTAATGGTTGTTTGCTGCCATCCGACGTGTACATAGACTTTCCATAGAAGTTTTTAGGTGTCGGCCAGCTAGACTTTTATAAGTTGTGGTTTTGAATTTATAAACTTTTAACCTGAACTTAATTCACGTTCCTGTGTTGAACGGTGCTCCTACTTAGAGGAGGAAAATACATCAACAAAGACAAAAATTGGTTTCTAAATATAATACAGGGTTACCGTCACTTTTGCAACAAATCCTATCGGAACCTGAATTTTATGGTGACTTAGTATATAAATTACGCAAAATCGTAGGAAAAACAGAATTTCCTGACCAATTCAAGAAAATTATCATACTATTTAAACGCATTGGCTATAACATAGATGTAATGCGACAGTAAGCATGCTTAGTGGTTAACCCAATCACGATTGACAACTTTGCTGTCCTCTTTAATTGCACGCCGGTGGGTCGGGGTTCAGACTCTATGATAGCCTCTACATAAAGCTATATATTAGTTGGTTGGGGCGGGATGTTTGTCTGTTTCTTGGCCCACCGGGGTTCAAACTGGTGGTCTTCTTTTGCTCCAGTGCTCCAGTGGTGTTGCTGACGCCCCAGGGATCTCCAGGTGTCTCAACACGTTTTGGCTGTCGAGTCCTCATCCTTGCTTCATCACGGTCTTTTCTTGGTCTTAATTGTTGACCGTGATGACTCTCTTATCAGTTAGGGGACCTCCATACGAACCGAACTACCAACTAATTGTGTGCACCGCGGCGGAGGGTGAGGGTGGTTTGGGCCCAGTAAAACTGGTTTAACCCCCCCCCCCCCCAGTAGTTATTACTCACCGTCCCAAGGCGGTACTTTCGTTGCGGTTGCATTTGTTTTATGTTCGGTGCTGTTTAATTTATTGTGTTTTCATTTTAAGCCTTCTATAATAAAAACAGAAAATAGGTAAAAATAATTGTTAAATGTTTTTCGTATAATTTGCTTAGTCTGTTGTAACCCTTCTGTTGGTCCAAATTATTTAGTTCAAAGATAGCTGAGTTGCCACCTATTTGAGAAAGAGCTGCTGACTCTGCTTATCACTTGTAATTTATTGTTTGTTGGGATGTCTTTGTCAATATTTCCCTTTGATGTTGGGGATAAGGTTCGGGATCATTCATTCAGTTCCTGAAGTGTAGTTAGTTTTTAAATTTACCATATATGGCAGTGACAGCCATATTGGTCAAGTGACAAGGACTTTTTGAACAGTTTTTCGTTCCTGTGAGCCCTGGAGCCTGTATATGAAATTTGGTTATAATCGGCCCGGTGGTTTTAGTGGAGAATGCGTTTGTGGACGGACGGAAGGACTTCCCATCCTTTAAGCTCCCTCGGAGCCGCTAGGTCAGGTGAGCTAAAAATTTCAGAGTCCAAATTAGAGTTTCGTCATTTCTCTGCAGATGAACTATTAAATTAAAGCTCATCGGGCGTTACTGATCTCATAAATGATTGCCACATACGAGGTACAATCATTTTTATCGTTGTTCGATTATTATTTCAAACTGAAGTAGTGTGCGTATTTACTATAGCAAAATAAATTCTGGTTAAAATGCAAAAGTGAAAATGTTTTTATTTTTTTTATACTTCTTCACATATTCAAGTTTTGCAAGAAATATTAATATGGTCCTGTGAGCTGTTAATACCGTGTATGCAGGGTTTATGTTTATTTCAGTGATTGGGTTAATGGCGCTGCTCCATAATCACTACAATATTCATGTTCAGTTATCCATAATATTGTCTTTAATGAGTTTATCTCACCTGTAAAAAAGGTGATGACTGCTACCTTCATTCCAATGCATTTTTGTGTGTAATTTTATATTTATTTTGTTTATTTATCTATTTTATGTATGCACAGTCAAATCACGAAACCCAAAAGATCGTTTTGATATACATGTATTTTACCACTTATAGAAATTAAGAAGCTAAATGCGCATATGAGGGCAGAGTACGCACTGGCAGTCTTGCTTTGTCATTCGCTTATTCTTTTTCTTAAAGTCTTTGTGTCTGCGCAGTCTAGTCACGGAACCCATAGATCGTTTTGATATTTTTATGATTTGTACATAGCTAAAGGGTAAATTTACATATTAGGTCCAGGCTCTAGACTGCACAACTGCAGTCTGGTCTGTACATGCGCGTATTATTTTTTTTAATTGCTGATACATGTAGTTCTTATGTATGCGCAGTATGGTCATGGAAACCAAAGATCGTGTTTTTGCAGATATTATAAAGGTTAGGTCCGCATGTCAGTGTCAGACTGTTCACTCGCAGGCTAGACGTGTCACGCGCGTATTTTTTTCTATAGTTCTTGTGTATGCGCATGTCCTTTTCAGTCAGCACACTCGCATGCTAGTCTTGTGATGCGCGTATTCTATATTCTTATGCATGCGCATGTCCTTTACAGACTGCACACTCGCATGCAAGTCTGGTCATGCACATATTTTATATTATTATTATGTACGCGCATGTCCTTGACAGACAGCCAGCCCGCATGCAAATCTTACCATGCGCGTATTTTATATTATTATTATGTATGCGCATGTCCTTGACAGACAGCCCACTCGCATGTAAGTCTTATCGTGTGCGTATTTTATAATCTTCTTAGGTATGCACATGTCCTTGACAGACTGCACACTCGCACGATGGTTTTGTCGACCCCTCTTCTTTTATAACAATGACCCGTCTTGAGACGGGACGTACTTTTCATGTCAACTCCATACCTCATAAAACCATGGACGATGTGCCGAGCACACACTTTAAAAGCTCCTACAGTAACATTTCATCTTTTAACCCATTTAAGATTTTTTCCCGAAAAAAAGTTGATTTCATGTCGACTTCATTTGTGATTTTCATTCCTGGCTTTAAAAGTGTATGAGAGTTTGATTTGAAACTCAGTCTCTGTGAAATATAAAACATAATCATTGGGACATATTACAACTTGATTTCCGTCTGTATGTCTGTATGTCCGCCCGACCGTGCCCATTAACTTGTCGTGCACGAACCGTTTCTCCTAGACCCATAAAAAGATTTTCTTGAAACTTGTTCGAAAAACAATAATCCAACCAAATTCTAATCATTAATGTTTCCTCTCTTACCATAACCCCACGGGTGTGTATTGCTTAGCACAGCAGAGTCCTTGATTATTTTTGGATACATATGTTTTTATCAGTCCCTGATCATTTTGATATCGTTTATAAGTAGCAAATTTGAAAAGCGAACTGAGCATCTCTGACTAGATTGTATACGAGAACAGGCTGGACTAGGGATGCCCGTTACTGATTTCCATTTCATGATTTCTTATACCCGGGACACCCAATGTATTCTTCCGAGTCATATTACGATCCATGCCAATCTGTTTGAAGAGCAATTCTTCATACGCTCTATTCCATTATCAATAATTGGACTGGTTTAGAGCGTATGAGATATTGCTTTAAAAAGGGACTCTATTCATGGATCGTATCATGAAGAGTGGATATGATTGTGTTCGCGTGCAACATGGGTACATACTAAATGTCAAAAATAGACTAAACTGACAGAAACTTGTGAGAGAGAAAAAAAAACGAAAAAAACTAAAAAAAAAACAATTAATACTTGGATTAATACTTAGATACATCTGTGTCATATGCCGTGGTACTGATGGTAGAAAATTTGATTTCTTGATGGGAACGGGTAAAAATCAGAATCATTTCAGCATATATAAGCAACAATCTCAATCAAATGAAGATGTTATATTGACGCGAATATTTTTCAACTATTTATACTGTCAAAGTGCAAAGATATATAAGTACTAGGACAACCATGTCTAGCAAACAGTAAAGAACAGTGTTGAACTGCTCCTGTTAATTAACCCTTGTCAAAGGATTAACACAATCCTATACATTCTACTGTTATAAGAGCCGATCACTTCCCAGTCCCAGGGCTACTGCGCAGTTTTCTTTACTTTTCCAGAAAACTTCCTGATTAATAGGTATTTATGAGAGAAACAGATTGCTGAAAACCCCATCGAAAAATTCTGACCCAGACTGTAATTATTGACAATTAAAGGATATGCAAATTAGATTTTATGCCCCGCCACTTTTTCTTTTCTACAACTTTGCTTGCATATTGTAATTTGGATTCCATTTATTATCACCATATTCTGATTCAAAATATTTGATTTTTTAGGAGATGTTGTAACTTGTCACACTTTATCTCTTTTAGGAGGAAAAAGTTTTAAAAAATATAAAATATATATTTATTTTAAATTTTCATAATTTGAATCACTCAAATGAAGTCATAAGAGTCCTTGCATATTTTCAGCTAATTAAAATTTAAATTCCTTACAACTTTCGTATCCTTTAGACTTTTTTCCTTGCAGTTTTCGACATTCTTTTAGATAAAACAATACCAGTTACTTCCAGTTATTTCAGTGCATGTTGAAAAAACAGTGCAGTAGCCCTTTCTAAGACAAGTGCTTACAGAGAAAGATCGCTTTTCTTCATTTTGTATTCTTAATCTTCATTTCGCGATAGAAATCTTACAAAAAAAAAAAAAAAAAAAAAAAAAAAAAAACAGAAAAACAAAGAACTGAGATTTTGGCGACCTTCGTTCCTTCAATATGTAAAAATAATAATTTATTCTTCTTTCGAAAATAACAGTAAGATATAAAACATTCAATACTATAAAATAGGACGCTAAAATAATCTCTAGTCGAAAACACTCTTCCTTTCTTAATACAAACATAAGATTATCATTTCTATAGAAAGTTAAGTAATTCAGCATTTATTATTCAAAACAAAGAAAGCATCAGTGTGTATAAATTACGTAACAAAAAATTAAAGAAATATGGAGCTTATTCAAATACTTTTCATAAATATCTTTCTTTAGAAGGAAATATCTTCATTTAGCGAAAGGAACTTTCTTTTCACACTTTAGCTATACCCATTAATATTTATAAAAGCATTCACATCCATTCCAGTTCTAACAAATTTCAACAATCCTCGTAATAATGATAATTAAGTCCTTTTCGCGAAAAGCAATCCTTTTCATACTTTGGATAACCCGTTTCTTAGCCATCGGTGGCAGACACTAATCGCCGCGAAAAACGGGAAGAAAAAGCCGGGAAGATGGTGGTAGTTGTCTATTGTCTATCGGATGCAATATCAGCGTTTGGTACTTTAAAAATTCCGGGAAGGCAGCCGGGATGATAAAGGTAGTTGTCTTTCAGATTCCTGCATAAGCTACCTAAGAAAATTAGGCATCATTTTAAAGATGAGAATCTTATCTAAATGATGAATATAAAAATAAATAGTTATGTTGAAATGTTGATGACGTTTCGGTGCTTTAAAATTTCCGGGAAGAGCCAGAAACGCAACCAGGTAGATATGGATGGTAGTCAATGGGACCCAATATCTCGTTTTTAAACATACGGCTGACTTAGTAATATTCTCCTTTTGAAAATGATTCAGTTTGATTTTCTTGACGTAAATAAAAATATTTTCCATCCTTTGCTGTTATCATATCAATTGAGAAAACGCCTTCGGAACAAATAGCCCCGGTCTTATCTACTGCATAAGCCCCGTAAAGAGGTCAGTCGGATTTCTGGTTTTGTTACGTTTTGTCTCGGCTGAAGGCTGTGAAAATATAGGACTTTTTCTTTTTACAACCCCCCACCCCCACCCCACCCCACACACTTTGGTCTTGTGTGTTCAGAAGTGCCGAACAGACTAGTTGTACATCAAAAGTATTATAATTAAATTTCTGAGAGCATCCATGTAAGTTATATTGCATAGCTTGGCCTGCACTAACGACTTCCATTTAGATATTGCATTTAGCTGCTAGTTTTTCAGTCATTTCTGAATATACACGACACGGAAAGGTAATAATTCTCAAAACTGTTACCAAGCAACGTAATAGAGATTTTAGTTGTTGGAGTAATACTTCTTATATTTAAACTCATTTGTTTAAACTAAACAGTTTTTGTAAGGAGACACTGAAAATTATGCAGACCAATAAGACTCTTATTTCACGGATTGTTAATTCCATATACTTAAGAGCAGAGCCCCATCATAAACTCATGAAGTAAAAGTAACAACATTTTATTTGTTTGAGTTTATGTTGGACGATAATTTTACGAATAGGGACATCAGTTTCGGTCTGACTCACGTTAAGTCCATAAGTACTTAATTGCATTGTCTTAAAAGCTATTATTGAGACAATGCAATTCAGTACTTATGAATTTAACGACCCGTGAATGGGTGAATCAGACCGAAAGTGACGTCCCTATTCGAATGACGTTAGCAATTCACTCGTCGCTCAAAGAAAGAAAGAAGGAAAGGAAGAAATGGATGCTAGGCGTATATGGGTTTAAAAATTGAGAACAATAGTTTAAATAAGTGCAATTTGAAATACCACACACACACACACACACACACACACACACACACACACACACACAATTTGATATGTCCTCATGTTAACATATTTCAAGGAGAGCGAAGTAGAAATCAACAGTAGTCCGTAAAAAGATGGAGTCGGTAAGGGGAGGAGGAGCCGACAAAAAAAACAACAACAACAAACAAACAAACAAATAAAATACAAAACAACAAAAACAACAACAAAAAAAAAAAAAAAAAAAAAACAGTAGACCGTAGGAGAAAATATTAGCCAAGCTACTGACCTGAAATAAGAATGTGGTAGATAAGATATTTAAAATGTATTAACCCATTTGAACATTTTGGTTCAGGGCAAAATTGGAGGTAAACAGTAATAAGCAGTGTAATCATGAGCAGACTTCCAAATCCTTCTTTCTTCTGATAAATGCTCTCTCTCCAATGAATGCCACCTTTTATTTTTCCTGTAAAAAAGAGTGGCCAGACTCCGACAAGATTGTCTTCACATCACAAATTTTGGCATCTACTGCCCAAAGAATCGAGCTAATTTGAGAGGTTTGAGGAATAACATTAAAATTCAATTTTCGCAGATTTATAAAAGTACTGCGACAGATTTAAAAGTGAAAATTTATACCGCGCATTCAGCAACAGCCAAATTCTTACGATTGCGATCTATTTGTCATAGTCAATGCAGTGGAATTTTGTCTTGCTCCAAACTCCTTCAACAACCATCAAACTTCGATGTCTAGAATTGAATGTTTAGAAAAAGGCGTAATGTCGAGATTTCCCGTGAAAAAAAAAACAAAAAAAAAAAAACAGGCAGATGTCAGCTAAAGTCATACAACAGTAAGTTAGTTTAAGTTCCGGTTTGGTGTCTTTGCAAAATGCCCGAATGCATTGAGAATATGATGGTCTGTGACAACCATAAATGCAAGACATGGTTTCATAAGATATATTTGGGATTAAAAGTAAAAAGTATGCAAAGACCAGGAACTGAAACAATCAAAATCCAAATCCAGCCCTCAAACCATAGTTGGAAACAACTAAGATTACAAATAATCAAGATACAGAGAACATATGGCCAACCGAGTGAGCAGCTTGTTCCCAAAAGGTGGCCACTCAGCAACCCAAACAGAACCAAAAATAATAATAACATACATAAGGTAAAACATCACAGAAACTCTGACACCAAAAACAGGCAACAAAGAACCACAACAGAACTACCGCCTTGGAACGGTCAGTAATGAATTACTGGGGGGGCTTAAATCGATTTTACGGGCCCAACCTCACCCTCAGTTTCTGAAGTGGTACAAAACATTTAGTTGGTTGTTCGGTTCGCATGATAACCCTCTAACTCGTCAATGAATCATCACGGTAAACACATAAATCAAATTTCAACACCATGAAGAGGCAAAGACGAGGACTCAACAGATACAACGGGCCGTCTGACAGGTGGAGATCCCTGTCCTGCCAAACAACCCCACTGGAAATCTGAAGCAAAAGAAGGTCACCAGTTGAGCCCCGGTGGACCAAGCAACAGACAAAAAGGCTCCGGTCCCAACCAACTAAAATATATAGCTTTAGGTCGGGGCCATCATAGAGTCTGACGACCGATCCCCCGGTGTGCAATTAAAGAGTGCAGCAAAGCTATCAACCGTGATTGGGTTAATCACTAAGCATGCAGACTGTCGCATAACATTTAAATTATAGCCAATACGTTTGTGACGTATTATTATTTTTCGGAATTGATCAGAAAAATCAGTCCTACCCTTAATCTTTTTGAATTTGTATACTAAGTCACCATAAAATTCTGGTTCCGATAGGCCTTGGTGTAAAAGAAAATTCAGCAACAAAATCTTGGCAGTGTCCGTCATGTGAACACAAAAATAAATAGTATCATCATTATTTAATTACAGTTCTCTTTTTTTTTTTTTTTTTTTTTTTTTTGGGGGGGGGGGGGAGGTATTTGCCGTAAGATATGATCAAGGACACTGCATTCTCACAGGCCAGTGAATGGACTTTTAAGCTAAACTTAATGCAGGAATTCAACTTAGTGGTAATTACTGATTTTAGTCCATCATCATCATCATCATTTAAAAAATGTATAGCCGTTTTTAAGTTAGAAAATTATCTTCTTTTTTTCTTTTTGTTTTCTTTGAAGGAGTGTGTGTGTGTGGGGGGGGGGGGGGGGGGGGGGGGAAAGAATGCGGAGGGGGACTGGGAATTCAAAAATGATAAAATGTAGTATTGAAAGTTTTTTGTGTTGCTGTTGTTTAATTTATCAGTGCTTAGTGTCGTATCGTTTAAATGCTACAAAGTCATAGTTAGATTATATAGAAGTTGAGAAAATGAATATAATTAAATACCGTTAACCGTGCCTTCCCGGCTGCGGTTCCGTATCTTCCCGAAATCTTTAGATCACTAAAACATCATCTTTTTTCGAGAAAACATTTGTTTATAATCGGCAGTTAGCTTTAAGATTCTTCTTTTAAATGATGCAAAAAATATCATCAAATATTATAAAAAAAAAAAAAAAAAAAAAAAAATAAAAAAAAAAAAAGAGAAGAAGAGATAATGGGGATCGGCTGGGTTTCTGGCTCTTCCCGGAAATTTTGAAGCACCAAAAAGTCATCAAACTTCCACATTACTATTTATTTTTATATTTATCAATTAGATAAGAGTCTAGAAGTCTCTTCTTTGAAAAGATGCCTTATTTGCTTAGATAGCTTAAACAGGAAGAGAGATGTTGAATCCGATAGACAACTACCCCTATCTTCCTGACTGCCTTTCCGGCTCTTCCCGGAATTTTTATAGTACCAAAAGGTCCATAAAACTCAACAAAACTATTTATTTCATATTCAGATAGTTAAATTACAGTCTCCTCTTTAAAATCATGCCTAATTTGTTTAGATAGCTCATGGAGGTATAAGAAACAATTCCCTGCGCAGCTTATACAGAAAGATAGATACTAAATCCGATAGACAACTATCCCATCTTCCCGGCTTTTTCTTCCCGTTTTTTCGGCGATTAGTGGGGAAGGAATAGAAACCGTGACCCCGGACCAGAATCCGGGACTAATTTTTGTTGGCATTAAAATTGTACTAAAGATGCTAATGACGAGCTGAAATTTGGACCATAAGTAGATTATAGTCTCTTCTGAAAAATGCATACATAGATTTTATAAAACTTTCAATATTTATTGAAATTTTAACAAAAATACAGGACTTTTTCGACCCGGGACCAGTTTTTTCGGGATTGACGATGTCAAGCAAATCTCAATTTTTTCCTACAGAAACATTTTAAACCCCATTTTTTACATTTAGTCATCTGTAAACATACCATAAAAGATAAAATTAAAAAAAAGTGAAATTTATCTGTAATTTTTGCGAAAAATTCGACCCGGGACCAACCCGGGACCAAAATCGTCATTTGTTTATTGTGCGATGTTGACGATGTCAATGAATTTTCAATTTTCTTTTACATTATCGTTTAAAATCTCATTGTTTTACTTTGTGTCATATCTTAAGATGCCAGAAAAGACGAAAATGCAAAAATTTGTAATATATATCCCTTATTTTGAGAGAAAAGTAAAAAGTTTGCAAAGACCAGGAACTGAAACAACCAAAATCCAAATCCAGCCCCCAAACCACAGCTGGAAACAACTAAGATCACAAACAATCAAGACACAGAGAACACACGGCCAACCGAGCGAGCAGCCCGCCCCCAAAAGGCGGCCACCCAGCAACCCAAACCGAACCAAAAATAATATGAACACACACAAGGCAAAACACCACAGAAACTCCGACACCAAAAACAGGCAACAGAGAACCACAACAGAACCACCGCCCCGGAACGGCCAGCAACGAACCACTGGGGGGCCCAAACCGACCCCACAGGCCCAACCCCACCCCCAGCCACTGAAGTGGCACAAAACACCCAGCCGGCCGCCCGGCTCGCACGACAACCCCCCAACCCGCCAGCGAACCATCACGTATTAAGGGACATGAATAATGGAAAATGATTGCAAACAACCCCTGAGGATTGGAAGAAACCTACCTGGGACCAAATGGTCATTTTCTGCGGTTTAGACATTGTCTTGGTACGTTGCCAAAGAATTTGAACATTCCACAAAAGCAGAAATTGATCAGCTTCTACAATAAATGAGGAATGCTCTTGAGTGTGTGAAAAGTGTATGAAAGAACATTTCTTCAATGTCAAATGAAGATATATGGAACGCCACAACTGTCTTATATTCGGACATGCCATGCTGTTATATGGACAACCATTATATGCTGTTCAGTTACATTATGTTTTGTCAGTTTGACATGCTGTCTTTCTCACTCGTTATTATATGCTGTACATTTGCAATCTGTCTTGTCTAAAAGCCATTATACCATCTCGGTTTAACATGCTGTCTTCTTCACTCGTCTTTATTTGTTGTTCATTTTCATTATGTCTTGTCCAATATACCTTGGCAGTTTGACACGCTTTCTTCTTCACTCGTTATCATATGTTGCTCATTTTCATTATGTATTGTCTGAAAATCTTTATTAGTCTGCTTGACATGCTGTCTTCTTCACTCATTATTATATACAGGTCATTTTCATTTTATCTTGTCTGAAAACCATTATGTCCTGTCAGTTTTATATGCTGTCATCTCCACTCGTTAGTATGTGCTGTTCATTTTTATTATGTCTTGTCAGTTCGACACGCAGTCTTATTCAGTCGTTATTTTAAGCTGTTCATTTTTACCAACTCGTGTCAAAATAACACAATGTCTTGTCAGTTGGATATGTTGTCTTGTCCACTTGTTGTTATGTGTTGTACATTTTCATTATGCCTTGTCAAAAACTAGTATGTCTTGTTAATTTGACATGTTCTCTTGTCAAGTCTTGTGTTTGTGGGGTGATATGGGGTGGAACGTGCTGTTGCGTGGCGGTTGGCAGGACAAATATGAATTGATTACTTTACCTCTAATTTCTTATCTGCCCTAAACCCTCTACCAGGACCCTACCCTATCTCTTCCCTAGCCTACCCTTCCCTACCCTAACTCACCACTTTCCACCAAACCATTTTCACCATACCCATCTACCCAAAGTCAAAAGTGCTTATTTAATTCGAACCCCTAAAGTAAGACAGTTTCTGAAAGTATAAAGAGGCACTCCACAAGCCTCAGCCTCATCTAACCACCACCACATACCATTCCCTCCCCTCCCATGATCTGCTCTGGTCTGCTCTATTTTACTCGGCCCTACCTACACTCAACAATACCCAACCCAAGCCCCATCCTGACGCCCATCTCCTCTATACGCACCAATGTCCCAACCTCTTTCCCTACCCCAACCATTTTCTATCCTACTATTCATTATGCTAACGCCTATGCCTATGCCCACACCCATTCAACCCAATGCTTCCAGCTACCCTACCCTTACCATCCCACAACCAACCCTCATCCATCCAAATCCCACCCAGTTCTCTTCTCATATCCCATCCTACACTACATTACCATACCCAAATGCTCCCAGCCTTACCCAGATCTCCACCCCGCCATTTGTTCTTCCCCCTACCATGCAATCCAAATCCCTTCACATACCCTACAAACTCTACCCACTTTACCCAATCCACGCCCGACCCACCCAAACCCTATTGGCATATCCTATCCGACGCTTCACGATCTTACGAATATGCTCCACCCTCATCCCAACGTTACCACTTGCTCTTTCCCACACCATGCCATCCAAACCTCTTCACCCTACCCTACTGACCACAACCATACACCCTACTCCTGATGTTTATCCGCCCGAACCCAGCCCATCCAGATCCCTATTCCCGCCACTAACGGTTCTATACATAACGCCATCCAAACTCACTGACCTATCCTACCGAAGTCTACTCACTCACCACCACCCCACCACCACTCCTTCCTCACACCCATTCTTACCCATCTCCCTACCCATATCTTAACTTACCCTACCCTGTTTTACCATGCCCATTTTATCCCCACAACAACTCCCAACATACGCTGTACCCATCCCAAGCAAACTCAGCTCATTCTCCTGCCCTACCACCCACTCATGCACACCACAGAACCCAACGTCCATGCCCCTGTCCTATGTATCATATTTACCGAGTTTAGCTGATAGAAAACAAGAGGGCCAAGAGGCCCTGAATCGCTCACCTTAGCAAAAATGACGAACGTCAAACTAGGATCATCATTTGAACAAACGTGATACATATCGTTTGAATTGGTCAAAGTATGAGAGACATTGGTTAAAGGTCAAAGAATGATCCATGTAGTCATTTAGTTGTCGGACTGCATTAATCAAATTTTGCACCAAAATCTTTTGTAATTTCCATTAGGTCTTATGTTTAAGCATTTTCCAATATAAAACACCAGAAAGCAAATTTGACATTGCCGTAAAAAAGTTAGGGTCAACCCATGGTCATCATTTAAACAATATTGGTAGATCTCCAGTACTCAATGCTAAATACCAAGTATTAAGGCAATCGGTCATTTGGTTCTGGACAAAGGATCTGTAAAGGCCTTTTACCATATATGGGTGTGGCCACCATGTTGGTCATATGACCTGGACCGCTTGAACAAATTTTCCTTCGCTCAACCCCTACCATACCAAATCAAGCATCTGAGCCAAGTGGTTCTCAAGAAGAATTTTTTTAATATTTACCTATGTATTTCTATGGGTCAAACCCAGGACGCCCTGGGGCGGGGCCATTTTGGACCCCTAGGCCACTGTTTGAATAAAGTTGGTTAAGGACCATTTGGCAGTGCTACAAACCGAATTTCAAGCATCTGAGTACACCAAATCTAGAGAAAAAAAATTTAAGTGTATTTTTTTTAACCGAAAACCCCCTGCCTCAGGGCCGTTTTGGTCCCTGGGGCCACCATTTGAACAAACTTGGTAAAGGTCCACCAGGCAATACTTCATACCAAATTTCAAGCATCTGAGCTTAGTTGTTCTGAAGAAGAAGATTTTGAATATTTTTCTAAGTTTTCTTTTGGTTCAAACCCAGGACTCTCTTCCGCGGGGCCATTTTGGACCCTTGGACCAATATTTGAACAAACTAAGTAAAGGGCCATTATTTCAAGCGCCTGAGCCATGCAGTTCTGAAGAAGAAGATTTTATAATATTCTTCTATGTATTTCTATGGTTCAAACATAGGTCTCCCTGCTGCGAGGCCATTTTGGACCTTGGGGCCACCAATCGAACAAACTTGGTAAAAGGACTACTAGGTATGCCACATACCAAATTTCAAGCATCTGAGCCCTGTGGCTCTGGAGAACAGAATTTTTGAATTTTTTTTATGTATTTCTATGGTTCAAATCCGAGACTCCCTGCGGTGGGGCCATTTTAGGCCATGGTGCCACCATTTGAACAAACTTGGTAAAGTACTACTAGGCAATGCTACATACCAAATTTCAAGCATCTGAGCCAAGTGCTTCTGAAGAAAAAGTTTTTTGAATATTTTTCTATGAACTTCTATGGTTCAAACCTGGGACTCCCTGCCGTGGGGCCATTTTGGATCCGGGAACTACCATTTGAATCACCTTAGTAAATGACTACTAGGCAAATTTAAAGAGTAACTACACTTCAGGAACTGACTGAATCAGATCACATACCCTATCCCCAACCTCAAACGGAAAGATTGACAAAGACATCCCAACAATCAATAAATTACAAGTGATAAGCCGAGTCAGCAGCTCTTTCCCAAATAGGTGGCAACTCAGCTATCTTTCTTGAACTACATAATTTAGACCAACAGAAGGGTTACAACAGACTAAGCAAATTGTACGAAAAACATTTAACAATTATTTTTACCTATTTTCTATTTTTATTATAGACGGGTTAAAATAAGAACACAATAAATTAAACAGATTTTTAAATTTCAAACAAAATTTTACATACCAAATTTCAAGCATCTGAGCCAAGTGGCTCTGAAGAAAAAGGTTTTTGAATATTTTTCTATGTATTACTATGGTTCACACCTAGGACACCCTGCCGTGGGGTCATTTCGGACCATGTGGCTACTATTTGAACAAACTTAGTAAAGGGCTACTAGGCAATCCTACATACCAAATTTCAAGCATCAGTGTTTTGCAGTTCTGATGAAGAAGATGTTTGAATATTTTTCTATGTATTTCTATTGTTCAAACCTGGGACTCCCTGTCGTGGGGCCATTTTGGACCCGGGTACCACCATTTGAACAAACTTGGTAAAAGACCATTAAGCAATGCTACATACCAAATTTCAAATACCTGAGCCTTACGGTTCTGAAAAAGAAGATTTTAGAATATATTTCTATGGTTCAAACAAGTGGCTCTGAAGAAAAAGATTTTTGAATATTTTTCTTTGTATTTCTATGGTTCAAACCTAGGACACCCTGCCGTGGGGTAATTTTGGACCCTGGGGACACCATTTGAACAAACTTGGTAGAGGGCCACTAGGCAATGCTACATTCCAAATTTCAAGCATCTGAGCCAAGTGGTTCTCAAGAAGAATTTTTTTTGAAAATTTTCTATGTATTTCTATGGTTCAAACCCAGTACTCCTTGCCCCAGGGCCACTTTGGACCCTTAGGTCACCATTTGAACAAACTTGGTAGAGGACCACTAAGCAATGCAATATACCAAATTTCAAGCATCTGAGCCAAGCATTTCTGGAGAAGAAGATTTTAGTATATTTTATTTTCGAACACAAGACTCCCTGCCCCAGGGCCATTTTGGACCCCAGGGCCATTATTTTAATAAACTTGATAGAGTTTAACTAGACAATGCTTCTTACCAAATATCAAAGCCCTAGGCCTAGCGGTTTCAGAGAAGATGTCATTTAAAGCAAATTGTTGACACCGCACGACGCACAACGCACGACGGACGACGGACACTGGGTCTGGGTGGTCACAACAAAGGCTCAGGTGAGCTAAAAAAATACAAAAAAAATACACCTTTTTAGTGGTGTCTCGTGGTATTTAGTAGTACCGCACTACCGGAGGTTACCTCAGTAACCTTCATTTACCATTATACTAAACATCATAAAGACAAGTATAAAGACAGGGTGTCAAAGTAAAATGATACGAGTTAAACGGACAAAAGTGAGCGTGGAACCAGAATAATTGCTTTTTATATACACAGTCAAGATGAATAATTAAAGAATATGATAAAGAGTTAATCACATATGATGTAAACTTAACATAAAAGACATATTTTAAACAAAGCAGAATTTTAGATCAAAGCATATGATGCGACGTCAGAAGGATAGGAGGCAAATTATCATAGAGGGCGTATTTCGAATAAGGCAGCATCCTTCTATATCAGCACAGACTGCTTCCTAGAAAAGACAGTACGAAAGACGGCACAGAGTATTGCATTTCGAATAAGACAGCCTGCTACTAGATCAATACATATTGGAAGTTGCTAAGTTATGATAAAAACGAACATAGCATATTTTCAAAAAATAATACAGCGTGTTATTTGACATTATAAAATGATATCACGACAAGACAGCTTTGTATACATCCACATAATATTATATGACTCAAAAGAATACTACCAAGAATGACTAAAAAGTTTTATTTAGAGAAAAAAACAGCATTTGAGATGATCATAACAGGACAGTGTTGCACAAAGACAGCATGCAAGAAAGTAATAATATAATGCTTTACAGACAGGAAATAAGAGTAGTTTAAGAAAGCATGATGGCAAGTACCAGCGCATAAAAGTAATTTGCCTTGACATGAATTGGGTTTACAAGGTATGATGGGAATTGCACAGTACATTATAATACAGGACAGATCATCATGAAGATCGATCTAATGAGACAGCCATGGCGTTCCATAAATATAGGTTCTGTTGGGATGACGATACTAAAATAAATATACTATTCAGGCAGCAAATAACCTTTAAACCATCTTTCAAAATTTTGTCGCGAGCTGGTCCCTGGTTAAATATGCCAATCAGCAGACCTTACCAAGACAAAATTAGACAATTCTTATAGTTTTGGAATGTTTAGAATCTTGCACAAGGTAAATAAGAACTATCAAAAAGTTATTTCTTATAAAAAAAAATTAAGAAATACATGACATCGTCAGTTTTTTAATGACGATTTTGGTCCCGGGCGGAGTTATTCGTAGCATTTTGGTTAAATATCTCGATTTCTTTTTATCATTTCTATTTCTTTGGCATTTCTACATACGAGTAAATGTAAAATTGATGGGATTTTAAACGTTTATTGAGACAAAAACTGAAATTTCCTTCACATCGTCCACGAAACAAATGACGATTTGGTCCCGGGTTGGTCCCGAGTCAAATTTTTCCGAAAATAATAAATAAATTTTGCATTTTTAAAAAATATAATCTTCTTTAGTATGTTTACATATGACGAGATGTAAAATAATTTGGGTTTAAAATGTTTCTGTAGGAAAAAATTGAGATTTGCTTGACATCATCAATACCGCAAAAACTGGTCCCGGGTCGAAATTGCTTGACCTGGTCCTGTCTTTTTGTTAAAATTTCAACAAATATCGAAAGTTTTATAAAAAATTTATATGCATTTTTCAGAAGAGACTATAAACTACTTATGGTCCAATTTTCAGCTTGTTATTGGCATGTTTAGTACAATTTTTGGGCCAACAAAATTTGGTCCCGGATTTTGGTCCCGGGCGTTGGTCCCGGTTTCTATTCCTTCCCCGATTAGTGTGCGCTGTATTCGGTATTTCGGGAGACTGCATCTTTAAGGGTACGTGTACTCACCGGATCGGACCAGATCGGGCATAATCACCGGATTGGACCCGAATTTTACCATTTATAGCTATTTTTCATACTTTCTGTGACTATTAATGTTTATATTTTGCATAATATAGTGTATTCAACAGATACACTACTTTAATATGCAGGTTTGACGGAGTCCTCGTTGCATCTATGACTTGCTAACGTGGTGTATCCAGCAGGATTTATTTCTGCTTCAACTGCCCCAATAACATGTACACACAATCTCTGTTTTGAACAAAGATAGAAAAAAAAATAAATTTCATCTGACAACTTTTATTTTCATAGCCATGGAAATCGCACTGTATTGCATATATGCATGGTACCTGCCTCTGTGAAATGTCAAACATGCTAACAATATAGCATCAGTAAGTTCATTAAATTCAAATCTTACTGCAATATATATATGTTCGATTTACTATTTCATGCAAAATATAAACATTAACAGCCAAAGAAAGTATGATAAAACAGCTACATAAACAGCTACAGAGGGCAAAATTCGGGTCCGATCCGGTCCGATCCGGTGATTATGTCCGATCCGGTCCGATCCGGTGAATTTACGTACCGCAACTTTAAGATCGGGTATGAAACCCACCATCCGCACCTGCACCCGTGCTCAAAACCCACCACCGGAAATTTTAGTGGCGACATTTGAGATAATCAAAAGTGTTATTCCAGTTTTTTCTGTTTATATATATTGGGAATTATATGAATTATTTCTGGTACAAAAGTCTTTTCAAACAGATTTAGTTTTAAGACAAAAAAAGCGAATTGTTGCAATTTCAGGGGTATGAAACCCACCACTCGCCATCGGGATTTTTTTATCTGTTATTTCCATTGATAGCTTTATTAAATGAGATTAGTTTCCTTGATCGTTACTCTTTCTACTTTATTATCAAAACCTCGCAAATCTAATTTGACGATAGTAGGGAATTTATAATATTTAATGAAATAAACGACTTTTTGTGAAAATAATTGATGTTCTAAAAATAGATATAAATTGCGGTATTTAGCTACACCAAGAAAACCGGAACGTACTGAAATAAAGGGGACAAGCAGTAATTGCATAGGGAGTCATAGGGTTTATGGTTGCGAAACCTTGACACTTGTTATTCATTAAGGATATCTTATTGACTAGTGTTTACATACTTGTTTGAACAATACTTAAAAAAAACATTCATGTAGTCAAGTAACTTTTTGCAACAGCAAAGGTTACTGTCAGCGTGGTAAGAAACTCTGGCGTCTCACTGTCTCTCTGACTGTCTGTCTGTGTCAGTCTGTCTGTATCTGTCTGTTTGTCTCTTTCTGTTTGTGTGCCTCTCTCTGTGTGTGTGTCTCTCTCTTTTCTCAGACATTGTGTGTGTGTGTGTGTGTGTGTGTGTGTGTGTGTGCGTGTGTGTGTTGGATCGTGGTCACCTTATGAGAGAAGCTAAATACTTAAGCTCTATTGATTTACTTAATTTCCAAGATCTAATATTTCAAATGTTTGCCAAAATGTACGACGTTTATCTGACAGTGTGTCTGATCGCGAGGTACACAACATATATTATGATTGTGGGCTTTTGGAGAGCTCCAAGCTTAGGAAGCCGTGAAAGAAACAAAGAAAAAAGAAGAGATCTTAAGGAGTTGGAGTCCTCTTGTGGCACTTTAGAAGCACAGTAAATATAAAATTACTGAACGCTGACATATAAGTAGATAGACAGCAAAACGTTCAGTTCTCTCTTCTCTCATAAGGTGATCACGATTCAAGACAACACTCACACACACTAACACACACACACACACACACACACACACACACACAACTTCACATGGCAGTGTTTTCCTGCAGAATATGAGTGCTTTCCTGCGTTTTTCGGCGTTTTCCGATGATTGGCTGTTTTCCGGTCTTGATAGTTACTGAAAACGGAACTGTTTTAAACATAAGACTTAATGTTAAATAATTTTAATTGGGGGGGGGGGGGGGGGGGGGGGGGGGGGCGGAAGGGGATATGAGAGAGAGAAAAAAAGAAACTATAGGTTGAATAATACTCGCCAACTGACCTGAGATGTTGGTGTGTTGGGTTGGGCGACTAATTTATATCCGTGGAGGCTGGTTTGGGGTGTTATGAAGGCGGTTTAGGTGGTTTGTGATGTTTCGGGGTGGTTTGGGGTGTTTCCGCGGACCGGAGTATTAATCTGTTTAGGCCTTATAACCATTTTATTTACTTATAGCTACATTTGTTATTTTCTTTAAATCATGGATACATGTAATAAAGGGTATCATCTGTGCTATTCTGATACAAAATATCAATATAGGGCTCAAATAATGCTTTTCACCAAATAAGCCAGATAAGAACTTCGTATTAAACCCAAATAACCATTATCTTGTGGAAAACCCTTTATTTTATAGTGCGTTCCGGTAATTACATGTGCGTTTCGGTGTTTTTGTGCGTTTCGGTATTTCTATGGACCGAAAAAATGTAATATTCAGGATGATCAATGGATCGCCCATAGCGTGCGGACAACCGAACGACCGTCTTGCCGATAAGGATTCGAAACCGCACGACCGTCTTGCCGATAGCCACATCCAATCTTGTTGCACGCGACCACGTGAAGTGGACATGGTTTTTCTCAGAAAACAGATTCGCTGTCAGTCGCCAGATTTGATCTTCTTTTGTGGCTTTCTTGAAATACATACTGATGTATTGTAGGTGGCGGATGATAGAAAACATTTAGTTACAAGTAACCGCTACGTACATTGGAACGCTTTTTGCTGTTTGCTACCTGAAAACGTGTTGAGAACGAATTTTCGTGGTGGGTGGGGTACAAAAGGCATTGCATTCCTGTCTCTTTCTTTCTCTTTATTATAGTATATATATTTAACTGGGTGTGATTTAGTAGAATATGCCTTTTTTGGTATTCTATTGACAGAATTTCAAACTCCTGTGTTAAAACTAAATGGGAAACAGTGTAGTACACATTCTCTTGACTAGCACAGCTTTTCGAGGTTTTCCAGTGTCATCTATATGGAGGAGTGGGTATTTCCAGATCTACTATGATTTTGTGTCAAAACTGTTCTCCTATTGATTATATTTGTTTTTCTCATTTTTTAAATGTTTTGTCTGTGTGGATATCATATGACTTCGCATCTGAGACCGTTGTAATAAAGCCATGCTCTAAAAACAATAATCAGCTAGTGGATTAAATATGCAAATTATGTCTTCACGTTATGCGTTGACGTCCATAGAAACGTCGCGTTTCCTAATGGCGAAATCGTGATGTTTTAGTGAAAAAAATTGCTAATAAAATGCGATTTTAGTGCCATATGATAAATAGAATCTTACATTCGTTCTCCTGTAGTAGTGAATTCTTTAAACTTGTTGGAGAAAACCGATAAGATGCTCGGCATAGCCTCACATCTTATCTTTTTCCCCAACTCGTTTAATATATTCTCTAATACAGGAGCACTCATGTAAGATCCTATGGTATGTATGGATTTGTCAGCTCAACCTTTTTCATCGTTTTATTTCCGTTTTGTCTCGTCACTTCGACTGAAAGTACTTAAAAATGAGCCGCGACACGAGAAAACCAACATTGTGGTTGTGCGCTCAGCGCCGACTCGGATCAGCCACGGCATCCGCCCAGTCTGATCAGAGTCTTCCTTGTCCGCATGGCGGTAGCTTCGATCCTTAGCTACGCTTTGAGCACTTAACGAAGAGCCTGGTCAAGCTGGGTGGATGTCCAGGCTGATCTGAGTCTGCACTGAGCGCACAACCACATTGTTGGTTTTCTCGTGTCGCGACTCAAATCTTCCCGTTAACCCATTTCTGCCTAACGTTCCTTAAAGGGACATAAGCAAACAGTGCAGACCCAGATCAGATGCCACAGAACGTGGTGTCTGATCAAAATCTACACTGTTGCCATAAAGCTTACAGCAATTTCTATGAAAATGATATTTCGAAGTACTACCAAACTGACATTAAGGTGGTGATAATCACTGATTTGGGACAAAGACAAAAATCTGCATAAAATACTCAAAATAACACTGATTTTTCCAAAACTTAGCAGATGCCTTCTTTATGTTGTTTCTCATAATTTAGAATCCCAAACTGCAGCATTTGTTAATGTTAAAAAGTGTTTTTATAAGAGAAGATCAAAGGGTAATTTTCTGCGAATAAATCTGAAAAAATAATATCATTATTGAAAATATACTTAGTGCTTAGAGTACCTTGTTGCATAATGGAGAGCGTCCTAGCAATTATTTTTTCAAACACTTTCACACATTATCAGGCTGAGCAGATGAAAAAAGATGCAGTCTGTGTCCAAATTTTTTTGTCAAAACACACAGGTGAGACAGGTGATACTATTTTAACAAGGTTGAACAATTTCATCTACACACCACTGATCATGTCAGTAATGTATTATTTATATTGTAGGTGTTAACATAGGTATGCTTGCCTACGCTATATTTAATAAATGCGTCCAGTGTACATTTACTTTGTACATGGTTGAACATTTGAGAAAAAGCTACTGTTTTCATCAGGTCTACATTACAATTTGAGAAACAGTTGGAATAAATAATTGCTAGGACGCTCTTCATTATGCAATAGTGCACCTTCAGCACTACGTAAATTTTCAATAACGATATTATTTTTTCAGATTTATTCGCAGAAAATTACCCTTTGATCTTTCCTTATAAAAACACTTTTTAAGCAGCATGTACATCTATTTTGTATTCTAAACTGTAAAGAACAACAAAAATAAGAAGTCTGCTAACTTTCAGGGAGATACGTTACTTTTTATGGTTTTATGCATATTTTTACATTTACCATAAATCACCACCTTATAGTTCTTTGTTAAAAATATATACGATCACTGTTAAAAGGACCTAGTTGTTTCTTTAGCAAAGCTATATGTAACAACATGTAGAACAAAGACAAAACATATACATATAGTCATGGCGGCAATTACTCAAATGTTTACTATAGAAACAATAATAATGTATGAAACAGAGAGTAACAAATAAACGCTGCTAACACTAACGTCACAGGGTGAAAAAATCGAACTGTTCGAATTTAAGGACAATTAGGAGCCCCATTGTTTTAGGGTAGGTCATTGCCGATTGCACACGCGCTATGGCTTCTTTATCCCCTACTTCGTTCTGCATGAACCCTCCCCACCCCCTCCCTACCCCCAACTCCAACACACACAACTGATTATCACATAAGCATTCTTGACTAGTGTATGTGAAAGCAACACAAAATTAACAAAAAAGTTTAACCAATATAAATACAAAATCATGAATAAATCATACATCACGTTCTTAACAATAAATATTCTAAAGTGGGTAGAAAGCAAATTTTGCCTTCGTTTACATGGGGGCAAACCCTTAATGGAAAGAATTTGCTCGTCTAAGAGCAAATTCTTTCCTTTACGGGTTGTCCCTATTATGGAAGTGAATCTGCGTCCAGAAGAGTCATGAAAATTACATGTATCTCCCTCTGATAAAACGGAAGAAAATGATTAAAGTTTGCCATTTTCCGTAAACGTGACAGTTTCAAACGATGGAAGTACAAAATGATGATGTTTTATTTTGTACTTGTTTGTTTCCTGTTTGAACATAACATTTTTATTGTATACACGTTTTCACCAGTACTAGAAGGGCAGCTGAATTGTCGCTAAGTATAAACCCGACGCTTAGTATAACTCGGTAACAATTAGGCTGCACTAGTCGTAAATGAGCCGCGACACGATAAAACCAACAATGTGGTTGCGCGGCGAGCGCAGACTCAGATCAGCCTGGACATCCGCCCAGTCTGATCAGTGTCTTCGTTAAGTGTTCAAATGGTAGCTAAGGGTCTAAGCTACCTCCATGGCGACAGGGAAGACTCTGATCAGACTGGGCGGATGCCCAGGCTGATCTGAGTCTGCGCTGGGCGCACAGCCACATTGTTGGTTTTGTCGTGTCAAAGCTCAAATGTTATCAGTCAAATAACATCAACCGTTACTGTAACCAGTTTTACAAGCAGTTTGGTTAGCCACCGTGGAATGGTGGAATTACAATTTCATTTGATTTGAATTTAGCATTGCACCAGACGAGAAGGACCGAAAAACTGAGTTACAGGTCTGATCTCGGCAATTACTCCTACTTGAAACATAGGTGCAGAAGCAACGCTTACGGTTACCGAGTACATTAAGCGCTGGGGTTTCCATAAGCGTCGGAGTAACACACTAAGCAGCGTTACACTGTCCTCTTCACAAGTCTCCAACTGAGAACCCAACGTTGTATCAACATTGAATCAACGTTGATTCTGTGCTGTGTGTCTGCTGTGCTTTCAACTGATCCCAGATCAGTGAACTGAATTGATCCGAAACCCCGCCAGGCGAACGAGTCCGATGCACATAATAATGATAGCATGACAAGAATATATTTTGCAGCATCTGATAAGTCGCAGCTCTTCTGGCCATTACCGAGACACACGTGTCAAGTTTGCTTTTGGTCTAAAGTTACTCAAATAATGCCTACTTACTGGGCACACAAGGTTGAATCAACATTGATCCAACCTTGAATCAAGGTTGATTCAACCTTGTGTGCCTGCTGGGATTGCATCCCGTAAAAAGTATAAAGGCAAACCATGCATACACAGATTGGATTGTCTGATCAGGAATTACAGCAATATCTATGAAAATTATTTAATATAAATATACCTCATCTATAAAATGATAAAGGGACTCATTCATTCAGTTTGTAGAGAAAAAAGAATCAAGCAGACATAAATGGCTTGAGCGGGAGGTACATGGAATGTAACTGTAATATTTACATTCTTGGTGTATTTACTGAAAAGCCCTACAGTAAACCATTGGAACGTAATGTTGTTTGCATTCCAATAATTACATTGAGACACGCGACGTCAATGACGTCAAAATAAACAATGGCTTTCTACAACCTGATTGGACGTCAGCAACGTCATGACGTCATACATGCCGTTCTGCTGTTAGCAATAAAAAGTGCGTGTGCGTGTTTTACTGCTTCAATTTTGGCGCTTATATAAGATTTTTCATGAAAGATTTGATTAAAACGAATGTAAATATAAGCAATGAACTTAATTTTTCAGATGTTTATCGAAGTGTAAACTATATTGGGTCACTAGCAAAGTTTACATGAACCCCTTCGGGGTTCATTCACTTTGCGCGTGACCCAATGTAGTTTACACTTCGATAAACCTCAGAAAAATGAAATTCATTCCTTAAATATTTACATTCTTGGTGTGTTTACTGAAAAGCCCTATGGTAAACCGGTGGAACGTAATGTAGTTTACATTCCAATAATTACATTGAGACACGCGACGTCAGTAACGTTAAAATAAACAATGATTTTCTACAATCTCATTGGACGTCAGCGACGTCATGGCGTCATGTTTGCTGTTCTGCTGTTAGCAGAAAAAACTACGTGTACATGTTTTTCTGCTTCAATTTTAGCGCTTATATAAAGCTTTTTCATGAAAGATTTGATTGAAACGAATGTAAATATAAGCAGTGAACTTCATTTTTCTGTTGTTTATCGAAGTGTAAACTACAATGGGTCACTAGCAAAGTTTACATGAACCCCTTCGGGGTTCATTCACTTTGCACGTGACCCAATGTAGTTTACACTTCGATAAACATCAGAAAAATGAAATTCATTCCTTAATTGAAAACGGCTGCCAAACTCCAGTGAGCGAGCTCTGGTTTAAAATTCCCACCAACAACAGCATCATACAAGACTGGGACCCGTATAGTCCCAGACATGTACACTCAGCAAAAGTTCTAATTGGTCAGTTTTCTACTTTGCAGAAATACAACTTTTAAACAACATTTTTGAATATTGTTATACTCAAAATATTGGACTATTATCTACCTACGAAAAGTGAATGTTGTAATCAAAACTTTATTGTAGTATAAGAGTTATGGCCCTTTCTTTGTAAAACATGATATGTTTTGAAACCACATTAAAACTGCATCGTGCTGCCACAAGATCAAGACATTTCAGAAGTAAATAAAGTTTTCTATCATAAAAACACAAAATTTGTTCTCAGTAATCATGAAACTTTTATCTGTATTAATTTTAATATTTTAGTATTCAATTTACCTCCCTTTGAATGTTTGTGTAAATCTTAATAGGAGCTTCAAAATATAGTGAATCCTTGTACAAATGCATAAATAATAGTGCCGTTTGTAAATACAGGTAAATATGTGCATTTACTCTTCCCAATTTGTAGTCAGAATTATCTAAAGTTCCATAAGGCTTAACTTTATTGAAAAAGTGACCAATTAGAAATTTTGTTCAGTGTATAGGTCAAATTCGGGTAACTTCGGACAGCAGGTAAATTCGGAGTGACATTGTTTCCTGTATATGCCAGTTGCTTGGAATTAAAACAATAACTAACAAGGTGATTACTATTGGGCCTCCGCAGACTTCATCTGGCGGGGCCCTAACTAGGCAAACAGTGAAAATCTTCATGAGATGGCCCATTATGAGCCGTCTCATCTGGATGTTCACTGTTTGCAATGGTATGTCCGAATTTATCCGCTGTCTGAAGCTACCCGACTCTACCCTAGTCCCAGGGCCCATTTTCTTGTCACAGCTCCTCCGATTCAAGAACTAATGGTTGTCTGGTCTGTATCTATCCCGTTTGCTCAATATTTCAAAACATTTAGAGGTTTTAGTGAGATGACAATATTAAGTATTTTGTGGAACCATGGCAATACTAGCCATGAAGCAGGTGAGACTAAACCTTAAAGCGCAAAAAATAAAAAAAAGAAAGAAAAGAAAAAGAAAAGGAAAGAAAACTAGTAGACGTTTGCCAAATTTCCAAAAGTGTGTAGCTTATTTATGTCATATAAAGAATTAAAAGACTAGAGGGCATACAATGTAAAGCCAGATGTGGTAGCTCATTATGAGCCGCCTCACCTGGAGCTACCCTGTTTGCAAATTTAGAGGGCATACAATGTAAAGCCAGATGTGGTAGCTCATTATGAGCCGCCTCACCTGGAGCTACCCTGTTTGCAAATTTAGAGGGCATACAATGTAAAGCCAGATGTGGAAGCTCATTATGAGCCGCCTCACCTGGAGCTACCCTGTTTGCAAATTTAGAGGGCATACAATGTAAAGCCAGATGTGGTAGCTCATTATGAGCCGCCTCATCTGGAGCTACCCTGTTTGCAAATTCATTTTTTATTCATTTAGCGCTCTAAATTGCTTTGCTTCGACGCATGAAGATGATCACGACGATGCACAGAATATTTTATCTTACATCACCAAACACGTTCACGTTCGAATGTACCGGCACACAATCCGAGCAATACCATTAGAAAATTCATGCACGCCTGTTTTAGGAAAATCATACATATACTCCACGCCTGTCTCAAAACAGACGAATGAATCATATCATAACCCCCGATCATCTATTTCAGACACATGAATAGGGCGGTGTTTATATGTAGCTTTGAAAAATAAGCTGCTCCACAAGAATATAGCGAGGGCGTACCTGTCAATATGCAAATACGCAAGTGCGTTTTGAAATTTTGTCAACATGACAAAATTTCAACACGCACCTGAGTATTTGTCTGCTAAAATCTTATAAATTAGACCATGATTCAATAATAAGTACCAAAAGATAACCTTATGAAATTATCTTTGGGGCCCAACACCTACACTTCCCCTCAAGAAATATAAAACATGATTTCTTCAAGGGCGTGTCTTCACAAAGCCCCTAGCTACGCCCCCTGTATAGATGTCACATGATAGTCTGTGATCAGTCCGTAACTTTAATTCTCACTTGTCCGTACGTATTCCCAGTGTCATCATTATGATGTTGTATATTGGTCTTATTTCTGGCATGTGACGTCACATCATAAGTATTATCCTCATCTGCCTGTGCTATTTGAACATGATTGTAAACATTAATATGGTCTTTTGAAGAATTCTTTGGTTTAGGAACGTCACTAAGAACGTCATACTCATCTCCCGCTACTGACGTTCTGACGCGAGCTTTTTCCAGCGGTAAAGCGTCCTCGGGAGTTGCGTAATCTCTCCTGTCCTCCAGATCACTGTGACGCTTGATTACGATAGAGTCGGCGGCGTCAGAATATACCTCAGAAAGTTTGGTGTCGACAGTCTGTTTCTTTGATTTTCTAAAACGAAGACAAACAAAACATTCTGAGAACACAAGTCATCAGCCACTCATTTCTTTTAAGGTGAATGTGTACATGAAATATCCAATACCTTATGCGATTTTGTTTTCGACCAGATGTATCAGAAACCCTTTTCTGAGACAATGGACTCAATTCAAATTCAGAGATGGAAGCAAAGTCCGAGATGGAAGATATCAGTTGGGATTTACAAGGGTGACTGAACACACTTCCCTATGTGTTTTTCCATATTTATACAAAGGGAAACAACTTTTGTGACTTCCTATCTACTTCCGTGAACAGAGAAGTCCTTTTTTAGTGTGGTCAGAGTGTCCTCCTAGGGCAGTATATTTTTTTCAATTTTTAAGTGTTTATGCTCATCGAGAAGAGAGGAAAAAGAAAAAAAAATATACTTTCAATGAATTAGAGATTTCTCTTTCTTTTATACTTTTCAATGAATTATAGAGATTTCTCGGTGAAATCGAAACTGATAATCTCACTGTTTCAAACAGTGAAATTATCACTTTCGATTTCACTGTTTCAGAAATAGGATTTTTGTAAAGTAGGCTCAAATTTTTTGTTGATTAATTGTCTAAATCTTATCTGGCTTGACAAAAATTACGTCACGCATGTTTGTACGTCATTACGACGTTAATGACGTCACTTAAAGCGCCAACGTAACATTGTTACTGCACGCGACGTCAGGCCGCCTAAGTCCCCTGTAGGCATTCCTTCTTGGCAATTTTTATGAGATCTGTTCATCAAAATGATATTTAAAGCTATTTTTCAGTTGCAAACTTGTTTACAACCAATATCCTACCCAGTAAACACGCAGGAAGCATCACATTTGACGCAAAACGGCTAGAAAAAGAGTTGTGTTTCTGTCGTTATGGCTGACGCTCTTGAATATTTATTGCGATTTTAAAGCATAAAAGAAATAGAAAATTTGACTTTTTCAGTGTAAGATGAATTTTTATTTCACTCATGAACACCAAAAGTGGTATTTTCTTCGCCACTCGTGAAAATACTGCTTTTGGTGTTCATTCGGTGAAATAAAAATCGATCTTACACTGAAAAAGTCAAATATCCCCTATGTGAAATCGAAACTGATAATCTCACTTGTGAAATTATCACTTTAGATGTCACTTTTTCAAAAATTGGATTTTAGTGAAATAATCTCATTTATTTGTTGATTAATTGATTAAACCTTATCCAGCTTGACATTTATTACGTCACGCATGTTTGCACGCCATGTTTGCACGTCATTACGACGTTAAAGACGTCACTTAAAGCGCCAAAGGACCATTGTTAGTGCACACGACGTCAGGCCGCTTAAGCCGCCTGTAAGCAATCTTTCATAGCAAATTTTTGGAGATCTGATTATCAAAATGAAATTTTAAGCTATTTTTAAGTTACAAATTACGTGTACAACCAATATCATACCCAGCAAACACGCTGGAAGCATCATTTGACACGAACTGATGGCTAGAAAAAAAAGTTATGTCTCTGTCGTTATGGCTACTGACTTATTGCAATTTAAAGCATAAAAGAAACAGAAAATTTGACCATTTCAGTGTAAGATCGATTTTTATTTCACCGAATGAGCACCAAAGGCAGTATTTGCACACGTGGCTTCGATCTTCCATTGAAAAAGACAAATATCCTCTATAGAGTTGTTCCTAATCGCCTAAAGGGAGATAACTGTTAGGGTTTTAACTGATCATAACACTTACCTGCGACAGGCACAGCAACAAATGGCAATAATAAGAATCCCTATTACAACAACCCCGCCGACGCTGAATAATATCAACGTCAACTCATTGTTGTTCCCTGTCAAAAGAGAGAAATCTTACTATTAGATAAGCATTTTTAGCATAGCGAACAACCGCAAGCAGACAGCCTCGAAACTTCTCTGAGGTACCTGCCTTGCTCATCTGCTGGTGAAAGATTCGGGAGGTTAAGCATACCAGAAACTCATTTACTTTAAAACTGGCATGTTACGGAAGAATGGCTGGTCATACAGTCCAACTGGTGTCAACACGTCATGTGATCCCCCATTTTCGCAACCCAAGGGTACCTAGTCAACTATGTTCCTTATGTGTACGTAAGGAACAAAGTGGACTTAGTTCCCTTGGCTTGCGAAGACGATGATCTCCATCATGGATCGAAGCACACTGTATATAAAACAATAAGTGTATACCTCTACTATTTTCTTCGAGCTTACAAAAGAGGGAATTATTTGAATGTCTAACAAACTTGAAATCGACAAACCGTTCACATAAAAAGACACTCCTATTTTCGGTTCATTAAAATAATACATATTATTTTACAATCATTATGTTAGTTTATAATGTTGGTACCTATTGATTGGTTATAAGACAGGGCCCAGTTGTTCAAAGCATCGTTAGCCTAACGAGCTCGTTAAAAGGTCAACTCGTTAAGTGTTTTGTGACTTTATAGCCAAATACACTAATATTTTTTGTTGAAAATACGTGAGAAGCTTTTGCATTGTAAAAGCTTCTCACATTTTTACAACAAAAAATATTGGCATATTTGTGATATTAACGTTTGAAATTTTAACGTCACGTTAACTAACGACGTCGTTAGTTTTGAACAACTGGGTCCTGGACTTAACCTTTCTAAAATTAACGCAAACATGTAGATCAGTCTTGTGTAATTCAGCTACACAGTAGGTTTTTCTATTTCAAAACCATCTGAAAGATCTAGATCCAAAACACTCCAAAAGATCTTGATCTGTCTTACAGGACGGATCTATAACTTTGAATGTTTTGACAGGGAACTAGAAATGTTTTTCAGAGAAAAACTGATGTCCCCCCACCAGCCCATTTCCCATCCCCTCTAATGAATAAAAAGCCTGTACAAATGAAATATTTGTGCAAGTTTGGAGAAAATCCTACATGGAAAACTATGTCCTTGACAAATGGGTGAAGGTCACCAACAACTAAACATGTTCTAAACCTGTCATAATTGATATATTCATGCAAGTCTGATGAATATCCATTAACTGGTTTAAGATATAACTCATTTTAAGATAAAAAAAAAGGATTTGTAGTTAGCTTTCGACCTTGAAAATAGGGTCAAAGTCATCAAAACAAAGTAAACTCTTGAGATTGTCCCAAAGGTATATCTACAAAAGCAAAGTGGACACCAAGCCAAAGGCTTGTGAGATATTATCAAGTTTAGTGAAATTTTCACTTATCTAAGTCCTCTTGTGACCTTGAAAATGAGGTCATGGTCACCAAACTCTGATCAGCTCTAAAGCTACTTCAAGTGATGTATCCATGCAAGTTTGGTGAAATTCCATCCGATGGTTCAGGAGATATTGTAGGAACAAGAAATTGTAATCTAAGTCCTCCAATGACATTGAAAATGAGGTCAAGGTCACAAAATCTAATCAGCTCTTAAACTTGTCCCAATAATGTATCCATGCAAGCTTGGTGAAATTCCATCCACTGGTTCAGGAGATATTGTGCATACAAGAAATTGTCATCTAAGTCCTCAAGTGACTTTGAAAATGAGGTCAAGGTCACCAAAATCCAATCAGCTCTTAACTTGTCCCAATAATGTATTCATGCAAGTTTGGTGAAATTCCATCCACTGATTCAGGAGATATCATGCATACAAGAAATTGTCATGTAAGTCCTCCAATGACCTTGAAAATGAGGTCAAGGTCACAAAATCTAATCAGCTCTTAAACTTGTCCCAATGATGTATCCATGCAAGTTTGATGACATTCCATCAATTGGTTCAGGAGATATCGTGCATACAAGAAATTGTCATCTAAGTCCTCCAGTGACCTTGAAAATAAGGTCAAGGTCACCAAAATCTAATCAGCCCTTAAGCTTGTCTCAATAATATATCCATGCAAGTTTGGTGAAATTCCATACACTGATTCAGGAGATATCATGCATACAAGAAATTGTCATGTAAGTCCTCCAATGACCTTGAAAATGAGGTCAAGGTCACCAAAATCTAATCAGTTCTTAAACTTGTCCCAATGATGTATCCATGCAAGTTTGGTGACATTTTATCCATTGGTTCAGGAGATATCGTGCATACAAGAAATTGTCATCTAAGTCCTCCAGTGACCTTGAAAATAGGGTCAAGGTCACCAAAATCTAATCAGCCCTTAAGCTTGTCTCAATAATATATCCATGCAAGTTTGGTGAAATTCCTTCCATTGGTTCAAGAGATATCGTGCATACAAGAATCTGTCACGCTTACGCCGACGCCGACGCACCGGGATCCGCACTGAAAACAATATGTCCCTCCTCACCTTTGGTGGGGGGGACATAATAACCCTGTCTTATAACTGAATAAATACAGAATCAAATGACACTTTCGACTGTGATTTTTTTTTTTTTTTTTTCAAATTTTTATTATAGTGCACTGAAAATTTCGCTATCTGTTTTGTGTTCTGTGATGTCCAAGATGCTGTTTGTTGAAGAAATTCAGACTACATTACCCTACAGTAAAGCACTACTACGCCCTAGTTTATCACTTTAACATATGTTGGCCTTAATCATGAGTTTATGAAAACAAATGTCCATATTTGTCCATTGTAGGCTACCTTACATAGGTGACATGTTGCCCCGTGCGCATTATAATACCCCACTCACAATCTGTTGTCTAAATGGTCTGACTCTGCCTTTTAAGCAAATGTGCCAAATATTTACAATGCAATCGGCATATCTGGTCACACAGCACGTCTGATTTCCTTAACTGACATGCTGAGATCGACATTTTTATTCAAACAGCAATCCTGACAAAAAGTTCCTTCTCAGAATGGCTTCCTTGGATGCTTCTACTATTTGTACACCTAGGCCTAATCTATATTTGAGCCGCGACACGAGATATTCATCAAAGTGATTATGCGCCCAGCGCAGGCTCAGATCAGTCTGGGCATCAGCTCAGTCTGATCAGAGTCTTCGCTGTCCGCATGGAGCTAGCTTAGACCCTTAGCTACCCTATAAGCGCACAGCGAAGACTCTGCTCAGACTGGGCGGATGCCCAGGCTGATCTGAGTCCGTGCTGGACGCACAACCATTTTGTTGGTTTTCTCGTGCCGCGGCTCATTTCACGTTCTGCTGGCTCTGAAAAGTTTCATGTCACCCGTCCACAATTTCATCGAACCTAGCATTTAAGTTCATCTCTTTCAAACTTTACTACACGTATCTAAAGTTAGTAAACTTGTAGACTTGCATTCAGTTTGTTCTTAGGTTGGTGTCCAACTTTTTTAATGTGGGTTTACGGCCCTTTCAAGAATATTCCACTAATGTCGAGCCGATAATTAAGCAAAGGTTGGGAAAAACAGGGATTCCCGAAAAAAAAAACACCTGGCCTTCTGTAAGCAAATCTTGGCTTTCTCACTTGTGCGCCGGCAGAGGCTTGAACTACAGCGGTGAGATACCTAATGTTTAAAACCCAGCACTCTAAACCACTAGGACACCTCACTTGTGCGCCGGCAGAGGCTTGAACTACATCGGTGAGATACCTAATGTTTAAAACCCAGCACTCTAAACCACTAGGACACCTCACTTGTGCGCCGGCAGAGGCTTGAACTACAGCGGTGAGATACCTAATGTTTAAAACCCAGCACTCTAAACCACTAGGACACCTCACTTGTGCGCCGGCAGAGGCTTGAACTACAGCGGTGAGATACCTAATGTTTAAAACCCAGCACTCTAAACCACTAGGACACCTCACTTGTGCGCCGGCAGAGGCTTGAACTACAGCGGTGAGATACCTAATGTTTAAAACCCAGCACTCTAAACCACTAGGACACCTCACTTGTGCGCCGGCAGAGGCTTGAACTACAGCGGTGAGATACCTAATGTTTAAAACCCAGCACTCTAAACCACTAGGACACCTCACTTGTGCGCCGGCAGAGGCTTGAACTACAGCGGTGAGATACCTAATGTTTAAAACCCAGCACTCTAAACCACTAGGACACCTCACTTGTGCGCCGGCAGAGGCTTGAACTACAGCGGTGAGATACCTAATGTTTGAAACCCAGCACTCTAAACCACTAGGACACCTCACTTGTGCGCCGGCAGAGGCTTGAACTACAGCGGTGAGATACCTAATGTTTAAGAGCCAGCACTCTAAACCACTAGGACACCTCACTTGTGCGCCGGCAGAGGCTTGAACTACAGCGGTGAGATACCTAATGTTTAAGAGCCAGCACTCTAAACCACTAGGACACCTCACTTGTGCGCCGGCAGAGGCTTGAACTACAGCGGTGAGATACCTAATGTTTAAAACCCAGCACTCTAAACCACTAGGACACCTCACTTGTGCGCCGGCAGAGGCTTGAACTACAGCGGTGAGAAACCTAATGTTTAAAACCCAGCACTCTAAACCACTAGGACACCTCACTTGTGCGCCGGCAGAGGCTTGAACTACAGCGGTGAGATACCTAATGTTTAAAACCCAGCACTCTAAACCACTAGGACACCTCACTTGTGCGCCGGCAGAGGCTTGAACTACAGCGGTGAGATACCTAATGTTTAAAACCCAGCACTCTAAACCACTAGGACACCTCACTTGTGCGCCGGCAGAGGCTTGAACTACAGCAGTGAGATACCTAATGTTTAAAACCGAGCACTCTAAACCACTAGGACACCTCACTTGTGCGCCGGCAGAGGCTTGAACTACAGCGGTGAGATACCTAATGTTTAAAACCCAGCACTCTAAACCACTAGGACACCTCACTTGTGCGCCGGCAGAGGCTTGAACTACAGCGGTGAGATACCTAATGTTTAAAACCCAGCACTCTAAACCACTAGGACACCTCACTTGTGCGCCGGCAGAGGCTTGAACTACAGCGGTGAGATACCTAATGTTTAAAACCCAGCACTCTAAACCACTAGGACACCTCACTTGTGCGCCGGCAGAGGCTTGAACTACAGCGGTGAGATACCTAATGTTTAAAACCCAGCACTCTAAACCACTAGGACACCTCACTTGTGCGCCGGCAGAGGCTTGAACTACAGCGGTGAGATACCTAATGTTTAAGAGCCAGCACTCTAAACCACTAGGACACCTCACTTGTGCGCCGGCAGAGGCTTGAACTACAGCGGTGAGATACCTAATGTTTAAGAGCCAGCACTCTAAACCACTAGGACACCTCACTTGTGCGCCGGCAGAGGCTTGAACTACAGCGGTGAGATACCTAATGTTTAAGAGCCAGCACTCTAAACCACTAGGACACCTCACTTGTGCGCCGGCAGAGGCTTGAACTACAGCGGTGAGATACCTAATGTTTAAGAGCCAGCACTCTAAACCACTAGGACACGGAGGCCTGTTGGTCAACATCACGTCCACAATTCCATCGACCCCAGCATTTAAGTCTATTTAACTCTACTATCTACAGTTGGTAAACTTGGCATTATATTAGGAGCTGCAACACGACAAAACCAACACTGTGGCATGTGCACTCAGCAAAGACTCGGATCCGCCTGGGCATCCGTCCAGTCTGCTCAGAGTCCCCGCTATCTGCACTGAGCTAGCTTAGACCCTTTGCTACATGTATCCTTTAAGCGCACATTAAAGACTCTGATCAGCCTCGGCAAATGCCAAGGCTGATCTGAGAAATCGATGGGCGCACATGCCACTTTGTTGGTTTTGTCGTGTCGCGGCTCATATTATTTTGTTCTTAACTTGGTCTCCTGGGATGATCTATTACTTTATGACCTTGACCTATATCTCATCCTCTGTCGACGCTAGAAGCTTAGGTTCAACACTGCTTCCATCCTAGCCTATTACTCAGTTTTCTTCAGTTTTAAATGCATATATAGTTCCAACATTGCACACATTTTTTTCTTACCATAAGTTCTGTTGTGATACATAGTATCCAAGTAAGCACATGACGTCGAAATCACGTCGTACTGATATCGACGTCATTTCGATCGTCATTTCGATGCCATGTGCCTGCCTGATATAGCGTTCCGCGTTTTTGTTTGTTTTTTTCACTATTACTATTATCATTTTTATTATTAGTAGTATAATTATCGTCGTTATATTTTTACTTAGTTGTTAAATCCATATGTATGCAAGTAAGCTTAACTTCTTCTCGAATTTTACACTAATAACGGTGCCTTGTAAGTTTCCGTCCTTGAGACAACAAACTTTTTTAAACTGTGGGATTATTTCAAGATTTGTCATCAGACTTAAGCAAAACAATTGGGAGATTTGTTTTGTTTATTGGTTTGCTCTTGTATAAGGACATTCGCTCCTCTTGACACTTTTAACCCCTAGTCGCCCTAGTGAAGTACACGATGCGCTTCCAATTTTTATATTGTATTATATTTTATATGAGCCGCGACACGAGAAAACCAACAAAGTGGTTGTGCGCCCAGCGAAGACTCAGATCCGCCTGGGTATCCGCCCAGTTTGATCAGACTCTACGTTAAAAGCTGAAAAGGTAGCTAAGGGACTCAGCTACCTCCATACGGACAGCGAAGACTCTGATCAGACTGGGCGGATGCCCAGGCTGATCTGAGTCTGCGCTGGGCGCACAACCACTTTGTTGGTTTTCTCACGTCGCGGCTAAAATTTTCTTGTTTGTTATACAACAGTCCAAGTGAACCCGCTTTTTTATCAAAAATAGTACCCCGTCTTATAAAACTGGACATGAAAATAGTTGTCAACGCTCTGTGTGCTCTAGATGAAAAGGTAAACGGTAAAGGTTTCCCGTAGCCTAGTGGCCGTAGGGGCAGTGGGTTTTAAAGGCCCACAGTATCTTCGGCACATCATATGAAAGGCGAAGCCCATCCTTCTACTTTCGCTATCTTATCCTTCCCTGATTCGAAAAATGTATCCATTTACTGTTGGGCTAACAGTGAGAGAGAGAGAGAGAGATTTAGTCGCGAGTTTACCCAAGCCGGGATTCGAACTCACGACCTTCTGCACCATAACCGAGTGTCCCTATGAGCCTTTCTCGGAGCCTGCTCTAGATATTAGAGAATAAATGTCTAGAATTCTCTCTCTCTCCTCCCCCTCCTCCTCCTCCTTCTCCTCCTCCTCTTCATAGGTAGTCCCCTGTGTAAAGGAAGACAGTTACATTGTTGTTGTTTTGTAGCTTTACGTCCAGCTATGGTTATGTCGGGACGGTCAGTTTACCTAACCACACTTTTCCTGGACAGGCTTAGGCCTCCTAGGCGGTTAACCAGAAGCAAGTGCAAATACTTTCGCCAGTAAGTGACAACTGACATTGTACTTCCAGACCAGAGTTCCAGACCAGAGTAATATCCTTTGCAGATGCCTTCACAGACCTTTTTGAAATATGAGCCGCGACACGAGAAAACCAACAATGTGGTTGTGCGCCGAGCTCAGACTCAGATCAGCCTGGGCATCCGCCCAGTCTGAGCAGACTCTTCGCTAAGCGCTTACAGGGTAGCTAAGGGTCTAAGCTACCTCCTTGCGGACAGTGAAGACTCTGATCAGACTGGGCGGATGCCCAGGCTGATCTGAGTCTGCGCTGGGCGCACAACCACTTTGTTGGTTTTCTCATGTCGCGGCTCATATAAGTTCTGCACATCGTCTCGATAAGGCAAACATTTGACCCAAGTTTCAAAAAAATCTTTCAATGGGCTAAGGAGATATGGAGCGGACACAAAAAGTTAACAGATGGACGGACGAACAGACAGACGGACGGACGGGCGGGCATACGGAAGGAAGGGCGGACGGACAGAGACCATGACATAATACGACCCGTCTTTGACGGGCGTATAAAATTAGTTTTATCATTAGTTTGGGTACCTGTAGGCATAGCGGTAGAGTCGGACCCTGTGGACTCAGTAGGTTCTTTATAGGTTACACGACTCGAAGAATTATCAGTGGTGGTCACCACCTCTTGCGATGTACCTTGTGATGTAGTTTCTGCTGTGGTCGATGATGATGTGAGTGGAGTTCTCGTCACCAATCTCGGATCTTCGTACGTATCAATAAACGTCGTTGAGTTGACATATTTCAACGTTGGTTTTAAGATATCTGAAGAACATTAAAAATACTGTACCTCAAAATTTAGTATGAAAAGAAAGAAAAAGAAGCTGAGAAAGAAATCTCAAATTATGGTCGATAGCTATGGTAGGCTCCACGGGGAAAGGAGGAAATTATTGTTATTATCATATGATATGATGTGCTTTCAGCCTCAACAGATATACACGTATCTGACGGACTAAAGGTAGTGGGTCAATATATACTCAAAAAAAATATTAAAGGGTCAAACATTTACCCTGCGATTTCTGGAACATTTCAAACATTTGGTAAAATAAATCATTTCTACCTTCCATTTTATTCATTTTACAAGTTTTATACACATGAAGCTTGAACCTAAGGCCTTTGTCTTGACCAAGGTCAAGCTTTAAGTCAAACTACCCCTAAAATGACAGTTGTTTGAATTCCCATAGAGAATTGATAGTGTGTCAGTTTGGTCGGGAATAACTTCTAAAATTGCTATGAGTTTTAAACTTCTTATAGCTTGCTGACCCTAAAAATGATTAAACTTGATGACTATCGAGAAATTTTTCAAAAAATTCATGAATTGGCGAAATCGAAAATTTTGGTGAATTTGTTCCCTATGGACTTCAAAACACTCTGATTTTGAGGGTAGTGTGAATTGAAATCTGGACTTGGTCAAGATATAGGCTATAATTTCAAACTTCATGTGTATAAAACTTGTAAAATGAATGAAATGGAAGGTGGAAATGATTTATTTTACCAAATGTTTGAAATGTTCCAGAAATCGCGGGGTAAAAGTTTGACCCTTTAATATTTTTTTCGAGTATATTAACATCAGTACTTAATTTTGACAGTAACTTTATTTCACTAATGCAATCACTTATATTTGAGTATAAAATTTTGGACAGCTTTAAAAATTAACATATGATCAATGATGGAGACGGCCGTACTTCCGTCTAACAATAAATTCTGTGTTGGCAAATATATCCTTGAAACAGCAGTCAACGTTTCATTACAAATATTTTGGTAATGGTAACACTCAGGCAAAAAATGATGAGAACCTTCTACTTCACCACACGCCAAATGTGGCTCTAGCATAATATGTTTAGAGTACAAGTAGTGCTGCTTGAGGGAACTACAGTTTGTTCTTATTTGTGTATGGTAAATCTGGCAAGTACGATTTCCAGATGAATAATACCCCAGAAGGCACATGACGTAGTACTGACGTCAATCCAACGTCACAATGACGTCAGCACTACATCATTTTGGCGTTACGTGCTTGCTGGGTACGATACAAGTTAGCACTCAAATCGATATGAAGTCTTTCGAATGGTGCGTGTAGCGGCCATCTTAACATTCGAACCGCGACCCTTCTGGACACAGGACGTCGTTATGTTGAATTTAAGCTTTTTTATTTGTTTTGAGATAACAGAATTAGTCTAAGATATCTTATGTGGGCAAAAGCAGAATTAAATCACCTGCTTTTTGCGCATTCTTTGTTCGTACTTTTCGTTTTTTTCGGTTGTTGGTTGATTTGATGCTTAACGTCCACGGTAAACAACTAAGGTCATGTCGGGACGGTCAGTTAACCTAACCACACTATTCCTGGGCAGGCTTAGACCTCCTAAGCGGTTAACCAGTACTAAGAGCACATACTTTTGCCAGTAACTGACAACTGCCCTTCTTGAATCAGCGGTCGTTGTAATCGTTGTAATCCAAGCCCTTAATGGCCGAAGTATCTCGCGGGTAAATGATATCTTCAATGGTAAAACCCAGTACTTTCTCAGCGGAAGGAGAAACGAAAGTATGTGGACAGACCGGGATTCGAACCCAGGACCTCTGACTTTCGAGTCAGGTGCCCTACCGATTGCGCTACCCGGCCCGGCTTTCGGACATGCTGCATGAAATGAAAACCAATACTCACCCGAAATACATATCACTTTATGTTTGTTAGAACAGTCGTCCGACTTTAATTCTCCATTTTCATCCAAAAGCAAACATGTCACATTGAATTCTGTAACAGGAAAACGCAACAGTCTACTGTACCTTACATCTTTCAATTGAGCCGCGACGCAAGAAAACCAACAAAGTGGTTGTGCGCCCAGCGCGACTCAGATCAGCCTGGGCATCCGCCCAGTCTGATCAGAGTCTGCATTGTTCGTAGCTTAGACCCTTAGATAACTTTAAGCGCTTAGCGAAGAGACTAATCAGACTTGTCGGATTCCCTGCTGATCTGAGTCTGCGCTGAGCGCACGGCCAGTATGTTGTTTTTCTCGTGTCGCGGTTCAATTACTTTAAAGATCAGGCTTCTTGGAAGAAAGATACAAATATATCAATACAATAGCGGTTTGGCACAAGAAGATGTACTTTATAGCGAAAGATCAGATCAAATTGCGCAAGTGCGGTCTGACGAAAGTCTTCTTCAATGTATGGATTATAAGGAATTCTTGAGTAGCAGGAAGACTTAGATAAATCTGCGCGTTTGCTCAGGCTGATATGAGTATTTGCTGTTCGCATTCGTTAAATCAGTTTTTCTCCTGGCAACTCGCAGTTTAAAACATTCATGCCTGGCGATTTATAATGTTTTATTCCAGAAAACTGTACCATCTGCTTTCACCGTAGGCTCACTTGCGCTAGCCAAGTAATCGGTGCAGTCTGTTCTGAGCTTTCGTCACTATAATGCAAAATGTGTGAAGGTAATAAAACATGTAAAAAGTAGAAAATAAAGACTGTGTGTCGACGCTAGAAGTAGATCTTTGCTGGTTTTGCTTGTCGTATGGTCATTTTGCCAGTTAACGGTGGATTTTTTTCCGTATCCTGTACTTATAGAAACAATGCAAACACGTGTCGTCATATAACCAACTATAAATATGTGTAATAATATTGTTAATTTGTCGTCTGCGTAGCCATTGTATCTTTTTTTTCTATTATCTATTTCATCTTTTCTTTTTTATTAATATTTATCTGATTTATTTAAAAAGTTTTTGCTTCTTTTAAAAAGAAATAATGCCTCGCTGATTTTCATTTTTTTATCTCTCATATTATTATCATCATAATTTTATTCATTTATGCCACTATTTCTTTTACATATATTTGTGTTGTTGTTATATGCTTTCTTTTTTATTATTACTATTATTATTCTCTCAAAAGCGTTTTACCTGTTCATAGACTCAATTAAAATGAATAACTAAATAAATATCTATCTATATTTTCCAGAAATATACACATATAATCCAAAGGCGAAGAAAAGTCGCTTAGAACGAACAAGTTCAAGAATCTTAATGAGGAACATAATTTTGACTGAAACGTGAGAAAAGTTATCTTGAGGAAAATGAGTTCTACATAATTGAGCCACGACACGACAAAGCAAACAAAGTGGCATATGCGCCCAGCGAAGACTCAGATCAGCCTGCTTGTGCATGCTGATCTGAGTCTTCACTGTTCGCATAAGTAAAATGACAATTTTTTCCGAGGCAAGACCCAGTAATGTGAGATCATAATTACCAATCAGCAGATCATTTGACACATTGAAATGCAATTTTTCACCTGTGGGCAATGACCTTACTCTACATTTATCACAAATATTGGCATATATGAATCATTTCCCCGTTATTGTTTATAAATTCGTATTTTTTGGTAATCATATCTGCATCAGTAATCGCTGACAGACTGAAAAACTTCAAAACTGACAGCACTGTTATTTTTCCAGGGGAAGTTTTTTTGTTTTTGTTTTTTTATCTACATGTTTCCCCGGCATATTTGTCCCAGTGCTTACTTCCATTACAATACTTGCACAAAATATTTGCGCCGCGACACGACAAAACCAAAACATGTGGTTGTGCGCCCAGCGCAGACTCAGATCAGCCTGGGCATCCGCCAAGTTTGATCGGACTCTTAGTTCAGTGCTCAAAGGGTAGCTAAGGGTCTAAGCTACCTCCATGCGGACAGCGAAGGCTCTGATCAGACTGGGCGGATGCCCAGGCTGTATTGAGTGTGCGCTGGGCGCACAACCACATTGATGGTTTTGTCGTGTCGCGGCTCATTTTTGATAGATGGCAGCAGATCATTAATGAGTCGTTCGCCAAAATTACGTGCAACTTTTTATGTCAAAGAAATATTTTATCAATAATATGAACGTTTTCTATTTTTGTTTATATAGCTTTTTGTTTATTTATAATTTATATACTTATATTTTTTATTATTATTTTTAGAATTATTATTGTTTTGCTGTTGTTGTTATTATTATGATAATTATAAATTATTACTTTTGTTATTTTAATTGTTATTATTATTATTATTATTATAAAAAAGGAGCGGCTGTAGTGTAGTGGATAACACTCTGGACTACCAATCTAGGGCTGGCAAGATCGATCCCCCGCTTCTCCGGTCTTTCGGATTAGACTTTAAACCGAGGTCCCGTCTCCATATGACCTTGTTGTTGGTGGGACGTTAAACCCGAGTTCACTCACTCACTCATCATCATAAAAGTTATTATCACTATGAATATCATTTTATCAAAAAGTTAGATCCCTTGACAGCGATGAATTAACCACAGACATGAGAATAACAGGCACGGATTAATTGAGTCTGTTCATGGCAGTACTGAAATGAGCATCAGGCTTGAGCAGAACTCTGTTAAGTTTTCAGAATGACTGTAAATTAACTCAATGATCCCAAAGTAGTCTGCACGTTGATGAATTTCGAGGAGATATTTTATAGCCGCCACGCGGCATTCAACACCAGGGGTAGTAAAGCTGAAGAACATCTGACATAAGGCTCGGTTAAACCACCTGGGGCCGTATTCATAAAGCCATTTAAGTCGTTGCTATGCGGTTGCTAAGGCTAAATATCTATAAAGGAGATTCCCTACAACTATGAAATTTGCTCTGGAGGAACAGTCTTACAAAGACTGTTCCTCCAGAGCAAATGTCATAGTTGTAGGGAATCTCCTTCAAAGAAATTTAGCCTTAGCAACAGCATAGTTACCACTTAAGTCGTTTTATGAATACGGCCCCTGGTCTGTTATTTTCATGTCTTAGTCCTATTCCTTAATGACTCTAAAGGAACTCAATTTTCCTAAAGGACCAGAAAATGATACAATATGCACTTTGACAAAGTAAGAGGAGAATGTTTTACGGCCGCCACACGGCTTTTAACACCATCTGAAGACTCACTTTAACTGAGTCTGTTCATTACAAGAAATTGAATATGCAACACCGGCGATGGGTTTTACGGCCGCCACACAGCACTTAACACTTGCCGCAGTGAAGCTAACGAAGCCTTCAAAATGCTAGAAGTATTGAGCTTGGAATTAAACCATGATTTTTTTTCTGCATGCAGGCCATTAAATCAAACTGCAAATATTGATTTCAGCTTCCAAAGTATGTCTCTTTTTTTTTTGCATTTTCTGACAGTGCACTCCACAGCGCCACTGCCAGGAACGAGAACTTGTTCGAAATATACTTCGTGCTCCTGCTTCTGGGGATTTCAATGTTTCTTTAGCAAAAATTGTAATCAGACTTTTTGTTTTTAAACTATAATTTTTTAGATACAAAGCTAATTTACCATGCATAATTTTCAAACGTTTCTAAAGCAAGATGTCTTGAACAACAAGATACGACAATGAAACAAAGGCTATTATGA
Organism: Ctena decussata; assembly: GCA_963989385.1. Taxonomy (NCBI): domain Eukaryota; kingdom Metazoa; phylum Mollusca; class Bivalvia; order Lucinida; family Lucinidae; genus Ctena; species Ctena decussata. The sequence continues at coordinate 57,234,602 of OZ022504.1, forward strand.
CTGAAGGGGAATGGGTACAGTTTCGGGGGGGAATGGGTACAGTTTCGGGGGAAAGCAACTCTGCCATTTTCATTTTTCCTCCAAACTCAAGGGGCGTCAACTCTTAAGAAAAAAAAGAATTTGCTCCTCTAGGAGCAAATGCTTTCCTTTAAGAGTAGACCCCAAATGGAAAGGTTTCGTCCTCCATGGAAGCAAACAGGAAGTCACAAAAGTTGTTCCCCTTAGTGAAATGATAGAAAAACAAAGAGGTGTACCCACTTACCTTAACCCATTTATGCCTAGTGTCTCATGACTAGTACATTGGCAAACAGTGTAGACCCAGATCAGACGCCGCGTTTTTGCGGCGTCTGATCTCGGTCTACACTGTTTGCATAAGGTAAACTGGTATTTCTCCTTAAAATGAAATATAAATGATGAAAATAAAAACGGACACCCCTAAAACTAGAAATTGACTCATCCAAATGATAATGACGGACAAGTCCACTTATCAAAAAAGGGTTAATGTGAACCTGGAGCCAGCTTAAGACTCGTTCACACGACCAAAATTTCTTTGTCAAAGAAAGTTTGCCAAACATTTTGCATTCACATGCAGCAAATTATTTGTTAAAGAAAAATGTGGTATAGAATCTTTGTCAAAAAAACTTTGGCAAGGAAATATTAGCTGCTGTGTTCACAAGATCAAACATTATTCGTCAAAGATACCGGGACAAATAAAGTTTGTCCGTGTGAACGGCAAAACATGCCACATTTTTGTTAAATATATCGGATAGCGTAATGGATAGAGCACTCGCTTTCCACCTCTGCGGCCCGGGTTCGATTCCCGGCGTCGTCATGTGGGAGGGTAGTGGTCGCCCATCCGAGGTCGGTGGTTTTCACCGGGTACTCCGGTTTCCTCCACCAGTATAGGACCACAAACGCGCCAACACCCGTGCTATCGAGAGTATTTAAATAAGTTCGCGTGAGCTTTCAATGCAATCGATGTAAAATAAACAAGAAATATCTTTAAAAAAAAAGATATAAGACGAAGTGAAAGAAGACATATTTGAAACAAATATTTTTTTTTTCTATTATTTCTGTTGAAATTGCCCATTTCCTATTCGGAATTTCAGAATTTCCCCAAAAATGTCTTGTACATCTCTCTCTTTGTTTAATCATTCTCCCTATTTGGAAAAAAAAGTAGAGGAAAATCTCCCTATTTGTCTTCTCAGCTGTATCACATGTCTGATATTATTATTGAATAGCAGTATCCTTATGTTGGGGTTATCCACTATGGCGAGAAACAAAACTGGTCCGTAAATTATTCATTCCGATATGCTTCTGATGATACGGTACTGTATTTTACCCGGTTCAGTACAGCCGGGTGCGTAAATTTACCGGAACGGACCGGAATGGACTGAATTACCGGAACGGACACCGGAACGGACCAGTTTTCCCCTATCATCAGTAGATATTTGTAATATTTTTTATTAAAAAACTCTTATTTAATATTAATACATATTCTGTATGCCATAGATAACTCTTATTTAATATTAATACATATTCTGTATGCCATCTAGTGCAAATCAATTAGAGATATTAGTCAAAATACTCTTTGAGTATCTTTGCGCCATAGGTAGGCCTCTTAATACCCCACGCATATGCGTTTCATCTTGAAATCATATAATCTTATACAAAAATCTGGTTATCTTTCTTCCAAGACTTGGAGCGAATGAAAAACACAAAAATTCCCGAATTTTTGTTCCATAGTATCATGACCAACATTTCAGCCATAGAAACTATGTAGAGCTATATGTATCAAGTCGGTGGATGAAATCAGGGGTTTCAAGTTAAGATAATACATGTTAGTCATAAGTAGGGCCTTAAGTTAATCCGCGCGTGTAGATTGTATCAAAATATCTCAAAAATCGGCTGGAAATATGAATAATAAGGGTCCGTTCCGGTCCGACCCGGTAATTAGGTCCGTTCCGGTAAATTTACGCACCAAGTACAGCCTGAACTACTTTTTTACTACGAAAGACTTTTCGCACCATAGAATCATTTTTTCTCTCAAGCCATCGGCATTTGCGTTTCTCGCGTTCTGCTTAACTCTATCATTCATTACAGCGTTAAAGTGAAAAACATATCTAAAACTAAATGCAAAGTGCAAATAATAACATTTTTAATGTAACTAAATCTTCTGACAGGTGAATAACAATTCCATGACATATGCTGTCTTCCATACAGAGATCAAGTCAAGTTTTGGCGCCAACGATGATTTTATTAGACTTCGTCTAATAAAGTTTACAAATATACATTGCTCTAAATCAAACGGATTTGATTATAAGCAAAGTTTTGTGTGTTCATCTCCATAGCTAGTTTCTTTGTGTTACATATTCTATGGCAAATTTTCTGTTCACACGGACAAATTTTGTTTGTCATATAAACTTTATCATATAAATTTAGCAATGAAAATGTGGCATATGTTTCCGTTAGCAAGAAAAACTAGAAAGTATGTTTGTGAAACACTATGCCCCCAACCATATGCTTGCCACTAAAGGTTTCAAAGTTTAGATGTTTAAGCCTGAAAAGGGGCATACTTCTGTCATCTTTTATGGTAAATCCTCCTCAGTTAATCAGATAATCTACATACTGATTCCCAGCAGCATGCTAAATATCCTACCGCAAACAGTTCTCTAGATATATAGTCAAAATTCTTGTTTTAGGCAAATGCCTAAGTCTGAGTCCAAAAACGTACTGACTATCATAGGAATAACTCTCTAAGTATTGAATGCAGAGTTACCTAGCCTTTACCAAAATATTTTACATATCAAGAACACCCAATATACCAAATATCAGCTTCCTATGTCAAGAGGTTCAGAAGTTGGGAGAATGCCCAATTCAAACAAGACGCGTCACTTGGTCATTTTTGATGGTTAATCAGTCATTGCAGATCTCACCATCAACCTGTGTATAAAATATCACCATCCTTTCTCGAATACTTTTTGAGATACCCTGGTAACAAGATTTTTGACACAGGGGAGGTAATTCTACAAGTAGAAGTATCACGGAGCTAAAAAAGATATGGGTCTGCTTATTCTTCATAATCTATTCATATTTTAAATTTCAAAACCCTACATCCAGTGGTTCTTAAGCCACAAAGCTGCATAAATACTGACTATCAGGGGGAATAACCATATAATCACTTAAGCCAGAGTTACATAACCTTTGTCAAAATATTTTATGCATCAAGAAATACAACTTAAACAAAAGTCAGGTTCCTAGGTCAAGAAATTCAGAAGTTGAAAAAATGCCAAACTCAACAAAGGGACATAACTTGCTCATTTGGAATTTGTCCAAAATATAATCAGCTGATCTACACCTTAGCCACTAGCAGTATGCCAAATATAGCATCCTAGCTCAAACGGTATTCCAGGATTTGGGGAGCAAACTTTTATGTATTTTTTCGAAAAAGGGGCTTAATTCCGTAAGTACATGGCAGACGGAAAAGAAAAAATATGGGTCTGCTTATTTACTATGGTCTACCCACCGATGAAATATCAAGGCCCCAGCAGTTATTGTTCTTGAGAAATAGACCACCCATAATTATGTTTTATACAGATGAGAAATGTTTCAAAACGCAATCAACATCAGAATAATCAGCATATCAACTAATAATAGTATGCCAAAAATAAGGATTCTACGTCAAACAATTCAGAAGTTGGAAAAATGCCAAATTCAACAAAGGGGCATAGTTCAGTCAATTTTAACGGAATTTGCCCAAAAGTAAATCAGGTAATCTACACCTAAGCTTCAGGCAGTACGCCAAATATTAGCATCCTAGCTAAAGCGGTATGCCCAGGATTTAGGGAACAAACATTTATGCAAGAGCGGATTTTAAGAAAGAAGTAAGAAACTATAAGCAAGATCTTGATAGAGCGAAAACAAAACAATTAGTAGATGCCCGTTATAAAAATGCTAAGGATTATTGGAAAATGCTCAAAAGTGCAGCTAACATTTCGAAGCCAAAATCCCTTTCGGCAAATAAGTTCACTGAATACTTTCGAGCGGTAAACAATCCAGATGATGCTTTCTTTCAAGTAGATGAGGATGATTTGTATTTTCAAGAGCGATTTCTTGATACTGAAGTACAAATAATGTTTGCTGAGCTTGACCTAGAGATAACGTCCGACGAGATTTTAAAGTCAATAAGACAGTTAAAAAATGGCAAAAGTGGTGGACCTGATAAGTTATTAAATGAATTTTTTACTCATGGAACAGAAGTTTTAGTGCCATTTTTACATACACTATTTAATAAATTACTTACAACAGGTTATTTTCCAGCTTCATGGTCTGAAGGCTATATTGTTCCATTGCATAAAAAGGGAGATGTTAATAATGTCAATAACTACAGCGGAATAACGTTACTTAGTGCTTTGGGCAAATTGTTTTCGCGTACACTTAATAACAGATTAACAGACTGGGCTGAAACATATCAAGTCTATATTGAGGCGCAAGCAGGTTTTAGAAAAGGAATGAGTACTGTTGATAACATCTTTGTTTTACATGGTATGATAACGCATATGTTAAATCAGGGTAAAAAACTGTACTGTGCCTTTATTGATTTCAGTAAAGCATTTGACTATGTGGTACGAAACATACTTTGGTATAAACTGATTAGACTGGGTGTTAGGGGCCAAATTCTTAAAGTTATGAAAAGCATGTATGAAAGCATTAAATCTAGGGTAAAATATGAAAATGAACTAAGTGAAGAATTTACTTGCTGTTTAGGAGTAAGACAAGGCGAGTGTTTATCGCCTTTTTTATTTGCCATGTATATAAATGATATAGAAGATTGTTTTTATTTAAATGGAGCTGAAGGTTTAGATACTGGTATGTTAAAATTGTTTCTATTACTTTATGCAGATGACATTACTATATTTGCTGAAACAGCTGAAGGTTTACAGAAAGGTTTAGACATTCTAACGAATTATTGCAAAAATTGGAAACTTATTGTTAATACTGCAAAATCGAAAATTATTGTATTTAGGAGGGGAGGACAATTGCCCAGCAACCTTAGGTTTTATTATAATAATTTAGGGATAGATATTGTAAATTCGTTTTCTTATTTAGGATTAGTATTTACACCTGGTGGTTCTTTTGCTAATGCGCAAAATACTCTTGCTGGCCAAGCTCAGAAAGCTGTATTTAGGCTTAATAGTTATTTATACAAATTTACAGAGCTTTCGCCGTATCATAGGCTACTAGAATTGTTTGATAAACTGGTTTCTCCAATTTTGAATTACGCATCTGAGGTATGGGGTTTTTGCAAAGGTGATAAAATTGAAACTGTTCATATGCAATATTGTAAACGGTTACTCGGTATTAAAAAATGCACGCAAAATGATTTTGTTTCCGGAGAGTTAGGGCGCGTCTCATTTCAGAATAAAAGATATGTTTCTATTATAAAGTACTGGTTAAAGATAACAGTGTGTAACGAAAACAAGTTTGTGCGACAGATATATAATATGATGTTGAATGATATTGAAAAAACGGAAAATAAAGAAAATTGGGCTCTCTTAGTAAAGCGATTGTTGGAATCTCTTGGCTTCGGCCACGTATGGTTAGCTCAAGGGGTGGGTGATCTAAATATATTTCTCAACGTATTTAGGCAGAGACTGACGGATAATTTTTTACAAACGTGGAACTCAAGATTAGATGAATCAACTCGGGCAATATTTTATAACAGTATTAATTGTTTTCAATATCAACACTATTTAAATTTTGTAAAAGTAAAGAAATACAGATTTGCATTGGGAAGATTACGGTGCTCTTCTCATAGACTGGAGATAGAAGCTGGTAGATGGCATAAGCCAGTCAAAACACCTATAGAAAATAGAAAATGTATACACTGCAATATTGTCGAAAATGAATTTCATTTTTTGTTTGAATGTCCCATATATAATGATTTACGGCATCAGTATTTAGAAAGTTATTATTATATCAACCCTAGTGTTCATAAAATGAGACAATTATTTCAAAGCACAAATGCTAAGTTAGTAAATGACTTATCTATTTTCACATTTAAGGCATTTGAATTGAGAAATTCTTTGTTATACTAATACTGTCATGCTATATTTGATGTTATTATGTTGCTAATTTAGATTTTATTGGCAGAGCCGCAGATGGGAGTTAAGCTTTGGGAGATAATTATGATGTTGCTCTTGTTACCTCGATATATAAAAATCCGCTGCGGCGTATTATTAGTCCCGCCTTTGTAAGGCGGTTCTGATGAGGGTCGCAGAGGGTGTTTATGTTGGTGGTACGATTTAAGGTGGAATCCTTATTATTTCTGGGCTTTACCCAACTGCCGCTATTATGTCAGATATGATGTGTTCTGCTGGAGAGGTGATGTAAGCAGTTCACTTTGGTTACCTGTGCTGCTCCCCGCAGGAAATACTGGTGATTAAGTGAGTGTCACAACTTCGCACATGGTTCCAGGGTAGGAATGTATATTCGTTGTATGTATTAATGTTTATGCTCAAGGGCCAATGGCCTATTGCTTCGAAAAATAAACTTATCTTATCTTATCTTATCTTATCTTATGTATATTTTTTTAAAACGGGGCATAATTCTGTAAGTACACGGCAAACGGAAAAAGAAAACAATATGGGTCTGCTTATTTTTATGGTCTACCCATCTATGATATATCAAGGCCACAGCAGTTATTGTTCTTGAGAAATAGCCCACTCATTATTATGTTTTATACAGATGAGAAAAGGGGAAATAACTCTGTAAATAGTGTATGTTTCAAAACGCAATCAACATCAGAATGATCAGCACATCATTTACTAAGAGTATACCAAAAATTAGAGTTTTAACGTCATACGGTTCAAAAGTTGTAAAAATGCCAAATTCAACAAAGGGGCATAATTTAGTCAGTTTTGACGGAATTTGTCCAAAAGTTAATCAGGCAATTTACACCTTAGCCCCAAGCAGTATGCCAAATATCAGCATCCTAGCTCCAACGGTATACCCAGTATTTTGGGAACAAACTTTATGTATTTTTTCGAAAAAGGGGCATAATTCTGTTAGTACGTGGCAGACGGAAAAAAATACGGATCTTCTAATTTTCATGGTCTACCCATCTTTGCCCCTAGCAGTATTCCAAATATGAGCATCCTAGCTTAAACGGTATTTCCAGGATTTTGGGAACAACCTTTCATTTATTCTTTTGAAAAAGGGGCATAACTCTGCAAGTATAAGTCTGATGGGCAAGAAAAAAAAATCTGTCCTGTAGTTATTTTTATATTTTACCTACCTATAAAGTATCAATGCTCCAGCAATTACGGTTGTTGAGAAAATGTAGTGTTACCTATGGACGGACGGACAACGGACGGGCGGATGGTCAGGCCCAAACCAATATGCCCCCTCAACTTCGAAGTTGGGGGCATAAAAATCCATGCCAAACCTACTTTGTCACAGAAACTTTGCCCGTGTGAACGAAGCTTAAATAGAGATGGCATGACTGATGTAGTTTTACACTGAACAAATACGAAAGAAAATACCTTTGATGAGTATCGTTTCATCGACTGACCCAACCCAAAAAGGTGTATCAAAATATGTCATGCTATCAATATTGGCCTTTGTCTTCCTAATGTCGACCAGTGTTCCGTTAGGTTTTAACGCCTCATTACAATATAGGGAACCGCCCTTGTAGTTCTTTTTATGAGATGTCACTCTTGTTTCAGAGCCATCATTACCTACAACAAGAAAAAAAGAGCAAAATTAAACGGTCATGATGTCCGTGAGTAGCTCTCTTGAGCCTAACATTGCATTGTCTTCATGAAGTTTGTATTAGAGCAGAAAGTAATCTTGAGCTAGAACTAAGGCTGTTACTCAATTTTTCCAATATTACCAAACATTCACAAAAATTTCTTATGATACGTCCGTCAAAATTTCATCTAATTGTCAGTCAAATGCATCTGGTCATTATGGAAAAGAAGTCATTTGAATGATTTTTACTAAACTTGAACACAACTGACCATCTTAAATTTCCGATGGCAACCGCTTTAGCTTTTCTTTGCTAACCAATTGCTCTAGAGACTGATTAAATATCTCACCCATGAGTATCTTTTTCTCAGGTGGATAAAATACCAAGAGCGCAAAAGAAAGAATTGTGATATGAAAATTCCCAATCTTCTTTTTTTCTTTCTTTCTTTCTTTTTTTTTTTTTTTTTTTTTTTTGCACAAAGGATATGTTGAAAATAGATCTAGTCCCAGATGACTCATTATCAAACTACCGAGGTATTGAAGGCATATAATGATTTAGCCCATCATAAACTTGGCCGGGACCTTGAGGCCACAAACGTACTGTGTAAGTTTGGTTATTGTTGCTAAAAAAACTGTAACCTCTGTAAGTAATGGAGCACAGACGACGGACGTTGAATGTTTCTAATAGCTCATCATGAGTATTTTGAGCACATACGAGCTAAAAGTTAATTGAGCCGCGACATGGCAAAACCAACAAAGTGGTCGTGCGGCCAGCGCAGACTCTGATCAGCCTGGGCATCCGCCCAGTCTGATCAGAGTCTTCGCTGTTCGCATGGAGTTAGCTTAGATCCTTAGCTACGCTTTAAGCGCACAGCGAAGACTCTGACTAGATGGAACAGAGGCTCAGGCTGATCTGAGTCTGCGCTGGGCGCACAACCACTTTGTTGGTTTTCTCATGTCGCTGTTCATAGATCTTTAGACAAGGTGGGACTTTGATGACAATTTCTGCCTTTTGTTGCCCGGTTCTGATAAGAGTCACATAATTTATTTCAAGTAACACCGGAAGTAAGTTTACATTTGTTGATTCTTACAGCCTTTGCAAGACGGATAATTTTAGGAATAATTCTTGTTTATTGGGTGTCATAATTCTATTACGCAACGGCCTAATGACACTGCTGTTTCTTCAATGATATAACACGGTCAGCTTTTATAGAGTGGTACCACTTTTTGACTTACCTTACGTATCCCTTTAAGAGCGAAATGGAATCAAATATTTCTAGTTACAATATTTCGTTTAACAAGCAGTTTCAGTTATATATATTAAGTTTTAGACCAAGGAGCGCAGAAATGCAAAATAAGATTGATTTTTAAAGCATTTTAAAGATTTATTCCCTTTATAATAATAACAAAAATGATTTCATGAAACATTCCATGCAATACCTCCGACATGGTCTAAGTATACATTTGAAATAGAGTTAAGATAATAAGATTTGATAAAAGTGACTTTAAACAAAAAAATAAGATAACTTGTTAAACGATCGCGGACCGCGCTTGAAATCGCATTGTTGAACAAAAATAATTTATTAATACGTCACAATCACGTGCACGAATAAGAAAAATACCTGTACATGATCACATGACACACGTGGTCAAAATCGATATTCTCAATATCGATAATCTTTCGTACAAACATTTTCCTATTATAAAGGCATAACGTACTAAAGTAGACCTTGCCATAAATAAAATCAGGGTCAATGCAGGGTCATTTTTTAAACTTTGTAAGGCTTGAGTCCCCAATGCTACATACAAAGTTTCAAGGTCATTGGCCTTTCGGTTCTGGAAACACCGATTTTTAAAGGGTTTTTACCATACACATGGGCTTGGCGGCCATCTAGGTCATGTGAACAAAACATCTGAACAAACTTTCATTTCAAGACGACTCCACATAAAATATGGCTTCAATCGACCCAGTGACTTTACGGGAAATGTTTGAAAATATTGACGGGCAACAGAATCTCAGTGACCTTGACCTACGGTCAAAGAATGACATATACCTTAGACTTAGGTAGTTTCTGAGAAATGCATTTTCCCATATAAAAGCATAAAGTACCCGAAGGTTGACCTTCCCGTAAGTTAGGTTAAGGTCAAGGCAGGGTCACCATTTGAACAAACTTTTAATGCCCAGGACCCAGTTGTATCAAACCGTCATTAAACTAATGACAAATTAACCGCTAATCTATCATTAAAGTCCTAACGACAAATTAGTTAATGACGGCATTAAGTCCGGTTGTATCAAACGTTCATTAAACCGTCATAAGTTAATGATGCGCTAATGACGAGTTTGTCATTAAGTCTGACGTCATCGGAACATCATAACGTGACGTTATTAAGACTGCGTGCTATTTAATTGGATTTTCGCGCACTGGTTAAGCAATTAAAAAAATTTGCCACCAGTATTATCTACTTATTCTTGAGTGCTTGATCTTTTTCTGCAATTGTTCGCACCGCAGATTTAACAACATTTAATATTGGTTAAAAAGTTTAACAAATAGAAAAGAATAATAATAAATAAATAGAAAATAAAATAAATAAAAAATTATCTCCCGATTTCATCGCAACGTTCTCCCTTCCTCGAAAAGATCAAATCAAATCAGAAACAGTTGCAGAATTAAATTAGTTTGTTGGTGGGTTGTTTGGGGTTAACGGCTCTTTGAGACCGTATTTCAGTCTATATCGAGCAAGCACAATTGGCCCTTGCCCTACTCTTATCCAAATGTGTAGGACGCCCCGGCACTGAAAGTTACCCAGCACCATCGCCTGACCCGACCACCCCTAAAATAAATAAGATAAATTCAAGTATATTACATTAAGGTGAATTGGTACACCTTCAGGGGAAGCAACATAAACATCCCCAATCAGCCTGTCGCCACTCCGAACCGGGACCAACTCCCAAAGGAAAGAGCGAAAAAAAAAAAACTGCTTTACTCAAAAGGCCCCTTCCAAAAGGGCCGTGCCAGCCGAGGAAAAAAAAGGAAGTCATAAAAGTTGCCTCCCCTGCTAGTGATCACTCGGTTCTATTTATGCCGTCACAGATTTACGTCATATGAATTAGGTGATCTAAACGACAGCATACCAGTAATTTATTTACGGTTTTAAGCAGAAGACTAGGATCTTTTTTTTAGCTCGCCCGTACGAATGTACAGGAGGAGCTATTGCACTACCCCGGCGGCGGCGATGGCGTCGGCTTTGCAAAATGTTAAAGTTTTACGTTAAAGTTTTTATGTGATGGGCAAGGCACTGTCGGGCGAGCTATCCTGTACCGCGGACAGGTCCTGTTTTTCTTTTTTTTCTTTTCATGGAGAGGGCAAAATATACCAGAAATACACATTGTAAATGGTAAATGATTCATCAGCAAATCTCGTTTTTATTCTTTTCATCGTCAAACCTGGCTTGGATTAATTTTTCATATTTTTTTCTATCATCGGATGCGGACTCTGAAATTGGAGGCTAGGGCTTGGCCCGCATGCTATACTTTAATAAAAGCACTGTATCGACAACAGAATACATTTACCAAAATATTTTATCTCGGGATAAGTAGACAAATCCATTGCCTTCTTCATGGGTAGCCCCCAAACCTGGTTTGGAAACTTGTTTTGTTTCGGAAGAAAGAACGAAATATCTAGAGAATGTGACGATGCTATAGCAAACACTTGGGTGTGCACCATGATTTATTTTTATAAATAATATTAACCGCGACACGAGAAAACCAACAAAGTGGTTGTGCGCCAAGCGGAGACTCAGATCAGCCTGGGCATCCACCAAGACTGATCAGGGTCTTTGCTAAGCGCTTAACACCTATTCTCAGAATAGAGGGTCAAGTGCCTAAATTTGATGTCCTGTAGTCTAAACACTTATAAGAAGTATAACCAACTGCTAATATACACTTTTACTCTGTGTAACAGATGTGTCTACCCTTTTACAATAACAGATTAAAACATTTTAATGACAAGGTTGTTCCATTATAATGGTTAAAAAAGGCAGAAAATTGAATAAACTGCATGTCGTTTTGCAGGGTACACATAACTGCGTCCTAAATGCTATAAAATATTTGCACTTACACTCAAAACGAAAGTTGCAATTAGTACCTAATATGTTTTCATTTAAAGCTGATACAGTATTTTATATATCACACTTGTTTGGCAATTTCTGTTTTCTTAGCAGCACTGTCGTGAAAATGCATGTAAGCTACGTTATGTGATTCTTAATGAGTCGCATGCAAGCAATAAAACATGGTCCACCTCAATATAAAGTAGTATTCCATGCATCTATGACTGTTCAAGTGAATAAACCACCACATGTACGAATGCATTGCATATCATGTAGAGCATTGCTGCTCTCAGCAGCACACCTTTATCAGAATGGATAAAGATGTAAGCTACGTTATCAGGATTCTGAATAAACTATAGGTCCCGAGCACTATTCGTACAAATCTACTATAGTTGCTTACACAGGAAGTGAAAATGCCTACAAAAATTCTTAGCCAGCCATTTCCGTGCACGAAATATGCTGAGCCACAATGTATGATGTAAGCTACGTTATGTAAGCTACGTTACTGGTGTTTTTATACTTAAGCTATTGATGCACAACAAAACTAAAGCATGTAAGCAAGGGCTTACGCATACCACCCACCAGCACCACCGCCTAATGAAACAAAGTGTCTTTGACGTACGAAATTACAAACGTTTTTATATACATATAGAGTAGTTACATTACTTGACATAATTAGACGCTTTTGGTTTAAACAGATCTGTAAATTGAGTCCAAAAATTGGAAATAAGCAGTGCTTATATTTAAATTCAGTACTTCTTACAGGTTGTTGAAACGTACTTACATGTATTATTGGTTGTTGAAACTGTTGTTGAAATGTTTAATTTCATTCAGGCAAACTTGATATCGAGTACAAGAGATATGCTTTTCTGGTATTGTAAGCTACGTTATGCTTTCAGTTTTCACTCAGAAGCTGTAACTGCTTCCATTTTTTGTAAGTATTTCCTTGATGATAATTCTATATATATAAATATTCATACCATTTTATAATAAAATACTCATAGGTAATGTACGTTCTACCATTCGATGAAAATTGAATTTAAAAATATTTAGAGACAAAATATATAGTAGTATATGCTTTCTATAAATTCTATTTGTTTAAAAATTATAGGACATGTTATGTTTCCCTTTTCTCCATGTAAAACAATAATTTATACATAAGCATATCACATAAAGTTACTTTAATAATGCCTGATGCACCGTGTGACTGTGCAATCCTATTATAGAGTAGTAAATAACGTAGCTTACTTGTTTATTTACCCTTGACCTTTGTAGTGAGATGCAGTTTCCCTAAAATGCATCCCGAGTGTACAGATTTTAAATTATGCTTAACAGTATATATCTTCATGTATAAAATAAAGAAACAATGTTTTTCCATAGAAAATTTTAAATTTTATTGTTTCTCTATTCTGAGAATAGGTGTTAAAGGGTAGCTAAGGGTCTAAGCTACCTCCATACGGACAGCGAATACTCTGAGGCCCAGGCTGATCTGAGTCTGTGCTGGACGTACAACCACGGAAAGTGAAGACTGTGATCAGACTTGGCGGATACCCAGGCTGACCTGAGTCTGCGCGGGGCGCACAACCACTTTATTGTTGTTTTTTTTTTTGTTGTTTTTTTTTTTCGTGTCGCGACTCATATGTTCTTGTAATAAGAAGTATTCAAATGTATTATTCCCCTTGTCTCTTCATGAAATTGTCGGTACAAATAGTAGTTTCGCGCCGCGAGTCATTGGATAGCACGTGATTTTTTTTTCTTATCCCATAAGATCTTTCAATACCAACCAGAACCGACTAGTGAGTCGCTTCAACATCGCCAGATGATTCTCAAGAGGGCACAACATACGTTTTACAGAAGAAAAAAATCATCCTATACCAGTGTCAGACGAAAATGCAGTAGTTTATTTTCTTTCTTTTTCTTTTATTTTTATTTATTTATTTATTTATTTTTTTTTTTTTTTTGAATCTAGAAAAACTCACATGTACATCTTCAATATGCTTGTGAAACTTTGCAGAGATGTTTGCAGAGAAAACAAATAAGTCGAAACTCATGGCCATTATTTCTCAAGAATTATTTTTTCGTCTGCAAAAAGTCACATGCACAACTTCATCGCAATTCGCTTGTAAGATCAGTGCATCGTTTCAAATTTATTGGCTCAAAACTGGGAGAGCGGTTGATTACACAAAGTTGCTACCCGATAGTTAGGCCTAACCTCAAAATTGTCTGAGTCGAAAACGCCGTAAGTTTGTAAACCTTATTTTTTAAATCCCAATGTCACATATACATCTTCAATATGCTTGTAACATCTCTGCAAAGTTTCAAATGATTGCTTGAAAACTTTGGGAGAGTCGATTATACAAATATTTTATGCGTGAAGGCAAGACAGACGGACGGACCGAACGGACAGGGGCAAAACATAATGCCCCCCACCCCCTGACTATCGTCACGGGGGCCTAATAAAGTTTATGTTGTTATATAAGCTAATTTGATTGCCAACCAAGAAAACACTTTTTGTCAGAAACCGAATCTCATTTTATTAGTTTAAAACTGCCCAAATACGGCTGTTTAAAAGGATGAAACTCTTGTGAAAACCTTTCAGAGATAACTTACAGTAAAATATTCCATGAATTTATACCATTTTGATGGCTTTCCGAACAACTTCAGTATTTTGTCTTTCGCAGGGATGTACAACTTTTCCTGTGTACCTCTTTCTGGTGTTTCTGTGCACTGTCTACTGTGACAAATTTTACACGTGCGAAAAGCATGCACAAATGCTGGTTGTGTACCTTTTTTTTAAACGGCAAATATTATGTGGCAAACTGCTTACTTTCTGTTGTGTCTTATCTATCTACTGCCTATAGAAAATAGTTTGAGCATAGAGCATGCGCGCACACATCAAGCTTTAGCTCAAACTCTGGCATGTGGAAGTTGAAAGAAAACAGTAGACTGGAAGCAGTGGTACAGCAATAGTTTTTGGGCAAGCACACAAAACGGTATATACCCCGCAGGCAAACAACGTTGAATCAATATTGATTCAACGTCGGTTCAGCTTCATGACGTTGAATCAACGTTGATTCAGTGTTGATCGAACGTTGTGTGCCCAATATGTAGGCTCCAAGAATGGGAATGTCATGCATAGAAAGGGGTACATACATTGCTGGCACGCACCGTTGATTCAACGTTGTAAGACGGATGTGTAGGCTCCCAAAATGGAAATATCAGGCATACAAATAGGAACACAACGCTGGTTCAACATTGTGTATCCGAGACGTAAGCTCCCAAAGGCATACAAAGGGGTACATACCCACCGTTTAATCAACTGTGTGTGTCCGATATGTAGGCTTCCAAAATGGGGTGTCATGAATATGAATGGTCACATTTCCTGCTGGACAGACAACGTTAATTCACCGTTGTGTGTCCGATGGTTAGGTCCGAGAATGGGAATGTCATCCGATAAAGGGTACATATCATGCAGGCATACGACACTTGTTCAGCGTTGTGTGTCCGATGTGTAAACTCCCAAAACGGGTATGTCATGCATACAAAGCGATACATACAATGTAGGCACGCAACGTTGAGTGATCGTTCAGTGTCCGATGTGGAAGATCCCAGAATGGGGATTTCATGTATATAAAGGGGCACATACCCTGCAGGCACACAGCGTTGAATCAACGTTGTGTTTATGATGTGTAGGGTCAAAGAATGGGAATGTCATATGACAAAGGGTACTTATCCTGCAAGCACACGACGTAGATTGAAGGTTGGGTACCCGATATGAAGGCACCCTAAAATTGGTATTGTATGCATACAGGGGTCCGTACACTGTAGGCACACTACATTGATTCAACATTATGTAGCCCATGTTCGGGCTCCTAGAAATGGAATGTCATCTTACAAAGGAGACATGTTCTGCAATTACGATGAACAACGTTGTGTGTCCGATGTGAAGGCTCCCAGACTGAAAGTGCCATGTATACAATGAGATACATACCCTGCAGGCACACGACGTTGATTCATCGTTGTGTGTCCTATGTGTAGGATCCAGGTATGGGAATGTCAAGCATACAAAGAGGTGCTTATCCTGCAGGCACACAACTCAGGCTCAACGTTTTAGCCTCGATGTGTAGGCTCCCATATGGGTTGTCGTGCATACAAAGGGGTACACGCTGTAGGCACACATCGTTTATTCAATTGTCAGAAAAAATCGTTGACGATTGTCAGAAAAAATCACCGCCTACCGGGACTAAGCAACCACCCAGTGGGTGTGTAGGCTCCCAGAGATCCAACAACCTTAGAAAGTTTAGTTCAATAGAGTTTATTGGTCATCAAGTCAAATCGGGTCATAAGTTCTATCAAAAGTCCTTCGATATTGATTGTGCGCTGCCTCTTGTCTTATGACGTCATCATGTCGTGAGCAGCTGGTCGATACGTTTCAAAACAAATAGGACTTCAATGATGTTTACATATTTTTACGATGCTATCGGGGAAGAAGCCAGTTTTTAAAGGTAAGTGTACCAAGCTTTGGATAACTAACAACTGCTGTATGATATTCGAATGGCTTTAGGTTCTTGCTCTGCATGGAAATGATTTCAGATCGAGGTAGCCTATCTGGTTTCTGTTCACAAATTTCCATCTCCTTCGCATTCTACATCGACCATGTTGTCTTTAAAATGGTCGCTTTTCCAAAATATCGAGGTCGAATCGAACGATGGCGGCCATCTTGAATTGCTTAATGACGGTTTAAAGATACCACTAGACCATCATTAATGAAGAGATAATGACGAAGTCGCGTCATTAAAAGTTTCATACAACCGAATTTAATAACGCGTTAATTAATGGCGGTTTAATGACGGTTTAATTTGTCATTAAATTTTGATACAACCGGGTCCTGGTCTTCAATGCTACATATAAAGTTTCCAGTTTATTGGCTTTTTTGTTCTGAAGTAGAAGATTTTTAAATTTTTAAGGGTTTTTGCCATTTATGGGAATGGCGGCAGCCTATTCATGTGACCAACATCGCCTGAATAAGCTTCCCGTGACACAAGCAGACTCCACACGAAATATGGTTTTAGTCGGCTAAGTGGCTTCAGAGGAGAAGGTGCTTGAAAAGGTTGACAGGCAATGGTTGAAAAAAATCATTTTAACTTCAGCAACAAAGTGTCTTCAGGGAGAAGAACTCTATAAGCGTCCAGCTTTCGTTCTAATCCCAAGCCTGTATTGTATACTATATATGTATGTATGTTACAATGTCTAAAATGAATAAAATATGTTTAAACCAAAGTGTCTTCATTTGCTATTTTAGTGCACCATATGTACCAAATATTACACCTTTCTTAGAATCCTTTCTGTAAGCATTTTCCCAAATAAAAGCATAACCTACAAAGGTTGACTTTGCCATACATTAGGTCAAGGTCAAAACAGGGTCATCAATTGAACAAACTATAATCAGTCTGAATTCAAAATGCTACATTCAAAGTTTCAGGGTAATTGGTTTTTCGGTTCTTTCAAGAGTGTTTATCATATATTAACATGGCGGCCGTCTTGGTAATGTGGCCAACACGAACTGAACAAACATGAAATATGGCTTCAACCGAATCAGTGGCTTCAGAGAAAAGATGTTTGAAAATGTTAACGGATTACAGAATTTCAGTGACCTTGAACAGAGGTCAAAGAATGACATTGACGTTTAGCAACATTATATCCGCATCTGCTTATTTAGTTAACCATATACACCTGCTTATTAAGTTAACAATGTGTACCAAATATTATACCTGATAGACTTAAATAGTTTCTGAGAAATCCACTGGTTTCGCGTTTTCTAAACACATAATGTCCCAAAGATGATCTTGCCATAATTAAGGTCAAGGTAAACGCAGGGTCATTACTTAAATAAACTATGACGGGCCCGAGTCCCCGATGCTACATAAAATGTTTCATGATCGTCGGTACATCGGTTCTGGAGAAGAAAGGTAAACCATAATAAGAAGGAATGTCATATGCAATATCAGAGTTCCAAAGTTCAAGGTCAAGGTCAGAGTCTGGGGTCAGAGATTAAAATACGTCTTGGCAATTACTCGGAAAAGTACCAAAGCAAACCTCATTAAAAATTCACAAACAGATAAAGCGTAGTGAGAAGTTATGCCAAGCACAAGACATAGATTCTCACATGCAAGGTCAAGGTCACAGTCAAAGTTTTTTTTCCTTTTTTTTTTTTTTTAACAATTGCTATTTTAATGACGTCGTGAAAATATGATGGTTTGACTTTATTACAAAAATTATAGCTTTCAGATATCCGCATTGATCGATATTGCTCTGCAGTCCGTTGAGGCATTGAAATAAATTCCATATATTAAAAGCCATTAAGAGGTCTATAAATTTGTACTATACTTTCTGCCCAGTCTCTAGTCGCATTACGGTTGAATTGATGGAAACCTTAATTTTCATAAGCTGTTGACATCTCCTTTTTTTATTTCACGTGAAAATTGAAATTGAGAAACAAAAACGGCTCCGAAAACTATATCCCAAATTTTGATATATAACTATATCCCCTACACCGACACCATATTTTTCACATATCGTGTAAATTTGTCAGTCAAAGGTTGGTGGTCAAGTCACTTTTCCTTGAATGACTAAAACGCAATCGAAGCAAATTTGATTCAACTTCATGAAAATAAAACAGTATGTCACAATCATTTTTTTTTTATTTTAGAGTAAGGTAGAGGTAGTGGATGGATGGTCAATCGGACGGACAATGGATGGTTACTCACGAAAATGGCTTACCATGGTTATAATATGCTTAGGTGAGCTAAACACACTAAAATGAAATGGAGACAAAGAAAAAAAAATTAATACAAATAAATATATGTGATGGCAAAATTACTTACTTGTACATATAACATGCAAGTCATTATCAGGTGGAAGAGAACTGATTATGAAATTAGAGACCAGTCCTGAAATACAAAAAGAGGTGTTGTTATTCTAGATACTTAAACACAGTACAGAGCATGAAACTATAATTGACACTGCAACTGGTCAGAGAGGTTTCAACGATTAATTTCTGCTGTGCACCTCACTCTCAAGATACCATGCAGTGAAGATGCTTATTACAGGTTGCTTGCTCAAAATAAAGCTGACCGGTAAGACAACGGCACACAGGCAGCACAAGCCGGACAAACATGGCAACTATATTTGACATTTCTCACCTTTTCCCGTTTACCGGCCGCAAATTACCTGTCCACCGCCATATTATATTTTACATGAAATTTTAACGGACATGCTTAGTTGAATCATCAAAACATTAATTTTGATTAATCTTAGAACATTTGTCATGGGCCCAGGTTCACAATCATGCCTTAAACATAAGGTCATCCTTGGATTTAAGATTGAAAATATCATGTGTAAATAAAAGGCTTACAAAAACTGAATTTATTTGATTTTTCTTCCGTTTTACAGTTCCATGATAGTATTTAGGAGAATCACGAATAAACTGATTATTAATCAGATTTAAGTATAGAGTTTCTAAGCAAGAAATGTTCCACCTTAGGTTGTCTGTCACTTTAAGGAATGATTGTGAACCTGGGCTCTGATATAATAAGATCCAGCCTTTTAATAGCTTTCTAATGGCATAAAATTTAAATCATTTGAACTGAATTTACTCCTGTCAAAGTCGAGTCAAAGACAATCCCTATCATTTCTTTTTTAATATATGATATACAGGAGAAATACGCAAATTTGTTGACTCTGGCCTCTTTTGACTGATAATAATGTGGCTATCTTTTTGTTTCTCAATATTGTCCTCATATCAAGCGATAAAGGAATGAAAATTACGCATTTTAACATAACTTTTATCTGATCAAATATCTTGCCTGTCAAATTGTTACTTTTTTATAACGTTCTGCGATACATTTTTGCACTACACATCGTGTGTAAAGTCGCAGAGGCAGGTCAGTTACAGGGATTTAAATAAGAGTAGGTCTTCCAAGAATGTCGCCCTGAATGAATGAATGAATGAGTGAATGATAGAATTTCCAGTTCTTGTGGTTTTTTTTTAAATTATTAAAACGTATTTATGCGCGGCATAATCATTAGTTCATAGTCAATCATTTTTTTTTTCGTAAATTATATATTATTTCTTAAGTTCGTAATTTGTATTTATCGGCATTTTTGCAATTTGTTTCAAGCCAGTAAAATCAAACTGTCTTCGTTCTTCAAGCGGGCAGCAAAGACTCTGATCAAACTTGTCGGATGTCCGCTGAATGCTCTGATTCTTCGCTAGGTGCACAAGCTACATTGCTGTTTTTCCCACAATGAAACAAAACTCTATTTTTGAGAAGTTGGAATTTAAATGGCTACCTGCCTTTAATTAAAGCATTAAATTGTTGACATTATATCTAAACATTTTGCGAAAGCAGTTTTGATAAACCATGGGATTTTTCAGTCACATAAGCAATTGTTGGAAGGAACAATTTAGTATACGACTGTACGTGTTTTAATCCAAAGATTTCTACTCTATATAACTGTGATTTGATGCTCATTGAATCACTGTAAGTTGTGGCTTAGGTCCATAAATCATTCGCGCTCAGCGCTTGAGATACCCGGTATCTTCACAACTGACCCGGTATCTTCACAAGCAGATATATCATATATACTACTCAAAAGAAATTTTACATCACTATATGATTTCCCGTAGCAAAAGGTATACACGAAAGGCATGCCCGCGTTTTGCTTTTATGGTTTTTGTAACTCGCACATTTATGTCTCTGCAAGCACCTGACAAAATTTTGGACAGAGCTGCCCACCGTCGGGGTAAAAAAATGTTTCTGACTAGTGGTATTGGCGCTTAACCACACCGTATGGGATATCATCCTGAATAAGGCTTTTACACTTTAAAATCCTACATCTACCAAGACGAACAAAACCGAAGACCATCTTTTCACATTTATAATACCGAAACATAAGACTGTTAATCATACAAAAGAATCATGTGTTTCATTGCTACCACATACGGACCTTTAGACAGGTGCAATATGATTGTTTGCATTAGCTCTATGGAAAAAAGTAAGGTGATGCAAAACTTCTTTTCAGTAGGATATATATTACACAATAAGTCGCTGTTTGTGCTGATCTGATGCTTAAATTGGTATGCTACCGTAGAAAAACAGATTGTAAAACAACATAATTATTATGCACGACAGTAATCAGGCATTCAGTACTACATTAGACCGATTTATAGTCCATGTTTTCACGCTTCCTGGTTCATACTTCACAGTTCAATACTATTAATTACGAAGTATGAACTATGGAGTTTGAAGTGTGAAATATGAACTACGAAAGACGAACTGTGTGGAGTGTGTAGTTTGAACTATGAAAACTGAAATATGAACTATGAACAATGTAGTAAGAAGCGTTAAGTATGATTTTTGGTTGGTTGGTTGTTTTTGGGTTTAATGCCCTTTTAAAACAATATTTCAGTCTACATCGGGCCGTCTCCCAAAGAGAGGGAGAAAGAGGAGAGAAGTGACAGACGAGAGAAAAAATGTCCAAACAACCCCACACCCACACCTACTGTAAGCACAGTATGCCCTTGCTCTTCTTTTATCGAAATCAGTAGGACGCCCCGGCACGGGAAGTTATACCCTGCACCATCGCACCACCCAACCACCCCCTTGAGTGTGAAGTATGGACTGTGAAGTATGAACTGTAAAGTGTGAAAATGGATAAGGAAGTGTGAAGTATTAACTGCAAACCAATAGAAGTGAAGTATGAAATTTAAAAAATGGGCTATGAAGTGAAGTGCAAAGTACGAACTGTGAAATATGAACAGTGAGACATGAATAATGAAATAAGAAGTCATCATAGTGTGATGTTTCAGAAAGATCAGTGGCGACTTCACACTTCATAGTCCATACGGTTCCATACGTCACACTTCACATTTCCTACCTCAAGGAAGTTTATCAATGTTGTTGTTTGTTATATCCGTTTATCTGTAGTCTTAGTAAAATCTGTTTGTTTTGTCTGTATATTTTTATTCATTCTGATGAAACTTTTACATGAGGAAGATTTGTTCATTTTGCTATCCGTTTGCACTGCCTTAATTTTTTGTTGTAAGGCCTACATTATATTACCATTCCCGTTTGGTGTCGTGAATGGGATGGGGAATCTGACTGTATCATTTCCTGATCATTGCAGTTTTATACTACCATGAGTCCAGGGGCCATATTTATAAAATGACTTAAGTCGTAGCTATGCTGTTGCTAAGGCTAAATTTCTATGAAGGAGATTCCCTACAACTATGAAATTTGCTCTGGAGGAACAGTCTTTTTAGACTTTTAGACTGTTCCTCCAGAGCAAATTTCATAGTTGTAGGGAATCTCCTTCATAAAAATTCATTCCTAGCAACATCAGAGCAACCACTTAAGTTGTTTTATAAATACGGCCCCAGACCAACAGACACTAAAGTAGTTCGACACCTAAAACCATTAATTCTCCATTTGCCCAAATTGAAAATTAATGGCTTTTAGGTGTCCCAATTCTTAAGCACATTAGCGTTACATAGGTCTACATGTAGCACATAAGGATGTTGCGTCCTTAAGGTGCACTGCTATACTTCCATGTTTTGTTCCGCCATTTTTCCAAAGGAGATAACTTTTGTAGCTTCCTGTTTGCTTCCCTGGATGATGATGCCCTTCAAATATTGAGTCCTACTCTTACAGAAAACACTTAAAGGAACTGCTGCTAGAGAGCAAATTCATTCATTTAAGAGTTTACTATATTCAGAAGCAAAATAAAAATGGCAGAGTTACTTACCCTGAAAGTGTTTTAATTCTACTTTAAAAGTGTATGATACATCTGAAAAGCGTATTGAAGCAAAGTGTAATCTGAATGAATTTTAAAAAGGAAACTGCAATCAAAACCAATATTTTCCAGTTACGATTTTGAAACTGCATTGCAAATATAAGATATAGAAGCATACCACTTCCAGAGCGCCCCTCAAGGCCATAGAGCCACCCAGCTTCTCCGTCAAGCTCTTTTAAAGTTTTCTTTATGTTGTAACTGGCCAGAGATTCGTTACTTGCCATTGATTGGTTAACATTTGTATCACGACATATCTTGAGACCCCCTAACCATGTGGCGTTGTTCGCTCTGCTGACGAAAATGGTTTTCTCTTCGCCTGTGACAAATAAATAAAAGCACGCAAATAAATAATTGATTTCCCACCACTACAAACCAATTTTCTATTTTGCTTAAGTTATTTTTTTTATCTAAATATTTTATCAATTTTTATTCCCTTTCACAGACTCTTTTGTTATTACATACATGTTAATAGCCCTCGCACAGAGACAGGTAATTTCCGTGCGGCAAAATTTTAATCACCACAGGCCATAGGAAGACCATTTATGGTAAATTTCAGAAAAATCCCTTTGGGACACGACTACGTGGGACAACATTTCGATCTTTATTGGACACTTTCATCATTTATTGTTAAGTTCAGAAAACTCTGTTACAAGTCTGATTTAATATCATCCTAAAATAAATTCTGAAGGAAATTTTCTTCTCTATGACAGGAAGCATCTTTGATCATTGTCTTTATTGTTTGTGCATGCCGAGAGGAGCTCTTCTCCAGCCACATGGCTTTCACGTTGCCATGTCAACCTC
This sequence comes from Ctena decussata, assembly GCA_963989385.1. Classification (NCBI taxonomy): domain Eukaryota; kingdom Metazoa; phylum Mollusca; class Bivalvia; order Lucinida; family Lucinidae; genus Ctena; species Ctena decussata. The sequence goes on from OZ022504.1 coordinate 57,258,113, forward strand.
CATATCATTGCCTTTTAATCCTCATTGCTACATTTGTCCCAAGAATAGCCTATCGGTGTTAATTTTAAAACGTTCCTGCTTTGTAGTACAGCAAATACTGGATAAACGTTCAAAATAATGAAATTTTGCCAATAACATGTTTCAACTTAAAAACTCGTCATGCATATCTTAAATATGCCTGTTGCAGCTATGCATAGTTTCAAACTGATTGTCAAGAAATATATTTAGACCCTGGTTGCCTGATACTGTAATTATTCAGCTAAAAACAGTGTTTTTTCTGTCTCTAGAATGACCACAAATATCCAAATCAGTTTTTTGACATTCTGCTATAAGATGGGATTTCCTTCTGAAAAAAAAAACCCTTCAAAAATCAAACTCTGTCTTAAAATCCAAAAAATCTAGATTCGTCTTATAAAAACTCACCTTATAACCGGAGAAATCGGTAACACATATCCTGTAAATGTGTAAGTTTTGGAACATTTTTTTCAGGTTTGTAACAACTGGTCAACATTTCAAATATTTGATTGAAAACTGCCTAAAGTAAATATACACTCAAACTGAGCCTCTTAGACACCATCGCTACGAGAATTGGAACAACAACCCACATCCCATCAACATCATGGAAAAATAATAGAAACAACACGTGACAGCTCTCACTGTACCATATTTCTTAAGTTGATAGACGAGGAGTTTCCCTTCCAAAACTATCTAAAAAATGTAGATCCGTCTTATAAGACAGATCTAGATTTTTGGGATTGTTTGAGAAGGAAAAAAAACAACCCCCTGTCTCAGTGGCACGCAGAAAAACTGATTGAGACATTTGAGGTCATTCTAGAGATAGAATAGCACCGTTTTATAGCCAAATAAGCCTGACAGGTAGCCACTGAGCTGGCCTCCATATGAACAACAAATTGTCCGAGAGTAAGGGACAAACATACAAAACAAAAATGTAAATGTTGCCGAGGACTGAGAGGAATTAAATTGGTTTCGACGCCTCAACCCCCGCCCAAAGTCGGAAATTTTTAATTGGGTCGAAACTTGTGACGGAAAAATGAACCCCTATCATGTACATTTTTATGGGTCCTGGATAGCACAGGGTTATGTCCCTCGCATGTGACAGCTCGCCTGGGCTCAATATTCGGCGTCATCTGGCAGAATATTCGTACTTCGTCATCTAGGTTATTGAGTTTCGTCTTGGACAGGTAAATCTCCAGAGATCTTTCGGTTGATCTCCGAAACTTAACGACAGTATGCGATAATCGCAGGTGTCAAGGTATTTCCTGAGGCTAATATTCTTATCTCGATCATGATAAGATATCGATCTTTATGACTTTAATTGAATATTGATCACATTTCTTGAGTCTCTTAGAATAGTCAGACTCATGCATAAAATAATCATGGTAATGTAATTAAACCTTTTGGATTTGCTTTGCAAGATGCTGTCTGAACACATCATGATGATATTTTACAATGATAATATTAATAATAATAATGATAATAATAATAATTATCATTATTATTTCAATTATTATTATTATTATTATTATTATTATATTATTATCCAAAGATGTTTGGAATTGTCACCTCCAGGAATCCAAAATGATTTTGCAGCCAATAAGGGGGGGGGGGGGGGGGGGGGGGGGGGGCTCGGGGGGGGGGGGGGGGGGAAAGAGGTGCTATTGGTTATTTACTAACAGTTCATGTCATTAGTCTCATAATTCAATGATAATCAAAATTAAACGTGACTAAATTCTCTCTCTCTATAAAACATTAAATAAGACACAATGTATATTTGATTCAAACATAGAATTTAAGTCCAACATTGTCAAGAACAATAAATAAACAAATACATAAATTGTATGTCACACAATTGTATAAATGAGGGTTTCGTTAGAACAGTCAAGCAAAAATATGATTAATTGCACAAAATTTTGATTCAAAAATAATAATAAAAACAAAGTCTTGTGAAAATAAGTTTAGTTAAAATTTCGTGATGATAAAAACCTATAATCTAATGATTGAGTAAACATTATGCATTTATTTTATCGTTAAAGAGAACACATTTTTTCCACGTCCTGACAAAACGAACAAAGTCGCCTAGCAAAGATTCAGATCAGCCTCGGCATCCACCCAATCTATCCAGTCTCGCTGTCCGCAAAGAGATAGTTAAGACCTAAGACCGTATGCTATCTTGTAAGCGCATGTCCAGGGCGGATGTCCAGTCTGATCTTAGTCTTCGCTGTCAGCATGGAGGGAGCTTAGACTCTCGGCTCCCTCTACGCGAAAAAGGAAGACTCTGCTCGGACTGCTGAATCTACGCGAAGCGCACATGCCACCTTATTAGTTTTGGCGAGTCGCGGCACATATATTTCACACATTCTTACGTTTCGTTAATCCAGTCGAACCGCGATACGACAAAACCCACAAAGTGTCATGTGGACTACGTGAAGACTCAGATCAGTCTGGGCATATGGCAGGTCTGATCAGTGTCTTCGCTGTGTACTTAGCTGTGTAAGGGTAGCTAAGCTATCTCCATGCCACCAGCAAAAACTTTGATACGACTTGGCGAATGCCAAGGCTGATCTTAGTCATTGCTAGGCGCACACGCCACTTTCTTGATTTTTTTCGTGTCGCGACTCAATCTAAATACTGCCACAGTTATACGCGTGCCGTGTCAGTAATAGTGTATATTCTCAATTTGATTAAATTTGACATTGAGTAATATTTGAATTGTAATAAAATGAAATTGATGAAACTGGATCAAAATAAGGTTATAAATTTTAAAATAATAATAAACATGAGAGATCAAACTTGCTACAATAATAGCTTTCCTTGCAATTACGGATTTGTATAATGCATTAAATAGCAGAATGAAACAAATGAATAAAAAACATACATATAGACCTTCTTTGTAATTTAAAGTATACGTTCTTTAAGATATAATAAAAAATCAACAAATAAACATAACTTAAATGCTGTAGAAAAATAGTGTTCTGTTTCCTACTAACAAAATTATACTAAATCGCTAGAGACCGCCAAAGTTTTATCTTCGAGGAGCCCCTGTAGCTCAGTAGGCTTAACGCTGACCCGCTGATCTAGCGGTCCCAAGTTCGATTTCCGAAGGCGGAAACCTTCTCAGACGTAAAAGGGTTCCATTACACAACCTGTCATTATCGCCCTTCCATCAGCCTCTCGTCATTATAACTCTCATAGTGGACCACAGGTTTTCTTCTTTAGTTTCCGGAATTCACCCTCATTTAGTAATTTGTAATATACGTTTTGTTTGGGTTTTAGAGTTAACTGCATATTGAATATGCAGATAGTGTGGCTTTTTGCCTCACATTAATAATTACATAAATGAGCAACAATTGAGCAAAAGCCTAATTTCTAAACATACCGACATTACTAATTGGCATTATACAATCAATTTATATCGTGTCTTTCAGTTCGGCACCAGTGATACCAATTATTTCGCCAATTTAAAGAAGTTAGCCGACACGCTCTTCATATGATTGCTAATAAGACCAAAGAATATCGGCATCAGTTATAATTGTATTTCACCAGCGCGGTTTCGTTTCTATTCTAACATCAGAAACCAAAAACGTTCTCTAGTGCAGCTCTGGACCAGAAAAATAAAATAAAAACTAAATAAATATACTTTTATCTTTCAGTTCGCGCAAAATTTAGACACAGTACTGGATAAATCTACATTTTGAATAATTCATTCACTTGAAAATTCATTTCATATCTTATCTTGTTAATCTCCGCCTGGAGCTATTACCTGAAAGCCGGAGTCGTGTCCTAGCGTCGCAATTTACGGAAACGCACGGAAACCATCGGCAAAAAAAATAATCAACTAAAATTTTACAAATATTGAAAAAAAGACCATTTTATCATTTAGCTACACTAATAAAATTTATACCAGATGAAAATATACTCTTTCTTCTCATCTGATCTATTCGTGATGCATAACATTTTGTATCAATTTGATTCGAAATAAGTCGTTGAATTCATGTGCCCTACTGGTTTTACGGAGATTTTGTTATTTGTTTTAATTAATTATGTACCTCTAGAAAATCACCCCAAAAAAGACCATTTTGTACTTGTGCTAGAATCAAAATTAAAACACAGTATTAAAGATGAAGAATTTTACTTTCTGATACCGTTTGTGATGTAAAAATATGTTAAGAAAAAAAGAAGTTATTACGTGATAATGAAACTTTCCCTTATTACTCGTATATGTCAAATTGGCTCACACCTGTAGAAGTGCTAGTACGCAGTTTCTTCACTATGTGAAATGAGACAAGACAGTGTTCTGCAATTCAAGGTTGGGGCTTTCCCGGGAATGCGTTTATTTGTCCGTTGGGCTTTCTGTGTGATCGAAGAAAAGTAAAGTTTAAACTAGCTCATATAAATGTTTGTTATGTTTTTGATTAATGTTGAAAACTGTAGAAGAAAGTGACAGTGGTCAGGCCCCAATGTAAAACCTTTTTCGTGCTCAACTCAGCTGAGCATGAAATTTTCTCTGCTGATAAATATGAAATTGTCCTCAGGTATTGTACCTCTTGCTTTCCATGTAGTTTTTATCAGTTCAGTGAACTTGATAAATTTTCATTGGTTTAAACCAGACATATGACATGACACGCATAATCGACCAAACGGCAAAATCTCGCAAAAAGACACGTGATGTACTTTTTACATCGGGCGCTTTTTCATTGGCCCAAAATATTGTCATCGTGGGAACAGAAAAGTCGAACCCGCAAAATATGCGCACTATTAGTTTCATTCATGTATTGCCGAACGGGCACACGGCGTTAGATTGACATCGAATCAACGTTGATTCAACGTCAATACGTTGAATCAACGTTGATTCGATGTTGATTAGACGTGTGTGCCCAGACAGACCTCATGCAATCGGGTATCTTTCTTTACGTTGTCAAACTTTGCTGTTTCCAGCATATTGTTATATAAAACGATTTCTGAGACTGCAAACAATATTGTCTGTCAATGTACTCAGTATTATTTAAAACTATTACGATTAGCCTATCGCATTAACATATACAATTTTTGCGTACGTATTCGAGGCTTACTACCAAAGCTGTTGTAAATAATGGGACGTGAATGGTTGTTTTTCACAATATTTTTGTGTTTTCGTTATTGTGTTTTTTGTGCATGTAACGCCTCCGTAACAACAATAATGATCTTTTCCATAGACTATCTACACATTTTGCCTAGGAAACAACTTTTATATCGTGACAGTTCAGAATGTCCTATTGCTGCCCGTTTTTCTATTTTCTCTTTATTGTATCTGTATAACCCCAAATGGGAGTTGACTTAGTTGCATATAGGGCAGCAATAGGTATATTCTATTTAGTTACGCATAAAAGATTGTCTATGAGGAAAGCAGGTTTTAATCTGTTATTATCACTATATTCTGTGTTTACCATATTTGTGTTGCTTTTTCTCCGAAATTTCGTTAAAAATGATGACTTCACACTTTATAGGATAATAATATTGCTAGCTTGTATGGATGTAGAACTAAATCCTGGCCCGTTATCTGTTGGCGTCAATTCATTAGACATTTTCCATTTAAATACACGAAGTATACGAAACAAAATTGATTATTTAAGTGACATTGTAGATTCATATCAAGTTTTATGCTTGTCCGAAACTCATTTGGATCCAAACATTCACTCTGATACTTTATTATTCGAAGGATTTGATCCACCTATACGGAAAGATAGAACACATAATGGTGGGGGTGTTATGATATACATGTCAAATACTTTGAAATGCACTCGTCGTGACGACTTGGAAGATCTGCGATTTGAAACCATTTGGGTAGAGGTAACATTAAAAGCTCAAAACATTTTGATCTGCTGTTTGTACCGCAGCGACTTTAATGCTTCCCAGTCCTTATTTGTATCGGAATTACAAAATAGTATTGAAACTGCATTAGATTATACCCCATATGTTATACTCACAGGTGACATGAATATAGATTTTATTAATTTTACAAACATGCAATTGAGAGATTGCCTGTCACTTTTTAATTTAACAAATGTTATTAACGAGCCAACAAGAACAGTCGGGCATTCGTCTACATTGATTGATCCAGTTCTAGTAAGTGATGCATGTACAGTTTTAGATTCTGGTACGCTGACTGTCGATAATACAATAAGTGACCATAAAGCAACATATGTTTCTGTAAAAATATTTGTAAGTACGTCAAGAAGCTACTACAGGGAAGTATGGAATTATAAAAAGGCAGAATTTAATCGACTAAATAATTTAATTGAATCGTATGATTGGAACTCTGAAATTAACGATCAAATGCATATTGACGAAGTGTGTGAAAATTTTACAAATACATTCATTAATTTCTGTAAAATATGCATTCCTTTTAATAAAGTTCTAATCCGACCAAATGATAAGCCATGGTTTACATCCGAACTAAGGTACAATATTCGTTTGCGAGACAGGCTAAGAAAGCATGCATTTAAAACGTCAAATGATATTGACAAAATTCGTTATAAAACCCAAAGAAACCGTGTTAACAACATGAAAAAATATGCCAAAGAAAACTATAACAGTAACTTAGAAATTATTATATCGAATAAGGATAATGGAAACAAAACTTTTTGGCAAGTTATGGGGCGGTTTATGGGTAAAAATAATAATTCGACCACCATTCCACCATTACGCATATCAGGCAACAACTATGCTTTTACAAATAAGGAGAAAGCCGTGTGTTTAAACGATTTCTTCTGTTCTATTTCCTCTGTTGACGACAGTGCTAATGATTTACCGAATTTCGGAAACAAAACTGATTCTGTTCTTTCTAATATATCTATTTCTCAAACAGATGTTAAAGATATCCTAAGTTCACTTATAGTAAACAAAGCGAGCGGTCCAGATGAAATAAGTCACAGAATGTTGAAAAATACTTGTAATACTATAGCTAAACCGTTAAGCATGCTTTTCAATATTTCCATTCAGCAAAAAATATATCCTAATATCTGGAAGTCAGCAGTCGTCATGCCTATTTTCAAAAAAGGTGATAAATCTGAAGCAAGTAACTATAGACCAATTTCATTAATAAGCTGTGTAGGAAAAACTTTTGAACGAATAGTATTTAAAAATGTATACAATCATTTGATAGCGAATTCTCTCATTTATAAATATCAGTCAGGATTTTTACCAGGACATTCAACTGTCCACCACCTTACTGAAGTTATACATCATACATGTTTAGCGCTGGAAAATTATGAAACAACATGTCAAATTTTTTGTGACATATCGAAAGCCTTCGATCGTGTATGGCATCGTGGTTTGATTTTAAAACTTGAAAAATACGGTATTCACGGAAATCTTTTGGCATGGTTTGTAAATTATCTGTTAAACAGAAGTCAATGTGTATGCATTGATGGGGCATATTCTCCAAAAAAATATATCACAGCAGGAGTTCCTCAAGGTTCAGTGCTGGGCCCTATGCTGTTTTTAATATACATAAACGACATATCCGATGACTTGACTGGTATGACTCGTTTATTTGCCGATGATACTTCCCTGAGTTTTTCGTCTATTAATCCTCTTGAAATCGAAAGGGTATTGAACGAAGACTTAACAAAACTTAGTGCTTGGGCAAAAAGATGGCTTATAACGTTCAATGCTCAAAAAACGGAAATAATGGTAATTTCAAATACATATAATGGTCATAATATCGAACTGATAATGGATAATACCGTTTTGCAAATAGTCAACGTACATAAACATCTCGGTGTTGTACTATCGTCAAATAACAAATGGACTAGTCATATTGATACAATAATTCAATCAGCGTCCAAACAGATCTCTTTTCTTAGAAAACTTAAATATAAATTTTCAAAAAACTCATTAAATAAAATTTATTGCACATATATAAGACCTCTTCTTGAATATGCAAGTGAGGTATGGGACGGATGTAACCAGACTGACGCAGACAGACTCGAAAAAATACAGCTAAACGCAGCGAGAATTGTAACCGGCTTACCAATATTTTCTTCATTAGCATCTCTCTATTTCGAAACTGGATGGGAAACGTTAGCAGATCGACGGAAAAGTAAAAAACTTAATCTTATGTATAAAATGGTTAATAATGACTCTCCATCCTACATGTTAGATCTCCTCCCTAATAGAATTCATGAAACATCTAATTACAACTTAAGGAGTGGAGAAAAAATTTTGAAGTACCTTTCTCGCGGTTATGTTCATATGAAACTTCTTTCATTCCGTCTACTTTAAAACTATGGAATAAATTAGATATTGATATTCGTAGCTGTGCGACTTTATCTGCATTTAAAACTAAACTTCGTAAACAAATAAACAAAGTAAACGATTTTTTATCAGTTGGCGATAGGAAATATAGTATCATACTAACTAGAATTCGACACAATTGCAGTAGCCTAAAAGCAGATTTGCACAGAATAAACATTGTTCCAAATTCAGTATGTGCTTGTGGGACTGATGTTGAAAATGCTGAGCATTACTTCTTTTCCTGCACACTATATGATAATCAACGCGATAGTTTATCGGCGACTCTAAATTTCATTCCGTTCGTTAACTTAGATTTATTATTGAATGGTGGATCAGAGCTTAGTTACGACCTCAATAAAACAGTTATACTTGCTGCCTTAAAATATATCAAAGATACTCGCAGGTTCACATGAGCTGATATCCTAATTTCATCCGTATTAAATTCCATGTTACCTGTTAGTTCAAAGAAAGTAGCTTTTATGTGGAACAGAGCATTGTTGAATGTTACGGAGTAGTAATAATAAAAATGTATTTCCGTTCAAAAAAGTATCATATTTACCATTGTACCATTTGTAGATTACTTGTCACATTTAGGGAGAGGACTATATAATGTTGTGTATAACTTGTGTCCAATCCCTTTGTCTTTTTGCAATAAAATATGTTTAATCTAAATGAAAATGCCAACTAATTGGCATTTTCATATTTATAAGCAGAGAAAATTATTAGCTGGCATTCTCATATTCATCGGCAGAGAAAATTTCATACTCAGCTAAACTGAGCAAGAAAACAAATGTACAAATCAGCAATTTGTTATTTATTATTAGCAGGTAAAATTTCATGCTCAGCTGAGTTAAGCGTGGAAAAAGTTTTATAACTCGACACGATCCATTTCCACATGTGTCCTACTCTAACACCAAATGAGCAAAGAAATCAATAAAGACGGAACAAAAAGCCTGACCAGTGAAAAGCCAAGAGATCAGCTATTTCTCATAAAATTAACATTCATGTTCACGGGACCCCTTTTTTACGACATATGCCCCTGGACTATTAGGTGTCCACGAAGGTTTCCTAAATAATGAACAAAAAGTCAAAGATTAGTAGAAAGCCGACAAACGTTGACATTAATTATAACGGAGTGGTTATTTACAGTTAACTGTAAATAGCCAATAAACGTTAAAATGGCTATTTACAGTTGACTGTCAAAAGCCAATAAACGTTAATATGGCTATTTACAGTTAAGTTTCCTCAAAGTCCTTTATTGAAGCCCACCCGCCTTAATTTAATATTAAGACGGACGTTAGATAAAGAATCACACAGTCATTTTAAAAAATGGAAAATTGTGTCGCTTGATGAAATTGGATTCCTTTAAAGTGGAAGAACAAAGTCTGCGTAGAACACAGAAATTTGTGAGTTAGTGTATGATTTGTTTTACGAAATACAAATTTTCCGAATCTGCCTATAACCTTATGGCCCATGTTCCTTCTTTCGAATGTGTTCTCTGCTCTTGTAGGAACTCTTCTAGATTTTAATTTCCAACAGAAAATACATTCAAGTTCCGGTTTAGTTGGTAAGATGTTTAGAGGAGCAGCTGCTAGATAAAGGTGTGATGCCAAAGCCGTTTACAAATAGTTTCATTTATGATCATGTGATACGGTGCGCCTGAGGTCTTCGGTTTGAGTCCGAGTCGGGCCACGAGTTTGTTTCCTTCAGAAAGTAATGAATTCAAAAAGGTGAAACATTTATGTGGTTGTTGCTTATTTCTCGAATGATTTTGATGATTTTTCACATACTTTGCATTACCTAATATAGTAGAGCTGATAGATAATTTAAAGTCATACAGGCCTTTCTACAATATTTCAGCCATGTAATAGATAACGAAAAGGGTAAAAAAAACAGAGACTAGAGATCAAAGGAAACAACGAACCTAGCCGGTCCTCAGAATTACGTGTCCAGAGCATTAGCCCCTCGGCCAACACGACTAAACATATTTCATAAGACTTTGCAGCAAAAAGATCATATAAAACTGAACCTGAAACTTTGTCCTAGCGAAACTTGCTGAAATGATAAACTGACTACAAATATCCATAACTTTTAACTTTAAATTGTAGAAAGCCTTATATGCAGTCAACTGTAAATAGCCATTTAAACGATATTTGGCTATCTACAGTCAACTGTAAATAGCCAATTTTACGTTTTTTGGCTACTGACAGTTTACTGTAAATAGCCATTTTAACGTTTTTTGGCTATTTACAGTTGACTGTCAATAGCCTCTGCCTAATTATAATCTTCAACCGAAGCTTCGCCTCGGAACGGTAATAAATTACTGGAAGATTAACCCGTTACCCTATACATGATACTCACGACCTTCCTGCGACTTTCTGCACCATAACCGAGACACTGCCAGTCTATTTCGAACTACGGACAGGTAAAACATACAATGTAATTACCCCAGCCGCCACCCCACGCCAACCCCTTCTGATGTTTTGTGATTTTGATCACATTTTCAAGGTCAAGGGGGGGGGGGGACTTTTTAGATGGAAATGGTACTTTAGCAACATTTCGAGACAATGAACAACTACAAGGAAAGACCTGTATGAAGACGGCTGATGTTTTGTCAAAAAACATTTCTAATTCATCATAATATGATGAATTAGATTTTTTTTTTCACAAAACATTATATAATCACACTGTGAAAAGCGAATCATTACTGCGAAGAGCATTACCAATGTTAGAACATTGCAACGTAAATGAGGGTCGGGGTGGAGGGGGCGGCGGTTAAAACAGAGTGGTATAAAAAGAAATAAAAAATAAAATAAATAGATAAATTATAACTTGAGAAAATATTCTGATCATTTCAAAGACTTGATACGTACCAGCAACAAAGAGGACGGACACCGTGGAATACATCCAGAAGAATATTAATATTGTTTCCTTCATATGCACATATTCACATTTTGTCATTTCAATAAATGGGGATCTTGGATCTTGCCTAGTGTCTTCTTAATTGTAAGGGAGGGCCGAGTCGTTACATGGTTAAAATACCTTATAACATGTGCAAACAGTGAAGACTCAGATCAGACTGCGCATCTGCGCAGCCTGATCATCGTCGTCTCTTTTTGCATTAATACTCTTTGGCTCCAAAATAATCTATATAACGAAAACCAGAGACTGGCCAGAATTGCTACGCAGAATTATGTGAGTCTTCCGTGTAAGATACCTTTTTATGTGACGCCAGTCATGGCCATGTACGTGTGTATATGGGAGAAGTTATAAATATTTTGGTGAAAATCCGGCCGACATTGAAGGTAACTTGATGACAATACCTAGAATACCAATTACTCATTCATCATTCCTACCTTGATACTGTGTTCGAAGCTCATAGTAATATCTGCACTCTATACAGTTAGTACAGCGAACAGCGAAGCTTGCTCAAATTTCGAGTGCGTAGCTTGCTCTGACCTTAGGCAGCAGCATGTCTTAAGGTAATTTTATCTTTTCTCGGCCCAATACTGATATTTCCTCTTCCTTTAGTGCATCATTTCCTATGGAACTGCTAAAGTACAAGATAATAATTAAGCCGCGACACGACAAAACAAACAAAGTGGCATGTGCGCCCAGTGAAGACTCAAATCAGCCTGGGCATTGGCCCAGTCTGATTAGAGTCTTTGCTGTTGGCATGGAGGTAGCTTAGACTCTTAGCTACCCGTTAAGCGCACAGCGAAGACTCTGATCAGACTGCGCGGATGCCTAGGCTGATCTTAGTCTTTGTTGAGCGCACATGCCACTTTGTCTTGTCGTGTCGCGGCTCAATTATATTATTAGTTACATTTACCTACACCCCCAACAAACGCCAATGACAGTCAACTTAATCGCGAATCGGAAAGGGTCACTCCGCTTTTCGGTTGATTGACTCATTATTAATCTCAACCCAGCAGGCACATGACGTTGAAATGACATCGTACTGACGTCGATGCGACGTCATGACGTCACATTGACTTCAGTACAAACGTCATTTTGACGTCACATGACGTTGAAATGACATCGTACTGACGCCACATCGACGTCAGCACAACGTCATTTTGACGTCATGTGCCTGCTAGGAAGGTAATTCAAATTTTGTTAATGTCATACATGTAGACATGTTTTATTTCAACGGCAAGTATCCCAATCCTTGCAGGTTTTGGGCTCCCATCTAGGAAGAAAGGAGCTTTTGGGGTAACAGTTGTTCTAGGAACCACAAAGATTCATATCTTGGGCAAGGACTCTGACATTAAACTGCAGATGACGTCCATACAGATTACGCTGCCATTTTAGTTTCGATATTTCCCGACTGAAATTTTGTGACCAAGCCCTTGCTTAAAGTGTGGATCTGTGATTCCATCAAACTACCGATAGAATTGAGGTCTGGGCCGTATTTATAAAACGACTTAAGGTTGCTATGCTGTTGCTAAGGCTGAATTTCTTAGAAGGAGATTCCCTACAACTATGAAATTTGCTGAAAAAGACTGTTCCTCCAGAGCAAATTTCATAGTTGTAGAGAATCTCCTTCATAGAAATTGAGCCTTAGCAACAGCATAGCAACGACTTCAGTTGTTTTGTAAATACGACCCCTTGACTTTAAAGCTTTAGACCTGCGTTTTAAGAAAAATGAAAAAAAAACAAAAAAAACTGAGTAACCTTGGCCCATTTTCTCTATTTTCCCTATGCATGTGTACTAATATTAAAAAAATGATGGTCCTGTAAATCAGGGGATAATTGACTGCATTAAATGTAAACCAAAATTTATGAAAATGGATGTTAGTGCAGCTGAAAAAAGTGCACTAAACGCAGCTAAAACATTTTTTATTATTATTATTATTATTTTACTTAAGGAAGACAATAAAAGAGAAAAGTATCAATGTCTTTTATAATCATTGTCTTTTCTAATTTACACAATAACTTCTTTTACGGGGCTGAAGGCGAAAGTTGCGCATGCGTCAAAACACTTGCAGTTTTGAACCTCTTCCTTATTGTTTTAATTACTTATATCCGTTATCTGTATCCTAAGGATGCAATATGAGGATGTGTTGTTTATTTTCTCTATGATTCTCCTTAAAACGGACTTAAAATATTGTGATATTAACCATTATAACCCCACAGTTTGGACATCTATACACCTATACTAATCACTGCTCATCTTAAACTAACCATTACGTTGATTTAACGTTGTTTCAAAATTGTGCGCCCAAGGGTTCTTTTACATTTAGTGTCTGTATAACTGAGCCGCGTCACGAGAAAACCAACAAAGTGTCATGTGCGCCTAGCGAAGACTCAGATCAGCCTGGGCGTCCGCCCAGTCTGGTCAGAGCATTCGCTGTGTGCTTAAAAGGTAGCTATGTGTCTCAGCCAGCTCCATGCGGACAGCAAAAACTCGGATCAGACTGTGTGGATGTCCTGGCTGATCTGAGTCTTTGCTGGGCGCGCATGTCACATTGTTGGTTTTCTCGTGACGCGGCTCAATATAACGTATGTAAGGAAACAATGTTTATTTGTATTTATGGTTTCAAGTCAGATAGCATGGATGAGGACTAAGCCGACTGGAAGTCTCTCGGTTATCCTTGTTGCGGCTCAAATTGAGTGGTGTGTCCAAACATGGCGTCAGTTTTTTAAAGCACGCATGTCAATGCCACACCTGTTTGCGGGTATACGTGACATAACAGTTACGATCTATACACATTTTGTTGTTGGGAATAAGGGGGTATTCGTGCCGATCTACTTTTATACAGCTTACTATGGGGTAATTATGCCCTCCCGTCACCGCGACAATTATATCATCTTATTAGAATCATTCTGTTGTGGAGGAAAGCCAGAGGGAAAAGTTCTTGTGTATGCTCTGTGAGACCACCGCTAACTGGAAGGAATCAGCTCAGCTATTCATACCTGCTCACGCTGATACATCTAGCCGGACTGAACCTGCGCGGTAGACGTAGCTAGTCGTGAGACAATCCTCTTGCTACTGATTGGTCTACCCTTCCGCCTTATTAAGTTCTGAGCTATCCAGGTGCCTTCTTAGGATATACGGGTGCATTTTTACTCAAGTATGGTAATTTGGAAGAAGAAAAATTGAGCCGCGACACGAGAAAACCAACAAAGTGGTTGTGCGCCCATCGCAGACTCAGATCAGCCCGGGCATCCGCCCAGTCTGATCAGTGTCTTCTCTGTCCGCATGGAGGTAGCTTAGACCCTTAGCTACCTATTAAGGGCTTAGCAAAGACTTTGATCAGACTTGGCGGATGCTCAGGCTGATCTAAGTCTGTGCTGGGCGCACAACCACATTGTTGGTTTTCTCGTGTTGCCGATTCATAATTATTATGAATGGCTTAAGCATTCTCAAGCTCTTGATTAATCTGATATTACTTTCGAGTTCGGATTATTTTGTTGTCTTTCTACGGAAAGGCATTACAAGCATTATGATATACAAAATATTTCTCTTTATCCTGTATTTTTACATAATAATATACACTTAGGAGGTGGACCATATTACCTAAAACCTTTGAGGTAAAATGGACCACTAATAGGCGAACAAGGTTAACATTAAAATGCCCTAATTTTAAGTTTGGAAAAAATCTCAATCTCTCTCTGCTGTAGCGTATTGTGTTTTGTGTCTTAAGGATGAAAGATTATCTTCAGAGAATCAGTCTGACAAAATACTGGGCAATAAACGCAACAACAGATAAGTGCTTACAAAATAACCATTGCTTAATGTTCTGAACTGCGTTTTGATTTCAGTTGTTATCGTATGTCCTTGAACATTCCCTGCAGACGCACAACGTTGACACAACGTCACGAAGCAAAATCAACGTTGATTTAACGTTGTTTCAAAATTGTGCGCCCACGGGCAAAATAGTTTGTTGTATTTCATATATACACTTGTTTTATTTGGCTCATCTTTATCTCTATTTTTTATATCATAGACATAGATTGTTTTATTTGCAAAATGAATTATTGACGGCTGCCGCCTTTCATAATGGCGGACCATTAAACCTCAAATGGAGCTTTAACATTGTAATTGTGAATACCACAAACACCCAGGCCCTGGTACTGTGACATGAACAGTTTGAAATTTCTTTTTCTGTCCTTATTTAATGATAACTGCTTTGAGAGGGATTGTAGTTGATTATTAGATAGAAACTTCGCGAAAATCTCAAGAGTCAGATAGAATTAGCTCAATTAATCTGAAACCATTTTCTTACATCTGGATTTACCTGGACCCCGCCGCCAATTCGGAAGCTATTCAATTGCCTGTTATGGTGAATTTCTTGGTTTTGTCCTGTATCTGGCTGGTTGACACGGTTTGTAACAGGGCGCTGTAAACTTCGTAGGATGTTGTTGCCAATGTTTATTTACTTGAGTTTTGAAGGACTCAAGGGAGGGCCGCTTCAGGCGGGAATTGTGTTCCAATTGTCAATCACCCTTTCACTGACTGAATGAATGTGCACACACATTCAATCTTGCACGTGTTTTGAACAACTTGAAAGGATGACCCCTTGTAGTTGTATGATTTGGAACAGTTTGTTTGTTTTTTTCGTTTTTACAAAGAAAAAGTTATTCAATATTTTGTATACCTCCACAAAATCAGCTCTTTCACGACTGTATTCCCACTTTGGAAGCTCTGAACGTCTTTATCTTTCCGGGTAAGCAGGTTCGTTTACTAAAAAATTACGCTTGGTATTTTCTAGTGTATTTTTATCCTTGTTACAGAGGGTTGGCCATATTACTGATGCATACTCTAAATGTGGCCTGACTGTCTACGCCCATACGCCCATGGGCGTAGACAGACTCCGACAATGAAGCACAGCCATTAGTTACCCAAAATGCAGCTTGACCTTTTTTATGCTGCGGGTGACCTGACGTGACCTTATCAAACAACATATGTTTTAGGAGCTTAACTAACTAAGAAGCTATTGGCATATATGAGCCGCGACATGAGAAAACCAACAATGTGGTTGTGCGGCCAGCGCAGACTCAGATCAGCCTGGGCATCCTTAGCTACCCTTTAAGCGCTTAGCGAAAAGTCTGAGTGGACTAGGCGGTTGACCAGGCTAATCTGAGTCTGCGCTGGCCGCACAACCACATTGTTGGTTTTGTCGTGTCGCGGCTCATATGTCTTGAATGCTGTTCACAAAGATGTTGTGAGTGATCGTATGAATGCTGCAGGACTGCGTTTAGTATCACAAGGTAGCACCTTTTACGGCAATGTAGAGATGAATTAATGACTTGTGGTTTTACAGCCTCTTCAAATGGATTTCGACCATGGAAAGCTGATAATGAAAGCAAAGTTGTATGAAACCCACCACCCGCACCCGCATCCGTACTTGGAATTTACTACTGCAGATATTGGTGTTGGCTTTTTGACATATTAATGAACGTTTTATTCTAGATATTTGTGGTTAAAAGTGTGTATTTGACAAGCAGTAACAATAGAATATATTGCTAAGAGAAGGCCAAGCTTTTTGTAAAAGCTTTACTTCTACAGAATTTAGTAAGATCGGTACGCCCATGGGCGTAGACAGACTTCAACAGGGAAGAACAGCCATTACATACCCACAATGCAGCTTGACCTTTATAGTGCTGGGACCTGGCGTGACTTTATCATACGACTTTATATTTTAGGAGCTTCACTTACAAAGATGCTATTGACGTATTATGTCTTGTACGCTGTTCGCAAGTATGTCGTGAGCGAATGAATGCTGCAGGACCGTGTATAGTATCACAAGGCAGCACAATGTATGGCAAGGTAGAGATGAACTAATGACTTGTGGTTTTACGGCCTGTTCAAAAGGATTTCGAATATAGAAGGCTGATAATGAAAGCAAAGTTGTATGAAAGCCACCACCGTGCTTGAAATCTACTACTGAAGATATATGTAACGGCTTTAAGATACAAAAATGTATATATATAAACATTTAATTCTAGGATTTTTGTGGTTGTAAGGGAGAATTTTATTAGTATCAACAATAAAAAATGTTGCTAAGCGTAGGTCAAGCTTTTTATGAAAGCTATACTTGAACAGAATCCTTGTGATAGGTACGACAATGGGCGTAGACAGACTCTGACATAAGTTACCCACAATGCAGATTGACCTTTATGGTGCGGATGGCCTGACGACCTTCCGCTGAGGTGCGGGGGAACGTCGATATGAGAATTGAAATACTACTAGTATGAGACCTTATCATACGACATATATTCTAGGAGCTTCACTAACAAAGAAGCCTTTGGCATATATGTCTTGAACGCAGTTGGCAAAGATGTTGTGAGCGATTATGTGAATGCTGCAGGACTGGGTATAGTATCACAAGGTAGCACAATGTATGGCAATGTAGAGATGAATTAATGACTTGTGATTTTGCGGCCTTTCCAAAATGATTTCGACCACGGAAGGCTAATATTGAGAGCAAAGATGTATGAAACCCACCACCCGATCCCACATCCGTGCTTGAAATCTACTACTGAAGATTTTAGTGTCGGCTACTGAGATATAAATTAGGGGATAACTGTACTCAAGATTGTCACTTGTGGAGGTTAATCGTCGCTTTTATGGTCGGAAATTTCGTTTTACGGCGACGCGCCAAGTGACAATTTTCAATACAGTTATCCCCATTCTAATGCACTTTCACATTTTCACATTTAAAACAAGGCCGTCGTCGGCAGTCCGGTTGGTCGGGCCATGGCCGGACCACTTTTTCGGCCGAATATAGCATTGGCCGTACCACTTTTTTCATTCGGCTGAATATGGTATTGGCCGTATCATTTTTCCCGCTATTCCTTTTTGGCCTATTTTACATTGTATTGCATAGCAAATACTCATAAATTCTTTTGAGTTTCACAAGCAAAACTGGTCTCAAAAAGCTCAAAAATCGGTTCTAAAGACATCTTTATTTCAAGCATTTTCTTGTGGGAGGTAAATACTCATAGAATTAATTAAGTTTCACAAGCACAATTGGTCTCAAAATGCATTAAAATCGCTTCTAGAGACGTCCTGAATTCAAAAATTTTCTCGGGGCAGGTAAATACTCATAAAATTCATTGAGTTTCACACGAAAAATTGGTCTGAAAATGCATTAAAATCGCTTTTAGAGACGTCATGAATTCAACAATTTTCTCGGAGGTCCCCCGACCCCCCTTACCATTGGGGAGCACCCTATCTCGTGCTCTCCCAACCTGTGCCCTCGGCACTCGGGGAGCGCCATGGCCGTACCACTTTTCAAAAGCCGGCGACGGCACTCTAAAAGTGTGCTACTTTGCACCCATAGCAAACACTTTCAGCGACGTAAATCTAGACGTCAGCCAATGAGAAGCGACGTTACGTAATGACGTCGGGTTTCCGACAGTATATCGCAGGATTTACTGTCGCAAATTTTTGACGTTATCCAATCAGACGTCGCGTTACTTTCGTAAGTGCATTAGAATAAACGTTTAATTCTAGATTGTTGTGGTTGTAAGGGTGTATTTGATAAGCATCAGCTATTTTTGGTGTGCAGGACGTCCTACCTGGAACCACCCAAATCACCTGGGTCACCCATCCAGGCACTAACCGATCCAAACGTTGCTTAACTAGCAACAACAGTCCACCACTCTAACCACGTCGCCATAAAAGCATGCTTCTACAGCAAGGCGCTAGTAGTGGTATATATGCCCATTCACTACACTACTCTCTCCTTTTTCTTGAATACGGATGGCTATCTCAATCGGCAGGAAGTAGTGCTCCGTGTGCTCGTTCCTACACTTCTGACACCATTGCAGGACACCTTCAACCACCCAAATCACCTGGGTCACCCATCCAGGCACTAACCGAGCCATGCGTTGCTTAACTAGCAACAACAGTCCACCACTCTAACCACGTCGCCATAAAAGCATGCTTCTACAGCAAGGCGCTAGTAGAGGCATATATATCCATTCACTACAGGTGGCTAAGCGTTGGCAAAGATTTTTGTAAAAGCTATACTTGTACAGAATCTTGTGCGGTATTTAGCAAGACCGATACCGGGGGAAGGAATAGAAACCGGGACCAACGCCCGGGACCCGGGACCAAAATCCGGGACCAATTTTTGTTGGCCCCAAAATTGTACCAAACATGCCAATAAGAAGCTGAAAATTAGACCATAAGTAGTTTATAGGCTCGTCTGAAAAATGCATATAAAGATTTTATAAAACTTTCGATATTTGTTGAAGTTTTAACAAAAAGACAGGACCAGGTCAAGCAATTTCGACCCGGGACCAGTTTTTGCGGTATTGACGATGTCAAGCAAATCTCAATTTTTTCCTACAGAAACATTTTAAATCCAAATTATTTTACATCTCGTCATATGTAAACATACTAAAGAAGATTGAATTTTTTAAAAATGCAAAATTTATCTATTATTTTTGCGAAAAATTTGACCCGGGACCAACCCGGGACCAAAATCGTCATTTGTTTCGTAGACGATGTGAAGGAAATTTCAGTTTTTGTCTCTATAAACGTTTAAAATCCCATCAGTTTTACATTTACTCGTATGTAGAGATGCCAAAGAAATAGAAATGAAAAAAAAAAAGGAAAAAAGAAATCGAGACATTTAACCAAAATGCTACGAATAACTCTGCCCGGGACCAAAGTCGTCATTAAAAAGCTGACGATGTCATGTATTTCTTAATTTTTGATAAGGAATAACTTTTTGATAGTCCTTATTTACCTTGTGTAAGGTTCTAAACATGCCAAAACTATAACAATTGTCTAATTTTGTCTTGGTAAGGTCTGCTGATAGGCATATTTAACCAGGGACCAGCTCGGGACAAAATTATGAAATATGGTTTTTGAAAAGGTTATTTGCTGCCTGAATAGTATATTCATTTTAGTATCGTCATCCCAACAGAACCTATATTCATTTGACATTGAAGAAATGTTCTTTCATACACTTTTCACACACCCAAGAGCATTCCTCATTTATTTTAGAAGCGGATCAATTTCTGCTTTTGTGGAATGTTCAGATTCTATGGCAACGTACCAAGACAATGTCTAAGCCGCAGAAAATGACCATTTGGTCCCAGGTAGGTTTTCTCTCAAAATCAGGGATATATTTTACAAATTTTTGCATTTTCGTCTTTTGTGGCATCTACAGATATGACACAAAGTAAAACAATGAGATTTTAAACGATAATGTAGAAGAAAATTAAAAATTCATTGACATCGTCAACATCGCACAATAAACAAATGACGATTTTGGTCCCGGGTTGGTCCCGGGTCGAATTTTTCGCAAAAGTTACAGATAAATTTCAAATTTTTTAAATTTTTTATCTTCTTTGGTATGTTTACAGATGACGAAATGTAAAAATATTGGGGTTTAAAATGTTTCTGAAGGAAAAAATTGAGATTTGCTTGACATCGTCACTCCCGCAAAAACTGGTCCCGGGTCGAAAAAGCTCGACGTGGTCCTGTATTTTTGATAAAATTTCAATAAATATAGAAAGTTTTATAAAATCTTTATATGCATTTTTCAGAAGGGACTATAATCTACTTATGGTCCAATTTTCAGCTCGTTATTAGCATCTTTAGTACAATTTTAATGCCAACGAAAATTGGTCCCGGATTTTGGTCCCGGAATTTGGTCCCGGGTCCCGGTTTCTATTCCTTCCCCGATACCGGTGCTCATGTAGAAAGTCCACAAATTTTCCAGTTTTGCCACAGCCAGAAGATTGTGGGTTTGGCTATGATTAATTGGTCTCAATTGTCAATACCAGAGTTTGCAACTTTCCTCAGATGTTTATTGTACTGCTTTTGTTGAAAGTTTTGACTAATGCCCCATTAGGGGTAATGGTTGATAATAAAATCTTGAAACAATAGATTTGGTCACTAGGCCAAATGCTGTGAAATTTGAGAGTTCTAAGGATATCCAGTTACTACTCAAAATTGCTAAATATTGTAAAATTGTGTTGAAGTAAAATTGGGTTGAAGACATTTCAGGAATTTTTTAGAAACATTTAGTAATCAAAATTTAATATAGTAAGCTTATCAGAGCTTCAGACAGGGTGTGTGTGTAGGTTGGTTCTTAGATGCTTTTACTAGATTCACCCCAGAGGTTGCAGTGTGGCCCCTCAAAGATGCATGAGCAAGGCGGTTCTAGTGAGGGGGGGTCATGGAGTGCGTTTTGTCCTTGGGTTGTGCCCGTTTGTCCCTTTCTGGAGTGCTGGTCTAAACATGTTAATATACATATATATAACGAAAAATGTTGATCATCTTTATGATTGGCAATTTCAGTTGTGAGTGATAATGATATCAAAAGTTGAATAATTGATCTAATTTAGCATTGTTGTTCTCTTTGGTGCTGGTTATGGTGGCCATGCTCTTGATCACTGTCTTGTGTTTGAGAGGGTGGTCATTATGATACAGCATATTAGATTCATTAGGAAGCACCAAAATTTGCAACTTTCTGAATTGATCTGGTCATTATGATAAGCCTAACTACTCATCACCAAAGTTTGTGGTTCTCTGAAGTAGTCGGATTGAGTACAGGTGAGAACCAGTTGATCTCATAATGCCAAGCGATATTGGAAAGCGAAGAAGTCATTTAAGGAAGTTCTCAGGAACATTTGGTATAGTCGACTTATAGCGTACGGTGCTCCAGGAGTGGGGAGACGTTTAAGTTTCTCAGTAGAGGTTTGCACTATGCCCCCTACTCAGAGCTGCCTCAACGAGTCAGTTCTGATGAGAGGTCATGGCATATGTTGTTCCTATTTTCTCCTCATATGGAGCACTGGCTTGTATGTGTGGGTATACTTAAATATAAATGGTTGTTGCTAAGCAGTGCTACAGACTACTGGATTAGGTGTTGGTTGATTCTGCTACATAAATATACTTACAACTGGGGCTAACTAACAGGATTTGAATCTTGATCTCTATGGTGATGTTTTCTTTGGTGTTTTTTGTGGTGGCCTGGATCACAATCACAGTCATGTGTTTGTGAGATTGGTCATTATTAATTGGCCACATTGGTCAGTATTAAGGTTGATCATTCTTACTTAGTTTTGTTAATCAATACCAAAGATTGCAGCTATCCAGGGTGATCTGGTCACTAGGCTACATGGTGTAAAATAGACAACAGGATTAGTTGATGAACAATTCTGCTACGTAAATATACCTATCAGTGGTTGCTAACTAACTGGACTTGAATTATGATCTTGATGGATAATTAACTGGACTTGAATTATGATCTTGATGGATGTTCTTCACTTTGGTGTTTCTTACAGTGGCCTGGTTCACATTCACAGCCATGTGTTTGTGAGGTTGGTCATTATTAATTGGATTCATTGGTCAATGCCGAGGTTTGGTCATCACTAATTAGCATCATTAGACAATACCAAAGTTTACGACTTTCTTTAGAGATCTGGTCATTAGTCTACTTGTTGTGGTGTTTAATTAACTCACATGAGTGGTTGGTTCTTAAGTTGGTTCTTAAATTGCTAAATATTATAAAGTGTATTAGACTTTTCATAACAATGGACATTATTGCTCAGTGTTAAAACTGAATCAGTAGAACTAGATGGACAATTCCGCTGCCTAACATACTAATCTGTAGACAGGACTTGAAAATTTTTCTTTATCTCGTTTATCAGCGTTGTTCTCTCTGGTGTTGCTTATGGTAGCCTTGCTCACAGCCACAGCCAGAAGATTGTGGGTTTGGCTATGATTAATTGATCTCAGTTGTCAATACCAAAGTTTGCAACTTTCCTCAGATGTTTATTGTATTGCTTTTGTTGAAAGTTTTGACTAATGCCCCAGTAGGGGTAATGGTCGATAATAAAATCTTGAAATCTTGAAATCTTGATTGTCAGTTTGTAAAGCCTTGGTCACAATTTTCGTGACAACAGACATTTATTAAAAGACTACACTGCTTGATTTATATGTCAGGTTTGAAAAAAACTCATTATTGAACGTGTGGCCTCCCGTTCGTCTTTAAGACGTCCGTGTAATTAATTAAAAATTAGAATATGCAGCACCAGTACAGAGGACTGCTGCCCGTTGGACCTGTAGGCGCTGGCGCAATCAAAGTCATGTGGGAGAAATGTTAGAAGAACTCCAATGGCCAGACCTGCAGGAAAGACGACAGCAGGCTTCTCTGTCTCTATTCTACAAAATACATAATAATCTTGCCATTGTAGATAAGAATAAGTACCTATCTGAGGTCGGTGAAGGGAGCAGGAGAACTAGGTCCCACCCATTCCAGTACCACCGTCCAAATGTTACACGGACGGTTTTAAGAATTCTTTTTTCCCCAGGACAATTGCAACTTGGAATGGCCTTACAACCGAAGCTGTCTCTTCGGAGACAGTTGATGGGTTTAAGGCCAAAATTTAATATCCTAGGGTAGAGCAGGGGTTAGGCATGGAATGCCGGCATTCCCACAAAATAGGCTACGAATGTGGAAACGTCGCTTATAAGAGATAAATTACAATAAAATGCCTTGACTTCAATTGGAATGTCTTCAGGGTGTTTCCACAAGTTGTTACATATATTAAAATGGCTAGTTAGATGTTTTTCTTTCGTAAAATGTTGATTGTTTACAACGGATTCAATCCTGAAAGGCTCTTTTCCTGTTTGGCTACAAGTTGATGGTTCCCGGCTTTCATAAGTACCGGCTTTTACCCATAGTGGTTAATGTTGTTTCTTGGTTTACCTCCCATCTAGAACAACCGTATAGGATAGAGTGTTTTACAACATTTATATTTCTTACATTGTTTAGTCATTTATAGCTTTAATTTTTCTCTGGTCAAGACTTGTCTCTTTATGACAAGACATATTTATGGACTTATTATTATATTTTTTCCTTCCTTGTCAATATTTTGACTTCTCAAAGATTTCACTTGTTATTTTAGGAATGTGGAAACATCCCTATATAGCGATGTTTCCACAATTTTCAGCCAAGGCATATTTTTGTTATTTTAGGAATGTGGAAACGTCGCTATATACTATAGCATATTTTTGTTATTTTAGAAATGTGGAAACGTCCCTATATAGAGACGTTTCCACATTTTTTAGCCAAGGCATATTTTTGTTATTTTTGAAATGTGGAAACGTCCCTATATAGTGATGTTTCCACATTCTTACAATAACATAGATTTGCCTTGGCTAAAGAATGTTGAAAGAAAATTTATGCAAAATATGGGAAATCTAAAAAGTGTGGAAACATCACTATATAGGGATGTTTCCACATTCCTAAGATACATGAAATGTCAAATCTTGACAAGGAAGGAAAAATTATAATAATAAGTCCATAGGTATGTGTTTTTTTACAGAGAAATACACACACAATGTCAAATACTGATAAGGAAGGAAAAATTATAATATTAAGTTCATATTTATGGATTTATTGTAATTTTTCCTTCCTTGTCAGTAGTTTTGACATATTTATGGACCTATTACTATTATTTTTCCTTCCTTATCAGTAGTTTTATATCGATGAGACAATTGCTTTATAACCAGACTGCTGAATGGTCGTACTCAACATAGAAGGAAGATAGAGTTCGGAATTAGGGAGGGGGTTTTATACGCGCAGCAGAGTTCGGAATTTGGGAGGGGTTTTTATACACGCATTGAGAAAATTGATGACGGGAACCAGATCAAGAGCAATGCCGTATCGCACGAAACTTTTCTTCGATGTGACGCATAAAAGGCAAAATTTAGATGATAAAACGCTGTATGTTGGAGCAGTGGACGGTGTTATTATATTATACATTCAGTCTTCTCGGATTTTCAGTAAATACTTGGAGTCAAGCACCTTTTGCACCATTAATAAGCATGCATCCACATTCGTAGCCTATTTTGTGGAATCGCCTGGAATGCCTGCCCTTGAGGACTTCTTGTAAATAGTTTTAATCTGCTGGTGGCTATGTCACAAATTCATTTATTTATTTTTTTTTTTTTGTGACAACTTATGCGCCACACCAAAAAACCTGTCATCATGGTCAAAATTGACCGAGGACAGTATCGATAGAAAGAAAGAAAGAAAGACGTTTCGCCCCACCTCATTTCGTCTCTGCTCAGTGCTGGTTTCTTTATTCGACTATTCACAGATTGCCAATGATGTAAGAGCATCTTAGCCTGTTAGCTGTCAAACGTCAAGAATTCTCCCTGCCAGCCAGGATGTGGGGGGGGGGGGATACTGTCAGAATATGCTTTGACCTGTTTTGATTGATTGATTTGTTGTTTTATGTTACTAGATCTACCAGTGGACAAATTAAGGCTGCATTTAAGGGTGTGGCCTCAGGTATAACAGGTTAAGTATCGTTGGATGTGGTAAAAATGGCAGAAAATATGGAGATGGCCATGATGTGCCAGAAAGATAAGCTGCCATAAAGTTAGAAATAAAATACTACCTTAGCCTTCTCAAGCAGGAAAGTGATTCTATACGATGACATTTGTTGTTTTTTTTGCAACAGAAAGCTATTTTTTCAGTTCTAAACTATATTGCAGAGAGTATATGAATATATCACTAAAATGTTGAAAATAACTTAGACAGTGACGAAACAATAGTGAACGAGTTATTACAGCATGACAATTTACGCAAAACTAAGGTTATAAATACTTTACAAGAGTGCAGGATGATTCCTACTCCTATGTTTCATGCCAAAGTCAAATCTCTTGAATTTTTTTTTATTTCCAAATTTGAAAGTGTAGATAGACTGTCATCCTGTAACAACTCATTTAACAATGGGGTGCCGTTTTACTATTTATTCCCTATTTATTGATACTCATAATTCGAATTATGGATATCAGTTATTCGAATTATTGATATTCAGATAATAATTCATGTATATCTGTAATTATAAATTGATATCCCTAATTCGAATAATGGATATCTATAATTGGAATTATGGATATCCATAAATCATGTCGATTTATTGATAGCAATAAATCAAATTATGGATATCCATATTTTGAACTAAAGATGTCCATTATTAGAATTATAGATATATCTATAATTATGTCCCTCCACCAAAGGTGAAGGGGGACATATTGTTTTCAGTGCGGATCCCGGGCGTCGCCGTCAGCGTCGGCGTGACAGATTTCTTGCGTGCGCGATATCTCTTGAACCAATAGTTGGAATTTCACCAAACTTGCATGGATACATCATTGGGACAAGTTTAAGAGCTGATTAGATTTTGGTGACCTTGACCTCATTTTCAAGGTCACTGGAGGACTTAGATGACAATTTCTTGTACCCACTATATCTCCTGAACCAATGGATTGAATTTCACCAAACTGGCATAATTAGAATTATAGATATATCTATAATTATGTCCCCCCACCAAAGGTGAGGGGGTCATATTGTTTTCAGTGCGGATCCCGGGCGTCAGCGTCGGCGTGACAGATTTC
The DNA here is from genome assembly GCA_963989385.1 of Ctena decussata. NCBI lineage: Eukaryota > Metazoa > Mollusca > Bivalvia > Lucinida > Lucinidae > Ctena > Ctena decussata. The sequence goes on from OZ022504.1 coordinate 57,284,793, forward strand.
TTGCGTGCGCGATATCTCTTGAACCAATAGTTGGAATTTCACCAAACTTGCATGGATACATAATTGGAACAAGTTTAAGAGGTGATTAGGTTTTGGTGACCTTGACCTCATTTTCAAGGTCACTGGAGGACTTTGATTACAATTTCTTGTACTAGTGATATATAGCGAACCAATGGATGGAATTTCACCAAACTTGCACGGAAACATCATTGGGACAAATCTAAGAGCTGATTAGATTTTGGTGACCTTGACCTCATTTTCAACGTCACTGGAGGACTTAGATGACAATTTCTTTTCCCCACTATATCTCCTGAACCAATGGATGGAATATCACCAAACTTGCATGGATGCGTTATTGGGACAAGTTTAATAGCTGATTATGGTTTGGTGACCTTGACCTCATTTTCAAGGTCACTGGAGGACTTACATGATATTTTCTTGTACCTTTATATCTCCTGAATGAATTGATGGAATTTCACCAAACTTGCATGGATACATCATTGGGACAAGTTTAATAGCTGATTGGATTTTAATAGCTGATTGGATTTTGGTGACCTTGACTTCATTTTCAAGGTCACTGGAAGCTTACATGACAATATCTTGTACCCACTGTATCTCCTGAACCAATGAATGGAATTTGTCCAAACCTGTGTGGATACATTGTTGCAACAAGTTTAAGAGCTAGTCAGATTTTGGTGACCTTGACCCTATTTTCAAGGTCACTGGAGGACTTAGATGACAATTTCTTGTACCAGTGATATCTCCTGAACGAATGGATTGAATTTCACCAATCTTGCATGGATTCATCATTGGGACAAGTTTAAGAGCTGATTAGATTTTCGTGACCGTGACCTCATTTTCAAGGTCACTGGAGGACTTAGATGACAATTTCTTGATATCCTTTGAACCAATGGATAGAATTTCACCAAACTTGCATGAATACATCATTCGGACAAGTTTTAGAGATGATTTGATTTTGGTGACCTTGAACTCAATTTGAAGGTCATAGTCATCTATGTAGGGTATCTTTAGAACCAGTGGATGGATTTTCTCCAAACTTTCCTAGATATTTTACTTGTTCAGGCTTTTTATTCATTGGAGGGGATGGGAAATGGGATGGTGGGGGGACATCAGTTTTTCTCTGAAAAACATTTCTAGTTCAACCTGATTTATGGATATCATAATTCAAATTATAGATATCAATAAATAGAATAGAATTACGGATATCCATAATTAGATTTATAGGTATCTGTAATTCAAATTATGAATATCCAAGTTTCACTATGATTTATGGATATCAATAATTTGAATAATGGATATGCAAAATTCAAATTATGGATATCAATAAAAAGGGAATAAATAGTAAAACAGCACCCCATAATAAATGTCATTCCTTAAGTTCTCAATTAACTTTAAGGCAAAGTTTTTAGCTCACCTGAGCCAGAGGCTCCGGGGGAGCTTATAGGATGGGAAGGCTCCGTCGTCGGTCCGTCTTCCGTCGTCCATCCACAATTTCAAATGACTTCTCCTCTGAAACCACTTGGCCAATTGTAACCAAATTTCATATGTGGCCTCTAGAGGAAGGGGGAACGAAAAGTTGTTCAAACGGTCCTGGTCACATGACCAACATGGCCGCCATGCCAATATATGGTAAAAACCTAAAAAAATCTTCTTCTCCAGAACCAGTAGGCCGATGGCCTTGAAACTTGGTATGTAGCATCGGGTATGTGAGTACTACCAAGATTGTTCAAATTATGACCTTGGGTTGACCTTGACCTTTTTTACGACAAGGTCAAATTTGCTTCTTTGTGCTTTTATATTGCAAAATGCTAGAACATAAGATATCTTGGAAACTGTTGAAGAGTTTGGGCTAAAAATTGGTATCTACAGTCAGCTTAATGAGTACATGAAGATTTATGAGTACAAGAGGCCAAGGTCATTCTTTGACCTTGACCATGAACTCTCATATTTCGACATTTTCAAACAATCTCCTCGAAAGCCACTGCGCCATTTAAAACCAAATATCATATGTGGCCTCTAGGGGTTGAGGGAAGGAATATTTGTTCATACGGTCCAGGTCACATGACCAACATGGCCGCCACACCCATATATGGTAAAAACCTTTAAAAATCTTCTCCTCCAGAACCAGTCGACCGATAGCCTTGAAACTTGGTATGTAGCATTGGGTACTCAAGTACTATCAAGATTGTTCAAATTATGACCTTTGGTTGACCTTGACCTTTTTATGGCAAGGTCAAATATGAGAAAATGCTAGAACATTCGATTTCATGGAAAGTTTGGAAGATTAAGGCTTTAAAATTGGTAAGTACAGTCATAATGAGTACATGAAGATTTGTGAGTTCAAGAGGTCAAGGTCATTCTTTGACCTTAGACCCAGAACTCATATTTTGACAATTTCAAACAATCTCCTCAAAAACCACTGGGCCAGTTGTAACCAAATTTCATGTAGAGCCTCCAGGAGATGAGGGAAGGAAAATTTGTTCAAACGGTCCAAGTCACATGACCAACATGGCCGCCACACCCATATATGGTAAAAACCTTTAAAAATCTTCTTCTGTAGAACCAATTGACCAATGGCCTTGAAACTGGGTATGTAGCATTGGGTACTCCAGTCCTATCAAGATTGTTCAAAATGATGACCTTGGGTTGACCTTGACCATTTTACAGCAAGGTCAAATATGGGAAAAGCCTAGAACATAAGATTTCATGGAAAGCTTTGAAGATTTAGGTCTAAAAATTGGTAAATACAGTCATCTTAATGAGTACATGAAGATTCATGAGTACAAGAGGTCAAGGTCATTCTTTGACCCTGAATTCTCATAGTTTGACAATTTCAAACTTCTTCTTAAAAGCCACAGAACCAATTGTAACCAAACTTCATACAGAGCCTTCAGGGGTTTAGGGAACAAAAATTTCTTCAAATGGTCTTGGTCACATGACCAACATGGCCGCCATGCCTATATATGGTAAAAACCTTTAAAAATCTTCCCAGAACCAGTTGACCAATGGCCATGAAACTTGGTGATAGCATGGAGTACCAGAGTACTACCAAGATTGTTCAAATGATGACCTTGGGTTTACCTTGACGTTTTTTACGGCAAGGTCAAATATGCAAAAATGCTGGAACATAAGATTTCATGGGAAGTTTTGAAGATTTTGGCCTTAAAATAGGTATATACAGTCGTCTTAATGAGGTCATGAAGAATTATGAGTACAAGAGGTCAAGGTCCTTCTTTGACCCAGATCTTTCAAATGTTGACATTTTCAAACATTTACTCAAAAGCCAAAGGGCCAATTGTAAACACATTTCATATGGAGCCTCCAGGGGTTGATTGAACAAAAATTTGTTAAAACGGTCCAGGTCACATAACCAACATGGCTGCCATACCCATTTATGGTATAAACCTTTCATATTTTTTATTCCAGAACCAATATACCTATGGCCTTGAAACTTGGTGAGTAGCATGGAGTACCAGAGTATTACCAAGACTGTTCAAATGATGACCTTGGGTTTACCTTGACCTTTTTTGCAGCGTGGTCAAATATGGGAAATGCTAGATAAGATTTCATGAAAAGTTTTGAAGATTGTTGCCTAAATAATGGTATATATGGTTGTCTTAATGAGGACATGAAGATATATGAGTACAAGAAGTCGTGCTCATTCTATGACTTTTGATCCAAGGTTCATATTTTAACAATTTCAGACATAAGAAAAAGCCACTTTGCCAATTGCTCAGGTGAGCGGTTCAGGGCCTCATGGCCCTCTTGTTTAAAAAAAAGTTTTTTGAAATGTGAATCACTCTTCTACTGCACCATTAAAATGATCCTACAAAATTACTACTGTGATCCAGTGATTAAGGTAGTATGCTGTTTTCTCATTGATTTGTGCCCCATAGCATTATTTGCCTGCTTTTGTGAGAAATTTGGGGACCATCCTGGTATATTGATTTTCATTCGAAAGCTGCAAATAACCCTCAGACAGCATATTAAGTTATTAAACTGGTTTGAATTCTCATTTTGACTATAAAAAAGGACATTCTCAGAGCAAAAATTAAAAAAAAAATCTCATTGCATTCATGCCAAAGAATCAACAGCCAGATTTTCAAAACGATTTTATTGGTCTGTCAATATTTTAATATACATGTATAAAGACTTGTCCACCCTATTTTTATAAGCAAACTAGCAGTTTTATGGCATGGTATTTAATATAACAAGTTGGAAAGGATTTTCTTTGGGACCACTGAAAAAAATTAAGGACTTATTATCCCCCGACCGAAAGGTTCGGGGGATATAGCGATGAGCCTGGCGTCCGTCCGTCCGTCCGTCTGTCCGTCCGTCCGTCCGTAAACACTTTCTTGTCCGCTCTATATCTTGAATACCCTTTGGAATATTTTCATGATACTTCACAGTTATGTAGAACAGGTCATGACGATGTGTCGCGTACAAGAATGGTAACTCTTGCTATTGTACTTTTTGAATTATCTCCCCTTTGGTGATTTTTTGGCAGATTCGTGTCCGCTCTGTAACTTGAATACCCTTTGGAATATTTTCATGATACTTCACAGAAATGTACAACAGGTCATGACGATGTGTCGCCAACAAGAATGACAAATCTTGCTTTCTTACTTTTTGAGTTATTTCCCCTTGATAATTTTAGGTGCGATTTTTTGGCAGATTCGTGTCCGCTCTATAACTAGAATACCCTTTGGAATATTTTCATGATACTTCACAGATATGTAGAACAGGTCATGATGGTGTGTCGCAAAAAAGAATGACAACTCTTGCTTTCTTACTTTTTGAGTTATTTCCCCTTGATCATTTTAGGTATGATTTCGTGTCCGCTCTATAACTTGAATACCTTTTGGAATATTTTCATGATACTTCACAGATATGTAGAACAGGTCATGACGATGTGTCGCGAACAAGAATGACAACTCCTGCTTTCTTACTTTTTGAGTTATTTCCCCTTGATGCTTTTAGGTCTGATTTCGTGTCCGCTCTATAACTTGAATACCTTTTCGAATATTTTCATGATACTTCACAGATATGTAGAACAGGTCATGATGATGTGTCGCGAATAAGAATGACAACTCTTGCTTTCTTACTTTTGGTGTTATTTCCCTTTGATGATTTTAGGTGTCCGCTCCATAGCTTGAATACCTTTTGAAATATTTTCATGATACTTCACAGATATGCAGAACAGGTCATGACAATTTGTTTCATACATGAATGATAACTCTTGCTTTTAGACTCAGTGAATTATTTCCCTTTGGTAGTTTGAGCTGCTGTTTGAGTCTCTGCTCCATAACTGTATAACCCTGGCCAGCTCCAGAATTTGAATAACCGTGTACCTTTTAGAATATTGATGATCATGCTGTGATATCTTATCAGTGTTCCTAACTCTCTCTTACCCCTCCACATTCCCGTGACCCCCCCCCCCCAAAAAAAAAAAAAAAATTTTTTTCCAGATTTGGATTCTTACTCCAAATTCACTTACTAGAGAGCTCAAAATTAGATTTGTAGGGCTTGTACTTTGGAAGTTATTCACACATTTTGAAAGTTGAATGTATCGTATGCTATACATTTGCGTATATGGTGGCTGTTTGAGATATTACCTCTTTTTAGCTGTCAAGCATACTGTTTTAGTCTGAGTGTTAGATAATCATGCATCTGTTAACAGTTAATGTCAATCAGAAGCATAACAGAACGACAATTTATTACTAATATGTGTTTTGAAGTGCACCCTTTTTACCAAGGCCCATGGGGGTCTTCGGTCGGGGGATTTGCCATCTCCTTTGATGGCTATTTTTTGAATAATTCATTGTCTAAGCAAAATTTTATTTACATACAGGTTGCCCTGACAACCAGGTTTTCTGACACATTTTTTTTTTTGTGGGGGGGGGGGGGGGGGAGTGGGGGGCTCCAACCCTTTTCATCAAAAGAGTTGATCAATTTAATTGCAGTCCTCAGCAAACCATAGAAACAAGGAATCTGTTCAAGAAGGCACAAATCCACATGAAAACTGGGTAAAATATTATTACTACCATGAGGTACATGTGCTTAATGTCTTCTATTAATTCTAGTTTCAGCATGGAAGAAACCCCATTTCCAGACCTTAAAATAGACCAGACAGATTTTCTAGACAACCTTCCAGGCCGTAGCAAATGTCAGAAATGTGGGAAATCCAGGAAATACTACTGCTACACCTGTTATGTTCCTGTCCAAGAAATAATAGACAGAGTTCCTAAAGTAAAGGTTGGTTGCATTTGGCACTGTTGTTTTAGAGGAATGGGTGCACCTTTGGTGAAGCAAATTTGGCATTTTCATTTTCACCTCCCTTTTCAGTGAGGTCAACTCCTAACCCATTAATGCCTAGTGGACTCTCCTATCTGTGGATATTGGATGAGTCCATTTGTCATCTAACGGGTGCGAGTTTAGTTTATTTTTCGATTTTTTGTTTTATTTTGAGGAAAAATACCCATTTGTCGGATGCAAAAAGTGTAGATCCTGATCAGACGCAGTGTTGGCGGCATCTGATCTGGGTCTGGACTGTTTGCCTATATCCAATTTTTGGGGCGCTCTTCCAAAGGCTTGACAAATCAAAATTCGATTTACTTTTTGCTAGAAAATGCTGAAATTCATTGGTTTTCTCGATATAATTTATACATTTTTTCTGGGCAAGTAAGATGTTTTTAGCTCACCTGAGCCAGCGGCTCCGGGGGAGCTTATAGGATGGTAAGGCTCCGTCGTCCGTCCGTCCGTCGTCCGTCCACACTTTCAAACAACTTCTCCTCTGAAACCGCTGGGCCGATTGTAACCAAATTTCATATAGAGCCTCCTGGGACCTTAGGAACGAAAAGTTGTTCAAACGGTCCTGGTCACATGACCAACATGGCCGCCATGCCCATATATGGTAAAAACCGGAAAAAATCTTCTTCTCCAGAACCAATAGGGCGATGGCCTTGAAACTTGGTATGTAGCATCGGGTACACGAGTACTACCAAGATTGTTCAAATTATGACCTTGGGTTGACCTTGACCTTTTTTACGGTAAGGTCAAATTTGCTTCCTTATGCTTTTATATGGCAAAATGCTGCAACATAAGATATCTTGGAAACTGTTGAATATTTTGGCCTAAAAATTGGTACATACAGTCATCTTAATGAGTACATGAAGATTTATGAGTTCAAGAGGTCAAGGTCATTCTTTGACCTTTGACCCAGAACTCTCATATTTTGACAATATCAAACAATCTCCTCAAAAACAACTAGGCCAATTGTAATTAAATTGCATATAGATCCTCCAGGGGTTGAGGGAATGAAAATTTGTTCATACGGTCCAGGTCACATGACCAACATGGCCACCACGCCCATATATGGTAAAAACCTTTAAAAATCTTCTTCTCCAGAACCAGTAGACCGATGGCCTTGAAACTCGGTATGTAGCATTGGGTACTCAAGTACTATCAAGATTGTTCAAATTATGACCCTGGGTTGACCTTGCCCTTTTTTACGGCAAGGTCAAATATCGGAAAATGCTAGCACATGAGATTTCATGGTAAGTTTTGAAGATTTTGGCCTAAAACTTGGTATATACAATCATCTTAATGAGTACATGAAGATATGTGAGTACAAGAGTTCAAGGTCATTCTTTGACCTTTGACCCAGAAATCTCAAATTTTGACAATTTCAAAGAATCTGCTCTAAAACCACTGGGCCAATTGAAACCAAATTTCATATAGAGCCTCGAGGGGTTGAGGGAATAAAAAAATTTTCTAACGCTCCTGGACACATGACCAACATGGCCGCCATGCCCATATATGGTACATACCTTTATAAATCTTCTTCTCCAGAACCAATTGACCGATGGCTTTGAGACTTTGTATGTAGCATTGGGTACTTGAGTACTATCAAGATTGTTCAAATTATGACCTTGTGTTGACCTTGACCTTTTACAGCAAGGTCAAATATGGGAAAATGGTAGAACATAAGATTTCATGGAAAGTTTTGAAGATTTTGGCCTAAAAATTGGTATATACAGTTGTCTTAATGAGTTCATGAAGAATTATGAGTACAAGAGGTCAAGGTCATTTTTTTACCTTTGATCCAGATCGCTCATATTTTGACATTTTCAACCATTTCCTCAAAAGCCAAAGGGCCAATTGTGAACACATTTCATATAGAGCCTCCAGGGGTTGATTGAATGAAAAATTTGTGCAAACGGTCCAGGTCACATGACCAACTTGGCCGCCATTACCACTTATGGTATAAATCTTTAATATTTTTCTTCTCCAGAACCAATACACCTATGGCCTTGAAACTTGGTAAATAGCATGGAGTACTAGAGTACCACCAAGGCTGTTCAAATGGTGACCTTGGGTTTACCTTGACCTTTTTTGCGGCATGGTCAAATATGGGAAAATGCTAGAACATAAGATTTCATGGAAAGTTTTGAAGATTTTGGCCTAAAAATGGTATATACGGTTGTCTTAATGAGTACATGAAGATTTATGAGTACAAGTGGTCATGGTCATTCTTTGACTTTTGACCCAAAACTCATATTTTGACAATTTCAGACATGATAAGTAAAAGCCACCTTGCCAATTGTTCAGGTGAGCGATTCAGGGCCATGAGGCCCTCTTGTTTAACTTGTCCAGCAAAAATTTTTAACTTGTCCCGGACAGACTGACAATGGATTTGTCAGACCCTGTCTTCCAGCAAATTCTTTCATTTCAGAGTAGACCTCCTTTTCGAAGGTCTATGTCCTGTGGGGAAGCAAGCAGGAAGTGGCAAAAGTTGTTCACCTTCGTAACAAATGGTAGAAAACATGGAGGCATTCCCATGGACCTTAAGTAGGGAAGAGTCGGGTAACTTCGGACAGCAGGTAAATTCAGACAGTGACATTGTTTCCTTTACATGTCAGTTGTTTTGAACTCGAACAAAAATAACTGGCCAAACAGTGAAAGTCCTGATTAGACGGCTAATTATGAGCCGTCTCATCTGGATTTTCACTGTTTGCAATGGTATGTCCGCATTTACACCCCTGTCTGAAGTTACCCAAATCTCCCCTATATTGTTTGAGTTTTGAAAACTTCCTAAACTCCCACAAATGCAGCAGCTTCTCAGATGAAGTTGATATATGAGCCGCCACACAAGAAAACCAACAAAGTGGCATTTGTGCCCAGTGAAGACTCAGCCTGGACAGCCACCCACTCTGATCAGAGTCTTTGCTGTGCCCTTAAAAGGTAGCTAATCCATGCGGACAGAGAAGACTCTGATCAGACTGGGTGGATGCCCAGGCTGATCTGAGTCTTCACTGGACGCACATGCCACTCTGTTGGTTTTGTTGTGTCATGGCTCATATTGCCATATGCATATTAAGGTATATGGAAACACTAAGATATTTCCTACCAGGGGAGCAAATTCAGTTTGTTCCTATGAGCAAAGTCTGTCCTTTAATAATAAACCCCATTTAGAAGGGAGGCAAAATTGATTTTGTAAAGTTGTTTCCCCTAAAAAGTGTAATTAGTCAGTAGTAGTTGCCTTAGCAAGAAATGCAGAAGAATAGTGAATTACTGAAATAAAATATATAGTAATCAATATAAACATTCACTTCAAATTCTATATACACATGGATTCACTCAATGGATTCTTCACAACTGGCGTGCATTGCCTTGATGGTGTCGATGTAAAATGAGCTGATTCAGTATCACAAACATTGATAGGTCAAAGTGCCTTCTTATCCTAAAGTGCATTTATGAAAAATTGGACACATTTCATATATTATTTGTATTTCAGTCTGTTATGCAGAGAAATCCACAGAGCTTATTCAGAGATATTTTTTTCTTTTCCCAGTGGAGACTATAACAATCCATCATGAGTGTCCATGTAGGATAGGGAAATCTCACCCGAGGGGTCGGAATTTCAACCAGGGACGAGGCTTGCCGAGTCCCTGGTTGAAATTCCGACCCCGAGGGTGAGATTTACCTATCCTACATGGACTGGCTCATGATGGATTATTTTTCTCCCACCATTAGCGGGTTTTAAATCTCAAGTCGGATTAGGCTTCAGAACAGGAAAATTTGAACTTTTTAACCAATGATCTGAAGTAAATTTTGAGCAGCCCAGTGAGTTTATCGGGTCCTAAAATGGGTGTAAACACAGTTTGCACCTAAAAAATAGACGGAAAACACGATATGTGGACTATTTTATCTTCCAGAGGGCGAAAACAAAATGCAACTTAGCCTCTCACGTCACGCACGTCAAGTTCGCTAGCGACGTTTATAACCAGTTTTAGTGACGTCATTAAAATTGAGTGACGTCACAAACCTATGATCTGCTATCTAACGTCATCCGACATGCTTGCGAGTCCATTTTGTTCATTTAAAATTAAAATATTAGTCATAAATTGAGAAAGTTTGGTTGCTAATATAAGAACATGTTGCCAGGTGTAAGATAGAAGTTTCTTATATGAGCTGAGAGCCTATCCTATATAGGCAAAGGTGGGAGAAATATATTTTGACCCCTCGTTAGAACTGTCTGGGTAAACAGTTCTAATGAGGGGTCACAAGACACGTTTTTATGAAAAAATTTGGCATATTAACTATCCCTTAATCATCCCTTGTACCACATGGAGCACTGGTCCAGATGGGTAGGGTGAGTTTGGAATAATTATATGACATCTCTGTGAATACACGAAGCATAGTTTCCATAAAGTTCTAAATATTGGGTCAGACAGGCCTGTGCAAATGGTGCAGACTGAGATCAGACTGCAGTCTGATCAGAATCTTCAGTTTTCACAGATGGCATGCCATCTGTATATGATAAAAGCATTACTGCATTGATAAAACAAATTGTTCAATTTTTTGGGCCTTCTAGGGTGATTATTTTATTTGCCCCCTTTTTAGCTCACCTAAGCCTTTAGGCTCATAGGTGAGCTTATAGTATAGCCAGGCATCCGTTGTCCGTCCGTCCCTCCGTCCGTCGTCCGTCCGTCGTCAACATTTTCAAATATCTTCTCCTCTGAAACCACTGGGCCGATTGAAGCCATATTTCATGTGGAGCCTACCTAGGTCGGGGGAACTAAAGTTTGTCCCCGGTATCTGGGTCACATGACCAAGATGGCCGCCACGCCCATATATGGTTAAAACCCTTCAAAAATCTTCTTCTCCAGAACCAAAAGGCCTATGACCTTGAAACTTGGTATGTAGCATCGGGCATGCCGGCCCATCTTAGTTTGTACAAATCATGACCTTGCGTTGACCTTGACCTAATTTACGGCATGGTCAACTTTGGTAGGCTAGGCTTTTATATTGGAAAATACTTAAACAGTGGATTTCTCAGAAACTATTTAAGTTTTAGGTACAATACTTGGTATACATGGTCGACAAAATGACCAGATGAAGATATTATGTCACTACAGGTCAAGGTCATTCCGTCGGACCATCCGTCGTCAAGATTTTCAAACATCTTCTCCTCTGAAACCACTGGGCGGATTGAAGCCAAATTTCATACGGAGTCTCAGTGGGATGGGGGAACGAAAGTTTATACCCGGGGTCTGGGTCACATGACCAAGATGGCCGCCATGCCCATATATGGTAAAAAGCCTTCAAAAATCTTCTTCTCCAGAACCAAAAGGCCTATGACTTTGAAACTTGGTATGTAGCATTGGGCATGCCGGCCCATCCATGTTTATACAAATCATGACCTTGCGTTGACCTTGACCTAATTTACGGCATGGTCAACATTGGTACGTTAGGCTTTTATATTGGAAAACGCTTAAACAGTGGATTTCTCAGAATCTATTTAAGTCAAAGGTACAATACTTGGTATACATGGTCGACTAAATGACCAGATGAAGATATTATGTCACTAAAGGTCAAGGTCATTCCGTTGGACCATCCGTTGTCAAGATTTTCACACATCTTCTCCTCTGAAACCACTGGGCGGATTGAAGCCAAATTTCATATGGAGTCTCAGTGGGATAGGGGAACGAAAGTTTATACCCGGGGTCTGGGTCACATGACCAAGATGGCCGCCATGCCCATATATGGTAAAAACCCTTCAAAAATCTTCTTCTCCAGAACCAAAAGGCATATGACCTAGAAACTTGGTATGTAGCATCAAGCATGCGGGCCCATCATAGTTTATGCAAATCATGACCTTGCGTTGACTTTGACCTAATTTACAGCATGGTCAACTTTGGTACGTTAGGCTTTTAAATATGGGAAAATGCTTAAACAGTGGATTTCTCAGAAAATATTTAAGTCTAAGGTACAATACTTGGTATACATGGTCGACTAAATGACCAGATGAAGATATTATGTCACTACAGGTCAAGGTCATTCTGTCGGACCATCCGTCGTCAAGATTTTCGAACATCTTCTCCTCTGAAACCATTGGGCCGATTGAAGCAAAATTTCATATGGAATCTCAGTGGGATAGGGGAATGAAATTTTATACCCAAGGTCTGGATCACATGACCAAGATGGCCGCCATGCCCATATATGGTAAAAACCCTTCAAAAATCTTCTTCTCCGGAACCAAAAGATCTATGACCTTGAAACTTGGTATGTAGCATTGGGCATGCGGGCCCAACATAGTATATACAAATGACGACCTTGCGTTGACTTTGATCTAATTTACGGCATGGTCAACTATGGTACGTCAGGCTTTTGTATGGGAAAACGCTTAAACAGTGGATTTCTCAGAAACTATTTAAGTCAAAGGTACAATACTTGGTATACATGGTCGACTAAATGACCAGATGAAGATATATGTCACTAAAGGTCAAGGTCATTCCGTCGGACCATCAGTCGTCTTAATTTTCAAACAGCTTCTCCTCTGAAACCACTGGGCCGACTGAAGCCAAATTTCATATGGAGTCTCAGTGGGATGGAGAAATGAAAGTTTGTACCCGGGGTCTGGGTCACATGACCAGGATGGCCGCCATGCCCATATATGGTGAAAAACTTTCAAAAATCTTCTTCTCCAGAACTAAAAGGCCTATGACCTTGAAACTTGGTATGTAGCTTTGGGCATGCGTGCCCATCATAGTTTATACAAATGATGACCTTGCGTTGACCTTGACCTAATTTACAACATGGTCAACTTTGGTATGTTAGGCTTTTATATGGGAAAACGCTTATATAGTGGATTTCTCAGAATCTATTTAAGTCTAAGGTACAATATGTGGTATATATGGTCAACTAAATGACCAGAGGAAGATATTATGTCACTGAAGGTCAAAGTCATTTTGTCGGTCTGTCCGTCATCAACATTTTCAAACATCTTCTCCTCTGAAACCACTGGGGAGATCGAAGCCGAATTTCATATGGTGTCTCAGTGGGATAGGGGGAACTAAAGTTTATACCGGGGGGCTGGGCTACATGACCAAGATGGCCACCATGCTCATATATGGTAAAAACCCTTCAAAAATCTTCTTCTCTAGAACCGAAAGGCCTATGACCTTGAAACTTGGTATGTAGCATCGGGCATGCTGGCCCATCATAGTTTATACAAATCATGACCATGCATTGACCTTGAATTAATTTACAATATGGTCAACTTTGGTACGTTAGGCTTTTATATGGGAAAACGCTTATGTGAATTTCTCAGAAACTATTTAGGTCTAAGGTACAATACATGGTACATATGGTCGACTAAATGACCAGATGAAGATATTATGTCACTGAAGGTCAAGGTCATTTTGTGGGTCTGTCCGTCATCAAGATTTTCAAAACATCTACTCCTCTGAAACCACTGGTCTGATTGAAGCAAAATTTCATATGGAGTCTAAGTGTGATCAGGGAATAAAAGTTTGTTCTCAGGGTCTTGACCAAGATGGCCGCCATGCCCGTATATGGTAAAAACCCTTCAAAATCTTCTTCTCCAGAACCAAAAGGTGTTTGACCTTGAAACTTGGTATGTAGCTTTGGGCACTCAAGCCCATCATAGTTTATACAAATGATCATGCATTGACCTTGACCTAATTTATGACACTGTCAACTTTGGTACATTATGTAGTCTCTTATATGGGAAAATGCTTAAACAGTGGATTTTTCAGAAACTATTTAAGTCTAAGGTGCAAAATTTGGTATATATGGTTGACTAAATGACCAGATGAAGATATTTTGTCGTTAAAGGTCAAGGTCATTCTTTGACTTTTGTACAAGGTCATTGAGATTCTGTCACCCGTCAACATTTTCAAACATCTTCTCAGAGGCCACTAGGGTCAGTTGAAGCCATATTTCATAGGGAGCTTCACCGGCTTAATGGAACCATAGTTTGTTCAGATGGTCTTGGTCACTTGACCAAGATGGCCACCATGCCCATATATGGTAAAAACTATTCAAACGTCTTTTTCTCGAGAACCGAAAGGCCTATAACCTTGAAACTTGGTACCGGTATGTAGCATTGGGCACTCAGGCCCATCATAGTTTATACAAATGATTACTGTATTTCATATGGATCTTTAATACTGGGTCAAAGGAATCAAAGTTTGTTCAGATGGTCATGGTTGTATGAACATGGTGGCCGCCACACCCATTTATGATAAAAACCCTTCAGAAATCTTTGTCCAGAAACAAAGGCCCAGTGACCTTGTGGCTTGGTATATAGAATTGGGACTCAACATTAATCCCCAAGGGAGGGGGCCCCTGCCCTGGTGCCATATACATGTATAAAAGCATGAAAATATATACCAGGACCAAGTGTCAGGTGAGCTACAGGACCATTGGTCCTCTGGTTTTAGAATTTTTATTGTATCATGTTGTGATCTCTTTCCTTGGCCACCTGGATGAGGCAGTTCTTTTGAGGGGTCACAAGGTATGTTACAGACGAAAATAAGAATAATTATTGTGTAATTATCCTCTAAACCCCACATTATCCCTATTGCACTCAGAACTGCCAAAACTCCATACAGTTTTGGCTGTTCTGAGTGTAATAGGGTTATCTGGAATTCTGGTTAAATGTATTTGAGCCGCGACACGAGAAAACCAACAATGTGGTTGTGCGCCCAGCGCACTCAGATCAGCCTGGGCATTCACCCTGTCTGATCAGAATCTTCGCTGACCGGATGGTGGTAGCTAAGACCCTTAGCTACTCTTTGAGCACTTAACGAAGAGTCTGGTCAAACTTGGCGGATGCCCAGGCTGATCTGAGTCTGCGAGGGGCGCACAACCACATTGTTGGTTTTGTCGTGTCGCGGCTCATTTTAAATTCTATTTTTCATGTCCGTTGCACAGGAGTTAAATGTGGTTCATAGGAGTAGTAACTATGTAAATCTGTTACAGCTGCCAATCAAGGTAGATATCATCAAGCACCCAAGTGAATGTGATGGAAAAAGTACAGCAGTCCATGCAGGAGTTATCTGTCCTGAAGATGTAACAATACTTACCTACCCTTGCATTCCTGATTACAGCCCAGAAAAGGTAAAGTAACTCATTCAGGTCTTAACCTTTTGCCCTCTATATACTCTCAGACCATTATGTACTATTGTTACCAGTATTGTAAAGAAACAGTGTGCATGTAGAATTAAAAGGAAAATCAGTTGTTGTAACTACTATTGTTGTCTCCCATGGTAGCTACGACTGGATAGTGTTATGCCCGAAATAGGATCGTTATGGGTAGCTTTTTAATGAGGCTGATCTATCCATAGCATAGTGTACCCAATTCTTTTGCTCTAGAATAATGCTTGACAGGATTTTTTACAAAATAGGTTGAGCTGAGTTTTCACTGAAACTGGAAATAAAATTTTGACATCTTTTACTGCAGCCAAACTCAGACTGAAGAAACTAAATTTGTAACTAGTAAAGGTTTCCCATAACCTAGTGATCATAGAAGCAGTGGTTGTTAAGAGTATCTTGGGCACAGTATATGAAAGGTAGAGCCCATCCCACTCTTTTGCTGCCTTTAACCTTCCCCAATTTAAAAAGGTATCCATTTGCTTCTAGGTTGAGAGAGAGTATTTTTTTCAGTCACTGGCTGGCCGAAAGGGATGTAAACTCAAAACCTTCTGCACCATAGCAGAGAATCTCTAACTACTCAAGTAACTCAACAATGTATCTCTCTGAAGCTATGCTACATGTGTTTCTTTTCAAAGTATGGTTATGGGAAACATAAAATTGAGAAAAGGAGAGACTAAGTAAGTTACTGGGGTGCCTTATTAAGGGGAGATGCTTAATTTGTAAAAGGGTTAGTAGATTATTTTGGTTTGTTAAGATACATGGGTACACTACCATGTTGTGTTTTTTAGCTAACCAGAGCCGAAGGCTCCGGGTAGCTTATAGGATAGGCAGTGGTCCGTTGTCGTATGTCGTTGTCTGTCCTCCGTCAACACTTTTAAACAACATCTCCTCTGAAGCCACTAGGCCGATTGGGCTCAAATTTCATCTGTGGCATCCTTGGGCTGGGGGATTGAAAGTTTGTGTTTTTTATGATCATCAGCCCTTTAGTTTGGTTGCTTTGGCAACTTAGAGTTGCATTGACTTATAATGGGAAAAATTGAAAAATGGAATTTTCTGCCAAGCCATTGTAGATATGTTGATAAAACTTTTATAGAAATGTTCCTTTAGATGTCTTCTATCAGCTATATGTTTTTTGGCCCACTGCTCCTTTTAGTGGTTGCCATGGAAACCGAAATGTAAAAAAAATGGAAAAAAATACTTAAAAAATTATCTCCTCTGAAGCCACTGGGCCGATAAGGCTCAGATTTCATCTGTGGCATTCTTGGGCGTGGGGATTGAAAGTTTTTTTTTTTTTAAATCGGCCCTTTAGTTTGGTTGCTATGGCAACTTAAAGTTGCATTGACTTATTATGGGGAAAATTGAAAAATGGCATTTACTGCCAAGCCATTGCAGATACATGTATGTTGACAAAACTTTAATAGATTGTTCCTTGTGATGTCTCTTATTAGCTATGTTGTTTTTTTGCCCACTGCTCCTTTTATTGGTTGCCATGGAAACCAAAATGCCAAAAAATGGAAAAAATACTTAAAAAATTTTTTTTCCTCAGATGCCATTGGGCCTATAAGGCCCAGATTTCATCCGTAGAATCCTTAGGCTGGGGGATTGAAAATTTATGTTGTTTTTTTTTTTTTTATATAAAATCGGCTCTTTGGTTTGGTTGCTATGGCAACTTAGAGTTGCATTGACTTGTAATGGGGAAAATTAAACAAGCAATTTCGAGGAATTTATGTCCCCCGCCTTGGAAACTAGGTCTCCACTGTATATACACTTAGTGTTTGAGCTGGAAAAGCTGCTAAGTTAAAAATGTGAAAAAAGTAATAAAAGAAATAATGTGAGGATTATATCCAAACCACATGCATATCTTCAGACCATGATCAAAACACCTGTGAAGTTTCAAAGGAATGGGCATAAAACTGTAGGAGGAGTTGAACACACAAGGTACCCACTATCTATTCACTTTGATAGTAAAAATGTATGAGAAATGGCTAAGTTCAATTTGCGAAAAAAGCGATAAAAAATAATGTGAGGATTATATCCAAACCACATGCATATCTTCAGACCATGATCAAAATACCTGTGAAGTTTCAAAGGAATCAGCATAAAACTGTAGGTGGAGTTGCGCACACAAGGTACCCACTATCTAGTCACTATGATAGTAAAAACGCATAAAAATGACTAGGTTCAACTTGTGGAAAAAGTGACAAAAAATAATGTCAGGATTATATCCAATCCACATGCATATTTTCAGACCATGACCGAAACACCTGTGAAGTTTCAAAGGCATCGGCATAAAACTGTAGGAGGAGTTGCGCACACAAGGTACCCACTATCTAGTCTTTTTGAAAGTAAAAACGCCTAAAAAATGACTAAGTTCAACTTGTGGAAAAAGTGACAAAAAATAATCTCAGGATTACATCCAAACCACATGCGTATCTTCAGACCAAGACAAAAACATCTGTAAATTTTCAAAAGAATCGGCATAAAACTGTAGGAGGAGTTGCACACACAAGGTACCTACTACTTTAGGGGGACGGAAGGACGAAAACTATGTCCCTCAGCTTTTCATCGAAAAGGCGGGGGACAAAAATGGCATTTACTGCAATCAATATATGGAAAATAGTTACAGTATAGGTTCTGTTATCAACTCAACAGACTTTCAGACTGAGACTTTGTAGTTGTATATTTTGTATTAGCCTGTACAAATGTGACTGCAATTTTGAGCCTATACAAATTTGATAGCAATTTTGAGCTAGAGATCTGGTGAGCTTTGTGGCCCATGGGCCTCTTGTTTTCCTATTCTTTTTCAAAGAAAGACAACTTTTGTGACTTCCTGTTTGCATTCCTGATGACACAAGTCTTCCATATAGGTCTTTTCTTAAGGGAATGAATTTGCTTCATGAGGAGTTGACCCATAATTAACAAAGAAGTAAAAATGAAAATGGCAGAAAGGTAACCATTCACTTCAGTAAGGGCCTGGTATGGTTTACCATATTTACTCAGTTATAAGATGGGATTTTCTCCCTCCAAAACAACCCCCAAAATATAGATCCATCTTATAAGATAGATCTAGATTTTTATGCTCCTCGAAGGGTGAGCATATAGTTGCCGCTTTGTCCGTCCATCTGTCAGTCCTTCCATCCATCTGTCCGTCCGTCACACTTTTGTCTGGAGCAAATCTCTGAAAGTATAAGGGGGAACTAAATGAAACTTCACACATTGATAGAGGACGAGGAGGGGAAGTGCAGTGCACAAGAACCGTAACCCTGTCACAAGTATGTACAAAGTTAGCTCCCTTTCCAGTTTTTTTCAATATTTTGCTTGTCCATAGCATATCTCTGAAATATAAGGGGGAACTAAATGAAACTTCACACATTGATAGAGCACAATTAGAGGAAGTGCAGCGCACAAGAACCGTTACCCTGTCACAAGTATTTACAAAGTTAGCTCCCTCCCCAGTTTTATCAATATTTTGCTTGTCTGGAGCATATCTCTGAAAGTATAAGGGGGAACTAAAGAAACTTCAAACATTGTTAGAGGACAATGAGAGGAAGTGCAGTACACAAGAACGGTAACCCTCTCATAAGTATTTACAAAGTTAGCTCCCTTCCCAGTTTTTAGCTCACCTGAGCCAGCGGCTCCGGGGGAGCTTATAGGATGGTAAGGCTCCGTCGTCCGTCGTCCGTCCGTCCGTCCGTCGTCCGTCCACACTTTCAAACAACTTCTCCTCTGAAACTGCTGGGCCGATTGTAACCAAATTTCATATAGAGCCTCCTGGGACCTTAGGAACGAAAAGTTGTTCAGACGGTCCTGGTCACATGACCAACATGGCCGCCATGCCCATATATGGTAAAAACCTGAAAAAATCTTCTTCTCCAGAACCAATAGGGCGATGGCCTTGAAACTTGGTATGTAGCATTGGGTACACGAGTACTACCAAGATTGTTCAAATTATGACCTTGGGTTGACCTTGACCTTTTTTACGGTAAGGTCAAATTTGCTTCCTTATGCTTTTATATGGCAAAATGCTGCAACATAAGATATCTTGGAAACTGTTGAATATTTTGGCCTAAAAATTGGTACATACAGTCATCTTAATGACTACATGAAGATATATGAGTTCAAGAGGTCAAGGTCATTCTTTGACCTTTGACCCAGAACTCTCATATTTTGACAATATCAAACAATCTCCTCAAAAACAACTAGGCCAATTGTAATTAAATTGCATAAAGATCCTCCAGGGGTTGAGGGAATGAAAATTTGTTCATACGGTCCAGGTCACATGACCAACATGGCCACCACGCCCATATATGGTTAAAACTTTTAAAAATCTTCTTCTCCAGAACCAGTAGACCGATGGCCTTGAAACTCGGTATGTAGCATTGGGTACTCAAGTACTATCAAGATTGTTCAAATTATGACCCTGGGTTGACCTTGCCCTTTTTTACGGCAAGGTCAAATATCGGAAAATGCTAGCACATGAGATTTCATGGTAAGTTTTGAAGATTTTGGCCTAAAAATTGGTATATACAATCATCTTAATGAGTACATGAAGTTATGTGAGTACTAGAGGTCAAGGTCATTCTTTGACCTTTGACCCAGAAATCTCAAATTTTGACAATTTCAAAGAATCTGCTCTAAAACCACTGGGCCAATTGAAACCAAATTTCATATAAAGCCTCGAGGGGTTGAGGGAATGAAAAAATTTTCTAACGCTCCTGGACACATGACCAACATGGCTGCCATGCCCATATATGGTAAATACCTTTATAAATCTTCTTCTCCAGAACCAATTGACCGATGGCCTTGAGACTTTGTATGTAGCATTGGGTACTTGAGTACTATCAAGATTGTTCAAATTATGACCTTGTGTTGACCTTGACCTTTTACAGCAAGGTAAAATATAGGAAAATGGTAGAACATAAGATTTCATGGAAAGTTTTGAAGATTTTGGCCTAAAAAATTGGTATATACAGTTGTCTTAATGAGTTCATGAAAAATTATGAGTACAAGAGGTCAAGGTCATTTTTTTACCTTTGATCCAGATCGCTCATATTTTGACATTTTCAACCATTTCCTCAAAAGCCAAAGGGCCAATTGTGAACACATTTCATATAGAGCCTCCAGGGGTTGATTGAATGAAAAATTTGTTCAAACGGTCCAGGTCACATGACCAACTTGGCCGCCATTACCACTTATGGTATAAATCTTTAATATTTTTCTTCTCCAGAACCAATACACCTATGGCCTTGAAACTTGGTAAATAGCATGGAGTACTAGAGTACCACCAAGACTGTTCAAATGGTGACCTTCGGTTTACCTTGACATTTTTTGCAGCATGGTCAAATATGGGAAAATGCTAGAACATAAGATTTCATTGAAAGTTTTGAAGATTTTGGCCTAAAAATGGTATATATGGTTGTCTTAATGAGTACATGAAGATTTATGAGTACAAGTGGTCATGGTCATTCTTTGACTTTTGACCCAAAACTCATATTTTGACAATTTCAGACATGATAAGTAAAAGCCACCTTGCCAATTGTTCAGGTGAGCGATTCAGGGCCTCATGGCCCTCTTGTTTTCAATATTTTGCTTGTCCGAAAGTATAAATGGGAACTTAATGTAACTTCACACATTGATAGAGGACAATGAGACGAAGTGCAGTGCACAAGAACGGTAACCCTCTCATAAGTATATACAAAGTATCTCCCTTCCCAGTTTTTTTTTTAATATTTTGCTTGTCCGGAGCATATTTCCAAAAGTATAAATGGGAACTTAATTCAACTTCACACATTGATAGAGGACAATTAGAGGAAGTGCAGTGCACAAGAACCATAACCCCGTCACAAGTATTTACGAAGTTATCTCCCTTTCCAGTTTTTTTTTAGCTCACCTGAGCCAGCGGCTCCGGGGGAGCTTATAGGATGGTAAGGCTCCGGCGTCCGGCGTCCGTCGTCCGTCCGTCCACAATTTCAAACGACTTCTCCTGTGAAACCGCTGGGCCAATTGTAACCAAATTTCATATAGAGCCTCCTGGGACCTTAGGAACGAAAAGTTGTTCAAACGATCCTGGTCACATGACCAACATGGCCGCCACGCCTATATATAGTAAAAACCTTTAAAAATCTTCTTCTCCAGAACCAGTAGGCCGATGGCCTTGAAACTTGGTATGTAGCATCGGGTATGTGAGTACTACCAAGATTGTTCAAATTATGACCTTGGGTTGACCTTGACCTTTTTTACGGCAAGGTCAAATTTGCTTCCTTGTGTTTTTATATGGCAAAATGCTAGAACATAAGATATCTTGGAAACTGTTGCAGATTTTGGGCTAAAAACCAGTAGCTACAGTCATCTTAATGATTACGTGAAGATTTATGACTTTAAGAGGTCAAGGTCATTCTTTGACCTTTGACCCAGAACTCTCATATTTTGACAATTTCGAACAATCTCCTCAACAGCCACTGAGCCAATTGAAACCAAATTTCATATAGAGCCTCCAGGGGTTGAGGGAACAAAAATTTATTCATACTGTCCTGGTCACATGACCAACATGGCGGCCACGCCCATATATGGTAAAAACCTTTAAAAATCTTCTTCTCCAGAACCAATTGAACGATGGCCTTGAAACTTGGTATGTAGCATTGGGTACTCGAGTACTACCAAGATTGTTCAAATTATGACCTTGGGTTGACCTTGACCATTTTACTGCAAGGTCAAATATGGGAAAATGCTAGAACATATGATTTCATGGAAAGTTTTGAAGAGTAAGGCCTAAAATGGGTAAATGCAGTTTAGTACATGAAGATTTATGAGTGTAAGAGGTCAAGGTCATTCTTTGACCTTTGACCCAGAACTCTCATATTTTGACATTTTCAAACAATCTTCTCCAAAGCCACTGGGCCAATTGTAACCAAATTTCATATAGAGCCTCCAGGGGTTGAGGGAATGAAATTTTGTTCAAAAGGTTCAGGTCACATGACCGACATGACCGCCACGCCCATATATGATAAAAACTTTTAAAAATCTTCTTCTAAAGAACTAGTTGACCGATGGCCTTGAAACTTGGTATGAAGCATGGGGTATTCCAGTTCTATCAAGAGTGTTCAAAATGATAACCTTGGGTTGACCTTGACCATTTTACGGATAGGTCAAATAAGGGAAAATGCTAGAACATAAGATTTCATGGAAAGTTTTGAAGATTTAGGCCTAAAAATTGGAAAATGCAGTCATCTTAATGAGTACATCAAGATTCATAAGTACAAGAGGTCAAGGTCATTCTTTGACCTTTGACCCTGAATTCTCATAGTTTGACAATTTCAGACTTCTTTTTAAAAGACAATTGTAACCAAATTTCATATAGAGCCTTCAGGGGTTGAGGAAACGAAATTCTTCAAACGGTCTGGGTCACATGACCAACATGGCCGCCATGACCATATATGATAAAAACCTTTAAAAATCTTCTTCTCCAGAACCAGTTGACCGATGGCCTTGAAACTCGGTATGTAGCATAGGGTACTCCAGTATTATCAAGATTGTTCAAATTATGACCTTTGCTTGACCTTGACCTTTTTATGGCAAGGTCAAATATGGCAAAATGCTACAACAAAAGCTTGACTTTTGACCCTAGACTCATATTTTGACAATTTCAGACATAAGAAAAAGCCACTTTGCCAATTGCTCAGGTGAGCGGATCAGGGCCTCATGGCCCTCTTGTTTAATATTAAGTTTGTCTGGTGCATATCTCCAAAAGTATAAATGGGAACTTAATGAAAGTAAAAAGTATGCAAAGACCAGGAACTGAAACAATCAAAATCCAAATCCAGCCCTCAAACCATAGTTGGAAACAACTAAGATTACAAATAATCAAGATACAGAGAACATATGGCCAACCGAGTGAGCAGCTTGTTCCCAAAAGGTGGCCACTCAGCAACCCAAACCGAACCAAAAATAATAATAACATACATAAGGTAAAACATCACAGAAACTCTGACACCAAAAACAGGCAACAAAGAACCACAACAGAACTACCGCCTTGGAACGGTCAGTAATGAATTACTGGGGGGCTTAAATCGATTTTAAACTTCACACATTGATAGAGGGCAATGAATGAAAGTGCAGAACACAAGAACCATAACTCTGTCGTAAATATTCACGAAGTTAGCTCCCTTCTTAATTTTTGCTTTATTTTGCTTGTATAGAGCATATCTTAGGAAGTATTGAAGGAAGCTAAATGACATTTCACACATCGATAGTGGGTAATGAAAGGAAGTGCAGATCATAAGAACTATAAAATTACCTTTAGTAAATACAAAGTTACTGCCCTCCCGAATCTTTCTAATTTTTTCAGTTATTTAGCTTGCCCGGAGTTTATCTCTATACATATTTAAGAGAACATGAATGAAACTTCACATATTGATTATAGAGGACAATGACAAGAAGTGCAGAGCAGAAGAACCAAAACTGTATCCCAAGTTATTTTGGAGTTACTTCCCTTCTTATTTTTTTCTCAGTTGTATGCCTGTCTAGAGCATTGCTCTAAAAAGTATTGAAGAGAATTTTTTTTTTTCAATTTGAATTGCATTTAGTTAACACAAAAAATCACTCCTTCACCAGGATCCCCATTGTCCTATTCCAAGCCTTCGGGGAGCATCCATCGGTTTCACCGATTTTCTTGTTGGGATTGTTTTGGAAGTGAAAACCCCATCTTACAAAACTACGTGTTACTGATTTAGATATTTGGGGTTATTCTTAAAGAAAGGGACATCCATCTTTAGGCTGATTAATAAATACGGTATTCAGACATCCAGATTCTCTCCAATGTTTTTGTGTTTCAGACTCTTTTGGTGTTTCCTGGTGAAAAATCTGTAACATTAGAAGAACTGGCAAAGAAGCTGCATATTTGCAAACCAGTTTCAGAGTCCAGTGCAAGAAATCACCAAAACACTACACTTAGCTTTGAGGATAATAGACTTGCTGCAGATGAAGATGTGACATCAAATTCTTATGTGAACAGTGAGACAGATACATCTACAGATATTTTAATCAATAGATCTGAAGTCAGACAGTTATCTAGTGACACAGATTTTTCAGCTACTACTAACAGTGTGATTCAAAAGTCAACAGAAAAATCAGAATTATCAAAATCCATGGAACAGGAGATTGCAAAAGAACACAGAAATTCAGTGGAAGACCGGGTCAAAAATACAAATACTAGAATTGATCATACTGATACAAAGATTATTGCCAACAATCACAAGGAAGCGTCAAAGGTTGGAGATTCTCTGTCAGACTTTGATAAAGTTGTGTTTGTCGACAGCACATGGAACCAGACAAGATCAATATGCAATGATGAGAGACTCAAAGGTAATTAATGTATATTTGCAGTACCATGAAACCAAATAAATTAGGGCACCTAAAATAATTACTGTAACCGTCCTAAAATGGAATAGTCTCATTTTGCTATATGCAGTAATGCTTCTTAAAGATGCAGATGGAATGGCAAATAGTGTTGACCCTAATCAGATTGCTCCTTTGGGAGCAGTCTGATCAGGGTCTGCACTATTTGCTCAGACCGATCTGTCCCAATACTTTCAAAAACATTTTGGCAGTTAGTGCACAGTATGCGTAGAATTTTATTATTGCTTCAAAGATAGTCCATAAAATGCTCAGTCAAATGTTCTTGTCTGTTCAGAAAACTTGGTGCTTTGACTAGTTAAACCTTAAATGTTTTGTTGCTGACTGTCATAACTGAGGATATGATACTATATTTCTCAGTTTTATTCCATTGTATTCTGACAGTTTCTGTTCTTTTCTTTATAGGACTTACTTGTATTGAGTTGAAGACTAGGAAGACAAAATTCTGGCGGCACCAAGATGATGTCCCTGACACCTACCTTTCTACTGTAGAAGCTATATACTATTTTGTGCAAGAATTTCATGAAACTTTCATGAATACTAGTTATGACGGGCAATATGATAATATACTTTTCTTCTTCACATTCATGTATAGGAAAATAAGGACAATTTATGATGGGGGCAATGAACTAAGGGCTTACAAAAAGAGAAAAGTGACACAAACTTAATATTGGTGACAGTTTTATTTCTGTATGAAGACAAATTTATACAAGTCAGTCTTTATACAGTTTGAAATATCTATTAAACATGGCAAATCGTAATCATGCTTCATGGATTTTAATAGTTGGTTCCAGTAACATTTAGCGATTTTAAGTCTGTTTTGCAATTACACTCTGTCTCTCAGAGGTATGTTTACAGGAACAGATTTGATTTACATTTGGAAGCAAATGTAACGCAACCTTTTTTTTTCTCAGATCAAATGCTCTTCTATGTGACAGTTATAATTTTTGAACATACAGAAGATATGTTTGTCATCTTTTTCATTTATATATCAGGCTGAACCTGCTTTAGAATGAGCTTACATTCACTTTCTGTGAAATACATAATACCTGTTGATTGATATATCAAAATAAGGTAACAGGAAGACATATTAAATTGCACCAGCTGTGAAACATACCATAAATTGCTTAAGTATTGGGACTCCTAAAACAATTAATTTTCCATTTGTCCTAAATGGACTAACCATTAATCTTTCATTTAAGGGACACCTAAAACCCTCAATTTTGCATTTGAGATGGACATTTAACATATTAATTCGCTTTCCAGAAGTCATTATACTGCCATAAGCAAATTATAGTTTGTATGGAGAATGCATCTATGTAACTGATTGCCAGTACCGTAGTTTGTATTTCCATTGATATCTGACCCGAATGTGAGCGCTTGAGAAAATATGTCTGAAGTACAACGTTGAGAGAGATTGCTCTGACACAGATATATTTTCATCCCTTGTCGAAAGAGGTTACCCTTTAAGGTCTCTGAGATAGCAATTTCTTCACTTTCCAAGTAGCACTCCTTGCAGTAGGGAGTTACAAAAGAAGCAACTTGGCAATAACCTTTCTACTGAAGTCGTCCTCCTTGTGAAAATAGTGTCAATATTGTGGCAGTGTAGTGCTTGCTCCAACCAGTCTGCACACTTGCAGTTTGATGAAAGAATATGCAGTTTACCCTGGCTGTTGGCTTTATGAAATTAAAACAAGGACCTGTGTATATTACTAATCAGACTGTACATTTGCTCATACTGGTCTGGTCAATAAGCACATCACACAACATACCTCATTTATAACGTGCTTTTTCTTATGACTTGGCTGGCATGCATGGTAAACTTTAGAAAAGACTGTAAATTATTAATGAGTTTATTACATGCATCAGCTCCAAATAAATGTCAAGCTACTGTAATGTTCTAAACCTGGGGACACCGAAAAATAATTTTCTGTTTCCTGACAAATGGAAGATAAGTTATTGCAATGTTGTCTGTGCACATTAGGGGAATTACTGATAAACATCAGTTTGTGGTTTAGATATTCATTATCCCAAGTTATGTAGGTACACCTCCAAGTGCTTCTGCAATTACAATGTGAGCCGTGACTCGAGAAAACCAACAAAGTGGCATATGCGCCCGCAAAGACTCAGAGTAGCCTTGGCAGCCGCCAGGTCTGATTAGAATATTTGTTATGCACTAAAAGGGTAGCTAAGGGTCGACGCTAACTCCATGCAGACAGCAAAGACTGAAGCTGGGTCTGCACTGGCCGCACAACAACTTTGTTGGTTTTGTAATGTCGCGGCTCTTGTATTTCAAAGGGTACAACATTTATACATTTATAACTTCCTGTTTGTTTTACAGCTCTTTCAACTTTAGGTCTAGTCTAAGTGGAAAGAATTTATTTACAGCTCACCTGAGCAGAAGACTCCTGGGGGAGCTAATAGGAAAGCCAGACTATTGTCCATCCATCCTCATTTTCAGATGACCTATCCTCTAAAACCACGGGGCTGATTGTAACCAAATTTCATATACAAAATGCAGAGCATCTAGGTTTTTGCTGGATCGAAATGACGTTCAAATGGCCACATGGCAAACATGGCTGCAACGCTCCCATATGGCAGAAAAGCTTTAAAACATCTTTTTCTGCAGAACCAACAGACCGGTAAATGACGATACCATAAGTCTGCTTTAAACAAAGGGTTGTTCTTGCGAAAATCTCGTATTTTCACAACAGCCGGAGTTACTAATTATTTTTCTCAAACCCTGCCGAATTTTTGGAATACGAAAAGCATATATCAATGGGTCACACAATGTATTCATCACCATTAACTGATCTGTCAGACGCCCGAACAGTCTGGGTATCGGAATCTGAAATAATGCCACACATGCTCCATACATTGGTGCAGGAAGATACAAGAAGAAGTACGCCAATACTATCAGACTCACGGTTATAGCTGACTTTTTCATGTTCAGAGTGGCTCTTTGATTCCTGACCTTACTAGTGTAAATTTCTTTTATGACAAAGAGATACAAAATTGCGATTGTTAAAAATACGACCACAGCTAGAACAACTGAAGATCGAGACGGACCAAGGTCAGTCAGAAGTGCCCTATGAAAAGGTATCGTATGTTGAGACAATAAAACATTCACTATAGCGATGCAGGTCGGTATTAGTGATACTATCCAAATTGACCATATTATAAGTTTGAATTGGCTTTGATTTAAAAGGTTTAGATGCTTTAATGGATACTTCGCCATGAAGAGTAAATCGGCGGCCATAAGCATAATTGTTAGAAGTGCCGAGATGTTGAAAATATGGAATGAGTAATATCCTACGGTAGGCATGATAACTATATATTCATACCATGTGTACACGCCTAACATTGTAAAAGCCACAAAAGCATCACATACTGCTAGATTAACGATCAGAACATAAGAAAATTTACAGCAAATATGTGAAGACACTATTGCCATTATACAGAGTATATTTACAACAAGTGATATCGTTGCTGAAATGGTGATGGAAATACTAAATATTTGGAGACCATTTGGTACGCTGTCCCTGCTGTGGTTATTGATGCTTGTAATATTTTCCGTGGAGTATTCCATAACGAATGGTACTGACACTTCTTGGTATCAACTTTGAAACTACTACCCTTCTTATATAAACGCATTTACAAAAGCTCTAATACAGTGGCCTTTGTGTATTTTAGGAACGTTTTGACAATACTTGACAAATCGGGCCTACCGAGCAAAAATGTTCATTGACATCAAGTGATTCTTTCATTGCCTGGAGTTCCAGTTTGCGTATACACACAAGTTCAAGTGTATGTCCATCTAGCCATCTAGGCTAAACATACGTTTTCAATATTTGCTTTTAGCATGTGGCCGGGTTTCCATCTTCATTTTACATACATTGGGTGTAGTTTGAGTTTACCCACATTTTCAACTCGCTGCCTCTAGCATATGCCAGTATACGTCACCATTCTATCCATTCAAAGACGAGGTCAAATCTATACTTTCAGCTGTTTTATCTTTATTCCTTTCGTTTGTTACAACCAGTTCGTGTTTGAGGTTCTGAAAGAGTTAATAGATTTTTGTATTGTATTTTATTTTCTAATTTCGCTTTTATATAACGCCAAAATAACTAATGTAATATAAGATAATACAATACAAATAAGATACAGTAGGTATATATTATTCATGTCATTAACAAGAAGGATGGATCGCTAGGTGACTTGAAATTTTTACGTACATTTCAACAGAGCAGATTCCAGTCATATCGGGACAATGGAATGGTGACAATGAATAACTGCATGCAATAGAACCACTATTACAGTTGAAATGATTTCTGCTGTAACTTGAATTCGAACCCAGACCTCTAGCTTGGCAGGCCAGCGCTTAACCCATTGAGCTTTCGATGTTCACAATATACAAGGAATAGCATTCTGAAGTACATAAAAACAGAATAGTTGCAATGTATCCAGAGAGAAATGCCTGAGCAGTGTACATAATGACAAACACTTTGTAAATACATTTAGTTGAATCTTGTTATCACAAACACTCTTATATCAAAGAATATAGTTCAGACACATTTCCTACTAGTATTTTACTTTACATTTCAGTTCCGAATATCGCAAACTACTTGTACCCCAAGGTAAATTTTCTCTGAATTAGGGACACAACGGACGACGGACAAAACGGACCACAGACGAAACGGATCACGGTCAGGACAAAACGGACCACATCCAGAACGAAACGGATCACGATTAAGGACAGAACGGACCACGTTTCAGGAAATAACACCCCATGTTTTTTGACATACCTGACCATCTTATTCATGAATACATTCAAAATTACATTATTGAAGATCTCCCCTTTACCTAGGGATTACCTGTCATTAAGATAAAAGTATCTATACTATGCAAAATATATTTAGCAATTTTTTTTTATATTTTGCAATTTTTCTCATTACTGAAGTACAACATGGAGCGAAATTAAATTGCATTGAAGGGAACCGTATTTCGGGCTTAAGATATGAGATTACAGACGCCATCTTTAAAAACGATATTGGGGTAAAGCGATAAGCACAGAAGGGGTCATTAGCCGAAATTCGCACCAATTGAAAAGCAACATAAACATGGCAAGCATGTGATTTTTTATACGGTCTTTCTAATCATTTTCATGCCCAGTTTTCTTGTCAAAGCTTGTGAATGTGTAAAAGATATGGTAAAGCTTAACAATGGACGAATCTTAGCATGCGCAAATGACGTTATTTAAAACGTTATAATTCGTCCAATGTGCAATGATTTACGGGTGCTTCGGTTCAATGCAGAATCAAAACCCATGGCAAACCAATAGGCTAAAATTAAAGGTCACACCATGATTTATTTAACTGTGAAGTTTTTTTCGTTGAACTGTAACGTAACTGTGAGAAATTGATGACGTTTGCCTCTGAGACTTTTGACTTATGCTCAGTAACCGGGAAGAATTTTCTTACTGAATTGTTTACGTTATCATATTTGTAGATACCAAACAAACATACACTCGATAGTGATTCAAAAAGTACCGATTAGAAACAACTTTTTAAGCCGATAACGTAAAAACAAGGGAAAACGTCAAATTTTCGAACTTTGTAAACCTCATACTCGTAGCATATTCAAATGTTTTAGAGCGTTTTCCTTTATTTTAACAGCAAACCAGCCGCCTCATTATGGTTTTGGCTTTTGCACATGATCAAAAATGTCCTTCAGATACAATGGACATAAAAACTGACGTCACGGTAGTTCAAACGCTACAATTGAACAATCTTGAATCTTTTACCTACCAAACCATCTCGAATGATCGGCCTTTGTATCTTTCTGCAGTAAAGGTAAAGTAAAGGTAAAGGTTTCCCATAGCCTAATAGCCGTAGGGGCAGTGGGGGTTAGAGACCCAATGTATCTCGGGCACAGCTTCCCTGATTCGAAAAAGATACCCATTTACTGCTGGGTTGACAGAGAGAGTTTTCCAGTAATCGTATGGCGACAGTGAGCCGCGAACTCACGACCTTACGGTGACTTTCTGCGCAATAGCCGTGCCACTCTAACCACTCGACTACCGCGCCTCTGCAGTAAAGTGACAATAAAATCCGAATATAGTGGATCTGACACATACAAAAAATGCTATATTGTGCATAGTATATTTTTAATCAGCCATAAGCTATGGTCGGATAATTGTGGAAATTAAAGATAGCTGAGATCATGAAAGTGGTCTGGTTTGTCTTCTTGCATGGCCCATCTGGTCTTTTGTGTCCTGAAACGTGGTCCGTTTTGTGCATGATCCGTTTTGTCCGAGTACCTTTTCTTTGACCCGTAAGTTTACTTCTATATATCAGTAGTTTGATGAACTACTTTGAGATACTGAGAGTTGAATGAAGTTTTGTTTAGTTTAGAACTTTTGGACACCTCAACCACTTATATAGTTTGACCGGAAATAATTGAGAATGACATTTTTAGCTCGCCTTAACGAAGTTCATGAAGATCTATTGTATTACCTCCGGCGTCGGCGTTAGCGTCGGCGGCGGCGTTAGCAAAATGTTAAAGTTTTACGTTTAAGTTTTTTATGTGATGAGCAAGGCGCTGTCAGGTGAGCTATCCTGTCCCAGTGGCAGGTCTTGTTCATAATCGGTTAACCCTAGTTATTCCAGTAAACCATTTGCATGGTGGACTATAAAGAAAGGACTGTAATAAATAATTTCTAAATGTAATATACTTAAGAAATAGATCAGCTCTAGCAGTGATTTGTTGAGTAATAATTCACTGTTTGGAGGTCAGTTGTAAAGTAGATCATATCACGAGTGCGGAGCGCGAGTGATATATCTACTTACAACTGACCGACAAACAGTGAATTATTACTCAACAATTCAATGCTAGATCTGAACTTTTTCGATTCTAACACTCAAAAACCCCGAAAAAGTTCTTTTCATTCATATTCTCCCAACCTTCCTGCAAGCGCGTTCATGCTCCCGCCAATATTCGTAACTGTATCTAAGACAAATCTTCGTTTTTATGGCGATTTTAGAAAGAAAAAGAGACGGTACACCATCTAATGTCTCTAAACATCACAAAATTACGTCAGTATTGCCAGTGACGTCAGCAATTAGACTCACGCGCTCCGAAACAGTGAATTGTTGCAGAACAAAACACCGAAACTTTCCATTGCTTTTATAGGCGCACTGTGTGAGAATTTAAGGTATACTCCCTCATTTTTTCACCATCTCCAAAATATTTTTTTTTTTACCAATTTCAATAGATAATATATAATCATACCTAAATCCATTGTAAAAATTCAGAAAAAGTGTTTCAGTTTAACGTATTTTTTAATGAAAATAAAATATCGAAACTGAAAATGTAAATGAACACTATCGTCGGCCAATAGGAAAGTTGTTACCACGCCTTACGGTCATATGACGATACCTAGGTATTTTTCTGATTCGGGCACGCGCTAGTAACGTCAGAGCAAATTAATTCTATCCAATAAGACAATTTCGGTCGCGCTCCGCGACTGTAAAAAATTATTTTATTTCTTATTTTAAAATTACTTTTCACAAAAACTTCTTCTAATTTCTATTTTCAAATGTACAACTGGGTCATTTCGGAGTTATTGTGACAATATTTCATGGAAATGTTTTTGTAATCATAAACAAGGGCGTAAATCTTTAAGAAATAGATCAGCTCTAGCAGTGAATTGTTGAGTAATAATTCACTGTTTGGAGGTCAGTTGTAAAGTAGATCATATTACGAGCGCGGAGCGCGAGTGATATATCTACTTACAACTGACCGACAAACAGTGAATTATTATTCAACAATTCAATGCTAGAGCTGAACTTTTTCGATTCTTACGCCCAAAAACGCTGAAAAAGTATTCTTTTCATTCAAACTCTCCCAACTTTCCTGTCAGCACGTTCATGCTCCCGCCAATATTCTTAACTGTATCTAAGGTAAATGTACATTTTTATGGCGATTTTAGAAAGATAAAGAGACGTTACTCCGTCTAATGTCTCAAAACGTCGCAAAATTACGTCAGTATTGCCAGTGACGTCAGCAATTAGACTCACGCGCTCCGAGACAGTGAAATGCTGTAGAATAAACATTGCTTCTATAGGCACACTGTGTTAGAATAGCATTTTAAGTTAAATATGTCAAGTCGTTTGACCAAGGGATCTAAAATTGCAAAATAAGATGGAATTTCAAGAGCTCTTCGTATAGGTTAGAGGCTATGAAGAGAAATCTTCGCAA
Organism: Ctena decussata; assembly: GCA_963989385.1. Classification (NCBI taxonomy): domain Eukaryota; kingdom Metazoa; phylum Mollusca; class Bivalvia; order Lucinida; family Lucinidae; genus Ctena; species Ctena decussata. The sequence goes on from OZ022504.1 coordinate 57,317,949, forward strand.
TTAAGAACCTGAAGCGAGCGTAGCGAGCGGAAGGTTCTTAATTGCAAAGATTTCTCTTCATAGCCTCTAACCGGCTAAGTGTTTGCCCCAGATAATTAACTGATCCTGGTCTGCCCTGTTTTCCAACATCTTTGTATAGGTTAGAGGCTATGAAGAGAAATCTTCGCAATTAAGAACCTGAAGCGAGCGTAGCGAGCGGAAGGTTCTTAATTGCGAAGATTTCTCTTCATAGCCTCTAACCGGCTTAGTGTTTGCCCCAGATAATTAACTGATCCTGGTCTGCCCTGTTTTCCAACATCTTTCAGATAATCTTTGTTTGAGAGATAGTTTGTTAAAAAAAAATAAAAATAAAGAAATAGTAATGCTAAATGAAAAAACACACCAAAATGACCACTCTCCAATGTACTTTGATTATAGTAATGATGCAATGTCAAAACATGATGCAATATCATGACAGTCCCAAAATAGCTTGGAGAGGAGGGGCTTAATTAGAATACTGTTTTTAAAGTTTTTGTCATGCTGTCATTTAGCTTGGAGAGGAGGGGCATAATTAGAATACTGCTTCTAGAGTGATTGTCATGTTGTCATTTATAATTATTTGTGTTCAGATGACTTTGCACATTCCCATTCATTCAGTTTTTGGAGCTCAAACATGGCTGGTCACTTTGATTTTTCTTTGTTGAATGAGGATTATTTTCTTCTCATTACACAAATCAGTTATTTGATTTGTGTTACGAGATGCATCTTATTACAGAGGAACATATAAGAGGAGTATTTTGTGAATCTTTATTTCTCCATGAAAAACGTATGTTGTGGATATTCATTAGAACTGCCTTTTCGGGGCAACTCTAACAAATATCTTTAAAACAATGCTGTGGGTACCCATAGAACTGCCTCATCGAGGCGATTCTAATAAGTATCCACATGTTTTTACAATATGTGTTTATTTTAAAAATAATGTTATGGATAGCCATAGAACCGCCTCGTCGAGGTGGTTCTAACGAGTAACCATAAAATACTTTGTATGGAGAATACTGCCAAATACTCCCTCCATCTGTTCCTCTGTAATGAGACAAAAACGCTCATTCGAGAAATCTACATCGACTTCTAATCAATTTGACCTGTCATGTTGAAGCTATTTTTAGACGTGACAAGCCACAGAAGACTGTACATTTCTGATCACTTGAATTTTCAAGTCTTCAGTAGATTATTGGTGAAGACTCTCTTCATGGACAAGTGATGAGTCTACACCAATAAATCTATTGAAAATTTGAAAATCCGGGTGATCTGATTGGTTTATTATCTGGGGCAAACACTAACAGATAATCTTTGTTTGAGAGATATTTTGTTTTAAAAAAAATAAAAATAAAGAAATAGTAATGATAAATGAAAAAACACACCAAAATGACCACTCTCCAATGTACTTTGATTATAGTAATGATGCAATGTCAAAACATGATGCAATATCATGACAGTCCCAAAATAGCTTGGAGAGGAGGGGTTTAATTAGAATACTGTTTTTAAAGTTTTTGTCATGCTGTCATTTAGCTTGGAGAGGAGGGACATAATTAGAATACTGCTTCTAGAGTGATTGTCATGTTGTCATTTATAATTATTTGTGTTCAGATGACTTTGCACATTCCCATTCATTCAGTTTTTGGAGCTCAAACATGGCTGGTCACTTTGATTTTTCTTTGTTGAATGAGGATTATTTTCTTCTCATTACACAAATCAGTTATTTGATTTGTGTTACGAGATGCATCTTATTACAGAGGAACATATAAGAGGAGTATTTTGTGAATCTTTATTTCTCCATGAAAAACGTATGTTGTGGATATTCATTAGAACTGCCTTTTCGGGGCAACTCTAACAAATATCTTTAAAACAATGCTGTGGGTACCCATAGAACTGCCTCATCGAGGCGATTCTAATAAGTATCCACATGTTTTTAGCTCACCTGAGCACGAAGTGCTCAGGGTGAGCTTTTGGGATACCCTGATGTCCGTCGTCCGTCGTACGTGTGTCAGGACGGACGTCCGTCAACTTTTGCTTGTGTACACTCTAGCGGGCACAGTTTTGATCCAATCTTTATTAAACTTTGTCAGAATGTTAGTCTTTATAAAATCTAGGCCAAGTTCGAAACTGGGTCATGTCGGGTCAAAAACTAGGTCACTAGGTCAAATATTAGAAAAACCTTGTGTACGCTCTAGAGGGCACAGTTTTGATCCAAACTTCATGAAACTTTGTCAGAATGTTAATCCTCACAATATTTAGGCCAGATTCGAAACTGGATTAATTCGGGTGAAAAACTAGGTCACTAGATCAAATATTAGAAAAAACATGTGTACGCTCTAGAGGGCTCAGTTTTGATCGAATCTTTATGAAACTTTGTCAGAATGTTTATCCTCACAATATTTAGGCCAAGTTCGAAACTGGGTTAATTCGGGTCAAACACTAGGTCACTAGGTTAAATCTTAGAAAAAACCTTGTGTACGCTCTAGAGGGCTCAGTTTTGATCGAATCTTTATGAAACTTTGTCAGAATGTTTATCCTCACAATATTTAGGCCAAGTTCGAAACTGGGTTATGTCGGGTCAAAAACCAGGTCACTAGGTCAAATCTTAGAAAAACCTTGTGTACGCTCTAGAGGGCACAGTTTTGATCCAAACTTCATGAAACTTTGTCAGAATGTTTATCCTCACAATATTTAGGCCAAGTTAGAAACTGGTTTAATTCGGGTCAAAAACTAGGTCACTAGGTCAAATATTAGAAAAACCTTGTGTACGCTATAGAGGGCTCAGTTTTGATCGAATCTTTATGAAACTTTGTCAGAATGTTTATCCTCACAATATTTAGGCCAAGTTCGAAACTGGTTTAATTCGGGTCAAAAACCAGGTCACTAGGTCAAATCTTAGAAAAACCCTGTGTAAGCTCTAGAGGGCACAGTTTTGATCCAATATTTTTGAAACTTTGTCAGAATAATTGTTGTCACAATATCTAGGCCAAGTTTGAAAGTAGGTTATGTCAGGTTAAGAACTAGGTCACTAGGTCAAATATAAGATTGACCTTGTGTACGCTCTAGAATGCACAGTTTTGATCCAATCTTCATGAAACTTTGTCAGAATGTTTACCCACACAATATTTAGGCCAAGTTTGAAACTAGGTCATGTCGGATCAAAAAGTAGGTCACTAGGTCGGATCTTAGAAAAACTTTGTGTACACCCTAGAGGGCACAGTTTTGATCCAATCTTCATGAAACTCTGTCAGAACGTTTATCCCCAAATAATCTAGGTCAACTTTGAAACTGGGTCGTGTCAGGCCAAAAATAAGGTCACAGGGTCAAATATAAGAACATCCTTTTGTACGCTCTAGAGGGCAAAGTTTTGATCCAATCTTTATGAAACTTCGTCAGAATGTTTATTCTCACAATATCCAGGCTGAGTTTGAAACCGGGTCATGTTGGGTCAAAAAGTAGGTCACTAGGTCAAATATTAGAAAATCCTTATGTATGCTCTAGAGGCCACAGTTTTGATCTAAGCTTCATGAAACTGTGTCAGAATGTTTATCCTTACAATATCTAGGCCAAGGTAGAAACTGGGACATGTCGGGTAAAAAAACAGTTCACTAAGTCAAATCTTAGAAAAAACCTTGTGTACGCTCTTGATGGCACAGTTTTGATCCAACCTTTTTGGAACTTTGATTAAATGTTTATCATTACAATATCTAGGCCGAGTTCGAAAGTATGTCATGTCGGGTTAAAAACTAGGTCAATAGGTCAAATATAAGAACGACCTTGTGTACGCTTCAGAGGGCACAGTTTTGATCCAATCTTCATGAAACTATGAAACTTTGTCAGAATGTTTATCCTCACAATATCCAGGTCAAGTTCGAAAATGGGTCATGTGGGGTCAAAAACTAGGTCACTAGATCAAATCTTAGAAAAACTTTGTGTACACTCTAGAGGGCACATTTTTGATCCAATCTTCATGAATTTTTGTCAGAATCTATATCTCCATAAAATTTAGGGCAAGTTTGGAACTGGGTCATGTCGGATCAAAATTAAGGTCACGGGGTAAATTCTTAGAAACATCTTGTGTACACTTTAGAGGGCACAGTTTTGATTCAGTCTTCGTTTAACTTTGTCAGAATGTTTATCTCCATAAAATCTAGGCTAAGATTGAAAATGGGTATTGTCTGATCAAAAACTATGTCACTAGGTCATATCTTAGAAAAACTTTGTGTTCACTGTGTAGAACACAGATTTTATTCATTCTTCATGAAACTTTAACAGAATGTTTATTTACATAATATCTAAGCCAGATTTGAAACTGGGTCATGTCGGGTCAAAAAGTAGGTCACTAGGTCAAATCTTAGAAAAAGTGCCTTTGTACACTCTAGAGGGTACAGTTTTGATCCAATCTTAATGAAACTTTGTCAGAATGTTTATTAACTCACCTGAGCAAGAAGTGCTCAGGATGAGCTTTTGGGATACTGTGATGTCCGTCGTACGTGCTCCCGGACGTCTGTCCGTCAAATTTTTCTTGAGGGCACAGTTTTGATCGAATCTTTATGAAACGTTAAAAACTTGGTGTACACTAAAGAGGCCACAGTTTTTATCCCCCGACCGAAAGGTTCGGGGGATATAGCGATGAGCCTGGCGTCCGTCCATCTGTCTGTCCGTCCGTCCGTAAACATTTTCTTGTCCGCTCTATATCTTGAATACCCTTTGGAATATTTTCATGATACTTCACAATTATGTAGAACAGGTCATGACGATGTGTCGCGTACAAGAATGGTAACTCTTGCTATTGTACTTTTTGAATTATCTCCCGTTTGGTGATTTTTTGGCAGATTCGTGTCCGCTCTGTAACTTGAATACCCTTTGGAATATTTTCATGATACTTCACAGAAATGTAGAACAGGTCATGACGATGTGTCACGAACAAGAATGATAACTCTTGCTTTCTTACTTTTTTAGTTATTTCCCCTTGATAGTTTTAGGTGTGATTTTTTGGCAGATTCGTGTCCGCTCTATAACTAGAATACCCTTTGGAATATTCTCATGATACTTCATTGATATGTAGAACAGGTCATGATGGTGTGTCACGAACAAGAATGACAACTCTTCCTTTCTTACTTTTTGAGTTATTTCCCCTTGATCATTTTAGGTATGATTTCGTGTCTGCTATATAACTTGAATACCTTTTGGAATATTTTCGTGATACTTCACAGATATGTAGAACAGGTCATGACAATGTGTCGCGAACAAGAATGACAACTCCTGCTTTCTTACTTTTTGAGTTATTTCCCCTTGATGGTTTTAGGTGTGATTTCATGTCCGCTCTATAACTTGAATACCTTTTGGAATATTTTCATGATACTTCACAGATATGTAGAACAGGTCATGATGATGGATGGCGAACAAGAATGACAACTCTTGCTTTCTTACTTTTGCAGTTATTTCCCTTTGATGATTTTAGGTGTCCGCTCCATAGCTTGAATACCTTTTGAGATATTTTCATGATACTTAACAGATATGCAGAACAGGTCATGACAATTTGTCTCATACATGAATGATAACTCTTGCTTTTATACTCTGTGAGTTATTTCCCTTTGGTATTTTGAGCTGCTGTTTGAGTCTCTGCTCCTTATCTGTTTAACCCTGGCCAGCTCCAGAATTTGAATACCCGTGTACCTTTTAGAATATTGATGATCATGCTGTGATATCTTATCAGTGTTCCTAACTCTCTCTGACTCCTCCTCATACCCCCCCCCCCCCCCCCAAAAAAAAAAATATTTTTTTTCCAGATTTGGATTCTTTGTCCAAATTCACTTACTAGAGAGCTCAAAATTAGGTTTGTAGGGCTTGTACTTTAGAAGTTATTCACACATTTTGAAAGTTGAATGTATCGTATGCTATACATTTGTGTATATGGTGGCTGTTTGAGATATTACCTCTTTTTAGCAGTCAAGCATACAGTTTTAATCAGAGTGTTAGATAATCATGCATCTGTTAACAGTTAATGTCAACCAGAAGCATAAAAGAATGACAATATATTACTAATATGTGTTTTGAAGTGCACCCTTTTTACCAAGGCCCATGGGGGTCTTCGGTCGGGGGATTTGCCATCTCCTCTGATGGCTATTTTTATTCAATCTTTATGAAACATTGAATGTTTATCTTTAAAAAATCCAGTCTTACTTTGAAACTGGGTCATGTCCTGTAAAAAACTGGTTACTAGGTCAAATGCACAGAATATAATCTGTGTGATACAAAGACATAACAAAGGTTAAACTTCTGGGAATCATTTGAATGTCAGACTGTCTGTCAAGACCAATATTAATGCACAAGGATTGTCTTAAAATCCATTCTGTCGGTCCAACTGTCCGACATTTCACAGTTGGCTAATAATTATGTTCACAATAATTTTACATAACCCTTGTATTTTGGGCAAAAATACAAACTGTTACATGCACTTTTGGAGCACAGGTTTTCTTAGTTTCTAGAACGGTCTACCTCCACCCCTTGTTGTTATGAAAGTTCTGGCCCTGACCATTTGAGACAAAGATAACTTTGCAAAACTTTTGAACTTTATCAGAGACTCAAATGAGTTAAATTTTATACTTCTTTTCAGTAAGTCTTCATTAGTTGGTCATGTACAGTAGAAAATCCAGGTCATACAGGTACATCTTCTGTACTCTTTAGATCTGTTAATTTTTTTGAGCTGTGTATTTGACCAATTTAAAAACAATATGTGTGTTATATAGAAGTGTTTTTTCTTGTTTTTACCTTTTCTGAACAACACAAAAATTATCCAATTTATCTTGTTTCAGGTGAAGCCAGCCTGTTCAAGCTGTTGATCTATAAAGAGGATAAAATCTACCCCCCATCAAATAAGGGTGGTTGATAAATGCATGCCCGATATTTTTACCACATTTGTTGCAACACAGATCATTTGTTGTCGCACTGTAGCATTTGGTGCACAGTTTATCATTGTACTTCAGAAGTACCATAATTTATACAAATCCTTTAAATTGGTTGAAATAACAGCAATTATCTGTGTTGTAGTGAATCGCAGATTTCAGCCCTGTACCGGGTAAGTGCCACTGATGAAAGATGGTATTAACTAGTGTGTTCCATTCTGGACAAAATTAACATCAGATGTGTGTCATAATAGATAATAATTACATGTTTTGTTTTGCTATGAAATATAATTGTAGCATATTCTGAAAGACAAGTGTGAATTTCTTCATCAGTGTTAAAAAAGGGTCCCTCCCTGGGTTTAAAAGTAACCACCTTGCTGACCACTGATTGTGAAAATATTCTCTTTGCAGCTCCTAGGAATTTTAAGTCTGAAGTTTAAATTATATTTCTTTAAAAAAAAGGAATATTACCTTTAGTAATTAATTTCTTATTTTAATTCTGTTTCCATTTTCACAGTTAATTCTACTTAATCTTATTCTATAGTTTTCTATTACATTTATTTACATGTATATTTTGTTTAATCCTTCAAATTTTCTTTTCTAGGTATCACTGATAACTTGTATTATTCAAAGTGGTTGACTACATACTTTTTTTTAAATATTATAACATTTTAATTTTTATTGTGTGAATTGTGAAACTGTGATTTGGATAAATATTGGAACTCTGGTGGAGTTGATGTGTAAAGACAGTGTGTTGGTGTGGGATTGTATTGTGGACATACAAGGAAACTGGAACACATTTTCCTGATAGAACTTGGCTAAAGGTATAGTTTTCTTTCATTAACTCACTTTATGTCTGCAAAAGTTGCCCAATCTTAGTTCAAACAACTCCCAACCAAACTTGAACAAACTTTTTATGGGCATAATACCTTGATCCAAATTTGATAACTAATCAGATGACATTAATCCAGAGTTTTGGGCCTTTAATTGCCTTAAATTGAACTAAGGTCTGCATGTCAAAGGTCAAGATCATTCAGTTCGGTAATAATATAATTATGGTCACAGATCAATAACTCAACAATTGTTCAAGCTACAATTCTTGTATTTGGAGCCCCGGTAGCTCAGTGGGTTAAGCGCTGGCTTACCGATCTAGCGGACCTGCTTGAGGCAAGATTCTTTCCTACCGTAAACGGGGTTCCATTGCACATAGCCTTTCATTATCATCATCCCATTGTCCTCATATAACTGAAATACTGTTGAAAAGGACGTAAAATCGCAAGTCATCATCCTTGTATTTAAGAACAAACTTCATCATGATGAATAGATGATCCCTGTTTTTTAGGACATAGGTCAACGATCAAGACCATTCCATTCAGTTCTGTATTAACACACATGGTTATTGTTTTCTGATAAACACCTCATTTATTGTTCAACCCTCAGTTCTCATACTCGGTAGGGAGGTTTGTCATATTAAGAAGATGACCCCAAATTTGAGGTCAGTTCATCAGAGGTTAAGGTAATTCAATACTATAATACCATGAAATGGTTTCTGAGTCTGTTCAACCTACATGTACAGTTCATGTTAGTAGATGACCCCTTTTTCTTTTGAGATCTGTAGGACAATGTCATTCAGTGATTTTGATTCCATCATTTAACTCACAGTTCTCATATTTGGTAGGAAGGTTCGTAGGTCAAGGTCATTTAGTTCTGTAATATCATGATTATGGTTTCCATTAGTCATCAATTGTTCAACATATTGTTCTCATATTTGGTTGGGAGGTTTGCATGATGAGTAGGTGACCCCTAGTTCTTTCAAGGTCAGCAGATCAAAGGTCAAGGTCATTTAGTACCATGATATCTTGGTTATAGTTTCTGATCAATAACTCATCCATCGTTCAGCCTACAGCTTTCATATTAAGTAGGGAGATTTATCACAATGAGTTTATGTCACTAAGTCAGAGGTCAAGGTAATTCATAACTGTAATATCATAACTGTAATATCATGAAATGGTTTCCGATCAATAACTCATTCATTGTTCAACCTACAGTTCTCATACTTGGTCAGAAATTTTGTCTGATGAGTAGATGACTCCTATATGATTTGAGGTCAGTAGGTCAGAGGCCAAGGTCATTCTGTTCTGTAATAACACTTTTCTGGTTTTCGATCAATAACTCATCCTTTGTTCAACCTATAATCCTCATATTTGATAGGGAGCTTTGTCATGATGAGTAGATAACTCCTGTTTCTTTTGAGGTCAGTAGGTCAAGCATCAAGGTCATTCAGTATTGTAATATCATGGTTATGGGCTCTGATCAATGATCCATTGTTCAACCTGCAGTCCTCATATTTGGTAGGGAAGTTTGTCATGATGAGTAGATGACCCCTATTTCTTTTGAGGTCAGTAGATCAGGGCTTTAAGGTCATTCAGTACTGTAATATGGTTATGGTTTCCAAGCATTAACTCGTGCATCATTCTATCTACAGTCCTCATATTTGGGAGGGAAGTTTGCTTTCTTTGGGGCAGTACATGTATTACAAACATCTCTTGTGTTTTTTTTAAAAAAATCTGTTGAGTACAGACTGATGCGAGACTGAAGCACTAAAATTACCCGTGATACAGTTATTGAAACACTCATTTTAAACTGTAAATGTCTTGCAATATTGATATAATTATTAAAATGAACAACTGAATCAATTGTATATAGTAAAATGTAAGGTTTTCATGTTTGGTGTATTTCCAGAAGAATGCCCAAGACAAAGCGCAAGTCACCCTCTCAGAGGAAAGCAGCTAATCGGTTACAGATGAGGGAGAGGAGAGCAGCAAGACATGAGATTGTTGTTGGTGGTGTTTCGGACTGCACTGTTGTAGATCCTGTCAGAGCTGTGTCAAATGGGGGTCCTGGTGGCCCTACAGATCTGTATAGGTCTGTGTCCATGGCTGATTCGTCAGTTGGGCCATTTGACTTGGGTGCAGTTGGGCCATCTGGGCCATCTGCAGTGGGTGCTGATAAACAGATGGAGGCCAAAACCCACCTCGCTAAGCCCTCTGGGCCATCTGTGCTGGGCGCTGATAAACAGATGGAGGTCAAAGCCCACCTCTTTAAGCCCTCTGGGCCATCTGTGCTTGATAGTTTCGCAAAGAGTTCACATGATAGTTTGCCAAAGAGTTTACATGATAGTTTGCCATATAGTTCAGTTGATGGTTCACTTGATAGTTTGCCTGATGGTTTGCTTGAGAACATACCTGAGATATTGCCTGAATGTATGCTTGGTACTGCACATGGACCTTTGGTTGTTACTGAATACACACTTCCTACTTTGCTGGAGCCTACAACTGACCCAGGGTCTGCTGATCGGATGCAAACAACCGAACAGTCAAAAGATTTTGTGTGCATAGCTACACCCACTGCAGACCAAAATGAAATGGTTTTTTCGTCAGATATACCAGAAAGCTCATTCAGTGGTATTTGGATGAATCACTCTGGTGTTACAGGAGTTAATCTGTCAACTTCAAGGAATTCCATTCATGGATCATTTCATCAAGGTAATGACTTATTTAGTCCACAGTCACGTGGAAGTCAGTGTGTCACAAATTCTTTGTGTGCTCTGATATATGAACAATATTCAGAGATAAACTCACAACAAATGCTCGACAGCGTGCTTATTGAGGGTGATTCTTTGTACAAAGAAATCATTTCTGGATTGGATGGGAAAGTAATGCCGCAAAGCAACCTGTTAAGTTTTGAAGAAATCCCAGGTGAGGTCACTGTCTCAAATAGGAACCTAAACGTATTGAAATCTGATGTTATATCTGGTATAGCTATTCAGCAGTTTGGGACTTCCAATTTGCCTACTCTTCACCAATCACTGTCTTCAGCATTACAGATATCAAAGCAAGTGCTAGTTATCATAAGGGACATATGCTCAGCAGTGTATGTAAATAGAGAGCAGTATCACTTTTTTGATTCGCATTCACATGGGCAGGATGGCTTATCTGCACCTGATGGCACATCCATATTAATGTCCTTTTATAATCTGGAAGATTTAGTCGCATATATGTATGCATTTTACGGAAGCATGAACATAGATATGAGTACACAATTTGACATATTGCCATTGCATTTCACAACAAGGACAGATATGTCTGAATGGAAAACAATATCACATAAAAATCATAGGAAGAATTTTTGTCAAAGTCAAGGCAGTTCTATGATACCCACACTGATTAACACAAGTAATAGTGAAAGGCATTCAGAAGAAGAGAATCACAGCACTTTAATTGGCAAGTACTTTAAGGATCAAAGGGAAAGGAGAAGACAAAAAAAGAGTGAAGCAAATAAAACAGATAAAAAAACTTATCAGAGGCTATATAAGCGAACACAAAGACAAAGTGAATTATATCGTGAAATTGACCACAAATATAGCAGGGAATCAAAGAAAAAGGCAAGGCAATCTGAGGAATACAAGGCAAAGGATCAGCAACGTCACAGAGAATCATTGAGAAAGGCAAGGCAATCTCAGGAGTACAAAACAAAGGATCAGAAATGTCACAGAGAGTCATTGAAAAAAGCAAGGCAATCTGAAGAGTACAAAGCAAAGGATCAGAAATCGAACAGAGAATTAAAAAAAAGGGCAAGGCAATCTGAGGAGTACAAAGCAAAAGATCAGAAATTCAACAGAGTATCAATGAGAAAGGCAAGGATGTGTGAGGAGTATAAAGCTAATGAAAATTTTAATCAAAAAGCTTGTAAAAGAACAACTCGATTGATTGAGCAATATAATCAATGGGAGGCAGAACAAAAAAGGATCAGTCGACAGTCATATGATTTCAAAAGAAGGGAAATTAAGATACAAAACAAATCTAAGAAGAAGGCTAGAATGAATCCATACAATGTGGAAAAAGAAAGAGTTGCAAAACAACAATGGAGAGCAGACTCTAGAAATAATCAGACAGAAAAGATACTAGATTGTAACAGGAAATCTTCTAAACGTAAAAACCCGGTATTTCATGAAAATGAATGTATAGCTTCAATACGAAGAAAATCTGGTTTTGATATAAACACATGTATAGAGCTCTTTCATAAAAGCATATCCGTTGGTCCAGTATACATATGCAGTTGTTGCCACCAGACATGGTTTAAACATAGTGTGTCTCAAGTTACATCTTTATCTTGTGATCAACAACAAAAATACTTGACAAAATTTATATCCGTTGATAATAAGGAATGGGTATGTGTAACTTGCAAAAGCAGTATTTGTGCAGGAAAAGTTCCTAAATTATCTGTTTTAAATGGGATGGAGTGGCCTAAAAAACCTAAAGAATTGGATCTGTTTCCATTAGAGGAGCGTTTAATTGCTTTGCGTATACCATTTATGCAGATCAGAGAATTGCCAAGAGGCCGTCAGTTGTCAGTTAAAGGAAATGTTGTAAACGTTCCAGTAGACATACAACCCGTCATTGATGCATTGCCCAGACCATTTAACGAAAATGTAACAGTAGCAGTGAAACTGAAAAAAAAAATGTCATTTAAATCTTGTGCATTCTCTGAAAATGTAAGACCACTCAGAGTGCTTGTTGCATTACACTGGTTGATGAAATCAAGCGATTTGTATAAGAATGCAAATGTAGATATAGATGAGGAGTGGATCAAAAGTGTTACAGAAGATTGCAATGAATTAGTAAAAGAGTTTGTGTCATCTGAAACAAGTGTTTCGACTGTAGGTGCATTACCACAAGATGAATTTCATTACAAAAAATCTTTTCATGAAAATTCAAGTGAATTTCTCAAGAATGAATCTGATTCAGTAAGTTCTATTGCAAACAGACCATCCAGTGATGAACTGTATGATTCTGATGCAGAAGAAGTTAGCCAAGAAGATGTCGGAAACATTGATACTCTCTTAGATGATGCAAATATTGAAAACAGAAATTCTACATTTACCTTTGCACCTGGAGAAGGTCAGCAACCATTAAGTATCTACCAAGACAAAGATTCAGAATTCCTTTGTTTCTCAAGCATTTACTGTGGACAAAAAAGAAAGGAAAATGACAAAAGAATGGTACCAGTATATTACAGTGATATAGCAAAATGGGAGTTAAGGAGTGTAGATAGACGAGCTGCTAACAGTGTGCCAAACATATTTTTCAAGCTGAAAAAAAATACAGATGAAACAGTTAAATGATAAAGCCAATCTTGCTGTAAGAAGGTGTCAAACTGGAACAAACACTATGACTGCTGCACAAGCAAGATATTCAAATTGTATTGACAACATTGTTAGAAGAGATGAAGGTTATTATTTGTTTAAGCAAATTAGAAATTCACCAGCATATTTAGAGACTAAGAAAAAGGATGTGTTTGCAATGATACGCCAGTTAGGCCTACCCACTTGGTTTATGTCTCTGTCTTCTGCTGATACAAGATGGACTGATCTTTTGAAAATGTTAGCTAACTTAAATAATAATGTTGAGTACAGTGATGAACAGGTTAATAATCTTACATGGGAACAAAAGATTAAACTTGTTCAGGCAGACCCTGTCACTTGCTCCAGATACTTTGATCATAGAGTGCATGAATTTATTAATTCGGTTTTGAAAAGTAACCATAAACCTATAGGAAAACTTACAGATTACTTTTATCGAGTTGAATTTCAGCAAAGAGGTTCACCACACATTCACATGATTGTTTGGATTGAAAATGCCCCAAAATTTAATGTGAACACAAATGCCGAAATAACTGCTTTTGTGGACGAGTTTTTACAGTGTTGTGTGGATGACCAAGAAATGAAACATTTGACAGATATTCAAGTTCACAAACATTCTAGAACATGTAGAAAAAAAGTTGACAAAATATGCCGCTTTGGATATCCATTACCCCCACTTCCATGTACAATGGTGTTAGATCCGCTTGAAGTAGACCAGGATAAGTACATCAAGTTGCACCAAAACTTACAGAAAAAAATGAATAATGAAAAAAATGGATATGATATGACATACAAACAGTTTTTGACAACAGTTGTTCAGATGAGTGAAGAGGATTACATCCGATGCATTCGAAGCTCATTAAAATCATCAAAATTGTTTTTGAAAAGAAAACCAAGTGAGATCCGTGTAAATTTATACAATAAGGCTGTATTAAAGGCATGGAAGGCAAATATTGATATGCAGTTTGTGCTTGATCCATATGCATGTGCTATGTACATTGTTTCATATATCAGTAAGTCACAAAGGGGAATGAGTAATTTATTATATTCGGCAGCCAAAGAGGCGAGAAACAACAACATGGATATCAAAAGACAAGTGTGCCATATTGGAAATGTATTTTCAAATAGTGTAGAAGTTAGTGCTCAAGAGGCTGTATACCTAGTTCTGCAAATGCCGTTAACAAACTGCACCAGAGATGTTGTATTTATAAATACATCAACTTCGGACAAGCGTGTGCAGTTATTAAAGTCGAAGTCAGTTCTTGATGAATTACCAGCTGATTCCACAAAAATAATGTCTGATAATGTGATCAAACGATATTCAAAGCGACCAAAAGTTTTGGAAAATTGGTGTTTGGCTGTTTATGTGTCTCAACTAAACATAGTCTACCCAGAAGGTATGAAAACAGAGATGGATGATGAAGTTAATGATGACATTTCTAAAGAAAATGAAAATGATGATAGTCAAGATATGGACAACAAAGAAAATAACACTGTTGTTGATAACAATGTTGCTAAATGTTTTGATGATGATATGACTTTAATAACTTTGAAAAATGGCATAAAGATAAAACGGCGTGGAACTTACAAAATAATACGCTATGTTCGGTTCAATCGTAATTCAGATGAAGAAAACCATTTCAGAGAAAAACTGCTTTTGTTTTATCACTGGAGGAATGAGCAAAATGATTTGAAAGGAAATTTTGGTACTTACAAAGAACACTATGAATCTATGAAACATATGATAGAGTTGAAATGTACAGAATATGAACACAATGTTGAGGAGTTAGAGCAAGCAAGAGATGTGGCAGAGACTGAATGTGATGCATTTGATGAAATTGCTCCAGGAACAGAGCAAATAGAGGCCGATACTGCCGAGGAAAACGCAGTAGAATCAGAAGCCTTTGTATACTTTAACCCTGATAGAGCCTCTGAACATAGGAATTATGACATTGCAATTGAAATAGGATGTTCAGTTTCTGCACCACAAATAAATCCTAATGAAAATATACTGCCGGAACAACAATATAGAGAACTGTTGAGATGTTTAAATACTAAACAAATGCATTTTTACAATCATGTAATACACTGGATCAAGACTAAGGATGAACCATTATATACTTTTCTTTCTGGAGGAGCTGGTGTTGGTAAAAGTGTTGCTATTAGAGCGCTGTATCAGACTTTGTTTAGGATGTTAAATCTAAGAGAAGGTGAAAATGCGGATGACATAAGTGTGCTATTATGTGCATATACAGGTAAAGCTGCATTTAATATCAGTGGTTCAACAATTTCATCAGCTTTCAAACAAAAATACAAACAATCAGATCAGACACTGAGCTGTGACAACTTGAATACATTTAGATCCAAATATCGGAATTTATCAGTGGTCATTATCGATGAAATTTCAATGGTTAGTAATTCTATGTTAAATTTCATAGATCAAAGACTTCAGGAGCTGAAAGGAACACGGAAACCATTTGGTGGCGTCAGTATTATTGCTGTTGGTGATCTTTATCAGTTAAAACCTGTGAGTGGAAATTGGATCTTTAACACTTCAGCAAAAGGTGCTGAATCATTATTTGTTAACCTATGGAAAGAATATTTTACTATGTTTGAGTTGACAGAAATCATGAGACAAAAGGATGATCTCGAATTTGTACAGCTCCTAAATAGACTTAGACACAATGAATTAACAGAAGCAGACAAACTTAAGCTAAAAACATGTGAAACTATCTCAACTGCTGATGACTATTGGTTGAATGCTCCACACTTGTTTGCAGAAAACCACTTTATGCATTTGTTCAATCATTCAGTCATATCTAGTATGCATGCAGAAAAAGTTATTGTACCTTGTCACGATTCTGTTGTTTCACCAAAGCTATCAAAAGACAAGCAGGATGCAAAAATTAAACAAATATCGACAGACCCAAGCAAAACAGCAAACCTTCATTGCTCATTGACAGTGGTTGTAGATATGATATATGATATAAATGTTAACATCAACACTGAAGATGGACTTGCAAATGGGGCTTCATGTATTGTAAAATTTATTGAATACAAGCAGGCAATACCAAACCGTCCGAGCATTATTTGGGTTCAGTTTGACAATGAAAAAGCAGGAATTGAGACCAGAGACAATTTCAAAAAAAAGAGGATTTTATCATGATAAAATAAATGATAATTGGACTCCAATATTTGATATACAACGGACATTTACAAATGACAGAAGAAATATTACATTTGAGAGAATTCAGTTTCCTTTGCAACCATCTGCAGGTCGATCTGTTCACCGAGCACAAGGCACTACATTAAACAGAGTTGTTGTTGATTTATCACAACGAAAGACAAGAAAAGTCCCCCATATCCACTATGTTGCTCTGAGTCGACTCAGATCTTTACAAAATCTTCAAATCTTGAATTTCAGTGAGAAGGCTTTAGCGATTGATGAACAAGTCCATACAGAAATGAAACGATTCTATGATGAAGCCATGCTCAAACTCTGCTATATTCCTTTGGATGCTGTAGATTCATCGTCTCATTTTAAGGTTGCATTCAATAATTGTCGTTCTTTACACAAACACATTGAGGATGTCAGGAATGATTATAATTTGTTGTCTGCCCACGTTATTGGATTTGCAGAAACTAGATTACATCAGAATGATGATACAATTGATTACAACATACATGGATATCATCTGATTAGAAATGATCAAGAGACAAATATACAGGCAAATAGGCCTTCACATGGTCTGGCAATATATGTTAATGATGATGTTGGTGTGACTCCTGTACTGTCATATAGCTCACAAAAGTTGGAATTTACAAGTATAAATATTGAGCATGCGTTGTGTAAAATGCAAATTGTAGTGTTATACAAATCACCTGGTTTGTCATATCATGATCTCAAGTCTCTTCTAGAGAGAAAGCTTGTACCTCATTTAGATGTAGCCAAACCATTACTTATTATTGGAGATTTTAACATTAATGTTTTCCAGGGCTGTAGTGACATTGTTAAGTTTATGGATCAAACATTTGCCTGCAAATCATATATACATCAGCCAACAACAGACAGTCTTTCAGCAATTGATCTTGTATTTTCAAATCAAAATGGAAGTGTAGGTACAGTTGAAACATACTGGTCTGATCACAAAATAGTATATTATCATACATAGATTGTACATTGCATAACCATACAATATAATTATTCACCCGTTTTGTTACAACAATACCAACCTCATAATTTCGAGGTTGGTATTGTTGGTGGCTATGCATTGATGAGGGTGGCCACAGTGCATAGTGACACAACTTACATTTGTATATGATAGACTAAAGTTTATACTCATTACAGCTAGGATTATGAAATTTGGTACAAATGCTAGGTATGTTTAGCTGTATCATGTAAGAGAATCAGACTCCTCCTCCTTATTATTGCCTTTGTTTGTCCATTTTTTTCTGTTTCTCTAATCAAATGTTTGACAAATATTTTTCATTAACCACTACAGAAAAGATTTTTTGATTTGTTGCAAATGTTGAGTATGAGTAGTTATATCATGCAAGATAGAATCAGCCTTCTGCTTATCATTGCCTGTGCTCGTCTATATTTTCTTTCTCTACAGTTAATTTTTGTCACAGATTTCCCTGTTCCTATGGGAGCCACAGACCTCAAATTGCATATACGTCTTCAGAATGGCCAAGTAGAATTCTTGCTTTACAGTCAGATTGATATATAATATTTATATGTGACAATATAGGTTCAAAGGTATTTTTAGATTACATTATTAAAACGCCGGGCCGGGTAGCGCAATCGGTAGGGCACCTGACTCGTAAGTCAGAGGTCCTGGGTTCGAATCCCGGTCTGGCCACATACTTTCGTTTCTCCTTGCACTGATTCAAGAAGGGCAGTTGTCAGTTACTGGCGAAAGTATGTGCACCTAGTACTGGTTAACCGCTTAGGAGGTCTAATCCTGCCCAGAAATAGTGTGGTTAGGTTAACTGACCGTCCCGACATGACCTTAGTTGTTTACCGTGGACGTTAAGCATCAAATCAACCAACCAACATTATTAAAACTGTAGGAAATGTTGATAAAATCTTACCAATTTTTACTAAGGAGTGCAATGTTGACTGTTTTTAATAGAGTGAACATCAAAATCTTCAGAAACATTGGTGTATCACTTTGATCAATACAAACAAACACCAGGCTCATGCGAGTTGACATTGATGCTGCACATGTGTTCCTGATGTCACATTAAGTTTTGTCCATTGAATATGTAATGTAGAAAATATGAGACATTTTTGTTAATGTAATTATATATAACTTAGTACATAGATATAGCATTTGGTATATGCATGTATATAGCTTTGTTGGTATGGTTTCTAAACATTTGTATGTATAAACATAGCTAATTTTGTTATATAAGAATAAACCTTGTTTTGCGAGACAAGTCATCTAAGTTAAGCTTCGATCTGAATGTAGAGATAGTAATGTCTATGTCACAGGGTATAGGTTAGGTATAAGATACACTTGTACTGCCTTGCGGTACAAGCCGGCTTTTATAGCGACGTGGTAGAGTGCGAGACTTAAGATCGAAAGGTCCCGGGTTCGATCCTCGGCCCGGGCGTGAGATTTTTTAAGAGTCCGTGACAAATGGCGCCCAACGTAAATGACCCAGATGTGCATTAGAACTCCTTAAGTCTCATTTCCAGTGATTCTTGTAACTCCTGAGAATTCGAGGACGAATTCAATGTGGAGGGGGAGAATGTCACAGGGTATAGGTTAGGTATAAGATACACTTGTACTGCCTTGCGGTACAAGCCGGCTTTTATAGCGACGTGGTAGAGTGCGAGACTTAAGATCGAAAGGTCCCGGGTTCGATCCTCGGCCCGGGCGTGAGATTTTTTAAGAGTCCGTGACATCTAAGTCTATGAATCACGTTTGTTCAGTATTAGATAAATATGTATTTAGTATGCTTCTGTTTGAATAATAACATTGTGTGTGTCATTCATTTAAATGTATGCCATTTAGGTATGAAATATTTAGATATTTCAGAATGTTCATTTTGTTTCTCATACGATTTTATTCATTCTCAATTCTGTATCTCAATAGGTATATATAATGCCCCTATTCCACACAGACCACGAATTCCACGAATCGTCACAAACTGATAAATTTTAGAATTCGTGGAATTGTAAATCTTTTGGTCCAATTCGTGACGTTCTACAATTCAGTTACGATACAGGTACGATAGTGTTATGAATATTCGTTGGATTTGACTTGATTCGGCTGGAATCGCACGAATATTGCCAAGAATTCCGTACGATTTACAAGAATCTGTTTGGAAATACTGCACGAACGTTAAGAATCAGTTACGAATCAGTTAAGAACATGCCGAATGCATGTACGAATGCAGTGCGAATAAAATTGAATTCGTGACTATTCTGGACAATCCATGGCATTTTCTCTCAAGATAGGTATAAAAAGGCCAAAAGATCACAGCCTTTGCTGTACGCACATATAAAGTATGAACCATGAGAAGTCTATGGCCACAAAACGAAGTAGCTACCCTCCAGGCACATGGCGTCTCATCAACGTCAATACGGCGTCATTTTGACATCATATGCCAGCTAGAGAGATAATCTATATGCGTCCAGAGCATGGTTGGAGTCTTTACTGTGCACAAATGCGTCAAGGCACATATTCACGAATCCTGGAATGAGTTAAGAATACCTACGAATGCCTCAGAATGGCTCAGAATCGATTAAGATTCAGTTACGATGCCTAAGAATGCACTACGAATTTGTTATGCAGTAACAATGATTTTTGGAATCGGGGAATTCGTGGCCAAAATTTCGAACAGCTCAAAACTTTTGCCACGAATTCCCGATGGCTCAAGAATAGCAAGAACTGACTATGAATATGAGAACTTCACGAACTGATTACGATTCAGCTACGAATCCTAAAATTCATCAGTTTGTGGCGATTCATGGGATTTGTGGTCTGTGTGGAATAGGGGCATAAGATATATATATATAAGATAGGTAATTTTGTTATTTAAGGATAAACCTTGTTTTGGGGGGCAAGTCATCTAAATTAAGTTTCTATCTGAATTTAGAGATATTTCTGTCTAAGTATATGAATCACGTTTGTTCAGTATTAGATACATATGTGTTTAGTATGCTTTTGATTGAATGATTACATTATTGTATGTATGCATTGTTCATTTAATGTTTGCCATTTAAGTATTTTCAAATTGTTCACTTTTGTTCTGATATGATTTTATTCATTCTCATGTCTATATAACTTTTTATCCCCCCGACCGAAAGGTTCGGGAGATATAGCGATGAGCCAGTCTTAGAACAGGTCTAGATGATGTGTCGTGTACAAGAATTGTAACTCTTGCTATTGTACTTTTTGAGTTATTGTTCCTTTGGTGATTTTTTGGCAGATTCTTATCCACTAACGAATGATGTGATGAAAAAAAATCAAACATACTTTGTCCAAAGCAAATACTTCGTCAAATAGTTTGTGTAGTTACAAATTACTTTTTCTCATTTTCTTTTTTAAAATGTACACATAGATAATGAATAGCTTTGAAAAATTTTTATTATATACACTATATCCTTTGTACAATGCAGAGCTCCAGTAGCATACTTAGAGCCCTAGATTACATTAAAAACAAGTTTTTTGGTGATAATTATGGATAATTTTGTAAATTCTGTTACTAGTCATCTGAAACGCCTTGATGAGGCAGTTCACATGATGGGTCACAGAACACAAGTTTTCTGTGAAGAAAAAAACCATTAACCCAAATTAACACAAAATACTGTTACCGAGAGACTGTGAGTTCCTGTAACTATTTGGACACCTCAAAATTTTCTATAATAGACTCTTCCAGCTTTTAATTTGAAACAAGTATATTTGCTTCGTGTTCAAGGCTGTTTTATTATGAAAATATCAGAAAACAGTGTAGACTCTTCAGACTGCTGCTAAAGTCTGACTGCATCTTAAGAGCAAATAGGGCTAGCACTGTTTCTAAGAAATTGTTATTCGGTCATATAGGGTAGATATTGGCTTTTCTGGAGCTGTGCTTTTAATTGCTGCAATTACCTAAAAAGAGCTTAACATATTTTCTGAAAATAGCAGTGTACTTTGAACAGTGAAATTTTCAAATAAAATTTCGAGTAACAGAATTGTGTTGATTTTTTTGTGTTAAAACTATGATGAAAAATAATGAGTTATTTCCTCTTATGCATGCATTAATGCCAGATGCATACAGTAGAACTTCAAGGCTCGAATCCTAATGGCTTGTTCACCCTCCTGGCTAGAACTCTTTTCTTGGTTCCTAGAGGTCACTTTATATGGAAACTAAACTACCCTTGGCTGGAACTAATTTTCATGGTCCCAAGCCTGTTTGAGCCAATGAAGTTCTATTGTACCATCTTGGAAAGGCACTCCTTTTGCCTCAGGCAAATGCAATCTCCAGAGAATAATAATATGCCTGATGCCTGTTTCTTCAGGGAATAATTTGCACGATTACTTGCTGAAGCATGAAATGAAAATATTTAAGAAATAATATTTCTATGCCTGTTTACTATCACTGATTAATACCTGATGTTGGAGGACAGATTGGGAAAATTCACGATGGCAAACCCTGAGTGAAATAATAGTCACATCTGCCTGTGCAAGGTATAATTCAAAATTTTCACAAAATCAAAATTACTGTGAAAAAAATATGAAGCTGCTACATTCTTCCAAAAAGAAAAATGACATTGATGTCAATTTCAGTTATGTCATATAAATGCAGATTTGCAAGGAATGCATCAGTAATGTTTATTACCCTTCCAGCTTTTAAATGGATATTGAATGCAAGGATTGACAAATGGCTGACACAACATAAATCCACACATGACTTTAGCCCATTGGTATGACTACAGCCTAATTAAATGCATTGAAACCCAGTAAGAAATTGTAGGTTTATATAATGTTTGATGTCACTATAAAGGCAAAATGTAGGGCTTCCAATACATGCATAGCATTTGTTGTAAAGGCAAAAATGTAGGGCTTCCAATACATGCATAGCATTTGTTGTAAAGGCAAAAATATAGGGCTTCCAATACATGCATAGCATTTGTTGTAAAGGCAAAAATGTAGGGCTTCCAATACATGCATAGCATTTGTTCCCAGCATGCCGCTAAATAAAGTTATGCTGCAAGAATCAGAACTAATATTGCAATGGTGCCAGCCACAAACTCCTTGGAAAACATTAATTTCACCACAGTGAGATAATGATGCTACCATTCTATCATCTGTGTTAGCCTAGTTTAGTCTAGTTCAGATCCATCAAAGGAACTCAACATGAACGGGTACTTTTCGGGTAAGCAACTCTGCCATTTTTAGCTCACCTGAGCCTTACAGTATTGCAATTAACTGCCTCTGTTATCCATCCATAAACATTTTCAAACATCTCTGAAACCACTGGGCAGACTGAACTCAAATTGCATATGAAGCTTGCATGGGTCAAAGGATGGAAAGTTCTTCAAATGATCTTGGTCACATGACCAAGGTGACCGCCATTCCAATATATGGTAGGTAAAGGTAAAGCTTTCCCATAGCCGTAGGGGCAGTGGGGGTTAGAGACCCACTG
Organism: Ctena decussata; assembly: GCA_963989385.1. Classification (NCBI taxonomy): domain Eukaryota; kingdom Metazoa; phylum Mollusca; class Bivalvia; order Lucinida; family Lucinidae; genus Ctena; species Ctena decussata. The sequence continues at coordinate 57,340,716 of OZ022504.1, forward strand.
TATCTTGGGCACAGCTGATGAAAGGCGGAGCCCATCCCTCTCCTTTCGCTGCCTTATCCTTCCCTGATTTGAAAAAGGTACCCATTTACTGCTGGGTGGACAGAGAGAGTTTTGCAGTCATCGTATGGCGACAGTGAGCCGCGAACTCACGACCTTATGGTGACTTTCTGCACAATAGCCGAGCCACTCTAACCACTCGACTACCGCGCCTCTCCATTTAATATATGGTAAAGTCCCTTATAAATCTTCTCCAGAGCCAGGGAACTGATTAATGCTCAGGTGAGCGATTCAGGGCCACCATGGCCCTCTTGTTACAATATGTGTTTATTTTAAAAATAATGTTATGGATAGCCATAGAACCGCCTCGTCGAGGTGGTTCTAACGAGTAACCATAAAATACTTTTTATGGAGAATACTGCCAAATACTCCCTCCATCTGTTCCTCTGTAATGAGAAAAAAACGCTCATTCGAGAAATCTACATCGACTTCTAATCAATTTGACCTGTCAAGTTGAAGCTATTTTTAGACGTGACAAGCCACAGAAGACTGTACATTTCTGATCACTTGAATTTTCAAGTCTTCAGTAGATTTATTGGTGAAGACTCTCTTCATGGACAAGTGATGAGTTTACACCAATAAATCTATTGAAAATTTGAAAATCCGGGTGATCTGATTGGTTTATTATCTGGGGCAAACACTAACAGATAATCTTTGTTTGAGAGATATTTTGTTTTAAAAAAAATAAAAATAAAGAAATAGTAATGATAAATGAAAAAAACACACCAAAATGACCACTCTCCAATGTACTTTGATTATAGTAATGATGCAATGTCAAAACATGATGCAATATCATGACAGTCCCAAAATAGCTTGGAGAGGAGGGGCTTAATTAGAATACTGTTTTTAAAGTTTTTGTCATGCTGTCATTTAGCTTGGAGAGGAGGGGCATAATTAGAATACTGCTTCTAGAGTGATTGTCATGTTGTCATTTATAGTTATTTGTGTTCAGATGACTTTGCACATTCCCATTCATTCAGTTTTTGGAGCTCAAACATGGCTGGTCACTTTGATTTTTCTTTGTTGAATGAGGATTATTTTCTTCTCATTACACAAATCAGTTATTTGATTTGTGTTACGAGATGCGTCTTATTACAGAGGAACATATAAGAGGAGTATTTTGTGAATCTTTATTTCTCCATGAAAAACGTATGTTGTGGATATTCAGTAGAACTGCCTTTTCGGGGCAACTCTAACAAATATCTTTAAAACAATGCTGTGGGTAATCACAGAACTGCCTCATCGAGGCGATTCTAATAAGTATCCACATGTTTTTACAATATGTGTTTATTTTAAAAATAATGTTATGGATAGCCATAGAACCGCCTCGTCGAGGTGGTTCTAACGAGTAACCATAAAATACTTTTTATGGAGAATACTGCCAAATACTCCCTCCATTTGTTCCTCTGTAATGAGAAAAAAACGCTCATTCGAGAAATCTACATCGACTTCTAATCAATTTGACCTGTCATGTTGAAGCTATTTTTAGACGTGACAAGCCACAGAAGACTGTACATTTCTGATCACTTGAATTTTCAAGTCTTCAGTAGATTTATTGGTGAAGACTCTCTTCATGGACAAGTGATGAGTCTACACCAATAAATCTATTGAAAATTTGAAAATCCGGGTGATCTGATTGGTTTATTATCTGGGGCAAACACTAAAGAAGTATAGGTCTTAATCAAAACACTACGTAAGTCCTGCTCTTTGGTTTGTGTTAAATGTTAAACAATATCATGTTTATCCATGTTGTTACTGTTATAATATAAGCTTTTTAAGCAATTAAAATTTGATGGTGGCGCATTAATGTTAAAATCTCATAAATTTTGGGGTCTGCAATATTTAAGGAATTGTGAAATGAATAGTAAACAAGACTGATCTTATTTTCTGATATCATACTACATATAAGTCATTAGTGTTTGCAATTGTATAGTTTTGATTATCATTATTGTCCCCCGCCTTTTCGAAGAAAAGCGGAGGGACATAGTTTGCGGCCTTCCGTCCATCCGTCTTTCCGTCCCCCTAAAGTAGCAGGTACCTTGTGTGCGTAACTCCTCCTACAATATTATGCCGATTCTTTCGAAACTGTACAGCTGTTTTTGTCATGGTCTGAAGATCTGCATGTGGTTTGGATATAATCCTGAGATTATTTTTTGTCACTTTTTCCATAAGTTGAACTTAGTCATTTTTAGGCATTTTTACTATCAAAGTGACTTGATAGTGGGTACCTTGTGCGCTTAACTCCTCCAACAATTTTATGCCGACGCCTTTGAAACTTCACAGGTGTTTTGGTCATGGTCTGAAGATATGCATGTGGTTTGGATATAATCCTGACGTTATTTTTTGTCACTTTTTCCACAAGTTGAACTTAGTCATTTGTTAGGCGTTTTTACTATCATAGTGACTAGATAGTGGGTACCTTGTGTGCGCAACTTCTCCTACAGTTTCATGCCGATTCCTTTGAAACTTCACAGGTGTTTTGGTCATGGTCTGAAGATATGCATGTGGTATGGATATAATCCTCACATTATTTTTATTACTTTTTTGCAAATTGAACTTAGCCATTTTTCATACATTTTTACTATCAAAGTGAATAGATAGTGGGTTCATTGTGTGTGCAACTCCTCCTACAGTTTTATGCCGATTCCTTTGAAACTTCACAGGTGTTTTGATCATGGTCTGAAAATATGCATGTGGTTTGCATATAATCCTCACATTATTTTTTTATTACTTTTTTTTTTTTTTCACAATTTTAACTTAGCCGCTTTTCCAGCTCAAACAATAAGTGGATATACAGTGGAGACCTAGTTTCCAAGGCGGGGGACACAAATTCGTCGAATTTGCTTGTTAGTTTACATTCAGTAACTGTATCTGGTAGCCCACCCTGCTGAGAATAGACCATTTTTGTCGAGCCCGCTTGCGGTGAGCGAGACATAGTTGTTACAATTTCAGTTCGGTGTATGTCCGTGCGTGCGTTAGTGCGTGCGTGCGTCCGTCCGGATTTTTCCGGGCCATAACTTCTACATTTATGGATGGATTTCAAAATAATTTGGCACATTCGTTCTCCTTGATGAGTAGAAGTGCCATTTGAAACATTTGATCAGGTAGGTCCAAGGTCAAGGTCACACTTGAAGGTCAAATGATAAAATGGCCATAAATTGAGCTTGTCCGAGCCATAACTTCTACATTTACGGATGGATTTCAAAATAATTTGGCACATTCTTTCTCCTTGATGAGTAGAAGTGTCATTTGAAACATTTGTTCAGGTAGGTCCAAGGTCAAGGTCACACTTGAAGGTCAAATGATAAAATGGCCATAAATTGAGCTTGTCCGAGCCATTACTTCTACATTTGTGGATGGATTTAAAAATAATTTGGCACAACTGGTTTCCTTGATGAGTAGAAGTGCCATTTGGAACATTTGTTCAGGTAGGTCCAAGGTCAAGGTCGCACTTGAAGGTCAAATGACAAAATGGCCATAATTTGAGCTTGTCCGAGCCATAACTTCAATATTTACAAATGGATTTCAAAATAATTTTGCAGAATTGTTCTCCATGTTGAGTAGAAGTACCATTTGAAACATTTGTTTAGGTAGGTCCAAAGTCAAGGTCGCACTTGAAGGTCAAATGACAAAATGGCCATAAATTGAGCTTGTCCGAGCCATTACCTATACATTTATGCATGGGTTTCAAAATAATTTGGCACAATTGTTCTTCTTGATGAGTGGAAGTGTCAAGTGACATACATGTTTGGGTAGGTCCAAAGTCAAGGTCGCACTTGAAGGTCAGATATTGTAATTGTCATAAATTGAGCTTGTCTGGGTCATCACCTACTTATTTTCCTTTGTGAAAATTTGAAAAAAAAAGAAGAAATATTCTGGCTAAGCATGTATGTTGTTTGGCTTCTTTCCAGAGTGAAGCAGTTACTTAGTCTTGACATACTTGTAGGTCACTATAGCAAACAGCGGGCTCGACCAGTTGTCCCTGGACAACCTTCTAGTTCTAACAATTTGGTGAAGTTTTGAAATCTTAGCTTTGTTCAGAACCAAATATTTTCTTATAACAGAGAGGTGGTACAACTTGATCGCTACTGCTTGCACGGTCAGCAGTGTTATTTCTGAATCTGAAAAAATAATTTTAGATATACTGTATCTGTTAAGCATTTTCTTGTTAACATTTTATTCAGCATTTCATTTTGTGATTTTGCCGGTCATACTATATAATGGAATCTTCCTGCAGGTGTCTAAATGTTCTAACTCGACCACTTTATAATGGACTCTTCCTTATACAAGTGATTGAGAAGCCCACAAGTTCTAAAGCGTATTAAAACAACAATTGTACTTACCATCAATGAAACACCGGCTGATAAGCCTAAGTCCCTGGAAATGAAATCTGTGTTAATCTGGCCCGGAGGTTGTAAAACTCGAGTACATTCTCAAGCTCAAAATAAAGCACACTGACTGGCTGCTTCCGAGCACAGCCAATCAGTGCTTTATTTTGATTTTGAGATTATACTCAAGTTTTATAACCTCGGACCCTGTTGCCAAATCCAATGGTGTTTCTGACACTGCTGTACGACGGTACAGACTCTGATCAAATTACAAAAGCAGTCTGGTCTAGGTTTACAATTTGCTTGAGAAATTGTGTCCGAAAACTTAGGTTGGGTAGTAAATATGGTATTATGCAGCTCCATGCTTGCATAATAATGAAACGTTAGATTGTGATAAGAGCTGATATTAACAATAGAAAAGAGCAGAAAAATGTTGATTTATTAATGTTGCTGCCAAGTAAATGCCGGGAATAATGAAAATAATTTTACACAGGCATCCTAGTGGAGCCTGATTATCAAATCATTTAATATCTATAATTTTGTGCAAAATTGTGTCAGAATTATATATATTTTTTGCTTTCAAAAAATAAATATCTGGATAAAGAGAAAAAGAAAGGACTAACAAATAAACACCTAAAAATTAATTCAGAAAAAAGAACTTTATTTCTTTTTTTCTCTCTCTCTGTTTACTGAAACATTTTGTTGGAAAATTTTTGAAATATTTTTTTCTGTTGCTTGTAATTGTTTCTAGAATGTATTCTTGGGAAATCTGCTTGTGCATTTGCAATTCCGGCTACCCTATAGCCGGGATATACGAGGCCCAATTTTCTCTCTGAAGAGTCCCGCTAGATGCCCTAATGTTTGGTCAAATCCCTTTTTGTCGCATCTGCTTTAGCAAGTTTAGCAAGGTGCGATATAGGCGTCCGGTTTTCCGTCCGTCCGTCATTCCGTTCACATTTACGTTAACCCTGGTGTTTAATATTGGTTTCTCCAAAACCACTGCACCCATGGTTCTCAAATTTCATATGGAGCATATCCAGACTGCAATTCCTCAGAATAATAAAAATCAGCCGGCAGGTCGAGAATCCAGCCGGGCCGGGTAGCGCAATCGGTAGGGCACCTGACTCGTAAGTCAGAGGTCCTGGGTTCGAATCCCGGTTTGGCCTTTCGTTTCTCCTTCCGCTGATTCAAGAAGGGCAGTTGTCAGTTACTGGCGGAAGTATGTGCACTTAGTACTGGTTAACCGCTTAGGAGGTCTAAGCCTGCCCAGGAATAGTGTGGTTAGGTTAGCTGACAGACCGACATGACCTTAGTTGTTTACCGTGGACATTAAGCATCAAATCAACCAACCAGCGAGAATCCAAGATGGCCGCCATTGCAACAAATCTCCGTTCACATTGATTTTACGTTAACCGGCCTGGCGTAGAATTCTATTAAATTAAAAACCACTGTACCCATTGTTCTTAAATTTCATATGGAGCATAACCAGGCTACAAGACTTCAGAATGAAAAACAATCAGCCAGGTCGAAACTCCAAGATGGCCGCCATTGCAACAAATTTCCGTTCACATTAATGTTACGTTAACCCTGGCGTTAAATTCTGTTTAATTACAAACCACTGCACCCACTGATTTCATATGGAGCATGACCAGACTGCAAGACTTTAGAATGGTAAAAATTAGCCTGGTCGAGAATCCAAGATGGCCGCCGTTGCAACAAACTTCTGTTCACATTAATTTTACGTTAACCCTGGTGTTAAATTCTGTTTAATTAAAAACCACTGCAACCATTGTTCTCAAATTTCATATGGAGCATGACCAGACTGCAAAACCTCAGAATGGTAAAGTTCGGCAAGGTCAAGAATCCAAGATGGCCGCCATTGCAACAAAATAGCGCTCACATTTAAGTTAACTCTGGCGTTAAAGTCTATATTTAGTTAATTTCTCCAAAACCGCTGCACCCATTGTTCTTAAATTTCATATGGAGCATGACCAGACTGCAATGCTTCAGAAAGATACGATTCAGCCAGGTCGAGTATCCAAGATGTTTCCATTGCAACAAATAACGTTCCCATTTACGTTAACCCTGGTGTTAAAGTCTGTTCAATTAATTTCTCCAAAACCATTGCACCCATAGTTTTCAAATTTCATATAAAGCATGAACAGACTGCAACACTTCAGAACTTGGTATATTGTGTTGAAATATTGCATGGAACATCAGTAGGCCACGACCTCTCCTACTGTTGAAGTGCAGTGCAGGTGCGACATAGCATTCCGAGGAATTCTTGAATTAAAAAGACTGTCCCTGGGGACTATGTTCAACAGTTTAGGCGCTATCTGAAGTAATCATTGTCACAGCTTTTTGACAGCTAAATAAAAGCTCCGCACATGCATAGCATTGCAGGGACAACGCTGAGGGGAAATCATCATTAATCCCCCATATCCATGGCAATCCATCAACCCTAGAGTAGCTGCACACTGTAAAAAAATACTGTAGATTTTACGGTAGAATAACTGGAAACCGGCTGCCAGTCCTTTTCCCGTTATTTTACGGGTTTTGGCCTGTAAGAAATTGTTGGAAGTCACAAAAGGGAAGTTTAATGTTAACTTGGCGCACTCGAAAATAACTTTGTATTGTTTAGGGGCTATCTAACCAAAACGACATCTGCTCTTTTCTGTCCCACTCTGCTTGAAGATTCCTGCAATTTTTACGGGTGCCCGTAAAAATAACGGTAAAAGGACTGGCAGTTGGTTGCCAGTTATTTTACCGTAAAATCTACCGTTTATTTTTGCAGTGTGGGGTTTCAGATGAATTTTATTACAAGAACCAGATAAGGAGAAAATATGTGCCGCGGCACGACAAAACCAACTAAGTGGCATGTGCGCCCAGCGAAGACTCAGATCAGCCTGGGCATCCATCCTTCCTGATGAGAGTCTTTGCTGTGCGCAATGAGCTTGCTTAGACTCTTAGCTACCTTTAAACGCACAGCAAAGGCTCTGATCAGACTGGGCGGATGCCCAGGCTGTTCTGAGTTTTCGCTGGGCGCACATGCCACTTTGTTGGCTTTGACGTGTCGCGGCTCATATACATTGCTGACCCGCGGTTTTTTGTCAGTGACATTGCTTTTTTGAAAATACAATATACAGTAAGAAAAAAAAGAGTATATTGACAACAAAATGACTTGAAATGGGATGGAAATGAGCATAGAGAAACCTTCATGTAACTATATTTTTGTTGAAATATCCTGTACAAAAGACTGGATGAAACGGGTACACAAAAAGCACCAGGAGCCTGAAAATATAACACGAGGTTTAAAGAGAAGCTGTTCCTATGTATATGTAATACGGCATGCAAATCAGCCTGCGCAGCTACTGAATACTTTTGACCACTGACTTTGGATATCGTTACCCGGTTAGCTGTATTCGAGGTTACGGGTAGCGTGTTTCTGTATTCGCGCGTTTTCTTGCTATTGAGTAGCGTGTTGGAGAGAAGCTGTATTCGGAGCATGGATGTTTCTCTCCGTCTAAAACTACCCCGGACTTGTTAAAGCCTCGTTCACACGACCAGAGTTTCTTTGTCACAGAAACTGTAACAAAGAAAGTTTGCCAAACATTTTGCGTTCACATGGAGCAAATTATTTGTTAAAGAAAAATGTGGCACAGAATCTGTCAAAATAACTTTGACACTGAAATATTTGCTGCCGTATTCACACGAACAAAGGGTTCTCGTCAAAACTACTTGGACAAACTTTACTTGTATGAACGGCCAACTGTACCACATTTTCTTTGTTCAAAATCAAATTGATTTGATTATGATCAAAGTTTTCTGTGTTCATCTCCATAACTAGTTTCTTTGTTACATACTCTATGACAAATTTTCTGTTCACACAGACAAATTTTCTTTGTTATATAATCTTTACCATATAAATTGGGCTAGTAAAATGTAGCATATTTTTTTTAATTCACACGTGCAAATTTTTCTGTGCCAAAGAAACTGCGGCCGTGTGAACGAAGCTTAATCCTAGATTTGTGTGTGTACAGAGACTTAAAAGAGTTAATGCTATAGGCATGTTGAATAATTATGTTATTACGTGTTCGTCCGTCTGTGGCATCGAACGACTCTTTAATAAATATATGTCATAGGTCAAAATATCAGTGTGCACGTCAGTACAGTTTAGCTGATGCGTGAGTCAGCTCCTCTGCAAAATTCCCGTTCTATTGCAAACTAGCAAACTGGCCCAGAGGTTATAAAACATGAGTACATTCTCAAACTCAAAATAAAGCACACTTGATTTGCTGCTTCCGAGCACATGCTCGGAAGCAGCCAATCAGTGTGATTTATTTTGAGTTTGAGTTTATTCTGAAGTTTTATAACCTCGAACCCTGGAAGTTTAACCCACTTACGCCTACTGTCACACAAAGGGACATTGACAAATAGGACAGACCCAGAACAGACGATGCAAAATGCAGCATCTGTTCAGGGTGTACAATTTGCACAAGAAAAATGGTTGCTTCTGTCAATTTCAAAAGAAGAAAAAAAAACGAAAAATAACCTGAACAATTTAAGGGGCGCCCCTTAAATGATAAATGGTATCATCCAATTAACAAGGCTAGTAGAGTCCACAGGCATAAATGGGTGAAGTTTTATAACTGTTATTTCGCAGCCGAACCACACTTGCAACACTTTGGATTGACATCTAGATTATGTGTTCCAGATCCCATGGCAGGATAAAAAATATGGTTCGGGTCCCCGTAAACACGTCTATAAAACAATCAGAATGCAGTTTTGTAGGAGCATTTATGGTTCATCTAGACTAATGACTATGTAATTACTACACTATATAGCCACACAGGCTGGTCTGCACAAACGCACGTCCCATAAGCATCAGAATCAATGGTTTCCTCCTGAGACGACAACTATCATGATAAACTTTCGTAAAAGGCCAGAAAACATTTTAATGAACGATTAAATGCCATTCTTCTACTGCTGTGCAAATTTCCTGTTGTACGAGGAGTGATTATTCAGTAATGGCTACACCTTTTTGTAGATTTATAATAGTGGTTTTTATACATAAATAAGTATGAATTTCATAAGTATAAGTATGGCACCCCAATAGCCCCCAATAGCTCAGTCGGTAGCGAGGTTTACCTATAACCCGTAGACTGGCTACATACCTCTACCGAATAGGTTAAAAAAACCTGCGCTGGCAAGTATGAATGGTTGGCTGTTCCCTTCGGGGTTGCGGTGTTTCACAGAGTATTTCCCAGCCCCTATACAGCTGAGAACTACTTCTGTCTTTCTTCCACCACAGAACAGTCCTCTGATGTAATAATTACGATCAGATATGATCGAATCGGAGTATGAAGGAAAACAAAACAAAAACAAGTATACCTCATGTAACACTAAAAAGTCTCTTTTTATCTTTCAAATTCATGTTTGGAATAGAAATTTTGACGTGTAACCATAGCAACATTTGACGTCACTTCATGCTGGGCTCGGCGTGTGTTCTTGTTTTTTGTGGGCGTTTTTGGCGTCATTTTGGTTAAGACTCGTATGATGTTTAATATGTAGGATATTTGAAAAAAGAAAATGAAAAGTTAGAAGCAGCCTCCATATAGTTAGGTCTTTGCTTTACAAACACACACATAATGATTATGAACAGTTTCTGGTATGAATTAAAGCAAGAACAGTAGTAACTAGAAAATGTGTTTATGAAACACTATGCCCCCAACCATATGCTTGTCTCTAGAGAAGGTTCATTCAATAATGCTTGTACCTTTGTACCATAGGCTTACAATGCACTAAGTCGAAAAAGGGGCTTAACTCAGTCAAAAATTTACGAATTGTTTTCGAAAGTTAATCAGGTCATCTACACCTTGGGCAATATCAACCTGCAAAAATCATGATCCTAGCATCAGGGGTTCTCCAGATATTTTGTTCACAAGCTTCCATAGGCAAATAATGCACTACGTTGAAAAAGGGGCATAACTCAATCCAAAATTTACAAATTATTTTCAAAAGTTAATCAGGTCATCTACACCACAGGCAGTATCTTCCTGCATAAAATCATGCTCCTAGCATCAGGTGTTCTTGAGATATTTTGTTCACAAGGTTCCATAGACTTACAATGCACTAAGTCGAAAAAGGGGCATAACTCAATAAAAAATTCATGATTTCTTTTCAAAAGTTAATCAGGTCATCTACACCACAGGCAGTATCTTCCTGCAAAAAATCATGCTCCTAACATCAGGGGTTCTTGAGATATTTTGTTCACAAGGTTCCATAGGCTTACAATGCACTAAGTAGAAAAAGGGGTCTAACTTTGTCAAAAATTCACAAATTTGTTTCAAAAGTTAATCAGGTCATCTACACCTTAAGCATTCTCATCCAGCAAAACCTCATGATCCTAGCATCAGGGGTTCTTGAGATATTTTGTTCACAAGTTTCCACAGGCTAAGTCGAAAAAGGGGCATAACTCTGGAAATACATGACCGGCGGAAAATTAAAAAAATATGGGTCTGCTTACTTTCCATACTGATCATGTGTATAAAGTTTCAAGTTCCTAGCTCTTATTGTTCACGACTATATGTAAGGGTACCTTTGTACCATAGGCTTCAATGCACTAAGTCGAAAAAGGGGAATAACTTGATAAAATATTCACGATTTTTTTTTTCAAAAGTTAATCAGGTCATCTACACCACAGGCAGTATCTTCCTGCAAAAAATCATGCTCCTAGCTTCAGGGGTTCTTGAGATATTTTGTTCACAAGGTTCCATAGGCTTAATATGCACTAAGTCGAAAAAGGGGCATAACTCGGTCAAAAATTCACTAATTTGTTTCAAAAGTTAATCAGGTCATCTACACCTTGGGCATTCTCATCTTGCAAAGTCTCATGATCCTAGCATCAGGGGTTCTTGAGATATTTTGTTCACAAGTTTCCACAGGCTAAGTCGAAAAAGGGGCATAACTCTGGAAATACATTGCCAGCGGAAAAATAAAACTAGAAAATGTGTTTATGAAACACTATGCCCCCAACCATATGCTTGCCTCTAAAGAAGGTTAATCCAATAATGCTTGTACCTTTGTACCATAGGCTTCAATGTACTAAGTCGAAAAAGGGGCTTAACTCAGTCAAAAATTTACGAATTGTTTTCGAAATTCAATCAGGTCAGCTACACCTTGGGCAATATCAACCTGCAAAAATCATGATCCTAGCATCAGGGGTTCTCCAGATATTTTGTTCACAAGGTTCCATAGGCAAATAATGCAGTAAGTTGAAAAAGGGGCATAACTCGATCAAAAATTCATGATTTTTTTTTCAAAAGCTAATCAGGTCATCTACACCATAGGCAGTATCTTCCTGCAAAAAATCATGCTCCTAGCATCAGGGGTTCTTGAGATATTTTGTTCACAAGGTTCCATAGGCTTACAATGCACTAAGTCGAAAAGGGGGCATAACTCGGTCAAAAATTCACAAATTTGTTTCAAAAGTTAATCAGGTCATCTACACCTTGGGCATTGTCATCCTGCAAAACCTCATGATCCTAGCATCAGGGGTTCTTGAGATATTTTGTTTTCAAGGTTCCACAGGCTAACTCGAAAAAAGGGGCATAACTCTGAAAATATGTGACCCACGTAAAAAAGAAAAAATACGTGTTCGCTTATTTTTCATACTGATCATGTGTTTAAAGTTTCAAGTTCCTAGCTCTTACGGTTCTTGACTGGGTGTAAAGGTACCTTTGTACCATAGGCTTCAACGCATTAAGTCGAAAAAGGGGCATAACTCGTTAAAAATTTATGATTTTTTTTTTCAAAAGTTAATCAGGTCATCTACACCTTAGGGAGTATCTTCCTGCAAAATATCATGATCCTAGCATCAGGGGTTCTTGAGATATTTTGTTCACAAGGTTCCATAGGCTTACAATGCACTAAGTCGAAAAAGGGTCATAACTCGATCAACAAGAATTTAAGAAATATGCTCAAAAGTAAATCAGTTCATCTACATCTTGGTCTGTAACTGTATGCCAAATATAAATGTGCTAGCTTAAGCGGTTCTTCAGATATTTTGTTCACAAGGTAATTCCTATATAAAAAGCCTAAGGCCTGAAAAGGGGAATAACTCAACCAAAAAATTACAATATATGCTCAAAAGTTAATCAGTTCATCTACACCTTAGTCCAAACCAGCATCCTAAATTTAAGGACCCTAGCTTATGCGGTTCTTTAGATATTTTGTTCACAAGGCTGTTCCTATACAAATGCCAATGTCCGAAAAAGGGGAATAACTCAACTGAGAATTATTGAAATAGGCTCAAAAGTTAATCAGTTCATTTAGCCCTTAGTCTGTAACTGTATGCCAAATATCAGGATCCTAGCTTAAGGGGTTCTTCAGATATTTTGTTCACAAGGTTCCATAGGCTTACAATGCACTAAGCTGAAAAAGGGGCATAACTCGGTCAAAAATTTATAAAAAATTTTCACAAGTTAATAAGGTGTTCTACACCTTGGACAATGTTATCCTGCAAAAAACCATGATCCTAGCAGCAGGGGTTCTCAAGATATTTTGTTCACAAGGTTCCATAGGCTAAGTCGAAAAAGGGGCATAACTCTGGAAATACGTGACCCGCGGAAAAAAGAAAAAATACGAGTCCGCTTATTTTTCATGTACATACCACACATGAAATTTCAAGATCCTAGCATAAGCGGTTCTTGAGTTTCCTATCTGCCATAAAGCGTTACGGACGGACGGACATACGGACAGACGGACAGACGGATGGACAGGCCCAAACCAATATGCCCCCTCAACTTCTCCGAAGTTGGGGGCATAAAAATAACCGATATTTTGTGTGTGTGTTTTTTTTTTTTTTTTTTTTTTTTTTTTAATTTTTATTCCGTAATGTTCAGTCTTATGCTGAAGTTAATTGTTGGGTTTTCAAGTGCAGGATAATTTTGGTTCTTTCTGATGTACAAATATCCCAAACTCTGCTTGTTGAAGTTCAATGACGCCTTTATGCCGGTAGGAAAATGGAGACAATTCTCTGAAAGTAGCAGTCAGGTTCTCGCCACTCAGAAGCTGTTTATTCTAGCAATTATTTCTGAAGTAGACTCAATATGATAAGCAGATCACAAAACTTATTTTTTCGTTATCACCGATTTATTGGCGGTAAAGTACAGGTTAAATGTCGTTCCCTATTAGCTGAGAAAATCGATTATCGTTTAGCCTCCCTTCTCCTTGTCGTCCGTTTCTAATCCAACACTGGGCTAAGAAAGGTAGGTAGGTATAGGACAGGTATTAGCATCTAGACATGGTGCATGTAATTTGCCACTTGGTGCGTCCAAATAAGATCAAGTTATTGATCCAGACGTTTGGTATAAGACAATATTTTTTCATGCCGATCATCAACTGCTTGAAGAAAAGAAGAAAGAATCGAAAACGTGTTTATACGTATGTCGTTATTTAAAATGATTTTATTATTCTGAATAAAGTTGTTTGTTTGTACTGTTAATGGATGGCAATACTGATTATATTCTCGAATACTTGGTTTCTTCTTAACTGCACTTCGATAATGTTATCAATTAAAGACAATCGATATTGTCCAAACAATTATTATATATAAAAAAAATAAAAACTAAATAATTAAAAATACATTTAACTGAAACACTTTTTCTGAATTTTCACAACGAATTTAGATATGATTATATATTAGCTAACGATATTAGTAAAATTGTTTAATTTGAAATGGTGAAAAAATAAGGGAGTACACTTTTAATGTAAAGTGCCGAATTCAATGTGTGACAGTACTGAAGCAGTAAACAGAGCTCAAAATTTACTCAACATTTGAGCCGCGACACGAAAAAAACAACAACAAAGTGGTTGTGCGCCCAGTGAGACTCAGATCAGCCTGGGCATCCACCAAGTCTGGTCAGACTCTTTGCTAAGCATTTAAAGGGTAGCTAAAGGTTTCAGCTACCTCCACGCGGACACTGAGAGAAGACTCTGATCAGACTGGGCTGATCTGAGTCTGTGCTGGGCGCACAACCACATTGTTGGTTTTGTCGTGTCGCGGCTCATTTATCTTGAAAGATCCTAAATAGGCTAACTATAACCCATAACAAGCGCCGCAAAACGCAGCGTCTGATTAGGATCAACACTATTTGCATAAAACAAATATGTATTTCTTTTAAAAATAAATATAAATGGTAAAAATAATATAAAACAAGACATACAGAATATTCACTTTATTTTTAGGTAAAAACCAAATGTGTTGAAAATATTACCAATTTCTCGAGTGCATAGCCAGAGTGAAATTGCTGATACTTTCAACACATGAGATAAAATACTTTTGATATTTACCGAAAAAAAAGGTAAATTTTCTTTTTATTTTTTATTTTTACGGAAAACAAATCGCTCGAAACTGAATAACTGTTTTCCTATGCATTTTTCGTCTAAAACTTGCTTGGCTCAGCAAGTAGAGTGTGTATTATATTGGGTCAGGTTATGTAGACTTATTTGAGGAAATTAATCTTGTTGATTATTCAGCTAGATACAGATATAGAATTATAGATTTTGAGTGTTTATATATCAATAGTTAATTTTTATCAAATTAATATGGTTTGAAGGAAGGTTAACAGTCATTTTCCTTTGTTTCGACCGCAAACAGCATTACTTTGAGTAACACACTCAAAGTTATGGTGTACCAAAAGGGTCAAAACTTCCGATACCGGTCCACCTATGAAACAATATAGGTGCACCGCTAAATTTTAGCGGTGCACCTGTAAATTTTAGCGGTGGACCGATAAATTTTATACGTGGACCGCTAATTTACAGGTCGACCGATATTTTATCGGTCCACCGATATTTAGCATGTATCGGTGGACCGATAAAATATACAGGTGCAGCGATAAAATTACTGGTGCACCTATAAAAGTATAAAGATGGGCCGATAAATTTTATCTTATTAAGCTATTTTAATCTTACCACATGAATAAACTATCTCAAACTGTCATTGGATACCCCTTATTATCAGGGGGCCTACATATTATACATAACACAGAGGCCCAGCTGGTGGGACTGAAGCCCCAAAGCCCAACCCCCTGGTTTCGGGGCTGAATAGCATTACAAAACAGACCTCCAGACAAGGACTAAAGTAGTCGTCACGAAGAGATGTTGCCCGTTTAGATTAATGCAATGTCATTTTTGTCCGTCATTCCGTCCGTCAGTCGTTCACATTTACGTCAACCCTGGCGTTAAAATTTGTACAGTTAATTTCTCCAAAACCATTGCAGCCATGGTTCTCAAATTTCATATAGAGCATGATCTGACTACACGGCTTCAGATTACAGAAATTCAGCGTGGTCGAGAATTCAAGATGGCCGCTGTTACTAAAAATAGCAAAACAATATAATTAACATTTTCTCTAGAACCGTTAAGTATGTGTGGCTGAAACTTTGTATGGAACATCAACAGGACCTTCTTCTTGAAAATTATGAAAATAAAAAAAATCTGTATCGGAATTAGGACACAGTGACCTACTTTTGGTTTACAAGTCTGAAATTTGCTTGAATGCTGATAAATCGATAAACACTGAGTGGATGTTGCTCAATTTTAATCAGAATGTTTCTTGAAAGGAGTTTTTCTTTTTTTTCTCTCTCTTTTTTTTCACATTTATGGGAATGTACCATCCAAGTAGGCCGCCACTGTCGTTACTAAAAATAGCAAAAACATGAAAATGACTATATTTCAGGAACCCCTGAATGGATTTGGACCAATTTTGTGTCAGAATGATCCTTGTTTTATTACTGTCGCAAAACTTTAACGGTCATGTAGTAGTATCGTTTATTTCTGTCTCACCAGTGTATACAATAAAAACATATCAAACATGTAAAAAGACACACAGGTACCTATACACTGTAAAAAAATACTGTAGAATTTACGGTAGAATAACTGCAAACCAGCTGCCAGTCCTTTCCCCGTTATTTTTGCGGGCGTTTGCCTGTAAGACATTATTGGAAATCATGAAATGGAAGTTTTATGTTAACTGGCCGCACTCGAAAATTACTTTGTATTGTTGAAGAGCTATCTGACCAAAGCGACACCTACTTTATTCTGTCCCACTCTGCTTGATGATTCCTGCAATTTTTACGGGCGCCCGTAAAAATAACGGTAAAAGGACTGGCAGCTGGTTGCCAGTTATATTACCGTAAAATCTACGGGTTTTTTTTACAGTGTACAACTGCCATTCTAAAAAGAATTGTGGGAGACAATAAAACTGCATTTTAACCCATTCCATTCGGGGTATCCCTTTAGGGGTATCTGTGCAAACAGTTTGGATCCAGATCAGGCCCCACAAACGTGGGGTCTGATCTGAGATCCAAACTGTTTGCTGCCTAGACAACATTTCTACAAGTGTTAGTTACACCAATATTATCAAAATATTCTTGATTTTTTATACAGACGACAGTTTCAGCAGACGACAAAAAATACCCAGAATGCAATGGGTTAAAACCACATTTGTAGCCCTGTCCCGAGAAAACATGAATGTAATGAAACTTACCGGCATGAAAAGCGAATTGAAACACCAATATATGATATACTATAAAGATGATTCTATATTTAATATAGGAGTTTAACGTGTTTGAAATGAATGTTTGAAATGAATGTAAAATTTTTAAAATCTTAATTTCCACTGACGTCAATCTTAACGTCACTGAAAACTGTAAGTTTAAATTTTCCTTTTAATAAAAGCTGTTGATACAAGAAACTAGTAAAATAAAATTACTTGTTTATTGCGGAAACCAATTTGCATATATCTGGTGAAACTTGCATTGTGATTTTTGTCAGTGTAGTTTTGCGTTAATAACTTCTACAAATATCTGTAAATACATTGATTTAAACGGCAACGTCACTTTGTAACGTTTGTCCACCTAATGTATTTACTATTGACGGTTCTCAGGTTTAAATATAAGTGTCATGTAAGCAACACTGATACTGTCATCTCTCTGGCTAGTTCAAGTTTGCCTTCGCTCCATCTCGTTCCAGTGTCACTGTTGGAGAAAACTATTAAACGGCCATTTCTTTTACGAATTGATTCATCACATGGGTGGTAACGGGCATCCATTACGGCAAGCCATACAACATTTTTTGAACAATCTATTGTAAGGCCATCAGCAGTTTCTCCACGATTAAGTATAGCCCATCTAATACGTTTTTGGTATGTACCCGTGTTTAAAAAACCGGCACTATCAAATCCATTTATTGAAAATATATCGACTGATGTATCTGTTTCGAGATCAGTCCAAGAACTGTTTATGAGTGTTTTAGCGGAAAACCAGGTGTACCGAGAAGCTTTAGTATTACCTGTTCCATTAAATATTAAGGTCGCGACAACATTGCCCAGAACATTTATGATATCTATCTTCACTTGCTTGATGCCCACTTTTCGCCATTCGCTCATAATCTCGTCGTTCCTAAATTCGCCATCACTCAGCCTTGTGTGCATTCGCCAAGATCTATGTGTACCTTCAGAGGCTCCTGATATGGTCCTGTAGACAAGAGTCCAGGGCTGTACATACATCTTCATACAACGAGCTTGCTCTAGATTGTCCCACTTCCACGTACTATTGTTGCATTGTATTTTGTTCACACCACTATGAACATAACCAGGTTCGCATATGACTGTGGCTTCAATTACACCATTATTTTTAGTTATAGTATAAGTCGCGTTGTCGATCTCAAGTTCTGGGCAAGTTGCATTTTCTAGCTCAAGTTCTTCACTGAATGTACAAGTAATTGTGACTGGAGACCAGTTACCATCCTCTTGACAGACACTTACTTGTTTCACACCGTCACTGCACCTATACAATCGCTTAGTCCCGATATTAAAGAGATTGCCCAAAATCACCGCCCCAGCTACTGGAGGCGGAGCAGGGCATCCAAACACCTCGCACTGTTGTTCTTGTCCGGTGGAACAAAATTCTCTGTCAGAGCAGGCGTCACAATGCTCAGGTTCTTGAAAATTCCAGTCAGATTTGGATGTAAAAGTGGCACCAACTCTAGTTTGAAGAGCTTCTGGAGTTGTTGTTTCATCAGCATCGTTCAGCTCACACAGTCCCAGTCCCCGTATATAATTTATAGATTTACATTTACGTATACCTTTACACTTTTGTATGCAGTCAACCCAAGCATTTCCAAAATCTTCATAGAAAGTAGAATTTATCAATATATGATTGTATAACTGTTTTATACCGTTCTTTTTTATGTTTGAATCGAAGCATGATACACGGTGAAGTATCAACAAGAACGAAAGTAAAATTTTCATTCTGAATTCTGCCAGTTCTGAATCAGAAACAAGTTGGTTTTATTTCTGTATCGGTGCAGGATTAACTGTCCAGAGCGTAGCTACCTATACCCAAATACGCAGGTGCGTATTTAAATTTTGTCAAGTTGACAAAATTTCAACACGCTCTTGTGTATTTGCGGTTTTTTTTTTTTGTTTTTTTTTTTTTCGTTTTTTTGCCAAATTAGACAGCGTGCCATATCCAAATGCATATAAACCCTACACTTCACTTCAATAATTGAGCGTATGGTATAACTGAGCGTATCAATAAATTGCCTCTTCTACGCCCGTGACAGTAATCTGGCTCCTGAAAATATTTACCAATGATGAAGTTTCGATTCTGTTTTTATATTTATTCCTACACTTCCACGTTTAGTCTTTTCGATGCTTCTAACAAGAAGAAGGTTTAAAATGCATATAAATGACAATGTAAGCTCTGAACTGGAAAAATCCTACGACGCATGCGCGAAATGTAAGCTGCGACATGACGCAACGGCTCTGGACTACAATCATTCCTTAAAGTCAAGGCCACCTTAACTTTAAGGGTGGTATTTTTTGCCATAAAAACAAGCGTTTAATAAGTATTTTGCGAACTAGTTTTGCACTTGATCGATTGAGTAGATCCCAAACGGGTCCACTAGCGTAACTTTTCATGATTGTTATTAGTATACAAGTATAAATTTCGGACTTTAAAGACCTTAAGGAACGAGTGTAATTCTGTAAGTATTTGTGTATCTAGACTTGGTTAGTCTGCCTACTGTATTTTTTCGGCTATAAGACGGATGTTTTCCCCATCCAAAACAAACCCAAAAATCTTAATCCGTCTTATAAGACGGATCTAGATGTTCGAGATTGCTGTTTTGGAAGCAATAAATGATAAACATCCAATAAAATCTAATCTTATAGCAGAATTTTATTAAACTGATTTAAACATTTGGACCCATCCTAGAGAGGTAAACCCCTTTTTATAACCGAAAGAATATGGTATGCTTTGAATTCTGTAAAATTTAGTAACAGATCCGGTCCTGATCTGATTGTAAAGGCCTAGTTCTTAGATATCTTACGGCGTTGGGATACACCGCAACGGGCGATCACTCTAAATTGGAAGTATTTGTCTCCTTTTCTACAAGGGACTACAGTATTTATTTGACTATAAAATGGGCGACCCCTCCCCCCCCACCCCCCCCCCCCCACTCCCTAGAATGACCAAATGTCAAAATCATTATTATGAAATTCTGATATAAGATGGGGTTGTCCGTCCAATACAATCTCAAAAATCTAGATCCGTCTTATTTTTATAAGACGGATCTAGATTTTGGGGATTGCTTTGGAAGGGAAATATCTCCGTCTTATAACCGGAAAAATGGTAATTCTCTCCTTTAAGAGAAGCCTCCATTGGAAAAAGGATTCACTGACCAAAAAAAAAAGATAATAATAATCACAATTGTTACAGTTGTTTCCCGTACAAGAATAGCAGCTGAACCATAGAGGTGTATCCAACTTGATAGTAAACCACGCCTTCTTTAAATAGGTATACACCCCTCCATTAACTGTAAGGTAAAATCACGGACTTATGTA
The DNA here is from genome assembly GCA_963989385.1 of Ctena decussata. Lineage (NCBI taxonomy): Eukaryota > Metazoa > Mollusca > Bivalvia > Lucinida > Lucinidae > Ctena > Ctena decussata. The sequence continues at coordinate 57,361,014 of OZ022504.1, forward strand.
AGACATTGAACCACGTGCGATTTTGTTTGTGAGACTATGCCACGTGCTCAGTTGTCGTTGCATTGGTCAGATATACACTCATGATCAGGTGACTTTGAGTGGCATTCTGGGTGTGGCTCGGAACTGTGTATTAAGTTATTATTCTGTAGGTAATTTTACGCTTGGCTAGTATGGTACGTGCAAGGCGAATGAGCCTATGACAAAAGAAACAATCTACTTTTCAGTTCCAACTTTGAAAACTTGAGTTAGCCTGAACATCAAACTCTGATATAGAGTCCTTTCTTTTCGGTCTGTATAGATTTGTTTTGATCTAAAAGGTAAAGGTTTCCCATAGCCATATAGCCGTAGGGGCAGTGGGGGTTAGAGGCCAGCTGTATCTTGGACACAGCTGATGAAAGCGCCCACCCCTCTCCTTTCGCTGCCTTATCCTTCCCTGATTCGAAAAAGGTACCCATTTACTGCTGGGTTCACAGAGAGAGGTTTTCAATCGTCGGATGGCGAAACCTGGTTATGATCTAGCAATTGCAAAAAGGCAGTCCCCTTACCAGAATGTGTGGATGCGCAGGCTAAGTGGAGTTTCCGCTGTTTGGCATATCTGAAAGGTAAAACGTTCCCATAGCCTAATAGCCGTAGGGGCAGTGGGGGTTAGAGACCCACTTATCTTGGGCACAGCTGATGAAAGGCGGAGCCCATCTCTCTCCTTTCGCTGCCTTATCCTTCCCTAATTCGAAAAAGGTACCTATTTACTGCTGGGTTGACAGAGAGAGTTTTCCAGTCGTCGGATGGCGACGGTGAGCCGCAAACTCACGACCTTCCGGTAACTTTCTGCACAATAACCGAGCCACTTTTACCTTACTCGGCTACGGCGCCTCTCTGGCATATCTTGTGAACAGATAAAATCTAGAATGTGTCAGGTGTACAGATTTAGTAAATCTGGTTCATCTTTGATAATTTATTCAACATCTTGCTAACGCAGTTAGCATTTCGAGCATTTCTTAGCGTTTCTTCTCGGAATAGGCTCAATGATTCCAAAGTCTAGATAGTGTGACAACACGTAATGAATCTGTGGTATACTGCTCCCAATGGATTTTAAAACTATTTTACGCCATTGTCGCATGATAAAATATTAAAGCGTTACAGCAAATTGGTATTTCATTTTCATACAAAGGTGCTGAATAATGATTAGAGATGACACTGATTTGAAATCTGTGTTTCTGGACCGCTTTTAGAAAACGAATAATAAAACACAAAGGCTTATGACGTAACTTGATCATATATAGTGTAGCGGGGTGGGACAAAAACAGTTCACACAGTGATACAAACATCAAATTTGGACTGCAGACTCCATTGGAAGAATGTTTAACAAAAATAATACCGGTTCTTAACTCAGTAAAATGATATATGAGCCGCGACACAAGAAAACCAACAATGTGCCTTTAGAGCCTCGGCATCCTCCCAATTTGATCAGGCTCTTTGCTAAAGGCTAATTGGGAAGCTAAGGCTCTAAGCTACCTCAATGCGGACAGCGAAGACTTTGATCAGACTGGGCGGATGCCCAGGCTGATCTGAGTCTGCGCTGGGCGCACGACCTCTTTGTTGTTTTTCTCATGTAGCGGCTCATAATATCGAGGCATCCATGGTTTGATGGGCAGATCCAGTTACAAGTACTATGGAAACAGCTGGGATATTCCATAAAATTCGCCAACAGAGATAGTGCAGTTATCACAGGGTATAAACCAGTCCGCCAATTTTCGCTTCCTTCAGAGACTGTCCATCATATTTGGCTTCCACCGAGACTGTCCGCGATCTCTTGCTTCCTGCAGGGACTACCCTCCTCGAAAAATGGCTTCCTGCCGAGACTGTCCGCGTGACTCTGCTTCCTGCCGAGGCTCTCGGCAGAAAGCAGAATCACGCGGACAGTCTCTGCAGGAAGCCATTTATCATGTACAGAAGCTTCAGCAGGAAGCAAGAGATCGCGGACAGTCTCGGCGGAAGCCAAATATGACGGACAGTCTCTGAAGGAAGCGAAAATTGGCTAACTGGTTTATACCCTGTGGTTACGTTGGGATAGGAACAGCCAGGATGATAATGAATGAAAATAGGCATTTATTTAAATGTCAGAAATAATGCTAAAACATCAAGTCAGATATACATACACATGAAGACTTGAAGAGGAGCAGTTGCAGTTGTAAAATGGGCACTTATATAGCTGCAACTGCAATTTAACCGAAATTGCAGGCACCCCTATTTGTAAATCGAAGCTCTTCCATGCCACAACTGTAACTGCACCTCTTCCAACCATTTTAATGGAGCCACGACACGAGAAAACCAACAAAGTGGCAGACTCAGATCAGCCTGGGCATTTGCCCAGGCTGGTCAGAGTCTTTACTGTCCGCATGGAGGTAGCTAAGACCCCTAGCTACCCTTTAAGCGCTTAGCAAAAAGTCTGATCCGACTGGGTGGGGGCCAAGGCTGATCTGAGTCTGCACTGGGCGCTAAACCACTTTGCTGATTTTCTCATGTCGCGGCTCTTATGTGTACTTGCAACTAACAAAGCTATACAAAATTACAGTGAACCATCCTAATCTGGACAAATAAACCGCCACATTTGAAAAATCTGAGCTTCCTTGATAGGGATGGTATTTTCAGCAGGAGGGTCAACTTTTGAGACACAGACGATTTTGTCCGGGCAATCACTTAAAGCAATCTTTACGTTAAATAATTTTTTATTTAATTTCACACCTCTTAAAACTTCACAAGTACTGGATTTGTTTGACAAATGCATAACGCCTATTTTGAATTTTGGTGGTGAAGTTTGGGGCTTCAGTAAGTCTCCTTCAATAGAAACGGTACATTTACAGCACTGTAAGAAAGTATTGGGCGTTAAACAGTCAACGCAATATGATTTTAAATACGGCAAGTTACGTAGAATTGACTACCAGTCACTCATTTAACTTTTATTAGATATTCGTTCAAAGCACGTGACAGTGAGGAAAAAATATATGAGCCGCGACACGACAAAACCAACAATGTGGTTGTGCGCCCAGCGCAGATTCAGATCAGCTTGGGCATCCGCCCAGTCTGATCAGAGCCTTCGCTGTCCGCATGGAGGTAGCTTAGTCCCTTAGCTACCATCTGAGCACTTAACGAAGAGTCTGATCAAACTGGGCGGATGCCCAGGCTGTTCTGAGTCTGCGCTGGGCGCACAACCACATTGTTGGTTTTGTCGTGTCGCGGCTCAAATATACTATAAGGGTCTATAACATGATACTTTCAGATATGACGACACAATCTGTGAAGACTAACTGGGCATCGTGTATAAAAGATTTACTTAGTACATTAGGGTTTTTGATAGTTTGGGAAACACATGGTTAGGGTAATATTAAAACATTTTTGAATATTTTCAAACAAAGGGTGAGGGACGTTTTAACGCATGATTGGCATTCTCGGTTGGAAAATTCAACAAGAGCTAGATCTATATAACGTTTACTGAAAATATTTTAAAGATGTTTTGAATATTATGAAATACGGGAAAATTTTAAATCGCCTACGTCTATCTTCACGTAGACTACAAGTAGCTGTTGGCCGTTAGGCAAGACAGGCTACCAAATTCCATATTAAAAAATAAAATGTATGGGGGGAGGGGGGGGGGGCAGAGTGTTCTCTTTTCTCTTTACGCCGACATGCGTAAATGATATAACAATATTATTAATATTATTTTATTATTTTCTAGCACTATTAAGCACAGTTAATTCCAAATTGTTAAAACAATTAAGTGTATTCCTCGACAAAGCCTTTCAGCTTAGAAAAGAAATTATACTCCTAAAAAAGAAGGGTCTTTAGTGAGGCATTTTGTTGTATTTCTTTTTTCCCCTTCATACGATCACTCTCAGCTTGTCAACAGTAAAGAAGCCCGGTGACTTGGAGGTAGGAGTAGCCCCAATCACTTGCTTGCCGGGAACCATTGTACTCTATAAAGATTTTTTCATCCATTTCTACAGACATGAACGTAGGGAAAAAAGAGTATTATGTTCTGTAGGTATTTACATCTTCAGAGGTTCGATGGCTTGTAGGTAGGGACTGACCCAATCACACACCAGATGAGCCTCTGATTGATATATGTCAAAGGTGGCTCGTAATATGTACCTATGTACCGTGGTATTATTATCTTTCACTATTTTTATTGTTTGGATATTTGTTTGTACACATCTCATATAATTCTTCTTTCTCCCTTTGTGGTTTGTAGGTATATACATCTTCAGGGGTTTGATCGCCTGTAAGTAGAGACTGACCCAATCACTCGCCAGAAGAACCTCTAGTTGATATATATGTCAAAGACGGCTAAAATATGTACCGTGGTATTATTATATGATGGATATTTCTCTGTACACATCTCATCTTATTCTCCTTTCTCCCTTTATCTTCGTCTTTTGGCCCCCCTCTCCCATAAATACATTTATATGTACATTTGTAATTATAGCATACGCTTCACTGTAATTTTAGATATTGTACTTGTCCATATTGTTGTATATATTCACTGTAATTTTAGATATTGTACTTGTCCATACTGTTGTATATATACAACAGTATGGACAAGTACAATATCTAAAATTACAGTGAAGCGTATGTGCGTGTAATGCTTGCTATCTTGTCTGTTAACTAAATGAGATATGTATGCATATATGCTCATGGTTCATATGGCTTATTGCATTAATAAAATATTCGTATTTAGATTAGCCCAAGCGCGACAAGACAAACTTTTTCCCCTTAAAAGTGTGCTGCCTCGCCATTTTACTATTAAAATAAAAACAAAAAAAAGCTAAATTTAGTTAAAAATTATATAATTATATCTTTATCTAGGATGAAAGCTCATAATTTTTTTTTCGGATAATTATGAATCAAAAAGATGTTTAAATGTATATTGTATATGCAAATAAAAAATCACTAGCCAATAAGAAAATCAATATAAGGTCTTGCAATCGGGTAATGATATCCAGGTAATTTTCTCATTAGCGCACGTGACTGTTACATCAATCGATTCACACGATTTCAATCGCGGTCAGCGATTCTTCTATTTTCTTATAGATTATACCCTAACTCAATGGCAAATAGTCAATTTGGACTATTTCAGAATTGTCATATAAGTGTTACTTAAAAATATTTTTCCATAGTTTGGCAAGTCAGATAAGCACCAAAAAGAAAAAGAAAGAAAAACAGACACGAAATTTAAGTTTTCAAAATGTCCCATACAAGAGCTGTCATTTGCCTATTAGTTTCTGCGAGAAAGGACTTCAAAATATATTCAACCCAAGTGACCTTTGGTCAAAGTTACTTAATGACCTTGACATCTTGAATTCAAAGGGATTACAAACGACTGCATTTCCATATGATAGAGTATAATAGCACCAGAAATATTTTTTTCAACTTTCCCATTCAAAAGCCTAAGAGGCCAATTTTAATAGGTCATGGTCAATCCAGGATCATCATTTATACATTCCTTGTAGTACCAGAGTCCTTGATGCGACATACCAAGTTTCAAGGTAATCGGCATAGCGGTTTTGGAGAAGAAGATTTTAAGCATATATGGGGGCATGGTGGCCATCTTGTTATGTTCCCTAGACTAAGTATATACACTTTCTTTCCCCACTTGCCTGAAGGCTGCATATGTAATTTAACTAAAATCGGCCCAGTAGTTTCAGAGGAGAAGTCTTCTGAAAACATTGACAGACAACAGACGAGTGACCTTTGGCCATGGTCACAAATGACCTTGACCTCCAGAATTCATAGGCGATGAAGTCGACTACGTTTCCATATCGCAGAGCACAATAGCAACAGAAGAATGCACTTTTTCAACTTTTTTTCCATTCAAAATGCCAAAATAAGAGGCCAATTTTAAGCATGGCGCTTAATGGGTCAAGGTCAACCCAGACAAACAACAGACGAGTGACTTTTGGAAATGGTCACAAATAACTTTGACTTCCAGAATTCATATGGTTTGAAGTCCACTGCATTTCCATATAGCAGAGCACAATAGCAACAGAAGAATGCACTTTTTCAGCTTTTCCTATTCAAATTCAAAAGCCTAAGGAGTGAAATTTGACCTTGCCATAAAATAGATCACGGTCAAGCCAAGGTCATTATACACTCTATGTAGTACTAGAGCCCCAGATGCTACATACCAACTTTCAAGGCAATCGACCGTTTGGTTCTGGAGAAGAAGATTTTAAAGCTTTTTATCATATATGGGGATAGTGGCTAACTTGGTCATGTGACCTGGACCAAATATATAAACTTCTGTTCCTCCATCCTGTAAAGGCTTGATATGAAATGAGCCGCGTCACGACAATACCAACAATGTGGTTGTGCGCCCAGTGAAGACTCAAATCAGCCTGGGCAGCCGCCCAGTTTGATCAGATTCTTCGTTAAGTACTCAAAGGGTAGCTAAGGGTTTAAGCTACGTTTATGCGGACAGCGAAGACTCTGATCAGACTGGGCGGATGCCCAGGCTGATCTGAGTCTGCGCTGGGCGCACAACCACATTGTCGGTTTTGTCGTGTCGCGGCTCAAATTTAGATTTAATCAGCCCGGTGGTTTCTGAGAAGATGTTAAACGAGTGTGGACGACGACGACGAACGACGACGACGGACAATGGGGCCTACCTATATAGCTCATCTTTGAGCCTAAGACAAAGGTGAACCAAAAAGAGAAACAAAAGGAGGAATAGAACGACTGAGCCTTTTCTTTATCCCACGAAATAATAAGTCATTGTCAAATCACATATACCAAATATGAATCTCATTCCTTGAACAGTTGCTGAGCATTTTTTCAAGGAAAATTACATTTACTGTACTGCATGCATGGAGAGAAAGAAAATTGAACAAAGACAGTGAAGAAAAATCCGGTTCTCTATCCCATGATACAACTTATCGGTATCAACCTGTACTCCAAATATGAACTTTCTATCTTAAAAGGTTGCGGCGATATCTTTGACGAAAAATTTAGAGAGATAGAAAAAGGGACAAATCCGGAGGAAAACAATTTAAAGAAGACTGGTTCTCAATCCCGCGATTCAACTTGTCAATATCAACCTGTATACCAAATGCGAACATATCTTTGACAAAAAGTGTTACGGAATTATTGAATGACGGACGGAAGAACGGACGGACGGCTTGATGGACAGATGTAAACCAGTATACCCCCCCCACCCCCACACACACACACTTTTTCAAAGCGGAGATATAAAAATTAAATGGTAGCGTACACAGAAGATACCAAATCATGGAAATGAAAATTCTGCACTAGAATGAGCCTATTAATGTTTCCAAAGATAAGCTCATTCTGGTGCAGAACTTTCATTTTTACAACAACCAAATTTACGGATTCTTCTTCTCAAAGCCTGCCTAACTTTTGGAAGTCGAAAAGCATATATTAATGGATCGCATACTGTATTCATTACCATAAAAAGATTTGTGAAGTGCTCAAATTTTGTCAAATTCCAACTGCGTTTAAGCTGCAAGATGTTAAGAATTGCCAGAAAAATCGCTCCTGGAAGATATAACAAGAAGTATGTTGAGACAATCAGACACAATGTTATAGCGGACTTTTTGATCTTCCGATTTGCAGTCTGATTACTGACTCCTCCGCTGTAGATTTCCTTTATAACAATGACATACAAAATTACGATTGTTAAAAATGCGATTCCTGCTAGAGCTATTGAAAACAATAACGCTAACATAATGCTATTCCTGATTAGTGCAGCTATGAAAGGCATCGTCCGCAGAGTTAACAAAGCTTTCACTACAGCAACGCAGTTTGGTAACAACGCCACTATCCAAATTGACCATATTACAGTTTTAAATCTACTTTGTTTCAAAATTCGAAGATGCTTTAACGGATACTTTACCATAAAGAATAAATCGATTGCCATGAGAAGAATTGTCAAAAGTGCCGAGGCATTACATATATAGAACAAGACTACAACTGAGCCTATCGCGTACCAGTACAGGTCTGACCAGCTATACAGGGAAATAACAACCCTACATATATCCAACATGTACATTACTAACATCGAAAAAGCTAAAAGGGCATCACATACGGTTTGTGATGAGCCAATAAGACAGTTTACACCAAGGATGGAGCGAAACTATCGCAATAATGTTTAGTGTATTTACAATCATGGAGGTTATTGCAAAAACAAAGATTCCAATCCCGAGAGAAAGGATTAACAATTTAACATCGTCTGGTATGTCTTCAACGCGTAATTTCACAGCGCTTTCGTTGCTTATGCGTGTACTGTTTTCTGTAAAAGATTCCATAACAAACATGCGATGTTTTGTCGATTTGTCCTTCTAAATTTTATGCATTTATAGTTTTGAGAAGCTTTGATGTTTGTGCACTATGTGTGATTATTTTTGTAATACTTATTGTGGAAAACCTAACCTTGTTTTGGAACGAAGCCGCTTTAACGGATTGAAACTATTCTTTGTACTCATACGACTTTCAGTCTACAGCTACTTCCAGCGTATTTACACGTTTGCTGTCTAAGTTCACGCACGTTGTCTGGTTTACTTCCAGCGTGTGTGCACGTTTAAGTCTGAAGTTTTGCTTGTTTGTACTTTGCTTCCAGTATTTTCCACGTTTCAATCTGAAATTCTACTTGGTTATACTTTGCTTACAGTGTGTTTTCACGTTTACTTTGCTTCCAGTGTGTTTTCACGTTTCAGTCTGAAATTCTACTTGTTTTTATTTTGCTGCCAGCATGTTTTCACGTCATTTTCAATCTGTTCGAAATTCTTCTTGTTAATACTTTGCTGCCAGCATGTTTTTACGTTTGGGTCTGAAATTCTACTTATTTATATTGTGCTTCCAGTGTGTGTCTTTGTGTTTAAGTCTTAATTAAACATGCTTGTAGTTTACTTCCAGTTTATTTTGGTGTTTTATTTCAGTCTGAGTATACACATAATTATCATGTAGTCTACTTTCACTGCGTTTTACGTTTAAGTCTGGGTTTGCCCATTTTTTAGTTTGCAAACAGCGTGCTTTAATGCTTCAGTCTGATTTTAAACGGGTTGCTTGGATCCTGTTTCACTTTTCAGTTTCAGTTTTCACACATTTGTAGTTTGCTTTCATACTGAGAAAATATCATCACGGCGAATGACCGGGTTATATTTTGGCTTCCAGCGTGTTTTTATGTTCTAGCGTGCAAATATACTTCCAGTCTCAATATACGTCTGCAGTGCGTTCTGGTGTATCCACCTTACAGTCTGAGTTTACACACGTTCGCAATTTGTTGGTTTAGTCAATACTTCCAGTTTTCTAATTTGAGTTAGCAGTTGAGTTCTGTTTTATAGATGTAGACCAAATTTTTCTGTGACATTATTCCTGCATGTTGTTGCTCAGTTTCTGGTCGGTCTCCTGAAAGGGTAAATACTTATTATCAGGGCCCGGCTGTCTGAAGCACCGTCAGCTTAACGCAGTCATTAGTCGAGGGTTCGTTAATTAAGTGAGCCACGACACGAAAAAAAAACAACAATGTGGTTGTGCGCCTAGCGCAGACTCAGATCAGCCTGGGCATCCGCCCAGTCTGATTAGAGTCTTCGCTGTCCGCATTGAGGTAGCTCAGTCCCTTAGCTACCCTTTAAGCACTTAGCAAAGAGTCTGACCAGGCTGGGAGGATCCCCAGGCTGATCTGAGTCTGCAAAGGGCGCACAACCACATTGTTGGTTTTCTCGTGTCGTGGCTCAAGTCTTCTGGTACATATAAAATCAAGAAAGCTTATATTTTTAGCCTAATAATTGCAAAAAAAAAAAAAAAAAAAAAAAAAAAAAAAATTCATCAAAAAGTGGCAGTGTTTTTGCTTACATCTGAAAATTTAACGTCCCATGTTAGTTTTGAATATTTACATTCTTGGTTGGTGTATTTACTGAAAAGCCCTACAGTAAACCATTGGAACGTAATGTTGTTTACATTCCAATGATTACATTGAGACACGCGACGTCAATGACGTCAAAATAAACAATGGCTTTCTACAACCTGATTGGACGTCAGCAACGTCATGACGTCATACATGCCGTTCTGCTGTTAGCAATAAAAAGTGCGTGTACGTGTTTTACTGCTTCAATTTTGGCGCTTATACAATATTTTTCATGAAAAATTTGATTAAAACGAATGTAAATATAAGCAATGGACTTATTTTTTCAGATGTTTATCGAAGTGTAAACTACATTGGGTCACTAGCAAAGTTTACATGAACCCCTTCGGGGTTCATTCACTTTGCACGTGACCCAATGTAGTTTACACTTCGATAAACCTCAGAAAAATGAAATTTCATTCCTTAAATAACTGGGTCTAGGTACACACTAAGACAAAATAACGTTGGGGCGTTGAATTAACATTGGTTTTGACGTTGCAAGGCTGCTTGGTACATAGAACTTCTGATATGTATATTCTGTTTCAGTCACGGTTAAAGAATGGCATAAAACGAGATTTAGCACTTTTTAAGGACCAGATAAGAATAAAGGTAATGAAATATTCTGATATTATTCGGTAATAATATTAATGGTTCGTGCGATCGAAAGTGAATATACATATATTATAATGAAAAGCAAAGCTTTGAGTTTCTCCGAGAAGCCAAAATGCAAGTAAAATAATATGGCACTGCTTCCAATATAGTTATTCATACAACTAATACATAAGGCTTGATTAAGAAATAGTTATTTCCTACCTTGAATTGTTGCGTCAAGCGGAGGCCACTATTACACTGCCGTAAAGCAATATTATTTCACAATCTGCGCTTAAACTTCATATGTGTTATATATTCTCAATAATTCATGATGAATTTTGACTAATAGGATACAGCAGAAAAAGGTCACAATATTCTATAATTTCCCGAAAGGACAGAAATGAGCCGCGACACACAAAATAAACAATGTGGCTGTGCGCTCAGCGCAGACTCAGATCAGCCTGGGCATCTGCCCAGTCTGATCAGAGTCTTCGCTGTCCGCATGGAAGTAGCGTAGGCCCTTAGCTTATATTTGAGCACCTCACAAAGAGTCTGATCAAACTTGGGGGATGCTTAGGCTGATCTGAGTCTGCACTGGGCGCACAACCACATTGTTGGTTTTGTCATGTCGCGGCTCAAATTATTCAGACAAAGCGTGCCTCACGGAACCAGTGTATCTGTGTCAAATGACACACTTTAAACTCTTGGCAAATTTCCACTAGAAGGTAAAAATTCAAATTCCTACCTATACATGAAATTCCTTGTGTTGCCATGGCAACTGCTGCAGTTATGAACATTTAGCTTTTATTAGTTTCAGAAGAGTTTTTCATTTTTCATGAAGAATTTTTCATTTTTGCAAAGAAACATCATTAACGATTTTCTTTAATTTCCCAGAGTCTGTGCCCCATACATTGAAGCAAGCCTTAGGCAAGGCTGCATGCCAAAGAAATTGAAATTCGACTACTTCTGATGCGAGAAAGGGAACCGTATCATAGGGTACTGTGATTCCTTCAAACTTCCGTCCCCGCCCCGCTCTCCTCCGCCCTGGTTTCTCAAGCTAATAATTATTGATTATTATAATAAAATTGGTCGCTAAATTTGCATATTATTTTACGGAATAAAAGCGCAATGATAACCTCCCTTGTCAATCTTATAAATTAACATTGCGTTTTGTTCCGTAAAAATCTATGTTCCGTTCCGTTCCGCAATAGCCCAATATCTCAAGAACCCTTGAATGGAATTGGACAAAGATTGTATCAGAGTGTTCCTTGCATAAAGCAATTCCGATTTTTTTCTTTTTCTTTATTTATTTATTTTTTTTTTTTTGCAGGTTGGCATTCCAAGATGGCCGCCATCTGCTGTTACTAAAAGTAGAATAAACATGAAAATGACGAAATCTCCAAAACCACAGAATGTATTTTGACGAAATTGGTGTCAGAATTTTTCTTGCACTAAGTTGTATCAAAAAATTACAAAAATAGACCAGTCAAGATGGTTCCTATTACTAAAAATAGTGAAAATGCAAAAATCTTAATGGAATTGGTCATTTTTGTGTCAGAATGGTCTTTGCATAGAGCCATTTCATTTTTTTTTCTTTTTTGCATTCCAAGATTCCAAGATGGTCGCCATCTGCCGTTTAATGCTAAAGTATTACAAAACATGAAAATGACAATTTCTCCGTAACGGCTAAAACAGATTTTGACAAAACTCATGTCAGAATGATTGAGTTGTTTCAAGATTAAATAAAAATAGACAAGACAAGATGGCTCTGTTACTAAAAATAGCATAATGTGAAAATTAGAAAATCTCACTGGAATCGGACCAACTTTGTGTCAAAATGGTCCTTGCTCGTACATGTAGCCATTTTTTTTTTCAATGTGCCATGTTAAGATGTCCGCCATCTGCCATTACTAAAAATAGCACAAGACGTGAAAATGACAATATCTCAATTTAATGAATTACCGCTGAAAGGATTCTGACAAAATTTACGTACATGTAAGAATGACCCTTGCATTGAGTTGTTTCACCCTTTGAGCGCTTAGCAACGAGTCTGATTGGACTGATGCCCACGCTGATCTGAGTCTTTGCTGGGCGCACAACCACTTTGTTGGTTTTCTCGTTTCGCGGCTCATATATGCTTAGCGTCCTCCAAAGGGGACTCTGGCTAGCAGTGAAAGGCCAGATCAGACGCTGCAAATATGACATCTGATCAGGATCTGCACTGTTTGCCAGAGTATGTCTGTATTTCTGTCACTGTGAGTCGTGTGCCCGGATAGCAGAGTTAGTTAGAGAAATGAACACATACCTTTGAGATGAAATGCTAGCCGAAGGTAACTGAACATCTCGTACATGGACCATGTAGATCCAAATAATGACGCTCTTCAGTCTTGGTAGAAAGATCTTAGCAGACATTGGAGACTATGGCGAACTCCTGGCCTTGGTCAAGGCTACATCTCAAGGTCTTTCGGCTTCGCAAGGACACAGAGTCCGAGTGAAGGAGTGGACAGGGTTGGACTACGCTAACAAAAATTATGCCAGCTGAAGACGGGTTACTAGAATTACCGGAATCTACCTTATTACCGGAATATACCGGAATACACCGGAATACACCAAAATATACATTTATATTATCAAAATAAACTTAAATATTGCCAGAATAAATGAAATAAGTATAATTTCCATCTAAGTATTAGCTTTTTCTTTATTGGTAGTGGGAGTAACAGGACCAACGTATGGGTATTGGGTAGGTATCACTGTGTAGATTGCAAGCTGGTCTGGGTCTTTGTAGGGTCAGTCACTTGCCAGCATTAACATGCAGCTAACATTAAATGACATATCTTAAATAAAATTAATTATATTTTGGTCAAAATAAAGTGTATTTCGGTAAACAATAATGTGTATTTTGGTATATTCCGGTAGATTCCGGTATATTCCGGTTTATTTTGGTATATTCCGGTAATTAAGTGTATTCCGGTATTTCTAGTAACCGGCTGAAGACTGCACTGGGTGGAACGGAATTATTGTAAAGTCAGCTGTGGTGCCCTTAGAACCACGTCGCAAGTCGGGCTGGTGCACAGTTAGGTGATCGGTTCGGTTTTTCGTCACACTCATTACCATTTCGGTGTTTTAGTAAATTTTAACCCCAAAGGTTTATGCAAGATTCTAGACAAACGAAAACGATAATAAAGGCAAATGAAACGCGAATGAGTGCAAACAGCTGTTGCTGACACCACGAAATGCCTATCAGAACTTTGTTACGGTATGTAAGGAACAGGAAAATGTCTGTTGATGAATGCCGATTACATAAATATGTTGGCAAGTATTGGCATTTCGCAAGGCATCTAATTTCGCCAGCATTACATCATGATCACAGGGACTTGTCTAGGTTATAGATTAATAAGTCTCTTTTGTATATTTATATGAATTGTTACAAGTCCCTGTGATTATGATCATATTGAGTATGTAAAACGTCGGTAAAATCCACAGGTCAAAGGTGGTTCCCCCAGCCCTTTTTAGCATAGTGCTGCACCATGTTTTTCCCAGAGCCATGCCCTTTTTTTCTAGTGCCATGTCCATGTCAAGGGACTTGTCTGTTTTACCCCTAACTTCACAGCTATCCAGATCAGAATCAGATCAGAATTGTCTTGATGGCATCAATTCTTTTGACAACCCAAATAATTACAACTGTTAACCCAAGTCTTCTCAGACTAACAAAAGCCTTCTGATATTATTTTGATAGGCAGCTTTCAGGGATACAGGACAGTAGCATTGAAAAATCAAAAAATGAGCCGCGACACGAGAAAACCAACAAAGTGGTTGTGCGCCTAGCGCAGACTCAGATCAGCCTGGGCATTAGCTGATCAGAGTCTACCCTAAGCGCTTAAAAAGTAGCTAAGGGTCTAAGCTACCTTCATGCAGACAGCAAAGACTCCGATCAGACTGGGCAAATGCCCAGGCTGATCTGAGTCTGCCCTGGGTGCACAACCACTTTATTGGTTTTCTCGTGCCACTAATAATGACTAAATGAGTGCTGGTATTCTAGCTTCTGTTTGTATAATATCAGTGTCTATTCTAGGATTGAAAAAATAGGGGGGATTTTCGACAGGGAAAAGGTATCACTCACACTTGTAACATTAAGATTTGGCTTAAAGTACATAAAAACAATTGTACTAGTATTTTAGCTATAATTTAGTAACAATGAGTACACACAATGCTTTTAGATATCATTTAAATCTATTTTTGTGAATAAAACAAAGAAAATAATTCCCCCCTTCTGCTAAGAATTAGGGGGGAATTGTCAGAAATGTGGGTGAATCCCCCCATCCCCCTCTCTAGAATAGACACTGTAATATTATGGTTTTGTCTTTTATATAATAACCAAATTTCAATAGGACAATAGTATTTTCACCTGATAGCATCCGACATTTATGAAATAACCTTCAACCTAAGAACTTTTTTAAGTTCTAACAGTAAGCGAAACTTCTACAGCAATATAGTTTGGCTACAGGACAGATCCTGACACACCAGTAACGTTTAAAAACATTTTTGTTTGTACAGGTAAGTAAATATGTTAAAACTAGCAGCAGATAAGAAAAATGCTATTTTCATAGGAAAGAACATATTTCAGTGACCTAAAACTAAAATGCCCTTTTTCAGAAAAAATACCAAGTGGAATTTGTACCCTTGGCTTGTGAAGATGGATGATAGGCATTACGTGACTAGACAGGAACCATTGTACATACATTCAGAGTCTTCACTGAACTGTTGAACTGGGCATGAAAGTTCAGACAATGTATATAATAAGAATCTTTTTTTTAATGATTAAATAAAAGAATAGAGGCTTAATAAGGTATGTGCCTCCAATGGGGTTTGAACACCTGACTCCCTGCAATCCATAAGACCAGGTGCTCCACTTCTGATAAGAGTTGCTAATTTCATTCATTTTTACTTTCAGATATCTTCTTAACAATGAACAACTTATTAACAAGGTAAGAAAAGACCCATACACCACAGCATTAGGACAGATGGGTCTGATTAAACAGTGCAGACCAGATCAGACTGCTGAAGAATGGTCTGATCAGGGTCTTGTCTGTCCATTTTTTTTTTTTTTTTTTTTTATGCACTGCTGCACGGTAAAACCAATACCGAATATCTTCCTGTTAAAGACACAATTTTTTAGCTCACCAGAGCCGAAGGCTCCGGGGCAGCTTACAGGATAGGCAGTGGTCCGTCGTAGTCGTCTGTCGTCGTCGTATGTCGTCGTCGTCGTATGTCGTCGTCTGTCGTCCGTCAACACTTTTAAACAACATTTCCTCTGAAACCACTAGGCCGATTGGGCCCAAATTTCATCTGTGGCATCCTTGGGATGGGGGATTGAAAGTTTGTGTTTTTTATGAAAATTGGCATTTTAGTTTGGTTTCTATGGCAACTTAGAGTTCCCATTGACTTATAATGGGGGAAATTGAAAAATGTCATTTTCTGCCAAGCCATTGCAGATATGTTCATAAAACTTTTATAGAAATGTTCCTTGAGATGTCTTCTATCAGCTATATGTTTTTTTGGCTCACTACCCCTTTTGTTGGTTGCCATGGAAACCGAAATGCAAAAAATGGAAAAAAATACTTAAAAAATTATCTCCTCTGAAGCTACTGGGCCAATAAGGCCCAGATTTCATCTGTAGCATCCTTGGGCTGGGGGATTGAAAGTTTGTGTTTTTTATGATCATGGGCCCTTTAGTTTGGTTGCTATGGCAACTTAGATTTCCCATTGACTTATAATGGGGAAAATTGAAACATGGTATTTCCTGCCAAACCATTGCATATATGTTGATAAAACCTTTATAGAAATGTTCCTTGAGATGTCTTCTATCAGCTATATGTTTTTTTGGCCCACTGCTTCTTTTATTGCTTGCCATGGAAACTGAAAAAAAAAATACTTAAAAATTATCGTAAGCCACTGGGCCAATATTGGCCCAATAAGGTCCAAATTTCATCTGTGGCATCCTTGGGCTAGGGGATTGAAAGTTTGTGTTTTTTATGATCATCAGCCCTTTATTTTAGTTGCTATAGCAACTTAGAGTTGCATTGACTTATAATGGGGAAAATTGAAAAATGGCATTTACTGCCATTGCATATATGTTGACAAAACTTTTATAGATTGTTCTTTGAGAAGTCTCTTATTAGCTATGTGTTTTTTTTTGCCCACAGCTCCTTTTATTGGGTGCCATGGAAACCAGAATGCAAAAAAATGGGAAAAATACTTATAAAAATTAACACTGGGCCGATAAGGCCAGGATTTCATCTGTAATATCCTTAGGCTGGATGATTGAAAATGTATTTATGTTTTTTTCTATAACATCGGCTCTTTAGTTTGGTTGCTATGGCAACTTAGATTTGCATTGACTTGCAATGGGGAAAATTAAAAAATGGCATTTACTGCAATCAATATATGGAAAATAGTTATATATTTGTTATCAACCCAACAGACTGTCAGACTGAGACTTTGAAGTTGTATATTTTGTATCAGCCTGTACGAATTGACAGCAATTTTGAGCCTATTCAAAATTTTGAGCTAGAGATCTGGTGAGCTTTGTGGCCCGTGGGCCTCTTGTTTTAATTTTCTGGAAGCAAAAGTAAAGAATTTTGCCTGTCAGGATTTTTCAAATGAGTTTCCATTAACTCTTTCACTACCAAAAAGCAGACGACAAAATTTACGTCTGCAAAAATTAAAAAAAATTGCCTTGTCCAAGACTTTTTATATTGATAATTCAAAGACTAGAGGGCAAACAGTGTAGATCTAGATGAGGCGGCTCATTATGAGCCGCCTCATCAGGATCTACGCTGTTTGCAAATTTTGCTAATTTCGTCACTGGGGATTAAAGAGTTAACAAGTGCTGTAGATAAAAAGCGGTAAAAACCGTAACAGATAATAAAGGGGTAATTTTCCATGAAAACATGTTGTTACCCCTTTTAGATCTAATGATTATGTTGAGAAGGATCTAATGACAGGTCACAATTTACATTTTCGTTTCCTTTTTCCAAAACAATCCAAGAGATTTAGATCCATTTTACAAGACAAGTCTACCCTAATGTGCTTAAATATCTGGACACCTAAAAAACATTAATTTTCCATTAGGACCAAATGGAAAATTAATGATTTTAGGTGTTCCAATGCTTAAGCACATTAGGGTAGATCTTTTGGATTGTTTTAGAAGAGAAAAACCCATTGTATAGGTGAATTATACATGACTGAGTTACACATTTGGGGTAATTTTGGATGGATGAACTCAAGTCTTATAACAGAAAACGTATGGTATACTATACTTAAAGACAAAAGTTCTGCATGGATGTTAATTTAACATCTGTGCAGAACTTTTGTCTGTATGTATACATAAAAAGCAAAGAAACAACAACAATATTAATTTTGGTTTTCCTTCTTTTCCAGCTAGCAGACAGCTATCCAATAAGAAAGGCAGCAAAGTTCACAGCCTATCTGGCACATAGAAGCAAACAGATAGGTAAGGGTAAGGTTGAGTTGCAACCTGCAAAGAAAGTGTGCTTAACATTTTTGCAAAATGCAAAATCTCAGCCCAGCCTGCATATTCCTGCCATCTGAGCAGAGCCTTTGCTGTGCACGCGCATGTAGGAACCCAGAGAAATCAATGAGCCACGACTCAAGAAAACCAACAACGTGGTTGTGCACCCAGCGCAGACTCAGATCAGCCTGGGCATCCGCCCAGTCTGATCAGAGTCTGCGCTGTTCGCATTCAGGTAGCTTAAACCCTTAGCTACCCTATAAGCGCTTATGAAGTCTCTTCTCAGACTTAGCGGATGCCCAGGCTGATCTGAGTCTGCGCTGGGTGTACAACCACTTTGTTGGTTTTCTCGTGTCATGGCTCAAATGATAGCTGTAGCTAGACTTCACTGACATGTCTGAGTATCCACAGTTTGTAGATATGTAAAAGTCTCACATATTCCTACTAGAGGTGAATCGTCTAAGCATAAATCATAAAAGCGATTTGATGGATGGATGACTTGCCATTTTACATCTATTTAACAGTATTTCAGTCATATCAGGATGATGTGTGAAATGGGACCCGTTTACGATTGAAAAGATTCCGGCATCCAGCGAGGCTCAAACCAGAAACTGCTAGATCAGCAGGCCAGGGCTAAACTTACTGAGCTAGGGGGTGGTTCAGCATTTCCTGCTGATGAAAAGTATGTTTGTTGATATTCTTTTTTTCTGCCAAATAATCGGTACAAAGGAGGGGGAACAGGGTTTTTGAACACTGACAAGTCTCCAAAGATTTAGTAGTTTCTGGTTCCTTGTTTACAATCATATTGTAATGTAAACAAAAGCGAGACAGTGACTGAGATCATTTGCCTTACATTAGATTTTTACCATATATTAAACTCATGTATTTTGTTGTTTTTTTACCAAATAAAGTTTGATATCAAAAGTAGGTCATATTGGTTGCCAAGTAATATGACCCACTTACTTTACTTTCTCAAAAAGTTTATATGAGAAACTCAAGAACATTTTGTTTGAATTGTGTGAGTGTGTGGGGGGTGGGGGGGATTTCCTAAAATGGAACATAGAATGCAGTAATGCTTCCAAGCAAAGCGGAAGATGGAGGATGAAATGACAGTGTAGACCCTGATCAGATTGCTCCTTTAGGAGCAGAAAGGAACAGTTTGAGGTTGCATTGTTTGCTCAGACCTGTTTCTGTTTGTCCGAATACACAGAATTGTACAGTGTAGTACCTTGCCCGGCCTGTTCTGATTGTAGAATTGACAGGGTCAGTGTAGTATGATTTACATTTTTTGAATGAACATAATGAGATACTTTTATTCGGAGTCGCAGATAAGAAGAGACAACAAGGACAATTCAAAGATAATTTTTCTTATTTCTCGATGAAAACATATATTGTGACCCCTCATTAGAACCGTCTCACCGAGACGGTTCTAATGAAGGGTCACAACATATGTATTCATGGAAAAATAAGGAAAATTATCCCTAAAGTACTCGTGTTACCCCTTCTTATCTGGAGCTCTAACTATTATGGCATATTGTAACTTTATTCCAGCTGAGGAAGGTATAGATAACCTAAAGAATACTGAATCTGTGAAGAAAATTCAGGATGAGGCATCAGGATCTAGCCAAAGACTAAGTTCATTTAAAGACACTTTCTTCAAAGAGGTTAAAGAAGGCATGAAAGAAATAAAGGGAAAAGACAAAGAAAGGTGACAAGACCTTCAGAAAAGCTTTACTGTGATTTTGGTTGGAATAGAGATACTTTTATTGTTAAGTTGTAAAATGTAAATTTCACCAAAAATACTGCAATTTAAACCAAAAGATTGAATGACTTCAGAAGTGTGTTTTATTGATTTTCATTGTGCCACTGGTGGTTCTAGCAATTAATCAGTCAGTATATAACATAAAAATTCTAAAAATTGGGACATCCAGATTAATTCTAATAAATGCCCCAAAACAGAACAGTTGGGTTATTTGATGCATTAATCCATTTAAAAGATGCAGATGGAATGGCAAATAGTGTAGGCCTTGGTCAGGCTGCTCTTTAGGTCTGCACTGTTTGCTTAGACCTATCTGTCCCAATATTTAGAATTTTTATGGCACAAATGATCTCCCACAGCATATGTCCTATGGCGGAATAAATTATTCCAAAAAATTTTGCATATCTGAAGCTCAGAGAAAATGCTGATGATCTGTGCGGAGCTCATTAAGGGGATTATTTGAGAATTCTGGGATTATTTCAGTAAACTCTTCAAAAAAAACCCTATGTTATGGCCACTCATTAGAACTGCCTTCCTGAGATAGTTCTTATAATGAGTGGTCATAACATATCATGAAAAAGAAAATGATCATAAAATTAACTCATCATCAAATGTTTCCCTTCCGGAGCATTACAATTGAACTTGCCTTATACTAGAATGTTATTAGTATTGAAATTGATTGTTAAATAAAAGGTAGAATGTACACAGTCTAGTATTTTGTATGTTGTGACTCCAGTTTAGAAACATATTGCAAAGATGCAAGAGAGCTCACACTTGGTTAGCTCCATAAAACCATACTGTAGCCACTCATGAGAACTGTATTGGTCTGAGAATAATCTGGCAATACTGTAAAAATTCTAAATATTGGGAGAGATAGGTCTGAGCAAAGAGGGCAGATCCAGATTAGACTGCTCGAGCAGTCTGATCAGGGTCTACACTGTTTGCCATTCCATCTTCATCTTTCAGCTGCATTATTGCATGACAAACCAAACTGTTCAGCATCTAGGACATATATGGTGAATAATTTTTGCTGTCCAAGTTTTTACACCGTTTTGAAAAAACGGACGTATTATGTTGTGGCGCTGTCCGTCCGTCTGTAAACATTCTTGTGCATGCCATAACTCAGTAACCTTTTGGGATATCTTCATGATATTTTATAGACGTATGTATTAGGTAGGGGGACATGTCGCATACAAGAATGGTTGCTCCCCCTTCCTTAGTTTCCAAGTTATGCACCTTTGACTATATTTTTCCCTGCAAGTCTTGTGTGCGCCATAACTAGATAACCGTTTGGAATATCATCATGAAACTTCATAGCAATGTGTATAAAGACCCAACAATGTGTCACTTACAACAATGGTTGCTCTCCCTTTCTTCGTTTTAGAGTTACATCCCTTTCATTAGTTCTTTTAGGCTATTTTTGTGTATACTTATCTTGTGCATACCTTAACTTGGTATTAAAACATTTGGAATATCATGATGAAACTTTATAGCAGTGTGCATGATCACAAGACGATGTGTCGCATATAAGTATGGTTGCTCCCCCTTTCTTAATTTTGGAGTAACTTCCCTTTGATTAGTATTTTTAGGCATTTCTCATTCACACCATATCCCCTTAACCTTTTGAAATAATTCAATGAAATTTTGTAGGAATGTGTATAATAATAAGGCAATGTAGCCTGAGCAAGAACCACAACTCTGGCTTACTGAATTATCTGCCCTTGCATAAATTTCCTGTTTACTCTGTAACTCCTTAACTGTTTGGACACAACTGTATATAATGTGCATATTGTCAAGGGAATGTACAAGAATGGTATATAGAGTATATTTATTAGTTCACGAGTTATCTCCCTTGTTTGACTTTAGCATTACTCAATTTCTGAGCCACTTCACCTTGGAAGCTGATTTTTGGTATACTAACAGTATTTGATGTATTGAATATTTAAATAATGTTGCCGTCATTAATTATAGATTGGTTGCCCATGTTTGTATGCCTGTCTACCCTTTTGTAAACAATCTTCTTCTTTCTGTTACTCCTTTATGACATGAAAACGGTCTTATTATGCGCCGCTTGCGAAGCCCTTGTTAGAATTTTAAAAGGCATCACAAAATTAGGCTTTTAAACTTTTAACATTAAGCCTCCCTTCTGATATTGGCTCAAGATGAATTGAAGCATCTTCAAGAGAAGCAACTCTGCCAGTTTCATTTTTGTCTTCCTTCTTAAAAGCCTTAACCTTTTAAAGGGATTTGCTCCTCAAGAAGCAAAGTTTTTTTCCTTTTCGACTCGGAGAGGCACCAAGAATGAGTGGTTAGAACCAATCTTTATGGTGCAGGTTGAGGGCTAAGCAAGCAGGTTGTTGATTTGGTTGATTTGATGCTTAACGTCCACGGTAAACAACTAAGGTCATGTCGGGACGGTCAGTTAACCTAACCACACTATTCCTGGGCAGGCTTAGACCTCCTAAGCGGTTAACCAGTACTAAGTGCACATACTTTCGCCAGTAACTGACAACTGCCCTTCTTGAATCAGCGGAAGGAGAAACAAAAGTATGTGGCCAGACCGGGATTCGAACCCAGGACCTCTGACTTACGAGTCAGGTGCCCTACCGATTGCGCTACCCGGCCCGGCAAGCAAGCAGGTGACTGGAAAACTCTTTACAACCTCGCAGTAAATGGGTACCTTTTTCGAATCCGGGAAGGATAAAGCAGAGATATGCTGTGCCCAGGAGAAAATGGGCCTGTGACCCCTGCAATGATGAGGCTATGGGAAAACTTTACCTTTGTTAGACCCAAATTTTGGGTTTCACCATTCACAGAAACAAACAGGAAGTCACAAAAGTTGACTCTCTTTGTAGAAATGGTAGAAAAACATGATGTAGTTTCCATACAGCTTAAGACAAGGCAAAAGCTTACTGAGCTTACACAGAGCTCTAGATAAGAGGGGTATTTGATGATAATTGAGGGATAATTTTTTTTTATTTCTCATTGAAACCATATGTTGTGACCCCTTATCTGAACCGTCTCGTCGAGACAGTTCAGATAAGGGGTCATAACATATCTTTCTATGTAGAAATAACAAAAATTATCCTTAATTATCATCAAATACTCCCTCTTATCTAGGGTATTTAATGATAATTGAGGGATAATTTTTTTCTCATCGAAACCATATGTTGTGACCCCTTATCTGAACCGTCTTGTCGAGACGGTTCAGATGAGGGGTCATAACATATCTTTATATGTAGAAATAAAAATTTATCCTTAACTATCATCAAATACCCCTCTTATCTAGGGCTCTGTTACAGTAGATGCAGGAGAGGGCCCATTGGCCAGTTTATGTTTATAGTTGTCTATTCTCCGTTTCTATTCTCTCGTGTTTTATAGGAACTGGCTCAAAGGTGTCTCAAAAGTTTGTTAAACCTAAAATAACAAAACTAAAATCACCTACTTGTAAAATATCAATAAAATTCCCATTATCCAGCCTTTTATTGCCATACTCCAGTTTGAAGTTCTGAAACACATGGTCAAGTGGTTAGATGCACTCAGTTATGGTGCTGAAGGTTGTGGACTCAAATACTCGCTGAGCCATCTGGGACTGGAAAACTCTCTGCGAACCAAGCAGTAAATGGGGACCTTTACTGAATCAGTAAAGGATTAAGCAGTGAAAAGAAAGGCATGGGCTTCCCCTTTTATATGCTGTAATGGAAGCAACTCTAGCATTTTCATTTTCCCCTCCTTTGTCAGTGGGGTCAACTCTTAAAAGAACTCCCTTCTAGGGAATGCAAGGTCTTTTTTCAAGAGCAAGGGCTCTGTCCAACAGGGTCCTTTTAGTTGTTCCCTCTGTAAAAGTGGCTGATAAATAAGGTCTACCCATACACTATAGACATTTCATAGTAACTTGACATGTCATGTTAGCCATCTTTTGGGTTTCTCAAATGAAGTAGAATCCAACAAAAACAACAAATTTAAAATTTTAATGTATATGTTTAACATGTAAATGGGAAATGGAAGATAAATCATGAACACAATGTAAAAGAACATAATTTGGGCTGTATAATTCAAAGTTTACACATAATTTGGGCTCTATAATTCAGAGCTCCATGTAAAGTGGGATTTTATGGACAGTTCCATTATGATTTTCTTACCCCTCTGTGAAACATGACATGGCAAAACCAACAAAGTGGCATGTGTGCCCAGCCAAGACTCAGATCAGCCTGGGTATCTAACTATCTGTCCAGTCTGATCAGAGTTTGCTGTCAGCATAGAGGTATCATAGACCCTAAGCTACCCTTTAAGCCCACAGCAAAGACACTGATCAGACTGTGTGGATGCCCTGGCTGATCTGAGTTTTGCATGGTGCACATGCCACTTTGTGGGTTTTGTAGTGTCACAGCTCAATTATGTTGTGATCTGAGCAGAGCTCTAGATAAGAGGGAGTATTTGGTGATAATTAGGGATAATTTTTGTTAATTCTGCATAAAAACATATGTTGTGACCCCTCATCTGAACCGTGTCGATGAGACGGTTCAGATGAGGGGTCACAACATATGGTTTCGATGAGAAATAAGAAAAATTATCCTTAATTATCATCAAATACTCCCTCTTATCTAGAGCTCTGTCTGAGACAGTTCTAAAGAGGGGTCACAACATGATTCTTGTGGAGAAACTAGGAAAATATTCTTTTAATAATGGTTATCCCAATATTACAAGAAAAGTTTCCTCGTGATGCATTAACCAAATATCCAGAATCAGATTACGAAGAACTTTTGGTTGAATTTTTTTCGTTTTTTTCTTAAAAGGCTTTTAATAAGATCATGCAATAAGAAACTCACTGAGATATGATGATATTCCACTGGATGTATGCCTGTAATTTCATAGAATGGGTATCATTTTTTACACAAGGGAGACTTCTGTAATTGTTTTCCTCTAATTTAAACAAAGTAAACTTATGCCAATTCTGATTTTATCACAGAGAATTAACTTTATTGCTAATGGAATGAGCTGTGCCATAGAACCGTTATTTTGTTATATACAACAGTGAAAAATTGGGATCCATAGGTAAAAGAAAGCTGTTTGGCATTTGCAGTGATACCACTCATCCTCCACTTTAAAATTCCCCCATTTTTCCCCTCATATTTTAGGTTGCCATACTCTTTCCTGGATCCTAAAGTTAATTATACCCTGTTGTGCTTAAATATTGGGACATCTACAAAACATTAAATTTCCATTTGGGACGTGACAGTACTCTTTACATTACCAGTGCTGAAGATATCAGTTGAAAACTAGGGGTTGCTCTTTTTAAAAGGAAATAATCTGGTCTCCCTAAGAGCAAATTCTGTCCTTTATGAGAAAGTAGCTTCCAATAAAAAGGGAGATAAATACATCTATGCATGACTTATCATTCCTGCATACCTTTTCCCTTTAGCAGGATAAATATGTTTTCTGAAGACTGTCAATGTCACATTAATTTTCAAATTTACTCCCTTATCCCTGACTTTTCGAGCCCTTTCTGTATTTCCCTGACCAATCCAAATTCAGTAACTTTTCCCTAACCTGGAAAAAAGTTCATTTTCCATGTATGTTTTTCCCTGACTATGGTAATCCTGCATGTCCAAACAGACAAGTCTCTGAGCTGCCTTTAGTATGTGCATATGCTAGTGAAACTTGACTTTGGACTTTGGAGCATAAATTATGTAAACAGCAGCAACAAAAATATTTTTCACATGCCCTTTAACACATTTTATTATGACACGTCATTAATACTATATGGTCTTGATTATTTTGAACACAACAGAAACTACCAACAGGAATTCCATTGAATACACTTAATATCTCTCATGTCTGCTCATGAGCTGCTTAGCCATAAAAACTCACCACAGCCAAATGGTAATGCTTTTGTCTTGCTTAACCCTACTGCACTCTGAACAGCCAAAACTCTATGGAGTTTTGGCCATTCTGAGTGCGATAGGGTTAATGCTGGTCACAGATGAGCCAATAAATGAGCAAGGAGTGTCAAAATCCAACATCTATGCCCTATGGAGTTTTGGCAGTTCTGAGTGCGATAGGGTTAATGCTGGTCACAGATGAGCCAATAAATGAGCAAGGAGTGTCAAAATCCAACATCTATGCCCTATGGAGTTTTGGCAGTTCTGAGTGCAACAGGGTTAATGCTGGTCACAGATGAGCCAATAAATGAGCAAGGAGTGTCAAAATCCAACATCTATGCCCTATGGAGTTTTGGCAGTTCTGAGTGCAATAGGGTTAATGCTGGTCACAGATGAGCCATTAACTGAGCAAGGAGTGTCAAAATCCAACATCTATGCCCTATGGAGTTTTGGCAGTTCTGAGTGCAACAGGGTTAATGCTGGTCACAGATGAGCCAAGAACTGAGCAAGGAGTGTCAAAATCCAACATCTATGCTATATGGAAATTTGGCAGTTCTGAGTGCAACAGGGTAAATGCTGGTCACAGATGAGCCAATAACTGAGCAGCGAGTGTAAAAAATATCCAACATCTATCATCATCTTCGTCGTGATCTTTTCACAGCTGCCTGACTGCCTGAAGCCTTTCTTTTCTTAGGTGTTTCCGCCATCCTGAAAGTATGAACAGAGGTTTGATTTGGAGGTTTACAGTGTTTTCAATAGTTTTCAAGCCAACTGAAGAATGAATGGATAAGACCGCCTTCAACAGTGTAGTTTTAATGAGGACGCACAGCACTTGTTTTTATTGATGTTCAGGAATTTATGATAATTATCTCACCAGCTCCAAAAAAACACAGAAAAATCTTGAAGATAAGAACCCTGGTAGCTGACTAACCATAAAAATTTTAAGTACTGGGAAACATAGCTCTTATCACACAATGCATAACCAGATCAGACTGCTGCACAGGAGCAATCTGAACACAGTCTATACTCTTTGCTGGTCCATCTGCATCTTTTGGATGCAGTACTGCTTTAAACAAGCAAATTCGGTGAATTTATATCCCCCGCCGAAGTTTCCCTGATTTGTTTATGGTTTACTTAAAGTTACATAAAATTTCGTTCACTGGTTACTTAGTTACGGCTGAACTTGTGGATTGTAAATAAAATCAAAGACAATAATCTGGGATAAGTGAGGCATAAGCTGAATCTGTTCTTAAACGCTTGTCTCAGCATCACTGCACTATGATGATGCATTTTTAATTCAGTTTCAAGAAAGTTTGTTCACCGATACCTTAGTTATGGCTAATTTGTGGATTTTAAATCCATTCAAGGGCATTAAATCATGCACTACTGGAGTGACTATGACAAAACTTAATGTGCCCTGCTGGGTCATGCATGACAATACATAGTTATTTTAAGTTTCATGAAATTCTATTCATTGGTTACTTAGTTAGGACTCAATTTGTTGATTTTAAACCAATTCAAGGGCAATAACTCATTGCTTACTAAAGCAATTCTGACAAAACATAGGATGCATCAATGTGATATGGTGATACATATTTAGTGTAAGTTTCATAGAATTCTATTCATTGATTACTTAGTTATGGCTGAATTTGTCAACCTTAAATTGATTCAAGGGCAATAACTTATGCACTACTGATGCCTTGCTGACGAAATGTTATGTGCATAACCACGTTATAGTGATACATATTCAGTTTAAGTTTCATGAAGTTTTGATAATTGGTTACTTAGTTATGACTCATTTTATTAATTTTAAGTCCATTAAAGGGCAATAACACATGCATTACTGATGCCCTTCCGACGAAACTTTATGTGCATAACTGTGTTATGATGATACATAGTCAGTTTAAGTTTCATGGAGTTTTGATAATTGGTTACTTAGTTATGACTCATTTTATTAATTTTAAGTCCATTAAAGGGCAATAACTCATGCATTACTGAAACCAGTCTGATGAAACTTCATGTGCATCAGTGCATTATAGCGATACATATTTATTTTAAGTTCCATGAAATTCCGTCCTGTGGTTACTTAGTTATGGCTCCGGACAGAAGGATGGAAGGACGGACAGACAGACAGACAGACAGACAGACGGACGGACGGACGGACGGACGGACATGGAGAAAACTATATCCCTCCGCCTTCGGCGGGGGGGGGGGGGGGGGGGGGGGATAAAAAACTGAACTGTTGCATTAAAGGACAATTATGGTAACTCTTTTAATTGTTACAATTCAATTTTTTACACTAACATGTTTAAGTAGAACTAATATTTGAGTCTAAGCCAGATTTATAACTCAGACTGACAAGTCTGTGATTTATTTTATCATAAGGCACAATGTAAAATTTTGGTGTTCAAAATGCTAATCCTTGTATTACGTTCCACCTAAAATCGGGCCTAAGAGTTCATTCATACAGAATTCAAACTCTGATAACAAGTATCACCAGTACCCTTCACTGGAACAGATTTCAAAGTCCAAGGGTAATATGGTTACTAAAGTTTACTTTGGTAACTGCAGAACCCATGGGATCTTGAAAATACATTTGATTTCTTTTATTGTGGTTTATCCTTTTTTTTTCAAAGGGAGACAATTTGTTTAACTCCTACTAGCTACTTTGGTCAATGTAGCCCATCCAAAATAGTCTTGTCTTACAGAAAGAAATTGCTCCTATAGGAGTAAATTCTTTGCCTTTTCAAAGCAAACAATTTTCTCCTAACTGAACATTTTTTTTCATAAGACCCCCAATTAAAAGGGCAGAATAAAAATTAAAATGGCAGAGTTGGTTCCCCTGAAAGTGTATCTATTCAGTACAAATCACAAACAGACAAAAACTTACACAGCCTTTAATGCTACGATCTCCTGAGGGCAGTAGTCATCCACGTTGGAATCTGGATCTGATAGGTGAGCACTTATGAAGTCGGGACGTAAACACAGACATCCACTGCTAAGCAGGGCTTCAAAGTCTTCCTGCATACACCAAGGAATCAAAATTAATATTGAAGATTGTGAGTTTGCACCCAAAATGGTTTCATTCAGAAGTGTTTCAAATTTTTGTAACAACTGTCACTTTCAAATGGCTTCAATGGAACTCTGTGATCTATGTATATGCTGATGGTAAAAAGGTACATTTTTACAAAAGGAAACAAGTTCTGCAACATCACTTCAAGTTTGCTGCCCTGGACAAAGAGGCCTTGCCAGAAGACAATCTACTGGTAAAGGAAATGCTCCTGTACAAGCTGACAAGCACTGAAAAGGGACACAATAACAGACAACAGCATAGCTTATTCCACTGAAATTGTACCCATTCAACTTAAAAGAAGACACTTCACAGGAAAGGGTAGCTCACCCAAACTCTTGCTCCTCAACATAAAACAAACTTCAACACACAACTTTTAATCTGAAATTTTATTCATGTTTGTTTGTCACAAAAGCTCCATGGGGTATGAGTTAATCATGGCATTTACTTGACTAACATTTAAGAGATGTTGATGCATGCTGTAAAGCTACAACTTTTTGTATACTTCCACAAGGTGAGCTAAAATAGAGACAATCTTTCAAAAGCAATTCTGCAACTCAAACCAGCAATCTATTCTCTAAATTAATATCTAATAAGTACAGAAAGCTGCTTCATTAATATTTCAAAAACAAACCCTTATGAGATTTCCTTGTTACTACCTTGTCTCTGAAAGTGTGCATTGATATTTAATTGAACAGGCTGCCATTTGTCGAACTATAGTAGTTACCAAGAATATTATTAGTTTAGACTTCAAATAGGGATCTCTCATGGTTTGTTCCATTATTGGATACTTAATTAACCCATCAACACCTGGTAGCCCCAAAAAGGTCGCCTTGGTAAACAGTATAGACCCATATCAGATCCTTGTCAGGCTAACACTGGCGCATTTAATATACAATAATGTGGTTAAGTATTGGGGCACCTAAAAATAATAATTTTTCCATTTGTCCCAAATGGAAAATTTATTATTTCTAGGTGTCCCAAAATTTAGGCATACTATCATAGAAATTTCAGATAATAAAGCTACCTTGAACCTAAGGATTTTAAATTTTAAATTATACAGACTTCTGCCTTCAATCCAGTATCAGGTTCATTCATAATTTAGGGTAATTTTACACAAAAATAAAACTAAAATGACCAAATAGTTAACTGATTCAAGGTTGAAAATTGTAATATAAAAAATCTAAATTTTGGGAGACGGTTCAAAAACACAGTGCATATCCTGATCAGACTGCTCCTTTGGTAGCAGTCTGATCTGGACCTACACTATTTGCCATTTCACCATCATCATTTAGATATATTACATGTACTTCATTGAAGAATGAAACTTAAATTTTTAGGACTATCGGGGTAATTACTTCAGGTGTCCAGATTTCTTTATTTTTTTTATGTTAAAAGCTGTATGTATTACCTGAGTCATAGGAACTTTATGTGGCTCTATAAGAACATGAGTGGCACTGATATCTGGACTAAACGGAGGTCTGAAAATGAAAAAACAAAATATGAGCAACACTGACATACAGTAACAATAACAACATTTGCCAACACATCCTTTTATAATCATCATTCAACTGCCTACAAAGCTCCAGAAACAAGAAGTATTTGATAGTAATTTTGAGATTCTATTTAAAGACAATAAAAATATGTTTAAGCCCC
This sequence comes from Ctena decussata, assembly GCA_963989385.1. NCBI lineage: Eukaryota > Metazoa > Mollusca > Bivalvia > Lucinida > Lucinidae > Ctena > Ctena decussata. The sequence continues at coordinate 57,391,416 of OZ022504.1, forward strand.
TCATTATGACTGCCCTGGCAAAGCAATCCTTATCAGGGGGAAAAGATCCAAGAATTATCATCAAATATTTTCCTTGTCTCCACAATACAGTGCAAATCTCGTCAGTATGCTGTATCTGGAATCTATAATTAAAAGGCACAGTGTTGTGAGTGAATGCTTTATATTGAGAATACCATAAAAGTTTTAAGTATTGGGCCAGACAGTGCAGACAGGAGCAGTCTGATCAGGTCTTCACTGTATGTCATTTCATCTACATCTTTTAGACAGATTACTGCGTTATAAACCAAACTGTTCCATTTCAGGGCAATTACAGTAATTTTGGGTGTCCCAATATTTAGAATATTTACAGTAAACTGTATATTTTGCCTTTTTAGTCAGAAAAGCAGCCATGACGTGTATTATACCCAAAAGATGGTTATAATGAGTCACCATTTTACTTATGTCATGACAAAGAACTACCTTCCACTACTCAGCCAGTTTTTATTGGAATAGCTCATTTATAGCTCAGTGGTCTTGTCTCGTGGCAATGCCAGCCTGCAGCGTTCTCTTAAACATTTTTTTCACAACAAAATATCACCTCCCCTCATACAGCTTTTACTAGTAAAGCCCTTATTTATTTAAGCACTATCCAAGTAAAGCTTCATGAACTGATGACCAAAACTATAATTCAGTAGTATTACCTTTGAGACACCACTGTAGCGCCACCAGCCTCCAGTAATCTCTTGTAGCTGGCTTCTTTACCCTTATCACAGCATAGGATCACATCCCAGTTACAAAAAGCACCAAATTTGTCGGGACATGTCTGAAATATACAGTTAAGTTCCTTTATCACACTATGCATGGGATTCCCACAAAAAAATCATCAGAAGTGGATAGTGTTACCATACTAAACTACAAAAGACATATAAAGGAAATGAGCAATATGTGCTCATTAACCTTATATGAGCCGCGACACAACAAAACCAACAAGGTGGCATGTGTGTCCAGAGAAGACTCAGATCAGCCTGGGCCTCCACCCAGTCTGATCACAGTCTTCACTGTCCTCAAGGAGCTAGCTTAAGACACTTAGCTACCTTTAAGCTCACAGCAGAGACTCTGATCAGACCTGGCAGATGCCCAATCTGATCTGAGTCTTCCCTGGGTGCACATGCCACTTTGTTGATTTTGTTGTGTTGCGGCTCATATCCTTTTGTAGCTTAGTCTCAATAGGTTGATAGCATTATATCAAAAATAGCATTATAATGCATATTATCAAAATATTACAAGGTTCTGCTGTGTAGACTGGTCGGTCACGTCAATAAATAGATTCCTGCTGTGAGGAACACTATCCTGCATCATGTGAAAATCCGCCTCGACATAGATCAGTCATAGATACATTTACTCTGGCTCCATTGCTTAGTATCCAGTACATAAGGCTTTTTAGCATGCTCTTTTATTAAGCTAGAAACAGTCTGCATCCATGGTTTGCTTCCAATCACTGACATGTGACAGTGCAGTGGTCACTCAGCAATTTCTGTCATATCCCCAACTGTTTAAAGTTTAGGATTATTAGTGAAATTGGTTAAAATCTCCAATTTTTAGAGTATAGACAGCATACAAATATTCTGATTTACCTGTTTTTCTTCTTGTATTTTTTGTCTCCACTGCCTGGCTGAAGCAGCAAGCAGACGGACATTGGACTCCATGTTCTTCACCAGACTCAATGTCCCCTCACTTCCCCATTCATAAAAGTCTTCCTGCAATATTACAAAGTGAAAAGTCACCATGCCATCATGAAAGTTATAACTAGGGTCATTTCCAATCATGCCAATTTTGAACACAGAGCAGACTGGATGGATGTACAGGCTGACCCAAGTATTCAGTTTTAGAATGCTGAAAGGCACCTTTCCTCCTGGTAGGGCTATAATGCTATTATCATATTCATCTGGCTATAAAATAAGGGTATAGCTCTTCAAAAGTACCCAAAATATGTAAATCAGTAATTCGGTATTAGATAGTTTTCTCTCTCAAAAAAAAAAAAAAAAAAAAAAATTAGATTCATCTTGTAAGATGGATCTAGATTTTTGGGGTTGATTTGGAAGGGGAAAAACTCTGATTTGGAAGGGGAAAAACTCTGTCTTATAGCTGAATATGGTAAGATGTATGGCACACCTCCATATTTATCTGCCATCTTTACAAAAGGTTACAATTTTGATGATTTCCTTTTCACTTTCCTGGACGACATAGCGTTTCCAAAATTGGGCCTTCTCTTAGAGGAAAGAATTTTCTCCTATGGGAGCAAATTCTTTCCTTTAGGAGTTGACCCCCTCCTCTCTCCACATTGGGGAAAGTAGCAAAACGAACATGGCAGAGTTGCTCCCCCTGTGTGTATCAGTACATCTGAAAATAAAAAAAAAATAATCATATTGTGACCTTATTGCTGAAACATACAGCTCAGTGTTTCAATATGTCTGCTACAGACACCAATCTTGAAGGGGGATTAAATGTAATCGAGAAATACTTTTATGCGCATGAAAACCTAAAGTGATGTGATGCATGCACTAATAAAATTTGAAGAATCAAAGGCCCAAAAACGCTGAGCTGTAACATGGTCAGGTGCAAGTCAACAAGCTCACAGACTCAGACTAAAAGTACATTTCACATATAAGACTGTTACCATTCTATTTAATTATAAGATGGAATTTTTTTCCTTCCAAACCAATCCAACAAATCTAAATCCATTTATGATGAATCTAGATTTTGGGATTGTTTTGGAAGAGAAAACCCTTTCTTATACCTAAATTATATAAGACTGGTTTATATATTTCAGGTAATTCTCCATCTCATAACCAAATAAATACAGTACTCCGAACTCACCTGTACAAACTTGTTTTCCTGTCGACAGGCCTCAAAGTAAGACTTGTGTAAGACCCATTTTCCTGAAGCTATACTGGCCAAAAATTTCTCATTCCTTGTGACTGCATCTGTTGATTAGACAGAACTCCAGATAATACTGTAATGCTGGGTTTTGATTATGAGTCAGGACACAACAAAACCAACAACATGGCATGTGCATCCAGCAAAGACTCAGATCAGCCTGGGCATCCGCCTAGTCTGATCAGTCTTTGCAAGCATAAACCCTTAGCTACCCTTTCAGTGCACAGCAAAGACTCTGATCAGACTGGGCCACCGAGTCTTCAGCTGGTTGCACATGCCACTTTGTTGGTTTTATTGTGTCACTGCTCAATTTTTAGTTAGTTCTTCATTATTGGTCCAGACAAGGTGGGGCTTTGAGGATAATTCTCGAATAATGTTTCTAATTTTTCACACAAAACAAATACTTGTAGTTATCTCTGATCAGGGGACACTACATATAGTTTTATGGCATTTGCACAGAAATTATCACATTATAGTCTTTAAAACCCATGCCATCTTTATCTTGACCAGTGCAGTGGTTATTCATGCTCTATTCCTATTCTTAGCCCTCGTGAAGTAAAATTCACATCTGCTTGTGAAGTAAGATTTACATCTGCCTGATGATCTTGACTTAATCATGATACTTAACAATAAGGAAATTGTTATTTCGATAAAAACCAGAAACAAAAGAGGAAAGCCAAAATCTTTATTAATTTTTTTAAGTTTTCTAATGTAACTACAGCAGAACTTCAAAGGCTCGAACCCTGTTGGCTCGTTTACCCTGCCTGGCTAGAACTTGGGTCCACAGTGGTCAGTTTATATAGAAACTAATCCAGGATGGCTGGAACTACCTTTGGCTGGAACTAATTTTCATGGTCTCAAGCCTGTTTGAGCCATGGAAGTTCTAACGCATTTTAATGTCACAATGAAAGTTAGCATTAATAAGCAACCATATCCTGATATTATTCATGCTAAAAGATCTCACTGTATGTTACTAGAAATCTGAATGCATACACTGGAGCGCCGTTATACCGCGGACCGATATATCGCGGAAATCGATATAACGCGGTTGTCCTGTGTCGCCCATTCACGTGCGCCCATTATTTTTCAACAGATCGCGGATTTTTCGGCGGTTTCCGTCGGTGTTCACGACAAAATAATCATTAAAAGTTAATTGGGTTGTTTACATAATTTTAATCAACAGCGTGTCAAAAGTTATCACAGACAATCAAAGCGTCGGTTGTCTTGCCAAGGTGTGAACATTGGTCATTGTTTTTAAGAGACTTCGATAATAAGCGCATATCATGTGTCACCAATTTGGCCAACAGCGAAGGTCACCTCATATACACAATACACAAGCCGACGCTCGGGAAAAAGGCTGTGCGTATCAGTCACTGATTACTTCCAAAGAAAACATTATAAAAGAATTTTATAAATGGAAAAACAACAACAACAACAAAGCTTTAACCCGTTTTGGTTATCTGTAGGCTGATTAGAGTTTTTAGGCGACGTCAGTACTCGCGCAAATAAGTATATTTTATTCGTCCGCAGGTACCTTTTTGCAAGTATATATACAAGGGAATTAACTCGAACAAGTCTATTTTGCTCAATCGGACATCCTCGTCGATATAGGTTTACATTCAGGATACAGAATTGGCCGATGTGTTACGATTGTACTTTCGCTTTGTAAATGGTTTTCAACCGTTTTGCAGCGCATTTTTCTCAATATGTTAGAACATACGGACTGAAAGGCTACTTCAGCGATGACTTTCGTTGTGTCAGGTAAGCAGTAAACATGTCTATCTACCTCGTTAGGGCTAAATAAGCGCAATGAACATGTAAACATTGGGTTTTTCGTTAGTGGGTGGGGTATTTCCTAGAAGATCGTTATTACGCATGATCACTTATAACGCGGTTCGATTTCATGTCTCCCGACACCCGCGTTATAACGGCGCTCCAGTGTATTAACAGCATAAGTTCCTCTTTTGCTTAAGATTCAGTCAACATATCTAGCAGTATACTGTTTGTTGCAATCAGCTTGACAGTAGAACCAATGCAGTGAATTTTCCTGCAAATTTTAAGAACATGCTAGTCTAAGGTATTCTAACCCTAATGCACTCAGAACGGCCAAAACTCAATGGAGTTTTGGCCATTCTGAGTGCATTAGGGCTAAAAGCATTGAAACACTTCTGGATCAGCATTGTGTATGTTACTGAAACTAAGAACATCCATATAAACTGCATAAGGGTAAGGCAAGGAGAAGATATGTAATACTCACTAATAACTAGATGGGTACATCTACAATCAAACATCTGTGCCTCTAGAAGTTTCCCTCCTAGCTGTTCTATCAGAGCACCATAGTCATCTTTCTCCTACAGAAAAATCAAAGATCCATGTCAAACAAAGTTTTGAGGATTAAAGTTGGTATCATTTCTTTATTATATCTTTTCATATTTCTTCATTAAAAATTTCAGCCATAACTTCAGAAAATGTATTTTATTGCATTTAGGATGCATAACATGAATTCACAGCCAAAAATAGAATACATTTTTAAGTTTATTTCATGGGTGTGAGGTATGGATAGAAAAATCTGTCTCTGCCATGTGATGCCAAACACTGATCCTGAGGGACAGATTTTTCTATCTGCACATAAGACCCATGACAGATACATTTTCTTTTCTAAAAAAAAAAAAAAAAAGAGGCTAAAACGCATAGTTTGAGAGGTTTCTGTTTTCTTGACATTTCATCAAGATATTCCAAACAGTAAAGGCACCATCTTTTGGACATCGATTTTGCCCTGTTACAGGGGTAGATAGCCCCATCAGGCAAAATTCTTCATACTTAACTAGAAGCGGCTGTAGTGTAGTGGATAACACTCTGGACTACCAATCCAGGGTTTGCAAGATCGATCCCCTGCTTCTCCGGTCTTTCGGATGAGACTTCAAACCAAGGTCCCGTCTCCATCTGACCTCGTTGTTGGTGGGACGTTAAACCCAAGTTCACTCACTCACTCATACTTAAATCACTTCTGTGAAGTTTCACCATGATATTCTAGATAGTAAAGAAACTAAATACCAAAATTCATATTTCGAACATATATATAGCCTCGAAGCAGGGGCAGATAACCCCATTCAAAAAATTCTGTAAAATGTACTTACAGCTTGTGACATTCCTGACAATATGAAGATTGGTGGCTCCCTCTGAGGTGGTGGAGCCTGCTCTTCAATTAGCTCAACTGGTCTGGGTGGAGTTATCTTCTTTGACTTTACAGTTGGAAATGCTGAAGTAAAAGTTATAAAAATTTGTTATTGAAGAACTGGTTAAATAGAGGATCTTACATGAGTGCTCATGTATTATTGAATTTATTAAACGAGTTGGGGAAAAAGATAAGATGCGAGGCTTTGCCGAGCATCTTATCGGTTTTCCCCAACGAGTTTAATAAATTCAATAATACAGGAGCACGAATGCAAGATTCTATTTATCATATGACACTAAAATCGCATTTTATTAGCAAAATTTGCACTAAAACGTCAAGATTTCGCCATTAGAAAACGCGACGTTTTATGGACGTCAACGTATAACGTTACGACGTAATTTGCCTATTTAATCCACTAGTGGATTATCGTTTTTAATGCATGGCTTTATTACACTCTCAGATGCGACGTCATATGATAAACTATACCTTCATACTTTTGGAAAATAGCAGAGTTGCTTCCCCTAGAAGTCTATGCAGTTGCTTTAGAATAGTAAATTTTTCCTAGGAAATGCTATTATTTACAAACTTGGAGCCAACAGACTATCTGTGAAATCCTGAAATTTGCAATTCTCATAATGGTTCTTTGCTTCATTTCATGATATTTTGCATACGTGAAGTTTCAACAAATTAATAATAATTCAAGACGTCAGAGAAACTTTATGTTGGTGTCAACGACTGGTAAAAGGTAAATAAAAGGCACATGATTGATGAATATTTCCCCAATTATCAGAAGACCCTGAAACTCTACTTTTCTGTTGGCAAAGTTCTTATAGATATAAACCGTTCTCTCTATAATCTATAAAGCGACTGACCAATCATAAGTCTGCCTTTTAATAGAATGAAGTAATAAACAAGACTAACCTAGGGGTGGTCCTTCAGGAGTAGGAGTTCTATCAGAATTCTGTCGTGTTACTTTAGGAGTAGATTTTGCTGGGTCCGCTATCTGAAAGATCATATGATTCACAATGACAAAACTTAAGGTATACACAAACTGCACTCACCCATACCAGCCTACATACTGTATTAATCCTATTAAATGCCCCAGGATATTGCAGTTTACAAAAGGGGGCAATATTTAGGGCCCAAAGTGTAGCAAAGCAGTCACTGCCAAAATACCTCTGATAAACAGCATTAAGGTGTATGGGTATGCAACTCTACTATTTTTTACCTCCCTTCTCAGTAGGCTCAGTGATGTGTGTGTGTGGCTGAGGGGAAAGGGGGGGGGGCAGTTCTTAAAGGAAAGAATTTGCTCCTCCTAGCAAAGTCTTTCCCTTAATAACAGACCCCATTTCATAAAGCTACCTCATGCAGAGAAGCAAACAGGAATTCATACAAGTTAATATAATATTGTTTTCGGAAAAGAAGCAGGGGCGTTTATCAGGATTGATACTGTACATACAGAATATTGGAGCTATAAATAAGATAGTTTTAAGAAATACTCTCAACTGAAAATGTAGTTGTGACCCTGAAATACAATAAAAATTTAAGTACTGGTACAGATAGATCTGAGCAAAGAAAGCCGACCGAAATCAGACTGCTACTGAAGGAGTCTGCTCAGGATCTACAATTTTTGTCATTCCATTTGCATCTTTTGCATTGTTAAAACAAACTTTTCAATTTTGAAGCAATTACGATTACAATTTTAGGTAAACATATAAACCCTATAAACACTTCATCAAAGCCGTATTTCACTTCCCTGCACATTGTCATAAAACAAAGCTAACCCAGAAAACCTGATGTAAAGTTTAAGCCGCTGCCACCAACGACACCAGAGAAGAAATACCTATGTCTCGCTTCTGCTAGTTGCAGTCGAGACAACTGGCCTGACTACATAGCTCTAGATAAGAGGGAGTATTTGGTGATAATTAGGGATAATTTTTGTTAATTCTGCATAAAAAATATGTTGTGACCCCTCATCTGAACCGTCTCAATGAGACGGTTCAGATGAGGGGTAACAACGTATGGTTTCAATGAGAAATAAGAAAATTATCCTTCAATTATCATCAAATACTCCCTCTTACCTAGAGCTCTGTAACTACAATACCTGGTTAGAAAATGGAGGTTCCTCAACTTCTGGTTCCGGATCAGTGTCAGAAAACTGGGCATCTGGAGGGATTTCAAGGTCAATATGGCCACTCCCAACATCCTGTGTGGGGCTACAGGCACGCTCCAACTTTTCAGCCAGCTTTTCTTGCTCCATTCTAAATGTCAAGTACAAAAGAATTGATCATGGCCAAGCTGTTCAAAGGGTCGCTAGCTTAATGAAGTCTTAAGTCATGCATTTGTTAAGTCTTCCAGTACCCAAATGATCATGCATGCTATTTTTTTTTGGCCAAAAAAATGTGATAAGCTTTTGAAGTGCAAAAGCTTCTCACATTGTTTCGTCAAAAAAGGCAGTGTTTTTTCATACAGTATGTTTCAAAATGCAACACCTCATTAAGTAATGGTCATTTGTTTGTAACAACCCACCCCCGAACCATACCATCTTATATAAAAGGGCCCAGTTGTTTAAGCATTGTTAGCATAACAAAGCTGTTAGTTAAGGATTTGTTGAGTCTTCAAATACACATATCAAGTGTGCTAATATATTTTGCTGAAAAAAGGAGAGCTTTTTCACATTTTTCGTCAAAAATGGCTGTGTTATTCAATATTGCATACAGTATGTCAGAAAACGCTACATCACTTCAACTCCGAATCGAACCTGGGACTGCTAGAAAAGCAGGCCAGCGCTTAACCCACTGAAATACTGGGGCTCTTGTATAGGGTGATGTGATGGTAACTCACCTGCCAATAGGGTCACCCCAGACCACTTGAACAGACTGTGACTGTGGTACATCTCCAGATATCTTCTCTTCTACTTTACCTTGAAGGAAAGATAATTCAGTGACGAAGAGAATATGCTTCACAAGCCCTTGTATTAAAACAGCATGCATTTGCCTACAGCTAAAACAAGACCGTGACAGTTTCTGGTATTTTTTTTTTTTGCTCTTTTTGTTGTTGTTGTTGCTGCTGTTTCAAATTCATTTACTTTCATAAGACTGTGACGTTTAGACCAAACAAAGCCAAAGAACACTTGAAGCACCAGAAATGCAAATAGTTCAATTTGCTTGCAGTGTAGATGCAGATGAGGCAGCTAATAATTAGGGCCTCATCTGGATGTACACTGTTTCCTCTCTAGTCTTTGCACTCCAAATATATTTGAAATAGCTAGGACAAAACATATTTTATACTTTTGAAGACGTAAATTTGGTAAATATAAACAAACAAACAAAAAAAAACTAGAAAATTGCGTCTGTAAGACACTAATGATGCCCCTGTGCAGCCCCTTTCACCGCACATGTGTACGTCCCTAATGCACCTTTTGAGAACAAACTCTGTCTGCCACGAAGCCAAGGAAAGCATTACACAGAATTCATACCCTACAGTGCAAAAATGCCGCCCAAAATGAGTAAGTTTAAAAGGCCCCAATTCCATCAAAATTGAATATTTCTCCACTGGAAACCCAAATGTACATCTTCATTATGTCCGCAACAAGTATACATGTACCATGTCTGAAAAGCAGCAACTTAAAACTAGGAGGTGCTGATCATACAAAGTACTTAACCTTCAATGCAGACATATGCCTAAAATGACTAAGTTCAAAAGGCCGTAATTCTGTCAAAATTAATTTTAGCTCCAACATAAACTCATATGCACATCTTCATTATGTCCACTACATGTGTGCACAGTTTCAAAAAGATCCCTTGACAATTGTAGGAGGAGTTAATTACACAAACTCCATACCCTACAATGCAACAATTTGTCTAAAATGACTATGTTCAAAAGGCCGTAATTCTGTAAAGATTGATTTTAGCTCCAACAAAAACCCACATGCACATCTTCAGTATGTCCACAGCATGTATTCGAGCTTTGAAAAGATCCATAGAAAACTGTGGGAGGAGTTGATTACACAAACTCAATACCCTACAATGCAAAAATTGCCTAAAATGACTAAGTTCAGCATGCAGCAATTCTGTCAAAATTAATTTTAGCTCCAACAAAAAGCCACATGCACATCTTCAATATGTCTACAACATGTATGCAAAGTTTGAAAAAGATCCCTTGAAAACTGTGGGAGGAGTTGATTACACAAACTCTGTACCCTACAATGCAAAAATTTGCCTAAAATGACTAAGTTCAAAAGGCCGTAATTTTGTCTATATTATCTGTAGCCACATCAAAAATCCACATGCACATCTTCAATATGTCCACAACATGGCTGCAAAGTTTGAAAAAGATCCATTGAAAACTGTGGGAGAAGTTGATTACACAAACTCTGTACCTTAAAGTGTGACGAACGGACGGACAGACAGGAGCAACTCTTAATGCCCCCTGACTATCGTCACGGGGGCATGAAAAAAACCCATATGACCTCCTACCCTGATCTATTTGACCTCTAAATAATGATCACCTCTATACATGCTTTCTCAAGGACAGATGCTCAAGAGAGGTTGCACTGTTTGCCTGTAATCAAATGACTCATTTTTGAATGATAATGCCACTAGTACTACTGGTAAATGTTTTTAATCTGATAGCATACAGTGCAGGCCCAGATCAGACTGCTCCACAGAATACGGTATATTATTATGGTGTGAACTTTCATAAAATATTGCTTGAAACACTGAACTCTTTCCATCAGAATCCACATGGAAAAATATTTACCGCTCTCAACTCTACAACAGTGCTCAGTTATAGTGGCCTGGTCCTAAAATTCAATATACACTTCCATCATTGTCAAAAGTTAATCACTGTTTACTTTACAATCAGTTTGTAAAATGCAGATATAAGAGTTCAAAATCACAAGGTGAATTTAAATAGAGACAGTACCTGTTGCCCCTCTGGATGTTCTTCCACTTGTGTTTTTCAAATTGTCATCTGGAATTTAAAATAGAAATAGATTTAGACAATATACTGTATTTTCCCAGATAAGTGGGCCTAGCATGAGTAATTGGGGTATGGGTGATGCATGACTTGTGGTTTTACCACCCTTCAACAGTATTTCAGTCTTACTGAGATGATGGAAAGATGATAATGGAAGGCTGAGTCTCCCTTCCATGCATTACAATTATTTGGTCCTCAGCTCTCATAATCACTGATCATTGGTCCAACTGCAGTCTTAATATTCACCAAGTAACAGAGAGAAACTAAGAGGGGTGAGGGGAGACAGCAGTAGGTTTTAGGAAAGAGAGAAATGGATAAAGACAGAAGAATAAGACAGTAGGACAGACAGAAGTAAGACTTGGTGAGACATCTTGACTACCCTGACCTCTGATTGTAGTTTACATCACTGGACCAAATTCAAACAAAGGTTTAGATCATATGAGTGAATTTCTAATGTTCACTTGGACAAATGCGACAACAATAAAAGACATCAAACATAACTTGTTAATTTTACTTAGCAGTTTTCTTTTACGTTAAAGAAAACCTTGTAAAACCAGCTTGTAGACTCAACTGCAAACACAACATGCATAAGCCTAGGCTACAATCAACACAATAATGTCTGGAACACATCCAAGTAAATGTATTTTTGATGGACATGTTATTTGTTGTTGTTTTGTTGCTTTACGCCCACCACAGTAAACAGCTATGGTCATGTTGGGACGGTCCACAACCACACAGCTATGGTCATGTTGGGACCGTCCACAACTACACCATTCCTGGGCAGGCTTAGACCTCTTAAGTGGTTAACCAGTACTAAGTGCACATACTTTTGGCAGTTACTGACAACTGTCCTTCTTGAATCAGCGGAAGGAGAAGCTGAAGTAAGTGGCCGGACCAGGTATTGAACCAGGGACTTCATGGACATGTTATTTTTCTATGCTACTGTTTAAATGCAATGTTCACAATAAATTTCTAATCAATCGATCAAGTTTTATCACAGAATTAAAATCTTACAATGATACTTGATGCCCATAGCTCAGTACCTTAAAAGCTAGCCTGCTAAGCTATCAGTCTGGGTCTGAATCCTGCTTGAGCTATAATTCTATTCACCAATACACAAAATCCTATTGCCCACAGACTTCCATTATCATCTTTCTGTCAGCTCTGTATGAATGAAATACTGTTAAATGGGCAGTGACACCATGAGTCTTCCTTCCATGCATTTAGATTATTTGGTCCTCAGTTCTCATAATCACTGATCATTGGTCCCACAGCAGTCTGATGCTCACCAAGTAACAGACAGAAACAAGAGGGGTGAGGCGAGACAGCAGAAGGTTAGAGGAAAGAAAGAAATGGATAAAGACAGAAGAATAAGACTGTAGGACAGACAGAAGTAAGACTTGGTGAGACATCTTAACTACCCTGACCTCTGATTGTAGTTTACATCATTGGACCAAACTGAGAGATTTAGACCACATAAGTGAATATTCAAACTTCTCTTGGACCAAACGGCAACAATGAAAAGTAGAGGTAGAACCAAGTAATTAAATAAGCATATTTTCCTTTATTCAAATGAAAACCTTAAAAATCCAGCTCCTGGTCTGTCTTGCTTACATTATAGGTGTAAGCTCAGACTGCAATTAAGGTGGTGATAATCACTGATTTGGGGCAAAGACAAAAATCTGCATAAAACACTCAAAACTTAGCATATGCCTTCTTTATGTTGTTTCTCACAATTCAGACTCCCAAAATGCAGCATTTGTTAATGTTAAAAAGTGTTTTTATAAGGAAAGATCAAAGGGTAATTTTGTGAGCAATAATCTGAAAAAATAATATTGTTATTGAAAATATACTTAGTGCTGAGAGTTCCTTGTTGCATACATGTAATGGAGAGCGTCCTAGCAATGATTTTTTCAAACTCTTTCACACATTATCAGGCTGAGCAGATGAAAAAAGATGCAGTCTGTGTCCAATTTTTTTGTCAAAACACACAGGTGAGACAGGTGAGACTAATTTAACAAGGCTGAACAATTTCATCTACACACCAGTGATCATGTAAGTAATGTATTATTTATACTGTAGGTGTTACATAGGTATGCTTGCCTACCCTATATTTAACAAGTAGCCCAAGGGCAACGACCGCTCACCTGAGTTATAAAATGTAAGCTTCCAGCTCAGGTAAGCTAATAAACAGGCTGCAATTCTATAGGATTCGATGACCCCATGGGGTGTGGCAAATTTGGACCCCAGGGTTTTGATTGGCAGGATTTATGTAGAGGACCACCATACACTGCAACATACTAAATACATAAGCTCTTGGCATTATGGTTTCATAGAAAAAGTTTTTTGAAGGTTCTTTAGCTATATAGCTCTATATAAACAAGCCCCTAGGGTGTGGCCAGTTTGGACCTCAGGTGCTTGACTGGCAGAATTTATGCAGGGGATCACTAGACATTGCTGCATACTAAATATGTAAGCTCTGGGCCTCATGGTCTTTCCCATTATAAGTCTATGGGAGCAGCACGGCCAATTTGGACCCCAGGGGGCATGGTTGGCAGGATTTAAGTTGGAGACCACTACACGTTGCTACATATGTACTAAAGAAGTTAGCTTTGGGCCACATGGTTAAAGAGAAGAAGATTTTTTAAGATTTTCCAATTGGGAACTAATGACCCCCAGGGCGTGGCCAGTTTGGACCCCAGGGTTTTGATTGGCAGGATTTATGTAGGGTACCACTAGACATTGCTACTTGCTACATATATGCGCTCTTGGCCTCATGGTTACAGAGAAGAAGATTTTTTAAAATTTTCCCATTGTAAGTCTATGGGAGCTTATGACCCCCTGGGCATGGCCAATTTGCACCGCAGGGTCATGGTTGGGAGGGTTTATGTAGGGGATCACTAGACATTGCTACATGCTACACATGCTCTGGGCCTCATGGTTTCAAAGGAGATTTTTCAAGATTTTCTCATATTTGGGCCCCAGGGGCATGGTTGGCAGGACTCATGTAGGGAACCACTAGACATTGCTACATACCAAATATATAAGCTATGGGCCTCTGCCCCCGCGGGCACCTGATTACACCTCTGTTTTGGGGTCCATGTCTGTGTATCTAAAATATTCTGGAATTGTCTATGTTTAACTGACCAACAAGTTCGAACTTATGATTGGGTACTTTGACCACTATCATTTATAGTTATATATAAACAAATGACCCCCTGGGGTGTGGCAATTTCGAGCCCCAGGGGCATGGTTGGCAGGATTTTAGTAGGGGAACACTAGACATTGCTTCTTGCTATATATACAAGCTATGGGCCTCATGGTTTCAGAGAGGAAAATTTTTTAAGATTTTCCCATTGTAAGTCTATGGGAGCTAATGACCTCCGGGGCGTGGCCAATTTGGGCCCCAGGGGCATGGTTGGCAGGATTTATGTAGGGGACCACTAGACATTGGTACATACTTAATATGTAAGCTCTGGGCCTCATGGTTTCAGAGAAGAAGATTTTTGAAGTCATTCCCATTATAAGTCTATAGGAGCTTATGACTCCTGGGGATTGACCAGTTTGGACCCCCAAGGCTTGGTTGGGAGGATTTATGTAGGGGACCACTAAACATTGCCTCATACTATATATATAAGCTCTGGGTCTCATGGTTCTAAAGAAGAAGATTTTTTGAAGGTTCTTAAGCTATTTAGCTATATATAAACAAATGACCCCCTGGGGGGTGGCCAATTTGAGTCCCAGGGGCATGGGTGGCAGGATTTTAGAAGGGGATCACTAGACATTGATACATGCTATATATATAAGCTATGGGGCTCTTGGTTTCAGAGAAGAAGATTTCTTAAGATTTTCCCATTGTAAGTCTATGGGAGCTAATGACCCCCTGTTTGTTGCCAATTTGGGCCCCAGGGGCATGGTTGGCAGGATTTATGTAGGGGACCACTAGACATGGATACATACTAAATATGTAAGCTCTGGGCCTCATGGTTTCAGAGAAGAAGATTTTTTAAGATTTTCCCACTGTAAGTCTATGGGAGCTAATGACCCCCGGGGCGTGGCCAATTTGGGCCCCAGGGGCATGGTTTGCAGGATTTATGTAGGGGACCACTAGACATTGGTACATACTAAATATGTAAGCTCTGGGCCTCATGGTTTCAGAGAAGAAGATTTTTTAAGATTTTCCCATTGTAAGTCTATGGGGGCTAATGACCCCCTGAGTGTTGCCAATTTGGGCCCCAGGGGCATGGTTGGCAGGATTTATGTAGGGGACCACTAGACATGGATACATACTAAATATGTAAGCTCTGGGCCTCATGGTTTCAGAGAAGAAGATTTTTTAAGATTTTCCCACTGTAAGTCTATGGGAGCTAATGACCCCCGGGGCGTGGCCAATTTGGGCCCCAGGAGCATGGTTGGCAGGATTTATGTAGGGGACCACTAGACATTGATACATACTAAATATGTAAGCTCTGGGCCTCATGGTTTCAGAGAAGAAGATTTTTTAAGATTTTCCCATTGTAAGTCTATGGGAGCTAATGACCCCCGGGGCGTGGCCAATTTGGGCCCGAGGGGCATGGTTGGCAGGATTTATGTAGGGGACCACTAGACATTGCTACATACTAAATATGTAAGCTCTAGGCCTCATGGTTTCAGAGAAGAAGATTTTTGAAGTTTTTCCCATTATAAGTCTATGGGAGCTATATGTTGCCATGGCAACCAGAGTTCCAACCCAATCTGCCCTAAAACCTTATGCAGTCAATCCCCCACCCCAACAATGCTACACATAAAATTTGATCAAGATTGGCCTGCTGGTGTAGGAGATATTGGTGTTTAAAAGTGTGGACGACGACGACGCCGACGCCGACGATGGACGCTGGCTATACTATAAGCTCACCTTGACAGGTGAGCTAATAAATGCATGCAGTGTACATTACCTTGTACATGGTTGAACATGGTTCAACATTTGAACATTGTACATGGTTGAACATCTGGTCTACATTACAATCTGAGAAAGAGTTGGAATAAATAGTTGCTAGGACGCTCTTCATTATGTAATAACGCACCTTCAGTACTACATAAATTTTCAATAACGATGTTAATTTTTTAGATTAACGTGCAGAAAACTACACTTTGATCTTTCCTTATAAAAACACTTTTTTAAGCAGCATGTATGTCTATTTTGTATCAGTATTATTTGGGCCATATCCAGACATAAATAGATTTTATGCATTTTAAATGTAGTTTTTCTATGCTGGCCTTAAACAAGCCACATTCACATTCAATAATTTTTATCGCAGAATTGAAATCGAAAACATATAACTGACTTTTAGGTCTAACCACTTGGAGGAACCACAGCAGCTCAGGGATTAAGCGCTGGCCTGCTAGTCTAGCAGTATGAGCTTGAACTGCGCTGGAGTCAATTTTTTTTCTACTGTATGTGGGGTCCTATTGCATACAGTCTTTCATTATCACCTTTCCATTAGCTCCATATCACCGACATATTGTTTAAAGGGCCATAAAACCACATGTCATCCATCCATATGTCAGAATATTTGGTCCTCAGCTCTCATAATCACTGATCATTGGTCCCACAGCAGTCTGATGCTCACCAAGTAACAGACAGAAACAAGAGGGGTGAGAGGAGACAGCAGTAGGTTAGAGGAAAGAGAGAAATGGATAAAGACAGAAGAATAAGACTGTAGGACAGACAGAAGTAAGACTTGGTGAGACATCTTAACTACCCTGACCTCTGATTGTAGTTTACATCATTGGACCAAATTCATTAAATTCGTATACTAAGTCTCCATTCATGCTAGTGCCACAAGACTGGTGACACAGCTGCAGCAAGGCTCCAACTACTATCAATAGCTACTAACTACTACCCTGACCTCTGACTGTATTTAACATCACTGGACTGAATTCATAGATTTAGACCATACAAGTGAAATTTTTAACTTCACCTGAACAAATACAACTACAATGAAAGGAAGCAGGCTGAACCAGGTCAGTTTAATTTGCATCTTTTCTTTCATTTTAAGGAAAACATTGAAAACCCAGCACCTGGGCTTGCTTGCTTTAATATATAATAAGCATAAGCTTTGGCTACAATTAACACAATATCATTTGAACCATATGCAGATATAAACAGGGTATTTGCATTTTTGACTTTCGATGCTGGTGTTTAACATGCCATATTCACCTTCAAGTTAACAATTTTTATCAACAGAACTTATATTGACACTCAGGCCAGACCACTTGGAAGAGCCCCAGTTGCCAAGTGGGTAAAGCACTGGCCTGCTAAGCAAGCAGCCTGGGTTAGAATCCCACTGGAGGCAAAATTCTTTTCAATGGTACATGGGGTGCTATTCTACAGAGACTTAAATTATTACCTTTTCATCTGCTCGAGTTGACTGAAATACTGTAGTAAGGGTCATAAAACAACAAGTTATCCATCCATATGTCGAATATATGGTCCTCAGCTCTCATAATCACTGATCACTGGTCCACCTGCAGTCTGATGCTCACCCAGTAACAGAGAGAAATGAAGAGGGGTGAAGGGAGACAGCAGTAGGTTAAAGGAAAGAAAGAAAAGGGTAAAGGCAGAAGTATAAGACTGTAGGACAGACAAAAGTAAGACTTGATGAGGCATCTTGACTACCCTGACCTCTGGTTATAGTTTTCATCATTGGACCAGATTCATATATTAAGACCATATGCTTCATTTGGAAAAATCTGACTATTACGAAAGGTAGCAGGCAGAATCAGGAGTGCTGAAATAGCATTTCTTTTCTTTTATTGAATACCCAGCTCTTGGATGTGCTTGCTAACATAATATGCATAAGCCTATGCTACACTTAATATGCTATTTTTGGACCATATCCAAATAAGAATTACAGGTTAAACACAGTTTTTCTATCCTGGTGTGTAACAGGCCACATTATCAATTAATTTACAAATTCCACAGAAGGCATAATTCTTTTCTTCAGTATATGGAGTCCTATTGGACAGAGCCTTCCACTATCATCTTTCAATCAGCTCAATATGACAGATATACTGTTGAAATAGCAGTATATTTTCAATTAACACAATATTAACACAATTATCTCTACATATGCCAGAATATCTGGTCCTCAGTTCTCATAATCACTGATCATTGGTCCTACAGCAGTCTGATGCTCACCAAGTAACAGACAGAAACAAGAGGGGTGAGGCGAGACAGCAGAAGGTTAGAGGAAAGAAAGAAATGGATAAAGACAGAAGAATAAGACTGTAGGACAGACAGAAGTAAGACTTGGTGAGACATCTTGACTACCCTGACCTCTGGTTGTAGTTTACATCATTGGACCAGATTTAGGTTGAGAACATAAGAGTGAATTTTCAATCAGTTTAACTAGCATCTTTTCTTTTATATTATATGGAAAACCTTGAAAACCCAGCTCCTGGACTTGCTCGTATACATACATGTAATAAGCTTAAGCTTTGGCTAGCATTAACACAATATTATTTGAACCATATCTACACATGCATTTTTGACTTGGTTTTTCTAGGCCGGTGTTTAAGATACCATATTCACCATAAAATTATCATTTTCTATCAGCAGAACATATATATTGACACTCAGGCCAGACTACATGTACTTGGATAAGTGGGTAAAGGACTGGCCTGCTAAGCTAGCAGTCTGGGTTCAAACCCCACTGCAGGCAAAATTCTTTTCTATGGTACAATAAATGCTATTGCACACAGCCTTCTTTTATCTACTCTCCATAAGTTCAATATGACTGAAATACTGTTGAAAGGGCAATAAAGCCACAAGTCATCCATCCATATGTCAGAATATCTGGTCCTCAGTTCTCATAATCACTGATCATTGGTCCCACAGCAGTCTGATGCTCACCAAGTAACAGACAGAAACAAGAGGGATGAGAGGAGACAGCAGTAGGTTAGAGGAAAGAGAGAAATGGATAAAGACAGAAGAATAAGACTGTAGGACAGACAGAAGTAAGACTTGGTGAGACATCTTAACTACCCTGACCTCTGATTGTAGTTTACATCACTGGACCAACATGATACAATTTAAGGTGAATGGGTATGCTTTCAGCAGAATCAACTCTGTCCTTTTCATTTTTGTATACTGCTATGTCTTTAAATGGACCCAAAATATAGCACAATAAGGGGATTGTACAGTATATGTGCCAAGTCGTGGGTACCATAAAAGTTCTAAGTATTGAGACAGGTCTGAGCAAACAAGGCTGACCCTGATCAGACTGCTCCTTTGGAAGCAGTCTGAACAGGGTCAACACTGTTTGCTGTTCCCTATGCATCTTTTGGGGGCATTACGGCTTTGTCAAACCAAACTATTACATTTTAGGACAATTATTATTTCAGGTGTCCCAATTTTAGAACTTTTATTATACCTTGTGTTCTTCTTGTCTGCCGTGAGCTAGAGTTCTGTATATCCTCTGGGGTACTCACTTGACCACTGTCTGAAACAGACATCACTAATTATTACAATAATGCCATGCTGCCACTCATATAATTTATGAATAAAACTCATTTCAATGGTTCAGAGGCTGATACGTGATGTAGACATTACTTCATGTTGCATATTTGTGACGTAAGGTCAATGTCACATGGATGGTGACATTACATCTTGATGTTGCAGGGCTTATGAACTAAAGTCAATCTAAGTTTGACATCAAGTTTACTAAAGTGACATACATGTATCTATCAAGTGAAAATTATCATTATAATATATTTTACTTAATTCAGTGAGGTGAAAATGAAGTGTTATAGAACAGTCAACAATTTATTTGACCTCTGCTTCATGCTGGTCAATATGAAGTTTACTGTTCAATAACACTTCATGTCCACATCAACAAAGTTCAATAATTGTATATTAGCACAACAATTCTGTGGAAGGCTGTGTCTGGCTTCACTGCGCATTGTAAAAACTGATTACTGGTTGTCCTTTTCAACAGTATATTATTTATATCAGGCTCCCTGGAAAATGAGTGAGTAAGAAGACAATGAAGATGAATGCGAATCCACACACAAACACTAGAAATGTGTCCATAGTACACAGATGTCCCTGCCTAGTGCCTTGAGTAAGTTGCTGCCTTGATTAAGGTACAATATTAATCCTCATACAAAATTTCAAGTTGCTACAATAATAAGAACTCTAATATATACCTCTTACAAAAAAATTAACCTTGCAAATTTGGCTGAAGTCCAAAGTCAGTGGACCATGACATATGGATCATCCTGACCTGATTCTTGTAAATTCCTGTTGTACTTATAGATATTAATCCTCATACAAAATTTCCGGTTGCTACAAAAAGGCACCTTTAAATCTACCTCTTACAAAAATCTTAACCTTCCAAAATTAGCCTAAGTCCGAAGTCAGTGGACCGTGACATATAGATCATTTTGCCCTAATTCTTGCATATTTCTGTTGTACTTATAGACATAAACCCCCATACAAAATTTCAAGGTGCTACAATAATAGGAACCCTGAAATCTACCTCTTACAAAAATCTTAACCTTGCAAAATTAGGCTATTAAAGTCCGAAGTCAGTGGACCGTGACATATGGATCATCTTACCCCAATTCTGGTGTATTCTTGTTGTACTCATTAATATATATCCCCATACAAAATTTCAGGTTGCTACAATAATAGGAACCCTGAAATCTACCTCTTACAAAAGAATCACGTACATACGGACAGATGCATGGACGGACATATGGACAGACGTACGGACATACGTACGTAATAATGTACACGCGTACGCACAACCCGAATAATATATGCCCCCGGCATCATATGATGCGGGGGCATATGTCATCTGACTGGATATGTCAGAAATCTGCAACACTATATCCAGAGCGATACTGTCAGAAACCAGACAAAATGTAGCAAAAAGAGCTAGCTTTGGGTGCAAAGACGTTCACCAAGGCACTTACTGTTTAATCTTTTACTTTTTCTTCTTTTCTTTTCCCTTCTGGAAGTACAGAAACGGTTTCCATGACAACAATGTAATACATACCCAAATAAAAATATTGGACTGTTGTTGATACCCTTTGCCCCACAAATGTGTGGAAAAGTCTAGCACAGGGCTAGATAAGAGGCTCACTGAGCACTTACTGAAACCATAGCTTTATTATTAAGCTCAGACTTATTTCAGATGTCAGCAATAAAAACAAAACATAAGCTCCACAAAAGCTGGTGTCACACCTGTCAGTGCATTGTCACAAAACAGAGCTGAACCAGAGAATTTCAGTTTATGCTCCTACAAAAGTAGAACCTATGACTCTCTTCTGCTTGTCCCAGGCGAGACAATAACTAATCAAAAAGATTTCAAATAGCAAAACTGGTATTCTACCATCAAAAACTTTCCAGAAAAAAAAACTAGAAATGTGTCCATAGGACACGTTTTTCCTTGGGCAGATGTATTGTGCTTCTTGGATCAAGAGAATGTGTGTGTATGTGTGTGTGTGTGGGGGGGGGGGGGGGGGGGAGGTGGGGGGGGGGCAGCTTGGAGAGGTGGGTATCATGACTGTGAATAACATTCTGTATCTTATCACAGAAATGGATGCCATGCAACTTTCCAAAAGAAATAGCCCCGAAACGAGTAACTTTTCAAAAACTAACAAACGGAAAACATTATTGTATGAAATGAAGTCGAAAAAGGGCCATAACTCCCACAATAATTGATGGATTTTACCAAACATCGAACTTGACCTGTATTTTATAATTATATACCTGTGTATAAAATATGAATTCAATACACCGATGCTTTCAAAAGATAATGAATGGAAACCAGTTTTTCATACAAAATGAAGTCGAAAAAGGGCCATACTCCCACAATAATCAACGAATTTTGCCCAACATCAAACTTGACCTGTATTTTATGATTATATAGCTGTGTATAAAATATGAATTCAATACACCAATGCTTTCAAAAGATATCGAACGGAAACCATTTTTTCATACAAAATGAAGTCAAAAAAGGTGCCATAACTCCCACAATAATCGACGGATTTTACGAACTTGACCTGTATTTTATGATTATATACATGTAGCTGTGTATGAAATATGAAACCAATACACCAATGCTATCAAAAGATATTGAACGGAAACCAATTTGTACGTACGGTACGTACGTAGCGACAGCAGTGATACTATATGCCCCCCCATTTTTAATGGCGGGGGCATAAAAAACAACAACATAAAAGCATTCTGATACAGATGGTGCTGGTAGTAGAACAGTATGCCTGAATGAGATGACAAGGTTTTATTTAAACCAAAAAATTCTAAAAAATTGTGACAAAAAACAGTTACCGTAATTGCAGTAATGCATCCAAAAGATGCAGATGGAATGCATACAGTGTAGTCCCTTAGGGAGCAGTCTGAGCTGGGTCTGCACTGTTTGCTCAGACCTACCTGTCCCAATACTTAAAATTCTTGTGGATATTTTCTTTCATAAATTTCAGTATAATTTAATATTATGGCGCATTTGGATGAACATAAACTTTTGTCAGACAGACAACATGCATTTCGGAAGAGACATAGTTGCGAAACTCAATTGATCACAGTTATAAACGACTGGGCTAAAATCTTGGATAAGGGTGGTCAGGTTGACACTTTTATCTTGGACTTCGAGAAAGCTTTTGACACTCCCCCTCATGAATTGCTTAAATGTAAGCTATTCGGCTATGGTATTGGTGGGAAGACTCTGAAATGGATAGATTCTTTTCTCTGTTACAGGCAGCAGCGAGTGGTGGTAAATGGAGTTAAGTCGGATTGGGCCCCGGTTTTGTCGGGTGTCCCCCAGGGCACTGTGCTTGGACCACTGTTATTCTCGTTGTACATTAACAATATAATAGAAAATATTGACTCGGAATTAAGACTTTTTGCTGACGATTGTGTTTGCTATCGTGTAATCAGAGATATTGAAGACACGGTGAAACTTCAGGAGGATATAGATCGTTTAGGTTGTTGGGCAAGGAGTTGGGGCATGAGATTTCAACCTGTCAAATGCAACATAATGCAAATTACAAGGAAACGGATCAAGAAGATCAATGCTTCCTACACCTTAGAGGGAACGGTCCTCAACAATGTAGAAACTATCAAGTATCTTGGCATAACCATTACCAATGATTTGAAATGGAACACTCATGTCAGCAATATTTGCACAAAGGCTAATAGGACCCTCGGCTTCCTCAGACGTAACTTGGCAGCATGTCCACAAGATGTTAAAGAGTCAGCATACAAGGGACTGGTGCGTCCAGTCCTGGAGTATGGCAGTTCAGTTTGGGACCCTCAGAGTATACTTCTTCAAGATGAACTTGAGAAGGTGCAGAAAAGGGCAGCTAGATTTGTAACGGGAAATTACACATATGAAACTGGGAGTATGACTGGCATTCTGGAGAAACTTAAGTGGGAATCCCTAAAAAAGAGAAGGAAAGATAGTAGACTCATAATGCTGTACAAAGGTCTGAGGGGTGCAGCCAGTATACCCACAAATGACCTTGTTCCCCCAAGTAGGCGTACCAGGAATCATCATTCCCTGGCATTTCAAATCCCATTGGCTGGGACTGACATTTACAAGTCCAGTTTCTTCCCCCAGACTATTAGAGATTGGAATTCCCTGGAAGATTCACTTATTTCTGCTGCTGAGGGTGCAGAGGATTCAGTTACTAAGTTTACTTCTCTTATAAGGGCTAGGGACTAGCTTCCCTGATTCACAGGTCCTGGTGAATGATTGTCCTTGGACGTATCACCAGTAAACAATTCTGATTCTGATTCTGATTCAGTGTATCTGTAATTCTGATGTCTCTAGCTGCAGAAATGTCATAAGCCTTCAGTCACTAAATACTTAACGTGAATGGACACACTTTCCGTAGAAGCAACTCAGCCATTTTCATTTTTGTATCCCTTCTCAATGAGGACAAACCCCAAAATTCTTCATGGAATTTTGGAATTTTTGAGCTACTTCATCACATGGAGCAAACAGGAAGTCACATAAGTTGTTACCCTTTGTAAAAATGGCTGAAAAATGGGGAAGTATACCCGTACTCCTTAAAACTTACAGTGGTTCTGCCATGACATTTTCTAGTTGTTTTGATAAGACTTCTCTCATTTCTAAAGATCCTGTGTCTATTTCACAGTTTGTATCAGGGACCTGCAACATATAACATTTCACAAAATAAGGTATGGTGACGAAAAAGTGATGCAAACTACACATACATCAAATACAGAGATACACATGTGAAATGGGAAGTTTCGCAAATGCTTATACTTAACATCAAATAGATTTAAGGTGTATGGGTACATCTCCATGCTTTTCCAACTTTTTTATGAAGGGAAACAACTTTCATGACTTCCTCACTGCTTTCCTAGCGGATGAAGCCCTACTAAAAGGGTATATACTCTTAATAAAGGATAGAATTTGCTCATGTCAGGAGCAAGTTTTTCCTTTCAAACTTAAGTCCCAATGAGAAGGGAGACAAAATGAAAAGGCAGAGTTGCTTCCCCAGAAAGTGTACACATGCACCTTAAAAGAAATATCTGCTAAGTTTTAAATCTGTGTTTCTTGTGCTGGTTCTATGCATTTTTTTTCCGAGAGAAACTCTGCATTCAGGAAAGCCAGCAAAAATTAAACTTTAGAAAATATATTTACCAATTCTCTGTGTCTCCCAAAGAGACTTTCCAAATAAGCTGAACACCTGTTCTCAGAATAGACAAGCAAGTCCTGATATTCGATGTCTTATAGTCAAAACTACTATTAAAAACATTTTCACATAACTTAAACATACTTCTATTCCAGCCTCTAGATGTGTTTTTCATTTTCAGTTGTAAATTAAAGCATCACATTGACAACTTTTTTCCATTCTCGATGCTTGAAGAGGCTAAAAATTGCATAAAACTCATGTCGTTCTGAATGGTACAAACAACTACAACCCCTTTTCCGCAAAAATTATGTAAAATGTAATAAATGGATGCTTCCAAAGTGAACAGAATATGTTTATGTGCAAACCTGAAATACCGTTGTATAAATCACAGTTCCCTGGGAAAAGCATTTTTTCATCTGGATTGTCGGTAAAATGTATGTAAGCTACGTTACCCGCCTGATACAGAAAAGTTAGCAAGCAATAAATAAGTGTTCCGTTTCCAGATAAATCTTTAAGATAATCATTTATTGCTGTCAAATTCGATATACACTATATGGATGCATTGACCGCTTATAATATGAAGATTTCTTTCCTCTGAAAACTACACGTTCAACAGAATGGATAAGGGTGTAAGCTATGTTACCGCAATTGTGAATAATCTACTAAAGAATTGGGAAAATTGTTATATTCGTAATCGATATGCTTATAGGTGGAGTGCAAAACTATCAAAAACTTTCGACTTGCTATTTCGTTTATTGAAGTATGCATAATTATATTGTATGCTGTAAGCTACGTTATGTAAGCTACGTTATACTTATTTTGCCTTTGTTCCAGAACTGCTGTTGAAGTTATGCCAAATAAAAATACAGCAGTTAGTATTCTTATGTTTAAGTATTTCCTTTTTAAAACTTGCTACTTCCGGTTTACACAGTTTTATCGTCTGCTAATTGACGATTTTCTGATTCCCGGTATTGTCACACTGGGCACCCTTTTTAGGTATGTAAAAAAGAAAACTTTCTGAATTTAGATGAAAATATTTATCGTATGATTATTTAAATGTGCTAACATGCTAACTGCATAAGGTATAAGACCAACTCGCAAGCTTTATGAAAACCAAGCTGGCACCAGACTCTCTTAAGCCGTGATATTCAGTCACAGAGTAGCCTGTTGATTTTAAGTGTGGTAACATAAATTGAGGAAATGGGTACATGTTCAGGTGAAATAAGTTAGCATCTTCACTTTTGCCTCTCAACACTTGAAAGAATTTGCTTCCAAAGGAGAAAATTCTCTCATTTAAGAGAAAAGCCACTAATAAGGTCCGACTCTTAGAAGAATTTACTCCTTTAAGAGCAAATTATTGCCTATTCGAATAGACTCCATGCTGAAATTGAACTCTCATCCAGGGAAACAAATAGGATGTCACAAAGGTTGTATCCCCCTCTAACAGTGGCAGAAAGCTTGAAGGTGTACCCAAACACCCGAATCAAGATAATTGCTTTGATTTCCACTGCGTCAGAGAATCAAAGCAGACAACGTCAATAAGACAATAGTCATTCATGGTTACATAGCTTAGCAACTGCTGACTGCTACATGTATCATTGGGACAAGCCAAAAAGCTGATTGTTTTGGTGACTTTTACCCGATTTTGAAGGTCACAGGAGCTCTAATGCTGTTAATATTTTCTTTGTCTGCGGAGACGTGACAATTCTTTGTGCCCACGATACATGTACCTCTTGAACCGAGTTATGGCTTGCATAACTTGCATAGCTGTGTCATCGACACAAACTTAACACCGGTTTAAATTTTGGTTACCTTGACTGCGTCTTTAAGGTCATGTGTGTGCACTTGTAAATATTAACTGATAGTAGTATTCTCTGTAAGAATAGAATGCATTTTTAATGTTACTAACGTTTAGATTTGTTTATCTTTTATTTCCTTGTTATATTCACTTATTATGTAAGCTACGTTACTCAATTAAAATTCATTGTAAAACTGTTACTTTTTTCCATTATCTTATTTCTTCCCTTCATTTTTTACATGCATTGGCATTGCAATCCGTTAATATGAAAATATTCACAAGAGCCTCTTTCCTTCTGTTCTGATAAAAAAGCAATACTTTAAACCTGTTTGGGAACAATAATGCATGAGTACTTGCACTTCGTAGGATCCTATTGGTTTGGGATGTGATAGCTTCGCAGTATCCGCTGTTTTACTATGCACAACATTTTTATGACTTTTTGATTGTGCTAAAATGTTTTTAAACGATATCTGATGTACATTATTAGCAATTTTACTAATGAAGGGGTAGAACCTTAAATTACTTCTTTATTTTACCCCATAGCCTTTGGAGAGTATGAAAATTTATTAAAGAATGTTCCCCGAATGCAGATATTTTGGCATATGGTTCTTAGTATATATTAAAATGTATGACATAAATAAAATTTGCATTTCCGAGAAAAAAATAATTTCACGTTTTTATCATTTTATTGCGCGCCTACTCTGAGAACAGGTGTGATGACTCAAATAATTCACTTATTCACCAAAGATGTACAGAACAAGTTTGGCTGCTAAAATATGCTGAAATATATTCTTCTATGTTAACTATTCCGATTTCTTCATCTGATACATTAAAATACTGAACTTTCATATGGGGTTTCTTCCTTCTTATTTAAACAATCACATGAATCTAGATATATCTTGTAAGATGGCTTTAGATTTCTGAGATTGTTTTGGAAGGGAAAATCTCCTTTCTTATAACTGAAGAAATATAGTAACTGCAGTACCAACCCTTTTCTCTTCTTCAGATTCACTTCTAGCTGGACTTCTCAACTCTTTTTCCACAAGTCCCTTTCTTCCAACAGGACTTCTCACATTAGCCTGGACTTTATTATCTCCCTTGGCCTCAGTATTTTCAGAATTTCCTGTCTTGTCGGAGACTGCAAGCCTACTTGAAGCTGGATTTGATTCTTCGTCTTTATCCACATTTATCACTTCCTTATTTGAGTTATTGCGATCCCGTAAACCTCTTCTTGTTGACCTAGCTGGCGTTCTTAATGGTGTTCTTTTTGTGAAAACTGTAGACTATGGAATAAAAGAGAGTGAATGTGTTTTAACACAACTGTAATAATCATCCATAAAAAGTCTAAAAATTTGGACACCCTATAGCTCACCATGAAGAAATCGATAAGACTGAACAATGTAACAGTCTCAATCTGCTGCTGTTCCAAAGTTAGACTGCTACAGAACAGTCATCATTGAAGCAAAGACTGGATCATAACATGGAAAGCTTTAGATCTGAAATCCCCAAATGGCTTGTGTTACTAGGTGTGTCTTCTGCCTCATTCTGGACTAAAACAAAGTCCACATTGCTCTTAAGGTCTGATTGTCCTTATTGTTTACTTTTGTTTTCTTTTTTTTCTAATTTTTGTTTTATTACAGGAATTTTCTGCTTTGTGGAAATAAGGCATATTAAAATTAGTCCTGTCTATTAAATATAAAGCATAATTTGCAATTTTTCCCAATTCAGCACAACAATACAGCAGCTAAAAGCATCAATTACACCAAAAGTAATGGTTGGCAGGTTATGATACCAGTGTCTGTCACAGAGGGTTAGGGTTAGTATCTACTTACCAGTGTTAAATTAGGATTATAGGTGTGTGGATACAACCCTTCATCAACTTTTTCCCTCAGCTCTTTACACTGTTAAATGATAAAGGATGTATTTGACAACATAAAGGACTCTACACAGAAATCCGGCTCAAGATGGAATTTCGAGATAATTTCTTATAAGACTTGGTAAAACCTATATTGTGACCCCTCATTAAAATTGCCTCATTAAGGCAGTTCTAATGAGGAGTCACAATACATGTTTAACCTGAAAAAATAAGTATGATTTCCCAAAGGATTAACCTCAAAACTTCCTTATCCGGACCTCTAGCTACTGAAAAATTAACAGACCAACCAATGTTTTATGTATCTTCTCCACTACAGTAGCATATTTTTGCAAACCTATTGACATATGACTTTCTGAACGACCTTCACAATGTTAAATATGCAAGTATAATATTCTACCAATGCTGGTTTCACTGAGTGACCCCTGCACCATGATCTCTGACATGATGAAATGAACAAGCGTCATATATCAAGTAGCTTATTATATCTCCAGTCAACTGCCCTTTTGATTTGACTTATCAGGAGAAAAAAAACTTGTAAGGCGGACACAGAAGAGTTTAAGCAGCGTTTTTAACCCTCCGGTCATCTTAAGAATATATATAGGTTTGACCAGGACTTCCTTTTTATTCTGCCTTTCCCACTTTCCTTCTCTGCATCTAAACACAGGATTTACATAAAACATGAAATCTGCAGAATACGATGTCTTGCCTGTCAGTGCACTGTCACAAAACAGAGATAAATGCAAAAACCTGACAAGAGTTTACACAGCCGAGGATGACACTGGAAAAGTATTGCATATGTCCTGCTTCTGCTAATCCCAGGCGAGACAAAAACTGTTCTTTTCTGCCTCTCATAACAATACAATAGTTATTCTGTTATCAGGCAAGGTTTTTCTCCCCAAAACAATGCCAAAAATTTTGGGGTTGTTTTGGACGGGAAAACACCAGCTTACAGTAGAATTAGTATAACTAACATATTCCTGGTATTTTTGGAGAAGGAGCCCAATAGCTATAATCAAATAAATATGGCGTGTTAGCTATACACACCTTATAAAGCCAGTGAGGTGAAACTATTTTCAAGGTTTTCTGATTTCTTGCCATTCTAAATTCCTTTGATGTATCATTGGCACGGCCCTACAAGAATAAAATATACATGTACCAGTGCTTGTAATCACATGCTATCACTCCACTTCCCCACAAGCAAACACCTAAATATTAAAAAGACTATTTTGAAAGCTTTCAAACTGCTTTGATGTCCCAAAAATGTGCAGACTCTCTCAGTTTAATCTCAACTTTTCTTGTTAAGGTTTTCTTAGAAAATAAGGGCAGACCTCCATGTTTTTTTTTTTATCAGATTCACAAAGGGGAACAACTTTTGTGACTTCTTATTTGCATCCCTGGACAACACAGCTCTTCCAAAATGGGGTCTTATCATAAAGAATTTGCTCCAAGAGGAACAAATTCTTTCCTTTAAGAGTTGACAGCAATTCAGAAGGGAAGCAAGAATTTATGTGGCAGATTTGCTTCCCCTAATTACTGGGATACCTTAACCAACTTCTGTTCATCCACTACTCAGATATGTCTCAAACAAGAATTCTGTGGAGGGTGGTGTCTTGCCTTTCTGCACATTGTCATAGAACAGAGTCAATACAGAAAACTATGAAAACGTTATGCCGACAATGAAGACACCAGAAGAGCCTATGTATCACTTCTGCTAGTTGTGGATTGTTAAACAGGAAAAGCTATGATCAGACTGCTCCAATATGAGCAGTTTCCTCTAGGCCTGCACTGTCTGCGAAGGCACTTGTTCATTATGGACACTTTTCATCAAATGAAACAATTTCTATTATATTACCTGGAAAATGAAGTGTGTACATGAGCTATCATAATTCCATCTATAATCACCACCAAGACTAGAAACAAGGTCGTTGAGCTCAGACTGGTCTTTACCAAGCTTCTTGCTGACTGAGATCACCACACCTCGGAGAATGTCAGATGTCATATCCTGAAAGGTGTATAATAGAATGTGAAAAGAGTATGAAACAATATAGAAATCTGTCCAAGATATACAGATGCCCCTACCTCACAACTTGTCATAAAACCTAGATAAGTGTGTAAGATACAGGTGATGCACCCCCCTACCCCAATCCCTACCCTCAGAAATATGTGGCAGCTGTACGATGCACTACTTAAAGACATGCGAAAGCATAAACTGCACTGTGTGTGCAAGCAAATTAAAGTTTAGCCAAGAATAATTTAAATACAAGAAAAAAGCAGCAACAAGAGAAAACCAACAAAGTGGTAGTACGTTCAGTGCAGACGCATCTGCCCAGTACGATCAGACTCTTTGCTAAGCAACCTTGAGAGTCTAAGCAACCTCAATGCAGACAGCTAAGACTCTGATCAGCCTGGGCAAATGCCCAGGCTGATCTGAGCTTGCGCTGGGCGCACAACCACTCTGTTGGTTTTCTCGTGTCGTGGCTAAAATAATGTCTCACTATATTGCATACATCCATATTATCCATAATTAAAGGGCCATATCTGATTATCTCCAAGGTTGAAGGTCTTTTACAAGCTGCTGCTTGAGGTACAGCATGATAAAGTCCGATTAAC
Organism: Ctena decussata; assembly: GCA_963989385.1. Lineage (NCBI taxonomy): Eukaryota > Metazoa > Mollusca > Bivalvia > Lucinida > Lucinidae > Ctena > Ctena decussata. The sequence goes on from OZ022504.1 coordinate 57,422,442, forward strand.
ACAAAAAACTAAGTGCCAATAAAGGATATTTATTAGCAACACAACACACTGAAGTACACAGTAAAACTCTAAGGTTGTCTCTGTGTCTACACAATGCTGATGACGTCATTATACTGTTAAAGTAACTGTACTGTTATCAGAATCTATATGCAGGGTTATGTCCCTTAGATAAAAGTAATTTGCATTATAAAACTTTAACATTAATAATACTTTCTTTTCTTTCCTTCATTTGGAATGAAAAGATGCCAAAAATTAAGCAAATGAAAATGTTCAGGAAATACAGAGAGAATCTTATTTAAATCCATGTAAATCAAAATTTGTGAATGAAGTATGATAAAGTGACATAGAATTACATGTTCACCATTAAATCATACCAGTTATGCCAATTAAGTGAGCCGAATGTTCAAACCAAGTTGTATATTGTACTGTTTTGTAACCATGTAGTGTGCAGTAAATTAAATATTGTTTAAACAAAACCAAGTTTGATCCACTTATAAGTTATACACAGCAGACTCTCATTATGTTGAACATTGATATCTGGAAGTACCTTTTATATCAATGAATATATTTTGGACACATTTCCTAGTTTTTTCATTACATTTCAACTCCTGTTATCCTGTTATCTCAAACTACTGGCATCTCAAAGTAAATTTTCTAGGACCAGAAAATTTACTTCAAGAAATAAGTAATATTTGAGTTGAATTTCAACTTCTTAATATCATTGAGTTGACTGTATATGGCTGACTTTATTTCTTAACTTACCACATCAACGTCACCATCTATTTCATCCAGACTTCTTTGTGAATTTAAATGTTGCTGTTTCAATTCTGAGGCTTTTGCGATTGTCTGTCGAGCCTGTTCCAGCTTTAGATCAAACAGTTCTTCTAGAGGCTACAATGAAAAAGAAAATCTGCAGTAACATGCAAAACTTGCGGCTAAAACATCTCATGCCAGGTGTTGATCTGTATATTCAAACAGTCTAACTGCAGTTGTCACATGTCTGTCGAATTTTAAAGATTCATACATGTGTACATATACAGCAGCTCCAGTTAAAAAGGGGTTACAGGTATAATCCAAGGATGTTTTTCTAAATTTCTCCATAAAAACATGTCAAAACCCCTAATAGAACCGTCTCGGTGAGACAGTTCCAGTGAAGGTCACTACATATGTTTTCCTTCTGAAATCAGACGGATTGATGACTTGTGATTTATATCCTTTTCAACCGTATTTCAGTCATATCAGAACTATGTTTGATAATAAAAGGCTGTGTATACGGAGCCTCGTTTACAGTTGAAGAGATTTCTGCGCTAGATCAGCTGGCCAGTGCTTAACTTACTGAGCTTCTGGAGCTCCTTTCTGATATATAGAGAAAAGCATGTTAGTGTTTTCTGATATCAAGTTTATCAGGCGAGACAAGAAACAGCGTAGGAATGGGGAGGCTTGCCGAGCCAGTCTGACGAGTTTCTGGTTGAGCCTGATAAATTTGATATCAAAAGACACTTACATGGTTTTCTATTTATCATGCATCATTAGAATATTTTCAGGTGTAAAGAGCGTCAAACAAAAGAAAAATAAACGCAGATTTGTTTGAATTTGCTGACATCGCGAATGCTTTATGATGTAAGTCTGTGACGTCATTTAACCAATCGAACATTATCACAGCCAATGTCAATATGTAGCCAATCGTCTTCAGAGATCGCTTCTGTAGGCATTGCCTGATAACATTCGCGCAAGTGCTGTTCTGAAGTGACATAATATCACATCATGTTATCATATACCTGTTATCAGATGCATTTTGCAGCATATGCATGATAAAGAAAAACTATCTCAAGACTTCTCCTCAAAACTCTTCCTCATCTATAGCTTTGACTAACAGTGCAGAATCTGACAAGACAGCATGGACAAGTGAGCTTGGTCTCAAGCACTGCTGTTTGACTGAGCAAACACCTCCGCTTCTGTAAGTAGCTAATTCAGTTATGGATTTCTCTTTATAGCCAAAAAATATTTGCTTCCTTTCTCAGATGGGCTACTCTTAAGGTGTATGGGTACACCTCCATTTCTTTCTATACATTAGGGGATCTTGCAGACTATAAAGAATGGAACAAAACGGGATACATTTGAGACGCGACACGAGAAAACCAAGAAAGTGGTTGTGTACCCAGTGCAAACACAGATCAGCCTGGGCATCCGCCGAGTCTGATCAGACTCTCCGCTAGGCGCTCAAAGGGTAGCTAAGGGTCTAAGCTACCTCCATGCAGACAGCGAAGACTCTGATCAGACTGGGCGGATGCCCAGGCTGATCTGAGTCTGCGCTGGATGCACAACTACTTTGTTGGTTTTGTTGTGTCACGGCTCATTTAAATTTGGGAATTTTTCTGAGTCGCTGAGAAGAAAATCAATGTACATACCAAGCTGTCTTTTCTCTTTGATTTCTTAGCTCTCTCTGCTTCTGGGGTATGGATCTCCGCTAAAAGCTCCTACAATATAATATCTATAGTTAAGTTCAAAATAAGTCTTTTAACACTGAAAAGAGACAAGTAATTTGCACTAACTCTAATCAAATGCTGCTTGGACAGAACGGCATGTTTAAAGGCTCAGGCTTAAACTTGAATATATTTTGTTAGCAAGGTCAACAGGAAAATCACCTGCAGGCACACTTTTCACGTTCTTTTCCAATCAAAATGTACACTGTATGCCAGATATTAAAATGTGACTTTTATGTTTAATAGGCACCACCTTTCACTTTTCATTTACCAAACTCTGTAAATTTACAGACTAAAATATCTACAAATGTATAGACGGTCTTAAATTTACAGACTCTCTTTAGATTCAGTCACATAGTGCTTTCCTAGACATGTCTAATGCTACAAATTAAAAGATCATATTTTACTTACATCCACATTAAATCTGGGATTAAACCTCTTGTTTGGATTCAAAAATTTACTGGGAGTAATTTTTTCTCCAATAGTTCCTTCTGTCTGTTGCAACTCCTGCAAGAACAAATGTATTCTCTACAAAATTTCAAAAGATAAACAGAGTTAGAAGGGTATTATAAACAAGATAATTCAAGGATAATTTTTCTTATTTTTCGATGAAAACATCTGAGCCTCGATACGACAAAACCAAGAAAGTAATGTGTGCCACGCAAGACTCAGATCAGCCTGGGCATCCCCCATCTGTTCAGAGTCTTTGCTATGTGCTTTAAGCTAAGGGACAGAAAAGACTCTGAGCAGACTGGGCAAATGCCCAGGCTGATCTGAGTCTTTGATATGCCATTTAGTTGGTTTTGCCGTGATGCAGCTCAATTACCTTCACTCTGCTCTGAACAGGTGTAGACCTTCCTGAAGTAGAAACATTTTCTTTTTGACTTGCACTAGGTCTCTCAAGCACTTGTTTTCTACCCAGAGATTGTCTGTTTCTAATACTAATGGTTGGAGTCCCAGTATCAATATCCATTTCAACAATATCTTTGTTAACTTCGTGAGATTCTACGTTTGTCTTTGTTTTATCAATGTCTTTATCACAGTTTTGAGGAACACCTTCAGCACCTTCCTGCGTGTTAACTTGCAGCATCATAGCCTCGGTATCTCCCATTGTCGAGAATTCTTGAAAATCGTCAACATTCATTGCTGCTTTTTCCGAAGCAGACTTTGTAACACTTTCCTTCTGGTCAATTTCAGTTGAAAGAGCTGGTACAAAATCTGCATTTTTCTCTTTATTTAATAATGACTTATCACTTTCTCTCTTTTTATGAGTCACAACATTTGATTGGTTATCATTCTCCAAGGAATGTTTTGATTGGTTGATTTGAAGTTTAGATTGTTTCTGATGATCTGCTACTTCATCCTTCTTATTCAGTGTTTCCACCACTTTGGCCTCATTTTGCTCCCCATTCACAGTGAGATATTTTTCTTCAACTTCTTTACAGCCAGTCTTTGCACAAGCTAATAACCAACTGAAAGATATAATAATGATTAAAATCTGTACAAATATTCCCAATCAGGGCCCAATTGTTCGAAACAATAGTTAACGAGACCTTATATTTCATACTGTACGCAATAACACTGACATTTTTTTGTCTAAAACTGTAGAACTTTTGCAAAAGGAAAATGTAGCTGAAAAATTTAACTATAGTCTGACCTTTTATAGACCAACTCTTCATCAAAATAAGACTTGCAGAGGATAGGATAGTATGCCTGGACTTGTCATGTAAAGAACTTTAAAGAAGATTTTAACATCTATGGATGCTGCCCTTGCACTGGTGGACAAAAGTGCAACAACTCTTCTTGTAATGATGTATAGGCAAATATTGTTTTTTCAACTAACGTACACCATTATGATGCTACTCAATCTACTTCTCCATGGGGAATCTTTCTGATCTCGATTATTTGTCTTCCAGTTCAAAGTTGGCTACTATTATAGGATAGAATTTGCTCTCAGAGACCAAATTCAAAGAATTTGCAAATTCTTTTCTTTAATAGTAGCCCCCATTGAAGAAGTAATAGTAGCTCCAATTCAAGAAGCGTTATCTGCCATGGAAGAGAGAAAATACTATTCTGTTAAAATCCATATCCCTTGAAAAAGGGCTGCTAAACAATGGCAGTGCATTATTTCCTTTAAAAATGTATTCACTTACTTCTTAGTTACTGCTGGTATTCCCCACTTCACAGCTGCATCATATTTTGATCCCTCTGGGGCATTAACTATGAGGTGTGTACTTGGCAGCAAGCCCTTCTTAGCATTTCTTACAAAATACTCCTGGGTGCTGTTTGAAGAAAAATTGTTGTAAATTAATTATTAATTGTAATCATAAGTACATGAATTTTGGGAAACTCCATGTCACTTCTGGGTTGAGTTTCCACAGATTAGGGGTCAAAGGCTTCAAAGCCCTTCATTTAATAACAAGTTTTACTTTTTACTTAGATATATCAAGTTGATGATTGTCAGTAACATTCTGACAAAAACAGAACTATAAAACAAAGTCATCACACCTTGAAATTTAGGTCAAGGACATAAACAATGAATAAAGGGTCTGGTCATGGTGCCTTAAAGTTTAACCCTCTGAAATCATATGCAAGAGACTGCAAGTTCATGTTCAGCCAAGCAGCCAAAGCTCTTGTCCTTCTCTACCATCTGCAGTACAATCATTCCCCCATTGCCCAAAATGACTGAATGGACTGTCAAAGCCCAATAATCAATGCACCCATCTCTGGGCACACATGCCACTTGCTGGCTTTGTTGTGTCGCGGCTCAAATATTGGGAATGCAGACCCTGAGAAAACAGTGTAAACCCAGATCAGTCTCAGGTCTGCACTGTTTGCCATTCTAGACACCCATTATCACACAGTAAAATCAACTTGTTCAAAATAAAGGGCAATGAAGTGTCTTAAGACTTAAGCTGTAAAAATACAAACCTTGCCCCCATTATTGTCGCTATTTGCATCAAACAGTCTCTTTCAACACCAACATAACCACTGAAATATAACAAAGACTGTTATAAAAGACATATATTCACCAAGGAATTTCATTAACTGAAACATCGCACTGACTGCCTAAACCCATGTTGCTCAAAACTTATGGATGCTTGGGCATTTAATCTTTTGCCTGGCTGTGCAACTGAAGATGGCTGCTTTGTAAGCAAAGAAATGGATAAAGCACACTTGGTTTTACTGAGACTGTTGTACCTAAGCATTTACTTAATACATGTAAGTACAGCACCAACACCCCCTAGTTGTAATGTTTAATGTTACTACCTTAAGTCTCTTTTTGCCTGATGCTTGTCAAACTAGGGGAGACTATGGTAGTTGTATAACTATTGAAATACCCCTAGTGCTAGCTTCAACGAAACTAAATTTTCAAACTGATCAAATGAGACTAATGATCACAAAGAATCAGGAACTACCATAGAAATTCTAGGTATTGGGACAGAGAGTTCTGGGCAAACACTGCAGACCCAGATCAGACTGCTCCTGAAGGAGCAGTCTGATTAGGTTCTACACTGTTTGCCATTCCATCTTCATCTTTTGGACACATTACATCACTGTAAAAGCAAATGATTCCATTTAAAGGACAATGTCAGTAATTATTATCTCTATCCCAATTCTTAGAATATAAACGATAAGTTGCTGAAAAATCCCCGTTTCACATCAATTACAACAAGACCTGTCAGGGTACAGGATAGCTTGCCTGGCAGTGAATTGTCCATTACTTAAAAAAAACTTTGTGGTAAAACTTTAAAGTGTGATGCCCAGGATAAAGTGTGATGCCCAGGATAAAGCCGAAGTCAGGGTGACAACAATAGCTCCCTGTACTTTGGAACAGGCAAGCTAAAACCCAGACACTTACCTAACAGAGAGGACACAGTTGACAAGTGGTGTCTTGTCTACTTGTATCTCCAGTGGTGTAAATAATGAGTTACTGTTTACTGCTAACAACTGGTTCTGTTCTATACACATTTGCTGAAAATGAGAAATTATTCTTTATACAAGGCTAGTCCATACCAGATTTAGGTTTAGTTTTACAAGAAAATTTCACTTAAATGGAACCAATTATTAAGCAATGGCAAGCAAGAACTGGACTTCCTGGAGAAAAAAAAAACAAGAATTCTTCCACAGACATTTCAACTGCACATTAAAAAAAATTGTAAATATGTAATATACGTGATATTATGTGACATTAAAGATATATGTTTTTGTTTACTGAGTGCCATAATCCTACAGTGAAACTGATGTTTCAACAAAGCAAACACTCCATTTTACATAGGTAAGGTATTGACATATCAGGGCCATATAATAGCAGGGATCACAGGGTGTGTTCTATATAGCAGAGAATAAATTTCTTCAAAGAAGTTGCAGTAATAATACATGTCACTTCATTATCATTCAACTGATATAAAATGCATCTGCATAAATGGTTCCAGTCTTGTGAAAGGGGTTTCAGTGAAGCTGAAAGTAAACTGTTTAGTCCAATATTCTAATCCACTACTGATAAAAAATTCTTTCCATTATGTGCAAATGTGGCTGATTTTGCATATTTAAAATTTTGCATATTTAAAATTCAAATAAAACACTATTTTGTCCCAATAGATTGTTCTGATTCGTAAGAAAATGTCATGAATTTAAATCATAGGAACTGACAGTATATTTGTAGACTCATCCATAGTATCCCATTGGTTGTCTAATATCATAACATATCATGATATAGTATCTGAGCCTCAACAGGACAAAACGAACAAACTGACATGAGCGCCCAGTGAAGACTCAGATCAGCCTGGGAATACACCCAGTCTAATCAGTCTTCGCTGTTCGCATGGCTCTAGCTTAGACCCTTAGCTACTCTTTCAGTGCAAACAAAGACTGATCAGACTGGGCTGCTGCCCATGTTGATTTGTCTTTGCAGGGCACACATGCCACTTTTTTGGTCTTTGTGTGTCACGGCTCATTTCTGAATCTTGGGATACTCTGCTCTAATTATTATCATACTTACTAGCCAAGCATTTGTAACAATACTGTTAACTGTTTTATCAACTGGAAAGCCATCAATTGGCACCACTGCGAAGTCTGGGATTCCTCTCGCATTCAATTGCAGGACTTTTCCTAGAGAAAAATAGAGACAATTTCAAAATTACCATATTTATTTGGCTATAAGTCATGAGTTTACCCTTCCAAAATTACTGAAAATTGGTAAATCAGTCTCATGCAATTAAGCTATAAAATATGTTTTTCTCTTCCCAAACAATCCCAAAGATCTAGATCCATCTTACCAGATGAATCTAGATCTGTGAGGTTGTTTTCGAAGGAAAACCCCCCGCCTTATAACTGAATCAATACAGTAATTCATTTCTATATTAAACTTCAAAGTACTGAAAAAGATATACATGTCCGATACTGATGACAGCTTGTTAAGTCATGTAACAGAGCAAGTAACTATGTGAAAATATATGCTCACCAATACCACTGCCTAAGTTGACAAATAGGTTCAAAGTTCATGGATGGATCAACAGGTTGACAGACAAAAAAACATGACAAGATTTACAACAAACCACTTTAAGTATAAATGCATGTGCACATTGCAATACTTTTCCAGCAATTTTCATTCTGACTTCCTGTTTGTATCCTTGGATCCAACAAGGAGTCTTCTCTTAAAAGTAGCCCCCATTAAGAAGGGTGGCAAAACTGAAAATGCCAGAGTTGCTTCCCCTAAAAGTGTACCCATTTATCTTAAAAAAGGAGCAATCTCATCTTGTTTTACACTGTTTGCTTTGTCCCAATATCTAACAACACAGAATTTGGCTTTACCTCCATTCTCCTTAATAAAGTTGGTTAAGACTGGCATGTGTTCCTCTTCAAAACCAAACAAAACAAAAGTTTTACTAGTAAATACTCCTCCCTCTACTTGAGTGGCATCTGAAATAGAATATCGGTATTTTACATGATGTGATGTATTACAGCAACATATAGGTGTTTGGACACATCTTCATGATTTAACCGTCATTATCATAAGGGCGAGATCTTTTAACAGAATAGTATTTGATTTCCTGCTCGGCAACTCTTTACAGAAAGAATTTGTTCTTCAGAAAGCAATAGCAAATTCTTTTCTTTATGGTAAATGCATACACCTCCATGCTATTCCATTATTTTTATGAAGGGGAACAACTTTTGTAACTTTCTGTTTGCTTCCTTGGATGATGAAGCCCTTCAGAAATCAAAGTAACTTTTACATATGAATTTGTTCCTCCAGGAGCAATTGATTGATTGATTTACTGCTTAACCTCCATGGTAAACAACTATGGTCATGTCAGGACGATCAGTTAACCTAACCACACTATTCCTGGGCAGGCTTAGACCTCCTAAGCGGTTAACCAGTACTAAGTGCACATACTTTTGCCAGTAACTGACAACTGCCCTTTTTGAATCAGCGGAAGGAGAAATGAAAGTATGTGGCCAGACCCGGTTTCGAACCCAGGACCTCTGACTTATGAGTCAGGTGCCCTACCGATTGCGCTACGCTGCCCGGCTCCTCCAGGAGCAAACTCTTTCCTTTAAAAATTAACCTCAATTGAGAAGGGAGGCAAAAAAGAGACTGTAGAGTTCCTGAAAGTGTATCAACTGACCTTCTGAGACATAAGAGCCGTGACACGAGAAAATCAACAATGTGCTTGTGCACCCAGCACAGACTCCGATCAGCCTGGACATCCGCCCAATTTGATCAGACTCTTCATTAAGTGCTCAAAGGGTAGCTAAGAGTCTAAGCTACCTTCATGCGGACAGCGAAGACTCTGATCAGACTGGGCGGGATGCCCTGGGTGATTTGAGTCTGCACTGGGCGCACAACCACTTTGTTTGTTTTCTCATAATATTTCTGCTGTATAGGTCGGTCGCGCTATAGTGGCAATTTTAATGTCAACAGTACCTGAACTATCATTACGGTGCAGTTCATGTAACTTCTTGATCTTTGGTTATAATGGAACACTACGGTTAACTGGCAGTTCTAATTTATCTAAATGCCAATTTTTGGAAGCTTAAAGACAGGAACTGTCTCTAGTGTAAGAATATCATTGATAACAAAACTGATAGTAACAAAATTATTCAAGTTTATTCTTTCATTCCCGTGAATTGGATAAGCTGAACTCTGCTATATAGCCAATCAGTCACCAAATCAAAATAAACATAAAATAATAACATTGCCAACTTATCGCCGCCAGACTATAGTTTAGAGTAACTCAAGTTCACTGGTGACCTTTGGCATATCATCCCACCAAAGTGTATAGGAATCATGGTTTTAAAGCCTCATGTGAAAGATCATGGAGAGTGGAGCCTCTGAATTAGTAGCCTTTCAGGTAAGCACTAACCAAGTATGTGTCTGCAGGCACGAAACGAGAACTGTACATAGAGTGCACAGATTACAGCCTGCTTGAATCTTTGCTATTCTTCAGCAAATTAAGCAACCTTGGTACTTTAAGCTACCTTTTTGTATCATACAGCTCATACTAAAATGATATCTCGAAAATTTCTGAAATGGCTTACCTCCAGCTTCATTTGGGTCTTGGGTAAGATCATCATCCACATCCATCATATTTTGTGGAGCCAGGGTAACTTCACCAGTCTGGTTAGCATCTAAAATGATAGCAAGGCAGTCACTTTTTTGGAACTAACCATCATTAATTTATTAAGAAAAAATTGGGGTCTGGTAAAATGCTGTCTTTTTAAAGGGCATGATCTTTTTGGGGGGTTATTGCGGAATTTTACTGTACATGTACACCCAAGACCTGGCCCATGCTGAACTATCATCAGAGTCACAAAAACAAAGACCAACAGTTCCCATGACTCATAAGCTGTCACATGTACACATGGTTTCTTAAGTACAAATGTCTAAAGAGTCTAAAGGAATGTATGTCAATTTCACAATTTCAAACACATATTTTATTTATACAGTAAGACTGACCAACTTTCTTCTGAAAGAAGATTTCTATCGCAAAGAAAGAAAGCTACCTGCATTAGGATTGGTCAAATATTGGCTCATAATTTCATGCATGTCTTCTTCATTTGCACCTTCTTTGCTCTCAACAGCAGATGGGGGTTGGGGTGGCTCCTTGGGTGGAGCTGCTGACTCTTTTGTGACTCTAGACTTCCTCACTGGTCTGGAATGAATGAAAGAAGCATTGAAAAATATTTGTCTCTAACTGTTACCAACATAAATTGCTGCTGTTTTTTCTATGCTTATAGAATGTAACCTATGACTTCAAATGCTCCAAAAAAAACTGGAACACTGAAAATCATGGTAGAAAATAACTATTTTGAACTGTGACAGTTTTACTGGAACTGAGTTTCTAAAATTTCAAAAACCAGGGTTCGCGCTACCGATCGCCATTGTCGCAAAATGCGATGAAATAATAAATTTGGCACAAAAAATATTAATTTGGCTACAACTATTGGCGAAAAAAAATCGCTGGCGAAATTTTTTGTCTGGCGTTGGAACGTCACCTCCGGCTAAAAGTCATTGACTCGTGCTGCTTAATGGTCGTCAATGTATATCTTAATTGTCAATTAACACCTCAATTATCAATCACAAAATTCGGTAGCTGATAGAGTCAAACCTGGACACGCACTGCTAACGTTTGATCAATGCATCCACTTTGGTCACGCCTTCTTAATTATTATTCATGACACATGACTGATAGCTACCAATCAAAAAACAATCGTATCGCATGATGTCACGGAAATTTACCCATAATTAGATCACGTGAACAATTATGCGAGGTCAAGGGTGACAAAGATGGCAGAAAATTGTTTAAACCGCAAACAAACTGTCTTTAATCAGTTCAGATTATGGGACTTAATTGGGGCAAATACAATTAGACAGTGCCAACTTTAATTAAGCATCGAGGAGTTTGTTTCGGTACACTTTGATGGTCTTGTCAGTTGGTGTGTCAGAAAAAAAATCCTTGCGCAAACCCTGGTTTTTGCGTTTTTGACGCATGAATAAAGGGTAAAAACGCATTCCATCCATGTTTGATGCGTCAGCAAACGCCTAGTATTTTGTGCATGGCCATATGGGTATGTCTGCAAAAGCGTGAACAACAAGAGCTGTCGCCTGACAGCATAGCTCGCCTGAATTGGTGCTTGCCCATCACTCAGCCGCTATGGTGGTGTGGACTGCTATGCATAAAACTTCATGCAAGCATGTCCATAATGAAAACACATTTATAAACAAAAGCTATCTCAGAAATAAGCCTTAAAATAAAATAAAATTAGAATAAAAAAAATGAAATGAAATTTCAAAGTCCATGAGCTTGAGGTAAAAAAAAAACTGACGGGTGGGGGGTGGGGCTATGTGGACTGCTATGCATAAAACTTCATGCAAGCATGTCCATAATGAAAACACAAAAGCTATCTCAGAAATAAGTCTTAAAATAAAATTAGCTTGAGATAAAAAAACTGATAAAAAACTGACGGGGGGTGGGGGGGGGGGGGGGGGGGGGGGTATGTGGACTGCTATGCATAAAACTTCATGCAAGCATGTCCATAATGAAAACACAAAAGCTATCTCAGAAATAAGTCTTAAAATAAAATTAGCCTGAGATAAAAAAACTGATAAAAACTGACGAGGGGGGGGGGCTAGTATGTATCAAAACCCTGAACCATTATCTAACATCAGCCCAAGTATTAGTATCAACTGAGTCCATCATCGAGGCACTGTGAAATTATGTCTTCATAAATATAAAACTTTAACCAAAATGTTTAAAACAAAATTCTAAGTCGATGACCTTGACTTCAAGGTCACCCAGTGGGGTAAGTATAAGGTGTTTTGTAAAAACTCAAAAAAGAGTCTAACATCAGTTCAAGTATAAACTAAATCTCTGCAAAGCATTATGAATCAGTATGCAATTACAAAACTTTAAAAAAGACAAAAATTTCCTGAGTCCCTGACCTTGACATCAAGATCACTGAGCGGGGTAGGAGTAGTACTCTGTAGATCTAACTACAGTGCAAATATAAAAAGAATTCATCTCTGGGTTCAGGAGATATGTGTCTTTAAAAAACTTTAACCAAAACATCCAATCAATAAAAAGACAATATTCTAAGTCCATGACCTTGACATCAAGGTCACAGAGGGGGGTGGGGGTAGTACCTTCGAAAACTTTAGACCAATATCTAACTTTAGTGCAAGTATCAAAGGAATCCATCCATGGGTTCAGGAGATATTGGGCTTTATAAAACTTTAACCAAAACATCCAGTCTAAAAAACCCTCCAATTTTCTAAGTCCATGACCTTGACATCAAGGTCACAGAGTGGGGTGGGGGTGGTACCCTGTTAAACCTTAGACCAATATCTAGCTACAGTGCAAGTATCAAAAGAATCCATCCATGTGTTAAGGAGATATAGGTCTTTAAAAAACTTTAACCAAAACATCCAATTCGAACGCGGACGCGGACGCGGACGTGGACGCGGACGTGGACGCGGACGCGGACGCGGACGCCGTGGTGACAACAATAGCTCTTCCTGAACTTTTGTTCAGGTGAGCTAAAAACTGCCGAACCTATTCGCATGAATTTCCCAGCTTTACCCGCCATTAATGCGACAGTTCGGTGCAGAAAGTGCTGTGTGACGTAATTCAATATCCGGTAGACGAGTAACTACATATGATCTGAAAAAAAAATACATAACCGGAATAAAAATTGGGTGTCCCAGTCCATGTTTTGGTGTCATTGAAGGGTTCCAGTGCAAATAGACAGACTGCTAAATTTCACACGTCATAGATTGAGACACAGTCTTCGATATTTATTTCTGGCAATTTGATCATGGCTGCTCGCACGCGAGTCAGAATCAGTTCAGAAGTTGCTTTTTAAGTTTTCCAGCCATCTGATCTGCCAGAGATATCATCAGCGGAGCTGTTAAAACCCATTATTCTTGGCCTGCTGAGTTCGTGTGTTGACATGGTTGAGAAACGTATTAAACAAGAGCTGTCGCCTGACAGCATAGCTCGCCTGAATTGGTGCTTGCCTATCGCACAGTCGCTATGGTGGTTTGGACTGCTATGCATATAACTTCAGGCAAGCATGTCGATAATGACAACACATTTATAAACAAAAGCTATCTGAGAAACAAGTATTAAAATAAAATTAAAATAAAAAAATTCACATGAAATTTCAAAGTCCATGAGCTAGCGGTCAAAGAACTGAGGGGTAGGGGATAGGGGGGGGGGGGGGGGGGGGGGGGAGGGGGAGGCAGGATGTATCAAAACCCTGAACCATTATCTAACATCAGTCCAAGTATTAGTATCAACTGAGTCCATCGTAGCACTGTGAAATTATGTCTTCATAAGTATAAATCTTTAACTAAAATCTTTAAGACAAACTTCTAAGTCGATGACCTTGACTTTAAGGTCATCCAATGGGGTAAGTATATAGTGTTTTGTAAAAACTCAAAAAAGTGTCTAACATCAGTTCATGTGTAAACTATATCTCTGCCAAGCATTATGAATGAATCAGTATGCAATTAGAAAACTTTAATAAAGACAAATATTTCCTAAGTCCCTGACCTTGACACCAAGGTCACTGAGCGGGGTTGGGGTAGTACTCAGTAAAACTTTGAACTAATATCTAACTACAGTGCAAATATCAAAAGAATTCATTCATGGGTTCAGGAGATATGGGTCTTTAAAAAACTTTAACCAAACATCCAATCAATAAAAAGACAATTTTCTAAGTCCATGACCTTGACATCAAGGTCACTGAGGGGGGTGAGGGTAGTACCTTGGAAAACTTTAGACCAATATCTAACTACAGTGCAAGTATCAAAGGAATCCATCCATGGGTTAAGGAGATATTGGGCTTTAAAAAACTTTAACCAAAACATCTAGTCCAAAAAACTCCAATTTTCTAAGTCCGTGACCTTGACATCAAGGTCACTGAGTGGGGTGGGGGTGGTACCCTGTTAAACATTGGACCAATATCTAACTACAGTGCAAGTATCAAAAGAATCCATCCATGGGTTAAGGAGATATAGGTCTTTAAAAAACTTTAACCAATACATCCAATCCGGACGCCGACGCGGACGCTGATGCTGACGCGGACGCGGACGCCGACGCCAAGGTGACAACAATAGCTCTTCCTGAACTTTCGTTCAGGCGAGCTAAAAACCAGAGACATGTTGCATCTGGCTCTCTGTTTTAAAAATTTGACTTTATTGTAATATCTAATGGCAGTCAAACCACAAAAAACTGCCAGGCAATAAAAACTGCTAATATGTACTTCAATTACAGCTGAAGTTTGAGGAATCAGTGCATTTACTTTCAACTGATTCCTGAATCTACTGCTGAAATTTATACATGTATGTTGATGATATAAAAGGTAATTTTCTGCTTTCCTATGCTCTAGAAAGAAACAGCTGCTGCTAGCCTATATTTCACCCATAGGCAGGTCTTAGCTCTCAAGTGTGGTTAAACTGTGAAAGAAGCAGAAAATTACCTTTTAACATAAGACTTTTTTTTCCGAAAAATGGCCAAACACCTGGCTCTTTTTAGACGAAAAATGGCCAAAAATCTGGCTCTAAGTTAAAGAAAATGGCACAAAAAAAATCTGATTGGCGAAAATGGTGGCGAAAGAAAAAAAAATCCTAGCGCAAACCCTGAACACTAAACCTGTCTGCCAACAAATAATGAATTACTGTCTGCCTTCTGTTCATTAAACATAATTATAGCAACTGTCTGTACAGCGGTACTGGCACACGAACACTTTTAATAGCATCTTATTAATAGGGAATTACCAAGAGAGCTTGTTTTGTGCTAACAGAAATATTTGCAAAGCTTTGAATACAGGATTCCATGATGAATCTTTGGACTGACAAATGCCATGAGAACCTGTTAAATCACAGAAAGGTGTTCCTCTATAGTTCTATTTTTGTAAAACATTTTCTGAAAAATAAGCCTTTGCTAAATGCATATATCCAGTCAGTAATCCAGATCAGAAGGGGTAACATGGATAATCTAAGGACAACTTTCCATATTTCTCCATAAAAGCATATGTTGTGACACCTAATTAGAACCCTAAAGAGGGTTACAACATGTTTTCATCGAGAAAATTTTCAAAATGCCATCTTATATGTAACTCATTGGCCTTTTTTTTTTTTTTTTTTTTTGGAACACTTTCTGAAAATAAACTTTTGTCAGTGTCAATACATGTTGAGTACAATCAGCAAAGGCTTTGATGAGACTGCATGAACCTGCATGCTGGTCATATGCTGTAAGCAGCATTTATGTGTCGTGAATCTGATATGGATTATGTGCAATTGTTAAAGATGTGACTGGGAACACCCATGTTTTTCTGCCATTGTACAAAGTGGAATAACTTTTGTGACTGTTTGTTTCCCTGGACAAAGCAGCTTTGATTTGGTTGATTGATATGTTGCTTAACGTCCACGGTAAACAGCTATGGTCATGTCGGTACAGTCAGTTCACCTAACCACACTATTCCTGGGCAGGCTTAGACCTCCTAAGCGGTTAACCAGTACTAAGTGCACATACTTTCGCCAGTAACTGACAACAGCCCTTCTTGAATCAGCGGAAGGAGAAACGAAAGTATGTGGCCAGACCGGGTTTCGAACCCAGGACCTCTGACTTATGAGTCAGGTGCCCTACCCATTGCGCTACGCAGCCCGCCAAAGAAGCTTTGAGGTCAACTCTTTACGTGAAAGAGGAGCAAGTTCTTTCGTTCAAGAGTTGACCCCAATCAGAAGTGAGACAATAATGACAACGGAACAGTTAATTCCCCTGGCAGGTAAAGCATCCATTCACCTTCAACAAATTTCTAAATAACTCACTCTGTAATACCTACTTTTTGAGATGTGGTGAAGCAGGTTCAGGGGCCGGTAACTCTGAGCTGAAGAAGTTGGCTTCATCAACATGGTTCTCTTGCTTGTAACACTCCACAAGCCAGCTGACTGTCACAACATGGGGTCTATAAGTAAACAATATTGTACAGAGAGTAACTAGTTTGCGATGCAGGACTTGGTTCCTTTGAGTAATATAAATCTGTCACTGCTGTTACTTCTTGTTACATTTATTATTATGTTCTACTACAGGATATCTTTTTTTTTGTTATACAGTCAAACCTCAATACTTCAAACTGACAGGGACCTCACTATTTCATTCGAAATATCCGTAGTTCGAATTTTCAAAGTCGACCTTTTCCGTTCAATTCCATACATTTCCGAAATTCGTTATTACGGCTGTTTTCAGATGGTCCGATATTTTATTTCTCTATGCTTACTGCGTTCATGTAATTACAAACCAATGAAAACAAAATCAGAATGTAGAATAATTGACATTACATACATGTACCATCCAAAACATCCATGATCAATTAATATTGCAAGACCACTCCTTGTGTTTGGCACATGTACATATGTATTGTCTGAAAGGAGCAAAGCTGCCGAACATTTTCCAAGCTCTGCAAATCAACTGTTTATGACAATGCAGTGCCGGCGAAGATCAAAGCCAGACTGAACGGAAACAGGCTAGCCCTGACTTGTTTCTATCTTCGACTTAACTGTACTTTCACTTTCCGTTTATGTTTCCAAGAACTGGGCTACTTTCGTTTTCAGAAAAACGACTCCACCGGTCATGTAAGCTGTGTCACGGAAAAGGCTCCACAGTGATTCGGAGTCAATTTATTTGGGAACAACAAATACTAAAACCAGCCTGTCAGTCTGTGCAGTGTAGCTAGAGACTGTTTAGTGCCGTGTTCAAACCGTATGATCCCTGCGCAAACCGTATGATCACAGACTAACCAAACCAAAGTTCAGATGCACATGCTAGTCCGAGCCTTTGCTGGTTACAAAAGCCATCACATTTCACCTTTAAATTTACAAACTTCAAACAAGATAATCCCAATCAATTATGCAATCAGACAGACACCTTTTGCTCAACAGATATTAATGACTAATCAATCAAAAACGTTAGTGGTCGTGAAGCAATAATTACCTGTACAGGTGGCAGTGATGACCTGAGGCTGTAAATATTTATCTCATTGATGACAATTGATTGATTGATTTGTTGCTAAACGTCCACGGTAAACAGCTATGGTCATGTCAGGACGGTCAGTTAACCTAACCACACTATTCCTGGGCAGGCTTAGACCTCCTAAATGAATTTACTCCATCGGGACCTAATTTTTCTAAAAATCCAATTTTCCTATAAACGAAATTCGAATTTGCGGAAGTGTTTTTGCATAGAATTAATGGGCTTATGATCAGGACCGTGTTTCAACTTTGAAAAATCCGGTAGTTTCGAAAAATCGGAGTTTGAACTACCGAGATTCGACGTTTTCACTTTACACATGTACTTTATGTTAATTTTTTGCCTTTGTCCTTTTTATGGGTAACTTAGCATTAATGGGTTAATAAGTATGAAGGAATGTTCTAAAAGAAGTCACTGAGTACATGTATATAAAAAACAAGAACTTGACCTGTTTTGTATTAGAGCTGATCCTAATGCCTATCACTAATCACTAAATCACTAACTAGAAATGTTTTTCAGAGAAAAACTGATGTCCCCCCACCAGCCCATTTCCCATCCCCTCTAATGAATAAAAAGCCTGTACAAATAAAATATCTATGCAAGTTTGGACAAAATCCATCCACTGGTTCTAAAGATATCCTACATAGAAGACTATGTCCTTCAAAAATGGGTCAAGGTCACCAACTACTAAACATGTCTTAAACCTGTCACAATAATACATTCATGCAAGTCTGATGAATATCCAACCACTGGTTCAAGATATCTCATTTTTAAGAGAGAAAAATACGCATTTGTAAGACAGCTTTTGACCTTGAAAATGGGTCAAGGTCGTCAAAACACACTACACTCTTGAGACTGTCTCATAGGTATATCTATGACAGTAAAGTGGAAATCAAGCCAAAGCTTAAAGTGATACATCAATTTGTGTGAAATTTTCACATGTCTAAATCCTCCTGTGACCTTGAAAATGAGGTCAAGGTCACCAAAATTTTGTTCAGCTCTTAAACTTGTCAAAATCATGTATCCACGAAAGTTTGGCAAAATTCCATCAATTGGTTCAGGAGATATTGTGGGTACAAGAAATTACCATGTTAGTCCTCCAGTGACATTGAAAATATGGTCAAGGTCACCAAAATCTAAACAGCTCATACACTTGTCCCAATCATGTATCCAGGAAAGTTTGGTGAAATTCCATCCATTGGTTCAGGAGATATAGTGGGTACAAGAAATTGTCATCCAAGTCCTCCAGTGACCTTGAAAATGAGGTCAAGGTCACCAAAATCTAATCAGCTCAACAACTTGTCCCAATAATGTATCCATGCAAGTTTAGTGAAATTCCATCCATTGGTTCAGGAGATGTAATGGGTACAAAAAATTGTCATCAAAGTCCTCCTGTGACCTTGAAAATGAGGTCAAGGTCACCAAAATCTAATCAGCTCTTACACTTGTCCAAATGATATACCCATGGAAGTTTGGTGAAATTCCATCCACTGGTTCAAGACATATCGCGCATACAAGAAATTGGGTACAAGAAATTGTCATCTAAGTCCTCCTGTGACTTGAAAATAAGGTCAAGGTCACCAAAATCTAATCAGCTCTTACACTTGTCCCAATGATGTATCCATGCAAGTTTGGTGAAATTCCATCCATTGGTTCAAGAGATATCGCGCATATAAGAAATTGTCATCTAAGTCCTCCTGTGACCTTGAAAATGAGGTCAAGGTCACCAAAATCTAATCAGCTCATAAGCTTGTCCCAATAATATATCCATGCAAGTTTGGTGAAATTCCATCCATTGGTTCAAGAGATATCGTGTATACAAGAATCTGTCACGCCGACGCCCACGCCGACGGGATCCGCACTGAAAACAATATGTCCCCCCTCACCTTTGGTGGGGGGACATAATTGACTGACACAGTAGGTAATCAGGCGAAATCTTCCTATGTCCGAACGCGTTTTTCTAGCATCATTTGCAGGGATGATGCTAACAAGTGTGCCGTCCTTCGATCAGGACGTTAACTGGAGGCCCCCTGTGCAGGGAGAGTCATCCCCTTTGCAGCTTAAAGATCCCTACTATAGTTACATGGCCATACATAGGCTTTCATCCTGCAACACCGAAGTGTACAAAAGTACACCGTCTGTGTCCCCTTCAGGGGTTAAGGCGTAAAAGGAAGAAAGAAAGATCCGGCTGTAGAACTCTAACATACATCACCATGCATCAATTTCCACTTACCTTGTTGACAGTGACTTGACCTGTTCTATATCAGAGCTGATCCTATCTCCTATCACTATGTGAGTGACATTGTCAGTAATCTGGTTACACCTGTGGAAATACCATAAAATGCTAAATATTGGGACAGATAGGTTTGAACAAACAGGGTAGAACCAGGAACAGAGTGCTCATAGGAGCAGTCTGTTCTAGGTCTGCACTGTTTGCCATTCCATCTACATCATTGGGATGCATTAATGTATTGTAAAACCAAACTGTTCCATTTTAGCACAATCACAGAACTTATTTTTGGTGTCCCAAATTTTAGTTGGAGTGGGATGGGGTGAGGTAGATGAGTGGAGGGGTCAACATCTTAGTGTATAAAGCAGAAAGCTTCCAAAGGATCCAGATTTACAGAAACTACTAACCATTTTCATACCAAGGTTTTGCCAACTCACATTTTCACGACGCAAATGAAGTGCCCAAGTGTGGGTGTTAACCATTATCAAATTTCCATTTCCAGTTCTTTTTCGCTCACCATATTTATTTGACTATAAAACGTGTTTTTCCATCTCTAGAATGACCCCAACTATCTAAATCAGTCTTATAACATACGCTATGAGATTGAAAATCCCTTCAAACACAATCCCAACCAGAGAGCCAATGGCCCTATATCGCTCACCTGAGCACTGAGGCACTGAGGTTACAGCAACAAAACACCATGCACAACAGCAATAAAAAACACCATTTATGTAGAGGATAATATCACAAACATTTATGCAAAAAAATAAGCTTTATCCCCCATTAATGGCTTCTCAGAAGATCTTTGGCAAAAAAAAATGTGAAAATTTGGCCTTTCAGCTGCAATGGCAACCAATCAAAATCAGGTGTTTGGGAAATATTCATATGGCTGGTAGACGACTACTTCAGGAACACTTCTGTGAAGTTTTGTCAAAATATCTGCAGTAACACAGAAATAAATAGCAAATGTCCACTTTCCTCATTATAAGTCTATAGAAAATTTAAGTTGCCATAGCAACAAATTCACATGGGCAATGATAATATAAAACATATTTTAGGTAGAGGTTAAAATTATCAATATGTATGCTAAGTATCAGCTTTATCTCCCTCATGGCTTCACTTTTCCCATTATGAGTCAATGGAAACTATAAGTCGCCATAGCAACCAAAGTTTTTATGGGATTGGAAGAAAAAGAATAAAATTTATGTAGAAACTACTGTCATCAACACGTTTGCACAATATCAGCTTCATCCCCTATATGGCTTCTGAGCAGAAGATTTTTTTTTCTCGAAATTTAAACTATATTTTGCCATGGCAACCAATCAAATTCAGCGATTTGGTGAAAAATTCATATGAATTGTAGAGGACTACTAAAGAAATATTTCTGTAGAAAAAAATTTAAATAACTGCAGTTAGTTAGACAGCAAAAATTGCCAATTTCCATTTTCCTCATTATAAGTCAATGGAAACTCTTAGTTGCCATAGCAACCAAACTGCTGGAGCAACTGCCATGAAAAACAGTAATTCTATAGAGGCTAGTGATAAGGTTCTTTCTGTAAAGTTTGAGCTTTATTGGCCACACAGTTTCTGCGAAGATGATTTTTTAATATTTTTCTATTTTTAACCATTCGGTTGCAATGGCAACCAGCAAAATTGCGCAATTTGTATAAATTTAACATGGCTGGTTAAAGACTATTCAAGGTACATTTCCATGAAAGTTTTGTCAAAATATCCACAGTGGTATAGCAATAAATGCAAATTTTCCATTTTGCCATTATAAGTCAATGGCAACTTTCAGTTCCCATAGCAACCAAACTGCTAGAGCAATTGCCAAGAAAAACAGTACTTTTATAGAAGCTAGTACTAAGATCCTTTCTGTGAAGTTTGAACTTTATTGGTTGCATAGTTTCTGAGGAGTTGATTTTTGAATATTTTTTCTATTTTTAAACATTCGGTTGCCATGGCAACCAGCCAAATTGTGCAATTTACATAAAGTTCATGTGGTTGATAGAGGACTACTCAAGGAACATTTCTGTCAAAGTTTTGTCAAAATATCTGCAATAACATAGCAATAAATGCAAATTTTCCATTTTGCCATTATAAGTCAATGACAACTTTCAGTTCCCATAGCAACCAAACTGTTAGAGCAATTGCCAAGAAAAACAGTACTTTTATAGAAGCTAGTACTAAGATCCTTTCTGTGAAGTTTGAGCTTTATTGGTTGCATAGTTTCTGAGGAGGTGATTTTTGAATATTTTTTCTATTTTTAACCGTTCAGTTGCCATGGCAACCAGCCAAAATGTGCAATTTACATAAAGTTCATGTGGTTGATAGAGGAATACTCAAGGAACATTTCTGTAAAAGTTTTGTCAAAATATCTGCAGTGACATAGCAATAAATGCAAATTTTCAATTTTTCCCATACAAGTCAATGGAAACTTTAAGTTGCCATAGCAAACCAAAGTTCTGAAGCGATTTGGATAAAAAACAATATTATTGGTTCCCCCTGCCTATAGATGCTATATATAAAATTTGGTAACAATGGGCCTTGTAGTTTCAGAGGAGATGTCGTTTGAAAATATTGACGGATGGACGACGGATGCCTGCCTATACTATAAGCTCACCTGTGAGCCTTCGGCTCCGGTGAGCTAAAAATCTAGATCCATCTTATAAGACAGATCTAGATGTTGGTAATTGTTTTGGAATGGGGAAAACTCTGTCTTGAAAGTGAATAGGTAGCCATCACAAGTTACAAATGGTAAGCACAGATTACCACTGCTGGTATGCATTCCAACCACTAAGCCTGTTAGTGACACCATAAAGACATTGTCGTGACATTATGATGATGTCATTATGTTGTCACCATAATGGCTCCATCAGGGCATCATGATGACATCACTAAAGTGTCCAGCATCAGCATGAACACAATAGAAAACAGAAGCTGTCTGCACTTTATGAATACTGTTCTAAGATTTTCACATACCTGGTAGCACCGCCAACATTGATGATCTTCCGAAGTTTGTCCAGTGTAGCCCCACGGAAGCCACTTAAAAATACCTAAAAATAGATGATTCATTCAGAAAAAAGCTTAAGTTGAATGGATACTCTCTCAAGGAAAGTAATTCTGCCATCTTCATTTTTGCCTCTCTTTCAGCCATCTTCATTTTTGCCTCTCTTTCAATAGAAGTCAACTCTTAAAGGACAGAATCTACATCCCCACTCCGGGTACCAACTTCTTTCCATTAAGAGTAGATCCCTTTACAAATAGATGTTTGTTGCCCTGGGAAGTAAAAGTTGTCGACATTCAATATGAAATAAAGAATGTGACATAAATCAGAACATAAACTGTCCTTCATGCATATTCTACAGTGACCTGTGCATTGATGCGGACTTGTCAGAACCTTTACTGTTAGCATAAATACTGCAAAGGGCTATTATTTATGCATCTGAAGTTCAAGAGCCTTCTTGGGCTAAGAATGCAGTACTGGCATTTCTTGATAATTCTCATTGACATTAATTCAGTGATACCATTGCCTCCTAAAGTGCCAAAAGAACTTCAAACTATTATCAGAACCACACTCAATAAACATGCA
The DNA here is from genome assembly GCA_963989385.1 of Ctena decussata. Taxonomy (NCBI): domain Eukaryota; kingdom Metazoa; phylum Mollusca; class Bivalvia; order Lucinida; family Lucinidae; genus Ctena; species Ctena decussata. Next base: position 57,445,782 of record OZ022504.1, read on the forward strand.
AATATTTAGGGGATAACTGTGTTCAAAATTGTCATTTGGGGAGGTAAATCGTCGGTCTGATGGTCGGAAATTTCGTTTTACGGCGACGCGCCAGCGGAGCTGTAAAACGGAATTTGCGACCATAAAACCAATGATTTACCTCCCCAAATGACACTTTTCAATACAATTATCCCCATTCTAATGCACTTTTCCACATTTTCACCTTTCAAAGTGTACCTTTTTTGCACCCATTGCAAGCGCTTTCAGCAGCGTAAAACCAAACGTCAGCGAATGAGAAGCAACGTTTTATAATGACGTCGGGTTTGCGACAGTAAATCGTAGAATATACTGTAGCAAATTTTTGACGTTATCCAATCAGACGTTGCGTTATATTCGTAAGTGCATTAGAATTTCTTATATACAACCATCAATGATAGAGAAGCTGTAAAATCATAGTAAGAAATACAAACAAAAACCTGACATATTGGATCAAAAATAACAGTGTACACTGGATCAAACTACTTGATCAGGATTGGTACCTCTTGCCACCAATTTCAACATTATCTTGATATCAACAAAACCAAATAACGAGTCATAATGTGAGAGTCACTTATTTCTTACTTTAGTTATTAGGAGCCAGCAAACTGAGCACATAACTTACTTTACAGCCATCAAGAAACATATCACCAGGCATTTTTGACATATCTAGAGCATCTAATGGATCAGGTTCTTCTAGTCTTGTCATTGTCATGTTGGCCATACGAGTTTCCTCCGCATGAGTGATTGAGATGGCTGAGATATTACTGATGTCGTTTATACCACCTACAAGAAGATTTTACAGTATCTGTTTGGTTATAAAATGCAGAATACTCCTTCCAAAAGTACACAAAATATGTAAATCTTTCTAGTGTAAGTTGGCTATAAGAGAATGTTTTTGTTTTCCAAAAACAATCTCACCGAAAATCTTGATTCATCTTATAAGATGGATCTAGATTTTGGAATTGTTTTGGAAGGGAAAAAAAACAGTCTTATAACCTAAGAAGTATGGTAATGCTCACTTGGGATCACCTATAACTTGCCTCTGTAAACTTACTGTACAAAGCTCCAGATAAGGTGGGGTTTTAAACATAATACACTGATAATTTTCATATTTCTCAATGAAAAGATAATTGTGGACTCCTCATTAGAACTATCTCTGCAAGACAGTTCTGAGGAAGGTTTTATGGAAAATTATGGAAAATTATCCCTACTATCCTTTCATGGCTGGAAAATTGATGAATTAAATATCAATTAAATCATATGTCCAGGTAAAGGTGGGTTTCGAAAATAATTATGAGATTCTTTCTGTTTATATTTCATAATAAGAATTCTGTGTAATTTGAAGCCTCTACTGTCTGTCAGAACACTGTCAAAAAACAGACATAAACCTGAAAACTAGCCAAAAGTTTATCCTGCTGCCACTACCGACACCAAAAAAGTATTACATATGTCCCACTTCTGCTAGTCACAGATGAGACATAAACTGGGGATCAAAATACATGTTTTATGGTGAGATATAAAAAATCATCCCTACATTATCCCAGTTACCCATTCTTATCTGACTTAACACAGAGACCAATAAGAGAATGAAACAACTTTTAAACTATATGATGTGACTCTCAGATGTAGATCTCAGATGTATGTACAAAGTGGCATTCTGGTCCCATGAATAAGAATTACTTTCGGAGGAGTCAGAAAATTATCGTACCTGCAATGCTCCTCCTCTCTGGGGTTGATGTTTTCATGCCACCCTTGTCAGCACCGTCTGTGGGCAGTGATTTCACTGCATACTTTGCCTCATCTTGACAGTATCCTTTTTCAATTGAGTCATATAACCATTCTGATCTCACAATTTTCAATGTCCATTTCAGAGCAAATTGATACTTCTGACCTGCAATGTAGATGTGTAATTAACAGATTCCCAAAATACCTTAACAGATGAGTTATACTCACCAATCTTGACCGCTAAGTTAAAACTACAAATGTCAGTTTGATACACCATATACCATTTGTATTTTCAGCTATTCAAATTTTATGTAGATTTTAACAGGGTAATTATGCTTTACAAAGGGAAATATGGTTTATAAAATATTATAAAAACAAGAGGACCAATGGTCCTGTAGCTCACCTGACACTTGGTCCTGATATATATTTTAATGTTTATGATGGGCTTGAGTGCCCAAAGCTACATACCAAATTTCAAGGTCATACACCTTTTGGTTCTGGAGAAGAAGATTTTGAAGGGTTTTTACCATATACGGCATGGCGGCCATCTTGGTCAAGACCCTGAGAACAAACTTTTATTCCCTGATCACACTTAGACTCCATATGAAATTTCGCTTCAATCAGACCAGTGGTTTCAGAGGAGTAGATGTTTTGAAAATCTTGATGACGGACAGACCGACAAAATGACCTTGACCTTTCAGTGACATAATATTTTCATCTGGTCATTTAGTTGACCATATATACCATGTATTGTACCTAAGACTTAAATAGTTTCTGAGAAATCCCCTGTATAAGCCTTTTCCCATATAAAAGCCTAACATACCAAAGTTGACCATGTCGTCAATTAATTCAAGGTCAACACATGGTCATCATTTGTATAAACTATGATAGGCCAGCATGCCCGATGCTACATACCAAGTTTCAAGGTCATAGGCCTTTTGGTTCTAGAGAAGAACATTTTTGAAGGGTTTTTACCATATATGGGCATGGTGGCATCTTGGTCATGTGACCCAGACCCCGCGTATAAACTTTCGTTCCCCAATCCCACTGAGACTCCATATGAAATTTGGCTTCAATCGGCCCAGTGGTTTCAGAGGAGAAGATGTTTGAAAATCTTGATGACGGATGGTCCGACGGAATGACCTTGACCTTTAGTGACATAATATCTTCATCTGGTCATTTAGTCGACCATGTATACCAAGTATTGTACCTAATACTTAAATAGTTTCTGAGAAATCCACTGTTTAAGCGTTTTCCCATATAAAAGCCTAACGTACCAAAGTTGACCATCCCGTAAATTAGGTCAAGGTCAACGCAAGATCATGATTTGTATAAAATATGATGGGCTCGCATGCCCGATGCTACATACCAAGTTTCAAGGTCATAGGCCTTTTGGTTCTGGAGCAGAAGATTTTTGAAGAGTTTTTACCATATATGGGCATGGCGGCCATCTTGGTCATGTGACCTGGACCAAATATATAAACTTTCATTCCCCCATCCCACTGAGACTCCATATGAAATTTGGCTTCAATCGGCCCAGTGGTTTCAGAGGAGAAGATGTTTGAAAATCTTGATGACGGATGGTCCGACGGAATGACCTTGACCTTTAGTGACATAATATCTTCATCTGGTCATTTAGTCAACCATGTATACCAAGTATTGTACCTTAGACTTACATAGTTTCTGAGAAATCCACCGTTTAAGCGTTTTCCCATATAAAAGCCTAACGTACCAAAGTTGACCATGTCATAAATTAGGTCAAGGTCATCACAAGGTCACGATTTATATAAATTATGATGGGCCCGCATGCCCGATGCTACATACCAAGTTTCAAGGTCATAGGCCTTTTGGTTCTGGAGAAGAAGATTTTTGAAGGGTTTTTACCATATATGGGCGTGGCGGCCATCTTGGTCATGTGACCTGGACCAAATATATAAACTTTCGTTCCCCCATCCTGTTAAGGCTCCATATGAAATTTGGCTTCAATCCACCCAGTGGTTTCTGAGAAGAAGATGTTTAAAATTGTGGACGCCGACGACGACGACGCCGACGACGGACGACGGACCAAGTCTATACTATAAGCTCACCACAGGTGAGCTAAAAAATCGGGATAATAGCCTACAAAATAACATACATTAACAAGCTCTGAGGTAAACAGATATGAGCCACGACGCGAGAAACCCAACAATGTGGTTCAGATCAGCCTGGGCATCAGCCCAGGCTGATCTGAGTCTGCGCTGGGTGCACAGCCACTTTGTTGGTTTTCTCGTGTCGCAGCTCATATATTCTTCTGAACATCAAACTCTCTTACTTGCAACTCACTAGGCTTTTTTTAACAGTACTAGATGGACAGAAAGTTCCGTTTCTGAGATCCTCAGACATATTCTGATTTTATGGTACATTCTGGATTACTGCATTTAACTTTGTGAACTGTCTACACATATTCTCTCCCCACAACCCTCCACCCAGCTCCCCTTTCTTGCTACTGGCATAAGTAACTTACCTTTAGGCTCATTAATGATAAGGTGTGTTGTTTCTTTCACTCTCATTTCGCCAGAATACTGACCACCTACAATAACATAATAAAACATTGAACCATGGATTTGAGGTATCTGGAGAACTGCAATGTGTATTTTTATGGAGAAATAAAGAAATTATCTGGACCCGGTTGTTCAAAACTGCTGACGTCGTTAGTTAACATGCCTTTAAAATTTTAAATGTTAATATCTCAAATACACCAATATTTTTTGCTGGAAAAATCACATTTTTTTTCAACAAAAAATATCAGTATATTTGGTTATAAAGTTGTAAAACACTTTAATAAAGAGGTGACCTCTTAACATGCTTGTTAGGCTAATGATGCTTTGAACAACTGGGCCCTGAGGATTATCGCCACATAACCACGAAATCTGGGCCTCTGATGTATGCTATCCTACATTACTTCCCATGCAGTCTGTGTTTATTCAGATACTGTCTATAATAAGAAACCAAAATGGCTCCCCCGACTGACCTTTGGCCCCAGACTGTGATTGAGCCTCACATGTGAGAATCTAATTCCTGAACACAACACACCTTTATATTATGCTTTAACTTTCTGTTAAGTTTGATAAACTACCTTCTTTCTAAAAGTTTTTGAGAAATCGTGCAGACTCTGTTTGTAATCAATAACTGCATGGTGCCATTTTAACATACCTACATTCTGAGGCATGAAACAAGAAAACCATCACAAAATAATAATATGAATTTAATTCTCATCTACCCAGGGCTCTGGCTTGAAAACTTGGGCACTGGAAAATCACATGCACTAAGAGCTGTTATACTTACCTTCTTTTTCCACTAATTTCTTCACTTCTTTTCTTTCTTCAGTTCCTAGGCCTGACACTGTCACAACACAACCAACAAATACAGGACATTTATATTCCTGGAACTGCTCATCTAAGCCATGGACTGCCCTACAATAATTAAGCTGTATGGGACCAAGTATACCCAATGTTTTCCAATTATTTTCACAAAGGGGAACTACTTTTGTAACTTCCTATTAGCTTACCTGGAAGACATGCCACTTCCAAAATGTGATCTTCTCTTAAACAAAGAACCTGCTTCTTGAGAAGCATTTTTTTTCTCTTCATGAAATGACCCCTATTGAAAAAGGAGGTAACAACCGACATGGCAGAGTTGCTTCTCCTGAAAGTGTACTTCACCTTAAGCTTACAAAAAATTACCCTATTTATTTGGACATCTCTGCCATTTCAAAATTACTCATGTTTTACACATTAACTGACCTAAAAGCAGACGCTGGGTTCGAGGTTATAAAACTTGAGAAGAATAATCTCAAACTCAAAATAAAGAACACTGATTGGTTGCTTCCGAGCATGTGCTCGGAAGCAGCCAATCAGTGTGCTTTATTTTGAGTTTGAGAATATACTCAAGTTTTATAACCGTGGGCCCTATAACCGTGGGGCCTGACCTGAGGACTCCTGAGGAGCTGTTTGGTCTAAGTCTTCAACATATTCTTTGGACAGCTTTAATTGAATTCACTTCTCTAGTATGCTTTGAGTTTCCACAATGGGAATAGTAGCATATAAACGAAAACCCTTTCGACACAAGAGCATTTAATGATAATCATGTGATACTTGTTTTTTCCTTATTTTGTGTTATACTTTAATAATTACATGTTGTGATACTCACTAGATGATGTGACCCTTATCAGAAATACGTTATGGTAGCTCAATCTGCCACTTGAGAAGAAACATGTTTTTTCTCTATTTTGCTTTCTAGTAGGCATTTCTGGCATAAAATCATAAAAATTCTCTGACATAATAAGGACACCTTTAATACCTAATTACCATATCTGTCCAAAAAATGAAACAGTTTACCAGGCAGGAATGAATCCAAAAGAAGAATGCAGATGGAAGCACTCTGGCCCCGAGGTTATAAAACTTTTTTCATGCTCAACTCAGCTGAGCATGAAATTTTTTCTGCTCATAAATTTTAAAATGCCAACAATTGTTGGCATTTTAATATTTATGAGTAGAAAAAATAGCCTTCTTGGCTTATCTGAGCCTGAAAAATGCTGAATTTCTTGGTATTTTTATATTTACGGGCATTTTAAATTTCATGCTCAGCTGAGTTGAGCATGAAAAAAGTTTTATAACCTCGAGGCCTGATCTGCTAATCTGAGACTCCACAGTCTCCACTATTTGCTCAGACTTATCTGACCCTCTAGTTTTATAATAATTTTTTTACACAGCACACTGACTTTGCTACTCTTTTTATTAGGCATTTCTGCCCCAATACTGTATGCAAGTAATCCAGGTTTACACTTTGACTGCCATATCTCAAAATATTATTGGCTGGGAGTAATTCCAACAAAACTTACTCAAATCTCGACTTTTCCCAGACAACCTCCACCCACTTTGGTAACATCAGCTGTTTACCCATTTCTGCTGCAACCTGATATTTTCTGCTCCCTGCTACGCCCGCTATGAGGTGTGTGACATCTTCTGTGAAATCTTTCATAGTTTTTCCACCCATCCACTCTACAAACTTTAGCAGTTTCTCCTGAATAAATATGTATACAGCAACATTTACAGAGCTCTAGATAAGCGGGGTATTTGATGATAATTGATGGATAATTTTCTTTATTTCTCATTGAAACCATATGTTGTGACCCCTCATCTGAACCGTCTCGTCGAGACGGTTCCGATGAGGGGTCATAACATAGGTTTTTATGCAGAATTATAAAAAATTATCCCTAATTATCACCAAATACTCCGTCTTATCTAGAGCTCTGATTTATATGCTAAATGTGATAACCTGAAAAAAAAATATTTCATGTACTACAAGTCTCAAAATTATTGAAATGGTCTTCCAGCTGATCTGAAAAGTCGATACGCAAAGCTATCACATCAAACCATCTCCCGAAATACTGCTTTTTATGCAGATGAAAATAGTTTATTATTTTGATGTCTGTCTGACTCTGTGTATTAGGGTCGAGTCGGGTAACTTCAGATGGTGGGTAAATTCGGACATACCATTGCAAACAGTGAAAATCCAGATGAGACGGCTCATCATGAGCCGTCTCATCAGGATTTTCAATGTTTGCCCAGTTTATTTTGTTTTTAATTCCAAACAACTGACATAAAGGAAACAATGTCACTGTCCGAATTTACCCAACTTGACCCTATCCTCAAAATTAAGGTCTGGCCAAGTTGATAAAAAGTGCTGTCATTCATTATTTCAAGCCAAACAACAAAGCGTTGACCTTCCAATAAGATTCTCTCAGAAATGGGTGGCTCTTGATCAGGTACACTATTTACAAGCAGTGAACCTGAAAACCACAGTATACACGTTGGTGTGATGAAAGGACAGACAGATGGACAGACAGGATCAACTCTTATTGCCGCTGACTACAGTAAAACACTTATATTTGGCGGCAGCAAAATTTGGCAGTTTTAAGAAATGGACCTTTGGCAGATTTTTATTTTGGTGGATTTGTGATTTCTGAAAATAATAATAACTGTAAATAATAAAATAATCGATGGATGATTGCTACCATTGTCAGATTGTCAAATTAAGTCCAAGTTTGTACATTGTCATTCCTTCATTTATGTGGCTAAATGTATCTTGTTATGCATTTCTTTTTATAAATAAAACTGTTTAAAGCAAAAATATTTTGTGTTGCTTTTGCTTTAATCAACTCGGCTTGGGTACTAAGTACCATGACATGTCGAATAAGTCTTTTCTCACTCTGTTTCCCCCATGTGATTGTTTAAAATCTGATGATGTACTCACACAATTTAATGTGATTGGCCTTGATATAATGGAAGGGACTGAGCTTTATGGTAACTGCAGTTTTTCTTTTCATGATATAGTTTAAATTAGTGGCATTTTAATTTGGCCATTTTCTTCTTCTCTGCCAATATCGCAAAAATAGTTACCGCAAAAAAAAGTGTTTTACAGTATCCTAATGGGAGCATAAATAAGTATGAACCAAGTTCATGAAATCCAACTTTTAGACAAACTCAGCCAAAATGAACTGCCTCCAGTTTTCAGAGCTCTGTCAATTCTTGAAATTCACGATTAAGCTACCAAGGTTTTGCAGAATTTCATAAAGCAATTAAATATACAAACCCTAGTTTCTCGTTCCAAGTTTGTACAGCATACAATCACATCCTTCATTGCCATATTGTATAGGGGTGAACTGGTCCTTGGGAGATTCTGAAAGACAAAAGTACACCTTTTCAGGTGGATCTAGATTTTTGGGATTGTTTTGGAAGGGATAATATTTTTTGGAAGAACGAACATCCTATAGCTGAAATTCCATGACTTATTTAGATATTTGGGGTCATTCTAGAGAGGGGATAATGCCTTCATAGTCAAATAAATACAGTGATAATTCCAATAAGAAAACTGCAGCAAAGCTTCGTGGACAGTTGCTTTCTTTTTACTATCATTATTATTATACATTTCAAGTAATTGTAATTCGGATCTGTTTACAGTACTATAAGGCTGGATGAGTTTAATTCTGTACATAGCTTATATACAGAGTAAACCAACATAGCCTAGTCAAAATGTTTCAAGAGTCTGGCATGCCATACACAGGTAACTAACTACCTACTGTGACAGCAACTTTAAATGACTGGTAAACTCTTATCTCACAACAAAAATGCAATGATGCAGCCATTTAATTATTTAGCTTTAATATAATACTTCTAGCTAATGATTTAATGGATGGATGGATGACTTGCAATTTTACATCCTTTTCAACAGTATTTCAGTCATAGGACAACTGGAGAGTGATAATGGAAGGCTGTGTGCAATGGAACCCCATTTACAGTAGGAAGCTTTCTGGCCTCAAGCAAGGCTTCAACCTAGGTCCACTAGGCCAATGCTTTACCCACTGAGCTACTGGGGCTCGTATCTAATAATCTAAAATCAAAGAAGGTGAATAAATATATCTCACAGTTTTCCACAATACTTAAGAATGGAAAACATTTTTGTGATTTCTAGCTAGCTTTCCCAAGGGAAAAATCCTTTGCTCCCTAAAAGAGCTAATTCCTTATTTAAAGACAAGCCTCCAATAAAACTAGAGACAAACTCTTCACCTCCACAGAACATGATCTCATTCACCTGGAGCAGCAATGATGTACTCACCTTACTAAGGGCAACTGAAGTTAGAATGCTCATAGGTCCCAGAACCCTGAAATTACAAAATGATGTACCATGAAACAAGATATGTGACAGTGCCTGGGATTTTGAGCCTTGTGGAGGTGCGACGTTGACGTCACGAAACGTGAAATGAAAGTGACGTCATAAAATTTTGCACATAAAGTTAATTGTATCTCCGCTCACTGACTAAATTTCAAAGCGTCACCTGAAAGGAGTGATTCAAGATTTCTATCGGCGTGTTTAATTTTCTTTATCTACACTCTTTTAAGAATGTTCGCATTATGGATCTTTAAAAAGCGATGTCACGAACCAGAGTTATAAAGGTTCATCCAGCTAGTATGTAGATTGTATCCAATCAGTGAAATGAAAACAAAAAATCAGGGTGGTGTGAATTTTGTTTCCTTTTGCAGTAAACCTTAGCGCTGTTTTTTTTGTGCTTCTCACAATCTATTCTGGAAGCACTAATAAATATGAAAATGTTAAAAATAAAATTTCCGATTTTCGCTCCATAAGGCTCAAAATGCCAGACACTGTCACATATAATGACGGATGGACAAAGAATATGAGCCACATCAAGTGACTTCCAACAATGTGGCAGTTTTGTCATGTGACATTCTGATAATCCTCATCATTTACACTGGGTCTATAGAGGGCCCTTTGTTAGCTGGTATAGTTTGAGCCAAAGCTATAGATTGCTGATGTGACAAATGAAGGCTCTGACCAGACTGCAAAGTGCAGTCTGATCAGAGCCTTCACTTGTCACCAATGCCACATTGTTTGATCTCAAAGCATGTGAGCCAAGCAGTTCTGGAGAAGAAGATTTTAAAGTATATTTTATTTTTTAACCCAAGACCTCCCGCCTTAGGGTCATTTTGGACCTTAGGGTCCCTATTTGAACAAACTTGATAGAGGTACACTAAATGAAGGCACTAAATGAAGGCTTCAGCTACATTGCACAGATTTGCAGACTGATTTGACTCCTTTCTGTTCACAGCACAAATTACCAATTAAAGTCCCAAAAACATAGTTGAATTTGCATTCAATAGATCCAGATGAGGCGGCTCATCTGGATCTCCCTTGTTTGCCATCTACTCTTTGAATTCTCAATACGACAGCGCTTAGATGCAATATCTTTTAATCATATAGACATAAATTTTGTTGTCTGCCCTTTGGTATGCTGATCTAGCGATCTCAGTTTCAAATCCAGCTGGAGACAGAATTCTTTCTAACCATAGACAGGGTTCAATTGCACACAGCCTTTCATTATCACCTCCCATCATCCTGATATGTATTGTTAAGAAAGATGAAAATCACATATCTTCCAACCATACCTATATCATGCTTCTGCTGGTCACAGCCGGGCAACAACAGAATGGATACATGTATATGGTGACATTGCACAGATGCCAATGCTGGGATGACAACAATACCTAAACAATAGCTCTTCCAGTATTTTCACAAACACAAGCTTCACTTCTAAAATGTTTTTCCCTTTCCAAAACAATTGCAAATATCTGCATCCAGCTGAGACAAGACTGATCTACATTTTTGGGATTGTTTCAGAAGTGAAAACCCCATATAAAAGCAAAATTTCATAAAGCTGATTTTAAGGTATCTGGGATAATTTTAGCAATGGCAAAATAACACCATTTTATAGCCGAATAAAATGACACAAAGATAGCAAGACATCTGATTACCTGCAACCAAGTCCCACTACATGGTTAAACGCTTCACCTTCAAAGAGATCAAAGATATAAACAGTGTTCTTTTCTTTCTGGGCAACTTCAAGACATTCATCTTGTGTAAACCACACTGGTTCAAAGTTCTGGTCTTTGAATACCTGCATAAGAAAACATAAGAAAAGTTTTTACCATATTCCATACTTACCTGGCTTTAAAGCAGACTTTTCTCCCATTAAAGCAACCCCTGAATCTAGTCTTTGAATTCTCAATATCATATAGCTTGGATATCACATTTTTCAAAAATTTTGCTAAAGTAAATGAGCCGCAACACAATAAAACCAACAAAGTGGCATGTGCACCCAGTGAAAAGTCAGATTGGCCTGGGCATGCACTAAGTCTGATTAGACTCTTCACTGCGTGCTTAAAGGGGTAGCTCAGAGTCTAAGCTAGCTCCATTGGGGACAGCCAAGCCTCTGATCAAACTGGGCAGATGCCCAAGCTGATCTGAGTCTTTGATGTGTGCATGTGCCACTTTGGTGGTTTTGCCGTGTTGTGGCTCAAATTTTGTTGTCAACTATTTTGCCGTTGTCAGAGCTATGCAAGATCAGACTGCTTCAATAGAAATGCTGTTTGATCCAGACTATTAGCAATGTAGGTTTAATAATCTACTAGTTAAAGACTGACATGCATTAACATGCTTTAGGGAGAAGAACTTGATAAGCATATCGCTTCCGTTCTAATCCCATAGCTTGTACTGATATCTTACTTGTTCATGTATGTATATATGTAGTGTTGTCCCGATAGTCGCTGAACATCGAAAACTAATCGTTCAGGCTCACGTCGGCGACAATCGATTGTAATTTTGTGACTATCGATTGTAAACAAAGTCATTAGGTCAAAAACGTCGCACAGACCGTTTGGTGAGTTTCGGTTCATATCTGGTTGTTTTGTGCATTTAAAGGGAAGTAATCCAAACACAACTGTCATGGCGTCCTAATAAGAATCAGAGCCGGACATGGAGCTTTTTTCCTATACAGGGAAGAGCAAATCCCGATTTGGGGTTTATTTTTGCTTCAGAAAGATACAAGAGGGACCAGACACAAAATCTAACCTGGATATGACATCTGTCATATGCATTTTATGCAAAAAACATACGCAAATAAAGGTTGTGTATTGATACCCCCCACCCACTCTGGATTATATGAAAACGAAACAAGCGTTTTGAGACTTTGACCATTACAACCTTTGGCTAAAAGTTTGAGATTGCTATTAATAACATATATAGACCCTGATTCCAAATAGTACTTAGCTTTTACTGATTTTAAAAAAGTACAGATGGTTACACTTTCAATTTTTGGTCATCTATAAGGCCTCTAAGAGGGGCAGGTTTAGTGACTTCTTAGTTGTCTCAATGTATACTGCATAAGGACCTATCTGAAAAGGTGAATACTTTGAGAAGAAAGATTTTACCAACAATGGCAACTGTATCTGTTGTTATTGTCAGTCAGTGCTGGCAGAAATAAAAGAAAAAAAATATATATATACAGTACTGATATGGCCATCTAAGATAGCATTATAGTGCATAGGTATGTTGCCCTCATCTGTCACAAGATTCAGCTGCTAGCCTGTATGATCACATTCACTGCTTTCTATCTGCCTATGAAATATGTCTGGCACAAAATTAGTTGATGCCAAAGGAGCAATGATGTCTAATGCTCTTTCCTGTGCATTATGCTCTTTATTTTGGTGGATAAGTACAGATTTAGACTTTTCTGGCGCATTAGCTATCATTATATATTGGTTGACTTGGCTGACAGGATATCCGATTGTACAATCGATAATCAATCGGTTTAACTCTTCCGATAATCGATTGTGATTTTCCAGTCCGATTCCCAACACTATATATATGTATGTTAACTGAATAAGCTAAATAAATATACTCGCCAAAATAAGTTCTGCCGCAATTTTAATTGTGATATTGACGAGTTCAGAAATATAATTTTTGAACTATTTTGCTTTCAGTTGGTTGCCCAAACATGTGTCCATCAAAAGTTTTTAACATTTTAATTTCCTGTTTGCATGAACAAAGTTACCTCGCATAACCAGTAAACAATAGAAACTGAGACTAGGCGTATACTGCGCAGGCGCAGTACCGTTTTATCTGTCTCGTTTAATTCATGAGAACCCCTACAATTCAAAAACATCTAAATCAAAACCGAACAAACTTTCAAATGGCGAAGATTGCATCTTAGAATATACAAGACCTTGAATTACCTCCCTTGGAATAAAAACAATTAAAGCTTAATCCGGATTATTTCAACTGATTTCGATTTGATTAAAATTCTCCAGTGGGAACACAGTATAAATTATAGTATGCATATAAGGTGTCCCAATGCTTAGGGAAATTATGACAAACCCCACCACTCTTCTGCAGCTCTGCAAAAAAAATCATCCTAAATTTCTGGCTGAAGCTCCAAAAGTTACCTTAAAGGCCTGATTCAGAACTTCTTCCACTTCTTGAAGACCAGACACTTTCACACAGCGAAGTTTCAGAGCCATTCTATGCTGAATGAACCTGTAAGAGAACAGAATTATGCCATAATGGTGTAGGGAGTCACCGCCATATTTTAAAAGGAAGACAGCTTTTGTGTCTTCCTGTTTGCCCCCATGGATGCTGCAGCCCTACCGCAAAGTCTATTCTTAGGCCAAGAAAAAAAATAGTCATGTTTCCGATGACCAGACCAACCCTTATGTTTAACCGCCAACCCTAAAACTTTTTTTCCAGTTGTAGCTGAAAAAGATAATCAGTTGTGGTCTATTATGGCCGGTTCAGTCTTTTTTCAGTAGTTAGCAGCACCTTTCAAAATGGCTGCACCTATGGGGAAGAAAATGACTGAATCAAATTGTTTCTTCTTGCATTTAGCTGACAGATTTTTAAGTATGAGAGGAGGTAGTTGGGACCTGGTGGGGTAAAATGAAAAAAAAAAAATAGATAAAAAGAAAAGTTTTGCAGCACTACTGACCCTAATTTTTTTGGCATGTCATCAGAAACATGACTATTTTTTCTTGGCCTTAAAGCAAAGGGTTTTCTCCAATGGCAAAAGTGGTCTTTAGGGATGAGTCATTTATTATCAGGTGGGGGTGGATGAGGGGGTGAGGCTGGTTGTGTTCAAGCTGGCAGGGAGACCATGACTGCTGTTTTAACAGAGATCTGTAACAGGATCTGGAGAACAAAAGAATGGCCTACCCTATGGACTCAGTCGCTGATTATTACACTCCCTAGAAAGGGCAACCTAGTCATGCTGACAGTCATCTTGAGCAGGGTTAAGCATTAAGCCCCAAGCCCAAGAGATAATCGCCCAAGAATAGGCTGGGTTCAGAGCTGGAAGGAGCACCACAGAACAGATCATCAAGATGTCAAGAAATGGAAAAGTTCACAAAATTAGGACTCTCCATTTTGGGAGTGTGGTGAACCAGAGACCGTACAACATTTCATAGAAGATTGCTCAAGGTTTGAGGATATGAGACAGATTAAGAGTGAAGCTTCAACAGGAAACAGGAATCATGGATTTCTCGGCCAGACTTTTTTCTACATACAGATAGAGATGAAAATGAAAAAGCTTTTGAAAATATCATAAACACAACTTTTGAGCAGTATAATACACGAAACCAAAAGATTTAAAATAACTGTTCAAAACACCCCGAACTAAGCATGCGCACAACAATACAATCAGGGTTCAATCTAGAAATTCAATATTTTGAAAAGGGGCCACCAGTTTTTTCAGAGGGGCCACCAGTTTTTTTATGACCAAATAACCAGGATTTTGGCATTTTGAACACCCAATTACTTCTAACTTACCATAGAACAGCAGAAAAATGCGTTATTTTTGTTAGATTGCTTTATACAGATGTTTTTCACATCGCCATGACAAAGCCAGTGAAACGGAGGCTTTTGTAGCGTCTAATTTTGAAATTATTTGCATAGGATTTCTCAGCTTTTTTCACCATTTGATTGTTTTTCATCATTGGTGTCTTCCAATTTCTTCGTTCTCGCTTACTGGTGGAATTTCCGCGGCGTCAACAGAAAAGAAATCACCCATATTCATTTCTGTGTTTGATATGTTGCCGACATGTTTAGAGTAGCTGGTTTCCCTCCCATTCGTTAATGCGCCGTAAATAAATTGATATCCGGTTACCAGCAGACCTGTTTACTCTCAGACTTCGTCATGTGTAGTGAGGAAGGCAGCTAAGCATATTTTGCAGTACTTATGTGTAGTCCAGGCATGTGGTAGTTGGATGGGGGTGGGTTGTTGGTTGAGGGGGATGGGGATACGTCCAAAAATCACAGGAAAAGGACAGGAAAAGGACAGAAAAACTGGATTGGCAATCTTGCGTAGTTGCAGATGGTCAAAACGCATAGCGTATCTTTAAGCCAAAAAGCATAAAAAATACGCCAAAATCGTAGTCGTAAACAGGTCTGTACCAGTCATGCTCTCTGAGTTGTTGGAACCCTTTGCGCTCAATTTTCAATACCGAGGAAAACGTCTTCTAACACCGACTGGCTAACAGCTATACTGCTGAAGATAAGTTATGCCGGCGCACAACGAAAATGGAAAAGCGACCATGCATTGGATTTCGCGCCAGTCCGGCGCATTGGATTTTCAAAAACGGACCAAGGACGTTCAAAGCGCGCCATTAGCGCAAAAACGCAGCCTAGATTGAACCCTGTACAATATGAAATACCGGAGAGAATTTTACAAAGAAGATATACGGTAGTTCTTCTAAAATTTCGCACAGAAAAAAATAATTATTTTATTTGCTGTCCGAAATTTTAGAAATTACGATTTCGTATTTTTGTCAGTGCTCAATTTTAGAGTTTGTACATTACGGTATTTCGGATACAGCAGGAACAGGTTATATCAAAGTGCACTATGCGAGAATAAATTATATCTCTCGGAAGGTCACAGTAGGAACCTCGTTAACAAGTACTTATCTTCACCGCAGGTGTAATCCCAAAATGAAAGAAAATCATGTCAGTCTAAATTGGCCTAATTTTAATAATCGACAGACCGTACATGTTCAAGAGAAGGACAGAAGCCGTCGTGAGCCACTCAAGACAGATCAGGGGGAAAAATATCTTGTTCCCAACATGAATAACAAGGGTTTTCGTTCAAATTTGAGAGGTTGCGCTAAACAAGAGGACCAATGGTCCTGTAGCTCACCTGCGATCTTACTGTCAACAGACACATTTTGTTACTTCACTCATTTGTTACAAACCTTAAACCAGTGGTTTTAGATGAGTGCAGATTTTGAAGTCAAACAAGTCCAATACAGCTGTGAAGTTATACTGGTAACAAACAGACTTGGGGTCGAATACTTTCAAAAGTATTCGAATACAAATACAAATACTTTGAAATTTAAGAATACAGAATACAAATAAAAATACTTTTTTTATGAATGTATTCAAATAACAAGAGGGCCATGGTGGCCCTGAATCGCTCACCTGAGCATTAATCAGTTCACTGGCTCTGGTGAAGATTTATATGAGTTTTTACCATACTAACATTTGACCTAGTTTTTGACCCGGCATGACCCAGTTTCAAACTTGGCCTGGATATTGTAAGAATAAACATTCTGACACAGTTTCATTGAGATTGGATAGAAACTGTGCCCTCTGGAGGGTATACAAGGTCGTTCTTATATTTGACCTAGTGACCAAGTTTTTGACCCGACACGACCCAGTTTCAAACTTTACCTGGATTTCATTAAGATAAACATTCTGACAGAGTTTCATGAAGATTGGATCAAAACTGTGCCCTCTAAGGTGTACACAAAGTTTTTCTAAGATTTGACCTTGAGCCGACGTGACTCAGTTTCATAGGGGGCTTAGATATACGGACAATAAACATTTTGACATAGTTTCAAGAAGATTGGATCAAAACTATGCCTTCTAGTGCTTACACAACGTTTTTCTAAGATTTGACCTAGTGACCTAGTTTTTTTACCCGACATGACCTACTTTCAAACTTGGCCGAGAGTTTATGAAGATAAACATTCTGACAAAGTTTCATAAAGATTAGATCAAAACTGTGTCCTCTAGAGCGTACACAAGGTTTTTCTATGATTTGACCTAGTGACCTAGTTTTTGACCCGACATGACCCAGTTTCAAACTTGTCCTACGTATTATGAGGATAAACATTCTGACAAAGTTTCATGAACTTTGGATCAAAACTGTGCCTTCTAGAGCGCACGCAAGGTTTTTCTAAGATTTGACCTAGTGACCTAGTTTATAACTCGACATGACCCAGTTTCAAACTTGGCCTAGAGTTTATGGAGATAAACATTCTGACAATGTTTCATAAAGATTGGATCAAAACTGTGTCCTCTAGAGCGTACACAAGGTTTTTCTATGATTTGACCTAGTGACCTAGTTTTTGACCCGACATGACCCAGTTTCAAACTTATCCTACATATTATGAGGATAAACATTCTGACAAAGTTTCATGAACTTTGGATCAAAACTGTGTCCTCTAGAGCGTACACAAGGTTTTTCTATGATTTGACCTAGTGACCTTGTTTTTGACCCGACATGACCTACTTTCAAACTTGGCCGAGAGTTTATAGAAGTAAACATTCTGACAAAGTTTCATAAAGATTAGATCAAAACTGTGTCCTCTAGAGCGTACACAAGGTTTTTCTATGATTTGACCTAGTGACCTAGTTCTTGACCCGACATGACCCAGTTTCAAACTTGTCCTACATATTATGAGGATAAACATTCTGACAAAGTCTCATGAACTTTGGATCAAAACTGTGCCTTCTACAGCGTACACAAGGATTTTCTAAGATTTGACCTAGTGACCTAGTTTTTGATCCGACATGACCCAGTTTCGAAGTTGGCCTAGAGTTTATAGAGATAAACATTCTGACAATGTTTCATAAAGATTGGATCAAAACTGTGTCCTCTAGAGCATACACAAGGTTTTTTCTATGATTTGACCTAGTGACCTAGTTTTTGATCCGACATGACCTACTTTCCAACTTATCCTAGATTTTATAAGGATAAACTTTCTTATTAAGTTTCATGAACTTTGGATTAAAACTGTGCCTTCTAGAGCGTACACAAGGTTTTTCTAAGATTTGACCTAGTGACCTAGTTTTTGACCCGACATGACTCAGTTTCAAACTTGGCCTAGAGTTTATGGAGATAAACATTCTGACAAAGTTTCATAAAGCTTGGATCAAAACTGTGTCCTCTAGAGCGTACACAAGGTTTTTCTATGATTTGACCTAGTGACCTAGTTTTTGACCCGACGTGACCCAGTTTCGAACTTGTCCTATATACTATGAGGATAAACATTCTGACAAAGTTTCATGAACTTTGGATCAAAACTGTGCCCTCTAGAGCGTACACAAGGTTTTTCTAAGATTTGACCTAGTGACCTAGTTTTTGACCCAACATGACCCAGTTTCGAACTTGGCCTAGATTTTATGGAGATAAACATTCTGACAAAGTTTCATAAAGATTGGATCAAAACTGTGTCCTCTAGAGCGTACACAAGGTTTTTCTATGATTTGACCTAGTGACCTAGTTTTAAACCCGACGTGACCCAGTTTCGAACTTGTCCTAGATACTATGAGGATAAACATTCTGACAAAGTTTCATGAACTTTGGATGAAAACTGTGCCCTCTAGAGCGTACACAAGGTTTTTCTAAGATTTGACCTAGTGACCTAGTTTTTGACCCGACATGACCCAGTTTCGAACTTGGCCTAGATTTTATAAAGATTAACATTCTGACAAAGTTTCATAAAGATTGGATCGAAACTGTGCCCGCTAGAGTGTACACAAGCAAAAGTTGACGGACGTCCGGACGGACGTCCGTCCACACGGACGACGGACATCACGGTATCCTAAAAGCTCACCCTGAGCACTTCGTGCTCAGGCGAGCTAAAAATACAAATACTTTGCAAATGTATTTGAATACATTTGAATACTTATCTGACAATAAAAACAGAAATTTCATTAACCAATAGTTTATGCTGAACTATCATATCTCCAATGGTCCGGAATCTAGAGGTATTACTAAATCAAGATAATTTCGATTACAAGATTCTTTCTTTTGACCTGTCCTAGATATCATCATATCTATTTTAGGAACCTTATATTTCTATGTACAACTGGATATCTTTTTATGTTTGCAAATTTGCATTTTTGGTGTAAGGTGACTTAGTTTTCATATTCCAAAGCTGGATATCTTCATACTAGTTTGAATAGAATATGCTTCTTATCTGTGACTTATCCTGGATAACTTCAGAAGCCAGTTGATCTGGATCTACACTATTTGTCATTTTGATTCTAAATATATAGCAATAAATTGCATCAAATTCAAAGTAATCATAGCATTTTAATCTATTCAACAGGTTAAGGGCAGTGTCTGTACAGGGTATGAGATTGGGCATTTGTTGTGATTTTCATTTCTGTTTCAAATTATGTTGGGCTGAAATTAAGATGAGATCATAATTGTGTATTGTAATTTTTGAGAAACAAGTGTCAAAGAGTTGTACAATTGCTAATAGTTGTAAGTTCTGTGCCTAGTCCCTATTTAATACTGTCCTGGGGCAATCTACTAACAGATGACATATACATATGAGCCAGTCTCTGTGAAAACCGGGCTTAATGACATAAGAACAAAAAATCAATTAATTGTACCACTGAAAGGTATGACCTTTTCTAAACATTTCCTGAAAATTTGAGATGGTTACCATTATTTATTACTGAGATATAGACTTTAGAAGCTAACAGGTAGTGCAGTTTCTTTATGTGACGTTATTAACCTCATGCACGTATGTTTTGTCGTCAACGTCACTACGTTTGTTTGAACGCGCTTTCTGTGCTTGTTACACAAAATAGCTCGGACAAAAAGTGTGTTTGCTCATTTTCAATATGTATATCATAGTACACAAATGACAATTTGCATGACTTAACAGTCCTTCTCAAATGATAGGCCTTTATGATGGTATACCATCTGTTTTCAAGACTTTGGGGTTACCGTGGAATAAGTGTTGTCATGGCAACATATGTCATATTTATGACTGGATTTTGTCTGAATTCATGGGCTTTCTGTTGTATCTCAACACCTAAGGTATTTTCATGGAAATAAATAGAGGTCCGAAAAATCATTAATTTTGATGTTTTTCATCCGTTCACAACATAATTATTACGTAATGTCATTAAGCCCGGTTTTCACAGAGAACGGCTCATATATATATATATATTATATTTGCTAACTTGGAAGTTTAACCTTATGTCAGATGCCTAGTGCCATAAAAGAGATCTTGACTAACAGTGTTAACCAAGATCAGACACTGTAGAGTGCAGCATATGATCAGGGTTTTCAATAATGGCATCAAAGCAGTCAATTAATAAAATTAATATTCTTTGATCTCTTCTATGTATTGTATTTACCTTTGAGGTGTAGTCTTCAAAGTTCCTACACTAGCATTCTTGGACTTTAGTCACATCAATCCCATAATTAATGTAATTTTATGCATCAATGTTTAAAGTGTCCTTAAAATGGCAAAAGTATTCATAAAGTATTCATAAAAGTATTCATGAATACATGAAATTAGCAATGTATTCGAATAAAAATACAAATACTTTTATTCTAAGAAATCCACGAATACAGAATACTTTATGAATACTCAGAAAATGTATTCGAATAGTATTCGAATAAGAATACAGAATACGATTACCCCAAGTCTGGTAACAAACTGGTTAACTAGAAATGTTTTTCAGAGAAAAACTGATGTCCCCCCACCAGCCCATTTCCCATCTCCTCTAATGAATAAAAAGCCTGAACAAGTAAAATATCTAGACAAGTTTGGTGAAAATCCATCCACTGGTTCTTAAGATATCCTACATAGATGACTATGACCTTGAACATGAGGTCAAGGTCACCAAAATCAAATCACCTCTTAAACTTGTCCAAATGATGTATCCATGCAAGATTGGTGAAATTCCATCAATTGGTTCAGGAGATATAGTGGGTACAAGAAAATGTCATGTAAGTCCTCCAGTGACCTTGAATATGAAATCAAGGTCACCAAAATCTAATCAGCTCTTAAACTTGTCCTAATGAAGTATGCATGCAAGTTTGGTGAAGTTCCATCCATTGGTTCAGGAGATTTAGTGGGTACAAGAAATTGTCATCTAAGTCCTCCAGTGACCTTGCAAATGAGGTCAAGGTCACCAAAATCTGATCAGCTCTTAAATTTGTCGCAATGATGTATCCCTGAAATTTTGGAAAAATTCCATTCATTGGTTCAGGAGATATAGTGGTTACAAGAAATTGTCATCTAAGTCCTCCAATGACCTTGAAAATAAGGTCAAGGTCACCAAAATCTATAAACTTCTTAAGCTTGTCCCAATGATGTATCCATGCAAATTTGGTGAAATGCCATCCATTGGTTCAAGAGATATCACTGGTACAAGAAATTTTCATCCAAGTCCTCCAGTGACCTTGAAAATGAGGTCAAGGTCACCAAAACCTAATCACCTCTTAAACTTGTCCCAATGATGTATCCATGTCAGTTTGGTGAAATTCCATCCATTGGTTCAGGAGATATAGTGGGTACAAGAAATTGTCATCTATGTCCTCCAGTGACCTTGAAAATGAGGTCAAGGTCACCAAAACCTAATCACCTCTTAAACTTGTCCCGATAATGTATCCATGGAAGTTTGGTGAAATTCCATCAATTGGTTCAAGAGATATCGCGCATACAAGAAATTGTCACCTATGTCCTCCAGTGACCTTGAAAATGAGATCAAGGTCACCAAAATCTAATCAGCTCCTAAACATGTCCCAATAATGTATCCGTGCAAGTTTGGTGAAATTCCATCCATTGGTTCAAGAGATATCGCGCATACAAGAAATTGTCATCTATGTCCTCCAGTGACCTTGAAAGGAGGTCAAGGTCACCAAAATCTAATCAGCTCTTAAACTTGTCCCAATTATGTATCCATGCAAGTTTGGTGAAATTGCATCCATTGGTTCAAGAGATATCGCGCATACAAGAAATCTGTCACAGGGACGCCGACGCCGACGCCCGGGATCCGCACTGAAAACAATATGTCCCCCCTCACCTTTGGTGGGGGGACATAATAAAGGAGGTCACTAGGGCACCATGTCCTAAATTACATCGAAATAAATTTTTTGAACAAAGACTGAATCAAAACTGTGCCCTCTAGAGTGTACTCAAGGTTTTTCTCATATCTGATTTAGTGACCTAGTTTTTGACCTGACAAGACCAACTTACAAACCTGTCCCAGATTTCATAAAACTGAACAGTCTAGCTGTTTAAGCTTCATGAATTGGATAAAAACAGTGCCCTCTAGAGTGTACACAAGATTTTTCTAAGATTTGAGGTAGTGACCTAATTTTTTACCTGCACCGCTTTCATCTGAATAGCACCACTGGGAATTCTACGTGTACACGGATAAAGGGTAACTGTTCGTGTATATGTGGTAAACGTTTACAAAATTTACATATCATTTAACCGAACTTGAACACATGGTAGACCGCCAACATAACCAAATGTCTTAGAGTCTTCAGTATTAGTCTATTTTAATGTACTTGACGCCGTCCTCGGAAACATCTAAATCTTCATACTCTAAATTCTGCGTATTCTTATGCAAACTATACAAGAATACTGTTTCATCATAATCGGTAACTAGTTTTAGACATTGCTGAAAGGAAACTTTGCAGACAGCACATGCGGTGTAATTGAAAAATTCGGCCTACCTGTTTGTCACAGAAAAAGGCATACCGAGAAGGCTAGATAATTGTACTGACAGACAGAAAGAAGGCACTAGAGCTATGACAATGTTTTCTAAAAATAGCCACTGTGACCTTGACCTTGACCTTAGAATGCTGAAAAGCGAACTTGTTTAAGATATTGTCATACTAAACATTTGTGTGAAGTTAAATCAAAATCGGTCCATAAATGAAGTCGCCAGTGCGATGACAAAGTTTTTTGTAAAACAGCAACTGTGACCTTGACCTTAGAACGCTAAAACATGAACTTGTTCAAGATATTGTCATACTAAACATTTGTGTAGTTGGTCCATAAATGAAGTTGCCAGAGCGATGACAAAGTTTTTCTAAAAATAGCAACTGTGACCTTGACCTTAGAATGCTGAAACGCAAACTTGTTCAAGATACTGTCATACTAAACATTTGTGTGAAATTAAATCAAAATTGGTCCGTAAATGAAGGCGCAAGAGTGATAACGAAGTTTTTCTAAAAATAGCCACTGTGACCTTGGCCTTGACCCAGATAGATGAAATGCAAACTTGCCAAAGATATTGCCATACTTATCACTTGTGTGAAGTTAAATCAAAATTGGTCCATAAATGAAGGCGCTAGAGCGATGACAAAGTTTTTCTAAAAATAGCCACTGTGACCTTGACTTTGACCTTAGGATACTGAAACATGAGCTTGTTCAAGATATTGTTGTGCTAAACATCTGTGTGAAGTTTTAATCAAAATCGGTCCATAAATGAAGGCGCTAGAGGGATGACAAAGTTTTACTAAAAATAGCCACTGTGGCCTTGACCTTGACCCCAGAAGGCTGAAACTCGAACTTGTCCAAGATATTGTCATACTCATTACTTCTGTGAAATTAAAATGAATTCGGTCCACAAATGAAGGTGCTAGAGCGATGACAAAGTTTTTCTAAAAATAGCCACTGTGACCTTGACCTTACGACGCTGAAATGCAAATTTATTCAAGATATTGTCATACTAAACATTTGTGTGAAGTTTTAATCAAAATCAGTCAATAAATGAAGGTGCTAGAGGGATGACAAAGTTTTTCTAAAAATAGCCACTGGGACCTTGACCTTGATCCCAGAACGCTGAAACGCAAATTCATCCAAGATATTGTCATACTAATCATTTGTGTGAAATTACATCAAATTAGGTCCACAAATCAAGGGGCTAGAGCGATGACAAAGTCTATGAGAAAATATTTTATCGCTCAAGGGCAAGTAACTCTGAAAAGAAGGATCCAACCTGGCCAAAATTCGAACTGGTCCGAGATGTTTTGGCTGTCCTGGATATCTGCAAGTTACACGAAGTTGCGATCAAAAATGAAGAAGCTAGGGCCCAGACAACATTTTCCCCATTATAAGTCTATGGGAAAATATTTTATCGCTCAAGGGCAAGTAACTCTGAAAAGAAGGATCCAACCTGGCCAAAATTCGAACTGGTCCGAGATGTTTTGGCTGTCCTGGATATCTGCAAGTTACACGAAGTTGCGATCAAAAATGAAGAAGCTAGGGCCCAGACAACATTTTCCCCATTATAAGTCTATGGGAAAATATTTTATCGCTCAAGGGCAAGTAACTCTGAAAAGAAGGATCCAACCTGGCCCAAATTCGAACTGGTCCGAGATGTTTTGACTGATCTGGATACCTGCAAGTTACATGAAGTTGTGATCAAAAATGAAGAAGCTAGGGCCCGGACAACATTTTCCCCATTATAAGTCTATGGGAAAATATTTTATCGCTCAAGGGCAAGTAACTCTGTAAAGAATCGTCCAACCTGGCCCAAATTCAAACTGGTCCGAGATGTTTTGGCTGTCCTGGATATCTGCAAGTTACACGAAGTTGCGATCAAAAATGAAGAAGCTAGGGCCCGGACAACAGTTTCTCCATTATAAGTCTATGGGACCTTTTTGTTGCCATGGTAACCACAGTTTTAAACCAATCTGAACCAAAACTATATGCAATCAATCCCCCACCCCAACCATGCTACACATAAAATTTGATCAAGATTGGCCAGCTACTTTAGCAGATATTAATGCTTAAAAGTGTGAACAGACGACGGACGACGTACGACGGACCAACCCTATACTATAAGCTCACCTTGTGAGCCTTCGGCTCAGGTGAGCTAAAAAGGGCAGTTTGGTATGTAACAGAACCATCTGCCGCATTTTAGAAACATTTTTGAGTAATGACAAATTTCATTTCTATCTTTTCCGCTGTAACGCCAATGTAACTTTGATACTTCGCATGATACTTTTTTTCAAACGCGTTTTTGCATGCGGTATACGATTCAATAAACATATTGCGACCTGTACGTGACAGCTGACACGTGGCTAAATCTCGTTAAGTGCCAGTCCGGCAATACACACCATTTATACCGGCACTAGAATTTGACAATCTCATGTACGCAAGTGAGTGACGCGTTCTTAGAAAAATTGTATACAGGCGTATTTTTGTCCTTCCAGTATGGATGCAACCTGCGCAAGTGCAGACCTAGCGTCAATCACAGGACGAACTGTGAATGCCCCAACCACAATGCGCATGTGCGCAAGCAATCCTGGGCATGCGCAAATGTAAAAATATATTTAAAAATGCTATGGTTAATACAAATAAAATTTTTCACCCAAGGTAATTTGATAAGAAAAAAGAAGATGCTTTTCCAGTTCGAAGAGAATTCTCGATGAAAATTACCTTGACATTATTTGCCAAAATAGATCAGAGTCTTACGAGATGACATGAAAAGCCTGTGTGTCGGCACAGGCTGGTCAGTGCAAAAATGTCCCATACACACTGCGCATGTGCGCAGGCTCTCCTGGGCATGCACAGTTGTAAATATACAAGTCGCCCAAGGGCAACGATCGCTCACCTGCCAGAATATGCTCAGGTAAAGTGGCCAAAATGTAAGCTTTGGGCTCAGGTAGGCTAATACCAAGGCTGTAATTATGCCCCCAACTTCGAAGAAGTTGAGGGGGCATATTGCTTTGGGCTTGTCCGTCCGTCCGTCCGTTCGTTCGTTCGTTACGTCCGTCCGTAACACTTTGGGTATGCTCTGTAACTTAGGAACTGTAAAGGCTGGGGTCTTGATATTTCATAGGTGGATAGGTAATAAAAAATTAGTGAACCCGTAGTTTTTTTCTTTTCCGTCAGCCATGTACTTTCAGAATTATGCCCCTTTTTCGAAAAATCAAATGTAAGTTTGTTAGCAAAATTTTGGAAAAAGTATTTGAGCTAGGTTATTCATATTTGGCATACTGGTAGGACCTAAGGTGTAGATCACCTGATTAAGTTTTGGGCTAATTTTATAAAAAATTGACTGAATTATGCCCCTTTGTTAACTTTGGCATTTTTCCAACTTTCGAACCGTTTGACCTAGAGACCTGATTTTTGGTATACTTCTGGTATTTGATGTGTTGATTATTTTGATGATACTTACAGTGTGTTGAGTTCACTATTGACAGAGTTATGCCCCTTTTTTATCTTATTTGTACAAAACAGCGTAGGTATGATCCATTACTCAAGAACTGTAACTGCTGGAGCCTTGATAATGCATAGGTGGAGAGACCATAGAAAATAAGCAGACCCGTATTTTATTTCTTCTCCATCGACCATGTAGTTTAAGAGTTATGGCCCTTTTTCGATAAATTAGATTTGAGTTTGTTAGCAAAATTTTAGAAAAAGTATATGAGCTAGGTTGTTCATATTTGGCATACTGGTAGGACCTAAGGTGTAGATCACCTGATTAACTTTTGGGCTAATTTTATAAAAAAAAATGACTGAATTATGCCCCTTTGTTAACTTTGGCATTTTTCCAACTTTTGAACCATTTGACCTAGAGACATGATTTTTGATGTAGTAATAGTATTTGATGTGTTGATCATTTTGATGATAATCAAACTATATTGAGTTCATTATTGACAGAGTTCTGCCCCTTTACGAAAAATAAATGTAAGTTTGTTAGCAAAATTTTGGAAAAAGTATTTGAGCTAGGTTGTTAATATTTGGCATTCTGGTAGGGTTTAAAGTGTAGATCACCTGATTAACTTTTGAGCTAATTTCGTAAATATTTGACTGAATTATGCCCCTTGATTGACTTTGGAAGTTTGTCAACTTTTGAACTTTTTGACCTTGACATTTTGTTTTTGGTATATTGATAGTATTTGATATGTCGATCAATCTAATGATGGTTACGTTATGTTGCATTCATTATTGACAGAGTTTTGTCCTTTTTTCTTGTCTGTACATAATATTTTAGGGTTGGTCTATTACTCAAGAATTGTAGCTGCTTTGGCCTTGATATTTTATAGGTAGGTAGAAAATATTTTCATTGACCTTGTTAGGGTCAGGCATATAGTTGGGGGCATAGTGTTTTACAAACACATTTTCTAGTTCTATATAGGATTGGATGGTGAGTGTGTAAACTGTTCTACTACGGCCACTTCTATAAAATCACTAAAAGACCTTGACCTCTAGTATTCATAGAGGTTGAAGTTGACTGAATTTCCATATCACAGAGCTCAATAGCAACAGAAAAATGCACTTTTTCATCTTTTCCCATTCAAAAGCCTAAGGGACCAAATTTGACCTTGCCATAAAATAGGTCAAGGTCAACCCAAGGTCATCATTTATATAAACTTTGTAGTACTAGAGTCCATGATGCTACATACCAAGTTTCAAGGCAATCAGCCCAGTGGTTCTGGAGAAGAAGATTTTTAAGGTTTCTACCATATGTGGGCATGGTGGCCATCTTGGTCATGTGACCTGGATAAAAAATTTATAAACTTTTGTTTCTTTGAAAATGTTGACGGCGGACGAAGACGACAATGACCTTGACCTTTAGTATTCATAATGGTTGACGATGACTGTATTTCCATATCACAGAGCACAATAGCAACAGAAAAATGCACTTTTTCAGTTTTCCCATTCAAAAGCCTAAGGGACCAAATTTGACCTCTCGGTAAAATAGGTCAAGGTCAACCTAAGGTCATCTTTTATATAAACTTTGTAGTAATGGAGTCCCATACATGTGATGAACTCCCGATGACCATGTGGGAGATTTGGATTTCATTTCAGGGAGATTGAGTTCTCCATCAGGGAGACTTTTTGACGGTAACTTTGATGCGTCGTTTCACATACTTCACTGTATTTTTTTCTTATTTTAAAACAGAACATGAACTATAGCATAGTTTGTTTAGTTTACTTTTGCGTTACTCCCCCCCCCCCCCCAAAAAAAAACTGCTTTCTTTATTTATTATAATTATTCATTTATTATTATATTACTGTTATATCATTATTTTGGTATCTGTCTGGCACAGAATCTAGCTTTTGCAAAAGGGTATACTTGAGAGTTCATACAGATTTGCCTCCCTTGAAATTTCTATTTTCA
The DNA here is from genome assembly GCA_963989385.1 of Ctena decussata. Classification (NCBI taxonomy): domain Eukaryota; kingdom Metazoa; phylum Mollusca; class Bivalvia; order Lucinida; family Lucinidae; genus Ctena; species Ctena decussata. The sequence continues at coordinate 57,474,090 of OZ022504.1, forward strand.
GTTTATCTACTTATCTTCTTTCATAAACAAATAAGTTTTGTTTAAAGGTATTCAGAGTTGTAAAAACTAATAAAAATGTATATAACAATGTTCAAATTCTGTTTTTGACACAAACTATACCCATGCACAAGACAGAAATATCAAAACTTTCATGGGTCACTTTTACACCATTAATGATCAAAGTTTCGGCCATACATAATATAATAATTTGCACTTCGGGGAAAAAATACGCTTGGCGCCCCGTTACTGCGGCTATAGATACGTTCCGCTGAGGTGCGGGGGTAACGTCGATATGAGAATTGAAATATGATGATGCGATGATGGAAAAAATACCTTACGGAGTGTGCGACAAGTTAAGACACCGATCAGCCTGCAGCTCTGTGCAGTCTAAACAGAGTCTTGCATCTATTGTCTATGCGTCTAAGGGAATCCAGGCAGTGAAAACCAGTCTCCGTCTGTACTGCGCATGTTTATTATGTGTAGTTGGGAAACAGGGCTAACGGCTTCTTTTCACGTGACATATCCTCTTTAACACATTCGTCGGTAAACACAGCCCTGTGTTTTCACGGGTCAGTGAGTTTATTAGTGCCCTGAATAATGGGATTAATGTCAACAGACATGATGTGTTTATTGCACAGTCAAAACAATATTTGATGCTGTGAATACACCTGTGGATATCTCCTTACTGGCAGTGAAAAAGGGCATGGCGTTGGAAAAGGGGTATCAGAAAAAAATTATGAAGGGAAAACTCAGCATCCGGGAGATTCTGAAGACTTTCCGGGAGCGCGGGAGATGGGCTTCATTTCCGGGAGACTCCCGGATGATCCGGGAGACATCACATGTATGGAGTCCAAGATGCTACATACCAAGTTTCAAGGCAATCGGCCCAGTGGTTCTGGAGAAGAAGATTTTTTAAGGTTTTTATCATATATGGGCATGGCGGCCATCTTGGTCATGTGATCTGGGTCAAATAAATAAACTTTGGATCCCCCATCCTGTTAAGGCTCCATATGAAATTTGGCTTCAATCGGCCCAATGGTTTCTGAGGAAAAGATATTTGAAAATGTTGACACCCAATGGACAAATGACCTTTAGTCAAGGTCACTAAATGACCTTGACCTCTAATATCCATAGTTTTTAAAATTGACTACATTTCCATATCACAGAGCACAACAGAAACAGAAAAATGCAGTTTTTCAGATTGTCCCATTTAAAAGCCTAAGGGACCATATTTGACCTTGCCATAAAATAGGTCAAGGTCAATCCAAGGTCATCTTTTATATAAACTTTGTAGTACTGGAGTCCAAGATGCTACATACCAAGTTTCAAGGCAATCGACCCAGTGGTTCTGGAGAAGAAGATTTTTTAAGGTTTTAACCATATATGGGCATGGCAGCCATCTTGGTCATGTGACCTGGGTCAGATACATAAACTTTCGTTCCCCCATCCTGTTAAGGCTCCATATGAAATTTGGCTGCAATCGGCCAAGTGGTTTCTGAGGAGAAGATGTTTAAAAGTGTGGACGACGCTGACGGACGACGGACCATGGCTATACTATAAGCTCACCTTGACAGGTGAGCTAAAAAAGGAAATCATGATTAATACAGATATATACGCAAGTGAAATTTTAAATAATATGCCCAAATAGATCAGAGGTATCTTACGGCATGACAAGAAAATCTTGTATGTCGGCACAGGCTGATCAGTGATTCTCTTTTGACATAAACGGTCTGGGAAGCCACAGTCTATGCGTTGGAAACTATCGGTGAATTCCGGAGATTTGTAAGATTGTTCAGTGTTCGCAAATGTTTAGTTGCTAATTGGACATGTTCTAATGTCTTTGAGATACCACATTTCAACAAGGACCGATGTCTGTTTATTTATACGATTGCCGTCGCAGAAACCCGAAGCTGAAACTGTGTATTGTCAAATCAAGGACTCGAGCCATATTGTGCCAGTGGAAGTGCGAACGTTTACTGCAGAGACCTTGCATACAGCTGGTCGGTGTTCTCAGAGTTTGCGCATGCGTTGAGACAGACTTTGTCAGGACAATGTCAATTTAAAAGCTACGACAAAGACGAAATTTTCGTTGTGGCAGTTTGTTTTCTTTTGCAATCCTGGTTTCTCATCTTAGGTTTATGCATCTTTATAAGAAATTATAAGAAAAAAAAATGCCTACGTAGTTTGGCGCACGTGCACATTTCCGCCAAAAAATTGAATTGCTGTGAGAAATGGCGCCTTATCACATGTACGAAAAGCAAAGACCCAGATCTTGCCTGCGCACCCCCGCAACCTCGTTCTCGGTTTAATTTGTAGATTACCATGATAGATTGTTGATGCAGACTGAAACCACACTAATGTGACTGCACAGATGTGTAGGCTGATCAGGGTTTCGCTGTTCGCACTTAGTGTAAAACATATTTTCCAATGCACGGCTCAAATACCAGAAGGATAAAAAGATCCTGACTTACATACCTTTCGCCTCCCGCGCTTTAACGCACGTGCAGATTCACGCTAGAATATATTCGAGCAAAAGTTCTCAGACTTTAAAGTATAAAAAAAAATAGCCGAGATAAGTAAAAACTGAGGTCCCATATTCTTGCTCGAAATTTTAGAAATTCACCTTTTCACTGATCGAAATTTTTGAGAATGTTCAGAAATTATTGTCGGGAATAATTTTAGGTGTCCGAAATTTTAGAGTGTGCGAAATTTTAGAAGGATTACCGTACCTGTGTGAAGTTTACTTAGAAGATATACCTGTGTGAATATACATGACTCTACCTGCGAGATACTTCGGCCATAGGGCTATGAACTGAACTGAACAAGGGGTGTCGATAACTACTACCTGTGGATAATACCTTCTTTCGCTCTAGTCCTTTTTTATGGTGTAATAGTATTCCGGTATTTCTAGTGACTGACTGAAAGTGGGTGGGGTATACCTTGAGAATCATTGCTGGGCTCTTAGGGAAGGAGGTATGGGCGACTTGAGATTTTATGTCCATTTTAAATGTGTCATATCAGTATGCTGGGAGGGTGATGATGAATGGCTGTGTGCAATGAACCCCTCTTTTAATGGTTACATGGATTTTCGCCTTCAGCGAAACCGGTTCATAGCACAATACAATATCCTGGACATAGACCCGGAACCTATCCAGATACGCGGAGACTCAAGAACCAGGGTTAGGTCCAGATTGCAGCAATCCGCAGGAACATCAACAGTCTGCAATAATTCCTTTAGTCCACGAACAAAATGCCATTGGAATCAACTACCTGTCTTTGTCACCGATGCCACAAGTCTAGAAGGGTTCAAGGCTGCTCTTGCCAACTATAGCAGCACCCTCCAGGACAGCGTAAACTGCCCCAGCCCTGTATTCTCGATATTTGCATTATTAAATCACGCGGTAAACGAGATCTCATTTACGCGAGATTTTGAGGTCAGGGGGGTAACTCCGATCAAATCGCATTTCCACTAGAGCTGCAACGATTCACCCAACAACCGATTCGATTTGATTTCGATTTCAGACACCTCGATTCGATTAATTCGATTCGATTCATGATTGATTTTATGCTACCTTAATTCATCATTTTTATCACTTTATTTTGTTATAGTTACACTTCTATTTATCTTTGGGTGCATCTTTGAGCACAGGTTTCTGCGAGTCATCGTTAGACGCCATTTTGATAACCCTACCGATAAGGAAACAAAACACCCGTATTGATTGGATGACCTAATTATTACTGACCAATCGTACGTTACGTTATAAACAGCGTTATAATATTAAGAGTGGGTCTAAAACACGGAATCGAATCGGCCCTTGTGAACCGGATTTTCGATGCATCGAAGTGAATCGTTGCACCTCTAATTTCCGCCATATTACTTCCGTATTTCTTGCTGAAATTACCATCATTATTTATTATAATTAGAAATACTGCACCTTTTTCTTTCTGGTCTTTTTGTCATTTGTTGCTGGTATATCTCTGTTCCGATGAGGTCTTGTGGCAGACTGTTTTGCTGGCCTGTGTGCAAATATTGTTGGCACCTTCAAATAAGCCTCAGGTTTCCTGCTTTTTCGGTGCGTAAATTTACCGGATCGGACTGGAATGGACCCATATTATTCCTATTTCCAGCCGATTTTTTTAGATATTTGGACAAAATCTGTACGGGAAGATTAATTCCAGGCCCTACCTATGACTAACATGCATTAACTTCATTAGGGACCCCCTGATTTCATCTACTGACTTGATACATGAAGATCTACATATTTCCTATGGATGAAATGTTGGCCATGATACTATGGAATAAAAATTCAGGATTTTTTTGTGTTTTTCATTCTCTCTAATTTATGGTAGAAAGATAACAAGATTTTTATATAAGACTGTGTCATTTTAAGATGAAACACATATTCGTGGTTTATTAAGAGGCCTACCCATGGCACAAAATGCTCAAAGAGTATTTTGACTAATATCTCCAATTGATTTTGCGCTAGACGGCATACAGAATACGTATGAATATGAAATATGTTTGTATTTAATAAAAGTATTACAAATATCAACTGAAGACAGGGGAAAACGGATCCGTTCAGGTAATTCAGTCGGTTCCGGTAAATTTAGGCACCCCTGCTTTTTGGATTGGGTGGTTCCTCAAAATGGCAACTGCAAATTCTTGTGTGTTTGCTTGGTTCCCAAGCCTTTGTGACTGTCTTTCCATTAATTTTCACTTATGTAACACGTGAAATTTTAGTAAGCCATGCCTTTTTCAACCATTCTGCTTTTCTGGAATCTACATGTAAAATGAACAAACTGCTCCTTTGGACCGCTCGTGGTTGCAGCCAGGTGCGCAACAGAAGTCATTTTTTCCCATTCTACTTTCTAATTTACACGGAATTTTATTGAGGCTGCATCAAAAAACATTTAATAAACGATTGATCACATAATCAGACTACTGTTTCCTTGATTTGTTTGGTTGCTCATTCTATACCACTATGTGTGCTCCTATGAGGGCCGAAAATTCGTAATAAAGAGCTTGTATCTTGTTTATCAAATTTTACCGTTAAAATTGTCACAAATAATGATGGTAATTTCAGCAAGAAACATGGAAGTAATATGATAATAATTCTGAAAGCTGCCTCCAGCTTATATTAGACTGTAGCGCTTTAACTAATGATATGGATAACCCTGGTCCTGAACAGTTGCAGAGTATAGAATTTCATTGTCAGAGGCTGTGTCATGCTCTTCACTGAGATATAAACTTTTAGCATTGGTTCCAAGACGCCAGAGAACAAAAGCAGTGAAAAAAACTGGTGCTGGGATAGTCTGTGGCACACATTAGCCGGTTTTTACCAAGAATTTTAAAATCAAGTTTAGACTGTAAATAGACTGATAGAGACTACTTAAAGTTGTAAAATAGAGTGGTGGTGGATTCAACCATTTTATCATTGAGTACTGTTTTACTCCAACTGGAGGTGTGCCGAGACCGGCAGAATATCTACACAACAACAATATGGCGAAAATGCGATTTTGTCGGAGTAACCCCCCTGACCTCAAAATCTCGTGTAAACGAGATTTTGTTTACCGCGTGATTTGATAATGCAAATAGGGTCAATACCTAGTTTTAACCTACACACAGATGCTTTTAAACAGTTACTGTTTCATCCCTCAGTTAGGTCAACCTTTACAGTCTAACAAGACTCCTGACCTTATATATCGGAAGACGAAGACGAAACCCAGTGGGCTACCCGGGCTCCAAGTGGGTGGGGTACAGAATTGAAATAAATAATAGGACTTTTACTCTGTTTATGCGAGGCTCTGTCTTCTGATCGTCTATCTAAACAGTTCGGAAAACGTGCAGAAATACACAACAACGTTATACTGGTTCGAAGTGTCGCAATCGCTAGTCATTTTATCAAAATATAAACTTTTTACACAGCGAGTTACCCGCCGTTAACTTAACTCTTCTGTTGGCGGACTTGATTAATGATTAAAGTTGGATCGGGTATGAAACCCGGTACTCGGACAAAACGGACCATGGACAAAACGGACCAGACAAAACGGACCATAGTTAGGACAAAAGGTAACTGGACATCTCGGCCCATAGCAAACTCGGCCCATTGCAAACTCGGACCATAACAAAATCGGCCCACACAAACTCGGCCCATAACGAACTCGGCCCATACATACAGTTTTGCGCCTTGCTTCAATGGTGTTTCTCACTAGTTTAGTTTATCACTTTTATTTTGAAATATGATGTTAATACAGACTCAAAAATGCATTCTTTGAGTCACGGAGTTATCAAAAAAATATGGCGCAACAAAGTCGCTCATGTATACAAACTGGTCCCATACCAAACTTGGTCTCGGAGTTACATATTGATAAACATATCGTAGCAAATGTGTGCATAAATATTCACAGAGACTCCTGGAGGCTGATACTTTGATACTTTTGTACTTTTGGTAGAGAACGAATTCCAATGTTGCAAGGGGGAGGTGAAGGGGAGGGGGTCAAGTCAAATTTCCATGCTACATCCGCCATCCCTATTGGGTAAGCATTAACATATGTGCACAATTTCAAACGGAAGAGAACAAACTTTGAGTCTTCTCAGATGCAAAACTGTCGGCCTGCATGTAAAGAACAATTATTTGTTCGCATAGGGTCGTTTCTTATACATGTCCCTAGTATTACACATCGGAGAAAGGATAAAAGGCAATCTAAATGCAGTCAGCAGTAAATAAATGGAAAAATAAAATGAATCTTTTTGAATTTTATCTTCTATCTAGATATAGCAAGTATACTGACTCAAAAAAGTTCCTATACATGAACCATTGTTTGTTTCCATCTTTACTGTAGAAATAAAACGCTCAGATTTTCATTTCTGCCAGAAAGAGTATTCATTTGTCTTTACAACAGTCCCATTTGATTTGATTTTCTCAAACTCATTATGGTACAAGAATGCCTTAAACACCTCAAGGGTCGTTAATCAGTTTTGCCGAAAAAAATCTTTAAAATTGCTAGATTTAAATGCGTTAAAAATTCTCTACAACGAATAATTTCCCATATCGCCCATGCTACATTGTATTAGACACGTTGGGTGTCAAACCGCAAAACAATTAGGCAAATTCGGCCGCTTCACGTCCAAGAATTAAAACAATCACATAAGGTCCTTCATTTCACAGAAACTGTGTTCAATGCCACTTTCAATAGAAATTCCATAGGAAATTGAAATAGGGAAAACTTTCAGGTGCGTGACTTTTCTTCAATATTCATCATAATGCTAAACAGTGGTAATGATTATAAAGCGAATTTGAAGGAATTACACTAAAAACTTGACAGGCAAAGACAAAATAGCAGTTCGAAAATCTCTATATTTTTTAATTCAAAGAAAGATAATCTGAGACTTTCACTAATTCAAACATCACCTGTAGTGTCTCATTACAGGGTGCGATAAATATTGGGTGTTTTTCAAGGTCAACGCAAATGACCTTTAAGTTGCATAGTCAGTTTTACATGTGCGCATTCGCATTGACAGCTAACATTCCAAAGCACTCCACAAGAATATTGCAAGATAACTCTTTAACGGAAAGGTCTGATTTAAAGAATTTTTTGCGTTCTTTATGGCTGAAAGTCTATTTCATGCTTCAAAAATCTTCTGTATGTACAATATCCACCAGGTGACTCTAAAAGTTAGTTAGAAGTTGGTATCCTTACTTTTTTGAGTCAGTATATATTGAATGATTGTTTAGACATTTTATATATGGGCCGAGTTGTTATGGGCCGACTTTCTTATATGCCCAGTTGATTTGGTTGGCTATATCTTGTTCAACGCTGTTTTCTAAACCTTGTAATTATTATGCACGTCATCTAGATCTAATTATTGGCAGACATTACTGTTCAAATGATAAAGTCCTTTGTGAACGCTGCAAACCAATATCGTTCTACACCTATGGGCCGAGTTTGCTATGGGCCGAGATTGTAATGGGCCGAGTTTGTTATGGGCCGAGATGTCCCGGAATCGGACAAAACGGACCACGTTTCAGAACAAAACGAACCACGTTTCAGGACACAACGGACCACGTTTCAGGAACAGACAGACTTCTCTAGATGACAATCCAGACCATTAGTTGGTGCCAGTTAAAAGATTAAAGAGTACTCAGTATATATCGGTCCGACATATATTTTCGTGGTACTTACATTTCCGTGGTATTCCGAAAATAGCTTTTCCTGACCCAGCGCACCATGTCTATGACGTCATACTTACTGTTTTGACAGACGGTGAATCCCAGTATAATTTTGTCAACAATGAACCACATTGCTACAGAACATGTCTAAATTATATATTTTTCATATTGTCATGTCAATTTAAACCTGTTTTCACTAATGCAGTTTTACATTTATCTTTAAATGACCCAAATATGAAAATACAAAATCATCCGATGCAAACAGGTCAACCTGTCTACTATGGTCTATTTATAGTAACAAAATATGATGACGTGTGATGCAAAACTCCCGCCAAAATTTTTTTCCACCGTGGCAAAAAAGTGTCATGCCTTATATGGATTTTGTATTGTCTTGCAGTGTTAAGGAATAAAGTGGCAATTAGGTAAATGTGATACATTTTTTGTTATTTAAAAATAACAGTTTTAAAGTTTGTTTGGTTTAATAATTAAACAACTATTTGAAATACAAAATACCCTAAAATCAGACATGACTGCACTTTTGGGACATCGTACAAGCAGTTTTTTGGGATACCACGAAAATATATGACGTCATCAGAAAGTGTGGTACTGAGGGTATAAACAAATATGGCGGGTTAACATGCGCTCAGGGGTATTCCCTACTTTATTTATATTGAATAAAAGAATTTTATTCCCCAGATGTCAATGCAGTGTTTATAAGTTATACTAATACCACGAATATATACAACGCAAGGGTAATTACCAAAAAGAATTTTAAGTGACAATCATATGACCTGTTCATGACCTCAACTACCTTTGATTGTCACAACTGTCTAATTGACTAGTTCATACGTTGATAAAGGGGTAATATTGTTTTTACTTTTAAGCATGCAAATTGCTTTATTAGTGTTGCAACTAAAATGAAACATGCTTTCTCAAGTTAACGGAAAATCTGAACGTGGTCCGTTTTGTCCAGAACGTGGTCCGTTTTGTCCCGAACGCGGTCCGTTTTGTCCCAAGCGTGGTCCGTTTTGTCCGTGGTCCGTTTTGGGCCATTACTAAAACCTTGTACCGCACCGCACCGCACCGGCTAAAACCTTGTACTCAGTACCGCACTTACGGAAATTTCCGTACAGTGCCGAGTAAATTCCGAACTTTACCGCACTCACGTTATATGCTTTGTCTATATACAGTTTTGTTCCTGTCTTTCTCTGTGACAGTAAATATAATTGTTCTATTAATAAATATTTATTGTATGTCGAATTAATTCGACGAAAATACTTCTCCATCTCAATATATATACTTAGGATCACTCTGTCATTTTCTGCAAGCAAACTCTCTTAAACACTTTGAAAATTGTCTCTGCAAGCATGCTAATAAGGCAAATTTACATTATACTGTCGAGGCTTTTTCTCTAAAGAATTTAAACACGTATTTCTTTGGTGATTGCAACACAGACATACTTTTAAGAGTCGCTTCTAACCCACGTAGGAAAATTTTTCAGGTAGATATGTATATGCGATTTGTTTAAATCTAGGAAATTATACGGATAGAGTTACCTTAAAACAAAAATATATATCGAAATTATATCTCAGCTTTATTTCTATTACTAAGACCTACCAAATCTAAACGCTAGGGACTACTATGCGATAGTTAACCTGAGAATTTATGACATAAGTGAAATAGATAAAATCGATATCAAGGCCGTCGTCGCCGGTCCGGCAAGTCCGGCGAGCGCCGGACCACTTTTTTGCAAAGTAGGCTATCTGCCGTACCACTGTTTTTCTTTTCAGCCGATTTTTCTTTCGTGCTTACCTGTGATTTTGTTGAATCGCATCATCAAAAGTGCCGCAATTCTTTTCTTTTCGTATGTATTATCCTCCAACCGCTGGGAGCACCCACGTAATATGGTATTCAAATGTCTTTATCTGAGTAACGTTAAGGATGTCTCACAAAAACCATCACCATTAATATATACGCTATACATGCAGCATCGGTATTTCACTGTATTCTATTCAAGATAATTACCGATGACGCTCGTTGCTCGTGTCATCAATAAACCTGGCCAAGGTGTGAAAACATGCAGTCACACACCGTGCAAAACAATGCAGTTATTATAATGACACTTGCTTGATTAATTTCATAATCGTTAAAGGATTATTTTCAGTGGAACGATTTATCAAAGACATGATAAACTCTTTGATCCAGAATGTTTAAAGAACTTCTTCGTTTTGATTTTTGTATGCCAACAATGATATGAAAACAAAATACAGCGGCATGTTTTTCTCGGCGCAACACAAGAAAGTTTTAATCCCTCAATGTATTTTTCTATTTCTTCTAAATCAAAGAACATGACAGGGGGGCAAAGTATGTATAAAACATTTTGAATGTACATGTATGAGCATTTTGGACGGACACACGGCGCCAAGTGAATGCAACTATGGTTACGTACCGCTGAGCCACTTGGGGAACGTTGTTTGGAGAATTGAACTGAACTGAACTGTATGAGCAGTCTAAGTCCTGAGACTATACCGAAAGTTCCATGGCAATGTTGTTATTCCATTATGGATATACAAGTGCGCCTGTTCCAAATCAGCCCAAGACTTTTCGTTTCCCACAACGTACATTTGGTATAAAAAAAAGGCCGGAGCAGATAAGTTTTCAGCCGTCGTGGTTTGACAGTAGGCCGTGGCTAGCCAATAAATAAAACAAACAAAAATAAAACAGCTATAGTGGGGATTATATCTGTATCAGTTCTAATTTTGCTTGAACGCAGACATTGATGCCAGCGCCTGATGAGACTCGCAGAAGGGTCGAAATAGTTGTTAAAGATCATCTTGAGTCTTACGTTTGTTCTTTTTCGTATTTAACTAGCAAAACTTCTTGACCAAAATGACTGAAATTTGGCCCCAAACGCATCCAAAAATGCATTTAAAACGCACATAGAGACGCCCATAAATCAAAAAATTTATCGCGGGAGGTCCCCGAACCCCCCCCCCCCCCTTTTACGAGATGGGGGAAATACCCTTCTCGTGCTCTCTCCCCTCTCGTGCCTTCGGCACTCGCTGCTATTCTCCGCCGGACCAATTTTCACTACACGGCGACGGGCCTGGATATTAAAATTCGTTTTGGGGCTGGGCAATTAAGGTTTCAGCATGATATAAATATGCATATACTTCCAGTACATTAACATGTTTAATTAAAAAAATATTTACAAAATCAGCATATACTAAGTAACATACCCTTTGCCTACAGTAGAGGCCGTAAAATTCGGTAAGGTTCGGAAATCTTCGGCGGTGCGGTACTCTATTTTACCACAGTGCGGTGCGGTGCGGTACAAGGTTTTAGTAATAGCCTCCGTTTTGTCCGTGGTCCGTTATGTCCCTAATTCGCACAAGACTACTTCGTCTGGGCAATCACTGAACTGGGGAATTTCATGACATATAATAGTTATGTGAATGAAAAAAAAAATCCTGTGATTGCTTAGTGACTGATTAGAGTTTAATGTCCCACTAACAGCTAAGGTGAGTCTCATCCGAAAGACTGGAGAAGTGGAGGAGCGAACCCTCGACACTTGGATTGCAAGGCCAGCACGCTAACCACTGCACTATACCCCACTCCTCAAAAAGCCTGTGACTTTTTGTAAAGGCTGTATATGACCCTGACATTAAGCAGTATTGTAAGAATTCGGGGGATTAGATCTCACATGATAGAAAGTATTTCAGTCATGACAAGCATTAGAATGCTGACAGGTACCAGCACTTTTGCACCTATCGAATCTATCTCTATGATGTTCACCTTTAATATAATGATATATTGTGAAGTTATATGAGAATCCATTGATAAATGTAGGCGCTAGAGCGATGACAAAGTTTTTCTAAAAATAGCCACAGTGACCTTGACTTTGAGCCCAGCACCCTGAAAGTCGAACTTGCTCGAGATATTGTCATACCCTACATTTGTATGGAGTTATTTTAAAATCCATGGAGAAATGTAGGCGCTAGAGCGATAACAAAGTTTTTCTAAAAAAGCCACAGTGACCTTGACTTAAAGCCCAGCACCCTGAAAGTTGAAGTTGCTCGAGATATTGTCATACCCTTCATTTGTATGAAGTTGTTTTAAAATCCATGGAGAAATGAAGGCGCTAGAGCGATGACAAAGTTTTTCTACAAATAGCCACAGTGACCTTGACCTTAGGCGATGCACCCTGACAGTCAAACATGCTCCAGATATTGTCATGCCCTACATTTGTGTGAAGTCATTTCAAAATCCGTTGAGAAATGTAGGCGCAAGAGCGCTGACAAAGTTTTTCTAAAAAAGCCACAGTGACCTTGACCTTGGGCGCAGCACCCTGAAAGTCAAACTTGCTTGACATATTTTCATGCTCTACATTTGTGTGAAGTTATTTTAAAATCCGTTGAGAAATAAAGGCGCTAGAGCGCTGACAATGTTTTTCTAAAAATAGCCACAGTGATCTTGACCTTGGGCACAGCACCCTGAAAGTCAAATTTGCTCGAGATATTGTCATGTCCTACATTTGTGTGAAGTTATTTTGAAATCCGTTGAGAAATATAGGCGCTAGAGTGCTGACAAAGTTTTTCTAAAAATAGCCACAGTGAACTTGACCTTGGGCGCAGCACCCTGAAAGTCGAACTTACTCGAGATATTGTCATGCCCTACATTTGTGTGAAGTTATTTTAAAATCCATTCAGAAATGTAGGCGCTAGAGCGCTGACATAATTATTTTTAAAATAGCAACGGTGACCTTGATCTTGGGCGCAGCACCCTGAAAGACGAACTTGCTAGAGATATTGTCATGCCCTACATTTGCGTGAAGTTATTTAAAAATCCGTTGAGAAATTTCACTTGAGTGAAAGTGTGGAAGAAAATATTGTGTTTATGTTCATCTGTGAATATTCAAATTCGAGTTTGATTTATTTATAATATTTCCCTCCCTTGAATGGGAATAGGACAAAATAATAATAATAACAAAAAAAAAATGCAGTAATTATGTTAAAAGACTGATAACCAAACAGTTCTGCTTTTTCTTAATGTGTGAAACAAATACTTCTTATATTTTCTAAGACGTCCTACGTCTAGCTATGATTTTTAGAACAAGGACGTCTAACTTCACGACCTCTGATTTTCCGACCTGTAATTTCTGTACTGCTTATTTCTAACGCCATCGCTTTTGGTTTAAACACTAATAATAAATATAGAAAATAATGATGATAATAACAATAATAGGAAGCCATTCAACGACGAGGTTATATTTGGCTTGTAGGTTGAGAGACCTAATAATTACATGAAAAACTACAACAATCAGAGCACAGCAGAAGTTTTGCGAGTCTGAATATCGCTTACATAACTCAAGAAAGATTACTATGATTGTGTGGCGTGAATCTAGGTCTTACGACGGTATCGGTACTTTGCAGAAGCGAAAGAATTATCAATTTTTCCAGGTACATCAGTAACTGTCATTTCAACTGCTGTGGTTTGACATCATGAATTGATTGGCTCAGTGTCACAAAAAGTGTCTAAAGACACTGTCGACCGTATCCCTAACACCAAACATAATAAATACCCTCTGGACAACTATAGTACGATTCTCTTATATGCGTGCGTGCCGTGAAAATTAGAACCATATTTACACAAATCTTCCTGAATGCAGTATAAAGTCTTGAACTTGTAAGAACAATGCTTCGTTTTCAGCATCGCTAGAGTTAGGCTTACCATGAAGCAACTGGTGAGTGTCAAGAGTATGTAGATTGTTTGGTAAGTATGTCCGTCGTGTGTTGTTGTAAATGGGACATGTAAAATGAAAGTGATAGGCGCTTTCGAAGCCTCCACAGGTACAGGAAGGGCTTGGAACAATCTTTTTACGATATAAGTCTGAGTTTAAAGAGCTGCATCCCATTCGTAATCTGGCATGGAGTACTTGACCCATTCCTGAACCAGCTTGGAAATACTTTGGCGGTGCTCGTCTGTCCTTATTTAGTCGGTACTTGAAAGAGGCAACTGTTGGCGCGTTTTTTATGTTGTCATTGAGGTCATTCCATGCTCTGATTGTAGAGGGGAAAAATGAGTGAAAGAAGATGTTGGTGTTGGCACGAATGTTGCAAATATCGTTTGAGTTTCTAAGATTATAAGATGTACTTTCTTGGATACGCGGTGGAACGATATTTAGTAGATAGTCAGGAGTAAGCCCATTTAGTATTTCATAAAAATTACTAGTTTATATTTGTTCTGTCTTTTTTTGAAGAGACTCCCACCCAAGGTCAGAAAGTAGTTTATCTAGGCTGCAAAGTTTTGTAGCCCCTGTAATTATTCTTGCGGCCACGATATAAACTGCTTCTAATTGTTTGTTGGCTTCGGTTGTGGAGTTAGCCCAAACGGAGTCACTGTATTCTAAGATAGGACGTACAAATGCTGTATATTTTCTCAAGTGGTTTTCCATTGAGTTTAAACTTGAGAGCTCTTAATTTAGTCTTAATTTAGTCTGGTCCATGCAGCAGCAGAAATGTTTTCTATGTTCCACCCAGTTGCCAGACTCAGAAAAGGTTAAACCGAGGTGTTTATGAGATGACGTATTTGTAACCAACACGTTGTCCATGTAAAGAGATGGGTGGTCGACAGAAATTTTTGTTCAAGGATTAAAGTCTACTTGCCAAGTTTTGCCCCACTTAGTAATGTGTTTTAGATCATTGTTCAGCGTTAGTGCTGCAGGCTTGGGATTATCTACTGTGATGTACAGGCTTGTGTCGTCTGCGAAGAGTCTAACAGATGTATTTATTTCATTTACAATATCATTGATATAGACAAGAAACATAAGCGATCCAAGGACAGAACCTTGCGGAACACCGGCTTTTACAGAAGCCCAATCCGAAGCTTGGCAGTTGAGAATAACTCATTGCTTTCGTTCTGTTAAATAGCTAGAAAACCACCGTCACTTTAATCTTCCAAATCCTTACTTCAAGACTTCATGACTTCATGACTACCAACTCCTGATTTCTTACTTGCGATTCCGTCTTCCGACTTCTATCTTCTGAATTTCGACCCCCTACTTCTGGCTGCCGACCCCTGACTTCCTACTTCTTACTTCAGGCGTATAATGAGCCGAGATACGAGAAAACCAACAAAGTGGTTGTGCGCCCAGCGCAGACTCAGATTAGCCTGGGCATCGGCCAAGTTTGATCAGACTCTTCTCTCTTCTCGAAGCGCTTAAAGGGTAGCTAAGTGCCTACGCTACCTCCATGCGGACAGCGAAGACTCTGATCAGACTGGACGGATACCCAGGCTGATCTGAGACTTTGCTGGGCGCACAACCACTTTGTTGGTTTTGTCGTGTCGCGGCTCAATTATTATTATTTCTGACTTATTTCCGACCTTACTCATATTCAACTGCCAACGGGCTGAATGAAAATGAATAGAATTGAATGGTATAACACCATCACACAGCACACAACCGACACCCATGCACTCTTGAGACCAAAAACCTAAATCGTTTCAACATTTTTGTCTCAGAAGTGCATAGGTGTTGATTGTGTGCATCATGTTTCGTTTGTCTGAAAGAAAGAAAAAAATCTCGATTTGGCGATACAATGTTGATTTCTGGCATAAACAGAAAATGATAATTGAGCCGCGACACGAGAAAAGCCACAAAGTGGTTGTGCGCCCAGTGGACAGCATCGGCGGAAGCGAAATATGAGTGACAGTCTCTGCAGGAAGCGAAAACTGGCGGACTGGTTTATATCCTGTGAATAATACCTTTGCACAATACATGTAGTTTGACTCAGGTGCTATTTTAAAATCGAGCATCAATTCAATTGTCAGAAGTGTTTGTAGAATAAAAATAGGTTTTGTCCAAGAAGTTTTCCCTTCCTATGTTTTATCGCAATTCTAAGAAGTCCATAGAAAATTCTTGAAGCGATTTCTGTGGACTTCTGAGTCGAGGTTCAATAGTGGCTTGTGCACAGGGTATTATCGATTCCGCCAATTTTCGCTTCCTGCAGAGACTGTCCGTCATATTTGGCTTCCGGCGAGACTGTCCGCGAACTCTTGCTTCCTGCAGAGACTACTGTCCTCGAAAAATGGTTTCCTGCAGAGACTGTCCGCGTGATTCTGCTTCCCGAAAGCCTCGGCAGGAAGCAGAATCACGCGGACAGTCTCAGCAGGAAGCCATTTATCATGTACAGAAGTCTCGGCAGGAAGCGAGAGTTCGCGGACAGTCTCGGCGGAAGCCCAATATGGTGTACAGTCTCTGCAGGAAGCGAAAATTAGCGGAATCGATTATTCCCTGTGTTGTGCGGTCTTTGCGAAATCAAAGCTTCAAAATTGTATTAAATATGCATTATAATGCGAAAACTGGGCATGATTCTTAAAAAAACAGAGGACCATTAGTCCTGTAGCGCACCCGAGTCCATTCATCTTCAGCTCTCTAGAGTATGTAACTCTAAGGCGAATTGTACAATTCATGGTCTTATGTCGAATGCATCTGAGATTTTATGCTCGTCGATGGCATTTCCAAATCACAGAGTCTCATAGTGTAACGTGGGCCGACCTGCAAACAAACCCCGTCAGTGGAAAAGCATGCTCACCCACCAAGGGCGGTTTATTTGCTTATATACCCCAACATTTTTCTCGACCACAAACTACCGAGTTTGTAATTTGCATATCTATTTATATCTGTGACCTTCTACCGTCACATTACTTTCCCCTCCGAGAAGTCTCGTCCCGAGACTTGGTCTGGGAATTACATGGGTAAGGCAACTCCGGTCTGGCAGTTGACCTTATCCCACCGCTGCCACCAAATGTAACGTTGGCCGACCTGCAAACAAACCCCGTCAGTGGAAAAGCATGCTCACCCACCAAGGGCGGTTTATTTGCTTATATACCCAACATTTTTCTCGACCACAAACTACCGAGTTTGTAATTTGCATATCTATTTATATCTGTGACCTTCTACCGTCACATTAGCAATGAAAAAATGCACATTTTAGCCTTTCCCATTCAAAGCCTTACAGACAAAATTTGACCTTGTTGTAAAATAGATCAAGGTCAATTCGATGTCATCATTTATATACATTTTGTAGTACTACAGCCCCAGGTATTAATACCAAGTCTCAAGGCAATCTGCCCTGTGGATCTTGGGAAGGAGATTTTTTTTTCAAATTTTTAGCTCACCTGAGCCAGAAGCTCCGGGGGAGCTTGTAGTATAGACAGACTTCGTCGTCCATCGTTGTCGTCCGTCCGTCCACAATTTCAAACGACTTCTTCTCTGAAACCACTATGCAAATTGTACCCAACTTCATATGTAGCCTCCAGAGGAAGGGGGGGGGGGGGGCGAAAAATTGTTCAAACGGTCCCGGTCACATGACCAACATGGCCGCCAAGCCCATATATGGTAAAAACATTTAAAAATCTTCGTCTCCAGAATCAATGGGCCGATGGTCCTGACACTTGGTATGTTGCATCGGGTATGCAAGTACTACCAAGATTGTTCAAATAATGACCTTGCGTTGACCTTGACCTCTTTTATGGCAAGGTCAAATTTGCTTTCTGGGGCTTTTATATTGGAAAATGCTAGAACATAAGATTTCATGGAATGTATTGAAGATTTTGGCCTAAAAATTAGTATATACATTCATCTTAATGAGTACATGAAGATTTATGAGCACAAGAGCTCAAGTCATTTTTTGACCTTTGACCCAGAACGCTCATATTTTGACAATTTCAAACAATCTTCTCAAAAGCCACTGGGCCAATTGAATTCAAATTTCATACAGAGCCTCTAGGAGTTAAGGAAACTAAGATTCGTTCAAACGGTAAAGGTCACATGACCAACATGGCCACCATGCCCATAATTGGTAAAAAGCTTTAAAAATCTTCTTCTCCAGAACTAATTGACCGATGGCTTGAAACTTGGTATGTAGCTTTGGTACTATAGTACCATCAAGATTGTTCAGATTATGACATTGGGTTGACCTTGATCTTTTTACGGCAAGGTCAAATATGGGGAAATGCTAGAACATAAGATATTATAGAGGATTTGAAGAATTATGCCTAAAAATTAGTATATACATTTATCTTAATGCGTTGATGAAGATTTGTGAGTACAAGAGATCAAGGTCGTTTTTTGTCCTTTGACCCTGAACTCTCATATTTTGACAATTTCAAACAATCTCCTCAAAAGCCACTAGGCCAATTATACCCAAATTCTATATAGAGCCTCCAGGGGTTGAGGGAAGAAAAAGGCCTAGGGTCGATAAGGGGTGTTTTTGGTCTCATGACCAAAACTAGTTTTACGCTAATGAATTATTGTAATAGTCATTTGGGATTAGTATTACAGGCATTGTTTTGTTATCGAATGCACGTTGCCATGGCAACGAGTTAGCAAGAGCATGGGCTATTTCTTTCGTTTTTAATACGGTTTTCTACCGATGTGATTACATGAAACCCTCAAGTAATTATATTAGTTCTCCAGAATTGAGAGTAACAGAGTTGCTTCCCCTGAAATATTCGATTTCAGGATGCAGAATAATCGTGACATCAACGACCGTAAATACTAAGCATAGTGTTGATTTTTCCACTATTTTACAAAGGGGAACAACTTCTGCAACTTTCCATTTGCCAACCAGGCCCCGAGGTTATAAAACTTTTTTCATGCTCAACTCAGCTGAGCATGAAAATTTACCTTCTAATAAATTACAAATTACTGAAAAGTACAGTTGTTTTCATGCTCAGTTTAGCTGAAAATGCAATTTTCTCTGCTTATGAATATGAAAATGCCAACATTAGTTGGCATTTTCATATTTATCAGCAGAGAAAATTCAATGCTCTGCTGAGTTGAGCACGAAAAGAGTTTTATAACCTCGAGGCCTGGGTGGCGGTAGGACCTTCAAACTGGGGTCCTGAATAAGGAATTTGCTCCTACAGGAGCCAATCCCCCCTTCAAGAACCGATACCCATAAAAAGGGAAGCAAGGCCCCACAAGGCTTTATCCGACAACAAGTGTGTGGGTACAAGTACACTTCAAAACGACAGAGTTGCTTCGTCTGAAATTTGAGACTGCAGATCTAGTGCGTGACAGCAGATAGTCTACACTAACTATCAAGTTTGTTTTTACCGTATTATCGAGAGAAAGACTTCAGCGACTTCTCATTTGCCAACCTGATCGACGTAGCCCCTCTAAACTGGGATCGACTCCCGAAATTCCTACCTCCAAGAACCGATACCCATCAAAAAGGGATGCAAAATTGAGAATGACAGAGCTGTTTGTCCTTGAGTACCAATAATGAAGCAGACTAACGTTTATATAAACATACACAACGCTGAAACAACGCCCAGCGTAACTAAAATCGGCAAACTTGCATTAGTTAAGTCTAGACAACTAGTATTCATTGTCAGGAAATTGTGAAAAATGCACACAGCGCGGAAGCAACGCCGTTAGCGCCGGCTCAACACCATGTTGAGCCGGCGTCAACACACAGCTGCTCCAGCGGCATGAGCCCGCAGGGCTACATCTGACCATGAATTTAGTGTCACGCAATTCCATCAAACACAAGCGTTTGAATGTGAATAAAACGTGCCAAGAAGCAGTAAAAATTTAGTTTGTCACTTGTATTCAGAATGTCACCTACTAGTTCAAAGTTCCCAAACAGAACTGACAAAAATGTGTCGTTATCGAAACTAGCCATTCTTCTGTATAAATCTTCACCAAATATGCGCCAAATGCCCAGCCACATTTTATGCCTATGATTGCTATTAGCATGACTCCAAAATAAACAATGTATTTACACAAAACATTCCACATGCCGAGCAGACTGCCTCAGAAAATCTGCTAAAATACAACGCAATAAGTCTAATAACAGACCTACAAGCATTTAACATATTTAAGTATGGAACGCCATAACTATCTTATGTTGCCACAAAACCTTATTTTATGTGACTATTTGTTACGTTCTGTGGTTTTTATATTATGTTATGTGGTTTTGACATTACATTGTGTGTGTTTGTCAATACATTACGTTATGCGGTTTCTTCGTTATGTTATGTCAGGACGTTATTACTTTATG
Source organism: Ctena decussata (assembly GCA_963989385.1). Taxonomy (NCBI): domain Eukaryota; kingdom Metazoa; phylum Mollusca; class Bivalvia; order Lucinida; family Lucinidae; genus Ctena; species Ctena decussata. The sequence continues at coordinate 57,494,332 of OZ022504.1, forward strand.
TGGTTTCCTCATTATGTTATGGCAGGGCTTTATTACTTTATGTGATTTCCTCAATATGTTATGGCAGTGCCGTATTACTTTATGTCGTTTCCTCAGTACATTATGACATTACCGTATTACTTTATGTGGTTTCTTCATTTTGTTATAGCCATAGATTATTACTTTATGTGGTTTCCTCTTGTGTTATAGCAGTACATTATTACGTTATGCTGTTCCATCAATATATTATATAAGTATATTGTTTCGTTATTTGGTTTTATCGTTATATTTTGTCAGACCATTATCATACTATGTCAGTAAATCATTACGTTATGCGGTTTTATTAATTCTTTCTGTCAGTTTAACATTACGTTGTGTGATTTAGTCATATTTCTAGGTGATTTTATCATCCCGTTATCCCAGTTTCTATTTTGTAAAGTAAATCTGTTAAATCGATAGGTGACATTCTTGGTTAGTTGACTATATATTAATATGAGTCCAAGTTTTTTATGTGATGCGTTTGGTGTTTTAATTGCTTACTGATGAATAAAGAATCGATTATACGAGAAAGAAAACTTAAAACCTGTCTGTTAACAGTCTCATGTAGGTTACAATTATTAGTTGAAACGTGGGACTAGATCTAGATGCGCAAGTATTAAAGGAAATGAGTACTTTGGTTTCGGTCGGAACGAGAACGGAGAATAGATAAGAAGTGTAACCCGCATCCGCATCCGCGTAAACCGCATTGAAAGGGAGATTCTGCCAACTATGTTGGATGTAGCTTTACAGATGGAGGTACACTGAGACAGATATACCCTAAGTTGAGATTCTGTCAACTATGTTGGGTGTAGCTCTGCAGATGGAGGCATACTGAGACAGATATGCCCTAACGTGAGATTCTGCCAACTATGTTGGATGTAGCTTTGCAGATGGAGGTACACTGAGACAGATATGCCCTAAGGTGAGATTCTGCCAACTATGTTGGATGTAGCTTTGCAGATGGAGGTACACTGAGACAGATATGCCCTAAGTTGAGATTCTGCCAACTATGTTGGATGAAGCTTTGCAGATGGAGGTACACTGAGACAGATATGCCCTAAGGTGAGATTCTGCCAACTATGTTCGACGTAGCTTTGCAGATGGAGGTACACTGAGACAGATATGCCCTAAGTTGAGATTCTGCCAACTATGTTGGATGTAGCTTTGCAGATGGAGGTACACTGAGACAGATATGCCGTTAGGTGAGATTCTGCCAACTATGTTGGATGTAGCTCTGCGGATGGAGGTACACTGAGACAGATATGCCCTAAGGTGAGATTCTGCCAATTATGTTCGGTGTAGCTCTGCAGATGGAGGTACACTGAGACTGATATGCCCTAAGTTGAGATTCTGCCAACTGTGTTGGATATAGCTTTGCAGATGGAGGTACACTGCGACTGATATGCCCTAAGTTAAGATTCTGCCAACTATGTTGGGTGTAGCTCTGCAGATGGAGGTACACTGAGACAGCTATGCCCGAAGTTGAGATTCTGCCAACTATGTTGGATGTAGCTTTGCAGATGGAGGTACACTGAGACAGATATGCCCTAAGGGAGGATTCTGCCATCTATGTTGGATGTAGCTTTGCAGAAGGAGGAACACTGAGACAGATATGCCCTAAGGTGAGATTTTGCCAGCTATGTTGGATGTAGCTTTGCAGATGGAGGTACACTGAGACAGATATGCCCTAACATGGGATTCTGCCAACTATGTTGGATGTAGCTCTGCAGATGGAGGTACACTGAGACAGATATGTCCTAAGGTGAGATTCTGCCAACTATGTTGGATGTATTTCTGCAGATGGAGGTACACTGAGACAGATATGCCTTAAGGTGAGATTCTGCCAACTATGTTGGATGTAGCTCTGCAGATGGAGGTAGACTGAGACAGATATGCCCTAAGTTGAGATTCTGCCAACAATATTGGGTGTAGCCTTGCAGATGGAGGTACACCGAGACAGATGTGCCCTAAGTTGAGATTCTGCCAACAATATTGGGTGTAGCTCTGCAGATGGAGGTACAATGAGACTGATATGCCCTAAGTTGAAATTCTGCCTACTATGTTGGGTGTAGCTTTGCAGATGGAGGTACACTGAGACTGATATGCCCTAAGTTGAGATTCTGCCAACTATGTTGGGTGTAGCTCTGCAGATGGAGGTACACTGAGACAGATATGCCCTAACATGGGATTCTGCCAACTATGTTGGATGTAGCTCTGCAGATGGAGGTACACTGAGACAGATATGTCCTAAGGTGAGATTCTGCCAACTATGTTGGATGTATTTCTGCAGATGGAGGTACACTGAGACAGATATGCCTTAAGGTGAGATTCTGCCAACTATGTTGGATGTAGCTCTGCAGATGGAGGTACACTGAGACAGATATGTCCTAAGGTGAGATTCTGCCAACAATATTGGGTGTAGCCTAGCAGATGGAGGTACACCGAGACAGATATACCCTAAGTTGAGATTCTGCCAACTATGTTGGGTGTAGCCTTGCAGATGGAGGTACACCAAGACAGATATGCCCTAAGTTGAGATTCTGCCAACTATGTTGGATGTACCTTTGCAGATGGAGGTACACTGAGACAGATATGCCCTAAGGTGAGATTCTGCCAACTATGTTGGATGTAGCTTTGCAGATGGAGGTACACTGAGACAGATATGCCCTAAGGTGAGATTCTGCCAACTATGTTGGATGTAGCTTTGCAGATGGAGGTACACCGAGACAGATGTGCCCTAAGTTGAGATTCTGCCAATAATATTGGGTGTAGCTCTGCAGATGGAGGTACAATGAGACTGAAATGCCCTAAATTGAGATTCTGCCAACTATGTTGGGTGTAGCTTTGCAGATGGAGGTACACTGAGACTGATATGCCCTAAGTTGAGATTCTGCCAACTATGTTGGGTGTAGCTCTGCAGATGGAGGTACACCGAGACAGATGTGCCCTAAGTTGAGATTCTGCCAACAATATTGGGTGTAGCTCTGCAGATGGAGGTACAATGAGACTGATATGCCCTAAGTTGAGATTCTGCCAACTATGTTGGGTGTAGCTTTGCAGATGGAGGTACACTGAGACTGATATGCCCTAAGTTGAGATTCTGCCAACTATGTTGGGTGTAGCTCTGCAGATGGAGGTACACTGAGACAGATATGCCCTAAGTTGAGATTCTGCCAACTATGTTGGATGTAGCTCTGCAGATGGAGGTACACTGAGACTGATATGCCCTAAGTTAAGATTCTGCCAACTATGTTGGGTGTAGCTCTGCAGATGGAGGTACACTGAGAGAGATATGCCCTAACGTGAGATTCTGCCAACTATGTTGGATGTAGCTTTGCAGATGTAGGTACACTGAGACTGATATGCCCTAAGTTGAGATTCTGCCAACTGTGTTGGATGAAGCTCTGCACATAGAGGTACACTGAGACTGATATGCCCTAACGTGTGATTCTGCCAACTATGTTGGATGTAGCTTTGCAGATGGAGGTACACTGAGACTGATGTTGGATGTAGATTCTGCCAACTGTGTTGGATGTAGCTTTGCAGATGGAGGTACACTGAGACTGATATGCCCTAAGTTAAGATTCTGCCAACTGTGTTGGATGTAGCTTTGCAGATGGAGGTACACTGAGACTGATATGCCCTAAGTTAAGATTCTGCCAACTATGTTTGGTGTAGCTCTGCAGATGGAGGTACACTGAGACAGATATGCCCTAAGTTGAGATTCTGCCAACTATGTTGGATGTTGCTTTGCAGATGGAGGTACACTGAGACAGATATGCCCTAAGGTGAGATTCTGCCAACTATGTTGGATGTAGCTTTGCAGATGGAGGTACACTGAGACAGATATGTCCTAAGGTGAGATTCTGCCAACTATGTTGGATATAGCTTTGCAGATGGAGGTACACTGAGACTGATATGCCCTAAGTTAAGATTCTGCCAACTATGTTTGGTGTAGCTCTGCAGATGGAGGTACACTGAGACAGATATGCCCTAAGTTGAGATTCTGCCAACTATGTTGGATGTAGCTTTGCAGATGGAGGTACACTGAGACAGATATGCCCTAAGGTGAGATTCTGCCAACTATGTTGGATGTAGCTTTGCAGATGAAGGTACACTGAGACAGATATGCCCTAACGTGAGGTTCTGCCAACTATGTTGGATGTAGCTCTGCAGATGGAGGTACACTGAGACAGATATGTCCTAAAGTGAGATTCTGCCAACTATGTTGGATGTAGCTCTGCAGATGGAGATACACTGAGACAGATATGCCCTAACGTGAGATTCTGCCAACTTTGTTGGGTGTAGCTCTGCAGATGGAGGTACACTGAGACAGATATGCCCTAAGTTGAGATTCTGCCAACTATGTTGAATGTAGCTCTGCAGATGGAGGTACACTGAGACAGATATGCCCTAAGTTGAGATTCGGCCAACTATGTTGGATATAGCTTTGCAGATGGAAGTACACTGAGACAGATATGCCCTAACGTGAGATTCTGCCAACTATGTTGGATGTAGCTTTGCAGATGAAGGTACACTGAGACAGATATGCCCTAACGTGAGATTCTGCCAACTATGTTGGATGTAGCTTTGCAGATGGAGGTACACTGAGACAGATATGTCCTAAGGTGAGATTCTGCCAACTATGTTGGATGTAGCTCTGCAGATGGAGATACACTGAGACAGATATGCCCTAACGTGAGATTCTGCCAACTATGTTGGGTGTAGCTCTGCAGATGGAGGTACACTGAGACAGATATGCCCTAAGTTGAGATTCTGCCAACTATGTTGGGTGTAGCTTTGCAGATGGAGGTACACTGAGACTGATATGCCCTAAGTTGAGATTCTGCCAACTATGTTGGGTGTAGCTCTGCAGATGGAGGTACACTGAGACAGATATGCCCTAAGTTGAGATTCTGCCAACTATGTTGGATGTAGCTTTGCAGATGGAGGTACACTGAGACTGATATGCCCTAAGTTAAGATTCTGCCAACTATGTTGGGTGTAGCTCTGCAGATGGAGGTACACTGAGAGAGATATGCCCTAACGTGAGATTCTGCCAACTATGTTGGATGTAGCTCTGCAGATGTAGGTACACTGAGACTGATATGCCCTAAGTTGAGATTCTGCCAACTGTGTTGGATGAAGCTCTGCACATAGAGGTACACTGAGACTGATATGCCCTAACGTGTGATCTGCCAACTATGTTGGATGTAGCTTTGCAGATGGAGGTACACTGAGACTGATATGCCCTAAGTTAAGATTCTGCCAACTGTGTTGGATGTAGCTTTGCAGATGGAGGTACACTGAGACTGATATGCCCTAAGTTAAGATTCTGCCAACTGTGTTGGATGTAGCTTTGCAGATGGAGGTACACTGAGACTGATATGCCCTAAGTTAAGATTCTGCCAACTATGTTTGGTGTAGCTCTGCAGATGGAGGTACACTGAGACAGATATGCCCTAAGTTGAGATTCTGCCAACTATGTTGGATGTTGCTTTGCAGATGGAGGTACACTGAGACAGATATGCCCTAAGGTGAGATTCTGCCAACTATGTTGGATGTAGCTTTGCAGATGGAGGTACACTGAGACAGATATGTCCTAAGGTGAGATTCTGCCAACTATGTTGGATATAGCTTTGCAGATGGAGGTACACTGAGACTGATATGCCCTAAGTTAAGATTCTGCCAACTATGTTTGGTGTAGCTCTGCAGATGGAGGTACACTGAGACAGATATGCCCTAAGTTGAGATTCTGCCAACTATGTTGGATGTAGCTTTGCAGATGGAGGTACACTGAGACAGATATGCCCTAAGGTGAGATTCTGCCAACTATGTTGGATGTAGCTTTGCAGATGAAGGTACACTGAGACAGATATGCCCTAACGTGAGGTTCTGCCAACTATGTTGGATGTAGCTCTGCAGATGGAGGTACACTGAGACAGATATGTCCTAAAGTGAGATTCTGCCAACTATGTTGGATGTAGCTCTGCAGATGGAGATACACTGAGACAGATATGCCCTAACGTGAGATTCTGCCAACTTTGTTGGGTGTAGCTCTGCAGATGGAGGTACACTGAGACAGATATGCCCTAAGTTGAGATTCTGCCAACTATGTTGAATGTAGCTCTGCAGATGGAGGTACACTGAGACAGATATGCCCTAAGTTGAGATTCGGCCAACTATGTTGGATATAGCTTTGCAGATGGAAGTACACTGAGACAGATATGCCCTAACGTGAGATTCTGCCAACTATGTTGGATGTAGCTTTGCAGATGAAGGTACACTGAGACAGATATGCCCTAACGTGAGATTCTGCCAACTATGTTGGATGTAGCTTTGCAGATGGAGGTACACTGAGACAGATATGTCCTAAGGTGAGATTCTGCCAACTATGTTGGATGTAGCTCTGCAGATGGAGATACACTGAGACAGATATGCCCTAACGTGAGATTCTGCCAACTATGTTGGGTGTAGCTTTGCAGATGGAGGTACACTGAGACAGATATGCCCTAAGTTGAGATTCTGCCAACTATGTTGGGTGTAGCTCTGCAGATGGAGGTACACTGAGACAGATATGCCCTAAGTTGAGATTCTGCCAACTATGTTGCGTTTAGCTCTGCAGATGGAGGTACACCAAGCAACGCCAATCAACAGTTCTTATTACGACTACTATGCATATACATGTACATGTATTTACTAATTAGTGCCTTCCCTATGCAGTTGCATCCATACATTTCTGCTTTTTTCTGCATGTTTCTCATAATTGGTCAAAAAGTACAAAGGAAAAGTGAACACTATTTTGCGCCTGAATGGGCCATAGGACGCATGGCTTGTGCAAGTCACGTGTCAAGTATCATGTGCAAGTCATGCACTGTTACATGCATAGACATGAGACGACTATAGGTCCTTATGGCAGCATGACGCAAATCGGATAATGCACCTGCTATTACTTTAGTCTACTGTAATCCATGATACGTCATGAACACATTATCCCTAATGAGTTATAATAAGTACTACTAACACTGACACACAAGCGGCTACTGAGATATATGTCACCTACTAATGGGTTAATGAGACAAAGACTTCAATAATTTGCTCAGTTTATTCAAACAACGTATATTGTTTTTCAGCTTCGCTGAACTGAATAAATTGTGTTCGAGTGCAAACTGTTCTCGTTTCTTGCTTTTTTTGTGTTTCGCTCGGCATATTGGCTGCCTATAACAGCCTTTTTTACTACTGCAACGCAATAAATTTTTCGAATGTCAGTTTGCCGCTTTGCATATTTTATCCAGTTTAGCACAGCTTTAGTCTTCTTAAGCCATGTTTAGATGGGCAGATACTCCCGGGTACATATACACCCGAGTACACCGAGTACACCCGAGAGTTTTTTTTTTAGTGTTGACGGCGGTGTTAAGAACAAGCTGTTACATTTGTCTGTCCACCAAAAGATGTTTACATGGTGCAAATTTGCACCCGGGGCTATTTCGTCCATCTAATCATGGCTTTAGAATCACGTCGAAAGCTTATTCATTACATTATGCGTACTGCGCCATCATAAATTCAGCGAGTCTTTTGTACCCCTCATGGCCGTTCCAGAGGATGTTATGGGATGCGACGTGGTAGGTGACGTAGACTCCTCCCTTCAAGGCTGTCATTTTCGTGACTTTGAGGTTAGATGGACTTTCCACATAAACCTGAGAGATAGAAGATCTTATATGAGTGGTTATTTTAATTAGAAATTTATGAAACGCGTTTGATAACCTTGGCTCGCCAAATTGCAAAGTTAGCAAGCAAGTTTCAAAACTTTCATAGATAAACTGACCACACGTTGCAGATTATATCAATCATACGACTCATGTACTGCGATTTACTTTAGAAATTAATTACATTTTTCTACCATTCAAGTATGAACGCAATGGGTCAAGTGCAAAGTAAGTGAAACCCGAGGGTGTTTATGTTACCTCTGCACTCGACACGTTGCGTTCATACTTGCATGTAGTAGAGAAATGAACTTTATTTCTTATATTTATATTTAATTTTAAAACTTTTTATGCAAGGTTTTTAAAATACGCGACGAAAACATGTCATTGTTGTTTTTAGACATGACGTTGACCAGCCGTCCTTAGCCGCTAAGACTGGCTACCGTTGATTCTGATATTTGAGCCGCGACACGACAAAACCAACAATGTGGTTGTGCGCCCAGCGCAGACTCAGATCAGCCTGGGCATCCGCCCAGTCTGATTAGAGTCTTCGCTGTCCGCATGGAGGTAGCTTAGACCCTTAGCTACCCTTTGAACATTTAACGATGAGTCTGATAAAACTTGGCAGATGCCCAGGCTGATCTGAGTCTGCGCTGGGCGCACAACCACATTGTTGGTTTTGTCGTGTCGCGGCTCATTTTCTTTTCTTTCTGTTAAAATCGTTTTCCTCCCAGTTATAGTTAACGCTTTACCAATTCTATTGAACACATGTGAGATAAAAGAATAATTTGGAAAGACCTTCTTACTGTGAATAATGGAGCTACTTGTTCAAATATAAAGGTATTCATAACAATTTTAGTGCGACAGACGCGTGTTTCTGTATTTAAAACTTCTTCAGTGTCGCTAAACCCAAAAGGTTTGAAAGAATAGAGATGATGGGCAGGTCTCAGCAGGCAACGAGCATTCCTCTCCGAGCCACACTTATTGTCGCATTCCACGGGACACATTAGCTGGAGACATCAGGTAAGAGACGCCTACGTATTAACCCGCGAGCACAGGCGTCCCCCATCGAGCCACCACAACCCCTGTGTCTCGAGAAACGCGACAGACAAGGGCATCAGGAAAGAGATGTCCGATGCAGCGAGAACCCGCATAAAGCCAAAACAACTCAAAACAATGGACGCCAAACTCAGCTAAGATTCTTGTCACTATTACAAGATTGTCTTAGATTTAGAATAATATAGAAATTTACCAGGTAAATATCAAATGGAATAAGGTTACTTTAAATCAGTATTTTAGTAGTGACCCAAATGCTAGAGAACCAGAATCAACACTAAACAGTCTGACTTACTGAGGACAAATTGTCCACCAGCAGCTATACCGGCCCAATGGTTCTAATATAAACGTATCCATACCAATTCTAGTATGACTGACGCGCGTTTCTGTATCAGTAAAGTAGTGACCCCGCAGCTAGAGGACTAGAATCAACACTGAAACACTTACTTCTCCTCATGGACAAATTGTCCACCAGCAGCGATACCGGCCCAATGGTCTAATTTAAAAGTATCCATACCAATTTTAGTTTGACAGACGCGCGTTTCTGTATTTAACTTCTTCAGTAACGTTAAACCTCAAAAGTTTGAAAGAATAGAGATGATGGGCAGGTCTCGGCAGGCAACGAGCATTTTTCTCCTAGCCACACTTACTGTCGCATTCCGCGGGACACATTAGCTGCAGACATCAGGTAAGAGACGCCTACGTAATAACTCGCGAGCGCAGGCGTCCCACATCGAGCCATCTCAACCCCTGTGTCTCGAGAAACAAAAGATTACCAGATGAATTAATCATTTAAAAAGAACATTTTTCAGATTCTCATACAATAGCGACGTAGTTTAACGAGTATTATATATCAATAACAAAACTTTTTAATAAAAATAATACCCAAACAACAGCTTTGATCTTAACTGAATGATTTTATAAGGAGCAAGGCTCCTGAAAGTGTGTACTTCAATATACCTTTTATCTCAAATGAACAAGTTTTATCATACATACATGCCCTGGATCCTTCGAAATCAACTGGTCTTGATGGTATTGCTCCTAAAATTATTAAGATGGCGGCAGACTGCCTTTCTCCGGCAATCACGGCTCTTATTAACAAAAATATTAGCTTGAGACAGTTCCCACCGATGTGAAATTTGCAAAAGTATTCCCAGTTTTCAAAGGTGGAACAAAAACAGAGCCTTCAAATTATAGCCCTATCTCCATCTTAACTACAATAGCTAAAATCTTCGAAAACATATAAATAATCATGTAATAAATTATACTCAGAGGCAATAGAAAGTACACAGTTTTGGAATTTGAATACTGAGTCTCGTGTAAATGGCTGCATTCAAATATTAATAATGCCTTTTTTGGGTAAACGTCTAGCTGTGCAAAGCACGAACACAAATTGTTTTGCAGTCACTAATGATGGAGTTAAGATCCTTAATGCAAGTTCAACAGTTCCAAATCAAAACTTGCTTTACACATGACAAATAGCATTTTGGACTTCACGAATGTCTAGCGCTTATGTCTGTGAGTAAAACCACGTCGTCATTTAAACTGAAACCCCCACCAAACATCTTCAACCATAGTTAGAAATGCTACATGTCTCAAATTATCTCCCTTTTAATTAAAAGTATAGAGAATTGAATGTTTCTTTATCTTTCATGGCGTTAGAAGTTTCGGAAAATTGTTGTTTGGGTTCTTGCTTTTGTGTGCACTTGAAAGTAACCTCATAGACTTGTTTATATGAAAGAAAATTGCAAATAAGCTTCCCATAAGAACTCAAAGCATATGACGTCGCGCAAGGTATTATGGAACAAAACGTAACGTCAAACTGTTAAGGTGGTGATTTATGGTAAATGTAAAAATCTGCATAAAACCATAAAAAAGTAAGGTATCTCCCTGAGAGTTAGCAGACTTCTTATTTTTGTTGTTCTTTACAGTAGACGTACATGCTGCTTAAAAAAGTGTTTTTATAAGGAAAGATCAAAGGGTAGTTTTCTGCGCAATAATCAAAAAAATTAACATCATTATTGAAAATTTACGTAGTACTGAAGGTGCGTTATTGCATAATGAAGAGCGAGCTAGCAATTATTTATTTCAACTCTTTCTCAAATTGTAATGTAGACCAGATGAAAATGGTAGCTTTTTCTCAAATGTTCAACCATGTACAAGGTAATGTACACTGGCTGCATTTATTAAATATAGGGTAGGCAAGCGTACCTATGTAACACCTACAGTATAACCAATACATTACCTACATGATCAGTGGTGTGTAGATGAATTGTTCAACCTTGTTAAAATAGTCTCACCTGTCTCACCTGTGTGTTTTGACAAAAAATTTTGGACACAGACCGCATCTTTTTTCATCTGCTCAGCCTGATAATGTGAGAAAGAGTTTGAAAAAATAATTGCTAGCTCGCTCTCTATTATGCAACAAGGAACTCTCAGCACTAAGTATGTTTTCGATAACAATATTATTTTTTCAGATTATTGCGCACAAAATTACCCTTTGATCTTTCATCATAAAAACACTTTTTAACATTAACCAAAGCTGCATTTTGGGAGTCTGAATTGTGAGAAACAACATAAAGAAGGCATATTCTAAGTTTTGGAAAGATCAGTGGTATTTTGAGTGTTTTATGCAGATTTTTGTCTTTGTCCCAAATCAGTGATTATCACCACCTTAAGCGGCTACTTTTTCTGCCTTCTTTCGAGAATATTAACCGCGGGGTTCGACTGTCTTACACCGAAAGAAGTGAAACAAAACCAAACACGCCACGGAAACAAAAGAAAACCGGTCTGATCATTTAAACATGTTGAAAGGACGACATCAATGAGAATTTATTTACAGTTTTGCTTATTCATTTGCTTTTTCAGTATAGGACGGATCTATTTGCATTTATGAACACGATGTGAATTGAGTTTGTTGTACAAATTCTACCGGAAGCTGCAAATATAAACCACTCTATATCCCTGCACGGTAGCTTTTAGCCGTTTCACGATGATTTATTTCGCTATACTATACTATCCTCTGTTTTCGTGTAGAACGAATTATATCTCTTGCGTCACTTTTCCCGTTTCTTTTTTCTGCTAGTCATCTTGCCACGGGAATGACTTTTTATGCTGGAAAACATGAAAGAAAATTGCAAATAAGCTTCCCATAAGAACTCAAAGCATATGACGTCGCGCAAGGTATTATGGAACAAAACGTAACGTCAAACTGTTAAGCGGCTACTTTTTCTGCCTTCTTTCGAGAATATTAACCGCGGGGTTCGACTGTCTTACACCGATAGAAGTGAAACAAAACCAAATATCATATACATGATTTTATATATTTATGGGCTTCAAACTTTGAAAACCAGAAAATTTTAAGTCTACTCCCTTTTGGTTTTGGCTATGTGTGAAAAAAAAAGAAATAGAAAAATCACGACTGCATCATAGTTATCTATTTAATCCGAGGAGAGAATATTTATGTAAAATGAAAACAGCCATATTACTCTAAGATTATATAGTCCTTTCATAACCAAAGAAAACTTCATAAACAACTAATTGGATCATAGAATAATCGAGACCGTACTCTAGTCGTGTGTATACATATGTAATTAGCTCGTATGTCATATGTTGTGGCCTGAGCAATGAATACTTGCAACTGTTTTGTCTGTCCGTCTAGAATCGAAAAGATTAGCTCTTGCGCGCGAATTATTGAGTATAATTTTATAAGCAATCATTGTTTGTCGGCCCCTTGTCATACTTTATTAGTTTAGGTGAAAACAATCGACATATTCATCAAGCCATTCTATACAGGATTACAATAAATATCAATAACAAAAGGTAGCCGACGAAGGTACATGGGTGCATTTTTAGGCAATTTGAGATGTATGTTTAAAGTATTGTAAAAGTGTTTAGGGGTATTTTATTTTGGTACAGAAACTCTTACTAGCAAACAATGTAGACCCTGACCAAACACCTCATTATACGGCGTCTGATCTGGATACAACCTGTTTGCCTATATACCATTTGAGCCGCGACCCGAGAAAACCAACAATGTGGTTGTGCGCCCAGCGCAGACTCAAATCAGCCTGGGCATCCGCCCAGTCTGATCAGAGTCTTCGCTGTCCGCATGGAGCTAGCGTAGACCCTTAGCTACCCTTTAAGTGCAAAGCGAAGAGTCTGATCAGACTGGGTGCACAACCACATTGTTGGTTTTCTCGGGTCGCGGCTCAATTATGGGACGTCCCCGCTAGGCACACAAAATAACGTCAGCTTGATGATCAACGTCTATGATCAGTCGTTGTTGCGCCACCGTATGCCCCATTAGCTGTGTGCACGGTGCACTGAAACACGGTGCACTGCCCCCCAGCTTTTAAAGTATGCCAAATAGCTCATTTCTACAAATAAAACGGCGGGAAAATGTCGTCATCGTAATTCTTTGGCTTTCAATAATTTTAATATTATCCCGTTTATGTTTTTTTTTCTCATCAAAAATAGTAAAATGTGTTGTGATCTCACTTTGATTTTTTATCGCTTTACAACACTTTCACTTGAACCGAATATTTTAACGACACTCCAAGATCTAACATTAGACATATCACAAAATCGACAATACACAATTGTCGAAAAATTATTCTTAAAATAACAGATCAATAACCATCCCACAACATGTGCTTTCTTCCATACAGAGATCATGCCCGCTTTTAAGCCATGAAATTATGCGACTTAATGGAACAAGAAACTAATACTTGATAACATGCAATGAGCAATCATAAACAAACAAGTAGCGACAACGAAAGTCCATACTGATGATGAGCCGCAGAGTCGAAATACGAGGTGCGGGGCGAAGAACATGTGGTGGAAACCAATGTCCAAACGACATGTTCCCCACCCCAAGATCAGCCCTCCTGCGGCGCACCACTAGAATTGAGAACACATTTCGTTGTCATTCTTCAGAGCTTTATTCAGCCCGAAGGATATTTCAAAACAAGAGCAAGATAAAAAATATTAACAATAATTTAAAAAAAAGAAGAATAAAGTAGTATAATAATGGTAAAAGAAAGCATGAAACTTTGGAGCGAAAAAAACTACGTACTAAAACAAACCCCGTGAAATTTGGTGGAACATGCCGACGAAGAATAAGGACAAAGACTAGATTTTATAGGACAGAGAGAGAGAGAGAGAGAGAGAGAGAGAGAGAGAGAGAAAGAGCGAGAGAGAGAGAGATTTCTATTGTATTTATATAATATGATATACTAGTAACATATATTTAGCATTTTTTTGTATTTCTTAAAATTATTTGTCACTTTAGTGAAATGATGGAAAATACTGCAATGCAAACAATAGGCCAACACTTGAAAAAAACAGACAGTATAAAATTTCGGGCGATTTTGCGTTGTTTTGGCAGAAGTAATTAACATGAAACGAAGTAGGCGTACAAATGTAATATTCACAGCTTTATGAGAAAAATGCATTTTTGTCTTTATTAAGCCAATTGATTATTCAAAGGATACGATAAAGCAAGCCTGTGACTCAGTTTCAGCACTTGCTCAATACGTCAGAATTAAGTTGAAATCGCAACGTAATTGTGACGTATTGATGACGCTAGAATTAATGTTTGGGATCGTGTTCTGCAGAAATGAGCCACGCTATTTCAGAAACGATTATGTGCAGTGGTTGGTCACTATATGACAACTACCTAAGAGTAGTCATTTTATTCAAATCGTCCTCAGTATCCCGGACGAAACCAGACAAAAACACGTTTCAATGTTGGGAAACGTACTGAACCTTATTTCAAACGTGTTTGACGCGAATTTTCGTCACTTGTTTTAACGCTTTTCAAGATTTTGGTGCTTAAACATTCGTTTCAGACTGACTTTAGTTCTAGTGTAAAATTCATTGTGCCTGTTACATCAACTGGGTTAAAAACTTAACGTCGCGATAGTGTAGACGCTGCGATTGACAAAGTTTCAATTGAATGCCAAGAATCGGTTCTAAAGAGATTTACACTTGTATATGCATTGCGGAGACTGTGGATACCGGAACTTGACTGTGTCTCGTTTGTTAAATATTTGCTTAATTTATTTTGTTCAGTATATATAAGTGAGGATTCCGTCGTTGTAAATTAAGACAGCCTTTTCGCGTCCCGTCCTCTTGATACAATTTACTTTACAACTTACTTCACTCACTCACTCACAACTTACTTCCAAACTGTGAATGAATATTCAACAATTTACTACTAGGGCTGCCCCTAAGCTTTATTAAGTCTTTTTGATTCTCAGCTCAGCTAAGCATTCAGTTTCGAACTTCTACAGAAAAATTCCTAGGCATTGAGCAGACATTTGTATCGTTTCGCTCGTTTCCATCGAATGTCTTGAGCGCTTAAAACAAGAATTGTTCAGAATATAGAATTTCATGTAATGTTGAGATCTGATCTCAGCTGGCGATAGAAAAAGTTTTATAACTTTGAGTTTGATCTATTTCTCAACTCATGTTCACCTTCCATCCCCAAAAGGGGACATATACAAACAGTTAAGACCCAGATCAGCCGCCGCTGAATGCGACGACTGATCAGGGTCTAACTTTTTGCAACGTGATACGAGACATTTGATCACACACACACACACACACACACACGCGCGCGCGCGCCCGCGCGTTCGCACGCATGCACAATTAGCGCGCAGCCCGATTTATTGATAATGAGCTTTCCCAAATCAATTAAAATCCTCAGAACTGGAAGGTTTTATTTGTCATAAATGGGTTAAAGCTACTCACAATTTGTATTATTGCTTTGTGGTGTTTAAATTCGTCGGCAAAGCCCGTCAGCTTACGGATTCTTGCATTCACACTGTCCACGGTGTTCGGGTAGGAATCACCACAGACTGAAAAATAATCTATAAACGTGTCTTCGGGAGCTCCGACCAGCGAACCACTAACTAGTCTACAGAGCCACTCTTGCTGGTTGGAGGACAGCCACTTAATATGAGCCTTATACAAACTTCAAACAAACCAGGCAGCGAACAATAAAGACGCTGATCAGACTGCGCGGTTTCCTTTCTTTAATATATTTAGTTTTTTATTTTCGCTCGACATTGGCTGCGCAAAAACTCGGATGAAAAAAAATGAGCCGCGCCATCACAAAACCTGTTTTATATAAACGTATCCAAACCAATTTAAATGCGACAGACGCGCGTTTCTGTATATACCTCCTTCAGTGCCGATAAACCCCAAAAATTTGAGAGAAAAGAGATGATGGGCAGGTCTCGCAGGCAACGAGCATCCTTCTCCGAGCCACACTTATTGTTGGATTCCGCGGGACACATTAGCTGCGGACATCAGGTAAGAGACGCCTACGTATTAACTCGCGAGCGAGCGTTAAAGACGCATCATTGCAAAGAACAATAAAGACGCTGACCAGACTGTATAAGGCTAATGCAAAAACGGCATGATGGCTCAGTAGACCGGTCTGTGTCGACACTGGTCGGAACTGCCGAATGCACATTTTCTTAAGGCACGACTCCAATGATTTTCGTTGCGCAAGTTTCGATTCCTATGGTTCAAATGATAAAAAATTTAGTTTTGTTTTTTTACCAATAAAATTCTGAAAATATCCAATAATTGGTTTACCAGTCATTTTTTTACAATTATTAACGCCATTGAAAAAGCCACTCTATCGTCATAAGCTACATTTATGAGCTGCATCTGGCATAAAGGGACCTTCGCGTATGTGCGAACAGCGAAAGCCCAGACAAGCCTGCGCATCCGCGCAGCCTCATCGGCGCCCTCGTTGTTCGCATATATTACATATAGGCTTGGAGAAAGCCATAGACCAACAGCGGTATATATGGCCCCAGTAAGTAGCTGGACATGCGCAATTTTGCGGTTACTGCACGGAGATACGCGAAGGACCTTTCATGCGTGTGGGGGTCTCATTTTAGCCGATTCTATACGGCATTATTCTAATTTCAGATGGAGTGTGGCATCATGCCTTCAAATGCCACATTAGGCAAAATTCTGCCGGAATTCGGTCAAAGTAAATAAAACAATGAAATCCACACAACACAAAAGTTGCGTTTTTATTGATGTTACGTATACTTACTTAATCGTGTTGCGACATTACCATTGCCATTAGCTCTGACGAATGGCGAGCAAGGGGGACACTTGTTCAAACACGCTCTCTGCTCATCGGTCATACTCCTCTCCATTCGGGAGGCCTCGACCATCATCGGGCTTTCTCGGCGGCGTCTGCCGAACACATCTATAGCGTGAAAAATAGCAAGAAACGAAGAAATCGGCGAGAGAGAGTTTAGTCGAGTGAACTGACAAACGTATCATACAAGTTTTATAAAGTTCATATAAAATGATCACGAACGTTGGATTCTATTAATCATATTAATCCTCCTTATGTCGCCTTTGTGTGTCCCGCAACACGCCTCGATGACGTCCCGCACCGTTGCTGCATAGTGTTACACATGTTACATATAGAGGATCTGACACGAGTAGCCTTCGGTGAGTTTCATAAATTTCGTATGAAATGACCACGAGTGTAAGATTCTGTATATTACATGATCATTTTATTTGCATTTTTAAGATAAATATTTTTTTTATTTCAACATGAACATAACGTTGTCACAGAAGACTCGTGACGTTACGCACCTTAACTTACATGTTATTACACGTGTGTTCTTATGATTTGAGCCACGACACGAGAAAACCAACAATGTGGTAGTGCGCCCAGCGCAGACTCAGATCAGCCTGGGCATTCGCCCAGTCTGATCAGAGTCTTCACTGTCCGCATGAAGGTAGCTCAGTCCCATAGCTACCCTTTAAGCTCTTAGCGAAGAGTCTGACCAGACTGGGTGGATGCCCAGGCTGATCTGAGTCTGCGCTGGGCGCACAACCACTTTGTTGGTTTTCTCGCGTCGCGGCTCATTTTTACTAAACAACGTTATGATACTACTTAACGCGGCGTTCATGTAATAAATAGAGGATTTTACATGAGTGCTCATGTATTATTGAATTTATTCAACGAGTTGGGGAAAAGGATAAGATGCGAGGTTCTGTCGAGCGTCTTATCGTTTTCACCAACGAGTTTAATAAATTCAATAATACAGGACCACGAATGCAAGATTCTATTTATCATATGACACTAAAATCGCATTTTATTAGCCAATTTTGCACTCAAACATCACGATTTCGCCATTAGAAAATGCGACGTTTTATGGACGTCAACGCATAACGTTACAGCGTAATTTGCATATTTAATCCACTAGTGGATTATCGTTTTTAATGCATGGCTTTAATACACTCTTAGATGCGACGTCATATGATAAATGGCGTTCAAACACTTCTCAGCACGACGTTTATGTAACAAATGGCATTATGACACGTCTGCTCTCTGCGTAATAGGCGTAACGCATTTATGTGCAAAGAAAATTTTACAAGAGTGGTTATGATATATGAGCCGCGACGCGAGAAAACCAACAATGTGGTCGTGCGTCCAGCGCAGACTCAGATCAGCCTGGGCATCCGCCAAGTCTGATCAGAGTCTTCGCTGTCCGCATGAAGGTAGCTGTTCTGTTCTGTTCAATTCTCGTATCGACGTTACCCAAGTGGCTCAACGGTACGTAACCATAGTTGCACACACCTGACGCCGGGTGTCCGTCCAATGAAGGTAGCTTAGTCCCTCAGCTACCCTTTAAGCGCTGAGCAAAGAGTCTGATCAGACTGGGTGAATGCCCAGGCTGATCTGAGTCAGCGCTGGGCGCACGACCACATTGTTGGTTTTCTCGTGTCGCGGCTCATATAATTTTGTCATTTTGCGAGTCTTCGCTTGCAATGTTGAAAAAAATATCAAACAATTCGTTACATGTATCGTCGTTGCGGTCACACATGTTTTGTGTTTGGCGCTGTTTGACTGGTAGAGTTTTCATTTTAACAATTCTGTAGGTCAAAATTATTAAGTTCAGTATAAGTAGCTGAGTGGCCACCTGTTTGGAAAAGAGCTGCTGACTCGGATAATCACCTGTGTTTTGTCTCTTTATACGTGAATGTCAATCGTTCCCTTTGATGTTAGGGCTAAGGTTTGGGATCTGATTCCGTCAGTTTCTGATAATGGTTTACCCACTCAATTTTCAAAAATGTAAAAATGGTCACAAGTGAAATTATCTTTTGTAACTTTACTATTGTATGGCGATTTCGTGCCATTTTAATCTTTCTTACGACGTTCTTCTGATAAATAGAGAAATTTAAAAGCATACCAATCACTTTCTCCGCCAAACTTTTGCTCCTCCTAGAAAAAAAATAATAAGAAGAAAAATTTAACAGACGTTGTTAATTTTATCCAGCCCCGGATCCAGGGGTGGGCCCCGCCATCTAGGCCTCTGTGCTATGTAAAATATACTGAGAGAAATGAATTTAGCAATTTTTTCAAAGGGTTGTGAAATTTTCTTAAGGGATAGTGTTCCCAGGTTGTTTATCGCATATAGTTAGGAGACTGCGATTACATCAAACTTGGATGAAAATGGTGCCTTAACGCAGGTTTGACGTCACTTTAAATGAATTCATTCTTTGCGCGGGCTGACAAACAATTAAACAAAGAAAATTGTCAAAATGCTTTTGAAAGGTTTAACTGGGTCCTTGAACAAGAAAACCGTAAATGGGTTTGCAAATAAACGCATAAGAAGCCGGCAATGCGGCATGTTAGTTTGACGTTAACTTGCCGAAAAATTCACCGCCATCTTAAACATTATCAACTGACGTTTCGACTCGATTCTTTTTGCGCTTTATTACCGTCAACTTGGGGAACACTATCATGCAAAAAGTTACCCCAGGTAATCTATCTGTTTTAATGCAACGACTACAACCTTTCAAGATTTGAATCACGGGAGGCGTCAAGTTTACGTCATGACAGAAATTGACAAAATCTGAGGATATGCAATGACCCTTATGCGCACTTAGAGAAGAGAAACTTTAAGTTCAATATCGCTGATGTCAAGAGGATCTTTGATGGTTTTAAAAACTGGCGTCTGAATGACGTAACTGTCGAACCTGGTGTGGTTAAATCTGCGGGAATAGCGCCAATTTACAGCAACAAATTGCTTGAAAGTTTTCTGATCATTTAGAGGCCACGTCATCGGCGAGGCGATTTTAATGAGATATCAAAGGCAAAAAAAGACATTAAAAATTCTCATCAACCTGAGCCCTAATTATACTATATATTTTCAATATCCACCCCATCCCCTCCCCTCCCCCACATACACATACATCTCGTCACCTCCCAGCACCACCAGACATCCAGAGCCCCACCAGTGCGTGGTAGTCTGGATTCGAGTATGTTATCGATGTGTAAACTTTTAAGAATCTCTCAAAAACAGAGTCAAGCCAAAACGGGCTACTTTCTGTGCTAACGGACTCGATCACGAAGAATCTTGCAAATATCGGGTGAGCTATTTGATGAAAGGATAAATGGATGGATTGTTACGCAGAAGGTTTTACACTCGGTCGACACGGGTGTAGAGCCTTATGCGTCGCCAGGACGGCGGAGGGTGACTTCCGGTTAAAGGGTTATCTACCAGTGTAATACACTAACAAGGAAACTCTAACAACGTTAGGATTTTTTAAGTTTATATATAATGTAAATTCTATATACAACAATACAATTTACAACTGTCACAATTACAATAATATACAACACATATTACTTCATGTCGCTGGCCCAAGTAAGGTGTTTGTTTCAAATCTGTAATCGATTTGCGTGCAATGCGCAAATAGATTACTGTCTGACGTCAAAACCGTACTCGGCTCAGCGCCATGAACTAAAGGAAAACACAAAGAACAAAAGACGTCAGTTTGAGCTCATACAAAAAAAACCAAGGCCTTATGTTGGTAGACTTCACTTTGTCGTTCCCTGGATCATGTCATGGGCCAGTCCATATATCATGAGGAACACCAACTTATATTAACACGTGCACGATTATATACTGGTCGCTCCCTGGATCGTACCAGAGACCAGTCTAAATATAATATGACACACTTTAGTGGACGAACACTGTCCCACTTTCACCTCTGCAGTATTACATCGATTTTGCCAATATTTTGTGCTTCCCGCCTCTGCTAGGAATACATGCACAAGGGCGTTGTAACTGCTCTACCCGGGTTGGTATTAACCTGGAGACGTATATCGAATCTCCAGGTGAGACGTGGCTCTAAGCCCTAACAGCTGACTGCCGGACTTGATGTGCCTAAAAATAACGAACTTACACTTAATACATTGTAACTACATAATAACAATACGTAAGACTTGGGCCTGTCTTGGAAATACCATACAACGCCCTCGGCGAATGCCGAGCATAACGTGCACACGCCAGCCGTATCACTAGACACGACTCGCGCTCACGATGTAAAGCTAAAAGTGTGCTTACCACTTCCGCCAATGAAGAAACGTAGATCCTACCACGCATGTGCGTCGAAGGATCTGACGTCAAACATTGTCAAGAAGTATACTGACGTCAACAGGCATTACCATGACATACCCCACATAAAACATGAATAATCTAAACAATGACCTATTTACATTAAATTGATTGACCAAAATCTAA
The DNA here is from genome assembly GCA_963989385.1 of Ctena decussata. Taxonomy (NCBI): domain Eukaryota; kingdom Metazoa; phylum Mollusca; class Bivalvia; order Lucinida; family Lucinidae; genus Ctena; species Ctena decussata. The sequence continues at coordinate 57,515,690 of OZ022504.1, forward strand.
CTCGCATATGTATTAATTCATTTCTTTAAACTAAGCGTAATACCATTTGCCATATAATATAATAGCTGAATAAGCGTTTCTCACACAGTTGGGGTCATAACGTTTGATCTGACATCATGACATCAATGATGTTGTACCATATGACGCCGTCTAATGAAGGCAAATCAAACGCATGATGACCAAATGTTACCATTATAACTTATGGGAAAAAAACCTTAATGCGGTGCATGCTATGGCGTCAATTGACGTCACGAGTATATAAATTAGTTCCATTACAAATCAATCTACTTCTATAGGCCACGTATACGTGAACTAATATAAAAAGTGCTGACGTCGCAATAACATGAATGCAACTGACGTCACATGAATAACATGAATGCAACTGACGTCACATGAATAACATGAATGCAACTGACGTCACTGGACGTCAAATAGACGCACACCAGTGAAACTTATGTAAAAAGTGCTGACGTCGCAATAACATGAATGCAACTGACGTCACATGAATAACATGACTGCAACTGACGTCACTGGACGTCAAATAGACGCACACCATTGCAACCAACATCAGTGATATAAACTATTTCCGTAATTTACAAAACTTCCTAATATACAAATACCATGCGCAGCATGGTCAGTATAAACAAAATTGGTCGACATATGCACAGCCTGATCACTGTCAACAAAATCAAATCAGTCGACACATATAATCATACCATATCAATCAGAAGTCACATTTTTCATTCTTAGCCAAACTATTCTAAATAAATATAATAAAATCTTACCGTTCTGGTCTAAACTCAGAATCTGGGCACACAACAATATAACATCCTCAGTATAAGAATTAAACAGCCACGTCTAACTTTTCAATAAAAGATAGGCGTATAAATAGTATGCGTCTCACATTTAAATCATGGGACTCGAATATAAGCGTGCAGGTACTCACAATAAAATCATGCAACACGCTGTCCACAATCAAAAGGCTCGTGCAGGTATTCACCTTAAAATCATGCAATACGCTGTCCACGAGAGGTATTCACAAACAACCCATGCATAACGTAGCCACAATTTCCGTAAATGTTTTATTACCACAGTTGCCCTAAAAACTGTAGCTCTACTGATTTAAAGGATTAAAAAGATTTCGACGACATAGTCCACGATCGGATCCATTTCGTAACATAGGTTTCCCCTTAGGGAGAAAAAACATAACAATGTTTCTTTTCTGAAATAGTACGAAATGCGATCGAATCGTAGGCTATGTCAAAACTGGAAAACTAGCTATATACACAACAACGGTGCGATGCATAACGTGGCCAAACTATCTACTAAGGTAGTCCGCCCCCAAATTATCTTGGCCGCGGATAGCAACGATCCTGAATCTGTACGGCTGTAATTTCATGGCCCAACGCATGATTCGGGGATTGAGCACCTTAGCTGTCTGCATATAAGACAAAGGTTTGTGGTCAGTTTCAAGGAGGAACTCCGCCCCATACAGGTACTTACGAAATTTCTCAACACCCCAGATTATACCCAAACATTCCTTTTCAATTACAGAGTAGTTCCTTTCCCGAGGTAACAATTTCTTGCTAGCATAAGCAATCGGCAAACGACCTTCACCTTCGAATTCCTGAAGCAAAATAGCTCCAAGACCAACGTCTGAAGCGTCTGTTCGGAGTACAAACGGGTTACCTTCTTGAAAAACAGGTAAGCGAAGAATAGGACTAGACGTGAGCCTACTCTTCAGGGTTTGAAATGCCCTTTCATGCTGATCTTGCCAATCTTTGATAGAATTAGGTCTATCCCGTTTAGTTAAATCAGTCAGAGGAGAAGCTATGGATGAGAAATTTGGGATAAAACGACGGTAAAACCCAGCTAATCCCAGAAAAGATTTAATTTGCCTTTTCGTACATGGACGAGGAGCATCTCTGATAGCCTGTATCTTGTCCTCTTGCGGTCGTACCGTCTGTCCGACGATATTGTGACCAAGGCACTCGATACTACCATATCCGATCATGCATTTAGATGGTTTTGCCGTCAATTTGGCCGACCTGAGCCGATCTAACACTTGACGTAATGACGTCACATGATCCTTCCATGTTTCAGTAAATATCCACATGTCATCAACAAAGCTGTCAACATTTGGGAGATTGGACAATATGATTCTCATTAATCTACAAAATGAGGCTCCCGAATTGACCAAACCGAAGGGCATAGTTTTAAACTGGAATAAACCCTTAGGCGTTTCAAATGCCGTCAAAGGTTTAGACCTTTCAGTAAGACTGACTTGCCAATAACCCTTACTCAGGTCCATCTTTGTAAAGAATTTATGTCCCGACATTTTATTGATAACCTCCTCCATATTTGGCATAGGTTCTGCATCGAATTCCGTCACTTTGTTAAGCTTCCGGAAGTCGATACAGAATCTAACTGACCCGTCTTTCTTCGGAACTAGGACGACAGGAGATGAATACGGTGAAATCGACGGCTCGATTACCCCTAAATCTAACATATCCTGTATCTCCGTCTCCATGACGTTACGCGTCTTATACGGGATAGAATAACCTTTCGTCCGTATGGGTTCTGACGTGAGTAGTTTGATATCGTGCTGTATTTGATCAGTTCGACCGGGTAAACTTGATAGTACATCCGGGTACTGTTTAATCAACGCTTCAACCTCCATACGTTGTTCTGACGTTAACGTATCTGAAATACTGACGTCATTATAAGTTTCCGGTTCCTTAGCTGTCGGAAAAGCACAATCATCAAGAGAAAATTCATCACTACCATCGTCATCAACCGACTCTGTAGTCTCAGTCGACAATAAACAATGTGACGGCCCAGTACGACGTTCGACATACTGTTTCAGCATATTAGCATGATATGTACTCACGACACCACTGACGTCGACTTTATAGTCCATTCTATTCACCACCTCTACTACTTCATATGGACCCTTCCACTGCAATAACAGTTTATTACTGTCAGTTGGCAGTAATAACAGTACTTTATCTCCCACGTTAAATTTACGCGACCTAGCGCGTTTGTCATAATAAGCCTTTTGCTTTACTTGTACTTTCCGTAAATTATCATGTGCTAACTTACACGTCTGCTCTAACCGTTCTCTCAACTCAATTACGTACTGGTACGTAGACAGAACCTGCTCATCCTGTACCTCTTCAGACCATAATTCACGTAATATTGCCATAGGGCCCTTAACGTTACGTCCGTATAGCAATTCGAACGGAGAAAACCCTAATGAACCCTGCGGAACCTCCCTTATTGCAAACAGTAGTGCTGGGAGATATTTATCCCAGTCTTTTGGACGTTCTGCGCACATCCTACGTAGCATTTGCTTCAACGTCGCGTGAAAACGCTCTACAAGACCGTTACAGATAGGATGATACGGCGTCGTGGTTAACTGCTGGAGTGATAACAGCCTGCTTACTTCTTTCACAACTTCAGCAGTAAACTGACTTCCGCAATCTGTTAACATTTCATCAGGTATGCCAACTCTACTAAACATCTCAACTAACGCTTCGGCTACGCGTTCCGTCTCAATGCCGGGTAACGCTACCGCCTCGGGATATCTCGTCGCATAGTCTATCATTGTTAAAATATAGCGGGATTTCCTGTCAGAACGAGGTTCTATCGGTCCAACTATATCAACAGCGACTCGTTTAAATGGTGTGTCAATCTGTGGCAACTTTCCTAAAGGAACCTTAGTGACACGACCTTTTTGAATAGTCCTTTGACATATGTCACAAGATTTACAAAACCTTGCCACATCCCCACAAACTCCAGGCCAAAAAAACTCAGTTAATACTCTATCCATAGTTTTCTTAATGCCCAAATGACCTGACATCAAGGTTTCGTGCGCCAATCTTAACACCTTTTGACGAAAACCTTCAGGGATAATAAGTTGCAAAGTGACCTTGTTTCCCTTAGTAAACTGCCTATACAATAAATCTTTCTTTCGGATAAACTTAGTTTCACCTCGGTTCAATCCACGACTAATAGTCACATTCCCAGATTCCACTCTTTGCCTTATGCCATTCAATTTCGGGTCAACAACTAAGGCATGCCTCAACGCCTCCTTATCACTAGCAATAATTTGATCAGGAACTTTAAGTTTCCTATAGACCTCTTCACCTTGCTTAGCTTGTGACCTAGTCACTGCCGCCATTGCAAAATGGGACATATCGGGATGTTTTGACCCGTCAATATTTCCAATAACCAGGTCATACAATGTATCTTCCATGCACAATGCCTCAGTTTTTCCTGTGAAAAATGGACAATCTATGTCAACCATTGCTAAGGGATACCTTTGGGTAGATTCATCAATCAAAGTTACATCAGATTCTCTACCAAGTAACTGATCATTAGAAACCAAGTTTCTACGAACGACACACCCAGTACAACCTGTGTCCCTTAAAACTACAACAGTCTTACCATTAACCGTACCCTGCGCTGTTGGTAATCGCGACCTTAAAAAGTAACAGACACCTTCCCTATCCACGTTATCATTGATTAGTGGACTTTCTTCCTTACTCTTATAGAGACCTTCAATTTCATGAGACCTATTCATTAAGGCAGCGAAAGGAGAGGGATGGGCTCCGCCTTTCATCAGCTGTGCCCAAGATACAGTGGGTCTCTAACCCCCACTGCCCCTACGGCTAATAGGCTATGGGAAACCTTTACCTTTACCTTTTATTCATTGTAGTTTTACAAAAGCTCATTTGATGTCCGCCACCCCGACCACGTCCGCGGGAATAACCCCGACCACGGCCACGATCCGAATTACTACCCTTCGTCTGTACAGTATCGCTCTTACTCTGTGATCTTTGTGTCTCATCTTTCGGTGCATAAAAACTCCCCTTACTTCCGCTATACCCGCTTGCACTTGCACCTACCTCCGCACTATATGCTTGCTTCCTATCGGGATTCTTAAAACATTTATATGTTAAATGTCCCTTACCACAAATACTACATTTTATCTCTGGCTTCGCACTCGGCTTATTATCAGATCTACTCTGAGTTACGCCCTTACTATCACGCTGCCCCTTATTAACACAAGCGTAGACACCGCCACGTGCTTCTGCAAATAAATCTGCTTCCCTAGCCATCTCACCTAGATTCGTGAATGTTTTCGGTTTCAAATGAACATATAGTTCTTTACTACAGGATTCTAAAAACTGATCCCTAGCGAAAAAATCGCAAACAGCTTCGTAAGACTGGTCTACTTTCGCCATTTTCAACCATTTATTAAGATACGACCTAAGTCTACTACTAAACTGAATAAACGTTTCGGACTTTTCAGGCCTATCATAGCGAAATTTCTTCCTAAATCCGCGTTCAGTCATATCAAAATTCTTTAACAACGCATCTTTCAACTTGTCATAATCCGCTGCATCATCTACAGACAATCTATCATAGACATCAAGCGCGCGACCTTTAAGTAATGCGCTTAAATATGCAGCCCAAACGTTTTTATCCCATTTATTCGCCGTCGCGTATTTCTCAAACCTTGATAAGTAACTATCCATTTTGTCCTTACTTTCATCAAAATACGGTAACTTGGGATCTCGCGCATGCGCTAGCTTTTCAGCCTTCTGTTTTTCTAATTCAACTCTAAACGTTACCTTCTGCAAATCTATCTGATTCTTCAACTCGCGTTGCTGCAATTCAAAACTATACTTCAACTTTTCTAACTCAACTTCGCTTGACAACTTTGCTTCCTTATCGCTTTCGACTTGATACAACCTAGCTTCCCTATCTTTCTCGGCTTGCCGCTCTATACTTTCAATCCGCGCCATCTCGATTTCCCTATCCGCCGCAATCTTAGCCTCTTCCGTCGCGATCCTAGCCAATTCAATTTCCCTGTCTTTATCGGCCTGCGCAATCTTTTCTTTATCAAGTTCCCTTACCGCGTGCCTTTCTGCCCTCTCAGTCTCTTGCTGTTGCTTTACAAATTCCTGCAATGCCTGCCCCTCATAACCTAACTCCTTTCCCGTCTTAACTAACTGATCCATGCCGCTTAACGTAAAGCTCACGTTAACCTAACCGAAACCGACGTTCACTTATAGTCACACGCGTTAACTAAAACGTTAACAATAATAATAACAAACTAATCCAACTAAAACGTTGATTAATTAGTATACTCGCGATCTAGACGTAGCTATTAAAGTTACGTTGATAACAGACCGGAAATGACGTCATAAACTGACGTTGACTTTACCGAGAACCTCTTTTCACTATCATATGACACAATTAGATGACGTAAATAACCCACATTTCAATTACGCCCAACTTGATCTAGTGTATCGGATATACAAACGTAACGTATGTAACGCAACGTATTAACACTGGCACGACAACTGTACGTCCTACATTACAAAACCTTATAAGATACCAACGGTAAATCAAACTTAAGATTCTGCTATTAGGTTTAATTCATTGTAACGATATTATATAACGTTACGAGTAACCTACGTTACTAAATCAGGACATAAAATGGACCTCAGTAACGGTTATGACACAACGTACAAAACGTTTAAGTTAATAAACTAACAGATTGTCATGCAGCAGCAGTGCCAAGGTACTCAAACGGACCTTAAAACTAAATATGTATCATCCGTGCCAAGACAATTCAGGTCTATATACCTCAGTTTCCCCACTCAGATATGCAACCTGTTACATTCTATCACAAATTAATGCATGGGCTATCGCACTTCATCACGTAGGGAATAAGGATAGTTGACCTTAATTGAGTGTAGGTTACATTTACAAGAATTTAGTGGCAAAATTTCTCCCCTAAAATTCACAGCCTTACAAACATCCTTACGTCACCTTAGAAAAGAACAATCAGAAAGTCAATAATAAAAAAAATGTCTGACAAAATTGTGCCTAGATTCTGTATATATTGTCAATGTCTTACACTGGCAGATATTAACCAGAAGTCAAATCCCACTTCTGACACCATGTTACGCAGAAGGTTTTACACTCGGTCGACACGGGTGTAGAGCCTTATGCGTCGCCAGGACGGCGGAGGGTGACTTCCGGTTAAAGGGTTATCTACCAGTGTAATACACTAACAAGGAAACTCTAACAACGTTAGGATTTTTTTAAGTTTATATATAATGTAAATTCTATATACAACAATACAATTTACAACTGTCACAATTACAATAATATACAACACATATTAGTTCATGTCGCTGGCCCAAGTAAGGTGTTTGTTTCAAATCTGTAATCGATTTGCGTGCAATGCGCAAATAGATTACTGTCTGACGTCAACACCGTACTCGGCTCAGCGCCATGAACTAAAGGAAAACACAAAGAACAAAAGACGTCAGTTTGAGCTCATACAAAAAAAACCAAGGCCTTATGTTGGTAGACTTCACTTTGTCGTTCCCTGGATCATGTCATGGGCCAGTCCATATATCATGAGGAACACCAACTTATATTAACACGTGCACGATTATATACTGGTCGCTCCCTGGATCGTACCAGAGACCAGTCTAAATATAATAATACACACTTTAGTGGACAAACACTGTCCCACTTTCACCTCTGCAGTATTACATCGATTTTGCCAATATTTTGTGCTTCCCGCCCCTGCTAGGAATACATGCACAAGGGCGTTGTAACTGCTCTACCCGGGTTGGTATTAACCTGGAGACGTATATTGAATCTCCAGGTGAGACGTGGCTCTAAGCCCTAACAGCTGACTGCCGGACTTGATGTGCCTAAAAATAACGAACTTACACTTAATACATTGTAACTACATAATAACAATACGTAAGACTTGGGCCTGTCTTGGAAATACCATACAACGCCCTCGGCGAATGCCGAGCATAACGTGCACACGCCAGCCGTATCACTAGACACGACTCGCGCTCACGATGTAAAGCTAAAAGTGTGCTTACCACTTCCGCCAATGAAGAAACGTAATCCTACCACGCATGTGCGTCGAAGGATCTGACGTCAAACATTGTCAAGAAGTAAACTGACGTCAACAGGCATTACCATGACATACCCCACATAAAACATGAATAATCTAAACAATGACCTATTTACATTAAATTGATTGACCAAAATCCAACTCGCATATGTATTAATTCATTTCTTTAAACTAAGCGTAATACCATTTGCCATATAATATAATAGCTGAATAAGCTTTTCTCACACATTTGGGATCATAACGTTTGATCTGACATCATGACATCAATGATGTTGTACCATATGACGCCGTCTAATGAAGGCAAATCAAACGCATGATGACCAAATGTTACCATTATAACTTATGGGAAAAAAAACCTTAATGCGGTGCATGCTATGGCGTCAATTGACGTCACGAGTATATAAATTAGTTCCATTACAAATCAATCTACTTCTATAGGCCATGTATACGTGAACTAATATAAAAAGTGCTGACGTCGCAATAACATGAATGCAACTGACGTCACATGAATAACATGAATGCAACTGACGTCACATGAATAACATGAATACAACTGACGTCACTGGACGTCAAATAGACGCACACCAGTGAAACTTATGTAAAAAGTGCTGACGTCGCAATAACATGAATGCAACTGACGTCACATGAATAACATGAATGCAACTGACGTCACTGGACGTCAAATAGACGCACACCATTGCAACCAACATCAGTGATATAAACTATTTCCGTGATTTACAAAACTTCCTAATATACAAATACCATGCGCAGCGTGGTCAGTATAAACAAAATTGGTCGACATATGCACAGCCTGATCACTGTCAACAAAATCAAATCAGTCGACACGTATAATCATACCATATCAATCAGAAGTCACATTTTTCATTCTTAGCCAAACTATTCTAAATAAATATAATAAAATCTTACCGTTCTGGTCTAAACTCAGAATCTGGGCACACAACAATATAACATCCTCAGTATAAGAATTAAACAGCCACGTCTAACTTTTCAATAAAAGATAGGCGTATAAATAGTATGCGTCTCACATTTAAATCATGGGACTCGAATATAAGCGTGCAGGTACTCACATTAAAATCATGCAACACGCTGTCCACAATCAAAAGGCTCGTGCAGGTATTCACCTTAAAATCATGCAATACGCTGTCCACGAGAGGTATTCACAAACAACCCATGCATAACGTAGCCACAATTTCCGTAAATGTTTTATTACCACAGTTGCCCTAAAAACTGTAGCTCTACTGATTTAAAGGATTAAAAAGATTTCGACGACATAGTCCACGATCGGATCCATTTCGTAACATGGATGTACCTTAAAACCACTGACAATTTTTTCTCCATTGTTCTTCAGTGTCTTGCTGACAGTGTTAAACCAGTGCTTTAACTTTTTCATAAGCGACCATGCCGTACTTGTGAGGGAAGTGATTTCCCTTTGTTTGAGCGGTCGAACTTGTTTTGGCTACCCAAATAAAATGATTTCTTTTTCAGTAACTAGAAACTTAGCAAAGACTTTTATCTGAGTGATTCAAAACTGGATTATTCACACTTTTTCATTCAATTACTCGATCAAAACGATCAGATTGACGAGAAATAGAACTTTTTCCTTGTGGTCTTGGCTGAAAGAACATCGAAGTACACTTCAGTGGCACTGAGCACGATGAATATGTCAATAGACAGTGCTTTACTCAAAGGGACTATAAACAAACAAATGAAAATGGTGAATCTTTTAAGAAATCTTGGACTAGTTTTCATGGTTACAATCATTATGACTGCTTATGTCCTTTTGGTCATACAGAGGTTACATTTCACAACAACCTAATCAGGGGCGTAGCTAGGGCCACTTACACAGTACGCACAATCATGTTTTATACTCTTTGAGGGCAATAATAGAGGTCTGTTGGCAGTTAGTATTTAAATTATGCCCAATTAACAACATTTCAGCTTGAAAATACGCAGGTGTGTGTTGAAATTTTGTCGTTTGTCATATTTTTCTTTGTGAAATAGCCTCGGCAAACCAAGGACAAAAATTACTGCAAATGTCAAGGTTTTTTTCCTACAACGGCTTTAGTGTCCCGGATTTTTTCTACAGTGTCTCGGGTTTTTTCCTACCACATACTGCATTTCGAAGTCAAAAAGTAGAGCATAGTAACAGCAATTAGATTTTTTTCAGTGTTGGAACTAATTTTACTTCACCGAATGAACATCAAAAGCATTTCGTTTCTGTATGCCTTATCATGATGATGAAATCGAAAATATGGACCCTTTAGAAGCAAAGAATACACAAAAGACATAACATCAGAAGTCTTCGTTTACTTGAGTCCTCCTTTCAAGTGCAGACTCAATAAGCAAAGTCTGCTTTTTCATTCTTTCTGACCAGTTCTTGCTTCCAAAAACTCAGACATTTCAAATCTTATTTTCGTAACTTCACAGGATGCTGGAGGTGTTGTGCGGCGGTCGTTAAGTCTCGCCGTACTCCATCATAGTGCAGATTATATAATTTCTAATCCTTTCGAATCTTCTTTTTTTTTTTCATTTCGAGTCATTCTGAAAATAGAGTAGCCTAGCTGCTGCTAGGGGGCAAGAGTAGCCTAGCTGCTGCTAGGGGGCATGGCTGGGTTTGCACATTTTATTGAAACTTCACTGAAACTGGTGTTAGGTTCTGTGTGACGGCCCTTAATCGTCACCGGGTATTCATTCATAGTGTAGATTGTATAAGTTCTGGTCCTTTGGACTCACTTATTTCATTTTGACTCATTTTATTTTAATGATACAGTAGCCGCTGCTAGGAGCATGACCGGAGTTGCAACTTTCATGTCTGGTCATAAGCAGCCGCAGTTAAACCGAGTACGCTATTATCATTTCTTCGGCGTTTTCGTTGCTTTCAAAGAATCTGATTTTTCAGACTTTTTTCTGTTAAAGTTTTGCAGTGTTGTATAAAAAACTGCACAGGCCCTCAAGGGAAGTATTGGCTGGATGGATGAATGACTTGCAATTTTGCGTCTTTTTCATCAGTATTTCAGTCATATCAGGACGTTGGGAGGACGATAATGAAAGGCTGTGTGCAATGGAACCCATTTGAAAAAATTCTCGCCTCAATCGGAGATCAAACTCGGGACCGCTAGATCAGCAAGCCAGCGTTTAACCTACTGAGTAACAGAGCTCCAGCACCGGCTGGACAAGTGCACTGCTTTCAGAATTATCAAGCCTAATATAAACTACGCTGTAGTGAGGAACAAGTAGCTGTTGTACACCAAGGATAGTACAAAGGAGATAATTGGACACACCACACACACACACACACACACACACACACAGAGGAACGCACGCACGCAAAATTTTGAAGAAAATATATAAATCTACGCCGCCTAAGCGCGAAAAACACCCTGGCCGCGGTACTACTGAGTAAAAATATAGCAGTGATCAGGACTGCTCTATCAACTGAGCTTTCCTGGCATTGGACGACCATGTGGCCTCGTCGTTCAGTTGGTAGAGCTAGTAAATCAGTCTCGCCTGCATTGGAAAGGCCACTGAATATTGTTTTAATCTCAGCTCTTTACTGCTTGATTCCATTGTAATTTTTGATAAATGGAGCAATAGAATGGTCTGTATATAATGAAAAGGCTGATCTTTTAATGACCATCAAGTATTTCGTCTTCCATTTATCCACCACACATGCTTAAATCTTGCTATTCAATCTATGCACAATAAAGTATCATACTGACTACTAATTTTGTAGTTTGTGTTGTCAGAAAAAATCAGGCGCTTAAAATCTATTGTAGAAGCGAATCCGGGACTTGTAGGAAAAACTCCGGGACTTATGAAAAATTAAAATATGCTGACAGACCCATTTATATTATTGTAAAGTGCAAAAAGTAATATAATACGTTTCCCAACACCGATTTACGATTAAAATAGATTTTCCCTTCGAAGACATTGACAGAGCGGACAGTCCATTAAGATGTACCCTAAATGAAACTTTCCGGGTTTAATTTATCTGTTGACAACGTTAAACACTTGTATTGTGTCTAATCTGTCTAAGATCTACCAGAAATACGCTTAAGATTTATAAATTAATGTTTTAATTGTCAAATTCATCATTTTGTCGCATCAATTGCGTGTTATACGTCACGAAGAAAAAATCATTGACAATTTGGAAAAAAAATCGGGACCATTGTCAGAAAAAAATCGTAGACGATTGTCAGAAAAAATCACCGCCTACCGGGATTAAGCAACCACCCAGTGTGTCTGGTCTGTGAAAAACCTTAGGCTAAGACCTAATAGGGCTATTTTGTGTGACATTTGTGACAAATGGACCCAAATTAAATGTGATAATATATCCCCAGTCCAGTTTAAAGTTGTTGTGAGCCTACTTCGGTGAACCTTCACACCAACAAGAGGTCTTTCGAACATCACCAGGCGATTCCCCTACGACAGACGGAAATCACCATAGATAGGTCACGTGTGAGTTCCGCACGAGGGACTCGCATTTACATAACCACCGGATCTTGACCAGAACAGACGTACGTCGTTCGTCGGGACCGGAGCGCTATAAAGGTGAGCACGCGGTTAACAACTGGCGCTGCGACATGTAATTGGTAGCGCGGGTAAGTCCCAGTGCATTTTCCCAGCAATTTATTGTCTGACGCAGATTTTTTTTCTGTCATTTTTCGTTCTGCTTCGGACTAGCCGAATTTTCCATTCTGTGTCAGTGCCCAGAGTATCTTTTTTGACCCTGTAGCCTTTATTTATGTTCAGTATTGTATACTTTGCATAAATTATCTAATGTTTCAAGGTATTTTTGTATTTTTTTTTTAGAATTTCACCGTAAAATTGCTTTCGTCCAAACTACGTCTTTATCGGGTTTGTTTGCGGCCATTATGGTTCTTCTGAAATAAACCAGAAGCAACTTCATTCTCATATTTTGACAGTTTAAACGTACTTTCTCTGTTTTCTGACATAGTTTCTCAGTAGGTAATCGTACTTCCTTACGGTGAGGTTCTCTATTCATCTTAATAAACTTCAAGAACATAGTTTTCCTTATCTTTTCTTGTCAGAATCACGCCTGACAATCAGTCTCATGCGGAACCGGTGGTTAAGCAAAGCAATTCGTTAGATCGCTTTCCGGTGACGTAGAAGAGGAGCCGAAAAAGGTAAACAATACTTACTCAGTCAGATTTTACAATGTTGTTTTCGAATGATAGGAGAGATATCCAAAATCTAAAAATGCTATTTTGTTACTAAAACATTGCTCCTTCAACACACCAAATAATTCCATAATTGGTGCTGTGGCTTTCTTGATATTTGTTCCCTCCTCCGAAATGTCTGTTCAACACGGTCAAGGTCAGACAAAACAGGAGATAAAATGACAACAGTTTCTGCTCGATCTCAAAAACGAGCGATAAGCATCCGAATTCATCAGTGCATATCAATGTAATAATTAATATCTGTCATCAACAACGATGTTTCAGTGACCAGGTATCAAGCATTGTTCTGAAATCATTGTTGAAAGGGGCGAAATGTGTTGGTTCAGCATTAAATCATTAGAAATAGAAGGAAATATGTCAACATCAATCTGCTTATTTTCGTCTGTTTTATGACATAAATTTTATGCTGGATTTTTTTGACATTTGTTAGATGTCATCTGAGACTTGTAGGATCTATGCAGTTTGAGATTATATTTTAACAAAAGAACAGAACAAAGTTTATCCCATTCCCTAAAATACTTGGTGTTTACTATTTCAATGGTTTTAGATGCATGCTGAATTAAAATTTCTAAGATTACATTTGAATAATTAACACGATTTCACAAAATTTTGATTTTTTGCATTTGAATAGGAGGCTCCTGTCAAAAATTTTGTGGTTGCGCATGAGAATTTTCGGTTGAGCATCGGAATGTATGGAATATCAAATGAGCTTGGGTGCCTGATTTAGCTGCAAGGCAGCCTGACTTATATATGAACCACGAAAACATCGATCAACCTGCGACTTCGAACAGTTTGGTCAGCTCGTTTGGCACTGAAAAGATGTTGTATCATTAAACCTACAGCTCTAAGGATCTTCTCTGGCAGATGATCTAGTCTTGTCTGACCTGGTCATGTAGCCAGGAAGACAGGTTTTTTATAGTTTTTTTTACAATTATTTGAATAAAATCGTTTATGAGACTAGCCACTCTTAAAAGTTTAGAAGGGCCTAAAAGCTAACTGGCGGATAGATGACTTGCGATTTTTTCGTTTTACAGCAGTATTCCAGTCATATCAGATTTTTGTCTCAAGAAAAGGTATTGCGAAACTTTGGAGAATGTCATGCTGTCAGTTGGTTACAATTGTATGTTGAGACCAAGTGTTATGAAAAGATGAAGTGGTGTTTCCTATATTACATTTGTCCACCAAGTTCAGTACCGAAAGAAGGAAATAGTCCTGCACAGATAAATCGGCCCTGTGCGTGCTTGCAGGCTTTCTGTGAAATCTTATCGATGGAGATAGACTTTTCTATTCTATTCTATCCCATAACCTTACTATGTCGTTGGGGCACCACAGATGACTTCAAAACAATCCCTTTCCACCTTGTCCTGTCTTCAGCTGCCCTAGTTGACCTGGCAAAATCCATCCCTGTCCACTCCTTGATATTGTGTTCCCGCCTCTTTTTCTGTCTACCTCTTCTTCTTTTTCCTTTCACTGTGCCCTGAAGAATTGTCTTTGCTAAACCAGAAGACCTTGAGACGTGGCCAAACCACCTTAGTTTCCGTTTCCGGTGCGAGACACTTCACCTATATAACCGCGTTGAAACTTCACTTTCAAGAAAATGCATGCTTTTATAACTACGCCCTCAACGAATATTTATCGGCGTTCAGTTTGAAAACCACGATGTCAATAGTATTGAAATTGACATGGGGACACTTATATTCTGCTCAAAGGGAATTGTGCGCTTGAAATTAAAAGCACGTTTCGATACTTCTAAACATACGCCAGATAATTTTGGTCAAGTGGGATGGTCTTGGTCTCAGTATATCCATATTAAACCTTTACCTGCCACATAAGTTATTCATGGGACCCTAAAAATGCGGGTACCCACACCTCAGAAGCCACAAACTCTGATCGATTTGACTGATATTTTCAGTCAGCTGCAACAAGGTGTGTGCTGCAATTTTGGAAGTTACCAAGGTCCATTCGACCTCCATACTAACACAATCAACCGGTAACCGACTAAGACACTTAAAAAGAATACAAGATATCAGGTCCAGGTATATGCTTTAGAGATGGAAAGTGATTGCTTGTCTGAGACCCGGTGTTATTGATGAACATTTATCAACAGAAAAAGTTTAGATGGATGAGGTCTACTTTCCAGAAAATCGGATCAACTAGATAATGGTGCCACTTGAAAAGGGAACGTCTTTAGGGGACGGCTCGATATTGACTGAAATACTGTCTCAAAGAGTCGTTAAACCTAATTCTTTATCGTTTGTTTTATTATGTAATTGTAAATTGAATTTGACGTGTGAATTTCTATATCAGGAAAAAATTAGCTCATATTTTTTCTTTAATTTGTGTGCCTTTTCTCTATCTATATTTTTCTCAGATTTTTAAGCTCTTATTTTTCTCCAATCAGTATAAAAATGACATTTTTTCTCTTCAGTGAACTACAATGGCTCTAACAGGCTTGGGACCATGAAAATTAGTTCAACCAAGGGCAGTTCTAGCCATCCACTTAGTTTCTACTTAAAGTAACCTCTAGGGACTCAGGAAGGAGTTCTAGTCAGGCAGGGTTGACGAGTCATCAGGGTTCGAACAATTGAAGTTTGACTGTATTATTTAACATGATCAAGAAATTTATTTATTGGATACCCGTCCATAATTTCACGTTATTAACGTGGATGAGGGTTTCAGCAAGATAACTACAAACAGAAACCTAAATGTCATTCAGTACGCGTACATTATATCTTTAGTTAGTTTTCCCTCGTTTTGATCAACGATAAACTATCGATGAAGGAGTCGAATAAACTATACTGTATATATATTGCCTCCAAGTACATTTTTGCACAAAACAGTAAAGACTTACTGCGACAGAAACTTAAATAAACGGATCATAACTTTCCTTAGAGGCCGTTTACACGGGCTGTCTTGACATATATGTTTTAGTTTTGTATGTCAAAACCTGTGTATAAACACTGATATTTCTTAGTTTAATGACTCTTATGTCTTAGATCGGTGGAATAGAACATGTTCTATTTGCTATGTCTAAAACATAGGAAACCTGACAGAATCATCCGATCAGAATAGGTTTCTCTCAGGTTACTGACCGGTTAATGGTTTCTGGTGGAAAAAAGCAAGGTCATTCTGTTCCAGATACTTTATAAGTATTGGAAACAAGGGAAAAGGAAGAAAAAAACAAACTGAAACTCTTCACTGTTAAAATTTCTGAAGCTTTATGGATTTTCAGAGGCAAGGTCTTTGGGGTGCAGTTTGACAATTTATTTCCTATTTACAGACATCCATATTCGATATGTTGATATCCATAAATAATTATGGATATCAACATATCGAATATGGATATCTAAATAGGAAACAAATTGTCAAACTGCACGCCAAAGACCTCGATATCCATAATTATTTATGGATATCAATCATTATTTACGGATATCCTTAATTCTGCCCATTCATGGATATCCTAATTCGAATTATGGAGATCAATTAACTGATTCAGTGATATTCATATGTGGAATTAGTGACATCCATGAATCATTTAGATCATTGGATATGCATAATCTGAATTAATGATGTCCATAATTTGAATGATGGATTACAATAAATCTGCCTATTTCTGGATATCACTAATTAGATTTATGGATATCAATAAGCAGTCTTTGCAAATAATACGTTTAAATACCGACTGCTCTGCGAAGATTTATGGATATCCATAATTCAATTTATGGATAACAATAATTCAGCCTGATTTACCGAAATCATTAATTTAATTATGGATATCCATAATTCGAAATATATAGAATATATCTCCATAGGGTGCCATTTTTCTATTTATTCCATATTTATAGATATCCATAATTTGAATTATTGATCTCCATAATTTGAGTTAGTGATATCAATAATTCGAAGTATTGATATCTATAAATTGGACTGAATTATAGATATCCATTATTCGAGTATGTGATATGACTAATTCGAATTATAGATATCCAGTAATCGAATTAGTGATATCAGTAAATTGGAAACATTTTCAGCTTCTATTTTACACCAGTATGATGGCATGAAATAGAAGCATGCAGGGCAAAGACATGTCGTGTAAACAAGAAAGACCTGCAGGTCTAAAACATGCATATCTTACACATGTATGTCAAGACAGCCCGTGTAAACGGCCTCTTAGAATCAATATTGTCTAGCAGGACATAAAACCTCAATCAATAAAGCACAGTCAGTAAATTACCAGACAGACGGACAGTAACTTTATTCACTCAAAGTACATGTAAACATGACATAATGAGGAATTACTTTCGTGTTATCGGGGGTTATTTTTATCCGAAGACAAATCAGAAGAAACAGTATTGAGGTAACTAATTTAATTTTGATCCATGTATAGCTTGAGACGTTTATAGCTTAGTTTGAGCAAAAGAAAATATGAAGTTTGTAAGAAGTCGAATGCTGAACCGAGCTATCGCATGCGTTACCAGGAAAAATTGACATGGGGACTTTCCCTTAAAAATAGGCAAACCAAAAGTGTTGAAATAAGCTAAACAGATATTATATGGAGTCACTTGATATTCCAATGACGTAATCAATGCATTTTGTTCAACATATAATGGCTCAAAGCAGTATTCCTTGATTTCTCTTGCAGTCTGGTTTCAAGCAAATATCATCCGTCAGACCTGCATTTGCCAACTTTAGAAACTCCAGAATTATTCTGGGCACAGTCTTCCTGCACATATTACAGGTTGAAAATAAAAATTATCTTTGAAATTATTTTCTTCTTATTTTCAATGATTACATGCGGAACCAAACTTTCGAGATCCATTATGCATGCATTTCAAAAGAATTCTTAGTTCTAGCAGAATGCAAAGGTATTACATACCTCTCTTTCCGTTTAAAATATCCGCGCACCGTCTAATTTGCAGATCATATGTACACATATGTCAGATTTAGCGGATAAATGTGTTGTTTACCTCATGTATAATCCAGTCCGAACAGGTGTTTTGGAGGAGGAATAAAAATGACAAAAACAAGACAACGCTTCAGCAAATCCTTCAGCATACGAAGAAAACAATATGCTAGCAACAAAATAGCATTCTCATATTTTAAAAAGCACATTTTCTAAGAAAATTAATCGTCTTCTTACACGAATGATTATCGTTTGTTTACCTTTTTCGGCTCCTCTTCTACGTCACTGGAAAGCGATCTAACGGATTGCTTTGCTTAACCGCCGGTTCCAAATGAGACTGATTGTCAGGCGTGAGAATGACTGTTTGCTCAGAATCATTTAATGATTTGGCAACAATTGCCAAAGTAGGTCCCTCTGAAGGAAATGAGGGGAATTCAGACAGCATGACCCATCAAGAATTAATGCAAGGCATCAAAGTTGCCCTCAGAGAACAAGCTGAGGAACTGAATTTACTCTTGTTTATCATATGACGTCGCTTCTGAGAGTGTAATAAAGCCATGCATTAAAAACGATAATCCACTAGTGGATTAAATATCCAAATTACGTCGTAACGTTACGCGTTGAAGTCCATAAAACGTTGCGTTTTCTAATGGCGAAATCGAGACGTTTAAGTGCAAAATTTGCTAATAAAATGCGATTTTAGTGTCATATGATAAATAGAATCTTGCATTCGGGCTCATGTATTATTGAATTTATTAAACTCGTTGGGGAAAACGATAAGATGCTTGGCATAGCCTCGCATCTTATCGTTTTCCCCAACTCGTTTAATAGATTCAATAGTACATGACTCGTTGGGGAAAACGATAAGATGCTCGGCATAGCCTTGCATTTTATCGTTTTCTCCAACTCGTTTAATAAATTCAATAATACATAAGCACTCATGTAAGATCTGATATTTATTCTTGTATGGCAATAGGTATCATTTCAATGCCAGTCTTGGTGACAGTGTCGAGCAAGCCCAGGCAGGAAGAAGTCAAATTGGTAGATCTCTACCTGACACTACATCAGTCATGCCTGAGGACCCAAACTTGTGACTTAGCACAAACTGTTATTTGCAAAATAAAACAGAAGTAGATCAGGATGATGCTTATTTCATCCAACCGTCAGATGTAATTCAACAGATTGATGAAACTGAAAGAAAGGGTGTCTTCCAGAAAGCCCCTTCTACACAAACAATAGGTAAAGAAGCTTGTTCTTTTTCCAGCAGATGGTTCAAACTGAACTAGCTCACCATGAAGACCCTTTTGAAGTACCTGAATCACGGTGTATCAACAGTCTGCCTCCCCTTCCTTCTGACAGTGCTTTCTTTACAAGTAGGGTAGAAGGTGGATATAGAGCTACCTCTACTAGCACACTGGTATACAAAACCACACAGATTGATGATAGCACTCATATCAAAACCAATCTCCTGAATACCCCCCTGATTGGAAGTGCAAGAAACCATCAGGGATTTCACCCAGGGGTAATTTGAGGCAAAAAGATTGCTGCAAGTCTTCAGCTTCCGGGTGTAAACAAGTACATTCAAACTCAATGAATGGCCTGTCAGATCAGAGCATTACATATACAATGCCTGACATTTTGAGTATTAATGCCAAACTTGATGGTAGGGCCAGAAAAGGGAAGAAAAGTAAATGGAAGGACCCTGACCAGGGTCCGAACTTCATCTAATGAGACTCCAACTGCTTTTGCTTTGGCAGTCATTCTACTCTAGCTTGTACGTTCTGTAGTAATGGCTGTCATCATTATTTTTGTTGTACAGCCATTTTTACTCTAGCTTGTATGTTGTGTAAAAATAACTGTTCTCAATTTTTTTTATTCAACAGTCATTTTTGCTTTAGCTTGTATGTTGTGTAAAGAATATTGTAATCATTTTTATTCAACAGTCATTTCTGCTCTAGCTTGTATGTTGTGTAGTAATGACTGTTATCATTATTTTTGTTATACAATTATTTTTGCTCTAGCTTGTATGTTGTGTAAAATGACTGTCATTGTTTTTGAACCATTCTACTGTTCTATGTACATTCCATGACTTCAGAATAGCTTGTATGTTTTCTGATAGCTCTGGCTATGTGCATGGAAAGACTTTTTATATACTGCACATCTAATTATTGTAAGCGGAATTGCTTATAATGATTGCATGTGCTGTATTTTCAGAATTTTAGTGAAAGTGCCTGCAACCATGCTGGAATAGTTTATACATTGTTCAGCTTTGCCGAGGTGTTCACAATCTTAATCAATCTGGTTTAGTTGTTTAGGAATAGCTAGTATGTTGTCTACTCACTGTCTATAATGTGACAGGCCCATATCAAATTGATAATGTTATCTATGAAAAACTATGTCACTGTAAATCTTGTATTGAAGGTGATAGTAGAGGAAAAATGCACATATTTTAATTTTTGTACTCAGTTATGCATTCACAATTTTGGACTCGGTGATTCTCTAGTACTTTAGGCATTAGTTGATAGAAATTCTAATTCTAAGATATTATTCTAATATGATGTCCAGGCTTAATAAAGTTACATTGGTGACATTGTCAATTTAATTGTATTGGTATCTTGCAATCGTTTTACGCCTATACTAGCTTGTATGTTGTTCAGGTAATACAATGTGCACAAAATGCCAACATCTTTTTATCACAGGGTGGTCAATGTGCTTTGTTGATTGTTCTGTGAACTACTTTATATACCGAGTCCGCAGGGGGACTACCTTGCTGATTCAAATAGCTTGTATGTTGTCGTGCAGTTAGGGTGCTCCAGCTATGGATTCTTTTTCGCGTCTGCCTGATTTCAACATGTCGCTTGAAGGTAAAAAAATTGTCTACTTGTGGCCTAGACACATAACTCGGAAACATGTCTAGGGGGTTCCTATGTTTTGGGTATGAACCTAGTCGCTATCTGCATAGACTGCCCAGACCTCTGAGAGTTGTGGGAAACAAATGAATAGTTTCATGGATGACATAAAATGATCAGTGGTGAGACGTAAATTCGGGCTTGGTTCCTGTTAGCATCTTCCAGAAGCCATGCCTGGAGTTGTTCACTGCTCCTCGTGAATTTGTCGCCTCTGTGGATCTTTCACCCACATACCGTATTCTACCTAATTAGCGCACATGCCTCTATAAGCGCACGCCGTGGCAATTTGTGAGGCACAGACAATCAATGCACATATTTTACTGGTTTATCCCTTTGCTTTCTCGTTTACAAGAGCTGAAAATGCAAAAGAATATTTAAGTTTTACCTCTAAATCTTCTCTATCCTTCTACATGTATATCCATACGAATTTAAAGGTTAAGCATCAGAAAAAAGCTGCTTATAAGCAGCTTTTTTCTGACGCTTTACCTTTAACTTCGTTCCCTTCAATATATAATAACCTATTAAAATGTGCGCTTATATGAAAGAAAGTTTACTACAAGTATTTGCCGCCATTATGAAAAAGTTAAGTGCACAGGGCGCTAATAAGGTCGATTACGGTATCTCAGATTCCCAGAACCCTTTTGTCTATTCCACTATAAAAACAGCAGGAATCAAAATCATTTAGTCACAGTTGATTCGTTTTTTTTTCATTATACTATTTATTCTATTATCTGGTTTATTTCCAGTGCATTTTCATTTATTGTTTTGGTCCGCACATCTATTTAGAAACATTTATTTGGTAATTTTGTTTAGCTATTTAACTGCTGCACTATAGTCAGCGAATCTTCAGAACTTGCCATAATAGTGTGAATGACCCCTCTCTGAATTGTAACCATAGCCTTACCTGGCAGCATGCATGTAGTGATTATATCTTTGTAAACATTCATTCTGTTTCATACAAAATACTTCTTTTCATAATTTTCTATTTACCATTTGGAAAACGTTATCTATGAGACAAGTTTTCCACCAAAATAGAGAAATTATTAGTGACAGTGTTTCCACCTATGTAAAGTCTTCAGTGCCAAGCTCATCTCTAGTCAAACAAAAATCTTTAGTGGCAGATGTTCCACTAAGTTATATTTATTAGTAGTTTACTAGTGCATTGTAGGGACTCGGTATTTTTACATAAAATAACTATAAATTTTAGTTCCACGATAAGTTCTAGTTAGCATCAATTTTAACACGTTATTTCACTCCAAATTTACGATGGCATAAAATTATTTTGGTACATAATTTTAAGGGACCATTTCTTATACACTACTATTCTACTTCTACATTTTCACATAAATTTTCACTACTATAACACCACTAACCGGCCACAAAATTACTAAAATTCTAATACTGATATTTCACCACTCGTTGATCCAGTCTAGGGCACATAGCTCATATGTCAGAGGGCCTGGGTTCCAAACCCGGTCTGGCCACATACTTTCGTTTCTCCTTCCGGTGATTCAAGAAGGGCAGTTGTCAGTTACTGACGAAAATATGTGCACTTAGTACTGGTTAACCACTAAGGAGGTCTAAGCCTGCCCAGGAATAGTGTGGTTAGGTTAACTGACCATCCCGACATGACCTTAGCTGTTTACTGTGCACATTAAGCAACAAATCAATCAATCTTCAAAGAAGGGGGAGAGTGTTGTGAGCCTACTTCGGTAAACCTTCACACCCGAACATCGCCAGGCGATTCCCCGACGACAGACGAAAATCACCGAAGATAGGTCACGTGCGAGGTCCGCACGAGGGACTCGCACTCACATCACCACCAGCTAGGGCTGGGACGAGTACCCGGGTTACCGAGTCCGGGTCGGGTAGACCAATAACCCGGGTACATATTTACTATCCGTTACCCGAATGCTTATTATTATGTAGGCCCTAATTCATTAGTATTCTATTTCAATAGGTTTCCAAGTAAATAGAGCAAAGTTTTGTGTGACTGCCATCATAATTGCCAAACCGTTTTGTATATTATAACAATGAGATTTCTAAATTTTCTTGCCCTTCCCATACATATGAACATGCAAATCCAGTTGCTAGGCCAATTTTGGGATGGCGGCGGTGGCTTATGGTGGTTTATTAAGGTCCCTTACAAACAGTGGAATGGCGGCGGTGGCTTATGGTGGTTCATTTGAAGTCTCGTTCTTCATTTTGAAACGCTTGCACATATTCGAAGTTTGTTGGGAGGCACGAAAATATATTACGAAAAAAGATATATGATATAAAGATACAAAAATTAAAATAATATCGTTAGTCATAATGTAATTTTAACCGCGCTGTTTCTCGAGGCACTACAATTTCATATTAAATGGTTGTTTCAAGAAAATATGTTCACAACATCTGAAGTATACACCTCGCCAAAAGTTTAGCATATTTCAGCTCTATAGTACCTTTGTTCCAAATTCTGCAGAAAGTTTGTAAACTATTAAACCACGATGTAATTAATGGATTTGGAAAGATGGAATACTTAAGCATATGCCCGATGACATTTTTGTCCCAAATTTCAAAGTGAAGATTTTTTTCGGGTTGATTTATTTGTGTAAAATGATACGTTTGTATCTTCTATTTTCTGCAAATAAAATGTCTTGCTAGGAAAAAATTGTCTCACGTCAGACAGGAGACCATGAAACAAGTAAGTTAAACATAAAATTTTCAGTGCCAGTATCAAAGACGACATTTTTCAGCAGGACAAAAATGATAAGAATTGAAAGGAAAAATGCATTGTTAATGATTTTAATGACAAGTATTGACAAGTTTTTCATATCTGATTTAGAAATGACTGGACCACGACCAATGTAGCAATTTACGATTCAACAAGTCAGCTATAAACTATTGTAATTTTGTGTGTGAAAAAAATTATATAAATGATGTTTAGGACACAGTTTCTAAAGGTGTCAAAAAGTGCACTTTAATTAGAGTGGTCTTAACTTTTGTCGTGTTGTATCCAAACAGCTGCAGGTTTTCAAGAGTTTAGTGTGTAGATGTTTTCATTGTTTATAACTGCTTCGGAAAGGATCAATAACCATACATATTTATATACTGAACGCCAAAAGAAACGCATACAAGTTTATGCTCTTTTTTCTCGGCACTGTCACTGGGCTAGTCCAAATCGATCATTGCAAAGACTATGATTTTCATCCGTCCACAGTACACGATGAAACTATCATGATTTAAATCTTTCGTAAAAGAATTACTTCACTTTCTCGAAAAACATTAAATTCCATTGCAAGAGTATTCTTTTCTTTTCCAATAAATCATATTGTGTTTAGAAATGGTCTCTGATATGCAACTGTTAGAAAACCGCCAAATTCATATGAATGACATGGTTATATATTAAACGACAGCGCTATGAAGTCGGTCCATTTTCAAATTACCTCCCTTTATATTAAACAAAGTGTAATTTTTGAAGACCAATAACGGCAGTCTTTATGGTTTTACGCTTCAGTTTCTTTTACAAATGATTTTATGTGTTGCATTTCACTACAGTATTACTAATTTTACAAGGATTTTCCCTTTCTTTTTGAACATATCAGAGTTAGAATGTTCAGAGGCAAACCCTATGTTAAAGTGAAATGTCTGTTTACGCTTTCTTGATACCTAACTTGCCTTGGCTTGGTTTTTTCAAAAATTAAAGACAGCCCAAGAACAAAATGAGTTATAGACAATGTTCTTGATACAGAGCTTAACAATCGCAGGTAAATTGTGATTCACAAAGATTCTGCAGTTGAGAATATAACCTCTTAAAGATTGCTTGTTTTTTGTAACTTTTAATTTTACCCCATCCTAAAAGTATCGGTTTTCACAGTTACAGTGTAAGACATATTGGGGATTTCATATATTCTTTTTCTCAAAAACTCATGGACACGTCAAACTAACAAGACAAAAACTAGTAGCAGCTGCCTACTTTTGAAAATTTAATATATATACTTTGCATGCGTTTCTTTTGGCGTTCAGTATACTTACAAGAAGCCTCCATTTTCAGTTATTTCTGCTGCTAGCTTCACAAATAAATATGCTAAACTTTTAGCGAGGAGTATATTTCCTAGATTGACATTTATTTGTAACTAAAACTTACGCCGGAGAGGCTTTTGTTGTAAAAATTAAAGAAAATATAAACTGAGAACCTCGTTTCGTTTCAGTTGCAGTCTTTTGATACCAGAGACAAACGTCCAAAAGCAGAAAAATGTTAAAAATCTGTAATAATCATTTGTTGCCTGCACCTTTGCATTCACAACCTTCCCGTTTCTCAGAAAGGAATGCCAAATGTATGATATTTAGCACGTATGTGTATATTATGTACCGTCTGGTTAAGGTGTAATTTGATTACTCTAGCCCCACTACTAACAAAGTTATGAAGGCGTTTGCAAGACTTCTTGGATGACCCTCGTGGCACGATAACGGAAAATGACGTTAGTCAGGTCATGATGTATTGCTGTATGCATTCATGCAGAACATGATTGGAACGTCAAGATAATATTACAAGTAATCATTAACATCATTTGCCGGTAATGCTACGAAAGACCGGTGGTGACTTTACCCATCCCACATTTCGCTTCCTACTTCTTACTTCCTGGGGCCGTATTTATAAGACGACTTAAGTGATTGCTATGCTGTTGCTAAGACTGAATTTTTATGAATGAGAATCCCTACAATAATGAAATTTGCTCTGGAGGAACAGTCTTTTTCAGACTTTTCAAGATCTTTACTTCTCCAAGGCTTGAGTGGGTTCGAGTCCCAGTGGGTACTTCTTCATTTCTCAACTATACAATTTTTTCGGATGTACTTGCATCAGTAAAATGATCCTGGGCCGGAATATCTATTGAAGTTTGTTAAATCTTAAATTTAATCATATAATATTTCCAAGCTTCTGTATCGCATGATCCAGATATTCCATGTATATACCTGATTGTGTTAGCACAACTTAAAAAAATAGCCCTATCCGATGGGTCATTCAGAGAAATAAAGCTTAACATTGTTCCATGAAACTCCTTTTTTGGGGGAGCGTAGTGGCGCAATCGGTTAAGCTCATGTCTCTGAATGGCTAGGCGGAGTTGTCGTAGTCGGCGTGGGTTCGAGTCCCAGTGGGTACTTCTTCATTTCTCAACTATATATATATATATATATTTATATATATAGGTCGACAAGAATGATACCATTAAGTGCCCATTTGGCTACCTGTTGTAAAAGAGAACCTAAATTTCAAATGTTTCCTTTCTTTAAATTGAATTCAGAAAGTACTTCCGCCAGGTTAACCAAAGAAAGTTACTTTATACAATGTTTTAAACCCAAGTTAAACGTAACATAACTATGCTAATAGTATACCTTAAAAGTATTACGTCACGGGCGTAACGTCATAGACGTAACGTCTTAATTAGTTGCTTAGTAATGACGTAACGTTTATTGTCACGATACACTGATGAGTAGGTACGAAATGCATTTGTTTTTGTGACGATTAAACAAAAAAAATAGCATGTGAAGTCTTTATCGATTTTAGCTATATATTTATATATATATACTCGTCAAAACAAATTCCGCCGCAATTTTTAATCGTGATATTGACTTGGCGTTGCTGGGCAGTAGGCCTATTGAAGTAGAAATAGACCGTCGTAAACTTATATTTCTTGAGCAGTTGTGCAACTTGCCATCTCATTTACGTGTAAAAGAATTTTTCATTCATAGAATGGTTAGTTTTGAAAACAATTCAGGATCTCAGTTAGGGTTTATACCAGATATATATCGTTTATTAGGAAAATATTCGTTAACTTCTACATTACACGCATTTTTAGATAATGGATATTTTATGTCAAAAACTGCATGGAAACGCCTTTTGCGCGAAAAATTTTTGAACGTTGGTACGGATGCATTATTACCAAGAGTTGTAAATTCAGAGTCTTTGAGTCGGTTTATGGATATTCATAGTCTGGATAAACCGTATATTTTATATGATATCAGCAAAGAAACTCGAACATATTTAAATAATACACAGATAGCTGTTCGTCTCTTGGGTTTAATGTTCAGTGGTAAAAAATATAAGATTTGTCGTTCCTGTGGTGAGTTAAGCCAGACCCTTACAGAGCATATATTCTTGTTCTGCACAGCGAGTGAAGATTTCCGGAATAAATTATATAAAACTATGATATCTAGATTTGGAGTTAAATTTTTTAACTCTTTTATAACCTTATCGCCAGCTAAACAGGTTGATAATCTTTTTCTGGCTGCCATAACATATTGCAAACCGAAAATGAAATTAAAGAGTGTTTAAAGACATCTTTAGTATCATTAACAAAAATTAACAATACTATTTTATATTCAGTTATAGTATAGAAATCGTGTACTTTAATATTTGTAATAGTTATAACTTCTCTGCTTCTTTCTTGTACTATTCTATCCTGTTTATAGGATAGTGTAGGATAGAACATGAAACGTTTTGCCAATTGACTTGGTTCATTAACTAATGAGTCTTTCCTCATCTTTCGTCTCTTGAATTTCGTTTCGGCAAGAGCATCATTATATGAGGAGTTAAGGCTCTTTTATGAATGATATAACATTGAAAACTAATGCCAGCGGGCGCATGAGGCCAAGATGATGTCGTACTGACGCCATTGTGACGTCACGACGTCATATTGACGTCAGTGCGGCGTCCGGTGACGTTATGTGCCTACTGAGAATGCTGCTTCAGACACCATTATATTTCCATAGGGCTGTGCATCTTTGTGCGCTGTAATTCTCACTTTTATTTTACATGGTACAGCATTGCATGTCAAAATGTGTATTGTGATCTTTTTTTCTTTTTTTCTTGCGTGTTTGTGTTACTTTTTATTTCGTCTTTGTGTATATTGTATTATATGTTTATGTGTATATGCTCTCCTACTTTGGAGGAAAAATAAAATATCTATCTATCTATCTATCTATCTATCTATCCATGAAACTCCTTTTTGGGGGAGCGTAGTGGCGCAATCGGTTAAGCTCATGTCTCTGAATGGCTAGGCGGAGTTGTCGTAGTCGGCGTGGGTTCGAGTCCCAGTGGGTACTTCTTCATTTCTCAACTATATATATATATATTTATAAGCGAAGTATAAAACGACTTCACATGCTAATTTTTTAACTTTAATTGTCACATAAACAAACGCGTTTCGTTAAACAACTCTTCAATGTTAAAGTGACATTAAAAATATACTCGTCAAAACAAATTCCGCCGCAATTTTTAATCGTGATATTGACGATTTAATACAACATTTTCAAATTATTTTGCTTTTAATAAGTTGCCATAACATTTGTCAACGGAAAACTTTTGAACATCTCAGTTTCCTGCTTGCGTGTACAGAGTTACCTCGCATAAATAGTAAACCATAGAAATGCGACTAAGCGCTTACTGCGCACGCGCAGTACCGTTATGTTTGTTTCATTAAATTCTCGAGAAACCCTACATTCTAGAAACATGTAAATCAAATTTGAACAAACGTTCAAATGGCGAACATTGCATCTTTAAGTGTATCAGACTGTAAATTACCTCCCTTTGAATCAAATCTATAGGAAATTTGATTTTCAGATTATGGGCTTATCAGCCACAAATTTTAGTTCTGCTTTTCTGGACATGTGAATACGTTTCAA
The DNA here is from genome assembly GCA_963989385.1 of Ctena decussata. NCBI lineage: Eukaryota > Metazoa > Mollusca > Bivalvia > Lucinida > Lucinidae > Ctena > Ctena decussata. The sequence continues at coordinate 57,544,349 of OZ022504.1, forward strand.
TGCAACGTTTTTAAATGAGAATGCATCAGTTTATTGCAAAATTGTATCAGGCATGCAGTTTTGAAATGTTTATGACGATGCCAGTGCGACTTTAGAAAGTTTGGCTTTTCTTCTAAACGTTGAAATTTAGAAGTGAGAAGTTATCGTAAAACCTTTAAGAATTCCGTTTTTCTTTTGGATATCAAGCAACTGGGATCCAATGAATGTGTCTAAGAAGTGCAGATCAGAAAATGAGAGTAAAACTAAAAGAAAAGGCGATTTGGTTTCATGAGAAATCTCGGGAAATTTGAAATAACCCCCACTAAAACTGAAAGTTGCGCAAACTGTCGGTTAACATTAAAATTTTGAAACCTGTCTGTTTAGCAATATAAAAGTGTCATATCAGTACTACAATGACTCTTTAAACTCATTTGTTATGGTACCTTTTCAGAAAAAGATGCTAAGTTAATGCGGCGGAACTTATTTTGACTAGTATATATCTAGATTAAGTTGAAGGCGTCGTTGATATGGCAACAACATTCCTAAACAGTTCTTTTGGACTTAATTATATGTCTTTTGCTTGCCTTTTGGGTATACTCGAAAAAATATTAAAGGGTCAAACTTTTACCCAGCGATTTCCGATGAAACATTTCAAGCATTTGGTAAAATAAATCATTTCTAACTTCCATTTTATTCATTTTGCAAGTTCTATGTACGTGAAGCTTGAACCTATAGCCTTTGTCTTGACCAAGTCCAGGCTTTAAGTCAAACTACCCCTAAAATGAAAGTTGTTTGAATTCCCACAGAGAATTTATAGCTAATCAGTTTGGTCGGGAATAACTTCTTAAATTGCCTTGAGTTTTGAACTTCTTATAGCTTACTGACTTTAAAAATGATTAAATTTGATGACTATCGAGCAATTTTTCAAAAAAATCATGAATTGGCAAAACCGAATTTTTTGGTGAATTTTCTCCTTATGGACTTCTGACTACTTTGATTTTGAGGGTACCGTGAATTGAAGTCTGGACTTGATTAAGGCAAAGGCTATAGTTTCAAACTTCATGTGTACAATACTTGCAAAATGAATGAAATGGAAGGTGGAAATTATTTATTTTACCAAATGTTTAAATCTTCCAGAAATCGCGAGGTAAAATTTTGACCCTTTAATATTTTTTTCGAGTATATATCTAGATAACTGTTCTTACACACATCTATTGAGATACATGCATGGTTCCATTATTTAATGATCACCCCTCGTAAATAACGAATCAGCTTACCGACAGTTGCTGCGGATGCACCCTTGACACTTTTCGATAGCGGCCTTGAAGTCAGCGTCGCACTTTTCTTGCATGACCTTTACTTTGTTAATCTCGATATTGAGAATATTTCTTTCGGAATTGAAGACTTGCACAGCCGCTTGATTGTAAGCTGAAATGAGCTGTGAAATGAGCAAAACTTGCCCCGAGATTAAAATTTTTCCGTGTTCAACTCAACTGAGCAAGAAATTTAACTGATCATAAATGAACAGCGACATGACAAAAGGTGTCCTCGGGAGCTCCGACCAGCGTAGACAAAACCAGCCTTCAGACCAACTCATGCTATTTGGAGGCTTGATGTGGGTCTTTGTTGATCGCACATGCAAAAAGCACACTTTGTTATGGCGCGGCTCAAATATAACTACAAAATGTGTTTGTAAAACACTATGCCTTCAACCATATGCTTGTCCTTAAAGAGGAAAACCACAAATGGTTACCAACAGGTACAAAGCTCATACAGTAAGTCGAAAAAGGGCTATAACTCCGTCAAAAATTAACTATTCTTTTCAAAAGTTGATCAGGTCATATACTTCTTGAACTCTTGGCCAAAAATCATGATCATAGCATCAGAGATTCTTGAGATATTTTGTTAACAATGTTCCAATGCACTAAGTCGAAAAAGGGGCATTACTCTGAAAATAAATGACGGACGGAAAAAAAAAGAAATAAAATACCGGTCCGCCTATGTTTCACGCTAATCATGTGTATAAAATTTTAAGGTCTTATCACTTACTGTTCCTGACTTTGTGTACCATAGGCGTTAATGCACTATGAGGAAAAAGGGCTAATATGAAATAGGTGTTACCTAAATGCGTGCAAAAGCAGATTTTTTTCTTTTACAAAGCTGAGGGCATATAATCTGCAGCCATTTAATTTCTAATTAGTTCAGGACCCGGTTGTATCAAAGTTTTCGTGGTTAGCGGCTTATCTTTTAGTAATTGTGCAGAGTGGGGAGGCGGCTGAAAACACTGAAATTTTTGAGAACAAGAATACATGCTAAAGTAATAATAACGATATAAATAAATAATCTTTATTTATAGTCGCTTATTTTTTTATCAACAACTAAAATAAGCTTTGTAGAGCTTTTATTGCGACTTATTAAGACTATATACATTTATACAAGCTGAGCTGTGGATACGTGACTTGCTCAAGGTCACAACGCAAGGGTCCTGGTGAGGATCTAACTCGGAACCCTTCGATCATGAGTCAGGCACACTACCAACCGCGCCACTGCTTTTAGGAAAGAGCAGAAATAAATAAATAAAAATTCTTGAAAGCAATTATATTCTGACCTGGGGAAACTTAAAGTAGACCTACGTTTCAAGGTTTTTTTTTTGTTGTTTTTTTTTAAATGGCACTGGTATGCAAACGGCCGATGTTTCTCTTCCAAAGTATCCCTTTTAGATAGTTCTTTGCTAATAATCCCGCTATCTCTGTTTTGCACATCGTCGTTGATTGTTGCAGTAAGTTTGACCTTTTGCTTCAAGCTGGTTTTCATGACGTTGTTTCAATGTTGATCGAACGGTGTGTGCCAAATATCTAGGCCCTCCAAGGATGGGAATGGCATGAATAGAAAGGGTTCCTTTCAGGCACGCAACGTTTATTCAACCTTGTAGGACGGATGTGTAGGCTCCTAAAACGGGAATATCATGCATACAAAAAGGAACACACTCTGCAGGCACACAACCCTGGTTCAACGTTGTGTACCCAAGACGCAGGCTCCCAAAGGCAAACATTTGAAGGGGTACACACCCTTTAGGCACACATCGTTTAATCAACTTTGTGTGCCCGATTTGTAGGCTCCCAGAATGGAATTTCATGCATACACAGAGGTACATACCATGTCTGCACTCAACTTTTATTCAACGTTTTGTGTCCGATGTGTAGGCCCCCAGAATGGGGGTGTCATCTTACAAAGAGCACATATCCTGCAGGAACACAACGGTAATTCAACGTGTTCCTGATGTGTAGGCTCCTAGAATGGAAGTGTCATGCATGCAAAACGATAATTATCGTGTAGGCACATAACCTTGATTCAACGTTGAGTGTCCGATGCATGGGATGTCATCTTTCAAAGGGTACATATCCAGCAGACACAACGCTGATTCAATGTTGTAGGTCCGATTTGTAGGCTCCCAGAATCGGGACGTCATATATACAAAGGGGTACCCTGCAGGCACACAAGCGTTGAATCATTGTTTAATCAACGTCGATAGCCCGATGTGTAGGCTCCTGCAAATCCAAGAATGTTTCGTCCAACAGATTGTCAAATCGGGCCACAAGTTTTATGAAAAGTCCTTAGATGATCATGGTGCGTTGCCCGCGTTGTCTTATGACGTTATCATGTCGTGACACACTTCAAAACAATGGTCAATGCTGTGTTTGTAAAAACACTTTGACGATGCCAACGGGAAAGTGAAGCAAGTTTTTTTAAAGGAAAATGTAAATGTATCGCTACCAAGCTTTGGATAATTTACAACTGACATTTGAATGGCTAAAGGTTCTTGCTCTGCATGGAAGTCATTGCACATCGAGGTAGATCTATTTGGTTCTATTCACGAATTTCCGTGTCCTTCGTACTCTACATCGACCATGTTGTCTTTAAAATAGTCGCTTTTCTGAAATATCGAGGTCAATTTTAACGATGGCGGCCATCATATCCAATCGAATCGACGCACGAGATTAATGGCATATGATTTATGACGTAGTGTCCCCTATTGTTTGTTTATTTATCCTTTTGCTGATACACAGCTAAATCAGTTACCGTTTACTTATTTGGACTTCTAAGTTGGATTGACCGCCTTTAAAAATAGAACAAAAAGAAATAAATGTTGAAGAAAACTTTTTTGGTCACTCTCTCAGAAGCGGGACTTCGTCAAGGAAGGGCATGTGATTGAGGATGGCTCTCGGCTCAGTGTTAGTTTGCTTTACAGAAACGGGACAAATCCGATGTAAACAGCTTATGTGCGCAGCCATATTTGTCCAAAAGTTTTGAATTGGAAGGTGTTGGATTTGCTCTTTGTGGAAGTAGCTTTTCTTAATGATGCATGTTATCTATAGGCGTGCAGCAGCACGGACGCGCTTTGCGCGCCCGCGCGCGTGAGCTTCGCTCACGCGCGTTGCTTTTGCACGTATAACTCGGTAACCCCCCCCCCCCCCCCCCGATTTTTTTCCAAAAGTCAATCAGTTCATCTACCCCTTAGGTTCTCTGTCCCTGCCTAAAATCATGACCGTAGCGTCAGGGGATCTAGAGATATTTTGTTCACAAGGTTTCATAGGCTTACAATGCAAAAAGGAGCATAACTCTGAAAATATGTGACCGACGGAAAAGTATGACCCATACTTTGGGTCTACTAAAAATATGTGACCGACTTAAAAAAATGGCCCATATATTTCATACTGATCATGTGTATAAAATTTCAGGCCCCTACCTCTTACGGTTCCTGACTTTGTGTCTGTTTACTGTTGTACTAAAGCTTCAATGCACTAAGTCGAAAAAGGGCCATAACTCCAAAAGTTAATCACTTTTTCTACCCCTTGGGCTCTCTCTCTTCCTGGCAAAAATCATGATCCTACCATCAGGTGTTCTCTAGAGATTTTGTTCACAAGGTTCCAAAGGCTTACAATGCACTTAGTTAAGGGGCATAACTCGGTCCAAAAATTAGATTTTTTTAAAAAGTTAAATGATCTTCCCTTAAGCTCTCCCTCCCTGCCAAAACTGATGATCCTAGCATCGGGGTTCTCGAGATATTTTGTTCACAAGGTTCTATAGGCTTACAATGCACAAAGTCGAAAAGGGGGCATAACTCTGGAAATATGTGACCGACGTAAAAAAATAAAAAAAATAAGTGTCCGCTTATTTTTCATGTACAGGCCACATATCAAATGTCAAGATCCTAGCATTGATGATTCTTGAGTTTCAAAAGCGTTACGGACAGACAGACGGACAGACAGACGGACAGGCCCAAACCAAAATGCCCCCTCTACCTCTCCGAAGTTGGGGACTTAAATACCAAATAAAACAGCCTTCTTCAAATTCAGTCACGGCAGGCATGATATTTATCCTTCTTATAAATGTTAAAATGCCAACAATTGTTGGCATTTAATTATTTTAAAGAAGGATATAATGTTAAAATGCCGACAGTTGTTGGCATCTTAACATTTATAAGAAGGATAAATTTCGTGCTCAGTTGAGTTGATAATGATTAAAGAAATATAACCTCGGGGCCTGACTCAGTCGCCGGGATGTTCCTATATAGATAGACCAGCCCACAAAGTTACTGAAGCTTGGTAGAGGAAAGTTCGCCTGTATAGGCAGAGACCATTTAAGACGCTGACCAGACCTAGCAGGTGCGCAGGCTAATCTGATTTTTTCGCACATATTTAAAATGGGATTTCTAATAGCACGGAACATTAATGAAAGAAGCGCTGTGTGACCGAGTTTTTGATCCCGAGGTCACGGGTTCGAGTCCTGCAAGAGGCGAGATTTTTCCCCGCACCTAAACGATAGTCATTTAATAACCAACGCTCATTCCTCTGACTGAAATATTGTAGAATAGGACGTAAAGCACCATAACATCTCTGGAGATTCTTACATGTGTAGTTATTTTAGATGAAATTTCTGAAACGAGTTCGATAATTTTGTTATTTTGTGAACCTTGGCAAGCAAAACTGCAAAATTATCAAACAAGTCAATAAATTGCACACAAAGTTGACACGAGTGTAAGTTTTCTTTTCATCGCATGATTTTCAAGAAGTTTATTCTTTGTAACGTCACCATTTCATGATGATTCTAATGCACTTGCATATGTAACGTGACGTCTGATTGGGGAATGGATAACATCATAAATTTGCGACAGTATATCCTGCGATATACTATCGGAAACCCGACGACTTAATGTGATGTCTCTTTTCATTGGCTAGCGTGTTGCTTTACCCAGCTCGCAGCTCTATACTCTAATGCAATATAATAATAATAATGATAATAATAATAACAATAATGACGATTCTATTTTCTAAGGATAACATATCAAGCACAGCTTATCTAACATATGGTCCTCAATACAATATTATAAAACAAACAAAAGCAAATTAAAACGTATGCAACATATACAGTATATACAACATGCAACATGAATAAAATCCTTATAGTATTTGTGGATAAAGTCTAGGAAGCTTTATGAGTTTTAAGAAACAAATGCATTTTAAGAGTAACAGTAAGAGAAATTTTTGAACGTTTTAAAATGACAATTTAGTTAAACTTGTAAAACTTGATTTTTAAACTTGATTATTAAAAGCATATATTTGTTTTAATATTCTAGTAAAGACGATTTGGTAAAACTTGAATAACTTGATTATTAAAAGCATATATCTGTGCGTTATCACATGCTTATTATCTTATGGCACCACAACTATAACGTGGCTAGAGATGACAAGATATTCATTGTGTTTCATTCCTTATTCAACTGATTTATGATATTTATGCAGCCCGACTACTTGATATGCTCTACAGCAGACAGTCTGGTTTACAGAGTGCCCTACCTAGGCTGCTGCTGCCAAGCACCGCCAGAAGCAGGCATATCTTTGTTTGAAGATAGCAGACCCAGTTACCCTTCTTAACCGAAAGCTAAAACTAAAATCAGTGTATTAACGATCACCATATTTTTGTACACACATGAAAATAGCTGAAGTGTGTGTAGAAATGATAATTTTCCGTCCAATCTCTAATTTTTAAGGTCAGTCAATAAGTGTAAAGGTGATACATTAAGTTGGCTTCGGTCCTTAGAACCGATGGATAATGGATATCTATTTTTAGAACAAAACTTATTTTCGCAAAAAGTCGTTTATTTCTCTATATATCATAAATTTCTTAATGTTTTCAAACAGAATTGGCGAGGTTTTGGTTAAAGAGTCAAAATAGTAACAATCAATGTAAATTATCTCAGTTAATAACTGAATAAAAGGAAATAACCAATAAAAATTTCCCGGTGGCGAGTGGTGGGTTTCATATTCCCGAAATTGCAACAATTCTCTTTTTTGTCTTAAAACTAAATCTGTCGGAAAAGGCTTTTATACCATAAATTGTTCATACGAACCCCCATATATATAACCACAAAAATCTAGAATTGAACGTTTGTTTATATTCCAAAGGTCGCCACTAAAATTTCCGGTGGTGGGTTTTGAGCACGGGCGCGGGTGCGGGTGGTGAGTTTCATACCCGATAAATTTGTTAACTGCTAACTTTTTCATTAACAATTTATGATTAACTACATCAACAGCCTTCCGTAGATAAAAAAAATGCACCTATCTTTTCGCCATTATCAATGTTACTAAGCCATTTATAAACGAGATTGATTTAGGCTGTGTTGCATGAATGAGCTTTCGAAAACCGGACTATGATTTATGCAAAACTTTATATCTATTTAGGTATACAGAAAGATACGGAAAGATGTTTGGTGACATGTTTTTTAATAATTTTAGAAAGTACAGGTAGTATGAAAATTGGTCTATAATTAGAGGGTCATTGTTTCACCCACTTTTGTATAAAAGAAGTATTTTTGCAACCTTAAACGAGTCAGGAAATATTCCTGTTGCAATGCTCACATTGATAATATCTAACATTATTGGACTGATAGTTTGTGCCCTTGACTTAATAATTTTTGGCATAGATTCCATTTAATCTGGTGGCCTTAGCTGAATCAAGAAACGAAATAATCAACAAAAGATCATGAAGTCGCATAAAAGGGATGTAGACATCCCTGGGTATATTTGATTCTACATGCTCTCGTAATTTAGTAAGGCCGATCGGTATGTTATTAATGCCATATTTCGCTTTTAATACGTCACCATTGGCTGAAAAATACTTAATATTTACTATCTCATCAGAATCACCATAAAGCTTATTGTTAATCACAATTTCTAGGGGCATTGTGGTTTTGGAGTCTTGGCCATTGATGTTTTTAAAAGCTGCCACAAAAACGAACTATGCTTATTTTGGGCAATTGATTTGAGAATAGATTTTTCTTAGATGAGCGAATGAGTGTTTTAGTTTTATTGCGCCAAATTGCACAACCCGCAGGTTTGCACAAAATCACTGTGTGAGTCCGTCCGTCCGTTATCAGTTAGCGAAAACCGTTATCAGTCAGCAAAAACGCTTATAACTCTTGAACCGCATGGGATAATTTGCCAAAATTTTGCATACTTATACATGCCAACATTGTCTCACGACTCGCATGCATAACAACCTTATTTGATGGACGAGGCTTTGCTGAGCACAAGTTGAAAATTAACGGCCAACTACTGAAAATGCTCATAACTCGTGAACACCGTGGTAAATATGGTTCAAATTTAGTATACTTATGTATTTCAACATAGTCCAGCCACTGGTATGCAAAACAGTGACGAGGCTTCACAGAGCATCAATTGGGCCGGTCGAGCTCTTTTATTAAAAATGCTCATAACTCTTGGACCGCTTGGTATATTTGCTTCAAATTTTGTATACTTATGTAATTTAACATTGCCCAGCCACTGGTATGCAAAACAGTGACGAGGCTTCACCGAACATCAACTTGGCCGGTCGAGCTCTTTTATCGAAAATGCTCATATCCTCTTGGACCGCTTGGTATATTTGCTTCAAATTTTGTATACTTATGTAATTTAACATTGCCCAGCCACTGGTATGCAAAACAGTGACGATGCTTCACTGAGCATCAATTTGACCGGTCGAGCTCTTTTATTTAAAATGCTCATAACTCTAGGTATATTTGCTTCGAATTTTGTATACATATGTAATTTAACATCGCCCAGCCACTGGTATGCAAAACAGTGACGAGGCTTCACCGAGCATCAATTTGGCCGGTCGAGCTCTTTTATTGAAAATGCGCATACTTCTTGGACTGCTTGATATATTTGCTTCAAATTTTGCATACTTATGTAATTTAACATTGCCCAGCCACTGGTATGCAAAATAGTGACGAGGCTTCACCGAGCATCTATTTGGCTGGTCGAGCTCTTTTATTGAAAATGCTCAAAACTCTTGGACCGCTTAGTATATTTGCTTCAAATTCTGCATACTTATGTAATTTAACATTGCCCAGCCACTGGTATGCAAAACAGTGATGAGGCTTCACTGAGCATCAATTTGGCCGGTCGAGCAATTTATTGAAAATGCTCATAACTCTTGGAACGCTTGGTAATATTGCTTCAAATTTTGTATACTTATGTAATTTAACTTTGCCCAGCCACTGGTATGCAAACCTTTTTATTGCACAACCCGCAGGTTTGCACTTTAATCACTGTGTGAGTCCGTCCATCCGTCCGTCCGTTATCAGTTAGCGAAAACGCATATAACTCTTGAACCGCATTCTATATTTTGATAAAATTTTGCATACTTATACATGTCAACATTATCTAACGACTCGCATGCATAACCGTCTTTTTTGAAGGACGAGGCTTTGCTGAGCACAAGTTTATAATTTACGGTCAAGTAGTGAAAATGCTCATAACTCTTGAACCCCGTGATATATATGGTTCAAATTTTGTATACTTTTGTATTTTAACATTGTCCAGCCACCGGCATGCAAAACGGTGACGAAAGTCTATACAGGTGTGCACTTTAATCGCTGTGCAAGTCCATCAGTCTGTTTGTCCTTCCGCTGTAGTCAGTGAGGGAAATTGCTCATAACTCTTAACCACATGGTGTAGTTTGATAAAAAAATATGCATCATTCTACAAGAAATGACCAATTTCATTTCCATACATTCCTTTTGGCACCAGAAACTGATTATTCTACAGTCACCACGGGTTGTGCACATTACCATCAGTTGTTTTTGTACTGTTTCCAGCCTCTGTGCTTGTGATACATGTTAGGATTTTTAATGGCAGATTTAATTTCGTCGTTGAGCCATTCCGGCTATATTTCTTTTTTATAACACGCTTAGTTTTTATCGGTGTATGCTTATTATACTTTGTTCCTATTTTTGAAGTTTAAATTAGCATCGTGCGTTGAAATATTTAGCAAGCTTAAAGCTGAGGATTAAGAAATTGACTTCATTGTATGATTTAAAACATCGATATTGTATAGTTTTGTGACCGCTGCTTTTGAGCTGACCTTTAGTGGTGACCCGAGTAAAACATATAGGGTAGTAGTCACAAATTTGCAATATTTAGAACATATACTTCAGAAACTTCATCTGTATTAGAGAGGTAAAAATGGTAAATTATTGTTTCTGAATGAGCGGTTATCCGTTATGTGACGTTAATCAGTTGATGTAAGTCGTGAAGCTCAACTATGTGCAACTTTGGAGAGAAACAAATAAAAAGTGCATTAGAATGGGGATAACTGTGTTGCAATATGTGATTTTGGGAGGTAAATCGTCGGGTTTACGGTCGGAAATAACGTTTTATGGCTCCGCTGATGCGTCGCCGTAAAACGAAATTTCCGACCATAAAACCGGCGATTTGACAATTTCGAAGACGGACAGGTATTCCCCAATTCTATGCAAAAAAAAAAAAAACTGGTTGACATTGACGTCTCTATGACATTACGCATATGTTTCAAATGAAAATGAGAAAAAGACGTTATGACGCTACTTCGACTACAAAAAATATGGTTCAGTGTCCGGTTTCACTCGTTCGAAAATAGGGGAGGTTAATACATGAAATAAAGTGGATTCGAATTAAGCCTAAATTTTTTGGAATACTTTGGCTTAAGATCAGTAACTGTGAAATTAAAAATACATGTATTAAGAAAACAAATATCACTATATAAAATATACAGCCTACAAGATATTTGTAAAAATACATAAGTAAATAATAGATAAATAAATAAATGAAGAAAGAAAGAGTGAAAGAAAATACATAAGTAGTGAGTGCATTATGAGTGAGTGAGTGATTGATTCAGTGATTGGGTGGGTGCGTGGATGAGTAAGTAATTGAGTGAGCGAGCGAGCGCGTGAGTGAGTGAGTGAAATTTCAATCATAAAATGTTCCGTCAATAACAGAGAATACATTCATAAGAAACGGAACATTTCGGATATTCAAGCCTCATCAGTGACCCTAACAATACATGGTGAAGAAAGTCAGAGAAAACCATACTGTATTTTTGTTAAACTTCAAAAAAGCAGTCGATTCAGAGACTAGCTAGTATTAAAAAGGACCCAAATATTTAAAATGTTATGATTTAGAGTAAACGTCTATACCAATCGAATTTCTGAATACAGCTAATATACGTACCGTATTGGTCTAAATTCGACACTGGCATGTCAGCCTCGCAGATCGCGAAGAATACCGCAAATGCGAGAAGAATGCAGGAGATTAGATGAGCCATCTGTGCTACCTGAAATACAAGAGAAAAGATCTAGCACGTTGGCCATTTTATAAAATCTATCTATCTCAAGTATGTGAACCATTATTAGTTAAACAAGCTCAGGGAGAAATGCACGCAGGTGAATATATTCACTTCACGAGAGTAAATGAAATCAATTTCACCAAAATTAACTGAATTTCCTTTTGTAATTGTATAGAAGTTTTAATGTAAGCAGAAAATAATAGTTCCCAAATGTTATATTTCACTTGTGAAAAATACTTTTTTTATGTTTCACTGGTGAAAATATCACTTTTTATGAAATATGCGTTATATGTCACTAATATTTTTCTATATTTCATTGATTTGTATATAATGGATGAAATTGGGCCTTTCAAGTTAAAAATATATTAGATAATCTTTGACTTAGCAACATTTGGATACACCAAACTGATATTGATATTCCTTTTAATTTGATAAAACAACGCATACTTGACACATGCAAGCAATCCTGGTATTCTTCAATAAATAATTCAAACAGATTGGAAATGTACGCGCGGTATAAACATGATTTGGAATAAGAAAATTATTTTGATTATTTTGGTTTCATCACGGAAAAGAAATATAAAATAGCTTTGACACATTTCAGATTATCGTCACATGGTTTCGCCATTGAACGCGGAAGATACGTAAACTTAAAAAGAAGTGAGAGACTTTGTCAATTATGCAAAAGTAACGTTTTAGAAAACGAATATGTTTTTTATTACTATATCCCTTTTACTGAGAGTTAAGACAAAAATATTTGAAAGCTTATTACTGTCGTTGGTCAACACTTAATGAATTTGATGATTTGTAAAAAGGCTATCTTAAATGTTGCTAAATTCATTTATCATGCATCGAATCTAAGAAAAATAGGTATTATGTAGCTTGTATTACACAGTCATCCATTTGTTACGCTCCTCGTAAATCTGTATGCATTTCCTCACTTCTGTAGATATAATTCATAGGCTATAAACATTGTGTTTTTGCTTAATGCTGAATAAAATTATGTTATGTTATATACTGAGAGAAATAAATTTAGCAATTTTTCCAATGGGTTGAGAAATTTTCTTTAGGGATAGTATTCCCAGTTTGCTCATCGCATATAGTTTGTTTAAGCTAGGAGAAATGTGATTACACCAAACTTGGACGAAAAAGGTGATTTAACGTACGTTTGACGTCACTTTAAATGAATTCACTCTTTGCGCGGGCTGACAAACAATTCAACAAAGAAAATTGTCAAAATGCTTTTGAAAGGTTTTAACTGGGTCCTTGAACAAGTTTCGAATCAAATCATTTTGCGCTCTATTACTGTCAACTTGGGGAACACTATCAAAAAGATTACCCCGGGTAATGCATTTGTTTTAATGCAACCACCAGAACCTTTCAAGATTTGATTGGAGTCGTCAACTTACGTTATGACGGAAATTAACAAAATTTATGGATATGCAATAACCCTTATGCGCACTTAGAAAAGAGAAACATTAAGTTCAATATTGCTGATGTCAAGAGGATCTGTGATGGTTTTAAACACTGACGTCAGAATGACGTAACTGTCGAATCCGGTGTGGTTAAATCTGCGGGGATAAAACGCCAATTTACAGCAATGAATTGCTTGAAAGTGTTCTGGATATTTAGAGGCCACGCCATTGCAGTTTGGTTCAAGATTTTGGAACAATGAGTTAACGGTGACTTTTACCCAGTCTCAATTTTTTTGTGTACACGAATTTTGACGGCGCCATAAGCACATTTACATTTATCATGGTAACAATCTTTTAGCATACAACACTGTGTCCTTGTTCACAAATGTCTACACGGCCACAAATTGGCTCTGGTATAAGATTTGGAGATGAAACAGCGCCTGAAAAAAGATGAGTTGCATAAAAGATTTATGGCATGTTTTGGATTAAACCCTTGGGTACAAATGCGACACCATTCTGCTCCATAAATGAACTTTCGATCTTAATTTTTGGGTTTCTGGTACCAAAAAGGATACCTTATACAGCGGAAACAAAACAATTTCCCACTTTTTAAATGGTTCTGAATTATACGCTGATTTGTAAAAACTTGCTGAATTTATTTCCCTCAGTATATTATGTTATAACAGAATTCATAATTAGGTAGGGATCATTAATTGTGTAACGTCACAGAAAGGGGTACTACTGAGTACCGTTTGCGGGCCCTTTCTTCGGAATATATAATAAACAATGGACTCCGACTGATGTTTACATATTTAATAAAATGGTCATCTGTTGAAGATGACTATTTACATGGTGGTGGACATCTGGAAATGTATAAATTGATCATGGTAAATAGACATGATAAACATGCATATAGCACGGAAAAACACCTTTTCTCTCTTACAACTGGCGATCGAATGCAATGCAATTGCGATTAATATCATTATAGTATTAGAAAAAGAAAATTGCCCGCTTTTTACCTTGCCTTCCTGTCAGCTTATAGAAACAAAGTATTGCTCCTTTTGGAATCTTGAGTATAACGTATAACGGATTACTGTAAACTATAATAATAACAGGAGGAGCAAAATATGATTTACGACGACATGCTCAAGATATCTTCAAAGACCTATATATTCACATAAATGCTTAGCACTCCTACATAGCCCTGAACTTGGTAAGAGTCTTTATAAATGTGCATGTTCAGGCAGTTTAATTCCAGGGTAGACATAATTTTACCTCGTTCTTTTATCAGCAAATATTCAATATAGGCTCTGCAGCTTTCTTTACATTTCAGCAGGAGATAAACAATACAGGTCTGCTGTTATTTGCGCAAGTCTGTTACTCCTTAGCTGGGTCTCATTGACTAAGCTGGGCGTGTTTTCTGGGGCTCAGTTGAAAACAGATTTTTGGGACTCTGTTAAAAACAGAGTCTTCTGAAGTAAAAATCTAGCTATGGATATTTTTCCCCATTATTCTGATAATGGCAGGTCATTTAATGGGGAATTGATTTTCAAAACTAGGGAATCTTTTATTTATTTTGAAAACACCTCTCCTTGAAAGAAAATTGTTCTGACTGAAATGATTTGCCATACTAGAGACCTGAAGTTGCCACTAATTCTTCAATCGAGCCCAATACATCCAGCCTAGCCCATGAGCCTAACCCAGGCCAATCCTAAAAAGAATATTTCGTTCGCAGTTGCTGATCCAGGATTGTTTCTTTGGGTAGATAGTAGTTCGGCATTATTTTTCCCCGCAAAATGTAAAAATATCCGAAATACTATACAAAGCCTCAAAACTTAAGCACCACTATACCAATAACTTAACATGATCATTTAAGTAAGATACAAAGTTGGAATCTGTTTTTCTGGAATGTGTATTTACATGTAGCTCAATGTATGGTTGATCCAAAGATTTATTTTAGGAGCGGCTGTAGTGTAGTGGATAACACTCCAGACTACCAACCCAGGGGTCGCAAGATCGACCCCCGCTTCTCCGGTCTTTCGGATGAGACTTTAAACCGAGGTACCGTCTCCATATGACCTCGTTGTTGGTGGGACGTTAAACCCGAGTTCACTCACTCACTCACTCCGAAGATTTATGATGTGCTTTTTACACCCACCCCGCATTGAGGGAGTGCTCAATAAAAGCTTCGTTTCTTTATTTATAGTGCATAAATGGAAACGGTTTTAACAGAAATGCAAAGAAGGATTGTTGGACAGATATTTTGTACCGCTTCTTGAATCGAAATTAAAGTTTACGATGCGTGGCTGTGCATACTTTTTCCTCTTGATTCAAACAAGGAATTCGCGGAACGCTATGTCGCACCTGCTTTGTGCCTGCACATTAAGAAATCAATGAAAGCATCAGTTTGACACATATTTGGTCAAAATTCATTTGGTAGTTAATGAGATATTGTCTGTTTCATACTTTTCGCTATTATAGTAACGGTGTATGACAGCCATTTTGGAAGGTCAGTTTGCAAAAAAAGAAAATGAAATGAGCCGCGACGCGAGAAAACCAACAACGTGGTTGTGCGCCCAGCGCAGACTCAGATCAGCCTGGGCATCCGCCCAGTCTGATCAGATTCTTCGCTGTCCGCATGGAGCTAGCTTAGACCCTTAGCTACCCTTTTAGTGCTTAGCTAAGAGTCTGCTCAGACTGGTTTGATTCCAAGGCTGATCCGAGTCTGCACTCGCCGGACAACAACATTGTTGGTTTTGTCGTGTCGCGGCTCAAATAGCTTCATGCAAGGATCAATCTGACACAAAGTTGGTTCAAATTCATTCAGAGGTTCTTGAGGTTTACTATTGTTATGTTTGTGCTATTTTAGTAACAGCAGCGGACGGCCATCTTGGATTGCACAGTCACATAAATTTAAAAGAACTTAATTTGCAGATCATTCTGACTGAATTTGACTAAAATCTGCTCAGAGTTTCTTGAGATAGTGGCATTTTAGCAAAACTGGATTCGTAAACAGAAACTAGGTCACTGTGATCATATTCCGCTACAGAACTTTTTTATTTTGGTAATTCTGACAACCAAGGTCCCATTAATGCTCCATCCAAAATTTCAATCTAATATACCAAGTGTTCTGGAGAAAAAAAGATTTTATTCATTTTGCTATTTTAAGTAACAGTGGCCATCTTGGATTCCTGACCACGGTTCTGAGATTTATCATTCTAAAGCCCTGTAGTCTAATCATGCTGCATGTGAAATTTGATAACCATAGGTGCAGTGGTTTCTGAGAATAAGTCATTTGAATGGACTTAAATGCTAGGGTCGACGTAAATCATGCTAGGGTCGACGTAAGGTCACTGTGATCTAATTAAGCTACAGATGTTTTTCAATTTAATATTTCTGAAAACCAAGGTCCCACTAATGTTTTATACAAAATGTCAGCCAAATATACCCTGTAGTTTTAGAAAAAAATGTGATTTTATTTGTTTTGCTATTTTTAGCAACGGTGGTCATCTTGGATTCTCGACCAGCCTGAATTTTACCATTCTGAAGCCCTGCAGTATGATCATGCTGCAGGTGAAATTTGAAAACTATGGATATAGTGGTGTAAGAGAATAAGTCTTTTGAATTAACTTAAATGCTAGGGTCGACGTAAATTGTGAACGGACGGACGGACGAACGGACTGATGGACGGATGGAAGGAACACCAATGCCTATATTGCACTTTGCTAAAGCAGGTGCGACAAAAATCATTTTCCCTATATTCTGTGCTATTCCTTGCAAGACCATAACATTTGTTATGTGCGTGAATTTCAGAATAAACATTTCACCATAGTCCCTACAAAATGACACGTGTAGAATCCAGAGCTTAGACGGTTGAAAATTTTACTATGGCAGGCGGTTCCTTTTCACTTTGCGCTGTACCTCCCTTATGCACCACCTCACAGCGCGCCAACGTGTCTAAAATTAATGTGCAATGTCCATCAATGAATATCAGTTTTTTCTGTCGAGGGTGTTGCGCAGGGGACGAAAAATCCAGATGTACACCATCTACTTTTTAAGAGGGGTGGTGTATTTCGGCAACTATTGTGAGTTAAGTAAAGGAGCAGTTGGTGTCTTTAGTACCTGAAATGAATTGTATTTAAAAAAAGCAAATTGGAAATGCCTTTCAAGTAAGATTCAATAAAAAAATTTAATTAGTGGTGCTGAACTTTTGACGACGTGTAGACATAAAATGTCACACAACGTTACACAAATTACCACACTGATACTACAATAACAACATCTTTCAGTTTGGACAAACCTAAATGTACAGGTGGTGGTGCGAACCGGGAAGACCCAGATCAGACTGCTCCCGGTAGTATTTAAGTATTAAACGTGTTAGCAAAATACTGACCATTGAGATGTTATGCAAACTATTTGCAAATATTGTCATGGGGAACTGTTTATCAATGGTTCACGCCTATTTGTACCTGTATTCACACCTTTTTACTCATTGCACCAAATAGGAAACTTCATTGACAGAGTCTAAAATAATGACGCTATCGGTTTTGTTATGTATAAGCTTGTAAATTTTTAGGTACTAAAGAAGTACTAGTCAGATCTACAGATTTTCAAAAAAAAAAAAAAAAAAAAATCCTCAAAAAATCAATCTACAATATCAAAAAAGAATTGTACTAAAGATTAGTTTCTTGGTAAGCTCAATAGATAAATAAATAAATAAGTAAATAAATAAATAAGTGTTGCCACACTTCTACCCTCCACTATCTACAATAGTAGATTTGTGCATAGCTTCGTTGTATATTCAGTCTCTGACAGTTGCTTCAGGGAGTTAGCTCTTAGGCTCAGTGGTTAGAATATAAGTATCTTTCGTGGGTATGAGGTGTGGATAGAAAAGTCCGTCACGAGGGTCACTGTTCGGCATCACCAGGCTTGCCGAGTGATGCCGATCAGTGATCCCGAGTGACGGATTATTCTATCCGCACCTCACACCCATGACAGATACTTTTTATTGCACACCACGTTTTGTATTATCTTTAGCATGTTTAGAATTTGTCATAATGCGTAATTCAGAGGTTTCTATTAGATTTTAAAAGAAGGCGCCGTTTTCAACGACCGCCATTCGGTTCTTTACGTCAAAGTCTGGCATGCATAAACTGACGTCATTTTGCCATTTTCGTGACGTAATTATCTAAAACGCCAACGTCACTTGACGACGCAGATACGTGACCTCCATTACAACCAATGCATTTAATGCTCGTGATTTTTATCCGGTCCTGGGTGAGATAACATGGGTGAGATAAATAGAATCTATCATTGGTCTCCGATGCGGACAGGGAAATCCCAACCCGAGGGCATACGGGGTGTGTCGGAAACGAGGCTTGCCGAGTTTCCGACACACCCCGTGTGCCCGAGGGTTGGGATTTCCCTGTCCGCATCGGAGACCAATGATTGATTATTTTTCTTACCTACGATAATATTTACTTCAAATTTAACTGGGAACTAATAGGCCTATTTCATGCGAACGTGTACAAGTATAAGTAGTACAACCGTGTCACCCTCATGGCTACTGTAGTGAATAGACAAGTAAAAAAAAGGTCATTGACAAATCTACATTTTTAGATTTTCTAATTCAAATTTATATTAAAGAACAAAATTTGTATTGAGACGACTACAGAAAGCGCGTGAATGACGTGAATTGTGACGTAACGTCAGCGTCATTTCAAACGTCAGTTGGTAACGTCTTCAAAATGGCGGCCTCCTCGTTAGTGTTTGTCACGGTGAAACATTGACTGTTTTGGATCTTTTTCCGACTTTACGACCTTGAAACTGGCTATAATGGGATTATAAAGAATGAATAACCTTTCTTGGATTGGGTTTTATCGATGTGGCAATACATTCCTATGAAAGAATAGTGTATAAATTATGGAATCGCCAAGCCGGGCGCACGGTATTTCAAGGAGTGCGTAGTGGTACACAGATTTCGAGCTCGTGTGAGCTGCCCCAGCCCATGGGCAAGACAGAATTTTCCAGCACCGCTAAAAATAGAACAAACTCTGTCTCGTAGGTAAGAAAAGATTTGTAGGTACAGGGGAAGCGCGCGGATATCCTTATCCGGCGTGCAAGAACATTGAATTCTCACTTGGGAGATCCGAGTTCAAATCCCAGCAAAGTCGTTTTTTTTCAGTTACGCTTTGGTCCGTTTGTTACGCCTTGTATGTCTTAAGATAATAATAACGGTAATTAATAACAACAAAAATAGAAATGATGAACTTACTTGTCTCAGGAACTTTTCAGTCACAGGCCATTTATGATCAGAGGTTCGTACAAACTTCTCTATTTATACACCAAATCTACAGTCCTACAGTATTTAGGCATATTCAACATCTTGACCTGCTACCGGTGCTATAGCAGACCTGTAGGCTCATAATGAACAGCACAGAAATTAATCATAATTTTAGGGCAAATTATCTGAGCCAAAGGCGCTTGAAGTTTTATTCTCTAATATATATTTCAATGATGCCGCTAAACATGCAGGCTATGAGCCGTTTGGAAGAAATGGGCCACAGAGTGCGTCAAGTTTAAATCAATTTTTTTTTTTTTTTTTTTTTTTTTTTTTTTTTTGAGAATAGAATTTCAAGCCCCTGTACCTGAGCATACTTTTGGTTTCAATATGGTGCCTACGTTTGCGCAGCCATTTTCGCAACTCCTGAAATCCAGTCGCGCAGCAGGTGTTAAGGCGCTTGCTACCAACATGCACACAAATGTGCAGCTTGGTATCCCATGCAAAATCTCATACTCACTTGTAAAATACTTTTGTGAAGAAAATAAAATGTTCTAGATAGATGCTCAAAACGCATCAGTCAATTCATCAAGTTTAATAACTAGAAGCATGAGCTTCGGTGTTATATGATTGTTTATCTCATGAACGCCACGTAACGTAGTGCCATAACGTCGTTTACTAAAAATCATGGAAACATACGTGTAATAACATCTTAGGCTTGTTATGGCGCGTAACGTCACGCGTCTTCCGTAACAACGTTATGTTTTCTGTTTAAATAAAGAGTCCTATATTTTACTTAAAAATGAAAATTAAAAGATCGTGTAATAACTGAATCTTACACTCGTTGTCATTTCCCGCCGACGGCTCGTTCCATACATTTCATGAAATGATCACTCGTGTAAGGTCCTCTATATATGTAATGTTGTTCTTAATTAGTTTTAACTTCCCAATAATTGTCTGAGTTAGTTTGTTTTCCTATGTAATACGAAATTTGATGAGATTCAAGGGGACTTTAAGGGACTTTTACTATAACGAATTTGCTCTGCGTATGCCAGCGTACGGAGATATTTTGGCATTCGCTGGCATACGCTGACAAACGCTAAAATTTGTTAGCTCATCGTTTTAAGTTCGTTGAAATACGTTGGCGTGCGTTGTTGTTCGAGTAGTGCGTCGAGAAATTTTGTGCATGCACAAAAGTTTTCGCCGTATGCCAAAAAAAAAACCCGACGAAAAACCCATACGCAGCGGATTCATTCGATGACCGTAGTTCGAAATTTTTATTCGACCGCAGATGCGTCACCCTCCCATTACCGTTGCTGATGCGAGTTCGAAACGATTGAGTTCCGTGCTTGGTGTACTTTAACTTACGAGTAGCGTTCAGCTTGCGTTTTTGTGTACAGGCTTGTTGATCTACCCTTTTCGGCATATAAACTCATACTTCAGTGCCACTTTAACTTCTGAGTAGTAGCTCGAAGAGGTTATGTAAGATATGTTTTGGTGTGTTTGTTTCACCATTTGGTAAAGCTACGGGTGGGGGCCAAGGGCGTAGCCAGAACTAAATTATGTGTACGCATTCAAAACCACGGATTCTTAATATTGTTAAACAGCATTAAATGAAGGTTGACGCGACGTCCCGACGTCGCATCGGCGTTAAAATGATGTTAATTTAATGTTTGTGGCTGTTCAAGAGGTCTAAATCGGTTAGCTTTCTGTTCTAAATGTTTAAAATACGTTTTGGTGCCAGTCTATTTTTTTATGCTGTTTTTTTTTCTAACATTTCTCAGTGGTCCAAATTGCAGTAAGAGTATGCACTTGCGTACTTGCGTATAGGGCAGCCACGCCCATGGGGCCGATGTAGGTATTGTTTTTTTTTACCTGCCTCTGCACATGAAGGATTTCTGTCCATCTTGTTGAACAAAATGATCTGTCGAAGTGAAACAATTGATTTACATACAGTACGTCACGTGGTCAGTTCGAATACATGTACGCACACTTTACGCAGAACGCACGCAGGGAGCGTGCACAACACGTTAAATGTTCGTTGAGAGATCGGTGACATTCGTTGAAAGTCGTTTCGCATTTGCTCTGATGCGTTAATAAGTAGTTAGTAATACGTTATGAACTCGTCCTGGTGTCGTTTCAAATTTGTTTTCAGTTCATTATGTTTACCCACGATGAATACATTCGTCGGGCCTTTGTGTGCATTTGTTCGTATTCGAGCTTTGTCAAATTTTCACAGCTCATACACGGTACTTTCCTTAAATTCTCTATACAGTAATAAATAAATAAATAGATAAAACAATCAATAAATGAATAAATGTATAAATAAAATAAAAAGAGTAAAAAGTATGCAAAGGCCAGGAACTGAAACAATCAAAATCCAAATCCAGCCCTCAAACCATAGTTGGAAACAACTAAGATAACAAATAATCAAGATACAGAGAACATATGGCCAACCGAGTGAGCAGCTTGTTCCCGAAAGGTGGCCACTCAGCAACCCAAACCGAACTAAAAATAATAAGAACATACATAAGGTAAAACATCACAGAAACTCTGACACCAAAAACAGGCAACAGAGAACCACAACAGAACTACCGCCTTGGAACGGTCAGTAATGAATTACTGGGGGGGGGGGGGGGGGGGGGGGGGGGGCTTAAATCGATTTTACAGGCCCAACCTCACCCTCAGTTCCTGAAGTGGTACAAAACATTTAGTTGGTTGTTCGGTTCGCATGATAACCCTCTAACTCGTCAATGAATCATCACGGTAAACACATAAATCAAATTTCAACACCATGAAGAAGCAAAGACGAGGACTCAATAGATACAACGGGCCGACTGTCTTTTGAGTTATGAAGGATAATATCCTATTGCATCAAGACCGTCCCCCCCCCCCCCCCCCCCCCCACACCACCACCAACATTGCACCCAGTTCCTTTCGGTCTTTTTTTATTCGAATAAGAAGTCCAAAAATACAAACCTGCCTTTTTCCGGCACTCAGTTTATACAAAAACGTGGCATACAGTATGCAGGAAATGTCCACATACGGGACGCTTGAGAGAATTAGATAATCTTTGTAAAAGGAATGTGACGTTTGGACCAATGCCCAGAACTTTGTTATAACTCCTGTCCACAAGTAAGCCTAAGTTAACAATTTCGTCTTGGGTGCTTAGTACGTACTCCTCACTGAATTGAGGATCACAGACCCAGCTAAATACAGATAATCTTCACCTGATACGCTTACAATGCACAGGTATACACTGAGCAAAATTTCTAATTGGTCAACTTTTTCACAGAATTAAGCCTTATGCAAATTTACATCGATCTGGTTTCAAATTAGGAAGAACAAACGAACACATATTCTTGTACTTTACAAGCAGCACAATCGCTCATGCATTTTCAAAATGATTTACTTCAACTCAGTGTGTGTAATTAGACTTGCGGAAACATTCCAAGGGAGGTAATTTGAATACTTCAATGATGAAATTAATACAGACAAAAATTGATGAAAGCTGAGTGCAGATTTCTTGTTTTTTATGATAAAAGACTTTATTTTCTCTGTATCTGTCACTATCTTATGACAATTTGATGCAGTTTTTTATGCAGTTTAGGATCATTCTATTGTTTACCAGGAAGGGCGCATAACTCTTATATTGAAATACTGTTCTGATTACAACATTCCATCCTAGTTAGTTGATAATAGCCCGAAATTTTGATCATACTTATACTAAAAAATATTGTTTATAAATTATATTTCTGCAAAGTAGAAAACTGACCAATTAGAAATTTTGTTGAGTGTACAGGTGTGTCAGTGAAGCATCCGACCTTGAAAGTGAAGTAGTGTAGTCATGTGATGTAATTTAGTTAGGAGCTGTAGAAATTGCATACGGCCAGGCCAATTTTCATGCTCATCTCAACCTGTTGGCACTCTAACAGTTACAAGCAGGATAAATACCCTGCTTGGCTTATCTGAGCATAAAAAGGCTGTATGTCTTGCTATTTTACATTTATGAGCAGTTAAAATTCCATGCTCAGTTGAGCATGACAAAAAGGTATTGCCTCGTGCCGATGTTTGGAAGTAAATAAGATATGAAGAAGATCCACGTTTATCCTTTTTTCAATCAGATTTTGTTGCTTTGCCTATTTTGCGTAAACCATATGGACGAAGCAGTGAAGAGCGACGCGATGTTACCTCTTGTTGAATTCCTTTTATTCGTGCCCCTGCCCCTTTTTGTATTTCACTTTACTTAAATCAGACACTAAACAAGGTATTGCAAAATAGTCAGAGCAAAATGGCTCTTCATTTTAAAATCGACCCTCGTTGTGGAATAGTCAGACGAAAAACGGTTCTTGATTTGGAAACTGACCCTCGGTTTGGAACCGTCATACCAAAATTGTCAATTATTTAAAAATCGATCCTCGTTGTTGTATAGTCAGACCAAAAACGGTTCTTGATTTGGAAATTGACCCTCGGTTTGGAACTGTCATACCAAAATTGTCAATTATTTGGAAATCGAACATCGTTGTTGAATAAATACTCAGAACAAAATGGTTTTCGATTTTGGGAACTGGGTTTCGATTTTTAAATTGGCCCTCTCTTAATGGCCAACAATCGATAAGGGTTTGTAAGTGATTCCACAGAATTTGCACATAAATAAAATGCACGAAAAATGATAAAAATGAAGGATTTTCGTTAAGTTTGTGACTAATCCTACAGAGTTTTACACACCATCATCATCATCATCATCATCATCATCATCATCAACAACACTAACAACAACAACAACTCTATCATCACCATCACCATTGTCATCATCATCAACAACAACACAATTATCATCGTCATCATCATCATAGTCATCATCATCATCATCATCATCACCAACAACAACAACAACACAATTATCAGCATCACCATCATCATCAACAACAACGACACAATCATCATCATCATCATAATCATGATCATGATCACCATCATCATCATCAACAACAGCAACAATTACAACAACATGGTCATCATCATCAGCACAGCATTAATAACTACACAACCATCATCATCAGCAGCAGCAGCAACAACAACAACAATAACAACAAGAAAATCAACAACAACAACAAAAAAACAACATGACCCGTCAGCGGGACAGGATAGCTCGCCTGACAGCGCCTTGCCCATCACCTAAAAACTTTAACGTAAAATTTAACATTTTGCTAACGCCGCCGCCCCCGCCGCCGCCGCCGCTGCTAACGATAACGCCGACGCCGGGGGTAGTACAATAGCTCTTCCTGAACTTCGTTCAGGCGAGCTAAAAACAACGAAAAAACATATTCCCATACCATGACAAAAGGTGCCTTTGCATGTACAAACAACGAAGACGTAAATCAGCCTGCGCATCCGCGCTGTCTGATCAGCATCTTTATTTCTCGCTGCGGGAATAGTACAATGTCTGTAGATGGTTCATGCTAAATTGCCAGCATCTTCATAACATTAGTGACTCTGTAGGCTGGTTTGTGTCTTCGCTGGTCAGGACACCCGAAGACATATTCTCTCGTGATACATCTCGTATTCATTAAGGTCTGAGTTTTGCCAGTGTTATTGCAAGGCTTGTTCTCGTGACGCTTACCAGACTTAAGGCTTTCTCCATAGGCTGCAAGGCTCCATAGGCTGCAAGGCGGAAATTAGCATTTTGTTTACCAGACTGCAACCTGTTACCTGCTCTGTTGTCCGGTCGCAACTAAAATGTCTGTGTTTACCTTGTTCTTTTGCAAATACAGTACCTTTTCCAAGCTAAATGACTATTTGTTCATAGTTAACTTCTGTAAACAGTCTAGATTTACTCAACTAAACTGACTGTGTTTCCATATAGGTCTAGTTGTTTTGTTCATAGAATTTTAAGTATGATTACAGAATTTTGTTAACAACATATATAAAGATGCATTTCAGCTAGGAAAAACTACATTATTTGAAATTGCGCAAATTCATATGTTTTACACGTTGGTATCTAATTGCATGTGCTGGATAAAGAGAGACACGAAGTGGGTATTACCTACATCATCTCAAGGGGCAAAGTATGATATAATCATTCAGTTATTACCAGGACATGGGACCGCACGGCCTCCTGTATCTTTTGTCAATCAAATCCCCTGTTTATCTATAGCTACCGAGCTAAATGAGTGGTCTCTCTAATGAACAAAAACGAGCCTTGAGATAATGCTGAATATATTGGTTCCCTATCCGTGTACATCGTGTGTTAACAGCGGAACCAGCTCAGGTAGATGAACAGAGAAATGCACATATTGTGTACTGTATTTTAATTTGGTTAAAGGTATACTCCCTCGTATTTCATTACGAAATAATCACAAAATTATGAAGCTGGTTAGTTGTATGCAACATAATTAAGATGTGTTAAAAAAATCTTCAGCTAAAACATCTTTGTTACGGAGGCAGAGACGATATATCAATGCGTATCGTTCTTGAATATTCACGAATATTTTGTCGTCATAAATTGATTGACTCCCACAGGCGTTTCTGCATAAGCATGTTTTGAATTTTATGATTGGTGGAGTAAATAACTTAACAATACCATTAACCTCTAATCTGTGCACGTGAGTTGTTTTCAGCCAATAACTGTCTAAAGTTGAGTAAAGAAAGGGCTTAAAATTATTCATGATATAACTTTAACCTGATTAACTATGATTGCTGGGCGTATCAAGTCTTCAGTTTTGGCGGGAATGGTGACCCGCTATTGCCGCTTTTTTGTGTATTTCCTTAAATTCTCCTATTTTCAGTGACCATCACAAATCATAAATTTGGCAGATAAATGTACTTTTAATAGCAATCATTATCATGCCCTGAGTATAATGTTTTGTGAGAAATTTAAAATTTAATAGAAATATTGTGGGTGTAAATCTTTAATCATTGTCGGTGCATTTTAATTTAGGAATCTCTTTTACATTCTATATTTCCAACAAAGACCATACAACCTAGTTCAACAAGTTTCACAGATGCAAAACAATATTAACTTGGGGCGCAATGTGATCCTGCATTTTTGTATCAACGCTTAACAAGTGTCGATTAACAGGTCATCTCTCGTGTATAGGACACACTTAATCCTTAACCCGCTGAGCAAGACATAGCATGCCTTGCAAACAGTGTTGTTCCAGATCAGCTGACCTCTGAAGAAGTCAGCTGATTAGGATCCACACTAATTGTCATTCTGGTTATATATTTTAAAGCAATAAACTGCATCAAGCAATCCAACTGATTGAAAATTCAAAGTGAGTGTGACAAGCTGAATTATTCAGCGGATTAAGGGTTAACTCAACATAAGTGTCTTGCCCGTCATCATGACTAGCACCAAAATATTTTTAAATACTCGTTTGGTCAGAAAATTATCAATTCTAACACACTGCATCTATTGAAGCAATGGAAAACCTCAGTGAATTATTCTGAAATAATTCACTTGGCGGAAATGCGTGACGCTTTTATCGCCATTTTATGACATCATCATTACGTAGTTTAAATTACCATGACGTTAAACGGTTTAACGCCGTTTTGCATATAGTAAACGAAAAAAACATATGTGTAAAGTCAGTGTTACAGTCAACAATTTTAGCTAGATTCTTCAGCGTACTAAGTTTTACACTCAACAATTTTAGCGAGATTCATCAGCGTACTGGCGAAAGTTGGCAAAAAAATGAAAGAAACAAAATACGTTTACGTCATTTCTCGTGTGTTAGGATCGAAATTAATCAGCTCTTATACGTGAATTGTCGAGTAATAATTCACTGTTTGTCGATCAGTTGTCAGTAAATAATTCACGAGCGCGGAGCAACTGACCCTCAAACAGTGAATTTATACTCTGCTAGATTATAAATTCACTGCTAGAGCTGATCTATTTCTAAAATAAATTCAAATTGAGCACATTTAGAAAAATGCATGAACATGCATTTAGCTGCCCTAAAATCTGTATCTACCACGCTATGGCATAGGCTGCAAATAGGTAAGTCTCTTGGCCATGTACCAGTAGACACTTTAAAATGTAATCAGGACAGACAATTATTGTTGACTGAAAATAAGAGTTAATATTTCCATAGTATAGCAACTACCTAATTTGCAACAACGGAATACTAACAATCATGTAGAATATACTACAACTATATACTGCTTACATGAACTGATAATCTACAAGGGTTGATCCAGAAGTAATGACACTGTGTCCATTGCGCGCTTATTCATCGTAGCACTATTATAAAAAATTATATCAGGCTACACTGTAATTCAGTTCTGATTTACAGAATAAATATAAAGTTCGAATCTTTTTCCTTTCCAAATATATAGATGTTCAAAGTATGCCACCGACGCCATCGCGCCGCACGTTAGAATAACGTTAATTACATGAACATAAGTTTCAAAGGCAATCACAAATCAAAATTAAAATAACGCGCCATATCAGATGAAAATTTGATATGATTACCAAATATATTTCTGCCGCCCATTGTTGAAATTTTTTAGCGTCACTGCAGTTTGAAATTCGCTAGCTAGTGCTAATGCTTGTTACTGCCGAAAGTAAAAATGTAGATTCCGACAAACGCGTCATCGGATATATATGCGGTTTTGCCTCAAATTTGGAATATCACCATTACAGCCTCTAGAGCTGTTTAGTAGACATGTGGTGATATAACAAATATTATCAGGCTTGTGACAAGGTGCAATCAGCGAGATACGGGTGCAGATGGGTCCATAGAGGCTAGTCCGAAAACCGGAAGACCTTTATGTACAATTTCAAAAAATAACTTCACTGTTGTTCTGATCCCATATATGAAGAACGATGTCCTGCAATTCAAATATAATGTAAATTCTTAAACCTGAGCCGCGGGACTGTTCAAGTAATATTAAAAGAAGAGATAGACATGGGTGAACAGACATTAGTGCTTTGCTGGAACAACGAATATGCTACTTTGGACATGACACAGTATCGAAACTTCGTCTGGTGCGTCAACGACGTCATTGACGTGCGGCGCGTTTGGATACCATGTCTTCTGTCTATCTCGATATCTCAGTTACTTTGCACTGTATTTCTATGATATTCTCAGATCATAATGCAAATAGATTAAGGTACTTGGATACGAAATTTTGTTGCTCTCTCTTTATTTTACACGATTTTATAGCTGCAGTGATATTACTTCTGGATCAACCCTCGAAATAATAATAATAATACACGACTACTACTACTACTACTACTACTGCTGCTGCTTCTGCTGCTACTACTACTACTGCTTCTGCTACAGCTGCTGCTACTACTACCACTAGAAGCCTCTGTGGTGTTGTGGTAAAACTGCTCGCCTTGTAAACCAGGGGTCGTGAGTTCGATCCCGGGCTTCTCCAGTCTTTCGGATGAGACTTTAAACCAAGGTCCCGTCTCCGTATGACCTTAGCTGTTGGTGAGACGTAAAAACCAACTACTACTACTACTTCTACTACTACATCTTCTTTCTACTACTACCACTACTACTACTACTGCCACTACAACTACTTTTACTACTAGTTCTACTACAACAACTACTACTACTACTTCTATTACTGCTTCTACTACTACAACAACAACAACAACTACTACAGTACCGTGCCAAACGTGAGTCAACTTTTTCTAAAAACCCATAGACTTACATGTATTTTTCAGTATGCAAGAAAATTAACTGTGTTAAGTCTGCCCACAGGACTGAACTAAAAATTATACCCGTTAGAAGGCTTAATAATTATGGCAATAAAACATATTTTATTTAATTTTTTAATGACGCAAATTTGAACTGCAGTATTTTAAATGCGGTTGGTCCTGATTTTTGTCCATTTTACGTCAATGATAAACCTGTGTTTCTAAATTTTCACCGTTGTATAAACTGTTGTCTTTCGCAAACTAAAGACTCTAGCCTGTTGAGTAATTTTTGTATATTGCCTTATTCACCTACCTTTTTAACAGTATATATTTTATTGCGATCTGCTGAGCAGACGCAGCACAATTAATTTTCTTGCACACTGACGAATACACATATGTCAATGGGATTTTAAAAAAGTTGACTCACTTTTGGCACGGTGTACTACCCCTACTAGTACAAGAACTACTACTACCGATTTCACCACCACCGCAACCACTACTACTACTGCAAGTACAACCATCATCAAATACTATTGCCATTAATAATAACAATAATTATAATGATAATTATAATAATAATCAGAAATACGCCTCGCGAAGACTCAGATTAGTCGCGCAGGCTGATCAGAATCTTTGATGGACGTCATGTGGTTAAATAAGAATCTTGAGCACCGTCATTCTGAGATTGAAAAATCAGATTTTGAATAAGGGCACAGACTGATCTGAATATTTCCACGTCGCACTTACAACATCGTAGTGAATACTTTGCTCCGGATCTAATGTCTCGATCCAACATGAGTTTCAGGCAATTTTTGTAGCAATAATTGAGCTACGTTATAACAAAAACGTGTTTATGCATGCACGTCCAGCAAAGACACGTATCAGAATGCTCATCCATGCAGTCTGATCATCAACTTTATTGTTCACTGCAAACGAATAGCCTCCAACCAACAGGAGTAACTCTGTAGACTAGTTTATGTCTACGCTAGTCGGAAATGCCACAAATACATATTCTCATGGCGCGGCTTAATTATAATACATACCGTACCCGGGGGATGAGGAATCATTTATTAGACAACATGTTGTATTTGACAAGGGTATGCCTGTAACTCATAGACTGGACAATGATAGATATTCATCAAACAACAGGTTGGACCCTTTAACCTGCATGATTCTAGGATCATTTTAATGCAACACGTTGAACATGTCGAAAGGGTATAGCCGCGCTATGGCAAAACATGTTTTTTTGCATGTGCGAACAACAAAGATGCAAACCAGCCTTTGCATTCGCGCAGTCTGAGCAGCTCCTTTATTGTTCAATGCCTGGATAGTGCCAAGCTCGTAGAAGGCACTTACCAAATTGCTAGCCTCCATTTAGCATGAGTGACTCTGTAGACTGGTTTATGTCTTCGCTGGTCGGAACTCTCGAAGACACATTTTCTCATGGCGCGACCCGGAACGATAGATAAATAAATAAAATAAGGTTTGACGTAACATGTTTAGATTTATTAAAATAAAACTATGCAAAAAAGTGTCAACGCGTTTCGCTCAGCTCGTCAGGACTGTTGCATAGCATCTATCAGCTCGTCAGGACTGTTGCATAGCAATAGATGCTATGCAACAGTCCTGACGAGCTGAGCGAAACGCGTTGACACTTTTTTGCTATTGCTATGCAACAGTCCTGACGAGCTGAGCGAAACGCGTTGACACGTTTTTGCATAGATGCTATGCAACAGTCCTGACGAGCTGAGTGAAACGCGTTGACACTTTTTTGCATAGTTTTATTTTAATAAATCTAAACATGTAACGTCAAACCTTATTTTATATATATATATATATATATATATATATATATATATATATATATATATATATATATATATATATATATATATATATCAATTGTAAAGTATTGTTTTGTCTAGCTTTCTTGTCGCACATTTTGGCTTTTGCATGATTGTTTCTTGCCTTATTTTTCGTAGGTAACTTAGGTAATTAATTGTTCTTCTGTAGGACAAAACACAGGGAGGTTGGTTTGTTGAGGGGTGTATTGAAGGGCGATAATTTCTCAGAAATGCATACATGTCCTATCTCCAACACGTATTTTTGCGTGTGAGATGCTCGAATAGCTTTACCTAGCGACCTCATGAACCGTTCACACTGAGCATTATTTTCAGGGTGCCTTCGTGTAATTTTACGATGATGGAACCCAAGATGATCTGCAAACTGTGTAAACGAATGTGACTACATATCGGCCCATTGCCTGATTTAGACGTGTTTTCAGCACACCGTATTCCGAAAATATCTTGTCTAGTAGTAGAAATGCTATCTTTGCATTAATTAAGCTCAGAATTTGGACAATAGGAAATCTTGAGTATTCATCCATGAGCACTGTAGCATATTTTCCGTTAGGCCGTGGCCCAGAAAAGTCTTAACTTACTTCATCAAATACATTGTCAGGCATTTCGCTCATTTGTAGAGGTTCGGGTGTGTGGCTTGGAGTTGTAGCTAAGCATGGAATACAACTTTTGCATGTCTCCTCAATAAGTCTGTGACTAATATACCTTTTCCCTGAAGTAATTGCTTTGTACGTACAATACCTTGATGAACTTCATGTGCGGTCGAAATTACTTTCTTTTGAAGTGATTTGGGGATGACTAGTCTTGTTTCTTGAAGTGATAAATCACCATTTTCAAGCTTCAACACCGTAAAGTCGTTTTTACACCTTGCTTGTGTGTCAAGTGTGCTGTTTTCACCGTAACAGTTAGTCCAAGTTCCTGTGTTAACATTTTGAATCACCTTTAGCATGTCAGTGTCCTTTCAGAGGCATAGCTTTTGGCACATCATGACTTACAATAAACGCAACATATTCTTCTGCCGGCGGATGACTTACTATATAGGGTGACGACTGATATAGTCACTAATGTTTAAATGTCCCGGCTTAAAGCGAACATCAAAATCATATGCTTGTCGCCTGTTGGTCCGTATACACGTTCAATAATGTCCAAATCCTCGAGTCGTTGTACTTCAGTTTCAACTTGTTTGCGAAGGTAAAACGGAATTCTCCTATGCGGTTGTGTTACCGGCTGTATGTTGGGGTCAATGTATATCTCTATTTCCGTATCTGCCATTCTTCCTATGCCACTGAAAACTTCAGAATATTTCTGGCACAGATCGTCCGTCTTACTAGTTTCTAGCGACCGTATTTCTGGAATAACCTGTAAGTCGACTGTTGTCATATATGAAAGCAAATTTTCACTGTTGCCTTGCGTAACATAGAAAGGTGCTGTGGTCATTTTACTTTCTGTCTCCACAGTAGCTTGAAATTTTCCAAGCAATGACACTTTTTCATTTGTCCCATATGCATAAACTTTTGTGGCTGATTTTGAAAGGTTAAGCTGATATTTCGTTGATCTGTATGTACATTCGTCTATGACAATGATAGAGCTTTCCAGTGTCCACTAAAATATTTATTGGATTGTCATTCACCATATTTTTGGAGCGTGTTGTCATAGAGTTCATATCTGATAAGCCAAATAAATAGCTGCCACCATCGCTACTATTGCTGTCGTCGTATCTATCAACATTTTGTACAGTTTTTGATTTTGTTTGTCTTTTCTTTGATCTACAAACGATTTCAAAATGTTTTTTCTTGTGACAAAAATTGCAAAGTTTACTTCTGCTGGACATTTTGAATTTCTGTGGGGATAATCAAAATATTAAAAAATTCCTTCAAGACCAGAGAATACATATAGAAGGTGGCATGAGCCAGACTACGTAGTTTCGGCTAATAATGCTTCATCAGTGACCCTGACAATATCTGATGGCGAAACCAGAGAAAAGAATACTGAAATTTCTTAATTTTGGTTTAAACAATATTTATTTTACGAAGTTTTACATATAAATATACAGAATAAATAATTAGGATTTGGCCGAAAGCTCCAAGCTTGTAAAGACCATCTCCCCAATTTCTTAATTTTAATTGGGCAGTCGATCCAAAGACGGACTAGTATCAAATCCTTTCCACAATTTCTGCACTCAGTATCCCTTTGTTTTTCTATTTTCACAATTTGTTCTTGCTGTTTTCGTGGTTTATACCTATTTTTGGTGACTGCATTTGTCTCGGCAGTATTATTTTCTATTTGTGAAGCCTGAGATTCCGAAAGTTCTAATGCCCTTGCAGCCTTGATCAGATTGTCCAGTGACAATTAATCGCCTTTTCTAATCGGGAAATCATGACGTTTTAATGCAAAATTTGCTAATAAAATGCGATTTTAGTGTCATATGATAAATAGAATCTTGCATTCGTGCTCCTGTATTATTAAATTTATTAAACTCGTTGGGGAAAACGATAAGATGCTCGGCAGAGCCTCGCATCTTATCTTTTTCCCCAACTCGTTTAATAAATTCAATAATACATGAGCACTCATGTAAGATCCTCTATCATATGACGCCGCATTTGAGAGTGTAATAAAGCGATGCATTAAAAACAATAATCCACTAGTGGATTAAATATGCAAATTACGTCGTAACGTATATGCGTTGACGTACACAAAAACGTTGCGTTTTCTAATGGCGAAATTGTGTCGTTTTAGTGTAAAATTGCTAATGAAATGCGATTTTAGTGTCATATGATAAATAGAATCTTGCATTCGTGCTCCTGTATTATTGAATTTATTAAACTCGTTGGGAAAAACCGATAAGATGCTCGGCAAAGCCTCGCATCTTATCTTTTTCCCCAACTCGTTTAATAAGTTCAATAATACATAAGCACTCATGCAAGATCCTCTATATCTGAGATTTTGCCTCTTTGTCATTGTCTACAAACTCACAGTTTTCACAAAGTTTCATCAGTCGGGTATGGTAAGTGTCAATCTTTTTACTTGTTTCTTGTTTTGCCTGTCTGAATTTTTATCACATAGATCATACAGAATTTTGGACTGCCTAAGGGGCAATCTGCATGTTTGATAAAGCTTGGCTTTCAGCGTTTTTATCTTGCCCATCGGTCCGATTAATGTTTTCCCGGTCCGATACGTTTATCGGCCCGCCGTTAACGTCAACGACGTCGCGTGAGATACTTCGACGTTAAAATGGCGAGAGCGATGTTGCAGAACAGAAAATTTCCCATCCTTTCAGAGCTTCTAAGGTTGGGCCTGCGAAGAGCTTTTTGGTTCTCATCATTCACGGGTATCACAGACTTTACTCTCACTTATAGGAAAAGCAAATTCATCTGATTGAGGAATATGAATGCGTATCATGTTTGCTCCATGTTGAATAAAAGCTTGTTGATTTTATGAAATATATTAGAAGTGGCTGTTTCGGCTACACTTGATATATTGGTATGATGTACAAGTTTCCATGTTGAAAAATCCATCTTTTTTACATTGTATGAGTGTGCCATGTTATGTTTATTTTTTGATTTTGTCATGTTTTGCCAATCTTAATGCAATGTGCTGAGTAATGGTCGAACCGGCCACACTTAGGATTTTGATATGGATGGTTTCATAGTGTTAAGGGAAAACTGAGTACTCCAGACGAATAAATGGGCCCATACAGCAAATTTCATATAAATGTGTATAAAAATTGAAATATTGAAAAAATTAAAAAAAAAAAAATACTAACTGCGGGTTATTCTTTACAGGATTTATATGCATGCTTATGCATGTTTTATTATCTGTGACTAAATTAATATATGCGTTATATTACA
Organism: Ctena decussata; assembly: GCA_963989385.1. Lineage (NCBI taxonomy): Eukaryota > Metazoa > Mollusca > Bivalvia > Lucinida > Lucinidae > Ctena > Ctena decussata. The sequence continues at coordinate 57,579,049 of OZ022504.1, forward strand.
GGATTATACTGTGAGTCATTAATTTGACTTTACTTATAGTAGTTTATACAAGTGAGACAGCACGGCTAATTATGTCCTTGAAACAAACCAAACCAAACCATCTATCTCCCTTATTATCCATTGTAGACATAAAGTGTGACCACTCATTTTCTTAGTTAGATCGAAAGAAACACGTTGGTGTCAAAATAAATATGAAATGGCTGAATTTTTTGTTTCGCTACAAAACAGCAAGCGCTACAAGACTGGACGGGCGGGAAACATTTCAGACGAAGCAGTGATGCTGTGTGTAAGACTTATCGTAAGATCCCTCGTTTCATTAGACACTTGTCGTCACATGCCTGCCTAATTGTTTCATTATACAATAAAATATTACAATCAGACTCGGGTGTCGTTGTATTTGCTGGATGCCCTTTTAGGGATTGGCCTTCAGCGGTAGTAGCAAGTTTTCACAAATTCAAAAATGTTGATTTCTAGCAACTATTTCGGGACATTTTTTTCTTAACTAGAATCTATATGATAAACAGATCATAACATGGGTTTTTCGTTATCACCCGATTTATCAGCCCTCGACCAATATCGGACCTCGGGCAAGGGCAAGCCCTCGGTCCGATATTGGAGTCTCGGGCTGATAAATCGGGTGATAACGAAAAATCCATGTAATAATCTCTATATATATTTCAAATTCGGTGCATTTCTTCGGTGCAAAGTAGACGAAAAAAGATACTGATGGACTTTTGACAGTTGGAGAGTGCCAAAATTCTGACACGTACCGTTTCGAGTGATAAAATCTTGTATTTTGACCGTATAATTCCCAAACCGACCTATTCTAAGGGCCTGATTGTGACCGTTCTCTAATTTGAAACATTCTAGCTAGCAGACACGGGGCTCAAATATCATAAAACCATTTTACTAGTATCTGGCACCTTTCGAAATACTCCACCCACTCCTAAAATCATCAAACTCGTTAGAGACTGTCCAAATTGCATTGAAATATACACAAGTGTCATTTTTGAGCATTTTTGTGTAAAACTTCTGTCTAAAGATTGTCTGTTAAGTTCTCAGGGATGTCTGAGGCAAGAGATCTGTTGAGAATTCTGAGGCAAACAACTGCAGATATTCTTCTTTTGCTAGAGGGGCGACGGTACCAATTAATTTCCCAAAGGGATCATTTCAAATATTTTGACCCAAAATCACATTTGCAGCATTTCAATGCTACTTTAGTCCACTGCATGAGACAGCACGAGGCCTCAAAGGTCTAAAGAGAAAATAAAAACAGTAACTCATTTTGGCATTTTAGAATTTTGCGAAACTTCAAAACAAACAACTGTCTGCGTGAATGCAAATCTCGAAGAAATAAGCTGAAAATACCATTCTTTTTTAAAAATCAAGGATTTTTTTTTTTTTTTTTTGAAAAAAAAAATGGATAAGTCTGAGTATACTTTTCTGAAAATTTAAACGCTTTATTAGAAAGATCAACAATTAAAAGATACGCAGCAATCACTACCAGCCAATGGCAGTACCTGATTAAAAACATTCAAATTGTCAGCCAAAACTTTTGTGTACACAATAAATGATGACGTAGTTGGTACTGTTATCCCTATACTGTACCCAACATGTTTAAAATGAAATAAAGTAGCTTTAAGTATAAAGATCATTGTTGTCTATTCTCATTACCATTCAAAGATAAAGATTCCAGTAATGCCATGATGAAATCTTTAGGCTTTCGCGATGCGGCCGCTGCAAAATAAGTTGTAAAAATTACAGCAATAAGTGCACTTTTCAGCCTTCTAGAACAACCACTGGTTTTAGTGCTAGCAAAATAAGAGAAGAAAGAAGATACTGATAGACTTTTGACAGACTTTTGACTGTTGTAGAGTGCCAAAATTCTGAAACGTTCCGTTCCGAGTGACAAAATCTTGAATTTTGACCAGTCTGAAGACCGGATAATTACCAAACCGACCTATTCTAAGGGTCGGATAGTGACCGATCTCTGATTTGAAACTTTTTCGTTAGCAGACACGGGGCTCAAATATCATATAAATGAATTTTACTAGTGTCTGGCACCTTTCGAAATACTCCACCCCTCTCCTAAAATCATCAAACTTGTTAGAGACCGACCGTCCAAATTGCAATGAAATATATATATAACTGTCCTTCTTTGAGCATTTTTTGTATAAATTTCTGTCAAAACATTGTCAGTTAAGTTCTCTGGGATGTGTTAGGCAAGAGAGCTGTTGAGAATCCTTAGTAAGGAGTCATTCTTAGGCGATCAGTTGCAGATATTATTCTTTCGCTAGAGAGGTGACGGTACCGATTCAGTTCCCAAAATGGTCATTACAACTGTTTTGACCACAAAATCACATTTGCAGCGTTTCAATGCTACTTTAGTCCACTGCATGAGATTGCACATGTGATATTACCCCACCCATCTGTAGCATACTTACTGCAGGTAACTCATTACCGGTCAGTTTACTATATTTAATAAATGACTGTTAACACCAAGTATTCATGATGCACAAAGTTTGATGGAAATCTATTCTCCTCTTTTGAAAAATTAGGACTTTTTCCATATTCAGGGACAGATAATTCTAAAACAACTGAGTGTATATATGATTGCTCATGATTTTATAATGTCCGTTATATCCAATTTGCCATTACAAGGTTTCTTTTGAAATGAATGCAAAACTATTGTGTTTTTTTGTTGTTTTTTTTTTTTTGTAAAGTTGGAGATGAAAAATGACCAAAATTTATGTATGACTTGTAAGAGAGTATACAACATTATTTATGAGCATTTCCAGAAAACTACTGCAACTACTCATTACTGTTATACATGCATCTATACAATTCTATAATACCAGATATCTGGCTACAGTTTTATATATAATGATACAGCATTTTAGAGATAGAGGTAAGAGTCATGTGAAATTACCCCACCCACTTATATCATGCATATCAAGATAAACTGAGTTCTGTGCAATCTAATACTTTGTCAATCAAAAGCCACTACACAGCAGTTATAACAGAGTTTGAAGGAAATCTGTACTATCCATGAAATGGGCCTTATAGAGACCCGTCCTTTGGAACAGTTACAAGTTTCAAAAACCTTGGAGCAGTTGTCTCAGATGATGGCTCCAAAACCTAAGGTTTTCTCAAGCATTACACAAGCCATCTGAAACCATCGCAACTCTAAACAAGCCGAAGATAACAACATATCTCTTGGTGCAAAGGTGAAACGTATGCACTCCAAATGTCCCTGGCATCTTTCTGTTTACATGTGAAACGGTACACAAGTAGGGCAGCTGCAAACAGAACCAGGTGGAGAGAGATTGTTGCAAAGGCATCTATGGTGCCCCAGCAACAAGCATTTGACGGAAAATTTCAATATACTTGTGTTATGAATGATAATCTATCGACCACCTCTCTGTAGAACTTCAAGTCGATCGGTCGGGAAATAAGAATGTTACTACATCCGTTCCACTATATTATCAGACAAATTAAGTCCCTCTGTATTTCAAGACAAACTTATCCGAGCCTTCTCTGACCGTTCACTGTATTTTTTTTTGCGGCGTAGAAGCGTATAGGCCTAATTTCGATATTGTTCCACATTTTACAAGATTTCATTGGTCAAATAATGCGTATGTCAAACTTTAGCCAATAATATCAAAGGTCAATGAATATTTAATCTTCGTTTTTCCCGTCGCATGCGCTGTGAATACTAGCACTCTGTCATATATTGATTCAAACTGTTTCTCTCGTGTGTAATTTTACAATAGAAATACTATCGAAAACAGACGCAGATATTCAAAACTTTCTTTTTTTCGACGTAGATCTACTTTTGATTTCTACTTTCGGTTTAATACACACAAATAAACAGTGCACCATGTTGGTAACTATTTTGAAATCAGGTCAATTTCAAAATTGACCGCGGTCTATTTTTGAATTCCAGCTTGGACAGCCCAATTTTGAGATTGGTCATTGTCGCTACCCAGTGTCAAAATTACGGTTGTTGGTGCCTACCAACATAGTTCACGTGAGTTATATTCAGGAAAGTTATTGTCAACTCTTCAACTAGAGACATGTTACAAAACACACTTCCATTTAATCTGCGCCGATTATCTTCTTTTTTTAGATTTTTCTTGATTTCTATATTCTTAAGCCACCAATCAAGAATATCAAAAGGCTTATGAAGTCAGAGAAGGATCGGAGTACAAACAGAACTTGTTAGTTGATAATGTAAAGGAATTTCAAAAACAAAAATCACATGGCAGGGTACGGCATGCAGTCCTATTGGCCACTATGCGGAAGTACAATACAAACGAATGCAAATCCAGTTCGCGCCTTTGAGCACCTCTATAACAAGGCTAAGGGTGCATTTCAGATAAGTGGCAGTACGGGAGAATGGTTCAGAACAACAGTTGAAGCTACGCAAGAATGCCTTCTCCAGCTCACCCTCTTCAATCTTTTTCTCGAAAGGATTGTCTGGTGCTCTAGAAAAAGGTGATAGAAAGGTTATCCTAGGCGGTAGAACTATTCCAATCTGCAGTTTGTCGTTGACATTGAAGCTCTTGCTGAGGAAGAGCAGGAACAAGAAGCCCTAGTTGAAAGTCTCAACAACACCTGCACAAGGTATAGACTGAATATAAGCGCTGAGAAGATCAAACTAATGACAACAGCGCCAGTGACATACAGAGGGAGATCAAGGTAAAAGGCCAGAAGTTGGGAACGGTTACAAGCTTCAAAAATCTTGGAGAAATTGTCTCAGATGGTGACTCAAGACCGGAGGTTCTCTGAAGAAATGCACAAGCCACTGCTGCGTACAGCTCTGAGAAGCTGAAGCCAATATAGACAGATAAAAACATATATCTTATATACCTTACATATCTATGTCACACCCCTTACGAATGTGACCCAGGGATTAGAAGAGAATCACTCTTTGAAATCCCATGTGTTTCCTTTAGGTAGACATCGAGTACAGTCTTGAATTGATTAATTTATAGATGAAACTTGCATCACTTTAGCAGCTAGACGATTCCAGCTATTAATGATCCGTTGGGAACAAAAGAACTTTTTTTTACAGTTTTAAAAGTCTTTATCATGATCTTTAGACAGTTATGCACGGCGGAACTACTTGGATCAAAGGTGGAATTGATGCGCTCCCTTGTCATATCCTGTGAGTCATGGGCCTTGACAGAAGAGTTAAAGAAAAGAACACAGGCCCTTGAGATGAGATGCTACTGGTAGATAAGATTTATGATAATGCTTATATTACTTATACAACTACTGGTTTTCTTTGACGGCTCAGTGCTTTTATTTTTATATTTATTGTCAATTTATTTACTTTTATTTGTCGGAAATAGCTCTGGTAGCTAATTGTTATAATATAGCCGACTCTAAATAAAAATTATTGTATCTTGTCTGCTGTATATTACATGGACCATGCCATTAATGCAAGTCCATTCGGCCATTGGAGAATATGACGAACTTCTGAGTTGGTCAAGAAACGGAAACTGATGTGGACTGGTCACAGTTTCAAAGTCTTCTGGCTTAGCAAAGACGGTTGTACGGGACACACCGACAATTAATCAAGGGAAAAAGAAGGAGAGGTAGACAGAAAAAGAGGTAGACAATATTAAAGACTTTGCTAGCACAACTAGGGCAGCTGAAGACAAGACCACTGAGATGGAAAGGAATTATTGTGAAGTCATCTGTGGGGTACTCGGACAAAACGGACCATGGACAAAACGGACCAGACAAAACGGACCACGCTTAGGACAAAACGGACTACGTTTCAGGACAAAACGGACCACGTTTCAGGACCAGACGGATCACGCTAGAAGACAAACCAGACCATTGATTGGTGCCAATTAAAAGATTAAGGAGTAAATAATTACCAAAGACAATGTTAAATGGTCACAATTATTTGACTACCGTTCATGATCTCAACTATCTTTGGTTTTCGCACCTATCTGATTAAGTTAATGGTAAGATATTTATCTTTTAAGCATGCAAATGTCTTTATTAGTGTTGCAACTAAAATAAAACATGCTTTTTCAAGGTTAACGGAAGATCTGAACGTGGTCCGCTTTGACCTTAAACGTGGTCCGTTTTGTCCTGAACGTGGTCCGTTTCGTCCTGAACGTGGTCCGTTTTGTCCCAAGCGTGGTCCGTTATGTCCGTGGTCCGTTTTGTCCGTGGTCCGTTATGACCCTAATTCTGAAACCCACCACCCGCACCCGTGCTCAAAACCCACCACCAGAAATTTTAGTGGCGACATTTGAGATATAAGCAAAAGTGTTATTCTAGATTTTTCTGGTTATAGATATTGGGAATTATACGAACTATTTCTGGTACAAAAGTCTTTTCCAACAGATTTAGTTTTCAGATAAAAAAAGCGAATTGTTGCAATTTCGGGGGCATGAAACCCACCACTCGCCACCGGGAAATTTTTTTCTGTTGTTTCCATTTATAGCTTTATTAAATGAGATAAGTTTCCTTGATTGTTACTATTTCGACTTTATAATCAAAACCTCGCAAATCTTATTGGACGATAATAAGAAATTTATAATATTTAAAGAAATAAACGGGTTCTTGTGAAATAATTGATGTTCTAAAAATAGAAATAAATTGCGGCATTTAGCTACACCAAGAAACCGAAACGTACTGAAATAAAGGGGACATGCTGTAATTGCAGAGGGAGTCATAGGGTATATGGTGGCGAAACCTTGACACCTGTTATTCATTAAGGGTAACTTATTGACTGGTGTTTCATATTTGTAAGATACTTATAAACATTTTTATGAAAATAAACTATAACTGTCTACAACAGCAAAGGTTACTGTCACCATGGTACAAAACTCTGGCATCTCAGCGTCTCCCTGACTGTCTGTCTGTGTCAGTCTGTCTTTGTGCATGTCTTTCTGTCTCTTTTCCTCTCTCTCTCTCTCTCTCTCTCTCTCTCTCTCTCTCTCTCAGACATTTGGAGTTTGTGTGTGTGTGTGTGTATGTGTGTGTGTGTGTGTATGTGTGTGTGTGTATGTGTGTGTGTGTGTGTATGTGTGTGTGTGTGTGTCAGAGAGCGAGATAGAGAGCGAGACAGAGAGAGAGAGACAGAGAGCGGGAGGGGGTCTGAACGGGTGTTGAGTAAACAGAACACAGACCAGCGGAATAGGTTTTATTTTCGTCCACAGTTAAGTAGTATAAACAGAAAAAGTTATGGCAAGAACGTGCTGATATGCAGGCTTGCTTTAGAAATTTGTTGGAGTCTGTGACAAACTTAAAACGATAAAACATAGAAACGCAGAATCCTAGGGTAGCTGAATGACCACCTGTTTGGGAAAGGGCTGCTCATTCGGTTTACTGTGCGTGTCTTTTGTTTAAACAGTATTTTATTCTTCAATAAATACATACATACTGTGCGTGTCTTTCGTGAACTAGTGTCGATTTTTCCGTGGGTGGGTGCTTCTTTCCCTATTGGTTTTGAGAGCGGGATGTGTGACTTGATTGCATTAATTCCTGATCATTGTCTATCTTTTTACTTTTCATAGATGCGTCAAAACAAAAGGAAACAAATACAAGAAAAAAGATCAAAGAAAAAAAAAATAAAAAAAATAACAAAAACACAGCAATAATCTCTCTCTCTTTCTCTCTCTCAGATTTTTTACATCCGGGAATAAGTTATTGTTATAGGCATCACTCCTTTAAAGTTCCAATTTTGTCATGTGTAGGGTCTACGGTTTTCCATTTTCTCTGTCATATTGTCCTGCCTCTGCATAGTATATTGTAACTTGTGTTGTAAGTTTTTTATGTGGGCTATTCATGCCCATTAGCATAGGTACAGTGAAATATAACAAACCGAGCAGACACAAAATCGTTGAAACAACGTTAAATCAATGTCAAGTTCGGATCAACAGTGATTAAACAAACAAGATTTTACCATTTTGTGTCCATGGGTATCACTTTCTTTTTGTTGGCACATGTATCTTAGTAAATTATGCCGGCATGTACGCAGATTTTGGAAGAGAATGTGAAAATTTCAGGTATTTCTTACAGAGGTGAACGACTTGGGGGCCAATTTTAGCTGCGTAAACTCAGTTTCAACTGACAAACTGCATGATTTGAAATAATTTGGCCAATTGCAATACCCTGCTTTTCACCCCCCCCCCTCTCTCACACCCCACCCCCAACACACACACCTCCCCCACCCCACCCCTGCCACTATATCTGCATTTGGTCGTGCTAAGTTTTCTTTTTTCTACTTTTAGTTGTTCAAAGGGAAATTTAAAGAGTAAATACACTTCAGGAACTGACTGAATCAGATCCCAAACCCTATCCCCAACATCAAAGGGAAAGATTGACAAGGACATTCCAACAAACAATAACTTACAAGTCATAAGCCGAGTCAGCAGCTCTTTCCCAAATAGGTGGCAACTCAGCTATCTTTACTGAACTAAATAATTTAGACCAACAGAAGGGTTAAAGAGAAAACACAATAAGTTAAACAGCACCGAATGCGGTTACTTTTTAATGGACTTCTATAGCTACGTCTTGTCACGTCGAAAACATGTCGAGCTGTGCGGAAAGCGCGCAATAGAAAAATTTACATAAAATCTCAATAAACCAATCAGATTTAGTTATGTTTTATTAACCAATCAAAAACTTCCCTTTAGAATAAACAACTGATTGTTCGATTAGCACATATAAAAACAGATTTTGAACCGTCTTCATAATTAAATATTTTTATGCTAAAAATCATCCAATTATTCAATCCTTTTCCAGATTCAGTGTTAAAGGATAATTAGTAAAAACAAACCATAGATCTTATATTAAGTTATAATGTGCTTATATATTCATAGAAGTCCATATCGTTTTATACTAGTAGAGTATCTATATGAATTAATAGTCAACCATTTCTAGAGTGAAAATTATTCATAATAAATACATATTCATCTATCTATCTAATGTAATCATTAATGAACCATTAATATTTCCTGCAAAGCGCCAACCCACCGGCCAAAAATAAAAGCGAAGCAAACAAAAGCAAAATAAGCGAAACAAACAAAAGCAAACAAAAATAAATAAATAAATAATAATAAATACATCAATAAATAAATAAATAAACAAAAGGTTAAAGAACAAAATCAAACAAAAGACAAACACACAGATCAATACAATGATTAACAGATCAAGGGAGATAAATCCAACAGGCTCCAAATAATGATCCATCTTTATTATCCCCTCTGCATTAAAAGAAAAGCCCGACAGATCTAAAAATTCTGCTGCAAGCCAAACACAACTCCTCCTAGGAAGACCGAAGTGCCTTCAATACAGAAGAGATCAACAAAAATGAGATAAAAAATTATCCAAAGACCACCTGGTGAATCCAAAAATTTGAAACAACAATGAAGTAATCTCCTATTAAAATACTGTACCATACTTGCGTTCCTTATATTAGGAAATATATGTAAAAGGACAATTTTATTTATACAATCTCAACTATATTACAAGAAAAGTCCAACAGATCTAAATATTCTGTTGCAAACAAAACTTCCCAGTCAAGGACGGAAGCACTTCTAATACAGACGAGATTGTAACATACTGTAACAAGTCCCTCCCCCCCCCCCCCACCCCACCCCCTCAGTATGGTAAGTATTATAATCTTTTATCCACTATCTTACCGTAATTTGAACAACAATATTTCTAACTGTAATATTTCAATTTCATCTTGACTTCATCACTGTAAAGTACAAATTATTTACAAGTTTATCATTCAAATGTGACTTTTACATAGTGGAAATAACACGGAGGAAGAAATATCGTAATCTACTAGTGCCCTCAGTGGTAAGATGTAATCCACCATCTTTTTTTGCGAAAAGTTCTACTTTCACTTTACCAGCAAACATGAAAGGTTTATAGGTACAAATGAATTTAAAATTCATGTTATGGCTCATATTTATTTGTAAATATTTATTAACTTTCCTAATCATAGGATCTGTTATTTCGTGATCCACCGGTCTAGGAATTATTGCAGAAATTACTATTTTTATGTTTGGATTTACTTTCCTGCAAATACCTATAAGGTTTCCGAAATCTGAAATTATGCTCTGAAAAGAAGCTCTCTTGGCAATATCATTTGTACCTACGTGAAAAATTACATAATTGAAAGCTTCAATATTAGCTTCCTTACTGATAAGTCTATTAGCCAATCTTGCTATTGTGTCTCCACTAAAGGCTTGCAATATCACACCATCAATTCCAGAAATGTACTTAGCGATAGAATCACTGATAATCGTAACTTTTTTAGCCTCTGGAATGAAAGAGACAAAATAATTATCAAAAGCAAGAAATAATATTGACATACCTGATTTATTTTCAAATCTAGACCCAATAGATCTTTGCATTCTATTGCTGTCTATAATAATAAGGGCAAAATTGACCTCATCTGCAAAATATAAAAATAACATTCATACAGCATTTTTTTAACATAGAAATTCCTTGCATTTAATAATAATGATAACTACACACCGTGCAAATAATGATATCTGTTAGTACGTGTACCAGAGTCAAACAAGTTGCGAATACAGCTCAACAGATGTGAATATTCTGCTGCAAGCTAGACATTTACTGGCATAGTCAAAAGCAATCTGAATCTGTAACAGTACTACCAGCATACCAAAATTGAAAATTAAACAAAATACTGAAACTATACATTTAAAATATTGCTATATATACAAATAAAACCTTGTACTAGCCGAGGACATCCACCGTTAGCTCTTATTCTGAGATTTCCTTGATGTGTCACCTAAATACTGTTTTTAGTATGAATTAAGATATGTTCTTTCATTTTATATGCTACCAACATTTTATCCTCCATAGATAAAGATAAATATTTTTTGTATGCATCCGATTTCCAATCACCATGTAGCTGAATAAGATCTGCGGGCACTTTAGATCTAAAAGCATGGGTTGCACCACCTCTGCGGAATGAATGGGAACTAAATATTTCTGGATTTAATCCGATTTCTTTTATTAAACATTTCAACTTTTCCTGAAAATCTTTATAAAATATAACTTTTTTATGAGGTAACGTAAATAACGGGTCAGCAGACTTCGCTTTAACTTTACTGCACATGTTTAAATATGCATTAACGGGACATAAAACAGACCCAGGAATTTCTACTAACGGAGTTCGCAGAATGCACTCCCCAAACTGGATTGTCTTTGACCATCTCATGTTGATAATCAAGAATCCTTCAGCCATTTGTACATCTTTACGACACAGAAATAATTTATTAACCAAATCTTTGTTTGTAGTAGGAACTAAATTTGACTTCCTAGCAAATAAATTAAAGGCAAAAAGGAATAAACACCAATAAACTACATCTTGTTTGTTTGCCATATCCAATATAGAATAAATATCTAGTAGAATATTTGGGGTTATAGCTTCTGCCTGTTTAACACAGTGCGGCTGCAATCTGGCAATTCCACGTAAACCCAGATTAATCAGAAAGTCATTTATACTATCCGTTGAATAACCCAAAAGCATATGCATAGTCTTTATACCACTTATATAATTTTTAATAGACTGCACTGAACGTTCGACTTAAAAATTGAGTATATAAACTCAAAATTTCTGTTGTTGACGGCAAATATGAAAATCCAAAATATAAACAAAATAAAATATATGATTCCCACTGTATTTTCAAATTCTTTGACGTGCCTGTAGCATATGCGAATCTTCTGGAGGTGCTCAAATCTCTTTTTAAAGAACCGATCTGCCTATCTGAAATAAATTATTACCAGGTATTTATAAACTCAAAAACATCATTGGAAACAAAATATTCTGTCAGAATGAATTCTTTTGTTAAACCAAAAAATAAATCTTTATGAACATTATTAAGGTTCCATCTTGACAAGTGGTCACAAATTCTGTTAGCTTCACTTTCTAAATAAACTGTACGGATTTCACATTCATAAATAGCCGATAAAAAAGCTATTTCTCTCAAGCCATTTTGTAGTATTTCACATTTGGACTTACCGGAATTCACAACTTGACAAACAGCCATGTTATCACAGAATACTTGAATTCTTTTTCCCTTAAAATTAATACCCCATAATTTCAGACATATAATGATAGACATCATTTCTAAAATGTTTATGTTAAACTTCTTATTTGCAAATGATGATGGAAAACCAGTATGGAAAAATTTTCCCTTCCAGAAACCTCCACACCCATCTAAACATGCGTCTGATGAAAAAATTTCATCTGGCTCAGACCACTGTTCATACAGCATCATAGAAATTCCATTGTATGTAGGCAAAAATCTGTACCACCATAAGATATCTTTTTTTACGTAATTGGGAATAACATGCTCCTTTATATTTTCTTTATGTAGTACTTTTAACCATTTAATCAATCTCGAAATAAAAATTCTGCCTGGTCTTACGCATGCCGCCACAAAATTAAGTTTACCAATTAAAGACTGAATATCTTTTAAACTAGCTTTTTCTCTGTCTAACCAACTTCTTAAAAGTAATTTCAATTCATTTAATCTGTCTTCAGTTATTTCTATGGTCATTGTTTCAGTATTAAATAAAACACCAATAAAAGTCATCTTTGTTGAAGGGGGACAAGATTTTTTAACTGCTTCCTCTATTCCACATAAATTTAATATAGAACCTACGCTCAAATATGCAAATTCTGCATTTTCTACTTTCTCTGCAGAAGCTAAGTCATCTATATAATTTAATATGTAAATCCCAATTTTAAACATTATGTATGTAATTGCATTGGTGAAACGCTGAGCAATGTGAGCACTAGATCGACAACCCATACTTAAGACGGTGTCACAAAATATATGCTTTTTCCATACAAAACTAACTAAATTATACTTTGATGGACAGATAGGAATTTGGCGGTATGCTCTTCTTAAATCTTTTTTAAACAACAAGCATCCTTGACCTTTGATTTTAATTAAATGTATAAAATCATCTACTTTTGGGTATGTAATTTCGATTTTTTTCACCTAAATATTCCTCATTTGAAATAAAGTCATTGACTGAAAACCCTTTTGGGTAACTGAGATTTAAAATTACTCTCCTTTCATCTGTATCTTTTTTTGGTAAAGAATTTAATGGTGAAATTTTAATTCCTTGTTTAAATGGATTCTGCTTAAATGGACCTAAAATTGCTTTATTTTCACTTTCTTTTGCTAAATAATCGACCATAGAATCTGAATATTCTTATGCGCCTTTATGATTTTAAATTTCCATAATTCTTTCTGTTTACAATCCTTTAAGATTTTTTTATCCCCGATATAGCCAAGAGGAAAACCAAATTCCAATAGATCACATAACTGAGAATCTTTGTAATCCTTTAATAACAACCTCAAAATCTCAATATTCATTCTAAAATTAACTTTTATTCTTCAGCTTTCAAAATTGAATTTTCCTGATTGAACTACCCTATCATGTGCTTCTAAAAAATTATGAACGGTAGTTTTATTTATGAATTTCTTTGTTGTCAAGCAAATTTTACATTGTTTAGAATGTTTACATATATGCTCCTTACAACTGAATGATTCATTTCTATCTAATTTTTCTGTTAAATAATTGTCAGCCTTTAAGAAATGTGGAAAAAATATATCCACTAATTCTTTATTTTGTTCTGAAATATTTTGATCGTAACTATGCTGTGCAAATAAACCAGATTTCAGTCAACCAGAGAGATGTGGACAGGCTGTAGAACACTCAGGGTGTTCTAACTTCTTTTTATCTTTTTGCCAACAAGAGGCACATATGTGTGAGGCTAACCTCATTTTCCCTTTGACAATTTGCATATGATTTGCTTTGTGGTTATATTTGTTGCGTTGATATGCGGAACAGAACCAGATTCTCTCTTCTTTATCTTCTACCTTATGAGAAGTACTTTCTTTTCGAGAAAACTGATATCCCTTATTACTTTTCAACAAAAATTTGCTTAACATAGCACCTTCTATTTGAGAAGGGTCATCTGACCATTGTTTTTTACCTCTTTCAATATCTCTAACCCAAGCTGCATAAAATGCTTTTAAACCCTTAAACTCATATGTAGAACTATAATAAACAATTTTTTTTAACAATCCAAGCCGACCGATTTTTTCAGTTTCTGGTAAATCTTCCTCACCAATAATCTCCAACTCACCTGCAATAAATTGTTTGAAATCTAAATCATCAAATTTAAGCTGTTTGTTAACAAACTCAAACTGCAGGTAAGCCTGAGGCCATCGTTGAGGAAATTTTACCCTATCTGAAGCTTTAGCGTTAATACCAGATTTTAATTTTTTCTTACTGCCTGTTTTCTTTTTCTTGCCTGAATCAGACTCTTCTGACTCAAAATAACTCGCATTAGAACACTGTCTATTCTAGGATTGAAAAAATAGGGGGGATTTTCGACAGAGAAAAGGTATCACACACACTTGTAACTCTAAAATTTGGCTTAAACTACATAAAAACAATTGTACCTAGTATTTTAGCTATAATTTAGTATCAATGAGTACACACAATGCTTTTAAGTATCATTTAAATCTATTTTTATGAATAAAATAAAGAAGATAATTCCCCCCTTCTGCCAAAAATTAGGGGGGAATTGTCAGAAATGTGGGTGAATCCCCCCATCCCCCTCTCTAGAATAGACACTGTTAGAACTGTCAGTATGCCCTTTGCTCCTATTTCCGTAGCACTAAATGGAAGTTAGTGAAATTATGTTTTCACTAGCGCATTTTAATAGTTTAATAGTGTGCAATAAAATGTCATGATACTGAGGACTTACATGTCAAAAATGAAGTTACAGCATCAAAGAATTGTTAGTTAAATCTTTCTTTGAAAATCACTGCCCACTGTAAGGAACTTTCTCCTGAGGTCCGTAGGTCAAACGGAAGTTTTGGTTCATGAGGTCAAACGGTGGGAAAAGTTTGTAAACTATAGTACAGTTCAAAGAAGTGGATTTGCTTAGTTCACATGTATAAAAAAATTCTGGTTCAGTGAAAATTTTAGTTTTCAAATATCATTTTGAACTCAGGCCCTATAGTTTTATTAACACATATTTCCTGTTATCTATCTAGTGAATTTCATTGTGGAATAAAAGAGTAAACTTGCAGTGAAAACAGACAATTCCAATATCTGGTGATTTGAACTGAGCTATAGATATTGTAATAGCAGTGAGAGATCACGTGATCAGCTGTTGAAATAGACGCCGGCAAACTACGGAAATAGCGGAAACTACGGAAATAGGAGAATTGGGTATCTTAGCTTTAGATTTTAACTGTTCATTTTGTCGCAGCAAATCTAAGTCAATATTATCGCCATACCCCTCACTGGGCAGAAAGTCTGTATCTTTCTCAGACGCTTTTGATTTGCTTTTTGCACCTTTATCTTTGGGTTTAGCGCCATTATCAACAAAACTTATACCTCTCAATGATTTAACTTGGCTCTTTTTGATCTGTAATTCTTTACGCATAGATTCCAGCTGCCTCGACTTCTTCAAACGTGCCTCTTCTGCGTTTAAACTGTTTAATTCCATCTGAATTTGATTCATTTCCTCGTCGATGGCTGAATCTGCAAGATCGTAACTGCTAGTAGCTTTGTAACCGGGCGATGTTCTAGCTAGCTGCTCGGCTACCGTTAACTTCCCCTCGGGACTCCCAGCCACCAATGCATCACCAGTATCAACACCCGATATCGCTGCTAACCCCGTTTTGCTCATTTCTTTGTAATCTTTGGGCGCTAACTGCCTCAGACTTCTTACAGTACTTCTGCTTGCTATAGCTTTATTCTCTGCTATGTTGCTCATTAAAGCAGTTTATACAGACGGACAAGACATGTTGCTGTCACAGAAAGTTATATACAAATTATAAACAATATCTTCACAAATATGAATCACAAGGAAAAGTCTCACAGAAATGTTTTTGATGAAATGTTACCCGAACACAGCGAAGAGCGGTGAGGAATGGCTTCTCTAATCAACTGAAGAATAATCTTATCGACGATCTAAAAAGTTCAACACAATTTACTTTTTAATGGACTTCTATAACTACGTCTTGTCACGTCGAAAACATGTCGAGCTGTGCGGAAAGCGCGCAATAGAAAAATTTACATAAAATCTCAATAAACCAATCAGATTTAGTTATGTTTTATTAACCAAGCAAAAACTTCCCTTTAGAATAAACAACTGATTGTTCGATTAGCACATATAAAAACAGATTTTGAACCGTCTTCATAATTAAATATTTTTATGCTAAAAATCATCCAATTTAGACCAACAGAAGTGTTAAAGAGAAAACACAATAAGTTAAACAGCACCGAATGCGACCGCAACGAAAGTATTGCCTTGGGACGGTCAGTAATAACTACTGGGGGTTTAAACCGGTTTTACTGGGTCCAAACCTTCATCCTCACCCTCCGCCGTGGTGCGTTGGAAGGTTTTAAAATGGCCCACGCTAAAATTTTCTTCATACTTAATATTTTATTACCCACCAAGGTATCGTGGTTGCATCATATTACACTCTCAGAGAGGCATGGTCAGAAGAGGAATTTCTGTCTTTCTTACTTGTATACTGCCAAATGTGATAGGATTATATGTCATTTGTGTTTCATATATGTTTGTTGAAGCAGCTGAATAAAAAAATATAATATAAAAATATTTTATTACCTGGGGTAAATCAATTAATAAAATGGAGGGCTTAATGCCACACCCTGCAGAACGCCTTATCAGACATGATGGGTAAAGCTAAGTTAAAACCTGTCAAATTAAAAGTAAAGTCTGAATGCATTCGCTGCCTACTGAAAAAATTTGCGGGTACCGTGAGAATTATAAATTTATATGTTGATTCATAGCAATTGTAATAGTATGGACTTGTTATGGAATAAGTGATATCACAACAAAGAACGACTTAAGTGTTCTAACTAATTTTAATGACTATCTCAATTCACAACACACGGTATAGCATTGGTGAAATATTTTAGAGAAGTGTCGATCAGAGAGGCAGCAAAGGCATTTATACGACCATTTTTATGATCAATCAAAATTTGAAAAATCTGTCAAAATAGGCTATAAATAATCAAGCCTGAAAACTAATTCTAATGTTTAGGTCTGTTACTGTATTTGTCAAGCTATATTTTTATTCAAAGTTAGGGTAAGTATGTCCCCTCTTTTTGCGCAATGTTTCGAAACCAGTAAAATAGCTTTTGAAACTGAAATACATGTATGGTGATAGGTCAGGTTTTTCGGTGAATGTCTGATTCATAGTAAAGGTAGGATCTTTCGTTGCAGCACTTGTTTGTCGGTGACGTTAATTATTAATGAGGTCCTACATCAATACCCATTCTGTTTGCCTGCAAATGTAAATATCAATTTATCTGGCTAAGATCTGGAAGCCGGGGATACTCCCCTGCCCCTCCCGCTCTCCCCACGCACACCTCTGCAAACTGATTTCAGTATTAACATATATTTTTCATGCTGGGGCGGTAGTCGGGCGATGGTGCTGGTTATAACTTCCAGTGCCGGGGCGTCCTACTTATTTGGGTATAAGTAGGGTAAGGG
Source organism: Ctena decussata (assembly GCA_963989385.1). Taxonomy (NCBI): domain Eukaryota; kingdom Metazoa; phylum Mollusca; class Bivalvia; order Lucinida; family Lucinidae; genus Ctena; species Ctena decussata. The sequence continues at coordinate 57,596,624 of OZ022504.1, forward strand.
CCTACTGTGCTTGCAGTAGGTGCGGGCGGGGTTGTTTGAAATTTTTCTCTCTTCTATCATTTCTTTTCTTTCTCCCTCTCTCTGGGGGACGGCCCGATATAGACTGAAATACGGTCTCAAAGGGCCGTTAAACCCAAAACCAACCAATCTTTTTTTTTCATGCATCAGTACCCTGAGTTTTTTCTTTTTGAAAATAACTTTTGGTTTGTATCTGTATATTGCTTAGGTGTAAGGCAAGATGTTCCACTTTTTGTTCATAACTTCTGCCTGTATCAAGTGCCAGTGTTTTTGGCTTCTATCTTTACATTGTCTAGGTCACGGCAGGGTGATCCATTATTTTTATTGCAACTACTGAGTGCATCAAGTGTTAGTGCCCTAAATTTAATTTGTTTAAATCTTTGTCTTGTGCCTATACACTGAACAGGCATAAGGCAAGACTTCAACACCTGACTGCATCAAATATCCATGCCCTGAAGAATCAAAACAAAAAACAATAAGAGGCGAATGATCCAAATCATCTGGGCACCACAGTTTATGATGGAGATAAGCTGACACTTAGCAAGCTTGGAAGCCTACTCAACCCAACATCAACATATTGACAGCAAACAGACCACTTATGTTGAGAAACAGCACCATAGAAATAAGTTTTCAATTGTGAAAAGGTGCAACTTATTTGGGGCTGACAATAAACTCACTTGTTGACTATCGGTATCGTTGGAACTGTCTACTTCAGAACTGTCAATCCATATGTATTCGTACGTTGTACACATGTAAGACAGGGTGATCTATTCTGTGATCTATTCTTGACATTCCTGTTGCTGACTGCAAGAAAGCATGAACTTTTCTCCTAGGTTGTGTTGAACTTGTCTTTACTGATTGCTCAAATTATTTATTGGTCTTCAACTAGAAAGTCCTAGTATTAATGAAAAATGTTTTGAATAAGTTAATTATTTGCTCTATATTCTCCTCTACATTTTCATTTTAAAGTCTTTGGACAGGTAGTCCTTAGAGGTGAATAAACGTCAAGCGGTTATAGCTGTTAAATGTTTCGATTTGTAGGCCAACAAATGAAAATGGATGAATTTTGTACAAATTGATTAATTTCACTATCTATGCATTTATATCATCGTATAACTTGTTGCAGTTTTACCTTTGGTTATTTGTCTGACTCAAGAGCCAGAGGTCTCAGGCTCGATACTCAGTCAGGCCACATACTTTCGCGTCTCCTTCCGCTGATTCAAGAAGGGCAGTTGTCAGCTGCTGGCGAAAGACGAAAGTATGTGCACTTACTACTGGTTAACCGTTTAAGAGGTCTAAGCCTGCCTAGGAATAGTGTGGTTAGGGTAACTGACCGTACTTACATGACCATTGCTGTATACCGTGGACCTTAAGCAATAAATCAACAACAAAAACAACAACAGCATTTCGTTACTACACCGAGCCACAAATGAAACGATAAGACAAGAAACAAGATGGAAAATAAAATAGCACCATAACAGGGAGCAAAGCTCATGACATGTCTGATAAGAATCAGAATTGGGTTAGATCGAAATAAAGCTCCACCTTTGACATCAATCAGTGAGAAAATCAATGCTTAAAAAGTGAGTGTCAATTAAAACTGCTAGGGCTCTAAAATAGTTCTGCTGGGCTCCAGATAAGATATGCTGTCAGTCTAGGTTAAGTAATTACAAGGTCAGTTTTGAAAAAAGAAAGAAAAGAAGCCCACCAAATCCGTCTCTCGATACTGAGACGACCATTTTCTGATCTTTACCTCAGGTGTGGTGGGTGGCTAAATTTAGAATTTAGCTCAAAGGGATAACTTTTCGGGGTGGGCCATTAAAACTATTTACAAGAAGCAGATCAATGGTATGCTAAAACACGAGCCTCTTGACTGATAATCTGAACAAGGGTCTTAAACTCCTCAGCGGGTTTGGCAGAAACCGCCGAAGAGGGGAGACTATTCCACATAGAAATAGTCCTGAAAAAAAAATCTTCAGGACATCACTATATGCAAGGTATCTAGTGTATTGTGAATCACGGGATGTCCTAGTTCTTCTCAAACGATTTAATCTGAAAAGTTTCTGGTGTTTGCTGGGTTTACACAAGGTGACATTTTCACTGATATGGTTTTAGCTCTGAATTATGATAATACAGAGATTATAGTTCACTTTAATGTAACTTGAACATGGGGAATCAAGAACCAAACATACAGTTCAACAAGATAATGCTTTTTCTAATGCATTTGGGTCCCTGACGACCCACATTCAGAAGCACTGAAGTATAATTTACTGGGATCAGAATTTCTTTAATTTTATTATACCCATACTAGGGGTATACAGCCTGTTTTATGGTAAGTATAAAATCTTGACAACAACTGGATCATACTTCAACTGATAATTAATTTTTGATATAGGTGTGGTTTTTACTGATTTTAAGGGGCTATACTAAACAAAAAATATTTTATACATAGCCCCTACTTGAAACATGAATATACACATTTCTAAAATGTTCCACGCCTATTCACCGATTTAAGTTTATAAATGATTATAAAATATGAAAAATTGATTGTACTAGGGACTCATTTTCAGTTACTTAAATCAATCATGTGCTCTGCTATTGTCAATCTGTTAAATCAATCTATCTACATATACATCTACCAATAAAGTGCATGGCCAATATTGGCATAGTCGCACTGTGAACAACCTTAAAACATTTGTGCTGGGAGGTTCTTATGTACAGTTAAAACCAGATAAAAACATATTGTTCACAATCACGGTCTTAGGATACCTGCACTGACAAGGAGCTTGAAGTCATCCAAAGTCGGTGCTGATATGACATTGGCAGGCAGGCCATTCCAGAGACGGCTTGTTGATGGAAAGAAGGGTCCCTGGTAGGCGTTGATGGAGCAAAATATTGGAAGGAATAGTTCATAGTGTCCTCTAGTTGCTACTCCTGTGGCTGTCAGGTACTGGCCTGGAGGGATTTCAACGAGGTTAGTGACGATCCTTTACATCATTGTGACTTTGCTCTGGTGTCGCCTCGATTCAAGGTCCTCCCAACCAAGTTCTGGCCAAATTGAAGTGACACTGCAGGTTCGACGTTAGTCGGTTAAGCAAAATCTGGCGGCACGCCTCTATACAGACTATGTTTGGCTATGTTGAATTTTGTCACTGGGTCCCATACCGTCGAAGCATACTCGAGCTGTGGTCGGCTTATGGACTTGTAGCATTCAGCCTTAACATCCTTTTGATGCCTCATCTTGACGGAATACCTTTTCTACATACACATATATAATTGATGCAACCTATTCATGTCGAACTGGAACATGCCAAAAATAAGATTGTGCCCCATAAAGGTACAGCTGGGATCCGGATATCAGATGTTTTAACAACAGAAAGTCGGTCATAAAATGTTTTGACCAGTTTTTATTTATTTTGAATACTCCATATGAATTACCGAAACTGTGTTGTATGAAACCATTTCTAAGAAAGGCCATGGCATCTATGATGGAATATATAATCGCCGGCGTGCGAATAAGGCCCGACCGTGTTGATGATAATGATTCTTATCCGCACGACCGTCGTGCCGATACCCTCGTCCAATTAAATGCGTCTCGTCCAATTAAATGCGCCCGCTCACGCGCTGTCAAATGTAAACAAGTGACGTCATACTGAAGTGGACATGGTTTCTCAGAAAACAGATTCGCTGTTAGTCGCCAAATTTTATCTTCTTTTGTGGCTTTCTTGAAATACATCCTGATGAATTGTAGGTTGTGGATGATAGAAAACATTTTGTTACAAGTAACCGCTACGTACATTGGAACGCTTTTTGCTGTTTACTACTTGAAAACGTGTTGGAACGAGTTTTCGTGGTGGGTGGGGTAAAAAAGGCATTGCATTCCTGTCTTTTTATAATACACATATGTATAAATATGAACGCGATTCTGTAGAATTTGCATTTTTTTATTTTACTGACGAAATTTCAGACTCCTGTGGTTTTAAGGTAATGGGTACATTTTCAGAGGAAGGAGTAAAAGGCTATCGTTTATGCTTCATTTCTCGAAGGAATAATCTATTTTCAGGAAACAATATTTGTTTGTTCGGGACATATTATTCTTTTTAAAAGTAAACACCATGGAGGGTTTCCTTGGGGAAGAAAAACTGAAGTCACAAAAACTGTTCCCTATTGTATAAAACGGTAGGAAATGGGTGTGTACCGCTATATCTTAATGCCTTGAAACAATTTAGCCGTGACACGACATAACCAACATAGTGGAGCGTGTGCCCAACGAAGATTCAGATCAGCTCGGCTGCCACTCAGTCTGATCAGAATTTTCGCTGTGCGCTTAATCGGTAGCTAGGGGTCTAAGCCAGCTCCATGCGGATAGAGAAGATTCTGATCATACTGGGCAGATGCCCAGGCTGATCTGTGTCTTTTCTGGGCGCACATGCCACTTTGTTAGTTTTCTCGTGTCGTGGCTCAATTGGTGTTTGTCGGACCCATCGCAGTCTCACCAGTGGGCTCCTTTTGTGCTGGTTTCAGGCTGCATGGACACCTCAACTTTGAGTGTTATATGTTTAGCTTTGGTGTCATATTAATGAGATAGTTTTACCCTTTTTGACCGTGCATATTATCTGGGTGAGTCCATTTCAAGTTTTAAGGGTTTCTGGTGAATGTTTTCGCTTTTGTTTCATTTTGCGTAGAAAGTCTTGCAAGGAAACAGTGTAGACCCTGATCAGACGCCGCGTTCTGCGGCGTCTGAACTGGATCTACGCTGTTTGCCTTTGTCCCAAAAATAGTTTTTTTTTAGAATAAAAATAGTTAACATATTTAATTTTTATAAACTCAGATACAGGAAATAAATTCTACACATACAATATACACAAATGGCATCTATACTCAACCGAATTAAAAACGCAACACCTAATTTTTCCAATATGTCATAGCTCATGTCATATGCAGATCATTTTCAGTTTAATTTCTTAACTCAACAGGGATTAACGTGTGCTGTCCCAGAAATTCAGTTCTGTTGATGAAATGCATTACGCGTGAGAGAGCATTACCGATAGCTACCCGAATTTCAAAAGTCTCAAGTAGGGACATGTCTGCCAAGGCGCTTGGAATGTTGCATGCTTATGTAAGCCTGCGGTTGGAAGCCAAACATTTCCATTACTACTCATCAATGATTTGTAGACTTGTAGAAAGAGCTGAATGCACCTGGGACACTACAGATTATTTTAGACCCGGCGCTCAATGCAACGCATACATCCTGTCTCGCGATAGCTCAACCTCTTTTTGAGACTTTCGAAAATCGGGCAGCTTCAGTTAGTGATTTCACAAGCGTAAACCATTTCATCAACAAAACTGAATTTCTGGGACAGTAAACATTAATCCCTGTTGACATTAGAAACTAAACTGAAAATAATCTGCATGAGCTATGGAATATTAGATAAATTAAGTATTACGTTTTCGGTTGAGGAAGTCATTAGACTTTAAATATGTTTCCCCAAAGTATTAATTTGAAATGAACAAGTAGTTGTGATTATGCAATACTACAAATAATTTTGTTACATGTACATTTACATATCTTAAACAAATAATGACGGTTTCACAAAATAACAAGCAACTAGCTACATCAAACATATAGATCTAATAAAATACTGTGCGCTTGTTTGAATGAGAGATTTATGTATTCGTGAAAATTAAATGACCGCAAAGGCCCGCATGAGAGAGAGCACTCCTCTCATGTGAGCCGCGACACAAGAAAACCGACAATGTGGTTGTGCGACCAGCGAAGACTCAGATGAGCCTGGGCATCCAACTTGTTTGACCAGACTCTTCGTTGTGTGCTCACAGGGTACATGTAGCTTAGGGTCTAAGCTACCTTCATGCGGACAGCGAAGACTCTGATCAGACTGGGCGGATGCCCAGGCTGATCTGAGTCTACGCTGGGCGCACAACCACATTGTTGGTTTTCTCGCGTCGCGGCTCATATATTTAAACGTATATAGTTTCTGCAGAAAATGTCTGAATAAATGAATTCGAAGGTCATTACGCAGGCCAAACAAATACGTACTTTTTTTTTTAGTGCATTAGAAGGGAATGTGAAATAGCGCGCATAAAACTTATTTAAGCCCTTTTAAACCAGTGGACTTGACCGTTCTCTTTATCCAGATGAGTTCAAGTTTTAGGTTGGTTGGTTGAGTGTGAAATTGCGCGCATAAACTTTATTTAAGCCCTTTTTAACCAGTGGACTTGACCGTTCTCTTTATCGGGATGAGTTCAAGTTTTAGGTTGGTTGGTTGGTTGGTTGGTTGGTTGATTTGATGCTTAACGTCCACGGTAAACAACTAAGGTCATGTCGGGACGGTCACACTATTCCTAGCCAGGCTTAGACCTCCTAACCAGTACTAAGTCCCCATAATTTCGCCAGTAACTGACAACTGCCCTTCTTGAATCAGCGGAAGTAGAAACGAAAGAATGTAGCCAGACCGGGATTCGAACCCAGGACCTCTGACTTACGAGTCAGGTGCCCTACCGATTGCGCTACCCGGCCCGGCTCAAGTTTTAGGAGTTTCTGGTGAGTTTTGTTGTTTGCATTTTAATTCCTGTAAGCAACCAGTGTAAACCCTGATCGGATACCGCATTCTGCGACTTCTGAACTAGGACTACACTGTTTGCCTATGCCCCCAAAACGGGTTCCTCGTCTAAAAAGGGTCAACCATGTTTTATCTGTGTAAACTAAATTCAACATACATGTATATAATATAAACAAATGGGTTCCAGAAAGAAGTCATAGACTTTTTTTTTATAATTTATTCATAATAGTGACACATTCACTACATATAACATAATCGAAAATATTCATATATCTAAGCTGAATATACAATGAATACTATTTCTATACAGTCAAGCAGAATCATACTCTAATAACAAAACTTGTAAATCATATCATACCTTATCAATAATTTAGATAGGTGTTACGTCAAGAATTGATATAGTAGATAAATGGAGTGAAAGAATCCAGAAAAAAAAACACTTTAAGCTAAAACAAATTCACTCGTCACGACTGGTAAAATAAAAAAATTAAAGGAAGAAAAGAAAACCTTTGCAAAAACAGTGTAGATCAATATGATCCATTGAAGGCACGCTCGGCATTATTACATGTACTTGGGGAAAATTGAGCACTGACCATATATTAGTAGCCCGAAGAAAATATGGGTAGCGCTCGAGTTTATCCTAGTAATTATGCCGAGCGTGCCCATTACATCAAACCTTAGCCGTCACTGCTTAGTATATCAGACTGCTATTCAGTTTGTGACATCTGTGAATCGCAGTCATTTTTCTCGAAGAAGATGAGAGGAAGCGTTATGACATTATTAGAGGAAAAGAGACTTTTTAACAGCTATAAAAGGCGATTTGACAGGATTTCAAAAAAAAAAAAAAAAAAAGAGTTCTATCATTATTACTTTCATACTTTCTCGGTGGGTGTTAACTCTTAAAGAAATGATTTTGCTCTCTTTCAACTCTACTATAAATTCCTTCATTTAAGGACAGACCCCATTTGTTAGCGACTTGTCTTGTAAAAATCTCATTACTAAACAATGGATTAGTCTCTATGTGCCATTTGTATCAATATTTGGTCTCCTGGATCATTTCGGGTGCTTTACATGGAGTGGAGGGCACCATCTTGGCTGAGTGGTAGGGATTTTCAGAATGAATCATTTCGGCTGAGTGATATGGACTGTCAGATTTTCCAACCACCTCCGGTCTCTCTGGTCTCACTAAATCTTCAGTCGGTGTTAAATATGGATCCTCTGAAAAAAACAGTGAAAGAATAAAGAAATAATCAGAAATGAACCTTTGGATTTCTGGAGAAGAAACTGTTAAGTATTAAATAAGTCGCAACACGAGAAAACCAACAAAGTGGTTGTGCACCAAGCGCAAACTCAGATCAGCCTGGGCATCCGCCCAGTCTGATCAGAGTCTTCCCTTTCCGCATGGAAGTAGCTTAGACCCTTAGTTATCCTTCAAGCGCACTGCTACAGTTTCTTCTCCAGAAATCCAAAGGTTCATTTCTGATTATTTCTTTATTCTTTTTGCTGATCTGAGTCTGCGCTGGTTGCACAACCACTTTGTTGGTTTTCTCGTGTCGTGGCTCAAATGTGGTCTTTTAACCCATAGATAACTAGTGGAGTCTCTCCTTACAAATTGGGATTCATTTATCATTAGAGGAGTGTCTCACAGTCTGGTTTATTAAAATTCAATAAATTTATAAAACTTGTAATTTTTATGCAAAGAGTGTAGACCCTGATCAGACGCCGCGTTCTGTGGCATCGGACTTGGGCCTACACCATTTGCCTTTGTTCTTTTCATGGAACCCAAGGCATGAAAGGTTTAATCCAAACAATGTGTATATGTTGGCATGGCAATCAATGCATAGAAGCAATGGCACAGTATCCGAACTGACTGTACCATCTCTTCCGGTTTTCATATCGTTGAATCGAGGGTACAGAGTTCGCTTATAACCAGTAGTCGGAAATCATTGTGTTTTGAGATTTTATCCGGAATCTGCTGCGTCATTTATAGTTTTTCAGCTTCGAAGATGTAAAGAGGTAAGTTTGATATAACTTGCTCTTCGGTCTTTTACTTTATTACCCTGTACAATGAAAACCTCATGGCCGTCACAGAAATTTTACTCCGAACAGCTTAATTTAACACGAGTTTGTGTCGTGCAAAACCTAGCTATCATCCTATTGTCAAAACTAACAAACTGTAGATTGATAACGCCTTCCGTTTATTTTAAAGATTTTTTATAAAACATGTAAGAAAAGGCTGAAAATGGAATTAGAATCATGCCAGGGGCCACTTGAATTTTGTACCGTTTACTACCCACCCATACACGACATTGTACAGAACAATAAGGTCAAAGACCGAAGAGCCAATTATATTAAACTTACCTCTTTACAGTTTCGAAGCTGGATAACTATAAATGACGCAGCACATGCCGTATAAAATCCAAAAACATAATGATTTCCGACTACTGGTTATGAGCGAATGTTTGTACTCTCGATTCGAAGCTATGTAAACCGGGAGAGCTGGTACAGAGAGTTCGGACACTGTGAATGGTATTAATAATATTATTTTAATTCCATGGGTATAATAATGTTAGTCATAAGAATCCACTTACATCATATATTATCCATAATATTGAACAAAATGGAGTCATGAAAACATAATGCATACATTATACAAAGTAAGGTGACTGGGTGCATTTTCAGGGGAAATAACTCTGGGATTTTATTTTTTCTTGCCGTCTCTAGTCAATACTTAAAGAAAAGAACTTCTCCAAGAGTAAATTTTGCATGTAAGATAATACCCTTTTTTAGAGGGGAATTGTCATCCGGGACAGCAAACAGGAAGTCACGAAAGTTGTTCCTGTTTGTAAAATGGAAAAACCAACAACATGGAAATATCCAAAAGATCTTTCATAAATTCTTAGAAGCTGGGTCCTGGGACATACCAAATAAAAAATTAAGCAGCCATTGTTTATTCATAAGCTCCAAATAATGTGAAAGACTCCAAACATCCACTCACACAGTAGTAAGGTGCATAGGTACAATTTCAGAAGGAAGTATCTCTTCTTTTTTCTATATGTATACTCTACACATGAGATGACCAGTATGACATTCCAATATGAACTTCTAGCTTCGTGTCAGAGCCTGAGTTTACATGAGATTTTTTTAAAAATTAGATATTGTTTAAATCATGATTGAACCGCGATACGAGAAAAAACATAAAAAAATCTCACAAAAACAGAGTGGCATTTGCGCCCAACAAAGACTTCGATCAGTCTGGGCATCCACAAAGTCTGATCAGAGTCTTCGCTGTGCGCTTTAAGGGTAGCCAAGGGTCTAAGCTAGCTTCATGGGAACAGCAAAGACTCTGATTAGACTGGGCGGATGCCCAGGCTGATCGGAGTCTGCGCTACTCGCTCATGCCACTTTGTTCGTTTTCTCGTGTCGTGGCTCAATCATAAAACAAACTCACATATTATGCAAACATTGTTGCTCACCTGTTGGTTTTCGCTTTTCAAGCAGGATCAAAACTACTAAGACAATCACCGCCAGGCCCAGTATTCCAACAATAACTCCTAGGGCCACCTTTCCACCGTCTAAAGAATCTTTGCTGGAATAAGGAAATCACATAATATGTAAAGATAAAGGGCTCCCACTGGGTACACAACGTTGAATCAACACTGAATAAAAGTTGATTTAACGTTATGACATCGCATCAACTTTGATTCAATTAGGGGATAACTGTCTTGAAAAGTGTCGTTTGGGGAGGTAAATCATCGGTTTAATGGTCGGAAATTTCGTTTTACGGCGACGCGCCAGCGGAGCAGTAAAACGCAATTTGTGACCATAAAACCGATGATTTACCTCCCCAAATGACAATTTTCAATACAGTTATCCCCATTCTAATGCACTTTTCCACATTTTCACCTTTCATAATGTACTAGTTTACACCCATCTCCAGAGCTGTCAGCAGCGTAAAACCAAACGCCAACCAATGAGAAGCGACGTCGGATTTGCGACAGTATGTCGCAGAATATACTGTCGCAAATTTTTGACAACATCCAATCAGGCGTCGCGTTATATTTGTAAGTGCATTAGAATGTAGATTCAACGTTGAACAAACATCCAACAACTATTTGGCAACATGCAGTTGGGGGTTTTGTCGGTTCGGGAAAGGGGTAAGTCATTTTCCGCCAGCATGTAGCCAAACTTTCACAGCAGACTGCCTTAGATGTCAGCCTTAATAATGTATCTATTCGTCTAAAGCACGACCAATCAGTCGTGCAAATGGGCTCTCTTGGCCTTGTCAATATATCGGGTACCGCAGTGTTGAGGCTAAGTCCAAAATACCGGTATAGACCTGTCAAAATGTTCATTTCGAAATATCGTATGTACATGTAATTCCTAATTAGTGATACGAGCCACGACGTGAGGAACCAACAAAGTAGCTGTGCGCCCAGCGCAGACTCAGATCAGCCTGGGCATCCGCCCAGTCTGATCAGAGTCTTCGCTGTCCGCATGGATGTAGCTGAGATCCTTAGCTACCCTTTAAGAGCTTAGCGAAGAGTCTGATCAGACTTGGCATATGCACAGGCGGATCTGAGTCTGCGCTGGGCGCACAACCACTTTGTTGGTTTTCTCGTGTCGCGGCTCATATCTAATGGTCATATATTTAAAGATTGGATGGGCTTTAAAGTAGGTGCCTGATTCTCGTGCACGACACTAGATGCAAGTTTTTGTACCCCTTTCAGTACTCTAAACATTTGCAGGGTTCAGCATTACTCCGCGGAAGGCACATTAAAATGTTTAATAACAATAATCTGCTGGTTTTCTTATTACCATATATATGGATTTTTTTCCTCAACACTTTAAGCGTCATAGACGAAAATAGCTAAATTTGCAAAAGCGTAGATCCTGATGAGGCGGCTCATGATGAGCCGCCTCATCTAGATCTACGCTTTTGCCCTCTTGTCTATGAATTTTCAATACGATTTGACTTGGGCAAACTATTTATTGAAAGTTTGCAGACGTAAATGCTGTCGTCTGATTTTTGCCGCTTAAAGGGTTAATTTTCATACCCAACAAGGCATGAGACGACTATAGCTAAACTTTAAAATGTCAATATTATTTTTCCATTATAATGTGATGCCATTTCTGTTTTAGTTTAAACTTGTAAGTGCATAATTATGCATATCTTATTTGCGGTGAAAATGAATGATACTTAGTGGTCGCTGACACCTACTAATAGCAATGGACTCTTTTATTAAAAAACAAAACAACAAAAAAAACAAAAAAAAAACAAGAAAAAACATCCGTTACTTAGTCTGTTAAAAACGTAAGTGGGCTGGAAGTGCGAGCTCCGGAGTCAGCTAGTATGAAATACTTTGGAAATACATGAGGTAGTCATTACCTTTGCTCCTGCTCTGTAGGCGATATATCCGAACAATTTTGGCACGCCTGTTCATTTGGACATGATGAGACGATCGCTTCTCCAGTTGGAAATACGATATTACTCGTGTATATGTCCAGTCCCGTCTTTAAGTCAAATCTCCCAACCTAAACAGAATTTACTGAACAATAAAGGAAACGTTACATCAACATTCAAATATTTTTTTCCAGAAACACTGCATTTTTAAATTCTAAAACTTATTCAAGGCTGTTAAAAAACTTGAACAAAGAAGTAACTATCATGATTTTATTCATTACCAATCTGTATCTTATTCGGATACGCCAGTTCATTTGAAGTTGCAGGGGTAGAAACCAAAAGTTAGTGTTACAGTGTATGTAACGTTTCTTTTTTTGTTCGGTATATATACCAAGTCTCACGGAGCGAAATAAATGTTCAGTTAGGTTTTCCCTTTTGAGAGGGATGGTTGCGGCCGGGCGATGGTGCTGGGTAGCTTTCAGTGCCGGGGCGTCCTATGACTTTGGATTAAAGTAGGGTAAGGGCCAACTGTGCTTGCAGTAGGTGCGGTTGGGGGTGTTTGGATATTTTTTCTCTTCTCTATCATATCTCTATTTTTCTCCCTCTCTTTGAAAGACGGATCGATATAGACTGAAATACTGTCTCAAAGAGCTGTTAAACCCAAAACAACTTAATCCCTTTTGAGTATTCATTTCCATTTTCAAATCTCACTTATTTAGTTCTTCTTAAAACGAAATAATTCAGATCAGTTATATTGGATTAAGAACTCTATTCCCTTTTACGTTTAAAATTTTCATTAAAACTAAATAAGAACTACATACTTCAGAATTGTACTTGCTTTTGCAGTATGTAACAACTGACGTAACGTCTAGTGGGTTGCTGCTTGTATTGGACTTAATGATCCCTGGAGATAGCACTTTGGTCCCTCCCAGGCAGAGGGCAATGAAAGGAGTAGAGAGTGTGGGGAAAGGGAGAGAGAGAGAAAAAAAAGGGAAACCCGCACCTGCTGCCTGCGAAGCAGGCCCTTGACTATCTTTGAATAGGAACAAAGTTCACGGCATCCACGTCCAAAGAAACAAGGACGAAACAATGACAAAAATGGGCAAAAAGAAATGATCGCACCTACTGCAAGCACAGCAGGCACTATATCGGAAGGACGCCCCAACGCGGAAACTTCCACTGCATCTGCATCTAGTCAACTATCACCTGGAGGGTATACTGGATTTAATTGGTCCTATGAGGTAATGTTTCAGCCTATGTCTGACCGTATCACAGAAAGGGGTGGAGTGGGGGATGGGGGCGCGGGGTTAGTTGTTTTGGGTTTAACGGCCATTTGAGACAGTATTTCCGTTTATATCGAGCCGTCTCCCGGAGAGGGGGAGAAAGAAAAGAGTAATGATAGACGAGAGAAAAATATCCAAACACTCCCAACCGCACAAACTGCAAGCACAGTAGACCCTTGCTTTACTTTTATCAAAATAAGTAGGACACCCCGTCACTGGAAGTTATAACCAGAACCATTGCCCCCCCCCCCCCCCCCCCCCCCACCCACCACACACACACTCCGAGGGGATGGGGGGAAAGTCATAACAGGATAGATAGGAAGAGTGAATCCAAACAACCACATACCGCACCCACAAGTACAGCAGGTCTTTGCGCGGCATTATCCACCTATATTAGACCACCCGAATGTAGACGGTTTCACGGTATTCTCGCTGCTTTCTACCAACCATTCAGGGATCTAGAGGGCAGTTGCCCCATGCACTGACACAACCATTGTCTGAGAGATATTCTTGTTCGCGCAAAACTTTACACAGTCTCTAGTGATGATGGGGCCATAGGGGGTGTGAAAGCTTTGTGATAACAAAAGATAGTTTACTTGTAAACTGATGGCACCAACCCAAATAGCTAAGTCATCGTCAGTGAAACTCAGGAGTAGGAGACAGACAATCTGCAAATGTCATTTACCTAATCACGTGCACTCAGTGTGGCAAAAACAGTATGTAGGCGAAACAAAAAGTGCCCTAATAAACGCATGAATGGCCACTACTCATTGGACGAGTCGAAGATTTCAGAGGTCACCTGCCACCGAGCACTTAACTTTAAATTACCACAACTTACGACTTGTAGTTACATTCGGTCTTACAAAAGTGGCTAATGCTGAGCAAAGACCTGCTGTACTTGTAGGTGCGGTATGTGGTTGTTTGGATTTATTCTTTTTATCTACTTGGTCCATCCCCCCTCCCCCTCTCTGTGAAGCGCTCACTGCCTCGTAGGACCGTATAACTCCAGTATACCCTCCGGGTGATAGTTGACTTGATGCAGATGCAATGGACTTTTCTGTATTGGGGCGTCCTTCCGGGGCCGTATTCATAAAGCCACTTAAGTCGTTGCTATGCGGTTGCTAAGGCTAAATATCTATAAAGGAGATTCCCTACAACTATGAAATTGGGTCTGGAGGAACAGTCTTTGTAAGACTGTTCCTCCAGAGCAAATTTCATAGTTGTAGAGAATCTCTTTCAAAGAAATTTAGCTTTAGCAACAGCATAGCAACCACTTAAGTTGTTTTATGAATGCGGCCCCCGATATTGACTATAGAAAAAATGTGAACGCTGTGCCTGCAGAAGGTGCGGGACATATCTTTTTGACCACTTTTTGTCATTGTTTTCTCATTGTTTTTGGACGTGGATGTCGTGAACTTTGTTCCAACGAAAAGATATTCAAGGGTCTACTTTGCTTGCAGCAGGTGCTGTTCAGTTCCTTTTTTTTTCTCCTTTTTCCATATACAATTTTACTCTTCCATTGCCCTCTGCCTTGGAGGGACCAAAGTGCCGTTTCTAGGAACCATTAAGTCCAATACAACTAACAACCCCACAAACGTTACGTCAGTTGTAATGCGTTTTCACGGTTTCTCGAGCTACAACACAATAAGAACTGACTCTTGTACATATCCGTGTTTTATGCTTTGATTATTGTAGCGCTGTGTTTATTCATGTATTTACATGTACTAATAACTGCATAACATTTAGACGTAATCAGCCATTTCAATTTTATAATTTGACTTACCTGGTCCCTGCTAAAGGGACTGTTTTGCTCATTTTGGTGCTTGGAATCGTCTCTTACTTCTGTTCAGATTTCTTTTTCCAAATTTTAATATTTTTGCTTAGTTTATTTTTTGCTTAGTTTATTTATTGTTATTGTTTGTAAACCTCTGATGAAGCCGAAAGGCGAAAGCCCTTAGGTAACTAACTGACAAATGATGCACTGTTAATGAATGCCTTTCCACATATATATACTTACCTATGTGTGTTTTGGGATGTTCACACGGTGACACATGCAACATGTGTCGCCTGTAAACCCAACTTACATTCTCTTACCTTTGTGTATATCAAAGCGCCGCTGTCAGGGTTGTCTTTAATATTATAAATCTGATAGCCAAGGTTACCGTCACCAATATCGTTGAATAGCTGGAAAAATGAAATAAACTTTACACATACTGAATAACGAAAGTTCAGCAAAGTGAAGAAAAATTCTTTTTTTTTTATACCAAAAATGAATGCCGTTAATGAACATACTTTTCATGCATTAACATTTGCAGTGTCCCAGGAATTTGTTTGAACAGGAGACTTTCGCCGAGAGATCGAACTTATTCCCAGGGACCTGGCAAATATAATTGCAATGACATCTACAAGTATGATTGCTATTCGTGCATGCTATTGTCCAATTCCATCGAAAACCTCATCGATGATGCCTCAAAAATTATAACAAATCGTCATTCGTAGTGTATTCTAATGCACTTACGTATGTGGCGCAACGTCTGATTGGAGAACGTCAAAAATTTGCGACAGCATATCCTGCGATATACTGTCGGAGACCTGACGTCCTTACGTAACGTTGCTTCTCATTGGCTGGAGTCTGGTTATCCCCCGACCGAAAGGTTCGGGGGATATAGCGATGAGCCTGGCGTCCGTCCGTCTGTCCGTCCGTCCGCCGTCCGTCCGTCCGTCCGTCCGTAAACATTTTCTTGTCCGCTCTATATCTTGAATACCCTTTGGAATATTTTCATGATACTTCACAGTTATGTAGAACAGGTCATGACGATGTGTCGCGTACAAGAATGGTAACTCTTGCTATTGTACTTTTTGAGTTATTTCCCCTTTGGTGAGTTTTTTGGCAGATTCGTGTCCGCTCTGTAACTTGAATACCCTTTGGAATATTTTCATGATACTTCACAGATATGTAGAACAGGTCATGACGATGTGTCGCGAACAAGAATGACAACTCTTGCTTTCTTACTTTTTGAGTTATTTTCCCTTGATGGTTTGAGGTGTGATTTTTTGGCAGATTCGTGTCCGCTCTATAACTTGAATACCCTTTAGAATAATTTCATGATACTTCACAGATATGTAGAACAGGCCATGACGATGTGTTGCGAACAAGAGTGACAACTCTTGCTTTCTTTCTTTTTCAGTTATTTCCCCTTGATTGTTTTAGGTGTGATTTCGTGTCCGCTCTATAACTTGAATACCTTTTAGAATATTTTCATGATACCTCACAGATATGTAGAACAGGCCATGACGATGTGTCGCGAACAAGAGTGACAACTCTTGCTTTCTTCTTTTTCAGTTATTTCCCCTTGATTGTTTTAGGTGTGATTTCGTGTCCGCTCTATAACTTGAATACCTTTTAGAATATTTTCTGGATACCTCACAGATATGTAGAACAGACCATGACGATGTGTCGCGAACAAGAGTGACAACTCTTGCTTTCTTACTTTTTCAGTTATCTCCCCTTGATTGTTTTAGGTGTGATTTCGTGTCCGCTCTATAACTTGAATACTTTTTAGAATATTTTCATGATACTTCACAGATATGTAGAACATGTCATGACGATGTGTCGCAAACAAGAATGACAACTTTTGCTTTCTTACTTTTTGAATTATTTCCCCTTAAAGGCCGGGATTGTTGTCCACCCGGCCAGCGGATTTTACCTGTATAGGTTACGTAAGTGGGCAGTATATATTCAGCTTGACATGGATTTAATTTTGCAATAAACAGTCATGAATTATATTTTGAGGTGTGATAGAAAAATTGGAAATCTTGAACTTTTACTTTTTATTTAGTTCCCATGATGAAAAGAAAAAAAAATCATAATTCTAACAATATGAATAAAAATTATGTCTGATGATACAGATTTACAGGACTAAACTAAAATCTGTCCATTATTTCAGTCAAAGAGAAATATGCACTTGAATAATATTTGATTTTTATTATAATTTTAATGATAGAATTATTGATAATAAAATAAAAATTATTATATTATAATATAATAGTAATAATAATAATAGTAATTGTAATGAAAGCAAAGGTAATGAAAATTATGACATAAATAGTTATCAGAATAATAATAATTGAAATAAAAAGAAAACTATTCAATATTATTTATCTTTTTATTTCATTTATTATTATTATTATTATTATAATTATTATTATTATCATTATCATTGCTATTGTCATCACTTCTGAGTTCAAAGGAGATATGTCATGATTATTGAAGTCATTACAAGATTTATAATGAATATCGAAGAATCTGTATGCATAAATAAATAAGAACAAAAAAATTAGTAAAAGTAATAAAAGCAAAGATTGTGAACATAATAACTTGATGCTTGTTTCTATAATGCAATTATCCCAGAATAAACAGATTAAATTTTATTGATGTCATACATACTTAGTTGTAAAAACACTTCACTGACTCAGCTTATAAGACCTGTCAATCATTTAACAGGTAACCTTCACCAATTGCCAGTAGCCAATCAAAATGCATGGCAGAGCTCTTGACCGCTCCATAGCTTGAATACCTTTTGAAATATTTTCATGTTACTTCACAGGTATGCAGAACAGGACATGACAATTTGTCTCATACATGAATGATAACTCTTGCTTTTAGACTCAGTGAATTATTTCCCTTTGGTAGTTTGAGCTGCTGTTTGAGTCTCTGCTCCATAACTGTATAACCCTGGCCAGCTCCAGAATTTGAATAACCGTGTACCTTTTAGAATATTGATGATCATGCTGTGATATCTTATCAGTGTTCCTAACTCTCTCTTACCCCTCCACATTCCAGTGACCCCTCCGGCATCCCCTCCCCCCCCCCCCCCCCCCCCCCAAAAAAAAAAAAAAAAAAAAAAAAATTCCAGATTTGGATTCTTTGTCCAAATTCACTTACTAGAGAGCTCAAAATCAGATTTGTAGGGCTTGTACTTTAGAAGTTATTCACACATTTTGAAAGTAGAATGTATCGTATGCTATACATTTGTGTATATGGTGGCTGTTTGAGATATTACCTCTTTTTAGCAGTCAAGTATACTGTTTTAGTCTGATTGTTAGATAATCATGCATCTGTTAACAGTTATGTCAATCAGAAGCATAAAAGAACGACAATATATTACTAATATGTGTTTTGAAATGCACCCATTTTACCAAGGCCCATGGGGGTCTTCGGTCGGGGGATTTGCCATCTCCTCTGATGGCTATTTTTACCAAGGCCCATGGGGGTCTTTGGTCGGGGGATTTGCCATCTCCTCTGATGGCTATTTTTTTACGTTGCTGGAAGCGTTTGCTATGGGTGCAAAGTAGCACACTTTTAGAAGTGAAAATGTGAATAAAGTGCATTAGAATGAGGATAATTGTATTGGAAATTGTCATTTGGGGAGGCAAATCGTCGGTTTTATGGTTGCAATTAGAGTTTTACGGCTCCGCTGGCGCGTCGCCGTAAAACAAAATTTCCGACCACAAAACCGACGATTTACCTCCCCAAATGACAATTTTGAGTACAGTTATTCCCTAGATATGTACACTGGCGCTCACGTATTTGTACACATTCAAAACGCGTCGGGGACGCAGTTGATGCGCGCGGGATACGCGGTAATTATGGACGCGAATATTTTAGTAGCCAATGAAAATTCGTTCTCAGTTTTGCGTATACCGCGAAGCGACGCGTGCAACGCGCATTTTATGCAAATTTCATGGACCCAATCAAAATTGCGCACATGATACGGGTAGTGACGTAGTCCTTTGCGTCTCAACGCGGGCGTACGGGAACCAATCAAAATCGCGTATTGAATGCGCATTTTAGTGAGGTCAACTTTAAGTAAATCATGTGAAAGAAAGAGCCATTAGTCTGTATCTGTATAGTATCGAAGTAGCACCAATACTGGCATAAATACTTCCGGAGAGAGTGCGCTTAATTACTTAGTAGCAATTCTGGAGAGCTGTTCTGAAGCCCCCTACTGTCTCTGCGGTCACAACACTTTCTTCCAGGTGGTTCCACTGAATGACAGGTTTTACAAAGAATGAGTTCCTAAATTGTTCTGTGTTGGAATTTGGCACTTTATACCCTTTTGAGTGATTTACCGCAGATTTTTCTACTACATTTGATGATTGGAAATTTTCAAATTGTCTAGCTTTAATGTGTCTTTTGGCCCTTTGATGAATAAAATACTCGTCAGCATTGATAGCCGGTACCGTACCGCCCACGATTCTAAACATGTAAACCAGTCGGTCGATTTCTCGGCGCTGTTGCAGTGTTGGCAGATTTAGACGATCTAGCATGTTGGTGACACAGCCGGATTCACGGGATCTGTAATCTTTTGTTATAAAGCGCGCAGCTTGTCGTTGTACTTTTTCAATTGCGTTGATATCTTGCTGGATGTACGGGTCCCAAACCACCGATCCGTACTCTAACGTCGAGCGGACCAGCGATATATATGCTAATTTCCGACACTCAAGAGGACAGTTTTTCAGGTTACGGCGTATGAATCCCAAAGTTGAATTTGCCTTTTTACAAATATTATTTATGTGTGTTTTCCATGTCAAGTCTTCTGATATTGTTAATCCCAAATATGGATTTGAAGATACTTGTTGGAGTATGGTATTGTCTAGTTGGTAGAAATGAGACATTATATTCCTAACACTCATGATGTAACACTTTTTCGCATTAAAACGCATGCCCCATGTTGAGGCCCATTTCTCAAGCTCGCACAAGTCATCCTGTAATATTTCTTGATCTCTTTGACTTTTAATTGTCCTGTCTAGAAGGCAGTCATCCGCGAAGAGACGGACCTGCGACTTAAAGGGAAATCGCCTCAATGTTCGTGCGCATACATTTTGACGCAGCGTCATTGTTTCCTGCTATGGTTATCATGACGTCGTTTGCCGTAACGCTAAAACGTTTACGTCACTTTCGAAGACAACATGAGCTCTTTGTTGAAACAAACGTATAAGTGTTTTGCGACAGAAAAATGGTAAATATATAAAACTGGACAAAAGAAAAAATACGACAAAAATGGGGCTGAAGAATTTTATAAGGAAAAGAGAGCGCCAATTTTTGTGGCGGGTAGTGTGTAATTTTTTAGGAATTAAAAGTCAGGTAAGGAGAGGATGTGAAAACTGCAAGCGCGTTTTGAATATCGTAATTACTTAATGGAAGTATAAATATAAATAAGGACTTGGTACCGTTTGCTTGTGTCATGAAATACCCATGCAAACAATGAAAGCGGAGATCAGACTGAGCAAATGCGCAGGCTGATCTTAGCTTTTATTGTTAGCTCATGTCGTTACGGTAATTTGTTTTGTCTTTTTCTTTTCTGCTTCTAAGATTAAACGCAAGTGACATAAGTTCTCGTAAGATACAAATTTTACAACGGCTAGGTGGCGACACTCTTATTTTCACTAATCGCCCTAGACTTTCCACAGGATTCATAGATTGTCGATGCGAACAGGGAAAAATTATCAAAATGCATATCCTCCAAAATTGGTCTCATCATTAAATGATAAATTGAAATCATGCACCACGGACAAAGCTTTGCCGTGAAAATACATGCCGGGCAGTGGCCGGGTCCAACAAGTTGAATGTTCGCATATAAACTTGTTCATCAGATATAAATGTGATATAATCTGGACCAAGAAAATAGTTCGAAATTCTATGAGAAATAACAATGAACATGCTGCCTAGTTTCAGTCCTTGGAATTTCTCTCATTAATGTGTTGTCTGCATACGAGAAAATTTTGAAGGCGACAATTTCATATAGACTATATGTTCAAGACATAAGAGCATTGCTGAAATTGAATAGGAAATTATATTGCATTACTATAAAAAGCATCGAAAGGTAAGAGCGCTATCCATATGGCCGTTGATGGCGCCAAATAGAAAGCGACGTCAACGCATAAAACCTTGACGTCAACGCGCTTATATGAAAACCGCACGAAATAAAAGTGGTTTGTCTTCCATAACTCGAATATTTGGTCGATGACCTATATTTTTTATTTGCTTATTTGCACGAGGTGGATCATTCCTTTGCTGTATCAAAAGTATATAAAAATTTCAATGGTGGAACTTTTTATATTGAAGAAATTCCACGTTTTTTCCAATAATGGAAAATGGCGGGAAACTAAAAACTGGAAATAACCTATATAATGAGACATACGACGATAACAATTTTGATAGGCAAACAAAGAGACAAGAAAGAGGAGTAAATTAATCTTTATTTCGAAACGATCGGTCATCTATTTTCTCGGATAAAGTGTTCGTAATAGACATAGCCATGTTTTAAACAGGCACATAGATGGCGCTGCGTTATCTCAAAAAGTAGTACGGTGACCCCATTTTTTTATTTCATTTTTTCACTTAGCATATAATATTCTACCACTGTGTGAAGTTTCAACAAAATTTCAATGGCAGTTTTTATAGGGTGATTTCCCTTTAACGCAGTCGGGGAGGTCATTAATATGACACAAAAACATGAGCGGACCGAGAACAGTACCTTGAGGGACACCGGACTCGACCGAGACGCTTTCAGAATGTTCACCTTCACAAACAACGTTCATCATTCTGTCTTTCAAGAAAGAGCTTAACCATTTATTCAGCTGCCCGCGTACACCGTACCCCTTCATCTTATGAAGTAATTTGTCGTGGGGTACGGTGTCGAATGCTTTGGAAAAGTCTAAAATTGCAATGTCAACCTGTTTTTTACAGTCAAATGATTTCAAAAGATCATGTAATGTCACTAAGAGTTGAGTTTCAGTTGAATACCCAGATCTAAATCCATGGTTTAGTTTGGTTAGAATGTCAAATTCTTCAAAATGTTTCCATAAATGACTGCAGATGATATGTTCTAGAATTTTACAGGGCACCGAAGTTAACGAAACTGGCCTATAATTTTCTGATAGATGCCTATCGCCCTTCTTGAAGACAGGTGAGATGTTCGCGTTTCTCCAATCTGCTGGTAGGGTGCCACTATCCAGAGAAAACTGAAATATTTTAGTTAGGCCTGGGGAAAGTTCGGCTGCACAGTCTTTTAGTATAATATTTGGAATGTTATCTGGCCCCATGGCCTTTGAGGTATTTAGATTGTTCATAATCTTGAATACTCCTTGTTGGGTTACTCGTAGATGATTAACGTTTGGAATGTTTTTGGTTTTTATTTCAGGTAAGACTGAGTCCTTGCACCGAGTAAACACTGACTGAAATTGTTTCACCAAAATATTTGCTTTTGATAGAGAGTCTGTAATTAAATTCGACCCGAACCAGGAAATCGTCATTTGAAACCGACACAAACAAAAACAGTCAAACTACAAACTCGGATTATCTGCCATTTGCGGATTTACCAAATAAACAGAACTTAAGAATAATGAACGTTAACTGTAGAAGTGTTAAGGAAAACTGTTCGGAATTTAAAGCGGCAGTGAGCTATATCAAACCAGACATTATTTGCGGGCAATTTCAATTTCACAGTCTGTTATAAAATCTACACATTCGATGGCTGTCAAGTTTGATTGTATTGCTATAAAAACACCACCTCCCCATCAAGCTTGATGTCGAATGCTCATTTGGTCTTACTTAAACCATAACGGGAAAGTAAGAAAAAAAGAAGCCTAGAAACTCGACCGGCAACTCAAAACTAAATGCGACTGGGACAGTCCCATGACACTTCGCCGTTGAAGTGGAAATAAATCGCACTCTTCGGCCATAAATTCCTTTCGTATCAGAAATTAAAATCGTGGAATCTAAAATTAATATGGCCTTTATGGAAAATAAGTGTCAGGCGGCAGTCACTTTGAATCTTAAAGAATTCAAGTCAGGGTGGGGGATAAAAACCTCTGATCAGTGACCTATAAATAGCAGTGACCTGGAGGGCTGATTGGAGTTTTACGAGAGCATGTTTGGGAGAGGAGTGGTAGGTCACTGCTCTGATCAACATGACTTGGAAACGGCTGTCTCCAGGGCAGTGTCCTCAGCCCTATCCTATTCATTGTAATAATAAATACCCTTGATGATGCCCTGGGTGGGGGGGGGATAGGGCAAACCTCTCTCTTTCTCAGTTTGCAGATGACAGTGCTATCTGAACCTACCACTCCTCTCCCAAACATGCTCTCGTAAAACTCCAGTCAGCCCTCCAGACAATCGAGATATGGTCCACGCTCTGCATGGGGCTTCAAAATACCCACTATTAAGACAAAGGCTATAATTTTCCCTTAAAAAAAAAGACTTAATATTGAATCACTTTAAAAACTCTCCCTTTTTGGTTGGGACAGAAATAGAATTTAGTGACCATATCACCTTCCTGGGCATGATCCTAGATAGCAAACTAACATATGGGGTCAGCATATTAAAAATCTAATTGAAAAATGTAATAAAGACCTAAACCTCATGAGGATGGTTTCAGGCACCTCCTATGAAGCAGATAAAAAAATCCTATTGACATTATATAAGGCCCTAATCCTCAGTAAAAGTCGATTATAGTGCCCGAGTTTATAACTCGGCACCCAAACATCTACTCTCTAAGCTCAAGACCTCATCCAAAACAACTTAGCACTCCGTATTGCTACGAGGGCATACCACTCCGCCCCTATTAATGCTTTAGAAGTTGAATGTGGAATTAATCTCCTACAGCTGAAGGTGCCGGGCTGCGTAGCGCAATCGATAGGGCACCTGACTCATGCCAGAGGTCTTGGGTTCGAGAACCCAGTTGGGCCACATACTTCGTTTCTCCTTCCGCTGATTCAAGAAAGGCAGTTGTCAATTAGTTGACCACCGGCACTTACAACCATACCAAACCCTTAAAACTGGACGTTTATCCCCTAATAAATGAAGCAGTAACCGAAAAATGGCAATCCCAATGGACCAATAGCAACAAGGGCCACACCTTCCATTTCGTCAAACCAAAGGTTAAACTTCAATGTGACGTATATAGTCTCAGTAGACGTTTCAACATAGCCTATTCCGGACTAAGGCTAGGACACTGCGGGCAGGGCTGCCTTCACTACAGTAACCAGTCCGCCCTATGCCCCCACTGCAATGATGCAGAAGATCTCAACCATATCTTCTTTGACTGTGTGGCCCCATAACAATCAAAGGCGAGACCATAGAATCCACCATATTCAAGTTAGGCTATCACACAACAGACCTGAGACTGCTCCTGTCTCCCCCAAAGAAACATGCAAATACAATACAGAAGGTAGTCTTTGAATACCTGGACAAAACCAATATCATTGCCAGGAAAAAGATAGATTCCAATACAATAGGGAAAAAAATCCCCCTAATTTTCTCTAATTCGAGCCCCTGTTGCTAACCACCTACCAAACCCATTTCCCAAAATCCCTGGATCCACATTAATACCCTACTAAGTGCAATGCTCATGACAAAAACTCCCATTACCCAGTAAAAGCCCCAGAACCCATCTGTATGACTACGATCTGAACTTTCCCTACGGTCGTATAAATAACTTTTGTCTATTGACAATAAAGGCTAAAATTAATGTGTATCCAACCTCCTTAACCTCACACCCAGGCTAAGTTACCTGGAAACTAGATGAACCATAATAAGGCTCAGCACATTTGCTCCCTAGAAACAGCCAAAAGAAACTGCCCTCTTTTCCCGTCAATCTGCAATAAGAAATAAGCTATAGTCCTCTGGTCCATTAATAATACTCTCTATTTCTTCCCCACCCCAAATTAACGTCTATCCAACCTCCTTAATCTCACACCTAGGCTTAGTTACCTGGAAACTAAATAAACCATTATCAGGTTCATCTCATTTGCTTCCTAGAAACAGCCAAAAGAAACTGCCGTCCTTTTTGAACAACCCGCAATAAGAAATAAGCTACTGTCCCCTGTCTATTAATAATATTCTCCATTTCCCCTCCAAAAAATAATGTGTATACAACCTCCTTAATCTCATACCCAGGCTTAGTTACCTGGAAACTAAATAAACCATTATAAGGTTCAACTCATTTGCTCCCTAGAAACAGCCAAAAGAAACCACCATCCTTTTTGAACAACCCGCAATAAGAAATAAGCTACTGTCCCCGTGTCTATTAATAATATTCTCCATTTCCCCTCCAAAAAATAATGTGTATCCAACCTCCTTAATCTCATACCCAGGCTTAGTTACCTGGAAACCAACTGAACCATTATAAGGTTCATCACATATGCTCCCTAGAAACAGCAAAAAGAAACTGCTCTGTCCTCCCAACAATCCACAATAAGAAATTAGCTACAGTCCTGTTGTTGACTAATAATATTCTCCAATTTCCCAAAATATTAGAACACTAAAAAAACTCCCATGAAAATACAGGATCCTAAAACTTTAAATATGCAATATATTTTGGAACCAACTAAACCAAGATAAGGTTTAGAACAAATGCTACAGTCCTAGGTCCCAAAAGGAATTTTTACCCCACCTACCTCCCTCCCAACAGATTTAAGCTAGGGTCTTCTCTGAGACCAACGGTCGCAATTCATGATGTAACCCAGGCAGTCTCAATTACTCATGAGGGCCACAAAAACATGAGACAACTGCATTCCAGATCACCCTCAATCTCTTATCCCCCACTGCCCATTGCATTAGTTAATAAGGGAATTTGCTCCCCACCTAAGAATTTGCTCCCCATTTCCCACCTAGACCTGCCCTGGGCCCAGCCAGGACAGGGGGCTTGTTCCGGCAGAACTAGCAAAGTGAAGTCTGATGGAGGCCTGCAGTTCGGGGAAGATGCATTATGGCTTGCCATGCGTTTCCAGAAGCCCTGAATTGTATTGCTAAAGCCAACCCACAGTGGGTCGCGAGGGCTGTGTGCATGGGAAGTGATTTATGTGGATCTGTGCACAAGTCCATTTGGGTTCTATCCCATTGCTACTTAATGTTTCTGGAAGTTTTTGCTCCCCACCAAAGATTTTGCTTCTCCCTTTTTCTGAGACGTCACCTGCCCAGGACCCAGCACAGGTCCACTTCCGTGCAACCCCACTAACACATGAATCTGGGCAGTCTTTTGAACCCGCCCCCTCCCCACCAAAGAATTTGCATCCCATCCAAGAATTTGCTCCTTGTTCCCTCCTCCTCCTCCCCCTTTTTTTTCTCCATAGAACTGCCTTGGACCTAGCCAGCCAGCTTGGGTCTAACTTCGGTTAGAAAACCAAGTTCTTCTTGTAGAGAGTCAGGTGTTTTTTCTTGCCGGGGTTCTCAGTTTTCAGTCACCTTGATGATCATTCATCTCTGGCCCCATATGCTGAAAATTTTTGCAGCATTAAATTGCTTTCTGGAAATCGAGGTTTATCTTGGAATGTACGTTACTATTCTGCCTTCAGCCAAAACTACATGCTACAAATGAAATATTCTTAAACTTTATTTTGTTTACTTTTACTCTGTGTAGAGGATATCTGTTTCGATTCGGCACAGATTGCTCTGCAATAAGGTAATCCGAAGAGAACCCACTTGTCTGTTCTGACTATACCATTTCCAATTTAATGCAAGTTAGTTCGTAGTAAAATAATGTTGTTTTTGATTGGGTGCAAGTTACTTTGCAGTAAAGTAAATGCAGCCTGCTCAAATGTTAACATGACCTAAACATGCCCGAGGTCAGTTCAAAAAAAAATTTTAGTGCGGCTTTGCTACGGTTTGCTGTTTAGACAGGACTTTTAATCCGAAGTAAAAGTTAATTCGGATTCGATCCAAGGTACTCTGTAGGATTAGTTTAATTACTCCGAATTAGTTTTTAATTCGAAAAAGATTTGCAAGTCTAAACAGTTAATTCAAAGCAAATTCTGATTCGATTCGGATTAAAACTCTAGTCTAAACAGGATTATTGAAGGTATAGAAAATTCAGGCATGCGAACGTTTTTACATTGTCTCAAAGGCAAGGATAATTGCTTATTTGTGGCCTTGGTTGTGGAGAAAACTGGAGTACCTGAAGAATACCACCAACCTTCCTGCAGAGACTGTCTGAGTGATTCAGCTTCCTGCCGAGGATCTCGGCAGGAAGCAGAGTCACGTGGACAGTCTCGGTAGGAAGCCAATTTTTGAGGACAGAAGTCTCTGCAGGAAGCAAGAGCTTGCGGACAGTCTCGGCGGAAGCCAAATATGATGTGAAGTCCGCCGAGACTGTCCGTGAGTTCTTGCTTCCTGCAGAGACTTCTGTACATGATAATTGGCTTCCTGCCGAGACTGTCCGTGTGACTCTGTTTCCTGCCGAGAGGCTCGACAGGAAGCAGAATCACACGGACAGTCTCTGCAGGAAGCCATTTATCAAGTACAGAAGTCTCGGCAGGAAGCAAGAACTCGCGGACAGTCTCGGCGGAAGCCAAATATGATGTACAGTCTCTGCAGGAAGCGAAAATTAGAGGAATCGATTATACCCTGTGGTATTGTTTAACTCAATATAATAGTCTGGGTCCAAATTTCACTGGTCAGTTTAATTCTTAGCGAGGGTTTCCGTGTGTGTTCTGGCCCAGATAAGTTGTGACTTTTTTTTTTCTGGGCTTAGAAGTTAAGAAAAATAGAAGTTATGTATAGTTTCTAAGCCTAGAAGTTCTATTATAGAGTTAGTCTAAATAGTAGTTAATGAGTCCCATTGAATTCAGAAATCGAGACGCTACGAGTTGTTATGTAAAAATTGACCCAGATAATGTGGGACTACTTTATGGTTCCCGTCTTCTGCGCATCGATTCGGTCAGATCGAGACAATATTTAATTAACTTAGTAACTTATATTGTTTTAAGCTATCTTAAAACTATTTTAATTAGGCCAACGTACAATCTGCGGTTGTACGCGTATTGAACAAGTCATGAATATTCATGTTATCATCGTTTGCGTCTCCCGCGTCGAGACGCGTCAGGGCGCGTCTAGACGCGTCTGATGCGCGGTTCTAGGTGATACGCACGCAGCACGCGCATGCAACGCGGTACGAACGCGTTTTTGGTGTACAAATACGTGAGCGCCAGTGTATCGAGAGGCATCCCATGAAAGCTGAATGGCTTTGAAGCTAATAAAAATAAACTTGCTTATTGTAGGGCGACTGCATAGAGTCAGGTAGTGCCATGTAAATAAATTGCGGTTTGGTATCTGAATAAGCAAGCATAAAATGAGCCGCGACGTGAGAAAACCAACAAAGTGGTTGTGCGCCCAGCGCAGACTCAGATCAGCCTGGGCATCCGCCCAGTCTGATAAGAGTCTTCGCTGTCCGCATGGAGGTATATTAGACCCTTAGGTACCCTTTAAGCGCTTAGCGAAGAGTCTGATTAGCCTGGATGCCCAGGCTGATCTGAGTCTGCGCCGTGCGCACAACCACATTGTTGGTTCTCTCGTGTCGCGGCTCAAATGAAGTTCAAACAGCAGAAGAATTCTACGTTTTTGAAGATGGATTTTTTTACATTCAACCATGGCATCAACACAGCTGTGCGCATAGATTTGTATACAAAGCAAAATTTAGAATTATGTCTCAACTGCGTCTATCAGATTTTAAACTTTAATACGGTTTACAGCTGGTAACCAACTATTTGGATAACGCCTTTGAAAAACTTTCGCACTAAGCGAAGATTCTTTCAAGAAAAAATGAAGTGGGTACTTTCATTACAATGAGCCACGATACGACAAAACCAACAACATCCGCCCAGTCTGATCAGAGTCTTCGCTGTCTGCAAGGAGGTAGCTTAGACCATTAGCTACCCTTTAAGCGCTTAGCGAAGAGTCTGTTCAGTCTGGACGGATGCCCAGGCTGATCTGAGTCTGCGCTGGGCGCATAACCACATTGTTGGTTTTCTCGGCTCAAATATTGATTTTAACATCCGTGCAGAACTTTTTTAGTCAAGCCGCAAGACGGCTTGACTTTATATTAATATGAGTCCAAGTTTTTTATGCGATGCGTTTGGTGTTTTAATTGCTTACTGATGAATAAAGAATCGATTATACGAGAAAGAAAACTTAAAACCTGTCTGTTAACAGTCTAATGTAGGTTACAATTATTAAATGAAACGTGGAACTAGATCTAGATGCGCAAGTATTAAAGGAAATGAGTACTTTGGATTCGGTCCGTAGAAATACCGGAACGAGAATGGAGAAAAGATAAGAAGTGTAACCCGCACCCGCATCCGCGTAAACCGCATTGGAATTTTATGAATGGCTGAACATGTATGTACCAGCAAAATAAATAATGTTAAGACATTGAAATAGTTACATATAGGACTAATCATTTCAAACCCACTAAGAAAACACGTAAGTCTGATCTAGTTGAAGTAAAAAGTATGCAAAGACCAGGAACTGAAACAATCAAAATCCAAATCCAGCCCTCAAACCATAGTTGGAAACAACTAAGATTACAAATAATCAAGATACAGAGAACATATGGCCAACCGAGTGAGCAGCTTGTTCCTATAAAAGCTTGAGACTATAAACACAAAAAAGTCGAATTCAAAGTAGGTAAAAATTGTAATCCGTACCAGCGATAGAATACCCGCGTTGGGAGTTAAAATCCCATAAATGCCCTCTTACATGTAGCGGTAGAATGTACGTGTATAGATGAAGACAAATGATATATAATACGCAATGTCAAATTACACTAACAAATTATGTAAAAACACGAAAATACGGGAACGCACCAGAATGCACGTGTTTTACCGAAACGAACTATATATAAGTATCTAAATAAATATGGTTTGCAACACAGATACTCCATCTTTGGGGTTTTAACATGAAGTGCTTATTTGGCGAAAATCATTATTTGAGTCATATACTATTATTGTGCAGCAGAATAACATACACGATACCCTTTAGTAGCTCCTAAAAGAAAATGCATGTTCGGGAATTCTAGTCAACTGATTGATTTTTTTTCATAGTTTTACCTGTACAGCACTTGTTTCATATAAACATATCCCCACTATTATTGCCTCTCTTGCAACACAAAAATGCCCTTACTCTTATAGCTTCTCTTGAGAAACAAGTGCCCGTGCTGTACAGGAAATCTGATTTGATCAGGGTATCATACCCCAATCTTTGCGGTGAAGTTTTATAATATAAATACGCTTTCCTCTGTACGCAACTTTTAAGAAGTGTTTAGACGATCATTTTCTGTTGTACGTCATTTTGATGAAATTTTCATATGAAACTCAAACTAAAAAGTCAAATTCCTGTGTTCTGATCAAATGCTTAAAACATATTAGGCATGTTCCGTGCCACCCAGGTGCACATGGAAATTCCCGGAAATTCTGCATTTTTTGTCTAAAGACAGAGTGGTACTACAAAAGAATGATTTACGTTCATTATCTAATAAGCTAATCGCTACGTGCCTCTAGTGCCCGGTTACCCTAAAATTCTAGTCAGTCACTGTATACTGTATTCAGATTGTCTACGTATGTGTACTTGATCGTGTGCGTATGTACGTCCCCAATCTTGTTAGTCTCGGGTATAGATTTTTGTAAGAGATAGATGAATAGATTGCATGTTACGGTAGCAACTTGATACTTTAGTACATCAGCAATGTGCAATTACCGATATTACCAGGTTATTTTGACTCATATTTCAATGTCCACTGATTTCGCATTTTTTGCTACTTTTATACAGTTAATATATTTGTAACTATTCAATTCACTGCATTATAGTTTTTAGAGTGTGGCCAACATCTGAAAACTTTGGCCATAAAATCCCCATTAATAGACCAAAATAAATAACTATAATAAAGGACTTAAGTATTTGTCACGACTGTAACAAGTATGAGCTCTCTGACAACTAAAGCCTCGGTCCCACAGAGCTTGCGACTGCGATGCGACCGCTTTGCGACTGATTTTGTCTGCGACTGACCTGCGACCTCTGCGACCATTGCAACTTCTTTTCCTCTTCAAATGTGGTCGCCGATCAGTCGCCGCACAGTCGGCGACAGCTTTCGAGTGTAGTCGGCGATCGATCGGCGACCTGACTGCAACTGGTCGCCGTAGGATCGGCGACAGGACTGCAACTAGTTCAGAATGATCGGCGACCAGTCGGCGACCAATCGGCGACTCTTCGGCGACTGGTTTCAAATGAACGGCGACTGGTCGGAGACTGATTGGCGACCGTTCTGCGATAAAAAAAATTAATGGAAATGTGGTGACAAGAATGAAATCATTTCAGTGAAAGTTGTCAAAATAACACAGCTACAGATCCAGTTCATTGCTTGCAACGAAACAACCGGCATGCACCTCTATTGTCTATGATGGTGTACAGGCGATTAAGACGGAGGAGATGAACACAGTACTGGATAAGACATTGGTTTCAAAAAGGCCGCAGTTTATTGAGATTCCTCCTTTGACTGTTGAGATTCCTCATCTGAAGCAGGCGTCCGAACGTCGGGAGTCATTTCTGCTGTCTGTTTTGGCGACGATGTTTCTTTTTTTTTTTTTTTTTGTGTGTGTGTGGGGGGGATCCTCTATATACCATGATGCGAGCACTTTCAGCCCTGGTAATAAAATAATGCACTGAAAACCTTGATCTATTGGCGCACGCTGCAACCTGTCGGCGACCAGTCGGCGACCTGTCGGCGACCAGTCGGCGACCTGTCGCCGATCGTTCGGCGATCTATCGGGGCACGCTGCAACCTGTCGGCGACCAGTCGCCGATCGGTCGCCGATCAGTCGCCGTCTCACCAGTGGTCAGTCGCCGATAAGTCGCCGATCAGTCGCCGAACAGTCGCCGACTGATCGCCGATAGGTCGCAGCAAGGTTGCAACATTTCAGAACCAAAGTATTGATGAAACTGATCGGCGACCGATCGGCGACCGGTCGGCGACTGTTCGGCGACTGATCGGCGACTTCCAGAAAACCATTGCAACCAGTCGGCGATCAAAATCAGTCGCGGCTAGTCTTTTGTGCATGTTCAAAAGACTGGCTGCGACTAATTTTGATCGGCGACTGCTCGGCGACCTTGTTGCGACCTTGTTGCGACCATTATAAAACCTCTTCGCGACTTCTGCAACCTCTCTGCGACTGTCAGTTTTTTTAGTCGCGGATAGGTCGCGGCGCAGTCGCAAGCTCTGTGGGACCGGGACTTCATCTCTAAGAACAGCCCAAGCAGTGCAATGTTTAACATTACTGATACATAAATGTCGTCCCAGAGATGGACTGTCACAATGTGGCTTGACTTCTCTGACGGCATTTCGTCAGAACTAGCTTGTTCTCAAGTATATCTAAATAAAAAAAGTAAATAAAATAAAATAAAATAAATAAATAAATAATATCTAATCGAATTGAGAAGTCTAACATACATTGGCATAATCCATAAATGAGCCGCGACACGACAAAACCAACAAAGTTGCATGTGCGCCCAGCCAAGACTCAAATCAGCCTGGGCATCCGCGCAGTCTGACCAGAATCTTTGCTGTGCGGTGAAAGGGTAGCTAAGGGTCTAAGCTAGCTCTATGAGGACAGTGTAGACTCTGATCAGACTGGGCGGATGCCCAGGATGGTTTGTGTCTTCCTAGGGCGCACATGCCACTTTGTTGGTTTTGTCGTGTTGCAGCTCAAATCCATTATGTTTCAAGCAAATGTGATCACCTTGAATTACTGTTATATGGTCAACTCTTCCCAATATTTGTTATGCATATGATTCTATTAAAATATTTTATTAAAATCAGATACGAGTTATTACTACATTGGATAGTCTTCTCCCTGAAGATAGACTGAAACCAACTAACTGGTATGACTGGTACAAAATGCAAATGAGCCGCGACACGACAAAACCAACAAAGTGGCATGTGCACCAGCAAAGACTCGGATCATTCTAGGCATCCGCCCAGTCTGATCAGAGTCTGTGCTGTGTGCATAGTGCCCCTTAGCTACCCATTAAGCGCACAGAGAAACATCTGATGAGACTAGACGGGTGCTCAGGTTGATCTGAGTATTCAATAGGCGCACATGCCACTTTATTTGTTTTCTCATGTCGTGGCTAATATGATCTCACCTTAGTGGGTCCAGTTCCAGATATATCCATATATACTTCTTTCATCTCCTCAAAAAGGCCAGTCGGGTTGTTCACATATGCTTCGCATAACACTGCCGAATTCCCTACACAGGATTTAGCGTAGAACTCTGCCGTGCCCTTTAGCAGGGCAAGTAAGGAGTAAGTTGCAAAAGCACATGTGGAATCGATTTTAAAATACCCTTTTTGTGCCGGTGGCAAGATATCGTCCGTACATTGTCGGGAGAAAGTTTTGTCATGACTCCAATCAAAGTAACAATCTTGTCTTTTCTGAATATATTGCTCCAGCCAGGGCTCATATTTATTTCTGTTCGGCACTTTATCTTGTATATAAGACCTTAGACCTTTAATTTCATCGAGCTCCATTGTGACACATATCGAACCCTTTGTAATATCAAACTGTAAAAGATCATCATTATCGCCCCAGGCTTCTGAACCAAGAAACTGAAATTCACCCGGTGACATCTGTTCATTCAAATCTCTCATGAAATTTGTCAGGATGTGCGTGCTTAAGAAAATAATGACTATCTTTGCATGAGGTTTTCTACGAATGACTTCATAATATTCAAAGTAGCTGTCTTTCTCCTTAACCTGAATAAACTGCGCTACACAGACCCCGTGCTTCCGAGCCATGGCCGCCACCGAATCTTTTCGTGCGCTACCGCAAGTGCACTCGTTGTATACAACTTGAATATACTCTCCTTTAATAGCTTTTATAACCCTCATCATCGCATCAGCTTCAACACCGTCGGGGCTAACTATTCGCATGAAGTATGGATACAGGACGGTATCACTGAGTATGGGATAGGGGGCGGCGTAGCTGATTTGAACGTGTCCCGTTATTGTAAGCAGTGTGGCGGCTATGACTGTGACCCTAGGTGATATACCTCCAACGTAGCCTGAAATTGATTTTCCGTTTAATAAATTTAAGCAAATACACCTCTAAGTTTTCGCAGGTCTTACAATGAATGACAACTTCCGTGGCTAACCGACTGGGCGAAGGATAATGATTGTCTATGGACGTACCACCAGTATATAATAGACCTTTTCTGAGTCACACCCAGATTATCACTCAAAGATCACCTGATAGCCTAAAATGACCAATGGAATGACAACACAGCACGTGACATAGTTCTGCAAACATGGTCGCCCGTGTTGCATGCCCCGAAATATGTCCGTGACCGCCTTACAATTAATGAAAAGATGCATATATCATACATGTAAAGCTGAATCAACATTGACCACATGTTTCAACGTCATGACGCTGAATCAACATTTATTCAATGTTGATTCAATATTGTGATTGCTGGCTATAGTAGGCGTGGCTTCGGAAATGTGAATTTTGATTCTGATTCTGACAGTCTCCATGTTCGACGAATACATGGAAGCAACTCCAACAGGGCCGAGTCAGGTAACTTCGGACAGCGGGTAAATTCGGAAATACCATTGCAATCAGTAAAAAAATCCAGAGGAGCCGTCTCATCAATTTTTACTGTTTGCCCAGTTAATTTTGTTTTAGTTCCAAACAACTGACATATCAAGGAAACAATGCCACTGTCCAAGTTTACCTGCTGTCCGAATTTACCAGACTTGACCCTAGTTGATTCAAATCAGAAGGAAAAACAAAAACGGAAATTAGCAGATTTGCATCCAATGAAAGAGCACAAATTCAGGCTAGATTATTTGAGAAAATAACTTTTGCTTCATAAAACTTCTACTTTCTATTCTAAATACAGGAATCCTATCATCACTTTCGGTTGGCTAGGACATGCGTTGATATGTGCCAAGGATCCGTTACTACAGCAGCTATGATGTTCGGGGTTGGCGGTTTATTGGTAACTTTGGGAGCAAAGTAGTGTGAAAGGGCAATGAAAATTGACAAGTCCACGACCGATCCATGACTCCAAACAGTAACAAATAGTTGCACACAGGAAACATTGAGTGAACTGCAAAATGAAATGTCATCATTTTTATATTTTTTCCCAAATATTATTTTATTGCTATTTAAGCGAATTGGTACACTTTCAGTTGGGGTAACTCTTGTCTGTCACTTTCATAATTGTCATCCTTCCCGAATGGAGTAAAAATTGAGCCGCGGCGTGACGAAACCAACAATGTGGTCGTGCGTCCAGCGCAGACTCAGATTAGCCTGGGCATCCGCCCAGTCTGATCAGTCTTCGCTTTCCGCATGAAGGTAGCTTAGTCCCTCAGCTACCCTTTAAGCGCTTAGCAAAGAGTCTGATAGGACTGGGTGAATGCACAGGCTGATCTGAGTCTGCGCTGGGCGGACGACCACATTGTTGGTTTTCTTGTGTCGCGGCTCAAATTTCTTCCTTTTGGATCCCATTTTGGAAGAGCTACATTGTCGAAGAAACAATCAGAAAGCCACAAAGCTGTTCTCCTTTAAAACAGTTGCAAAATTGGGCAGATTAAAAATATCTAATAAAATGTAACAAGAGCTCCGCAAGCGGGGCAATATGCGCCCGTTTTGGAGCGAGTTTGGGCCCAGTCAATACCTTGGGCAGATTTATATTCCTGACAATCAGCCACAAACAGGTTCTAATGTATGCACAAGAACAGTCTGCAAATACATATTCCAAAATTAAGTAAGAGGAAGCAACCATTCCCATACTCAACACACAGTATCAAGCTAATGGAGTGTCATCAAGATATCCAAAACAATTACCTAGTAAAGGTGTCCATAAAAATAGTGTAAGAATATGATAAAAGGGATGTAACTCTGAAAGTAAGTAATGGGGAGCAACCATTCTAATATGACACACGCCCTTTCATCCTTGTCTACATTGCTATTAAGTTTATCAAGATATTCCAAACATAAGGGTTCTCAAAAGAAAAGCCTTAAAAAGTCATCAAAGGGATGTAACTCAAAAAATAAGGAAAGGGAAGCAATTATTCTTGTCTCAACCTAATACACACAAGTTTAGCTTTTGAAAAAGCTTGAGAGGTTATCCCTTAGCAATGAATCTATAGGATGCAAGTGGTACAGTAGAAAATTGGCAACAATACAAGTTAATTTTATTGTATTCTTGGACTTTGTTGAAGCTGTAGGTATAGGGCGAGTTTGACAGCTTTTTTCTTATGTCTAGTGATTGCTTGTAACAGGTGAGCTTCAGTGCTTTTAACTTTTGTTAGGTGAACTGTAGTGTTTAGTGATGGCTCTTTCTAAGTGGACTCGACTCTCTGGTAATTGCTTGTATTAGGTGAGATGCTTGTATTATGTGAGACAAAGTGTCAGGACAAGTTTTACAGCTCATGCCTCAACGATGCTGGGAGGGACCCTACAGCTGGGTGCGCAAGAATATGGGAACAAATACCGGGAAATAGTGGGACCCGCATTTAGCGAAACGAAACGGTGCATAATCGAGTCACAGTGAATGGAGTACAACTTGTTATTGATCTGTACCCTTAAGTGACAACTCTTGGAAGCTGTACTGAACTCTCGGGTAATTGCTTGCATAGGGCGAGATAACATTTTCAAGATAAGCTATAAAGATCATGCATTTGCGATGCTGGCGAGAATCTTGCAGTTGGGTGCACCAAATGTAGTTGTACCGGCAAATAGTGGGACCCTATTTCAGCAAAAGGAAACGGCGTACGCCGGAAGGGTACAATCGAGTACGAATTCCTAACTTAAAATGGTTATCCCCGAGGGGATAACCAATTACTATATATTCTATACGGTTACCTAGTAATGCCCCAAGAATAGCCGTAGAAATTAATCAAAGGGATGTAACTCCATGAATAAGGAAGGGGGAGCAATTACTCTAATATATTAGACACACCGCCTCAGCCTAATACATATTGCTATAAATTTTCATCAAGATATTCCGTATGGTTGTCTACTTACCGCTTGCACAAGACTAGCCTTAGAAAATATTCAAAGGGAGGCTACTCCAAAAATAAGTAAGAGGAGGCAATCGTTCTTATATGTGGCATATCGAGTCAACCTAATATACAATTCTTTTAAGTTTCATCACAAAGGGTTAGTTAGATATGAGATGTACAAATATAGTCTGACAAAATAATCAAAGGGAGATAACTCAAAAAGTAAGTAAAGGGGAGTAACCATTCTTGTATGAGACACGTTGTCTTAACCTCATATACATTGCTATTAAGTTTCATCATGATATTCCAAAGAGTAATCAAGTTATGAATGCTAAAGAATTGCCATACAAACTGCTATAGTCAAGTTTTTTCAAAGGGATGTAACTCTGCTAAAAATCGCCGGAGCGTAACTTCCAAATTATATGCGCTACTCCACGTCGTAGTCTTACTATTTACAAAGTTTCAGCTTAATTGAATGAAAACTGTAGAAGGAGTTATCCGGAAACGAACACCCCAAAAATTCTAAGTAAAGGGCTGTAACTCCGCTAAAAATTATTGGAGCGTAACCCCGAAATGATATGCGCTGGTCCACCTCATAGTCTTACTATATACCAAGTTTCAGCTCGATCGGATGTAAACTGTAGGAGGCGTTGTCCGGAAACGAAAAGTTTACAACGGACGGACGGACGGACGGACGCCAGCGCCATAACAATATACGTCCCGTTTTTCAAACGGGCGTATAAAAAGGTCATCGCTGTGAGATTATTTCTGAACCTGACATATCTTGAACCGCCTTGACCCTTGTTTGACCAGTGAACTGTCCATTCTTATCATTGGGATGAGTCCATTTCTAGTTTTAGGGATTTTTGGTGGATCTTTTCATTTTTATATTTTTTTAACGTAGAAATTCCTGTAAGAAAACAGTGTATACTCTGATCAGACGCTGCGTTCTGCGGCGTCTGATCTGGGTCTGCACGGTTTTCTTAATTCCCCAAAACGGGTTTCCGGTCTTAAAAGGGACTTAGAAATTTATTGCAACATCTTGTGTCATTATTACTGTGTGTGATGAAAAACTGTAGCATGAACCAAAAAAACAGCATGGCATTTTAGACCGGCATGTGAAAAAGCATACGGAAGGGTGTAAGAAGGATCTTTTTTATCTCAATGAAAACGTGTAATTCAGATGCATCAAAATTGATGCATTTAGTCTCAAAAATCCTTCCAAAGGTAACAAGGCACCAAAGCAAACCATTATGAAAAGCACTTCAAATTTCACGTTAGGTGATAAAATATGGGTTGATGTGCATATGTTGAGACGAAATTAAGGAAAAACTTTTAATTTTTTTTTTTTTTTGAAAAACGACAAATATTTTCCTTTTCTGGTTCCCCGTCGAAAGATGGACTATAGATGGACTATAAACAAAAGTTGGGTAAAGAACAGTGCGCCACACCCGTACATTTTAGTTTTACCTTTTCATTTAAGTTAAAAATGGGGAAAGTATGTAATTTTAGTTGCCAAACAAAGTACCCGATTCATTTTTCTAAACTTCTCAAGGGTGTTTTATTTGTTTGAAGTAGGCTAATCAGGGTCTTTACTTTGATGAAACAGTGGTGAGAAGCTTGCACCGGTTGTTCATGATAAAACCTTTAATGCTGATATAGCAATGGGGCCTTTAGCTATTTTTAGACTGAAAATCCGTTTTGGGGACATTTGCAAACAGTGCAGACCCAGTTCAGTCGCCACAGAACACGGCGTCTGAACTGGGTCTGCATAGTTAGTTTACAGGGATTTCTCTGCAAAATATAATACATGTACAATAATCATAAATTATGAAAACATTCAACAGACTGCCTTAAAACTAGAAATGGACCCATCCAAACGATTAGGATAGACACGTCCACATGTCTTTGAGGGTGACGTACCTATTATTTTGTTTGTGAGGTCAAGATGTTCACCATTCTCAAGAGTGAGTCCATTTACGTGAAGATGTAGGATTTTTCTGGCGATGGTGATATTATTATAGCAACTGTTTAAGATGATAATACCAATTTGTTTATCTCTGAATTTCACCCGCGACTCGTAGAAGTCTGTGCTAGAGTTGAACAGCTCCATTCCATACTGCAATAGAATAATTGCCTTTAGTATGGCAAACGTATAAAATGGTATAAACCGTTCTGTTCTGTTCAGCTCTGGCCCCGAGGTTATAAAACTTTTTTCATGCTCAACTCAGCTGAGCATGAAATTTTCGCTGCTGATAAATACGAAAATGCCAACTAATGTTGGCATTTTCATATTCATAAGCAGAGAAAATTCCATGCTCAGCTAAACTGAGCAAGAAAACAACTGAACTTATCAGTAAGTTGCTATTTATTAGCTGGTAAAATTTCATGCTCAGCTGAGTTGAGCATGAAAAAAGTTTTATAACCTCGGGGCCTGGTAACGACCTTCCCCAGGTGGCTCAGCAATACCGACCCTCCTGGATTCTTTAACAAGTAATTATTGATTGTTTTAATAAATTTGGTTGCTAAATTTGCATATAATTTTACGGAATAAAACGAAATTATTATCACCCCTTGTCAATGTTTTACAATAACGATGCGATTTATTCCGTAAAATGTCTCTGTTCCATTCCATTCCGTTCCACAAAAATACCAATAGCCGTAAACTGATAATGCCAGCTTGCTCGCCGATGACAAACGTGTCATTCGAATTCCATATCTAAACGCGTTGGGCATCTGCATATGACGACTTTTATTGGTCGTTTGCTGTTTCTACCGATTTGCCACTGTCGCGGTCAATAAAGACCACCACTTTAGTCTGATTTTATATCAAATTTATCAGGCGAGACCAGAAACAGTGTAGGAATGGAAAGACTTCTGGCGAGATCAGAAACAGCGTATGAATGGCGACATGTTTCTGGCCGAGCCTGAATAACTTACATCAATAGGCACTTAAATGGTTTTCTATTTATCATCCATCTTTAAAACGTTTTAAATCACAAAGAGCACCGAAAAATGTAAAGCAAACACAGTTTGTCCTCGGGCGTCTGAAATTTTAGCCAAGCCTAATAATTAACATGAAAAATGGCGAACGTGCCTCTTTGGTTGTTTCCTCGTGTCGCGGCTCAATTGGTCATACACATAACATCTGATAAAATGTTGCTTCTTCTAACGGAGTGATACTTCTTTCTGATGATATTTTTTTCAAATGCGCATGTTTTTTTTTCTAATGGTATGAAATATCTTGCTATCCTTATAAAATTTCAATCAAACGTTTCAGAATATTATATTTCGGCATACGGTAATGTAGTGTCTTGAAACAACATATAGAATAAAATTATTCGGTGAATATATTTAACATTTTTTTATAATCTAGAATTCCGTTTCGAGAAGAAAGATATACTATATTTCATAGCCTACCTCCATTGACAGCGCCACTTGATAACCGTCTCTGGTTCTCACCTCCCCACACCCAAATGGTCCAGGTATGGCCTGGTTATTGATGGATACTATACCTATGACACAAAATTAATACGTTACCTACTTGATAACCATCTCTGGGCCTCACAAACCCCGCAGCCTATTGGTTCTGATATGGCCATTTTGTTTATGAGCACTTTACCTAAAGCCTCGTTCACACGCCAAAGTTTGTTTGTCACAGAAACTGTAACAAAGGAAGTTCGCCAAACATTTTGTGTTTACACGGATCAAATTATTTGTTAAAGAAAATGTGGCATTGAATCTTTGTCAAATAAACTTTGGCAATGCAATATTTGATGCCGTGTTCACACGAACAAAGACTTCTCGTCAAAGTTACCTGGACAAACAAACTGTACTGGTGTGAACGGCCAACTGTGCCACATCTACTTTGTTAAATATACCACAGGCGCTTGAAGTTCTATGCTATGAAACATATTTCAATGCCGCTAAACATCTAGGCCATGAGCCATTTTGAAGAAATGACCTATAGACTGCGTCAAGTGTAAAGGGTTTTGAGGGTTTTTTGAGCATAGAACTTCAAGCGCCTGTGAATATACTTATGAGCAAAGTTTTCTGTGCTAATCTCCATAGCTTGTTTCTTTGTTTAAGAAATAAATCCCTTCTAGCAGTGAATTGTTGAGTAATAATTCACTGTTTGGAGGTGTAAAGTAGATCAGATCATGAGCGCGGAGCGCGAGTGATATATCTTCTTACAACTGACTTATTACTCAACAATTGATTGCTAAAGCTGAACTATTTCGATTCTAACACTCAAAAACGCTGAAAAAGTATTCTTCTCATTCAAAATCTCCCAACCTTCCTGCCAGCGCGTTCATGCTTCCGCAAATATTCTTTTCTGTATCTAAGATAATTGTACGTTTTATGGCGATTTTAGAAAGAGAAGGATATGTTACGCCGTCTACCGTCTCAAAACGTCACAAAATTACGTCAGTCATTCCAGTGACGTCAGCAATTAGACTCGCGCTCTCCGAACCAGCGAATTGTTGCAGAATAAAACACAGAAACTTTCCATTGCTTCTATACTGGCTGGATACCAGTGAGGGCCGCGTACCAGTGGTGGCCGTTTGTGTTATGCACTCGCAGTTACATATTTGCTGTGTCTCAGAATCGGTCATTTTGTAAAAGGAAGCAAAACAAAAGCCCACAGAAAAGATTGGTAAAATTCTCTGCATGGGAGGCAAAAGGTAAATAATTTCCCGAAGCTACGTTCATGTCAGCATCTATGCATTTCCGGAGGACTACAACCCTTGATACGCACATAAATAAATACAGAAACAAACATGCACACATTGCCTTATTAATGTTTATCTATCACGAAAAAGGTATAACTTGCAACCAACCTTCAAAAAAGCATCTAATTCTTGTAAATCACAACACACGTGTAACCATTATTTATGTTTGTGTTCGACGTAATAAGTAGCGTGTGCATACAAAATGACTACGTCACAGTGTTAAAGTCCGTTTCTGATTCCGGTTTCTTTTGCCTATATTCCGCCTTTGCCGAACGCGCTAAGACTGTTAAAATGTGACAAAGACCACAGACTAACAACGACATATCATCATAGTTTAAACCCACAACACGTTTTTGGAAAATGCATCAACGCAGGGCAATACTCATGGCCACCACTGGTACGCTACGTTCGTATTCTAATTCTCGTTGGTGACCTAGTTTTAGGGTGTGCCACTGGCACATGTTATAGTCTATTTCAAAAAATAAATTAGTATTATAGCGACAGTTACTCCTAGTTTATTTAATCAAAATATAGAATCACTAAACGCAATATGTCTGCTACAAGATAAAAAAAAGTGTTACAAAAATGGCCACCCCTGGTAGCCTGCCAGTAGGCGCACTGTGTTAGAATACATGATATTCTTAGGCAAATTTTCTGTTCACACGGACAAATTTTGTTTCTCATATAAACTTTACCCTGTAATTTCGCAATAAAAATGCAGTAAATGTTTTCATTCACACGAGCAAAGGGCTAGGGTCGATAAGGGCCATTTTTGGCCTCTGTTTCTAAACTGCTCATATCCTGCCACATGATACTAGAGAACTTGCCTGTCTCAAAAATGAAAAGAATTTTTGTAATCCACGCCTGTTACCATGGCAACACGCGCTTTAACAATCATACCGTCTGTAAAGTGAAAATACACCACTTCTCCCGATTTGTTAACTCTGATTGGCATATTTTATCATATTAAGAACTCAGATGAATTCTAGTACGCATTTAATTATGCAACTGACACTTAACTGTCAATCCGTCCACTCATTATTGCCATAGCAACGGAGACTGTGTCTTAGCAACAAGAAAAAAAAAAGGAAAAAAGCTTTTCGATCGTCGAAAAAAGCGTATTTTAATATTTTTTTCTCA
This sequence comes from Ctena decussata, assembly GCA_963989385.1. Classification (NCBI taxonomy): domain Eukaryota; kingdom Metazoa; phylum Mollusca; class Bivalvia; order Lucinida; family Lucinidae; genus Ctena; species Ctena decussata. The sequence continues at coordinate 57,639,622 of OZ022504.1, forward strand.
TGATGATACCCAAAACATTTATTTTTGTGAGATAATAGAAGAAAATAATGTATGAAAGCAAAAACAGTAACGTACGTGGCCCTAAAGTCGTCAGGGTCCTAAGGTCGTCATCAATCTTTTTGCTTCATTCTTTTCCGTCCGTGTCACAGAAATGTCTAGAGGCGGGCGAAATTCAGGAGATAAATATCTTACTTTTGTTATGCAACTTACATCTAAAGCTGGCTTTAAATGTTCTTCCAACTATCGAAGAGGAAACAAGGTAACCCATTTTTACGTAAAACTCAAGGTCTGTCGACGGAGCAAGCTGGTTTTGGTATCGGTCTGGCGAACCAAGATTGTCACACTAGATTCAAATTTCTGATGTATTTTGGCATTCGCCCAAACGCATTATACATTTAGCCATCAAGATTTTCTTACCTTTGGTGACCAGAGAGGAAATTAAACGAAGCAGACATCAACGAACAGTGATGACGACTTTAGGTCATACATGACGACTCTAGGGCACATACTACTAGGCAACAAAAAATTCATTTCTCCACTTCTTATATGCTCGTATTTCACTCCAGTTTGACAAGCATATATTGTGATTATTTCAGTATAAATTAACAATTTTATGTTGGTTTGCCGTCATATAAACAAATGAAACAAAATGATTTAAATTTAAAAGCAGAGAATGTAAAACAGTTGTCTATAAAACAGGCACAGTTTCGGTTGTGTCGGATTTGGTGTGAAAAAAGGAAATCACCCACTAGTAAATGTTCCAGAAATACAGGATTTCCCGTTTATTGTCACTTTTTAACCTCTTATAGAAATACAAAAACACATCTTCTCTTTGTGCAAGTCAAGTATTTTCTTAATGAAATAGAAAAGTAAAATAAAATAAAAGAATCTTTTATGCCATGAAACCTCAAATAATTCAGTTGGTCAGCCACGTCCTAATGACTTTATATTCCATTTTCGCCGACAACAATGTTATCTGTCAAATGATTAAGAATTATTGACAAGAAGGTAACCCAAAACAAAAGAATCCGTGTGCAGTCTTATCGGTATCTTCAATGATCATATTTTTGACATCTTAAAACATATACCTATATACCACCATTGCAACAGGAAAACAATCTGACCAAAACCTGGACAAGACTCTCCGTTTGCATAGGCCAATCTGGTTTTTAAATCAACATTATTATAAGATTCTTTCTGTTTGATGATCATTTAACGGCAAAATTAATAAATATGTGTTAATATGTTTCTTGACATGAACTTTTTTTCTTTAAAACATGAAAAAAAAGACAATACGACCCCATGACGACACTAGGGCCGCACTGATGACGACTCAAGGTCTCATAGGTCCTAAGGTCGTCGGGCCGACCCTTCCTCTGTAAACAGTCTGTTTCTCGATGTTTTCTGCATTAAATTGACCAGTTTCTTTATTGAACATCCCTTCAAAATGGCTTGTCTTGCCAGTACCATAACGCTACTATAAATAGCTGTCACCATATGCATGAGGTATTCGTTTAAATGCACTGAGGTGACGACCTTAGGGCCACGTACGTTACCTCACCTGAGGGGACGACTCGCAAGCTAAGCTATAATTTCTGTTCTGTACTTGAACAGAGCTGGACTTGTCGCCAGTCCGTGGTCTGATCAAACATTCAATTAAGAGGATCCATAAGGCGTGTTAACCAATCTCAATCATAGAACATTTGTAGCATCCATTGGCACACCGGGTAGGCGGCAATCGAAACCGCTCCTGCAATCGACGAACGCAGGTCAAAAACAGAAACAGCGTTTTCGATTGCAAATTGGTGACAAATTGCAATCGAAAACGCTGTTTTTGATCCGCATTAGTCGATTGTTAAGAGCGTTTTCGATCGCCGCCTACCTGGTATGATTGGGGGTGAGAAAAAACAACAGATCTAAAAGAAGTATGACGTCTAAAAGTTACTATTGGATGTTTTGCGTTACAGTAACGTTCATTTGCAATAGATCTAAATTGGACAAGCAACTTCTTCAATACATTAAACGTTTTGGTCCATGGGCCAGGAGGGGGCACCATGCACAGAGACGTGATGCGCCATTCAGAGGCGCAGTATACGCTACGTGATTCCAAAGCCACCGTAAAGCGTTTCATTACTCGGTCTTTGATGCTTTCCGATTACCTCTGGGCGGCTGAGCATGTGTGCCTTGGAAACGATTTCTGTAGAACGACTCGTAGAGCAAATTGGACGCTTACCCCCTAGTTTTTCGGCACCCTTGGCGGTGGTGGGCCCATGAGGTGGCCTCTTATGAATTTGGAAATGAATTTGCACCTAAATTCTTAATTTGCTTCCTTTATGCCAATGAATCAAGAACTGAATTTGGACCTAAAATCAGAATTTAAAAAAAATGACCATTCATAGGCCTCTATGTGCCTGGCTACCTTAAAACTCCGTTCCAAAAAGCATTCAGATTCAAATCCTTGAAAGTGCATCCTTTTTTTCTACGCCTGTCGTAGACAAAAAAGGTTATCGACAAAAAATGTGAGACTGCTCATATTTTAATGATTATTTCGTTTATCATAAAATCAGATTCTTTCGATATACAAAGTGTGAATGAGTACGATAAGGAGGCAGTTCGGACGCGGGGTGAAAGGGGAGGTGGGGGAATGAATGAAAGGGACATGGAGCGGGGATAAAAAGGGAAATGAGAAAGGAGAAAAATGAACGGAGGGGTGGGAAGAGGAGAGAATGGAGAAACAGGGAGGGATACAAAGGGGATTGAGAAGCGAAAAAGACATCCCGTGTGTCCTGCCGCTTCGGTTGGTTGTACTGGGGGGCGAGGGAAGTAAAAGGTGAAGCGAAAGTAAGGGGATGGTGTGGTGTGGTGTTGTGTTGTTGTACAGGGTTGGATTGCGTGAGGCTCAATTTGGTTTTGTTTGTTCAGGCAAGACACATGCAAATATGAGCATGGGTGGTCATCAGGCCATCAAAAGGCCTATGGCCCAAGAAAGACTCTTTTTGTGCCCACAAAGTAAGGGAAGGGGTAAGGTGGGTTGTGCTGGTTGGAGAGGGAAGAAATAAGTGGTGTGACATAGGCCTGCGGTGTTGTGTGGTTTGATTGCATTACGTAGGGCTTTGTTTGGTTTGACTTGATGGGATATGCTATAGAAGCGGCTACGGTAGGCTTGACATATGGACATAGGAGCATATGATGGCATCAGGGACCAGGCCTCTGTAATTTTGACATGGTTTATGGCTCCTCAAAGCCCAATGCCTCCCTAGCCCCTGAGCATATCATTTTTAGCTCGCCTGAACGAAGTTCAAGAAGAGCTATTGTATTACCCCCGGCGTCGGCGTTGGCGGTGGCGTCGGAATTAGCAAAATGTTAAAGTTTTACGTTAAAGTTTTTAAGATCGCATAGTTTCTAAACCCTTTGATCAATTTGAATTATAATTTGTATGGTGATAGATACTGGTCTAACATTCTCTTCAAGACCACCCCCACCCTGGTCATGACCCATAGGTCAAGGTCACGGACTTTTAATGTTAAAGTTTTTAGGATCTCTTAGTTTGTAAAATTTTTAATCAATTTAAGTTATATGTGGTATGATGATAGATACTGATCCAAAATTTTATGCAAGACCATCCCCACCCCTGCTTATGACCCATAGGTCAAGGTCACGGACTTAGAAATTTTATGTTAAAGTTTTAATTTAAAGTTTTGAAGATCTCATAGTTTGTAAACCTTTTAATCGATTTAAATTATATTTGGTATGATGATAGATTTTGGTCTGAAATTTTATTCTGCAGTATCCCCACCCCTGCACATGATCTTTGGGTCAAGCTCACGGACTTAGACATTTCACGTTAAAGTTTTCTGTTAAAGTTTTTAAGATTTCAGAGTTCCTAAACCCTTTAACCAATTTGAATAATAATTAGTATGATGATAGATATTGGTCTGAAATTATGTTCAACCACATCCCCACCCCTGGACATGACCTATAGGTCAAGGTCACAGACTTAGCAGTTTTAGGTTTGTTTTCTTCAGATGTCATAGTTTCTAAACCATTTGTTTGGATTAGTTGGAAATTTTATTCAGTCACATCCCCACCCCTGGATATGACCTATAGGTCAAGGGCACACACTTCGCAACTTTATGTTAAAGTTTTACAATACAGTTTTTTAAGCTCTCATACTTTCAGAACCCTTTGATCAGTTTGATTTGTTTTGATGATAGAAATTGGTTAGAAATTTTATTCAATTGCATCCCCAGCCCTGCACATGACCTATAGGTCAAGGTCACAGACTTAGAGAAATTTTATGTTATAGTTTTATGTCAAATTCTTTGAAATCTCAAAGCTTCTAAACCTTTTGATGGATTTGAATTATTTTTGGTATGGTGATATTGATTTGGAAATTTTACTCATCACCATCCCCACCCCTAAGAAACAAATACTAGCGCTTGAAGATGGACAAGAACAGGTTAGGGCGAGCTGTCCTGTCTGGCGACAGGTCTTGTGTTACTAATAATCTGTCATTCGGATTTCTTTCCTTGCTTATGTGTTGTTATTGTCATTGAATTGTCGCTGTATGTGCTCGTGGGCCGAAAATTCGAAATAAAATTCTTGTAGGCCTATACCTATCTTGTATTTTATTTTCGGGAACTAAGCTATATTGACATACATCATTTACACACCAGCCGTGATGATTCTGTTTACATTTGTTTTAATTAGCTTGTTGTGCTATTTTTACCAAAAAAGTATTTTAGTAGGCTATATTAGCTCACAGAATATATAAGAGAGAGAGAGAGAGAGAGAGAGAGAGAGAGAGAGAGAGAGAGAGAAACGGTATGCATCCGAAGTTAGAAGGAAATCGCCGAAGACCTAATACATATACTGAGTAGCCAATTTTTTTTTGCTTTATTTCTTTTTTGTTTCGTCAAATACCAATAAAACACATAACTGACGGAAAACAAGTAAAGTCCGAAAGAACAACAAACTGAAGTCGATCATATGAAAATTAGATTAGGTTACGCCCATTTTAACACGAGAAATCGTCTGCGCCGTAAAAGACGCTACCTGCGATCTATTGAAATGAAAACAGTTTGTTTTGTAATTTTCGCTACCGCACCACCCCTCGACCAACACCAAACTTTGGTGATAAGCTGACCAGACTATAATTATTCTTTACGCAAAATTTCATATTGGTCGAGGGGTGGTGCGGTATTTAATTTTTGACTTGAACATGTGAAAACAGCAAGAAAACGTTAGAAAATGGCGTTTCATCTTGCTTAGTGACGTCATCAGAGCATTTACACGTGCACGATCGGAAGTTCTGACGTCATTTCTAGAAACACGGGATAACGTTTTGATTTTGTGAGTATAAAACTAATTAAACAAATACATTCGATTTTTCTGGACAATTCAGGCCAAAACACCCTCTTATCGACTCTGGCCCTTTTTCTATGCCAAACATACTTTGCCACAGAAACTTTGCCTTTGTGAACGAAGCTTTAGATATAGAGAATACCGTGTTAGTATCTTTTGATATCAAGTTTATCAGGCGAAACCAGACAACAGCGTAGGAATGGTGAGGTTTGCCGAGCCAGTCCAACGTGTTTCCAGTAGAGTCTGATAAATTTGATATCCAAAGTCACTTACATGGTTTTCTATTTATCATGCATCATTAGAAGATTCTACGGCGTAAAGAGAGTCAAACAAATGAAGAGAAAACGCATTTTGTTCGAACTTGTTGACGTCTCGAATGCGTTATGACGTAAGTGGGTGACGTCATATAACCAATCGAACGTTGTTATCACGGCCAACGCCAATATGTAGCCAATCGTCTTCACAGATCGTTTCGAAAGACATCGCCTGATAACATTCGCGCAAGCACAGTTCTAAAGTGATATGATATCACGTCATGTTATCATACCCGTGTTATCAGGTGCATTTTGCAGCAGATATGTTGCGTGTAGAAGTCGATTAAAGCAAATGCTTCTGCTTCTGCCGTGTACTAGCCTCCTTCAACGTCTGGAGATTATGCTAGGGTAGGTAGGTGACGCACAACTTGATAAACAATACCTCCTGAGAAGGTGTCAGTCCGTTTTTTTTTTTGAGTAGGTACTCGTGTATTTTCAGGTCAACAAAGCCTTTCAAAATTATCTCCCAGTTATAAAAAGAATTTCTTTGTACAGTTTAAAAACATCAATATCTGCTAGGCTAATAAGTTAGTACTAACACTGAAGCCTTGAAGGCTTCTAGTGTTTCTAGGTCTGGGATGTCCGGAGGAAGTGCATTCCAGTCTCTCACTGTCCTGGGAAAGACAGACATCTTTCTCTTGTCTGTTCTACAGGTGATTGTCTGGAAAGCTCTGGAATGACTGTGCCTTGTCGGTCTCTTTGGTTGAATTAACCTAGAATCTTTACTGATGGCTACCAGTCCTCTGTCAAGTTTGTACATCATGCATAGGTGCAGATCTTTCCTCCTGTTCTCTAGGCTTCTCCAGTTTAGGATCTGGAACATGTCAGTGACGCTTGAAGTGTTGCAGTGTCTGTGCAATACGTATCTTGCTGATCTGCGTTGAACCTTCTCCAGCTTCTGGATATTTGATTGAATGTAAGGGTCCCATACGATGCTGGCATACTCTATAAGAGGGCGAACAAGACTGAGGTAGGTCTGCTGCTTGATGGATACTGCGCCAATGTTCAGATTCCTTCTGAGGAAGCCTATGGTCTTGTTTGCTTTAACACATATATTTTGTATGTGCGCGTCCCGTTTGAGATCCTCTGTCACTGTGACACCGAGGCTACTTGGCCGATGGTACACTGGCTAGTATGTGGTCATGCAAATCATAGTCTGTCTTGATATGGTTTCTTTTGTTGGTCACAGTCAGTTTGGTACACTTGCTTGGGTGAAATTTCATCCTCCACTGTTCTTCCCACTCTGCCAGTGTGACAAGGTCTTGTTGTAGGAGTTTAGCATCCTCATGGCTCTTTATCACTAATTAGGCAATGGTGTTGTCAGCGAAGAGGCGTGCGGTTGAATGAAGTTTCGCTGGTAGGTCGTCTATGTAATAAAGGAAGAGACCAGGTCCAAGTACAGAACCTTGAAGGACTCCAGAATCAACGCTTACAAACTGCGATTGTTCTCCCTCAACGACAACAGACTGTTTACGGTTGGCTAGCCAGTTCTTGATCCACCGGTTGACATTTCCTTGTATTCTATAGTGATGGAGTTTATGGACCAGGAGACTGTGACAGACCTTGTCGAACGCCTTGGCAAAATCCATGACGAGGACATCTGTTTGCTGATTGTTCTGTAGGTTGTTTGACAGATCGTCAATGAACTTGATCAGATGCGTCTCGCAGGATCTGCCTTGTCTGAAGCCATGCTGCAGTGGTTATAAGATACCGTTCTTTTCTCCGTGATTCATTATCTGGCTGGCAGTCACATGTTCCATGATCTTACAGCAAACACTGGTAAGGGATATGGGTCTGTAGTTTTCGGCCTGGTATTTTTGTCCTTTCTTAAATGCAGGGGTGACGTTAGCAGTACGCCAATCATCAGGGACTTCTCCTGTCGCCAGCGACTTGCGAATGATCATGAGTAGTAGCGGTGCTATGTCTGCTGCAAGTTCCTTCAATATTCGTGGTCCAAGGTTGTCTGGTCCTGAAGATTTGTTTGGATTTAGATCTTTCAGTAGCTTTGTGATACCATTTAGTGTGATGTCAATATCATCTAACACCGGGAACTGTCCCTCTTCTGTCGGCATCTTGCAGTTTCGAGAGAAGCCTTCCCTTGATACCTCTTCACTACAGGAGAAAGCTGACTGAAACTGTTTTTTTAGCAATTCTGCCTTATCCACAGGGTGTGAGTAGAGCTTTCCATCTTGTTTCAGAGATGAGACACCAGTTTTTCCACTCTTTTTATGTTTGACATACGCCCAAAAACGTTTCCTACTTTGTTGTTCATTCTCCTGTTCCCCTGGCGCAGGGGCGGATCCAGAAATTTTGGAAAGGGGGTTCAAATTAGCTGCGGGGGTGGGGGGTGGGGGTTCGATTTGTGCAGTTTGGCCAATTTTTCCTGAAATTCCCCATGAAAATGAAATAATTAAAGCTGAAGAGGGGGTTCGTTTGAACCCCCTGAACCCCCTCTGGATCCGCCACTGGGGCGTGACTATGCCTTCTACATAATTCCAGTAAGCTTGTCTGGATTTATACCTTCTACATAATTCCAGTAAGCTTGTCATGATTTTTTCTGGACTAGATGTTTCAACTCTGCATGTTGTTTTGCATGTTGTGGATCGCCTGTCTTTTTCTTGATTTTATAGTATCGATGCTGTTTCTTAATCAGCTTCTTCAGCTCTTGTCCTATCCAGGGGTGTTTGTCTCTGGGTCTACACTGTTTATGGGGTATGTGGTTGGTAACACTATTTTGCAATGTATCCCTGAACTTTGTCCACATTTCATTCACACTGACTACATCAGATTCATACATGACGGTGATAGAGTCGTTCAGTACTGTCATTACCGCTCGAATGAGGTCCCAGTTGGCTCGCTTGTATAAGGGGATTTGACGTGGCTTTTGGCTGTACTTGAGAGGCCTAAGGTTAAGCTCTGCGAACACTATATCATGGTCAGAGACGCCTGGTAGTACATCGACTCTCAGAACTTTATCTGGCTGGTTGGTAATGAGGAGATCCAATGTATTATTTTTCCTCGTTGGCTCCTCCACAATCTGAACCATGCTGCTGTTGTCCGGGATATCTGAGAACTTTGATGCAAACTTAAATAGGCATCCGGGCTGGTTTGGACCACCCTGTTCGCAGATGCTGTAGGTCCATGTAGCGCTGGTATAAGTATAAAACACTTACTGTAGAATGATGAAAATATGCATTTACTAACTCAAAGATATACAGCTTCTCCGTATATATGTATATAGATGCTCCTCTTTATTCATTTTGCATTGTCACCCAATAAACACTGCGCACTGGTCGGATGCCACGTTGCAAATAAAAGTAAAAAGTATGCAAAGACCAGGAACTGAAACAATCAAAATCCAAATCCAGCCCTCAAACCATAGTTGGAAACAACTAAGATTACAAATAATCAAGATACAGAGAACATATGGCCAACCGAGTGAGCAGCTTGTTCCCGAAAGGTGGCCACTCAGCAACCCAAACCGAACCAAACATAATAAGAACATACATAAGGTAAAACATCACAGCAACTCTGACACCAAAAACAGGCAACAGAGAACCACAACAGAACACTCAGTAAAGTACATCACAGTAAAGTACGCGTCGCTAGTGCCTCTCCAGTTCACTGAAGCGATAATCTTAATAGTTCGTATGAAAAAGAAAACATTTAGGTACATGCTCATCTTTGCTGGTAATTAGAGTAAACCCTCTGCAGTTTCTTAGTGAGGATTAGTAAATGGTAAATACAAGTTGAAGGACATGTGTAGGCTATATAATATATAAGTTTTAATTTTACATATAAATGCGGTACTGAGTGGCAGTGGGATAAATATAGACATATTATAAACAGTCTCTCTCTCTCTCTCTCTCTCTCTCTCTCTCTCTCTCTCTTTCACTCCATTTCTCATAAAATCAATGTAGAAATTAACAGTAAGTGAAAAAGAAATGTTTTTTATAACTATAAACACTTCTAAGCTCTATACGTGAATTATTTATAAGCATATATTTTTGTTGTTCTCTGATTTTTTAAGATGTAATAATATTATGTACGTTAGCATGGTTAGAATGATAAGTTTAGTAGAATGTTATATAGATAGCTGTAGAAACTGCAGTTATGTATACATATAGGTGTTGTATTAAAATGTTGTGAAAGTTGGAAATAAAAGTTATAAAAAAACTTAAATAGGCTGTCTTTGGCTTCAAACTTTTTGTTTTCCAATCCCGGCCGTGAAAGTTGAAGTCACCTCCAATCACTGTTGTGGCATTGCGAATTGCGCTGGCTCGTGTTATGGACATCTCTAATTCTTCAACACTCGCCTCATCTGAGACGTGGTGGCGATAGTAGGAGCACACATACACATTGCCATTTCCAATCAGCTTAATTCTCGCCCAAACAATTTCACAGTTGGTGTCTAAGTCCGGTACATCTTCACTGTTGTACTCCTCCTTGACTGCTATCAGGACTCCACCTCCGTTACCTGTTGTTCTATTTTTTCTATGCAGCTTGTATCTGCTCGGAAAAATTTCAGAGTCTTTGATATTGCTGTCTAGCCATGTCTCTGTACCAATCACAATATCCGGTTTGACGCTTTCGAGTACATTTGAGAGTCTACACTGCTTCATTTTAATTGACTGGAAATTCATGTTGAGTACTTTCAGGGGTACTTTGAGCTTCTGCTCTGACGACTGTTGTTTCTTGGCAGGGGAGGATGTGTGAACAGGTTTTAGCTTGTAGCTGGCAGGATTGGGGCTTGTGGCTGACAAGTCAGGGACAGAACCGACACTATTGGTGCAGAATGTTACCTCGTTACTGTAGAGGTCGTGAACTGTCGAGCTGTAGTTGGGCCTCTCACATATCAGGCAGTGCCAGCTCAAATTCAAGTCAGAATCACCGAGTGCATCATATGTTTGACTCCCAATAGTCTGGCATGAGGCATGGTACCACTGGTCGCCGGTCTGGCAGATGACCCTTCTTTCTTCCCAGGTCACTGGTTCATCACAGGTACCACATAGGTATTCTCTACCCTCTGCCTCCATGTTTGTGGTCAGTAGGGTTGCAAACACAAGGCCGACTAAGAAGAATCTTATCTGTGTATGATGAAGATTGGCGATGCTCATTTTGTAACCAGCTACAGTTGACATGCTTCATGATCACGCCCTTTACCATTTCTGAGGATAAACATTTGTTATGCAGGGATTTTCTAGGGTGTGGAATGTACAGAGAGTAATATAGATGTAGATGGACATAGAATTGCTCTTGCTAACCAACCAGGTCCGTTTCTTACTACAGGAATAGGGATAATGCTCAGTTTCAAATGCAAACAATCTCCCATCAACATCTCACATGGGCGCCGCCATTTTGGAATAGTGCATTGTGGATGGTCTTTGTGTCAATAGTCAGGAAAAAGATTCTGAATATGGCCACTGGCTGTGGGATCGGGCAAACCGTTTAGCTAGACCTTGAGATGGTGTACTGTTTCACTAAGCCAAGAAGGAATTGGCAAAGAAAATCAATCTTTTCAACTAAAAATTTGAGAAAATTGCAGCTCTCCTTTTCAGGAAGTCTTTTTTTCTTGCGCATGCGCACCACCTATCTAATGTTGACGACGGACGAACGCACGGACGGACGACGGTCAGAGGACGATCACAATACCTCACTTTAAGCACTTCGTGCTCAGCTGAGTTAAAAACAAAAATTAAAAAGAGAAAAAAAGAACTGTTTAGGTTATAGTGGGCGGTACCTACCTACGACATACAGGTCGCCTGGGATATGTAAATACAGGTCAGGTATGTCAGGACTTATACATTCGGAGCACTTCCAGCCTGTTGGACATTGAGCTCTACGCACATTGGGGAATGTGGTCTCCGTTCCATCTGAATTATAATCTCGAATCTCGCCCAAGTCGAGAACTATTTGATGCCCGCCAGTAAGGTTACCAATCTGAACATACAACCCAAAGTTAAGAATAACCGTTATCGTGCTATACGAAATCAAGTTCTGCCGTCTGTGGCATTATATGATAAGAATATTTATTAATTCATTATCATTACATGTATTATTTTGTGAAAACACAATGAGTTGGTTCCTCTTCAAGCAGACCCAGAGGTTATAAAACTTGAGTACCTTCTCAAATTAAAGAAAACCCGCACTGATTGGCTGCTTCCGAGCACATGCTCGAAAGTAGCCAATCAGTGTGCTTTATTTTGAGTTTAAGATTATACTCAAGTTTTATAACCTCGGGCCCAGGTACTTTATAGTGACTCATATAAGGGCAAATCTTATGACTATTTTTCTTGAAAACTGTCTAGTTTACTTTATCTCTTGGTTTTGCATTATGGCTTCTAACTTGTATTTGTATTCGGATAAGGCTATATTAAAACTCAGCATAAATTTTGCTCAGCGACACTAATATTTTTATCATTCATTATGTGCCAAAGATCATTAATTTCAAACTAATCATAATAGTTAAAAGTACATTTGTCATATGACGTCGCATTTGAGAGTATAATAAAGTCATGCATTAAAAACGATAATACACTAGTGGATTAAATATGCAAATTATGTCGTAACGTTATGCGGTGACGTCCATAAAAAGGTTGCGTTTTCAAATAGCGAAATCATGACGTTTTAGTCCAAATTTTTCTAACTAAATGCGATTTTAGTATCATATGATAAATAGAATCTTGCATTCGTGCTCCTGTAATATTGAATTTATTAAACACGTTGGGGAAAACCGATAAGATGCTCGGCACAGCCTTGCATTTTATCTTTTCCTCCAATTCGTTTAATAAATTCAATAATACATGAGCACTCATGTAAGATCCTGTATGTATACCTCAGAAAAAAAATGCACTTACAACTTTAATACATCCTTAAGGATCTTACCTTTAGAAGGAAGAAATCGTTGTCACCACGTATTGGAGCTTTACGATAGTTATAAATCTGGTAAACTTCATTCTCTGATCTTGACAAAGGGTCTGCCTGATTTCCAAATGTCATCTGATATGCAGAGCTTGTTAATGGGTCCACTGAAACAGCTGGATTAAAGTCTGTCCCAAGGTCGATTTTTAGACCGTTGATCTCTTCAATCATATGAGGAGGTTTAAAATCAGTCCTAAACTTATCCAAACAATCTACTGCGCTTTCAGGGCACAGTTTGTTATACACTTGTTGCAAAGCTTTAGCCATTGTGTGTGCTGCCAGGATTGCATATTTTAAATACACCGGTTGCATATGCAACTTAGACTGGGCTTCTTCTGGAGTCAAATTTTGACAAACATTCAGCCTTGGGTCACAGCCCGAAACAGATTTAAACAAATCGTTGAGCCATGGATTGTGTATCGCTTGTTCTTTGAGCAGGGTAATGTCTGTCAATAGCGATTGCCAATAATCAGTGAATGATTCAATTTCTGAATATGGCGGTGACACGCTTATAGATCCTTTCGTTTTGGACATGAGCCCTCCAGACGTCGATAGAAAGACATCATCCTTAAGTCCAACCGATTCAGAAAGAATGAACAGTGGAACGTTAGCTACGCCTTTACCTTCTACGGCGTATAAAACCTTATTTGCCACGTCTTTGCTAGCAAACAGTACTACGCCTCCAATAACCGGTGTCTGTTGCATGATTTCGTCTAAGAGAAGGTTTATTTGATCAACAGCTACGTCACCAAGATTTGAGACTCTTATTGCTAGTAGTTTTGAAACACAAATGAGATGCTGTTGCGCTTGCTCTTTTATGGATAAAGCACAATCTTTGCAGTAGATACTATCCTCATACATAATGGCAATTCTGTTCCATTTCAGTTCCTCCATTAGTAGAATCATCGTCTAAAACAGGAAAATAACATAAATAATGAGAATCGGTGGAAACGATGCTTGCTTCCCGAAGGTGTGCAACACTGGAATATGGGTCTCGTTGGAAAAGAGTGATTTTCTGCTATGTAATTTCATTTTCATCAAAAGTTTATTTTCATCATAAGTGGAGAAAAAAGGCCTAAAGGAATGAGAAGATAAAATGCTCGCAGTAACACTGCTTTCTTATCTTTTGCAAATCATGGTAAACCATTAGTGGGTATACTAATCATTAGCCATTACAGTGTTTACAATTGTTCTTGTTGATGTTAAATTGAGGTTTAACGTTAACAAATTTAGCTTTTGAAAAAACTTGAGAGGTTATCCCTTAGCAATGAATCTATAGGATGCAAGTGGTACAGTAGAAAATTGGCAGCAATACATATTCTTGGACTTTGTTGAAGCTGCAAGTAAAGGGCGAGTTTGATAGCTTTTTCCTTATGTCTAGTGATTGCTTGTAACAGGTGAGCTTCAGTGCTATTAACTTTTGTTAGGTGACCTGTACTGTTTAGTGACAGCTCTTCCTAGGTGGACTGTACTCTCTGGTTATTGCTTGTATTAGGTGAGATGCTTGTATTATGTGAGACAAAGTGTCAGGACAAGTTTTACAGCTCATGCCTCAGCGATGCTGGGAGGGAGCCTGCAGCTGGGTGCGCAAAAATATGGGAACAAATACCGGGAAATAGTGGGACCTGCATTTAGCGAAACGAAACGGCGCATAATCGAGTACAACTTGTTATTGATCTGTACCCTTAAGTGACAACTCTTGGAAGCTGTACTGAACTCTCGGGTAATTGCTTGTATAGGGCGAGACAGCCTAGCCACTAGGCGAAGAAGTTATATCAGTCAGCCATTTTATTTTTCCAGTTCCTACAGCTAGTCGACTTAATGCATATATCAGAGAAGGAGCAGATTCAAGTTTTATAGACTAGCCAAAGAAAAGAAGCAAAAAAAAAAATTTTTTTTTCTATAAATGGTAAACCTTTTCATTATCAGACTAGGGCTAGTCTAAGGGCGAGGTAACGTGTTCAAGATAAGCTATAAAGATCATGCATTGCGATGCTGGCGAGAATCTTGCAGTAGGGTGTGCCAAATATGGAAGTACCGGGAAATAGTGGGACCCTATTTCAGCAAAAGGAAACGACGTACAATCGAGTACGAATTCCTTAATTAATATGGTTATCCCCGAGGGGATAACCAACAACAATTTAGTAATGTCGAGGCATTTATAAAATGGTAATCTTTGCAATCTATGTAAAGGCAGAGCATAATAAACTCCAAAAACTACTTGCGTTAGGGTAATGGCTCTTGCACTCTGCATTTTTAGTCATTGCCAGCTATCAATATTTCATATTTCATTTGTTTCCCTTGAATAGTTTTAGAGATGTTCTCCAAAGTAGCAAAATTTAAGGTGCCAAAATTACACCCTATAGGAGCATGGTTCTTAAAGTCCGCATGTCCTCTCACTGCTTTCTGTTCATATATGAAATTTCTTTGAAGTTTCCTTCGATTCTTTCAGAGATATGCTCCAGACAAGCAGAAAAATGAAATAAAAAAAAATAAAAATGAAATAAAATAAAAAAAAAATAAAATAGATAAAATAAAATAAAATAAAAAGGGAAATGACTTCAAAATTACTTTCGATGAGTGTCAATGCTATAGAGCTACGAATGAAATTTCATTTGATTGTCTTTAATACTTATAGAGATATGCTCTGGACAAGCATAAAACTAAAACAAAATAGAAGGGAATTAACTCCGAAACATCTTAGGAAAGAGTTATGGTTCTTGTGCTCTGCACTCCTGTTTATTGGCATTCCCTTTATCACTTTTAGAGATATGCTCCGGAAAAGCAAAAACTGAAACAAAAAGGAAAAGAGAGAGAGAGAAAAAATCAAACAAACTCCATAATACTTTGTAATAGGGTTATGGTTCCTGCTTTCTGAACTTTTTCTCATTGCCCTCTATCAATCTGAGAAGATGCATTTAATCTCTTTTAACACGTTCAGATACATGCTCCGGACAAGCGAAATGCTGGCAGAAACCAGGACGAACTGGAACTAACTCAGTCAGTAAATACTTGTGATAGGGTTGTGGTTTTTACGCTTTGTTTAGCCTCTATCAATGTGAAAGGTCTCATTAGTTCCCTTCATTACTTTCAGAGATCTGATCCGGACAAGCAAAATACAGTAAAATGGAAAGAGAACTAGCCCCGTAATTTCATGTAACAGGGTTATGGTTCTTGTGTTTTGCACTTTCCCTCATTGCCATCTATCTGTATAATGATAATAAAAACAAAATGCGTGTATCTATTTATGCAAAATAATATAATAGAAATAATAATAATAATATAAATAACTGAATAATAATAATAATAATAATAATAATAATGATAATAACAGCAACAACAACAAGTATCAATCAGCTATGCTTATATGTAGTTATGCATTAGTAATAATAATTATAGTAATGATTCTAACAATGATTGGTTTAAACTTTATTTCTTTCGTAGAACAAACAAACATTCAATGGACATTATGACATAAATACAAAAATATTATACAAAAGGGATCCAGAAGGAAGTCAAAAGACTTATTTGAATCTGTATCCCTCAATAATACAATAACACAGAATATACTACTATCTATCGTGTTTGTCAACTGATTTTTATCTATTTTATCATATTATCTTAGTATCTTCTGTTTATATGTGCATACGCACATGCGGGGGCATCACAAGTATTGATGCTCCCACATGTGTGTACACACATTTTGATTTTTGATAAGATAGATGAAAAAGAAAGAAAAGAAGATAAAATGTTACCAGGGTTTTACAAAGAGTCCAAATAGAGCTCCACGGGGAATGGAGTTCAGCATATCTCTTTGGCTTTGTATGCAGTAAGGAGTTTTAAGTATTCTATTCAGGTTGCCCTATATAAATATGTAGCTGTAAGAAGGTCACTCTTATTTTCAACAATCTCAGGCAGGTTTTCTGACTGACTAAAAGCATATGCCAATATATATTAGAAATGATGTTTCAGATATTTGACTCAAAATCGTTTGGATTTAATTATGAAGTCATGCACCGCTAGGAATATTTTCTTATTATCAGAGTCTGTTAATTCGGAACTACCATGAAGAAGGATATCAAGTGTTGGGGGACAAATCAATGAGATGGTGTTGACAAGTTCAACTCGCTGATTCCTATATCGGTGGCAGTCTAGAAGAAAATTTTTACTATCCTCGACAGCTCCACATTCGCATAGAGGACTGTCTACAATATGTTTTGAGAAAAGATGCTGTCTTAATGAACTGCAATTCAATCTCAGTCGCGCATGATGTATCTGTCCTGTTCTTTTACCATCAAAGAAAAAGGATGGCGGGGATCTGACATTAGATTGAAGTTCATTTTTGAAAGCTGCTACTGAAGTTGTATTTCTCTTATCTTCAGACAGTTCATTCCAGCTACGCGTAACTGACGGTAGAAAAGACTTATAATATAACTGTGAGCTGGCATGAATGGTCTGTAGGTTCGAGACATTACGCAAGTTATATGTTGTTGTACTACCAACAGTAGGTGGTACGAGGGAAGACAAAAAGTCTGGCGTAAGATCGTTTTGCATTTTATAGTACAGTATTAACTTGTGCTTTTCTCTACGGGATGCTAGAGATTCCCAACCAGTTTCCGAAAGAAGGGAGTGGATAGAGACTAGTTTGGTTGCTCCTGTGACAATGCGCGCTGCCTCATTTTGGATTTGTTCTAACTCATTTGCTTCATATTGGGTACAGTTGTCCCAGACAACATCGGCATACTCAAGAAGTGGTCTAATAAATGAAATGTAAATTGTTTGAAGAGATTTTCTGTCTAGTGTAAACTTAAGTTTGCGCATAATATTAATCCGCAGCCATGCCTTATTTTTAATGTAATCTAGGTGTTCATGCCAGGTGCAATCATTCGAAAAAATAAGGCCTAAATGTTTGTGCGAATTTACTTCGCTGATTTGTTGTTGATTCATATGAATAGGGGGATGGTAAGGTTTTGCCTGTTTTCTAGAAAATATTATTGATTCTGACTTAGAGGGGTTAAATGAGACGAGCCATTTAGTTGCCCATAAATGTATCTTGGCTAGATCAGTATTAAGTTGTTCGGCTGCTTGAAAGGAATCTTCTACAATTATATAAAGACTTGTATCATCAGCAAAGAGCCTTATAGTAGAGTGTATATCTTCAACAATGTCATTAATATACAAAAGGAACAGAAGGGGTCCTAAGATAGAGCCCTGCGGAACACCTGCTTTCAGTGTTGTCCAGGATGAGACAGCACCGGGTAATACTACTCTTTGCTTTCTATTATCTAGATAATCATTGAACCATGATAGGAGAGAACCAGAAATCCCAACATTTTGAAGTTTAAAAAGAAGGCCTTTATGCCAGACCCTATCGAACGCTTTGCTTACATCGCAAAAGACAGCGCGAACTTCTTTCCCTTCGTCAAGGGCATACAGAAAGTATTGTATATGTCGACGAGCTGGTTGACGGTAGAATCTCCTGGTATAAATCCTGACTGCAAGGTTGTCAGTATTTCATGATCACGAATGAAATTGAAGAGGTTCTTGTGCACAATTTTTTCCAATACTTTGCCTATTGTACTTAGTAGAGAGATAGGTCGGTAATTTGAAATAATTGATGGGTCGTCCTTTTTAAAAATCGGGGTTACATTTGCCTCTTTCCATATGCTTGGAACTTTACCACTAGTCAAACAATGATTACAAGAGCAACAATGAAACGAAACAAACCTCGATCTGTTTTGAATCATCGGGTATAACTCTATAAAAATTGGGGTAGAGTATTCTATTTTTCAAGGTAGTTGCTGTAGCAGTCGCCGATATCTGTAAAAACAATTCATCTTCAGCTCTGGAATTCAGAACGGACGAAACTGTTCCAGCTTCCGTGCTTGTGATGGCATCCAAAATACCAACTGCAACAAAGTTAGAAGAAAATGGTCGATAAAGGTTGAAGAAGTATACGAATGTATTATACAGAAGCAAATGAAATAAATTTACGGGTCGACCCGTATTTCAAAAATACGGACCGACCCGTATCGGTGCTTTTGACCCTTATGGTACACCATACAAAGGACACCATACTGACCTGCGACCAGTGGCTGCATCTTTGTTTAACCCTGTAACTTACTTAATATATTTAATTTGCCTATATTTTGTTTAAGTATGCTAGACGTAAAAGTCTTTTTTATATCATTTTATTGTTTGAAGCAGACCATTATATGTGCCTGTGACATGTCTTCGAAATTATTCACAAACAAACAGAAAAAAAAAAAACACGCATGTACTGTACCAGTTGCGGCCACCACTGCTGCGTGCGCTGATTAAGGTGGTGATTTGTGGTATATACAAAAATCTGAATTAAACTATAAAAGATTATCGTATTTCCCTGAAAGTTAGCAGATTTCTTATTTTTGTTGTTCTCTACAGTTTAGAATACAAAATATAGGGACATGCTGTTTAAAAAAGTGTTTTTATGTGGAAAGATCAAAGGGTAATTTTGTGCGAATAAATCTAAAAAATGACCATCATTATTGAAAATGTAACTAGGTCTGAACATAAATTAATGCATTAAAAAGAGCGTCCTAGCAATTACTTGTTCCAACTCTTTCTCAAATTGTAAGGTAGACCAGATAAAAACAGTAGCTTTTTCTCAAATGACTGACCATGATATAGTGCATGTATACTTATTGCATTCATGAAATGCAGGTAGGTCAGTTATACCTATATCATACTCACAGTTTAAATAAAACATTACAATGACCATTACGTGTGCGTTATTGAAATTATGCAACCTTGAAAATAGACTCTTCTGTGTATTTTAAACAAATATTTGGACACAGGCCACACCCTTTTTTTTATCTGCGCAGCCTGATAGCGTGCAAACAAAACAGAAAAAATAATTGCTAGGACGCTCTTTATAATGCATTAATTTATGTTGAGACCTAGTTACATTTTCAATAATGATTGTCAATTTTTTAGATTTATTCGCACAAAATTACCCTTTCATCTTTTCTTATATATCAACATGTCCTGCATTTTGGGATTTTGAATTGTGAGAAACAACATAAAGAAGGCATATGCTAAGTTTCGGGAAGATCTGTTGTATTTTATGCATTTATGCAGATTTTTGTTTTTGTCCCAAATCATTGATAATCACCACCTTAATGCATTGTACAAAAACAACAACAACAACAAAAAAAAAAAAAAAAAAAAAAAAAAAAAAAACGACACTTGAATTTAATTTTAAAATTTACTATTGTAATATAGCTATCTTTGTCACGTTACAGTGTAAGCATATTCGATATACAAACTTAAGTGACTTTACTATGAGAGGATCAATGTCCATAGCTCCTGGAAAGAAAACAGGTGAAGAACTAAATAAGCAAGTTGCTTTCGTTCCAATCCTAGTATATTTTGTATGTGGTATTATATACATGTTATGAAAAAAGAGAAATAAATATGTTTAAAGCAAAGAAAACAATGTTGGTATGAGGGTTCATCGAGCAAGCCGTTTATCTTTTGCCTCCTAGGCTGCAATTTGTAGGCTTTCATTTTTGGTCTCTTAACAATGACGCTACAAATATTAAACTGCAGGTGCGCAACGGATATGGCCACCACTGGTACACGGCAGCCACTGGTCTCCAAAGTAAGTACACTTCAAACTAGATCAGTCGTGACTCACGTGCGCTGCTTTAAGCCTAACACAAACAGCTTTAGTCCTAGAGCCTGTGGTAGGTTTATTCATGTGGTCGAGGCCAAAAGGTTTGAAGGTGCTTTCTTATGTAAAACAGAGTGCTTAATTCAAAAATCAAGGTCTTAGAAAAATCGATTCATGCACAGATTACACAGGGGGTGGGAGGGGGTCCAAATTTCGCCGGAAAAAGCGTCAACCCATTGGCGATATAGCAATCACTGTACTTTTATATTATTCATCCACATGTTCTTCTTCATGTCATTTTAAATACACTTAAAATCCATTTTTCTTTCGTTTTCATTCTTTTTTTTATCATGAAGAAGGTAAAGGAAATGTAGAGAAAAGAGACTAACAAGTTGAGTGCGAGTTTGATAGGGCCTTGTCAAGCGAACATAAAAGAACAGTGAGGGGTTTCGAGGTGAGCCTGCAACTATGCTCAGTCTCAACTGGACATTTAATGTCTTTTTATATACACTTTGGGACTTCACAAAAGACACAGATCCCTGATCCCTGTGAAAGGCCGCGAATGCGCATTTAAATATCCACCTGATGGTTTGTTTGAAAATACTTGTACCCTTGGCAAAGCCCTTACACATGGTGATATTCAAGGACGTCTACAATTTTAATCTTCTTTTTCTTTTTAGGTAGAAGATGGAAACAACTGACTGGACCTACCTGTGAAACCTGAGTGTATTTTATTGGCGATTCTAAACTAAGTCGGGGGCAAAATGTAGTACGTTTAAAAGCCCCTTTCTGAGTGCAATCAAACAAAGAACCCAATACAGCGAGTGCATGTTTGGTCTTGCCTTTCCAGCCGAAGAATATGTTCAGGCTGAGCTGAAGTCTAGAATTCAAAGGTACTGACGTTAGGTTTCTTGTGATATTGCTGACGGTCGGTTTCAAGTGATGAGGTCATTTCCTTCAGGGACCTGACATTTGGATTTGCTGGTTGCTGCTAGAATGGCGATATAAAATACACTCATATTTCACTGATGGTTTTCTTGTCGGTCAGTTGTTTCCATCTTCTACCTGAAAAGAAAAAGAGGAATGATCCTTGGATATCACCATGTATACGGACTTCGCTAAAGAAAACAAACCATAAGGCGGATATTTAAATGCGCATTTGCGACTTTCACAGGGATCAGGGACATGTGTCTCTGGCCGAAGATTTGTGAAGACCCATAGTATTTGGAAATAGACATCAAATATTCTGGTGAGACGGAGCATAGGCGCAGGCTCACTTCAAAACCCCCCTTCGCTGTTCTTTTGTATTCGCTTGGCAAGGCCCTATTAAACACACATTTCTCTATGATTTTCCCCACCTTTTACCTGAAAAAAAAATGAAAACGAAAGAAAAATGTATTTCAAGTGTATTTAAAACGACTAGAAAAAGAATATGTGGATGAACAATATGAAAATACAATGATTGCTATACTTGTCAACTTTATCTTGTTCCCAAAATGATTGAGGTTAAGTGAAAATAAAGCATATCTCGAAAAATTTGTGGACAGACTTTGATATTCCAACCTAACCAGGGCAAGTGAACAGGGGCTCACGTCTATCTCCCGGCCAGCGCAATCACTTACAAAAATAAACTCAATACATTAATGAAAAATGTTGGCAAACAGACAATCAATCTTACCCAGCTATTGTCCCAGTCACATACCAAAAGTTTCCATCCCAAGCTATGGCTATTACCAAAAGACTACACACTTCAAAGTAAAACTTTTACAAAGATATTTCATAAAATTCAAAGTCTGTGACCTTGACCTTAGGTCAGCAGCAGCATTAAAGGCCTCATTGCTCTATCAGCATGAACAATTTTATCATGAGGTATCGCTGCAAGCTTCTCACTATAGTTTCGTCATTGTAAATGACCGTAATTAGCCAGCTTTAAACATTCAAATAAAACATCCCTGAGTTTCACATAATAAAGGTTTGAAAACTTATTTGGGTCATTTTAGTAGGCTACTAAAACGACAAACTTTCGATTTCAGTAAGTCGAATTAAATGGTAAAAATACAATGTACAGGCGTGGAGCTCCAATCAATATCCCGCTTATTTCTATATAGTATTGCTAAACGGGAAACCAGAACAGGAAGAGCGATTTCTTATTTTTCTAAAAACTTGGTTTATCTACTTTTTGCCGGTTACATGACTCAATTATGCACACCGACCCTTATTTTATTACCGAACGAAAAGGTTGAACCGCTTTTTACAATGTTACAATGATTTAAGTTTAGACTTTTTTATCACTAATAGGACTATGGATACTTTAAGGTAACATCTATCCTGTAGTCAAACTAAACACATATGAATCCGTTTCAGTAGAGACTTTCAAGAAAACTGAGCAAAAGCAAAAAAAAAAAAAAAAAAAAGAAAACACAACAACATTTTTAACATAACTATTGAATAAATTTCTAAGTCCGTGACCTTGACCATAGGCCTTAACTATTGTACAAAATTTCTAAGTCCGAGAACTTGACCATAGGCCAGCAGCAAAATGCATGTGATGCAAGCTGATCAGTATTCTCCTGTAGTAGCACTAGACACATAAGAACCAGTTCCAGTAAAAACTTTCAGGAAAACAGAACAAAAGCAAACACATAATCCAAACATTAACGTTACTGTTTACAAATTTCTAAGTCTGTACATATCGTGACCTATAAGGACAGCAGCAGTTTCCATGTGATGCATGCTGATAAGAATCCATCCTATGGTAACACTTAGCATATACGAACAAGTTTCCTAAAAGACTGTCAGGAAAATAGAGCAAAACATAAGATTAAAGCAAAAGTTTAACCCAAATGTTAACTTATAAAAGGAAGGAATGACGGACTGACACATGGACGGACATACGACGGACAGACGGACGAACAGATGACGAAAACAATATATATCCCTCGACATACTTATTGTGCCGGGGTTTAATTACTTCCACTTTGTGTGCTTTTATTAATATTTTTATCTTCCTATGAGTTGAATATTGAAATCACCTGCTTTCTTGGCTCTTTTTCAAGATATTTCTTTTCGAATATAGAGCTTCTCATAATATGGCAAAGAAAATGTGCAAATTGCTATCTAATCTTTTTTTAACATCTATTTAGTATTATTGGATATCAAAATGAGTAGTCCAGTGCATGCCAAAGGTGGAAAATATTACTAGAGATAAGGGTACCCCTATTTTGACGCTCTTTCGAGATTTGGAGCACCCCATGTGTAATCGTTTGAATATATCAACTCTGTGCATGAGTCGATTTTTTTAAACTTTGATTTTTGAATTTAGCACACATTTTTACATAAGAAAACACCCTTAAACATTTTGGCCTCGACCATATGAATAAACCTACCGTGGGCTCTTTGACTACTTTGAGCAATCAACCTGACATCCCAATGACACAGTTACTGTCTGCAACTGACGGCCTTGCCATTAATTAAATGCATTGTAAGCTTATTGATTTGTTGGAAAAAAATATACTGAGCCTAGTTGTTAAGAACTAACGATGTCGTAAGTTAACGAGACGTTAAATATTCAAATATATCGTACACACAAATACTGTTATTTTTTTTTATGAAAACAGTGGAAGAGCTTTTGCTGTCTTGACATGTTGTCGGCAAAAATAATAGGATAGTTGATCCGTTGTGTAGTAGAATATTTAACGAATCGTTGAGTAACCACTTCGCATAGCTTATGATGCTTTCTACAAGCGGCCCTGATTAATAGCAAAATTATACAGCAATATGTTGCACGTGGAAAAGTGCAAAACCGACATGTACGCGTAGTGCCACTAATCAAGCTTTTAATTTAGCATGTTTACCACACCACATTATTATTCATTGCAGACCAGTGCAGTGAAAAGGACAAACACAGTAGACACACAAAAATGAAAAAAAAAATGTATCACGTTACTGTGGAGTTTGTAAAGATGATTCATTGTTCTTACCTACAAAACTGTTGTTTTGGCCTGTCGACTGGCAATTCTTCTGTGGCACAACATGATTTAATGTCTGTTCTACTGCTCGGCTAGGTAGTCCACATGTCTTGTAGCCCTGAAAACCTGTCGGAATAATAGATGCCCAGTGGTTAGTGTGAACAGCAATGGACTTGAGAACTAAAAGATCCACAGGAAGCAAGGAACACACCAAAGAAAAGTGGAGACTGTGGTCAATGAATTGTTATGCAATGTGCAACACAGCACAAGCCACACTCCACTCCGTCCCAAACTCTACCCACTCCCCACTCCCTGCCACCCCCCTACCCCTAACGGCCCGCTATCACTTGTTTGAGCGGATTCTATTTTCAAATTGAAACTTAATGGGGGGAAGGAACTTGATAAACATTTGAGCCGCGACGCGAGAAAACCAACAAAGTGGTTGTGCGTCCAGCGCAGACTCAGATCAGCCTGGGTATCCGCCTAGTCTGAGCAGAGTCTTCCCTAAGCGCTTGAAGGGTAGCTAAGGGTCTAAGCTACCTTCATGCGGACAGCGAAGACTCTGATCAGACTGGGCGGATGCCCAGGCTGATCTGATTCTCTGCGCTGGGCGCACGATCACTTTGTTAGTTTTCTCGCGTCGCGGCTCATTTATCGTCAGCGCTAATCATAAAGATTACCGTGACTGATACTTTATACATATGTTAATTCAAATTGTGAATTTTAGGCCAGATGAGCAAAGTAAATAAATATAACAAATGTATAAACAAACAAATAAATAAATAAATAAATTTGAACATAAATAAGAAAAATATACAAAAATAATTTATTTGGCAAAAAAAAACACATAAAGACACAAAATAAATAAATAATGAAAATGCACATACTCACAACAACTACAAACAATGAGATATAAAAAGATAAATTAATGAAAAAACGACAACTTCAAAACTATTATATAAAAAGACTAGAAACTATAAACGCCAGTTTAGAGGTCAGGGGAAAGCTCACGGCCGCCATACAGAGATTGACACCATCTGTTGCACAAGAAATGTTTTGACTCCCTTATAATAGTCAGGTCTTAAAGGAAAGAATCGTCTTGCAGTCGATCTCTTTTCGGATAGGCCCCGTCGCCCAGGGAAGCAAACAGAAAGTCACAAAAGTTTTCTCCCTTTGACCAAAAATGGTGGATAACATTGAGGTTTAACCATAATTCTTGATGATAAATACAAGTCAACTCCCGATATCCCAAGTTGAAGTTTATCTCAAACTACTGGTATTTCAAAGTAAATTTTCCCAGAAAATTTATTTTGAGATAACAGTAGTTTGAGATTTAAAAGAAAATAAATGAAATTTGTCCACACTATATTCTTTTTATGACAGGATACTTTGAAATATGAGTGTTCGAGATAAAGAATGTCATCTGTATTCACGTGCAGAATGTTAAGGACAAGGCAATGATCATGAACCCACATATCGGTTTCTACATCCGGCCCTTTACACCAAACGCGAATGGAAACAATTGAGCCGCGACACGAGAAAACCAAACAAAGTGGTTGTGCGCCAATCCCAGACTCGGATCAGCCTGGGGATCCGCCCAGTTAGATCCGACTCTTTGTTAAGTGCTAAAAAGGTAGCTAAGGGTCTACACTATCTAAATGCGGACAGCGAAGACTCTGATCAGACTGGGCGGATGCCCAGGCTGATCTGTGTCTGCGCTGGGCGCACAACCACATTGTTGGTTTTGTCGTGTCGCGGCTCAATTATGCCAGCACGCAAAGTTTAAAGTAAAACAAAATGAAAAGCCTGGGTTAGGCCCTTTCCGAGCCGATGGACCGGAGCCTATCTAACAGAAAGCCGACAATCACAATACAGAAGCTCCGGTTTAAAACGGTCACGATTAAATCGTAACCCTCGCCCAGATGACCGATTCTGGCGCAACAAACAAAATTATAAATTAACCATGGACGAAACTTCGTCTTGGACTAAAGGCTCTGATCAACCTGGCACAGAGGTTATAAAACTTGAATACATTCTCAAGTTTTATAACCTCGAAACCAGATCTGTTGCGCAGACAGATTTCAACACATGACGTGAGGTTCCTTTTCTCATGTGAGCTCCAGTAGCTTTGTAGGTTAAGCGCTGGCCTGCTGCTTTACATGTAGCAGTTCCAGGTTCCAGATCCGCCGTACGCGTAATTTTTTTCAACAGTAAGCGGGGTTCCCGGTACAGCCTTTCATTTCATACCAGCTTCGCATTTCGATTATAAAAGGCATAAAACCGCATGTCATCTATCCATCCTTTTCACACGACGCCAATTTTAAAACCTTATTGGGTAGTCCAACAGTGAACTGGAATGAGGAAGCCTAGATTGGACTAAAGATAAAAACGGCGACACCGCACAATTATTGCATTTATCATAATTTCGAAACGCATAAAGAAACACATAAAGAGCTCCAAAGAATAGGTTTTATGAGCGTCTGCAGCCCGGTATGGTCGATTTATCATAATTCAAAAGATGACATTATCATCTAGTATTCAATATATTTTTACTTGTTTACTATGTCACCCAGATATCAGATACCTCATGCAAGCATTGTTAACGATAAAATCGGGTAGATAATGTGAACGTGAGAATCTGCTGTTAAAATATTTTGAGTATGTCCGATTTGTGTGCATTTTTTGGCTGCAATTACCCATAATACTGGAAGAAGCTAGAGTTTACCTAAAACTTGGACAAACCGAGCGGCAATTTGTCCACACTTGTCAGCAAGATGGCAAATATCGCGGATCTGCTAAGGCGTCTCCCCAAGAAGAGTCTGATCCAGGTATGCATCGCTTACTCACGGCTTTCATGCCCGATATTTCTGACCATAATGACTGTCGCAATTTTTGATCAGCCAACGTGTATGAAGACACTTCCCGGCTTGCGAATGACGTCGTAATGACTTTGGAGTGATATCGATGCGACGTAATGACATTGTATAGGCGTCAGTTCGATGTCATTTCGACGTCATGTGCTCGCTGGATATCAGGAGACGCAGCTTTGCCATTTTTCATTTTGCCTCCCTTTTAATGGGGATCATCAGTAGTAAAGGGTGGCACTACGGGGACAGCCGTCCGGAGACTAAGTCCGCAGCCTGGGGCAGTCTCGGGCCGGGCTGTCCCCGTAGATGACACCGCTTTAGTAAGCTTGAAAAGGCTAGTTTGAAATAACTTAGTCTTTTTTTCAGGGTAAAAGTCTATATTAAATGGCATAGGAGATGTCTTAAGAGGCTATACAGTAATATGCGTCTGCTATGAGTCTCTTGGCCCTGTATCTCAAGACCTCACTATACCAGAGGCATAACTCTATAGCGTCAGTTGATGGTGTGAGTTGCTGTGGCATACTCTTGTTCATTCTGTTCAATTTCTGAGGCTTTACAGTAATATGCGTCTGCTATCAGTCTCTTGGCCCTGTATCTCAGGGCCTCACTATACCAGAGGCATAACTCTATAGCGTCAGTACTTGTTCTTGGGGATTATAAAATCTTGTAATGTTCTGGACTGAAATTATTTCTTACTAGCCTTCTAAAGCCTGACTACTACATTTGATGACGAGAAGATCTCTGCTCGCAGTGTGCTTGAACTTGTGGGTATCTAGTGGAAGGTCCACATATCCACATTGAAATTGTGGAGCTGATGTGGATGTCAAGTGGAAGGTCCACATATCCACACTGAAATTGTGGAGCTGATGTGGATGTCAAGTGGAAGGTCCACATATCCACATTGAAATTGTGGAGCTGATGTGGATGATGTGGACTTGATGTGTATGCAATGTGGAGGTTATGTGGATGATGTGGATCCACAATGTGGAGTTTCCACATGTCCACATCTACACATTAGACAAATCGGCTAACCCTGTCCCATTTCTGACAGACTGACACAATGCATCTCAAAACCTCACTGTTACAATGCCAGCTGCCCAGGGGTTCACTTGTTCCTCATACATCCAAAATCTGAGTTTTATCTGATTCCTACCTTCTATTCTGTACATGCATATTGTGGTTTATTATTTTGAAACAAAATTTGGTAGGTGTTGACTTGTTCTTTCCAATAAAAGAAAAAAATTGAAAATCCATTGAGGCAATTTGGAGTTATTACAGGTTTCTTACCCTCCATATTCCGCGCATGCGCAGTATGACAATTTATTTTAAGAATATTTGGTAGGTTTAGACTTTCTCTTTCCAATAAAAAAAGAATTATGAAAATCCATCAAGGCAATCTGGAGTTATTACAGTTTTCTTACCCTCCAAATTCCGCGCATGCGCAGTATGACAATTTATTTTAAGAATATTTGGTAGGTTTTGACTTGCTCTTTCCAATAAAAAAAGAATTATGAAAATCCATCAAGGCAATCTGGAGTTATTACAGTTTTCTTACCCTCCAAATACCGCGCATGCGCAGTGCACATGCCCGGCAAAACTTATATTTTTGTATTTAATAGTTACAAATTGATACATAATATACTCATAACAGAAGTGATACATACATACACGTATTCACTTTTCATTTGTATCGTTTTTCTGAAAGCTATTACTTGTATAATCTATTTATAGAATAAACAAAGTTAATCCAGATTTACCTCCCTTGTAATAACACCTTAATATGAAAAAATTGAATAACTTCGTTAGTTTTTGGCCGATTTTGATAAAATAAACACCAAAATGTAGATTTTATTATTCTCTACTTATTTTTATATTTTAAAATGTGTTACTATAAATAGTAACATGACCTTATTCAAATAACATATACATGATATGCAAATTTTTAACTTGTTTCCAGTTAACTGGGTTTATGTTTAGGTATATATATTGGAAACTAACATATTAATATTGCTGGTTTGCCGGTCACCACTGGACTGGAACTGGTGTGCACAACGGTTATACCGCCTGGGCCCGCAGATGCGAAGTCTATCGATTACATGTGAAACAGTAGAAGCCTATGGCTTAAGGGGTCGGAACATCCATGGTTCCGTAAAAGGTACCTCCGCTGGCAGGTCTCTGGTCCATAGCGACATTCAGGACTTGTGATCATGTAGATATGGCTTCAAATCGCCAGGGCTTCCCAGGCATAGGGTAACCGACCGGGGAAGAAATAGTGCTGTACAGCACACTCTTCTTGCTAAATTTTTAAGTGCATATTTTTGCCTTTACTGGCATGCAAGAAATAAAGATTGCATTTTTTGTGGCACTATAATCTTGATGAGAATTGTGTGAAATAATATATGAAACTCAAAATGCTATCCGGTATATAAGTGTGATGTTCAGATATGAATTCATTCTAGTTTTGAACAGAGAGAAGTAAGAAGCAAGAGAAAAAAACAAAGCAGTTAAAGATATTTGATGATTTGATGAGTTATAATTCATCTCCTGATCATGAAGGACTTCTATCTAACACTTCTGAGCGATGGTTCTCTGAAAACTTTCCCTCAAAACACACAAAGCTCTTTTACTGTGAGACTAGATCACCCGATAAATATCGAAAGCGAAAAGTGGGAAGTTGCTTTGGTTGAATTGATTACACCATATCGAGTCAATAATATTTCAGAAAACAATAACTTTTTCTTTTTGTCATTTCTGGACCAAGCGGTATTAAATGCTCAAGGAATAGATACGACAATGGATGTGTGTGCTAGTGGAGAGGGCTGTCATGAATATAAATTATTTCTTCCTGAAGGAAATTACAACTCTCCACAGCATTTGGTGGATGAGATGCAATCTGTAATAGATACAAAACATGGATCTTTAATGAAACAAATAAATGCTTCTATCAGCATTACTTATGTTAAAAGCACAAATCGTCTAAAAGTTGTTGCACAAAATCCAAACCAGGTCAGGATTCGCTTTCCAGCTTCACTCGGACAAGCTCTTGGAGTTAATCCGGATATGTCAGAAAACCCCATTGGAAACGAATCATATGCTTTCAAATATGGAGTAGACCTAAATATATTGCATAATCGCTTGTACGTGTACTCAGATGTAGCTGATTATACATACCTTGGTGACATAACTGCTCCTATTTTGAGAGTTGTACCATTTGAGAATTCAAAACGCTCTCAGCAGTCACACAAAGAATTTGTCAACATGCACTACGTTCCAGTAGGAAAATCTTATATTGATCAAGTTCATATCAGTATCAAAGGTGATACCGGTAAAAATATTCAGTTCAGCTCTGGAAAGACTTTAATTAAGTTACATTTCAGGCGGCGAATTAAATAAAAAAAAAGAAAATTGTTTGATTTCTTGTTGAAGAAGAAACAGGAAATAAGTATAAATACAACACACTGTTACAAGCGTCACCATTTCAAGTAAAATCTTGAGAGAAAGCAGAATGTCTGGTAGTTCCAATAACCTAACAAAAGCACACTGTGGGCTAACTTTTGAATCTTCAGGCTTGCCTGTCATTCCTGTTGTACAGAAAAGAAAAAGAAATCCTTCTACCTTTGGACAGATTCGATACCTCATGAAACGATTGTCAACTGCTTTAGACAAAAGGCTCAGAGAGGGTAGACCTTTAAAGTATTGTCGACTATGCAGAGCGGAAATTCGTTCATTATGTCGTGAGGAGAAAGAAAAACAACACAAACTGAAAGGATACATACACAAGAAGAATAAACATTTAAGACGTTCCAGACGGACAAAGAATGAATCTGGGGGTCAGAAATGTCATAGACGTAGTGAAGCTAAAGAGGATATCAACAGACAGACAGGGAACAAGCTGGAGTTAAAAACAATGAAATAAAGTGTTAGTCACTTTTTAAATGCTATGACGATTGAGTAACATTGGAAACTTGTATCAGTTTTCTAAATGTAGGTTTGTTAGAATTCAGTTAGTATTTAAATTATTGACAGAATTAATAAAACTGATTTTAAATTATACACATTTTTTTCACAATTTTCTACATCATTTAGTTCACAAAAGTGCATGCAATTGGTAAAGATGTAAGAATTGCAGTGGTTTACCAAACTTAGCACAAGTTCTTCAATATCTATTGCAGACTATAAAAGAAAGAGTCAAAGGATATAACTTCATTCTTCAACCAGTCGTTAATGGGTCGATACCAGTGCAAGCAGTGCTTCCGTGAATTTGCTCGATCAGACAGCCTGAGAAGACATATGTCCAGTGGTGTTTGTAAAGCAACTACAACTATGTCTGACAGCGAAGAAAGTACTATCTCAGAAGCATCGGATGTAACTACAAACAGAAAATATTTGAAGGGAATGAAAGGACATGATATCTTTGGAGAATATGATTATAGTAAACTCTCAGACGATCCAGACACAGAACCGTCAGAAGTGGAGACAGACAGTGAGTCTGCTAGTAAAGAGGAAAAACAGAAAGCCAAACGCAGGAAAATTCAAAAGACAAGTCCTTGGGATAGACTAATGAGAAGTACTTACAGAGACAATCAAGATCAGTTCGATGAAACAGTGGAAAATACCATGCAGGAGACACCTAACATCGATGTTGAATCAGCTGAAGAAATGGCATATGAAGAACTGAAACCAAAGTACAGATCAACGCTTGTTACCAAGTATCAAGACCTCGTGGCACTCGGGTCTGCTTTGAGAAAAGATCCTATCCACAAGAAAGTAATATCAACAGCTCACAGATTGAAAGAAGACGAAGACTATGATGAAGAACAGGCGATGCAGTATGCAGTGAAAAAAAGAAGATATCTACTTGAACGAAAACTTGACGAATATGAAAGACCAACTTTAACTGTTGAAGAGGAAACCCAGTGACATTGATTCTTGATAGGTCTCTGAAATTAACCATTTCAGCGATGGCAAAGCATTGAGATCATTCAAATTATAGTAGACCTGCAGTGGAACCTATCAAAATAGTTTTATTTACTATAAAAGAGTAATGATCATTATGCAAACGAAGACAGAGGGACGGTCCTAATCCTCTGTCTGTCGTAATGAATAGGTGAGCGGGGCAAATAAAGTTGTTCTGAATTTAAACTGTTGTTAATTGTTCTTTTCTTCCTATTTCTTATGATTGTAACAGTGAGGTTTTGAGATGCATTGTGTCAGTCTGTCAGAAATGGGACAGGGTTAGCCGATTTGTCTAATGTGTAGATGTGGACATGTGGAAACTCCACATTGTGGATCCACATCATCCACATAACCTCCACATTGCATACACATCAAGTCCACATCATCCACATCAGCTCCACAATTTCAATGTGGATATGTGGACCTTCCACTTGACATCCACATCAGCTCCACAATTTCAGTGTGGATATGTGGACCTTCCACTTGACATCCACATCAGCTCCACAATTTCAATGTGGATATGTGGACCTTCCACTAGATACCCACAAGTTCAAGCACACTGCGAGCAGAGATCTTCTCGTCATCAAATGTAGTAGTCAGGCTTTAGAAGGCTAGTAAGAAATAATTTCAGTCCAGAACATTACAAGATTTTATAATCCCCAAGAACAAGTACTGACGCTATAGAGTTATGCCTCTGGTATAGTGAGGCCCTGAGATACAGGGCCAAGAGACTGATAGCAGACGCATATTACTGTAAAGCCTCAGAAATTGAACAGAATGAACAAGAGTATGCCACAGCAACTCACACCATCAACTGACGCTATAGAGTTATGCCTCTGGTATAGTGAGGTCTTGAGATACAAGGCCAAGAGACTCATAGCAGACGCATATTACTGTATAGCCTCTTAAGCCATCTCCTATGCCATTTTTACATAGACTTTTCCCCTGAAAAAGACTTAGTTATTTCAAACTAGCCTTTTCAAGCTTACTAAAGCGGTGTCATCTACGGGGACAGCCCGGCCCGAGACTGCCCCAGGCTGCGGACTTAGTCTCCGGACGGCGGTCCCCGTAGTGCCACCCTTTACTACTATCATCTCTTAAAGGAAAGAATTTGCTCCTCTAGGAGGAAGAGTAGACCCCTTTTTGAAAGGGCTTTTCTCCAAGGAAGCAAACAGGAAGTCACGAACGAAAATTGCTCCCCTTTGTAAAAATGGCAGGACACAATGGAGGTGTATCCATACACCTTAAGAAACCTTGGAAGTAATGTTTGAAGGCCTCGCAATGACAAGCGAATAAAATAAAATACAAACGATAATTTATGCTAACCTTAACCCATTTGTGCCTGGCGTCCAATAAAAAGAACAGCGGAAAACGGTATAGACCCAGATTAGACGCCGCGTTCTGCGGCGTCTGATCAAGGTCTACACTGTTTGATGAACTAAAAGCACATTCAATGAATAAACTTGACATCCCTCAAAAGATTAATGGATTCATTCAATTTATAATGATAGAAGAACCCACTAAGCATAAATGGGTTAATGAATTACTTATTAAAATTTGCAATAGGTGAATCGTCAGGTTAAAATGAAAGGTACAGAACATTTGAATTTTTACGAGCTTCTTATTCTTGTGTCATTATGGTTTATATCAGGTATAGAGTGTAATCCAGGTCAAGCTTCAACTGCGTTTTTAGTTTTTTAAGTTCTCATAGTGAAGAAACTGCGTACTAGCACTTCTACAGGTGTGAGCCAATTTGACATATACGAGTAATAAGGGAAAGATTCATTATCACTTAATAACTTATTTTGTTCTTAACATATTTTTACATCACAAACGGTATCAGAAAGTAAAATTCTTCATCTTTAATACTGTGTTTTAATTTTGATTCTAGCACAAGTACAAAATGGTCTTTTTTTGGGGGGTGATTTTCTAGAGGTACATAATTAATTAAAACAAATAACAAAATCTCCGTAAAACCAGTAGGGCACATGAATTCAACAACTTATTTCGAATCAATTGATACAAAATGTTATGCATCACAAATAGATCTGATGAGAAGAAAGAGTATATTTTCATCTGGTATAAATTTTATTAGTCTAGGTAAATGATAAAATGGTCTTTTTTCAATATTTGTTAAAATTTTAGATGATTTTTTTTTGCCGGTGGTTTCCGTGCGTTTCCATAAAATGCGACGCTAGGACACGACTCCGGCTTTCAGGTAATAGCTCCAGGCGGAGATTACCACGATAAGGTATGATAGAATGTTGTAGAAATAAATTTTCAAGTGAATGAATTATTTAAAATGTAGATTTATCCAGTACTGTGTCTTAATTTTGCTTTAACTGAAAGATAAAAGTAAATTTATTTAGTTTTTATTTTATTTTTCTGGTCCAGAGTTGCACTAGAGAACCATTTTGGTTTCTGATGTTAGAATAGAAACGAAGCCGTGCTAGTGAAATACAATTATAATTGATGCTGAATTAGCAATCATATGAAGACCATAGGTCGGCTAACTCCTTTAAATTGGCAAAATAATTGGTATCACTGGTGCCGAATTGAAAGACACAATATAAATTATCTTATGATTGTATAATGCCAATTAGTAATGTCGGTATGTTTAGAAACTAAGCTTTTACTCAATTGTTGCTCATTTATGTAATTATTAATGTGAGGCAAACAAAAATCCACACTATCTGCATATGCAATATGCAGTTGACTCGAAAACCCAAACAAAACTTAGATTACAAATTACTAGATGAGGGGGAATTCCGGAAATTAAAGAAGAAGACCTGTGGTCCACGATAAGAGTTACAATGACGAGAGGCTGATGGAAGGACGATAGTGACAGGTTGTGTAATGGAACCCGTTTACGTCTGAGAAGGTTTCCGCCTTCGGAAATCGAACTTGGGACCGCTAGATCAGCGGGTCAGCGTTTAGCCTACTGAGCTACAGGGGCTCCTCGAAGATAAAACTTTGGCGATCTCTAGCGATTTAATACCTATAATTTTGTTAATAGGAAACAGAACACTTTATTTTTCTACAGCATTTAAGTTATGTTTTTTGCTGATTTTTTTTATATCTTAAAGTAAGTAAATTACTTAATTTACGAAGAAGGTCTACATGCATCTTTTTTTTATTCATTTGTTTCATTCTTCTATTTAATGCATTATACAAATCCGTAATTCCAATGAAAATGCTATTATTGTATCAAGTTTGATCTCTCATGTTTATTATTATTTTAAAATTTATAATCTTATTTTGATCCAGTTTCTTCAATTTCATTTTATTTTAATTCAAATATTACTCAATGTCAATTAAATCAATGTGTGAATATACACTATTTCTGACACGGCACGCGTATACTTAATTGAGTCGCGACACGAAAAAATCAACAAAGTGGCATATACGCATAGCAATGACTAAGATCAGCCTAAGCGTTCGCCAAGTCTGGTCAAAGTCTTTGCTGGTGGCATGGAGATAGCTTAGCTACCCTTAAAGTACACAGCGAAGACTCTGATCAGACTTGCCATATGCCAAGGGTGATCTGAGTCTTCACGTAGTACTTATGACACTTTGTGGTTTTTGTCGTATCGCGGTTCGACTGGATTAACGAAACGTAATAATGTATGATGCCGCGACTCGCCAAAACTAACAAGGTGGCATGTGCACTTCGCGTAGATTCAGCAGTCCGAGCAGAGTCTTCCCTTTCCGAGTAAAGGGAGCTGAGAGTCTAAGCCCTCTCCATGCTGACAGCGAAGACTAAGATCAGCCTGGACAGTGGACACCCGCCCTGGACATGCGCTTACAAGATAGCATAGGTCTTAACTATCCCTTTGCGGACAGCGAAGACTGGTTAGATTGGGTGGATGCCGAGGCTGATCTGAGTCTTTGCTGGGCGTACATTCGGCTTTGTTCGTTTTGTCATGTCGTGGAAAAAATCTGTTCTCTTTAACGATAAAATAATGCATAATGTTTACTCACTCGTTAAATTATAGGTTTGTATCATCATGAAATTTTAACTAATCTTATTTTCACAAGCCTTTTTTGTTTTTATTATTATTTTTGAATCAAAATTTTGTGCAATCAATCATATTTTGGCTTGTCTGTTCTAACAAAACCCTCAGTTTTACAATTGTGTGACATACAATTTATTTATTTATTTATTTATTTATTTATTGTTCTTGATATTGTTGCACTTAAATTCTATGTTTGAGTCAAACATACATTGTGTCTTATATAATGTTTGAGAGAGAGAGAGAGAGAGAGAGAGAGAGAGAATTTGGTTACGTAAAATTTTGATAATCATTGCATTAGGAGACTAAATGACATGAACAAAGTTGTTCAGCTGCTTGTTTCCATACAACCGTCTCATTATAGTGATATGCGCTATCTATGTAATTTTTGAAATGCTGCGGAGCCTGGTAAGGGGGACATGCTGTCTGGACATCGGCTCCGCCACATGTCGCCTAGTCGCCAGTCTCCTGCATTGTTTCAAAGCATTGCAATCACTGCAATTAGATATGGAAAGGGCATATCAGCTTGGCTAGTTCCTATTATAAATGAAAATTTTAGAGTGCGATTGTCATAATTATCCATACTTGTTTTCTATTGTCCAGTTGCAAAGGTTCGGTTAGTTGTTTATACCGATACCGCTTCTTAATTAACAGTACGCAACAGGACAATAAAAGAGCAACATTAAGTTAGCGATTCGTCTCTGCAGTGATTGCTGAGTGTGTCAGAACCGAAAACAGTAAAGTATTTAGAATGTATAAGAAAACTAATAAAATGCAGTGATTAAAATATACTCTAAACATGTTCATGAATACAAATGAACACTTCTAGCATCTCCGTGATACAATGGGACTGACTGGCATGTTAGGTAGGGTCTATTCCCGATCACTTGCACGTTGGTTTTTCCATTCGTAACACTGTCATGTAAGCATTTATTGAAATTATTTGAGATCAAAAACTAAATATGTGTATCTTTGAAGAATAGTTTACTGTTTTCGAAAGAGTATTGGTGCTACATGTAGAAAATTTCAGTCAAACTATTATTAGGTTACGTTAGAGATTATCCTTCTGCACCTCTCCCTCAGGGTGTTTATTTACTTGTATATTCCTATCAGATTGTTTGCATGTGAATAGTACCTCATATTTGCCTCCCGCTATCCTGTAATATATTTGTTCTGTGTGTTATATGTATATATGCTCATGGGCCATCATGGCCTAATGCATTAATAAAGTATCTTATCTTATCATGAACTGTTAGCAAATAACCAAAAGCACCTCTTTTTCCCCCTTATTGGCTGCAAAAATCATTTTGGATTTCTGGAGCGTGACAATTCCTTTTAAGAACTAAACATCTTTGAATAATGATTATTATTATTTAATGATAATAATAATATAATTCTTATTATTATTATTATTATTATTATTATTATTATGAAATATCATCATCATGTGTTCTGACAGCATCATGCAAAGGAAATCCAAAAGGTTTAATTACATTACCATAATTATTTTATGCATGAGTCTGACTATTCTAAGAGACTCATGCAATGTGATCAATATTCAATTAAAGTCATAAAGATAGATATTTTATTATGATCGAGATAAGAATATTAGCCTCAGGAAATACCTTGACACCTGCGATTATCGCATGCTGTCGTTAAGTTTCGGAGATCAACCGAAAGATCTCTGGAGATCTACCTGTCTAAGACGAAACTCAATAACCTAGATGACGAAGTACGAGTATTCTGCCAGATGTTTACCACTTTTGAAGAAAAGGTAATGAAAGACAAATTCTCGGTAGTTCATTACAATGTTCAGCGTATTCTGAATAAATTAGATATAGTTGAAACAGAACTTCGAAATTTTTATGTCACATGCCTAACTGAAACTTGGTTAGACACAACAAGAACTGCTGATGATCTTTTAGTTTTTAAAGACTATTGTATGGACGTGATCGAACTGGTGGTATTCATGGGGGAATTTGTGCTAATGTTGACAATAATATTTATTCATGTTGTCGTAATGATCTGGTATTACCAGACATTGAATGTATTTGGATTGAATTTTTATAACTCACAATACAACTACAAAATTATACTTATTATAGGAGACCTTAATCTTGACACATTGAAACATGTTTGTAACAAAAAAAACCCCAGATTCATGTCAACATTATAATCTGAAACAACTAATAAGTGAACTAACGAATTTCACAGAAACGTCCTCAACAATTATGGATCTTTTCAAACTGCCAGCAAAAATAATGTGCTATTATGGCAGCGATCTATTTCTTGTTCAGAATGTATTGTGTTCTAAATTTTGATAAGGGTCAAACTCCAGTATATACACAGAAAAATATTCATATGACAGGGGAAATTATCAATCTTTGTCAGAACATTTAGGGGAAACAGGCTGGGAAAAAGAAGAAACAGAAGAGAAAAAAATGATATGAACATATATGCAAATACAATAATGGAACATATAACAGACCTGAGTGACAAACACATACCAAATAAAATGATAAAAAATTCGAAAATCTGATCCATTTGGCTAACTAATATCATCAAACGTCTCATCAGATAAAAAAGAAAGATTATACGATAAATTGAAGCAAACAAATACTATGTCCGACTTTGAACATATTAGAAATCATGTCACTTATGAAATTCGGAAGTCTAAAAGCACGGAACTTAAACACCTATCTGAAAGGTTAAAAGATCCTAAATAAGTCCAAGTAACTTTGAAATATTTTATCGAACCTGATCAAGCCTCTTCTATTTCCCCACTTAATAAGGGAGGGGTATTTATTGTAATGATACAGAAAGTAAGTGAGCCGCGACACGACAAAACCAACAATGTGGTTGTGCGCAGAGCGCTGACTCAATTCAGCCTGGGCATCTGCTCAGTTTGATAAGACTCTTTGTTAAGAGCTCAAATGGTAGCAAAGGGTCTAAGCTACCTCCATGCGGACAGTGAAGACTCTGATCAGACTGGGCGGATGCCCAGGCTGATCTGAGTCTGCGCTGGGCGCACAACCACATTGTTGGCTTTGTCGCGTCGCGGCTCAAGTATTTTATTGAATAGACTATCATAGATGAGGATAATACAACCCTTCCCCAAACTTTACCCTTACCTACTTCCAAACTTGGTTCATCAACCTTGAAAACCGTTGCAATTAGGCAAAGCCGCGGGGCCAGACTCTATTAATAACCGATTTCTGAAAGAGCTTGCTCAGCCATCATTTTTTCCACTATTGCTCTTTGTCTACGGTTAAAGTTTCGAGCATTTGGGAACTGCACAATTTTACACCAATTTATAAAAAATGATGACCCTTCAGATTTTTCTAACTATAGACATATCTCTCTTCTAAGTACTATCGGAAAAAAAAATAGTGCATAAAAATATCTTCAATTTCTTCCGTGATTATGAGGTCATTACAACTCTGAAGTCAGTTTTTATTCCTGGAGACTCGACCGTAAACCAACTAGTCGATATCTACAATATTTTTGTAAAGCTCTAGATGAAAGAAAACAGTACGAGCTACTTTCTGTGATAAAAGAAAAGCTTTTTATAAATTATGGCATGGAGGTCTTCTTTTCAAACTTCAGTCTCCTGGTATTTCTGGATTTCTTCTTCAGTGGTTTACGGATTATTTACTTGACAAAAAGCAACGAGTAGGCTTGTCTGATGCAAATTCTGACTGGAGATCTGTTAACTCTGGAGTCCCTAAAGGCTAAGTTCTTGGTCCCCTGCTTTTCCCATTATATATTAATGATATTGTAGAAAACATTAACTCATCTATAAGATTGTTTCAGATGACACGTCTGTACAGGTGCGTTGAATTAATTTTATACCTATGCAAATTTTTCATGTCTTAACATACCACAAAGTGCATTCTAGTTTCGGCTGAAAGTCTTTTTGTCAAAAAATCTTACACTTACCATGATATTGAATGAAGGGACACTGTTAAAGTTTCCAGAAAAGTTCACTGTATAGAATATTGTGGAGTTGTGGAGGAGCGATTTTGAACCTATAAAAGTTATCTTAGCTATATTGACAAGGGCTGCTTTATCCTATTTGCGAGCTATTGAAAGAATACT
The DNA here is from genome assembly GCA_963989385.1 of Ctena decussata. NCBI lineage: Eukaryota > Metazoa > Mollusca > Bivalvia > Lucinida > Lucinidae > Ctena > Ctena decussata. The sequence continues at coordinate 57,679,777 of OZ022504.1, forward strand.
TTTACGGCATTTTGACACTTACAACTGGAAAACAGGATAGAAGAGAGAAGTGCCTAATAGTATACATTTTATTTATGTTTAGGAGAAGAGCTCTATAAGCTATCAGCTTTCGTTCCAATCATTTTTCATTGTGTACTTGTGTTTGTAAGTTATTTATAAATTATGTTGTAGTGTACATTAATGAAATAAAATATATTTAAACCAAGAGAGAAGTGGACACATTATACCTAAGCAAGTGTTTCATATGTCTTATTACACCCCTATTTGTTGTCTTACACATTGAAACTGAGTTGCTGGCTCTTATTTTTTCTTAAATTATCCCTTTTTCTCCTGTTAATAGTTTGGCGAAACACGAAAATCATTTTTTAAGAAATGCAGCATCCTAGCATAGAAACATATGAAGCGTCTAGTGTTTTCCTATTTTACCTACTATCGAGCATTGTTAACGCATTTTCGCAGTGACAAAAAGAAAAATAAGGATGAATAAAGTTGTTAAATGGTGAAGGCAGAATATACTCTATTCTATTCTATCCCATAACCTTACAAGGTCGTTGGGGCACCACAGATGACTTCGAAACGATCCCTTTCCACCTTGTCTTGTTTTCAGCTGCCCTAGTTGAGCTGGCAAAGTCCATTCCTGTTCACTTTTTAATATTGTCTTCCCACCTCTTCTCTGTCTATCTCTTCTTGTTTTTTTTCCTTTCACTGTGCCCTGTAGAATATTCTTTGCTAAACCAGAAGTCCTTGAGACATGGCCAAACCACCTTAGTTTCCGTTTCTTGACCAGGGTTAGGAGTTCATCATACTCTCCAATGGCTGCTTGGATCTTTCTTCGAACCTCCCCATTGGTTGTAGGGTCCTTGTACGAAATGTTCAGTAACCTTCGATAGCATCTCATCTCGAAGGCCTGGGTTTTTTGTTAACTCAGCTGTCAAGGTCCACAATTCACAGGCATACAGAAATATGGAAATGACAAGGGAGCGCATAAGTTTCACCTTTGATCCGAGAGATATGTTGTTATCTCTCCAAATTGGCGTCAGCTTAGTAAGCGCTGAAGTGGCTTGTGGAATTCTTGAGAGAGCCTCCTTTTTAGAGCCATCATCTGAGAAAATTGCTCCAGGACAGAAGATGAAAACAAACAAACCGAACTTTAAACTATATGAAGCAAAAGTAAATTACTCCACCCCTCGCTTTTGTCATGTTTCCATTTGGTAGTGCCTAACCGCAAGCGAAATAGCATTTAAGTATTTTTGCAAAACAGCTCGCAGATAGCCTAGAATAGTAGAGGTATTATATCAATTAATAGTATAAAGCCAGCTTTACTGTTTCTAGCACAGGACCTATACTAATTTCCTGAAGAAAAAAACACGGTCCTGTCTTGCTCTTAAGGATATTTTTGTCCTGGAAACCCCGGATTGATATTTTTTGTCCTGGAGAAAAAAAAATCAATCCGGGGTTTCATAAAATATAACATGTTTGAATACCTGCTATTAAAATGTCAATCTCGGTTTTTCATTACCATATTCCTGTACACCGCGAAAAAGACTTGAACTACGTGGACGCATTTTAGCTTTTGTCAATATAGTTAGATAACTCTAACAGATTACAAAATCGCTTTGTACGCAATATTCTATACGGTCAACTCTTTTGGAAGTATTAGCAATGTCCATTGATTTATTCCCATGGTAAGTATCAGATTTTTTGACAAAAAGACTGAAGCTACAATGCAAGTAGGGGTATGCTAAGGCTTATGAAAAATTTGCATAGGTTTAAAATTAATGCAAAGCACCTGTATATTATTGTTGATAATCCTGTTGAAGCTGCAAACCAGTTAAATTCTGATCTATCAAATATTCATCAATGGGCAACCAAAGGGCTAGTTAAATTTAATCCGGAAATATCAGAATCGGTATTTTTTTCTCCAGAAAACACATCAAACCCCACCATGCCCCTGTTATGTTAAAGCAAAAACAAGTAACTGAAGTAAATTCACATAAGCATCGAGGATTAATATTCTCAAATGATTGCTCATTGCACGAACATTTGGATAACATAAAAACAAAATAATGCGTAAGTTAAAATTTAAACTAGACAGGCGATCTCCTCAGACTATCTATTTCTCTCGTATACATACGCCACTTTTTGAAAAATGGTGATGCTGCATGGGACAACTGTACACAACATGAAATGAACGATCTTGAGAATATTCAAAACGAAACTGCTCATATAGTTTCAGGTACATGTACCCCTTCACTTGTCTCTATCAATTTTCTCATACTAGAAACTGGATGGGAAACACTTTCGTCCCGAAAAAAAAACATGAACTTCAATTACTATTATAAGATGCAAAATAACCTATCTCCTGGAATGTTAGATTGGTTTAGACTGTTATTCTAGATCATCGCCTTTTATATTATTTGGACCCTTTTTGATACTAGTCAGTCTTTGAATCGACTGCACAAATAAAATTAAGAAATTTCAGTATGCTTTTCTCTGGTTATGTCACCAGATATTGTCAAGGTCATTTATGAGGCTTTATTAGCCGAAACTACGTAGCCTGGCCCATTTTAATTCTCCTGAATGTATTCTCTGCTCTTGAAGGAACTCTTTATGATTTTAATTTATCTTCTTTAGTACCATCAACATACGGAAGCACCCCAATATACCCGCTATGTAACTCAACAAACTTACATACTACACGTGCTTAGTCACAACTTTACTTTAACTCTTTTTTTACCGTCTGCTGTTCGTGACTGGAATGAGCTTCCAGAGGAAATGCGCTCTGCTCCTAGCCTTAGTGCCTTTCAGTATAAGTTAACCAGGGGTGGATTGGAGGTTATATTAGTAAGCTATTGCATTAGCATTCGTTTGACGTTGCGTCTATGACGTAACGTCAAGTAGTTACGTTAGTTACGAAGTTGAGTAGAGACAAGCATCTGAGAAGACGTCGCTGTATAATCATTTTATTAATGTTTAAAGGAATAAACTATTTCATTTTTCCACTGTAAGTCGATTCTTTTGGTGTTTTCCACAATCGGGAAAAATCGTCACACCAAAACTGGTAGCAGAGCTAGGTTTTAGGAACGTAGTCGTGAAAAAAAATAGAATCGGAACAATAAAGATGGCGTCATTGGACGATAGAAAACAATCGGAGGCTCGGAGAGAACACCCGAACGCACGGGTTCAATTATCGGGTACTCAGAAAAGGAGACAGTATTAAAGAGAGAAAAGGCCAGGGCAAAATCGGAACAAGCTATTAGCGTTGCTAGATGAACAGGATCTACCGAGCCGCCGAGCAGTTCAGAATGCTTGTAGCAACATGGACAGCCGGATGGAGATCGCTATGGAGATAATGGTAAGCTTATCGGACATTTATATTCAAATTAATGGCTTGGAGAAAGGAAAGAAGGTCGTGTCGGAGATGGAGAAACTAGAAGATGAGTATTCTGTTGCTAGCGAGACAGCAAGAGAATATCTGGACGCGCGAAGGGACGACAGATCGAGCGAAGCGTCCGACATACTGTCAATTGATATGGATCAGAAAGTGAACATTACTGATTACTCGGAAACTGATCAAAAGCAGGCGCCAGAGGTAAATGAACAAAATCAAATCATTAACATTCATCAAACAACACCGTTCGCTACTGAAAAAATGCCACAAAACTTTTGCCTAGGTACTGGGACTTCCGTAGCTGCATGTATCGATGATAACTACACGCCCAACATGTCCACTGAACAGCCACGGGGGGAAAGCAGCCACTGGGCAGAGACGGGGACATGGGAACAATCGGGGCATGGGATGTCACGAGGCGGAAAAGCATTCAGTGCAACAGGAAATGAAATGGCTATGAACCCAAACGCGGCAACACTCGAACCGACTGCAAGCTGTGCAGCCCCAACTATTGGACAAGACTTATGGAGGCAGCTGAAGATGGTCCAAATTCCAGTGTTCTCCGGGGACAAAAGAACTTACCGCAGTTGGAAAGCGGCCTTCCTTGCTTGCATAGACAGTGCTCCAGCTACGGGCGAATATAAGCTACTGCAGCTTAGACAATATTTATCGGGAGAGGCTCTAAAAGTGATTGAAAACTTGGGTCATTCGTCTGCCGCCTATGAAGCTGCAAAAGATCGGCTAGAAAGAAAGTACGGGGAAGGCGTCGCCATATAGCAATTTACCTCGCGGATCTGGATCAGTTTCGGCAAGTACGACCCGATAATGCGAGGGACCTGGACAAGTTCGCTGACCTGCTGGATAGCGCTATCATAAACCTCAAGGAAGCAGGCCAAAATCATGAGCTCGGGGACGGCTCCCTTTACACTAAATTGCAGCGCAAACTACCGGAAGCGATATTAGCCAGGTATCACCGGTGGATCTTTGAGAACTGTATGCAGGAGTCTGTTCTCACGCTCCGGACCTGGGTAATACAAGAAGCCGAGTCCCAGACAATAGCATCAGAAACGGTATATGGACTGGTGGGAAAGCTATCAACTGACACCATGGCACCGGCAGGCGCAAGAAACAAACACCAACGCACATTTTTCGGGGCTACAAAGGGCAATCGTGATATTAAGAAGCTGCTTTGTGAGGTATGTGGTAAATCACGTGGAGCGTGGACCTGCACAAAGATTATGCAAGTAACTGTACCTGATCGTTGGGACATGGCAAAAGAATAACAGTTATGCCATCGCTGTTTGGGAGATAAACATTTCGGCAAATTCTGTCCAAGAAGCCGACAGTGTGGTCAGAACGAGTGTAAAGAGTTGCATCACAGACTGCTGCACAAATCAGAATCTACACAACGAAAGACACTATCTTCAGATGAAACGAACGTGAAACACACTGGGAAGAGCCAGGAGATAGCAGGCCTGCCAGAACGGCCAGTTTCTTCCGTCACGGAGGGGAAGGAACGCAGTGAACAGGTAACCATGATGACACAAAAGCATGCGGGGTAGACATGATAGGGCTCCGCATCGTTCCGGTGATTCTCAAGAATGGAGACCGGTCTTTAACAGTGAACGCCCTACTAGATGACACGAGTACAAAGACGTACATTAATGCAGATGTCGCCGCTGAACTAGGCTTGAAGGGCAAAACAGAACAGGTAACTGTTAACGTTTTAAACGGTCAAGTAGAAAATTTCGAAACCAGGCCTGTAAACTTTGAATTAGAGAGCGTTGATGGGAACGTCAGAATGAATGTGTCTGCATTTATGGCCAACAGAGTTACAGGAGGTATGACTGTAGTAGACTGATCCAAATACAAGAAACAGTGGCCACATCTGAAAAATATAGATTTCCAGCGATGTGCAGCAAGACCAATAGTCGATATTCTCATTGGTATAGACTGTGCCGATCTGCATTATGCATTCGAAGAAGTGAGAGGGAGACCAGGTGAGCCGGTCGCACGGCTGACACCCCTAGGAAGGACATGCATAGGCACCCCTGGACCCACATACAAGCCTTTACTGCAGACAAATTTCGTGCGCACCTACTTCGTTCGAGAGGTGTCAGAAATTGAAAGGCTGAACGAGAATCTGAGCAAATTCTGGGAGACAGAAAGCCTTTTGACGACACAAGATCAACCAATTGTCAGAATCGAAGAGCAGCTGGCTCTTATCAAGGTAAAGCAATCCTTTACTTTTGAAAACCAGCTGTATCGAGTAGGAATACCTTGGAAAAACGATCATCCAGTCCTACCAAATAACTACAAAATGGCTTTCCAGAGACTAGAAAACACAGAAAAAAGATTGAAAAGGATACCTGCAATAGGCAAGGCATACAATGATTGTTTAAATAGGTATGTCGAAAGGGCTATGTGGTGAAGGTTCCAGCAAACGACCTTTTAAATTCAAAATGGTTTCTTCCTCATTTTCCTGTGTTGAGACCAGATAAAGATACTACGAAAACAAGAATCGTATTCGACGCAGCCGCCAAGTTTGAAGGTGCTGCGTTAAATGAAACGGATATATCAGGGGCTTACGCTTCAACGTGACTTGTTCGATGTGCTGCTGCGACTCAGAAGACATCCAATCGCAGTTGTATGTGATATCGAAGAGATGTACCTTCGCTTTGGTATTTCTCACGCAGACAAACCGTACCACCGATTCCTCTGGAGGGGAATGGACCAAAGTCGCAGCCCAGATATTTATGAATTCGACCGGGTCGTTTTCGGCGTAAATTCGTCGCCGTTCCAAGCTCAATTTGTGCTGCAGCAACATGCGAGGCAGTACCAAAGCGATTTTCCTATGGCTTCAGAAACAGTGCTCAAATCCACCTATATGGACGATTCCATAGACTCGGTCTCAAACGAAGAACAAGGTATAACACTATATAAGGAACTTTCGGCACTGCTGACACATGCTGGCATGCATCCCGAAAATGGCTATCGAACTCGCCCGAGGTACTCAAAGGAGTTCCACTACAGGACAGGAAATCAGAGGTTGACTTAGATCACGACTTTTTACCATCTGCTAAGACACTGGGCGTATGGTGACTGGCTGATCAAGATGTTTTCACGTTTAAAGAAAATGCACCAGACCACGCCATGAAGTATACAAAGCGAAATTTCTTAAAGAAAATTGCCACTTTGTATGATCCCATTGGTCTGCTATCGCCATTCCTAGTTCGGGTGAAGATACTTCTACAAAATATGTGGACGGCTGACTTAGAGTGGGACCAGGAAATGAGCGAATCACTAGCGAACTCAGCACGAGAGTGGTTTCAAGAACTGCAGTGTTTGAACAAGGTACAGATTCCCAGATGCCTACAAGAAAAGAAACCCACTTTTGTTGATGCATCTGAGAGTGCTTATGGGACTGTTGTGTATTGCAGAAACAGCTATTAAGACGGTTCTGTTTCAGTTAACATCGTAGCTGCAAAGACAGAGGTTTCACCCAGCGTAGCAACAAGCATTCCTAGGTTGGAGTTTGGGTGCAGTCATCGGGGTTCGATTGACTGAAAGAATATCGACTGTTCTTGAGATACCAATCGGTAGCGCTACTTTCTGGTCGGATAGCATGAATGTGTTGTGGTGGGTCAGAGGTAGCAGTCGTCAGTTTAAGCCGTTTGTTGCAAACAGAGTTGGAGAGATACAGAGCGTCACGAATCCAGAGCAGTGGAGGTATGTACCCACAAGTATAAACCCAGCTGATCTTTTAACCCGAGGAATGAAAGTAGAAGCTCTCCAGAATTGCAGCAAATGGTGGAAAGGTACAGAGTTTCTTGTGCGATCGACCGAGGAGTGGCCATCAAACGATATTATCGACAGACCTACTGAAGATAGTGAATGGAAGAGAATTACAAAAACATCAGAGAAATTGACGGCTCGGACGCCCAGAAGAAATGACCACTCAAATACAGACACAGGAACGGTTCAGCTGTTTGTTACGACAGTTGAAACGGGAACATCGTTTACAATAGATCCTCAGCGATACTCAAGTTGGCTAAGGCTAAAGAGAATACTAGCTCGGGTGCATCGCTTCGTTGACAACTGTCAAAAGCGGAAGGTGAATAGAATATCGGGAGAGCTTCACGCAAATGAACCAAAGATGGCAGAAATTCAACTTATAAAAGAAGCGCAACGTATGGACTGCAAGGCAGATTGGACAGCTTTGTCTCGAGGACTACCCCTGTCATCTGAAAGCAAATTGTTGGGATTGAAGCCTATACTAGATGAGGACGGAATGATGCGCTCCAACATCGGCAGATGAGACAGCTTTCAACCCACGGAAGAGATGGCGACGAATCCAGGAGTTGGTGCGTCACTTCTGGCACAGATGGCTTTGGGAATGGTTGCCAGAACTAAGCGCAAGGAGAAAGTGGTTTAAGCCAGGACGACAACTCAGAGTCGGGGACGTCGTACTCGTGATGTCACCTGATACCACAAGAGGGAATTGGCCGCTCGGGAGGATACTTGAGACGTTTCCAGGAAAAGACGGATGGGTCCGCGTGGTGAAACTACAGGTTGGCCAGGGTACCATGACGAGAGCTGTTACGAAATCATGCTCTTTGGAACTTGAAAACTAGATACTGTACAATGGTTCAATGACATTCTAAGTTTTATTTTTATACTGAACAGAAACGCAAACTCTTTGTGAAGAGAACAAACTTTTTGTATTTTAATAAATGGCATTCCTTTCTGATTGAAACTATACTTTTAAAATGCGTTGAAATTAAACGTTTCAAAGTAACATACGAATTCCGATTGGTTCTTCTGAAGTAACATTATCTTAAAATTTTAAGCTCTAAGCTTTTCTTCAGAATTCATGTATTTTATCAAAATGTAATGCATTTTGAGGAGGGGAAGAAATGTAGTGGAGGTTATATTAGTAAACTATTGCATCAGCATTCGTTGGAAGTTGCGTCTATGACGTAACGTCAAGTGGTTACGTTAGTTAGGAAGTTGAGTAGAGACAAGTATCTAAGAAGACGTCGCTGTATAATCATTTTATTAATGTTTAAAGGAATGAACTATTTTATTTTTCCACTGTAAGTCGATTCTTTTGGTGTTTTCCACAATCGGGAAAAATCGTCACACCAAGGGGAATAGGGATGCCCCTTAAATATAACTTGTAAACGGTTTGGCCAGATATATCATGAAAGGCTAAACACTAGCTGTTCTTTTTTTAATTTACATCTGTTTTCTAAAAATTAAATTAATAGTACTTTTTGCATTTGTGGTTCAGTGAACGATACATATCATTTTTTATTTGTAATCGTTTTAGTTCAATTCAATTCAACAAAAATATTTGTGCTAAAACTAAGCGTCTTCAAACAGACTGAGTGTACCTTTCACCATCCTGAGTGTTTTAAACGCAATATTAGATACGGTAGTTATTTTCAGTTCTAAATAAATCAGTCATTAACTTCTTTCATACGAGTTTTTTCAACAGTCTCACCTGTCGTTGTAAAGTACAAACTAAATAAACGTCAACAAATAAGTGGTAATTATAAAACAATTAAAAGCTGCTATAAGATTTGCCTTCTTATATCATATCTAATGTCGACCTGTTAATATATCGACGGTGAGAGATTTCAAGAACATCGCTGTAAAAGGGGGTCGGGTAGAATAATTGTCCCTTCGCTTTGTTAACTTGATGAGTTAAATCGAAAGTAAAATCGACAGGAGACATATTGTGACAATTATTTTTCTCATAACGTCAGAGGTCACGGCGCAGGGGTCACTCTACCAAGAAAGGTGCGCAGGGACTTTTTTTTCGATTTTGCTACAGATCTTTCGCTCTTTTTACTCTTCTAATTTTACTTTTTCTTGTGCGTTTATCCCATCTTTTTATGCCCCCAACTACGGAGAAGTTTAGGGGGCATATTGGTTAGGGCCTGTCCGTCCGTCCCGTCTGTTCGTCCGTAACACTTTTTGGCAGGTGGGAAACTCCAGAAAACCGCTTATGCTAGGATCTTGAAATTTTATATGTGGCATGTACATGAAAAATAAGCAAACCCGTATTTTTTCTTTTTTCTGCGGGTCAAGTATTTCCAGAGTTATGCCCTTTTTTGACATAATTTATGGAACCTTGTGACCAAATTATCTCAAGAACCCCTGATGCTAGGATCATGATTTTTTGCAGGATGATATTGCCTAAGGTGCAGATGATCTGATTAACATTTGAGATAACTTCGAGAATTTTTGACCGAGTTATTCTCCTTTTTCGACTTAGTGACTTTTTGACTGAGTTATGCCCTTTTTCGGACATAGGCATATTGTATAGGAACAAGCTTGTGAACAAAATATCTGAAGAACCACATTAGCTAGGATCCCTATGTTTGGCATGCAGGTTTGGACCAAGGTGCAGATGGCCTGGTCAACTTCTTAGCTCATTCCATAAATTTTTGATAGAATTTTTTCCCCCCTATTGGACATAGGCATTTTGAATATGAAGAAGCTATAGGAATTACTTTATGCACAAAAATAAGCTATGTTCCTTATATTTGGCATACAGTTACAGGCTAAGATGTAGATGAACCGATTGAACCCCCTTTCTGACTAAAAGATATGGGGATAAACCTTCTTTAGAGGCAAGCATAAGGCTGGGGGCATAGTGTTTCATAAACACGTTTTCTAGTTTTCTTTTGGCCCTGCTTGTTTGGCAAGATTAGTAGGGCGGTTACAGAAAGTCAAGTTAAAATCCGAATTTCAGAAGTGAATTTTTCAAGATTTTTTTCGGCATTCGAGAGCGTCTAGTGTCCTTCCAGTATGCATTTTAAAGCGTGCAAGGCCATGATTCTGGCATAAACAGAGAAGATGCCTGAATGAGGTTGTGAGGGTGTTCAAAAATCATTGTCAGCAATTATGTAAAAATATACTACGGCCGTTGAAAGGTGACAGCGTCATTCATTTATTTAGACTTGATTTAATTTGTATCGATTCTAACCAACTCTAATATGTATGATTTTTTATCTATCTTGGAGTCCCGGTAGCTCAGTGGGTTAAGCGCTGGTCTACTGATCTAGCAGACCGGGTTCGACCGTAAACGGGGTTCCATTGCACACAGCCTTTCATTATCACATTCCCATCGTCCTGATACATGTATGACTGAAATACTGTTGAAAAGGATGTAAAATCGCAAGTCATTCATCCATCTTATCTATCTTGTCATCCATCCATCAAATCTATCTTACCTCGACGACCTGTACTTTTCATACTCAAAATGGTCTGATGGTGTAGATTACCATTTAAATTGTATATATAATATATTCTCATATACCCGTGGAGCTGAAGATGATTGCTAAATTGAAATGTTTCTTTTAAAATGCATATCACATAATAGTAAAACCATTAGATTCTTCATACTTGTATCAGCTTTGTATATAGTATCGGAGTGGGTACTGCCAGTCGACTATCAATAGCGATTTTAACGTAAAATGTCTATTGACAAACGCCTGGCACTATACCTTTCCGTATTGTATATACATGTAATTTAAGATTCACTTGCTATAAATTGCAATATTATTATTTTGATTGCAATATTGGGATACAGATGTGAATAAAAGTCATTTGACTTTCTACTGAATCCCATTCGCATAATTTAGTTTAGAAATATGTGTAAATGTATTGATTTTTATGGAAGTATCTTAGGTAAATGTACGTTTATATGGCAACTATAGAAAGAAAAACCAGAGGACCAATGGTCCTGTAGCTCACCTGACACTTGGTCCTGGTATATATTTTAATGCTTTTATACATGTATATAGCACCAGGGCAGGGGCAGATAACCCCGCTCCCTTGAGGATTAATGTTGAGTCCCAATTCTATATACCAAGCCACAAGGTCACTGGGCCTTTGTTTCTGGACAAAGATTTCTGAAGGGTTTTTATCATATATGGGTGTGGCGGCCACCATGTTCATGTGACATGACCATCTGAACAAACTTTGATTCCTTTGACCCAGTATTAAAGCTCTATATGAAATACAGTAATCATTTGTATAAACTATGATGGGCCTGAGTACCCAATGCTACATACCGGTACCAAGTTTCAAGGTTATAGGCCTTTCGGTTCTCGAGAAAAAGACGTTTGAAGAGTTTTTACCATATATGGGCATGGTGGCCATCTTGGTCAAGTGACCAAGACCATCTGAACAAACTATGGTTCCTTTAAGCCGGTGAAGCTCAATATGAAATATGGCTTCAATTGACCCTAGTGGCCTCTGAGAAGATGTTTGAAAATGTTGACGGGTGACACAATCTCAATGACCATGTACAAAAGACAAAGAATGACCTTGACCTTTAACAACATAATATCTTCATCTGGTCATTTAGTCAACCATATATACCAAATATTGCACCTTAGTCTTAAATAGTTTCTGAAAAATCCACTGTTTAAGCATTTTCCCATATAAAAGCCTACATAATGTACCAAAGTTGACAGTGTCATAAATTAGGTCAAGGTCAACGCACGATCATTTGTATAAACTATGATGGGCTTGAGTGCCCAAAGCTACATACCAAGTTTCAAGGTCATACGCCTTTTGGTTCTGGAGAAGAAGATTTTGAAGGATTTTACCATATACGGGCATGGCGGCCATCTTGGTCAAGACCCCGAGAACAAACTTTTATTCCCTGATCACACTTAGACTCCATATGAAATTTTGCTTCAATCACACCAGTGGTTTCAGAGGAGAAGATGTTTTGAAAATCTTGATAACGGACAGACCGACAAAATGACATTGACCTTCAGTGACAAAAAGTTTTCCCATATAAAGGCCTAACATACCAAAGTTGACCATGTCGTAAATCAAATCAAGGTCAATGCAAGGTCATCACTTGTATAAACTATGATGGGCCCGCATGCCCGATGCTACATACCAAGTTTCAAGGTAATAGGCCTTTTGGTTCTAGAGAAGAAGATTTTTGAAGGGTTTCTACCATATTAGGGCATGACGGACATCTTGGTCATGTGACCCAGACCCCGGGTATAAAAACTTTCGTTCCCCTATCCCACTGAGACACCATATGAAATTTGGCTTCAATCTCCCCAGTGTTTCAGAGGAGAAGATGTTTGAAAATCTTGATGACGGACAGACCGACAAAATGACCTTGACCTTCAGTAACATAATATCTTCATCTGGTCATTTAGTTGACCATATATACCACATATTGTACCTTAGACTTAAATAGTTCCTGAGAAATCCACTAAATAAGCGTTTTCCCATATAAAAGCCTAAAATACCAAAGTTGACCATGCCGTAAATTAGGTCAAGGTCAATGCAAGGTCATCATTTGTATAAACTATGATGGGCCCGCATGCCCAAAGCTACATACCAAGTTTCAAGGTCAAAGGCCTTTTGGTTCTGGAGAAGAAGATTTTTGAAGAGTTTTTACCATATATGGGCATGGCGACCATCTTGGTCATGTCACCCAGACCCCGGGTACAAACTTTCGTTCCCCCATCCCACTGAGACTCCAACTAAAATTAGGCTTGAATCTCCCCAGTGGTTTCAGAGGAGAAGATGTTTGAAAATCTTGACGACGGATGGTCTGACAGAATGACCTTGACCTTTAGTGACATAATATCTTCATCTGGTCATTTGTTTGACCATGTATACAACATATTGTACCTTAGACTTAAATAGTTTCTGCGAAATCCACTGTTTAAGCGTTTTTCCATATAAAAGCCTAACGTACCAAAGTTGACCATGCCGTAAATGAGGTCAAGGTCAATGCAAGGTCATCATTTGTATAAACTATGTTGGGCCCGCATGCCCAATGATACATACCAAGTTTCAAGGTCATAGGTCTTTTGGTTCTGGAGAAGAAGATTTTTGAAGGGTTTTTACCATATATGGGCATGGAGGCCATCTTGGTCATGTCACCCAGACCCCGGGTACAAACTTTCGTTCCCCCATCCCACTAAGACTCCATATGAAATTTGGCTTCAATCAGACCAGTGGTTTCAGAGGAGAAGATGTTTGAAAATCTTGACGATAGATGGTCCGACGGAATGACCTTGACCTTAAGTGACATAATATCTTCATCTGGTCATTTAGTTGACCATGTATACCAAGTATTGTACCTTAGACTTAAACAGTTTCTGAGAAATCCACTGTTTAAGCGTTTTCCCATATAAAAGCCTAACGTACCAAAGTTGACCATGCCATAAATTAGGTCAAGGTTAATGCAAGGTCATCATTTGTATAAACTATGATGTACCCGCATGCCCGATGCTACATACCAAGTTTCAAGGTCATAGGCCTTTTGGTTCTTGAGAAGAAGATTTTTGAAGGGTTTTTACCATATATGGGCATGGCAGCCACCTTGGTCATGTGACCCAGACCCCGGGTACAATTTTTCGTTCCCCCATCCCACTGAGACTCCATATGAAATTTGGCTTCAATCGGCCCGGTGGTTTCAGAGGAGAAGGTGTTTGAAAATCTTAACGACGGATTGTCCGACGGAATGACCTTGACCTTTAGTGACATAATATCTTCATCTGGCCATTTAGTCGACCATGAATACCAAGTATTATATCTTAGACTTAAACAGTTTCTGAGAAATCCACTGTTTAAGCGTTTTCCCATATAAAAGCCTAACGTACCAAAGTTGACCATGCCATAAATTAGGTCAAGGTCAATGCAAGGTCATCATTTGTATAAACTATGATGGACCCGCATGCCCAAAGCTACATACCAAGTTTCAAGGTCAAAGGCCTTTTGGTTCTGGAGAAGAAGATTTTTGAAGAGTTTTTACCTTATATGGGTCATGATCAAGGTCATGATTTGTACAAACTATGATGGGCTCGCATGCCCAATACTACATACCAAGTTTCAAGGTCATAGGCCTTTTGGTTCTGGAGAAGAAGATTTTTGAAGGGTTTTTACCATATATGGGCATGGCGACCATCTTGGTCATGTGACCCAGATACCCCGAACAAACTTTCGTGCCCCCAACCCATGGAGGCTCCATATAAAATTTGGCTTTGATCGGCCCAGCGGTTTCGGAGGAGAAGATGTTTGAAAATGTTGACGGACGACGGACGACGGACGGACGGACGGACGGACGACGGATGCCTGGCTATACTATAAGCTCACATATGAGTCTAAAGGCTCAGGTGAGCTAAAAAACGACATTACACCATCTAACGTCTCTAAACGTCATAAACTACGTCAGTAATCATTGCCAGTGACGTCAGGAATTAGAATCATGCTTTCCGAAACAGTGAATTGTTGCAGAATAAAACACAAAAAAACTTTCCATTGCTTCTATAGGTGCAGTGTTAGAATTAGGTCATAGGTCAGTTCTAAGTGTAAACCAAACTTAATCTATAATCACTAGTCAAGTGTCGTATGTAACGAGAATTGAAACAGAACAGAACAGAATCGCTACGAGAACTGAAACGGAACAGTACAGAAGTGTGGCTGGGTAACGGGGAGACGGTATCTAGTAGCTGTTCCGTTCCGCAAAATACCAAAAGCCGAATACATGTTTGTCAAAGACTAAACTTTGAAATTTATATTCATATTATCATTTCGTCATTTATTTATTAATGAATTAATTTATTTATTTATAATTTATTTATAATTTATAAATTTATTTATCTATTTTTTTAGATTGCTGCTGCGCTATTTCTAGTGATTGATAAAATTGAAGCATATCAGAAAAAGTTAAAAATTTGGTTTGATCAATATATGATCATTAATCTGAATGGCAGCTTTTGGCTTATAGAGGTTATCTCCTTAATCCATTTATGCTCAGTGGAATTTACTATCCTTATCAAATGGCTTAGTCCATTTGTCAATTAAGGGGTGTCCGGTTTAGTTTCTTCTAATTTTAGAGACAAATACCAATTGTCCTAAGCAATTGTGTAGACCCTGATCAGACGCCACGCAACGCGGCGTCTGATCAGGGTCTGTACTGTTTGCCTATGTCCCCTGTATGGGACGCTAGGCCTTGACGAGTTAAAGACACATTTTCGATTTAAGAGGAAGGTCCGCTCTAGCAGTGAATTATTGAGAAAAAATCCACTGTTTAGGAGTTCAGTTGTAAAGTAGATCATATCACGAGCGCAGATCGTGATATGTCTACTGACAACTAACCGACAAACAGTGAATTGTTTCTCAACAATTCAATGCTAGTGCTGAAATATTTCGATTCAAAGACTAAAAGAAAAACTGAAACAAAGTATTTCATTTTCATTCAAATTTTCCCACGAGAGTAATGCTCCCGTGAATATTGTTACATGTATCTTAGGTAAATGTACGTTTATATGGCAACTATAGAAAGAAAAAAACGACATTACACCATCTAAAGTCTCAAAACGTCATAAACTACGTCAGTAATCATTGCCAGTGACGTCAGGAATTAGAATCATGCTTTCCGAAACAGTGAAATGTTGCAGAATAAAACACAAAACTTTCCATTGCTTCTATAGGTGCAGTGTTAGAATTAGGACATAGGTCAGTTCTAGGCGTGAATTGTTGAGTAATAATTCACTGTTTGGAGGTCAGTTGTAAAGTAAATGATATCGAAATTGTGCAGCTAACGCGTCGCTGTAAAACAAAATTTCCGATCATAAAACCTATCTACCCGAATGACAGTTTTGAGTACAGTTATCCACTGTGATTTCGTCTCTATTTGGATTTTAAAGATTAAAACATAAAACATACGTTACACCATCTAATGCCAAGGTACATTAACACGTCATAAGATCGTCAGTATGTGCAGTGTGTTTAGTGGATATAATATTGGGTGCTAACGCAGTTTGCACCTTGAAAATGGTCTATAATGTCATTACAATAAATGAAAAAAAAAGGAACTCGGCGTTTTAAGAAAGCTGCTTGCAGCTACCGTCGGACTGACGTCGCGTGCTTTACGCCAGCTCAATACCTAAAACCAAAGTATGACGTCTGTTGTTCGATGATGACATGTTTCAGTCCGAAGCATAATGTTATTCGTAAGCGCTACGTTTGAGAAATTGTCAAAAACAGCCGCGTATGCTGCAGTGAAAATGATATCTCATTTCACAAGTGACTGATTTCACTTTTATCCTTCAGAGATATGCATTGATTTCACTGCATAGTATAAAATAAAGGATTCTAATAATTATAAATAACAATAATAATAAAATGATAATACAAATACAAGAAATACTAAAGACTAGTGCAGTAAAATGAATTGATAAAAATATTTTATGATATGAGAAAGAAAGAAAATGTACGTTGGAGCGAATAGTTAGAATTAAGTCGTACTGCATAACGCGTTGAGTAACTGGCAGTGTAATGTCTATAGCAAAAATGATTAGAGGCAGAAGCTGCACGGGGAAAGGGATCAGTTTATAAGCGAAGTGAAGAAGTGCATTCCTATTTAAAGACCATTTTACAAGACAAGCCATCTTACCTATTTTAAATGGAAGAGAACTGTTCTTGTTGAGCTGATCAATGTACCACCGCGTGGCTTCCAGAATCATAACAGATTCTATATTTATTTCTCCACAGTCGTTTCCATCCCGCTTCTCAATTTCAAACAGTCCCACAATGGTTAGGTCTCCATCAACCCTGGCAACATCTTCACACTTGGACAATGACAGGAACACAAGAAGCACAAAAATTCCCAAGAGCAACAACCTCGTATCACGTGCAGAGTTTTCAACCATGTTTGAAAGAAGTATAGTATTTCTGCGATTCTCAATAATTCAAAACTAATATTCATCTAGAGAAAGCACTTGCATGGTCTTTTTCTGTAATGTTAACATATGTTGCAAATTTACAAGCCTTTGTTATATGTATTACTTTTTTACTTTTTTTTTTCTAGGTTTACATGTATAACTGATTTGTTTGAAAAAAAAAAAAACTTCAAAAAATATATGTCAGATTTTGTCTCAAATAAAAATATCTAACTTTAAATGATCCAGTTTCTGTGCATACGTGCGTGGGACCTAAAAGAGTCGCTCCTAGAAATGAATACCTTTTTCAACAATCAAAACTAATATATTATGTTCTGTCAGACGGCGTTGATGTGAAGTTGCAAGAAAGCCTGCCTGAAGGCGCCGAGGCACTTCGCATGCCCGGACCAGTCAATGCGCATACACAGTCTGATCAGGGCTCCGGCACCTCAGTCTTTGAAACCAACATGTAACCAACACAGATATAAAATTTGGTCGAAATGAGCATGTCATGATTAGACTGCACAGCAAGGTCAGTGTCGTGCAGTTTTTATAATTGGGCAGCATGAGAAAACCAACAAAGTGGTTGTGATCCCAGCGCAGACTCAGATCAGCCTGGGCATCCGCCCAGTCTGATCAGAGTCTTCGCTGTCCGCACGGAGGTAGCGTAGACCCTTAGCTACCCTTTAAGCGCTTAGCAGAGATTCTATTTGGACTGAACGGATACCCAGGCTGGTGTGAGTCTGTGCTGGGTGCACGACCACTTTGTTGGTTTTCTCGTGTCACGGCTAAATTATGCATAATGACTATATACCTCACAGTAATGCTCAAGACATGCTGAGCATAGCTCAGTGCTCGAGAAAACTAGCCACCTTGCATTTATGAACAGAGAAGACCCTGATCTGATGTACAGTCTGATCAGACTCCATTTTGTTCGTCAAGACAGTCCATTGATCCTGCCGCATTTTTAAAACAAAAGGGCGTCTAGCTGTGAAGCTCATTAATGAGCCGTGACACGACAAAAGGAACAACGTGGCATGGCCACCCAGCGAAGATCTATCAGAGTGGGCCTCCGCGTCTTCGCTGTGCACTTAAAGGGTAGCCAAAGGTCTACGCTCCTTCTATGTCGACAGTAAAAATTCTGGTCAGACTCGGCGCCCAGGCTGATATGAGTCTTCGCTGGGTGCACATGCCACTTTGTTGGTTTTGTAGTGTCTCGGCTAATTTTCATCCCCACTGCGAATTGTAAAAAACTTTCCTATCTCGTGAAAATGGACATAAAGTATGACATACCATGAATCCAAAAATCGTCATGTCCATTTGTAAAAAAAAAATACTAAATCGGTCCTTACTTTTCACATTAAGATCGCCCATTATATGCTAGCATGGAGACTTTGATTAAACTGTGCAGATGCGCTTGCTGATCAGAGTGTCTCCTGTTCGCATATATCACACGGTTCATTTTCACTCGCCGCCATTCAGACAAATTCGGATTTCAAAAGAAGTTTAAAGCCCTGGTTGAAGGACATAAAAGTAGGAAGCAAAATATAAAGTTACATAATCATATGGCTGACCTTCTTTCTTTGCATTCCTTCAAAAGGTGTTAACATAAATGGCGCTATTGGCCCAATTTAAACATGGTAGTTTTGTACTGTCTACCTAATGACACAAGCCTTTTAAAAGCATGACATATATAGGTTATCCCTCTACAATACGGGACTAGGAAGATTTTCATTGTCTTTTTTTTTGTTTGTTTGTGTTTAGAGAAAAACTGCCATTTTATTTTCCCAATTATTTATTTATAATTTCAGCTCTACGTAAATGTAATACTTTGTCCAATGACAGCTTCTGTTACACGGTCAGTGCTGTCTGGAAATATTTTTTATACAGGAGAGCTAAGTCGTCTTTTGGCGATTTTTTTCAGGTACACTGCAGTCTCTGTGGTGACGTCAGTTTCGCGGCCCAATTATAGCATTTTTATGTAATTTAGGGTATTCTCTAATTGGGAAGGTTCGCATAATGCCGGAACCGCTCTGAGATTTCCAAGTTTTACTTATCCATCGAGTTTTAAAGAGGCAGTGAGAGCAGCATCACACGATGGTGTCCTAGCAAGGTAAAATAAGCCATGACACGAGAAAACCAACAAAGATGTTGTGCGCATATCGCAGACTCAGATCAGCCTCGGCATCCGCCCAGCCTGATCAGAGTCTTCGCTTTGCACTAAAGGGTAGCTAAGGGTCCATGCTACCTCATTGCGGACAGTCAAGACACTGATTAGACTGGGCTGCATAATGTTTGTCATTTCGGATGGATTTCTCAACTGAAGCGTTTTATAAAAAATGTTTCTACTACAAACCTTCAAGTATTTCCTCTTTTTCGAAACCTACTACATAGTCGTGGAATGCATTTAATTAGTCTTTTGTACTTGTTGGAGACACTGGAATATGGCGATCTCAATAGAACTGGTATTGTATATAAGTAAATAAAGGCATTATCTTGCTAATATAAACGTAACTATGCCGAATTTAGGTTATTCTTCGACATTTGTTCAAGGTCACTGAGCTTCCGTTTTCTGTCAATATTTTCAAATATCTTCTCCTCTGAAACAACTTAGCCGATAGGATCATATTTCATGTCTAGGGGAAACGAAATTAGTTCAGACGGCCTTGGTCACATTACCAAGATGACCGCCATGCCCATATATGGCAAACTCCTTCAAAAATCTTCTTTTGCAGAATCGAAAGGCCAATGAGCTTAAACCTTTGTATGTAGCATTGAAAACTCGGGGCCTACAAACTTTGTTTAAATGATGACCCAGTGTTGATCTTGACCCAATTTATGTCAAGGTCAGCTTTTATACAGGAACGACAGATTCCATGAAAATATTTTGAACCTAGATTATAATAATTGGAAAATATGGATAACTTAAAGAATACCTGATGACATAAGATCACAAAAGTTCAAGAAATATTCTTTGATCTTTGCTCCAGGTCACTGAGATTTAAAATTCAAATATGCACTCCTCTTTAGCCACTGTTTTGAAATTTGTAACAAATGAGCAAAGCGATTGTGTCTGTTTAAAGTAAGGTCTAAGGAGTGCTACAAGTCCATTGATCCTCTAGTTTACTGATTTACGGAAAGATTTTAAAATATTTTCAATCATGGGGATGAAATAATACTGAAATAAAATGATGAAAAAGTCTGGGCCGATTCAACAGAAGAATAACTTTTAAATGTTACTAACAAGGAAAGAACTAAAAAAAATTGAGCCGCGACACGACAAAACCAACAATGTGGTTGTGCACCCAGCGCAGACTCATATCAGCCTGGGCATCCGCCCAGTCTGATCAGTCTTCGCTGTCCCAATGGAGCTTGCTTAGATCGTTCGATACCTTTTGAGCACTTAACGAAGAGTCTGATCAAACTGGGCGGATGCCCAGGCTGATCTGAATCTGCGCTGGGCGAACAACCACATTGTTGGTTTTGACGTGTCGCGGCTCAAATGGTAAAATCTACTCTTTCTGCCTAAGGTTGAGTACACTGCAAACAGAGGTAGTTACAAACAAGAATATAGAAAAAAGCACACAAAAAAGCAAAAACATTTTCCCTCAGCGTATGGAGGATCAAGAACTAGCTAATAATGAAATTCAGACGATAATCTTTTTTTTTTGCTTGCGGGGCTTCCATCATTGGCAGTTATCCCCCGTAATTCGAAAAACAAAGGAAAACAAAAGAAAACAGAAAAAAATGACACGACAATACTAACACAGTGGCAAGTACGCCGAGCAAAGACTCGGATTAGCCTGGTCATTCATCCAGTCTATCCAGAGTCTTCGCTGTCTGCATGAAGGTAACTTAAGAACCTTAGCTACGCTTAAAGCGAACAGCGAAGATTCTGATCAGACTGGGCGGATTCTTCGCTGGGCGCACTTTCCATTTTGTTGGTTTTGTCGTGTCACAGCTTAAATAAGAACGCCGGTTAACCGAAGTGAAGTGACCCCAGTTGACTTACGAACCCCTGGTCATTATTCTATAGAAAACGTGACCCCTTTTCTACAGAATACTGACTCCCGTTAAAAAATAATGACCCCTCGATAAAACCTATGAAATAGTGACTCCCAATCCTTATTCTTTCAAGAATACTGAACCCCAGCCCCCACCCCTAGGTCATAATATTATGACTCCCCAATGAAGTAATGGTGTCTTTACATATGTTTATGGCATACAGATTGTTGTGTCCGATCTTCTTTATATTTTGTTTATTGCATACAGAATGTAGTGTCCGATCTTATTTGTTGACGGATTTTAAAATAACTTTATAACTTAGCACACATGTCAAGATGATGCGTCGTGTGCAAGACCTAGGTACCAAGCTCACAGTTCAAGATCATACATATGTTTCCAAGATACCGGTGTTCTGCTGTATGATTCTGACAAACAGGATTTCATGTCTGACCTGTATTTTTGTTATTTGTGGGCAGGTAATAATTAGTAACTGGAAACAAATGTAAGCCGTATCAAAACAATGTATCTCGCGCAAAATCTAAAGTCAATGTCACAAATATGGATAAAAGACAATGTTTTTATTTTGACTGATCTATTCTATTCTATTCTATTCTATTCTATTCTATCCCATACCCTTACTAGGTCGTTGGGGCACCACAGATGACTTCGAAACAATCCCTTTCCACCTTGTCCTGTCTTCAGCTGCCCTTTGGACTGATGGTGTTAATGTAAGGTTTGTTGTTTGCCCTCTCCCTCAAAATATCTTAAATCACACAGAATTTGATAGGTTATACCAACTCGTAGGTACGTTGTTGGAACAGTATCATGACTAACTCATTGAAACGACATAGCGAACTCGTGGGAACGACATAGCTAACTCGTGACTCGTGGTCAAAATTATTAAACGGAACCACTGCTGGAGGGGTTGATCAACTGAACCAAACTATGTCTAAATATGCAGAGTCATGTAAAACAAAAATGAAGAGGTTTGCGGTTGGTAAGCTTGGCATCAGAACGATCTATCTGTTTGTGTAATGTGTCTCAGTCACAGGGTATTCTTGCACCGATTTCTTCACCATTTTATTACTGCATATAGTAGCCAGTTTTAAAGATTCAATTTTTTTCACTGCATAGAGGTAAATCTTCAAAATAAAGAAGCTTGCAAGGCGAGATTTTCTTGAAACCTTGACAAAACATACAAACGTGCATTGATATTATGTTTTCTACTATTTTTATAGAACAAAATCAGTACTAGGGCGAGGGCTGTAACTAATGTTACGAGAACTTGTAGCCCAACCCCATTGTATATAAAGGCAATAAATACGTTTAATCTAAACTAGAGAAATCAAATCACTGTACGTCTAACTTAAAAAATTACTCATATGCATCGTCAAGATGTCTAGAGTTCAAGTTTTGCAAGATAAGTCTTATTTGGAAGAAGTATCTATATGCCCAATAACACGGTAAAAGAGTCTTCTATCAATTCTACAGCCATAATAGTGCGACGCAGAATTACGATGGGTCGGTGCTATTAGGACTACGGGTTCACAAAAATAGCCTCATTTATCTATCATTTTCAAATGGTAACCGTGTTGAATATTTTCATTAAGTTGATGAAATATGAACATTTGAAATATGAACCATTGATGCGTATACTCGGAGTGACTTGTGGAAGGGGAGCGTAATTATTTTATTCCTCGATTCTATGCCGGGCGGCTTCCTTCGTTATACCGGCATCAATTATATATATTCATCTAGTGAGCACGACAAACGTAGCATGCAACATAACCCTGTACGTATCTAAATATCTTTTGCCATCTTAAGTCTATTCTTGTGATCAATACATATTAACATTTCTGCACAAACGCGTGTACGCACAGACATAAACAAATAGCATTTTAATTTGAAACAAACATCAACAATAAAATGTTAATTTGACACAAAATCTCAGTTAATCTACAAGTACTCACTCTTCCATAGAACATGTTTTACTCTGTTCTCATTTTAGCTATAAGATGGTACGCTTTCAGAGGACCAAATCCACCATTCTAAATTCTATTACGCAACATTAAGTCACAAAGGAAATACTTTAGGCCTCGGTAATGACAAAACAGGGCCATAAAACAGCAAAGAATGCAGTGCGTGTTCCAAATAGTAGAGGATAAATGTCTTGAAAAAGCGAATTTCCTAATTTGGGGAAAATATATTTCCAGTAACAGTAGAATCCATCTACGAATTGGTTCCTTGTATAGGGGAGAAAATAGGAAGTCACAAAAGTTGTTCTCTATTGAAAAAATGGCAGAAAATGGAGTTTTTTTCCATACACCTTTTTGCCCTGAAATAGACCTATCGTGGTACAACTAGTGGTTTTTCAAAGGGTATAAACCTATCCACCAATTTTCGCTTCCTTCCGAGATTGTCCGTCATATTTGGTTTCCACCGAGACTGTCCAACCAACTGGCGGACAAATTCATATCCTGTGGTTTCTTTCTGCGTTGGCTTCAGGCTGCACGGAAACCTCAACATTGTTTCATCATTGGTATTCTGATAGTTTCATGTGTTTTACTGTGGTGTCTCATTAAGTTAGGAGCCGGCCAGATACCTGCTTGTTTATTGTGTTGCAGTTGAAGGGAGTAAGAAGTTGCGCACATAAAACGAGCTTATACCGCCGGTAGGTTAAACTACTGACCATTCAAAGCCAAAATTTTCTGATGCATTTTCTATTTGTTGCATCTAAGCATCGTGGTTTCCCGTATAGCTGTTTACTTTGCTTTGTTTGTATTTTAACAAATTTTCGCCCAGTGGCTCCTTTTATCTTTTATAAATGGGTAAGTCCACTCTTAATTTGAAGGGTGTTGGTGTATTTATTTCTTTTTTATCATTTTTGCAGAAACTGCCGTAATTTTTATGCAAATAGTGTGGACACTGATCAGACTCTGCGTTCTGCAGCGTCTGATCTGTGCCTGATCTGTTTGCCTTTGTCCTTTTGTCCTGTTGGCAAGGGTGTATTTTGAGAGTTTCTGCAATTAGTGCATAAGCGGAGTCGCCTGTTGTGCGTGCACAAGAGTGTAAAGCATTTAACACCTTGCGATGAAAACTATGTAGGATGCCAACATTTATTTATATGTGAACAGTTTGTTGTGGGTCTTCCTGCAGAGGACGTTGTTCTGGCAACAACGGATAATATACGTCAGCTACGAGGTTCGTCAATATTCATGAGACCTCTGAGAAGTGTTCACTCAACCTTTTCCAATGTCCAATCTTCTCCTGTTACACTTCGAACGGAAAAGGCTGGTTTCAAAAACATCCTACGGTAAACGCAATTCAATATTTCAGCGTTGCTAACAGAAAAATGAATTGTTGCTGACATTTATGAAAGTTAGTTGACATAGAATTACTCATCATGTTCTACTTCTGTCGAAAAGGTACAAATTCGACTTCGAAATTTTTTCGTGCCATGTGCTTTTCTGTAACTTGATATTCCTGGGATCAGATCTGAAATCATTACATACGAGGGGTGTTCGAAAAGTCTTGCAAATGACGTAATTTCTCGATAACCACCAAACAGACAGAACTTCTGATTGCAGAAACACATAAAATTATGATATGCGTTGAGAAGTCTGAAAAACCGGTGCATTTTTTTAAAAAGGTTGCATTTTTACCTTCTTTGAAAGAGGTATACCCTAAAGACACTGCAAAATTTTACTTTAGTAGGCCGTAATTTATATATCAGCAGTCTTTGATTTTTCTTTATCTTTGTTCATTAAAGACAATGCCCAGACAATGCTGTCCTGTAAATATCGCGGAAATTATTTTTAATATAGGTTCCCTACTGGCCCGGAAATACGGATTATCCGTACTTTATGTTGTGGCAATTTCACACTTTCTACCAAAATTTGATGATTTTGTAATGAAAACAAGTGAATTAGCATTCAAAATCTTGTTAGCAAGAGCATTTACATGGGTCAATGAAAACCTGTCAATAAATTCAAATTAATACCACAAACGAAGCGTCTGCAAGCTTTCAAAAATGACGTTGACGTAAATTTCAGTAACGTCATTAGAACTGCGCATTGCTTTGCAAGGAATAAATCGATAAAAGTTGCAACGCTTCTAACTTCTGTATGGATATTGTAGAAAACGATGGACAAGCAAATGACCAAAATTAATTTTGTATTTACAAGGATATTCGACTTGAATGCGTAACACTGAAAAGATTTTATATATAAAATTAGCCCAGTGGTATGACTGGGACCTATTAAAATGAGTTGTAACTCAATAAGGAAAAGTGTCTTTGTATAGTGTTTGGTATCATCTTAAAGCCAAAATGCAGTGCTTTTAGTAAATGCAAAGCAGTTGTACCCAGCTTGTCCCTAAACAAAGTCATGAGGCCATTTGCAAATCTTTTCGAACACCCCTCGTATTTCACCATTTAAATCCTTAAAGATTTACTCCCTTTATAATAATAACAAAAATGATTTGATGAAATATTTCATGCAATACCTCCGACATGGTCTAACTATACATTTGAATTAGAGTTTAGATAATAATATTTGATAAAAGTGACTTCAAACAAAAAATAAGATATTTTTTTATACAATCGCGGACTGCGGTTGAAATCGCATTATTGGACAAATATTATTTATTCATACGTCACAGTCACGTGCACGAATAAGAAAAATACCTCTACATGATCACATGACACACGTGGTAAAAATCGATATTCTAACAGGCCGAGAGGAAATAGGTAATTTGCATTTTAATTTGAAGATTATTTTTCATTCCACATTTATCGAATAAGCAGACATTTTCTCAAAACTTTTACTGCTAATTATGAGACTATTAAATATTGTCTAACGAAATTTTGTTAAACTATTTGTCTCTGAAAACACGGAATACGCGAGGGACACAGTCTTTAAACGACCTTTTTAAATAATTATTTCACGTAGTTTCCGGAAAAAAAGGGTATTGCAATTTTCAAACCACCTGCTTTTGTCATTTGCATTTCCTTCCATGTCAGTTCTTTTAAAATACATCGGAAGTTGATCATGTAAACACTGGAAAAAACAGAAAGGTTTGTTTCGTCAGATGTATTCATATTTATCATGGCCGTTTTATTTATTCGTTTATTCATTTATCTATTTATTTTGCATTGTCATTTTGTGAACTAATATAAAATGGCTTTGTTTCATTCGTTTGACCAACACGAACAGTAACTTCACAAATTTAGACGTTATGTCTAAGACAATTTGATTCAAACAGTATTTTATTCGTATACTTTATACATAGCACAACATATACAAATACTACAGAAATTAAAATCTGAAAAAGTTCCTTCAAGACCAGAGAGTACATACAGAAGTAGGAACATGGGCCAGACTACGTAGTTTCGAATAATAAAGCCTCGTCAGTGACCCTTACAATATCTGGTGACGAAACCAGAAAAAGGCACCCTGTAATTTCATAATTTTAATTGGGCAGTCGATTCAAAGACTGATTAGTTTCAAAAGGATCCAAATAATATAAAAGACGATGATCTAGAATAATAGTCCAAATCGATCGTAAATTTTAGATTTCTCAGAATATATCTTCTGATCTCAAAAGGATGTAAATAAAATATAATCTGCACTATGGATGATGTACGGGGAGACGTTTAAACAATGAATATACATTGTCACGTAATGCATGACATAGATGAAGGTGATGCTTTAGACAAAAATGCATGTCAGAATTAAGTGTTAATAAGTTCAAAGAACACTTCAATTTTCAGTAACATAAATAGTAATGTAAAGTACAATCATGACAAGAAGCTCCATATTTAGATATACTGATCTAATTTGTCTGGGAGATAAATGGAAAACTAAATTTACTCCGACCACTTGACAGTGTATAAAGAAAACTAATTACAACATTTAATTTCATGGCATAGTGTTTTTTCCGTAAAAATTCCATGCACAAAATGATTTCATTCATTTCTATATTCTCCTTGACAAATAAATCATTCTGTAAACAAAACCCCTGGTCGCTTATTTTCTCCAGTTGAATTTTGAAAGTTTCCTGTCCAACAAGATGCTAGTCAAGATAATCCATTATTATTGTTCGTTCTGCACCAAAGTGTCGGGATCTCTTTTGGAAAAGCATTCAGCCAGTAGTCTACGATTGCCACATCAATAACAATATCTTGATGGAAGTCATCTCCAAAGGAATGATCATAATTGACCTTTGATTCATCTTGACGCCTGAGGTAATGAAATAAGTCAGACGGCACATTGCTGATTTTGGAAGACAGACCAAGCCAAAATCTGCCTACTGCAAACAAAACTGTGAAATTAGCGTTTACCATCATTCAGATCATCTAATTAGGGGTCTTATTAAATCCAAACACAAGTCCCAGACCAAGTACAATGTTTGGATTCAGTTCAACAAAAACGATGGAAGTAATTCAATTAAGTATTACAACTGCGTATGTCCCGCTGGGAAGCATGAGCGCACATACAGCAAGTATCCTTTATTATCTTGGACACATGACTTACCAGCCATCAATGGAGCTACTGCTACAAGATAAAATGTTCAAGTCCTCTTTGATATCATATTATAAAGATGAACAGATACTGATGACTGAGGGGGCTATTCATTTTGTGTAACATGCATTACATATTTTAGGCCAATACAGGCGAAAGTCAGGGCACTAAGTACTGGTGAACCACTGAAAAAACCTCCTCAGGAACATTGTGGATAGCTTATTGTGCTCGATATAACATTGAATTGACAGGGCCATAAAATCATAAGCAGCAAACATACATTTGTATATACAAAGACGTTTCTAAGAGATCATTAAGATCGTATTCATATTTTTATCGAACTGTATATTAGACAAATCTTGGCAACATTTAAACTTTCTCTGTGGTGTAAAACAGGATGCAATTAATCAGTTAAACATATCTATGTAACAGGAATGAAACACCTTGATGTTATTAAGGATTTGGTGATGCAAATTGATCATAAAATTCACTAAAACTTACTAAATTATAAACATAAAAATTATCACAAAACTATATGCATTTCTAAATTTTGCGTTTTTTGGACTGTTCACATTCAGCATTCTAAAAACTCATGTTACATTTGATGACATAAATAGTACATACATGATCAAGCATTACTAAGAATCGAATACTATTCGACATCAGCAATCATGAGATTAGATGCAAAAGATAGTTTCTGATTTGACAAAATGGAGAGCAAAGTAGATAACAGACCTTACAAACTGGCAAAAAATGACAAAACAAATGGGCATCCAGCCAAATGAGTCGGTATGCCCATAATGTCCCAATACCATTATCTGCCTATGCTTCACAACAACAAAGGTCAGCCAATAGAGTCTCACACTGCACAGGACGCAGCCGACAAACATGGTTCATTTAGTTGTAATACATGTACATATTATTCAGCCACCATTCGCCATCACACCCACCGCAACAGCTGAGCAGCAGCCATTCGCATCCAGGGCAACACCAAAGCAGCATATTCATACAATTCATACACGTCGCAAAACCTACATTACAGCCATTCACATCCTTGCAATACCTACACAACAGCCATTGATACCCCTGTAACACCTACACATCAGCCATTTACGTCGCTTCCAACAGCTGCAAAACAGCCTTTCATTCCCATGGCAATAGATGACCAACAGCTAATTAAAAGTAAGGCATTACAGCCTTACTTCCAAACAGTTATTGTTCAACACGCAACCGTAAACAGTGCAACAGCTGCACAACAATCAACGTCAATTTTTCTCACAAATTCCAATATAGACGGTTAACAGTTAAGAGTGATATTTGAGGATCTTGATATTTCCTCATTGACAGTGCATAAAATCTTAAGGAAAACTTGCACACGACGCGAGTAAAAGTAGTGCGCGTCGTTGCTTGTTACATTTATTGTATTTTTGACATTGTTTTGGCGTCAAAATTGCTGTACCGTGCCCTGGATGAAAGAAGGTAGCTGTGCTTTATGTGTTGTTGTGTAGACACAATTATGATTTATAGATCATAAGATAGGAAAAAATATTTTTTTCAGATGTATAATTTTCATTTCTCTGTTATAGACATCTGATCTGCTATGGGGGTGGTCGGTGGTGCGATGGTGTTGTGTATAACTTCCAGTGCCGGGGCCTACTGATTTGGAACATTAAGATGGCAAGGTCCCACTGTACTTGCAGTAGGTGCGGGTGGGGATTGTTTGAACATTTTTTTCTCTCGTCTGTCAATTATTTTCTTTCTCCCTCTCTCTGGGAGACGACCCGATACAGACTGAAATAATGCCTCAAAGGGCCGTTAAACCAAAAACAGTTAATCAGATCTGTTATAAAAAAGTCTACGAACTTAAATAAGTCATATTCTCTAGCTCGATTTTCAGTGTCTGAACTTGTCAGAAGCAAAGAGGTGAACAGAACTGATGTATGCGTGAGCCCAAGCGTTTTAAGAAAGCTTTCCATGATGGACAGTTTCGCTAATAGAAAATATACACAAAAACTTAGATACTTAGCAAAAATCATTTCAATCCTGCAGAAAAGTATGCATGATACAAGACAAATGTTTCAAAAATAGGGCGCCTATCTTGTGTTTGACGCGCTGTATAAAATATCTCTTTTTCCAGAAATGTTTCAGTAAACCCAACAAGAGGTGACGAATGGCCGGTTATTACATTCATGATAAGCTCGCCTGCACAAAGTCACTAGAATATCTTGAGCTGAAAATGTTTATCAATACACGTACTTTAAAATATGACCCCCCCCCCCCTAAAACAACAAATACACAACCATCGAGACAAATAAAAGCTGAAAGTATTTGGAAGCGGTGCAGATCAATACGATCTAATGTGTATTAGAATGTTAATAACTTTGAGCCGCGACATGACAAAACCAACAAAGTGTCATGCGCGCCCAGCGAAGATTCAGATCAGGCTGGGCATTTACGTAGTCGATAGGAGTCTCCGCTGTGCGATTAAAGGGTAGGTAAGAATCAAAGCTAACACCATGCGGACAGCCAAGACTCAGATCAGACTGGGTGGATGCCCAGGCTGATATGAAAGTTTGCTGTGCGCACATGACTTTTTGTTAATTTTCTTGTGTCGTGGCTCATTTGTTTGTCAAAGCCCCTTTCTCGAACAGCATCAAGACGAGAAGGGGCGTTTTGACATTATTGGAGGAAAGGACACTTTTTTCTTCTTCTAAAAATAGGCGAACTAGCATGATTTCAAGAAAAGCAATTCTTCCATTATCATTCTGTCTTCTTCCCCGATGGGGTCAACTCTTAAATTCTAGGAGCAAATTCTTTTTTTAAGAGTTGACCCCTTTTGCTGGAAATGATCGTTGTTTACTGTTTTTGTTTTTTTAGAAAACAAATAATAAAAAAATGAGTTATCTCTCTTTCACATGGTCTTTAAGAATCGGTCTGTTGTATCATATCTGATGCTTGACAAGGGGTGGCGGAGGGCATCATCTTGGCTAAATGATTTGATTTTTCAGATTGGATCATTTCGGCTGAGTGATATGGACTGTCAGATTTTCCAACTGCTTCTGGTCGTACAAGCTCCACACTCGGTGTTAAATATGGGTCCTCTGGAAACAAAAAAGAAACAGAAATGAAGGTCTGGGTTTCTGAAGAAGAACTGTGCAGTATCTAATATGGTCCTTTAATCCAAACAATGTGAATATACAGATAAGGCCATCAATGGAAGCAACAGAGATATCAATTTCATTTTAATTGAAGGGCTTTACATGTTGGTCATACCGTTATATAAAATACTGGAACCATGAATTAGATTGAAACTCAGTCTCTTATTCTGAATGTCTGCTCAGTATTCATCTACTTTACCTCTCAGATCAGGAGAAGGAATAAGTCCTCCTTAGGGCAAATCTTTAGCTGATACTTGAACTTTGGGGGAAAATGGAACAAAATATTATGTTCCAAGTAGGAGACTGGTACAAGTCTACTATGAAAATCCAATGTATACATAACATATAGCTTATGGTGGATGGGTAGCCTTTCAGGGCAAGTAATTCTGGCCTTTTCATTCCCCACCCCTCATTTCTCTATCGGAGTCATTTCTTTGAGAAAACAAAAAATTGCCCCTCTAGGAGAAAAGTCTTTCGCTTAAGAGTAGACACCCATTTGGAAGGGCTTTGTTCTCTAGGGCAGCAAACAGGAAGTCATGAAAATTGTCACCCTTTGTAAATATTGCAAAAACATATGTAGGATATATTTCTTCTGAACTCAATAACTACAATTATATCATGTATACATGATATAATTATAGTAATTGAGTTCAGAAGAAATAGCTTATACTGTTTAATCTAGACCGGGAATGATCACTATAATAGTCTTGCTTTCTGTCAGATCCTGGCTTTTACAATGTATATTCTACATGATGTAAATTGATTAATGAAATATTTTTAATCCATATTAAATACATTTGATTTAAATCACATGCAATGCAAACATGATCGCTCACCTTTTTCTTTTCGTTTTTCAAGGAGAAACAAGATTACTAAGACAATCACTGCGAGTGCCAGTATTCCAACAATAACTCCTAGGGCCACCTTCCCACCGTCTAAAGAATCTTTGCTGAAATGTGAAAATAACCTTTCTTGTTTTAATCACAAGAATGCAATGTAAAATGGTGGGGCTTTCGAGTACAGTCGTTTGATCGGTTCCGACGCACATTTTACACTATCAGTAACAGGTGTTTCATCTAGTTCTTTTTACCAGTTGACATATAAAGCACTCTTTAGGCCAAGAGTTCACGTGCACAAATCATTTAAAAATCCTAGAGAAAATTACAATAAGCTAAGGTAATCCTGTTCCAACATATTTTCAGTTCCGGCGAACCACTTCATTATTTGCCATACAGTGACAGTAACACCTAGGGGCTCCGAAAGGATAATTAATTGAGGGACCCAGTTAAAGATAATTTTAGGCAAAAAAGGAATATGTATGGCATAATGGATCTGTTTGACATAGCGGTTACTCAGTCTGTATGTTATCGTCACAAATTAAAAGCTTGAACGACATTTAGCTCAGGTGTCCGATTCTAGTCCATAGCACTCAATAATAAGATTCTCTACGTTTCTGTGACGCCGCTTTCAGTGCTCTCATTGAGTGCTCTCAATGTTGCAGTGTTTAGCATTTCACGGATGACATATTGATAAATGAACCGTGACACAACAAAACCAACAAAGTGGCATGTGCGCCCAGCGAAGACGCAGATCAGCCAGGGCATCCGCTCACTCTGATAAGAGTCTTCGCTGTGTCCTGAAAGGGTAGCTTAGGGTCTACGCTACTTTCATGAATTTAGCGAATAATCTGATCAGACTGAGCGGATGTCCAGCTGATCTGAATCTTCACTGTGCGCACATGCCACTTTGTTGGTTTTGTCATGTCGTGGCCCAATAGAGAGTTCCGAAAAGCATACCTACTTTAAATAGGCAGGATCTCTGTGACGGGGGGTAATGTTCTCAACAATAGCATATCTTACTTGTACAGGTAAAGGTGTGGAAATTTATTTGACCAATCAGTGGACCAGAATTACCAATTACAATAATTTCATTGGCTGATTGGAGGTGTTGACACTATGTGATCAAGAGAAAAAAATGAAATTTTGAAGTTAATCATCCTTATATAGTTCACTCTTGCTTTTAACTGTAAGGTAAAATCACGGACATATGTGGGACATTGAACACGTGGGAGTTTGTTTGTGAGACTATGTCACATGCTAAGTTGTCATTGCATTGGCCAGTTATACACTATCAGGTGATTTTGAGTGAAATTCTTGGTGCGGCTCGGAACTGTGTATTATAATATTACTTTTCCATATAAATTGATTCTTACTGTCAACAAGGCGTGAAAATATCGCCTCATTTGAATAAGTAATATTTAGAAAATTGAACTGTACGAGTAATTGATATAACCTTCGAGGGGGCCGAGCTGTCCTTTACAGCTAAAAATACCGATGACTCGGCCAATAATTCAGCCCGATTAGTCTGGCGCAATTTTAAGTTAAAATAAAAAAATGGAAATGGGCTGGAATTACGTGCTCAAAATTTATCATAGTCGTTTTTTTTTTTTTTTTTTTTTGTGTTGGGGGTCGGGGGGGATTTAACGGCTGTTTTAGACTGTATTTCAGTCTATATCGAGCCATCTTCCATAGAGAGGTAAAAAGAAAAGAGATTTGATTAATGAGAGAAAAAATATCCAAACACCCCCACCAGCACCTACTGCAAGCAAAGTTGGTCCTTGCCCTGCTAGGTACCTAATTAGTAGGTCGCCCCAGTACTGACAGTTACCCACGGCAGACCATCGCCCGACCTCCACCCACAACTATAGTCGGAAATACATGTAATAAATACCTTGGCTCCGGCTCCGTATGCGAGGTTTCCGAACAACCCTGACAAGCCTGTTCATTTGGACATGATGAGATCATCTCCTCTACAGTTGGAAATTCGATATTACTCGTGTATATGTCCAGTCCCGACTTTAAATTATATCTCCCAACCTGAACAGAAGAATATGTATATGCCAAGGCAAGCCAAAGGTACTTAGTCTACTGTGTTCCTTACATACGTAAGAAACCTAGTACCCTAGGCTTGCGAACATACGTAAGGAACAAAGTGGAATTGGCTGGCAATGATGAGTCTCATTAGGTTGATAAGTTTTCTATAATTTTTTCCAATCCAGGTATCAGGTACTAATTTCCGTAAGATTTGAAAATCTCACTCATTTAGTTGTTGTTACCTTGTTCTTAAAATAATGTATGATCGGATAGAGTACTCCATTAAATCTCCTTTGGCAGTATAATAAGAAAAAGGTCTGAAAAGGGTCAATACTGTTAGCCATCCCATCTGTATCTTTTGGATGCATTACTGTATTGTTATTATTACTTGTCCGTTTTAGGACAGATACGGTAATTATTTTAACTGGTGTAATTTTTAGAACTTTTACGGAAATTACAAATTGTGTTTGTAGAACAATATGCTCCCAACTATATGCCTGACCCTGAAAGGGACAGGTCACTGGAAGGAATGATATGTACATCTACTAGCAAAAATAGACGGAATTTATTCAAAAGTAAGTTAGTTAATTAATTCATTATCTTGAGCCAGTTGAAGAAGTTTCAAGTTAATAGCTCAAATACATTTCGAGATATGCTGTTGACAAGCTGAAAATGCTAAAAATTTCAAGGGCCATCACTCCGAAAAAAATGATGGAATTTGTTCAAAAGCTTATCAGTTAATCCACTCATCCTGTCAGCTGACCAAGTTTGAAGTCCCAAGTTCAAATACTGTTTGCGATATCTTGCTGAAAAAAATAAATGCTGAAATTTTCAAAAGGCCATAACTCCAAAACCTATCGACGGAATTGATCCGAAATCAATCAGTCAATTTGCCTATCATCTCCAGTAAGCTGACTTATTTTCAAATTCCTGTCTTAAATACTTTCTTAGCTATCTTGCTGACACGTTTAAAATGGTGAATTTTCAAAGGGCAATAACTCCCCTAAAAGTTGACGGAATTTGTATTCAAAGTTAATCGGTCTAACTTCTCATCATTTCCAGTCTGTTGAAAAAGTTTGAAGCTTCCAGTTTAAATAATTTTGAGAGATATCTTGCTGACAAATTAAAATGACGAAATTTTCAAAGGTCCATAGCTCTGAACAAATTTTAGAAGTCACTCAAAAGTTAATCAATATAGTTTTCATTTCTAATCAACTGACCGAGTTTCAAGTCCCTAGCTTAAATTATTTTTACATAGCTTGCGTGAAATGCCGTAAATTTTAAAGGATCATAACTAAAACAAGTCGCCAAAGGGCAACGATCGCTCATCTGCCAGTATATGCTCAGGTCAAGTGGCCAAAATGAAAGCTTTCGGCTCAGGCAGGCTAATAAACAGGCTGCAATTATATAGGATTGGATAGTGAGTGTGCAAACTGTTCCACCATGGCCACTTCTATAAAATCACTGAATGACCTTGACCTCTAGTATTTATAGAGGTTGAAGCTGACTGCATTTCCATATCACAGAGCTCAATTGCAACAGAAAAATGCACTTTCTCATCTTTTCCCATTCAAAAGCCTAAGGGACCAAATTTGATCTTGCCATAAAATAGGTCAAGGTCAACGTAAGGTCATCATTTATATAAACTTTGTAGTACTAGAGCCCTTAATGCTACATACCAAGTTTCAAAGCAATCGGCCCAGTGGTTCTTGAGAAGAAGAATCTTTAAGTTTTATACCATATATGGGCATGGTGGCCATCTTGGTCATGTGATCTGGGTCAAATATATAAACATTTGTTTCTTTATACTGTTAAGGCTCTATATGAAATTTGGCTTCAATCAGAACAGTAATTTCTGAGGAGAAGTCCTTTGAAAATGTTAACAACGGATGACGACGACACAGACCTTGACCTCTAGAATTCGTAGGGGTTGACGATGACTGAATTTCCATATCACAGAGAACAATAGCAACAGAAAAATGCACTTTTTCAGCTTTTCCCATTCAAAAGCCTAGGGGACTAAATTTGAACTTGCCATAAAACAGGTCAAGGTCAACCCAAGTTCATCATTTATATAAACTTTGTAGTACTGGAGTCAAAGATGCTACATACCAAGTTTCAAGGCAATCGGGCCAGTGGTTCTGGAGAAGAAATTTTTTAAGGTTTTTACCATATATGAGCATGGCAGCCATCTTGGTCATGTAACCTAAGCCAAACGTATAAACTATCGTTCCCACACCCTGTTCAGTCTTTAGATGAAATTTAGCTTCAATCGGCCCAATGGTTTCTGAGGAGAAGATGTTTGAAAATGATGACACCCAATGGCCAAATGACCTTTGATCAAGGCCACTAAATGACCTTGACCTCTCATATCCATAGGTGTGGAAATTGACTACATTTCCATATCACAGAGCACAAAAGCAACAGAAAAATGCATTTTTTCAGATTTTCCCATTCAAAAGCCTAAGGGACCAAATTTGACCTTGCCATAAAATAGGTCAAGGTCAACCCAAGGTCATCATTTATATAAATTTTGTAGTACTGGAGTTTAAGATGCTACATATTGAGTTTCAAGGCAATCGAGCTAGTGGTTCTGGAGGAGAAGATTTTTAAAGGTTTTTACCATATATGGGCATGGCAGCCAGCTTGGTCATGTGACCTGAGCCAATTATATAAACTATTGTTCCCCTATCCTATAAAGACTCTACAAGCAATTTAGCTTCAATCGGCCCAATGGTTTCTGAGGAGAAGATGTTTGAAAATGTTGACACTCAATGGACAAAAGACCTTTGGTCAAGGTCACTAAATGACTTTGACCTCTAATATCCATAGGAGTTGAAATTGACTACATTTCCATATCACAGAGCACAAAAGCAACAGAAAAATGCACTTTTTTCAGATCTTCCCATTCAAAAGCCTAAGGGACCAAATTTGAACTTGCCATAAAATAGGTCAAGGTCAACCCAAGGTCATGATTTTTATAAACTTTGTAGTACTAGAGTCCAAGATGCAACATATCAAGTTTCAAGGCAATCGGCCCAGTGGTTCTGGAGAAGAAAATTTTTAAAGGTTTTTACCATATATGGGCATGGCGGCCATCTTGGTCATGTGACCTGGGCCAAATATATAAACTTTCGTTCCCCCATCCTGTTAAGGCTCCATATGAAATTTGGCTTCGATCCGCCCAGTGGTTTCTGAGAAGAAAATGTTTAAAAGTGTGAACGCCGACGACGCCGACGACGACGGACGACGGACCAAGACTATACTATAAGCTCACCTTGACAGGTGAGCTAAAAAAGGAATCCGTTAAAAGATAAAATCAATTCAATTTCTCATCATTCCTAATAAGTTAACCCACAGCTAACATACTTTTTGGCTCACCTGAGCCGAAGGCTCACAAGGTGAGCTTATAGTATAAGTAAAAAGTATGCAAAGACCAGGAACTGAAACAATCAAAATCCAAATCCAGCCCTCAAACCATATAGGCTTGGTCCGTCGTACGTCGTACGTCCACACTTTTAAACATTAATATCTGCTAAAGTAGCAAGCCAATCTTGATCAAATTTTATGTGTAGCATTGTTGGGATGGGGGATTGATTGCATATAGTTTTGGGACAGATTGGTTCAAAACTGTGGTTACCATGGCAACAAAAAGATCCCATATACTTATAATGGAGAAAATGTTGTCCGGGCCCTAGCTTCTTCAGTTTTTATCGCAACTTCTTGTAACTTGCAGGTATCCAGGACAGCCAAAACATCTCGGAAGAGTTTGAAGTTGGGTCAGGTTGGATTATTCTGTTCAGAGTAACTTGCCCTTGAGCGATAAAATATTTTCCCATAGACTTATAACGGAGAAAATGTTGTCCGGGCCCTAGCTTCTTCATTTTTGATCGCAACTTCTTGTAACTTGCAGGTATCCAGGACAGCCAAAACATCTCGGACGAGTTCGAAGTTGGGCCAGGTTGGATCATTCTGTTCAGAGTTACTTGCCCTTGAGCGATAAAATATTTTCCTGTAGACTTATAATGGAGAAAATGTTGTCCGGGCCCTAGCTTCTTCATTTTTGATCGCAACTTCTTGTAACTTGCAGGTATCCAGGACAGCCAAAACATCTCGGACGAGTTCAAAGTTGGGCCAGGTTGGATTATTCTGTTCAGAGTTACTTGCCCTTGAGCGATAAAATATTTTCCCATAGACTTATAATGGAGAAAATGTGATCCAGGTCCTAGCTTCATAATTTTTGATCGCAACGTCTTGTAACTTGCAGGTATCCAGGACACCAAAAACATCTCGGACCAGATCCAGTTTGGGCCAGGTTTGATCATTTCTTCTCAGAGTTACTTACCCTTGAGCGAGGAAATATTTTTCTTGGTTTCTACTGATCCGATCCTCTTCAAACTTGCAGGTAATGAGGAAATGCATAATATCTTAAACAAGTTCAAATGTTGGCCAGATCAGGCCAACCACTACGAAGTTAGCTGCCCTTGAGCATCGGAAAAAATTCCCATTGACTTATAATGGTGAAAATAACTTCATAAATATCTCAGAGACCAGTGGGCCGAGCGAAATCAAATTTTATCTGAAGCATCATTGGGGTGGGGGAAAGGCTGCACTAGGTAGACCGATTTCGATTTAACTTCATACAGGTGATAAGTATGGCAATATCTTAGACAAGTTCGAATTTCAGCGTTCTGAGATTAAGGTCAAGGTCACAGTGGCTATTTTAAGAAAAACTTTGTCATCGCTCTAGCGCCTTCATGTATGGGCCGATTTTGATTAAAACTTCACAAAAATGTTTAGTATGACAATATCTTGAATAAGTTTGCGTTTCAGCATTCTAAGGTCAATGTCAAGGTCACAGTGGCTACTTTTAGAAAAACTTTGTCATCATTCTAGCGCCTTCATTTATTGAATGATTTCGATTGTACTTCATAAAAGTGATAAGTATGATAATATCTTGGACAAGAACGCGTTTTAGCATTCTGGGGTCAAGGTGAAGGACACAGTGGCTATTTTTAGAAAAACTTTGTCATCGCTATAGCGTCTTCATTTAAGGACCAAATTCGAATAAATTTCACACAAGTGATTGGTATTACAATATCTTGGACAAGTTCGCATTTCAGTATTCTGAGGTCAAGGTCAAGGTCACAGTGGCTATTTTTAGATAAACTCTGTCATCCCTCAAGCTCCTTCATTTATGGACCGATTTTGATTAAAACTTCACACAAATGTTTAGTATGACAATATCTAGAACAAGCTCGCATTTCAGTGTCCTAAGATCAATGTCAAGGTCACAGTGGCTATTTATAGAAAAACTTTTTCATCGCTCTAGCGCTTTCATTAATGGACCATTTTCGATTTAACTTCACACAAGTGATAAGTGTGGCAATATCTTGGACAAGTT
This sequence comes from Ctena decussata, assembly GCA_963989385.1. Classification (NCBI taxonomy): domain Eukaryota; kingdom Metazoa; phylum Mollusca; class Bivalvia; order Lucinida; family Lucinidae; genus Ctena; species Ctena decussata. The sequence continues at coordinate 57,718,850 of OZ022504.1, forward strand.
TGCGTTCCAGCATTCTGGGGTCAAGTTCAAGGTCACAGCGGCTGTTTCTAGAAAAACTTTGTCATCGCTCAAGCGCCTTCATTTATGGACAGATTTTTTATGCCCTCGTGACGACAGTCAGGGGGCATTAAGATTTGCCCCTGTCTGCCGTCTGACCATCTGTCCGTCCCTTCGTAACAATTTGTGGTTTAGAGTTTGTGTAATCAACTCCTACAGTTTTCAATGGATCTTTTTCTAACTTTGCATGCATGTTGTGGACATATTTGACAGTTTCAAACTATCAGGTTTGTTCAGTTGATGATCATCATTTTACCTTTGACCTTTTTACTCAGGTGAGCGGCTCAGGGCCTCATGGCCCTTTTGTTTAGATATCTGACTGACAAGATTTCATTATGATATTTTCCCAAAAAAGGCAGAGCTTCAAAAGGGGAAACGACTCGAACAAGAAAAAATATAAGGGTCAGCTATCTTTTATGATACATCCATATGGTAAATTTTAAAACTCTAGCATGTATGGTTTTTAACTTATGGTATGCTTTACGAATAGACACACGCACGGCACGGACGCACGTGCGGACCGTTAAAGCAATATGCCCCCTCAACTTGTTCGAGGTTTGGGCAAAACAAGAACTGCATACTTTATACCGACATACTTTCGTTTCTTGTATGAACGCACCACGTAAACAGGTAAAAAAATCTTTGAAGTCTTGAAATTTAAGTTTGAAGATGTTTTCGGAGACTCTCAAATGAGTCATCTGATGCCTTAGCTTAAACCAATTATTTAGGACTGCTGGACAAATTCTCTTTGTCAACACATCAGTAAATAGGTACGTGTTTCGATTCAGAGAAGGATAAGACAGCAAAAGGAGAGGGATGGGCTACGCCTTTCAAATTCTGTGCCCAAGATGCAGCGGGCCTCTAACCCCACTGCCCCTATGGCCACCAGGTTATCAGAAACCTTTACCTTTACCTATACAGCAGTGAGATCAACGGTCAGAATACTAATAATTTCGTAGGAAAGAATGAAAACCAATCTAAAAGTTGAAAACGTCGCAAATTTTGATACTGCTCTCGATTGATGTTGACGTCCCCACTTTGTGTCGGTTGTAACATCGACCCCCACCCAAACAACCATAAGCCTCCTCGAATCAGTGTCAGTTTCCTAAATGAGCAGCGACACGACAAAACCAACAACGTAGCTTATGCACCGAGTGAAGACCCGGATCAGCCTGGCCAATCGCCCAGTCTGATCAGGGTCTTCGCTGCCCGCATGGTGCTAGCTTAGACCCTTAGCTACCTTTTAAACGCACAGCAAAGAGTCTGGTCAGACTGGGCGGACGCCAAGGCTGCTTTACATGTAATTCTTCGGATGGCGCACATATGCCCCCCCACTCCTTTTTTCGTGTCGCGGCTCAAATAGCCTTACCCTTGTGTATATCAAAGCATCACTGTCGGGGTCGTCTTTAATATTATAAACCTGAAATCCCAGGTTACCGTCACCAATATCGTCGAATAGCTGGAAAAATGAAATTTACTTTAGATTTCCTGAAGGACGAAAGTTGTGAAAGATTCAGTTTTACATGATCTTCGGAAAGCTTCATTTACGTTGACCCTTATATATTTTACGTTCAATTTTGCACACATGGATGCAAATATCTCCAACACGAGCATTATTCTCATTTCCTTAAGAACCAGACTGTCTGGTTCTTAAGAACGATAATATGAAATTAAGTAAAGTAGCATACGTATTTAGATTGAGTTTGATTGGTTTCAATGCCAGACCAGTGTAACTTTTGTTCTCAAGTATATTTCATACAAAAAGTAGATGATAATAAAACACTTTGTTAAATTTTAAATGATAGAATCATACAAGCCTCGGCGTACTCCATTAATCCAATATGTTTTGTGTGATTAAAGTCTTGAAAAAAGAAAGGTCACCATCTAGATGTACGGTAAATGGTCCCAATACATTATGTATTTGGTAATGCATATAATTATATTAAACACAATTTATTGAATTCAAACAATTTTATCAGACATTAGTTATAACAACATTAGATAGTCCTCTCCCTGAACACAGACTGAAAGCAAATAAGTGGTACAAAACGCATATCTCACCTTAGTTGGTCCAATTCCAGATAAATCCATCGATACCTCCTTCATCTCCTCATAAAGGCCAACTGGGTTGTTCACGTATGCTTCGCATAACACTGCCGAACTCCCACAGGATTTAGCGTAGAACTCTGCCGTGCCCTTCAGCAGAGCAAATAAGGAGTAAGCTGCAAAGCCGCAACTGGCGTCTATCTTGAAATACCCTTTCTGTGCCGGTGGCAAGATATCGTCCGTACACTGTCGGGAGAAAGTTTTGTCATGGCTCCAGTCAAAGTAACAATCTTGCCTTTTCTGAATATATTGCTCTAGCCAGGGTTCATATTTATTTCTCTTTGGCACCTTATCTTGTATATAAGACCGTAGACCGTCAACTTCATCGTGCTCCATTGTGACACAAAGGGAACCCTTTGTAATATCATACTTTAAAAGATCATAATTGTTGCCCCAGGTTTCTGAACCAAGAAATTGAAATTCACCCCTTGGCATCTGTTCATTCAAATCTCTCATGAAATTCGTCAGGATGTGCGAGCTTAAGAAAATAATGACAATCTTTGCATGAGGTTTCCTACGAATGAGTTCGTAAAATTCGAAGTAGCTGTCCTTCTCCTTAACCTGAATATACTGCGCTACACAGATCCCGTACTTCCGAGCCATGGCCGCCACCGAATCTTTTCTAGCGCTTCCACAAGAGCATTCGTTGTACACAACTTGAACATACTCTCCTTTAATGGCTTTTATAACCCTCATCATAACATCAGCTTGGACACCATCGGGACTAACAATTCGCATAAAGTAGGGATACAGGACGGTATCACTGAGTATGGGGTAGGTAGCGCCGTAGCTGATTTGAATATGTCCCGTTATTGTGAGCAGGGTGGCAGCCGAGACACTTACCCATGTTGACAAACCTCCAACGTAGCCTGAAATTGATTTTTTTCTGTTTTGAATAAAGGTTAACAAAAATTCAAACTTTAAATTTTGTGGCTAGCGGAAAGTTTCCGTGTACTACCAGACATTTATACAGCAGAAACTCCAATTATTGACCCCATTCGGATGGGAAACATGAAAATGTACCCATTTTTCTTAAATCATTTGAGGAAAAAAAAAGTTGATAACATTTCAACTTTCGATATCGAACACCTGAATCCCATCATCAGTTTTGCATGGGTATACATTGAGACATTGAGGAATGAGTGAAATGCCACGGATCCATTACTATAGCAGCTTGGGTGTTCAGATTCGGCGGCCTATTGGAAACTTTGAGAGCACAATAGTGTGAAAGGTCAATGCCAGAATACAAATCCACATACCATCCATGCATGCAACCGGGAAATAGTTCCGCACAGGATCGGTACAAATAGAAAGACACGCTGAGCGGATTGGAAAATGAGTAAAACTAGCCTAATCCAGACAAAAATATAAAATGCTTGTGAAACATCTATTTTTACCTATTTTTATTGTCTGTAAAAGTACATGTAAAGCATCAGAAGAACAAAAGCTAACATACAAAACACACGCGGCCACAACCTACAATATGATCGATATACCAAAATGAAAAATAATAATAATTATACAAAAAATAATAATAATACATAAACAAATGCAATCATAAGTGGCCGCATAAATTTTGATTACAGTAAGCACATAATATTGCTTACAATATTATGTTTATATGTACAAATAAATCTTGACACAACAAAAACAACAAAGTGGTTGTGCGCCCCGTGCAGACTCAAATCAGCCTGGGCATCTGCAATTTTAGAATAACAGTTTTAGGGGGCAATATTTAAGACATATTCTTTCAGAACCTAACATTTTATCTCGATCTGCTTTGGAATGTACTGAAACTGATAAATATTGTAAAGTCTGAGTTAATTGTTACTGTAAAATATGAAAACTTTTAGCATTAGCCCTATACACAGCATGACACACAGACAGGCAAGTGAAATAATACACCAACAGTCTTTAACCTGAGCATTTTTATTGCGACTATCAAATCAGACGTACAAACACCGTCAAGAATAAAAGTGACATACCGAGAATTCTGTTTGTGAGGTCAAGATGTTGACCATTATCCAGGGTGAGTCCATTCACATGAAGATCTAGGATTTTTCTGGCGATGGTGAGATTGTTATAGCAACTGTTGATGACGATAAGACCAATTTGCTTATCTCTGAACTTCACCCGTGTCTCGTAGAAGCCTGTGCTGGAGTTGAACATCTCTATTCCATACTATAACGGAATAATTTTTTAAGGTCTAGGATCCATTATCCTAATGATAATTTACATACAGACAAATTTGTACAGTTGCCTCTGGTTATCATAAACACTGCCACCTCAAAATACCCTCTTTCTTTAATACCGGAAAGAATTGATTACTTCGAACCCGTCTGAATCCTAATTGTGTTTCTTTTTTTCTGTTTTAAAGGAATAAAATTCCTCGCTCTTCTTATGAATTCTGCGTCTTGTAAGTAATAAATGTGTCACAAAGGGAACATCTGGAGACCAGTTTCAAAAATATTTTTGTGTATTATACTCTTTCATTAAGTTTATCTTTATACCTTAAAACAAATAAAATGATTCGTAAGACGTATTCAACATTTGTTTTTAATTTAGAAATTTTTAAATTGCTCTTTATATGGTTTGGCAATACAGAATAAATATGTTTTATACCCTACCTGCAGTGACATCGCAACCTGATAACCGTCTCTAGTTCGCACAGCCCCACAACCTATTGGTCCTGGTATGGCCTTGTTATTGACGGGTACTATACCTAACATGATACAAATAGTACCAAATCATAACAATCGCCCATGCAGCTTTTTACTGCTACTAAATATTCGTTACATGTATCGAGATGCTTACATGCCACCTTAGTCAGCTGACTAAAGGGATTAAGAAGTACCAAATAATTGAGCCGATGAAAAGACTTCCAATTTGCTTAGAATTTTCCTGAGTAAGTCAGATTTGTTATTTACACAATATCTTTACCTATACGACATATAACCAAGTCACGTAAAAAGCTAGCATGATTCACTAGATCAGTTAATATCACGGACGGAAGTACTGAGCACTTAAAACAAACAAGGAGCAATGCTCCCGGCGACGTGGTCCGCTGGTGTCACAGTGGTCACGGAAGAGAAAGCACGGCAGACACTTCAGAACAAATAACGACACAGTCAAGCTAATTACTCGTCTAACTTCAACCCTTCTTAGACTGTAAACCCACTTTGGGTATTAATCAAACAGTGCAGACCCAAGATCAGGGTCTACCACTATTTTCTGATAGGGATGTCTATGCAGATTAAAATAAAACTGAAAAAAAAAACACCCAACAAAGGGTTAAGGAATGTTTGTAGTTGGCGATGTCCTTCGATTGCCTCGATCTGTGAACTCAAATCTCTGCTAGTTGATGACCTAAGGTGCACATGAACTCCAGCTAACGACCCCCCCTTGCCACACACACACACATGTAAGGTGCACCTAAATAGCAGCTAGTACACACACACACACACACACACTCACACACACACACACACACACACACGAATTCTTCAAATAGTCATAGCCAACATAGAGGGCCAGGCAGTAACTATTGAAATATGTTTCTGTCGATGCTTTCTTTAAATCTTTTAACGGAACAACAGGTTTTAAACAGCTAGGTTTTCTAAATAAAACGTAAATGCTAATATTTCGAGTTAGAAGGCCTTTTTAAGATATGGTCTTTACACCGGTCTCTACTACCTAGAATAAACATGGTAAATGTAAATGGCTTAGAGCGGCCACGTGGTGACCATCTAAATTCCACCGAGGGTTTTCTAGAATAAGAATGAAAAAGCACAGAAAATATGGCTCTGCGTAGAAAACATTGATCAGGCTATAGCGGTACCTACCTATTACATACAGGTCACCTGGGATATGCAAATACAGGTCTGGTATATCAGGACTGATACATTCGGAACACTTCCAGCCTGTTGGACACTGAGCTCTACGTACATTAGGGAGTGTAGTTTCTGTTCCGTCTGAATTATAATCTCGAAGCTCGCCCAAGTCGAGAAATACTTCATGGTCGCCAGTAAGGTTACCCACCTGTTATCAGATTTTTTATCAGCTAAGTATATTGGCTTATGTAAAGCTCTTGATAAGGAATCTGTCATATATACAGAAAAAAAAACTCAGAAAAAATTTCGCTTTACCAAATCAATCGATTTCAAAGGGTACTTTAATCGAAGTTTCCTGTAAATTAGAAATTTCTGAAATGCTGAAAAAGTACACTGTAAAACCAAAGATTTTTACGGTAAGATACCTGGCAACCAGCGGCCAGTCCATTTTCCGTTATTTTTACGGGCGACTGTCTGTAGAAGATTTTTGAAATCACGATATGGTATAGTTATGTTAACTGACCGCACTCAAATTTATCTTTAAAGTGTTGAAGGACTATATGACCAAAATAATGCCTGTCCTAGACCACCCTACTCTGTGATATTCCTGCAACGCTCATGGACGCCCGTAAATATAACGATAAATGGACTGGTTGCCAGGTATTCTACCGTAAAATCTATGGAAAGTTTCTACAGTGCATGAGGGAACAGCACTGACCATTTAGAGACAGTACAATGCTTTGAATGGTGTTTCAAACTTCTAAACAGTATGTAATAGATTTTTTCTTCGGCACTTCTTTCTTTACAATTTCCTTATTGCATAACGGCAAAATATTTGCACACATTATGAAGATAAAAGGTAACAATTCACATTCAGAAGAAGAAAAATACCAAAAAAAAAAACAATAAAAAAATAAAATAATCTAAAATGAAATAAATAAAGAAAGAAAGAAATAGAAAAAACAACAACATTAAAATGTAGAAGAAAGTAAACGGGACTGCCAACTAACTTACTTAAAGTGAAAATGAAAATCTGCACAAAAATATCATATTTGGATGAGGGAAAGTAATAGCACGAATGACTTTTAGCTCACAGTTTAAACAGCAACCTTCAATTTTCTTTACTTGTTTACAAATTTTGATAGCACAAATGGCATTTATTTGGTGGTTGTGTTCAAATGAGGCGATCTTGAGGGAAGGATCAGGGTTTTTTTCTAGATACGTTCAAATCTTGGTTATTTGTACCGGTAGTCACTGTTTGGAACGTTGTAACAGCAAAGTTTGCTCAGCGACACTAATATTGTAACATCATTTTATCTGCCGTGGAAATAAACCCTTTCAGGACTGGCAACCCGCTTTGGGGCCAAATGCAAACAGTGCATGTGCAATTTAGAAGCAGCAGAATGCGACGTCACATTAAGGAATACTCTGTTTGGTTTCAGACATCTCTATGGAAAACGAAATTAATGAGAAATCATTTAGCAGAAACTTCCAAAACTAGAACTAGATTCATTCAAACAATAAGGATGGACGAGTTCATTGATCAAAAGAGTGTTTATTTTCAACTAAATCATAGTAAATAAAAGGATATGTCAGGAAAAATGCATTTCTCACTTTTATAAATTCTTCAGGAACTTACCTTCAGAAGGCGAAAATCATTGTTACCACCACTTAAAGTATCTTTACGATAGTTATAAATCTGGTAAACTTCATGATCAGATCTTGACAACGGGTCTGCCTGATTTCCAAATGTCATCTGATACTTAGAGCTCCATAATGGGTCCACCGAAACATCTGGATTAAAGTCTGTCCCAAAGTCTATTTCTAGACCGTTCATCTCTCCGGTCATCATAGTGGGTTTAAAATCTGCCTTGAACTTGTTCAAGCAGTCTACCGCACTATCAGGACAGAGTTTAATATAAAGCTGTTGCAACGCTTTAGCCATTGTGTGCGCTGACAGAATTGCATATTTTAAATACACCGGTTGCATATGCAACTTAGACTGGGCTTCTTCTAGAGTCAAATTTTGACAAACATTCGACAGTCTTGGGTCACAGCCCGAAACAGACTTAAACATATCGTTAAGCCATGGATTGTGTGTCGCCTGTTCTTTGAGCAGGGTAATGTCCGTCAATAGCGATTGCCAGTATTCAGTAAACGGTATGATTTCTAAATATGGCGGTGACACACTGATAGATCCTTTCGTTTTAGACATGGGAACCCCAGACGATGATAGAAAGACGTCGTCCTTAAGTCCAACCGATTCAGACAGAATGAACAGTGGCACGTTAGCTACGCCTTTACTTTCTACGGCGTATAAAACCTTATTTGCCACGTCTTTGCTAGCAAACAGTACTACGCCTCCAATAACTGGTGTCTGTAGCATGATTTCATCTAAGAGAAGGTTAATTTGATCAACAGATACGTCACCAACTTGAGAAACACTTATCGCGAGTAGTTTAGAGACACAGATGAGATGTTGTTGCGCTTGCTCTTTTATAGCTAAAGCACAATCTTTGCAATAGATACTATCCTCGTAAATAATCGCAATTCTGTTCCACTGGAGCTCCTTCATTAGAAGAATCATCGTCTAAAATAGATAAAAAATAAAAACATAAATACAAATGCGTTTACTAACAACACTTGAGAAACTCTAATTATTTTGGACTCACAAAGATAACTACCTGACTGCATAAAAAGACACAGTACACACTTCAAGACAGATGTCGAGAAAATGTATTGTCAACATTGTCCTGTGTAGCGTCGCCACTGGGCAGTGGCATAGCTAGGGGCTATTACATGATAAGCTCAATCATGTAAGATTATCCTTGAGTGGCAGTCTAAGGGTAAGGCCCCTAGGATATTCACATAGTCGTGTCTCTTGGCAGTCAATGTGAAGTATTGTCTAACTTACATTTCAGGGTGGTGGTACGCAGGTACGTATCGATTCTTTTTTAATTTGACAAAATTTCAATAAGCGCATGCGTGTTTTTTGCGTAGACACTGCTACGCCCGAGCTTTGTTTTAAGGTTGAAGCCATAAAAATATTTCATTGTTTTATTTTTTCAGTAAATATTTGATTTTATTTCATCGAATGGATTTCCACGACTGACATTACCACTTTTGTTTCATGAATATATATAGAAGATTTAAATCTGACATTCAGCTTGAGGTCATTTTGTAAACCATTTTATAAAACAATGTCAGTTTATGTTCTCTACGACAATAATATAGAGCTTCCAACTGTAATTCACGAAATAATCTATCTGAATAATTTTAAGTGGCACCTATAAATATTCTCGCCGCTTCTGTATGGGTAAGTTAAAGTTGATTTATTTCGCCAAACGTACAGCTGTCCAAAACATAGTCGCCATATTCTAATAAAGGGTAATTGAAAGCAACGCATATCTATTTCTAAAGACTCTAGCCAGGTATAATGGTGCAATGTGAATGCTATAGCCCAGCTTAAGTGCCGTTAAAAGCTCAGTAGTTATCTTTCAACTTTGTCGTTTTGAGCTTTATATAATTCAGAACTTTAATAAACCGCAAAATTCTGAAGTAAATCTTAAAAAAATGAAAAGGGCTTCATGGTCTTAAACTATTTGTACATTGTAAAACGCTTTTATTTAGAGCTCTAACAGGGTGAAATGAGTTACTACTGAGTAAGGAGATAAAAATTAAACGACAGAGTTGCTTCTCGTTAAGTGCCCAGTATCGATACGCCTGTAAACAATAATAAGAATAATATCAAACCTCGATTTGTTTTGAATCATCGGGTATAACTCTATAAAAATTGGGGTACAGCATTCTATTTTCCAAGGTAGTCGATGTGGCAGTCGCCGATATTTGTAAAAACCAATCGTCCTCAGCTCTCGAATTTAACACAGACAAAACGGTTTCAGCTTCCATGCTAGTTATGGCATCCAAACTTCCAACTGCAATAAAACTAGAGCATGTGAGCAGTGGCTCACGTATACCCCCAGCCGGTGCTACCCCCTAATAAAAACACACTTAAAACAAAACTTTGAAGCTAATGTTAAATAACAGACACACAGGTGGACAATCTGCAAAACAGTGAAAGGCCTATACAGAAATACCAAACGTCTTGGGGGTGGTCGGTTGGTGCGAAGGTGCTGCTTGTAACTTCCAGTGCCGGGGCGTCCTACTTATTTGAAAAGTAGTAGGGCAAGGGCTTACTCTGCTTGCAGTAGGTGCGCGTAGGGGTTGTTTGGACATTTTTTCCTCTCGTCTTTCATTTCTCTATTCTTTCTCCCTCTCTTTGGAAACGGCCCGATTTAGACTGAAATACTGCCTCAAAGAGCCGTTAAACCCAGAAAAAACAACCAACCAACCGACCAAAACGTCTCATTAAAAGTTTGCAACAAGCAAAATGATATACAAATTCATCACAAAATTTCAACACAAATTAAATAAACTTCTGTGTCTATGACCTTGACCTAAAGTCAGCAGCAGCATCCAAATGATGCCAACTTATTTGTTTCAGCTTATACCTAAACCTAGTAACATAGCAATCTGAGAAGTCTTTGACATAAATTTTCCATTTATTTCACTGGCGTGAGAGATGGAATAAAGGAAAAATGGAAAAAGAAGGCGAAAATAAATTTCATCATCTTGTTTTTCTTTCCCGCAATATACTTGTCAGTTCTCAAGATGTATACAAAGTTTGAAGACTGTGGCCTCACAGGAGCTGAGAAATCTGTTACAAAAATTAACTGGAGATAAAGAAATGATAAACAAACAATAGGACCGATAAGCAGAAGGAGGCTGAGTCTCTCCTACAATACAACAAGTCATATCCAATGTTTGTACCAAAATTCAAAATCCTAGCTATAGTGGTGCCTAAAAATCTTTGACAAAATATAATTGGAGAGAAGGAAAAATGGACAAACAAAGGGATTGATAAGCACAAAACAACTAGTCATATCCAAAATTTGTATCAAAATTCAAAATCCTAGATGAAGTGGTTCCTGAGAAATCTTTGACAAAACATTTTGGAGAGTAAGAAAAAATACACAAACAAAGGCATTGATAAGCAGGTGAATGCTGACTTCTCTGACACAATATAACTAGTCATATCCAACCTTGGTACCAAAATTCAAAATTCTACGTGTAGGGGTTTCTGAGAAATCTTTGACGAAATTGTTATTTGATAGAAAGAAATAATGGACAAACAAAGGAATGATAAGCAGAAGGTGGCGGAGTCTCTCTTAAATGATACAACTATTAAACCTTATGTTTATCCAAATTTCAAAATCCTAGCTATAGTGGTTCCTGAGAAATCTTTGACAAAAATTTAACTGGAAAGAAAGAAAAAAAAGACAAACAAAGTGAATGATATGAAAAGGAGGCTGATTCTCTCTTACAAGATACAACTAGTCATACTCAACATTTGTACCAAATTTCAAAAGCCTATCTGCATTGGTTCCTGAGAAACCTTTGACAGAAATCTAATTTGAGATAAAGAAAAATAGACAAACAAAGGAAATGATCAGCTGGAGAAGGCTGATTCTCTTTTACACGATATAAATATGTACTGAAAAGTAAGATCCTTTGGAAGCAAGGAACAGAAAATAGCATACCCGGCTTAATTCAGTCTGTTCATGACTAGTAATGAAATGTGCGACACCAGCCACGCCCCTAGCACCGGCTTAAGCGGAACTCTATTTTCAAAATTACTCAAATGAACTCAATGATCCCAACGTTTGTACAATATTTTATATATCCATACTGAAGAAATTCCTGAGAAATTTTCATAAATTTAATTGAAGAGAAAGAAAAAATGGACAAAGGGAATGATAAGCAGGAGGAGGCTGATTTTCTCTTACACAGTACAACTTGTCATACCCAAAGTAATCAAGATCCTAGCTGTAGTGGTTCCTGAGAAATCTGTGCCAGAAAATAAGTTAAACCCACACACACACACACACACACACAAACACACACACACACACACACACACACACACACACACACACACACATAAACGGATATACTCCCTATATATTATTGAGCCGCGACACGACAAAACCAGCAATGTGGTTGTGCGCCCAGCGCAGACTCAGATCAACCTGGGCATCCGCCCAGTCTGATCAGAGTCTTCGCTGTCCGCAGGGAGGTAGCCTAGACCCTTAGCTACCCTTTGATCACTTAATAAAGAGTCTGATCAAACTGCGCGGATGCCCAAGCTGATCTGAGTTTGCACCGGCCGCACAACCAAATTATTGGTTTTGTCGTGTCGCGGCTCATATATACTTCGTATACCGGGGGTACACTAAGAAGAGAATGGTTGGATAAGTGTTGATGAAGAATAAAAATGTTTTCTATACTCAGAAGCAACATGACTATCTTTACTTTTCAAAGTCGATCAGGCGTTACTCTAGTGCATTGCCTGAAATAAGACACAGACCGGTCTGAGCGACAAGCCTCAAACATCCCACTGGCTCAGTTACAGTCTGCCACTGAACGCCTTGCTAGCATAATACTGGGTGCAACCAAATTGGCTTGTTTGGAAAAAAAAATTACGAAAATTTATACACTGATTAACGACGTTATAATTCAAGCTGTTGCACTTGCGAAAAAGAGCAAAAGCGAATTCGACACATGCGCATAGTGCCGCTGATCAAGCTTTTGATTTAGAAAATTAAATATACCACCAAAGAAAGCACCTATAGAGAGAGGCTGAAAATTATTTAATTGTTGCAGAATAGCAATTTGTCGATATAAGTGACCTACGATACGGACGACCTTTTAGTTATTTGTAGAGAAAAGGGGAAATGGTTGTTCTTACCTACAAATGAGTTGTTTTGTCCTGCCAGCTGACAGTTCTTCTGTGGTACTACATACTTCAATGTCTGTTCCACTGCTCTGCTAGGTAATCCACATGTCTTGTAGCCCTGAAACCCTGTGGAAATAATAGCTCCGACAGTGATAGAAGGCGGACTGCGCACGTCATCATCACATGATTATAATGGTAAATAGCTGGGGTTTTTAGCTCACCTGAGCCTTTAGGCTCATAGGTGAGCTTATAGTATGGCCAGGCATCCGTCGTCCGTCCGTCCGTCCGTCCGTCGTCCGTCGTCAACATTTTCAAACATCTTCTCCTCTGAAACCACTGGGCCGATTGAAGCCATATTTCATGTGGAGCCTACCTAGGTCGGGGGAACGAAAGTTTGTTCCGGGTATCTGGGTCACATGACCAAGATGGCCGTCACGCCCATATATGGTAAAAACACTTCAAAAATCTTTTTCTCAAGAACCAAAAGGCCTATACCTTGAAACTCGGTATGTAGCATCGGGCATGCGGGGCCATCTTTGTTTGTACAAATGATGACCGTGCGGTGACCTTGACCTAATTTATGACACTGTCAACTTTGGAACGTTAGGCTTTTATATGAGAAAATGCTTAAACGATGGATTTCTCAGACACTATTTAAGTCTAAGGTACAATACTTGGTATACATGGTCAACTAAATGAGCAAATGAAGATATTATGTCACTAAAGGTCAACGTCATTCCGTCGGTCCATCCATTGTCAACATTTTCAAACATCTTCTTCTCTGAAACCACTGGGCTGATTGAAGCCAAATTTCATATGGCGTCTCAGTGGGGTGGAAAAACAAAAGTTCCTACCCGGGGTCTGGGTCACATGACCAAGATGGCTGCCACGCCCATATATGGTAAAACCCCTTCAAAAATCTCCTTCTCCAGAACCAAAAGGCCTATGACCTTGAAACTTGGTATGTAGCATTGGGCATGCGGGCCCATCATAGTTTATACAAATGATGACCTTGCGGTGACCTTGATCTAATTTATGACACTGTCAACTTTGGAATGTTAGGCTTTTATATGAGAAAATGCTTAAACGGTGTATTTCTCAGAAACTATTTAAGTCTAAGGTACAATACTTTGTATACATGGTCAACTGAATGAGCAAATGAAGATATTATGTCACTAAAGGTCAAGGTCATTCCGTCGGTCCATCCGTCGTCAACATTTTCTAACATTTTCTTCTCTGAAACCACTGGGTTGATTGAAGCCAAATTTCATATGGCGTCTCAGTGGGGTGGAAACACAAAAGTTCCTACCCGGGGTCTGGGTCACATGACCAAGATGGCCGCCACGCCCATATATGGTAAAACCCCTTCAAAAATCTCCTTCTCCAGAACCAAAAGGCCTATGACCTTGAAACTTGGTATGTAGCATTGGGCATGCGGGGCCATCATAGTTTGTACAAATGATGACCTTGCGGTGACCTTGACCTGATTTATGACACTGTCAACTTTGGAACGTTAAGCCTTTATATGAGAAAATGCTTAAACGGTGGATTTCTCAGAAACTATTTAAGTCTAAGGTACAATACTTGGTATACATGGTCAACTAAATGAGCAAATGAAGATATTATGTCACTAAAGGTCAAGGTCATTCCGTCGGTCCATCCATTGTCAATATTTTCTAACATTTTTTCTTTGAAACCACTGGGCCGATTGAAGCCAAATTTCATATGGAGTCTCAGTGGGGTGGAGAAACAAAAGTTCCTACCCGGGGTCTGAGTCACATGACCAAGATGGCCGCAACGCCCATATATGGTAAAAACACTTCAAAAATCTTCTTTTCCAGAACCAAAAAGCCCATGACCTTGAAACTTGGTACGTAGCATCGGGCATGCGGGCCCATCATAGTTTGTACAAATGATGACATTGCGTTGACCTTGACCTAATTTATGACACGGTCAACTTTAGAACGTTAGGCTTTTATTTGAGAAAATGCATAATCAGTGGATTTCTCAGGAACTAATTAAGTACAAGGTACAATATTTGGTATACATGGTCAACTAAATGAGCAAATGAAAATATTATGTCACTAAAGGTCAAGGTCATTCCGTCGGTCCATCCATTGTCAATATTTTCAAACATCTTCTTCTCTGAAACCACTGGGCCGATTGAAGCCAAATTTCTTATGCAGCCCAGTGGGGTGGGGGAACAAAAGTTCCTACCCCGGGTCTGGGTCACATGACCAAGATGGCTGCCACACCCATATATGGTAAAAACTCTTAAAAAATCTTCTTCTTCAGAACCAAAAGGCCTATGACCTTGAAACTTGGTATGTAGCATCGTGCATTCGGGCCCATCTTTGTTTGTACAAATGATGACCGTGCGATGACCTTGACCTAATTTATGACACGGTCAACTTCATTACCGTAGGCTTTTATATGGGAAAACGCCTAAACAGTGGATTTCTCAGAAACTGTTTAAGTATAAGGTACAATATTTGGTATATATGGTCAACTAAATGAACAGCTGAAGATATTATGTCACTAAAGGTCAAGGTCATTCTGTTAGCCCCTTCGTCGTCAAGATATTCAACCATCTTCTCCTCTGAAACCACTAGGCCGATTGAAGTCAAATTTTATATGGAGCCTTCCTAGGTTGGGGGAACGGAAGATTGTTGGGGGTATCTGGGTCACATGACCAAGATGGCCGCCACGCCCATATATGGTAAAAACACTTCAAAAGTCTTCTTCTCCAGAACCAAAAAGCCTATGACCTTGAAACTTGGTATGTAGCATTGAGCATGCAGGCCCATTATAGATTGTACAAATGATGACCGTGCAATGACCCTGACCTAATTTATGACACTGTCAACTTCGGTACCTTTCTCTTATATATGGGAAAAGGCCTAAAGAGTGGATTTCTCAGAAACTATTTAAGTATAAGGTACAATATTTGGTGTATATATGGTCAACTGAATGAGCAAATGAAGATATTATGTCACTAAAGGTCAAGGTCATTCCGTCGGTCCATCCGTCGTCAACATTTTCTAACATTTTCTTCTCTGAAACCACTGGGCCGATTGAAGCCAAATTTCATATGGAGTCTCAGTGGGGTGGAAAAACAAAAGTTCCTACCCGGGGTCTGGGTCACATGACCAAGATGGCCGCCATGTCCATTTATTGTAAAACCCCTTCAAAAATCTTCTTCTCCAGAACTAAAAGGCCTATGACCTTGAAACTTGGTATGTAGCATTTGAAAGTTGGGCCCATCATAATTTATACAGATCAGGACTGTGCATTGACTGTGACCTATTCTATGGCAAGGTCGAGTTTGATGCATTGGAAAATGCTGAAGCAGTGGATTTCTCAGAAACCATTCAAGTGTACGACATGCCCATATATAGTAAAACTCCTTCAAAAATCTACTTCTGCAGAACCAAAGGCACAAGGACCTCGTGGCATGGTATGTAGCATTGAGGACTCGGGCCCATCATAGTTTGTACAAATCATGACGGCGCATTGACCTTGACCTAATTTATGGCAAGGTCAACTTTGGTATGCTATGCTTTTATGTGGGAAAATGCTTAAACAGTTGATGTTAAGGAATTTTTTTAAGCCTAGATATGATAATTGGAAAATATGGTTAACTAAATGAATACATGAAGACAAGGTCATCAAAAGGTCATTTTTTGAACTTTGCTCAAGGTCACTGAGATTTTTAAATTAGAATATGCACACCTTTTAAGCTACTGGTTTCAAATTTGTAACAAATGAGCAAAATGACAAATTGTGTCTATTGACAGAAGGTGTCAGGTGAGCTACAGGACCATTGGTCCTCTGGTTTAAATAAAATGAGCCACATCATGTGACTTCCAACAATGTGACAATTTTATCCTGTGATATTCAGATCATCCTTCTCATTTATACAGGGTAATCGTAGACCTCACAGTTGGCTGTATGGCTTGGGTCACTTTCATATATGGCTGATGTGACAAACAAAGGCTCTGATCAGACTGCATTTATGTGCAGTCCTATCAGAGTATTTGCTTGTCACCAGTGCCACATTGTTGGAAATTAAATGATGCGGTTCAAATAATCTCGAACCAAATAAGAAAATCAGCCACATCTCAGATCTTAAATGTTCATTTTTGTGTCGTAAAGCACAGTTACCCCGCTCTAAATTCCTTTCTAAAAAAACAAATGTGGATTGTAACCCCTGATTGGACAATTTTTGACGGACTTATGGCCGTTGGTCACTTAGACCTTTAGTCCGAACTCCTGCCACATCTTTCATCAAATTGATATGAAATTTTACAGATTGTTTAGTTATGACCTGAAGATGTGCATGTGTTTTGGATTTTTGATTGACCAAGCTTTGAGAGAGTTGTGCCCCTTTTTGCGACTTTGGCATTTTTCAAACTTTTGAATTCTTTAATCTGGAGAGATAATTTTTGGTATTTATTAGTGTTTGATAAGATTATCATTCAGATCATAGTCGGTGATGATGGCACATTGTAGTACTAGCTTAAACCACCGAATGTCTCTGTCTAGAATTAACATAACATCATGTGAGACTCGCTCGATACTTTTTACAATGTATTTCTTTTTCATACTGACAAGTTACAATGCTACCTCTAAGGACGTTATATTGCAGTCAACGCGCTGATTCGGCGCTGCTAGCAGTGTTCAATTTTGTCGTCCCTGTTTTGCAAACCAGACTGTTAAAGATATCCATCCATAAAGAATAGCATCCCAACCCGAGCTACAACAAGACATCTAAGAAAACATGTTGTTTCGGCTAACACAAGGCCAGTAGCAACACTGCGATGTCAATTCAGGGTAGTGTTGGACCTGACCTGTGTCATCTTTATTTTTTTTTCTCTATCTCTCTTTCTTTTTTTTTTTTTTTTTTTTTTCTTTTTGCGATCAACGTGATTTTTGTAAAATAAATATCTTTTAAGGATTTGCAGCTTGTATCACTTTTTGAACTACGTTTTTGTCATATCCTGCTATACTTTGAGGGAGCCTCGGTTGCGCAAGATATTGAGACGACGCAAACTGCAGAAATGTAGCATTTGTAAATTCAAAACCCATCAACAGTCCTGAAGTATACCTTTGCAAATTACTGTACGCAGCTGGTATATTTTATATAATTCAAAAGATGGCATGTACTTTATGAGTACTCCCATGAATACAATGAGCCGCGACCCGACAAAACTAACAAAGTGGCATGTACGCCCAGCAAATACTCAGATCAGCTTGGGCGGCCGCCGAGTCTAATCAAAGTCTTCGCTTTGAGCTTAAAGGCTTGTTAAAGGTCTAAGCTAGCTCCATGCGGACAACGAATACTCTGATCAGACTGGGCAGATGGCCAGGCTGATCTGAGTCTTTGCTGGGTGCACATGCCATTTTGTTGGTTTTGTCGTATCACGACTCAAATCATCATGACACCCTGATATCTGATCCTTCGTCTAACTCAAAAGTAGTAAAGGTATTGTTAATGATAAATCGGGTAGGTAATGTGAACGTGAGCATTTGCCGTTAAAATATTTAATATTTTGCGTATGTCTAGGCCGTATACTGCGGCTTGTTCTTTTTTTGCAATTACCCAAAATATTGAAATAGCAATCTATTAATGCCAGAGTTCAATAAATGGTACATATGCAAACAATGCAGACCCACATCTTATGCAGCAGCATGAGTTAGGGGAGGGGTGGGGAGGGTGTGTGTGTCTCTGTGTGTGTCGGGGGGATGGCGGGGGAATTGCAGCCTGATGTGGATATAAAACTCTTGCTCAGATATTTTTGGCTCAGTAATTAGGTCCATTATGACTGTGGCATTTTTTTTTATTTTTATTTTGTTTTGTTTTGATTTTTGTTTTTATCCATAAAGGTGTATGGATGCACTGTTAGGGAAGCAACACTGTAATTTTAATGTTTGTCTCCATTTTTTAATCGGAGTTAAATGTTAAAGAAAACGATTTGCTCTATTAAAAGCTTTTTTTATTTCTTGCAAGGCAAACCCATTTTAGAAACTTTTCGTAGGCGTCGGAAGCGAACAAACGCTGAAAATCATGTTTTATTTCTTATATTTACACTTTATTTTTAGACCCTTTCTGTGCCGTTTCCGTGGTAATTTAATGTACATGTAGAACGTACAAAATATAGGTTGAAGAAACGTTATTAACGACCTATTTGGCCTTCACGTTAAATAACCGTCGCCAAGACGTGGCGTCAATCGAACGTTACGTGGACAAATCAAGAAGGTCGTTTACATTGACGTGAACGTCACATGATAAATGGTCGTTTATCGGTTTATGAAGCTAGTTGCTCTAAACGGTTTACCTAAGTGAAGTCAGTAGCAAGTGATTCCCCCCCCCCATTTTTATACCCCCGCAAACTGTGTTTGAGGGGGGTATACTGTTTTCACGTTGTCCTTCCATCCATCTTTCCGTCCGTCCGTCCGCAAATTTTGGTCCGATTTGTTTCAAATTTTGTCATGGATGCAGCATGTGAAAAGAGCTGATACGTAGTTTTCAGTTTTTTTGCGGATGGGTTTTAATGCTGAGTTATGTCCCTTTATATTTTTCGTAAAAAGGTTTGTTATCGCAACTCCTCCTAGACCGCTCGGCCGATTTTCTTGAAATCAAGTATTTGAACACATACTGGTATGAAGATGTGCATTAAGGTTTCCATTTTGAAATCTGACCCCTCTTATGTGAGTTATGCCCCTTTTTGATATTTTGGCCCTAAATTGGGGGGGGGGTGGTTGAGACGGTTTTTCTTTGATGTTATTCAAATTTGGTTCAGAGATGCATCTTAAGAAAAAAATTGACACGTGTTTTCCAGTTTTGCCCGGAAGTGTTTTCCTGCTGAGTTATGCCCCTTTGTATTTTTCGAAGAGAAAGTTTGTTATCGCAACTCCGCCTAGATGGTTTGACGGATTTTCTTGAAATTAAGTATATTGGTATGAAGATGTGCATTAGGGTCTTGATTTTAAATTCTGTCCCTTTTTGCCTGAGTTATGCCCCTTTTGGGTATTTTTTGCCCTATTTTATAATGTTTTTGCCATTTTTGCTCCGATTTTGGCACTAAATGTGTGTTTGTGTGTGTGTGTGGGGGGGGGGGGGGAGGGGGATTAGTCGGTTTTTCTTTGATGTTATTCAGAATTGGTTCAGAGATGCATCATAAGAAAATATTTGACACGTGTTTTCCAGTTTTGCCCGGAAGTGTTTTCCTGCTGAGTTATGCCCTTTGCATTTTTCTTATCGCAACTCCTCCTAGATGACGGAATTTTCTTGAAATTAAGTATGTGAACACATATTGGTATGAAAATGTGCATAAGGGTTTTGATTTTAAATTTTGCCCATTTTTGCCTGAGTTTTGCCCCTTTTTGGTATTTTTTGCCCTATTTTATAATGTTTTTGCCATTTTTGCTCCGATTTGTTTGAAATTATGTCCATGGATGCAGCATAAGAAAATGTTTGATACATATTTTTCAGTTTATCCTGGAAGGTTTTTATTCTGGAGTTATGTCCCTTTGTATTTTTTGTAGAAAAAGTTTGTTATCGCGACTTTTCCTAGATAGTTTGACGGATTTTCTTGAAAATTAAATATGTGAACACATATTGGTATGAAGAAGTTCATTAGGGCTTTGATTTTAAGTTTTGCCCCTTTTTGCCTGAGTTATGCCCCTTTTTGATATTTTTGGCCCTCTTTTAAAGGTTTTTTGCCTTTTTTGCATCAATTTTATTCAAATTTGGTTCTTAGATGCTGCATAAGAAAAGAGCTGATACGTATTGTTCAGTTTTTCTGGAAAGGTTTTCCTGCTGCGTTATGTCCCTTTGTAGCTTTCATAAGAAAAGTTTGTTATCGCTACTCCTCCAAGACCATTTGACGGATTTTCTTGAAATTAAGTAGGTGAACACATACTGGTATGAAGATGTGCATTAAGGTTTTGATTTAAAAATTTGACCCTTTATGCATGAGTAATGCCCCTTTTTTTATATGTTTTGCTCTATCTTGAAGGCTTTTTCGGCCATTTTCACTTCCATTTTATTCAGATTTGGTGCATAGATACTGGAGAAGGAATGAGTTGACACATATTGTTCAGTTTTTCTCAAAAAGGTTTACAGCTTTGTTATGCCCCTTTGTAGTCTTCAAAAACAAAGTTTGTTGTTCCTACTTCTCCTAAACCTTTTGACTGATATTAAGAATGTGAACATATACTGGTATATAGATGCGCACTTGCAGTTGTCGTGTAAATGTAAAACTTAGATGACAAAGTTACATAACTAACTGTTAAAGGCGGGGGGTATTTAGTAAGCCGTACTTACTGCCACTTCTAGTTTTATTCTTTATTTTTTTTTATTTATTTATTTATTTTTATTTTTTTTTTCGGGCGGGGGGGGGGGGGGGGGGGAGGGAGGGCGTGGGTGGGGGTAGGGGGGGAGGTGGTAGGCATTAAAGGGTTTGACTGTTCCCTTTTAGACAACAAGTACATCTGTCTTGAAGTACGGTTAGAATGAGTTCTTCCTTTTGTTCTTTGCCACGGAATTTTAGCTCCGCCCACTGGCTTCAACACTCGATGAGCGCTGAAAAAAAATAATAAAAACAAAATGCTTAAGAAACGCGTGAGACGATGACGTTGTTCAAGAATCGGTCTTTTGTATGGTCTGTGGTATCACACGCCACTTACTTAGACGATTTCTTACTGTCTTTGTGGTGTTACGTCATCAACGTTGGTTAGCAATCATCACTGCATTCGACGCTGTCGCACAAACTCTATTAGGGAGACGGCGATGACGTAATTTAACGTCACAAACTCTAGTTATTTCAAACCATGCACGTCGTTTGAGACTGTAAATAATAATTAACTCATAAAATTGTCTCGCAACGTCACTTTTTGAAATTCAATCTTTTCACTGACCTATAAAATCTGCATGTGTTTGGGATATTTTGCCGCGGATATCCAAATAAAGCTACATACCGACTTCAAACTTTTTAAATTCTATTTGATATTGTAAGTGGAATTTTTCTTTTGAAAACTGTATATATGAATTGAGTCATCTGTATTTAAGCAGTACTAAGAACATGAGGAGCACGTGCTGATTCCTGACCGATTGACCGATATCATATTCGTGATACGGACATAATCAGGTATCAAAATATATACATGTTGTGAAATTTTAGTGGACGTACCTGCACTTATTTTTGTGACATTCAAACTTGAAAGGTAGATTTTTTAAATCTCTTCAGAGTATTATAAGTAAAATCAAATCAGTTAACCTTATACAGGTAATGGACCTGTCCAAAATGTGAACTAAAAATTGTGTTTGTGAAACACTATGCCCCCAACCATATGCCTGCCACTAAAGGCGTCAAACATAAGTGTCTAGGCCTGAAAAGGAGACACCTTATTTTTTCAATAAAATATTTAACTCATTAAGAACTACTATTATACCGAAAATCAGCTTCCAACATCAAGCAATTCAGAAGTTGGAAAAATGCCCAATTCAACAAGGCTCATCATCAAATTTTTAAGGAATTCTCCAAAAAGTTAATCAGATAATCTACATGTCATATCCCCTCAGTGTTCCAAATATCAAGGCCATAGCTCAAACACTTTTTAGATATCTTGCTAACAAGGTATTCATCTCAGTTTTTAAAAAGGGACATAACTCAAAAAAGGAGTAAAACTTGGAAAAGAAAAACAATACAGGTCAACTACTTTTTCATGGGGAACTCACGTGTAAAATTTCAAAATCCTATGTCCAATGGTTCTATAGCCCACCAGCTGTATAAGTATCAATTATCAGAGGAAATAACTTCGTAATTAATGACTGCAAAGTAACCTAACCTTTACTAAAATATTTAACTCATCAAGAAATACTATTATACCGAAAGTCAGCTTCCTAGACCTAGCGGTTCAAAAGTTGAAAATGCCAAATTTAAACAAGGACCATAACCTCAAAATTTTACGAAATTCTCCCAAAAGTTGATCAGGTAATCTACTCCTCATACCGGATCAGTGTTTCAAATATCAAGGCCATAGCTAAAATACTGCATGAGATATCTTGCTAACAAGATATTCATTTCATTTCTTGAAAAGGGGCATAACTCGGAAAAAATACGGGTCTGCTATTTTTTCATGAGGAATTCACATATGAAATTTCAAGACTCTAGCATGCACTGTTTTAAAGTAAGTGGAGGCATTAAAAAGCGTGACGAACGGAGGGACGGACAAGCCGAAAGCAATATGCCCCAACAACTTTTTGCAAAATTGGGGACATATAAAGAATTTACAGGACAGTAATGGCTGAAGCAATATCCAACGGATGACTTCTGAAAACATGCCAAAGTCTGAAGATGAACATGTATTGTTTTCATAATTTCTGCTGCGCATGTGTTATGTAAGCAACACGAACGTCCAAATAGCGAAAAAAGTTCATCAATAAAGCATATGCTGAAACTTCAACAAAATATCACATATGCTGAAACTTGCGACAGAAAATCTCTTGCAGTCATAGCATGAGATATTTAATTTTACTAAATTTAGAGAGAGAGAGAGAGAGAGAGAGAGAGAGAGAGAGAGAGAGAGGGGGGGGGGTGGAGAGATGATAATAGTTAACACTACATAGAGGATATTTGACTTTTTCAGTGTAAGATCGATTTTTATTTCACCGAATGAACACCAAAAGCCGTATTTTCACGAGTGGCGAAGCCACGAGTGAAAATACCACTTTTGGTGTTCATGAGTGAAATAAAAATTCATCTTACACTAAGAAAGTAAAATTTTCTATTTCTTTTATGCTTGAAAATCGCAATAATTCTGTTTATTCAAGAGCGTCAGCCAACACGACAGAAACACAACTTTTTTTCTAGCCGTTTTGCGTCAAATTTGATGCTTCCTGCGTGTTTATTGGGTAGGATATTGGTTGTAAACAAAGTTTGCAACTGAAAAATAGCTTCAAAATATCATTTTGATGAATAGATCTCATAAAAATTGCCAAGAAAGAATGCCTACTGGAGCCTTAGGCGGCCTGACGTCGCGTGCAGTAACAATGTTACGTTGGCGCATTAAGTGACGTCATTAACGTCATAATGACGTGCAAACATGCGTGACGTACTTATTGTCAAGTCAGACAAGATTTATACAATTAATCAACAAAAAATTTGAGCCTATTTCACAAACGAAACCTATTTCTGAAACAGTGAAATCGAAAGTGATAATTTCACTGTTTGAAACAGTGAGATTATCAGTTTCGACTTCACCGAGAAATCTCTATAATTCATTGAAAAGCATAAAAGAAAAGACATTAGTGTTAAATATTGTCTCCCTCGTTTATTTCATGTTTTTAGAAACAAATATTTTAACAAAATTTCGTTGGACAATATGAAATAGTCTTATAATTAACCGTAAAAGTTTTGAGAAAATGCATGTTTATTCGATAAATATGGAATGAAAAATAATCTGCAAATTAAAATGCAAATTACCAATTTCCTCGCGGCCTGTCAGAATATCGATTTTGACCACGTGTGTCATGTGGTCATGTTCAGGTATTTTTCTTATTCGTGCACGTGATTGTGACGTATGAATAAATTATTTTTGTCCAATAATGCGATTTCAGCCGCGGTCCGCGATTGTATAAAAATTATATTATTTTTTGTTTAAAGTCACTTTTATCAGATATTATTATCTAAACTCTAATTCAAATGTATAGTTAGACCATGTCGAAGGTATTGCATGAAATATTTCATCAAATCATTTTTGTTATTATTATAAAGGGAGTAAATCTTTAATAAGGAATATTATGAAATTATAAATTTATAAAAGTATTAAGCCAGGAAAAGACAGTCTGAAAATGATGTCATACTTATGCGTTGGGGTACCAAGTGTTATGTATAACATTAAAAAAATGAGAAAGAAGCCCAGACGTGAGAGGAATCTGTCTACAAAAAGCACCGCTCCTGTTCAAAGACGGTTTTACAAGACAACCAGCTTACCTATTTTAAATGGAAGAGAACTGTTCCTATTGAGCTGATCAATGTACCACCGCGTGGCTTCCAGAATCATAACAGAATCTATGTCTATTTCTCCACAGTCGTTACCGTCCTTTTTCTCAATTTCAAACAGTCCAACAATGGTAAGGTCTCCATCAACCCTGGCAACATCTTCACATTTCGACATTGATAGAAACACAAGAAGCACAAAAATCTCCAAGAGTAATGACCATGTTTTAAATGTACATTGCTGAGCAGACTTTTCAGCCATGTTTGAAAGTAGTACTTCTGCGATTTTAGTTATTTTGATATGTTATTCATTTTGAGATAACATTTGAATTATTTTTTGTTCAAAGTATATATATATATGACAAAGCTCTTCTAGGTTTATAAATGTTTTTGTTTTTTTTTGCAAAATTATAATAACAAATCCAAATGCAATTTTAGTTTTTGTCCCAAAAGCACTTTAATAGAACCGGTTTTCGTGCGTAGGAGCGAGAAACCTAGAATAGTCGCCTCTAGAAACGAAAACGTGTTTTTTTTTTTTTTCCAAAATAAAAATTAACATTTCGTTCAGTCTGACTGTCACGTGTGTTGCGGATTCGCAGGAAAGTCTATCTTCAGTCACAGCGGAATTGCGCTTGCCCGGACCAGTTTACGCACATGCACAATTTGATCAGGCCACACGTACCTTTTTTGAAAACAACAGTTAACCAACATCGAGTTAAAGTGTGGGCGAACAGAGCAAGTCCTGGTCAGATTGTACAACACCTTAAGGCATCGCGCTGGTCTCATATGGTAACTCACAGTAATACATAGGACATGCTGAGTACATCACACCGCTTGCGAAAACTTGCCCCGCAGCTTGTACGAACAGAGACGACTCACGACACACGGATGTGCAGTTTAATCAGAGTCACCTCTATTCTTCTAAACAGTCTATCATTGATCCACCAAAAGCCGTCAACAAATCTATTCGGTTGCGCATGCTGATCTGAGTCTTGGTTTTTTTTTTTACACTGGCTGTGATCCCCACTTTCTTTTCGAACTGCACGATGTCATAAATAATAATCAACCGGTTAGTGTCGCATAAAATGGGACATTAAAAGCTGTATACCGGTTAGCATACACTCAGTATTCAAATCAGCAATATTAGCCTGCGCATTTGCAAATTTTACTTGCCGCTTTCATGTGCGACATGGAACTTATGATCAAACTGCTCGGATGCGCTCGCTGCATCGGAGGTTTTCCTGTTCAACCGCACGGTTCCTTTTTCACTCGCCGTCAATCAAATGTTTGGATTTGAAAAGAAGCTTTACGAACCGAACCGGTTAAGGGACACCAAGTCAGGAAGAAACATATTAGATTACATAATTAGATGGCTGATCTTTATACTTATTATTCTTTCAATAAGTTTTACCTAGTGTCCGAAAAAAGGAACAAAGGCAAACAGTGTAGTCCCGGATCAGACGCCGCAACACGCGGCGTCTGATCAGGGACAGTACTATTTGCATAAAACAAATGGGTATTTCTTTTAAAAGTGAAATACAAATGATAAAAATAACCATCAGAGGAGATGGCAAATCCCCCGACCGAAGGACCCTTGCGCTTTGGTAAACAGGGTGCACTTCAAAACACATATAAGTAATATATTGTCATCCTTTTATGCTTCTGATTGACATTATCTGTTTAACAGATTCATGATTATCTAACACTCAGACCAAAACAGTGTGCCAGACCGCTAAAAAGAAGTAAAATCTCAAACAGCCATCATGTAGACAATGTATAGCATATGATACACTCAACATTTCAAAATGTGTGAATAACTTCTAAAGTACAAGCCCTACAAATCTAATTTTGAGTTCTCTAATAAGTGAATTTGGACAAAGAATCCAAATCTGAAAAAATGGGGGTGGGGGAGGGGGTGGGGTACGGAGGGGAGTTAGGAACAGAATAATATATCAGTGCATGATCAATAACATTCTAAAAGTCATATGGGTATTAAAATTGTGGACCAAGCCAGGGTTATACAGATATAAAGCAAAGACAGCTAACTGCAGCTAAAACTTCCAAATAGAAACAGCTCGGAGAATATGAATGACCGAGTTGTCATTCATGTATCAGAGAAATCAAAGAGTATTCAAATTATGAAGCAAATGAAAAACGAAAAATCACAGCAAAAACCATCAAGGGGTATTAACTCTAAAAGTAAAAGAGCAAGAGTTGTCATTCTTGTTCGTGACACATTGTCATGACCTGTTCTACATATGCGTGAAGTATCATGAAAATATTTAAAGAGATGTTCAAGTTATAGAGCGGACACGAAATCACAACTGAAAGCATCAAGCGAAATTATTCAAAAAGTAAGAAAGCAACAGTTGTTACTCTTGATCGCAACACATCGTCATGACATGTTCTACATATCTGTGAAGTATCATGAAAATATTTCAAAAGGTATTCAAGTTATAGAGCGGATACGAAATTACACTTAAACAGTCAAGGAGAAATAACTCAAAAAGTAAGAAAGCAAGAGTTTTCATTCTTGTTCGCGACACATTGCCATGACCTGTTCTACATATCTGTAAAGTCTCATGAAAATATTTTAAAGGGTATTTAAGATACAGAGCGGACACGAATCTGCCAAAAAATCAGCAAAGGGGATATAACTCAAAAAGTACATTAGCAAGAGTTACCACTCTTGTACGCGACACATTTTCATGACCTGGTCTACACAACTGTGAAGTTTCAGAAAAAAATATTTCCAAGTGTATTCAAGATATCGAGCAGACAGAAAACTGTTTACGGACGGGTAGACGGACGGACGGACGCCAGGCTCATCGCTATATCCCCCGAACCTTTCGGTCGGGGGTAAAAATAAACTAAACCAGACATCCCTTAATTGACAAATGGACTCATCTATTTGATTTAAGGATAGAATAGTCCACTGGCAAAAGTGGGTTAACATTATCAGCATATCCTTCATTTCGTGTTTATATATTTTGCGAGTAAAATAAAAATAAGACACAAAAATGTTTACCATTCATTGAGTTTATTCAATTTTTAAACGAGCCTGATACAAGTATACCTATCTAGAGTATATCTCCTATTCAACGCCCTGGATTATTTGCTATTTACGAAAGCAGGGCGTTATTTAAAGCCTAAAGAGAAATAAATCAGCATGTGCCAAAATACTTCTAAAAACAACATTTAGGTGAAATGTTATGCTATAAGATGAATTATCATAATGACGTCGCATCTGGGAGTATAATAAAGCCATGCATTAAAGAACGATAATCAACTAGTGGATTAAATATGCAAATTACGTCGAAACGTTGTCCGTCGACGCCCATAAAAACGTCACGTTTTCTAATGGTGAAATCCTGACGTTTTAGTGCAAAATGTTAATACAATGCGATTTTAGTGTCATATGATAAACAGAATCTGGCATTCGTGCTCATGTATTATTGAATTTATTAAACTCGTTGGGGAATTTACTAAACTCGTTTAATAATTCAATAATACATGAGCACTCATGCAAGATCCTGTATGTAATTCTACTAGTTTCCTTTTTTGCTTCTATTCTAAAGAGTTGCATAAGAAGAGAACTTGCTTTTCTAGGAGAAAATTTATTTCATTGAAGAGTGGACTCCATTTGGAAGACTGCTTCCTACAGAGAAAGAAATAGGAATTCATGTTGTTCTTCTTGTAAAACTGATAGAAAGACGGAGGTTGGCGGGTCAATATAACATTATTTTCGAAAAAGAGGCGAGTGGGGTGGGGGCGTTTATTAGGATTAATACGGTAGGTACTACCACTCCGAACATGCAAGCTAAACAACGTTATCGAATCACAAATATCATTGTTCACGATAAAATGGAAGTTAGTAACACACACACACACACACACACACACACACACACACACACACACACACACACACACAACGAGTCATTTATGCTGCAGATAAGAAATGGTAACAGGGATAATTCAGGAATATTTTTGTATATCTCCATAGAAACATAGTTTGTGTCCCCTCATTAGAACTGTCTCACCGAATCTAATGAGGGGTCACAGCATTGTGAGACCGCAATATTCACAGAACGCATTTTTCACATGTGTGAAAAATGCGTTCGCATTTTTCAAACGTGTGACAAATTCGGTCGCATATTTCACAGAGTTCGAACGCATTTTTCACATATCTGTGAAATTTGCGTGCGATATGTACCATGAAAACGTAATTTTCCAAACGCATGCAACACCCCTAAAATATGACGAAATATCACAAAAACGCATTTTTCACTTCTTGACATTTTTATACCCCTGAAATTATGAAAGTTATAGTGGACGAAAAAACGGTACAGTAAACAAAAAAGAACACTAGCTCTTCCGCGCAGAAGGACGCAGGTTCCAGTCGCCCGCCGGATCAACGACTGAAAAATTCACTCTGTCTTCCTAGCAGTAAATGGGTACCTGTTTCGAATCAGGGAAGGTTAAAGGCTACGAAAGGAGAGGGGTAGGCTCCATTTTTCATAACCTGTGCCTAAGACACTGTAGACTCAAACAACTGCTGTCTCTACGGCCACAAGAATATGGAAAACCTTTACCTTGTTTGTTTTAATTCACATGTATGCTGATGAGGTAAGCTGTGGTGCACAGCTTCTAGTGCTAACTGTTGGGCAGTGCCATAATCCAGCGGGAGGAGACCTTGCGGTATTCCTGTGGAATGTTAGGTATTTCCAATACAAAAGTTTGGAAGGTAGCTTCTTCGTAACGGTTCCCTATGCTGCATCAAGGTTAAAGGTATTGGTATATTCAGTTGCGTGTTGGTATATGGTTCCATGGGGGCAATCTATATCTGGGTAGAAATAGGAGGGAAGACATATTGTTTTCCTATACTTGTCTACCTGTCTGTCCGTCACAAATCGTGTTGCTTCATAACTTTATAAGGTAGTTTGAGGAAACTTGGTACAAATATAAAACATAACGAACGGGCGGACGAACGGATGAGCCAAAATCAACATGTTCCCACAAATTATTTCGAAACTGGGGGCACGGTTTGTTTTCACCAGTGAGTAACCAGGTAATAAAATATAGGATGCAATTAAGAATAAACCTCAAATGCTTTTCCCGGGATTCTATCACATCTAGACCCAAACAAAGTCAAACCCAGGTCCAACTGGATATCATGTCTAAGTCAAACTCTGGTTTTTCGCCCCATGTTAAAAATATTCAAGCATTATTGCATGATTTATCTTCCCTTTTACCAGCAAATAATAATAAAGTAAAAAAGGAAGGTGTCTGACTTGCCATAAGGTCAATTATACTAGTAGACTTCATCGGCAATTGTGGGGACACATAATTTCGACATTATCGGTCGGATCTGAATAGTTTTCAGTTTGCCTAAGATAAAATGCCTTTTTTAGTTATATTTGCCTTTTTTAGTTATTCGCAAGTTTCAAGAAGATTGACTGGTCAAAAGCATCTCTCAACTACAACTTGCCATAGCAACCAAAATCTCAAGCAACTGTCTTAAAGGACATGTCATCGTTCCCCAGCCTTGTGAACGCTATATGAGCCGCGACACGAGAAAACCAACAAAGTGGTTGTGCACCCAGCGCAGACTTAGATCAGCCTGGGCACCTGCCCAGTCTGATCAGAGTCTTCCCTAAGCGCTTACTGGGTATCTCAAAGTCTAAGCTACCTTCACGCGGACAGCGAAGACGCTGATCAGACTGTGCGGATGCCCAGACTGATCTGAGTCTGCGCTGGGCGCACAACCACTTTATTGGTTTTCTCGTGTCGCGGCTCGATATTATATGAAATTTGATTGAGATTGACCCAGACGCTTAAAGAGATATAATAGCTCAAGTTGTTGACAGACGACGTCAGGCGACGGACAACGGACAGCGGGGACTGCTTTTCCTATAAACTCCCCAAGAGCCGAAGGCTGACTGCAGTTGGGGCTCAAACTCATAGTTGTAGTTGGAAAGGAATAACAAAACATTCATTTTCAAGCTTCCCTTGCCGTATCTGTGAAAAATGCGTTTCTATTAAAAATCGCATTAAAATCCGAACGCATTTGTCACACTGGCAAAATGTGAAGAATCCGACCGTATTCATCATACACGTGTGAAAAATGCGTTCTGTGAATATTGCGGTCTCTCACAGCATGTTTTCCTTGAGAGATAGGAAAAAATATTTCTGAATTATCCCTTTTGCCCCTTCTTGTCTGGAGCTCTGAACGGTCAGTGGAATAAGATTTCACTGACCTGGTACTACACACATAGTCCATGCCTTCTCTGACTAACAACTTTTCATTGGCGCCTTTAGCGTCAGAGAAACTCCCAAAATAGGAGTACTCGTATTCCAGCCGTATTATGTTGTTTTCCTTTGTATAACAACCATATTTAACAGGAGCACAGTAATTCCATTTTTTAATTGTAGCAGAAATGGTAAGATAAACTTGAAGCTGCAATATAAGCGTAAATTTGGCGACATGACTGATACTGACCAATCGAAACTCCATTTTTTGAAACGCTTAATTTTGTAACATGTATTTTGGTTCATACAGGTAAATAAATATGTTCAGACGTTTAATAGATAAAAAAATGTGCTTTCATGGGATATAATATAAATGCCACAATTGTGCGGTATTTCAGAAAATTACTTTCATATAAGCGTTTCGCTTACCGTCAGATCCTGTACCATATTGTATACTGTACTGTTTTGTAATCATGAAGTTTGATTCAAATAAAATATTGTATAAACTGACTGTGCGGTAGCAACGGGATTTTCAGTGCTTACGTTCTCTGACGCGAAAACCCGACGATAAAAACAAAATATATCAATGGCTTCTTAAAGTCAGAGAAAGCTAGTATTACTACACACACACACACATACATACATACACACACATATACACACGAAAAAAATGCTGAACAAAATGAAATCAAACAGAACCATTTCCAGACCACAAAAACTATGATCATACAACATAGGCAATTCTAATGCACGAACGTATTAGTGGAGTTGCTTATGTCACAAAAATATGCTCCCGTGTCCACTTTTTGTTAATCACGGTTTATATACATCAAAATGTTTGTCAATCTAAGTAGAGTCAGAAAATGGTTCCTGCGAATTTTTTCATGACCTTTATAAAGTCAAGGTCAAGGTCAAATGCACGGCACTATAATTTGTCACCTTCATTTCATTTCTCTCCATTTTAAGACATTAATGTCGTGTATCAAAGGCGTAAATGAATTTTGTTTTATGAAAATTATCATTGGATGGACGAAATCAGGAAAACAATAAGCAAAATTGATTTTGGAGAGCTTTAGCGAGCATTTTACGGGTATTTGCAGTACTTTTTCCACATAAATACAATAAAAAATAGAGCTTTATATAGACTGGGTTGACAAAACATTCAGTTACAGACTTCGTATGGTATTATATAGCAATCTCTTAAATTATGAAAAATAGGGTTGGGCCCTAACGAACACAGTTGTTGCCATGGCAACCAATATTTTCGACCAGCAAACCTTATATCGAATCGGATTTCTATATTCGCAATGCGCTAGCTGATTCATTTTATGGTCAACCGTTCGAGATGGAGAAATAATATGCAGAAGGCCCATAGGCTGGTAACGCTAAACACCTTTTTTTATTTTTGTAGGTAAGTGGAAAACCGTAGGTCGAATGGTCACACTAAACACCGTATAAACTGATATCGTAGGTGTAAGATTTCGACGAAAGTCTAGGGTACATGAAAGCTTGCTGTACATTTCTGTTTTCTGTTTTAAAGCAATACTAGCGTAGTGTAAGAGATTCACAAGCTGGTAAATATAAGAAACGAGGACTGAGCTTGCACAGAAATCATCTTGCCAACTAGGAAACAGCTTTTATAGCCCAAGTCGAGAATACCAAGTAATTAAATATGACTAAGATATCTCGCCATGCTATTATTTCTATTTTTCTAACTCAATAAAATAATTTATACATTATATACCTAATCCCCTATTCTACCAGCCGACTGTTTCAGTTTTGAGGCTTATTTCTTCAATCTGTAATAGCTGTATTGTCAATGTTCAGATCCTCGACATGTTGGTATAAAAAGATAACAGATAAAGACCTATTATCCTGCAAGTAATTGTTTCCAAATTATTAGCAAGGTGCACTAATTTCATTTCTCTACGGAGATATTATATCTATAATTTCTAAAAGAGAACGTTTTGAATATATACCAATGTCTACGCTTAATACATAATGAGTCGTAAACTTACAAGCATCGAAGTCGCGAAATTAAAAATAGGGAGTATGATGACATGGAGGATTCTAGAATTACGTGTACTGCTCCTACATAATTAACTGCCCTGATATCAGACATATCGGTATGGTGTAATGTGATATGTTGCAAGGTTTAGAAAAGCCTCGAAAACTTGTGCCAGATCGCACAAAACACACGATAAATCGATATGGAAGCTATGATATCTCTATATAAGAAAGACTCAAGAAGCGGACAAAAAGAGAGAAAAAAATCTGATTTGGAATACTCATGCTGACAAAAGAGTTAAACATGCATTACGCTCTATGCAGTTCAGGATCACATTCATTATCAAGATAAATGTGTCGAACCCCCACCAGCTGTCCCAGAAAAATATATTCTACCGCACAGGTCGTTGATAAAAAGCTTTGAAAATCAAGTAATTTTTTCATGGTACAATAGAAAGGTAACAGTTCGATACATTTCCTTTTACAGATGGGGTAATATACCATCCCGGCAGAATGGGAAGGGGGTGGGAGGAGGTAAGGCAGTGGATAGACAACCACCTGTGATCTGGTTCATATCATGTTTGTGATTGATTAACTTTTTTCTTAAGACATGAACGTATGTTATAGCGATAATATTTTTTTGCGACACGACAAAACCAACAAAGTGGCATTTGCGCCCAGCTCGACTCTGATCCACCTGGGAATCTGCTCAGTCTGATCAGAGACTTCGCTGTCGGCATGGAGCTAGCCTAGACCCTGAGCTACCCTTCAAGCGCACAGCAAAGGCTCTGGTCAGACTGGGCGGATGCCCAAGTTGATCTGAGTCTTTGCTGGGTGCACATGCCACTTTGTTGGTTTCGTCGTGTCGCGGCTCACATATGCTAAAAGTGAAATCGTTACATGCGAGTACAGATGTATAACTAGTTTGATGAGCATAAAGATCTGTTGTTTAGTATTCATTCATAAGCTTCAAGTCAGTCAAGAGTTGGTTGCTGAGGATTCAAACTGGTTGCTCAAGTCTAATACAAAACACGTTTTTTTTTCTGCAAGAGAATTAAAATTGCTGTACTTCAAACATTGCAATCTAGTTCATTGCACATATAGGATGTTCTGTTTGAAATTCAGTTAAGGTTTGAGCGCTGTTTAAATTTAGTCGCTTAAGGCACATATTGGAAGCTGTTGGTGGATACAAAGAGGTTTTCAAGGTATTTTTTTTTAACTCTATCGACTTTATTTTGTCTACATAATTTGTAGGGCATAAAAGATAATCTTAGTGTAACATGGTCAAATCAGAGTTCGTTGCTAGGGGCTCCAACCGGTTGCTAAGGACACATGTATCAACAGATTGTAGAAGTCCGACAGTTCCTTACAACACTGTCTTCATATTTTATTTCAGGTAGAATATATTCCGGATGGATTTCAGTAAACAGTCTCGAATTCGCTAATAGTTAGTTGCTAAGACTGGTTGCTAAGGATGCTAAGGATAAATGTATAAATAATTGTTCTAGATCAAGTGTATATTAAATAGCTTTTTTTTCAACAAATTGTTTAAGTCCAATACTTACGCTTCAAAAGTATATACAACAGTTAATATAATACATTGTAAATAGAAGATGATTTGTTTGGAATTCTCTCAATAGCTCTAAATCTGTTAGAAAGTGGTTGTCAAGTGCTTAAATCAGTTGCTAAGGACAAATATATACCCATGTTGTGTCAATGATTTTTCAAAGTCAGCCGGCAATGCTTCAAATTGTCTTCAAAGTTTATTGCACATAAAAGATATCCCTTATAAAGTTCAGTACAATGTCTAAAATTTGTTAAGAGAAAGTTGCTAAGTGCTAAGGGTCGTTGCTATGGACAAAATATACGCCTCTTTTTCAACAATTTGTTATAGTCTGTAACTGGTTTGATAAACATAACTTACAGTTATCTATATGATCATTGATTATAGAAGATATTTTATTTGTAATAAACTAAAAAAATCAAAATTTGTTACAAGGTGGTTGCTATGGGCTCAAACTGGTTGCTAAGGACAGAAAGATACCCATATGTTTCAACAGATTTTCAAAGTCAGACAGCTGTGCTTTAAATATTACTTCCAATTGTCTTCGTAGTTTGTTGCTCATAACAGATATCCAGAATGAAAGTAAATCAAAAGTCTATTATCTGTTGATAGGAAGTTGCTAAGGACTAAAATTGGTTGCTAAGGACAAATGTATAGACTGGTTTGTCAACAGTTTGTTAAAATCCATTACTTGTTTATTAAATATAACTAATAATTGTCTGCATAATGCATTGATAATAGAAGATATCTCATTTGGAAATAAGTAAAATTAATCCAAATTTATTACAAGGTGGTTGCAAAGGGCTCAAGCTGGTTGCTAAGGACACATAGATACCTACATGTTTCAACAAATTTTCAAAGTAAGACAGCTGTGCTTTAAATATTACTTTCAATTGTCTTTATAGTTTGTTGCTCATAACAGATATCCAGAATGAAAGATAATCTAAAGTCTAGAATCTGTTGATTGAAAGTTGCTAAGGACTGAAACTGGTTGCTAAGGACAAACGTATACGCAGGTTTTCAACACATTGTTAATTTTCATAACTTGTTTGTTAAATATTACTTACAATTGTCTGCATAACACATTGCAAATAACTATATCTCATTTGGAATTCAATCAAAAGTTCCAAAATTGTTACAAAAGATGGTTGCTATGGGCTGAAACTGGTTGCTAAGACAAATATAAATGTATCTTTTCAACCAATTGAAAATCTATTAGCTGTCCTTTAAATATTTACAACAGTTTTTATCATGATTTATTACACATAATAGCTATTCTTCGTGGAATGAAGTCAAAGGTTTCAAATCTGTTAAAGGTTGGTTGCCAAGGGCTTAAACTGGTTGCTAAGAATAAAGATATACACATTTCCTTCTTAAAAAATTACAGAAGTCTAACATCTATGCTCAAAACAAACCGTTTCGCATATAACAATCAAGATTTACTGCCTCAAAACCCACCAGGTTTGCACAACAAACTCCAATGCTGATCTTTAAAATGCCCAGTTTTTAGAAATATGCTTGCATAAATCAGATGCCATGGCAACGGATTTGATAATTAAGATATGATGTTGAATACAATGGCCTGCTAAACTCTTTTAACCGTAAGAATGATCTGAGAAATGTATATCCAATTCGCGTTTAACGAAACAATCATAGTGTTTATATCTATGTATTTTCTTTCAACCTTTAATGAAATGACCTTGACCTTGCCACACTAGCGGTCAAAGACAATTGTAAAATGAATTTTTAATTACAAACATTTATTTTCTTTCGATAATACCAAGATTTATTCCCATATCTTACACTGTGCCCACCATAAATCACGATTTTTAGAGTTTTCCTTTCTATTTTGAAGCGTTGACCTTTGACCTTTGACCTTGACCTTGAAAAGTGATAGAAAAAATTCGCAGGAACCATTTTTGAAAACTACTTGTCAAAACAAACATTTTGGTATATAACATTCCGGATTAACAAAAAGTGGACACGGGATTACATAAGCAACTCCACTATATGTAACGCGACGTCTGATTAGATAACGTCAAAAATTTGCTACAGTATATCCTGCGATATACTGTCGGAAACCAGACGTCATCACGTCACGTCGCTTCACATTGGCTGGCGTCTGCTTTTACGTCGCTAACAGCGT
Source organism: Ctena decussata (assembly GCA_963989385.1). Lineage (NCBI taxonomy): Eukaryota > Metazoa > Mollusca > Bivalvia > Lucinida > Lucinidae > Ctena > Ctena decussata. The sequence goes on from OZ022504.1 coordinate 57,755,613, forward strand.
TTGCTATGGGTGCAAAGTAGCACACTTATGAAGGTGAAGATGTGAAAAGTACATTAGAATGGGGATAACTGTATTGAAAATTGTCATTTGGGGGAGGTAAATCGTCGGTTTTATGGTCGCCGTAATACGAAATTCCGACCATAAAACCGACGATTTACCTCCCCAAATGACAAAGGACGAGGTGCAATAAGGGCCGATTTTGGCCCCATGTAAGAAATGAATTTTGTTGTCATAAAAAATTAGTTAGGTAACTCTGATTAAAAGAAGTATAATTTTTATTCCTGTACTGATGCTCATTTCTGAGAAAATCTGTCATTTGTAATGTGTGGTAGCAAGCAGGAAATTTGGGTAAAAAAAAAGGAGTGGGGAAGAATTTATTAGCGGTTTTTTCCTCTGGGCTACGCATCGAGTATTTATGAAGTTAAACTATGACAATATTAATTAGTGTTTATGCTCGTGCATATTTTACAATGATGACGTCAGACTACTGAGTACTAAAGGGCAATAACTCAGCCTTTTACAACTAAAATACACACAGAAATAGTCAAAGTAACACAATTGTAAATCAAATATAAAAACTTTTGTAGCATATAAAAGATAAATGTTTAAATTATTATAGGATGTATGACTGTAATAATTACCGAAAAAAAGTAATAATATAAGCGTGGTATATTTGTTGTTGCCATGGCAACAACTTCTAATTACACATTTTCAAAGCATTTAATTAACTTTATTTTTGCAGTATTTCATGCTGGATTTTCTTGATTTGATTTGTAACATCTATTATTGGAAGTATTTAAAAAATATATAATTTACATAATATCTAAAGCGCGTTATGGTTGCCGTTGCCATGGTAACAACCTCAAAACTTTCACAAGTCTAAAACATTTTTAACGTATTTCGCAGTATTTCTGCATTTTATTCTTTATTTGACTTGTTTAAACTGTTATATGATGTTTACATGTGATAGTCACAGATATGTTTTAATATATTAACGTGTTATGATTGACGTTGCCATGGCAACAACTTTCCCTTTGATGTTGGGGATAGGGTTTAGGATCTGATTCAGTCAGTTCCTTAAGTGTAGTTACTCTTTAAATTTTCAATCTTACTCATTTTTTTAGATTATTATTTTTTTAGCCGGGCCGCTTAGCGGAATCGGTAGGGTACCTGACTCATAAGTCAGAGGTCCTGGGTTCGAAACCCGGTCTGGCCACATACTTTCGTTTCTCCTTCCGCTGATTCAAGAAGGACAGTTGTCAGTTACTGGCGAAGTATGTGCACTTAGAACTGGTTAACCGCTTAGGAGGTCTAAGCCTGCCCAGAAATAGTGTGGTTAGTTTAACTGACCGTCCCGACATGACCATAGTTGTTTACCGTGGACGTTAAGCAATAAATGATAAATCAATCAATTTTGTTTTAGTATTTTGTTATGTTTATGCCACAAAATTTTTAATTCACTTGGGAATACCTTAATACCTTAATTAATACACTGCTGAGGCCATTAATGGGATAAGATTGAACGAATTAACAAAAAAAAAAAAAAAAAAAATAATATATTGATATTAAGTTCTTATAGCTTTTGCAAACCGACCCTCATCAAAAATGGATACTGGATACTTACCTATTCTAATTTTGATGATATTTGTCAGCTACATTTTTAGAATAGATCCAACAAGGCAATCCATTATTAGTGTCCTACAAATATTCGACTAGATTAGGGTGTATTATTGTTATTCATCCATCAGCAACACCGTCTTTCTGTCCATTTGTCCGTCCATAAAACCTAGATCATGAGATAACAAGGCAACTGCTTGGTTGCCTGCTCAGTGTGTAAACAAGCAGGGTTTTGTCCATTTTCCCCTCTGTTTTCTCGGTCGTCTATGAACCGGCCAGAACGTAGGTTGTCATGGCAACCTGAAGTTACCATTGCTCTACTTTGAGAGAATGATAGCCCACTGATAGATTGAATAGTACCCGAGCAGGTATTCCGAAAATGGATAAAATGATTGATTGTGTTGTCAATAATGACAGACAACTTGCATAAATATACTGTATGGTTTAACATTGCTTAATACGTGTTGTATTGACTGAGGCCCTGCACACTTCGCTTACTTGTTTCCCTCAGGTAAGTTACCAACTTGAACACCTCTGTGACATGTTTTCTCTACAGACTTCTGTGATTAAACGCCCGCGCCCACATGGTTCATATGGGTCCGCGCATGTTCACATTCGCACGTATATCGAAGTAGGGAAGAAGAAAGCAGCATTAGAAGAGAGATGGGCTCCGCCTTTCATGCTGTGCCCAAGATAGAGTGGGCCTGTTACCGCCACTGCTCCTGCGGCCACTAGGCTATGAGAAACCTTTACCTTTTTCACTCCTCTGTGCAACTTATGTGCAGAAACGAACTTAAGACTCTGATCTGCCTGTAGTTACGGGCAGTTCATTCAGACTAGACCCTTCACTTTCGATGACTACATGCGTTACTTTGGACGGGACTGCTTGAATGAATAAGCTCATCTCAGCTTTCGCTTTCCACATATGCTGCTTGGTGCTTTTTCTCAAACTCAACTTCAAACGAAAAAAAAATCACATTCGCCCAAGCATAGCCTAAGTATATTTGATTATCCTCGGTAAGTCCTGATCACCATAAATTCTATTTTCTTTTGTACCACCCTGCTAAAACGGGGCAATTTGGGAAATTTGCACCAACACGAGCAAATTTTTCCTTTCAAAGTAGAAACATTTTGGATGTTTATTATTGTTATTATTATTATTCCATAGAATGAAACAGGAAGTCACGAAACTTGTCCCTACGTGTAAAAAAGGCGGACACTACGGTTAATACCCATGCACCCTTTTCAGGCTGCGTACCTTTTTGTAACTTGCTAGCTCTGCTTATCCATCGGATTATTTCTAACAAACTTTCAGGTGGACAGTGTGGTTCTATATTCATTACGGCTCCCCTCGGGCAATAAAACTGCTAATCATTTTTTACCCTATATTTATTGCAAAGCTACCTCAAAGCTTGCCTCTTCTCATTGCATTTATAGCTACATTTAAAGAGACTCAAAGGACTTTTGTGATGAGAATTAACACAAGCTCACATCACGACATTTTCTGTAAAACGCCAATGCCTGTCCGACATACTTTTACATGTGATGCTACCTTAGGTGTCATCACAGCCGCATCTGGTAACTGTGTTTGCGTTCATCAGTGTGGGCAGGAAGAAGAACCCTTGTTCATTCCAGCCACACAGGAACATTTTGTTAAGAGAATGACTCACCCAGAGAAAACGAGCTTCTTGCAGTCCTGTTGTGTGTTAGGGTGTATATGCGTTTCTGTTTTCGTACGCTTAAGGAAGTCTTTGTGATTGACAATGGGACGGAAAATGATATCAAATTATTTTTTTCTAATAAAATATTTGTTACCTGAGTACCTTCCAATGAGTTTTCTTTTCAGATTACTCTCTGATCATAGCAAAGTTTTGTGTTACATGAAGGTTGTGGAAATACTGTGACCGACTTGTCCTAGTTGCTCCATTTTACTAAGGACAAGTGAAAAATTTACTTGTCCATAGACAAGTATATCATGCAGTTATATATTACAGATGCCATGTATTCTATATAAATATACATAAATCTCTTTTAAGTCGACTGTATACAACTGCCATATTTTAAATGGAGCTTACTTTTGGAAACAGAGGGTAGCTTCCCTGTTTCTGAAACCATTTCCCAATAGACGCTACTCTTCACTTCAAGAATTTGCTCCCAGAGGTATCGAATTCTTTCCTTTAAGAGTAGGTCTATGAAAGAGGAAACGAAAAGCTGGTAATTTTGTCGAAATGATGTCACAAAATACTCCCCTTATTTATTCCCCCGAATAACACAGAGATGTAGCTTCTGTTATTTCATTGGTACAAGTTAAGTTTTATTTAGACAAGTAAAGCCTGACCATTTACTTGTCCCAGGATAAGTACAATCAGTGCAATTTTAATTTTTTCCACAGCCCTGGTTATATGTGATTGATGTATTTCAGGAGGTACATTTTTTTTCATGAACTTCGTATGATTTCTTAAAGTGGTATGGGGGGGGGGGGGGGGGAAGAGGGTAGCAAACCGTAAACAACCAATTTTTCTTTTTTTTTCGGGGGGGGGGGGTATGAAGGGGCACTATGCATTTCAAAATTATTGGGGGGAAGGGGCAGCCCCCGGTTAACCGTGGACAACCATTGTTTAAAGGGAAGGGGGCAGGGCATGAGGGTTGGGGTGCCATGCATTTACTGATTTACTGGAGGGCCTCCCCCCACACACACCTTTTTTTTACGCCTATGTATTTATGTCTTCAGTAATAAGCTGTCCCTTTTCCAGGTAGGTCTTCTTGACATGGTCCTATAGCATTGTTTTGGTGTTATGTGTGAAGACATTACTTCAACTGCATGGGCCTTGCGAATTTGTGGAAGGTGCGAGGGGCGGTAGACTAGTGGGGTTCATCATAAAAAAAAAAAAAAAAAAAAAAAAAAAAAGAAAAAAAGATAAAGCCCCAAGCTCTCAACTTAAAAGAAACTTGCTTTATAGAACAGTCGGTTTAACCACTCAGCCAACCCGTGATTCTATTTATAGACCATTATTTTAAAGCATATAAACTTTAAGACCAACAGTACTACAGATTATCGATTTCTCTTCTGCATTTATTTTGTTTTAAACTTATGATAAACAAAAGCAAAATGATAAATAACGCTCATCAATAACAATTTCCCACACATGTGACAAAACAATCTGATTTAAAACAGTCTGAAGAGGTTACATGTGTACACAACGTGCCGCTTTGATGTAAACAAACGCACCGCCGGTGCCGTAGCTAAAAAGGAGACATGCCAACTTCAGCGATATTTTTTTCGGAAAAGTTAATTTTTGAAACCCAGCGCAGCCAAGACCCAAGTAGATATTTTGATAGTATGTTTGTTTTATTAAAAGACGCCTTTTGTCAAAATTTTAAGTTGGGTCTCGCCTGCGCTGATACTTTTCGCTGATGTTAAAGTTCGCAAACTGGTCACTTTTTGCTGTTTTGGCCATTTCTAGGATAGATTGAGGCAAAAAATGACGCATTTCTAGGAAGATAGTCAAAAATACATGAACAGATCTTCAAAATATAAGGATTGGCCTGTTTAAAACTGTCTTTATTTTTTCAATTACTCCGTTTTGAAATTTCGCGAAAAAATTGGGCCGTTATCGCACCTTAACGCAACTCGTCCTTTGAGTACAGTTATCCCCTAAATATAGGCAAATACCGACAACTACCGACAAACCTCGTAGTCTGTCGTTGCCAGCTCCCAACAAACATATAATTCTGAAATTTACATCTTCTAAAGCAAAGCGACAACTTCATGAAAAATTTGCAATGGTGGAATACGCCAAGCAGGCACATGACGTAAATCACGTTGTACTGGCGATATTACATGTTTGTCACGTCGCATCAACTTAAGTACGACGTCAATACGACGTCATGTGCCTGCTGAGCGATGTTTGTTGACGATTGACGATGTTTATCGATCTGTATATTATACATGTACCTGAGCCCTGACTAAATTCGAAGTTCAAACTTTCCCCCAATGCCATGCAAAACAGACGAAAATAAAAGTTGATAAGGGCAGAGCCCAAAGGAGCAGAAGATAATTACTTGCGAACCAGACAAGTTTTCAATCCCGAAAATTTCGACCCATTCCAACACAAACTAACTTATTTTTAATTCAGAAAGGAGCTGCCGACTCCAACTCCGCCAGGTCTTTCGGGTGAGTCCTTCTCTGTACGCCCTTTGTTTTGACTGTGCTCACTCACTCTCTCACTCACTCTCAAATTTGCATTCAGTTTACATGGAGCAAATAGAGGATATCTGACTATTTTTAGTGTAAGATTAATTTTCACCGAATGAACACCAACAGCAATATTTTCACGAGTGGCGAAGCCATGGGTGAAAAATAGAACGTTTGGTGTTTATGAGTGAAATAAAAATCTATCTTACACCGCGATAGTCATTTTTTCTGTTTCTTTTATGCTTTAAAGGTGCAATAATTAAGTTTATTCCAATGCATCAGCCACCATGACAGAGACACAACGTATTTATTCTAGCCGCTTTGCGTCAAACCGGATGCTTGCAGCGTGTTACCGGGTATGATATTTTAAATTGTAAACGCATTTTGCATCTGACAAATAGCCTGAAGTTTCATTTTGATAAACAAATCTCAAGAAATTTTCAAAGAAAGAATGCCTACAGGAGGCAGGTGGTCTGAAGTCACGTGATTAACAATGTAACGTTGGCACTTTCAGTGACGTCATTTACGTCGTAATGTCGTGCAAACATGCATGCGTGACGTAATTTCTGTCAAACCGGATTAGGTTTAGCCAATTAATCAACAAATAAATTGGATTATTTCACTAAAATCTTATAACTGAAACAGTGAAAGCTAAAGTGATAATTTCACTGTTTGAAACAGTGAGATTATCAGTTTCGATTTCAAAAAGAAATCTCTATAATTCACTGAAAAGTAGAAAAAAGTACTGGGGCCGTATTCATAAAGCCACTTAAGTCTTTGCTATGCAGTTGCTAAGGCTAATATCTATAAAGGAGATTCCCTACAACTATGAAATTTGGTCTGGAGGAACAGTCTTACACAGACTGTTCCTCCAGACCAAATTTCATAGTTGTAGAAAATCTCCTTCAAAGAAATTTAGCCTTAGCAACAGCATAGCAACGACTTAAGTCGTTTTATGAATACGGCCCCTGTTCTCCTTGCATGTCACTTAGTGAAAGACAAAATAAATTCAATGTTGACATGCAGCACACCGATGCATCAGAACACTGCTGTTTGCTGTTGTAAGTTCATTTTTTCGAAGAAGGGGGTGGCGGGTATCTTTTAGGTGCTATAAACGCCTTCTTTGTGAAGTCAATGTCGACGTACTCGACGGGTCGGGCTGCTAGACTCTCAGTTGACTGACTTTTGTACGAGCTCGTATCGGAGTGGTCGATTTCTATATACTGTAGCTCTTTCACACAATCCTGGAAATAAATAAATCAGGGATACATTTGAGATTCCTTAATTCTCCATAAAAAACGTAAGCTGTTATACCGCACGAGAATCGTCTCGCTGCGACGGTTCTAATGAGTGAAACAACATATGTTTTACAAAAGTAATATCGAAATTATGCTCTCTCTCTTTTTCTCCAGAGGTTTCAATCAATCAATCAATCAATCAATCAATCAATCAATATGTGGCAGTGTAGCTCTGACTCATTTTGTCGTGATAATTCCTAATGTGAGCAATTGTGGCATAATTGGTACATTCTATAAAACGAGTGTTATATCAAGGAAAGTGGGTACACTTCCATTTTTATCCGAAATGTTTACAAAGGGAAATATTTTTGTGACTTCCTGTTTGCTTTCCCGGACGACGTGGCCCTTTCAAAATGGGAGTGTACTCTTAACCCTTAAAGCGCCAAAAATGAAAAAATGTTGAATTTGCAAACAGTATAGATCCAGATGAGGTGGCTCATGATGAGCCACCTCATCTGGATCTACACTGTTTGTCCTATAGTCTATGAATTCTCAAATATGATACAGCTTGGACAATTTTTTTTTAAATTTCTGCAGATGTAAATTCTGTCGTCTGCTTTTTGGCGCAATAGGGTTAAAGAAAAGAATATCTGCTCCAGGAGGAACAAATTTGCTCTAAGAGGACCAAAATGTTTGATTATATTCTTTGTATGTCGCCCCTACTGAGAAGGGAGGGAACTGATAACGACAGAGCTGCTTGCCCTGAAAGAGAATATACATATTAATCAGTTGGCAAAAGTGCAGGCTGCAAGTTAAGCCCACAAATTTGTGACTACTATAACTCAAAACGCCGTGATTCGAGCCGGGCTCGAGTCATGGTTCTGCCAATAGGAGGTCAGGTGTTTTTCACCCGCGTAGTCCAGTTTTTGCCTTTCCTTGATGGACGTGAATGGTCGGTTCAATGGAAGCGCAATATTCTAAAACGGACAGTTTATTTATTAATTGATAATAATAATAAAAAAAACTCCCAAAATGGAAGGAAAAGAGCGAAGCAGAAACCCGGATTAGACTGTTCCTCAGGATCCGGACCTTCAATGTTTCATTGGGCTGAAATGATGTTCGAATATATTTGGAACGAACGGCATTACAGCTCTTACGGCCTTTAGTTCATTATAAGTACACTGTAAAAAAATACTGTAGATTTTACGGTAGAGTAACTGGAAACCGGCTGCCAGTCCTTTTCCCGTTATTTTCACGGGTTTTTGTCTGTAAGACATTGTTGGAAATCACGAAATGGAAGTTTTATGTTAACTTGGTCATGTTGGTGCACTCGAAAATAACTTTGTATTGTTGAGGGGCTATCTAACCAAAACGACAGCTGCTCTTTTCTGTCCCACTCTGCTTGATGATTCCTGCAATTTTTACGGGCGCCCGTAAAAATAACGGTAAAAGGACTGGCAGCTGGTTGCCAGTTATTTTACCGTAAAATCTACCGTTTATTTTTGCAGTGTAAACTAAACATTCTTATACATAGTAGCTCTTTAGATACTGACAATGACAAAGCTTCTCAAATCATCTACATATTACAACAGTTTCCTGACCATTCATATTGCCCGTTTCCGATTTTACAATTAAAAGTAATAAGTATCTTCCGATCTACGTAACTTGCCTATTATTAGTATAAACAGCATAGCGCGACTGACCTGTGTTTGCCCTTCATGAGAGGTCAAGTTCTGAGCATGTGATCTGGACCTTTAATATCAACTAGCAGGGCGATGTTGGTACTATATAAAGCTGGAATGTTTTACATCAGTGGAACTGTGATTTAAATCTACCGAACTTCTTCGGTTATAAGACGGCGGGGCGGCGAGTTTTCTCTTCAAAAACTATCACAAAAATCTAGATCCGTCTTATAAGACGGATATAGTTTTTTTGTTGTTTTCGAAGGGAATCTAAATCCGTCTTATAAATTTCCACTAAAATAACAAAATATCTAGATCAGTTTATAGGACGGATCTAGATTTCTGAGATTGTTTTGCAAGAGAAACCCCCATCTTATAGCTGAATTAAACAAGACGGATTTACATAGTTGGGATAATTTTGGAAGGAAAACTCTTCGTCTTATAACCGAAATAATATGAGAACTTTGGCAATGTAAAGGTCATCAAGGTTGTTTTAGGCTGGTATTGTACAACAATGTAAACCAGCAAATTTAAAGAGTAAATACACTTCAGGAACTGGCTGAATCAGATCCGAAACCCTATCCCCACCGTCTAAGGGAAAGATTGACAAAGACATTCCAACAAACAATAAATTACAAGTGATAAGCAAAGTCAGCAGCTCTTTCCCAAATAGGTGGCAACTCAGCTATCTTTCTGAACTAAATAATTTAGACCAACAGAAGGGCAAAAGTAGCAAGTAGCATCTGTCCATGAAGCAACCGGATCCGTTCATGCATTGTGAAACTATAAAACTTTAAAAAAAAACTTCAACCAGAAAAAAATTAATCTAAAATTTCTAAGTCCATGACCTTGGGCAGGAGAGGTCGAACGTATCGCATATGACTTAGGACCAGTACCTAACAATACTCCAAGCAGTCAAATCCATCCTTGAGCTTGAAATATAGGTCTTGAAAACTTCAAAACTTGTCAAATGCGGACGGATGATAATACTTGGACTACCAAGTGCTAACAAAGAAGTCCGATTTCCACTTGCACATGTTAATACTTTCAGCTGTAGTCTGCTAACCAAACCAAACAGTTTTCAACATCTTCCCAAACGCTGTATGGACAGGCCCAATAATGCCACAACATTAAATAAATCATATTTTACCACCATATTTATGTGGAAATGTGGGAGTCTTCTGTTTAAAGTTTGACTTCTGGACAGGACAATGTAGACTCGCAGTAGACAACCGATCACGGTCAACTATCTTCATATTTTTGTGCCGCGACGTGTAGAAGAGTGCTCAACGCACCTCATTTGTGTAGTTTTGCTAGAGCAGCCAATAGGCGCCAAACTGATCCGGGTGCAGGTTTGAGCCTTTGAGAATCGCACATGCAATTAGCAGCCCAACAGGCGAGCAATGACGTTGAATCAGTTGTGATAAGATGCTGTTCCAGTGCTGTGTATATCCCGGGATAACTTTTGTGTAAACAGCATTTTGTTGATTTTCTCATTATATATATAATATTATCTATTGGAAAAACCTTAACAATTTAGGCAAAATCCTAACAATATAGGCGACACAACTTCTTTCAGTCGAATTGTCGGGAAGATTTAGACATCGATATCATTGTCTGGAACCTTAGTCAGCCTCTGGATTTTCTATTTTCTCCTCATAATCATCTTACCAATTCCCCCGATATAACTAAAATACCGTTGAAAGTGACGTAAATCAACAAACAATCCATCCGTCCCCCCGACTAAATTTTAACAAATCAACATTCCCCGATAGAGATGTGCGACTATGTCCTTTGGACATAATCGTGCATCTCTATCGGGTGATGTCGGCAAATAGGATAGACTCTGGGCAAAATGTGACTATCACACTTTTTGTCCGATTATTTACAGAAAATATATTCGTTACCTTCCGCCGTTTGATGATAGGCGAGGGCGTATCATATTCATGATGTTTGGATCTCATGTCTTGTCTCATCTCCCCAGTGTCAACACGGTCTAGCCCATGTATATCAAGCAACCGTTGTTCTCTCGGAATAACTTCTGCATATTCACAGTTACTACCAATGGTTTCGCCTTGTTTAGAGTTGGACAAAACTGATGAATATTCCACTGAACTGTCTAGGTCTGACCTCGATCCATTGATATCGTTTTCAGTACTGTCAGATATATGTGCTTTTGTGGTAACAATCGCATGGTTTTCATTAATTTTGTCTAAATCAGTACACGTGTCACTTTGCGTACGCTTTGATTTTGGTATAACAGTGGAATATGTTTCTTGCTTTCTGTCTTTGTCAGTAGCCATATCACTTTGAGCACGCTTTGATTTTGGTATAACAGTTGAATATGTGTCTTTCTTTCTATCTAGGTCAGCAACCATATCACTTTGAGCTCGCTTTGATTTAGGTATTACTGAACTATATTCGTCTTTCTGTGTTTCTTTAGAATCTATAATGGGGCATTGTTCAGTTTCTATGTCTTTCCTCAGGGATTTCGGGATCACCTTACTGTACTCATCTGTCTTACTTTGAACATTGATATAACTCGCTTTGTGTTTTATGGTTGTATCAGATTTTGTTATGGGTTGGTCAATACTACTGTATGGGTCAATATCGATAATATTATTGTCTTCACCTAGACCAGGATCATCTGCTACCGCGTAATCATTCACAACATTGTCATCAATTATTCCAGCGCTCTCATCATTATTGTTGTATTCTGTAATGACAAATAAAACAGTTTTGTTTGACAAAATGTCTACATTGTGTGTCGTGGTACCTTTTACGCATTTGCGTGGTTACAAGATGGCACAAATATAATTTAGTTACAACTTCGTTAGTTTGGTTACATGATAATATACATGGAGTTGGAATATATCGCCTCCATATGGCGGATTGTTTATCAAATTTCAGATTTCCAATCTCGTTAGACCACCCTGCGTAAAGTTAGAACAATACGGCTCCACAATCCCTTCACTGTTTGTAGCTAATATTGTCAGGAGCCACGGTAGCCCGGTGGTTTAAGCGCTGGCTTGCAGATTTGCAGTCCTGAGTTCGATTCCAGCTGCAGGAAGAAATCTATTTAACCGTAAACAAGGTCCCATTGCGCACTGTCTTTCATTACAATCCTCCTATCTTCCTGATATGAATGAAATCTTGTCGAAAAGGGAATAAAATCGCATGAAATCTATCCACCCAGTTACTATTATTGACAAATAAAGCTTTCAGTAACTGCAATAGGAGACTTCGTGTTGCAATACAAAAGTAAAAATAAACAAAACAATAATCGTTGCATTTGGTGGACATCAAATGCAACAGTTTTTACACGGTTTATTCTTCCATCTACATCTCTTGGACATATCACTGCATGTTCAATTTCTAAAGTTGGAAAATTACGGTAGCATTTAGTATCTCAAACGGGGAATGCTGACAAATAGTGAAGAGTAGATGAGAAACCAACACAGTCGCTTACAAAATCCTGCCCTGAACAACAAATTGGAAATGAACAACAAATACGACACGCAAAGTAAAGCAAGAAAAATAATACAGGTTAGTAGTTTCGCAGCATATGGGGATTTTCTTAGGAAGTCTACGTTAGTTCATTTACCTTTCTTTGCTGTTCTTCTCCTGCGAACAATCATTACCCCTGCAATCACTGCAACAATAAGTATTGCTCCTGCTATTATTGCTCCAGCCACCGCAGGCGTGTTGTTTCCTGTATCATCTGGCTTAGTGTCCCTACTTGATGCAACTATCACTGTTTTCTCTGTTGTTGACCGAAATGTGGACGACGGGCTTCTGAAAGCTTTAAATATTTGTCATTTAAACAAATACACATTACATTAAAAATAGAAAACCCATGGAAAAGGATAATCAATATAAAATTTTCACTTTGCAGCACTTACCCCTGACGGGAAAAGATAATTGAGCCGCAACATGAGAAAACCAACAAAATGGTTGTGCGCCCAGCGCAGATTCAAATCAGCCTGGGCATCCGCCCAGACTGATCAGAGTCTTCGCTGTCCGCATGAAGGTAGCTTAGACCCTTAGCTATATACCCTTTAAGCGTTTAGCGAAAAGTCTGAGCGGTTTAGGCGGATGCCCAGGCTGATCTGAGTCTGTGCTCGGCGCACAACCACTTTGTTGGTTTTCTCGCGTCGCAGCTCAATTTTGCCATTCAATTTTACATTTATTATGCAAAAGAAAAGAGAAACTAATCTCAGACTAAATGCTGTGTGTAAACGATTAGAAAAACGGGTTCCGAGGGAGGTAAAGGACTGATAAGTAGCTACTAGGTGTAATATCAGGCAAAAATATTCTATATCGTGCAGACCTGACATTACTCTAAAAAGGATTACTGTAAAATGTAATATAAAATGGATATGCCAGTTTCCAAACTTCTCAATGTAGCTGAAAAATTAAAGAGATGCATTAATGAAAGCAAAAACTACAGCCTCCAAATTCTGTATACTTTGTAAAGCCTACGGGTTGCTATTAGAATACGCAGTCACTGTTGCCTAAGACAATGTTGCAGCAATTTGAAATGGTGTCGAGGTTGTTAAGAGGTAACATATTTGGAAATGCCATTTACCTTCTGTAGTTGTAGTTTCTTCTTCTGTTATCTTTGTTATGGTAAAGAAAGGTTCTTGCAGCTTCAAATCAACCCTATTACTGTAAATTAATCTGGCTGGAGTTCCATACCAGCATTCAACACTATACTCTCCTTCGTCCGCTTTTTGGATATCCTTTATAGAAAGGATGTTGTTATCTTCAGATACCCTGTGACTATTGCTCACGTTTGAGTATTTGCTGTATAACTTTACAGTATTGCTGCCCCAGAAAATCCATCGGTACGTTCTACGATCAAAGATTATCTTCCAATTAGGGTTTGGGTAGAATTGCATTTTTACTGTCATTCCGGCGCTTATATATCTGTTTCTAATGCTTAATGTGCCACATTCTGAAATGAGCAAGAGAACAGATGATAACACGATATGTCTTGCATATGACGATACTTAACTGATCTTGTTTGGTCACTCTGAGATGTTTCATGATATTAAATATTGTGTTTATATTGATATACTTAATATTATATTTTGTTAATATTATTTGTCAATGCAAGGGCTTGGTTGTTTAAAGCATCATTGGCTTAACCTAGTCGTAAGTCCTCAATTACCCATAAAATCAAGTGTCTTAATATTTTTGCTAAAAAATTGTGAAAAGCAGTGCAAAAGCTCCACATATTTTTTCAGTAAAATATGCCAGTGGCTTAGCGTACATAAGTTGTAAATATACTAGAACCAACTTCTAACCCATCACTTATATATATCCCTTCTCCCGCAAAACAAAAAGCACCATCGAACATATGTTTCCATTTCCAATTAAATTCATGCATTTGTAAAATAAATCAGGCAACTCTTAACAGTACACTATAAAATGAAATGAAAAATGCAGGTACCCCAATTTCCGAAAAACAGTCATCATTTAACAAGCAGCTTGTCATGATTCGGACAGAACCACATTTCGGAATATAATTAGCATATGCTTATCACTTTTGCAAATATGTAGAAAGTGATAAAGCATAAAGCATAATTCAGAAACAAAAATCGAAATTTCAGTCACAATGTCTAAAGCTTCCCCACAACAGTCCATATCATTGCGATTTTTGAAAATGGAGGTACCTGCGCATCCTCAGCCGCCAGGAAAACGTTCCATAATAATTATTGTATGTCTCTCAAATAGTTAAAAACGTTTACATGAGAAATTGGGTATACTGAATAGCTTATACCCGGTTATCATTTAGTGATGACATCATTCTGGGCAAAGCAAGTGGTCGGTTAGAAGATGTCCTTGGTATATTTACGTCTCGTTAACTACATGTAACGACATCGTTAGTTTTGAACAACCGGACCCAGTCCTTGAAGGAGGATGCTCGTTGCCTGTAGAGACTTGTTTTCTTTCTTACATATAATATACATATAAAAAACACCAAAACATACCGTCTTCAGCTCTTCCGATAAGAAATTCACTGAAAAGAGCTAGAAGAGCCACTGTGTGTCCCAAAATGGCCCTCATATTCATAATTAACATAAAGTCTTCTATCCGTTGTTTACAATTTTATACATACGCTCCACTTTTTCATTTTTATTTCAGTACTATCATTTTAGTTAACATCAACTCCAACTTCCGAAATCTCTGTACAGTTTCGGTTAAATGCAAAACTGAGGTGGAAAAGATAGACCTTATGAACAAAGAATTTCAGCCTAGTTACAAAAAGCTGTTACACTCTGAAATGAAGCTTTGCTCCTGATTTACACAATCTGTAGATAATGGTGAATCAATGTAATGGGTAGTGACGACTCTGATCAGACTTTGCAAATATTGGCTAGTGTTTGCCCCAGTCGCATTTGTCAAAAGTTGCCATTCGCAGTGCCTTGGCCGAATGAGATTGTCTCCTAAGTGCTTCAGCCACTTAAAACCTACTCATCTCAAGAACCGTTTGACGTGCATGAGTACACAACCATGATTTTTCGCCATTTGTACAAAGGGGAACAACTTAAGCCATTTCCTGAATGCTTCCTTTGACAAACTTTGATAGCCCTCCCAAAATGGTGACTACTCTTAAAGAAAATAATTTGCTCCTATGGGAGCAAATTCTTTTCTTTTAGAGTGGATCCCAATGAGAAAGGGGACAAAAATGAAAATAACAAAGTCACTTCCCTTGAAAGTGTACCCATTCGCCGTAACTTGTCTGCTGATGTCATGCTTTCCCCTAATGAGGCAAATATTTTCATGAAATTATTGTCACCATTGACGCAGAATGAGATGCATAATGACACATAAAAACATACTTTTGTATGTACCGTATTTCTTCGATTATAAGACGGAGGTTTTCCCTTCTAAAACAATCACAAAAATCTAGATCCGTCTTATAAGACGGATCTAGAAATTTTTAGATTGTGTAAGAAGGGAGAATCCCATCTTACAGTAGAATTTCAAAAGACTGGTTTAGATATTTGGGGTCATACTGGAGATAGAAAAACAACGTTTTAGAGCCGAACAAATACATGTACGGGAAAGGTGCCGACACGGTATTCTCCAATCTTACCATTAATTGTCTGTTTAGTATAATTTTGTTCCTGTCACATGACTTGAAAACAAACTATTTTTAAGTTTTGTTTGGGGGAAATATATTCGTCAGAATAAAAAAAAAATGAAATAATAATTGCCTGTTTTTTTGTTTGTTGTTTTTCTCCATGTAACATTATGGTGGTTTCCTGTAATTCATTTATCCATGTATCCTGTTTAAAAAATCTTAGTAATAAAGGGCCTTCTAAGGAAATTGTGTTTAACATGCAAAATAATTTTACGGGTCTTGGTTATTTAATACTCATCGTTATCCTATAGATTAACTCATCGGCCAGAAATGACTGTTATTTTCAAACCCAATGCCATCAAAAATCGCTCGATGTGTTTGCAAAATAGCAGACTGTGAAAGGTGAAAATGTCGTAAAGTGCATTAGGTCGGTGATAATTGTACTCAAAATGGTCATTTGGGGCAGTAAATCGTCGGTTTTATGATCGGAAATCTCCGCTGGTTCGTCGCCGTAAAACTAAATTTCCAATAAAAAAACATACGATTTTCTCCCCAAATGACAATTTTAAGTACAGTTATTCCCTAAATGAAAGGGTGACATTTATCGGATAATACTCCTTAATACCCAAATTAAAATAATATATGTGGTGACCCCTCATTAGCACCGTTACGCCGAGACCGTTTTATTTAGAGCTCTCGACGTAACGTTCTTTGGAGAAATAAGAAAAAATACCATCAGATAATCACCTTAACTCTAGCCCTGGTGAGTCCGGATAACTCAGTGTGTTAAGCGCTGGCGTGCTAATCTAGCGGTCCGGCCTTCCAATCCCACAGGAGGCTTTTTTTTTCAACCGTACTCGGGGTTTCATTGCCATTCATTATCAATTTCCAATTGTCAGATATGGCTGACTACTGTTGAAAGGGCCGTAAAACAGAAAGTCATCCATCCATTCAACCAGTCGTAGTAGCTACATGTATGAGACATGTCATAATAGTTACTTTGTGCATTTACTCGTACTGTACATGCGATTATTGTCTGCAAAATTTAAAAATGAACCCGGATTTAGATGAGAGAGTACTTGACATTTATTGAAGAGTGTTACACGTTTTCTCCCAAAACGAAGGAGGCAATGAAGTAATGTGTTGATTATTTTTCCTATTTATAATGAAATACTACTTAACAATTAGACAAATAGGCAATTGAGAATAAAGAAACACATGTCGGTCGTCAACGGCATTTCGACCCAAAATGGAACAGTGTTATGGTTTGAGGGCTGGATTTGGGTTTTGATTGTTTCAGTTCCTGGTCTTTGCATACTTTTTACTTTTACAGTTTGTCCACCCTAAAAATGTTCATCGATGAACGAAAATGATGACCATTTCAGCCATTTTTTTGTCACCGTGAAGAAATCACCACATCTTTTTCATCGCATTCAAAAGTGTTGGTTTCGTACTTCATATTGTCACCGGTATACAAATGTGGCGGAGACAATATATTTATTCATTCAAATGTGTACTGAACACATTTGTAACCTATGAATAGAATGTCATTTAGGCTTCCGAATTGGTTGTGTGCCCAGCACTGAATGCGGGTTTAAATGTTTTACCGAAAATTAACACGCATGCTAACGGGAACTACGTAAAATTGTGTTCAGTCCTATTAATTATTTATTTATTCCTGGCAAAATTGGTGGTTCACAATCAGCGGCAAGTAAATCATTTAACTGGATTATCTTAAACGATTAAGTAGATAATCAGCCACTGGTTTATCTTAAATAATAACCCATGTGTAGGCAGGATCGTTTTTGTGTTTCCATTCTTGTAACAATGTTCCCCCTCCCCCTCCCGTCCATTGTAGCTCAGCGGTTCAAAACAATGGCGGCACTACAGGGTACCGTGAGTCTGTCGATAGTCCCGTCGATAAAGTCAGTATCGACCTCCCTTCTTGACAATGACTTCGGTCGCCACGTGTCTGGCTTGTCGAGTTCTGTCTGAGAGAAAAGTTGACCAGAACTGAGCAAGGCAGTTATAACCCACAAACAATGTATGTGAATAATACAGGTTAGCCTATATATGAATAGTATCCCGTAAAATTACAAAGGCAAATTAGTCGTAACACGACAAAACCAACAAAGTGGTTGTGCGCCCAGCACAGACTCAGATCATTCTGACCAGTCTGATCAGAGTCTTCGCTGTCCACATGGAGGTAGCTTAGACCATTACATGTAACTACCCTTTAAGCGCTTAGCGAAGAGTCTGATCAGACTTGGCGGATGCCAAGATTGATCTGAGTCTGTGCGGGATGCACGACCACTTTGTTGATTTTCTCGTGTCGCGGCTCAATTATGGTGCAGACTCAGATCAGACGCCAAAGAATGCAGCGTCTGATCTGTCGTCAGAGCAAATTCTATAAAAATGCTGAAATATAAATACCCAGACACCCAAAATGATAAATGGACTCAATCAATCTGTGAGGATAGAAGAATCAGCTCGACAGGATAGAAGAATCAGCTCAACAGGATAGAAGAATCAGCTCGACAGGATAGAAGTATCAGCTACACATAAATTTATAATTCACTCTCCTCCCTTTTTCAGAGTTTTCGAGACTCCAAGAATGCACAAAACATTGAGCAACAAAACGACACACAATGTTGAAAAAAAAAAACGTCGCAACAACGTCACTGCAACTTCGTTATACAAAATGCTGAAACAACGTTGTCTCGACGACGACACGTACACAATGATAACTTCATCTGACTTTCTGTATCACGTCGAGTGGATGTGCCCAGATCACAGGATCATACGAGACGCTTCCAGCAGTCACTGACTAAGATCTTGCAAAAATAAATAAAAAACCGGGAACTGTTATGCTTTAGATGCTACATCACTAATCTCGTTTTGCTGGATCTCACTCCACGATGAACTGTAAAACGTAAGGGATATAAAGCTGTTCTCAGAAGTATCGTTGTTGGAGGTAATTCGTCGATTTTATGGTCGGAAATTTCGTTTTACTGCAGCATGTCAGCGGAGCCGTAAAACACAATTTGAGACCATAAAATCAACGATATTCCTTACAAAAATGACAATTTTCAGTACAATTATCCCAATTCTAATGCACTTGATTTCATATGATCAGTCTGTGCGTCTGTTTGGATTAGCCAGAAAGGTCCATTTTCACTATTCAGACATTGTATATGTATACGCGAAAAGGGAAAGCTTTAATCAGACTGCGTGGAGGCTCAGGCTGATCAGAGTTTTTTTCAATTTCGCACACGGCGTAAGGTACTTTTCACATAAATTATATTGGTAAAATCCATTTGAAAAAAAGAGAAGAAAATGTGACTACTGCATTTATTATTCCCCGACCAAAAGATTCGGGGATATAGGGATGAGCCTGGCGTCCGTCCGTCCGTCCATACACATTTTCTTGTCCGCTCTATGTTCAATACCCTTTGAAATATTTTCATGATACGTTGCAGTTTTTGTAGAACAGGTCATGACGATGTATCGCGTACAAGAATGGTAACTCTTGCTATTGTACTTTTTGAGTTATCTCCCCTTTTCTGATTTTTGGCAAATCCGTGTCCGCTCTGTAATTTGAATACCCTTTGAAATATTTTCATGATACTTTCCAGATATGTAGAACAGGTCATGACGATGTGTCGTGAATAAGAATGAAAACTCTTGTTGTCTTACCTTTTGAGTTATTTCCCCTTGATGGATGTATGGTGTGATTTCGTGTCCGCCCTATAACTTGAATACCTTTTGAAATATTTTCATGATACTATACAGATATGTAGAATAGGGCATGACGATGTGTCGCAAAACAAGAATCACAACTCTTGCTTTCTTACTTTTTGAGTAATTTCCCTTTGGTGGTTTAAGGTGTGATTTCGTGTCCGCTCTAAAACTTATTAATTAAAACTTACCTTTTGAAATATTTTCGTGATACTTCACAGATATGGGGATCAGAACATGACAGTTTGTCTCATACAAGAAGAAAACTCTTGCTTTCATACTTTTCTGAGTTATTTCCATTTGGAAGTTTGAGCTGCAGTTTTGTGTCTCTGCTCCATATCTGTGATTCATGATACTTTACAGATATGTAGAACATTTATAGCGAACAAGACTTACAACTCTTGTTTTCTTACTTTTGAGTTATTTCCCCTTGATGGTTTTAGGTGTGATTTTGTGTCCGCGCTATAACTTGAATACCCTTTAAAATAGTTTCCTGATACTTCACAAGTATGTAGAATTTGTCATGATAATGTATCGCGAACAACAATAACAACTCTTGCTTTCTTACACACAGATATGCAGAACAGGTCATGACAATTTGTCTCATACATGAATGACAACTCTTGCATTCATACTTTTTTAGTTATTTTCCTTTGGAAGTTTAAGATGCAGGTGTCTCTGCTCCATATCCTTATAACCCTGGCCTGCTCCACAATTTTTATACCCTTATACCTTTTAGAATATTGATGAGCATGCCATGATATTCTATCAGTATTCCTAACTCTCTGTGACCGCCTCCACATCCCTGCTACCCCCTCTATTTTTTTTTTTTTTTTCAGATTTGGATTCTTTGTCCAAATGCAATTATTAGAAAGCTCAAAATTAGGTTTGTAGGGCTGGTACTTTAAAATTTATTCATTTTGAAATGTTGAGTGTATCATAAGCTATACATCTGTGTACATTGTGGCTGTCTTTTTAGCAGTTAAGCATACTGTTTTAGTCTGAGTGTGAGATAATCAGGCATCTTTTAAACAGATAATGTCAATTAGAAGTATAAAAGATATATGTTTTGAAGTGCGCCTTGTTTACCAAGATCCATGGGGTCTTCGGTCGGGTGGTTTGCCATCTCCTCTAATGTCTATTTTTATCATAAGCAGTGTCCTAAAATGAAGCGGTTTGGTTTAACAATGCAGTAATTCGACCACAAGATGCAAATGAAATTACAAATAGTGTTGACAATCAGACAGAGCAGCCTGATCTGAGTCGGACTTATTTGCTCAGACTTATCTGTCCAAGTGACGCTGTTTGCGCGACCAAACTGTCCGAATACTTAGAATTGTTTGCGGTAGGTAGGATTTCGATAAGATTAAATGAATGCACAGACTGATCTGAGGCTTCGCTGTCTTTAGTCCACCCACTTTCCAGAAGTTACCAGCAGTTTCCATAACACTCATTTCCATATCATAAGCTAAAATATTTCGTGTGTAAAATTGAAAATAGGCCCGCTTGTGCATGAGCAAAGAGTAAAGACTCAAACCAGCCTGAACATCCCGCACCTTACGATGAAAATCCTTATGTTCATTTTTGTACGAACAGCGATTCTCTGATAAGTCTTCGCTAATGCCCTAGAAGATTTAGATCTTCGCTGTTTGCACATTAGTATGGTGGCTGGTTTGTGCCTTTTCGTCTTTTCGTCTTTTCGCCGCGAAAAGACGCCATGCGAAAAGACGAAAAGACGAAAAGACGCCATGCGAAAAGACGAAAAGACGAAAATACGCCAGGCGAAAAGACGAAAAGACGAAATAACGCCAGGCGAAAAGACGAAAAGACGAAACCCGCCACGCGAAAAGACGAAATTGCAGCGCGAAAAGACGAAAAAACGCCATGCGAAAAGACGCCATTTGAAACTCTTAAATTGTCGTCTTTTCGCGTGGCGTTTTTTCGTCTTTTCGTCTTTTCGCCTGGCGTCTTTTCGTCTTTTCGTCTTTTCGCATGGCGTTATTTCGTCTTTTCGTCTTTTCGCGTGGCGTTATTTCGTCTTTTCGTCTTTTCGCGTGGCGTTATTTCGTCTTTTCGTCTTTTCGCATGGCGTCTTTTCGTCTTTTCGTCTTTTCGCATCACGTGTTTTGCATTAAGATATATCAATATATCCTATTCTAAATGCAGTTAATACTCTGAATACTTAGACAGGTGTTTCTTTTTTTAAAACTGTGTAGACCCTGATCAGAATGCAATCTGTAAAGAAGTGTACTAATCACGGTTTGCAGCTTTTGCCGCTAAACTGTTCTTTTAAAAACATTACCAAAAATATGAGGAAAGAAGTCATTATGGTATTTCTACTGAACGGACAGAAAAGAAAATGAGCCGTCCTAATGTTTTGGAGTAAAACACTCCAAACAAATTTCATCCTATCTTAATTTTGATCTTAAACTGCCTAAAAGATTAACCACTTGTTGACCATGTAATCTCTCTCAAACTATGGAATACAAACATTGAAACATTGTTGTACTTCGCTGTATGAAAAAATAATGATACGGTATTTTCCCTAATTTGACATACATTTAACTGCAGCTAACCCAAAATTTGGACAAGTTTATAGTTTTCTAAAGACGTGCCAATCGCAGACAGAGCAGAGCCTGATTAGACTTCTCTTTGGCTTATGTGTCCCAATATTTTAGAATATTATGGTATCATTTAGCTGCAGCTCAAGCTATAACACTTTTTATAGGAAGTATTTTTAATCTGAATGCGCCTCTGTGAGAGATCCATTTTAAATTGAAAATGTGCCTCCTTCCGCCTTTTTCACAAAGGGGCACAACTACTGTTACTTCCTCTTCAAGTCTTCTTTAAACGGCAGGGATGGATTTTGCTAGCTCAAATAGGGCAGCTGAAGACAGGACTAGGTGGAAAAGGAGTGTTTTAGAGTCATCTGTGGTGCCCCAACGACCGCACAAGATTATGGGATAGGCTAGACTAGACCAGCGGTTGCAGTCAGTTCGACCCCCCCACCCCTCCACACACACACACAACCTCGCCTCAGTGGTCCTTCAGATGTGACTCTAAACCGCGAGGTCCTGTCTTCATATGACCTTAGCATTGGTGGGACGTTTTGCCCAATTCTCTCGATCTCTCAGTTTGAACAATAATACTGTAACACAGTTTACTAAAAAATACATTACAAGCAAATAGTAGATTAGGTGCTAGCATTAAGTAATAAATTTGGACCATGTTACCATTATGATCCTAAATCCTAGGACATATGTGTCCTGGGAAAAGAGTGGTCTGGTCAGGCTCTGCATTGGTAACCATTCTGCGTATGTTATGATACAGCTCGAGATATGAAAATCTACTTGTTCAAACTTAATAAAAAAAAAAAAACAAAAAAAAAAAAAACGGTAATGTTTACGTAGGATGCATAGAGACACAGGTTTCAACATATTTGCATCTGTGCTTAAGGTGAACGGGACCACTCTCAGGGGAAGCTATTTTGCATTTTTGCATCCTTTCGTAAGGAGGGTCAGCTCTTGAAAGTAGAATTTGGTCCTCTAGGAGCAAATTCTGTCCTTTAAAAGTAGACCTATTTAAGAATCTATTTTTTTCTGTTTGCTTCACTTCCCTATCTTGGAAAGCAAATAGAATGTCACAAAAGTTGACCCTCTTTGTAAATATGACAGAATGTTCAGTATTAGAGAGATCTTTCTTGGAGGTGTATACATTCAGCTATACAGTCAAACCTGCTTATGTGGCCACCCCTATTAAGGGATCACCTGTCTTGAGCAGCCACATTGGTCCTTTGAACAAAATACAGTGTAAATGAAATGTATTATGGGGTCATCTGTCTTAAGTAGCCACTTTTTGTCCTTCCCTTGGGTGACCCCTTAAGACAGGTTTGACTGTATTTCTCAAAAATGCTTGCTACAACAACGTAATAGGTCTGCCTACACTCCTGAATGAGTAAATTTGCGTCTGCTAATTTTTAAGTCAACATGGCCCAGATTATTTTAATCAATAACTGTAATTATTGCCGACCCCATACTAATACTTTTAGCTATCCTTTTCACTTTTAACAACTTTTATTTTTCTGTCGGATAAAATAAATCCATCCTAACTGCTGCTAGATACTGATTATCTTGATTAAATCTGTGTTTGATCTCTGTCAGCAAGGCACAAATTTGTTATTCAATCTAAACGGTACCATAGTGACCCAAAATGTTGCCGACCCCACGTTAATTTTATAGTCTATCCTTACAAGTTTTAGCTGTCAAAAAGATATATAAAAAGCATTTCAGTGGCAAATTCTGTGATCAGACTGCTTCTGTAGCTGCGTTTGCAGTAGTCTGATATGAGTCTATATTGTTTACTCAGACAAATCTGTCTTAGTATTAGGAATCAATACAGTTATCAATGAAAGGGTATTTGTGTGTCGTTATTTCGTCTTTTCGTCTTTTCGCCTGGCGTCTTTTCGTCTTTTCGCATGGCGTTATTTCGTCTTTTCGCGTGGCGTTATTTCGTCTTTTCGTCTTTTCGCATGGCGTCTTTTCGTCTTTTCGCGCCGAAAAGACGAAAAGACGCCATGTGAAAAGACGAAAAGACGAAATAACGCACGCGAAAAGACGAAATAACGCCACGCGAAAAGACGAAAAGACGAAATAACGCCATGCGAAAAGACGAAATAACGCCAGGCGAAAAGACGAAAAGACGAAAAGACGCCACGCGAAAAGACGAAAAGACGAAAAGACGCCACGCGAAAAGACGACAATTTAAAAGTTTCAAATGGCGTCTTTTCGCATGGCGTTTTTTCGTCTTTTCGCGCTGCAATTTCGTCTTTTCGCGTGGCGGGTTTCGTCTTTTCGTCTTTTCGCCTGGCGTTATTTCGTCTTTTCGTCTTTTCGCCTGGCGTTTTTTCGTCTTTTCGTCTTTTCGCATGGCGTCTTTTCGTCTTTTCGTCTTTTCGCGTGGCGTCTTTTCGCGGCGAAAAGACGAAAAGACGAAATGGCACAAACCAGCCACCATACATTTGACAAGTTCCATTTTCTCGTGGTTCTGTTCATTTTGTATCTTAGTACATTAAACATTTGTCTGCATTATTAATTTACCTAGATAACCAAATATGATAGAATAATATGTTGGTCACATGAACAAATGGTGCAAGCCTGTACCTACATAAGCTGAAAAAAAAAGCACCAGGACCAACTGCTATAATTTGGATTTAGAAGGTAAACTGTGGAAACAAACATAACCACTGATTAATTCATGTAGTATATCAATGAGTTCATCATATGGCTTTTACATCCTAATTTGTATCAACATAAGACCAAAATTGTTTGGTCTTGTTATGTTGATCCAAATTAGCTTTTATATGTTGTCAGCGTCATGAAACCTCCGTGTCCTGTCCCCAATCCCATCCCCATGTAGAACATACGGTATATTTATTTGTTTAATAAATAATTTATATTATGAATAAGTATTGTACATATAACTGTAGTAGTAATTATTGCTATATTACCTTTATGGTTATCTCCTCTGTGTATGAACGACATAAAATAGAAAAAGAAGATGGTAATAATTAATAATATTAATAACATTTTTATCAAAAACAAACAAAACGCAATAAATAAGATAAATAATTAAATACATGTAAATAATTTAAAAAATAACTATAATAAATGAATCTTACCGTCATTCCTTGCGTGAGTTCGGACAGGTAATAGATTAAAATATGCAAAGTTTCATGAAAATTTATTCTGTAGTAATGGAACTTAACCACGAATAATATTAATGTAAAATTGTTTTGGTAGTACATACTTAAACAGCCAAAGCTCGAGTGAACATTCGCCGCATCAACGTTGTTTTTTTTTAATCAGTATCGGTGCTGTTCGAATCAACAGGCTATTGAGTATGAACTAACATAAACATTGACCAGGCTACGTAAATCTGAGTCTTTGTTGTTCGCACTTTTCTTTTCGATGCAGGTAATTAGGATAAAATAAATCTGTCCAAAATAAATCTGTCAACACTCTGACCTTGATATCTGGCACCTTTGTAATGCATAAACTAATGCCGTAGGTACAGAAATATAACACGGAAGTTTTAAACATACAGCATGTCTGCATGTCTTAATTTCATAAACAACCAGAGGGCGTTTCCACATAACAGAGAATCATTTTGCTGCAAACAAGCTAGCACATACCTACAAAACGAGATACAGTCAATTCTCGATATCTCGAACACAGATATCTCAAAGTACCTTCTTATATCAAAGACCATAGTTTGGACAAATTTCCAATTTTAATTTTAATTTCAACTCCGGATATCTCAAACTACTGACATCTCAAAGTAAATTTTCTGGGATTTTCTGTGAGTTATAAGTAGTTTGGAATGAATTTAGACTTTGAGATATCGAGAGTTGACTGTATATACTAAATGATGACATGACTCCACACTGCTCATTTGATAATGTTGTCCCTTGTCCATGACTGAGTTTAGAACGCATGCTGAAATGGAAGCTTCATACCACATTGCAGAACATAACAACTGACATTTACAACCATAATTGTGCGTTGATGATGCGAAAAGTGACAACATAATATTTTATTATTTCGCAGGCCTTATGTTAAAACCAAACCCAAGAATGGGGATAATTAATTGAGAATCATTATTATTCTCGCTGTCTGCTTTGTCTTCATGCAGTGCCGAACTTTTGTCACCGACCCTTAAGACTTCGCTCGCTTCGTTTTCCAGTCTACCGTCTTTTGTTGCTTTCATCACTTTGTATTCCTTTGTATTTACATTATTTTCTAAAATATCTTATGTTGATATGGAGAAAACTATGACCTTACAGCTTCAAAAAACCTATTCCGAATAGGTGTGCGGGTACACATTCAGGCCCCGAGGTTATAAAACTGGGGAACATTCTCAAACTCAAAAATAAATTACACTGATTGGCTGCTTCCGAGCACATGCTCGGAAGCAGCCAATCAGTGTGCTTAAAACTAGGCGAATAACTTACAAAGTAGACAATTTAAAATTTTTAAGAGTTCCTCCAAGACCAGAGAACAAATTCAAACAAGGCATCGCAGGCGATACAAACCCCCTCGCACAAGACTTCTTGGTGTGGGCTAACACTGAACTGGGGAATTTCATTACTTACGTACGGGACAAAACCTATATCCCCTCGCCATTTCGTGGTGCGAGCGGATAAAGAAGAAACACGTGCCATACTTCGAAGTTTCGGCTACTCAATCCTCATCAGTAACCCTGACAAGCAGACTTATAGCTCTACATAAACCCTAAAAAGTAAAACTGATGTTGCTACAAATGATATCATTTCATCGAGGAATTCTAGGACTGACACTTGTTCTCTGCTGAACCACCTGAATGCATCTCCAAGGTTACCTATAGCCAAGAACCGTGACTATTGGCCTTTAAGGGTCAAGAAACCGTCGTGCTGAGATGACATGATAAGGTGTTTTTAGATAGCAGGAAAATGTTAAGGAAGCGGAGCAAACACAAAAGGCAGACAGAAATGAGCCATGACACGACAAAACCAACAATATGGTTGTGCGCCCAGCGCAGACTCAGATCAGCCTGGGCATCCGCCCAGTCTGATCAGAGTCTTCGCAGTCTGCACGGCGGTAGCTTAAACCCTTAGCTACCCTTTGGGTACTTAACAAAGAGTCTGATCAAACTGGGTGGATGCCCAGGCTGATCTGAATCTGGGCTGGGCGCACAACCGCATTGTTGGTTTTCTCGCGTCGCGGCTCAAATGACAAAACGGCACAATGTTGCATCGGGGCGTCATGAAGTCGTCGAAAAACACGTCTTTACATTCATTCATCTGCTATATTACTTCGTATGAACTTTGAGACTTACGGTTCTGTATCAATATAAGAAAATCTAAGGATCGATCTGCAGAACTTAATATTGATTTTCTTGTTATAATCTTCCCTTTTTTGAATGCGAAAAAGAAAATGGAAAAAAAGATAAAAGAGGCATTCATTATCTTCTGAATTGTGTTTACTTTTATATGACATTTAGTAGTACCACTGATGCAGACATGCAGACATCTGCTGAGAAAATCTGCTGTTGCAATGTATTCCGGGTATCATGACACAGTTGTTGGACTACTTCATCAGCGCTTGGGTTGATCAGAAATGTTTTTAAAGCTAGAATGATGTGGAATGCTACACGCTGTTGAAGAGTACGAAACTAGATAAATAAGTTTGTTCAACTTATCACTAGTATACAGGACCTGAGGCCAGATGGTTCTCAATTTACCCAGTTTGTTTAAGATTGCGTATTAATATAAAAACAGCAGCAGATAGTGGTAATTGATAGGTTGCGTAAGTTTCTGATAGTCTGTTGAAAGGTTTAATAGATATTCCCTGCTCTCAGAAGATAAGAACCGGATTGCTTTCCTCTTAACTGCAATAAAGCAGAGATAAAATTAAATGGTTTGATGCTAAAGTTGAAGTGAATGTTTACTATATAATTTTATTGTTCTAAAATTGTTTTCGCTGTCGGGGTATTATATTCTTTAATTATATATTACAGTGCGCAACGGTTTGGATTAATTTTTGCTTTAGTTTTTTTTTCTTTCGTTTTGTAAATCAGCTTCTGCAGTAATAGGGATGTCAGTTTTATTTTGTTGACAGGAGCTATTTTCATCTATGCTAAGGCTCTTCATCGCTTTTCTAAAGGTGATTGGATACACTTTCAGGAGAAATAACTTTGTCATTTTCAATTTGACCTCTCTTCTGAGTAGATGTCAACTCTTAAAGAAAAGAATTTGCTCCTTTGCTTTAATAATAGACTCCACTTAAGAGACTTCGGCGTCCAGGGAGCAAACAGGGAGTCACTAAAGTTGTTTCCCTTTTGCAAAATAGCAGAAAACACGGAAGTGTATCAATTCGCCTTAACAATAATTTAAGAGTATCATGGAAGAACATGCATTGTGACAGGTGTGAACACCGAATGTAGAAGACTGATCAGACCCAGCAGGCACATGACGTCAAAATGACGTTGTTCTGACGCCGATGCGACGTCATCGACGTCAGTACAACGTCGTTTTGACGTCATGTACCTGCTGGGGACTGTTTCTGTAGGAGCCACAGAGTGTTAATGCAAAAATGAGTATAAACTAAGTGAATATGAAAACACAGATCTGAGCCAGTCTTCGATGATTGCGCGTGATCCTATATATCGTAAGGTCGTTTTTCTCGTTGCGCGATGTAATTATTTGAAATAGGGATTCAGAAATTGGCATTAGGCATAGCTCGCAATCACAACGGGTGGGAATTTAAGGCTTAGGGTTTCGTAAGATTTCATCCAGTTCTTACCCAGTCAGTGCTAACGCTGAAATTTACAGGAATAGTTGTATATTCGCTATTTTTAGTAAGAGTTTATTTGAATCCAAACAAAACTGTCATTATAGGAAAGTTAAGACATTTAAAAAGGGTTATTGCATTTCCTTAGTGTTCCTAGAATGGACTGACGGGCTGATTGTGTCGGACACATTCCAAGAAGTGTACAAAGTGCTCAAGAACCACAATGGAAGTTTGTGCTTGGAGGAGTAATTTAGTCCTTATTTGTCTTGTGATTTTCTCTGGTGTAAGGTCGGACCTTAACACGAACATTGGTGATGCCATACAGTTTCTCAAGGAATATGAAGTTTTGTCGGCTAATATGGAATATGAGTCAGCCCTGGTAGACTGGGCCTACTCCACCAATATAACAGATTATAACAGGGAACGACAGGTATTGCTTCCGCATATAAAGTTTAGTTGAGACAGTTGCGACAGGCAAAAAGGAAGTTTCACGCATATGCGAACAGCAACGGCTCAGATCAGCCGTCGCATCCGCGAAGTCTGAGCACAGCCTTTGCTGTTCGAACACACCGTGTATAGATCCTGAGGTCTGGATGGAGGGTACCAACAATCGCTAATCATTAAAATTTAAGCGCTTTCATCAGTAATCGAAAAAGTTTTTTTTTTCTTTTTACAAAACAAGTATATTTCAAAATTTATTGGCTTTATCGTTAAACCCAAGCCCAAATATAAATAATCACTAATAATTAAGGTCATTAATCGCTAATCTTTGAACCCCATCCAGACCCTCTTACATGCTCAAAATGAAGGTTGTTGCTTTTTCCGCACCAATTCACAGACTAGTTTAAGTCCTCGCTGTTCGCAGATATGTTAATTAAAATCTGAAAGAGTTCCTTCGAGAGCAGAGAACACATTCTAAAGAAAGAACTTGGGCCATATCTTATAGCATGACGTTTATAAAGTTTTAATACTGTAAATGGTATAAAAAAATAAGGAGGCTTTGCACAAAATGAGAGTCAAAGGAAATAGTGCTCATCATGAGTTTGCGATTTTCATGATGCTTCTTAAGTATGATTACGGTGTATGGGTACACCTCATTTTTTTCGGCAATTTTTACTGAGAGAATTAACTTTTGTTACCTTCTGTTTGTTTTCCTAGGCAACATAGCCCTTCTAAAATGGGAGTCTACTTTTGAAAGGAAAGAATTTGCTCCGAGTGGAGCAAAGTCTTTACTTCAACGGTTGATGTCAGCCCCTTCCTCCCCCAATGATAAGGGAGGTAAAATAAAAATGGATAAATATGGCAGAGTTAAGTAACTTAAAAGTGCATCCATTCTCCTCGAAACCATAAGAAACCATGAGCATTTCACAGGCAGATTCATTTTTGTGAATATTCAACAAAAGCTTCCGTTATATTCACTACCGTCCATCTTTTGTGGTTTTTGTGGTTTCGGTAGCAGTTTGACAAAGATGCTAGTTGGAAAACACCAAAGCCTAGACTGCACAGCATGCGGCACTCTTGGTAGTATCGGGGCTGCCATAACGGGCGTTCGTCGATTGAAAGACCTGTTTACCCAGTAGATCTCGATTTGGGATACATATGTATAAATATAGTTCAACGATAAGAGTTCAGTAGAATAAGTATAGTAGAATAGCGTCTGCAAAAAATATTTAAAGCATGCAACGTTTTATGATATAAAGCTTTTGAAGCCAACTTTCTGTCAGTCATGGCAAGTGGGCGCCCTCCTCAAAACCTGTCTTAAAATGGTTATTAGAGGCGCAAATCACTTCTTCTAAGAGCAAATCACTTCTTCTAAGAGTCCAGTTCTACCTCACTGAGAAGGCGAGCAAAATGAAAACGACAGAGTTGCCTCCCCTGAAAGTGCGTATATCCACCTTAAAATACCAAAAAGTCAGGTTGGCACTATTTATCAGTTTTAGATATCTATATTCCTATATAAAATGAAGTGAAAGAATTATAGACTCATAAATCATGTATTTATCATTGACATGACTGATAGGTATATTAACAGAGCTCTAGATAAGAGGGAGTATTTGGTGATAATTAGGGATAATTTTTGTTAATTTTGCTTAAAAACCTATGTTGTGACCCCTCATCTGAACCGTCTCGATGAGACGGTTCAGATGAGGGGTCACAACATATGATTTCAACAAGAAATAAAAAAAATTATCCCTCAATTATCATCAAATACCCCTCTTATCTAGAGCTCTGATTAATGCTGTTAATATAAAAGTTATCTGTTCTGAATGCTCAATTGCGCCCTTCTTACCTCCAACTAGAAAAGTGGTTACATCGCATAAGTTCTACGTTAAGCTGGCAGGTGTGAGTCTGTTTCAAAGCAACCGGGAGCAGATGTTGATTTGGTTGGTTTAAATCTGTTGTTTAATAAACACCAACGCATCTTGTTCTTAGTTGATCTCAAATATTATTTATGTGTTTGTTTTTCCTAAAGGTTTCTAGGTTCACAGCCATGCTTTATCGCTAATTTTAAAGGGGGAACAACTTCTGTAGTTTTAAGGAGAGGAACTATATAAGTAGTATTGCTTATACAAATGTGTATGCTCGTTGTCATGTTCTATAATTGAGCCGCGACACGAGAAAACCAACAATGTGGTTTTGCGCCCAGTGCAGACTCAGACTAGCCCAGGCATCCACCCATTTTGATCAGACTCTTCGCTAAGCGCTTAGACGATAGCTAAGTGTCTAAGCTATCTTCATGCGGACAGCAAAGACTCCGATCAGACTGGGCGGATGCCCAGGCCGATCTGAGTCTGCGCTGGGCGCACAACCACTTTGTTGGTTTTCTCACGTCGCGGCTCAATTATGTTTAAACAGACTTCTGTAGCTTCCTGCGCAAAATGTAAATTTCTAGGTACACAGCCATGTTTTACCGCCATTTTTAAAGGGGAAACAACTTCTGTGGCTTCCTGTACAAAATGAATATTGCAGACCAGACTTTTGGTGGCTTCTCCTGAAAGTGTACGAAAGCAGGCGAAGGTGCTGAAAAAACTCTCGCCATTTGTAGGTGGGGCGAGGATATGCCGTGCTTGTAGTAGTTGCGGTATCGGGTTAGTTGGACTTTTACTCTTGTCAGTCCTATCGTAATGTCTGTTCACTACTTTCTCTCTCTCTCTCTCCCCCTCTCTGTCTGTCTGTCTGTCTGTCTCTCTCTCTCTCTCTGGGGAAAAAATATAGACTGAATTACTTTAGCAAAGGGCTGTTAAACAAGATCAACAACAACAGAAATTGGCACTTTTCAGTAAAACAGTCTGTTTCGGATCAGTCATTTATACGATCCATGTCAGTCCGGTTATCGGTATCTACAACGGCTGTTGAAGCAGATTGGTATCGACCAGGTCAGTCCTATCTGAATTCGATCAGATCTGTGCACTGTTCATTCGAATTTACATTGAACCGTGACAAGACAAAAGCAACAAAGTGACTCGTGCGTCTAGCGAGGACTCAGGTCAGCCTGGACATCCGCCCAGTCTGACCAAAGTCTTCACTGTCGGCATGGAAATAGCAGAGATCCTTAGCTACCCTTAAAGCGCAAAGTAAAGACTCTGATCAGACTGGACAGATCCCCAGGCTGATCTGAGTCTTCGCTGGGCGCACATGCCACTGTGTTGGCCTTGTAGTTTCACAGCAAAAATTATTACTGATAACTTATGATGTTACATTTCAGGTCGAGATGGCTAGCAAATATGACCATTTTAATAAAGAAGCTTCCAGGAATGCCTCCCAGTTTGACTGGCAGAATTTCGGTAACGCCACCATTAAGAGACAGTTCCAAGAGATCGCCGAACAGGGAACCAGTGCTATGAAGAATACGACCAAGCTAGAGAGGGTAGGCCAAGATAGCTTCAAACTGCTTAACCTTTTTCAGATTGGAAATCCGTTTTGGGGACATATGCAAACAGTGTTGTCCCAGTTCAGACGCCGCAGAACGCGGCGTCTGATCAGGGTCTTAACTGTTTGCTCGCGGGAATTTCTATGAAAATACAATAAATATTAAAACATCCACCAGAAACACCTCATCCACATGATAAGAATGGACAAGTACATAGGTAAAAAAAGGGTTTAACCCTGGGGATGTAGTGGGGATAATCTCTGGGCAGAGATGGCATAATCTACTTTTTATGATGAAACTATCTCTGATTGATTTAGAGTGAAAAACCTGATGCTTACAAGTTTTTCAGTAGGCCTATATGTGCGTTGTTTAAAGTAAACCTTTGCTATTTGCAATCGCTACAATTTCGAGGACGAATTCACGTCAGAGGGATAAATGTAACGGGGTATAGGTAAAGTATATAATTGTTCTGCCCTGTGGTTCATGGGGACGTGGTAGAGCGTTTGATGACTTTCTTTAATTATCGATTGGGGAGGTTACACCTCTTTGAGTCTATGAGGCACTGCCTCTGAGGAGTCGAAAAATAAAGGATCTTGATTTCGATGCAAGCGTTCCAAGGATACCATCTTGCATAACCACTTTCGACCATATAGTAGTAACGGCGGGTTATGCACTTTTAAGTTATTTGTTTATTGAAAGGAAAAGGAACACTAAACTGTGGGCCTGGCATGGTTTGTTGTGTACACATACTATATAGCTTAATGATTTCAGTGCTTAGCTATCAGCTACAATGTATTTGAAATGGTATATTTAGTAAAATGGGACCCCCCCCCCCTTGGTTTTTTTGCAAGTTTACTGAAAGGGAGACAATTTTGTGACTTCCTGTTTTCCAAAATGGAGTCTACTCTTAAAGGAAGCCTGGCCCAGAGGTTATAAAACTTGGGTACATTCTCAAACTCAAAATAAAGCATACCGATTGGCTGCTTCCGAGCACATGCTCGGAAGCAGCCAATCAGTATGCTTGATTTTGAGTTTGAGATTTTACTCATGTTTTATGACCTCGGACCCTGAAAGTTTACCCATTTACCTTAAGAAAAACATGGCATAGCTGATTATATAGTCACCTCTCGATATCTTAAAGTCGAAATTTCATCCCAAACTACTGTTATCTCAAAGTAAATTTTCTTAAAAAATCTCAGAAAATTTACTTTGAGATATCAATAGTTGGAGATAACAGGAGTTGAAATGTAATAAAAAAACTGGAAATGTGTCCAAACTATATTCTTTGTTGTAAGAGGGTACTTTGAGATATTCATATTCGAGATATCTAGTGTTGACTGTAATTTCACTTCCAGCTCAATCTTGTTCTGTCTAAAATGGAAGGAATCTACAGTACCGGGAAAGTATGTGGCCTGCCCAAGCGGGACTGCATGTCTCTGGAACCAGGTAAATAACACACACCTTCCAGTGAAAGCGCACAGTCTGAACAACGTAACTGTCAATACATTCGCATTCGCTTACCGCTGTAGCGAGTTATCATACACATTTCTAGGGAATCAGAGACTGCCAATGATCGAAGAACATGTGTCGCGACACGAGAAAACCAACAATGTGGTTGTGCACCCAGCGCAGACTCAGATCAGCCTGGGCATCCGCCCAGTCTGATCAGAGTCTTCGCTGGCCGCATTAAGGTAGCTAAGACCCTTAGTTACCCTTTATCAAATTTGTTGGATGCCCAGGTTGATCTGAGTCTGCGCTGGGCGCAAGACCACTTTGTTGGTTTTCTCGTGTGGCGGCTTATGTATAGTTGTTGTTCTTGCATTTTTACATGCCAAATATGATAATCCAGCAGGCGCACGACCTGATCGCATTGCATTAAGATTGAGTCCTTCTGGGAAGTGCGTTTTTTGTTTATATCAGTCAGGAAGCTACAAGAATGTATCGACAAACCATATAATGCAAAAGAAATCAAGTCACTCAAAGAAAATGTTTTAACAAAATGTAATCGCGAAAAAGAAAATTGTGAGTGTCAGTGAAACATAATTATGCACGTGAAAGACAATAATTAACAATCTACAGTGGCTTTAGACGTAGACGACATTGTTTAAAGAAATAATGTTTGAGTTCTTGAGAATGATGCCATCACAGTGATTTAGAATCCAGGAGTGAAAATGTATGAAAAAGATCATTTGTTTCACTTTACTTAGATGTTGTCGTCTAGCTTCATTCATTCATTCTGAAAATGCTATCATTATTCTTGGTGGAGCTTGTAAGACCTGTACCCCCAAAAATCTCACGCGAAAACACATTTTACCCATTCTTAGAATAGTAGAATACTGGGTAGAAAATACCCGTAGTGAGTTATATTTGATCGTTGTTAAGTGGAAATTAGTGCAGCTTTATTCCTGCTGAAAATAAGCCAAGCTGATCAAAGACTTTATCAGCCGTTTTTCCTCGAAAACCTTTGAGGTATATAGATACACCTCCATGTTACCGCCATGTTACAATGCGAAACAACTTTTGTGACTCCCCTGTGTCCTCAATGGGCAAGTAGATCCTTTCAAACAGAGGTCTACTCTTAAAGGAAAGAATTAGCTCCAAAGAGAGCCAGTTTCTCTTCTTTAAGACGACACCAATTACATGTATAAGGTAGGCAAACGGAAAATATGGAGTTGCTTCCCCTAAAAGTGTACCGGTTCACTTTAAAACAGGTACTACTTACTGTATGCCTCCGCGTTACTTTCAAATCCAGGTATGTGTATGTACACAGGGTATAAACCAGTCCGCCAATTCTCGCTTCCTGCAGAGACTGTCCGTTGGCTTCCGCCGAGACTGCCCGCGAACTCTTGCTTCCTGCAGGGACTACTGTCCTCGAAAAATGGCTTCCTGCTTCGACTGTGCGCGTGATTCTGCTACCTGCCGAGAGCCTCGGCAGGAAGCAGAATCACGCGGACTGTCTCTGCAAGAAGCCATTTATCATGTACAGAAGTCTAGACAGGAAGCAAGAGATCGCGGACAGTCTCGGCGGAAGCCAAATATGATGTACAGTCTCTGCAGAAAGCGGAAATTAGCGGAATCGATTATACCCTGTGATGTATAATGCTTTGCAGGAGTGACACGGCTGATGGCGGAGAGTGATAATTACGACGAATTAGCATTGGTCTGGAAGCGGTGGCATGATGTATCTAAGGGTGAAATGAAGGACCTTTACGCCGAATTTGTAGAACTGTCTAATGAAGGTGTGAGAGGTAAGATCATATGGACTGAGGCATTCAAATGGGTTGCTTAATGCGCATCCTAACAGCAAATGCTAAGAGCAACCTGTGCATTCGTTTGCAGATTATTTATATGTAGTTTTCAGCTCGGCAACCCTCACGTGAGACTAAATAATCTCAAACTAACCTGAGATTTTCTTGTTTCGGCCTCAGTCCCATTACAGAGTCTATCAATCTCAGTCCAAGACAGAACAAGTACCCAAGCTGCGTTTCAGTAAATGTTTGTCAGCAGAGTAAATCAGAACAAAATATTATTTGAGATGGTTTTCTATTTTTCAATCATCTCATAATAATATCTATACTTAGTAAAACAATTGAAGGATTTTAAAACTCTATGATTATTTTTCCTAAAAAGAAAATGTTTTCAAAATTTGATATGCATGCATTTAGTAATACTGGGAATTTACAACTGTAGAAGATGCCTAATAAAAGTCACGCTTAAGTGGTTACTGTAGAGTACCGCTCCAAATACCTTAACCCCCACAGCGTAAATTCACAAAAATGCACACAAATCGCTATATTGTTGCGTAGGCTGGTTTTAAGGAGTTGAATACTGTACCATTAGAAGGTCGCCATACCCCTGTAATGTTAGTGACTCAATAAATAAATTAGAGAAATTGCCAAAAATGAACAATTATGATTTCCCCTGCTCGTGCTCCGGATGTTCCTTAGTTTAACCTCGACAAGCCGCATAATAGGTGGTATCAGAGTATTGTAAGAGACATTAAAATAATCAGGCAATTTGATTTTTGGGGTTACATCAGGAAAAAGGGGGTTTAAACTCAATTTAATTGTCTGTGAAGTTTTGCAGTAGGGGGTTAGTGCATTTGGAGTAGTACTGTACTGTAACCTCTGAAGTGTGGCATTAATTGAAGTGACATTTTGTTTGCAGATGTCCGGTACTATTACAAACATGCATACCCAGTTTGGTACATTGTTTATAGGGCATCACAAATGTGGCAGAATTTTGATATCCTTCAATTGTTTTACTTAGTATATTTCAAGTAAGGTGCGAAGAAATTTTGTTTTCTTTTATCTTTAGATATAAAAGGTTATATCTTTTGATTATGCACGCAAGTGTTTTGAAAGATTCCACATATTTGATCGGAAACTGACAAGTGCTATAGGAACGAACTATTTAAAACTACTCTCATGATAAGACATGTCAAACTGTCAGAGGCATAACCATTTTAAGGCTAATGCATACACCTTCAAGGAAAAGAACACTGGCATCTTTATTTTTGCGTTCCTTCTCAATGGGTTGTCGAATCTTACTCTTGTAAAGGAAAGAATTCCCTCCTTTAAAAGCAGATATGAGCCGCGACACGAGAAAACCAACAATGCGGTTATGAGCCCAGTGCAGACTCAGATCTGCCTAGGCTAAGCGCTAAAGCTGTAGCTAAGGGTCTAAGCTACTTGCATACGGGCAGCGAAGATTCTGATCAGACTGGGAGGATGCCCAGGCTGATCTGAGTTTGCACTTGGCGCACAACCACTTGGGTGGCTTTGTTGTGTCGCGGCTCACTATTATTATCCAGTTTTGGAAGGGCTTTATCCTCCATCTCCATGGAGCAAAAGTGAAGTTATGAGAGTTTTTTTTCCTTTTGTAAAAGTGGCTTCATTGCATTATGTGAGAAGGTACTATAATGAATTAGCGTATCCAGTCTGATTTACTCTTCGCATGCCTTTAATTCTTACCAGAATCTATAAAGTTAAAAGGGCAGCCCAGAAGATTATGGTGATATGACGTTTGACTGTCTGCCTATTCATTTAGGTTCATTTTTGTGAACACGACCCGTTTCTCCTATGCTTGATATATATTATCTAGGTGCTACCTGGGATATTATAATATCTACATGTACGAGATATCTGTGCCAAATTCAAAGCTTTAGTTCCTGTAAAATGGGGAGTGAGAGCACAACACATACATGTACAGTACCTATAACTGTGAAGAGCCAAAATGCAGGTCAGCCTGCATCATTGCGCAGACATATAAAATCTTTGCTTTTTGCTCTTGACTTGTCCTGAAAAACTGTACATTGCTCTTGCCAGCAGGGTCGCCTGTCCCTGCTGCCTTAAATTTCTCCGTTCATTCTAAATGTATGACATTAGTTAATTAACAGACAGCTCTTGATAGGATAACTGAACTTGTCTCATTTCGGAGATGAAAGAGTCCATTAAGGGAATTTAGGATCTGAAATATAGGAATCAGACGCATGCACGTTTTGTTGTGAATCATCTGGAAAACAATGAGATGAGAGTGTTACAAGATTATAATTTATTTTTATATCATGATTATACAGCTCCCGGATAAGCGCCTTGTACAGGCGGACAAACGATGAATAAGTAGAGTCCTTTTTTATTGAGAACCACACAAATACGTAGGTAGCTTTTTCAGCAATCAGCGTTATACTGAGAGTAAAATTAAAAAGAAAAATAAGGCATATGCTCATTTATGTCTGTAGTTTAGTTTCAGCGGAAGCCAGGACATCATAGCATTATATCGAAAATAGCGTCGTTAAGATAAATTAAGTCATAATGACATTAAACCATATAAACTACTCTTATGGTTTTAGATGGAGGCCATAACGATACGGGCGAATATTGGAAGAGCTGGTACGAGAGTAACACATTTGAAGAAGATCTACAACAGCTGTTGGAAGAGTTACAGCCCTTGTATACAAAATTGCACGCTCATATACGCCAGGAGCTGAGAAGGCATTACAGAGGCGAAACCGACAAGTTCCCTAGAACAGGACACATTCCCGCGCATTTGCTGGGTAAGCGAATAGAAAACGTAATTATTGAAAACATGAAAACTAAAATAAAATTCCGAGGCTGTTTTCTTCCTTTTGTCAGTTTAGTCTATACATGATATGTCCATTGGAATTCTGTCAGTCGTGCAGAGCAAGTATACTTGTGGTCTTTTAGAGCCAATCCAAATCTAAGTACCAAACATATTGCTGTAGCTGCACCTTTGAGTAGCCATTGCACTATAAGTTTTGCTGCTTGGAAATTTACTTGAAGCGTACATTGATACATTTTCTATGGCCTGGTGCATAGCTACATTTGCTATGGCTTTTCCTGGTGCTGACGCATACTTTAAAGTTTCAGTAAACCTTCGGCCGTACCCAGCTAAAGATGAAACCCTTCTCCTCACACGTCATCACATATCATTATCAAAATCATTTATATCCAGCAAAACTAGGATAATCATTAATACATTACAAGCTACACAAAGTGGATCCTGTTCCTCAGCAACTGATACAGAAGTTGTTTTTTGTGTGTTTTTTTAAGCTACTACCAAAATATGAATCATAATAATAATAAATATATGTTAATCTCATTTAAAACCCGAGAAAACTAGGCTAATAAATTTACACTTCTTAAACACCGCCTCAAATGCTACGCCTGGCTCCCGTCCGGCGAAAATTAAAAGTCTCGATACTACGAATATATTAAAATAAGACGATTTATCCAGTAGAAGTATTTGAAGCAGT
This sequence comes from Ctena decussata, assembly GCA_963989385.1. Lineage (NCBI taxonomy): Eukaryota > Metazoa > Mollusca > Bivalvia > Lucinida > Lucinidae > Ctena > Ctena decussata. The sequence goes on from OZ022504.1 coordinate 57,795,148, forward strand.
AATGCATTTAAAATGAACACACTTTACCAAGAAATGAATGAACATGGACCTGTAGAATAAATAGACATGATCAGACTTTACATTAGCCTCTGTAGGAAGTGTTTCTAGTTACTGGATACACCGCCATGTTTCCCCGCCTTTTTTATTCTTTCCTTAAGGGCTGACCGCCATTGAGAAGAGAGACATTAATGAGAAAGACAAACGTGCTTACCCTGAAAGTGTACACATTAACCCTTTCTGCATCATTACTTTACAAACGTATTTTTTTCTCAGTTTGATTAATTTTTTATGTCTTCCCAGGCAATATGTGGACCCAGTCTTGGATTAACATCTACGATATCGTGGAACCGTACCCTAAAAAAGAGAGTATCGACATTACGCCAGTGCTAAAGGAAAGGGTATGACTTTGAAACTTTAATCATATGTATGCATGATGACAGACCTTTTTAAGATTTGATTTTCGCCAGTTGTTACAACTTTTGGTATTTTATGTTTGCTTCCCTGGTAGGAAAAACCCTTCGTATAAGAAGTCTTTTCTTAAAGAAAAAGATTTGCTCTTAAAGAAGCAAATCCTTTCTTTCAAATTTGGTCCCCATTGGGTAGAGAGACAAAAATGAAAAGGCACTGTTGTGTCCCATTCAACGTAATTATTTTGCATCTCATTATGTTATTATGTGAAAATCTTACCGTTCGTATGTTTACATATAGTATTTTCTCGAGGAGATACATGCAATAGACATTTTATTCAATAATGAGTCCGGCGGAAAACGCTTTTAACACTAGTTTAAAAGTTGTTGAGAAAAAACAGAATATTGAATGCTATCATTTCTGGATTATTTCCCGTCGCTTTGTGGGTTAAAGGCAGGAACAAAGAAAAAAAAAAGCCCAGCTTATTATTTTGTACAGGTAACACGACATACTTTATAACATCAGACTGGCTGAGTCACCGTATGTGTGAGGTATTGCTGCACTTCTGCGTATTTAAAGAGTTTTTTTTTTAAGTTTTGCATTTTTGTTCATTTGAATTGGGCTCATATGTAAAACTGGCTTTACCTAGATAGTTTTTCCTCAGAAAATGAAGTGGTGGATGGGCTTTAAAGGAAACAACTCTACCATTTTCATTTTTCCCTCTTTTCAACGGGGTATTTCTAAAGAAAAAATTTGCTCCCTTTAGACAAATTCAGTCCTTTAAGACTAGACCCCATTTGAAAAGTGTTTTTGTCATTAAGGAAAGCCAACTGGTAAAAAATGTAACAAAAGTAATTCCCCTTTGTAAATATGGCGTAAAATCTTGAAGGTGTACTTAAGCAATGTTGCAGCATTGAGAAGGACCAGGATGTTCTCTTGACATTCAATCAAAACTACTGAAATAGAACATCAAAAGCAGAAAAATAACACCATGCATGAATTTTTTTTCTATTTTTTTATGGTTTTCCGGTCAGAGAAGTAAAGCGGGTGTCTCAGAAGTTATGCTACCATGTAAAAATGGCTGAAAAAGATGAAATCACACCCATTCACCTTAATTTCATATCACCTTGTAATGAGCTCTTATATGTGTACAATGCTGTTCTTTTTTAAACACTTTAGCTTAGTCGATTCACTTAAAGGCAGGATTTCTGAACCCCCCTGTAGAGGATTAGCTACCTGTATGAGGAGTAGAGGGCGTGGTTTAGCTACTGTGCAAATTAGTCCACTGTCCTGTTTTAGCCAATAAGAGCTGCCAATACTTTCACAGGTAAATACCCCAGCGAATCAACAGCCAATCAAATTAGAGATAAATCTACAGGAGCTACTGTAGATGTTTACCCTTTGGTGGCTATTGAAATACTGAGAATAGGTAGCTTATTTTGCCTTTTATAGTCCACTCATGCCTTCAAATGGAGATTTTACCTACAAAAAGTAGCAATGATCCGAGTGTTAACCTCTTTTTTTCAGAATTTTACAGCAAAAATGATGTTTAAAACAGCGGAAGATTTCTTTGTTTCTCTCGGTCTTCGCCCAATGCCTGAAGAATTTTGGAACAATTCTATGATCGTAAGGCCCTCAGATGGTAGAGAGGTGGTTTGTCATGCTTCAGCCTGGGATTTCTCACACGGGGATGACGTACGGTAAGACACTGTTTAGGCGCGCCACGCAAAAATGTTATTGGACGCATCGTTTTATGCCTGCAGATTCCCCAGTGCTCATACATGGTGTGAGCGAACAGCAAAGGCTGTGACCAGAAAAGGCGGATGAGCAGTCTGGTCTAAGCCACTGACCATCGCGTATTCCATTAGCAGAATTTTGCCGTTACGACTGACTGTTTACTATCAAACCTACTTGAGGAAAAAGGTCTTATTACAAATGTTACAGGTGAAATAAGGCAATGATCAGGAGCTAATACATTGAGTTACCATATCCTGCTGTCAAAACCAAAAAGCAAATAATTATATATATACTTTGACAGCAGCTCATATAGGGCACGCACAATAAACGAAAAAAGACAACTAGTCATTCAGTTACCCCAGCTAACACACCACGAAGACAACAGGTAAAGGAAAGCACCGATATGGGCAACAAGAACAGGTAGCAGTAAGGAATCACAACCGAAGTGCCGCCTTGAATAGATCAGTTTAAAAATTTGCAGCAATAGCATGATGGGCAATAGCCGGTCAAAATTCTAGCAGTTGCCTTCTCACATTATCATTAACGTATGTATTAACCCATGACGCAATAAAGCAATCAGTACTTGTATTTTTTCCATAACCCAGCCCACTAAATGTTGGGTAAATGGGTAATAAAGATTTCTTTTAGTGCCTTTTTACACCACAGGTTTTACTTGTAAAATTACCCACATCGCCTCAGTAGACTATTTACTGGTCAGTCATTTGAACTGTTGTCATCTTTAAAAGTGCCCATGTGTGATTTATTGATAGCTAACTAAGTGTCACCCTCTCACTTCCGATTAATGACCTTATAATATTAACAAAACGGATGTTACTACATGTTTGAAGAATAGTCAAAACTATTTATTACCCCTCGAATCTGTAGTCTGTTAAATTAAATAACACACTAGACTATTTTTGTATCAATTCAGAATCAAGATGTGTACAGATATAACAATGGACGATTTAATAACAATCCACCACGAGATGGGACATATACAGTATTACCTTCAGTATCAGGACCAGCCTACCACGTTCAGAGCAGGAGCCAATCCAGGTTTGTTCTTCTACTACATATCACAACTTGTATATGATTTTTACCAAGGGCAAGATGCCCTCAGACAGAAATCAGTTCAAACATTTACCCTGCGATTTCTGGAACATTTCAAACATTTGGTAAAATAAATCATTTCTACCTTCCATTTTATTCATTTTGCAAGTTTTATACACATGAAGCTTGAACCTATAGCCTTTGTCTTGACCAAGTCCAAGCTTTAAGTCTAACTACCCCTAATATGAAAGTTGTTTGAATTCCCATAGAGAATTGATAGCATTTCACTTTGGTCGGGAATAACTTCTAAAATTGCTGTGAGTTTTAAACTTCTTATAGCTTTCTGACCTTAAAAATGATTAATTAAATTTGATGACTATCGAGCAATTTGTCAAAAAATTCATGAATTGGCGAAATCGAACAATTTGGTGAATTTTCTTCTTATGGACTTCTGACAACTTTGATTTTGTGGGTAGCGTGAATTGAAGTCTGGACTTGGTCAAGATAAAGGCTAAAATTTCAAACTTCATGTGTGCAAAACTTGCAAAATGAATGAAATGGAAGGTGAAAATGACTTGTTTTACCAAATGTTTGAAATGTTCCAGAAACCGCGGTTAAAAAGTTTGACCCTTTAATATTTTTTTCGAGTATATAAGATGCGGGATTGGTTCGAAAGTATCGATATTGCATATTATATTCGATACAGTTCAACAGTTGATACTGCTGGGCCAGAAGAAAAGAAACGGACACAAATATAGCCTCTGGTGAAAGAAATATTTTGCTTTCTGCTAAAAAATTTCCATTTCCTGATATAATCAACATATCAATCACATGTGAGCCGCGACGCGAGAAAACCAACAAAGTGGTTGTGCGTCAAGCTCAGACTCAGATCAACCTGGGCATCCGCCCAGTCTGATCAGAGTCTTCGCTGTTCGCATGGAGCTAGCTTAGACTTTTAGCTACCCTTTAAGAGCAAAGCAAAAATTCTGCTCAGGTTGGACGGATGTCCAGGCTAATCTGAATCTGAGCTGGGCGCACAACCACTTCGTTGGTTTTCTCGTGTCCCAGCTCATGTATTTAATGGAAAGTGTACGGTCTGTTCAAACAGGAAGACCAAGAGGTTGCAAAGTTATACAGTTCCCATGCATAACTTCATTCTTACTTACTATTCTGAATTTATTCAATCCATTCAAGTGGCAAATCCTTTGTGGTTTATTGACATTGTCTGCCCTGTCCTCTTGTATGATGTCGTCTGGTTTCTTTTGCGACTGACCTGCGCTCTCTACGACCATTGCAACTATTTGTCCTTTACAAATATGATTGCCATCAGTCGCCGTACAATCTGCGATAGCTTTTGCATGCATTCGCCTAGCGATCTGCGACCTGATTGCAATTGGTCGCTGTAGGATCGGCGACAGGTTTGCAACTTGTTTTGGATCGGCGACCAGTCAGCTACCAATCGTCGATTCTTCGGCGACCGTTGCAACTGAACGGCAACTGATCGAGACTGGTTGTACTGCGATCAATTTGTTAATGAAATGTGCTGACAAGAATGAAATCAATTCTGTGAAAGTTGTCAACATAATAAAACAGCAATACATTCATTTGCTTCGCTTGCACCGAAACAAACAACCAGAATGCAGCAGCTATGGCTATGGTAATGTACATGTACGTGCGATTAGGGTCAAGGAGCTGAAGATAATACTGGATAAGACCTTTGTTGCGATTCCTCCTTTGACTGTAGAGCTTCCTCTCAGAAGCAGGCTTCCGGACTTCAGGAATCATTTCTGCTGATTGTTTTGGTGCCGCTGCCGTTTTTTTTTTTTTTTTTTTTTTTTTTTTTTTTGGCTTCCTCTGCGTACCATGATGCGAACACATTGAACCCTTGTGATAAAATGATGCCAGGATGCGAAGACATCTTTTCGTTAAAGCTGGCACCGCAAGCCTTCGGCAATCTATCGGCGCACGCAGCTACTTGCCGGCGACCAGTCACCGATCAATTGCTGATCAGTCTCCGTCTCACCAGTCGCCGAACAGTCGCCGATCAGTAACCGACAGCTCGCCGATAGGTCGCAGCAAGGTTGCAATATTTCAGAGCCAAAGTGTTGATGAAACCGATCACCGACCGATCGGCGACTGGACAGCGGCTAAAATAATATGAACGGCGACTTCCGGATAACCATTGCAACTAGTCTGCGATCAAAATCAGTCGCGGTTAGTCTTTTGTGCACGCTCAAAAGACTGGCTGCCACTAATTTTGATCGGCGACCTTGTTGCGACCATTATAAAACTTTGCCGCAACTCTACAATCCGTCTGCGATTGTGTTTGTTTTAGTCGAAAAAAGGTCGCGCCGCGGACTGTCGGACCGGGCCTTGATATTTTGCCTTGTGTGCCGTCTTTATTGTTTTCCTTCCCCATTTGGTGTTTAGGGTTGGTTGTGGTAATCGATTGTACCAGTTCCTCATCTACCTTTCTATTGGCGGCATTGGGAGTGTTAATTCGGGTAGAGTCGGGTAATTACGAACAGCGGGTAAATTCGGACATACAATTGCAAACAGTAAAAATCCAGATGAGACTGCTCATCAGGAGCCGTTTCATCAGGATTTTTACTGTTTGCCAATAAATTTTATTTAAATTCTAAACGACTAACATATAAAGTAAACTATGTCACTCCGAATTCATCCGCTGTCCGAATTTACCCGACTTTACCCTATTTCTTTTGCACATCTTTTTCAGGTTTCCATGAAGCTATCGGTGATGTTCTCGCTCTCTCAGCGTCTACACCAAAACATCTTCATGTCATCGGGCTGCTAGAAAAGCTGGATCAAGATGAAGGTAATTTTCATATAACCTTGTACTCTTTGTACAATATTAGAAAATAGTTGAATGTTTCAAGCTTCGGTTTGTATTTTTGTAAATAAATCTGTCAGACTGATGTCAGCGGTTCACAAATAATGCGGTTTACAATTGATACGTAGAAATGGTGAATATTTGAGGTGTATAATGTCAAACTCTCTATTTGGAGCGTACTTTCCCTGATCGGAGAGAATACATTATTTTAAAATAATGCACCAATAATAATTTGGACCTTTTGTAGCAAATGATCATGTGTGTTATAAAATTCATTTTCTACTGTATTTCCTGATAATCATTTTATCTTTTGTCATACGTACTTATTTTACTGTCCGTCTTAGACACATAATGGTAAAATTAGGCAAAACAGTAGGCGGTATTCTGTCTTTTCCAAAAACAAAAAATCAGGCTATGTATTTGTTAGTGTCTTATCAGTGTTAAACAAAGATTTTAAAGGCAGGTTATGATGTTTTTAATGTTTGGCAGTATTTACAGGTTTTCCTGTACGTGTATTTGCCTTCATGGGTCTAATATCATCAAACAAGGTTTAGTCACAACACGGGTCATTTTTACCCCATAGGTGCCGTTTCCAGTCAAATATAGTTTTTTTCTTTTTAAGAATAAGAAGTTGCTGTAATCAAATGTGCATTAAGATTTCATTTCTGAATTATATGTTTTAGAAGCGGATATTAACTTTTTGATGCGACAGGCGTTAGACAAGGTGACCTTTTTACCCTTCGGTTATTTGATTGACCAATGGAGATGGAGTGTCTTTAGAGATGAAACTACTCCGAAAGACTATACCAAAAAGTGGTGGGATTTGAGGTAAATAGCTTCTTTGTTTACATGTTTATATCTGACTGTTCCTTTGCAGTGCCCAAACGTGAGCAAAAGAAAACATATATGGTGTACATTAGCTTTAACGTAATTTTACCTACAGTTGTAACTGTGTATGCAAATTATTAATTGTAAATGACAAAACAATATCAGCCGTGATTTATACATGACGTGTATCTTTCCTGGTATCAGCGTTACGGGGCACATCTGCAAACAGCAAACACCAAAGACTCAGACCAGCCTATAATATTGCGGCACTACACCCAGTCAATATAAAATGATGATTATTTAATAAAAAGACAGATTTCATTAATCGGCGGCAATTTGTCAAAATTGTCGTTTTCGTTGATCTGGCAATTCTGTCACCATGATCATATTTCCAATAATAAGCAAGTCGGGAATAGTGTTTTTGCTTCTTTTTATGATTTTTGCAATGCAAACCCTTGCTAACTACACTTTGGTAAATGATGGATTTGCATTTTATATTATCTTTACAGCGGTCCTGAGTCTCATGTATTCATTGTTTTGGTTTAAATAATATTTTGTTTAGGTCAAACTACATGGTTGCAAAGCAGTACAAATTTAAAACATGGTGCAGGATCGGACAGTAAGCGAACACTTTTATGAAAGTTATTTCCTGTATTCATTGTTTTAGGTGTAAATATCAGGGCATATCCCCACCGGTAGCTCGATCAGATTCTGACTTTGATCCTGGTGCTAAGTATCATATTCCAGCAAATACTCCCTACATCAGGTAACTACTTATTTGATTATTACTATGAGAGAGAGAGAGAGAGAGAGAGAGAGAGAGAGAGAGAGAGAGAGAGAGAAAGAAAGAACGAAAGAGAGACTGAGAGACACACACACATCTCGAATAACCAGTGTAATGAGGCTCCTTTCTAGTGTTTCACGGCCTGTCCATTTATGTTTTAAATACACACACAAAACAAAAAAGTACTTGTGTCGGGAACGGCAGTTGTACAAAAATTATTGTTTGAGTTTTTTTTTGTTGTTGTTTTTTTCTTATTGAGAAATTAGAAATGCCTGGTCAAGGCACAGTTCTATTCCCATCGGGAAATCAAAAATGCTTGCTTCCTAAAATAGTTATCCAAAATATAAAGATCTATTCGACTCTTTGTATACAAATTATTTTGATTCGAAGAATAGGAACTGATGGCGTTATCAAAAATCCTAAAATTCGGTTTGGCCTTTCTCAGCAGTTTTGTGATACCGCAACCACTTTACCCTTACAAGGATGAAAATTTTCGTAATTGTTTGCTTACAAAATACGAATCGAACAGAATCATTTTTCAAGTGGGAATGAAATGGCGCGTTTACTAGACGTGTAAGAAACTGTCTTCCTGAATATGTTCATAACTTAGCAGCTAAAACATGCTACAGTTATCAGTTTATGCTTGAATATAACTTATCAAAGCAAGGGCAAAAGTATATATCTTGTTTAAACTGTGTTCATATAAGTGGCCGTTAGTTAGATGACTTTTGGTTGAATTATCCTGTATCTGTGCAAAATAGTAATCTTAAGTACCTATAAGTATGTCAATTATTCTTTTTCTTAGATTCGGAGCAACGTGAAAAGCCTCTCAAAATAACTTGTTTACGTTAATGATAAACGAAAAAAAAATCACCAACAGGAAGTAATATGACAGCATTCCAATATTATGCTCACCAATGTATTGAAGTAGTGTGGTACTCCTTCATGTTTTTTCGCCATTTTTACAAAAGGGGATAACTATTGTGATTTTTTGTTTGCTTGCCTTAATGACGAAGCTTTTCTAAAACAAGGTTTACTCTTGAAGAAAAGAATTTGCTCCTAAGGGACCAATTGACAATGGAGGCAAACACAAAACCGGCGGAATCGCTTCCTATTTGGTGGGAAACCATTCTTACAGCATTATCGAAATTTTAAAGTAGCCTGCCCCTTTATACAATTACATGTACATCAGACATGTCGTAGTGTCTCTCACACAATGAGCATTCCTCAGAGATGGCTATGAAGCAAGGTGCACATTCTTGTACAGACTCATAATTCACATGTACAAGTTGGTCGGCCAATTCAAAGAGTAACTACACTTCAGGATCTAACTGAATAAGATCCCAAACCCTATCCCCAACATCAAAGGGAAAGATCGACAAAGACATCCCAACAAACAATAAATCACAAGTGATAAGCCGAGTCAGCAGCTCTTTCCCAAATAGATGGCAACTCAGCTATCTTTATTGAACTAAATAAAGGGTAACAACAGACTAAGCAAATTATACGAAAAACATTTAACAACTATTTTTACCTATTTTCTATTTTTATTATAGAAGGGTAAAAATGAGAACACAATAAATTCAACAGCACCGAGCATAAATAAATGCAACCGCAACGAAAGCTACGCCTTGGGACGGTCAGTAATAACTACTGGGGGGTTTAAACCGGTTTTACTGGGCCCAAACCTTCACCCTCACCCTCCGCCGCGGTTCATACAATTAGTTGGTAGTTCGGTTCGTATGGAGGTATAGTTTGGGATATACATTGAGGCTGAGTTGCTTTTGAATCTGCTCATATATATGTTTACAGACAAATGTTCCCTACTATGTAAAACACACCCTCAGTCTTTATTGATTTTATGACCCTGTTATGTCATTACAGATGTGAGAAAAGGCAATTCTCTTTGATGACATAGCAGTGTCACTGGACTTTGCATAATAGGATTATGAAGCCCAATAAACAAGAATGTTTGTCTTTAAAGGCCAGCCGTGACTGTAAAAGGCAGATAAGGCTCATTTTCTCCTCAGTGTTTTTCTGGTCCCTGTCTGACTTGACACCGCAATAGGTAAATATGTATGCATAATTTTTTGTTGGGCAGGACTGACCTACTGATAAATTATCGACTGTAAGAGATTGGATGGACACTCGCACCTGGTTACATATAGCTGAGCCACTTGGGGGAACGTCGTTACGAAAATTGAAATAGAACAGAATTTTTCCACTCAGTATGATTTTAGAGTCCTCAGCCATGTGTTTTGAATGACAACTAATAATTTTAAAAAATTAACTGTAAAATGATAGACAGGTCTTATCATCTGAGGCGTTGAGAGTGTTTTTACAACAAAGTCTGCTGAGTGGCCACCTTTTGGGAACAAGCTGCTCACTCGGTTGGCCATATGTTCTCTGTATCTTGATTATTTGTAATCTTAGTTGTTTCCAACTATGGTTTGAGGGCTGGATTTGGATTTTGATTGTTTCAGTTCCTGGTCTTTGCATACTTTTTACTTGTATGGCACTGATATTAAAATTTAATATGTTTATTCTGGCGTAATTGCATTATAGAAACAAGTCCAATAAAATAAATAAATTTATTTGCATCCTCTCTTGATATCAATCTACAAACAAGTTAATAGGGTTTGCAAATCTATGCTAAAGATGACATTGTAGGTAATGCACATTTATGTCTCCGTTACAACCTGTATAATAATTCCTAATGTTGCCATTGTATGGACTGAGCTGACATTAAAGAGAGTTGTATTGTATTTTATTGTATTGCATTGTATAGATATCTATTTTTGATGTACATAACAGATGCTTTGGTTAATATAATAAATATTATAAATAATGATTTCAAATATAAACAATAAAACTATGAAACGCAAGAGTAATGATTCTAATAATGATGATAAAATTTAACAAACAAAAACAATATAAAAAAATATATAAATAACTGTTTTTCTTTTTATTTCAGTTATAACTATTTTGAATAATATTACAGGGAATTTCCGTCATTCGTTTAATTACCTTTGCTTTCATTACTACTACTACTTTTACTACTTTTATTTTTATTCATTTTTATATTTTTTACCAATAATTTTACCATTAAATAATAAGAATCATGACCAAACATTATAAAAGTGCATATATACCTTTGACTAACAAACAAAAGACAAATAGAAAAAAAACAAAACAATGATCTCTGAAATAACGGATATATTTTAGTTATGACCCCATTTGTAACCTGAATAATTTATTTGAAAAAAAAAACTGTAACTCTTCATCAGACATAATATTTTATTGATATCATCATTAGTATAATTTTTCTTTTCATCGTGAGAACTAAATAAAATTAAACTTCAGGATACCTCATTTTTACTGTCACACCCAAAATATAATTCATGACTGTTTATTGTAAAATTGGTAATGCATGATAAATTGATTACCTCTTATTAACAGTGTGGCTTAAGCTTCGCCCACTTATACTGCTTACTAGCATAACCTACGCAGGTACAATCTGCTGGCCTGGTGGGCGACAATCCTGTCCCTTAAACGTGACAATTTTGATTCAAAGACGGCTTGCTTAGCAGTAGAAATTGATTAAATAGTATAACGGTACAACCTTTGACAAATGATTCGCGCGCGATTTACTAGGTATATAATAAGCCTAGTTTGATGTTGTTTGTTTAGGGCGTTTTAAAGTAGGCGTGGTTAAATCATTAAAAGGATAAGACGCTTCATTTAAAAAACACGATTACAACTAGGCATGCATATTTGCTACTTGAAAACTATTATACTAACTGAAGTATGCAGTAGTCTGTCTGTGTCTACATAATGGTTATGTTGTTTTGGAGCTACACGTTCTAACTACCAACGACACGAATTTTCCATGCTCTACAGTTACGTCCCTACAAAGCTTGTAACATTACGCCTCATTCCCGTGAATCCATGAGAAAAGTAAATGCCGCAATCACGGGCTTAAATCTTATGGACAAAAATGTAGTCATTTTTTTTAATTCTTATTTTCAGACTCGGATTCATTCTCTTTTCTTTCTTTGTTCCTGTTTTTTTATTATTTTTTTTCGAAAAAAGTTATTGTTGAAGACGGTGACAAAATATAAAATTTAACTACGAATTTCATGCCACCCAATATCAATGTTAACAGCCGAAACGCAGCGGAGGCGAGGTCCGCGAGAAACATTAAACACCGAAAAATAAGTGGTTGGCTGTTATTAATACATACGTAAACAGATTGTCAATTCATTAAATTGTTTGTTTTCTGCAAATTTATCACTTTGTTTAACTGAGGTCTGTCGTATAGTTCTTTATAGTGGAAATATATAGACATGCATTTCGCTACCATCAAGTGTCAGAGAAAAATATCAGCATGCATTTTCTGACCTTTACAAGGTAAACCAACTGGCTAGTTGAAAATTTACACAATAAACAGGACGATTAGCTAGTGAAAAAAAAGAGTATCAATCTCGGGACATAATCATTTGACCGTAGGAGGCTTAACGAGGAAATCCTTCCTAGGAGCAGGCATTTTCTATATGAGCAGTGCTTGGCTAACACTGTTTAATAACATTCTTACACACTAAACATTGTTTCACCAAGTCTTGATAAAACTAATAAATTGCCAAGATTAACCTTTACTATTTTTTATTTCAGATATTTCGTGAGCTTTATAATACAATTCCAGTTTCATCAAGCATTATGCCAGGCAGCCAATCAAACTGGTCTACTTCATCAGTGTGATATTTATAACTCTAAAGCAGCGGGGAAACTTTTAGGGTACGTTTTGCTGTTCATAAAAAAGTTTCTTTTAGCCATTTTACATTTTTATCCTTTTGCAGTTAGACTGCAGTGTGAAATGATATTATTTCAAAGTTGTCCGACATTTCATTTCAAAAAATATTATTCAAAGCTCGAGAAACTACATGTATGCACTATTTTCGTGTTTTATGTTTTAATATATTTAACGTGGGACAGTACAGTTTAGTTATGTCCCATGTAAATACATGTAGTCGTCCTACATATTTCTGGACCTCGTTATAAGAGCAAACAAAATTTCAATGCGCACCTTGGTATTTGCGTATAGATAGCAATTAGGTAGCTACGCCTTTGCTATGTAATACTGCACATACTTACATTATGGTTGGCACTCTACAACATTGACATATTCGAAATAGCGCAAAAATTCTAAAACTTGGGACGCCTAAGATTATAACAGTAATTTCCTGGGGAACAAGGTCATATATTTACACAGCAATAATGCATTCAAAAGATAAATAGTGTAGAACTTGATCAGACTGATCCCTTAGGATCAGTCTTATCTGCGCCTACTCTATATGCGCAGATCCGTCTTTCTCAGTTTTGAGAATTTTACGGTTATCAGAGTCATGACGCTGATAAGACATTTTTCCACTGCGTATTTGTTACACTACACAAATACAATCATGCAATACACAAATAGGACTCAAAAAGAAGCCAACAGGCTTATATAAATCTGTGTCCTGTAATGTAATGTCAAATTGCTAGTTATAATTTGTGGTGTCAAGTCAATTACAACCTAAAGCAGGTAACTTACAATAATACTATAAGTTTTGTTCAAATCCAAGAGAACAAAGGAGAGAGAGAGAGAGAGAGAGAGAGAGAGAGAACATGAATTTGTAATTAGATATATACTGACAATGCATTGCTTATTTCTCGACAAACAAGTCGAAGTACAAAATGCACTTCCAACATTCATGTAAAGACAAATTTTATGTCAGGATTACGATATACTCCGGTTTTCTTATTTACTATATTTTCCGATCTTAACTGGGCGTGGCTGTATATTGATATGTATAGCACATACTGAGTTGTTCCTATTTCAGGGATGTTCTAAAGCTCGGTTCCTCTAAACCGTGGGAAGATGTCATGTTTCTTATGACAGGACAACGTAAGATGAGCGCGAAGCCGATTCTTGAATACTTCGACCTACTTATTAAGTACCTGGACCTTCAACTTGAAGGTAAAAATCAATTATGTATGAGTATAATGATGAAAGAAATGATTGAGGAACAGATTCTGCACTGTTTTGTCGATTGATAAAAGACTATTTTTTTATGTGCTTGCATCTTTTCAGAATTCAGACTGACGCAGAATGGCGTGTTTCAAACAGACATAATTTAATGTTTGGATCAGAAGAAAGCCTGTAACAAGTACATCGAATCTTGTAAAATTCTACGTAAAATGATGCGAATTATAATAATGATAGGCTTTAAATATGATATATCGTATATATACCGTATCTCTATACCTGTAAGCCATGAAGTCTTTGCTGACCCTAAAATTGAATCAGCAGTAGAATGCATGAACAAATTGAAGCTTGTTTTTAGAGTTGATAAACACCGGTTTGATCTGGTTTTGACCATATCAAAAGACATGTAGCAGAAACTTACGGTAAATGGTACACTTCAGTGGAAACAACTTTGCCAGTTTTGATTTTGCCTCAATACTCAGTAAGGGATAACTCTTAAACGAAAGAATTCGCTCCTTTTGGAACATACTCTCCTTATAAAGAGAAGATCTCTTTTATGGAAAAGTTGCGTCGTCCAGTGAACAAACAGGAAGTAACAAAAGCAGTCTACTTGTAAAAAGGTGGAAAAATGATGTCCCTACTCCTTTCGTTATGCTTTCATAAACATTCTTATGTCTATGTCCGGATAAAAGAGAGAATTGGAGTGTTTAAAAAAACTGATTATTGTTGTTAAGTATATGCTCAGACCATAACGTCTTTTTACTCTACACATCAGAGCTCTTGTGTTTGTGCTATGTTGCGGCCCTAAAAATTCTCCCCGTACATTCATTTAATGCTCTTATTATTCCAATCCTCCTCATAAATTGTTTGCAATCAGTTTTTTATTGAAACAAGTTTAACCCCCCCCCCCCCCCCTCCCAGTAATTTTCTGCTGACCGTTCCAAGGCGGCACTGCTCCCATATATGCCTTCTGTTTTGTTTTGCTTTGTAATTAAAATAAAATATAAGTAAAAATAGATGTTGATACTTTCTTGGAATAGCTGAACGACCAACTGTTTGGAAAAGAGCTGCTCATTCGGTCTACTATGCGTGTCTTTCGTAAACTTGTGTCAATTCCTGTGTCTATATGCTTCTTTCCCTATTGGTTTTGAGAGCGGAAAATGCGATTTGACTGTAATGATTCCTGATCATTGCCTATCTTTTTACTTTTGATAATGAAGTTTGCCGAATAATATATTTAAATAATGAAATTGATCGAATAACACCAATTAATTATTAATATTCTGAAGTACCAATCAGTGACTGTTTGTCATGTATTGGTTATCCGCAAACACTATTTACAATGAAGTGGTTTTGATATGTTCTGAATAGTAAGATCCTTTGGAAGTAAGGAATACGCCAAAAAACAGAAAATAGCAGACACGGTTTAATTGAGTCTGTTCATGAGCAGTAATAGATTGGGTGACCCCAGCCACGCCCCCTAGCACCGGCTTAAGCGGAACTCTATTTTCAAAATAACTCAATGAACTCAATGATCCCAAATAACCAGAAAATATAATCTGCACCAAAGTGATGTACGGGAAGACGTTTTACGGCCGCCACAGAGCACAAACACCAGCTGCAGTGAATGTAAATAAGTTCTGAATAGTAAGATCCTTTGGAAGCAAGTTATACATCAAAGAACAGAAAATAGCAAACTCGGTTTAACTGAGTCTGTTTATGACCAGTAATGAAATGTGCAACACCAGCCACATCTCTACTTATATCCGCATTCGTATGTCCACTCCAATAATGATATTTCATTTGTATGACAAGGTACTGGTCAATGGATATTTCAGCCATTTATAATCGTCCACTTTTTCTGTTGGTGTTATTGTTTTAATTTGTTGATTTATTTTTTATTTATTGAATCGGTGTGTGGTCGTATTGTCCAAGTCGTTAAAGCTCTGTACTCATAATTCACAGATCGCAGGTCAGAGTTCGGTGATTATTCTCTAGTTGCTAGGTTAATTTTCTTGTCTCATCTTCTCACTCTCACTTTCTCTTCAACCGAAACTGACTAAAAAACTGATAAAAGGTCTAAACTCCCATACGCCGATCCATCAGTTTTGTTAAGGTGTTTTTGTTTAGAGCCATATTGGTAATCTTATCAGGCTTGATAGTCAGTTACGCTTATTAAAATATTTACAGCCCTTCTTTGGATGAAACGGTATTATGAGTATGCATATCGTCAAAAGTTAAGCATCATTTCGATTAAAATTCTAAGTAAGGACCTGGTATGATAAAGGGTTGATTTTGGTCCCAAGTTTTAAAATTGCATGGTTTCTATTGCTTATCATCTGTCCGCAAGGGTAACAATAGAAATGATATGTTTCATCATTGTGAATTCCCAGAATAATACTAATTACTATTTCTGACATGCCTATGCGGTTTCAATAATATTCATGAAAATCAAAAAAAAAAATAGTTTAATATATTTTTCTTTAAAGTATTACGACAGTTACAAAAGTGTTTGATAGCTCATTATGAAAGGCTTTTAGTGAAATACTAAATTAAATGCTATCCAGCTGTGCACTGCACAAGGCCTGTCCGGGTACCCAGCCAATTCAAGTTAGCATAATCCAGAACACCAAACGAAAAAATCTAACCGATCAAAATAAAATTTAGACTAAATTATTCTGTTTATCCTCAGAAAATGAACATCACGACATATACTTAGCAAAAAAAAAGACTCTTGACGTTTTTTTTCTGCCATTTCTTGGGTTTTGAGAAATTAGACATATGATAAATATCAATATATTGCTGTTGGACATGTGCATCGTGTGCAATTCCTCTCCACCTGATTGAACTTGTAATATCACGTATGTAAGCTACATTTACCAAGGCGGTAACACAAATTTCCCTATCTGTGCTTTCGACCGAGTCAGTCAATTACATGTACCATACATAAAAACGTGGCTGTCGACCGAGACAGTCGACAGCCGTTTCAGCTCGGTCGACAGCCATGAACAATCGAACGATCGTATTATCGGTCGACAGCCACTTTGTTTAGTACAGACTCGGTTGAAAGCACAGGTAGCCAAATTGGTATTACCCCGTGTTTACATGTTTTTGCATGTTTTGACGTGCGCAGTTATGCATTAATAATTTTGCTAGCAAATTGCTATTTGGACACTCTACGTTCTTAGCAAAAGTACATATTATGCTTGCATAAAATTTCATCTTTTTTGCATAACTATCATTATGTTATACTTCTCCGATAATTAGGCGAGTTCTGAAATTGCGATTTCGTGCACTGACGTTAAAGCTGCAAGCACGTTTTTCGTTCGATTGCCGTCGCTAGATAACCTAAAAACGTCTTCTGATAATCGTTTTATGAAAACATCAAACACAGAATACAGCCTCTTGGCCTGTCGTGCGTTGATTTAACGCTACGTTAGAATCAGACGTCAACGTCACTGTTGAAATGGATATTGTTTTAATAACTTTTTCTTTATTGTACTGCTTGAAGATAAAAACGGCACATTTGCTTTCAAATCAAAATTTCTTTTTGTCTTTAATTTTGCTGTTTTGCTGAAAATTGTCCTCTGTTCTTTCTAGAAAAAAGATTTAGCGTTTCCTATTATTTATGTGTCCGAATACTTTACCAGAATTGAACGGCAAGATTATTTGATCTATTTCAAAGCTTAAAACATCGGTTTGAATCTGACGTTTTCAAAAGTGTTGGGTTTCCAAAGACAATGACAAGCTATCAACCGTCAAGTTTCTTATGTAATTATGCTGAGCATATGTTTATTTCGTCTATTTATATCTATTTGGTATGAATACGTTTATATTAGAACCATTGGGCCAATATCACTGCTGGTGGACAAAATGTCCCCGAGGATATCATCACCCCAGTTAGTCAGTGTTTCTGTATTGAGTCTGGTTCTCAGGCATTGGGGTCGCTACTTAAAGGCAGGATTTCTGAATCCCCCCCCCCCCCCCCCCCGGTAGAGGATTAGCTACCTGCATGAGGAATAGAGGGCGTGGCTTAGCTACTGTGCAAATTAGACCACTGTCCTGTTTTAGCCAATAAGAGCTGCCAATACTTTCACAGGTAAATACCCAAGCAAATCAACAGCCAATCGAATTAGAGATAAATCTACAGGAGCTAATGTAGATGTTTACCCTTTGGTGGCTATTGGAAGTAAAAAGTATGCAAAGACCAGGAACTGAAACAATCAAAATCCAAATCCAGCCCTCAAACCATAGTTGGAAACAACTAAGATTACAAATAATCAAGATACAGAGAACATATGGCCAACCGAGTGAGCAGCTTGTTCCCAAAAGGTGGCCACTCAGCAACCCAAACCGAACCAAAATAATAAGAACATACATAAGGTAAAACATCACAGAAACTCTGACACCAAAAACAGGCAACAGAGAAACAGAAAAGTGAGAATAGGTAGCTAATTTTGCCTTTTATAGTTCACTCCTGCCTTTAAATACTGATTTAGATATTTAATTGATTTTGGTATCTATCTGGTAAAATTTCTAAAATATTCTAAAACTAAGACTAAATTGTCATAGCGACATGAATCTTAGCGGAGTTTGGCTTCCATTCTTTAGGGGTGTTTCGGCTTTTTGCGGGTTTTTGCTGCATCGGACATATCTTTCCTGATGCCCTTGTCTGTCGCCTTTCTCGAGACGCAGGGGGTTGAGGTTGCTCGATGGGGAACAGATTAATACGTAGGCGTCTCTTACCTGATGTTTGCAGCTAATGTAGGTGCGGCTCGGAGAGGGATACTCGTTGCCTGCAGAGGTCTGCCATTATATTTTTCTTTCAAACTTCTGGGGTTAGCGACACTGAAGAAGTTAACTACAGAAACGCTTGTCTGTCGCACTAAATTTGGTGTGAAAACGTTTTTTCTATAAGTGTAGATATGGGCATTTCTAGACAAATCACCAAAAGCTGTAAGTTAAGAAGCAATAGTTAAAAATAAACATAGACTCGAGTCTTCAGCAAATCTAATATTTTCATGGCATGTTAACATATTAAAACTATGTTTTTTCACAAACTATTAGATGTGTTGCAGGCCGGGCGCATATATTTTGAAAGCAGAAAATGCTATCAGCATCGGCTTTTTTTGTCGAAATCCGTTTAAGGTATGGGTATATTCAAGATAAAAAAAAAAACACTTTTTTTGCTAGAATTGTTACTTTTATGTTTGCTTTTGCATTCGACATTGAAAATTTCTTAATTATACTTATTTTTATCATCGTGATAGAATCTTTTCTTTATGAATTTTCAAAGGCCAAAATATGGACCTTATCGTACCAGGCCCTTTGAATTCATACATCTGTATAAGCCTCAAAATAAATTAAAGACGAAATCCTCTTGTATAAGAAAAAAAATACCTATAATTTTCCCAACATAAAATTTGAAATTATTCTCACAGTACTAAATTGCGTCTTGTTTTGCGTCAGTTGTACTTTTTTTAACTACATTTGTAAGAATCGAATTTCTAGATGTGTCTAAAGTTTGTCTTGCTCACATTTGGTAAGATTTTTTGACGACTCAGAGTCAGGTGGAAATAATAAGGTAGTTATTCCATGATATAAATCATTATATTTTTTACACAAGCTTTATTTGCATACGGTGCTTAACGTTTGACAATATGTATACATTAGTTCATTTGGTCAGCTTCACTGTTGTTATTCTTGTTGATGTACTGTAGCACAGAAGAAAGAAGGTAAGTATGAATGGAAACTATTTTGAAACTGTCTTGGAATGGGAATGACTTTTATGTGTGGAGGATTTTATCGATATTAAATGTGACTCCTAGGGCAAACAGCATTAAACCAACACTGAATCAACTTTGATTTGACATCATGACGTTGAATAAATGTTCATTAAGTGTTGATTCAACATTGTGTTTCTGCTGGAAAATCACTCAGAAGTTTTGAAGCTTTTTATTTTCATTGTGAGTGTTGCGGTGTATGTATCTTCAGTTTCTGAGTGATTCGCCGGAATTTGCATGTCGCGATTGTCCAAGTAACTTATTTTAGTTTAAATAATTCCAACTCAGTCATCTTATATTGAAATGCGGTACAATCGACCGCAATAGAAATCGTTTCATATAAAAAAAATCCCAAGTAGTTCCAAATTCTCTAGTTCAAGCGTCCTTTGTTCGCTTTAGTGTAGAGTTGGAGTCATTGAAATTCTATTTAGGAATGCCAGATAGTAATTAGTATAGCATAAAGCGGCTAGTTGGGATAATGAATATTGTGAAGAAGAACATGTTTGCTTCGTTTCTGAGTTATCATTTTTGTTTCAGCAAGAAACTGCTCGGTCAGTGCATGCTAGTTCTATAGTGGTGTAGACTGGCTGAAAAAAAAAACAATAATGAATTTAATGTTGTTAAAAGGATTGCCGCTGCCTTCGTGAATGATCGGAGCACACCAGCAACAATGACATTTTTGACATGAATTATGTCTCCTCTTCAGCTGAAAGTCACCGCCATAGCTGAGAAAAACATTATATTTCAGCAGAAAACAGTATCTAACATCATTAGAGTTATTATGTTTTATAAAGCAAGTCCCGCAACACAAGAAATTGGAATTTACGGAATTTTTTCCAGTGAAAATATGAGTTATCTTTTAACGAGCTACCTAAAGGAATTTGCAATGCACTTATCCCTTTATTGTAGTACGTAGTTTTATCTCATACGTGTTACAAATATTAACCGACTCCGAATCATTTGTTCACTTGGTCTTAGAAAAAAAGCTTAATGACAGCATGTAAATATATATATACTCGAAAAAGATAAGGGGTCAAACTTTTACCCTGCGATTTCTGGAACATTTCAAACTATTGTTAAAATAAATCATTTCTACCTTCCATTTCATTCATTTTGCAAGTTTTTTACACACGAAGTTTAAGCTATAGTCTTTATCTTGACCAAGTCCAGTCTTCAATTCACACTACCCTAAAATCGAAGCTGTCAGACGTCCATATGGAGCAAATTCACCAAATGTTTCGATGTCGCAAGTGCCGGGCCGCGTAGCGCAATCGGTAGGGCACCTGACTCATAAGTCAGAGGTCCTGGGTTCGAAACCCGGTCTGGCCACATACTTTCGTTTCTCCTTCCGCTGATTCAAGAAGGGCAGTTGTCAGTTACTGGCGAAAGTATGTGCACTTAGTACTGGTTAACCCTGCCAAGGAATAGTGTGGTTCGGTTAACTAACCTTCCCGACATGACCATAGCTGTTTACCGTGGACGTTAAGCATCAAATCAATCAATCAATCGATGTCGCAAATTCATGATTTTTTTTGCAAAATTTCTCGATAGTCGTCAAATTTAATCATTTTTTAAGGTCAGCAAGCCGTAGCAAATTTAAAACTCGTAGCAATTTTAGAAGTTATGCCCGACCAAACTGACACACTATCAATTCTCTATGGGAATTCAGACGACTTTCATTTTAGGGGTAGTTTGGCTTAAAGCCTGGACTTGGTCGAGACAAAGGCTATAGGTTCAAACTTCATGTGTATAAATCTTGCAAAATGAATAAAATGGAAGGTACCAATAATTTTTTTTACCAAATGTTTGAAATGTTCCAGAAATCGCAGGGTACGATTTGACTCCTTGATATTTTTCGAGGATATGAATGTTTTCCTGTGATATCATAGAGCGATATGGCGTACTTTGCGTCTATGTTGGCTAAATTAGTAGAACTACAGGTTATTCCTTCGGTTTCGGTGTTGGATTTCAGACTTAAGTTTCTCAGACTAGTTTGCTGAGCTCTGTGTGTCCGAGTGCGTGTGCATTTGGTCACATGTCTTACGCGTTAAAACAAATATAATATCCTTATGACTGCCAGTAAAATATGTAATGCAGAGACTCGGCAATTCCCTCTCCTAAGTACATGGTCAATATGGTTTCATACGGAGAAGCGTGGAATCGATCTTACGACACCTGTAATTTACCTGGAAGATGATTGACAGTTGTTGATGCAATTCTCGTAACGAAGTTCCCCAAGTTGCTCAGCGGTGCGTAACCATAGTTGCAAAATGATTGATAGCTGCCTGGGGTTATTAGTTATCATGAGACAGCTGAATGGGATTATTTTTTAATCAGTAAGACAGTAGCCCCACCCCCATTAGGTAGTTAATCCTCTTTCGGTGGGTACAGAATCTAGGCTTTTAACAGGCTAGTGCATACGTATGTTTTAGCATGCGTATATCCGCGTATATCAGAGTTTCTCGCTACCATGGTTGCGCAAATGACGGAAAGATTGTGACAGCTTTAGGGCTGTCAATTTAGTTACTGGTCATATACTGTAAAACAACTTATGGATTTACAGTATAGTAAACATAAAGATATACCTTTCAAGAGAAACCTTTGCATCACCATTTTGCCAAAGAACTAGTACCAGGTAGCTGTATTTCATTTATATGAGGGTCATTTATTTGGAATGGAGAATAAATGTGATCAATTGATTTATTTTGGAGGTGTGGGGTATTTGAGGAAAAGCTGGACTCGTTTCTGTCCATCTTGTTAGATACAGGCATTCAAAGAACAGAACTCGCATGCAAAAGTTAAATACTCGTATGGTTCGTTTTGTCTTTGGTTTCTTGACGTCTCTGTCTTGTCCACATTGGTCTGGCTAGAGTTTCTCATCACGCCGGCTTCCAGTCATATTATAAGTTTATATATGTACTCGATGGGGATGTTTTACTGATTAGTTAGGATTCCACTAAACAGACCAAACACATAATCAATTTTGAGTTGTTTGCCGTGGCATTCAAGCCTATATATCGGATCAGAATATCATATCCTGTCATGTTTCCAGCTCTAAGTATGGTCCACAATTGCAAGCGGGAAACCAATATGTGAAGAACGCTCAGGGGCCGCAACTACATTTGACTGATTTTTGTTATTTGT
This sequence comes from Ctena decussata, assembly GCA_963989385.1. Taxonomy (NCBI): domain Eukaryota; kingdom Metazoa; phylum Mollusca; class Bivalvia; order Lucinida; family Lucinidae; genus Ctena; species Ctena decussata. The sequence goes on from OZ022504.1 coordinate 57,817,758, forward strand.
ACATTTGACAGTTTACCTTAATCAGTAATATGTTTCACATTTCCGCCTTTTTCGTTGCCTTTGGGGATTGTTTCTTATGAATGCACTCTTTTCGGGGTAACCTTGTCTACTGTTACCGGAGCCCCGGTAGCTCAGTGGGTTAAGCGCTGGCCTGCTGATCTTGTGGTCCCAGGATGTTAAAGCAGTGTTATATTTTTATCACTTGCGCCTTGGAAGTATGGTGATGTTCTTTTGAGTAGTTTACAGATGTACCCGTAATTGCGTAATGGTGAAGGGCTAGCTAATTAATCTGAGAAGTTCAAAAATGGACAATAAAATTTACTCTTAAACACCGTGTTATTCTTATATTTATGCAATTCAATACAGAGCATGATGAAACAAAATATAGTTTATTAATAAGAAGCCGACTGACTTCAAACATTTGTTTCACAGAGAAACATGTGATAGAACAGTGTAACATGATGAGACAGGATTTACAAAAAAAAATACGGAATCATCGGTTATAACAGCCATATTCTTTCAGCAGTTTTCGCAAATACCAGATAATATTTAATTTCACTTATATGAGGGCATTTTAGATCAAGAGTTTTATGTCACCATTCAGAGAAAATCATTATGCTGAAGTTGGAACTCAAGAACCCTTTGACCTTTTTTGCTGACTTTAATAAAAATACTAAAGACAATGTAACAATGCAAGATGAGCAAACCAGGGCCATCATCACACTCTTGTTATAAAACTTTTCACAATCTATAATTGGTCTTTCTTTTATGTGTATATTTAGGTAAAAGATGTTACAATGTCTTGACTACTTCCTTTGTACGTTGCTACGTTTGTATGTCTTAATCTTTCCTCGTCTTTAACATAATCTTATCTTCTTTATATTTCAAGATTACAAGCAAGGATGGGACAATACCTCGTGTCCAACTGTAGAAGATGATCTTGACCTTGAGGAGCGAGTTGCCAAGAAATGGTTGGAAGAGTACAATAAACAGGCCGGAGAAATGTTAAATAAACAGACCATTGCTCAGTGGAATTATGGCGCAAATATTACCGATTATAATCAAGCGGTCATGGTAAGGGATGACATATTGCTTTATCTTCGTTTATTTATAAGAAGTGCTTATTTATGAGACTGACCTTTTTAAGTCCCCGAAGAACCTTTGGGCAGCATACTAAAATCACACCGTCCGTCTGTTTGTCCGTCCGTCTGTCCTTTCATGCGTCCCAAATCGTTTTTCAGCGATAAATCTTAAACTGTTTAAGTGAATTCAATCAAATTTTACAGAAAGATAAAACATTTTTAGAAAGAGGGTCGTGCACAAAATTCAGGTTCCCACACCCAAGGTCAAGGTCACTATTAAAGGTCAAAGGTCACATATTCGCTATACAGTTACTCAAAAGATGTTGAAGTAAATCTAATCGAACTTCACATAAAGATAAATATGTTCTGAAAAGAAGATCCTTTGAAGCAAGGAACACACCAAAGGATAGAAAATAGCAGACTCGGTTTAATTGAGTCTGTTCATGACTAGTAATGAAATGTGCGACACCAGCCACGCCCCCATACGGCCGGCACACGACACAAACACCAGCTGCAGTGAAGATAAATATAAAGTCATAATAAGAAGGTACTATGTACTTAAATAGTCTTAGCGCTTAGTGAATTTTAAATAGTATATGAGAATGAAAATGAAAAAGATAATTAGACGAAAATAAAGCGTATTTCGAAGACTACACATAAACTGACACTACAAAAGATAACAAACGCAACAAATACTATAGTAATGAAATTAAGGTTGCTCCAAAACTTTGAAATGATTATCTGCATTTTTCTTTTGTTTCAAAAAATTCTTCTTGGAAATGCATTAAATGAAGCCTTAGGAAGATTCTAAAGTTAAAGATTCTGAAGTAACGTATGTCAAATTGTCACTAGAGAAAAATGACGAATTGTATGTACTCAGAGAAGCACTTAAAGGGAAATCACCCTATAAAAACTGCAATTGAAATTTTGTTGAAACTTCACACAGTGGTAGAATATTATATGCCAAGTGAAAAAATGAAATGAAAAAAATGGGGTCACCTTACTACTTTTTGAGATAACGCAGCGCCATCTATGTGCCTGTTTGAAACATGACTATGTCTATTACGAACACTTTATCCGAGAAAATAGATGACCGATCGTTTCGAAATAAAGATTAATTAACTCCTCTTTCTTGTCTTTTTGTTTGCCTATCAAAATTGTCATCGTCGTATGTATCATTATATAGTTTATTTTCAGTTTTTAGTTTCCCGCCATTTTCTATTATTGAAAAAAAAAACGTGGAATTTCTTCAATATAAAAAGTTCCACAATTGAAATTTTTATATACTTTTGATATAATAAATAATAAAGGAATGATCCACCTCGTGCAACTAAGCAAATAAAAAATATAGGTCATCGACCAAATATTCGAGTTATGGAAGGAATCGTGCGGTTTTCATATAAGCGCGTTGAAGTCAAGGTTTTATACGTTGACGTCGCTTTCTATTTGGCGCCATCAACGGCCATATGGATAGCGCTCTTACCTTTCGATGCTTTTTATAGCAATGCAATATAATTCCCTATTCAATTTTAGCAATGCTCTTATGTCTTGAACATATAGTCTATATGAAATTGTCGCCTTCAAAATTTTCTCGTATGCAAACAACACATTAATGAGAGAAATTCCAAGGACTGAAACTAGGCAGCATATTCAGTGTTATTTCTCATAGAATTTTGAACTGTTTTCTAGGTCCAGATTATATCACATTTATATCTGATGAACAAGTTTATGTGCGAACATTCATCTTATTGGACCCGGCCACTGCCCGGCATGTATTCCACGGCAAAGCTTTGTCCGTGGTGCATGATTTCAATTAATCATTTAATGATGAGACCAATTTCGGAGGATGTGCATTTTGATAGCTTTTCCCTGTTCGCATCGACGATCTGTTAATCCTGTGGAAAGTCTAGGGCGTTTAGTAAAAAATAAGAGTGTCGCCGCCTAGCCGTTGTAAAATTTGTATCTTACGAGAACAATATGGCTGATCGTCTTATGTCACTTGCGTTAAATCTTAGAAGCAACTATTCAAAAAGAAAAGAAAAAGACAAAACATAATTACCGTAACGACATGAGCTAACAATAAAAGCTAGGATCAGCCTGCGCATTTGCTCAGTCTGATCTCCGCTTTCACGGGTATTTCATGACTCAAGCAAACGGTACCAAGTCCTTATTTGTATTTATACTTGCATTAAGTAATTACGAGATTCAAAACGCGCTTGCATTTTTCACAGCCTCTCTTTACCTGACAAATGGTTCCTAATAAGTTACACACTACCCGCCAAAAAAACTTGGCGCTCTCTTTTCCGTATAAAATTCTTCAGCCCCATTTTTGTTATATTTTTTTGTCCAGTTTTATATATTTACCATTTTTCTGTCGCAAAACTCTTATACGTTTGTTTCAACAAAGAGCCCATGTTGTCTTCGAAAGTGACGTAAACGTTTTAGCGTTACGGACAACGACGTCATGATAACCATAGCAGGAAACAATGACGCTACGTCAAAATGTATGCGCACGAACATTGAGGCGATTTCCCTTTAATACAGAAATATTTACTATTTCAGGTAAACATCACCCTTGAAAAGTCCGATTTTGATAAGAAGATGGCTAAAGCTGCAAACCAGTATCCATGGAAACGATTCAAGAATAAAGATTTTACAAGGCAATTCAAGAAATTAACGGATATAGGGACAAACGCCTTAGAAAACAAAGATCAGTTAAAATTGGTAGGTTTTAGATGTATTCAGTGATTCTTTAAGAAGCAGGAAAAACGATAAATGGATCGTACACGAGTGGTCATTTCATATGAAATTTATGAAACGAGCCTTCGGCGAGTTTCATAAATTTCATATTTTAAGATTCTGTTTATCACATGCCCTTTTAAAATGGGATTTTAACGCCTTCAAACTTAGCATTATTTCAGTAAGAAAACGCATTAATGACATGGACGGTGTCAATGAGGTAGCATGTACGCGCCAAAGTGTTATTACACGTGTGGTCATACGATTTTTATGACTCGACGTTATCCACTGAATAACAGCGACGTCATATGATAAATGATGTTACATGTGTCTATCTGTATGAAAATACAGGCTTTTATAGATATATGTTCACTCAAACAGTTTTACTATCATTAGCACCTCTCAGTAAATGTGTAGACATGTTAATACAATAACTAATAAAAAGTAATAATATGAATTATATTGGAAATGATAAATAGCGATTGATGCACCTTTAAATATCACATGAATTTCAGATGACAGATCTGCAAGCAAAAATAGAAGGGATTTATGGTAAAGCCAAGGTACATATGTCCAATGGTGAAAATCTCATGCTTGAGCCAGGTAAGGCTGATAAGATCTCTGACACATAATTCCTTATTATCCTTACATCCAAACAACTATAGATTTTAGTTACTGTTTTCAATTGATATAAACCTTTTTGAGGTATAGATTGTCATGCATCATTGCGATTTCTTTTGTTACTACTCCAACAACTCTAGTTGAGCTGTCCTATTAACACCCGATCTCCAACAAAAAATCTGAAGCCTGTTCATTTGGTTTACCGTGCATGCACTTCATGAACTGCTGTCAATTTACGTATGCGCTTGGTTCCCTTTTGGTTTTGAGGGCAGGAAGTAGGATCTACTTGTATTAGTTCCTGATCATTGCCTATCATTTTCACAACCAAGAGCTTGTCGTACAAATTTTCTCACACTGTATAACAATATAACACCGGAGCCAAGACTGATCTGGGTCTTGACTTGGCGCACATGCCATGTTGTTGGTTTTGTCGTGTCGCGGCTCAATTATTAAATAGGACAGACAAGTCTAATTGAATTGAAGTCTAAACAGTTCCTTTAAGAGCAGAGAATATATTTGAAAGAGGGAACTTGGGCCATACTTCGAAGTGTCGACTACTGAAGCCGCATCAGTGACCATGACATGATCTAATGACTAAAGCGAGAGAAAATATAATGTAATTTCATCATTCTTACAAGGCGGTCGATTCAAAGACTGATTTGTATCAAAAAGGGGTCCAAATGAATTATAAAAACGATGATCTAGAATATGAGTATAAACCAATCATACCTTCTGATTTCTCTGAATATATCCTGTGATCTCGTAGGACAAAAGTAAAACATAATCTGCACTATGGATGAAGACTCAGATCAGGCCTCTTTTAGAGAAGCATGCTTCTTATAGAGAAGCATCCTGATAGTAGTTTATACCTCTCCTGGTATCACAAATTCAAAGTAAAATTAGAGAAGTCCATCACAAAAAATTACTATGGACAGATGTCCTAATACGTGGACATAAACACATATTTTATTTTTTCATGCAACAACAGACAGCTTAGTATTGTCAACTTGAAAAGTGTTGTTCTTTGTTTTAATTACAAACGAAACAATAATAATATTTGTCGTGCAACTGTAACTAAGTTGTTAAAGTAATTGGAATCTTCAGATACCGAAATTCCAAACTATATGTTTCAGCTACTCTGGGGTCACATCGGATAGACTTGGATAAGCTATATATTGTATTAGTCAACAGGACATTGTAGTCGTTCCTGGATATCTTCACCACTGTATTAAAGTTCATGAAATTATTTGGATTCGTTTATAAACCAGTTTCGATATATACAAAACTTTTCTACCTAGCATGAGTCTGTACCATACACAGAAATGGATCAAAATAAAGCTATTTCAAAGTTTCTGATAGAATTATGTTTTGCATTTTATAGCGAGGAATTATGTCCCCCCACAAAAGGTGAGGGGGGACATATTGTTTTCAGTGCAGTTCCCGGTGCGTCGGCGTCAGCGTCGGCGTCGGCGTCCCACTCTTGTATGCGCGATATCTCTTGAACCAATTGATGGAACTTCACCAAACTTGCATGGATATATCATTGGGACAAGGTTAAGAGCTGATTAGATTTTGGTGACCTTGATCTCATTTTCAAGGTCACAGGAGAACTTAAATGTCGTGAACATTTCTTGTATGCACAATATCTCCTGAACCAATTCGTGGAATTTTACCAAACTTGCATGGATATATCACAGGGACAAGCTTAAGAGCTGATTAGGTTTTGGTGACCTTGACCTCATTTTCAAGGTCACAGGAGGACTTAAATGGCGTGAAAATTTCTGGTATGCACAATATCTCCTGAACCAATTCGTGGAATTTTACCAAACTTGCATGGATATATCATTGGGACAAGTTTAAGCGCTGTTTAGATTTTGATGACATTGACCTCATTTTTAAGGTCACTGGAGGACTTAGATGATAGTTTCTTGTACCCATGATATCTCTTGAACCGATAAATAGAATTCCACGAAACTTGCATGGATACATCATTGGGACAGGTTTAAGAGCTGAGAAGATTTTGGTGACCTTGACCTTATTTTCAAGGTCACTGAAGGACTTAGATGACAATTTCTTGTAACCACTATATCTCCTGAACCAATTGATGGAGTTTCACCAAACTTGCATAGATACATCATTAGAACAAGCTTAAGCGCTGTTTAGATTTTGGTGACCTTGACCTCATTTTTAAGGTCAGTGGAGGACTTAGATGACAGTTTCTAGTACCCATGATATCTCTTGAACCGATAAATAGAATTTCACGAAACTTGTATGGATACATGATTGGGACAGGTTTAAGAGCCTATTAGATTTTGGTGACATTGACCAGCTTTTGCAAGGTCACTGGAGGTCTTAGATGACAATTTCTTGTACCCACTATATCTCTTGAACCAATGGATTGAATTTCACCAAAACTTGCATGGATACATCATTGGGACAAGTTTAAGAGCTGATTAATTTTTGGTGACTTGACCTCATTTTCAAGGTCACTGGCGGACTTAGATGACAATTTCTTGTACTCACTATCTCTCCTGAACCAGCGGATGGAATTTCACCAAACTTGTATGGATACATCATTGGGTCAGCTTTCAGAGCTGATTGAATTTTGGTGACCTCGACTTCATTCGCAAGGACATAGTCATCTATGAAGGATATCTTTAGAACCAGTGGATGGATTTTCTCCAAACTTGCCTAGTATTTTAATTGCACAGGTTTTTTATTCATAAGGGGGGATCGGAAATGGGCTGGTGGGGGGATTGGAAATGGGCTGGTGGGGGGACATCAGTTTTTCTCTGAAAAACATTTCTAGTTTGTAGTTGTTTTGTGTTGTGTCTCGAAAATGATTTATGATATCATCCTTGTGCTATAGTACTTCACATTTATAATCTGCTAAATGACTATATGAAGTACACATGGCGACCATAATTCCACGGCAGCTTAGCAGGTAACTACGGTAGAGTACATAACACAACGTCTTCTCTCTTTTGCAGGTCTTACTGAAATTCTGACCTCTTCAAGAAACTACACGGAGCTAAAAGAGGCTTGGTTAAAATGGCGGAATGTTTCTGGTAAACTCATGAAGGAGGACTACGCCCACTTTGTGAACCTGAGTAATAAAGCTGTACAGCAACTGGGTAATAAAGTGCTTTCATTCCTTATATTAAATCTTTGACAAACATATACTAAAGATTATGTTACAACCCACAACTCACTTATTACAACCCATCATTTTTTTTCAACTACAAAGCGTGGATAGCTCCATTTTCAATACAAGAAGTGTATGATTTCACTTAAATTCTAATTTTCTTTCACAAAAATGTTTATATTTACTGATATCAGGGTAGGCTCCGATCAGACGATAGTTGAACTGGGTCCACACTTTTTGCTCAGATCTCTGTTATTGGGCACTAGGCATTAATGAGGGTCCGGCTTTAGACCACAAACAACATATGAGCCGCGACACGAGAAAACCATCGAAGTAGTTGTGCGCCGAGCGCAGACTCCGATCAGCCTTGACATGCAACCAGTCTGATCAGACTCTTGGCTTGGCGCTTAAAGGGTAGCTAAGGGTCTCATTTATCGCCATGCGGGACAGCGAAGATTTTTATCAGACTTGGCGGATGCCGAGGCTGATCTGAGTCTGCGCTGGAAGCACAACCACTTTGTCGGTTTTCTCGTGTCGCGGCTCAATTATAACAGGTGCAGACATACATATAACCATAGTATGAAACGATGGATGTTTAAGTGTACATTAGAATACATGTAATTTTAAATTAAGGGCTAAAGTTCACAGTCATAACTGTATAATTGCGTCTTTTTTGTTGAAAAAAAAAAAAAAAAAAAGAACGAGTACATTCGTATTAAAAATACATTCCGTATCTTCTCAACTCGAAATCTACAAAGAAAAAAAACGACATTTTTTTGGCTAAAGTTTGCATATGATCACTGGAAATCACATACCAGGCATTTTGTGTTACACTAACAGGCCTTATGTTTTGAGATTTCATGATGTGTACATCCTCTTAGAGAAAAATAACCTAAAATTTATGCCTAACTGATAATCAAACCAGATGTTTTAGCCATCGCCTAATTATCTGGGCACTGCAGGTATCAGCTAAACATGCTCTGTGAACTACTTTTGCCATTATCTCTGGTCCCGGTTAATAATACAGGTAATTCAAGCATATAGTATTTTTATCAGCGGTGCTACTCAGACCAGATTCACGGTATTATTGCGCCGCTTAAAGAACGCTTTCATAAAATACTCTAGAAAATCGCATATCCAATGATAAAGTTTTGTCTACTTTTATTCTTAATACAGTCAGTGTGTTTGAAGACATATTTTTGAAGTATCACACGAAAATAAGTTTGCAATACAACTGGAACTATTTTTTTTTATAAAGGCTGTAAAAATTGGAATACTGTTTCGCTGGTTCCCGTGCCATTACAAAATTATTATATTACAAAACGCTTAAATTTTAACGTAGAAATCCGTTCAAAACGCCTAAACAACACAACTTTTAACGAGGATTTCGATTTTCTAGATTATATCAAGACTAGGGTGCGGGATATTTATGTTTTACTTTTAACTAGAGAAACTCGGTTAACAGCGTTATCTTCACCACCTGAGGCACTGCTGCGAAATTGCATAATTCTATATCATTTATTGGTATACCGGAGGATTATACGACCAGTTTCATTAGAAACACACGTGAAATCGATACCCCGAGTAACCCGAGTTTATATAGCAGTAAGTCGGGTCGGTCGGGGTCAATTCTCTAAGAGCATGTACACAGCATGGACACCTTCCGGGTTCAGCTGAAGGATTGACGAGGTGAGGTACTCATGATATAAAAACAATTTTGTCAGAACGGTTTATTATCCCCCGCACATATGCATGTAATAGAGTAAAAATCTTTATTCACTAATAGAAGATATCATTGAAGATATATGCTATCTTGTATTTCATGTATATAAAAGCAGCATTTCCTGCTAAGTCCTTGATTGAAGTCATAATAGGCTTTCGGAATAAGTGAATATTATTATCACAGAAATTAGCTTTCTACTTTTATATTGCACTGCTTTATATTTATGTTCTTTTTCATGAAAGGATATAATGATACTGGAGAATATTGGCGGTCAGTTTATGAAGCACCAACGTTTCAATCCGACTTAGAACATCTGCTGAATGAGTTACGTCCACTGTATTCTCTTCTACATGCTTATGTTAGAAAACAGCTTATAAAACAATATGGTCAAGAAAACTTTCCAAGATCAGGCCATATTCCAGCGCATTTGCTAGGTAAGTGTGGACAGAACCCAAATGAGTCTAGGATACACTTTCCGGGGAAGCAATTCTGCAATTTTCACTTTGCTTCTCTTCTTGAAGGGGATCAACTCTGAAATTAGAGAATTACCCTGGACGTGAATTCTGTCCTTTATGAGTAGATTAAAATCTTAAAAGAGTTCATTCAAGAGCAAGGAACACATTCAAAGGAAGTACTATGGTCCATACTTCGATGTTTCGACTGCTCAAGCCTCATCATTGACCCTGAATTATCTTTTATGCGTAGATCTCACTTTGGAATAGACTTTGTCTCGCTGGGAAGCAACCGGAAGCTCACATAATTTTTCCCTTTCGAAACACTGCAGAAATTTACGGTGGTGTTTACTTAAGTTTCGTTCACACGGGCAACATTTCTGTAACAAAGTAGGTTTGGCATAGAAAAAATGGATCGTGTCAATGAAAACTATTTTCATCGCAAACTTTATAAAGTAAAGTTTATATGTGTGAACAGAAAATTTGCCATAGAATATAGAACAAAGAAACCAGCTATGGAGATGAACACAGAAAACTTTGCTTATAATCAAATCTGTTTGATTTTCAACAAAGTATATTTAACAATGAAACTGTGCCATGGTTGGCCGTTCACATGGGCAAAGTTTATTTTTCCAGGTAACTTTGACGAATACTGTTTGATCGTATGAACACAGTGAACTGTAACAAATAATTCCCTGCCAAAGTTTATTTGACAAATATGCTATGCCACATTTTTCTTTGACAAATAACTTGTTCCGTGTGAATGCAAATTGTTTGGCAAACTTCTTTTGTTAAAGTTTCTGTGACAAAGAAACTTTGGTCGTGTGAACGAGGCTTTACATCTTAAGGTGAGGTGGGAGTAATTGACAAAACACATGATTTTATACATACTTCCCTAAATTGTACATTTTTAGCTCCTCTTTCAAAAACTGTAATAAAAAGAGGGTGTCACCATTGTCGTTTTCAAGATATCTGACCTCGAAAACGTCATTTTTCCTCATTGTCGACACGACGTTATAATGGCGTTCTATGGAAAACCTACTTTTTTGCACGTCTCTCTTGGAAAGAAACCTTCATTCTGAGAAAACAAAACACGTGTTTTTCTTTAAAAACTAACACAGTATGGCCAAATTATAGAAGTTTACATTAAAGCAATATAAATAGTAGGTCGCCGACTTAACTTTTGAACTTAAGTGCATAAAATGTCCAGCTTGCTGTCTCTTTAGACTGAAATGTTAACGTTGCGCATGGTGACGTTAACGTTACTTTACTTTTCGCGCCTCGTATCAACCGTCGCTTATTGTAGGATCCCGGCAAAATTTGTCTAGGACTTTCGTCACTCATGATTGTCATTCCCGGGAAAGCGGATGTAGTACATTTTCTCTCACTGCATTTAGCCGTTTTGGCTAACTTTTCTTTAATAATGATAAAAGAATGAATCGAAAACATTGCCATTATGTCCCTCTATACAATTTACGGGCACTTGAGTTGACAAAGTCTCTGAAGCAACAACTTTAGGTTGAGCGTCCACATGTAATGACATTTGAACAGTTCCCTTGTCCCTAGTCGTTTGTACAGTGTTACATGTAGCGAGTCAAGTTTTCCAGTACATGACCTGACCCAAGAAAGGAACCTATAATATTTCGCACTGCGACTGGACCTTGGCGACTCTCTCTCTCTCTCTCTCTCTCTCTCTCTCTCTCTCTCTCTGAAAACGACTGTGAAAATGCAGCTTGAATTCAATTAGCGTCTTGGGAATTCAATGAATCGATTCTTTGATACACACTTGAGAAAAAATCAAGAAATGAAAGACAGAAAAATGAAAGAAAGGCAAGAAAAAAGAAACGCCACATTTCTTTTATTTAGCTTATTGGCAGAAAAGAACGTTGAATTACCGTAACAACGTTGATAAAAAGTCCTGCTGATATTGCATCGACGTTGATACGGCTGCCTGGCGTTGTTCAAACGCTGGGGACAGTCTAAGAAGTTTTAATATCAATGCACTGTGGCCTAATTCTAACTGATTAGTATTTTAAGTGTGTGTGGTATGAAAACGATAACACACCATTGCACGCAGCGTTTCATTATCACATTGCCATAGTCCTGATATGACTCAATTACTGTTAAAAAGGACGAAAAATATCCATCCACCAATCACCCATCCATCCATCCCTCCATCCGGATCTATCTGATGACACCCGAGGAGCCCCGGTAGCTCAGTAATTAGGTTAAGCGCTGGCCTGCTGATCTAGCGGTTTCGGATTCGAGAACGCTGGAGGCGAAAATCTAAAATGCGTGGTCGAAGTGTAGACAGTGATCTGACTTCTCATTTCAATTTCATGAGGCGGTATCGTATGAAATTTGTAATAAAATTATTGCAACAGCAGTTGCGAAATCCATCTTACAAGCTGATGAGAAACCGCCAGAGAAAAGCTTTCCAGCTAGTAATAACTAGCTATATTTTTTGCAGTTTCTTCTCTACGAAACTTTCTATTTCCTTTTAATTTCACCCAGCGCTCAGCCTCTTTGCATTTTGTAATCAGACCATGTAGTTCATGTAATCACAGAAGCGGACAATGTTGACGCCATCTTGTTTTTCTCAGACGGAACGTGTCACGTCATTACGTGACGTTGCGACAGAAACTGCCGCACGGCGGCGCTGAATTACTCCCACCTCACCTTAAAAACGTTTATTCTCTATTATTTTGAAGACGATTAGCCTGGGGCTGGCTTAGGCCCTTAGCTACCCTCTAAATGCACAACGAAGACTCTTATCAGACTGGGTGGATGCCCAAGCGGATCTGAGTCTTCGTTGGCGCATATGCCTTTTTGTTTTTGGTTTTGTTGTATCGCTGCTCATCTTTAACTGCAAAACCCCCAGATTAGGAGCTCTGCTCAAGTATATACATGTAAATAGTTATATTTTTATTTTACGTTCAACTTGGTTGATGTTTCTTTTGTTTCTTTAATAGGAAACATGTGGGCTCAACAGTGGAACAATATATACGATATCGTGGAGCCTTATCAGGGACAAGAAGAGATTGACGTTACACCGCAGATGATCAAACAGGTACAGTCAACCCTCTTTATAAAAGCATCACTACAACAGCAAGACTCTTAAAAACGTCATTTGATATGCAAAGAATGGTTTTATTATCTACAATGTATTTTCTTTAGAACGAAAATTCGATTTAACGTCAAATTACTTGAGGAAAAAAACTTCATTGTAAAAAAGATCCACTTTATGTGAAACTCAGTTTAGGATAGAGGTGAGTGTTAAAGATAATATTTTAGATAACGTTCTGTCCCTACTCAACAAAATATATGTTCTTACCCTCATCAGAATCTCTTGCCAGGCGTTGTCAGGGAGGGTAAGATTGATGAATGGATGACTTGCAATTTAACGTTCTTTACAACTGTAATATAATCATATAAGGATGGTAGGAGAATGATAATGAAAGGCTCCGTTTACTACTGGATTAAAGGTATCAATCGGATATGAACGGCATGCACAATTCGAATCCGGACTGCTAGGTTAGCGGGTCGGTGTCTTACCCACTGAGCGAGCTGGCTTTTTTTAAAGAGGTCAAATTTAAGAATATGTGTGAAGATGGGTACAGTTCATATTTGAGCTATGTTATTATAACACAATGATAAATGCCTTGGAATGTGCTTATTTTCACATGATCTAACAAGTACTCACGCCAAGTTATTCCTGTTTCGCTTTGTACTGGACTGAAACAAAATAGTTATCTAATGGATTCGTCTAATCCTTACAAATTGAATGAGTCCATTCATCTTTTGAGGGGTTCTTGGTGTATTTATATTTTAGCATTTTTATATGTATTGATGTAACTTTTATGCTAAAAGTGTAGACCTTGATCAGATAACGCGGAATCCGATCGTGGTCTCTACCGTTTGCCTTTGTCCTTTTTATGGGACGCTAAGCTTTAATTGGCTATGCATATTTGGCTTTAAAGATAAGCCATAAAATTACTGATTTTCTTTTCAGAACTACACTGTAGAAAGAATGTTTACCACAGCTGAGAGTTTCTTCAAGAGTCTTGGATTATCTGAAATGCCTCCAATGTTCTGGAATAAGACTATCATGGTTAACCCGGCAGGCATAACTATGGTGTGCCATGCTTCTGCATGGGACTTTTACGATCAACATGATTTCAGGTTGGACTTTTTTCCGTCCTATTCATTCTTTACATCAGTACTAGGTACTGTACAAGAAAATGTGTCATATTCTTTAATTTCATATATATCAGAACTGAATAATGTAATCAATAATAATCCTCTTTAATGTAAATTGTCCAAATCAAATATTTGCTTAGTGTTGTGCAGTCATGTTTGATTAATTAGGCCACCGAGCGTGGGTTCAATACCAAAATACAATTAGCTCGGTGTACAAATGTATGTTGTATTTTACTTCCATTTCTGCCGGTTTCATATAGCGGTCGGCACCGCCTACATTCAGTGAGTTTGCAGTCACCAACCTCACTTTGATACCACTTTTTTCAAGCTGAAAACACACTAGATGCAGATGTTTTCCTCTGTTGGACTGAAGAAATCGATTGGGCATTTACCACCGACGACAGCCGAATCATCGAATGTCTGCAAGAAAGGCGAACATTAAATCAACCTGGCTAGCCGTTCCGCTACCAAATATTACAGTGCCAGTCGTAGTTTTTTTTGACGAAAAGGCTAAATTCCTGTACTTTTGAATTTCTGTCTGCAGTAGAGAACGAAAATCTAGTATCTATGAGAACGACCTACTCAGTTTAAACGACATTCTTCCTTTGCGACATCTTTGATTCTGTCTTGTTGGCCCTGGGATTAAAGGCTAGTTCTATGATTCTTCTTTACCACATCGATTATTTCATTATTCTTTACCATTCTATCCAAAATGACATACGTACAATTGAAAGGATCGTTAACGTAACCTCAAAATCGTCTATCTATCCCTACAGTTTCGCCAGTAAAAATCTATGAAGGTTGGTCTTTGCTGATTAAAACATACAAGAACAAAAATTAGACAATAGAACATATAACGTCGCGAAATCTACATCGGTATTTCGGTGGCATGTCTTTTTTTCATTAAAAGAATGTCCGATGTAACTAGAATCAGTATAAGTGCCATGTTTTATTACTTTTCTGCTGTTTAATGCAGATGACTTTAAAGTATATATTGAATATTCTTTGTGCTTCTTTACCTAGGATCAAGATGTGCACTGAAGTAAACATGGAAGAGCTGATTGTGGTGCATCATGAAATGGGACATATTCAGTATTTCCTTCAGTATAAAGACCAGCCTGTCGTTTATAGGGAGGGTGCTAATCCAGGTATACCAAGAAACTTATTTTAAATTTTATGCTGTGTATTCATGCAATGCCACGAGAAGCACGTGCCCTAGTGCAAGTGTGACCAGCAAATCAAGGTGCAAAATAAGCAGATGCTTAATACTTATACCCAAAAGCAGTGTTCGTTCCTCTTAAGCAAGCCATTTACGGAAAAGCGAGGTAAAAAATCAGTCAGTCCAGAACTGAAATCTCCATAATTGTACATGTTCACAAAACTGGTTTTTATGGCGCGTTTTGAGAAGTGTAAGACCTCGTACATTTTGATATAAGCACTGATGCAACCGAAAATTAGTTTAAAGTTAAATTGTAGCGAGTATCTATAGCCTTTTTTTATATTCAGAGTGGCTAATTTTCAGGTATTTGTTAATCACTTATTGATACTGACATATATTCAGGAATAGGAGTTGCAGCAAAATTCACATTCCTGATAAAAAAACAAAAATATATGTGCGACTATGTAAGCTAAAAACGTATCCGTTCAAAATAAAGTATTTAAATAGTGACAAATTCTTAGAATTGCTCCGGTTAATTTTGGTTTAGATTCTTAGCCTTTTTCTAGCTCGCCTGAACGTAGATAAAGGCAAGACTTCTGGATTTAGCTAGGCGTTGTTATCTGCGTTCTTATGAAATTTAATTTGCAGATTTTAGACCCATAATGAGTAACGAAATCAAATCAGTAAACGCCATAACAGATCGTCTATCATCGTCAAAAGTTGCATATTCGCACTGCAAACATCGTTTGACATCGGCGAGCATTCTAATACCACTTGCCGGTATCGCTGATGTCGAACGAACTTTGCAACGAAACATATACGAAAATATCGATGTTCGGAGGAATTTTACAATTTGCTTTTATTTCTTTAAATGCTAAAGGTCAGTGGTTATACGTTCATGTGGAAGTTACTCCGCCATTAACATGTTGGTCATCCCTCTCAATAAGGGTCAACTTTTAAATTATCCCCTTGGAACAAATTTGTTTCACAAAGAGTAGATCCCATTCTGGAGGGGCTTCCTGGTCTATACACTTTGAATTTGTTAATGACTTAACTTTTTGCAAGAACTTTTGCATGACAGCGCAGCTTCGATCGGCGCCGATGCATGCTACGCTGTCATGCAAATGTTCTTGTCAACAGTTAAGTATTTAACTTATTTATAGTAAAATGAAAACATGAAAAGAAAGGAAAAGGCATATAAACAAAATGTTATTCTCTATTTCCAGGATTCCATGAGGCGATAGGTGATGTGATGGCTCTGTCTGTTTCGACTCCAAAACACCTTAATGCCATTGGTTTACTTGATACGGACACAAATTCTAACGGTAAGTACATATGTTTCCTAGTTATCAAGTCAGAGCGTCTTGTATCCAGTACTGTGAAAAATATTGGTTAAAATGCTTTGATCAAAAACACTCTGACACATACTTTTACAAGATACTGGATACGTAGAGGGGTGGTATGGATCTTGTAAACAGAAAGTGTATGAAGGTAAAAAGTGAAAGTCTGCTTAAAGAGTTAATAAATAAGAAACCTTTATCATTTTCTTTTTTTAGTTCTGAGGCACACATCATTTTAAATCATTGAATCCTCATAAGGAAGGGCAGTCTCACTAATCTTGGCAATACATTAGAATGACTAAAGTCAGACAGCATTCATTTCCAAGCCCCTACAATATCATGATAAAGGTTTGCGTAGGTTTAAAGTTAAAATGCATAGAGAAACAAGCAAAAACTCAGTGTTTGTGGAACGGCCAGTTGCAAGACAAACATTAAGTCCAGGTGTTATTTTGTCTTTTACACAGAGACTGATATAAACTTCCTGATGAAGATGGCTTTAGAGAAGATAGCGTTCCTACCGTTTGGCTACCTGATAGATCAGTGGCGATGGAGCGTGTTTAGTGGAGAAACACCACCCGACAAATATAACCAGAAATGGTGGGATCTGAGGTAATCCTTGGTTGCACTTATCTCATAAAGGACAGAAAAATGCGCAGGTATGTAACTGCGCTTTATAGCCAGACCACCATGAAAATTCCAAGTCAGTGCCTCATCTAAAAGAAGATAAATATCTCTAGCAATTTGAGCTGCGCCAACGTCCATAACCGTCCGATGATACCAAAGAGGAAGAGTACACTAGACTGCTCAAGACGTTTGTATATCAACCCAAATAAAGAAAATCAAAGCAGTCAATCCCCTAATCCAAGTTTAAGTACGTTCGGCATAATTGTTTGGGGTAAACCCGTGCAATACTCAGGTATTCCTCGGGCAACTCGAATATATCCTCGGGTGGCCCAAGGAATACGTGTTTATTGCTCGAGTTTATCCTAGTAAATTGTGCCGTATAAACCAAGTGTTTGGTACGTCTTAACAAACATAACAACAATGCACCAAACAGGGCATAACGTGAAAGCTCTATAGCAAATTTCACCTCAGTGGGCACATTTGGAACAAATACCTGGGTAAACTAGAGCAATACCCAGGTATTCTTCGGGTTATAAATATTTCATGTTCCTTTTTGAGGTTTACAACTCCCTTTTACTTGCGACGGCTCACTTGAGCGTATTTGTAATTATTGCTTTTGTCGTTTCCTCATCCATAGTATTTACAATGGGATGTGTGACTGGTACAGGCTATGGCTGGGCCAAATGAATACTGAACAGTCTGTCTGAAGATAGTCTCCTCTCCAAGCGTCTTTTATATGTATTGCAGCTCAGATACCATTTAGCATTTGCAATTACTGCTAAAAATAATAAAACTATGTTTCTTGGCTGTTTTAGTTTTGAAATATGTGTGCGTAATATCTATATTGCTTGTACCTTTTAGAGGAAAGGGACATCAGAACATTTTGTTGCTTCCTTTGTTTTGTCTTGTTTCGTTTATCATTTATTTGTCGTGTCTAAAACGAGTTGGAACACGTGCCGTTCTTTTTATGGACAGGGATTACTGTTGGATAAGTTTATAAAATAGATAGGTCTATGTTTACTAAATTGCAGATGTAAATTTCAAGGGGTATCCCCACCAGCTAACAGAACAGAGGAAGACTTTGATCCTGGGGCAAAATACCACATTCCTGCTAACGTTCCATATATAAGGTACGAATCTGGAGGTCGTGAGATCAATTTACTGTGGCGTCCGAGAAAAATACCCAGACTGGTCTTCAGACTCGGTCAGTAAACTAGTTTGGCTCAGGGTTAATTTACAGGGGCATTGTAAGAACTTCAGTGAGTTAAGCGGTTCTAACTGTTACTACCAAGCAGGTTGTGCATATGAATGCGTAACTATCCTTATTACTTTAAGCCATCCAACTATGTTGTATTGTCGTTCAACCCTTATCAAACAAACATTTACAACAGATATGTTATAATAACATACTACGCACATCGATAATAATATATACTTGCATCCTAGAGATTAAAAGGAAATGTTTTTTTTTTCTAAGAAAAATCAAACATTGTGAGTCAAATCAGTGAACTATATATGCTTGGACGAGAGATTGAGCAAGAGAGATCAATACAGACGTTCTAATGACATAAACACAAATACCTAATAACTGCATAGTCAATAACCTTAGTAATTGTCGTCTGTTTATGCTCTTTTTAGTTGGCGTCTGTCAATACTCCCTTCGATATATGTTTCGATTGAATACTGCCCATTTTCTTATTTCAACGTTTGCCTTGGTGAAAAATCACACTTTTTACGAGTACTGTAAACTCATCTACATAATTTTATTGTTAAGCTTATACAGTGTATGTTTTCATCAAACATGGACTTTGACAATAATGCTTCTTTATTATCTGTTTTAGATATTTTGTGAGCTTTGTGGTTCAGTTCCAATTCCATAAGGCGTTATGCGAGGCCGCTGGACATAATGGCTCACTGCATAAATGTGATATTTATAAATCAAAAGAAGCCGGGAACAAAATGAGGTAAGAATTTACCACGATTATCCTAAATATTGCAAAGCAGTTATCATCTTTTAAATCCTTAATGCCAAATGGATTTCTTCCATCCTTTAAATTGGACAAGTCCATTCATCATTTAGGGTGTTTCTGGCTATATATATCATTTTCATATAAATTGCTGTAATTGTTTTAAAATGTAGACCATTTTATGTGAGGCTTGGCATCAATAGTTTATGGAAATATGCCGATTTTATTGTCGACAGACATGTTATATGTAAATATTAAGCAATACAAAACGTTATCAGACTGCTTACATGCGCCGTCTGCATTGTTTGCTCGGGAAGGTATCTCCTAGGTGTTTGGTACTTACGGTTGTTATCTCACATCTACTGGTGTCTGCCTTTGCAGATAAAACGTAGGCCATGTTTGTTCTTAACCATGCAGTCCAGCTGGCACACAAGGTTAAACAACATTTAGTACATGTTGATTCGATATCACAACGTTGAATTAACATTAATTGAACGTTGATTCAGTTTTGTGCGCCCACTGGGAAGCGTTGCAATTTTAACATCCTCTTGGCTGACCGTTTACTCTGTTTCGTCATTGCGCTCTCTATGGTTCTTCTTCCTCTGCTTGAGGTGTATCAGTTTTTTTTTCTTGAGTCTTTTCATTTACAGCGATATTTGCTTCAAGTTTAAAAATACAATGACACTTCAGTGACAACGGCAGGCACCGCATCTCTCAGTACTTGGTAGTATTTTCTGATTAACCTTTATTTGACGTAGCTGTACGTTTTGTGCACCAGGTGCATATTTCTGAGCTAAACATAATCTGTATCGCTGAACCCCAATCATTTGGAAAAGACAACTGGTGTTCAGTTTGTGATCATTCGATCAGATGATATGAAATTTATCAGAAGGCACCAGTAGTCGAACCTAAACAATATTCCATTAACATATGGCAGAACTGACTTTCTGTCTGATCGAAGGCGTTCAATGCGCTCAATGTTGATTCTTTATAGGCTGTATTAATGAAAATTTATTTTGCGGGCGTATCTAAAATGCAAACAGCTGACTGGAGGCTTCAGTGTTTCCTTTCTTACATTCTTAACAAAACCTGCCTCGACATTTTTCGGGTTAGGAATTCTAGCATTTACGGTTAATTTTTCTGTGTTTGTGTTTTTTTTTCTTTCAAATTGGACTGCTAATTTGTGTTTTAATATTATGTCTGTAGAATTATGAACTTTGCAGAAAAAATGTTCACTTATTGCGTCTTATATTAGGGAACTTCTTCAAGTCGGTTCCTCTAAACCTTGGCATGAAGCCCTTAAAAACATGACTGGTACGGATAAAATGGACGTTTCTGCATTAAAAGAATACTTTCAACCGCTTCAAGCTTGGCTAGAAAATCAGCTGGGAAACGAGAAGCGTAATTGGTCAGAGGAATGCAGTTACATGACCATGGGTGATGAAGCCAGACAGTGGTTAGACAAGTATGAAGGTTTAGCGGAAGAAGCGTACAGCAGATCTAGTGAGGCTGATTGGCAGTATGAAACTGACATTAAACAAGAAACAGAATGGAAGAGGGTGAGAACAGGTCGCTTTCGTGATTCTACTTTCAGACCCATGATGGCATACAGGCAAATCAATAAATACCGTCAGACATTTTCAGTCATCGGTAAATATCATATTCTAGATAGCCGGTGTTGCGTGTAAGTGCATCATATTCTGCCTTGGCCAACTTTGTTTAACTCGTGGGAGCCGTATTCAGCCGTGGCCAACTTAGTTTAACGCCGTTGAGCCGTATTCTGCGGTGGCCAATTTCGTTTAATTTCGAGGATATCATCAACTAAGTTAGTCGGTGTTTCAATGTTGAATCTGGTTCTCTGGCATTGAGGACACTACTTGAATGCTGCTTTAAAGTAACTTTATTCCATTTGATGTATATCTGGACAATATCAAAATTATTCCAAAACTAAGACAAACTTGTCATAGCGACATAAATCTTAGCGGAGTTTGGCTTCCATTCTTTTGAGTTGTTTTGCCTTTTTGCAGGTTCTTGTTGCATCGGACATATCTTTCCTGATGCCCTTGTACGTCGCCTTTTTAGAGACGCAAGAGTTGAGCTGTCTCGATTGGGGACGCGCTTGCGAGTCAATACGTAGGCGTCTCTTACCTGATGTCTGCAGCCAATGTCTCCCGCGGAATACGACATTAAGTGTGGCTCGGAGATGGATGCTCGTTGCCTGCCGAGACCTGCACATCATCTTTTTCTTTCAAACTTTTGGGGTTTAGCGACACTGAAGAAGTTGAATACAGAAACGCACGTCTGTCGCACTAAATTTGGCATCAATAGATACGTTTATGTTTAACACCGGTGAGCCGTATACTGCCGTTGGTCAATTTCATTTAACACCAGTGAGCCGTATTCGGCCGTGGCCAATTTCGTTTAGTACCAATTTCGTTTAACACCGGTGAGCCATATTCTGCCGCGGCCATTTTCGTTTAGCGCCGGTGAGCCATATACTGTTGTGGCCAACTTCGTTTTCACTGGTGGCCTGGTGTTAAACGAAGTCTGCAACGACAGAATATAATGTTTATTGGCGTTTGCCGCATATACCAGTTTGCATTTTATTTGCTATTATGGGTCTAAAACCTTTAATTATGAATAGACTTATAACAGTACGTCAGAAACGGCCACAAGCACAAAGCACAGCTGATTAAAGACACTGAGATAAGACGAAAATTAAAACATATATGATGGTCCAAAACAATTGCGATAAAAGATACAGTCTAGTACACGAGAACTTCAGCAGAATAACCACCTTTGGCATGACTGTATTTTTGTTGTCTGTCGTAATTCAAATACTGGTTTAGTCGTACTCTGTCTTCAGAATTCAGTAGAGTCATCAACTGCTTTGTAGTATAAATGACAAGTTTATAAACGACCGAGTTATAATTATAAGAAATAAGATTTATTTTTATACATTTTATCGATGTATAAATTTTGGTGTCCTACTCACAAAACTTCAGGTCTCTTGGGCTTCATTCAGTTTGTGAGAGAAAAGCAGGAGTTTAAACAGAGATTACACCTTAAAACTAAATTTCAAACATACAGTCGAGTGATACGCCTTGTAATCTTAAGAGTTCTTTTTTACTATAGATCATAAGTCTCAAGTAATCGTTTTAAACTAAAACTTTTTATGGCAGAGCATGACTACATTAAATAATACTCCCAACTTATTTTTATTTAATACCTAAGGTCCATGTATATAAATTGAATCATGCAAATATAGGCACGTGATAGCTGCAACATATTTACAACAAGGAGTTTCTCTTTCGGTCGACTAACCTATTCATCGTCTAGCAAATATATAACATAGGCCTTTGCAGTTTTTAATTGAAGCGACATATCCATATTGATAATTTCATGCGCAGAGAACCAAACCTGCATTGTTTGTAACTTTAAATGGGTATAGGCTGATCTCTGAAGCTGATGGTGTTCCAATACAGTTCGCTTCCGCTATCTTAAAATAGGCAAACATTTAGATGAACGATCGAATATTTTACGATTCATCTGCTAATCTATATTTCTACTATGTTTTCAGAATAATGCAACCCTCGCCCTAGCCGCCTTTGAAAAAGAGGTTGTAACAAATGCCTCAGCATTTGACTGGAAGACGTTCTCAAATCAAACTACTGTCAGAGAATTTAGGTTTCTAACTGATATCGGTATAAGTGCTCTTGATGACAAGGAAAAGCTTAAAAAGGTACGCCATGCTTTTGATAGTTTACATAAATGTAGAGTGGAAAAAAGCCAGGTCTTATGGATTTATAACTATACCAGACATATGAGGATTTGAACAAGCATACTTTTTTTTCGGTATGACATGGTGGTACATACAACTAAATAGCACCGATTTAACATGACTTTGTGTAAAAGAACTATTGCACATTACATTAGTATCAATAAAAGGAAATATATTTCAAAATTTGCGACCAGCTAATGTTTTTCCATTCTTGTATACTGTAATATTCTTGCAAATTTAGACAGAATTCCAAATTATTTCCTGTGAGTAAATTGATTTTATAGAAAGTACTTGGCGTAACACAGCTATGATTCAGAGGCAAGAAGTTGTTTTTAATGCCGTGTATTCTTTGGATAGGGTAAAGTTGAAACAGTCTGAAACACAAATATTTGTCTAATTTTCTAGCTCACCGAGGTTCAGTCGCAAATGGAGTCTATCTACAGTAAAGCGAAAGTATGTTTATCTCCAGACAAATGTCTCCGACTGGAGCCAGGTAATTTAACGATCTAAAATGGCTGAAATTATAGTTCTTATAATACGTTGAAGATCATACAATCTTAAATAGACATTTTTTAAACAGAAGTTTGACTATTGTTTCCGTTTCAACTGATTCAAATATTTTAAGTCTACTCTAGTAAATGAAGCAGTCGGTAGGCTCATCTCCATAAGGCTGACGGTGAAGCGGTAGAAGGCGTAAGTTAGCTACTAACAATGGCCATACGTCGTTCATTTATTAGTCTATGAAGACTAGTGTGGACTCTTGTAAAGTAAATAATTTTTCGAAATACTGAAGAAAACATTATGTTACAGCAATCTAGAATACACTAAAATTGACACATTACAAATTATTATGTAGCCTTATTTTACAGTTTAACATTTCGTAACATTTTACATTGGGGCTTCACAATGTTTAAAATTTACTTCAAGAAGGTTCGAATTCCTTCTGATTTTTTCCACGTGAAACGCGTCCGGTCGCGGGTCTAGTTCAACTGACTTTGGTCATCCAGAAGCCGTGCTTCGAGCGCAGCCTAGTGCAGCTCTCCTTTAGTCATATGATTATTTCATTCTTTTCCTGGCTATTTAAATTTCTTTGTCTGACAAAATTAATAGAAATACTGTTGCAAAGGCCGTAAAACGCTAAATCATCTATTCGTCCATTTAACATTATATCAAGTATTTTAGCTCATATCCTTGCAAGCTTATGGGGCGCCAAAGCTGATTTGCATCAATCGCTGTGCATCTGATCCTTTAAGCTGTTCTTGTAGATACTGTTATAGCTGCCGGCAAAATTACACTTCCGTCCTTTCTTCAATATTGTCCTCCCGTTTCTTTTTCTGTTTGCATGTACTTCGTTTTTCTTTTCCCATACCCTAAGGATCCTTTTTGCAAAGCCGGAAAACCTCAAAACGTAATCAACCACTTACGAACTGTTGCTTGGCTTTGCTCAGTTTTTTGCATGTTCTCAAATAGCTACGACAATCATCATTAGTGATATGCCCGTTGCACGAGATGTTCAGCAACATTTAGTAGCATCTCTCTCCTCATAAGCCGGCATTCTTTTCTCTTGTTCTGCTGTCAAGCAAACGTGTCACTGATATACAGAAAACAAGAGATGACAGAGGAACACATCAGTTTCACCCTTGATCAAACAGTTAATATACTTGGCGCTAAGTTGCACTGTCTGCATTTTAAAACATCTTGGACATCATAAAATATAATTTGCGCATGTCGACATGGAAGTGATGATGAGATGAAATTTCTAAGAATATTATATTAATAATAATAGTCTTATCAACTCCAGCAATCTCTAGTTGAAAGCCTCGACCAAACCTGCACAAGATATAAGATGGAGATCAGTGCTGAGAAGACCAAACTGATGACGAACGGCGCAGATGGCATCCAGAGGGAGATCAAGGTTAAGGGGCAGAAGCTGGGTACTGTAAGCAGCTTCAAATACCTTGGAGCAGTTGTCTCAGATGAGGGCTCAAAACAGGAGGTTATTTCAAGGATTGCACAAGCCACTTCATCTCTTACCAAGCTGAAACCAATTTGGAGAGATAGCATCATATCTCTTGGATCAAAGGTGAAACTTATGCGCTCCCTTGTCATTTCCATATTTCTGTATGCCTGTGAATCGTGGGCCTTGACAGCAGAGTTAGAGAAAAGAACGCAGGCCTTTGAGATGAAATGCTACCGAAGGTTACTGAACATTTCGTACAAGGACCATATAACCAATGAGGAGGTTCGCAGGAAGATCCAAGCAGCCATTGGAGAATATGATGAACTCCTGACACTGGTCAAGAAACGGAAACTAAGGTGATTTGGCCACGTCTCAAGGTCTTCTGGTTTAGCACAGACAATTTCTGAAGGGCACAGTGAAAGGAAAAAGAAGAAGAGGTAGACTCAACTAGGGCAGCTGAAGACAGGACAAGGTGGAAAGGGATTGTTTGGAAGTCATCTGTGGTGCCCCAACGACCTAGTAAGGTTATGGGATAGAATAGAATAGAATAGAATAGAATAGTCTTACAGACATCAAATATACGTTTAGATTTGACTAAGTTGCTGGCCAACTCTCGAGATTATGATGAGCTTCTGAAGGCATGGAAGGGGTGGAGAGATGAATCAGGAAAGAAGATGAGGATTCTCTACCCAGAAATGGTAAACCTAAGGAATGCGGCTATACGACAGCTAGGTAAGCAAGGACTTGTGCCGTGTCTTGATGCTTTCATGAAAACCTGTGCAAACAGCTGCTCAGTCTGTTCAAATTCCTTGTTGTTTGCTTCACAAGTTTCCACTTATTCACAGACAGCTGATTCGAACAGAAGACAAAAACAAACACCCAACTCACGGTCCTTATCCATGTTCTCTGTTGCCTGTTTTTGGTGTCAGAGTTTCTGTGATGTTTTACCTTATGTATGTTCTTATTATTTTTGGTTCGGTTTGGGTTGCTGAGTGGCCACCTTTTGGGAACAAGCTGCTCACTCGGTTGGCCATATGTTCTCTGTATCTTGATTATTTGTAATCTTAGTTGTTTCCAACTATGGTTTGAGGGCTGGATTTGGATTTTGATTGTTTCAGTTCCTGGTCTTTGCATACTTTTTACTTTTATCGATGTTCCCATTTACATGAATGCTGAAATATGAATTTCAAACGCTTACGCATATTCAGATGATTTATTAAAAGAATATATTCGTCTGTGCTTATTTATTGATGAATGCGAGAAAACGCAGTTTTTTGTTTTTTTTTTTATACAAACTACTAACCATTAATCGGATAGTGTGCCCCTACTGTCTGGTGTATTCTAATTCTGTAAAATAAAAGTTCCTTTGTAGGAAACATTTGAGTTTATTCCTAATTGATTTTTTTTTTCAACCCGAGTAATGATTTCTGTGCTTTGGTATTATGAGCGGTATTTGAGTACTGATTTAAAGTGTCTTTTAAACATATTTTTGATAAAATTGACTAAAATTGTCTGTAACTAAGACTGACTTGTCATCTAAGAAATAAATTTCATTTTTGTTATGTTTATCGAAGAGTAAACTACATTGGGTTACGTGCAAAGTACGTGAACCCCGGGGTTCATGTTAGCTTTGCTAGCAACCCAATGTAGTTTATACTTCGATAAACACCAGAACAGTTAAGTTCATTGGTTATATTTACATTCTTTTCTATCTATTACTTAACCACAAAGTTGCGTTAGGGACTATAGTTGAAGCAGGAAAAACATTTATAAGCAGTTTGTTTACTAACAACGGAATAGCATCAACGATGTCACGTCAAAACGTCGTCATAACGTCACCTATGTCCAATCAGATTGGAGAGAACAATGATTTATTTTGACTTCACTTAACGTCATGTGACGTCGCGTGAACCGATGTAGTTATTTAAGTATAGACTACGTTCAAATGGTTTTCCACAGAGTTTTTCAATAAATGCACTGAGAATGTAAATATTGCGCATGAATCTTACCAGAGACTGGCTTATGTTTGCACTATTTTGGCTTGTTGCTACATCAGACATCTATTTTTGTGAGTTGTGATGGGTGGGGGGGGGGGGGGAGAAGGAAAAGAACTTATATTGCGAAATGTACATCTGTTGCACTAAATTAAGATAGTTTCATTTAGTGGTATTGAAAATCTGATAATTCTTCTGTTTTTGTCTATATTGTTAAAATGGTAAGGTCATAGCAACTCAAATATAAAATCATATTACTTTTCTTTTAAAGGTGTTTAAAGATTTTACTTGATTAAGCTGCATTTACACGGGCAAAGTATCTGTGACAAAGACGGTTTGCCACAGAAAAAATGTGCTCGTGTAAATGACAAAATATGACAATGTTTATTTGACAAATATATATGGTAACGTTACTTCGATAAATAAAATTTGTCCGTGTAAACGGAGAACTTTGCTTAAGATAATGTAACAAAGAACTTAGACATAAGCTTGGAAAATGTGACAAAGAGTGTGTTTCATTGCTGCAGGTAACACTGACGAATAGTATTTGGTCGTGTGAACACTGCTGCAAATATTTCATTGCCAAAGTTAATTTGACAAAGATTCTATGTCACATTTTCTAAAACAAATAATTTGCTTCGTGCAAACGCAAAATGTTTGGCATACTTTCTTGTTGAAGTTTCTGTGACATAGAAATTTTGCTCGTATGAACGCGGCCTTACTTACCGTTTCCTTAGCTTTGAGCTTTTCTTGTCTCGGCAGATTTTAAATCAGTAAAATTGGTTAATGTTCAAGGTTATAATGATACTGGGATTTACTGGCGAGATGCATATGAATCGGATACGTTTCAAACGGATATACAAGTGCTTCTAGAGCAGTTGAAACCTTTATACGAGAATCTTCATACATACGTCAGGAGAGAATTGTCTAAATTGTATGGTGAAGACAAATTTCCCACCAGTGGACATATACCAGCACATTTGTTAGGTATGTTAGAATTTTCTACCGTATACACATTAATCAAGCGTGTATGTTTCTTTTCTTTATAATTTTAATCATGATTTCATACTATTTTAGGCGGTCGTATTTGCATTGCAGTTATCGTTTGTTTTCAGCTTGCCTGTAAGAAAGAACAGGCAGCTTAGAACAGTCACACTAGCATTGTTGCTGTTATTGGCTGTCAGATTGTATATAAAGTTGTTTTCTTCCATTTGACAGTCAGGCGCGAGTTCGTGCTAGCTAGCATATACCATTTGGTCGGTCTGAGAAACAAACCCATATTTGTGACCGGTGTCTTTATGACAATTATAGGCATGAACAAATAAAGATTTCTAAGGACTTAACTAGATATGAAATCTGATTTTAATTGCCATGTGAATAAAGAACTGAATCAATGTAATCAGTCTGCACGCCATTTCAAACTGATAAGGGCATTCGCTTTTGACTTATATAGATTTCCTAGATCCAGAGATCATATATGCGCACAAGGATTTTTTTTTACCAAACTGTGCTAGTACATAGGTTGATTACGGTATTCTGTATATAATCATGAAAATACATTTTCTTTTGACATCTACCATTTGGAGTGAACAAACGAGCATTTCTTAGCAGTTAGGTTTTAATACCCTTTATCATATGCACAGTAGGGGTTATCCGTAAAGAACCTCAGATACGAATAGATTGTAAAATATTATGCTGCTAACCTTTTCTTCCTGGTTTTTCTCTACTTCTTTTTTACAGATTGTAATTTCGTCGCATTTAACGGCTATTCCTTTTCAGGTAACATGTGGGCACAACAATGGAATAATCTGTATGATATACTTAGGCCTTATAAAAATAAGCAAAGTGTTGATGTCACTCCTACTCTCGTGCAAAAGGTATTTTCCCAGCAGTAAGAGACCCACATAAGTTGGGTGATTGAAGAGGGTTCTTGGACGACTTCTGTTAATTCTCTATAGTGATAACTCATTACAGCCGTCTCTCTGAGACGGTTCTAATGAGTGGTCACAAAATATATTTGAGCAGTGACACAAGAAAACCAACGAAGTGCTTGTTAGCCCAGTGCAGACTCAGATCAGCCTGGCCATCCGCCCAGTCTGATCAGAGTATTCGCTGTCCGCATGGAGGTAGCTTAGACCCTTGGCTAGCCTTTAAACGCAAAGCAAAGAGTCTGATTAGACTGGTTGGATGTCCAGGTTGATCTGAGTCTGTGGTGGGCGCAAAAACACTTTGTTGGTTTTCTCGTGTCGCGGCTCATTTGTGTAGAAAAGAACAAAATAATTATACCAGAATTATCATCAAATACTCATCTCATCCGGCCTCTGGTGGTCAGATAATGTTAAGACTTTTAGGTAATGTATAATCGTCACAGAAATAAGAATATTTTATCGTTTAGATTTTGAAACTTTACAAAAGTAAATTAACCAGAATAAGTTTGAGCCATTTATATTACTAAAAGAATACATTTTCCGATTTGTCGAGAAACAGCAGAGAATCCAGGCAGATCTTTCACGGTGATTTGCCAGCGTAGTGTCACCATTTATGAATTTAATGTAATCGAATTTTATTCTTATTCCGTTTTTATATATATATATATTTTGTACAAAAGACGTGTACCACTTTCAATTCTCCAACTTGTTGACAGTGACATGGGATTTTGGGGGCTACCATTAGGGTAAACTAATTATTATATTTTCTGTAGTTGGCAAACAGTAAAAACAACAATGTATTTGTTACTGTCGTAGTGACTAACAGGTAATATTTTTAATAGGTCTGTTATAATCAGAGTTTCGCTGGGTTAAAATAGTTATAATACTAGTAATAACAAAAAGAATGGGATATCGTTGATAAGTATTGACCTGGCACTCATTTATTTCCGTTATTACACTCGGGTGTTTTCGTTAGGTTTAGCGATGATCTATCGTAAAATACTGCACTACTTGAATATAATACGATTGTCCATTTGTCGATGACATTGTAGCGTATTGGTAGAGGCATCCGACTGCGGATAAACACATTGTAAGATCGAACCCTTTCTTAATAGATTTTATTTTCACTTTTCTTTTTACCTTATTTTTTTGTGAATGAAAATGCCAATTTTCACTTGATAATTTTAAACGATTTTATGTTGCTCGAGGCTTCTTTGGTGGAGAAGTCAGAGTACCGGGTTCTCTTAATTCTTTCCGTTCTCTGAACATTGTATTTCTGCTGAAACCAGCTACTTGTATTGTTGGTAGACTTAGGTGCTTGGTTTACTGAAAATGATTTGCTGTGAAAGCAGTGAGTATTTTTTTTATCTTAGATGCTTTTGGGTTGAAATTACATGAACAAAGTAGAAAACAAGTGCATCTCTTCAATAGCTGCCGTTGCTGGTCCGCGTAGCGCAATCGGTAGGGCACCTGACTCATAAGTCAGAGGTCCTGGGTTTGAAACCCGGTCTGGCCACATACTTTCGTTTCTCCTTCCGCTGATTCAAGAAGGGCAGTTGTCAGTTACTGGCGAAAGTATGTGCACTTAGTACTGGTTAACCCTTAGGAGGTTGCCTGCCCAGGAATAGTGTGGTTAGGTTAACTGACCGTTCCGACACGACCATAGTTGTTTACCGTGGACGTTAAGCAACAAATCAATCAAACAAATCAATCAATCAACAGCTGCCGAAGGGTGGTCGGGTAGGGTGCTGGGTAACTTTATGTGCCAGGGCGTCCTAATAGAGCAACAAGCAACTGTGCTTGCAGTAGGTGCGGGTGAGAGTTGTTTGAAGATTGTATCTCCCGCCTATCATATCTCTTTTCCTGCTTCCTCTCTTTGGAAGACGGCCCAATATAGACTGAAATACTGTCCCAAAGGGCTGCCAAGCCCAAAACAACCAGCCAACGAACCAAACCTATAGCTGAAAAATAAAATTTCATGAAATTTTGCCACCGATTTTATGCAAAGAAAAAATTATATAAAATATAAAAAAAAAACGATTGTAGTAAAAAAAAAAAAGAGAGTTGTGAGATTCGAACCCATAATCATAACATTAAAAGCCCAAGACCTTATTCACTCTGCCGTTTTCTACAGTGGAATATTTAATGTTCAATTGTAATGTATGTACATACTGAAGTTGCTTTCGGCTGTTCGTAAAGGACACCGGGAATTAATTCACAGAGGCAAACGGAATATTCATGAGAGCCAGATCAATACTTATCAACAATACTTTCTTTCCCTGGTCAATATAAATAAAGAATCAAGGGAGGTAATAACAATTTATATAATTCAGCAAAACTTATTTTTAATTTTGTATTACTAGCATGATAAAATTTACTTAAAAAAGCTAGATTTATATATCAGAATCGGAATCAGAATTGTTTACTGATGATACGTCCAAGGACAATCATTCACCAGGACCTGTGAATCAGGGAAGCTAGTCCCTAGCCCTTATAAGAGAAGTAAACTTATAAGAGAAGTAATCTTATATAAATTCAAACGAATATGTTCACAAGTCTGAGAAAGAAACACCCGGAAATTCTTGGAAGAATCAAGGTATAACCTTATGAAAAGATGTCAATTTGTTATTTGATAAAAAAGGATGTTTATACATCAGATAGAATCAGATGAAACTCCAAGGTAGCTAATAACTAGTTATATAATTTTCAACAAGCTTTTTGCTAATTTTGTATTATAAACATGATAAAAAAAGTATACGCTTAATGTATCAAGTCAAGCAAAAAAGTTACAAGACTGAGAAATAAACAGTAGAATATATTTTTTGAAAGCGTGCCGTAATACCATAACTTCAGCTTCTGTTTAAAAAAATAAACAATTTTACATTCCACCATTTTATAACAAGTTTCGATTCAACTGACATAATGGTTGGTCTCCTGGTACTCCGTCCTATGGCCAAAGATACAGGGGAGAAACACCATTGTGAGAAGTGTAACAAAAACACAGACATTAAACCTCCTGGACAACATCGTTATTTGATATCATCGAATAATTAGCGGTAGCGGCATGCGATTTGTGGTCGTGACCACCGCGATTGACGGATTCTTATTTTTAAAGCTCATATCCTACGTTCATTATTTTTTTGGAATTTGTGTCCTTTTATCTCCTTTTAATTTTTCCATGGCGTTTATATGTGAACTTTATCTCTCATACGGCACTGCATGGGATAGGGGTTGGTAAAAGTTGGTAAGTGCTAAAAAGGTCACTGCCCCGGGAGTTCCCCCGCCCAATGTGATCCCCGAAGGATGGAGGGAACAGGGATGCATTATTTATTTACAGCATGTATATAGGTGGCGAGGTTACAGTACACCGAATATACTTCGAACAGCAAACAAAACCCATACTCATTTAGATAAAGCATCAGACATTTACAAGTTGGATCCCAAAATAGCTGAGTTCAAACGTTTAGAATGATTTTGCAGTGAACACATCCATAAAAAGTAGCGAGTGCCTACCCGCGTTTTGCGCGGGTTCGTTTCTAGTTTATTTGTTAAATTTTCAAAACCTAAAGAATACACGTTTAACAATATCCGCCAGTTCCGTGGCCTGTATGGTCCCCCCAGGTGTTATCATTATTACTTCATAGCACCAGTATCAGTAAACTCTTCCTGACAAGTGTTTAAGGCTGATTGCAGATTTTAGCCTAGGCTCCGTCCCCACCCATCACCACCACCTCAGAGGACATATATTTATTAGTATGGAACTCGTCGGCGTCGGCGCTAGCATAAGCATCGGCGTCCGCGCCAGCATCAGCGCCGACGTTGGCATTTTTCTGATCCATTACTCCTGAATTAAATGATGGATTAAAAAAAAAACTTTTAAAGATAGGTCAACAGGAGAGGAAAACAATTTGATCAGGTTTTGGTGACCCTAACAAAAATCGACAAAAAACCTTATCTGCACCATATTTATTGAAGCGACCAATTGATTTTAACAAAAGTTTGCATAAAACAATTTTTGTGACTTATCAGTCCTGGAATCGACTGCCTAATAAAAATTAAAATTACAGTATGCTTTTCTCTGGCTTTCGTCACCAGATCATGTCAGGGTCACTGATGAGGCATGAGTAGCCGAAACCTGGAAGTATGGCCCATGCTCCTTCTTTTGTATGTATAATCTGCTCTTGAAAGAGCTCTTTTAGATTATACATATAGTTGTAAAGAGGCGCAGAAATGATTAGTGACCTGGACTCTATCTTTAAGGTCCTACGATATCAAAAATATTGCATATCAAAAATAGGTCGTCTTTACCGTATCTCCTAAGCTGCTGTCAATTTATTTATATACTTCTTTCTCTACTGGTTTTCATGCTTTTTTGTACTTATTTTCAGGGATCAAGGTAGGCCGGTGGCAATATCCCTGGGAAGCACTCTTACATCATCCACGTGCAGGCATCCTACTCCACTACATAACATATACACACTTTTGTTTTAACACCGGCGTATGCTTTTCTATAATTATAATACTTTAGGGCCATGAAGAGTATCAGACCCTTTTAAATATGTCTACGGTTCTGCATCAGTAAGATTTAAAACTAGAAGAAAACATCTGCTAAACTACTTCAGGTTTTGTCTCGCCTGCGAAGCAGAAGCGAGACATAGGTATTGCTTTTCCAATGTCGTCGGCTGCAGCGTCGGCGGCGTAAACTTTCATCGGGTTTTTGCGTTTAGGTCAGTTTCACAAAGCGCTGACAGGCGAGACACCGCCTTCTGTGGAATTTTTGTTTTTAAATATATTGACAGGGCTACACTCAAAAAAGGATGTTCAAGACGTCAGAGGAATTCTTTACATCTCTTGGACTGAAACCCATGCCACCGGAATTCTGGAACAAAAGCATGATGGTTAGGCCAGATGGCAAGGAAGTCGTCTGCCATGCCTCAGCTTGGGACTTTTATAACAGAAAAGATTTCAGGTATTGAAAATCAAAGTTTCCTTAAAGCAAACATCAAAGACTCCGACCAGACTGCACATTCGCGCAGTCTGATCAGAGCATTTGCATTTCGCATTACCACCTGATAAAGTCTGGGATTTATTGTTGTGAGCATGAATGGCACTGTGTACATTTACATAAAGAACAGATTATGCGCTCGTGGTTGTCTCTTTGGTACTACCTTGTTAAAATATCTGCAAAACATGGACAGGGAGTCATACACCTTAATCGACTAAGCAGTCACAGGTTTGTCTTGGCTGTGCATGTGTAACACAGAATGGCGGCACCACAATTTGGCGTCGTTTTCTTTTAAAGCTTAGACTGAGAGCATCTCGATGTAGCCGCCATACTCTCAGTGGTGCACCAAAAGATACTGTGTAATGATACATGGTCTACTATAAGAACATCATTATGTCAGATGCTAATAATACAATATCTTCACAGGCTACTTTGAGTACTAAACTATTTCCCTCAGACAGTTGTAGACATAGGGAAATAGATATGATTCAAAGGGAAGAAACACGTGTAGGCAAGGGACGTAATTGTGTTGTAAATTTAAACGAGCAATTTGTGAAATCAAATACTTTTCTAAAGGAGGCAATGCAAATGCTTTCCTTTTCAAATGATTTACTACCCTTGCATTAGGTATTACCCACTAACAAAGTTGATCAATTGGTTGTTTTTAGTTTTAACAACTCTTTAAGACAGTATTTCAGCCTATATCGAGAGTCCCAGAGAGCGTGAGAAAGAAAAGAGATAGGATAGGGGAGAGAAAACATGGCCAAACAACCCCCACCCGAAGCTTGTGCAAGCACAGTAGGCCTTGCCCAACTATTATCCGTGGAAATCGGTAGGTCTCCCCGGCAATGCAAGGTACTCAGCACTATCGCCCGACTACGCAAAAATGGTAGAAATCTCCAGTAATGCAAGGTACCCTGCACTATCGGCCGACCACGACCCCTCCCCTTCTCCCACTTTTCAAGTAATTTCTCATGTTATGCGTAGGATCATAGTTACTGCCACTGAACATAATTATAATGATTCTGGTATTTTTGAAATGCTTTATTTATTTAATTCAGAATTAAAATGTGCACCGAAATTACTATGGAGGACTTATATGTTGTTCACCATGAAATGGGACACATAGAGTATTATCTGCAATATCAGGATCAGCCTGTAGCTTTCAGAAGAGGAGCTAATCCAGGTAGTTCAATTTCATATCAGTGTCTGTCTCTCGGTCCGTTTTTGTCTGACTGACTGTTTATCTGTAAGTCTTATTATCTGTTATCTTTCCGTGTGTGTATGTGTGTATGTATGTCTTTCTGCATTCTCTCTCTCTCTCTCTCTCTCTCTCTCTCTGTGCAGAAGGAAATGTTCGATGTCTTAGGCGGAATTTTCTCATGTTATTCATTATCATGTCGGTAATAAAAGGTAAGTTTGTTCGTTATCCCTATCGTCAGTTTGCATTTTACATATAGGTGACAGGCTGTATTCCCGCTTGATTTCTATGAACCCTGTATACGTATCGGAAATATAAATATATCACTGAGTACAATTTCCGTTCGTGACAGAAAATCAGTTGGTGTTTTATCTAGGAATGGGCGCCTACTTTCAGGTTCTTGTCACTATTTCAAAGGTTTACCAAAGTAGCTGAATAATGTTAAGAGTAACAAAAATTAACAGACTATAACGTTGCTATTCTTTATTTCTGGTTTGGTCTGTTGGCTGCTTCCAGTGTCTTCAATAGATGCTTTATGATTTTAGGATTCCATGAAGCGATAGGAGACGTCATAGCCCTTTCTGTGTCAACACCAAGCCACCTAAGGAAGATTGGGCTTCTAAACTACACGACTGAGGATGAAGGTATCTTATTTCATTGACCGCAAAAACAAATAGGGATACAGGAAAGAACATAATTATGAAACATAACAGAAGGCACATACTGTTGGAAAAAAATGAACCAATGTTGCGTCAGTGTCATGACGTTGAATTAGAATTGATTCAATGTTGTGTGCCCAGTGGGACAAGCCATCGAAGGAAACGGAAATAAAAAGTATGAACCGCAAACGAAAAATAAAATGCAACAGCACAGTCACGTGTTAGCGATAATACTAAATACTTAGTCTAACAAAGAGGAGTGTGACAAAAATACCGCCTTTGATCAATACCACTGTGACAAAGCTGATTGTTTATGTGTATGGGTATACTGTCAAGGGCTGCGACTCTCACATTTTCATTCACATCCATTTTATATGGGAGTCAACTTCTTCGCTAGCCGAAACTATGTAGTCTGTCCCATCTTCCCTCTTCTGAATGTATTCTGTGCTCTTGAAGGAACTCTTTAAGATGATCATTCTAAAGGAAAAAATATCCTTTTCGTTAACAGTAGATCCTGTTTTGAAAGGACTTTTACGCACAGACAGGCGAAACAGTTGTTACAAAAAATGTTTGCTCTTGTAGAAATGTGGGAAAATATGAAGTTTTAATCTTGCATCTTAAGAAAGTGTGCCCATTGCAGTACGGACACTCGCGTGATAGTAATGAAATCAATGTATTTACAAAATCTTTTCAAGCAATAAAATAAAATACAAGAACACCCGGCTTACAACATCTGAAAAATAATATCATCTGTTGTTACAGAAAGTGAAATCAATTTCCTCATGAAGATGGCATTAGAAAAGATAGCCTTCCTCCCGTTTGGCTACCTGATAGACCAGTGGCGATGGAGTGTATTTAGTGGCGACACGCCACCTGAACAATATAACCAGAAGTGGTGGGATCTCAGGTAGTTTTGTCGTAAGCTTACCCTAATGTGCTTAAATATTGAGACATCCGAAAACATAAATTTCCCATTTGGGACAAATGGAAAATTTATGCTTTATATGTCTCAATACTTAAGCACTTAAGGGAATATTCTATGTCATCAAATATCATATTCTTTCATATCGACTTCGTTCAACATTATGAGGCACCCGGACACAAGTATCTTATTCTGCCATTGCCAGTTTTAAATTAACCCATTCTGCTTAGTCGACTCTTCATGAGTCCATTTGTCATTTTAGTTTAAACGTTTATTAGTTTGATAGAAACTGCTGCAAGTTTTTGCAAAGTATGTACACCCTGATCCTACATCGCCTTATGTGGCCTCTGATCTGGATCTACACTGTTTTCCTAAGTGCTTTTTATGGGACGCTAGGCATAAATAGGTTAACACTGGCTAGTTATAGATTTGATATCTACCTGTCAAAAGAAGCAGGCAACCTTCTTCGGTATTTACTGATACTGTGTTAGTCAAACCCATAGTTGTCCAGTGGACTATTTACCCTTATTAGCTCGCCTGTACGAAGTACAGGAAGAGCTATTGTTGTCATCTCGGCAACGGCGACTGCGTCCGCGTCGGCATGTTTTTTGGTACAGTTTTTTAAGACCCATATCTCATTAATCCCTTAATAGATTTACTTGATAATTTTACAGCTGTTAGTTAATGGTTTGAAATGTTACACAGTACCACCCAGTTGCTCTAAGTGATCTTGAGTTTAAGGTCATGAACTAAGAAATTATATGTTAAAAATTTGGAATGTTTTTGGCTAAAGTTATTTCTAAGATGCCTATCTCCTTAACCTATTAATAGATTTACTTTCACGGATATTAGATATTGTTAGATATTGTTCTAACGTTTATATGGTAACACCCTTACCCACCTCTTTGACCTCATGGTCAAGGTCATGAACTTAGAAATTTATGTTTAAATCAGGGATGTTCTTGGTAAAAGTTTTTACTTTGGTTTGAGGGCTGGATTTGGATTTTGGTTGTTTAAGTTCCTGGCCTTTGCATACTTTTTACTTTTATAATCTCACATCTCCTTGTCTCACTGATGGATTTTGTTTTATCTTTTTACAGATATAGAACAATGATATAGAGTTTTATACAGTACCATCCCCACCCTCATGATGGCCATGAGGTCAAGGTCGTGGACATAGAATTTTTTTTAAAATCTGGTCTGTTTTCGGTTATTTTGTTTTAAATTCAAATCCACTTAACCTTTAGGTGGATTTATTTCATACTTCCACAGATGTTAGATAATGTCTTAAGTTTTACACACAGATCCACCCGCTACTCCCGTGGTGACCTTGAGATCAAGGTCATGGACTAAGAAATTATTTGTCAAATATTTAGTTTAACTTTACTAAAGACTCAGCTTTCACATTATGTTGATGCTGGTCCAAAGTTTTATACAGAATAGCCCTATCCTATGTCTTGCAGTGGGATTTAAATTAAGGTCAAAGACTTAAAAATGTTGTGTTAAGTTTTGTTGGTTTATAATTTCACAATGCCTTGGTGGAAATAGTTTATACATGCACTTTGACCAATGATAGATACTGCTCCACAGTTTTACTGAATGCCAGCATCACCTTCCTTGTTGACCTTGAAATTCTGAGTCTCATTATTAGAACTTTGTTTTCCCAATCGGCAAGGGCCAGGTTCAGGCGAGCTATACTGTCTGGTGACAACTCTTTCAAACTGGATTAGTCCATTCATTATTTTAGGGGTGTCTGGGTTATTTATTTAATATTTTTTATTAGTTTGATAAAAACTGCTGCATATTTAATGCAAAGTGTGTAGACCATGATTCTACGCCGCGTTCTGCGGCCTCTGATCTGGATCTTCACTGTTTTCTTATGTGCTTTTTATTGGAAGCAATGTATAATGGTTTAACGCTGGCATTGACGATGCTGCTTGATGACGATTGTATTTATCGACATATATAAACAACATGCAAGAATACACAGACTTTAACATTCGCCTCTTTGCTGGTGATAGCTTGCTATACAGGCTGATCGATAGGAAGGAAGACAGCAAAATATAACAGCCGGACCTTCAAGCTCTCGAGCAAAGGGAGAAGCTGAAATGCCACAAAGTGCAGCTTGATCTGTATCACCCAAGCACAAGAATGCGATGAAGCTTACTACATGCTTTATGGTCAAACCCTTGCAGTTGAAAAGACCAGCAAGTACCTAGGAGTGACACTGTCCAACACCCTCTCCTGAGACAAACATGTGGAGAAAGTGGCAGCTAAAGGTAACAGGACCCTAGGATATGTCAAGCGCAACCTTACAGACTGCACCGTCCCAGTCAAGGCAACCAGCTGCACTACGCTTGTACGACCAGTCCTCGAATATGCCTCCTCAATGTGGAACTCGACCTTGCAATCCAACATCCAGGCCTTGGAACAAGTCAAAAGAGAGCGGCTAGATTTGTCATGAATGACTATACAACAATGGCTGTGTGACCAAGATGCAAGACGATCTGGAATGAAATATCTACTGATAAGGCGCTTGGATGACTGACTCTGCATGATTTATAGGCTCGACCATCACCTTATGGGTGTGGAAAAGGAGATATACCTATAGGCTGGCGACAGCCGATCGCGTGGAGATCACAAGTTCTGCGTAAAGGGAACCACCAGTGAGGTTTGCAAAAATCCTTCTTCACCAGGACAATCATCGACTGAAACAAGTTTCTATCCACAGTGACAGCAGCGGCTTCACTGGAAGCGTTCCACGCGAGTCTGCCTTGCAGACCCGCCCATCAGCAATCCGTTCCAACCAAGACGATCTGAAAAAAAAAAGCAACATCTCTACCGAAAAATTCATTGACAGTATGTTCATATTTGGTTCGATAACTCAAATGGAGTCAAACAAATTTTACGAATAAGTATTATATTTTCAAATTGTTTTTCTTTCCAAATTTGCCTTATTTCTTTTGTTTCCTTTTTTATTTTACTCCGAATCTTCACCAAAACAAATGGCCCAAAACTGGCCTGTTGGAAGTCAACGTAGTTTTACATGTTGCCCAAAAGTGGCGCGCTGGCAGTGAGGCGGTTAATGCTGTTTTTAACTATCTCTTTGGAAGACTGCTTTATCGGTTCATGATGCAGTTTCGCAGAGTCTACAGCGTTCCATTTTGATCCAGACTCTACATAGGAAATAAGAAAGGTTATTTCAAATTCTTCTCTCCCCAAATTTCAAAACCGAATCATGATCAGCCCAGTTGCTAGTCTACGTTCAAAATATCGGATGTGGACAACTGATGTAATATCATGCGTAAAGGTAACAGGATTTTTTCCACATACTTGTACCTTATTTTTTTTTTGCACTTGTAAGTTTAAATGTCAGCTACGAGATAAGGGCGAGGTGTCTGCATAATTAAATGATAGCATGGTTGTGATGTCCATTAGAATCGCCATATCTAGGCGGGTCTATGGGGATCATAAAATGTATTCTAGATAAGAAATAAGCAAACATTGCAGATCTAACTGTATATTAAGTCTGTGTCTGTTTCAGGTGTAAATACCAAGGTATATCACCTCCAGTGACTAGAAACTCTGATGACTTTGATCCAGGAGCAAAATTTCATATTGCTGCTAATTATCCATATATAAGGTATGACAGTTTACAGAATGTTTCGTGTAAACAAATGTGTCGGCTGTTTGACTGTTGTGTTGCATTTCAGTACAGTTTTAACTGCATATTTAAAAAACATTGTACGTCTAATACGTGCATGATCACGTCAAACAGACACTTGAATGTTTGATCGGCTTACTGAGAAGAAGACCTAGCTTGAAAACCATCTGATCAGCAAACCTAGTTTAATTATTTCCAATGTTCCAAGAAAGATTCCATTCAAACCTCCTAGAAAAATGGCTGGATTCCTCATATAAATCTCCATTCATCGTGCCTTTTGTATCGTGACGTCATTCAGCGAAACTCATAATGGCTTTGAAGCTGATAAAAAGCGAAAGCAGACTACTTATCCCAGGGCGACAACAAAACGTCAGGAAAAGACATGTACACAAATTACAGCCTGGAATATGAATCGAGCCTAAAACCATGTTTGAACAGCACGAGAATTTCATATTAATATAATTGATTTTGTTCCATTCGAAAATGACCTCAGCGTGTAGGTATCTTTGCAAGGATATCGTAGAAACTTCGTTTAAGTCGTGGCGTATCATCGACCTTTGTTAAAGGAATGAATTTCCTTTTTGGGATTTTATCGATGTGTAAAAGCCGGCGAATCACTCACAAATTGAATAAAGCTCAAAAGAGATTTATGTAAAGAAAAGGAAAAAGATAGGCAATGTTCAGGAATTAATACAATCAAATTCCACATCCCGCTCTCCAAACCAAAAGGGAAAGGAGCACATACACACGGAAAAATTGACTCAAGTTCACGAAAGACACGCACGGTAAACCGAATGAGCAGCTCTTTCCCAAACAGGTTGTCATTCAGCTACCATAATCAAAAACAGCATCAACATCTATTTGTATCTATTTCATTTTTAAATTACAAAATAAAACAAAACAAAAGGCAGATTGGGTAGCAAAACAGTTGACCAAACCGCCACAACAGAAGTACCGCCATAGAACATAGACAGGCGGACATAGCACAATGTAACATCAAGGAACCACAACAGAAGTACCGCCTTGGAACGGCCAGCAAAAGATCACTGGGGCTTAAACATGTTTACCTGGTACCAAACCTCGCCCTTATCCTCCGCCATGGTTCAACCAAACCACAACAATTAAGTTTGTGTGGGAATCGCCGGCGTTTACATATCGATAAAAAATCCCTAAAACGAAATTTCATTTCTTAAAATTCCATCTTTGTCCATCCTAAAGTTTTTCTTCGGCTGCATTTAGTACCTTTGAGGGTTTAATCCTACAGCGTTTGACAAAATCAGAAACATGTAAG
The DNA here is from genome assembly GCA_963989385.1 of Ctena decussata. Lineage (NCBI taxonomy): Eukaryota > Metazoa > Mollusca > Bivalvia > Lucinida > Lucinidae > Ctena > Ctena decussata. The sequence continues at coordinate 57,859,215 of OZ022504.1, forward strand.
CATTTCAAGCACAACTCCTTTTGAAATTGCAAATTATGTTATAAATTACGTACTGCTTTCCAATTTTAATTCGTTTTTTGTGTCTGAAGGTTGGTAACACTCCAAAAGGGCCAATGTTAAAACAGAAACACTGTAGAGAGCATCGCCATTTTGAAATCGTTACCAGCTGACTCTGATATAAGGTCATACTCGCGCTTGCTTTAGTCGTCTCAAGACAAATAATCTGAATTTCAATAAGAAATTTTAAAATTGCCGATTCGGTTTGGAAAAAGCTGAAAAAACTTGGAACAGAATACCCCATATGGGTACAAGGTCAACAGGAATTATCGATGTATAAACTCCTTTCTGCAGATGCTGTCTGCTAATCATTTGTTCGGAGCTTGTGCTAAAGAGGGGCTGTTTGAGTTCTATTAAAGATCGTTTGCGAAAAAGTGGAGGGCAAAACATCAACTTTATTTCTTTACCACTGAATAAATTTTCATGAAACTTTGGATACCTTAATATATTACCCATACAAACTCATACAAGGAAACTCAGCTTTTTTTTTGACAATTAAATAAAGAATTGTGAGATCAACCACATGTTAAAATGTGTCCATAATCTTTGAAGATTTACGCTAGGTTGGTGTAGTATTTGGAACAGCCAGTGTTGTACAGACGGTATCCCTTATATGGACATTTACTTATATATAGGAGAAACACATTAGAAAACCCTTTTCAAATGATTGGCCCATTATCTTTAAAGCCTCCTTTTTACCCAGTAGTGAGTTTTCAGGCCACATTGTTATTTGTGAATGAGAAAAAGTATTAGTATAGTTACTATAGAATAACAATGGCTGTTGTACCATTATGGTTACCTCCTGTGTAAGGATGGCATAAAACTGAGAAGAAAAATGGTAATGATTAGTATGAAGACTTTTTATTCAAAGGTGAAAAATTCTACATTTCCTAGCATGAGTTCGTATAGGTAACAGATTTTGGTATGCAAATTTTCAAGAAAATCTATTCAGTATTAAAGAAAATATATCGATTTTTTGCTCTCCACTTTTTTTGCAAACGACATATACGTTGTTTCATGCCCTTACGTTGCATCGACATCGTCACGAGGTTTTGTCTCTTGGGGTTCCATGGCCTCTATAAGATCGGACTATTGTGTTCTCTGAAAGGTAGAACGAAACTGAGATATGCAATACACACTTCCTTTTCAGGTATTTCGTGAGTTACGTGATTCAGTTCCAGTTTCAACAGGCCCTGTGTAAGGCCGCCAATCATACGGGTCCTTTACATAGATGTGATATCTACCAATCAAAAGAAGCAGGAAACCTTCTACGGTATTTCTGTTATTCCTCTAGTTTCAGCAAATTGTAGTACATTGTATCAGCTCTTCCTACAGTTACTTTTCATTGTACATTTTTGAAGGCGTATGGGCATACCTCCATGGTTTTTCGACATTTTTCCAAGGGAAAGAACTATGCCTTCCCGTTTGCTTCTGTTGATGAAAAAATGAAAATGGCAGACTTGTTTCCAATGGAAGTCTACCCTTTCACTTTAACTTTGTTCGTAGAAAAAGGTTTACTGAAACAGATGTTCGGGCTTAATTATTAAGCACGTGAGAATATTACACTAATTGTTGGTTAGGGATGTTCCCATTTCGCCTACTCTTGTTCCGCCTATTCCCATTTTGCCTTCTCCCAGTTCACCTACTGTCAAATATGGCCTCATTCTCGTTTCGCCTACTCACAGAAAAATACTCCGGTCTCCTCTTTCATAACAATGCCTATCTTATCTATTCATAAGATACACACAACCCGCAATTTACATTATCGCGGAGCAAGGGATAAATAACAAACGTTCTAGTACAAGTTTATTTTGGTCAAACTTTAATTCTAACAGAAATTCATCCGTCAGCATGTTTGTGGTTCTAAACAACTCAGAACTTCTGATAGTGTCTAGTTCAGCTTTGGTGAAGTAATTTAAATGGTACATTTTAAAAAATATTGAAACATAAAGCAAAACAAATTAGGAGGTTATCAAAAATAATAAAGTCGGTGGCTTTATATGTTCGAAAGCTGAAAAGGCGAAACGGGAATGGTGACATATTTTGCATTGTCGAAACGGGAGTAGGCGAAATGGGAATAGGCGGAACGGCAGTAGGCGAAATGCTTGGTCACATAGCCATTTTACAGAGCATCATCAACGCCTTACACGCAGTTTTCTAACTTCTAGTTAAGATTAAAGATAAAACCAAGTTGAACTTCTTTACAAAGACTACTTGTCTATATGGCAACTATTTAAAAGCAAATCCATTCCCATATTGAAAATTGAAATGAGCCGCGACACGACAAACCAACAAAGTGGTTGTGCGCCCAGCGCAGACTCAGATCAGCCTGTGCATCCGCCCAGTCTGATCAGACTCTTCACTCAGCGGTCTAAACTACCTTCATGCGGCAGATGCCCAGGCTGATCTGAGTCTTCGCCGGGCACACCTTGTGAGGCGGCGCAAATTAAAAGTTCAAGCTTCTGCAAATATACTGAACAAAAAAAGAAACGTTACATATATTATTCATGAATTTTCAGCTGAAGAACAATATTTCCAATTATTTCTACATTTTTCTCGCACATGCTAGACATCGGACAACCTTATGAACTAATCGGTTTTCGATTTGCATCAATTGTTACGGAATTATTCCACTTTGACTAAAAACACGAAAGACCTTGTGAGACGCTTAATGCGCATGCGCAAGCGCTTAAATTTTTTTACACTTTCGGATTTGCCTTGTAACCGCCAATAAGAAACCCTGTGAACCTTATGACATTTAACCAGCAGTTCAAAGAAATAAGATGTTAAAATATTTTTGTCTTTAAAATTATTTCCCTTACAATTAAAAGTATAGCAAATCAGTCGCTCCGATTAACCAGAACGTTTCAATAAACTCAGAAGTTTAATTCATGGACCTTATTCCAGCTTCTCCAGACAAGGGTTCATGATGAAAAAGTTTGATCATATTGGTTAATTGTCCGTGGTATATCATCTTGCATTGTCTATGGAATTTTCAGTACAATGTATGATAGTCAGACTCAAGTGTCCTAAAAAGCGATATTCCAAGCCTTGTGCTTTACTGATCGACGCTTTGGAAGCGGCGATTGGAACGTTTTTGTTACCTATAGTGCCTGATAAACGTCTCAGAAGTGACTTACTCACATGGGCTGACAACTTGAGAGAAAAACGGGTCTTCAAAAAGCACCTCAAAACTGCACTTTCAAATTCTGCCCCTTCATTGAATCAAACTGATCTGGAGACATTAATCTTGCAGTTTTTGTTGTGATATTCATTTACTGAGCTTTGAATACTTTTTTGTCAGTTAGACTTAAAATAAATTTGGCCAAATCTTAATTCAGTTCAACGAAAACGTGCATTAAAAGTACATGTAACGTTTCTTTTTTTGTTCAGTATAGTTGTCTCAGAATATAGCATCGCTATTCGACCTTTTTATATATAAAGGATCTTACATGAGTTCTCGCGTGTTTTTGAATTTATTACACGACTTAGGGAAAAAGATAAGATGCGAGGCTATGCCGAGCGTCTTATCGGTTTTCACCAACGAGTTAAATAAATTCAATAATACAGGACCACGAATGCAAGGTTCTATTTATTATATGACACTAAAATTGCATTTTATTATTAAATTTACTAGTTAACTATTGCTTTTATGCACAGCCTTATTACACTCTCAGATGCGATGTCGTATGATAAAAAACATTTGCGCTCAATATTTTCTTTGGAGCAAACAAATCGGTGTAATTATCACTTATTCTAAACTTCGATTTAGCATAGCTGTTTTGTGAGTTTGTAATAAGTTTAGAAAGCTGAATGTTTGTACTAAATTGTTTTACATAGTATATATGTAAGTTAAATATCTCAGTCTGTTATTTGCAGAATTTTTTAAGTTTGAACAAAATTGCGCGTCGACCAGGCTTATAATTGAATGACCCTTTGTTGGCTTTTGTAAAACAATTTTGATTGTTACTGAACTGTTCTTAAATTGCAGCAAGGTGTTAAGTCTGGGAGGCTCCAAGCCTTGGCAAGACGTGATGGAAATTATGACAGGACAAAGAAAGATGGACGCCAGACCGTTAATGGAGTATTTTCGGCCATTGATATTGTGGCTACAGGAGAAGAACGAAAATGAACGTCCCGGATGGTCCGGGGCCTGCCCAACCTCGAGATCTCTGACAAACAACCCAGTTATTTGCCAGAGTCAGAGCCCTTCACGTGTAACATTGACTTTCAAAAAAGATGATGATCAAAAATCGTTGGCCTTAAAACACTCACTGTCTATTGTTTTACATGCCTTTATTTTAATATTAGTCCCTTTTTTGAAACCTAATCAATAACATTTGCCATTGTATTGACTGTTCTAAATGGGGCGTTCATGATATTGTGTCACAAAAATATTTACGTGATTTATTTGCAGTCAAAGGAAATCATTTTATGCAACTGATATATAAGAATGAACGTCCCTCGTAAAATTTCTGTTTCTTCCATTGTACCTCTAGAAATAAATAAAATGTTTATAATGTACAACTGTCTTTCATCAATTATTCCATTCCTTTAGCATCCGTAGATTTGGAAAAAAATGCATGTTCAACTGGAACATATTAAATGCATGTCACTGAAAGTAAAAAGATAAGCAATGATCAGGAACAAATACAATCTGGGTCCGAGTTATAAACCCTGATTTAATCTCAATCTCAAAATAAAGCACACTGATTGGCTGCTTCTGAGCATGAGCTCGGAAGCAGCCAATCAGTGTGCTTTATTTTGAGTTTGAGAATGTACTCAAGTTTTATAACCTCCCGACCAGATCCGATATCCCGCCCTCAAAACCAAAAGGGAACGAAGTATATAAATACATAAGTTGACAAAAGTTTACGAAAGACATGTAAACAGAATTAATGAACAGCTCTTATCCAAACTGGTGGCCATTTAAACTAACTCATTTGAAAACAGTAACATTCATTTTTGCTATTTATTATTTTAAATTACAAAACAAGACAGAAAGCAAAGTAGGCAGCTATACAGATGACCAAAATGTTAGAAGACCACAGGAAGGCGAACATGAGAAGACGTAACATCAAGGATCACAAGAGTAACCGCCTTGGAACGATCAGTAATGGATTACTTGAGGCGGGGGTAGAGTATGAGGCTTAACCTAGTTTTACTGGATCAAACACACGCCTTTAGTGTCTGCTGCGGTACAATCTTACCACAAAATCGTCACTTACACAAAAGACGAACAAAAAAGTCAATCAGAAAAACAATACAAATATACAAAAAACAAACATAAAAAGTCTATTACCATATTCCTCGTTAAAAAGAGGCAAAGTGTGTAGCTATACAGGTGACCATAATGCTAGAACCACAGACAAGCGGCCATAAAACAAGGTACCTTCTGTCATGAGGCAATTATCATTATGTACCTGGGACAGTTGCTTTGACGTTTGTTGCAAACGTTTGTTGCACAGGTAGATAAACAAGTCTGGACTTCACAAGATTCACATGCACTTGAGATTGGTACCGTCGACACATTGTCAACGTGCAAATATCTACATGTACAATTTAAAGCCCTAAACACAATAAACTTTATTTTTGGTTCATGCTACCTAACGCCAAAACAATATCGTGTTCAGTGCTTGACTGGACGTTGACAGTATTATGATGAGATCGGCTCTCTTGCGCTATGTGAAAGCACTGTCATGCCGAAAGCATTCTTTTATGCAGTTTCGTCAGTTGTGAAAAATTATGTGAAAATGAATTATAAGTTTATTTATTTTATCTGACGTTTATGGAAGTATACACGACAGGTGATCGAAAACAAAATTTACATGAACGTTCATACGGAATTAATGCACGTGGCACATATCGGGCAATTCTAGCTATTCTTGTTCATGCTTTCGTAAATGTTATTTTACGAAGCGAAACACCTTTGGACGCCCTTTTTCCTCTTCTGAACAATAAAATCCTTTCGAGGGTGTATGCGGGAGAGCGGGGGCTGGGGTGGGGATGAGGTGGTGTGAGATGGGGTGGTTTCGCTTAAGAGAAGCCCTCTTTGAAACGGAAGACACATTATTTTTGATACGGATCTCCTTGTCTAGTTTTGTTCCCATTTCGTTAACTGTTAAGTAAAAAGATAGACAATGGTCAGGAAAACACAAGGGAAACTCGGAAGTATATTTACAAAGCAAAAATAAAAAGTATCCAGGCAATACTTTTCATTGTTGCCTGAATTGGTATGAATACACCTTGCTTTTCAATGCATATTTAGCAACGCTGACCATGTTTGTCCTCTTTGGGTTCTCATGCAAATGTTGAAACAAATTATGCTTGAAACATTAAAAAGGTAGCTTTCTGTTTTCACAGATTAAAAATTCAAGTTCAAATTTAAGTTCTTTAAAAAGCTTGAAAACCTTGGCTTGTGCGAAAAACAAAGGCGCCAGTCTGGCTGCGCAAAGCTTTGCTGGTCACTTATATGTTACACACCATTTTACGTGTGCGGTTCATGAACAGTTATTAGACAGAGTATTATAACAGCAAAAGGAGATGCGAAAATGACCAGTAGGTGCTTAAAGAAATCACAGATCACAGAAGGGGCTCAATGATGGCAAATGATGATAAAATATATTCTGAGTCAGCGTCAATGAAGACGCACCAGTTTGGAACTTATGGCACATTATGTTCGTTAAATGTTTAGTTTTATGTAATAGACAATTTAGTAAATGTTTATCTTCTAGTATTGAGATAGGTGTTTACAAATCAAATTTCGTTTATCAGTCGACGCTATCAAGCGTGACGTCAAGTACTGACAGGTTTAAAGACAGTCGATATCAAATGACACATTTTAAGCGTACTAAATGAATATTTCGAGTCCTGCCAGACATGTGATTGCAAAAACAATTGTTTATTGGAGGGACTCTTGACATAAATCCACTTTTCCTCCATGGTTTGGCAAATAAGGATGACGTTTTACATTTAACGCCATGCTCGTGCTGGATAAGGGTTGACATTTGCCCCTCAAAACTTCTAAAATTCGGTTTCTGTTATTGATCTCAGCATCTTTGACCTCAAGAAAGTAACATATTTACCGTCAGTTACTGTCTGGTGAACTTGACAATATAGTGACGTTCGAATCCAAGTCATTTTGTCGCATTCAGCGGTCTGGATTCCTTTTCTATGGCGATTTGATAGGTATCTATTCTCTAGAAAATCCATCATTGAGGAATTTCTGCCATGTGAAATTATGCTGGGATTCCATTTTTTCTTGATTTCATAGTTTATGTTACGTCAAACACTCACAGCGTGCTTTATGCAAAACGATTTCATGGGCGTAATAAGATGGTTCGATATGATAACTTTACCCTGTTGACATAGTATGCTCATTGAATTTTAGAAATAAATATGACATTTTAAGACTGGGGCGTTTTCATTGACGCTAAGTAAATAAAGTACACTATGGTGACATTCCGAAATGCTCTAAATGCATTTCACACGGAACTGTTGTTAAGATGCTAAAAAGCAGTAACCGTAGATTTTTCAGAAAAATAAAGTGGAACATACTAATATGAGGTTAACTTGTAAAACTAGCGCTTGTTTCTTTCCCTTGCTCTGTGCATGCGTTTGGCCCAGTATGATTTAGTTATGAGCGCTGTAGGCCTACTTTTGTCTTTTTTGGACAGCCTGAACAAACAAATCTGACAAAAACGTTTTGAACAATATTGGCCATTTAAAGGCCTCTTTGTTTTATCAAATATATTCATTTTATCATGTAGTATTTTTTGTTTTTGAAAAATCATTTCCTTCTTTTTAGTTAGGTGTTGAATCGAACTACTTTCGATATCACAGACTTAAATAAAACAGAGAAAATACAATGTACTGGCGTAGAGCCCCATTCATGTCCCACTTTTGTTATCGCGTCGCTCGAAAGAGAACCAGGAAAGGCAGAGTGATTTGTCATTCTTCAAAAACATGTACTCCCTGCTGTTTTGCCAGTTAAGAGCAAATATATGCGCATGATCCCCTTACCACCAAACGTTAAAGTTGAACCGTTTTTCATAATAATTTGTGTTGAGAAATATTTAGCACTGGTAAGACTATGTAGATTTTTTAAAAGTGCCATTAACCAACCACATTACATAGTAGAAATACAGTGCACAAGACTAAGGATCACGTTCGTTTTCCCGCTTTTGAGTATATTTCGTTGCTCAACTAAGATACACATGTAGTATTTTAGGAGAGATTTCTCATTTTTATTTTAATCTGTTTCCGCCCCACCCCCACCCCCACCCCCACCCCACTTCCCAATTGAGTTGTGGCACTAGAAACTTTAAGAGTCCAGACTATATCCGTATAATGGATTGTTTCCTGAGGTCAGTATTCGGTAAAATTTCAAGTCAAGTTAAGAAGGAAAGATCAATAGAATTTTGCCTTAAACTAGTTTATCAGTACAATTATTTAGCAGAATGATTAATAATAAATAATTTTAGGCGGCTAAAATCAATAAAAATTATCACTTATCAAGAAACCACCATGTGTGTGTGTGTGGGGGGGTGCATGTTCGTATGTGTGCACGTGCGTGAGTGAGAGAGTGCGTGCGTGCGTGCGTGCATGAGTATGAATGGAAAATGTATATAAAATGTTTCCTATGGCATCAGTGCAGCATGATCAGAGTCTTTCCCTTTCCCAGTTTATAATTACAAAGATCCCCAGGCCCCTGATAATTTTGTTACATGTAATAAATTCTTTCTGCCAGTCTTTATATGAGCCGCGATACGAGAAAACCAACAAAGTGACATGTGCGCCAAGGCAGACTTAAATTAGCCTAGGCATCCGACCAGTCTGATCAGAGATTTAACTGCTGGCATGGAGGCAGCTTAAACCCCTAGTTACCTTTTTAAGTGCACACCGATACATCTGATCAGACTGGGCGGATGCCCAGGCTGATCTGAGGTTTCGCCGGGCGCTCATGCCACTTTGTTTTGTCGTGCGCAACTTATATTAGTTTGATACTACGTGTAAATAAAGGGCTTTCTCAATTTCAGGAAAAGTCAAATTCAAAAGAATAGGAGCAAACGCTTACATTATCAGCAAATATAAAACATGTAGCAGTTTTATTTTATACATTACAAGATCATTCCGGATCAGTTATTTTGACTGCGCTTGGCTCATAAAAACAGTAGCTTATCAGCAGCGGAGGGGTGATCTCAAAATTCTAGAATCTTCAAATATAATGCATCCACAAATTCGACATTGCTTATATTATGTAAATAATTCATATTTTTTCCTCCCGGTTTGTACAAAGGCCTTTCTGTTTGATTCTCAAGTGACAACATAAAAGGCCCTATTGCTCTATAGGCACGAGGTATTTGAGCCGCGACACGAGAAAAGCAACAAATTGGTTGTGCGCCCAGCGCAGACTTAGATCAGCCTGGGCATCCGCCTAATCTGATCAGACTCTTCGCTAAGCGCTTAAAGGGTAGCTAAGGGTGTAAGCTACCTCCATGCGGACAGCGAAGACTCTGATCAGACTGGGCGGATGCCCAGGCTGATCTGAGTCTGCGCTGGGCGCACAACCACTTTGTTGGTTTTGTCGTGTCGCGGCTCATTTGTCGTGAGGTATCGCTGTAAGCTTTCTTTGCACATGACTGCAATTAGCCAGTTTTAGACAAATGAAACATCTTCGACATGACTGTAGATGACTGACATGCTACACATTGACTATAGAGGAAGCATCGAAACGTCTTGGGTACCTATGACATTTGCGAACATGTTAGACTCAGATCCGCTTGAACATCCCGCGCGCAGTTGTATCAGCACTTTGCATCGCACATGCCCTAAGATATATTTCTTCTTTGTTTCTTTCCAAACAACAATTGACTGAAAATTCGATTCTGTTTGCATAATCCGGTATACGACCATTTGATCGTACATGTAACGTTACATGTAGCAAAGTGTCTCGCAGACTAGAAAGCGGTATATACATGTAAAGTACCTATCTTAAAACCATGCAGTACTGTGGAATCTTAAATAACTTGCAGATAACAAACATAAATGAATAAATAGATAGATACATGTAGATAAACAAATAGAATATTGGAAATACAAATCAATAATTACTGTTAAAATTGCTCCTGAAAGCATTCATAAACGGTTGGAACATCGTTCCTACATGTATTTATTAGAAAAAAGGTATTTTTATCCCAGTACAGCAGCAAATTGTTTCTGGTTACCAGAATCTTTTATAAGCTAACAAAGAATAGGGCTGTTGCTTCTCTTTATTTTCATAAAGAATTGAGCCAGAAGTTGTCAACAGTTAATATATTCAAAGATCTTTGCCATCCTGCAAGACTAGCTTTGTGTTGCTACATGTGTGATACTCATAAAGACCTGCTGTTCATGGAATAAAGGATTTTAATTTGTTGACGGACGATTTACCATCTTATCTCAGTTGTTTTAATCCAAAACTAAACTACTAAACAAATTCAAACTATTGTGAATATTTTTTTATTTACTCACATGTATTCTATTAGGATATTAACTCTTTCAGCACGAAAAAGCAGACGACAAAATTTACGTCAGCAAAAATTAAAAAAATGCCTTGTTCAAGACATTTCATATTGAGAATTCAAAGACTAGAGGGAAAACGGTGTAGATCTAGATGAGGCGGCTCATGATGAGCCGCCTCATCAGGATCTACGTTGTTTGCAAATTTTGCTAATTTAGTCACTGGTGCTGAAAGAGTTAACAAGATTGTTTTTGACGCAAGCAGAAAGTTCCTCGAAAAGATACGACCCACTTTACATCGAGGGTGATACACTCATGCAGTAAAAATAGACGCTTATGATTTGTAAAAAAAAGTGACAGTGTCTAAAATCATAGTACAAACTCTGAGCTGGGAAAATAAGCTACTAGCTGTTTTGAGACTGCAACCAAGGGCGCTGCCTATACGCAAATACGCTGGTGCGTATTGAAATTTTGTCAAATTGACAAAGTTTCAAGACGCACTTGCGCATTTGCATTCTGAAATGTTGCAAATTGGGCAGGAGTTCAATACCAACTGCCAATTGACATGACAAGGGACTAAATCTCTAGATTTTCTTTTCATGTAATTGCCTCTGCCTACGCCCCTGACAACTTAAGTCTTTCAAAACTTTTAATATAATGTCCATGCTCATACAAGTATACATGTATTTACACTTGCCACTGACTCCACGTAGGTAAACCTATTAGATCAACTAGCTTCATACACCGATGAACGTCAATTGATCAAGTGACGTTGACGTCAAGCGACGTCTAAGGTAAACGAGCGATAACTGTTTTACGTTGTGGCCGAACACCTAGTTACTAACTTTTCTTCGACACATATTTTGTATATATTCTACGCTAGTTACCGCGAAAACGGCACGGAAAGGGTCTAAAAATAAAGTGTAAATATAAGAAAGAAAATTTTATTTTTCAGCGTTTATCATGTGATGAAGCCAGTGGGCGGAGCTAAAATTCCATGAAGCGCGAAGCTTGTTCACACGATGAACGCTTAAAAATCAAATTTTAATTCATAAATAAAACGAGCATTGATTCAACAACATTACATGTACGTTGAATCAACATTGATTCTATGTTGTTTCAACATTCTGTTTCTGGTTGTCGGTGGCTTAGATGCCATACATTTTTTTTTCAAAATAAATCGTGATCTTTGCGATACATATACTTCTTTTCTTATTATTTGCAGTGTAGTAGCTTCAATACAACAAGCAGACAGTTTGCTCCAGTTTTATGACGGCATATGTTTCTTTGATAGATGGCCTTACTCATACGTATACTGCAGTGTCTGCACTTTGAATCATCCTGCATACAGTATGTTCTTTATTAGCTGCTATCGTATCACGAAAGCCAGTTGTTGTATGCACATCTGTATTTATTAAGATAAATCTCTCGTTGTTTGTTACTTTCATGAACTGCATGTTGTTAGAACGATCCGCTCGCCTACACGTTGAAAATAGCTTTTTGAAAAGAAAGCCTGCCGTGAAAATTCAAAAAGCGCCGAAACAAAATAATATTTTCCTAGAATGTATTAGATTAGTTCAACAATTGAGCCGCGACACGAGAAAACCAACAAAGTGCGTTTGCGCCCATCGCAGACTCAGATCAGCCTGGGCATCCGCCCAGTCTGATCACGGAGTCTTCGCTATCCGCATGGAGGTAGCTTAGACCCTTGGCTACCCTTTTAGTGCTTAGCGAAGAGTCTGATTAGCTTTTGTCGATGCCCAGGCTTATGTAGTCTGCGCTGGGCACACAGCCACTTTGTTGGTTTCTCGTGTCGCGGCTCAATTCAGTAAACTGACTAAAAGATGCAGATGGAATGGAAAACAGTGTAGACCCTTATCAGACAGCAACTGACCTAGGTCTGCACTGTTTGGTCAGACCTTTCTGTCTCATCATTCAGAAATTTTATGTTAGAACTTTCTCAGAGCGTTTAGATAACAATCCTTCCCCGTGCCAGTTCCTTGTGCAAAACTACGAACATGATCTCTTTTCGCGATAATCTTTCTGGATAACAGAACAGCTAAAACATTTACCAATGTGTCTAAAATAAAAATATTTCTGCAATGGAAACTCTGTAGAAAAGGTCAATAGCCAAGATGCCATTCACGTGTGAGTCATTCATCAAGTTAAAGATGTATAAAATGGTTTATTCACTTTTTAAATAAAAATAATGAAAACTTGCACAAAGGCCAAGCTACGTGTATAAATCAGCTAAATCAAATTAGAACGTTACATGCAGTGTGCAACTGAAAGTATTCTTTTATCGCTGCTACAAAATAAATCGTGATTGACGCGTTGCATTTCTATCTTGAAAGAAACACATCGGCCATATATAAATTGCCAAAACCAGTTTACTATAATTGAGCCGCGACACGACAAAACCAACAAAGTATGCCCAGCGAAGACTCAGATCATTCTGGACAGCCGCTCAGTCTAATTTGCTGTGCGCTTAAAGGGTATACGTAGCTAAGGGTCTTAGTTAGCTCCATGCGGACAGCAAAGACTCTGATCAGACTGGGCGAGTGCCCAGGCTGATCAGAGTCTTCGATGGGCGCACATCCCACTTTGTTGAATTTGTCGTGTCGCGGCTCATATATCCAGTTCATGCAGGCTATTAAAATGTTGAGCCCTTTACATTAAAAAGGAAAAGAAAGAAAGAAACAACTGCGCATTACCTGGACACAGCCTGGTTCGAGCGTGTTTAGTTCACAGTGCCTAAATGAGAACGAGTATAGTTTTCAGGGAAAGCAAGTTTGCCTCCCGTTTCAATGGGGGTCAATTCTTAAAGGCAATTTTTGCTTCCCTAGATTAAGATCTGATTGAATGATAATTATTTTTTGTAATTAATTCAATAAAAAGTGAAAGATTGGAGTTCTTTAACCCAAAGTACACGTATACATGTGCAAGATTTGTTTGTGTAAGTATAATCACAGATTGTTTATAAGGATGCACTTTTTAATACTTAATAGGTTTCTGTTTATTAATAAAAATAATATAACTTCATAAAACAGTACGTTTTCGAATAAAATTGCAAAAGCCTCATTATATATCAAATATATTGTGTCTGTTTTGTTTCTTTACTCTTTTAACATGAAAAGAAGTTCTTTATCGCTGGAAAATCTGCAGACTCAGTTGAAAATTCAAGATTTCACATTACACACAAGTTTAAGAACCCATGACTGGGTTAAGTAAAAACAGCTGTTTTATGATAAGATTAGACTCAAATTCCCCTAAACAAGGGGACAGAAGTGTGGGGTACAACAAAATAGGCCAGGATCAGACTGCTGTAAGAGCATTGCTGCTCTTACAGCAGTCTGGTCAAGGCCTAATTTGTTATCGCTGTGTAATAAAATCAACTTCTTTGAAATCTAGAATTAGTATATTAGTCTGTTAAGGGTGTCCCAACTTGTAAAGTAACTACAGCATTCTCACATTTCCTTTTGCCAGACATAAAAATCTCTGCAAGCCAACGTCACATTACGCTTTGCTTTTTCTTAACACACAAAACAAAAAATAAATTAAATATGTTAGACACGGGAAATTGGCATCATTTTAATGAGTCTTGTATTCCTGCGCAGGGTTTAATGTAAGAGGTTTTTTGATTGGCCACTTTCTAGAGGGGCGTGGTTTTCTCAGCCTCGATTGCAGAAAAATTGTTTCTTGCGGCGTAGCGATTCTGGCTGCAGAGCCGCGTAAAATCTTCTCTATCCTAGGAATCCAGTGTTCCGGAATTTGGAACACGGCTCTTCCTAAACGAAGAGGCCGGGTTTCTGGCTTCTGAACGCTAAGGTTGACACTCTTCTCCGGTTCAAGCCTGCCTTGATGAAGTAAAGGAAGGCTTTTTATGATGGCGTTTGATACGGTGCGATGGGCAGCATTATTATCGCTGTTCATCATCGTAGTTTCAGCTCAGGATAATGACGGAGGTAAGCATTTCTTTGTCAACTTTTTCAAATTTATGGGGGAGAGTCGGGTAACTTCGGACAGCGGGTAAGTTCGGACACTGACATTGTTTCCTTTGTTTGGAACTAAAACAAAAATTAACTGGCCAAACAGTGAAAATCCTGATGAGACGGCTCATTATGAGCCGTCTCATCTGGATTTTCACTGTTTGCAATGGTATGTCCGAATTTACCCGCCTGTCCGAAGTTACCCGACTCTCCCCTGAATATCGAAAGCTAACTGCTAAGAATTTGCATAGTAAAACCGTTATCTCCATTAAGTCCAAAGCAAATACGCAACAGGTAGAAGTGGGCGTTCGTAGTAGTGGCCTCCCGGTCAGCGGAATGGCCATCGGGTGTCCGAAAGACTGTTTAGGACACAGACACTTGTTTCATAGAAACATGGTGTTTTTTTTCCATTATGCAAGTGCCTATGGTTGAGGATTCTTGGTTTTTGATTTCGGTATGGCACTAAGGGCCCGGTGTAATTTTTATGATACATTAAACACAGTTTTATGTCTGTAGTAGGGCGGTTCTTGGGCTCATGTCCTGAAAATGATATTGGGCAGGTTTCTAGACTCCAGGCAACATTATATCAGTCAGCATGACACCACTGTCTTGTGCATTTGTATTTGTATATATGTCTCAACCAAATGTTTCATCGAACCTAGCCCAAACAAGCGCCTCAAAAGCAGTTTCTGTACCCAATAGGACTTGCATGTTTACGCGGTCTAAAACCTAGACACTTGTGCCTTTTTAGTCGATCGAGAATCAGTTTAGAATACATTAGGCATTCATGCCCTTTCCGAAACATATTCACTCCAGCGAGGCACGCAGAAACGTTTCCTAAATATTTCGTTCTTTTTCGTGAACTATAATTAAAAGCCATTCACTTCCATTTCCTAGCATCGTTTCCGCCATCTTTCTGTGTTTTCGTGATTAAATTCTAAAATTACGGATTATAATAGTACTGTAAATTGCTTTCAACTTTCTGCATTTTTTTTTCTATCTGATACTTTCGCGAATATAAGTCCTACATAGCTCTTGACCTATGGTTTATTTTTTAATCTGCTAGAGGAGACAGAACTCAGCGGGAACACAGTCTTGTGTACTTACAGGCTCACCAGTAAAGCAATCTTATGAGACTGATATTTGGCAAGACACGTTACATGAAGATACCCTCCCCAATCGAATATACTGGTATTTGAACACTTCTGTCACTTGGCTCAGAAGTGGTAGAATAACAAAATATCAATGCAATTTTAAGTCTAAGAGAATTTGATGTTTTCACTTGCGGAAGGGCTGGCATGTGATTTTACAGATCCCATGCTTGAACCCGGCAATTTCATTAAAATATTCTCTGCACAATATGTACTTTATTTGGGTCTGTACAATGTTATAGAGAGATGCAAAGCCAGGGATAACATCTAAAACATGGACTACTCCAATCCATTCAGTATTAGTTTTTTCGGTATTATTGGAAATTTCTTCATTCTGACCAAAACCTGGCAATAAATATATATAAAAATACTTCATTTTTTTAATCTACACTTACGGCAAGGTTTTACCTAATAGCGATTCAAACTAAGAGAGACTATGGTTTCATTCGGCTATATAACAGGTTCCTTTGTAGTATGTGTGCCCTATCCCAGGCACAACAAAATCTTATGAAACCAGCACCGGAACAAGATGAAGCAGTTCATTGCTCAGTCAAGTCTTACCCTGGTACTGAGCGGACCGGGCGTCACGTGTACGACTGTGTCAATGACACAGTCGTACGTGTGACATCCGGTCAGCTGATATCTACCGACTTTCTTCCCCCTTACAGACCCTTGCGGAGAAGGCACTAAACACATGATTGAGGACTCCTGGATTCCGGACCCGGACTTCCCCTGTAGAAGATGCTCGTGTATGGAAGTTTCTGAAGGCAAAGGCATCGTTGTCTGTGTAGAGGACGAAGTTTGTGCCAATGAAGAAGCTGGTAAGACAATGTTTTACATTTGGATTAACGAAAAAAAAACTCTTCATGGCTCACCTGAATAGTGAGATATCCTTTTTTGCTCATTTTTCGTTGCCAGAACAGACTGCACGCTTAATTAGACATTTCGTTTGACTAAATGGGGGGGGGGGGGGGGAAATCAGTATTATCGAGGGCGTGATATTCTGAGAATTACATGTACAGACATCTGAATTTGCAGTTTGAAGTTGTATTTAAGTGGAATATAAGCCAAATCGGCCATCGAAGGCTATTCATCCCTATTAATTCATGAATTTCTAAGATGCCCATTATTCTATGTTCGCTGTTAATGTTTCGATGAAGGTTTTATGGCACTGAATCTTTTTTTTTAATTATGCCCCCAACTTCGGAGAAGTTGAGGGGGCATATTGGTTTGGGCCTGTCCGTCCGTCCGTCCGTAACGCTTTTGGCAGCTGGGAAACTCAAGAACCGCATATGCTAGGATCTTGAAATTTTATATGTGGCATGTACATGAAAAATAAGCGGACCCGTATTTTTTCCGCAGGTCACGTATTTCATGAGTTCTGCCCCTTTTTCGACTTAGTCTATGGAACCTTGTGAACAAAATATCTCAAGAACCCCTAATGCTAGGATCGTGTAATTTTGCAGAAAGACATTGCCTAAGGTGTAGATGACCTGATTAACTTTTGAAAAAAATTCGTGAATTTTTGACCGAGTTATGCCCCTTTTCAACTTAGTGCAGTGTAAGCCTATGGAACCTTGTGAATAAAATATCTTGAGAACCCTGATGCTAGGATCGTGTAATTTTGCAGGAAGATATTGCCTAAGGTGTAGATGACCTGATCAACTTTTGAAAAAAAATTGTGAAAATTTTGACCGAGTTATTCCCCTTTTTTGATTTAGTGCATTGTAAGCCTATGAAACTTTGTGAACAAAATGTCTCGAGAATCCCTGATGCTAGGATCATGATTTTTTGCAGGAAGATATTGCCTAAGGTGTAGATGATCTGATTAACTTAAAAAAAAATCGTAAATATTTGACCAAGTTAAGCTCTTCTTCGACTTTGTGCATTGAAGCCTGTGGTACAAAGGTACCCTAACATATGGTCAAGAATGGAAAAAGATAGGAACTTGAAACTTTATACTCATGATCAGTATGGAAAATAAGCGAATATATGTTTTTTTTCTTTTTTCCGCCGGTCAAGTATTTCCAGAGTTATGCCCCTTTTTCGACTTAGCCTGTGGAACCTTGTGAACAATATATCTCAAGAACCCCTGATACTAGGATCATGGCTTTTTGCAGGATGACATTGCTCAAGGTGTAGATGACCTGATTAAGTTTTGAAAAAAAAAAGTGAATTTTTGACCGAGTTATGCCCCTTTTCAACTTAGTGCATTGTTAGCCTTGTGAACAAAATATCTCGAGAACCCCTGATGCTAGGATCATGATTTTTTTTTTTGCATAAAGATATTGCCCAAGGTGTAGATTACCTGATTAACTTCAATTTTTTTTTTAATTTTTGACTGAGTTAAGCCCCTTTTTCGACTTAGTGCATTGAAGCCTATGGTACAAAGGTACAAGTATTATGGGATGAACCTTCTTAAGAGGCAAGCATATGGTTGGGGGCATAGTGTTTCATAAACACATTTTCTAGTTATTATTTTAAGGTGAATCTACACACCTGCAAGGGAGATCACTTAGTCATATATAATGTGTTAACATTCCTTCCTAAATGACACTGGAAAGAATTTGCGTCCCTCTAGGAGTGGACTCCCTCATTTAAGAGTGCCCACCGTCGGAGAAGGGATTTGCGTATCAAGGAGCAAATATTATTCTGCTAAAATAGTCTCCCTGTAAACACGGTGCTCAAACATTGGCAGTGTAGTCATATATCTTAAACACGTAGAAGATAAATTCACAATTTTGAAAGCTATGTAGATAAACAGGAAAATTATAGTGTTTCCAAATATGAGCCACGACACGTGAAAACCAACAATGTCGTTGTGCGCCCAGTGCAGACTCAGATCAGCCTAGGCATCCCCTCAGTCCGCTCAGACTCTTTGCTAAGCGCTTAAAGGGTAGCTAAGGGTCTAAGCTACCTCCATGCGGACAGCGAAGACTCTGATCAGACTGGGCGGATGCCCAGGCTGATCTGAGTCTGCGCTGGGCGCACAACCACATTGTTGGTGTTGTCGCGTCGCGGCTCATATCTTTTTTATTACGGCTCCAGTTGAACCATGCTAAGTGCTGGTTGAGAAATGGGGTGATATCGTTTGCGCCAATTGTACACCAGCGGATAAGCTTTCTCATTCGCGTATAGCCAGCTCCTAGTCTCATTATTACTATAAGCAGGGGTCAGGCGCAGCAACAAGACAAACATTACCCACTGGGCACACACGGTTGAATCAACCTTGAATCAACATTGATTCAACGTCACGACGTTGAATCAAGGTTGAGTCAAGGCTGATTCAACCTTGTGTGCCTGCTGAGTAACCTGTAGAGTTTACAGGCACAACTGGAATAGAGGGTGTCCAAAAGTTGTAAAATTGATTCTGAGGAAATATGTTATAGAGAGTGAAGACCGAAGGCTCTACCCACCATGTGTATATGCACAGGTGTGTCAGTTTCTTCACTGTTTAAACTTGCTACATTCAAGCAAAGTCCGATTTTTCATTGTACCGCTTTTACAGGAGTCTCGCTGAGACAAAGGAACCGTCTCGCTGAGACGGTTCGTAATGAGGGGTCTCAACACAGGGTTTCGTTGAGAAAAGAGAAACATCATCTCAAAATTAAGGCCCGGATCTTGACCACCAAGTACATGTACTGATGGGGCCCTGGATAACTGGTGGGGCTGTGAGGTGCCGAGATTTACAGAATGTATGTGTGTTTGTGTGTTGGTTGTGGGGGGAGTGACGGTGGGGGTAGGGGGCTTGAAAATATATGGCGTAATTAGGGATCAATTTGATGAGAATTTTTGACAATGTCTTGTTTGCCTTGAAATTTATGTTGTGATATCTCATTGGAATCACCTCGCCGAGGCGTTCTAATGAAATGTTGCAACATAATATTTTCATCCAACCACATAGATAAATTACGTCAATCTGTGATCAGATAGTCCTTATAATCTGGGGGCCCACATATTGTATATAGCACAAAAGCCCAGTTGACAGGGCTGAAGCCCCAAAGCCCACCCCCTGGATCCGGGTCCTCAAACTCCCAACTAGCTCAGTTTGTAGTAGTACAAAAGATAAATGCAAATTACTTTTATTTCCTATTACAGAGCGCTACTATGAAGAAACGGTACCGAAAACAGACTATGGATATGGTAATATCATGCCGGTAAGTTACTGTAAACCCGGAAATATCTGCGGCAGATAAATCTTTCGAATTCCGCGAATGCAAAGTTTAGCAGAGTTAAGCAAAAATAAGAAATTGCGACAGGATAATGATTTTTATAAGTAATAAATTACAATGCAAAGACCCATTATGAAACAAAAAAATGTAAGAAATAGTTCCGACACAGTAAATGTATCTGCGAAGATTATCGTTTGCGAAACTTTTTTCATAGTAGAGTATGTATTTTTTTCTGACCCCAAAGTGATACTTGCGTTAACGAACAAAAAACATCCAAGTCAGATCGTGTGCTCTGTTCAAGGTGTATCAGTGCACCTCCCAATAGGAACACCGCTCGGCCAATTCCGTGAATCAACTCTGATTCACTGAAATGGCCGAGCGTGCTCCGATTGTGCACCTCCATGATTTTCTGCCATTTCTACGAAGGGAGACGACTTTTGTGACTTCTTGTTATCTTCCCTGAACAAAATAGTTCTTTTGAAATGGAGTCTACTCGTATAAGAAAGAACTTGGTCTATTTTTTTGCTTTTAAGGGAAGACCCTCATTGAGAAGTGAAGGAAAAATGAGCCGCGACACGAGAAAACAAACAAAACGGTTGTACGCCCAGCGCAGACTCAGATCAGCATGGGCGCCCAGTCTGATCAAAGTCTTCGCTGTCCGCATAGAGGTAGCTTAGACCCTTAGCTACCCTTAAAGCGCTTGGCGAAGGTCTAATAGGACTGGGCGGATACCCAGGCTGATCTGAGTCTGCGCTGGGCGCACAACCACTTTGTTGGTTTTCTCGTGTCGCGGCTCAATTAAAAAGGGCAGAGTTGCTTCCCTGAAGGTGTACGCATTTATCTGAAGCTTGTGAACATATATGAGCCGCGACACGAGAAAACCAACAATGTGGTTGTGCGCACAGTGCAGACTCAGATCAGCCTGGGCATCTGCCCAGCCTGATCAGACTCTTCACTAAAGCGCTTGAAGGGTGGCTAGGGAACTAAGCTACCTCCATGCGGACAGCGAAGACTCTGATCAGACTGGGCGGATGCCCAGGCTGATCTGAGTCTGCGCTGGGCGCACAACCACATTGTTGGTTTTCTCGCGTCGCGGCTCATATGTATTCTGTGGTAAGATTTCACTGTTTATATAGAAATGGCTTTTGTTTCCTTGTTTTTTTTTGTGTGTGGTTTTTTTTTTTTTTTTTTTTTCATGTTCTGTCTGAAAAACAGCAAAATCCAATGCAGATATTCACATCCATTTGAGTGTCCCTCGAAACAGTTCCTTTCTCACGCAATTTATAACAGCCGCGACACGAGAAAACCAACTAAATGGTTGTGCGCCCAGCGCAGGGAGGTAGCTTCTACCCATAGCTAGCCTTTTAGCGCTTAGCCAAGACTCTGATCAGTCTGGGCGGATGCCCAGGCTGATTTGAGTCTACGCTGGACGCACAACAACTTTGTTGGTTTTCTCATGTCGCGGCTCAACCATCATTGAATTTTATTTGTAGGGCCCACAAGGTGTACGTGGTGAAACAGGTAACCCAGGACCCCAAGGACGAATGGTAAGTGACTTAATTGAAATACTGTTACTGAAGTTTAATCACAAAAGCAGATTTCTAATGTGCTGGTGATTTTTGCTGTTGCTTTTGTTATTCATTTTTACCTTTTACCTTTTACCTTTTACCTTCTTCGATTCGAAATAGGTACTTAGTCATGAACTGACGGATTGAGTTTTTCAGTCCTTGAATATTTGAACCCGCAAACATCTGCACAATGACCAAGCGCCTTTAACCACGCAACTATGGCGCCTTTGTAAGTTCATTCATAGAAATTTAGCCTTAGAAACAGCATAGCAACGTCTTGAGTGGTTTTATAAATACGACCACGGATCAAAGTTTTCTCCGCGGCGTTGTATCACACACCTTAACTTGTCCGAAACGTTTAACTGTGCTACTGTATTTTTTCGCCAATAAGACGTGCCTGACTCTCTCCTAAAGTACCCCCAAATATGCGATTCAGTATTGTGTGATATGGATTTTAGATAGGGGTTTCTCTTCCAAAAAATCCAAAAAATTTAGATACGAAAAGACAATCCCAAAAATCTAGATCTGTCTTGTAAGACGGATCTAGATTATTAGGATGGTTTTGAAGAAAAAAAAACTCCGTCGCATAACCGAATAAAAAGGTGATTATGATTTGAGAGTTCGCAGAATCTAAATCATTGATTTGTATTGCAGGGTGACCGAGGTGGCGATGGACGACATGGTGTCCCGGGTTCACCCGGACCAGCTGGACAAACCATGATGGTGAGTAGAAACTTTCTTGTCATTTCAAAAATCATCCAAGATCATAGTTTTGAAGATAGACACTTAAGGATTTTATTATAATTTTTAAACCTTACTGCAGCTTTTGTTATATTTCTTAACCAGTCAGTCACAAACCATCTGTCACAACAAGCTTGTTAAATGTATGATTTTCTGTAAACTGCGACGTAAACTTACATGTACATCAATTTCATAGCAGAGGAACCAAACATCAACATACGGTTAACTATTTTTTATCGTTGCAGTCTGCCGACCAAGTGTACAACCAGTACTATCAACAGACCTATGGCACTAAGGCTGGGGGATACGCTATGGGACCACAGTATATCACCGCAAATATTGTAAGTATGATAAATAATAACCTTTATGCCTCATCTTGTTGCCGTTGGAAAAAGGCAAACCTGGTTGATCGGACAATGTGGGTGTTTATGAATGCTGACCAGTTAGTAACCATGGAATTTTATATTTACGTATATTTGTTGAGGGCTGGTTTTATAAAATTGTACAGTTGGTGTTGATATAAGAAGCATTTATTCAGATGCGACGGCTGCCGGAAGATATTTCCCAGGGATCTTTTAATTACCAAGACTTCGTATTTCATAGGCACGACGCGCAAAATGTATTTGAAAGAATGAAAAAAAATGTAATGCAGCAGGATAAGAAATTTCCCAGACATGTGTGAAAATACTTAAGCAGATTAATTTCAAGCCACAGACAGATACGAAAAAGAAGAATGATAATGTATATTTCATATTTTACTTGACTCTTTATTTGCTTCGGTAATATTTTGACGTTCATATCAGAAACTGAGCCTAGATGCGCCAAAACCCCACATTGCCAAAAAAAAAAATGTTTTTCACCAAACCGGGACGGTAGATAAAATCCTAAAATCCTCATGTCGACTTCGACTAAATACGTGATTATTTATAATGTCGGTGTCGTCAAAGTATGTACTTATATATAATGTCGATGGAATCAACTTGAGTGACTAATAATGCAACATGTCGACCACAGCAAAGTTAGTGATTGTATAGAATGTTGATCACATCAAGTCAATAATTGTATATACAGTAGAACCTCATCGAAGTCAGTACATGTACTAGCCAATATCTGTACATATGTCGACATCATCAAAATCAATAAATGCATATACAGTCAACTCCCGATATATCGAACACTGATAATTCAGAGTGTATTCTTATATCAAAGAATATATTTCTTATTTTGATTTACATTTCAACTCCTGTTATAAATCATAAACAGTCTCTGTATGTTATTTTTTTTTATCTTCTACAGGGCCCACAAGGACCTCGCGGACCGTCAGGTTTACCAGGACCACCTGGACAGCAGGGTATCCAAGGTAACCGTGGCCCTTCTGGAGAACCGGGCCCACCAGTAAGTTGATTAAATTCAAACATTTACCGAAAACGCTAAAAATGGGGTTGGGGCACCTAAAATACTTATCGTGAATGTCCAAAAATGGAACAGATTGGTTTAAAATGCACTAAAGCGAGCACAAGAGACAGATGGAATGTCAAACAGTGTAGACCCTGACTAGACTTTCCTTTGAGAGCAGTCTGATCTGTGTCTGCACTGATTGCTCGGACTATTCCGTCCCAATATTTTGAATCTTTACAGTAGATATGAGGGAGCATATTATCTTGATTGTGGCATTAGCTTTATTATTTGTCCATCAATATATGTTGTGATCCCTTATAAGGACTGTCTTGGCTAAACGGTGCGAATGAGGGTTCAACATGTGTTTTATGGACCGGTGCCCTAGATAAGAGGGAGTATTTGTTGATAATTAGGGATGTTTTGTTTGTTAATTCTGGATAAAAACATATGTTGTGACCCCTCATCTGAACCGTCTCGCCGAGACGGTTCAGATGAGGGGTCACAATACATGGTTTTATGGAGAAATAAAGAAAATTATCCCTCAATTATCATCAAATACCCTCTCTTATCTAGAGCTCTGTGGACCATGTTCCTTTAGGAGGAAAACATGTTTCTTCTTCTGGAACTGGATGTATCCAAATTCTGGAGCGTTCGGGAAAGGAAATCTTTGAAAGTTACTTCCATGCCAGTCCCATTAGTTCTGTATTGTATATAATTCAGTCCATTGAAATACTGACATTTAGAATAAAATTTGTAAATTCTAAAACAAAATTGAATATACCAAAATAAATAGATAAAAATGAATAAGCAAACCCGTATTTTCTTGTTCTAATGGACTGATTATATTTAGCGTCAGTTTCTGCATATCTCTGTATAATATCCCACTATATAACAGTGAGACAGTGGCATTGAGATGCTTTTCAAAAAGGATCTGAGAGGTTTTAATAAATCTTTCAGTATTAGATTCATAAAAGCCTCTCAGATCCTTTTTAAAAAGTAGTTGAATACCACTTCAAGTCAATCTACAGCTCAGCTTGTTTGAGATGGCAAAATAGACCGATGGCGTAAGATGTGAACTGGAAAAGCAGTTATTTTTTATATATAAATTATTGAGTTCTGGCCTAACATATCAATTTGGCACAGTTCTTATTAGTTTATATGTCTTTTAGGGTTCACCTGGCTCCGGTGGTATACCAGGATCACCCGGGCCTCCGGGTCCTGACGGAAATTCAGGGAAAAATGGATCTCCCGGCCCTAGAGGATCACAAGGAAATAAGGTAATGAACATTTGTTCAGTTTGACATATGTTGGAAAACATGACGTTTTTAAAGAAATTGGGTACACCTCCTTGTTTTTTTCTACCATTACCACAGGGTATAACCAGTCCGCCAATTTTCGCTTCCTGCAGAGACTGTCCGTCATATTTGGCTTCCACCGAGACTGTCCGCGATCTCTTGCTTCCTGCAGGGACTACTGTCCTCGAAAAATGGCTTCCTGCCGAGACTGTCCGCGTGACTCTGCTTCCTGCCGAGGCTCTCGGCAGGAAGCAGAATCACGCGGACAGTCTCTGCAGGAAGCCATTTATCCTGTAGAGAAGTCTCAGCAGGAAGCAAGATATCGCGGACAGTCTCGGAGGAAGCCGTTTATGATGGACAGTCTCTGCAGGAAGCGAAAATTGTCTGACTTGTTTATACCCTGTGATTACAGTTAAGGGACACCACTTTTGAGCTTTCCTGTTTGCTTCCCTGGATGACAAATCTCTTCTAAAACGGAATCTATTGTTACAGGGTAAAACTTACTTTTCCATGGGCAAATTTTTTTTCTTTTAAAGTTGAACTCTACATGTGCATGTATTTAGAAAGGGGCAAAAATTAAAACGACAGGACATGTGTCGTTTCGCCATGGTATTGGGGCATGCAATTCTGAGCAAACAGTACTGACTAGAATAGGATAGTGCCATGCCTGGGACAAGTATATTTTCAGGTAAGGCAAAGCCACTTAGAAATGTATAGATACTTCAACACAGTGAGCTCATATCACTCATACCACCGTAAATTAGTCTGCGTTAAGTTAATCTTTCCTGCCATTCATGCGCTAGAAGACTGATGGGAAAATTTGAAGAAAAAGGAATGCTTTTTTCTGTGATTTTATGCCTTGGAATCGTGATTCGTTGCATAGAAAATCAGTTTCTCTTTCGGTTAATTGTAAGTAGAGGTATAACTCGCACCCTGCGCTCGTGATCTTATTTACTTTACAACAGACCTCTAAACTCTAGAAATCACTGTATGTGCTGATCTGTGAATCAGTGTTAAAATGTCCTACTGATTGGTTTAAAACTGTAGACCATGGCAGACGAATTACATAATCATCAGGCACACAGCGCTTAATTGCATTGAATGGCACTCCAAAATGAGGCTATCCTTGAAGGAGGCATTTTGCTGCTGGAAGGAGCTAATTTTGTCCTTTAAGGGAAGCCCTCAGTTTGAAATGGGAAAGAAATTTTTCTCGGAAAGAATTACCTCACCAAAAGTGTTCTCATTCACATCAATGTTTTTCATTTCAGGGCCCTGGTGGACCGCCAGGCATGCCCGGAATGCCGGGCATGAAAGGTCACAGAGTAAGTATGCTATAGCACTACTGTCACATGCATTGTACATTCTGACAGAGCTCTAGATAAGAGAGGGTATTTAGTGATGATTAAGGATAATTTTTGCTAATTCTGTATAAAAACATATGTTGTGACCCTCATCTGAACCGTCTCGATGAGACGGTTCAGATGAGGGGTCACAACATATGGTTTCAATGAGAAATTAGGAAAGTTATCCCTAATTATCATCAAATACTCCCTCTTATCTAGAGCTCTGTGCTGCTTTTGATCTCGACCTCTGTCTCATTTCATTTAAATCTCCACCGGAACTTTACAAACACTAGCCAGCGTTTAAAATAGTTTGTTTCTTATGTTCCTGCTCGGACTTTCTGAGGCAGTCGATATGTAGTTTTTTGTGTTTTTTATTTATTTTTTTTCCATGCAGTGTCCATTTATTGTTTTAATGCATTTGTAAACAGTGCAATTCCAGATGAGACTGCTCATTTGGAGCAGGTTCATCGGGGTATATGCTCATTTGTCAGCTTCCTCATCGCTTGCATGTTTCGGAGGTGAAAGTCAATGATTAACCCTTAATGCGCCAAGAAGCAGACGACAAAATTTACGTCTGCAGAATTTCAAATAATGTTTCGTCCAAGTTATATCATATTGAGAATTCAAAGACTAGAGGGCAAACAGTGTAGATTCAGGTGAGGTGGCTCATTATGAGGCATCTCATCTGGATCTACACTATTTAAAACTTTAACCATTTTCATTTTTGGCGCTTTAAGAGTTAAGATACTTTTGAGTAAAGCCAAAATTAATCAATAGGAAAGGACACCCTCATTAGAACCGTCCCAGCGAGATGAACCGTCTCACCGTGATGGTTTGAATGAGTGGTAAGAAACGTCTCGCGGAGCTGTTTCGAATGAGGGGACACAACATATATTATTTATGAAGAAGATAAATTACCTAAGAACTCACCTTATCTTACGCTCTGTATGACCTACAGATTCAACTTAACAGTTTGGCACCACTCCATTGAGTCGGATATTTTACTACTGAGTATTGTCATTAGTTCCTTAAAGCAACAAACACGCTCATATGGTGCTTCTTCGATTTAACTAAGGTAGAATAGATATCACAGTATCCGAACTGACTGTACCATCTCTTCCGGTTTTCATAGTGTTGAATCGAGGGTACAAAATTCGCTTGTAACCAGTAATCGGAAATCATTATGTTTTGAGACTTTATCCGGAGTCAACTTCGAAAATGCAAAGATGTAAGTTTTATATAATTTGCTCTTCGGTCTTTTACTTTATTACCCTGTACAATGAAAACCTCATGGCCGTTACAGAAATTTTATTCGGAGCAGCTTAATTTAATACGAGTTTGTGTCGTGCAAAACCCAGCTATCATCCTATTATCAAAACTAACAAACTGTAGATTGATAACGCCTTCCATTTATTTTAAACATTTTTTATCAAACATGTAAAAACAGGCTTAAAATGGATTTAGAATCATGCCAAGGGCGTTTGAAGACTGTACCAATTACTACCCACCCATACACGACATTGTACAGGGCAATAAAGTAAAAGACCGAATAGCAAATTATATTAAACTTACCTCTTTATATTTTCAAAGCTGAATAACTGTAAATGACGCAGCAGGTTCCGAATAAAATCTCAAACATAATGATTTCCGACTACTGGGTATAAGCGAATGTTTGTACTCTCGATTCAACGCTATGAAAACCGGAAGAGATGGTTCAGTCAGTTCGGATACTGTGGATATAGTGTACGCACTAGTCTGAACTGGTTTCGCGGTGAACAATATTAAAAAGGACGATACCGTTAAAAAATGTTGTTTAACACTTTTAAAAAAAGTAAAGACAAAACGTTACATGTACAACCTTAACTCATTTCATGTAGCATTGCTTTATATTTAATAGGGGTTCCGTGGTGCCCCCGGTAAATCTGGAGAACAAGGGATGCAAGGAGAAAAGGTAAGAGAACGAAAAAAAAATATTTAAGTCTAAGACATTGATAAGGAATTCATATAAAATTCAGTTTTAGATAGTAAAAATTCATGCTAGGACTTCACTAAACATTGTACGATTTATATGGTTGGTGCCATAGCATCATTATCATAACATCTATCGGAGTAGCTTTGAATGTTTCGTTTTGCTTTGGGGTAACGTTGATATGACTAACTGGTAACTTGTAATTTTTATAACAAAAACTAAAATATGCATAAAAGAATCATAACTTTTTCAAGGGCTTAGTATTCACTACGCAGTAAGAAAAGCTTCTTCAAAGAAGTAATTTCCTTGTAAGAGAGCAAGCTCTTTCCTTAAACATGGTACTTTCCGCGGTGTTCCAATTTTCGCGGTATTTCGCGGTCACTTAGAAACCGCGAATATTAAAATCGCGAATAATTTCCTGTTTCTTACAAAGTGTCTTCTGTAGACACTGTGTTCGTATATTTTGTTTGTGTTTGCTTCGGTAGTTGCTGGTACTTTCCACTTTAGCCAGTTCTTTCATTAACCTGCGGCGGCCCTGCCGCAGGTTAATGAAAGAACCGAGTCTAGTGAAAAAGAAATAGTTTTGCTTTTTGAGCATGTTGCTAACCGCGAAAATTAAACATCGCGAAAATTAATATTTATGTTTTTGACCCTTAACCGCAAAAATTTGAATCCCCGGAAATTACCGCGTAAACGGTATTTATTTCTGTCTCTTTTTAGGGAGCATATGGTCCTCCTGGTCCAGCAGGAAGGCCTGGTCTCCAGGGAGCACGTGGTATCCAAGGAGATAGGGGACAAGATGGCTCATCAGGTCCACAGGTAATAATTTCTGCTACAGTTTCCCACTGGGCACACAACGTTGAATCAACATTGAATCTAAATTGATTCAACGTTATGATGTTAATTCAAATTGGATTCAATGTTGTTTCAACGTTGTGTGCCTGGGGGTTGTTAGTCTGATAAAATCGTCATAGCATACATATTAGCGCACAAAAAAGTGGTCTTTGTCAGAGAGTAGCTTTTCCACTCTAGTAGTCCCCCCCCCGCCCCCCCCCCCCGGAAAAATGACTCTGATTATTCCATAGTAGAATTTCCCACCGGAAAAAAATGGCTATATAGTAGAATTTCTCCCCGGAAATATGCCTAGTTCTCCGGGGAAAATCTACTAAACGCGTTTTTGTATAGCCCTTTTTCCCCTCTATAGTGGATTTCACCCCGGTACTACGATTGCAGGAAAACACGGTACATAGTGGAATTAGCCCCCTTCCCGATCATAACCCAGTAGGCACATGACGTCAAAATGACTTTGAACTGACGTCAGTATGATGTCATTTTGACGTTATGTGCCTGCTGGGAATAGTGAGGTTTAGACTGAAACAGAAATGCGAGTACCTGTCCGAAAAACATCGCCGGAAAACAGATGCAGAACCGCATGCGTGTGTCCATCAGTCTTATTTTTGTTTTTGGGAAAACAGATAGGCGTTTTGCTTTTTCATGCCGGCCTAAAAAAGGCTATGAGTGTACGTGGTTGTGAGCATAAATTTGTAAAATTTTCTGCTTGTACAAACGTTTGTGTGCAAGCACGCAGCGGAGTGCCTGGACTTAGTGTTCGCCTTTCATGCAGGTCGTGGGCTCGACTCCCGTCGGGACACAAGTTCGATTATTATTTTCAACCTATTTAGCTCCCTCTCCCTCCCCTCCCCCCCCCCCCCCCCCCCACACAAATCCCGTCCTCCAAAACGCTAAATCACGTCCCAAGTTTAAGAATTTTTATGGTAAAACACAGCATAATGTGCTTGAATAATGGGGCGCTCAAAACATGAATTTTCCATTTGGAACTAATGGGAAATTAATTGTTTTAGGTGTCCCAATCCTAAAGAACATTAAGGCACATTTCTGACAGAATTGTATCAGGCACCGGTCCGATATGATGGATCACTTTCTGAGCTGTTAGGCAAAATAGGTAATTTGGCTTTAATAGGTTTATAGTAGAATCCACAGACTGAAAAGCAAAGTCGGTTTCGCAGACTGAGCATATACCCACGCCACTGGGCATACGAATTTGAACTCAACATTGGTTCAATGTTGATTCAACTTTGTGTGCCTGCTGTGTTGCTGGTAAAGAAATGATTTAAGTCATTTTTATCCCTGAAATTCAGTTTATCTTGAACCTGTTGTTTATGGTCGTGCTTTAATTTCAGGGTCTACGTGGTGTTGACGGCTTACCAGGACAGCCCGGTCCCCCTGGGAATGTAGGTCACGTGGGAACCCCCGGATATCCAGGTGTCCCAGGTCTGAAGGTGAGACGATCTACTATCTCATAACAAAAGCCCAATGCTGCATTGAGAACAAATAAAGTGTCCAACATGAACAAAAATGTTTTTACTATTTACAGTTTAAATCATTCCCGCTGGACACACGACGTTGAATCAACTTTAAATCACTGTTAATTCAACATCATAATAACATTGAATTAACGTTGATTCAATGTTGGTTCAACTTAGTGTACCTGCTATTATAGTTCAACATACATGTAAAAGTAAATGCATAGAATATGTTTGTTTTACATGTATTCAGCCATATTCAGCTTGAAAGATATATGACACGCGTAAGAAAACATGTTTCCTTTTTGGTTTGTTTCCTTCTCTGTTCACGCCCGTGTATTACACGTTGCACAACGATCAAAGTTCTTGTTGTTTACACAATAAACCTTCCTAGTAGTTCACAAAACGTCGAAATGACGTCGTATTGGCGTTGATGCGATGTGATGACGTGCCTGCTGAGTTACCATCAACGAATATATTTTATATTACTTCAGGGTGAAGCAGGAGTTGCTGGACCAAAGGGATCACGTGGCCCACAGGGATCTCGTGGTGAGAACGGCATGCCAGGACCCCAGGGAGAGGCAGGTCTACAAGGAACTCCAGGCTCTGACGGTGCAACAGGAGAGAAAGGAACGTCGGTAAGTTGATATGATATACAGAAACACTGTTGAATGCCAAATAATAGGATACCCAGAGTCATTTACTTTATTTCTGAAATGGCCCTCATATTGTGCCGAGTTCAAATATTACAACCATATGCTGCTCAATATTAAGACATTTAAATTTTAAGAAAAGTATGTAGATGAATATCATACAGTTATTATTCATAAAAGAAATATTCATGGAGTCCTTTAGTATGAATATTGATAGGTTTAAGCTACTCACGTGACATAGAGTTAATTGAAAGTAGACCGAGGGTCGATGCCCCAATTTCGCACGAATCCAGCACAGCAATGACTGATCATTTTTATGCAAATTTTATTAAGACAGATGCCTAATTCCTCAGTTAACAAGATGCAGCTACTTTTCTCATGCGGTTTTTTATCACAGCAAGAAATGGTAGGCGTAAACGACACTATTGAGCGGTTAATTGTCTCACGGATGGTTGTCACCCGACGTAGGCGGAGGGGGACTATAGAAATGACCCTCGTCCGTCCGTGTGTGCGTCCGTCATTCCGTCCGTCCTTCCGTCCGTCCGTCCGTCCAAAATCTTGTCCCCGCAACTCCTCCGACGTCTTTCATCGGATTGATTTGAAATTTTACAGATTGTATTCTTATGATATGAAGATGTGCATGTGGTTTTCGATTTTTGTTTCGGCCATTTTTGATGGAGTTACAGCCCTTGCTGACTCAGACCTTCCGAAATCTTGTCCCCGCATCTCCTCCTACATCTTTCGTTGGATTGATTTGAAATTTTACAGATTGTATTCTTACGATATGAAGATGTGCATGTGTTTTTTTATTTTTGTTTCGGCAATTTTTAATGGAGTTACGGCCCTTGCTGACTTAGACCTTGTCCCCGCAACTCCTGCAACATCTTGTATCAGATTGACTTGAAATTGTGCAGAATGTTTCATCATGATCTGAAGATATGCATGTGGTTTTGGAATTTCAGTTGTCCTATTTTTTACAAAGTTATGGCCCTTTTTATGTCGTTTTTGGGCATGTTTCCAACTTTTGGACCGTTTGACCGAGAGAGCTGAAATTTGGTATGCTATTAGCATTTGGTAAATTGATTATTCTGATTATTGTTAGGATGTGCTAAATTATAAGTGACAGAGTTATTCCCCTTTCATAGATAACTGACTTTCACTTAAAGGTAAAGGGATAACTCCAGAACTATTCATATTAATGGGCTGAATTTTCATAAATGCATTGTTCATTTTTCATCAGCTTCATATAAGCAGGATGTTTTGGTCAGTTTGTAAGGGCCTATAGTTTCAGTAACCTGATTTTACACATATATGCCCCGTTCTGAACTTAAGTATTTTATAAAGAGGCCCAGTAATTGGGTATATGTCTTTGCTTATGTTCAGTTATCATTTGCTTACCAGGTTCTGTAATATATATATTTTCTGTTTTTGGCCATACATTTACTCTGAAACAGAATAAAGGGCTGAAGTTTGTGACACATTTCAAACGTCGGGTGACACTTGGCCCATGGCCTTTTATTACATTTGCAAAGGCCCTACACTTTAAACAAAGCAACAAAGCCTACCAAAGTGGATGTTTTCAGTTTGGAAAATTATGAAGAATTTAAATCCTCACGGAAATTGAGGGTCCAAAAGATTATTTTGTCGCCGATGCGAAATTGAGGTGTAGACTCCTTAGTCATTTATTTGTTACTCTAGGTCACGTGACCTGCTGTGACTGTCTCTGCTTTAGCTGAATATTGTCACTTAAATAGTGTTCTATCAATATAAAATAATAATCAAACCCAGTCATTATTCTATGTTTTTGTACTCGCTTCTATGTCATAATATCCCCTACTTTTTGTGAGCAGTGTATTTGTATGACATTGAAGGATATGTTAATAGTGATTCATGCGTATTTATTGGTGATTTTCTTTATGTTATTTAAACACGATATCTAGACGATATTCTTTTTGTAGGGTGATCCCGGCCCAGCTGGTCCACCAGGTTTTCCCGGACCGCGCGGTCCTCCAGGTATTTCTGGTAGCCCGGGTATAGGTGGACCCAAAGGACATCCGGTAAGATGAATTGACAGTAACTCCGTACATCATTGGGTATACATGTTATTAGTTTACCTAAATGATATTGGCTATAGATTGTATCTCGTCTAACATATGGCTGCATTTTACATAACATATATTTACATTCTTGGTGTATTTAATGAAAAGCCCTATAGTAAACCATTGGAACGTAATGTAGTTTACATTCCAATAATTACATTGAGACACGCGACGTCAATGACCTAAAGATAAACAATGGCTCTCTACAACCCGATTGGACGTTAGCAACGTCATGACGTCTTGCATGCCGTTCTGCTGTTAGCAGATAAACTGCGTGTACATGTTTTATTGCTTCAATTTTAGCGCTTATATAAGATTTTTCATGAAAGATTTGATTGAAACGAATGTAAATATAAGCAATGAACTTAATTTTTCTGATGTTTATCGAAGTGTAAACTAAATTGGGTCACTAGCAAAGTTAACATGAACCCCTTTGGGGTTCATTCACTTTGCACGTGACCCAATGTAGTTTACACTTCGATAAACATCAGAAATGTTTATCGAAGTGTAAACTACATTGGGTCACTAGCAAAGTTAACATGAACCCCTTCGGGGTTCATTCACTTTGCACGTGACCCAATGTAGTTTACACTTCGATAAACATCAGAAAAATAAACGCGAAAAATGGAAAAAGTTGAATTTGCTCATCATGAACTGTCTCATCTGGATCTGTTTGCACTTTATCTTTGAATTATCATTACGGATTTGACGAAACCATAATTATTATTATACTGATATTTTGCAGATATGAATCGTGTCATCTCCTTTTCAGCGCTTTATGGGTTACCCATGTACATGTATTGAGAAAACTTTCATAAGACCTAGTTATTGGAACTGCCATTTTCCAGATCAGCTTTCACGCCACGTTTTTAGACAGCTGTGTATTTAGTTTTTCACTAATTAAGAAAAGACTGGATATCTGTGGTTTTATTAACGGTTATTGAAATATATTTTCAGAGCTTACCTATCTTCACTCCAGCTGGTATTTAGTGCCGTGTGGCGGCCGTATAATGACTTCTCTTACTTCAGCATAGTAAAGATTTTATATTTTCTGGTCCTTTTGGATCATTGAGTTCATTTGGAGTCCCAGCAGGCACATGACGTCGAAATGACGTCGTATGGACGTCGATGCGACGTAATCACGTCGCATCGACGTCAATACGACGTCATTTCGACGTTGTGTGCCCGCTGGGGTAATTTTAGCACTAGAGTTGTGCATTAGCCGGTGTTAGTGGGCGTGGTCAGTGTCAGATATTTCATTATTGTTCATCAACAGACTCACTTAATCCGAGTCTGCTACTTTCGTTTGTTTTGCATATTCCTTACTGCTAAAGGATATAACTTATTAAAACATTTTCATTGCAGCTTCCTTTTCTTTTTATCATGCTTTGTTCGTATTATTTCATTTTGAGGCATAAAACTGACTACCTGAATACCAAAGCAGGCATACAACGTACAAACAACGTCATAATGACGTCGATGCAACATCATGACGTTGCATCGACGTCAGTATGACGTTGTTTCCGTCGACTTTTATAATAACCATGTATACTTCATCGATAGGGTATGCCGGGTAATCCAGGCTACAAAGGCAGTTCGGGACCTAAAGGAAGTCCGGGCATTGACGGAGAGAGGGGCCCACCCGGCCGACATGGACAAGAGGGTAAAAGAGTAAGTGTTCTTTTCAGTTTGAGCCGCAATAGGAGTCATTTTGGACCTGGTTTTGCAACCGTCCATCGTGGACAAAATCGGTTCCCTTGTTTGTTGAAGAGTCCTCCAATTCCATTACACATAAGACTCTGACTACGGGTATGCTATGTGATGCGAACAAAAATACGCATTTTGAGTTTTGCATAGAATGATAGCTATTAGCCTTTTCTCTGTGTTATGGCTGATGGTAGTTCACCCTGCTGGCAGCTGGTGTTGCTGGTCGCATATTCAGTCCACTCTCCGTATCTTAAAGTCGAAGCTCATCGCAAACTGCTGATATCTCCAAGTATTTTTCTGATCCCAGAAAATTTTCTTTGAGATACCATTTGTTTGAGATATCCGAAGTTGATATGTACAGAAAATAAGAAATATTTCGCATCTAGTGGAATTTTGTTCATGATGACCATAATGTAAGGTAATGGGAACCCGAGGTAGTCAAAAGTTTTATAGACATTTTTTTTCCTAACTGCTGTTCAACATTTGATTTTCCCACGACCCAATCAATATACATGTACATGCATGCGAGCTTTGAGACTGCGTTTTTACTATGCTAAGACTACAAATGTTAGTCCAATTTCGACGGTATACCTATATGTTTTTATTTTATGTTTCAGGGAGATCCAGGGTCCCCAGGACCTCAGGGACCACAGGGGCTAATTGGCGAGAGAGTAAGACAATTTACGTTACGTTGTTATACTATTTGCGATGTTATGCTGTGGTATACGATTTTATATTGGTATTTTATACACACTAAATCATTTCTTTTGCAAGATATTTCTTTGTGATTATTTAGATTTTTAACACAGACCACCTTTTCCATAAACACAGTAAAACCGGTCATGAGGGGACACTGTGTGAGGATTCACCTGTCTTTGGCAACAGCCTTTCTGGGATCCGGTGAACCAAATATATAGCAAAAAAGCCTGTATAAAGGGATCATCTCCCTTAAGGTGGTGATAATCACTGATTTGGGACAAAGACAAAAATCTGCATAAAATACTCAAAATAACACTGATCTTTCCAAAACTTAGCAGATGCCGTCTTTATGTTGTTTCTCATAATTTAGAATCCTAAAATGCAGCATTTGTTAATGTTAAAACGTGTTTTTATTCGAGAAGATCAAAGGGTAATTTTCTGCGAAAAATCTGAAAAAATAATATCATTATTGAAAATATACTTAGTGCTTAGAGTACCTTGTTGCATAATGGAGAGCGTCCTAGCAATTATTTTTTCAAACTCTTTCACACATTATCAGGCTGAGCGGATGTAAAAAGATGCAGTCTGTGCCCAATTTTTTTTTGTCAAAACACACAGGTGAGACAGGTAATACTATTTTAACAAGGTTGAACAATTTCATCTACACGCCACTGATCATGTCAGTAATGTATTATTTATATTGTAGGTGTTAACATAGGTATGCTTGCCTACCCTATATTTTTAATAAATGCGTCCAGTGTACATTTACTTTGTACATGGTTGAACATTTGAGAAAAAACTACCGTTTTCATCTGGTCTACATTACAATTTGAGAAAGAGTTGGAATAAAAAAATGCTAGGACGCTCTTCATTATGCAATAATGCACCTTCAGCACTACGTAAATTTTCAATAACGATATTAGTTTTTCAGATTTATTCGCAGAAAATTACCCTTTGGTCTTTCCTTAAAGTGTATGTCCCCTTAGGGGACTCCTCATGACAGGTCTGACTGTAGCTGCTAACCCTACAGGAACAAGAAGTTTTAAAACAACGTTGAATCAACGCTAATTTACGTCTTGACGTTGCATTGACGTTGATACCACGTTGTTTCGACATTGATATGACGTTGTTTTAACGATGCATCGAGGTTTAAAGGACGTTGTTTCAACCTTGTGTTCTGGTAGCAACCAGTGATATTTAAGTTATTCTAAACAGAAAAGCTGACGTCAATATGTTTTGTTTTCATTCCTAGGGTAACCCCGGTGACCGTGGATTGCCCGGATCTATCGGAGAGCCTGGTACTAATGGTGAGGCCGGAAGCGATGGACCACGTGGATTAAGGGGCTCATCCGGACCTGTTGTAAGCATTTTTATTTTTGTCTTTTTCAACAGCATGCGCCCTAAAGGTTATGGCTCAAAGACATCTTTGAAATTGCATGTCTTTGGTTAAACCGTTCTGGATAATTATATTCTTATAATAGCATCGAAGTAAATTCATTTGAGTTTCATTAAAAGTATATGAAAAGATACCTACATTGTAGGAAAATTAAAGAAACTGAGTAGGTTTTAAGTTTGTAAAGCCTTTGATCGTCATTAGTCCTACAACATGATGGTCATGTATTCAAGACTGACTGCGTCAGTACAAAAAAAAATGAGAAAAAAAAAATAAAAAATAAAAAAAAAACAGTTTTTTTTTTTTTTTTTTTTTTTTTTTTTTTTTTTCTAAGTTTTTGGTCGCTTAAGACTTTAACAAGAAG
Organism: Ctena decussata; assembly: GCA_963989385.1. Taxonomy (NCBI): domain Eukaryota; kingdom Metazoa; phylum Mollusca; class Bivalvia; order Lucinida; family Lucinidae; genus Ctena; species Ctena decussata. Next base: position 57,896,637 of record OZ022504.1, read on the forward strand.
GCAACAGCTAACACACTATTTTTCTTTTTCTTCTTCCTTTTTTACTAAAGAAGAAAAAAAAGAACTATGATCTATAAATGAGCCGCGACATGACAAAATCAACAAAGTGGTTGTGCACCCAGCGCAGACTCAGATCAGCCTGGGCATCTGCCCAGTCTGATCAGAGTCTTCACTGTCCACATGGAGGTAGCTGAAACCCTTAGCTACCATTTAAGCGCTCAGCAAAAAATCTGATAAAACTTGGTGGATGCCCAAGCTGATCTGAGTCTGCACTGGGTGCACAACCACATTGTTTGTTTTCTCGTGTCGCGGCTCAATTATATGAAAGGAGGGGTGTCTATAAGGCTGTTTTCATGGCCACTACCGATTTTCTTTAAACTTTGTAAACTCAGACTACTATGTGTTGTCTGTAATGTCATGCGATATTAAATCATTTGGTGAAGGTTTCTTTGGTGTGTACGAGATGAAAGTGGGTGAGGTAATTCTGACCCGAAAAGGGTTCTGTTAAGAAAATGCTAATATTTTTATTGCTACTTAGAACTGGAAGTCTACCATTTTATGACTCCTTATGAAATGCCAGATATAACAAATGATTATAATACTTTTGTGAAATTTCTACATGCAGTGCGTTTATACTCACTTGTATGACATACCTAAATTTTAGCCTTTTTTATTCTCCAACTTTACGCAAAACCACAACAGCTTTTTACACTCAAAGCTATTCCAATGATATTTTGCAGTTATACAGTATATTAAATGGTTGTTTCAAAATTATGCCGATAATTTTTTACAATGAATATTTTCTGAGTTATCTCCCCTTAAAACCGCTTCTTTTATTTTTTTTTCAAAATTATTACTCAGATTTTATATCCCCCGCCATATGTTAGTGGCGGGATATTTAAACCCCGACATGCGAAGTATGTCAGGGGGTATATAGTTTTTGCCATTCCGTCTGTTTGTCCGTCCGTCCGTCCGTTCGTCAACTTTGCGTCAAAGTTTTGCGTTAAAACCTTTTGTGGATGCTCATTTCTTCAACCTTATATCAGAGTCTCTTCATATTTACTTTGTTATATCTCTTTAGCTTTACCTTGATCTGAAATATCAACGCACCTGAAATATCAACGCACCTGGATCAGGCCCCTGGGAGGAGGTCACGGGTCAATAATTATGACTCAGGCATTTTCATTATGTCAAAGTTTTTATGTTATCCCTTTTCTAATTGTTCATATTTCTGTAACCACAGGTCAGATTCTTTTCATATTTGGTTCATGATATCTCATGAACATTACCTTTGATGTGAAGAGTCTTAGCCTCCGGGTCAGGCCCCTGGGTGGGACCAAGGGTCAATGATTAGGACTTTTGCCTTTTCAATATGTCAAAGTTTTGGGTTAAACCTTTTTTAATTGCATATATCTCTGTAAATGCATTGCAAATATCTTCCATATTGTATTCATGATATCGCTATAGCACTGCTTTTGATAGGGACTTCAGGGTCAGGCTCAGGGGTGGGGCCTGGGGTCAATAACTAGGACTCAGCCATTAGTTTTATTTTTTGCTTGTTCTGAAATATTTAAATGAAGTCTAGTGATGCATGACTAATTCTATTATATACTAGTTTACCATTTACATGGATGCTGCTGCTGACTCAAGGTCAAGGTCACAGACTTAGAATTTGTTCCATTAACATTTGCATTTAACTTTCGGTTAAAATGTTGCTTTCATTTGACGGCGGCACTGGTCGGGTATACGTGAGCCCCTGCTTACATGCTCTAGTTCGTTTTCTGCTGTATGTATTTCTGTTCATCTGGTGTACGTACATTTGTCTGCCTGTCTGTTTGTCCGTATGTCAGTCTGTCTATCCGTGAGTCTTCATAATATTTAAAATAAAATAAAACTAATGCCCTCTGTCAAATGTCTTTGCTTATTTTCTCAGAATTGTATCATGTTCTTTCCAGTGTCTCTCCTTATTACACATACTCTAAGTAACGTATTTTGCAGTTTGTAAAGACCCAAGACAAGTACACATGCCATGTTTGAAGAAAATCCATCAAAAATACTCAAGATATCGAAAGGAAACGAAGTCTCACGAATAGACAGACTGACATACGGACACTCAGACAGGCAGACAAATGTACGTACAACAGATGAACAGAAATACAAACAGCAGAAAACAAACTAGAGCAAGTGAGCAGGTGCTCACGTATACCCCCAACCAGTGCCACCGCCTAATGAAAGCAAACTTTTAACACAAAAAATAAATTGAAATGTAAATGGAACAAATTCAAAGTCTGTGACTTGACCTTAGGGCAGCAGCAGCATCCATGTAAAGTAGACTAGTATAAAATACAATTAGTCATACATCACTAGACTCCATTAAAATATATCAGAACAAGCAAAAAGTACAAATGGCTGAGTCCTAGTTATTGACCTCTGGCCCCACCCATGAGGCTGACCCTAAAGTCCCTATCAAAAGCAATGCTATAGAGATACAGTGAATACAATATGGAAGATATTTGCAATGCATTTACAGAGATATATGCAATCAAAATGGTTTAACCCAAAACTTAACATAATGAAAAGTTGTAAGTCGTAATTATTGCCACTTGGCCCCACCCAGGGGCCTGAACCAGCGGCAAAGACTCTTCACATCAAATGTAATGCTCAAGAGATATCATGAACCAAATATGAAAAGAATCTGACCTGTGGTTACAGAAATATGAACAATTAGAAAAGGGATAACATAAAAACTTTGACATAATAAAAATGCCTGAGTCATGATTGACCTCCTCCCAGGGGCCTGACCCAGGTGCCTTGATATTTTAGATCAAAGGTAAAGCTACAGAGATATAACAAAGTAAATCTGAAGAGAATCTGATATAAGGTTAAAGAAATATGAGCATTCACAAAAGGTTTAACGCAAAACTTTGACGAAAAGGTGACGGACGGACGGACGGACGGACGAACAGACGGAATGACAGAAACTATATACCCCCTGACATACCTCGCATGACGAGGGTATAAATATCCCGCCACTAACATGTGGCGGGGGATATAAAATCTGAGTAATAATTTTTTGAAAAAAAAAATAAATAAAAGAAGCGGTTTTAAGGGCAGATAACTCAGAAAATATTCATCGTAGTAAATTATCGGCATAATTTTGGAACAACAATCTAATATACTGTATAACTGCAAAATATCGTTGGAATAGCTTTGAGTGTAAAAAGCTGTTGTGGTTTTGCGTTAAGTTGGAGAATAAAAAAGGCTAAAATTTAGATATGTCATACAAGTGAGTACAAACGCACTGCATGCAGAAATTTCACAAAAGTATTCTAATCGTTTGTTATATCTGGCATTACATAAGGAGTCATGAAATGGTAGACTTCCAGTTCTAAGTAGCAATAAAAATATTAGCATTTTCGTAACAGAACCCTCTTCGAGTCAGAATTACCTCACCCACTTTCATCCCGTACACATCAAAGAAACCTTCACCAAATGATTTGATATTGCATGACATTACAGCCAACACATAGTTAGTCTGAGTTTACAAAGTTTAAAGAAAATCGGTAGTGGCCATGAAAACAGCCTTATAGACACCCCTCCTTTATGAAACGAAGTTGTATTTTACGCTTTCGGCTTTCTCAACTGAAACTTACATCGTTCATAGTCAGTGTAAGCGACATTTTGACTGCCTTGTTTTGCAACAAAACTATAATGAGCCGCGACACGACAAAACATGTGCGCCAAGCGAAGACTCATATATCAGCCTGGGCATCAGCCCAGACTGATACGAGTCTTCGCTGTCCGCCTGAAGCTAGCCGAGACCCTTAGTTACCCTTTAAACGCATAACGAAGACTCTGATCAGACTCGGCGGCTGCTCAGGCTGAACTGAACTTCCGCTAGGCGTATATGCAAATTTGTCGGTTTTGTCGTGTCGCGCGGCTCATATAGAAACAGTAAAAACCCAGAAATTTCTCAATACTGGGACAACTGGTTCTTGGCAAACAGTGCAGACCCAGATCAGACTGCTGCTGCTAATGGAACAGTCTCATCAGTGCCCACACTGTTTGCCATTCCGTTTGCATCTTTTGGACTCATTGTAAAGCTATATTGTCCCATTTTTGGACAGTACGGTAATTATTTTAGGTGTCCCAAATCTAAGTATTATTACGGTAATTCTAATTCAGAGCTCAAAATAAGAAACAATTAAAGATTATGATATTGTTTTACAGTTTTCTTTAAACGGTGTAAATGATTAAAAATTCTTTTTATATAGGGTATGCCAGGAAGACCAGGTCCAGTCGGTCCTCTGGGATCGAGGGTAGGTAGACAGCTTTCCTGATATTCATGAACCTTTTTCAGTGTATGTGACAAATCGGACCCCCCCCCCCCCCGCAACCCAAACCCACGCAGAGAGAGAGAGAGAGAGAGAGATAGAGCATATTTTATCTGTCCAACGGTCGCAGTGTTAATGATGGGAAATTAAGACAGCTCACCTGGTGCATTTTCAGATCAAATAGGCATGAACTGATAACTAAAATTAATTGGCGTTTTATGGAGACACAAGATAAAGATATCATAGCCTCCGAGCCGAATTCCCACTTATCTCGAGATATGAAATTGACATGCTTTACACATTCAGTTTAGGATGTAATGTTGTTCGGCATTATTATCTTTCGCATAAAAAAAACAGTTATTTTCCAGCATACATCACTTGACACAGCGCCTTGAATCAGAAAAATTAATGAATTCAAAATTTTTTCATATCACAATATTATCCAATTATTTATCAGGTTGATAGGAAGCTGTTTGATGATAATTCTGGTATAGCCTACTTTTTCCCTCAAAGATACGCCATAATTTTGTTACCCTTATCAGAACCACTTTGGCATGGCGATTCTTACACGGATCACGGAATAGATTTTTGTTAAGAATTAGCATAAAATGTCTTCGATAAAACTTAAACTGTTTGTTCCTAAACAATAGAATTTTGAATATAAGAGAAATAATTCTAATCTTATTTTCACGCATTAAAATAATTTCAGGGATCTCCAGGACCTTCTGGGAGGGACGGCGCTTCTGGCAGACCAGGACCAGCGGTAAGAACAATCTTTTTCATACTGGACAAGGAAAACTTATGCCACCAGAGACACACATAAAGCAAAATTATTTTGTACATAGATTTACATTCTTAACTATTTACAATTTCAATGTTCGATGCCGCGAGCTACCCAGTAGGCACACAACGTTGAATCAACGGTGAATACATGATTATTCAACGTCGTGACGTTGAATAAACGTTTATTCAATGTTGATTCAACGTTGTGTGTCCAACAGGTATTCATTTTGAGTGCGAAGAAATCAGAAACGCGAAAAAAAAACCCGGAATAAACCCGATTACGCTCCTTTTCAAAAAGATACCGCATTAGTGATATCATTTACTGTGATAAATATTGTGAAATCATTAAAAGAAGTATGTCGGCAACATTTGAAATCAAGCAAGAAATATATTGCTAGCTTTCTAATGAAAGAACTATCAAACTAAAATTGAGGAATATTTTAAATGTTATGATACGATAACATTAAGTTCAGCTATATTGTAGTTTCCGCTGTAACATAAACAGGTCAATGAAACTGCAGAAATAAGGGTCAGTAAATGTTTTATTGCATAGTAATTCTAAGGCTATAATTAAGGAAATTAAACACACATGTTAAATTTTATTTTTTGTATGAAACAGGGTCCCCCCGGTAATGATGGAAGACCAGGAGAGATGGGACAGCCCGGAACTATTGGACCACCTGGTCTAGCTGGACCCTTAGGACCAGCAGGAGAACGGGTAGGGATCTCAGCTGGCGCATAACACAAAATCATCATTGAATCAATGTTGATTCAACGTAGCGTTCATTCAATGTTGATTCAATGCTATGTGTCCATCCTTTGTATTTAGGTTATTTGATATATGTTAAACGCTTGATTAGGAACGATAGCCTGCAAAAGTGTTGTATCTATGTTAACTCAACTCCAATGTTGAATGAATGTTGAAACGCAGTTCTTTCCATCTCTCAGTGCTTGTTTTGCATAGTTTCATTACGGCAGCTGGCGTTGCCTTTGTTTTAGTTTGCATAATTTGATATATGTGTTTTCTGTCTCAAAGTACGTTCTAATATCTTTCCGTTTATTATTGATTGTATCTACCCATACATTGTCAACACGACTTGCGAAGAACTGTTCAGGCTGCGCGGATGAACTGTCTGATCCGAGTCTTCACTATTCGTGAAAGCTTAAATTTTCTTGTGGCAAAGTTCAAATTTAATCTTATCCGCTTGCCTGTTTATTGTTTTTTCTCTATCATTGGTTTATCATTTCAGGGCTCACCGGGTGAAGACGGGTCAATGGGTCCTCAAGGAGCTATAGGTCCAGCCGGGGATTCGGGAGCACCAGGGCTGCCAGGCCCGCCCGGATCGCCGGGAGTACCTGTAAGTTTTAATTGTATTTTTTTATACTGAACTTATCAAATTTTCATTTATATTTCAGTTTCACACTGGGTAGGCGGCAATCGAAAACGCTCTTTGCAATCGATTAACGCGGATCAAAAACCATTAGAAACAGCGCTTTCGATTGCAAATTGGCGACAATTTGCAATCGAAAACGCTGTTTTTGATGGTTTTTGATCCGCGTTCGTTGACTGCATGAGCGTTTTCGATTGCCGCCTACCCGTAGTGAGTTTGGAGAAGTGTGTTTTATTGTGGTCATTCATGTTTTCCTTTCTCCAAAAGACATACGCTGTACACCACGTGAAAATTCTATTAGAAGTCATAAAAATATCCACGCGGGCATCCAACAGACACATGGCGCTGTGTCGACGTTGGTTCGACGTCATGACGTTGCACCAGAGTTGATGCGACGCCCTCTACTGGCTTGAGACCAGTGGCAACTGCGTACCAGTGACGGTCATATTCGATTTGCACGCTCCGTTTTATATTTATTGCGTAATAGGTTATAAACATTTATAAAGAACCCAAATAAGAACAACTATAAAACGGATCGACAGAAATTGCGTCTCAGGGGCAAACGATAAATAACTTCCCTTAGGTACCCCCATACCAACAGCATTTTCCCGGGGACTATGACATTTGAACCCCACATGGTAGGATTACTTGGTGTTTTATATTGAATACGCTCACACTGTAAATAGGTGACAACAGGTACAGAATTTGAACAGAAAATGATTATTTAAAGTTTATTTCAAGTAAAGGTTTTGGGAAATGCATCATTCAGAGCATGAAAATCGTGATGGCCGCCACTGGTACAGTAGGTGTGTGTTTGAAGCGTGTTTGTGACCTTTTTTCGAGTACAGGTCTATAACAAGAACATGTTACAGTCTATTTCCAAACCTCAATCAGTATAATAATAACAACGGTTTCCATTGTATATTTAATCAGAATACAGACGTTGACTGACTGGTAGGACATTTCCGTAATAAATAAATTAATATACGGCTCAGTATCTGAGCATTACTGCACTAAAATACTGGTCTGAGGTTGAGATATAATCACTTAAATTTTGCAATCAAGAGATCGTGGGTTTTGGTCAGGTTCCGGGGATGATTTCTCTTCAGCCTGTAGAAATTTTCCACAGCAGGCACACAACATTGAATCAACCTTGATTCAATGCCATGACGTTGATTCAAGTTTGATTCAATGTTGATTCAACGTTGTGTGCCGAGTTGATTGCACGTTCTTCGGTGTCGTTGCGAAATACATTAATTTGTCTTGCAAGAAAATCAGATATCAAACTCAATCACGTGCAGTGACTGATCTGCGACTGTAATGGGATATTATTTCTTTTACAGGGAGAGCAAGGGGAACGAGGACCTGAAGGCAACTCAGGACCGCCAGGATTTCAGGTAAAATATTCACAACTTTACATGTATCATAGAATTGTGACATACAATTTCACCTTATTGATAATTTATTATTATGCTGTTACTACTTAGAAGAAGAACGTTTTTGTGGGTTAGAAGTAGAGATTTTAATATGTACTGACCAGTAGGTATGAGGTAGCACTTGACTATGCTGTTTATCTTTTTTGGCCAATGAAGCGCGGCGCTTTCTTAACGCTGGTTTGCTTGTATATATGAGCCATCATACATTAATAGTGTCTGGGTATTGAGAAGACCATAAACGGGAAGCGACGACTCTGGTCAGACTGCAATGATGCGATGGCTGACATAAGTCTTCGATGTCTACATGCATCTTGCAAGATGTCTTTTGTAGGAAGTAAATGCAGCTCACTATACACATGGCTAAACTATTGTATCTTTGATAGAACCAGTTTAAAACAGCAACTCTTACCAGAGGGCAGATGTTGCATATACGCAGTCGGGTAATGACATACGCGGTTCAATAACAAACTCATATCAGTGGCAAACGCAAGCGCTAGGGGAAAAAACTCTCGTGATCCCCCATCCTTAAAACTGCCATTCTGTCGCTGAAAATGCACTACAAATGGCTAACGGTTGTTTTTCAGTGAGAATATTAGCACACTTGATTTGCTTTTGTGTGTATGTACTACAGAACATGGCGAATCCTTCTTTAAGGTAATGATGCTTTGAAAACCAGAGCATTGACTTAGACCAATTATTTTGTTGATTTCGTAGGGACCACCAGGTATGCAAGGGCCACCAGGGGAGCAGGGTAAGCCTGGAGAGCCAGGGGTTGCCGGACCACCAGGAGAGACAGGACGCACAGGATCACCGGTATACCGTCTTATTTTTCTGTATAATGACGACTGAGATAATAATACATGTAGTTATACAACATATAGAGCAAACCATGTACATGTAAGTAAGTATAGTTTTTTATGTCAAGTTTATCAGGCGAGACCAGAAACAGGTTAGGAATGGCGAGCTGTTTCTAATCGAGCGGTCTAATAAACTTGATATCAAAAAACACTTACATGGGTTTACATTTATCATGCATTACTCGAAAGATTAGAATGCGTTTAACAAACGCGATTAAACAAATGACAATGACATGCAGCCTTTTCAGAACTTGCCGATGAGGTGAAACCTGTGATGACATCTTTCGATGACGTCATTTGACCAATGTTACTTAGTCAGAGATCGCTTCTGAAGGCACTGCCTGATATCAGACATGAAATAACAACTTTCCATGCTTAAAGTCATCAGACGTCTGTCAAAACTTTACATGATATATTTGCTAGGTCAGCTGGAACATTTTTTTTTATATATTTGCACAGTAAAGATCATTTGCATGCATGTAAAAATAATGCTACCCTCTAATGAAAGGTCACTAATTTGCAATCAGTCCCACGTGGTCAGAAGCAGACATTGGGAGATTGTTTAAGGTGTGACCTTATCAAATATTTCACTGATATCAGCTGTTTTAACTTTCAATAATATAGTTAGAGAAATGGTTTATTGTTAGATACCTGGCGGCTGTGAGAAAGATTTCCTAGTAATTATTGATATTAGCCGCAACGCGAGAAAACCAACAATGTGGTTGTGCACCCAGTGCAGACTCAGATCAGCCTTGGCATCAAACCACTCCGATCAGTCTCTTCGCTAAGCGCTCAAAGCGTAGCAAAGAGTCTAAGCTTACTTCATCCGGACAGCGAAGACTCTGATCAGACTGGGCGGATGCCCAGGCTGATCTGAGTCTGCGCTGGGCGCACAACCACATTGTTGGTTTTGCCATGTCCTGGCTCATATTATTTTAGATGTTTCTGATCAAACCTAATACTTTTATGAGTAGTAGACATTTTTTTCTGTTTCTAAACTAGGGAGAACGCGGCTATCCCGGTGAACAAGGGCCCCCGGGTCAGGTTGGTGAGCCAGGTGAGAGTGGCAGTCCCGGACCAGCAGGACGGCAAGGTGACAGGGTAAGTGCCCATGGCAACACGGAAAATGCATGCACATGTACTATTTTGATAGTGAGTATGTCTAAGTCAACAGTCCTTTCAAAAATATTTTTAAAGTTTGTGCTCTTAACAAAACATTTTGATTCCTTCTTGAAAGCATTGACGTCCGCGGTACATTTCATATATTTTCCCAGCAGTATATATCCGCATACCGTATTTTATATTACCACTGAGCTCCGTTTTGATATCCGGTTGATATCAAGGGCTTTTTATGAAGCACTTCCTATGTGTTAACACTTTTGCGCTTGCAAAAAAATATCTTAGGTAGGGGATCAGGTGGTATTTGTTTTGATACACTGAAAGAACAATTGTGACTGAATCTTCAAGATTCCTTTTTTAATATTTAACACGCATTAATTAATGCGTCACTTTCCAGGCCACATTGTCACGATCCTAACGAGACTCTGATTGAACTGCAAAGATTCAACATTTGGCTAGTACTTTGTCACAAAATTTCAATTAGGAAATATCGAAACTAAAATGGTAGCTTAGTTGCATGGCCGTCAGTTGAAATTTTGTGACAGAGTCCTTGCCCAAAGTATGAAACATTGTTTCAATCAAACTGTCATTAGAACCGGAAAGATGTGGAATTGAAAAGTGGTGCATAACCTAGCGATTATAAAACATTGAAAAAGAAATGATCATCCCTGGTTAACTATATATATACAAGGGCTGTTACGAAACGAAAAAGAGTAATAGTTACCAAACAACCTGGTCATAAAAAGAGTCATAGTTACCAAACGATCTGGTCGACCTGCTTATCAGGTCGTTTGGTAACTAAGACCCTTTTCGTGTCGTAACAGTTCTTTTTCGCTTCGTAACAGCCTTGAAAACATAGTTGACCAATGCAAGTAAACAAACCACGTGAGCCTCCAAAGTGTTTTATTTTCAGCCATATTTTTGCAAGAAATTATTTAAAAAACTTCGAAGCAAAAAAAGATACATCCAATAGCATGACCATTTCTTTCATAGCAAGAATTTGTGTGAACCATTTCCTATATACTTGTTGGCACATAGTATATAAACAACATTTAAAAAATGTTGATTCGGCGATGTTTCAATGCACACAGCATTGAGCGTTTATTTCGTTAAATCAGTGTTGACACTTAGGTTTTCAATGTTGTCTGCCTGCTGGGTATGTTTTTACATCATGTCTGTATATATTCGTATTCAGGCTTATGAACACTTTGCATGGCCTGACCAAAGTGTGCATATTACGTGAGCGCTATCAGTTATATACATGTATATAAATGTTGTATATCTTTTATTTTCTAGGGAGCACCTGGTGTAGCTGGTGAAAAGGGAGAAATTGGGTCTACCGGCATAATTGTAAGATTTCTTACTGGCGTATTTTTCCTATAGTTTTTTCTAAATAACTGTATTGAAAGCTATTAGATTTCTTCTACTATTAGGTTGTATTCGAAAATGAAGAAAACACCGCCACATGAGATATAATAATTAAGATCTTGTCCTGATAGCCAAGACTGACATTAGCCTATATGTCTGCGCATATTGATATGTCTTAGAGTTCAACTGTATAGGATATACCTGGGAAACACATATACTAGACCCACACGTGTGTGCAAGGGACTGTTTGACAATGTATGTGTATACACGTTTTTTCAGGAGTTCATTTCTGCTGTTGTTTTTATTTTGTATTGTCTTGATAGCAATGGTATACTTAATGATGAGTGCATGAGTTTGAAGCCTCCGGTTCTTAGAACAGGCTTTCATATGTTTGTCTATGTGTGTGTTTTAGAAAGTTGCAGCGCCTTGCAGATCAAAGGGCCTCTAATTGCAAAGGCAGATGGGGTTGATGTTGCGGACTTGTATGTTAATACGTTTTGATAGTTGGTGTTCAACATGTTATTAATATTAAAACATGATTCACCCGTGCAGATCTGATAATACAAGGTCATGTGAATGTCTGTTTTAGGGACCTGCAGGACCTCGCGGACCATCGGGACCCCATGGAGGCAAAGGCGAATCGGTAAGTTCAAAACGCTAGCAATAGCCAGCATAACGATCTTTATTTGTTTTGGTGAAGATATGCTGTGGACCCTTGAGACGAAGGGTTATTTACATGTGGTTTCATATAAATCACTCGACAGTAAATTCACCCATGCCTCGTATCTGCATGTTTCAAGGGAATGTGTTTCGGACAAGTCAAGAAAATGTTATTTAGCCGCGGCACGACAAAACCACCAAAGTGGCATGTGTGCCTCAGATCAGCCGGGGCATCGGCAATGAGTAATCAAAGTCTTCGCTATCCGCATGGCCCTTAGCTACCTTTTAAACGCACTGCGAAGGCTTTGATTGTACTGGGCGGATGTCCATGCTGAGTTGAGTATGCGTTGGGCAAACATCTCACTTTGTTGGTTTTGTCGTGTTATGGCTCAAATATTTATGTGAGTAAAGTATACTTATACGCAAGGTTCAGAACAAAGACATGAAGAGAAGAAAACGGTAACATTGTTAAGACACAGAGCGCCCGTCTAACCTTTATGCTTCTGTTTGTAACGTTATTAGGCAAACATGTCAATAAATATTTTGCAGACAAACATATCTAATTGTTCGCATAATTATTGCCATTATAAAGGATTAATTATTTTAATTATTCTACAAGTATCATGGGAAAGGGTTGCTATATAAAACTTAGGTTAAGGAAACCCCCTTTTCCATATCAGAACTCACCGTCGGCGTGCAAGCTCTGCCAAAGAATTACTATTAAGCTTAAAAATAAAATTTATAACCTAAATTATAATACGTTGAAATACAGTTGCAAGGAGTATATTATTTATGTATTTGTATTATTGGCACTTGCAATTTTTTTTTTCAGGGTGATCCCGGACCTCCAGGAGAAGATGGTCGTCCCGGTCGACCGGGGCCCCAAGGTCGAGTCGGTGCCCCCGGAATTGGCGGTCCACCTGGTCCAAAGCCACCGAAGGGTGAAATCGGAGATCCTGGACCAGCGGGTCAACCAGGGCCAGCAGGAGCTCCAGGTGAAAGAGGTGCTCAAGGACCAGAGGGTGAAGTTGGACCCCCCGGTATGATGGTGAGTATGAATCTCATATTTGAACCAAGTGAGAGGTGCAGTGAAAAATAATAAATTAATAATAAACATAACTTACTTTCCGTTCAACCTACAAGATTTTTTATCAGCAGTGCTGCATACAAAAAGGGGTATCGGGGACAATTTAAGGATACTTGCTATTATTTTTACATGAAACATACGTTGTTGCCCCTCATTAGAACCGTATCACCGATACGGTTATAATAAGTAGTCACAACATTATGTTTAAAAAGAAAAAAGTATCTGAATTATCTCTGTTGCCTCTTCTTATCTGCAGCTCTGTATCAGCCAATATGGGAGCCCCGGTAGCTCAGTTGGTTGAGCGCTGGCCTACTGATCTAGCGGACCGTGTTCGAGCTCCGCTTGAGGCGAGAATCTTTCCTACCGTAAACGGGGTTCCATTGTGCACAACCTTTCATTATCACCGTCCCATCGTCCTGATATGACTGTAATACTGTTGAAAATGACAAAAAATCGCAAGTCATCCATCCATCCATCAGCCAATAACTTGACTTCTAGCATATGTGCTCAGGAAAAAAAGGACGTACGATTTCCATGAAACCCCATTCATGTGTAGACATTAGCTGCTTCTTTCTTATATTTCTAAAAATTAAAAGCCTCAGTACCTATTATTGCGTCTTGCGTAGGACGCCAATGGTTTACTTATGACTGGTTTACTGTAAAACACTTATATTTGGCGGTCACTGAATATTGGCGATATTGGCAGTTCAGGCCAAGAGCGCTTAAAATTTTTTGAGTCCGCCAATATTTGATTTTCATTATGCCCCCGCCATGAAATGGTTGAAGGGCATTTAGAGTTTACACTGTCTGTGTGTGCGTGTGTATGTGTGAATATGTGTGTGTGTGTGTTACCAGAATCATGTCTGGGCCATTATTTCGTCCTGCATGGTGCGATTTAAAAATTATTTGGCACAAATGGTCATCATGATAAGACGATGTGTCGCGTGCAAGAGTTTTGTCACTAGCTAAAAGGTCAAGGTCACACTGTACGCTTAAACTTTGTGCAAATGCTGTAGTGTAAACATATTCGTGTCCGGTCCATAACTTTATCCTGCATGGTGGGATTTCAAAATTATTTGGCATAAATTATCATCTTGTCAAGACGATGTGTCGCGTGCAAATGCCATGTTGCTAGCTTGCAGGTCAAGGTCACATTGCACACTTTAACTTTGTGCATAGGCTAGTGAAATATGTCCGTGTCCGGCCCTTAACTTTGTCCTGCATGGTGGGATTTCCAAATTATTGGCACAAATGAGCATCAAGACAAGACGATGTGTCATGTGCAAGAAACATGTCAATAGCTTCAAGGTCAATATCATCATGGGCACACAAACTTTATTTATAGGCTATAGAGAAAACATTTTTTGTGTTTGACCTATAGCATTATTGAGACGTCCTCAGTTAAGCTGGGCCATTCGCGGACAAAAATAGCCATATATACAACCATGCCAGAATTCAAGAAAAAATCACGACCACAATGCTCATGATATCTGCTTCAAAGCTTTAAAATATTTTCAGATAATAGTTTAAGATTATGGAATACCAACCATGTTTAGAGACATACCCTAACAATTGAAAATGGCGTATTTTATGACGTTATTTTGATACGTTGAAGAACGATGTCGCATACGATTTCTTTGACATGCGTAGCATTGCACTTTTACCAATCTACTGGCATTTGATTATTTTGGCTGGTTTCAATTTAAAATGTTTTTCTTTGCTTTTCTGGAAGAAAGGGGTTTTCTATGAAGCGCTGCTTAATCAAATGACGTCAACGCTTTCAAAACGTGATCTTAGTGACGTGTGACGTAGGTTACGTGTGACGTAGGTTACAGTACACACTTTTTAACGTTTTTATACCATTTAATGTTTCAGTGCATGAAATCTAAGCACACCATCTTGTAGCTGTTGCTAGGCAGGATTTTTCACATGAGTTTCAGAGCGATTGCTTTGCTCAGTTTTAAGAAAAGTCCGTGACGTAAGGTTACTTTCTCAAAGAAAAATGCTTGGGTAATGTACTTTGAAGTCGAGTAAAATATACAAAATGGACAAAATCTGCAGAAATGATATAAACTATTAAGGAACACATATTTCTTCGTATGATCTTGTACGTTTTATGATGCTGGGCCATTTTAGTTAATACATGTATCACGAATTTAGCGCTGTGACGTAGGTTACATAAAATTTGCGACATTAGTTCCCAGTCTCATTTCGTAGCAAAAACTACCCTTTAGATATTGTTTAAGCTGGGAAATATATAAGAAATCACCTGAATTTAATAATGGAACTCGATTTTAAGCAGTGGTTTATCTTTTTTAGCCGTGCGGCGTTCATATCTATACAACGGCAATATTGCGACATTTAAAAACGTCGCCTTTTAAACCAGGGTATCAGTATTCGAACCAGTGTTAAAAATGTCTAACAAAACGCATGCATGTCTTGGTACTTTTATCTACTTCTTTAGACAGAGGGCTACTTGTCAGAGGGTAAACAGGACCGTTATTTTGTAATGTAAAGAAAGGTTATACGAAGGACAAAAATAATAGCTAATGGCCCAGCTTAACTGAGAACGGCTCTCTTATGCATGCTGTGATTCAGAAATAATTATCATGACAAGACAACGTATCACATGCAAGAATCATGTTCCTAGTTCAAAGGTCAAGGTCAAAGTACCCACTTAAACTATGTGCATAGGCTACAATGAAAACCTCTTTGTGTCCGGCCCATAACTTTATCCTGCCTGGTGGAACTTCAAAACTGTATTGCCAGACAAAAGATCAAGGTCACAGTGCACACTTAAGCCATGTGAATAGCTTATACTGAAAACAAGTTTGGTCATTTTTATGTCCGAGGTTTGACTACAGAATAAATGTAAGCCGCTTTTACCTATAGTCCATGGTCCCTTGATTTCCCCTTTTATATCATACAAGTCTTCCTATGTGAACCTAGCTATCTTATAGGTGCCAGTACCTTAATCAAGGTGCCATCTTACTCAAGGCACTAGGCAGGGGCATCCGTGTCCTATGGACACATTTCTAGTTACACTTACATATGAACAGCTTGACGGCGGTTCAGATGAAAAGGAGAACCTGATGAGTAGTTTAGGTATTTGCTATACCGTTCTATGGAAGTATACAGTGTTGCGTCTTAAAAGAATCGCCTTATCGAGGCGATTCTTATGAAATGCCACGATGCATAGTTAAATAGAAAAGAAAGAAAAATTGTTACAAATTAGTATTCAAATTTTTCCTACTATCTGGAGCCATGGCATATAATGAACGCCAAAATTAAAATCCGCCAATATGTCATTTTCCTTAAGCCGCAAAATTTTAATACCGCAGATATGAAGTGTTTTGAAGTAAAAACTTTTTCGTGTTGAAATCATTGGTTTTTGACAGCAGTAGCATACATAACAACCTTTCTTAACATTTAAGTATATCGTACTCTGTACTTAGCATCAGCCTACGTTTATATCGAAAATGCGTATTGGAATGTGCAAACAAAGTTAAAATTTGTCTATCGTTTTAGGGATCACCTGGCGCTCCTGGAGCAAAAGGACCCACTGGCGCTCATGGAGAGAAGGGAGAGCAGGGAGAACAAGGAGTTTCCGGAGAACCAGGAAAACCAGGTGCTGTTGTAAGTATTGCTTAGTTCTATTAGAGGCTGTTGAAGTTAGTAAAACACTAGTTGATTTTTTAGTCTGTGGGGTGGGGGGGGGGCGTGAACGATGCGTTTGAAAATGCAACGTCTCAGTTAACCCATTAATGCGAAGCCGCCCATAAATATGACTTAGGCAAACAGCCCAGACACAGATCAGATGCCACTGATCAGGGTCTACACTATTTGCATGAGACAAATTTTATTGTTTTTCTCCTTAAAATAAAAATGACAAAAGTTAACTAAACCAGAGACTCTTGATTGACAAATGGACTCACCCATTTGATAAAGAATAGAACATTACATTAGGCATAAATGGGTTAACGCCACTTATAGCTTTGAAAGAAGTGGGCCGAGATTAGTCTGGTCCTTTCATGCAGTCATCAGAGATGTTACGTTAGACAAGCCACAAGGTTTAGAAATTTTATCGTTGATGCACCTTATATTTCATCAATGTTTATTCCAATATATATGTTCTGCGCAAAGTGGGAATCATAACAATTCCGGAATTGTCCTGCGCAAAGTAGGAATTCTCACTTTGTGTTACAATTCCGGAATTGTACCGGTACAATTCCAGAATTGCGCAAGGGATTTGAGGGTTTATCAAACAGGTAAATGTCTCTGCGCAAAGTGGGAATCTTTGGAACAAAGTGAGAATCGAATATTCATTTGATGCGAGTAACAGGAAATTGATTTCGAAATTATAAGGAATCTGAATTTTATTACATTTATTATCCCTCCGCGCGTTTAAAACACCGTAATTGTACGATTTCCGCGCATTCGCAATACGCACACCACAAAGGGGAGGCCATTTTCCAAAAACAAAGCAGTTATTATTAATAACAGAGGCTCATATATTCTAGTCTGTAAGAATTACAATATTACAAAAATGACCATATAAAACAAATAAATGCAAACATATTTTTTTTAAAACTCTAAAAGGTCTAACTATTCTCACTTTGTCCCGATTCGTACTTTGCACAGAGACAATTCCGGAATTGTCCTGCGCAAGGTAAGAATTCCCACTTCGCGCAACAAAGTGAGAATTCCTACTTTGCGCAGGACAATTCCGGAATTGTACGATTCCTACTTTGCGCAGAACATATACAATCACCATATTTTTATTATGTATCCGCTAGAAAAGATGCGGATTGAGTTTATACAGATCAGCTACTAGGAATCGTTACAAAACAATTTTACTTTCTTTTATCCAAATTTGAAATCTTTTTAATATCAGGTATACTGGATAGTCTTACGTAATGTTAGATCAGCAAGATTTTGGAATGAAAGTGACTTTTATGCTCGTTTCGTCGTAAAAAACATAATAAGGTAATTTATTCATGGAAAACACCACCTCCCGCCATCGCAAATTTATATTATAAATGAAACTGCGAGTCAAAGAATCCGATTTAGTCGAAAGTAAAATTGCATATTTGATCATTCATAATGCAATTTACATGAGGTGTAAACAACAGACGATGGCTCTTTGGAATGAGAATTTTGTGTTACAGCAGCGACTGTAGCTTGATCCCATTATGTAAACAACATTTTAGCAAAATTGAATGGACGTTTTTTCAACATTGAAAGAGGAAAGTGAATATATATTGATTCAACGTTATGACATTGAATCAGCGTTTATACTACATGTATATTGTTACGTTGATTTAATATATTTCATGCTGTGTGTTTATGAGAATATTATTTTTTTCTGATTCACTCTTAGAAGCTCTAGGTCGTTTGCTTTAAGTTCCCGTTATTACTGACATGCCCGTGTAACATTTTAGGGACTCAGGGGTGTATCAGGACCAAAGGGAGTCCGAGGAGATCGTGGAACGCAGGGCATTCCAGGCCAGACTGGAGCACCAGGCAGGCCCGGGCCTCAGGGACACGCAGGAGCCACGGGCGAAACTGGACCACAAGGACCTCCTGGTGAAACTGGAGTCAAGGTAACTAGCTAGGTTTTATTTCTATTTTATTCTTGATTTCCAATTTGGTGTGATTCTTTTCTCTCTCCAATTCTAGTAACGTTTATAAGAAATTTTTCAGTAGGATCTTTCAATATCAATTTTAGATGCCAGTGATGACCAGTGTTGTATAGTGGAACACATTCTTTCTTTCAAGTTTTGATCCCCATGAGAATGAAGGGAGAAATGAAACTGCAAACATAGGGCATACTCGACTGAGCGTTTCATGCATAACGGTTCTTTGCGTGACGCACTGGTGTCCGTGCTTCTCAGCTCTTTGCTTGAAGCACTTTTTCTATAGAAGAATCGTGAAGCGCGAAACCCCCTCGTTGAATATGTCCAAAGAAATATTAGTTAATGGATAAAGATAAATGGATAAGGAAACTGTACATTTATTTTGACATTTTCATGAAACAGGGAGCGCGTGGAGGTACCGGCCCCATGGGACAATCAGGTACTGACGGAATGAATGGTTTACCGGGAGTTCCAGGACAAAAGGGCGCTCGAGGGGAGGTCGGAGAAACGGTAAGTGTCAGTCGCACCATGTAATTGTACTATATGGCTTCAAAGCTTGCATTGTGTAAACTATAGTGACAGTTAAAATGCTTGTTGATGCAAATATTTAGAAAGTTTTGAATAAGTCATTCTGATCATGGTAAGGATATTAAATTTTGCTATAGTACACTGTAAAATACTTACATATATAGACAGTTGGCGGTTTCTGAATTTTAGCGATATTGGCGATTGAGGCAAAGAGTTCGCAAATATTTGATTTTAAATACATTTACATACGCACACCATTACAAATAATCAGGCAAAAGCTGAGTATCTAATGAGTATATAGATATTTTCATACCGTTCAGTTAAACTATACATTGTGGCATCCCATTAGAATCGCATCGATTGTTGCCACAATGTATACTTAAATAGAAAAGTAAAAAAAGCTCTTACAAACGTACATCAAATTTTCTTTATTATCTGGAGTCATGGTAAATCATGAACGCCAAAATTAATCTTCGCCAAATTTTTTTTTTTTCATTAAACCTTGAAATTTTGATGTCTCAGATATTATGTGTTTTACAGTATTCACAGCTGCTTTAATACCGTGATTCGCATAATCATTGCTCCTGTGATTACATAAGGAGACGAAAATGGTTTAAGGCTAGTTATTGGTTAGAAAAATAAACAAAGAGTAGAAAGACTATTCCTTCGTATATTGAAAAATTGTTTCAGTTTACATATTATGTGATTTTGAGTTTAGAGATTTCAATTTTTTTTTTATCTTGGAGCACCTTTGAAGAACAGATACATCAGCTATTAGTTGTAATTACTGTCGTGTGAAGAAACAATGGTTTGAGATTACTGGCTTTCCTGGGTCACCACCTTTGTTATTTGCAATAGCAATATTAGCGCCCGATTTTTAGGAAATCCATCTCATTTACAGAATTGCTGAATAACGTACATAAAGAAAAAGGTAAACAATAACAGAAAGGAACCTATATATCAGTGTTATATTTCCTGTAGGGACCACCAGGACCCCTTGGAGCACCTGGCAGACAAGGAGACCGCGGAGAGCCTGGATTCCCTGGTGTTATGGGAGAAACCGGACCTATGGGACCACTTGGAGAGAGGGTATATTGCTTATCCTTTCAACTCTAAATGAGCCGCGACACGACAAAACCAACAAAGTGGCTGTGCGCACAGCGCAGACTCAGACCAGCCTGGGCATCTGCCCAGTCTGATAAGACTCTTTGCTAAGCGCTTAAAGGATAGCCAAGGGACTAAGCTACCTTCATGCGGACAGCGAAGACTCTGATCAGACTGGGCGGATGCCCAGGCTGATCTGAGTATCCACCCAGGCTGATCTGAGTTTGCGTTGGATGCACGACCACATTGTTGGTTTTCTCGTGTCGCGGCTGAAATATCTGAACGCCCGTTCAACAGAATGTTCAGTATAGACTATAAGTGCCTGTACTATGGTTCGGATATATAGAAAGAAATAATTTGACAAAACTACAAGGGAACATACACCGGATAAAACAGATGAGCGTTGAATTCGCATTTGCCTTATTTTAGCTTTGTTGTTAAGCTTTAGTAAGAGTCATTTTATAATAGCGGTGTATCCATGATTACCCATAGATCGCAGCGCTATCTAGGTGGACATGTAATGATTAATATTTGAGCCGCGACACGACAAAACCAACAAAGTTGCGTTTGCGCCAAGCGATCTCTCAGATCAGCCTGGGCATCCGCCCAGTCCGATCATACTCTTTCCTAAGCACTTAAAGGTTGCTATGGTCTAAGCTACCTACATACGGACAGCGAAGACTCTGATCAGAGGCTGGGCGAATGCCCAGGCTGATCTGTGTCTGTGCTGGGCGCAGTTGCGTTTGCGCCAAGCGATCTCTCAGATCAGCCTGGGCATCCGCCCAGTCCGATCAGACTCTTTGCTAAGCACTTAAAGGTTGCTATGGTCTAAGCTACCTACATACGGACAGCGAAGACTCTGATCAGACTGGGCGAATGCCCAGGCTGATCTGTGTCTGTGCTGGGCGCACAACCACACTGTTGGTTTTCTCGTGTCGCAGCTTATTTAGCCTCAGCAAGAGTCTTTCATGATAATGGTATATCCATAATTACCCATAGATCGCAGCCTTATCGGAGTCCGTTGTGTAGTCAATTTTATAACCAGCATTTAAGGCGGATATTTTATTTTAAATCGGCAATTATATGAGAAAAAACATAATTGTTAACACTGACGCATTAAATCAGCTATCAAATGTAGTAACAATTATTTAGATACATGTTCAAATTAAAGCGAAATTTCAGCATGTAACCTTAAGAGACTGTAATGTTAGCTGGCTTTAAGATAGAGTTTCATATGAAGTTTTTGTTATGTGATCATTTTAGGGAGAACAAGGAGAACCTGGACGCCCGGGAGATGACGGATTACCCGGACCACAAGGGCCACCTGGGCCTCCCGGCATAACTGGCCCAGTAGGACCACAAGGCGATGCTGTATGTTGTTTATAATGCTTTAAATTTATTTATATCATGAAATTCTGTACATGAAACATTTACATACGTGCAAAACAGATCCTATATACCTTGATGAAAGATATAAATCATATAAAGCGTCCCAGCCCTGATTGCAGTCAGATTCAAACTATTTCTAAAAAAACGTTTATCAAGATATTGTGCCCCCTTGGAATAAGTTTTGTACAGATGAAACTTAAGTTTGCTTTGTATCGATTGACTGTTGTAAAAAGTGTTGGTAACATCGATTGTTCAAGCTTTTTATTTTCATTTGAAATGGCATTGTACGGATAATAAATAGGTTAGGGAGCTGCAAATTAGTTCGTGAAGTAGTAGTTATAATATGTACTTTTGTTTGAAGGGTCCGCCAGGTCATGATGGATTGCCCGGAACGTCTGGACCACGTGGAGCAAGAGGTCCGCTTGGAGACCAAGGACCACCGGGCCCACCAGGGACTACAGGCTTTATGGTAAGATTTGCTTGATTTATATCTCTTAATTTATAGCATCTATTTTTAATAACTTATCGTAATCCTTTTCGTTGTATTCCGTATGCATTTTTCTATTTTACTAGGTAATAACAATGCGACTCCGAATTTGATACGTATTCTGTTGACTGGAAAATTTCGAAAAAAAATATGAAACACTTCGTGTCAGTTCCCACCAAAATAATACTTTCAAGGCATGCTTTTGGCCTTTTGACATCTCAAGAAACATTCTGATAATCTCAAGTTAAGCAGTATGTTAATCTTTCTCTTACCATTTATTCACGAGAATACGTATTTGCAAAGCCTCTCAGTTTATATACAGAAGAAAAACAAACTCTGAGTCACTATTATTCATTCTACGGAGGCCTAGAAACGGTCTAATATGGATATATTTAGAACTGGAAGATTTCTCAGTATACACAAGCGTATCGAGAATGTGTAAAAGTCACTGTAGTATTTGTCTTCCCTGCTCAAAACTACACTTTTTCCGAATTTAAACTTGTTCAGAACTGCCTTAAATGATAAATATTCTTTGGTATGAATTATTTCCCCCCTACCAAAGTTGATGGGAGACCTATTGTTTTCAGTGCAGGTCCCGGGTATCGGCGTGACAGTTTCATGTATGCACCATATCTCTTGAACCAATGGATGAATTGGCGAAAGAATGTGCATTTAGCACTGGGTAACCGCTTAGGAGTTCTAAGCCTGCCCAGGAATAGTGTGTCTAGGTTAACTGACGATCCCGACGTGACCATTGCTGTTTACCGTGGAACTAAAACAACAATACAACAACAACAACAATTTAAACGCTGTTTCCATCATTTCATAGTCTGTAGTGTTAAAGTCTGTCCTTATTTACATTTTTCACCTGAATTTTACAGGGACCACCAGGACCTTCCGGATTACCAGGATCGAATGGAGATCGTGGGGAACGGGTACGTATAGCATCAAGAGCTCATTAGACAAGAGTTGCCAGCGTTCTTCACATCGCCATACATGCAGCTTTTTGCAAAGATTTTCAGCTAATTGGTTAGATAAAAAAAACATCAATAAACTTCATAGCTTTGTTTCTTATGCTACTTGATTACAGACACAAGCTATATAGAGCTTTAGGATTCAGGGATATGCTTTATATCTATTGATAAAATCTGTTCCAAACCAAAAGCTCATCTATTTTAAATCACCGCTCATATGATTATATCGGAGCCGAAGTGATATGTTTTGTCTCCTGTCTGAGAACACTACTTCAGCAGTTTACCAAACATGACGAAGAAATGACGTCCAACTACGGATTTTTTCATAAAATTACACCTTATTTCTATACTCTTTAGTACCATCCTAAAGTTACTATTCCGAATACTACAAACTGCCTCGGATTTTCAACGACAAATAAATTATTATGTATGATAAAGGCAAAATAAATATTTGTCTACTGCAAAGTATATGGACTAAACGTCATTCATGACAATTCTACAGCAAAGGCCATTGTATAATCCTACATCGTGACTGATGTTTGATATCGTTAACTCACCCTTATGCTGCCCCCACACCTTATCCTCGTACCCACAGCTCTCATACACAGAACATGTATAAAAACAACTGAAAATGAAAGAATGAAGTAAAGTTATTGCTACGTTATCTTTACAGTGATATTTGATGTATGTATCCTTTTTAGGGTGAGAAAGGACCCCCCGGACCACAAGGAACCACGGGAGCTAGAGGACCACCGGTAAAATATTTTTTTTTATGTTTGCGTCTTACCTCTTGCACAAAATGACCCTAACTGTGTGAGAGGGTATTTTTTAAATCATATGTGCTGTGAAAGTAAACTTTCTTAATATAGTATTTGAGGACCTTATTGTCATGGCTTATGTTTTGTTGCGTAATGATGCCATTTTTTCCGAATGCCGACCACAAAGCAGTTTAGAAGCTCACAATTCGTTACGGTGTATATAAGTTAAAAGTAGGTTTGCATTCTGTACCCCCCCCCCCCCCCCCCCAAAAAAAAAAAAAAAAAACATACTTGACAATATATGAAAAATATGTCATATTTCTGAAAGAACCGTGTGACTTTTCTATATGCAGAATAGGAATGATTCTTGAATAATTATAATCATATATTTTCTACAATATTTGGAACTGTGGTGCACAGTATCTATGATACTCGTATACAAGTACATTATCACTTTTTATTCAAATCACCTGCAAACAATTGTTTTAAAGATTCCTAAAATTATGACACAACTGTCCCACTTTTCTCTGCAGCAGTTTAAGGTCCAGCAAACTCTCAGAGCAGTTTAAGGTCCAGCAAACTCTCGGTGTTGATACATGTAACATTTTTAAACGTTGTGGGCAAGTTAGCCAAATATGTTTGATAGGAAAATCTAATATACTGAATGTTTTGTAGGGACCACAAGGTGTCGAAGGACTGCCAGGTGACCAGGGAGATGCAGGATCGCAGGTAGGCATTATTCAAATGACGCAATTGCCGTTTAATGAACGCCATGGTCGTATGTTCTTGCAAAATATAGCATTTATCCATAAAAAGTACAAACGACTGCAGTTTTAAGCCCAGATCTGATTTCCGAATTATCAAAAGTAGGATCTGCTAAATGCTTACACCCTGGTAGGCAAACACAGTTCCTTTTTATACTTGGTAGGATTTTATTTTGCATTGTTTGCCCGGGATAATGAAAGCAAACTAATAACCAGTATTCAAATGTCTTGATTTTTCACAATGTCTACTTTGACTTTATATCAATAAGTACCGGCTTCGTTGTCTGAAAGGCGACATCCCTTGTTTCAAAGGTCGGTTTGTATTATCAACAGTTTAAGCTCCATAGACGAAAATAACTAAATTTATAAACAGCGAATATCCTGATGAGGCGACTAATAATCAGCCGCCTCATCTAGAACTACACTGTTGACCCTCCAGTGTTTGAATTCTCAGTATGATCGAGTTGGAGAAATATTTTTTAATTTTTGCAGACGTAAATTTTGTCCTCTGCTGTTTAGTGCTTAAAGGTTTATTTTTTTAATGAAAATGTTTGCCAAAGTGACATCAACTGCGATCAAAGGACTGTTTACATAAGCTAATTGATTCAAGATTTTACGGGCTGGGCCGGGCCGCGTAGCGCAGTCGGTAGCGCGTCTGACTCAAGAGCCATAGGTTGCGGATTCGTTATCCGGTCGGGCACTTATTTTAGTTTCCCCTTCTGCTCATTTAAGAAGAGCAGTTGTCATTTACTGGCGTAAGTAGCTTCACTTTGTACTGGATAAACGCTTATGAGGACTGGGCCTGCCCAGGAATAGTGTGGTTAGGTTAACTGACCGTCCCTACATGACCATAGCTGTTTACCGTGGACGTAAAGCAATAACCCAACAACAACAAAGACAAGATTTTATGATCGTATTTGTCTGTCAACAGTGGAATCTGATCGTCCTATGGCTGACAAAGATTTCAAACTTTGATCAAAATAGGATTCAGTGTTATTTGGTCAAAATTGATCACACTTTGACCATGCCGATCAAAGTAGTTGTTTCGCTAACAACACTTCCTAATCAACTTAACTTGGTCAGGTTTTGATCATTGTAAATTTGATAGTGTACACAGATCTTAAGGTTTGCAGCGGTGGCAAGCATATCTCGAGTGTGTGGATCGAAATTACTGGCGTCATGAATAAAGAAGACTCAGTTACATTTTCAGTTTTGTAAAGGGAAGAGCACCGCTGTTTCTGCGAAAATGTATGGACCCATTGCAGTAACAAAATCTACTTAAATTCTGTTCAACAAACAATATTTGCACGTGTTTTTATTTATACCAGAAGACTCAAAGAAGCCTTTACTAAAGACTATGTTAAGCTGGCGAAGCTCTGAAAAACTGTACCCTGGTTTAGCAAACCATTTGTGTACTTAGTTGATGAATACGTTTTTAAAGTCCACTTTATAAGAGCAAGGACAGGAGTCTTAGCTGTATATAATATTCGTTAATAGTGATTCGTGAATAAAAAGCTCTAAATATTGTGGAACTATTAAAATTTGAATGCATTACAGGGCGACAAAGGAGACCCGGGTCTGACCGGATTGATGGGCTTGCCCGGACCGGAAGGACCAAGTGGCGAAGATGGAATGCCAGGTCCACCTGGACCACAGGGACAGAGGGTAATTCATTTCTGAAAGTATGGCTACAATATGGATACTTTACTATACTATATGGATAATGTAAGGAATATAAAAAGAAACGAATACACTATACTCGTTTTTCATGAATAAGATCGTTTATAGAGGGTTACACGATTTCAAATTTTAAACATGAACAAATATGAAGTTCTTTGTCTGGCTTGTCTGAGCAAACGATTGTGATTCTAGACAACATTTAAACCTTGAAGTTCTTTCATTTATATTGAACAACGCGTTCTTGGTTTTGTAGTTTATGTGTACTATGCTTGTTTAGGCCAAAACATGAAGCTACAATATTAAACGTCATTTTTGGAAGTGGATATAATAAAATGTTTTATAAAACATAGTTTGTGTATACAGTTATTCATTAATCTGTTTTTCCTGCGGCATTTGCTGTAATAGTAAGGTCATGTTTAAACGTACAAATATAAATGAATATTCTGGAAAGACCAAGCCTTTAGAATATTTGCTTACTGCATGCGAGCAGCTGATCACACTTCATTATGCGGATCCACGTCTGTGGATCTAAATATTACGGAGTTGTCAATGTTTCTTAGTTAATGAGGTTGTACTTATCATTTTGGTATGTGACCGCTACTACTGCATCATTGGAGCCGCTGTTTGTGGACAAGATATCGAGAACAGGTGTTTTAAATAATGGGTTGCTGGCGTTAATATTGTATGATACTGTTAGTTACATATATTTATTGTCTGTCCTGTCTTAACTTGTATTAGTAATGCTGTCTTTCAATGTCTTTGCATGTATTTAGGGTATTGAAGGACCACGTGGTGTGTTAGGAAAGGATGGTATTCCAGGGCCGCCCGGACTACCTGGCTCTCCTGTAAGTGGAACTGTTTTCACCTTTTGTTTTAAAGGCTTATCCCAATAGTCGAAAAAATCAAACGGGAGACTACCGTCAAACATTGTCAGTCATCGGCAAACATTCAATTCTGCCTTTGCCAATCTGTATAGCACTGGCGAGTCAATGGCAAAGCATTATTTCATTTCTTGAATAATTTTATATCATAGTTTTTTTAGTTTTTTCTCTACTGTCATCCCAGCGGGAATATGACATCGATTCGACGTCGAGCTGCTGTCGATGCGACGTAATGACATCGCATCGACGTAGGTAGTACGTCATTTCGACTTTATATGTCCCCTCGGATGGAACCTGTAGTTAGTTTCTATTTTTATTCAAGAATTGATACCCGATTTGTTCACATTTCATGGTGCGATGAAAAGAGCATTCATTTATATTCGTTGTGGAGCCCCCATATAGGAGATTTCGAAACAATGGTCGTCGCAGAAATGTCGCATGAAATAATCACACGACTGAGATTGCAAGACAAAGCTTTTAATTCTTATCTCTCCATTTGATTTTCAACTACATTCATTTTATATCACAGCTTCAAAGAAGCAGATCAGCAAATTAAATGAAATACAATGTCACTAACCGTTTGCTTACTATGTACATTAAATAGCAGTCACCCTAGCTGGACAACACTCATATGATTTAATGACTTATTATTTCTCTTGTTTACTCATGCCCGGTTGGCAAGCGACGGCTTGACAACGTTTATCCAACGTGGAGACAAAGTCCATTGCATTTGCACAATGTTGGGTAGAGGTTTTCTCGAGCATCATGGTCACCTGAATAGATGGCCATTCTGCTTTCTGTTTTGTCTTGTTTTGTAATTTAAAATAGAAAATAGATAAAAAAAAAATAGATGTTGCTGCTTTTATCAGTTAGGGTAGCTGAATACCAGTTTGGGAAAGAGCTATTCATTCGGTTTATTGTGCGTGTCTTTCGTGAACTTGTGCCAATTTGGTTTTCTTTCCCTTTTGTTTGGAGGGAGAGATATTGGATTTGATTATATAAATTCCTGTTTTTTACTTTATTAATGATATGATAGCTGATCTGCCATTGCTTTATTTTATCATTAAACTCGTTATACAAAATATAAAAGCAGGTCTTCTTTATCATTCTTTTAGCTCAAGTTCGTGATAATTTTTGTTTTTATGTGCTCTGACCTTTATATACTGTGATTTTATTTAGGGTCGCAGAGGACCTGACGGTGAAGACGGAAGAAGTGTGAGTCATTCGTTTAAAATCTTTTTTTAAAACATTATCTGGAGCAGTAAAGAACTGAAATATTAAACAGATACATGTTATCTAAACCGAGTTACATTTCATCAATTCAACTTATTTTCATTGGAATATTCTGTGTAAACATGTCCACACTTCATCATAAGACTCTAATAAAATAACATACTGTTATCTGGAATCCAAACAGTTTCATGTTTCATTATATAAGAATTCTTGTTTAAAGATCCAAATTGCAGGTGTTTTCGTAAGTTCAACGATTCTGCTTCAAAAGGTCTAAAAACTTCCTGATAACTTTCCATTTACGTTCGCAACCGTGTTTCTAGTCTTTTTGGGCGCTCTGACATTCTTAAGGAAGATTAGTTAGAGATAGTTTAGATTGGCATACTTCTAATTTATTCTTTCTAGAAGGAAAACTATTCCTTTAAGATTGGCCTCCAGCGAAAATGATTGTTGACAAAAACTACTCTGTTGAGGATGTATAACTTGTGAAACAAAATTGAGCCGCGACACGAGAAAACCATTAAAGCGGTCGTGCGCCCAGCGAAGACTCAGATCAGCCTAGTCAACCTCCCATTCTAAACAAAGGTCTTTACTTTGCACTTTAATGGTAGCTAATGGTCTAAGCTACATCCAAGCGGACAGCGATGACTCTGATCAGACTGGGCGGATGCCCAGGCTGATCTGAGTCTCCGCCGGGCGCACAACCACTTTGTTGGTTTTCTCGTGTCCCAGTTTATTCATGGTCTTGTACATGAAACTGTATTTAGATGCTTATAAAGCCTATGCGTATACTGTCAAAAGTTATCTTTATATAATTCTTTTAACTGACATTTTCAGGGTATCCTCGGACCTGAGGGACCGCCTGGACCGCCAGTAAGTTCAGAAATATAAGGAGTATCAAAATACCAATAAATGTTATTATGTATTAATAACCATAACTGTAATGTTTCGTAAACATTTGAATCAGCTATAAAATTAATGTCAAGTAAACTATGGTTATCACCTTGAATCTTTTCATAACAAGTGTAAACTGCTCAAAAATGGTCATATTGAAAATAGGAGTGTTTTGTTTCTTTGTAAATTTGTACATACGTATAAATTATATCACTTTATCGTTTGCCTACATACTTACGTTTTTATGCATTTATTTGCCGAGGTTTAGCATTCAAGTGAGATTGTCCACTCAATCTGGTTTAAATATTGCATTGTTCAATAGCTCGATCATGTACCAAAATAGAATTGTCAAAAGTCCCTTCAATCATGTTCTAAAAGTTTCTTATCATACTTTATCACTGTAGGAATCATGTACACGTCCCTGGTCTTTTTTTAACAGTATTTTATCTAGAAATTATTGAAACAAGTCATGAAATAAACGGAATGATATTTAACGCCTTGACTGACCAAGCACAGTTTTATGGTATGGTCTCAGTTACAACTCGTAGCTGCTTGTAGTTGATGTATTTAGTTCATTGATGGTGCTTTTACTTTACAGGGACCACCAGGGACACCCATGTATGCTCCTGCGATGGCAAATTGGTTCGGAGGAAGTAGTATGAAGGGGCCTGCTGACGATCCTTACGCTGTAAGTGTCTAACTATGGTCCTACACCCGTAATGACAAGTACAGATAAGATGATTAATGCTGTAGGCCGATGTCAAAAGAAACTGTCAACGCAAAATACATTTTCAAACCTAATAGGCAATAACAGATGATAATGGTCGTCGGAGACTCGCTAGTTTTAAGCATAGCTGACTGCAGTAAAATACAATGTATGTCGTTTTGTGGCGGTGTTTAATGGTTTACCTTTATATTGATTTGCTTTTTTAACATTTCAATTATGTATTTTATAGCAACAACTTCTCAATGCACTATAGTACTTATTACCTGCATGAAGAGCCAGAGATGGAAGGAGATTTTCTCTTTAATGTGAACCTCTTTAAGTTTATTTACCAAAAAATAAGAACTGCAGTCTTTCTCGAATGATCCTTGATCATTTCAAAAATAATCTTTTCCAGTACAGTTTAATGCATATTTGACTTAACTTAGAATTCGTGTTGTTACGATTCTCCATCTGACATGAAATACATCTTACCAAAGGCATGTATATGGTAACAAGCTTGTTCACATTACATTTTGTTTTAGTATCCTATTTTTCATACGTGCCCTTTCTTTTGTAACACTTTGTTTTAAGATATCATAAAAATTATATTGTAGGCTGACGCTGATGCACCAGAAACAGTAAGTACTACAAAATATTATAATCTGTAATTTCGTTTCATCAAAACCGTTTCACGTACTTATTTGACAGTTCGACAAGTCGATAATCATTCATAAAACAGCTTATCAACTTAAGTTTAAAAATCTGCTTACCCTTATGCGATACAACATGAACTTAATACTAAGTTATACATGTAGTTGAATATAACACACTGTATTAATGTAATTCCAATTTCCCGCAGCCCACTGTCTCACTTATTACACTCCATTCATTGTACACTTTATTGCTAGTGTCCTTTAAAATTGATCATGGCAAATGCCGCAGAATGAAACGTCTGATCTAGACCGATAAATGTTTCATTAAATGTATGAATTAAAAAAAATCAAAATTAATTCAGATACCCCGTATGTTGAAAAGACGCCTGTTTGCACTGTGATATAGCAAAACTTTCTAGGCATTAACTATATTCCATCACAGGAGAAGCAAGCCCTTGAAGTGTTGAAGAATGTTGATAAAAAGTTACGAGAGATCAAGGCCCCTACCGGAGAAGAGCACAACCCAGCTATGTCTTGTCATGATGTTAAAGCAAACCACCCCGACAGAGTTAAGAAACGTAAGTAGCAAGGAGAAAGTTCTGTTTATAACAGTAGTTCTTTGCGATCAAAGCATCTTATGTCGGTTGATGATTAAGTCAATTAAATATGCAGTATAACTGAGAATGCTTGTGAAAGAAGTATTGTATGTTGTAAACTACAGAGGTGTCGCACAGCTTCTTCCATCTTTATGAAATGCTTTCGCACATGTATCCGAGTCTGGCCTATTCGATAAGTGACTTTGTTTGTTGGTCGGACCAACTGTGGGTCAGTGAAATAAATTTATCGGCAAGACGCAATCAGTTGTCTCAATAGTATAGCGAACCCTTCACAACGATACGTCAGTCAGGATAGATGCGTGCAGGGAATTTCGCAGACAGAGAGGTAGTTTTACCTACCGCGCTGCTCAGTTCTGATGCAACGTTTACACAGCCCCATACAAATAGTAATTACCCCACGCATTTTCCGACAGGCCTTATCCTACGATGAAGGCATTGTTGCAAAGCAATATTGAATAGTTATTGGTATAAGTACGTTTAAACAGAATATGGAAACTATTCAAAGCTTAGCAAACATAAAAAAGAGCTCGCTGCACAGTTATAATCGTATCTAAGTTTGACGATGAGCTAAATAAAGTGCAACGATCGCATACGAGTATTCATAGATAATCATAAAATAAGAACTTATTGCTGGAAAATGTACCGGGGCAAACAAAACTGCCTTATCAACAGCGTAT
The DNA here is from genome assembly GCA_963989385.1 of Ctena decussata. Taxonomy (NCBI): domain Eukaryota; kingdom Metazoa; phylum Mollusca; class Bivalvia; order Lucinida; family Lucinidae; genus Ctena; species Ctena decussata. The sequence goes on from OZ022504.1 coordinate 57,928,650, forward strand.
AAGCCTTTCCTTAGGTAGGTTTCATTTAAGTTTTAATGAAGGAATTGGACAAATACTCCCAGCTAACATTGAATGTATATATCTGTGCTTCGAGGAAACGAAAATTTTGTTTGGCTGTGATGTTTATCATAAACACGGCGTGTTTTGGGGTCCATGTCTGTACATCTAAATATTTCGAATTTCTAAATGTTTTTATGGGTTTTGAGTTCGGAGTTTTGATTTTTGCATTTTGATTGCATTTCCTTAAAGTACCAATTATACAAATTTGGTCATTTTATATAACTTATTGATGAATTTAAACAGTTTGATTACCGGTCGAAACCACATCAAAATAAAGCAGGTGTTTCAAATGGAACTTTTTGTGTTTAGAAAGCTTTAAACAGTTTTCCAATCTCTTTCACCTTACTGATATCAATGATCAGATTACAACTTTCTAAAAGGCTTCAAGAGAGTGCACACTTCAGTGTGTGAAACTTTAGTACAGAGATGTCAGTTTTTATATATTTCAGGTATGAAGATCTGGATCGATCCAAACGGAGGACACGACTTTGACAAAATTCAAGTTTCATGTGAATTTAGATCTAAAATTTCATGGACATGCATATATCCGCAGAAATATTTGGTAATCATCGATATTATATTTATGTGCCGTTTATATCTAATTCAACTTGTTTTTTTTTTTTAACAATTTAATATAAGCTGTATTCCCAGTACTTTACTTACAAAACCCAATAAAAATGTTGTATAATTAAGCAGTAAACACCACATCTGGACCTTGCAATACGTTTGACTATAAAGACACATTTTGATGTTACTCCAATCATTAAACTATCGGTATGTTTTTTGTCGTGTTTTTATATGGAAAAAAATAATAGTTATTCTGCCTCTTTTGCGTCGCTTTTTAAGGACATGCTTTGTCTTATTTAATTGAATATAAATATTAATTCTTCAATCGTAACGATGTGAATCGCACCGTGAGAAAGCCTTCGGAAACGGCGCACTTGTACAATTTGGTTTCCTCACGCGCGGTCACTTTTAACTTTTCTCTGTATGTACTTTGCGTACTCCAACCATATAGTGTCTGTAGTTGAATTATTCTGATTATCCGTAGTGGACAAATGCCGTTCATAATCAAGCTTTCAATGTCATTTTAGTATGAGAAGAAACAATGGGTATCAACTCCTCTGACAGGCCATCGCTGGTTCTCTGATATACAGAATGAGGTCTACAACGGAAACAACAAGGTATGCAGCTTATAAATCACAATCGTACTTGGTAATATAGTCGAAATTGAAATTATTTCAGTCCCTTATTCAAATAAAAATGAAAATTGTCCACAGAATATGAGCATTTCTTACTTTCAAAATCTTTTAAAAGCGAAGAAAAGATTCGTTATAACATTACATAAGGTATTAAGGTAACTTTAAGGCTATACATTAGTAGCTTGGCATGAAAAAACGAACCTCAAATATCTAAATATGGCGATACTCAGATATTAACCAGAACATCCTGCTCGTGTATTGTAAGGTTATTACACGAAGAAAGCAAAGCGCCTGTTCAGACTCCGCGGATAATCCAATCACTCAAGATAATGTGCGTTTCACCTCTTCAATGCATTCCGTTAGGTTTGTCTACTTACAAAATGGTCCGTTCTTACATTACAGGAGGACTTTGAGTTTGCATACGAAGGCAACAGAAGTCAGATCAATGCCCTGGCAGGCGTAAGCAATATTGTACGTCAAGATGTCATATTTAACTGTCACAATACTGTTGCATATTATGACGCTGGTACGAATGATTACAATAATGCTGTACATCTAATGGGCTATGATGAGAGGGTGTTAACTCCTGGCGGCAAGAGGAAGAGAAAGGGTGGCATGAAGTACAAAGTAGATGAAGGCGCTGATGAATGTCAGGTACGTACTGTTTTTAAGGTGAATGTGCACACCTCCATACCTTTTTATGCATTTAACGAAGGAGAGCAACTTTTGTGTGTGACTGCCTTTTCAAAAAGGGGACTGCACTTAAAGGAAAGAATTTGCTCCTATAGGAGCAAATTCTGTCCTTTAAGAGCGTACCCCTATTGAGAATGTAAGCAAAACTGGAAATGGCATATTTACTTCTCCTAAAAGTGTGCCTGTTCGCCTTAAACTAAACATGATCACAGAATTCCATCTGCTGAATGTGTTACATAAAAATGAAGCTCTTTACAATGATAAATTTGAACCAAACTTCAGCTTTACTTTAGCCTTTCGAAGCAGAAAAGTAAAACGAAAACCGAATGATATTTTTCGTATTCCCGCTTACCTTCTTTCGAGCCTTTGGCGTAGGTTCAACATATTTTACATGGGCAAGTGAAACCAAACTAAGGACTTCAGTTTTATTGACAGAAATTCTAACATATTAACAACTGATGACCACCAAAACATGCATTCAACTGTTATTTTGGTTATTTAAACTAAAGTCAGATGACACAGGACGCATCGATTAATATGAATTAGGTAAATAGATTAGTTTCAAACTAAGGTGGTTTTTGTAGCAGAAATACGATAGGAAAATTATAATAAACGAAACAAAATATTTTCGCTTGCCTATATGCATTAGCTGCATTCAAACATTCATACAAATTTACTGTTTCAGATGAGTTAATAAAACTGTTTACAGTTATGCCAAAACTATATCTTATAAACTTTGTCTTTACTTTTAGTATCGTAAAGCCAATAACGGTAAAACAAAGATAGAAGTGACAACAAGAAAAATGGATCTTTTACCGATTATTGACATTGGTATACGCGATGCTGGCGATGCTAATCAACAGTTTGGGTTTGAATTAGAACCTGTATGCTTTGGAACATCCACCAAGTAGAACGTTGGACCCATGAACTTTCTTATACTTATGAATGAGTGTTGTGGGAATGAGAAATCGTGTTGCAAGGTACCACTTTGTAAAGAATGGACTGACTAATGAAATGAGCCGCGACACGACAAAACCAACAATGTGGTTGTGCGCATAGCGCAGACTCAGCTCAGCCTGGGCATCCACCCAGTCTGATCAGACTCTTCAATAAGCCCTTAAAGGATAGCTAAGGGTTTAAGCTACCTCCATGCGGACAGCGAAGACTTTGATCAGACTGGGCGGATGCCCAGGCTGATCTGAGTCTGCGCTGGGCGCACAACCACATTGTTGGTTTTGTCGTGTCGCGGCTCAAATGGTATCTTGCAACTGTATGTATTGCAGTTTGAAAGGGTTTAATTTTGCCACAGAATTACAGAATGAACTTTAATGTGCTGTTTTACTTAGTATCATTGACCTCTTAATTCATTCCTCTACATTGCAAATGTATATCAGGGAATTTCGTCATTGTTCAAATGTACATATGTATGTATTCAGTGTCATCCCCTAGTGTCTGCCATTCGCCATGATTTCACGAAAGTGACATTATTTTTAAATAAGACCAGAAACGGTTTGCCATGATGCCGTTTTAGAAAAAATATTATCACTTTCTAAAGGCCTTTCTGTGATATTTTACATGTGATAAAACATTTGTAATTCAATACTTGGAATGGATTTGTACAACTCGTAAGCGCTTTTGTAATCATTAAGTCATGTTCTAACGGGCATTGAGGCTAAAACTACATCGTATGAACGTCGATGCAACGTCAATACGTTGCATCTACGTTAATACGGCGCTGTATGACGCAGTGCCCGTATTGGAATTTCATATGAGCTTAATCTGCTTTTCATTGTGTTCGCTCTTGCTATAGAATAAAAAACAAAAAGCAAAGTGTCTTGTTCTTTCAGTTATTCCAGCCATGCTGACTTTACTTGGAAACATTTTCAGTATTAAAGACCGTCGCAGTCAAGAGTGATACACTCTGCTCTATAAATGGGTAACCAGTTGAAAATACAGTTTAGCCCATTTATGCCCAGTGGACTATTCTACGTTTGTCAAATGGATAAAGCCCAGAGCTCTAGATAAGAGGGCGTATTTGATGATAATTAGGGATAATTTTTCTTATTTCTCATTCAAACCATATGTTGTGACCCCTCATCTGAACCGTCTCGCCGAGACGGTTCAGATGAGGGGTCACAACATATGTTTTTATGCCGATTTGGCGAAAATTATCCCTAATTATGACCAAATACTCCCTCTTATCTAGAGCTCTGAAGCCATTTAACAATTTAGGGGTGTCTGGTTTTGATTATTTTTTTATCGGTTTTATTTTATTTTAAGGAGAAATACCCGTTTATCTTATGCAAATTGTGTAGAACCTGATCAGAAGCCGCGTTCTGTGGCGGTTGATCCGGATCTGCACTGTTTGCCTTTGTTCTTTAATGGGGACGCCAGGCATTAATGGGTTAAAGACAATTACAGTCAAAACTTATAGGCTCTACTCGGAAGAATAGAACATGAGAAACCGGAAGAGCATATACTTTTAACGTTCCTTTAAATAGCTGTATAACTGTACCCGTATTTATTGATTTCTTGACTTACAAAGTCACATTTTGTGCTTCATTTCGTAACCCTTGATATAGTTTGACTGTACTAAAACTTTAGGTGTCTACCCAATCTGTCTATTTCTTCAACTACATAATCCATGTCTCTATATTCACATAGTTTGTTTTGTATTATGATTCTAAAGAAATTTACATGTCCTTTGGGCTTGAGTGGTGTGTACCCAATAAGCAACGAGCCGTTTTTCACCATCCTTTCTTTGATTTCTGGGGCTACCTGAAATCAGATAGGAATGGGGTTCCAAAATATTCGTCAATCGTAGTCACTTGGTTAGAAGACTGTGTAATAAACAAATACAGGCCAACTTCGTCGTGTCAAACAAGCTTATCTCGATAACCCTGCTAGTGTCGAAGTGATCTCCCATTCCCGAACATTCCCCTCTATATAATATTGCATTTCGACCTCCGTTGTGTCGAAATCGATTATAACGAAAACACTGCTGTATCGAAGTGATCTTTGATTCCCCTCCGACACTTTCCATGTGTTTTACCACTGTTTGTGTCGAAGTCAAAATGTGTATTCAGAAAAAGATCGCCGAAACGACGGAAAGAATCTGACGGCCATTTTCTGTAGAGGTTTTGCGGTAATGAAAACCTGCATATTTTTGTCTTTAAGCAAATTGGTACACACTATAGATGACCACTATAAGCTTATAGCTTACTGTCAGATCCTGATACTTGAGATTGTAAATTATATAATGTGAATTGATTAATAAAATATTGTTTAAACCAAATTGGTACACACATCGAACAATAACAATGAAAAAGAACGATTTACCGAACAATTGTCTTTAATTGATCGCAGTTCAATCAATTATCCCAAATTATCCAATAATTATCTAATGATTGCGTGAAACGATGCAGACATTGTTTTGTTGATCAGCTGTTTTTGTGTGTAAGTTAATTGACCTTGAACCGCGTATACGTTACAGGCCAGGTGCGTTCGATTGGAAAGTTCGGTCAATTAGGCGCCTTTGAAATTTAATTGATTGAACAGTATTGAGCGGCGCTCTTTGATGCGGGCTATTTGTAATATTCTTTAAGCTGTCCCAAATCGTCTCATAATTAGTGTCATAAAATGAGTACCTGTAGAAATACTGACTCTACGAAAGTTAAGATTTGTACATGTATAGAACAAAAAAATTGGTGACGTCACAATTTGCCTATCTCGAACTTCGGAAAACTCGAAGTTGGTTCTCCATTCCCTTGGTATTCGAGATATCGAAGTTTGCCTGTACATCATGGAAATGTCTATTACGTACGATACCGATAAAGTAAAGGTACAGTCTCGAGATAGTCTAAACAGCCTTTCCATGTTGTTTAGACTCTTCACGTAGGTATCTTTTCCGCAGAACTTCCTTAACACTATAAATTCCTTTCTAACATTCTAGCTAAAACAAATATGCCAGTTTATAATACGCCTTCATAACATATGCAAAGAAGCCTTAGTGTCTGGATTTGGAGACTAGACAACATCGAAGCTACAGATTGTTCATGCAAAATGAGAACGCCTGTCACAACTTGGATAGACCTCGAGTCCGCCTGTCTAACAGCCATGCATTCACCTATGGCTCTATAAAAGCCACCTTGTACATGATGCGTTAACTCGTAGGAGGAATGAGTGTTATATGCAAACGAGATTTTGCAAACGGACTTTCCGATAATGGCTTACTATATAAGGTAGAAAATATAGATGCTCTTACTTGATTGTTTCGTTTTCGTTTGTTTATCAAGTGGTCTAATTCTCAATAGTTTTCATGTTCAGATCAAATGAACGATTTTTAAAGTCTCCTAAGCAAAGGCCCGGTCTTGAAATCGATTTGCTCTGGGTCAAAGGCAGGTGTTGGTGTCGTGTTGCTCTAGAGGAACAGTCTATTAATATGATTTTAGTTTTCGAGGCTAAGTGTATGATGCTTTATGCGTAAAGACGCTGTTATATATTAGTCGCAAAAACTTTACCGTGGGCGAAATATCGATGTTCGTTATGAATAGCCGAAACTTCGAAGTATGGCGCATATTCCTTCTTTCGAATGTGTTCTCTGCTCTTGAAGGAACTCTTTTAGATTTTAATTTGAATATTAGTTCAACAGTGTCTGATACTTCCGAAATCTATAAAGTGAATAATGAAGACACTGATGAGTCTGATATCGACATGCTGGTTTGGATATTGGAGGGTCCTTTTCAAGTAAATTACAACTGCGACTTTGCATTCCACTAATGAGCTTGAAAGCTACATACAAAAACGAAAGAATTCTAATTAGGATTCCGATTGAAACGCCCGCGTTTCAACGCGCTTGCCACAAGCGCCGAAGCAGACTGGTCATGACTGTCTATATAATGTTACCCTACTGAATGCCAGCAGAGAAAAGCTACGAAGACCCGAGCAGCCGAGTATACTGGTACGATAAGCCCCGTTAGTAGCCGCTCGTTTCTTCGTTCGCATTTTTATCAAGTTGCGATGAATAGATAAAAATTAAGACAGGAGAAATGAACGGTTCAGCAGCGGAAAATGCGAGATTTATGTTTAATCCGTCTCGCTGACTACATATTGTGAAAGTTTACCTCTGTAATTCTTCAGGGCGTGTTCTTGAATCAGCCCGTGTTTCAAAAAGAGCTATCTCCCAGTATTCAAAGGCTATAAATCGCAAAATTTCAGACTAACCTGCGTATTCCTTCGGTTTACGGATGCATGGAATTTTATTAGTAGTGTTTTATAAGCAGTTTCAAGAACCAAAATATACAAGGTAAAATTGCTAATATTTAAAACGAAATGTTTCTCCATAAGAGCCAGCGATACCATAAGGGCCCTGTGAGTCCAGTAGATCGTAACAACCGTCGATATTTACACCCTGTATAGTTTTATGCGGAAAATAGTAGAAGGCACACACTAAATCAACTCAACTTTTTAAATTCAACACCAATCTACATACATGTAATTTATTTCTCGACTGAAACAACAAAACTGTAAAGCCCTTTCCCAGGACTAGCACTTTCTAGAGCGGTTTTCAACAATTTAGTCTCGTCCGGGAAAGAAAACTGTTGATATGCGTTAGACCTGCACACTGTGATGCAGAGTGCCTTGAGAAATACCAGACTGAACCGATCAAGTCAAAGTAAATTTCAATGGCCAGATCGTTCGCTGAAAAGGCTGTGATTAAATATAGCGTACCTTCCTTACTCTATCCCACCACTCTTCAGTTTCTTCCTGATTTTTTAGACTTTCTGGTATATACCAGAAGCATATATTTGTGCACTGAAACTAAAAATAAATAAAAATTTATTATGACAATAGATATACAATGGGATTGGATAATAAGTTTTGCAATTTTTAGACGTCTTTCGAGTACAGAAAAATTACATAATTACGTAAAGAGAATGAATGGCAAGAAGACACCATTTGAGAAATACTACTAAAGGAACAAACAGACTTTTGCTGTACCAAAGGAGAAAGAAGAATGTTATATAATAATTTGAAAAAAGAAAATACTACAGTGGGAAATCCTGCTCATGAGATCCTATAATCTGAGCATTTCATTCGAAAACTAGTTCAAGCTTACAGTAAAAGTAATTATTTTGCAACAAAGCTCAAAAACACATCGTAATCTGTATATTCAAATGACACATTTTCTGGCCATGGAGATGGGAGCTAAATAGTCTGTGTCTTGTTGGCATCAAATAAGTATTTTTATCATATGACGTCGGATCTGAGAGTGTAATAAAGCCATGCATTAAAATCGATAATCCACTAGTGGATTAAATATGCAAATTACGTCGTAGCGTTATGCGTTGACGTCCATAAAAACGTCGCTTTTTCTAGTGGGGAAATCATGACGTTTTAGTGAAAAATTTGCTAATAAAATGCGATTTTTAGTGTCATATGATAAATAGAATCTTGCATTCGTGCTCCTGTATTATTGAATTTATTAAACTCGTTGGGAAAAGCGATAAGATACTCGGCATAGCCTCGCATCTTATCTTTTTCCCCAACTCGTTTAATAAATTCAATAATACATGAGCACTCATGTAAGATCCTCTATTTAATTGCCAGCTTGGATATAAAACCTACCTGTGGTATAACTAGTCGAAATCCTTCCGTCGCTTGCAACTTTGACGTCAGATATCTGAAAACAGTGCAGGTTATTATAATGAAAGCATGTTAGATACATATATTCTGACTTACAGATATTTATACAACATATCTTCGTCTTTAAATGTGACAATTTGTATTACCATTGGAAGAGGGCTACGTAAAACAGTATCATTACTCATATGCGATACAGTCTCTGATGGTACTTCCCTTTATGAGACTTCTTACTCAGGCATCACTGTTCCTGTCGTGAAAAAAATGCGTTTTTAGTTGATTTCAGAGAGTTTTAGTCAGCCTTAAATCAATGCTCTTTATTTAAAACTATATACATGCGATTCCACAGATTATGACATGAATAACAGCTTAAACCTATATCAGTTTTTTTGTCAACTGAATCTTGATAGCAGTTATTTGTGTAATTTATCAACATACTCTGCGTTGTTAAATGCTTTGTCTACTATCTGCTCCATTCCGTCATCTCCTATTGCCTTCCACATAAACCACAACTTCAGCACATCAACCTTGCGGCCACACTGTACGGTTTTATCACCTTCAACATAAAACTGTTAAGGTAATATTCATTCGTGACAGCGTCACATAAAATACAAGTCACATTAGAATATAGATCATGACATCAACTATTATTTATCTGAAATGCGGTTCTTGACTTTTAATACTGCCGGTTTATCTAAATATACTGGGCTGACAACGCTGGGAATACTTCTTTTAGAATTTTCCTTCTCTGATAAAAGGTCTTACCACTGGCTTTAAAAGCTGAAGAAAATATGGGAAATTTTCATGTAAATTCTAACTGTTCTGTGATTTGCTATAATTTCATTGAACAAATAATGATAACAATTTACCAATATCGTAGGACACATCATAGAACTTATCAGGTTGGAACAAATAATCTGCCTTGTACTGGTTGCATTGTTCGAGGAGTCCCTGTGAACGACAAACGGATATAATCATATCTTATCAGCAAATGGAGGCTTTTACCACATATTTTGAACACTATTTGAGAAGAAAAAAATAGATATTGTTTTGATAGCTGTTTAATAGTTTAAACATCATTCCATTAGATTTCATTACCAGAAGCAAAGTCTTACAATGACATATAGGGCCAATAGAATTCTGGTATTTCTCTTATTTCAAATCACCTTCCTAGTTGCAGCCACTGTGGCTAGATATGGAATGTAACTGTATTAATTCCAGATCATGGCTTATCTTTTTACTTATAACAGATTTGTTTCTGCAGAGCTCTAGTTAAGAGGGAGTATTTGATGATAATTAGGGATAATTTTTGTTAATTCTGCATAAAACATATATTGTGACCCCTCATCTGAACCGTCTCGACGAGACGGTTCAGATGAGGGGTCACAACATATGGTTTCAATGAGAAATAAAGAAAATTATCACTCAATTATCATCAAATACCCCTCTTATCTAGAGCTCTGTTTCTGGTGAATTACTCAAGTAAATTAGGGGAATTCTCGGGAACTGACTAGATTCAATCCCAGACACAGGGAAAAAGGCATCACAAAATTAGTCACCCCCAAATACATCATCAGCGGCATCCATGTGAACAGCCATTTTCTATGTAGGTGGTCACCGGGATAATCTTAACATCACAACCTTTATATCGATAACAGACAAAGCAACAAACAACACATAAAACAACCAAGAACAGCCAAAACAGAAGTGCCGCCTTGGGACGGCCAGTAATGAAATTACGGGGGGGGGGGGGGGGGGGGCTTAACCGGTTTGCGGTCGCGACCAACCCTCGCTTTTGGTTCTGCTTTGGTTCATCAGATGCTTAGTTCTTCAACCCAACGAAAACAACGACCACTTACACAACAGACCAAGGCAAACACTAACCCTAACAAGTTGCATTTTGCACAATATGAAGGTAATACATTATTTTGCAGCAAAGCTGTATTTAACCGCAACATTGCAACTGTTCCGTAGAAACAAACTCAACTGATTTTAATAAAGCTATCAGCAGAAATTCTCACCTTATGCTGAACCAGTAACACGGAGCATTGTAGTGGAGCGGCACTCATTTTATGCAAGTTCCAGCTGACTGAGTCGCATCTACAAAAAAACGTGGGGTCTATTCTAACATAAACTGAATCCGTTCCGTTGAGAAATACTTCTTGTAAAAAGGGAGGCAATCATGTTAAAAGTATCTACCTTGGAGGAGTATCAAATGACTTTATGTAAATAGGTAACTTTCAGGAGAAAAAGCTCTTCTTTTTTTTCAATTTGACCTCACCCCTTCTAAACTTTCGACAACTCATAAAGCAAGAATACCCCCCCCCCCCCCCCCCGGAAAAAATAAATTAAGGTAAAGTCCTATTTTGGAAGAGCTTCGGCGACAACAGAAGCAAACAGGATGTCACAAACATTGTTTCCTTTTTTAGAAATGGCGGAGGAATAATTGTGATAAACCCTATGAGACAACAGTTGTCAAAATCCATGTCCCAGAGCTCTTATTTCAAACTGATAAATGTGTAACTCTATTGTCTTACCACACGGTGTATATCTATACAATAGAAACTTATCAACCTGTCTGTGTTTTAATAGTCAACTTACATAGCTACTTCTCACCAGGCACAAAATTTGTGATTCAACATTGAATCAGCGTTGATATTCAATGTCATGACGCCGAATCAACGCTGATTCAATGTTGAGTCCACGTTATGAGGCCAGTGGGTTGTAATACTACATCAGCATAGTACCAGTAAGTTATTTCTGAGGCAGCACTTATCAGTCCAATGTTACGGCTAAAACAGGTGGACTGTTTAGCTAGCAATATTTACAAGATGAATTTATACCTATTTACACCAGCCATTAAATAACGATGTTTCTTAGACAGGAGCACTCCACCTCCCCAACAAGCCTGCAAGTAAAATGCACATATTTATTGCACTTTTTCACCACAAACATATCCAGTACTACAAACAAGTTTATAGGATTTGAACTAAGAAAATTGCTTATTTAAATCTTCACTTAGAGGCTAAAACGCACTTTTGACAGTAACCGTGGTCTGTAGTCAATGGACTGTCGTAGGTGAGTGCATTTATCCTTGAATAAAACCGCATTTAAATTAAGACCACAGTCTGATTAACACCGCAAACATGTTTTAATGCATCAGTAAAGAAACAAACAAGAAAACTGCAGACATGTTTCCCTGGGACCAAAAAATGCTCAGTGTACAGTGCAGAACCTTGAATGTACTACTATCTTATTAGACGATAATTTAACCGATTACTATTCATAAATTTACAGTAAGTAAATCTTACAGCGGTAACGAGAAACAGCGTTTAAAATTATCGTATTTCTTCTGTTATAACACGGGGTGTTAATCCCACATATGTCTTATAAGACGAATCCATACTATTTTGGATTGTTTTAGAAGGGCAAATCCCAGTTCGAAGCGGAAGTCCACATGAAAATGGTACTTAAAGGATAGAAAAAACCCGTCTTATAGCCGAATAAATAGGATAGACTTCTTGTTACTGCGTTATGTATGCTCTATTAACATCGGTATGCGGTAAAACTTCATAGACAAGCGATTTCGCATTGTGTTTCTACTACAACAAAGCCGTTAGAAGTTTATATTGACCTACGTCACAGTGTAACCACATCCCGTGCCTCTGACAAACATCAGCAATTGACTTAAGATCATCATAAGCACCCAGAACAGTGGTCCCTGCTGTTGCAGCCACCATCATAGGCACCTCATTCTGAAATAAAGTTAGAAAAAAATATATATATATAAGTTCAATTGCACATTTTTAATACTAGACATGGAGACTTCCTGCAGCTACAAAAACTTTGAAGTCTAACTATGTACCGTTTAACGGTTATAGTCAGCAATGAACGGGTTGTGCGCGAACAGAGGAAAATACAAACAGAAAACACACACACACACACACCAAAAAGAATTATACTGAAACTGCCCCTGCTCTCTATTAACACAGACATATAAACAAAACTTGTAGAAAAACAAACAAAACAAACAATCAAACGAACAAAAAAATCGTATCATTTACTTATCAATGTTATGAAAATTAAATCCGATATACTCCAACATCCTTTAAGCACACGACCTACTTTTTGTCGTTGATTAAATTCATAGAAAACAGCATTTAGTTTTTGCTCATTCCTCCTTACCGTGCCTCAGTTATCTAGCTTGCATGCGTGTATCGTCAGTAAATGAGCCGCGACACGACAAAACCAACAATGTGGTTGTGCGCCCAGCGCAGACTCAGATCAGCCTGGGCATCCGCCCAGTCTGATCAGAGTCTTCACTGTCCGCTTGGAGGTAGCTTAGACCCTTAGCTACCCTTTAAGCGTTTAGCAAAGGGTTTGATAATACTGAGTGGATGCCCAGGTTGATCTGAGTCTGCCCTAGGCGCACAACCACATTGTTGGTTTTCTCGTGTCGCGGCTCAAATAAGTAATAGGTTAGTACAACGCATGACGAGGAAAAGGGAATGGAAAGAAATAATAAAACACAGCATGACGAACTGGGCCGTATTCATAAAACGACTTAAGTCGTTGCTATGCTGTTGCTAAGGCTGAGTTTCTATAAAGGAGATTCCCTACAACTATGAAATTTGCTCTGGAGGAACAGTCTTTGTAAGACTGTTCCTCCAGACCAAATTTCATAGTTGTAGGGTATCTCCAACATAGAAATTTACCCTTAGCAACAGCATAGCAACGACTTAAGTTGCTTTATGAATACGGCCCCTGAACAGTGCATATTGTAATGACACCCTGCATGTTAAAAAAATAAAGTTCTTACTTTTAAATACTCATTGCACTCTGGCATCGAGAATAGTATTTATTTTAAACTAAACAAATTTACCAAAAGACTTTTCAATATAGGGAGCTTACATGCGGTACTGGGCATATCACTTACTTTAAAATCGATACCTTGTAATGGTTATTCTTTGTACATTGAAACTTTTTCCAAAACCACTTTTATGTAAATTGTTGCATATATTTATCTGTGTAATTAAAATTTGCGCAAGGACTTTCAAACAGCTTTCAAAAGAAATATTAAAAGCCAAATTTGCACTGATACCCGCAGAGATCTTTCAAAAAGCCATATAATATAAATTTATATCTGTGAGGAACAGTAGAAGAAGTAGATACATGTATCTATACAGAGTTCTAGATAAGAGGGCGTATTTGATTATAATTAAGGATAATTTTTCTTATTTCTCATCGAAACCATATGTTGTGACCCCTCATCTGAACCGTCTCGTCGAGACGGTTCAGATGAGGGGTCACAACATATGTTTTTATGCAGAATTAACAAAAATTATCCCTAATTATCACCCACCAAATACGCCCTATTATCTAGAGCTCTGTCTATAACAGCAACAGAGATGCTTACTCGTTGTTTGTCTTCCATAATCACCTCTTCAAGCTTGTCTATTTTCATCAGGCCCCTATCGTCAGTTTCTATAGCTACTACACTATCAGCTCCCAGCCCTAGAAAACTCGCCGCTTTTGAGAACGAATAGTGAGCCTATAGAAATAAAAATAATATTATATTTTATGCGTTCTGTGTATAATTCCAATTAGTTTCATAACTTTTGGATCATCATGCATATCTCAAAGCTCAAAATATGCTACTTACGTCAATGACCTTAAAATGTATTAAAGGCATTTATCATATGACGTCGCATCTGAGAGTGCAATAAAGCCATGCATTAAATGCGATAATCCACTAGTGGATTAAATATGCAAATTAAAGGCATTTCATTCTTTAGGTCTCAAGCTTAGACAATACTCATGTTATACATCAACAGCGACCTGACAAGGGCGTAGCTACCTATAGGGCAAATACGCAAGTGCGTATTGAAATTTTGTCAAAATTGACAAAATTTCAAAACGCACCTGCATATTTGCATGCTGAATATTTATAAATTAGACAAGATTTCAATACCAATTACCAAAGTGGCTGAAATACTAGCTTTCCCTTCAAGAAGTAGAGAATAAAACATGGTTGTGCGTATTATGAAATTGCCCCTAGTTAAGCCCCTGCCTGAGGCATGTCCATGGAGGCGAAATAGCTCAAATACTGTCAAACTTTACGAGCCAGGCAATACGTATTCCGCTGTCTACCATTCACTTAAGTACCACCCAGCAGGAACGCAACGTTTATTCAAAATTGAACTAACGTTGATTCAACGGCATGACGTTGAATCAATTTAGATTCAATGTTGAAACAATGGTGTGTGCCAGGTGGGATAAATGGCACAGACTTCTTACTCTTTTGCTTAGCAAATGAAATACGACTGGTCAACACGGTGCAAGTATAATGATTGTGGTTTGCTTTAATATCACGTAAAGCTGATAGTTATCATATGATCCTACTGTTGTTTAGTGGGTAAACTCATGTTATTAAGGACGTTGTATGAGCTCATGTTACTGGTACATGTCACCAGGCTGAGCCGATTCTGCAAGTTGAAAGACTGAGTCAAATTTTCTGTGTCTCAATTACCTCGGCTGAAATGTAAATTTTCAACCGTTTTTGTCCATATAATCCTGTTTTCTTGATATCTGGGCAGGCATGGTATCTGGCCACATTTACGCCCATAATATTCATGAAAGAGCCACCTGTTGTAGTTGAAAAGAAAGGGGACTATCAGTATTTAGTCGTTTTTTTTTTTTTTCACCAATATACTCCTAAAGTAAGAAAGTAACAGATCTCAAAATAACACGAAAATAAGAATTTGTGAACTGACTAGCAAAGTAAAGAGCAATAATCGTTTTTCATTATTATTATTATTATAATCATTATTATTATTGTTATTATTATGATTATTATAATTATTATTGCTTTTGCTTTCAAAGGACTTATACATGGAACAGACGTTTTCCTGTTCGAAAACACCCTTTCTTATGGCGTGAGTCATATATTATCTTGACTTCGTTATTAGGCGGGCTGTAAGCCCGTCTATAGCTACGGTTGCCAAAACGATTTTGCGGAGGTCTTAACATATCTCTGTTTTTGTAAGCCTACGCTACGCGCTCTACATTTTGAAACAGAGAAAATAGTTCTGACATTTCTGTATAGTTTCGAAAATTCAGCCCATTGAAAGGCAGAATGATTCGTCATTATCTATGTTGATTTATTCAAATTGAAACTAAAAAAAGCTTCAGTTTAAGACTTTTAAAAATCAATGTTTATCCCAGCGATCAACGCGTATAAATACATTACGTAAATTATTATACAAGTTGGCTTCTTTAAAAAAGAATCAAAAGCAAAGACCTGCTGTGCTATGCAAAGCATAGTTGAAGCCGACTGATTGTACTGACGTGTCATTAAGGATGAGATTACTAGGTTGTGGCCACTAGGCAGTGTTGTTATGACTTTCATCTTGTATGACTAATCTAACTGAACTAGAAAAAGACAGCAGTCATCATTTTATATCTTACAGATGACTGCAATTAAAAGTGATCTTTTGCAGATGGATGCAATGGATATTTAGTCTTTTTGCAGAGTGACTACAGTCAGCATTTAAGCAGTTTAGACAGACCACGGTCGCTCTTTTATCGTTAGGAGTCAGCGAAGAGTCTTTCGTGGTCCACCAGGAGTATTCCATTACGCCAAATGCAGTAAAAAGCTTGCCTAATGGCATTTCCTGGTTAATTTGAAACAAGTGAAGAAAACCGCATTCATGCAGTCAAGACAGCTTAAATTTTTGCACTAAATGCCAACAAAGCACTTCATAACTATTGCTGTACTGCTGTTTATAGAACCTTTGTTCTTTGCTTAACAATTGTGATTTCTGGTATTCAATAAAATAATCTAAATATTTGACAAAGCCCTACTGTTTTCTAGGATTTTATCTAAATTTCATCCCGAAAAGCTAGCTGATGGAATGGTGTGCCTCTGTCATCTCCCATTATATGTCTGTGCGTTAACTTTTTCAAAACGCCTCCTCTAAATCATTTGAATAAAATGCCCGCCTTTCAGTACTTTCAGTACTTTGATTTTTTCAATTTAATATTGATTGGAGTTTCTTACTCTTTATATGAGCCGCGACACGAGAAAACCAACAATGTGGTTGTGCGCCCAGCGCAGACTCAGATCAGCCTGGGCATCTGCCCAGTTTGATCAAACTCTTTGCTAAGAGTTTAAAGGGTAGCCAAGGGACTGAGTAACCTTCATGCGGACAGCGAAGACTCTGATCAGACTGGACGGATGCCCAGGCTGATCTGAGTCTGCACTGGACGCACATCCACATTGTTGGTTTTCTCGTGTCGCGGCTCATATTATCTTGTGTCTGTGTTAACCTTATTTTAATTGCAATATGCATCATACTAAAACTTCGATTCATCCCAATTTCTACTCGTACAGATAATAAGAAAAACATAATTGTAATCCCTCTTTTCTTCGACTTCGAATTTCGTGAGCAAGTGTATATAGTTCTGACTACTTGCTTAGTTTTAACAAAAAAAAAGTAAACTGCACTTAACAAAAACGAGAAACGTTACATCAACATTCAAATCATTTCTTTCCAGAAACACTTCATTCAAATTACAAAGAGTAACCTAAGCTGAAAACATGCCTGATATTCTCTACAAATACCAACAGATGCAGATACAATACCAAATACCCTAATGTGCTTAAGTATTGGGACACCTAAAATAATAAATTTTCCATTTGTCCCAAATGGAAAATAAATCATTTATAGGTGTCCCAATATATACACACATTATGGTAGTTTTAAGCTTTTTTAGATGCATTTACTTTGCATCCCATGATGTCTATAATTTCAAGTGTGCATGTATGTAACGTTTCTTTGCTGTTCAATACTATACCGTATAATGGAAAATTTTCGCGTCGCCAAGTTTTCGCTGATTTGTCCCTAATACATGAGGATAAAATTTCGCAGTTTTTAATATTCGCGGTTGCGAATATCCACGAAAATAAAAAAATGAGTTTGTCCTGTAAAATACCGGCTTGACTGAAAAATCAAGGAGAGAGAAACGTAAAGAAAATGTATTCACTTTGTTATGAACACATTTGTTTAGATAGAATCGGCTCCTTTCGGGTTTGGTTTAAACATATTTTATTCATTTTAGAAAATGTAGCATACATACATATATAGTATACAATACAGGCTTGGGATTAGAACGAAAGCTGGACGCTTATAGAGTTCTTCTCCCTCCTTCTGGGTTTGGGAGGATACCCATTCTTTTTTCACACACAAAAACGTAAGATAGACATTTGTACAAATCAATGTTTTGTACACAGAAACAGTCAGCTAAAATATGCGAGCAATGATAGAGTGGCTATTGTTTAGGATAAAAGTAAACAAAACTTAGTCTATTAAAAGTAATTCGATTGTACTTGCATAATCAGCTACAAGTGACGTTAATCAAGCGAAAAAATGCGACAGCCTGACAAAATTGTAATTACCCTCTCATTACCAGCTAAAATAACTGTGCCGAAAATAATAGCGTATATATAGCCGTTATTCCTGGATTTACCTACTGGTGTGACTCAACGTAAAATATCTACCGGTCAAAGACCTGGGTGCGCCATTCTACTGGCGGGATCTACAGAAACAGAATAGCTACTTTAAGGTTTTGTGGGATGCTTTGAATACCGTAAATCATATGTTTGGACGATTCAAATTTCTTATTACTATTTTTTTTTTACAAACTTGGAAAATATTTCGCGGACTTTAATTTTCGCGGATCGCTACCGACCGCGAAATTCCGCGAAAATTAGGCGACGCGAAAATTTCCCATTATACGGTATATAAGGATTTTCGTGGAGATAATAAAACCGTAGCAAACCTACCTGGACCGAAGACACCATCTCCATTCTTGAAACCGACAGCTTCACAAAGTTTTTGTACTATCGCCTTCTCCATCAACACGAAAACTGGAGCCACTTCAAAGGTATGCCTGAAGCAGAACAATCTAGTTGAATGGATACACTTTCAGGGGAAGCAACTTTACTGCTTTGGGGCCGTATTCATAAAGCCACTTAAGTCGTTGCTATGCGGTTGCTAAGGCTAAACATCTATAAAGGAGATTCTCTACAACTATGAAATTTGGTCTGGAGGAACAGTCTTTGTAAGACTGTTCCTCCAGAGCAAATTTCATATTTGTAGGGAATCTCCTTCAATAAAATTTAGCCTTAGCAACAGCATAGCAACCACTTAAGTCGTTTCATGAATACGGCCCCTGGTCAGACGAAGAAATTTTAAAGCTACTTTAAGTGTCAACGGGTACGTGCAATAAATCTAACATTCAAATTATCGATGTCAACATAATTGTACATATTTCTCAAGTACATGGAAATGCTTTAAGCCAATGAAATGGATTTAATCGCAGTAACCATATGGACAAGGGACAGATCGTGACTGCGAACAGGAAAGAGTCTGATAAGACACAATATACAGTACAAAAATTCCTCGTTTGTGATAAGTAATGACTGTACAGTCACTAAAAATACTTACAGGTTTGTATTGAGGGCTTCTGTCAACCAAGCACCTGCTAGTCCATAGGCATTGAGCCCACTGTATAGTTGGTTATAAAAGCGGGAAGAGCCTAAAAAGAGACAACTATATTATCAATTTGAACTGACTCGGCATGTTTTTCCGCAAATACCCTCAAGATTCATTATTAAATGACTGGGCCCATAACCCTATCATAAATCACTGGGTATGAAGAGATGGCGAAACCTCCTTCTCCTGAAAAACACACACGCTCTATACCTTAATTCAATAGTTCCTAGGTTTGCATTTGGATGTTATTTTGCGTATAACATTGCATGAAACATGCAAAATAGACTGGAAAGCAAAACATGTTCATTATTTCTTTATTGCATTTTGTACACAAACGAAGTTCACATTTGGGGCTGGGAATTCTTTTTAGCAATCAATTGATTCTCTATGTATGCATATTGTAGTTTTACCTATTTTGTTGCTACGCAAATTAGCTGAAACTTCGAAGTATGACCAAGTTCCTTCTTTCGAAAATGTTCTCTGCTCTTGAAGGCACTCTATAAGATTGTAATTTATCGGACACTGAGCTAAACTAAGGCAGGCTACACAACTAGTCACAGGCAATTTTACACCCCTTCGTAAGGTACCTCTTAAACGTGGATCCATACTTCCCCGATGTTGGGCAGATTGACTGACGATTGGATATATAGAGACAACTGAATGGTAAGCCTATATCTTCTACGTCCTGAATGGTAAATATATTTGCCAGTGCAACCGAGTCTTACCATAGACTTAACCCAAAGGCGTTTACTGATACTCACCTGTTTTTACGCTGTAAAAAATCACAGTCTTGCAAAGTTCTAATAGTGAGTAGTGATCCTTCACTTTTTCCCCTACACGTAAATCCAGTTTTGTCTGTATAAAGATATAGAAGTAGGTCATATAAACTCATAAATAAGAATAAATATAAGAAGCGTACGTATTATTTGTGCATACGAACGACGGTAAGCATCTCAGAAACTTACTAACGGTTAATACAGTCACCCAGGTTTTACCTATTAATAATAAGCATTCCAGGATAAAATTTTTCAGCATTATCATTCCTTTACATGCATTAAAATATTTTTCCCTGTCTGTCTATTTTAGTACTTAAAAAGTTTCAGCTCTCCCTAAAGTGTGAAAGCTACGCATTTGGAAATTGGCACAGATGTTGATGTTACAATCATGCTAAAGATGTGCATTCGACTTTTTGAAGAGAAACAATTCAGTTTTGTCAAATTACGCTTTTATTCTAGTAGAGCTTTCAAATTACGTGATTGTAGGCTTTACTGGCTGGTCCATCAGAGAAATGAGCCTCGACTCGACAAAACCAACAAAGTGTTATGTGCGCCTGGCAAAAACTCCGATCAGCCCGGGCATTGACCAGTCTGACCAAGTCTTCCCCGTCCGCAAAGAGCTAGCTTTAACCCCTAGCTACTCTTTAAACGCACAGCGAAGAGAATGACCAGACGGGCTGATCTGTGTCTTCGTTGGCTGCGCATGCCAATTTGTTGGTTTTGTCGCGTCGCGGTTTAAACAGATATGGCGGACGATGTTTAATGCTCCTGTGCATCTGATCATACCGCCGTACATGGTTCCATGTCTGCGTATCTTAATATTTCGTGTTCGTCAATTCTTGTTTTGATTTATGATTTTGGTACTTTGACTACATTATCTCTGCATTGAGCATTACGTGTGTGTGTGTCGGGGGGGGGGGGGGGGGGGGGGGGGGGGGCGCGGTTTGAGCATTACGTGTGTGTGATGGGGGCGGGGGGGGGGCACAGTTTTTGATACACTTCTGATTTAAGTAATTAATCTAATTAATCAAGGTCTTACCTGCAAGTCCTGTGGATGCTCGAAGTTGACAACTTTGGTTTCCCGTCGCGTTCCCTTTTCAAGAGCCTCCTCCATGATGACGTCATGAACATCTTGTAAAAACTGCTTGATAATTTCATCGTCGAATGTGTGACCTAACGAGTAAAAAGACTACATAATATCACAGACACATTCTGATTGTTCGGTTACAAGCCAATGTGGTCGTGCACATCTTTTTCGCTCACATAGCTGAATGAAGTCAGCAATCGGTAGGGCATCTGACTCATAAGTCAGAGGTCCTGGGTTCGAAACCCGGTCTGGCCACATACTTTCGTTTCTCCTTCCGCTGATTCAAGATGGGCAGTTGTCAGTTGCTGGCGAAAGTATGTGCACTTAGTTAGTACTGGTTAACCGCTTAGGAGGTCTAAGCCTGCCCAAGGATAGTGTGGTTAGGTTAACCGACCGTCCCGACATGGCCATAGTTGTTTACCGTGGACGTTAAGCAACATATCAATCAATCAATCAATGCATTTGAGCCGCGACGCGACAAAACCAACAATGTGGTTGTGCGCCCAGCCCAGACTCAGATCAGCCTGGGCATCCGCCCAGTCTGATCAGAGTCTTCACTGTCCGCATGGAGGTAGCCTAGACCCTTAGCTACCTTCTGAGCACTTAATGAATAGTCTGATCAAACTAGGCGGATGCCGAGACTGATCTGAGTCTGCGACGGGCGCACAACCACATTGTTGGTTTTCTCGTGTCGCGGCTCATTTGTTCAAAGCATCTTTAGCATAACGAAATTCGTTAAGCCTCCCAATTTACATAAAATGAAGTGTCGACTGCGGTATGCAAACTTGACAACGTACATGACCAAGAAACATTGCTCTTCTTTTATCTTTCTCTACATCCCGTGCAGCTCGGCAGTCTGATGAATTGAATTGAAGTATATAGTTTTTGGTTTATTGGTCTGTTATTTTTAAATATGCATGTAAAAAGAAAAACGTTAATACAACTCAGGGCATGCGGGACGTCAAAGCAGCGTTGATCAGCGTTGATTCAACATCACGATGTTGGATCGGTGTTGGATTGACATTGTTTTGTCTGTGCGTGCCTACTGGGTAAGAATTTTTTTTTTTTTTTCAAAGAACGTGTTATATTGTTTTCTGCTATTGCAAGCATGGCAAGATGAGATACAGACTTGAATAAGTCAGTTGACTTTCTTCAGAATCCCGTTTTGTATTTGAAAATGAATAGGTGGTGTCTCATTTTTTTCCTGAAAATTTCTGTAATAAGAAAAGTGAATACATTCTCTTGTAGCCTCATACCAATAATTTATAAACTGACGTAAATAAAAAAAAATAAACTGCATCCTATCATTATCGACATTTCCGACCAATCATGATCATGCCTCTTGCCTCTTTTTATCGCCCTTTACATCCCTACCGGGGGTGTGTGGTGGTGGGGGAGAGTGTGTGTAGGGGTGGGGTAGGGGGGTGAGGGGGGGGGGGGGCTAACTTGACCTGACATACGTGCAGCCGAGATATTGAAATATTTAATACCCACCCTATAAATGTATACTGGCTGTACAAAAAGCTTACCTGCTTAAGAAAACGTATGCTTCAGCTGACAAGCCTTAATGTGTTATGGGTTTATCGACTTCCCAGCGGGCACATAATGTCAAAATGACGTCGCACCGACTTCCTTGCGACGTCCTTACGTCGCATCGACGTCAGTTCGACGTCATTTCAATGCCATGTGCCTGCTGGGTTATGTTGCACATTTTAGAATGTGATAAAGATCCTCATTCAAGTAGGGGAGAAATTTGTACAATGTATTATCTAATTTTATATATAACTAATGGCTTTCCCAGCACTATAAATGAGCCACGACACGAGAAAACCAACAAAGTGGTCGTGTGTCCTGTGCAGATTCAGATCAGCCTAGGCTGCCGCCCAGTTTGATCAGACTCTTTGTTTAGTGCTCAAAGAGTAGCTAAAGGTCTAAGCTACCTCCATGCGGACAGCGAAGACTTTTATCAGACTGTTCGGATGCCCAGGCTGATCTGAGTCTGCGCTGGGCGCACAACCACATTGTTGGTTATCTCACGTCGCGGCTCAAATGTATGAAAGAAAGGAATTTGTTAACCTATTGATGTATAGCCAGCCCGACAAATTGGGACTATTCCAGCGGCACGTCTGTTCCATACCTACTATAGGAAGATACCCCGCGGACATCCCTACTCCCTGACAATAATAGGCCTATCGAAACCTGTCAGTCAAAGTATGCACTTGAATAATTCCGAAAGCACCGCGATACGTGCATTTAGAAGCACCGCTGGAAGGGGGGGGGGGGGTTGTCCGGCCTCCAATATGCACGATATGTATTGTGTTAAATTATCGTTTGCTGGCATTAGAAACCTCGACCTTTGGCTCAGCATAGAAAAATCAATAAAGAACATTTTATTTGGTTATCAGGGATCTAGTGTATTTGCTTATATATCAACAAACAACATAAAAAACTTAACTACACTTACCGTCGTTAAGGTCGTCTATGTCCTTATTTGATTCCATACCAGCCAAAATAAACTATATTAGCCGCGGAAAAAAGTCATGTAAAACGGGTGATAATTTACACGGTGTGTCTTAATACAGGGTCGTGAGTAGCATACAATTAAAATTACCAAACGCGTTATAGGAAAGCCCACTCTTCATTTAGAGTGTATTCACATTCTTTATGTTTCTATGCAGGAAAAAAATACGACCAATGGGGCTAGAATGATTTCGTAAGGCTAACAAAAAATAGGACGGTATGCGTTGCATCGTAAGAAAGTCTGTCTTTGGGTATTTACCGTAAATTCTTAAAATTCGGGCACTTAAATATTTACCATAATTGTTCTAAAAATAAAACAGTTAGGTTATTAATGGAGAAAAAATGCAGAAGGAAATCAGGGTCAAATAGTGACTATCCTGCTCCTTTGAGAGCAGTCTAATCTGGGTCTGATTTATCAGTCCCAATACTTTAAATTTACGAAAATTTGGACACATATCGTCATCTCGTCGATTCAACGTCGATTTCATGTTTAAATGTCATGTGCCTACTTGGCAATTTAGATATTCCTGAAGACCCGTTTTGTCAGGACACAACCCGTATTCAATATCTTTTGGGCTTGACCTTATCAACAAAGTCCTATATATTTAACCCAGTTGATGAAGTCATGTAAGCCTGAGGTCGAAATAGCTGCCGACCGAGAATTCGGCCGTAAGCATTGACGATAAATGATACTACTGTTAATGACTGTAGACCGAGCTGATACTGCTGACACAGTCCCGGATCCAGGGGTCAAGCTTTGGGGCTCTGGCCCCACCATCTGGGCCTCTGTGGTATGTATGTGTAGGCCTCCAGATAATTAGGTGTATCTGATGACAGTTTGGGATGATTTATCCATGTAGTTAGATTGAAATATGTAATGTGAGATCTCATTAGAATCGCCTCGGCGAGGCAATTCTTATGAGATGTTACAACATATATTTCAGGACAAAAATACATTATCATAAATCTCAGCAAATTTGTCCCTAATCATGCCATATTTTCAAGCCCCCTTCCCTCTCCCCTTACACACAAATACCTCGGCACCTCCCAGCACCACCAGTTATCAAGAGCCCCACCAATACGTGGTGGTCTGGATCCGGGTCTGTGACGACTGTCTCAATCACTTTTGCTTGTATGGTAAGACACGTGTTTGGTTGACAGCGCAGATAGAGAAATATGTGTTGCCCCCGATAGAATCACGGGGGTAATACCAATATCCCTACATGTTCATATATACACTGCTAAAAATATTTAAAGGAACACCTGATATTTATCCATAGACGACACTGCAACGCATCCCCACTTTGAGGTTATATACGTTCGATCGATAAAGACACGGAATTTTCATTTATTTTGCCATATTTCAAAGAGGGGCGAGGTTACTGACTGCACAATTTTTGATCCGATATTTGTTCTGCCCTTGTCCATGCACAGGTTTAAGTAAAACTGGAATTTTGCTAAAAATTTGCAAATTTTCAAAACAGGTAAAAAGTGTAAAAATTTCAACCAAAATCAAAAGAACCCTTTTGTCTATGAAAATGAATGTCTTTCAAGATCATCCTTAATGAGAAGATCCCTTTGAACTGACGTTTATCAGATTTTATAGACTTCAACAAAATTACTCAATTTCAGAAAATAAGAAAATTGCAAAACTTGTACCATGGAAATGAGCAGGGCATCTGTTGTGTTTAAATTTTGATCGTCTTAAACTTAAATTCTTCTTAAAAGTGCTGCAAAAAGATAGAAATTCTTGCTCACTGACGGTCAAATTTATAGGCCGTTAAACTGGGCATATATTGTAGTAACATCTATGGTAAAAAACTTGCTGTTCCTTTAAATATTTTGAGCAGTGTATTTGATGATCCTTGACACTGTGTGTGATTTTGTATACTTCCTTGCATGTCACCTATCTATGTATCACTTATTTTTTGTAGGATGTGCATTTTATATAATCGCAATTTATGGTCGAGAATCTAACCTTTATATTTTTCTTATTATTATAAGAAGCCCCGGTAGCCCCGTAGGTTAAGTGCTGGCCTGCTTATCTATCGATCTTAGGTTCGATCTCCGCTGATGGCGGAAGTCCGTTTAATCGTAAACAGAGTTCCATTACATACAGTCTTTCATTATCACCCTCCCATCGACCTGATATGACTGAAATACTGTTGAAAAAGACGTAAAATCACAAGTCATCCATGCATTCATCATATTATTATTAAACATAGCATATTATTTATTTTATTAACATTAATCTGAAAATATAGAAAATAATTATCTTAGTGTAAAGTTGTCTTTTTTTATTGTATTTTATTTTTTTATTTATTTATTTATTTATTCATTTTATTTATTTATTTCTTAACATGTATAACCGCGTCTAAGAAAACATAGATGCCGATTTGATTTGCTCCTTTCACTTTGTTCTTTTTTCATGCCCCCGAAGGAACTTCGGGTGGCTTATTAAAATCGCACCATGCGTCCGTCCATCCGTCAGTCAGTCCGTCCGTCCGTTACAAATCGTGTCTCAGCAATAACTTTAAGACTACCGAAGCAAATTTGATGAAACTTCACAGAAAGATAAAGCATAATGTGAAGGTGTGTCGCGCGCAAGACTTAGGTCCCTATGCCCAAGGTCAATGCCACAATTGGGTCAAAAGTCGAATTGTGTCTCAAAATCATGTCTCAGCGATTATTTTAAAACTACCGAAGCAAATTTGATGAAACTTCACGGAAAGATAAAGTATAATGAGAAGGTGTGTCGCGCACAAGACTTAGGTCCCTACGCCCAAGGTCAAGGCCACAGTTGGGTCGAGAGCCAAATTGTATCTCAGAATTGGGTCTCAGCGATTACTAATAGACTACTGAAGCAAATTTAATGAAACTTCACAGAAGGATGAAACATAATGAGAAGGTGTGTTACACATAAAATTTGGATTGCCAGGTTCAAGGTCAGGGTCACAGTTAGGGGTCAAAGGTCAAATCTCGCCTCTGTGATAATTTAAAACCTGCTGAAGCGAATGTCATCAAACATCACAGAAAGGTAAACCATAATGAGAAGGTATGTTACACACAATAGTTATGATTCCAAATCCAAGGTCAAGGTCACAATCTGGGGTCAGAGGTCAAATCATGTCTCGGCAATTACTCAGAAAAGTACCAAAGCAAACTTTAAAGAAAGATAAAGCCTAATGAGAAGATTTGCCATGCACAAGACATAGGTTCCCACACCCAAGGTCAAGGTCATAGCCAGAGGTCAAAGGTCAAGTCATTTATCCTCAATTACCTAAAAACTACTGAAACAAACTTCATTAAACTTCATGAAAACGTATAAAACAATGAGCGAATATGTCAGAAACAAATTACAGTTCTGTTGCTCAAAGTCAGGATCACAGTCAGGGCTCAGAGGTCAAATCATGTCTCTGAGCTGACTCAAAACTGCTGAAGCGAATTTCATCAAGTTTCACTGAAAGGTAAAGCACGGTAAATTGGTAATGTAAAGAAAACTAAAGTATATTGATAAGTTATGTAAGATGCAACATTTAGGTCCCCACACCCAATGTCAAGGACACAACACAGTTTGGTTGGTGGTTGAATTAAGTCCCCTTGAATCCTCTTAAACTTCCAAAGTGCATTTAAACGTTACAGAAAAGTAAAACAAAATGAGAATATATATCATGTTGTGTTTTGTGATTGTGACCTTAATTGGGTATCTTCATCAATAGCGTAGCTGCCTATATGCAAAGACACAGGTGCGTATTGAAATTTTGGCAACTGACAACATTTAAACACGCACCTCCGTATTTGCATTCTTGAATATAGTTCATTGGGCAAACTTTCAATACAAACTCCAGCTGACACAACAGTATGAAACATTTAAGGCTTTCCACCCCTTGGTTTTCTCTCCCAAAGTATAAAAACCTGATTGTGCATACCATATAGTCGCCTCTAGCTACGCCCCTGTTCATCTCTTTTGGCTGGAATGTGCATTTGTAAATATGACGTTCTTTAGTGACTTCGTCTTTACTTTTTCTATCTTGTACTAAAACTGTTCCTTCCCCATTTCTCATAGCACTGCAAACTTTATGTATATGTCACTGAACGTCATTTCGTTTTCGACTTCTCACATAAAGTCGGGCATTAACAGATAAGGACAAACTCTAGATAAATATACTTTTATTCATTGTTTTCATCTGCAAACATACTTTCTGCCACAGAATTACACCATCCTCGCCACTCGCAGCCAATCATTCGTTAACTAGACAACTCAGAATGAGGCTCTGACAAGAAGAGTGTTCGACAAGTACACACATTTCGAACAACAAACCACCAACACAAAATAGAAATTGTCTTGATGGTGAGAACAAATACTTTGTCACCATTCCGAAACTAAGTGTATTGGATCAATCTTCCTGCCATATGGTACAAGAAAGAAATCTTGTAAAATACTGTCAGTTTATATCACAAAATTACTCCTCTACATTGCAATGTAAAAATCGTGTACTTACAACATACATTCATAGAGGGAATTAAGTCATAACCACACCGCAAATAAAAATAAAAACCAACTCACCATTCATACAAATGAAATGAAATAACTGCGGTCAAATGAAAATATTCCAGTACACGTCACCAGAAACTACTTGAAGAAAGTCTGCCTAACGGTCTATAACCAACGTTTCAATTCGAAAAACAAGCCATTACGTTTGGCTGCTTGAGCCATCTGTAGAGACTTTTCATGTCTATCCACGTGAGTCATACTACCACAAAAGACAGACTAGCTCAAATCTATCTGTGCTATACCAGATTCCCATATCAAAAGCTATATATTTACAAATAACGACCAATGAGTGACAGCATACGATACATAGTATTAACATAGACATGATGGTACCTTATACATAACGACATAATGATACATGAAGATCATAGGAAAATAACACATTAACATATGCTCATGATTCATAAACAAAATCACGTGTAACACAAAGCATCACGTTTATACAAGGCAAATTACAAAAATTATATGACGATCATTTATAATGGAAAACATAAAAATATAAATGGACGGAATAGATAGGGCAAAATTGGAAAAGGGCATCTACCATTAACGCCATGATTTCTCTATTATATTATTATAACTGATCTTATTTGCCATGATTTATTTAACTATTAACACAAATTCAAGTCAATTAATTTGCCATGATAATTGCCAAGATTTTGTGTATTGTGATGTTACTGCCATGATTTATTTATCTATATCATCTATCTTGTGCCATAATTCGATGTTAGTGGACAAACTCCGCAGAATTCATGTCAATAGCCATGATTATTGTTGCCACGAATTCTCGCATTGCCATGACACATAGTTTATATAATGTGATGTAGTTAAACTATAAAACAGAGATGGCATCTACCAATTTCGCCATGATTTCAATTAAAATGTCATATTCGAACCTATCTGCAACACAGTAACATGATTAAAACAAAGGTATTTCATCGTTCATACACATACACACACTAATGATGATATAGCTTAGAATGCTTCCTAAGCTTGAGCACAAACGTACATAAACAATTAAAAATCTGCAAAATTTTAAGCTTTCAGTCACAGACTGAGGGTTTCCTCTTAGAATAACTAAGCATGTACCGGTCATGTAATGTGAAAAGTGGTAGGCGAAAATTAAAATCCAAAACGGAGTAATGAACAGCACGGGTTCAGATGAAGTCGACATGATGAGTAATTCAGATTTGCACTAGTAGTAAGTGTTTTTATTTTGTTGTTATGTTGCAAGCGTACAAACGAATCACAGTTAAACACTTAGAATGGATTTGAACAAATGGAGATACAAATGATTATGTGAAAGCAATTGCACGATATCCCTTTGACAGTTTACACATAAAGCTAGCTAAAGCAGACTTCTCCAACTTCCAAGCCAAACTGTTGGTTTTCTGTGCCTACATCATACAATAGGATATCCAGTATGGGTAATACTTCCGTTCTTTTTGTTGTTATTGTGTAACGAGATTCTCCCCATTGGTTATTCATCTGGAATGAAAGTAAAGAAGATTCTGAAAGACTTAAATCAGATCACCTTGCAAATCCAGCGCACAGTTACCAAAGGTTTTGCTCATATTATATAAAGTATTTCTTAAGCATCATAGATTATTGATTCTGATGTATAGGGTGATTTGAAACTTCGCCTTTTACATACGCTATGTAGACTCTTGAGGCCGAGAATACCCAAAGGAAGGCATCTATAAGGTACTAAATTTGCACACTTAATTTATATTGGTTCACCTCCATATTTCTACCATTTTTACAAAAGCAACTTTTGTGACATTTTTTTTTTTGCCGGGCCGCGTAGCGCAATCGGTAGGGCACCTGACTCATAAGTCAGAGGTCCTGGGTTCGAAACCCGGCCTGGCCACATACTTTCGTTTCTCCTTCCGCTGATTCAAGAAGGGTAGTTGTCAGTTACTGGCGAAAGTATGTGCACTTAGTACTGGTTAACCGCTTAGGAGGTCTAAGCCTGCCCAGGAATAGTGTGGTTAGGTTAACTGACCGTCCCGACATGACCATAGTTGTTTACCGTGGACGTTAAGCAATAAATCAATCAATCAATTTGTGACATTTTTACAAAAGTAACCTTTGGTACGACAGATTTGCTCAAAGAGCAGATAAAACAGTTCCTTTGATTGAGGAAACTTATTGAGAAAAAAATGCGAAAATAAAAATGGCAGAGTTATTTCCTCCGAAAATGTACCCTTGTCGCCTAAAGTCGGCGTTGCTTAATTGTTAACAAATATGTTAGTTTGTTGTTTGTTTATCCGATTCAATGCCAAGCAGCAATTTCATCTAAAGTTCTGAAAGAAAATGCAAACAGCTTACTCAGTACCAACTTAGCTTCTAAATTATTGGTGATTATACTTTGATAACAAACAATCTACTCTAGACAATGCTCAGACCCTATGTCTACAATACAGATCTGGGAGAGTCTTAGTCTGGTTATACAGAAAATATGTGTTACAGTAGGAATTATAGTATACGGCTCTTCTATTTCATATATTCCAATAGAAATTTAAAGCATAATACAAATTTGGTACGACACAGGCTCCTTTCTGAATTTAACTTCTTCATTTTCGCCGATTTTACACTTTTGGTAACGCTAAGGGAAGAGCAGCTCACAGACAGCAACCTTACCCAACCCCACACAAACTTCCAACACACAGTACAGAAAAAAAGACTTGGATTTGAATATAGTGTAAAAGCACTTTTCTCAGCAAGACTAAAGGTCGACAATAAAGATTCTTATACTGTATCCAATAGAAGGTACACAGGGGTAAGCAACGAACAAGTGCGAACGAAATACCATGATTTACCCAGTGTCATTTATATATTCCTGTCACCTATATGTTCTTTCAAAAATATTTAGTTCAAATGTAAAAACAGTAACCAATTAATGTTCACTGACTTAACGTCGTATATCTAATAAAACAAACGACGTTGCAAGGGCAGTGACATGAGTGTCTGTCAATACTTGGTGTCACCAGAAAGGCATTGACATTAACGTGAGCCCCAATATTTTATATTATACTTACATCACAGCCTTCTGATTTCTCTATTCTTGTGAGGAGTTTATATCTAGTTGACGATGTGTCTATATATACTTCTGGTTCGTCAGATGGATACATCATTGCGCCATATGTCTTCATATTTAGACAGCGGAATGTAATGGTCTGTTGAGCACGATTACTCTTGGCTCTCAACGCCTTCATCTGATTACCTTTCACTTTGTATTCAAACTGAAAAATATCTCCACGAGGTAATAGTGATGCAAAATCTGTATTTAAAGGTATAAGAGCCAAGATCTCTCGCCGAGCAGGCACATGACGCCGTAACGGCGTCAGTACAACGTCCTTTCGACGTCATGTGCCCTCTAGGCGGGAATGAAAGTAAGATCAATCGATACGCCTGGTTCACGATGCTATCAAATAGCAGTGCGATGAGTATTTTTAAAAAATTTCAGTGTCTTTTATTCGAGAGCTAATAAATCTTGTAAACAGTTATTTGTTCACCTGGATGATTTGGCATTCGAATTCTCCATCTCAGTGAATGCCCCCCTTCCAAAGCCTCTTTTAACTGATACTTGGTTTTATCTCGATAATAAGTTTTAAATGACAAGAGCCAAAGTTAGAAATATTGAATCAGGTATGTGTTTTCATTTGTCTTCGCTTAAAAGCTGCATGTCAAGCAATAATCAACTGACGAACAGTCTGTTATAGTCCTTAATGACATTACAAGCTAAGATGAACATGATGGTTTGGGAAAGAGCTGCGGACTCGGCTTATCACTTGTAATTTATCATTTGTTGGGATGTCTTTGTTAATCTTTCCCTTTGATGTTGGGGATAGGGTTTGGGATCTGAGTCAGTCAGTTCCTGAAGTGTAGTTACTCTTTAAATTTGTTTGACCTGACTAAATTAAGAAACATCAAGCGCACCCAAAAATGCCCTTGTTAAATGTAAATGAAGCATCTGTTGTTTTATCTAATTTGTAAATCAAATAGCTGATAACTTCGACTGCGTGTCTATGAATCTGTTTCGCCTCATTAAATTTGCCAACGCCATGAGATACAAAAGTAGCATGACCTACATATTTTACAGTAAACAGGTTATTTTTGAATGTACCACATTTACCACATTTTAAGTATAAAAAACCATGCCTTATGATTATAATGAAGGAAAGAGTTGTTTCAGCAAAATACTAATGCAATAAAACCTTTAGGAACCAAAATGAGAAATAAAATCTTAAAAAATATACATTTTAGCGAAAGAATGCAAAATGAATTTATGACTTGCTTCCAGTTTGCTGCTGTGAATAGACCGGTATATTCACGTAGCTTGAATGTCTGTTGTTATGGCAGGTGTTGGAACACAGTACTTAGCGCAACAATATCTGGCATTTTCATTTCAATGCTAATTCCACAGTATAGAGTCATCTCTCCATAACGCTAAGTCGAAATTTATCTCAAACTACTGATATCTCAAAGTACATGTTTTGGTCCAAGAAAATTTACTTTGAGATGTCAGTTGTTTGGGATAACACAGCTGAAATATAAAGAAAGATAGAAATTGTATCCAAAAGTTTGCTTTGACATAAAATGGTACCCTGAGACATCAGTGTTTAAGATAAGGAGAGTCAACTGTATAGTCTTACCTCTCTGCTAGAAGCAAATTCATTTGCAAACCAGGCTGATGATCTTTTATTCTTGAACCATTTCTGTTCTTTAAACTGGAATAAAGGTAGAAACATGTTTTATTTTGAATTTTTAGTTTAAAGCCACAGTTAAATGGAATGACTGTATCGAAGAATCTATCAGCCTCGAACTTAGACACATACGTAGTACCTACTGGACACACAACGTAGAGTCAACATTGAACCAACGTTGATTAAAGGCTATTTTGTCGATTGTACGTTCTGGGAAGGTACATTCATTTTCACTGCACAAATGCACTGAGTATTCTGAATTATTATTGTTCGTATCCACTAATGGACTCATTGTTCTATCTAGCACATCTCAAGTTCACACAACAAAAGCAGATGCAGGTAATTTCCATAATAAATTTGAATTTGAAAAAAAAACTAATATTAATTAAAGTTTACAAATATATTGCACTATGAACCATGCTATAGTATTAAGAAAAAAGGAAACTGTAGGTATTTTAATCCACTCTTGTTTGCGTTGTACTAACATGTTTTAAGAATTTTCCAGTCTGTTGCGCTGTAAACTGATCCTGAAGACCGAGATTTATTCAAGAAGGCTGATTTTTGGTACGAAAACATATGGCATTATTCGTGGAGCTTAGAGTTTTTAATTTTCACAACTGCTCTGCGCATTGACAGTAGCATTCCGGAAAAAACTTTTATTCCGCTTAATTCGCAAATGCCAAACTGCACGAAATTAAAATTTTTGCAAAAAACATAATCCCTATTTAATTTATACTTACAGAGCCTGATCCAGAAGACACACAACTCTCGGCATGGTCCTCATGGAAGCGACAGTACACTTGGAAGGCATCCTGGATTCCGTTTAGTGGCCCGTTCGGATCGATATAATAGTAGTCTGAAAACAAGGAGATTCCTTATATTTAACAAAAATGTCATACTATGTAAATTTTAAAAATCTGTAATGACATGACACCTTTCCGAAAATTAATGCCATAGAAATGACAGCTATTCGTGCATAACAATATCTGATACTTTTACAGTTTGACAGAGTACATAATGCTACGTACCATTGCGTACTAATTTTTGCAGAGTTACGCGGAATTTCATACTGGAACACAATCACCTATGCAAAGAAATTTGAGAACTCGACTGCTCTATACATCGCCAGTCGTTAAATAATTTTGAGGTGAGTGAATACATTTCTTTAAGTGTGCACTTGTCGGACTTTAAGCCTTGTAGGTCAAAACTAGATATACCGTTTTTCAGTTCCCTGTCTGGATTGGTTATTCTGATATGTTCACAGCTCTCCCCTGGGGCAGCACGTGACCCAGTGGCGCGGCGGATCTGGTTTATGGCCATGCTGATATAGTTCAGGTTCTCTGTCATATCTTCACTCTAATATAAAAACGACTAGATTCATTAGTAAATCATTTTAATTTACACGACAGAATTATTTCAAAGATGGCCATAAGACTATATTTTTATCAATTAATTGAATCATTTTATCTATCACTTCTGTGTCATGAAGCATAATAATAAATTCAAAATGATTTCGAAAAAACAACGCATGGCATCATGCCCCTTTATACTGCTACCGTAATATGTATAGCATAAAACAAGTATAGTATATATTTTCAGTCAAGCTTTTTCTAAACAAATATACTTCAAATGAAGCCAGCTTAGTGATTAAAACCAATGTATCACCGAAAGATATACTGAGAGCAATCAAGTTTTACAACTGAAAATATATCAGTTTGATATTTTCTGCCATAGTTAATAAACGCAATGGAGTAAGCATTAAAACAAAAACAAACTTCTAGAGTCATGTATAGTGATTTAACGTATCCCATGATAAAACTACCAATACTTACGTCGACGGGTTGATCATACTGAAATTAAATATGAAAATTAGAGTGTTAGTTTATACGTAAGCCTAAAACAGAGTTCGGTTTTAAATATGTATGAAACATAGTAGAACAAATAGCATACACTTTCATATTGACATCAGAGCTCTATCTATGCGAAATATTCAAAGATAATGATAAAACATTTTTACTCGTTTCTCAAGATGTCACTGCGTACAATTTTGGTTGAAAATAAGAAAAACTGTTTTAACACTTTCACAAAAAAACCACGTAACTCACACGTAACTCGAAAGCATGAATACAATTTTAATTGTTTCCGCTCTAATATCGGATTTCTCAAAAACCGTTATGTTGTAGAAAGGCAAGTAAAATGATTAGGATATATGTTATCTTATCTTCGATGGATTATTTACTACCACGATTTAAAAATTAACAATGAATAATAACTATCTAGTACCTGATATCCGTTGTAGCCGTAAGGGTCTGGTCCTTTGACTTGAGACTGTGTGGGGTAACCAGGATAGACTGGTGCATAGCTCTAAATAATAGATTAAACGCAAATTAAATGTCTTGCTATCATTATAAAAATGTCCATAGTCGTGAGGATTCTTTCAAACTGTAGTCTGCTGAACGTTCAAATTCAAGTTCAAACGGAAATAAAATCTCTTATTCTAAAGGTCAGGATTTGTTAAAGTATGCTATACGTTAGACTGAAAAATTAATATAACTTTAATTCTCATTTTATGGAAAGAACTGTTTCTTTCAAACTGTTCTTTTTATCAAAGCATGTTGAAAATAGTCGGATACAGATTTAAATAAGTCCTTGGACTTTCTTCTGAATCCCATTTGTATGATTTTTGTATTGTTTGTACTTGTATTTGTTGTACATTATATGATTATTATACAAATAAAATAGTGTTTAAACCAAAAGTGTCTGTTTTAGCTAGATTTTGACAAGTAAAACACTTTATTTATTAGTTTTCAAATTAAGCAGTAATCATTATAAGCAACACATTTTTATGAACCCTGGACGAAACAACGTTGCAAAGTTTAAACAAAATAAAACACAAAAAATACGTGTTTCTGTGTGTTTGCCAATATACACTGAGGCTTATAAAGTTCTCTTACCTGTGGTCCCGGTGGTCCGGGTGGACCAGGCGGCCCTGGAGGTCCCTGCAATTAGTTTAAAGTGAAAATTAAATGAGTGATACCAGGTTCTTTAAAAGATGCAAATGTCAGCTTTAGCTGAATCTTAATATGATGTGTTCAGAAACATAAATTAAATGAATCAAAATAAAATATTAACCCAAAATATTTCAACACAAATGACTTTCCAAAGTTAGTTTGAACATCAAAAATATATGTATGTTATTTAAAAAATTAATACTTCTGTTTTAAATGATTTCAAAAATAATAATAAAATAATAATGACATCACAGTCCCATTTGGCAAACACTTCAAACTGATGCCACGTCAATGTCGAATCAACGTTCCGGCAATGCATTGAGTAAAACAAGTAAAATCCTATGAAATACTTCCTTTGCAATAATCTTTTCAGAAACAATCGTAACTATACCAATTTTAGTGCGACGGAAGCGCGATTCTATATTTAACTTCTTCA
Organism: Ctena decussata; assembly: GCA_963989385.1. NCBI lineage: Eukaryota > Metazoa > Mollusca > Bivalvia > Lucinida > Lucinidae > Ctena > Ctena decussata. The sequence goes on from OZ022504.1 coordinate 57,964,897, forward strand.
GTGTCGCTAAACTCCAAAAGTTTGAAAGAAAAATGTGATGGGCAGGTCTTGGCAGGCAATGTGCAGCCCTCTCCAAACCACACTTACTGACGCATACCGCAAGACACAGCAGCTTCAGACATCAGGTGAGAGACGCCTACCGGAAGGAACAATTATTAGATCGAACTCTTATATAAAAACATTAAGTGAATATAATTACCACAGCTAAATTAAACCTTACGCACGTAACAATGACTAAACGTTGCATCAACCCAGTATAAGCATGTTTGATATGAGTTGTTTCGACAGCACGTGTCTACTATGAATTCAGCAATGATGCACACATGTATAGTCACACCATATTAGCCGCGACGCGAGAAAACCAACAATGTGGTTGTGCGCCCAGCGCAGACTCAGACCAGCCTGGACATCCGCCCAGTCTGACCAGAGTCTCCGCTGTCCGCATAGAGCTAGCTTAGATCCTTAGCTATTCTTTAAGCGCTCAGCAAAGAGCCTAATCGGACTGGACGGATGCCCAGACTGATCTGAGTCTGCGCTGGGCGCCCGACCACATTGTTGGTTTTCTCGTGTCGCGGCTCATATAGAAATTAGCTTCATACTTACCGCTGAGCCATCATTGCCCATGGCTCCTCTTGGTCCCTGAAAGAGACATAGAGAATACCATGTTAACAGTGTCTTTTGATATCAAGTTTATCAGGCGAGACCAGAAACAGCGTAGGAATGGCGAGGCTTGCCGAGCCAGTCCAACGTGTTTCTGGCCGAGCCTGATAAACTTGATGTCAAAAGACACTTACATGTCACTTACACTTGGTGTCAAAGGACACTTACATGGTTTTCTATTTATCATGCATTATGATAAAATACATTTCCTAGTGGAGCCATGTGGTCTGGAGTTTTAAGTCCTAACAAAAGTATATCAGTCATTTGAGGTCGACCACTGGTTGACTGGTGATCAAGAGGAAATAGTCACAAGACTAGATAAGCATTGTGGCCTGGGCCTGACTTGAGCCCACGATAACAAGTCTTGAGTGTTTATTTCTGGAACAACACTATAGTTAAGGTAAATGGGTACGCTTTCGGGAAAAGTAACTTCATCTTTTCAATAGTGTCAATTTTCGTTTTAACAAAAAGTAATATGAAAATTAACTGATTTGTTCGTATTAGTTAAATCATCTGTGTCAAAAGGATGAAAAAACCATCTTTGTTTGTATGTACTTTTCCTAAGAATTTCATGTCTCATATGTTATGTACTATTGCAGCAGTTATCAACATCCCATTTATCCCTTAATGATAATGATAATAATTATAATGTTGGATTTTTTCTAAATTTAGCATGATACAAAGGTTATGATAATTTTGAAAGAGTTAAATTAGTAATATTAATGTAAAGAAAGTATGTTACTACTCCTGTGATCTTAATTGTAGGCGTTTCGGACCTTTGAACTGATGTCAATGAAGAGTTGTTTTCAATGTTTTTCTTTTGTTTCCTGTTTTAATCTAGACATATAGTTTAGGCAGCTAAGTATTTAAAACTGGTCCAAATAAAATGACATGATATATATATCAAATCTATTTCTATTTATGCTCACTAGCTAACTAGTTAGCGTGCCACATTTCGTCTTATGAGACTAATACACAGTAAAAATTCTAAGTATTGGGACAGATAGTTCTGAGCATATAGTACAGTTCCAGGTCAGAAGAACCAGTCTTATCAGAATTTACACTGTTTGTCATTCCATTTGTGTCTTTTGGGAGCATCATTGCATTGTATAATCAAACATTTTTTTAGTAAGATAATTACAATAGCAATGGTTTGTGTTTTAGAATTCTTACGGTAACGTAAACATACAGACACTGACTTACCGACAAGCCTGGAGCACCAACCGGTCCGGGAGGACCATCTTTGCCTGGGATACCTCTTGAGCCAGCACCGCCCTGTACATGAAAAGGCCATTTATAATGTTTAATAGAATGAGCTTGGCAAAGCAGTTTAAGAGGCCCAGATAAGGTGACTATTTGAGGATCACTCAGGGATAACTTCTTATTTCTCAACGAAGACATATGTTGGGGCCCCTCTCAGAATCGTCTAGCCGAGACGGTTCTAATGAAGAGTCACAACATTTATTTAAGGCATATGCAGAATTATTCCCGAGTTATCCCTATTAACCCTTGAAAAATTATATCAAATGCATAATAATAATGTATATTAAAATTACTTTTAATTTCCAAATTTATGATATGTCAAGATTGCTGGAAGTAGGAGAGTTTAAGAAAGTATAAAAAATCTGCTGGAATCGCGGTCCGCAAGTCCCGTAAAATGGCAGACACGCAACGATCATACTTAGTCAGGGTACAATTATATCATGAATTACTATAAGCTCTTTCTTTAATCGACCTTTGACGGGCATTTGCTGAAAAGATTAGGGTTATTGCTAAGTTACCGACTCTACTATTCATAGCAATTAAAGCATACTAGAAGAAACGGCTTTTTCATCTTTTTGGTAAGTCGATCAACTTATGACGACTAAATATTCGTAAATGTATCAGAAGAGTAACAAAGATGTTTTCGCTAAAGATTATATGCACAAGTCTCAAAGTGGCTGCATAATTTAATTTATATTCATTCTTTTGTAAGATTTTTAAAATGAAATACACGAGAGTTAACTTAAAGAGTTCATCTTTTACGCTCTTTTTCTAAGCGATGAAGCAGAGTTTAGTTACCTGTTGTCCTGGTGGTCCGGGTGGTCCTTGGCGACCAGATTCTCCCGACGGTCCCTGACATGAACAAAATAAATGGTTAAAACTAGATACTATGCACAACCTTTAAATGTATATTTTTTCCTTGAAGATTGAAAATAAGCAATCGTTTACTACGTCAAGCGTAAAGTAGAAAAATGCAGAAAAACGGAATTACCCTATTAACCCTAAACAAAGTTTCCTAGAACAAAATTTATTGCTTCTCCATCTTCAAATAAGTCATAACACATTTCCTGACTTATCGAAAACCAAATATCGAAAAGTTCACGAAAGAAACAGCTGAGGTCGTCACCTTAGCGCAAAAAGTCAATACCTCCAAATAAAATATATATAAGTACTTATTGACTTTTTGCGCGAAGGTGACGAGGTGTGTGAAAAGTTGTAGAGTAGCTCATCTTCTAGACTAACAGAACATATATTTGGCCTTGAAAACAATAATAAATATACAATATAAAAATATTGTTTAAACCAAAACAAAAATAAGCAGTGTTCGAACAAATGTTAATAATAAAGAAAATGATATTGTTTTGACAATTATGGAAGGGGAAAACACAATATAATATACATACACGAAAAGAGATATATTCTATTAACAGTAGTCGATATATTGTATTTCAGCTCGAAGAAAGTTTTAACTTTACAATATGAGTTTTTTCCAAATGTTGTACTTACGGGTGGTCCTGGGGGTCCTTGCATGCCTGGAATACCGGGCCATCCCTTATCTCCCTTCTCTCCAGAGACTCCCGATGGACCTTTTTCTCCTTGAGATCCGGGTGGTCCCTGCAATTTATCCAGACCGTTTTACACTAAAGCTCAAGATAACGAGGGTATTGAGAATAAGTATGAAGTTATTTTTCTCAGTTTTCAAGAAAAATATATGTTGTGACCCCTCATTAGAAGCGTCACGGCAAGACAATTCTAATGACGAAACATAAATTATCATTTTGTGGAAAAACAAGAATTCCACGGTTTGCTATGTCGCACCAGCGGTGTGCCTTCACATGAAGAACTCGATGAATATACCAAGTGGTTCTGGAGAAATTGATTTTAATGGTTTTGCTATTTTTAGTAACGGTGACCATCTTGGATTCTCAACCCGCCCAAATTTTATCATTCTGAAGCCCTGCTGTCTGATCATGCTGCATGTGAAATTGGAGAACAATGGATGCAGTGGTTTCAGAGAATAAGTCATTTGAATGGACTTAAAAGCTAGGGTCGACGTAAATTATTCTAGGGTCGACATAAGGTCACTGTGACCTAATTTCGCTACAGATGTTTTTCATTTTGATAATTCTGAATACCAAGGTCCAACTTATGCTTCATACAAAATTTCAGCCAAATATACAAAGTGGTTCTGGAGAAAACTTGATTTTATTGGTTTTGCTATTTTTAGAAACGGCGACCATCTTGGATTCTCAACCCGCCTGAATTTTACCATTCTGAAGCCCTGCAGTCTGGTCATGCTGTATGTGAAATTTCAGAACCATGGATGCAAAGGTTTCAGAGAAAAAGTCATTTGAATGGACTTAAATGCTAGGGTCGACGTAAATTATTCTAGGGTCGACGTAAGGTCACTGTGACCTAATTCCGCTATAGATTGTTTTTTCATTTTAATAATTCTGAATACCAAGGTCCAACTTATGCCTCATACAAAATTTCAGCCAAATATACCAAGTGGATCTGGAGAAAAAGTTGATTTTAATGGTTTTGCTAGTTTTAGTAACGGCAGCCATCGTGGATTCTCGAGCCGCCTGAATTTTACCATTCTGAAGCCCTGCTGTCTGATCATACTGCATGTGAAATTTGAGAACCATGGAACCAGTGGTTTCAGAGAATAAGTCATTTGAATGGATTAAAATGCTAGTGTCGACGTAAATTGTGAACGGAAGGACGGACGGACGGACTGACGGACGGAAAACCGGACGCCTATATCGCACCTTGCTAAAGCAGGTGCGACAATAAGGAAAGATATTTCTGAATTTTCCCTGTTATCCTTTTTTATCTAAAGCACTGATTCAAATAAGGTTGTTTCCTGGACTGTGAATCAAAGATTAAACAGTTGCAATAAGCGCTTTATCGTTTATTTACTTATTTATTTAATCTGATTATCTATGTATTCATTTATTCTTCTTTTGAGTGCTTATCATACTATTAACAACGAAATTATACAATGTTCATCGAACATATAGTTTGAATAGTAAAATAATGTTTTATTGAGCAAATTTTGCAAGTGCAAAATATGTTAAACAAAAAGACACATACAAATATAATTTCCCGTTTGTTTATTTGTGTTTGCATTTCGATTAATGACACGCACCGTAATCGTAATACTTGCTATATGACATCACTGAGCTACGCCACGCATACGTCGGAACATTCAGAACTCATTTCAAATTTGGCATATGGAGTTTTTGTGCAAAGTTTCCTCCCAATGTGTGAAGGTACTCGTTCATCTTTATCATTTGTTTTTTTGTTGTTGTTTTTTGGAACTTTAGTAAAATACATAAAAAACAAGTAGAGTTTATTGTTGCTCTTTTTCTGTTGAGGCTAACAAGGTGACCACCTTCTCTAAACTGTCAACATGTTTTGTCTTAAATTTAATGCTATTACACAGTGTATCTATTCTTTTCTGATTTGGTGTTATTGGTGGGATGGTGCATTTGTATCAGTTCCTTGGTATTGTTAACCCATTTATGCCAAGTGAAGTGTTCTATCATTATCAAATGTATGATTTTAATTGTCAATAAAGAAATTAAAGAGGAATACCCATTTTTCTTATGTAAATACTTGTAGACCCTGATCAGGCGCCGCGTTTTGCGGCGTCTCATTTGGGTCTACATTGTCTGCCAATTTCCTTTAAATGGGATACGAGGTACAAATGGAGTTTACGTGGATCCAATATGGTCTATAGAGCGAATGCAAAACCTCATATCAGCCTTTGCGTCTTGACAAACTAACTATTCATCACGTAATACTTACTGAAATGCCTTGGGCTCCTGGAGCACCCATAGGCCCATGGTCTCCTCGCTCTCCCTGAAATAAATAGATTTTTAGTGTTTGACTGAGTCATTATTAACTGACCGGATATATGTACTTATCATGAAAAAGAACAATAAAGATTTAAAAACTGTAAAATTTCTAATGATGGAAAAGATAAGTTTTTAGCAAACAGTGCAGACCCAGATCAGACTGCTCGTAGGAGCAGGTCCGTGTAGGGTCTGAAGTGCATCTTTTAGACACATTACTGTGTTGTAAAACCAAAGTGTACCAGTTTAGAACGATTACGGTAATCATTTTAAGTGTCCTTATCACTTTTATTTGTATGACAAGGCATTGAACGTCTGGATCAGTTCCTTCATTTGTTATAAATATAATATTATAGAATACATTATAATATAATATAGTATATTATGCATGCTGGCATCTAAAAAGTCTTACATCGCGGCCAATAGTGGGCTTGATACATGCAAATGATGCAAGATTAATAAAATATACTTTAGAATATGTGTTATACACTTAGTTTTAAGATATAGTTCTTTATGTTCATTTAAAGTTTTAGTGTTATATTACATTATGAATAACAAAAACAAATATAATTTTATCACCTAATTTAAACAAGCTTTCCTGATTTTATTTTCTTATCGAATAGCAATGATTGCGTAGGTAAACAGTCTACTCACTCTTTCACCCCTTTCTCCTTGTTGGCCGGTAGGTCCTGTGGCACCTGGGGGTCCCTAGAATTATGAACAATTATCTTTTTCAAAGCCTGTCAGAGCATTGCATAAATTCAAAGTAATCCAAAAACAAGATAACTTTACCTTAATCGCAAAAAAGACTTTGTTTGCAACATTGTTAAACACATATAAATAGGCAATATAAGTGTGCAGGGTTGCCACCCATCCCGTACGTCGAATGTTTTGGCTTTTCCTCGACTTTACCCTGGTGTTTTTCACTTTTCCATATCCTTTGACGGGTTCAAAGATGCTAAAGGTATCACTTGAATGTTGGAAGTTACTCTTAAAGCATACAATTTTTCTAGCCCCTGGGAGTAAATTTGTCCTTTAGTTGGAGTAAGTGTTTTCCTTTTAATTAAGAGTTACACCAAGTTAGGAGAGAGATACCTAATTTTGAGCACTGAGGTAAAAATCAGATCGTATTAAATCTTTCAAACTTCTTTTTTTTAGCAGCTGGGAGCTAATTCTTTCCTTAAGAGGAATCAAGTTCTTTATTTACAGAGTAACGCCTTGTTAGGGGGAGATATATTCTTTTGTGAATGAATTTTCTTGCACACTAGATAAGGATATCCGCGTGTTTCCCCTGCACATACAAATCGTATCTCACCCATGTTATCTCACCCAGGACTGGATAAAAATCACGAGCATTCAATGCATTGGTTGTATAGGAGTTCACGTACCTACGTCGTCAAGTGACGTTGGTTTTTTCAGACGATGACGTCATTAAGACGGCAAACATGACGTCAGTTTATGCACGCCAGACGTTGACGAAAAGAACCGAATGGTGGTTGTTGAAAGCGGCGCCTTCTTTCAAACTCAATTGGAAACCTCTCAAGTACTACAATTGCGCTTCTAACAAGTTCTAAAGTTAAACAATACGTGATGTGCAAGAAAAAGCATCTATCATGGGTGTGAGGTGCAGATAGTAAAATCCGTCACTCAGGATCACTGTTCGGCATCACTCGGCTTCGGCAAGCCCCGTGATGCCGATTAGTGTCCCTCGTGACGGATTTTTCTATCCACACCTCATAGCTATGAAAGATACTTATAATCTTTCCTTAAAGTACATTATTTTTTTGTGAGCAGAATTAGTCTATTTTATGAAAACTGACAGAGCTATCTATAAAGATTGTAATTCCAGAATTTTTCAAGACTTTCCGTCTTTATTCAGTATTTCCCTGACTTTTCCGTGTCTCGGAAAATATAATTTTCCAGATTTTTTCCAGACCGTGGTAACTCTTGGGTGGTGTGTATTTTTTCAGAAATCATTTCTATCAGGAACTCTGAACGGTTTAGAGGTTGTGACAGAAGTGGCGCAAAAGCATGTGTACCTGTGGTCCTGGTTGCCCTTGAAGCCCCGGCGATCCAGCAGGTCCTTGATCACCCTTTTCTCCGTCTCTGCCTGGTGGTCCCTGCGAACCATCATTCCCAGATAGACCCTGAAATAAGTCAAGTCAGAAGATATTCATACAAAGAGTTATTCGACTATTTCGATTTCGTTTTTTTGACATGTTACTGAAGTATCTTACATAAGCGATAATGCATAATTAAATTCATGAAGGTGAACGGTAACATATTCGGAGAAGTACTCCGCCATTTTCGTTTGTGTCTGTCTGATCAATGGGGCCCAACTCTTTAATTGACTCAATTTCGAAGGGGCTTCATTGTCCTGAAAAACAAACAGTACGTCAAAAAATGAGTCCACCTTTGTGAAAAATGGCAGATGAACAAGGAGGTGTGCCCGTACACCTAAAACAAGTTAGGCAAAAGATAAGGTGTCAAGGTTTGCTGAGCGTCATGTTAAGTTTTATATACTGATTCACTAGAACTGCACAGAATACTGTGTCTCGCCAATTGCCAGCGCGTTGTCACAAAACAGAGATAAACTAGAGTACTCGACGCAAAGTCAACGCCGCCTCAGCCGCCACTGGTGCGGTCTCGACACCAGAGAAGTAATACCTCTGTCTCGCCTCTGCAAGTCGTAGGCAATACAATTAACCATCAGTACGAATGCAACTGGGATCTTACGTAAATATATATGTATTACTGAATTTATGGTCTATGTGGTGTTCAGCACAAGCAGAAGAGCTTATCTTTGCCGAGAATATATTTTCTTGATGAATTTAAGGTGGTGTTTTGTGGTAACAACAAAATTCAGAATAAAACAATAAAATTCAATTTATCTCTCCGAATGTAAGCAGACCTTATTTTTTGTTTTTCACTTTCGTATAAAATACAAAAACGACGTACTTATTATCAAAAAAGTGTTTTTATCAGGACAAGTCAAAGGAATGATGTATGTTCAATAATTCATATGATATAAAAGCAAGATTCTTTTAATTATTACATGGCATAACCAAATCGCGCTTAATTTACAATTTTCTCATAAACACTTCAACAGTTCTACAAACATTACATTGTTGTGGACGCTACCGCATAGTGTTATGCGTTATATCAAAGTTTTTAACCGCATGACATTATTATCACTCAAAGAAGTGATGTCATAATGATTAGAATTGTTCGAAGTAGTCGAACACAGAAATTATACTTGTTACTAAGGTGGTTGGGCCACTTGATAAGTGACCAAAATCCTATTCTACACGTAATTGCAAATAGGCGATGCCACTAAACAAAATTACCTGGCATTTTATGCATATATTGATCATTACAAGAAAAAGTTTATGATGGACGGCGGATAGCCGGAAAACAGCGTAACGTAATATTTTTTTTAATCGGGCATATGAAAAAAGGGCTTCTGACCAAAATCTTGAATAAAAATTTATTTGAAATGATAAAAAATACAAACCGGAGGTCCTTGATCTCCTTGAAGGCCTGGTAAGCCCATCATGCCTGGAGCACCCGGCAGTCCCGGCTTGCCGTCGTTTCCGTTTCTTCCAGCTTCTCCTGCAGGTCCCTATAACGAATGAGAAGCTCGATATTTTCTTTGTTATTTTTTTTAATATGTGTCTTTTATTTATTATTTCCCGTTGCCTAGAAGGTATTCAAGACTTGGGCAATCAGAGGAGGGTAACACATCTATAAGCATTTAGATCATTGCAAAACATGAAGACATTGCTCACCCTTATACCTCTCTCACTTCTGTATATAAAAGATCCTTCATTTTATGAGAGAACAACAATCAGAAAATACAACAATATTTAATAATGTTTTACCAAATACTGATAGATAGTGTACTTTAACTTGTAAAAGAATTTACAATATATTTCTACCAAATTATTTGAAAAAAAATATTATGGGATATTTTGGTATATATGTAATTCTTGTAGAAATTAAAGTGTATTATCTATCAGGATTTCGTAAACATTATAAAACATTTTGGTATCTCTTAATTTTTTTCTAACTAAAAGCTGTACATTTTCCATACTGATGTAGCTTGTAATATGAGCCGCGACACGAGAAAACCAACAAAGTGGTTGTGCGTCCAGAGCAGACTCAGATCAGCCTTGGCATCCACCAGATCTGATCAGGCTCTTCGCTAAGCGCATAAAGGGTAGCTAAGGGTCTTATGATATTGCCATTTACTTTGATTTGTAATCTGTCGTCTTATCTTAGTTACTTTCAAGGCATAGACATATGCATATAAATTTACAAGCTTAACTCTTCCTTATATTGTTTCACTGTAACAGAGTACTTTTTCTTCTTTGCATTTTTTTTCATTTCACAGCAAGTCCTATAGGTTTTCGTTAACAGTGTCTATTAGTATGAGAACTGTGTGTGGCGGTGACATGAGCAATACGTTGAAAACTGGTACTATCAGTGTTTTATGACTATCATTTTTGCTACAGGTGAAAAATTTCATTTATTCAAAGAATTTATAAAAAAAATTGTTTTAACTTTTCGAAACTATAATGTTAAACTAGTACTATTTACAAACCATTTCTCCTTGCTGCCCTTGTGGACCCGCTGGCCCCTGCATCCCTGGGAAACCATTTGGACCTCTATCACCCTGTGGACCAGCAACTCCTGGGGGTCCCGACAATCCCTAAAAGAACAAACAACAAATAACAAGATCATAATACATGTATACTGTAATTCGTGAGGTTTTCCTTACAATCCTCGCAATAAAGAAAGAATCAAAATCATTGATCACGAGAACAACAACCAAAAAATAATAAAAAATTGAACTGTCTGCACATGTAAGGTACTGAAAAAACGAGATACTCTCTCAAAATATTTAGAAAACTGATGCTGCCATTTTTCAATGTAGTGCCATTTTTCAATGTAGACATTAAAACACCTTAAAATCCTTACAAACCTGAAGTCTAGATTTCAGGTTATCTTATTATATAGGTGCGTGGTAAATGATTTCAATGAAACAATAAACAGGAGATCCCTCTTAAGTTTATACCGCATTTGCTTAAAAAAAAGTTAGACTGAAACATTTCGTGATGTGCTCGATCTTCACTGATTAGGATAGTTCAAAATAGTTATTCTACAGTGTGTATTTGTTCCCCTGCAGAGAAACAAACAAACCGTGGAGTAATTATTTCCCTGCAGGGGAAAAACTGTGGGATTACTGTTATGTTCCCTACAAGGAACAAACAAGCTGTAGAATGACGGAACAAACAAACTGTGGAATAACTATTTTGTAGGGGATAGGGGTGGAGTTGGGGGTAGGGGGGAGAGAAAAAACAGTGGAAAAACTATTGTGTACTGCGGAACAAACAGAATGAGGAATAACCATTTTGCAAGAGAAGAAACAAACAGTGGACTAACTATTTTGTACCATCCAATCAGACTAACCTACATAAACTGATAAGCTTACCATTGGTCCTGCGTTCCCACGTTCTCCGGGACTCCCATCTTGTCCGTTGATACCAGGAAGACCGTCTTTACCAGGTGGGCCTGGAGGTCCTACTTCACCTCGTTCACCCTGGTGACATAAAACAATCATGTGTCAAGATGTTTAGGCAAAAGACTTTTGTCGGATTCTGAGAGTTCACCTGCCATGGAACTTCAACAGATGTTAGGATTTCTACTGTCAGAGTGCAACAACGGCAACTGCATCCTTAAGATGATACATCATTCAAATGCCTTGCAGCTATGAAAGTCGCCATACTGAAGTTCGGTGATGTATACGCCATGACAAAATGAAATATTTTCATCTATTTCGTACCTTAATGTGTTGCTACTACTAGTAATTCTACATTATTTCCGGTCGCACTATGAGGTGAACTCACAACAGTAATCTTCTCGCCATTAATGTCGTTTTCGCAATAATGGTGTGTTGGTGTGTTGAAATAAACAATTGTTTACAGAGGCTGTTGCTATACTTATTGCTGAGTGGTTGTTTCTTATATTTGTAGCAAACACTGTGTTTTGAATCAGTAGCTGTGTTAGATTAGTGCATTGTATCTCAAACAACAAACATCAGCTGTACCTGTTTTTCTTGAGTAAATCTAAAATATAGTTTGTCCTTCTTGAGTAGCCACAAAGAATGTTTGTCGCTGTTGTTGTTTCAATTCCCGAAAAGGCGATGTTTCCCAGGTGGCTCAAATTTTCCATTGCATCTACACGCGTACTGTATTAGAATATATCTTTCACATTGTGTAGCCACTTGGTATACAAAAGTCCAGATAATGGCAGGTATCAAAAATTATTAATATATCCCAGCAGGCACACATCGTATAATCAACACTGAGTCATTGTTGATACAACGTCATGACTTTGAATCAACATTGATTCAATGTGAATTCAACGTTGTGTGTCAAGTGGGATGTTTGCACTTCATTAAAATGTTATACATATGTTTACTGAGGAAAACATATCCCATAACTGTCTTCGAAACAACAGGTTATCTGGAGCTCTGCCTTTATATAAAATAATGGATAACCACCAACCTGTGGCCCAGGTGTTCCTGTGGTACCTGGTGGTCCCATTGACCCAATATCTCCGTCTACTCCCTGGGGACCTGGGCGCCCTGGTGTGCCAGGTGTTCCAGTTAGGCCCATTAGTCCGACCATACCCATACTTCCTTTTCTGCCCTCTCGTCCGGGAATTCCCTGTCAAAGGTCAGTATAATATGCATTTTTCTTCAGTTTCAACTTATTGCAAGGTTTTTTCTTTCTTTCAATGTTGTGAATGATGGAAATGAAAGAAGTAATGTTTATTTAAATTGAGAATTGATATTTTCATGAAACTGATTATGTAATTTATTCGCATGTATTTAACTTGAAAATTAAATGCCTTTTGCGGAAAACAGATTTCATGAATCAAGAAAGCAACCTTAACCTAGATTTAGAAGATGAATATTACGTTTGGTTAATTTAATGACACAACAGGTATTCAGCTGTTTCAATTAAATCAAAGCAGAATCAAACTTGGATGCCGGTTGGTTATATTAACTTCTGTCTTTGGCAAGAAGTGATAATTCGCCAATAGCTAGGAACAAGGAATGATTTATCACCAGCCAAAATCCGATCAGTATAATCAAATTCTATTTTCGATACGCAATTTCGATCAGGTCTGCGAACAATCAAATCTCTAATGAAGCTGATCTGAGATATTGCCGGTCACGCATACCAGAGTGTACTTTTGGCAACCGTTTCACAAGGAAAGGTTAACATACCGGTTCTCCTTGAATTCCCTGCTCCCCTGGATATCCTGGCTGACCACGATCTCCCTGTAAACAAACAAACAGAAAAGTAACATGTGACTAACATAATATATAATCACACTAAATATGAAAATCACCTCATCTACATCTGGACCATTAAATAAATGTTTGTTTACCATAAGGCTGCACTAGCAATACATAGCCTCCCATAAAAGAGACATTTATAAAGGTGCAGACCTAGATCCAACGTCGCAGAACGCAGCCTCTGACCACAGAACTGAGTTTGAATGAAATAAAGATAAATATAATGTAAATCAGGCAGAAGAGTCAACTAGGCATTACTGGGTTAAGAAGACATACAATTCCGTAAGCTTTATAATTCATGCCACTTCCTTGTGTTCGGCATACCTGGGGTCATATTTATAAAACGACTTAAGTCGTTGCTATGATGTTGCTAAGGCTAAATTTCTATGTTGGAGATTCCCTACAACTATGAAATTTGCTCTGGAGGAACAGTCTTTTTCAGACTGTTCCTCCAGAGCAATTTTCATAGTTGTATGGAATCTCCTTCATAGTAATTCAGCCTTAGCAACAGCATAGCAACCACTTAAGTCGTTTTATAAATACGGCCCCTGAGCAATACCCAAATACTCTGCGGGATACTCGAAGATATACACAGATGTATATACATATATTTGAGTAACCCGAGGAACACCTGGGTAGTTTTCGAGTTAACCCAATTAACCATGTTGATCGTGCCCACTGTGTACTGTATCATGGTTAGTCAGAGCGGGGCATCGCAAAAAAATGTATGGCGCGTTTCCATCATGATGGTCTCTAATACGATACCTATTATGAGCTTCGGTTTCGGGCTAACCACTTTAGGGAATAGCACAATTGGTATGCTTTTAAGTTATATCTTCAAAATTATGCCATGCTTAGGTATTCATCACCAGAAATAGAGCGCTTTTTACAAGTTAGCAGAAAATCTACCAGCAAATTTAAAAGTTACATAACATAATTAGATTTGTTGCTTATTCATACGTTTCAGTAAAGTACGTATGAAAGTATCGCGAAGTATAGATAATGACTACAACTATCATCATAGTTAGTAGATAGCTCGCGCCATGACAAAACCAACAAAGTGGCATGTTCGCCCAACGAAGACTCAGATCAGCCTGGGCATCCTCCTAGTCTGATCAGATCCTTCGCTTGGCGCTTAAGGGTAGCTAGATGTGTAAACTAGCTCCATGCTGACAGCAAAGACTGATCAGACTGAGCACTCCTCATGCTGATCTGAGCCTTCGCTTGATGCACATGCCACTTTGTTAGTTTTGTCGTGTCACGGCTCAATTATCATGGTGTACCGATGCATCGATGATAATGTACCAGCTCTACTATCGATTTACTATGTGCTTACTGAGTTGCATCTTCGCTAGTTCGCTAGCTAAGGGTACTTAGTCCACTTTGTAACAAAGTGGACTCGGTATCCTTGGCTGGTGAAGTTCATATAATGCTGAAAACTAAAAAAAATATGATTTCCCGAGTTTGACTGCATGTTAGAAACTAGTTGGTGATTTTGTTCATTTCTTAATTTTCGATGTGAATATGTGGGAAAAACTAAAAGAGGGTATTCAATAAACATTTGCTATAACATAGAAAGAGAAAACAAATAATGCGTACCCGTATACCCTGAGGTCCCGTTTCACCTGGTTCTCCAGGGAATCCAGGAGGTCCCTGAAAATAATAATACGTGATCATTATGATCTTGGCAAGACAGAGATCTTATCAGAGTAAGCACATAAGTTTGGGACAAGTTTAGAAATAATAACATCCTGAGCGGGCACTCAGCATTGAAACTGCAGTTTCAATGCTGAGTGCCCGCTCAGGATGTTATTACTTTCAAAACTTGATGAAGTAATGAATTTTCTCAACTTATCTACATGATAAGGAAATGTAATGTATATTATTAACACATAGGTTTCAAATTTATTCACTTAGTACAGTAAAAATAGCTACATGTAGCCATAATTTATATACTGTGGATTGTTCTCAATTCTAAGATATGCATAAAAATGCGAATGAAATGATATGGCTAAGCCTCCGTACTTTACTTACATTTCTGGTCCTTTGAAATCATTGCCTGCATTTAGGGTCAATCTAAAAATAGCTTTTGATTTAGTAAGAGGGCGTGGCCTTTGTCACACAATAAAATTCTCATCTTGAAGCTTGTCTAATATTTTCCTTTCCGTGATGTAATCATTGCTTCGCTTCCAAAGGTTTATAATTTTCAATCACCTCAGGCTATGTTACGAGCCGTGTGGCGACCTTAGCCCCCCTTGCTTCATTATAGTGCAAGCTATTTCAGTTCTGGTCCTTCGGGATAAATGTGTTGATTTATATAGTAAATTTGAAAATAGGATTTTGTTTAAGTCGGTGCTTAAGCGCGTGGTGGGTGTGGACTATTCATTTCTAGATATGAAGAATTTTAGTATGTATTTAGTAGATTTTGTATACATTTATTTGTTCTAAAAATGATGGACTTTATAATAAATCTACAGCCCCTCACCTTAGTAAAGATATACAACATTAATTTTACTATCTTCTAGGCATATATTTCACAAGCCTTAACACTTTTTCAGAAATGGCTTTCAATGCCTTTCAACAGAATACAGGAGTAGGCCGAGATTATCCACAATACGGGCGCATTCCAAACCCATCTTTCCATGTTCTTATTATGTAAACAGAATAGGAGTTTTAACTGATTGGATAATAACTATTTTCAGAAATAAAAAAATGCTATGGCAGCCAGCAGTTTTCCCTATCAATTATTGTTCTAAGTACAATAAAACTTACAGAGGGCCCCGGTGGCCCGACTGCTCCTGAAGCGCCAGCGAATCCCATTACTCCAACTTCTCCGGGTACTCCCGGTAGTCCTACTTCTCCAGGCGGCCCTGGGTCTCCCTTCAGCGGCTGTATCAGGTTTTCAGGTCCAGGTGGTCCCTCCGGACCCGGCGGTCCGGGCAATCCCGGTTCACCAGAAATCCCATCGTTTCCCCGTTCACCTGGATAACCCTGAAGGTCATAAATAATACATTTTTTAAAACCGTTTAAGAAAAAGTAGTGCCCTCGTTGGTGTAGGGGTATTCGGATATTCTATAAAAAATGTAGAAGAAACTGATCATTATGTATTTTCTCACAACATTTAATAAGGAAAAAATGGAACAAAATTGTATGCCTTTTTTAAGATTACTTTATCAATTATTTGATATTCAGCGCGTCTGTACTTAAAAAAGAGACCTAGACAATTTGAAATCTAACTCTAAGCTTCATCTATAATACATCTTACCCTGGATCCTTTGCCTCCTGATCTTCCCGGCGGTCCTCTTTCTCCGGGAATACCCTACAAAATTGAATACAACAATTTCACTGATCACGTTCGGCATAATTACTTTGGTCAACTCGAGCAATACCAGGTATGGCTCGGGCTATCGAAAAAATTCCTCCAGTTTACCAAATAATACTACCGAACGTACCCACTGATATGGCGAGCAATATCCAGAGTCAAAAGCAAGGAATATTATTGATGATTATACAGGGAATAATTCTTATTTCTTCAGGAAGCAAAGTTGGCACTATTTTGAACCGTCTCATCAAGGCGGCATGGATTAGAGCCACAGCAAATCGTTTATGGAAAACAAACAGAAGAAATCTGAGAATTATACTCTAAATCCTATGTTAGCTGACTGTTCTACATTTAGTATGTAATGATATAGTATTTCCATGAAACACAAACAGAAGACATCAGCAGCTAAATCATATCCAATTTAGTCTTAAAAAATGTACTTTTCGGCCGAAATGTATAATTATGAATTAATTTAAGATCAGATTTCACTTAACTACACCAAGTAAGTAAAAATATGCTTTGCTTGTTTTTATCTTTTTTGTGTTTAGTTTTGTTTTGTTTTTCTTTTTATTTCTATGCATTTGCTGATAGGACCCTGATTTAACGCAGAACTCAAAACTATAGTGTAAATACAATCAAAAATATCACCTTTGATTCAATCAGTATAAACACCGCTGATTAACAGCATACTTACAACAAGTCCTTGTGGTCCTGGGTCTCCTATTGGCCCTGGGGGACCACCGGGGCCCTGAAAGATAATTGAAAGTGTTGAAGCAACAATGTTAAAATTAATATCATATGCTAATACATTCGACAGTTTCCTTCGATATCGTAAATTGATCAATTGTTTGGAATACTTTCATTATCGCGTCGTTTGTTTCTTGAATGCAAAGATTCGCATAATTAAAACTATTTTCAGACTCAGTGTACAGCGAGTATCATCTTCAGCTTTAAATGGCCAAAGCAAAATCAGCATACAAAATCCGGTATGCAGCATACGTTTCCAAGTGTCATTTACATACTGAATAAAGGTCGCTAAACCAGTCTGTGCTACATAATAGTCAATATTTGAACACCACTCTATCATTTCCGTTAATCCACTGAATTGGCCGAGTGGTATTCCGATTGATATAACAGTGTCAAAATTTATGAGTAGGTCATACACGGACAGACCGCTATGATTTTCTGCCATTTCTTCAAAGGCAGACAACTTTTGTGACTTCCTCATTGCTTCCCCTTCTTAACAAAGGTTTACTCTTTAAGAAAAATTCCTTTCCCAAAAGAGTTAATCTCGATTCAGAAGGAAAACAATTCAAAAGTGTATGATGCTTAAACGATTTATTTTTCAACATTGTTACTCGATTGGAATATTCTAAAATAGCTACAATACTGTGTTTCTTTTTCCTCAAGTAATCGTTTGTAAAACAAAATGGTATATACCGGTGGCCCAGATTCTCCGGATCCTCCCTGCGGACCCCTTTCCCCAGGGGCACCACGCTGTCCTGGCATACCACTCTCTCCCGGATACCCTCGGTCACCCTTGAAATAAAGAAAAAACAATTATTAATAAGTCACATATATAACAACCGGGTTTGATATTGTTGTATTTCGAATACCTGAATGAATTTTCATCAACTGATTTCCGAGTTAGTACATTTCATGTCGAAGGTCTTAATTGAACGTTGGCACAGCGTCTGCAACACGTCTAAACAACGTCGTTACAGCGTTTTGAGTAAAAATCAGCTCAATAATAGTTCTGTCTGCCGCCATGCATTATCCAGTGCATGTCATTTCTACCTACTGAAAGTAACATGGTTAATTTAAAAAAGGAAATTAAAATAATATAAATGGTAATATTAATAGTTAAAGTAATAATGATTTTATTACTCTTATTTTAAATATTCTTAGTTTTAGTTTATAATAATAATGATAATTATTATCATTATTTTAAATATTCTTATAAAATTATTGTTAAAGTATAAAATAAAAAATGCACAGTACATTTTCAGCAAAGTGTACACTGTTTGCAGATCACGAGACAGGACAAACAACTTGGCATGTTCGACACGCAAAGACTCAGATTAGACTTGGCATACGCCCAGTTTGATGCATCTGCATCTTTGACGTGCGCTTAAAGGGTAGCTAAGAGTCTAAGCTACCGCCATGCCGACAGTGAAGACTCTGATCTGACTGGGCGGATGCCCAGGATGATCTGAGTCCTCGATCGGCACACATTCCACTTTGTTTGTTTTGTCGTCTCGCGGCTCATTAATGCTTGCATTCTGAGCTCATATATATAAAAAGGCTGTTTTTGACAAATTGAAACATATGAACAACAATGACTCAGACCAGCCGGCTTGTCAAAACCTTCACACTCATTGTGTATAGCCTGGAAAAACTACAGGCATAAATAAAACAAAGGCTCTTGACTAGCTAAACTGCACAAATTTACAGGATAACTGGAGGATTTGCAATTCCCAAATTCTATCAACTCTCGATATCTCAAAATCGATATTCATCCAAAACAACTGATATCATCTCAAAGTAAATTTTCTGGTCCCAGAAAATTTTCTATGAGACATAAGTAGTTTGATATAACAGGAGTTGAACTCTAAATAAAAATAGATAATGTGTCCGAACTATTTTCTTTATATAAAAGTGTACTTTTTAGTATCAGTATTCGAGATATCGAGATTTAGCAAATACGTTCAGCAGCCATTTTACATGAAGTGGCTAATACCTACCCTCTCTCCTGGTGTGCCCGGCTCTCCCGGAATTCCGGCTTCACCTGGCTCTCCAGTCCTGCCTGTCTCGCCCGGGACTCCAGGTGGACCTTGTGGACCCTGAAATTTGGAAATGTTTATTAAATTGGAGAGGCGCCTTGGTCGAGTGATTAGAGTGACTCGATTATGGTGCTGAAAGGCGCCGGAAGGTCGTGAATTCGCGGCTCACTGTCGCCATCCGACGACTGGAAAACTCTCTCTGCCAGCTAATCAGTAAATGGGTACCTTTTTCGAATCAGGGAAGGATAAGGCAGCGAAAGGAGAGAGATGGGCTCCGCCTTTCATCAGCAGTGTCCAAGATACAGTGGGTCTATAACCCCCACTGCCCCTACGGCTATTAAGCTATGGGAAACCGTTACCTTTAACTTTTTTATTGAATGTTATTTGTGTTTTACAATGGCTGTCCATTTATCCTACTCGAACAAAATCTTTGTTAACTTTAAAGGAAATGGCATAAAAAGCCAAAGGAAAAAAAATAAACAGATAGTGGTTTCCTTAATAATAAGGAAAGCTCACGTCGCATCGACGTTAGTACAACGTCATTATGACGTCAAGTGTCTGCTGGGTTGTTTTGCTTTGCAATGTTTTTGAAGGAATACAACATTCGGGGTTGCTTGTTACCTTCTCTGACTGTAGAAATCCTTCGAAAAAGGACCTTCTCTTCATCGGAAAAAGGAGCTTAGACAATCACAGTTCTTTCCTAAAAGAGTTGTTCAGCATTGTTAAGGAAGAACATATTAGATTTGCTTCCCTTGAAAATGTGAATGAACGCATAATCACTCAGATACAGATATACTAGCCAAAAGTTCTAACCAGCCACTTACATTTTATTTATTTTCATCACACCCCAAAAACAATCTAACAGTTCTCTTTGCATCTCAAAATAGGCAGGTGTGTCAGTCAACGTAGCCATTAAGAGGTTGGACAAAATTCCTTATATTACACCCAGGATGCGCCAATGAATACAAGTACACCCATTTTCCGAATTTACAAAACTCAGCATTTCGAACTTATTGAAATATCTAATTTTGTGGGCAAAACCACTCCTTTACTAAAGCAAATGACTGAAGAAACAGTTTAATAAAGAAATAAACACTCTTTCTGCATGGCGGTGGTCGCTTTGGGTCAAATTCTAAAACTTACCCCACCATTCAATGCAAATTCTTGTTTAATTTTTTAAAATGAGATTACCCGTGTTCATCTGCGCCTCCTGGAAACAGTGTACTAAATAGTCCTTAACGTTTTAGTGGTATGGTTTACGAACATGTTCGCTTATCTGTGGCTGCAAAATGAACTGTGAGATTGCTAACAGCACTGAGAAAAATTTTTGTTGCATTTCTTCAACATCTGGCAAAGCTGAAAGTAACCAATTTCTGATCATGAAGATAAGTTTACCTGGAATCCGGCCTCTCCCTGACGCCCGGGCTCACCAGCTTCACCTTGAGGTCCCTGTTATAAAAATGAATATTAGTGTGTGTCTTGTAATTGTAAAACAGCATGTACCATGTTGATAGTGATACAATAAATTATGGCACCAGTTGTTTAAGTCTCAGTGCAGACAATATTTCCTTTTATGCAGTTTCTCTCGTCCGGTAAATTAAAACCACAAAGAATAGAATTTATTACTTTCTTACGAAACTGTACATAAACTGATGACAGAATTAAGTTGGATTCACTTTCCTAACATACTGCAAAAAACAGAAAACAGTTTTATGCAAGGATAATGTAACTGTACATTTGATATTCATAAAGCAATTAAGATTATCAGAAAACGAACGATGAATAAAGATATTCAGTTGCTTTATATACGTACATCTCTTGCATTTCAAATTTATAAACTTTTAAAATCCGGCAGTAAAAAACAGCATGCAGTGATAAATACAATTTAACGAACAAGCAAAAACATACCGTTGGTCCCGGTGGACCCTCCCGACCTTGTTCCCCTGTGGTGCCTCTCTCACCTCGTGGTCCTTGTGGCCCGGGAGGTCCTGTCTCTCCAGATCTTCCACCAAGTCCCTAAATTATTAAAATATAGCAGTGTCGTTATACAGAGGATCTTACATCTTACATGAGTGCTCATGTATTATTGAATTTATTAGACGAGTTGAGGAAAAAGATAAGATGCGAGGCTATGCCGAGCATCTTATCGGTTTTCCCCTACGAGTTTGATAAATTCAATAATATAGGAGCACGAATGCAAGATTCTGTTTATCATATGGCACTAAATTTGCATTTTATTCGCAAATTTTGCACTAAAACGTCACAATTTCGCCATTAGAAAATGTGACGTTTTTACGGGCGTCAACGCATAACGTTACGACGTAATTTGCATATTTAATTCACTAGTGGATTATCGTTTTTATTGCATGGCTTTATTACACTCTCAGATGCGACGTCATATGATAAAAGTAACATCTTCTTTCATAATTTCTAATTTCATTTCAGCTTAAGTAAGTAGTGAGACAAAACGTCACTTCCGAGGGGCAATTCTTACAGGATTTCAGGCCTCACTTACCTGACAGTATGCAGTAGTTGCCATAAAATGTTAAGTTGGATGGAGTCGAATTGCAAAAATAAAAATGAAAAATACCAATCAAACTGTATCGTCTATCTAGAATTGTCTGGAAGAAGTTTTCGTGTGCATGTCTTAATTAATTTATCAGCTCTCACTTAAACTCATCCGATCTCACAGATTGCAGTCCAAAGGTCATGGCCATGTCACAGGGAAATGTGCCTAAAAGTATGTATCAGGAGACAAATCTGAGAAAATCAATCAGAGTGAACAATTTTGCTCTGACAGGGTCCATAAATGGTTAATGCGAAAACAATACTTAGATCCTCTGTTTCTAGCGGGAACGCAGTGTCAATGCGCCGTCACAGTGTGGCATCGACATCATTTTGACGTCAATAAAAGGGCATGTGTCTGCCGGATTGTGGGTCGATCTCATATTCCAATGCACACTCATTTATTAAGGTATCTGGCCTTACAGTGCAGCTCGTATCATGTTGTATTAAAGGAAATATAACAGCTATTTCCTTATTGACTTATCAAAATGTTTATTATATTCTGACTGACCAGTCACTTTTGTGGCAGAAGCCATAGTAGTAGTGAGCGGATAAAATGATGACAGCTATACAGGACGCAGCTTAGCTATTACATACGACTTATAAACAGCATTCATTAAACACTAATATACAGTGTTTCACTCACTCATTCATTCCCGAGAAACACACACGTTCGCACGCACATACATAATGCACTCATGCATTTAGGCACATGCATAATACACGCCGATAAAAAGTGCTATATGAGTATGGAAATCCATATATTTGTGTCAGATATTATCGAGAACTCTTGTTTTAGGTTTAACAGTCTCTTTTTCGGTCGGTTCAAATAGGCATGCGCGAGTTTATGAGTACTTGAGTTTAAGAAGCCAATTCTCTGCTTTCATTCTAAAGTTACCGTTGGAAACCTGGGCGGAGCTGTTAGACGCTCGCCATTTAATGTCAAACCCGAGCAGTCCACATGAAAACTCAGTAAATAAGCATGCGCGTGAGTTGTTATGCATAATTGTAAGATTAGAATGTGCGGTAAACGATATCGGTCTTCACAATAAATGGGACAATTCGTGCGGGCACACTACGTCGAAATAACGTCGGAAGAACGACGATCCAAGAAGAGAAAAAAAATATTGTTGTGCGTTATCCGATCATGTCATGCATGCCTTTGGTAAAGGTGAGCTTTGTTCCACGCGAGAAAGCGTAAAATCACTATCCCATCATAACTTTTTGAAAATATACTCGTCGAAGGTAAGGCCAGAAATAAGCACTGCCCAGTCAAGGAAAGAGATCGATTAAACCGATAGACATGAAGCTCCACATCACGCTAGGCCAAGACACAGAAATTCAGTGACGGACTTTGCTAGATTTGAATACTTCCTTCATTTAGTGTTTTTTTGTGTGTTTTTTTAAATTTACATTATATATAATAGGTAATAGATATCTTCCTAACTCATCCTTGAAAAACCATCGCGATGAATCAACATTGTGTGCCTGGAAATCATTTTAAATTCACTTTTACAGGTAAGTTGCAGTGCAGCTTTAATACCATGTCTGCGAAGCATCTTATGACTATTTTCTTGGCTCACCGTGTCCCCTTTTGGTCCAGGTGCTCCTTGAGTACCCGGCAGTCCCGGGTTTCCTTGCATTCCTTGCTCACCCGGATTTCCGTCGTTTCCAGATGATCCCTGCAAATGCAATATATTGAAAAAATAAGAATCAATAAGTCTGATGAAAAGATGTGCTACGATTCAATATTTTAAACCATTTTGTTGAGATATGCAGGGTTGTGAAATATAGTTTTATGAAATAACTGTGTGTATTGAACGAAAAGAAATTATGAAGTATATAGTATTGGTGCTTAGTAATTTGAGAATGAGAAGGATTTCAAACACCAGTAGCCGCTATATGGTATTCAGAAGAAGAAAGAATCTTTTGTGGCATTGCGTCTGGCATAAAAAGTTGGAGAGAAAATAAGTAACTATAAGTAATTAAAAAGTATTACTACTTACCGGCGGTCCCGGTGGTCCAGGTCGACCATCGTTTCCGGCGGGTCCGGGAATACCCTAAATAACAATATTATGGCTTCAATTATATTTTGTAAAGGGTGTACGGGTACATCTTTATCTGCCATTTTTACAAGGAACGTCACTTTTGTGACATCCTGTTTGCCCTTTTAAATGAAGAAGTCGGCCTTCCAAAGTTCGGGTCTTCTCTTAAAGGAAATAATCTACTCGTAGGGGAGCACTTTTTTCCTTTTTACAGTTGACCCGAGGCAAAAATGAAAGTGACAAAGTTACTTCCCCTAAAAGTATATCCATTTACCTTTATGAATTACTCTCACTCTCATTTATGATAATCAGGTATGTTTTATTAAATATTTGCACAGTACCAATAAAACAGCTAACGATCAGTTTCGACAATAACGTTTCAAAAGTAATTATTGAGCCACATCATGTGACTTCCAACAATGTGGCATTTTTTTCATGTGATATTCAGATCATCCTACGCCAGGTCTACAGAGGCCTCACTGTTGGCTGTATGTTTTAGGCCAGTTCCACAGACGGCAGATGTGACAGGTGAAGGCTCTGATCAGACTGCACTCAAGTGCAGTGTGATATGAGCATTTGCTTGTCATCTGAAATCACATGATGTTCCTCACTGCTAAATACGAGTCGCGAACCGATCTTTACTGTGTAATCGGAAACGAATGTTTGCAGGTTACAGGTTATGAATCACGTGAGACGTGAAGCATTGATAACCCAAAATACATGAATGTGTTTTGTTCGTAATTCAGTTTGCCCAACCTTTTAGGCATATGTTCATTGTCTAATTGTCTAGGCTAAAGCAAAACTGTTTTCGTGCATGCCAATGCTATAGTTCTACTCTTCAAAATTAAATGTACCGGTATTTTTTGCGATCCGGCTTGCATACCATACCATTTTATGTTTCAGTTGTTTGAAGTGGTTAGATATCCACACACTATTCGACAAAATGTGCAGTGCTTAAATAATTCTCTTGCTTCTTTATCTTTTTCAATCCTGTGCGCCCGCTGAAAAAGTATGATGTACCAGTATCACCTCTGGAGTAACACATCAGGGCTCACGACGATAAGAGGATACCTGAATGTAATGTAATGACATGTATGACATTTTTCTCTCTCTCTTTGATGATACATGGCTGTTATCTAAACCGCTTTCATACTGCGATTCAGATGAGGATCACAACAGATGTCCTCATGCTCATGAAGATTTAACTCAAATTATCCCAAATTATCATCTCTTAGCTAAAACTCTGGTGGAACAACATTTATAACTTACCCTTGGTCCTGGAGCTCCTACTGGTCCCATGGGTCCGAGTTGTCCCTGAAGAATATTAAAAAAATTAATATCAGATAATATATCACTGAAGAAAATATACACAAATAAAACATATCCATCATTTTACAAGTCAAGTAAAGAATGGAATTGTTATCGACGAGCCTTAAATAAATATCTGTCACCTTGCCAAGTACAAGGAAAGTCCATAATAAAGTTTGGAAAATATGAGCTCTAGAAACTTAAGCGTATCACCGTACTATCACGTGAACATATTACTCAAAGTTTATTTAAACTTTGTGTTTACCCCAGGGGCGGGGATGGTTCTAAGTACACATTTTAGACCAGTACCTAACAACATGCCGACTAAACCCCCCATAAAAAAGCCTGGAAAAAGGGAGCCCTTAATACTTTAATAGAAAACTTCTAACTCTGTAATCGTGACTTCTGAAATTCTTCGAGTTGTTTGAACAATACTTTTTTGACAAAAATATTACCGGTTTCCCCTCTTCTCCTCTTTCTCCCTCGGGTCCTCTTTCTCCGTCCCTTCCGGGCAATCCAGGGTTTCCTGGGGCTCCAGGGATCCCTTGAATTCCAGGACCACCCTGAAAAAAGAACATTTTATATACTAGTTCATATCTGAATATTGTACAAGCCCTTATATCTCCGTTTGAAGGTGCATTGTACTTTTGCTGGGGAAGAAACTCAACCTTTCTCATTTTTGTTTGGTTCTCTAGGAGCTACCTTTTTTTTGGAGGAATAGATCTCTCTATGGAAAGGCTTCATAGGGAAGTCGCGAAATTCGTTCCCGTTTGTAAAAATGGCGGAAATAACAGAGGTGAACCCACTAATCTTAAAACAATAATCAGCACATCTCGAGACAGACATGACTGGGAAAGCAGTGAGGCAAGTACAGGTCAACATGACTGGGAAAACAGTGAGGCAAGCACAGGTCCGACACCTTCTCGCGTGCTGCGGCGCGTAGCTTGATACGTATGAGCAAATATTTTGAAGTGGAACGTCTCATGCAGAAATGTTAAGTTGAAGTGACTCAAATATGTGCTAATCACTGCCATTTGTCAAACACTCGAAGGCAAAAGAAATTAGTTCAATTTCTCACTACTGAACAAATTTTCTTTAAATTTTGAAAATCTCGTTCTCCATTAATACAGTGAAAAGAAATACAGCTATTTTATCTGTTTTTTTTTTATTATTAATTTATTTATTTTTTACTTTTTCATAAAGAAAATTGTCTGATCAAATGCTAAAATGCCTTTAACTTTTGAAGCGATATACTAGGTTGTTGGCTGTTTTGAAACAGCCAGTTTTGTATAGACTTTTAGCATACATTTCTTGAAGTAGTAACTCTAGTAGTAGTGTTGTACCTTTATGAGTACCTCCTATGTAAACGTTACATAAGGTAAAACAGAAAGGAAAATGGTAATAATTGAAAACGTTGTATCACATAAAAGTAAAAAGAAATCAGTATTTCCCAGAACGAGTTCGTATGGCAATAAATACAGGCATGCAGGGTTTCTTGTAACTTTATTCCATACAAATAAAATTAATCCTTTTTGCTCTCCTGTTTTGGACAAACTGCCTATAAATATGTATACAAATGAGCAAACATCTTTCCTCTGGACACAAAATGATGACACCATTCAATCAACGTTGTGTGCCTGCAGTGTTAATACTACCGTTTCAAACATAGCGCACGGCCTTATTCGACAAATCTTGCATAGAGGACATAATAAAATAAGCTATGAGTATGTTGTGTCTTATAATGTTACATATATATATGTATTTGTATTTGAAGTAACGGACTCATAAAGAAAATACTCACCGGTTCTCCTTGGTTACCAGGTGACCCCGGCGGTCCCTGTGGCCCTACTTGACCCTAAAAAAGCAAACTTATGCTAAAGTTTATAAATCAGCGCATAATTATACATTATATCAAATCTTACGATCAAAATTTAAATGCAATGAAAAATAACTTTTCGTTTCTATTTTGTTGCATGTTCTTATTCGTAACAAAGTAACGCTGCCACCAGTTGTAAAAATGCTACTTTCAACGTAATATTTTGACGATTGTATCAGATGACAGCACTTCATGTACAAAATATATCAATATGACATACAACGCCTTTTTCATACCAAAAAAAAAACATAACTTGAGAAGCTTGTATGAAACCTACTTATTTATTTATTCAAAATATACATACATCTGGCATAATATTCGTATTTGATACTGACCATTGATTTCTTACAGCTATACAGGTAGAATCTCCGGATATCCTTCGGCTGTTCTCCGAAACTAGACGACAACATGCGATAAGCGCAGGTGTCAAATTAATCCCTTAGGCTAAATATTCTTATCTCCGTCATGATAAAAATTTGAACTTTATGGCTTTAACTGAATTTCATCCCCGAGTCAGTTGACGAAAAATCTAATTTCGGTAGAATGGGTAGGTATAATACATGAGTCAGTCTTTACAACTCAACTTCTTTTTCTATTTCGTATCGTAGGTGAAACTTCTAACCGACCGAACAAACAAACAAACAATATGATTTCTTTAAGTTTGTACTTCGGTGAAAAAATAAATAAAGAAATAAATCGAAGAGTATATGAAAGTAACCAGGTGATAAACGAATTAACCCATTAATGCCTGGCATCTTATATATAGAGCATAGGCAAACAGTGTAGACCAAGATTAGACGCAGGAAAACGCGGCGTCTTAACAGGCTCTAAAATAAAATAAAAAAAAAAGAAAAAAAAATGACAATAAATAAATTATTAGCTTGTTAATGTAAAGACTAGATGATACAATTTCATAAAGTTCATAATAAACTGAAGTAGTAAAACTGTTTTGCTAACATACTACTGATTTCAGACAAATGATTACAGATACGTGTAGAGAGAGAGAGAGAGAGAGAGAGAGAGAGAGAGAGAGAGATGGAATGGAATGAGACAGAGATTCAGAGAGAAAGAGAGAGAGAGAGATACTTAGTGTGGCTCTTTGCCTCGCAAAATTAAGCGTTAATGAGCAACTACATGTACTGAGCAAAAGCTCAATTTCGAAACACACCGACATTAGTTTACTAATTGGCATTTGTCAATCATAAGGTAATTGTCTTTCAATTCGGCACCAGTGATATAAATTATTTCACATGATAAAAGAAGTTTGCCGACCGACTTTTTAGACCGGATCGAAGACTGAAATTTGAATATGTTTGCATCAATTATTTTTCGGACACACGGCTTCAATTTCATTCTTACATCAGAAAACTTTGGTCTACATTATAGGGCAGCTCTGGACCAGAAAAAAAAATATTCTTTCACCTTTTAGTTTCAAGCAGGCTGGATGAACCTACATTTGCATAATTGAGCTACTTGAAAATTCATTACTACGATATCTAGTCATAAATTGTGTATCATATAATCTTCGCCCAAGGCTATTACCTAAAGCCGCGTCGTCTCTCGCCGAAGTTTTGACGGAAACGCACGGAAACGACCGGCATACAAAAATCATTAATTAAAATTTGAACAAATATTGAAAAAAGAGCATTTTATCATTTAGCTAGACTAATAAAAATTACATCAGATAAAAATATATTCTTTCTTCTCTTCTGATCCATTTGTGATGCATAAAATTTTGTATCAGTTTGATTCTAAATAAGCGATCGAATTTGTGTGCCCTAGTTGTTCTACGGAGATTTTGTTATTTGTTTAATTAAATTATATACCTCTAGATAATCACCCAAAAAAGACCATTTTGTACTAGTGCTAGAATCAAAATTAAAACACGATATTAAAGATGAAGAATTTTACTTTCTGATACCGTTTGTGATGTAAAAATATATTTAGAATAATAAAAGTTATTAAGGGATAATGAAATTTCCCCATATAACTTGTGTATACCAAATTGGTTCACACCTGTAGAAGTACAAGTACGCAGTTTCTTCACTATGCATAATATATTAATACATACATACATCTCCTATAGGATTGGAATGAAGTGGAAATTTCATTGCCATACTATATGTTGCCTTCTCATACGGATTAGGGTCCGGTTTATTTAGATTATACCTGAAAGGCTTGCTGATGCAATCATGCATAACTTTTGCAAAACTGACTGTATCTATCCGGCTGAAAAACGGCGTTTCCCATCTCTAAAATGAACCCAAATATCTTTAGCAGACTAATGAAATAAGATGGATCTAGAGTCTAGGATTGTTTTGGAAGGGAAACCCCGGTCTAAAACAATTCCAAAAATCTAGATCCATCTTATAAGATGGATCTAGAGTTTAAGGATTGTTTTGGAAAGGAAAACCCCCGTCTTCTAACCGAAGAAATAGGGTACGCATGGTTTTACCAGACAGTACCCCGCCCCCTAATATTATCAGCATAAAGTTAATCAGGATAAAGTTAATATGATAAACTTTTACTGACCCTGTTTCCTGGAGCACCAGCTAGACCTGGCAAACCTACATCACCCGGAGCACCTGGTGACCCGCGCATGCCCGGATCACCGGTTGGACCCGGAAGTCCGTCGCTTCCCTGAAAACAGAATATAAATTAAGTTCTTTTTTCTTATTGGCTAGCTTCTTGTTCTAAACTTGTCTCTGATTGTCGCAGTGACTCATTGGTGGACAAAACACAAATCAAACTGATTTAATTATCTTAGATATGTACCAGGGACATCGCGTATTTGACAATGTTATTGACTGTAAGTACCAGGTTTGTAGGGCATGATTGTTTGAACTTTTTCCACGGACACTTCACCTCTAAAGAATAATTAAAGGAATTTATTCAAAACCAATTTGCATGTCAAGCAATTTTATGTCTATCTGCTATTTTAAGAATACACAACTGAAAATATGCTAAAAACGAACAAATTCTCCCTGTCTACGTCCGAATTAACGGCGCAAAATACATTTCTGGTCATCATCAAATATAAGTAAAAATAATTACAGAAATTTACACTTATAATCTTATAATTATGTTATGATTAGGAACTTACAGCTTCTCCTTTCGGCCCTGGTCCTCCAGCCGCACCAGGCAGACCTGGGGCTCCGTGGGGTCCAGGAAATCCCGGAGCACCAGAAGCACCCTGTGGACCCATGTCTCCTTTACCTCCTGGTTCACCATTTTCTCCTGGCTGGCCTGGTGGTCCAGGCTCTCCGGGACTCCCGGGGTTACCATTAGCTCCAGAGGGTCCGGGCAGACCAACAAGTCCTCGTGATCCGGGTTGTCCAGCATCTCCCTTGAAAGAAATAAATTACACTTAACATCAAAATTAAATTTTCCACATTTCAATCGTTTTAGATAATTTCCAATCATATTATATTGATGCGTTAACACCTTAAATTTTACTACACAAAATAGGCCTAAATACTGACAAAAAGATAACAGTAAATTTAAAGTAAATATGTTCATCCGTTCAATATTCGGCCATTTTCATTTTTAAACCACTATTCCCTTCTGATGAATAGAACCTATGCAAAAGTATATACCTAGATCGGACTCCGCGTTCTGTTGGTCCGCTCAGGGACTACACTTTTCGAAGAACGTACATGACTGTATCAGAATAAAAAACATATTTAGAATGGACCATTTCTACTAAACTGCAAGGGAAAAAAATACTTGGTATAAATAAACAAGTTACATGTACTTGTATTTATTTCCATATCTGTTTTGTCTTATACCGGTATTTTCAATATACATGTGTATTGGTAAAGCTCAGTTAAAAGTTATGTTACCTTAGCCCCGGTTGCGCCTGGGAAGCCTGGTGGTCCGGGTGCACCAATAGGGCCAGGTGAACCTCTCTCCCCGTTTGCCCCATCGCTTCCTGCCAGACCCTGAAAGGAAAAGCATTACATCAACAACTCCAAATGGTTATCAAATGCTTCAGTGCCAGAGTGGGCAGAGAACCATCACATTGCTTTTTGAAATAATGATTTTAAATTGCGGTCCGTAAACTCGCGGCCCATAAATAGACAAGTATAACCATGATTACGAATTACAAAGTGTGTATTTTTACAGAATAAAAAAAAAACAATTAAAATAGGCTAACCAAGAAATATTCACAAAACTTTGAAATTGAAACATTTCGCAAAATTAAAGCTTACTTGAAATGATCTCGTTTGTATTCATGCAAATGAGAGTGGCAGATGTAGGAGATATCATTTATCAAATTTGCGAAGTTAAGCAGTCGCGAAAATTTCCCTTATTCCACGTAATTTTTGTTTTTCGAAAGTAATTTGCACTGTTTGCCATTGTTGTTGAAGTTGTTTTTGTTTTCTTTTCTTTTCCTTTTGTGTTTGTTTGTCTTTGCTTTTGTTTCTAAGGTCAAATAATTGGCATGTCAATATTAAAAGACGAAAGCGTACATTTCAAATACATGTAGTTAAGAAGCTAAAGAATTTGAACATAACTTACCGCTGGGCCTTGACTTCCATCGCGGCCGCGTTCTCCAGGGGCTCCAGCGGGTCCAACTGGTCCGATTGGCCCAGGTGGTCCAATTGTTCCTGTTTCACCCTTGTCACCTGGTCGGCCCGACTCGCCCCGGGGCCCCGCTCGTCCTGGTCCGCCCTGAAATAGTTCAGACCCCGAGGTTATAAAACTTGAGTATATTCTCAAACTCAAAATACAGCACACTGATTGGCTGCTTCCGAGCACATGCTCGGAAGCAGCCAACCAGTGTGCTTTATTTTGAGTTTGAGATTATTCTCAAGTCTTATAACCTAGAACCCAGATAGTGTAACTGTTTAAAGCATGTCATTTATTTACATCGTCATTTTGTTGTGTACATCGTT
This sequence comes from Ctena decussata, assembly GCA_963989385.1. NCBI lineage: Eukaryota > Metazoa > Mollusca > Bivalvia > Lucinida > Lucinidae > Ctena > Ctena decussata. The sequence continues at coordinate 57,996,846 of OZ022504.1, forward strand.
TTGTTATATTTTATGTATTCATATATGAATTAAGCGGAACCAAAGCTTCATCTAATAAAGGCAAAGAGGTTTCCAGATTCAGTTCTTATAGAATACGCCGTTTTACATTCTATAAACAGTTTACTGTAACTCAAATATAAAAAAGAGATTGGTTGAAAGAAATGTCGCATATAAAAATGCATAAAGTTTTTAAATCCACAGATACCTTTTAATTTGCCTCCTATAAAAATGTTGAAACTTTGAAATTGAATCCATTGAGCATAAATTGGACCCGACTGACGATTCAAACAACCATATAGCAATATTCAAAAAGCATAACTTACTCTGTGTCCTTTAGGTCCGGGCAACCCGGGAATTCCTGGTCGACCAGCATCACCCTAGATAAGATATGACCATATATCAATTGTCGTATTTAGAATGAGGAAATAATCAATATACCAAACAAAATTCTCTTCTTCGTAAAAGCCGAAGCAGAAAGGGTACAGTTCGTCACTTTAATTCCATAATGTCGTATCCATCTAAAGAATTAATTTCGTGTCATCTAAATATAATCAGTTTTATTTCTGCACCTCAAACACTCTCATGTCAGAAACGTAGGGTTTTTCGCAGTTGCATAGTCGGACAGATATAATGCTTTTACATGTACATGTATAATTTGAAAATGACAAAGGGCTCCAGTATGTTGAAATCGACTATACTGATGGAAGGCTAATATTCAAATATAAGAATGTGTTGTGTTCAAACTATGGCTCCAAAAGGCCAGTTGCTACCGAAGATCTACTGCATCGTTACTCAAGAGCATGCAAAACATGCGGACAAAAACGTTAAAATAAGATTAGTTGACACCTTAGATGCTTACTTGATGTCCAGTTGGTCCGGGTGGTCCCATTTCTCCTGTTAATCCATCATCACCCTGTAGTGTAGAAAGAGACAAAGAACATACAGTAAAATTCTAAGCATGGTGACGCCAAAAATAATTATCGTATTTGTCCTGAAAATGGAAGCTGACCAGATGCAGCCTGACCTGGGTCTGCATTGAGCGCTCAACCCTTTTTGCCTCAATATTTAGATTTTTTACGGTTTACGCACAGTCGTAAAATTCATTAGGCAGATAGGAAGAAAATTATAATAAATTGGAGCCGCGACACGAGAAAACCAACAATGTGGTTTGCGCCCAGCGTGGACTCAGATCAGCCTAGGCAGCAGCCCAGTTTAATCAGCCTCATCGTTATGTGCTCAAAGGGTAGCTAAGGGTCTAAGCTACCTCCATGCGGACAGCAAAGACTCTGATCAGACTGGGCGGATGCCCAGGCTGATCTGATTCTGCGCTGGGCGCACAACCACATTGTTGGTTTTGTCATGTCGCGGCTCAATTATAAACTCTTTCCTCCATCATAACACCAACAGACCCTCCTTCAAAAATGCCCCGAGGTCCTTTGTTCCTTTTCCTCACCCCAACTCCCACCCCGCACACGCACACACACATATCTCAAAAGAAAATCCATAAAAGTAAGAACAATTACAATTTTCAACTACCATCTCGAATTATATAACACCCAGATTTTTTGTACGTGTATACTGATGCTACAATTAATGGGGTTTTACTTACGTCAAGTCCTGGTGGTCCCATTGGTCCTGGAAGTCCACGTGATCCTGGCTGACCCTGCAAACAGAAAGTATGGCATAGGACTGCATTCAGAATACAGAAAGTTTGGACAGATAAACCATTGTTTATACTCGTTCTCCAGTTGTGTACGTTACTTTATACAATGAAGAAAACATGAAAAGTTACGCCAAAACTGAAATAAATTTTAGACTGAGTCATAAGACAATAATGATGTCATTTTTTTCTTCTTCTTTTTTTTTTTTTGTTCTGTTGTTCTAGTCTTATTAGACTGTCAAAAACTACGGGTCTCTCGACATGTATTGCTATATACAATTTAGGATCAATCCCACAGATTAAATAAATTAAAGCGCAACAATGTATGTCGTACTAGCAGAAATCATTCTTGTACAGTGGTGTTTGTAGGCCCAGAATATCATCAATATTGCAGGTACATGTACACACCGCTGAATGTTAAGTTTAAAGCCACGATATGAACGTAAAGGTGTGGTTTACAGCATCATGGGCCATGGCAACTTAACTAAGCCGCGACACGACAAAACCAATAGCATGTGCGCCCAGCAAAGACTTAGGTCAGCGTAGGCATCCGCCAAGCATGTTCAAGTTCTTCCGCATCGAGATACCTTAGACCCTGGGCTACCCTTTAAACGCACAGCAAAGACTCTGATCAGACTGGCCTAATGCCCAGGCTGATCGGAGTCTTCGCTGGGCGCACATGCCACTTTGTTGGTTTTGTCGTGACGCAGCTCAAATAAGGATTCAGAAAGGCAATCTTTAGCCTTCTAGTTGCCATTTCACGGAGATAAAGACTCTTGTTGATGCAATATAAGTAGCAAGAAAAATTCGGATAATCATTAAAACATAAGATTTGCTCAATCTAAATTCATTCAGTTTAATGGTATATGTGCAATTTGATTTCGCAAAAGTTGCAGCTATGCTCGACAATTTACAGTTTGGACAAATAAAACCTCTACGTTATTATAGTTGTTACTCACTGGCTGTCCGGGTTCTCCGGTTTCACCTCGGGGTCCGGGAAATCCTTGTGGTCCCTGGAAAGGAAAATAATATTATGAGACATGTCTGTGAGACATGTCGGCCCTTCTTACATTTTAAAAAAGATGTTTCGTCAGCTTTACAAACATTAGAAATGAACTAGAAGTTACTTAGTATGCATGAAAAATTGTTTCAGGGACATTGTAGACAGCTGAAAGTAGGCTTTATAGTAAAAATATAAATAGTCTTATTCTGCAAACATTACTGAACCAGGATACATAGCAAAAACACGTTTCAAATTGTGATACCAGACTATTTTTTCAGGATTCGATTATTACATACTTTTGGCACAACACTGTGTATCTAGTTCGAAAGTAATTATACTTACGGGCTGTCCTGGGGGTCCGAGGGGCCCTCGTGGTCCTGGAACTCCCTGAATAAAAAGTCCAAATATGATCAATTTGAATATATTACGCTTCTATAGATACTGATTTACTTAGATACTCACAAGACTGTGTGTTTTTATTTAAATGACATCCCATTGTGCACACAACCTTGATTCAACATTGAATCGACATTGATTCAACGCCATGGCGTTGAATTAATGTTGATTCAATGGTGAATCAAGGTTGTGTGCTTGCTGGGATTAAGATTGAAGAAAGTTGGTCAAAAAATAATAAATGCAATTTCATGTATATATTCTTTCTCCAGCCAGAAAGCGACTAGCCACTTTCACTTTAACTGTTTAGGCGGAGCCAGACGAAAAGGTAAAACGTAGATGCTGAAGTTAACTGACCCCTGAATACAGGTTCATTTACACCTTTTTTTTAATCAGAGAATCCTCGAAAGGTGACTGACCAGAACAGATGACCCCTCACGGAACGTGACCACGTGAGCTGGTATGTTTGTATCTTCAAGTAACAGTTACCTGTTGTTGTTGACAGGTGTTCGAATTTCCTTTACATGTGCAGAAAAGCCCCTGAGGACCAAGCTCTCGCTTTCTTTCGTGGAACTTCATATTCATAAAAAGAAACGATGTTTCAGCCACAACTAAAACTCTCTCTCTCTCTCTCTCTCTGTGTGTGTGTGTGTGTGTGTGTGTGTGTGTGTGTGTGTGTGTGTGTGCATTTTACAGAACGGTAGTAATCTTTTCCTAAATTCAGTATGCCATGTTCCTCTCGAATTATGATATGCTACCTGAAATACTTACAATGAAAAAGTGTAATTTTCTCAAACCTATAATTCATTCTCAAATAATTTAATTCTCCGTTTGTTGTAATTGGCGTCTCGAAAAAGGGACTGTACATCACGTACGTAGTGAAAACCCCATCGGAGTCTTGATTTTGTATTTTATTAGCATTTTTTTAGCTTTCCCGGGATTCATGGATTGTATATGCGAACAGGGAAGACTTAGATCCGGCTTCGCGGATGCGCAGGCTGATATGAGTAGTCCCTGTACGCATATGCCGTAAGGTACATTTTGAATCTACATAGTGTAGCCAGAACACCATAAATGTAGCCAAAACGCCACATGAGCGAAGCCCTAATTTCGGTGAAGTATAAAGCGAGCGCAACTACGGGTTAGGTTGATATAGGGATAGAACCTGCTCTTTCGTGTCTGTTAGAGTTCTCTTGACTCAAATGATACTTACAGCTCCCTGGACGCCGTATGGTTGAGCGGGATAAACTGGTCCGGCTTTGTCATTCGATACAATTGGAACCTACAATAAACAGTTCAAGCCTAGTTTAGAGAGCTATAATTTTGGTTATAACGCTATTATATCGAGGCTTCCACTGATAATTATAGTTGTACTTAAGTCAGACGTGAATATTTTCATCAAATCTATTCTATTTTCTACTATGGTTAATTTGAAATAAAAAATGATGGTGAAAACTTCACCTAACACAAGAGCGAGCCCGCTTGTAAAGATTAAAAATTCCATTATTAGTGACGGATTCAGAGCACAAATTATTGAAGCCAGTGTGTAGGTCATTTCGCAACTTCTCATAAACGTTCGTTTCTTTTTATTGTGGTGTTATCTAAATTCAATGGCTTCACAATACTTTTTTATACTGTGGGACACATGCAACCAAACTAATGATACACAATCCTTTGGGGTGGCTGCCATGTGGAAATATCTGACTTAAGTTTTATGCTCATTTACCTCATATTTCTTTGTAGGTTAGGCTCGATACAATGCTATTCACATCTAACCATATAACACAATGTATTGGGGGATTTTTTGTTGTTGTTGTTTTTTTTGTTTGTTTTTTTTTTTTTTTTTTTTTGTTGTTGTTGTTTTTTTGTTTGTTGTTGTTGTTAGTTTTTTGCTTGGTTGTTTTTTTTTCTTCTTTTTTTTTTTTTTTTTTTTTTTTGTTTTTTTTTTTTTTTTTTGACTAAGCATGATTTTATAAAGGTACTTTACTGTAAACTGGGACCAGAAAAAAGAATAAAAGAGGGACAGCATTGGCCCTTATATAAATTATTCTTTGGCTAGATAGAAATACTGGTCGCAAAGGTCAACTTTATTCTGAATAAAGTGAACACAGGTCAACACTTACAGCCATCAGGTTGGGGTCTTCTCTTGAAGGCTGAAAAGAAACAAAACGGTCTTAGAACCACAAATAGCAAATATAGGCAAAATTAAGTTAAATATCGCAAAACATCGTACACAGCCGTCGCCAACTTTGTATAACACCGTAATACGTTATTGATGCTTGTAAGCCTATACAGACGTTTTGCAACTATGGGGGGTTAAGACCTTAATTTATCGCCTCTTCTATGTACGCTTTTCCGATGATTTAGATTCAGCAAAAAGAACAAGTGTTAATGTATAGGTTCTAACATTATTATAAAGTTGGACGAACCGTGTCATAACTGACTTTTATCACCGTCTCCAGCGAGACCTCAGTTTATACTTCAGGTGCAGAAGTCTCGGAAATATGGTTTAACGTTATTTATAGTGTGCATTTATCATTTTACTGCAACACATGAGCAATCGACACAGGCATGTGTAGAAGTTAAAGGATTAAAAGGCCCTAGACCATGCGTCAACCGAATATAAAACATGGCTGAAGTGTCCAAGTCTAGGCAAGCTTGGTATCGGAGATGGTCGGGCGCCGATTAAGCCTTATAGGTAAAATATAGACATGTTTCAGTGGCATAAAAAGAGGCTACATGGTCAGCCTAGATGACACAAAGATGAGCGATGAAAGTCGCTAAATTCCGGCATGCTTGGTATCGAGGTTGGTAGTGAGCGCAAAGGACTTCTATGCTTAAGGCGTGATTTTTCCCCATGATTTAAAAGGTATACGGATCACTGACTTTTGCTTTGCATTTATGACTATGACATGTAACTTGCATGACAAATGAATTTTCAACTGTTTGTGTCTATGTAAAGTACGTTAAACATACGTTGACGTTGACGTCATTGTTGAGATAAATTGTAAATTATCCTCAAACTGATCGTTGAAATAATGATTTATTGTATATATTTCACTCTTTTTTGGCTTACATTACTTACATAACAGACAACACTGGATAGTTTTGACTATATGTATGTGACCTTGACCTCATTTCAAGGTCATGGTACACAATAAAATCCTTGAAGATCACAGTGCTACTGTTGACCATTCTTCTTTTTTGGCTTATTGAGTATAGTTCCCCCCCGTGACCCAGCTTCCCACTCATATATATTGCGTACTTGCATCGCATAAGTCTGCTGCATGAAGGAAATGCTGGGTCACGGGGGGGAAAGTACTTGTATCTTAGTTATAGTGAAGCGTTCTCTTTTGGCCGCTTTGACCGGAAGTATAACTGTGGTTTTGCATGTTTAAATGCCAGTCAGGCGTAACAAGAAGAAAATCATTGCTTTGTCTTGTGATATGCATGTATTTAGTATGCATTTATGACAAAAATGTATGAAATGAATGACTGATTTCAATATTTTTATTACCTCAAAAATTGAGGTATGCGAAAACCTTGAATTAAGGGTAGGTAGGGTCAGACTGGATTATCTCCCCACGTCTTTGGGTCTGAATCACAAATGATCTGATTTCATACGGCTTACATATTTGTGGAAGCTCCGCTAAGAAAAAATTGTACACTTTATACTTTTGAAAATTCGGACCTGTCGCGACGGTCTAATGGGGAAAATCCTCGCCTTAATCGAAGAAGTCCTATAAATTGAGCTGCGACGTGACAAAACCGACAAAGTGAAATGTGTGCCTAGCGATGACTCAGATCAGCCTGGGAATCCACCCAGTCTGATCAGAGTCTTCGCTGTCCGCATGGAGGTAGCTTACACCCTTAGCTACCCTTTAAGCGCACAGTGAACTCTGATTCTTTGTTGGGCACACATGTCACGTCGCGGCTTAATTATGTAGATGAAAATCAAAGCATACATTCATGGCTTAATAATTCATCAAAGTTTCATTTAAAATATAAATGGGGCTGACATGGGTAGCCAAGTGGACACAAAGATAAAAGCAGCTTACATGACGGTTCAAACTTTAAATCTAGGCATGCTTATTATCAGAGATGGTCATATGCAATAAGTGGACTCTGTGGAGATGAAAGCTTATTAATGACTCTTAATAGAAAAAAAAACTTACAGAATACGTACACAGGGGATACCGACAAAACACCCGCAGAGTATACCCAAGACACTTGAAAGATCAAAAACTTAAGTCTTAAAATGAGCCGCGACGCGTGAAAACCAACAATGTGGTTGTGCGCCCAGCGCAGAATCAGATCAGCCTGGGCATCCGCCCAGTCTGACCAGAGTCTTCGCTGTCCGCATGAAGGTAGCTTGGACCCTAAGCTACCCTTTAAGGGCTTAGCGAAGAGTCTGATCAGCCTGGGTGGATGCCCAGGTTGATCTGAGTCTTCGCTGGGTGCACAACCACATTGTTGGTTTTCTCGTGTCGCGGCTCAAATATCAGTATAAACTCAGCAACAGAAAAATGGGTATTGAAGCAGACATGCTCATCAGAAGTACAGACTGAAGTAATTATAGACAGGAAAACATTACTTACTGTTTCTTCAAACTCATTCTCGCCTCGAACTGAAAAAGAAAAAGAAGAAACATCTCAATCTTTTACAGAAATTCGCTGAAGCCATGCTCGTTTTCGTTTCATATGATCTTTTTGTATAGCCAACTTCACCTGAGTGTCCAAATTGTGAAGTACCCGATTAACAATCTATGTTATATGCCAAAATATTTGGTATGGTCTGTAGCTGAAGTTACCGGTATAAAGTAACACAGTCGAATCTGTCTAAAGAGGTCACCTGTCTTAAGAGCCGCCTTTCTGGATCCCATTCAATGAAATGTAATCATGAAACTGTATGAAGGGGTCACATATCTTAGGAATGTGTGTCCGAATAATGTGTTTACTTGGGTGACCCCTTGACACAAATCTAAGTGTGAATGGTGGCGGGCCGAGAAATTCAAGATGGCGTCCAATGTGACATTTATGAAAAAAAATATTGTTGTTTATCATCATAACAACATGGAAATATTGTACATTTTTGTATTTTCTTGCTGCCAGTTTTCTTTATCATTACTCGTGAAAACTACTCACGAATCTGTATGGCTTGATACGCCCCTCCCCAAACCCCGCCTCCCCCCCCCCCCCCCCCCCAAAAAAAAAAAAAACACAACATATGGTGCTTATCACAAAATCACAATCCTCTAGCAAGTCAAGAAAAAGACATACAAATGGTTGACAAAGACATTCTTCCAGTCGCCAGCTGATCAAAGCCGGGATTCGAACCCGCGACCTTCTGCACCATAACCGAGGCGCTCTAACCGTTCGACCTACGGGCCTCCCTTCAGACTGTTCTTATCGCTAATACATGTATACCGGGTATGCATAGAAATAATTTTCAACCTTTTTTCTCCATGCCAAATGGATACTGTCATCCCATGGATTACCCTACCCAGTACTGTATACAAAAAAACAACAATCTAAGTTACCTTCCCCCACCCTCCTCCTCCCCAAATACGTCCCACCAAAATGGATACTGTCATCCAACTATTGTATATTTTAATGGTCCACTGTGTTATTTCATAATCTAGTGTTTGAAATACGTGAATTGCAATTTATGACTTAAACAGACACACTTTAACACAGTTTAAGGTGTATTGTGTATTTCCGCCGTATTTACAAAGGAAAACAGCTTTTTATGACTTCTACAACCAATTTCTTCCTAGAGAAGCAATTTTGTTTCCTATAAGAGTTAACATCCATTTAGATGAAAGCCAAAAATTGAAAATCACAGAGTTGCTTCCTCTGTAAGTGTGCCCATTCACCTTAAGATATCTAAAGCATTCCTTTCAGAAAAGACCAAAATGCAGTCAACTCCCGATATCTCGACCACTGATATCTCAAAGTATCTTCTTAAATTAAAGAATGTATTTCCTATTTCTATTTACATTTCAACTCTTGTTATCTCAAACTACTTATATCTCAAAGTAAATTTTCTGGTACCACAAAATTTACTTTGAGATATCAGTAGTTTTGACTGAAGTTCGACTTCGAGATATCGAGAGTTGACTGTGTTTCCAACATTCTGTGTTTACTTCCAGAAGGTGTTATTTGCTTATTAAAACGGAATTATAATAAGTACAGATTATAAACACTCCTGAACAAAAGGCTCTGGCGAGCATATATGGTGTTCAGTCCCCGTCGTCCGTCGACATTTTCAAACGACTTCTCCTGCAAAGCCGCTGGTTGGGTAGAAACGCCATATGTGGCCCACAGGGATCAAAGGAACAGAAGTTTGCACAAGATGTCCTGGTCTCATGGCCTCCATGCCAATATGGTGAAAACATTCAAAACACTTCTTCTCTAGAACCAAAAGACAGATGGCTTTACGAAATCTTGGTATATGGCATCGAGTATTCGGGTGTTATCATCTTTGCAAAATAGTTTTGAGCCTTATTAGTTTTCACGACAAGGTAAAATTTGCTTCCCAGAAAATGTTATAATCTTTCTTGAATATTGTTGAAGACTTTGGAATAAAAGTTGATATATACACTCAACGAAGTAAGTACATGAATATTTTAGTAACAGAGGCCATGGTCATAATTTGACCTTGATCAAGGTCACTCTTATTTCAACAAGTTCAAACATCTTCCCCCCATAGCCAGTGCGCATATGGAGCCTCCAGGCGTCGGGAGACCCGAAGTTTGTTCAAGCAGTCGTAACATCATATATAGAAAAAGCCAATGAAAATCTTATTCTCCAGAACTTTTAAAAGACTTATGCCTCGAAACTTATGTCATATGGAGCCTCCATGAGACGGGGGAAGTTTCTCCAAATGGTTCTGGTCTTATGACCAACACGGCCGCCACCCCCTTATTTGGTAAAACAACTTAAAAATGTTCTTCCTCAGAAACCACAGACCTGTGGCCTTGAAACTTGGTATGCAGCATCGGATACTCGCATGCTCACGTTTGTTCACATGATGACATTGAATTGCGTTGACCGTTTCTACGGCAAAGTCCTTGTGCTTCAAGATTAGAAAATCCTATAACATTCTAGCTTTTACTGGAGTCTTTAACAATTTCAAGAAATGTCATGACATTCCTTGAAATAGTGGAAGACTGTAGTAAAAGCTAGTACATGTACATACAGTCAACTAAATGAGCACATAAAGATTTCTCTGAGTACCAGAGGTCAAGGTCATTATCTCACCTTCGACCATTGTCACGCAGATTTCTGCTTCCTTTAAAGTAAAAAAAAAATGGGCAATGATCAGGAATTAATACAATCAAATCCCACATTCAATGGAGAAAGAAGCACATAAACACAGGTTTACGACAGACACGCACAGTAAACCGAATGAGCAGCTCTTTCCCAAACAAATGGTCATTCAGCTACCCCAAAAACAGCATCAACATCTATCTTACTTTTTTTATATTTCAGTTCAAAACAAAGTCACTGGGTCGTTTAGAAACAAATTTCATATGGAGCATCCAGGAGTCGAGGGAATAGAACAATAGGTTCAGTGTTGAAATATTGCAAATTATATGGCCGCCACGTACATATATGATAACAAGAATGCCGGGGATTCTGGTGAATCATCTGTCTACGCATTGTCAAATAACAGAGCTAAATCAGAAAACTCGACGCAAAGTTTACATCGCCGACGCCGACGACGTCGGAAAAGTAATATGAGCCACGACACGAAAAAACCAACAAGGTGGCTGTGCGTCCAGCGCAGACTCAGATCAGCCTGGGCATCCGCCCAGTCTGATCAGAGTCTTCGTTGTCCGCATGGAGGTAGCTTAGACCCTTAGCTACCCTTTAAACACTTAGCATAGAGTCTGATTTGACTGGTCAGATGCCCAGGCTGATCTGAGTCTGCGCTGGGCGCACAGCCACTTTGTTGGTTTTCTCGTGTCGCGGCTCATATCTGTGTCGCTAGTCGCAGGCGAGACAAAAGCTTTAAAACCTTCTCATGGTCAAAATACTGATGGCCTTGAAACTTGGTGTTATAGCATCGGGTTCTTAAGCACTATCAAATTGGTCGAAATGATAATTTACCTTATGCTTTTTTATATGACAAAATGCAATTGCATTAGATTGATTCCGTGGAAATTGCTGAAGGCTTTGGTATAAAAGTTAGTATATAGAGTCAAGTGAAAGGGTACATGAAGAGTTTTGAATACCAGATGTCAAGGTTTCTCTTTGACCTTTGATCAAGGTCACTCATGTAAAACAATTTTAAACATTTTCTCCTCCAAACCCACTGAGCAGATTGAGATATATATACGTATATATACTCATAGATGCAGCTGAAGAGGTAGCCCCTGCACTCTCCAAGATCTTTCAGACATCTTTGGACAGTAGAAAAATACTAGCTTATTGGAGAGAAGCACACATCGTACCACTGTTCAAGAAGGGAGGTAAACATATGACATCAAATAACCGTCCTCTTCCATTAACATCAGTGACTGACCTGCAAGATCCTCGAAGATATAGTGCACAGCAACATAATCAACCACTTTCTGGAAAATGACACACTTTGTGATAACCAGCATGGATTCCGGGCGTATCCCCCACCCACCCCATGAAACACAGCTTATCACAACCACACAGGGAATTGCCAGCCAACTTTACTCTGGTAGAAATCAATCATTCTACTTGATTTCTCGAAACTTTTGATAAATAAGTTCTGAATACTAGTTAGATCCTTTGGAAGCAATGAATATACTACAGAAACGAAAATAGCAGACTCGGTTTAATTGAGTCTGTTCATAAACAGTACTGAAATGAGCAACACAGGCAACGCCCCCTTGCACCGGCTTAAGCAGAACTCTATTTTCAACATGACTCTAAATGAAATCAATGATCCCAAAGGACCAGAAAACGACTACATAACACTTTTGCATAAGCTTGGTTATTATGGAGTCCGAGGCAAAACCCTCAACATAGAGTCATTCCTCAGTCAGAGAAAATAGAGAGTCTAATACTAGAAGCTACAGTCTCCTTTAAAGCAGATGTTGTATCTAGAGTTCCTCAAGGTACAGTGCTAGGACCACTGTTGTTCCTAGCATCTATTAACGACCTCCCAGAATGTACAACTAGTGGTATTAGACTATTCGTTGATGACACACTGATTCATAGACAAACCAAGAATGAAGATGATGCAGCTACCTACAACAAGAATTTAACTCCCAAGCCGAATGGGAAGAGATATGGCAAATGAGATTCAACCCTCAGAAGTTCAAGGCATCCAAAAATGTACAAACAAGACACATCAAAGAAAGCCCGTGTATACACCTCGTGGACACGTCCTAGAGGAAGACCTTTGGAGTGAACATCAATGATGATATCTTATATGGACAAGACAGCTGCTAAAGCCTCCAGCAAACTTGGTTTTCTGAGAAGGAACCTCATGAACTGCACCAAGGAAGTCAACGAGAGGACGTAGAGCACAAGTGTTCTCCCAACCCTTGAGTGTGCTGCATCCGTGTTAGACCCCTACCTCAGTACCACACCGGGTAGGCGACAATACACAGTTCCGAGCCACACCCAGAATGTCACACAAAATCACATGATATCGTATACCTGGCCAATGCAGCGACAACTTAGCATGTGACATAGTCTCACAAACAAATCACACGTGGTCAATACCAACATAAGTCCGTGCTGTTACCTTTCAGTTAATGAAGGGATGTATACCTGTTTAAAGAAAACAAACTAACACCACTTTTAATAAATTTTACCCTGCTTTGCAAGAACAGAACGCATCGGAAATGCATGATGCGCCAACTGCTATGTGTAGGCCATGAGGAGGCTGATTCTTCGCCACAGATCGCCAATATTTAGCAGGCACTTGCATTTGTCATTCCGCCATCTTTGTGTAAGCTTGTGAGACGTAGTAACAGTAACTAAGCAGGCGGAGCTTAGCAGCTATTCTCGGAACTGTGTATTGGACAATCGATTAACGCGGATCAAAAACCTTTAGAAACGGCGTTTTCAATTGCAAACAAATTGTCGCCAATTTGCAATCGTAAACGCGGTTTCTAACGCGTTTGTTGATGCATGAGCGTTTTCGATTGCCGCCTACCCGGTGTGAGTACGAACATCAACAATCAGCGAAGAGGAGCACGGTATGTTCACGCCAACTGCTGGGACAGAACGCCAGGCTGTGTCATCAGAATTGTCAGGAACTTTGGATAGCAGGCACTTGAAGAGAGAAGACGCAAAATCCAACTTCTGATGCTCTTCAAGATACAACATGGACTTACAGGCATAGTACCAGGAGATATTCTACGACTCAGTGATCGTAGAACCCGAGGTGGTCAACATCTGTACCAAGCATCAGCCTCTCAGAATGCCTACAAGTTCTCCTTCTACTCCCGCACTATCAGAGAGTGAAAATCCCTGCCAGCTAGTATCCCTGATATTGACTATCTCGAAGCCCTTAAGGCTGCTCTGGATGATACCACTGCAGTCCTCTCTAACCGGTCGTAATCCACCAGACACTGTATATTGTTTTAACTTATACTTTGGACGGTGATGAATGTCTCACTCCCTCCATAAGGTCAATTTTACAGTCTGCAAAGACTCCTGACCTTCAAAGGGAAGAAGAATAATCCAATTTCATAGAGAGCATCCAGGGTTCGGGGAGTGAAATTTCTTTAAACAGCCCTGATCACATTACCAACATGGCGGCCACGCCCGAATATGGTTTACACTTTTAAAACTCTTCTCTTGCAAAATCAAAACACTGATGGCATCGAAAATTAGTATATACCATTTGGTACTCGTGTACAATAAAAGTTATTAATCGTGACCTTTAGTTAATCTTGGCCTTTTTACGGCAAGATCATATTCTCTTCCTTTTGCTTTTATATCAGAAAATGCTATATCATTACATTTCTTGTACATTGTTGGAGACGCTGGTATACAAGTTATATAAACAGTCAACTAAATAAGAACATGAAGATTTCTGAGTACCAGAAGACAAGGTCACTCATACAAAGGCACTTGGCCGAATGAACCAAATTTCAAACGAAACCTCCAGTCAAGCTGTCGTTGGTTGGTTGGTTGATTTGATGCTTAACGTCCACGGTAAACAACTAAGGTCATGTCGGGACGGTCAGTTAACCTAACCACACTATTCCTGGGCAGGCTTAGACCTCCTAAGCGGTTAACCAGTACCAAGTGCACATACTTTCGCCAGTAACTGACAACTGCCCTTCTTGAATCAGCGGAAGGAGAAACGAAAGTATGTGGCCAGACCGGGATTCGAACCCAGGACCTCTGACTTACGAGTCAGGTGCCCTACCGATTGCGCTACCCGGCCCGGCTCAAGCTGTCGTGGTTACATGACTAACATGGCCGCCATACCCATATATGGTGAAAACCTTTAAAAATCTTTTTTTCTACAGAATCAAAATGTCCATGGCATTGAAACTAAATATATAGCATTGAATATGTTTGTTCAATTATTGACCCCGAGTTGACATTGACCTTTTTACAGCTATGTCATGTTTGCTTCCTCGCGCTTTAATATATGCTCTAACATTTGGTTTCTTGGAAATTGACTCAAAGTAGTGCAAGGGCCTACTTGCCGTAGGTGCGGGATGGGAGACGGCTACATATCATTATGAGATGGATATATTCAAGATATTAGTGGGACAAGCCAAAGAGTTGACTCTTTATTATTTTATTATTTTTACCCGGGTTTCAAGGTCAGAGGCCGGGGACTTGATTGTTAAATATTTCTTATTTTGACGAAAGTTTTTGTATAATTGGGATTTCAGAACTGGTTATAATTTGGTGACCTCGACCATATTTTCAAGGCTTCAACGTCAACATGACGACAAAGCAAGTCAAGTTCAATGAAAATGACACACCGTGACGAATGGGAATGCCTAATGGTGGTAGTGGTGGTGGGGCTGGGGTGGGGTGGGTGCATTTGTATTTTTTGTCTGAAAAACATTCCTATATATAGCTCTATACAAAGCTGACAATTCCTATCTCAGGACAATTCATTCTTAAACACATTTAATACATTTGATTTAACTGGGGCGCCAGCAAGTTCATATCTATTGGTTAGTATGTTTCTCTACTTCTAAGAACCGACATAATCAAGTTTACTCGGGATTTAATTTGAGTTTAAACAGAACAGCAGTAATTATAGCTTATTTGAAAAGCTGTTTAACTGAAATTTCATAGACTGATTTTGTCGGTTAATGTTAGAGTAACATACACATAGGTGGTGGCTTAACAATGCACATAACAACCTACAAAAAAGATAGGCAACGGTTGATTTATGTTTGGAATAAGCAATGCAGCATTACATTTTTTATATAAAATTCTATTAAAGGATTCTTAATAGGGACGATATTCTAAAGTTATGAAACATTCGTTTTCGTATAATAATTGCTTTTTATCATATGACGTCGCATCTGAGAGTGTAATAAAGCCATGCATTAAAAACGATAATCCACTAGTGGATTAAATATGCAAATTACGTCGTAACGTTATGCGTTGACGTCCATGCAAACATCGCATTTTCTAGTGGCGAAATCGTGATGTTTTAGTGCCAAATTTGCTCATAAAATGCGATTTTAGTGTCATATGATAAATAGAATCATGCATTCGTGCTCCTGTATTATTGAATTTATTAAACTCGTTGGGAAAAACGATAAGATGCTCGGCATGGCCTCGCATCTTATCGTTTTCCCCAACTCGTTTGATAAATTCAATAATCCGTGAACACTCATGTAAGATCCTCTATTTAAAAGTTGCTGAATGAAGCCGACTTTAAAATATACCCTTTGCATGAATCACAAAGGTTTGCTATTATGGCTATAAATATACTTAACTCGGACTGAAAAAAATAACAAGAAGTTATATTTATCTTTTTTTTTTTTTTTTTTTTTTAATTTTGGGACAAAGTAATCTTAGCCCATGTCGACGTCTTTACATAGAGGATCTTACATGAGTGCTCATGTATTATTGAATTTATTAAACAAGTTGGGGAAAAAGATAAGATGCGAGGCTATGCCGAGCATCTTATCGTTTTCCCCAACGAGTTTAATAAATTCAATAATACAGGAGCACGAATGCAAGATTCTATTTATCATAGACACTACAATCGAATTTTATTAGCAAATTTCGCACTTAAACGTCATGATTTCCCCATTAGAGAAGGCGACGTTTTTATAGACGTCAACGCATAACGCTACGACGTAATTTGCATATTTAATCCACTAGTGGATTATCGATTTTAATGCATGGCTTTATTACACTCTCGGATGCGACGTCATATGATAAATCTAGATAAATGATATAAAACCCATTAATGTCTAGAGCGTCCCATAAAAGGGGCATTGGCAAACAGTGTAGACCCAGACGCCACAAAACGCGGCGTCTGATCAGGGTCTACACTATTTGCATAAAACAAATGAGTATTTCTACTTAAAATGAAAAAAATTATACAAATTCACTAAACCAGACACCCATTAATTGACAAACATTATAAGGATAAAAGGGTCCACTGGGCATACATGAATTAATTTCAGTATTTACAAACCTAAGCAAAACAAGCATTTTCTATTTACAATTACACGTTATTTATATGATATTGCTAATCCACCATACACAATAGATATGATCTCACCTTCAGCAGCGGCCCAGACTTTGCAAATTGGGCAGCATTGTCCGAAAGGCGCAATAATATCTCCATCCGGGCATTTTATGTCCTTGTCACACTCGTCTGAAATGTCCCGACACTCTGCTTTCCCGCCATAACAATAACACACGTGGCATGGTTTGCCAGAATTTGGAATGAAAAAGCCCCCCTCGGCTATCCAGGTGCATTGGAAATCATCTACAAATTGATAAAACAACCTTTACTTGCTTCTCATAAATTCCAAATGTTAAAATTTGGCACTACATGGTTAATCGTTTTGACCAGGTTCATCCCACTTTCCATGCACATCGCGCAAGCATTTCAAAATTTACGTGGCAACATTCCTCTAAGGGAGATCACTCTAATATTGAGAAATATGCCCCTTCCGCGATTAACCCACTGAGCTACCGGGGCTCCAGGTGTAAGTCGGGAGGGAAGGGGTACTTTTCTCTGTTTTTGTCGCCATGCTTACATGTGACTTCCTATTTGTTTTCTTGGATGGTGAAGCCTGATGGGGTATATTCTTATTGGAAAGAATCTGCTATCCCTGAAAGTTTACCTATTGACCATAAAGCGGCAACAACATGTGCACCACACTCTTAAGCTTTAAACCGGACTAAACTGTCCTCGTAGATTATTCAGGGTTTAAGTCGAATTTTGCGACACACGCTATCATGTTTTACACCCCTGGATTCAACCCTTCCCGGGTATACTGCATTTTTCGTGCAAAACATTAGTATGCAAATACGCAGGTGGCTGTTGAAATTTTGTCATTTTGACAGCGTAATGATAGATAGGGTTGACCTCTGGAGTCTTTGGTTACCATGGAAGCCAACTCTTTGGACTCCTAATGAACTAGCGTTGGGTTCTAGTTGTTACTCATCTTTGCAACCTGAAATATTGTTGTAAAGGCCGTAAAACTCTACAGCACTGCGAGAGCTTGGGTAAAAAAAACTTATTTCAGGATTTGAAAGAATATAAACCGACACGTTTCATTTGTTGATGCAGCTCAGCCTGCCTTAGTTCATACATGATTTGAGCTATTAACATAACTCAATCCATGCATGGATACGTAGACTGGTGTAAAACTACCTTTTCGGGTATACAATTGCTGCGTTTGACTGTGCATTCCTAGCGTCCTGTTCTGCATAAGGGGCCATTGCAAACAGTGTAGACCCATCAGACGCCACAGAAAACAGCGTCTGATCAAGGTCTATACTGTTTGTATTTATTAAACACAGGACTTTCCAAGAAAAATGCTTTATATTGGCGCCAATTGGCCATTATTTGGTTGTTAACCCATTTATGCCCAGTGGACTCTTCTGTCCTTTTAAATTGGATTAGTCCATTCGTCATTTAGGGGCGTTTAGGTGATTTATTGTAGCCAAACTGTGTAGACCCTGATCAGACACAGCAAACTGTGGCGTCTGAACTTGTCTATGTTTTATTTATGTATTACTTTGCATTAAGGGATTAGGAATGACTGTAATGACTTACCCCCTTCCTGAGCATTTGATAATCCTAGAATCGTAATAAGGCACAAAAGGCCCCACCGCACCGAGTCCGATGCCATTTTGAATAACTACGAGTCTCTAACACTGCATCAGAGGATGACAGTAAGCTCGAGGGTTCGTAATTCCAAATCCCAGGTGTACTAGAAGCCCGTGTTCGAGCTCCTGGTCCAGGAAACGCCGTGCTGCTTAACACAGCAAACACGGTTTCCTAGATTTGGTTGGAAACAAGCTTTTGTTGGGTGAAAACCGTTGTGGCTGCTGTTCAGGGACTACTTTTTCTTGCGGAGAAAACAATTTGATAGACAGGCCCTGTAGCCAATGAGACTCGTCGTTACAAAACGATTTCGGCTAGAATCCAGCAATGGAGCAGGAAACTCACTTAAAAAATACGTGTGTGCAACACGCTGTGTTGTTTTTTGAAATAAATAAATCATAGCAGACTGACAGGTAGTAAAAAAGATATATACTCTTGCCACTGTGAGCTTCATGAGGCTTTTCTTCTCTTTCATGAGAAAATGCGCAAAATTGCAGAAATAGTGCAACAGATGTGTAAACCACAAGCGCCTGGTGAGACTGAAGCAAAAATAATCTAAAGTATTCTAAACGTGTTAGAAAGAAACTGAAGCTGTTGGGCTGTCAAAAAAAAAATACTGTCAAACTTCTAATAGGTCTCGGCGAATAGTTCAGACCAATATCAGACTGCCCGAGCAGTCTGATCAAGGCCTACACTGTTTGCTATTATATCTGCACCTGTTAGACGCATAACTGCATTGAAAACCCAAATTGTTCATTATAGGGACTGTAACATTTGAGACGCGACACGAGAAAACCAACAAAGTGGCTGTCGGATCAGCCTGGGCATCCGCCCAGTCCGATTAGAATCTTCGCTGTCCGCGTGGAGGTAGCTTAGGCCCTTAGCTACTCTTTAGGCCCTTAGCGAAAAGACTGATTAGACTAGGCGGATGCCCAGGCTGATCTGAGTCTGCACTGGGCGCACAACCACTTTGTCGGTTTTGTCGTGTCGCGGCTCAATTATTTGACGTGTTCCAATAATTTTTACGACTGGCTCTTGTTTTGAAATTGATATAACATGTACATAGAGACATGGAGTTGCTATGCCCATGAAAAGTACACTCTGATTACAAGAAATGAAAAAAATAATTAACATGAAAGTAGCTTTGAGCTTGTCCTGGAGTTTTTACTCGTCATTGATTCGCACCAGTAGAATAAATGCAAATAGCTAAGTACACAATATTTTATAAAAATGAAGGTTCAGGGGTTCAGAGATTAAACTGCTAAAGATTCTAGGAGATATTTGTATATGTTTTGTAAATGTCAGAATTTTTGGTTCATGAATATTGTAAATATTCAAGTATACATACATGTACGTTTTGCCTTTCTGCCTCTGTACTTTGGTTTCGTTTTCTTTCGTTCCTGTTTGATGTCTGTTCAGTTATTACCCTGTTGAAACTGAATAAACATTTTGACTTCTGATTCTGACTTATATCTCACTTGTTTGAAACCATGTTAATCTGAATATTATTATATTGTTATTTTAAAGATTTCAAAGGCAATTAAATATTGTTGCACCAGTTGCAGTTGTTCCTTTGAACTATCATTCGGAACTGTCTACCTAAGCCAACAGATTAGATCCCCAAGTTTGACCCATTTTTGCAATATTTTCCGAGAAATATATAAAATTATTTTGATAGGCAAAACTGACTTGTTCAAATTGTAAACGTTAAACCCATCTATTCTATCTTTATTAAATGGATGAGTCTAGGGAGAGGGACCCTGAAAGCACTCAGCTTTTGTTCTAATCCCAAGTTTGTATTGTATATATACCGGTATGTATGTACACTGTAAAAAAATCCGTAGATTTTATGGTAGAATATCTGGCAACCAGCTGCCAGTCCATTTCCCGTTATTTTTACGGGCGTTTTGCCTGTAGAACATTTTTTTGAAATCACGATATGGAAGAGTTATCTTAACTGACCTCACTCGAAAATACCTGTATAGTGTTGGAGGGCTAACAATGCCAAAACAATACCTGTCTTTATCTACTCTGCGCTGCGTGATGATGACTGTCAATGTTTACGGGCGCCCGTAACAATAACGGGAAATGGACTAGCAGCTAATTGCCAGGAATTTTACCGTAAAATCTACGGAACTCTTTTACAGTGTATGTATGCATGTATGTATGCATGTATGCATGTATGTATGTATGTAAATATGTATGTTCAAAACGAATAAAATATGTTTAAACCAAATGAATGAGTCCATTCGTCAGTTAAGGGGTGTCTTGTAAAGTTTATTTTTCATATTTTTATTTTCAGGAGAAATACCCGTTTTTCGCATGCAAATAGTGTAGAACCTGTTCAGACACTGCGTTTTGAGTCTGGTCTGAGCCTTTGTCCTGTCTATGGTATGCTGTGCACTAATGGGTTAAGGTGACCGATTATTAAGCACCAATGCGGCACTGCACTATCAACATATTCTAAGATGTATGCAGAACAATGAATGACTCTATGCAATAGCTATGCAGATAATAAAATACATATGAGCCGCGACACGACAAAACCAACAATGTGTTTGTCCGCCAAGCGCAGACTCAGATCAGCCTGGGTGTCTGCCCAGTCTGATCAGAATCCTCGCTTTGCGCTTAAAAGGTAGCTAAGGGACTAAGCTACCTTCATACGGACAGCGAAGACTCTGATCAGACTGGGCGGATGCCCAGGCTGATCTGAGTCTGTGCTGGGCGCACAACCACATTGTTGATTTTCTTGCGTCGCGGCTCATATTACATTAACAACGTGCTTATCATGTGAAGAATTGTGTTTATTGCTTACTTGAAGTTGAATAAGTTTAAAATATATAGTTAGACTGGGTGTGGGTGCACAGGTAAAGAATTTCCTTTTATCAAAAACAAAGTGCATCTCTAGATTTACTTTGTTATTTCTGCAAAAAGCTGTCTGGAACGATTATTTTCTACCTTTTTATTATAGTTCTTACTAGAGTCCAAGGTTATGCTTATTGCATCACGCATACTAAATGCATATGAAAACATAGAACAATAGACAAGAGTTTGTATTTAAGATTTAAAGGGCGATGCTAGACCCTCCCCATAACATACGGTCAATAGTAAAACTACTTCGGGGGGGGGGGGGGGGGGGGGGGGGCGGGGGGGCGTAGACTAATTTACAGGCCTAATAAATCTTCGCCCCCAGGTTCCGATATTACTCAGAATCAGATAGCACATGTTTGGTTCGCATACATGTCCCCTATTTCAATCAAACAGGCATCACAGAAAACTAATGCGAAAATCAGCTTATTTTACTGCAATGACACATCTTGATGAGACCTCATGTCAAATACTGCCGAAATTGTCAGCCAGAGGTAAAACACAGTTAGTCTGATTTTATATAGTTTTGCCTTTTTTTTTTTTTTTTTTTTTTTTGGTTGCTTAACCACTTATAAATGCGTTTAAGTTAAAATTTATTTACATATTTCACTGCAAATTGTGGCTAATGTCGATTTCTTGTAATAAGTGCAAGTTGGCAACTTGTAATCATATTTGTTAATGTACATGAAATTGGAAGGCATGCAACAGTAGAGCATCTTGCTCAGCTCTATACTGATTTTAGGCACCACTTGGGTTTATGTGAGGATAGCTTATACATAGGAGATTTGAAGGTAAAATTAGGCCACTACGTACATGTGTTCTTGATAAGATCAAGAATAGAATTCCAAAATCTAAAACACAAGTTTTGTCGATATAGGTCAACAACCGTGCGGTTAGTTTAACGAACCGATAAACCAGAGTTCTGCAGTAAAACGCTGTTGTTTAAAGGATTCCAAGGGAAAATATGCCGTATGGAGTATGCATGCAGTGAAATAAAGTTCATCCAAACAGTGCAAGCCGATATAGGCCTTCACTTATCTTTAATTCCTGATGATTCCAATTGTTGTGCAGACAATCAGAGGAATCCCTGGTCAGAAACTGCGATTTGCACACTGACCCAGGTATTTCGCTTAGAAATATCAAAGTACGTTTTCCTAAGTATAGTTTCGGGGTATTCGTTTAAAATTCAGCTGATGTACCAACTTGTTATTTACAGCCAGTCATGGGATAAATATAAGCCGCGACACGAGAAAACCAACAAAGTGGTTGTGCGCCCAGCGCAGACAGATCGTCTGGGCATCCGCCCAGTCTAATCAGACTCTTCGCTAAGCGCTCAAAGGGTAGCTAAGGGGCTAAGCTGCCTCCGTGCGGCCAGGCTGATCCGACTCTTCGCTTGGCGCACATGCCACTTTGTTGGTTTTCTCATGTCGCGGCTCAATAATAAGGTAGCATGTGTGAATATCGAAGTTCTGGTCAGCCTGTACAATCTGGCAGTCTGACTAGGCCTTTCGATATTGAACAAAGTCTTGTAAAATGACCTACGTTTCTAGCAAAGGATCTATGCATGCAAAGGAGGAAAACTTCAGCAAAAAAACTTGACAAGGGAAAGAAAAAAAAAGATTTGCTTTTTGTACTATTTTCTTCCCATGGTCTTAATACTTTTCATGTTTATGGACCTATCAACACCAGGTCATATTGAACGCGTCTTAACAATTCAGTTTGTTGTTGTTTTTTTTTTTTTTTTTTTTTTTTTTTTTTTTCAGAAAGGTTTCGATACCCAGGAAGATTATAACAGGAAATTCCCTCGAGTCTAGCTATTAAGAACGGCGCTCACACACAAGATTCATAAATCATGTTAGAGGAATTTGTACTTTAAGAAAAATGCTAAAGCATTTCCTCTATGTCATGTAACATGATATAACTCCTGTTTTATTTTTTCGTCTGCTACCGTGGGAATGTATTTGAATAGGTAACATTCTGTCACTGATCAAGCAATGTCTCGTGAAAAAAATAACAACTTGGAAATAAAAAATGTCCGCCCCCTCTGGGCACACAACGTTGAATCAACTTTGAATCAACGTTGCTTCAAAGCAACGTTCATTCAATGTTGATTCAGCGCTGTGTGCCTGCAGGACGCATATTACATAATAAGCAGAGCTCCAGATAAGAAGGGGTAACAGAGATAATTCAGATATATATTTTTCTTATTTCTCATCGAAAACATACGTCGTGACCCATCATTAGAACCGTCTCAGCGAGACGGTTCTAATGAGGGGTCACAATGTATGTTTTAATGAAAAATAAGGAAAAGTATCCCTAAATTATCCCTGTTACCTCTGGTAAGAAGTATGGGTCCATCTCCAAGTTTTTCCAGCAGTTTTTCAAAGGGAGACAATTTTTGGGGACCTAGTTTGCTTCCCAGGACGACGGGGACCATCCGGAAAGGAAATAATTTGCTCCTTTCCTTTGAGAGCTCACCTCACTAGAAAGAAATACGAAAATGAAAGAAGGCCGAGTTGCTTCCTTGAAAAAATACCTATTTACCTTATTGGGCGTCCTCGCTTATTAAGGTATACTAGAATGGCTGGAGGCCAGTGGCGGCCGCGTTTCAATGGTGGTCATTTCGTCTTGCACGCGCAGTACCTTATTTTTGCCCCCTAGTTTGTTCAATCACAATATAGACTAATCAGATACATTAATTAGGGTTGCATGGTAAAAAAAGTGGTACAAAAAAATGGCCACCACTGCTCGCACGTCAGTAAACACCACATATGAAACACCACATATGGCAATAAAATCCTTTGATCATCGCCATCCACAAAAAGAAAAAGGTCGCCCCCTGAATGGAGTCACTACTGAGTCTCCAAAATGCATTTAAGGTGAATGGATACAATTTCAAGGGAAGCAACTTTGTGATTTTTATATTGACCACCCTTCTCGCAGGCCTTTCTCCTTTCCCCTACTCCCCCCCCCCCCCCCCCGCTCTCCCTACCTTCTCGATGGGAGATAGCTCAGTATTTAAAAAAATGGGAGTCGACAGGTATTAAAGAAAATAATTCGCTTCTTCCCTCTTGGGAAGCAAGCTCTTTCCTGTAAAAGTATCATGCCAAGCTCTGGGGGCAAATTGTATCTAGTGGAATAATGATATCACCTTCATTCCAGGCCAGAGTTTAAAGGCTACTGGTATTTTGCAATTTTGCAGAAGGGCTACTAGCCAACCCCGCACCCCCGCCCCCTTTACCTGTTCACCTCCATGTTTGTTAAATTATAAGCAATTATTGATTATTGTAATTTTGTTTGCTAAATGTGCATCCTATTTAACGAAATAAATCGCATTGATTACCGCCCTTGTCAATTTTAAACATTAACAATGTGATTTATTCCGTAAAATGTCTCTTTTCCATTCCGTTCAGTTTCGTTCCGTTCCGCATCATCATATTTCAATTCTCATATCGACGTTACCCCCGCACCTCAGCGGAACGAATCCATAGCCGCAGTAACGGGGCGCCGAGCGTCCGTCCATTTCCATTCCGCATGATACCAGTAGCCGGTTTTAAGCCATGTTTTTCTATATGGGCCTCGACACGAGAAAATCAACAATGTGATTGTGCGCCCAGCGCAGACTCACATCAGCCTGGGCATCCGCCCAGCCTGATCAGAGTCTTCGCTGTCCGCATGAAGGTAGCTTTGACCCTTAGCTACCCTTTGAGTGCTTAACGAAGTTTCTGATCATACTGGGTGGATACCCAGGCTGATATGAGTCTGCGCTGGGCGCACAACCACTTTGTTGGTTTTGTCGTGTCGCGGCTCATATACTGGGGTCTACGCTCAAAGGGAAGCTAGTACAGAATATGTAGCTGTTCTTTTCTCTTCTGGTAGTCTGTCAATGGAAGGATCATATGAAAACTAAGTCGCATTTTGAAATGAGCCGCGACACGAGGAAACTAACAATGTGGTTGTGCGCCCAGTGCAGACTTAGATCAGCTTGGGCATCCGACCAGACAAATCAGTCTCTTCGCTAAGCGCTTAAAGGGTAGCTAAGGGTCTAGGCTAGCTCCATGCGGACAGTGAAGACTCTGATCAGACTGGGCGGATGCCCAGGCTGAACTGAGTCTGCACTGGGCGCACAACCACATTGTTGGTTTTCTCGCGTCGCGGCTCAAATGAATTATAGTCCGTTTGCTGCCGCCGAAAAGCAAACGGGATTTTGCTTATTTTCTCGAAAACGACGAAACTGCTATTAAATGTTCTTATGTCCTAATAAACCATATAACAATATATAACAGAACATGAAATTTCCTTTTCGGATGCTTTTGCAAACATGTAATGCAAACAATAAGCAGTTTCACTAAAGGTGTAGTATGCATGTCAGAACAGCAACTCATTGTTTACAATAGTTGTGGCCCTTACCTAAATGATTTTATGTTATCACAACTCTGTTGATAATCACAGTTAATTCATACGGAAATGACTAGAGTTACATACAATATTAAAAATAAATTCTGGTGACTTCAAACAGATTGCAAATAACGTTCACCACATACACTCGCGGACCATAGGAAAATCCATTGAGTATTATGGTATCCGAAATGATATCCTCCGGTGGATCTCTGCCTGGCTATCTGGAAGGACACAAAAAGTTGTTCTGGATGGTGTCTGTTCAGACCCTCTCCCCGTGTTGTCTGGTGTCCCCCAGGGTTCTGTTTTAGGGCCCATCCTGTTCTTAATCTTTATTAATGACCTGCCAGACAACATAAGCTCCACAGTCCGCCTTTTTGCTGATGACTGTGTACTCTATAGAAATATTAGACGGTCCGAAGACCAACAGATACTCCAAGATGATTTAGATAAATTGGCACTTTGGGAAGAGGCATGGCTAATGAAATTTAATGTTGCCAAATGTCACTCTATGAGGGTGACTAGGCACCCCCCCTCCAAAGCAAATAATCCATGGTTATACATTGCATAACCAAGTCCTAGAGAATGTATCGTCAGCAAAATATTTAGGAGTTGAAATTACGGATGACCTCGAGTGGGGTCAGCACATCAATGAAATTACCAGTAAGGCTACTAAGACTTTGGGTTTCCTTCGTAGAAACTTGACTTTTGCATCGAAGGAAATCAAGGCTGCTGCATATAAAACTCTGGTCCGGCCCAAATTAGAATATGCAGCGCCAGTTTGGATGCTCCATCACCAAGTTGATATTAACAGAATAGAAAAAGTACAGAGGACTGCTGCCCGTTAGACCTGTAGGCGCTGGCGCAATTAAAGCCATGTGGGAGAAATGTTAGAAGAACTCCAATGGCCAGACCTGCAGGAAAGACGACAGCAGGCTTCTCTGTCTCTATTCTACAAAATTCATAATAATCTTGCCATTGTAGATAAGAATAAGTACCTATCTGAGGTCGGTGAAGGGAGCAGGAGAACTAGGTCCCATTCCATTCCATTCCAACCCATTCCAGTACCACCGTCCAAATGCTTACACGGACGGTTTTAAGAATTCTTTTTTCCCCAGGACAATTGCAACTTGGAATGGCCTTACAACCGAAGCTGTCTCTTCGGAGACAGTTGATGGGTTTAAGGCCAAAATTTAATATCCTAGGGTAGAGCAGGGGTTAGGCATGGAATGCCTGCCCCTGAGGACTTCTTGTAAATAGTTTTAATCTGCTGGTGGCTTTGTCACAAATTCATTTACTTATTTTTTTTGTGACAACTTATGCGCCACACCAGAAACCTGTCATCATGGTCAAAGTTGACCGAGGACAGTAAAGATAGAAAGAAAGAAAGTCGTCATGGACAATACTCACTCGTCGATGGATCTGGCACCGGAGTGTTACCGTCAGTGAGGGTTCTCCACGAGCCACCCCCATCTCTCGAGGAACAGTGCTCCCAGGGCAGATGGTGGACCATGAGTGTGAATGGTGAAAATCCAAATTTAAACTGAAATGCCAACATGGGTGAATTTGGAGACCAACAAAGGAGGAAAGATATGTACGAGCCCTAAAATAAAATGGAGCTTGAAACTAAGTACCGACAGTATGTATGTTGAAGAAACCTAGGATAACCCATAAAAGCCCGAATGCTTTTTTCCAAAGGGGTCCTAATTGGTTAGGTTCAAAATATTGGACTGGGAATCGGCACAAACTTAAGTCAGCCCCGGATCCAGGGGGTGGGCTTTGGGGCTGCAGCCCCGCCAGTTGGCCTCTGTGTTATGTATAATACATGTATGTAGTCCTCCAGATAATAAGAAGCATCTGATGACAGTTTGAGAAAAAATATCCAATGTGGTTAGATCAAAATGGGGAGGCGATTCTAATGAGATATCACAACATACATTTCAAGGCAAAAATACATTATCAAAAACTCTCATCAAATTGATATCTAATTATGTCATAGTTTCAAGCCCTACTCCCCTCCTCACACAAACACACACATACAGCTCGGCACCTCCCAGCCCCACCAGTTATCCAGAGCCCCACCAGTACGTGGTGGTCTGCATCCGGGCCTTTAAGTCACCTACATGCAAATGATAGTGATCTAATAATAGCAAAATATATTGTCTTCCATGCTTTGTGAGTTCAAATGTCTTTTAACTTCAAAGTTTTGAACTAGTTGAAACTTACATGACTTTTTACTTCAGAAGGTAAACTATTCCAATCCTTAACGGAAGCATGATTGTAAGGCTAGTTATGTGGCTGCTTGCAAGTCTGTGATGTAGTCATCCTTTTCTTCGTCATGCCCGAGAAGATGTTGAAGTCCTAGTGGTACATATACAATCATGGTCTGGTCCAGTTAACTGCTCGGTATGTTGTCCTACCCAGGCTTCCCACGCGGTGTTTAGTGTACCCATTAAATTTCCCAAGATGGCAGCTTCCATGAAAATGAATCAGCTCGTAAAGAAAAGGGAAGAAATAGAAGCAGAAATAAAAGCCCTTAATGAAGTTCTTGAATCGGTATCATATGGTCACTGCTTCCTTTCAGCACCTGTTAACCTTGATTGATTGGCAATCCCTAAAACGTTCTTTAAAAGTGTTTAGTCATGTATCATAGTAATGTAACTATTACTCAGTTTGACCTAATTCCCGGTACAACTGCTCTTGAACGGTGTCGTGGTGTAGTGGTTAGAGTTCTTGGCCTATGTACACAAGGATTTAAGTTAGGGACCCTACTTGGCAAACAACAGAATATTAGGACACTTAAGTCTTTTGAATAAAGCTGAAAATAATCCTGAAAGGTAAGGTGAAAGAGGAATGGATCCCTTTCATATACTCTGCCCATTACATTGTGCAGCTCTAGCAGCCCACTCACCTACGGTCAAAAGTATAGAAAATTGTTTACCTTTTACCCCTACATAACTATGTGCCATCGCTGATAATAACATTCCCTAGGAAGTGCAACCTACAGCTCTGCCAGAACTCATCCAGGCATTTAGTCATGCTGAAAAGTCGTCATCGGTGAATTGTTATTCTACTTCTTTTCCCAGAGCCTTCAAGCCTCTTTGAAATGCAGAATTGTTTCTAGAACATCAGGATCACATGACATTATCTTGCCAGCGACTGACAGAGCAAAGGCATTGACACTACTTTTCTTGGTGCTTCATTGATTATTGTGGTGTGAACTGCTGATGAGATTTCAGATTTCGCTCTAATAATGTTTATTTGTGAACAACATACAACATATAATCACATGCATGTATTAAAATATAGTTCTCATGATATTTTCATTAATATAAGTTGATAAATTCACTACAGTTAAGATTTTTCAAACATATTATTTCAGCACCCTGAGGTTTAAAAGTTACTTCTCAACCAATTAAAAGTTTATCACAGTATTACACCTTATCACAGATAGAAAAAAAAACACTCAACCAAAACTGTTCTTTGACAGTGCACAGGGTCATTAAGACTCTGAGGTGAGACACTTCCTTCCATGCAGCAATTCTTGTTCATCATAGGAGTAATCTTTTTTATTTTTAGCTCACCTGAGCACGAAGTGCTCAGGGTGAGCTTTTGGGATACCGTGATGTCCATCGTCAGTCGTACGTGTGTCCGTCCGGACGTCCGTCAACTTTTGCTTATGTACACTCTAGAGGGCACAGTTTCGATCCAATCTTCATGGAACTTTGTCTGAATGTTTATCTCCATAAAATCTAGGCCAAGTTCGAAACTGGGTCATGTCGGGTCAAAAACTAGGTCAAATCTTAGATAAACCTTGTGTACGCTCTAGTGGTCACAG
The DNA here is from genome assembly GCA_963989385.1 of Ctena decussata. Lineage (NCBI taxonomy): Eukaryota > Metazoa > Mollusca > Bivalvia > Lucinida > Lucinidae > Ctena > Ctena decussata. The sequence continues at coordinate 58,026,276 of OZ022504.1, forward strand.
TTTTGATCCAATCTTCATGAAACTTTGTCAGAATGTTTATTGTCACAATATCCAGGCCAAGTTCGAAATTGGGTCATGTTGGGTCAAAAACTAGGTCACTAGGTCAAATATTAGAAAAACCTTGTGTATGCTCTAGAGGTCACAGTTTTGATCCAATCTTCATAAAACTTTGTCAGAATGTTTATCATCACAATATCCAGGCCAGGTTCGAAACTGGGTCATGTCGGGTCAAAAACTAGGTCACTAGGTCAAATCTTAGAAAAACCTTGTGTTCGCTCTAGAAGGCACAGTGTTGATCCAAAGTTCATGAAACTGAATCAGAAAGTTTATCCTAATAATATCTAAGACAAGTTTGAAACTGGGTCACATCGGGTCAGAAACTAGGTCACTAGGTCAAATCATAGAAAAAACCTTCTGTATGCTCTAGAGGACCCAGTTTTGATCCAATCTATTTGAAACATTGTCAGAATGTATATCTCTATAAACTCTAGGCCAAGTTGGAAACTGGGTCTTGTTGGGTCAAATACTAGGTCACTAGGTCAAATCTTAGAAAAACCTTGTGTACGCTTTAGAAGGCACAGTTTTGATCCAAAGTTCATGAAACTTTGTCAGAATGTGTATCCTTATAATATGTAGGACAAGTTTGAAACTGGGTCATGTTGGGTCAAAAACTAGGTCACTAGGTCAAATCATAGAAAAACCTTGTGTACGCTCTAGAGGACACAGTTTTGATCTAATCTTTATGAAACTTTGTCAGAATGTTTTCTTCCATAAACTCTCAGCCAAGTTTGAAAGTAGGTCCTGTCGGGTCAAAAACTAGGTCAGTAGGTCAAATCTTAGAAAAACCTTGTGTAAGCTCTAGAAGGTAAAGTGGTGATCCAAAGTTCATGAAACTTTGTCAGAATGTTGATCCTCATAATATGTAGGATAAGTTTGAAACTGGGTCATGTCGGGTCAAAAACTTGGTCACTAGGTCAAATCTTAGAAAAACCTTGTCTAAGCTCTAGAAGGCACATTTTTCATCCAAAATTCATGAAACTTTGTCAGAATGTTTATCCTCATAATATCTAGGACAGGTTCGAAACTTGGTCACGTGCGGTCAAAAACTAGGTCACTAGGTTGGTTGGTTGATTTGATGCTTAACGTCCACGGTAAACAACTAAGGTCATGTCGGGACGGTCAGTTAACCTAACCACACTATTCCTGGGCAGGCTTAGTTAACCAGTACTAAGACTTAGTGCACATACTTTCGCCAGTAACTGACAACTGCCCTTCTTGAATCAGCGGAAGGAGAAACGAAAGTATGTGGCCAGACCGGGATTCGAACCCAGGACCTCTGACTTACGAGTCAGGTGCCCTACCGATTGCGCTACCCGGCCCGGCTAGGTCACTAGATCAAATCATAGAAAAACCTTGTGTACGCTCTAGAGGACACAGTTTTGATCCAATCTTTATGAACCATTGTCAGAATGTTTATCTCCATAAACTCTAGACCAAGTTTGAAACTGGGTCATGTTGAGTCAAAAACTAGGTCACTAGGTCAAATCTTAGAAAAACCTTGTGTGCGCTCTAGAAGGCACAGTTTTGATTCAAAGTTCATGAAACTTTGTCAGAATGTTTATCCTCATAATATGTAGGACAAGTTTGAAACTGGGTCATGTCGGGTCGAAAACTAGGTCACTAGGTCAAATCATAGAAAAACCTTGTGTACGCTCTAGAGGACACAGTTTTGATCTAATCTTTATGAAACTTTGTCAGAATGTTTATCTTCATAAACTCTTGGCCAAGTTTGAAAGTAGATCATGTCGGGTAAAAAACTAGGTCACTAGGTCAAATCTTAGAAAAACGTTGTGTAAGCACTAGAAGGCATAGTTTTGATCCAGTCTTCATGAAACTATGTCAAAATGTTTATTGTCCATATATCTAAAACCCCTATGAAACTGAGTCACGTCGGCTCAAGGTCAAATCTTAGATAAACTTTGTGTACACCCTAGAGGGCACAGTTTTGATCCAATCTTCATGAAACTCTGTCAGAATGTTTATCTTAATGAAATCTAGGTAAAGTTTGAAACTGGGTCGTGTCGGGTCAAAAACTTGGTCACTAGGTCAAATATAAGAAGGACCTTGTATACGCTGCAGAGGGCACAGTTTTGATCCAATCTCAATGAAACTGTGTCAGAATGTTTATTCTTACAATATCCAGGCCAAGTTTGAAACTGGGTCATGTCGGGTCAAAAACTAGGTCAAATGTTAGTATGGTAAAAACTCTTATAAATCTTCACCAGAGCCAGTGAACTGATTAATGCTCAGGTGAGCGATTCAGGGCCACCATGGCCCTCTTGTTTTAATTTGTTCTTTGGTGCGGGGAGGGGGGGTACATATCTAATGTCTTGAAGAAGAGCCTCAATAACTGAAATTGGTCAATAGTAAAACTGACCATTATTAATGGTTTATTCTGATAGCTGTCTACCCTTTTTTATCATGTACATTAACCCTTAAAGCACCAAAAAATGAAAATATAGATTTTGCAGTAGTGATAGTTTTTTTTTTTTTTTTTTTTTTTTTTTTTTCTTTTTAATTTTGCAGATCTGTAAGTAATGAAGATACTATGTCATCTACCTGTTTGGCCTTTAAAGGTTATATAAATTTGTAAATCTGTATTTCCTATGAATATATTGTAGCAACAAGGTGTTGGTATGGATGGACCAATCATAGATGCTGAAGGCTACCCCAGAGCTGATATAGATGTGTATTCAGTCAGGCATGCAAGACATAATATCATATGTAAGCAAACCAAAACCTCTGTTCTGTAAAAATTCTTAAAATTGATTATTGTAGTGTGATTGTCGTAAGATGGAACAGTTCAATTAAATCATAAAAATGATGTAGATGGAATTGCACACAGTGATCCTGATCAGACTGCTCCTAGGAGCAGTCTGGTCTTGATCTGCACTGTTTGCTCAGACCTATCTGTCCATGGTGTAGAATATTTTACGTAATTCCCTATTTCTTTCCCCAAAATTTTGGCTAATAGGTGAATAGTGGAAATTTTGGGGGAATGTTAAACACAGCTACAGATAATGGTGGGGTTAGAGAGATAATCATGAGATAATTTCTATTCATACTTTCTTAAAACATAAAGTGAAAACATGGTTGTGACCCCTTGTTATAAATGCTATGCTGAGGCAGTCTGAAAGAGGAACATCATACTTTTACTATTAAATATCTTGAAAAAATATCCCAGAATCAGTCCTTAAGCCCAAGTTACCTTTATGTCTGAGAAATGATTATTTTTTTCTTTTTGTAATGTGAGGAAATTTTGCTAAGATCCATTAGCATATTTGTTAAGAAATCAGCCATAGTTTGAGAAGATTTGGTTGTATGTGTGGTACATATATACGAATGTAGAAGACTAAAATAAGCCTGTAAATCTGTAGGGATGTAACGATAGTCCAAAAATGACCATTGCGATAGTATTGACATTGCAAGAAGTACCATTGCGATACTATTACTATTGGGGACTACTATTGCAATACTATTGCGATACTATTGTTTGAAAAATATATTCTTGTTTTAAGGAGGAAATAATGAATATGGTATCATTACAATTTTGTTTTCTGTATGTATTATATGTGTACAACATAGGTAAACATCTGCACAGTTTAATCAATCATTGTGTTTCGTAACACAGTTTCTTGTTATTTTTCAATTGTGCACTGGTTTGGCAGATTTATGCATAAAGCCCTACATTTCAGACCTTTCAGTTTTAGTTTCATCTGATTGGTCAAAGAGATCTAATGGCCAACTAAATTCTCCAGGGCCATAAACCATTATCTGTCTATAACAGATTTTGAATTCCCTGAATGGTTTGTGCATCTGGAGATGTTGAACAATTAGTTGACAGAAGCTGAGACATTTTTTGTTATTTTCTTTTCGTAAATAAATAAAATCTGTGATTAGTCTCCTTGTACAATGTACATGTACATCTCATCAATCTGTGAGACTTGTGGAATCAATGATTCTCCAAATAAGAAAATATAACAGATATAATTTAAGGATAATTTTCAAATTTTCTCAATAAAAACATATAAGAATAAGAAATAAGGAAAAGTAGCATTATATCCAAAATACTGTATTTGTTTGGTTATAAAACAGGAGTTTACCCTTAAAAAAATACCATGGCTATGTAAATCATTGTGTAATTCAGCTGTAAAATGGGATTTTCTCTTCTAAAACAATCCCAAAGGTCTAGCTCCATCTTACAAGATGGATCTAGATCTTAGGGTTTGTCATATAACTGAATAAATATGGTGTTGTAATGAGTCTGTTCTCAATTTCAGGTTTGCAGAATGATTACAAATCTGTGATGGCTGAGATAGAGGAAGAACTATACAAGATTCATGCTAAAGCCAGAAAGAACAAAGAAGAAGAGATGGACATTATAGACTCTGGTCAGCAAAGCACGTCTGGTAGTGAGAGATTGGCATTTGGTACTATAACAAAGTTAGATGAGGGCTCACCAGCAGATACTGCTGTAAGTTTGTAAAGTGGAGTTTTGGCAAAGCTTCAGGGGCCGTATTTATAAAACAACTTAAGTCGTTGCTATGTTGTTGCTAAGGCTAAATTTCTATGAAGGAGATTCCCTACAACTATGAAATTTGCTCTGGAGGAACAGTCTAAAAAGACTGTTCCTCCAGAGCAAATTTCATAGTTGCAGGGAATCTCCTTGGTAGAAATTCAGCCTCAGCAACAGCATAGCAACGACTTAAGTGGTTTTATGAATACGGCCCCTGCAGGATAATTCTGACTCAGAATTTGATGAGAGAAAATATCTCATTTCGCCATTTTTAGCGACAAATTCACCTTTCTCAGTGAGATTTTTTGGTACTTTGCACTATAGAATTGTATTTTGGAGGAGATTTTTTTCTCCCAATGAACAAATTTCTGTGAGATTTTTTGGCAAAAAATAGAGCAAAATCTCTCATAATCGCGCCCGAAAATAATCCCTGCTTCTACTTGCCTTAGTTTCTTTGTTTCAACAGTATTTATTCTTAAGTTACATGCATACACATACACAACTAACAGCAAACAGTATAAGATTTAATGGGAGGCATAGATTTACAGAAAATATATAAACAGCTGCCCATTTATGACTTGTGTGTGTGTGTGTGGGGAGAGGGACTTCTGCCTGGCTCTTTAGGCAGCACTTGTTCAGATTTAAAGGGTGTTTGGTTTGTTTACATTTTATACCCCCCACACGTTAGTGGCAGGTATTATGTTTTCATGTTGGCTGTCCTAGTGTCTGTCCATCCGCTCCTAGTACGTATGTCTGTCCGTCCGTCCGCACTTTTTTCCATTCAATAACTTAGGTATTTATCAACGGATTTTCTTCAAATTTTGCAAATGCATTTGTACTAAGAATGTCTCACTTTGGATTGCTAATGGGCAAATTTCGTTAATTTCTGACAGAGTTATGGCACTTGTCAATGTACAAAAATGGTTTCTGGCCTCTAGTTCCTTTACTACTTGGAGTATCATGATGAAAGTTCACAAACATGATTGAAGTAACAAAGGCTTTTTATGAGCACAGAAATTTTATCATTGGGGGCTATCTGCCCCTGCCCTGGGGCTATATACATGTATAAAATCATGAAAAATTCCATATAAAATCAGAGTTTGAAGCAATTTTTCCGAAACTTACAGCAAATGATCAGAGTGATGATAGCCTCCAGTGAAGCTCAAATTTACCCCATGGGAGTTATCTCCATCTGCCCCGTGCTATATACATGCATGAAATGATGATAAAATCTATATAAATTCATGTGAAACAGATTTTCTAAAATTTACATCTGATGACAGAAGTAATCAAAGCGTCTTGTGGTGATTTAAATTTGACCCTTTAGGGGTTATCTGCCCCTGTCCCATGGCCACATGTTTAAAACTAGAAATGTTTTTCAGAGAAAAAGTGATCCCCCCCCCCCCACCAGCCCATTTCCCTTCCCCTTTAATGAATAAAAAGCCTGTACAAATAAAATATCTATGCAAGTTTGGAGAAAATCCATTCACTGGTTCTAAAGATATCCTACATATAGGACTATGTTCTTGAAAAATGGGTCAGGGTCACCAACTGTTAAACATGTCTTAAACCTGTCAAAACGATATATTCATGCAAGCCTGATGAATATCCGTCAATTGGTTCAAGGTATAACTCATATTAAGAAAGAAAACAAATGTAAGTAAGCTTTTGACCTTGAAAATGGGGTCAAGGTCATTAAAACATAGTAGACTCTTGAGGTTGTCCCAAAGGTATATCTGTGAAAGTAAAGTGGAAATCAAGCCAAAGGCTAATGAGACATATCAATTTTAGTGAAATTTAACATATCTAACTCCTCCTATAATCTAGAAAATGAGGTCAAGGTTACCAAAATCTGATCAGCTCTTAAGCTAGTCCCAGTAATGTATCCATGCAAGTTTGGTAAAATTCCATCTACTGGTTCAAGAGATATCATGGGTACAAGAACCTGTCATCTAAGTCCTCCAGTGACCTTTAAAATAAGGTCAAGGTCACCAAAATCTAACTAGCTTGTAAACTTGTCCCAGTGATGTATCCATGAAAGTTTGGTGAAATTCCATCCTTTAGGTTAAGGGACATCATGGGTATAAGAAATTGTCATCTAAGTCCTCCAGTGACCTTGAAAATGAGGGCAAGGTCACCAAAATCTAATCAGCTATTAAAGAGGTTTCAATGATGTATCCATGCAAGTTTTGTGAAATCCCATCTATTAGTTTATGAGATATCATGGGATCAAGATATTGTCATCTAAGTCCTTCGGTGACCTTGAAAATGAGGTCAAGGTCACCAAAATCTAAACAGCTCATAAACTTGTCCCAATCATGTATCTATGAAAGTTTGGCAAAATTCCATTCATTGGTTCAGGACAAATTGTGGGTACAAGAAATTGTCATCTTAGCCCTCCAGTGCCCTTTAAAATGAGGTCAAGGTCACCAAAATCTAAACAGCTCATAAACTTGTCCCAATCATGTATCCAGGAAAGTTTGGTGAAATTCCATCCATTGATTTAGGAGACATAGTGGGTACAAGAAATTGTCATCTAAGTCCTCCAGTGACCTTGAAAATGAGGTCAAGGTCACCAAAATGAAATCAGCTCTTAAGTTTGTCCAAATGTTATATCCATGCAAGTTTTGTGAAATTCCATCCATCGGTTCAAGAGATATCGCGCATACAATAAATTGTCATCTAAGTCCTCCTGTTACCTTGAAAATGAGGTCAAGGTCACCAAAATCAAATCAGCTCTTAAGTTTGTCCAAATGTTATATCCATGCAAGTTTGGTGAAATTCCATCTATTGGTTCAAGAGATATCATGCATACAAGAAAATGTCATCTCAGTCCTCCAGTGACCTTGAAAATGAGGTCATGGTCACCAAAATATAATCAGCTCTTAAGTTTGTCCCAATGATGTATCCGTGCAAGTTTGGTGAAATTCCATCCATTGGTTGAAGAGATAGCGTGCATACAAGAAACTGTCACGCCGACTCTGACGGGATCCGCACTGAAAACAATGTCCCCCCTCACCTTTGGTGGGGGGACATAATCACTAAAATTGTATTCAATTATAGTGGAAAGTGATTTATCCGAAGCTTATTGTAAGTTATCAGAGAAATGAAATGTCCTGACATGACAAAGACTTTTATCCCTGTTCAGTGAGGTTAGGCTGCCCCTGCCCTGGGGTTATACAGAGAAACAATAAATCTGGAAAAATCGGTGTGTGAAAAAGGTTTGTAGTGGCGGGGTATCACGCAGTCGTTTGCGATGCTTTTATTTCTGCTTTAGAAGACTCAAAAAATTTTGAAGTAAACAGTGCAGACCCTTATCAGATGCCATGTTTGTATTACATGTGTTGAATATGATCTGGGTGCACTCCAGGTGTGAGTTGGTCAAACATGTCTCTAAAGTGAGGTCATGGCATGTTTACAAGTTATAGAAAAGGGTCACTACATATAGAAGTAAGAAAAATTATCACAGAATAATCCTTGAAGTCCACAGCATTCTGTGTCTTGGTCTTTGCATATGTCCTAAGGCATCTTTTCCCTTTGCTTTTTTCAGAGATTAAAAGTAGGAGATAAGGTGATACAGTTTGGCTCAGTTACAGTAGATAATTTCCAGGGATTACAGAACATAGCAGCTATTGTACAACACAGTGTCGGGGTAGGTACTTATTGAAATGTAATATTGCTATGTTGACACAACATGTGAATTACAATGTAGATATAACTGTTTTCTGTGAGAATCTTTCCGGATTTTGGTTGAAAGAAAAATTGTTTGCAGTTATTCATCAACGACATAAATATTCAGATTACACAAGTGTTATTCCAGAACAGCGAAATTTTCTCCTCCTATGTTTCTTGAATGCTGGTTAAATGTGGAAGCCAAGCTGCTTTGTTGCTCTCATAGACTGTGCGTGTCTTGCTGAGTCATACTGTCAGCAGATGCTACAGATCATTTTCAGCTTGCCTTTACAAAAATACAGAAGCAGCTGTTGTTCTCAGCTTTGTATCAATATCCACATCTGGATCTGACAGCCTTCAGATGTTTTGGTTGAAATTTTCATATGCATGGCAGGCACAAACTATGTGAGCTATACTGTACAGGGACAATTCTTGTACCATATTTATTTGGTTGTAAGGTGTAGGTTTTTCCTTCCAAATCAGTTTCAAAACTCCAGTTCCATCTTATAAGATGAATCTAGATTTTTGTGTTTGATTCTTCCGAAGAAAATCTCATTGCAGAAAATATATAACTGAGTTAGATATTTGGCTTAATTTTGGAAGGATAAACTCCAGTCTATATCTGAATAAATACAGTTTATCATATGACCTCGCATCTGAGAGTGTAATAAAGCCTTACATTAAAAACGATTATCCACCAGTGGATTAAATATGCAAATTACGCCCTAACGTTATGCGTTGATGCCCATAAAAACGTCGCGTTTTCTAACGGCGAAATCGTGACGTTTAAGTGCAAAATTTGCTAATAAAATGCAATTTGCATTTGTGCTCCTGTATTATTGAATTTATTAAACTCGTTGGGGAAAACCGATAAGATGCTCGGCATAGCCTCACATCTTATCTTTTTCCCCAACTCGTTTAATAAATTCAATAATACATGTGCACTCATGTAAGATCCTCTATATCCACATCGGGATCTGACAGCCTAATGATGTTTTGGTTTGTTTTTATATGGCTGGCAAGCACAAGCTAGATGTGATATCCAGTACATGGGCAGGTATTCTGGTATGTCATTCTTGGCCAACTTGTTCAAAGCATCATTAGCTTTATGTCCAAGATTTATTAAGCCTTCTAGCACACATAGAATCAAGGATGCTAATATTTTTTCTGAAAAAATGAGACAGCAAAAGCTCCTCTTATTTTTTTCAGCAAAAAATAGGACAGTGTTTTTGTCGCACCAGCTTTAGCATGGTGCAATATAGTTCACTTTTTCATCCGCCCGTCAGTCATTCCATACGTCCATCCTGTCAACAATTATGTCCACCCTAGTGTTTAAGTCCATTTCTCGCAAGCTATGATACTTACAATCATCAAACCTGGAATAAAGCTTCTTCTTAGAATGTTCTCGAGGGTTTTAGCTTATTTTTACCCCTGACTAACATTTTATGCACTGCTGACTTTGTAAAACAGTCTGTCAACAATTACTTTCACCCTAGGGTCAACCCTAGCATCTAAGTCCATTTCTCTCAAACTATGATACCGACAATCATCAAACCTGGCATAAAGCTTCTTCTTAGAATGTTCTCGAGGATTGTTGCTCTTATTTTTACCCTTGGCCTATATTTCATGCTCTGCTGACTTCGTAAAACGTTCCCTCAACAATTACATTTACCCTAGGGTTTAAGTCCATTTCTGGCAAACTATGATACCTAGAATCAACAAACTTGGCATCAAGCTTCTTCTGAAAATTTTCTTGAGAGCTGTTGCTCTTATTTTTACCTTGACCTATATTTTGTGCCCTGCTGGCTTCATACAATTTTATATTCAAAATTACGTCAACCCGAGTGTTTAAGTCCATTTCTCACAAATTATGGTACCTAGACTCATCAAACCTGGCATCAAGTTTCTTCTGAGAATGTTCTTGAGGGCTGTTGCAGTTAATTTACCCTTGATATATATTTAATTCTCTGCTGACTTTGCAAAATTTTACACCCAAAATTATGTCGGCCCTTGTTTTTTAGTCCTTTTGTCTGAAAGTATGATACCTGTAGTCATCACGTCTGGCATAAAGTTTATTCTTAGAATGTTCACGAGGGATGTTGCAGTTACTCCTACCCTTGGCCTATATTTCATGCTCTTTTGATTTAGTGAACTTTTACATCCAAAATTGTGTTGACCCTAGCATTTTTGTCCATTTCTCATACAAGTTCTTTTAACTTAAGTCTTTAGTGGAAGCGCAATGCAGGTGAGACTTGGCATTCCGCAGAATTCTTGTTATGTAGAATAAGTTTGAAGCTTGTTAACTAACCATGTCAAAATATGCTTTCATTCCATCCTAAATTTTCATGTTGTATATATATGAGCCTCGACACGACAAAACAAACAATGTGGTTGTTCACCCAGCGCAGACTCAGATCAGCCTGGGCATCCGCTCAGTCTGATCAGAGTCTTCGCTGTCCGCATGTAGGAAGGACCCTTAGCTACCTTTTAAGCGTGTAGCGAAAAGTCTGATCGGACTGGGTGGGTGCCCAGACTGATCGGAGTCTGCGCTGGGCGCACGACAACATTGTTGGTTTTGTCGTGTCACGGCTCAATTATGTTGTGCAAAAACTGAAATAAATGTTTAAACCAACTAATCATGAACAAGGGCGTAGCTACCTATACGGCAAATACGCAAGTGCGTATTGAAATTTTGTCAAAATTGACAAAATTTCAAAACGCACCTGCATATTTGCATGCTGAAAATTTATAAATTAGACAAGATTTCAATACCAATTACCAAAGTGGTTGAAATACTAGCTTTCCCTTCAAGAAGTAGAGAATAAAACATGGTTGTGCGTATTATGAAATTGCCCCTAGTTACGCCCCTGATGAAGTTAGTTTTGAGCAACTGGGCTGTAAATTCTATATTGTTTTCACTTTGCAGAAATCTATACCAATCACAGTGAGAAGAGAGGGCAAATTGTTGAATCTGAGTATAATTCCCCAAAGATGGCACAAGGATAAAGGTCTTCTAGGGTATGTTATCCCATGTTGTATCCCTAATGTTTGGATAGTGAGCTTTGTGGAAAACTACGGTTACACTACATATTCCATGTCTTGAGAAAACTGTTGTTTAGTATGCCTTTGCAAAAAGCTTATGTCCCTTGCATCATACCGTATTTCTTCGGCTATAGGGCGAGTCGTTTATAAGACGGGGGATGTTTTTTGGACTGTCTGGGCAAGTATTTAGCTTAGCCTTGCATATAAGACGGGCCTATTTTTTGCCAATTCCCCAACATGGACGGATGATCGGCGCTCCGTTACTTCATTCTGCTGAGGTGCTGGGAGTACTACTAAATTCCCCAAAGGTCATCACCGGTGACCGATGTCTACGGTCGGCTATGCAGTTACCGTAATGTGCATAAATATCTTGGATTAATTACCTCATTATTTTATCCAGTATGAGCAAAGGTCATATTTCCGTAAGTTAAATTTAGCTTTGCATGTACACAAGTGGAGAAAACATATTCCTGTATCCCAGTTTGAAGATGGAAGAATCCATATTAAACATATTTTGTTTTTATTCACTGGCCGAATATTTAGCATAAATACAGTCAATATCCAAATCCAACACCAGTGGCTCAACAAACATAATTGTGTCACCTAAAGGTCATTGACCGGCTCACTTGCTGCGGCTTCTTTGATCTACAACAGCTCGATCAATACTGCTCTCAAAATAATTACATAACCGACTCAGTTTTGACAGGTCACTCGGGTCAAGTCAGGATATTAATACCGACAGATAAAGAGTAAAAGGGCCTTACGTTTTACCTCTAGGTTGCCGAAAAATACCCATATGAATGTTTAGGAAACAAGAGGGCCAAGAGGCCCTGAATCGCTCACCTGACCAAAAAGGTTAAAGGTCAAACAAGGGTCATCATTTAACAAACCTGATAGTTTGCAACCACTTCCAAATGGTTTTGAAGAAGATTTTTGAATATTTTTCTATGTATTGCTATGGTTCAAACCCTGGACCCCCTGGGGCCAGGCCATTTTGGACCCTGTGGCCATCATTTGAATAATTTTGGTAAAGGACCACTAGGCAATGCTACATACGAAATTTCATGCATCTGAGCCAAGTGGTTCTGAAGAAGAAGATTTTTGAATATTTTTCTATGGTTCAAACCCAGGACCCCCTAGGGTTGGGCCATTTTAGACCCTGGGGTCATCATTTGAACCAACTTGGTGAAAGACTACTAGGCAAAGCTAACATACCAAATTTCAAGCATCCGAGCCTTGCGGTTCTGAAGTAGATGATTTTTTAAAATTTTTCTATGTATTTCTATGGTTCAAACCTGGGACTCCCTGCCCCGGGACCATTTTGGACCCTGGGGCCACCATTTGAACAAACTTGGTAGAGGGCCACTAGGCAATGTTCCATACCAAATTTCAAGCATCTGAGGCAAGCAGTTCTGGTGAAGAAGATTTTTAAGTATTTTTTAGTTTCGAACCAAAGAACCCCTGCCCCAGGACCATTTTGGACCCTGGGGCCACCATTTGAACAAATTTGGTAGAGGACCACTAGACAATGCTACATACCAAATTTCAAGCAGCTGAGCCTTGAGGTTCTGAAGTAGATGATTTTTAAGTATTTTTCAGGTCCGAAACCCAAGACCCCCTGCCCCGGGACCATTTTGGACCCTGGGGCCACCATTTGAACAAACTTGGTAGAGGACCACTAGACAATGCTTCATACCAAATTTCAAGCTTCTGAGCCAAGCAGTTCTGGAGAAGAAGATTTTCAAGTATCTTTTAGTTTCAAACCCAAGGCCCCCTGCCCCAGGGCCATTTTGGACCCTGGGGCCACCATTTGGACAAACTTGGTAGAGGACCACTACACAATGCTTCATACCAAATTTCAAGCCTCTGAGCCAAGCAGTTCTGGAGAAGAAGATTTTTAAGTATTTTTTAGTTTCAAACCCAAGACCCCCTGCCCCAGGGCCATTTTGGACCCTGGGGCCACCATTTGAACAAACTTGGTAGAGGACCACTAGGCAATGTAACATACCAAATTTCAAGCATCTGAGCCAAGCGGTTCTGGAGAAGAAGATTTTTAAGTATTTTTTTAGTTTCGAACCCAAGACCCCCTGCCCCAGGGCCATTTTGGACCCTGGGGCCACCATTTGAACAAACTTGGTAGAGGACCACTAGGCAATGCTTCATACCAAATATCAAAGCCCTAGGCCTAGCGGTTTCAGAGAAGATGTCATTTAAAGCAAATTGTTGACGACGCACGACGGACGACGCACGACGGACGACGGACACTGGGTGATCACAATAGCTCACCCTGAGCCTATGGCTCAGGTGAGCTAAAAAAATAAAGATGATAATGTTACACATGTTTGCGGATTTGGAATTCAAAAGGAGTTTAATGAGGGCACACAGTAGAGAAATTCGGTTTTGCTAGATGCAATCAGTGTTTGCATACGGCATCGTTACGTGTGATTGGTACTAGAGGTAATGTTTATGTCTCAACACCTATTGGGTTTTGCAATGCACCTGGACATAACTTGGGAGCGCCTTGTATATTTACGAACATGGAGAGTGACCAGCTGCTCAGGGACTTTGGGGAAAATAGCTAGGGTGTCCAAAGCCTCGGTTATAAGACGGGGGCAAATTTTGGGGGTCATTTCGGCGGGAAAAAATCCCCGTCTTATAGCCGAAGAAATACGGTAGTTTGGGATATGCATTTCTCACCTACTAGACAGAGTTTGCTCTATTTTTAGCGGTGCTGGAAAATTCTGTATTGCCCATGGGTTGGGACAACTCACACGAGCTTCAATTCTGTGTATCACTACGCGTTCATTGAAATCCAGTGCGCCCGGCTTGGCGATTCTCTACTTTATGCATTATTTTTTCATTGGAATGAATTTCTACATCAATAAAATTCCAGGACAGTTAATTCATTCCTTAGACTATAATTCCATTATAATCTGTTTCTATGTCTTCAAGTTGGAAAAAAATCCTAAATAGTCAATGTTTCACGGTGACAAACACTGTCGAGGGTGCCATTTTTTTCAATAAAAAATATAGGCATATCTGAGATTTTAACTTTTGAAATTTTAACAAAACGTTAACTAACGACGTTGTTAGTTTTGAACAACTGGGCCCAGGAATTCAAAAATAAGCTGTTCCCCTTGTAACAAGAGCTTCGCAAGTGGCACATAATACGCCCGTTTCAGTGTCATGAAGGAGTTACAGAATGAACAAGATTGTTTATAGAAGGATGGACAGGCAGACAAACAGGGGAAACAACTCTGTAATTAATGACTGCAATGTTATCAAAACATCTAACACATCAAATACTATTAATATACCGAAAATCAGCTGGTGAGGCAGCACAAAAGTTGAGAAATGCCAAAGTCAACAAGGGAGAAAATTCATAAACTCTTGGTCACAATACTTTCCCTTGACAATATACACATCACCATAAAGTTTTGTTATAATATTTCCAACGGTGAAGGAGTTACAGAGTAAAACGGAAATTGATGCAAGGGCAGATAATTCAGGAAGTAAGAAAGCCAGAGTTGTGGTTCATGTTCATGACACATTGCCCCATTATTATACACATTCCTACAAAGTTTCATTACAATATTTCAAAGGGTTAAGAAGATATGTGGGAATTGTAAGCCTAAAACACTAATCAAAGGGAGGTTACTCCAAAATTAAGTAAGGGGGAACAACCATTCTTATATGTGACACACTGTCTTGTGATCATGCACATTGCTTTAAAGTTTCATCAAGATATTCCAAATGGTTACTAAGTTATTGAATGCACAAGATTAGAATACACAAAAATAGCCTAAAAATCTAACCAAAGGGATGCAACTCCAAAACGAAGGATTGTTTCTGAGATATGGTGTGCACAAGAATGTTGACGGACGGGCAGACAGAGGGACAGACAGCCGGACGGACAGCGCCATGCCATAATATGTCCGTTTTTTCAAAACGGGCGTATAAAAATGTGGAAAAACATGGAGGTGTACCAAGCATCTTAACTTGAACAAAATTTACTACTAGAGAAAATACAAAAACAGCACTTTATAAAATCTGGTGCTTTGATGCCTGACTGGCCTTAAAATTGCTTGGTTTTTGACAATTCTTTTCTATCCTATTTCAGTTGTACCATCCATCCAGAAAGTTCAAAGTCTAATTGATAGCTGCAGTTAACTCCTAGTTCTGGACTACATGCCTTTGAGGATTTCCTGCCACAAGACAATCAAGGAATGGGAGAAGAATTTCAATAGCTGGAATTCTGTTCTGTTTTGTTTCAGTTGTCATAACGAGTGGCTGTTATGCCTTTATATAGCAGTTCGCAATGATGATGAAAGTTAAGAGAGCTTTACAGAGCTTTAACATTAAAATTTGTTTACAAAATCAGTGAAACTGGTACAGTTGTTGTCTTCAGCAATTCTTTGAACCAACTCAGTGACTTCAGCTACTGTAAAACACTTATATTTGGTGGTCACTTTATTTTGGCGATATTGGCGGAAAAGAAGAAAACTGCCAAGTTAAACTGCCGCCAATAAATACTCTATCATGAAAAGAAAACTGCGGCTGAGCATAATTTCAACCGCATCACTCACCCATAATATCAAACGTGCCATTATATTAGGTAACTACAACCGAAGATCCCCAACAAACATGCCGAAGGAATAGATTGTGATAATGCCTACTGAACATGCCATGCTATTCAATGTCCAAGCCCAGTTGATTAAATCAGATGCAACAAAAAATCTGTCACCATAAGCAGTTTTATTTATAAAAAGAAATGTATATCAATACATTTGTAATCATTGCATTCACAAGAATGAATAAAGAAATGCCAATGTATGACCGGACAAGTAAGGCGGTAAACACCGATTGATAATCATTATTAGTTCTTTGTTTGTAATTTTTTTTAAATCACAGATCCGCCAAAATAAAAATCCAGCAAAAGGTCCATACATAAAAACCACCAAATATAAGTGTTTTACAGTATATTTCTGTATACAGAACTCTAGAATCTGTTGTGGTTATGTGGTTGTTCATGCGATGAAACACAAACAGGAATGGCTACACTTTCAGTTAAAGAAACTCTGCCATATACATTTTTGCCTCCCATATCCAATGGAGTCATCTCCTTAAGGAACATATTTGTCCCCTAAAGAAGCAGATGCTTTCATTGAAGATAAGACCTCTTTTTGGCAGGGTTTTATTACCCCAGGAAGTTACAGAATTAAATTTATAATATGACGTCGCTGTTATTCAGTGGCAAACGTCGTGTCATAAAAATCGTATGACCACACGTGTAATAACACTTTGGCGCATACACGTCACGTCATTGACAACGTCGATGTCAACAATGCGTTTTCTTAATGAAACAATGTTCATTTTAAAGGCGTTACAATCCCATTTTAAAGGGTCATATGATAAACAGAATCGCAGAAGGCTCGTTTCGTGAATTTCATATGAAATGACCACGAGTGTAAGATCCTCTATATAGAGAATACCATGTTAGTGTCTTTTGATATCAAGTTTATCAGGCGAGACCAGAAACAGTGTAGGAATGGCGAGGCTTGCTGAGCCAGTCCGCCGTGTTTCTGGTCGAGCCTGATAAACTTGATATCAAAAGACACTTAGGTGGTTTTCTATTTATCATGCATCATTAGAAAATTCTACGGAGTAAAGAGAGCGGCAAACAAGTGATAAGCAAACGCATTTTGTTCGAACTTGCTGACGTCGCGAATGCGTTATGACGCAAGTCGGTGACGTCAGTTAACCAATCGAATGCAAATATCACGGCCAACGTCAGTGTGTAGCCAATCGTCTTCAGAGATCGCTTCTTAAGGCATGACCTGATAACATTCGCGCAAGCGCAGTTCTACAGTGACATGATCTCACATCATGTTATCATATCCCTGTTATCAGGTGAATTTTGCACCAGATGCATGATAAATGTACCTATAGACCTAAAGTCACAATGACAACTGTACATACATGTAGTTTGTCTGACAGACAGTTGGTGGTTACATCATTGAGCCTGATACTACAAAACCAACAAGAGCTGTCGCCTGACAGCATAGCTCACCTGAATTGGAGTTTGCCCATCACATAGCCGCTATGGTGGTGTGGACTGCTATGCATAAAACTTCAGGCAAGCATGTCCAAAATAAAAACACATTTATAAACAAAAGCTATCTCAGAAATAAGTCTTAAAATAAAATTAAAATAAAACAATGAAATAAAAGTAAAAAAAACTGATTGTGGAGGGGGGGGGGAGGCTAAGCTGTACCATCAACCATTATCTAACATCAGTCCAAGTATTAGTATCAACTGAGTCTGTCATCGTGGCACTGTGAAATTATTTCTTCATAAATATAAAACTTTAACCAAAATCTTTAAGACAAATTCTAAGTCGATGACCTTGACTTCAAGGTCATCCAGTGGGTAAGTATAAGGTGTTTTGTAAAAACTCAAAAAAGTGTCTAACATCAGTTCAAGTATAAACTAAATCTCTGCAAAGCATTATGAATCAGTATGCAATTACAAAACTTTAATAAAGACCAAAATTTCCTAAGTCCCTGACCTTGACATCAAGGTCACTGAGCGGGGTTGGGGTAGTATTCTGTAGTTCTAACTACAGTGCAAATATAAAAAGAATTCATCCATGGGTTCAGGAGATATGTGACTTTAAAAAACTTTAACCAAAACATCCAATCAATAAAAAGACAATTTTCTAAGTCCATGACCTTGACACCAAGGTCACTGAGGGGGGGTAGCACTTTCGAAAACTTTAGACCAATATCTAACTTCAGTGCAAGTATCAAAGGAATCCATCCATGGGTTAAGGAAAAATTGGGCTTTATAAAACTTTAACCAAAACATCCAGTCCAAAAAAACTCCAATTTTCTAAGTCCATGACCTTGACATCAAGGTCACTGAGTGGGGTGGGGGTGGTACCCTGTTAAACTTTGGACCAATATCTAACTACAGTGCAAGTATCAAAAGAATCCATCCGTGGGTTAAGCAGATATGGGTCTTTAACAAAACTTTAACCAAAACATCCAATTCGAACGCGGACGCCGTGGTGACAACAATAGCTCTTCCTGAACTTTCGTTCAGGCGAGCTAAAAAGTGGCATGTGGGCCCAGCATAGACTCAGATTAGCCTTGGCAGCGGCCCAGTCTGATCAGAGTCTTTGCTTGCTCTTAAAGGGTAGGTAAGGGTCTCAGCTAGCTCCATGACGTGGACAGGGACAATTCTAATCAAACTGGGGGGATGTCCAAGCTGAGTCTTTGTTGGGCGCACATGCCACTCTGTTTGTTTTGTTATGTTTCGGCTCAGTTGGAGATTACATATATAACTGCCACAGCCTGGAATTTACATGAGCATTTAGATGAAACTAGGAAAGAGAAAATTTATTGGACTAAACCATTAGTGCATTTCTGCTGTTCAAACAAACCATCTCAACTTTTCAGGTGGTGTACGTCAGTTATTTTTTTCATGATGTAATTGTTAGATATTAAAATTGTTTAAATAATAAAATCCCAAATTGAGGTCCTTTGTTATGATGTGTTATGATGCTTTTGTATCCCTGCCTATGATGTCAAGGTGTTTGGAGATGCAATTTCCAACTACATGAATCAGAAACTTTTATATTATACATGTATGAGCCACTACAAGTATGGGTAAAAAGTGTGCTAAAGGCATATGCTAACTGCAGTATATCTGCTCAGTCTGATCAGATCCTTTTCTGTTTGCACACATCAGGTATGGACCAGAGCCCTAGATAAGAGGGGTGTTTGAAGATAACTGAGGGATAATTTTCTTTATTTCTCATTGAAACCATATGTTGTGACCCCTCATCTTAACCGTCTCGGCGAGACGGTTCAGATGAGGGGTCACAACATGTTTTTATCCAAAATTAACTAAAATTATCTCTAATTATCACCAAATACTCCCTCTTATCTATGGCTCTGGTATGGACCCTAAACAATCTCCAGACACAAAACAAAGGCTGTAGCTAGACTGCAGAGTTCATAGACTGGATTGCATAGATTGTTAACAGATTTGTGGATTGGGTCACAGACATATAGATGGCCTAACTTTTTATTTAATTTGGGCTTGATGATCTGTCCTTCATTGTCAAGATAAGGATGATATTTCTTGAGTACTGGCACATTCTCCACAAAATATAGATTAAAGCATTTGATTAGATGCACTGATCTGGAGCAGATTTTGACAACCAGTGCTCCAGATCAGGGGGAGTAACTGGGATAATTTGGGGACAACTTTCCGTATTTCTTCATAAAATCATGTTGTGACCATTAATCAGAACCGTCTCATTGAGACGGTGCTAAGAGGGGTCACAACATACGTTTTCATTGAGAAATAAGAAAAATTGTCTGAGAGAAAAATTATCTTTGAATTATCTCCCAAATCCTACCTTATCTGGAGCTCTGACAACTCTGAGCAATAAATAGATTTAGGGTTATGTCTATGAAGGAAAACAAAGTCTGTTTGATTCAACAATATCCTTTGACAGATGCAGGGCTGTATAGGTATGCAAATTATTGTGGATGATACTTATTGGCAACAATTTTCCTAATTTCTCTCTTCTCTAGAACTGCCTCATAAATATGTTTCTAATGAGGGGTCACTATGTACCATTTTTCTTCAGTTATAAGCTGGAGGTGTTTTCCCTCCATGGCCTAGTGGTTATGAGTGCTGACTCTTAGTCATTAGGTCTCTCAACCGCTGTGGGTCTTGCTCGGGTCATAAGTGAGAAAGACAAGCTCTGCTTATGGAAGGCTAGGTGGTATTTCTTGGCTTGGATGAAGGATCAGCACTATAAGTGCAATACTCTTGAAAGGGAGGTAAAACCAATTTCTAAAAAAAAAAAAAAAAAAAAAAAAAACTAGAAAAATGTGTTTGTAAAACAACATGCACCCAACCATATGCATGTCTCTTGGTATTTTCTCTTTGAGAACATAGTCAAACAAGTAGCCCAAAGGGCAACAATTGCTCACCTGAGAGACATTGTAAACCTATAGGGATATTTAAGATGCTCAAGGGCAGCTAACTCCACAGTCAGTGGTCCAATCAGGCTGAAAATTAAACTCATCCAAAACATTATGTATGCCCTCATTTAATATATGCAAGTTTAAAAAGTATCCGATCAAGAGCACAATAGACAGAGCTGTCAAGGGCAGCTAACTTCGTAGTGGTTGGCCTGATTTGGCCAAAATTTGAACTTGTTTAAGATATGCATTTCCTCATTACCTGCAAGTTTGAAAAGGATCGGATCAGTAGAAACCAAGAAAAAGTGGCGACATTGATTTTTAGCTCACCTGAGCCGAAGGCTGAGAGGTGAGCTTATAGGATGGGAGTCGAGCCCTCGTCCGTCCGTCCGTGGGTGGGTGCGTCAACACTTTCAAACATAAATATCTCAGAGATCAGTGGGCCGATCACAATCAAATTTTATCTGAAGCATCATTTGGGTGGGGGAACGGCGTAATCACGTTTTCTCAACTGTTTTTGATTAGATCCTTATCATACTTGCAGGTAATAATGACATATACAAGAGCTTGGATGAGTTCGAAATTTGGTCGGATTCGAGCACAGACTACGGAGTTAGCTGCCCTTGAGCGTTTGAAAAAAATCCCATAGGGTTTTAAAATAACTTCACACAAATGTAGGGTGTGACAATATCTCGAGCAAGTTTGACTTTCAGGATGCTGCGCCCAAGGTCAAGGTCACTGGCTAATTTTAGAAAAACTTTGTCAGCGCTCTAGCACCTACATTTCTCAATGGATTTTAAAATAACTTCACACAAATGTAGGGCATGACAATATCTCGAGCAAGTTTGACTTTCAGGGTGCTGTGCCCAAGGTCAAGGTCACTTTGGCTATTTTTAGAAAACCTTTGTCATCGCTCTAGCGCCTATATTTCTCAATGGATTTTGAAATAACTTCACACAAATGTAGGGCATGACAATATCTCGAGCAGGTTTGACTTTCAGGGTGCTGCGCCCAAGGTCAAGGTCACTGTGGCTATTTTTAGAAAAACTTTGTCATCGCTCTAAGGCCTACATTTCTCAACAGATTTTGACATAACTTCACACAAATGTAGGGCATGACAATATCTCGAGCAAGTTTGACTTTCAGGGTGCTGCGCCCAAGGTCAAGGTCACTGTGGCTATTTTTAGAAAAACTTTGTCATCGCTCTAGCGCCTACATTTCTCAACGGATTTTGAAATAACTTCACATAAATGTAGGGCATGACAATATCTCAAGCAAGTTCGACTTTCAGGGTGCTGCGCCCAAGGTCAAGGTCACTGTGGCTAATTTTAGAAAAACTTTGTCATGGCTCTAGCACCTACATTTCTCCATGGATTTTGAAATAGCTTCACACAAATGTAGGGTATGACAATATCTCGAGCAAGTTCGACTTTCAGGGTGCTGCGCCCAAGGTCAAGGTCACTGTGGCTTTTTAGCTCACCTGAGCCGAAGGCTCAGAGGTGAGCTTATAGGATGGGAGTTGAGCCGTCGTCCGTGCGTGGGTCTGTGGGTCAGTGGGTGTGTCAACACTTTCAAACATAAATATCTCAGAAACCAGTGGGCCGATTGCAATCAAATTTTATCTGAAGCATCATTGGGATGGGGGAAAGGCTGCATTAGGTTTTGGTGCAGATCAGCTCAGAACTCTGGTTTCCATGGCAACAGATAGCCCCCATAGGGTTCTAATAGGGAAAACGGCGTCATCACCTTTTCTCGACTGTTTTTGATTAGATCCTTATTATACTTGCAGGTAATGGTGACATACATGAGAGCTTGGATGAGTTCCAAATTTGGCCGGATTCGAGCACAGACTATGGAGTTAGCTGCTCTTGAGCGTTTGAAAAAAATCTCATAGGGTTATAATGGGGAAAATGGCGTCATCACGTTTTCTCAACTGTTTTTGCTTTGATCCTTATCATACTTGCAGGTAATGATGACATACATAAGAGCTTGGATGAGTTTGAAATTTGGCCGGATTAGAGCACAGACTACGGAGTTAGCTGCCCTTGAGCGTTTGAAAAAAATCCCATAGTGTTATAATGGAGAAAACAACGTCATCACATATTTTTAGGAAAACTTTGTCATCGCTCTTTTACCATTTCTCAACGGATTTTAAGATAACTTCACACAAATGTAGGGCGTGACAATATCTCGAGCAAGATCGACTTTCAGGATGCTGCGCCCAAGGTCAAGGTCACTGTGGCTATTTTTAGAAAAACTTTGTCAGCGCTCTAGCACCTACATTTCTCAGCAGATTTTAAAATAACTTCACACAAATGTAGGGCATGACAATATCTCGAGCAAGTTCGACTTTCAGGATGCTGCGCCCAAGGTCAAGGTCACTGTGGCTATTTTTAGAAAAACTTTGTCAGCGCTCTAGCACCTACATTTCTAAGCAGATTTTAAAATAAATTCACACAAATGTAGGGCATGACAATATCTCGAGCAAGTTTGACATTCAGGGTGCTGCGCCCAAGGTCAAGGTCACTGTGGCTATTTTTAGAAAAACTTTGTCAGCGCTCTTGCACCTACATTTCTCAGCAGATTTTAAGATAACTTCACACAAATGTAGGGCATGACAATATCTCGAGCAAGTTCGACTTTCAGGATGCTGCGCCCAAGGTCAAGGTCACTGTGGCTATTTTTAGAAAAACTTTGTCAGCGCTCTAGCACTTACATTTCTCAGCAGATTTTAAAATAACTTCACACAAATGTGGGGGATGACAATAGCTCGAGCAAGTTCGACTTTCAGGATGCTGCGCCCAAGGTCAAGGTCACTGTGGCTATTTTTTGAAAAACTTTGTCATGGCTCTAGCACCTACATTTCTAAGCAGATTTTAAAATAAATTCACACAAATGTAGGGCATGACAATATCTCGAGCAAGTTTGACTTTCAGGGTGCTGCACCCAAGGTCAAGGTCACTGTGGCTTTTTTTAGTAAAAACTTGGTCATCACTCTAGCGCCTACATTTCTCAACGGATTTTAAATCAACTTCATACAAATATAGGGCATGACAATATCTCAAACAAGTTTAACTTCCAGGGTGCTGCGCCCAAGGTCAAGGTCACTGTGGCTATTTTTAGAAAAACTTTGTCAGCGCTCTAGCACCTACATTTCTCAATGGATTTTAAAATAAATCCACACAAATGTAGGGCATGACAATATCTCGAGCAAGTTCGACTTTCAGGGTGCTGTGCCCAAGGTCAAGGTCACTGTGGCTATTTTTAGAAAAACTTTGTCATCGCCCTAGCACATTCATTTCTCCATGGATTTTGAAATAACTTGACACAAATGTAGGGTATGACAATATATCAAGCAAGTTCGACTTTCAGGATGCTGTGCCCAAGGTCAAGGTCACTGTGGCTATTTTTAGAAAAACTTTGTCATGGCTCTAGCACCTACATTGTTCAATGGATTTTAAAATAAATTCACACAAATGTAGGGGATGACAATATCTCGAGCAAGTTTGACTTTTAGGGTGCTGCAATCAAGGTTTTTGATTAGATCCTTATCATACTTGCAGGTAATGATGACATACATAAGAGCTTGGATGAGTTCAAAATTTGGCCGGATTTGAGCACAGACTACGGAGTTAGCTGCCCTTGAGCGTTTGAAAAAAATCCCATAGTCTTATAATGGAGAAAACAACTTGTCACATTTTCATTTTTCATCGGATCCTCTTCATACTTGCAGGTTATGAAGATATGCATAAAAGCTTGGATTAGTTAGCATTTCGGCTAGATCCCACCACTGACTATGGAGTACCTGCCCTGAGCATCCAAAAAATCAATGTCGCCACTTTTTCTTGGTTTCTACTGATCTGATCCTTTTCAAACTTGCAGATAATGAGATAATGCATAATATCTTAAACAAGTTCAAATTTTTGGCCAGTGCGAAGTTAGCTGCCCTTGACAGCTCTGTCTATTGTGCTCTTGATCGGATACTTTTTAAACTTGCATATATTAAATGAGGGCATACATAATGTTTTGGATGAGTTTAATTTTCAGCCTGTTTGGACCACTGACTGTGGAGTTAGCTGCCCTTGAGCATCTTAAATATCCCTATAGGTTTACAATGTCTCTCAGGTGAGCAATTGTTGCCCTTTGGGCTACTTGTTTGGATGCTCATGGCAGGTACTCCATAGTCAGTGGTGGGATCTAGCCGAAATGCTAACTAATCCAAGCTTTTATGCATATCCTCATTACCTGCAAGTATGAAGAGGATCCAATGAAAAATGAAAATGTGTTGACATTGTTTTCTCCATTATAAGACTATGGGATTTTTTTTCAAACGCTCAAGGGCAGCTAACTCCGTAGTCTGTGCTCGAATTCGGCCAAATTTCAAACTCATCCAAGCTCTTATGTATGTCATCATTACCTGCAAGTATGATAAGGATCTAATCAAAAACCTTGATTGCAGCACCCTGAAAGTCAAACTTGCTCAAGATATTTTCATGCCCTACATTTGTGTGAATTAATTTTATAATCCGTTGAGAAATGTAGGTGCTAGAGCGATGACAAAGTTTTTCTAAAAATAGCCACGGTGACCTTGACCTTGGGCACAGCATCCTGAAAGTCGAACTTGCTTGAGATATTGTCATACCCTACATTTGTGTCAACTTATTTCAAAATCCATGGAGAAAAGTAGGTGCTAGAGCCATGACAAAGTTTTTCTAAAATTAGCCACAGTGACCTTGACCTTGGATGCAGCACCCTGAAAGTCTAACTTGCTCGAGATATTGTCATGCCCTACATTTGTGTGAAGTTATTTTAAAATCTATTGAGAAATGTAGGCGCTAGAGATATGACAAAGTTTTTCTAAAAATAGCCACAAGTGACCTTGACCTTGGCGCAGCACCCTGAAAATCAAACTTGTTGGAGATATTGTCATGCCCTACATTTGTATTAATTTGATTTATAATCGGTTGAAAAATGTAGGCGCTAGAGTGATGACAAAGTTTTTCTTAAAATAGCCACAGTGACCTTGACCTTGGGTGCAGCACCCTGAAAGTCAAACTTGCTCGAGATATTGTCATGCCCTACATTTGTGTGAAGTTATTTTGAAATCCTTGGAGAAATGTAGGTGCTAGAGCGATGACAAAGGTTTTCTAAAAATAGCCACAGTGACCTTGGCCTTGGGCACAGCACCCTGAAAGTCCAACTTGCTCGAGATATTGTCATGCCCTACATTTGTTTGAAGTTATTTTAAAATCCATTGAGAAATGTAGGTGCTAGAGCGCTGACAAAGTTTTTCTAAAAATAGCCACAGTGACCTTGACCTTGGGCGCAGCATCCTGAAAGTCGAACTTGCTCGAGATATTGTCACGACCTACATTTGTGTGAAGTTATTTTAAAATCCGTTGAGAAATGTAGGCAATAGAGCGATGACAAAGTTTTTCTAAAAATACGTGATGACGTTGTTTTCTCCATTACAACACTATGGGATTTTTTTCAAACGCTCAAGGGCAGCTAACTCCGTAGTCTGTCTTATGTATGTCATCATTACCTGCAAGTATGATAAGGATCTAAGCAAAAACAGTTGAGAAAACGTGATGACGCCATTTTCCCCATTATAACCCTATGGGATTTTTTTCAACGCTCAAGGGCAGCTAACTCCGTAGTCTGTGCTCGAATCCGGCCAAAATTCGAACTCATCCAAGCTCTTGTGTATGTCACCATTACCTGCAAGTATGATAAGGATCTAATCAAAAACAGTCTAGAAAAGGTGATGACGCCGTTTTCCCCATTATAACCCTATGGGGGCTATCTGTTGCCATGGAAACCAGAGTTCTGAGCTGATCTGCACCAAAACCTAATGCAGCCTTTCCCCCACCCCAATGATGCTTCAGATAAAATTTGATTGCAATCGGCCCACTGGTTTCTGAGATATTTATGTTTGAAAGTGTTGACGCACGCACCCACGCACGCACCCACTCACGGACGGACGACGGCTCGACTCCCATCCTATAAGCTCACCTCTGAGCCTTCGGCTCAGGTGAGCTAAAAAGGAGCATAATTCACTCTGAATTATATGAAAATTTCTCAAAAGTCAATCAGGTCATCAACACCTTAGGAACAATAAGACCACCAAAATATATTATGATCCTATCTTGAGGGCTTCTCCAGATATCTTTTTCACAAGATTCTATTGGTTTACAACAGTAGTAAGTTGAAGAGGGACATAATTCTGTCAAAATGTTATTCTAAATTCTATTCAAAATTCTAAAAAGTGATCAATTCATCAGCACCTTAGGAACAATTTTCCTGAAAAATACCTAATCATAGCTCTAGCAGTTCTCCAGATAATCTTGCTCAGAAGTTTCCATTCCCTGAAAACACTAAGTTGGAAAGGTATAATTCTGTCATATTCTCAAAAGTTGATCAGGTCATCTACACATTGGGAACAATTAGCCTACCAAATACCATGATCTTATCTCAAGTAGTTTTCCAGATATCTCACAAGGTTCCATACCCTGAAAACACACTAACTTGAAAAGAGGGACAATTCTGTCAAAAGTTCACAAAAATTCTTAAAAGTTAATCAGGTCATCCACACCTTAGGCACGATAAGCCTACAAATTATTAAGCTCCAAGGCAGTCTCCATATATCTTGCTCACAAGGTCCCCTCAGATTGCAATACACTAAGAAGAAAAAGGGGCAGAACTCAGTCAAAATATTACAAAAATTTCTAAAAAATTAATCAGGTTATCTACACTTCAAGTACAATTTACCCACCAAATATTATAATCCTAGCTTAGGAGGTTCTCCAGGTATCATTGGTTTATGTTTATAATGGCAGTTAGTTGAAAAGGGACATAATTCCATCAAAATGTAACCAAAACATCTCAAAAGTTAATCAGGTCATCTGCACCTTAGGAACAATTATCCTGACATACATCATACTCCTAGCTTTAGCAGTTCTCCTGATATCTTGCTCACAAGGTTCCATTCCCTGAAAACACACTAACTTGAAATGTGGCATAAGTCTGTCAAAATTTCATAAAAATTTCTCAAAAGTTAATCAGGTCACCTACATCTTAGGCACAATTAGCCTACCAAATATGATCCTAGCTCATATCTTGCTCACAAGGCCCCCTTACAATCGATGCACTAAGACAAAAAGGGGCATAATTCGGTCAAAATTTAATGAAAATTTCTGATAAGTTAATCAATTTATCTACACCTTGGGAACAATATGTCAACCAATTATTATGATCCCAGCTTTGGCGGTTGTTCAGATATCTTGCTCATAACTTTCCATTGGCTGGCCTTGCACTAAGTGAAAGAACGGGCATAAATCTGCAAATATATGTCCGGCAGAAAAATGAAAAAAATATGTGTCCTCTCATTTTTCATACTGATCATGGATATAAATTTCAAGATCATATCTCTTACAGTTCTTGGCTGATTGCAGGAATAACAGAGAGACTGATGGACAGACAGACAGGCCCAAGCCAATATGCCCCTGCAACTTCTTTGAAGTTGGGGGGCATAAGTACTTCACAGATGGGTTTATCTTGTAGAGATGATGTGTCAAGCATCAAAAAAAGACAACTGTTTCTTTCATTGTTAGATGCGGCTGTAGTGTAGTGGATAACACTCCGGACTACCAATCCAGGGGTCGCAAGATCGATCCCCCGCTTCTCCGGTCTTTCGGATGAGACTTTAAACCGAGGTCCCGTCTCCATATGACCTCGTTGTTGGTGGGACGTTAAACCCGAGTTCACTCACTCACTCACTCTTTCATTGTTTAAGAGTTACTGCTTTGGACAAAATTCATGTCCGAGTTATTGCCTTGGTCTAAGTTCCTAAACCATACAAATGAGCCGCGACACGACAAAACCAACAATGTGGTTGTGCGCCCAGCGCAGACTCAGATCAGCCTGGGCATCCGCCCAGCCTGATCAGAGTCTTCGCTGTCCGCATGAAGGTAGCTTAGATCCTTAGCTACCCTTTTAGCGCTTAGGAAAGACTCTGTTCAGACTAGGCAAATGCCCAGGCTGATCTTAGTCTGCGCTGGACGCACAACCACTTTGTTGGTTTTCTCGCGTCGCGGCTCAAATATAGTTGTGATACTGCATAGGTGGTTTTATATTATCAAGATAGTGTATCATCCATTAGAACTACTATGCATGCTGCATTACTGGATAAGATTCAGGACATAAATTTTAACAAGGGCAGATAACTCATAAACAGGGCAGATAAACAAAGATGGTGGTAGTTGTCTTTCATATGTCCAACACATCCTCTCGATTCCTCTAAAAATCATTCATGCTGAACGCTCATATAATGCACATGTTTAGGCTTAGTGGCTTTCAGTTTTATGACCAATAATACCAAGTATGCACTGTTAGACCATCAACAATGTTCCTGAACAGGTTTAGACCAAAGTGGTTAACCAGAACTTGGTGCTCATATTTTCTACAGTGACTGACAACTGCCCCGAGTTGAATCAGCAGCAGGGAGAATCACATAGAAAGTATTTCATAACCAAATCCCCATGGAAGTAAGTAACTGTTGTCAGTAGCTGTCATTTCCACCAAGTCTAGTTGAAATCCTTTCAAGGTTTTCAGGAAGTAGCATAAAACAGGAATCAAGAGTCTTAAAAAGCCAGGATTACATAAAAAAATAGATACCTAGTCAGTTATCTTTTCATGAGAAACCCATATGTTAAATTTCAAAACCATAGCATGCACCGTTCTTAGGATATGACATGCACAAAAACATTGTGACAAATAGAGGGACAGACGAACAAAGGCAAAGCAATATGCCCCATCAATTTCATTTGAAATTGTGGGCATAAAAACTATGTTAACAGTTTTAGAAAGCATACAAATGCAGATTTGACAACTGGAGAAAAAAAAGGCATGTATAGTATTTTTACCAATCACATGCCTTCTGGACTTCATACATTCAGTCATCTTCATCTGACTCTAGAATGTAGCCATCTAGATCAATGGCCCCAGAACTATGTTTTACACTAGCACAACCGCCAAATGTAAGATCATTTTTATAAATGTGGAGTACTTCTGGTGGTACGAATGAGGTGAAGTCTGCTTTAAAATCAGCTTCCAACATTTTAGATGTAACTCCTGTACAAAAAAGCTCATGATTCATTGCTAGCCAAATGGCTAAAACTGTTTCAAATGCTAAAAACTCATCATTGACATCAATCAAATTAAACAGCTCACTGTCAATTAGAATGTCTTGAACAGAATCATAGAACTGAAACATAAGTGTTTTGTATGAAAAGCCTATTGTTGGAATTAAAGCACTCTTCAAGTTTGGACTGTTCTTCTTTTTGAGAAAAGCAAACACTATTGTCTCAGAAATCAGTTGTGGCAGTTCTCTTAGTTTCTTCCTTTTATATTTGATCTCAAGTGATGAAGACGAAAAAATGTCAGGACTGTCCGGATCTGCAGCATTGGCATCTATCACAGCTAATGGCCCTATTAAAACATCCACTCTACCATGCCATACTGAAGTATTACCTGCAAAAGAAAAATATAACCTAGTTTCCATCACAAACAAGGAAATCAGTGAAATTTAATCCCCTGCCTTTTAGATGTTCAGTGCACATCTGTAATAAACAGTGATATGTAAATTCAAGGCAGAAAGTGACTTTTATTATAAACTCTATAAGTACCGGTAAGTAAGTAAGTAAGCTTAACTCAATAAGTAAGTAAGTAGGTAAAGTCTTTATTCAAGGAGGGTTTTAACATTTAGCGCATACTTTTTATGCAACTAGAATTGTTTTAAGAGAAAACAGATGTTCCCCCACCATCAACCCATCAATCCTTTGTCCAGTTCCATCTGTTCATTATAACCTTGAAAAGAAGGTCAAGTTCACTGTGAGCCGCGACACGACAAAACCAACAATGTGGTTGTGCACCCAGCACAGACTCAGATCAGCCTGGGCATCCGCCCAGTCTGATCAGAGTCTTCGCTGTCCGCATGAAGGTAGCTTAGACCCTTAGCTACCATTTGGGCACTTAACGAAGAGTCTGATCAAACTGGGTGGATGCCCAGGCTCATATGAATCTGCGCTGGGCACACAACCACATTGTTGGTTTTGTCCTGTCGCGGCTCACTGTATGTTACAGTAAACTCTCTGATAACCGTATCAACCCAAAGTATTTGGACAGACAGGCCTGAGCGTACAGTGTAGACCCAGATCAGACTGCTCCTAAGAGTAGTTTTATCGGGGTCTATGGCTCAGGTGAGCTAAAAACAGTACTATTGGTTCCCCCTGCATATAGATGCTATACATGTATATGAAATTTGGTAACAATGGGCCTTGTAGTTTCAGAGGAGATGTCGTGTGAAAATACTGACGGACGACTGATGGATGACGGATGCCTGCCTATACTATAAGCTCACCTGTGAGCCTTCGGCTCAGGTGAGCTAAAAACAGATGAATGATCTGGTTAAAAAGGTTCAGACAGAATGGCAAAACAGTGTAGACCCTGATCAGACTGCTCCCTCAGGTCTGGTCTGATCTGGGTCTACATTGTTTGCTAGGAATACATAGGGTCAATACGGTAGTTACATCATTCCTATGCCTTACATTATTAAAGCTAAAGGTGAAGCGGAGTTACACATGACTTTTTGCAATGATGGAATATTGTGCACATAGATTTTGAACACATTTTTTCTGTAATAATGATTAAACCAAGAAAGTTTCAGTGTGGCTGTTTAGCTATCAGTTTTAAAGTTTCATGATGAATGCTACCCAAGCAAGTAGGACAATTCCCAGGAATTCCACATCCCACCTCACACACCATGCAGGGGAAATATAACATTGTATCATGGCTTTCTGTATTTTCCTTTGAAGTCGCCCGTTCATTAACTTTATTAACTTGCACTGTAAGACAATTCTGAGGTAGGCGGAGCTAAACTTTGCATTCACTTTACATTGAAGTGTACCTGGAGAACTGTGCAGATATCACAGATATACTGCACGGTATAGTTATAGAACAGTTCTGTGAAGTCTGATTTATATTGAACATATGAGCAGCACTAGGATATAAGAGTCTTTCTGCATTTGCATACATCATACACTCATATGAGTCTGCGCATCTGCTCATTATGGCCAGTGTCTTATTAACAGTTAATGGAATCTGAGGAATCTGTATTGTGCAAATCAAAGACTCTGATCAGACTGCAGACTGATCCGGGCTTGAGCAGTTTGTGCATGCCTGAAGACCCATTTTTTTGTGCACAACTCAGTTTAATTTTGATTAAAATAATCTGAGATTACAGAGACAATTTATCTTGTAGTGTTCAGCAAACTCTACCACAGTAACCCTAAATGTTTAGCAAACAATATAGACCAGGTTAGGCAGCTGAATGAGCAGATGATATGCTCTTTCACAATGCACAATTTGTCATCCTTACAAAATCTTTTTTTTTTCTAACTCATCATTTGTATCAATACAAAATAAATTCAGTAAAAAATGTAGACACAATTTTTCGTAACTTCCATTGATGCTATTTGTTTTAAGTGATTTATTTGACCTTCCGGTCAAGAACAAAAAGCAGCTGAGGTGGATATAATTACATAGATATGCCACTCTTCATTAACAACCTGATAAGAGCTGTTTTGAATTCAAAATAGACAAAGGCTATTGGCTGCCATGATACAAAATACATATAAAATGGTGTCACTCATATTTAGGATACCCTTCTCGGGGGCTACGCCCCCTCGAAGGGTATCCTAAATACTCGTGACACCATTCTATATGTATAACTTATCATACACATTACCAGCGGCTGAATAAGCCATAAAACTTGTTTATGACTGTTATTGAAAACTTTAAGACGCCTAAAAGGTAACTCACATATGCAACTAGCTTGACAACATTTACAGTCTAAGAACATTCCATATCAACACTTACCAATACTTGTGTCTCCGGTATTTCCAGTCAGGACTTGTCTACAACATGGACAGCAATACTTAGTCAAATCTATGCTCCCCAAATACGGGGCTTTATCATCCACAATGTAGTGCTCATGCTTACTTAGCCCTTTCAGAACGTGATGACACAACTGAAGTGTCCAATCTATTTCTCTTTCTATTGGGCATTTTGGAGTGCGCAGTTTTTCTGAAGTATCTGAAACAGCAAATAAAGGTACATGTATATATATTCTGAGGGAATCAATCTAAAACTAGAAGTATGTAATCTTTCAACAAGAATTCTGCCACAGGCTATGTCACACCTGTAAGGCAGCCAAATCTAAAAGGTTATAGATACCTAAATCTGAGTGGTAACTTTAAGATGTAAGCCTGTACAAAGTTTTATTGTAGTCGCCCAGACTCGCCCTTGTAGTTCTTGAGAAAAGGACATGAAGTGTGGGGTTATCAAAAGTGCTGTCACAAATTTACAGAGCCAGTGAGCCATATTAAAATATATGTTAAGGTTAAAAAATATGGAAACCTGCATCTGAGTGGTCATCCCTTGATGCAAAATACATGTCCCAGAGGCTCCTTTGCCCCGCATGTAAATGTCATTTCCATGCTGGTGCAAAGGAGCTACTGGGACATGTACACTATCAAAAATTAATGAAATTTGTCCATCAATTAAAAACAAACCACTCTTTGATTGACATCAATGCCTTTGCCCAGTTTCAAGAAAATCTGTGAAAAAAAAAATACACAAATAATCCATCATAAACCAAAACAAGAGGGCCATGATGGCCCTGGATCGATCACCTGAGTATCCAGTGAACTTAACCTCAGAGACATCCATATGACTGACAGAGTTTCACAAAGATTCAATGGAAAATGGACCCTTTATTGTGTACCTAAGGTTTTTATAAGATTTAACCTAATGACCTAGATTTTGACCCTACATGACCCAGTTCCAAACCTGGTCTAGATTTCTTGGATATGAACATTCTGGCAAAGTTATCAAAACTGTGCCTTCTAGAGTGTACACAATGTTTTTCTAAGGTTTAACCTAGTGACCTACTTTTTGACCCAACATGACCAAGTTGCACCCTTGGTCCAGATTCGTTGGAGACAAACATTCTGACAAAGTCTCATGAAGATTAGAACAAAACTGTGTCCTCAAAAGCGTTCACACTGTTTTTCTAAGAACTGACCTAGTGACCTAGTTTTTGACCTGACATGGCCCAGTTTCAAATCTGGTATAAATTTCATGAAAATAAACATTCTGACAATGTTTCATGTAGATAGGATCATAACTGTGCCCTCTAGAGTGTGCATGAGGTTTTTCTAATATTTGACCTAGTGACCTAGTTTTTGACCCCACAAGACTCAGATTCAATTTGGCCTAGATTTTATATAAATAAACATTCTGACAAAGTTTCATGAAGATTGGATCATAACTGTGCCCTCTAGAGTGTGCACAAGGTTTTTCTAAGATTTGACCCAGTGACCTAGTTTTTGACCCCACATAACCCATTTTCAAAAATGGTCTAGATTTCATTAAGATAAACATTCTGACAAAGTTTCATGATGATTGGATCATAACTGTGCCCTCTGTGTCGTTCTAAGATTTATTTCTATTTTTAGCTCTGGTGGCCATTTTGTTCAGCGGAGCGGAACCGTTTGAGCAATTTTTGTTCAGAGCCATGAGTAAAACATTTCTGTGAAATTTTTTTGAAATCGAGCCATTGGCTTTAGAAACCATGATGTTTAAAGCTTTTTTCAATTTTTAGCTCTGGTGGCCATATTCTTCAGCAGGGCAGAACCGTTTGAGCAATTTTGGTAGAGGGTCTCCTAAGGAACATTTCAGTGAAATTATTTCAAAATCGGCCCAGCAGTTTCGTCGGAGAAGTCGCTTAAAGGTTTTTCTATTTTTAGCTCTGGCGGCCATATTGTTCAGCGGAGCGGAACCGTTTGAGCAATTTTAGTAGAGGGTCTCCTAAAGAACATTTCTGTAAAATTATTTTAAAATCGGCCCAGCAGTTTTGGAGGAGAAGTCGTTTAAAGGTTTTTCTATTTTTAGCTCTGGCGGCCATATTGTTCAGCGGAGCGGAACCGTTTGAGCAATTTTGGTAGAGGGTCACCTAAGGAACATTTCTGTGAAATTATTTCAAAATCTGCCCAGCAGTTTTGGAGGAGAAGTTGTTTAAAGGTTTTTCTATTTTTAGCTCTGGCGGCCATATTGTTCAGCGGAGCTGAACCGTTTGAGCAATTTTGGTAGAGGGTCTCCTAAGGAACATTTCTGTGAAATTATTTCAAAATCGGCCCAGCAGTTTTGGAGAAGAAGTCGTTTAAAGGTTTTTCTATTTTTAGCTCTGGTGGCCATATTGTTCAGCGGAGCGGAACCATTTGAGCAATTTTGGTAGAGAGTCCCCCAAGGAACATTTCTGTGAAATTATTTTGAAATCCGGCTAGCAGTTTTGGAGAAGAAGTCGTTTAAAGCAAAAGTTGACGCCGGACGACGGACGACGGACAAAGACCGATCACAATACCTCACCTTGAGCACTTCGTGCTCAGCTGAGCTAAAAAAAGTGACAGACAGATGGACAGACAGCTAAAAAATGAAACCTTACCTATTTGGAAGACCCAGTATAAAAATATTAGCCTCCTAGGTCAAGTAATAAATTAGCACTTCAACAAAAACCATATTTTCAACAACATCAAGAGCCAAAACTCTGTTGAAAATACACAAAATTTGCCCATCAACAATCCCAAACTACTCATCCCTCATATCAATGCCTATGCCAAGAGCCCAAGACTGAATAAAATCTGTGAAAATTTACTGAAGTTACTGATCAGAAATGAAAATATGTGACAGACAGATGGATGGACAACAGACAGATAGATGGACAAAAATAAAACCTTGCCCATTTTGAAGTGCTCCTCATACAATGGCACTATACAAATTATCAGCCTTCTAGGTCAAGTAATAAATAAGTTATTCATCAAAAACCATATTTTTGATTATGTCAAGGGCCACAACTTTGTAGGAAATTAACGAAATTTGTTCATCAACAACCCCACAGCACATTGCCCCACATTAGCAGCTTCCTATTGTAGCCTTATCGTAATTTTCATGGGCAAGAGGACAATTTTTTATGAAAGATCTATCAAATAACTTTATGACTAGCAATAAAATTATGTGTACAGTATCTAAACAAGAATTCCGCGGAATGCGGCGTCTCGCCTGCTGGCACTTTGTCCCTCAGCAAAGTTGTATGCATGACCCAAGTTTCATGGCTCTAGCCTTTATAGGTCCTGAGTACCAGACCTACATGCGAAAACTTGACAAAAAATTGCAGTCAGTCAACCGCATAATGTAGGTCAAGACTCAATACAGATGATGACTTCGAGTTCTTCTCTTCCAGATGTATGCATGAACCAAGTGTCATGGCTCTAGCTCTTATAGTGTCTGAGAAACAGACCTAAACGCGAAAACTTGACAAAAAATTGCAAAGTCAGCCAACCCTGAAATGTAGGTCAAGACTCAATACAGGTGATGGTTTTGAGATTTACTCTTCCAGATGTAAGCATGAACCAAGTTTCATGGCTCTGGCCCTTATAGTTTCCGAGAAAATGACCTAAACCCGAAAACTCTACAACAAACTGCAAAGTCAGTCAACTGTAAAATGTAGGTCAAGACTCAATGTTGATGATGGCTTTGAGATCTACTCTTCCAGATGTATGCATGGCCCAAGTTTCATGGCTCTAGCCCTTATAATTTCTGAGAAAATGACCTAAACCCGAAAACTCTACAACAAATTGCAAAGTCAGTCAACCGCAAAATCTAGGTCAAGACTCAACATCAGTGTTAGAAATAAGCAATTGCCCACTTGCCCAACACAGGTTAACTTCGTTGGGGGCAAGCTGATAGTCTTGGAAGGTTGCCCCCTTAACAACCTGAAATTCTGGGAGATAAAATTCTGGAAAACAATTTTGTTTAATGTCATATTTGAAGTTTTGCGTGAGAAGTTTGACACCCACCAAAATAGTGTTTTGAAGGAGCCATATAAAAAGAATCCCAGTCAAACTAGCGCTGTGAAAATGATTAGGCAGCTGTGATCAAAACTGTTGGTCAGTTATCTTGGAAGTTCATGAATTCATGCTTAGTGTCCTAGAAAGAGAGAGCATTTTTGGACTATGTTTACTTACGTGACTTCAGAAGAAAATGACATGTAAATGGTTTAATTGCAATGAAATACATGGGGCAAGTTGAAGTCTTGGACGGCAGGTTGAAATTTAGTTCAGGTTGCCCCCAGGGCAAGTTGCTGTCTGGGCCTTATTTCTAACACTGCAACATTGATGATGGCTTTCAGCTGTACTCTTCCAGATGTATGCATGACCCAAGTTTCATGGTTCTAACCCTTAAGATTTCCGAGAAAATGACCTAAACGCAAAAACTCGATAAAAAATTGCAAAGTCAGTCAACCGCAAAATCTAGGTCCAGACTCAATACTGATGATGACTTTCAGCTGTACTTTTCCAGATGTATGCATGACCCAAGTTTCATGGCTCTAGCCCTTATAATTTCTGAGAAAATGACCTGAACCCGAAAACTCTACAACAAATTGCAAAGTCAGTCAACCGCAAAATCTAGGTCAAGACTCAACATTGATGATGGCTTTCAGCTGTACTCTTCCAGATGTATGCATGACCCAAGTTTCATGGCTCTAGCCCTTACAGTTTAGAACTGAGAAAATGACCTAAACGCAAAAACTCGACAAAAGTTTACGCCGCCGCCACCGCCGACAACACCGGAAAAGCAATACATATATGTCTCGCCTCTGCTTCGCAGGCGAGACAAAAAGTGTAAGCAGGGCCATTAATGTTCATGAAAAAAAAAAAAAAAAAAAAAAACTTTTTAACTTACAGAAGTTATTTTTGTATTATTTGCAAATTTTAGAGATAACTTAAAAGTGTTAAAATCCTCTAGACAAAGGAAAGTTAACTCTTACCATTTGGAAAGGAGGGGTACTTCAGTGTTAAATTTTAACTGATTCAAGTGAAAATCTTTACAAAATTTTAACCTTCATAAGTTATGCACCTGACTGACCTGGGGGCCAGGAAAATCCCTTTATTATAGACTGGCACCCAGCTCTGGAAAATACAAATTATCAAGGCTTTAGAACATTATATATACAAGGTACCAAAACTGTCTACTGAGTTGAATCAGGAAAAAATTTTGTAAATACCGTGAGAATAAAAGCATTGTAGCTCAGTGGTGAGCGCACTTGCCTCTAGTGCTAAAAGTCCCAGGTTCAGTCCCCAGCAGCGGCAGATCTAATTGGGTGTCTGAACCCGCTTCATAAATGTCATTTGCAGGGATGATATTAAAAAGTGTGTCGTCCTTCAGATTGGGATGATAGTTGGAGCCCCCCCCACCCACACCCCCCACCCGTGCAGGTAAAAGATCCATACTGTAGTTATCTGATTACAGTAGGCTTTCATCCTGCAAAACTGGAATGTGAGTGAGTGAGTGATTTGATGCTTAACGTCCATGGTAAACAGCTATGGTCATGTCAGGACGGTCAGTTAACCTAACCACACTATTCCTGGGCAGGCTTAGACCTCCTAAGCGGTTAACCAGTACTCAGTGCACATACCTTCGCCAGTAACTGACAACTGCCCTTCTTGAATCAGCGGAAGGAGAAACGAAAGTAAGTGGCCAGACCGGGTTTCAAACCCAGGACCTCTGACTTATGAGTCAGGTGCCCTACCGATTGCGCTACGCGGCCCTGCAAAACTGGAATGTACATCGTATTCCAGATTAAGATATAAAGAAAGAATATACAGTGGACTCGACAGTATCGGATCAAGTTCAATAAAACTCCCGTTTTGTTGTATATGAATGCTACAAGTATGTATGTTATGACACAAAACAATTGCAAAATATCCCTTCTATCTATCCATGTCAAAATATTTACGAAAAGTATTCCTTTAAGGGCAGATAACCTATGCAGACTTACGGGAGGGTCCTGCGACAGTAACGAATCAGGTGCGACAGTATCGGATCATATGATATTATTTTATAGGAGAGTTTCTCCGAGGCATTCTGACAACCTTCTTAGCTTCAATAATTTTGCTACATAAATAGTTGGACCTATTAAACTCTCTGAGGAAACTT
This sequence comes from Ctena decussata, assembly GCA_963989385.1. Taxonomy (NCBI): domain Eukaryota; kingdom Metazoa; phylum Mollusca; class Bivalvia; order Lucinida; family Lucinidae; genus Ctena; species Ctena decussata. The sequence goes on from OZ022504.1 coordinate 58,064,682, forward strand.
TTACGGCCTTTCAACGACATTTTTCATGTGGTCCTTCACCAGCAACGGTTTTGTCTGTTAAATAAAAGTTGAATGTATACAAAACTACAAGCATGCAAAAAATTCTTAAATCAGTAATCCCCTGTGCCTCATAGCATGGAACTACTCAAACAGTAAAGATCATAAACTGCCTTTGCAAAGTGTAGACCCTGATAAAACCGTGGTGTCTGATCAGGATCAACAAATTTACGGTGATTTTCCGCCTTAACGATATTTCAGTGCAATCAGTGTATAAACACTACATGGTCATTCAACGAGTTCGCCGGCATAAATCTGAGTCTACACAGTGTACAGATGTCCATCCGATGAACGCCAGTCATTATCGGGTTCACATTCATGCGAGCTGATCTCGAATGTTTCAACAGTTCTAATGTTTAGCAGAAGCTTGGTTGTGCTACGCATAACCTTCATTATCATACGCTAGAATGTGGGGCTTGGGATGGGGGATATTTTACAAAAAGGATGTTGTCTTAGTTTTGAAATTGATTTTCTTCGAAAAAAAGCACAGCAGCCACTCAGGTAGTTTATTTCTTACTTGTTTTCAGCATCAGACCATACATCCAACATGCAGTTTCTGGCTGAGGCCTGTATTTCAGTTCAAATTATATACAGTCAAACCTGTCTTAAGGGGTCACCCAAGGGAAGGACAAAAAATGGCTGCTTAAGACAGGTGACCCCTTAATACAGGTTCATTTGCACTGTATTTTGGTTCAAGGGACCCAGAAAATGTGGCTGCTTAAGACAGGTGACCCCTTAATAGAGGTGACCCCATGAGCAGGTTTGACTGTAATGATCTGTTACTGTCGCACATCGGTGCCTCACTTTTCAAGTCTTTAGTTTCATCAAAAACTGGTATGTCACAAAATAATGACTGCCTTCAATTTTAGGGATGCCAGGACACATTACAAAGCAAAATTGGTTTCAATCGCCTAATGATAAAATAGTTTAAATAACCGAAATCTATCTTGGGGGTAACGAGCAACAGGCAAAATGCAAGCGCCGCTGAAGAGGGGCCAAGCTTTTCAACAACTCTGATTTGCTTCTCAGCCGCAGATTTCGATCGAATTTTTCACCCTGCACTTTGCCATTGGTCGAACTTGATGACTGTAATATAATGGTAAAAAATATTTGCTTCATTTGTGAGAAAAATGGGTGATAACCTAAGAGTGATCCGATACTGTCGATGATCCGATACTGTCGAGTCCACTGTACATGCCTTGGGAATATGTGTTGTGTTGTTGCTCAGCGCACTTGCCTCTGTTGCTAAAGGTCCCGGGTTTGATCCCCGGCATAGGTGGATCTATATTGGTGTCCGAACAAGCTTTTGATGTCATTTGCAGGGATGACATTACAAAGAGTGCCATCCTTCGGATGGGGACCATAACTGGAGCCCCCTGTGCAGGCTAAAAATCCCTATAGTTGTTTACATGATTACAGTAGGCTTTCATCTATGTACATTGTACACCTGCCATAACGGAAGAAAGAAAAGAAAGAATGTTGAGTTGGAAGAAAAGATACGTTAAATAAGAATCCGGGTCGTTTCGGCCTTATTCCCGTTCGGCCTGGGTCGTTTCGGCCCAATTTCCTGGATGAGTCATTTCTGCCCAATTGGGGTGGGTCGTTTCGGCCCAATTTCAAAGGTGGGTCGTTTCGGCCCAATTTTATGGGCGAGTCGTTTCGGCCTTAATTATTTATGTCTGGAAAATCTGTAAGATAATAAGCTGATTACACCTTCATACCATCTTGTTTTCTTATGAATTACTTCAGGTACATATCCATTAAAATTTTTTACTAAGCGCCTTTCAAGAACTTATTTACAATGAAATAATTTTCACACCTCTGAATTAATAAGCAAACAGGGTTATTAAAATATTTTGAAAATAGGTAATTAGGCTTAAAGAACCAGTGCCAGTACAAACATTAATAATTGGCAGCCGATAAAGATAATTAGGCATCAAAGGAAAATTGGAGATTAAATGGAAAACAAATGATGTAACAATGTTGTGTCTCGCCTGTCATCGGATAGATAGATAGATAGATAGATAGATAGATAGATAGATAGATAGATAGATAGATAGATATGCAGTCCAGATAGATAGATAGATATAGATAGATACAGAGAGTTAGATAGATATGCAGCCCACATACATACATACATACAAACATACATACATATACATACATATGCAGGATTCAGATAGATAGATATGATATGATATATGATACGATATATATGCAGGCCAGATAGATAGATAGATAGATAATGACTCGGATAAAGAAAATTACATACCGGACTATGTAAATTCAAAAATTACGTCTGCAAACACATTTTTTTTTTTTGTCTAGAGCAACAGAAGGTATTATCGACACCTTAAGCTACTATTTGGTTTTAAACCGATACTTTTGTAAGATTCATATTGGATTGACCTGTTTTCTTAACACAATTATACCAAGATGATGAGAAGGAACTCTTTAGGTTTTTGTTTACATTTCAAAAATAACTTTTGCCTCATGCCATGTACCGGAGGGTAGCAGTTATCAACACCCGGAAGCAGTTATCAACACCCTGTTTACCCCTAAATAAAAATGATAAAAATAATGATGATTGAACACAACTTCTCTTAAAATTATGCTATGATCATTTAGTGTAGATAATGATTGAAAGATTTGCTTTAAATTCAACCCATAAAATCCCAAGATTACTGATTTTTACACTCTCAGCCAGAAAATATGCAAAAATATGAAAAAGTAGCTGTAAAAATTGTGGATTTTTCATCAAGTTTTACCCTTAAAATAAAAAAAAATTCTTATAAAGATAAAATTAAACATTGTAAATTTGATGATGTTTTGTTTGCTTTTTGAGATAATTTTACTTGAAAATAAACTATTTTTCTGATCTACTTTTTTAGAAACTGTGCATTTTTGAGACATTTAATTTTGGGGTGTTGATAATTACTGCCATGCTGCATTTAGGGAAGTATAGTTATCGACACCCTAGAGGTCACAGTACCATAAATGGTTTTGAAGAGAGTAACCATGTCTGCTCTTAATATTCTCCATGGTGATCTAGTTTATTGAATAAAACCACATGAAAGCCCTTTATGTGAGTGAAAATAACCATGTGTCTGAGTGACCTCCCCTTACAGCCATGTATAAGAGCAGTGCTGGAAATGGCCAGTGGCCCGGTGGCCAAATGCTCCTAATTTTTGTTTCGGGCCACCAGAAATCTCCAAAATATGACCTTTAGTGGCCCAAATTTATCTTTCTGGCAATACTAAATGAATGGGAACTGTAGCTAGTGGATAACTTGGGCCACTGAAAGTTAGGCCTGTTAAGCTTTTGGGCCACCACATTAAACTTCTGAGTTTCCAGCATTGAAGAGGCACAGTATTTCATTAGTACATCAACAAATATGTCTATATTTTCTCCAAACACCTAACTTTCTAGCATTTTTTGGGGTTATACATTAAGCCAAATGAAATTGCAATACTATAATGCCTTATTTACAAAAAGTTGTCAAGAAATGGAAAAGTTCACACGGGGGCGTCGATAACTGCTAATACCTTCCATTGCTCTATTACAACTATGGGAAAACTAGACAATCACTAAAGGTGATGAATGCCTCCGCCATATGCCTCACTAGATGAGTAATGTGTTAAAACATATTTGTGTGAAGTTACATCAAAATCTGTCAATAAATAAAGGTGCTAGAGGGATGACTGAGTTTTTCTTAAAAATAGCAACTGTGACCTTGACCTTGGAACTAAAACCCTGAAAGGTTAACTTGTCCAAGATATTGTCATACTTAATATTTGTGTGAAGTTCTATCAAAATCAGTTAATAAATAAAGGCGCTAGAACCATGACAAAGATTTACTTTGTACCTATAATAGCATCTGTGACCTTGACCTTGGACCTACAATGCTGAAAGGTAAATTTGTCCCAGATATTGTCAAGCTAAATGTTTGTGTCAAGTTAAGTTGTGTCAAGCCAAAATCATTCTAGAGGGATGACAGCGTATTTTCTAAAAATAGAAAATGTGACCTTGACCTTTACCCTGAAATTTTGGATCACCAACTTGTCCAAGATATTGTCACACTAAACATTTCAGTGAAGTTACATCAAAAATTGTCAATGAACAGAAGAGTAGAGGAATGATAAAGTTTTTTCTAAAAATAGCATCTGTGACCTTGACCTTGAACCTGCAGTGCTGAAACGGTAATTTATTCAAGATATTGTTATACTTAACATTTATGTGAAGTTATATCAAAATCGATCTATAAATGAAAGTGCTGGAGCAATGCCCTAGTTTTTCTGAAAATAGAAACTGTGACCTTGACCTTCATCCTACCAACCTGAAACACAAAACTGTTCGAGGTACTGTCATACCCAATAAAGCTGTGAGGTAATACCAAAATTGGTTAATAAATGAGGCCGCTTGAGCGACGATAAAAGGTGAGACCGCCAGAGACTGGAAATATGGTCAAAATATGTATGTTATTCAAGGGGACATAATTCTGCAATAAAGACCTGACTGAAAGTTCTGTTTCCTTTATGCACAGTATGTTAAAATTTAATGCATGTCTGAACTGTGTTGCAAGTTTCAAATCCCTACATCAAATACTATATTGGAGGAGTTGCAGAGACAAGAACAGTACTACAAAGTGTGAAATATGGTCAAAATATGCATGTCATTCAAGGGGATGTAATTCTGCCATAACGATCTGGATCAAAGTTCTGTTTCCTTTATGCACATGTTCAATGCATGTCTGAACTGTGTTACAAGTTTCAACTCCCTACATCAAATACAATTGGAGGAGTTGCAGACACAAGAACAGTACTACAAATGTGAAATATGGTTACAATATGTATATTATTCAAGGGGACATAATTCTGCAATCAAGACCTTAGCAGGGTCTTCCCTCGGCTTTGTACTATAGGAGTCCTAGGGACTCTCGCCTTTGGCGCTTGAGAGTCCTAGTGCAAATTGTAAGAGTCCCATATAAAAACATAACTCTGTATAATGATTAAGAGAACTAATAAACAACTGAAATGAAAACAAAAATCAAATCTAGATTCAAAGCAGTAGCACATGTAAGCTATTTGTTTTCTAAATCATCTATTCATAAATCAAAATCAACTAAACTGTAATTTCCTTCTCAATTTTTGAGAGTCCTGTAGGACCCTCAAGATTATTTTTTGAGAGTCCCAGACATCATTTTGGGAGTCTGAGACTCTCAATCTTGAGTCCGGGAAAACCCTGCCTTAGTCAAAGTTCTGTTTCCTTTATGCACATGTTCAATGCATGTCTGAACTGTGTTGCAAGTTTCAAATACTGTAGGAGGAGTTGCGGAGACAAGAACAGTACTCAAATATGAAATATGGTCATAATATGTATATTATTCAAGGGGACATAATTCTGCAATATTAAAGATCTTAATCAAAGTTATGTTTCCTTTATGCACATGTTCAATGCATGTCTGAACTGTGTTGCAAGTTTCAACTCCCTGCATGGAATACTGTAGGAGGAGTTGCGGAGACAAGAACAGTACTACAAAGTGTGACGGACGGACGTACAGACGTATGCACAGACGGACAAGGGCAAAACTATATGCCCCTCCCCACTTCGTGGCGGGGGCATAAAAGGGTATGGCCTTAACGACCCGCTAAAATTGGGCCGAAACGACCCATCCCGGAAATCGGGCCGAAACGACACAGGCCGAACGGGAATAGGGCCGAAACGACCCGGGGCCGAAAGGGAATTGGGCCGAAACGACCCGTTACCATTAAATACCTTCAATATGGTTCAAGAAGTAAAACAACTTTTCCAAAGAAACTTTTTCTGCAGCTGTTAACGAATTGGTATATCCTGACTCTAGATAAGACATTAAAACTTCTTTTCCACGTTTGAATATGCTAAAAAACTTGTAAAGTTTTGGCGGGTTTCGTTTAACGAAACATGTGCTGTCCGAAAAACAAGCAGCTTGACCGGCGTTACAGAAAACCAATTTTAGCAGCGATAAACCCGTCTCTTTTGAATTCAAAGCTTTAATCGCACTGAGGACTCCATCCCTTTTGTCATCATTTAACTTTACGAAAAACTCATTCTTTTCAGTTTTTCTTTTTTTTGATGGCCTATCGCGGTAATAATCGCCACCACCTTCCGCCATTTGTTGTGTTTTCAGTCGGCGCAGACTCATAGTATAGAATAGAATACAATATTTTATCTAACTCCCCGAGACGGTGTTCACCACACAGTGAAAAAAGAACAATATATCAAAGCACTAGAAATGCATATGATATATTAGTCAAACAGAATTATCTGCATTTAGTGCATTTATTATGAAATTACAAACTGCCTTATCGTAGTTTCCAGTAAAGCCTTTGGATTTTATTTCAGTAGTTTTTGCCCGCGGTGTCTCCTTAATTAAAAAGAAACTGGAAGTCCGTGACCATTAGCAGTGACCTATATATTGTATTTATAGGTCACTGCCATTAGTTCAACTGGGCAGTTATTTTTGAAAATGTTGCCTGCCATGGCTTAATTTTTATCCTAAAAGCAAATAAGCCAGGTTACATAAAGCAAACAACAAAAGCATAAAAACCACGGGGGGTCACTCGGTCTTTAAAGGGGTACAGATGTGCCGCTGGATCTCTGAAAACCCACCCTATTCATGTATAATCCAAATAACAAAATATACACCTATTCAAGTATTTTGTATCAAATTTTGGCCCTATTCATGTATAGTGCAGAAAAAGTGCTTAGTTAAGTTCATGAATTTGCCATTTAGCCTTGACGCCTCGAATGTCCTTCATTGTAGAATATACTAAACAATACAGTTAAATTGTAAAGTCACTTCGGACTAAGTTTTGATAGAACATGAGAGAAAATAATACTGGAAACTGGATGATTCTGAAAGGGTATTTTCATTATCACTTGGTGGGAGGGGGTGGGGGGGCGTGGCATGGCATGGGATTTTTAATCATGTATGCACAAATTCTTATTGTTTTTTTTTTTTTTCTCATAACATAGTCACTGTATTTAGCTGTAAAATGAATTGCAAATAAAGCAGCGACTGACACGGAATAAAAACATGTAACAGGAATCAAAATGATCATAAATGATTGTTTTTATTTTCTGAACTCTTGATTTTGCAGTGGACCAGTCCTGCTGTCAAAACATCATGTGTAAACATTCTTCGCAGTTTGTTTATAATAACAGATCATTAGGTCAGAATTCTGTGAGTTATTGAGCCATTAAGATAATTCAGAGCTCATGCATGCTGAGACAGTGTGCTGAGAGTATTTCAGCTGGTGCACCTGTTGCTTTGGTAATTGATATTTGTTTCTCTCTGGTAATAAAAATCAGATATGCTAACTATTTATTATAGTGCCTGGAGAAATAAGACCTATTCCTGTATATTGGCCAATTAAACCATACCTATTGATGTATCTGGGAGATCAAAAAGGAGGGCTATTCCAGCGGCACATATGTACCCTGCTTTATAATGGAAGTGACCCCCCGTGATAAAAACATAGGAACTGATTAAGAAATAAAATGCTGACCCGACCGTGACTTCCAGTCACCTGTTTTTAACCTTGGAAATTCATCAATTGCCTGTGAAGACATAGTGAAATTATTGGGTGTTGACATTGATTTTAATTTATCTATCGATAGTCATATTCAAAACATTTATAAAAAAAAAAAGCTGGCCTGCAGCTCAATGTTTTTAAAACGACTAGGGAAAACCCTTTGTAATCTTAGTAAAATGACAATATTTCATACTTTTATCCTGTCAAATTTTAATTTCTGCCCACTTGCATGGCACTTCTGTTCGACTTCAAACACAAAGAAAATTGAAAAAATTCAAGAAAGGGCACTCAGATTTGTACATGAAGACTATTTTAGTACATATGAAGAGCTGTTGGCCAAAGCAAACCTACCTGCCCTGCACATAAGACGCCTAAGGACCATGGCCATAGAAACTTTTAAGATTTTAAACAATCTAGCACCACCTGTTCTTAAAAATTTGTTAGTTAAACGTGAAAATACATATAATGTTAGATATTCAGATATATTGCAGGTTCCTCAGGTAAAATCTTCAAGGCAGGGTAAGAATTCATTTCGCTATGCTGCACCTGTGCTGTGGAACTCCTTACCAGATGATTTTAGAACAACAACTGATTTTAGCTAATTTAAATCACTTATATCCAACTGGAATGGAAAAAATTGTAAATGCTCAGCCTGTGATACCAAATTTTAACCAAACTCCTGGAAGTCACGGTCGGGTCAGCATAGTCTTATTTCTTAATCAGTTCCTATGTTTTTATGCTTTTGTTGTTTGCTTTATGTAGCCTGGCTTATTTGCTTCTGTTCTGTATGCATTTACTTATTTCTCCGCTTATTAGCTGCGTTGTATTTGTCCATGTGCTAAACTTTTATTGTGCTTTCATTGTTGCATTGCTTTTTCAGGGTAAACACAGTATTGACCAGGATGGTGTGGAGTTCTTTTTCACACTGACTGGGGGCGGTGTGGAGCTTGATGTTTAGCAATTGAGCTGCCACTTGTGAAGCACTACCACCTAGTCAGTGTTTGATAGCTCTAAATTGTGAACTCTGCTTTATCCTGGCATATGCTAGTTTAGTTTATTCCCATATTATATACATGTGTTTATTTAACCTGTGCTAAGCTTTTATGTATTACACTAAATTGTAGCTGTTAGCTGTATTGAGTAACCAGGACGGGTATAGGTTTCCCTCACATTGACTGGAGGGTGGTGTGGAGCCTGATATTTAGCAATTGAGCTGCCACTTGTGAAGCACTACCCTCCAGTACAATGCTCTGATAGACCTAAGTTACAAACCTTGCTCTGTCCAGGTAGGTATCAATATTTTACATGTTTTTGTGTTGTTGTTGTTTTTTTTTTTATACTAATTAGCTTAGTCTGTCTTACAGCTGTTTTACTCTTGTTGAATTTTATACCTTGGTTATAGCAGTCGGTTCAAAAGCTCGTAAGAGCTTATGTTGATTTGTTGTAAACTTGCCGACTTTAAATAAATCTTATCTTATCTTATCTTATCTTATCTTAGAGTGCCAAACAAATCTTTTTTCCCTTATAGTCTAATGTTAATTTTCAATCTCTTCTCCGTACCATTTAACATTGCATGTGCCCGTTTTCAGACCGAACATGTAGCCGTAAACGATACATTAAGACACATAGGGAAAAATTTATTAACGGAACTATTTAGATGAAATTTAAAATATGACAGGTAACATTTTTGAAATTAACATTCCAACTGTGATTTTTGAAAACTGACTTCCGGTTCGTTGTAATCCAGGAAACATCGACTGCAGAAACTGCTGAAACGAACTTTAGAGAATTTCAGGACTTGGTCGTAGATCAAGGTTATTCAAGTCAATTTTTTATGTACGGACATTCCCAACTCTTCAATTTTTTTACAGACTCAAATAGCATGGCCGTCGGAACAGGGGCGACCGCCGCCCCAATATTTTGGCAAGAATATGATTCTGCTTAGCTTAAGAATGAAAGAAGGGAGAAAAATGAAAAAGGGACACTTTCACACCTCACACATCGCAATTTTGCCAAGTCACAACAGGTGTCATTTCAAATCACGCTTTTAAGATTGCCTACAGGCGTAAAGGATTAACGATGAAAGATGTAAACGGGTGTTAAAGAAGACACACTTTCGACCCGATTATCACATTTTGATTATTAAGATGAACCATGGCAAATTGTTTTAATGATGAGTAGGGCAAGTCGGATGTCAAGAACAAATGCAATAGACCTTTTTCAGATTGTTTCTGCGCATGCGTATACCGCTCACGTGACGCGTTATTTCCCGATAATAGGTGAGACTTTACACCGAAGGGGCTACTGGATTTCAAAGGCCTAGATTTTGTTCTATCATTTTGACCCCCCCCCCCCCCCCACCACCAAATCTAATCCCCTCCAATAAACAAGTGATAAGAAAATCAAAGGCACCTCCCATTCACCTCATTATTAGGGTCATAAAACAATGCTGTACTGAAACCACTGCCTGCCCGTAGGGCCCCAGTGGGATAGATTCATGCATCAGTCAAAATGTAAGAGATCAGAACAATATATTCTATTCTATAATTTGTAAAATATAATTTGCTGATTAGCAGTCAAAGAATACTCAAATATTAATTTAAAAAAAAGAAGAAGAATAAAAAAGAGGGAAAAATGAAGAAAAAAAAAAGAACTTCAGGAAGACAGAAAAAAATAATTGATTATTTATTTTACAAATATCTTCTTGTATTATCAGTTACTACTATAACTTTTTTCATGTATCATCACTTACTACTATAAGTTTTCTTTATACATTTTTAATATACATGTGATTTTTTTATCTTACTTTCTTAAATTTTATTTAATTGTTATAATTTGTATATTTTTTTATTCTATTTATTTATTTATTTATTCATTTATTTATTATTTATTTTTATGAAGTAAGTCAAATGCTCTGTAATTTAATATACATGTATCAGCCATTATAATTATCTCAAGAAGAAAAAAATATGCAAGGTTTGAAGATGAAATTTATTTCAAGGATCACTTCAGAGACCCCAAAAGACTCCAATTTAATAAGATTGTAAAACCTGTGTTTTGAGTAGTTTGGTGACAGTAAACATGTTTTAGACACCTTTTGAAAACAGTGAATTGGTCAAAGTTCATTTGTTTTTACAAGAACTGACACTGTGGTTTGAGACTGCAATTTGTCAATTATGGATTTATCAAATATCAATATTTTGTTTCCACAGAGTATATTATTTTATTTTGGCTTCTCTCATAATTAATTTTGATTGTGAAAAAGGATAGACGTGAACTTAAAGATGTTGTAAACATTATCAGAATATATGTATTTTTAAAAAAAGTTTTTCTAGACCAAACGTTGATGAGTACTTATGCCAGGTATCTCTGTTATTGATTTCCCCCAATTTGGGCCTCCGAAAGAAACTGCTGGGATACTGGTCTAGAAAAGACAGGCTAGCCAGAGGAGGCTGTTTATTGGATTAGATAAGGATTGCATAACTTACTAATGACAAAAATCCAGGTCTTTAAAGGCAGGAGTGGACTATAAAAGGCAAAATTAGCTACCTATTCTCAGTTTTCCAATAGCCACCAAAGGGTAAACATCTACAGTAGCTCCTGTAGATTTATCTCTAATTTGATTGGCTGTTGATTTGCTGGGGTATTTACCTGTGAAAGTATTGGCAGCTCTTATTGGCTAAAACAGGACAGTGGTCTAATTTGCACAGTAGCTAAGCCACGCCCTCTATTCTTCATACAGGTAGCTAATCCTCTACAGGGGGGTTCAGAAATCCTGCCTTTAAGCCATTGATATTTCCTATGTAATGAGTAACACATAATTGTTTTAATCATCTATATTCACATTTCTGCTTGTCCTAATGATGCCTTATTTACTATTTTAATTTTCCATAATGATTCAAAGCAAAGATTATAAATACTTGTATTTAAATTAAAAATTGCAAAGAAATCATGTCAAAAGATACGCAGAAAACTCAGAAAAAGGTGTACGTCTTATACAAAAGTCATGTCGCTAAAATGGATTAATTCGAAATTAAGAAATCAAGTACTGAACATTTATATATAATATTAATTTATTGAAATATGCTTTCCGTTTTCTTTGAATGAAGTCTGAACTAAAAGAAAATCATTCATTTATGGGGTTGAATATTTTCTATCGAAACCTAATAAATAAATGAAACTAAATTATCAAGAGATGAAATAATCCCCCAAATAAGTGTGTAAATCGTCTTGTGTTTTTGCTAATTATCTGAAGGTTTGACATATACTATGACTTATCTTTTGACAATAAACGCAATCAAAGGAGCATGCCATACGTTGACACCTCCAACACCTCCAACAGTATTTCACACTTTAGTGGGTGATATTGATATCGCATAATAAGCAAATACTTGCCAACCGAATAAAAAACAACAAATTGTTTTCTGCGATTAATTATGCGATAAATTAAACGGTAGAAATTTTATAATAAAGATAAAACATACACCCAATTCAATTCCTGTGGCTATGTGTGACACTAATATTCAGCTTCAATTGTTATGCCCCCGACATACGAAGTATGTCGAGGGGTATATAGTTTTCGTCTTTCCGTCCGTTCGTCCGTCTGTCCGTCCGTTCATCCGTTCGTCCGTGTGTCCGTCTGTTAACATTTGCGTTAAAGTTTTGCATTAAGTTTTTTTCTTTGCTTATATTTCCAATATCCTTCGATGGAACCTTTTGGTATGTGACTAGGTATTCTTCTGGGTTCATGCAGAATAGTTGACTTCATCTAGATGCTGCTGCTGACCTTAGACCAAGGTCGCAGACTTAAACATTTACGTTAAAGTTTTGCGTTAAGTTTATATTCTTCTTCTATATTTCCAATATCCTTTGATGGAACCTTTTGATATTTGACTAGGTTTACTTTCCGGTTCATACAGAGTAGTTGACATCATCTGCATTCTGCTGCTTACCAAAGGTCAAGGTCACAGACTTGTATATTTGCGTTAAAATTTTGTGTTAAGTTTATAAACTTTGCTTATATTCCCAACATCCTTTGATGAAACCTTTTGGTATATGACTAGTTTTACTTCTTTATTCATGCAGAATAGTTGACATCATCTGGATATTGCAGCTGACCTAAGGTCAAGGTCAAAGACTTAAACATTTGCTTTAAAGGTTTTTGTTAAGTTTATATTCTTCTTTTATACTTCCAATATCCTTTGATGGAACCTTTTGATATTTGACTAGGTATACTTTTAGGTTCGTAGCTGCTTACCAAAGGTCAAGGTCACAGACTTGAATATTTGCGTCAAAGTTTTCCATTCAGTTTATTTTTTTTTATTTTGACGGAACCATTTGATAGGTAACTAAGACCCTGTATAAGATTGGTTTCATTAGGCGGTGGTTTCTTAAGGCGATGGTTTCATTAGGCAGTGGCGCTGGTCGGGGGTATACGTGAGCCCCTGCTCAATCAACCATGTTGATCTTCGTGCAGTTCTAAAATAATAGAACAAAACATTATTATTACTTTTTTTTATGATTTATTTAAACACATTTCTGACGCATCCACACATCTCTGCATGTCAGGTTAATTTATACTGAAGATACCTGAGTTTGAACATGAGGATGCCAAATAGGTGATGCATACTCTAGTTTAGGCCGAACCAATGTTTTGTACGCAGCAACCTTAGTATGCCTAGGTGCAAATGCTAAATTACGTCGAAGAAAACCCAAAATCCTAGTTGCATTTAATATGTTGACCCCAATGAAGGTAATCAGTGATGGTGATCCCAAGATATTTGGCGGACTGGACTTCTTCCAACTATATAATAGCTACAATACCAAAATTTTGTGCCACAGAGGTCTTTCTGATTTTATCTTCTTCAGTGTGGCTTGACATCAAATGTTTGGGAAAATGTTGAAGGGCAGCACTTGGCAAACAAAGGACATCCCTCCCGAGCGCCAGCCGGAGCGACAAGCGAGGCACAACAGCCGCAGACATCAGGTAAGAGACGCCCGCCCCATGGACTGGCTGGCGCCCCCTCCCCCACCGACCCACCTCAGCCAATATGGCCCGCGCAACACAACAGCCATGCGCAACAGGAATGATATGTCCGATGTAGCAAGAACCTGCAATAAAACATGAAGCCTGAAGAATGGAACCGAAATCTGCTAAGATTCATGTCGTATTGACAAGTCAGTCTTAGTTTTTGAAATTATTTTTGCATTTTATTACTGAAATGGTAGAAATGGTAGAATAGTTTATATCAGTACTACAGTACTGAAGTCAGTACAGGAGTATCAGCCCCAGCACAGAGGCACTGATTACTGAGCTGATGATATCCTCGGGAACGAACGAATCATCCACCAGCAGCGATACAAACAACTTAAAAACTCCCCCCAATGAACGTTTAGTTGGACCAACACCCGGAACCAAACTTTCAGTATCAGGAAGCATTTCAATAAGTGCATGTTTTTGTCTCATTTTTGTCAGTCATGTACTTTATAGGTTCATCTCTAAAATGCATTCAAGATATTGCAATTCTAGCACACAGTTTATTAAGGAATAAGAAGATAGTACCATGTCAACCAAATTGAAACTGTGCATTTTTCTGTTGCTGTTGTTGTCTGTGATATGTAAATGCAGTAACTTTCAACTCCTATGAATGCTAAAGTTCAAGGTCATTCAGTGACCTTGGTCAAAGGTCTCTTTGGTAGAATATTTTGAAAGTCTTTTTTCTTAGAAACTACTAGGCTAATTATAATTATTTTCATTTGAAGCCTTTGTTGAATAGGAGAATGAGATTATATTCAAATGGTCCAGGTCACATGACAAAGATGGCGGCCATATACATATATTGTAAACACCTTAGAAAATCTTCTCTGGAATCATTTAACCGATTGCCTTGAAACTTGGTATATTGCATCTGGGACTGCAGTTCACCAAAATTTATATAAATGATGACCCTAGGTTGACCTTGACATATTTTACAGCAAGTTCAAATTATGTACCTTAGGCTTTTGAACGGAAAAGGCTGAAACTGCATTTTCTGTCACTATTATAGTCTCTGATATGGAAATGCAGTCAACTTCAACCGCTTTGAATTCTTAAAGTCAAAGTCATTTAGTGACTTTTTGTTCACCATGGGCTGCCTTCCCCTGCCCTGGGGATATATACATGTTAAATCATGATTTTTTCAAACTTACTAAAATGAACAAAGTGAAAAGGTTTACCTGTCAACATCAAACTTTTTTGCCCAGGGATTACCTGCCCCTGCCATAGCACTATATACATGTATAAAATCATGAAAAATATTGTATAAGATCACAGGTCAAAGAGAATCTTCTGAAACTTACAACATATGGACAAAATGATAAGGGCTTTCCGTTGACATCAAAATTCCATCCCCCAGCGGCCGCTTGCTCCTGCCCTGGGTCAATGTACATGTATAAAATCATTAAAAAAATTGTATAAAACCACAGGCCGATGAGATTGTATTTTATCTTACAACAAATGGAATTGTATAAAACCACAGGCCGATGAGATTGTATTTTATCTTACAACAAATGGACAAAATGATAAGGCCTTTTAGTTGGCATAAAAATACCCCCCCCCCCCCCCCCCCCCCCCCACACACACACAGAGGTTATTGCGACTGTTTTTTTTTCATGTTACAGCAAATGGACAAAGTGATTTGGCCTCTCTGTCAGTATCAAAATTTTTACTCCCTGGCATTACTAGCCCCAGTCCAGGGGTATTGTACATGTATAAAATCACAGGTCAAAGAGAATTTTTTGAAACTTACAACAAATGAACACTGTGTAAAGGCCTTACTGTTGGCATCATAATGTTGTCCCTCGGGGGTTGCTTGCACCTGCCATATGGCAATGTACATGTATATAATCGTGAAAAAAATTATATAAAATCACAGGTCAAAGAGATTTTTTTAAAACTTACAACAAATGAACAAAGTGATATGGCCTCTCTTTTGACATCAAAAGTTTAACCCCAGTTCTGGGGCATTGTACAAGTATAAAATCATGAAAAAATGTGAAAAAAAAGTTCATAGTTTATGGTCTCTGGTGGGCGATTGTTGCCCCTAGGCTACTTGTCTTTCTTGTAGCTTGTAATATGTGGACTAAAGAAGGTATATCGATGTGAAGGGTAACAACTCTTACATCACTGAGTAAAATGATACCTCTGCACTAAAAACTGTGAGTAAATGGTAGTACTGTGTTCCGGCTCAAATTTCGCTATAAAAACTTCATATTGCTTGCAAGCACGTCTCGATTTCCGGTCTAGGTAATTAGGTCTGTTCATTAATGCAGTTAAGACTAGAGCAAGTGATGGAAAGATCACGTAAACCCCCGGCTGGCATCAGTCCCTACTACAGCAGTAACCTATTACTGGTTACTATGACTTGACCCCTAAATACTTATATGTCCTAGGTAGTGTTGACCTCAACACACGTGAAATTAAATTACAGTCGGTCCATGAATAAGCAGCTGAGCAAGGACAAATATTCTTATATATAGAAACAGTCACGTGACCTTAATCTTGATCTCAGCATCCTGAAATTCATATCTACGCAAGGTGCTGTTATACCTGACATTTGTATGCTGAAATCCGTTCATAAATGAGGCCCCTAGAGCCATTGTAGTTTCTTTTTTAAAATAGCAACAATGTCCTTGATCGCCATACGAGTACTCTTAAACTTATATTTAAGATCTCATCAAATCCCACATTTCTGTGAAGTTTAAATGATTTTGTTTCATAAATGAGGCTGCAAGAGCCATGATAAGGTTTTTGTTTGCTTGTTTGCGTTGATGTTTAATGGCCTAGTCAACAATATTTCAGTCATGTCTAGCCGTCTCCCAAAAAGAGGGAGAAAGATAGGATAGAGGTGAGAAAAAAAAGCAGCCCCAACCCGTACCTGCTGCAAGCACAACATCCCCTTGCCCTACTGTAGCTCAAGGTAGTAAGACAACCCAGCACTGTAAGTTGCCCAGCACCTTCACACCGACCCAACCACCCAATGATAAGGTTCTACTATAAATAGTGACGATGACCTTGACATAAGGGCCTAAAAATGCATATATATTCGACGTATTGTCAAACTTGACATTTGTGAGAAGCTCAACTGATACTTAGCCACAGATGGCAGTGCTCAAGCAATGACATAGGTTTCTTATAAATTGCAACTGTGACCTTCACCCTAGTTACTATGACCTTGACCTTGACCCGAGGACCCTTAAGTGCATATATGTTTTAGGTAATGTTGCACTCAATACTTGTGTGAAGTTAAACTGGAATCGGTCCATAAATGAGAGCAGCAGAGCAATAACACTGTTTTCCTATAAACAGTAACAGTGACCTTGAACTCAGCATCCTGAAATTTATATTTAAGCAAACTATCGTTATATCCAACAGTTGTATCAATTATACCAAACCCCATTCATTAATGACACCTTGAGCAATTATAGTTGTTGTTTTTTTGTTGTTGTTTTTTTCTAAAAATATCAACAGTGACTTTGACACCAGCATCCTGAATTTATATGTAAGCAAGATATTGTCACATCTAACATTTGTATGCAATTCTATCATAGTCGGTTCATAAACCAGACCCCTAAGCCAGTTATATTTTTTTTCTAAAAATAGCAAGTGACATTGACCTTGACCCCAGCATCCTGAAATTTATATGTTAGCAAGGGATTCTTATACCTAACATTAGTATGCAATTCTATCATAACCGGTTCATAAATCACTGCCCTACGCCAGTATTTTTTTCTAGAAATAGCAAGTGACCTTGACCTTAACCCCAGCATCCTGAAATTGATATGCAAGCAAGGTATTCTTATACCTAACATTTGTATGCAATTATATCAAAATCCATTCATGAATGACACCATAGAGTAATTAAAAAAAACTTGACGCAGAACTTTGACGCAAAATGTTAACACTCGTACGGACGGACGGAAAGACGAAAACTATACACCCCTCGACATACATCGTAAATTCTCAGGCTTAAATTCAGGTGAGCGATTCCTCTTTTCTTCTTTTTGCAAGTCAGGCATAGGGATATCTCGACAAACGACGCTCTATGACCACATCTGAAAAATTGGCTCGAGCTCGGGGAAAACGTTGGCATATCTGCTCCGTCCAATGATAGTTTCAGTAACCCATGCTTAGACTGTATATTGTTAGATTAATCTGTCTTCGCTGCACAATGGTATTTTGTTTAATTTTCAGGTGATCGCTCAATAAAGATAAGCTAAATATTTTCAAGGGAGCTGTCAGATACAATCAGGAAAAGCTTATGGCATTGTAAAGCTTCTTGCAGTGTAGATAATTGGACTTCAACCCTTTCGTTTTCGTGTGACTGTAGTGTTTGTTGTAAGGGAAACAGTAGTATGACAGATTAACCAATTTAAGCAAAGTGGAATCTACCTCATTACTTTGGGCAAGCCCATTTTCAGTTTAAGGGATCTGCGGTGAATTTATGTTTCATTATATTTTAAAGAAATACCTATACTGATTGCGCTCTTTGGCGTCTGATCTGGGTCGACACTGTTTGCCAATGTCCCATTAAAGGGACGCTAGGCACAAATAGGGTTAAATCTCTAGAGCGGTAAAGATATCAAATAATTCTGAATCAGCAACATCAGTAAACATTTTTTTTTTCAGATCAACTTAATGCTACAGTATATGCTTGTCTCCGTTAAATATTGCATGTCATTCAGTTATTAGTCAGCCGATATAGTTCTGTATCTCAGTGACATTAATGCCAGTTTCCAGTTTGTAGGTTAAGGAGGTACACTTTATAATGCAAATAAAACATGCTCATTCTATAAAGTTTTCATCATGTTTGAAGCTCAGGAATAAAACAAGGCAATTTAAAAGTGCAGCTTGCACAGATTTCAACAGTTTCCAGTATATAAATTATGGCCTGCTCTTTTCATTTAAATCATTTGGTCCAATAATGCGATAATAATGAAACAGGAATATTCATTTATACGAATATATATCTGACTATGTATATATGCATATATCCATTAAGAGCACAATAATGATTCATGAAATTTTGAATTGCGCATATTCACAGAGAAGCATATTACTTATCCAAAATAA
Source organism: Ctena decussata (assembly GCA_963989385.1). Lineage (NCBI taxonomy): Eukaryota > Metazoa > Mollusca > Bivalvia > Lucinida > Lucinidae > Ctena > Ctena decussata. The sequence continues at coordinate 58,083,423 of OZ022504.1, forward strand.
ACAATGAAACACTTATTCTGCTATTTAAAACGTAAATATGATTATTCCATATTTTTACATAAAAATATTTAGCACACACACATCACCATTTACATACATAATCTTTAAGATACGCGACTAGTTTGCGACTTCTAGCTGACCTGCGCGGTAAGTTACTAACTGTACTTTGATCTGATCCTTGCATGTATGGCGGGTAAAGAAAATAAATGAATATGATGAGTTCTTGGTTACTTCCCTGTTTCCCGTTCAACCTTTTTGTCTCCCAACGTAGTAGGGGGTAGGAGGAGGGGGGGGGGGTATGAAATATGACCCCGTGCGTCCGTTCGTCTCTCCGTGCGTGCGTCCGTCCGAGATCTTGTGAGCGCAACTCCTCCATCTTTTGTCGAATATGTGAAATTATGGGCACATCTTACTATCGTGAAGGTTTGCATGCGGTTTCGGATTTTTGATCGGACGAGTTTTGACAGAGTTATAGCCCTTACTAAGACCTTGTGTGCGTAACTCCTCCTACATCTTTTGTCAGATTAACGTGAAATTATGGGGATCATCTTACTGCTATGTGAAGATGTGCATGTGGTTTCGGAATTTTTGGTCCGATGGTTTTTCACAAAGTTACAGCCCTTACTAACTTGCAACTCTTCCTACATCTTTTGTCAGGTAAATGTGAAATTATGGGGATCATATTTCTGTCGTATGAAGATATGCATGTGGTTCGGAATTGTTGATCGGATTATTTTTGACAGAGTTATGTCCCTTGCTGACTTGGATGTTGTGTGCGCAGCTCCTCCCACAGCTTATATCAAATGGATCTGAAATTTTGCAGATTGTTTGTTTGTAATCAGAAGATATGCATGCGATTTTGGATTTTGAATCCTACAATATTCGTGTGAGTTATCCATATATCCGTTTGTCTCCCCCATCTCCTGTATAGTCAACTCCTCTTACATTTTGCATCAAACAGACGTGAAATAATGGGGATGTTCCTTAGGAAAATATGCTTTATGCTTGGGTTTTATTTTATTTTTTTTGATAGAGTTGTGGCCCTTGCTGATTAAGACATTGTGAGGTAACGCCTCTCACATTTTTTTTTATAATTTGGAGATCGTTTCACCAAGAGCTGAAAATATGCATTTGCCTTTTGATTTAGATCGGATGGTACTTATAACCTCTGCATCTTTATCCAGAAATATGAAGATATTCATATCATGTGGTCATGGATGTTTTTATAAAGGATTGCAATATATATGATATGCCTCAGATTTGGCCTTATTTGTTAATGATTTCGTATGACTTTGAATCGAAAGGAGTAATGAATTTGTTTTCCTTGCATTGTTTTACTAAACCCTAGCTAGTTTGAACTTGAATAGAAACTTCGAAAGTTAGTCAGTTACCAGATTTGGTTGTGTGACTTTTATAACTGTGCCTAACTTAAAAGTCATTCGGAATTGTTTTAATGTAAAACTGTTCAACTGAGTGATTGATCCGTACATTATGCTGCTATGAAAACTAAGTTCTGTGCCATTTACACAATTAATTCATTATTACACGGTCCTCGCTGGCGTTCTGATAGAAGATCCTCACTTTCTGAAATTAATGTTTACATCATCAGAGCAACTGAAGTAAATAATTATACATTAACAAAGCAAAATTTTGAGAAATTGCAATGAATTAAAACCAAATGAAAATTTCTGTACTGATTTAAATTCTGTTTCGTGCTTCAGCATGAAAATTTTATGCCTGCGGAAGAAATTCCGTTTATTTTGTCATGTAGATCGCATCGAGTTTGCACGACGTGACGTGTGTTATTTTACCACTAGCGTCTGTCAACCCAGACAAGTAACGGGTAGATGAAACAAAAGCTTTAGCCAATCGTTAGTGGTTTTACAAAAACCCAAAAATAACCTTGTCATTCACAAGTATCACGTGACTTTCCAGCCACTGCTCTGTCTAAAAAAATGAAAAGTACATGTGCATATTTTGTTCGGTGAACATTTTATCGACAAAAGTGTACATTCAGAAACTATTCTGAAATCGCGGAGTATATAATTTCAACTATACTACGGAAAGTGCGAACGGCAAAGACTCAGATCAGCCTGGCCATTCGCGCTTCAACTATACTTCGGAAAGTGCGAACGGCAAAGACTCAGATCAGCCTGGCCATTCGCGCAGTCTCATTCGCATGAACAGTACACAAAAGCGAGGGATGCTTCTCATACCTTTTCGAAAGACATTTTTCACACCAAAGATTAAGTAACCATAAAAATAATAATTCAAGGCTTTCTTTAAAATATAGCCTTGCATAATTATGTCATAAGAAATTTACACCCGACTCTTCAAATAATCATTGTCAAAGTCAATAGTTATTGTAGAAATCTGTTGCGAGGTCAAGTGTTTCAATCATATTTACTACCCGAAGAAAATAGATCTTAAATAAAAAATCTCGATTCCGCAGAAGTTACTGAAAACATCAAAGCAACTGTAATCTTCAAAGGATCAAAGGCATAAAGGTACAGCCCAGTCTCTACTTTAAACTGCCCATTAAAATTTTGCATTAATATAGTATTAAGACTATCAATTGTAAATTTTAGACCTGTAATAAGTTATAGTCATTCTGAGGTAATTTATCTCATTTTTATAAAACATACGTTGAGGAATCGCTAGATTTGTTCTGAGATGCCACGACATGCGTTTTCATAGAGAGTGAATTAGCAAATGTGTTGTGGAGAAATACTACTACTACTGCTAATATTAATAAAGTTAATCAAAATTGATAATTGCTTCTGGAAACAACTAATCGACGTGGCTTGTAAGTGTCAAAATAAAGAATATCCACCATGACGCCAGAGGAGACTCGGATTAGCACATAATGTAAGGTAAAAAAAAACTAGAAATGTGTCCATACGACACGGATGCCCCCGCCTAGTGCCCTAAGTAAGATGACGGCTTGTTTAAGGTACAGGCACTTGTAGCATAACTAGGTTCACAAAGGCAGACTTCTGTGGTACATGTTTTATTGTTTTCCTTGGGCTGATCTATTGTGCTTCTTGGATCAAGAGAAGTGTGTGTGTGTCTGTGTGTGTGTGGGGGGGGGGAGGGGGGGGGGGGGTAACAAGTAATATTTCAAAAACTAACAAACGGAAACCATTATTGTATGAAATGAAGTCGAAAAAAGACCATAACTCCCACAATAATCGACGGATTTTGCCCAACATCGAACTTGACCTGTTTTATGATCATATACTGTGTATATAATATGAATTCAATACACCAATGCTTTCAAAAGATACCAAACGGAAACCATTTCTTCATACAAAATGAAGTCGAAAAAGGGCCATAACTCCCACAATAATCGACGGATTTTGCCCAACATCAAACTTGACCTGTATTTTATGATTATATACCTGTGTATATAATATGAATTCAATCAACCAGTGCTTTCAAATGATATCAAACGGAAACCATTTCTTCATACAAAATGAAGTCGAAAAAAGACCATAACTCCCACAATAATCAACAGATTTTGCCCAACATCGAACTTGACCTGTATCTTATGATTATATACCCGTGTATAAAATATGAATTCAATACACCTATACTTTCAAAAGATATCGAACGGAAACCAGTTTTTCATACAAAATGAAGTCGAAAAAGGGCCATAACTCCCACAATAAGCGACGGATTTTGCCCAACATCAAACTTGACCTGTATTTTATGATTATATACCTGTGTATAAAATATAAATCAATACACCAATGCTTTCAAAAGATATCGCACGGAAACCATTTCTTCATACAAAATGAAGTCGAAAAAGGACCATAACTCCCACAATAATCAACAGATTTTGCCCAACATCGAACTTGACCTGTATCTTATGATTATATACCTGTGTATAAAATATGAATTCAATACACCGATACTTTCAAAAGATATCGAACGGAAACCAGTTTTTCATACAAAATGAAGTCGAAAAAGGGCCATAACTCCCACAATAATCGACGGATTTTGCCCAACATCTAATTTGACCCGTGTTTTATGATTATATATCTGTGTATAAAATATGAATTCAATATACCAATGCTTTCAAAAAATATCGAACGGAAACCAATTTTTCATACAAAATGAAGTCGAAAAAGGGCCATAACTCCCATAATAATCGACGGATTTTACCCAACACCGAACTTGACCTGTATTTTATGATTATATAGCTGTGTATAAAATATGAATTCAATACACCAATGGTTTCAAAAGATATTGAACGGAAACCATTTCGTACATACGTACGTACGCTACGTACATACGCTACGTACTTACACTACGCTACGCTACGTACGTATGTACTGACAGCGGTGATACTATATGCCCCCCCCCCCCCCATTTTAAATGGCCGGGGCATAAAAAGTACTAATACTAATTACTGGAGACCTTTGCGATGCCATTAGCTTTATTCAGTGTTGACTACTTCTTTGCTGCCTTGGGCGATGAAACGCGTCTTAAATGTGTCTACTCTTTATGCAAAAATTGACTGTTTGAGAATCAAACTCTTTCCTTTAAAATTTGACCCGATGGCAAAATTGAAAAGGGATTAAAGTGTGCACAGTCACCTAAATATGTGCAATATTCAGTTTATTTTTTGCGTGTACTCTGGCCAAACTGCGCATCTGTGCAGACTGATCGTAAAGAAACGATTTTCCATTATTCTTGGGTTTTGCAGCTTATTACTTGCACATAGTTTATTCTTGTTGTTGATTATCAAACTAAAAATAAAATAAACAAGACCTGTCCGCGTACAGGATAGCTCGCCTGCAGTGCATTGCCCATCACATAATAAAACTTTAACCAAAACATCCAATCCGGACGCCGACGCCGACGTGGACGCTGACGCCAGAGTGACAACAATAGCTCTTCCTGAACTTTCGTTCAGGCGAGCTAAAAACTAAAAATAAAATAAATAAAACGCAAAGTACTGAGCCATGTGAATCGGGAATAGTGCCGGATAAGGTTCTGCCTTGTAGCAGTCTGATCTGGGTCTTTGCTGTTTATTCAGGAGTTTGAGGTATGATAAACATGGGTGGTACTGTTTTGTCTTTGATTTTATTTACATACAAATCGTCGGGAAAAATACAAATTATGACGAAAAAATGGTGACGTACACACATACAGATGAAAGACTATGCGTATAATTCTAATTTGACTGTGAGTAACGGCCAGTATTTTAAGGTGTATCTTAGACTTCAAACAGATCTTTAGTTTGTGTCTGGTCTGCGACTAGCAGAAGTGAACCATAAAACATAGGCGGCTTCGTCGTTGGCCACATACACCCTATGGAAACGGTGACAACGATACTTGGTGAAAACTCGGGGGAGAATTGGTATAAAGTGTAAATTCGGGTGAAGAGCCAGAGAAAATTCGGGATTTATACTGTTTTGAAGGTGTTTATTTTGTTTACTTTCAATTTAAAGCAAAAGCATAACTAACTCCTGCGGAATTTTAGAATTTGGGCACTTGCAGGAGCTGTAGATGTTCTTTATTCATTTGTTGATAGCAAAAGTTTGTTGAAAATATGTTCTGCGTTCTCGCCACAGTGCGCCCCATTTTACAGGTAAACATTCTCAGGTGCCTTGCTGAACTAATTTTGTTAATTGTTCCACGTGTACTTAATGACTGGATCAAAATAAATCTGCGTTTTGATAGAGTTAGGGAGGCTTTGTAAGCCCCTTATCATCGACAGGGAGAAAATTGTTAAAAAAAAGGAGATAACCCAGTTTCACGCTCGTGTATGGTGATATGGTGAATTAACGGACAGGTGAAGTAGATCATCGGACAGCAACCAAATTTCTGCCAGTATGCAAAAGATGTTTTATCCCGACTACTTTTGTTTTCCAGTTTGTAATGAATTCTAATCAGTAAAATATTAATTCTCGCTACCTTTCTATTGGCCTCCGTCATTTTTCATCGCAGTCTATGCCATGAACTCTGACAGAAAAGGCTCTGTGAAGTAAATGGGGACGTAGACATGCTTTTTGCAAGCATGCGTATGTCCGCTGCCAATATGAGTAGTCTTCGGGACTAAAAACACAGCTTTCTCGAATGTAAGCTGTGAAAAAATATTGTGACAGGAAAAAAAACCCTTCCCGTAGGTTTAAAATGAATAACTGAATATTTCATGTCATTTTTTGTGTGTGTTTAAAATCTTCTGTTATTAAAGATCGTTTCCTGAAAACATCTGGTTTCTTCTACACTTTAAAAGACTCGTATATTTAAAATAACTGGCAAATGGCGGCCTGTCCATTTACCCTTATTTTTTTGCGGGTGCTTGAAAATATTTTCTGGAATTTGATCGAATATGGTAGGTACTGTTTTGGATACACAGCCAAAATATAGCTGACTCGCTTCATCTGAGTCCATGCATGACCGGTAATGAAATTAGCACAACTGGTCACGCCCTCCCCACCCCCCCTCCCCCAAGCGCCTGCTTCAGCGGAACATTGTTTTACAACAGCCGGGTGATTTAGCGATCCGAAAACAAAAGGAAAGTGCTTCAGATGTACATAACGGTATATTTTGAACTGCTAGCCGGTCTTTCCAGTCGGATTTTTTTTTCTACATGTATTTATTTTGCTGACTGCAGCTGAAATCACATGTGACCATACTGAGAATTTTCACGCATATATTCCATACAACGAACAAGCCATACCCAGATTAGTCAGTGTCTTGGAAAACACTGGTCACGGTCAATACATATCGGTCTATAAATTTTTTCAGGGTCTAAAAACTTCCGTTCAAAAGGGAGAACTGTAATAAGACCACCAAAACGCTGTTTATACGTGTGTGTGTGTGGGGGGGGGGGGGGGTTGCTGATTGGTCTATCTCGTAATGCATGTAACACATGGCATAAGAAACAATGGACACAGATCAGACTGCGCTTTCAAAGTCATGCTGGTTCGAATAAAGCAAGGAATGGGTAAGTCAAAAGTGAAAAGGGGCTGATCATTTTGCTCAGTTGTTCAGGTTGATTGGAACATCTGATGTTCGCAAAGGCAACAAGAGCCAAAGGCCCCTTTTCTCATGCGGTCTCATATTTATACAGTACATGTAAATCCCTTTATCGTTTTGGACAAACTGAATATTTTACAGCCACTGTATTATGACACAATTTTTATCAAGAGTTTTGCCTGATACACAATCCAGGGTGGTATTACTTAAATTTCTAAAGCAAGGACCTTGTAAATCCATTTTAAAGACACTATGTAAACATACAAATTGGTTTTCACGGTTAAACGGTTTAACAACGCCTTTTATACAAAATGACCAGAATCTAATTCGCAGATGCTAGTTTGATTTGGAGATGTTAACTGCCTTATACCATATCAATTATTGAAAAAAAAGCGATCTGATTCTTTTTATCTGAATCGCTTTTTGTAAATTTTGCAGATTGAGGTATAAGTCAGTTTTTTTCTTCTGATATTATTTAGTGCATACTGTGGATATTAAAGGCACTCTAAATTTAAGTGGTCTGCAGATATTGCCCTGTACAGGTATTTTATTTTTGAGGACGATCCAAGGAGCTATTCGAGAATAAATGAACTCCAGACCGTGGTCAAGAATCGGAAACTAAGGTGGTTTGGCCATGTCTCAAGGTCTTCTGGTTTAGCAAAGGCAATTCTACAGAGCACAGTGAAAGGAAAAAGAAGAGGTAGACAGAAGAAGAGCGTGGGGAGACAATATTAAAAAAGTGTACAGGAATGGACTTTGCGAGCGCAACTAGGGCAGCTGAAAACAGGATGAGGTGGAAAGGGAGCGTTTGGAAGTCATCTGTGGTGCCCCATCGACCTTGTAAGTTTATTTGATAAAATAGAATAGAATATTTTCGCGACGATGTCAAAGCAACGATGCAGTGGACAGGAATGGACTTTGCCAGGGCAACTAGGGCAGCTGAAAACAGGACAAGGCGGAAAGGGACCGTTTGGAAGTCATCTTTGGTGCCCCAACGACCTTGTAAGTTTATGGGATAGAATAGAATAGAATAATTTCGCGACGATGTCAAAGCAACGATGCACACCATGCGACACTACCACGTGACACCAATAACGAACTGTCAAAACATGCGACGTCACATGAATCAGAAGGCAATATCAGCTCGTACACCCAAAAAACAGACCTGCTCAACGCAAGCCATTATAAGAGCCACGGACGTTGGTCTCGCAGTAAAACCCATTTGCCAATCCCTACAACGCCCAATTCCAGTTTTAAGCACAAGAACGGCAGAGGCGCGCACGAGGTCATTCCCAAAAGCGCAATACCGATCACCCCACGACCGAAGAGGATCAGATCCGCCACACCCGAGTCTAGGCTGAGATGCGCCAATACCGCTTGAAGATACATACCGAACATGCGACGATGTCCCATCGACCTTGACATGACGTTTCAGTGATGTTGATACGACGTCGCTACGACCAACAGAAATTATTCGTCAGCTGTGCCCAAGATACAGTGGGCCTCTAACCCTCACTGCCCATATGGCTATTAGGCTATGGGAAACCTTTACCTTTACCTACCCTAATACAAACAGATCCAAACAGCACACGACACGACACGAGCCGCCCAATTATGTCTTAGAAGCTCACACACTCGACACCCGTCAGCATATCCGACCGGCAAGGCCCTAAAACTGGTACCCATCGTATAGCTTGAGATGAGGTGGGATATTGAGGATAAATGAGGTGGGATATTGAGGATAATTCTGAGATATTTTTCTAGTTTGCATCAAAACATACGTTTTACCCCTCATTTAAATCGTCTCGATAAGACGGTTTAAATGAGGGTTCACAACATATGTTCTCATGAAAAATGGAAAATTATCACTAATTGTCTTTGTAAAACTTCTCATCTGGAACGCCGGGATACACGCTACACGATACAGGCTACTGAATTACTGATGACAGGCTGTCATCAGTAATTCGGTATTCTAAACAGCCAAAATCTCAAAATAACTAAAAGAATTCAACAAACCACTGCCTGTAGAATGTTTGCTACGACATCGACTCGGCGTATGTGCAAACGCACAATTACGCACGATCAATGTCATGGCCGACAGTGTAAGGAATATGTATAGAATTTATATAAAACTGACAATTCTAGGATTCTTATATTTCAAAATATAAAACATATCAATTCACAAATCAGGGTTTCACTTTCTTCCAGTCCGGAGTGTCTGGTTGGCCAGACCGTCTCACCATTGGCGGCGTCAGTTCTCCAGGTCGCTGAATCTGAAAGGATAAAAAATGAGCCGCGACACGAGAAAACCAACAGCGTGTTTGTGCACCCAGCCCAGACTCAGATCAGCCTGGGCATCCGCCAATTCTGATCAGACTCTTTCTAAACGCTTAAAGGGCAGCCAAGGGACTAAGCTACCTTCATGTGGGCAGCGAAGTTTCTGATCATACTGGGCGGATGCCCAGGCAGATCTGAGTCTGCGCTGGACGCACAACCACATTGTTGGGTTTCTCGTGTTGCGGCTAAAATATACTGTTTGGGGCTATACTGCCATGTTTCCGCCATTTTTACTTATGTTTCTGCAGTTGTTATTTCCTGCGACGATGCTACCTTTCAAAAAAGGGGTTGACTACTCTTAAAAGAATTGGCTCCTAGAGCGGGTAGCTGTTTCATTTACGTGTTGACCCCTTTTGAGAAGCGATGTGGATGGAAGGTGGGTTCCTCTGAAAGTATACCCATTCACTTTGATCATGTTAGTTAAAATACCAACAGCGACGTGATTTATACAGAGGGTACACCATGATGAATAGCGCCGGAGCTTTATAATGTGCATAACCCAGCGTATAGTTAAAAATTCCAATACCTAGGGGATGTGGGGGAAAGTAATGGATGAACGGATGACTTGCGATTTTACGTCCCTTCTGGCAGTATCAGTCATATCAGGGCGATGTGCGAGTGATAATGAAAATCTGTGTGCGACGAAAACCTGTTTATGACGGAAACGATTTTCGGCTGCAGCCGGAATCACCGAAACTAAACTGTTTGTTGCGGATCAGGCTGCGAGAATGCGATAGCTGATCTGAGTCTCCAGCTGTTTTTAAATGTCCAACAGTAGTTTCTTGTTGAGCGGTTCTAATAACGTTATGCTTACGTTCAGTTCAGCTGACTCGAGACAGGCTCCGAGTCGGGTTACTATATCCCCTTCGTATTCTGGTGGAGCAAAGATGGAGTATGTCACTGGAACCACAGCATCACCACTGGCATCTTCGTTGTTATACTTGTAATATCCCATACCGAATGACCTTGTCTTAATCCACAATTTCTTTCAAATCTCGACATTTGACAGTACATAATACAACACCTAACGGCACAACACTGAATCAACATTAAATCAACGCTGAGTCAATGTCATGACGATGAATCAACATTGATTCGACGTTGCGTTCAATGTTGTGCGCCTGCTGAACATATTCTACATGTGCAAAGAGAGATTCAGATGAGCTCTGGCATATGCAGAGCCCGATCGCCCTTTGCGTTTAAATCGACTGTCATTTGCATAATTTATATGATATAAGGCAGTGTCCAAAATTTGTGACTAACAAATCTAGTGTTAACATTCGAAATCCTTGAATCTGACTGGCCTTTGTGACTAGTATGTAAGCTTAATTTGTGAATGACGCATTAAATTATTGAAATTGACATCGGTCAGTTTGATACTGTTTACACAATATCATTATTACAGGTTCAAGTTTTAGAAGTATTTTGACACTGCTTTCCTAATTTAGACCTCATGGAGGGTGTATGTGATATACGGGATACATAAAAGGGTTTGATTTATTTGAGTGGCTTAATACATCATACAAATTTACCCAGATTAGGATCTGATCGGTATCACGTAAAAAGGAACCGTAGAAACATCATCGGCTTAGTCTTCCCTCAGATGAATAGTCTTTGGACCCTGAGGTGCTCATTTAATGATCTGAGCCTGTGCTATCACATATGCTGCCCGGTATCTTTTTTTTTTTTTTTTTTTTTTTTCGTGATACCCTGGTGGCTCAGTAGCTGGCCTGTTGATCTACCTGTCCCGCGTTCGAGACCTGCTGGAGACGGGAATCTTTCCAACGGTATACGGGGTCTATTGCACACGGACTCTCGTCGTCCTGATATAACTGAAATACTGTTAAAAAGGGGCGTAAAATCTCAAGTCATCATCATCATTCGCATCGCACTAGACATATCTCACTACATCGGTTGTCTATACACAGACAAGCGAAACAAGAGTGAAGCGGAAGTGTTTCCCGAACGGGAAACAGAACTGAGAAAATTCTCATCAATGACACCGGTGTTTTCAAATTGCTGTCAAAAAAAATTGAAGGCCTTAATAACAAAATCCGACTCGGACAATTTTTAGAAAAATTCATGTAGTTTTAAAAGTATTAGTTCAAAACTGAGATGTACGAGCCATGCCAAATAGAGGCACCCTAAAGTCATAACATTGGCTAAAATGATTCTCGTTCGGGAAACAAACTGGATCGGCATGCACTGCGATATATACCGGCATGCATCTCAAAAGCACTTCCTTCCTGTTTCCCGAACGGGAAATCGACCCTACTGTCAAAGGGGCGCAGCCCCAGCCAGAAGAAAGCTTACCTCGGCTGCATGGGAATGGAACGAAGAGCGAACGCAAAACTAGTAATGATCTACAAAATCATCTGTGGACCCACTGTCATACCCCTGTCCGCATATTGCACCCATCAACTGAGCACCAGTTGCCAAACCATGCGATGTATGGTTCTGTATCGTCAGACTGACGTCTACCAGCATACATTTTTCCCTTCTGCCATCAAACAGTGGGATCAGCTGCTGGAGTGCGTTGTGAGCGCCCCCAACGTTTGAAGTTGGGGTCGGCCAAACAGAAATAACTATGCACAGACTGTTGTTTTTATCTGTGTTTATTGTTCGAGCCCCAAGATCACAATGTACATAGGCACAAGAGTGCGATAAAGCCTCGGGGAAGGTTTAGCACTTTATTAGAAGAGAAGTTGAGTGAATAAATAAAAAAATGTTTATATGAGTCGCAACACGAGAAAACCAACAATGCGTTTTTGCGCCCAGCGCAGACATAGATCAGTCTTCGCTGTCCGCATGGAGGTAGCTTAAACCGTAAGCTACCCTTTGAGCACTTAACGAAGACTCTGATCAAACTGGGCGGATGTCTAGGCTGATCTGAGTCTTCGCTGGGTGCACAACCACATTATTGGTTTTCTCGTGTCGAGGCTCTTATAAAATAAGAAAAATGAATTAATTTGTCCATATGCCATAAACAGGAGTGCCTACAACATAGATGGGTCGATGACTTGCGAGTTTACATCACTTTTTATTAGTTTTTCAGTCATATTAGGACGATGGGTGGGTGATAATAGAGGCTGTGTGCAATGGAACCCGATTACGATTGAAAAGAATTGCCTACGCTCGAACGCGGGACCGTTAGATCAACAGGCCAGCGCTTAACCTACTGAGCTAGCGGGACTCCAAAGCCCCTAAGAAATGAAATGTGGCACCAATTTGTGTCAACAGTATGAATTTGAAGTAAACTGCGTACTTATGTGAGAATTTCCGTAGGCCGACATGGATGGATGGGCGACTTGCGATTTTTCGTCCGGTTCAATAGGATTTCAGTCATAGGGTGATAATGAAAGAATGTGAGCAATGAAACCCCGTTTACGGTTGGAAAGATATCTACCTCGAGCGGGGCTCGAATCCGGAATAGCTAGATTAGTAGGCCAGCGCTTAACCTGAGCTACCGGGGCTCCTCTCGTAGGCCGACATCGACCATACAATGATCTAATTATCTAATTGTAGAGATAAAAGTCCTACGGGACACACAATGTTGAATCAATATTGAATCAACGTTATTCAATGTCATTATGTTTGATCAACGGTGATTCAATAGTGTGTGCCCAGGGGGTGTGAAAGCTTGTTGGGATTCGTAAAAACAGCATTTAATGCTTGAAATTTCTATCTCATTACCTCAGAATTGTCCGTATCTATCCGATGAACTTACAGTAACCAAAAAAATCTATACAATGGGGAGTTTCTTAAACATACACGATTTTGAATAATGAGAATATTGGGTATTCTTGACACTTTTGGCCTTTATAATTATTTAAACAAGCGATTACGTATCGCATGGCCTTTTTCCATTCATTTCTTTTGTAAACATTGATTTCAGAGCCAAGGGAGCAGGCGTAAATTATATTCATGAAAAACTGTGCGATGCGACTTTGAAATTTTCATAGGCCAGGCAAATGCGAATGATTTCACAAAAAAACAGAAAAAAGTAAAAAAACGTTGATACTGACATTTTCCTGGCGCAGGTTCTTTGTATATGCAAGCTTCGCATACTTTGACCCAGGCGGGCACATTACGTCGACATGACGTCACACAGACGTCTGTGTGACGTTATTACGTCACACCGACGTCAGTTCGACGTCGTTTTGATGCCATGTGCCTGCTGGAGCCAGACTGGATGCTCATGCCCAGAGAAGACTCGTCAAGGCATAATCATGTTTGTTGTTCAAAATTCGATGTCAAATTACGAGATTATGGGATTAGACCGATATTGCGCTCCATGATCAGTGTCCTTACCCTGGATGCATTCAAACATCAGCTCTCACAGAGAAAACTATATTTTTTTCTGAGGCTAGAAACCACATTTACAGCACTTTGTGCTTTCTTGGAAAAATTATGCAAGTTCTTTAGCGCTCAGTCTAGGCCCGCCCAAACATTCTGACATCACTGCTAAGAGATATGAAGTTTAACTCTGTTTTTCTTTTAAAGCGTTCTGTCATGCTATGTCGAGGCAAAGTACTTATAGTATGTTCTCACTGCCGATCAGATCAACTCGACAAGCTCAACTCGTCAAGCCAGCTCGATCGGCATGGGTGGTCGGGGTGGTCTGCCTTGTTCGGCATCGCTCCGGCATCCTACCCGAAAATTTTGGGCATTTTTCAATAAATTCGAGTAGAGATCGAGGAAGTCAAACCCTAGAAGCTCGGGAAGCGAGTATTGGCTCAGTAGACATCGACTTAATCGGGAAACGATCGTGTAGCTATCTAGTTTGTGTGGGATAAAAACATATGGAGCAGTATCCGATGAACTCGACCTCTCTTCGACCAGTACCCTATTGCTTTCCGATCAACGCGATCCCTTTTCAATTTGTTGCCCAGATCAACTTGACCACTACCTGATTGCTAGTTGACCGCACTGGATAGCTACCCGATCTTACACGAGCGCAATGCCATCCTTCAAACAAGGTATGCAGTACTGACAATATCCTAAGCCGTACTAGCATAAAAAGATAACAACTACAACTACTAAAATCCCGCAAAGAGACAGATGCTGCCTCTTTGATAAGGAAGTCACAACCACATCACCTCCACCAAGCCCTCAAGAGGCTTAGATGGGAGGGAAAGAAAGCCAGCAGTCGGCATCACCACTACCCTTTCAAGCATACCAGGGAGCAAGAGCAGCCTGGTTCTCCTAGACAAATTGAGGTTTTTAGACTAAGATTGTCTACAGTGGCCGTACATGACTAAAGATATAGGTCAGTTTGGTCGAATAGAGATCGTGTAGAGATCGTGTAGGGATCGAGATGACCGCATAGAGATCTGGCTGATTGTCGGGTTGATGTGGCGTAGTCGTGAGTGGTCATGTTTGGGTCTTGTACGGTCGATAAAAAGTCCTCTACTAGCCCGATCAAATAATTGGTCGAACTTGGTTGGAGAATTCGGGCGATCGAGACGATCAAGTTGATCAATGGGAAAATACCTTTAATAATGAAGAAGAACAGGAGAGAAAGGAAATACGGGATAAAACGCCCATGTTTCTCACATCAGCTGCACAGCCGGCCAACCAAAATTTATAGATTTTGTAGTACTCTTCCACTACGTTTGTAAAGGCGATTTTCCCGTTCCGTCTAAGACAATGTATACGCCTACTTTTATATGATGACACACTGGCCGCTGGTGTATCAGTCGTTAATATATGTATTCCATTGCTATAAGACTTTTACAATTGACCTAGACTGCTCAGTACATGAATCGCGATGTCAAATTTCCATAAGACAATGAGAAGTCTCGTTTTTTTATCCGAAATTGCCCTCAAAACTAATACATGTCCGATGATTCACAAACTTTTATCCGATGATTCACTCCACATACCCGACGACTCGCACTGTATACAGTCACGTGGCATTATATCCTTTTTCCATGCTGAATGAATTTTGATTTTTGGGGGTATTATCAAGTATTTAAAGCTTCGGGTACATATATCAAAATGAGCTCTCTGACCATTTGCGTTTGTTAGAAAATCAAAATCAAACTGTACAAAATGAGATTTTCCTACCTTTTTACACACAGCCTGAGAAACGGGGCGCCAAATTGCGGCTATCATTAAATTTTTTTTCATAGCATGCTGTCATCCCATATGACAAAATTGATTTCTATAGCTCCTGCAATAAGTAGATCTTCACTTTTTAACATTGCTTGGCCATGCCGGGAACACAAAATTGAAAAGAACAAAAGTACATACCGTTTAAACAAAGAAAATCCCGACTTCACACTTACACTTCGTCCGAATTTACACTGTATACCAATTCACCCCCGAATTTTCACCAGGTACCATTGTCACCGTTTCCATAGGGTGACATAACTCTTTTGGCAGGTTTTCTGGTTTAGCCGAATGCATTCGCGGTTTTTAATTCTTCCCAACCTCTATTCTCTGAGAGCACAGTAATATTTCACTAGCGACCTTTTCTTTCCTTAACGATTAGACGCCGTTTGGAAGGGCTATGCCGTGCAGGGAAGCAAACAGGTAGTCACAATAAAAGTTGTTACCCATTGTAAAAATGGCCGAAAACATGTATCATACAACTTCAGTTAAAACTATAAAAACACTCAGAAAAATACCTTCTAGCGACGGACATAATACTGTGCTCCGA
The DNA here is from genome assembly GCA_963989385.1 of Ctena decussata. NCBI lineage: Eukaryota > Metazoa > Mollusca > Bivalvia > Lucinida > Lucinidae > Ctena > Ctena decussata. The sequence goes on from OZ022504.1 coordinate 58,099,417, forward strand.
AATTTTGGACACCCGCACAAGGTCATGAAGTGTGTATGGTATATGACTGACAACGAACAGTATAGCGAGGGCTGACTACAACAAGACCTGTCACTGGGACAGGATAGCTCGCCTGACAGCGCCTTGCCCATCACATAAAAAACTTTAACATAAAACTTTAACATTTTGCTAACGCCGACGCCGCCGCCAACGCCGACGCCGCCGCTGACACCGGGGGTAGTGCAATAGCTCTTCCTGAACTTCGTTCAGGCGAGCTAACAATGGGGGCGGAGCACTGATTGCAGCAAAATAGAAGCGCTAGCCAATAAAATCGATCGTTACTGCATGCCTTTAGTTTGAACCGAGCGTCAGTCAAAATCAAAGTATGACGACACACGAATGCTCCATGTGATTGTCATGACAAAATAAACGGATTTTCTTCCGCAGGTGTAATACCTTGGAGACTCTGGCCTAGTGCAACTTGATAAGTTATTAGTGTTTTGTAAATAAATACTAAATTTTTCGTTTAAAAATTATCACGTGGAATATGTTCTTTTCAGATTATAAAACTTGCCTGTCCTCCTGATGACTCCGCTAGCTCTACAGGAGTTACAACGAAAAAAAGGGCGCTTTGTTCGGAGAATTCAAGTCCAGATCGATCATCTCGTGCAATTAAGAAACAGAGAAAAAACCAGTCGGACTCGAGAATTTCGGCACCTGCCTCAGTGATGTCCCCTTCCACAAGTAAGCATCTGGAATCATCACCACTATCCACTGCAGAACGTCCGCAAATGTGCAAAGAAGCCATTGCTGATGGAGATCCAACTTCAAGTCCGCATATTAGCACTCAAAGAAGTTGTAGTAATACCTCCGTCGCAGAAGATTCATAAACGCAACCATAAAAAGAAGCATTTGAATCGGCAGAAATAATACGGTCCTCGTTTTATTCGCTACTAGCACAGCCAGAATTGGATAATCATTTTCTTTAACCCAGATATGTTTGTTCCAGACAGTAACCCCAACGACTGGCCTAATTCACCAAATCGGCTTAGAAGATCACCTCGGAGAAACTGCCCACAAAAACTGTCAACATTCTCGTATGATTCTCCAGAATTGCCAATCCAGCATAAAGAAATGATATGGGATCAAGTTCATTCGCCAAGGTCAGATATGTTTGTTCCCAATGGTAACTCCAAAGCCTGTCCAAGAACGCCAACCCAGCTTAAAAAAGGGCTTCGCAAGCGGCGCATAATACGCCCGTTTCAATGTCCTAAAGGAGTTACAGGATGAACAAGATTGTTTACAAAAGGATAGACAGGCAGACAAACAGGGGCAACCACTCTATAATTAACTAGAACTGTCAGCGAATCCGACTATAACCCCACTTAATTGCTTAAATCAAATGGTGTTACTTTCGTAACTAAAAGCATAGAGAGGGAGAGAAATCATTGTTACCATGTATACCAAATATGAATGGTTGCTGTGAAATCTGTTACAAAAAATTACATTATTCAAAGTCAGGAGAGAAAGAAAATTGTGAAAATATAGGAAAGAATAAGCAGGAGAAGACTGGTTCTCAATCCAACAATACAACAAGTTATCATCAACCTGCATACAAAATATCCCTACTCTAACTTACAGATGCATAGAAATCTTTTGCGAAAAAATGCATTATTCAAAGTAAAGAGAGAAAGACAAGAGGACCATTGGTCCTGTAGCTCACCCGAGTCCATTCAGCCTCAGTACTCTAGGGTAAGTTACTCTAAGGCCATCGGTCAACTGGTTCGAGTGAAAAAGATTTTTAAAGGTTTTAACCATATATGGGCATGGAGGACATGTTGGTCATGTGACCTGGACATTTGAAATTTTTTTCTTTCCCTCAACCCCCTGGAGGCTCTATATGAAGTTTGGTTTCAAAACTGGCCCAGGGGCTTTTGAGGAGATGGTTTGATATTGTCAAAATGACAGAGTTCTGGGTCAAAAGTCAAAGAATGACCTTGATCTCTTGTACTCAAAAATCTTCATGTACTCATAAAGATGACTGTAGATATCAATTTTTAGGCATAAATCTTCAAAACTTTCCATGAAATCTTATGTTCTAGCATTTTCCCACATTTGACCTTGCCGTAAAATAGTCAAGGTCAACCCAAGGTCATCATTTAGAACAATCTAGATAGTACTGGAGATCCCAATGCTACATACCAAGCTTCAAGGCCATCGGTCAATTGGTTCTGGAGAAGAAGATTTTTAAAGGTTTTTACCATATATGGAGCCTGGCAGCCATGTTGGTCATGTGACCTGGACCGTTTGAACTAATTTTCATTCCCTCAAACCCCTGGAGGCTCTATATTAAATTTGGTTACAATTGGCTCAGTTGCTTTTGAGGAGATTGTTTGATATTGTCGAAATATGAGAGTTCTGGGTCAAAGGTCTAAGAATGACCTTGACCTCTTGTACTCAAAAATCTTCATGTACTCATTAAGATAAGTGTATATACCAATTTTTAGGCATAAATCTTCAAAACTTTCCATGAAATCTTATGTTCTAGCATTTTCCCATATTTGACCTTGCCGTAAAAAAGATCAAGGTCAACCAAAGGTCATAATTTGAACAATCTTGATAGTACTCGAGTACCCAAAGCTACATACCAAGTTTCAAGGCCATCGGTCAATTGGTTCTGGAGAAGAAGATTTTCAAAGGTTTATACCATATATGGGCGTGGCAGCCATATTGGTCATGTGACCTGGACCGTATGAATATTTTTTTGTTCCCTCAACTCCTGGAGGCTCTTTATGAAATTTGGTTTCAATTGGCCAAGGGCTTTTGAGGAGATTATTTGGAATTGTCAAAATATGAGAGTTCTGGGTCAAAGGTCAAAGAATGACCTTGACCTCTTGTACTCATAAATCTTCATGTACTAATTAAGGTGACTGTAGATACCAATTTTCAGCCCAAAATTTCAAACAGTTTCCAAGATATCTTATGTTCTAGCATTTTGCCATAGAAAAGCACAAGGAAGAAAATTTGACCTTACCGTAAAAAAGGTCAAGGTCAACCTAAGGTCATAATTTGAACAATCTTGGTAGTACTCGTGTACCCGATGCTACATACCAAGTTTCAAGGCCATTGGCCTACTGGTTCTGGAGAAGAAGATTTTTTTAGGTTTTTACCATATATGGGCATGGCGGCCATGTTGGTCATGTGACCAGGACCGTTTGAACAACTTTTCGTTCCTAAGGTCCCAGGAGGCTACATATGAAATTTGGTTACAATTGGCCCAGCGGTTTCAGAGGAGAAGTTGTTTGAAATTGTTGACGGACAGACGACGGACGGACGGACGACGGACGACGACGGAGCCTGACCATACTATAAGCTCCCCCGGAGCCTCTGGCTCAGGTGAGCTAAAAATCGGACAAATTCAGGGAAGAAAAAGAGGAGAATGCTGGTTCTCAATCCCACGATACAGAGCAAGTCATCATTACCCTGCATACCAAACACGACTACTCTAGCTTGCATGGTTGTGGAGAAATCTTTGATGAAAAATTTCATTGTTCAACCTATGGAAAGAAAGAATATTGGACAAATGTAGGGAAGAATAAGCAGGAGAAGGCTGGTTCTCTAAGCAGGAGTAGGCTGGTTCTCAATCCCACGATACAACATATCTTCATCATCCTGCATACCAAACATGACTACTCTAGCTTGCTTGGTTGTGGAGAAATCTTTGACGAAAAATTTTATTATTCAAAGTAGGGAAAGAAAGAAAATCGGACAAATACAGAGAAGAATAAGCAGGAGAAGGCTGGTTCTCAATCCCACGATACAACATGTCGTCATCAACCTGCATACCAAATATGACTACTCTAGCTTGCATGGTTGTGGAGAAACCTTGAACAAAAAATTTCAATATTCAAAGTATGGAAAGAAAGAAAATCGGACAAATACAGGGAAGACTAAGCAGGAGAAGGCTGGTTCTGAATCCCACAATACAAGATGTCGTCATCAATCTGTATGCCAAATCTGACCAGTCCAGGTTGTTTGGTTGTGAAGAAATCATTGATGAAAAATTTGATTAAAAGGGGATGGAAGGACAGATGGACGGAAGGACAGATGTAAACCAGTATACCCCCACTTTTTCAAAGCGGGGGTATAATGACTGCAACATTATCTAAATATTTAAAATATATTTGAAATACTGTTAGTATACCAAAAATCAGCTTCCAAGGTAAGTGGAACAAGGGAGATAACATAAATATACTAGATATACCAATTTTGGTTCTACATTTTTCCCTCGACAATATATTGTACAAGATAAGTATTACACAAAAATAGCCCATAAGAACTAATGAAAGGGATTAACTCTAAAACGAAGAAAGGGAGAGCAGCCATTGTTGAACGCGACACACCGTTGGGACTTCATACACATTGCTATGAAGTTTCATGAAGATATCCTAAACGATTATCTAGTTATGGCACGCACAAGACTTGCAGGGAAAAAATTAATCATAGGGGCATAACTTGGAAACTAAGGAAGGGAAAGCAAACATTCTTGTACGTGACACGTTCCCCCAACCTAATACATATGCCTACCAAATTTCATGAAGATATCCCAAATGGTTACTGAGTTATGGCGTGCACAAGAATGTTTACGGACAGACGGATGGACGGACGGACAACGCCACGACATAATATGTCCGTTTTTTCAAAACGGGCGTATAAAAATCACCTCGGAGAAACTGTTCACAAAAGCCTTCGACTTTCTCTTATGATTCTCCAGCAATACCAATCCAGCATAAAGAAATGATGGGGAAATCAAGTTCATTCGCCTACGTCAGATATGTTTGTCCCCAACATTAACTCCAAAGCATGTCCGAGAACGCCAACCCAGCTGAGAAGATCGCCTCGGAGAAATTGTTCACAAAAGCCTTCGACTTTCTCTTATTGTTCTCAGGATCGTACATATAAATTAAGATTTTTTTCTTGATAGTTTAGGGTTTTTTGCATGGATGAATGATTTGAAAGAAAAAGCAAAAAAAGAGAGATACTTTTGGTAACAAAAAGCGGTTAAAAAAAGGCGATACATATCCGATCACTTAATTAGACCAATGTGATTTCAATGAAATTTTACGCCACTGACCTTTCTGTGCTTAATTTCTTTTAGTCGTATCGCACAGAACCATACCATACCGAAAGAAGGTTTTTTATTTTGTTGTTTTGAGGCTTAACGTCCTAGTCAACAGCTAAGGTCATGTCGGGACGGTCATTTACCTAACCACACTTTTTCCTGGGCAAGCTTAGATCTTCTAAGCAGGTAACCAGTACTCAGTACACATTCTTTCGCCAGTAACTGACAACTGAATTTCAGAATCAGCAGAAGAAATATCTCCTATGAAAGAATGTTGCCTGACCCGGCGGAGGATCGAGTCCACGACCCCCGCACTTCCGCTCGAACGCGCTTCCAACTGCGCCACAGGGCCAGACCGAAAGAATGCAATTACAACTGTAATAGCAAATTGGTAAATTTGGAAAACGATCTAAGGTCAACAAGTATACCTTCAAGGGAAGAGTTCTTCATAAAATGATTTGCCTCCCTTCTCATAAGGGGCTACTCTTAAAGGAAAGTTTTTGCTAGGTTTCTTAGTCTCCCTTTGAAAAATGACTGCCAAAACCTGTGCTCGGTCACCTTGAGGTGACATTTAACAGCAAAACATGTAAAGACTGCAAACTTCTATTAGAGATCAAAACATAAGTGTATGTCATACATACAGTTCCTGTACCAGATATACGTGTTTCGGCCAACCAAGCCTCGTCAGTGGTGGTTTAAAAATGTCAGAACTTGCAAACAATACGACTCACAGCTGTGCAAAGTTTGAGAATCCCAAAAACTAACATCATTTTTTCTGGAAGAGCCATAAAGTAAGGGGCATGTGGGGAGTAAATGGAAGAATTCTCAGGAACAGTTACAGTTAGGCTAAACAATCCATCCATGACACCATAAGGGAAAAGGACAGCACAATCAAGGCACGAAACTTCACCAAAATAAGCAAAGTGACCATCTATTTCCCAGATAGATGACCACCATGCATGTCAGCAAACAACCAACCCGAAAAAGACCAACAGAGAGAGAAACAGCACAGAAACCACCCCCCCCGAAGAACCAACAAAACAGAAGCACCAGCTTGGGACTGTCAGTAACAGAATTACTGGTGTGTGTGTGTGTGGGGGGGGGGGGGGGGGCTTCAACGAGGTTTTCGGCGCGCGCCAACCCTCTCCCAAGGTTCTGTGATGGTTCTTAAGACATACATTTGTTTGGTTTGCGTGGAGGATTCCTATATCGCTCTACTGACAAAATTTTGAATGCATTTTTGATTATTTTTGGTACGAAAAATGCACTTTTAATTATTTGCAATTTTGACTTATTTATACACTATAGATGTACAATAAGATACACCCAACATCCAGCCGTTATTTCTTAACCAAGTATCTTGATTTGTACAAAGTTAGTAGTGAGTCATCTGAGCCTCATTCCTGCAAATTATTTGAAACACGACAATTGGTTTCAGAAATCTCTTTCTATTGCTATGACAACCCGGTTATGATTTATTTTAGCATCAACTCCAGCTGTACCAACTTTAAAAGAGACAGCCAGTAAATGTTCGTCATACTGACTAAAGTGTTGAATGAAATATCTGTAAAGTGAAGAGGGAAACAATGGACAACGGACAACTCGCTATCCCATAAGCTCATGGAGACCCAGAAGTATTTAGAAGCTGGTTTTGTAAGCACGCATAACAGTACTTATCACTTCATTAATTTCAGTCACCAGCTGTGATTAGACCAAACACAACATACCACTCAACGCCAGGATTTACTCTGACGGAGATGAATATTTATGACGCAAGTCCGTGGAGCCCACGAAGATCACCTAGAAGCTCCCTACAGAATCTGCCTATGTATAGCCCAGTCTACGGCCAATACTCCTGTGGACAGGTAAATGTTTCAATGTTAACCTTGTTGCCAATACATGTCGCATCCCTAAATTGTGTCAATATTTGGGGATAAGTCAAAGTTTGATATTATTGACACATGGAGAGTCACCAGTTAGAGCTAACAAATTTTATTTTGTCCATTGCGAAACTCCTACTTTCCAAAAGTAGTAACATCATGTTTTTATAATTTATTATATCTTTTATTCATTCACTCTTGCTACATTTTTTGTGATATGGCCAGTTCAAAGTCCCAACCTGGTCACTCTACTATTGATGGAACTAATATTTCATTGTTTATATTCATTTATTTATTTTTAGTTTGTTTTCTTTCAAACTTGTACTCCCAGAGTCAAGACTTTAACAAAGAAACATAGAAATGGAATACAGGTTTTCATTTTCGGCTAAGGAGCAGATAACCTGACTAAGAAGTATATCAACTGATGAGCTCCTGGACAAATTTCATATTTTTTATCCATTTTTCAACTTTTCTTACCTCTTGACATGATACTACTAAGTTTTTGGCATAAATTGAGCATGCGAGGATTGAATGAAAATTGGCATGTTTTCAGTCCCAAACACTTGTATTTCATTATAAGAGTTATCATGCTGGATAGAAAAGTAATTAACTGAGGCCGTAGGTAGGGGTAGGCATAATGCTGGGGGGGGGTGGGGGGGGGGGGGGCATGGGGAGCGCATAGCGATTGACAAACATTTTTTGGTTACTGCATACAAAGAACGACATGATCACGTAAACCAAGACTAAATATTCTCATTTTCCTACATACTTTCATAGTTTTAACATCATTTGTATTTTGCTTTCAGGTACCTGAATCATTTCGTGACAGGATTACACCAATACAAACATTTGCCTCTCGAACAGCTCCAGTAACTGGAAGCAATACAAAGAGCAAAAAGAAATTACCATTCCATTTGAAATTCAAATTATGGTTAATATGGTAAATGTTAAGACAGGCATGCCTAAGCAAACATAGTAGACCCTGATCAGACTCGAGGAGTGATCAGGGTCTACACTGTTTGCCATTTGGTCATTTCTTTTTGGACACATACATGTAATTGGACTTTTTTAAATCAAAGCAGCATTTGCTATGGGTGTCAGAATTTTAGGAGAAAGTGTGTAAAGAAAATTCTTTGTGAAAGACTTTTTTTCAGGAACTATTTTATTTTTAAAAACTATTATTTGTTTGAATGTCCTTTAATAGCAGTGTAGCTACTGTTATCCACAAGACTTGGAAAGTCATGTAAAATCTTTTTTGAAAAATTACCATTTGACAGCTCTGATTGATTCAAGACTAAAACTAGGACAATCTATCAGCATTCTCATTAAAAAGGTCAGGCTCCTGTAATTCCACTAAACTATGAGTTTTATAACAAAGTACAATTGTAATTTCAGTGAAAACTACCCACAAAATATAAATGTTACAACCATGGCTACTGTACTGTTTTGGGATGTGTAACTTTATTTCCTTTCCCCAACTGTACATATGGATGGACGAACTAACGGACGGACAGACCAACAAACGAACGATTGGAAAGACAGATGAACGGACGGAAAGACGAAAACTATATACCCCTACACATACTTCGTATGCCGGGGGTATAAAAAGGAGTTTACACATGGATATATCCTGTTGACATCATATTCATACATGACTTTCTCTTCCAACTAGTATTAATTTTCCTTCATGAATCTGCAATGTTGACGTTTCAAATTGAAATTCAGAATGAAGCCTAGATTTTTTCTTGAGATGACTAATAAAGCGGGTGGATGCATGACATTCATATTGACAAAACGACAGCATCATATGAAGCGTCAGTTGTAACATCTTCAAAATGGTTTAGTTTAAACATATTTTATTGCCTAAATAACATAGCAAAGGGGTCGGGCTACAAGTTCTCACAACATTAGTTACCGCCCTTCCCCTACAACAATAGAATACATATCAACATGGCAGGTAATTTTCTAATGACAGAATTATAATAACAATGCAAACTATGCTACAAAATGGTGACGCCCTTAACAATGTTTTTGTTTGAAACTATGACTATTCTGGACTGTTACACACATCAAATGTTCAATAACCAGCGATAATTCAGTGCTAAGGAAAATCCTTTCTTCAATGTCCATCCTAGATTAGTCCAACTATCTTCTATCTGTCTTGCCCATTTTCCTCTTCCCTGAGAACAGATGTTTGGGTTTCATATCTAGCACCCTTCTGTCTGCCTCTCCCTTTCGCGCCTCCATGTTCATTGGTTTCTGAGCTTTACGAGCAATCTTCTTGGCCTTCTTACCCATCTGTAAATATACATGAATAGTACAGTCCACTCGTTATCTCGAATTAGATTATCTCAAATAAACGCTGATCTCGAATTGAAAATCTGGTCCCTGTTTTAACATGGAAATCTAACAAGAGCTGTCGTTTGACAGTAAAGCTCGCCTGAACTGGTGCCTGCCCATCTCAAGGCATATGTCCGTATGGACTGCATTTCATAAAACTTCATGCAAGCATGTCCAAGTATTGTCAACATATTTATAAAATCAATGACCTTGACTTAAGAGTCACCCAGTGGGGTGGGGGTAGTATTTTGTGAAAACTCAAGCCAATATTTAACATCTGAGTTCAAGTATAAATTAAATCCATCCCAAGCACTATGGACCAGTATGCTATCAGAGTACTTTATCAAAACGCCAAATTTCTAAGTGCATGACCTTGACCTCAAGGTCAATGAATGGGGTGGGGGTGCTACTCTTCAAAACTTTGAATCAATATCTAACTACAGTGCAAATATCATAAGAATCTAACCATGAGAAAAGGAGATATATTTAATTGAAAAACTTTAAAGTGAGTGTGGCCTAATAATTGACCCCTACGCCCCATCCAGGGTCTGACCCTGGGGTAAAGTGTTATGTAATGAAAGGTTATGCCCCACCCCAAGACCTCACCCATGGGTATGGAAGTGAGTGTGGCCTAATTATTGACCCCTACGCCCCATCCAGGTTCTGACCCTGGGGTATAGTGTTATGAAATGAAAGGTTATGCCCCACCCCAAGACCTCACCCACGGGTATGGTGTTACAAAATAGAACTAGAAATGTTTTTCAGAGAAAAACTGATGTCCCCCCACCAGCCCATTTCCCACCCCTCTAATGAATAAAAAGCCTGTACAAATAAAATATCTATGCAAGTTTGGACAAAATCCATCCGCTGGTTCTAAAAATATCCTACATAGAAGACTATGTCCTTCAAAAATAGGTCAAGGTCACCAACTACTAAACATGTCTTAAACCTGTCACAACGATACATTCATCCAAGTCTGATGAATATCCATCCACTGGTTCAAGATATCTCAGTTTTAAGAGAGAAAAATACGCATTTGTAAGATAGCTTTTGACCTTGAAAATGGGGTCAAGGTCATCAAAACACAGTACACTCTTGAGACTGTCCCATAGGTATATCTATGAAAGTAAAGTGGACATCAAGCTAAAGGCTAAAGAGATACATCAATTTTAGTGAAATTTTCACATATCTAAATCCTCCTGTGACCTTGAAAATGAGATCAAGGTCACCAAAATTTTATTCAGCTCTTAAACTTGTCCAAATCATGTATCCACGAAAGTTTGGCGAAATTCCATCCATTGGTTCAGGAGATATTGTGGGTACAAGAAATTGCCATGTTAGTCCTCCAGTGACCTTTAAAATAAGGTCAAGGTCACCAAAATCTAAACAGCTCATAAACTTGTCCCAATCATGTATCCAGGAAACTTTGGTGAAATTCCATCCATTGGTTCAGGAGATATAGTGGGTACAAGAAATTGTCATCCAAGTCCTGCAGTGACCTTGAAGAGGAGGTCAAGGTCACCAAAATCTAATCAGCTCAAAATCTTGTCCCAATAATGTATCTATGCAAGTTTTGTGAAATTCCATCTATTGGTTCAGGAGATGTAGTGGGTACAAGAAATTGTCATCTAAGTCTTCCAGTGACCTTGAAAATGAGGTCAAAGTCAACAAAATCTAATCAGCTCTTACACTTGTCCCAATGATATATCCATACAAGTTTGGTGAAATTCCATTTGTTGGTTCAAGAGATATAGCGCATACAAGAAATTGTCATCTAAGTCCTCCTGTGACCTTAAAAATGAGGTCAAGGTCACCAAAATCTACTCAGCTCATAAGCTTGTGCCAATGATGTATCCATGCAAGTTTGGTGAAATTCCATCCATTGGTTCAAGAGATATCGTGCATACAAGAATCTGTCACGCCGACGCCGACGGGATCCACACTGAAAACAATATGTCCCCCCTCACCTTTGGTGGGGGGACATAAGGATAGGTTGTGATATGATTATATTCCAAATATAAAAAGGTTCTGGCTAGTGGTTGTTGAGATATTAAACTTTAAAAAAACTTTAACGTAAAACTTTAAAGTGACTGTGACCTCAATTTTGACCCCTATGCCCAATCCCAAGACCTCACCCAGGGGTACGGTGTTATAAAATAGAAGGGTATGCTATGATATGATTATATTCCAAATATCAAAAGGTTCTGGCTAGTGGTTGTTTAGATATGAAACTTTAAAAAACTTTAACGTAAAACTTTAAAGTGTGACGCCGGCGCTAAAGTGACAACAATAGCTCTCCCTGTACTTTTGTACAGGCGAGCTAAAAAACAGATAACAAAATATTGTGGATAAGAGGAGATAAAAAAAATAAATAAATGAAATAAAAATAAACAACCAAATTTCATTTGTGAAATTTGTTGTTGTTTTTTCCTCAATTTTCCAAATCTGGTATGTCGAAGTACGGATATCTCAAGGTATTTTAGCGAATCCCTTGGAGTTCGAGATAACAAAAGTTGACTGTAGTAGGCTGTTGCAATGATGGGATCATAATTTATGAAGCAATATGGCACATATATGCTTACTGGTGTTTATGATTAACCAGTGTTAACTGAATACCTCTAAATTTTCTGTCAATTGACTTGCTTTACATCTGGTTCTCACACAAATTGTACACAGAAACTTAAGAAATAGATCTAGCAGTGAATTGTTGAGTTATAATTCACTGTTTAGAGGTCAGATGTAAAGCAGATCATGTCACGAGCTTGGGGCATTAGTGATATATCTACTTAATAGTGAATCATTACTCAACAATTCAATGCTAGAGTTGAACTTTTTCAATTCTAACACTCAAAACCCTGAAAAAGTTGTCTTCTCATTCAAATTCTCCCAAAGTTCCTGCCAGAGTGTTCAAAATCCTGCCAATATTCTTAGATAATCCAGATAAATGTGGGTTTTTATGGTAATTTTAGAGGGAAGAAGAGACAATACACTGTTAAATGCAAAGGATTATTATCAGTGTCACGAAATATGTCAGTAATTGCCAATGATGTCAGCAATTGCAATCACATGCTCCCAGTGAGTCATTGCCAAACATAACAGTGCCAATGATACATGTATATCCACGCAAATTTAGTTAAAATTCAAGGTCTGTCAACAACTTTATTTTACCTGTCAGTACCTAAAAACTACACAATAGGTATGCAAGAAAATGTCAGCTTACCGCTGCATCTCTAACTCCAGACTGATCCCTGGGTGGTTTGGAAGCACTTCTAGCTCTGGACCGTGACAGAGACACAGATGGCTCTCGCTTCCGTTTCATTGCCTTTCTACTTGCACTTCTTGATCTTAATCTGGCATAGTGAGTCTGAAACATAAATTATGAAAATACGGGAAAACCTCACCAAACAGGACACTTACAGTAGACAACCTGCGATATTTATTTTGAGTTGTGCACTAATACAGGCAATATGACCACTCAATGACATTAGATTGCCGGATGACTTCCAGTTTTACAACCATTCAATAGCATTTCATACATACTGTATGAGCCGATAGAAGGACGATAATGGATGGATGGATGACTTATGATTTTACATCCTTTGTAGCAGTATTTCAGCTGATGGGTGATAATGAATGGCCAAGTGCAATGGAACCCTATTTACGATACAAGATTCCCGCCTCCAGCGGGGCTTGAACCCAGGACCGCTAGATCAGCAGGCCAGGGCTAAACCTACTGAGCTACCAGGGCTCCTGCAGGATGATAATGAAAGGTGTGTGAAAAGAAGTCCGCTTAAGCAGGTTTTGAACTGCACCAGTAGCTCAGTGCGCCAGCACTAGACCCACTGGGCTACCTCTGGCTCCTTCTGACACTCATATGAACTGTCTGGATAAAAAAATTCTAACAAGGGGTCATAAAGTGTTTTAATGGAGAAGTAACTGAAATTATCTTGGAACAAAGACTTAACTCCCACCACTGATGACAAGTGGATTCCAGACTTCCTGCACGTAATCCTCGCAAGGGGGTGTTGCAGTTTAACTAGATAGATAGATAGATTCTTCCACCTGGCTCTTTGGGCAGGTCCATTTATGATGTAAGGGTTGTCAGGTTTTATTTATTTTTACTTATTTATCTTTAAAACCCCAATATTTAAAGCAAACAGTGTGACCTTGATCACATGCCACATTTGTGGCATCTGATCAGAGTCTACACTGTTTATCAATGTCCCTTTTATGAGTCTTAGAACATGAATGAATTAAAGAAATGACACTAAAAAAATCAGTTTCAGAGTACCTCATCTTTATCTTGTATTTCTACTCCTAAGTCTCCCATCTCTTTCTCCATTCTTTTCACACTCAGTTTCTTTGCTGTACGTGGTAGCCGTGGTTTCTCCACCGTCTTCTTCTCCCGTGACTCTAATGTTATCAGTTTCCTTTTCTCCCGTATTCTGCAAGAGTAACAACAAATTACACTGTTTTTTCATTACTGTTAAACTCTTACATTTGGCGGTTACTGAATTTTGGCAATATTAGCAGTTAAGGCAAAGAGAGTTAAAATAGTGGTCTCCCAATATTTGACAAAAGCACAGAGTAACAGAGGTTTAGATAAATATTTTTATGGTACGCTCACATTTTTGCTGTTTTTCTAATCTCCTTCATGTTGTCATCTTCCTCACTATCCTCATTGTCATAGTAACCAGCCTTCTCTCGTAACTCCTCCTCTTTTTCAAGTTCATCAAGTTTCTGTAGTGAAAAGAACATTATTACAATACAATTCCCCCATTATGCCATATTTGGGGTCCATGGAAAGGTATTATGTTACATAAATATTTCTAAAATTGAGACTTCTAAGTTAATTTCTGTGTCCTAAAAGATGATTTTTTTTTAAATATAGAAATACAGCTGAAAGATACAGATGAAGTGGTGATTTTTTTTAATTAGTCAGTTTCATTAGTTTCATAACTGTTTAATGATAAAAGTCTGCCACATTATTCTGATCAAACTTCTTCATAGCCTTTCTTTCCAGGCTTCCTCTAGAAGAGTTTATTTCATTAGCTTCATAACTTCTAAATCAACAGAGTCTAACATGTAATTCTGGGCCTCCTCTGAAAAAAGGTCATTATTATTACTATTTCTTTGCATGCTCCTTAAGGCCTGACTTCTCCCTACAATTCCAACTGCCCATTCCAAGTCACTTCTCAATTTAACATTGAACATTCACTTGCCTGCAGAGCTCCAGATCAGGTGGGGTTTTAAGATAATGTTTTTCTTATTTCTCAACAAAAACATGCTGTGACCCACAGCGAGATATCTCTAATGAAGGGGTCACAACGTATGTTTTTATGGACAAATAAGGAAGATCATCCCAAAATTAACCCTATTATCTCTATCTAACTGCAGCTCTGATTGTCTGCATCCACACTCTCCACCTCATGCACCATCCTTCTCATTTGGGTAAGTCAAATGTTAATCTCTCTACTCAAAACCTCTAACTGTTTGTGCCTTCATTATTACCCAGTCCTCACAGAGCTCCAGATAAGAGGGGGTATAGAGGATAATTCAAAGATAATTTTTCTTATTTCTCAACGAAAACATATGTTGTGACCCCTCATTAGAACCGTCTCGACGAGACGGTTCTAATGATGGGTCACAAAATATGTTTTTGTGGAGAAATAATGATAATTATCCCTAAATTATCTCTGTTACCCCTTCTTATCTGGAGCACTGTCCTCAGACCAAACAACTCTGTCAACCACTAAGCTTTATTACCTTCATTATATCAGGATCCACAAAGTCAGCCACATTATGACCTTCCCAGATCTCTGGTATTACATCATATTTCTCTTCAGGCTTTCTCAAGTCCCAGGTTTCTATAATCAAGTATTTTTATTATAATCATATAAAATAATAATACAGTAGTATGGTCTGCAATTCTAACCATTTTTTTGCCACTTCTGTCTTCAGAACAATGATTAAGACAAGCTGACTGTAACCATCGAGCATTGGTCCATAATGACGTGGAAAGTCGAAAGTTACGGATTTGGCTCAAATTTTGGGAAATTGATATATACTATGCTCGTTTGTTTTTCACAAGATTTTAGAGGTCAACGTTCGGCCGTTTCCATGGTAACCAGGAATCCATTTTGAAAACAGCAATATTGAGACATGTTTGTAATATTATCTCGATAAAGATCGAACAACAAATATTATCCCATTTGTATTTGCTTGTATAGTTTGACAGTACATACTTATATAATAAGATAACATGATTTGAATGTTTTCAGTCCCTTATTATCAACAAGAGAGCTTTTACTGGAAAAAAATCGGCCCAATTTTGAGTGAAAAATTATTGTTTTATTCGCTTAATAACTAAAAATGGCAGTCACGTTTGAAAATAAGGCAATATATGCATGATAGAGTAAGGTTTGAAGTTTGAGAGTGTCAAAAAATTAGGTGTAAACTTGCAAAAGTTTAAAACTTATCCATCTTTGAAATGTGTCAATACTGTAAAATAGTAGGAAGGGAGATAAGTCAAACTGGCATTATCTTATCTCCCTTGACAATAACAAATCTGTGAACACTACAGGTAATATCCATGATCTTTAATAATAAAAGATAGTATCTTTAAAAGAATAAGATTACTGTTAACAATGCTCACCATGACCTTTTTTTTCTATGAAATGGGTCCATTTACCAAGACTGCAGTTGCAGTTGTATTTGGTATATTTGATGACAAGAGTTGTCCCAAGCAAAACGTATGCAGAAATCACGGAATAGAAGAACGGAGTAAAACCGCTTTATTTGCAGCAATATGTTTGCCTTATCTTTATTTAATTTTGAAATAAATAAATTTACTAATGTTTTTTTAATGAATTGCTTCTGTGAAGCAGGTAAATCAAAAGATGAGGCATTTTTCAGGACAGAAAGTGGTGTAGACTAACGCCTACAGTGTCTATTCACAGAGGGATCCATACTGAAATTTTAAGCAATGTTCCGTTACCTATGATCGTCATACTACATAGAACAGCTAAAAATAGATGGATGAAGTACTTTGTCAAATCAGGACGATTGTAGGATGTGGCTGGGATATGGTGAGGGTAGGGGGATGGGGGAGTGAAAAGCTGTGCAGTGGAGCCAAGTTTGCGGTTGGAAAGATTAATGCATCCAGCAGATCTCGAATTCTGAACCACTTGATCAGCAGGCCAGGCCTTAACCTGCTGTGCTACCCGGGGCTTCTAGAATAGCCATGAAAGTCGTGTAATTTAGCTAATCCTGTTAGGGGTACCATCTTAAGTATACAAGTACTCATGAGGGATTTACTCATCTTATCAACTTCCCTACTTTCATCCACTTTTGTGTAGCTTAGCGAGGGAAGCGCCTGCGTGCTAAGCTAGAAGTCCTTGTTTGAATCTCATTTTTTTTTCAATCACGGGGTGCCATCGCACACAATCTTTAAGGACAGACAGGCAGATAAGTAGAGCAAACCACACTTCAATTAATGGCGGCAACATTATTTAAATATTTAACAGATCAAATACTATTAGTATACCAAAAATCAACTTTGAAGGTGAAGTGGCTCCTAAGTTGAGTAATGCCAAAGTCAAACAAGGGAGATAATTTATAAACTAAATACATGTATACTAGATATACCATTATTGGTTCTAATACATTCCCTTTACAATATATACATCTCCATAAAGTTGTGTTAAAATATTCTAAATGGTTAATGAGTTACAGAGTAAACAGGAAATTTATGCATGGGCAGATAATCCAGTAAGCAAGCCAGAGTCGTGGTTCTTGCTCAGGATACATTGCCCCTTTATTACAAACATTCCTACAAAGTTTCATTCTAATATTTCAAAGGGTTAAGGAGATATGGAGTAAATGGAAATGCCTAAAAATAATGATCAAAGGGAGGTTACTCCAAAATTAAGAAAGGGGGAGCAACCATTCTTATATGTGACACATCATCTTGTGATCATGCACATTGCTATAAAGTTTCATCATGATATTCCAAACAGTTACCGAGTTAATGTATGCACAACATAAGTATACACAAAAATAGCCGAAAAGAACTAATAAAAGGGATGTAACTCAGAAATGAAGAAAGGGAGAGCAACCATTGTTAAATGCGACACATCGTTGGGACTTCATACACATTGCTATGAAGTTTCATGAATATATCCCAAACAGTTATCTGGTTATGGCGCACACAAGACCTGCAGGGAAAAAAAACGATCAAAGGGGCATAACTTGGAAACTAAGGAAGGGGGAGCAAACATTCTTGTATGCGATACATTCTCCCTACCTACTACATATCCCTACAAAATTTCATGAAGATATACCAAATGGTTACTGAGTTATGGCGCACACAAGAATGTTAAAGGACGGAGAAAAGGGAGTTTACTCCAAAATTAAGAAAGGGGGAGCAACCATTCTTATATGCAACATATTATCTTGTGATCATGCACATTGCTATAAAGTTTCATCATGATATTCCAAACAGTTACCGAGTTAATGTATGCACAACATAAGTATACACAAAAAAGCCGAAAAGAACTAATAAAAGGGATGTAACTCAGAAACGAAGAAAGGGAGAGCAACCATTGTTGTACGCGACACATCGTTGGGACTTCATACACATTGCTATGAAGTTTCATGAAGATATCCCGAACAGTTATCTAGTTCTGGCGTGCACAAGACCTGTAGGGTAAAAAACAATCAAAGGGGCATAACTTTGAAACCAAGGAAGGGGGAGCAACCATTCTTGTACGCCACACGTTCCCCCTACCTAATACATATGCATACAAAATTTCATGAAGATATCCCAAATGGTTACTGAGTTATGGCGCGCACAAGAATGTTTACGGATGGACTGATGGCGCCACGACATAATACGTCCGTTTTTTCAAAACGGGCATATAAAAATTACTCATGCCTTGTTGCATGACTTAAGTACTGCTGAAAGGGCCATAAACTACAAACCTGCCGTTAACTCCCTTCGTTTTCCAGTCTGCCATTTAAAAGTTAATTTGTGGTGCCATAAAAATGTTTGAATTGTCCATTTTGTGATGAAATTATTATCGGTTGAGCGTGTGATTTTTCGGCTCGTTTCTTACAGATAGCTTTTCTTAACTCACTCCGGCTTCGCCGTCGAGATATAAAATACGATTTACGCTTCAACACCATGTATACATCAGCGATAATTCACTGGTAAGATTTTTTTTTCTTAATCGTGTAGTTGTTTATCGCGTATTTTTTTCACATGTGTACACACTTTCTCTTCACAAAATGGTGATATTGCTATTGCATATACAGTGGGTGGGGTATCTAAGCAGCAACTTTAAATCTGTTTATTAGAAAAAATGAAAATCATTAGAGATACAGAAACCAAGTATTGAACTACATTAAAACCATATCGATTCTACTGCAGGTTAAGAGGTGTGTATCAGTTACATGGGTTTAGGGTTGTTTTGTACTGATGTAACACATTTTTATGCATTGTAACCATAGAAACAATATCAAACATTACATTTCTACGCCGTTATTTGCAAAGATGAGTTAAAAATGCGACTCGTCATTTGTTTAATAAGCAAATTCAAGCTTGAAGTGTGGTAATTAGGGTAAAAAAATCTAGAAAACTTGTATCTGTAAAATTGGAATTGCGAGAGGGAAAACCTTTGCACAAGCATTAATTCTTTAGTCAGTGAAAGTTTACAACTAATTGATTTTGCTATGTACCGTACTTATGTTGATGTTTGAAGACATGTCAGTGGTATATGCAGGTCAGGCTGCCATTTTCAATAACACTGTTTGGAAAAAGAGCTATTTTCACAAATTTTATTTTTTGCTACCCTTCATCCTTTAAAAGGTCCGAGTCTTAGGAGTCTTAATATCTCATGTTTTTTCTCTCTCACTATTTATGAAGGGACACAAATTTTATGACTTCCTGTTCAGCTTAGCACAGAAGACCAGGGCCCAGTTGTTCAAAACTAACGACGTCGTTAGTTAACGTGACGTTAAAATTTCAAATGTTAATAACTCAAATATGCCACTATTTTTTTGTTGAAAAAAATGTGAGAAGCTTTTGCATTGCAAAAGCTTCTAACATATTTTCAACGAAAAAAAATTAGTGTATTTGGCTATAAAGTTGTAAAACACTTAACCGGTTGACCACTTAACGAGCTCGTTAGCCTAACGATGCTTTGAACAACTGGGCCCTGATTTCCAATGAGTTTCTGTTCTCTTGCTTGATCTACAAATATTATTCTAACTGTAACCTGCCTGCAGTAATTTGTTCCTGCAGTCAAAATTAATGCACTGGACAAGAAACTGTTTACGGTGGCTGATGACTACTGGAAACTTTCTAGTACTTAATAACATAAAGTACATATGAATTTAAATGTATTGCCGAAATATTTGAAAAGTATGCACAATGGCTATCAGCAGGCATTTTTCTTGTGGCGGTATACAACTTTATAAACATCATCCAAAATATTGTGGGAAAGAAATATTCTGACATGGTTTCCTAAGTTTCAATAAATATCGTCAGTGTGTTTGAAATCTTGTAGTAATTGCCTCAGACTGATAACGCTGTGCAAGAAAATACACTTTTCTGGTCTGTGTTTGCTTTCATGGATGCTGCTGCCCTTCCAAAATGGTAAAAAGGTAAAGGTTTCCCATAGCCTAATAGCCGTAGGGGCAGTGGGGGTTAGAGCCCACTGTATCTTGGGCACAGCTGATGAAAGGCGGAGCCCATCCCTCTCCTTTCGCTGCCTTATCCTTCCCTAATTCGAAAAAGGTACCCATTTTCTGCTGGGTTGACAGAGAGAGTTTTCCAGTCGTCGGATGGCGACGGCGAGCCGCGAACTCACGACCTTCCGGCAACTTTCTGCACAATAACCAAGCCACTCTAACCACTCAGCTACCGCGCCTCTCAAAATGGGGTCTACTCTTAAAAGAAAGAATTTGCTCCTATGGGAGCAAATTCTTTCCTTTAAGAGTTGACCCCATTGAGAAGAAAAGCAACAATGAAAGTGGCAGTGTTGCCTCATAAGAAAGTGAACTCATTGTCTTAATAACTGGAAATCTTATTTCTGCGCTTTAAACAACTGAAAGCCTAACTTTATCTGTTGTAATTAGCTGCTGCCCTTCCCCTCTTAAACAACTGAAAATGTTACTCAGCAGGTCTGAGCCACTGAAATCCTTATTTTTGTACTTTAAACAACAGAAAGCCTTACTTCTGAGGTCTAGTATATAATCATCTCCTTCTTCAATCTCTATATCTCTCTCTAACCTCCTCTTCTGCTCAGTCTCCATAGCCTGCCGTTTACGCAGCACAGCTTCTGGGATACATGGGGGTCTATCCTGGAGTTACAGTAAGTTTTATATTATCGGATATATTTAGGGAATGAATTTCATTTTTCTGATGTTAATCGAAATATAAACTACATTGGGTCGCGTGCAAAGTAAGTGAACCCCATAGGGATTCATGTAAACTTTGCTAGCAACCCAATGTAGTTTATACTTCGATAAACACCAGAAAAATCAAGTTCATTGCTAATATTTACATTCTTTTATATCTATTTTTTGACCATGAATTTGCATTAAGGGCTTCAGTTGAAGCAGAAAAAAACATTTTTATGCTGTTTTTCTACTAAAAGCGGAACAGCGTCAATGACCTCATAATGTCACCTACGTTCAATCAGATTGGAGAACCATGGTAATTTTGACGTCACTTAACTTCATGTAACGTCGCATGAACTGATGTGGTTATTGAAGTATAAACTACATTATGTTCTAATGGTTTACCAAAGGGCTTTTCAATGAATGCAAAATAATGTAAATATTGTAGTATAAGACCATTTTTTGGACATATGCAAGATACACAGTTGTTGTTTTATTGTTATACGTCCAGGGTAAACAGCTGTGGTCATGCCAGAACAGTCAGTTACCATTACCACACTATTCCTGGGCAGGCTTAGATCTCCTATGCAGTTAACCAGTACTAAGTGCACATACTTTAGCCAGTAACTGAGAACTGTCCTTCTTGAATCAGAGGAAGGAGAAACAAAAGTATGTGGCCGGACCGGGTATCAAACCCGGGACCTCTGGCTCTTGAGTCAGACACATTACCCACTGCGCTACACGGCCCGGCCGCAAATATACGCAGATCCAAATCTCTTTACAGAGAGCTGACTCAAATTAACTAGAAATGTGTCCAAAGTACACAGATGTCCCCGACTAGTGCCTTGAGTAGGTCGGTGCCTTGATTAAGGTACTGGAACTTGTAGGATAAGTAGGTTCATTACGGCAGACTTGTATAATATAAAAGGCCACAGGCAAAGCATTGCCCAACGTTTGAAATGTGACACAAACTGCAGCCCTTAATACAGTTTCAGAGTCACTGCTTGGCCAAAATAGAAAATATTGTGTATTACAGAACATGGTTAGAAACCATGTCAGTGGACCATGACATATGGATCATCATGACCTGATTCTTGTAAATTCCTGTTGTACTAATACAAAATTTCAAGTTGCAATAATAATGGGAACTCTAAAATCTACCTCTTTAATACAAAAATCTTAACCTTGCAAATTTGGCTCAAGTCCGAAGTCAGTGGACCGTGAAATATGGATCTTCATGACCTGATTCTTGTATACTCCTGTTGTACTTATAGATATTAATCCTCATACAAAATTTCAGGTTGTTACAATAAAAGGCACCCTTAAATCTACCTCTTACAAAAATCTTAACCTTCCAAAATTAGCCTAAGTCCGAAGTCAGTGGACCATGACATATGGATCATTCTGCCCTAATTCTTGTGTATTCCAGTTGTACTTATAAACATAAACCTTCATACAAAAATTCAAGGCTCTACAATAATAGGAACCCTGAAATCTACCTCTAACAAAAATCTTTAACTTACAAAATTAGCCTACAGTGGACCGTGACATATAGATCATCATACCCTGATTCTTGTATATTCCTGTTGTACTTATTGATATATATCCTCATACAAAATTTCAGGTTGCTACAATTAAAGGAACTCTGAAATCTACCTCTTACAAAAATGTTAACCTAAGTCTAACAGGATCATGTATGTACGGATGTACAGACATACAGACAGACATATCGAGGGCTAAGCGCAAAAGGGTTGTAACTCCATTTTTGAAAACTTTTCAGGAGGAGCGAAAAACTGTTTATATTAATTAATATAAGTCACTATAATATCATTTACACAATGAATGATAAAGTGGAGCAACTAAAATTATTGTGTGGCTACAAAAATAAAATAACTTTAATGCAGAAAGAGTTATTGGAAAAATTTGAGATACAACTGTTTTGCGCCAGAATGAGAGAACAATCTGATGATGAACTCTGTGCAAAAGGGTTGTGACTTAAAGTTACAACCGTTTTGCACTGAACAAAGGAACCATAATTACAATAAATATTGTGCAAAAGGGTTGTATGTCAGAACATAACCTATATAATTACAGTTTTTATAGAGAAATGAGTGTGATATTTGGCAATATTTATTTTTTAAATGTCAAAAATTAAAATAATTTCACATATTTCATGAATAACTTATTTTTGTGAGGACAAAAGTTGATATTTTAAACAAAATTTATCAAACAAATTCATTTATCGAACAAACTTTATGTTTAGGCTTCTGTTGATTTTCTCTGTTAATCCTCTGTAAAAAGTGTGTTTTCAAGGAGAAAGCTCCCACAAACTTACAAAACATAAAGTTTGCAAAAATTAATACACTCCAAACATTTGTATCATCACAGTAAATCACAACAATATCTTTTTCATGACTACCTGCTTCTTGTCCATTTATTTCCAAGTCTGATTTGTAAAATAGTTCAGGCAAAGTTCTGAAACTCATTAATTTTGCTAAATCTTTTAGTTATGTAAGTCTGACAAGTCTTCCCAGGTACAAAACTACAAAAAGCCAGAAGTTAGTTATCCCACCCACACTTCCTTGAGTGTCTGAACTAATGTGACTGCTGTACCATATCATGGATACAACTTTAACGTAATAAAGGCCAAAGGGGTGATGAAAGAGCCAAAACACCTCTCGACAATGCTGTATGAGCCCACTGCAACCAGTGCTATGTGTAAGTGGTACCCATAAAAGGAACCGGTCCATATCTAAAATAGTATCCTTTTTCACCAATAGTCAAGTTTAAAAGTCCCAACTGCTTGGAAAAATTTGCTAGGAATGCCCAAGTGACTATAACTAGGTAATGTGCAATAATTCTGCAAAAGTAAAGCACACCTATGACCCCTTATAACCAAATCAAGAATTGTCATCATTTGCTCCCCTCTAAAGATTAACTAAACGTTTTTTGGAACTTCCCAAACAAAAGAAGACAACATGGAATTCCCAGTTCCATAGGCATAAATTGGCACCATTTCCAAAACAGTGAAATTACAGATTAACTGCCCAACAATACCTAATTCTTCCAAAGATGATATGCAAAATAGTGTTCGACAAGATATGTTTGTGTACAGGATAGCTCACCCGAATGACTGCGCCTTGCCATCACAAAAAAATCTATTACCAAAATATTCTTTTATACGGACAGGGACATGGACCCTGACACTGACACTGACCCTGATGTTAGGGTGTCAGCAACAGCTGTTTTGTACTTTCACACATCAGAATCCTATGCCCAATATCAGCAAAATCTGTACCATGTCTTCATTGATTTCAAAAAAGGCCTTCAACAGGGTATAGCATGCAGCCCTATGGACCACCATGCGGAAGTACAATATCAGTGCAAGTCTAGCTTGCACCATTAGGCAGCTCTTTGACAAGGCTACAAGTGCAGTCCAGATGAATGGCAGCATGGATCAGAACAACAATTGGAGTAAGGCAAGGATGTCTTTGTCACCCACCCTCTTCAGAATTTTTCTCAAACAGATCATATCTGATGCATTTGAAGAACATGATGGAAAGGTTAGCATAGGCAGCAGAAATATTATTAATCTTCGGCTTGGTAATGACATAGATGTTGTAGCTGAGGAAGAGCATGAAGTAGAATTAAGATATATTTGAAAGACTAGACATAACCCAAACAAGGTGTAAAATGGAAATCAGTGCGGAGATGTCCACATTGAAGACAAACAGTGCCAATGACATCCAAAGGCAGATCAAGGTTAAAGAACAGAAGCTGGGTACTGTAACAAGCTTCAAATACAGATGATGGCTTAAAACAGGAGGCTCTCTCAATGGTTGCACAAGCCACTTCAGGTCTAACAAAGCTGAAGCAAAATTAGAGATATCACCTTATTTCTTGGATCAAAGGTGAAACTTATGCACTCCCTTGTCATTTCCATATTTCTGTATGCCCGTGAATGGTGGACCCTGACTGCAAAATTATAGAAAAGAATGCAGGTCATTGAGATGAGTTGCAACCTAAGGTTATTGAACATTTCGTACAAGGACCACATAACCCATGAGGAGGTTCGCAGAAAGATCCAGGCAGCAATTGGAGAATATGATGAACTGACCATGGTCAAGAAACAAAAACTAAGGTGGCTTGGCCACATCTAAAAGTCAGTTACTGTCTTCTGGTTTAGTAAAGTTGATTCTACAGGGCACAGTATACAGAAAAAAAAGAAGTAGACAGAAGAAGAGGTGGGAAGACAATAAGAGTGGACAGGGATGGACATCCCCAGCTCGACAAGGGCAGCTGAACACAGGACAAGGTGGAAAGGGATTGTTGAAAAGTCATCAGTGATGCCACAACAACCTTGCGAATAGACCTAATATAGCGATAATCTAAGAATACATGAAGGCAGATGCACCTCTGATATGATGATGCATGTTGAAGTAACGTTCATTTACCATAATGTAGACATAGTGATTGAAACTGTTACAAACATCCGTTTTGAAAAGAAAGACCCCACCCCATTCCTAAAATACAGATTGCACTAAAGGCTGACATGGCTGCTGAAACAGATACTTTCTTTTTTCCTCACTATTTTCAGACGATCAGTTTGGTCAATTCAGTTTTGTGTCCTCCTCTTCATAGATTAGGTTTAATTGGCCTGTAGCGTCATCACTGTTTTATATGTCTTTCACATGAGGCTTTAAAACCTTTGTCTAAGTGAATCAGTGTTCTGTTCTTGAAGGAACACTTTTTTAAAAGCTTTTTACTTTATGCTAAGCATGCAAGAGATTTTGAGAGGCTAGATGTTTGAATTTGTATCCTGCACTATCCCCACTTATCCATGTTGTGTCGTACCAGCCATCTGGAATGGGTTAATACTCTATACTCATAATTCAGAGGTCATGGCTTTTTGTCCGGTCTAGTCCACATTAATCTCTATGCCTAGTCCACATTCGTCTCTATGCCGCTAAATTATATCAAATATATTTCACCCATTCTTCTATCAGCTCAAAATGACTTCATTACTGTTGTAAAAGCCATAAAATCTTACAGAAGCCATACATTCCCACTAAACACTTCATTTTGGACAGCCATTGCCCATGATACAAACAATCAGATGCGCACACACAATTGAATTATCACAAGATCTTGGTCAGCCTAAAAACTCCCTATTCCCCATCTATCATTCTCACATGACCCTAATGTTTTTCCCATTGATCATATAGGCAGTAGCGTCATGTGAACATTTGTGATAAATCACGTTGCTAACGCTCATCATGTACAATCTGCGCTTTGATGATGTCGTATGTAAACATTTACAGTAAATTATTGCTGATTGACACATTTTACCTTACCGGTAAATTATTGCTGAATCATAGCTGTTGTCTGGCAGATATGAGTACTAATTCACTCCGGCTTCGCCATCATTAACTAATATTTGGTAATCTGCCCTCCAACAACATGTGTTAAATAGCAATAATTAACAGGTAAGGAAAATTTATATGTTAAATAACTTAATTCAACATTGTCATCAGTTATCAATATTTTATTTCTCTTTTGCGCTGAAATTATTTTGCGTTTGTGCAAGACGGTTGTATCTTTAAGTTACAACTGTTTTGCACAAACAATACTATGCTGTCTGAGATACAACCTTTTGACAAATGGGCTTTTTTGAGATAAATACATAAGATATGATTTTTATATTTTATCACATTATGTATTAAGGAGAAATAAAGTAGAATATGCAAAAAAGTGACATTTGTGAAAAAACATAGTTACAACCCTTTTGCGCTGAGCCCTCGATATGTACGTATTAAATAACATACGCACAGCTGGAACACTTTATGCCCCCTGCATCATATGATGCGGGGTCATAATAAAAAACCCTATGTGACATGGGTATGACTCTAGTTAACATATGTAAACAAGAATAGTTATAACAGATGTAAGTTGGGTCAGAGAAATCTAGTCCTAGTTCTGTAAGATAAATTTAGATGTTTTGTTTCCAAACATGGTGTAAACAGATACCAAATGCTCTTACATAATCATACTTCTAAGACTTGGTGTCTTACTGCCACTAAGCAACATGAAATTTACCGGCAAGTCAATCTCTCAATTTTTATTTTGAATTTGTTCATATGTATTGGAAGTCATTTGTATTATGTTGAATAAATGTTCTTTTCCTGGTCTGACAGGAAATCATGCATGGATTATTATCATAGCATATTATGCCTGTTGAATTTTTGCCACATGACCTTTATACCAATGTTTTCTGGATTACCCAACATATAAAATATGTCTGCTATTTCTCAAAACCTAGTAATGTCCCATAATTCAGTCAACTCCCTTACCTTGTGATCTCTCTTAACTGGTACAGCAACATGAAGTCTATTAGCAACATCTGTAACTTTCTTTGTTTTCAGTTTAATTTCAACTCTGTGAGCTAGCAGTCTATCACAGGCCTGCAAGTAGTGTCACAAAAATTTTAAGTAATTGTTATACTATGGTTTGTTCGCCTCTACGAGGAGATTATCCACGAGCTTTAGAGAGTGGATTATCTCCTGTACAGGCCGAAAAACCATGGTATAACTACTTTATACAACCCTTACCAATGTAGACCTTGATCAATGCGAAATATTTTGTGATAAAAATGAAGTTTTTTGGTTAGGGTGGTATAAACATAGATACACCTAGAACAATAATTACTATAAATTGTCCTAAAAATGGAATAGTTTGGTTTTTTCAGTGCAGTAATAGGAGCAGTCTGATCTGGGTCTGCACTATTTGCTCAGACCTTTCTGTCCCAATACTCAGAATTTTCAGGGACTGCATTCAGTCTGAAACTAAATTCACAAGTATAAATCAGTTTAATTCACTATTCACTATTTCACTGCATCTTGGTGTTGTTGTTTTTTCCTTTTTGCAAAATTCTTGTTTCTTAAGTATTAGCAAGTTTTATAAATGCAATAAAACATATACTACTGATATTAAAATCAGATCGATGCAACACTTTTTATTTCACAAGCCAACAGATTTGCAAACAATAGCAATATTGAAGTGGTATTGATTTTGAATATTGATTTACAGTAAACTATGAAAGTAAGATTTTATACTTTTATAGAAATAAAGAGTCATGGTTCAGACTGAAATTTTGCCATACAACAGACAATTTTCCAAATAGCTTATTTCTGTGAAACTAGTTAATTTTTTCACAAACTTTGGAAATCCTGATTCTCACATAGGGTCTTTGCATTGATTATAACATTTTGTGATAACTTTATATTTACAAAAGTTTGCAAATGCAAAGTTATGTGAAAATAAAACTTTTACAAATCTAGCACAATCTTTAGTATAAAAATACCTGATTTCTGACATCTATGACTCCAGCTTCTGTCAGTGTAGACATACGTAATACTGGTATCTCATCTTCTTCAAATGACTTAATAAATGCCTACAAAGAAAAGTTCAGCCTTATTTCTTTGGCAAGAGACCATGTTTCTCCCTCTCCAAAATGACCCAAAATATCTAAATCAGTCTTATGGGATCCTGCTATCTTATGGGGTTTTCCATTTCAAAAGAAATCCCAAAAATCTAGATCTGTCTGACATATGGGGTTTTCCATTTCAAATAATCCCAAAAATCTAGATCCATCTTGTAAGATGGATCTAGATTTTTGAGATTGATTTGAAAGGGGAACACCACCATCTTACAACCAAAGAAATATGGTATATTTACACTAAATATCTGGCCCAGTTGTTCAAAGCATTGTTAGCTAAATGAAGTCACTAATCAAGGATCTGTTATGTCTTCTAGTTCATACAAAATCAAAAAAGTATTTATCTTTTTTGCTGAAAAAATATGAGGAGCTTTGCACCGCAAAAGCTCCTCACATTTTTGGGCAAAAAATGGCAGTGTTTTTAATACAAAACATTTAAAAATTTAATGTCTCGTTAACTAACAACTTCTTAAGTTTTGAACAACTGGGCCCTGGACAGCATGACTAAGCAAAGAATGGTAACCCAAATAATACAGCCCCAAAGGAGCAATATGATTGCTATGTTATAACAATATCTGCTGATATGCAAACTGGACTTTCCAAAGTTCTAAGCTGGAAAAGTCAAATACTGATATGAAATGATTGAGGTGTCAATATTGTAAAGACAGTAATGGAACAGCTACTATCAAATGGTTGTTTAGATACAGGCCAAGGTCAGATAAAATTCAGTTGCCCACTTTCAAATACAGTAGCTCTATTAATAATACTATGATGCTAGGCAAAACTGTTATTATGAAACCTTAATGTGGTATGCTATCAAATTCGACTACAAAACCAACAAATGTGTGCCCAGCAAAGAATCAGATCAACCTGGGCATCTGCCAAATCTGATCAGAGTCTTTGCTGTCAGCATGGAGCTAGCTTAGACGTTTAGCTACCCTTTTAGAGCAAAGCAAAAACTCTGTGAAGACAGAGCTGATGCCCAAGTTGATCTTTGTCTTCGCTGTGCGCACATGCCATTTTGCTGGTTTTGTCCTGTTGCAACTCATTTATAAGACCTAATTCAAGGTCATATGCAAATGGTTCTGTTCACTTTTCTTTCTCTTGAGGTACAGACTTATCAAACAGCAAGACCTTTATACTCTTCTACTCTTAGACACACTGGGTAATCTAAACGTTACAATGACAACAGCTAGAAAAATAGAAGAATCTGATGTCTTTCTCAATAAAAATATAGTCAGGCTTCTAGCATACCCAACTCATTTAATTAATTAGGGTATCTAGATGCCATGGAAAATTATTGAACTTTCACAGTTGCAAAACTACACATATGCATTACAAGTCAACTTCATATGTGAAAGTTGCATTTAAACATACCTGTTTTTCCTCTGGTAAATCTTCTACTTGTAAAACATCTATTTTGTTGACACATATCATCAATGGTTTATTGGCAAACAAGGCTTTGATATTGTTAAACAGTCCAACCTGCAAAATTACAACTTAAGTAAAGACTAGGCAATTCAATGACCTAACAAGGGCTTCGCAAGCGGCGCATAATACGCCCGTTTAAATGTCATAAAGGAGTTACAGAATGAACTAGACTGTTTACAAAAGGATAGACAGGCAGACAAACAGAGGCAACCATGTTATAATTAATGAATGCAACATTATTTAAATATACTATTAGTATATCAAGTTAAGGGAGATAAACTAAATATACTAGACCATTCTTGGTTCTATTACTCTCCCCTGATCTGAATCACCATTAAGTGTGTAACAATATATTTTATACAGTTGAAATGTTAAACAGGACATTTATGCAAGGGCAGGTAATTCAGTAAGTAAGCAAGAGTTGTGGTTCCTGCTCAGGATATATTGCCTTACTATTATACACATTCCTACAAAGTTTCATTCTAATATTTTAAAAGGTTAAGGAGATATGGAGTGAATGAGAAACACCTGAAATATACAAATCAAAGGGCGGTTACTCCAAAATTAAGAAAGGGGGAGCAACTATTCTTATATGTGACATACTGCCTTGTGATCATGCACATTGTTATAAAGTTTCATCATGATATTCCAAACAGTTATCAAGTTAAGGTATGCACAAGCTAAGGTATACACAACAAGAGCTGTCGCCTGACAGCATAGCTCGCCTGAATTGGTGCTTGCCCATCACACAGTCGCTATGGTGGTGTGGACTGCTATGCATAAAACTTCATGCAAGTATGTCAATAATGAAAACACATTTATAAACAAAAGCTAACTCAGAAATAAGTCTTAAAATAAAATTAGAATAAAAAAAATGAAATGAAATTTCAAAGTCCATGAGCTTGAGGTAAAACAAGAGGGCCATGAGGCCCTGATACGCTCACCTGAGCAATTGGCAAATGGGCTTTTTCTTATGTCTGAAATTGTCAAAATATGAGTCTAGGGTCAAAAGTCAAAGACTGACCATGACCTCTTGTACTCATAAATCTTATTGTGCTAATAGGCATTAAGATAACCATATATACCATTTTTAGGCCAAAATCTTCAAAAATTTCCATGAAATCTTATGTTCTAGCATTTTCCCATATTTGACCATGCTGCAAAAAAGGTCAAGGTGAACCCAAGGTCATCATTTGAACAGTCTTGGAAGTACTCTAGTACTCCATGCTACTTACCAAGTTTCAAGGCCATAGGCATATTGGTTCTGGAGAAGAAAAATATTAAAGGTTTATATCATAAATGAGTATGGTGGCCATGTTGTCATGTGACCTGGACCATTTCAACACATTTTTGTTCCCTCAACCCCTGGAGGCTCTATATGAAATGTGACTACAATTGGCCCTTTGGCTTTTGAGATAACTTTTGAAAATGTCAAAATATGAGATCTGGGTCAAAGAATGACCTTGACCTCTTGTACTCATAATTCTTCATGACCTCATTAAGATGACTGTATATACCTATTTTTAGGCCAAAATCTTCAAAAATTCCCATGAAATCTTATGTAGTAGCATTTGCCATATTTGACCTTGCCGTAAAATGGTCAAGGTCAAGCAAAGGTCATAATTTGAACAATCTGATAATAATGGAGTACCCAATGCTATATACCAAGTTTCAAGGCCATCGGTCAACTGGTTCTGGAGAAGAAGATTTGTAAAGGTTTTTACCATATATGGGCGTGGCGTCCATGTTGGTCATGTGACCTGAACCGTTTGAAAAAAAAATCATTCTCTCAACCCCTAGAGGCAAAATATGAAATTTGGTTACAATTGGCCCAGTGGTTTTGGAGAAGATTGTTTGAAAATGTCAAAATATGAGAGTTCTGGGTCAAAGGTCAAAGAATGACCTTGACCTCTTATACTCATAAATCTTCATGTACTCGACTGCATTTACCAATTTTAGGCCTTACTCTTCAAAACTGTCCATGAAATCATATGTTCTAGCATTTTCCCATATTTGACCTTGCCGTAAAAAGGTCAAGGTCAACCCAAGGTCATAATTTGAACAATCTTGATAGTACTTGAGTACCCAATGCTACATACCAAGTTTCAAGGCCATCGGTCAATTGGTTCTGGAGAAGAAGATTTTTAAAAGTTTTTACCATATATGGGCGTGGTGGCCATGTTGGTCACGTGACCTGGACCGTATGAATAAATTTTTGTTCCCTCAACCCCTGGAGGCTCTATATGAAATTTGGTTTCAGTTGGCCCAATGGCTGTTGAGGAGATTGTTCGAAATTGTCAAAATATGGACGTTCTGGGTCAAAGGTCAAAGAATGACCTTGACCTCTTATACTCATAAATCTTCACGTACTCATTAAGATGACTGTAGATACCGATTTTTAGCCCAAAATCTGAAACAGTTTCCAAGATATCTTATATTCAGGCAATTTGCCATATAAAAGCACATGGAAGCAAATTTGACCTTGCCGTAAAAAAGGTCAAGGTCAACCCAAGGTCATAATTTGAACAATCTTGGTAGTACTCGCGTACCCGATGCTACATACCAAGTTTCAAGGCCATCGGCCTATTGGTTCTGGAGAAGAAGATTTTTTTAGGTTTTTACCATATATGGGCATGGCGGCCATGTTGGTCATGTGACCAGGACCGTTTGAACAACTTTTCGTTCCTAAGGTCCCAGGAGGCTACATATGAAATTTGGTTGCAATTGGCCTAGCGGTTTTAGAGGAGAAGTTGTTTGAAAGTGTGGACGGACGACGGACGACGTACGACGGACGCTGGACGCCGGAGCCTTACCATCCTATAAGCTCCCCCGGAGCCGCTGGCTCAGGTGAGCTAAAAAAAACTGATGGGTGGGTGGTGGAGGGGGGGGGGGGGCTATGTGGACTGCTATGCATAAAACTTCATGCAAGCATGTCCATAATGAAAACACAAAAGCTATCTCAGAAATTCAGAAATAAGTCTTAAAATAAAATTAAAATAAAAAAAAAAGGGGGTGGGGGGGTGGGGGTGGGGGCGCTAGTATCTATCAAAACCCTGAACTATTATCTAACATCAGCCCAAGTATTAGTATCAACTGAGTCCATCATCGTGGCACTGTGAAATTATGTCTTCATAAATATAAAACTTTAACCAAAATCTTTAAAACAAAATTCTAAGTCGATGACCTTGACTTCAAGGTCACCCAGTGGGGTAAGTATAAGGTGTTTTGTAAAAACTCAAAAAAGTGTCTAACATCAGTTCAAGTATAAACTAAATCTCTGCAAAGCATTATGAATCAGTATGCAATTACAAAACTTTAAAAAAGACAAAAATTTCCTAAGTCCCTGACCTTGACATCAAGATCACTGAGCGGGACTGGGGTAGTACTCTGTAGATCTAACTACAGTGCAAATATAAAAAGAATTCATCTCTGGGTTCAGGAGATATGTGTCTTTAAAAAACTTTAACCCAAAAAACCAATCAATAAAAAGACAATATTCTAAGTCCATGACCTTGACATCAAGGTCACAGAGGGGGGTGGGGGTAGTACCTTCGAAA
Source organism: Ctena decussata (assembly GCA_963989385.1). NCBI lineage: Eukaryota > Metazoa > Mollusca > Bivalvia > Lucinida > Lucinidae > Ctena > Ctena decussata. The sequence continues at coordinate 58,132,624 of OZ022504.1, forward strand.
ACTTTAGACCAATATCTAACTTTAGTGCAAGTATCAAAGGAATCCATCCATGGGTTCAGGAGATATTGGGCTTTATAAAACTTTAACCAAAACATCCAGTCCAAAAAAACACCAATTTTCTAAGTCCATGACCTTGACATCAAGGTCACAGAGTGGGGTGGGGGTGGTACCCTGTTAAACCTTAGACCAATATCTAGCTACAGTGCAAGTATCAAAAGAATCCATCCATGGGTTAAGGAGATATAGGTCTTTAAAAAACTTTAACCAAAACATCCAATTCGAACGCCGACGCGGACGCGGACGCGGACGCCGACGCCGTGGTGACAACAATAGCTCTTCCTGAACTTTCGTTCAGGCGAGCTAAAAATAGCTAACATGAACTAATGAAAGGGAGGTAACTCAAAAATGCAAAAAGGGAGAGCAGCCATTGTTGTACGCGACACATCGTTGGGACTTCGTAAACCTTGCTATAAAGTTACATGAAGATATCCCAAACGGTTATCTAGTTATGGTGCGCACAAGACTTGCAAGGTAAAAATTAATCAAAGGGGCATAACTTGGAAACTAAGGAAGGGGGAGCAACCATATTTGTATGCGACACGTTCCCCCAACCTAATACATATTCCTACCAAATATCATGAATATATCCCACACGGTTACTGAGTTATGCCACGCACAAGAATGTTTACGGACGGATGGACGGACGGACAGCGCCACGACATAATACGTCCGTTTTTTCAAAACGGGCGTATAAAAATGACATTATATTTTAACTTTATGACAAAATTATTCCTTCCAACCCACATGCTATTTCTCTGCAATTGTATATTCCATTTGACCTCCTCTGATCAAATTCTAAGCCCTTGACTGTGTTCCTCTTTATCCCTGCTTATTGTTCATTTTATTGACTAAAATTCCTGTGAACCGGTGGGTTTACAGTTGGTGAAAGGAAATAAAGTTACACATTCCAAAACAGTACAGTAGACATGGTTGTAACATTTTTATTTTGTGGGTAGTTTTCACTGGAATTACATTTGTACTTTGTTATAAAACTCCTAGTTTAGTGGAATTACAGGAACCTGACCTTTTTAATGAGAATGCTGACAGATTGTCGTAGTTTTAGTCTTGAATCAGTCAGAGCTGTCAAATGGTAATTTGTCAAAAAAGATTTTACATGACTTTCCAAGTCTTGTGGATAACAGAAGCTACACTGCTATTAAAGGACATTCAAACAAATAATAGTTTTTAGAAATAAAATAGTTGGGGAAAAAGTCTTTCACAAAGAATTTTCTATACACACTTTCTCCTAAAATTGTGACACCCATAGCTAATGCTGTAATTATCCTTTGATTTAAAATATTCCAATTACATGTAAGTGTCCAAAAAGAAATGACCAAATGGCAAACAGTGTAGACCCTGATCAGACTGCTCCACTAAGAATCAGTGGCATTATTGTACCTGTCAGAGTCTAGTCTCTTTGCCATTTTATCTGCATCTTTGGATGGATTACTGGGTGGTAAAATTTTGAGGGGCAATTTGTTCAAAACTAATGACATCATAAATTAAGAATCTGTTAAAATTTAAAACATCAATATTGCAAATACACTGATATTTTTTGTTGAAAAAAATGTGAGCAACTTTTGCAATGTAAAAGCTGCTTACATTTTTTTCAACAAAAAATATCAATGCATTTGGTTATACAGTCAGTAAACACTTAGCAAGTCGACAATGCTTTGAACAACCAGGCTCAGGTTAATTACAGTATTTGCTCAATATGTTGCAGTTTTTGAAGTTTTACAATAAGAAAAATATCTTAGATTTATCATCATTATATCCACTGTCTAAACATTTCAGTTAAATTTTTTTTTTTTTAAATTTGATTTTACAGTAAATTTTATAAGTAAAGTACATTTATATGATCATCAACAATAGAAAGATTACTGAGTACCATGACCTGTGGATCACGGGGGTCAAGATTATGGGTTAAATTTACATGTCTTAGAAAAGAGGGAGTATGAGCATGGGCATCTGTGAATTTTGCCAAATTTAGAATAATTATCATAAAACTGTGACACCTTGAGCAGCGGCTGTAAATATTCTAAAATTTTAACAAAATGATTTTTCTAACCCTTATTTGCCCAAAGGTGAAGGCAGAATGGCAAACAGTGCAGACCCTGATCAGACTGCTCTGTCTCTTCCAGCAGTTTTAACTGGGTCAGCACTCTTGTCTAAATTATTTCTGTTCAAATATTTAAAGTTACGTAGTTGCAGTATTTTCTGATTTTCTCAAATTTTTTGACTTTATGGCCAGTGTATCTATTACTCAGGTGTTTTTTTGTTGTCTATTATTGTGAGTAGCTCAAGTAATTGAACAGAGAATCTATTATTACTTTGCTGTGAAAAGAAATTTAATTGTTGAAATTATCACTGGGTGGGAGCGTACAGTACAAGTGACCGGTTGTCCCGATCTGTATAGCGGACGCATCTTTGTCCCAATATGTCGGGTAAGTTTCAAAATTGTTTATTTTTGTGTTTTAAAATCATTGAGTGTAGGTAGAACAGCTTGCTCGACAAGCCTTAATACAGATCTTTTCGACATGTCACCTTAATTTTCTGTAAATTGTTATGATATGCTTTATTTTCACATTTAATTTGAGAAAATCACTACTCTACTTTTGATTTCGAAATCTGCGCCGGGACCATTTCTTCAAATTTTGCCATCAATACTATATGAAACAACCGTGTTTTCTTTAGAACTATTTTATGGTGTATTTAGGTTCAGCATTAATTAATCTTGTTAGATATCATGCTAGGTAAGGGCAATTATTTTCAAAGAAAACAAAAGAGGGGTCAAACACTATTCTGTATCGTGGGTCGTAAAACCGATTGTCAGTGAGACATCCCATACAGTCAGAAAAATTTGGGGATGCTCAGCTTTGCTTGCCTTGTGGATTCGTCCCGTACCTAAAGGATACTTATCATGGGTAAATCTCTTAATAGATCATTAATCTATCTTAAAAAGGGACTAACTAACATTTTTTTCGAATTAAAACGCTAACTCGGCCGATTTTCTGGTTACACGTGACGTGATCTGATTACAAACACCAGTGATTTGCAGATGAAAATACGAATTTAGAGCAAAGAAAGCAACATCTAGCCATCTCCAAAGATGACCATAATGGAAAACATAAATAGAGAAAACACTCTTACCAAGTGGTTTACATCCAAACAATAAAAGAAAACACATTTCACACAAACACACCCTGAAGGTCATAACAACGGACAAAGATTTGCCCACTATACACATCGGACAACGGTGCACATGTACTGTACGCTCCCAACCAGTGATTATGAGAACATCATAAACAAAAGAGCTGGCTATAGCATTTTGTGTATCTGCTTTTTTTTTAGCTCACCTGAGCCAAAGGCTCATAAGTGAACTAATAGGATAGGCAGGCATCTGTCGCCTGTCCATAGTCGTCCACAATTTCAATCAACAACTGCTCTGAAACCTCTTGGCTGACGGAAGTAAAATTTTACACATAGGGCATCGAATAATGGTCATTTTGATACGCCCTTTTTGAAAAAAACAGAGGTATTATGTTATGGCGATGTCTGTCTGTCAGTCTGTCTGTCCGTCTGGCATAAACTTTTCTTGTGCAAGCCATAACTAGGCAAGCATACGGAATATCTTGATGTAACTTTATAGCAGTATGTACGTGGTCAAGATGGCGTGTCCTAAAATATGATAACTCTACCTTTCTTAGTTTTTTATTGATTTTTTTTCCAACTATCCTTGTATGCGCCATAACTAGGTAACTCACTGTATAGAATATTTTGATGAAAGACTATAGCAACGTAATTATATGAGGTCAAGAGGCATGTCATAAAGTAAAATGATTGCTCTCCCTTTCTTAGTTATGTCCCATTCTACATCCCTATGATCAGTGTGTGTGCCATAATTAGGTAACCATGTCTATATGTTGGTTGTAAATAGGTACTATAATGTCCTAATAATTTGCACATCTTGAGCACTTGCTGTTATTCTCCTAAAATTTGAACAAATTTATTTTACAATCAAATAATGAGTCCAATTTCTTTGTCCAGCTGTACTAATGGGGTACCCTTCATAAATGGTAAACGGGCGTATATTGCTCTTCTTTGTGGTGCTCTTGTTAAATATAGTTGCTATTGCATCTCTGTATAGAAAGAACTGCATTCACTCCCAGGCTATACTGAATTGATTATGATGGAATTTACAACAAGGGCTGCATCTTTGTAAATAAGGAGGACCAGAGTTATCATATTTGAGCTCTGCTTACCCTCAAATAGCCACAGTTTGATGAAAATTTTCACCAAAAATCTCAAAAGATATGGGCCATACATAGAATGAGAGATGGACAGATAGACAGACCAATAGACAGGCAAGTTTATTACTATGTTTAATAATTGTAAAAAAGACAATGGTCACAGAAGGTCAATGTTTTCTTCACAGGAAAGTCAATGTTTCCCTAACAGGAAGTGTCTCCTTTATATGCCAAATTGGTAGAATTTTATCATATCAGGGACACTTCCAATTGGCTGAGCCGCAAGTTAATCCCATTTGATCTTAATGTCTGAATACCCTTAGTATTCAGACAGACAGGCCTGAGCAAACAGTGTAGACCCACATCAGACTGCCACTGAAGATCAGGGTCTACACTGTTTGCCGTTCCATCTGCACCTTTTGGCCTCATTACTGGGGATCCTAGAATCAATTTGTTCAATTTGTTGGTGAATTACAGCAAATGCTCAAGGTGTGAGAATTATTAAGACTTTTTTGGTACCTGAGTTTCACAGAAGAATGACAGACGCTCACAGGAGACCAACCAATTTATACCCTCCCTGCACCCCCCCAACACACACATACCCCCCAAACCAATTTATACCCTCCCTGCAACCCCCCCCCCCCCTGCACCCCCCAACACACACATACCCCCCCAAACCAATTTATACCCTCCCTGCAACCCCCCCCCCCCCCCCCCCCCCCCCAACACACACATACTTTTTTTCAAAAATTCAGTCGAACAATAGAGAAAAATGCAGACTATTATTAATGCTATGCTGTTTAAAAAGGTCAAGTTACATGCAGAATTTACTTTTTGCTTTCATTCCTAACTGACATTTACTATAGACAGACTCTCTGTTGTCATGGTTGCTGGAAAAAAAAAGAAAAACAGGATTTACTTGTCATCAGCTTCTCATTACTAGCTTTCACATTTCATTAGAACTTTCAAATATGTTATTGCATAAACAGAATTATTGCCCATAATATAAACTGACATACTGTAATGACCCTAAGTATTTGGACAGACAGGCATGAGCAAACATTGTAGACCCAGATCAGACTGCTCCTGAGCAGTCTGATCTGGGTCTACACCCGAGCAGTCTTATCTGGGTCTACACCCGAGCAGTCTTATCTAGGTCTATACTCCTGAGCAGTCTGATCTGGGTCTACACTGTTTGCTTTTCCATCTACATCTATTGGACACATTTCTGCATTGAAGACTTTTAAGGACAATCATGATAATAATTTTTGGTGTCTGAATTCATAGATATGGACTTTACAGTACATAGAATTATTGTCTACAGTTTTCATCATAAATATATTTCTTATTCTTGTATTTTTTTGTAAAGTATAAATGAAGTATTTTTTCCTTAATGTAAAGCGCCACCATTTTTCACTCTTACTACAGAATAACTACTTATTTCAATTTTAGTATATCATATAAATTATGACACCCAACACTTTCAGCTGCAGAACCTTTTACAGTGAAAATTTTCCACAAGTTAGATTTTATCAAAAATGTTTATCTCTCAAAAATACTGTAAAATTCCTAAATATTCAGCCACCAAAAAATGTTACCATAATTATCATTAATGCAGAAATGTGTGATGGAATGGCAAACGGTGTAGATCCTGATCAGACTGCTCCTGAAGGAGCCGTCTGATCTGGGTCTGCACTGTTTGCTCAGGCCTGTATGTTAGAATACTTAGGGTCATTCAGGTATTTCACAACTGGCTGCATTCAATTGTGTCAATTTGCTTGATCTAAATTTAGGTCTGTCCCTAATATTGTGTAGGTTATTTGAAGAAACTTATAACAGGGGATCAAATGTATAAACAAATTAAACTGTATAAGCTGTGATATGATGAGCCTGTCTATAGCACCTCTCGAAGCCTCTGTGGTGCAATGGATAAACTTCTCCCCTGTAAATTGGGGGCCATAGGCTTCTCCAGTCTTTTTGATGAGACTTCAAACCCAGGTACTGCCTTAAACATAGGTCGTGTCAATCACAGTTTAATACTTAAACAATATTCACTGATTCAAAATCCATATTGAAGTCATCCAAAATTTTATGGCACTAATTTTTAGCTCGCCTGTACGAAGTACAGAAGAGCTATCGTTGTCACTCTGGCGTCCGTGTTCGCGTGATTTTGCCTTATTTCTCAGGGTCTATAATACCTATTCTAGTCAAACTTCAGATATTCACTCATTGGAGCATAAAAATTGACCTTATTATTTTTCTAAGTCATGATGACCTACTTTTCATGGTCCAATGATTTTGCCTTATTTCTTAGACACTATAATACCTATTTGAGACAAACTTCAGATATTCGTTCAGTGCAGCACTAGGATTGATCTCATAATTTATCTAGATCATGGTGAACTACATTTCATGGTTCAGTGATTTTGACTTATTTCTCAGACACCATAATACCTATTTTAGTCAAACTTCAGATAATGGCTGAGTTGAGATGACAGTTGACCTCATAATTATACCCCCTGCAAACCTTGTTTGAGGGGAGTATACTGTTTTCACGTTGTCCTTCCGTCCATTCGTCCATCCTTCTGTCCGTCTTTCCATCCCTCCGTCCGCAACACACAACATTTGCTCCGATTTATTTCAAACTTTGTCCATGGATGCAGCATGTGAAAAGAAATGATACATATTTTTCAGTTTTTCGCGGATGGGTTTTAATGCTGAGTTATGCCCCTTTACAATTTTCGTAAAAAAAGTTTGTTATTGCAACTCCTCCTAGACCGCTTGACCGATTTTCTTGAAATTAAGTATGTGAACACATATTGGTATGAAGATGTGCATTAAGGTTTCCATTTTTGAATCTGACCCCTCTTTCCTGAGTTATGCCCCTTTTTGATATTTTTGGCACTAATTTAGGTTGTTTTTAGTCATTTTTGCTTTGATTTTATTCAAATTTGGTTCATAGATGTATCATACGAAAATTGTTTACACATGTTTTCAACTTTTTCCGGGAAGTGTTTTCCTGCTGAGTTATGCCCCTTTATATTTTTTGTAAAAAAAGTTTGAAATCGCTATTTCTCCTAGACCGCTTGACCGATTTTCTTGAAATTAAGTATGTGAATACGTATTGGTATGAAAATGTGCATTCAGGTTTTCATTTTTGAATCTGACCCCTCTTTCCTGAGTTATGCCCCTTTTTTTTCTTTTTTTTGTGTCCTAATTTTTTAGGAGTTTTTAGTCATTTTTGCTTTGATTTTATTCAAATTTGGTTCACAGATGCATCATAAGAAAATAGTTGACACATGTTTTCCATTTAACCCTTTTACATGAGTTATGCCCCTTTTTGATATTTTTAAGATATTATCAACCCTTTTTTACATGAGTTATGCCTACTTTTGATATTTTATGCTCTGTTTATATAGGATTTTTTTGTCATGTTGCTTGGATTTTATTCCTATTTTGGTGCATAGATACAGGAGAAGGCAACAGATGACAATTATTTTTCAGCTTCTTCCAGAAGAGTTTTCCAGCTTTGTTATGCCTCTTTATAATTTTTGAAAACAGAGTTTGTTTGCTGCTTTTTCTCCTAAACTGTTTCCCTGATATTTTTCAAATTACGTGTGTAAACATTTACTGGTATATAGAAGTGTATTGAGTTATGGCTTTGAAACTTCAGCATTTTTCTGAGTTATGTCCCTCTTCAGTTGTTGTTTTGCTCTAAATTTATATTTTTTTTATTTTGTCATTCTTGCTCTGATTTCTTTAAGATTTGGTCCAGGCTCCAGGGAGCCAGCGTAAGAAAAGAGTATACATGAATATTGTCAGTTTTGCCTACTAGAACTTAGGGATGAGCTGTATCTGTGTCTTTTTTTTTTTTAAAACATATAACTTGAATGCTGTGTATATAAAAAAGTCAGATGACAAAAGCAAACTAATTGCTAAATGCGGGGGGTTATTTAGTAAGCCATGCTTACTGCCACCTCTAGTTTTTATAGGTCATGGTGACCTACTTTTCATGGTCCAGTGATTTTTGCCTTATTTCTCAGGCACTATTAAACCAATTTGAGTGAAACTTCAGATATTGGCTTAGTGGAGCAGGACGATTGCCCGCATAAATTTTCTAGGTTGTTGTGACCTATAATTTTTGAGGTCATAATGACCTATTTTTAATGGCCCATTCAGACTTTAATTGGAGAAAGTTACAAAAATTCTCTAATAAATGAAATAGGTTTGACAAAGTACGAGTCAGGCGAGCTACGCTGTCCTGTGGCAGCTCTTGTTGTATAGAGGTTTCAGAAAACAAAACTGCTAGGCATTTCACAAGGTTGAAAATTAGGCTGTCAGAGGGATATGACTCTAGCAAAGTTGCTTCATCATTAAATTCTATGTATCCATCTATTCTGCACCAAACATTTTTTCATATAGTTTGAAATCATGATGGATAGCATTCCTAGACCTGTTTGTCACCTTTCACCAAATCAGTTCATCAAAATACATGACTGCTAAACATCAATTTGGTTAGGGCCACCTGAGAAACATTTCTGTTTAGTAAACAAAAGGGCTTCCGTTAACGGGCGTATGGCCGTATATTACGCCCAGGATTTGCTCCATTACGTCGAGAAATGGGACCTCTGGCGTTTGGCATAAGCCCGATAATTGTCACATACGGCCGTTTGATCTTGTCCCAACGTATGTAATATCGCCACTGCCTTTAAAATTCTAGCATGTGTCATAATTAATCGGATTAACGCAGGAGTCAGCAAGACGAAAAGACCGCCTACGGGCCAATAGAGATTGTCCGTTTGGAGCAATGAACCAGGTAACACACATGTCGGACCGCCTACCTGTCAAAAACGATTGTCAAAATAACGCCCACTCGTAGATTCAACCTCTTACGGCAGTCTGCAAAACAACTGATCAAATCACGACGACTGAGCTTTTGGCTGAAAGGTGTCCATCTTTTTTTACGATCGCGAGAATGTAACTGATCTGTATGTGTAAGACGTATGCCGACTTCAAAAGTTTGTGAATGTATCTATAACACAAGAATACCAAAGCATGTATTGACAAACTCTATCCGAAGTTTTTACGAACATAACATTCATATTAACGCTTGTCCTTACAACGGAAGGTCTTGTCATGATCCATACTGTCGTCAATGGAGTTTTTTTTTAGGAATACGAATTCGACTTCTTCCTCGAAAAGTGTTGATTCAAAGCGAAGATACACTGTTAATATTAATAGTCGCTATTTCCGACGCGTTATGGTCTACGTTCTGGTAATATACATTGTTTTGATTAATGGTTCTATTAAAATACAAATACTGAAACGTCCATTTCACCGATTTCCTAGTTGTATCGTCATGCAACCCAGTGCGAAAATAATGCCGTACAGTGTGCACAGAAATAGCTCATTCTGATCAGGGTCTACACGATTATATATTCGGTATAATACTAACTGTAGCATAGATATGCAATTACCTGCTCGTTTATGGGTCAAGCATGTTTTCTCTCTTTGATGTAAAGATCAAAGACGCCGCTGCGAGTATATACGCGTGCCGTATGCAGTGTCATTTTAATCGTGAGATGGCTAAAGGTACCTCAGTACACACACCGATAACTAACAATTGTATCTGCCAGTCCAACTAGGCAGTCAGACCGGTCTTTCTTATTCGCATCTAACATGAATAATAATATACATCGACCTAGCGACAACCGAGTTTTTCGGTGGAAGCGTGTCATTTATACGTTCCGTAAGTCAGCGTATTTCCGATGCGGCCCATTCGGCGGCAATGAAAGGGAATATTATGCAATAGCAGACAGTGCAACCACTGTAACTGAGGCGAGTCTTCAGTATTTAAAGTGCTCAGGCCTTGCGTATTGTTCACAAACAAACAGGAATGACTCTGATTAGACTGCGCCAATGCTCAGGCTTCCCTTCGTAGAACAAAAAGTTCACTACAGTATGGGAGAGAGAGAGAGGGATGTGTATGGGGTGGGGGGGGGGGGGGTGTAAAAATAACCATCCATAAGTCATTCCTAAAAACGTCAGACTTCCAAAAAATTCTCTCAATACGTCCAAATCTGACACCATGGAAGTCTGGACTTCCCAATTTTGAAAGTTAGTGGAAGCCCTGGACTTTACATTCCAACAGAAATATGTTTGCTGGTTTCAGAAAAGTTCTTTCATTACAAGTCTTTTTCAAGTCTATGACAGTTTTTATTTGGCACAGGAATGGATGGTGAAAACTGATAGACATAAAAAAAATTGTCTACCAGGAGATGACTTACACAGGAGATGACTTACATATAAGCGTTACGCTTACCGTCAGATCATGTATTGCTTCACTCTATTATTTATATGTATGTATAAAATCTTTGAATAAAATATTGTTTAAACCAAAAAAAATTGTACCCACAGAATGTTTCTGCTATGTTTGAACCATAACCACACTTCAGTTTCAGTTTAGACCCAAATTCCCTCCTGTGTGTAACACCGTGTGAGAAAATCTTAGCAGCATCCAATTTCAAAGAATTAAGGCATAAAGTTGTTTTTTTTTCCTTTAGAAAAATGGTTGTTTTGTTCAAATCGAAAAGAAGTCTACTACTTTTTCATGATCATTATGTATATGAAGTACATGGACCCTATCTTCAGTTGTTCTTTAGTTAGGGTAGGTACTTAAGTGTTACAGGGGTACAAACAGACAAAGCCGAACCAGAATGTCTCTTCAACTTCACTGAGGTTTAGGACTTAAAAACTATTTGTTCACCTACAATGAATTATAAAAAGAAAATAATAGGCCAGGATATTAATGATTGAGGATGTAATAACATGTAGTTACAAGGCCAGCTCTGCTTCCCTTTCACATTCCCTGTAACTGAATTATTTTTCAAGAAATTGTACATGTAATATTCATCTTACATGAAGACATTACATGGAGAAAGAGACACGTTTCTGGTACTGCCACCACAATTTTTGGCTAAACATCAACAACAACAAAAAAAAAAAAAAAAAAAAAAAAAAAACATACAATGTAAAAAGTTGGGAGTCCGAATATGTAACTGAATTCTACTTAGAATACAATAAATAAAAAAGAAATCCAGAGAAAAGTTTCAACAAAAAATATTAATTTTGCAAAATTTTTGTTTTAATTTTTAACGAATTGTTGACTAACAATGTTGTTGATTTTGAACAACAGGCACCAGGACTTTGAGGTTAGGTAGTGACTTGGTTTAAAAGTGCCTGTACACTTTCTCAAAATTTGAAGTTCATCTACATTAGACTTTTAGCTAACATAACTGTGTCAAAAGTTAACTTAGTTCACTTTTATTTTTCTATACAAATACATGTACTTACAACTTTATGTATATAGCTGTTAATCATTCATGCCAAGGGTCCCATACATGGGACCTAGGGAAACAGTGTAGACCCAGATCAAATGCCACAGAACAGGGTGGGTCTATACTGTAAGTATTAAATAATGATACTTCTGCCTTTTTCTTTTAATTGGTTAAAGCAGCCAGGACACCTGTAAAGGAACAAGTTGGCATGTGCGCCCAGCACACACTCAGATCAGCCTGTACATCTATTTGGTCTTACTGAGCATGACCCATATATGTGTGACAGGCATATAGGAAAATACATCTTTTTTAAATGTATACCAAGAGGTACATGTAGTTTTTTAGGACCTGCCTTATATGCAGTGTGCATGCAAGGCAATGTGGCCAGTGTGGTATGGATAGATCTTGGCACGAATTATTTTTAATACCCTTCGAGTAGGCACAACCCACCACCCCCACCCACAAGCCCCATCACCAAAGAAGGATATTCGAAATAAGGAGTGACAAGTTTTATATGTATTTTGTAGCATGGCAGGCCATTTCAGCTCTCTATAAATGAAAAATGACAAATCCACTTCCTGATAATTAATACCTCTTTTGTTTTTGACCTATAGGTCATATATCTGGCTATCAAACACTGCACTTAACATAAAATGGAAATGAAATTCAAACCCTTAAAACGCAAAGAATTGGAACTGACAGACATATACAAACAGTGTAGACCAGATAAGATTGTCCCTGAAATGCTAGGGTCAACACAATTTTGGAGTCTGGATTTTACTAAGACAGAAGAGCATAAAATACAAGTGAAGGGATGGAATAACTGCAACATCCCTCATGAACATTCCAAAGAGAAACTACAAGTATCATTCTTCGGGACAAACGGACTAAAACGCTAAGGCCGACACAATTTATGGTAAAATTTTGCAAAGTCTGCAAAGCATGAAATATAGGTCCAAAGTAAATTAATGCAACAGCACTCAAGAACATTCTAAGAAAAAAATTGATGCCAGGTTTGATGATTCTAGGTATCATAGTTTGTGAGAAGTGGACTTAAACACTAGCATCAACATAATTTTGAATAAAAAATTTACGAAGTCAGTTGAGCAAGAAAAATAAGTCAAAGTAAAAATAAGAGCAACAGCCCTTGAGAACATTCTCAGAAGAAGCTTTATGCCAGGTTTGACGAATATAGGTAACATAGTTTGCGAGAAATGGACTTAAAAGCTAGGGTCGACGTAATTGTTGGTGGACATCTTTAGGAAGTCAGCAGAGCATGAAATATAGGCCAAGGGTAAAAACAAGAGCAACAGTCCTACAGAACATTCTTAGAAGAAGCTTTATGCCAGGTTTGATGATTGCAGGTATCATAGTTTGCGAGAAATGGACTTAAACGCTAGGGTCGACGTAATTGTTGGTGGACAGTTTTAGGAAGTCAGCAGAGCATGAAATATAGGTCAAGGGTAAAAATAAGAGCAACAGTCCTACAGAACATTCTTAGAAGAAGCTTTATGCCAGGTTTGACAATTGTTGGTAACATAGTTTGTGAGAAATGGACTTAACACTAGGGTCAACGCTAGGGTCGACGTAATTGTTGCCGGACGGACGAACGAACAGCCGGACGGACGGATGGAAAAGTGAACTCCTATATCACACCTATCTAAAGCAGGTGCGACAAAAACCAGAACAGCTGATTTTTGGATCTTTTTATGGTTACTGTCAGAAAAGATTGGGCTTCCATGACCTAGTGGTTAAGAATGAAGACTCCTAATCACTACATGTAGATCTCTCACTGCTGTGAGTTGGAGCCTCACTTGGGTTATATATGAGAAACACTAGTTCTTATTAAGAATGGTCAATTGTTTTTTCTCTATGTACTCTGGTTTCTCTTGAAAGGCCATAAAACATACCCCCCACCTCCCAAAAAAAACCCCAAAGAAAACAATCTTTTACTATTTCACACAAATAACCTGGTGACAAACTTGTAGGTGTATTTGTTGTTAACGTTAGTGGTAACTCAAACAGTTGTCATCAAAATAGTTTTATTCATTTTATTTTTTTCTGTGGACTGCATCCTATATTTTGCAGAACAGAAATCATAGGTTGATCACTATGTGCCTGTAGTATTTTAGGGAATTGCATGATATTGGGCAAAAACTTACCAAACCTATGCATTTCATGGACATACAATGCTGAAAACAATGTTGATCATCATTAGGCTGTTTTGATAATGAGTCAATCTCACTTCAGCTTTAATGTCATTTCAAATGATTAAAACATTAATATGATGAAATTACCTGGCTAAAATGATCTCATACAGGTAAATCCAGCTATTACTCTTACTGACTTTACATGGAAAAACAGGTGCTTACATCCACTACCAGTAGCACTTCACTTAATAAGTGACAGTTGATAGCTGTCAACATCAATTCAACACTAATTAGGAATTTACATGTAAGGTTAACTGTAATTACAGGAACTAGACAAAATAAAATTGTTACAACATTTACATGGACTTGAAAATTTTGAAAAACACAACTTTTTCAAAGCCATGTAACTACTGTGGACACTTTTGGAATGTGTTACTTTATTTCCTTTCACCAACTGTATCTTGTAAAATTCACAAAAAGTGTGCAGATTCTTCACCCTGACATCTGAGACAAAAGGCAAGAAACCCCAAGCTATCTGGAGACTTAATAAATACCTGTTGTTCTATAGAGTAACCACACTGTTCCGAGACATCCATCACATATAAGATTGCCGCTCTTAGATGTGCCAATGCTGTTATTGCCTGCATCTCTATTGTATTACGATCTTCTAGTGAATGATCTAATATACCGGGGGTGTCAACAACCTATGGGATAAAAATTGATAAACATCCAAAATGTCATGAAAAAAAAATGCCTAACAGTGTACACCCAGATCAGATGGCTTCAAAGTTTGGAGCAGTCTGAATCTAATCTGGGTTTTCACTGTTGTCTTCACTGTTATCTGAGTAAATTGACTCATCCCTAGATAAGACATACTTTGACACTATTAAACCTTAATTCAAGTTAGAAGACAATTTAAATTAGTATAAGTGGTTATAATGCCTAAATACATAAGAACTGTGACATGTAGCTCCAGCTTTCTTCGGCTAGAGAAGAACTTTGGCATTTCTAAAGAATGCTTTAGCACAGCATTTATTCAGCTATAAAAACATACTTTTCTCTCTCTAGGATGACCCAAAATCTAAATGTCAAATGAAATTCTGCTATGGGATATGAGCTTCCCTTCTGAAACAATCCCAATAATCTAGATCCCTCTTATAAGACGGATCTCAACTTTTGGGCTGTTCCCAGTCTTTTAACCGAAGAAATATGATACCAGCATTAGTATCCCAGATAACTCAAATGAATTACATATACGTATTCAAACCTGCTTATGTGGTCAACTCTTTTAATGAGCAACCTTTCTTACGCAGCTACATTTGCAGGATCCTTTTAGCAAAAATATGCAGTGACTGAAATTTTATGAAAGGGTCCCCTGCTCTATGCATCCAATTTTAGAGTTCATCTTTGGTAATCACTTACGACTGGTTCAACAGTATTTAACTAGATGCTCAGTGCTGATTCTAAATTTAACTGAAATAAACTCTGCTATACTCCAACTATAAGGTTACAGCTATTTCTCTCTTTTTTTTTTGCATTTTAAGCAGACTAATCTTTAATACACGGCCGCTTATCTCCTTCAGCACATTACTGTGTTGTGTATAGGAAAATGTGCAGGAGATTTCCGGTGGTTCCGCAGGCGATTCGAAAATAAAGGTCACGAAAGGTAGGTGTCTCGGCTTAAAAGGGATATATTCTTTTCCAGCGTAAAACAAAAGAAAAGGAAAATGTCATGCAACCCTTCAATCATTTTTCTATGAATACGAGTCTTGATCGAAGCCAGATTCTCAGTTATACAATAGATTTCCATTTTTTCCCGGAGCGAGGTCATGGAGGTGGCCTTCAGCACCACCGATCTCCTGGATCACGAATTCCACAACAACTTTCATTATCTGGGCTGAAGGAAGGTAGCAAATTCTGTTTAGGCTCGTAACTGGTACTTATATGAGAGACCTTTAATATACAGGTGATAGATGAAAACATAAATACTCGGCGATTTCAGAAATGCAATTTTGAAATGTTTGCATGTCAACAAAACGGCCACCTCCATGACCTCGCTCCGGGAAACAAGAGTTGTCAGAAGACAACAAAGCGCGCCTTATGGGTGCCTGATTCTCACAGTCACAAAGACCTACAAATATATCAGGTCATCTGCAGTGTCAGACTGAGCCATTATCCCAGGTATATGATGAATACATACTAAATACACCTAAAATATGAAGCAAATCACTGAATGATAAAATTTATGTTAGAGTGACCTCAAATTCCCAAATATGATGTTAATCTATAAACAGCTTTGGAGACACAAGGCAAAATCACTGAACCATGAAATATAGGTCACAGTGATCTATAAATAATATGAGGTCATTCGGGATGTCAGACCGATCCACTATGCCAGATGTGATGTTAATCTATCAAACAGTGCTTGAAATATAAGACAAAATCACTGGACCATGAACAAAGGTCAAGGGCACAGGTGTCAGCATGGTAGCTCTGCAGCTGCTGCAATTATAGGGATATGCTATTTGACCAAGTATCAAGTATCTTCTGTCAAAGGTTTCATCAAAACTAAAAATTTTGCCTTAAAAACAGTTCCAAACGGCAAAGTCAGTCAACCGTAACATATAGGTCAAGGACAAACAATTGTGTCATGCAGCTGCTGCAGTCATATGGATGTATATATGTACCAAGTATGATGATTGTAGCTGCTGTAGTTTCTAAGATACAGAGTTGAACATGGAGCTAAACGCAATTGTTAACATTGGTTAACCTGATCACGGACGCCGAGGAGGACGCTGACGGTTACGCTGACGCTGACGCTAACGCATACTCGGACTACGACGCCGGGGGTATAGCATAAGCTCTCCTTTGCTTCGCAAAGGCGAGCTAAAAATGGAAATCTGTTGTATAACTGAGAATCTGGCTTCGATCAAGACTCGTATTCATAGAAAAACGATTGAAGGGTTGCATGACATTTTCCCTTTCTTTTGTTTTACGCTGGAAAAGAATATATCCCTTTTAAACCGAGACACCTACCTTTCGTGACCTTTATTTTCGAATCGCCTGCGGAACCACCGGAAATCTCCTGCACATTTTTCTGTACACAACACGGTGTTGTGCTGACGGAGATAAGCGGCCGTGTAATAAAAGAGGTACCTTGTAACTTTTCTTTTGTATTAATCTGATGCTATCGTAATATGATAGAATCTGACTTGTATGAAGGGAAAGCTGCATCTTTTGCTAATTAACTGTGTATGCCATTTTATTTATCTTGGATGAAAAAGAGCTTAACCAATGCATCGTCTTACCTGCCACCTGAGGTATTTATAGTCTGTGTGACCAACAAATAAAGACTTTGTAGTGAAGGCATAGGGTTGAACTTCTACATCTGCTCGAGTAATCTGAAATCCAGAAAAAACAATTTTACCTTAGTTATTTGGCTAAACAAGTGTGTTGTCCACCTCTAGAAAGACCCCAAAATTTTATGGCAAGAAAATGTTATTTCAGTTCTAACATTATACAGAAGAAAATGCAAGATTTTTGTGACATTTCTAACAGGACTTTTTGAGTCTGACATTGACTGAGTTATGTGTTTACAACAGATGTCATCAAATTGCAAAATTGCATGCAAATTTTCATTTGAAGCTGCTTCCCGTATGCTCAATTGGGAAAACCTTAATGTCATGTTAGAACTTTAGCCAGTGTTTCCGCACAGAATTCAGAAGCTGACTATCATCCTAGGTATCCATACATGTGATGTCTCCCGGATCATCCGGGAGTCTCCCGGAAATGGAGCCCATCTCCCGCGCTCCCGGAAAGTATTCAGAATCTCCCGGATGCTGAATTTTCGTGTCATATTTTTTTCTGAACCGTCCATTTTGCGGTAACTACTTACCCGGCGGCTGTCAAAAGGATTAACTGTCCGTGACCTAATTACCTAACAGGGTGCAATATATAGGACGTGTCATTCCAGGGGTATTCGCTGATCGGACGCAGCGAGGTGTTAAATTGGCTAGCGCACCAGTAAAGGTACCTGTTCTAACTGTAATAGCAGATAACTTTTACCGAGGGCAAATGACTTTTATTGCGTCACGGCTTTATGCATCGTTCATGGTTTATGTCATTGATTTGCACGAATGCAATAGATGCAAGTGCCGCCAATCGACAATGATTCCATATCGATTTTTTCAGTAAACATGTCAAATACGTAATGTACAGTCATTATAAATATCGATCATGCAAAATTTGCGCAGGCTGATCAGATCATACTTTCATGAAATCATCACAGGTGCCAGCATTTTTTTTTTTTTATTTAAGTCGGTTCGTTCACTTTAAGAATAGTTTCCCGCATTTTTCTATCCAGTTCCCCGCCGATTCAGACGCATCGTATGCGAAATGAGAACCAGTGTGAATTTATAAATAAAACATGGGAAATCCGCGATCCTCAGCATCTGACTGAGACACTCAGACAGAAATATGCCATTCTACAAGTTTACTGACCCAAATATGCAGCTATATTTGTTCTTAATCCAATATTCAACGAAAATAGACAGCTCTAATGACAGGTATGTTCATTGAAGTGTAGAATATAACTCGGTTTTGAGATAACAGATTTTGAGTTTTTAACAAGTATCAGCTTTCATCAAAATAACTGCAGCAAATTGGACCCATCATCCAAGATGCAATTTTGGAAGTTTATATTGAGGGTTAGGGAAAAGTCGGGAGGGGTGATGGTTTGAGAATGCCAGATCATCAGATTGTTTTTTTTTTTTTTTTTTTTTTTTTTTTGCAATTAAGCAATGGAATGGTCAGCACTAACACTATGAACAGTACTGTTGAATTACACTGTAAATTAAACTTAGGATGGTAGTGCTACTGCACTGAAATGGCATACTTTTGAGGTTATATTTGAAGTATTGGGTAACTCAAAAGTAAAGAAGTTAAACAAACTATACAACTGTACTTTAATTCATGTTTTATTTTAAAACAAGAGCCCCCCACCCCAACCCACCACACCCCAAACACCACCAAAAAAGAATGTGAAGTAGTGAAGTACTCAAAACAACGCGTCAAGCTGCCGTCAAAAAGTCTCCCTGATGGGGAACTCAATCTCCCTGAAATGAAATCCAGATCTCCCTCATGGTCCTCAAGAGTTCATCACATGTATGGGTATCCTTATCAAAAATTAAATTCATAATATGCAAATTTGTATTATTCTATATAGGTGGTATATAAGCTCCAAATCATCCATGTTATATTGTATGTACTTGAACATGCTGAGCATCTGCACAGACTATAGCTGAATAAAGCACCTGGGCTCAGTGGTTCAAAACTAACGACGTCGTTCGTTAACGTGGCGTTAAAATTTCAAACGTTAATATCACAAATATGCCAATATTTTTGTTGAAAAATGTGAGAAGCTTTTGCACTTCAAAAGCTTCTCACATTTTTGCAACCAAAAAATATCAGCATATTTGGTAATAAAAACGTAAAACACTTAACGAGTTGACCTCTGAACGAGCTCATTAGGCTAACAATGTTTCGAACAACTGGACCCAGAACATTTGCTGTAAAAACACTTTTTTCTGTTTCATTAAAACAACCCACCTTATTTATAAAACTTGATTTTCCAACATTAGGGAAGCCACATATGAGAAGAGTCCTGGTGTTGGGATCAATGGTCGGCAGGCGTGACAAATGTTGTCGGACCTGCTCTAGATACTCCAAACTCTGTTTCTGTCGTTTCATGATGGTACACATTCTGTAACAACATAAACATGGAAATAATGCCAATTTCCCTACCTGTGCTGTTGACTGTGCAAATCAAGACCATTTATGCAAAAGTGGCTGTTAACAGAGTCAATCAACAGCAGCATCAAACTGGTTGACAGTCAGAAAAATGAGTCTCATTAACCGCTACTGATACAGCGCTGTTGATAAACTTCTTGGTTAAAAGCCACTTTGCACATTACTGGATCAGCTAACAGCACTGGTTGGCAAACTGGTGTTACCACCGTGATAAGTATGGACAATGAGTGAGTAGTGTAAAATCTCTAAAGAACAGTACAGATCTTCATCCTTATACGTTGAGCTCTAAAAGGGCACTAAGATTATGTTCTGCAAAGTTAGCCATTCTGCAAGCAATTATTTGATTAATCACTCTGGGTTTCATGAATTAACTTTAGGTGTGTGGATACATTCCATGTTTTTCTGCCATATTTATAAAGGGAAACAACTTTTGTAGCTTCCTGTTTGCTTCCTTGTACATCTCCCTTCCAAAATGGGGTCAACTCTTAAAGGAAAGCATTTGCTCCCATAGGAGCAAATTCTTTTATTTAAGAATGGACCCCCAATATTCAAGGAGGCAGAAGTGAAAATGCCAGAGTTGCTTTCCCTGAAAGTGTTCCCATTGCTCTATAAAGATAAAGCTTATAACAGAATAGTCCTTTAATGTTTCATCAAACTGATGATAATGAAACAAGCCCCCCACCCCCACCTCACCCACCACTGAACGCACAGAAAAAGCACTTGTCAGCGAGGTGAAATCACACCCATTTTCATTGTTGCGATTTTCTTGCTTCGATAATTTGCCCAAGAAAATTTTCACCACACGAACCAGCATCAGACAAAATGTTCAGAACTGATTATATTTGGTCTAGCTGAATCACTTTCATCATTCAATGCAAATTCTTTTTAAAAAGAAAACAATTCCTGACCTAAAGCCTCAAAGCCACATATCTCCTTGTAAGAAGTTGTATATATTATATACAACTAAATTTAGAACAAAGCAGCTTTTGTTGTTGTTTCTCTTCAAATCTGCCAATCAAATTACAGAGAACTGGACCAAACTAACCTTCCAAGAGCAGCTTTCTTCAACTGTTTACATCTGTATAAACTGTCTGCATACTTCATCAATCTTACATAGTCTTTTGCTACACTGAAAACAAAAGAAGCAAATGTCTGAAATTAAGCGTTTTAGAGAACAAGCACAAATGTATCTACTTTCAGTGACAATTCTAAATATTACCGTAATTGAATTGTCCTAAAATTGGCACAATTTTTTTTTTACAATCCAGTAATGCGTCAAAAAGATGCAGTTCAAACAGCAAACAGGAGCAGTGTTACCTGGGTCTTCATTGTTTGCCAAAACTTATCTGTCCATATATTTAGAACTTTTACTGAGACTGAGTTGTGAGACTACAGACATGTTACCGGTAAGTCTCCCGAAAATGGCGAGAGACTCCCGAAAAAAGAGATTTTCTCACGCCTCACGAAATTCGGAAAAAAACTCCTGAAAAAATCAAATTCCTGATTTTTTGGTCAAACTTTTTGAAAAGCCATGCTTGAATTTTCTGAAATGCCGCGCTTGCAAAATCCAGCGGAAAATTCCAAGGTATACCAAATGTCGATCAATATCAATAGACGCTTGAACTGGCTTGTTATGGGACTTGCTTTGATTAGCTGAAAAGAGATATCCTTCAAATATCGGTCCAATGAAAATGTTCGTAACAAATCTTGCACAGTTTACTTTCGTTTTCAGAGTGTTTGACCACGGTGCAAACAATCACGCAATCCCTGCCATCCACTTGCCTTTTCAGAGCTTATACGAAAGATTCATGGCTTCTGTATCTTTTAAGATGCAGGAAAAAGAAAACAGTGGTAATAAATTCTCCAAAAATAAAGTACAAGCAATATTTTCTAAACTGTATATTATGACATTCGGACCTCTCATCCTAGATCCTTGATCCACGGACTCTATGTCACTAATGAATCTTGGTGCTGGTTGCTCTGTGGTTTAGGTTTCTCGCATGTAAATTTCTCACAGGTGTGTTTGAAATTTAAGATGTGGATGTCAGATCAAGGATTTGTACCGGGCCGAGAAATCGCTCTAGAGGATCTGCCTGTCTCCTCGCTAAGCTTGGGGTAGTGTGAAAACGTACTTTACTGCATATGTGAAAAGGAAATACTCAGACCAGACAGGAGTCTAAAGAAAGACAAAAAAATGTTGAACCCTTTTCTCAAAATTTTTCAGGGGGAGCATGCCCCGGACCCCCTAGCATGGCTTCCCACCTTTGGAGCTCGCTAGACTGACTCACACGCCCTGTCTCCCTCATTTTTATTTTCAAAACAACATGTCTGAGACTACCTGTCTTAAGGTGTATCGATACACTGCCAAAACACAAGCTTTTTGGAATAATATCTTGTGGGACAATAATATCATCACTAGAAATGGTATTACATGTACATATAAGTGTCAGAGCAGAAATTAACAAAGTAATTATTGTAGGAAACTTGACCTTGGCATATTTAACAATTCATAATAATGTTCATTCAGTTATGACTACTGCTAATCTGTCTGTATTTTGATAAATTCTAAAATATCCCAGCCGCTCCAAACCAGGTTAATATTCTTTCAACGCCAAGTTTATATGTAGATTCATTTGCCAGCACCTAATTTATTTTACAAGAAAATCTTAATCTTTGGTGCCATAATCTGGTCATTGACTTTGAATTACTTCCCTTGGTAATGTCGCAAAATGGATATTTAACTGAACTGTGCCTGTCGCATTAAAGCTTCATTGGGGCTCTGCCCAGCAGTCGAATCGGGGTGACAATGGCCCTGAACAAGTTAAATCAACCAGAATTCCATTTCTGAGCCAATTTCATGACAGTATGAATTTTCGTAAACTTCTTTACACTAAAATCTATTAAGAACTATCTTTGGCCAAGTTATATAATTTGGTCTTTTGGGGCAAAAATAAATATCTGATATAATTTCTATTAAGAACCATCGTTGGCCAAGTTATATAAATTGGTCTTTTGGGGCAAAAATAAATATCTGATATTGATGGGTTTAGCTTACTTGTCTACCAAGTGTCTTGCTGTGTTGATCTGTCCCAGTGCCAACTTAAAGTGGTCTTTGTCATACAAAACATTGATAAGGTCAGCATAGAATGGGTGGACATCCTAAAATAGAAAACAATGCATCAGAATCACACCTGATATTAAACTATGTTTGGAAGGCTGTTACGAAAAAAGAGAGTCATAGTTCCAAAACTACTTGGTCATCTTGGCTAAACAAATTTGTTTAGCCACAATGACCATGCCATTTGGGAACTAGGACTCTTTTTCATTTGGTAACAGCTCTTGTATATACATATATAGTTAACCAGGGGTGAAAATGAAGTATTTTGATGCACTTTGTGCCACTTACAAAATGTGTAACATGATAAACCCCACATCATAATTAAACATAGCCTCTCATTGACTGACTTCTAATTCTATGCTGCTGAAATGCTTGCTTTCAGTACAAAGTAGAAACACTTGGAAAGGTGAAAATGTAAAAAAGTGCATCAGAATAGGGAAAGCTGTATTGGACATTGTCCTCCGAGGAGGAACCCTGTCAATTTTATGGTCAGCCTTTCATTATCACCGTTCCATCTGCTATATATGAATGCTGATGCACCATTGAAAAGGCCATAAAACTGTATTTTATCCATCATCCACCTGACCTTTTAGGTTCTGATCACAGCCATGGCTAGTCAAACACACAATATATGCCGGACACTGAAGAATCATCAAGTCCAAACAGTTCTGGTTTTTCTACACCTAGCAGTCTAGTCAGTGCCTGCATTATTCAAACATCAAATAGGTATGCCAAACACTGAAGAACATTCAAGTTCAAACAGTTCTGCATTCTCTACAACTGCGTAGTCTGTTCAGTGCCTGCATTATTTAAACATCAAGTATGGCTTCTTAGAAATCTTCTGACATAAAAAGATTTTGCCAAGCAGCAAATATAACAGGCTGATCTGAATCTATGCTGTTTTATACATGCATTAGCTCCTGGGGCCGTATTCATAAAACGACTTAAGTGGTTGCTATATTGTTGCTAAGGCTAAATTTCATTGGAGGAGATTCCCTACAACTATGAAATTAGCTCTGGAGGATCAGTCTTACAAAGACTGTTCCTCCAGACCAAATTTCATAGTTTTAGGGAATCTCCTTTATAGATATTTAGCCTTAGCAACCGCATAGCAACGACTTAAGTGGCTTTATGAATACGGCCCCTGATCTTTTATGTATATTCTGATTAACAAATTACTGCTGAGTTTGAAAAGCAATATTAAACATGTTACATGGATATACTTTCAGGGAAAGCAACTCTACCATTTTTATTTTTGGCTACATTCTCAATGAGAGTCAACTCTTGAAAAAAAACTTGCTCCCAAAAGAGCAAATTCTTTCCTTTGAGAGTAGACCCAATTTTGGAAGGGAAGCAAACAGAAAGTAACAAAAAATGTTCCCCTTCATCTAAAAAGTAAAATGACAGAAACAAAAAGGTGTACCCATTCATCTCAACCTCAGACCTTGTATGAAATTACTTTTCATTCACAGTTTCTCACTGACAATATGAGCCCCGATACGAGAAAACCAACAATGTGGTATGTGCGCCCAGCACAGACTCAAATTAGCCTGGCGCCCAGTCTCAGAGTCTTCCCTGCCTGCATGGAGCTACCTTAGAGCCTTAGCTACCCTTTAAGCACAAAGCAAACACTCTGATCAGCCTGGGCACATGCCCAGGCTGATCTGAGTCTGCGCTGGGTGCACATGGCACTTTGTTGGTTTTGTCGTGTCGCGGCTCATATACGCAATTTTGACAGCCTCATTTAGGCAGTTCTAATGAGGGATCACATCTTTTATGAATGTTTAACAAGAATAAGGCCCCATTTTTTTTATTAAATAATCTTTCTTTTAAGAGCTGTTTTAAAGTGAATGGATTA
This sequence comes from Ctena decussata, assembly GCA_963989385.1. NCBI lineage: Eukaryota > Metazoa > Mollusca > Bivalvia > Lucinida > Lucinidae > Ctena > Ctena decussata. Next base: position 58,157,202 of record OZ022504.1, read on the forward strand.
AGTATCAGAAAAGGCATGAAAAGAAATACTGTATTATTCCTAATAAATGCCACCTGCCTCTTTTCCAAAACTAATGTTATATTGACTTGCTAACCTCTGTGTTTTCTATCAGTTTTACAAAGGAGAACAACATGAATTCCTATTTGCTTCACCGAAGGACGCAGCTCTTCAAATTTGTGTCCACTCTACAAGGACAAGACTTTGCTTAAAGAATAGCAAATTCTAAGAGCTGAACGCTTTTGAAAAGGAAGGCAAAAACAAGAGGACCAATGGTCCTGTAGCTCACCTGGCACTTGGTCCTGGTATATATTTTAATGCTTTTATACATGTATATAGCACCAGGGCAGGGGCAGATAACCCCCCTCCCTTGGGGATTAATGTTGAGTCCCAATTCTATACACCAAGCCACAAGGTCACTGGGCCTTTGTTTCTGGACAAAGATTTCTGAAGGGTTTTTATCATAAATGGGTGTGGCGGCCACCATGTTCATATGACCATGACCATCTGAACAAACTTTGATTCTTTTGACCCAGTATTAAAGCTCCATAATATATGAAACACAGTAATCATTTGTATAAACTATGATGGGCCTGAGTGCCCAATGCTACATACCGGTACCAAGTTTCAAGGTTATAGGCCTTTCGGTTCTCGAGAAAAAGACATTTGAAGAGTTTTTACCATATATGGGCATGGTGGCCATCTTGGTCAAGTGACCAAGACCATCTGAACAAACTATGGTTCCTTTATGCCGGTGAAGCTCCATATGAAATATGGCTTCAATTGACCCTAGTGGCCACTGAGAAGATGTTTGAAAATGTTGACGGGTGACAGAATCTCAATGACCTTGTACAAAAGTCAAAGAATGACCTTGACCTTTAACGACAAAATATCTTCATCTGGTCATTTAGTCAACCATATATACCAAATATTGCACCTTAGACTTAAATAGTTTCTGAAAAATCCACTGTTTAAGCATTTTCCCATATAAAAGCCTACATAATGTACCAAAGTTGACAGTGTTATAAATTAGGTCAAGGTCAACGCACGATCATTTGTAAAAACTATGATGGGCTTGAGTGCCCAAAGCTACATACCAAGTTTCAACGTCATACACCTTTTGGTTCTGGAGAAGAAGATTTTGAAGGGTTTTTACCATATACGGGCATGGCGGCCATCTTGGTCAAGACCCTGAGAACAAACTTTTATTCCCTGATCACACTTAGACTCCATATGAAATTTTGCTTCAATCAGACCAGTGGTTTCAGAGGAGTAGATGTTTTGAAAATCTTGATGACGGACAGACCGACAAAATGACCTTGACCTTTCAGTGACATAATATCTTCATCTGGTCATTTAGTTGACCATATATACCATGTATTGTACCTAAGACTTAAATAGTTTCTGAGAAATCCACTGGTTAAAAGTTTTCCCAAATAAAAGCCTAACATACCAAAGTTGACCATGTCGTCAACTAATTCAAGGTCAACACATGGTCATCATTTGTATAAACTATGATGGGCCAGCATGCCCGATGCTACATACCAAGTTTCAAGGTCATAGGCCTTTTGGTTCTAGAGAAGAAGATTTTTGAAGGGTTTTTACCATATATGGGCATGGTGGCCATCTTGGTCATGTGACCCAGACCCCGGGTATAAACTTTCGTTCCCCCATCCCAATGAGACTCCATATGAAATTTGGCTTCAATTGGCCTAGTGGTTTCAGAGGACAAGATGTTTGAAAATCTTGACGACGGATGGTCCGACGGAATGACCTTGACCTTTAGTGACATAATATCTTCATCTGGTCATTTAGTTGACCATGTATACAAAGTATTGTACCTTAGACTTAAATAGTTTCTGAGAAATCCACTGTTTAAGCGTTTTCCAATATAAAAGCCTAACGTACCAAAGTTGACCATGCCGTAAATTAGGTCAAGGTCAACGCAAGGTCATGATTTGTATAAACTTTGATGGGCCCGCATGCCCAATGCTACATACCAAGTTTCAAGGTCATAGACCTTCTGGTTCTGGAGAAGAAAATTTTTGAAGAGTTTTTACCATATATGGGCATGGCGGCCATCTTGGTCATGTGACCCAGACCCCGGGTATAAACTTTTGTTCCCCCATCCCACTGAGACTCCATATGAAATTTGGCTTCAATCGGCCCAGTGGTTTCAGAGGAGAAGTGATGGTCCGACGGAATGACCTTGACCTTTAGTGACATAATATCTTCATCTGGTCATTTAGTCGACCATGTATACCAAGTATTGTACCTTAGACTTAAATAGTTTCTGAGAAATCCACCGTTTAAGCGTTTTCCCATATAAAAGCCTAACGTACCAAAGTTGACCATGTCATTTAGTCGACCATGTATACAAAGTATTGTACCTTAGACTTAAATAGTTTCTGAGAAATCCACTGTTTAAGCGTTTTCCAATATAAAAGCCTAACGTACCAAAGTTGACCATGTCATAAATTAGGTCAAGGTCATCACAAGGTCATGATTTATATAAATTATGATGGGCCCGCATGCTCGATGCTACATACCAAGTTTCAAGGTCATAGGCCTTTTGGTTTATGGAGAAGAAGATTTTTGAAGGGTTTTTACCATACATGGGCATGGCGGCCATCTTGGTAATGTGACCTGGACCAAATATATAAACTTTCGTTCCCCAATCCTGTTAAGGCTCCATATGAAATTTGGCTTCAATCCACCCAGTGGTTTCTGAGAAGAAGATGTTTAAAATTGTGGACGCCGCCTCCGCCGACGGACCAAGTCTATACTATATGCCAGGGGCGGATCCAGGAATTTTGGACAGGGGGTTCAAATTAGCTTCAAAGGGGGTTCGATTTGTGAAGTTTGACCAATTTTTCCTGAATTTTCCCATGAAAATGAAATAATTTAGGCTGAAGAGGGGGTTCGTTTGAACCCCCCCGAACCCCCTCTGGATCCGCCACTGTATGCTCACCTTGACAGGTGAGCTAAAAAAGGAAAAAACATCTGAATGTATATATATTCATCTTAACATTACTTAATGCAAATATTTTGGCAGTGGCTGATTTACTATTCTATAGGCTCTAAACAACACCTCCCATTGCCCTATTTTGTAAAATGCAATGCCCAAGGGAGGTGGAGATCTTTAATAGGATTAACATGGTAACCTCAGAACTATAATAAATCCACCTTTTAATATCTGAATCTCTATTTAGAAGCAGTCACATCTGGGGAAACAGCTTCTATCAACTGAAATTTAATTACCTCTAATTTAGGGAAGTCTGAAATGATTTGTGTAAGCTTATCATGGAAAGTCTGCTGGGAAAACTTGATCTTTCTTGTGTAAAATTGTCGTATTCTTGAAATCTTGTAGTGCTTATGGACCACTGTTGGTGTTTTTCTCTGTGTCTTAGACAAAACTATGTCAATAAAGTCCTGAAATAAATAAATAGTAGAATCAGAGTCCCAGATAAAGTGAATATGCCCTATATATTTAGCAATTAATATTTTCTTCACAATATCATTTGCCAGTATATACTATTGACATTGATGGCTAATATCTTCTTGTAATACTGCAATTTTTGCTGCCGATCGAACTGATCGATACAGCTTACGGTCAGCAGGAAACTTCTGGGCCGGATTGTTCAAAGCATCGTTAGCCTAACGAGCTCCTTAAAGTGATTGTTTAGATCTCTTAAATGATTCTCTATTTCAAAAATAAATGTCAGTATGTCCTAATCTAATTTCTGCAGGTCATTTCTTCATCTGCTAAGGTAATTAAAATCATGTTTATTGCTCTTATCTTAAGCATCAGACAGCAGACATGTTTTCCATCACATCAGTCTAACAGTTTGAAACAGCTGGATAGCAAGCGTTTGTTAACCGTGACTTTTACACAGTGGAACCACTTTTAGAGGAGTTGACTGTGATTCCATATGGAAAGATTGCAATTATTTCTGAGCTTATAACGTCTTTGGATGTGACTGAGGAGGAAAACATTAAAAGGGCACCACTCAGAAGACGACTTAAAAGACAGACTTTTAAATGCAGATGATAGCTTGATATACTTAAGTGTCAGTTTGCTATTGTGCAAGTGCAGTTTTTGTAGGCCTGTGCACAGACTTCGGAAAAGCATGTGCTGCTCAGAATCTGAGATTATTGTGGGGTTTATCCATCATATACTGCATCACTCATAGCATGACAGAACGACTTTGATTTGTTGTGTTTAGACCAATTTGTTCTGTCACACTTTTATACCATAACGTCCATAAGCTCCTGAGTTTCTCTTCCTCCAAAGTTTGTATGTATAACCAACAGCTATTTATTACCATTATTCTCATTTTCATGCATTATTTAATGTATTCATTATTATCAATATTACTTATATTAAGTACTAGTACTATTTTAATGTGTTGTAAGCTGACCTGCTAATGCTAGATTTTATTTCCAGAATTACCATAAAATTCTAAGTATAGGGACAGAACAGTGCTTACCCAGATCAGACTGCTCCTAAAGAAAACGTCTGATCATGGTCTATACTGTTTTGAATCAGGTGTTGCAAAGGCACTTGTTCCCTGTCAACTTTTAACAGTGTGCGTTTCAATCAACAGACTTATCTGGCTTTGCATTGGAGCACTAGCTAAACTAATATATCCAGCTGCTCTGTAACTCATTTTACCTTGCTGCAGCTGCTAAGTGATTCCAACAGAAAATATTTGAGGTCATTCAACTTATAAATGGCAGACTCCTGGGGCAAGTGAAAATCATCAAATTACACACTAATTGAAATGGTTTTCACAAAAGATTCTCATCATATTTTTAACCTATGTTATAAAGGTTTAGAAAAAGATGTAAACAATCACTTTAAGAGTTCAACTCGTTAAGTGTTTTATGGCTTTATAACCAAATACACTGATATTTTTTGTTGAAAAATGTGAGAAGCTTTTGCATTGCACATTTTTTCAACAAAAAATGTTGGCGTATTTGACATATTAACATTTGAAATTTTAACGAAACGTTAACTAAGGATGTCCTTAGTTTTGAACAACTGGGCCCTGGATTCTGACTGAGCTATTGGGACGCCTATATATAAGAATGCCGGCTCTTTTGTCTTTGATGTCACCCCTTCTGGCATTATTGTAGGGCAACATGATATTTAAAAACATATCTAGGTACTCAGACATTTAATTTAGAAGGAAACAGACATTTCGAAATAATGTTACATACGAATAAAGACACTAGATACGAATGTCAAAACTTATCAGCGACATGTACGTCTGGATTTGCCTCAATACTAAGTATACCTTTGCAGTTGGCACAACTGTTATCTTCTTAAAATTGTAATACGCCATGATATTAAAATACTTGTTCCTTCGAATAGAAAAATACCAATATTTCACAACTGTTTACTTTTACACACGTGTTTTTGATGGATAGCTGTTATCATGACCGTCGCGTCTTAGCACGAGTGCTATGCCAACAGTCATAGACCCAACGAATTACCAGAAACCACCCCAAGCCTCCTCAAAAACATCCCAAACCAAATTTCGTAATTATGGCAATATACACTTATTTGATCCGACGGAATAAACCGCATGTAAAGGGAGGTAATTAAATATGCAAATTAGGTCTAAAATATGCAAATTCGCTTTATTCCGTAAGTATAGGCGGATCAAATAAGTGTATATTGCCGTAATTATGTATCAGATAAACAGTTGCAAACTGTTGTGAATGCTTTCAATGATTTAAAACTTCCAAACAAGGTAATATCTGTAAAATATAGAAATAAACAATCACAGTAATTATAGGAACCAAAGGTAAAAAGAGAGACTTATCTTGGTGTCGACAGAGAGACTCATCTTGGTGTCGACTAGAGAGACTTATCTTGGTGTCGACGACGGGTAAAAGACTGGTAAAAGATGATATTTATCTATTATACCTCTGCAGTACAACTATTTCTGAAAAGTAAAAAAACTTTCGCGTAGGACAACATGCCCCTGCATAGCATGTGTTCTTGGAGAAGCCAAAGTGAAATGGGTAGACTGTTTTGGTCCATCTGTTTGGGACATTAAATCTGCATAAAGTAAAATTGAAGTATGCTTTATTTCATTCGCAAACAGAATAAAACAAAAAAGCTGAAGCAGCAAACCGAAAAAAAAATCAGTGACAGCAGTCACTACAGTGAAGCAAATAAAAACCAACAAAAGCACAGTGGAGTCAAACTAAAGAAAAACAGCTGAAAAGAAAACTGAATCATTGAAAGAAAGTACATAAAAATGGTTAAATCTGCAAAAAGAACACTTACAAAGGTTCCTCCCATCGCCCGCACTAGCCTTCAAAACGCCTTGAAGTCAGTTGTAATCCTCATCCTGACCAAAAAAATTCTTTGCCGCAAGACTGTTGTAGCCTTGTGGCAACCTTGCGGCAAATTCTGTGCCGGAAAACTGTGCCGATCTTTGCCATTAAAAAGCACCTGTGCCGCTAGAGGTGACTTCGCCATTGCATAGCCAGAAAGTATCAAATATCAAAAATCTTGCAGATGCATTGCCAGAAACTTAAAATTTCTCTGTACCTTTACCAAAAACTCTGCCACAAACTTAGAATTTGGTTTGAAGTTAACCGCAACTTCGCCATAAACTTATACTATGATTATCAAAATGCCACAGCTTTGCTAGAAACTAGAACAAATTTAGTTTGACATAGCTGTAACTGATTTTAAAACAACCAAACTTTAATCTGCAAAAAAAGGACAAAACTAAAATGTAACTTCTTTAAACAGACACAATGAGTAACTTATACTGCCCTTGTTTCACTAACTGTTGAGCAGCGACGCGTGAAAACCAACAATGTGGTTGTGCGCCCAGCGCAGACTCAGATCAGCCTGGGCATCCGCCCTGTTTGAGCAGAGTCTTCCCTAAGCGTTTAAAGGGTAGCTAAGGGTCTAAGCTACCTTCATGCGGACAGCGAAGACTCTGATCAGACTGGGCGGATGCCCAGGCTGATCTGAGTCTGCGCTGGGCGCACAACCACATTGTTGGTTTTCTCGCGTCGCGGCTCAGTTTAAGAATGTCGGGTCGTTTTGTACTCTATCTTTAACTTAGAAATTCCTTGTTACTGTATTTGACTAAGAGTTTAAAGCTGTAGGCTATCTACGATGCCCCCAAAATTTATGAACATTTTAAACAAGAAATTCCGCGGAACGCTATGTCTCGCCTGAAATAGCGCCGTATTATAATGCATAGCTATTAGGGCTGTTCCATTTAAAGATGTGAATCCTCGGGGGAAGTCACCCCAAAATGTGAACTGCCTCTTATAGAAACAGAATTAGACATGTTATGTACCACCATAAGAACAGAATTTCTCCAAAATCCCACCACCAAGTGGTATTTATACATAGTTAACCAGAATGCAGTTTGCATCAGAAGTTAGACTCAGTCAGTTGTTCCCTTTGGCATACACAGCCGACGTGTATGTCACTATCTGGACACTTTGCGGACATTGAGGGTCGGGTCCTCGTGTAATGGACTGAGAGATACCAACTCAGTCTAAATTATAATGCCTCATGGTGACAAAGGGTGGTTCCTAGTACGGGTTTTCACACCACCTTTAACCAGTACTAAGTCGGTCTGACGACAACGCTTTACCCTTGGCAGACTTCTCATGTTTCCTTTGACCCCACCCTATAACCCCACCCCTAGCCTGATCCAGTTGCCAAAGCCGGGTCTCCGTATAAACTATTTCATCTGTGATCATTATGTCCAGTTTCTAAACCTCCAGGGCAAGTTATGGTACCAGACTTATGATTTTATTCCCATTTTGCTTCTGTTCCATGTAAATATGACTTGTTATACATTCTGACCCCTGGCCCGACACAGGAGCAACCCTACCATGAAGTCATAGATGTTGGTCTGGGTAAGTATCATACTACATTAAAACTTTGAAGCATAAAAGGTATCGAAGTTATGAGCTCAAAGAGAAACGCATATTCATATTGCATATTAAATAGTGTTACAGGTATAAGGCAAAATCACTCAACCATGAATAAAGGTCAAGGACACAGGAGTTTGCATGGATGCTTTGCTGCTGCTGCACTTGTAAGGATACACTATTTGACCAAGTATACCGACATAAAACTTGCAAACCTCAGACCAGAACACTAACAATAACATCATCCTAGATCTTGACCCCTGGCCCCACCCTGGGGCTCTACCTAGGAAGAAAAAGTCAATGCTCCAAGAAAGGTCATGACCAAATACAAAGCAGGTACCTTAAATGAGTTTGGAGCTACAAGCCTGAACAGAATCAGAATAAACTTTAACCAAAAACTTTAACACCAACATCATCCTAGGTATTGACCTCTAGCCCCACCCAGGGACCAGACCTAGGGACATGGTTGCATACAACTAAAATCAATGCTCTAGGGTAGGTTTACACTAAATATGAGCCATGTAACTTGATTTTTCTTTAAATATAAGCATCTAAAAATCTTTAACCAAAACCTTTATCATTTGTTAACATCAACATCATCCTAGATATTGGTTTAAACATATTTATTCAAGAAAATGACATGCATGTTACAAGATATAAATAGTTCGAAATTGAGGATCTGAACGGAAGCTTAGAGCTTATAAAGTCCATCTCCTCCAAAGCAAACAATATATGTACAATAATTTTTGCACCATGATAGTGACCTCTGGCCCCACCCTGGGCAAGACCCAGGGACATGGTTGCATAAAAGAAAAGCCAATGCTCTAGGGTAGGTCCATACCAAATGTGAAGCAGATATCTATAAGCATCTAAAAAAAACTTTAACCAAAATCTTTAACATTTGTGTGACGCGACCGCGGACTCAAACGGAAGACTTTCAACGGTCATAATTCTGTCAAAAATGCGTCGATCGCCACCAATCCTGGAAAATACCTCGGGGCACCCTAGAAGAAGCTTTATAATGAAAATTCAAAGAGTAACTACACTTCAGAAACTGACTGAATCAGATCCCAAACCTTATTCCCAACATCAAAGGGAAAGATTGACAAAGACATCCCAACAAACAATGAATTGCCAGTGATAAGCCGAGTCAACAGCTCTTTCCCAAATAGGTGGCAACTCAGCTATCTTTACTGAACTAAATAATTAAGACCAACAGAAGGGTTACAACAGATTAAGCAAATTATACGAAAAGCATTTAACAACTATTTCTACCTATTTTCAATTTTTATTATAGAAGTTTAGTGTTAAAATGAAAACACAATAAATTAAACAGCACCGAACATAAAACAAATGCAACCGCAACGAAAGTACCGCCTTGGGACGGTCAGTAATAACTACTGGGGGTTTAAACCGGTTTTACTGGGCCCAAACCTTCACCCTCACCCTCAGCCGCGGTGCACACAATTAGTTGGTAGTTCGGTTCGTATGGAGGTCCCCTAACTCATCGGAAAGTCATCACGGGCAACAATTAAAATCAAGAAAAGACTGTGATCAAGCAAGGATGAGGACTCGACAGCCAAAACGTGTTGAGAAACCTGGAGATCCCTGGGGTGTCAGCAACACCACTGGAACACTGGAGCAAAAGAAGACCAACAGTTGAACCCCGGTGGACCAAGAAACAGACAAACATCCGGCCCCAACCAACTAATATATAGCTTTATGTAGGGGCTATCATAGAGTCTGAACCCCGACCCACCGGCGTGCAATTAAAGAGGACAGCAAAGTTGTTAACCGTGATTGGGTTAACCACTAAGCATGCAGACTGTCGCATTACATCTATGTTGTGGCCAATGCGTTTAAATCGCATGATAATTTTCTTAAATTGATCAGGAAATTCTGGTTGCCCTACGATTTTGCGTAATTTATATACTAAGTCACCATAAAATTCAGGTTCCGATAGGCCTTGTTGCAAAAGTGACCTTAACCCTGTATTATATTTAGAAACCTATTCAAAGTGTCTAGGATAAAATTTAGGAAAAGCTTTCCGAAGTTTATGATACCGATACCCCTGCTGTTAAAGCTTGGCAGTTAGACCTTGAATATTTGAATATTGCAAAAATCTGTTAAAGCAAACAAAAGTTAATGACCTGCAAAGAGCCAAATTGCAAGGGGACGGAAAATGGATCGGCAGGTCTCAGCCTGTCAGGCGAGACAAAAGTCATTTGGATTTTTGAATTAGACCTATAATATGCCTATAATTTACTTTATACTTATTCATAGTTATAGATTTTTTCCACAATTATTTGGTACGTTATTCTAAGTTTTCATTTTTTACTTTACTATTTTTATTTATTTCGCTTACTGGTTATATCATTTATTTATTTTGGTTTTTAACACTTGTCTATATGTAGTTCCAAACTGGACAGCAGCAGGTGTGTTCAATTTTAGATGCATAGTTTGTTACTGATAAGACAAGGAATAAATCTCCAGGGGTTCATAGTCCATCCACTGTATGATGTAATATGACCAATCTCCGTATGGGAAAGTCAGCTTGGGTCATTACCACTAATTGATTTGTGCATATTGTGCTACCATTCACTTAGAAATTAGGATTTTTAGAGCAGCGACCTATATTTTGTCACTGTACACAGTGAATTTAAAAAGTAACTACACTTCAGGAACTGACTGAATCTGATCCCAAACCCTATCCCCAACACATCAAAGGGAATATGATCTGACCTCTTGTCCTTGGAATATTAAAATTGTGTTCTGATAAGCAATATTCTGATGAAACTTTTCAATGAGCTGATTGGTAAGTCTTATTTTTATTTGTATCATTTTTCAAATATGCTAAAATTTCATGATTGTAAGCTGCGGCTTTTAGTATTCATGCATATTTCAAGAGACTTGAAGAGAGCGTGTTAAATTTTACTAGTAACTGAGTGACAAACAGTTCATCTTCTATTTGCACTAACTACACCGATCCTCTAATGTCAGCAGCCTGAGTTGGGGCTCTGCACTGTTTACCCAGGCATGTCTTTCCCATATATTTAGAGTTGTCATATCTGGAGGACTGAGTAAAGGCTTTTTTTGTCTTGTCCTGGATGGCCGGTTTTGCGATTTTATAGTCCTTTCAACAGTAATTGAGTCATATCGAGGGAATGAAAGGATGATAATGAAATACTGTGTGCAGTGGAACCTTGTTTGTGATTAAAAGATTTCCCCCTTTAATGGGAATGTTCCGCACTGCGCATGCGCACACTCGGATTTTGCTCTCGGAGGTCAGAGGTCACGGATGCCACAAGCCGTATACGCAAAGCGTAACACACCAACATATCGACTTATATTTCCATTTTCAAACATTCCCTGACTTTTTTATCTTGCTAAAATGATGTGAATATCAATTATCTCTGAGTTGAATACAATTTTCAATCATATCAATGATTTTTAATCATAAAAATGCGCTTTAAAGCGACTGACCAGGTAAGCGGAGTGTACAAAAGTACACCATCTGTGTCCCCTTCTGGGGTTAAGGCGTAAATGGAAAAAGGAAAAAAAGCAAAAAAAAGCGTAATGATGACCTATCGGATTTTGCCAAACTTGACCTTTGACCTTTCTGCTCCTGTCCAACCGGAAACGCGGAACTCCGAACTCGCTTATCGAACCCAGACTGCTAGCTTTGCAGCTCATTGCTTTACCCACTTCTCTTGGGCCACTCGCTGTGAGTCAATTTAGCATAAGCATAGTTTTTCACTTGTGTCCTACCAGAAATTCTGGATATCAGGACATTTTTCTATGGCATGCCTCATTGCTGTTTATCATTGTTTAAACATTTAAGATATCCTATATATTGATATCTTGTATAAGATATCTGATATGCAATATTAGACATGTTATACAAAGATATACCTTAAATATCATATGAAATATCTCAATTTAGGAAGAAGATATCTTATTGTAAGACCTCAAATGTTTTTACAAGATATCTCATTTAGAATTTTAGATATTTTATATGAGATATGTCATTAGATATATACCAACAAATATCACGTATGCCTATGCAAAAAGTCATCAAATACCATTAAGAGGGAAAAAATATAAATGAGGGAAAATGAGAAAGAAAAAAAAACAATCTGTATTAATAAAACTTGCCACCCTAAAAATTACCAATTTATTTTACTTTAATCAAAATCATTTACTTATTTGATTATTCGTCATTCTCAGCAACTTTAAGTCTGGTTCCAGCAAAATCAGTAGGTTAAGTTTTTTTTTTTTTTGTCTTTTTTTTCGTTTTTCAAAAGAATGACTGAATCCTGAATCCAGGTTTAATTTAGATAGGCAGATGTAAGACTTATAAGTTCACATCAACTTAGAATATGCGCAATTTTGATCTAATTCATTATTGAGATGATAAACACAAAAAGTCGAAACAAACATAGCTGGCACATCTGAAATATATGTAAAATACATTTCTAAACATCATGTGTGAACTGCATCTGAAAAGTATAGAGCTTTACAGGACAAACGTATACTGTCAAGTGGACGTAGACGGGAAATGTAAGACTGTCCACTAACTGACTCAGCTGGCTCGACCTAACGTGATCTTTTTAGAAATTTTATTATAGTTAAATATCCAGGACTTTAACCATCCATGCATATGGCAATTTTCATTTTATCGAACAATCTGACTGTCTGAAATGTTTCTCTTTTTAGACTGTATTAGACAGGATAACGGTTTTCTCCGCTACTAAAGTGCAGGTGTACAACGGTATTTTAGCTTCAAAGCAAACCGTCTTGTCACAAACTTAACGGTACCTGTCAGCGGTATTATTAACACATAAATCACCAAACACGTGGCAATGCTCTTCAACATACAGTGAAATCAATAGAATAACAAGAAATATCTTTAAAAAAGATAATTGTCGAAGATGAAATTCGTTTTTAAAGAACAACTTTTTAGTCATGTCAGGACGGATCCACCGCTTCCTGGGTATTATTAGTACTTTTGTAAAGTAAATGTGTCTTGTTCAAGGACAAAACATGAATTCCCGAGTGAGGTTTATCGTGATCAGCCTTGGTCGAGTTCGATTACAACTATTGTCTGACGATAGTATGTCATGGAAGATAGTTTTCTTTCTTTCAGTTACAGAAGAGAGTAGGGTATGAGACTCCTATCTATCTTCATAAACTGCCTTATCAGTTTTCTTTGTTTCAGTTACAGAAGAGAGTAGGGTATGAGACTCCTATCTATCTCCATATACTGCCTCACGCCCTGGCTGACATTTTAGACTTTTGAAACTAAACTAAACAGAACTTTGAAAGCTATACTTAACAGTGAATAAACGGGTTGAATTTTGTGGTGGATTGCCAGAAATGTGAGCACCACAAAAAATTGCTTCGTGAAATTACCCCGTAAATCTTGCCTTAAATGATGGAAGAAGCGGGTCAACTCGGCCTGCTTTCTGTAAGCCTGGGGTCTTCACGGCTCCTGGGTCAACTCGGCCTCCATTCAACTCGTCCGGGTCAATTCGGCCTGCTGTCATTTGCATCCTCGCCCCAACCTACGAAGATGGGCTGCGCCAGGAATGAATGGCAACACAATAAACGAATATAGTTTGTTGGGTTGTTGATTTAATAAAAAGTCCTTCAAAATGGTGGACAAAACATGAATTAATATAAAGGGCAACCCAATAATCCCTCAACGGATAACCGCAACTGCAGCTAGACTATGGTAACGGGACGTTCCGGGCCTAAAATAATACAATGGCGCTGGGATAGCCGGACCAACCCAGACAAGTAACGGGTAGCTGAAACAAAAGCTTTAGTCAATCGTTAGTGGTTTTACAAAAACCCCAAAATAACCTTGTCATTCACAAGTAGCACGTGACTTTCCCGACATTGCTGTGTCTAAAAATATGAAAAGTACATATTAATCGTATTTTGTTCGTTGATGAGATTGTTTCAAACATTATTGTCGAAAAGTGTTCATTCAGAAACTCTTCTGAAATCGCTGAGTGTATAATTTCAACTGTACTACGGAAAGTGCGAACGGCAAAGACTCAGATCAGCCTGGCCATTCGCACAGTCTGATCGGAGCCTCCTCCATTCGCATGAACAATCTATTGAAATATCAGTACGCAAAAGCGAGGGATGCTTCTCATACCTTTCCGCAAGAATTTTTTCGCACCAAAGATTAAGTAACCATGAAAAAAATAATTCAAGGCATTCTTTAAAATGAAGCCTTGCATAATTATGTCATAAGAAATTTACACCCGACTCTTCAAATAATCACACCCAAAGTCAAGATTTATTGTAGATATCTAGATTAGGAAATCTGTTGGCGGTCAAATGTTTCAATCATATTTACTACCCGAAGAAAATAGATCTTGAATGAAAAATGTCAATTGAAAACATCAAAGAACCTGTAATCTTCAAACGATCAAAGGCATAAAGGTACAGCCTCTACTTCAAACTGCCCATTAAAATTTTGCATTAATTTAGTATTAAGACGTGCTATCATTTGTAGATTTTAGACCTGTAATAAGTAATAGTAATTCTGAGGTAATTTATTTCATTTTTACAAAACATACGTTGAGGAATCACTAGATTTGTCTGAGATACCACGACATGTGTTTTCATAGAGAGTGAATTAGCAGCTGTTTTGTGGAGAAATACTACTACTTCTACTGCTAATATTAATAAAGTTAATCAAAATTGATAATTGCCTCTTGAAACAACTAATCGACGTGGCTTGTTAGTATCAAAATAAAGAATATCCACAATGACGCCAGAGAAGACTCGGATTAGCACAACATCGGGATTACTTAATGTAAGGTAAAAAAAAACAAAAAAAAAAAAAAACTAATTCTAATTACTGGAGACCTTTGCTTTGCTATAAGCTTTATTCAGTGTTGACAACTTCTTTGCTGCCTTAGGTGATGAAACACTTCTTAAATGTGTTTCCTCTTTATGCAGAAATTGGCTGTTTAAGGATCAAATTCTTTCCTTTAAAATTTGACCCGGTGGCGAAATTGAAAAGGGAATAAAGTGTACTCAGTGACCTAAATAAATCAAATCTTCAGTTGTGTCTGGTCTTCGACTAGCAGAAGTGAACCATAAAACATAGACGGCTTCGTCGTCGGTCACATAACTCTTTCGGCAAGTTTTCTGGTTTAGCCGAATGCATTCGCGGTTTTGAATTCTTCCCAACCTTAATTCTTTTGAGAACACAAACATATTTCACTAGCTTCAGAAAGGGATGTAAAAATGAAAATGGCCGTGTTGCTTCCCGAAAAGTGTGCCCATTCACCTTAAGACAGGTCGTTCCCGATATCGACCAATACGGGACATACTTTGCATCCATTTCACTTCTAACGTTTGATCAAATACATATACAATATTACAAGATCAACTCTTAACCAAAACAAACTGGCCAAATAATGTGGATCCAGACAATACGGCTCTTCCCAAAAGGATTTGAAGTCTAGTTCTTTTGTTGTGTGCAAAGAACACTTACGGACCGTTCCAAGGCGGTTCTTCCGTTGTGGTTCTTCAATTTTACGTGTTCTTAGGTCCGCTCGTCTGTGGTCTTCTAGCAATATGGGCACCTGTAAAGCTGCCCACATTGCTCTCCTCTCTCTCTCTCTCTCTCTCTCTCTCTCTCTCTCTCTCTCTGTGTGTGTGTGTGTGTGTGATTTATAATAGAAAGTAGGTAAAACTAAATGTTACTGTTGTTTTTGATGACCGCCTGTTTGGGAAAGAGCTGTTCAAATGAAATCAAAAACTGTAAGTTAGTGTAAAGAAACCATAATAATAAGACAAAGCAACACTGGGCATAACATCACCTGAAACTGAACCTTAAAACAAATGGGGTGAGTAGGGAAGGTAAAGATCAGCCTGCGCCTCCGCGCAGTCTGATTGCTTAGATAATCTGATTCTGGGGAATAAAAGTGAGGATTCAGTTTGATCACTTTATACAGATGTGAACGCCGGGCTGCATACCGTGATGGCATGTCTGCATTTTCAGCCCAGGCCTATCATATTGCGACTATGTTGTCCATAGTCGAGGTCATCAGCTAATATGCATACAGTCATGCATCAAGAGGTTAATCTTTTACTGCTGGGTTGACAAAATTTTTCAGTCGTTGTCCGGGCCGGGTTTCGGAGCCGCGACTTTCTGCGCGATAGCTAGGCGCTCTAACAAATGGACTACGGCGTGACACACAAATCACTAGAAAACTGTGCAGTCCAAAAGTCTGTAACTGTGGTAACACACGTTGGTTGGTTGTTTTGAGTTTAACGGCCCTTTGAGACAGTATTTCAGTCTATATCGGGCCGTCTCCAAAAGAAAGGGAGAAAGACGAGATATGTGATAGCGAGAGAAAAAATGTCCAAACAGCCCCACCCGCACCTACTGCAAGCACAGTAGGCCCTACCCCCACCATTACCAAATCAGTGGGACGCCACGGAATCGGATAGTTATACCCAGCACCATCGCACCACCCAACCACCCCGGTAACACACGTGAGAGTCGTCAGGCTAACAGTAATTCCCTAGCTGTTGTGCACAAAACACAGGTTGGTCTGAGTAACCAATGCCCACATATGCCCTAACGCCCTTTTACGCGTCGGTAAAAGAGACGATGGGAAATTAGCGAGCTGCCCAGTCTGGGATTAGACTCTGCATTCGTACATAAATCCCGGGCTCGAGACGCGTTGGAAGCGGGTATCCTTTCAGTCATAAAAAAGCCTTTCATTATCTCCAACACATCGTCCTGATATGGCTGAAATTATGCTAAAAAGGGTGTAAAATCGTGATTCATCCACCATCGACATTAATTTATAGGTTTGATTTTCAACACATTAATCTAATAAAGGAAGAAGATCCGAATTTGTCAGCCAGTCAAAGCAGCTTACACATCTTTTCAAGCGCAGAAATTGATTGACACTTCCGGCTACTGATTACATCATCAATGGGCTGCCCGGTGTCTCTCTACCGTTATATTGTCACATGTACTCAATACAAAAGTCACAGGTCTTTGAGATGTTACAGTTATGTCTGTCACTGACCCGTTAAATCGTCTAGAGAAAGTAAACGTTGTAGACGCTAAGATTCCACGAAAATTTGAAAACTCCATATATGAGCCGCGACATGAGAATACCAACAAAGTGGCATGTGCGCCCAGCGCAGACTCAGTCTCTCCGGTGTGGTAAGAGTCTATGTTGAGCGCTTAAAGATTATCTTAGATTCTAAGATATCCTCATGCAGACAGTGGAGACTCTGATCAGACTGGACAGATGCCCAGGCTGAGCTGAGTATTTGCTGGACGGAGTGGGCGCGCATGCCACTTTGTTTGTTTTCTCGTGTCGCGGCTCATTATGTTGCTGGATGTTTCAAAACTGTTAAAATCTGATATATAAACTGTATTTTATCATTAGGGGTTGAGGTTCATCATTTTAAATGTGACAGGTTTAACTCTGTGAAGAAGTGTTTCCGCATAATTGGATGAAATTATACAAAAGAACAGAATAGATAGCATGGCGTAGGATGGTATAAGATTCCATTTATCTGAGTATGACAGGGTAGATAAGGGCAGATTTGAGAAAATGGGGGTAGGGAAGGGAAGTAAAATGAAATGTGTGGGGAGGGTCGGTGGGTGAGGTGTGATGGCATGGGGTGGGATAGATAGATAGATAGATAGATAGATAGATAGATAGATAGATAGATAGATCATGGAAGTATAAATTCCCTGGATAGAGATATATTCCCTGGATAGATAGATAAGATCAAAAGAGAGATCTAATAATTGGTAACAGTATATACCGGTGTTTCTGGGTACCCATTTTTTTCAGATCGTGCAAGGCACGATCATCGTGCGGATAGCCTCTTCAAGATGTCAGCTTTCATCGATTTCAAGAGTGCAACGTTGCCAAGTCACACAAATTAGTCTTTTGTGGACCGATTTCAACGAAATATTAGTAGTTATTTGTAGGTGCAATCTCATTTTAGATGATATAATTTGCACAAGGGGAATTTCATTATCCGGTCGGTCCCCTTATTTTCCTGCTTTTGTGTGAATTTCTGTAGCGTGAGGGTACCCCCATCGGACAGGGTACCCCCATCGGACACCTTTACGATCTGTTCTCGTTTAAAATGAGTAGCACCTCGTCCAATTTAATACCAATTTTTATAATGTTTTGTGGTCTTTTCCTCGACACTTTTGCGTGCCTTTCTCGTCTCGGGAGCGTTAACGTTATTTTCACAGACGGTATTTACCGGACAAGGGTACAAGTCAGAAACATTTCAGTGAATGGTTACACCATGATTTCGTCGTACCTAAATGCAGTTCAATAATCTAATCAACAACATTGGATGGAGATTTTAGTCACCTAACAAATAATATAAGGATTATATTCCAGTTCGTTCTAGTTTTAGAGAAATTAGAGAAAATGCACACTTGTTTGCCTCTCGACACTGGCTAAAATCTATAATATGAAATAGGTGTTACCTAAATGCGTGCAAAAGCAGATTTTTTTCTTTTACAAAGCTGAGGGCATATAATCTGCAGCCATTTAACTTCTAATTAGTTCAGGACCCGGTTGTATCAAAGTTTTCGTGGTTAGCGACTTATCGTTTAGTAATTGTGCGGGGTGGGGAGGCGGTTGAAAACACTGAAATTTTAGAGAACAAGAAAACATGCTAAAGTAATATTAACGAAATTAATAATAATCTTTATTTATAGTCGCTTATTTTTTATCAACAACTAACATAAGCTCTGTAGAGCTTTTATTGCGACTTATTAAGACTAGATCGATATACATTTATACAAGCTGAGCTGTGGATACGTGACTTGCTCAATGTCACAACGCAAGGGTCCTGGTGAGGATCGAACTCGGAACCCTTCAATCATGAGTCGGGCACACTACCAACCGCGCCACTGCTTTTAGGGAAGAGCAGAAATAAATAAATAAAAATTCTTGAAAGCAATTATATTCTGACCTGGAGACCTACGTTTCAAGTTGTTGTTTT
Source organism: Ctena decussata (assembly GCA_963989385.1). Taxonomy (NCBI): domain Eukaryota; kingdom Metazoa; phylum Mollusca; class Bivalvia; order Lucinida; family Lucinidae; genus Ctena; species Ctena decussata. The sequence continues at coordinate 58,176,153 of OZ022504.1, forward strand.
TTAATGGCACTGGTATGCAAACCGTCGAGGTTTCTCTTCCAGAGTATCCCTTTTTGATAGTTCTTTGCTAATAATCCCGATATCTCTGTTTTGCACATTGTCGTTGATTGTTGCAGTAAGTTCGACCTTTTGCTTCAAGCTGGTTTTCATCAAAATATCGGTAAAATGTTAAACAAATAGAGAAATAGTAACTTAATAAATAAATAGAAAACAAATAAAAACTATGACCGAATTTCATCACAACGTTCTCCATTCCTCGAAAAATCAAATCAAATTAGATCCAGTTGCTGGATAAAATAAGTTTGTTGGTTGGTTGTTTTGGGGTTGAGACAGTATTTCAGTCTATATCGAGCAGTTTCCCACAGGGAGAGAGAAAAATATGATATTAAGCAAGAGGGAAAAAATATCCAAATCCGCACCTACAAACAGAGTTGGCCCTTGCCCTACTCTTATCCAAATGTGTAGGACGCCCCGGCACTGAAACTCATCGCCCGACCGATGTGTCCTACACGGTCCCCAGAATGGGTGTGTCATCTTACAAAGAGTACATATCCTGCAGGAACACAACGGTAATTCAACGTTGTGTACCTGATGTGTAGGCTCCTAGAATGGAAGTGTCATGCAAAGAGATAATTATCCTGTAGGCACATAACGTTGATTCAACGTTGAGTGTCCGATGCATGGGATGTCATCTTTCAAAGGGTACATATCCAGCAGACACACAACGCTGATTCAATGTTGTAGGTCCGATTTGTAGGCTCCCAGAATCGGGACGTCATGTATACAAAGGGGTACCCTGCAGGCACACAAACGTTGAATCAGTGTTTAATCAACGTCGTTCAACGTCGATAGCCCGATGAATTAGAATTAGAATTAGAATATTTTTTATTTCCGTAATGGGCCCTAGCCAGGCATATAACATAGTACATATACAAACAATACAAATGATAATATAGGGCCACCTAACTAATACCTGCAAGCATTGTCCTAAGTATATATCCATATGGTGAAACATAGAAGATATCCAGTAAAGGGCAACCTTGCCTGTATGAGTGAGGCATACCCTTTATACTACTGCCACAACATAGTTTCCTTCACAATGGCATAAATGCTTGATGCCATATCTGTTATCACTGTAACATGAGATGGAATCCAAACACACAAATACATCAACGTCATACGATATCCACGGGATTGAACAGATTGTCAAATCGGGCCACAAGTTTTATGAAAAGTCCTTAGATGATGGTGCGTTGCGCGCGCTGTCTTATGACGTCATCATGTCGTGACATACTCCAAAACAATGGTCAATGCTGTGTTTGTAAACATACTTTGACGATGCCAACGAGAAAGTGAAGCAAGTTTTTAAAGCAAAATGTAGATGTATCGCTACCAAGCTTTGGATAATTTACAACTATAGATACTGGATGACATTTGAATGACTAAAGGTTCTTGCTCTGCATGGAAGTCATTGCACATCGAGGTATTTGGTTCTATTCACGAATTTCCGTGTCCTTCTTATTCTACATTGACAATGTTGTCTTTAGAATAGTCGCTTTTCCGAAATATCGAGGTCAATTCTAACGATGGCGGCCATCATATCCAATCGAATCCACGCACGAGATTAATGGCAGGTGATTTATGACGTAGTGTCCCCTATTGTTTGTTTATTTATCCTTTTGCTGATACACAGCTAAATCAGTTACCGTTTACTTATTTGGACTTCTAAGTTGGATTGACCGCCTTTAAAAATAGAACAAAAAGAAATATATGTTGAAGAAAACTTTTTTGGTCACTCTCTCAGAAGCGGGACTTCGTCAAGGAAGGGCATGTGATCGAGCATGGTTCTCGGCTCAGTGTTACCTTGCATTACAGAAACGGGACAAATACAATGTAAACAGCTTAAGGGCGCAGCCATATTTGTCCAAAAGTTTTAAGCTGGAAGGTGTTGGATTTGCTCTTTGTGGAAGTAGCTTTTTTTAATGATGCATGTTATCTATAGGCGTGCAGCAGCACGAACGCGCTTCGCGCGTCCGCGCGCGTGAGCTTCGCTCACGCGCGTTGCTTTTGCACGTATAAATAGTTCAATGTAAACAAACGTCATCATTCTGAGGGAGCACATATTTTTTTACCTTTCATGTCAAACTTAAAGTTCTGAATCGATTCTTGCCTATTTATCTTAAACAAGGGTATGTCTTTACAATGTTACATTAAATTTGTTTATGCATAATTAGTTTACATGTGTAGAAAAAAAAGGTGTCCGATGGGGGTACCCCTAACCAAGATTTTACGCCCGTTACCTGTGAAATAATGAATGCTCCCCGATTCCTCCGTATGACGTCATACTACAGCTTATGTTTACCGAATCAATATATGAGGTATATATTTTGCAAGTCACATAAAGTCGTTAGACTTTTGATGTAACAATTTGAAAATTCATTCGAAAAAGCAAATTTTAGGTGTCCGATGGTGGTACCCTTGCGCTATCTGAACCTCCATTGATGGAGAACAGCACATCATGTGCGTATAACAATCTTCTTGGTTAAAGTCTATATACATTTTTAAAACTTATCATTATTTAAACCGGTATTGGCGGTAAATTGATTTTTCATTCAAAATCTACATTTATACTCTCACTCAAAGTCTTCAATAAGACTGTCTAAAATGGATAACGGACAAACCAGACCAAAGACAACTCCCCAAGCAGGTTAAAGATCCCTTCTGTAGTTACATGGCTACAAGGAGGTCCATCCTGCAAAACTGGAGTGTACATCGTACACCTGCTCATAATCCTCGAGAGAGGGTGAAGCAGTATATGAAGAAAGAAAGACAAGTCGCCCCATTTTATAAGACAACTTGCCCCATAATTAATGAGATTAATGGATTTGACCAAATGCCCACAGCTATATGATATCGTTGGGCGGGGGAAAGAACTGATTAGATTTTGGTGACCTTTTCCCAGTCTTCAAGGTCACAGGTCAAGAGTGTTGAAAAATGCCTTGTCTGCACTCTATCTCCTGAAGGGGTGCTAACTCACACAGATATATATCAGTGGGAGATGGGGAAGAACTTATCAGACTTTTGTGACCTTGACCCCATTTTCAAGGTCACAGGAGGTCAAAGAATGTTGGAAATGGCTTGTCTACACCATATCTCCTGAAGGGATGGATGGATTTTTACCAACTCAGATATATCACTGGGGATGAAAAAGAGCTGATTAGATTTTGGTGACCTTGACCATATTGTTAAGGTCACAGGAGGTCAAAGAGTGTTGAAAAATGCCTTGTCTGCACTCTATCTCCTGAGTGGATGGATGGATTTTAATCAAACTTGCATGCCAGGCCACATAAGATTTATTCAGGAATTAAGATCATTTAACAAAGTAACATATACTATGTAAGAGCGATTTTTTAAATTAAAATTTAAAAATTAATCAACAAGTGAGGTACTTAAGAGCAAGCTTAAAGACATATGCGCCCTTTCCGCCATTTTGATGTATTTGCAAAAAATGAAAGTTACCCCAGAGTCAATATTTTATTACAACTGAGTAATGAAATGGCTAAAGTGTGTGGTTTGAATATTATTTTGGGCTCATTTTATAAGTTTGGGTTTAAAAATCGGCCATAAACTTAAGAAAAATAGTAATACTACGATTTTTGCAATTTTTGCATTTTTTATATTTATTCATCATGTGAGTAAGTTAAATGGCAACTTACTTACCAATATGATTTATTTCAATGCATATTATGCTTATTTGTTGTGTGCAAGCAAAATCCAAGTTATCTGGATGTGATACACTATCTTTTTAAGCTTTTTATATAAACGATTGCCACGTATTTAATGTGGGGGTAGGGGTAGAGTTTGTTCATTACAAAAGTAATAAGTACGGCGACCCCTACTTTTCTTTTAATTTTCTATTTGCTGAAAAGTTTGTCTTAGGAAAATAAAATGTTTGGTGAGACTCTCAATGTAGAGTGTTTCTGTAAGGTCCAAAATACAGCAGACAGGAAGATATTTTAAGGATTTTTTGGCCGGCGACTAAAATTGTCTTTGCAACATTTTGTTTCGTCTTGAAATGCAAGCTTTTGGGTGGTAGGAGTAACATTTCCTATATCATTATGACCAGACAACGTAATTATAACCTATTTAAAAGTCATCATTTAATTGATATTAACTGCCAGGCTTGTTTGGTGCTTTTTTCGGGAAAGCAGTCGAGGGTGGTATCTTTCCAGTTCAGATATTTCAAGATTTAATACGGTGACATATGGTTTTTAGTTCAAGATTGATGAGCCAATATATGATATAGAATACATACGAAATTTCATGCAGTTTTCAATGCAGGAAGTATTTGGTCGCATTTGCCTTTAAATGATATTTATATATATATCTATATGAGTTTAATTTAAGAAAAATAAAATTATCATAGTGAATTCGACTAGAACTTAACAGTGGGAACGCGTACCCATGGCGGAGTGATATTTTTATACAGATAGCAACGAAATAACGTTCGAAATTTCTCAGACTCAGATTCAATCGACGAACGTGTCGCAATTTCAGTGATGCTTTGTCGGCGAATCAAGCTACACAAAGCCGAAAATAAGATATTGTTTTATTCCTTACACCTTAATTTAATTCTCTATGCCTTTAAGAGCAGAGCTAAACACCGAGATATTCTGCAATCGAACGGTTTACGTGATCATGTAAAGACGACTCTTATCCGCCAACTTCAACAGCAATTTTCAAAATAAATCGACTTTCTCCCGTCGGTGGACATATGCCATGAAAAACCATGGTGTCTGCCCTTTCTCCATTATAAAAATTAAGTAATTCGGTGTTTGGGACAATTTCCTTTGCAAAATAATGTTTAGGTACCCTATTTCATTTTCTCAAATTAATGGCGGATTTTTTTCCTGATCGATAGACAGCAAAATAATCTGTAATAAATTTAAACATTACCGAAATGTTCTTGAATCCTGAAATCCGACACACGAAGAGGAACCAGGGCCTGACAAATCCACTGTCCGGCTGCCCGGGACAAGTTAAATTTTTTGCTGGGCAAGTAAAATATTTTTTTACTTGCCCAGAAAAAAGTATAGGATAAATAGGGAAAACCTAAGGATTTCAGCATTTTGTAGCAGTATCTGTGTACCGGACAAGTTGATCAAATTTTGATTTGTCAGCCCCTGGGAACACATCTAGTAATAAAACATACAACAATATTTTTTTTCTGTACTTTCTTCAGAATGATTGGGAAAAGAATTCTGATCAGTAACCTACACCATACTGTAAACAAATCGATCGATTTATGACAGTTGTGACGCAATTACAGAACTGCGTCAACTGTTTCAAACTTCGCATTTACTTGCTTATAAGTTATTAAGACCGGTACATTGTGGTCACAATCAGAGGGACTGCTAGAAAAAATAATTTTGCCATCCAATTAATCCTGCACGTGCCAATATTTCAAAGCCTCTCCTGCAACTCACACGATCACCCTACCCAACTTAAGGCCCCTCTACCCCCCCCCCCCCCCCTTCTTCCTCCACCCTTCCTCCATCCCAACCCCCACCCCTACACACACACACACGCACACATCTTTTAACCTTTCTTTTACATGAAAAACTAAGCAAAATATAATAGATGTTTAGCCATAACAAATACTTGCAAAACTTCATTGACTAAAATCCTTGATTAAAAAGTGCAGTGTAGACCTGGGTTAGACTGTAAGTATCAAAACAGCAGTCTAATCAGGGTCAGTACTATTTGATTTTCCCAGCAATTTCGACACACTGTCAGATGGTGAAAGTGGTAGGACAATTGCAGTAATGAAGATTTTGTTTCAACTTTAAGCTTAGAAAATAACTTGGCCATACATACTTATACACTCCTTTACACTCCATATAATTTCAGTATGGCCAAGTTATTTTCTAAGCATTTTTATAACATAGGTTTTGGCCCTCTGTTGGAACTACGTTAATGAGGAGTTCTAATGAGGGGTTACAACATATATATTTACTTGTTAGTTGTTTATCCCCTTTTTAAGAGTGTAAACAACTAACAAGAATTTATTGATTCTTCCTAAGAAGAAACCAGGGATTTAATAAAATACATATTTATTATGAAATGCCAGGTGTGTCAAATACTAGCTCATCAGGTGGGGGTGGGGGCTGTCAGCTCTGCAATGCCCTTGGTTCATAAATTAAAATGCCACAGTGTGTTTATATACTCAGTGATCTTTTGAGGAATTTGCTCTAACTGTTGCCAAAAATCTCATGGAAATCTATCAGTAGGGGCAAATCTCATGCAAAAATTATATAATTTATAATGAATGGTACCTTAACTTTTCATTGAGAATGGAGAATTTCTCAAAATTTTAGCTCAATGTGATGTGTTCTCTAATATGATTCTGAGTCACACTCACAAAAAACAAAACAAATAAAAAGCACAGCTCTCCAGCAAACCAGAAAACTTGATTAAATATGTGGCAAAGGCTCAGGACTTGGTAATCTATTCTCTAAGTTGAATAATGGTAAGATATAAACATGATTAAACAAGAAAAATAATAGGCCAATATCTAGTGAGCCAAAGTGGAGTTATTCTTTATCATTTCTCTTCAAGTAAAATGTACAGTATGTTGTGGTGTCTCATCACAGTTGCTTTTGATCAAAATTAAAATTTAACACAATTTTCAAATGAACAAATTAGTACTATATAGGTATTCTAAATGTATAAAGCTCTGATCAAATTATTATATTCACATGCAGTCTGACATTGCCCTTCAGTGTTTTCCCTATAAGTATAAATAAATAAATAGCCAAAATAAATTATAACATATGTACATAATAAGAAAAAAAATTCTGGAGACAGTTCCACAAGTGATGGTTTTATGATAATGATTATGCAAAGACTCAGCTGGAGCATGATAGCAATTCTGGGAATTCTGTCTTATTCAGCCATAAAAACATTTGTTGTGATCCATTAATAGAACCATCTATGCTCTTGCTGAAGTGCTTCTAATGAGAGGGCACAACAGGTGTTAATATGAAGCCCATTGATGCTGGTGTAACAATTATTGTGGAACTGTGTAATTGTTTTCATTCTAACATAGTCTTGACTTGTAGAAGGACAAACAGCATTATGCAACATTCCACATAAAGTGCAGGGTTCATCAGTTAGCAGGGCATGCCCCATTCATTATTTTGTGCACTTATAATGATATAAAAAAGCTTGCTAGCATAATAAAGTCCTAAATATTTGGCCAATAAAATCCTCTGTGAAAATGCTTTTTAATAGGTTGGTGTGTGTGTGTGTGTTTGGGGGGTGGGGATAGACAGGAAGGGGCTACCTCTCATTCAACTGCACTAAACTGCATCCCTTTACAGTCATGACTCATCATTTAATGTCTGTCATCAAGCTTTTCTCTCTAGTAACTTAATAACTGATTAGTAATTACAAGTTTCTTCGCTTTGGTCAGAAGCTGCAAACATTTAAGATGGATTAAATTAATCAGGAAATATAAAAAAAAATTATTTTTCAGTTTATGGTATCATTTCTATTAATATAACTTCAATATGAGCCTTTTAATTTTCTTTATGAGATTTAAGTTAAAACATAACTTTTGGCATTTAATTCTATAGAATATGTATTTCTTCATGCCCCTTTCCCCTCCTCCCATCTCAGGCACAGGCCAATCATAAAAAGTATTTTGTTGCAGTTGCCAATAACTAGGATTTTTGGAGAGTACTTAGGTAGGTAGGCTTTCTTTTTAATCCCAGCAAACTATGAAAACAACAAAAACAAATAATAGTTCTACAAAAAATGTCACACACAGTTACAGTAATTACCCATAATACTAAGATAACAGCATCCTACATTTTGAACATATCTATATCACCCACAAATGGAGTACCCAAAATGTGCAGGTATTAAGGAAAAATTGCTGACCCAGATCAGACTGCTCCTGGGTCTACACTGCTTGCTCAGACCTGTTTGTCTTACTATGCAGGATGATCACGGTAAATGTGCCGTTAAATAAAAAAATAGATCTAGGCGCGTTATCTTGGGGGAAGTTGTCTGGGGGAGTTTTCTTAAAATCTGGCGCGAGTTGTCACCTGAAGAAGGGGCGACATGTCTCGTGGCTTTTTCGTTTGTCAAACTTTGTGGTTGACCAGTGTGTTTGTTTTGCTTTCTCTCGTTCTCGGCGTGTAGCCTAAATTCAGAAGCCCAAAAAATCGCAGGCAGACAGACTAACGCAAAATCTTAATAAATTCACAGTATGCTAAATGATTACAAGCTTAACTATACCATAAATGAAGAAACAGTTGGTCTCCTCAAGTCGATCCAGCTGAAAAAATGTCTGTGTGTTGACGAACGCACGTGCTATGTATACGTAAAAATGACCAACTTCATTATCGATTTTCAAACTAAATAGACTTTCTCCCAAAGATATACCACGCTAAAAGACGGTCGAATGTATGAACTACGGTTCAGTTATAATGGCATCTAATTTGGTTTTTGGGACAATTTTCTTTGCAAAATAACTTTGGGGTACTGTCGTAGGGTTTTACTTTTCTGAAAAACGGTTGTCAAACTGTGATCGTTGTTTTGGGTGTGCAAACTGCATTGAGGTACCGATATGCGTCTGATTTCAATAACAAAACATCAAATTTCATTCTGATCTGGTCCGTTGGAAAATTATGACTGCATATCTTATCAAACGAGCATTATTTTGGGACTGTTTCTGTTCAAAATTTCCCGCCATTTTTTTCCGGCGAAAAAAAGAGATTATTTCTTTGTGCGTAGACGACCGCTCAGAAAATGAATTACTCAAATGTGATGAGTCTGCGTTCCAACTGTAAGGTGTTTTCGGAATGAGCTAGGCTGCTAGAAGTAAAATCTAACACCCACACCCATTTTCACTGATTCGAAAGATTTGATCTTAATACCCATGGATAGCCCATAAAGCCTAAATGACTTATTTCCAATGGGGTCCATATCTCCACGTAGCGCAGTCGGTAGGGCGCCTGACTTGTAAGCCAGCGGTCCTGGGTTCGATACCCGGTCCGACCACTTACTTTCATTTTCTCTTCCGCTGACTCAAGAAGGGCAGTTGTCAGTTACTGGTGAAAGTAAGTGCACTTAGTACTGGTAAAACTGCTTAGGAGGTCTAAGTCTGCCCAGGAATAGTGTGGTTAGGTTAACTGACCGTCCCGACATGACCATAGCTGTTTACCATGGACGTTAAACAACAACACAACAACAACATAATCAAACTTGCACAGATATATCATTGGGAGATGGAAAAGAACTGATTAGATTTTGGTGATCTTGACCCCATTTTCAAGGTCACAGGATGACAAAAAGTGTTGAAATATCCTTGTCTGCACTCTATCTCCTGAATGGATGGGTTGTTTTTAACCAAACTCACACAGATATATCATTGGGAGATGGAAAAGAAGTGATTAGATTTTGGTGATCTTGACCCCATTTTCAAGGTCACAGGAGGCCAAAGAGTTGAAAAATGCCTTGTCAGTGTCTGCACCCTATCTCCTGAATGGATGGATGGATTTTAATCAAACTTGCACAGATATATCATTGGGAGATGGAAAAGAACTGATTAGATTTTGATAACCGTATCCAGTGTTCCTTTTCAGGCCATTCTGGGACCGAATTTTGGCCCCATTCCCAAGGGCAAAACACCACTTTTTTCCCCAGTTGGCTCGAAAAAAATCCCAATTAGAAGCGGAAGGAAAAAATGTCTGATTTTATGACAATCACGAAAATATATGACAATGCAATTTTCACCATTCGCGCAGTGAAAAATATGGCCGGATAATGTTTGATATGTGTAATTACTAATTTTCAAGACTTCAAGTCAATCAAGCACTCATTATTTTGGTCTGGCTCCTCTATTTTGCACAGGCTTCAGACCAAATTTTAAACTTGTCCTTTTGGTAACAGAACTGACCTTTGAAAAACAACAAGGACAAGCAAGAACAAGAACAACAACAAAAAATACTGGTGACATATGTATAGGGCATTTGCTGTCATTTTCCTTAATAATATATTTATTTCTCCAGAATAAATAGAGGATCTTGCATGAGTGCTCATGTATTATTGAATTTATTGAACGAGTTGGGGGGAAAAGATAAGATGCGAGGCTATGCCGAGCATCTTATCGTTTTTCCCTAACGAGTTTAATTAATTCAGTAATACAGGAGCATGAATGCAAGATTCTATTTATCTTATAACACTAAAATCGCATTTGATTGGCAAATTTTGCATTAAAACGTGACGATTTCGCCATTAAAAAAACGCGACTTTTTGTGGACGTCAGCGCAGAACGTTACGGGTAATTTGCATATTTAATCCACTAGTTGATTATCATTTTTAATGCATGGCTTTGCTACACTCTCAGATGCGACATCATATAATAAATAGCATTTCTAGATTTTATCTTGTATAACTTATTCTTAATTTTGTAAAAAATATATATTGAAAAAAAAAAGCACTTATTTTAGTCAGCTTTTGTCTATTTTTTTATACGGGAGTAAATCAGTTGAAGTATACATATAGATGTGTATTAATTTATTCATTGGATATGATTTAACTGGTCCTTGAATACAGTCTCTGGAAGCAGCTACAAGAAGGAAATTAACGACACATTTCTCCAAGCAGTGGAGAATTGTGGGCTCGACCAAATCGTCGACTTCCCAACAAGAGACAAAAACTTGCTGGATATTTTCCTCACCAACAGACCCTCTCTCATCCAAGCTTGCAAATCACTACCTGGCATTAGTGACCATGAGATTGTTTATATAGACTCGGAAGTCAGTGTCAAGTACCAGCGTCCAATTAGAAGGAAGATATGGTTATGGTCAAAAGCAGATCTCCCCAGTATGAAGACATTTTCAGATGAATTTACAAACAAGCACTCTATCAAGACAGATGTTGACATCATGTGGACTGAGTTTAGTAGCAAATGCACACAGCTCATGGCTGATCACATTCCATCTAAATTCTCTTCAGCCCGCTACAGCCAGCCCTGGATCAACCGAGACCTGAAGAGGCTATCACACAGAAAGAAAAGAGCCTATAAGAAAGCCAGGATCTCAAGAAAGGATTCCGACTGGGACAGATATAAGCAGTTGAAGAAAGAAAGCCAAAGGGAATGCAGGAAAGCCTACTCTGCCCATGTCAATGGCTTAGTGAGTGATGATCAAACAGGAAACCCCAAGAAACTCTACAGCTTTGTCAAGAGTAAAAAATGCGATGCCAGCGGGGTAGCTCCATTACAGTCAAATAGAATCAACCACAGTGATAGCGTCAAGAAGTCAAATATTCTTAATGATCAGTTCACTTCCGTTTTCACTGTTGAGGATACAACAACCCTTCCGAAGATGAGCTCTGCCAACCACCCAAGCGTAAGGCCAATCGTGGTAAACAGAAAAGGTGTCCTTAAACTTCTGAATGACATCAACCCATTTAAAGCCACAGGACCTGACGCCATACCAGAAAGACTACTGAAGTCCCTAAGTGATGAAGTGGCAGATATACTCACAATGATTTTTCAAGCATCTGTCGACCAGGGAAAAATACCACAAGACTGGAAGAAAGCGTTTATCTCTCCAATATTCAAGAAGGGCGACAGACATTAACCAGCTAATTACAGGCCTGTATCTTTAACATCAATATGCTGCAAGATACTTGAACACATTGTGCATAGCCATATGATTACACACCTTGACAGTCATCAGATGCTCAATGATGCACAGCATGGTTTTAGGAAACGTCGTTCCTGCGAATCACAGCTTATCCTGACAGTACAAGACCTGGCTAAGGGCCTCAATGATGGCGAGCAGATCGACGCCGTGCTGCTAGACTTCAGCAAGGTGTTTGATAAAGTTCCACACAAGCGACTGCTGGAGAAGCTACATCATTATGGTGTGAGAGACAGTCTAAACCAGTGGATTGCTGACTTTCTGGCCGACAGACAACAAGAAGTGGTCCTTGAAGGTACCCATTCCAGTGCAACAAACGTCACATCAGGCGTCCCACAGGGAACTGTCCTCGGGCCTCTGCTATTCCTCATTTACATAAATGACATGCCGGAAAAGATCTCATCCACCACCAGACTGTTTGCAGATGACTCACTTGTCTACAGAATCATAAGGTCAAAGGAAGATCAGGCCCTTCTTCAAGAAGACCTAGACAAACTACAAGAATGGGAGCATGATTGGCTGATGCAGTTTAATCCAGACAAATGTGAGGTCATACGGATAACAAACAGAAGAAATCCCCTTACGCATGAATATTACATCCATGGAACAAAGCTGCAGATAGTTAAGAATGCAAAATACCTTGGGCTGACTATTAGCTCCAACCTATCATGGAACACACATGTGGACATTACAGCCAAGAAGGCAACTGCAAGCCTCAACTTCCTAAAGAGGAACCTCCACAGCTGTCCAGCAACAGTGAAGGATAGATGCTATAAGTCACTGGTACGGCCAATCATGGAATATGCTTCTTGTGTATGGGACCCGCACACTCAACGCAATATAACTAGAGATGGTCCTGCGAAGAGCGGCGCGGTTTGTGAAGGGTGACTACAGCAGAACCAGCAGCATTACAGCCATGCTAGCAGATCTCCAGTGGAATACCCTCCAACAACGGAGAATGCAGAGCAAGACTGTAATGTTATACAGAGTGGTACATGAACTGGTTTCTATCCCCGTCACACCATTCCTGGTACCAACAAGAGCTTCCAGAGGTCATAACATGAAATTTGCCATCCCACGGTCGACAGTGAATGCTCATCTCTACTCGTTCTTCCCAAGTGCCATCCGTATCTGGAACCAGCTGCCTTCCCCAACAGTCTCAGCACACAGCTTAGAGACCTTCAAGGATCAGCTACCATCCAACATCATGTACATGTAGATCAGCACCCAAATTTTAACCTGTATATAAACTGTTTTTAAACTGCACTGTCAATCAATCTCGGACGACACATGTACATAGTCACACAGTTCGATAATACCCGGTTATCCGAGGGAAGAGCTATATTGGGAAGAAGAAGAAGAAGATTTTTTCCCAATTTTGTGTTTTTCACACGGAAATTTCCCCAATGCTAAGGGCCCCGTCCCCATTTCCAAAAAGGTGAAAAGGAACACTGGTATTTCCTGAAGGGATTGATGGATTATGACCAAACATAGAAGTGTATAATTAGGAGGGTCAAAATAGCTACTAAGTTTTGGTGACCTTGTCCCTATCTTCAAGGACACAGGAGGCCTTAACTTTGCAACATTTAGGGAAAATGATACTGCTAGGAAAGGGCAGGTGTGGGGACATCCGTTTTTGTCTAAAAACATTTCTAGTTGTCTGTTGCCTTTTGGGGCCTATTTTTTTTTTTTTTTTTTTTTTTTTTTTGGCGGGGGGGGGGGGGGGGGGTTATGTGTTTTTTTAGCTCCCCTGTACAAAAGTACAGAGAGCTATTGTTGTCACCCTTGCATCGGCATGGGTGTTGGCGTCACACTTTAAAGTTTTACGACAAAGCTTTTTATACGCCCATTTTGAAAAAACGGACATATTATGTCGTGGCGCTGTCTGTCCGTCCGTCCGTCCGTCAACATTCTTGTACACGCCATAACTCAGTAACCATTCGGGATATCTTCATGAAATTTGGTAGGCATATGTATCAGGGTGGGGGAACGTGTTGCGTACAAGAATGGTTGCTCCCCCTTTCTTACTTTTGAAGTTATGCCCCTTTGATTAATTTTTTCCCTGTAAGTCTTGCACGCGCCATAACTAGATAACCATTTGGGATATCTTTATAAAACTTCATAGCAATGTGAATGAAGCCCTAACGATGTGTCGCGTACAAAAATGGCTGCTTTCCCTTTCTTCGTTTAGAGTTAATCCCTTTCATTAGTTCTAAAAGGCTAGTTTTCGTGTTTTCTTGTACAATATATTGTCAAGGGAAAAAACTAGAACTAAAAATGGTGTAATTTGTGTATGTAGGTTATCTCCCTTGTCCAACTTTACCTTGGAATACTAACAGTGTATCATGTGTTAAATATTTAGATGATGTTGCAGTCATTATCCCCCCGTGGGGGGTATACTGGTTTACATCTGTCTGTCCGTCCATCTGTCCATCCTTCCATCTGTCCTTCCGTCCCCATTTGATCAAATTTTTCATCAAAGATTTCTTCACAACCATACAAGCTAGACTGGTCATATTTGGCATACAGGTTGATGACGACATGTTGTATTGTGGGATCGAGAACCAGCCTTCTCCTGCTTATTCTTCCCTGTATTTGTCCGATTTTCTTTCTTTCCATACTTTGAATAATGAAATTTTTCGTCGATTTCTCCACAACCACGCAAGCTAGAGTAGTCATATTTGTTATGCAGGTTGATGACGACATGTTGATCCCGCGATAACCAGCCTTCTCCTGCTTATTCTTCCCTGTATTTGTCTGATTTTCTTTCTTTCCCTACTTTGAAGAATGAAATTTTTCGTCAAAGATTTCTGCACAACCATGCAAGCTAGAGTAGTCATATTTGGTATGCAGGTTGGTGACGATATGTTGTATCTTTGGATTGAGAACCAGCTTTTTTCTGCTTATTCTTCCCTGTAATTTTTCCAATATTCGTTCTTTCCATACTCTGAATAATACAATTTTTCGTCAAAGATTTCTCCACAACCAAGCAAGCTAGAGTACTCTTATTTGGTATGCAGGTTGATGACGATATGTTGTTTTGGGGATTGAGAACCAGCCTTTTTCTGCTTATTCTTCCCTGTATTTGTCCAATATTGTTTCTTTCCAAACTTTGAATAATGAAATTTTTCGTCAAAGATTTCTCCACAACCATGCAAGCTAGATTAGTCATATTTGGTATGCAGGTTAATGATGACTTCCTGTATTGTGGGATTGAGAACCAGACTTCTCCTCTTTTTATTCCCTGTATTTGTCCGATTTTCTTTCTCTCTTTACTTTGAATAATGCATTTTTTTTGCAAAAGATTTCTATGCATCTGTAAGTTAGGGTAGGGATTTTTGTATGCATGTTGATGATAACTTGTTGTATTGTGGGATTGATAACCAGTCTTCTCCTGCTTATTCTTCCCTATATTTTTCCAATTTTCTTTCTCTCCTGACTTTGAATAATGTAATTTTTTGTAACAGATTTCACAGCAACCATTCATTTTTGGTATACATAGTAACAATGATTTCTCTCCCTCTTTATGCTTTTTGTTACGAAAATAACATCATTTGATTTAAGCAATTAAGCGGGGTATAGTCGGATTCGCTGACAGTTCTAGTTAATTATTATAGAGTGGTTGCCTCTGTTTGTCTGCCTGTCTATCCTTTTGCAATCTTGCTCATTCTGTAACTCCTTTAGGAAATTGAAACGGGCGTATTATGCGCCGCTTGCGAAGCCCTTGTTGTGTGATGGGCAAAGCGCTGCTGTGTGATGGGCAAAGCGCTGCAGGCGAGCTATCCTGTAAGCTGACTGGTCTTGGTGTTTTGTTTTTGTCCCACCTGCATTAGCGTAAGCAAGGTGTGATATAGGTGTCCGGTTTTCCGTCAGTTTGTCCGTCCGTCCGTCAGTTTGTCCATCCGTCAGTCCATCTGTCATTCCGTTCCCATTTATGCTAATCACGTTTACGTTTACATTAAAGTCTGTTCAATGAATTTCTCCAACATCACTCCACCCATTGTTCTGAATTTCATATGGAGCATAGCCTGACAGCAGCACTTCAGAATGGTAAAATTTAGCCAGGTTGAGAATCCAAGATGGCTGCCATTGCAACAAATTTCTGTTCACATTTACGTTAACCCTGGTCTTAGAGTCTATTCAATTAATTTCTCCAACATCACTGCACCCATGGCTCTCAAATTTCATATGAAGCATGACCAGACTGCAACACTTCAGAATGATAAAATTCAGCCAGGTCGAGAATCCGAGATGGCCGCCATTGCAACAAAGGACAAGGTTCGTGAACCTGCTTTATCGGCCCTGTAAATTGGCAAAAAATCAAACTTGCTTAAGAACAGCGGCCTGTGCTAGTTTGTTTGTCTGGCATCTTTACTGCACTTGTTTTGCTATTCTAACCTCCCTCTTTTATGTAATAGACCGATATAATGGGGTAGGGTAGGCGTATTTTGATGTTTTTTGCGAGTTTTCGCCTCTTTGATCGCAAATTTGACTATGGGGACAGTCGCCTTACAAAAAGATCTTTTAATAGTGCTTAGATATTATAATTATCTGTCGATTTTTAATAGATATATTTTGTAAGGTAGCTGTGCCCATAGTGAAAAAATAACTTCTCCATTTTTTCAATGACAAATAGCTGAGAAAGACGCGCCAAGTTGTAACGTCACTGTTTCTTACGTCACAATGTAGCGTTGGGTGACGTCATTGACAGAGAGTACCTTGCCGTGAGAGACAGCTGATATTCAAGGTTAATTGGCCGGTAAATAGGTACATACCGTATGAATCATATTTAACGTCCCGGGGGCTTTGCATTTTACGAAAGTGGAGGAGAGGGCGGCGTTAGTTAGAGCCGAAATTGTAATAAATCAGCCGCTGCCAAAAAACCTCTTATAAACATTAGTTTGGTTAAAGGGTATTATCTTGATTTTTGGGGTAGGGTTCAACTCTTAAAGGAAAGAATTTGCTCCTCTAGGAGCAATTCTTTCCTCCAAGAGTAGACCCCATTTCTAAGTTCTACCTAATCTAGAGATCTTTTTTCCAGTTCTCAAAACGAGGTTTCCCATAAGGCTCAAGGGAACGAATACATCAGATGCGTCTCCTGGCATCGAGTCTGTCCGTGCTCTCTCGTTTTCAAAGAAGAGACTTTGAGTTCGATATAATTTATTTATTTACATGTAGATGACAAAAAATTAAAATGAAAAGGGTGCATTTCACTTTTTACAATAAAAGAATATTGAAGCAATTAACTTAGTGAAAAAAAATAAAATGCTCTTAAATCTTTGATCCCTCGTTGAATTGCTAGTGTTAAATCTTTGTGGGGAGGTTACCAAAACAGGCCAGAATTTAGTCTCGCATGAGATGGATTTGAAACTTTTGATTTTATGTCCGTTTCAACAGTATACAAGTCATATCAGCATGAATGGAGAGTGATGTTGATCGATTGTATGTAGTGGAACCCCAAGGATTTCCGCTTCCTGAAATATTTCAGTCTACATTGTATATCGAGCCGTCATCCAGAGAGATGGAGAAAGAAAAGACATGCTAGGGGAGAAGAAACCAAACAACCCCACCCGCACCTACTGCATGCACAGTAGGCCCTTGCTCCACTGTTTTCCTTAGTCGGACTCCTTGACACTGAAAACTACCCGGCACCATCGCCCGACCACAAGCACTTCGGTATGTGCCGAATTTTGACTGATAACGACATAGGAAAGAATATCATCTCTGTTGTTTTATTATTATTATTATTATTATTATTATTATTTCTTATCAGAACATCAGAACTCCAAAGCAAACAAATCTAATTTGAAAAGAAAGAAAAAAAAAAAAAAAAAAACATAAATAAATTGCCATGAATGACAAACAGCAGTTTTGCTCGGAATTAAATTGCGCTTCGCATTTTGTTCGAAAAATAAAACGTACGTGCATGTAACAAAATTTTGTTTTGCGGACAAAATTCTGAACAAAAACTTACACCGGACTCAGAAATAATAGTGCCTTATCCAATATGATAGTATAGCAAAAATTGAAATCCACAGACTTTTCAAGCTCTATAACCGTAATAGTATTACATGTAACACCATCATCGCAGGACAAACGCGGGAGGCGGGGGCGGGGTGAGGTTAATTATAAAGATTAACATATACATACGAGCTCCCGCAGAAAAGAAATAGCAACATCTAATCGACCTCGTTAAAGAGTGGCAGCACAGAACAAACGGAAAAGCGCTTCACAGCAAACCTGTAATAAGCTGAATAACGTCGTTTAATATTAATTTCATTAAGTACGTCGCGTGGGGTAAGGTATTTTAATGATGTCACAATTGCGTAAATAACTCGCGAGACCTTAAAAAATCCATTTTCAATTGTGACGTCATACATATATGATATAGTAAAATTTCATCAATTTCTGAGACAGGGCCGATTTTGACCCTTCGTGAACCTTGTCCTTTCTGCTCACATTTACATTAAACCTGGCGTTAAAGACTATTCAATTAATTTCTCCAAAACCACTGCACCCATGCTTCTCAGATTTCAGATGGAGTATGTCCAGACCGCAACACTTCAGAATGGTTAAATTCACCAAGGTCAAGAATTCAAGATGGCCACCAGTACTGAAACTTACAAAAAAAAAAAAAAAAAAAAATCAGCTTTTCCAGAACCACTTGGTATATTATGCTGAAATATTGCATGGAACATTAGTGGGCCATGACCTCTGCTAATGTGGAAGTGCACTGTAGGTGCAACACCGCATTCTGCTGAATTCTTGTTCTTTTTGTTTTCTCACCTGAACCAAAGGCTATAAGGGAGCTCATAGGATAGATAGGCTCTGTAGCCGTATGTCGTCAGTCCACATTTTCAAACTACTTCTCCTGTGGAACCAATGGGCAGATTGTCACCGGGTTTAATATAGATCTTCCAGGGCTTTGGGGTATAAAATGTTGTCTAAAGGGTCTAGGTCACATGACTGGGAAACATATGGGGGCATTGCCAATACGGTGACCGGAAATTTTATCCTGTCAACCCAGCAGTGAATGGGTATCTGTTTCAAATCAGGGAAGGATCAGGCAGTCACAGGAGAGATGTGGGCTCTGCCTTTTGTATGCTGTGTTCAGGATACAGTGAAACTAAACCTCACTGCCTTTACAACCATTAGGCTATAGGAAACCTTGACCTTTACCTGATTGTCAGCGAGATATATGAAAACCTTTTTAAGTTAGGATATTGATATTTAAGCAAATACATCACAGTTTTCTGACTTTCTGTTGAATACAAGTATTCTTGTCTACACTATGTATTTGTTCTTTTATAAGATGAAAGAGCAAAAAGTAATATTGGATATACTGGTACCCTAAATACTAAACACCTATGAGCTGCAACAGAAGAAAACTAAGAAAGTAGTTGTGTTCCCAGAGTAGACTCAGATCAGCCTGGGCATCCACCCAGTCTGATCAGACTCTTTGCTATGTGCTTAAAGGGTAGCTAAGGGTTTAAGCTACCTCCATGCGGACAGCAAAGACTCTGATCAGACTGGGCAGATGCCCAGGCTGATCTGAGTCTGCACTGGGCGCACACTTTTTTGTTGGTTTTCTTGTGTCATGGCTCCTATAATTTCAAAACAAGTACTTGCAATTTAAAGCTGTTACAACCAAGGTGTGATGTGTTTAAAAGATTTTCAAATCAATGAAAAAAAATTGCAAGTAAAGATTTCAATACAATATGAATAGTTTTGCTTATATCAAAGTTAGAAGGATAGGTTAACAGCATATATGCTCAGGTAAGCCTGCAAACCTGCAGGGCGTTCCGGTCTAAGCGTGTATATTTCACCCATATTATAGGTTTTCAAATACATGTAGTAGGGAAGGGAACTGTGCCTGTCCTGACCAGATTTGCACTCTGTTTAGGGCACACTCAGCTAATGTACATGTATTCTTTTAAGACAGTGTTTCTCTAAACAGAGCTGTAAGGTTATAGTACAGTAATTTCTGTAACATTTCATTCCCCTCATCCTTCAGAAAGTTTATTGTAAAAATGCTTTTGAGAGATTTTTTCAGGAAACACAGTGTCATAGTGGAATTACAACCAAAATATACCCTGATCAGACTGCTAATACATAGTTTGACACAGTTTTGTCACAACTTGATTTTCAAATTTTTGGATATTTACCAGACATTTTTGTCTGGTAAATATTCAAAAATTTGAAAATCAAGTTGTTTTTTTTTTCTGGTAAATATTCAAACATTTGAAAATCAAGCTGTGACAAAACTGTGTTAAACAATGCAAACAGTTTTATTTCAGCAGGAAGTCCTGGAGAATTTATTGGTGAAGTTTGTTCCAGGAAATTAACAGTTTATTGTGTAGATGGATTTCCTTCATACTTCTGGAGTGACTGCCATACAGTATCTACAGAATGTATTTAAGGTACCATGTTTTCTATACCAATGACATTTCCCTTCTTTGAGCATCCACTACTTTTTGCTGAAAATGAATTCCCTTTCTTGGTTTTCTATAATCATTATCTATACAGAATTTGAAATGAAAGAATATATTTCTTTACATTTAAAGTACTAAAATTTAGAAAAGTTGAATTTGGAACAGAATAGATCCAGATGAGTGGGCCTCATAATTAAAAGTAAAGAATAAGCAATTACCAGGAATTAATACAATCAAATCCCACATCCTACCCTCAGAATGAGACATCTGGATCTGCACTGTTTGCCCTTAAAAGTAAAAAGTATGCAAAGACCAGGAACTGCAACAATCAAAATCCAAATCCAGCCCTCAAACCATAGTCTTCGAATTAGTCTTTGTAGTACTGATAATATTGTATTTCGCCAGCTTGTAGATTCATGAATATATTTAGCAAAAATACTGTAAGACACAGTCAGATATTACAGTAATTATGATACAAATGTACAATATTTATTCAACTATATGACAGGGATTTCTCCTTCCAAAATAGCGCCAAAGATAGAAATTAGTCTTGTGTAAGTCACACATTAAATGGAGTTTTCTCTTCCAAAACAGTCCCAGAAATCTAGATCCATTTTGGTTCTCTTCCAAAACAGTCCCAAAAATCTAGATCCATCTTGGTTCTCTTCCAAAACAGTCCCAAAAATCTAGATGGATCTTGATTTTTGGGACTGTTTTGGAAGAAAAACAAACATCTTATAAGAGAATAAATATGGTAATCTCACTGAGCCTCATTTATTTTCAGGATCAGAGTGAGTTGATGTTACAGCTGTCTCACCTAGGAGACCCCAGGAATGCCTTCCTTATATACTTCCCTATTTCCTTCTGCCTACACAGACCTACCGGCGAGAAGGTGCTCTGGCTGGCCTGCCTGTCAGAATGGCTGAATGCTATACTTAAATGGTAAGCTTGCAGTTCTGTCACTTGCACTTCCACTCACCATCCCCCCCTCCAGTTGCATTTCTGTCCCATGCACTTCCACTCCCCATCTGCCTCCATTCCTCCCCCCCACACACACACTTACACACACACACACACACTTCAGAAACACCTTTTTATACGCCCGTTTTGAAAAAAAAACGGACATATTATGTTGTGGCGTTGTCCGTCTGTCCGTCCATCCGTCCGTCCGTAAATATTCTTGTGCGCGCCATAACTCAGTAACCATTTGGGACATCTTCATGAAATTTGGTAGGCATATGTATAGGGTTGGGGGAACGTGTCCCGTACAAGAATGGTTGCTCCCCCTTCCTTAGTTTCCAAGTTATGCCCCTTTGATTAATTTTTTCCCTGCAAGTCTTGTGCGCGCCATAACTAGATAACCGTTCGGGATATCTTCATGAAACTTCATGGCAATGTGTATGAAGTCCCAACGGTGTGTCGCGTTCAAAAATGGCTGCTCTACACCTCTTCGTTTTAGAGTTAATCCCTTTCATAAGTTCTTATAGACTATTTTGTGTATATTTATCTGGTACAATATATTTTCAGGGGAGAATAGTAGAACAAAAAATGGTATCTCTAGTATATTTAGCTTATCTTCCTTGTTCACTTTGACAAGCAACTTGTACAACAGTATTTGATGTGTTTTAAATTTTTAAATAATGTTGCAGTCAATATACCCCCGCTTTGAAAAAGTGGGGGGTATACAGGTTTACATCATGTTCGTCCGTCCTTCCATCTGTCCTTCCGTCCCCTTTTAATCAAATTTTTCATCAAAGATTTCTTCATAACCATACAAGCTAGACTGGTCATATTTGGCATAAAGGTTGATGACGGCATGTTGTATCATGGGATTGAGAACCAGCCTTCTCCTGCATATTCTTCCCTGTATTTGTCCAAAATTCTTTCTCGCCATACTTTGAATAATGATTTTTTTGTCAAAGATTTTTCCACAACCTTGCAAGCTAGAGTAGTCATATTTGGTATGCAGGTTAATGATTACTTACTGTATCATGGGATTGAGAACCAGCCTTCTCCTCTTTTTCTTCCCTGTATTTGTCCGATTTTCTTTCTCTCTTTACTTTGAATGATGTAATTTTTTGTAACAGATTTCACAGCAACCATTCATATTTGGTATACATGGTAACAATGATTTCTCTCTCTCTCTATGCTTTTTGTTACGAAAATCACACCATTTGATTTAAGCAGTTAAGCAGGGGTATAGTCAGATTCGCCAACAGTTCTACTTAATTATAGAGTGGTTGCCTCTGTTGTCTGCCTGTCTATCCTTTTGTAAACAATTTTGTTCATTCTGTAACTGCTTTAGGACATTGAAACGGGCGTATTATGCGCCGCTTGCGAAGCCCTTGTTTTTATGGTGATCACCTGTTAAAGGAAACACAGTGAGATCACATTTTTGAAAGGCATTGTATCTTGTGGAAGCAGAAGCAGATTTAGGGTATGTATGATTTTTTATGTTGTATCTCTATGTAGCAGCTGTCTTTTGAAATTATTAAATTTCACATCATTTATATGAAGACTCCTGACAAGAAAGTATGCATCCAGACAGCTATTTATTAGAGATGTTTTGTTTAAAACAGATGTGACCCCTCCTGCTCATTTCTTGCATTGTAATTATTTGATATCTGGAACATGTTGCTGTGTTGGTGTTGCAGAACTTCTAAATAAGGTTAAGGTCAGATATATTCCTTCTGACAGCTTATAGGTCCATCTCAGTGATATGATTTATAAGCTTTGGAAAATATGTCTTTTGCTTCTAGAGACAGTACAGACTGCAGACAAGTAATTATGGTGAA
Organism: Ctena decussata; assembly: GCA_963989385.1. Taxonomy (NCBI): domain Eukaryota; kingdom Metazoa; phylum Mollusca; class Bivalvia; order Lucinida; family Lucinidae; genus Ctena; species Ctena decussata. The sequence goes on from OZ022504.1 coordinate 58,199,100, forward strand.
AATTAAAGGGCCTATCTCATCCTTTTACAATGAAAATGGGATATGGTAGCCATAACCTTCTTCATTTTTATACCCCCGACATACGAAGTATGTCAGGGGGTATATAGTTTTTGTCAAGCCGTCCATTCGTTTGTTCATTTGTTCGTTCGTCCATCCGTTTGTTATTATACCTGATTTACGAAGTATGTCAGGGGGTATATAGTTTTTGTCATTCCGTCTGTTCGTTCATTTGTTCCTTCGTCCGTCGGTTGGTTAACTATACGTCAAAGTTTTGCGTTAAACCTTTTTGGGTTGCTCATATCTCTGTAACCATACATCAGATTCTTTTCATATTTGGTTCATGATCTCTCTATAGCATTACCTTTGATGTGAACTAGATAAGCCCCTGGGTCAGGTCCCAGGGTGGGGCCAGGGGTCAATAATTAGGACTTAGGCATTTTTATTATGTCAAAGTTTTGCGTTAAACCTTTTTGATTGCTCATATCTATGTTATTGCATCGAAGATTCTTCCATATTTGGCTCATGATATCTCTACATCATTGCTTTTGTTATGGACTATCTAAGCTGCAGGGTCAGGCTCATGGTTGGGGCCAGGGGTCAATAACTAGGACTTAGACATATGCTGTAGCTTTTGGCGTTTAGTTCCAAATACTTCAGTGGAGCCTAATGATACATGACTAGGTTTATTTCATACTGGTTTACATCATATGGATGCTGCTGCTGGTGTCCTAAGGTCAAGGTCACAGACTAAGAATTTTGTACATGTATGACATTTGCATTGAACTTGTGTGTTAAAGTATGCTTTCATTAGGCGGTGGCACTGGTCGGGGGTATACGTGAGCCCCTGCTCACTTGCTCTAGTTAGACATGTCCTGCTTATTTACTTTCAAGTTTTGTAAATATCTGCTAAAATGTACAAGATTAACTGTGCAAACAAGCTTTTTTGAGCCTAAAGTCTTGTGACGTCTCTGCTGTCTAAATCAACAAAATGGCCCCTCATGTTACATAATCTAAAATTAGAAATGTGTAGATATGGGAAGGCTTACTGTGTGCATGGCTTGCTGACTCAGCAAGCCCTGCCATTCCTGTGCATTTCTAATCTTGCCTAATTAACTTTCTCAAACAATAAACTTGTATTCTCAGTTTATCTTCAACATAGTGCTGTGATAAAGAGTTATAATGAGGTTCTCTTGGATATGTTAAGTCATCTTAGATCACACCACACGTAATAACTTTTCTGTGCAAACATACTAAAGGTCATCCCCCCAAAAAAAGATGTACGTGTCTAGAGCTGTGCTTTAATTAAATTTTTTAGTTTTTTTTGTCTTTCTCAGGCTCAAATATGACGTGATGAATGAAATTACATGTACTTCAGAGATGCAATATCTACATTTTTGTCATGCTTAAAGCTATGAAACAGAAGCCAATCATAATTTCTGAAAGGTCAATTTGAGTTTTTTTATACGCCCGTCGAAGACGGGTCGTATTATGTCGTGGCCTCCGTCTGTCCATCCGTCTGTAAACTTTTTGTGTCCGCTCCATATCTCCTCAACCCCTTGAAAGATTTTTTTGAAACTTGGGTTAAATGTTTGCCTTAACAAGACGATGTGCAGAACGCATATTTCAACGATATCCGACCAAGGTCAAGGTCACACTTAGAGGTTAAAGGTCAAAAGGTAACATTTCGTGTCAATATCTTGAAAACCGTTTAAGATTTCTTCATGAAAGTTTGTACAAATATAAAGCATCATCAGATGATATGCAGAGAAAAAGAACCATTACCCTTCTTTCAGTTTTGTTGGAATTATTTCCCTTTGTATTTTTCGAAGGTAATTTCCTATAAGCTATGTGTCCGCTCCATATCTCAAAAACTGTTTAAGATTTCTTTATGAAAGTTTGTACAAATATAAAGCACCATCAGATGATGTGCAGAGAAAAAGAACCATTATTCTACTTTTAATTTTGATGGAATTATTTCCCTTTGTATTTTTCAAAGGTAATTTCATATAAGCTTTGTGTCCGCTCCATATCTTGAAAACCGTTTAAGATTTCTTCATGAAAGTTTGTACAAATAAAAAGCACCATCAGACAATGTGCAGAGAAAAAGAACCATAACCCTACTTTCAGTTTTGATGGATTTATTTCCCTTTGTATTGTTCATATAGTCATTTCATATAAGCTTTGTGTCCGCTCCATATCTCGAAAACTGTATAAGATTTCTTTATGAAAGTTTGTATCCATATAAAGCACTATCAGGCAATGTGCAGAGAAAAAGAACCATAACCCTACTTTCATTTTTAATAAAATTACGCCCTTTGTATTTTTAGTATTATAATTTTGTATTAAATTTGTGTCCACTCCATATCTCCTTAACCCTTTGAAAGATGTTTTTGAAACTTGCGTTAAATGTTCCTGTTATAGAGGCATCGTGCAGAACTCGTATTCTAACAATGTTCGACAAAGGTCAAGGTCACACTTAGAGGTCAAAGTTCAAAAGGTAACATTATTTTTCCACTCCATATCTCGAAAATCATATAAGATTTCTTCATAAAAGTTTATACAAATATGAAGCATCATCAGACTGCAGTAAAGATATGCTTCAGAATTTGAAATATTATACGTTTACTAAGCTTTCTAACTTAGAACATGACCTAGTCGATTTTCCTATGGCGTTGTTTGCATAAAGTTGAGGTTACGAAATGCTGTAAACTCTTTAAAACGGACAGAATTACTTGGAGATTTTTTCGTTGTGTTTATTAGCACCTAAGATCAACGGTTACTAGAAATACCGGAATACACTTAATTACCGGAATATACCAAAATACACCGGAATATACCGGAATCTACCGGAATATACCAAAATACACATATTTGTTTACCGAAATACTCTTAATTTTGACCAGAATATAAATAATTTTATTTAAAATATGTCATTTAACATTTGCTGCATGTAAATGCCTGCAAGTGACTGACCCCTACAAAGACCAAAACCAGCTTGCAATCTGCACAGTGATACCTATCCAATATCCACACGTTGGACCATTTATTCTCTCTACCAATAAAAAAAGCTAATACTTAGACGGAAATGGTATTTATTTAATGGTATTTATTTAATTTATTCTGGCTATATTTAAGATAAATTTGATAATATAAATGTTGATTTTGGTGTATTCCGGTCTATTCCGGTATATTCCGGTAATAAGGTAGATTCCGGTAATTCTAGTAACCCTAAGATATCGTAGGCACCGGGCAGCGATAATAGACATCCCTTCATTGATTATTGCCGGAGTTGCATCTACAAATTTGCCAGTAGGGTGAGGGTACCCTTCTTTTGATGCAGATTGTGAATGTTATGTCATTGGTACAGGAATCAGTTTTTTACAGCTATGTGATAAAAAACAGGGTTTCTGAATGGTTTTTATTTTTAGTGAATCGCACGTTTCGTTTTCGAGATATAAGCCAGTGACAGAACTTTTTGGATGACCCTCGTACTTTCAGTTTTGTCGTAATTATGCACCTTTTTATTTTTAATTGGTAATTTCATATTAGCTTTTTGTCTGCTCCATGGCATATCTTGAAAACTGTTTAAGATTTCTTCACGAAAGTTGGTACAAATAACAGACGATATGAAGAGAAAAAGAACCATAACCAAACTTCCATTTATGATGGAATTATGCCCCTTTGTAATTTTTGTCGAGGAATTTCATATTAGCTTCGTTTGTTTTGTAGCTTTATATCTGCCTTATTATTGAAGATTTAAGCTACTGACAAAGTGCTGTCATCTCTTGTTTTCTTTCCAACTTTAAGCCCAAACGGGCGTTTATTGCCCCGCTTAGAGGAGCTCTTGTTTAATATAAAGCCTAAAATGGTATCTGTCATAATTCAGGTTTTAACATCCGTCTCAGTATTACAGTTAAAAAAAAGAAAAAGAAAAAAAAGAAGATTTTATTAAAAAGTTTGATCCTTAAAAGTTTTAAAATGGTATCCTGTTAGATACTGAGCAACAGTTTTACATGGTACCACCCTTCATCATTCTGTGATCTTGATGTCAGGGTACAGTAACTGACAAACCTTATTAATCTCATTAAATGCCTCCGAGGGCGTTATTTAGAGCATAAAGTATAGTAAATCAGCCACTGCCAAAAACCTCTAATATTAAGTTGAATGGGTATACTTGCAGATTCAGCAGCTCTACTATTTTTGCTTTCCTTTTCAGCAGGGGTCAAGTACCGTATAATGGAAAATTTTCGCGTCGCCAAATTTTCGCGGATTTGCCCCGAAAACATGAGGATTAATTTTCGCGGTTTATACTTTTCGCGGATGTGAATGTCCACCAAAATAAAAATTGTGTTTGTCCTGTAAAATATTGGCTTGACTGAAAAAATCAAGACGCACAAGGACAAAGAAACGTAAAGAAACTGTAATCAGTTTGTTATAATAACACATTTGTTTAGACAGAATCTGCTCCTTTCGGGTGTGAGAGGATACCCATCCTTTTTTCACAAAACAAAAACAAAAATGAATAAAGTAAGATAGACATTTCTAAAAATCATTGTTTAGTCCACAATAACAGTCAACTGAAATATGCGAGCAATTGATAGAATTGTTATTGTTCAGGATAAAAGTAAACAGAACTCACAGTCAGTTAAACGCAATTCAATTGTACTTGCGTAATCAGGTACAAGTGATAATTAATCAAGCGGAAAATAAGACATCCTGATCAAATTGTATTTATCAGCTAATTACCAGCTAACATAATTGCGCCGAAAATAATGAGATGATTCCTAATGTTTTCAGGTATATCTTTAGTTTCCAGTAAAACATGTATCATATGTTCTACAGAATAAATGTGCATGGAAAACGAAAAGACTGAATTAATATCGTATTCCGCCTTCCAGGTAGAACGGATTAAACACGCCGGACGTTCTTTTATGCAATAATATTTCTTTTGTGTAATAGCTCAGTAGCTACCAATTTTTAAGGTTTTGTGGGGCGCTTTGAATACCGCGAGCCATATGATTGGACGACTCTAATTTCCTATTACTCTTTTGTACATACTTGGAAAATATTTCGCGGAGTTTAATTTTCGCGGATCGCTACCTACCGCGAAATTCCGCGAAAATTAGGTGACGCGAAAATTTCCCATTATACGGTATTATAGGAAAGAATTCGCTCCTGTAGGAGCAAATTCTTTCGTTTAAGAGTAGACCCCATGTGCTACCTCATCCAGAGAAGCATATAGAAATTTATATAGAAATTTATGTAAATTAATATAACGTATCTTTGGAAAAGCTGAAGGGGGCAGTTATTAGAACAGTGGTGTTTATTAGGATTAGATGCTTTTAGAATCGCAAAGGTACTATTGTTTCATTTAGCTACTTGCTATTTCGGTTAGCTAACAGCAAACCCAGCTATTTTCCAGTATCTTATTCCTGCTTAAAACCCCACTGTTGACCTTTTGGCACTCGAGTGAAAATATTGTAAAGAGATGTAGATTGACAATTCCTTGATGTAACTATAGTTATTACAGTCAATTTAAAATCAGATTGGTCTTTAAGTTAGATACTGGCACTGAGTTTTAACATTACCAGCTTCTCTTACGTGATCTTAAATGTTTTGAACTGACCAGATCAGAATCAGACCGGTCCTTAGGCTAACTTCAATTGCCTTTGGAGCAGTTTGTTTCTGATCTGATCAGTTCAAAATATTAAATGGTCACATTAGTATTGCTTACAATAATTATCTCTTTTTTTTCTGTAAACTAATATTATTTCCATTTTCTTTATTAACTAGGCTCTTGTTTGGCCAGCGTCCTTACTGGTGGGTACATGGCACAGAGGTGTATCAAGGGGAAGAAACACCTGTCTTACAGCAGTACAGGCTTACCTGTGAAACTGGACCAGGTAATAAACACGCAAAGACTGTATATATATTGTGACATTTCCCTTCAGTATAAAAAGTAGTTAAGGACCTTGTGTTAATTTTTCCTGTGTGGGCTGTAATTTTCTTACTTTTTTATTTCAGAAAAGATTATGTGATGAAGTAGATCTTGGATTGCCATTTTGTAATACATGTATATAGAATTTCACCACTATTCTGTTGATTGTCTGTGGTTATAGATTACATTAATGCCCATAAATATAGGGATAGATATCCTTTCAACGACCAGAGGTTTCAAGAAAAAAGGGGTGGGATAGAATATTTGACCCTAAATTTTGACTTGCTTACTAGATGAGTGATATCGAAAGTACAGTCAATAGGAGACATCTTTAGCGTCACAATAAATGCCAATTATTTTTCTCATTACGTCAGAGGTCACGGTGCAGGGTCACCCTACCAAGAAAGTTGCACACAGACTTGTTTTTTAGCTCACGTGGCCCGAAGGGCCATAGTGAGCTATTGTCATACCAATGCGTCCGGCGTGCGTCCGTGCGTCCGTGCGTCGTCCGTCAACACCTAAAAACAAATATTCAAACATATTCTTCTGTAAAACTACTGGTCCCATGGTTCTCAAATTTCACATGGAGCATGACCTGACTCCAGGGTCTCAGAATTGTAAAATTGGGTCCGGTTGAAAATCCAAGATGACCGCCGTTACTAAAAATAGCAAAAACAACAAAATAAACTTCTTCTCCAGAACCATTTGGTATATTTGGTTGAAAGGTTGCATGGAACATAAGTGGGACCTTGGTATTGAAAATTATAAAAATAAAAAAAATCTATATCGGAATTAGGTCACAGTGACCTACTTAGCGTTTGTTTACAAGGCCGATTTTGCTCAAATGTCAATATCTAAAGAAAATGCAACCAATTCTGACCAGATTTGGTCAGAAATGGTTCTTGAATGGAATTATTTCAATTTTGTGCCAGTTGACTATCCAAGATGGCCACCATGGGGGCCGTTACTAAAAATAGCACAAACATAAAAATGACAATTACTCAAGAACCCTTGAATGGAATTGGACCAATTTTGTGTCAGAATGTTCCTTGCATGAAGCCGTTTCGATTAATTGCAATTTGGCATTCCAAGATGGCCGCCAACTGGTGTTACTAAAAATAGAACAACCATAAAAATGACAATTACTCAAGAACCCTTGGATGGAATTGGACCAATTTTGTGTCAGAATGTTCCTTGCATGAAGTCGTTTCGATTAATTGCAATTTGGCATTCCAAGATGGCCGCCATCTGCCGTTACTAAAAATAGCACAAAACATGAAAATGACAATATCTCAGTAACCGCTGAATGGATTTTGACGAAATTTGTGTCAAAATGATTCTTGCATTGAGATGTTTCAAAAATATCTAACTGTAGACCAGTCATGTTGGCCTCTGTTACTAAAAATAGAAAAATGTGAAAATTAGAAAATGTCAATGGAATTGGGTTAATTTTGTGTCAGAATGGTCCTTTCATTAAGCTTTTTCGATTTTTTGCATTTTGGCATTCCAAGATGGCTGCCATCTGCCGTTACTAAAAATAGCACAAAACATGAAAATGACAATATCTCAGTAACCGCTGAATGGATTCTGACGAAATTTGTGTCAAAATGATTCTTGCATTGAGATGTTTCAAAAATATCTAACTGTAGACCAGTCATGTTGGCCTCTGTTATTAAAAATAGAAAAATGTGAAAATTAGAAAATCTCAATGGAATTGTACCAAATTTGTGTCAGACTCCGGATGACTGATCTATGGTCCTTGCATGAAGGCTTTTCGATTTTTTACATTTTAGCAATCAAAGATGGCCGCCATCTGCCATTACTAAAAATAGTGCACAACATGAAACTGGCAATATCTCAGTAACCCCTGAATGGATTTTGATGAAATTTGTGGCAAAATGATTCTTGCATTGAGGTGTTTCAAAAGTGAACATATAAAGACCAGGCAAGTTGGCCTCTGTTACTAAAAGTAGCAAAATGTGAAAATGAGAAATTCTCAGTGGAATTGGACCAATTTTGTATCAGAATGGTCCTGTTGCACAATAGCCAGGTGAGCGATATCAGACCCTTTTGGGCCTCTTGTTTTTTCGATATTGCAACAGATCTTTCCCTCTTTTCTTCTGTCTTTTTCTCTCTCTTCTTATTTTCCTTTTTATTGCGCATTTATCCCATATTTTTCTTTTGGCTCTGCTTGTTTGGTAAGATTAGTAGGGCGATTACAAAAAAGTCTAGGTAAAAGCAGAATTTTATAATTGAATTTTTCAAGTTTTTTTTCGGCATTTGAAAGTGTCTAGTGTCCTCCCAGTATGCATTTTAGAGCTGATACTAAGAGTGTGCAAGGCCATGATTCTGGTATATACAGAAAATTCAAAATTATAGATTTAATTTATGACTTACTTCTGCATCCCTTTCATTTTACTGTATATTGCTATGTAATGTAAAGATTGTTATAATTATATTCATGCGTACAGTATATTGAATAAAATATTGTTTACACTGAAAATCAAAATTAATAAGATGCCCGAATAAATGAGCATGTGAGGGTCGTTCAAAAAGTCATTGTCAGCAAGTTAGTATAAATACTCTATGGCCATCGAAAGGATATGTAGATTTGAATAAGAACAGACTACCAGGATAATAATAGCAACCCCAGCTGTTGAGCATAGTCCACAGGAGCATTCAACAGCGATTTGATCAGAAATGTGTCCTGGAAGTGCAGGGCAAATACAATGGCTCTGCAGAGAAAAATGTCAATGTCCCCACTATTCCCCGGCCCTGTGGTAGCTTGAGTTGGAAACGACAGGTTCATTAGGCTTGCAAAGTTAACACTTGTCAAAAATGTTCAAAGTATATGCTTCTACAGAAATACTGGGTTTTGATATACAGCTGTTGTTACTATGGCAACTCTGGAGTAAGCATTGATTTACTATGGGGAAAACAAATATTGGCGCTATCTGTGTTAGGGGCAGTGTAGGTAAAATACAGTCTTTACAGAATTGTTCCAAGGTTGTTCTCCATCAGTGATTCAGTTTTTGTGCCAATTGTTCAACTGGCTAGATTCTAATAGCATTAAAAATGCTGAAAATGGCAATATATTCATACATCAGCACAGGAGCCATAAGGCTGGAACAGTTTAAACTTTGCACAAATGTTCTTAGTATAAAGCTCTACAAAACTGTGTTTTTTTTTTTCATGCCGATCAGCTCAGTACTTTGGTGGCCATTGCAACTTAAATGACAGGAAATATTGAAAATTTGCCCTGATGCCTAAGCATAACCGATATTATGACAAATCTTTTTATAGAAATGTTCTTTTGATAATCCTGCAACAGATATTTGTCTTTGGTAGCAATTCTTAATTGGCTTGGTTACCGTAGCAACCAAATTGCTGAATATGGCAAAATATTCTAAAATCATCTATGATTCCACCAAGTTGGAAAACTTGCAATTCTACAGAAATTGTCTATGCATGAGCTTCTTCTGTAACAATATTTTTGTGGCATTTGGTGTAGTACTTAGGTTTCTATGAGAACTTGAAGTTGCCATAAACTTTCAGTGAGTAAATTGAAAATTGGATTTTAATTCACTTCTTCAGCCGTGCAGATATTTCTGATCATTTTAGCAAATAATATATTGAGATGTACAGATACAAAGTCCAAGTTCATATCAGTTTTACCAAATATCTAAAATCTGTAATGTCGAGCTAGCTTCTCAGGATAGCAATAAAAGATCTCATGGTCCTCTTGTTCAACATGCTCCTTGCAAATACCTTGTGAAGCCAAGATAAATGATAGAGCCTTTATTTGAACTGCCTCGTGAAAGGAGGCAGTTCTAATATCCAATAAGAGATCATAACTATTATGGATTTCAAAATAATTTGACAGAATTGTTCTCCTTGATGAGTAGAAGTGCCATTTGAAACATTTGTTCAGGTAGGTCCAAGGTCCAAGGTCAAGGTCACTCTTGAAGGTCAAATGATGAAATAGTTATAAATTAAGCTTGTCTGAGCCATTACCTCTACATTTATGCATGATTTTTTTTAAAAAAAATGTACAGTTGTTCTCCATGATGAGTAGAAGTGCCATTTGAAACATTTGTTTAGGAAGGTCATGGTCACACTTGAAGTTCAAATGATAAAATCGTCATAAGTTGAGCTTGTCTCAGCCGTTATTCTACATTTACGCATGGATTTCAAAATAATTTTGCACAATTGTTCTTCTTGATGAGTGGAAGTGTCAAGTGAAGTATTTGTTTTGCATGTCCAAGGTCAAGGTCACACTTGAAGGTCAGATGATATAATTTTCATAAATAGAGCTTGTCTAGGTCATCACATCTACCTATTTTCCTTTGTGAAAATGTAAAAAAAAAAGAAATATGCTGTCTAAACATCATGTTGTTTGGCTTCTTTCTAGTTTGAAATAGTAACTAAGTTTTGTCATAATTATAAGTCTCTATAGCAAACAGCGGGCTCGACAAGTTGTCCCTGGACAACCTTCTAGTTTTATCTGTGTTGAATAGCTAGTGTTTGGAAATAGTATTTGTGTCTTTTTTTTCAGGAAGTCCATCAGGTCATGTGATGGTGACAGCATCTGTACTGTTCTGTATGGTTGTCTCATATATCAAGATAAACAAACCTAGGTAAGTCTGTACTGGTGTCTCATATATCAAGATAAACAAACACAGATAAGTCTATACAGTTGTCTCATATAGCAAGATAAACAAACCTAGGTAAGTCTGTATGGTTGATTCATATATCAAGGCAACCAAACCCAGATAAGTCTGTATGGCTGTCTCAAATATCAGGATAAACATAGATAAGTCAGTATAGATGCAAATAACAAAATAAACAAAGGTAAGTCTATGGGTGACTCAAATATCAAGTTAAACAAGCAAAGTTAAGTCAGTATGGTTGTCACATACAGCAAGATAAACAAACATAGATAAGTCTGTATAGTCGCAAATATCAAGATAAGCATAGGTAAGTGTATGTTTGTCTCGATTATCAAGATAAATAAACAAAGGTTAGGTTAGTCTGTATGGTTGTCTCTAAATATACTGATAAGTCTGTATGGTCTCATATTTCAAAATAAACAATCATGGATAAGTATGCATGGTTGTTTCATATATCAAGCTTTACATAGATAAGTTTGTATGGTTGTCTCATATAGCAAAATAAACAAAACTAGGTAGGTCTATATTGTTAATTCATAAATCAAGATAAAAGTCTTGATTTGTTGTTTCATATGTTAAGATTAAAGTCTGTATGGTTGTCTCATATATCTTGTAAAAACATAGATAAGTCTGTATGGTTGTCTCATATATCAAAATAAACGAACCTAGGTAAGTCTACGTGGTTGATTCAGTTATTGAGATACATATATCAAGAGTAACAAACCTAGGTAAGTCTGTATGTTTGTCTCATATATCAAGATAAACAAACCTAGGTAAGTCTGTATGGTTGATTCATATATCAATATAAAAGTCTGTATGGTTTTCTCATATATCAAGATAAACAAAGCTATGTAAATTGTCTCATTTATCAAGATAAGCAAACTTGAATCATATGCTAAGTCTGTATGGTAGTCCCATATGATTCAAATTATTTTAGAAATCATTAAATACATGAGACCCATCTATGGAGAGATATTTATCATTTCTTTCAGGTTGATTGTTCAGTTGCTATGTTGGAGTATATTTATTGGTATGATGTTAGCTGTGTGTGTGTCAAGATGTTATATTGCTACACATTTTCCACATCAAGTATTGCTTGGTGCTATTGTTGGTAAGTTATCTGGTGTTCTTGTGTTTCACATAGCATATATCTTTGGTTATAAGATGTAGGTTTTTCCCTGCCAAAACAATCCCGAAAATCTAGATCCATCATATAAGATGGATCTAGATTTTTGGGATTGTTTTGGAAGGGAAAAACTCCATTTTATATCTGAAGAAGAATGGTCTTTTTAAGCACTATTTGCATGTCACTGTTCATTTCATACTCAGTCATTTGATTTTGAAACCAAATGTTGCTTAGGTGGTCTCACATGTATACTGTATTTTTTCTGTTATAAGAGAGGTTTTTCCTTTCCAAACCAGTCCCAAAAATCCAGACTTTAATGATTGTTTTGAAAAGTAAAAACCTACCTTAGAGCAGAATTTCATTAGTCTGATTTAGATATTGGAAGGTAAAACCTTATTTATAGCCAATATAAAGGGATTATGGTAATAATGTTTGTTTTCTGTTCCAGGTGTTTTACTCACAGTTTCTTTCAACATGATAGAGACAGCAAGTTTCAGCCTGAAAGACTATGTTAATGCCAGTATACTCATCATTTCAAGTTGTGTAACAACTTTCTTCTCAATGAAAGCTTTAGGATTTGACCCACAGTGGTCCATTGACATGGCAACCAAGTGGTGTGCTAAGTCAGAGTGGGTGTACTGGGATACTACACCTTTTAATGCTGTTTTCAGAGATTCTGGGAGTATTCTAGGTAAGAACATAACGTGCCAAATAGGGATTGGTCAGCAATTTTCTGAAAAAGGTTAACTAGTATTTTTGGGATTTGGGAAAACATCATTCTTTTTCAGTCTATTTATTAGACTGCAATAAGAAGTGTACCATCTGAGAGCTCAAATGAAGTTTCTTAAGCATGGAAGTTAGCAAATAATGATAGTAACAGTTTTATTGGCTGCCATTACATTATAAGTCAGTCGCGCTTTAGTTGCAGTGTTTTGCTTATATTTTTAATGTCAGCAGTACCTGTACTATCCTTACAGTGCATTTCATGTAACTTCTTGATGTCTGGTCATGAAAATTTACAGTTTACTGGCAGTTCTAATTTATCTAAATGATACCATTTGAAAGCTTCAACTCAGGAACTGCTTCTAATCTAAGAATATCATCGATAACAATAGTGTTAGTAAGGAAATTATTAAACTTTATTCTTTCATTTCCTTTGAGTTGGATAGGCCGAACTCTGCTATATAGCCAATCAGTCACCAAATCAAAATAAACACAAAATAATAAAATCGGCAAGTTATCACGTTCAGCAGCTTTCATTGTTCATTCAAACCAAGCCCTACCAAATGAGATGTAATCTCAACAGATTGCTTTTCCAGCCAGTTCCCATAAGAATATTTTTGTGACCCACTTTAAAACTGCCTTGACAAAGCCATGACAAATATAGTTTTACAGAAAATTAGCCAAAAGTTTCCTTGCCTGGAGCAGTAGAATAGGGATACACTTAAGGGAGGTTTCATATGCCATAGCTCGTAAATAATTTGTTTTGTTTTCATAATTTCAGGTTATGGTATATACCATTATCTGTTCTACACTTCAGAAACAGGCACTGATAGAAAGAAGCCAACTGTTTTTGTACAAGGTTTACATATTATATTGTCTCTTATTCTGTGTCAGTTTGGAGAAAATTTAAAATTGCCCAAGGAAACACATGTAGCATTATTCTATTGTTTTACCTTCACAAAATTCTGTGTTTTGATATTTTGTGTTACAATAGTAACACAGTTATTTTTAAGGAAAAATGGTACTGAGGGTGAAAGAGTGAAAAATAGTTGACTAAGCTAGTCTCATGTTGATGGCATTTAGAACATTTTACATTACAAATGTGGCATATAATGATGTTTGTTTTTGCCATCTCTAAATTTTGTTTTATAGTTGCTGTAGTAATGAAGCTGTTTCTAAGAGGATGAAATGGAAAAAGATACTAGTCTCATTTTAGTCAAATACTGTTTAGTATTTTGTCTTAGTTTAATTTTCATTCTTCAGATTTTGTGTTTACGTGTTTGCTGTTACTATGGTAACAACTTTTTTGAGTTACTAAGAATGAAAGTTACTTAAAAAATTCTAAATGCAGGGACCATTTGGAATGCGGAAACAATGCAGTTAATCTCAGATGAGACTTCAGTTACATATGGGTCTTAACTGTTTGCCATTACATATGCATTTTTAGACACATTACTGCTTTGAGAAACCGAACTGCTCAGTTTTTAGGGCAGTTACAGCAATTATTTAAGGTGTACCACTTTTTTGAATTTTTGTGTTAGCAGTCTTGGCTTTGTTCTTTATATATAAGCCACATCACACATAAAAGGGGTTTAAGGCAATTGCAAACAGTCACAAGTCAAACCAGTCTCTGAAGCCCTGCAGTCTAGCTACAGCCTTCATTTTGTGAAGGCTGTAGATTGCTTACGGTCCTTACATGGTATGTCCAAACAGCAAAAGCTCTGAGCAGACTGCATTGATATTCAGGCTGGTCTTAGCATTTGATATTCATTAAATGCTCTTTTTGTTGGGTGTGTCTGTTATTGTATTACATGTGATATGTCTTTCTTTATAGTATTACATAAATATGTGACATTCCTTTTGTGGGCTAAATGGTGCTTTACTGGCGTTATTGCAGTCCTTATACCTTTCACAGAATGGCATAGCATTTGACATTTTATTGAACAATGAAATGAGACTTACCCGTTAGTCAATATTTGATTCAGAGTTTGTTTATCTTAAGCTACCAAGGGATTATAAGAGTGAACATTTGACCCAGTCACGTGATCAGATTCAGCCTTTAGAGCAGCACCCCATATTATGATGTATGGAAACACAAAAAGGGTAGATGTGGGAGGGCCTATAATCCCTTTGTAGCGTAGGATACTTACAGGTAAGTCTGATTTAATAGTTTGATTTTGTTCATCCTAGCTACCAATATGGGATTATTGGAGTTTTTAGAGCCCCTGCATCATGAACTGGTGTACGAAACACCCATAAATTGTTGGCGTACGTACGTACGAAATGGTTTCCGTTCAATATCTTTTGAAAGCATTGGTGTATTGAATTGATATTTCTTACACAGCTATATAATCATAAAATACAGGTCAAGTTTGATGTTGGGTAAAATCCGTCCATTATTGTGGGAGTTACGGCCCTTTTTCGACTTCTGTTTCTATGAAAAATTGGTTTCCATTCAATATCTTTTGAAAGCATTGGTGTATTAAATTCATATTTCATACACAGGTATATAATAATAAAATACAGGTCAAGTGCGATGTTGGGCAAAATCCGTCGATTATTGTGGGAGTTATGGCCCTTTTTTCGACTTCTGTTTCTATGAAAAAATGGTTTCCGTTCAATATCTTCTGAAAGCATTGGTGTATTAAATTCATATTTCTTACACAGGTATATAATAATAAAATACAGGTCAAGTTCGATGTTGGGTAAAATCCGTCAATTATTGTTGGAGTTATGGCCCTTTCCACCTTATTGTCACCCGACGTAGGCGGAGGGGGACTATAGAAATGACCCTCGTCCGTCCGTGTGTCAGTCCGTCCGTCCGTCCATCCGTCCTTCCGTCCGTCCTTCCGTCCGTCCGTCCGTCCGAAACCTTGTCCCCGCAACTCCTCCTACGTCTTTCATTGGATTGAATTGAAATTTTACAGATTGTATTCTTATGATATGAAGATGTGCTTGTGGTTTTTTATTTTTGTTTCGGCCATTTTTGATGGAGTTATGGCCCTTGCTGACTCAGACCTTGTCCCCGCAACTTCTGACACATCTTCTATCAGATTGACTTGAAATTTTGCAGAATGTTTCATCAAGATCTGAAGATGTGCATGTGATTTTGGAATTTCAATTGCCCTATATTTTACAAAGTTACGGCCCTTTGTCGTTTTTGGCATTTTCTGTCCATCTGAAATCTTGTCCCCGCAACTCCTCCTACATCTTTCATCGGATTGATTTGAAATTTTACAGATTGTATTCTTATGATATGAAGATGTGCATGTGGTTTTTGATTTTTGTTTCGGCCATTTTTGATGGAGTTACGGCCCTTGCTGACTCAGACCTTGTCCCCGCAACTCCTGCCACATCTTTTATCAGATCAACTTGAAATTGTGCAGAATGTTTCATCATGATCTGAAGATGTGCATGTGATTTTGGAATTTCAATTGCCCAATATTTTACAAAGTTATGGCCCTTTGTCGTTTTTGGCAATTTTCCAACTTTTGAACCGTTTGACCGAGAGAGCTGAAATTTAGTATGCTATTAGCATTTGGTAAATTGAGTATTCTGATTTTGTTAGGATATGCTAAATTGTTTAGTAACAGAGTTATTCCCCTTTCATAGATAATAGACATTCACTAAAAGGTAAAAGGATAACTCAAGAACTAATTATATTAATGGGCTGAATCTTCATAAATGCAATGTTCATTTTTCATCAGATTCATATTAGGAGGATTATGGCCCTTGTTATTTTGTTATTGGGTATATGGTCTTGATGTTTAGGCATTCTGTAAGGGCCTAAAGTTTCTGTAACCTGATTTTACACACATACGCCCAGTCCTGAAAAGTATTTTGTAACCTCATAGAGGCCCAGTAATTGGGTATATGTCTTTGCTTATGCTTCAATTATTATTTCCTTACCAGATTCTGTTGTACATATATTTTCTGGTTTTGGCCATACAGTTACTCTGAAACGGAATAAAGGGCTGCAGTTTGTGACACATTTCAAACGTCGGGTGACACTTGGCCGATGGCCTTTTATTTTGTATGAAAAAATGGTTTCCGTTCGATATCTTTTGAAAGCATCGGTGTATTGAATTCATATTTTATACACAGGTAAATAATCATAAAATACAGGTCCAGTTTGATGTTGGGCAAAATCCGTCGATTATTGTGGGAGTTATGGCCCTTTTTCGACTTCATTTTGTATGAAATGCTGGTTTCCGTTCGATATCTTTTGAAAGCATTGGTGTATTGAATTCATATTTTATACAGAGGTATATTATAATAAAATAAGGTCAAGTTCGATGTTGGGCAAAATCCGTCGATTATTGTGGGAGTTATGGCCCTTTTTCGACTTCATTTTGTATGAAGAAATGGTTTCCGTTTGATATCTTTTGAAAGCATCGGTGTATTGAATTCATATTTTATACTCAAGTATATAAGCATAAAATACAGGTCGAGTTCGATGTTTGGCAAAATCCGTCAATTATTGTGGGAGTTATGGCCTTTTTTCGACTTCATTTCATACAATATGGTTTCCGTGTGTTAGTTTTTGAACAGATACTTGTTTCTGGGCTATTTCTTTTGGAAAGTTGCTTGGCACCCATTTCTGCGATAAGATACAGAATGTCATCACATATCAGTCAGGACACCCCCTCCAAGCCCCGCCCTCTAAGCCCCCCCCCACCCCCCTCCACCACACACACTTCTCTTGATCCAAGAAGCACAATACATCTGCCCAAGGAAAACAATAAAACATATACCACAGAAGTCTGCCTTTGTGAAGCTAGTTATGCTACAAGTGCCAGTACCTTAAACAAGGCGCCATCTTACCTAGGGCACCAGGCGGGAGCATCCGTGTCGTATGGACACATTTCTAGTTTTCTTTTGAAACTAGACAGAAAACTTCTAATGGCTGAATGAATAGAAAGAACCTAGACTAGATACACATCATAAGATGAAAACTTAGTGAGCCGCGACACGACAAAATCAACAATGTGGTTGTGCGCCCAGCGCAGACTCAGATCAGCCTGGGCATCTGCCCAGTCTGATCAGAGTCTTCGCTGTCCGCATGGAGGTAGCTTAGACCCAGAGCTACCCCTTAAGCCCTTAGCGAAGAATCGGATCAAACTTGTCGGATGCCCAGGCTGATCTGAGTCTGCGCTGGGCGCACAACCACATTGTTGGTTTTGTCGTGTCGCGGCTCAAGTGATGACTGACCTTACTAATCTTTCCTTATCTGAAAAGTAAAATCTCCATAATGTGGCTTTTAATCATTCATTGACCAGGTAGTTTACAGAAATCCAATGTCTCGCTAGAAAACCATGATTATAAAGAAAGACACTTGAAAATAAATTGTATTGATAGAAACATTATGTAAATGATATTAACCATAATTCTTGTTTATGTTGGAGATATCAAAATTCTTTTATAGTGTTTTCTAAAAACACAGTCTGATCTCTAGCCTGTAATTCGTATAATAATGTCTGCTAGCATTATCCCCACCACTGCACTTGTGACTCTGCTCTTGTTGAATGTGGTTTTAATATTTCAAGGTTTGTACCACTATCACAGTCTAAACCAGCTTGAGACTTTGTTCTTGCTACCCCTCGTTATATGGCTTAACAGTAGAAGTCCACAATTTATCTGAATTATGTCCCCCCCCACCATGGGGGGACATATTTTTTTGATGTGGATCCTGTCGGGGTCGGCGTCAGCATAGCTTCTTGTCTGCACTCTATCTCCTGAAGGGATGTATGGATTTTGACCAAACTTGCACAGATACATCACTGGGTGTGTGTGGGGGATATCTGATTAGATTTTCGTGACCTTGACTTTATATTCAAGGTCACAGGAAGTCAAAGAATGACGAAAAATAGCTTGTCTGCACCATATCTCCGGAAGGAATTGATGGATTTTTACTAAACTGGCACAGATATATCATTTGGAGATTGCAAAGAAGTGATTAGATTTTGGTGACCTTGATCCCATTTTCAAGGTCACAGGAGGTCAAAGAGTGTTGAAAAATGCCTTGTCTGCACCATATCTCCTGAATGGATGGATGGATTTGAACCAAACTTGCACAGATATATCACTGAGAGATGGCGAAGAACTGATTAGGTTTTGGTAACCTTGACCCGCTTTTACAAGGTCACAGGAGGTCAAAGAATGTTGAAAAATTGCTTGTCTGCACCATATCTCCTGAATGGATGGATGGATTTGAACTAAACTGTCACAGATACATCACTGGGAAATGGAAAAGAAGTGATTAAATTTTGGTGACCATGACCTCTTTTTCAAGGTCGTAGAAGGTGACCTTGACCATATTGCAAAGTCACAGGAGGTTTTAACTTGACAGCTTTTAGGGACAATGATGCTGCTGGGAAAGTGCTGGTGGGGGACATCTGTTTTTGTCAAAAAACATTTCTAGTTCCTCAGTAATATTGTGGCATCATAGTATTTCTTTATTTCCTTCACAACGCATAATATAAGGAAGCATCTGATATAAAATTTTCAGTTTGTTATTCCTGAAGATGATTAGCTTGTTTCTACTGTTTAAGCAGGTCAGCAATTCTTATCTTTAGATAATCGTAAATAAACTCTAGATTTACTTACGATTGCACACAAGGTTTGGATCCCCTGGTCCATTGTAAGAGCTTGTAAGACCAGGGTCTTGGAGATATCCCTTAAGGAACACACATTATTAGGGCCCCGCCAGACGAAGTAGGCGGAGGCTCTATAGTAATCACCTTGTCCGTCCGTCTGTCTGTCCGTCCGTCCGTCAGCTTTTCGTGTCCGGGCCATAACTCTGAAACGGTTCGAGATATTTTCTCGAAACTTTGTATAAATATAAAACATCATCAGACGATATGCAGAGAACAAGAACCATAACCACACCTACATTTTTTACGGAATTATGCCCTTTTGTTGTCCGTCCGTCAGCTTTTCGTGTCCGGGCCATAACTCTGAAACGGTTCGAGATATTTTCTCGAAACTTTGTATAAATATAAAACATCATCAGACGATATGCAGAGAACAAGAACCATAACTCCACCTACATTTTTTACGGACTTATGCCCCTTTGTTGTCCATCTGTCAGCTTTTCATGTCCGGGCCATAACTCTGAAACGGTTTGAGATATTTTCTCGAAACTTTGTAAAAGTATAAAACATCATCAGACGATGTGCAGAGAACAAGAACAATAACTCCACCTACATTTTTATGGAATTATGCCCCTTTGTAATTTTAAGTATGGAAATCGTGTCCAGTCTGTAACTTTGAAACCGTTTGAGATATTTTCTTGAAACTTGGTACAGCTATAAAGCATCATCAGACGATTTGCAGAGGACAAGAACCATAACTCCACCTACTTTTTTACGGAATTATGCCCCTTTGTAATTTTGAATAAAAAAATCATGTCCGGTCCGTAACTTTGAAACCGTTTGAGATATTTTTTCGAAACTTCTTACAGCTATTAAACATAATCAGACGATGTGCAGAGGACAAAAACCATAACTCTACCTACATTTTTAACGGAATTATGCCCCATTGTAATTTTTCGTATGGAAATCGTGTCTGGTCCTTAACTTTGAAACCGTTTGAGATATTTTCTCGAAACTTGGTACAGCTATACAGCAACATCAGACAATGTGCAGAGGACAAGAACTATAACCTCATCTACATTTTTACAGAATTATGCCCCTTTGTAATTTTAGTATGATGTTATGTCAGGTCTGTAACTCTCAAACCCTTTAAGATATTTTCTCGAAACTTGGTACAGTTATAAAGCATTATCAGACGATATGCAGAGACTAAGAACCATAACTCCACCTACAATTTTTATCGAATTATGCCCCTTTGTTGTCCATCTGTCAGCTTTTCGTGTCCGGGCCATAACTCTGAAACGGTTTGAGATATTTTCTCGAAACTTTGTAAAAATATAAAACATCATCAGACGATGTGCAGAGAACAAGAACCATAATTCCACCTACATTTTCATGGAATTATGCCCCTTTGTAATTTTAAGTATGGAAATCGTGTCCAGTCTGTAACTTTGAAACCGTTTGAGATATTTTCTTGAAACGTGGTACAGCTATAAAGCATAATCAGACGATGTGCAGAGAACACAAAACCATAACTCCACCTACTGTTTTAATGGAATTATGCCCCTTTGTAATTTTTAATAAAAAAATCATGTCGGGTCCGTAACTTTGAAACCGTTTGAGATATTTTTTCGAAACTTCTTACAGCTATTAAACATAATGTCAGGTCTGTAACTCTCAAACCCTTTGAGATATTTTCTGGAAACTTGGTACAGTTATAAAGCATTATCAGACGATGTGCAGAGAACAAGAACGATAACTCCACCTACATATTTTATGGAATTATGCCCCTTTATAATTTTAAGTATGGAAATTGTGTCTGGGCCATAACTCTGAAACCGTTTGAGATATTTTCTCGAAACTTGGTACTGATATAAAGCATCACCAGACGATGTGCAGAGAACAAGAACAATAACTCCACCTACATTTTTATGGAATTATGCCCCTTTGTAATTTTAAGTATGGAAATCGTGTCCAGTCTGTAACTTTGAAACCGTTTGAGATATTTTCTTGAAACTTGGTACAGCTATAAAGCATCATCAAACGATGGGCAGAGAATGAGAACCATAACTCCACCCACATTTTTACAGAATTATGCCCCTTTGTAATTTTAGTATGATATTATGTCAGGTCTGTAACTCTGAAACCATTTGAGATATTATCTTGAAACTTGGTTCAGATGTAAAGCATCATCAGACGATGTGCAGAGAACAAGGACCATAGCTCCATCTACATTTTTATGGAATTATGCCCCTTTGTAAATTTAAATTTCGAAATTGTGTACGCTCAATAACTCTGAAACTGTTTAAGATATTTTCACGATACTTAATACCAATATTGTGCATCATCAGACAATGTGCAGGGAACAAGAACTGTAACTCCACCTTCATTTTCTATGGAATTCTGCCCTGTACTTTTTAGTATGGAAATCATGTCTGCTTTATAACTTTAAAACTCACAAAGATATGTTAATGAATACTTTGCACAAATATAAAGCATTATCAAATGATGTGCAGAGAATAAGAATCATAACTCCATCTACATTTTTACAGAGTTATATCCCTTTGTAATTTTCTATACAGAAATCGTGTCAGCTCTATAACCTTAAAACTGTTGAAGATACTTTCACAAAACTTGGAACGAATATGAAACATCATCAGACAATATGCAGAGGACAGGAACATAACTCAGCCTATATTTTTTACAGAACTTTGCCCCTTTGTAATTTTGTGTGTGGAAATTGTGTCCATCCACTCTGTAGCTTTGAAACAGCAAAATATATTTTCACAGAAGTTGTTACAAATATAAAGCATGACAGACAATCTGCAGATAATAATTGTAACTCCATCTACATTTTTTACAAAATTATGCCCTTAGTAATTTTTAGTGTAGAAACTGTAGCCAGTCTATAACTTTATAACAGAAAGGTTTTATTGTTATTTCCAGTAGGTGACATATGACTTAATGCCATCAATAGTCCCATATAAAGGCGGGGCCCTATTAGTTACCATGTTTCTAGTTATCCACTGGTTCTAGAAATCACAGAGCGCACATTATATTGAGGAAGAGAAGGTTTTTTGTTAAAGATTCCCTTTCTAAGCGTTTTATAAGCACCTGAGAACCTATGCCTTAAGTTGACACTTTCTCTTTAACACTAGACAAAGCTGATTTTGCAGTATTCCACTGTAACCTATTCCAACAGAGAATGACTCTGGGCTAAACATATCTGACAAAAACCTTAACACATTTATATTGGGATTAAATTTATTATCTGCCATTTGCCCACAAAAAAGCAACCACTTTCTGACATCCAATATTGTTTTGTGTTAGAGTCTGTCCATGAGGACGAAATGATGTCTGTAGCTTCTGTTGATACTAGCTGACCAATGATTTTTAGCCTGATACTTTTAAAGTACCCAGCCTCATTTTCTTCAGGGGGTGTTTTTTTTTTTATATGGTAACATTAGGCAAATTTCCGGTTTCTGTAATTGATGTTGTTGCAGAGGGATTTTACTCAACAAAGTTGGAAACCATGGTTGAGTGTGACAATCCCCAAGACAAGACTGTATGATCTGAAACATGTTTTCACACAAAAGCCATTCTATATCATCATTATTTGTTAAAAGAATCTGCCACAAAGTTCCTAGATCCAGGTATTTGAAAACTGATATCCAAAAGTTCCTGTCTTTACACCATTCCTAGATCACTTTAAGTGTCCTTTTGCTGTCTCTTTCCCTTCCCCCATTTTGCTCAAGTACTTTATCGCTACAGTATTGTCTATACATTTAAACATGTTTGTTTCATAAATCACTGCAAAAATACTGAAGAACTAGAATTGCAGCTTTCATTTCTAAAAAGTTTGTATGAATTTTACTTTCCGGTTCTGGCCATCATCCACTGAATGTGCTGTGAGATGTTTTAAATGAAACACCATATCCTGTCATAGAGCTGTATGATTCAATAACAATGTCTGGTTCACTTGGAATGATTGCTGTAGAAACTCTTTCAATATTGTTAATCCACCAACTCGGACAACCCATACTTTTCTCTGATGAATGCATATATGCATCAAAACTACCTCTGGATTTCCAAACCATTCGCTAACATTTAGTTTGAAGATTAATAAAGGTCCAAAGTTACTTTTAGCAGCCCCCCACACACTCTTGGCGTCAAGGTCAAGATTATTGACTGAAACTTTATGTCAAAGTTTCAATTTAAAGTTTTCTTTAAGAGCTCCTATTTAGAAAAATAATTTAAGGGTTTGTTTCATATTTGATACAGGTCCAAAATTCTTTCAGCAATACCCTCGCCTACACCAAGCATTTTTATCCAGCTAAAAGGCTGTTTTCTTCTCTTCCTAAACAAGCCCAAAAACTAGATACATCTTAATACGGATTTAGGTATTGGGGATTTTTTTTAGAAGGTAAAGAGCCATCTGATAGCTAAATAACATGAGAATGGCTTAGGTATTTGGGGTCATTCTAGAAGGGGAACTCAGTCCGACAGCCCAATAGATCAGTAGCTGACCTGACCAGGTGTGTTGAAAATTTCTTCCAGTCTTTAGTTTTAAAGATTCTTTCTCAGTAACAATGCAATAGATGACACCTTCTCTCTCCTTAAATCTTCCATCATCTGTAAGCTTCCTCATAGCATGCAGGGAATGGTTGCCATCTATGACCTGTATTCGGTATTCCCCTTTATAAGCTTTTCTTCGCTGAAGTCTTCTTTGTTGGTGTCTACAAAACCAATAAGTGGGAGGCGCTGCTGCAATGGACAGTTCTGTTGACTTCATCATGTCTTTAGTCAGTCTTTGAACAAAATTGCTATCAAGGTTTCTTACCTCTCTTCCCTTCTCAGGTGTATGTATGAATTTTATTGGATTTATTTTTTTTTCCAATTCTTTTCTTGTCAATCTTTCTTTGATCTGTTTCTGCTTCTTTTTCCATATTTTAACAGGCATTTTCTGAGTATCAGATGACTCGCTGCTTTTTTAGGTTAAAAATGACTGAGTGCACTCTGCTTTGTGGTTCAGGTGATTCAGGGACAGCACTGATTTTCTGGGTTTGTGGCGTAGGGAGCTGGTGGAAACTCTCAAAAAGCTGTTGTTACTTTGCAATCTTTGAAGTTTGTTACACGGAAGAGTGTTTCAGCACAAATTTCCTCTGTTCTTCTTTGCTCAATATTTCTTCCATTCTGCTGTCCACTAAATATTTGAATAAAAATTATTAAAATAATTTCAAAATAATAATGATGCAATTTAATCTCTTTGTAACACTATTTTTGAAATCGAAAGAAAAATATGTGCAAGCTAAATAACACTGTTTTATCCAAACAGCACTATATAGTATTACATAGAAATAGAACAGTTTTAGAAAAATGACCATTTAACCCATACATATACATTTTGGGAGATAATGGTTTGTACCTCATCTGGACAAAGTCCAGGAAGAGCTATATTGCAATATCCCCGAAACTGGCGTCCGCATTTTCACTTAAGTTATTTAAGAGCTCAGACTTTCCAAACCATTCGCTTACATTAAGTTTGAAGATAGATAAAGGTTGTAAGTTACTTTGAGCAACCTCCGCCCCCACTCTTGGCGTCAAGGTCAAGATTACTGACAGAAACTGTATGTCTAAGTTTCAATTTAATTTTTTAAGAGCTCCTATTTAGAAAAATAATTTGATGGATTTGTTTCATATTTGGTATGATATTTGATATAGGTCCAAAGGTTTCTTTCAGCAATACCCTCGCCCACACCAGGCATATTTATCCAGCTAAAAGGCTGTTTTACCCTTGCTAAGCAAGCCCAAAATCTAGATACATCTTAATAAGGATTTCGGTTAGGGGGATTTTTTAGCGTGTAAATTTCCGTTTGATAGCTAAATAACATGAAAATGGCATGGGTATCTGGGGTTCTTTTTAGAGGGGGAACTCAGTCCGACAGCCCAATAGATACAGTAGCTGACCTGACAAGGTGTGTTCAATTTTTTTCCAATCCCTAGTTTTAAAGATTCTTTCTCAGTAATGTTCCCATAGATGACAAATTCTCTCTCATTAAATCTTCCATCATCTGAAAGGTTGCTCATAGCATGCAGGGAATGGTTGCTATCTATGACCTGTATTCGCTATTCCCCTTTATAAGCTTCTTTTCGCTGAAATCTTCTTTGTTGGTGTTTACAAAACCAATAACGGAAGGAGCTGCTGCAATGGACAGTTCTGCTGACTTCATCATGTCTTTAGTCAGTCTTTGAAAAAAAATGCCATCAAGGTTTCTTACCTGTCTTCCCTTCTCAGGTATGTATGAATTTAATTGGACTTAGTTTTTAGCTCACCTGAGCACGAAGTGCTCAGGGTGAGCTTTTGGGATACCCTGATGTCCGTCGTCCGTCGTACGTCCGTCCGGACGTCCGGACGTCCGTCCGTCCGTCAACTTTTGCTTGTGTACACTCTAGCGGCCACAGTTTTGATCCAATCTTTATGAAACTTTGTCAGAATGTTAGTCTTTATACAATCTAGGCCAAGTTCGAAACTGGGTCATGTCGGGTCAAAAACTAGGTCACTAGGTCAAATCTTAGGAAAACCTTGTGTACGTTCTAGAAGGCACAGTTTTGCTCCAAACTTCATGAAACTTTGTCAGAATGTTTATCCTCATAATATCTTGGACAAGTTCAAAACTGGGTCATGTTGGGTCAAAAACTAGGTCACTAGGTCAAATCATAGAAAAACCTTGTGTACGCTTTAGAGGACACAGTTTTGATCCAATCTTTATGAAACTTTGTCAGAATGTTTATCTGCATAAACTCTAAGCCAAGTTTGAAAGTAGGTCATGTCGGGTCAAAAACTAGGTCACTAGGTCAAAACTTGGGAAAACCTTGTGTACGCTCTAGAAGGCACAGTTTTGATTCAAAGTTCATGAAACTTTGTCAGAATGATTATCCTCATAATATCTTGGACAAGTTTGAAACTGGGTCATGTCGGGTCATAAACTAGGTCACTAGGTCAAATATTAGAAAAACTTTGTTTACGCTCTAGAGGACACAGTTTTGTTCCAACTTTATGAAACTTTGTCGGAATGTTTATCTCCATAAACTCTAGGCCAAGTTTGAAAGTAGGTCATGTTGGTCAGGCTGAGCTTTTGGTATACCCTGATGTCCATCGTACGTCCGTATGTCTGGACGTAAGTCAACTTTTGCTTGTGTACACTCTAGCGGCCACAGTTTTGATCCAATCTTTATAAAACTTTGTCTGAATGTTAGTCTTTATAAAATCTAGGCGCAGTTCGAAACTCGGTCATGTCGGGTCAAAAAGTAGGTCACAAGGTCAAATATTAGAAAAACATTGTGTACGCTCTAGAGGTCATTGTTTTGATTCAAACTTCATGAAACTTTGTCAGAATGTTTATCCTCACAATTTCTAGGACATGTTTTAAACTGGGTCATGTCGGGTCAAAAACCAGGTCACTAGGTCAAATCTTAGAAAAACCTTGCGTAAGCTCTAGAGGACATAGTTTTGATCCAATCTTATTGAAACTTTGTCAGAATGTTTATCGTCACAATATCTAGGCCAAGTTTGAAAGTAGGTCATTTCGGGTAAAAAATAGGTCACTAGGTCTAATATAAGAACGACCTTGTGTACGCTCTAGAGGGCACAGTTTTGATCCAATCTTCATGATATTTTGTCAAATGTTTATCCTCACAATATCCAGGCCAAGTTTGAAACTGGGTCATTTTGGGTCAAAAACTAGGTCATAAGGTCAAATCATAGAAAAACTTTGTGTACACTCTAGAGGGCGCATTGTTGATCCAATCTTTTTGGTACTATGTCAGAATGTTTATCTCCATAAAATCTAATGAGATTTTAGAAACTGGGTCATGTCGGGTCAAGAATAGGTTCACAGTGTCAAATATAAGAAAGACCTTGTGAACGCTTTAGAGGGCACCGTTTTGATCCAATCTTTATGAAACTTTGTCAGAATGTTTGTTCTCACAATATGTAGGCCAAGTTTGAAACTGGATAATATCGGGTCAGAAACTAGGTCACTAGGTCAAATATCAGAAAAACCTTGGGTACGCTCTAGAGGTCGCAGTTTTCATCCAAACATAATGAAACTGTCAGAATATTCATCCTTACAATATCTAGGCCAAGTTTGAAGCTTGGTGATGTCAGATCAAAAACCAGGTCACTAGGTCAAATCTTAGAAAAACCTTGTGTACACTCTTGAGGGTACATTTTTTATCCAATCTTTTTTAAACTTGCTCAGAATGTATATCGTCACAATGTCTAGGCCAAGTGTGAAAGTAGGTCATGTCAGCTCAAAAACTAGGTCACTAGGTCAAATATAAGAACCACCTTGTGTATGCTCTAGAGGGCACAGTTTTGATCCAATCTTCATGAAATTTTGTAAGAATGATTATCCTCACAATATCTAGGCCAAGTTTGAAGCTGGGTCATGTCGGTTCCAAAACCAGGTCACAAGGTCAAATCTTAGAAAAACCTTGTGTACACTCTAGAGGGCACATTTTTGATCCAATCTTTTTGAAACTTTGTCAGAATGAATATTGTCACAAAATCCACGCAAATATGAAAGTAGGTCATGTCAGATTAAGAACTAGGTCACTAGGTCAAATATACGAATGACCTTGTGTACACTCTAGAGGGCAGGTTATGAAAAATCTTCATGAAACTTTGTCAAAATGTTCATCGTCATAATATCTAAGTCAAGCTTGAAACTGGGTATGTCGGATCAAAAACTAGGTCACTAGGTCAACATCTGGATGTCTGTCAATTTTTGCTTGTTTACACACTAGAGGGTACACTTTTGATGCAATCTTTATGAAACTTTGTCAGAATGTTTATCTCGAAAAAATTAATGCCAAGTTCGAAACTGGGTCATGTCAGATCAAAAACTAGGTCACTAGGTCAAATCTTAGAAAAACACTGTCTACGCACAAGAAGGCATAGTTTTGATGAAACTTATCAGAGTGTATATCTCTACAGAAATGAGGACTATTTCAAAAATGGGTCATGTTGGGCAAAAAAAAAATAGGTCACTAGGTCGAATCTTAGATAAACCTTGTGTACACACTGGTGGGCACATTTTTCTTTCAATCTTCATGAAACTTTGTCCAAATGTTTATCTCCGTACAATCTAGGTAAAGTTGAAACTAGGTCATGTTGAGTTTTAAAACTAGGTCACTAGGTCAAATCTTATAGGTTGTGTTCATTCTAGAGGGCACAGTGTTGATCCAATCTTTATGAAATTGTGTCAGAATATTTATATCCATGAAATCTAGCATAAGTTTGTAAATGGGTTATGTCGGGTCAAAAGCTAGGTCACTAGGTCACGTCATAGAAAAACCTTGTGAACTCTCTAGAGGGTACATTTTTCTATCCAATCTGCATGACGTTTTGTCAGAATGTTTATCTCCATGAAATCTATGTAAAGCGTGGATCTTGGTCATGTTAGGTCAAAAACTAGGTCACTAGCACAAGTCTTAGCAAAACTTTGTGTACACTCCAGAGGCCACAGTTTTTATTCAGTCTTTATGAAACTTTGTCTGAATGTTTATCTTTAAAAAGTCCAGGCTTACTATGAAACTGGGTCATGTCCTATCAAAAACTGGTTACTAGGTCAAATGCACAGAATATAATCTGTGTGATACAAAGACATAAAGGTTAACTACTGGGAATCATTTGAATGGCAGACTGTCTGACAAGACCAATATTAATACACAAGGATTGTCTTAAATATCCATTCTGTCGGTCCAACTGTCCATCATTTCACACTAGGTAAATAATTACGTTCACGTTAATCTTACATAACCCTTGTGTTTTTGGCAAAATACAAATTGTTACATGCACTTTTGGAGCACCGGTTTTCTTAGTTTCTAGAACGGTCTACTTCCACCCCTTGTTGTTTTGAAAGTTCTCGCCATGACCATCTGAGACAAAGAATTTTTGTTTGAAACTCAGCTAACTTTGCAAAACTTTTGAACTTTCTGAAAGACTCAAATGAGTTAAATTTTATACTTCACTACTCTAAGTCTTCAGCAGTTGGTCATGTACAGTAGAAAACCCAGGTCATACAGGTACATCTTCTGTACTCTTTAGATCTGTTAATGGTTTTGAGCAATGTATTTGACAAATTCAAAAATAATATGCATGTTATATAGAAGTGTTTTTTTCTTGTGTTAACCTTTATCTGAACAACTCAAAAATTATTCACTTTATCTTGTTTCAGGTGGAGCCAGCCTGTTCAAGCTGTTGATCTATAAAGAGAAAAAATCCACCCCCATCAAATAAGGGTGGAAGATAAATGCGTACCCAATATTTTAACCACATTTATTACCACACAGATCATTTGTTGTCGCACTGTAGCATTTGGTGCACAGTTTATCATTGTATTTCACAAGTACAATAATTTATACAAATTCTTTAAATTTGTTGAAAATTACAGCAATTATCTGTGTTTTAGTGAATCGCAGATTTCAGCCCTGTACCGGGTAAGTGCCACTGATGATAGATGATATTAACTAGTGTGTTCCGTTCTGGACAAAGTGAACACATATCAAATGTGTGTCATAATAGATAATTTAGGGGATAACTGTATTGAGAATTGTCATTTGGGGAGGTAAATCGTTGGTTTTATGGTTGGAAATTTCGTTTTACGGCTCAGCTGACGTGCCGCCCTACGCAATTTGCGACCATAAAACCAACAATTTACCTCCCCAAATGACAATTTTCAATACAGTTATCCCCATTCAAATGCACCTTTTCACATTTTCATCTTACAAAGTGTACTTTTTTGTACCCATTACAAGCGCTTTTAGCAGTGTAAAACCAAACGTCAGCCAAGGAGAAGCGACGTTGTATAATGCTGTCGGGTTTGCGACAGTATATCGCAGAATATACTGTCGCAAAGTTTTGACGTTATCCAATCAGACATCATGTTATATCTGTAAGTGCATTTGAATACTGGTTTTGTTTTGCTACGAAATATAATTGTAGCATATTCTGAAAGACAAGTGTGAATTACTTCATCAGTGTTAAAACAGGGTCTCTTCCTGGGTTTAAAACTAACCACCTTGCTGACCACTGATTGTGAAAATATTCTCTTTGCAGCTCCTATGAATTTTAAGTCTTTAGTTTAAATTATATTTCTTAGAAAAATGAATATTACCTTTAGTAATTAATTTCTTATTTTAATTCTGTTTCCATTTTCACAGTTAATTCTACTTGATCTTATTCTATAGTTTTCTATTACATTTGTTTACATGTATATTTTGTTTAATCCTTCAAATTTTCTTTTCTAGGTATCGCTGATCACTTGTATTATTCAGAGTGGTTGACTATATACTTTTATATTATAACATTTTAATTTTCATTGCCTTAATTGTGATCATTAAACTTTTGTGAAACTGATTTGGATAAATATTGGAACTTTTGTGGAGTGTGACGTGTAAAGACAGTGTGTTGGTGTGGGATTGTATTGTGGACGTGAGGGAATTGGAACACATATTCAAGATCATAGTACTTGGCTGAAGGTATAGTTTTCTTTCATTAACTCGCTTGATTGTCTGCAAAAATTGCCCGCTCTTAGTTCAAACAACTCCCAACCAAACTTGGTCAAATATTTTATGGGCATAATACCTTGACCCAAATTTGATAACCAATCAGATGACATTAATCCAGAGTTTTGGGCCTTAAATTACCCTAAATTTAACAGAGGTCAAAGGTCAAGATCATTCAGTTCTGTAATAATATGATTATTGGTACGGATCAATAACTCATCAATTGTTCAAACTACAATCCTTGTCTTTGGAGCCCGGTAGCTCAGTGGGTTAAGTGCTGGCCTCCTGATCTAGCGGACCGGGCTGCAGCCTAGCTTGAGGCGAGATTCTTTCCTACCGTAAACTGGGTTCCATTGCACACAGCCTTTCATTATCATCGTCCCATCCTCCTGATATAACTGAGATACTGTTGAAAAGGATGTAAAATCATCGCAAGTCATCATTATTGTATTTAAAAAGCTTCATCATGATGAATAGATGATCCCTATTTTTTTTGAGGACATAGGTCAAAGATCAAGAACATTCCATTTAGTTCTGTAATAACATGGTTATGGTTTCTGCTAAATACTTTATCTATTGTTCAACCTTCAGTTCTCTTACTCTTAGTAGGGAGGTTTGTCATATTAAAAAGATGACCCCAAATTTTAGGTCAGTTCATCAAAGGTTAAGGTAATTCGATACTGTAATACCATGAAATGGTTTCTGAGTAATAATTCATTCATTGTTCAACCTACAGTTCGTGTTTAGTAGATGATCCTTTTTCTTTTGAGATCTGTACGACAATGTCATTCAGTGATTTCAATTCCACCATTTAACTCACAGTTCTCATATTTGGTAGGAAGGTTTGTAGGTCAAGGTCATTCAGTTTTGTAGTATCATGATTATGGTTTCCAGTCAATTAGTCATCCATTGTTCAACCTACAGTTTTCATATTTGGCTGGGAGGTTTGCATGATGAGTAGGTGACCCCTCTTTCTTTTGAGGTCAGCAGATCAAAGGTCAAGGTCATTTAGTACCATTATATCATGATTACTAGTTTCTAATCAATAACTCACCCATAGTTCAGCCTACAGTTCTCATATTAAGTAGGGAGATTTATCATAATGAGTAAATGACCACTATTTTCAGGTCACTAGGTCAGAGGTCACGGTATTTCATAACTGTAATATCATAACTATAATATCATGAAATGGTTTTCGATCAATAACTCATTCATTGTTCAACCTACAGTTCTCATATTTGGTCAGAAATTTTGTCTAATGAGTAGATGACCCCTATATGATTTGAGGTCAGTAGGTCAAAGGCCAAGGTCATTCTGTTCTGTAATAACATTGTTCTGGTTTTCTATCAATAACTCATCCTTTGTTCAACATATAATCCTCATATTTGGTAGGGAGCTTTGTCTTGATGAGTAGATGACTCCCATTTCTTTTGAGGTCAGTAGGTCAAGCGTCACGGTCATTCAATATTTGTAATATCATGGTTATGGGTTCTGATCAATAACTGACCCATTATTCAACTACAGTCCTCATATTTGGTAGGGAAGTTCGTCATGATGAGTAGATGACCCCTATTTCTTTTGAAGTCAGTAGATCAGAGCTTAAAGTCATTATATCCCGCCACACGTTAGTGGCGGGTTATTGTGTTTTCACGTTGACTGTCCGTGTGTTTGTCCATCCGTAGTACGTACATCCGTCCTTCTGTCCGCACTTCATTTCCGTTCGGTAACTTAAGTATTTATCAACAGATTTCCTTCAAATTTTGCATATGCATTTGTAATGACAATGTGTCGCTTGATATTGTTAATGGGTAAATTTCGTTAATTTCTGACAGAGTTATGACACTTGTCAATGTACAAAAATTGGTTTCTGGCCTCTAGTTCCTTTATTACTTGGAGTATCATGATGAAACTTCACAAATATGATCCAAGTCACAAAAGCTTTTTATGAGCATAGAAATTTTATCATTGGGGGTTATCTGCCCCTGCCCTGGGACTATATACATATTTATCATATGACGTCGCGTCTGAGAGTGTAATAAAGCCATGCATTAAAAACTATAATCCACTAGTGGATTAAATATGCAAATTATGTCGTAACGTTATGCATTGACGTCCATAAAACGTCACGTTTTCTAATGGCGAAATCATGACGTTTTTATGCAAAATTTGCTAATAAAATGCGATTTTAGTGTCACATGATAAATAGAATCTTGCATTTGTGCTCCTGTATTATTGAATTCATTAACGATAAGGTGCTCGGCAAAGCCTCGCATCTTATCATTTTCCCCAACTCGTTTAATAAATTCAATAATACATGAGCACTCATGTAAGATCCTCTATATAAAATCATTAAAAATTCAATATGAAATCAGAGTAAGAAGCAACTTTTCAGAACTTTCAGCAAGTGATAAGAGTGATGAAAGCCTCCAGTGATGCTCAAATTTACCCCATGAAAGTCACCCCGCCCCCATCCCCTGGCTATATACATGCTTAAATCTTGAAAAATGGGTGTGTGAAAAAGGTTTGCAGTGGCGGGATATCACGCAGTCGTTTGCAATGCTTTTCTTCAGTTCTGTAATATGGTTATGGTTTCCAAGCATTAACTCATGCATCATTCTATCTACAGTCCTCATATTTGGGAGGGAAGTTTGCCTTCTTTGAGGCAACACATGTTTTACAAACATCTCTTGTTTTTTTTTTGTTTTTTTTTTAAATCAATTCAGTACAGACTGATGCCAGACTGATGTACTAAAATTACCTGTGATACAGTTATGGAAACACGCATTTTAAACTGTAAATGTTGTGCAATATTGTTTTAATTACTAAAATGAACAACTGAATCAATTGTATATAGTAAAATGTATGGTTTTCATGTTGGGTGTATTTCCAGAAGAATGCCTAAGACAAAGCACAAGTCACCGTCTCAGAGGAATGCAGCTAATCGGTTACAGATGAGGGAGAGGAGAGCAGCAAGACATGAGATTGTTGGTGGTGGTATTCCAGACTGCAATGTTGCAGATCCTGTCAGATCTGTGCCAGATGGGGGACCTGGTGACTTGGGTGCAGTTGGGCCATCTGGGCCATCTACACTGGGTGCTGATAAACAGATGGAGGCCAAAGCCCACCTCTCTAAGCCCTCTGGGCCATCTGTGCTGGGCGCTGATAAACAGATGGAGGTCAAAGCCCACCTCTTTAAGCCCTCTGGGCCATCTGTGCTTGATAGTTTTGCAAAGAGTTCACTTGATAGTTTGCCAAACAGTTCACTTGATAGTTTGCTATATAGTTCAGTTGATGGTTCACTTGATAGTTTGCCTGATGGTTTAATTGAGAACACACCTGATATAGTGCCTGAATGTATGCTTGGTACGGCACATAGACCTTCGGTTGTTACTGAACACACACTTCTTACTTTGCTGGAATCTACCACTGACTCAGGGTCTGCTGATCAGATGCAAACAACTGAACAGTCAAAACATTCCATGTACATAGCTACACCCATTGCAGATCAAAATGAAATGTCT
Organism: Ctena decussata; assembly: GCA_963989385.1. NCBI lineage: Eukaryota > Metazoa > Mollusca > Bivalvia > Lucinida > Lucinidae > Ctena > Ctena decussata. The sequence goes on from OZ022504.1 coordinate 58,233,242, forward strand.
GTTTTGTCAGATATACCAGGAAGCTCATTCAGTGGTATTCGGATGAATTACTCTGGTGTTACAGGAGTAAATCTGTCAACTTCAAGGAATTCCATCCATGGATCATTTCATCAAGGAAATGAGATATTTAGTCCACAGTCACGTGGCAGTCAGTGTGTCACAAATTCTTTATGTGCTCTGATATATGAACAATATTCAGACATAAACTCACAACAAATGCTCGACAGCGTGCTTATTGAGGGTGATTCTTTGTACAAAGAAATCATTTCTGGATTGGATGGGAAAGTAATGCTGCAAAGCAACCTATTAAGTTTTGAAGAAATTCCATGTGAGGTCACTGTCTCAAATAGGAACCTAAATGTATTGAAATCTGATGTTATATCAGGTGTAGCTATTCAGCAGTTTGGGACTTCCAATTTACCTACTCTTCACCAATCACTGTCTTCAGCATTACAGATATCAAAGCAAGTGCTAGTTATAATAAGAGACATATGCTCAGCAGTGTATGTAACTACAGAGCAGTATCACTTTTTCGATTCGCATTCACATGGGCAAGATGGCTTATCTGCACCTGATGGCACATCCATATTAATGTCCTTTTATAATCTGGAAGATTTAGTTGCATATATGTATGCATTTTACGGAAGCATGAACATAGATATGAGTACACAATTTGACATGTTGCCATTGCACTTCACAGCAAGGACAGATATGTCCGAATGGAAAACAATATCACGTAAAAAGCATAGGAAGAATTTTAGTCAAAGTCAAGGCAGTTCTATGATACGCACACTGATTAACACAAGTAACAGTGAAAATCATTCAGAAGAAGAGAATCACAGCACTTTAATTGGCAAGTACTTTAAGGATCAAAGGGAAAGGAGAAGACAAAAAAAGAGTGAAGCAATTAAAACAGATAAAAGAACTTATCAGTGGCTATATAAGCGAACACAAAGACAACGTGAATTATATCGTGAAATTGACCGCCAATATAGCAGAGAATCAAAAAAAAAAGGCAAGGCAATCCGAGGAGTACAAAGCAAAAGATAAGAAATCAAACAGAGAATCAAAACAAAGGGCAAGGCAATCTGATGAGTACAAAGCAAAAGATCAGAAATCGAATAGAGAATCAAAACAAAAGGCAAGGCAATCTGATGAGTACAAAGCAAAAGATCAGAAATGTCACAGAGAGTCATTGAAAAAAGCAAGGCAATCTGAGGACTACAAAGCAAAAGATAAGAAATCGAACAGAGAATCAAAACAAAAGGCAAGGCAATCTGATGAGTACAAAGCAAAAGATCAGAAATGTCACAGAGAGTCATTGAAAAAAGCAAGGCAATCTGAGGACTACAAAGCAAAAGATAAGAAATCGAACAGAGAATCAAAACAAAAGGCAAGGCAATCTGATGAGTACAAAGCAAAAGATCAGAAATGTCACAGAGAGTCATTGAAAAAAGCAAGGCAATCTGAGGACTACAAAGCAAAAGATAAGAAATCGAACAGAGAATCAAAACAAAAGGCAAGGCAATCTGAGGACTACAATGCAAAAGATAAGAAATCGAACAGAGAATCAAAACAAAAGGCAAGGCAATCTGAGGAGTTTAAAGCTAAGGAAAATTTTAATCAAAAGGCTTGTAAAAGAAGAACTAGATTGATTGAGCAATATAATCAGTGGGAGGCAAAACAAAAAAAATCAGTCGACAGTCATATGATTTCAAAAGAAGGGAAATTAAGATACAAAACAAATCTAAGAAGAAGGCTAGAATGAATCCATACAATGTGGAAAAAGAAAGAGTTGCAAAACAACAATGGAGAGCAGACTCCAGAAATAATCAGACAGAAAAGATACTAGATTGCAACAGGAAATCTTCTAAACGTAAAAACCCAATATTTCATGAAAATGAATGTATAGCTTCAAAACGAAGAAAATCTGGTTTTGATATAAACACATGTATAGAGCTCTTTCATAAAAGCATATCAATTGGTCCAGTATACATATGCAGCTGTTGCCACCAGACATGGTTTAAACATAGTGTGTCTCAAGTTACATCTTTGTCTTATGATCAACAACAAAAATATTTGACAAAATTTATATCCATTGATAATAAGAAATGGGTATGTGTAACTTGCAAAAGCAGTATTTGTGCAGGAAAAGTTCCTAAATTATCTGTTTTAAATGGAATGGAGTGGCCTACAAAACCTAAAGAATTGGATCTGTTTCCACTAGAGGAGCGTTTAATTGCTTTGCGAATACCATTTATGCAGATTAGAGAATTGCCAAGAGGCCGTCAGTTGTCAGTTAAAGGAAATGTTGTAAACGTTCCAGTAGACATACAACCTGTCATTGATGCATTGCCCAGACCGTTTAACGAAAATGTAACAGTAGCAGTGAAACTGAAAAAAAGAATGTCATTTAAGTCTTGTGCATTCTCTGAAAATGTAAGACCACTCAGAGTGCTTGTTGCATTACACTGGTTGATGAAATCGAGCGATTTGTATAAGAATGCAAATGTAGATATAGATGAGGAGTGGATCAAAAGTGTTACAGAAGATTGCAATGAATTAATAGAAGAGTTTGTGTCATCTGAAACAAGTAATTCGACTGTAGGTGCAATATCACAAGATGAATGTCATAACAAAAAAACTTTTCATGAAAATTCATGTGAACTTCTCAAAAATGAATCTGATTCAGTAAGTTCTAGTGCAAAAAGATCATCCAGTGATGAACTGTATGATTCTGATGCAGAAGAAGTTAGCCAAGAAAATGTCGGAAACATTGATACTCTCTTAGATGATGCAAATATTGAAAACAGAAATTCTACATTTACCTTTGCACCTGGAGAAGGTCAGCAACCATTAAGTATCTACCAAGACAAAGATTCAGAATTCCTTTGTTTCCCAAGCATATACTGCGGACAAAAAAGAATGGAAAATGACAAAAGAATGGTACCAGTATATTACAGTGATATATCAAAATGGGAGTTAAGGAGTGTAGACAGACGAGCTGCTAACAGTGTGCCAAACATATTTTTCAAGCTGAAAAAAATACAGATGAAACAGTTAAATGATAAAGCCAATCTTGCTGTCAGAAGGTGTCAAACTGGAACAAACACTATGACTGCTGCACAAGCAAGAGATCCAAATTATATTGACAACATTGTTAAAAGGGATGAAGGTTATTATTTGTTTAAGCAAATTAGAAATTCGCCAGCATATTTAGAGACTAAGAAAAAGGATGTGTTTGCAATGATACGCCAGTTAGGCCTACCCACCTGGTTTATGTCTCTATCGTCTGCTGATACAAGATGGACTGATCTTTTGAAAATGTTAGCTAACTTAAATAATAATGTTGAATACACTGATGAACAGGTAAATAATCTTACATGGGAACAAAAGATTAAACTTGTTCAGGCAGACCCTGTCACTTGCTCCAGATACTTTGATCATAGAGTGCATGAATTTATTAATTCGGTTTTGAAAAGTGACCATAAACCTATTGGAAAACTTACTGATTACTTTTATCGAGTTGAATTTCAGCAAAGAGGTTCACCACACATTCACATGATTGTTTGGATTGAAAATGCCCCAAAATTTAATGTGAACACAAATGCCGAAATAACTGCTTTTGTGGATGAGTTTTTACAGTGTTGTGTGGATGACCAAGAAATGAAACATTTGACAGATATTCAAATTCACAAACATTCTAGAACATGTAGAAAAAAAGTTGACAAAATATGCCGCTTTGGATATCCATTACCCCCACTTCCATGTACAATGGTGTTAGATCCGCTTGAAGTAGACCAGGATAAGTACATCAAGTTACACCAAAACTTACAGAAAAAAATGAATAATGAAAAAAATGGATATGATATGACATACAAACAATTTCTGACAACAGTTGTTCAGATGAGTGAAGAGGATTACATCCGATGCATTCGAAGCTCATTAAAATCATCAAAGGTGTTTTTGAAAAGAAAACCAAGTGAGATCCGTGTAAATTTATACAATAAGACTGTATTGAAGGCATGGAAGGCAAATATTGATATGCAGTTTGTGCTTGATCCATATGCATGTGCTATGTACATTGTTTCATATATCAGTAAGTCGCAAAGGGGAATGAGTAATTTATTATATTCAGCAGCCAAAGAGGCGAGAATTGACAACATGGATATCAAAAGACAAGTGAGGCATATTGGAAATGTTTTTTCAAATAGTGTAGAAGTTAGTGCTCAAGAGGCTGTATACCTAGTTCTGCAAATGCCGTTAACAAACTGCACCAGAGATGTTGTATTTATAAATACATCAACTTCGGACAAGCGCATACAGTTATTAAAGTCAAAGTCAGTTCTTGGCGAATTACCCCCTGATTCAACAAAAATAATGTCTGATAATGTGATCAAACGATATTCAAAGCGACCAAAAGTTTTGGAAAATTGGTGTTTGGCTGATTATGTGTCTCAACTAAACATAGTCTACCCAGAAGGTATGAAAACAGATATGGATGATGAAGTTAATGATGACATTTCTATGGAAAATGAAAATGATGATAGACCAGATATGGACAACGAAGAAAATGACACTGTTGTTGATAACAATGTTGATAAATGTTTTCATGATGATATGGCTTTAATAACTTTGAAAAATGGCATAAAGATAAAACGGCGTGCAACTTACAAAATAATACGCTATGTTCGGTTCAATCGTAATTCAGATGAAGAAAACCATTTCAGAGAAAAACTGCTTTTGTTTTATCCATGGAGGAATGAGCAAAATGATTTGAAAGGAAATTTTGGTACTTACAAAGAACACTTTGAATCTATGAAACATATGATAGAGTTGAAATGCCGAGAATATGAACACCATGTCGAGGAGTTAGAGCAAGCAAGAGATATGGCAGAGACGGAATGTGATGCATTTGATGAAATTGCCCCAGGAACAGAGCAAATAGAAGCCGATACTGCCGAGGAAAATGCAGTAGAATCAGAAGCCTTTGTATATTTTAATCCTGATAGAGCTTATGAACATAGGAATTATGACATTGCAATTGAAATAGGATGTTCAGTTTCTGCACCACAAATAAATCCTAATGAAAATATACTGCCAGAACAACAGTATAGAGAACTGTTGAGATGTTTAAACACTAAACAAATGCATTTTTACAATCATGTAATACACTGGATTAAGACTAAGGATGAACCATTATATACTTTTCTTTCTGGGGGAGCTGGTGTTGGTAAAAGTGTTGTTATTAGAGCGCTGTATCAGACTTTGTTTAGGATGTTAAATCTAAGAGAAGGAGAAAATGCGGATGACATAAGTGTGTTATTATGTGCATATACAGGTAAAGCTGCATTTAATATCAGTGGTTCAACAATTTCATCAGCTTTCAAACAAAAATACAAACAATCAGATCAGACATTGAGCTGTGACAACTTGAATACATTTAGATCCAAATATCGGAATTTATCAGTGGTCATTATAGATGAAATTTCAATGGTTAGTAATTCTATGTTAAATTTCATAGATCAAAGACTTCAAGAGCTGAAAGGAACACGGAAACCATTTGGTGGCGTCAGTATTATTGCTGTTGGTGACCTTTATCAGTTGAAACCTGTGAGTGGAAATTGGATCTTTAACACTTCAGCAAAAGGTGCTGAATCATTGTCTGTGAACCTATGGAAAGAATATTTTACTATGTTTGAGTTGACAGAAATCATGAGACAGAAAAACGATCTCGAATTTGCACAGCTTCTAAATAGACTTAGGCACAATGAATTAACAGAAGCAGACAAACTTAAACTAAAAACATGTGAAACAATCTCAACTGCCGATGACCATTGGTTGAATGCTCCACACTTGTTTGCAGAAAACCACTTTATGCATTTGTTCAATCATTCAATCATATCCAGTATGCATGCAGAAAAAGTTATTGTACCTTGTCATGATTCTGTTGTTTCCCCAAAGCTGTCAAAAGACAAGCAGGATGCAAAAATTAAACAAATATCAACAGACCCAAGCAAAACCGCAAACCTTCATTGCTCATTGACAGTGGTTGTAGATATGATATATGATATAAATGTTAACATTAACACTGAAGATGGACTTGCAAACGGGGCGTCATGTGTTGTAAAATTTATTGAATACAAGCAGGCAATACAAAACCGTCCAAGCATTATTTGGGTTCAGTTTGACAATGAAAAAGCAGGAATTGAAACCAGAGAAAAATTCAAAAAAAGAGGATTTTATCACGATAAAATAAATGATAATTGGACTCCAATATTTGATATACAACGGACATTTACAAATGACAGAAGAAATATTACGTTTGAGAGAATTCAGTTTCCTTTGCAACCATCTGCAGGTCGATCTGTTCACCGAGCACAAGGCACTACATTAAACAGAGTTGTTATTGATTTATCACAACAAAGGGCAAGAAAAGTCCCCCATATCCACTATGTTGCTCTGAGTCGAGTTAGATCTTTACAAAATCTTCAAATCTTGAATTTCAATGAAAAGGCTTTAGCTCTTGATGAACAAGTCCATACAGAAATGAAACGATTTTATGATGAAGCCATGCTAAAACTCTGCTATATTCCTTTGGATTCTGTAGATTCATCGTCTCATTTTAAAGTTGCATTCAATAATTGTCGTTCTTTACACAAACACATTGAGGATGTCAGGAATGATTATAATTTATTGTCTGCCCACGTTATTGGATTCGCAGAAACTAGATTACATCCGAATGATGATACGATTGATTACAACATACATGGATATCGTCTGATTAGAAATGATCAAGAGACAAATATACAGGCAAATAGGCCTTCACATGGTCTGGCAATATATGTTAATGACGATGTTGGTGTGACTCCTGTACTGTCATACAGCTCACAAAAGTTGGAATTTACAAGTATAAATATTGAGCATGTGTTGTGTAAAATGCAAATTGTAGTGTTATACAAATCACCTGGTTTGTCATATCATAATCTCAAGTCTCTTCTAGAAAGAAAGCTTGTACCTCATTTAGATGTAGCCAAACCGTTACTTGTTATTGGAGATTTTAACATTAATATTTTCCAGGGATGTAGTGACATTGTTAAGTTCATGGATCAAACATTTGCCTGCAAATCATATATAGATCAGCCAACAACAGATAGTCTTTCAGCAATTGATCTTGTGTTTTCAAATCAAAATGGAAGTGTAGGTACAGTTGAAACATACTGGTCTGATCACAAAATAGTATATTATCATACATAGATTGTACATTATATAACCATACAATATAATTATTCACCCGTTTTGTTTTAACAATACCAACCTCATAATTTTGAGGTTGGTATCGTTGGTGGCTATGCATTGATGAGGGTGGCCACCTTCCGTAATGGCACAACTTACATTTGTATATAATAGATTAATGTTTATATCCATTACAGCTAGGATTATGAAATTTGGTACAAACACTATGTATGTCTAGTTGTATCCTGTAAGTGGGAATCAGATTTCTCATAATTGCCTTTGTTTTCCTTTTTTTTCTGTTTCTCCAATCAAATTTTTGACATATTTTTCAGGAACTACTACAGAAAGGATTTTTTGATTTGTTGCAAGTGTTGAGTATGACTAGATAAATCATGTAACATAGAATCAGTCTTCTTGTGCTTATCATTGCCTGTGCTTGTTCAATTTTTTCTTTCTCTCCATTTAATTTTTGTCACAGATTTCTCTGTTCCTATTGGAGCCACAGACTTCAAATTGCATATACCGGTACATCTATAGAATGGCCAAGTAGAATCCTTGCTTTACAGTCAGATTGATATATAATATTTATATGTAACAACATAGTTTCAATGGTATTTTAGATTACATTTTTAAACCTGTAGGAAATGTCTATAAAATCTTACCAATTTGCACTAATGAGTGCAATGTTGATTTTTTTTAATAGAGTGAACATCAATATCTTCAAAAACATTAGTGTATCACTTTGATCAAAACAAACAAATACAAGGCTCATGCGAGTTGACATTGATGCTGCACATGTGTTCCTGAATATTTAATATAGGAAATATGAGACATTTTTGTTAATATAATTATATCTAACTCGGTACATGGATATAGCATGTGGTATCGGTACATGGATATAACAAGTGGTATATGCATGTATAATACTTTGTTTGTATGGCTTCCAAATATTTGTATGTATGAACATAGCTAATTTTGTTATATAAGAATAAACCTTGTTTTGACAGATAAGGCACCTAAATTAAGCTTGGATCTGAATGTAGAGACAGTAATGTCTAAGTCTGTGAATCACGTTTGTTCGGTATTAGATAAATATGTATTTAGTATGCTTCTGTTTGAATAATATCATTGTTTGTATTTGTCATTCATTCGGTATTAGATAAATATGTATTTAGTATGCGTCTGTATGAATAATGACATTGTATATGTCATTTATTTAAATGTATGCCATTTAGGAATGAAACATTTAGATGTTTCAGAACATTCATTTCGTTTCAGATACGATTCTGTTCATTCTCATGTCTATATTTCAGTAGGTATTTATAACATACGTAAGTTTGTTCTTTAAGAATAAACCTTGTTTATCTGGGGCAAGTCATCTAAATTAAGTTTCCATCTGAATTTAGAGATAGTTCTATATAAGTGCGATGGATGATAAAAAATATGTGGACTTTTGCTGTAGAAATTTTATTATTGAGAGTAAACTCATTAAATTTGCAATAATTGTAGATTCATCTTTCCTTTATCCAGTGATGTATTTAATTTACCAGTCTCACTTCGGGATGTTGTCTATATCAGTTGTCATAGTAACCTTATGACGGTTCTGCGGAGCACGTTAAATATTTGCCTTATTATTTCGAATTGTTTGGTTTATCTTTGGCTATGTCTAATATTTGCAGTTGAGTAAAATGCTTGACATTTGATATGCTATTTTGTTATGGTTTCTGCTTTTTACTGTGAGGAAAGTATTGCCGTCAACAATTGTTATGCTTGCATAAGCAGCATAAGCTTTGGTCTGTGGGTCATACAAGGGCAATAAAATGACGTCAACCATTATATCGTATATTTAATGCAGGTCCTAGGGTTTGTTTATAATTGTAAGAAAAATGAGGGCAGAACCAAAGACATGTTTTAAATGATCAAAGTAAATATTATTTGATCCGTGTATGTTAGTTTTGTCCGATGCTGGTACTGATTTGAGGGTTGTAGACCTGCATATAGACATACACCGCAAAAGTCTTGTACATGGAAACGAAACTGAAAGCAAAAGTTTTGCTTGGATTTATGACCCGATAAAGATGAGAAGGGTATGCTACAAAATTCTTGAAAATAGTCGTATTGTATCCAGATGTGTCTAAAATTGGTCAAAATCATGATAAAATCTGCAAAAAGGGTGTTAGTTTTTTTTAAAACAAAGAAACAAAAGAACCCCAACAACGTTAAAAAGGGACAAAACGTCAAACATCATTAATGTGGTGCTCCACTGTAGCTGTACCTACCTAATATAAAATAGAAGAAAATACTTATTTTTCATTGAAATTACTTCAAAACTTCACATTACGTAGCTAAAAGATCAGTCTTTTCTATGGCATGAGAAATGTTACTATAACTGCATTACCCTAACCGCCACAGCGATAGTCCACGTTCTTTTTGATCACCCCCTCGTATATGAATCACGTTTGTTCAGTATTAGATACATATGTATTTAGTATGCTTTTGATTGAATGATAACATTATTGTTTTTATGTATTGTTCATTTAAATTTATGCCATTTAAGTATTTTCAAAATGTTCACTTTCGTTCTGATATGATTTTATTCGTTCTCATGTCTGTATAACTTTTTATCCCCCGACCGAAAGGATTGGGGATATAGCAATTAGCCTGGCGTAGAACAGGTCATGATGATGTCACATACAAGAATAGTAACTCTTGTTATTTTACTTTTTTGAGTTATCTTTCCTTTGGTGATTTTTTGGCAGACTCGAGTCCACTAACGAATGATGTGATGAAAAGAAATCAAACATACTTTGTCCAAAGCAAATACTTTGTCAAATAGGTAGTTTGTCTAGTTACAAATTACTTTTTCTCATTTTCTTTATTAAAATGTACACGTAGATAATGAATAGCTTTGAAAAACTTTTATTATATACATTATATCCTTTGTACAATGCAGAGCTCCAGTAGCATACTTAGAGACCTAGATAATATTAAAAAACAGCTTTTTGGTGATAATTATGGATAATTTTGTTAATTCTGTTACTAGTCATCTGAAGCGCCTTAATGAGGCAGCTCACATGATGAGTCACAACATAAGTTTTCAGTGAGGAAAAAAACAACAACAAAACATTAACCCTAATTAACACCAAATACTGTTATTTAGAGACTGCCTGTTCCTGTAACTATTTGGACATCTCAAAATTTTCTATAATAGACTCTTCCAGCGTTTAATTTGGAACAAGTCTTATTTTCTTCTTGTTCAAGGCTGTTTTATTATGAAAATATTAGAAATTGGTGTAGACTAGCAGACACTGTTTCTGAGAAATTTTATTCGGTCATATTGGGTAAATATTGCCTATTCTGGAGTTGTGCATTTAATAGCTGCAATTACCTAAAAGAGCTTAACAAATTTTCTGAAAATAGCAGTGTACTTTGAACAGTGAAATTTTCAAATAAACTTTCAACAAACAGAATTGTGTGTTTTGTGTTAAAATTATGATGAAAAATATTGAATTATTTCCTCCTGTGCATGCATTAATGCCAGATGCATATACAGTAGAACTTCAAGGCTCGAACCCTGATGGCTCGTTCACCCTGCCTGGCTAGAACTCTTTTCTTGGTTCCTAGAGGTCACTTTATATGGAAACTAGCCCTGGGTGGCTAGAACTACACTAGGCTGGAACTAATTTTCATGGTCCAATGTTCCTGTTTGACCAATGAAGTTCTACTGTTCCATCTTGGAAAGGCACTCCTTTTGCCTCAGGCAAATGCAATCTCCAGAGAACAATAATATTCCAGGTGTCTTTGTCTTCAGGGAATAATTTGCACGATTATTTGCTGAACCATGAAATGAAAATATTTAAGGAATAATATTTCTGTGCCTGTGAATTATCACTTGATTAATACATGAAGTTGGAGGACAGATTGGGAAAATTTACAATGGCAAACCCTGAGTGAATTAATATTCACATCTGCCTGTGCAAGATCCAATTCAAAATTGTTGCAAAATTAAAATTACTGTGAAAAAAATACAAAGCTGCTACATTCTTCAAAAAAAAGAAAAATGACATTGATGTCAATTTCAATTATGTCATATTAATGCAGATTGCTTTGCAAGGAATGCATCTATAATGTTTATTACCCTTCCAACTTTTAAATGGATATTAAATGCAAGGATTGACAGACAGCTGACACAATTTATTTTGTATTTACAATGATTTTTTTATTTGAATGACACACTAAAAATAAATCCACACATGAATTTAGCCCATTGGTATGACTATGGCCTAACTAAATGCATTGAAACTCAGTAAGAAAATGTAGGTTAGTATAATGTTTGATATCACTGTAAAGGCAAAATGTAGGGCTTCCAATACATGCATAGCTTTGTTGTAAAGGCAAAATGTAGGGCTTCCAATACATGCATAGCATTTGTTACCAGCATGCCGCTAAATAAAGCTATGCTGCAAGCATCAGAACTAACGTTACAATGATGCCAGCCACAAACTCCTTGGAAAACATTAATTTCACCACAGTGAGATAATGATGCTACCATTCTATCATCTGTGTTTGCCTAGTTCAGTCTAGTTCAAATCCATCAAAGGAACCAACATGAAGGGGTACTTTTTGGGGAAGCGACTCTGCCATTTTTAGCTCACCTCAGCCTTACAGTAGACAGGCCCGACCAGTACGCGGACACTTTTAAGGGTGTTTTACCTAATGTTTAAGACTCCAACGTGTTCCAGACTACCAGATGGGCATGCAATTTAGGAAAATCCTTGTGCTAAATATAGACAAAAGGAACACGTGAAAAAATTATCTCCGCATGCGCAAAGTGACGCTATTGAGGTCATGCTATTTGCTGTATCAAACTGGCCTATCATACCAGTACGCGGACACCTTAGAATCTGAGTAAACTGAGATGACATTTATACGCTGCAATACTAAATTAAATTATTGATACATGTAGTTACCAAAAACTTACTAACATCGTATAAGGTTGTTCTTATTTCATATTGACACATGGCTGTTTACTTTGCCTGTTTGTGCGTTTGGCGCAGTCGAACTGAAGCATCGATCGTGATACCGGTCTGCATCAGCCCAGCAAATTCGTAAATGTGTTGTGTAAGTGTAAATGTGAATGACAAAACGATAAGGAAATGGTGCCTTGAAAAAACGTCACAAACTCAGTTGAATCTAAAAAGTATCTTAGAATTTATTAGACGCCAAACACAAAAGTGTCTGCGTACTGGTAGTGTCCGCGTACTGGTCGGGTCTGTCTATTGGTGTTAGTTGCCTCTGTCATCCATCCATAAACATTTTCAAACATCTCTGAAACTACTGGGCAGACTGAACTCAAATTCATATGGAGCCTGCATTGGTCAAAGGATTGAAAGTTCTTCAAATGATCTTGATCACATGACCAAGGTAGCTGTTATTCCCATGTATTATGGTTAATACCCTTATAAATCTTCTCCAGAGCCAGTGAACTGATTAATGCTCAGGTGAGCGATTCAGGGCCACCATGGCCCTCTTGTTTTCAATTCTTTTTATGTCAATCTTTCTTTGATCTGTTTCTCTTCGGCTTTCATGTTTTTACAAGTGTCTTCTGAGTATCAGATGACTGGGTGTCATTTGTGTTACTAATGACTGAGCCCACTCTGCTTTGTGGCATAGCTGATTCAGGGTCAGCAGTGTTTGAGCTTGTGGCATAGAGAGCTGGTGGAACTTACTCTCAAATAAAGGCTTCTGCCACTTTGCAGTCTTTAAAGTGTTTTACTCTGAGTGTGTTTCTGCACAATTTTCCTGTTTTCCTTCTTATCTCAATAGCTTTTTTTCCGTTCATCTCTCCGTTTAATATTATAACCAACAAAATTTCAAAATAATAATAATGATGTGCTATAATCTCTTTATAACACTATTGTTTGAATCAAAAGAAAAATTTGTGCGAGCTAAATGACCCTGTTATATCCAAACAACATTTATATATTACATAGAAAAAGGAATTTTCAGAACAATGACCATTTAATCCGTACATCATACATTTGGGGAAATTATGGTCAGTAGCTCATCTGGACAAAGTCCAGGAAGAGCTATATAAATGCCCAAATTTGTTCCACGGAAATGATAGGGCATCAGTTCTATTGAATTTCTTGTTGTCTTAAACTTTGATCCTTCTTCAAAATACTGCAAAAGAATGGGAAACTCTCGGCCACTGGCGGTCGAAATTGTGGGCCGTTGAATTGGGTATATATTGTAGTAATGTCTATGGGAAAATATCAATTGCTCCTTTAAATAGTTTGAGTAGTGTATTACGTTGAGAAATTACGTGATATTTTGTACCTCTATTCGGACAGAACGGGTAAGAAAATTGATCAATTATGATTATTGCTTTAATACTCAATGAATTTTCATGCGGTGAGGTGCAAATACCTCGTCTCTTTAGCGGCAAGGCATGATATAAGAGCCATTTTCATGCGCACCATATTTTTCACACAACCTCGAGCAAACTATGAAAGTATTTGATCGAGGTTGTGTTGAAAAATATAGCGTGTAACATTAAACCTCTTAAATAGTCTTTTGCTGAAAATAAAAACAAGGCATTTGTATTTTACCGCATGAAAATTCATCGAGTATTAAGGAAATAATGAACAATTTTCTTACCAGTTCTGTCCGAATACAGGTACAAAATAACCGATGTAAGTACCTTGATTCTCAGCCTTGACTATACTCTCTTCTTAACACTTTTGTTGGAATCCAAAATAAAATATGTTCAAGCTAAATAACCCTGTTATATCCAAACAAAATTGTATATATTATAAAGAAAATGGACCATTTCTTATGAAAAATGGCCATTTAATCCATACATTATACATTTTGAGAAATAATGGTTAGTAGCTCATCTGGACAAAGTCCAGGAAGAACTTTACTGCACCACCCCCCGGCGTCGGCATCCACATTTTCGTTTAAGTTTTTTAAGAGCTCAGATTTGTTCTGTTCTCCACTAAATATTATCTTAAAATAAAAATAACCAAAGTAATTTCAAAATGATAATAATGATGCACTCTATTCTCTTCATAAGACTGTTGTTGGAATCCAAAGAAAAACATGTGCAAGCTAAATAACCCTGATACATCCAAACAGAGTTGTATAAATTCTAAAGCAAAATGACCAGTTTTTGAAAACTGACCATTTAATCCATGCATCTTACATTTTGGGAAATAATGGTCAGTAGCTCATCTGGACAAAGTCCAGGGAAAGCTATACTGCACTACCCCCCGACGTTGGCGTCCACTTTTTCGTTAATATTTTTTAAGAGCGTAGATTTTTCCAAACAATTCGCTAATATTTAGTGTGAAGATAGACGTAGGTCCAAAGATACTTTCAGCAACCCATGCCCACAGCCTTGGCGTCAAGGTCAAGCTTACTAACTTTGAAAGTTTACGTTAAAGTTTTACTTAAAAGTTTTTTAAGAGCTCATATTTAGAAAAATAATCTTAAGTATTTGTTTCATATTTGGTTTGATATTTGATACAGGTCCAAAGTTTCTTTCAGATATACTCTTACCCACACCACCCAAGACCCCACAGCCTTTTGTTTTCACTGAAGAACACTTCCTAAAGTGTATGGTTAAGCAGCTATTTTCATAAGGCTGACAATGTTAAAAGAACAGTATTTTCTTGCCTGAAAGGTGAATCCGTTCTCCAAGTGGAGTTACTCATACAGAAATAGATTTGAGCCAGGACATGACAAAACCAGCAAAAAGGCATGTGTTCCCAGCGAAGACGCAGATCAGCCTAAGGGTAACTAAGGGTCTCAGCTACCTTTATGCTGACAGCAAAGACTCTGATCAGACTGGGCGGATGCCCTGGCTGATCTGAGTCTTTGCATGGTGCACATGTCACTTTGTTGGTTTTGTTGTGTCAATGCTCATTGGTTGAACTTCTTTCCTCTACTTAGAAGGTGTATTCATAAGTAAAGAAGACCATTTTATACTCTGTTTCCCGGTGAAAAAATATAAGTTTATGAATTTATTGTTACTATATTATCACTTTTAAAGAAAAAAGGATATTTGTATAGCTTGCCAGTATAAAAATCCAGCAAAAGCTTTTGTTCACACCAGTAGTTTGTAGATAAGAAAGTTTCATGTTTAAGTGGCTAAACAGGCTTTAAGCTTCTTTTTTGTCTGTATATTGTTAAGATGTGGACCAAATTATGAAAAGGATCATATTAACATAAACTTTTGTTTTCTTGCATAATTATTATTATTATTTCTTGTGTTGTTTTTTTTAATTTCTAACATCTAGATTTTGGAGATATGGAACTAAGTATTAAAAGGACGTAGTTTTGATAAATACTCTTGTTATTTATGATATCCATGTGAGAGTGCAATAGTTGAGAAAAATGTGGCAGATAACTGGTTCTTTTCTAGATGATATCATACAAATAAATGTATGTCTAACCAATAAAATTACTCAGATTCATCGCCAAGATTTCCAGAGTTCAAGTTTTGCAAGATAACTCATATTGAAGAAGTATCTATGTGCCCAAATAACAAAGTGTAAGAGCGATTTTGTCCTTTAACATTTCTACAGCCATAATGGTATGACCTAGAGTTACAATGCGTCGGTGTTATCGGAGCTACCGCTTCACAAAAACTAGCCGCATCTTTCTGTCATTTTAAAATGCTATCCTTGTTGAATATTTCAATAAGTAATGAAGTATGAATCATTGAAATATGAACCACTGATGCATACAGAATACTCGGAGCGACTTTTCTTGTGAATGATGAGAGGGGAAGTATGAATCATTAAAATATGAACCACTGATGCATACAGAATACTCGGAGTGAGTTTGCTTGTGAATGGTGAGAGGGGTCGTGGTACTTTCCTTCTTTACGAATCGTCATTTCATTTATTCATAGCGGGGTCATAATATTATGACCGGGGGTCACTTTACTTTAAAAATAATGATCGGGGGGGGGGGGGGGGGTCGTTAGTCTAAGGGGGTCGATGTTTGGCGTGGGGAAGTCGTAATACTATGACCGGGGGTGGTGGTGGGGGTCGTAAATTATGACCGGGGAGTCACTATCCTTTTAAGAATGGAAGTGTCTCCGGGTACGGTACCGTATCCCTAGACCCTGGGTCTCCAGGTACGGAACCGTACCCCGAGACCCTGGGTCTCCAGGTACGGCAGTAAGTTTTCAATACTCTATATATGTATTTAGTCTTATCATATATGACCAACAAGATTTGAGCGTAGCCATTAGCGTAGGTTTAGGGGAGATAACTACCACACTAGTACTTCTAGCAGACGATTTTTATAATCTGCGCGTTGAGAATGCGCAGTAGCCCGCGCAGAAAATATTGTGTGTCGGATTTACTGGGTGCCTCACCTATAAGCGTAGCCATTAGCGTAGGTTTAGGGGAGATAACTACCACACTATATATGTATTAAGTAGTTTTACCTATTTAATTTAGTTAATCCATCAATAAAATTACTCCTCGTAAAAAATTCATTGAGTCGTCATCTTGCTAGGGAAAATTATAACCTTCAAGTCCGTCATTTGCGTTATTTTGACTGATGTACATAAACTGCGAAAAACACGGCCGATGTGTATTTGATCGCCCGCTAATTGCACGCAGAAAATGACTTCTGAAGAGTGCAAACAACTATCATCTTGTTAGAATCTGCACAAATAGACAATTACACTTATTTTCAAAAAAGTATCCATCTTTTAATATTTCTGCGATAAGCAATGTAGACCAAAAACAGACGCCTAAAAAACGCATGCAGCGTTCTTAGATATGCCTTACGTCAAACAAGTCATGTGCGCCAAGTGAAGTTCTCCAAGTGTTGTTGCACAACTTAATCGAAATAACATTGAGTATTCATTATTATATGTATTTATTTGTGTGCTTATGAAGGTATTAACGCTTTTTGTAACAGATATCGCATTGTCGGAATCAGGACAGCTCGGACCAAAGACAACTCGCCCCACAAAATCTCGGACCAGGACAACTCGCCCCAATTTTTTTAAAACTTACCACCAGTCAACGCGTCCCATATCATAAGCTTGCCAAAAGTCAACTCGCATCAAATTATAAATACTCAGCCGAGATGTATCATGAGTATTTTTAAATGCCACTGAAAATGTACCGTATGACTTCATGTATATGCACTGACAAATTAACAATCCCTGACACACAACTTGAAGGGATTTACGGTAATTACGAGCGTCTTTGTAAATTTGGTTTTAGCTGCCCCCGCCTTCCCCTCACCCCTACAAAAAAGATAATCACTAACATTACAGAAAGCTATATAATTGATTGAATTTTACCTCAGCGGAACGTATCCATAGCCGCAATACCGGGGCGCCGTTCGTCCGTCCATTGAATAAAAACTGTTACTCATTGTTGAATTTTTATTATTAATTTGGACAAAACAGGTGTGAAAAACAACAATTATTGGTGTTAGTGCGAAACCGTCGTGTTATTTCTTATGCAAAAAAAAAAAAAAAAAAAAAAAAAAAAACATCGTTTTGACCACATTATTCAATAATTATTTTCCCTAGCAAGATGGCTAGAAGATCACTCTTCTGAGAGTTCTGTTATTCTGAATGTGGAAAAAGCGGACTATTATACTGAGCCGGATGATAACACTCCCAACTACTGTGCAAAGTGTAAAAAAGCTGGACAGACAGGTAGCCTAAAACACTGCACTGGCTGCAAATTTATTAAATACTGCAGCAAAGAGTGCCAAGCTGGACATTGGGCAGTCCACAAACAGCTCTGTAAGGCCATTCAGGGTCTTCCTAAACTTCAGTAGTCTCAGCATTTGATCTTGGAAGGTGTCTGGTGGTGGTGTTTATTTACTTTTCAGTGACTGACTTTGATTTCTTAGTTGTATTGGTGGTGGACTGGACATATTTTAGTGTGTTGACATTTACTTTTATATTCAGTGGTGGTGGATTATCCCCAAAGTTCTACTCGTTAATGCGAGGTGTGCCTAAAAAGGCAGAATTTATACAACAACAACAACAACGATGGCGACTTAATGAAATTTTTACAAGGAGTAATTTTGTTAAACGGATTGACTATATATTAAATGGGTAAAATTACTTAATACATAGAATTGAAAACTTACTGCCGTACCCGGAGCAAATCCTCATAGGACTGTCTCCAGGTACGGTTCCGTACCTGGAGACCCAGAGTCTCGGGGTACGGTTCCGTACCTGGAGACCCAAGGTCTAGGGATACGGTACCGTACCCGGAGACACTTCCTTTAAGAATAATGGCCGGGGGTCGTTATTCTATGGGGGTCTCTTTACTTCGTTACAGGCCTTATGGAGGAAATCCTTGCCTTAGAAGTTCTTTATGATTGGCCAGCTAAATGTGGATAAGACTGAAGAAGTCAGTCAAAGAGCTCGAAAATCAATGCCTACGACAGTCTTCTGCAAATATTTATCTCTGGTCAAGGGGAAAGGATTTACTTTCAGGAAAGATAATCCTGTCGCAAAAGTATTTTTCTCCTCATTGGAGGAACACACGCTTGCCTTGGACTTAGGTCAGTAGAGCCTCAACGAAGTCTCAGTTGAGACTTTGTTGAGGCTCTGCTGATCAAAGCCCGATTCCCAAGCGTGTGTAGAGCCTCAAAAAAGTCTCTATTGAGTCTTCGTCGAGGCTGTACCGACCAAAGACCAGATCCCAGGTATATGTTGCCGGAGACTACCCGCTTAAATGAAAGAATTTATGTCCTCTGTATGTGTGTGTGGGGGGGATCCTTCCCTACAAGAATAGCCCCAGGTTTCAAGTAATACATTTTAACATGTAAAGAGTGTCTTCCGTAAAATGGTAGGGAATTGGCAAATGTCGCGCAAAAAGACAGGTAAAAGTCAATGTGATGAATAGCTTTTATGCTTTTATGTGAATATACTCCTGGAGGAGAGGCTACTGGTACTTTGCGGAATGGAACGGAAACATTGGTATTTTGTTGAACGTAACGGCTTGGAATGGTTCCGGCCCGCAAAATACCCATAGCCGAATTCGATTATCGACATTGACAGCAACAGTTTTGCTATCTAGACTTGTTCCGTTGACTTCAGGTTAAGTTCATTTCCTCAAAAACCAGTAGAAACTATTTCCACACTAAGCCTGAAGGAGAGTACGGAGCCCGGGAGGGGACATGGCAATATATAAAAAATGATTTCGTTCCCACGAAACGCATTTCGTTCCGATGTATTACTTTTTCGTTTCCTCACTTTATTAATTCGTTCCCTCAAGATACTATTCCGTTCCGTTCCCACGCTTTACTTTTTCGTTCCCTCAAAACAGCATTTCGTTCCCTCAAAATAATATTCCATTTCCTTGCTTTACTTTTTCATTCCCTCAAAATAGTACTCAAAATAATATTCCGTTCCAACGCATTACTTTTTCGTTCCCTGAATATAATATTTTGTTCCCTCAAAATAATATGCCGTTCCCACGCTTTACTTTTTTGTTCCCTCAAATTAGCATTTCTTTCTCTCAAAATGATATTCCGTTGCCATGCATTACTTTATCGTTCCCTCAAAATAATAATTCGTTCCCTCAAAATAATATTTGGTTCCTCCAAAATAACATTTCGTTTCCTCGCATCACTATTTTATTTGCACGTACTAATATTTCTTTCTCTTGTAAAATAAATTCGTTTCCTTAAAATATGTTGTTATCTCGCAATAATATTTCGTTCTATCGCAGTAGTATTTTGAGCATACAAATTACTATTCTGTTCACTCGAAATAATATTCCGTTCCCACGATTTACTATTTTGAGGCCTCGCAATAATACGAGGGTCATCCAATAAGTCTTCCAAACGCCGTCATTACTGCTTTATTAATTGAGGTAGGGTTATCAAACTACACCATTAACAGCTTACGTTTATAATACACATATGTGCTAAAAATCATACATGTGCTATTCCTTTCTCAGATATGGGAGGGTTTTGAACGCAAAGGTGTAAGCGATACCGGCGGTGAAATTGCACAAACATGACGTTTTTTACAAGAGGTTAGGGGAAGAAAATTTCTGCATACATGTTTAGTATTCTTTCACATTACAAGAATTCGTGTTCTAAAGTAATCGCCTTATATTTAAGAATTCAAATAAGAGACAATTGGCATTTCACATTACCAGACAAATGTGGTTGCTAGGCAACAAGAGAATATTACAGAATTTAAGCAACATTTTAGTTTTTGACGTTTACCTCTGGTTTCTTAAGGCTGCAAACGATATTAAACAAGGCTTGAAGCTTATATTTTCTCTTATATCTACATTTCAGCATCTCGGGACTATTCTTTGATAACAAATTAATGGCAGTTTAGGAAGCACTTCATCTGCTGTGAAAGCCTCTTCTTCATATACTCATTTTATACGATATTTTAGCTGCCCGAAAAAGATGGTGATCTTCCTTTGAACAATATTTATATCTCGACTGATGACAATATCTTAAACTTGGTACCGTGTACATACTTCAGTATTATTTTCCGTATCTCCCAGCAATTTTCAGATATTTACAAGGATTCTAAACTAAGCTAGGGGATCTTAAACAGACAACTAGAAGCCACCGCCGCACCCATAATGGTAGTATTCTTCAGTTGCCTACAACGCCATTTGCAAGATCATGACGTTTCTGGAAATTGTTGACTGGAAAGAAGGAAAGATGCAATGTAAGAATGTGGATTGCTTGATTAGTTTTTAATTATCATTTGCCTGAAACTCGGCCGTTTGCAGGACTTATTGGATGACCCTCGTACTACATCTATTTTAGCTTTACACAGATCAGTGCATCATGGTCTTTCTTAACAATGGGCTTTAAAAAGAGCTCTGTTTTGAATAAGGGCATTTAATGATGATAATCAAATTGGTCAATATGATATTAAGAATTAGAACATGACAAACGAACTACATATTCTACTAACAGTATAAAAATGGGAAACCGAGAAAACATAGCATCATTATATAGAAAACTATCGCTGCTTTATTCCTAGTGAAAATTCGACGCTTGTACAACGTCTACCCAACATTGGCCAAACACCATTGGCGCTTCTGAACGTTGGGTCAGCGTTGTCCCAACATGGCGTGCTCGCTCAGTTGTGTCTGTCAGAGAGTGGTTTTTCCCCCTTTCCCCCGGAAAAATGACTATAGGAAGGTCGGCTATATAGTGGATTGTCCGGCCCTCATAGAGCCACTTTTCCCCCATAGTCCCTTTTCCCCCACCGGGAAATTCAATTTAATCGGATTATTAGTGAATTTGGTATGGTTATTTGTATTTTGCGGAACGGAACGAAACGGAACGGAATGGAACAGAGACATTTTACAGAATTAATCGCATAAGAAATGTATCAGAACTTCAGGGGAGGTAATAAACGTGATTAATTCCAAAAAAATCAATATGCAAATTTAGCAACTATAGTTTTATAATAATCAGTAATTACTAATTTAAGGAACGACAGTGGCGTGGTTTCTTCCCATCGCAGATATTTACATACGTATACCATGCAAGCTTATAGGAAGATGTACGGACGGGTGCTTTGTCCAGTCATTTTTGATTTTGTAGGGAGTTTATTATACATTGAAAATAGTAATTGGACGTGTGTCCCAATGGGAGTCGAGCCCACGACATCCTGAAAGGCGAACACTAGTCCGGGCACTCCGCTGCGCGCATGCACAGATGAACGTTTGTACAAACACAAAATTATACAAATTGATGCACACAACCACATTCACTCATAGCCGTTTTGGCTAATATGGAAAAGCAAAATGCCTACCAGTTTTCCCAAAAACAAAAATACATGTAAGACAGACTGATGGACACATGCACGCGTTTCTAGCCGATATGTTATCCATCGATATTTCACGGACAGATACTCATATTTCTGTTTCAGTTATGAACCTCACTATTATAGTTGGAGAAGGAGCAAATTCCACTATGTAGCGTGTTTTCCTGCAATCATATTACCAGGGGGAAAATCCACTATAGAGGGGAAAAACGGCTATGCAAAAACACGTATAGTAGATTTTCCCCGGGGAAAATTGGCTATATAGTCAGATTTCCGGGAGGAAATTCTACTATATAGCCATTTTTCCGGGGGGGAAATCTACTATAGAAAAATCATAGTCATTTTTCCGGGGGGAAAAACTACTAGGGGGGGAAAGCTACTCTCTGACAGTGTCCACTATCAGTTGGCGGAGTACTTGTACTCTGGGTTCGTGATCAGTAGGGCCACAATTATGTCGTCATCTGTTACATTTGGGAGGTGGTCCTAGGCTGGAGGTGGGTGGGAGGGGCAGAGGTGGTGATGGCTGAGTTGCTTCCAGTGAAGGGGAGTCTGCTTTTGTGACTTCATGTTTGTTTCCTTTGGCAGTGTGACCATTTCGAGGGAGTCTGCTCTGGGCGGTGGAATTTGCTTCAAGGGGAGTAAATGCTTTCCTTTGAGAATTGGCCCAAGTTTTGGCTTAACAGAGACTGGGATGGTTGAATTGCGTACCTGGAAGGTGTACTCATTCACCTTATCATTTAGGGACTTGGTAAGCCAGCTTAACTCAAGGTCCGGGAATACACCAGTAATTTACTCGTGACAGTTGGCATAATAACCTTTGAGCTATGGTAAAGCTGTGGTGTGTGAGTGTATCTCTATATTTTTCTGCCAGGTTTCCACAGGGAGACAGCTGTTATGACTTCCTTCTTGCTTCCTTTGGTGGCAGTGCCATTTCTGTGACGCCTGCTTTGGAGGGAGAACATTTGCTTCAATGGGGGCAATTTCGTTTCTTAGGAGTTGGTCCCGAATTAGAGGGGGCACAGAGATTAGGATGACTTAAATTACTAGACTGGCTCTAGTTACGAAAATAAATGAAATGACAAAAAAAAAATAATGATAATGATGAAAATAAAATAATGATAAAATAAAAAATATGGATGGCCTTCAGAATAAACGGAGTCGCATTAAGACTTGTACCATTAGAATGTAGCAATTAGCCTGGAAGCCAGGCTGCTAAAATACACTATGGGTTTGCTTTAATCATCACCGAATATTTTTGCGAGAAAACGAAAAGCTATTCATAAGAACGAAATGTTAATTTGAGGGAACGAAATATTAAATTGAGGGAACGACAAAGTAATGCGTGGGAACGAAAAATTATTTTGACGGAACAAAATATTCTTTTGAGCGAACGAAATTGTAAAGCGTGGGAACGGAATATTATTTGGGGGGAACGAAATGCTATTTTGAGGGAACGAAATAGTAAAGTGGGGGACCGTAATATTATTTTGAGGGAACGAAATGCTATTTTGAGGGAACGAAAAAGTAAAGCGTGGGAACGGAATATTATTTTGAGGAAATTAAATACTAAATTGAGCGAACGAAAAAGTAATGCATGGAAACGAAAGAGTAATGCGTCGGAACGGAATAGTACAGTGCACTCGACAGTATCGGATCATCGACAGTATCGGATCACTCGTAAGTTAACACCCATTTTTCTCACAAATGAAGCAAACATATTTTACCATTATATTACAGTCATCAAGCTAGACCAATGACAAAGTGCAGGGTGAAAAATTCGATCGAAATCTGCGGCTGTGAAACAAATCAGAGTTGTTGAAAAGCTTGTCCCCACTTCAGCGGCGCTTGCATTTTGCCTGTTGCCCGTTACCCCCATAATAGATTTCGGCTATTTAAACTATTTTATCGTTAGGCGATTGAAACCAATTTTGCTTTATAATGTGTCCTGGCATCCTTTAAATTGCAAGCAGTCATTATTTTTGTGACATCCTAGTATTTGATGAAACTAAAGACTTGAAAAGTGGGGCACCGCTGTGAGACAGTAACGGATCATTATATAATTTGAACTGAAATACAGGCCTCAGCTGGAAAACTGTATGTTGGATGTATGGTCTGATGCTGAAAACAAGTGATAAATCAACTACCTTAGTGACTGCTGTGTCTTCTTTCAAAGAAGATCAGTACAAAACTAAGACAACATCTCTTTTGTAAAATATTCCCCATTCCACGCCCCACACGCTAGCGTATGTTAATGAAGTTATGCGTAGCACACCTAAGCTTCTGCTAAACATTCTGAAGAAGCATTCGAGATCAACTCGCATTATGTGAACCCAATAATGACTGGCGTTCATCGGATGGACATCTGTACACTGTGTAGACTCAGATTAATGCCGGAGAACTCGTTGAATGACCATGTAGTGTTTATACACTGATTACATTGAAATATCAATGTTAAGGCGGAAAATCACCGTAAACTGGTTTATCCTGATCAGACACTATGGTCTTATCAGGGTCTACACTTTGCAAAGGCAGATTATGATCTTTACTGATTGAGTAGTTCCGTGCTTTGGGGCGCAGGGGATTACCGATTAGGAATTCTTGGCATGCTTGTACTTTTGTATACATTCAACTTTTATTTAACAGAAATAACCGTTGCTGGTGAAGAACCACGTGAAAAATATCGCTGAAAGGCCGTAAAAGTTTCCTCTGAGAGTTTAATAAGTCCACCTGTTTATGTAGCCAAATTATTGAAGCAAAGAACGTTGGCAGAATGCCTCGGAGGAACTCTCCTATAAAATATTATCATATGATCCGATACTGTCGCACCTGATTCGATACTGTCGTAAGACCCTCCTGTAAGTCTGGATAGGTTATCTGCCCTTAAAGGAACGAATTTCGTAAATATTTTGACATGGATAGATAGAAGGGATATTTTGCAATTGTTATGTGTCAAAACATACATACTTTCAGCATTCACATACAACAAACCAGGAGTTTTATTGAACTTGATCCGATACTGTCTAGTCCATTGTATCTCGAGAGAACGAATTAATAAAGTGAGGGAACGAAAAAGTATTGCGTGGGAACGAAATGCATTTCGTGGGAACGAATTTCAGTATATGTATTGCTATGTCCTCTCCCGGGCTCCGTAGGAGAGCACCTGAATGCAACTATCTATATTTGACTTTCTTTGACCCATTACATCTATGTCTGCATTTATTCTAAGAAAAAACCCACAAAAAACGTACTTTTATTCAAGTTCCTTACAAGAATTATAATGACTATAATAAAATTGATGCAATGCCTGTAGGGCCTCGTATATTGTTACTCATTTCACTCATTGATAATTTATTGTTTATAATTGGCAATAAAGGCATTTGCGCGAATGTTTTAGGGTACATGCGAACTATGAAGACCCGAACCGACATTGACACGCGCAGTGTGGTAAGAATCTATGTTCCTCACTATTTGTTACAGGTTCAACCCAGGGAGGTTCCATAGGATCCATTGATTGTTACTCTGCAGATTTGTCTGAGTATTCGCCATTTGCACATTCCATACTGCACCCTTTCATAGGAAATATCATTTTTCGTCATAAAAAGGAATGCTGGAGGGTCTGTGATGTATTGTGGTGTTTTAGATCAGACGCGTTGTTATACAGCATTTATCATATGACGTCGCATCTGAGAGTGTAATAAAGTCATCCAACTAAATGTTTACAACCAACTAAAGGTTTCGAACAACCAACTAAATGTTTTGTACCACTTCAGAAACTGAGGGTGAGGTTGGGCATGTAAAATCGATTTAAGCCCCCCAGTAATTCATTACTGACCGTTCCAAGGCGGTAGTTCTGTTGTGGTTCTCTGTTGCCTGTTTTTGATGTCAGAGTTTCTGTGATGCTTTACCTTATGTATGTTCTTATTATTTTTGGTTCGGTTTAGGTTGCTGAGTGGCCACCTTTTGGGAACAAGCTGCTCACTCGGTTGGCCATATGTTCTCTGTATCTTGATTATTTGTAATCTTAGTTGTTTCCAACTATGGTTTGAGGGCTGGATTTGGATTTTGATTGTTTCAGTTCCTGGTCTTTGCATACTTTTTACATGCATTAAAAACGATAACCCACTAGTGGATTATATATGCAAATTACGCTGTAACGTTATAATATGCGCTGACGTCCATAAAACGTCGCGTTTTCTAATGGCGAAATCGTGACGTTTTAGTGCAAAATTTACTAATAAAATGCGATTTTAGTGTCGTATGATAAATAGAATCTTGTATTCGTGCTCCTGTATTATTGAATTTATTAAACACGTTGGCGAAAACGATAAGATGCTCGGCAGAGCCTCGCATCTTATCTCTTTCCCCAACTCGTTTAATAAATTCAATATTACGTGAGCACTCATGTAAGATCCTCTATGTATAAAGACATACAGGCTTTCCCACTGGGAACACAACGTTGGTTCAACACTCAGGCGCACAACGGTTAATCAACGTTGATTCAACGTAATGACGTTGAATCAACGTAGATTTAATGTTGATTTAGCGTTGTGTGCCTTCTGGGAATTTGGATTCTTAGACTGAACGTTGCACACAGTCTGGAAAAGGGAATCTACATTTCAAATGAACACTACAAGGCCTTGTGTGTCATTTTGAAAAGCGAACTGACCATTCCTTGTAAAAAGCAGGTGCCTTCTTTGATTTTCACGGTCTAGAATTCCAAACATGCGAGCATCAATGTTGGAAAGGGCTTATGTAAAAAAGGTCAAAGGGTACTTGCGACGCTAGAATCTAGAAAATAACAAGTATTATTTAAAATGCATTAAGGTCTGAAAATATTTTAACTTCTTTGGTGTCGATAAACCCCAATAGCTGCTCGACAGGAAACTGAGCCGAGCGAACCGCGAGACACAGCAGCTGCAGACATCAGGTAAAATCGCCTATGTAATAACTCACGAAAGCAGGCATCCCCACTGAGCCACCTCCACCCAAATCAAGGGCGTAGCTACGTATACGGCAAATACGCAAGTGCGTATTGAAATTTTGTCAAAATTGACAAAATTTCAAAACGCACCTGCATATTTGCATGCTGAAATTTTATAAATTAGACAAGATTGCAATATCAATTACCAAAGTGGCTGAAATACTAGCTTTTCTTTCAAGAAGTAGACCATAAAACATGGTTGTGCGTATCATGAAATTGCCCCTAGTTACGCTCCTGCTGAGCCACCTCCACCCAAATGGCCCGAGAAAAAACGACAGCCAAGGTGACCAGGAAAAAATATGCAAGAAGACTCTGTGTCACTCGGAAATAATCCAAAAGAATGGAAGCCAAACTCTGCTAAAATTCATATCGCTATGGCAAGTCAGTCTTTGTCATAACATCGCACTGACGTCATTTTGACGTTGATTTCCAGCTGGGAAGATTGTTCTTTCAAGCAGAGAAGACTTGACCCAGCAGACTGGTCTGAGTCTTAGTTGTTCTCACAAGTAACATCTTTTCTCCTGACATTTCATAGCTAAACCTCAGTAATATGTGGAGTTGCGTAAACATTCTAAAACTCTGGGCTCCTAAAAGAATAACAGTAATTGGCTTGGCTCTACAATGCAGTAATACAGGGAGAGGAGTCCTATAAGCATTTTGTTTTCATTCCAATCCCATTAACTCTATTGTGTGTATATCTTATGTTGCAAGTCAGTCAGTGAAATTATGAATAAACTATGTTTAAACTAATACATCCAAAAGATGCAGATGGAATGACAAATAGTGTAGACTTTAAACAGGAGCGGCCTGGCCCCGAGGTTATAAAAAATTTGCGTGCTCAGCTCAGCTGAGCATGGAATTTTCTCTGATGATAAATATGAAAATGCCAACTACTGTTGGCATTTTCATATTTTTCAGCAGAGAAAATTTCATGCTGAACCAAACTGAGCAAGAAAACAAGTCATTATCAGAAATTCGGTATTTATTAGCAGGTAAAATTTCTTGCTCAGCTGTGTTGAGCACGAAAAGAGTTTTATAACCTCGTGGCCTGGTCTTTGTCTGCACTGTTTGCTCAGACTTATCTGTCCCAACATTTAGTAATTTTACAGTAGCATCACCTGAAATTAGCATCATCTGGTGATGTTTAAAAGATTGGGTTCGTGTTATTTGAGCCGCGACACGACCAAGCCAACAAAGTGGTTGTGCGCCCAACGCTGACTCAGATCAGTCTGGGCATCCGCCCAGTCTGATCAGAGTCTTCGCTGTCCGCATGAAGGTAGCTCAGACCCTAAACTACCATTTCAGAGCTTAGCGAAGGGTCTGATCAGATTAGGCGGATACCCAGGCTGATCTGAGTCTGTGCTGGGCGCACGACCACTTTGTTGGTTTTGTCGTGTCGCGGCTCAATTTTGACGTCGTATGCACTACACATGGCATTATCTTATCTGATAATTGTTATGTCATCTTTTACTAGTTTTAGTTTTTGTTGTAAGAGACGCCATTTAACCACATATGGGCCGCGCACGAAATATAAAATTGCATTTTTGTTTGTCATGTTCTTAATATTTTTAGGAAATACAAGGAATGAAAAACATAGAAGAGATGAAATTAAATGCATGCATACCGATGTCATAAGGAAAGAAAATGAGCTGGATACGACAAACCAACAAAGTGGCATGTGAAGACTCAGATCCTGGGCAACCGCTGTTGACAAGGAAGTAGCTTATACCCTTAGCTACTATTAAGCGCACAGAGAAGTCTCCTATAAGATTGCACGGATGCCCAGGCGGATCTGAGTCTTCGCTGAGCGCAATACCACTTTGTTGATTTCGTCGTGTCGCGGCTCAAATAAATAAAAGGAGAAGAACTAAATAAGCTTATGCTTTCATTCTGATCCTATTGTGTTCATATTTTATCATTGCTGTAACTATAAATGTATGTTTATTGGAAATAAAATATGTTTAAACCAAATAGAAAAAAAACCCGCAAAATTTCTAAGTATTTGGACAAATAAGCTGAGCAAACAGTCCCGAAACAGATCATGAGCAGTCTGATCAGGGTCTACACCTTTTGTCATTCGATATGCATCTTTTAGACACACATTACTGTATTATTGAACCAAACTGTTCCATTTTTATGACAATTAAGTTAATTATTTTAGGTTCCCCATTGTTTAGAATTTACGGTAATGCGTATCTGCTACAGTCTGTTTCCCGAAATGTCTCGGGCTCGAACCATTCGCGGACGTAAATCATAGGCCGTCAATGTTATTCAGTGGATAACGTCGTATCATAAAAATCGTATGACCACACGTGTAATAACACTTTGGCGCATACACGTAACTCCATGTCAACCATGCGTTTTCTGATTGAAATAATGTGCAGTTTGAAGGCGTTAACACCCCGTTTAAAAGGGTCATATGATAAACAGAATCTTACACTCGTGGTCATTTCATATGAAATTTATGAAACTCGCCGAAGGCTCGTTTCATAAATTTCATATGAAATGACCACGAGTGTAAGATCCTCAAACCAGCGTATCAGACCAGATGGAATGGTCTCGGTTTTTATCTGCTTCTGTAAAACTTTTCACAGTATGGATTCAACACGATGGCTAGTCTGTCTGAATTCTTTGTTGCCATAGACAAAAAGCCCGCTTTTACCTGACTGAACCGAATATTTACTAATTGGATTCTGTCACATATATTAGAAGAAGAAAGGCATTATTGTTAGTGGCGACTCAGTTATAGATATTCTGTAGAAGTTTCCATAAGCTAATGATTTTTAATTACCATCGGCATTTCCGTCAGTGGGCACATGCAAACTCCAAGACTGAAAGTAGCTTCGTTAGCCGCTGCTTTTCAGTAAATTCTTGTCCAGTTTGGATTACAAAAAAAAAAAAAATACAAAGCGAACTGTGTATATAATACATTACTTTCTCATACTTACGTACGTATTACAATTAACCTTACCAGTGACATACATGTAGTATACATCTATTTTATGCTTTTGTGGGCAATAGTCATATTTGTCGCCCCGAGGTGCTGTGCACTATCGCAAGAGGCCGCCAGGCTGAGGGGGCGGTAGTGCATCAGGTTGTTCGCAGCTTTCAGTCTTATATTCCTTACCTATTTCTAATAAGGTCTACGATAGTACCAATACATTAAATGACGCAACTCTTCTGGCGTTATACTCATTATGCTCTCCGTCCTTACATCGATTCTGAAATCTGGTATACCAGTTGATTTTGTTTCAAAAATAGCGAAGCGCCGATACTTAGTAATGTGTTGGGCACACAAGGTTGAATAAACCCTGAATCAACCTTGATTCAACGTCATGACGTTGAATCAATGTTGATTCAACCTTGTGTGCCTGCTGGGATTATGTCAACTGTATTTAATTTGAACCACACGGGCCTCCCTGGCCTAGCAGATAAGAGCTAATATTACGGCAAACTGATATATGATGGCACTTGCTACTTGTTAAATGAAGATACACACAAGGATAATCAGGTTTTACTACCCAGAATTCTATTGGTCCTTGTTCGGAACTTCTCGCCGTTCAATTATTTTGAGTATATTTTTATATCGGGCTACATGCCTGCCTAATTATAATCTTTATAGACTACGTACAATCATTCCTACACCAGCGAGTCAATAAGTCCTTCCAACATACATGTACAACGATAGAGTAGATAAATACCTTCTTGTTTATATCAAGGTGGTAATTTGCGGTTAATACAAAGTCTGAATTTAAACATAAACATTTAACGTATCTCCATGATAACAGTCTTTTATTTTGTTCTCTGTAGTTTAGAATACAAAAAAGGAGTGATGCGGTGACTAAAAAAGAGCTTTTACATAGGAAGAATAAAGGATAATTGGTGCGCACAAATTAAAAGAAAATAGCATTGTTATTGGAAATTTAGGTCAGACGCTATATCAATACTGAAAGAAGAGCGACCTGGTCATTATTTGTTCCAACGCTTTTTCAAATTGTCTGGAAAGACAAACGAAAGCAGTAGCCTATTCTCAAGTGTTCGACCATGCATACTTATACATGTATATAGAAACCTTTTTAAATTGTTGACGTTTAGACGCTGTATGCCCTTACTAGGGTTGAGCGTCTATAAATAACTTAACATTCATTCATTCATTCGACCATACATAAGGTGCATGCATGCTGGATGCATTTATTGAATCTAGGGTAGGCAGTTATATCTATATCACATACACAATATAACTGCTATATTGCTGTAACCAAGACAGGTATAAAAGTGAAAAAGCAGACTTCCTTGTGTTTCCTTCATAATTTAATTTTGCCAAAAACATGGACACATTTCTATTTCTTTTTCTTTTTTCTTCGATCAGCCTTGTGAAAGAGTTGTAAAAATAATACATAGGACGCTTCTCTCAATGCATCGAAGTATCTGTAGATCTTAACGCATCTTCAGTAACATATTTTTTTCTGTTTCAAAGTTTGATTCGAATCGGGCCTTTGTCGAATAGGAGGTTACGTATATACTTCGTCAACGATGACGTCCTGAATATTGCAAAATTGTGTCATTTTATGCCATATGTTTCGTAACGTGAAAAACCGAACATCGGTCGTTTAATAAATCGGCTTCTTTCAAAGTTTAATAGTATCATATAAACGCTAAAATTATGCATTTTAACAAGTTCTGCGTTTAAAATCATGCACTGATCGTGTACCTTGTGACTCTAATAGTATGCAAGAAGAAGTATCTTCCATGGGTGTGAGGTGTGCTTCTGTCAGAATCACTGTCCGGGTTCGGCATCAATCGACAAGCCTCATGATGCCGAAAGGTGTTTCTATTCACTCCTTATACCCATGAAATACTCATAACCTCAACTGGCTTTAGAATACAAACGTTTCCTGTCTACCAACCTACGTACTTTTTTTTAGTATTTTAGGAATATTTTCGGAATATATGACCTTACTGTAACTAGAAAGATCAGTGTAACATTGCTCGCGAGAGCAATCCCACACGCCCCTGTACAGGAATGAATAAAAACAAATGTTTGTCTCTAATAAAATCAATGTTGCATTGTCCAGTAATTTCCGTTTCTCGCCACCGCGTTTTTCATGACATGTGCTCTAGGTGCCGTAGACAACATGTGGTCATACAACTAAACGTGTGGTATTGTGATGAAATCGTGTTGAAAGAGCACAAAAATGTCCGTGGCGTAGCAAGACCTGTCTTCAGACATATGAGAACTGCCCTTGTGCTAATCGTCATGCGCACAGGACGATCAGGCATGCGCAGTTTCCTGACCTTTTTGATTGTAAAATACGAACTACGCATGCGCATGGTGCGCATGTAAGGTTTCGTACGCTCGTGCAGTTTGGATATGCCTTAAGACAGGTTTACATGCTACAGAAAAACTGTTCTTAGTTGAAGATTAAATAAACTGAACAGGAAAAGTATAAAAGATTACAAGAAAATAATGATACCTCCCGGACATATATACTGTTGATTGTTGGAACAATGGCCCCCAAGAGCAACAGTGTCCCCTTAGCAACGGCTGGTATGTAAATTGAGATGTACATAGGCTTACATGAATGTTGATTGAAGAAATGTATTCTACAGAAATGTTTTTATACATTCCAAGGAAAAGATTGCGGTTTCATATTGTTAATAGAACCGGTATACATTGTATTTTCACATGTCATTTTCTTTACATGTATGTTTGAATGTTTGACGTTGGTTACTTTGCATGTCTCGATCCATAATATTGTTGAAATCATTGGTTTACAAAATGTGTGACTAAGCCATTCTGATATTGTAACTGATTTCATGTCTCAGGAGATGACTTTAATACAAGCGTTTCGCTTACCGTCAGATCCTGTACCATGTTATATTGTACTTTTCTTGTAATTATGTAATTTACATTGAATAAATATTGTTTAAACCAATGTATTTTACTGTGTTTGTTTGTCTATGGTTGTGATTGCTCAAAGAAATGCTAAGTTTTGACTACCGTCGCCATCTAAATTTTGTCAACTATATATCGTTGGTCGTATTACATAACGGTTGTGTATCAAACGTATTGATAAGATTATCTGATCAATACGTTTGATACACAACCGTTATGTAATACGACCGACGATAAAACCAGTGGACTCTTCTAACCTTATAAATTGGATGGGTCCATTCATCATTTTAGTGGTGTCTGATATATACTCCTCGCCAAAAGTTAAGCATAATTAATGATGAGCTAAGCAGCAGATGTAACTGATACAAAGAGCTTCTGATATGTCAAAAAGTTTGTCATCATTGGTTTAATCCGATGTCATAAAGTTAACAGAAGATGCAGAGGTTAAAAAAAGAATTCAGCAGTTGTTTACATACATGGTGACAATTTTCGACCCTTTTCAAAATTGTGCCCAGGTGTCGTATTTATAAAACCACTTAAGTCGTTGCTATGCTGTTGCTAAGGCTAAATTTCTATGAAGGAGATTCCCCACAACTATGAAATTTGCTCTGGAGGAACAATCTGAAAAAGACTGTTCCTCCAGAGCAAATTTCATAGTTGTAGGGAATCTTCTTTATAAAAATTCAGCCTTAGCAACAGCATAGCAACAGCTTAAGTGGTTTTATAAATACGACCCCAGAACATCACCACTTTAACTTCATCTTCACCAAACTAGCATAGTCTGTTAACGAAATATTAAAAATTGTAATGTGCTGTATTAATTATGGTCATGTCATTTCAATTTCGGACATTAGAGGTTTCCTTGTGCATACTTGTTTACAAAATGACCGATAGTGCAATTTTCCTATGAATTCCTATGAATTCTTATCATTTTTGTCTTACGGAAAATAGGAGGTCTTTGATACTGGAACTTCAAACTTTTTATGAAACACATCAGTAATATGGTCTCTTATCTGACGTATCACGAAGTTTTTAATGCAAGACAGTTTTGAATGCAGAAAATCAGAATTTAAAAGTAGTATTTTACTAAGAAATGCATTACAATTACACAAGCCAACATTCTTAAAAATGATACATGTGGACCAAAATGTCAACAGGCACATGCCTATGCATACTGTCTTTCAAAGTCAATGAATTATGTCGTTGTGTAATATTTTGCAAGTGTCAGGCTGCAGAATGTGTAACAACCACCGTGAAACTGAAATATGCTAAACTTTTGTCGAGGTGTACATTAATTTTTAGTCAGTCTATAGAAATTGCTGTAAATTTTATGCAACAGCGTATACTCTAATCAGACACCGCGTTCTGCGGCACTTCTGCGGCGTCTGATATGTATCTGAACTGTTTGTCTCTGTCTTTTTTTGGGATGGGAACTGGATTAAAACGACATGCATTTATATCTAGCCCGGCCAGGCATTGCCCGATTATACAAAATGACACGAGAGCTTAGCTGATGATATAGCACTTTGGGCCAGACCAGGCCAGGCCAACAAATATAAACATATACTAGTACCTTTTTCAACACTCAGAACTTGAAATCTAATTTGTTTCAACAGACTGCATTATCTTCTCAAAGAGGACCTATATCAAACTGCCATGGTCATAGGTATGGTCATAATGCTTAATTATTATTTTTTATCACCATTTGCAAATGATGTTTTGGCCTACCGTGGACTTGTCCTACGTGTTTTGTCATCAGATAAACTCTTAAGTCATTTTGCGTTATCGGGTCAGGCCAGGCCAGGCCAGACCAAGCCAGGCCTGGCTAGAAATTAGAACATGACGGTTAAAAGTGCTGAGAAGACCAAGCTAACGACAAACAGCACCAATGGCATTCAGAGGCAGATCAAGGTTAAAGCACAGAAGCTTGGAACAGTTACAAGCTTCAAATACATTGGAGCAATTGTCTCAGATTGCACAAGCCACTACAGCTCTGACAAAGCTGAAGCCAATATGGAGAGATAACAAAATACCTCTTGGATCAAAGATGAAATTGAATAGTTTCATACACTGGGACAGTAGCCTCACTGCACTGGCACCACTCGACAAAAAACGGCTTTCTAATAAATTGAAAGCTCTAGCAAAATACCTTGTACATATCGCACTGTAACGCTTTAATTCTTGATATTCCCTGCTGAAATTGATCTTGAAAATCATGATTTCTCTTCAAAATGTGACAAAGAAGAATAAAATAACAATAAATAATAACAATAAAAAAATCCAATATTTTTTGTATGTTCCAAAGGGGATTCTGATTCTAAAATAGGGCTGTTTAAAGTACATAACTACCCATAAATATCCGTGTCTTTCTTCAGAGTTTTGACCCTTTTAAGGCTGGAAATCCGTTTTGGGGACATATGCAAACAATGCAGACCCAGTTCAGACACGACAAAACGCGGCGTCTGAACAGGATCTGCACTATTTGCTTACAGGAATTTCTATGCAAAATACAATAAAATGACAACACCCACCAGAAACCTTTAAAATTTGAATTTGACACAGTCAATATAAAGATGAACAGGTCCATTGGTCAAAACAGGGATAATTATTCGCAAAAGTTTCTAGAAAATCAACAAAGTGGTTGTGCGCCCAGTGCAGATTCAGATCAGCCTGGCCATCCACCCAGTCTGACTAGACTCTTTGCTAAGCGCTTAAAGGGTAGCCAAGGGACTAAGCTACCTTCATGCGGACAGCGAAGACTCTGATCAGACTGGGCGGATGCCAGGCTGATCTGAGTCTTCGCTGGACGCACGACCACATTGTTGGTTTTCTCGTGTCGCGGCTCATCTGTTTTTACTTTCGAGTCTATCTCATGAAAAAGTGAAGGTGACGTTATGCAGGCTGATTCTATCATTCTCCATTTGTTTATGCCTAAGTGCATTTATCAGTAAACGCAGTTCGAATTTTCTCAATTCATTGTCTCATTGTAGTCTCAGAAGTCCACTTCTCAGTTTTATAATTGTTTTTGTTTACTAGTCGGTACACAAGAAAACGCTCTATCGCGTTTGTGACCAGCGAAGAATCATTGATATTTTTTTATGTTGGTTTTAGGGTCCTTTCAAGAATATTATCACTTATGTCGTACCGATCATTTAGCAAAGGTGATCGGAAACCGGAGCTCTCGGGAAAAACCCTCTGACCTTCCGTAAGCAGAACTTGGCTTTCTCTCATGTTCAGCTTGCAGAACCATGCAGTTTGGTCGGCCTTCCTTGTGTTCATTGACAGTAAATGGGTCCTGGTGAATCTTGGAGATGCACCGCGAAGACCCTGATGTGTCTACCGTAAACATTCTTAAACAGGGGCACATAATATGAGCCGCGACACGAGAAAACCAACAATGTGGTTGTGCGCCCAGCGCAGACTCAGATCAGCCTGGGCATCCGCCCAGTCTGATCAGACTCTTCGCTAAGCGCTTAAAGGCTAGCTAAGGGTCTCAGCTACCTTCATGTGGACAGCGAAGACTCTGGTCAGACTGAGCGGATGCCCAGGCTGACCCGAGACTGCGCTGGGCGCACAACCACATTGTTGGTTTTCTCGTGTCGCGGCTCATATTAGATTTTCATAGCTCTTCAGGAGTGTATACAGTGAATGAGTACGCTTGCAGGGAAAGCAGTTCTGGCGTTCCCAATTTGGGTTCAATCTTATAGGAAAGAATTAGCTCCTCCAGGAGCAAATTCTTTCCCTTAAGAGTAGAACCCTTTTGAGAAGGGATATGTTAGCCAGGGAAGCCAACAGAAGGTCACGGAAAGTGTTCGTCTTTGTGAAAAGTGGCTGAAAAACATTAGGGTATGCCCATATACCTTAAAAAGTACAAGTAGATCTATCAGTTAGAGCCAAAGCAGTAATTTTAATATGGAAATATAGACAGTTTATGTCATGGTTGATTGTTTAGTGTTTTAATCGAATGTGCGACGTTGCCGACCATCCAAGTATTCATTCATCGTTATTTTTCTTTCTTATTAGTTTTGCAGTATTCACAAATGTTTTAAAGCAACCATAATGATGTCAATTTGTATCAGACACATGCAATGAGATTTTGACTCCCTACAGTACGGATTTACTTTAGAAAAGTCTTCTCCGTTCTCACTGTAGTTACCTTTTCACGCTACACCACTCTTAGTTATCTCAAACACTGATATCTCAAAGTGCCTTCTTGTGTCTTTAAGAGTACTACTAGTATAGTTTGGAGATATTTACTATTTGAGCCGCGACGTGACAAAACCAACAATGTGGTTGTGCGCCCAGCGCAGACTCAGATCAGCCTGGGCATCCGCCCAGTCTGATCAGAGTCTTCACTGTCCGCATGAAGGTAGCTTAGACCCTTAGCTACCCTTTGAACTCTTTACGAAGAGTCTGGTCAAACTGGGCGGATGCCCAGGCGGATCTGAGTCTGCGCTGGGCGCACAACCACATTGTTGGTTTTCTCGTGTCGCGGCTCATTTTAGCTTGAGATGAACATCGACTTTAGATATCGCAAGTCAAACGTTTTAGACACATTCTTTGATCAATGAATTCAAACAGTTCGATGATGGTCTAAACTTTTCAACTACAGTCAAACCTACCTTAGGCAAGTAGCGAAGGGAAGAGAAAATACTGCTTTCTTAAGGCAGATGCTTGCAAAACACAGGTCAATTTACCCTGAAAATGCTTAAATGTTTTGGGACATGAGATTTCGGCATCCAACGAGAGGTTTTTGCTTAATAGGGGTTGCCTTTATGACACTGAGGGATGGCTGTATTGAAGAATCTATAGCGAACAGTTTACAGTCTGATAAGGCTGACCAGAAGCAAAATTCAAATTAATTCGGAAAGAAACCAGATACATTTACATATAGTTATTTTGATGAAATTTAAGCCCGGCCCTGCAAGTTTGTTAAAGTTATTCAACATTTCAACCAAAATAATTGAGCCGCGACACGACAAAACAGACAGTGTGGCATATGCGCCAGTGAAGACTCAGATCAGCCTGGGCATCCAGGCGGATCAAAATCTTTGCTGTCGGCATTGATAAGCTTAGACCCTTAGCTACCCTTTACGCGCATACCAAAGACTCTAATAAGACTGGGCGGATGCCCAAGCTGATCTTCGTCTTCGCTGGCGCACATGTCACCGTGTTGATTTTGTGTCGCGGCTCAATATGGATACACCTTCATGTTTTTTTTTTTTTTTTTTTTTTTTTTTTTTTCAAAGGGCGACACTTTATGTGACTTCCTGGTGACTTCCCTTCTAATCATAAAAGAAAGAATTGCTTCTAAAGGAGCCAATTCTTTCATTAACAGTTGACCCAATTGAGAGGCAAGGCAAAATAGTGTTGAATTGCGTCCCTTGAAAGCGCACCAATTCACCATAAGTGAAATGTGAACACATGATAAGGTTTTGCAATTGCACATGGTCATTAGGGTCACTTTTACCCGACGCCACTCAACAAAGTACCGTACAAGAAAGAAGAAATATCTAAAAAAAAAGAAGAAAAGATAATCGGCTTAGATTAAATAGAAGTGTCTATTGTAATATGTATGAGTCAGGTACATGTAAGATATCGAATGTGCTGATAGGTCGTAGGGATGCGCATGTTCATATGCATATATATTGTTGGTGTTGGGGTTTCGATTTCGGAAATGCTGTTGAATTTTGATTGTGGTCTGTCTGTGTTGCTCATAACAATGAGGATTGGTTGGCTTAAACCCCACATAGAACCTTAAAAGTGCCGCAGTTCCTACACATCATAAATAACTAAGACAACTAGTTTCGTCTTCGATTTCTGTGTCGAGTTATTTTGTTGGTTTCATATTTTACATGATCGACATAAAAGGCGAAATTTTGGCAAAAAGCGATTTGGACCGAAATATCTAAATTCATCACGAGACACGGTTTATATGCCAACAGTCAAATGAAACTGAAAGGAGAAAGCGAAAGTAAGCTGCTTACAACAAAATTCCGGGTGTATTTATATTGGCCAATGAAATAGTTAAAACGTAGGTCAATAGTAAGGTTATACGGCCAAAGCCGAAAAAAAGACATGAAAACAAGACAGAAAACCTGTATACAGCCACACCAATTGATTTTTGTGGTTTCTAATTAGATATCCAGGAGGTTAATGGTTTGAGTTTGAACTAATGAAAACATAAAGCATGGACAATTAATAGTAAAAAAATAACACTGTTGCTTTAAGCCACGTTTTATTTGTAAAATGCAATTAATCCGGAATGGCGTACTGAATTTTTTAATATTTTAATGATAATATTTTACGTTTTTAAGGTAAGAACAGTAAACATTACTGATAAACACCTCTAATATGCAATTTTGCTTTGAAACTTTGAATGTTTATTCCAAAACTTTTCAGTCAATGAAAGAGCAACCTAATGATGGTCAAACACCTGTGAATTTGACCGCTAAATTCCAAAACATTTCAATAGTTGAAA
This sequence comes from Ctena decussata, assembly GCA_963989385.1. Classification (NCBI taxonomy): domain Eukaryota; kingdom Metazoa; phylum Mollusca; class Bivalvia; order Lucinida; family Lucinidae; genus Ctena; species Ctena decussata. Next base: position 58,272,651 of record OZ022504.1, read on the forward strand.
ATGCAGAAGAAATTGTGCTTTATGCTCACAGAACCAGAACCGTCTCAACAAACACAGAATATTTAGACCAACATTGTCTCAATATTGATTCAAAGTCACAGCGTATCAATATTGCTTCAAAGTCACATCGTTTCAGTATTGATTCAACGTCACATCGTTTCAGTATTGATTCAACGTCATATGACGTAACAGGTGTGCAGCAACGTCAATTCAAAATCATTACGTCGTTGATACATCGTGTGTGTCATCGTGTCAGTGATGTCATCATTGAAACGGTGGCACAAATGTTGTATCAACACTGATTCAACGTTATGGCACTGAATTAATGTTGATAAAATGCTGTTTCAGCGCTGTGTGCCCACTGGGGTAAATATGACGGACAGACGGACTAGTTTATTGTATTGTAAAGCTGTCGTTCTCTCAAAAGTCTCAGATAGCTCTTTAAAGCGTCCATAAATCGCTCTTGTTTTGTACTTTCCACGTCACTTTTAAAATCTGAAAGAAGAAAAACAGAGAAAAGTTAGTGAGCCCAGATATTACACATTCTTTTAGGAGCTTTAAAAGTGATATTCGAGTGTTTCAATATGACTGCTGAGCTGGTCGTTCTACACAATCGCTTTATGAGTTCTTTTATCATATGACATCGCATCTGAGAGTGAAATAAAGCCATGCGTTAAAAACGATAATCCACTAGTGGATTAAATATGCAAATTACGTCGTAACGTAATACGTTGACGTCCATAAAAAACGTCACGTTTTCTAATGGCGAAATAGTGACGTTTTACTGCAAAATTTGCTAATAAAATGCAATTTTAGTGTCATATGATAAACAGAATCTTGCATTCGTGCTCCTGTACTATTGAATTTATTAAACTCGTTGGGGAAAACCGATAAGATGCTCGGCATAGCCTCGCATCTTATCTTTTTCCCCAACTCGTTTAATAAATTCAATAATACATGAGCACTCATGTAAGATCCTCTATTTATAATTTTTCTGCGGGGATGGCTGCAGTAAAATTTTCCACTTTTCTGAGAGCAAAGTCAGGGGATAGTTAAAGGACGTTTCACGAAGTCTTGTTTTCATGTTAGAGAAAGTACCTAAGCCCAAGAGGCCGACTTTCCATATCTTGTTAAATGTATGTAACCTATAGCTTAGTCCAAACAGAACGTACATGGCTATTGTAAAGGCTCATCTGAAACATACTCTGAGCAACAGGCCCATTGAGTCTAAATTCCTAGTCCATGCCAGATTTCGCATGAGTCAATATTTTTATACCTCTCATACTATTCTTACAAACGGGAAAAAACTTGCCAATGTGATATCTTTTACAAGTTTTCATTCAAAATCCTATGAACAATATGAAAAGATATGCTCCCAGTGTCATCATAGATTTAGAATCGCGCCTAAGACGAAATCACATTTGGCAGACTTTTACACAAACTTCCAGAAGCAAAAACTTCCCTACGTTCCTCTAAGCGATTCTCAAACACCGTGCCATGGCAACTACAACAGTGAGCCGCGTCACGACAAAACAAAGAAAGTGCCAAGTGTGCCTAGCGAATACTCAGTTCAGACTGGGCATTAGCCCTGCCAGGTCAAAGTCTTTGCTGACCGCATGGAGCTAGCTTTAATCCTTAGCTACCCTTTCAGTACACGGCGAAGACTCTGATCAGACTGGGCGGATGTCCAGATAGATCTGAGTCTTCGCTGGGCGCACATGCCACTTTGTTGATTTCGTCGTGACAAGGCTTACTTGTCAACAAGGAATGCGGGACCCATTCTGACAAAAACTTTGTAATAAACTCAAAACCAGAGAACCAACTGAGAGCACCTGATACATGTACTATCAGCTGACACACTTTGTTATTTCGCTCATGTTACAAATTCTAAGTCAGTGGCTTTAGAGGAGCGCATATTTTTTTAAAAATCTAAAATCTCAGTGACCTCTAGTCGAAGTCAGAATGACCTTGAAACTTGGTGACTCATGTCGTCATTTATTAATTAAGTTAACCATAATTTCCAACTAAATATATCTAGGCTTTAACAGTTTCCGTCAAATCCACTAAGCATTTTCCCATATCAAAACATAAGAGACCAAAGTTGAGATTCAATGACATAAATTAGGTCAAGGTCAATGCAGAGTCATCATTTGAACAAGCTTTGTAGGGCCTGAGTCCCCAATACTACATAGAAAGTTTCAAGGCCTTTGACCTTTCGGTTCCGGAGAAATCCAAGACCACCTGAACAAATCGGTTTAGTGGTTTGAAAGAAGATGTTTGAAATGTCGACGGACGATTGAACGATGGACGGACGACGGAAAGACGACGGATGACTGGCTATACTTTAAGCTCACCTATACTTAGAGATATACGGTGAAATAACTTCACATCCAAAGGATTGTAGGCCTAGCGAGGAGAAACATCAACGCCCTGTATGACATACAAGTCGAGCTGTTCTTTAGATGACAACATGAAAGCTAAGTACTCTACAGATGCTTCACATATATGTGTGAATTATGTCGGAAAAGCCTTGAAAGAAAGTATTCACACAAAAAAGATCTGAATAACATTCATAAATTGAATTAGTCTCTCGGCAGAAACAATAATCAACACGGCGGCATATAACGGGTGGTATAATGGAAGCTTTGGGATCTATCAATTGTTGAGTCACAGTATCCTTTCCGTGGGTTTTTGATATCGAATCGCTGTGGGCGCGTGCATCTATATGCTGAAATTTGCCTGTCTGACTTAATCATAATATATTCTTTAACACTAGAGAAAGCTATGTGTAACCGCATTAACCGCAAAAATGTTGCCTGAATTCCATGTTATCTTAAATATTGGCTCGGAAGCGCTAAATCATTCCGTGGGACCATCTCCTTAGATTAGTGAACGGGACGGGATCTAATTAAGATCAGTCAGTATAGTTATAATAATTTCTGCCTATGCGCAGTTCGCTACAAAATCTCATTGCATTACAGTCATGTGGAAAATCGAGTTTCCGTAAAGGACAAAATGGACAGGCTCAGGGCCAGGAGTTGCAGCCATGGATTCGTTTCTTCTGAACCTCTTGGAGACCATCGTTAAACAAAGCGCTAACACTTGCAGCCGGGACCAATTTTAATCTGTAAAGTACACATACTTTTTCTGTCTGATTGTCTGATGAAATCAAACTAGTTTTCAGGACATTCAAAAAAGTGATCTCATTTCCAGAGAAAGATTGCTTTTTCAAGCTATTGTGGAAATGGCTTCACTTCATAAAGCTATGAAATTTGCAAACCACTGACCTTGCTGCAGATGAAATTGGTCACGTGGACTTTACAAAATTAAAACTGACATTGTAACACCTGAGATACTTGGATTTTTTTTACTCCATTGAGACATATTGTATGTTGTCCGCCACAGTAATATGAAATTTGAATCTCGTCAAGAGAAAATTGACAGTATAACATGTGCAGACTCTATAGACTCAGATCAGCCTGCGCATCAGATTCTACACAGTCAAATAAGAGTCTATGCTCAGGCTGTTCCTTCCCCAGATGTCTAAAATACGAAACACAAAAAAAAAGGAAAATAAAAAAGAAGAGAGAGAAAAATAGAAATATCAACAACGAACAATTAAAAAAATAGATAAATAAATAAAACACAGATTCCTGATTTAGACAGATTTTTTTTCAAGCTGCACATTGGCTGACCTCAGTATTTGCTGTTTGCGCATGCATCAACCCATTTATGCTCAGTAGACTCCTTTGTACTGATATAGTGGATTGCCCGTTTTTCTTTTACAAACAGTGTAGACCCTGACCAGACGCCACAAATGTGGCGTCTGATCAGGGTCTGCACTGTTCGTCCATGTCCCTTTTTGGACGCTATATGCATAAATGGGTAAAGGCGCACGAATGCATCTTCAAAGGGAGATTGTCTTCTGCATGGATGGATGGATGACTTGCGAATTTACGTTCTTTTTAACAGTATTTCAGTCATATCAGGACGATGGATGGATGATAATGAAAGGCTGTGTGCAATGGAACCCCGTTTATGATTCCTACAGCCGCGGGGGCTCGAACCCAGGACCGCTAGGTCTGCAGGCCAGTGTTTTAACCTACTGAGCTACCGGGACTCCTTTGTCCTTTGCAGTCGGTATACGAATCTTTTCTTCATTACTATTGAAAGATAGTGCCAATCATGATTCCTATTAGAGACAGGGGAGGAGCATTTTAAAACTATTTTAAAAAATTGTCATCCTTGTAAAATGGCACTAAATACCTGAAGATGCAGTCAAACCTTATTAAGAGGTTTTCACATGACATGGCTTCCTTGCATTGAAATCCAAACTTACCATCGATTAAATCATAATTTTCCTCAGATGCCGGTATCGAAGCCTCTCTAAGACTATGTACAAACTCCGCACTTTCACCCCGTTTGTGTGTGAAAATGTCACTTTGGGTTTTTGAAAAGCCGAACTTGTTAAAACTGTCAATGTAAGACGGCCTCTTTCCAATTCTTGGATAATCATTTTCTTTACTGTTCGTGTAAAACAATGCTTCACAACATTTTAAACAAACAAAAACTGTTGCTAGACACAACTTGATTCGTTTCGACGTCATTCTGAAACAAAAATGATAGAAAGTAAAAATTATGTGGTAGAATGTAACGTGCCAGAAGAGGAGAGAATGTGAAAACGTATGGGAGAATGAAGACGGTATCTATATACAAGGGCTTTACGAAACGAAAAAGAGCTGTTACGAAACGAAAAAGAGTCATAGTTGCCAAACGACCTGATGCCCAGGTCGTTTGGTAACTATGACTTTTTCGTTTCGTAACAGCTCTTTTTCGTTTCGTAGCATCCTTGAAAACATAGTTAACCAGGTGTGGATATGGCTAAGAATTTGAAAGATGTAGAACAGAGCGCGAAACACGTACAAGAAAATGTGAAAAAATATAGAATAAAACGTGAACTTTAATGCACTGAGTGTAACGTCCTACCAAGTAGCCAACTGACGTATCAATTATCAGGTTGAGCAAATGAAAATGAAAAAGTCTGCGTCCAAATTTTTGACAAAATTATGAAGTAAACACGAGGAAGCCTACTTTTTCAAGGTGGAATAATTTCACTTACACACCTGTCATGGTCACAGTTATGTAGTTTTATACTGCATGTGTGATTAAAAAAATGCCTACCCTGTATTCAGTGAATGCACTCAGTAGTCATGCGCCTTATACATGGTCGAACATTTAGCTACCGTTTTCGTGCGTTCTACCTCGCACTTTGGGAAAGAGATGGAACGACTAATTGGAAGGACGTTACACTCTCAACATATTGATCTTCGTTTAGATATACATGTACATGTAAATGCATTTTCAATAACGATGTTAATTTGTTTAGATCTTTGCATAGACAATTCCCCTAAACCTTACCTTAAAAAAAAACAACACTTTTTTAATCAGCATGCCACTCTTTTTTGTATTCTAAACTGTACAGAGCAACAAAAAATCTGTTAACTTCCAGGGACATACGACCAAGTTGTATGGTTTTATTCAGATTTTTGTGTATATATCACAAATCACCACCTTAATTTGTTCCATACATCCACCAGAGCAACCATGGCAACGGAATCCAGAAAATAATGAGAGAAAGCAAAAAGGTTTATGAAAATCCACTTGGACTAGTGTGGTATATGGTAGAAACGATGCGTGTGGGTACGAAGGAGAAGCGGGGTGGAAGAGGGGGAGGGGGCTGCAAGAAGGATTCAGTAGGCGTCATCCTTTACAGTGGCTACAAGACAGAGACAGCAACAAGTGAGCCGCGACACACACATACAAAAAAAAAAACAAAAAAACAATGTGGTTGTGCGCACAGCACTGACTCCGATCAGCCTTGGCATCTGCCCATTTTGCTCAGACTCTTCGTTAAGCGCTCAAAGGGTAGCTAAGGGTCTAAGCTACAACCATGCGAACAGCGAAGACTCTGATCAGACTGGGCGGATGCCCAGGCTGATCTGAGTCTGCGCTGAGCGCACAACCACATTGTTGGTTTTGTCGTGTCGCGGCTGAAGCATCTCTCGTGTCATGTTTTGCATAATCTTGCAAACGAACAAAAATTGTCAAACAAACATGCACTATGGTACTGGGTTACAGGGTCCTTTAAAAGAAAACCTGTCATGAACAACTTTGTTTTACGTTAATTCAAAACTGCAACGACCTAGGCCAGCCTGTTCATAAGCACGTGCCGACAGAGTTTTCCCCGTTTGCACAGATAATCCCTTGGACCTATGAGGAATGTATACCCAATGTAGTGATCTAGACACATTCTCGTCAGTCTGGACAGATGCACAGTCTGAGCCTTGATTGTTCTGCAGGTCTAAGTAATACTTTCTCGTTGCACGTGCAAAATGAAGTTAACCCAAAGTGCCAGAAAAGCAGACGACAAATTTTACGTCTGCAAACTTTCAAAAAATAGTTCGCCCAAGTTATATCATAGTGCGAATTCAAAGATAAGAGGGCAAACAGTGTAGAGCAATATGAGGCAGCTCATAATGACGGAACCGCCTCATCTGGATCTACGCAGCTTGCAAATCAACTATTTTCATATTTGGCGCTTTAATTGTTAAAGTCAACATCTTCACCGAACAACGTTTTAACAGCTTTTCAGAGTCTTATAACTCTAATCCAATATATCTCAGAGGAACGATTGACGTGGTTTTCAGAAGTTCTAATTTCTTGTGCACTACTTCAAATGTTAAAATTGACAATCTTATTAAATACTTTGAGCAATAAGGTTAAACTTTAGTGATTTCATGTCGTATGGAAGCCGTGGAAGGATTTCTAACTTCATGACACCCTACTTCCTTTATTCCGAACTCCCTTCCGACTTCCAGCTTTTTACTTTTGTCTTCCGGCTTCTTATAAATTAGAAGTCAGAGGTAAGAAGTCGGAAGTAGGAGTCGGTAATTGATGTCGGAAATCAAATATTAGAAATGGAAGTCAGAAGAAATAAGTCGTTAGAAAGAAGTAGGAAGTCAGAAGTAAGACGTCAGAAGTAGGCGATCAGAAGACAGAAGTAGGAAGCCAGAAGTAAAAAAGTGAATTTCTGACTTCACGACTTCTTTATATATTATTCTATATTCTGAGATATCAAATTGTTTTGATTGGTTTAGTATCTTATTGTAGATCAACGCTTTTTAATCAATTGGACTCTTTTCGATGCTTATCAGTCTTTCAACCGACTGCCTGATTAAAATCAAGAAATTAGAGTATGCTTATCTCTGGCTTTCATAGCCAGATATTGTCAGGGTCACTGATGAGGTTTGAATAGCCGAAACTTCGAAGTCTTACCCATGTTCCTTCTTTAGAATGTGTTCTCTGCTCTCGAAGGAACTCGTTAAGATTTTTATTTTACTTTCAATTCTTTCACTTCTTATACTTCTAACTTCCTGACTCTCTTCATACTTCTCACTTCTCACTTATAACGTTTTACATCGGACTTTTTTATTTGCAACTTCTTATTTCCTATGTCTGACCTCTTATTTCTGAATAAGACTATTTACTCCCAGTTTCTTACTGACAAGTCGAATTTCACAATTAAAAAATTCGAAGCCGGAAGCAAGCTGTCGTGAAGTCAGACGAGAGAAGATGAGAGCTTGGAAGTTGGAAGTCGTAAAGTCAGAAGTCCTTCTAGTGCTTCCATAAGGACGCCCCTTTGGAATTTAAAGCCTCCACATGTCTATTAAGTTACAACTTTACCACCGACTTGAGGCCATGTATTTGGTATGGTTCAGAACACTACATTTTAAGTAACAGTGTTAGTGCTGGTCTGAGCTTGGCCGTCCAGGGTACAGAGTTAGATTAACGAGGACCAAAATTACAACGAGGGCCGTGGACGAAAACTGCACAGTTTTATTATAATCTGCATATGCTTGTTAAGTTATAACTTCAATGCCAAATTCAGACCACCTGTATGGGGTAGTTCAAAGCTAAACTATAATTTAAATTTTAGTCCAATTCGAGGTCATCCATAGGTAAAAGTTCAAAACTGCATAATAATATTATCACTGTACTTATGTTGCTACAATTTTAGAGCTTTATGAAGTAGTAGTATTTCAATTCTCCTATCGACGTTGCCCCCGCACCTCAGCGGAACAGCAGCGTAAGAACGCATATATTCCAGGGGTGGCTGATCACGTGGTTTTCACGTCACAGGAAATACAGGAAATTCCATTACAAGGACTTCTTCGTGGCTAATTTTTTCAAGATAACTTCTTTGTGGCCAAATCAGTCTTATAGAATAAAGCACAGTGAATGCGTGCTCGTAAGTGCTTTTAACTGGTGTTCTTGTTTTTTACTGAGAGTTTACTTGTTTTCAAGTTAAAACCTGCCCCAGTTTTGGAGCGTCAACACCATTCACGTGCCACAGCCTCGGTTTCGGATGTTGGGGGTCGATGAAATCCAAAAACTATAAGACTCACGATAAAATCGTGAATATCGTCTGAAAGTACTCATGACTAAACATTAAATGCGCTGCAGTTTGATATACAACGAAATTATTAACTAAAACGTGAAGAATTCTCGGGGTTTCCTTATTCAGAATGACGTAAGAAAATGACGCAAAGAAGCACGTGATCGTCCACCCTGTATTCATGGGCATAATTGTAGTCCATGGAAACCGCAATGCTGAAAGACTAAGAGAACTGGAAGAAAGTTCAAATCTGCAAACATGGATAAGTATAAAAGTAGGATAAAATTGTAGTGCTGGTAAGAATCCATCCATATCCCAGCAGACTCGTGATGTCAACATAATGTCGTATGCGATGTCATGACATCTCAGTGACGTCAAGTGCTATACCGTCATTACGACGTCATAAGCCTGCTGGGATAGCATTTGGTTGTAAATCAGCATTTTAAATGGAATATTCTAACACAGTGAACCTAAAGAAGCAATGGAAAGTTTCCGTGTTTTATTCTGCAACAATTCAATGTTTCGGAGCGCGTGAGCCTAATTGCTGACGTCACCGGCAATAATGACGTAATTTTGTGACGTTTTGAGACGTTAGACGGTGTAACGTCTTTTTTTCTGTCTAAAATCGCCATGAAAACGTACATTTATCTTAGATACAGTTAAGAATATTAGCGGGAACATTAACGCGCTGGCAGGAAGGTTGGGAGAATTTGAATGAAAAGAATACTTTTCAGCGTTTTTTAGTGTTAGAATCGAAATAGTTCAGCTCTAGCATTGAATTGTTGAATAATAATTCACTGTTTGTCGGTCAGTTGTAAGTAGATATATCACTCGCGCTCCGCGCTCGTGATATGATCTACTTTACAACTGACCTCCAAACAGTGAATTATTATTCAACAATTCACTGCTAGAGCTGATCTATTTCTTAAACATAAAACAGAGCAGAAAATTAATGCATGTCGTTTTCGGGTTTCGGTACAAAGTTTCATAAAAGTGTGACAACCCCTTCTTTGTCTTCATGCCAATGAAATTTGAAATTGTGTCACAGCATTTAAAGCACTTGAATTTTGACAAAGAAAGATTAAGTGTAGGCCGCAAACGAAGACAACTAAATCCGTTAAAACGTTAACAGAATGACATTACCATTTTAACCGAAATACTAAGGCACCAAGCCTGGGCGCTTATCGCAGTCAGTAGCACGTCTGACTCGACAGCCAGAGGTCCCGGGTTCGATACCCGGTCCGGCTGTTTGCTTTCGTGGAGATTGATTCTTCCCTTTCCGCTGATTCAAGAAGGGCAGTTGTGAGTATGTGCACTTAGTACAGGTTAACCGCCTAAGCGGTCTAAGCCTGCCAAGGAATAGTGTGGTTAGGTTAACTGACCGTACCGACATAAACATAGCTGTTTACCGTTGACGTAAAGCATCAACACAACAACAACAGCAAAAGCAACTATGACACTGGTTAACCGCTTAGGAAGTCTTTAAACCTGTCCAGGAATAGTGTGGTTAGGTTAACTGACCGCCCCGCCATGACCATACCTGTTTACCGCGGACGTTAAACAATAACACACAATGGCACCGGAACCTGTTACGGTACATTGTAATTATCCATATGTTTTAACAAATTGTTATATTAGGACATTCTTAACGAAGATTTACAAGGACTTTTTGTCAATTTAAATATGCTATTTCCCAGTTCTCTACGAGGAGTTATTTCCTCTAGGGAAATAAATCACTGTAGATCGATTACATTCTCGATTACATTCGGAGATTAGTTATTAACAGTGGGAACGCAGACTCATCACATTTGAGTAATTCATTTTCTGAGCGGTCGTCTACGCACAAAGAAATAATCCCTTTTTTCGCCGGAAAAAAATGGCGGGAAATTTTGAACAGAAACAGTCCCAAAATAATGCTCGTTTGATAAGACATGCAGTCATAATTTTCCAACGGACCAGATCAGAATGAAATTTGATGTTTTGTTATTGAAATCAGACGCATATCGGTACCTCAATGCAGTTTGCACACCCAAAACAACGATCACAGTTTGACAACCGTTTTTCAGAAAAGTAAAACCCTACGACAGTACCCCAAAGTTATTTTGCAAAGAAAATTGTCCTAAAAACCAAACTAGATGCCATTATAACTGAACCGTAGTTCATACATTCGACCGTCTTTTAGCGAGGTATATCTTCGGGAGAAAGTCTATTTAGTTTGAAAATCGATAATGAAGTTGGTCATTTTTACGTATACATGGCACGTGCGTTCGTCAACACACAGACATTTTTTTCAGCTGGATCGACTTGAGGAGACCAACTGTTTCTTCATTTATGGTAAAGTAAAGCTTGTAATCATTTAGCATACTGTGAATTTATTAAGATTGTGCGTTAGTCTGTCTGCCTGCGATTTTTTGGGCTTCTGAATTTAGGCTACACGCCGAGAACGAGAGAAAGCAAAACAAACACACTGGTCAACCATAAAGTTTGACAAACGAAAAAGCCACAAGACATGTCGCCCCATCTTCAGGTGACAACTCGCCCTAGATTCTAAGAAAACTCCCCCAGACAACTTCCCCCAAGATAACGCGCCCCACACTCTGAGACCACTCGCTCTTCTAAAGAATTCTGTCCCGAACGACGCCAACCCCCCCCCCCCCCCCCCCCCCCTCAACACACACGTACCATTTCAGAAGTCATCCAACAAAAAGTACAAGAGACAGCTTGTCCTTCCTCATAAATCTGCCAAAACCCTGTCCCGCTAGGCGCTAAGGGACCGACCATTTGATATTCTAGGGTGTGGGGGGGGGGGTGGGTGGGGAGAGAGTGGGGGATTGGGGGGGGGGGGCTGGTATATGTTTCGAAAAAAATCCCTGTCTTTGGAAGAAAAAATATGCAAGTAAAAAATAAATCAGCTCATAAGGGGATTTCGAAAAATAATCTGGCCTAAAAAATCAGTGAAAAAAAAATAACCTGGCTCCACCCAACATTTCCAAAAAAAGAGTCTGGGCCCTGCACTTTTGGTGGGAAGATAGCAACTGCCTACCTACCCACCAAAATTCACCTTACCCCTGAGTCTGGACCCTGCACTTTTGGTGGGTAGATAGCAACTGCTTACCTACACACCAACATTCACCTTACCCCTCCCTCCCCCCGCCCCCCCCCCCCCCCCCAAAAAAAAAAAAGATGGCCACTTGGGACACCCTAGATCTATTTTCTTTATTTAACGGCACATTTACCGTGATCAACCTGCATAGTAAGACAAACAGGTCTGAGCAAGCAGTGTAGACCCAGGAGCAGTCTGATCTGGGTCAGCAATTTTTCCTTAATACCTGCACATTTTGGGTACACCATTTGTGGGTGACATAGATATGTTCAAAATGTAGGATGCTGTTATCTTAGTATTATGGGTAATTACTGTAACTGTGTGTGACATTTTATGTGGAACTATTATTTGTTGTTTTCATAGTTTGCAGGGAGTAAAAAGAAAGCCTACCTACCTGCTCTCCAAAAAATCCTAGTTAATAGGCAAACAAAATACTTTTTATGCTTGGCCTGTGGCTGAGATGGAAGGGGCATGAAGAAATATATATTCTATAGAATTAAATGCCAAAAAGTTATGTTTTAGCTTAAATCTCATAAAGAAATTTAAAAGGCTCATATTGAAGTTATATCAATAGAAATGATACCATAAACTGAAAAATAAAAACATTTTTATATTTCCTGATTAATTTAATCCAACTTAAATGTTTGCAGCTTCTGACCAAAGCAAAGAAACTTGTAATTACTAATCAGTTATTAAGGTACTAGAGAGAAGAGCTTGGTGACAGACATTAAATGATGAGTCATGACTGTAAAGGGGTTCAGTTGAATGAGTGAATGAGAGGTAGCCCCTTCCTGTCTATCCCCCCCCCCCCACACACACACAATTTACAGTTTAAACATTAAGGATTTTTGTCCCAAAATCGTTGGTGATTTTTTATGGTTCTTGTTCTCAGCACATCATCTGATGATGCTTAATAATTGTAGTAAAGTTTGATAACTTGTCTACAACGGTATTAACATTTAAAAAATTACACGAGTTCCACACTAAAAATTCCAAAGAATGTAGATGAATTGTGATTATTTTTTTCTGCAAATTATCTGATGATGCTTAATTTTAAGAATTGAAATTTGATTTTTCAGCATTCCGTGCATGACGAACCAGTGGTCGTACCTAAACTTTTATAAAGCCCAAAGTGCTTCTAGAATTCTAGTGACGTCTTCTGTTTTGGGTTTTTTTACACAAATTTTAGTTATTGTATAATTTACACTTTATTTTAAACCCTATCTGTGCCATTTTTGTGCTAATTTAGCATAGACTACTATAATGTGCTTAAGTATTGGGACACTTAAAACCATTAACTTTCAGTTAGTCCAGAAAGGAAAATTAATGTTTTTAGGTGTCCCAATATTTAGGATATTAGAGGTGCCATAGTCGAGTAGTTACAAGAGAGGCGCCGTAGTCGAGTGGTTAGAGTGACTCAGTTATGGTGCAGAAAGTCGCCTGAAGGCCATGAGATCACACCCGGGTTTTGCCATCCGACGACTGGAAAACCCTTTCAACCCAACAGTAAATGGGTACTTTTTTTCAAGCAAGGGAAAGATAAGGCAGCGAAAAAAGAGTGATGGGCTCGTTCTTTCTGCTGTGCCCAAGATACAGTAGGCCTCTAACCCCACTGCCCCTACGGCTATTATGGAAAACCTTTGCCCTTTTTTTTTATTTATATTTAAGCACAGTAGGATTTGCAAAACATGGGTCAGCAAGATACCGCAAAAAGTGTTTGAGATGGGGACATAGGACGTCAAGTTAGTAACGACGTGTTGGGACATATTGTTAAAAAGCCGTGGTCGTGAAGCGGCATCAGTTGAACGTTACATGGAACCATCAAGGAGTTTGTTTATCTTAGATGTACCTTGATGAAAGCGTCACATGATCGATTGTCGTTCATTGATGCATAAAGCTAAAATTTTGCTCTAACAGGTTTACCCAAGGGAAGTCAGTTTCTGTGCACAAGGCACTAACTATCTGCCATATTTTTGAATAAGTGGGTCAAATTTTACCAAACTTCCATAGATATATCGTTGGGACAAGCCAAATAGCATCTTTGCAAGTCAAGGGTACTAAGGCCACTTTGTTTCTTATGTATGTAAGGAACAAAGTGGTTTTAGTACCCTTGGATGGCATAGTGGTCTTAGTACCCTTGATTTGTAAAGATGTCTGAAAAGTTGATTAGGTTCTGGTGACTTTGACCCCATTTTCAAGGTCACAAGAGGCCTTAGACTTGACCTTCTGTGGTGTGCGTCAGCATGACAATTTCTTGTACCCACAATATTTCTTGAACCAATTTCACCAAACTTGCATGGATATATCATTAGGACAAACATAACAGCATAATAGATTTTGATCACGTTGACCTTATTTTCAAGGTCTTAGGAGGATTTAGTCTACATATGTGAAAATTTCACTTATACAGTATGCTGTATATCTCTTCAGCCCCCACATTAGAATCTCTTCAGTAAGGGAAAAAAGGGGACCTTGTTTGGCAACACATGGGAAGAAACTCGTGCAGAAAGAATTATAATAGTGATTTGAGAAGTAACTTCCCTTATATTGAACTGGCTGACGTACCATAAAGTCTCTAAAGATTGGAGTGAGTGAACTCGGGTTGAACGTCCCACCAACAACGAGGTCATATGGAGACGGGACCTCGGTTTAAAGTATACGAAAGACCGAAGAAGCGGGGGATCGATCTTGCGAACCCTGGATGGGTAGTCCGAAGTCTAAAGATTGGAATTATGCATAACTGTCTTAAAAATGATGTTTGGTTTTTCACTGCAGTAATGCGTCTAAAGATGCAGATGGAATGACAAACAGCGTAGATCCTGCTTTGGGATCAGTCCGACGAAGATCTGAAGTGTTTGTCTCTATATTATATTACTTTGTATCGAACTGCCAAAATGTACTCACGAAAACGCTAGAAATAAGCTAAAACTTTTGCGAATTTGTTAATGGAGTATTGAGGCTTCAGTTCAATTCAATGTATAATTCAACATTGATTCAACACTGACTCCCAACATTGATTCAGCATTGAATGTCTGCTGGGCCTTTAATACTTCTGTATTCCATGTCAGTCCATTGGCTATCACCCCATGAATGCTATAGGGCCTAACCTATTTTGAGTCGACATTTATTAAAGAGAAAGTCGACTGATCAAGTAAATTTTACCGGCGAGACTCCACTTGGCAGCTGCGCTACCGAGACTCTTTGGACTGTGGGAGTCGGTATGAGCCGAACAAGAGTTGCAAACAATGTTTGGTTTGTAGATTCAGACTAGAGAATGGGTTGAGTTTTCATACGATTTCTAGAATGAGGAAATTACAAATTTGTAGATCTTTGTAATCGTGTCTGTTCCGCGTGTTGTCGCTGATGACATCACACCAAAAACACACATACACATACTTTTCGATATTTGTTTTATATTTGACCTGAGAAAAGGTGCAGACTTGTCAAAGCTGCCAGGCGACAGATTCGATTCCCCCTATCCCCCCCCCCCCTCCGCCTCCCCGCTCCTCCCGGCCCTCTCACCAACCAGCACACCGGGCCTGTACGACGGAGAGCGGAGGGTGCACCTCCCATAACCGAGCAAATTACATAAAAAACATGCAGTTTTCTGCCAGAAAGCGAATTTACACCCCTTAACTAAAGCTCTAAAAGTGTCCTTAAAATCTGGATTTTCTTAACTTTCTTACCCCCTTCAACCCACCCCAACCCCCCACCACCCTAGGGCACCCCTCCCCTCCCGCCACCTCCCCACTCACACTGAAATTCGTTCCAGCCACACCTTCTTACCCTCCGCCCCTACCCCTTGGCAAAAGTATGTGTACGGGCCTGCACAACCATTCCATTTGATCCTTCAGATGTAGGACCCATTAAGTTTTCTCTCCCAAAGTGAAATTTCACGTGCTGTCTTAATTGAATAGTTGTTTAGTGGTGTAGCGATATTTGTCTTGCTTTAATTTTTCAAACAGGGTCGCGATAGAGCATTTGAAATACTGACACACTGGCTGTCAGCCGACTCACAAGTTAATATCAGTAATACAATCAATTTACTGTTTACGTCATAATTTCATGACGTACCCAGCACTACTGAGCTAGCTTCCTTGTTTACAAACTCTGCGGGTGGGTATGGAATTGTGGTTATTTGTGAATAAAATATAAAGATAGACTTCTGTCATGCATTGTATTTTTAATAAACATATCTAATTTAATCGCGCTTGGTATTCTAGCAATACATGGAATAATGATTCTCTCGATTTTGTCGCAAACGTTGAAATGCGTAGCCGGGCCAGTGATGTAAACACTGTTGTCCGCCATTTTGTTGAAAACAACAACAACAAATTGCGTAGAGTACCCGAAGATTATTTTGCAAAGAAAATTGTCCCAAACACCGAATTACTTGATTTTTGTCACAGGGAAAGGGCGAATACCATGGTTTCTCATGGCATATGTCCGCCGGCGGGAGAAAGTCGAATTGTTTTGAAAATTGCTTTTGAAGTTGACTGAAAAAGTCGTCTTTCGACGATCGTGTCAACTGCTCGAATGCCGAGTATCTCGGTGTTCAGTTCGGATCTCAGAGAACTAGGAAATTAAACTAAGATGTAAGGAATAAAACCGTGTATTATTTTCGGCTGTGTGTAGTTTGATTCGCCGACAAAGCGGCACTGAAATTGCGACCCGTTCGTCGATCGAATCTGAATCTGAGGAATTTCGAACGTTTTTTCGTTGCTATCTGTATAAAAATATCACTCCGCCATGGATACGCGTTCCCACTGTAAAGTACGACCGGGTACCGGCTTTTAGAACTACTTTCCTAAGCTCTTTCATTCCACTGCAGTTGTAGCTATAAAACACCGCTGGAGTTGCCTTTAATGATCATCAGAAAGACAACAGACGCTAAACAAACTACATCAAACTTTGATGCGTATTTATGGCGTGTAGACATGAATGATGTTACGAAAATGCTATTTTACGTAGAAATGCACGCCTTTTACGATAGATCTATACATGCTCCGCAGTGTGCAATAAGAAACGCATCAATCATATCTCATAACAGACTTCGGGACCAGTAGCCTTACAGACGATGATTGTTAAGTCTTGATGCAGGTTCCATTGGTCAGTAAATTTTTCTTATTATAACAAACATTGGCCCGTTCAAAAAACAAAATGGCGATCAAAGCAATCCAGTATTCATTTATCCTTTCGCGCTATTGTGTAGCCTACAGGCTCTCTCGGAAGGACACTTGAAAACATAAATACAGATGGAAATATTCTTTCAATCTAAGGCGTACACTGTAAAAAAAATCCGTAGATTTTACGGTAGACTAACTGGCAACCAGCTGCCAGTCCACTTCCCCTTATTTTTACGGGCGTCTGCTAGTAGAACATTGTCGGAAATAACGATATGGTAGTGTTATGTTTACTAGCCGCACTCGAAAATACCTTGAAAGTGTCGAAGGCAATATCACCAAAACAAAACGTGTGCTTTCCTTTCCTACTCTGCTTGAGAATTCCTGCAAATTTTAACGGGTGCCCGTAAAAATAACAGGAAAAGGACTGGCAGCTGGTTGCCAGTTATTCTACCGTAAAATCTACGGATTTTTTTACAGTGTACGAATGTAATATACAGTTTATTGAATCATCCCATTTAAGGTATGGGGTTTATAAACCTCGGGAGGTTTGAAGATCCGATAAAAACTAGAAAATGTGTTTATGAAACACTATGCCCCAACCTTATGCTTGCCTCTAAAGAAGGTTTATCCCCATGTCTTTAAGTCAGAAAGGGATTTTAATCGGGTCATCTACATCTTAGCCTGTAACTGTATGCCAAATATAAGAAACATAGCTTAGTGGTTCTTCAGAATTTTTGTTCGTAAAGTAATTCATATTCAATACAGTTTCGATGATCTGCAGCCAACCCTAAATGTACTACTTTTTGGTAATAACGAACTTTCCACGGAACAAAACAAAGATATTTTAGAAAGAGATTTTTTGTCCTAAAAACTAAGCGTTTTCAAATAAATTGAGTGTACATCTTACCAGCTTGAGTGTTCCAATGCGTTTTCAGTCATGAAATAAACAAGGCATCAGCTTGCTACATACATTTTTTTTTTCACTTATCTTGATGAATCATTAATACAGCCGTACTCGTTTATGCGTGGAATACACTTAAACTTGATTTACTTCTGTATAGATTCAGACCTATTTTAACATGTATCATTTTCTCATTTATATCAACTTGACGACTTGTAAATCTCAAACTCAAGATGTTCTGAGAGTGTAGATAACTTTTGAAAATAGTGTTATATTCTCCTATTCCCGTGGAGCCAAGGATGTGTGCGAAATGGAAATGTTTTCTTTTGAAATACATATTGCATAATAGTAAAACCATAAGATTCTTCATGTTTGTATTAACTACTTTGTCTATTCTAATTTCAAATCACTTTTTATATAGGCGTATTTATATAGGCGTTACTTTTATTGCAAGATTGGAATACAGATTTAAAAAAAGTCAATTGACTTTCTTCTGAATCCCATTTGTATAAAATATTGTGTTTAGAAATGTGTTTAAATGTATTTTGTATTTATGTTTATAAAAATAAAATAAAGTTTAAACTAAAGTAATCCATATACATGTAGCTTCTTCATATTCAAAATGCCTATGTCCAATTAGGGGAAATTCCTATAAAAAATTATGGAATAGGCTCAGAAGTTGATCAGGCCATCTACACCTTGGTCCAAACCTGCTTGCCAAACATAAGGATCTTAGCTTATGTGGTTATTCAGATATTTTGTTCACAAGCTTGTTCCTATACGAAATGCCTATGTCCGAAAAAGGGCATAACTCAGTCAAAAATTCACTAATGTTTTTCAAAACTTAATCAGATCATCTACACCTCGGGCAATGTCTTCCTGCAAAAAATCATGATCCTTGCTTCATGGTTTCTCGAGATATTTTGGTCACAAGGTTCCATAGGCTTACAATGCACTAAGTCGAAAAAGGGGCATAACTCGGTCAAAAATTTACATATTTTTCTCAAAAGTTAATCAGGTCATCAACACGTTAGGCAATGCCATCCGGCGAAAAATCATGTTCCTAGCATCAGGGGTTCTTGAGATATTTGCTCACAAGGTTCCATGGGTTTACAATGCACTAAGTCGAAAAAGAGGCATAACTCGGTCAAAAATTCACGATATTTTCTCAAAACTTAAACAGGTCATCTAGACTTTAGGCAATGTCATTCTGAAAAAAAATCATGATCCTAGCATCAGGGGTTCTTCAGATATTTAGGTCACAAGGTTCCATAGGCTTACAATGCATTAAGTCGAAAAAGGGGCATAACTCGGTCAAAAATTCACAATTTTTTCTCAAAAGTTAATCAGATCATCTACATCTCGGGTAATGTCATCCTGCAAAACAAAACGTTCCTAGCATCAGGGGTTCTTGAGATATTTTAGTCACAAGGTTCCATAGGTTTACAATGCACTAAGTCGAAAAAGGGGTATAACTCGGTCAAAAACTCACGATTTTTTTCTAAAAAATTAATCAGTTCATCTACACCTAGGGCAATGCCATCCTGCAAAAAATCATGATCCTAGCATCAGGGGTTCTTGAGATATTTTGGTGACAAGGTTCCATAGACTAAGTCAAAAAAGGGCATAACTCTGGAAATACCTGACCCATAGAAAAAATGAAAAATATGGGTTCGCTTATTTTTCATGTACATGGCACATATAAAATTTCAAGATCCTAGCATAAGCGGTTCTGGAGTTTCTCAGCTGCCAAAAAGTGTTACGGACGGACAAACGGACGGACGGACGGATGGACGGACAGGCCCAAACCAAAATGCGTCCTCAACTTCTCCGAAGTTGGGGGCGTAAAAACTCGTCCTTCGGACACGTTTCTTCATCGGATCTTCACACCTCCCTCGGTTTATAAATCCCATATCTTAAATGGGACGATTAATAAACTCTATTTAACCGATTTATGCCTAGCGTCTCAGTGCCGACCAAGAGCATGCAAACCTTTTCCAACTATTAGATTAACATTTACACAGCAGATTCTAAAGTTAAGCAGCAAAAAATCACGGGGAAATATTTTCTGAAGCACAAGGTAAAGTTAACCAAAGCATTTTATGTTTCTATTACACTTTCCAGTCAAAGAATTGTGTGAATATAGCCAAATTTAAACCAGCCATAAGTGTCAGCAGTGGAAGCAACTTTAACCCACTGGGCACACACAGGTAGCTAATGAACAGGGGCTAGCAAGTTACATTTTGGCCTATAGAGACATGCTTCTACCAGAAGATGAATTTAGCTGCTTGCTCATTGGCGATTAGTATCTGTGAAATTCAAATGTTGAAACCATTATTTATGTCAGAAATGCTCAACTGGCATTTTCAGAGCTCCAGACAAGAGAAGGTATTGAAGATAATTCAAAGATGATTTTTCTTTTTTCTCAATTAAAACATATGTTCGGACCCACATTCGAACAGTCTTGGTGAGAATGTTCTAATGAGGGATCAAAAGATATGTTTTATGAGAAAATATGGAAAATTATCCCTAAATTATCCCTCTTACCCCTTCTTATCAAGAGCACAATTTGCCCTTCTCTAAACAAAACCAATAAGAACCAGTCCCGAGAAAAGGCAGTCTAGCATTTCATTTATGGAAGATAAGAAATGATCAGTCTCACTGTTTATCTATATCTCTCAACTTTAAGTAATGTTTTAGAATTATAGAGTTTCCCTTTAGTTACTCTGGAATAAGAGCAGCAAACTTTTAAAAGAATTTGCACACTTCTACATGTTAATGTCTTTTCTCTTGCATGCATGAAATTTCTGCAAGAGGTAATTTTACCTCCGGCTTCTCCCCAAGACTGTTTCAGGCATCAGTTATCATAACACGAAATCCTAACCAAACAGAACCCTTGTTCTGGTAGAATGTATCTCTCAGCTTGCTAGCCCCTGTTCATTAGCTACCTGGCACACAATATTGATTCACCCTTGTGTGCCTGCTGGGAAAATTTGCCATTTTCATATGTTCCTCCCTTCTCATTGGGGTTCAGCTCTTTATGTAAAAAAATCTGCAAGGGACGGGGGAGGGGATTCTTTCTTTTCATGGAACGTCTCGTCATCCATCGAATCAAACAGGAAGTCCTAACAATTTGTCTCCCTTCCTGTTTGCTTCCTTGGGCGAGGAATTCTTTTCAAAAAGGGATCCACTGTTAAAGGGGAAAAATGCTCCCACAGGTGCAAATTCTGCGGAGCAAATTATTTCCTGTAAAAGTGAACTCCAGTGTACTGCATTCGCTCTTCGTAATCGAGATCCAGATGAGACTCCACTTGTTCTCATGCTGACGCACAAGATGGAAGGATTACTCTCAACTTTTATTTCTATTTTATTATTATTATTTTATTTATAATTTTTATTTTAACTTTTTTTGCCCCACATTTTCAAGGGTTGAAATATCCTGTGCTGAAATACCATAAATATGTCAAAATATTTCATAACAGAAATCTGATAAATAATTCACAGCATTTTTCTCATAGCCAACTGCATAGATTCTACTAAGCTGCAAGGCTGTGAAAAAAAAATCAGCCGAAAAACTGATGATCAGCGGTATCATGTAATATTGCAAAATTATGTGACAGCGCAGCATAAATTTCTGTTGTAAATTCATTAAAACATCTGAATGAAGGTTGAAATTGAGGCGAAAGAGAAATTGAGATCTTTAAATATAAAATTTATGAATTCATGAAGGTTTTCATCTGATCATATGGCAAAAATTATTATTAGGCCGTAAAACGGGCCTTCATGCACGCTCGAGGAGCAAAGAAACAAATCAGATGCTGCAAGATTTCAACTGTGGCCTACATTTCAAGGTCAGACTTTGACTGCTTTTATGATTATGATATTGTTATATACGGTGTCCTCTGACAGCTATAGCTAGAGCTGACGTCTGGTGCAGAAACGTATGACAGTCCTGGAAAGCCAAAAAGTGAGAATGATTGGAATTGAAACGAGACAGAGTTGGGTTATATGAAGATATTGTTTAAGAAATAGATCAGCTCTAGCAGTGAATTGTTGAGTAATAATTCACTGTTTGGAGGTCAGTTGTAAAGCAGATCATATCACGAGCGCGGAGCGCGAGTGATATATCTACTTACAACTGACCGACAAACAGTGAATTATTACTCAACAATTCAATGCTAGAGCTGAACTATTTCGATTCTAACACTCAAAAACGCTGAAAAAGTATTCATTTCATTCAAACTCTCCCTACCTTCCTTCCAGCGCGTTCATGCTCCCGCCAATTTTCTTAACTGTATTTAGGATAAATGTACGTTTTTATGGCAATTTTAGAAAGAAAAAGCGACGCTACACCGTCTAACGTCTCAACACGTCACAAAATTACGTCAGTTATTGCAGTGACGTCAGCAATTCGACTCACGCGCTCCGTTACAGTGAATTGTTGCAGAATAAAACACGGCAACTTTCCATTGCTTCTATAGGCGCACTGTGTTAGAATTTCACATAAAACTGGCCTCATAAATTAACTGAGCCCGTTCTGGCCGACTGACCCTTCTCCACTCCATTCATTTCTATGAGGGGCCGTTTTACTATAAAATCCCTACTTTGTGATATCACAAATTCTATTTTGTGATATCACAAAATAGAATTTGTGATATCACAAAGTAGAATTTGTGATACCACAAAATAGAGTTTGTGATATCAAAAAAAAAATCATCACTATTTTTGATATCACCAAAAATGTTCATGCTATCACATATTCGATTTTGTGATATCACAAATTTGATTTTGTGATTTCACAAAATCATAGGGATTGTATGATATCACAAAATCAATAATAAAATTAATTTTGTGATATCAATAAATCGAATTAGTGTTATCAAAAATCGATTTTGTAATATAAAAAATCAAGCTTATTTTTTTATATCAAAAAATGTATTTTGTGTCAAAAACTCGAATTTGTGATATCAAAAAATAGAATTTATGATATCAAAACTACTGAATTTATAGTAAAACGTCATCTCATACATTTCACGCACCACATCTCGTATAGCAGTTAGCAATGTCTCTTCAGATCTAAATTAGCTAAATTACTTAGAACTGCAACAGTCGCCACATTATTCGCAAATCAAAGAAGGCAACTGTACTTTACAAAACTCAGTAAAATTGCTGGTAGTGCTTTCGGTTTTCTTCTCTTTTACTGATATCACAAACTGTTAATAACTTTTTAAGCAATTTGATTTTTTGATAACAACCAGAAGGTCAATGGTCCTGTAACTCGCCTGAGACCCTACTGTCAACAGACACACATTTTGTAATTTCACTCATTTGTTAAAAATTTTAAACCAGTGGCTTATGAGGAGTGCATATTTTAATTTCAAAATCTCAGTGACCGCAAACAATGGTCAAAGAATGGCACTGACCTTTGGTGACCATATGTCTTCAAGCAGTCATTTAGTTAACCACATTTTCCTATATCAATGCTTAAAGGTATACTCGCTCATTTTTGTCACCATCTCCAAAGTAAACAATTTCATTAATTTCGTTAGACAAGCTATAATTATGACTAAATCCATTATCAAACCCAGAAAAGGTGCTTCAGTTTAATTAATTTATTCAATTAATTGTATCATAAAAATATAGTATCGAGATTGAAAATGTAAATGAAAACTATCGACATTCAATAAGAAAGTCGATACCACGCCTTGCGGTCATATACTTCTTCTGATTCATGCATGCTTCAGTGACGTGAGAGCAAATTAGTTCTATCCAATCAGGCAATTTCGATAGCGGTCCGCGATTCTACAAAATTTATTTCTTGGTTTAAAATTGCTTATAACAAAAATTGCTCTTAATATCTATTGTCAAATATATAAATGTGCCATTTCGGAGATACTGTGAAAATATTTCATGGAGATCATAATCATAAACAAGGGCGTAAACCTTGAAAAAGTTTCTGAAACACAAAGAACAATAAGGTAAAAGTCAGCACAGAGCCTCTATTTGAAAAAAAAAAGCTTTGTAGTGCCGGAAACCCGAATGCTACATACAAATTTTATAGGTCATTGGCCTTTTGGCTCTGTAGAACAGTTTTAAAGGGCTTTTACCTTATATGGGCATAGCGGCCATCTTGTTATGTAACAAAGACCATGTGAACAATTTCATTTCCCTGACTAAAGGAGGTGTCAGATTAAATATGGCTTCAATCGGCCCAGTGGTGGCAGAGAAGAATGTTTGAACATGTTAACGGAGAATGGATGATTTGTCAGTAGAATTGTAATAAAAAGTCAGTCAAATAATATTAAACGCTGAATTACAGAAAAATGGCTGCCCACGTTGTAACGGCTTTTTGACATTTGCCATGTTGACTTGTTAACATGTCAGAGAAAAACAATAATAATAAGGATCATGGTCATAATAATAATAATAATAATGATAATAATAATGCTAATAATAAACATAATAATAATAATAATAATAATTATGATTACAATTACAACAATGATAATAAAAATAACTAAAAATGTGTCCATAGTACATAGATGCCCCCGCCTAGTGCATTGTGTAAGAGGGTGCCTTGATTAAGGCACTGGCACTTGTAGGATAACTAGGTTCATAGAGGCAGGCTTGTAAAATATAAAAGGCTATAGGCAAAGCATTGCCCAACGTCTGAAATGTGACACAAACTGCAGCCCTTTATATAGTTTCAGAGTAACTTTATGGCCAAACTAGAAAATATTGTGTATTACAGAACCTGGTTAGAAACCGTGACATATGGATCATCATGACCTGATTCTTGTAAATTCCTGTTGTACTTATTGATATAAATCCTAATGTAAAATTTCAAGTTGCTACAATAAAAGGAACTCTAAAATTTACGTCTTAAAAAATCTTGAACTTGATAATTTGACCTAAGTCAGAAGTCAGTGGACCGTGACATATGGATCATCATGACCTGATTCTTACATATTGCGGTTGTACTTATAGACATTAATCCTCATACAAAATTTCAAGTTGCTACAATAAAAGGAGCCCTAAAATCTACCTCTTACAAAAATCTTAACCTTGCAAAATTAGCCAAAGTCAGAAGTCAGTGAACCATGACTTTGGATCACAATGCCCTAATACTTGTATATTTCTGTTGTATTTATAAATATAAACCCTCATACAAAATTTCAAGTTGCTACAATATAAGGAACTCTAAAATCTACCACTTACAAAAATCTTAACCTTGCAAAATAAGCCTAAATCCGAAGTCAGTGGACCGTGACATATGAATCTTCATGATCTGATTCTTGTATATTACTACTGTACTTATAGATATAAATCCTCATACAAAATTTCAAGTTGCTACAATAATAGGAACCCTAAAATCTACCACTTACAAAAATCTTAAACTTGCAAAATTAGCCTAAGTCCGAAGTCAGTGGACCGTGACATATGGGTCATGATACCCTGATTCTTGTGTATTCCTGTTGTACTTATAGATACAAATCCGCATACAAAATTTCAAGTTGCTACAATAACAGGAACTCTTAAATTTACCTCTCACAAAAATGTTAACCTGAGTCTAACTGGATCATGTACGTACGGACGTACGGACGTATGTACGTACGTAATAACGTACACATGTACGCACAACCGAAACACTATATGCCCCCGGCATTATATGATGCGGGGGCATAACAACAATAACAGATCACTTTGACTGATCTTTTAATTTTTAGGTTAAGGAGTCGTCAATATACAAATTTACTTGTACAAGTCACGCACTGTGAAATTATAGTGCAGTTTCAGCCTAGAGACTAATAATTATTGCATTATAAATGATTTAGCTATTTTTCTCGGCAAAAGAAATACACGTAATTTCTCCCCAATGAAATGACATTTCTATCGGGTTCAAGCTGACGTTTGCGTAAGCTGGTCTACGGTCATACAGCTAGTAACCAATGGGCGTTTCGGCTAGGCGTTTCGTGCTTAACAATTCCTAGCGTGAACATGGTGAACACTAAGAATCGTGAAGCACCAGGTGTTTCGTGTTTCACAATTCTTAGCCTGAAGCAGTTTTTTTCTATAACGCACAAAACGTCCATTCGAACACGCCCAATGGCAGATAGGATCTGGGCCCGCCTGCCAACGAAACACGAAACGGATCAAGCTAAAAAAAAACAATGAAAATTGATACGAAAGCTGTTAAGAGGCACCAAGAATGAAATGCCAGTATGAAAAATAAAGTTTAACTTCTAACAAAGTGTTATTCATGATTCTTGTTTTCATTTATTTTCTGTTAAACAGCCCTTGGCTAGAGCGTCAAATCGCGACCAGTCAAATCGCGACCATTATTGATGTTGTATATAACTTTCACCGTCTACGACACATGACCTGTTTTTCTACCCCTTGGGATGTAGTAAATTTTCTTACACCAAATATTTCTGAAGCCATCTTGCAGAGCAGTAGTGTAGTGTGACAGCGCATAATAAAAAGCGAGCTATGTGTCAAACATTACGTCGACTGAATGCTATAGAGTTCTATGTCCATTTCCTGAAAACCCAAGAAAACGGGTTTCAAAGTTTGCACCTTTAATTTAGTTTGAACAAGAAAAATCTTTTAAAAAAGATAAGCGGCGCAGATTAAATGGAAGTGTGTTTTGTAATATGTCTCTTATTGAAGAGTTGACAATAACGTTCCTGAATATGACTCACGTGAGCCACGTCGGTAGGCACCCACAACCGTAATTTTGACCCTGGATAGCGACAATGACCTATTCTCAAAATTGGACTGTCCAATTTGGAATTGAAAAATGGACCGCGGTCAATTTTGAAATTGACCTGATTTCAAAATAGTTACCAACATGGTGCACTGTTTATTTGTGTGTAAATGTAAACTTTCAAATGTAAATTTTATTTATTTTACATCGATTGCACTGAAAGCTCACGCGAACTTATTTAAATACTCTCGATGGCATGGATGTTGGCGCGCATGTGGTCCTATACTGGTGGAGAAAACCATCGACCTCGGACGGGCAACCACTACCCTCCCACATGACGACGCCATGATCCGGGCCTCTACTTGTACACACTAGTAAAATAAGAAAAAGAAAAAAAAAAAGGAGAGAGAAAAAAAAAATAAAATAAAAAAGATTAGATAAAGAAAATAAAACGGAGAACATTTAAAGAAAAAAAAAACTTCTATTGGCCGTGAACCGAACCCGGGCCGCCCGCGTGGCAGGCGAGCATTCTGCCACTGAACCACAGATGCTTACAACAGTAGACATTTTTTAAAAATTGTATATTAAACCAAAAGTAGAAATCAAAGGTAGACCTACGTCAAAAAAAGATAAAGTTTTGAATATCTGTGTCTGTTTTCGATAACATTTCTACTGTAAGATTACATACATGTAAGAGAAACAGTTTGAATTAATATAGGACAGAGTGCTTGTATTTACAGTGCATGCGACGGGAAAAACCGAAGATTAAATATTCATTGACCTTTGATATAATTAGCTAAATTTTGACATGACCGTTATTTGACCAATTAAATCTTGTGAAATGTGGAACAATATCGAAATAATACGCGTCTGCGACGCGAAAAAAACAATAACAACATTTGAATAAAGTAATTGCAGTGCAAATCATGCAAACAAGTGAAAACATGCTAAGTTTCAAGTTTCAAGCATTTCTGTCGAAAACCAATTTAATTATGTACAAAATGGAATTTTCAGTTTGGACATATACCAATGGGTTTAAAAAATCAGAATGTTTTTCAATAACCTGGAGACAGAACAAATTTCATGACCCAGATTCCATAACCAGCAATGCAGCGTTTTGTACTTCTACTTTACATACACTCAGCAAAATTTCTAATTGGTCAGTTTTCTAATATGCAGAAATATGATTTTTAAACTGTATTTTTTGAATATAATTATAATCACAATTTTGGACTGTTATTTACTTATTAAAAGTCAATGTTACATGTATAATCGAAACTTTATTGTAGTATTAGAGTTATGACCCCTTCTATCTAAACAATAGAATGCTTTGAAAACATAAACAGGCCGCATCAATCTTCCACAAAAGCATGATATTTGAGAAGTAAATAAAGTTTTTCACCATTAAAACATGATGTATGATTTAAGTCTTCATGCATTTTTCAGCTGTATTAATTTTAATATTGACGTTTTCAAATTACCTCCCTTTCAATGTTTATGTAAATCCTAATAAACGCCTCGAATTGATGTGAATCATTTTGCAAAAGCATGAGCGCTTGTGCTGCTTGTAAAATACAAGAATATCTGTACATTTGTTCATCCTAGTTGGTAGCCAGGCTAATCTAAATCTGCTTAAGGGGTAAATCTATGGCAAAAAGTGACCAATTAGAAATTTTGTTCAGTGTATACGTATAAGTTATCCAAAAAGGGTCAACAAGGATGACTATTGATTCCTTTTATTATGTAAATTGAAGTATTTTCTTTTCTCTACCATCTGTCCGCTCATTCTCAGATGGTATCGAACCAATGGCATAAAAGTATTTGATAATGTGATAACAAGAGTCACGTGATCAAATATTTCTCAATGCTTTCTTTTCATTGGTTGAAAATGGACATAGAACAGTATAGCATTGAAAGAAAGTTATTTTTGGGCAAAGAAGCCAAACAGAATAGCTTATAATTGCACACAGAAACATGATATGTAACAGGTTAGCTGCAATGGAGATAGAACATTTGATTCTAATTCCAAGGGTATATAATACTCATTTTTTTAGATAGATCACTATAGCATTCAGTCGACGAAATGTAGCTAAAGGCAATAGCTTAGTGCTCGGCGCTTTGAAATGTCAATGATTTTATGAAGGAGAAACATACCTAACGAACGGCACATTCGTGTTTGTGTCTTTATCAAGGGAAAACAAATTTTGTGATATCCTGTTTGCTTCACTGGTCAACGAAGTATTTCCAAAAAAGAAAGTGAACACTTAAAAGAACATGTTTGCTTCAAGGAGAGCATAATCTTTCCTGTAAGCGTTTACCCATTTGAGAAGGGAGGCAAAAATAGAAATAGACTGAGAGCTGGCCCCGAGGTTATAAAACTTTTTTCGTGCTCAACTCAGCTGAGCATGAACTTTTCTCTGCTGATAAATATGAAAATGCCAACTAATGTTGGCATTTTCATATTCATAAGCAGAGAAAATTTCATACTCAGCCAAACTGAGCAAGAAAACAACCGTACTTATCAGTAATTTGCTATTTATTAGCAGGTAAAAATTCATGCTCAACTCAGCTGAGCATGAAAAAGTTTTATAACCTCGGGCCCTGCTTCGCCTGAAAGAGTGCCCATTTGAGATCTTAAAATTGTCACTTTGTGAATATTATCCATGAACAACTTTACTGCATTTTCCATTTTCTTCAATTTATCAAAAAAAAAAAAAAAAAAAAAAATACCTAGCAAACCTTCTGCCCCATTGCGTCTTTTTCTCTTTCTCCTTTCGATTTGGCTACTCTGTGTGGCTAGTCGCAAATGAATCATTCGGTTCGTGTAGATATGGACAGTTGTCGAATTTTGTATCTCATCTTACATATAACTCAGCTCTTCCAGGTTTTATTTTTAGGGTGAATGGGTATATCTTCAGTGGAAGCACTTTATCATCTTTATTTTTGCATCCTTTCTCAATGGTGGTCAAATCAGGGGAAAACTCACCCAGGATCAGCGGATGATACCTGTCTCTTCGAATTGGAGAGGAGTCGGACGGACGGACTCGGTGCCAGGACTTGAGGATAATCTTTATGAGAACTGGGCAATGCAAAGCGATAAAATAATTTCCTTTATGGGTAGAAGAAGGGCTACATCATTCAGGAAAGCAAATGAGCCGCGACACGAGAAAACCAACAATGTGGTTGTACGCCCAGAACAGACTCAGATCAGCTATGGCATCAGCCAAGTCTGATCAGAGTCTTCCCTAAGCGCTTAAAAGGTAGCTACCTTCATGTGGACAGCGAAGACTCTGATCAGACTGGGCGGATGCCCAGGCTGATCCGAGTCTGCGCTGGGCGCACAACCACATTGTTGGTTTTCTCGTGTCGCGGCTCAAATAAGCAAATAGGAAGTTACTATAATCGTTCCCTTTGCAAAAGGGCTGGAAAAATATGATGGTGTTCAAATTACACCTTTACCCGGTTTGCTCTGCCATGAAATATATAACACGAATTTGTTGCACGTATGGCTAAAGCATATTCTTTTGATATGTCTGACTATAGCTTTCTCAAAGCCACTGTGGTGGACCGAAGTTGAACGTTGTCAAAAAGATAAATTTAAAAAGCTGTGCCTAAAAAATCATGCCGGTACATGTATGCAATGCCATCAGTGGCTGTTTCATACATAGCAAAAAAGCCTCATACACATTTTTTTCTGAATTCTCGGCAATAAATGCTCGCAATTTTTAAATCTTTATGCAATCTTAACGGCCAACAGGATCTGTTACAAACCGTCGGACCTCAAATAATAATAATGTTTATTTGTGAACACCATACAACATATCATCACATATTAAATTACAGTTCTCATGATATCTTCATTAAAATAAGTTGATAAATTTATGACAATTAAGGTTTATCAAACATGTTATTTCTGCATCTAGAGTTTTAAAAGTTCCTCCTCAACCAATTAAAGTTTATCACAGTATTAGCACCCTATCACAGATATAAAAAAGAACAAAAAAAAAAAAAAAAAAAAAAGAACACTCAACCAAAACTAGACAGCATAGGTGATTGGGAATGAGCCCCACCTACCTATTCTCTCTTGCTTTAGTTGATGAAACTTAACGCATGCATATACTCTGGAGATATCCTTCAGTGAAACAATCTTATAGTGTGATATGATGTCATATGTGAGCACAGGATAACCCATAAAGTTTGAAGCAAACTTATTTCCGATGGGGTCCTTGTCACTGTGATGATTCGAGATCAGGGGTTCCAGACAAGCCGTCAAGTACTGTGGCTTGTCTGGAAACCCTGTCCTCCTTCTCACCGCTGAATTATGAAATAAAAATATATCTTATATGACAACTCTGCAATCAACATGACAACATAAGTTTGAAACGAGGGTCCTTGTGGCCATACAAAGCCAAATGGCAAGGATCCTTTTTGCAAAACAGGAAAATATATTGTTCCCAAGGTTTTTCAAAACAATCAACGCTATAATATGCACTAATCTAATTGGTTTGGGTGCCATCTCGCTGATGGCCAAGCACGTCCTTTGCATATTGTAATTTATATGTGCATATCACTTGACGAGAGACCTTATTATATAGCAATGAGTGAGCAGAAAATATTCACCTCGGCTAGGTGTAACCTTTGCAGTGTTATCAGCCTCCATTTTATAGATCCCACTGGACACGTACGTTGTTTTCTTAAAGTGTACATGACTTTCTGCCATTTTTATGCCCCGCATCGTATGATGCCGGGGTCATATAGTGTTTCTGTTGTGGGTACGTAAGTACGTGTGTACGTTATTACATACGTACGTATGTCCGTACGTACGTCCGTACGTGATCCTGTTTGACTCAGGTTAAAAGTTTTGTATGAGGTAGATTTCAGGGTTCCTGCTATTGTAGCAACTTGAAATTTTGTATGAGGATTTATATGTATAAGTACAACAGGAATACACAAGAACCAGGGTATGCTGACCTGTCACGGTCACGGTCCACTGACTTCGAACTTATCTCTTTTTACAAGGTTAAGATTTTTGTAAGAGCTAGATTTCAGGGTTCCTATTATTGTAGAAACTCGAAATTTTGTTCGAGGGTCTATGTCTGTAAGTACAACAGGAATAGACAAGAACCAGGGTCCACTGACTTCGGACTTACTAGTAGGCTAATTTTGCAAGGTTAAGATTTTTGTAAGAGGTAGAGTTTAGGGTTCCTATTATTATAGCAACTTGAAATTTTGTATGAGGATTAATATCTTTAAGTACCACCGGGATATGCAAGAATCAGGTCAGGAAGATCAATATGTCACGGTCCACTGACTTCAGACTCAGGCTAATTTTGCAAGGTTAAGATTTTTGTAAGAGGTAGATTTTAAGGTTCCTTTTGTAGCAACTTGAAGTTTTGTATGAGGATTTATATCTATAAGTGCAAAAGGAATATACAAGAATCAGGTCGTGATGATCTATATGTCATGGTCCACTGACTTTGTTTCTGACCAGGTTCTTTAATACTCAATATTTTCTATTTTGGCCATACATTGACAGTGAAACTATAGAAAAAGAGCTGCATTTTGTTTCACATTTTAAGCATTTAGTAAAGCTAAGCCTATGGCCTTTTTTCGAGATTACCTATATGAACCTAGTTATTCCTCAAGTGCCAGTACCTTAATACAGTCGCTGTCTTTCTCAAGGCACTAGGCGGGGGCATCCGTATACTATGGTCACATTTCTAGCTACAAACTAAACAACTTTCATGACTTCCTTGTTGCTTCCCAGGATGCCGAAGCCTTTCCAAAAGGGGGTCTTCTCTTAAAAGAAAGAATTTGCTCCTCATTCTTTCTTTTAAGAGTTGACACCCCCTCTCCGGCCCCTATTGAAAATGGAGGAAAATAATGAAAATGTCATAGTTAATTCCCCTTTCACCTTAATAGTGAAGCAACATATCGGCCTGAACCTTCTTACACCTAAGCGTAAAATTTCGCGTCACGCGTCGCGTGTATAACGATTTTAGTGACTGATCAAACCATTTCTTTACGGTTCCATGAACTTAAACTATAAAACATAAGATTGTTTTTATTGTGAGTAAGGTAAAAAATTGTGCCCGAAATGTACTGCGTTTTATTGTAAAGTAAGGTAAAATAAAACTGTTCCCGCGTTATTATTGTAAAGTAAGGTAAAAAAAAAAAATGTGCCCGGAAGGGCAGCGTGTCTGATAAGTCATAACGAACGTCGATAAAATTTTATGCTGAATATTCATAGTAGCCTCTTTAATTTTGCATGAAACAATATCCATAATCTTATCAATGTAAATGTCAGTAAAGTACAAAATCGTGTTAAACCTCTGTCATTTCGATGCCCAGTGCCTGCTGGGTAGGTGCTGTATGTGAGCCTTGGTTCGCTTGCCCTTTAATAGTGAAACAAAATATCTGGGCCCAGTTGTTCAAAGCATCGTTATCCTAACGAGCTCGTTAAGAGGTCAACTCCTGGAGTGTTTTATGACTTAATGGCCAACTACACTGATATTTTTTGTTGAAGCAAAAGCTTTTCACATTTTTTCCAACAAAAAATATTTGCGTATTTGAAATATTAACATTTGAAATTTTAACGAAACGTTAGCTAACGACGTCGTTAGTTTTGAACAACCGGGCCCAGAATTTCATCTGTGAGGTGCTCGATGGCATGTTACAGTTGGAAAGTATCAGTTAAAGGGTATTACCTTTCTTGAAACATGCATTTATCATTTGTTTTGTCGGCTAATCATCAATTCAGCGCAAACGAAAAATTTCCCTTATCATTTATTTAGAGCGAAACCTGCTCAATGATTTAGCGCACATTCGGTGAATAAGTTACAAGCGAGTACATACTTTTAAGAAGGGACCCAAAAAGGGGAAACTAGTACATATACTTTATCTGAAAGTATACCTTTTCACCTTAATAATACTATTCATTTCAAGTATTTTGGCCGTGGCTGATCTTCCACTCCTTAGGCTCTGGTCTTAGAATGCAACACCCCGGGGGTGTTTAATAGGATGAACACAGTATTCGAAATGGTTCTGTAGAGTCTTCATGTACGCATTCAGTGACAAACTTTTATACCAAAGATTTTAGCACAGTTTTTAGCAATATCCAGGCCTTCAAACGTCAAAGGTCACCCCAGGGTCAACATAATTGACCTTGCCATAAAAGGCCAAAGGTCATCCCAGGTCCTCATTTGAAATAAAATAAATAAACAAATAAAATGATTGTACTTGAGTACTTGATGCTACATATCGAGTTTCAAACCCATTGATACTTTAGTTCTGTTGTGGATTTTTAAGGTTTGGTGCAGAAACGTATGACAGTCCTGGAAAGCCAAAAAGTGAGAATGATTGGAATTGAAACGAGACAGAGTTGGGTTATATGAAGATATTGTTTAAGAAATAGATCAGCTCTAGCAGTGAATTGTTGAGTAATAATTCACTGTTTGGAGGTCAGTTGTAAAGCAGATCATATCACGAGCGCGGAGCGCGAGTGATATATCTACTTACAACTGACCGACAAACAGTGAATTATTACTCAACAATTCAATGCTAGAGCTGAACTATTTCGATTCTAACACTCAAAAACGCTGAAAAAGTATTCATTTCATTCAAACTCTCCCTACCTTCCTTCCAGCGCGTTCATGCTCCCGCCAATTTTCTTAACTGTATTTAGGATAAATGTACGTTTTTATGGCAATTTTAGAAAGAAAAAGCGACGCTACACCGTCTAACGTCTCAACACGTCACAAAATTACGTCAGTTATTGCAGTGACGTCAGCAATTCGACTCACGCGCTCCGTTACAGTGAATTGTTGCAGAATAAAACACGGCAACTTTCCATTGCTTCTATAGGCGCACTGTGTTAGAATTTCACATAAAACTGGCCTCATAAATTAACTGAGCCCGTTCTGGCCGACTGACCCTTCTCCACTCCATTCATTTCTATGAGGGGCCGTTTTACTATAAAATCCCTACTTTGTGATATCACAAATTCTATTTTGTGATATCACAAAATAGAATTTGTGATATCACAAAGTAGAATTTGTGATACCACAAAATAGAGTTTGTGATATCAAAAAAAAAATCATCACTATTTTTGATATCACCAAAAATGTTCATGCTATCACATATTCGATTTTGTGATATCACAAATTTGATTTTGTGATTTCACAAAATCATAGGGATTGTATGATATCACAAAATCAATAATAAAATTAATTTTGTGATATCAATAAATCGAATTAGTGTTATCAAAAATCGATTTTGTAATATAAAAAATCAAGCTTATTTTTTTATATCAAAAAATGTATTTTGTGTCAAAAACTCGAATTTGTGATATCAAAAAATAGAATTTATGATATCAAAACTACTGAATTTATAGTAAAACGTCATCTCATACATTTCACGCACCACATCTCGTATAGCAGTTAGCAATGTCTCTTCAGATCTAAATTAGCTAAATTACTTAGAACTGCAACAGTCGCCACATTATTCGCAAATCAAAGAAGGCAACTGTACTTTACAAAACTCAGTAAAATTGCTGGTAGTGCTTTCGGTTTTCTTCTCTTTTACTGATATCACAAACTGTTAATAACTTTTTAAGCAATTTGATTTTTTGATAACAACCAGAAGGTCAATGGTCCTGTAACTCGCCTGAGACCCTACTGTCAACAGACACACATTTTGTAATTTCACTCATTTGTTAAAAATTTTAAACCAGTGGCTTATGAGGAGTGCATATTTTAATTTCAAAATCTCAGTGACCGCAAACAATGGTCAAAGAATGGCACTGACCTTTGGTGACCATATGTCTTCAAGCAGTCATTTAGTTAACCACATTTTCCTATATCAATGCTTAAAGGTATAC
The DNA here is from genome assembly GCA_963989385.1 of Ctena decussata. NCBI lineage: Eukaryota > Metazoa > Mollusca > Bivalvia > Lucinida > Lucinidae > Ctena > Ctena decussata. Next base: position 58,307,821 of record OZ022504.1, read on the forward strand.
TCGCTCATTTTTGTCACCATCTCCAAAGTAAACAATTTCATTAATTTCGTTAGACAAGCTATAATTATGACTAAATCCATTATCAAACCCAGAAAAGGTGCTTCAGTTTAATTAATTTATTCAATTAATTGTATCATAAAAATATAGTATCGAGATTGAAAATGTAAATGAAAACTATCGACATTCAATAAGAAAGTCGATACCACGCCTTGCGGTCATATACTTCTTCTGATTCATGCATGCTTCAGTGACGTGAGAGCAAATTAGTTCTATCCAATCAGGCAATTTCGATAGCGGTCCGCGATTCTACAAAATTTATTTCTTGGTTTAAAATTGCTTATAACAAAAATTGCTCTTAATATCTATTGTCAAATATATAAATGTGCCATTTCGGAGATACTGTGAAAATATTTCATGGAGATCATAATCATAAACAAGGGCGTAAACCTTGAAAAAGTTTCTGAAACACAAAGAACAATAAGGTAAAAGTCAGCACAGAGCCTCTATTTGAAAAAAAAAAGCTTTGTAGTGCCGGAAACCCGAATGCTACATACAAATTTTATAGGTCATTGGCCTTTTGGCTCTGTAGAACAGTTTTAAAGGGCTTTTACCTTATATGGGCATAGCGGCCATCTTGTTATGTAACAAAGACCATGTGAACAATTTCATTTCCCTGACTAAAGGAGGTGTCAGATTAAATATGGCTTCAATCGGCCCAGTGGTGGCAGAGAAGAATGTTTGAACATGTTAACGGAGAATGGATGATTTGTCAGTAGAATTGTAATAAAAAGTCAGTCAAATAATATTAAACGCTGAATTACAGAAAAATGGCTGCCCACGTTGTAACGGCTTTTTGACATTTGCCATGTTGACTTGTTAACATGTCAGAGAAAAACAATAATAATAAGGATCATGGTCATAATAATAATAATAATAATGATAATAATAATGCTAATAATAAACATAATAATAATAATAATAATAATTATGATTACAATTACAACAATGATAATAAAAATAACTAAAAATGTGTCCATAGTACATAGATGCCCCCGCCTAGTGCATTGTGTAAGAGGGTGCCTTGATTAAGGCACTGGCACTTGTAGGATAACTAGGTTCATAGAGGCAGGCTTGTAAAATATAAAAGGCTATAGGCAAAGCATTGCCCAACGTCTGAAATGTGACACAAACTGCAGCCCTTTATATAGTTTCAGAGTAACTTTATGGCCAAACTAGAAAATATTGTGTATTACAGAACCTGGTTAGAAACCGTGACATATGGATCATCATGACCTGATTCTTGTAAATTCCTGTTGTACTTATTGATATAAATCCTAATGTAAAATTTCAAGTTGCTACAATAAAAGGAACTCTAAAATTTACGTCTTAAAAAATCTTGAACTTGATAATTTGACCTAAGTCAGAAGTCAGTGGACCGTGACATATGGATCATCATGACCTGATTCTTACATATTGCGGTTGTACTTATAGACATTAATCCTCATACAAAATTTCAAGTTGCTACAATAAAAGGAGCCCTAAAATCTACCTCTTACAAAAATCTTAACCTTGCAAAATTAGCCAAAGTCAGAAGTCAGTGAACCATGACTTTGGATCACAATGCCCTAATACTTGTATATTTCTGTTGTATTTATAAATATAAACCCTCATACAAAATTTCAAGTTGCTACAATATAAGGAACTCTAAAATCTACCACTTACAAAAATCTTAACCTTGCAAAATAAGCCTAAATCCGAAGTCAGTGGACCGTGACATATGAATCTTCATGATCTGATTCTTGTATATTACTACTGTACTTATAGATATAAATCCTCATACAAAATTTCAAGTTGCTACAATAATAGGAACCCTAAAATCTACCACTTACAAAAATCTTAAACTTGCAAAATTAGCCTAAGTCCGAAGTCAGTGGACCGTGACATATGGGTCATGATACCCTGATTCTTGTGTATTCCTGTTGTACTTATAGATACAAATCCGCATACAAAATTTCAAGTTGCTACAATAACAGGAACTCTTAAATTTACCTCTCACAAAAATGTTAACCTGAGTCTAACTGGATCATGTACGTACGGACGTACGGACGTATGTACGTACGTAATAACGTACACATGTACGCACAACCGAAACACTATATGCCCCCGGCATTATATGATGCGGGGGCATAACAACAATAACAGATCACTTTGACTGATCTTTTAATTTTTAGGTTAAGGAGTCGTCAATATACAAATTTACTTGTACAAGTCACGCACTGTGAAATTATAGTGCAGTTTCAGCCTAGAGACTAATAATTATTGCATTATAAATGATTTAGCTATTTTTCTCGGCAAAAGAAATACACGTAATTTCTCCCCAATGAAATGACATTTCTATCGGGTTCAAGCTGACGTTTGCGTAAGCTGGTCTACGGTCATACAGCTAGTAACCAATGGGCGTTTCGGCTAGGCGTTTCGTGCTTAACAATTCCTAGCGTGAACATGGTGAACACTAAGAATCGTGAAGCACCAGGTGTTTCGTGTTTCACAATTCTTAGCCTGAAGCAGTTTTTTTCTATAACGCACAAAACGTCCATTCGAACACGCCCAATGGCAGATAGGATCTGGGCCCGCCTGCCAACGAAACACGAAACGGATCAAGCTAAAAAAAAACAATGAAAATTGATACGAAAGCTGTTAAGAGGCACCAAGAATGAAATGCCAGTATGAAAAATAAAGTTTAACTTCTAACAAAGTGTTATTCATGATTCTTGTTTTCATTTATTTTCTGTTAAACAGCCCTTGGCTAGAGCGTCAAATCGCGACCAGTCAAATCGCGACCATTATTGATGTTGTATATAACTTTCACCGTCTACGACACATGACCTGTTTTTCTACCCCTTGGGATGTAGTAAATTTTCTTACACCAAATATTTCTGAAGCCATCTTGCAGAGCAGTAGTGTAGTGTGACAGCGCATAATAAAAAGCGAGCTATGTGTCAAACATTACGTCGACTGAATGCTATAGAGTTCTATGTCCATTTCCTGAAAACCCAAGAAAACGGGTTTCAAAGTTTGCACCTTTAATTTAGTTTGAACAAGAAAAATCTTTTAAAAAAGATAAGCGGCGCAGATTAAATGGAAGTGTGTTTTGTAATATGTCTCTTATTGAAGAGTTGACAATAACGTTCCTGAATATGACTCACGTGAGCCACGTCGGTAGGCACCCACAACCGTAATTTTGACCCTGGATAGCGACAATGACCTATTCTCAAAATTGGACTGTCCAATTTGGAATTGAAAAATGGACCGCGGTCAATTTTGAAATTGACCTGATTTCAAAATAGTTACCAACATGGTGCACTGTTTATTTGTGTGTAAATGTAAACTTTCAAATGTAAATTTTATTTATTTTACATCGATTGCACTGGCCGGGCCGCGTAGCGCAGTCGGTAGCGCGTCTGACTGAAGAGCCAGAGGTACCGGGTTCGATACCCAGTCCGGCCACATACTTTCGTGGAAATTGATCATGAAATCTTTTCTACGGTCATTTTCCCCCTTCCACTGATTCAAGAAGGGCAGTTGTCAGTTACTGGTGAAAGTATGGACACTTAGTACTGGTTAACCGCTTAGGAGGTCTAAGCCTGCCCAGGAATAGTGTGGTTAGGTTAACTGACCGTCCCGACATGACCATAGCTGTTTACCGTGGACGTAAAGCAACAACACAACAACAACAACAACAACAACAATCGATTGCACTGAAAGCTCACGCGAACTTATTTAAATACTCTCGATGGCATGGATGTTGGCGCGCATGTGGTCCTATACTGGTGGAGAAAACCATCGACCTCGGACGGGCAACCACTACCCTCCCACATGACGACGCCATGATCCGGGCCTCTACTTGTACACACTAGTAAAATAAGAAAAAGAAAAAAAAAAGGAGAGAGAAAAAAAAAATAAAATAAAAAAGATTAGATAAAGAAAATAAAACGGAGAACATTTAAAGAAAAAAAAAACTTCTATTGGCCGTGAACCGAACCCGGGCCGCCCGCGTGGCAGGCGAGCATTCTGCCACTGAACCACAGATGCTTACAACAGTAGACATTTTTTAAAAATTGTATATTAAACCAAAAGTAGAAATCAAAGGTAGACCTACGTCAAAAAAAGATAAAGTTTTGAATATCTGTGTCTGTTTTCGATAACATTTCTACTGTAAGATTACATACATGTAAGAGAAACAGTTTGAATTAATATAGGACAGAGTGCTTGTATTTACAGTGCATGCGACGGGAAAAACCGAAGATTAAATATTCATTGACCTTTGATATAATTAGCTAAATTTTGACATGACCGTTATTTGACCAATTAAATCTTGTGAAATGTGGAACAATATCGAAATAATACGCGTCTGCGACGCGAAAAAAACAATAACAACATTTGAATAAAGTAATTGCAGTGCAAATCATGCAAACAAGTGAAAACATGCTAAGTTTCAAGTTTCAAGCATTTCTGTCGAAAACCAATTTAATTATGTACAAAATGGAATTTTCAGTTTGGACATATACCAATGGGTTTAAAAAATCAGAATGTTTTTCAATAACCTGGAGACAGAACAAATTTCATGACCCAGATTCCATAACCAGCAATGCAGCGTTTTGTACTTCTACTTTACATACACTCAGCAAAATTTCTAATTGGTCAGTTTTCTAATATGCAGAAATATGATTTTTAAACTGTATTTTTTGAATATAATTATAATCACAATTTTGGACTGTTATCTACTTATTAAAAGTCAATGTTACATGTATAATCGAAACTTTATTGTAGTATTAGAGTTATGACCCCTTCTATCTAAACAATAGAATGCTTTGAAAACATAAACAGGCCGCATCAATCTTCCACAAAAGCATGATATTTGAGAAGTAAATAAAGTTTTTCACCATTAAAACATGATGTATGATTTAAGTCTTCATGCATTTTTCAGCTGTATTAATTTTAATATTGACGTTTTCAAATTACCTCCCTTTCAATGTTTATGTAAATCCTAATAAACGCCTCGAATTGATGTGAATCATTTTGCAAAAGCATGAGCGCTTGTGCTGCTTGTAAAATACAAGAATATCTGTACATTTGTTCATCCTAGTTGGTAGCCAGGCTAATCTAAATCTGCTTAAGGGGTAAATCTATGGCAAAAAGTGACCAATTAGAAATTTTGTTCAGTGTATACGTATAAGTTATCCAAAAAGGGTCAACAAGGATGACTATTGATTCCTTTTATTATGTAAATTGAAGTATTTTCTTTTCTCTACCATCTGTCCGCTCATTCTCAGATGGTATCGAACCAATGGCATAAAAGTATTTGATAATGTGATAACAAGAGTCACGTGATCAAATATTTCTCAATGCTTTCTTTTCATTGGTTGAAAATGGACATAGAACAGTATAGCATTGAAAGAAAGTTATTTTTGGGCAAAGAAGCCAAACAGAATAGCTTATAATTGCACACAGAAACATGATATGTAACAGGTTAGCTGCAATGGAGATAGAACATTTGATTCTAATTCCAAGGGTATATAATACTCATTTTTTTAGATAGATCACTATAGCATTCAGTCGACGAAATGTAGCTAAAGGCAATAGCTTAGTGCTCGGCGCTTTGAAATGTCAATGATTTTATGAAGGAGAAACATACCTAACGAACGGCACATTCGTGTTTGTGTCTTTATCAAGGGAAAACAAATTTTGTGATATCCTGTTTGCTTCACTGGTCAACGAAGTATTTCCAAAAAAGAAAGTGAACACTTAAAAGAACATGTTTGCTTCAAGGAGAGCATAATCTTTCCTGTAAGCGTTTACCCATTTGAGAAGGGAGGCAAAAATAGAAATAGACTGAGAGCTGGCCCCGAGGTTATAAAACTTTTTTCGTGCTCAACTCAGCTGAGCATGAACTTTTCTCTGCTGATAAATATGAAAATGCCAACTAATGTTGGCATTTTCATATTCATAAGCAGAGAAAATTTCATACTCAGCCAAACTGAGCAAGAAAACAACCGTACTTATCAGTAATTTGCTATTTATTAGCAGGTAAAAATTCATGCTCAACTCAGCTGAGCATGAAAAAGTTTTATAACCTCGGGCCCTGCTTCGCCTGAAAGAGTGCCCATTTGAGATCTTAAAATTGTCACTTTGTGAATATTATCCATGAACAACTTTACTGCATTTTCCATTTTCTTCAATTTATCAAAAAAAAAAAAAAAAAAAAAAAAATACCTAGCAAACCTTCTGCCCCATTGCGTCTTTTTCTCTTTCTCCTTTCGATTTGGCTACTCTGTGTGGCTAGTCGCAAATGAATCATTCGGTTTGTGTAGATATGGACAGTTGTCGAATTTTGTATCTCATCTTACATATAACTCAGCTCTTCCAGGTTTTATTTTTAGGGTGAATGGGTATATCTTCAGTGGAAGCACTTTATCATCTTTATTTTTGCATCCTTTCTCAATGGTGGTCAAATCAGGGGAAAACTCACCCAGGATCAGCGGATGATACCTGTCTCTTCGAATTGGAGAGGAGTCGGACGGACGGACTCGGTGCCAGGACTTGAGGATAATCTTTATGAGAACTGGGCAATGCAAAGCGATAAAATAATTTCCTTTATGGGTAGAAGAAGGGCTACATCATTCAGGAAAGCAAATGAGCCGCGACACGAGAAAACCAACAATGTGGTTGTACGCCCAGAACAGACTCAGATCAGCTATGGCATCAGCCAAGTCTGATCAGAGTCTTCCCTAAGCGCTTAAAAGGTAGCTACCTTCATGTGGACAGCGAAGACTCTGATCAGACTGGGCGGATGCCCAGGCTGATCCGAGTCTGCGCTGGGCGCACAACCACATTGTTGGTTTTCTCGTGTCGCGGCTCAAATAAGCAAATAGGAAGTTACTATAATCGTTCCCTTTGCAAAAGGGCTGGAAAAATATGATGGTGTTCAAATTACACCTTTACCCGGTTTGCTCTGCCATGAAATATATAACACGAATTTGTTGCACGTATGGCTAAAGCATATTCTTTTGATATGTCTGACTATAGCTTTCTCAAAGCCACTGTGGTGGACCGAAGTTGAACGTTGTCAAAAAGATAAATTTAAAAAGCTGTGCCTAAAAAATCATGCCGGTACATGTATGCAATGCCATCAGTGGCTGTTTCATACATAGCAAAAAAGCCTCATACACATTTTTTTCTGAATTCTCGGCAATAAATGCTCGCAATTTTTAAATCTTTATGCAATCTTAACGGCCAACAGGATCTGTTACAAACCGTCGGACCTCAAATAATAATAATGTTTATTTGTGAACACCATACAACATATCATCACATATTAAATTACAGTTCTCATGATATCTTCATTAAAATAAGTTGATAAATTTATGACAATTAAGGTTTATCAAACATGTTATTTCTGCATCTAGAGTTTTAAAAGTTCCTCCTCAACCAATTAAAGTTTATCACAGTATTAGCACCCTATCACAGATATAAAAAAGAACAAAAAAAAAAGAAAAAAAAAAGAACACTCAACCAAAACTAGACAGCATAGGTGATTGGGAATGAGCCCCACCTACCTATTCTCTCTTGCTTTAGTTGATGAAACTTAACGCATGCATATACTCTGGAGATATCCTTCAGTGAAACAATCTTATAGTGTGATATGATGTCATATGTGAGCACAGGATAACCCATAAAGTTTGAAGCAAACTTATTTCCGATGGGGTCCTTGTCACTGTGATGATTCGAGATCAGGGGTTCCAGACAAGCCGTCAAGTACTGTGGCTTGTCTGGAAACCCTGTCCTCCTTCTCACCGCTGAATTATGAAATAAAAATATATCTTATATGACAACTCTGCAATCAACATGACAACATAAGTTTGAAACGAGGGTCCTTGTGGCCATACAAAGCCAAATGGCAAGGATCCTTTTTGCAAAACAGGAAAATATATTGTTCCCAAGGTTTTTCAAAACAATCAACGCTATAATATGCACTAATCTAATTGGTTTGGGTGCCATCTCGCTGATGGCCAAGCACGTCCTTTGCATATTGTAATTTATATGTGCATATCACTTGACGAGAGACCTTATTATATAGCAATGAGTGAGCAGAAAATATTCACCTCGGCTAGGTGTAACCTTTGCAGTGTTATCAGCCTCCATTTTATAGATCCCACTGGACACGTACGTTGTTTTCTTAAAGTGTACATGACTTTCTGCCATTTTTATGCCCCGCATCGTATGATGCCGGGGTCATATAGTGTTTCTGTTGTGGGTACGTAAGTACGTGTGTACGTTATTACATACGTACGTATGTCCGTACGTACGTCCGTACGTGATCCTGTTTGACTCAGGTTAAAAGTTTTGTATGAGGTAGATTTCAGGGTTCCTGCTATTGTAGCAACTTGAAATTTTGTATGAGGATTTATATGTATAAGTACAACAGGAATACACAAGAACCAGGGTATGCTGACCTGTCACGGTCACGGTCCACTGACTTCGAACTTATCTCTTTTTACAAGGTTAAGATTTTTGTAAGAGCTAGATTTCAGGGTTCCTATTATTGTAGAAACTCGAAATTTTGTTCGAGGGTCTATGTCTGTAAGTACAACAGGAATAGACAAGAACCAGGGTCCACTGACTTCGGACTTACTAGTAGGCTAATTTTGCAAGGTTAAGATTTTTGTAAGAGGTAGAGTTTAGGGTTCCTATTATTATAGCAACTTGAAATTTTGTATGAGGATTAATATCTTTAAGTACCACCGGGATATGCAAGAATCAGGTCAGGAAGATCAATATGTCACGGTCCACTGACTTCAGACTCAGGCTAATTTTGCAAGGTTAAGATTTTTGTAAGAGGTAGATTTTAAGGTTCCTTTTGTAGCAACTTGAAGTTTTGTATGAGGATTTATATCTATAAGTGCAAAAGGAATATACAAGAATCAGGTCGTGATGATCTATATGTCATGGTCCACTGACTTTGTTTCTGACCAGGTTCTTTAATACTCAATATTTTCTATTTTGGCCATACATTGACAGTGAAACTATAGAAAAAGAGCTGCATTTTGTTTCACATTTTAAGCATTTAGTAAAGCTAAGCCTATGGCCTTTTTTCGAGATTACCTATATGAACCTAGTTATTCCTCAAGTGCCAGTACCTTAATACAGTCGCTGTCTTTCTCAAGGCACTAGGCGGGGGCATCCGTATACTATGGTCACATTTCTAGCTACAAACTAAACAACTTTCATGACTTCCTTGTTGCTTCCCAGGATGCCGAAGCCTTTCCAAAAGGGGGTCTTCTCTTAAAAGAAAGAATTTGCTCCTCATTCTTTCTTTTAAGAGTTGACACCCCCTCTCCGGCCCCTATTGAAAATGGAGGAAAATAATGAAAATGTCATAGTTAATTCCCCTTTCACCTTAATAGTGAAGCAACATATCGGCCTGAACCTTCTTACACCTAAGCGTAAAATTTCGCGTCACGCGTCGCGTGTATAACGATTTTAGTGACTGATCAAACCATTTCTTTACGGTTCCATGAACTTAAACTATAAAACATAAGATTGTTTTTATTGTGAGTAAGGTAAAAAATTGTGCCCGAAATGTACTGCGTTTTATTGTAAAGTAAGGTAAAATAAAACTGTTCCCGCGTTATTATTGTAAAGTAAGGTAAAAAAAAAAAATGTGCCCGGAAGGGCAGCGTGTCTGATAAGTCATAACGAACGTCGATAAAATTTTATGCTGAATATTCATAGTAGCCTCTTTAATTTTGCATGAAACAATATCCATAATCTTATCAATGTAAATGTCAGTAAAGTACAAAATCGTGTTAAACCTCTGTCATTTCGATGCCCAGTGCCTGCTGGGTAGGTGCTGTATGTGAGCCTTGGTTCGCTTGCCCTTTAATAGTGAAACAAAATATCTGGGCCCAGTTGTTCAAAGCATCGTTATCCTAACGAGCTCGTTAAGAGGTCAACTCCTGGAGTGTTTTATGACTTAATGGCCAACTACACTGATATTTTTTGTTGAAGCAAAAGCTTTTCACATTTTTTCCAACAAAAAATATTTGCGTATTTGAAATATTAACATTTGAAATTTTAACGAAACGTTAGCTAACGACGTCGTTAGTTTTGAACAACCGGGCCCAGAATTTCATCTGTGAGGTGCTCGATGGCATGTTACAGTTGGAAAGTATCAGTTAAAGGGTATTACCTTTCTTGAAACATGCATTTATCATTTGTTTTGTCGGCTAATCATCAATTCAGCGCAAACGAAAAATTTCCCCTATCATTTATTTAGAGCGAAACCTGCTCAATGATTTAGCGCACATTCGGTGAATAAGTTACAAGCGAGTACATACTTTTAAGAAGGGACCCAAAAAGGGGAAACTAGTACATATACTTTATCTGAAAGTATACCTTTTCACCTTAATAATACTATTCATTTCAAGTATTTTGGCCGTGGCTGATCTTCCACTCCTTAGGCTCTGGTCTTAGAATGCAACACCCCGGGGGTGTTTAATAGGATGAACACAGTATTCGAAATGGTTCTGTAGAGTCTTCATGTACGCATTCAGTGACAAACTTTTATACCAAAGATTTTAGCACAGTTTTTAGCAATATCCAGGCCTTCAAACGTCAAAGGTCACCCCAGGGTCAACATAATTGACCTTGCCATAAAAGGCCAAAGGTCATCCCAGGTCCTCATTTGAAATAAAATAAATAAACAAATAAAATGATTGTACTTGAGTACTTGATGCTACATATCGAGTTTCAAACCCATTGATACTTTAGTTCTGTTGTGGATTTTTAAGGTTTGGTGCAGAAACGTATGACAGTCCTGGAAAGCCAAAAAGTGAGAATGATTGGAATTGAAACGAGACAGAGTTGGGTTATATGAAGATATTGTTTAAGAAATAGATCAGCTCTAGCAGTGAATTGTTGAGTAATAATTCACTGTTTGGAGGTCAGTTGTAAAGCAGATCATATCACGAGCGCGGAGCGCGAGTGATATATCTACTTACAACTGACCGACAAACAGTGAATTATTACTCAACAATTCAATGCTAGAGCTGAACTATTTCGATTCTAACACTCAAAAACGCTGAAAAAGTATTCATTTCATTCAAACTCTCCCTACCTTCCTTCCAGCGCGTTCATGCTCCCGCCAATTTTCTTAACTGTATTTAGGATAAATGTACGTTTTTATGGCAATTTTAGAAAGAAAAAGCGACGCTACACCGTCTAACGTCTCAACACGTCACAAAATTACGTCAGTTATTGCAGTGACGTCAGCAATTCGACTCACGCGCTCCGTTACAGTGAATTGTTGCAGAATAAAACACGGCAACTTTCCATTGCTTCTATAGGCGCACTGTGTTAGAATTTCACATAAAACTGGCCTCATAAATTAACTGAGCCCGTTCTGGCCGACTGACCCTTCTCCACTCCATTCATTTCTATGAGGGGCCGTTTTACTATAAAATCCCTACTTTGTGATATCACAAATTCTATTTTGTGATATCACAAAATAGAATTTGTGATATCACAAAGTAGAATTTGTGATACCACAAAATAGAGTTTGTGATATCAAAAAAAAAATCATCACTATTTTTGATATCACCAAAAATGTTCATGCTATCACATATTCGATTTTGTGATATCACAAATTTGATTTTGTGATTTCACAAAATCATAGGGATTGTATGATATCACAAAATCAATAATAAAATTAATTTTGTGATATCAATAAATCGAATTAGTGTTATCAAAAATCGATTTTGTAATATAAAAAATCAAGCTTATTTTTTTATATCAAAAAATGTATTTTGTGTCAAAAACTCGAATTTGTGATATCAAAAAATAGAATTTATGATATCAAAACTACTGAATTTATAGTAAAACGTCATCTCATACATTTCACGCACCACATCTCGTATAGCAGTTAGCAATGTCTCTTCAGATCTAAATTAGCTAAATTACTTAGAACTGCAACAGTCGCCACATTATTCGCAAATCAAAGAAGGCAACTGTACTTTACAAAACTCAGTAAAATTGCTGGTAGTGCTTTCGGTTTTCTTCTCTTTTACTGATATCACAAACTGTTAATAACTTTTTAAGCAATTTGATTTTTTGATAACAACCAGAAGGTCAATGGTCCTGTAACTCGCCTGAGACCCTACTGTCAACAGACACACATTTTGTAATTTCACTCATTTGTTAAAAATTTTAAACCAGTGGCTTATGAGGAGTGCATATTTTAATTTCAAAATCTCAGTGACCGCAAACAATGGTCAAAGAATGGCACTGACCTTTGGTGACCATATGTCTTCAAGCAGTCATTTAGTTAACCACATTTTCCTATATCAATGCTTAAAGGTATACTCGCTCATTTTTGTCACCATCTCCAAAGTAAACAATTTCATTAATTTCGTTAGACAAGCTATAATTATGACTAAATCCATTATCAAACCCAGAAAAGGTGCTTCAGTTTAATTAATTTATTCAATTAATTGTATCATAAAAATATAGTATCGAGATTGAAAATGTAAATGAAAACTATCGACATTCAATAAGAAAGTCGATACCACGCCTTGCGGTCATATACTTCTTCTGATTCATGCATGCTTCAGTGACGTGAGAGCAAATTAGTTCTATCCAATCAGGCAATTTCGATAGCGGTCCGCGATTCTACAAAATCTATTTCTTGGTTTAAAATTGCTTATAACAAAAATTGCTCTTAATATCTATTGTCAAATATATAAATGTGCCATTTCGGAGATACTGTGAAAATATTTCATGGAGATCATAATCATAAACAAGGGCGTAAACCTTGAAAAAGTTTCTGAAACACAAAGAACAATAAGGTAAAAGTCAGCACAGAGCCTCTATTTGAAAAAAAAAAGCTTTGTAGTGCCGGAAACCCGAATGCTACATACAAATTTTATAGGTCATTGGCCTTTTGGCTCTGTAGAACAGTTTTAAAGGGCTTTTACCTTATATGGGCATAGCGGCCATCTTGTTATGTAACAAAGACCATGTGAACAATTTCATTTCCCTGACTAAAGGAGGTGTCAGATTAAATATGGCTTCAATCGGCCCAGTGGTGGCAGAGAAGAATGTTTGAACATGTTAACGGAGAATGGATGATTTGTCAGTAGAATTGTAATAAAAAGTCAGTCAAATAATATTAAACGCTGAATTACAGAAAAATGGCTGCCCACGTTGTAACGGCTTTTTGACATTTGCCATGTTGACTTGTTAACATGTCAGAGAAAAACAATAATAATAAGGATCATGGTCATAATAATAATAATAATAATGATAATAATAATGCTAATAATAAACATAATAATAATAATAATAATAATTATGATTACAATTACAACAATGATAATAAAAATAACTAAAAATGTGTCCATAGTACATAGATGCCCCCGCCTAGTGCATTGTGTAAGAGGGTGCCTTGATTAAGGCACTGGCACTTGTAGGATAACTAGGTTCATAGAGGCAGGCTTGTAAAATATAAAAGGCTATAGGCAAAGCATTGCCCAACGTCTGAAATGTGACACAAACTGCAGCCCTTTATATAGTTTCAGAGTAACTTTATGGCCAAACTAGAAAATATTGTGTATTACAGAACCTGGTTAGAAACCGTGACATATGGATCATCATGACCTGATTCTTGTAAATTCCTGTTGTACTTATTGATATAAATCCTAATGTAAAATTTCAAGTTGCTACAATAAAAGGAACTCTAAAATTTACGTCTTAAAAAATCTTGAACTTGATAATTTGACCTAAGTCAGAAGTCAGTGGACCGTGACATATGGATCATCATGACCTGATTCTTACATATTGCGGTTGTACTTATAGACATTAATCCTCATACAAAATTTCAAGTTGCTACAATAAAAGGAGCCCTAAAATCTACCTCTTACAAAAATCTTAACCTTGCAAAATTAGCCAAAGTCAGAAGTCAGTGAACCATGACTTTGGATCACAATGCCCTAATACTTGTATATTTCTGTTGTATTTATAAATATAAACCCTCATACAAAATTTCAAGTTGCTACAATATAAGGAACTCTAAAATCTACCACTTACAAAAATCTTAACCTTGCAAAATAAGCCTAAATCCGAAGTCAGTGGACCGTGACATATGAATCTTCATGATCTGATTCTTGTATATTACTACTGTACTTATAGATATAAATCCTCATACAAAATTTCAAGTTGCTACAATAATAGGAACCCTAAAATCTACCACTTACAAAAATCTTAAACTTGCAAAATTAGCCTAAGTCCGAAGTCAGTGGACCGTGACATATGGGTCATGATACCCTGATTCTTGTGTATTCCTGTTGTACTTATAGATACAAATCCGCATACAAAATTTCAAGTTGCTACAATAACAGGAACTCTTAAATTTACCTCTCACAAAAATGTTAACCTGAGTCTAACTGGATCATGTACGTACGGACGTACGGACGTATGTACGTACGTAATAACGTACACATGTACGCACAACCGAAACACTATATGCCCCCGGCATTATATGATGCGGGGGCATAACAACAATAACAGATCACTTTGACTGATCTTTTAATTTTTAGGTTAAGGAGTCGTCAATATACAAATTTACTTGTACAAGTCACGCACTGTGAAATTATAGTGCAGTTTCAGCCTAGAGACTAATAATTATTGCATTATAAATGATTTAGCTATTTTTCTCGGCAAAAGAAATACACGTAATTTCTCCCCAATGAAATGACATTTCTATCGGGTTCAAGCTGACGTTTGCGTAAGCTGGTCTACGGTCATACAGCTAGTAACCAATGGGCGTTTCGGCTAGGCGTTTCGTGCTTAACAATTCCTAGCGTGAACATGGTGAACACTAAGAATCGTGAAGCACCAGGTGTTTCGTGTTTCACAATTCTTAGCCTGAAGCAGTTTTTTTCTATAACGCACAAAACGTCCATTCGAACACGCCCAATGGCAGATAGGATCTGGGCCCGCCTGCCAACGAAACACGAAACGGATCAAGCTAAAAAAAAACAATGAAAATTGATACGAAAGCTGTTAAGAGGCACCAAGAATGAAATGCCAGTATGAAAAATAAAGTTTAACTTCTAACAAAGTGTTATTCATGATTCTTGTTTTCATTTATTTTCTGTTAAACAGCCCTTGGCTAGAGCGTCAAATCGCGACCAGTCAAATCGCGACCATTATTGATGTTGTATATAACTTTCACCGTCTACGACACATGACCTGTTTTTCTACCCCTTGGGATGTAGTAAATTTTCTTACACCAAATATTTCTGAAGCCATCTTGCAGAGCAGTAGTGTAGTGTGACAGCGCATAATAAAAAGCGAGCTATGTGTCAAACATTACGTCGACTGAATGCTATAGAGTTCTATGTCCATTTCCTGAAAACCCAAGAAAACGGGTTTCAAAGTTTGCACCTTTAATTTAGTTTGAACAAGAAAAATCTTTTAAAAAAGATAAGCGGCGCAGATTAAATGGAAGTGTGTTTTGTAATATGTCTCTTATTGAAGAGTTGACAATAACGTTCCTGAATATGACTCACGTGAGCCACGTCGGTAGGCACCCACAACCGTAATTTTGACCCTGGATAGCGACAATGACCTATTCTCAAAATTGGACTGTCCAATTTGGAATTGAAAAATGGACCGCGGTCAATTTTGAAATTGACCTGATTTCAAAATAGTTACCAACATGGTGCACTGTTTATTTGTGTGTAAATGTAAACTTTCAAATGTAAATTTTATTTATTTTACATCGATTGCACTGAAAGCTCACGCGAACTTATTTAAATACTCTCGATGGCATGGATGTTGGCGCGCATGTGGTCCTATACTGGTGGAGAAAACCATCGACCTCGGACGGGCAACCACTACCCTCCCACATGACGACGCCATGATCCGGGCCTCTACTTGTACACACTAGTAAAATAAGAAAAAGAAAAAAAAAAGGAGAGAGAAAAAAAAAATAAAATAAAAAAGATTAGATAAAGAAAATAAAACGGAGAACATTTAAAGAAAAAAAAAACTTCTATTGGCCGTGAACCGAACCCGGGCCGCCCGCGTGGCAGGCGAGCATTCTGCCACTGAACCACAGATGCTTACAACAGTAGACATTTTTTAAAAATTGTATATTAAACCAAAAGTAGAAATCAAAGGTAGACCTACGTCAAAAAAAGATAAAGTTTTGAATATCTGTGTCTGTTTTCGATAACATTTCTACTGTAAGATTACATACATGTAAGAGAAACAGTTTGAATTAATATAGGACAGAGTGCTTGTATTTACAGTGCATGCGACGGGAAAAACCGAAGATTAAATATTCATTGACCTTTGATATAATTAGCTAAATTTTGACATGACCGTTATTTGACCAATTAAATCTTGTGAAATGTGGAACAATATCGAAATAATACGCGTCTGCGACGCGAAAAAAACAATAACAACATTTGAATAAAGTAATTGCAGTGCAAATCATGCAAACAAGTGAAAACATGCTAAGTTTCAAGTTTCAAGCATTTCTGTCGAAAACCAATTTAATTATGTACAAAATGGAATTTTCAGTTTGGACATATACCAATGGGTTTAAAAAATCAGAATGTTTTTCAATAACCTGGAGACAGAACAAATTTCATGACCCAGATTCCATAACCAGCAATGCAGCGTTTTGTACTTCTACTTTACATACACTCAGCAAAATTTCTAATTGGTCAGTTTTCTAATATGCAGAAATATGATTTTTAAACTGTATTTTTTGAATATAATTATAATCACAATTTTGGACTGTTATCTACTTATTAAAAGTCAATGTTACATGTATAATCGAAACTTTATTGTAGTATTAGAGTTATGACCCCTTCTATCTAAACAATAGAATGCTTTGAAAACATAAACAGGCCGCATCAATCTTCCACAAAAGCATGATATTTGAGAAGTAAATAAAGTTTTTCACCATTAAAACATGATGTATGATTTAAGTCTTCATGCATTTTTCAGCTGTATTAATTTTAATATTGACGTTTTCAAATTACCTCCCTTTCAATGTTTATGTAAATCCTAATAAACGCCTCGAATTGATGTGAATCATTTTGCAAAAGCATGAGCGCTTGTGCTGCTTGTAAAATACAAGAATATCTGTACATTTGTTCATCCTAGTTGGTAGCCAGGCTAATCTAAATCTGCTTAAGGGGTAAATCTATGGCAAAAAGTGACCAATTAGAAATTTTGTTCAGTGTATACGTATAAGTTATCCAAAAAGGGTCAACAAGGATGACTATTGATTCCTTTTATTATGTAAATTGAAGTATTTTCTTTTCTCTACCATCTGTCCGCTCATTCTCAGATGGTATCGAACCAATGGCATAAAAGTATTTGATAATGTGATAACAAGAGTCACGTGATCAAATATTTCTCAATGCTTTCTTTTCATTGGTTGAAAATGGACATAGAACAGTATAGCATTGAAAGAAAGTTATTTTTGGGCAAAGAAGCCAAACAGAATAGCTTATAATTGCACACAGAAACATGATATGTAACAGGTTAGCTGCAATGGAGATAGAACATTTGATTCTAATTCCAAGGGTATATAATACTCATTTTTTTAGATAGATCACTATAGCATTCAGTCGACGAAATGTAGCTAAAGGCAATAGCTTAGTGCTCGGCGCTTTGAAATGTCAATGATTTTATGAAGGAGAAACATACCTAACGAACGGCACATTCGTGTTTGTGTCTTTATCAAGGGAAAACAAATTTTGTGATATCCTGTTTGCTTCACTGGTCAACGAAGTATTTCCAAAAAAGAAAGTGAACACTTAAAAGAACATGTTTGCTTCAAGGAGAGCATAATCTTTCCTGTAAGCGTTTACCCATTTGAGAAGGGAGGCAAAAATAGAAATAGACTGAGAGCTGGCCCCGAGGTTATAAAACTTTTTTCGTGCTCAACTCAGCTGAGCATGAACTTTTCTCTGCTGATAAATATGAAAATGCCAACTAATGTTGGCATTTTCATATTCATAAGCAGAGAAAATTTCATACTCAGCCAAACTGAGCAAGAAAACAACCGTACTTATCAGTAATTTGCTATTTATTAGCAGGTAAAAATTCATGCTCAACTCAGCTGAGCATGAAAAAGTTTTATAACCTCGGGCCCTGCTTCGCCTGAAAGAGTGCCCATTTGAGATCTTAAAATTGTCACTTTGTGAATATTATCCATGAACAACTTTACTGCATTTTCCATTTTCTTCAATTTATCAAAAAAAAAAAAAAAAAAAAAAAAAAAAAAAAAAAAAAATACCGAGCAAACCTTCTGCCCCATTGCGTCTTTTTCTCTTTCTCCTTTCGATTTGGCTACTCTGTGTGGCTAGTCGCAAATGAATCATTCGGTTTGTGTAGATATGGACAGTTGTCGAATTTTGTATCTCATCTTACATATAACTCAGCTCTTCCAGGTTTTATTTTTAGGGTGAATGGGTATATCTTCAGTGGAAGCACTTTATCATCTTTATTTTTGCATCCTTTCTCAATGGTGGTCAAATCAGGGGAAAACTCACCCAGGATCAGCGGATGATACCTGTCTCTTCGAATTGGAGAGGAGTCGGACGGACGGACTCGGTGCCAGGACTTGAGGATAATCTTTATGAGAACTGGGCAATGCAAAGCGATAAAATAATTTCCTTTATGGGTAGAAGAAGGGCTACATCATTCAGGAAAGCAAATGAGCCGCGACACGAGAAAACCAACAATGTGGTTGTACGCCCAGAACAGACTCAGATCAGCTATGGCATCAGCCAAGTCTGATCAGAGTCTTCCCTAAGCGCTTAAAAGGTAGCTACCTTCATGTGGACAGCGAAGACTCTGATCAGACTGGGCGGATGCCCAGGCTGATCCGAGTCTGCGCTGGGCGCACAACCACATTGTTGGTTTTCTCGTGTCGCGGCTCAAATAAGCAAATAGGAAGTTACTATAATCGTTCCCTTTGCAAAAGGGCTGGAAAAATATGATGGTGTTCAAATTACACCTTTACCCGGTTTGCTCTGCCATGAAATATATAACACGAATTTGTTGCACGTATGGCTAAAGCATATTCTTTTGATATGTCTGACTATAGCTTTCTCAAAGCCACTGTGGTGGACCGAAGTTGAACGTTGTCAAAAAGATAAATTTAAAAAGCTGTGCCTAAAAAATCATGCCGGTACATGTATGCAATGCCATCAGTGGCTGTTTCATACATAGCAAAAAAGCCTCATACACATTTTTTTCTGAATTCTCGGCAATAAATGCTCGCAATTTTTAAATCTTTATGCAATCTTAACGGCCAACAGGATCTGTTACAAACCGTCGGACCTCAAATAATAATAATGTTTATTTGTGAACACCATACAACATATCATCACATATTAAATTACAGTTCTCATGATATCTTCATTAAAATAAGTTGATAAATTTATGACAATTAAGGTTTATCAAACATGTTATTTCTGCATCTAGAGTTTTAAAAGTTCCTCCTCAACCAATTAAAGTTTATCACAGTATTAGCACCCTATCACAGATATAAAAAAGAACAAAAAAAAAAAAAAAAAAAAAGAACACTCAACCAAAACTAGACAGCATAGGTGATTGGGAATGAGCCCCACCTACCTATTCTCTCTTGCTTTAGTTGATGAAACTTAACGCATGCATATACTCTGGAGATATCCTTCAGTGAAACAATCTTATAGTGTGATATGATGTCATATGTGAGCACAGGATAACCCATAAAGTTTGAAGCAAACTTATTTCCGATGGGGTCCTTGTCACTGTGATGATTCGAGATCAGGGGTTCCAGACAAGCCGTCAAGTACTGTGGCTTGTCTGGAAACCCTGTCCTCCTTCTCACCGCTGAATTATGAAATAAAAATATATCTTATATGACAACTCTGCAATCAACATGACAACATAAGTTTGAAACGAGGGTCCTTGTGGCCATACAAAGCCAAATGGCAAGGATCCTTTTTGCAAAACAGGAAAATATATTGTTCCCAAGGTTTTTCAAAACAATCAACGCTATAATATGCACTAATCTAATTGGTTTGGGTGCCATCTCGCTGATGGCCAAGCACGTCCTTTGCATATTGTAATTTATATGTGCATATCACTTGACGAGAGACCTTATTATATAGCAATGAGTGAGCAGAAAATATTCACCTCGGCTAGGTGTAACCTTTGCAGTGTTATCAGCCTCCATTTTATAGATCCCACTGGACACGTACGTTGTTTTCTTAAAGTGTACATGACTTTCTGCCATTTTTATGCCCCGCATCGTATGATGCCGGGGTCATATAGTGTTTCTGTTGTGGGTACGTAAGTACGTGTGTACGTTATTACATACGTACGTATGTCCGTACGTACGTCCGTACGTGATCCTGTTTGACTCAGGTTAAAAGTTTTGTATGAGGTAGATTTCAGGGTTCCTGCTATTGTAGCAACTTGAAATTTTGTATGAGGATTTATATGTATAAGTACAACAGGAATACACAAGAACCAGGGTATGCTGACCTGTCACGGTCACGGTCCACTGACTTCGAACTTATCTCTTTTTACAAGGTTAAGATTTTTGTAAGAGCTAGATTTCAGGGTTCCTATTATTGTAGAAACTCGAAATTTTGTTCGAGGGTCTATGTCTGTAAGTACAACAGGAATAGACAAGAACCAGGGTCCACTGACTTCGGACTTACTAGTAGGCTAATTTTGCAAGGTTAAGATTTTTGTAAGAGGTAGAGTTTAGGGTTCCTATTATTATAGCAACTTGAAATTTTGTATGAGGATTAATATCTTTAAGTACCACCGGGATATGCAAGAATCAGGTCAGGAAGATCAATATGTCACGGTCCACTGACTTCAGACTCAGGCTAATTTTGCAAGGTTAAGATTTTTGTAAGAGGTAGATTTTAAGGTTCCTTTTGTAGCAACTTGAAGTTTTGTATGAGGATTTATATCTATAAGTGCAAAAGGAATATACAAGAATCAGGTCGTGATGATCTATATGTCATGGTCCACTGACTTTGTTTCTGACCAGGTTCTTTAATACTCAATATTTTCTATTTTGGCCATACATTGACAGTGAAACTATAGAAAAAGAGCTGCATTTTGTTTCACATTTTAAGCATTTAGTAAAGCTAAGCCTATGGCCTTTTTTCGAGATTACCTATATGAACCTAGTTATTCCTCAAGTGCCAGTACCTTAATACAGTCGCTGTCTTTCTCAAGGCACTAGGCGGGGGCATCCGTATACTATGGTCACATTTCTAGCTACAAACTAAACAACTTTCATGACTTCCTTGTTGCTTCCCAGGATGCCGAAGCCTTTCCAAAAGGGGGTCTTCTCTTAAAAGAAAGAATTTGCTCCTCATTCTTTCTTTTAAGAGTTGACACCCCCTCTCCGGCCCCTATTGAAAATGGAGGAAAATAATGAAAATGTCATAGTTAATTCCCCTTTCACCTTAATAGTGAAGCAACATATCGGCCTGAACCTTCTTACACCTAAGCGTAAAATTTCGCGTCACGCGTCGCGTGTATAACGATTTTAGTGACTGATCAAACCATTTCTTTACGGTTCCATGAACTTAAACTATAAAACATAAGATTGTTTTTATTGTGAGTAAGGTAAAAAATTGTGCCCGAAATGTACTGCGTTTTATTGTAAAGTAAGGTAAAATAAAACTGTTCCCGCGTTATTATTGTAAAGTAAGGTAAAAAAAAAAAATGTGCCCGGAAGGGCAGCGTGTCTGATAAGTCATAACGAACGTCGATAAAATTTTATGCTGAATATTCATAGTAGCCTCTTTAATTTTGCATGAAACAATATCCATAATCTTATCAATGTAAATGTCAGTAAAGTACAAAATCGTGTTAAACCTCTGTCATTTCGATGCCCAGTGCCTGCTGGGTAGGTGCTGTATGTGAGCCTTGGTTCGCTTGCCCTTTAATAGTGAAACAAAATATCTGGGCCCAGTTGTTCAAAGCATCGTTATCCTAACGAGCTCGTTAAGAGGTCAACTCCTGGAGTGTTTTATGACTTAATGGCCAACTACACTGATATTTTTGTTGAAGCAAAAGCTTTTCACATTTTTTCCAACAAAAAATATTTGCGTATTTGAAATATTAACATTTGAAATTTTAACGAAACGTTAGCTAACGACGTCGTTAGTTTTGAACAACCGGGCCCAGAATTTCATCTGTGAGGTGCTCGATGGCATGTTACAGTTGGAAAGTATCAGTTAAAGGGTATTACCTTTCTTGAAACATGCATTTATCATTTGTTTTGTCGGCTAATCATCAATTCAGCGCAAACGAAAAATTTCCCCTATCATTTATTTAGAGCGAAACCTGCTCAATGATTTAGCGCACATTCGGTGAATAAGTTACAAGCGAGTACATACTTTTAAGAAGGGACCCAAAAAGGGGAAACTAGTACATATACTTTATCTGAAAGTATACCTTTTCACCTTAATAATACTATTCATTTCAAGTATTTTGGCCGTGGCTGATCTTCCACTCCTTAGGCTCTGGTCTTAGAATGCAACACCCCGGGGGTGTTTAATAGGATGAACACAGTATTCGAAATGGTTCTGTAGAGTCTTCATGTACGCATTCAGTGACAAACTTTTATACCAAAGATTTTAGCACAGTTTTTAGCAATATCCAGGCCTTCAAACGTCAAAGGTCACCCCAGGGTCAACATAATTGACCTTGCCATAAAAGGCCAAAGGTCATCCCAGGTCCTCATTTGAAATAAAATAAATAAACAAATAAAATGATTGTACTTGAGTACTTGATGCTACATATCGAGTTTCAAACCCATTGATACTTTAGTTCTGTTGTGGATTTTTAAGGTTTTACCATATATGGCTCGACATTAATATTAGACTCTATGGCAGGGTCAAATTCGCTTCCTTGAGCTTTTGTATGAGAAAGTGCTACGACATAAGATTTCTTGTTTTAAGACAAATATAAATGTTTAGATATGCGGTCAACTAAAGAGTATCTAAAGAAATAGACGCCGGGGGCGCCCGTTGACCTTAACCAAGATCACTTGTATTTCAACAATATCAAAACATCTTCTCACTGGGACTACTGAAATCAAATGTCACACTGAGCCTCCAGACGTCCAGAGAACAAAAAGCTTATTCGAACGGTCCTGATTACATGGCCGACTTGATAGCCACGCCCATATTGATGTTTTTTTTTTTTTTTTCCAATCCACTCCAAACCAAAAAACCGATACGCTTGGAACTAGGTATATAGCATCAAGTACTCAAGTACTATCTGCTTTGTTCAGTGATGGCCCTGGGATGATCTTCTTTTCATGGAAGAGTCAATTTTGTTTCTTTTATATGAGAAGAACAGTCGGTTGATTAGAATTTGCAGAAGACTGTGCTGTAAAAATTGGTAGTCAGCTTACTACAAACAGATGATAAACACCAGAGATTAAGGTCATTCTTATGCATGTGACAAAACTCACTCATATTTCAGCAATATCGTTCACCTCCTTCTAAGCCATAGGCCAGATTTAAACCAAGTTTCAAATAGGACCTCCAGAGGCCAGGTGAACAAAAGTTTATGCCAATGGTTCTGGTCAACATGAAGCCACACCTGTACATGGTATAAAGCTTTAAAATTTCTGCTTCGGAACCAAGAAACCTATATCCTTGAAACTTAGTATATGTATATAACATCGAGTATTCAAGTTTGTTCAAACTATGACCCTGTGGTGACCTTCGACGTTTTGACCTTGACGTCATTGATGGGGTTGAGGCCGAGACAAGCAAATCTCAGGCTCGTTTTCAGATTATTCAAGTCTTATGCTCGGCAAGCCTCAAATAAGACTTAAATATTCTGAAAACGAGCCTGAAATTTTCTTGTCTCGGCCTCAACCCCATCATAGATTCTATTAATCTCTTATATTTCTTTTCTCTTCGCAAAAAAAAAAAAAAATAAAAAAAAAAAATAAATAAATAAATAAAAGCTCACAATCTTTGCGGGTCGTCACTTATTATTATTAATAATATCATATTTATTTTTGCCTGCCCGTGTCTAAGTAATTACAGGCAAAGTAATTCCAAAGATTATATGTTGTGAAGAACAGTGACGCCTGACATGAGCATAGTAAAAGTTAGATTGAAATCTGGGGCCGTATTCATAAAACAACTTAAGTGGTTGCTATGCTGTTGCTAAGGCTAAATTTCTTTGAAGGAGATTCCCTACAACTATGAAATTTGCTCTGGAGGAACAGTCTTACAAAGACTGTTCCTCCAGACCAAATTTCATAGTTGTAGGAAATCTCCTTGATAGATATTTAGCCTTAGCAACCGCATAGCAACGATTTAAGTGGCTTTATGAATACGGCCCCTGATGTATTTCTGAAATTGAATGTACCTGTACACTTGCAATCAACGTAAATTGATTTCATATTCTTTTGTTTCGTCTTTTTCACGAAGCGAGGCAGCATTTACTTCCATACGTGCGAAATCCTTCCAAATATGGAAAAAGTGAAACTGGTAAAGTGTCAACACTAAAAATGAAACCATCCATCTTAAACCCACGGAGTATGGAGGCAAAAATAAAGATCACAGAGATGTTCCCTGAAAGTTCAGCTTTCATGTGAAATGCTTGAACATGGGGAGGGGGGGGGACGAGTCACTTCCTAAAAGATAGAACTTGGCCCTAGAGGAGCAAATTCTTTTTTTAAGAGTAGGGTCCCTTTTGAGAAGCACTTCGCACCGCAGGGAAGTAAATAGGAAGATATTAAAGTTGTTCCCCCTTTGTAAAAATGGCGAAAAACATGGAGGTTTGCTCATTACCAATAAGAGGTCATCTATTACTGTTTCCTATACCCGGTCAAAGCATTCAGATATTACCATAAAAATTCTAACTTTTGGGACAGATAGGTCTAAGCAAGCACTGCAGACCCAGAATTTTTACGATACTGTACACCCGTAAATGATCAGAAAACTCTTCTAACTCACTTGGATAGGTACATTTTCAATATGAGGCGTGCCGGAAGTTCTTTTAATCATTTTTGTTTTTCTTCAGAAAATCCTGATTTTAATGCAAGTAGCAAGGGCGTAGCTACCTATACGCAAATACGCAGGTGCGTATTGAAATTTTGTCAAATTGACAAAATTTCAACACACACCTGCGTATTTTCATGCTGATGGATGGATGACTTGCGATTTTACGTCCTTTTCAACAGTATTTCAGTCATATCAGGACGATGGGTGGATGATAATGAACGGCTGTGTGCAATGGAACCCCGTTAACGATTGAAAAGATCCCCGCCTACAGCGGGGCTCGAACCCGGGACCGCTAGATCAGCAGGCCAGCGCTTAACCCACTGAGCTACCGGGGCTCATTTTCATGCTGAAATGTTGTTAACTGGCATAATTGTAATACTAACTGCCAACAGACACGAAAATTTGAAATATCTTAGGGGCTTAACCCTCTGTTATTGCCCTTAATGAGAATGAAGCATAATTGTGCGTACTGTGTAATTTCCCCTAGCTACGCCCCTGAGTAGTGCGTCTGATCTGGGACTACCATATTTGCTACGACGCCATTTATGGGACGCTCAGATTTACCAAACATTCAAAATTTTATCACTAGACTTAGAATTAATTGGGATCAGTCTGTTTTAGGTTCTTCAGTATTTGCCTTTCAGCCTTATACTCGCATACATATGTAATGTTAAGGCCTTAATGTAAAGTAAAAAGATAGGCAATGATCAGGAATTAATACAATCAAATCCCACATTCCGCTCTCAAAACCAATATGGAAAGAAACACATACACACAGAACTTGACACAAGTTTACGAAAGACACGCACAGTAAACCGAATGAGCAGCTCTTTCCCAAACAGATGGTGATTCAGCTACCCCAATAACAGCATTAACATCTATTTTACTTATTTTTCGAGGCGCAGCCTCGTATAATTTCGATATTGTTCCACATTTCACTAGATTCCATTGGTCAAATAACGCGAATGTCAAAATTTAGCCAATAATATCAAAGGTCAATGACTATTTAATCTTCGTTTTTTCTCGTCGTACTGCACTGTGAATACTAGCATTCTGTCTTATAGTTATTCAAAATATTTCTCTTGTTTGTAATTTTACAATAGAAATGTTATCGAAAACAGACACAGGTATTCAAAACTTTCTGTTTTTCGTCGTAGATCTACTTTCGATTTCTACTTTCGGTTTAGTACACACAAACAAACAGTGCAACATGTTGGTAACTATTTTGAAATCAGGTCAATTTCAAGATTGACCGCGGTCCATTTTTGAATTCCAAATTGGACAGCTCAATTTTGAGATAGGTCGTTGTCGCTACCCAGTGTCAAAATTACGGTTGTATGTGCCTACCGACATAGCTTACTTATTCATGAAAAGTTATTGTCAATCTTCAACTAGAGACATATAACAAAATACACTTCCATTTAATCTGCGCCGATTATCTTTTTTTAAAGATTTTTCTTGTTTATTTTAATTACAAAACTAGAAATGGGTCCATAGGAAACGGATGCCCCCGCCTAGTGCCCTAAGTAAGATTGCGCCTTGTTTAAGGTACTGGCACTTGTAGCATAACTAGGTTCACTAAGGCAGACTTCTGTGGAACATGTTTTATTGTTTTCCTTGGGCAGATGTATTGTGCTTCTTGGATCGAGAGAAGTGTGTGTGGGGTGGGGTGGGGGGGGGGGGGGGGGGTTGGGGGGTGGGGGGGGGGGGGCTTGGAGGCAAAGAATCCACCAGCGTTAGCAAGCAGATTTCACTCGTGCAGGCGGGCATACAATCAACCATTTCATCATACCTAGCAAACCGCGCACAATGTCATAACGACTACATGTCTTGTGCTAAAATTGCAGTGTTTCTTGGATATTGGTCGTGAAGGCAAAGAGTACTAAATGTAAAAGACAAAGGAAACATTGCCCTTGGATGGGGGCCATGTTTGGATGAGAGGCGGAAACGGATGCGTGCAGAGCCCTGCTGTCTGTCCTTTATTGTATACATCTGGCGGAATCATTCATACTGACTCCACCGGTTTATAGGTCTTTTATAAAGTGTCATATTACGCAGGCAGGAGCTTACTGTACTGTAAACCATTTTTAAATATCTGCGGTATCAAACTTATTCGCGATCAAATGCACACCGTACAACCGGCTGAAGTGATGCCAGATGCCTACAGAGATAACAGATGGGCGAAATCGAAAGTAGGATTTCAGCAGTTGAGATAAAGTTGCTGGTAAAAACAGACGATAAAATCCTGGAAAAGTTTAGCCTCATATGGAAGTTGCTCAGTGCCTGTAGATTCTACAGTACCAGTCTGGGTGGCTTTCGTACACAGATAAAGCTATGGCAGGGCTTAAAAGGGGAACATTTTCAAAAAACAACACAAAATCTGCATTTCGGCTCCCATTAAATGAATCTGAGATAGTGACCAATCTGTTTGCTTGCGTACAATGAAACCTCAGTTAATTAGCAATATTTCTGCCAACTTTTGATGCATGGTTTTGCTTTATAATGAAAATACACGCTTTCAAAGAGGGTGGGTAGCGAAAAAATGGTTGCCTTTGTCAACAGATGCAATTTTAGGTGGATAGCAGGTATGACAGATTGGTTTGTATGGAAATGGCTGACATTGATGGCAGGTATCAATATATAAGTATGTGTCTTTAAGCTGATTATGAATGTGACTTTGGCGTGAAATCATGAAGAATGATGCATGCTTGGCCACTAGAATGCATATTGTTGCATTTATTAGCTTTACATCTCTCAGTAAATTTTGTTTAATAACCTTCTATGCTGGTTTAAGTTAACCCCGAGGTTACATTTTGTATGGATTAAACTCGAGGTTAGCTTAAACTTGCTTTGAGCAGTCGGCCCATGCTGTTTAAACCCTATCTGGTTAGTTATGCTCGGAATGACATCGTTTAGGGTCAGAAAAACGGTAGTTTAGTTGGAAAAGGCATGTTTTCACTACTCTGGCGTAAAACCCTGTGATTGATTAGAGTAATATTACAAAACAGGATTTCATTCAAATGAACATACTAGTAAAAGGCTACTTTTAATGGTACCACAGTTAAAAAGGTAGTTTTGGTATTTATACCCCCGACATACGAAGTATGTCAGGGGGTATATAGTTTTTGTCATTCCGTCCGTTCGTCCGTATGTTCGTTCGTCCATACGTTCGTTCGTTTGTTCGTTCGTCCGTCCGTTCGTCAACTTTACATCAAAGTTTTGCGTTAAACCTTTTTGGGTTGCTCATATCTCTGTTACCACTCATCAGATTCTTTTCATATTTGTTTCATGATATCTCTATAGCATTACCTTTGACGTGAACTAGCTAAGCCCCTGGGTCAGGTCCCAGGGTGGGGCCAGGGGTCAATAATTAGGACTTAGGCATTTTCACTATGTCAAAGTTTTGCGTTAAACCTTTCTGATTGCTCATATCTATGTAACTGCATTGAAAATTTCTTCCATATTTGGTTCATGATATCTCTACATCATTGCTTTCGTTATGGACTACCTAAGCTGCAGGGTCAGGCTCATGGATGGGGCCAGGGGTCAATAACTAGGACTTAGCCATATGCTGTAGGTTTTTGGCGTATAGTTCCAATATACTTAAGTGGAGCCTAATGATACATGACTAGGTTTATTTCATACTGGTTTACATCATATGGATGCTGCTGCTGTCATAAGGTCAAGGTAACTGACTTAGAATTTTGTACATGTATGACATTTGCATTGAAGTTGTGTGTTAAAGTATGCTTTCATTAGGCGATGGCACTGGTCGGGGGTATACGTGAGCCCCTGCTCACTTGCTCTAGTAAAGGATGAATTGGCAATTTCGCATTCCCTTATTCAAGTATCGGTACCAAGCTGACCAACAAGCCCTCCCCCCCCCCCCCCCCCCCCCCCCACACACACACACACACACACACCCCTCTGCAAACGCTCACACACACATAGACAAACTCTTGCTTCGGCGGCATATAAAAACTATGGAACAAACAAAAACACACAAGAAATTTGCTTCAAAATGAGAAACAAATACAACGAAAAGATACACAGGCCAACCACCGTTCGTATAGTTCTGCGTTCACCTCTTTCTGACAATATAGTATTTCTTCCACGAATGCGTAGCCAACTTCGATAAACACAAACATTATTCCTTTGACATCTAGAAAAATACTTTTGACGAGTTCTTGAGGTGATTTTATGCTGTTGACACAGCCAAAATTTAAAAATTGCGATTTTAAGGACACATACTTATATATTGATACCTGCCATCAATGTCAGCCATTTCCATACAAACCAATCTGTCATACCTGCTATCCACCTAAAATTGCATCTGTTGACAAAGGCAACCATTTTTGCGCTACCCACCCTCTTTGAACGCATGTATTTTCATTATAAAACTAAACTGTGCATCAAAAATTGGCAGAAATATTGCTAATTAACTGAGGTTTCATTGTACGCAAGCAAACAGATTGGTCACTATCTCAGATTCATTTAATGGGAGCCGAAATGCAGATTTTGTGTTGTTTTCTGAAAATGTTCCCCTTTCAAGCCCTGCCATAGCCTTATCTGTGTATGAAAGCCACCCAGACTGGTACTGTAGAATCTACAGGCACTGAGCAACTTCCATATGAGGCTAAACTCTTCCAGGATTTTATCATCTGTTTTTACCAGCAACTTTATCTCACCTGCTGAAATCCTACTTTCGATTTCGCCCATCTGTTATCTCTGTAGGCATCTGGCATCACTTCAGCCGGTTGAACGGTGTGAAATGGAAATGACTAGTTGGCGCAGATCAATTTTCGCATACATAATATACCATGGCTACAGATTAAAAATAAAATTCATGACAATTTTTCTCACTCCTTTATTAAAGTATACATTGTGGCATCTATCAGAAAAGATCTCAAATACTAATCAAGTAATCCTATCTTTTATCTGAACCTCTACTCACAGACAGACAGACAAAAACATTTATTTCTCTCAGATCAAAATACATATGAGCCGCGACATGAGAAAACCAACAATGTGGTTGTGCGCCCAGCGCAGACTCAGATCAGCTTGGGCATCCGCCCAGTCTGATCAGAGTCTTTGCTATCCGCAAGGAGGTAGCTTAGACTATAAGATACCCTTTAAGCCCTGCATGAAGAGTCTGATTGGACTGGGTGGTTGCCCAGGCTGATCTGAGTCTGCACTGGGCGCACAACCACTTTGTTGGTTTTCTTCTGTTGCGGCTCATTTGATGTATGAGAACCTTACAAAACTTGTACTAATAAATAAGACTGCCACATGATCGAAAGCAGAAACTAAATAGACATATAACTTGCGATATCAAAGAGGGAAGGAGGATATCCAGGGGAAATCAGTGATTACAATTAACATGACTAGTCTTGCAGAAATATCATGGTTTGATAGTGGGACCCTAAGTGATACTGCTTGAAGCCTGGGGCGCGCGGCGATATCCAGATAATACATTCCGCTCGCCAGACTCCACGATAGAGACTCCGGGGTACCGCGGGCTTACGATATTTTCAAGGCTGCAGGTAAAAATGTTGTTACCAAAAAAATGAGTTTTCGTGAGTCAGCTGTATACTGGTCCAGGCAATGCAAACAGCGACTAGACTCCGGCAACGCAGGAGCATGTGGCCGGACATATTTTTACGACGTTTCATTGCTCAAAACCAAGTTACCACTCGTTTGCATTCTTATGGCTTCATCCATCTACCTTAGATATAGTCCTGCTGTTAACGTTATTCACTTCGCGTGAAAAGGTACCGTAAGAAATGTGTGGAAGTGAATAATTAGATCAATCTTCCCTATTCGTATAACCAACATACCGCACATGGCGGTCTGAAGTCGATGCGAAGTAATGACGCTGGGTGTACCTGGCAAATAAGTTGAGGAATGCTATGTTTTGCCTGTCTGCGAATTGTCACAAAACAGAGCTAAAACAGATGACTTGACGCAAAGCTCACGCTTCCCGACGCCGACACCGCAGGCAAAAAGAAAATGATCAATTTGGTTGAATGTACAGGTAGATATATTATTTATTCATATATTTATTTTTATTTTTCCAGTTCATAAAATTTTATGCGACGCCGATAAAAAAAAAAGTTTTCATAAGCGAGAAGGCCATCAGATCGTCTCTGCTTTTTTTTTTTTTTTTTTTTTTTTTTTTTTGTTACCTTTTTTTCTTCCAAAATCCAGTGAGTAATATTAACCCTTTTCTGATTTTAAAAATCTTCATTTTTAATGATAATTTAATGTATATTTTCCTTTCTTTCTTTTTTCTCTCTCACTCTCTACAAGTCAAGAAATTACGGCCTATTTGATAATTCCATCTATATCTGACCTGAGCCGCCCCCTCTCCTTTCAGTCTCTATATCCGAGGCCACTCTGGCCAAAGCACAGAAGAAAACTAGACAGCTAAAAATTACAATATGCTTCGAACAAAAATAAAATTCATAAGACCGTGGAAAAAAATAACAAAAAATGTTATGTCAAAAGAATAAAATAAATTGAAAAGTAGCAGTTAAGATAAATAAGTAAATAAATAAAGAGTGCGTATTAAGAAATAACCATAAAAGTGAGAATATAACGTAGTGATTATAAACTTTATTTAACAGCTGAAAACCTTTCACAAATTCCTAACTGTTGAACCTTGTTACAAATGGAATCCATTTAAGGCTAAATTGAATAATTACCTCTGTTGAAATATCACAAGACTGCGCTGCGTTTCAAGATGATCACCTAAGATGTAATGGCAGAAGAGAAGAGAATTAGATCTTTTATTGAGACACGATGACAAAGGGTTAAGAATACAGTGACAAGTCGATAATGATAGTACTAACAGAGCACGGTATCCGTGTCAAGAGAAAATGATCCTTTAGGCAGGTTCGAAATTGACAGCGCGAATAGTTACATAATCAGTCATGCCTGTCAAAATGAACCCCAGCAGGCACATGACGTTGAAATGACGTCATACTGACGTCGATGCGACGTAATGACGTCGCCTCGACGTCAGTACGACGTCATTTCGACGTCATGTGCCCAATGGGAACAGGCTATGGAATATTTATAAACTATAACGCTAATGACAACAACAATAATAATAATAAAAATAATAATAATAAGAAGAAGAAGAAGAAGAAGTAGAAGATGAAGAATAAAAGGATCAAATACATTTGAGTGGCGAACGACAAAACCGACAAAGTAGCATGGGCGCCCAGCGAAGACTCAGATCAGCCTAGACATCCGACCAGACTGGGCAGAGCCTTTGCTGTCGGCATGGAGGTAGCTTAGACCCTTAGCTACCCCTTAAGCGCTCAGCGAAGACTCTGATCAGACTGGGAGGATGCCCAGGCTGATCTGAGTCTTCGCTGGGCGCACATGCAGCTTTGTTGGTTTCGTCGTGTCGCGGCTCATTTTATGTGTGTTTATTGGTTTACTGTACCCAGACCGACTGTTCCAAAAAGAGTCCGTCCATATTTATTTTTTCTGGGTAAATATGTCAAATCATGGTTTCTCAAATTTCCCGCCCCCAGAAATTAGCGTGATTATCTTGTCATGATTTTCTATTAAACGTAATGTCTATGGGCGTGTTCGGCATGATTGTTAATAGTTGGGCATGATTACGTCTTCAAACCCGAACAATTCTCAAGTATTCCTCTATGGGGTGCCGTTTTACTATTTATTCCCTATTTACTGATATCCATAACTGAATTGAGAATATCCATCATTCGAATTATTGAAATCTATAATTATTTATGGATATCCATGATTATTTATTGATATCCATAATTCCAATTATGGATATCTATAATTCGAATTATGGGTGTCCATAAATTGAAATATGGACACCCATACAGCATGTTGAATTATAGATATCAATAAATCTAATAATGGTTATCCATAATTCGAACTATAGATATCCATAATTCGAATTATGTATATCTATAATTCGACATGATTTATTGATATCCATAATTCGAATTATAGATACAATAAATAGAATTATGGATATCCATGGTTCAAATTACAGATACCCATAAATCGATTAATAGATATCTATAATTCGAATAATGGATATCCATAATTCGATTTACGGATATCAATAAATAGGGAATAAATACTAAAACGGCACCCCATACTGCAATTTCTGTAGATTGTAAACTAGCAGATGCTCTCACATCTCTTTATGTATCTGGTGTCGATTCAGGCTCTGCAGCCTTTGTCGACGCGTGGTCTCGTTCGCATGCCCGGCGTTTAGCGCAAAGGTTCAAATTTGTATGGAAATTTCTTTCCAACATAAAAACAACTGCTCAGAGAGGGTTCCTCTGGTAGATCATTCAAGTTTTCAAGTATCTTGTTACTGAAGAAGTCTCTCCAACTGTTTAGATGACAGCGTCTCTTGTTAATTTCTGTGTATGTCCTCTTAAATATGGATTCTTATGTTGATATAGAAACTACTTGAATATTTATCCTTATCCATCATATCTTAGCTGTTCAAATTTTGTACACATCAAGTATTCCATTGTCCGACTCTTTGCTGATGATACCATAGCATACTTGATTATCATCACCCCCCATGAAGCAGAAACTTCAGCAAGACCAGACCACCATGGGTGACTGGGAAGAACGATGGAAGATGAAATTCCATGCCGACAAGTGCAATGTCCTGACTGTCAGCAGTAAAAGAACACCCACCCAGGCAGAATACAGATTGCATGACCAAACCCTGTCCAGAGTATCATCTGCAAAGTACCTTGGAGTGACCATCACCAGTGACCTAAAATGGGACAGTAACATCAACAATATATGCGACAAAGCTAACAGAACCCTCGGCTTTTTTAGAAGAAACCTTAACATCGGTTCAACAGCCATCAAGCAGCAAGCATACTTCACCCTCGTTAGACCTCTAGTCGAATATGCCAGCCCAGTATGGGATCCATAAACCCAGGGAAACATTTGGAAGATTGAGATGGTTCAACGACGGGCAGCACGCTATCATAGCGGCTATGTCACCAGCAGACATCGAAATACATCAAGTGTCAGTGACATGCTCCAGGGTTTAAATTGGCGAACCCTGCAGGACAGGCGGAAGGATGCTCGTTTGTGCATGCTGTACAGAATAGATAGAGAAATGGTTGCCATCAGTAAAGAAAAGCGGTTAATTCCTCCTAGAAGAAGAACAAGGCAGGACCACAGCAGAACGTTCCTGGCCATCAGCTGCAAGACAGACAGAAGAAAGATGTCTTTCTTTCCAAGGACAGTTCGAGACTGGAACGCCCTACCACCAGATCTACCAGAGGTGGATTCACTCTGTGCCTTCAGGGCCAGGGTATCAGCCTTGTAGCTGACCAGAGGGTGTCTGGCTTTTAACCTGTAAATACAGATTTTTTAATAGTTTTATCCAGTATTCAGTGTATGTCTAAACCTTTGGATCCTTACCACTTCTTTGGAGGAATTGTTCTTTGTGACTGCGCTACCCTCTCCTAGCATAATCTTCAGTACGTTGAAGGAGGCCAGTAAACGGCAGAAGTAACCAGAATTAATATTTTACTGATTAGAATTCATTGCAAACTGAAAAAGGAAGTAGTCGTGGTAAAACTACTTTTGCATATTGGCAGAAATTTGGTTGCTGTCCGATGATCTACTTCACCTGTCCGTGAATTCACCATATCACCATATATCTGTATCTGTATCTGCCAGGTACTCCAAACACCTCTAAAAGAGTATTACATGAAGTGCGTGCGCGAATGGCCGGAATCACAACAAGACAGATAATAAAAAATAATAAATAAAGTAATTGATATTGTTGTTTTATTAGATTTGGTTCAATTTAGAATTTTGTGAGTATTGTATCAGCTGTGAAATCTGCTAAAACATTGATTTGGTATTTGATGATAATTATGAGGGATGATATGATGAATAATGAGAATAATGAAGTATGATTAAAGATGATCAAAATGAGGTTTTCAGAAGCCCTGCTCGGAATGATCCGAGGTCTGGGCTAGAGCGCATGTCAGGAGGAAGGTTGTTCCAGATTTTAGCGGTTCGGGGGAAAAATGAGTACCTGTGTGAGTCAATCCGTGAAAAGGGTAAGGTGAGTCTGTGTCTCAGGGAGGGTTGTATGGATTTAGGAAGAGAAATTTTGACAAGGTTGTAGTGAATTTTATAGAGCATAACCAGGGATGAAATTTTTCTTCTTTTCTCTTATGTTGGCAGGTTTAATTTTGATAACATAGAGCTAACACTGCTTGTATAGCTGTAGTCATTAAAAATAAATCTTAATGCTCTATGCTGAATCATTTCAATTTGGTGAATATACTTTTTCTGCCAGGGATCCCAAACTGATGCAGCATACTCGGTAAGAGGCCGAACATAAGTCTTATAGGCGATTTCTTTTAGCTTACAGCTGTTGGTCTGGATATTTCTTTTTATGAATTTTAGTGTATTATTTGCTTTTGTTGTAGCCTGGTTAATGTGTTTAGTCCATGACAAGTCCTGTGAGACGGTAACGCCCAAATATTTAGCTGAACTGACTGATGCTAGAATTTTTCCATGGCGTATATATTCTGATATTGTAGGTTTTCTATTTTTTGTAATTCTTATCACCTCACACTTATCAGGATTAAATGACATTAACCACTCTTTTTCCCATTTTTCTAACGAGCGTGAAACTCGGTTACCTTCTTGTTTTCAACAATATGCTCCCTGTTGATGATAAGGGGCTTACTTTGCCTATCTAACTCTATTAAAATGCAGAGTTATTTTGGTCCTGTCTCAAAGTACACGTGGAATAAATAACAAAAATAGTTCAGCAAGGCGTCTGAAAATGTTTACGTGTAAAATGGGGCGCACTTCGGCGAGAACGCAGAAGATATTTCCAACAAATTTTTGCTATCAGCAAATAAATAAAGAACATCTACAGCTCCTGCAAGTGTCCGAATTATAAAATTCCGCAGTATACATTTAGTCATACTTTTGCTTTGAAATGAAAGTAAACAAAGTACACACCTTTTACACAGTATAAATCCCGAATTTTCTCGGGCTTTGACCCGAATTTACACATTATACCACTTCTTCCCCGAATTTTCACCAGGTATCATTGTCACCGTTTCCATAGGAGAACACGGCTGTCATACCAATAGTCACGTTTTGACACATTGCAGGAGTTTTCTCCCTTGCATTAAGTCACATGATCTACTGTCACGAATAAATTTTGACACGAGACAAACAATCGATTCCTTATTATAAATGCTAAGTTATTGGTAGGCTGGTAGCTGAGATCAATCCAGCGCCAAGGTGAGGACTGGCGTATTGTTTCAAAATGGTCATCATTACCTTTATAAGATTGCCTTTATCTGTCAGATCCTCTCTGGTTTTTGTAATTTCTGACACTGTTTTGTGTGGTGGGGTAAAGAAGTGATCGGCATATTTGGCTGACCTCTGAAACAGTACTGAACACTTTTTGTTCATAGCATAATAAATGTACTGATGGTTACGTAAGCCCCTGCAAATTTAGGTATCCCAATTTTGTCTCACCTGCGCATACATGTGATGTCTCCCGGATCATCCGGGAGTCTCCCGGAAATGGGGCCCATCTCCCGCGCTCCCGGAAAGTATTCAGAATCTCCCGGATGCTGAATTTTCCTGTCATAATTTTTTCTGAACCGTCCATTTTGCGGTAACTACTTACCCGGCGGCTGTCAAAAGGATTAACTGTCCGTGACCTAATTACCTAACAGGGTGCAATTTAGGACGTGTCATTCCGAGGGGTATTCGCTGATCAGACGCAGCGAGGTGTTAAATTGGCTAGCGCACCAGTAAAGGTACCTGTGCTAACTATAATAGCAGGTAACTTTTACCGAGAGCAAATTTTGGACGGACACCCGGCGCCAGGTGTGTGCAACTATGGTTACGTACCGTTGAGCCACTTGGGTAACGTCGATACGAGAATTGAACAGAACAGAACAGAGAGCAAATGACTTTTACTGCGTCACGGCTTTATGCATCGGTCATTGTTTATGTCTTTGATTTGCACGAATGCAATAGATGAAGTGCCGCCAATCGACAATGATTCGATATCGATTTTTTTCAGTAAACATGTCAGATACGTAATGTATAGTCATTATAAATATCGATCATGCAAAATTTGCGCAGGCTGATCAGATCATACTTTCATGAAATCATCCCGGGTGCCAGCATTTTTTTTTTTTTTTTTTTATTTAAGTCGGTTCGTTCACTTTAAGAATAGTTTCCCGCGTTTTTCTATCCAGTTCCCGCCGATTCAGACCCATCGTATGTGAAATGAGAACCAGTGTGAATTTATAAATAAAAGATGGGAAATCCGCGATCTTCAGCATCTGACTGTGACAGAAATATGCCATTCTACGAGTTTACTGACCCAAATATGCAGCTATATTTGTTCTTAATCTAATATTTAACGAAAATAGACAGCTCTAATGACAGGTATGTTCATTAAAGTGTAGAATATGACTCGGTTTTGAGATAAACATATTTTGAGTTTTTAACAAGTATCAGCTTTCATCAAAATAACTGGAGCAAATCGGACCCATCATCAAAGATGCAATTTTGGATGTTTATATTGAGGGTTAGGGAAAAGTGGGGAGGGGTGATGGTTTGAGAATGCCAGATAATCAGATTGTTTATTTTTTATTTTTTATTTTTTGCAATTTAGCAATGAAATGGTCAGCACTAACACTATGAACAGTACTGTTGAATTACACTGTAAATTAAACTTAGGATGGTAATGTTACTGCACTGAAATGGCATACTTTTGAGGTTATATTTGAAGTATTGGGTAACTCAAAAGTAAAGAAGTTAAACAAACTATACAACTGTACTTTAGTTCATGTTGTTCTATTTTAAAACAAGAACCCCCCCCCACCCCCCCCCACCCCCACCCCCACACCAAGAAAAAAAACAACAAAAAAAAAACCCCAGTGAAGTGCTCGAAACAACGCGTCAAAGTTGCCGTCAAAAAGTCTCCCTGATGGGGAACTCAATCTCCCTGAAATGAAATCCAGATCTCCCACATGGTCCTCAAGAGTTCATCACATGTATGCCTGCGAGTAAGAAGTGAGTCGTGGTTTTCTGGCTTTGGCGGGTCAACGGTAACAAGACGTTCGCCCCTAAAAAATTTCTTACTTACTTACTGGATTCTTACTGGACTCGACGTCTACTCAGGCATTGCTGCCTCTTATGGACGCTTCCTGGTAATGACTAATAATATTTCCCCCCAGTTGTTTCGCCCAGGTCATTTTGTCTCTAAAATAGAGCCTGATCGTTTCGCCCCTACACCCTGGTATTTCACCCCCTATTATAATAAACATATGTTTTTCTAACATTATTTCTCTTATTTAAAATAGTTACATACTACCTTGTAACAATATTTTAAAGTTTTCTTGCAGTATCTTAAATAAACCTTAATTTAGGCTCTTTACTCAAGCAACTTGTTAATTTATTATGATACTTTGGGCTGATCCCACTAAATGCCACCTGGAACAGACAGTTTGCATGATGTTGGCTTTGTTTAATCATTTATGAAATCAATTAACAAGTTGTTCTGATATGACACCTGATGTAAATCACCTTGTTTATGGCTCTTAATAGACCAATTTATAGAAGAGTGCTGTTAAAACACTGTTATAAGGAAGGTGTGAATATCGATGTCTTTGGTTCAGTGATTCTCATTATCAGGTATGGTTATATATATGTTGGTCTGAGTCTTCACTGGCTGTGAAATACAAAGGCTGTGGCTCAAAACAGATTGCCTTAGCATCACATTTACGCTCTTAAAGAATAACAAGTACTAACTTCCATTATTTTTTTCTGGGCATGTGAACAAATTTTTATCTTTTATGCAAAATGGGAAACAGAGAGAGAGAGAGAGAGAATAGAAATTAAAAAGAAAACGACAGAAAGTAAAAGGGGTCAGAAAAACTGAGCTAGTAACTGGGTAATTTAAATTTTGTGAGGGTGTAAGTCCCCCACCCCACCCCTACACACTGCCCCCCATCTCCACACACAAACAACACACGCAATTTTATTAAAACTAATCCTAGTCACTCCTCTAGTGATGCTGCGATTCCAGTCGGAAAATAAACCTAAAATATCCTAAGGCTGTCGTGAGACAAGGCGATTATGGAGTTATGCTGCCAAAATTCATGCATGTTCTACCTAAGCAAAAATAAGACTGGAGCTATGCAAATTATCAACTCAATGTAGATATAACCTATATGTGAAATTACGTTTATACCATATGTATAGCTCAGTTCTTTCTTTGTGTATATAAAAGATGATAATCTGAATAGGAAGGAATGAATTGGTATTATTTATAATCATACATCAATCTTCACTGGTGCGGCAAAATCACAATGGGCAATTATTTCATTCTGCTGGCAAAAAAAAATACCACATTACAGCCTACCCTTGACACAATAAGGGTGGTGAGGCTGAGCGGGGGTGAAACATCCAGTAGGGGTGAAACCACCAGGGGCGAAACGTCCTGGGGCGAAACGTGTCAGGGTGGAAATGGATTTGGGGCAAAACATCCCTGTTCCGCGTAAACTTCCCATCAAGTCATCAGTTTAGCTCTGTTTTGTGCACAGGTTGGGTGAGACACTGCATTATTACATACAACATTTTTGTTCCAGTGTGGAAAGCATATTTGAAAACTGACAATCACAGAAAGTAGAGAAGATGGGATCTCTGTTTCGCAGTGAAGAAATGACATTATGTCAGCTGTTCCTCCAGGCTGAGGCAGCCTACGCCTGTGTGTCAGAGTTGGGAGAACTAGGACTTGTACAATTTAGAGATGTAAGTAGTATAGTATAGACAGTACAGATTGGTCTATAAGAAATAATGTTCTTGTAAGCTGATGCAATGTACTTAAGAGATTTCAAACAAAGATGTATGATCTCCATCTTGTTCTGCCATTTTTGTCTCGCCTGCGAAGCAGAGGCGAGACTATATGTATTGCTTTTCCGGTGGCGGCGGCGTAAACTTTGTCGAGTTTTCGCGTTTAGGTCATTATTTTCATAAAGCCTTCAGCTTTCGCAAGTATGAGATAGCATATCCTTGGCAGTGTAGCTCACTGTGCAACGCCCTTTCAAAGAGAGTAAATCTGGTAAGACCATGTGACCACACCTATATAAAGCAGGTATTCACCATAACTGGTCATATTTTCTTTGGCGTGTAGCTACTAGACATCTCACTGTGGTAAGTTTGTGAAATTTGTGAAATTTTGTCATAAATTAATCTTCAGTTTATGATGTGACTGTTGCACATAGTGCAGATTTTGTCACTACAAAGTTCCTGAAAGGACGCTGTCCTTCAGTAGGATACTTTAAATAAATTCATCTTCCATTTATTGTGTGATTTTGGCTCACACTGTCCAAATATTTTCTGTTGAAAAAATCATTGTTTTCCATGACTAGCCTGTTGACAAGCAATAGCCATTTTTTCTGCTATATGGTGAAAGACGTAGTCTTCCTACTTAGATCCAAAGAAGTTTCTCTTTGGTCTCAGATAATTTGTTTCTGTACATGCAATCTTTACACTGGTACAGTGTGACAGGTTGTAGTCAGGGTGGTCTTGGTCTGACTCCCAGTATATTTAGCTCTGTGCTGTATAGTAGTGTTTACTATCAGGTTAGCCATATTGAGATGTATAATCTCAAAAACAAAACAAAACCAAAAAAAGAAAGAAAAGAGAGGAATTTTTCACTGGAGATTATTTAGGCGCCCTGACAATTGTAACCTCAGATTATATTACAAATAAAAATTTATATCCTGGCCATGCCAATGCATGTCAGTTCAGATTATTTTATAATTATTCCCAGAGCATGCTGAAAGCATGTAAGCTCATAACAAGTAAACAACTCATGTTAGACAGTTCGTTGTAACGGTCTGTAGAGAAGTACATACTGGTTGCATGTGGGTACAGTTATTTTGACCCAGATATGTTATACTGGGTAGTTTTAGACCTTGCAGAGGCAAGATACTGTTTTATATTTACCCTTATAACCTGTATCTATCTGGTAAACTAAAAGTCATTTTTAGTGTCAGAATGGCATTACATCAAGACATGTAAGGAGAGGAATGAATTCCGCCTTTTATAATCTGTGCCAAAGATACAGTGGGCCTTTCACCCCCACTGCCCCTAAGGCCTTTAGGTCTTGGGAATCTTTACCTTATATAGTGGTCAGCAGTTTTGTATGAGTTTTCCTACTATAATAATTAGATTTCCTGTTATACATTGACAGGTTAACCTGTATAATTGGCAAGAATTCTGCAGAATGCAGTATTTTGCCTGTTTGTGCAGTGACACAAAACAACTCAACTAAAATTATATGTCGACCGGGGGAAATTATTTCCTATGTCTTATTTCTGCTTGTTAGCAGGTGAGAAAAACTGCCGCATTCACTTCAAAATTTTAGAGTACAACTTATGTAAGAGTTGTACCGGGCCACAGAAGCCTGTATCATATCACCTTTCAATGTTTAAACACTTTGTTCATGAAGATAAATGTTTGTACTGCGAAATTCTCAGGCTCAAACAAAATAAATAAAATAAAGATGATCTATAATAGATAAATAGACACATACCGTAATCGACCCATTTACTGCACCGTGCGCTTAACTTTTTCAAAATCGCAACAAAAAGATGTGGTTAAAATGTATCTAATAACCGCACACTCAGAACAATGAAATGCAGGGTGACTGGAAAGACGCAACATGGGTAGGACTGGAAATACCTTGTGTTTATACTTTTTATGATATGAAAGCCTTGGGT
Organism: Ctena decussata; assembly: GCA_963989385.1. Taxonomy (NCBI): domain Eukaryota; kingdom Metazoa; phylum Mollusca; class Bivalvia; order Lucinida; family Lucinidae; genus Ctena; species Ctena decussata. The sequence continues at coordinate 58,349,774 of OZ022504.1, forward strand.
TCCCTGTTAGTTATTGGGTTATAACAGATCACAATATTACCAGTAAAAAATAAATAATATTATCAGAAAGTTGTAATGATGCTTTCTGTTTTTATTAAATTTGAAAATGAGCTCGGTATTTGAGGCATTTTCTCAGTCTGGACTGGAAACTGAGATCTTTTACAGTTGATTTATACTGTTACATCATTGAAGATGAAAAATAATAACAATGTTAATAATGATCACAAGAATAGTAATATCCAAGTATTTGGAATAATAGTTCCAAAACAATCAGAGATGCTTAACTGTTATTATACACAGAGACTGACACTTTATGTTGTCAGCTGATGTGTAGTGTTCAAAAAAAAAAAAAAATAAATAAATAAAAAAAATAAATAAATAAATAGATAAAAAAAAATGTAGAATACTGAAGGTGGTAATTTCCATCACATGGAACTCATATTGTTCCATGTGATTTCCATTCTGTGTATTATTGTGTTTGAGAAATATTGGCCTTCTTGCCACAAACAAGACAGTAAGTCCTGATGGTTGTTTTTACTGTTTGGTGACAATTGATCAAAAGTCTTTATTTAAAATACCATATTTGTCTGTTCATCATTACAACAATGGCAGTATATTTTTTCTCTAGAACATAGTCAGCATAATGACACAACATTCACATTTCTGCCACAAGTCCATTAAACATTAAAACAAAACATTTTGTGTCCTTACCTTTATATCAATTATTATTAATCAAGGCTGAATATTGCAGGTTTATTGTTCATTATGATTAAATATTCTTGATAAATGATGTCAGTATAAAAAAAATAAGTATTACAGAAAACAGAGAGATTTATTTCCTCCTTTTACGGGTTTTGTTCAGAGTTTTCATTTCTTTATGGTATAAAATATGGTTGTAACAAGCCTTACTGTTTATGTTTTTATAAAACAGGCAGTATCATATTAGTGATAAGCAAAATCTAATTAATATTTGCTGTTACAGAAGACTTTGTATTTAAAGAAACCATGTAACTTGATGGATAAAAATAAATTGTTTCAATTTTAGTTTCATGACAGTTTGGTTTTATAAAGAATTTTTGCATGTTTTGTCCACATGTTGAGAGTAATTTTGGTAGTCAAATGCTTCATTGCATTTGATATACCATACAATATGATCTAAAAGATTGGTAATAACTATTTTATAATGTACTGTTCAATGTACCTGTAAAGATAACTTTTATACTTGAAGTAGTTATCTAAGGAACTTACAAGTAGTCAGCAAAAATAAATAAATAAATAAATAAATAAATAAAGCTGCAGAAGCTACTTCTATAAGCTACTTCTATTATCTTAGTGGCTAAATCTGCAAGATCTGTGTGAATTAAAAACATTACAAGATCTCTGCTGTCTCAAGGAGACTCCATTTGCTTTAGTTGTAAGAAAATAAATAAATAAATAAACAAATAAGTAAATAGAGAAATAAAGATCTAATCAGTTGTGTCAGCATGACTGCATATGAGTTTATGCCTGTATAGAACTTGGTTTTTTATTTTATCACTTCAGGAAGTAAATGCTGTTGCCTTTGCAAACAGTCCTTTTCATTCAAGTGTATTATTCTCTGAAAATAAAGTTCATTATAATTGCTCATAATTATTATTTTCATTGTTATTAATTATTATTATTATTAAAAAAAAAAAAAAAAAAAACTAAATGAAAGTTAAATCTGTTGTACCAACAGTGGAGACATTACCCAGTAATTGCTGTATGCCTATTGTACAGGCTTTACCTATTTAGGATTCCCTCTTTTTGGGGGCTAAAATGTGAGACCTGAATGGGTATGAATTTAGTCCTCAGTTTGAAAAGTAGATCTTATCTGTGTTTTCTATTCATTACTGGTGCACAGACAGATGTACATGTATTTATCAGCTGTACTTATTAGATATATAATTTACTTAGGGAGTTTATTAAAAGTTACAGAATTCAAATTTATAATGAATAATATCTAGTTTATGTAAAACAATTTATGATGAATAAGTTAAAAATTGTAAAATAAATAAAATAATTTTGTGTATTAGATGCTGCTGAAAATTCAGTCAATTTCTGAAAGGGGTAACAGTTGTATCTTTAGATTTTCACACACATACACACACACACATAAAAACAACAACAAAAAACCCCTGAAATCTCTGAATTTAAAGTTTTGTAAAATTTTTGCATAATGCAATCGTAACGTATTACCTATTTCATATTTGTATGGGGAAGTTACCAGTATAGCCTGTGTTGGGAAGTTCTGACACTGGTTTTCCACAAACGTGTTTTATAGTGTTAAAAATTTTTTTTTAATATTAAGATAGATCTATGGTCTTTAATTTTCCATTATGATGTTATTCTTTTAAATGAAAACATTTAGACAGTTGCAGCTGTAAGTATTTTGCAGCAAAAAAAAAAAGAAAAATAATAATTCAGAAGTTTTTCTGGATATATTGTTATCTTCTAGCAATATCTTGATTTTGAGATTTTTATAGTTTTCTCAGTATGTTTGTTAATGAGATTTGTATGTTATGGGTGTAGAATTTTTAAAAGTGTATGCCAGCAGTTGCTCTGCTTTGCATAATGCAGGTACAGATATACACGAATTATTATATATTTGATTCACCAGATTTGAGTCCTTTTGTTTACAAGTAAAAATCACAAATAAATTTCCATTTTAACACAAATTTCTCCAGAAAGACTATCATTATCTGTTTATAATGATTAATACATTTACTCGCACATAAAAACGTTCTTCATGGTTTTATATGCCTAATGTTTTGTTGCCGTTAAAAACGCTATCTCATACTTGCGAAAGCTGAAGGCTTTATGAAAATAATGCACCCTCATCCAAGCTTTAGTGCAGGATGAAGGTCATTATTGGAATAAAGCCGGAGGCTGAGCAAGTATGCACCCACCCATGACATGGTTATTAAATATCAAGAACATATTACGTAATAACATTATTGATAGAATTACATTTCATTGATAGTGTTTCCCCCAGAACTGAAAAAGGGCATGGTAAATTTTTCCCGAGAAGGGCACTTTAGCGCGCGGATCTCCAAAAGCAGGGCACTTTGTGCACTTTCATTAGAGGGTGCTTCTGCAGTGTGTATATATAGTGTATTACTGAACTGTATTTTAACTAGAAAATTGTGTCTGTAAGACACTAATGATGCCCCCGTGCAGCGCCTGTCACAGGACATGTGTACATCCCTAAAGGACCTTTCAAGCACAAATGCTATTTACAAAGAATCCACTGAAAACATTTCACAAACTTTACACCCTACAATGCAAAATGCAGCCCAAAATGACTAAGTTTAAAAGGCCATAATTCCTTCAGAATTATTTTTTTCCTATCATAACCAACATGCACATCTTCACTGTGTCCACAACAAGTCTCTAATGTCTGAAAAACAGCCAATGAAAATTGTGGGAGGAGTTGATAACACAAAGTACTTACCGTACAATGCAAACATATGCCTAAAATGACTAAGTTCAAAAGGCTATAATTCTGTCAAAATTAATTCTAGCTCCAACAAAAACCCACATGCACATCTCCAATATGTCCATAGTGTGTACGCAAAGTTTGGAAAAGATCGATTGAAAACTAAGGGACAGGTTGATTACACAAACTCCTCACCCTACAAATGTAAAAATTTGCCTAAAATGACTAAGTTCAAAAGGCCGTAATTCTGTCAAAAGCAATTCTAGTTCCAACAAAAACCCACATGCACATCTTCAATATGTCCACAACCTGTATGCAAAGTTTGAAAAAGATCCATTGAAAACTAAGGGAGGAGTTGATTACACAAACTACATACCCTACAATGCAAAAATTTGCCTAAAATGACTAAGTTCAAAAGGCCGTAATTCTGTCAATATTAATTCTAGCTCCAACAAAAACCCACATGCACATCTTCAATATGTCCACAACATGTATGCAAGGTTTGAAAAAGATCCATTGAAAACTGTGGGAGGAATTGATTACACAAACTACATACCCTACAATGCAAAAATTTGCCTAAAATGACTAAGTTCAAAAGGCCGTAATTCTGTCAAAATTAATTCTAGCTCCAACAAAAACCCACATGCACATCTTCAATATGTCCACAACATGTATGCGAAGTTTGAAAAAGATCCACTGAAAACTGTGGGAGGAGTTGATTACACAAACTCTATACCGTAAAGTGTGACGAACGGACGGACAGACTGACGGACGGACGGACGGACAGGAGCAAATCTTAATGCCCCCTGACTATCGTCACGGGGGCATAATAAAAATGGTATTATTAAGAGAGGTTAAGCTGAAAGACTGTTGATAAAGATTTAAACCTTTCATTTCTTCAGTATCAGCACCATTATCATGAAATGCAGTAAATCTAATGAAGCAGACAGTCCAAGTAAGAGTGGGGTCTGATTGTAGGATAATTCTCAGCTAGTTTCTTAGTCTCTTCTGCTGTCCACAAAATAACATGGTGTTGGCCTCATTTAAAACAGTGCTGATGCAGTTCTAATAATGGCCATAACATATGTTTTTATGATCAGTAAAATTACTGTTTATTATCAAACCCCACACTTATTTGGACAGATGTCTAATATACCAGTAAAGATAAAACAATATGATTTTATTTAGTTATACTTTCTTTACCAATTTGTATCCCAGTAAACAGAATAAACAACAAGTAAGCAACCACTTCTGAGTGATTTCAATTGCCAAGTTAGACAGTTGAAAATATCGGGTCAACTGTTTCACCTACTGCCTCTTGAACTGTCTGTCTGAGTGAGGAACTGCAAAAGCAATGAGCTGTCTATTCAGTATTCCTTGATACTTACTTCTGGTACTTCTTTTCAAGAAACCAATTTCATTCCAACATAAACATGACAAGTCCCAGCCCACTGGGCATACAATGTTGAATCAACGTTGAATCAACCTTGATTCAACGTCGTGTGATGTTGAATCAAGGTTGAATCAAGGTTGATTCAACATTGTGAGCCTGCTGGGAGGCCCCTCATGTAGTTCAGAATAGACCAAACTGACTCAGAAACATGAGTTTTTAAAGCTATAAATACTTGATGCAGTATTGCCTCCCTTACTTACAATTCTTTTTTTATTTGATTTTGTTATTCATTGATTAATTTTCTTCTTTCAGGAATAGACATAGCTTAATACTTCGTGCTTTTGAACTACATCATAGTCTAAAATTTCTTTTTGACATATAAAAATCATATGCGAGTATAAAAGTTCCTAATTTAACAAATTAAATAGACCGCCTGTAACACTAATTTGTTTTAAAATTTACATTATATCCTACCGATTTAGACGAACGGTACATCTAAAAAGTATACGGCAACGTATAATTATCTAGCGTGAACTTACCTGTCTGTGTTGAAAAAAGACGATATGTGCAACTTTGGCATTGTCTCTTTGAATTTCTGAAATTTTACGTTTTCTGGTCGGCATTTTGACGAGCTTTCACTACGAAGATCGATGCAAGAATGCATTATAACGAAGGTGCGGAAAAATGATAATTTTAATTGGGAAGACAACAGACAGTTTCATGCATAATTTAATGGAATTTACCAGTGTTTGGTCGAGATCGGACACTCTCAAAGGCGGCTTAACCTTTGATCGGCAGCATGTTTGATTGGTTCGTATTGCGTTCGAAGGACACTTCCCATTAAACATTAAAGGATGCGGTAATCGGTGATCACTAGTACTGTTACCGTCATCTATCAATTTACTTTGTAATAATCGGGAACCAGCAATTAGGCGGGGCTTCTTCTTTAATTGACAGAATACATACGCTCGCGCCATCCAATCGTCGCACGCGACTTTGAGGTATCGGAGCTAATCAGCGGTGGATTATGACATCATTATTGTCAATAAACCGTTATTCGAATCGAGTAATATACTGTCCAAACAATATACATGTAAACTTATCCAGTGCGACAGGGATTCGCAGGAAAAGGGATCTTATTCCGTGGGATATCAGTGACTGGCGGAAGGCAATCTGAGATCGGAAAACATTATATTTGGAGCTAAAAAAGGGCATGATGCGCGGGAAAAGGGGCATGGCGCTGGAAAAAAGGGCATGGCGCAGGAAAAAAAGGGCATGGCGGGGCGCCATGCTAAAAGGGGCTAGGGGAAACACTAATTGAACCCTCCCAGTTACTTGCATGCAACAAAACATACATCTTTAAAATATGACCAGTTATGGTGAATACCTGCTTTATATAGGTGTGGTCACATGGTCTTACCAGATTTACTTTCTTTGAAAGGGCGTTGCACAGTGAGCTACTCTGCCAAGGATATGCTATCTCATACTTGCTCAGCCTCCGGCTTTATTCCAATAATGACCTTCATCCTGCCCTAAAGCTTGGATGAGGGTGCATTTTCTCAGAAACTATAAGGGCTAGAGCCATGAAACTTGGTTCTTGCATACATCTGGAAGAGTAGATCTCAAAGCCATTATGAATATTGAGTCTTGACCTACATTTTACGGTTGACTGACTTTGCAATTTTTTGTCGAGTTTTCGTGTATAGGTCATTTTCTTAGAAACTATAAGGGCTAGAGCCATGAAACTTGGTTCATGCATACATCTGGAAGAGTAGATCTCGAAGCCATCATCAATATTGAGTCTTGACCTACATTTTATGGTTGACTGACTTTGCAATTTTTTGTGGAGCTTTTGCATTTAGGTCTGTTTCTCAGAAACTATAAGGGCTAGAGCCAAGAAACTTGGTTCATGCATACATCTTTGCTAATTTAGCTCTGTTTTGTGACAAAGTGCCAGCTGGCGAGACACCGCATTCCGCGGAATTCTTGTTACAAGGGGAAACAACTTTTGTAACTTCATGTTGCTTCCCTGAAAAGCATAGCCCTTTCAAACTCATATAGGAAAAAAATTGATTCAGGGTGTGGCGCAAATTCATGCTCATAGCCTTTCCACAGTGGTAGTGTATTTTTACATAATTGCTGTATGACAATGACTTTGTAATGACCCTTACAACCTCATATATTAAAGATTCAATTAATGTTGATATTTCTGTATATGCTAGTAGCATGGCCTCAAGATGGAGGGAGTTCAGTGGTAAAATTTTAGAGTGATTACATTTAAAAAAATCAGATTTAAAGAAAACGATTTCATACAGAACGAGTTTATAGTCTGGAACAAAAGTATCCGGGCAGAAAGTATAGACACAGATCAGGCTGCTCGTAAGTTATATGGGTACACCTCCAATACTTTTTCTTCCATTTTAACAAATGGGAACAACTTTTGTGTCTTCCCATTTGCTTCCATCAGGTTCTACTCTGAAAGAAAGAATTTGCTCCTCAGAGCAAATTCTTTTCTTTAAGAGTAGAACCCATTGAGAAAGGAGGTAAAATGAAGATGGCAGAGTTGCTTCCCCTGAAAATGTACCCATTTGCTTTCGAGAAGTGGTCATAGTGGCAGGGCCTGTGCTTTTTGTCAGTCTGTCAAAATAGATTTAAAAGTGTCAGAATAATCATGATAATAGCAGTTATACCCTGGTGTGCTCATCAGGGCCTGGGAAATAGATGGGCTGCCTGATACCTCTGAGGCAGAGCTTCTAGTCACTGTAGCTGGTCGGACCTGAGCATCATTTATTTTATCACTGGTCGAGTTAAAGTCCTACAAATTCAGAGGTAATGTCTCGACATCACTGAAAGATTGTTTACTTGGACGTTAAACAACATCTCAACAGCAGCTTATGTTCCAATGTTTACTGTTAAAATTCTTAAAATTGGGACACTTAAAATTATCGCCATAATTATCCTGAAAATGGAACGGGATGGTTTTGCAATGCAGTATTGTATCCAAAAGATGCAGATGGAATGGCAAACAGTGTAGACCCTGATCTGACTGCTCCTTGGGGAGCAGTCTGATCTGGGTCTGCACTGTTTGCTCAGATGTATCTGTCTTTATACATGTACTTAGAATTTTTACATTAGGCTAACTACAGTATGGCATGAACGTGCATTTCATTCTGTTGTCCTGTTCGTTACAGCTGAACCCAGATGTAAATGCTTTCCAAAGAAAATTTGTTAATGAAGTTAGAAGATGTGATGAAATGGAAAGAAAACTGAGTAAGTTTATAGAATTTTGTTTTGTCAGAACAACAATACAATGCGTATTTGTGTTTCAGAAAGGACAAAAAGGGGGAAAAACAAGAAAGGAAAACAAGAAAAAGTACATTTCTTATTTTTCAATAAAAAAAAGAAGAAAGAAAGAAGATGAACAGTCTTTAGAGAAAAAGAAAGAAAATGTTATAATGTTAAGCTTAAAATAGAGATGGGCAGAGTCATGTTTCACCATATCATAAGGAAATGACTGTCATATCTATTTAGATAAATTAGTGTAGGTGCTGTATTATATAAAAAAAATATAACGTTTTTCTTTCAATGAACATATTGCACAAATTTCAGTAGATTCCCCAGGGTCCATACATGTTATGTGCAAACAGCAAAGGCTCTGACCAGACTGTGCAGATGCACAGGCTGGTCTGAGTTTTTGATGTTTGCATATGAATATAGAACACTGTTTTCATATCATGGCTTAGATATGTTATTATTGTCTTTGTCAGGGTTTCTTGAGAAAGAGATAAAGAAAGATGGTATTCCTATGTTAGATACAGGGGACAATCCTGACGCCCCAGTGCCCAGAGAGATGATTGACCTTGAGGTATGTAGCCACAAAAATATGAGTTTGAGTGATAACTATGTGCCATGCTAATTATGTGACATGTTTTCTTTGAAAAGAAATTAATGCAAAACTCTTTAAACCTATGGATCTGCAAGTCCCACATTTATTGCATATGTGAACAAATGTTTTTCTCAGACTGAAAATATGTTCATGCTGCCCCAACTTTACCAGTCTCACATATTGTTAGCAGATTTTCTTTGGATCATACTTATACAGAGCTTTAGATAAGAGGAGTATTTGATGATAATTGAGGGATAATTTTTTTTATTTCTCATTGAAACCATATGTTTTGACCCCTCATCTGAACCATCTCGTCGAGATGGTTCAGATGAGGGGTCTCAACATATGTTTTTATGCAGAATTGACAAAAATTATCCATAATTATCACTAAAAACTCCCTCTTATCTAGAGCTCTGTTATATATCAGTTGGGATGGTAGTAGACTAAAAGGTTTATGTACATTATACAGCTTGAACCAGATGCTGACAAATTTGGTATAAATTACCGAAGAAAAAGGAAAATTCTGGAAGCGTTATTTTATGAACTGTATAGATTACCAGCATGAGAATGTTAATTGACAAATCACATGTTGTGTTGTTCCTTTATGTAGACTGAGTCTGTTACTGTTTTGTGAGGCCTTTAAAGTGGCAAGTTTTGCATTTCAGATACATTTTATAAATCCTTATACAGAGGGAGATCATTAGATGATTTATAATGACATACTGTATTTGAGGCACGACACGAGAAAACCAACAATGTGGTTGTGCACCCAGCCCAGACTCAGATCAGCCTGGGCATCCGCCCAGTCTGATTGGAGTCTTTGCTGTCCGCATGGATGTACATGTAGCTTAGACCCTTAGCTACACTTTGAGCACTTAACAAAGAGTCTGGTCAAATTTGGCGGATGTCCAGGCTGATCTGAGTCATCACTTGGCGCACGACCACATTGTTGGTTTTGTCATTTCAAGGCTCATTTATTTGATTATAAGACGGGAGTTTACCCTTCCAAAATTACCACAAATATGTAAATCAGTCTTGTGTAATTAAGCTATAAAATGGGTATTTCTCCTCCAAAACAATCCCAAAGATTAAGATCCATCTTGTAAAAACAACTCCAAAGATCTAGAGCCATCTTACAAGATGATGGATCTAGATCTTCGGGATTGTTTTGGAAGGGAAAAATACCTGTCTTATAACCGAAGAAATATTGTAAGCTTATAATCTTGAAATTTTTCTGAGTTCCATATTGTGATCTGTTTGCAGGCCACCTTTGAGAAGCTGGAGGGAGAGATGAATGAAGTGAATGCCAATTCTGAGGCATTAAAGAGGAATTTCTTAGAACTTACTGAGCTTAAACATATTCTTAGAAAAACTCAAACCTTCTTTGATGAGGTAATTAGAGCTCCAGATAAATAAAAACATTTTTAGGGGTGAGGGTGGTAAAATTATGACAATGAGTTATTAGTGGGAGGACATTCACAGTGATTGGTTATTGAGTACAAGCATATAGCAGTTAGAAATGAGCTGCTACACCAGAAAACCAATGAAGTGGTTGTACGCTCTCCGCATGGAGATAGCTTGGACCCTGAGCTACTCTTTAAGCGCTTAGCGAAGAGTCTGATCAAAATGGACGAATGCCCAGGCTGATCTGAGTCTACGCTGGGCGCACAACCATTTTGTTGATTTTCCCGTGTCGCGGCTCAAATAAGTTTAACAAAGATCAACCATTCTAATACCTGTCAGAGCAGTTGTGGCAACGACAAACATTACTTGAAGGCCTGTGACATTACAACACATAATAATTGTGGTTCCAAATCAGAACCACCGTTGTATTTGAAGCACCACATCATGTTTTGATTAAGATGGTTCTGATTAGGGGTTAAAACTTAATTAGTTTATTGAGTTTCTAAATTATCATCAGAGCTATGTCAGTACATAAATTAATCTTCAGGATTTCTTTGAAAAATGGTAATTGGAAGATCTCTTTGTGTTCATCTGTATGTATGTGACTAAAGATTTTCTGTATACCATATTTATTCAGCTCCGTATAAATCATAGTTTTCCTTTCTCTATAAGATAGGGTTTTCCCTTCCAAAACAATCCCAAACTTTAGATCCATCTTGTAAGATGTATCTAGATTTTTATACGCCCATTTTGAAAAAACGTACGTATTATGGCATGGCGCTGTCCGTCCGTCTGTCCGTCCGTCAACATTCTTGTGCGCACCATACCTCAGAAATCGTTTGAGATATCTTCATGAAATTTTGTAGGCATATATATTAGGATGGGGCAAAGTGTCGCGTATAGCAATTATTGCTCCCCCTTTCTTAGTTTCAAAGTTATGCCCCTTTGATTATTTTTTACCCTACTAGTCTTGTGCGCGCCATAACTAGATAACCGTTTGGGATATCTTGATGAAACTTCATAGCAGTGTGTATGAGGGTCTGATGATGTGTCGCATATAACAATGGTTGCTCTCCCCCTCTTCGTTTTGGAGTTGCATCCCTTTAATTATATTTTTAAGGTATTTTTGTGTATACTACTCTTGTGCATTCAATAACTAAGTAACCATTTGGTATATCTTGATGAAACTTTATAGCAATGTGCATGATCACAAGACGTGTGTCAGATATAAGAATGGTTGTTCCCCCTTACTTAATTTTGGAGTAACCTCCCTTTGATTAGTTTTTTAGGCTAACCCATTCCCCCATAACTCCTTAACCCTTTGAAATATTTCAATGAAACTTTGTAGGAATGTGTATGATAATGGGATAATGTATCATGCGCATGAACCACAACTCTGGCTTACTTCCTGAATTATCTGCCCTTGCATCAATTTCCGTTTTACTCTGTATCTCCTTAACCGTTGGAAATATTTTAACAAAACTTTATGGTGATGTGTATATTGTCAAGGGAAAGTATTGCGACTATTAGTTTATGAATTATCTCCCTTGTTTGACTTTGGCGTTTCACAACTTCTGAGCTGCTTCACCCTGGAACCTGATTTTTGGTGTACTAATAGTATTTGATGTGTTGTTTTGATAACATTGCAGTCATTAATTACAGAGTTGTTTCCCCTGTTTTGTCTGCCTGTCCATCCTTCTATAAACAATCTTGTTCATACTGTAACTCCTTCATGACACTGAAACGGGCGTATTATTCGCCGCTTGCGAAGCCCTTGTTGGGATTGTTTTGGAATTGAAAAAACCTCCATCTTATAACTGAAGAAATATGGTATATAAGATGATGTATTATAAAGTCAGAGTCTGTAATTATTAATTGTTATTTGTATATCATGAACCTCTGTGGGATGGGAGTTAATGTCTGCATGTACTTTTCATCTTTGGTTTTAGTCTTTATTGTGTGTTTAGTTTAAATCCTGCACATTTCTGGCTATTTATGCATGTATTTGCACTTTTAATTTTGCTCACTAATAACTGGGTCTGTGTCAAACAGAAGGTGCCCTGAGCATATGCAAGCAGATCTATTAATATTGCACAAAAAATATAAGTAACCTGCCATTACATTGGTAAGAATAATGAAGTCATGAGTATGGCACATAGAAATTGAAGAGATGGATCAGCATGCCAATTTTTACTGTCCGAACTAAGGCTTTACGTCAGCATACATCATTTACATTATGCACTATATATGGCTGCAAAGCAACCAGCATAGGGGAGAGTAAAGACTACTCACTTTATATTGATTTGAGTCTTTACTCATCCTTACATTGTAGACATTTTTTTACAGTTCAGCTTTACTAACATATGCAGTAACTAACATAAGATTATTTAAGGTGTATGGATATACATGTACCTCCATCCATGTTTTCTAACATGTTTGCAAAAGAAAATAACTTCTTTGATTTCCTGTGTGTTTCTTTGGACAACAAAACCTGTCCTAAAGAGTTGAACTCTTAAAGGAAAGAATTTGCTCCCAGAGGAGCAAATTCTTTCTTTTAAGAGCTGACCCCTGTTGAGAAGGAAGCAAAATAAAAATGGCAGAGTTGCTTCCCCTGAAAGGGTACCCATTCACCTTAATGTCTGGCTGTTGTGATAACTGAAGACATCCATTATAACAGTTGCATGCTTCTTAAACAACATTCATCTTTTATCCCCTGCCGAAGGCGGAGGAATATAGTTTTCTCCATGTCCATCTATCCTTCCAATCTGTCCGTCCATCCGTCCGGAACCATAACTAAGTTACCACTGGACGGAATTTCATGAAAGTCAAAATAAATATATATCACTAAATTGCGCTGATGCACGTGAAGTTTTCATTAGACTGGCTTCAGTAATGCATCAGTTATTGCCCTTTAATTGACTAAAAATTCAGTAAAATAAGCCATAACTAAATAGCCAATTATTGAAACTTCATGAAACTGAAATTGAATATGTATCACTATTGTGCGGTTATGCACGTAAAGTTTGATCAGAATAGCATCAGTAGTGCATGAGTTATTGCCCTTGAATCAATTAAGAATTGACAAATTCAGCCATAAGTAAGTAATAAGTGATTAGAATTCTATGAAACTTACACTAAATATGTAATACCATAACGCATTGGTGCATCTTGTGTTTTGTTAGAATTGCTTCAGTAAGCAATGAGTTATTGCCCTTGAATTGGCTTAAAATCAACAAATTGAGTCATAACTAAGTCATCAATTGATGAAATTTCCCGAAACATACAATATTTATGTATTGTCCTGACACAACAGTGCACATGAAGTTTTGTCATAATTGCATCAGTAGTGCATGATTAAATGCCCTTGAATAGATTTAAAATCCACAAATTAGCTATAACTAAGATACCGGTGAACAAATTTCTTGAAACTGAATTAAAAATACATCCTCATAGTGCAGTGATGCTGAGGCAAGTGGTTAAGAATGGCTTCAGCAAATGCCTCACTTATGCACAAGTTATTGCCCTTGATTTGATTTACAATCCAGCCATAAGTAAGTAACCAGTGAACAAACTTTTATGAAACTTAAAATAACCCATAAACAAATCAGGGCTACTTCAGCAGGGGGATATAAATTCACTGAATTCGCTTGTTTTATATGCTTTTGTGTTTTATATTTTAGAAGCTTGTATTATAGCTTTGATCTCTTCACTGGGTGTATGGCATTATTAACATGTCATTTGTTGTGAATTTTGTTTACATCTTGTCACAGAAAATCATAATATTTCAAATTCAGTTCCATTTATTGTTCACCATTTTTCACCTGATTGTTTAATGTGCTTTCAACTAGTCTGTTTTTGTGTTAAGTGGCTGTCGACTGAGAAGTTTGTCGACAGCAAATGAATTTAACTGTGTAAACAATAGTATATTAAGGAGGTTTGGCAAAGCTCACAGTGCTATCAGTTGTCTCAGCTGACAGCCACAACTGCATTTATGATAAGCAGAGCTCTAGATAAGAGGGAGTATTTAGTGATAATTAGGGATAATTTTTGTTAATTCTGCATAAAAAGATATGTTGTGACCCCTCAACTGAACCGTCTCTATGAGATGGTTCAGATGAGGCATAACAACATTTTGTTTCAGTGAGAAATAAGAAAAGTTATTCTTAATTATCATCAAATATTCCCTCTTTTCTAGAGCTCTGATAACTGATTGGCTTGGTCATTAATTAAATAGGGATATTGGTATTGATATATTGAACTCACATTCATAAAGAATGAAATATTTGAAAAGCTTGAAATTGCAGTTTAAAAACTTGAAATTGCAGTGTTTCTGTGACAAGATAATTTTGTAGCTTATTTTCTGCTTGAGTTCATGCGGGTGGGATTATTTACTTTTTTCACATGCCATTTACTAGGCTGAACATCATCATATACAGGCAATGCATGAACCTGGGCTGACAGACGAGACCATAGGACTGTTGGGAGATGATCAACACCCCAGGGGACAAGCTCTAAAATTAGGGTAAGGATAGAGAAGCTTTTGGTTAGTTAGTGTTACAGTGCTCCAAACAAGAAACAGTAACAGGGATAATAAGGGGATAATTTTCTGTATTTCTCCATAAAAACATACATTGTGACCCCTCATTAGAACTGTCTCAGGCTCACAATGTATGTTTTTGTTGAGAAATAAGAAAAATTATCTTTGACTTGTCCCCAATACCCCCTCTTAATATCTGGAGCTCTGTGTTATCTTTGCCTTGTTCTGTGCAGTTAACTGTGCCTGGGTAAACATTGTAGACTCAATGATTTTTGTTACTATATAATGAAGTTTTGTCAGTCTCTTTGGATGGTAAGCGTCTGACTGGGCTGTGTGAATGCACAGACAAATCTGAATCTTTGTTGCATGGGTACTGTGGGACTCTGCAGTCAAGTGGCTAAGAGTGCTAACTCTTGATCGGTAGGTCTGTTATTGTTTTGGGTTTGAGCCTCCCTTAGAGCACAAGTAAGAAAGATAAGTTCTACATGCAGAAAGTCAGGTGGCTTTTGTCTCACCTGTGACTATCAGAAGAGGGACATTGGTATTACTTTGCTGATGTCATCATTGGCGTAAACTTTGCATCAAGTTTGCGTGTTAAGCTCTGCTTGTAACTATGCAGGGACAGGTGAGGCACTGCATTCTACAGAATTTTTGTTCACCGGAACTATGCCTATCACCCACATTTGTTTAACGATTGGCCCAGTATGAGTGAAATACTCTTAAAGGGCCAAATCCCAGCAAAAAAAAAGAAGACATTGTAAGAACTCACTAGGGGGTCCTTTGTCCTTTGGTAACTTTGAAAGGGAGTCCAAACTGATAGATGACATATGATCATTTCACTATCACTTCAAGTGAGTTTTAGAAAACCGGAATCAACTTTATTTAGGGTAGTTATGACAATCAAAAATTATGGTGTATGAATGCACTGCCAGTTTTTAGCTCACCTGGCCCGAAGGGCCATAGTGAGTTATTGTCATACCAATGCATCCTTCGTGCGTTGTGCGTCGTCCCGAAATTTGTCAGTCAACACCTAAAAACAAAATATTCAAACATCTTCTTCTGTAAAACTACTGGTCCCATGGTTCTCAAATTTCACATGGAGCATGACCTGACTCCAGGGTCTCAGAATTGTAAAATTGGGTCAGGTTGAAAATCCAAGATGGCCGCCGTTACTGAAAATAGCAAAAACAACAAAATAAACTTCTTCTCCAGAACCACTGGGTATATTTGTCTAAAGTTTGGCATGGAACATCAGTGAAACCTTGGTATTCAAAGTTGTAAAATTGAAAAAAATCTGTAGCAGAGTTTTGTCACAGTGACCTACTTTCTGTTTATGAGTGTAATTTTGCTCAAAAACGACTTATTCAAACGACTTCAAACAACTTCTTCTCTAAAACCGCTGCACCCATGGGTCTCAAATTTCACATGGAGCATGACCAGACTGCAGGGTTTCAAAATTGTAAAATTGGATCAGGTCAAGAATCCAAGATGGCCGCCGTTACTAAAAATAGCAAAAACAACAAAATCAACTTCGTCTCCAGAACCATTTGGTATATTTGGTTGAAAGTTTGCGTGGAACATTAGTGGGACCTTGGGATTTAAAATTATAAAAATGAAAAAAATCTATAGCTGAATATGGTCACAGTGACCTACTTAGCGTTTACAAGACCGATTTTGCTCAAATGTCAGTATCTCAAGAAAACGCAATCCATTCTGGTCAGATTTGGTCAGAAATGGTCCTTGAAAGGAATTATTTCAATTTTGTGCCAGTTGACTATCCAAGATGGCCACCATGGGGGCCATTACTAAAAATAGCACAAACATAAAAATGACAATTACTCAAGAACCCTTGAATGGAATTCGACCAATTTTGTGTCTGAATGTTCCTTGCATGAAGCAGTTTCGATTAATTGTTATTTGGCTTTCCAAGATGGCCCACATCTGCCGTTACTAAAAATAGCACAAACATAAAAATGACAATTACTCAAGAACCCTTGATTGGAATTTGACCAATTTTGTGTCAGAATGTTCCTTGCATGAAGCCGTTTCGATTAATTGAAATTTGGCTTTCCAAGATGGCCGACATCTGCCGTTACTAAAAATAGCACAAACATAAAATGACAATAACTCAAGAACCCTTGAATGGAATTGGACCAATTTTGTGTCAGAATTTTCCTTACATGAAGCCATTTCGATTAATTGCAATTTGGCATTCCAAGATGGCCACCATCTGCCGTTACTAAAAATAGCACAAAACATGAAAATGACAATATCTCAGTAACCGCTGAATAGATTTTGATGAAATTTGTGTCAAAATGATTCTTGCATTGAGATGTTTCAAAAGTAACTAAATATAGACAAGTCATAATGGCCTTTGTTACTAAAAATAGAAAAATGTGAAAATTAGAAAATCTCAGTGGAATTGGACTAATTTTCTGTCAGAATGGTCCTTTCATTAAGCTTTTTCGATTTTCGGCATTTTGGCATTCCAAGGTTGCCGCCATTTGCCGTTACTAAAAATAGCACAAAACATGAAAATGACAACATCTCATTAACCGCTGAAGCGATTGTGACGAAATTTGTGGCAAAATGATTCTTGCTTTGACGTGTTTCGAATATTAACAAATATCGACCCGTCAAGTTTGCCTCTGTTACTTAAATTAGCAAAATATGAAAATTAGAAAATTACAGTGGAACTGGACCAATTTTGTGTCAAATTGGTCCTTGCATGAAAGCTTTTCAATTTTTTGCATTTTGGCATTCTAAGATGGCCGCCATCTGCCGTTACTAAAAATAGCACAAAACATGAAACTGACAATATCTCAGTAACCCCTTAATGGATTTTGATCAAATTTGTGGCAAAATGATTCTTGCATTGAGGTGTTTCAAAAGTAAATATATAAAGACCAGACAAGGTGGCCTCTGTTACTAAAAGTAGCAAAATGTGAAATTGAGAAAATCTCTGGAATTGGACCAATTTTGTATCAGAATGGTCCCATTGCACAAAAGCCAGGTGAGCGATATCAGGCCCATTTGGGCCTCTTGTTTTATTTTTTCCATCATTTCTTAAATGGGAGCCAACTTTTGTGGCTTCGTGTTTGCTTTCCTGGACAACAAAACCCTTCCATAAAGGGGTCTACTCTTAAAGAAAATAGGGGGTCAGCTCATAAAGGAAATAATTTGCTCCTACGGATTGCTGTTTCAAGACAATGTGCTGAATTAAGCTCAAATTATTTCCTTTATGAGTTGACCCCATGGAGAAGGGAGGCAAAAAGAATATGATGGAGTTGCATTCCCTGAAAGTATAACCATTGACCTTAATTAATTATTACAGGTTTGTTGCTGGTGTGATACTACGAGAAAGAATCCCAGCATTTGAAAGAATGTTGTGGCGAGTGTGTCGTGGAAATGTGTTTCTGAAGCAAGCTGAGATTGATACTCCCCTTGAGGATCCTGTCACGGTGAGCAGTTGCTTTAAAACATTATATTGTTATTGTTTATTGTCTTACCTGCCTCTGACAGAACCCAAAAACGTATTAATTTGCTGGTGTTGACAGCATAGGAAGCGTAAACTTTCATAAAATTTTCACATTAAGCTCTGTTTCGAGACAATGTGCTGAATTAAGCTCTGTTTCGAGACAATGTGCTGAAAGGTGAGACACCACATTCTGTAGAGTTCTTGTTTATTTTGGTTCATAGAGCACCAGCTAAGACTTAGCTTTGATATTTGCAAGATAGCTCTGCATTTTATACCCCACCACACGTTAGTGGCGGGGTATTATGTTTTCACGTTGGCCATCCGTGTGTCAGTCCATCCATCTGCACTTCCGTTTCCGGGATTATTAATGAGCAAATTTTGATAATTTTTGACAGTTATGGCATTTGTCACTGTACAAAAAATGGTTTCTGGCATCTAGTTCCTTTACTACATGGAGGATCATGATGAAACTTCACAAACATGATCAAAGTAACAAAAGCTTTGTATGAACATAGAAATGTTATCATCAGGGGTTATCTGCCCCTGCCCTGGGTCTATATACATGTATAAAATCATGAAAAATTCTATATAAAAACAAAGTTTGAAGCAGTTTTTTAGCTCACCTGGCCCGAAGGGCCATAGTGAGCTATTGTCATACCAATGCGTCCGGCGTGCGTCGTGCGTCGTGCGTCGTCACACAATGTGTCCGTCAACACCTAAAAACAAATATTCAAACATCTTCTTCTGTAAAACTACTGGTCCCATTGTTCTCAAATTTCACATGGAGCATGACCTGACTCCAGGGTCTCAGAATTGTAAAATTGGGTCAGGTTGAAAATCCAAGATGGCCGCCGTTACTAAAAATAGCAAAAACAACAAAATAAACTTCTTCTCCAGAACCACTGGGTATATTTGTCTGAATTTTGGCATGGAACATCAGTAAAACCTTGGTATTCAAAATTGTAAAAATGAAAAAAATCTGTAGCGTAGTTTTGTCACAGTGACCTACTTTCTGTTTATGAGTGTTATTTTGCTCAAATGCCAATGTCAAAAAAGGACCTATTTAAACAACTTCAAACAACTTCTACTCTAAAATCACTGAACCCATGGATCTCAAATTTCACATGGAGCATGACCAGACTGCAGGGTTTCAAAATTGTAAAATTGGGTCAGGTCAAGAATCCAAGATGGCCGCCGTTACTAAAAATAGCAAAAACAACAAAATCAACCTCTTCTCCAGAACCGTTTGGTATATTTGGTTGAAAGTTTGCGTGGAACATAAATGGGGCCTTGGTATTAAAAATTGTAAAAATAAAAAAAATCTATAGCGGAATTAGGTCACAGTGACCTACTTAGCGTTTACAAGACCGATTTTGCTCAAATGTCAATATCTCAAGAAAATGCAACCAATTCTGACCAGATTTGGTCAAAAATGGTTCTTGAATGGAATTATTTCAATTTTGTGCCAGTTGACTATCCAAGATGGCCACCATGGGGGCCGTTACTAAAAATAGCACAAAGATAAAAATGACAATTACTCAAGAACCCTTGAATGGAATTGGACCAATTTTGTGTCAGAATGTTCCTTGCATGAAGCCGTTTCGATTAATTGCAATTCGGCATTCCAAGATGGCCGCCATCTGGTGTTACTAAAAATAGCACAAACATAAAAATGACAATTACTCAAGAACCCTTGAATGGAATTGGACCAATTTTGTGTCAGAATGTTCCTTGCATTAAGCCATTTCGAGTAATTGTAATTTGGCATTCCAAGATGGCTGCCATCTGGTGTTACTAAAAATAGCACAAACATAAAAATGACAGTTACTCAAGAACCCTTGAATGGAATTGGACCAATTATGTGTCAGAATGTTCCTTGCATGAAGTCGTTTCGATTAATTGCAATTTGGCATTCCAAGATGGCCACCATCTGCTGTTACTAAAAATAGCACAAAACATGAAAATGACAATATCTCAGTAACCGCTGAATGGATCTTGATGAAATTTGTGTCAAAATGATTCTTGCATTGAGATGTTTCAAAAATATCTAACTGTAGACGAGTCATATTGGCCTCTGTTACTAAAAATAGAAAAATGTGAAAATTAGAAAATGTCAATGGAATTGGGCTAATTTTGTGTCAGAATGTTCCTTTCATTAAGCTTTTTCGATTTTTTCCATTTTGGCATTCCAAGATGGCCCCCATCTGCCGTTACTAAAAATAGCACAAAACATGAAAATGAATATATCTCAGTAACCGCTGAATGGATTTAGATGAAATTTGTGGCAAAATGATTCTTGCTTTGAGGTGTTTCAAAAATTAACAAATATAGATACGTCAAGTTGGCCTGTGTTACTTAAAATAGCAAAATGTGAAAATTGGAAAATTACTATGGAAATGGACCAAATTTGTGTCAAAATGGTCCTTGCATGAAGGCTTTTCGATTTTTTGCATTTTGGCAATCCAAGATGGCCGCCATCTGCCGTTACTAAAAATAGCACAAAACATGAAACTGGCAATATCTCAGTAGCCCCTGGATGGATTTTGATGAAATTTGTGGCAAAATGATTCTTGCATTGAGGTGTTTCAAAAGTAAATAAATAAAGACCAGGCAAGCTGGCCTCTGTTACTAAAAGTAGCAAAATGTGAAAATAAGAAAATCTCAGTGGAATTGGACCATTTTTGTATCAGAATGGTCCCGTTGCATAATAGCCAGGTGAGCGATATCAGGCCCATTTGGGCCTCTTGTCTGAAATTTACAGCAAATGGTCAGAGTGATGAAAGCCTCCAGTGGTGCTCAAATTTACCCCATGGGAGTTATCTCCCCCTGCTCCCGGGCTATATACATGCATAAAATTATGATAAAATCAATATAAATTCATGTGAAACAGATTTTTAGAAATTTACATCTGATGATAGAAGTACCATAATAAAAGCTTCTTGTGGTGATTAAAATTTGACCCTTTAGGGGTTATCTGCCCGTGCCCCATGGCCACATGTTTAAAATCACTTAAACTGTATTTGATTAGAGTGGTAAGTGATTTATCGGAAGCCAGAGTGTGTCCTGTCATGACAAAGACTTATATCCATGTTCAGTGGGGGTAAGCTGCCCCTGTCCTGGGGTTATACAGAGAAAAATAAATCTGGAAAAATTGGTGTGTGAAAAAGGTTTGCAGTGGCGGGGTATCACTCAGTCATTTGTGATGCTTTTATTTACCCATAAAAACCAGGGCAGGAAAATTCCACTCATCCGCTCGGCATGACAAGTGACTTTTGGTGGAGGACAAGTGAATATTTTATCACTTCTAATGCAAATCATTGAAATCACCATACCTTAGGTCAGGTAGGATGAGTCAGAATTTTAAGGATTTTCCAGCCCTGAAAACATATATTGTTCACTTAATTAAATGTCCCTTGTGGAGGAAGTTCTAATGAGATGTCACAGCATTATGTTTCTGTGGAGAATAAACAAATGAACTGACACTCTAAGATGTTAGATCCATAGTATTGCCCACGTGAAGTGACCTGGCAGGGCGGGGCTATCGATTTGGTTCAATGCATTATGAAATAGGTAAAGCAACATGTTCGTAACCAATCGGAAAGATATTCGTAAGTATTCGTTAATCATCGCGTATCATGCATGAATTATAGCTGTTAACTATATCTCACAAATGTGTAAAGACTCATTGGTGTAGTGGGCCTCTGCTAGACATGCTAACCTTTTTTTTGTATCATATAAGGGTCCAAAGTTCGAATATACCTAAAATTGTAAAGGTTTTTTATTCTTTCTTTTTACGTTTTCAGGTAACAAATGATTATTTTGCCTGACAGAAATTTCCGTTTGTTTTGATTACTTCTTATACTTTATGCTCATAATAAAAAGAAAACTCTTCCGAGATCTTGTTTTCTGATATCCCCAGAAATATGCATGAGGGCATTTGATAGATTATGGCATTTTATGCGCGAGAAAAGTGATATGCATGCACGAGCAAACGATGAGTGAATAACTATTTTTGATTTGGTAATCACTTCTCAGTTTCAGAGAGTCTACCAAAGCAGACATGTTGAATTATCTCGAGCGAAAAAAAATACTGGAAATGTCTTTTCTCCTAAAATGAAATTATTAAAACAAGTAAATATGTTAAGAAAATAAAGTTTGAAAATGAAAAAAAAAAAATGAGTGAAAATTTTTTTTATTCTCATCCTAGATTTGAACCCTAGATCGTAGAACTGAGTGCCTTTGCAATCCGACTATAGATACACTACACCACGACGCTTTGTACACGATTTGGTTAAAATATTGTTATTAATTATAACAAGAAAGGCGAGGATTAACGAAGCCGTACTGATATTTTTCCGATTGTTGGCGAAAAAAGGAATTACCTGTTTCACAATGCATTGATCCATAACGCTAGCTCCGCCCTGCCAGGTCACTTCACGAGGGCAATAGCAGATTGTAAGTTCCATATTTATTCAGTTATAACACAGGGCTATTTGAAGAATGGTCCAAGTTTGGCAGTGTTTTTCCTTTCATGTCTTAGAGATGAAGTCTTAAAGAAAAAATTGCTGTCTCTAACGAGCAAAATCTTTCCTTAAGGAGTAGCACCCTTGAGAGTTAGGATGGATGGATGAGACTGTTCTAATAAGGGGTCAAAACTTATGTTTTTATTGAGAAATGTAGAAAATTAACCCAAAATTATCCCACCTACCACCCTTTATCTAGACCACCGTTATATGAACTGAGGCAGGGCCTGACAAATCAAAATTTTATCCACTTGTCTGGTAAACAACTTCTACATGAAAAAGCTGAAATTTATTAGTTTTCTCTATATAACTTATACATTTTTCTGGACAAGAAAGAAATTTTTTTTACTTGCCCAGCAAAATTTTTATCTTGTCCTGTGCAGCCGGACAATGGATTTGTCAGGCCCTGACTGAGGGTAATTGTACAATTTCAGGGAGACCAGGTTTACAAGTCAGTGTTTATCATATTCTTTCAAGGGGAACAACTCAAGACAAGAGTCAAGAAAATCAGTGAAGGGTAACTATTAACATTCTTTGAGGTTGTGTCCAAACACATATAGGGATCCAGCATGAAAACAGAGTCCCTTTACTTGCTTGCACAGCCGCTACTATCCTAATTATTCGGCTATAAAACAATGTTTTTCCATCTCTATGGTGATCCCAAATATCTGAATCAAACTTATAAAATTCTGCTATGAGATGTTTTCCCCCTTTAGAAAACAGTCCCAAAAATCTAGATTCATCTTATATGACGTATCTAGACGTATCCCCCTTGTCTTATAACCAAAGAGATAAGGTATGTACAACTGAAGGATGGCCCTGTATGCCCAGAGAATAGTTGAATCTGGTATTAATTAGCTAGATTTAATAAGCAAGAAACCTGTAATGACTGTAGTGCCAGTGATTTGGAAAAAACAACAACTTCAGCTGCTTGAATAGGAAACTTCTGACAGCTGTGAACAAAAGTTGCAGTCATAGATTATGTATGGCTATGTTATAATATTTTTGACCTAGATAGGATGTCTGATCAGTGATTCAGATAAGAAGAGGTTATTTATAATTTAAGGATAACTTCCCTTATTTCTGAACATTCTGACCTGGCACCAAAACCATCTCACGGAATGAGAAATAAGAAAAATTATTGCAGCATTGTCTTCAAAACACACTAAATCTGGAGCAATATCTGATTTAAGTAAATTAGCAATGGTATTGTTTGTCATAAAAATGAAGTCTGTGGAAGGGAAGTAAATGCAGACTCATTCTTTTGTGTTTTAGATTCCGAGCAACTCTGTACCCATGTCCTGAGACACAGTCTGAGAGACGAGAGATGGCCATTGGCGTAATGACCAGGATTGAAGATCTTAATACAGTAAGGCTTTTTATTAGCTTGGCAGTACAAAAATATAGGAAGAGCTATTTCTGTCATTCAGACGTGCTTGTCCGCATCAGTGCCAACATCCAAATTGGATGTTTTGTTAAAAATTTTAATGTGATGGGCAAGGTGCTGTCAGGTGAGCTGACCAGTATGTGGACAGATCTTGCTAACACCTTTGATCCATCTGACTTTCGTACATCAGTAAGCTGGCAAATGGTTCAACTCCTTGCTTGTTTTGCATAAAACGATTTGCATTTTTACGTCTTTCAAGAGAGTGTGATTTACGTGATAGAAAAATAATAACAAAACGGGAGGTTTGTTGTCTTTTTCACCTGCTTTAGTAATTAAGTGCAACAGAGGGGTTGATTTATTGGTTGGTTTGTACAACTGTCAGTGTTAATGTCAGCCTTATGAAATGAAGAGTTTCCCTTCCCAAATTTCCCTATATCTATAAATCATTTGTATCTAATTCAGCTATAAGTTGGGGTTTTCTCTTCCAAAATCAATCCCAGAAATTTTTTGGATTGTTTTATAGGACTAAATCCCATCTTATAACCAAAGAAATATAGTATCTACCTGTCTGACTGACAATATTAATGTCTGACAGTCATCAGATTTCGTTTGATAAACTATGAAAGGTGGAAATTTGCTCCCTAGAAGCTCTTTCCTTTATCTTCAAGTGCTACAGTTAGCCTTGTTGAAGTAAAGAGTAACAACAACTTTAGGAGTGGTATCGTTGGAGGTTGTAAATTCGTGGGTGTTGTAAATTCGTGGACGTTACTAATTTGCATAATATTCATGCGCCAAAGTAGTTACGCCAAGTGTTTATACTTCTATCCTTTACCCTGGCATAAATGTTTTATTTCATCATACAACAAAATGCTTAGAGTCTAAATAGGGAATAAAATTATTACAAAATGGTTGACCAGTTACTTTTTATACCATTTTTGCTATTTCTTTTTTGCATAACTGTAGACCGGCCATTTTATAACCTCTGGCATCACCTTGAGGAAACACCCCTATGGTTGCTAATTTTATACCTTCTGATGAAGAAATGGCAATAACATGGGATAAAAAATTCAACTGCAATATTGTTTTCTAATTTGATTTTCATATTTGGGGTCCTTACCTGCCTTTTCTTGAAACAGAAAGTGGTTTCTTTCGAGAGTAGGGATAAATCCATCCGCGTAATTTTTTTCACAGAAAACATTCTGTGTATGATTTTATTCTGTATTCAGGCGGGTATACATATGCCGTTATACCATGAATTTCAACTTTTTCTATACAAGGGCTATGAGGCCAGGGCTGAAAAAATGTAGGTGTAGGAAGGTCACTGAACAGTATTATGAATCTTGTTTGAATGGACGGGCCAGTTATATTAATTGTAAATATCGGAAGTAAATGGAATAATTTAAAATCTGTTTTCATCAAGTTAGGTTGCAAAAGCATCAATGCGACAGAAAATAATAAACAACTAACTTGACATGGCTAGGTCTATTTTTTATCTGGCGGAGGAACACATCCACGAATTTACAACCTGGTGTCATTTAGTATCAACAGATCACCAAAATCAACTGCGCATTAATTTTTAAGCATTTAAAGAACTTGCTCTGCAACGAAATTTTACCGATGATTGATTTGGTGTTATTGTCTCAGTAAGTCATAAAAATATAAGAAGAAATAATTTCATGTATGGCTGTCATGTGTTTTAGTTCTTGTGTCCACGTATTTGCCACCTTCAAGGATAAATAGAGTTTGAAAAACTGTAAAATACAATAGAAAACACATAGAAAAGTCGGGGAATTTTGAAGTTGAGGATGAGTGGCTACCCTGATAGTTTCTACATGTGTTTTGTGGTGTTTACAGACAGGAGATTAAAGTTTAAAGTTTTTGTAATCTGGCATGCTTAATATTTGTAGGTTTTAGGACAGACCCAAGACCACAGACACCGAGTCCTAGTAGCTGCTGCCAAGAACATCAAAGTCTGGTTTATCAAAGTGCGGAAAATCAAAGCCATTTATTACACCCTCAACATGTTTAACCTTGATGTCACACAGAAATGTCTCATAGCTGAGTGCTGGTGCCCAGTTGGAGACCTAGATAGAATACAACAAGCTTTGCAGAGAGGAAATGTAAGATAGTTCTCTTTTGCTATTAGTTCTCTTTTAGACATTAAATCAGCTCTTTCAGATGCAAAATCAACAGAGCTCTAGATAAGGGTTGACATACCTGTTTTTATTCCCGCTAAAGTTTTGTGGACATCCGTTACAACTGCCTCACTGAGGGCGCAGCAGACTCCAAGAGGAAGTTTAAGATGTCATTCTCATTTGTATATGGATAAAACATAGGCTTGGTTTCAAAATACAAAGTATCTTTACATGCAGTTATATAGATATAATAGAGGCGCCGTAATTGAGCGGTTACAGCAACTTGCTTATAGTGCAAAGGGTCATGAGATTGAATCCCGGGCCTGGTCAAGCAGGGACTGGAAAACTCTGTCAACCCAGGCAGTGAATGGGAACCGTTTGTGAATCAGGGAAGCCACTAGGCTATGGGAAACCTTTTCCTTTTATATGAATAATCTGTCAGAGGGTTCATTCCTCCTGAAGTAATAGTAACCTTACATTTTGTGGCACTGATTAGGGCCTATACTGTTTGCATTAAATACAGTATTTTCTGAAAGAAAGTCTTAAAATTATATTGGACATCTTTTATATTGGCACTGGAAAATTATTGCTTACCGTATTAATCCTAATAAATGTCCCTGCTCAAATGAACCCCCCTGCCTCTTTTCTAAAAGTAATGTTATATTGACTTGTAAATCTCAGTGTTTTCCATCAGTTTTACAAAGGGGAATAATGGTTTTCTTCTCTGGAGGATGTAACTTTTCCAAATGGGTTCCATTCTCCAAGGAAATAATTTGCTCCAAGAGCAAATTCTTTCCTTTAAAAATGGACCCCTTTTGAGAGGGGAGGCAAAAAAGGAAAATAGTGGGTCTGCTTTACCTAAAATTATATCCTGTTATAAGAAGTATTATGGCAATGAGGGATTTACTTCTCTTTAGGCTCAAAATAGTGCCCTTCCCACCCCCACCCCACCTGGGACATGGTTCATTGTTCTGAGCATGCACAGTGTTCCTAATTCCTTATAGTAAGGATTGTTTCTCTCATTACAGGAGCGAAGTGAAAATTATATCCTGTTATAAGAAGTATTATGGCAATGAGGGATTTACTTCTCTTTAGGCTCAAAATAGTGCCCTTCCCACCCCCACCCCACCTGGGACATGGTTCATTGTTCTGAGCATGCACAGTGTTCCTAATTCCTTATAGTAAGGATTGTTTCTCTCATTACAGGAGCGAAGTGGAAGTTCGGTGCCGTCGATTTTAAACCGTATGAACACAAAACAGGAGCCACCAACATATAACCGGACCAACAAGTTTACAGCTGTTTTCCAAAATATAGTTGATGCGTATGGTGTTGCCAGCTATAGAGAAGTGAATCCCGCTCCGTATATGATCGTCTCTTTTCCGTTCCTGTTTGCCGTGATGTTTGGAGATCTTGGACATGGTCTGATCATGTTCTTGTTTGCACTGTTCATGGTTCTGAAGGAGAAACAGTTTCTAGCAAAGAAAATTGACAATGAGGTAATTAGTATATTTGAGCCGCGACACGACAAAACCAACAATGTGGTTGTGCGCCCAGCGCAGACTCAGATCAGCCTGGGCATCCGCCCAGTCTGATCAGAATCTTCGCTGTCCGCATGGAGGTAGCTTTGACCCTTAGCTACCTTTGAGCTCTTAACGAAGAGTCTGATCAAACTAGGCAGATTTCCAGGCTGATCTGAGTCTGCGCTGGGCGCACAATCACATTGTTGGTTTTGTCGTGTCGCGGCTCATTTCCTTAATTATAAGACAGGCCTTTCTCTTCCAAAACAATACCAATGATCTAGATCCATCTTACAAGATGGAACTAGATCTATGAGATTGTTTTGGAAGGGAAAAAGAACAATTCTATAACTGAATAAATATAATGGTTAAAAAGAAAGAAAGCAAAGGTAGTTTTACAGGTAGCAATGATTGTAGGTGAGTGGGTGAACTTGGGTTGAAGGTCCCACCAATTACTAGGTCATAGTGAGACGGGACCTTGGTTTAAAGTCTCTTCTGAAAGACCAAAGAAGCAGGGGAACGATCTAGCAACCCCTTGATTGGCAGTCCTCAGGGTTATCCACCACATAGCCGCCATTCCTGATTAAATGTGTTTCAGAGGTGAAAGTGTGGGCCATATAATGTAGACATGACCTTTGTTCATACAGGTATGTACTTCAAATGGATTAAATTAGCAAATCTGAAGCAAATTTACTTGACTCACAGCGGTCAGTCTTGTTTTACAACATGCTATAGGTGGTATCTCTTCCCATGACAATTCTAATAAAAGAAGTGGCAGGGGGTAGGAGATACTAATAACTTATAGGCAGTTTGAAAGACTGGACTATCCCCTATGACATGTACAAGATACAAAGTTTAGAGAATTGTGTTCAAAAATACAGTTTTATTGGCCTCAGTTTATATTTTCATCAGTATATCTGTATTTCCAGATTTTTGGGATGTTTTTCTCTGGACGCTATATTATCCTGTTGATGGGACTTTTCTCCATGTATACAGGTCTAATGTATAATGACATATTCTCAAAGTCTCTCAACATATTTGGATCATCTTGGTCTCCCAACACAAAGTAAGTAAACTGCTTGTACTGTAAATACCCTAAAATTTTGAAGCACCCTGAATGATTGCTGTAAGTTCCCTAAAATTAAAATCGGTTGATTTTTTTTTATCCAAGAGTTGTATACATTTTACAGTTTTAACTGCATATAATATTTAAAAAAAAACGAACGAGAGTCATTGGTATCACAATAACTGACATTTGGTACATTACGTTAATGCTTGACGCAGCGTAAACTGACATCATTTTGCTGTCATCATGACATCATCAACTGAAAATCCAACATCAGTCAACAGTGCAGATATGTGACCTCCTAGACAACCAGTGCATTGACTATACATGATTCTTTTTTTTGGTCTTGGGTGAGATAACATTAGATAAGAATTGTCAGTACAGGTGAAACTCATTGATATCCTTACCAGGCCCCGAGGTTATAAAACTTTTTCCATGCTCAACTCAGCTGAGCATGAAATTTTACCTGCTAATAGATAGCAAATTATTGATGAGTTCAGGTGTTTTCTTGCTCAGTTTGGCTGAGTATGAAATTTTCTCTGCTTATGAATATGAAAATGCCAACATTAGTTGGCATTTTCATATTTATCAGCAGAGAAAATTTCATGCTCAGCTGAGTTGAGCACAAAAAAAGTTTTATAACCTCGGGGCCTGGTGTGCAGGAAAATTCTCTCCCAGTCTCATATCCAGTAAAGATTCTGATTTGCTTTTACGAGGGGTAGCCACATACATACAGAATTTAGGAAAGTTTATTGCAGAATTATTGTAAAAATTCACACAAATCTTGGGGATTTTCTGATGATGAATAGCTGACCATTATATTTTTAATGTGGTTTGCTCTATTGAGTGCTGCAGATCAGAAGGAGTAACAGTGAGAATATAGATACAGTTTTCTATATTTCTCCTTAAAAGTATATGTTGTGACCCCTCATTAGAACCGTCTTACCAAGACGGTTCTAATGAGGGGTCACATCATATGTATTTCATTGAGAAGTAAGAAAAATTATCTCCGAATTATCTTCAAAAAAGCCACTTTATCTGGCCCTCTGTATAATAACAATTGATGTACTTTTTTCTTCCAGGATGTATGACTATTTTAAGATGGATCTGAGCAATTATAAAGTGTGTGCTAACTCTAGTTGTTTCCATGGGCCATACCCGTTTGGTCTTGATCCAGTAAGTGTTTTGGTACACAGGAAACTGACGCTGTATCAATAAAAAGACATTCAAAGACCCTGAACAACCAATTACTATATATAAGAGAAGAAGGATTTCAATGCTGGGTGTGCGTGAGGAGACCTGTGTTTGTGTGCACATGCTTTTTGTCGCACCTGCTTTAGCAAGGTGCGATGTAGGTGTCCGGTTTTCCGTCCGTCCGTCCATCCGTCAGTCCGTTCACATTTACGTCAACCCTGGCATTAAAGATTTTTACAGTTAATTTCTCCAAAACCACAGCAGCCATGGTTCTCAAATTTCATATGGAGCATGATCAGACTACAGGGCTTCAGATTACAGAAATTCAGCCTGGTCGAGAATTCAAGATGGCCGCCTGTTGCTAAAAATAGCAAAACAACATAACATTTTCTCTAGAACCACTAGGTATATTTTGCTGAAACTTTGCATGGAACATCAGTAGGACCTTCTTTTTGAAAATGATGAAAATGAAAAAAATCTAGCGGAATTAGATCACAGTGACCTATTTTTGGTTTACGAGCCTCAATTTTGCTTGAGTGCCGATAAATCTTTAAACACTGAGTGGATTTTCTCAGATTTAATCAGAATGATTCTTGAAAGGAGTTTTTAGCTCACCTGAGCCAGCGGCTCCAGGGGAGCTTATAGGATGGTAATTCTCCGTTGTCTGTCGTCCGTCCGTCCGTCCACACTTTCAAACAACTTCTCCTCTGAAACCGCTGGGCCGATTGTAACCAAATTTCATATAGAGCCTCCTGGGACCTTAGGAATGAAAAGTTGTTCGAACGGTCCTGGTCACATGACCAACATGGCTGCCATGCCCATATATGGTAAAAACCTGAAAAAATCTTCTTCTCCAGAACCAATAGGTCGATGGCCTTGAAACTTGGTATTTAGCATTGGGTACACGAGTACTACCAAGATTGTTCAAATTATGACCTTGGGTTGACCTTGACCTTTTTTACGGTAAGATCAAATTTGCTTCCTTATGCTTTTATATGGCAAAATGCTGCAATATAAGATATCTTGGAAACTGTTGAAGATTTTGGCCTAAAAATTGGTAGATACAGTCATCTTAATGACTACATGAAGATTTATGAGTACAAGAGGTCAAGGTCATACTTTGACTTTTGACCCAGAACTCTCATATTTTGACAATATCAAACAATCTCCTCAAAAACTACTAGGCCAATTGTAACCAAATTTCACATAGATCCTCCAGGGTTTGAGGGAATGAAAATTTGTTCATACGGTCCAGGTCACATCACCAACATGGCCACCACGCCCATATATGGTAAAAACCTTTAAAAATCTTCTTCTCCAGAACCAGTAGACCGATGGCCTTGAAACTCGATTTGTAGCATTGGGTACTCAAGTACTATCAAGATTGTTCAAATTATGACCCTGGGTTGACCATGACCTTTTGTACGGCAAGGTCAAATATCGGAAAATGCTAGAACATGAGATTTCATGGTAAGTTTTGAAGATTTTGGCCTAAAAATTGGTATATACAATTATCTTAAAGAGTACATGAAGATTTGTGAGTACAAGAGGTCAAGGTCATTTTTTGACCTTTGATCCAGAAATCTCAAATTTTGACAATTTCAAACCATCTGCTCTAAAACCACTGGGCCAATTGAAACCAAATTTCATATAGAGCCTCAAGGGGTTGGGGGAATGAAAAAATTTTCTAACGGTCCTGGACACATGACCAACATGGCCGCCACGCCCATATATGGTAAATACCTTTAAAAATCTTCTTCTCCAGAACCAATTGACCGATGCCCTTGAGACTTTGTATGATGCATGGGTACTTGAGTACTATCAAGATTGTTCAAATTATGACCTTGTGTTGACCTTGATCTTTTTACAGCAAGGTCAAATATGGGAAAATGGTAGAACATAAGATTTCATGGAAAGTTTTGAAGATTTTGGCCTAAAAAATTGGTATATACAGTTGTCTTAATGAGTTCATGAAGAATTATGAGTACAAGAGGTCAAGGTTATTTTTTTACCTTTGATCCAAATCGCTCATATTTTGACATTTTCAACCATTTCCTCAAAAGCCAAAGGGCCAATTGTGAACACATTTCATATAGAGCCTCCAGGGGTTGATTGAATGAAAATTTGTTCTAACGGTCCAGGTCACATGACCAACTTGGCCGCCATTACCACTTATGGTATAAATCTTTAATATTTTTCTTCTCCAGAACCAATACACCTATGGCCTCGAAACTTGGTAAATAGCATGGAGTACTAGAGTACCACCAAGACTGTTCAAATGGTGACCTTGGGTTTACCTTGACCTTTTTGCGGCATGGTCAAATATGGGAAAATGCTAGAACATAAGATTTCATGGAAAGTTTTGAAGATTTTGGCCTAAGAATGGTATATATAGTTGTCTTAATGAGTACATGAAGATTTATGAGTACAAGTGGTCATGGTCATTCTTTGACTTTTGACCCAAAACTCATATTTTGACAATTTCAGACATGATAAGTAAAAGCCACCTTGCCAATTGTTCAGGTGAGCGATTCAGGGCCATCAGGCCCTCTTGTTTATCTTTGTTTTTTATATTTATGGAAATGTATCATCCAAGATGGCCACCA
The DNA here is from genome assembly GCA_963989385.1 of Ctena decussata. Classification (NCBI taxonomy): domain Eukaryota; kingdom Metazoa; phylum Mollusca; class Bivalvia; order Lucinida; family Lucinidae; genus Ctena; species Ctena decussata. The sequence goes on from OZ022504.1 coordinate 58,382,358, forward strand.
CTGTTGTTACTGAAAATAGCAAAAACATGAAAATGACTATTTCAGGGACCCCTGAATGGATTTTGACCAATTTTGTGTCAGAATGATCATTGCACAGAGCTATTTTGGTTTTTGGCAAATTGGCCACCCAAGATGGCTGATGGCTGCCATCCACCATTACTTAAAATAGCACAAACATGAAAATGGCAGTACCTTAAGAACCATTGGGCGGATTTTGACAAAATTTGTGTCAGAGTAATGCCAGAAACTATTTTGTTTTCTTTTTTTTCTAAATTCTTCTCAACATGATCTCTGCTACTGTGGAAATGCAATGCAGGTGCGACAGCATTCCGCGGAATTCTTGTTTATGGCTGATAACAGAAAATCCTTACCAACACTGCACAAGGCCTTCAGAAGAACTCTTTATCTTCGCATCGTTACGGGTGCCTTTTGAGAAAACACGGTTTGCTGTTTGTACCAAGTCATTTTTGCTGCCTTTGTGTCACTTCCGTGTTTGTTTTGGGGAACCATCGTGTCAACTAGTGCATGACGTCAGTGTTGTCGGAGCATTTTTTAAAATTGCCAGCTGGTGTTGCTCGGGTCGAAATTTGGGGCATGCATACAAAGGTACTTAAGGTACTCGAGTACACAGGCACTCGACAAAAATTTATTAAATTTCTTAATACTATCAAATGTCAATCTATTTTCTACCACTCTGTAAAATATGTGCGCATGCCTATTGCGCTTGCTCATGCTGTTCAGTCAATAACTGTTTGTACTTGAGTTACTCGGGTTGACAAATCGAAGATGCTCCAAGTTGAATTTGATGATGTCATATAATGGGTCTCCAAAACAACACGAAAGTGAAATAAACGTCATGGAAAAAGACTTGATACAAAAAAATGGCACGTTTTGAGTGAGAAGACCTGTACCGATACTAGGATTTAAAGTGTTTCTACACGCCTCATGCAAGGTTGGTATCTGTAGCCCAATACGGACCACAAAAAATGCATGTGAGCGCACCAGCAGGTCTCCCGAACCACTTTCGGCATTGAAGTCCTTCTTCTTATATTACATAGTAATGTATACTAAGCCCCAGAAGCTTTTGTATTGGTTCCATAGATGCAACGTCAATGTCCTGTGTTTGGTAGTTGAACACATTAATCCTATCCATGTGGAACGGTGATAAGAGGGGTTGGAATACTTTTTTGTCCCACCTGCTATTAGCTGAAGCCAGGCATAGGCATAAATTTTCTTCGAGTTTTTTTGGTTTAGATCTGTAAGTGCTATAGGCACCATTTTGTGGTAATGTATCATATTTATTCAGCCATAAAACAATGTTTTCCATCTCGAGAATGACCCCAAATGTCTAAATCAGTCTTATAAAATCCAGCTTCAAGATGGGTTATTTCTTTCTAAAACAATCTACGAAATCTAGTTCTGTCTTAAAGATGGATCTAGATTTTTTGATTGTTTTGGAAGGGGAAAACATATAACCAAATATGTACATGTACAGTAGGGCAGGTGAAACAGCTTTTCACTTAATTCTTGTTTGTATTTCTTCTTAAAAACACATATTTTGGCCCTAAATAAATATTGTATTTCTTCATTAGGACCATATTGCCGAGGCTATACTAATGAGGTCACAGCATATGGTTTGGATAAGAAATGAGCCGCGACACGTGAAAACCAACAATTTGGTTGTGCGCCCAGCGCAGACTCAGATCAGCCTGGGCATCCGCCCAGTCTGACCAGAGTCTTCGCTGTCCGCATGGAGGTAGCTTAGACCCTTAGCTATACTTTGAGCACTTAACGAAGGGTCTGATCAAACTGGGCGGATGCCCAGGCTGATCTGAGTCTGCGCTGGGCGCACAACCACATTGTTGGTTTTCTCGTGTAGCGGCTCATTTGAAAATGCAATGTTTCATTGAGTAACAATGGAGGTAGTTTGGAATGACCAGGCCAAGACTATGCAGATGTGCCAGCTTAGTTTGCAAATGCTGTAAGATGCATGTACCTTTTTGCATGATACAGCTTATTTGAGCTGCGACATGACAAAACGAACAAAGTGGCATATGCACTGTGCGAAGACTCCGGTCTGAGCAGAGTCTTTGCTGTGCACTTAAAGGCCAGCTATGGGTCTGAGCTAGCTCCATGCAGATAGTGAAGACTGATCAGATTGGGCGAATGCCAGGGCTGGTCTGAGTCTTTGCATGATGCACATGCCACTTCGTTGGTTTGGTCGTGTTGCAGCTCATTTATATTATATTGTTTGAATAGGTTTGGCAGATGTCAATAAATAAGATCACAATTACCAACTCTATCAAGATGAAACTCTCAGTTATATTGGGCGTCTCTCAGATGTTGTTTGGACTCTCACTCGGCCTTATAAACCACATGTAAGTATTACAGCAAAATTCATGCTACTGTATTCATTCATTCGGTTATATGATGCGAGTTTACCCTTCCAAAATAAGCGCATATACATCGAGGGCTTAGTGCAAGACTAGTCTAACTCCATATTTTGAAACTTTTCAGGAGAAGCAAAAAACTGATTATTACAGTACTTAAATAAAATATTAATATGAAATTTGACACATTTACATAAAATATGGGAAGAAATGCTAACATTATTCAATTCTATTAATTTATTTTTGTTAAATTAGGTTTTTGTGACTTAGACTACTTTTGCGCTGAAAAGTTTAGTGCAAGACTGGTCTAACTTGAGATAGACTTTTTTTTCAAATGCAAAATATAAGCGCATTATAAAACAAATTTTAACATTTTTTACAGTTTGAAGGCAAAAGCTCAAGAAGCATGAGCTGTGAAATAGCTATTTAACAACTTAAAACATTTAAAAAGGACAATTTATATAACTTTTTTTTTGTTAGTGCAAAACTAGTCTAATTTCAAATCCACTTTTTCTTAGCGCAATACTAGTCTATCTCAAGATAGACTAGTCTTGCACTAAGAAAAATGAGGAAAATATTTTGAAATGAAAAGATTACATGTTTTACTACCTAAAAACTGTTTATTAAAGTGTTAAGAAAACACTGTACCTAGACCTATAAACAGTTAATGACTATAAGAACTTGTATCTAAATTTATAAAACTGAAAACTTAGCCATTTATCTATAGTATGCTCTTTAGAAGCAAATGCGTTTCATTGTAGGTAGACTAGTCTTGGGCTAAAGATTTGGCTCATTTGGCTCCTAGACTATTTTTAAATTAGGAATAAAAGCGTTTTTTGCAAAAACATGAATTTTAATATTTTCAAAGAATGTGTATTTGACCATCAAGTTTTCAAAGCTGCAAAAAGTGAATTTGTGAAAAATAGTGAGTTAGACCAGTCTTGCACTGAGCCCTGGACATGCATGTAATTCAGTCCTGTGTAATACAGCTATTAGATTTGGGTTTCTCTTCTAAACCAGTTCATAAGATCTAGATCTGTGTTACAAGATGGATGTAGATCTTTGGGAATGTTCTAAAAGGGAAAAAAGCTCATCTTATATTAAACCAAAGGAATACAGTCATTAGGATTGTAGGGCTAAAATCATGAATTTTGTCTTCTTTTTTTTTCACTAAATATGAGCCGTGACACGACAAAACCAACAGTGTGGTTGTGCGCCCATCGCAGACTCAGATCAGCCTGGGCATCTGCCCAGTCTGATCAGAGTCTTCGCTGTCCGCATGGAGATAGCTTAGACCCTTAGCTACCCTTTAAGCGCTTAGCAAAGACTGATCAGACTGGGAGGATGTCCAGGCTGATCTGAGTGCGAAGGGCGTACAACCACATTGTTCGTTTTCACGTGTCGCGGCTCATATATGATTTGAGATCTTATTTGCTCTATAGATGGCCAGATGAAATCAGTTTTAAACAGATTGGCAATAAATGTTTTGTAAAAGAATGATAGTACTAATGAAATATGCAGGGCCACCTAGTACAATCGGTAGGGTGCCTGACTTGTAAGCCAGAGGTCCTGCCACTTACTTTCATTTCTCCTTTCGCTGACTCGAGAAGAGCAGTTGTCAGTTACTGGTGAAAGTGAGTGCACTTAGTACTGGTTAACTGCTCAGGAGGTCTAAGCCTGCCCAGGAATAGTGTGGTTAGGTTAACTGACCATCCAGACATGACAATAGCTGTTTACCATGGACGTTAAACAATATCACAACAACACAACTAATGAAATATAGTTGGCATATTAAGATATCATAGTCATAAAAGCGAAATCGACTATTAAATAGTTTAGGATGCTTTTAAGAGATTCCTACTTGAAAACAAATGTAGAAACTTTACATATGCGTTCCTTTTAATGGTGGCAATTAGTCTAAAAGAAACAATACTAGAGTTGTAAGAGATGAGTAGACAAAGGTTTAAGATTATTCTCTCTTCAGGTTTTTCCGGCGCCGTCTAAACATCTACTTCATGTTCATACCACAGTTGATATTTCTGTGCAGTATATTTGGCTATCTTATCTTGCTGATATTTGTCAAGTGGCTCAAATTTACGGAGGCAGATTCTCAAAGTGCACCAAATCTTCTCATTGGTGAGTTTTACAGAGCTTCAGATACAGGCAGAGCTTAAGATAAGGAGGAATTTCAGGGAAAATTCTGAGATAATTTTTCTTATTAATGAAAACATATGTTGTTACCCCTCATTAGAACCGTGTCTGTGAGACGGTTCTAATGAGGGGTAACAGCATATGCTTTTATTGAGAAATATGGAATATCCCTAGGTTTTCCCTGTTGCTCCTTATCTGGAGAACTTTACAGGGATGGAGGGATTAGATCTACTAGTGGTTTTCAGGGCATTTCAACAGTATTTATCATATCAAAGCCAAACAAAGGATGACAATTAAGGCTGTATTGAAAGCAATCCCATTTTGAAAAGAATCCCAGCTCAGGTTGGATTTAACCTGTACCATTTGATTAAGTTGGTCCTGGACTGTGTGCTCAGTGTAGTGATACATTTACTTCTCTTGGCCTGTCATATATAGGGTAAGCCTAACAAAAATGGAAATAATTAGAAGGCTACAGAATGATAAAAAAAAAAAAATTTCTACATAAAGATAGACAGAGAATAGCATTATATATATTTTGCGATAAAACTGTAATCTGGCAAATGATGCCATATTTCTAAATCTGTATGAGTATCTGCTTTGAGGTGAGCTTTTTCCCTTCTGAAGTAATCATAAAAATCTAAATCGATAAAGATTTTTGCTGCTATTTTGGAAGGAACACCCCATCTTAAACTGAAGAAATATAGTATTTATCCATCTTGAGGAATCAACACAACCTTCGTCAAAGCATTTGTCTTCCATCTTGTATATCTTGTATAACGTGCCTGCAGTTTACAGTCTCTAAGTCTTTACTTTTTTCAGGTCTTATAAACATGTTCCTGTTCTCCTATCCCACGGAGGGAAGTAAAAGTCTACAGCCATTTTATGATGGGCAGGTAAGTGGACGATATTGATTTTCATAAGTACTTTGATAGTTTATGCTCTTGATATATTTCTTCGGTTATGAGATGGGAGTTTTTAGCACGCTTTTGCAAATGCAAAGGAGAGCTTATGCTATACTCCCGGCGTCGTAGTGCTAGTAAGCATTAGCATTCTCGTTAGCTTTCTTGTTAGTGTTTTTGTTTGCGTTTGCATCAGCATAAGCGTCCTTGTCTGTGTCTGTGATCAGGTTAACCAATGTTAAAAATTGCTTTTAACACAAACTACAGCAGCTATGATCATCATACTTGGTACATACAGTAGAACTTCAATGGCTCGAACCCTGATGGCTCGTTCACCCTGCCTGGCTAGAACTCTTTTCTTGGTCCCTAGAGGTTACTTTACATGTAAACTAACCCTGGATGGCTAGAACTACCCTTGGCTGGAACTAACTTTCGTGGTCCGAAGCCTGTTCGAGCCAATGAAGTTCTACTGTATGTACATCCATATGACTGCAGCAGCAGTCACAAATGTATGTCCTTGACCTGTATTTCACGGTTTACTGACTTTGCTGTTTGATTCTGTTTTAAAGGCAAAATTTTTAGTTTTGAAGATACCATTTGGACAAGAGAGTTGATACTTGGATAAATAGCATATCCCTATATTTGCAGCAGCTGCAAAGCATCCATAGTGACTCCTGTGCTCTTGACCTTTATTCATGGTCCAGTGATTTTGCCTTGTCTTTTGAACATTGTTTGATGGATTAACAAGATACTTGACATAATGGAAGTCTGACATTGCAAATGACCTCATACCATTTATAGATCACTGTGACCTATATTTTATTGTTCAGTGACTGTGAGAATAAGGCACCCATGAGATGCGCTTTGTTGTCTTCTGACAATTCTTGCTTTCTTTTAAAACAATCCCAACAAATCTAGATCTGTCTTATAAGACAGATCTAGATATTTGGATTATTTTGGGAAAGAAAAACCCATTTTATAGCTGAATTACACAAGACTGCTGTAGTTTTGGAAGGGAAAACTCCTGTCCTATAACACACATGTGCACATCTCCATATTTGAGCCGCTACACGAGAAAACCAACAATGTGGTTGTGCGCCCAGCGCAGACTCAGGTCAGCATGGGCATCTGCCCAGTTTGATCAAAATCTTCGCTAAACGCGTAAAGGGTAGCTTAGAGTCTAAGCTACCCTTATGCGGACAGCGAAGACTCTGATCAGACTGGGCGGATGCCCAGGCTGATCTGAGTCTGCACCGGGCGCACAACCACATTGTTGGTTTTGTCGTGTCGCGGCTCATTTGTTTCCACCTATTGTACCAAGGGAAACAACTAACAACTATTGTGACACTGAGAAAGGTTGTTGTTGTTTTATTGCTTTTTATTATGCATATGCTGCAAAATTCACCTGATAACAGGGGTATGATAACATGATGTGATATCATGTCACTGCAGAATTGCGCTTGCGCTAATGTTATCAGGCGATGCCTATAGAAGCGATCTCAGAAGACGATTGGCTACATACTGACGTTGGCCGTGAAAACAACATTTGATTGGTCAAATGACGTCACCGACTTACGTCATAACGCATTTGTGACGTCAAAAAGTGCAAACAAGACTGCATTTACTTTTCGTTTGTTTGACGCTCTTTACAACTGAAAATATTGTAATGATGCATGATAAATAGAAAACCATGTAAGTGTCTTTTGATATCAAGTTTATCAGGCTTGACCAGAAGCAGCGTAGGAATGGCTCGGCAAGCCGAGCTAGTCCGACGCTGTTTCTGGTCTCTCCTGATAAACTTGATATCAAAAGACACTAACATGGTATTCTCTATACATCCTGGGTAAACAGCTATGGTCATGTGGGGACAGTCAGTTAACCTAACCATACTATTCCTGGGCAGACTTAGACCTCCTATCGGGTTGACCAGTACTAAATGCACATACTGTTGCCATTTATTGACAACTGCCCTTCTTGAATCAGCAGAATGGGTAGAATCAGTCTCCACAAAAGTAAGTGGCCGGACCGAGTATCAAACCTGGGACATCTGGCTCTTGAGTCACACGTGCTGCCGACTTGGTTGTGCGGCCCAGCACACTGAAAAGGGATGCAAGAAATATGATGGTAGAGACTCTTCCCTTGAAATCATACCAGTTCACCTTAAAACTAATGTGCTGACATTTCTCTTACAATTTCAGAAAGGGTTCCAGATTTTCCTGGTCATTCTGGCTGTTATGTGTGTACCGGTGATGTTATTTGCCAAACCATATTTCTTGAAGGAACAACATAAATCAGGCATGGTAGGTACTTTATACACGCCTGGTTAACAATGTGTATACAAGGGCTATTACCAAAGGAAAAAGTCATAGTTTCCAAACGACCTGGTCATTGTGGCTAAACAAATTTTGTTTAGCCACGATGACCAAGTAGTTTGGAACTATGACTAATTCTCATTTCTTTCATTTCTTAACAGCCTTTGAAACATAGTTAAGCAGTTGTGTCATAGACTGAGATAAGCTGTGACATGAGAAAATGGATGCATGACAAAAAGCCCTTTCCAACAGTATTTCAGGCATATCAGAATGATTGGAGAATGATTGTAAAAGGTTCTGTGGAATGAAGCATAGTTAAGACAGAATAGACCTTTCCAAGCCACACCCAGAATGCCACTCAAAAGAAACCTGATAGTGTGTAACTGTCCAGTGTAGCGACAACTTGGCATGTGACATAGTCCCACAAACAAAATCCCACACTTTTAATCTCCCACAATAAGTCTGTGATTTACCTTGCAGTTAATGAAGAGATTCATACCTGTTTAAAGTAGGCGTAGCTTTGGAGAGGTTTATCTCCTCTCCAGTGGGAGCCTTAGGGCATTTGAAAGTGGTGCAAAAGTAAAAGCTTGCATTTGTCTATCTGACTGCACAGTCTGATCAAAGTACTCCTGTTTACATAAAAGCTTGTCATAAAAAACCTTGGGGCAGTTTGTCCAAATAATGGTGTATCATTTGAATTATCGAAATACATTCGCACCTGCCATTACGAAATGTTGCACCTGTATGCTTTGTTGGACAAAAGTGGTTTTGTGAAACTTGGCTGGCTCAGCTCACATATGCGCTGCAACATGACAAAACCAACAAAGTTGCATGTGCGCATTTTTTAGTCTGATCATAGTCTTGGCTGTCGGCATGGATGTAGCTTAGACCCTTAGCTACAGCTGCCCTTTAAGTGCATAGTGAAGACTGATCAGACTGGGCTGATGCTTAGGCAGATCTGAATCTGTATGTGGTGCACATGCCATTTCGTTGGTTTTCACGTCTCATATCCTTGTAAATGGATACAAAGCCAAGTGGTATCACTTTGATATAAAAGAATTTGCCTCCCTTATTATAGGGGACAACTCTAAAAGCCGCCATAGGGGACAGCCACCAATTACTCACGTAACACAGAATAGAGTTTTATGATAGAGTATTCCACAAAATGTTCTCAATTTTGTGAGGCATTGCATGAATATTAGGGAACATAAAACTGTTATGACTATTTACTGATTTGCAAAAATAGACCTTACAATATCCAAAAAGAGAGTTAATCATGATTTTTACAGACTGTGGTGAAGTCTTGATGCATCTCAGCTGATTTTGGAGTAAATAGGCAGACACTTCACTGTTACAGTAGCTACTTCATTCGGTGTTTCTGTAGTACTTTTCAGTGCTTGAAAGTATAGAAAAAATATTGAAACACATCAGTGTGAACTGTAGTCAAATAGAAAAATAGGTGACATGCAAATATATGAATTAACCCATTCCATGCGGGATACTCCTTTAGGGGTATCTGGGCAAACTGTTTGGATCTAGATCAGGCCCCACAAATGTGGGGCCTGATCTGAGATCCAAACTGTTTGCTACCTAGACATCATTCCTACAAAAGTTAGTTAGACCAATATTGTCAAAATATTCTTTATTTTTGATGCAGACGACAATTTCAGCAGACGACAAAAAATACCCAGAATGCAATGGGTTATTTGTGGCTGGTCTGTAGTAAAGTACAGAAAGAGCTATTGCAATTACTCTTGTGTCAGTGCCCCACTTTGCATTAAGTTTTTTATGTGATGGGCAAGGCACTGTCAGGCAAGCTATCCTGTACCTGAACAGGTCTTGTTAAATATTGTACCACATATGCAATCTCCAGTTGATTTTGGAGAATTGTCACTGTTGTGTGCCTGTTGAATAAAATAAACATTATTTATCTTAATCATTGCTCAATCTATGCAGACAGAAAATCAGTATCACTTACTAAATGGTGATGCATCAAATGATGTAGATCTACCGGAAATTGTTCACCATGACGACGACGATCTACTCAACATTGCTGACGACGTAGAAGAAGAGGTGAAGAGTTAGGGAACTCATATCCAAATTTTACTCGAATAGACCCTCAGACTCATAATTGATTGTTTTTGTTTTCATCCATATATAATAACAGATTTTTGGTCTTTTTATAGATAAAACCTCTTGTCTGGAGCTCTTGCCAGTTCCACCTTATAAGTTGGATGTACACTTTCAGGGGAAGTAACTCTGCTGCCATTTTCATTTTTGCCTCCTTTCTTATGGAAGGGGAAGGATCAACTCTGAAAGGAAAAAAATTGCTGTCTGCCATTATGATTTTTGTCTCCTTTCTTTAGGGGCGTAGAGGAGAGAGTTAACTCTTAAAGGAAAGAATTTTCTCCCTTAGGAGTAAACAAAAATTGACCCAAAATATCATGTCTAAATAAATAATGAAGGATTAATTGTGAGTCTGGGTGGTCATGCACAGAGGCTTCCCTGAGAAACTGCAAAGCTTCGGCCTATCCTTGCATATAATCAAGAGATCTTTCATTTGTTGAACCATTTTAGAGACTGGAACTTGATACAAGAAATTCAGAAATCGATTTGTGGAACTGTGTATGCCTGTAATTTTCAATGTGCTTATGTTAACCCTGTTCTTTTTTTTTTTTTTTTTTTTTTCATTTTGAATATTAGAGATTCTGTTCTCTAAAATGGTTCAGCATGGAAAAGTTTGAAGCAGACTGGTTTTCAAAATTGAAAGACAAAATGACATCAAGCAAAAAACAAAAATAAAGATAAAAAAAATAACAAGAAAACCAACGTGTACAACCAACACCAACAACAAAACAGCAACAAACCTATTTGAATTTAGCATTGCTTGATCAGATTTTGCATGCGACCATCTGCACAGGTTGGTCTGATCCTGCACAGTATATGCATATGCGATAGAACATACTTTCAATGGTGGCTTTTGTATCAGACCTCTATTTATGTGTTCCACTTTAAAGGTTTTATAAGTAAAAAAAAAAAATAATGATAAATAAATTAAAAAAAAAGAAGAAAAAATATCTTGTTCAGTTTTGTCCAGGTCTGCTTCAAGCTTTTCCAGCGAAACTCTGCCTCTAGCACTAATTTCATGAGTGAGCTTGGTCAAGATGGAAAGGTGCTTACAGTTGATTGTGACATAATTATGAATAAGATATATATCTATCAGGCTGGCACAGAATTTGCCAGTTTGCAACAATATGTGTTTCATCTGTAAAGTTTTTCCTTTGAAAACGTATTCTGATCATAGGAAATCCACATGATTCAACTAGACAGAAAAAAGAATCAGTGGTTGTTTGTTTAACCTTGAACTTGCTGAAGGTCAAAGTTTAGGTGAAATTTTTGCAAACACTGCGTACAGTGAGACCCAGATCAGACTGCTCCTATTAGAAGCAGTCTGATCCGTTTTTACACTGTTCACTGTATTTTCTCCCTGCAAATCACAGCATTAAAGTACTGAATTGACTAGCCTAAGTTCAAAGAAAGAAGGCTGCCGAATTTAAATTTAATTGGTTACGACTCAAAGTTCAATTTCTGTGTCATAGCCTGATAAATTACATGGTTGAAATTGATTATTGGCAGGCACATCTTGAATTTTCCTGCTTTATTGGCTGTAAGCTCCTTTGACCTTGACCTTGCTTTAAAGCTTCTTGGTGATGAGTTTTAACCTGTCAGTTTGCTCGTCAACAGCTGTCGGTGAATAGTGGGGACTTGGTGAATCCGGACACAGAGATTCTCCATGGTGACGGAGAGATGGGCGGGGCCTCGGGTCTTGGTCAGGAGGTAGAACTTAGATGTTGTGTTCTCCCAGACCTAGGGAGGTCATGAGCTGGATCACTTGAAAACCAACAAGTGTGCTGTGTGAACAGTGAAGGCTCAGACTGCATGAACATACTAGTAGTCACATTGAGGTTTCCATTGTTCACAGACACCATAAAAATACTAAGTATTTGGACAGATAGGCCTGAGTAAAAAGTGCAAGCCCAGATCAGACTGGCTGTAACGGAGCAGTCTGATTAAGGTCTACACTGTTTGCAAGCATTAGAGCTTTCATTTCTTATGACTATAAACCATAAAAAAAATTAAATATTGGGACAGATAGGCCTGAGCAACCATTACAAACCCAGGTCAGACTGTGTCTAAAGGAGCAGTCTGACCAAGGTTCACAGGTTCACACTGTTTGCAATTACATCTGCATTTTTCGGATGCATTACTGCATTGTAAATTCAAATTGTGTCTTTTTGAGGACAGTGATGGTAATTATTTTTGGTGTCCCCAATGTTGAAAAATTTACAGGAGTATTTGGGCAAATAGGCCTGATCAGACATTGTAGATCTAGATCAGACTGTCCCAAGAACTGTCTCATCCTGTTTCTAGAAAAGCAGTCCAGAAAATACACTCTCATTAGAGTGTTCAGAGATGTAGCCGGTCTGGGCTGTCAAATTTTTACATGCTAATGAAATTTAATTTGGGACAGACAGTATAGACACAAAGTTGCCACTCTGGTCTGGGATCAGTTACTGTGAAACTTCTTAGAATGGGGACACCTAAACTTATTGCCAAATTAATTACCGTATATGTCCTTAAAATGGAACAGTTTGGTGTACAATACAGTATAGCAAATAGTGTAGACCCTGATCAGATTGTTTCTTAAGAGTCTGATCTGGATCTGCACTGTTTTCTGAAACATATCTGTCCCAATATTTAGAATATTTATGGAATCACATCACTGCATAGTGGAATTATAGGATTTGTTATAGTGTCCCAACATTTAGGGTAATCATGGTTTGCTTGTTGGTTTTCCTGCTCAAGACTCATTTAGTGGTGTATTTATGCCCCTATTTCAGTTTACTGAATGCTTTTACAATGGAATAAGAATTTTGTTCAGTATAGTCCCTGCATCAGTTACTGATAGTTGAAGTTTGAATGTAGAGTTTAACTTAGTTGCTTTTGCTTCTGCAAAAGATTCATATAAAACGATCTCATGGTAAAGTGGATGAAATTATATTCACGTTGACCGGGAAACAAAGGGGTGGGGGTGATGGGAGCAACAAGAGTCAAAGGATGTGAAAAAATATATTAAATTTTGTCAGTATGAACTACCATACCTTTTTTCGGTTATTAGACGTAAGCTTTTCCCTTCCAAAACAAGATTGATCTAGACTTTGGGGATCATTTTAAAAGAAAAATAAAACATTCAAAAGATGTATTTAAATATTTGGAGTCATTCTAGAGCAAAAAATACTAGTTTATGGCTGAATAAATACGGTTTTGCATAACAGTTTTTTTTTTCTTCAGAATTTCATTGCTGCTGCAAACCTGCTCACACATAGAAACTGTTGTAAAATAATGATAAGAATAACCATTAAGTGGGCTCAGTCTTGTTTGGTTATAAGACGGGAGTTTATCCTTTCAAAATTACCACAAGTATATAAAATAAGTCTTGTTAAAGTAAGCTATAAAATGGTGTTTTCTCTTTTAAAATAATCTCAAATATATCCATCTTTAATGTAGACTGAGATTTTGGATGTTATTTTGGAAGAGAAAAATGTCTGTCTTATAACCAAATAATACGGTAAGTTTACTCAGTCTTATTTTTATGAATATATACCGTAATGTGCTTAAGTATTGGGACACCTAAAGTAAATAATTTTTCATTTGTTCCAAATGAAAAATTAATTATTTTAGGTATCCCAAAATTTGGACACATTACAGTGCTTTGGGATTGTGAAAATAAACCTTGATGAAAGTTTCCTTTTATAGTGAAAATTAGGCCTTTGGGTGTGGCATGTGTAAAAGAAATGGTCATTCCTACCTTACCTGAGATTATTTTTTACTTGAATCTTTTAATTGTACCAGTATTATGGATGTATGAAAGTTCACGATTACATGTATGTACTGTGCAAGTTTCATCCGGGATATAATTTCTAAGTCATAATTCTTCAAAGAAATACAATGAAAAATCAAAATAAGCACTTTATATATGCACCGATTAAATTCAGAAGTCAAAATTATTTATTCTTGAGCTTTTATCATTTCCAGCTTGAAACATCTAACCATAACAGCTTGAAAAATAACTATTTTCTTTTCTTTCTTATGTAACCACACAACTTGAATATCATTAACTTTAGTTTCAGCATAACTTATACTGTATAATGAAACTAGCCTGTAAACAATATACATGTAATTGTAAAAATGTAAATTTCCCTGTCTGCCTGTGTACTTTCATGAATTTTAAGTTAAGGAATTGTATGCAGAGTTTGGTTTTATGGTACGTTGTATGGGTCTTTGCATTCATTGTATGCTTTATATTTTATGGTCTACAGCCAGGGCCTGTTTGTTCAGAACTAGCAATGGTTTGTGTTAACAAGACATTAAGTTTTTTCTATGCACTGTATGCAGAAACTCTGTCATATTTTACTGAAAAAAATTAGAGAAGTATTTTACTGCGGAAGCATTTCACATTTTTTTTTCTGCAAAAAAATTGTATCTAAGATGATTTTATGTGCATTAGAAACATAAGAAATCTTGAACAAACTAGCTTATGAAGCTAATGATGTTTTGAAAATGTCGGCGGTGTTGGCTATTTCTCTTAAATATTGTCATAGACATTTAAGCTTTATCTGACTGAAGTTATACTCATGCATGAAACAAATTATAATAATTGCTTATGTTTAAATGTTGTTTCCTTTGTTCTCTTCTTTAAACCAACGAAATACTTAGGTTTATTAGGCCTAATAGAGAATGTCATAGGTGCATGATTTGCGATTTTACATCCTTTTCAACAGTATTTCAGTCATATCAGGATGATGGGAGGGTGATAACTAAAGGCTGTGTGCAGTGGAACCCTGGGGCCATATTCATAAAACGACTTAAGTCGTTGCTATGCTGTTGCTAAGGCTAAATTTCTTTGAAGGAGATTCCCTACAACTATGAAATTTGCTCTGGAGGAACAGTCTTACAAAGACTGTTCCTCCAGACCAAAATTCATAGTTGTAGGGAACCTCCTTTATAGATATATAGCCTTAGCAACAGCATAGCAAGACTTAAGTGGCGGTATGAATACGGGCCCAGTTCACTTTTGAAAATATTTCTGTCTCCATCTGGAATCAAACCCGGGGCCACTAGATCAGCAGGCCAGCTGCTGAGCTAATACGGCTCCTAATGTCATAGACAGTAGAGATCTTTATCAGAGTGTTTCTTAGGGACAGTCTAATCTGGAAATGCACTACAGTCAATCTCGAAGTCGAGCTTCAGCCCAAACTACTGATATCTCAAAGTAAAGTTTCTGGTACTAGAAAATTTACTTGGAGATATTAGTAGTTTGAGATAACAGGAGTTGAAATGTAAATAATAACAGGAAATACATTCTTTAATATAAGAAGATACTTTGAGATATCAGTGTTCGAGATATCGGGATTTGACTGTATTTCCTTGGCCATTTTTGTCAGCATATCTAAGGTTAACATCTTTAGTTTGAAGATGTTGAGGTGAATGGGTACTCTTTCAGGGGAAATAACCCTGCCATTTTCATATTTAACTCCTTTCCTTAAGGGGGTCAACTGTTAAAGGAGAGAATTTGCTCCCCTGGGAGCAAATTCTGTCCTTTTACAGTAGACCCCATTTTGGAAGGACTTTGCAGTCCATGGCAGCAAACAGAGAGTCACAATAGTTGTTTCCCTTGGTAAAAATGGCAGAAAACATGGAGGTATACCCATTTACCTTAAGAGAACACTACCCAGGTTTGGATGATTATTCACGAGTATTTCATGTCTTTGCTGCAAACCTGTGCAATGTCTGGGCACGCTGCCTTGCTACTTCTTTGTATTAATACTGATTCTTTTCATATCTGTTTCAGCCGTTTAATATTGGCGAAGTTTTAATTGATTCGGCCATTCATACTATAGAATACTGCCTGGGCTGCATTTCTCACACAGCATCCTACCTTCGACTGTGGGCCCTGAGCCTTGCACATGCCCGTAAGTATATTTAGTTGGCATCATGGGTAAAGGTACATTATAATGCATGGGAAAAATAGATTTAGATTAGTCTGCACATTTGCACAGCCTGATCATGGTCTTCCATTTTTGCATGAACAGTATGTGAATCATGGGGGCCCAAAAAGTAAATAGTAAAGACAACAAACAGGTTTGGATGAATGACCTGATTTTACATCCTTTTCGTCATATCAGGACAATATAAGGGTGATATTGAAAGGCTATATGCAGTGGAACTGAACCCTGTTTACAGTTGAAATGATTTCTGCCTCCAGCAGAAGTTGAACCAGGACCACTAGATGAGCAGGCCAGAGCGTAACCCGCTGAGCTACTGGGGCTTCTAAGACCACGAACTGTGTGTGTGTAGCTCTGTAGACAGATTTAAGGATATATTATGTACACAGGGCTTAAGGTCTATTTTCATTTGATATTAATCAATTATTGTAAAAATTACTAATTTATTACCCTGCAGCTTGTAGCACAGTGACTATAAAATGTTATTTACCACTCTTTCAGTATAATGAAATAACTTTTCCACTATTTTATATGCACCTTCAGGGAGCATCCATAGGTTTCATTGATTCTCTTGTTCTACACATGGTCGAACAGAAAATCAATAGATGTAAGCTTTTTATGGGTGCATCTCTATGTTATTTCACCGTTTGTACAAAGGTAAAGGACTTTTGTGACTTCCTGTTTGCTTCCTTGGATGACAAAGCCCTTCCAAAATAGGGTCTCTATTCCTGTGGAAGCAAATTCTTTTCCATTTAGACGACCCCCATTTATGAGAAAGGAGGCAAGAACCCAAATGGCATAGTGGCTTTTCACTGAAACTGCACTTATTTGCCTCTAGCTGTCCCACTATTTAGGGTAGTTACTGTATTTGTTCAGTTATAAGACTGAAGTTTATCCTTCCAAAGTAACTGCAAATGAGCCACGACACCACAAAACCAACAATGTGGTTTTGCGCCCAGCGCAGACTCAGATCAGCCTGGGCATCCACCCAGTTTGATCAGACTCTTCGTTCAGTGCTCAAAGGGTAGCTAAGGGTCAAAGCTACCTCCATGCGGACAGCGAAGGCTCTGATTAGACTGGGCGGATGCCCAGGCTGATCTGAGTCTGCGCTGGGCGCACAACCACATTGTTGGTTTTGTCTCATTGCGGCTCAAATATATAAATAAGTCTTGTGTAATTTAGTTATAAAACGGGGTTTAATCTCCCAGAACAATCCCAAAGATTAGATCCATCTTGCAAGACAGATCTAGATCTTTGAGATTATGTTGGAAGGGTTATAAAAATGATACTGTTCTTAGAAGTCTAACTCAAATGATTTTGTCTGAAAACAATTTTATAACTGAATAAACATAATATTGTTCTTAATTGTCTAACTCAAATGATTTTATCTTGCAGAGCTGTCAGAAGTATTATGGGGTATGGTAATGAGAATCGGACTATCCATCAATGGTGTATTTGGAACATTTATGATCTTCGGCACATTCGCATTTTGGGCATGTGCAACTGTTATTATTCTAGTCTTGATGGAAGGGTTGTCGGCATTTCTGCATGCTCTACGTTTGCATTGGTAAGTCATGGACAAGACGTGTGGCTCCAGTTTACCCTTAAAGCACCAAATAAGCAGATTAATTCACCCTAGCTATATCATATTAAAAAATCAAAGAGGGCAGGGCAAACAGGGTAGACCTAGATGAGGCCACTCATTATGAGCTGTCTCATCTGGATCAAAGCTGCTTGCAAATTGAACTATTTTTGTTTCTAACCCGTTTAAAAGGCTAAGGGTAGGGTTTTGATTTGTAAGTTTTGGTTGTTCTTTTGCCCTGAAGCCCTCATTGGAAAGCCAAAACAATTTTCCAGAATCGTTATGAAAACCCCTTTTTAAGCAGAGTTTTGGTTCTATATAAAATGTATAAAAAGTTATTAGTCTCTGGAAATTATGTCTCTTGCAATTTCCACAGAAGTGTTTCATATTGGGCATAATATCTATCAAAGTTTCTGTGCCTGAAGGTAAACACAGTACCTGATTGAAGAGCAAGTCATATGTGTGAAATATGAGCCGCGACACGAGAAAACCAACAAAGTGGTTGTGCGCCCTGTGCAGACTCCGATCAACTTTGGCAACCGCCCAGTCCGATCAGACTATTCGCAATAGGCTTAAAGGGTAGTCTAGGGTCTGAGCTACCTCCATGTGAACAGCGAAGACTCTGATCAGACTGGGCGGATGCCCAGGCTGATCTGAGTCTGCGCTGGACGCACAACCACATTGTTGGTTTTCTCGTGTTGCGGTATACTCTGTTTATATCTGTTAATATATTATCTATATTCTATTTCTTTTCTTGCAGGGTGGAGTTTCAGTCAAAGTTCTACAAAGGTGAAGGTCAGATCTTCATGCCGTTCTCCTTCGACAACTTGGTAGAATATACCATAGAGGAAACAACTCGTAGACCATAACTTACTTTCTCTGGAGGACTATCTCATTGATTTTAGAAGATTTGAATTTCTTACCATAACAGAGCTCCAGATAAGAGGGGCTATTGAGGATGATTCAGGCTGATCTGAGTCTTTGCATGGGGCACATTCCACTTTGTTGGTTTTGTCGTGTCACAGCCCAAATACTTTGATCATAGTTTATTCTGATCATTGCTAAGAACTTTGATCATAGTTTACCGAGTTCACAGCCAAAGAGTTTGATCATAGCTTACTTTAATTACAGCCAAATACTTTGATCATAGTTTATTTTGATCACAGCTAACTATTTTGATCACAGTTAACTTAAAACTCAGTCAGATAGTTTGATCATAGTTTACTTGTATCAGTGCTAATTACTTTTATTAATGTTTCCATCCATATTAAAGAATGCATGAACAACCTGTACGACTAAAGGATGATCTGAGCATTTTCTGTATAGATGTGATTGTACTTTTGTTTTAGATGCTTCACATGGAATAGAAGCATCAATAAGTCAATAATTACCTGAGATTATTAGAATGAGGGATAGTAGCAGTTTTTCTATAACTTCCCTTGCCAGATAAAGTCAGAGGTAGAACAAATCCTCAGGCGGTCCATCTAATTGAATTACTCGGCCTTTATCCCGGAATACTTATTGAGAAGTGTTGATTTATTTGGCCATTTATATCACTATTGTGTTAATTAAACAAATTATTGATAATTAATTTCAACACAGTGGTGTTATTTCTAGAGGCTACAAAATATTTCTTTAGATCTGATTACACTAAGTAGGGATATCATTGCTAAAAAATATAGCATGTACTACAAAGAAAACAGCGATAATGACAGAGGAAACCAATTAGTAGGACCCAGTACTTAATAGAGAGTACACAAGGGCAATAACTGACTGCTATTTCCCATTAGTTTTAAGTATTTAGCTGTTAATTACTTAAATGAGATTTGAAGAAACAAGTATTTTATCTGTTAAGTTATTTTAAGTCTATCATTGGTTGTGAATCTGAATATGATGTTTAGACAGAGCTCCGTATAAAAGGGATGGGAGGTGGTTTCTGGTAAGGGAGTAATCAAAGAATATAAGGGAGGTAGTCCAGAAATGTCATGGAAGGGTATTCAGCAATATAAGGGAAGTAATCCAGTAATGCAAGGGAGGTAATAAGATTAGTTATGTAAGTGGAATTATTCAGTTATATAAGGGAAGCAGTTCAGTAGTGTAAGGGAAAGATGTCAGTAATATAAGGGAGCTAAATCCAGTAGTTTAAGAGAAGCAGTTCAGTAGTATAAGGGAGTTAATCCAGCTTCTAATGAGACCCCCACTCCATATGACAAGGATGAATAAGAAATGTATGAAAAAATAATTGAAGCCCCAAAAATTTGGCTTATCTTGAGCTCTGACCTTTGACATTGATATTGTTCTGTGATATATAGTCATTTTTGTGCTTGTTTACTGTTGATTACTGCATTTCTTTTGGTTATAAGATGGGTTTTTCCCTTCCAAAACAATCCCACAAATCTAAATCCATCTTATAAGATGGATCTAGATTTTTGGGATTGTTTTAGAAGGGGTACACCTGTCTCATAGCTGAATTTAGATATTATGGAACAGTCTAGAGGTATAAAAACTATGTTTTAAATCTGAAAAAAAAGCTGTAATTTATTAGCTTTATATATAGCGCAGAAGCCAATTCAAAATATCAAGCTAGAAAAACAATTTTGTTCCACCCCCTCCACAGAAAAGGTTTGATGGCCTTATGTTGAAGATAAAACAGTGGGCCAACTTTTAGGCCTGGGTGCCAAGTCCGGAACAGGATTCTTCATACTGAAATTCAAGATGGCGGGCAACATGGCCGCCGATAAGTGAATTTTTCTGGTTTTTCATATTAAATGTGTAAATTTCACTAAAATGCAAATTTATTCATCAGATCTTAGCCAGTAGCAATAAGAAAGCATGCTAAGACAACAGAACATCAATATCAATAGATTTCTCGTGATTAAACCCAAAATTAATGTCAAATTTGACGAATTTTGTCGGGTATTTTGGATTTTATGGCTAAACTGTGGATTGGTACGGTATTTCTGCTATAAGTCATAGCATTTTGTGTATTCCAAGCTTAGTTTAACTACTGTAGACATCAGTAAGTTGTAACAGCTGTCAGTGAAACAATCTGATATTGTTAGATGATTTTACAGCGCTATGAAGTTAAGACAAATGAGATACATACAATACGTGTATGCCTCTATACATGCACTATACACTGCTTTACTTTATGGTTGGAATTTTTATCATTTCTGTGTCTTTTTTGATGGAAAGTGTATAAAATACAAAATATAAATATCACCTTTAGCTATTTCCTGCAAAATCTTTTGATTTCAGTTGATAAGAATGTATTCAAAATCATTGTTGGAATGACTTCCCATACGTGGAACTCTTCAGTCAGGGAGCATTCCAAAGTCCAATGTCAACAATGCAGCAAGAAGAAATAAAATCTTGTTTTTGATTGTAAAATATGATGAAAATAGCAGTTTTGAACCCTGGTAGGTAGTAGTTTCAAGTTATTAATGCATTTAACACTAAGTTTTGTGTTATGCAGACCTTTGTAGCCTTTATTTTGGAATCTGAAATGATTTTACTATCTATGGTACATAGTGAAACAAAGGCGCTGATCAGCTAGGAGGTTACCCTGCAGCTCATCTGCGCCTTTGTTTTCCATGTGCAAAAAGCATGTTTTTCTCATGACACAGCTCAAATGTTGCATGTATGTAATATTTACATGTTCAAGATTTATGATGGTTTACTGGATATTAGTCAAGCACATTAGTTGATAGGCAGGTGGTTTAAGAGTGAAATTTTGGATTTGTGGGCACTTTCGCGGCATGACGGGCAACCGGGCTCATTGAAGTCAGTAAACCTATCTTAAACTATATTGCCTGGTTGCCAGCTCAACAGACGTCATATAAGGTCAAAATTGGGTCAAAGGTCATTTGGTGCATTTCTATATACCAGTTTGTGAGTGAATTATTGAATTAATAGAGACTTTCGAGAAATGAGAGGCAACTATGGCAAAGGAAGTAAGTAAACATACCATAAAATTTTTTGCCATGTTGCCGACAACATATTTAATCATAACTGGGTCAAAGGTCAGTAAGTACACTGAATTCTGTCAATATTTATATAAAAAAACAACTGCCATGACCTATCTTTAAAGGTATTTTGTTAAATTGTGCAGGTACCATAGTCGATTCACAGGTTTTGCAGCGGCATAGGCAGGTACCGTGATATATGCTGGTGTCTTTCAATAGCCTGACCTGACATCATAATGTTAACAGTTGTGTCTGAGAGATTAAGATGATACCCCTTTATCTATAGACGTCTTTGTAAAGCCTTATTTGAAGTGTTACCTACGTTACGAAGTATGTATTACCACACATGGATATTAGCATTATAGGGTGTGCATTTATGGCTGCCACTACAGTGGTATTTTAGCATACTGGCAGAGGACATTTGGTGGCCAGAACTGGCATGCTAATCACACAAGATGACTAATAGAAGCCTGAGGTGTTAAAACACAGATGTCTTGTAATGTGCTTAGCCAGAATAGCAGTAGCAAACGTGATCTGTACTCTCGCACTACAGTTGCCTTTGCTGTTTTCACTAAATGCTTTGACTGTTATCACAACCTATTCAGATGAGTTACCTCAGCTGGTGTAACAGTAGGCCATTTGATGTCTGAAGCTTGCACTACAGTAAAGGTCTTGTTGTTGCGAGAGCTTGAACAACAGTTTCAGAAATGCTATGTAGTAGACTGTGTCGATGATTAAGTCCCCTTAGTGATTTGTAGTGTGGCCATAATATTTTCACCCCTTCTCTTCCATACATAAAGTCTATATATATTTACGCCTTGAATTATAACTGGTTTCATTCATTTATGATATCATAACCGTTGACAAATGTAGTATTGTAATAGCTGGAGTAATAGTGTATAAATCTTGCCATTGGGGATGGCTGGCAATATTTTTACAGTTTTCACCCCTCCCTCCCCCATCTCCTAGATTCATCTGATTCCGTTTGTATTTATATAATAAGCAGCATATTGTTAAATATTTTACATGTACTGTAGGCATATTTATATGCAGACACAGTTTCAAGTCAGTGTTATGCCCTTTTTAAAAGTTTAATAGATTTCAGGTACGAAATTTAAACACTTCCTATAACGTAAACTTCACAGGCTAACGAAGTCAGTTTTAGTCCACTAAATGGCTATGCAAAACAAAACATATGATGACTTAGTTGTGAGGAGCAAATGTAAGAGCTTCGAATGCATTAATCAGAATAATATGAAACTTCAAGAAATAATGACACACAAGGTTTGAATACAGCAAACTACGTTTGATTTGATGTTTTCCTGAGAAATTCTGTAAAGGGTAAAACACGCTTCATGCAACCTGGAGCAGCTGAGTCATTATTTCAGATAGCCTCTATAAGCTCTGTAGCCACTGAATAAAACTTACTGAAAAAACAATACTCTGATGAAGTTATGGGAGCCATCTTAGCAGTCTCTAAAAAGCCGCTTAATGACAGGGTACTTATAAATGAAATCATTTGTTTTTTATAATAGGTAGTTTTCTCATACTTTTTCCATGCAAGTTATATGTTCATCAGTCCCATGAGGAATGTCTAGAAGAGGCGATTCAGACAAGGGCCAATATAATGTCATATGGGCAATGGCAATATTTAGATTCGAATTAATTTATTGGTTTCCCATAGACCTGTCTATCTTCACGTAAATTACATGCGATGCTGTAAGACTTATACAAAAACGTATATGTTACAGTAGTTGCACAAGTTTGCTTGTCTATCAGCAATGTCTCTTAGAATCAAAAGCATGAGGCGATGAGTTTCAAAATGTTGGTCGACTAGTTTCGATATTCTGGATTGTACATATAAAATACTCCTGTACATCTGAAAACTTATTCTCGACATCATGCTTATGTGTATTTTATGTCTAAAAGTAGTTTTCAAATGAATTATTGTCAACTATATAAACCAGAAAACATCTATAAGCACGGAACATAAATGATACTATGCATTTCTATTTAATTGAATCGCTAAATAGTAATTTAAATGACTAATTTACCAATTTGGTAACGTAAACTACATGAGATTGATTTATCTACAATGAATTTTATCAGCTTCACAGCTCACACTTTTAAAGTTTTTGCATCTTTATGTGTAAACACCGTTACAAATAATTTTATGGCTATTTTTCTGCATTAAATTGCAGATGGCAACTGTAAACAATTTATGTATTGTAAACAACACATGCTAACGAAGCCAACTGTTTGTAATGTAAATGTTGAGCTAGAAATATATGATAGCTTGCTTATAACTATATAATTGTCTAAATTGGAACATGTTGTTCATATATTTATTCTGTGCAGTCCTCGATTTATAAAATATTAAAGTTAGCTCTATGAATGCATGTACATTCAGAAAAACAGGTGTACGGACAGACACATACACAGTTTGATTGAACAGAAACTATTCAAGTATGCTTTACTATTGCTGAATAAGGTTTTCAGTATGTTCAGCATTTAACTGCAGTGATACTTATACCTCAAATGTACAATAATCATTTTCTAAGCAGTTTTTCGTGATTTTGAACTTAATGACCTTTGACCTTGCTTATTTAGTACACAATAGGCAGTCAGGCTTGGCAACCGGCAAAAAATAAACCAGGACATATCGGTAAGTATTTTAGCATGGTTGCCCATCATGCCGCAAAAGTGCCCACAAACTCATTTTCCATAGCACTTTTCTCGAATCCGCCACCTGACTATGAGGTTTAAGCCAGTTTTTTCACCTAGCACTAATACATGAAATACGATATTTGCAGATTTTAATATAAAATGGCTTCTCCTTGGGTTATCATAAAATCTTTGACCATATTTACATATTATTATTGGCAATAATATGTTTGCATGATTATAATTAAAACTCTGTACATTACCTTTAATTTGATATATAGAATGACATATCTAGGTTCAACCATAACACCTCAAAGTTGCGAAACCTAACCTTACCCCCTTATTTTTCGACAATGTTGAGTAGTACCCTAGGGTTACAAAAGTGGACAGTTTTTTTTCTGTTACCTTAATAAAAGCTGGCACCCATGCTGAAAAGTTTCCATATATACTGTACATCACTTTGATAAAAGTGTGTCAAACCTTTTTAGTAGTAGAAGTGGTGGAACATATTTTTTTTGTCCTTATGGCCTTCAAAACTGTAGTAAAATATGCCATTTTTAGCAACAATTTTGGATTTTATTACCAGAAATCAATTGATTTTGATGTTCTAAAGTCTTACTATACTTTTCCAATTGCTTTTTAATAAGATATGATGAAAACATTGCATTTAAGTGAAGTCTAATACCTTTTACATGAAATATCTGAAAACTTCACTTTTTGGCGGCCATCTTGGACGCCATCTTGAATTTAGGTATGAAGAATCCTGATTCGAACTTGGCACCCAGGCTAAAAACTTTTGCCATTGATCCATCCTTAACATAAAACCATCAAACCTTTTCTGTGGAGGGGGTGGAACGAAAAATTTTTTTTGCCCTATGGGCTTCTGCACTAATATGAGCAGTGTCACACATAAAATATTGCTTAACCCTATTGTTAATGTGTCTAAGTATGGCAAAGGCTCAAATCAGCAGGGTTCGAGGTTATGAAATTTGAGAATAATCTCAAACTCAAAATAAAGCACAATGATTGGCTGCTTCCGTGCATGTGCTTAGAAGCAGCCAATCAGTGTGCTTTATTTTGAGTTTGAGAATGTACTCAAGTTTTATAACCTCTGGGCCAGTCTGTAATTCTGAGAAGGCAAGTGAGGGCAGACAGCAATGATTTAGATGAGACAGTTTGCTGGCTACCCTAATGTGCTTAAATATTGGGATACCTTTGTTACGGGCCAACTCTCCTACTTTCCATTATCTACAATAGTAGATTTGCGCATAGCTTCGTATATATTCAATCTCTGACAACTGCATTAGGGAGTTAAGTCTTTGGCTCAGTGGTTAGAGCATTGGACTATCACCCGGGAGTTCCGGGTTCGAATCCCAGCAAATGTCGGGAATTTTTTCAGCTATGCTTTGGTCCGTTTGTTGCGGCATCGTAAGATGGGGGCTCGTCCGGGATAGGACATTCTAAGCCGAAATAAATGATGACTTCCTTGAAGTGGGGGAGTGTTACGGGCCAACTTCCATTATCTACAATAGTAGATTTGCACATAGCTTCGTATATATTCAATCTCTGACAACTGCGTTAGGGAGTTAAGTCTTTGGCTCAGTGGTTAGAGCATTGGACTATCACCCGGGAGTTCTGGGTTCAAATCCCAGCAAATGTCGGGAATTTTTTCACGTATGCTTTGGTCCGTTTGTTGCGGCAGTAATGTCGTAAGACGTTAAAATCATTGATTTTCCATTTGAGAGAAATGGAAGATTCAACACAGAATTAAATGACTTGAGGATAATTATTTGTTAGAGAAAATCTGAAGTTTCTGTTCAAAGAATTTCAGTTTGTATTGTCATTGAAAATTAGGCGAAGCATGGCATACACTGTATAGATCTGTCACTATAGCAGCTAAGAGTTCTTATTGATGTCAGAGTGAAGTCATTGAGACATCATTCTGCCAAGGTACTAAGCACAATTGTTGGTAATTCCATAATAATTGCTATGGTAACAGATCTGTGGCATCATCTCAATTTGAGAGGAGCATGGTATACAGTATACAGTGTATGCCATGCTCATCTAAAATTATAAGTGAGATGCTACCTGAAATTCATACAATGGAAATTTATCATTTTCTCAAACTTATTACTCATTCTCAGATAATTTAATTCTCTGTTATTAATGGTTTCAGCTGTCCTGATAGTCAAGCACAATAGGACAGTCTGAGCTTAGTTGCTAGCATATGTCATCAGCACTGTTTTTGTGTGTCCAAGCTCATATTATGTATGTGTATGTGTGGTGGGGGGGGATGCATGAGTGTTATCCAGATAAAGTGGGTATGAATAATTATTAGACTTCATCTCAGTGAGCTAAAATGTATAAGTAGAGCTATAACGATCTTGATTTGTCCTTGGTCACTCAATCCGCCATACATGTTTTCTTTAAATGATGGATTTTGACCAGACTTGGTACTAAGCATCTTTGCATCAATGTCTCTGGAGTTTGCAAAGAAATTTCCTCTCGGAACCACAAGTTCACTTGATGGATTTTTACCAAATTGTTATGAAGCATTCTGGCACCATTGTCTCAAGATCTTGGTATAAATTCTGATGCAAGTCACAAGTAAGTCAGAATTGCTAGCATCATGAAAGTTTGTGAACAACTTCTTTTCATAAAGGCTGGATGGAGTTTGATCAAGGCGGTATGAAGCTTAAATGCATTTAGTAGGTTTGAACATTTTTGAAATTTTTAAACAACTTATTCTCATGAACATTTGGATGGATTTTGACCTGAGTTGGTATGAAGCTTCATGTCAAAATATGCAAAATCCATCCAGCTGTTCATGAGTGTATTTTAAGTTTACAAAAAAACATATGCTGGATGCACAGGCAGGCCCTAAACACATGTGTCAGCATGTATTTGATTTCTATCAAACTTGGTGTGGCATGAATTTTTTGAGCGAACTCACGTATGTCATAGTGACAATGACCTACTCTCTTTTGCTGAACTAGAATTGCCGCTGTGTGCTTAATGAGAGATTCAGGTCCATTTGGACTCATTTTTTTCTCCACAAAAATGTATCACCAGGGTGGTTTAATGAGGGACCATAGCATATTTGAGCCGTAACACGACAAAATCAACAATGTGGTTGTGCGTCCAGCGCAGACTCAGATCAGCCTGGGCATCTGCCCAGTCTTAACAGAGTCTTCGCTGTCCGCATGGAGGTAGCTTAGACCCTTAACTACCCTTTGAGCACTTGACAAAGAGTCTGGTCAAACTGGGCGGATGACCAGGCTGCTCTGAGTCTGCACTGGGTGCACAGAGTCTGCACTGGGCGCACAACCACACTGTTGGTTTTGTCATGTCCCAGCTCATTTTTATAGCTAGCATTCTTTGCTTATGAGACTGGTTTTCTCTTCTAAAACAATCTAAAAAGTCTAGATCTGTCTTTTTAAGACAGATCTAGATTTTTGGGATTGTTTTAGAAAGGGAAAAAACATTTGATAGCAGAATTTCATAATTCTGATATAGATATTTGGGGTCATTCTAGAGATGGGAAAAACTTTTATTTAAGGAATGAATTTCATTTTTCTGAGGTTTATCGAAGTGTAAATTACATTGGGTCACGTGCAAAGTGAATGAACTCCGAAGGTTCATGTTTACTTTGCTAGTGACCCAATGTAGTTTACACTTCAATAAACATCAGAAAAATTAAGTTTATTGCTTATATTCACATTCGTTTCAATCAAAACCTTGATGAAAACTCTTATATAAGCGCTAAAATTGAAGCTTTAAAACATGATGTACACGCAATTTTTTCTGCTAACAGCGGAACAGCGTGAATGACACCATGGCGTCGCCGATGTCCAATCAGATTGTAGATGGCATTGTTTATTTTGACGTCACATGGCTCAATGTAATTATTGGAATGTAAACTACATTAGGTGCCAATGGTTTACTATAGGGCATTTTAGTAAATACACCAAGAATGTAAATATAGCCAAATAAATAAGGTAGTTACCTTGGCTTATCATTTAAAGCCCACCATTATATGAAGCTGTGTAATAATCACTTTAACTATTTATGCTATTTATTTGTCTTGTGTGTTCTAATGTGACTTATGAGAGAGTGTGATACTGATAGAAGGCATTTTAAAGAATTTCAGGTATGCTACCCTTAAAATGCCAAATTGTTGGTTTAAACAATATTTTATTCATAGAAATTACATATATGTAGTACAAAAATAAATAATGGTACAGGATTTGACAGTTAGCAGTGCTTATATAAAAGCCATCTCCTGGGTACAAAAATAAATAATGGTACAGGATTAAAATTGTTGAATTGGCAAACAGAGTAGATCCAGATGAGGTGGCTCATAATGTTGCCCTCTAGTGTTTGATTCCCAATATGATATCGCTTGTACGAAACATTTTTTGAAATTCTGCAGACGTAAAATTGGTCGTCTGCTTTTTGGTGCATTAAGGGTTAAACAGAAATAGGATGTGAAGTTATGCATTTTATTTCTCCATGGAAATATAGGTTCTGAGGTTTTTGCCAGGTTTGCATTATTGGAACCTTTGCTGTTCCCAGCCCAATATGTTTTGTGAAGAATAGGGAAATGTCAATGTACCCCAAACAGGACCAGAGGAAGGAAAGTTCGTACAAGTGATGTTGGTCACATGATCAAGATGGTACCCCATACACTTTGTATTGTTGGTTTTAGTTCCTCTGAGCTTACTTGCTCCTGGGGGAGCAAATTCTTTTAAGAGTTGGCCCCTATGGAGGAGGGATTCAGAACTGAAAATGGCAGAGTTGCTTCCCCTGAATGTTTACTCATCCACTTCGAAGTTACTAGATACACATTAATCCAGAACTCAGCCTGCTAGTTGCTATGGTAATGAAGCCCAGATAACAACTATATACAAAATATATTTAGCAATTTTTTATGTGTTGCAATTTTTCTCATCACTCAAGTGCAGCAATGAGCAAGATTAAATTGTAAGAAAGGAAACCGTATTCAAGGCTTAAGATACAATGAAAATTCAGGAGCCATCTTTTTCTTAAACCTTTTAATTTATTGTTAATAGTGTATGAATATATTTATTGTGTGGTTGTTGAAATGTTTTCATGTTATATTGTAGTATGAAAGATTCCTGTTGTTTTGAGGTAATGCTGTTTTAATGCTGCATTAAACGTTGTTTTAAGCAATTGAAGTAGTGTTATATTTTATCCCAGAAGTCAGTACTCCCAAATATTCTTGCTGTTTAGTGAAGTCCCTGGTTTAACTGCAGCACCCACGGGTGGTCATGATTGAAAATGCATTTAGGTCTGAAGGTGCTTCAACTTGATGAAAGTAATGTCCTGTCAATTAGTTTTTCTTTTTCTCATATTTGCAGGTTGAACAGATAAAAAATAAAGAAGAAAAAAAAAAGAAATAGCCTGTGTCCAAATTTTTGACAAAATTATGTTAAAAATAAAATAAATAAATAAAATAAACAAGAGGGCCATGAGGCCCTGAATCGCTCACCTGAGTATGGTGGCCATGTAGGTCATGTGACCTAGACCTCTTCAATAGATTTTCATTCACTCAGCCCCTGGAGGCTGTGTATAAAATTTGGTTACAATTAGCCCAGTGGCTTTTGAGGAGATGTCTGAAGTTGTAAAAATATGAGAGACATGGGTCAGAGGTCAAAGAATGATCTTGACTTCTTGTACCCACAAATCTTCCATGTACTAATTAAGACGACTGTATATACCAATTTTTAGGCCAAAATCTTCTAAACTTGCCCTGAAATCTTATGTTCTAGCATTTGCCCATACTTGACCTTACCATAAAAAAGCTCAAGGTCACACCAAGGTCATAATTTAATCTTGGTAGTACTCATGTACCCGATGCTAAATACCAAGTTTCAAGGCCATCGGCCTATTGGTTCTGGAGAAGAAGATTTGTAAAGGTGTTTGCCATATATATAATATGGGTATGGAGGCCATGTTGATCATGTGACCCAGACTGTTTGAACAAATTTTCGTTCCCTCAGCCTCTAGAGGCATTAAATGAAATTTGGTTACAATTGGCCCATTGGCTTTTGAGGAGATGTGAGAAATTGTCAAAATATGAAAAACAGGGTCAAAGGTCAAAGAATGACCTTGACCTCTTGTACGCAAAAATTTTCATGTACCCGATTTAGATGACTATATTCCAATTTTCAGGTCAAAATCTCAACAGTTTCCAAGACATGTTCTAGCATTTTCCCATATTAAAGCTACAGAAAGCAAATTTGACCTTACCGTAAAAAGGTCAAGGTCAACCCTAGGTCAGAATTTGAACAATCTTGTTAGTACTCGTGTACTTGATTCTACATACCAAGTTTCAAGGCCATCTGCCTTTTGGTTCTGGAAAATAAGATTTTTAAACTTTTTACCTAATATGGGCATGGCGGCTATGTTGGTCATGTGACCAGGACTGCTTAACAAATTTTCGTTCCCTCGCCCCCTAGAGGCTCTACATGAAATTTGGTTACAATTGGCCCAGTGGCTTTTGAGGATATGTGTGAAATTGTTAAAATATGCGAGACCAGGGTCAAAGGTCAAAGAATGACCTTGACCTCTTGTATGTATCAATTTTCATGTACTCATTAAGATGCCTGTATATACCAATTTTCAGGTCAATATCTTCATCAGTTTCCGAGAAATCTTATGTTCTAGCATTTTCCCATATAAAAGCTACATAAAGCAAATTTGACCTAACCGTAAAAAGGTCAAGATCACACCAAGGTCATAATTTGAAAATCTTGGTAGTACTTGGTACCCAATGCTACATACCAAGTTTCAAGGCCATCAGTCTTTTGGTTCTGGAGAAGAAGATTGTTAAAGGTTTTTACCATATATGGGCATTGCGGCCACGTTGGTCATGTGACCAGGACCGATTGAACAACTTTTCGTTTCCCTGCCCCCTAGAGGCTCTACATGAAATTTGGTTACTATCGGCCCACCAGTTTCAGAGGAAAAGTTTGAAAATGTTGACTGATGGACGGACAGACTACAAAACCATACCATCCTATTAGCTCCCCCAATGCCGCTGGCTCAGGTGAGCTAAAAAACAGGGGAGTCTATTTCTTCCTCTATATTTCATATATTTAGCTCACCTGAGCCGTTAGGCTTACAAGGTGAGCTTATTATATATGCATCCGCTGGCGTCGTCCACCATTTTCAAAGATCTTCTCCAAAACCGCTTGGCCAATCAAAGTCAAATTTTCTGTGGAGCCTCTCTGGGAAGGGCGAACAAAAGTTTATAAAAATGGTCCAGGTCACCAGACCAAAATGGCCGCTATGCCCATATATGGTAAAAACCTTTAAAAATCTTTTGCAAAACCGATGGGCCGAGTCCCTTGAGACTTGGTATACAGCACCGGTGACACAAGGTCTACAAAGTTTATATAAATGATGACCCTGGGATGACCTTGATTTATTTAACAGCCAGGTCAATTTTGCTTCCATCGGCTCAAATATGGAAAAATACTAACAAGTGATTTTATGAGATCTTTTAACTTCATAATGTTAAATGAAACAGCTTTTGCAAAAATTATGAATATTGAAGGCCAAGGTCACTGTTTGACCTTTGTCCAAGATCACTTGGAGTCAAACTTTAAAATATTTTCTTTCAGAAACCATTGGGCAACCTGAAGTCAAATTTCATATGAAGCCTCAATGGATAGTAGTAGTAGATTTCAATTTTCTTTGAATGGTAAAAGCTTTTGAAAAGTGCAGTTTTCTGTTGCTGTTGTGCTCTGTGATATGGAAATGCAGTTATCGTCAACCACTATGAATACTAGAGGACAAAGTCATTTGTCAATTGTGTGTCAACATTTTCAAAGGACTTCTCCTCTGAAACTACTGGACCAATTTCAATTAAATTCCATATGCAGCCTTCAGGCAAAGGGGGAAAGAAAGTTTATATATTTGGTCTAGGTCACACGACCAAGATGGCCACCATGCCCATATATGGCAAAAACCTTAAAAATCATCTACTCCAGAACAACTGGGCTGATAGCCTTGACACTTAGTATGTACCATCTGGGACTAATACTACAAAAGTGAAAGAATGATGACCTTGGGTTAACGTTGCCCTATTTTACCGCGAGGTCAAATTTTGTCCGTAAGTCTTTTGAATGTGAAATGCTGAAAAGTGCATTTTTCCATTGCTATGAGACTCATGATATGGGAATGCCGTTGACAATTTTTTTTAGCTTAAAATCTCAGACGCATTCGACATTAGACCAAATTGTACAATTTGCCTTAGAGTTACTTATCCTAGAGTGAAGATGATGAATGGACTCAAGTGAGCTACAGGACCAATGGTCCTCTGGTTCATGAATGCATTCATTTCCATGTACACTCTACATGGTTGAACCTTTGAGAACAAGCTACTTTTTAGCTCATCGGGGCCTTAAGGCGGCCATAGGTGAGCATATGGTTTAGCCATGCATTTGTCTTCTGTCGTCTGTTAACAGTTTCAAACATCTCCTCTGAAATCACCGGGCCGATGGAAGCCAAATTTCATGTAAAGCCTCCATGGGCAGGGGAATGAAAGTTTGTTCAGTGGATCTGGGTCACAAGATGGCAACCACACCCATACATGGTAACAAAAATTGTCTGAAGACAGTAAAGCGGGACTTTGCGGGAGCTTGACTTTAACAAGCTCAGGTTTAATATGGACAATACGACCAAATGAAATAAGATCAACTGCAGTGTCAGAATAAACAGTTCTTCTAAGAATAATTCAACCCTGTAAAGTATTGCCAGAGATATGACAGTATCAATAGGGGTCATTCTTATCTACAATCAGTATAAGGTCACATTGTTGGCCCCAACCATTAACCAAAGTACTGTATAAGATAGATCCATAAATTAGTGGTAGAAATATGAGGCAAAATCATTGGACCATGAAATATAGGTCACTGTGACCAACAGTTAGTTTGAGGTCAAACATCCGGCCATACTGATTCATTATTGCAAGCAATCGTGTTCGAACATTTAATGGTCTTCAAGAAATAAGGCAAAACCACTGGACCATGAAATATAGGTCATTATGACCTGCTGTTTGTTTGAGGCCAAACTTTGGGTCATACTGAGACATTATGAGAAACAATCATGTTTGTTCATCAAGTAGACTTCCAGGATATAAGGCAAAATCACTGGTTCATGAAATTTTGGTCACCGTGACCTACTGATAGTTTGATAGTTTAACTTTAGGTCAAAGTGAGTCATTATCCCAAGCAATCATGCTCGTACATCAAATAGGCTTCAAAATATACTAAGGCAATATCATTGGACCATGAAATAAAGGCCAGTTTGTGTCTTACTGTTAGTTTGAGGTCAAACTTGGGTCATAGGGAGTCATTATTCCAAGCTATCATGTACAAACATCAACCAGTCTTCAAGATGTTAGGTAAAATCTCTAGACATGAAATATAGGTCACTGTGACCTACTACTGTTAGTTTGAGGGCAAACATCTGATCATACTGAGTCATTATCTGAAGCTATCATGTTCATACAGCAAACAGTTTTAAAGATATAAGACAAAATCACTAGACCACGAAATAACGATCACTGTGACCTGCTGTTAGTTTGAGGTCAAGCATCCAGCCATACTGAGTCATTATCCCAAACGATCATGATTGTACATCAAATAATCTTGAAAATATATGGCAAAATCATTGGACCATGAAATATGGGTCAGTCACTCTAAAATACTATTAGTTTGAGGTCAAACATCCGGTCATGCTGAGTCATTATCCTAAGCAATCACGTGCCTACATCAAATGGTCTTCAAGAAATAAGCAAAATAAAAATATGGAGCAACTTTGAAGACTCTAGACTCTAGGGTTTACTTAGAAGCTGAGCTAAACGCGACAGATGAATATTTGTTCTATGTTCAACAACCGTGAAATATAGGTCATGGCCTGATATGCATCGCTGCTTTCAGTAGATGTTCCCCAGATGTATCTATGGAGCAAGTTTGAAGAATCTAGCCCTTGCAGTTACTTGAAAACTGAGCAAAATGTAACAGGTGAGTAATTTTCCTATGATCAATCAAGCGTGAAATTTAGCCCATGGCCTGATATGCATCGCTGCTTTCAGTAGATCTTCCTCAGACGTATCTTTGGAGCAAGTTTAAAGAATCTAGCCCTTGTGGTTACTTAGAAACTGAGCTAAACCCAACAAGAGAATATTTTTGTTCTGTGTTCAATCAACCGTGAAATTTAGCCCATGGCCCGATATGCATCGCTGCTTTCAGTAGATCTCTATGGTGTAAGCTTGAAGTCCAGCCCTTGCGGTTACTTAGAAACTGAACTAAACGCAACAGGTGATTTTTTTAACAAAGGCACACACACAGATGCACACAGACGCACACGAAGGGTATTGCATAAGATCTTCTTTGCTTCGCAAAGTCGCGCTAGAAACCTTTTTTGCAGAACAGAAAGGCGATTACCTTTAAACTTTGTATGTAGCATTGGTGACTCGGGCCCATCAAAGTTTGTCGATATAAACGTAACTATACATATTTTAGTGCGACAGACGACATGCGTTTCTGAATTTAACTTCTTCACTGTTGCTAGATTCCAAAAGTTTGAAAGAAAAAAAGATGATGGGCAATGATGACCCTCCATTGACCTTGACCTAAAATTATTGCAAGGTCAATTTGGTATGTTATGCTTTTATATAGGCAAATGCTTAAACAGCAGATTTCTCATCAGAAACTCGTTGATGCTTAAGTATAACATATATGGTTAACTAAATAAGCAAATATAGACATTATGTTGCTAAAGGTCAAAGGTCAAGGTCATTGTTTGACCTTTGTTCAAGGTCACTGGGATTCTGTAACTCCTCAATGTTTGCGAACATCTCTGAAACCACTGGGCACAGTGAAGCCAAATATCATGTGAAGCCTCCTTGGATCGGAGAAACAAAAGCTTGTTTTTGGGATTTGGGTCACATGACCAAGATGGCTGTCACGCCCGTATATGATAAAACCAGAACAGAAAGGCTGATGACCTTGAAACTTTGTATATAGCATTTGGAACTTAGATCCATCACAGTTTGTTCGAACCCATCATAGTTTGTTCAAATGATTACCCTGCATTGACCGTCCCGTCCCGACATGACCTTAGTTGTTTACCGTGGACGTTAAGCATCAAATCAACCAACCAAAAAATGCATTGACCGTGACCTAAAACTATGGCAAGGTCAACTTTGGTACGTTATGATTTATAAGAGAAAATGCTTAAACAGTGGATTTCCTTGAAACTATTTAATGCTAAAGTATAATACTTGCTATATATGATTATACAAATGAGCAGATGAACACTTGTGATGCTAAAGGTCAAGGGCGTTCTTTGTCATTGAGATTCTGTCTCCTGTCAACATTTTCAAACATCTTCTCCTCTGATGCCACTTGGCCGATTGAGGGCATATTTCATGTGGAACCTCCCTGGGTCAGGGGAACGAATGTCACCTCAAGTGGTGTTGGTCACACGACTAAGATGGCTGTCACACCCATATATGATGAAAACACTTTAAAATCTTCTGCAGGACCAAAAGGCAAATGACATTTAATTTTTAGCTCACCTGAGCCAGCGGCTCCGGAGGAGCTTATAGGATGGTAAGGCTCCGTTGTCCGTCGTCCGTCTGTCCGTCCACAATTTCAAACGACTTCTCCTCTGAAACCGCGTAGCCGATTGCAACCAAATTTCTTGTCGAGCCTCCTGGGACCTTAGGAACGAAAAATTGTTCAATCGGTCCTGGTCACATGACCAACATGGCCGCCATGCCCATATATAGTAAAAACCTAAAACAAATCTTCTTCTCCAGAACCAATTAGCCGATGGCCTTGAAACTTGGTATGTAGCATTGGGTACTTGAGTACTACCAAGATTGTTCAAATTATGTCCTTGGGTTGACCTTGACCTTTTTACGGTAAGGTCAAATTTGCTTCCTTATGCTTTTATATGGCAAAATGCTACAGCATTAGATATCTTGGAAACTGTTGAAGATTTTGGGCTAAAAGTTGGTATCTACAGTCATCTTAATGACTACATGAAGATTAATGAGTACAAGAGATCAAGGTCATTCTTTGACCTTTGACCCTGAACTTTCATATTTTGACAAGTTCTAACAATCCCCTAAACAGCCACTGGGCAAATTGAAACCAAATTTCATATAGAGCCTTCAGGGGTTGAGGGAACAAAAATTTATTCATAAGGTCCTGGTCACTTGACCAACATGGCCACCACACCCATATATGGTAAAAACATTTAAAAATCTTCTTCTCCAGAACCAGTAGACCGATGGCCTTGAAACGCGGTATGTAGCATTGGGTACTCAAGCACTATCAAGACTGTTCAAATTATGACCCTGGATTGACCTTGACCTTTTTACGGCAAGGTCAAATATTGGAAAATGCTAGAACATGAGATTTCATGGTAAAGGTTTAAGATTTTGGCCTAAAATTGATATATACAGTCATCATAATGAGTACATGAAGATTTGTTAGTACAAGAGGTCAAGGTCATTCTTTGACCTTTGACCCAGAACTCTCAAATTCTGACAATTTCAAACAATCTCCTCAAAAACCACAAGGCCAATTGTGGCCAAATTTCATATAGAGCCTCCAGGGGTTGAGGGAATGAAAAAAATTCTAACGGTCCTGGTCACATGACCAACATGGCCGCCACGCCCATATATGGTAAAAACGATTAAAAGTCTTCTTTTCCAGAACCAATTGACCAATGGCCTTGAGACTTGGTATGTAGCATTTTGTACTTGAGTACTATGAAGATTATTCAAATTATGACCTTGTGATGATCTTGACCTTTTTACAGCAAGGCCAAATATGGGAAAATGCTAGAAAATAAGATTTCATGGAAAGTTTTGAAGATTTTGGCCTACAAATTGGTATATACAGTTGTCTTAATGAGTTCATGAAGAATTATGAGTACAAGAGTTCAAGGTCATTTTTTGACCTTTGATCCAGATGGCTCATATTTTGACATTTTTAACATTTCCTCAAAAGCCAAAGGGCTAATTGTAAACACATTTCATATAGAGCCACCAGGGGTTGATTGAATAAAAATTCATTCAAACGGTCCTGGTCACATGACCAAACACGGCCGCCATTACCACATATGGTATCTTTAATATTTTTCTGCTCCAGAACCAATATACCTATGGCCTTGAAACTTGGAAAGTAGCATGGAGTACTATAGTACCTCCAAAACTGTTCAAATGGTGACCTTGGGTTTACCTTGACCTTTTCTGTGGCGTGGTCAAATATGGGAACATGCTAGAACATAAGATTTCATGGAAAGTTTTGAAGATATTAGCCTAAAAATGATATATACGGTTGTCTTAATGAGTACATGAAGATTTATTAGTACAAGTGGTCATGGTCATTCTTTGACTTTTGACCCAAGTCTCATATTTTGACAATTTTAGACATGATAAGAAAAACCACCTTGCCAATTGCTCAGGTGAGCGATTCCGGGCCTCATGGCCCTCTTGTTTATGTAGCATTAAGGACTCAATCCTTTCAAAGTTTGTTCAAATGATGACCCTCCACTGACATTGACCTAATTTATGGCAAGATCAACTTTGGTATGTTATGCTTTTATACGAGAAAATGATTAAGTAATGGATTTCTCAGAAACCATTAAAAGCAGAGCACTTCTAACTTACATGTTTGTTTATATGCAATGTAAAGAGAGACAGGAATAAAATCTAACAGAAATAATTAAATTCATAATACTTGTTTATTTTGCTGCTGAGAATATGTTGATGATTCACTGCAGTAAAGGAAACTACCAACCCTTTGAAGCAGACACATAGGAGCCGCGACACGAGAAAACCAACAAAGTGGTTATGCGCCCAACGCAGAATCAGCTCAGTCTGACCAGACTCTTTCCTAAGCGCTTAAAGGGTAGCTAAGGGTCTAAACTACCTCCATGCAGACAGAGAAGACTCTGATCAGACAGGGCGGATACCCAGGCTGATCTGAGTCTGTGTTTGGCACACAAACACTTTGTTGGTTTCTCGTGTCGCGGCTCAATTAGTATGATCGAAGAGGGAAACACAAAGCCGTCAAGCCATCATGTACAGAGTTTTCAATTTCTGTACTTAACACCTAAGCAAGTCAAAAGCTCCGAACCAGGAGCATATAGCATAGGCAGGCCTCGTCATCATTCATCTGCGATTTCTCCTCCGAAGCTGGCGGGGCAGTTGTAACCAACTTTCCTACAGAGCCCCAATCCGAAGAGGTAAGAAGTTTTTGCAAATGATGTTTAATAGTTATCTGAGCATAGTCAATTTGCCCGATATAGAACTCATTAGCGTTCTCTAAATCTTAGGTTCTGGAAAATTGCACTTAATGAGATTTTGCGACCAGTTAATTATTGCATACACTTAAGTCACAAAGCATGAAGTTCTTTCAGTAGAGTACTGAA
Source organism: Ctena decussata (assembly GCA_963989385.1). Taxonomy (NCBI): domain Eukaryota; kingdom Metazoa; phylum Mollusca; class Bivalvia; order Lucinida; family Lucinidae; genus Ctena; species Ctena decussata. The sequence continues at coordinate 58,420,871 of OZ022504.1, forward strand.
CTGACTAAAGACCTGAAGAAAGTATTCACTCATTGCAATTTACAGAAAACAGTACAAACTGTTAAATTTAAATTATACAAAGTAACTACCGCTGGATGTGTTTCTTCGAAGTTGCTGATAAGAGGTCACAAACTTGGACATTGCTGTTCCAATAACACATAACTCTCTACACCTTACGGATTCTGATGTAAAAGACATAGGCCTATGACCCCCTATCGGTCTTTTACCACACCTCACCTACATTTAGATCTAAACACAATAATGATGGTCATTACTGAGACTTTTTAGTTTTACACATTTCTGAACAAAAGCAGAGAAGGCTTCCTCTAAGTTTCGGGGAAATATGTTGTATTTTCAGCCTTTTATTTAAAATTTTCATTCACCATTAATCACTAATATTCAACAAAATCAGCTGTGAAAACAGATATTTCTGCATGAGCAATTTGCGGTTAAACAATGCGTATTGTGTCAAAATTTATCCTAACAGTTCTTGAGGAAGAAACAAAAAGAAAAGTATCCAAAAGCAATAACAAAACTTACTATAGTTTTTGTCGCTGCTTACACAAAAGGTTGTGATTACGGATGTCACGCTGTGTAGACTCCATCGATTCGAACAATCTGATGTTGATCATAGCATCCAATGCAGGTTTAAAATGCTGATTCTGTTACGAATCCGAATCAGTCAAATGAACCTATTCTTGCATAGCTGCCAAGCTTCTACATTAAAGGGTACTCCAAACAAAAAGGAGTAACAGGGTTAATTAAGGCAAAAACTTCCTTATTTCGGATAAAACATATCTTGTGACCCCTCATAAGAACCGTCTCACCAAGACGGTTCGAATGAGGGGTCACAACATAGGTTTTCATGGTGAAATAAGAAAACATATCTCAGAATTATCCTAAAAACTCCTTCTTATCTTGAGCTCTGTTTAAAGAGGCCAACACAATTTATTGAAGCTCATACCTTTCCTTCTATTTTTGCTCTAAGGTATCAAGATCAAATGTTTAACTTTTAATAAAATCGGAAACTTATAATTAAAATGATGAAATTTACAAATTTCACAAATTAATTTTACTTGGCAGGCATGCAATTTGAATTACAAAGGATGCAATATGTTTTCGGTCTCTTTTTATTCCAGGTAGGTATCAAAAGTCAATCTCAACTTCCCAGCGTTTTCTCTCATTTTTCCCAGCGTTTTCTCTCAGTTTCCATCTTTTTGTTCTTCGTTGTCTTAATTTTGTGGTTTGCATTGTAACAAGCTTGCAAAAGTTGCAGAAAACATGGTGTACATGTACGCAGACACCTTATAGATCCAGCAAATAAGCACATCCACAACGTTTTCAGCAGAACACAGGTACCAGTTATGTTGGAAGATGGAAGTATGGAGCCCAGGGCTTACCAGGTTTTCTCCATTGTCTTTCGTTTACGGTCATCATTGTGTGAAGGTTGTAAAGTTGCAGAAAACATGGTGCACCCATACAATTTAAAGCTTCATTTAATAAGAATATTGATGAAGTTCTCAAAAGATCACAGGTACTAGGGAGGCGAGGATTCGAGTGATTCAACAGGTTGCCGTCTTTGTTTTAAGTTTATGGTTGGCATAATTACAAGTTAAAGTGAGCATTTCCACAATGTTCTCAGAAGAAGACAGGTATCATGTGTGTTTGGGGTCTTGTGCTTCAAAAGGTTTCCCTCTTTGTCTTAGGTTTATGGAGCAACGGAAGGTATTATCAACACCTTTAGCCACTATTTGGTTTTAAACAGATAGTTTTGTATAAATCACATCTGACGGATCAGTTTTTATTAACACAACTATCTACCAAGATGATAAGAAGGAACTCTTTCGATTATTGTATATATCTAAAAAATAACCTTTGCCTCATGCCATATATCGGACGGTAGCAGTTATCAACACCCGAAATCAGTTATCAACACCCCATTTACCCCTAAATGCTGATGATAAAATAATGATGATTTAATACAACTCTCTTAAAATTAGGCTATGAAGATTTAGTGTTGGCTTTGTAACAGGTTTGTAAAAGTTGCAGAAACAGGTACACCACCGATGTGCAAATACACCTGAAAAATTCATTTAATTAGCATATCCTCACCTTTCTAAGAATGAGACAGGTACAAGATGAATTGGAAAATGGAGGCTAGTGGTTAAGGGCTTCAACAGGGTTCCTTCTTTGCCGTAAGTTTATGACTGGCATTGTTACAATATAGACGACGAAAATGTAAAAAGGTATTTGCACGTATTTGCATCCTGGTAGACCATCCCTAAATCGAACAAATAGTTTGAGAGGGGGGGGGATAAAAGAGGGTGGGTGGGGGGAGAGGAGCTCGTCTCTTAAAGGTAAAATTGCTTTCTCTAGAGCAAAGTATTTCTCTTAAGAGTAACCCTTATTAGAAGGGAAACGAGACAAATCTTTCCATATAACTTATCTCCCTCAAAGGGGTGTCCAACTTGATTGTATGACTACACCTCCATGTTTTCCACCATGTTTGCAAATGAAACATTTTATTTCTTTACTTTCTGTTAGTTTTCCTTGATGCCGAAGTCATAAACTTGGCCTAGAGGAGCGAATTCTTTTATCTTTGCGATGATCACATCGGAAAGGAATGCAACAATCAAAACTGACAGAGTTACTCACCCTGATAGTATACTCATCCCCTTTCAGTATTGTTTGTTTTTGCCTTGGTGGTCATGGAGGAGAAAAACTCTGGAAAAGAAAGGTATCACAGGCTTTTTACAAATTCTACCGTTAGAGAATTTCTACAGGAAAACTTAATTTTCAAGAGCAGTAATCTTTAAGAAGAAGGTTTTGATTCCCATTTGTTTTCACGCCGGCCTTCTACCAGAGTGGCTAACATACTTCAGAACGGAAGTTATGCGTGGACATTCAGCCACATGCAGAGCTTCCGTTCTCTTGTATAGGACATTTCAATTACTCTATCTGAGATATATGGTACTTGACAAACTTCAAGCTGTCTATTCAAAATTGTTGAGGAAAACACACACACAAACCTGCATATACCATTCTATTTACTCTCAGGCTCTTTGCCTGCTCACCTCTCTTTTCTTTTCTCTAAAATAGTTCAGGAATAGTATTCGCTGTTAAATGACATTTATATCTATATGTTCTTATTACAATGTTGTATGAATATGTTTGCATATGTATTATTGAACAATGTTTATTCTAAATAAAAAAAAAAATCTTTAAGAAGAGAAACGAGGCGAATATTTCAGTATCAGTTATCTCCCTTGGTGGTGTATCCATAGATCTAAGGATCTTTGGTAAAACGTCTTTGTTTTCCTCCAGGTTAACAAAAGGAGAAAAACTTATCTATCTATTGGGGCTTTCTGTTTGCTTCACTGGATGCCAAAACTGCTTTTAGTATCTGCAAAACTTTATGTTGATATTGATACTTATTCAATTAATGTAACTGATCGCATTTTAAGTTTAACGAAAGAATGTATACCACACAAAATAGTTAATATAAGACAGTCGGATCCTCCTTGGACGCATAATAACTTAAGAAAACTCATGAGGCAAAGAAAACGCGCATATGATAAAGCTAAGCAAACAAACGATCAGCAACATTGGCAGAAATACAAACGATTACGAAATGAAACTACAAACTTGCTAAGATCATCTAAACGAGAATATTTTGATAAAATGGCAAATAAACTAAATTGTAATAATAACTTAACCAGTAAAGATTGGTGGAAAATTCTGAAATCTTTTGTAACTTCAAAAAAATCATGTATTCCTCCTATGAAAGATAACGACGAAATATATACTGACGATAAAGATAAAGCAAAGTTATTAAATGATTATTTCAAAACTCAATCTTGTCTTAATGATAATGGTAAGGATCCACCACATGTCGATAAAACAAATCTAAATGAACTCTTTTCGATTGTAACGAGCCCGGATGAAGTAAAGTCTGTTTTAGAAACACTTAAAATCGGTAAAGCCTCAGGACCTGATTGCATAAACAATTACATTCTTAAAACATGTGCATTTGAACTTTCTGAACCGTTGTCGAAATTATTTAATTGTTCGTTAAATCAGTCTAAGGTTCCGAATATGTGGAAGGAAGCTAATGTCACTCCTGTTTTTAAAAAGGATGACCCCTCCAATTATAAAAACTATAGACCTATTTCCTTATTAAGCACCGTCGGAAAAGTTTTAGAGAGAATTATTCACAAGTATACATATAACTTTTTTATTGCAAATAATGTTATTTCAGCACTTCAGTCAGGCTTTGTTATGGGAGATTCCACTGTAAATCAACTTACTGATATTTATAACACATTTTGTAGAGCTCTCGATAGTGGTATGGAAGTACGCGCTGTGTTTTGTGATATAAGCAAAGCTTTCGACCGTGTATGGCACAAGGGTCTTTTGATTAAACTTGAATCTGTAGGTATATCGGGTCGTCTTTTGAGGTGGTTCCGTGACTATTTAGATAACAGAAAACAAAGGGTTGTATTACCAGGTGCCTCGTCGGATTGGGTGGCAATTACTGCTGGAGTACCCCAGGGTTCTATTTTAGGACCTTTATTGTTTTTGATTTATATTAATGATATAGTCATTGATATTAATTCTTATATACGTCTTTTTGCAGACGATACCACATTATACATAATAGTAGATACACCTGCACGGGCAGCCCTTACTTTAAATCAAGATCTTGCTAAAATTTCTACTTGGGCAGATAACTGGTTAGTAAGTTTTAATCCTAACAAAACAGAATCTTTGCTATTAACTCGTAAAATAAACAAACAAATGCATCCAGCAATCTCTATGAATAACCAAATTATAACAGAAGTTGAGAATCATAAACATCTTGGGGTTGTATTTCAAAATGATTGCTCATGGCATGAACATCTAAAAATGATCACATCTAAAGCATGGCAGCGTATCAATATTATGCGAAAATTAAAATTTGTGTTAGACAGAAATTCTTTGCAGTCAATTTACTTCGCCTTTATAAGACCAATTTTAGAATATGCAGATGTTGTTTGGGACAATTGTACAAAATACGAAGAAGAAGAATTAGAAAAAATACAGTTAGAGGCTGCGCGCATAGTTACTGGTACTACAAAATTAGTTTCTATTGACAAGTTATACATAGAAACTGGGTGGGAATCTCTTAAGTCAAGAAGGAGACAACATAAGCTAACTCTGTTTTATAAAATGGTAAATAATCTCACACCAAGCTATCTCTATTCTCTTCTTCCTTCACAAGTTGGTAATATATCAAGGTACAATTTAAGAAATCAAGAAAACTACCAAACTATAGACTGTAAATCTCAATTGTATTTTAATTCATTTTTGCCGTCATCTGTGCGTGAGTGGAATTCACTTGAAGATTCTGTGTGTTCATCTCAGTCTTTAAATTGTTTTAAAAGAAGCATAAGGACCACTCGTGAAATTCCTAAATATTATTTCACTGGTAATCGTAAAGGCCAGATTTTGCATACAAGATTAAGAACTGGCTGTAGTTCGCTAAATTACCACTTATTTCGCAAGAATATAATAAATGATGAATTTTGTGTTTGTGGTAATAGAGAGGACACCAATCACTTCTTTTTCATATGTCCTAGATTTCAGACAAGTGTTGATTAATAGACTTATCGGCATATGTAATTTGTCCTTAGATATTCTACTGTACGGGGACGTCAACATGAGTTTTCAACAAAATGTCGAGATATTTCACACAGTGCAGGATTATATAATTAGAACGAAACGCTTTTCTTAAATTATTATTTTTCTATTTTCAAGACTTTTTTATTAGTGTCAAAGGTGTTCAGGACGTGCTATTCATGATTTTATACTTTTTTCATACTGATACCGTGTCATAAATTCTCTCTCTCTCTCTCTCTCTCTCTCTCTCTCTCTGACATTTTTTGTCATTTGTATTACTCTCTCTTACGTTATTATAGTTTATACTGTATAACCATTATGAGCATTAGTTTAGTATACTTTCACAATATCTATGAACTTTGTACTGCATTTAAAGCTTACGTTATTTCAAAGTTAACTGTATGCAAAATTATTGACATACTTGTTTCTGGGAAGCAGATTTTAAAAAAGTCACTGACTTTCTTCTGTATCCCATTCATTGTACTATGTGTTATTTAATGTAATTCTATTTGTTGTACATGTACAGTATTGTGGAATAAATATTGTTTAAACCAAAACTTTATGTCAGTCAGTCAACGGTTGCTATAGAAACCGGAGGATATCAGCGACAAGCAGACTATGCTCGTAAATACAACATTTTTGGGAGGTTCAAATTGTACAAATACAACATGCGTTTCCTGTAATGTTTTAAGTGACACAATCTACATTATTGGCATCAAGCACTGTTTGAACATTTTTTGAGTAATAAAACGTCTTGGACGTAGAAATTCATTCTCTTGATATCGAATTCTTTCTTTCTTTGTAATCAAATTGTTTCATTAAAAAAGCAAAGCAAAAAAATAAATAAATAAAAAAAAAAAAAAACATAAGAGAGCTTTTAAAAAGACAAGAGAGCTTTTTTTCCTTTCAGAGCTGACCAAGCATATTCTTTCCTTTAAGAACTGACCTCGCAACCTTTTTCTTTAAGATTTATTTAGGAATTAAGATCATTTAACAAAGTAACATATACTTTCTATTAGTGACGTTTGAAATTAAAGGTAGGTTCCTGTACTAGCGATAGCAATTATGTCCACAAAATAATTTCGTCTTTTTCTGAGCAGTATTGAATTCTCTTGTTTTTCTGAATTTGTTGCTACTGAGAAACTCGTCAGATGTTGAAGAAAATAGTCGTTTTCCCTTTTGGTTTATTTTCTTTCGTTGGAATTCCAGTTCTAAAAATAACTTTGTTTATAATGTCTATAAGTGCGCGATTTCTGATGCCATTCTCCAAAGGTCAATTATCCCTTGTCGTGAGCTCTCCTAGAGGTCCTGGCATGGTGGATGGGTTAAAACTATCCCAAAATGCAATGCAGCATGACCTCAGCTGCGTTATCTATTTTTGGCGCGAACTAAAAATAGCGCTAACTGGTGTGCGAAGCAGAGTTAGGAAATCCCTTGCAAAACAACTTTTCTAATATTTTTTTGATTTACACTTTTTATTGAAACTTATTCACTCCCTTTTATAAGTGCTTTCCAACAACTTGGATGAAAGATCATCAAAATTATGATGCATTCCAAAGTACAGGAATCTACCTTTAAAAATTAAAGAAAGTAATAACAAGAGCATATTAGCAGGAGCTCGCGTATACCACCGGCCAGCCCCATCAATTCACATTAAAGCAAATATTGAATAATGGACACAGATGGAAACTCTGACATGTTACAAATCCAGTGAAAAGCATATAGACAAATACCAAAAGGTTCCATTAAAAATTTGCAATAATCTACAGAATATATAAATTAACACAAAATTTAAACAAAATTTACATAAACTTCCATGTCTATGACTGTGACCTTAAGTCAACAGCAACATTCAAATGATGTCTACTAATTAGTTTTAACCTAGATGTAAACCTAGTAACATAGCAATCTGAGAAATCTTTGACACAAATTTTCCAATTTATTACATGGGAGTGAGAGATGGAAAAAGAAAACTATGAAAAAAGAAGGCCAGAAGAATTCTCAGTACCTTGACTTTCTTTCCCTCAATATACTTGGCCACTCTCAAGACGTATACAAAGTTTGAAGACTGTGGCTGTCATAGGAACAGAGAAATCTGTGACAAAAATAATTCATGTTGAACATTCTAGGGGGTATTGGACGAGTGATGGTTCCTGCTCACCTGTGCAGTATTGTTAATTGGATAATTTCCCTTAGGAACGGTCTACACTATAATCGACTCGCTTTTTTGTGACAACACATAAGCCTAGCATCCCCCGAAGGGGAATCCGGCGAGAAGTGAACATCCAGATCAGACGCTTCAAACCCGAGGTCTGATCAGGATCTGCACTGTTTGCCTTAAATGTTGGAATTTTTGTAAGAATAATCTAAAATCAGTAATAATAAACTATGTATTTTTTCTTATTTTTAATTTTATTATATTCTATTTCATTTCATTTGTTTATTTATTCATTTACTTATTTTTTTTAAATTTTTTTTTTTTTTTTCATTTTCCTTTTCTTTGCGAACCTTTGAATTGGTGAATTTGTTTCGCTAGTTCCTATTTAAATTACGCATCCAAAGGAATTCTGACAGGATCGGTGGCAATGCATTTCTTAAACGAAGCGACTGAGTTTTCAGCGCCGCAAAAGGCAAAACTCTTAAAGTTTCAGTTTTTGGACTCATGGGGAAGCATGAAGACATAATGTTAACTTTGAAAAAGATGTATCATTTTAATCCTCAGAATAAAGACTGTCAGAAATAAGGTTATAAAAAAATCAGTAGAGCTCAGAATTTTCAGAAATACGCACTGAAAATGGCAAATTTCGCAATTCTTTTGAATATTCCAGTGAATGTATATGTCAAGATAGGCATGTAATTAAAAAGACAAAGGAAGCAAGAAAACTTTAACTTTTTCGAAAAATGAAAACACCTTCGTGTAGGTAATATACCATGCTTTCAGAATATAGGTTATAAAATATTCAAATAATTTGAAAAAGGTAAGAAAAACATACAATTATTGATATTCCGTATTCAATTCTATGTAAATTTGATACCCAATATTAGACAGACAAGGCTGTCTAACAGGGGCGATAACAAAATCGATAATCCAATGCGTCGGTAAAGAATGTTCAGTATGAATTGTTGGAGAGAAAGAAGAATGGACAAACAAAAGGAATGATAAGAGGACGGGGCTGATTCTCTTGTACACAATACAACTTGTCACACCTTAAGTTTGTATCAAATTTCAAAATCCTAGCTGATGTAGTTTCTAAGGAATACTTTACAAAAACCTTTTATGTAACTGGAAAGAAAGAAACAATGAATACACAAAGGGAATGATAAGCAGGAGGAGGCTTATGCTGTCTGACAAAATACAACTAGTCATTCCCAATGTTTGTACCGAATTTCAAAATACTCGGTGAAGTGGTTCCTGAGAAAACTGTGACAGAAGAAACGTTTAATTATATTGGAAAGAAAGAAAAACTGGACAAACAAGGAGAAGGATAAGCAGGAGGAAGCTGATGGTCTCTTACACGATACAAATTTAAAGAGTAACTACACTTCAGGAACTGACTGAATCAGATCCCAAACCCTATCCCCAACATCATAGGGAAAGATTGACCAAGACATCCCAACAAACAATAAATTACCAGTGATAAGCCGAGTCAGCAGCTCTTTCCCAAATAGGTGGCAACTCAGCTATCTTTATTGAACTAAATAATTTAGACCAACAGAAGGGTTACAACAGACTAAGCAAATTATACGAAAAACATTTAACAATTATTTTTACTAATTTTCAATTTTTATTATAGAAGGGTTAAAATGAGAACACAATAAATTAAACAGCACCGAAAATAAAACAAAATGCAACCGCAACGAAAGTACCGCCTTGGGACGGTCAGTAATAACTACTGGGGGGTTTAAACCGGTTTTACTGGGCCCAAACCTTCACCCTCACCCTCCGCCGCGGTGCACACAATTAGTTGGTAATTCGGTTCGTATGGAGGTCCCCTAACTCATCAGAGAGTCATCACGGTCAACAATTAAAATCAAGAAAAGACCGTGATGAAGCAAGGATGAGGACTCGACAGCCGAAACGTGTTGAGACACCTAGAGGTCCCTGGGGCGTCAGCAACACCACTGGAGCACTGGAGCAAAAGAAGACCACCAGTTGAACCCCGGTGGGCCATACCCAACATTTGTACCAAATTTCAAAAGGCTACGTGAAGTGGTTTCTGAGAAAGTTTTGATGAAATTTAATTGGAGAGAAAGAAGAAATGGAGATATAAAGGAACTGATAAGCAGGAGGAGGCTGAATCTCTCTTACACAATACAACTAGGCATGCCCAATCTTTTTACCAAATTTCAAAATCCTAGCTATAATGGTTGCTGAGAAATTGTTGACAGAAATTTAATTGGAGAGAAATTTAAGAGAAAGAAAAAATGGACAAGCTAAGAGAATGATAAGCGAAGCAAGCTGATTCTCTCTTACACGGTACAACTAGTCATAACCAACGTTTGTACAAAATTTCAAATACCCTTACTATGGATGTGTTTGAGATATCTTTGACAGAAATTTTATTGGAGAAAGGAAAAATGGACAGATAAAGGGAATGATAAGAGGAGGAGGCAGATTCTCTCTTGCACGGTGCAACTAGTCATACCCAACGCTTGTATCAAACTTCAAAATCCGAGCTATAGTGGTTCCTGAGAAATCTGAGACAGAAAAAATGTTAACATACACACAAACAAACATATAAACGGAAAAAAAACAAAACCTATATACTCTCTATATACTTTGTATGCCGGGGGTATAACAGTAATAATAATAATAATAAACAGGCATTGAAGAGCACGCTTAAGTTAATCCCCATTTATGCGGAGGAGGGAGACAAAGAAGTGAGAATGACTTAACTCTATAGAGCAATTTCTACCGTAAAAGGAAAGAATTTAATTTCTCTATAGGACACTCTTTCCAAAACCAGAAGCCATCTATAAGAACAGAAAAGATATGAATATTTCCAAATGAGCTGATAGAAACTAGGAAGGATATCCGTAAACCTTGATATCCGTATTATCTGTTAAATATGTATCCACTCACCTTAATGTTGGAGCTGAAGTTACTCTACAAACTGTCAACTGTTGGCCTTAACAAACTAGAAGATCTGACTTCTCCTCTCGGTACTATGCATACAACAGATGAAAGTCAAACATTAAACTGGCTTGTTGAATCAAAGCCACTGCCAAGTAATTAGTGACACGTTTATCACCTGGAAGATGTAAAGAAAGAGTCCAGTTGCTGTACGGTACAAAATCATAAACAAGAGGGCCATGATGGCCCTGGATCGCTCACCTGAGTATCCTGTGAACTTAACCTTAGAAACATCCATAGGTCTAGTCTGGCTACAGACCCTATGTTCAATATATCCCCTGCAAAGGAACATAGGGTCTGGTTACTTGCATCTGAGATTTTTCCCAAATCTTGGTTAGCGAACTTTGCTGACCTTTTGTCCAGCCTTTCATGGTGCTGCAGTGGCAGATTTTTATGTAAGAAACAATTTGAAGATGTAAACACAGATGGTCAATCTGATAAAGCTAATGGTCTGTGGCAACTTGTTTTTATAACTCTACAGGCTTTGAGAACAGGAAACTAAATACAATAAACCTTAACCTAACAATTTTCTGTAATGGATTATTCTATCTTTTGATTTTGGACTGGTTCATTTTATAGTTGAGGGGGTGTTTAACAGAAAAAAATATGTAAAAGCAAAAGAGTGTTTATACCTTTCCAGAGCAGTCTCATCATGGTCTACACTGTTTGCAGATTCAGGTTTGTCCAACTGATCTGATCAGTATTAGTCAAGACCTCCACCCCCCACCCCATCCCCATCCCCCACCCCACCCCACTCCCTCCATGTTTAGAGAATATGAAGCTATCTAAAGACAATTAATTCCTGAATCTGACCACCAGAGTAATATACAGATTCGACTGTAGCCAGGCTACCATAGGTCCAACAGACAGAGTTTCACAAAGATTCAATGAAAAATGAGCCCTTTATTGTGTACCTTAGGTTTTTATCAGATTTAACCCAATGAACTTGTTTTTGGCCCCACATGACCCAGTTTCAAACCTGGTCTAGATTTCTTGGATATAAACATTCTGCAAAGTTTCGTAAATATCGGATCAAAACAGTGCCCTCTAAAGTGTAAACAATGTTTAGTTTTAACTTTTTGACCCAACATGGCCAAATTGCACCCTTGGTCCAGATTTGTAGGAGATAAACATTTTGACAAAGTCTCATGAAGATTAGAACAAAACTGAGTCCTCTAAAGCGTTCAAATGGTTTTTCTAAGAACTGACCTAGTGACCTAGTTTTTGACCTGACATGGCCCAGTTTCAAATCAGGTCTAGATTTCATAAAAATAAACATTCTGACAAAGTTTCATGTAGATTATATCATAACTGTGTCCTCAAAAGTGCACACAACGTTTTTCTAAGATTTAACCTAGTGACCTACTTTTTGACCCCACATGATCCAGTATCAAAGTTGGTCTAGATTTCATTAAGATAAACATTCTGACCAAGTTTCATAATGATTGGATCGTAACTGTGCCCTCTGAGTCATTCTAAGATTTATTACTATTTTTAGCTCTGGCGGCCATTTTGCACAGCGGAGTGGAACCGTTTCATCAATTTTTGTTTAGAACCATGAGTCAAACACTTCTGTGAAATTATTTTGAAATCGAGCAATTGGCTATAGAGGAGATGTCGTTTAAAGGTTTTTCTAAATTTAGCTCTGGTGGCCATTTTGTTCAGCAGAGCTGAACCATTTCAGCAATTTTGGTAGAGGGTCTCCTAAGGATCATTTCTGTGAAATTATTTCAAAATCTTCCCAGCAGTTTTGGAGGCGAAGTCATTTAAAGGTTTTTCTATTTTTAGGTCTGGCGGCCATATTGTTCAGCAGAGCGGAACCGGTAGAGCAATTTTGGTAGCAGGACTCCTAGGGAACATTTCTGTGAAATTATTTCAAAATCTGCCTAGCAGTTTCTGAGGCAAAGTCTTTTAAAGGTTTTTCTATTTTTTAGCTGTGGCGGCCATTTTGTTCAGCGGAGCGGAACCGTTTGAGCAATTTTGGTAGAGGGTCTCCTAAGAAACATTTCTGTGAAATTACTTCAAAATCTGCCCGGTAGTTTTGGAGGAGAAGTCGTTTAAAGGTTTTTTTCTATTTTTAGCTCTGGTGGCCATATTGTTCAGCGGAGCGGGACCGTTTGAGCAATTTTGGTAAAGGGCCTCCTAAGGAACATTTCTGTGAAATTATTTCAAAATCGGCCAAGCAGTTTTGGAGGAGAAGTCGTTTAAAGGTTTTTCTATTTTTAGCTTTGGCAACCATTTTGTTCAGCGGAGCGAAACCATTTTAGCAATTTTGGTAGAGGGTCTCCTAAGAAACATTTCTGTGAAATTACTTCAAAATCTGCCCAGCAGTTTTGGAGGAGAAGTCGTTTAAAGGTTTTTCTATTTTTAGCTCTGGCGGCCATTTTGTTCAGCGGAGCAGAACCGTTTGAGCAATTTTGGTAAAGGGCCTCCTAAGAAACATTTCTGTATAATAATTTCAAAATCTGCTTAGCAGTTTTGGAGAAGAAGTCGTTTAAAGGTTTTTCTATTTTTAGCTCTGGCGGCCATTTTGTTCAGCTGAGCGGAACCGTTTTAGCAATTTTGGTAAAGTATTCCTCAAGGAACATTTCTATGAAATTATTTCAAAATCCGTCCAGCAGTTTTGGAGAAGTCGTTTAAAGCAAAAATTGACGACGGACGCACGACCTGACGACGGACGACGGACGACGGACAAAGACCGATCACAATACCTCACCTTGAGCACTTCGTGCTCAGGTGAGCTAAAAACTGACTCACTTTGTGAACTTGATATCAAACCAAATTGCATAGTGTATAGTGTTAGGGCCGTAGTTTAGATAGATAGAAAATGGTCGGCAAAATTGATGACGATTTGTTAATATGGCTCTGTGCTTGAAAATACGGTAGAATAATGGATTAAAAGAAATTTCCATGACCATCTAAAACATTTTATAACCATATGAATCTGAAAATGTACAGCATCATTTCTAAAAAGTAAGACAGCAATAATGATAATAATAAATACCGCGAATCATGACAATATTAACACCAACCGCGATTCCATTCTCTCTTGGAAGCTAAATGCCAAGCTTCTACAAACAGGTTATCCAAATATAACAATTTTATTTGACCCTTATATATAAAGCACATATGTGTGCAATCTTGTTTTTGAAGTAAAATAACTTGTGGATTCATCACACAATTCCTGAAAGTGGCCAAACCGAAATTTCGATTTGGCCACTTTCAGGAGGTTTGTGATTACTCTGCCCGTTTATCATTTACACAGATGAAATTTTGTGCAGATACAGCATACATACATATAACATGTAAATTGAATAGTATTGCTATATTATGACGATTCATTTGAAAAATCTTGATGTTTTTATTTCCAAGAGAAAAAAAATCCTCGGTTACCAGTCGTGATTCTAGCTGCAAAACAGTATATGGATTCCCGTTTCTATTTACAATGAGAAGTTGGTCAAGCTTCCGGTGTATATCAGGAGCAAAACCTTAAATTTAATCCAATTAAAATAGAATAAAATAAAGTAAAACAAATGAAAAAAAAAAAAAAATCTCTGCATCCAAATTTCTAATCACTTGTAAACACAGATTGTTTTTCGTTTTATTTTATTACTATTTTTTTTAATTTTGCTATCGTTGTTTTAACTGGTCCGCGCAAGCGACAAGACAAGCGTTAACAAAGGAGTGGTTGTCGGTCCTCAAGTTGTGTAAATTGCAAGCTATTGCCATCGTTAAGTTTTGTCACTTTGAAAATGAACCGTAAGTTACAATTTTATCTTCAATTGGTACCTCCAGACTATAGATTAGCTTCCGTTTGCATTTCCTTCGTTCTGTAAAATTAAAGTGGGTCAGGCAGAACCAATGTCATTGCGTTTGCGTCTGAAGCCCTTTGGAGTGTAAGGTTTCTGTTTATTAAATACTCCTTCAAGATCTTTGTATAAATTACATTTGACATCATATAATCAAGACAATAGATGGGCCAACTGAGTCAGACATGTATGGAAATAAGGACAGTATTGCCAGGCATCTAGCTGAGCAAATGTTTTTTCAAAATGGGTAAATATGGCTTTCATATGTTTAGCTTTGATTCATTACATTATAAATGTATTATTGGCGATCTAAAGTTATTTTGCTGGACCAAAGAGAAACGGATTTTCATTACTGATACAATATTCTACTGCTTGAAACGCCAAGCGAAAATGAGCTATGGCGTTATAACAAGATACGGCTGTGTATTTCATAACGAGGTCACATAATCGATTATGCTTAAATTTGGCGACAGTGAACACGCAACTGTTTATTCCGTCGACAAGCTAAAATAACTGGTATGGACGTAAATTGAAAAAACCGACTGTTAACAATGCAAATGAATTTACGCATTTTGTAAACCTTATGAATTCTAAAGAAAAAAAAACAGTATTATTAGCCTTTGAGTTTGATTTTAACGTATTATTGCAAAATAAAGATTTGAAACATTGTTTGCTGTAATTTACCTTTACATGCTATATGCTGGTTATATTTCTGAGACAGTTACCAGTTTAAAAACATTTTTATAACATCTAGATCTCACTGTCTGTTCAAATATTCTTTTCTTCCTCCTTCCTTTCTTTTTTTTTGATTTAGTTTTTATGCCGTTACTACTGACATGGGCTACTTGTCAAATATACATGTACAAAATACACACACGTACATTAAATGATAATCGATTTTACAGAAAAACATTACCTGGTCAGTAAACTGAATATCGTCGGTTTTATTTTATTCTATTATTTTATCAACTATCCACGCTGAAACCTGGTGTATAAATGAACACGGAGCTGCTTTACTGGAATGAGGATCGGATTCCTTTATTTTATTTTTTCTCTTTATTCATTCAGTTTTCCTTCACAATAACATTCTCGACAGTATAGTTTTATGTCATAGTTTCTAAATAGTCAAGCTAGCATCTTGAATTAAGTCTTTAGACTGAACAAAGTGTTACTGTATTAAAGTATTGAGAACAGAACAGCGTGCTCTTTAATAGTATATCCTTTATTCACCCGTTATTGTTTTCATATGTTTCACATTGAAAAATATGTTGCAGACTTGTCTGAGGAACTGTTCAAGCTGAAATCTTTAAGTCTGGTTCACTGATAGATAATACGTCTCTATCTATTATATCCTCTAACCTTACAAGGTCGTTGGGGCATTACAGATGACTTCGAAACAATCGCTTTCCACATTGTCCTGTTTTCAGCTGCTCTAGCTGAGCTGGCAAAATCCACCTTTGCCCACTCTTTAATATTGTCTTCCCACCTCTTCACTGTGTCCTGCGTATCATCTTTGCTAAACCAAAATACCTCGAGACGTGGCCAAACTACCTTAGTTTCCGTTTCTTGACCAGGGTAAGGAGTTTATCATATTCTCCAATGGCTGCTTGAATCTCTCTGCAAATTTCCTCACTGGTTATATGGTCCTTGTACGAAATGTTCAGTGGCATCTCATATCAAAGGCTTCGGTAGCATATCATATCAAAGGCTTACACTCTTTCTAAAAACTCTGCTGTCAAGGCCCATGATTCACAACCATACAGAAATATGTAAACGACAGGGGAGCTCATAAATGTCACCTCTGATCCAAGAGGTAAGTTGTTATCTCTCCAAAGGCGTCGGTGATCGTCAAATTTAAAAAAATAACACGTTCTTTGCCTTAATCTTCCCTTAAGTTAATAATTCCTCTCTCCTTTCATATTCTGCATACTGAAATTTTGACTCAGAGATTTCTGAAGAAACTGATCATTTATTTTTCTTGTGTATCTTCACCTGTGTTTTAGAATCGTAATGAAAACTTGTAGAATAATTCTTACTAAATCTATCAAGTTTTTCTTCTGTTTATTTTGTTTATTGACAGTTTGTTTTGTCAATATTTTCTCATCAAACAATGAGGCTAGAAGCTTCAAACGTGGTGTACATATTTCCATTGTTGAAATTCTGATTAAGGACGGCCTTATTTCTCTCCGTTTTAATTTTTTCTTTATTAACGTATTATTTTTTTCATATTTCTTTTGTCTCCATATTTTGAATAGTAACATTCAGCTTCAAAGTTAAAAATTTCAAGACTTAAATGCATATACAGACAGAAACACATGTTTTTCTAACGAAAATTTGCCTTCATAGCATACAGAAAAATATCAGTGCAAAGTATGCATTTGTGTTCTTTTTGTTAAACGTAAGGATTCAGAAATTTATTTCCTGTATATATATTGACTCATCAATTGTTTCAGGACCACAATGGGTCACCTGATCAATCAAATGATGAAATGAATTGAAAAGAGACATAAGCGTAAAAGGAACTAATGTTCAATCAAACAGTACTTTCAATTTCAGCCTTTTTAACTGAAGTTCCAGTTTAAGTCTGAAATATTCATTTCAGTTAAATATAAAACGTCACAGATGAGATCCTTGGTATCATGCCTTTACCGTCTCAAGCACTTTACTAAAAGAAAAATAAAGAAATAAATAAAAATAAAATAAAATAAAGCCACACTTTTCATTTATCACGTCATTGTTTAAACATGAATGACTAGAAATTTTCGTTGAAATTAAAGTGAACTCATCAAGGTATCACAGAACAAAAATGTAATAATTCTACGTTTATTCCTTTTCACCTTCATATCTGACACTATATAATCTTTACAAATAGTGAGAGGAGTTTCTCGTTCCTAGACTCCCCATTTACCTATTGTATTTGTCAAAAGGTTTATTTTGTTAGGTTCATATTTTTATTTTTGCGTGATAAGATATGGATTTTTAAAGCTCTGGCAATAGTCCAAACGTAAATGAGAATTGACGACTCTTTAAATTTGAATTTTTAAAAGCTGTACAGTGTGGTGATTAAAATTGTGTCGAAACTGAAAGCGTGTCCTGTTAAAATTCAATCTATTTTTAAGTCAAAATACAGATCAGAACTAAAGGAATCAAGCAAATGTTCTAGTCGAACGGTCAGCTGCGGAAGTAATTATACCAGTTGATGAAACCACTGCCAAAAGCAAAAGATAGAAAAAGAAGCATTAAAAAAAAAACAAAACGTTTGTTGAAGGTGGCATCTTCTTGTTTTCTTATCAAAAGGAAAATGTTGCTCGGCTGCATTATACCTCCATCATTTTTTATGGAGCATGGATCAGGGACGAGACTTTTTGTTAAGTGTCAAGGCTTTCAGAGTATCTGAGTGGCGAATATACGCAGGTCGAACATCCAAGATGGCCATTAGAAACAGAGAGAGAGAGAGAGAGAGAGTTAATTAACTTTTTCTCCAGAGCCGCTGTGTATGGTTGGCTCATTTTAATATAGATTTCAGTTTGGTTTCCCAGGTGAGGTAGCCCTTTATAATTTATTTCTTCTGGTTAGTTTTACAGTTAACTTGTGTCATGAGAATCTAAGAGAAAGCAATAAACGTGACTGCTTAAGATAGATGCT
This sequence comes from Ctena decussata, assembly GCA_963989385.1. Taxonomy (NCBI): domain Eukaryota; kingdom Metazoa; phylum Mollusca; class Bivalvia; order Lucinida; family Lucinidae; genus Ctena; species Ctena decussata. The sequence continues at coordinate 58,439,117 of OZ022504.1, forward strand.
TGCTGACTACAGGAAGATTTCTACTTAGATCCAAAAAAAGCTTACTAATAATACAGGTGTTTGCTTTAATGCTCCCCGATAGCTAACTCGGTAGCGAGGTTTGTCTCTAGTTCGGCTACATACGTCTGCTGTCTAGGTTCAATGCGGGTGCCGGCTTGTATGAATTGTTGGCTGTTTCCTTAGGGTTGCGGTGGTTTCACAGAGTATTTCCCAGCCCCTATACATCTAAGGACTACTTCTGGCTTTCTTCCACCACAGACCTCCCCTCTGATAAATTGATCAAATATGATCGATTCGTAGTATGAAGTGAGAGAAAACAATAGAGACAGCCTGTAAGACAAGCTTGATAGTCTTTGCATAATTTGATATATGAGCCGCGACACGACAAAACCAACAATGTGGTTGTGCGCCCAGCGCAGACTCAGATCAGCCTGGGCATCCGTTCCGTTTGACCAGACTCTTTGTTAAGTGCTCAACGGGTAGCTAAGGGTCTAAGCTACCTCCATGCGGATAGCGAAGGCTCTGATCAGACTGGGCGGATGCCCAGGTTGATCTGAGTCTGCGCTGGACGCACAACCACATTGTTAATTTTGTCGTGTCGCGGCTCATATATTGGCTTCTGTCATAGGATAGCTTTTTCACATCTAGCAATCTTTGACCCCTCAAAAGTGCTACGATCTTTTCATAGAACCTCTTCCCCCTTCCCCCTCGACCCCGGAAATATTGCTACATAATAGACTTCGTCCACGGAAATATAACTATGTAGCCAATTTCTCCGGGGAAAGTCTCATATACGTGTCTTTGTTTAACCGTTGTCCCCATAGCCACATAGTAGTATCCCCCTCCCCCGCTTTTCGCACGTTTGATATAGTGGTTCCTGCCCCCTTGGTTCAAACAATATTTTATTTCAACTCATGTACACACATAGCATTTATAAGAAATATACTGGAAAACAGGATCCGATAACAAGCGTTAACCACTTATACAATCATTTCCTGCCCTCTTACAACAGTGAGGTCCAATGTTCATTATCTAACCGAAACCGCCTGATAAGAGAGGAAAGAAAAAAGTAAGTTTGTGTTTTTTACTTTGTTTAGGAGAAAAAAAAGCGAATAATAAAAAAAAAATCGAAATAGACATTTTTGTCTTTGTGTCTGTCAGGCAAAGTTTGTATGTTCGTGGGTGTGCACATACGTGAGTGCATATTTGTTGAATGTCACTGCGCGTACAGTGTGAGCGTCTGCTGTAAGCTTGCATGGATATGTTCAAGGCTCGATCCAGAAGAAATGTCACTGGAGCTGTAAAATTATGTAGACTGAAAAGAAATGTCATACCAAAAACCTTAATTTACGATTATTTGTAACAGTTTTATGGACGGAAAATGTCATAAAAATATTTTCCATAGTTTTCAAGATTCTACAGCGGACGGAAGGCATGGTAACGGCGTACACCGCATATCACTGAAGTTATAGACGTTGCAGATGACTTTTCAATATAGTGGCATTCTTTTTTAAATGTAACACTCTCAATGACCCAAGACAGCACAAATGTCTGCTAACACATGTGGGCGTGAATGTGTTCTTATTCAGGTGCGGGCAAACATATGTTTTGTGTGAATTCAACTATAATGAGAATGAGAGATCCTTATATTAAATACCGCTATGGAGAGAAATAACTATGAAGATGTGTTGTGTGGGGGGGGGGGGGGGGGGGGGGGGCGGGGGGAGTGGGGAAATTCTTTAGTATGGTCATCTTTCCTGAAACTATTACGCCATGGGATGGGGTGGGGAAAACAACTCTCGAACAGTTTCTGCAGGCCACATTCTCACACAACTATTTGTATTTATTGACCTAATCAGTGAATAGTCAAGATCACTTCAGTACTGAAACTATGTCATATGTATCGTTTTGATTAGCCACTGACTTTGGAATCAACCCGGGCATAACGGTTTAGAATGGCGCTGCAAATGGCTTCATATTACTACTAAATCACTATGATTTATATGTAAATGTTTTAGTTGCTTGACTCGTTTGCAAGGGTGTACTTGAAAAATCAAAGCAGGGCATATAACGTCAGCATGACATACCAATTTACTGCAACTAGATCATAACTGATTATGGCAAAAAATTATGTATTAACTATTGTGGGCCACTTGGACGTACCTGGGGTATAGCGACAGAAATTAGAGAAAAATAGATACCCCTGCACTCAATTTAGTCGAGTACATTAATATTTCTAATATTTCGATCAATGCAGACGCAATAAAATGCTTATAAAGATGCAATCATACTTTTAGAAATTACGAATATCGGAAAGAGGAAATCTCGGCAACCACTTCATGGAGCGAAAAGGAAAGCTGTCTTCTTCACTTTTTCCTGAAGCAAAGAACTATATAGTATCGTTTTAAAACATTTTTTTTCATGTTAAAATTATATGTTCTTCAAAACTAGGATATCTTAAGATCAAGCGACAAAAAAAAGAAAGAATGAAAAAAGAAGAAGAAAAAAAAAACGATTTGCTTGGTTAGTTTGAATTATTTCATGAATTCTGTAAAATATCTTAATTTTCCTTTTGTATTATCTTAACGTATTGTCATGTTCTTTATTTGCGCCTATTACTAAAACTGGGAACGTGGAACGGAACACGGAACGGAATAAGGTGGGACAATATCAGGAGCAAGTTCGGAACATCTATTGTTTTGGAACGGAACAAGATTAAAATTTCGGAACGGAAGTTAATGTTGATGTCGGAGCAGTGACTTAAAGCTAAAAATAGCATTAAACCTTCTACAACGGAAGTTGCTGATTCTCGGAACGGAAGTGGCTTTTCTCTCGGCACAAGCTGCATATCTGCGGAACAAAAGTGACTTAAAGCTAAAAATAGCATAAAACCTTCTAAAACGCGGAACAGAAGTTGCTGATTATCTCGGAACGGAAGTAGTTTATCTCTCGGAACAAACTGCATATCTGCGGAACAAAAGTGACTCAAAGCTAAAAATAGAAAAAAAGTCTTCTAAAACGCGGAACGGAATAAGAATAAGAATATTTATTTCTGCTCAACTATACCCAAACAATGGGTTAACGGCACAGACACACACACACACACACACACACACACACACACACACAAACACCACACACACACACACACACACACATACGATGAACGGAAGGAAGTTCCTGATGATCTCGGAACCTCTGGAACACAATCCGGAACGATAGCGAAGCACTACAACGACGTTGCTAAAGAGACGACGTCAGAACTGCAATATATACGACGTCAAGATGTTGTCAGTGGAATATAGTAAGAAATTGTTGAAAACGATGCCCTTGGTATATCAGACCTACTTACACTGTTTGAATATGACCAGGCAAAGCAAACATTCATTTCCGGCCCAAGGGAGGAGATAGACATGGAACAACGCATGGAACAGCAAGAGTACCTGCAACAACGCATGGAACAACAAGAAGACATAGAACATTGCATGGAATAGCAAGAAGACATAGAACAATACATAGAACAACAAGAAGACATGGAACAACGCATTGAACAAGAAGACATGGAACAACACATGGAACAAGAAAAACAAGACATGGAACAACAAGAAGTGGTGAATATCACAAGTGAAGAAGAAAAGATACAACAACTTTCGGACTTTTTAAAAGAAATGTCTGCCGATAAAACCATGTTAACACAGCTTGTTAGACAAAAAGATATTTCATTTGAAAACATAACAACATCAACTCCAAAATCAGAGCTTAGGAGAAAGATATACGATACAGTCTTGAAGTATGGGTGCCTGCTGACAGACTGAAATTGCACCATAATTTAAATATTCATGAAAAACGGATCATAGAAAGCAAGCAGTGGCTCAATGACATAACAAAATTGATAGTGCAATGAACCTGCTTAGCTTCCAGTTCCCGGACTTGGGATGGAGGGTCACATTGGTTGACAATTAGTACTATTACACGTATGGAAAACACAATAAAAGTATACGACTCTCCCTACAGTGATCTGTCACATGAAGAAGAACTCACAATTATTGCTGGGTATGATAGTGGATTATATGCAGTTGCAAATGCCACCGCCCTGGCATATGGTAGGGATCAAACAACGCAGGTGTATATTCCAAAGCTGTTGAGAAGTCACTTGTACAAATGTCTGGAAAACAGATACATTAAGCCAGTTTGCGCAGTGTTTCAATGGATCCAAAGTCTCAGTCCCAACTTCCGCAAAGGTTTCAAACATGTTGGCCGATCGATCCGCGTAAAGATTTCTTAACCTATTAACGAATCATTACGGGAAACAAACAGATCAAGGATAAAAAAAACACTACGAGTATGAACACTACGAGTATGATGATTGCAAGTAAAGCGACACCGGAGGTCCCTGGGTGTCAAAAACAGAAGTAAAAGAAAATCACCAGTTGAACCCCGAATATGCAAGAAGAATAACCACTTTTATATTTACGGTAAACGGAAAGTATATGAAAGTCTTTTCTCGCATAAATTTAGTTGGCTCTGCAAAACTTGATGGAAAGAATTTGCTTGGATTATATCATTTCAGTTAAGAGATGATAATACGGCAACGATTTGAAGCCAGTCATAGTTTTAGAAAAGTTTAGAAACTTTATCTGATTTACCTGATATAAGTTAATTTGGTATCTTTAAATCAGTATTTAAGTTTGACCCCAATGGTAAAATACCAAATTCAACTCTGAAATACTGATTAACTGGGCTGACAATATACTCGGGGACACATTGTCCACAAGCAGTAAAATCGGTCCAGTGGTTTCAATAAAATCGTAGCCATATGGAATTTAGTATGACAGACGCGCGTTTCTGTATTGAACTGAACCCTACAATTTTGAAAGAAACAAGGTGATGGGCAGGTCCCGACAGGTAACGAGTAGCCCTCTTAGGTTCTTGCTGCATCAGTCACTTTTTTCCTGATGCCTTTGTCTCTCAAGTTTCTCGAGACACAGGGGATCAGCTCGCTCGATGGGGGATGCCTGCGCCCTCGAGTTGATACGAAGGCGACCATTATATGATGTCTTCACTACTGTGTCTCGCGGAATGCGTTAGTATGTGTGGCTCGGAGAAGCACACGTTGCCTGCCGAAACCTGCCATCACCTTGTTTGTTTCGAACTTTTGGGGTTTAGCGACACTGAAGAAGTTAAATACAGGTACGCGCGTCGGTCGCACTAAATTCGATATAGTTTCTTTGTTATTATAACCAGTGGGCCGATATCTCAACTGGAAGACATTTTGCCCCCGAGGGTATCATGAACCCAGTAAGTCAGTGTTTCAGCTTTGATTTTGGTTCTATACCTTTGGAATCACTACTTAAATACTGAACTAAAGTAACCTTACTAATTTATATCAGGAAAACATTCTGAATTATTACAAAACAAAAACTGACATGTCATAGTGACATAAACCTTAGCGGCGTTTAGCTTCCGTTCTTTTTGATCAGTTGGGCTTTTTGTATGTTCTTGCTGCCTCGATCATCTCCCTCTTGATGCCCTTGTCAATATCGTTTTTCGAGACACAGGGTTCGAAGTGGTTCGGTGGGAAACGCCTGCGCACGCGAGTTAATGCGTAGGCATGTTTTACCTAATGTATGCAGCTACTAGACCTTGCGGAATGCGTCAGTAGGTGTGGCTCGAAAAGGACTGCTCGTTGACCTGCCAGTCACTTTTTTCTTTCCAGCTCTTTAGGTTTATCGACATTGAAGAAAGTAAATACAGAAACGCGCGCTTGTCGCACTAACTTCGGTTTAGTTACGTTAATATTGAAACCACTAGACCGAATGAACTGCCGGTGGATAATTTGGCTACGAGAATATCATCAATCGAATTAGTCAGTATTTCAGTGTTGATTCTGATTCTTTTCTATTGGGGTCATTTCTTAAATACTGATTTATTTGCTTATATCATGCAAAAATTTCTGAACTGTCTACAACTAAGCTTCCAACCGGCATATGATGTTGAAATGACGTCGTACAGACTTCGACGTGACCTCATCACGCCAGGAGCCCCGGTAGCTCAGTGGGTTAAGGGTACATTCCACTAAATATTCATGAGGACTTGCCCCGCCTATTTCGGGGAGAGCATTAGGTCTATATTGTAAGAGAGATGACGTCATCTGTCAATCATGCATGTTAGATTTCTTGCAGTATAAAAAAAGACCAACAAATGATAGTTACAAAAAGGCATATTTAATTGAGAAATATTTTACCAGAAGGAGATGGGGTTGATTTTGGTAACTGATCCCCTAGGAAAAAAGTATGCTCTTTTTTGGTGTACGAATCGATGGTTGCCATACTCAGCCTAGCTTAGCGGCTCACTGAGATGGGAAGGCAGTGGATGTTTTCATTTCAAATTGATAGGCTAGGATGACACTTTAAAGCAAGACAGGTTTGGAAAACTTTGTATGTACAGTTTTGTAATAAAATGACCAGATGTTAACATTGTCGTCTATGGAAAATTAATGGTGGAATGCAACCTAAATCGCATTAAGTCAGATTGACCTTGGCCTTGTTTCTTACTTTCGGTTTCGCTTTAGATGCATATCTAGAGATATGTGTCCCTTTGACCATTAAAAGTACATTCTTCTGTGTGTTATCCATAGTGAGATTGTTGTTGTAATTGATGATTTGATGCTTTAGGCCTAGGATCATCAGCAAAAATGAAAACAACATTTTTCTCCATGTAGAATCCAGTGGGGGGGGGGGGGGGGGGTGCGTGCTCTACTATATTATTGTACTATAAGTTTTGATGGTAAATTATTTCACAGTAGTCCAAATCACATTATGCGGTTAGAGAAAAAGCATCTGGAACACCTGGAAACATTTAAAAACCCATAAAAACATGATATATGCGATTCTGCGAAATACAGAAAGCGTCGCTTTTCGGAGACTTTTGCATGTAAATAAGTATTTTTTGAGGAAAAATATAATTTTAACCAAACATTTACCTTAAATTCATATCAACCTTGTTTCTCTGCTTCTTTTGGTGTGCAGATTTGGACTATTAAACCCGTTTTACTGCATTTATGTCTTAAACAGCCTCAAAATACCACAATTTTAACCAAATTGAGGGGGTATATATAGAAAATTGCCAATAAATGCTTATGTATAACAGATTCAACCACATTTTCTTGTTTTTATTATTAAGAGAAGTATTAAGGCTCCTATGAAAAGATAAATGTTTCCATAGATATAAAAGAATAGCAACAAAATCATTATTAATTTTCATTAATCCTTAAAATCATCAGTTTCAGTCATTTCGCTACAGAAACCTCAGTCGACATAGTGAAACTGCCCTAAATGGTACATTTCTTTACGGATTCATTTGAAACTTGGAGATCACAATGAAAATGTATCAAACTAACATTCAAACTGTTCAGTTTATGCCATATTGCAAAAAGTTAGTTTGGTTTAAAGCGCATTAAGTCAGATTGACCTTGGCCTTGTTTCTTACTTTCGGTTTCGCTTTAGATGCATATCTAGAGATATGTGTCCCTTTGACCATTAAAAGTACATTCTTCTGTGTGTTATCCATAGTGAGATTGTTGTTGTAATTGATGATTTGATGCTTTAGGCCTAGGATCATCAGCAAAAATGAAAACAACATTTTTCTCCATGTAGAATCCAGTGGGGGGGGGGGGGGGGGGGTGGCGTGCTCTACTATATTATTGTACTATAAGTTTTGATGGTAAATTATTTCACATTAGTCCAATTTACATTATGCGGTTAGAGAAAAAGCATCTGGAACACCTGGAAACATTTAAAAACCCATAAAAACATGATATATGCGATTCTGCGAAATACAGAAAGCGTCGCTTTTCGGAGACTTTTGCATGTAAATAAGTATTTTTTGAGGAAAAATATAATTTTAACCAAACATTTACCTTAAATTCATATCAACCTTGTTTCTCTGCTTCTTTTGGTGTGCAGATTTGGACTATTAAACCCGTTTTACTGCATTTATGTCTTAAACAGCCTCAAAATACCATAATTTTAACCAAATTGAGGGGGTATATATAGAAAATTGCCAATAAATGCTTATGTATAACAGATTCAACCACATTTTCTTGTTTTTATTATTAAGAGAAGTATTAAGGCTCCTATGAAAAGATAAATGTTTCCATAGATATAAAAGAATAGCAACAAATCATTATTAATTTTCATTAATCCTTAAAATCATCAGTTTCAGTCATTTCGCTACAGAAACCTCAGTCGACATAGTGAAACTGTCCTAAATGGTACATTTCTTTACGGATTCGTTTGAAACTTGGAGATCACAATGAAAATGTATCAAACTAACATTCAAACTGTTCAGTTTATGCCATATTGCAAAAAGTTAGTTTGGTGCATTCCACCATTAATTTTCCATAGACGACAATGTTAACATCTGGTCATTTTATTACAAAACTGTACATACAAAGTTTTCCAAACCTGTCTTGCTTTAAAGTGTCATCCTAGCCTATCAATTTGAAATGAAAACATCCACTGCCTTCCCATCTCAGTGAGCCGCTAAGCTAGGCTGAGTATGGCAACCATCGATTCGTACACCAAACAAGAGCATACTTTTTTCCTAGGGGATCAGTTACCAAAATCAACCCCATCTCCTTCTGGTAAAATATTTCTCAATTAAATATGCCTTTTTGTAACTATCATTTGTTGGTCTTTTTTTATACTGCAAGAAATCTAACATGCATGATTGACAGATGACGTCATCTCTCTTACAATGTAGACCTAATGCTCTCCCCGAAATAGGCGGGGCAAGTCCTCATGAATATTTAGTGGAATGTACCCTAAACCAAACTTATTTTTTGCAATATGGCATAAACTGAACAGTTTGAATGTTAGTTTGATACATTTTCATTGTGATCTCCAAGTTTCAAATGAATCCATAAAGAAATGTACCATTTAGGACAGTTTCACTATGTCGACTGAGGTTTCTGCAGCGAAATGACTGAAACTGATGATTTTAAGGATCAATGAAAATTAATAATGATTTGTTGCTATTCTTTTATATCTATGGAAACATTTATCTTTTCATAGGAGCCTTAATACTTCTCTTAATAATAAAAACAAGAAAATGTGGTTGAATCTGTTATACATAAGCATTTATTGGCAATTTTCTATATATACCCCCTCAATTTGGTTAAAATTGTGCTATTTTGAGGCTGTTTAAGACATAAATGCAGTAAAACTGGTTTAATAGTCCAAATCTGCACACCAAAAGAAGCAGAGAAACAAGGTTGATATGAATTTAAGGTAAATGTTTGGTTAAAATTATATTTTTCCTCAAAAAATATGGTTGCCATACTCAGCCTAGCTTAGCGGCTCACTGAGATGGGAAGGCAGTGGATGTTTTCATTTCAAATTGATAGGCTAGGATGACACTTTAAAGCAAGACAGGTTTGGAAAACTTTGTATGTACAGTTTTGTAATAAAATGACCAGATGTTAACATTGTCGTCTATGGAAAATTAATGGTGGAATGCAACCTAAAGCGCATTAAGTCAGATTGACCTTGGCCTTGTTTCTTACTTTCGGTTTCGCTTTAGATGCATATCTAGAGATATGTGTCCCTTTGACCATTAAAAGTACATTCTTCTGTGTGTTATCCATAGTGAGATTGTTGTTGTAATTGATGATTTGATGCTTTAGGCCTAGGATCATCAGCAAAAATGAAAACAACATTTTTCTCCATGTAGAATCCAGTTGGGGGGGGGGGGGGGGGGTGCGTGCTCTACTATATTATTGTACTATAAGTTTTGATGGTAAATTATTTCACAGTAGTCCAATTCACATTATGCGGTTAGAGAAAAAGCATCTGGAACACCTGGAAACATTTAAAAACCCATAAAAACATGATATATGCGATTCTGCGAAATACAGAAAGCGTCGCTTTTCGAAGACTTTTGCATGTAAATAAGTATTTTTTGAGGAAAAATATAATTTTAACCAAACATTTACCTTAAATTCATATCAACCTTGTTTCTCTGCTTCTTTTGGTGTGCAGATTTGGACTATTAAACCCGTTTTACTGCATTTATGTCTTAAACAGCCTCAAAATACCACAATTTTAACCAAATCCTATGAAAAGATAAATGTTTCCATAGATATAAAAGAATAGCAACAAATCAATATTAATTTTCATTAATCCTTAAAATCATCAGTTTCAGTCATTTCGCTACAGAAACCTCAGTCGACATAGTGAAACTGTCCTAAATGGTACATTTCTTTATGGATTTATTTGAAACTTGGAGATCACAATGAAAATGTATCAAACTAACATTCAAACTGTTCAGTTTATGCCATATTGCAAAAAGTTAGTTTGGTGCATTCCACCATTAATTTTCCATAGACGACAATGTTAACATCTGGTCATTTTATTACAAAACTGTACATACAAAGTTTTCCAAACCTGTCTTGCTTTAAAGTGTCATCCTAGCCTATCAATTTGAAATGAAAACATCCACTGCCTTCCCATCTCAGTGAGCCGCTAAGCTAGGCTGAGTATGGCAACCATCATTTCGTACACCAAAAAAGAGCATACTTTTTTCCTAGGGGATCAGTTACCAAAATCAACCCCATCTCCTTCTGGTAAAATATTTCTCAATTAAATATGCCTTTTTGTAACTATCATTTGTTGGTCTTTTTTTATACTGCAAGAAATCTAACATGCATGATTGACAGATGACGTCATCTCTCTTACAATGTAGACCTAATGCTCTCCCCGAAATAGGCGGGGCAAGTCCTCATGAATATTTAGTGGAATGTACCCTAAACCAAACTTATTTTTTGCAATATGGCATAAACTGAACAGTTTGAATGTTAGTTTGATACATTTTCATTGTGATCTCCAAGTTTCAAATGAATCCATAAAGAAATGTACCATTTAGGACAGTTTCACTATGTCGACTGAGGTTTCTGCAGCGAAATGACTGAAACTGATGATTTTAAGGATCAATGAAAATTAATAATGATTTGTTGCTATTCTTTTATATCTATGGAAACATTTATCTTTTCATAGGAGCCTTAATACTTCTCTTAATAATAAAAACAAGAAAATGTGGTTGAATCTGTTATACATAAGCATTTATTGGCAATTTTCTATATATACCCCCTCAATTTGGTTAAAATTGTGCTATTTTGAGGCTGTTTAAGACATAAATGCAGTAAAACTGGTTTAATAGTCCAAATCTGCACACCAAAAGAAGCAGAGAAACAAGGTTGATATGAATTTAAGGTAAATGTTTGGTTAAAATTATATTTTTCCTCAAAAAATATGGTTGCCATACTCAGCCTAGCTTAGCGGCTCACTGAGATGGGAAGGCAGTGGATGTTTTCATTTCAAATTGATAGGCTAGGATGACACTTTAAAGCAAGACAGGTTTGGAAAACTTTGTATGTACAGTTTTGTAATAAAATGACCAGATGTTAACATTGTCGTCTATGGAAAATTAATGGTGGAATGCAACCTAAAGCGCATTAAGTCAGATTGACCTTGGCCTTGTTTCTTACTTTCGGTTTCGCTTTAGATGCATATCTAGAGATATGTGTCCCTTTGACCATTAAAAGTACATTCTTCTGTGTGTTATCCATAGTGAGATTGTTGTTGTAATTGATGATTTGATGCTTTAGGCCTAGGATCATCAGCAAAAATGAAAACAACATTTTTCTCCATGTAGAATCCAGTTGGGGGGGGGGGGGGGGGGTGCGTGCTCTACTATATTATTGTACTATAAGTTTTGATGGTAAATTATTTCACAGTAGTCCAATTCACATTATGCGGTTAGAGAAAAAGCATCTGGAACACCTGGAAACATTTAAAAACCCATAAAAACATGATATATGCGATTCTGCGAAATACAGAAAGCGTCGCTTTTCGAAGACTTTTGCATGTAAATAAGTATTTTTTGAGGAAAAATATAATTTTAACCAAACATTTACCTTAAATTCATATCAACCTTGTTTCTCTGCTTCTTTTGGTGTGCAGATTTGGACTATTAAACCCGTTTTACTGCATTTATGTCTTAAACAGCCTCAAAATACCACAATTTTAACCAAATCCTATGAAAAGATAAATGTTTCCATAGATATAAAAGAATAGCAACAAATCATTATTAATTTTCATTAATCCTTAAAATCATCAGTTTCAGTCATTTCGCTACAGAAACCTCAGTCGACATAGTGAAACTGTCCTAAATGGTACATTTCTTTATGGATTTATTTGAAACTTGGAGATCACAATGAAAATGTATCAAACTAACATTCAAACTGTTCAGTTTATGCCATATTGCAAAAAGTTAGTTTGGTGCATTCCACCATTAATTTTCCATAGACGACAATGTTAACATCTGGTCATTTTATTACAAAACTGTACATACAAAGTTTTCCAAACCTGTCTTGCTTTAAAGTGTCATCCTAGCCTATCAATTTGAAATGAAAACATCCACTGCCTTCCCATCTCAGTGAGCCGCTAAGCTAGGCTGAGTATGGCAACCATCATTTCGTACACCAAAAAAGAGCATACTTTTTTCCTAGGGGATCAGTTACCAAAATCAACCCCATCTCCTTCTGGTAAAATATTTCTCAATTAAATATGCCTTTTTGTAACTATCATTTGTTGGTCTTTTTTTATACTGCAAGAAATCTAACATGCATGATTGACAGATGACGTCATCTCTCTTACAATGTAGACCTAATGCTCTCCCCGAAATAGGCGGGGCAAGTCCTCATGAATATTTAGTGGAATGTGCGCTGGCCTACTGATCTAGCGGTCGCGGGTTCGAGACCCGCCGGAGGCGGAGTTCTTTCCATCGTAAGCGGGGTTCCATTGCATACAGCCTTTCATTATCAAAAGCCTATCGTCCTGATATGACTGAAATACTGTTGAAAAGAACGAAAAATCGCAGTAATCTATTCATCCTCATCACGTCGCATCGACGTCATTGCGAGGTCATGACGAGGTCAACTGCCTACTGGGAATACTAACTTGTTATAGACACATGAATCTAAGTGGAATTTAGCTTCCACACTGTTTTACTATCTTGGCTTTTTGTAGGTCCTTGCTATAGTGGTCTTCTCCTTCCTGATGCCCCTGTCTCTTTCGTTTCTCGACACAGGGGTGGAAGCGGCTCTGTGGGGGATGCATGCGCTCGTGAGTTAATACGTATAGGCGTCTCTTTTCTGATGTCTGCCGCTACTGTGTCTCGCGAATTCGTCAGTAAATGTGGCTCTGAGCGGGTTACTCGTTCCCCGTCGAAACCTGCCCATGACCTTTTTTCCTTCAATCTTTTTGGGGTTTAGAAGACTGAAGAAATTAAATACAGATACTCGCGTCCGTCGCACTAAATTCGGTATAGCTACGTTGTTATCATAATCACTGCTGGTGGACAATTTGTCCCCGAGGATGTCATCAATCCAATGAGTTAGTGCTTCAGTGTTGATTCTGATTCTTTCTATTGGGGTCACTACTTAAAAATACTGATTTTAAGTAACTTATATCAGGTCAATTTTCTAATCTATTCTAAGACTAAGTCTAGCGGGCGCACGACGTCATAATAACGTAACACGGATGCCGATGCAACTTCATGACGTCGCATGGAATTAAATACGACGTAATTACGACGGCAAGTGCCTGCTTGGAAGACTGACTTCATTTTGACATTCATGAATCTCAGTGGAGTTTAGCTTCCATTCTTTTGGATTACTTTGGCATTTTGTAGGTTTTTGCAGCATTGGTTATCTTCATTCTGATGCCCTTGTCTTCCTCGCGCGCGTCTGTCGCAATTAATTGAGGGCAGTTAGATTAATATTTCGCATTTAGTAGACGTATTGACTAACCTTTGTATCAATATCTCTACAAGGTCCATGAAACCTTACGCTGTAGCATTTCACATATAATAGCACTAGTAAGCATCGTTTATTTGTTCTGAAGTAAATTTTAAGAAGCCTTGTTATTAGTTTAAACATATTTTATTTCATAACATCACAATACCACATGTATTTACATTACATGAGAACATTTAAAGGATCAGAACGGAAGCTAAAGCTTATCGAGTTCTTATCAGCCTTGTTATTCTTGTGACCCGTACCATTTGAACATATTCTTACCCCTATTCCTGGGGACACTATATGAAATTTGGTTGCAGTCGACCAAAAGGAAGGGTCATTTGAAAATGTGGACCTTTGACGACGAATGTCGTCGATGGATGACAGAGCCTGTCTAACCTGTAACCCACACTCGAATTTGATGTGTATATTGTGTGGTTTATTATCAGCGTAGGTAAAAATTTCCGAAATTGAATCCAAATGATTTTTGTTCGTTTATATTCATATGCATTTTGTATGAAAATTATGCATTTAATTTCTGTAGACACTACAAGTGAAACATAAATAATAAGGAACTTAGCGTATCGTCTACGATATATGAAGGGTGTAGCTACCTGAATCGTTTTTTAGTAAATCATCCATAGACTATCTCCCTGCCCCTTCCCCCATTCTCCCTGTCGTCTTAGCAGTTTACTTACATATGCTGTGGATAACCATAGCTCAAGGGTACATGCAAATTGGTTTGCTGAGGTACCGGGATAGATTGAAGGGATTAACTTAATTAATAACTATTTCCATTAAATCTTATTAAAATCGGATTTTCTCACCACTATTTGAAGTCTCTGCGCTAAAATATCAATAAAGGAAATCCAGTGGGTAGTTGTGAGCAACAAACTTGAAGGAAAATATTTTGGTGAAACAAAAAATTATTTTCTATCAGTTTTATAGACAACTTTTAATTTATGTTACAGCTGTGTCGTTTTTCATGCTCCATAGATGTAGCATGGAACACACATTTCAAAATTTATGATTCCAAACATTTGGCATGTACTGTAATCTTTATATTCCTTATTGATCCTATCCAAAAACAGCAATCGATAATAGATATTTTATTCGAAAGTCGATTTACTTATTTTGCAATCTTTTATTGTCAATACCTATATAGCCTATCAGAATGTATGTAGGTTGAATAAACTCATATTTTCACTCTTGGTTTGCGGTCTCAAGGTGGTCGAGTTCATGATTCATCTCCAGGTTTTGGCTAATGCCATTTTTATAATCATACAACTCAATTTTCTTATATTATGTTTCCTTATGGAATGTTGCTGAATGGGACGTCTGCAAAGTACGGAACCCCTGAAGGGACATTTCCTCTTCGATATTTATCAGAATAGAAATTGAAACAAGAAAATTAGAACGGTGATCAAATCAACAAATATGTCGTTTAAACGACATATTATGTCGTTTAAACGACATATTATATCGTTTGAACGATAGAAAATAGAATAGAAATTAAAACAAGCAAACCAGAGTAGAAATTATATCAAGAAAAAACAGATAAGGAATTGAAACAAAAACTATGTCGTTTAAACGACTTATAATCTTTTTTCCTTTCCGATATTTATAAGAATATAAATTGAAATAAGAAAATTAGAGCGGAAATAAAAACAACAGATATCTCGTTTAAGCGATTTGTTATATCGTTTAAACGACATATGAAATTAGAACGGAAATAAAAACAACAAATATCTCGTTTGAACAACTTATTATATCGTTTAAACGACATATGTCTTGTTCAACGATATATTAAGTCGTTTTAACGAGATAATTGTTGTCTTGATTTCCGTTCTAATATTCTTGTTTCGATTTCTTTTCTCATATTTATCGGAATGGAAAGTAGATAATAAGTCGTTTAAACGACATATTTTTGTTATAATTTCTTTCTGTTTCTCTTGAGTTAATTTTATTTCTGGTCTCTTATTTTAATTTCCATTCTTATTTATATTGTTTCAACGACATATTATGCCGTTTAAACGATATAATAAGTCGTTTAAACGAGATATTTGTTGTTTTGATTTCCGTTCTAATTCTCTTGTTTCAATTTCTTTTCTGATAAATATCGGAAAGGAAATGTCCCTTGCAAAGCCCAAAATCGTTCATGCACTATTAACAAACAGACAGTCAATATTCATTGTCCATAAACATCGTTATTTTAAATTTATGCCCACTAAACGGGGAACACTTGGATATATCCCGATGTATCAACTCACAACAGACCTCGATATCCACCAGAAAGCTATACCCATGAAAACGCAGTGGACTTTCTCTTCTTTCAGTATTTATTGGATGAGTCCATTTGTCATTTAAGGGGAGTCAGGTTTAGTTTATTTTTAGAATTTTTGTTTTATGTTGAGAAGTAAATACCAATATGTGCAAAAAGTGTAGACCCTGATCAGACGCGGCGTTTTGCGGCGTCTGATCTGGGTCTGCACTGTTTGCCTTTGTCCCATTTTTGGGACGCTAGGCATTAAGAGAAGCTGACTGTAAGGATCGAGCATTGGATGGAAACTCAAAATTTTGTATTTTGCTAAAAATGTCATGGTTTAAAGCTCCCGACGAAAGATGAAGATAAGTGAAAAAAATAGTGAAATATGTCAAACGGTTCTCGAGATATCTAAGCAATTACTGTTGCCATGGCAACCATTTTTAGGCCGCTTAAATTTTACATATTTTCATGAATTTCAAAGGGAAAACTTGTCTGTCCTGAAGCAAGTATCAAATAGTTAACTGGTATGGTGTTTAGGACTAAATGTAATTGTCAGTCTCTGCACCTTCAGAGCACTGGCTACTGCACGTTGTTGAAACCATGGCAACTGGAAGTACATATAGTCGGAGAAAAAATAAAATTTGTGAAAATAGCTCTTTTTCAAACCGAGGTTATTGAAAATGGCAGCCTGACCTGAATATATCATTAACATGTCTTCAAACAGCAACATAAGTACGGTACATAGCAAAAGCAATTAGTTGTAAACTTTCACTGACTACAGAATAAATGCGCGTGCAAAGGGTGTCCCTGTCGAATTTACAATTTTACAGAAACAACAGTTTTTTAGATTTCTTTACCCTACTTTCCACACTTTCAGTTTGAATTTGCTTATTAAACAAATAAAGAGTCGCATTTTTATCCCATCTTTGCAAATAACGGCGTAGAAATGTAGTGTTTGATATTGTTTCTATGGTTACGATGCATAAAAATGTGTTACATCAGTTCAAAACGACCCTAAACCCATGTAACTAATATACAACTCTTAATTTGCAGTAGAATCGATATGGTTTTAATGTAGTTCAGTACTTGGTTTCCGTATCTCTAATGGTTTTCATTTTTTTCAAATAAACAAATTTAAAGTTGCTGCTTAGATACCCCACCCCCTGTATATGCAATAGCAATATCACCGTTTTGTGAAGAGAAAGTGTGTACAAATGTGAAAAAATACGTGATATAGAACTACACGATTAAGAACTTTTTTTTTCCTTACCAGTGAATTGTCGCTGATGTATACATGGTGTTGAGCGCGAATCGTAGTTTATATCTCGACGGCGAAGCCGGAGTGAGTTAAGAAAAGCTAAATGTAAGAAACAAGCCGAAAAATCACACGTTCAACCAATAATAATTTCATAACAAAATGGACATTTCAAACATTTTTATGGTACCACAAATTAATATTTAAATGGCAGACTGGAAAACGAAGAGAGTTAATGACAGGTTTGTAGTTTTATGGCCCTTTCAACAGTACTTAGGTCATGCAACAAGGCATGAGTGATTTTTAAAGACTGTGTGCAATGGCACCCCGTGATTTAAACAAGGACTGCTAGCTTAGCACGCGGACGCGTCCCTCGCTAAGCTACAGAAAAGTGGATGAAATTAGATAGGATGAGTAAATTACTCATGAGTACTCGTGTACTTAAGATGGCACCCCTATCAGAATTACCTAAATTACACGACTTTCTTGGCTATTCTAGAAGCCCCTGGTAGCACAGTAGGTTAAGGCCTGGCCTGCTGATCAAGTGGTTCAGAGTTCGAGATCTGCTTGATGCATTAATCTTTCCAACCGCAAATTTGGCTCAACTGCACAGCTTTCAGACTCATCCCCCCCCCCCACACACACAAACACACACTTCCCACCATCCCCCCAACCACATTCCCCAATCGTTCTGATATGACTGAAAAACTGTTAAAGAGGACATAAAATCCAACGTCATTCATCTATCCATTTTTAGCTGTTCTATGTAGTATGACGATCATAGGTAACAGAACATTGCTTAAAATTTCAGTATCCCTCGGTGAATAGACGCTGTAGGCCTTAGTCTACACCACTTTCTGTCCTGAAAAATGCCTCTTCTTGCGTATTACCTGATTCACAGAAGCAATTCATTCAAAAAACATTAGTAAATTTATTTATTTCAACATAAAATAAAGATAAGGCAAAAATATTGCTGCAAATAAAACGGTTTTACTCCGTTCTTCTATTCCGTGATTTCTGCAGACGTTTTGCTCGGGACAACTCTTGTCATCAAATGTACCGAATACACTGCAACTGCAGTCTTGGTAATTGGACCTATTTCATAGATAGACAAAGGTCATGGTGAGCATTGTTGACAGTAATCTTATTCTTTCAAAGATACTATCTTTTATCATTAAAGATCATGGATACTACCTGTAGTGTTCGCAGATTTGTAATCGTCAAGGGAGGTAGATAATGCCAGTTTGAATTATCTCCCTTCCTACCATTTTACAGTATTGACACATTTCAAAGATGGATAACTTTTAAAGTTTTGCGAGTTTACACCTATTTTTTTTACTTTCTTTAACTTCAAACCTTACCCTATCATGCATATATGCCTTATTGTCAAACGTGACTGCCATTTTTAGTTATCAGGCGAATAAAACAACAATTTTTCACTCAAAATTGGGTCGATTTTTTCCAGTAAAAGCTCTCCCGTTGATGATAAGGGACAGAAAACATTCATATCATGTTCTCTTATTACATACGGATGTATTTTCAAACTATACAAGCAAATAGGAATGGGATTATATTTGTTGTTTGATTTTTATCGAGGAAATATTACATACATGTCTCAATATTGATATTTTCAAAATGGATTCCTGGTTACCATGGAAACGGCCGAACGTTGACCTCTAAAAACTTGTGAAATACAAACAAGCATGGTATATATCAGTTTCCCAAAATTTGAGCCAAATCCGTAATTTTCGACTTTCCACGTTATTATGGGCCAATGCTCGATGTTTACAGTCAGCCTCTCTTAATGGGTTAAGAATGAGGGCGCAGATGACGTTTGTGATTTGACACACAGGTCGATAGATTAAACCAGTTTCACTAATTTCCGCGTTGCGTCGTGAATATATGAGATGTGATAGGGCCGGTAACCTTATCTGTTCATTACATGGAAAGTGGTTATCACTTGGTTATCAGCACTCCACCAGGTAATGTCACCAGATGTACGAAAAAAGCAATATCGGACATGCAAAATGTGTGAAATGTTGCTAAACACATGTTAGAAATTATTAAATGAGGCTAACAGGAGCCCCACAGTAGCTCAGTATGTTAAGTGCTGGCCTGTTAATGTAGCGGACCCAGGAACGATTCCCCCTAGAGGTGGAAATCTTTTCAGCCGTAAACGGGGCTGCATTGCACGCAACCTTTAAGTGTCACCCTGCGATCGTCCTGATATCTGAAATACTGTTGAAAGGAACGTAAAATCGCAAGTCATCTAACCATCTATCAAGTCGAAACATCCGTGTCTGACCTTACGCATTAACTTGTGGGGCGAAGAAGGTCAAACGTCTGAACATATTGTTTGGCGAGAGTATCTACTGCTAATAAACATACTCAATTAAATCGACTCTGCTATTTTTGTCTCTTTGATATGTTCTTTGCCTTCAGGGGACCTTCCTTGAGTTTTGTTTTATCTTCATGGCAGCTGATGTTGTGCCGTGTGGCGGCCGTAAAAATCTACCCGTACATCGGCATAGCCTCGCATCTTATCTTTTTCCCCAACTCGTTTAATAAATTCAATAATACATGGGCACTCATGTAAGATCCTCTATATAATTGTCATTTTTGTCGGCTTTCTATCGGTCCATGACAGTTTGTATACTATTTAGGATAGTCTCGCAGTCATCTGCTGGGAAAGAGCTGACCCCCAGTCTTTCCGCTTGTCTTGTTTTGCTTTGTGTGCCGTCTTTATTGTTTTCCTTTCCCAGTTGGTGTTTCGGGCAGGATTTGATAGTCGAATATGTTGGTTCCTGTTAAGTGCCTGTTCATCTACCTTGTAGGCTGCGGTGCATTATGGTCGCATTTAAAAGCAGGTCTGACAGCAATGTTGTCTGTCTGGCATATCATGGGACATTTTCATACCCAGATAGGTTTAATATTAAGGAGTGAAGATATACGGAAATCTGTAGGGATATGGGTTGTTAAAAAATTCCTTTTCTCTGCGTGTGAGATATGAGCCGCGACACGAGAAAACCAACAATGTGGTCGTGCGTCCAGCGCAGACTCAGATCAGCCTGGGCATCCCCCCATACTGAACAGACTCTTCGCTAAGCGCTTAAAGGGTAGCTAAGGGTCTAAGCTACCTCCTTGCGGGCAGCGAAGAATCTGATCAGACTGGGCGGAAGCCCAGGCTGATCTGAGTCTGCGCTGAGCGCACAACCACATTGTTGGTTTTCTCGTGTCGCGGCTTATATTTATTGTCTCGAGTTGAGCCCGTGACTAACCAAAAATAAAAGTATGTACTTTCTGATTTATGTAGACAATATGGCGATTGTCAATGTAATAAATCATCGTGTTTTCGATAAAATCGATTTCTTGATATTGTCAAGTCCTTGTTATTAATACAAAAAAAACTTAACTTGCATATATACGGGAGGTTAAGATTTAGAACTCGTACGCGTACGGCGGCCGGTAGCTACACGTAAACGTAAAAGTTTGAATTATAGTTACATGTAAAATGAAGTCAAGATAATTAATCTTGTACGTGTACGTCTATCGAAAGGAAAACAAATTATATAAGTTGTACTAAATAAAGTATCGAATGTACGATATATCGTGCGTGTGCCAGTGTTTAAACATTTTCTAGTCACCACATTTCCTTTGTACCGATTTTTTAGGTCGTTTTTTTGGTCGGAACTTGACACGCAGGCCCATCCTAACTATATTTTTACCTAAACGGAGTTATCAAGGTCCGGCGCCCAATATCGGCACCTGCGACCATCTTATATTTCGCATTTTCTGTAATAATTTGCTTACGGAATACCCGTGTTATGGTCAGTTTCACACTAATAGTTAAATATCCGCATACACTCTCTTTTACTCACCCACCTTCGATTATTTTGTGAAAATAAAAAACTTAACACGATCGAATCTTCTTTGAGATCGTGTTTCTCCTATTTTCATTATTATTGTGATACTTTATTATTATTATCAATATCATTATTATTGTTATAATCATTATTATCATCTCAATATTTGCGCCATCCCATAATCCGATTTCGTCATTTTATCACTTCAGGAAACAATTGAATCCAGCCGGCTTCATTATCTCGGTCTCATTAATGATGCTGGCGGATTCGAGAAAAGTGCTCTAGAAAATGAGTTTGTGGGCACTTTCGGGGCATGATCGGCAACCATGCTAAAATACTTATCGATATGCCCTCTGTTATTTTTTTTGCCGGATGCCAAACCTGAATGCCCTTTCTGTACCGTTTAAACGAGGTCAAAGGTCATCAAGTGCAAAATCACGAAAAACTGTTTAGAGAATGGTTATTGTACATATGAGGCATAAATATCACTGCAGTTAAATGCTGAACACATTGAAAACCTCGTGCGACAATTGTAAAACAAACTTGAATAATTTCTGTTCAATTTGCGTCCATCCGTACACTTATTTTCTGAAAATACATGCGTTTATAGAAATAACTTTAATAGTTTAGAAATCAAGGACTACACTGCTTAAATATATGAACAAAGCTTTTAAATTTGGTAAATTTCATCTTTATAAGCAACCTATCATATATTTCTAGCTCAACATTTACATTAAAACAGTTGGCTTTATTAGCATCTGTTGTTTACGATACATAAAGTTTTTACAGTTGCCATCTGAAATCTAATGCATCTTAATAGCCATAAAAAATGTTTTTATGGTGTTTACACATACATATGCGAGAATTTTAAAACCCTGAGCTGTGGAGCATATAAAATTCAGTGCAGATAAATTAATCTTATGTAGAGATACAATTACATAAAAGTATATGCTAATATGCATGTTTTGTGTTAATAAATGTTTTCTAGTTTATAAAGTGGAAAATAATCCATTTTAAAACTACTTTTAGACATAAAATACCCAGCGACATGCCGAGAATAATTTTGCAGATATACAGGAGTTTATTATATATATGTCCAGTCAAGAATATCAAATATTGTCGACAGACATTTTAAAACTCATCGACTCGACCTTTTGATTCTTAGGGGCGTTTCTGTTTTACATGCTCGAGGGGCTCCAGGTTGCATGAGGCGTGTTTTACACTTTTCAGAATTTCTCAGGAAAACATCAAATCAAACCAAATCTGCTGTATTCAAGTCTTGTGTGTCTTTTTTTTTACTTCAGAATGATCAACTTATTCTGATATATGTATCTGAAGCTGGTACATTTGCTCCTCAAAACTAAGACATCATCTGTTTTGTTTTGAACAGGCATTTAATTGACTATAACCGAAATCATTAGCCTTTGTAGTTTACGATATATGAAGTGTTTTAATTTCGTACCTGAAATCTTTTGAATTTTTAGAAAGGTCATAACAGTGACTTGAAACCTTGACAAATATAAATAAGCATACGGTATGAGTAAAATATCCCCCCCCCCCCCACACACACACACAAAAAAAAACATGCTGCTTACTATATAAATACAAACGGAACCAGATGAATCAATGAGCAGGGGGAGGGAGTGGGGTGAAATTTTTAATAATGTCCCAAGCCATTCCCAATTCCAAGGTTTATACCCTGTTAGTCCAGGAATTTTAATACTACGTTCATTTGTCGTTTAACAGTTATGATATCATAAATGGATAAAGCCAGTGTTACAAAATATATATTACCGAACATCTGTATCTAGAATATTGCATCACCTCATCTGTAAAGGATCACGGTAGGGCATTGTAGTACCAGCTCGTAAGATGCTGTCTAAAATATCAGTGACCATGTATCTGGTTAATGATTCCTGATGACATACGCCCGGCAACGTATGTAACGCTGCAATTTTCTGCATCGTTTGATACACCTATATTTCTTTGTTACCTTGCATTAATATAAAAGGTAAATATTTGCTGGTTTCAGTAAATCGGTTTTATCCAAAATATAATAGTTAGTCCACTATGTTGAAAAAAAACACCAGGTAACGTAGGCTACAGTTATGCTCTACCGGAGAAATTATGTTATGACTGTAAAGAAAAGAAACACAAATTTTTAAACAGCAAGATTTATATCCGTTTCAATAATTATTTGAATAAGAAGTACAGGAACAGACGAATTCAGCAGATTGATATGGTAACGTATTTAAATTGGCGATGACTGTCAAACGCACCAACAGTCAGACAGCAGAGAATTGTATCTTACAATGTTGTAATATACTTTTTGAAAAACAAATAGTGTAGAAAGTCTTTCATTCTGATCGTGGGAGGGGGGACGGGTGGTGTGTGCATGCTTATAGGGTCACCCAAAAGACTGTCTTAGAATTAATGGTATAATTAACCGCTATACAAAAATGTACTTACTGACCTTTTACCCAGTTATGATTATATATGACGTTGGCAATATGGCAAAGGTTTTTATGATATGTTTACTTACTTCATTTGCACTAGCTGCCTCTTATTCCGCGAAGGTGCCTATTAATTGAATATTTCACTCATAAACTGGTATGTAAAACTGCACTGAATGACCTTACATGATGTCTGTTGAGCTGACAACTGGGAAAAATGGTTTTAGGTATGTTTACTGACTTCAATGAGCCTTGTTGCCCGTCATGTCGCGAAAGTGCCCACAAACAAAAAAAATCACTCATAAACCGCCTGACTATAATTGCAATCAAGGTTTTCCCAGTTTTATTTATTGAGCAATTGTTCCTGTTTCCATAGTGTTGCATGTTTACAAATAGTTTTCAACTGGTTAGACAAAACATATTTTGAATCACTGGGATACCCGTATTTTATTAATGGGAACCGGTAGCACATTAACAGCTAGAAAATAAACAATCTCTAGACCTGGTGAATATCAGCTACATTAAATGATATCCGTTCTCATTCTAAAGTTAGCATGAAATATATAAAATAAATTCTGAAAGAAGATCCTCTTGAATCAAGGAATACAACAAAGACACACAAAAAAAAGCGGATGACGTTTAATCGAGTTTGCTCATGTGCAGTGATGTTATGGTGTAACGCTCAATAGCATCGACTTTAATTTATATTTCTAAATATTTAATTGGGTTCTCAGATGACGAACATTTTCAAAGTATCACAACAGTCCTTAACAGAACGTAATGCACATTGTAGGGATATACAGGGCAATAATGTTTTCTAAAAACTTAAATATTTGCAAAAGTTTCGCTCTGAAATAACACTGTGACAACAATTGACTGGTGACAGAGGTATAGCGCTTCGTATCTATTAAAGCGGACCAATTATAAGACATGGACTCTGTATGCAGGTTCCGAAGGAATAATGCTACTCAAAAACGGAAATGCATTTAACAACTGGGCAAAATTGAAGTCGTCTCTCATATCATATATCTCAACTCGTTCGAATAGCTAGGGTTCCTCGTAATGTTGCTGATTATGACAATCGAAATCA
Organism: Ctena decussata; assembly: GCA_963989385.1. NCBI lineage: Eukaryota > Metazoa > Mollusca > Bivalvia > Lucinida > Lucinidae > Ctena > Ctena decussata. The sequence goes on from OZ022504.1 coordinate 58,463,902, forward strand.
TAATTTAACAGCAAAATTATAATAAAAGCGCTATCAGTATCGCAATCTCCTCAAACTTTTTTTTAAAAAAATATCGACGCCAGTACAACCTCTTAAAAATATCGACGCCAGTACGACCTCTTAAAAATATCGACGCCAGTACAACCTGGTATCAAAATTTAAACCAGGGCTAAATTCCCTGTTAAACAAGGCTGTCGGAACTTGAATCATTATCAAAGACCTTGATACTGCATAAATACAATGCGAGAGACTGCATGAGATCAAACCAGTCACAGTTGTCATTTTGCTGCTTTCTTTGATAGCACGCCGGCGAATCGGGTCTCAGATTTATTTATGGCTACGACCTGTAAACTTTCTATTTAAATGGTGAGTGAGTGGTATGAGGTTTTGCGGCACACTGGCACAAAAATGCCATTTTCAATGATTTGGCAAGTTGATTAGGCCTTTAAGATCTGTCTTTCGTCGAACTTATATCTCCAATACTCTCATATACTATAGGTAATACTCTTTTTGTTTATTTATTTGTTTGTTTTGTTTGACTTTCTGCACCCTGTCAACAATAATATGTATGACCGAATTAAAGCATTTTTTCATTTTCTTGGTATTTTAGACAAAGACGTCTTATTTTAAAAGTAGAAATAAATGTCACTAAAATTTTGGTGAATAATACTTTTCTGGCAACTCAGATAGTGACGTTGGTAAATCCGTTATCTATAGACAGTAGACAGTTTGGTCAATAGTTAAATATGAAATAATCTTTGTTAGACTGAGTACTGTCTCTTGTCGAAAGTGCGTTTGTTTTGTCATGATTATATCTATCGTCTTCTTCCTCGGTGTCTTGCCTCGTTTGTGTTTCGTAATTGTAGACTTTCTTTGGTATCTTTATTTATTATATACCTTTCTGGCCATCTGATTCAGAAAGTCGTATCAAACTGACGTATACTGAATCCGTATCATTATCTCTTAAAACGAGGCTATGTCTGAGTTCAAGCTTCATGCGCGTAATTCTTTAACGTTCATCGTGAACGATAACCAGAAAAACGGGACTAGTGACGTAACGTCAAGAAACACGTCAAAAGGCGCACCTCGATAGCTTAGTCGGTAGCGTTAGTCACTAGCTACATACCTCTGCTGTGCAGATTCGAATCCGGGTCGCTGCATTAGTGCAAGCGATATAAATGTTTGACTTACTTAACAAATTTGTTATAATAGTAACTTGATCTTGCGTACTGTATCGCGGCTCGTAAATGAGATCATACCATCGGAGCGCCCTCGACGCAAGCGTCTCGTGTGATCCGATGGTATGACCTCATCCACTTGACGTGATACAGTGCACCAGGTCAAGTTAGTATTATAATAATGTGTAAGTATATTTTTGTAAAATGTAAGTCCGAAAAACAGGTGTCAAATGTAGCATTATAACTGGCAAAATCAATCAGTTTGGGTTAAAGTGAAATTCTTGGATGCTATGGACATGGACAATTCAATTTATTACAACATTTGTTTTCATTTTAGTAACAGTTAAAGCGGTCAAAATATCGAAACCATAAGTTAGCATTTATAAACCATAGAAACACTGAAAAATCCGAAATATTTAGAAATACATTTTAGGACACCAAAAGGAAGTGTGATCAGATGCTCGCGAGTAGTAAGCCTCACCCACCTGCCATGTCTATGTATCCGATTAACTTGTCAGTGAAAATTTAAGTCCAGTAACTGAAAGCTATACTACGTTTGGCTTGTTGCAACCAGGTCAGAAATCAGTTCAGAAACGGCCGCATTGTTGGGATCAACAAGGTCATGTGGCATCCTGACCTGACACTAAGTTCGTTCTGCGAATAACCTTGTGACAACAATTTACTGGTGAGTAGCTTCCTTCTGGCAGTAAAGTCTTGAACACAAGCGCAAGCATACCGGACGAACTGAGAGACATAAACGCTGTATGCAGGAGCCGAAGGAATATTGCTGCTCACAAAGGGAAAGTCGCCCATCTTGTCTTAAAGCCCAGTAACACAGATATAAGCAATGCAGACAGTCAGATTTATGCAAACCTGATTTCGTGTTTGTAGTTAATTTTGATGCTTACACATTTTTAGTCAGCACTGAGATATTATAACAATACGTTCTCTTTATTTCAGTTAATGTAAATAATGTAAGTATCCTTATGTTACTTTTAATTGTCGTTGTACATACATGTACATGTTTGCATGATGTTCGTAAAATTTGCTTATCTGATTGAATAATAAAGAAATATCCTAGTATCAAGTCTGCGTAATTTATACAATTCTGAAAAGATTGTGTTGGTTTTATAATGTGTAATATTGCTAACAACCTATCCGAAATCGGATAGGTGTGCTTGTGAGGTAGGGTCGAGTCGGATAACTTCAGACAGCGGGTAACTTTGGACATACCATTGCAAACAGTGAAAATCCTGATGAAACGGCTCATAATGAGCCGTCTCATCAGGATTTTCACTGTTTGACTGCTTAATTTTGTTTTAATTCCAAACAATTAACAATGTCACTGTCCGAATTAACTTGCTTTCCGAATTTACCTGACTTGACCCTCCTTGCAGCTGCATAGGAAGATGAGCACCTCACTTGCTGTCTTTTGCGACAACTATAACCAGATGCACAGTCAGGCACCTACCAGTTGAAAACAAATGATTATACACTCTTCAAGGTGTATGGGCACACCTCCTAAGTTTTTTATGCCCCCAACTTCGAAGAAGTTCAGGGGGGCATATTGCTTCTGGGTTGTCCATCCGTGCGTGTGTGCGTCCGTTCGTCACGCAGCCATATCTTAGGAACCGTGAATGCTAGAAATATGAAATTTCATATATGATTCGTCATGAAAAATTAGCGGATAAGTATTTTTTTTTTCAAATCAGTGTTGTCTCCCTTTTTCGAATTATACCCCTTGCCAAAAATTCACAATCAAATCTTGTCAAGAAAGATGTTTCAAAAATCATTTAAGTTAGGGGCTTGATACTTTGCCAACTTATTAGGAATGATAAGTAAATAAACTGATTAACTTCTGAACAAATTCCGTCAATTTTTGTAGGAGTTATGACCCTTTGAAAATTTCCGCATTTTGACTTTGTCAGCAAGATGTCTTGAAAAGTCTTTGAGCTAGGGGCTTGAAAATTTAACAGCTAAATTAAAATAATAAGTAGATTAATTGAATAACTTAGAACAAATTCCGTTAATTATTGTAGGAGTAATGGCCCTTTGATAATTTTGGCATTGTGACTTTGTCAGCAAGATATCTTAAAAAGTATTTAAGCTGGGGACTTTAATCTTTGTCAGTTTCTTAAAAATGATAAGTAGATGAACTAATTAACTTTTGAATGAATTTTGCTATTTTAGGGAGTTATGGCCCTTTATAAATTTCCGCATTTTGACTTTGTCAGCAAGATATCTATAAAAGCGTTTAAGCTAGGGTCCTAGGGTCTTGAAACTGTAATAGCTTATTAGGAATGATAAGTAAATGAACTGATTAGCTTTTTAACAAATTCCGTCAATTGTTGTAGGAGTTTTGGCCCTTTGAAAATTTCCGCATTTTGACATTGTCAGCAAGATATCTTGAGAAGTATAAGAGCTAGACATTTTTAACTTTGTCAGCTTATTGGAGATGATAAGTAGAAGAACTGATTAACTTTTGAACGAATTCTGTTAACTGTTGAGGGAGTTACACCCCTTGCAAATTTCTGCATTTTGACATTGTCAGCAAGATATTAGCTAGGGGCTTGAAACTTTGGTAGCTTATTAGGAATGATAAGTAAATGAACTGATTAACTTTTGAACAAATTGCGTCATTTTCTGTAGGAGTTATGGCCCTTTGAAAATTTCCGTATTTTGACTTTGTCAGCAAGATATCTTTAAAAGTATAAGAGCTAGGGGCTTGGAACTTTGTCAGCTTATTGAAGATGATAATTAAATGAACTTATAAACTTTTGAACGAATTCAGTCAATTTTTACAGGAGTTATGGCACTTTGAATATTTTGACATGTTGACTTTATCTGCAAGATATCTTGAAAAGTATAAGAGCTAGGGACTTGAAACTTTATTGCCCAAGGTCTAGATGACCTGATTAACTTTTGAAAAAAAAAATCGTCAATTTTTGACTGAGTTATGCCCCTTTTTCAGTTTAGTGCATTGTAAGCCTACGGAACCTTGTGAACAAAATATCTCGGGAACCCCTGACACTAGGATCATATTTTTTTGCAGGAAGATGTTGCCTAAAGGGTAAATGACCTGATTACCTTTGGAAAAAAAATAGTCGTAAATTTTTGACCGAGTTAAGCCCCTTTTTCGACTTAGTGCATTGAAGCCAATGGTACAAAGGTACAGACATTAGGGTAAGCCTTCTTTAGAGGCAAGCATATGGTTGGGGGCATAGTGTTTCATAAACACATTTTAGAAGTTCATCATTTTTACGAAGGGCCAAAGCTTTCAAATTTTCCCGTTTGCTTCTCTGTACGAGGTACCCCTTCCAAAATGGCATCTACTTTTATTGGAAAAAATTTACTGTTAAAGGAGTACTTTTGCCTTCCGTCTCAGGGGGATCAGCTCATCAAGAAAATACTTCGCTCCTTTAGGAACAAATTATTTTCCTTCAGTATAGACAACTTTTGAAGGATTTCTTTTTACAAGGAAGTAAACAAGACAATAGAAAAGACTTCTTTTGAAGGACATGTAAAGAAGAATGTGACTACAGATCGTATATGGTAATGTGACTACAAGTCACCGTCACATTACTCATCGGCTTGAAGGAACTCTTTTAGTTTGACTTCACTGCAGCTGATGTTGTGGCATGCGGCGGCCGTTAAAAGATTTCCCGTACATCATTCACAGTGCAGATTATATTTTATGCTTGTCCTTTGAGATCAGAGGATACAGTCTGAAAATAAGAAAGTTGTGGTTGGTTTAGACCATTTAATCTAGATCATCACTTTTATCGCCAGATATTGTCAGGGCTACTGGTTAGGCTTTAGTAGCCAATACTTTGAAGTATGTCCCATGCTTCTTCTTTTGAATTTTTTCTCTGCTCTTCAAGCAACGTTTTTAGCTTTGAATTTGACGTCTCTGCAGCTAATGTTGTGTCAGGTGGCGGCCGTAAAACGTCTCCCCGTTCATCATCCTTTGTGCAGATTATATTTCATTTTTGTCAATTGAGATCAGAGGATACATTCTGAGAAATCAGAAATATTTGATTAGTTTAGCGTCTTATTCTAGATCATCGCTTTTTAAATATTTGGTATTTTTAACAATCAGTCTTTGAATCGACTGCCTTATTACAACTTAGAAATTCCAGTATGCTCTACTCTGGCTTTCGTCACCAGATATTGTCACTGATGAAGCTTGAGTAGTTGAAACTTCGAAGTATAGTCGATGTTTCGGCTTTTGAATGTCTTCGCTGCTTTTGAAAAAAAAAGAGTTAAGATTTCAATTAGTCTACTAACTTTATTCTCGTGTCCTAAGTTTGACAACATTTAGAATTGATACTGATTTATCTTCACACTGCTGGTGTTGAGACGTAAAAGTATTACGCATGTCATCATTCTTTGAGCCGCGACACGAGAACACCAACAATGTGGTTGTGCGCCCCGCGCAGACTCAGATCAGCCTGGACATCCACCCAGTCTGCCCAGGCTGATCTGAGTCTGCGCTGGTCGCACAACCACATTGTTGGTTTTCTCTTGTCGCGGCTCATTTAGGTTTTATTTTCTTATCCATTGAAATCATTCGGATCATTCTGTAAATAATTTGAAAACAACTTCTGATCTGTAAAGTTTGGTTATATGGTCAAAGTTAAAATATTAAACCATAAAGTCTGAAGTGGTTGCATATCGGTTAGTCTAGGGTTTTCAAGTGGCTGTCTGTAAGTAGATAAATAAAATGATATTTGCTTCCCAAAGATCAATTACAGTTTTCTGCATGTTGTCTGACTGTTTTCTGCATGTTGTCAGACTGTCATTGGCATACAAATACTAAAAGTCTCTGTTTAGTACTGATGGCCAAAACTAAAAAGTCTGAACAATACTTTGTGTTTTCATTGTGATTTAACCATTAATGTCCTTTCAATCGTGGTAGGCAATGAGTCACTCTCTATGTACTTTTTGTACTTTTTCCTGTGAGATATCTGCTGCGACAGTACTTTTGCACATGTGTTACAGCATGCGCACGTGCTAATCGAAAAAATACACTGTTGTCGGTAAGTGTAGCTGTGAATCAAAAACATTAGACTCTTATCAGTTAGTGTGGCTGTGCAGGCTAATTTTAAGAACAGTTTTACGGACAAGAAATAAGGTTCTTTTTCATGCGTCGTCAATTATCGTTTGTTTGCTCACTGCTTCCAAGGATCAAATCTATTTGAATCTATTTATTTTGTTTCAGAGAATATTGCAAGTATTACGACCTATGTTCAATATACGGGAATATTATCTGAGAGCATCCTCTTTGTCTCACAGAGATTTTCTGAGAGAAAAGGAGCAGCTTTATGCTGAAAATCTCCAGCTTCGAGCACAAGGGGTTACAGCTATTCACAGGACTGGCTTGTATGTCTCACGGTTTAAAATAGTAAGTTATTTTTTTATTCGAATTATTTGTTAATGGAGAGCCCGAGTATTGTCATAAGAATAGGTGATTTGTTGTTTAATTATATTTTGTGACATGTTCGTTTCTTTCTTTAAAAAGCTTGAGGAGAGGACTGCTGGTTCCCTTCCGAAACCCGCCCATCACCGTTTTTCTTTCAAACTTTGGAGTTTATTGACACTGAAGAAGATAGATAGAGAAACGCGCGTCTGTCGCACTAAATTTGTATAGCTACGTTTAGATTATAAAGAAACAACTCTCGCAATAAGGTATTTTGGGTGTAAACTTTGTTAACATATTTTTTTCTGCTTTGAAAATTCTACGTTATGTTGGTAAGAATACCAGTAAAACTGGCATTTAAACCGATGGAAAATTTTGTGATAATTGCTGCTTTAAAGTAAAACTTCCAAATGTTTCAGAAATCGAAATGTTTAATTACTGAACCAAAGAACTGTTCATCTTCACGTAAAGCACAACGCACACTGAATGTACTAAATAAACTTAAGTCAAGAGATTTCCATGAAACTCTTGAGTAAACTTACGAGGTTTTACACTAAACATTTCAGTGCCTCTTTATTTGGCGAAAAACAAAAACTAAAGAGAAGTGCTTGTACTGATAGAAATCCTTATTGACATCTGAAAAAGGAGTACCTGTTATGGTCTTGCCAAGCTGTTTGAGGGACTATCTTTACTTTAGTTTTGGAACTTAGGTATACAGAAAAATTGTAGGTATTCCGATAGGCACTAACTGTGCTCTACTTAAAGCAGATTTGTTTGTACATGTATCTGTGTATAAAATAGGTTTCTGATGTCTCTTTCTTGGGATAACGAAGCTGAAATTATTGAAGTTTCAATTCTACGTCTAGGTATTTAAATGATCCATTAAATATTGACAATACCTACCTTAATGGTATAGTCAGACAAGTCTACACAGCAGAACTTCAGTGAAATATAGCTCATTATTCTAATCCCGAAGATTTACATTTAGTTATTTCAAATAAACGCTAAAACATTGAAAGGCAGGTCTCGGCAGGCATCGGGAAACCCTCTCTGAGCCACACTTACTGACGTTTTACACGAGACACAGTAATTGCAGACATCAGTTTTTATCGTAGTATTCAGTCCTGATTTAGGAGTTTGCAGATTACTTATCATATTAGCCTTTGTTTATTTTAATATCATTACAACAAAACATTATTTTCTTTCCAAAATGTGAATTTTTGAGTCTTTTGTTTCTGGGTTCGCTTTCTGCGTCGCTTACCCAAATCAATTCAAATTTGTGTTTTACAATGCTTAAACATTGGTGATGATGAAAGAAAGAACTCATCTGCATACCTAAGATTAAAAATAAAGTTATTGTGATTTCCAATAATCTTGGTATTTCTACTTTGAAAAAATGCTAAACTTTTGGCGAGGAGTATATTTCAAAACAATTACACATTTCATCAGCAGCTACGAGAATCTATAACATGTTTCATGATAAGTTATAACCTTCTTCGAATTCTTTAAACTTAGTAGACAATTCCAATAAAAGCTTAGGTATTCACAGCAAACAGACTGTATTAATTAAGCAATCATGCATTATTTCCCGAAAAATGCAAAAACATTGAAAAGTACCCGAATTAAGCAAGCACTTATCTTGAGCATGCACATCTTGACTATCTCTTAGGTGTTTGCTTGATACTGGTTGGACTTTACACAATTACAAAATTACATTTTAGAAAGTTCTGCAATACGAGAGAGAGAAAAAAGGAACGACTTTTACAAGCAATGTAACTTAGAATCATCAAGCAACATATTTTCAATAAATATAAACAGTAATACCAACCCAGTATATCTGGTATTGTATTTAAATAATAAATAAAAAGTAAATAATAATCAAAATAATAAAATATTTATTCTGTTAATAATGATAATAATAATAATAATGATAATAATAATTCACGGTATTCTAGAAGTGTTTTCTGTTGTTGCAGAAGAATGAGATAACACAGCTGTTGGAAGAACAGTTCGATCTAGTCCTCTTCATTTTGACCAAGTTTGTGGCTTTTGGTGCCGATGAATGGATTCTTGTTCAGGAACTGCATTTCGACTGTGTTAACATGGTAACTGCCTTTGAGAACGGAATAAGACTCGATGTTGCACGCTTCAGAACTGTTTATGCGACTGTGTCAGGACGACCAATTCGACATCCTAGCAACTAGCATGTTGCGGCCTTGATTGGGTTAAGTGCCCACCTGGAGGTTTGCAATCTTTACCTTGACATGGGATCGAGGTTATAAAACTTGAGTATAATCTCAAACTCAAAATAAAACACGCAGATTGGATGCTTCCGAGCATGTGCTCGAAAGCAGCCAATCAGTGTGCTTTATTTTGAATTGGAGAATGTACTCAAGTTTTATAACCTCGGGGCATGGTCGTAAAACTGACAGGAGCAAACAAACAGAAAAAAAAAGCAACGAGGATGCGAAAATGAAACAAATGTTAGAAAACAGAAATCTGCAGCAATGCTTCTTTTTTTCTGTCATCCTTTCACTTGTTGTTTAATATGGCGATGATATGGCGTATGCCAGTTTGGGGCCATTTTGAAAGGACAAGCATGAATCGGCATTTCGTCTGAAGAATACAGGGGTTACTGAAAAGATTTAAGTTTAGGGAAAAATAATGCTTCTTTGTATCGAAGACAGATGAAATTGAAGTTTCTGTACATAAAGCAATATTACAACGTACAACCAGCTGGACTGAAGTCAGGTGGCAACAATGATAACTTAGGGATCTAATCGAAAGTAAAGGTTGAGTAGGTAGATAAAGTTGCTGGCCAAAACAGAAGATAAAATCCTAGGAGACTTAAGCCTCGTTGCTCATTTTCTGTAGACAAATGAGTGTCAGTCTGGGTGATTTCTAACACAGGTGGGGCTATGGCAGGTTATGAATGGGAAACTATTTCAGAAAACAACACAAAACCTGCATTTCGGTTCCAATTTAACGAATCTGAATAAATCCCAATCTGTTTGCTTGCCTGCATTATATTTTGGTTAGCAATACGAGGATCATCCAAAAAGTTCTGTCATTGGCGTTATACCTAAAAAACGAAAGGAGATATTTACCTAAAAAAAATCATTCAAAAGCCCTGTTTTTATCACAAAGCTGTAAAAAACTAATCCTTGTATCAATGACATAACAGTCACAATCTGCTTTAAAGAAGGGTACCCTCACCCTACCGGAATTTAGCAGATACAACTCCAGTAATGCCCAGACAAGGGATGCCTGTTATCGCTGTCTGGTGCCTTCTATTTCTCAGGTACTAATAAACACAGTCAAAAAATCTCCAAATCATTCTTTGCATTTTATACAGTTTATAGCATTTCGTAATCTCAACATTATGCAAACATCATACGAAAATGGACTAGGTCATGTTCTAAGTACTATAGCGTTATAAATATATAATTTTTAAACTTCTGAAGCATAAATTTACTGAAGTAGAAAATGACACTGTGATCTCAATCAATTTTCTTTTAAAAGAAGTTTCCTTAAATGAAGGCACAGTGGTTCCTTGAAAATCTCGTGTTTGTGTATTTCAACATATTTCTGTGACACCATAGATATCAATCGTTTGCATCACATACAATTAACAGAAGATTCTGATTTTTATATACCGCCTCACAGAATGCAACAGACAGCAACGTCGAAGAATTAGAATCCTGTAATATGTAGTTGATGAGATATACCGCATGAATCACAAGCCAGCAGAAACAACAACAAAAAAATGAAAATAGGCCAGTGTCAAATACTAGGTCTGCATTTGAGCTTATAACTCAACCAATTGAAACTTTTGTACCATGTACTTGGTATTGGTATAAAGATAAAAAGGTATTTCTTTTGACTGTTTTAAACCCTGATAAGTTATCACGTCTGTGAGCAAAGTTATGAGTCCAGTGACAGAACTTTTTGGACGATCCTCGTAGTTCTGCCCATTTCCGATGCGCAATTTGGTCTCATAGAGAAAATACACGCTTTCAAAGGGGGCGGGTAGCGTTAAACCGTTGCCTTTGTCAACGGATAGAACTATTGATGGACAGTTAGGTTGACACACCGGTGTATATGGATTATGGATGATAATGATGACAGCTATCATGATGTTAGGTCGTGCCTTTGAACGCATTTTGTCATGGTTTGGTTGTGTCATCGGAATACAATCATTTCATAACCTATCACATTACATTATAAATCATTTTCCATCAGGTTACATAGCAAAATAAATCTTTTTCAGAGTTCAAGAAACGGTTTTCAAATCATCAAAAATCGATAAAATTCAGGTTGCAAGATAATCAATCTAACCTCAATGACAAACTAATTGACAAAATAAAGTAGTATAGAAACAATGGCAGGTTAGAAACCTTCATATGATTAGTTCAAAGGGAGTTAACTTGAATGTTTTTTCATTACATTTCATTTTTATTAGAATTATCTTACGCATTTCAAGTGGTTAATTTTGGACTTACTTGTACCGGACAACATGTTTCTGTGATTGCGCATATTAAACTCTAGGTCTGATTTATTAAAAATATGCATAACCTTGGAGACGACAGACCTGGGTTGACATTGTTGTAGGATTTACGACATTACCCAATTTATTACCAATGAACTTTTCTATACTTACCAAACGGATGAATCTATTTATTGTCAGTGAAGACAGGCGACATAGATACATTGTTACCATAAGTAGTATAATTTATTGCTGTACGTAATTACTGCTGTTGTTGCGGTGTAGGACAACCTTGAAAGCAATAAATATTGATTAATATTAAGTTTCAATTTCACTGTTATTTGCCCTTAGACGCATATTCCGGCAGAAATTACTGACTGAATAGGAAGAAAACGCCATTTGATTAGGGTATTGCAACTCACTGATTGGAATATACGATGCTGTGTGTACGTGTTCCAGCCTTTTCTTTGGTTACTCTAAGGCTGTTCCTTCACGCTGGTATCAAGGTTCAAGTCCACAGTAACAGTTACTCGACATTCAGTTATTGTCCAGGCAAACAGGCTCGTGCTTGGTCAGATGAGGCTTAGCTCTGGCTGTTTTGGGCATGTGTGACTCGCTCGCTCATGCTCGAAATATGCTCGAAATATAATTTTTCATAACGAGTCTCAGTTTATACAAAGATAGTGCCTGTAAGCCAAATGTGATTAATACGGAATTTTGTAAACTTGTGATAAAGTCTTAGGAACGATATTTCCATCCATGATATCTAGTGGTAGAGTTGCATACCTAAAATTTGTCAAAATCCCAAAAATATAAACACATGGAACCTACATGTCGTTATTTAAACATTTTGGTCCTCTCCTTAAATGTTTGCCTGCTTCTACATTTTCTTTTGACTTGCTTTAAAGTACAAACACTGGGGTGATCTGACCACCAACAGATGCCTTCATTAATTTCTGTTGTTATTTTTTTTCCTGTTTGTGATTTTTAAATGCTTCTTTGTTCTTGTATTGTTTTATAAGTATTTCTGAAAAAGCTTTTGGAGATGAAGACAAGAGCGCGCTTATAAAAAGAGTTTGAACACCAATGATTCACTTATGAGCTAAAGACATACTAAATGTCCCTTGAATCACGATGGAAGTTAGCAGGGGTGTTGAAGCTCCCAAAATAGATTTATCTACCAAGTAATTTATTACTGACCGTTCCAAGGCAGTGCTTCCATAGTGTTTTAAGTTCCCTAAATAGATTTGATCTCCTAAGTAATTTATTACTGACCGTTCCAAGGCAGTGCTTCCATGGTGTTTTAAGTTCCCTAAATAGATTTGATCTTCTAAGTAATTTATTACTGACCATTCCAAGGCAGTGCTTCCATATTGTTTTAAGTTCCCTAAATAGATTTGTTCTCCTAAGTAATTTATTACTGACCGTTCCAAGGCAGTGTTTCCATAGTGTTTTAAGTTCCCTAAATAGATTTGATCTCCTTAGTAATTTATTACTGATCGTTCCAAGGCAGTGATTTATTTATGTTTTTAACAGATTCTGAAGGAAGATCCTCTGAAAGCAAGGAACACATCAAAGGAACAAAACTGTCAGACTCGGCTTAATTGAGTCTGTTCACGCGCGGTAAAGTAATGTTGCTACACGGGCCAGGCTCTTCCAAGCACTGGGTACGAGGTTATAGAACTTGAGAATAATCTCAAACTCAAAATAAAGCACACTGAATGGCTGCTTCCGAGCATGTGTGCATTATTTTGAGTTTGAGAATGTGCTCAAGTTTTATTACCTCGGAGCTTGGCTTCAGCGGAAATTTTCAAACATACTAAAAATGAGCCCAGTAATCCTCTTAGGGAAGACCTATGTGCCCGCTTATCAGTAGTCTTCGAACATACGGTTTGTTTTGTATGTTTGTTCTCGTTTATGCTCTAAAAATGTAGCTTCGTTCTGTAAGACTGAACAAGATCTTTGAGATTGTTTTGCAAGGGAAAAATCCCATTTTACAGCCAAACTCCTTAAGACTGATTTACATATTTGCGGCAATTTTAGGAGAGTAAACTCCCGTTTTATAACCGAATAAATATGGCATAAGCCAGGCTTATCTGATAAGTGGTTCAATTAAGGAATCCATCGATTAGTTACCTTTGCAGGAGTTACGAGTGTAAATGACAAATGAAGATACTGGCAATATCTGATTTAATGATAGAAGTTCTCTTGTCAATATACTGAAGTAGTATTTTACATGAATGGTCATTTCATATGAAATCTGTGAAACAAGCCTTTGTCACGTTTCACATATTTTATATGAAATAACCATAAATGTACACTTTTATCGTATGACTGTTTCAACAAGATTTCTTCGCCTTGAAAGCTTACTAGTCCGGGGGCATATGTCGTTCCCGTGAACATTCGTGTTAATTTTTGGCAACATATATTAACATCATCAGTGGTGGGTACACAATGGAAAAACACATGTTGCCATTTTTTTCTAACGACTCTTTGGCCGTAACGATCCATAATATACGTTACATATATGTATTTGTGTTAAAATCATGTAATGTCTAGGTAGCTCCTTAATTTTTATTTTTGTTCTTGTTTTTTTTTTATGTAGAATCATCTATACGTATTACAAAATACAGGTAAGTTTGTTTTTTCATCATTAACTACCACAAGTAGTAACGTAAATAACTTTAATTCATAACAAATTCCATTATAATACAATTTCCAGTATTACGTCATTGTCTCTCATACAACATTTATGAAAATAATATCCTGGCAGTTCTTATGGAATACTGTTTATTTGGAACTACCAGCCTTATTACCGAGTGGCTTAAGGACTTCATGAGGTGTGTTTTATACATGACGAAACTAAGAATATTTCAAACCGTAATAAATAAAAGACTTGACAGATCAGAACAGGCACACCAGATTTTGCTGTTTCTTATTTGTTATAGCATAAACCAAAAGTTTTTTTTATGTTATTGCCCTGCTACTCAAACTTACGATTCTTGATACAGTAACATACGTGACAGTTTTGTATATGAAGCAAAAACTGCTAAAACAGACATTACTTTAAAGAAAAAATCTGCAATCATAAACAAGCATTTGATTTGTATAAAAGTGCCAAATAAAGTGATATAGTCAGTTTGATGAAGGTGAAACCTGATCGGCGATTGTCCTGGTCCTGGTAAGTCAAACATTACCAGTAATCAGAAATTCAAAATATTATTGAAAATATCTGGTAGATTTAACATACAAACTGTAAGAATCTAAAACAGAAAATATAACCTGACCCTTGAAGAGTGAAGCCACACTGTTACCTAACAAAGCTAACGCGAACATTTGCTGACAGAGAATACTGAGGTTCGTAAGACTTTCACGTATTTTACGTGACCAAGTGGAACATTATTGTTCAGCTTAAGTCGAGAAACTAACCTCGGGTTAAAACGTTGCATGGTAGTTTATTACATATCTATATCTGGTCTACTGTTATAGTTCACAACGGTAATATACTAGTTGGGACCTTAAGAGTCCAATGTCACACACAATTATTATTAGTAGAAGGAAACGAATAACAGAAAGTTGTTTCACAGGCTATCACAGCAATAAAAAAATACATGTATACATATATTTTTTAAAGATTATCTTTACTTCCATGCTATTTTCTTCCCTTTTTCTTACTAGTATGGTTATATACAACAGTCTCTTAAAAGAACTGATTCAGCATGGAACCTACTAGTATGCTTACTTTTGATTTAACAATTAATTTATTTTAAGGGACAGAGTTCAACAGAGTTCTAAGCTACATATCGAAATGGCAAGTAAAGATGACAAAGTATTTTGATGTAGGATATTGCTACTCTGTTACATCTTGGCGAATCCCAGTTTTTCTAATAATTTATCTTACCATAATTTTACTTTGCAGAACGATAACAAAACAAAGAGAAGGAAAACGGAACGAGTAACGACGAAAAAAAAACCAAGTTATTGAATAGTTTATATATTTCTCATATCTTATATGCTCAAACAGTAATATATTAGTTCTGAATAGCAAGTAAGCAAATGGTTCAAGTAATGCATACTGTAGATATCATGTAAATAACCTTAATTCCTGATTTTCAAATGATTTCATTGACTTTGATCATATTACCATATTGCAGCTTAGCAATAATCAAGGAAAAAAACTTAGTATTTATTAAATGTTACTGCTATCCTGAATGATCCTTGTCCAGATGTTTTATATACAGCTTTATGACGCCGGTAGTATCAATACAACAACTGAAGAAATATACATAATAAAAGTTGAATGATCAAAGTTAAATTAGACTTTTGTTACATTACCTCTGTGTGATAATGTATCCGAACACAGACAGGGGTGTACAGTATTACCTGACCAAATAATTCTTGGTAATGTTACACTGAGCTATACATGTCGGGCACAGACCGATAATAAGACACTCTGTGTTTCATAAAAAACAGTTTTTCATTGTAACATTGTCACAGTGATAATAATATGTAGCAGTGTAACCGATAGGAGCAATACAAACGGGTAACGTTGTTTACAATTCAGCATGTAAGTTATAATAATGGGATTAACACAATCTTCCTTTTGAGGTAGTACTGTGCAAAGGGCTGTTGAATGAAAATAAAATCGACATCATAGCAATGAGGGTATTATTAACAGTCAACTGAGCCGATACTTCGGTCAGTTGCCTTATCTGACAGGCTCTTTTGCGTGTAGGTTGTCTGATTGTCTAGGTCGACAATACAGGTGGAGAAATAGATATCACCTCTGTGACAGTTCTAAATCTAGACATAAATCCATTATGTCTAATATGAATTTATATATACAAAATTTCCTGGTCACATGTAATTTGTGAAATGGTTGGTTTTGTGATGTCGCTAAAAGTCAGATTAAATGTTAGGAAAGCTCTACATGCTTCAGATGTAAAGATCTATATGTGTCCTGATGAGTTCTTGTGTGAATTAAATAGCGACCTTTGCCATGTTAGTAGTGGTAAGTTAAATGTTCTCTGACATCTGTGAATGAAGCCTTTAGAAACAGCTTTCTCAATTAAAAACAATCCCTGATAGATTACAAACATGTAACGTAATGTTACTGTTACATTGCCTTTCAAATAGAGGACAACCTCATATTATTATAGTTCAAAGACATATAACTTGGTGTTTCTTCACGGCTAGATTTACATCTGCTAACTTAAGACATAAATTATAATACTGAAGGGCTACACCATCTACAGTTAGCAATTTTCGTCAATTTAAGGGAAATTCTTATGAAAAAAGTTGCATTTTCTCTTAATCTGTCAATGCCACTGTTGAATGCTCCCTAACTAATTCACAATATACAAGCAGTTCTTTCAAAGGTGGGTATGATTCAATCAGATGAGACAATTTGTCTTTATTGAAAACAACACATCCTTACTTCATTCATGCGATTCATTCAGATCATGGTTGTTTATTTTATTATTTATTTTAGTTATAGTAATATACGTTACAGGTCTTGCGTGACGGATAAGTCATCTTTTCAAAATAGTCCAGTTTGTTTCTTTATATATTAAGATATTTAAAAAAGTCATGTTTATAAATTTATTTGCTGTCTTCACTTCATATGTAACAGCCGGCTGCTGTAAAGGCTAATGCTACCCCACCCTTTACGTTGACCAGTTTCTGGGTAAAACACAGAAATATAATGCGGCAACAACGATTTTTGAGCTTCAAAGAACCTGCCCTTGATAACTATGATAAAGGCATAAAATTAACAGATATGCCTTCAGGGTCCCATTTGTACTGCACATGACCCTGGATTATTATCCCTCGGACAGATTACAGTTATGTAACGTAATGTTACTGTTACGATGCCTTTTAAATGAAACACCAATGCCATTATAGTTGAGTGAACGTAAAAATGTCGTTTTTTCATGCTTACTAGTACACTTTTCATCTTCAGACAAAATACAAACTTCAACAGCCGTTAGCTATTCTTACTAGTGTTTTGGGGAATTCTTAAGAAATAGATTATATTCTGTCTTCAGTTGATATTGCCACTGCTAACTTCAACCTAATTGATTCAAAATATATAAGAAATTATTTCAAATATAAGAGGAGCATGATTCAAACACAAGTGACAGCATATGCTCATTAAGGACCACATGTATTAACTCCATTCCACCGATTTCGTATAATTCTCATAGTTCATTCGAATTTTGGTTACAGTTATATACGTTACAAACATATCATGACAGTTGACCAATATTTTAAGTCTACTTTTTGCGTTTGCTGTCGTAGAATATTCAAAAAGACAAATTTCTGCCATAAAACACTTTCTACAACTCATTTGTTACAACTGGGTGTTGTATTAGGCCATGTTACCCCACCCACTACTTTGGCCATTTTCTAGGTAAAATGACGAAAGAAAAAATGGCAACAACCATTTTTCAACTTCTAAAAGACTGTCCTAAGTGACTTTGATAAGGGCATAAAATTAACATTTATGTTCACGGGACCCCCTTTTTACGACATATGCCCCTGGACTATACGTTATTACAACAATTGTAAGAGTGGTTGATTGTACAAACTTGATACCCAAAAGTGAGGCGAAGTAACGGACATATAGACGGTCTGAGGGACGGACATACAATTAAATGCAATTCTTATTGCCTCCTGACTATCGCCATGGAGGAATAAAAGCTAGGTTATCAGATACCGGAAAAGACAAATAATATGGCGATATACATGCTTATTTGAGAAGGAACGAAACTTTGTTACAAATATCAACAGTGCCTATCCTAAAAGACGTACCGTCAGTCGGTAATCTGGTATTTATTGTTCCACCGAACAATAACCCAGTGGGTTAAGCACTGGTCTACTGATCTAGCGGTCCGGGGTTTGAGACCCGCTGAAGGCGTGAATCTTTACAATCGTTAACGGGGTTCTGTTGCACACAGCCTTTCATTATTACCTTTCCATCGTCCTGATATGACTGAAATACTGTTGGAAAGGCCGTTAAAGCGCAGGCAATCCATCCATTCAAACCATAATCGTCATTTTTAAGTAACAATTTGAAAGTGAATGGGTGCATATTCAAGGGAATTAAGTTTGCCTTTTTCATTCTTGCCTTTCTTTTCCACTGGTCAAATTTTAAAAGGAAGAGTTTGCTACCCTAGGAGCATTTTTCTTTTAATGATTGATCAATTTCTGGACGGGTTTCGCGATCTAGGGAAGCAAACAAAGAATCTCCAAAGGTATTCTTTAAGCATCCTATGCCGAAAAATACCATGACGTGCACCCATTCGCTTTAAGTGCAGAAAGCTGAAGCTCAGCTTCTAACATTAATTTATGAAAATTTCATGAGCTATATAAGTTTAAAATACAACAAATGTAATAGCTAAGGTTATTTACCGCTGAGCCACTTTGGGGAATGTCTTTACGAGAATTGAAACAGAACAGAACATGTATAAATGTATTAGCTAGATTTTTGTAAAACACCATTGATCTAGGACTACAATTTTGTTGTAAATATTACAAGACATGCAGAAAAAGAAACATAGCTGTAAAAATATCCTGTGCGTTTCATCTTGCTAGCATGTATCAGTATAGCTCATACGCATTTATTCATGACGTTCTTTTTCCACGACGCTTCTCTTTAACAATTTATTCAATTTGAATTTTCACAGTTGCCCAATTACTTGCTTTTCTCTGCATTTGTATATGTATCGTCGGTACCATAGCATTTTATTACCACAATGAAAATAGATTAAAGTACATAGATAAGTAATTATATAGCTGTCTTTTTATTCTACGTGATATTATAGCTGCAACACATTACACCTGGGTCAGCAATGCACATAAATATGTAAGCATAACAACTACAACTGCTAATCGAGAATCGAGTACATACATTTCCTATCAAACATTCGACCGATAACATGATACATTAATTTCACATTGCATTATGTATATTACTGCTAAAAGCATCATTATCACGTACTGCATTTTCATGGACGGACAAAAATTATAGGTAAAATACAAATTCTATTTCTTTTCTTTAAACAAAACATAACGTAAAAGATAGAAGAAACAATTACGTTAGAAAGGCAATAATGCTAGAAATGGACGGAATAATAAGTAATAAATAGTAAAATCGTCTTCTTAATACTTTATACCAATTTAAAGTTCTCATGCTGAGTATTTTTGTTTAGAACAATTGCAACGTAACAATTGCAATTGTAACGTAAACTTTAAAAAGATGCAAAGTGTGATCCTTCATAACTAATTTGAAGAAACCATGTCAAAAATTATAACGATGCTGTACACTGCAAGAAATCTTAATTTTGTTTCAGATAAAATTATGTGCTCAATAGCCTCAAAGGGGCATTTAAGAAACTTAAGCAGAACTACATGTATATTTCTTAATTGAAATAATGATGAAATAGTGCAACAGAAAGGAAATATCACAGTGACTGGACTTTTTCTAGCTGGGATCTTTCCAACATATTTCTAAGGCTCCTCACTGGATCATTATTAGCGCATGAAACTTTTGGCAAAATCTTTACTTTTAAGCAGGGCCTATTGTACGCAGCCACGAATATTTAATTTCTGAGTCATGCATTTATTTGTAAGGGACGATCGGCAAATACCCGGAATTTTTACTCTCCCTTAAAATCCGTTCCATGTTATCGAAAATTATTTTTATTCGTTTTCAAAATTCTCCCCACCTACGTCTGTACATATTTACCATCTTGATGGGAGCTTATGTATTCCCTCTAACAACCATCAAGTTGGATCGACTGCTGGGATATCAATTTACGGCTGAAATCAAATTTCTCATATTTCTTATATGGTCAACTATTTTTTCCAATGAGCCATTTTCAGTTTTGGAAACAAATAAAAGTCGCATGGGGGCGGGGTGCTGGGGGTAATGTCTAAGCTGTATGGAGGCTAGGACAATGCTTTCAAATTGAAGGAATTGATACGTTCTGCTTTAGATGAGGCAGTATGAGATGGGGCATTGTCATGCAAAAGAATTACATATTTTATGGGCTAACCTGGAAGCAACTTTAGAGTGCATGGTAGCCCTAACACCTATCTTGTTTAAATGCTCATTACTTTTGTCTACACACTCCTCATAGAACAGAAAAGACCTTACCGCAGAATATAGGTTTTGGTCGTGTATAATTTATAAAGGTAGATGCAAGGGGAACGATAAGAGCATGAAAAGTCTGGGTATAAATGCATGTAATGGAAGAAAAATGCGTCAGTGAAAATTGAAAAAAAAATACACTGCAAACAAAACTGTATATATAGGAGTGAAATGCTTTCAGATCCGGCAATTAAGTTAATAATAAAACTTCAAAACTTTTAAAATTGTAAGTTAGGGTTCTCGGAACTGAAATCAAATACATATAATGACAGAAAAAATCCATCATGTAAAATTTAAAGAAATAACAACATGTTAACATATATTAAGATATAGTATGTTCAACGGCCCTGGTATGATGAGGCCCATATTTGGCCCCCAGAAAACTCATTTTTCAAAAACCCTAAATAAAGAATAAAAATGTATTCATAGGCCGGAAAGTTTAAACCTTGATTGTGTCAGCAAACACAAAATTAACCAGTTCTTGAATAAAAAAAATCGTGTTTCTTAGCTGAACATATCCATACCCCTCCCCCACCAGCGAATTCAAACGAAAATGACAAATTTGGTAGCCTTTGCGGCTTCCAAAATATATGAGCCCAGCCTCCAGCTCATTTTATACTTTGTATAGGAACAAAATTTAAATATATGTACGTGCCACGAAAATATCAAATGTGCTGAAGATCGGGCTCTATGTTTATTTTTAACTTTTTGCTACACAACTGGCAGCGTTTGGAACATGTTCCCTGTTTTCTAAACACAAAAACGTCATACCCACAACATATGTTTATTTTGTCAATGAGAGGAGATATTTGTTTTCTTAGTTAGAACACAAGGAATAATTTGGTACACATTTCATTTTGATCCGTTGAAATTTTAGGCAAGCGTCTCTGGACTTGCAAACTTGAGTGGGCGGGGTACCTGGAGAGGCCTTGAGAAGTGCACAGGTAATTAGCAGTGTTATCTAACGTATAAGCATTTCATCAAAATAATGATAAAAGTTTAGATCCTTTAAGAGCAAAGAAAACATTCATAAGTAAGAAGTTGGGCCATACCGCGGTTTCGGCTATTCAAGCCTCATCAGTGACCCTTTAAATCTGGCACAAGGAGCCAGAGGAAAAAAACAGTAAATTTGCAGGTTTAACATGGCAGTCGTCTCAAAGACTGATATAAGTCGAAAAATACCAAAATATTTCAAATTTGTTTAGAAAATGAATCTAAACGTATGATCATTTCTGACTTCTCAGAATATATTCCATGATCTCAAAGGACCAAAAGGAAAATATAATCTGCACTATAGATGAGTGCGGGGAGACTTTTTACGGCCGCCACACGGCACAACATCCAGCTGCAGTGATAGTAAATAATGATAAAAGTTTAGATCCTTTAAGAGCAAAGAAAACATTCATAAGTAAGAAGTTGGGCCATACCGCGGTTTCGGCTATTCAAGCCTCATCAGTGACCCTTTAAATCTGGCACAAGGAGCCAGAGGAAAAAAACAGTAAATTTGCAGGTTTAACATGGCAGTCGTCTCAAAGACTGATATAAGTCGAAAAATACCAAAATATTTCAAATTTGTTTAGAAAATGAATCTAAACGTATGATCATTTCTGACTTCTCAGAATATATTCCATGATCTCAAAGGACCAAAAGGAAAATATAATCTGCACTATAGATGAGTGCGGGGAGACTTTTTACGGCCGCCACACGGCACAACATCCAGCTGCAGTGATAGTAAATAATGATAAAAGTTTAGATCCTTTAAGAGCAAAGAAAACATTCATAAGTAAGAAGTTGGGCCATACCGCGGTTTCGGCTATTCAAGCCTCATCAGTGACCCTTTAAATCTGGCACAAGGAGCCAGAGGAAAAAAACAGTAAATTTGCAGGTTTAACATGGCAGTCGTCTCAAAGACTGATATAAGTCGAAAAATACCAAAATATTTCAAATTTGTTTAGAAAATGAATCTAAACGTATGATCATTTCTGACTTCTCAGAATATATTCCATGATCTCAAAGGACCAAAAGGAAAATATAATCTGCACTAAAGCCTATTATCAAGAGCTTTCAAAAATGACTTATTTCTTTATAGGCAAATGCATTAAACCTAAATCTTCTTGCATTTTTTCTTTACATTATTGAAACAACATAGGCATGTGAGAAATCATGTTATTCTGAGAATTAACAAAAATGAAACGTATTATTGCTGTTTGTACCCCTATGCACAAATGATAAGCAACAGAAACCAGGCAAATGAATTGGGACCAAAAAAGGCCCAAATCATACCAGGCCCTTTATCACTGACATTAGAGGTTCATTTGAAAAATAACTTTACGGCCACTGTGCACAGGCTAGCCTCAGATCAGTCTGCAATTCCGCACAACCTGATACTGAGTTTATCCTTTTTACTCAGAAACCCTACAAATTCAGGGAAATCTAAAATGGAAAAAGTGAAATACTGCTAGAAAGCGTTGGACAAGCTTGTCAAAATATTTGATCTCAGCACATGACTGTCGGTCTCTTTTCATGCAAAGCCTTATTTTGGCTTCAAAGCTGCAGTCTCATATAATTCCGTTTTCGATACAAATAGTTAATAATATGAAGAATTCTCCACAATACGGGTTTCAAATCGTTAATAAATGGTTAGCAGTCGGATCAACTCGATTTCTTTTATTACAGGCTAATGAGTTTCACTTAAAACAATTTTTAAACCCTTAACGACATGACATGAATCTCTGATACTTATAACTACATGACGCTCATTTGATGTAATTATGTATCTGACATACTAAAGGCTTTAAAAATGGTGCAACATGAAACCAGTTAGACTATAATAAAATAAATCTAATGGATCTTTTAATCATTTATTTAATAACTCTCCTAAAATCTTCTGTCTAATTAGTTCTGAATAATTCACCACACATCTTGCAATTTTGTCCGCATCTTCTGTGCAGCTGCTACTTAATACTCATACACTGTTAAGTGTTTCTTAGCAACAATTTGAAATTGTTTTTTAATATGAATACATTTAAATTGGTCTTAAATGCATTAGATACACTTTTCTTCTCGTAGATTTAAAAGAAAGTGACGAAGAGTGCAGCCAGCAGTATTCCAACAAAAGGGGTAATTTGGTTAGGCGAGCCTCCCGAAGTTCGTGATCGACCTGCAAAAAATACAATACATACACGAATAAAGGCATATGACAGATCACAGACATTTCTATTATGAACACTTAACCGTCCTGACTCTTTAACAGATTTATACTTTTGTCGTCTTCTATGAATAACACATCAAATGAAATAATCAGTTGGAAACATTACTATGGTTAAAGATCTTTTAATACTTAAATTGTAAATATCACAGTCAGTCTAACATATTACGACGAAAAAAGGATGATAGAAGTATGGCATACTGCTTCTAGTTTATCACTAATAATAATAATAAATATGAATGGCTAGGCGGAGTTGTCGTAGTCGGCGTGGGTTCGAGTCCAGTTGGGTACTTCTTTATTTCTCAACCATACACTTTTTCGGATGTACCTGTACCAGTAAAAATGGTCCTGGGCCGGAATGTCTGTTGAAGTTTGTCAAATCTTAAATTTAATCATATAATATTTCCAAGCTTCGGTATCGCATGATCCAGATATTGCATGTATATATACCTGATTGTGTTAGCACAACTTAATAAACTAGCCCTATCCGATGGGTCATTCAGAGAAATCAAGCTTAACATTTTTCCATGAAACTTCTTTTTTTGAGGAGCGTAGTGGCGCAATCGGTTAAGTTAATGTCTCTGAATGGCTAGGCGGAGTTGTCGTAGCAGTCGAAATTTCAATTAAAAAAGTGTGTTAAAGGTAGGTTCCTGTATTTTGGAATGCTTCATCATTTTGATGATCTTTCATTCAAGTTGTTGGAAAGCACTTATAAAAGGGAATGAATAAGTTTTACTAAAAAGTGTAAATCAAAAAAATATTAGAAAAGTTGTTTTGCAAGGGATTTCCTAATTCTGCTTCGCACACCAGATAGCACTATTTTTAGTTCGCGTCAAAAATAGATAACGCAGCTGACGTCATGTTGCATTGCATTTTGGGATAATTTTAACCCATCCACCATGCCAGTACCTCTAGGAGAGCTCACGACAAGGGAAAACTGGCCATTGGAGAATGGCATCAAAAATTGCGCACTAATAGACATAATAAACATAGTTATTTTTAGAACTGGAATTCCAACGAAAGAAAATAAACCAACAGGGAAAACGACTATTTTCTTCAACATCTGACGAGTTTCTCAGTAGCAACAAATTCAGAAAAAAAAGAGAATTCAATACTGCTCAGAAAAAAGACAAAATTATTTTGTGGACATAATTGTTATGGCTAGTCCGGGAAGTTACCTTTAAGGTCCAAACGTGTTTAAGTCGAAGCTAAGCGTTTCGACTTTGAAAGTAACACGTCGGTTTCAACATTTACTGTCATGCTACATCATTCAGGTAAACGTATGTTATAAACGGGCTGGTTTTCTAAAAATAACGTTGGTTTGCACTAACTGGACATACAAAAATAGACTTTTTTACCAGTTTTCTGACAGCCACTATATATCTTCCGGCTTCAACAGGTGTGTTTAAGTCAAAACGCCTTTTAAAACATCATAATTAATTTATTTGTACATGAATGTACTCAAAATTTTATAGAATTTTAGACCTTTTCTTTACCTATTTTTCTATATATAGATATGCTGGATATATATTCATGATCAGCATTAATTTTTCATTGCTGTGTTTTTCAGTATATATATAGTGCTATTTTTCACACTGCGCCTTTAGATATATTCTTGGTTTCCGATCAAAGTCGCTTAATACGTTTCGGTATATGAGAATGGTTTTCTGCTGCTTCGCTTGAACAAATTATGTGATCTACGATTAAGTGACACATCGAATCTATTTGTACTATTCGCCGGGATGGCTGGAATGGCGTTATTTGAGAAAACATTATTCTCTGTTTGTTTGAGTTGACGTTACAGTCAACGATTTTTCAGTCATGGTGGAATTGAGTCACCGCTTCCTTGGTATTTAACCAGTACTATGGAGAGTAAAGTGTCGTGCTCGAGGATACACACGGCGGCGGTTTCAGGTTTCAGACCCCGACCCTTCCCTCCGGAGTCCGACTCTCAACTACGTCCCATATCTTAATAAGATTGACCATTTTGCATTTTCTGAGTGTTATCTTCTAAGGGCGCGAAACGACGCAATATACATACTGAAGTCCACTATTTTGTACAAGATGCGCATGCGCACTGAAGCCAAAATGTCATTTGATCATTTGTTGAGTCGTCCGACAGTCGGCCGATTGTAGCCCGACTCATTTTATGCTGCCCGACAGGTAAATGCAATTTGACCTTAAAAAAGCCTGGAAAATGATATTGTGACAAAGATGCATGAATTAACTATAAAATTCCTGATAGAAGACGACATAACATGGCGTTAACTAGTTTCCGCACTGGCAACTTCTTTTATGAAGATTTTGCCATGAAAACATACGGACATTCTTCATCTTCCGCTGATTCAAGAAATGTTGCCAGTTAATGGCGAAATAATGCACTCTTGAAGGCTTGACTAAGAATTGTGGTGTCAAGATAATTGACCGCGCATGACCTGAATTTGTCAAGAGGTATAAAACCCCATTTCAATAACAACAACAAAAACCAAGGAAGTTCATGTCACGGTCAGAATCGAGCATATCTACCAAAAGGCATTAGAAACGCAGCCAGATATGGCTGATGTATTAGTTCTCAAAGTATTCAATATTTTGACCAATTTCATTTTTTTTTTTTTTTTGCAATAGAGTAATTATCTAACATACAGGAACACATTTCATGTCAATTACAGTGATTTTTTTTAAATTCCAAATTCAATTATGTCACTTTTTAGGGGCACTATATCCATGCCACTCGAAAAATGGCACCTCATCAATGTTTCACATAAAATTAAGCAGTTCATCAAGTATTTTGCATCTTTGTAACGCCAACGGTCAACAACGTGTATGTTTACCACCGCTCAGCATCTTCGCACAAGAACATAGTCAATTTCCGCAATTCGCGTCGAATAGCGTCTCTGAATCAGGTCCACACGCAGTCTGCTCGGTGTACCGATTAAACAGTAATAATTATAGAGGTTGCACTTGTTTAAAGTCTGCAGCCATAGAAGCAAGCTATACGCAGAAAATTCGGATTTCGTAACTAGAGAGACTTTACTATCTATGAAACGAAAAACAATGCGATGTACAGCCTGTGTGGTAGCGCAGCTGATCTGCGTCTTTGTTGTTGCGCATATGCAATATTTAAGCTAGTTATCTCGTGGCGTGGCTAAAACAAATCTATCTATCTATCTATTTAGACAGAGAGAAAATACTGTTTTCGCTTTCGCCTTAATATACATATTTCCATAAGGGAATACTCTTTTGTCTTTCGACTGAATACACGTATTTTTTAATAACAGAAGATATGCGATAAGTAACAAGACGAACAGAATGTGCAATAGATAGATAGATAGATAGATAGATAGATAGATAGCCAGGTATTTCTTTCTCTGCCCTCCATTTCTTTAAACGAAGTCTGAACAATCAACAAATCATATGTGTTGTTTGATACTTTACTAAATACATAAAGGAAAATAAATATTTAAAGGATTAAATAAGCCCTTAATAATTGGTGTGTCTCATAAATTACTCTAATTGTTTATTGTTATTTAAGTAGTCGTACAGGCGCATCGGAAGAGCCTCAGCTCATCCATTCCCGCACCTCCCGGCGTCAGAAGTCTGTCTATCAATTACTTTAGCTATCTGAGGGTCTATTAACAATTCAGTCAACCAATAGACAACGTTATACGTTGACACTTATTAATGTTGACGATTTTAATTTCATTGCGGAGATGGTTGTCTGGCGATGGTGCTGGTTATAAATTCTAGTGCCGGGGCGCTCTACTTATTTGGATAAAAGTAGGGCTAGGGCCTACTGTGCTTGCGGTAGGTTCAAATGGGGGTTGTTTGGATGGTCTTTTCTTTTTACCTCGTCTATCTTTTCTCTTTTCTTTCTCCCCTCTCTCTGGGAGATAGCCCGATATAGAGGTATAAACTGAAATACTGTCTCAATGTGTCGTTAAACCCAAAACAGCCAACCAACTATTGAAATTCAGTGCATATCGGACGGCAAATCATACTCATTTATCCAGAACAAGTTAACTTGCAGATACGGTTGTTAATGCAATACTTATATTAGAAATAATAATTATAATATTTTTACTATTATTAATAATAATATTATTACCACATTTAAAATCTTCAAGATTTCACGTTTTAGTCAGTAAAAGTCATAATGGCAGGAATAAAAAAAATAATAATATTTGTTTACTATTATTATTATAAATGCGAAGGACACATTTAAAAACAGCTAAAAGCATTTAATTTTCGCATTTCGAGAAATCGGAAAGTAAAACTGGCAATTTGCTTTTCTTCAGAAAATCGGAAACCAAAACTTTTTCTCTCAAAACTAATTTCATTTTAATATTAATTTATAAATAAATAAATAATAAGATATGCAAAACATAATTTCATATTTACTACGATTTCATAAGTGTTGTGATCATTACGACATGCCTAGTTGCATGATAAAAAATACAAGATATTAGTAAGAAAATAACTTCTGAAATTAAATGTGTAAGAAAGCAGAAGATTATATAAAAATAAAACTATGAATAAAGAACAAAACATGTAAGAAGTATTAACGAAAGGCAAGAAAGCTAGAAATAATAGATCATAGATATGTAAAATGGTCACCGACGCTGGACACGCTGATTGGAACATTTAGTTTTGTGCATTTCAAATACTTTCTGTGCTATTGTCACTGTTATTATTATTTTAAGTTTGGTTTGAAATCAAAATGGAGCTAAATAATATTTCTCCTTTTTATTTAGTTAATTTGTGTGTTATTTGATTATTATCAAAAGCCTATTGATATGTGTTGCTGTATTGAAGGGTTGCTCTATGCGTGTGAAGTAACGCGAAATCTCGCAAAATCACGGGCTGCGAGACTAGGGGAGATAACAAAGCGAAAAAAGTCTATTCACCTAAGTCACCAGAACAATCTAGTACCGACTTGTCCTGATACAAATGTTTTAAATCCGAACTTGAATTTAGAAACCAATTTCTAGTATTGGTGATAGAATTTTGAAATAATTTTTTTTGCAGTTTATGATACCGATTGTCCTTTCGGAGAATTTCGCAGTTTAATTCTATTATTATACCCCCGCAAACTGTGTTTGTGGGGGGTATACTGTTTTGACGTTGTCCTTCCGTCCGTCTTTCCGTCCGTCCGTCCGTCCTTCCGTCCGTCCGTCCATCCGCAACACATTAAATTTGCTCAGATTTTGTTTCAAATTTTGTCCATGGATGCAGCATAAGAAAATAGTGGATACGTATTTTTCAATTTTTCCGGGAAGGTTTTTTATTGCGGAGTTATGCCCCTTTGTATTTTTCGTGAAATAAGTTTGTTATCGCAACTCCTCCTAGATGGTTTGACGGATTTTCATGAAATTAAGTATGTGAACAGATATTGGTATGAAGATGTGTAATAGGGTTTTGATTTTAAATTCTGTCCCTTTTCGTCTGAGTTATGCCCCTTTTTGATATTTTTTGCCCTATTTTATAGGGGTTTTGCATTAGATTTGCTCCAATTTGTTTCAAATTTTCTCAGATTTGTTTCAAATTTTGTCCATGGATGCAGCATAAGAAAATGGTGGATACGTATTTTTCATTTTTTCCGGGAAGGTTTTTATTGCGGAGTTATGCCCCTTTGTATTTTTTTGTGAAATAAGTTTGTTATCGCAACTCCTCCTAGATGGTTTGACGGATTTTCTTGAAATTTAGTATGTGAACAGATATTGGTATGGAGATATGCATTTGGGTTTTGATTTTAAATTTTGCCCCTTTTTGCCTGAGTTATGCCCCTTTTTGATTTTTTTGTCCTATTCTATAGGATTTTTGCCTTTTTTGCTTCCATTTTATTTAAATGGGTTACTAGATGCAGCATATGAAAAGAGCTGATACATATTGTTCAGTTTTTCCGGGAAGGTTTTCCTGCTGAGTTATGCCCCTTAGTAGTTGTCGTAAGAAAAGTTTATCGCTACTACTCCAAGACTATTTGACAGATTTTCTTGAAATTAAGTGTGCGAACACATATTGGTATGAAGATGAGCATTTATGTTTTTTTGGCGCTACTTTTTAGGGAGTTTCCTGTCAGTTTCAGTTTAATTGTTATTCATGTTTCGCCAGATATGCAGCATAAGAAAAGGGGTGAAAGTTATTTCCAGTTTTTCCCGAAAGGGTTTTATGCCGAGTTATGATCCTTTGTATTTTTTGGTAAAAAGAACTTGTTGACACAATTCCTCCTAGACCCTTTGATGGATTTACTTCAAATTAAGTATATGAACGTGTATAGTGTGAAGATGTGCATCAAGGTGATGCTATTATTTTCTGCCCTATTTTAATGGGGTTTTCAGCTATTTTTTTGTCATTTCTTGCTTCGTGTTCAGATTTGGTATATTGATACAGGAGAAGAAAAAAGTGGCACATATTTTTTCTGTTTGTTCCAGAGGGTTTTTTCCTGCTTAGTTATGCTGTTTTGTTATTCCAAAAGCAGGGGTTGTTAATTTGTTGCCCTGTTTGAATGGAGTTTTCAGCCATTTTTGCTTATAACATTTAGAAGAAAAGAAATGACAAGGTTTAGTCTGAAACTTTCAAGATCAACATGCTTATTGCATTTATCGTAGCATTCAAGATAAAATACTCCACCTCAGCAAAACAATATTTAACCATTAGTGTGATCGTGTGTAGACATTATATGTTGAATCTTTGGAAATACATGGATATAGTAAGAGGAATGTAAATTTTGTTCACATTTGTAGCTTACTAATTGTATCCAATGGGCACATCAGAGACACTCATCACAAGGAAGGTCTGTTTATAGACTGATATCCTACTTTTAAAAAGATAGATCCCCAGCGTCTCTTGTCTTTTGGATGAGACTTATAACCGAGGTTCCATCCCTGTATGATGTAGTTTTTGGTGGGAAGTTAAATCAGAGTTCACTCACTCCTACTGCAAACAATTAAAAAAATATATAGCATCAGATTTTGTACTAAAGTAACTTGATGTCATTCAGGAGTTGCTATACCAGATAAGTTTTGTAATAGCTATAACAGTGACCTGTCAGTGATGACTGTCTTTATCAACAATGCAGCTTGCTGAGAACAGTCACATGTGCACATTATAATATGAATAGTAGGTCTGATGTACAGCATGTATTAAAGCATCTGCTTTATTCTTTGGGCTTTATTCTATGAATGCCTATTTCAAATATGTTTTGTTGCAGAAGGTTACAATTTAAGCTTTGTTAAGTTAAAACTTTTCACATTTTTTTGATTGCATGTAAGAAAATATTCATGTTGTTGGTTTTTCAAGTTTTGTGATATTTCACTGATAGTGCAGGTTTTTCCCTCCCAAATATCTGAATTAGGCATGTGTAAATCGGTTTACAGGTTTAACTTTAATCCATCATTTAAAATGGGTCTGGTTTTTTGACATTTTTTGAAGTGAAAAAATCCCATCTTAAAATAAATGTGGTAAATCACAGTAGCCAGCTGCATTGTTCCATGGCCTACCTCCTCGAGTATGCCTTAATTCTTCCTTTTTCAATAGTCATTGGCATAAATAAAGTATTTTTTTGTGATAAGTGATATTTGGCTTTAAAAAATAATATATATACTTACATTTTCATTTTAATGAAGACATTAGTTTTAAATATATGAATAAAGAGTTAAGGCATGTGTGGTTGTGCCTGTCAACACCATGTAATATGCTCTCTCATGATAATTGCACATGGTCATTTTGCTTTGAAATTACATTAATCATGAGGTTTGAGTAGTTAGTTAGCAGTAATGTTGTAGCTTAAGTTATTTGCAGTGTATGTTGAGAGAAGTGCTGAGTATATTCTATGGTGGCTAAATGGCCATGGCTTCCAATTGTATATGCATATGTTTCTTCCAGCTGAAAGACAAGAATTAAGATAAATTGCTTTTTATATATAGTTTTCAGATAGTTACAAAAAAAATATCAAAGTATCTTTGAGTATATTTGAAGAGTTTGGGGAAACTGAGATGTTAATATAAGAAAGTTTTAAATCACTGAAATATTAAACTCCACTGAGTGATGAAAAATTGTTAGGCTAGTTATCATCATCAGAAAGCTTTCCAATAATCTTAGATTGATGATTGCTAAATGTTGGGTTTGCAATAGCTTGAAATTGAAATACTGAATGTAACACCATGACTGTACTCCACTATTATGTCCTACTTGATACTGATGTCAGGACACAAAGAACACTTATGGCTGCCAGTCACATTCACCTGACATTGTCTCTGGTTTTTATATTGCAATGTTAATGTTTTTCATCAAAAATTGAAATTTTGCAAGAATGACTGCTTCAGCAAAAGGTGAATACATTAAAATATATATACTGACATGTATAATTAGCAAAGACATCTGTAAGCCTTTACATATCTTGGTGTTACATGTTAGTAATTTAGCAATTTATAGTAGCGAAGACAGTGCAGATCAGGGCTGGAAAAATCTACTCATCCGCTTGCCATGACAAGTGCCCTTTGCGTAAGGACAAATAAAATTTGAAAATTTACCATTTCTCTGTGGTATTTGATTGGTTGGTGATATAGGACAAATGATAGTTTTAGAACTTTCCAGCCCTGCAGCTGTACATGCCAACTTCAGTCTTCACTGGTAGCAGTAGCATTTTTTATTGGTTTAACTTTGAACTGCCTCCAAAAATTTCAGGTGAAGAGCCATTGATGACAGTGCCCTGTAAGAAGGACCAATAAGGATCAGTGTACATGACTACAAAGGAATTCAAAGTGAACGGTTGAAACAAAGTATACTCCAAGTACCATAAATTGTGTTACACGTAAACATTTAGTAATAATTAAAACCTTAAACTGATAAAGATGCCTCGAAAAGCCAAGACAGGATATCGTGCCAGAAAACAATCTCAGAAACACCGCATGCAGAAAAGAAGATTATTTTATGGTGATGAGTCTGAAGTGACCGAAGACTGTGAAGAACACAATACAAAGTCATCATTAGAAAGCTGTGGTGTGGAAAATATTGACATTGTTGTTTCAGATACAACAAAAGATGAGATGGTACTAGTTGATTCTAAAAATTCTCAGGTGACTAAAGACTGTGAAGAACACAATACAAATTCACCACTGGAAAACTGTGATATAGAGAACAATGACATTGCTGCTCCTGATACAATAGGAAAAGAAGAATTTTTACTTAATAGTGATAGTTCTCAGGTTTCTAAAGACCATGATGCACACAGTTTGAACTTGCCATTAGCAACAAATCTTGACGCAGAGCACTCCATGCTAAATATTTCAGATACAGTATATGATGAGGATGAGATGTTTTTAGGTACATGTGAAAGTTCAAATGCGGTTTCAGGCTTTCATGGAGCTAATAAAGAGCAGGAATTAGAAAAGATGGACAAAACAATTTCTGGGTTAGATGTTTCAGTTTCTGATGAGATGTTAACAGTTGTTCAAGGTAGTTCTCAGTAGACAACAAACTTTAATAGTGAACTCAGATCTGAACACAAATCAACTTTTGTTATTCCCAACAGCCATAAGGAGAACTCTTATGAGCCAAATTTAGTATTAGACCGATCTTCATTAATAACACGCAGCAGTATGATTGGTGAGATTCAGATTGAGGTTTTAGATATATCTTCTACCATATTGAAGCAGCAGTTCTGTCAGAAGTTTGGACTCTTAACTCCTTCTTATGTTTATGCACATATCATGGAAGGGAAGCCTCTGAAGGAGTCATGTTTAGTTCCAAGAAATCAAAATGCTGCTCAGATTCACTATGTTAATTCTCACTATGTGGTCTCTCATCAGTTTATGAATTGTGTTACAGTTTATGACAGTTCTCCATATGTAGGAAGACTAGAACAAGTTTTGCCACAGTTGCAATTACTATATAAGTCTTTGTCATCAGAACCAAGTTATGAACTTTGTTACTGAGCCCTCAAAATGAAGGTAGTACATCATTGTGTGGTGCATTTGCAGTGGCTTTTACAGTAAACTTGCTAAAGAGACAAATACCAATGACAGCTACAAAATTTAAATTGTCTTCGATGAGATCTCATTTACAAATGTGCATCGAAACAAATGCCTTAACACCATTTCCATGTGACAGAATTCAGTATGATTCTTTAGATAATGCTACCTTATTATCCAATTATTTTTTATCTCAGGCAGATTTACAGAAATGGCATAAGGAAATTCACTGTAAGAAATTAAAGCAACTGCCAAATTTAACAAAATGTAAATAATATAAGCAAATTGACAGGCCTGGTAGGAAAAGGCAAAGAACTGATTGTATGGTAGAGCCAGATGTACATGTTGCAGTTGGGTAAAAGAGAAAAGCCAGTTTTTGCAAAAATACTGCAGATTCAACTGATAGAAATAAGGGAAAGCAAACAAGTACAAAACAAGCACATGAAACAGGAATTTTAAAACATACAGCCAGTTTTCAAAGTGACAGCAGAAAGTCACAAAGTAAGCAGAGGTACAAGAAGTGTCGCATAAATAAAAGTGAAGTCCAAAAAGATTTTGATAGATTTAAAGACAGAGAGCGCAAAAAGAAAGAAAGGCTGATGAGAACAGAAAACGAAATTCAGACTGATGCAGCTCATGACAGAGAGCGCAAAAGTAATGAAAGGGTAAACAGAACAGAAAAGGAAATTTATATTGATGTAGCTATTGACAGATTGCGCAAAAGAAATGAAAGGCTGAACATTACAGAAAAGGAAAATGAGATAGATGCAGCTATTGACAGATTGCGCAAAAGAAATGAAAAGATGAACAGAACAGAAGAGGAAAATGAGATAGATGCAGCTATTGACAGAGTGCGCAAAAGAACTGAAAGGCTGAACAGAACAGAAGAGGAAAATGAGATAGATACAGCTATTGACAGAGTGCGCAAAAGAACTGAAAGGCTGAACAGAACAGAAGAGGAAAATGAGATAGATACAGCTATTGACAGAGTGCGCAAAAGAACTGAAAGGCTGAACAGAACAGAAGAGGAAAATGAGATAGATGCAGCTATTGACAGAGTGCGCAAAAGAACTGAAAGGCTGAACAGAACAGAAGAGGAAATTGAGATAGGTGCAGCTATTGGCAGAGTGCGCAAAAGAAGTGAAAGGCTGAACAGAACAGAAAAAGAATTTGAGATAGATACAGCTGTTGACAGAGTGCGCAAAAGAAATGAAAAACTGAACAGAACTGAAGAGGAAATTGAGACTAATGCATCTGATGCCAGAGTGTACAAAAGAAATGAAAGAGTGAACAGAACAGAAGAGGAAATAGATATTGATGCAGCTATTGACAGACAGCGCAAAAGAAATGAAAGGTTGAACAGAACGTAAGAGGAAATTAAGAGTGATGCAGTTGTAGACAGAGAGCGCAAAAGAAAAGCAAACCTGAACAAAACAGCAGAACAACTTGCAAGTTTAAGGCATATTGATAAAGAGCGCAAAAGATACAATAGACTTTTGCCAGAAACTGTACAGAGTGCCATAAGTGAATTCAAAAATGTCATACAGGGTGGTCCAACATATATTTGTACTTCATGTAACAGGCTCCTTTTCAGAAGATGTGTATTCAGGTTTTCATCAGAAGATTTCAGTGATGATAATAGGACTTTAGTAAGTAAATGCAGAACAGCCAAAGTTTCATCTGATAGCATTGAATACATTTGTAGTAGTTGCAAGAATGCTATGAAAAGGGGACAGATTCCTGCATTGTCTGTAGAAAATGGCTTAGGGCTTGATGAAATACCACAGCAGCTTAAGGATTTAACACCTTTAGAAGTAACCTTCATATCCAGGAGAATACCATTCATGAAATTACTAGGATTGCCACGAGGAAGGCAGAAAGCAATCCATGGTTGTGTTGTCAACATCCCTGTCGAGACTGAGCATTCTGTTTCTGTTCTGCCACGTGTCCCTATTCCAGATTCTGTTGTATGTGTCAAACTAAAAAGAAAGCTGCAGTACAGAGGCCATGTAATGAAGCAAAATATCAGACCACAAAAAATTAGGGATGCTCTAAATGCTTTGAAATATGGCATTCTTAATCCTCTTTATAAGGATGTTATAATCAATGAAGACTGGGAAAATACTAGCAGAGCAGCTGATCAAGGCCTCTGGGATTCTTTAACATCTGAAACATTAGATGCTGGCTCTGAAGACCAGGCTGAAAAAAGCTGTTCAGAAAGTGAGTCGGAAACAGAAGAAAATATAACACCGGAGGATGAAAAAAGTAAAATTACTGGCCTCCCTTTTGACTCCTGTCTACAACCAAAAGCTGTAACATCCGATCACAATGTTTTGTTGAATATAGCCCCTGGTGAGGGAAAAAAAACCTCAAGCATTTCAAAAAGATGAACATTCAGAGGAGCTTAGCTTCCCTCGTCTTTTTCCTACAGGAAAATTTGGGTTTTCAATGGAGAGAAATACCAAGCTTTCATTGAAAAGTACTTTCAGTCAAGAATACTTAATTGTGATGGGAGATTTAGTAGAAATATAGAATACATCTTCTATTCTCAGTACAGGTCTGAGGCTAAAGAAGTAGCAGATCAGCTATCTGTAGCACTAAGAAAAGGTAAACAGACAGAAATTACTGCTGGGGATCTAAAGAACAAAATAGACAGCCTGATTAGAAATGATCTAGGTATTCATTTCTTGCAGAACATTCGAGGTTCTCCAGCATTTTTCAACAAAATGTTGTATGGCCTTCTCGGAATGATACGTCAGCTTGGGCCTTGCACATGGTTTATTACATTATCGGCTGCTGATTTGAAATGGAAAGATACAATACAGTCAACCCTGCTTATGTGGTCACCTCCATTAAGGGGTCACCTGCTTCAGCAGCCACCTTTTCCGCGTCCCTTGAACCAAAATGCAGTGCAGTTGAACCTGTATTAAGGGGTCACCTGTCTTAAGCAGCCAATTTTGGGGCTTCCCTTGGGTGACCTCTTAAGACAGGTTTGACTGTACGATTAATAGCAGCACAGCAATGTCTGATATTGTCTGATCAGGAAATAGAAAACTTAACATGGGAACAAAAAAGTGCATGGCTTCGCTCAAATCCAGTTACAGCTGCACGCCATTTTGACCACAGGGTTGATCTATTCCTCAAACACATTTTATTTAACAGAAACATAAATCCTTTGGGAGAAATTACTGATTACAAATACAGAATTGAATTTCAGCAGCGAGGATCACCGCATGTCCATATGTTGGCTTGGGTGAAAGATGCTCGCAGTTTCGAGATGAGTACTGAAAGTGAGATACAAGATTTCATAGATCAGTATGTAAGCTGCTCACTTCCTGATAATAACCAAGACTAACGAGAACTGCTTTTGCTGGTACAAAAACACACTCACTCTCCAGCTTGTAAAAAACATGGTCAGGCTTGCAGATTTCATTTTCCTCACTTGCCTGTCCGAAAAACTATGGCATTTGGACCGCCAGAAGAAGAAGTCCCTCAGCTATCCAAGACCTTTATAAAGAAACCCTTGCTGCTGTTCATGAAGTCTTAGATACACTTGAATTAGACAGTGAAATGTCAGTTGAGAGCCTTCTGGAAAAGGCAGGCATTACAGAAGATCTATATGTCAAAGCTATTAAGTGGATTAAAACAAAAAGTGGTCGTCCTGCTATTGTATTGAAAAGAAGAATCAGTGAGATTTATATCAATGACTACAGTGAACCAATTATGCTGTCCTGGGAAGCCAATCATGATGTTCAGTTTGTGACCAGTGTCTTAGAATGTGTCTTCTATGTTGCTTCTTATGTCTCCAAACCTGAAAAAACACTTGGAGATCTGTTGAAAGCAGTCAGCAAAGCTGGCCAACACCTGGGAGCAAAAGTTTCCATGAAAGTTGTTGCAAAGAAGTTCCTGTCCCATCGTGAAGTAAGTGCAACAGAAGCTGTTTATAGACTACTGTCTCTTCCTCTAACAAAGGGCTCAAGGCAGGTTGCATTCATTCCAACAGATCTACCTGAAAGTAGAACTCGTTTTTTCAAGCCCTTGAAGTTAATCCAGTTGCTTGATGATGATGATCCTGACATCTTTCAGACAAGCATCCTTGACAGGTATGAGGCTCGTCCAAACTCTCTGGAAAATATGTGTTTGGCAGATTTTGTAGCAAACTATACTTATTCAGCTAAGAAGCACCAAGAAGACACAAATCCTGATGATGATTCAGAGGATGAGAACAAGCAAGAAGATATATTACCAAAACATATAAAATTGAAGAAAGATCTGGGACAGATGATTCAGAGAAAGAAAGCCGCTGTTGTTAGATCTCACCAGTTTTCTGAAGTTAATGAACCAGAAAAGTATTATCATGCTCAGTTACTGTTATACTACACATGGCGACAGGAATTACCTGACTTACTGGAAGGTACATACCAAGACAGTTTCAACAAAAAACAGGATGAGATTAAAGAAAACAGATCAAGATTTGAACATCATGCAGAAGAAGTGAATGAAGCAATAAATGATCTGACAGAAAATGGATTGCCTGAAGACAGTTGGGGAAACATAGCACCTCAGGCTGAACAAATGAGAGGTGAAGAGGCCATTGAAGGAACTAGACTTGATGAGGAAAATGTCCTTCATGCTTTTGAAATAACAGATGAAACACAAGCAGCAAGAGATCTAGGGCTTGTGCCACATGAATATGACTTATTAAATGAGAAACTCAGCAGCAGAGAGTGGTATGAAATGGTTCTGTCGTTGAATGGAGAACAATCCAGAGTTCATGATTTCGTTGTCAGCTGGTGCACAGACATGCTTTTAGCACACCGTATTGAAAAGCCTGCACCTTTTCATATTTTTCCTACTGGTGGTGCTGGGGTTGGCAAAATCCATTTAGTTAGAACATTGGTACAAACTGTGATTCGGTTACTCGCAAGAAATACTCAGTGTTTCGATAAACATATTATTGTATGTGCTCCAACAGGCGCAGCAGCCTACAACATCTCGGGGTATACGCTTCATGCGGCATTTCTCCTTCCTCTGAACCAGACTAGATATGATGACTACCTTCATCTGTCAAATGAAAAGCTGGCAGCCCTGAAAGAAGCCATTGGTGATCTAAAGATACTTGTTATCGATGAAGTGTCAATGGTTGGGTCAGATATGCTTCTGTCTGTTCACAGAAGACTGTGTGATGTTATGGGAAACCAGGAGCCATTTGGGGGCATATCTATAATGGCTGTAGGAGATCTGTTACAGTTACCTCCAGTTGGACAGAAATCTGTGTTCTCACCACCGTCTGATGAGATGACAGCTATATATGGGTCCCTGTGGCAGACACATTTCCAGATTGTAGAGCTGACTCAGATTGTTCGCCAGCAAAATGATAGAAGGTTTGCTGCCTTGCTCAACCGTGTGAGAGTTGGTAAGCAGACAGCTGATGACATTGAGATCCTGAAATCAAGACAAGCTACAGCAGATGGTATTTCTTTTCCAAAGAACTATACTCATATTTTTGCTTATAACAAACATGTAAATCAGCACAACAAGGCTATATTACAGTCTTTAACAGTGCCAATATACACGTTTGAGGCAAAAGACTCAAAACGAGACACACAGACTGGACGTGTAGAAGTAGCTACCTTTCCTGCGACATCCGGTGGTCTTGCTAAAGAAGTGACTGTAGCAGTAAATGCCAGAGTTATGCTTACACAGAATATAGATGTCTCAGATGGGCTTGTGAATTCTGCTACAGGATATGTGACTGGGTTTTTACCACTGCCACAAGACCAAGAAAGAAACTCCTACATAC
Organism: Ctena decussata; assembly: GCA_963989385.1. NCBI lineage: Eukaryota > Metazoa > Mollusca > Bivalvia > Lucinida > Lucinidae > Ctena > Ctena decussata. Next base: position 58,503,118 of record OZ022504.1, read on the forward strand.
CTAAGTATATATTTGTCCAGTTTGATGATGACAGAGTTGGCCAGAAATGTAGAAGTCTGAACAAGGGCCTACTGAATAGTCCCATGTCAACACCAATACTAGCTGTAGAGAATCAAGTGAGACTGGGAAGGTTCTCAAAAGTTACAGCCAAGAGGAAGCAGTTTCCCTTGACTCTGGCCTGGGCTGTAACAATTCATAAGGAGCAAGGAAAAACAGAGAATAACCTTGTGATTTCTTGTCAGGGTTCATTCCAGCCTGGCCAATTCTACACCGCTATCAGTAGAACTAAAACATTGGATGGATTATTCATTCTGGGGGATTTGGAAGCCAAGAAGATTAAGACCAATTGGAAATCCATGCGAGAATGAAGAAAGAGGCTGACTTCAAACTTCCATTGCCAGCTTCAGTCTCATCTGACCCTGACAGGTTCCTAAAGATTGGGTTTCTAAACACAAACTCACTGGTAGCTCATCGTAGATCACTGGAGTCAGATCACAAACTTCTTTCATGCCACATAATTTGCTTGGTGGAGACTTGGTTTGCACCCACAGACTTGACTCCTGAAGTTGAAGAGCACTATCATATTCGGCGAGATCACAGTCGACCTTCAACAGTTCATCGAAGTGGTGGTCTTCTTGTATACATTCACCATGATTTCCATCTGGTGAAAGAGTATACCATTCAGAGTATAAACATAGAATACCACATCACACTCTTATCAACACGATGGAATCCTGAACTAAGGTTCTGTGTGATTTTGATCTACAGGAACCCTAAACTGACTGCCAAACAATTCTTACCACAGATGGAGAAGATATTGTCAGCATGTCCTGTAAGGTCAGTCCCTGTTATCATTATGGGTGACCTAAACATAGATCTGAACAAACAAGTACTACAGATCTGAAACATTTGATGACATACTATGGCTTTGTTCAGTATGTGGAGAAACCAACTCACAGGAAAGGGGCTTTATTGGACCATTTGTATTACAACAGACACTCTCCTGATGTTCTGACTGATGTTTCTGCTGTCTACTATAGTGATCACCTCCAGATAACAGCAGCTATTCCCTATCCTACACTTCATGAGAACTGAGGTGAGTAAAGAATAATCCATGATGATACCAGCTAATACATGCGGGGGGTATTTAGTAAGCCATGCTTACTGCCATTACTACTTGGCATTGAAGTCAGTCACTCGACTAGACACTTTAGCTAACCGAATAAGATGAGAAATGTAAATCCCATCAAGAGTAGAAGGGGGAACATCACGATAAAAAAGGATAATTGAAGATGCCAAAATCAAAGTCATCGCGTTTACCATAAATTTCAGAAGAAACTACTCCGTTTTACACAATTATAAATCCAAAAATGGGTGTTTAACTTATATTATGCCCGTACTGCTAATGGATAAGGGAGAGATTAGTAGGCCCCTAAACTCTGAAAGTAACGCCAAAAACTCGCAATTTCCGTGAAATTATCTTCCCTAGCTCCCTATAGTTAGTTTGCCCCTGTTCCCCAAATCCCGAAACACAATAATACTGCTCTCCAGTTCCTTTATAAAATTCAGTCATGTGCCTTAAAATGTTGACGACCTCTTTAGCTCGCCTGAGCCAGCGGCTCCGGGACAGCTTATAGGATAGGCAGGCTCCGTTTTCCGTCGTCCGATGTCGTTCGTCGTCCGTCCATCGTCATCCGTCAACAATTTTAAACGACTTCTCCTCTGATACCACTGTGCCGACTGTAAACAAAGTTCATATAGCCTCTCTAGCGGCGGGGAAACTAATAGTTTTTCAAACGGTCCTGATCACATGACAAACATGGTCGCCACGCCCATATATGATAAAACATTTAAAAATCTTCTTCTCCAGATCAAATAGGCCGATGGCATTGAAACTTGGTTTGTAGCGTCGCGTACACGAGTACTACCTAGATTGTTCAAAATATGACATTGGGTTGACTTTGACCATTTTTACGGTAATATTTCGACAATTTCACACATCTCCTCAAAAGCCACTGGGCTAACTGTAACCCTAATTTCATATAGAGCCTCCAAGGAATGAGGGAACAAAAATTTGATAAAATGGTCCAGGTCACATGACCAACATGGCCGCTTGGCCATATATCGGAGAAACTTTAAACTTCTTCTTCTTCAGAACCAGTTGGCCGGTGAACTCGAAACTTGATATGTAGGGTCAAGTACCTGAGTACCAACAAGACTGATCAAATGAGATCCTTAGGCTGACCTTGACATTTTCACGGCAAAGTCAAATATGGGAAAATACGAAAACTTAACATTTATGGAAAGTTTTAAAATTTTTGGTTTAAAAGTTGGTAAACACAATTGTCGTAATGAGTACATGAAAATTCATGAGTACAAGAGTTCAAGGTCATTCTTTGATCCTTGATCCAGGACTCTCGTATTTTTACAATTTCAAATATATCCTTTATAGCCACTGGGCCAATTTTAACCAAATTTAATATAGAGCCTCTAGGGGCTGAATGAACGAAACTTTGTTCAAACAGCAAACAGTCCAGGTCACATGACCACCATGGCTGCCATGCCCATATATCGTGAAAACCTTTATAAGTCTTCTTCTTCAGAACGAGTTGACTGACGAACTTGAAACTTGATATTTAGCATCAAGTACCCGAGTGCTACCAAGATTGTTCAAATGATGACCTTGGGTTGACACTGACTTTTTTACAGCAAATATAGGTAATACTATTGTAGAATATTTTATGGAAAGATTTGAAAATTTTGGCCTAATGAAGATTTTGAAGATTTTGGTACATGATGTGGTATATACAGTAATCTTAATGAGTTTTTGTGTGTACAAGAAGAGATCAAGGTCATTGTTTTACCTTTGACCTAGGACTCTGATATTTTGACAGTATCAAGCATCTCCCCGAAAGCCATCTGGCCAGTTGTAACCAAATTTCATATACGAGGGGCGTTCATCTAATTATGACAATAATGGCCCACCATATTGCGTGGTAGTACGGAGCACGTGGAAACTGCGATGATTTCACGGGGGAGTGATTTTCTATAATAGGACGAAATCACGGTCTAATCCGTTCAGTCTTTCAAAAGTTATTGAAAGTTCAAGTTGGTTTGGTCATACACCCTCAAAAGTAAAGGCACATTATGAAAAACGTAGACCTGCAACCTGTTTAACATGTCTGTGTCTTATCTATGACAAAATACCTACTCTCAAGTGTGTTTTTGTCTAAGACTTCTTGAAAAAGGAAAAGGTAGTTCAGCTCTCTCATCCACCTTATTCACCAGACCTTAGTCCCTGCGACTTTTTTCTGTTTCCTTTACTAAAGAAAACCCTTTCTGGTCGTCGTTATGAATCCCGAAGTACACTTGGTAGTGCAATTTACCAGATGTCTTCGGGGAATACCTAAAAAGGCCTACTTCTCTGCCTTTCCAGAATGGATTTCGAGACTTGAAAAGTGTGTTTTTGTCAAGGTAGAATACTTCGAAGGGCTGAAGTAAACGAAATTTGAATTGGATTGATAACGCGCCCTGTACAATTCCTATGACAATATTAAATGAACGCCCGTCGGAGATCCTCCAGGGGCTGGGGAACAAAAATCTGTTGAAACGGTGCAGGTCATAAAGCCAAACTGAACCATGCCCATATATGGTTAAACCTTTAAGAATCTTCTCCAGAAACCAGACCGATGGTCTTGAAAAATGGTATGTAGCAGCAAGCACTAGAGTAATACCAAGATGGTTTAAATGGAGACCTTGGGTTGACCTTGACTTTTGTTACAGTAAGGTCAAATATGGGAAAATGTTGAAACGTAAGATTTCATGGAACCTTTTGAAGATTTTAGCCTAAAATTTGGTGTAAACAGTCATCTTAATGAGTACATGAAGACTCAAGAGTACAAGAGGTCAAGGTTATTCTTTGATCCAGATCGCTCATATTCTGACAATTTCAAACATCTTATCAAAAGCCGCTTGGCCACTTGCTCAGGTGAGCGATTCAGGGCCTCATGGCTCTCTTGTTTAATCAGGGATACACAGTCACTTGGCCAATTGTTCAGGTGAGCGAGTCAGGGCCTCATGACCCTCATGTTTACCCTCAGAGGTACATACATTAATTAGCAAGTAATTGAAAAGTACACAACATTCAGCAATGGGGGCTCTGCTGCCCGAAAAAGCCAAACCCCTTACTAGCCCAGGCAGAGCGAAGGACACAAGTTCAAGTTGCGGTTGCATATGTTTTATGTTCGGTGCTGTTTCATTACTGTGTTCTCATTTTAACCCATCTACAATAAAAATAGAAAATAGGTAAAAAATAGTTGTTAAATGTTTTTCGTATAATTTGCTTAGTCTGTTGTAACCCTTCCTTCTGTTGGTCTAAATTATTTAGTTCAATAAAGATAGCTGAGTTGCCACCTATTTGGGAAAGAGCTGCTGACTCGGCTTATCACTTGTAGTTTATTGTTTGTTGGGATGTCTTTGTCAATCTCATCCTTTGATGTTGGGGATAGGGGTTGGGATCTGATTCAGTCATTTCCTGAAGTGTAGTTACTCTTTAAATTTAAATCGTTGGATGATCTTGCTGTATTCCCACTACGCTGCTTATAACTAAAGCTGTGCTCGTTTTGATTAAAAGGGTAAAAGAAAAAAAGAACTACTCTGGCTTGATTTGTGTTTTACATGAAATTTCGAGCATCAAAATAAGAAGAGGGAATAAGTTAGATAAAGTTTAAAGCAAACTACAAAGCTATGAAAGTAATTAAGTCTAATATGTTAACTGATACAATGAAGCAAAATAAGAAATGACTGGTTCCAGTCTCACAATGCAACAAAGTATTGTCACCGTATCAAATTATGTAAAATATATCCCCTGGACAGTTGCTGAGAAAACTTACACACTTTATTGTCCCCCGACGTAGTCGAAGGAGGCTCCAGGAATGGGTTCAACCCGTCTATCTGTCCATTCGTCCGATTTTTCATGAAACTTTTAAAGTATTATTATCACATCATGGCGTATATGATATTGTATTGGGGTACATGATAAGACCCTTTATGCCAGTGATATGGGTGGGCCTTTAACTCATAATTTGACCAAACCTTGTGGCCGCAGCTCCTCCTTCATGTTTTAGGTAATTTTAATCAAAGTTTAAAGATATTGTTGTTACTATATGATGTCAATCATATTTTATTGAGGTCATGTTTGGACCCTTCTGCCGGAGCAACAACCCTTTGTAAATCTCGCCAAATTATGTGCCGGCAACTCCTCCTTCAGTTTTGACCAATTTTCATCAAACTTTTAGAATATATTTTTGTCACTTCATAATGTGGATTATATTTTATTGGGCTCATATTTGGACTCTTTCTTCTAGAGTTTTGACCCTCTGTATGTTGTTCAAATCTTATGGCCCGAGCCCATCAGTTTTCAACCGATTTGGCATCAAACTTTCAGGATATTGTTGGCACTACATGATGTGGATACTGTTTTTCTTGGATTCACGGTTGGACACTTTTTTCCAGAATTAAAGCCCATTATAAGTCTAGTCAACTCCTGTGGCCGCAAATCGTTTTTCAGTTTTTCAACGGATTTTTATCAAAGTTGCAGAATATTGTTGTCATCACTTGATCTAGATCATATTTTATTTGGATCAAAATTGGACCTTTTCCTCCAGAGTTACCGCCCTTGATTAATCTAACAAATCTTGTGGTCGCGTTAACCTCATATATTTGATATTTGTAAATTTTAAGTCTAGCTTTTCGTTCCGAAAATTCTATCTCTTATATACGGGAAAGTATTTTACTCGTTCCTTGCATTGGAGATGATAATAGTTTCGTGACCCAGGATATTAAAAGTAAACGTTCACCCCTATTAACATTCGTCCTCAGAAATGAGACGTAGTTACACCATCTCGTATGGCCTAGTGTTCGGACCTTCCGAGTTAGAAGAGCTAGAAAGCCAACCCAACCAAGACATACGTTTGATCTTGAGAAGCTAAGGGACCCAGATGTGGCATGCACTTTTCAAGGAACAATAGTCGGGAAATTTGCACCACCCATTGGTCTGAGGGATGATGACATGGCCATAGATACCATGATTACCACCTACAATATAGTAGTGACTGGGGAAGCCAGTGAGATACATTAGAAGGACCGTCACAGGAAAAAGCTCTGGGTCACAGAGGTGTCCTCGATCTCTGTGATGAGAGGAAAAATTTGAAGAAGAAGAGGTATGAAGCATGAGGAGCAGAAGAATGCAGGGAAGCAAACAGCAGGATTCAAAAGGCAGTGAAGAAAGCGAAGGAGGACTGGATAGCTAGTCAATTTGAGGAGATTGAAACATGCTCCAACAAAATCAACAGCAAGAAAGCATAGCAGCTGGTGAAAGATCTACTTCTAGAGAAACAGGGTAGATCCAAAACTATCCAGGACAAGTCTGTGAAATGCCTTACAGAAGAACAAGAGATTCTCAGCAGATGGGCAGAATATTGCTCAGAACTATACAACCATGAGACCTACGGTGACAATGCGGTTCTGAACTGCAATCAGCCCCCAGAAGATCAACAACCGATCCTTCGTGAGGAACTTGAGATTGCAGTAGCAGTACTAAAGAAAGGGAAATCTGCCGGAGTTGATAATATACCAGCATAACTTGTGTGTTTTACCTGGCGGGGAGACCATAATAGATTTTTTAACAGATATTATCTGTAAAAGGATCTTGAGAACAGGAGAATGGCCTATCCCATGGACTCAGTCGCTGATTATAACGCTCCCTAAAATAGGCAACCTACAGCTCTGCCAGAACTACAGAACCATCAGCCGCATCAATCATTCAAGCAAAGTCATGCTGAAAGTCATCTTGACCAGGCTTAAACCACAAGCCGAAGAGATAATCGCTGAGGAACAGGCTGGGCTCCGAGCAGGAAGGAGCACCACAGAACAGATCTGATCTGCATCCTTAGAATCCTATGTGAAAAGTATCTCCAACATCAGCAAAATCTGTATCATGTCTTCATTGATTTCAAAAAAGCCTTTGAGAGGGTATGGCATGTACCCTTATTGACCATCATGCGGAAGTACAATATCAGTGCAAATCTAGTTCGCACCATTGAGGAGCTATACGACAAGGCTACAACTACAAGTGCTGTCCTGATAAATGGCAGCACAGGAGAATCGTTCAGAACAACAGTTGGAGTAAGACAAGGGTGTCTTCTGTCACCCACCCTCTTCAACATTATCTCGAACGGATCATGTTCGATACTCTGGAAGAAAATGACGGAAAGGTTAGCATAGGCGGCTGAAACATATCTCATCTACGGTTTGCCGATGACTAGACGCTCTAGCTGAGGAAGAGCAGGAACAGGCTTAAAGGCCAGGTGCCAAGTATAAAAGCCAAGGGATCTGAAAATTGGCTGTTGTGTTCCCTAGTTCACATACTGTTGGCATGCAGCTATCAGAGCAGAAAATCCAGAAATGTAAAACACTTACCCAATAAAAAACTGTGAAACTTGGCACATATCTTCTTTAAGATGTAAGAAGTAATTCCATATCAAAACGAAAATGAAATAATATTCCAAAGTGTACATTTCAGAAATTCTTTTTTGTAGTTTGCTAGAAAATTCAAATTTACCACCAGTTATAATTGACAGCAAGTAGGAGGGCTTATCAAAGTTCATAACCTCAAGTCCTGCTGCTTGGAGCGGTTTCAGAATACACAAATACCAATATCTGACACATGGCGGGAGATAAAGTTCTAGCAATATTTACTCAATTTATTTCCTGTAGTTGTATTTCTGGGAGGTTGAAAACAGTCTTAGAATTCAAATAAAAGAAAGAACATGAAAAGTCTATTATTCCCATAAATGTCCCATATATGGCACTCTATCTGGATTTGGAAACCACTGTCTTACAAAACAAAGAATATATTTTGGCATGATATCACGCCAATGCCATTCATACTTTCGAAGACGGGGATCTGCTCTCAATGCCCTATTTTTCTCAGCTAGGCAACGTGGGTCCTTCCAGGCATTACGGTGGTACATCATAGTCCAAAATCGTTTGTATTTTTCTTTTCTCAGACCGGAGTTTCTTACACAAGGAGCCTCATTTTCTTGTTCCCCCCAGAATTGCCGATTTGATTCGCCTACATAAACAAAACCTACACTCTTCTTCATCTAAATTCTGACAAATATTATATTCTTGAAATTCATTATTACTGTCAGAATTTTGTTCACTTTCAGATGTGGTTTGATAAGCCACATCATTTCTACAAGAGTTTGTATCACCTGCCAGGAAATTTGGACCACTTTATTCTGTGTCAGTCCGACTTATCTCATCATAATTCCAACCATAGTGACTAAATAAGTGGTTTATGGTATCCAGTTGTTCTTCAGAAACATTCAATGTTATCCTTATATTTTGATTTGCCATGATAGAATGTAAGTACACAAATTATTGTAAGTCTGTAACTCAATCTCTGCATATAAATAAGCACTAATTGATTTGTAAATGCCACATGAAGCAACAAAACAAACACCTTTTCTGATAAGATTTGTGTACAGATTATCTCCATATGATGCTAAGTGGCGGGAATAACAGTGGAAGAAACCAAACCAATTTGTGTGAAGGGTTTTGTCAAAATTTATCAAGATTGAATGAACCGATTAAAAATATGATAAAAATTAAAAGATGGAATAAAGAACATGTACTAAAATATACATACATGCAGCTGCAGCCTTGAAAATAAAAAAAGATACTTGACATTGTTACTTGGCAAAAAGGTAACTGTCTATCCTGTCTCCCCTGTATGGGGTACAAGTGTATCACTCCATTAGGGAAAAAGTGAAGACACTGATATTGAAACTGTGTTTTCAGAAAGTTCAAGGATAATCAACACTGCACTAGTTTGCATTAATTAATCTTGAAGATATGGAAGGTCAGAGGAGACAAGTTCGAGCCAGGCCTTCAAGTTTCAAAATCGAAGTACCTGGAGATGAACAGAAAAAAAATGTGAAATTTCAGAAAAAATACAAAATGTAAGAGGCAGTTTGCAGAGAACATTTAGTAGACCAGTAACAAATTGTGACATACTTGATGCAGCATTGGACTTCTGGATACAAGGTCACGTTCAAGACCAGGCTGAGCAGGCATTACCTACATCATTTAGAAAGATGAAAAACAAGAAGGATTCAAACGAAATACTGTTCATATCCACAGAGTCCTCTATGCAGAAATTGGTGGAAATGGCGGAACATCATGGAAGAAACTGTCAACATACATGTAATCTTAAGCAACAGAAAATTGTGTATCGGGGGCATGTGGTTATTGTGACATTTAAATGCACAAAATCACAAAACTTTCATACATACAGATGGACCTCTTCGCCTTACCTGCCCAATGATACATTTCTCAGTGGTGAATCAAAGAATAAACAATGCTATAATTTGCTCCGGAATGCTTCCAGTGCATTATACAAGGTTTTCAAACGCTTCAGGTTGTGGTGTCATTTCAAAGTCAAAGAGAAAACGTTTTACTAAAGACTATAATGGCAGTCTTCAAACAGTTTATAACAGTTCACTTGAAGAATCATTACGCATGGAAATTGGCATCTATGAAGACCTAGATGGAGTAGACATTATGACAGATGCACGTCATGGGTGGAGAAAGAATGCCAAAGACAGCAGTGTTGTGGCATTAGGAGAAAAAACTCATAAAGAGCTACAGTGCATTCATATTACAAAGGCAGATGATATAGTATCACAGAGGCATGAACTAAAGGGTACTCAAAGAATATATGAGAACTTTGAATCTGGAGATGTAACCATAAAAGTCCATACCCATGACAGAAACTTGTCAGTGAACAAACTACTGAAGTTGCATTTAATGACGACAAATCAAAATGACTGCTGGCATGGTGTTAAATCAATGAAGAAAGCTATGAAAGCTATTTCATGAGGACCCAAATACAAAGAAGGGAAAATTTGGTTTGAGCAGTTGTCAGATAAGGCTGAACCTGTTTCCACACACTTTCATTGGGCAATTTGAAACTGCCAAGCTGACCCCCAACAGTTGCGAAAAATGCTGTCAAATATTGTGAAACATTACAAAAATGAGCATTCAGACTGTTCTGAGACATCTAGGTGTAAACTGGATCCAAATTACGAGCCCTCAAGAATTGTCATCACAAACCCGAAAGCTGAGAAGTGTCTTGAAAATTTCATCGAAACATCTGCCATTTACAAATTTCCAGAAGACTTCATTTTAGCAAGGGATTCCTCCTATGTGGAAAGCTTCAATAATGTGATGAACATTTTCCAAGACAAAAGGATAAGTTTCAGTGATCAGCAGTATAATATGCGATCACAGTTGGCAGTTCTTCATTGGAACGGGAACGTTGACAGGGAATATACATCCATTTGGAATCCAAGAGATCCAAGGGCACCACGGAGGCGTCTTGGAAAGAAGGTTTATAAAGCTCCCACCTACCTGTACCGCAAAAGTATCTGGGACACATACATGACCTCTATGTTTAACCCACCAAGAAGAAGAAGAGGAAATACATAAATAAGAAAAAAGAAATTATTCCGCTGTATACAGATTTATAGTGTAATGTGTCATGTGATTCTGGATAGATGTGTTTTTCGGCTACTGATCACCAAATACTACTGAAACACAGTGCTTTACTAGGAGTAAGAATTGTTTAGTTTTCATATTGTGTTTTGGAGTAGTTTTTGGAGTAATATTTAAATGATAAAGCTTGATATTTTGTGGAATACCAACATTGTAAGTCATATATTTTTCCTCAGTATATTATTTTCAATATTTAAGCCGCAACAAGAAATAACCAATGAAGTAAAGTGTGCGCCAGCGAAGACTCGGATCAGCCTGTGCATCCGCCTAGTCTAATCAGAGTCTTGGCTGTGTGCTTTATGGGTAGGGTAGCTAAAGGTTCAAGCTACCTCCAAGCGAGCAGCAAAGTGATCAGACTAGGCGAATGCCCAGACTGATCTGAGTCTTGGCTGGGTGCACATGTCATTTTGTTGGTTTTGTCGCGATGCCGCTCACTAAAGTTTATTAATTCCTGAAGAAATTATAAAAAAAACAATCTTGAGTTCAAGAGTAACAATGTAAGTTTAGCATTCTAGTTCTACACAAGAATCCAGTGTAGCAGACCATGTAAATATCAAACATGTGCTTCTGTTTACAAGTGTGAAAGCCAATAGAATCAAACTGATAACAGAGCAGACGACTTTAAGCCCATCTCACTTTACCATATAGGCTTAATTGCTGTCCGTACGGATATTTTGCTGTCTGGAACCTGGCCTTTAAAGTTGAAAGTCTCGACCAAACCTGCACAAGGTATCAGATGGAGATCAGTGCTGAGAAGACCAAACTGATAACGAACAACGCAGATGGCATCCAGAGGGAGATCAAGGTAAAAGGGCAGAAGCTGGGTACTGTAAACAGCTTCAAATACCTTGTAGCAGTTTCCTAAGATGATGGATCAAAACAGGAGGTTCTCTCAAGGATTGCACGAGCCCTTTTAGCTCTTACCAAGTTGAAACCAATCACATCTTGTGGATCAAAGGTGAAACTTATGCGCTCCCTTATCATTTCCATATTTCTGTATGCCTGTGTGCCTGTGAATCGTGGACCTTGACAGCAGAGTTAGAGAAAATAACGCAGGCCTTTGAGATGAAATGCCACCGAAGTTTACTGAACATTTTGTACAAGGACCATATGACCATGGAAGGTTCGCAGGAAGATCCAAGCAGCCATTGGAGAATAGGATGAAATCCTGACGCTGGTCAAGAAACGGAACTAGGGTGGTTTGGCCACGTCTCAAAGTCTTCTGTTGTAGCAAAGTCGATTCTTCAGGTCACAGTGAAAGGAAAAAGAAGAAGAGGTAGACAGAAGATTCTCTTTTCTTGTGCAGATTCTAAGGGGGTCTATCATCTTTTCAGGTTAATTCAGTATCCAAATAATATTTGCTTTGCTGGTATTTTGTTATTTTTATTGAGAATCCTTCTGTAATCTTGGGTTTAAAATCTATAACTAGAGCACATCGTCATCATCGAATATGTTTTTTTTCTCTGGGTTTGTGTTTGTTTTCCTGATAGGTAGGTAGGTTTTGGAGTCAAGGGTGGACGCTAAACATAGACCTAACTAGGTGTGGCCTAATATTGCTATAACGCTAAACAACTCTGACAGGTATGGTGACGATACAGTTCTTGTATACACTCAGCACCCTGAAGAAGAGCTAAATCCAATCCATCGGTAGGAAGTTGACATTGCAGTACTTGCATTGAAAAAGGGAGGTCCGACGGAGTTGATAATATAGCAACAGAACTTGTTCAATCAGGTGGGGAGACTTTAATTGATGTTTTGTCAAAGATCTGTAACAGGATCTTGAGAACAGGAAAATGGCCGCCCCAGGGACTCAGTCGCTGATTAACATTTTTAAAAAGGGTAATCCACAGGTCTGCCAGAATACAGAACCATCAGCCTCATCAGTCTGCCTAGTAAGGTCATGCTGAAATTCACCTTGAACAGGCTCACATCCCAAGCTGAAGAGATTGGTGCAGAATAACAGCCTGGGTTCAGAGCCGGAAGAAGCACCACAGACCAGATCTTCAGTCTATGAATCGTGAAAAGTGTGTTCAACATTAGCAGAATCTGTACCATGTCTTCATAGTTTAAAAAAAGCATTTGAGAGGGTGTGCATGCAGCTTTATGGGCCACCTTGCGGAAGTACATACCTCAGGAAATCTTTTTTGCACCACTGAGCACCTCTTTGACAGAGTTATTAGTACAGTTCTGAGTTCAGATGCATGACAGCCCAGGAAAATGTTTCAGAACAACAGCTGGAGTTAGGCAAGGATTTTTCTCTCACTCACTCTCTTAAACATTTTCCCGAAAGGATTATGTCTGATGCCCTGGAAGAACATAATGGAAAGGTAAGCTTAGGAGGAAGAACTTTTACCGATCTGCGGTTTGTCGGTGACACTGACGCTTATACTGAGGAAGAGCAGAATCTAGAAGCCCTAGTTAAAAGTCGTGACAAAACTTGCACAAGGTTTAAAATGGAGTGAAGTCCTGAGAAGACCAAACTAATGACAAACAGCGCCAATGGCATCCAGAGTAATATCAATATTAAAGGACAGGGGCTTGGAACAGTTACAAGCTTCAAGTATTTTGGAGCAATTGTCTCAGATGAGTGCTAAAAACCAGAGGTCTCTCAAGATTTGCACGTCACTACAGCTCTGACAAAGCTGAAGCAAATGCTGAGAAATAATAACGTATCTTTTCGATCAAAGGTAAAACTGATGCGCTCCCTTGTTATATACATTTCTGTATGCCTGTGAGTCATGGACCTTGACAGCATAGTTAGAGGAAAGAAGCTTATGAGAGATGCTACCAAAGGTTACGGAACATCTCGTAAAAAGATCATGTCACTAATTAGGATGTAAGCATTAAGCTCCAAGTAGCCATTGGAGAATTTGACGAACTCCTGATTTTTGTCAAGAAACGGAAAGTAAGTGATTTGGCCATATCTCAATGTCTTCTTGCTCAGGAAAGACAATTCTGAAGAGTACAGTGAAAGAAAAAGGAAGAAGATGGTAGAAAGAAATTGAGATGGGAAGACTATATTAAGGAGTGGGCAGACATGGACTTTGTGCATTTGAAGAAAAAGGTAGGTGGAAAGGGGTTGTTGTAAATGCATTTCGGTGCCCAACAACCTCGCAAGGTTATGGGATAGACTAGACTAGACTAGATATCATATCCACAATATATTATCATTGTACTTGTACACAACCCATAACGTCACCGCCTAGGCATACAAGTAGAAACGTAAAGAAATATGGGATTATCTATATGATGTAGCCAAACAGCGATCAAACAAACCAACCTGCACCCTGAGCAGCCCTATTCCACTGATAGCACGGTTCAAGATCCAAACACTGACTATGATCAGACAACATGTTTTTCGCTAAGGGTGAAATGGCCCGTGGCTTAGTCCATTGAATGGCTACCGGAACTCAGTTTTTTTACTTCCAAATAATTTGTTGAAACTTAAATAATTTAATGTAATCCGGCAATATTACAGTATACTTTGGTGATATTAATATGTAGTTCGATATACAGATTCAGTAATAGGATGAAGTAACCTGCGTAGACCAACCTTTTTGTTATAGCAATTACTTGCAATGCGTGTGCAGTGCCTGGTGGTTTCTGCTGTTTTGCTTTCTCGCGAGAGATAAACGATAACTCTTGATGACCTCTCGTAATTGGCACATGGACTTATGGGTACAATCCAGATTTAGCAAGTTTGCAGACAATGATTGAACGAATAGTTGCCGAACTAATCCGAATAAAACTTCCCAGCTCAACCCGTGAAAAATGTGACAGCTCAGTCTACTTTGAGTTTAATTACATGCGAATTCAAGCATTCAAATTACACGCAAGGTATTTTTGCAATGCAAAATTTATTTTTTTCAAATGATAATATATATCTGAAATACGCAGTGAAATGGTTCACACACTGTCATCGGGCACGTTCGGCAGGATAACTCGAATAACGAGCGACATCAAGGTCTTGAAGAACGTGACCCGATCTGACTACAGTTTACGTCTATAACAGCAAAGCAGCCTTCCTATACCATGAGTAAGAATTCAAAATGGCGTCCAGCAAAATGGGTCTTCATTTACCTGGGTGACGTAATGTTGATACGCCGCCATGCTGTGACTTTTCTATTCCATTCTATTCTATTCTATCCCATTACCTTACTAGGTCGTTGGGGCACCACAGATGACTTCGAAACAATCCCTTTCCACCTTGTCCTGTCTTCAGCTGCCCTAGTTGAGCTTGCAAAATCCATTACTGTCCACTCCTTGATATTGTTTTCCTACCTCTTCTTCTGTCTACCTCTTCTTCTTTTTCCTTTCACTGTGCCCTGAAGAATTGTCTTTGCTAAACCAGAAGAACTTGAAACCACCTTAGTTTCCGTTTCTTGACCAGCGTCAGGAGTTCATCATATTCTCCAATGGCTGCTTGGATCTTCCTGCGAACCTCCTCATTGGTTATATGGTCCTTGTACGAAATGTTCAGTAACCTTCGGTAGCATCTCATCTCAAAGGCCTGCGTTCTTTTCTCTAACTCTGCTGTCAAGGTCCACGATTCACAGGCATACAGAAATATTGGAAATGACAAGGGAGCGCATACGTTTCACCTTTGATCCAAGAGATATGTTGTTATCTCTCCAAATTGGAGAGACTGTGACTTTTATATTGTTAAAAAAAGAAGTAGCGACCTATATGATGTTCAGTCTTAATATTAATGTCTTTCATTTATTTTACTTTTCATTTGCTTGGAAATATACCAGGAACATGCAGTGTTGACATGTTGCACAGAATAGGATCAGTATTTGTCCGTATTGAACGTACAATCATGTTGACGAATGCCACAAATTTAACGCCTAGATGTTCCATCTTCGTTAAACTGCATTATTCAATAAATGGGTAAAGTCACTGCAGAACCGTAACGATATACCAACTCTTAATGGAGCAAGCATATTACGAACTGTTTATAGGACGCCTAGAGAGTTATGCCGTGGTACATCGCTTTGAGCATTTGGCTCATATGAAGTTCTGATATTCTTACCTTTCTTAGAGCCAGAACCACCACCACCACCAGAAGAGGCCTTGGTTGTCTGAACTGTAAAGATAGATATATTGATAAACAAGAGGACCATGATGATCTGTATCTACCAACTGAGCCTAAGATTACATTTTACTACATACTAATCATAATCAGATCGTAAGCGAAAGGATTATGTTCGAACTTAAATCTGGTTAACCTCTCACACAAAGAGTATTAGTCCATAGGTCAGTCAACGTTTCTGCGGTAGACAGAGGACCTTTTTTTTTTTTTTTGTCGGCTCCTCCACCCCTACACCGACACCATATTTTTTACATATCGTGTTATTCTATATATACATTATTTATAAATATTTACATTATTGAAATGCTGCGTATAAATGTTTTTATTGTTTTTTTCTGATCCTTTAACACAAATTTCAGGTCAAATAAAACATTGATTAGAGAGAATGTAAGTATTGTCAGTGAACCTAACCTCTCCTCTATCGATGTACGAACCACGCTGGGCCGCCTGCAAAGCTCACGTGAACCCCTTCGGAGTTCACTTACTTTGCACGCGGCCCAACGTAGTCCATACCCCGTCAAACACCAGAAAAATGAAATCCACCCTCACAATACTCACAATTACCACTGACCCTCTATTGATAGGCCTTTTAGAGCAACTAGCCTCTCACTTACGAACGATAACCTAATACGATATCAGTCGCAACGCGACCGGTCCACACAACGCTCGACCGGCGCTAAGCCACGGCGGTGGCCGTCAAATGCAACGGCCGAACACGTAGTTACTATCCTTCGACGCATATTTGACACATCTCACAATACATAACCACAAAAAAAAAAAAAAAAAAAAAAAAAAAAAAACGGTACAGGAAGGGTCCGAAAAGTGGTGTAGTTGCAGGAATAAGAAGTTATGTTTTCAGCGTATATCGCGTGAAGAAGCCGATGGTCGTAGCCAAAAAATCCCAAGAGAAGCGCTTCGCATCTCATGGAATTCTAGCTCCTCCAACCGGCCGCATCACACGAGGAACGCCGAAACAAAAACTTTCAGTTCCTAAATATATACTGTATGTATGTATGTATGTATGTATGCGAGTGTGTGTTTGTACTTAAGGGAATTATCAGAAAGAAGGAAAGAAAAGGCTTAACTTTTAGTCTAGAGTACCGAAATTAATTTAAAGTTATGCGGTTAATATTTCATTTGAACACGATATGTTTAAGCCGAGGCTATTGTGGCGATGTGGATGTGACCGCCCACCCTTCGCGGAAGACCACCCTGGCTGCCCTAGAAACCTGGCCGACTATCCCGTAGGGAACGGCGCAGTCACATCCCTCTATCACCTGTCCATCGGCTCGGCTCCCTCACCTTTATAATTTTTTTTTATTTATTTATTTATTTATTTTTTGGTCACATTTATCCATTACATTTATTATTGAATTTAATACTCGTATCAATATTAGATCTTATCAACAACCAATTGACACACAAAACCGTTCATAACCCAGTACTGGCGCCGATTCAACATAGAATCAGTAAAGGGCCTAGGTCATCATTTTTTTAAAGCTTAAACATGTTGACTACGTCATCACAACTATAAGTGTCAAGGTCGACATTCCAGACACGTCAACACATTCGTGTTAGTCGTGATTCACGGACTAAAACTTTACATCTAAACCTTTGAGGTAAGACTTTGAGTTTAACGGTTATTTAACTGTCATTAAAAGTGGACTTTTTAAAATTGTCGGATTATGCACAGGTTGTGCGCAGCGGTGCATGTTCATTGTCTGGTTCTTTCTGGACTTCATGACCGTTAGCCTGCGTCAGCCTCCTGATAATCTGAAACAAATAGAAAAAAGTATTTTTTTTTTGTTTTTATGTTGAGTCAAAGACAAAGCTACGTTCAACCACCGCCTATTATCGAAAGGGAACTTGGAAGCTGTTATTTAAAAGTTGTGTGCGGTCAATTTCCGTTCATTTTAGAGGGACTTACGTTACCGATACTATGTCTATAATTTCAGATATGTCTATTTTGCTTCAATGCAACCCAAAGGACCATGAGACCGACATTTGCAACATCATGGCACATGCTGGCATGAGCAGCAATACGGATGAATAGATGCAGCGCACAAACAACAACAGCCAAAGAAAAATGAAAAGGTAACAGAGGCAGGAGACACACACATGCGGACATCCTATTTGAGACCCATGACATGTCAACAGACACTCATCGGGTCTCAAATCCGATGACCAGCCGCCGCGTGCGCATCCTGCTCCCGCTCCCCTAGTTCTTTACGGAGTAGCTTTAGTTTTTAATGAAAGTTTTCTCTTTATCGAAATTATTCATTTAACATAAAACTAGCCCAATCAGAATCCAGCATTAGGGAGAGCACTGAGACCTGGCAAGAGCCCCCCTCCCTCATAAAGCCACACTCAGCGACCACCCATGCAGGTCTGTAAATTTCACATTTTCTTTTCTTTGTAACTTTAGTTTAAGTATTTTTCTTTCTTGATATATGTACATCATTGGAGAGCTTACGTTGAACCTGCAAATAGAAAAAAATAAATAAATCAGAACCATATATATGAAAACTCATCTTGATCTCACCAAGTGCCCCATGAGCAGAAGGGGCATTGGGGACAGGCCAAGGGCTAGAGGACCCTCAACTGACTGCCAAATAAAGGAAGGACATACATGCTCCGGTCACACGCTAGAGCCACTTGGTCTAGCGAGCTCCAGTGAGGGGCCACAACACATGCCATGCTTGAGGGATGAGAATAACATACCAGAACCACCCCAAGACCCCTCCCCTTCTGGAGCTCTTAAGAGTTTGTAGATCTGTTAATATATGTCATATGTGTGCTTGCATGTGAGCATGCACACACACGTGCATGTACAACAGTGTTGACGGATGATATTATGAAAATGGTACAGCTGGGCCTTTTGGTTCGGAAAATTCCTTATGAATACTTTCAAACTGTATTTCGTAAGGAAGATGTGTGCATATGTACATCTTACCCTGGGTATCGTGTGTATGTGTGCTTGTACATGTGTGCAAACTAGTGATTGGTACATGTAACAGTAACTTTTAATTTCTGTGGCATATGATGAAGACTAATTACAAACTTACTCCAATGTGAAACATTATATAAGTTTCATTTAGCAAATATGCTTCTATGCGTATAAATAATATGAGTGATTATGCATTCAGAAAAAATTATAAATCATTAAAAAAAATACAACGATGTTAAAAAAAAAAAAAAAAAGATAGCATTTTTCTTTAACACGTAAACATAGATTTTTAATACACATGGGAACAATTGTTATATGCTGAATTGTACATTTGTGGATGTTATGAATATTTCAGCCTTTTTAGTTACATTTACAATTAGAGGAAATTGCATTTAATCATTATACTAAATTTTAACCCTGTTTACATTGCTATGCGAAAGTGTTAACAGGTCCAATTCATTTCTTTATTGTAATTTCAGTGCAAGTTGCACCACAGAGCTTCTTCTTTTTTTTTTTTTTTTGAAGGACAAAAAAAAAAGAATTACTAAAATTTAATTATAAATATGTATACTTCTATGTACAATGAATACGTATTTACACATTCCGTATTTACACATTCAAGCTTATTCCACTTGAGCTTATTATGGAGGGTATCTTCAGGCTCTTCTATAAGTATTTTAGCATAAATCTGTCATAGTGTGGTATTTGTAAGCAGGTGCAGAAGATTTCGAACTGAAAAGGTCCAAGAACTATCAATATTCTGGTTTTTTTACACATATTCTTGTATACATTGATACACACATACACATGTACATTCAAACACGAACACCGAACATACACATATTCGACAAACATTGCATGTACTCACACCCACACCCACAAACATACACATATACATACATATACATATATACACAAATATACACATATACATTCAGCATGTACATAGTATATACATAGGTACACACACATACATACACTCGCAAACACACTCATGTGTATATGAGTGTTTAATATGGATATGTACAGCTATTCTTGTTATCTTTAATTATTTAATTCATTTATATATTTTATTTATAATTCGTTTAATTGTTTTATTTATTTTTATTTTTATTTATTTTTGTTTTTGTGCAAGGAAATCTTACAGAGTTCTCTGATTGAGGAAATAAGCGGGAAACAGGAGAAAAGAATACCCTACAATGGATATTCTTCTGCTAGCATTTGACTTCATGGCTCTGACATTACTGCTGAATATTGAAATATATCAACCTATATTTCTGCACCATCTCTAACCTTTTGAACTTCAATTCTAATTGTGCAACCACCGAGCTCTTTCCTAGTTACAATTGATATGTTTCTCATTCTGTCTCATAAGTTTAGCTCATGCGACTAAATAGAAAAAGTAAAGCATACCTCCAATAGCACACCTTTTATGGAAGAATGTTTGGTATAAATTTTTACAGCTCATTCCTCAGGAATTATAGTTATAGTTTCCAATTTCATTATCCCGACAGAGCTCATCACGAGCCAGCACAACCTGATGAAACATCAAGTAAGAATGAGAAGAAATTTTACTCGTTATTACTAATGTGAACTACATTAGCACTTTTTATTTTTATTTATTTTTTTTTATTATTTTCTTCACAAGCAGTCGTCCGAAAGATAACGATTCTGCTCTCTTTTATTATTTCCAGCAGGGGTTTACTTATAATGTACTGTTCTTAATGAAGGTGCCAGGGATATAGTAATCTCACTTAACCTCTTTGAAAAGATTTTTTTACTTTTGTAAAAAAATTTCCGAGAAGTTGTCGTGAGATCACACTTTCTGCTTTATGATAATACTTCCAGGAGAAACTAAAATATGTTTTTCTCTTAATAATGCTAGTTCATAACTATTTCTAATATAACAACTATATCAGAATCTTTTTCAAACTTCCTTAGGAGTTATAGTTGGATTATTCAACTGTATGTATCCTTAAGAAGTTAAAACAAGATTTTAAATTCTGCTTTCAGATAACACTTCTAGCAGAATTATACAGTATGAAGTCATCTTATTCATGATTATTGATGCAGTGTATGAGCTTATTAAGAGATGTATCACAATGTCGGTGCCACAGAAGTTTTTTTGTCATACTTTTTTTTTTTTTTTTTTTTAGAAATTGTCATTAGATAACACTTTCATCTTTATTAGAAAACTTCCAGCAGAAGCTAAAATATATATTATTCTGTTGATAATGATAATTCATGACAATTTCTAACAATTGTATAAAATCTCTTTCGACCTCTCTAGGAGTTTAATTATTTTACTTTGTGTATCCTTGAGAAGTCTAATTAAACAGTCAAGATGTTTTTAATTTATTATCTTAGTGTATTATTTTTTCTTTGCAGCGTTTCCAAAGAGCGCCAACTAGTTTGGACGTCATGACAGTCATTATTCAGAAAGAGCTGGGTGGCATATATAAACAGTTGCTTTAGATGACATTTACTGGTAAGTAGTAATTTTGTTTTGATGTTAATTCTTTCAACCTGATAGAGACTTAATTTTTCAGCTTGGCTCAGTAGGAGTATTGAGCTATTTATTTACAGACTTCCGCTTGTTTACAGCTGGGCCTATTGAAGTATGCGCGCTCACCAGTACAACTGACATGGAGATCGCAGACACCACTCTTGGCCCAGACTGTTTTGCGCATCGAGTTTTATGACATTGTTGGATGTACTTAGAGGAGTAAACTATGCAATAGACGGGTCATAATTGCAGTCTTACATTTCTGGAATCAGTTGTATTATATATTGCATTCCTTTGTGTAAGCTGGTATGAAGACCTAAAATGCAACATGATTTACAGTTTATGTGCCTTTTTCTATTTTTTTTATTTTTTTTTAATAATTCTTGCCAGTTCCGCTTTTGTGGGTGCATCTTCTGATCATCGAGGAATACACATGGGAGCAGTAGGCAGAAATAGTATAGTGCTTCATGTTCGATATCCCAATTAAATACCTAGCCTTCCCGAAACGAAATAGAAGGAAAGGTTACTTTGGGCATAGCTTGTTTAATTAACTCAATTCAACCCATTTAGTTATAGACTTAGTTTAGATTTTAAAATCACTTTTTATATGATTATACACTTCTTGCCAGTATTTTAGATCGCAAAACATCGATGAAATATATTTATGTTATTGTCATTTTTGATCCAATATTTATACACCGCATAGAAGATATGCGACAACAGTGTTTTAATCTGTCTGTAAGCACTATAAGTAGTTTTATATCCGAGAATCAAAATTTTATAAGTTAATTTTATTGCATATCCCAACCGTTTTAAAATATTTTCTATGAATGTTATTAAAGAATGTATCCTTGGACAGGTGATAAATTGATGATTATAATTTTCAATTATTGGGCAGCCAAAACGACACAAATTCGAGTCTGTGCTTTTCCACCGATATAAGTTGTCTTGACACGGAAGCACTCTGTGTAGGAGTTTCAAGTGAAAATCAGCAATCTTTTTTATATTTTGACTTTTTATCCTTGATTGATAAACTTTAGTCCAGATCGGTCTGTCAGGGAATAAACTACTCCAGTAATTTTCATTATGTGATCTTTTTCTTATTTTGCTTATCAGTATATTATAATAGTCTCTTGTCTTACATGGTATATCATATATGCACTTGTTATCAACATTTATAAAAGATTTGAATTCTTTTTTTATTATATCAGTTACTTTACTTGCTTGTAGTTTTTCTTTCCATGCTTTTGGAATTGATTTTAAAATGATTTTGTACTCTATTAACGAGTTAGATTTTTTAATTAGTGTTCTAAAATTTTCTTCTCCTGATTTAAATAAGCCATCATTATTTATTAAATCATCTTTAAAGTTTATATTGCTTTCTTTCCAATTTTTGAAGAATAATGTTTTCCCTTTAGACTGTATGTACTTATTACCCTAGATTATTTCTTTTCTTATGTCGTTAGCATTTTGTGGTGCTGTTTTTCCTCCACCGCATAAATGCCAGCTTTTAATAACTTCTTTATAAAAGATAGGAATTTGAATTGGTATGTGCTTTTCAGTTTCTGGACACATACTAAGAATTTTTTCAATTTCACAGTCTTCGAAATATTTATTTGGTATTATTCCCCATGTTTCATTTTTACAGTTGAGTAACCTTGATGCCCATACAGCTTTTGCTGCGATACAGAATGATTTAAAGTCAATCATATTTAGTCCTCCATTTTGAATATCATTTATGAAAACTTTCCGGGCTATTTTATCTCTTCTGTATCGCCATAAAAATGCGAAAAATTCTTTATTTATTTCATTGATAACCCATTTTGGAACACATAGCGCTGTTGTTAGATACACTACTTTAGCTAGGGTGATTGTTTTTATGACATGGATGCGACCTTGTAATGACAGATCTCTGCTATTCCAACATTTCAAGGTACTTTTTATACTGTTTAATTTTTCTGACCAATTTTTATTTTCAACATCTTTATTGTTATACCCGAAATATACCCCTAATGCTTTTACCATACTTTTATCCCAGTTAACATCTGCCAAAGAGCCCTTTCTATTTTCTCCTCTTCCCAACCATAAAGCTTCTGTTTTTCCTTTATTTAACTTAAGACCAGATACGTTTCCAAACTTTTCTACTTCCTTCAATCCTTTTATGACAGCTTGTTCATTATCTAAGAATAATGTGGTATCATCTGCAAGTTGGGAGATTTGAATTAATTTGTTCTCCCCCTTAATACTTATATTTATACCATTATTTTTTTCCTTTCGTATGTTAGCCGCAAGTATCTCTACTACCAGTAGAAACAAAAGAGCACTTAATGGACAGCATTGACGGATACCTTTTTACAATGGAAACGGTCAGGATGGCCATCCATTATTAGAAACACAGGCTTCAGCATTTTCATACATTACCTTAACCCATGTTTAAAAGAGCTACCAAAATTCAATTTTGTTAAAACATTATTCAAAAATTGGTGGCTGACCGTATCAAAAGCCTTCTGAAAGTCTAAAAATAGAATAGCTCTCTCTTTCTCCCCACCCTCGATATAATCAATAACATCCTGTATAAGTCTTATGTTGTAGTTAATGTTTCTTCCTTTTATATATTCTGATTGATCAGTGTGAATCAATTTTTCTATAACTTTTTTCAGACGATTAGCTAAAACATGGGCAAGAATTTTGTAATCAGTATTCAGTAAGCTTATGGGCCGCCAATTTGCCAGCAAGATTTTGTCATTTTATTTTAAAAATGAGACTCAAAATGCTTCTTTTCTGCGATACAGAGAGTTCACCAACTTCATATGCTGAGTTTATAGAATCTATTAGCATGGATTTGACGCTTTCCCAAAAAACTTGATAAAATTCCACAGGAATACCATCAGAGCCTGGAGATTTATTTAACTTCATATTTTGTATTGTATTTTTACATTCAGATTCAGTGATTTTACCTTCTAACAATTTGTACTCTTGTTCGTTTAATGCATTTAAGTTATCAGCATCCGACAGATAAATTTTGATATTCTCCTCAGATATTAAGTCATCAGCATACAATTTCTTATAAAAATTATATTGCTCTTCCAAAATTTCCCTATTTGATGTTGTATATACCCCATTTTCTTTTTTCAGTTGTTTTATAGTATTGTGTTCAAATGTCATTTTCTCCAGATTATGAAAATATTTAGTGCATTTTTCCCCTTCTTCTACCCACTTTGCTCTGCTTCGGATTTTTGCCCCTTTGTTTTGCTCTTCTATCATATTGTGCAACTCATTAACTAAAATATCTCGCTCTAATTGAATGTTGTGTCTATAATTGGAATCAATAAGTTCTTGATCTTTTCTTTCAATTTTATTTTCGATATCCTGTATAAGACTTCTTTTAACAACTTGTTTTTTTTGTACAATAACCTACTCTTTTATCTTTATTTTACATACTTCCCATAACATTTGTTAACTTAAGAAACTATATTGAATTTTTACTTTTTGAATTAAATCTTTTATATTTTGATTATAAGCTTTGTCATTCAAGATGCTGGTATTTAATTTCCATCTTCCCGGTCCTTTTTTAGTTGGGTCTAAGTTAAGTTGTATTTTCACACATTTATGGTCAGATTTTATACCGTCCGGCTCTATTATAGCTTTTTGTGTATAATTTGTACATTCTTCCAATATTAAAAATTTATCCAGTCTACTTTTTTTCCAAATAGGTAAACTGTTTTTTTTTTGGATGAAGTTCCCGCCATATATCATGCAAGTTATATTTTTCCTTTAATGTTAAAAAAGCAGACAAACTGGTATCTTTTAAAGTTGTAACATTTTCAAATCTATCCATACCAGTGTCAGTGCAATTAAAGTCACCACCAAGAATTAATTCCTGTTCATTATCTGCAAACTTGGAAATCCATTTTTGAATTTTATTAAAAAAGAACTTTCCTATCATTTTGATTATTTGGAGGATAATTGTTTATTATGCAAAAATTTTGTCATCAAGTTTTATATTGATTAAAACTATTCTACCATCTTCAGATTTGTGTGTATTTATTATTTCATAGTTTAAATGTTTATTTATCAGAATGGCTGTACCTTTACTATGATATGTACCTGCATTGAGAAGAATTTTACCCTCCCATTCTTTTTCTAAATATTTTAATAATTCTTCAGTCCAGTATGTTTCCTGGAGCAGTGTAATTTCAATTTTTCTTGGCTTAACCAGTAAAAAAGATTTTCTCTCTTTTTTTGTCTCTTAAGCCTCTTGCATTAAGAGAAAGACTGGACAACTGTTTACTGCCCATAACTCAGCATTTTTTCTGCATTTGCAGGTTTTTTCACTTTTGGTGCCTTTTTTGGCTTTTTACTTTTTTTTCCTGATTCTCATCAGGGGTTCTTTCCCCTACTTTTCTTACCCTGCTGGGACTGCGTGGCCGCTCGGCCATCGGAGTTCCCATTTTCCAAATTTCTGACAGCAATTTTTGTGTTTGCTTCTGCTCTTCAGTGCTAGCTTTTGCTGCCTGATCCATTGGATTTCCACCTGTACTGGAAGCTGCACTGCTCTGCTTTTCATTGTCACTATCATTTACATTATCTACTTCATCTTGATCACTGTCATACTTCTCACTATCTGATTCATCATCTCTAACATCCTCATTTTCATCTCTGCCATTCTCATCCTCACTCAAACCCTGCGTGCTAACAAGATGGCCCTCAACCTCTTGGTCCGCAACCTGGCCCTGTGCGCTGTCCTGAACTCCAGGACACAGGGGGCTGCCCCTCCTGTGTCCTGGTTTCAGGCATTCATAACAGACTGGATCATTCTCACAGTCTCTGCGCACATGACCAAGTTGCTTGCAATTTCCACACTCAACTTCAGCCCTCAGTTGCTTTTGCTCTTTATGGTAAAGAGAAGCTGTGAACACACCCATGGCTTTTTTCTTTGGTAGGGGTTCTGGTGGCATAACGATGTCCACAAACCTGTCACCCGTTTTAAAGTTAGTAAGTTTCCCAGCAGGGGTCCGAGCCCTGACGTATTTTAAACCTCCCAACATCTGTATCCCCATACTTTTCAATGAATTAGTAATGGCATCATTGTCATAAGACAAAGGGACATTTCTAACATAAAGTCTTGTAGACTCTACGTCCTCATGCCCTGGAGACAGAAAAGGATTCCTATCTTTCAAGGTAATTTGGATATCTCTTATGCTTATTCCAGTGCACAGAACCTGCGCTCGAGCATTTTGATCAGTAAGGTAGACTCTCCAGAGCCCACCAATCCGTTGTGCACCCTCAACCACACTTTCGTCACTCACCACCGAACAGACAGCCTGACAAACTTCTAATGTATTAAGAAAGCCTCCTTTTTCCTGATCAACCTCATTATTGAGGAAGAGCAAAGGTTCTATCCTCCTAACATTGTTGGATCCCACATCGCTCATTGTCGATACAGAGACTTACCCCACCACACCAATTGTGCACTCCGAGTTTTTCAATCCCGAAAAAACAAAAAAAACAAAAACGCGCAAAGATAAACAACACACTCAAACTCGCCGAAAAAAGATAAACAATACCAAAAAAGCAAAATACCTACCAAAAAACAGCAGAAACCCTCCTCAAAACTGCCGAAAACACCCGAAACGCGGTAATCAAAACGGGACAAAGAAAATGACGTGCGCCATCTTAACCCGCCAAAACCACTCTCCATGTAGTTCGATATACAGTTTCAGTAATAGGATGAAGTAACCTGCGTAGACCAACCTTTTTGTTATAGCAATTACTTGCAATGCGTGTGCAGTGCCTGGTGGTTTCTGCTGTTTTGCTTTCTCGCGAGAGATAAACGATAACTCTTGATGACCTCTCGTAATTGGCACATGGACTTATGGGTACAATCCAGATTTAGCAAGTTTGCAGACAATGATTGAACGAATAGTTGCCGAACTAATCCGAATAAAACTTCCCAGCTCAACCCGTGAAAAATGTGACAGCTCAGTCTACTTTGAGTTTAATTACATGCGAATTCAAGCATTCAAATTACACGCAAGGTATTTTTGCAATGCAAAAATTTTTTTTTTTCAAATGATAATATATATCTGAAATACGCAGTGAAATGGTTCACACACTGTCACCGGGCACGATCGGCAGGATAACTCGAATAACGAGCGACATCAAGGTCTCGAAGAACGTGACCCGATCTGACTACAGTTTACGTCTATAACAGCAAAGCAGCCTTCCTATACCATGAGTAAGAATTCAAAATGGCGTCCAGCAAAATGGGTCTTCATTTACCTGGGTGACGTAATGTTGATACGACTTTTCTATTCTATTCTGTTCTATCCCATAACCTTACTAGGTCGTTGGGGCACCACAGATGACTTCAAAACAATCCCTTTCCACCTTGTCCTGTCTTCAGCTGCCCTTGTTGAGCTTGCAAAATCCATTCCTGTCCACTTCTTGATATTGTCTTCCCACCTCTTCTTCTGTCTACCTCTTCTTCTTTTTCCTTTCACTGTGCCCTGAAGAATTGTCTTTGCTAAACCAGAAGACCTTGAGACGTGGCCAAACCACCTTAGTTTCCGTTTCTTGACCAGCGTCAGGAGTTCATCATATTCTCCAATGGCTGCTTGGATCTTCCTGCGAACCTCCTCATTGGTTATATGGTCCTTGTACGAAATGTTCAGTAACCTTCGGTAGCATCTCAACTCAAAGGCCTGCGTTCTTTTCTCTAACTCTGCTGTCAAGGTCCACGATTCACAGGCATACAGAAATATTGGAAATGACAAGGGAGCGCATACGTTTCACCTTTGATCCAAGAGATATGTTGTTATCTCTCCAAATTGGAGAGATTGTGACTTTTATATTGTTAAAAAAAAAAAAGAAGTAGCGGCCCATATGATGTTCAGTCTTAATATTAATGTCTTTCATTTATTTTACTTTTCATTTGCTTGGAAATATACCAGGAACATGCAGTGTTGACATGTTGCACAGAATAGGATCAGTATTTGTCCGTATTGAACGTACAATCATGTTGACGAATGCCACAAATTTAACGCCTAGATGTTCCATCTTCGTTAAACTGCATTATTCAATAAATGGGTAACGTCACTGCAGAACCGTAACGATATACCAACTCTTAATGGAGAAAGCATAATTATTACGAACTGTTTATAGGACGCCTAGAGAGTTATGCCGTGGTACATCGCTTTGAGCATTTGGCTCATATGAAGTTCTGAGATTCTTACCTTTCTTAGAGCCAGAACCACCACCACCACCAGAAGAGGCCTTGGTTGTCTGAACTGTAAAGATAGATATATTGATAAACAAGAGGACCATGATGATCTGTATCTACCAACTGAGCCTAAGATTACATTTTACTACATACTAATCATAATCAGATCGTAAGCGAAAGGATTATGTTCGAACTTAAATCTGGTTAACCTCTCACACAAAGAGTATTAGTCCATAGGTCAGTCACCGTTTCTGCGGTAGACAGAGGAACTAGTTCTTGATCTACTATCTTAAACAGCAGTCAATAAAGATTTTTTGTGTATGATAGCCATATGATATTTCAGATACTCAGAACATCAAACAAACACATGGAGATCTTTACAGAAGAAGCGCTTTTTAAACACATTTTGAACGTTACCTCAATAAAGGTATCCTTTAAGGTCAAATTCGACAGTTAAGAATAATTTGTTTATAATAATGTGTAAAGCTTTCGATGATATACTGCAACATATATCTGTTATGAAACTAAACCGATAGCAAATTTTGTGAAAGAAACTAAGAGTTTTCTATCAGCTACCTGTGCACAAAGTAAAACTGGTATTTGTCATTTACACCGGGTATCAGCCCAGCGTATCAATTATACGTTGATTTTGGAACGTATAGATGTATTTGCCACCCCTTTTCTTTCTTCCTGTTTTCGGGGCTACCCAGTGAGGTTAACTAATATTATATATATTTGACTGGACACGATAAAAATGCACGTATTGCTGCCGTGGTAAGGAACAGGAACACTTTATTGAGTGAGTTAATATGTTTGTGATAATCCGAGTTCGGACAGATTAAGATAGTTATAATAATTATAATAATGATAATGATAATAATAATTACAATAGATGTTACCCCTTGCGGACCGAATTTGACTTGATGTGTGTCGGACACTGACTATTCGCGTATCCAGTTTGAAAAACGAGATAAAGGCGATAGCCAAGTAAAAAGATAGGCAATGAGCAGGAATTGCCCCACATCCCGCCCTCAAACCGTATTTGTTGAGGTATAGTCACATAGTTGAAGTATTTTTTAAGACCGATATAGCACGGCTGACACCCATTAGGACACCTCCCGGTAGCTTTATCACAGATATCGTTATTTTTGCAATAGCGACACTGCTGACATGGATCTCCAAACTGACCATCCGTGCATTCTGTAATGGCAGTATTTAATGCGCAAAAATAATAATGAAGATACCTGGTAGAGGCGACAGTCACATACTACAACCAACCCAAGACACCAAAAGAAGACAGAAGAAGTGCAAACCACAATATATAACAGTATAGTACATTAAAGAATTCTCCTCTCTTTTATGGAGGAACTACTCGGCAATACACACGCACACACACAAAAGAGACTCAAAAAGCAACACTAAATTTATGAAACATAATACATATCTAGTTTTAAAACCAAGAAATAAAACGGGAAGAAATGTTGATAGCTATACGTGTGACCATAACGATAAGAATAAACAAAATGGAGTCAAATGTGATGTTTCGGCATAGGAACAAACAAAAACTACAGTTCGTGGGAGTCAAATTTGGTTGTACGCGCAAAATCACGAACACTTAATTGAAACTGCACACTTTATAATTAGTCCATCTTGTGTATTACCAGATAAACTTAGATTGTGAAGGAGTTGCGATTCAGATTTTGGTAGCATAATGTCATATGGCGTTACATAATATTATCTCATTATTCAGAGTACTGTAATTAACTAATGCAATACTTAATGCAGTAGACATTAAACTAACATTTATTGAATGTGTTAATTTTAACTCTAATTAAAAGTTAATCAGAAAATGTGAATTACTTTTAAGATTCAAATTCAATTATGAACTTATTTTAGAATGAGTTGTTATAATTTGTGTGTGATTACAACATGTCATAAAAAACCTTACTCACGTTGGTTACATAATGCTCCAATATAGCCCGACTGACACTCATTAGGACACGTCCCGGTAGCTTTATCACACTTATCATTATTTCTGCAATTACCACACCGCTGACATGGATCTCCGAACTCACCATCCGGGCACTCTGTAAATAATAATATTTGATAGACAAAAATATAAAATAAAATACCTTCAATTAAAACTACAAAACTTAAAATAAAGATACCAAGGTAAGACACGTAAAAATACATAAAGAAGCACAGCCCATCCAAGACTACGAAAGAAGATAAGAACAAGTAAAACGATAATCAATGATCACGGATTAATACAATCAAATGCCACACCCCGCTCTTAAACCAAACGGAAGGCACCACCCACACAAAAATGGACATAATTCCACAAATGACAAGCACGGGTAAACCAAATGAACAGCTTTTTGCTGACAAATGTGGTAATTCAGCTTCCCTTAATAAAACTAGCATCACTATCTAGTATTACATTTTTTTTCCCTTTTTTAAATTACAAAACACAACAAAACAGAAAGCAGGATGAGCAGCTCTTAAGGTGACTAGACTGTGAGAGACCACAAATAAGCGGACATAACGACACAACGGAAGGACCGCCTTAAAACGGTCAGCAAAATATAACTGGTGGCTAAAGTAGTTTCACTGGATCTAAACCTCGCCCTCTGCTTCTGCGGTAGTTTGAAATATTTAGTTAGCTATTTTGTCAGCATGAAGGTTTTCTATCGATCAATGAATCATCACAGGAAACAAACAAATCACGGATAAGACCTGTGATAAATCAGAGATGAGGACTCGACAGAAACAATGTATTGCGAAACCTGGAGCTCCCTAATCTCTGGGGTGTCAAACAACACCACCTACACACCAGAACAGAACAAAATAAAAACCATCAGTTGAACACCGAATAACTAAACAACAGAGAGTGCAAGCTCCAGTCCAAACCAAAATAAAAAGAGGATAATTACTTCTTTTAGGTGATTACCAAATATATTTCATCGAACAAGATAAAAATATTAACAATGTAATGAGTGCATACCACGAGGGAAATAGCTGATATTTTCAACACAATAGATGAAACATATTTGGAATTTTCCGAAAAACAGTAAATCTTTCATTTTGTTTCTGTTTAGGAGAATAACGGAAAGCAAAAAGCTTCTTTTCTCGTTACTTTTGCTTTGCTGAGCGCGTTTAGTGGGTATAATAATGGTTGTTAACTTAGTTTGGACCTAGCGAATGGTTAATATTGCTATTTAAAAGAAATGAAAAAAAAACACGATCTAAGAAAGCCGCTCGTGGCTGCCGTCGGATTGACGTCGCGCGCAAATTAGCGATACTCTGGTCCAGAAGGTACGTCAAAGTGTAAAGTGAGTTGCTTGATTTGACGTGCTAATTTCCGAAGCGTGATTTCAGACTCAAACTTTTCATTTCAGACCTTTTCGGAAAACAATTAAACCAAAATTGTCAAAAACAGCCGCGGATTGCTACAGTTAAAAAATATAAATCTTATCAAGCACTAGTGAATTGATAAGACATTTTTCACTGTAGACAATATCACTTTTATATTTTCTAGATATGCATTGAATTCATTGCTAAGTATAAAATAAATAGCTTTATGTCGGCCCATCACTGAGTCCGATGCCCGACCACGGCATTCAATCTTAAAATAAAATACAGAACGGTACATCCTCAATACGTAACACACCCAGTCCACCAAAGGGTAACTGTATATCAATACAACGCATTTAGTTATCCCTGTTTCCTATATTAAAACAAACAAGAGGGCCATGGTGGCCCTGAATCGCTCACCTCGATATCATCTGCACCGAGAATATTAGAGTTATCTTACTGACCTTGGCATGAAATAGGTCATGGTCAATCCAGGGGCCATATTTATAAAGAATCTTAGATTTTTACTTAAGTTTCATCTTATCTTAAAATTTTCATCTTAGCTAAGAAAAAATCTTAAGTTCTTATTTATAAACGAACTTAAGAATTTTCTTAGCTAAGAATTTCTCAAACTAAGTTTTCTAAGAATGCGTGAAAATCTAAGATTGCACGCGCTGTTTATTGGAATTTCCAAGCTATTTTAGACTGATAAAGCAAAGGCCATTATATAGATACGTGATTTAGCATCAGAACAAAGGAACTTTCGGTCGAAACATCTTGGAATTAAGCTGGCTCAAAGAATGCAATCTTAATGATCAATGAAATAAGTTTCTTGGACGCGTGCTCGACGTCTGATTAGACTTTCCTGTTCGAATAAACACAGTGAATGCAGTGGAATCTACTATCACTTCTACAAATACTGTTGTTGTTTTTGTGCAATTCTCGTAATCTAGCACGCAAAGTTAAGAATGATTGTGACATTTATTTGCCCATTTAGGGTGCAACGTTCGTCCGCAACTTCCTGTCCGCACCTGTCTCCCCACCCTACGACCCTCCTTGAAGTGTGCGTGTGTCACGTGGTGTGTGTGTGTGTGTGTATGTGTGAACCGCCACCCCTCCCTTTCAGATACGGGCCGCCTGCAGTAACTACGTATTTTTTTCTGCTGTGACGTAATATAAGGTAAGCCGCGCGCGCGCGCGCGGTCCAGCGGCGGATAGAACAAGTATTCAAAGGGCTGCGAAAACAGAGCTTTCACTCGTTTTAAAAATTTCATGCATGGTACACGAACGGTATATCTACAAACTATGAAATCCTACGACAATCTTCATTTCAACAGCTACCGTATGACATTTGCTCATCTGAGGACAGTCACCTTCAGTGCCAGCGATGTTGTTTCTTCGTCCAAGCACTGATGATAAGGAACTTCAATCAGCATGATCAAGGCATTTTGAAACTATAAGCCCATAAAAAATTATCCTTAAACTTTTCTCATAGGTCCGTGATCTTGATTTGAACGTCACCAGTCGGATATGCGTGTGTGTGTGTGTGGGGGGGGGGGGGGGGGGCGGGTATTGCGTACACCTCTAGAAAAGCACCTAACACATTTCTTACTGTCAAATGAATCCATCACTCTAGATTTTCTTAGAACCATTCTAAAAGTGAAGAAAAGTACTCCACTGACGATGGTATATGGGGAATTTGGAAGATACCCGATTGTAATCCAAGCAAAAAAGAGAATGGCCAACCATTGGTCAAAGATTTTAACCGACAAGTAAAATTTCATATAAAATGTACTCAGTTTTATTGTATCTTCATAAGAATAATATATATTCCTGTAAATGGATTTTATGTATTGAAAAAATATTACAAAGTGTTGGTTTGAATTATGTATGGCTAGAAAATTCTGTAAATAATGCTGACTGGTTATGCAAAGAAGTCGAAAAAAGATTACAGTCTCAATTTGTACAAAAAAAGGAATTCGGATGTTTATGGTAGCTCGAAATGTATAAATTATCGTATGTTTTAAATTTGAATTTGTCATAGAAAAATATATACAGTAAAACCTGTCTGAATGGCCACCTCTATTAAGCAAGCAACCTGTATTAAGCAAGCATGTAATACTATTCAGTTCCCAAAATAGGCCATTACATTGAAATGTACCTGTATTAAGCAAGCACCTGCCTTAAGCAAGCAGATGTTGATTATCCCTTAGGTGCTTGCTTAATACAGGTTGGACTGTAACTGAACGCCAGCCAAATCTGTATATTCCATTTGCAAGAATAAGAACAACTAATAATAAATTACCAATAGAAAAGGGGAGGTGGGAGAACATCGAGCGGTCTAATAGATATTGTACTTTATGTAAACTAAATTCACTCGGCGAGGAATTTCACTATATATTAGAATGCACCTACTTTACAGAAAAACGTAAACTATACTTACCTAAATACTACTTAAAACATGTTGATATATTTAAATTTCAGAGGTTAATGTCAACAAAAAAAAATAAGTTACTTAAACAACTTAGTAGGTTTGTATCTGATATCTTAAAGAAATTCTAGTCCCTGTTAAGCTGCGCACGCAATGTTTCACAAATTACTATGTATGTCTGTCTATACGATCAGTATTCATTTCCTCTTATGTTGTTTTGTCACAAAAGTTGTGTTGTGTTCTGTTCTGTTCTATCAACCCTGTTGTTTTCTAATTCTCATAACGATGTTCCCTAGAGGCTCAAGTGAACGTTGCGTCTGGCACCAAGTGCAGCCATTAGGGGACACCGGGGTTGAAAGTGCCATGGGTTGGTTGTGCCAAGGGCCATTATTCTACCGTTTCTTTGTCCATGACGTTATGGCTGAGAGTTTCAAACGCGCAATTTTTAGAACAGTTTCCTACGAGAAAATCGCTTTTAAATTCTCATAACTTTTGATTTTATATTCGAAAATCGATTTTTCCGAGGTGTAAGTAAAGTTTCGAAATTCCGATAAATTGATTATTATCCACTATATGATACCCCGAAAGAAAATACTTTCTACGCGATAGTTGTTAGTCAGACAAACCCTAACATCACTGTCATTTTAATCGATATAACGCAAGCAGTTTTTCTACGTATGATTATGGTGAGTGACAAGGGTGGGGCGGGGTAGGTTGTGCCATCAGACAAGGGGTAGGTTGTGCCACTTTGTGTCAGTTTAAATTAGGCCTAACTGTGTGAAAAAGAGTATTTTTGCTATGATCACACACGCATGCACACACGCACGCACGCATCAGCGTATGAGCATGCGCACGCACACAAAAACTGTTTTCAAAATCAATACTAATTTAATAAAAGACCCCCGTGTGTTTCAGACATTTAATGGTTAGTTACGAAGCGCCACTATTTTTTGGATATCCAAAAATCATTTTTGCCAATTTTGGTATGGCAACAATTAATTTATGGATATATCAAAAAAATAATAACGGATATCCAAAATTATTTTGGCTATCCATAAATTGGTTTTCAGATATCCATGGATACCCAAAACATCGAATTATTGATATCCCAAAATCGAATTATGTTTTTAAAAATCGGAAACCAAGACGATTTTGTATAGACTATCGATAAAAGTATTTTCGGATATACATAATTCTATTTATGGATATCCAATTAGCCTAAGTCCGAAGTCAGTGGACCGTGACATATAGACCTTCATGACTACATTCGTGTGGACCGTGGCGAATAGATCTTCACGCTGATTTTTGTATATTCCTGTTGTTCTTATGGATTTTAATCCTCATACAAAATTTCAAGTTGCTACAATAATAGGAACCCTTAAATCTATCTCTTACAAAAATCTTTAACTTGCAAAATTAGCCTAAGTCCGAAGTCAGTGGACCGTGACATATAGACCTTCATGACTACATTCGTGTATATTCCTGTTGTACTTATAGATATTAAACCTCATACAAAATTACAAGTTGCTACAATTATAGTTATCCTAAAATCTACCTCTTACAAAAAATCTTGACCTTGCAAAATTAGCCTAAGTCCATAGTCAGTGGACCGTGACGTATAGATCTTCTTGACCTGATCCTTGTATATTCCTGATGTCTTATGGATATTAATCCTCATACAAAATTTCAAGTTGCTACAACAATAGGAACCGTAAAATCTACCTCTTACAAAATTAAAATCTTAACGATGCAAATTAGCCTAAGTCCGAAGTCAGTGGACCGTGACATATTGATCATCATACACTGATTCTTCTGTACTCCTGTTGTACTTATAGGTATATATCCAGTTGCTACAATAATAGGAACCCTGAAAACTACCTCTTACAAAAATCTTAAACTTAGTCTATTCGGGTCACATACGTACAGACGGACGGGCGTACGGACGGGCGTACGTACGGACGTACACACCACCGAAACACTATATGCCCCTGGCATCATATGATGCGGGGGCATTAAAAAGTTGATCGCTGAAAGTTCTGTTTATCAAATAACAGTCGATTTATAGCGATTGATATCTAATCAAGAGTTGAGTGTACCATTCAACTGACCTGTTGTAGTCGATCATGTCGACTTATAACGACAGAAGATGTATATATCTGATCAAGAGTTGAATGTATGACTTTCGATACGATCGTGTGTGTTCTTAGCAGGTAAAAAGTTGGTTGTGTAAACCAAGTGACGGTCGATACGATCGATAGTGTTCGCAGCATATATTCCAGTTTAATGTATCGCTTTTAAAAGTGGCTGTCGGTCGTATGGACAAAATCGACTGTGTTCTCTGCAGATACAAACTTGCTTGTATCGATCAAGTGATCGATGTACAGTCAAACCTGCTCATGTGGTCACCATCACCTGTTTTAAGCAGCCAGCTTTTCTGGGTCCGTTGAACCAAAATACAGTGCAAATGAACCTGTATTAAGGGGTCACCTATCTTAATCAGCCACGTTTTGTCCTTCCCTTGGCTGACCCCTTAATACCCCTATTCCACACAGACCACGAATCCCACGAATCGTCACGAATTGATAAATTTTAGGATTTCTTGGCTGAATCGTAATTACTTCGTGAAGTTCTTAACTGAATCGTTTATATTCGTAGTCAGTTCTTGCAATTCTTGAGCAATCGGGAATTCGTGGCAAAAGTTTTGAGCTGTTCAAAATTTTGGCCACGAACTCCCGATTAAAAAATCTCGAAGTTAATTCGTAACAGATTCTTAATGCCTTCTTAGGCATCGTAACTGAATCGAACTCGATTCTGAGGCGTTCGTAGTGTTCTCAACTCATTCGGGGATTCGTGAATTCGTACCTTTGATGCATTTGCGCACAGTGAAGCCTCTGGACGCATGCATTTATCTACCCAGCGGGCAAATGACGTCGTATTGACGTCGATGAGATGTCACTACGTCGCACTGACCTTAGTACGACGTCGTTACAACATCATGTGCCTCGTGCGTAGAAATTTCATTTTGTAGCCATAGATTTCTGATGGTTCATACTTAATATGTACGTACAGCAAAAGATCTGATCAGGCTTGGGGCATTTTCATACCTATCTTGGGAGAAAATCTCACGAATTTTCAAGAATAGTCAAGAATTCATCTTTTTCGTACCGGCTTCGTACGTGCATTCGGCGTATTCTTAACTGATTCGTAACTAATTCTAAACGTGCGTGCAGTATTTCCAAAGAGATTCCTGTAAATCGTACTGAATTCTTGACAATATTCGTGCAAGTCCAGCCGAATCCAGTCGAATCCCACGAATATTCGTAACCCCATCGTACTTGTATCGTAACTGAATTGTAGAGCATCACGAATTGGACCAGAGAATTTACAATCGCCACGAATTCTGATATTTATCAATTCGTGGAGATTCGTGAGATTCGTGGTCTGTGTGGAATAGGGGCATAAGACAGGTTTAACTGTATATGCACTATCTTGTCGAATGATAACGATCTATATACGATGTATATTTCAGGCAAAGAGTTGATTGTGTCAGTCAACTTCGACTGATACGCATTCCTCCAATATGACTCGTGATTCCTTTCCCCATATAAAACCCGCTCGTACAGAGCCATATTGCCTTGCTCGTGTACCCATATTGGCCCGCTCGTGCACCTATATCAGCCTCCTAGTGCATTACTTCTATCATTCAGATGGTGGTACGCAAAGTGGAAAATCTGTAAGTGGCTTGTGCGACTGGATTTATTGATGTAGGGGAGAAAAGACCGACATGCAACTGCAAAGCAGCATTAAGTTTGTAGAGAAATCGAACCAAAGAAAATCACAATCAAGTAATATTTTTAGACTTAGACAGTCAGAACCATTATCCTTCCAAATGATAAGGAAATACATTCTGTAAGTTTTTATCTCTCTCTCTCTCTCTCTCTCTCTCTCTCTCTCTCTCTCTCTCTCTCTCAGTAAGAAATTGTTTTTTTTTCTTATCTTCGTAAGTCAAGACTATTAAGTCCACTTTGTTCCTCGCGTACCCTTGGCCGACGCCTATTCGTAAATCGAATTTCCCGCTGCGCCATTTCATTGGATGCGATTAACTTCCATCACATCCAATCAAATTATCCATTACAAAACATTTTACGCAGAACAGGAGCCCTTGTCGCTAGAAAAAGATCGTGTTTATCGTGAACAGTTATGCCTATAAAGTAGACGGTCAATATACAATCAGTTCATCCGTGTTTTAGAACAATTATTCGATGTTGTGACCTTGTGAGACAATTGTGCTTTGCATCAGATCTTCTGAATGGTCAAAAAATAACGGGCCAAGGAAAAATACTCGCTGCTGCGACCAAAGGGCGGCGCTGCGGGAAATCTGATGTGCGAATGGGCCGTCAGGCTAGGGTTACGTAAGGAACAAAGTGGACTACCTACCCTTTGCTTGCGAAGATGTTGCTTTCTATGAAATCCTCTTTTTGTTTTTGAACTTTTAACTTAGTTTGAAAATTGTTGTAAACACAATGACGTTATATGTTCACCAGAAAACATGTCAGCACGGCGGCGATATGTGCGTGCGTACTTTACAACGTTACATAACACAAAAAAAAAAAAACAATAGATCTTGTTTCATTTTGGGAAAAGCACAGAACGCATGTGATAAAAACGGTTACGAAATGTCTAGCGTTGTATTGTCAGAGATATCGGTCCGTCGACAGCTTCATATTGGCCAACTTGGAGCTGGCGGGCCAATATGCCTGGCAATGCAACACTAGACATGTCATAACCGATAAGTACGATCGACGTTCTATTTCATACTTAATTTGACAGCGTCGGTCCACTTGCTGTCGCTTGTTGAATGTAGTTCATTTGGATTGATAACGATCGATACGATCGAGTATGTTCTCTGCATGTAAAAATATATTCGTGTCGTTCAGCTGGTGTGCAGCCTGGTCGACTGATAAAAATGACTACGACAGAACAATTGACTCGTTCGATACTTTTGGTTAATCATTAACAACTGACGTAAAATTAGTGTTTTTTTTTTTTTTTTTTTTTG
Organism: Ctena decussata; assembly: GCA_963989385.1. Classification (NCBI taxonomy): domain Eukaryota; kingdom Metazoa; phylum Mollusca; class Bivalvia; order Lucinida; family Lucinidae; genus Ctena; species Ctena decussata. Next base: position 58,542,349 of record OZ022504.1, read on the forward strand.
GGGGGGGGGGAATTTTTATATCGATTGATACTGAACCTGTGTCATTAAAAAGGGAGTCAAAATTAAATGACTGATTTACTTCTCTTTGTGTGTGCTCTTTCACCTTGATCCTTGTTCCGACAGGGCCGGAAATTTCCACTGGTCCGCTCGTCATTATAAGTGCAGTTGTATAAACCAGTTCCGTCGCATTCGTCTGTTGCGCCCATGTAAGAAGAGTGACCCCACCGGGTATTCAACGTGGAAATGACGTCGTATTGACGTCGATGCGACGAGTTGCCGTCGCATCAACGACAATACAACGTCACTTCGACGTCAATCTCGTCGCATAGACGTCAATACGACGTCATGTGCCTGCAGGGACAATTTAAAAATCTGTCGGCTCTGACTCAGAAAAGTCCATCGATGGCCTAGTAGAAGTATCAATTGATTAACTTTTTTTCGAGAGCTTCGTGAAAGGGGTATTTAAACAGCCCTTCTTATCATTGAAGATTTCCATGAAAAAAAAAGAGAAAATATGTGAATACGAACATACCCAGTGGGCACATGACGTCGAAATAACATCGTACTGACGTTGATGTGACGTGATGACGTCTCATCGACGTCAGTGCGACGTCATTTCAACGTAATGTGCCTGCTGGGTACATGTTACTCTTTTCTGATGCTGCATTTGTGCAACGCATGATCTGCTGTGTAAGGGGCTCAGGAGATACCTAAATATGCCTCATCCCAACAACCTCCCCATCACACCACAAATTTACATAGAAGTCATTCCTGGACCTACTTTGGCAGGGACGGGAAGAAGAAGGGTTGGAGAGGGGGGGAGGGGACTTAGGAAATGGGTCTCTGCTGCTACACGTAAATAGAATTACCGTCAAGATGTTTTGGGATGATTCTGGAAAGTGTGCAATACCACGGTAAGGTGGTTTCAATGACCGTTCACAACGAAACTGCCAGCTTTTTGGAAAGCCATCACTTGATTAGTCTGACTAACTTACCCGCGAAAACAGGTTCTCTGTCTTCCACAGTTGACAGTTGCTGAATCTGACCATCTGTTAGGCATTTTTGCAGGCTGCTGTGCTGATGTATCGAATGATATCTATTGTTTTCTAAATTTTTAACCACGAACGAAACTTGCGAAATTTCTGTCTACACATTGTGTGTTTACACACGAACCAGTGCGGATCTAGCGCGATACTGGTAGGAACCGGCCAGGCTTTCACCACGAAATTGGTAGAAATCGACGAAAAGTTGCTAGATTAGTACGAAATAGGTCGAAATCATCCGTTTCTAAGATAAAAAATTGTCGACAGCACAATGTCGGCAGCCATGTTTTTTCCCTTAGCTAAAACTTAGCAAAACTTAAGAAAGTTAAGTCACCTACCGACCTATCTTAAAGTTAAGACGAATCTTAAGTTTTCTTAGTGTTAAGTTGGTTTATAAATATGACTTAAGAATTTCTTAACTTTAAGCAGGAATCTTAGGAAAATCTTAGAGTTAAGAGTAAACTTAAGTTAAATTCTTGACTTAAGTTGCTTTATAAATATGGCCCCAGTATCATAATTTGAAAGGAGCCGTACGCTGGATGACATTTCCAGAGGTCGCTTGATCGATCGCCCACATCTGCAGTCTTTTGGATGAGACTTTAAACTGCGGTCCTGTCTCCGTATGACCTAGTTGTTGGTTGGATGTTAAACCTGATTTAACTCACTCATAATATGAAGAAAATATAATGGGACCGAGTCCCCAAAGCCATATACCAAGTTTTAATGCAGTTGGCCAATCGACCTAGTGACCTAGTATTTAAACCCATATAATCCATATTCAAACAAGACTGGATCAAACGTGTGCCCTCTAGAGTGTACATTAGGTTTTTCTAAGATTAGACCCTGTGACCTTATTTTTGACCCGACAAGACTCAGTTTAGAACTTGACCTAGACTTAATCGAGATAAATATTCTGACAACATTTCATTACATCATATTGCTGTTGCTGTTTTGTTGCTTTGCGTCCACAGTAAACAGCTATGGTCATGTCGGGATGGACAGTTAACCTCACGACACTATTCCTGGGCAGGCTTAGACCTCATAAACTGTTAATCAGAACTAAGTGCACATACTTGCGCCAGAAACTCACCACGCTCTTCTTGAATCATCGGAAGGAGAAACAAAAGTAGGTGGCCGAATCGGGAATCGAACAAGAAACCTCTGGTTCTTGAGTCAGATGCGCTACCGACTGCGCCATTGTATTGTATTGTGTGTCAAAAGAGATCTTTTTGTGGGTCAAAATATGATGACATATGACGTTATGGATTGTTGTCTTTAAATGAAGAGAATTGTTAAAAAATGTAAAACATTTTTATTTCGAATTAATTGGAGACTAGCACATTGCCTGTATACATGCACACTATTTGCTATCCTTATAAAAGTTTGGCACTATGATGTCGGACAACGGCACTTATAACTTTTAAAAAAATTGTCATATTGTGTGTGTTATTACAATTACAACTTTTCATAACGTAGTATACTCACGTTGTTTACATAATGGTCTAATATACCCCGGCTGACACCCATAGGGACACCTGCCGGTGGCTTTATCACAGATATCGTTACTTTTGCAATTACCGCACTGCTGACAAGGATCTCCAAACTCACCTTCCGGGCATTCTGTAAATGACAAGGTGAAATAGATATACTGTCATATTATACCTCCTTTGATAGCCCACTATCATAAACCGCAGCCCACCAAATACACCGAAAGAAGACGATGGAGGAAACGAAAATTACAATACGAAAAATAGTATTGTCTCATTATTAAAATGTATACAACTACACTATTTGTTATCATACCACAGGTTAAAACTATGCTGTCAAGCGACAACCCTTCTTACTTGATTTTAAAGCAAATGTTACTTTCTGTATGTTACAATCAGGTTTATTCTTGAAATTTATCACCAGTTGACTTTTCTCTGTTTCCTTTATTCATTTCCCCCATAGAAAACAGGAAGCAAAGTGGACCAAAATGCTGAGTATACAAAAGAAATAGAATCTGCATGGAACGGATTAAGCTTAAGTTACTAGGCTAGGGGGTGGGGGAGGCTGAAATATATTTTAAGTGCCCAATCACAAACACTCAGCTTTAATTTTATACTTTCTTTTTACTCTATATTGTGTGTCAACAGATAAGTTATTTTTGGTACAAATATGTCGTCATATGCCGTTACACAATTATTGACTTTTGATGAAGTGGACATAAAGTGTTATTGAACAGTAGACATCATCTTGACCGATGCAAAGCTATTTAATAACTGATACAGATTTTGTAATGAAAATTGATATAGAGAGATAAAATAAATCAGCTATGCCGGTAAATGCTGAAAAATATTTTTTATGCCCCGTGTGGGATTCGAACTCACGACCTCGACAACTCCGCCTAGCACTGCGTTTCGATCCTATGTAGCTCGAAGGTACTATTGTGTGAAATTATATTTCTCTAACACCTAATATTTGTCTAATTTCACTTGTATCCTGTGGATCCGGCAGGCTTTTATTTGCGAACGGAATAGATGCCACGCATTGAATATAACTCATATACGACGTGTACTGCATTATCTGCTACCTATATCAGTGCTACTCGAACAATTTTTTGGGGGGTTTCTCTGTGGCGCAGGGGTAGCGGTAAAGGATAGTGCAGTGCTAGGCGGAGTTGCCGAGGTCGTGAGTTCAAATCTCACAAAGGGCATAAAAAATTTTTTCAACATTTACCGGCATAGTTGATTTATTATCTCTCTCTCTCTCTCTCCTCTCTCTCTCTCTCTCTCTCTATATATATAACGTAACGTTTATTGTCACGATACACTGATGAGTTGGTACGAAATGCATTTGTTTTTGTGACGATTAAACAAAAAAAATAGCATGTGAAGTCTTTATCGATTTTAGCTATATATATATATATATATATATAAAACAAAATGTGACTTGTTGTGGTGTTTCCGATTTTCTCTTTATATATATATATATACAGTAGTGATAATGAAAAAAGACTACTATAAAAATGTTGTAAATGACATGTTGTCTTATGAAAACTATTATGAAACATTAGATTATGACCCTCGAAAAAAAGATAAAATGATATATAACAAATTCTTGAAAAAACACAAACAGATTTTAACATCAAAAGAACTAGATTATTTATCAAACTTTGAGGTAAAATTCAGTAATTTTTACGGACTTCCGAAAATTCACAAAAACAAGCAAATTCAACAAGCTTGTTCTGAAAATGATTCAATGTATATCCAAATTTCAAACGTTACAGATTTAAAATTAAGGCCCATTGTTGCCGGACCAGCCTGTCAAACTCATAGATTAAGCAACTTAATCGACATTTTACTACGACCGTACACAAAACGAGTCCAAAGTTATCTAAGGGACACTATAGATTTTCTAAATCATTTGCCTTCAACTGTACCAGAGAGCACCTTGCTAGTTTCGTTCGATGTGGAATCATTATATTCTAACATTCCTCACGATTTAGGATTACAGGCTATCAGTTATTGGTTAGAAAAATACCCTAATGATTTACAAAACAGATTTTCTAAGGAATTTATTTTTGATGGTATTGAACTAATATTAAAAAATAATACATTCTATTTTAACGGCACATATTATCGCCAAATAAAAGGAACCGCCATGGGCACAAAATTTGCCCCCGTATATGCCACAATGGTAATTGGCTATCTAGAACAGTTATTATACAGGAAAATAACAGGTTTATTTGGTGATGAATTCTGTGACGAATTCATATTGTACTGGAAGCGATTTTTAGATGATTGTTTTATTCCTTGGACAAAATCATATTCCGACTTAATGATTCTTAATGATATATTAAATAATTTACACCCAGACATAAAACTTATTATGCAATTCAGCAACGAAAAACTGCCTTTTCTAGATGTTTTAATAATTAAGAAAAATACAGAACTCCAATCAGACATATATTATAAGCCCACAGACAGTAAACAATATTTGCTGTTCAATTCTTGTCACCCGAAACACATAAAGAAAGTATACCTTACTCGTTAGCTCGCCGAATCAGAAGTATTGTGAAAGATGTAAACACTTTAGAAATAAGAATGAGCGAATTACGGAAAGCTTTAACGAATCAAAGGTACCCCAAAAATGTCATCGAAAAGGGCATTGAGAAAGCAATGAAATTGGACCCAACCCAATTACGAGTAGTACAAGACAAAACTCAAAATGATATAATTACATATGTATCCACCTTCAATCCACAAAATCCAGAACTTTTTCAAACTATTCAATATAATCTTCCCGTTTTATAGGAGGATGAAAAAATGAAGAAAATAATAGAAGAAACCAAAATAATCAAGAGCAAACGACAACCTAAAAACCTAAAAAAGATGTTAACCAGGGCGAAATTTGAAGACAGTATGATTACCCCCGAAGTTACGAAATGTAACAGGTCTAACTGTGGTGTTTGCAATCATTTAATCACAGGAAATAATTTTATTTTCAAAAATGGTTATAATTTTCAGATAAGATCCAATATGTCCTGCGAAAGTAAAATCGTAATTTATGTGATGCGATGCACCGGGTGCGACGAGGAGTATATCGGAGAAACAAGTGATACCCTGAGACACAGAGTTACGGTACATAGACAGCAAATACGGGACATTAATACAAGAATGCTTTATGTTAGTCATTACATAGATGACTGTGCAAGAGGACAAAATATAAAATTTAAAATTTGTCCTCTCTACAAAATGAATTCTGACAGTGTCACTTTAAGAAAATCGAAAGAAAGTTATTTCATATACATATTTAAACCCAAGTTAAACAGAGTTGTTTAACACACTTATTTATATGATCAACCGACTAAACGGAAGTAACATGACGTCATTTCCTTTACTTGTTGCTAACGTCGTTGCTATTCGCCAACGTAATTTATCTCCATGTTATTTTAACATTGTGATTGTGTTAATGTTTTTTCACTTCTTCTGATGATCTACATGCAGTAGTGAAACCGGTTAAGAAAATAAAGCGACAGAACTTTCAGGCAGATTTCTTCTGTATTTGATTTATTTATTATCCTGTATTGTGGACTTTTTCAAGATATATATATATCTTGAAAAAGTCCACAATACAGGATAATAAATAAATCAAATAGAAAGAAGAAATCTGCCTGAAAGTTCTGTCGCTTTATTTTCTTAACCGGTTTCACTACTGCATGTAGATCATCAGAAGAAGTGAAAAAACATTAACACAATCACAATGTTAAAATAACATAGAGATACATTACGTTGGCGAATAGCAACGACGTTAGCAACAAGTATAGGAAATGACGTCATGTGACTTCCGTTTAGTCGGTTGATCATATAAATAAGTGTGTTAAACAACTCTGTTTAGCTTGGGTTTAAATTTGTATATGAAATAATTTTCTTTCGATTTTCTTAAAGTGACACTGTCAGAATTCATATTGTAGAGAGGACAAATTTTAAATTTTATATTTTGTCCTCTTGCACAGTCATCTATGTGATGACTCACATAAAGCATTCTTGTATTAATGTCCCGTATTTGCTGTCTATGCACCGTAACTCTGTGTCTCAGGGTATCACCTGTTTCTCCGATATACTCCTCGTCGCACCCGGTGCATCGCATCACATAAATTACGTTTTTACTTTCGCAGGACATATTGGATCTTATCTGAAAATTATAACCATTTTTTAAAATAAAATTATATCCTGTGATTAAATGATTGCAAACACCACAGTTAGACCTGTTTCATTTCGTAACTTCGGGGGTAATTATACTGTCTTCATTATTCTTTCTCTAGTTATATACGTCCTATTTTCTCGCTGCCTAGTTTGAGGGCGGGCATAGTTTCCATTGCCTCTTTGTGCATCCTGTAAATCTTTCAGGAATGGATTTCTGTCCGAATATTTATTTCTAAAGTCAGTCTCATTCATTTTGAGCCAACTAAGATTCTTCGTTTCCCATCTATTTTGTGAAATTGCTTCCTCCTTTTTTTGTATCTTCGTACCACAGTCCAATAAGGATTTCTCTTTTTCTCCCTGTAGTCTTATCAGATATGATGGAAGACATTTCTTCGTCAATACGTTTATATTTTTCCTCCTGACTTTGGCCTCTGAGTTCCAGTAGATCCTTTTCAGTGTTGGAATTGTCCAATACTTGACGTTCTCTGCGTCGTCTCTGATCATCTGGTTCACCAGTTATTGGGTACATTTGTAATTGTTGAGGTAATATAATGGGTGTTGAGTTGCGCCATTCTTCATATATTTTGGACAAGTTTTCATTTCGTAGCTTTAGCCAAAAAGCACGTTTTCTGTCGTTTAGCTTTCTATACCATAGTGTTTCCATGCTTTGTTTAATTCTTTTTGCTTCTCGCTCCAGTATGTAAAATCTACTTTCTAAGAATTTTGGAACAATAGTTGTCCAACTTATGTGTGTCCAAAATTTTAGGGCCATTGCGGTACTCATTCACTTATAAGGCTTTCCCAAGAGAGAAACAAAAGGTATAGCTGCTAACTTTCACTCTGGTGGGTGATCCACCCTTAATAAGATAGATCCAACTTTATGTTTACTGGATTATTTTTGACAGGAAAACCCCATCTTATGGCAGATTACACAAGAACGATTTAGACAACTGGCATCATTCTAGAGAGACTAAAATCCCTGTCTAACAGCTAAACTTTTACTAAGTATTTACATTATTTACAGTATGCAAGAGGACAAAATATAAAATTTAAAATTTGTCCTCTCTACAAAATGAATTCTGACAGTGTCACTTTAAGAAAATCGAAAGAAAGTTATTTCATATACAAATTTAAACCCAAGTTAAACAGAGTTGTTTAACACACTTATTTATATGATCAACCGACTAAACGGAAGTAACATGACGTCATTTCCTTTACTTGTTGCTAACGTCGTTGCTATTCGCCAACGTAATTTATCTCCATGTTATTTTAACATTGTGATTGTGTTAATGTTTTTTCACTTCTTCTGATGATCTACATGCAGTAGTGAAACCGGTTAAGAAAATAAAGCGACAGAACTTTCAGGCAGATTTCTTCTTTCTATTTGATATATATATATATATATATATATATATATATATATATATATATATGGTAGGATTAAATCATCAACAGTGCAAAACAATATTTACTGAGCGCTTTCGGCTTTCGCCTTCTTCAGAGTTTACAGGTACAAGAAAAAAATCAAAATTTCAACATTTCTACAGGTAAATCAAGAAAAAACAAAATAATCATGAAAACGTTTCTCAATTTACTATTCAAATTCACATTAAACGACCAAAGAAATTGAAAAAAGGTCGTTTAACAAAGCAAAATTGCTACAAGGCGGCCGTTTCACGGCCCCAGTTCGAATTTGAAATTGCAAATGGCTGCCAAAATGAGAAAAATCGTATTATGCGATTTGTAGCGGTGTATTTATAGCGATATACATACATTCTGTATACTGGCCATTCAGCTATGATGCAAAACTCACCATAATGAAGGAAAAAGAGAATTTTACATATATATTTTATATATATATATATATATATATGGTAAGATTTAGGGAAATACATCTAACAAACACAATATTTCGGTAGCACTGGATCCGCTGGGGATGCTAAAATGATTTGAAACTGATTATAAATGGAGAAATAATCATTAACAGTGCAATTCTCAATTTTTACCTAAGCGCTGTCGCCTTTCGGCTTCTTCAGAGGTTTCAAACAATAAAAAAATAGAATCAATAATCAAAAATATTTACATTTCGAGAAAAATATCTAAATATAAAAAAATATGAGCTCACAAATGCAAAAAGAACAAAATATTCCCCTTATCGGGGACCATGCAGTTCAAACTATGAAAACAAAATGGCTGCCCACGCTAGGTGTTATACAATTGTGTTGCACATACACAATAGTAAACACAACGCTACAAAAATCATTGTATAAAACACGGTTATGTACAAGAGTCAAGTCTCTCTGTGTTGCAGCTTCTGAAACCGTGAAACTGCATAATAACAGAAGTAATGTTTGATGGGTTGTTGGTTGTATTGGATTTGATAGTCCCCAGAGACGGCGAATCCGTTCCTACAAAGAGAGAGAGAGAGAGAGAGAGAGAGAGAGAGAGAGAGAGAGAGAGCGAGGAAGGGTATAAAATATACCCGGAACGATAGATAAATAAATAAAGTAAGGTTTGACGTTACATCTTTAGATTTATTAAAATAAAACTATGCAAAAATGTGTCAACGCGTTTCGCTCAGCTCGTCAGGACTGTTATATATATAAAACACAATTGAGTCCGATTTCACAGTAATGAATGATTTATTTCGCTGTTTTCTACCGGTTTCACTGTTATAGTACAGATCATCAGGAACAAATATGGCGGCTTTGTGTCGCATGGAGACGACGTTAGCAACGTAGCATTCCTGTCGCATGCGCCGTAACGTCGACTTCCGCTCATTACAGTACAATGCGCTGCCCCATTAATATATATACAGCGAATATATATATATATATACCTTTAAACATAAAGCCCCAAACAATCAACCAACCAACACATGGTAAACTGTTCGTTTGAGAGTTTCGCAGAGTATCTATTCACAAGGGTAAAATGCGCACGCTTTTGATGCGCTTGAGTAAGTGACTATCTTAATAGGCGGATTTAGTTTTCATCATCGTTTGGTATTAAAGAATTAGTTCATAAAATTAATTTGATTATTATTCAATGAATTTTTCGGGTTTTTACAAATTTGTCTCCACACAAGGCACTAAAATGAAGTGAAACTCACCAAACCATAGGCTACCTATGTTATTAGAAATCAAATATATCCGGTGTGAATCCGCCACCCGATAGTCTTAGTTCTTAGTATAGTTATAGTTGATAGTCGAGCGCTATTTAAGGTGGTAATAATCACTGATTTGGGACAAAGACAAAAATCTTCATGAACTACTCAAATAACACTGATCTTTCCAAAACTTAGCAGATGCCTTCTTTATGTTGTTTCTCATAATTCAGAATCCCAAAATGCAGCATTTGATAATGTTAAAAAGTGTTTCAAAGGGTAATTTTCTGCGAATAAATCTGAAAAAATAATATTGTTATTGAAAATATACTTAGTGCTTAGAATACCTTGTTGCAGAATGGAGAGCGTCCTAGCAATTATTTTTTATAACTCTTTCACACATTATCAGCTTGAGCTCATGAAAAAAGATGCAGTCTGTGTCCAAATTTTTTTGGTCAAAACACACAGGTGAGACAGGTGAGACTATTTTAACAAGGTTGAACAATTACATCTATACACCACTTTTCATGTCAGTAATGTATTATTTATACTGTAGGTGTTAACATAGGTTTGCTTGCCTACCCTATATTTAATAGACGCGTCCAGTGTACATTTACTTTGTATATGGTTGAACATTTGAGAAAAAGCTACCGTTTTCTTCTGGTCTCCATTACAATTTGAGAAAGAGTTGGAAAAAAAAGTTGCTAGGACGCTCTTCATTCTGCAATAATGCACCTTCAGCACTACGTAAATTTTCAATAACCATATTATTTTTTCAGATTTATTCGCAGAAAATTACCCTTTGATCTTTCCTTATAAAAACACTTTTTAAGCAGCATGTACGTCTATTTTGTATTCTAAACTGTAAAGAACAACAAAAATAAGAAGTCTGCTAACTTTCAGGGAGATACATTACTTTTTTATGGTTTTATGCAGATTTTTACATTTGCCATTAATCACCACCTTAAACTAGTCTAGTGGTCGATTAGGTTTATATTGATATTTTATAGCTATCATCGAGGGGGTTAACGGGAGTCAGTATCTTTTCGAAACGGAGTCACTTTTGCTATAAAATAATGATCGGGGGTTCGTTATTCTTTGGGTTCCCCATAAAATAACGACTACCCAGTGAGAACCAGATGACCCTGGGCCTTGAAATTGTTATAAGTAGCATCAGGTACTCAAAGTTGTTCGAGTGATGACCTTAGGATGACCTTGTCTTTTTTACGGCAAGGACAAATTTGCTTTTTTTGCGCTTTTATATGGGAAAATGCCTGAACATGAGAGTTTATGAAAATTTACCTTTAAAAATCTTCTGCACTGGAACCAAAAGATAGATGGCTATGAAACCGTGTATATAGCATGAGGCACTGACGTTCTATCAGATTTATTCAAATGATGATATTGGAATGACCTTGATCTGTTTTACAACAGTGTCAACTTTTCTTTATATTAGAAAATGTCGTAACATATTTTTGGAGACTTTGCAATAGCCAATGATATTAATGAGTATTTAAAGAAAGTTAGTACCAGAGTTCAAGGCCATTCTTTGATCGTATTTCAACAGCTACAGACATCTCTGTTAAACGAAGCGACTGAGCTTATTGAAGCAAATGTCACATGGAACCTCCATGAGTCAGGTAAACAACAGTTTGCTTGAACCATTCTGGTCACATGATCGCGATGTCCGTTATGCCCATGTGTTATAAACCTTTTAAATTCTTCTTCTGCCAAACATCTAAGAATATTGAAAATATGATATGCAGGGTTTTGGGATTCATGTAGTATCAGAATTGTTCAAGTGATAACATTTGTTTGATCTTTGACTTTGTTTTTCTTCATTTTATAGAAATTGATCTAAATTTTATGCAAACAGTGAAAAAAATGATCATACGTGCATTTCTGCTGCGTCTCATCTTGGTCTGCACGTTTGCATCTGTCCCTTTTAGGGACGTTAGGCTTAAATGGGTTAATGAAATCTTATGAATAATAGGTGCATACAGTATACTCGGAGTGACTTCATTTATATATTTATTTATTATTAGTAGCACGGGGTGGCTGTGGGGAAGGCGGGGGGGACGTGTGAGTAATACAGATAAAGATGTGGTGACATCTTCATTGTGAACCAGGGCACCGTTTCACTAAACTTCGTAAGTCTAAGATTTTCTTAAGTTTGATCGTACGAAAATCTTAGCCAAAAATTGCGTTTCACTAACGTCAAGATCGTAAGATAATTCTTAAGATTTTCTTAAATGTTGTCGTAACTTTACGACAGGGTGGTGGCTGTCTTAAGTTTACGAAAAATTCGTAAGTGTCATGGCGGCCTCCATGTTCAACACTCGCTTCAGATCAAAAATCTGTGTTTACGCCTCCCACGAACATTATTTATGGACATTAGTAATCCGCTTGTTTGTATGTTACTGTAAATTATGTTTCGGAAGCGATTAATGGGACGGTACTGTACCTGACGTTGCCAGGCGATCGATTTTGATCGAGGTAAACAAAACGCGGTAAGCATCCTAAAAATAACGATATTAGCTCTGTTGATGCATATTTGTACACGATTTAGCATGGTTCAAGTTTTCTCAATGTCGTTTGCTGTTTAGTTTGTGCATTTCCGACGATGGACATTCCTGCAATAGGGAGAAAGAGGGTGGGGAACTGGTGTGGTGTTGCATGAAAAGGGCACCTTAAACCGTGTGTATACTGAGAAAAGATTATCGGAAGTATGTTCATCAGCCTTTCATATTTACGTGTGAAACGAATCAGAGCTGCCCTGTTTCATTTAGAGGCCTTTACATAGGCGTAGAAAGAGGCAGCACCCCCCAATAATTTTGGAATGCATGGCTGCCCCCCTCATGCCCCCTCCCCCCTCATGCCCCCCTCCCATGCCCCAGAAAGAAGAAAAAAAAGGTTGCCCTAAGGTTTGCATCCTCTCCCAAACCTTTCTAACTCTAGGCCACTCCATAGATCTATCACTGACAATGATGAAACATGTGCATGTGCAGGCTGATCTGACTATTCCCAGTCTTTAACACAGTCTTACTGGGCCTTAGGTTCCAGTTCATATAGGCATCATGGAAAAGTGCTTTATGCGGCTAAGGATACTTAGAAATTGTTTCATGCTGCTAAATACGATGTAGCAACAGTTCTTTGAGGGACAGCTAGGTCATCCATAAAAATTGTGTTTGTTGCAATTGTCTACTGAGGTGTGGGTAGGTTGGAAACATTTTTTGTCTGTAAAAATTGTGTTTCTTTGCAATTGTCTACTTAGGTACGGGTAGGTTGGAGATATGTTTTAAGTGTGGGAAGGTAAGATTGACAAGGTATTTCAGACTCAAACTGTACTGGCAAACAAAAAAAATATAAGTAGTAGAAAAGCAATTTTAAGTAAGTTGGTAGGTAAGCAATTGCTAACAATTAAAATTTAAATTCAGGCCTTGTGTTTTGACATTTTAAGCTCTGGCTTCATTTGTGGTATATTTAAAGGCAAATTCTTGTGAATTTTACGAATATTCACTTAGCTTGAAGCAACAGAGCCATATTGCCAAGAACATCCTGTGGCATTATTGACATTATTAGCCAAAATGTAGGGAGAAAAACAAAAAACAAAAAAACACTTGTCATAAATCCTTGTAGTGCAAATAGCAAAAGAAAAATATTTTGATAAAATACAGTCATGTAATGATGTAAATCTGGCAGGAACCCATTAATATCGTTACTTGGCAGCATAGAACACTTTTTCACATAGCCAGGCTGTAGGTGCTGTTCATTGGCAGATCCAAGATATGGGTTATGGGGGTTTCTTAGGTTCCAAATCTGAAGAGTCCTTGCAGTGGGACCCTCAGTTTTGTAAAATTTTAAGTGTTCCATTCAGAAAATTGAGGGTCCTGTTTTCATATTATCTTATTAATACTTCTTTAATTTTGTCCAAAGCAGCTACAATAATATTATTTAACAAATATTTTGTGATATATATATCTTTTTTCAGATCTGATGCCAGAATTAATATCTCTCTGTTTATGCTGTAGTCTAAGTTTGAGAGTCCCAGAAGATCTCACATTTTTTTTCTGGGAGCCTGAGATTTATCAATTTGGAGAGTCAGTGGTACAAATTCCTGTTTCAGGAAATGTATAGGGCATGAATTCTGAGAGTGAAGTTACTGAAGTATTTTAGGACTGACAAGTCTGAAGTATAATTTTCCCCCCATTGTGTCATGAATGTCATTTGAATGAGGATACAACATGGTTCAGCACATTATGATACACAGGCTCAGAACTGCAGTGAATGAAGTCTGATGAAGTTTGCAATGAGATTTTATGGAGTAAAGTGAGGCTCCTGGCCTAATTTTGAAAAAATAAGTTACATATATTATTTTTCTATTGTATTTTTATTTATTTATTTATTTTGAAAGAAACACGACTATGCTGGTCTTGTCACAAGTCTTTTTGTGTGGTAATGGATGGATTGAAAAATAAGTGAGAATTGTAAGTGAGTGGGGAAATTTGGTGAGAATCTGTCTAATTTTTGGTGAACGTTAGCATCTGTATACTAATATATATAAAAAAAATTGTGTAGATATGGAGAATTACAAATGAAAAAAAAAATATTCTTTTCTTAAACTGGTCCTAATATGACTGTTAATGTTGGTTTCTTTTATATCTGTCATTATGCTCAAATGTATATGGCGGCATGTTCATTTGAACTGTTATGATGACAGACCTGTAAGAAGATTGAATGATGATTCTGACACTTTTTTTTTCATTTCTCCATTGAAAATGTACCTGAGGGCTTTTCACTTGCATAATTTGTATAAAAAAAACAACTACAACAACAAGAAAAAAATAATAATGATAAAAATAAAGAACTAGTAATCGCTTCTTTCACAGGCCTTATACTGGCAAAGCTTTTTCAAGCATGAACAAATTTCAGTGCCTCTGGGTGTTTTTTGTCATCTGCTTAAATTGTTGTCAGCATCAAAAATCAAGAATATTTTGACAATATTGGTCTAACTAACTTTTGTAAGAAATGATGTCTTGGCAGCAAACAGTTTGGATCTCAGATCAGGCCCCACGTTTGTGGGGCCTGATCTGGATCCAAACTGTTTGCCCAGATACCCCTTAAGGGGTATCCCCGAATAGAATGGGTTAAAATTAAAAATAATGGGACAATTCAAACCCTTGAGGCCTGAAATCAGGCTCAGACCTGACAAGTATGAAGACTACTTTTGCAGAATCAACAACATCACACTGGGTAAATGTTTGAAGAGATGGTAACCATTGATCTAAATGAAATAGATGCTATGTTGGTAACACAACAGTTTGATTTTCTGTATATCTGAGAAGAATCTCTCTCTCTGTGTTATAGACCTTGAGCTGACCATAGACCCCCCTCCCCCCCCCCCAGGGGGAATTTTGGACACTATAATTTTCTGAAACTACATTATATACGAAACAAAATGACACATGTTAGCCCTCTGTACGTTGGGGCATTAACGTGTAACGTCAACGTTACTTACACTACCCAAATTTACATATTCACGTTATAATAGAAAAATACACATTGGTATACACATGTTAGTATTTGTTACGCCAAAGGTTTTACACTCGGTCGACACGGGTGTAGAGCCTTATGCGTCGCCAGGACGGCGGAGGGTGACTTCCGGTTAAAAGGGTTATCTACCAGTGTATTACACTAACAAGGAAACTCTAACAACGTTAGAAGTTTTGAAGTTTATATATAATGTAAATTCTATATACAACAATACAATTTACAACTGTCACAATTACAATAATATACAACACATATTAGTTCATGTCACTGGCCCAAGTAAGGTGTTTGTTTCAAATCTGTAATCGATTTGCGTGCAATGCGCAAATAGATTACTGTCTGACGTCAACACCATACTCGGCTCAGCGCCATGAACTAAAGGAAAACACAAAGAACAAAAGACGTCAGTTTGAGCTCATACAAAAAAAAAACAAGGCCTTATGTTGGTAGACTTCACTTTGTCGTTCCCTGGATCATGTCATGGGCCAGTCCATATATCAAGAGGAACACCAACTTATATTGACACGTGCACGATTATATACTGGTCGCTCCCTGGATCGTACCAGGGACCAGTCTATATATATTAACACACCTTAGTGGACGAACACTGTCCCACACTTGATGTGACCTTCAGATCTTATCACAGAATCTGGCAAAACTGTGCTAACCACTTCCGCCTACATTTTGTGCTTCCCGCCTCTGCTTAGGAACCATGCACAAACGGCGTTGTAACTGCCTCTACCCGGGTTGGTATTAACCTGGAGACGTATATCGAATCTCCAGGTGAGACGTGGCTCTAAGCCCTAACAGCTGGCTGCCGGACTTGATGTGCCTAAAAATAACGAACTTACACTTAATACATTGTAACTACATAATAACAATACGTAAGACTTGGGCCTGTCTTGGAAATACCATAGAACGCCCTCGGCGAATGCCGAGCATAACGTGCACACGCCAGCCGTGTCACTAGACACAACTCGCGCTCACGATGTAAAGCCAAAATTGTGCTTACTACTTCCGCCAATGAAGAAACGTAGATCCTACCACGCATGTGCGTCGAAGGATCTGACGCCAAACATTGTCGAGAAGTATACTGACGTCAACAGGTATTACCATACATATCCCACATAAAACATGAGTAATCTAGACAATAACCTATCTACATTAAATTGATTTACCAAAAATCTAACTCGCATATTTATTAATTCATTTCTTTAAACTAAGCGTAATACCATTTGCCATAGAATATAATAACTGAATAAGCGTTTCTAACACATTTGGGATCATAACGTTTGATCTGACATCATGACATCAATGATGTTATACCATATGACGCCGTCTAATGAAGGCAAATCAAACGCATGATGACCAAATGTTACCATTATAACTTATGGAAAAAACCCTTAATGCGGTGCATGCTATGGCGTCAATTGACGTCACGAGTATATAAATTAGTTCCATTACAAATCAATCTATTTCTATAGGCCACGTATACGTGAAACTAATATAAAAAGTGCTGACGTCGCAATAACATGAATGCAACTGACGTCACATGAATAACATGAATACAACTGACGTCACTGGACGTCAAATAGACGCACACCATTGCAACCAACATCAGTGATATAAATTATTTCCGTAATTTACAAAACTTCCTAATATACAAATACCATGCGCAGCATGGTCAGTATAAACAAAATTGGTCGACATATGCACAGCCTGATCACTGTCAACAAAATCAAATCAGGCGACACATATAATCATACCATATCAATCAGAAGTCACATTTTTCATTCTTAGCCAAACTATTCTAAATAAATATAATAAAATCTTACCGTTCTGGTCTAAACTCAGAATCTGGGCACACAACAATATAACATCCTCAGTATAAGAATGAAACAGCCACGTCTAACTTTTCAATAAAAGATAGGCGTATAAATAGTATGCGTCTCACATTTAAATCATGGGACTCGAATATAAGCGTGCAGGTACTCACATTAAAATCATGCAACACGCTGTCCACAATCAAAAGACTCGTGCAGGTATTCACCTTAAAATCATGCAATACGCTGTCCACGAGAGGTATTCACAAACAACCCATGCATAACGTAGTCACAATTTCCGTAAACGTTTTATTACCACAGTTACCCTAAAAACTGTAGCCTTATTGATTGAAAGGATTAAAATAATCTCGACGACATAGTGGACGATTAGATCCATTTCGTAACATAGGTTTCCCCTTAGGGAGAAAAAAACATAACAATGTTTCTTTTCTGAAATAGTACGAAATGCGATCGAATCGTAGGCTATGTCAAAACTGGAAAACTAGCTATATACACAACAACGGTGCGATGCATAACGTGGCCAAACTATCTACTAAGGTAGTCCGCCCCCAAATTATCTTGGCCGCGGATAGCAACGATCCTGAATCTGTACGGCTGTAATTTCATGGCCCAACGCATGATTCGGGGATTGAGCACCTTAGCTGTCTGCATATAAGACAAAGGTTTGTGGTCAGTTTCAAGTAGGAACTCCGCCCCATACAGGTACTTACGAAATTTCTCAACACCCCAGATTATACCCAAACATTCCTTTTCAATTACAGAGTAGTTCCTTTCCCGAGGTAACAATTTCTTGCTAGCATAAGCAATCGGCAAACGACCTTCACCTTCGAATTCCTGAAGCAAAATAGCTCCAAGACCAACGTCTGAAGCGTCTGTTCGGAGTACAAACGGGTTACCTTCTTGAAAAACAGGTAAGCGAAGAATAGGACTAGACGTGAGCCTACTCTTCAGGGTTTGAAATGCCCTTTCATGCTGATCTTGCCAATCTTTGATAGAATTAGGTCTATCCCGTTTAGTTAAATCAGTCAGAGGAGAAGCTATGGATGAGAAATTTGGGATAAAACGGCGGTAAAACCCAGCTAATCCCACAAAAGATTTAATTTGCCTTTTCGTACATGTACGAGGAGCATCTCTGATAGCCTGTATCTTGTCCTCTTGCGGTCGTACCGTCTGTCCGACTATATTGTGACCAAGGCACTCGATACTGCCATATCCGATCATGCATTTAGATGGTTTTGCCGTCAATTTGGCCGACCTGAGCCGATCTAACACTTGACGTAATGACGTCACATGATCCTTCCATGTTTCAGTAAATATCCACATGTCATCAACAAAGCTGTCAACATTTGGGAGATTGGACAATATGATTCTCATTAACCTACAAAATGAGGCTCCCGAATTGACCAAACCGAAGGGCATAGTTTTAAACTGGAATAAACCCTTAGGCGTTTCAAATGCCGTCAAAGGTTTAGACCTTTCAGTAAGACTGACTTGCCAATAACCCTTACTCAGGTCCATCTTTGTAAAGAATTTATGTCCCGACATTTTACTGATAACCTCCTCCATATTTGGCATAGGTTCTGCATCGAATTCCGTCACTTTGTTAAGCTTCCGGAAGTCGATACAGAATCTAACTGACCCGTCTTTCTTCGGAACTAGGACGACAGGAGATGAATACGGTGAAATCGACGGCTCGATTACCCCTAAATCTAACATATCCTGTATCTCCGTCTCCATGACGTTACGCGTCTTATACGGGATAGAATAACCTTTCGTCCGTATGGGTTCTGACGTGAGTAGTTTGATATCGTGCTGTATTTGATCAGTTCGACCGGGTAAACTTGATAGTACATCCGGGTACTGTTTAATCAACGCTTCAACCTCCATACGTTGTTCTGACGTTAACGTATCTGAAATACTGACGTCATTATAAGTTTCCGGTTCCTTAGCTGTCGGAAAAGCACAATCATCAAGAGAAAATTCATCACTACCATCGTCATCAACCGACTCTGTAGTCTCAGTCGACAATAAACAATGTGACGGCACACTACGACGTTCGACATATTGTTTCAGCATATTAGCATGATATGTACTCACGACACCATTGACGTCGATTTTATAGTCCATTCTATTCACCACCTCTACTACTTCATATGGACCCTTCCACTGCAATAGCAGTTTATTACTGTCAGTTGGCAGTGATAACAGTACTTTATCTCCCACGTTACATTTACGCGACCTAGCGCGTTTGTCGTAATAAGCCTTTTGCTTTACTTGTACTTTCCGTAAATTATCATGTGCTAACTTACACGTCTGCTCTAACCGTTCTCTCAACTCAATTACGTACTGGTACGTAGACAGAACCTGCTCATCCTGTACCTCTTCAGACCATAATTCACGTAATATTGCCATAGGGCCCTTAACGTTACGTCCGTATAACAATTCGAACGGAGAAAACCCTAATGACTCCTGCGGAACCTCCCTTATTGCAAACAGTAGTGCTGGGAGATATTTATCCCAGTCTTTTGGACGTTCTGCGCACATCCTACGTAGCATTTGCTTCAACGTCGCGTGAAAACGCTCTACAAGACCGTTACAGATAGGATGATACGGCGTCGTGGTTAACTGCTGGAGTGATAACAGCCTGCTTACTTCTTTCATAACCTCAGCAGTAAACTGACTTCCGCAATCTGTTAACATTTCATCAGGTATGCCAACTCTACTAAACATCTCAACTAACGATTCGGCTACGCGTTCCGTTTCAATGCCGGGTAACGCTACCGCCTCGGGATATCTTGTCGCATAGTCTATCATTGTTAAAATATAGCGGGATTTCCTGTCAGAACGAGGTTCTATCGGTCCAACTATATCAACAGCGACTCGTTTAAATGGTGTGTCAATCTGTGGCAACTTTCCTAAAGGAACCTTAGTGACACGACCTTTTTGAATAGTCCTTTGACATATGTCACAAGATTTACAAAACCTTGCCACATCACCACAAACTCCAGGCCAAAAGAACTCAGTTAAAACTCTATCCATAGTTTTCTTTATGCCCAAATGACCTGACATCAAGGTTTCGTGCGCCAATCTTAACACCTTTTCACGAAAACCTTCAGGGATAATAAGTTGCAAAGTGACCTTGTTTCCCTTAGTAAACTGCCTATACAATAAATCTTTCTTTCGAATAAACTTAGTTTCACCCCGGTTCAATCCACGACTAATAGTCACATTCCCAGATTCCACTCTTTGCCTTATGCCATTCAATTTAGGGTCAACAACTTGGGCCTGCTTCAATGCCTCCTTATCACTAGCAATAATTTGATCAGGAACTTTAAGTTTCCTATAGACCTCTTCACCTTGTTTAGCTTGTGACCTAGTCACTGCCGCCATTGCAAAATGGGACATATCGGGAAGTTTTGACCCGTCAATATTTCCAATAACCAGGTCATACAATGTATCTTCCATGCACAATGCCTCAGTTTTTCCTGTGAAAAATGGACAATCTATGTCAACCATTGCTAAGGGATACCTTTGGGTAGATTCATCGATCAAAGTTACATCAGATTCTCTACCAAGTAACTGATCATTAGAAACCAAGTTTCTACGAACGACACACCCAGTACAACCTGTGTCCCTTAAAACTACAACTGTCTTACCATTAACCGTGCCCTGCGCTGTTGGTAATCGCGACCTTAAAAAGTAACAGACACCTTCCCTATCCACGTTGTCATTGATTAATGGACTTTCTTCCTTACTCTTATAGAGACCTTCAATTTCATGAGACCTATTCATTGTAGTTTTACAAAAGCTCATTTGATGTCCGCCACCCCGACCACGTCCGCGGGAATAACCCCGACCACGGCCACGATCTGAATTACCACCCTTCGTCTGTACAGTATCGCTCTTACTCTGTGATCTTTGTGTCTCATCTTTCGGTGCATAACTACTCCCCTTACTTCCGCTATATCCGCTTGCACTTGCAACCACCTCCGCACTATATGCTTGCTTCCTATCGGGATTCTTAAAACATTTATATGTTAAATGTCCCTTACCACAAATACTACATTTTATCTCTGGCTTCGCACTCGGCTTATTATCAGATCTACTCTGAGTTACGCCCTTACTATCACGCTGCCCCTTATTAACACAAGCGTAGACACCGCCACGTGCTTCTGCAAATAAATCTGCTTCCCTAGCCATCTCACCTAGGTTCGTGAATGTTTTCGGTTTCAAATGAACATATAGTTCTTTACTACAGGATTCTAAAAACTGATCTCTAGCGAAAAAATCGCAAACAGCTTCGTAAGACTGGTCTACTTTCGCCATTTTCAACCATTTATTAAGATACGACCTAAGTCTACTACTAAACTGAATAAACGTTTCGGACTTTTCAGGCCTATCATAGCGAAATTTCTTCCTAAATCCGCGTTCAGTCATATCAAAATTCTTTAACAACGCATCTTTCAACTGGTCATAATCTGCTGCATCATCTACAGACAATCTATCATAAACATCAAGCGCGCGACCTTTAAGTAATGCGCTTAAATATGCAGCCCAAACATTTTTATCCCATTTATTCGCCGTCGCGTATTTCTCAAACCTTGATAAGTAACTATCCATTTTGTCCTTACTTTCATCAAAATACGGTAACTTGGGATCTCGCGCATGCGCTAACTTTTCAGCCTTCTGTTTTTCTAATTCAACTCTAAACGTTACCTTCTGCAAATCTATCTGATTCTTTAACTCGCGTTGCTGCAATTCAAAACTATACTTCAACTTTTCTAACTCAACTTCGCTCGACAACTTCGCTTCCTTATCGCTTTCGACTTGAGACAACTTAGCTTCCCTATCTTTCTCGGCTTGCCGCTCTATGCTTTCAATTCGCGCCATCTCGATTTCCCTATCCGCCGCAATCTTAGCTTCTTCCGTCGCCCTATCCGCCGCAATCTTAGCTAACTCAATTTCCCTATCTCTTTCGGCCTGCGCGATCCTAGCTAACTCAATTTCCCGGTCTTTATCGGCCTGCGCAAGCTTTTCTTTCTCCGCCGCGATCTTCTCTTTATCAAGTTCCCTTACCGCGTGCCTTTCTGCCCTCTCAGTCTCTTGCTGTTGCTTTACAAATTCCTGCAATGCCTGCCCTTCATAACCTAACTCCTTTCCCGTCTTAACTAACTGATCCATGACGCTTAACGTAATGCTCACGTTAACTTAACTGAAACCGACGTTCACTTATAGTCACAAACGTTAACTAAAACGTTAACAATAATAATAACAAACTAATCCAACTAAAACGTTGATTAATTAGTATACTCGCGATCTGGACGTAGTTATTAAAGTTACGTTCATAACAGACCGGAAATGACGTCATAAACTGACGTTGACTTTGCCGAGAATTACTTTTCACTTTCAAATGACACAATTAGATGACGTAAATAACCCACATTACAATTACGCCCAACTTGATCTAGCGTATCGGATATACAAACGTAACGTATGTAACGCAACGTATTAACACTGACACGACAACTGTACGTCCTACATTACAAAACCTTATAAGATACCAACGGTAAATCAAACTTAAGATTCCGCTATTAGGTTTAATTCATTGTAACGATATTATATAACGTTACGAGTGACCTACGTTACTAAATCAGGACATAAAATGGACCTCAGTAACGGTTACGACACAACGTACAAAACGTTTAAGTTAATAAACTTACAGATTGTCATGCAACAGCAGTGCCAAGGTACTCAAATGGACCTTAAAACTAAATATGTATCATTCGTGCCAAGACAATTCAGGTCTATATACCTCAGTTTCCCCACTCAGATATGCAACCTGTTACATTCTATCACAAATTAATGCATGGGCTATCGCACTTCATCACGCAGGGAATAAGGATAGTTGACCTTAATTGAGTGTAGGTTACATTTACAAAGAATTTAGTGGCAAAATTGCTCCCCTAAAATTCACAGCCTTACGTCACCTTAGAAAAGAACAATCAGAAAGTCAATAATAATAAAAAAAAATGTCTGATAAAATTGTGCCTAGATTCTGTATATATTGTCAATGTGTTACACTGGCAGATATTAACCGGAAATCAAATCCCACTTCTGACACCATGTTACGCCAAAGGTTTTACACTCGGTCGACACGGGTGTAGAGCCTTATGCGTCGCCAGGACGGCGGAGGATGACTTCCGGTTAAAAGGGTTATCTACCAGTGTATTACACTAACAAGGAAACTCTAACAACGTTAGAAGTTTTGAAGTTTATATATAATGTAAATTCTATATACAACAATACAATTTACAACTGTCACAATTACAATAATATACAACACATATTAGTTCATGTCGCTGGCCCAAGTAAGGTGTTTGTTTCAAATCTGTAATCGATTTGCGTGCAATGCGCAAATAGATTACTGTCTGACGTCAACACCATACTCGGCTCAGCGCCATGAACTAAAGGAAAACACAAAGAACAAAAGACGTCAGTTTGAGCTCATACAAAAAAAAAACAAGGCCTTATGTTGGTAGACTTCACTTTGTCGTTCCCTGGATCATGTCATGGGCCAGTCCATATATCAAGAGGAACACCAACTTATATTGACACGTGCACGATTATATACTGGTCGCTCCCTGGACCGTACCAGGGACCAGTCTATATATATTAACACACCTTAGTGGACGAACACTGTCCCACACTTGATGTGACCTTCAGATCTTATCACAGAATCTGGCAAAACTGTGCTAACCACTTCCGCCTACATTTTGTGCTTCCCGCCTCTGCTTAGGAACCATGCACAAACGGCGTTGTAACTGCCTCTACCCGGGTTGGTATTAACCTGGAGACGTATATCGAATCTCCAGGTGAGACGTGGCTCTAAGCCCTAACAGCTGGCTGCCGGACTTGATGTGCCTAAAAATAACGAACTTACACTTAATACATTGTAACTACATAATAACAATACGTAAGACTTGGGCCTGTCTTGGAAATACCATAGAACGCCCTCGGCGAATGCCGAGCATAACGTGCACACGCCAGCCGTGTCACTAGACACAACTCGCGCTCACGATGTAAAGCCAAAATTGTGCTTACTACTTCCGCCAATGAAGAAACGTAGATCCTACCACGCATGTGCGTCGAAGGATCTGACGCCAAACATTGTCGAGAAGTATACTGACGTCAACAGGTATTACCATACATATCCCACATAAAACATGAGTAATCTAGACAATAACCTATCTACATTAAATTGATTTACCAAAAATCTAACTCGCATATTTATTAATTCATTTCTTTAAACTAAGCGTAATACCATTTGCCATAGAATATAATAACTGAATAAGCGTTTCTAACACATTTGGGATCATAACGTTTGATCTGACATCATGACATCAATGATGTTATACCATATGACGCCGTCTAATGAAGGCAAATCAAACGCATGATGACCAAATGTTACCATTATAACTTATGGAAAAAACCCTTAATGCGGTGCATGCTATGGCGTCAATTGACGTCACGAGTATATAAATTAGTTCCAATACAAATCAATCTATTTCTATAGGCCACGTATACGTGAAACTAATATAAAAAGTGCTGACGTCGCAATAACATGAATGCAACTGACGTCACATGAATAACATGAATACAACTGACGTCACTGGACGTCAAATAGACGCACACCATTGCAACCAACATCAGTGATATAAATTATTTCCGTAATTTACAAAACTTCCTAATATACAAATACCATGCGCAGCATGGTCAGTATAAACAAAATTGGTCGACATATGCACAGCCTGATCACTGTCAACAAAATCAAATCAGGCGACACATATAATCATACCATATCAATCAGAAGTCACATTTTTCATTCTTAGCCAAACTATTCTAAATAAATATAATAAAATCTTACCGTTCTGGTCTAAACTCAGAATCTGGGCACACAACAATATAACATCCTCAGTATAAGAATTAAACAGCCACGTCTAACTTTTCAATAAAAGATAGGCGTATAAATAGTATGCGTCTCACATTTAAATCATGGGACTCGAATATAAGCGTGCAGGTACTCACATTAAAATCATGCAACACGCTGTCCACTATCAAAAGACTCGTGCAGGTATTCACCTTAAAATCATGCAATACGCTGTCCACGAGAGGTATTCACAAACAACCCATGCATAACGTAGTCACAATTTCCGTAAACGTTTTATTACCACAGTTACCCTAAAAACTGTAGCCTTATTGATTGAAAGGATTAAAATAATCTCGACGACATAGTGGACGATTAGATCCATTTCGTAACAGTATTCCCCCTAAATAATGTTGGGTTTTGTCTGCTAGTACTTAAATCGCTGTTTCAAGGTAATTGACATTGTCAACGATAAGTTGACTAACCCGTTTTACGTAGTTTACGTTGTATTTAACGTTTTTCCCCTTCAGTGTCTAAATACATGTAATATAAGGAGAAAATTGTAAGAATGAAGTGAAGAGAAAAGTAATTGTCATGTATATGACTGTTTCAATAGTCTAGTATAAAAAAACAAACAAACTAAAGTCTTACAAAACTCATCAGCAGTCATGATAAATATGTAACGTATATAACCACAACAAAAATTTGGAAAAAAAACAACCAGACTAAATCTCTGAATTGCTGGACTGAAGTTTATACGTGCTCCATCAATCTTCTTTGATTCATGCACAGCTTAGATAAGTTAGGCAGCAGTTAGCAGTGGATATATTAAATTTGGACAGAAACTTATTTTTGAAGAATTTAACCTACAAAATGACGAGAAAAGCTAAGAAAGCCAACATCAGCTGCATTTCATTTTTAATATTATCTATATTATGTCTTAAGTAGACACTGTTGTATATGTAAATATAAGGAAACGCCAGTTTTATATGTCCTCAAACTATAAGAAAAATCATTGGATAGTGTAAATTTAAAAATCAATCTAACAGTAATGTTACGTTACATAATTGTAATATGTCGGGGGATAAGATTTGTGAGTCATCTGTCATCAAAAATTTAGTTCCCGGGCAATATGAATTATTCATTGCTGTAGTATTAGCTAACCACTGGTAGTCAGATGGCAATTTAGCTCTTTGAAATACACAAAAACTCAGCAATACGCACATAGATTGTTATAGCTGAAGCATTTCGACCTTGCCTTCAATTCAGTTTCACTTAAAAGTGACTTCATAAAGATGATTTTTTTAAATTTTATGCATAAATTGAAATAAATAAGAGTTGATATATGCTGCAACTGATTAACATATAGGTTCTCGACATGATGGGGATAAAACCAATTTCGCTACCTGTGCTGTTGGCTGAGCCATTCAATTACCCTACATTCAAATATGCAACTGTGACTGCCAGCCGAGGCAATCAAAAGCAGAACCAACTTTCCCAACAGGGATAAACACCATTTTTCTATGCTGTCAGTGGAATCGTCAGCCACGAGCCTCTTTGCACAGTACCTGCTTTACATCGATTAGCAAATATGTGTGGCTCCCGTGATCATAACTTACATATTAATTTGTGATCTACATGATCTGTTTATGCAGCCCCCGGTCATCAAATGCATTACAAACTATTAACAATGTGAAAATTTTAGGCTGATAGAAAGTGACATACTTTATAACGCATACATCAGCTTGTTCAGGAGTTCTATTTTTCATTAAGTTGTTACAAATATTTAACTGGTCAGGTAATTTTGCAAACCCCATGGTTTTATTCCCACTTGTTGTTACTATCACGGACTAAAGGTGTTACCAAATACAAATTTCAGTCATCCAATTTTTCAATATGTAAGCAACTAAAATTGTTGTTTGGATATTGCCAAAATGCTGTATTCCCTAACAGTATTTAACTAATTTGGACAAAGATGATAAGATAAGCAGTAAGATGTTATAAATAAGCAGTTTTCAACCATATTAATTCCTAAAAAGTAAACAATATGGTAATACAAGGTCACAGAGATCAAATGCAGTAAGTTATTTAGGTTAACCCTTCCTTGGCATGTATAGGTATGGGCTATTTCTATTGTTTGATTTTTTGCTCTTTAGAAATACTGTTTTGCTAGTTTAGGATATCGGAAATGAAGAATCCATAAACTCGCAATGAATACGTTGTATACGTTACTTGTTCGGCCTTTCTTTTCTTTTTCTTTTTTCTCAATATTATGCTGCAAAGCATAACTACAGTGTATGCAAATACATTCTGAAGGAGAACAACTAAGATTTGCTCATAGATATCTGAACAGCGAGGACTAACATTAATATATTCTGTCATTTTCATTTGCCATTTCATTATATGTGCAGAGCTACTGGAACACTGTCCCTGAAACATTTTTGTCCAACTAAACGCATCCTTATGTTCTTTGGTGAATAGATGCTTTAATAGATGGTTGAATGTAGTTAGATTCATCAAGAGATTATCGAAAGTATTTAGACTTTAAAAAGAAAGAAACAAAAGCATAGAAATATAGATCATCTTAAATTCAGCATTTATAGATTGCTACAGTATGCTAGTAAACTGCCAGTGTCTCTTTTCTGTATTAAATGTTTCTGATACTATCCTCCCAAACTCCTGGTTGACACATTATTGTTAAATACATAAATAAGCTAAATAAAGCAATGTATTGACATTACCATTAATTATTTTCAAACGTTTGTTTCTTAACTGTAACTCAGCAATGTTGTTTCCCTTGGTTACGTAAAATATACGATAGTCTTACACAAGTAAGAATACGCTGCCAGCAAATATCTACATTAGCTTTGATGCAGAACTGTATTTGGCTTAAATTCTTCAAACTTCAGGTTTACTGTTCTGCTTTATAGATTTTTCAGTGTGCACGTAAAAACTATACCAAATCCTGTCAGTAAACAAGGTGGTACTACATGTGCATTGTTAATTGTCAGTAAACAAGGTGGTACTACATTTGCATTGTTAATTACTGATTATTTTATAATTTTATACTAAACACGTCAAAAGCGCTTAGCTTTTAATGTTATCATACTGATTGTATATCATTTCATTCGAGCCCTATATGCAAAATCTATGCTGGCTTAGCTGCGGCTTTATCTTTTTTATCTTCTCTGATGTGGTATTTTGTTTATTTTTTTTAAGTTGTATATAACAAAATTTCACGTATGTTACTGTCTTTAGAACTCAAATGTACAAATTGTAAAAGAAACAAACTGGGCAACGTCATTATGAAATACTTTTATTTTTGATATTATAACAAAGTTGCCAGCAAAAAAAAAACGTTTTACGTGTTCAGAATATGTCAATGCCCTAAATATTACAATTTGTAGTATACTGTGTTTAATCACGTATAAAACACACCTCATGAATCCCTAAGAGTAATAACTGAGAGAAGTGTTGCTAGGTCCAAGTACACAGTATATCATAAGAACACCCAGACTTATATATGGTATTGTTTTTTATGTGACAGTGGGAAAAAACTGATTAAAGGTATTATAATAAAACATTTTAAATGTTAATGTTATTTACGTTACTTCTAGTAATGACTTCTCATAGAAAATAAACCAGAATGCATTTTTTCTGTTATATTTAATGATTCTTTCATGAAGAAACTGCTACCAACGAAAATAAAATGATTCTATCGTCAAATTATGTGAGTTTAACAAAAATAGCCCTCGGTAACGTATATAATCGATCATTATGGCCGACTAAATTGCTTTCAAAATATTGTGGAACTGTTCCTTGCTGTTTAGATAGGCTGGCATATTCAATATTACCATTTCCTGTTGTTTCTTAATTCATACAGTGTAGTTCAAGCACTTGAATCATACAGAAAGTGATAATTGTAATATGGAACATTTATAAGGGGGTACTGTGTTAAACGTTCTATTTCTCCCAAAGTATACAAGATAGGATAATAATTTTTGCAGATCTGAAAAGATCAATAAATTGTCTTTAATACAGTAACAAAGATATGGTCTAATAATAAAGGAGTAACTTACAAAAAGAAAGTATTTTGGACAGAAATAGCAATTTTAATGGAGTGTAAAGACAAATGTCACGTATTTGACACCATGTGGGCTAAAGTGACCTGTCAAACATCTTCACTTTTAGCTACTGGATTGTTCTATTAGACTCCACTATAACTTTAAACATAGGAAAGTGATTTCTATTTTTTTTATAATTTTTGATCATTTTTATTTTATGTTTATATTTTTGATGGGTAACGTTTGTAACAGGCTGTTACAGCTTAACGCCCCACTCGCCAGGGGGCTAACATGCTGCAAAATACGTCTTAGATGCTGGGCTTTAAGAAAAATATGGTCTACAAAATTCCCCCTGGGGGGGAGGTAAACCCTTTCTGGCTCATGGCCTATTATATGCGCTAGTGTTTCAAATGCTGCAGAACTTGATCAATTTTCTCCTATCACAAACATTAATTTTGTAAGTATTATGACTATGTTTTGTTTGTTTGTAGATGAAATTCCATGAAAAAAATCTTGTTTAGCTTGAACCAAATGCACAAGTGTCTCTGATCAGTGTTCATGATTTTTTATGGGAATTTGGTTAGGATTATATCATCAGCTTGATATGACTGACACCGAATAAATCATTTTAAGTTCTGTCTGTCATTATATTGCTTGTTTTGACAAAAATTGGGTTTAAGGATATTGTTACATATCATATCATTTCCATGAACATCAAATTACCATAAAATTTCTGAGTATTGGGACAGATACATGTAGGGCCGAGAAAACAGTGCAGACCCTGATCGTACTGCTGAGTCATTTGCCTTTCTACCTGTATCTTTTTGTTTCATTCTTGCATTGTAAAACTGCATTGTTCCATTGTTAGTATAAACTGCAATACGTATTTTAGATGTCCCAATATTTAGAAATTTTTTGGTATATATCTAAGTGTGTTTTGGCCAGTAGCATCTTTACTATTCGGAGTATCTGAAGGAAAGTTCACAGAAATTATCACATTGAGATCAGCTCTCTGTTACCATCAGCATTTGACTGACAATATTATCTGCCCCTGCCACAAGGGCTACTATACATGTCAGAAAATCAGTTTTTGGCTTGTAGTTCATAGATGTGGAGTATCTTGGTTCTTGAACCACAGCACAATTTCTCAATTAATACCAGTTTTTCTTCAGGAGAAAGCATAAGGATAGAAATCGACTGACACTAAAAAAAAATTCTTATCTTTAATTTGAGTATATATGTATGTATGACA
Source organism: Ctena decussata (assembly GCA_963989385.1). Classification (NCBI taxonomy): domain Eukaryota; kingdom Metazoa; phylum Mollusca; class Bivalvia; order Lucinida; family Lucinidae; genus Ctena; species Ctena decussata. Next base: position 58,572,816 of record OZ022504.1, read on the forward strand.
TTGGTATGGTGGTATAGCATCAAATTACCGTAAAAGTTCTTAGTATTGCGACAGATAGGTCTGTGCTAACTGTGCAGACCATGATCAGATGGATACTTTAGGAACCAGTTGCGTGCCCATTAAATGCGTCTATCGATAATTGCATTGCTGCATTGTAAATTTTTTTGGTATATATCTAAGTGTGTTTTGGCCAGTATCATCTTTACTATTCGGAGTATCTAAAGGAAAGTTCACAGAAATTATCACATTGAGATCAGCTCTCTGTTACCATCAGCATTTGACTGACAATATTATCTGCCCCTGCCACAAGGGCTACTATACATGTCAGAAAATCAGTTTTTGGCTTGTAGTTCATAGATGTGGAGTATCTTGGTTCTTGAACCACAGCACAATTTCTCAATTAATACCAGTTTTTCTTCAGGAGAAAGCATAAGGATAGAAATCGACTGACACTAAAAAAAAATTCTTATCTTTAATTTGAGTATATATGTATGTATGACATTGGTATGGTGGTATAGCATCAAATTACCGTAAAAGTTCTTAGTATTGCGACAGATAGGTCTGTGCTAACTGTGCAGACCATGATCAGATGGATACTTTAGGAACCAGTTGCGTGCCCATTAAATGCGTCTATCGATAATTGCATTGCTGCATTGTAAATTTTTTTGGTATATATCTAAGTGTGTTTTGGCCAGTATCATCTTTACTATTCGGAGTATCTGAAGGAAAGTTCACAGAAATTATCACATTGAGATCAGCTCTCTGTTACCATCAGCATTTGACTGACAATATTATCTGCCCCTGCCACAAGGGCTACTATACATGTCAGAAAATCAGTTTTTGGCTTGTAGTTCATAGATGTGGAGTATCTTGGTTCTTGAACCACAGCACAATTTCTCAATTAATACCAGTTTTTCTTCAGGAGAAAGCATTAGGATAGTAATCGACTGACACTAAAAAAAAATTCTTATCTTTAATTTGAGTATATATGTATGTATGACATTGGTATGGTGGTATAGCATCAAATTACTGTAAAAGTTCTTAGTATTGGGACAGATAGGTCTGTGCTAACTGTGCAGACCATGATCAGATGGATACTTTAGGAACCATTTGCCTGCCCATTAAATGCGTCTATCGATAATTGCATTGCTGCATTGTAAAATCAAACAGTTTCATTTTAGGACAACTGCAGTATTTTATTTAGGTTCCAATTTTTAGAATTGTAATGGTATTTTTTAAGTGGCTTTTGGGTGTAGTTTCTTTACTATTGGGACTTTCTGGTTGAAAAGTTCCAGAAATGATCACATTAAAGTAAGCTCTCTCTTAATATCAGCATTTTGATGACTGGAGTTAACTGCCCTTCCACAGGGGCTACATGTATGTACATGTCCAAAAATTAGTTTTTGGCTTCTGGTTCCTTTATTATGTGGAATATCTTCCTAAAATTTCACACAAATGATAAAATATAAGTAGTCTTTCTGGAACAATCAGAATTTTGTCTGACATGACAGCAGTCCTCTCCCCTTGGTAGGAGCCAGTAGCTCAGTGGGTTAAGAGCTGGTCTTCTGATCTAGGTGTCCCTGGTTCAAATCTGGCTGGAGGTGGAATTCTTTCCAGCCATAAATTGGAGCTCATTGCTCACAGCCTTTCATTGTCATTACCATTTATCCTGATATGACTGAAATACTCTTGAAAAGGATTACTATATCCACATGGTCTTGTTTTCAGCTGCCCTGTTGCTTTGGCAAGTCCATCCCTGTTCATTCTTTAATATTGTATTTCAAGCTTTTATTCTGTGTACCTCTTATTCTTTTTGCCATTTCACTGTGCCCTGTAGAAGCATCTTTGCTGAGCCAGAAGACCTCGGGATGTTGCCAGACTACCTTGTTTTCCTTCTTCTGACCATGGTTGGGTCACTGAGCTCCAGATTAGTGGGGGTATTCAGAGGATAATATTTCTCTTATTGTTCATCAAAAATGTATGTTGTAGAATTAGATCTGTCTCGGCCAGATGGTCCTAATAAAGGGTCACACCATATATTTTTATGGAGAAATACAGATAATTATCCCTAAGTTATCCCCTTCAGCCCTTGTTATGTGGAGCACATGCAGTGTGTCATATTCTCGAATGGCTGCTTGGATCTTTCTGAGAATAAATCCCCATTAGCTATGATAATTATGGTCTTTACAGATCACAGATGTTCATGCAGTAATCTTTGGTAGCATTTTATATGGAAGACCTATGTTGTTTTCTCTAGCTCTGCTGTCAAAGCCCATGATTTACAGGCATACATAAATACAGATACAAAAAAAACAGTGCATCAGATTCACCACTGATCTAAGCCCTGAGAATTGGTTTTAGCTTTGTTAGAGCTGTAGTTACTTGTGCAATCCTTTAGAGAACCTCTGGTTTTGAGCCATCAACTGAAACCTTTGCTGCAAGGGGTTATGTACATGTCTAAAAATTTGATTTTGGCCTGTAATTCCTTAACTTTTTAGAATATCTTGGTGTAACTTGGCAGAAATGAATAAAGAAAGGTTTTTTTTTGTTTCTTTTTTTACAGTCAGACTTTATTGATGGGAGTATCTGCCCTAATGCTATGTAGTGGGCTTCTGAATGCCCATTAATGGATTTTGGCCTTTACTGCATTTACTTTTCAGAACTTTTGGTGAAACGTCACAAAAAGGATTGAAATAAGAAATAGTAAGGCAGGCTTACTGTTACAATCAGAATTTTGTCTGACAGGGTTATCTGTACTTTCTATGGGCTCTCTACATGTCTCAAAAGTAATGTTTGGCCTATACTTTCCATATGTTTGGAATATCTTGGCGAAACGTTTGTAAAATTTGTTTTATGTTCCACAGTTAGCATTTTGTCAGACTAGGTTCTCTCTGTCTGTCATTGGGGATATTTCTGCAATATATTGGTATTTTCTTATTTCTCAGTATACCATATTATTCCTATTAAATGCCCCAGGGGCATTGCATTTTACAAAAGACGGACACTGTTTAGAGACTGAAGAGTGGCAAATAATTCACTCCCTAGAATGGTTTCAGTCAACAGGATTAAGTAAGAATGTTAATTCCCCTGTGAAAAAAGTTTAAAAACTTATAATTTGTTCTTGAACTGTTCAAAAAGTTCAAGTACAAATCTTGAGCTTCAATAACAGTTCTTGAACTTCAAAATTTAAGTTCATGAACCTTTGTAGTTTTAGAACTGATCTTCTTGAACAGATGAAGTTCTAGAACCAGTAATTCTTGAACTTGCAATATTCTTGAACCTCCATTATTGATGTGAAAAAAAGTTCAAGAACAAATTATAAGTTCTTCAAAAATTTCAAAAATCTTTTTTGAACTTCAAGAACAGTTCTAGAACTTCAAGATTTAATTTCATAAATCTTTGTAGTTCTTGAACTGTTGTTCTTGACCATATGAAGTTCTTGAACCAGGGGTTCTTAAATTTGCAATGTCCTTCAGAACATATGAAGTTCTTAAGAACTAGTGGTTATTGACTGAACTTCAATTTTTGATTTGGTATTATGTCATCACATCCTGTTTATACCACAGGGTGATCAAAGTCAACCAATAGAACAGCTTGTTACTCCAGAGCCCACCAACAGAAAATAATGTTACTATTTTTTTCCATTTCCTGTTGAGGAGAGAACAAGGAAGAAACTTGACTGAAAGTTATTTTGGAGCATCAGATTTATCAGTTAAGCAGAGGAGATGCAAAGTAGTATTATTCAAGATTGGAAATAGCAGGCAGAAAAGCATAGGCTCTCCAAAGGCAAGGTAGTTTAAATTTAGCTAGAGAGTGCTGAAAATATCTGAGCATGATATTTGCTTTACATTTTTGTAAAACAGGTTTCTTATGGAAAACAGTTTATGCAAGAAGGTAGTGAAAGGGGTGGATTCCCAATATCAGAGCAGCTGGGATCTGGTTTGGTGTTGTTTGTCTATATGCATTTGGCTTACATGGTTAGTGTGCCAAACAAAATAATTATTGCTTGTCAGAGGCTTTCTTGCAAATATCTGAAAAAAAAGTGGAGCAGTGTGTTAAATCAACTATATCAATATAAAAACATTTGTCTGGAATCTTGGATTTCAGTTGATAGATATTAACCTTTTCTGATGTTAGAGCATGTGCAGGCTCAACTGAGGCTTTGCTGTTTGCGGTTGTGATAAGTACCCTTTCCCCATGAGCTGGTTCATATTTTTGCTCAGACAGACCATGTTAAACTATGTTGCAGTTCTTGAATTCAGTGAGTTCTTATGGTTCAAGAACTTGTTCTGGAGCAGATCTGGGGCTCTAAATGGCCGTTTCTACAGAACTCCACAGCTCTTGAACAATTCAAGATTTTTTGCCTGTCATTTTATAGTTCAAGAACTTGTTCTAGAATAAGTTCTTGAACTCTAAATGGCTGCTAGTTCAAGAACTGTTCCCAAACAAATTCTTGAATAGTTCTTGAACTATAAATGACCACTTTTCTAGAACTCCACAGTTCTCGAACTATCAAGTTCTTGAACTTTGACCAAGAACTGTGGGGTTCTAGAAAAGTGGTCTATAGTTCAAGAACTGTTCAAGAACTTGTTCTATAACAATTCTTGAATTATTCTTGGCAATTTTACAGAAGATCTGACTGTGTCATCACAGACAAATGCTTGCAATGATGGGGTAAACATAAAAGCTATACCAATGCCTACTGGCCATATGGGCTGTGGGGGTTAGAGGCCCACTGTATCTTGGGCACAGCATATGAAAGGTGGAGCCCATTTCTGTCATTTCAGTGTTAACACATGTGTATGTATAAAACTGTGGCAGCAGAGATTCTTATGTATGAAAGTTTGCAATTTTGGCAAATCAGCATTAGACTAGGGAAGAGGCATTTAGTTAGAGCGATACATTTATAAGGATTAACAACGTAAATATGTTTTAGTGTCACACCTCAATGCCTCTTTGCTGATGCAGTTCTAATGAGATGTAGGGAAGACTTCCATAACTCCACTTTATCTCTTGCATTACAGGCATATGAACCTCTTATAGACACTATTTCCAGCATTCTGGGCCTTTTACTATGTGCATTTTTTGCACCTGCTTCATTGTTTGGCTAATATGTATGAAGCATAGAGCTATTTTCTTTTTCTTTTCCATTTTTTGGGGGGAGCGGGGGTGGGGAGGAGGTGCTCACCTATCCCAGTGATATGATTTGATACGTATCCTGCAATCTAGAAGACCTGTGAAGGATAGGGGACAACTTCGGAGTTTCTTTGTATAATTACTTGTGAGCATATACTGTAGTATTGATTGATTATGACGAAGAAATCAGCCGTTGCGTGGGGCTTTCTACAACGATTTTACGGTAGCGAAGAAACTGTTTTACGACAAAAAAAGCAAGGGTGGAATAAAATTTCAGCATAGACAAAACCGGTGCCGTTTGTTCACTTCGCTGGGCGTCCCGGGGAATTCAGCGTTATGTTTTTCATCGTAGAACGAAAATAATTTGTGTTGCTTTCTTTCGCGTCCGATGTATATTTTTTTTTTGTTATGTTTTAAGCGACTGTTTACATTGCTATACGTTTTTTAGATCTCCGTCGATTGAAGAGTAGCTACGAATTCGTAAATATGACGTTCGTAAGTCTCCATAAATACTCTTGCTGATAATATCTAATCAAGTATCCCTCGCGCCAACTGTCAAATCCAGCAACTAAATCCAAACAGCAAAAGAGCGAAAATGAAACACAACCACGTGCACATTGATTTCTTTTTGCACTAGACCCTATTCCTTTGCCCTTCACGAAACTAATGTTAAATTATTGTGAGGTACCTTATATTCACTTTTGACCAGTTTTATATAGCATCTTATTGCCTTACAATCACACGGAAACAATATTCATTCATACTAAAACGCGAAAGTTATATTATTGTAACTCGCAGATATCGTTGTGTAACCATCAGAAGGATAAATGAGCCTCGACACGAGAGAACCAATAAAGTGGTTGTGCGCCCAGCGCAGATTCAGATGAGCCTCTGCATCCGACTAATCCGATCAAACTCTTTGCTAAGCGCTTAAAGCTGATGGTCTAATCTACTTCCATGCGGACAGTGAAGATTCTGATCAGACTGGGCGGATGCCCAGGCTGATCTGAGTCTGCGCTCGGCGCACAACCACTTTGTTGGTTTTATCGTGTCGCTGCTCAAATAACTTTGCGGCATCAAGCATCCAACAAATTCTTAGATCTTGCCTTGTTGAAGACGGTCGATCATATTCAATACAATTCACGCACTCGTACCGAAAGCTATTCTTGCTTTTATAGGTAGTGTACAGGCCAGATTAGATTAAACATATTTTATTGTATAAACATAATGGGATTGGACACAAGTTCTAACTATATTATATAGTCGTGTCCCAGCAGTTACAACGTACAGTATTGTAATACAACAGTGAATATGTAACGTTTGCTTTAAAGAAGAAAACATGTAGTAAGAGAAACAATATACATACATATGACCAAAGGGCCAACCTATCACCAAGGGTAGATCTCGCATAATCATGCCGACAGGGATATTAATGTCCAAGGGCAGAGTGGTAAAAGTATAAATTATGCGGAGATACGAATTGCAGACATTTTCCCCACTGACAAACGACAGAAAATACCCAGTTTAGACATCCAAAGAAGGAACGCACTACTTTCTCAACTGTATTACAAAATCCATGGACTTCGTATAAAGCATCATTTCCGTGCTTTAAATAATAAACTGTGATACGTAATGCGATTTTTAATATAATGTGATTTAGCTATAATATTACTACGCCGAAGGGTCGATTCTGACACCCAAAGGATCTCAAGGTGTTGCAATACGTTGTTTCTGTCGAGTCTTCATCCCTGATTCACCATACGTTTGCTTGTTTCTTGTGATGATTCATCGATTGGTTAGGAAACCTTCATGCGGACCAACTGTTTTGAACCACTGCAGAAGTTTGGATCCAATAAATTAGTTTTTAGCCCCAACCCCCACCCCCTCCAGCACCCATTCCACACAAGATATTAATAGCAATTCTCTGTAACCATTTCACATTTTACAATGGGGGTTCGGCACGCATGGTCTCAGATTTCTCTCAAACTTTCTCAGTTTGTTTGTTGTCACGCAAAAACATTTAAGTGATGGTCGAATCCTTCTGTTCTGTGCCCGTTGCCATGGCAACGGCCTCCAAAGATTTTGCCCAAAAAATAGTAAAAAAAATAGTGAAATTTTCCAATTTTCAAACATTTATATATCATAGAAGACATTATCTTTAGTCTAAAAACATTTTGATAGACAAAATATGAACCAGTATAAGAATACAGAGGAAAAAATAAATCAGATTTGTTAGCTCTTTGGCACTGTTTTTAGCCTTTAATGTGGGGTGGGGTATCGAGGTATCGAAAAACCCAATTTTGGGGCCTTTTCAAGCGCGTACTTCCATTTCGGCCGGCCAATCTGATATATAAGCACATGGCAGAATATAAGAGGAGGATCTCTAGTATCATAAACTGAAGAAACATGTTTGGGAAGTTACCTCCTTATTACCGTAACCATGGAGACGAACAATATCCTATTCAAAAAACAAGAAAACACATTAGGGCATAAAATCACTTATTTGTTAGCCCAAACAATTAAAATACAGCATTTATTGTATTCACAATAGTTGTAAAAATATCGGTTTTAGTTTAAAAAATATAAATATCACAAGGGGCAGTAACGGGGTCCTCATAAAAATCATTCATGGGGCTCCGAAAGGGGTTTTAATGGCTAATTTTCTCCAAAATAACAAATTTTCATCATAAAACTGCAAAACAAATTATTGATTTCTCTTTAATATGTTGTGAAAATATATGTGTGAAGTTAACAGATATAAACTATGGCACTGGAATATTCTGGGGTCATTTAGGGGTCCAAACTAAGGGGTAAAAATGGGAAACTCGACCAAAAAAACATGAATTCCTTCATAAAACAAAACTTACAACAGTGCATACAATGACAATAGTTTAGAAACCATTAGTCAAATACTAAGTGGTTTAAACATGGCACTGGAGTGTTCTTTTAATTTAGTTATATTCTCTTAAGGGGCCATAAAAGGGGTAAAATCAGCAAAATTACCCGGTAATTACATACACTCTTCAAATAGCATCTGAACCATTTTCCGTTACGTATAAAGGCAAACATCAGTCTAAGGTAAGGCACGTGAAATATGTTATGGGGATCAATGTAATTGCTTTTTTGTATCCAGGAGGGGCCAAAAAGGGGTCAAAAAACGCAGAAAATTGCACAAAAATTTTAAGTTTCCCAGAAAACAGCATACTTTATTTGTTACAAGTACACTGGTTCAAAAGCTGTTGATCAAATGAAAATGAATGAATTAAAGCCATATCCATGGCTGCCCTGTGGTTCTTTCAATATGGATTTTAAGGGGTCAAAAATGGGTTAAATATGTAATTACCATATTATTCCTAATAAACGCCCCTGCCCCTATTCCTCCCCAAAAATGTAAGATTGACTTGCCATAAACTTACAAAGGGGAACAACATGAACTCCTGCTTGCTTCTCTGGTGGACTTAGCTGGCTCTTAAAAATGGGGTCTACTCTTCAAGTAAAGAATTCGTTCCTACAGGAGCTCTTTTATGAGGGTGACCCTTTAAAACACGTTTGAATGAATAACAGTTCTGAAATGTCTCTTATTTGTTGACCAATATGAAACATGGTGTTTCACCTTATACGTTCAGATGTAAGCAGATCCTATCAGCATGCATCATAAAACCATCTACTTAAAGTGCAGTCCTTTATCTGAAGAACTCTATTCCACTCCAACGATAGGACTGAAACTCAAATAATATTCTTAATGTTAGAATGAGCCCCTTAAGAGGTAACAATAAAAATGCAGCATTCGCGACAATATAACCTGATACTGTACCATATACATTGAAATGTTATCAGATCCTGTCAACAGCAGTCACGATATGATCGAGTTGTCTTTGGGTGAGTTGTCTTTGGGGTGAGTTGTCCTGATTCCTTGAAAGAATTGTGGCCTTTTGCATATATCTAAAAGCAATTCTGCCTATGAACTTTAAAACTATTGAGATTTCCAGTTAATAAGAAGCATGCATAATCAGACAATGTGCAGAGAAAGTAACTGAATCCTACATCTGATCTGACACTTATAGCCTCTTGTTTATTTCTTATAAAGAATTTCATGTCCGTCTCATAGCATTGTTTAAAACGCTTGAAGGTTTCTTTCTGAATTTACCGAAAAACTTAAAGCATCATCAGACGAATAGGCCTGATTCTTTTTATGCCTCCGCCATTGAAATTGGGGGGCATATACATGTAGTATCATCGCTGTCCGAACGTACGTACGTTGCGTACGTACGTACGAAATGGTTTCCGTTCAATATCTTCTGAAAACATTGGTGTATTGAATTCATATTTTATACACAGGTATATTATCATAAAATACAGGTCAAATTTGATGTTGGGCAAAATCCGTCGATTATTGTGGGAAATATGGCCCTTTTTCGACTTCATTTTGTATGAAAAAAAAAAGGTTTCCGTTCGATATCTTTTGAAAGCATGGTTGTATTGAATTCATATTTTATACACAGGTATATAATTATAAAATACAGGTCAAGTTTGATGTTGGGCAAAATCCGTAGATTATTGTTGGAGTTATGGCCCTTGTTCAACTTCATTTTGTATGAAAACAAACTGGTTTCCGTTCATTATCTTTTGAAAGCATTTGTGTATTTATTTCATATTAAATACATAGTTATATAATTATAAAATACAGGTCAAGTTCGATGTTGGGCAAAATCTGTCGATTATTGTGGGAGTTATGGCCCTTTTTCGACTTCATTTTTTATGAAAAACTGGTTTCCGTTCATTATCTTTTGAAAACATTGTAGTATTCAATTCATATTTTATACACAGGTATATAATCATAAAACACAGGTCAAGTTCGATGTTGGACAAAATCCGTCGATTATTGTGGGAGTTATGGCCCTTTTTCGACTTCATTTTGTATGAAAAACTGGTTTCCGTTCATTATCTTTTAAAAACATCGGTGTTTTGAATTCATATCTTATACACAGGTATATAATCATAAAAAACAGGTCAAGTTCGATTGTTTCCGGGCTATTTCTTGTGGAAAGTTGCATGGCATCCATTTTTGTGATAAAATATAGAATGTTATCACACATCACAGTCATATGCCCCCTCCAAGCCCTTCACACTCCCCCCCCCCCCCCCCCCCCCACACACACACACTTCTGTTGATCCTTGAAGCACAATACATCTGCCCAAGGAAAACAATATAACATGTTCCACTGTGTGTGACAGAAGTCTGCCTTTGTGAACCTTGTTATGCTACAAGTACCAGTACCTTAAACAAGGCGCCATCTTACTTAGGGCATTAGGCAGGGGCATCCGTGTCCCATGGACACATTTCTAGCTTTTTTTTTTTTTTTTTTTTTTGACTGGATTACATCATTTGTGCATTACCATTAGTTAGTGTATAAACCATTATGAATTTGGACAATAACATTTCTGTTAACCCTTTGTTGACTAGTGGACTTGTTCATCCTTATAATTTGAATGAGTCCATTTCAAGCTTTAGAGTTTCTGATTAATGCTTTCATTGTAATTTGAATAGAAATTCCTGTAAGAAAACACTGTAGACCCCAACCAGGTGCTGCGTTCTGCGGCGGCTGAACTGAAACTGCACTGGTAGCATATTACCCCAAACGGGTTTCCAGTCTAAAAGGGGTTAAAGGCCAGTCTGTTGTAAGACCTACATTAATAGCTGAGGGCGTGGTTATGAAACTGTGAATGTATTCCGCTCAGCTAACAGTCAGATCATCTCAGCATGTATTTACAAAGATGGTACGCATATGTTGAAATCAGCTGACCAGGCATGCCATTCAAATTACCCCTATGTGCTTTTCCATCTAGTGTTTGTTGTGGTTCTTTGATTGGAATCAATTTTAGGTGACATTTTAAACTAATGTCATCTTTTATCGAAGCTTTGAACATTCCAAAGATAAAATTATTTAATAACAGCACTTTGGTGGCAGTTTTTATACGCCCGTTTTGAAAAAACGGACATATTATGGCATAATGCTGTCCGTCCCTCCGTCAGTTCGTCAACATTCTTGTGCACACCATATCTCAGTAACGGTTTGAGACATCTTCATGAAATTTTGAAGGCATATATATTAGGATAGGGCAAAGTGTTGCATACAGTAATGGTTGCTCTCCCTTTCTTAGTTTCCAAGTTATGTCCCTTCGATTATTTTTTTTGGGGAGTTGGGGGGGGGGGCAAATTAGGAGATTTTACCCTTTTTGGCCCCTTAAGGAACTATAAATACTGTAACAGAACACCCTATTGTCATTATTTATACCTGTTTGACATTTGACTGACAGTTTCTTAGCCATTGTATTTGGATGCAGTGCTGTTTATGGTTGTTTTGTGAAGCAATTCAGGCATTTTCGTCAAATTTCTTCCCTTTCAACCCCTTTTGGGGGCCCCTAAATGCCCTGCACATATTACTCAGGAGTAACCCATTACTATATTTTGTATCTGTTAACTTTACGCTTACATTTTCACAACATTGTTAAAGTAAAACAGTTATGACTTTGTAACTGCATTGAGAAAATTAATCATTTGGGGGGCAAATTTGCCTGTTAAAACCCCTTTTGGAGCCCCTTAAATAAATATTAAAATAGTCTCAGTGCTAGTCCTTGTAATGTGGATATTACTTAATGTAAGTCTGATATTTTCACAACAACTATACATGTAATTGATACTGCATGTCATTGTTTATGGAAAAAATGTTTGATATTTTACGGGGTTTTGTTTTTTCATTCTTTTATATAGAGTACTGATTGTTTCCATGGTTACGGTCAGAAGGAAGTAACTTCCCAGACATGTTTCTTCAGTTCATAATAGGCGAGGCCCTCCTTTAGTATGTAGTGATGTGTAGATATGTCAGACTGGCCGGACGAAATGACAGTATATGCTTAAAAATGCCTTAAAATGGGGGTTTCGGAAACCTTGATACCCCACCCACCATTGGCAGCCAATAGCAGTACTAAAAACATTATAAAACTAATATATTTGTTTTTCCTTACACTGATACTGACCTATACTTCTTCAACAAATTAATGTTTAGATGAAATATAGGTTCATTTAGCCTATATAAAAGTGCAAAAAGTGCAATTTTTCATTTATTTTTTGACAATTTTTGAGCCAAAAACTTTGGAGGCCGTTACCATGGCAACGGGCATGCAGCAGACGGAACTAAGTATGAATCATATGGTTTTGAGTGACAACACACAAACTGAGAAAGTTTCATCAAGATCCATGACTATGCGTGCCGAACTTTGGTTGGTGGTTACAGAGAATTGCTATTAATTACTGTCCGTTTCAAGTCGGTACTTCTGTTGTGATTCCTCACTGTTGTTCTTGCTATTGTGGCTTTTTGACTGTCGTCTGCTAGGACAGTGGCCTACTGTAAAGCTGCTCACTTTGCTTCCTGTTATGTTCCGGTTGGGAGGAGCGGGTTAAGGGGAGGGTGTAGCTTACGCATTTTTGTCGTCCATTACATAACAAAGGTGATCTGGCAAACAGTGTAGAGCCATATCTGACGCCACAGAGCTCAGGACATACAGTGTTTGCGTAAATGGGCCGCGACACAAGAATTCCAACATTTTGGCTTTGCGCCCAGTGCAGACTCAGATTAGCCTTGGAATCCTCCCAGTCTGATCAGACTCTTCGCTAAGCGCTTAAAGGGTAGCCAAGGGTCTTAGTTACCTCCATGCAGACAGCGAAGTCTCTGATTAGACTGGGCGGATACCCAGGCTGATCTGAGTCTTCGCTGGGCGGACATATACCACTTTGTTGGTTTTGTCGTGTCAGTCTCAAAATTTTAATGAATGATGCACAAATTATGCAATCCTTCCATTGAAAATAGGGCTGTTGAAATGTGATGCGGGCAAGTCGGATTAAAATGTGTTTTCATTACAAACCTGGATCATCTTTACTGCAATACGTTGTATTACGGTCTGTAGTCTCTTTCAAACATGTCACAGATTCCCCAGTCACGCAACAACCATTGCCAGCCTAATTAAAACAATTTATAAGTAAATGAACTACTAATCCGCTTTATTTGTATCTATTCTGGCAATTTGTTATTGCAACATCATAAGATTTCTATAGCAATATATTTTCAACAAATTCGTTATATTGCATGAGTTTCTCACAAAATCTAGTCACAGAACCAAATTTCATAAAATTTCAGCAAAACAAGTTCTCAAATGAATGGCTATTTCCGTAATTTAGTTTAAACACCAAGCATGGCATATTTAAGTTAATCATGCAATGGTTAGTTGTCGATGTATTCGTCGAAAATTCGTTTTTCTCTTCCTAGATGAATAAGCTTAAAGAGTGCTAGATTCGTTCGAGTTCAAAGATTACGTATAAAATTATATATGAGAAAAGAAAAGATTCTGATAAGACTGCGTTGATGTGAGCGCAGGTAGATCTGTGTCTGAGACTTCCCTGTTCGCAGGTAATTTACGATACCTTTTCAACCGACGCCGATCAACTATTTCACGCATGTAGTGCGACTTGAAATTTGGTCTCAATATACGCATTAGAACTCTTCAGTGGGACGAGTAAACAAAATGAAAACACCTTAAATTATTTATTTTTCACATACCCGCACCAAAAGCTTTTTATCCCCCGCCAAAGACGGAGGGATATAGTTTTGTCCATGTACGTCCGTCCTTCCGTCCGTCTTTCCGTCCATCCTTCCGTCTGTCTGTCCGTCCGGAGCCATTACTAAGTAACCACTGGATGGAATTTCATGAAACTTTGAATAAATGTATATCACTGTAAGGCGCTGATGCACGTGAAGTTTCGTCAGACTGGCTTTAGTAGTGCATAAGTTATCGCCCTTGAATTGATTCAAAACAATAAAATGAGCCATAACTAAGTAAACAATCATCAGAATTTCATGAAACTTAAAATAAATTTGCATCACCATAAAACAGTTGTTCACATAAAGTTCTGTCAGAATGACATCAGTAGTGCATGAGTTATTGCACTTGAATCAATTTAAAATTAACAAATTTAGCCATAACTAAGTAATGAATGAATGGACTGCTATGACAATACTACATATGTATTATTATAACAGGATGGTGCATTTTAAGTTTTATTGGGATTGCTTCAGTATTGCATGAGTTAATTGCCTCCTTGAATTTCTATAAATAGACAAATTGAGTGATAACTTAATAAACAATGTACGGAATTTCATGAAAATAAAACAATTTGTATCATCATAACATGGCAGTGCACGTTAAGTTTTGTCATGATTGCATCTGTAATGCATGAGTAATTGCCCTTGATTTGATTTAAAATACACAAATTAGCCATGACTAAGTTACCAATGAATAAAATTCCTTGAAACTTGACAGAAATATATATTATCACAGCACGGTGATGCCGAGGCAAGTTGTTTAGAATGGTCTCACTTATACATGGGTTATTGCCCCCTTGATTTAAAGCCCACAGCCTCAGTCGTAACTAAATAACCAGTGAACAAAATCTTATCAAACTTAAAATGAGCCATAAGCAAATCAGCGATTTCGGCGGGGGGATATAAATTCAATGAATTTACTTGTTATATTTATACATGTAAGTATTTACCACTCCGTTAGAATCGAAAGTCTAATTGCTCATTAAGCATAAGTTAATTTCCTCAATTTGGCATTGCCTTAAGTTATATAGCGGACATAAAAAGCGATTCTTTCCCCTGTCCTGAGATTACAGTGGCACGTATGACAAGATGGCACATAAAATTATTCGAGATTTCCAACATAAGCTACGGTAAGATAACGAATGAATGCTAGCTACGATAGCATATGTTAGGAGCCGATTTCCAGAGAGCGATCAGTATTTGTTCAGTATATTTGTAAAAGAACATTAGAAATAAATGAGAAAACTTGTCTAAAGACAGACACACACTATTTATGTCCATATCAACCAGCACATGTGCGCTGGTAAAGACATATACTTCAAGACTGAATTAATGTCAAGCCGAACTGAGCATGCTCTGATGAGACTGTCCATATGCGCAGGCCGGTATTGTGGAGAGTGGCGGGGGTAAGGAGATGCTAGCAAATACACATGAAAATGCAGTTTAATCGAAGAATTTCGACGAGGCGTTATTTGCTGTATAACTTTTTGTTTAGAGAGTGAAAGTACATGTATGATACATATCGCGTCGCCTTAAAATAAGGCTGTGCATGTCTTGAGACCGATTTTGTTCTGTATTGGGCCATCTTTCATAGGGAGGTAGACGGTTTGGCTGATTGTATTTGGGGTCAACGTTTCTTTGAGACAGTATATCGGCATATACGGTCACTAAAGGTGATGAATGCCCCCGCCATATGCCTCACTAGATGAGTAATGTATTTAGACATATTTGTGCGAAGTTATATCAAAATAGGTCTATAAATAAAGGTGAACGAGGGATTCCTTTTTTTTTTTTTTTTTTTTTAAAATAGCAATTGTGACATTGACTTGCCTGTTGAATGTTTGATCGCAAATTTGTCCCCAAGATATTGTAACAATTAACATTTGTTGGAAGTTACATCAAAATCTGTCAACAACAATGGTGCCAGGGGAGATGACAATTTATTTTCTTCTAAAAATACTAACTGTGACATTGACCTTGGATCTATAACACTGAAACGCATACTCTTCTAAGATATTTGTCATAACATTTGTGTGAAGTTCAATCAAATTCAGTTTACAAAAAAAGTCGCCAGTCTGTGACCTTCACCTTGGACCTACAATGCTGAAACGCGAACTTATCGCAGATATTGTCATGCTTAATATTAACATAATAACATAACATATCCTTTATTTTAACTCTGGTCAAATGACATAAGAGGTAAATACACATACATATTAAGCATGACAGCTGTATATAAATTTCAAATGTGGTTATACAAATATCCTACAAAATACTACGGAATATGCAATTTATACTTATTACCGATTAGTGGAACAACGTGTTGTTATATAAAAAGATATTATTCATGAATTTGAGGGAATAGGGGAGGATTACTGTCTCTATTGCTTGGTCGTTGCATCCCGGCCAATTCCAGGATACCTCGACAAAGCCATAGTCTCAGTAACAATTCAGCTTTCGGTGATCAATATATCATTGCCATAAACCAGCATACTTATTTTTAATGTGCAGTAATATAGACTATAAGTAAGAAATAATAACATCCATAATCTACCATACATTCAACTATCTTAGCCCTTGCACGTCACATTTGTGTAAAGTTATATAAAAAAATCTATAAAAAAAGCCCTAGAGGGATGACAATAATTTATATTAAAAACAACTGTGACCTTGACCTTGACACTAAAATTCTATATAACAAACTTGTCCAAGATACACTATACATTTGGACGTAATGGGGCTAGAACGATGACCAAGTTATTTTTCTAAAAACAGCAACTGTGACATTGACCTTACACCTACAGGGCTGAACCGCAAACTTATTTCAGATATTGTTATACTTAACATTTGTTGGAAGTTATATTTTTAAATCGGTTTATAAATAAAAACGCTAGAGCGATGGCAAAGAATATTTTATTCATTTCTAATTTTTTTATAACATACATACAGAAATAAAGTATACCTGTGAACTTGACCTTGGCCTTACCGACTATTTCCAGGTATTGTCATTCCCAATATAGCAGTGATGTTATATTAAAATCGGTTAATAAATGAGGTCGCTTGAGCGATGACGAAAGGTGAGCTTGTACACTCGTAAGACATGGAAATATAGTGAAAATATGTATGTCCTTTAAGTGGACATAATTCTGTAATAATAAAATGTATCAAAGTTTCTTTTTCTTTATGCACATGTTCAGTGCATAACTGAATTGTGTTGCAAGTTTCAAATCCCTGCATCAAATACTGTAGGAGGAGTTGCGGCGATACCAACAGTACTACAAAGTGTGAAATATGGTAAAATATGTGTCATTTAAGGGTATACCTTGATTCAAACGAAATGTCAGGGCGGTAACAAATATGCGCTGGCAATCACTGTCAAATTCGATCAGTCCACTAGAAGATTCGGTAGAATAAATTTTGCACGCTTGTTCAAGTTCACTAAGCACAGCGCATTGTTATATTGTACCTCTTGTTACCACATTTACTGTCGTGTATGAAATATGTATGTATGTTGATACGAAAAAGTAAGAAGGAAGGTGCATTTTATTAAGATGATAATGATATTCTGCGCGCAAGGAAGAGCCGTTTACGGTGTGACAAATTCCACTGCCGCGGGATTCGAACTAGGTAAGCCAGGTCTTAGCAGACTGCTCTTCCGACGTTTATATACTTGTAACATCATCCCTGTATGCAAAACCTTAAGATAAGAGTCAGCGTTGTGCCTAATTCGAGCCACACCCTACATATAAATACTCGCGACAATTTATTTACGCTCATATTCGCGAATATCTCTTGGCTCGCAAAATGAAGCATTTCACGAATATTAGAACGCATAAATTTTAGGTTGTAAACTGTCAAGTGCAATGTTAAAAAACGTCGTATCAACGGTGATGCACTCTAAATCTAAAAACAACATCGTGACAACATTGACATTAATACATACATGTACGTTCTTTCAGCGGGGTTACGCCCATTGGATGTTATGCCGCAACTGCATTACTTGAGACAAGCCAAAATAATGCTATTTACACACTGTGCAGATTATCGGTGAAAGCAAAGAATAAGATCAGCCTGTGCATCCTCCCTGTATAATAATCAGCTTCTTTCCTATTTTGTACGTGATGGATTCAGACATAACACATTGTTACTTGAAATGGGAAGAAACATTCTGTACGTTCGAAAAGAAAATATTTGGATCATGAGGACATGCTGTCGTCCCCGTTCACATAGACGATATTTGGATCATAAGGAATATACAAAGTGAATTTGGTCACACAGGCTGTAAACCTCACAAACAAAGGCTGCTAAGTCCATTTTCTTCTTATTTTGTTCATTACGTAAGGAACGAAGTGGACTTAGTACACTCGGCTTGCGAAGATGACAGGCCGTATGATCATACATGAAGATCAGGAGTTGGGCCGTTGATGTACTAAGATGGCATGTGCGAATAGCGAAGACTCAGATAAGCCTGTGCATTCATTTCATGCCTGTCTATGTTTATGGCAAACCACAACGCTATGTTCTTTATTTCGTTACTGAAAAAGCAAAACTTATTAAAAGTAAGATCGAACATGACTCAGGTCAGTGTGTGCATCCTCGCAGTTGCTCTGGTAAATTTAAATAGTAAATGATTGGCGTTGCCTGAAAAGATATCTGATCATCGATCAGTCGTGGGTGAAGCGCCGGCTGGCTGATCTAGCGGCCCCGAGCTCGATTCTCGGAGGCGTTCTCAATCGTAAACCGGGTTCCATTGCAAAGAGCCTTTCATTATTACCCGCCCATCGTCCTGATATGATTAAAAAAAACTGCTGAAACGGACGTAAAATCGCAAGTCTTTTTGATCGACATTGTACAAGGACAGGTAAGGGACGAGTCATTTATTGTCAAATTAAAACTTTTGTTTTATTCTCAAAACGCATTTTTGTGAAATACTTCAATTTACCAGCCAATGGAACACTAAAAAGTAATACACCAAAATATATGCATACCCTACCTCTTTTCCCCCATTTTCTTTAGATCTCTACACTTTCACTTTATTTGCTTGGCCGGCCATTACTTGTTTGTTTGCTTAGTGATGTCAATTTCACGCATAATGTCGTGAAGATTGGTGCAAAACATAACTGTGCGCGAAAATTTACACGATTTCCTACATTATTAGTTGTAATTTTTATACTTTGAAGCACCCCACTAAACGATTTCTGTTACGTTTCTACAGGCAAAATTCGACGTTTTTTACTTAATATTAGGAAAATAACTTTTACTATATGCCGAAATTGGTCACTTTTTTCTCTCCAATGTAAAATGTAATTATTTACCTTTTGAATGATGTTTAGTTTGTAGAAATGTGTCGAGGAATAAGTGAAGGAGCGAACATTCAATGTAAAGACACCCCAACTTTTTGGAATTATCACCAACATCTGACGCAACGTCAATACGCTTCTGCAGAGAATATGCGTCTCTGGTCAGGCTGCACTGAAGCCCAGGCTGATCTGTATATTCCATTAAGAGATTGTTTTGTTATTTGGTAATAACGAAATTACCACATAAGCAGACTGGCGCTTATCTGGCTTCTGCATGCTCAACACAAAATGCTGATGAGACTCTGATCGTGCTGCGCCGAAGCACAGGCTGATCTGTATCTTGCAAACGAAGTTGCTTTGATATTGTTTCTCTTTTTTTTGTAAACAGCAAAATGACTAAGTGCTTAACAGACTGGATGCTCATCCTTTTTTAGGCACTGATGACCATATTCAGTTGTGAATTGAATAGAAAAAAACGACAAAAATATTGGCTCTTCCAAGCATAATATTTGTGAGCAAACTAAATTTACAATTAAAAGTGGTGTCTACTCATTGTGTTTAAGGTCCTGATCGAAAAGGGATTAGCAGTCCCCTATGAGTACTAAAGAGGTCTCCATGTTAGATGGCCTATCGATTTTCTGTTGCGTACGCGTTATTTACCTATATTGTCAGTTGAGTTTAAGTTGGTTGGTTGGTTGTCTTGGGTTTAACGGCCCTTTCAGACAGTACTTCAATCTATATTGAACCGTCTCCCAGAGAGAGGGAGAAGGAAGAGAGAAATGATAGACGAGAGAAAAAATATCCAAACAACCCCCACCCGCGCCTGCTGCAAGCACAGAAGGCCCTTGCCCTACTATTATCCAAATCAGTAGGACGCCCCGGTACTGGAAGTTACACGCAGCACCATCGCACCACCAGACCACACCCCTGAGCTTAAGTATTCACCTACAGAATAACAGTGTTTTTACTTTGCTGAAACAAAAGAGAGTTGTTGTTCATGGTGAAATCGATCAATTGAGGAGTATATACTCACATTACGAATGTCTACCGTAAAGATCCTAAGTTTTCGGGCAGATAGGTCTGTACAAACAGCGGAAACCTAGATCAGACTGTTCTTTAGGAACCAGAATGATCAAGGTCTTCACAGTTTCCATTCCATATGCGCATTTTTGTAGGCATTATTCTATAGTAGAACCGGAATAACAGGAAAATAAATAATAGAACAAGGGCCGGCCGTGTTTGCAGCAGGTGCAAAATTTGGGCAGTCTGTTTGGGGCATATTTTTTAACTTAAGGTGGACGATCCCGCAAGAACTCTGTTTTGCTTGTTTAAAAAACAAACAGAGTTATTGTTCATCATCAAATCAACTGACTGTGAAGTATATACAGTTATAATATACACTTACAATATCTACCGTAAAGATCCTAGGTTTTCGGGCACATAGGTCTGTACAAACAGTGAAAACTGAGATCAGACTGTTCCTTAGGAACCAGAATGATCAAGATCTTCACAGTTTCCATTCCATCTGCGCATTTTTGTCGACATTACTCTGTGGTAGAACCGAATAACAGGAAAATAAATAATAGGGCAAGGACCGGCTGTGCTTGCAGCAGGTGCAGAATTTGGGCAGTCTGTTTTGGGGATATTTTGAACTTAAACATTGTTTTTCTAGGAAACGAAACGGTGAAATGTTTGTTTTTTTGTTTTATTCTTTAACATACAATGTAAGTTTTACTAAAATAATATGCATAAGCATGCCCCATCGATTGATGATATTTTTCATGACGTTTTTCATGAAATTCAGTTTTCTTGCATTTTTTCAAAGAATGTAAAAATATACTTATTAACAAGAAAACTGCAATTTTTTGTTATCAGTTTGTTTCAAATATCCTATATTACAGATTATATGATTTGCTGAAATGAAAGTGCATTCATGTGCTAGAGATATGAATTTTAATGGAAAATGTGTAAAAAAAAGTATGTAGAAATACAAAATATTGTTTTTTAGGAAAACAAAACGGTGAAAATTGTTTTTTTCTTACCCAAATGTTTTATAGCTCTTTGGGTTATTTAGACGGTATAATGGTTTGAATGCCCCGCCAATATTTCTATTCAGTATTCGTCTACCTTAAACATTGTTTTTCTAGGAAACAAAACGGTGGAATGTTTGATTTTTTTCTTTCAATGTAAGCTTTACTAAAATAATATGCATAAGCATGCCCAATAGATTGAATATATTTTTCATGACGTTTCTAATAAAATTCAATTTTATTGCATTTTTTAAAAAAAGTAAAAATATACTTAATATCAAGAAAGTTGCCATTTTTTACCAGTTTATTTCAAATATCCTATATTATAGATTATATGATTTGCCGGAATGAAAATGCATTCATGTGCTAGAGACATGCATTTAAATGGAAAATGTGTAAAAGCGAATGTAAAAATATAAAAGTTTGTTTTTTAGGAAAACAAAACGGTGAAAGTTTGTTTTTTCTTATCCAAATGTTTTATAGCCCCTTGGGTTATTCAGCTAGTATAATGAAATGAATGCCTCACCAATATTTTTATTCAGTATATATCTACCTTAAGACAGATAGATAGATGTCCGTATAAGTCCGACATGACTGTCCAAATATATGGGATAGTAGGATGCTCCGGCACTACAATTTATCTCGTACCATCCCCGACTCAACCAACCAAGAGGGTGATAGGACAACCAGAAATAGTTTGAATCCGCACCTACTGCAAACATAACTTGCCTTATCTGAAGCACCATGAAGTACTAGCTTTTGTATACAATTTGTTTACTCTTGACAGTGATATGCTCAAAAAAATAATCGCCTGGAAACCTTTCACACTTTCAGTTAATCTCGTACTTCCACGTGCATCGCAATTTACACATCTTGGGTACCTCGTCAGTCACACTGAGTCAGCGGGATACTTGTAGTACAGAACACAGGGTGGATGATCACGTGGTTTTCACGTCACAGGAAATACTGGAAATTCCAGTAAAACGATTGCTTCATGGTTAGTTTTTTATCCCTCCGCCTTCATAGGTTTCTCCATGTCCGTCCGTCCGTCCATCCTTCCGTCCGTCTGTCCGTCCGGATGTCCGTCCGGAGCCATAACTAAGTAACCACTGGACGGAATTTCATGAAACTTGAAATAAGTATATATCTCGATAACCCGCTGATGCACGTCAAGTTTCATTGGACTGGCTTCAGTAATTCATGAGTTATTGCCCTTGAATTGTTTCCGTCAGTCCGTCCGGATATCCGTCCGGAGCCATAACTAAGTAATCACTAGACGGAATTTCATGAAACTTAAAATAAGTATATATCTCGATAACCCGCTGATGCACGTCAAGTTTCATTGGACTGGCTTTAGTAATGCATGAGTTATTGCCCTTGAATTGTTTTAAAATCAATAAAATGGACCATAACTAAGTAACCACTGGACAGAATTTCATACAACTTAAAATAAATATATAACACTATAATCCGCTGATGCATGTCACGTTTCATCAGACTGGCTTCAGGAGTGCATGAGTTATCGCCCTTGAATTGACTTAAAATCAGTAAAATAAGCCGTAACTAAGTAATCAATTACCAAAATTTCATGAAACTTAAACTTAATATGTATTGCCATAAGATGGTTATGCACATAAAGTTTCATCAGAATGGCATCAGAATTTCAGAATTACTGCCCTTGAATCAATTTGAAATTGACACCTTTAGCCATAACTAAGTAATCAGTGAAAAAAAATATATGAAACTTTTACCAAATACCCATCACCATAACACATTAATGCAGCTTACGTTTTGTCGAAATAGCTTCAGTTAGCAAGGAGTTATTGCCCTTGACTCGGTTTAAAATCAACAAATTGTGTCATAACTAAGTAACCAATGAATGGAATTTCTTCAAACGTCAAATAATTTTGTATTGTCTTGACAGAGCAGTGCACATTAACTTTGATCATAATTACATCAGTAGTGCATGATTTAATGCCCTTAAATTGATTTAAAATCTACAAATTAGCCATAACCTAGATACTGGACTGAACAAAATTTCTTGAAACTGAATTAAAAATGTATCATTATAGTGAAGTGATATTGAGGCAAGTGTTTAAGAACAACTTTAGCTTATGCCTCACTTATGCTAGAGTAATAGTCCTTGATTTGATTTACGTTCCACAAGTTCAGTCCAGTGAACAAAATTATATGAAACTTTTAAGTAAACCATAATAAACGAGTCAGGGCCACTTCGGCGGGGGATATAAATTCACCGAATTTGCTTGTTTCAAGATTACTTCTTTGTTGCCAAATGCAGTCTTATAGAGTAAAGCGTAGTGAATGCATGCTCGTAAGTACTTTAAACTGGTGTTCTTGTTTTTACTGAGAGTGTACTTGTTTTCACGTTTAAACCGCCCCCAGTTTTTTAGCAACCACATCATTCACGTGCAACAGCCTACTTTCGGTTTCGAATGTTGGGGGACGATTAAATATAAAAACTGTAAACCTCACGATAAAATCACGAATACTCAAGACTACACATTCACTGCGCTGCTGGTTTAAAGAATGCATACTGAAACAATGAAATTATTAACTAAAACGTGAAGAAATCCCGGGGGTTTCTTGTTCAGAATGACGTAAGAAAACGACGCAAGAAAACATGTGATCATCCACCCTGGGGCAGTCATTGCTTATCTTCTAACAAAAATCTTTGGGATACTTTGGCTTCAGTCTCAAGAACATGGTTTGCCTAGCAAGAAACTGATTGTCAAAATGACTTTCCGGGTTCCATGGGCTTCCTATAAGACCATAGAATGAATGACTGATATATCGGCATTGCTATGTGAGGGATATTTCTAATAACACGCTTATGAGAGCCCTTAATTTTTTGCTTTGTTACTTTTACAATGCATTATTCAGAAGAGTTTTATTCGTGCTCGAGATTTTCTCTAAAGAATTCTGTAATTGTCCTATAGACCCTAAATGTACAGGTAATATCTGTGATTTTTTTCTGTTGAATGTTAGACTAACTCTCGATTAAACAAATTAAGGCGGTAATAATCTATAGTTTGTGGTGAGTATAAAAATCTGCATAAAATGCTAACAATACAACAGTTCTTCTCAAAACATAGCGGAAGCCTTTTTTAATGTCGTTTTTTACAATTAGAATTCAAATAATGCCTCACTCGTTAATATGATAAGGGTTTATATCTAAAAGGCGAAAGAGTAATTTGCCACACAAAATTAAATAAATAGATAAGCATCATTATTGTGAAATGCATTTAGGTCTCAAAGTACTTTGGTGCATTGCTAGTAATGTCATATCCATCATCAAAGCCATTCACATATTATCAGGTTAAACAGATAAAAAAGAAGTACACCGTGTCCAAAGTTAAGACTAAATTATGGTAGAAACACAGGGCAGTCTATTTTTCAAGCACCTGTCAGGCCACTGTTTTATATTGTGTGACTGCATCAGTTGTTTCTGTCGAGGGGTTAGAGCGACTTGGTTTTGGCGCAAAAGGTTGCAGAATCGAATCAAGGTTAGGCCAACCGGCCTTACTCCTTCTGTCAAACCAGCTGCTGATGGCTACTTTTGCGAATAAGGGAAGGACAAGGCAGTGAAAGGAGATGGATGGGCTCCGCATTGTTTTGCTGTGCCAAGAAACAATGAGCCTCTAATCCCCACTGCCCTAAGCCACAGGGCTACGAGAAACTTTACCCCTTATAGCCGATTATTAATGACATGCATGCACCGTATACAATATACATGGTCGAACATGTAGGAATACGCTGTGTTTTTCATCTGATCAACCTGATAATTTGAGATAGATTTAGACAGCATTATTTTCAGTGCATTGACCTTCCACCAGATCAAGGTGCATTCTCAATTCTGATAGATCTAATGATTTTTTTTACTTATATATCATTATTATCTTTTTTTATTTTTTTTATTTTGTTTTGTGTGTGTGCCGCATGTTATTACATGAACCCTTTAATTTTTTGTTACAACACTCCCCCCTTCATCAGAATTTCTGCATTCGAAACAGTGGAGAGCAAAAAAAAAAAAAAAAAAAAAAAAAGAAGAAGAAATTTGCTAACTATTGAAAAGTTGTTTGTTCTCTGTTTTTATTCAGATTTTTGTATTTACCTCAAATGACCACCACAAAGAAAAATTATTTTAAGATCATGCTATTCGGCGTAAAATATGTTTACGTTATATCAAGAAATCGTGGTGTAACATCTCGATTTTAGTTAGAGAAATGAACGGTTGATTTAGAATTTCAACTGGAAGTTTTACTGTAGCTCAAAAGAAAGATAGGACTTTATATGGAGGATTAACTTCCAAACGTCATTCTGTCTCTTGATCACATAGTGTCAACATCTCCAACCAGCCAATGAAATTATTATAACTAGTAATTCTGATCCACTGATTGATCAAATAAATTTTCACACCCTTACATGTACAGGTAAGATATGCTATTGCTTGGAACATGACCCCCGGCAGAGAAATCCTGCCTTTAAAGGTATCAAGTTCAAAATGAAAGTGGTCAGAGTACCCAAATTATAAGTCCGAACTCATAATTCCTTTTAACATTGACTATTCCGGAATAATTTAGATACACAGAAATGGACCCAAAAATTGAAGTGTGATTAGATGCTCGCGAGTAGTAAGCATCACCTGCCTATTATACCGCCATACCGTCGCTATAAAACCTGTAAATGGACACACGTTACTGCTATTGTCAAACAGAGAGACTATGCGTTAGAATTCCCTTAAAACAAATATTCTTGTTTATTGGGTCTCATAATCCTATTATGCAACAATCCAGGGACACTGCTGTTTCATCAAAGGAAATACTGTTTCTCACATAAGTAATGACATAAAGGGTAATAAAACCAATAAAGACTGAGGGTGTGTTTTTATATAGTAGGGAATATTCGTCTTTAAAGACAAGACTTTTCTGCCGGGGGATCTGGTTCCCAGCACATAGCAATGTTACCTGTACAGGAAAAGGTGTGAAAATTCAGTCAACCAATCAGTGATCAATATAGTTATGATAATTTTATTGGTTGATCGGAGGCGTTGACACTATGTGATCAAGAGTCAGAATGACACTGTAAAGTTCATCCTCCGTATATAGTACAGTCCCTGTCTTTAAAAAAAATGATACTTTTGGATTGCATCCAAGTAATTCAAGTTTTTATCAATGATTTCAATGAAAGTCACCATGAAGCTTTATGATGAATATAGGGGAAGAACGGGTTTGCGGAAAAGTGCGTGCCTACTGAATCTGACATATGTTACTGCTACAGTATAAAACACGAAAACGAATACAAGTTACAGCCGCTACAAAACGTGTAAATGGACACACGTTAGTGCTATTGTCAAACATGAAAGTGAACGCCAAAGCATGAAATGAACACTTTTAATTTTGCATTCAATAAGTTTATTTTTGATTGGGTTTCAATGATATTTATATTGCTGCATATCAACAAGATACAACTGAGTTTTGAGAAGTAGTATTTGAGTCTGAAATTAGTCATTGTCCCAGCAACACATGACATAAAATCAGAATATTTTGTTTTCCATTCAGTATTGACTGCTCAGCAGGCCCATGACGTCATAATGTGTCGCACTGACGTCTATGTAACGTCACAACGTAGCATTGATGTCAGTTTGACATCATGTTCCCGCTGGGCGGTAGATTGTTTTCATTGATTGATTGTGTTGGGTTTAAGGGCCCTTGAGTCGAGGCAGTCTTTATTTTGTTAACTCCCCAGTAGACGCATGACCTTATAATGACATAACGTAGCAGCGATGTCATTTCGACGTCATGTTCCCGCTGCATGGTAGATTGTTATCACTGAATGATTGTGTTGGGTTCAATGGCCCTTTAGTCGAGGCAGTCTTTCAGTCTTTCAGTCTTTCATACCTGATTATTTCCAAAATTCTGAACCACCTATTATTTGTTATAAGTATAACAAACCGATTAGAAGTATCATATTTAATTTCAATACACTTGTGTCTGATCTTGACATCGATGCTAATACTCCTGATTCATGAGATTGTAAAGATTCCAAATTTATTTACCCATCAGCAGGTCATGTTGTGACTGGAAATTTGAAGATCATCCCGGATTCTAGAATTCGTAACATTGTTTCTAAGGGTCCTAAGTATAGATTCCCTTCCCATATCGATTTCAACACATGTAGGGAAGAAATTGCATCTGCATTAAATGATTTTGGTAATCGTTGGTGTAAACGAGAGGTTGTCGAAAGTAACGCTTTAAAGAAATGGAAATTAAGTATCTTTAATATTGTGGATAAACGTATAAAGTTTTATTCACACAATACTAATCTTTTACCTCCTAAGCCTAAATCTTCCTTTAGATATTTGAAGCAGGGTATCCAGGATTTTCATAGGAAGTATGTTTTGGTTCCTGCTGACAAGGCCGCAAACAACATTGTTGTTGTTTGTCGGTTGCACTATATTAACACTTTGAAGCAGGAACTTAATGGCACCACGGCTTTCGAAGAGACTTTTACAGATGAGAAGACTGTCGTTAATAGCCACTCAAATAATTTGCCTTTAAAGTTTGCTGTAAACGTTAAGGAACGCCAAGACAAACTTCCTACGATGTATTGGTTACCTAAGCTTCACAAAAAACCGTATAAAGCTAGATTCATTGCCAACTCTAGCTCTTGTACTACTACAGAATTATCTAAATTATTAACTTCTTGCCTCACTGCTGTGAAATCTCGTGTCATTTGGTACTATGAGACAGTGTATGAGAGGTCAGGGAAAAATATGTTTTGGTCTATAAAAAATTCTGGTGAGGTACTTAGTAAACTGAAGTCAAGAGGGTTCCGTGCGACTAGTTTGTCCACTTATGATTTTTCTACCCTTTATACCACATTACCCCATAATTTAATAAAGGAAAAACTTGTTGATTTGATTGAGAGGGCCTTCAAAAAGTTCTCCAAAAATGAAGATACCCTTTATATTGCCTGTAACGATAAGAAAGCGTTTTTCACTTCTACTGACCGTAAAATATATAGAGGATATAGTCTTTGGTCATGTCAGAATGTATGTGACGCCTTATCATATCTCTTAGATAATATTTACATCAGATTTGGTAATAAGTTATACAGACAAATTGTTGGTATTCCGATGGGTACAAATTGTGCTCCTCTTGTGGCCGATTTGTTTTTATTTTGTTATGAAAGAGATTTCATGACTTCTCTTTCTGTTGATAATCAAGCTGATATCATTGAGGCATTTAACTCAACCTCTAGATATTTAGACGATCTTCTGAATATTGATAATCCTTATTTTGAAAGCATGGTTAACCAAATTTACCCACCTGAACTTAAATTGAATAAAGCTAATACTTCAGATACCGAGGCCCCCTTTTTGGATTTACATCTATCTATTTCTAACGGTTTTGTATCTTCTAAAATTTATGATAAACGTGATGGCTTTGACTTTGATATAGTTAATTTTCCATTTTTGGACGGTGACGTTCCACGTCGTCCCTCTTATGGAGTGTATATTTCTCAACTTATAAGAATTGCTAGAGTGTGTAGTCATGTAGATGACTTTAATGCTCGTAATAAATGTTTAACTGCTAAACTTCTTCAACAGGGCTATCGGTATCATAAGCTTAGAAAGGCTTTTTCTAAATTCTATCGCAGACACCATGAATTGGTTTCAAAATTTGATGTCGGATTAAAATTTCTTTTACACCAAGGCCTATCGGAACCAGAATTTTATGGTGACTTAGTATACAAATTCAAAAAGATTAAGGGTAGGACTGATTTTTCTGATCAATTCCGAAAAATAATAATACGTCACAAACGTATTGGCTATAATTTAAATGTTATGCGACAGTCTGCATGCTTAGTGATTAACCCAATCACGGTTGATAACTTTGCTGCACTCTTTAATTGCACACCGGGGCATCGGTCGTCAGACTCTATGATGGCCCTGACCTAAAGCTATATATTGTAGTTGGTTGGGACCGGAGCCTTTTTGTCTGTTGCTTGGTCCACCGGGGCTCAACTGGTGACCTTCTTTTGCTTCAGATTTCCAGTGGGGTTGTTTGGCAGGATAGGGATCTCCACCTGTCAGACGGCCCGTTGTATCTGTTGAGTCCTCGTCTTTGCTTCTTTATGGTGTTGAAATTTGATTTATGTGTTTACCGTGATGATTCATTGACGAGTTAGAGGGTTATCATGCGAACCGAACAACCAACTAAATGTTTTGTACCACTTCAGAAACTGAGGGTGAGGTTGGGCCTGTAAAATCGATTTAAGCCCCCCAGTAATTCATTACTGACCGTTCCAAGGCGGTAGTTCTGTTGTGGTTCTCTGTTGCCTGTTTTTGGTGTCAGAGTTTCTGTGATGTTTTACCTTATGTATGTTCTTATTATTTTTGGTTCGGTTTGGGTTGCTGAGTGGCCACCTTTTGGGAACAAGCTGCTCACTCGGTTGGCCATATGTTCTCTGTATCTTGATTATTTGTAATCTTAGTTGTTTCCAACTATGGTTTGAGGGCTGGATTTGGATTTTGATTGTTTCAGTTCCTGGTCTTTGCATACTTTTTACTTATATAGGGCCATCTTTAGGAGAAAGGGGAAAGAGTATCTATAATACTAAATAAAGAAAGTAACGCATAAACTGCAACATTGGTGGCATTTTCAAGCGTAATTTCTACAGTCTGGTTCTTTCGCATATTGCTATCATTGATAATTTCGGTTAGCGTGTGTTTTAGTTTCACGTAGATTTAAAGAATTTGGGAATTAAATTCGTCTTTCATCTTAAATTCTCCCAAGTATTTTTCTAGAAACTTCGACTATTGGTCGAATTCAACAATGGGTGCGTTCGAGTGAAATTATCGTGTACTCGAATACACGTTTTAAATTAATCCGGTCGTTTCGGTTCTGCGTCGTTATATCGGCGCGCTGCTTAGCAAGTCCAAATTTAGCAGGTTCTAATGCAAAAATCCGACCCATGAACGTACGTCATTCCCCATAAATAACGATTTATTTTTGTATTTTTGCTCATATGTCTAAATGGATGAAGAACTAAATGGTCATAGTCCCGACGGCCCTGGCTCGAAACGACCCATTTTCTTCCAGAACAATAGTCAATGCGAGTAGCCAATCGAACTCGCCCATTGAAGAATAAAGCTCAACGCACATGGTCTTTCGAAAAGTTGGACGGACACACGGCGCCAAGTGTGTGCGGCTATGGTCACGTACCGCTGAGCCACTCGGGGAACGGCGTTAGGAGAATTCAAACTGAACTGAACTTTCGAAAAGACAAAAATTAAAAATGTCTAAGGTTAACACACATGCGCCAGGTAAGAAAGGGCATTTTTTCCAGCGAAGCAGACAAATCAATTCCAATGATTCAACGAAGCTAAATAAGCCTTTAGCCTTCAGAGGGCTTGAATATTTTCCCCCAAAACATTCCAGGACCCAATTTTTCCAGAAAAAAATACCCAGGACAGGTCACATAACCAAGATGGCAAACATTTATTATGGTAAAAAATTTCAAAAATCTTCTCCCCCAGAACCACGCCGGGCCGCGTAGCGCAATCGGTAGGGCACCTGACTCATAAGTCAGAGGTCCTGGGTTCGAAACCCAGTCTGGCCACATACTTTCGTTTCTCCTTCCGCTGATTCAAGAAGGGCAGTTGTCAGTTACTGGCGAAAGTATGTTCACTTAGTACTGGTTAACCGCTTAGGAGGTCTACGCCTGCCCAGGAATAGTTTGGTTAGGTTAACTGACCGTCCCGACATGACCTTAGCTGTTTACCGTGGACGTTAAGCATCAAATCAACCAATTCTCCCCCAGAACCACAAATCCTATGATCTTGAAACTTAGCATGTCGCATCAAGGACTCAAAAGCTCAACAAAATTTATGTAAATGATGACCCTGGGATGACCTTGATCTGTTTTACGACAAGGTCAACTTTTGAGTCACTTAGGTTATTCTATAGGAAAAAGTGAAAAAAGTTGATTTTTTTTTAAACAATGCAGTCTGCTACCTGAAAGTTTGTAGATGCAGACAACTTATTAGGTAAATGAAGCTTTAGTGAGTATTCATGGTAAAGGTCATATCTTCACCTGGACCTAAGGCCATTTACATTAAAAAATTAAAACTCGCTTTTTTATATAAACTTGACCATCATGAAATATTTCCGCGCTTGCGCGGGCTCTTTCTAGTTACATAAAAAAGAAAACAGACACCACTCCGTACCTGGCGCAAGCATAACAGGTCGGAAGCTCGCCTCAACATACAATTTTTTTTTATTATTCATTTTATTTATTGACACATGTTATACAAAGCAATTTACATATATGTATACAGCAATACAAGATGCAATATTCCAATAAGCAATATTGAATGAGTAATGTGAGAAACACAGTAACACATACATTTTAACAGTATAATGAAATTACTTTTCACAACATGTAGCAATAACTAAAGAAAAAAAAATAAGCAGAAAAAAGTAAGAAGCTGTAAAGATAAGATAGGAAATTGACAAATAGACAGGGTACCAGTAAAACAAAGAGAGAGAGAGAGAGAGAGAGAGAGAGAGAGAGAGAGAGAGATGCTGCCTTCTATACTATAATCAAGAATTTTTAATTACTTCCGATTTCAACTTTTTGATTTTGTTTGTCTACTTATTTACTTAAATATGTCAATGAAGTTTCTCCATAGCCTTTCGAATTCCAATAACCTATTTTTCATAAGCGCTATTTCTTTTTCAATCCGTATTCTGTTTCGAACATACAGTCTAAAAGCCTGCCAAATTGGAGTTGATTTGTTGTATTTATTTATAAATATGAAATATTTTGCAATTAAGATAATAAAGTTCATTAATCTAATGTTCGGGTTAAACCTTTCCTGTATTCCAAAAGATATAGTTTTCAGAGTTACTTCTATATTAATGTTATTTTCGTTAAAACGATCTTTTAACTTCATCCAAAAACATTGCACATACCTACATTCCCAAAACAAATGATTTAATGTTTCAATTTCCATGCTGCAAAAATCACATAAAGATGAGCTTACTAATTTGCACTTATTTAGGAATTGATTTGTGGGTATTATTTTCTTTAAGTACTTATATTGAAAATTACGAAGTTTTACATCATTTGTTGCCAATGTTAACTTTTAATGGAAAATGCCTGTTCTCTTGTTAATGTCAATACTCCATATATTGCATCAACACATTTTACCACAATGTTTTGCATATTCGAGTTTAAGGCAAACGTTAATATAACTTAAAGCCCACAATAAGTAATTGAAATACCAGAGTAAAGTCTATCCCTATAT
This sequence comes from Ctena decussata, assembly GCA_963989385.1. Lineage (NCBI taxonomy): Eukaryota > Metazoa > Mollusca > Bivalvia > Lucinida > Lucinidae > Ctena > Ctena decussata. The sequence goes on from OZ022504.1 coordinate 58,605,274, forward strand.
TTTATCTTTGTTATGTAAACCCAGTATTACGTACGAAAAGGAACACTTTCTGTTCTATAGTACTAATGACTTCATCTTAAACCTAAACTCATGCATTTTTCTTTTATACTGAAAACAAATTAAAGCTGAAATGATTAGAATTTATGCGCAATTAGTGTCCTGCTTAATCAAAGTACTTTCGGTAAGTGGGACATTGACCGCATGGTATTGATACCGCCCTGCTGTTTAACATATATTTGTACAAACCATCTTAGGCCTATATGCAATATGAACTCATGTGATGGTAACTATAAAGTACCAACATATTTGATCTCTTCTTCTATATCAGCCCGTGAAAGCAGGTGCTTTACCTATAAGTGTCCCACTTGCCCCAATTTCCCCTATGCAGTGAGGCAAAATTTCTCTTATGTTTTGGGTGTAAGACAGAGGAGACCCGGTAGCTTAGTGTGTTAAGCGCTTGCCTGCAAAGCTAGTGCCCCGGATTCGATTCCAGGCTGGACAGGGAAAGTTTCAACCTCGGTTGGATTTCCATGGCATAGTCTTTCGCTATCACCCTAACATCGTCTTGATATGACTGAAATACTGTTTAAAAGGGCGAAAAATAGCAAGCCATCCATCCACCTGTTTTAGGCAGAGATCCCATAACATCCAAAACAAAACCTGTCACACTGTACATACATGTATAGGCATGCATTTACGGACTCGGCTACCAGGGAATATTGAAGGTATCCGCGTAGTCTGCTCTGGATCTTCATAACTTGGTATACAGAGTATTCAAGATCTGCAGAGTGCGTGGTCAGACAACTAAAGGCTTTTAAAATACAACACGGTCGAACTTGTCAGTTCTATACTTAAGGTATATATGTTCTATAATTAGATTTGATATCTCACAACTTATGTGTTGTTTTGATTTGTCGGAAAACTCCCTGTAACTAAACAGATCTGAATAAATATGAAACTGTCTTTTAATAAACAGCTTCTAAAGTCTGTTATCGTTACCCTGGCGTAGCTAAGGTCCATTCATTATCGTTTCGTATCTTATATCGAAAATCTCTATTAACATATGATAACGATATTGTTTTTCATCCCATGACTCGGTTATTCAGACCTTACCTCAGTGTAAACTTGTGCTGGCGGTGAGCCTAAATATGGCGTAGAACAATTCATTTTACCGGTCTCTGATATACTACTGTTTGGAACTATGGGTGGCGCTGTAATATAAGCAGAAAATGACCAACATTATTAATCGAGAATTAAGTATCTGAGAATGATTTATAATTTGAGAAAATAACACTTTTGCATTGTGTGAATTTCAGGTATCATCTCACTTCGAGCGAAGCATGGAATATACTGTTTTCCCTAACAGATACCAATTACGTCATTAATCTTTTAGCATAGCGGCAATAACAGTAGAACCTTTAGCTGTTGTGAAAAGTAATTTACAAAATGTCGCTTCGATGACGTCATGCTGACATCAAAATGAACTCCTAGATGCATCATCCATGCCTGCTAGGGCATACGGCGTCTGCCGGTCTCTGCAATTTTCAATGCATTTAAAATTTTAAATTCTTTCAATAAAAAAACTGGAGTTTTTTTTCAAACCATTTTTTCTCAAGTTATTTTATTCAGTATAAATTATCATTGTCTAAAGGAATTTCGACAAAAAATGACGAAAACACAAAACTATGGTGTTTTAAATATAGGTGATTTGAACATAAAATGACTTTACGATAAATATCTATTTAAAAGAGTATAGTTGTAACAAAACATTGTTTAATTTTATGAGCAAATATCTGCTTGACGGCCAAAGCAGAGGGCGAGGTTTTGATCCAGTAAAACTAGTTTAAGCCCTACCCTCTAAGAAATCTTTTGCTGACCGTTCCAAGGCGGGATATTTGTTGTAGTCACTTTGTGTTACATGTTGTTATGTCCGCTTTTCTATGGTCTATAGCAATAACGTCACCCGAATCGCTGCCATTCTGCTTCCTGTTTTATTTTGTTTTGTAATTTAAAAATAGGTATTGCTGCTGTTTTTATTTTGGGTAGATGAATGACGACCTGTTTAGGAAAGAGCTGCTCATTCGGTTTACCGTGCATGCCTTTTGTGGACTTTGATCAATTTTTGTGTGTGTATGCTTCTTTCCTTTTTGGTTTCTAAAACGGGATGTGGGATTTTATTGACAATAATTCCTGATCGTTGCATAACATTTTATTTTGACATTTGTTCATCTAATAAATTCATCATTTTTCAAAATTATTTGGAATAATATTTATACTCTGATGCCTAAAGTTATCAGCTTCAACCTTTGCTTATATGCATAATATTGAAATACGTTTCTACGAATATACACATAATATTCAAAACTTTTAAAGCCGATCCTTTATTTTCAACATTATTTTGCGTTTACATTATTTTTATTAGTATCAGTATTTAATTACTTATTTATTTATTAATTTTATTACATATTTATTTACTTATTAATTTATTCATTTATTTATTTATCGATTTTACTTTGTATTGTCAGTCAACAGATGTTTTCCAGTTCAGCCGCGACACGACAAAACCAACAAAGTGGCATGTGATTCCAGCGACCAGTCTGCTCAGAGTCTTCGCTGTCCGCATGGAGGCAGTCTACCCATTAAGCTCACAACAAAGTCTCTGATCCGATTTAGCGGCTGCCCAGACTGGTCTGAGTCTTGTGTGGCGCACATGCCACATTGTTGATTTTGTCGTATCGCGGCTTAGCTCATAATTTCTCTCCACGGGAAATACCGTGACAGTTACAGTTCAAGAATTACAGTCACCTCGTACGTGTCTAACCAATCACTTATCATTAAACTACTTAAATTCTGTAAATCAGTAGATCAGTAAAGATTTTTTTCCGTTTTATGAGGGTTATTGTGATTTTGGTGCAATTCATATTTGAAACAAGAAGTATCTTTGAAAAAAAGATACACGACGAACCTAAACGAAATGATATCTTTCAGACATATCTTCACCCGGAAGCTGGTTATAGCTGACCAATTCACGTAATATTTCAGTTTGCTTTTATATACGTGCAAATGAATGCTATATTCAATGTTATTAGTCCGTTCAAGTGCCCACAGCAGCTCCCTGCTATATATGTACAACACAGTATTGCGAAAAACAACCTTTGTTCAATCAACAGATTCAACTCCTGTGCAGACGTACGGACAAACTATGAAGTTTGCGGACAGACGGCCAGACAGACATACGATCGAGCACCAAGCCATAGTTTGTGTACATTCTCCCCTTATTCGATTGTAAAAAGAATTGTAGAGTATAGTAAGGTGGGACAAAACGCCCATGCGGAGTAAAACGCCCATGCCTTTATATCAATATCCGTTTGGATATGGAGTAAAGTTTTATTGAATTAGATATATCAGAGTGTAGGGCTCCTTATCAGCAGACAGTTTGAAGAAGCTCATCTGCTTGTAGCTTTTTATCATGAATTTAACCTTTTGTGAAGTTTTCTGTAAATCGAGATGGCTGAAATATTGTCTTGCAGTTCATCTTGCTGAGAGAACTCGATACTTTGCGACAGTCTGTTTGCAAGATAAAGTCTAAGCAATGTTTACTCTGTCGCGAAATCCTATTATTTGATGTGTTAAAATCATTTTATAGACTAGCAAATAATCCCCATATGGGGCAAAACGCCTACACTTTGGCTGCTCCTGATAAATTATGCATGGATATTCTTTTGCTAAAAACACTACAGCAAACTGTGGGCATATAACGCAAGGTGACATTGCATGGTACTTAATATCGAAGATTGGGCCTCTGAAGCTGAATGATTCGCCTTACATGATTAAAGGTGGGGGGCAAAACGCCCACCTTGAGGAAATGTTAAGTATCCAATAAAATATTTGATCTAAGTGGAATATTCTTGAAAATTATCTACGATTGTAACGTTTACCCCATTGAACCTGTAGGAAGCGGCGCCATGTGAAAATTTGTGATAAATCACGTTGATAACGCTCGACGTGCACATTTCGCGCCATGATGACGTCTAACGTAAACATTTGACTCTTGGCGACGTCCGCCTCAAAAGAGTCAATTAGAAAACGTCTCAATGTCCTTGCACTTTGATCATATATGATGTTAGAATCGAAATAAGTTTTCCCTCCTCCGGCCTGCGGTCGTGAATTAATATTTCATGATCTGCCCTCCAACAACATGTGTAAATAACAGGCAAGAAAAATAATTTCTTAATTCTTAAAAGCTATAACATACCTTTAACTGTTACGGTCACATCTGATGTACTATCGGGTAGTCCTGATGGAATGGTATAGGAAACAGTAAACTTGTAATTACCCGCATCCGTCAAACTAATATCGATTAGTTCTATTGTTCCCTTGCCCTTATACTTTACTTTGTCTCTAAATTTTGGTGTTATTTCAGCTGTAGCAGATGTTCCTAGCAAAGTTCCGATCGGAACGTTATCGTTATAGTGCCATACTGCTACATGCAATGATGGTTTATTGTCGTAGTCCCAGTTCAAAGTCAAGCTTGTTCCAACGCAAGCTGATAGTTCACTTGGTGGAGATTCAGTAATTTCTCCATCTGTAATACATAAGTGGACATTTCTAACTTAATCAAAATCAGAATACAGTGCTGATTATGATAAATTTGACTGTAAATCCGGGGGCTGTCTCAGTTTGATACCGGTATTACTTATACGGTCAATTTACAATAGTCGGGCCGCGTAGCACAGTCGAAGGCGCGTCTGACTCAAAAGTTCGATATCCGGTCCGGCCACATATTTTCGATTCTCCTTCCGCTGATTCAATAAGGGCAGTTGTCAGTCACTTGCGACTTAGTACTGGTTAACCGCTTATGAGGTCCATGCCTGCCAAGGAATAGTGTCATTAGGTAACTGACCGTCCCGACATGACCATAGCTGTTAACCGTGGACGTAAAGCCACAAAACAAACAAACCAAACACTATTTACAGTAAAACTTAGTTTGTGCAATGTGGATCACTTGACACAATGAAACAATACGATTAATTTAAATGAATATTATTGATTGATTTACTAAGTACATCTAGTTTATTTCAAACTGTCTTTGTATATTCTACATTCTCCAAGAACTCGCGGCAACCTTCGTATGACATGCAAATCACGGTAATGAAAATGCATTAATGTGGCACTCATAAATGGAGATAAGGATTTAGAAGACAAAACTGATGACAAAATACCCAAAAGCATCCAAAAAGAGGTCAAGATAAACGGACAGAAGTATGAAACCGTGGCGAATTTCAAAGCCTTGCAGCATTTGTCTTAGATGAGCTCCAGTACTGAGGTTCTCTCAAAAAATTGTACATGTCACTGCAACCCTTACACAGCTGAAGTAAATTTGGAAAGATAAAACTTTTCTTCTGGATCAAAGGTAAAAGTTATGCACTTTCTTGTCAGACCTCCTTTTTTGCCTATAAAACATGGCCCTTGGCTGCAGGGTTAGAGAAACAAACGCTTGATTTTGAGATGAGAATCTACCAAAGGTTCCTGAATATCTTGTATTACAGAAAGATCCAAGCAGCCATTGGATAACATGACGAACTCTTAATTGTAGTCAAGCAGCAGACACTTATGTGGTTTTGGCCACATATCAATGTGTTCTGGCTAAGCAAACAGGGCACATTGAAAGGAAAAAGAAGTCGCATACAAAAGAAGAGGTGGGAAGATAATGTTAAAGAATGGACGGGGATGGACATTGCTAGTACAGTTAGAGCAGCTGAAAACAGGACCAGATGGAAAGAAGTTCTTCAAAGGCCTTGCAAAGGTATGGGATGTATAAAACAAGAACATAATAGGCAACTGGTTGCATATGAAAAAATTGTATTTTCGGAGGTTTGAGTGTTATTTGTGAACTGGAAGGAAAGTAGGATGAATCATTTGATGCCGCAGACTGCATATGGGCCTAGTTTGAATATCGTCCGAGCTATTTTGTCATCGAGCATCCCACACAAAAGCTATATGTAATATTTTTGCATTTCCATTCCGCTGATATCCTTACTTTTCATTATGCGAGTTATGAGATTGTGAACTTCATGCCATTATTTGATGTCCCAATCAAAGAAACAATAACCTTTCGCTGAATCAAAACTTGCATGTATTGTGGGGCCGCTGTTGGGTAAGCATCTATAGTCATCATATATCTTTGTTCGATTTCAACTATTTGAACGGATACAAAATATAGCATTTAGCATCAGAAACAGCTCGACAAACCAGTTTTCCGTCCGCAGGAGGAGGGAGGGGCCGGGGGAGATAACGAACCTTGGATCCCTAATTTGATGGACCCCCACTCCCCTTTCTCCACCACCCTTCCTCTGCGAAAGCCGAATACGGATCGAGTAATCCGACCCGGATTCCTGAGTCCACTGCTCCGGTCCCGTTGCAGTCCTTCTATACACTGACCGTACAACACGCAGTTGCAGAAGTGAAACTTTAAAGGGTTATATTATTCAGAGAGGCGCCGTGGTCGAGTGGTTAGAGACGCTCGGTTATGGTTCAGAAAGTCGCCGGAAGATCGTGAGTTTGAACCCAGGTTTCGCCATCCGACGACTGGAAAACTATCTGTCAATCACGCAGTTAATGAGTATCTTCGTAATGACGTCGTACTTACGTCGATGGGACGTCCTGAAGTTGCTTCGATGTCAGTTTAACGTCGCTGCGGTGTTATGTGTCGGCTGGGCCCTTATTTTGTACACTTGGCCACGCAGGCACATTACGTTGAAATGACGTCATACTGTCGTCGATGGGAGGTCATGGCGTTGCATCGACGTCAGTCCGATGTCATTTCGACGTCATGTGCCCACTTGGAGGCCTGTTCAACAACATGAATACTCGCAGTTGTTTTAGGTGCATGTACCAAGCTGTATGCACTATTTTATACCTTTTAGAAAATCCCTCCAGAGCATATTAATTTGTCTATATTCAGAATATGTATCCAATTCCGATTAAATTGAAATTGTCCATTAAAAAGGAATACATTACAGATGCCCAAAAGTGAAATTGCTACTCTACAAAATCATATAACACGATAAAAATACTGCATTAACAGGAGCATAGGAAATCAAATAAGAAATATGTAGATATAACATAACACTTTCTTTTAAATCGAGACTGCTACATAAATATATTTACCTTTTACTTTAGTTATGGAGTATATTACAATTTCAAAACAGCCATCAAAAGTAATTACAAATAGCAAATCGAATGATGAAAACAAAAAGAAAAGAAAAAAGTGTAAACCAATGAAAATAAAACTTCAAATATACTGCACTTTTCATAGAGCCTATCAGCGCGTTTCTAGGGTTACAAAACTTAACATTGTCCCTCTTTTCAAGAAATGAACGTTTACACGTTTAACTTACATGCGAAGCATGCCATCGTTATGAGCAACAGAACGTCAAAGCGTACCATAGTTTCTGAAAAAAAAAAAGAATAAAGAAAAACAAAATCATTAATACTATTTAAAAAACTGATGAAAATTCAAAAAAAAAATACTCACAGTAACAAAGAACAAACTATGGCATGTCAAACGTTGCATTGTTCGATATTTTTATATTTGTATTTGATCATCTTTCATTTGTATTGAATATTTTCATAGTTGTATTCAGTTTCTGTTCATTTCTATTTTAGTTTTTTTGTTTCAATTCTATAATCGATCATTTGTATTCAATATCTGTTCATTTCTATTGTATAAGTTTTGTTTATATTCTTTATTCTATTATTTCTATTTAATAATAAATGGTTTGTATGCTAGATTGCTCCATTACTATTCATTGACTTTCATTTATATTCTATATTTTTTCATTTATATTCTAAATCACTGCATTTATATTGTATAATTGTAATTTGCATTTAATATTTTCATATTTGTACTAAACTTCTGCCCATTTCTATCCTATATTACTTCATTTCTACTGTATATTTTCATTTGTATCCTATATTTCGAATTCACATTCTGTACTTAGTGATTTATATTTGATATGCTCGCATTTGCTTTCAATCTTATTTGATTTCTATTCTAAATTGTTTCATTTCTATTACATATTTTTAATTTCTATTCTATATTTCTAGATTTGTATTTAATAACTATTGCTTCTATTTGAGGTTTTCCGTTTATATTTGTAAATTACTTTATTTATATTCTTAACTCGTTGATTTCTATTGTATATATTGTTGCGTTTATATTCATTGAGACGCCTATTTATATTCAATAAGAACTCTTGCATTTGTATTGTATAATTTGTTTATTTACTTTGATACGTGGCATTTCATTGGCTAAGAAAAATTGGGATTTCATTGGCTGAGAAAAATTGGGTATGTCTAGTTACCGGAACCAATATCAGTCCGGCCATTATTGGCATACCAGACGGCTAGAGTAATAATAAATAAATAAGTAATAAAAAAGATAATACACGTGACACCCAGAGCTTTCTGTGCTGCCATTCATTAGGACTGCACCTGTTGCCTTGTATAGAGCTGCTCAATGTTGCAAACCATTTATAAAAGAATCGCAGAAAAACTGGTCAAACACTATCTTATAATGAAGACAGCTGGTAGCTGAACAATTACCTTGCCTGTAATCAAATTGTAATATCCCAAACAGCACAGGATTGAAGTTCAAGTAATGGCTTTTACAGTCGCCTTGTTGCTCATAAAGCCTCTCTTACGTTCCAGTTTTATCTACTCTCTCTAGTGGCACCGTGCTATATATCACTGTTGCTGATAAAAACTCCCCGGTAACTATCTCCCGCGTTTATTTGTAGATTTAGCTTCTATCCGAACACTATTAGGGGATGGTAGTTACTTCCTGCGTCCTCAAAGTTCTAAGGATCATTGATGCGATCGAGGGACCTCCGCCCTCACCAGCCTTGCACTGGGTACCGGTGAATACCGGCTTTAACACTTGCGCCTCAACAACAACAATATGGCAAAATATGATAACGGTTGAGTTCAGAGCTACAGACTACAACCAACAGGTAAACATGGTAAACCACGACTTCCTAGATTTGTCAATGAATTTGATGTCAAGGTTATTTAAGAAAAAAACAACAAAGGATTGATCAGAAGAAAGAGGAGGTCGCGGTTTTGGCTTTTCACGCTTCCTGTCGTAAGTGCTGTAATCTAATTTCGGCTGTTTTCTTAATTTCGTCAGATGCATTAATCAGTGCCAGTAGAAGCTTGACGAAGACGTTGTCTGTAACAGCGGTTTCATTAAAAAACAAAAATGGATAGAAGTTTGCGGCCAGGGAGATTCAGTCTGATAAATACACACTATCAATTGGAAAAAAACAGACAAAAGTAACTACATAGGCTGCAAACATGACCAATTACTCACAAAGCATTATACATTGTTCCAAAGAACAAGAAACAGGTACCCCCTGTAGGTTTAGGCTAGGAGAACAACACTGGGGTAATACCAATTAGCTATCTGTGTTTTCGACCGAGTAAGTCAATCATCATACATGCTAAATCTGGCTGTCGAAGGAGACAGTCAACAGCAGTATCAGCTCGGTCGACAGCCATTAACAATAGTATCATTATCGTCATTGGTAATGCTTATGATCGAATTCTCCGTCAAAAGCCACTGTGTATAGTACAGACTCGGTTGAAAGCACAGGTAGCCAAATTGGTATTATCCCCGTGAACAAGCAGCTGTGAATAGAATAATCAAAAAGCACAGAAACACTGGCCTCTTTAAACAGGGTCATTAGGGATAACCCTTGTTCATGACCCCCACGCCCTAATCCCAGATGGGGTTATAAGGGCTCAACCTCTAAATGTAGCCATGTTTGGTATCAAATTAGAAGTGTTGATGAGATCTGTATTACAAGATTAATTAGATAGGTGTTATTCAGCATCAGCATTCATCCCCTTCTTAAATGTAGTCATTAGGGGTCAGCCTCAAAATATAGAAAATTAAGTACAAAATAAGAAAAATATTACATTAAAAACTAAGACAAACAGATATATTTAAGGTGGAAAGATATACTTCCATTTCATTTTCTCCTAAAGGAAAGGATTTTGTCCCTCAGACAGTGTTCTAGAAGCAGATTCTTTCCATTGAAAGTAGACCGCATTTTGAAATGGCTTCATTGTCCAAGGAAGCAAAAAAATGTCACAAAAATTGTTCCTCTTTGTAAGAAATGGCATAAACATATGACAGTGTATCCATATGCTATAAGCTTGCAAAGGAACCGTTTTGGTTTGTGTTGATCCATTTTTATTTACAAATCTCATTATCTTATCAACACCAGCCTTGAAAAAATCCCTGCCAGTCATTTAAATTTAAAAAGATTCCTTCAATTATACTCTTCATACCATTTTAACAATACTGGTTGTGGAAATTTCCACTGGCAATTGTTGATGATTACCGCCAAATGAGGGAAAACTTGGAAATAATTAACAGCTGTGGCAGTTTTAGTTAGTATTTTTTTTTATATTACCAGGGTAAAATGGCTGCAAACAGTTTCATCAGAGTTGCCCTACATCCACAAGGACATACTATAAGCCTCCCAACTACCAATGGGAGTTTGAGTAAGCGTTAACGGAAGGTCTGAACGTGATCCGTTTTGACCTTCACACGCATTCTCAATAAAAGGGTGCAATTCGCATTTCAGAATAAAAATCAAAATATTAAGTTGTACCTACATCATTGTCACCATGGTACAAAACTCTGGCATCTCAGCGTCTCTCTGACTGTCTGCCTGTGTCAGTTTGTCTGTGTGTGCGTCTTTCTGTCTTTTTCTTTCTTTCTCTCTGTCTCTCTCAGACATTTAGAGTTTGTGTGTGTGTATGTTAGTGTGTATGAGTGTTGTCTTGAATTGTGATCACCTTATGAGAGAAGAGAGAACTGAACGTTTTGCTGGCCGTCTACTTATATGTCAGCGTTCAGTAATTTTATATTTACTGTGCTTCTAAGGTGCCACTAGAGGACTCCAACTCCTTAAGATCTCTTCTTTTTCTTTGTTTTCTTTCACAGCTTCCTAAGCTTGGAGCTCTCCAAAAGCCCACAATCATAATATATGTTGTATACCTCGCAATCAGACACACTATCAGATAAACGTCGTACATTTTGGCAAAAATTTGAAACATTAGATCTTGGAAATTAAGTAAATCCGTAGAGCTAAAGTATTTAGCTTCTCTCATAAGCTGACCACGATCCAACAGAACACACACCCGCACACACACACACACACACACACACACACACACACATACACACACACACACACACACACACACTTTAAATGTCTGAGAGAGAGAGAGAGAGAGAGAGACAGAGACAGAGTGAGGCACACAGACAGAAAGAGACAAATAGACAGATACAGAGAGACTGACACAGACAGACACTTTTTTTTTCGGAAGCGGCCAACATGGCGGGCAGCTCAGATCTAATGTGAACGTTTGATTTTATAGTTTGGTGGTTTGATATGGGGTATATATGAAAAATACGGAATAAATTCAATGGAAGAGCTTACGTGAGTTGCTATATTAACTATGGTAAAGTTTTGAACAATCAACAATATACTGTTTGAATGCTCTGAGTAAACTCAGATGAAGTTCTTTGTCTTCGTTGACTAGATATTGAGCCTTCTTTGTGGAAAAGTGATATACAATAAACGGGCTCAGCAGTATGATTTACTGATATACATATATAAATATATAGCTAGAGAGCAAATATAGAAAGTAAACATATCTAGAAATTGTGATATATAGTGATTTATAGTACATTTGACAAATAAACAATGGAAAGTGAGCGTGAAGAGGCCATGATTATTGATAGTGAGAGCAGAAAGCGAAAACAAGAAGGGGGCTCTTCTGGGGGTATCGCCCAGTTCAAAGAAAACTAACTCTCTCACAGATATTCAGGCGTATGGGGCGTCGTCCCGTCCTGCTTCTGGGTCTGTACTTGAAAGTGTTGCAGCTGCTTTTCAGGATTAGCCATTCATAGACAAAATAACTCCATCTCTTCGTGCTATAATGCAGCCACTTGTGACACAGGCAATAAATGGTGCTGTAACTAACGCTGTGACCAAACTTGAAAGAGATGTAATAAAGCCACTTAAGCAGCAAAATGATGAGCTTCGTAAGGATGCTTCAGAGAAAGAGCAGTTGTTAAAGGAGAAGGACGAGTTATTAGCCCTGAAAAATGTTGAAATTGCCAAACTTGTTGAAACGATGGACAATCTCAGTTTTAAACTTGACGACCTTGAACAGTATGGGCGCCGGTCTTCTCTCCGCTTGTTTAATGTTCCAGCTGATCCGAATCTCACATGTGATGAGCTTGTTGTTAATACTGTAAGAAACATGCTTAAAGTTCCGATTTCTGTTGACAATATAGAGCGGGCGCACCGTCTTGGGAAGCCAAATACTCATGGCAATTGTCCAATCATTGTAAAGTTTAAATCGTACCAAACCAAAGCCCGTGTCTACTCTGCAAAGTCGCAATTAAAAGGGAATCAGGAAAAAATCTTCCTCACGGAAGATCTTTCTAAAATCAACCATTCAATAGTTGTGCTTGAACTTCGGTCATCAAATCAAATACATGCATTCTGGACTCAGGATGGTAAAATCTACTAAAAACCGACTGAAGATGAAAGGCCTGTCCGTGTACGTGACATTTCTGAGCTCCTCGATGTCAGGAAACGTTAAATAGTCATCAAACATTTAGTCCCTGTGCGAGCCCTCATAGTATATGGTTAGCTCGCGGAATAATACAAATCAATATAATTGCAGATTAAATGTGCCTCTTTTTGCAGAGCTCTAGTTTGATTGAATTTTGGGATACGGACTTTATTACGTTGTATGAAAAGGCACGACTCCTCTCTCCCTTGTAGCTTTTTTTCGTCTTTCTCTTCCTCTTCTTATAATTCGACCATGCCGAATGTGTCAGTATTATAAGTCAGTATAGCAGATTCAGAGGCTAGGAAAAATATATGTTTTGGTATATTAGTATGTGAAGACCATTATTATAGACCTTATTTGTCTGCGGCCGAATAATTACTACGCACGAGTGTGAACTTCATGCAGAACTTTATGAATGACTGAATGTGGATAGTACAACTATATTTACTATGATATTTTTGTTGCACAATAGTCAATACACAAGTCAGCTCTCTGTCAGTCTGTCGGTCTATCTGTCTGTCACTACGATGATTTGCCCGTCATTTTTCGGCGGGGTATCTGTATTTGGGAAGCGTGTTAACCCTGAGTAAACTGCGCAGGCCGATTCACACATACCCAGCGAATTTTCTTCTTTCTTTTGTCCACTTAGTTCCGCCAGGTCTATATTCAAAAGTATGATGGTTTGACTCGAAGTTATTGTGAGAGGGAAGGCCTCGATCAGTCGGTGCGGACGAGCCAGTCCTTAATCGGCAGTGCGAATGCCCAGGCTGAGCTTGGCTTGGCAAATGTTTTATTATGGCACTGATGCCGATTTAATATATTTATTTTTTTTCTCATTATTTCCCAGTATGTAGAAGAAACCGATAGTACCGACTGATCTAGGTGTTTCCTGGTATCTCCTACTTTAGGGTACCTTCCAGATGTATATACGAAACCAACCGGACAGTCGCTAATGCATGATCTGATCTTGTTTATTCTAGTTGCATACGACTTGGGAAAGCTTTTCATTCGACTAAGTCAATATAAAACGGGTAAAGCTGAGCCTGGTAATAGATCGATTTATTCGTTGCTACGTTTAATGAAATAAAAAAAGATGAATCAGATCAGACTGCGCAGATGCGCATACTGGTTAGGCGTTTTCCTTTCAGAACGTATCCTGTGGTAAAAAAAGAAAGAGAAACTTTGGCTTGAATGATACGAAAGGGTAAAGCCATGATCATCAGCTTGATTGAGCAGCCTGGTCAAGGCATTGCCTGCTCTCAGAGAGACTCTTATGCCCTTTGGTAAGTCTCTGTTTGACTGTCTGATCCGGTTCATCTCATATGAATGTCACTATGGTATATAGATAATTTAGAAGGGTGAGGTTTGTGAAATCTCCTTCAGCACTTTGCAATCGGTCCTGGGGTGATACTCTGCCTGATCTGAGTAGTGCTCAGATTAACCTCAGTCTCTGAGTTCGCAAGCATGAGCATAAACCTCGCCGGGTTTTAACTAGCTGCGAAACTGTAACAACGTATAGTTAGAAGTTTTTTGTGTCTGCTATTTTGTAGTGGCCCTAGTATTTTTCTCATTACTATTATTACTTTGAAAAAAATTAGTCTAATGTTTATAAATTACAATCTTGGTGGAATGATTGCATACGAGCGAATATCACTTGCCACTACTTGTTGCATAACTTATGTACCAGGATCGGGCTGTTCTAACAACGACTTGTTTGTTAGACTTGCAACTGTATCGTAAACAAAGGTACTGCCATTTTCAAAAAAGAAGGAGAACATAAAAGAGGAGCTCCTCGCACATTTTCTACTGACCTCAGTGGGCGTGCGGCGTCGAAGTGGCGTCGTGTTGATGTGATGCGACGTCATCACGTCGCATCGACGTCAATACGACCGTCATCAAGACGTCGTGTTCCTGCTGGGATCCTTTACTGTATGTATGTGCAGTCGATTTTATGTATATTATATGACAACGGAGCCATGGTTAATAATTCTGCTTGGAATCTTTATGCCCCTCATGCCGACACGGACTGTAGTGTGTTCTAGATTTTTCGTTTTGGGGCGGTCTCTCATTCACTCATTGCCAGTCCATTTGGAGTAGCTCTGGGCGTATGGGACATCGCCGTCTGGATTGTGTCTTGGCAAGTGTGGGCGGGTTTAATTGTATCAGGATTGACGACTAGCAACCAAAATACTTAAACATTCCCTTATTTTTCATGCGAGTGGAACAGTTTGTGTTCAATGATATACACGGGATGGCTAATTGTACATCCCGATCTGGCTGCTCCTTCATGGTCAGTCTGACCTGTATCTGGACTGTTTGCTCAAACCTATCTGTCCCACTACCTCAAAATGTTTTTATATACATATATATACATATTCTCTCACTGATATGGCTGCTATGAGTACTTTACGGTTGTCCCTGTAGCTCTGGGAATCTATACATTTTCTCGTAGGGTTGTTACATGTTTTCTTCAGAAATAAGCTGCTGAGTACTCACTGATTGGATATTTTCTTTGATAATCGGACAAATTACAAATACTCTCTTTCTTTCCCCCCCTCTCTCTCTCTCTCTCTCTCTCTCTCTCTCTCTCTCTCATAAGGACAAATTACTACTACTTCCTTATTTTTCTGTATTACTCATAATTCTCAAGGTTGATGCACGTGCATTCATGCTCACTAATCCCATTTTTCTCTGATTTGTTCTTTTATTTATTTATTTATTTACTTTTTTTTACTGGAATTGCCAAGCGGTGTGTACTGTTCTGACTAACGTGTAAGCACTGTGGTGACGTTACACCGTCAAGGCGGTGCAGACACGTTAGCTTAAGATGCTGTGTGCTTGGCATAACCGATAACCGATATTGTATTTACTGTTCAGTATAAGTACTTTGCTCATGTTGGATTATATGCAGATGAGTGGGATGTAGTCGCGGAGTCCCTTTGTATTCGTGAAGTGGCGCTTTCGCAAGTCACGTTCCGATCTATTATATTAATATTTGCAATGCTTTTATATTTACGTGGAGTTTTGCGAATGAGATGTTTCACGAATATGGGGTCTCCGTGAGTGTTTCCCTTCTTACATGTTAGACTATATATGTTACGCTCTAAAGAACCATCACCACGATTATTTCCCTTAATGCCTTATTCAGCAAGACATTTATGTGTTTTTTTGTTTCCTTTTTTGTACATATGTTACATTTCCATTCGAATCTATCTTTGTATGTGCTGCGAACTCCTTTGTCGGCGGACTTCTCCTGTTCTATAGATTCTTTTCCTTCCTTAATTGTGACCGATTGACATCCTCAGCTACGTGGTCTTACACTCCAACATTATTTCCAGATGGGTAACGACATTACATCATGGAGAATGTCAGTTGGTATGTTTTATACCATGGTGTATGGGATATTTACCAGGAAAACTATTGGTAAGTTAACTTTCCGCCTCTTTCTTTTACGTCTATTTCTCAAAAATATTAGGATCAGCATATATCGGACCTGTATCTTTTTACAATCCTCAGTATGTAATCTAGAAACAGCTGTTATTATCTCTTTACTTGTTCTTCTGTCTGGAGATATTGAGGAAAATCCTGGCCCTGTAAATTCTGAGTACTGTGTTTCTATATTACATAGTAATATAAGAAGCATTAGAAACAAGCTTGACTATATCATTAATTCTTTTTGCGATTTTGATATTTTATGCTTTACCGAAACGCATCTGTACAATAGCTTTCCAACTGAAGAAATTGTTCTCTGTGATAAGTATGACCGCCCTTACCGTAAGGACAGAACTAATCACGGTGGTGGAATTTTGGCTTATGTATCCACCAGCTTAACTCACAAAGGTAGGGACGACCTCGAAATATATTGGGATGAAAACATTTGGCTAGAAACTCGTATTAATAAACAGACTTATTTAATAGGTATTTTCTATAGTCCTAAAACTTCAGATTCCGTCTTTTTTAATTCTCTCAATCTTAATATCGAAAAAGCAATGGAGATCACCCGTAACATTATAATTGTCGGAGATCTGAATGAAGATTTATTAAATGTGTCCTTTCCAACCTTGCAAGATATTTTAGTAATTAATTCGTTACAAAATGTTATTGCTGAACCGACTCGTGGCCGGGCATTATTAGATCCGATCATTGTCGCGGATGATAGTGTTGTGTATGTTGCGGGAACTATATGTAACCCCCGCATATATCTGATCATAAAGCTACGTATTTGTACATTCCTCACGATTATGCCATATCTAGTGCATATAAAAGAACTGTATGGCTTTACAAGAGAGCAAATTTTATTGAACTCAACGATTAAATTTCTATGTTTAATTGGAATTGTTTAAATGAAGGAACTGTTGATGACGCCTGTTTATTATTTATGACAATATTTATGGAATTAATAAAAAGTGCTATTCCTCATAAAGAAGTAACTATTCGTCCATACGATAAGCCTTGGTACGACTCCAAAATCCGTAAATTGTCCAGAAAACGTGACCGTCAAAGAAAAAAAGGCTCTTCATTCTTTAAATAATTCTGACTGGCTCTGTTATAAAAACATTCGAAACAAAGTAAACAATCTTAAGAAACATGCAAAAGAACGTTTTTATAATAATTTAGAAATATCACTTCTTGATTCATTTACTAATAGTAGAAAAGATTACTGGAAAATCATTCGTCATTTTGGTAAAAATAAAGATTCAACTTCTTCAATGCCCCCTTTAACAAAACGTTCAGAGTCTGGAGACACAGTTCACTACACTACTGATAAAGAAAAGGCCAATTGTTTAAATTTATATTTGACTTCTGTGTCAACTGTAGATGATTCTCATGCTGTTTTACCTCCCTTTATCGAAATAACGAATCAGTATTCAGAAAACATTATTATCACGGAGAGCGAGCAGAAAGATATTTTAGATATATTAAATGTAAATAAAGCCTCAGGACCCGATATGATTAGTGATAGAATGTTAAAATACACTTCAGCCTCAGTAAGTAAACCTTTAAGTATTATATATAACAGATCCATTCAAGAGGGCATTTTTCCGGAACCATGGAAACATTCTCAAGTAGTTCCAATTTACAAAAAGGGAGATAGAACAATACCGTCTAATTATCGTCCCGTGTCTTTATTAAGTAATGTAGGGAAAATTTTGGAAAGGGTAGCCTTTAAACATATTTATAATAATTTATATAGTAATAATTTGATACATAAGTATCAGTCTGGATTTTTACCGGATCATTCTACCACTTTGCAACTCATCGACATTTATCACCATATTTGCCAGTCTTTTGACGAGAAACAATATTCTTGTATGGTATATTGCGATATTTCAAAAGTCTTTGATCGAGTTTGGCACAGGGGTTTACTATTTAAAGTAAGTCAAAATGGTATTAAGGGACAAATATTAGACTGGATTTCAAATTACCTATCCTCAAGAAAGCAAAGGGTGTTAATTTACTCTTCTGCTTCTGATGAGACTATAGTTGGAGCAGGTGTTCCACAGGGATCTGTCTTAGGGCCGCTTTTATTTTTAGTATATGTTAATGACATTTCAGAAAACCTTTTAAGTTTGACGCGTTTGTTTGCTGATGACAGCTCTCTCTTCTTTTCCGCAAGTAATATTGGGAATATTGAGGGAATTATAAATCATGATTTAGCCATTATACATGCATGGGCATCATCATGGTTGGTGACTTTTAATCCGAATAAAACAGAAGCAATTTTGTTTACTCTTAGACATTATATTGATAATCAAAAACTCATATTCAACAATACATCTGTAAAATTTGTCGAATCGCATAAACATCTGGGTGTAACTCTTGAGAGTAATGGACAATGGAATGTGCATATCGAAAACATTATTAAGTCTGCGTACAAGATACTGGGAATAATGAGAAAATTAAAGTATTCTTTTAGTAGACAGGCACTAAACCAAATGTATATATCCTATATTAGGCCAATTCTAGAATATTCTTCTATTTTATGGGATGGTACCTCTCTTCAGAACAGAAATGCCCTTGAAAAACTCCAGAATGAGGCACCTCGCATTGTTACTGGTCTTACCAGGTCTACATCTCTTATAAATTTATATAAAGAATGCGGCTGGGTGTCATTAAGTGACAGAAGGCAATTTCAGAAGCTTTGTTTTATGTATAAGTGTACTAATAGTCTTCTTCCTGATTATATTTCGGACCTCATACCCCTTTTTGTTCGCGAAGTCTCAAATTATCCTTTAAGAAATCGTAATAACGTTTCTAGTATTTAAACACGGACGGAAATTTTTCTAGACCTTGCATACCTTCTGGTGTTAACCTGTGGAATAACTTGGATGCCTCTATGAAACAAGTAGATTCATTTGCTTCTTTTCGTAGGTCTATGAATAGTAAATGTTTATCACCCAGTAAGGTGCCTGGTTACTTTCTCAAAGGCAATCGTAAATGGTCCATAATTCATGCCAGAATAAGAAATAATTGCAGCGATCTACAATCTGACCTGTATCAAAATCATCTGAGTCTAAATAGATATTGTTCCTGTGGAAATAGTACTGAAAATGCAACCCACTTTTTCTTTGAATGTGAAAACTATACAGCAGCAAGAATACGCCTGTTTAGAGAAACAAGGGACTTTCATCCTCTAAGTCTTGAATATATATTAAATGGTAAGCCTTCATTGTCTAATGATAATAATTTTCTTCTTTTTCAGGCCGTCCATCGTTATATAAAGGAGTCCAGAAGGTTTTCCTGATTTACTGTTGTGTCATAATAACAGAAAATCCTCCTTTTATATCCAGCTATAGCAGGATACGAAACGCACTAAGGTGTTCGCAGCTCACACAAAGTACTTTCTTTTGTTTGTTTTACGTTTGTTATTTATTTATCTTTTTTTATTTGGTTGATTTTCTCAGATATTACTGCTGATATTGTAAGCATATGTCTGCTGAGAGGCTTGAAAGCGCTGAATGTAGCCGTTTGTTTTACCTTGCAGTGATCGATTGCAGCCAGGTTCCGACAGCATGTGCGAAGTCCGATCTCGGTGTGGTCATTGAATATGTTGCTATGATTAAGTTGTTCGTATTTGGCGATTTTCTCTGTTCGGCCGTCGGAGTGGGGCTGTAGTCGGTCGGCTGGATATATGGTGGCATGGGTGGCGTTTGGAGCTCCTCAGCAACATGGTTTACATTGTCTTTATGATTCTGTTATTAGAAAATTACCTGCCATGTTGATATGCATACTATTGTTGTAGGGGGAGTGCTGTAACTAATGTTGTGAGAACTTGTAGCCCGACCCCTTTGCTATTAATTTAGGCAATAAAATATGTTTAAACTGAGACTGACACAGACAGACAGTCAGAGGGACAGTGAGACGCTAGAGTTTCTTACATGTACCATGCTGTCCTTGCATAAAGTTACTTGACCTCATGAAAGTTTTAATTAAGTATTGTTCAAACAAGTATGTAAACATCAGTCAATAAGATATTCTTAATGAATAACAGGTGTCAAGGTTTCGCCACCATAAACCCTATGACTCCCTTAGCAATTACTGCATGTCCCCTTTATTTCAGTACGTTTCGGTTTCTTGGTGTAGCTAAATGCCGCAATTTATATCTATTTTTAGAACATCAATTTTTTCCACAAAAAGTCGTTTATTTCATTAAATATTATAAATATAGTCAAATAAAATTGGCGAGGTTTTGATAATAAAGTAGAAATAATAACAATCAAGGAAACTTATCTCATTTAAGAAAGCTATAAATGGTAATAACAGATAAAAATTTCCCGATGGCGAGTGGTGGGTTTCATAGCCCCGAAATTGCAACACTTCGCTTTTTTGTCTTAAAACTAAATCTGTTTGAAAAGACTCTTGTACCAGAAATAGTTCATATAATTCCTAATATCTACAACCAGAAAAATCTAGAATAACACGTTTGCTTATATCTCAAATGTCGCCCAACTGGAGCTTATGTCTTCAATTCTCGCTTAGTAGTGTAATCGGTTACCTGTTACCTGGAGCGAGTATTAATGTGAATGCAGTTATTTCCCTTAGACCCGGGGAGCGATAAGCATTAATCGATATTAGGAATGTGATATCGATGTCCATATCCCAGGATCTGTACAGGTGTTGAACTTCTCTGAAGCCGGTTTTGTCATCCCTGTGTTTAAATAACAATACGAAGGAGCTGGATGGAAAGATTTTTAGATTTTAACAACGTCGATTTCATTTGCTTTTCCTCAGATCAAATCAATTTACTTTTTCAGTTGCTCCTATTCCTTGTAATAAGTCTCTTTTTTTCCCCTCTCTCTGATATTCAGGTCAAATTTCGTAAGAATTGGCGAGAAAATAAATCTGATAATTGGTCAGTTTTGACAGCGGTTTGTTTTAGTTTCTGACAATAAAAACATAAAACAATAATACTTATAATAATGAAATTATGGTATATCGATCCCTTTGACAGCTTCTTTTTATTGAAACATCTAGCCTGATACAGATACCCATCCACCCACATAGTTTGTCTCGTTTCTTTTCTTTTCTTTCTTTTTTTTTCTTTTCCCCGCACATCGGGGCTCGCGAAATAGATTGGCTGCCTGTTGCTGCTGCGGCAGAGCTGCCTGACCTGGGTGTCATTTATCGCAGGCCGAGCAATACTTGTAGTCCTACAAATTCAGAGGCAACATCTCAACATGACTGAAATCTTGTTTACTGTGATGTTAAACAACTTCTCCACAGCAAACGATAACCTTTTTCTCTTGATTCTGTTTTGACAAAACTGTTTAAAACTTTTATATAAATTGTGTCTTTCGGCATGTAACTAAGCTGCGCTATTTAAAACATTAAAGATAAAAAAATAAGATTAGTCGGATTTTCCATGTTTTTCTGCGAACAGAAATAAATAAACTCAGAATAGCGTGTGCATTTGCCCATCTGATCTGGGTCTTCGCTGTCCGCATAAAGGTAGCTTAGACCAGTGCCTGTTCTGTAAGCGCACAGCGAAGATTCTAATTAGTATTGGCGGCTGCCGAGGCTGATCTGAGCCTTGGCAGGGCGCTTTGGCACTGCGTTGATTTTAATGCGACACCGCTCAAATTACTGCTTTATACAAAAATAATCCTAAGAATGACATTCGGATTAAATATCCATTTATGACCTTCATTGCCGTTAGCAGTTGTTAATTTTGAAGTTGCATGGTTTTGACAGGACGTGTGAGCGAATGTGTTTTTCACACCTTCTTACTGGCAACTCGCCTACTCAGTTGATGACTTAAGCAAACAATTAAATGAGCCGCGACAAAGGTACCATTATGGCACACGCCCAGCAAAGTCTCAGATCAGCCTGGGCATCCGCCTGATCTGATCAGAGGCTTCGCTATCGGCATTGAGGTAGCTTAGAGTCTTAGCTACCCTTTAAACGCATAGCACAGACTCTGCTCAGACCGGATGGCTGTCCAGGCTGATCTGCGTCTTCGCTCGGCGCACATTCCACTTTTTTTTCGTTTTATCGTATCCCGGCTCATATGAGAAAAATTATGAACATTGACCAGAAAAGAAAGTGACCTGGCCTTGGCCGGACCGCTGACGACTGCTTTTTAGTCTTCAATTGTTCTTTCTGTATTTCTTACTATTTTTAATTCTATCTCAATTTAATCATCACATGAGAACAGCTTGTCAATTTTAAATGGTTTTCGCAGTCACAGCCTGATTTGATAACACATGTTAAAAATATTTTAATCAGAATTTCGGATCAGTTTGGTTTGTGCAGAAACACGGGTAAGGTTATGTACAAACTCAAATTAAACTAAAATTGACAAATTATTAACTGATCATAAACTCAGACCAGTGTTTCGCAAGTGCATAAGCTGGTCTGAGTCAGTTTGCATACATAACTAATTCCATAAATTGAATATTGGAGCCTTATATTTTTTTGCATTTATTTTTGTTCATATCAAGATGACTATAACAAACTTTTGACAATTACAAAAACAGTTAAGAGGTAATATCGGATTTTATGATCGAAAATCGATTAATCCTCGTGTAATAAGCATGTTAATTGTACTGTATATTGTCATCAAATTCCGATCAGCTTGCGCAACCTGAACAGACACTGTTCACTGTCTTATCAGTTTGCACATATCAGAAGCTCATAAGTATGCGCAAATGCACAGGTTTATTATCGTAAGTACTCATATTAGCAGAAATACAGAAAATAACACAAAAATACCTTTCAATATTCCTTTCTAGCATCACTTAAAACAGTCATAAATTAAAGTGATTAACTTTCATTATAAACAGAAATATTACAAATTAGGATAAAAAAAGTTATGCAAGAAAATGTTTCATAGCAATATAAATCCTACACGACCACGGTTACGACAAAATCTTCACCATGATTTAGTTTCTTACAACAAACAATTTTTTTCGACACTAATATCTTAAGGGAGCAATACGATGTATGTATCTTCATGTCTCCTGATTATGAATGGCCAAAACTGTCAGTCAATAATACAATTCTGTGGATTCTAAGATTCTACCCTGGGATACACAAAACATATTTCGGTTTCTTTGATTAATACGCCCCACCACACTCAAATAAATTTCAATCAAAAATGTTAGCACAGGCATCAGCAATTAGAATAACAATTAATAGATTGATCGAACATTACCAAAAATATATGTAATTATTGTTTTTTTAGCTTATAAAGGGATTGTTTAAAACAACAAGTAGTCGATTAACTGTCTATTCATTTTTGATGGTCACGTGTAAGAGTTACGTGACTTCTTTCTCTTTTTTATCCTTTCTTGTGTTCATTCGTTTATTCTTTCTTTCTTTCCTTCTTAATAGGACAATATAAATAATTTTCCTTTCTTAGTTAGATCATAAAAGCACATATATAAATACATAAACAAAACACGAATACCAAGAAATGAAGTTGTGTAAGCCATTGAGCAATATAGGCGGATTTTGACTTAAACTATTTGAAACTATTATGAGCGAGGTTGTTTCGAAACGCGACTTTCTGTATGTTTAGAGATCGATGGAAGAAACTTATAATGTACCTATTTTATAATGAATTACATCAATGTAAACCTTGTAAATATCTCTCAGTGGTGATAACTTATAAAAGTTTTATAGAAAATCCGATCATTTTCAAATTTTAGGCTGAACATAGGCTCTTAGGCATTTTCAACATTATTCTTATATAATTCCATGTGATTGAAGCTGCAAACTTCAAAAGCCGATGGAAGAATCAAAACATGAAGTTAATTTTTGTATTTTTATACCATATTAACGGACAAAGACTGTAGTTTATGATCATAACGTATAAAAAATTGTCGTAACATCATATATGTATTAAATTTCACATTTTACATTATATTCCTATGTAATTGCATATAACACTCGACATTATTTGAACAGGTAAGCTTTCGGACAAACCCGTAAGTCATTATCGGTAGTTTCCGCCATATTGAAGCATTAAGTTCCCTGTGACTAAAATTTCCGGTGGTGGGTTTTGAACACGGGTGCGGTAGGTGGATTTCATACCCGATCCCGGTAACTAGACATACCAAATTTTTCTCAGCCAATGAAATCCAAATTTTTCTTAGCCAATGACATGCCACGTAACAAAGTAAATAAACAAACTATACAATACAAATGCAAGATTCTTATCGAATATAAATAGGCGTCTCAATGAATGTAGATGCGACAATATATACAATAGAAATCAACGAGTTAAGAATATAAATAAAGCAATTTACAAATATAAACGGAAAACTTCAAATAGAAACAATTGTTATCAAATACAAATCTAGCAATATAGAATAGAAATTAAAAATATGTAATAGAAATAAAACAAATTTAGAATAAAAATCAATAAGATTGAAAGTAAATACGGTCACATCAAATATAAATCACTAAGTATAGAATGTAAATATCGAAATATAGGATACAAATGAAGGAATATACAATAGAAATGAAATCATATTCGATAGAAATGAACAAAAGTTAAATACAAATATGAAAATATTAAATGCAAATCACAATTTAAACAATACAAATATAGTAATTTAGAATAAAAATGAAAAAAATGTAGAATCTAATGAATAGTAATGAGAAAATCTAGCATACAAACCATGCATTATTAAATAGAAATAATAGAATATAGAATATAAACAAAACTTATACAATAGAAATGAACAGATATTGAATACAAATGATCGATTATAGAATTGAAACAAAAATATACAATAGAAATGTACAGGGATTGAATACAAATGAAAGAAAATCAAATACAAGTACAAAAGTATCGAATAATGCAACGTTTGGCATGCCATAAAAACCGCTTAAGGGCAGGCTAAAAAACTAAGGCACAAACACAGCACATTAAGCCTTAAGGTGGAATAGGACAAAACCAAAATTTTCAGTTTTCTAGTCAAACAATATATTATCAAAAACTTCATTTATTTGTGACTCCCTAATTGACTTTCTTTTGAACGTGAAATAAACTATTCCTATTTCAATGACGTCGTGAAAATATGATGGTCTGACGTTTTTTACGCAAAATTTATAGCTCTCAAATATCCGCATTAATCGACATTGCTCTGCAGTCCGTTGAGGTATTGAAATAAATTCCATACCAAATTACGTGCCATCAAGAGTTCCATAAAGCTGTGCTTTACTTTCTGTGCAATGTCTACGCATTACGAGTAAATTGACGAAAACATTTATTTTCATAAGCTGTTGAAATTTCGCCTTTTTCACGTAAACATTTAAATAGAGAAAAAACGTCTCCGAAAAATTTATCTCAAATTTTGATATGTTTTAATGAAATGTTAAGTTGGAATATTAATGAAAGAATATTAAAATTTTACCGTGTAAATATTTCTCAACGTAAATTTTTTAAACCATACCCCCTGTTCAAATAACGTCGATTTTTTAACGTCAAACTAAGTTGGGCGCTAAGAGCGGTTTCCGACATATCTTTTAATTCCGATAAAGCAATGTCGAGTTAGTCTAGAAAACCTACGAAAATGAAAAACGAAAAAACGAAAAAATCGGAGAAATATCTCATTCCGTTTTCTAGACAGAAGAGTTCAAACAGGTCAGGGGTTCATTTTCCCGGTTTTGCTGTTTTCGGAAGTAATTGACGTCGCGAAATACGCGGTTCGTAAGAGTTCTATTAACGCGACGTCACGTTAAGCAAAATAAATGTCATGGCAAAAATGAACCCCTGTGTAATAGGAAAGTGCTGAGCTTCTTGATCGTTGTACTTTTTACACGAAAACTGAAAGTTTGGGTTTTGTCCTATTCCACCTTAAGAGAGGCTGACTGTAAGCATCGAGCATTGGCCCATAATAACGTGGAAAGTCGAAAATTACGGATTTGGCTCAAATTTTGGGAAATTGATATATACCATGCTTGTTTGTATTTTACAAATTTTTAAAGGTCAACGTTCAACCGTTTCCATGGTAACCAGGAATCCATTTTGAAAATATCAATATTGAGACATGTATGTAATATTTTCTCGATAAAAATCAAACAACAAATATTATCCCATTCCTATTTGCTTGTATAGTTTGAAAATACATACGTATGTAATAAGATAACATGATATGAATGTTTTTTGTCCCTAATTATCAACGGGAGAGCTTTTACTGGAAAAAATCGACCCAATTTTGAGTGAAAAATTTATGTTTTATTCGCCTAATAACTAAAAATGGCAGTCACGTTTGACAATAAGGCAATATATGCATGATAGAGTAAGGTTTTAAGTTTAAGAAAGTAAAACAAATAGGTGTAAACTCGCAAAACTTTAAAACTTATCCATCTTTGAAATGTGTCAATACTGTAAAATAGAAGGAAGGGAGATGAGTCATACTGGCATTATCTACCTCCCTTGGCGATTACACATCTGCGAACACTACAGGTAGTATCCATGATCTGTAATAATAAAAGATAGTATCTTTGAAAGAATAAGATTACTGTCAACAATGCTCAGCATTACCTTTTTTTCATCTATGAAATAGGTCCATTTACCAAGACTGCAGTTGCAGTTGTATTCGGTACATTTGATGACAAGAGTTGTCCCGAGCAAAACGTCTGCAGAAATCACGGAATAGAAGAACGGAGTAAAACCGTTTTACTTGCAGCAATATTCTTGCTTTATCTTTATTTCATGTTGAAATAAATAAATTTACTAGTGGTTTTTGAATGAATTGCTTCTGTGAAGCAGGTAATACGCAAGAAGAGGTAGATTTCAGGACAGAAAGTGGTGTAGACTAAGGCCTACAGCGTCTATTCACCGAGGGATAGGCTACTGATATTTTAAGCAATGTTCTGTTACCTATGATCGTCGTACAACATAGAACAGCTTAAAATAGATTGATGAATGACTTTGGATTATATGTCCTTTTTAACAGTATTTCAGTCATATCAGGACGATTGGGGAATGTGGTTGGGGGAATAGTGGGAAGTACGTGTGTGTGTGTGGGGGGGGGGGGGGGAGGGGGAGGAGGGGGGAGGAGTATGAAAAGCTGTGCAGTGGAGCCAAATTTGCGGTTGGAAACATTAATGCAGCCAGCAGATCTCGAACTCTGAACTACTTGATCAGCAGGCCAAGCCTTAACCTACTGTGCTACCAGGGGCTTCTAGAATAGCCAAGAAAGTCGTGTAATTTAGGTAATCCTGATAGGGGTGCCACGAGTACACATGTGTGATTTATTCATCCCATCTAGTTTCATCCACTTTTCTGTAGCTTAGCGAGGGAAGCGCCTGCGTGCTAAGCTAGCAGTCCTTGTTCGAATCTCTTTTTTTTTAATCACGGGGTGCCATTGCACACAGTCTGTAAAAATCACCATGCCTTGTTGCATGACCTAAGTACTGTTGAAAGGGCCATAAGACTACAAACCTGTCATTAACTCTCTTCGTTTTCCAGTCTGCCATTTAAATGTTAATTTGTGATGCCATAAAAATGTTTGAGATGTCCATTTTGTTATGAAAATGTCCATTTTGTTATAAATTACGATTCGCGCTTCTACACCATGTATACATCAGCGACAATTCACTGGTGAGAAAAACATTTTTTTTTTCTTAATCGTGTAGTTCTATATCACGTATTTTTCACATTTGTACACACTTTCTCTTCACAAAAGGGTGATATTGCTATTGCATATACAGTGGGTGGGGTATCTAAGCAGCAACTTTAAATCTGTTTATTAGAAAAAAATGAAAGCCATTAGAGATACAGAAACCAACTACTGAACTACATGAAAACCATATCGATTCTGTTGCAAATTAAGAGTTGTATATTAGTTACATGAGTTTAGGGTCGTTTTGAACTGATGTAACACATTTTTATGCATCGTAACCATAGAAACAATATCAAACACTACATTTCTACGCCGTTATTTGCAAAGATGGGATAAAAATGCGACTTTTTATTTGTTTGATAAGCAAATTCAAACTGAAAGTGTGGAAATAAGGGTAAAGGAATCTAAAAATCTGTTGTTTCTGTAAAATTGTAATTGCGACAGGGACACCCCTTGCACGTGCATTTATTCTGTAGTCAGTGAAAGTTTACAACTAATTGTTTTTGCTATGAACCGTACTTATGTTGATGTTTGAAGACAAGTTAATGGTATATTCAGGTCAGGCTGCCATTTTCAATAACCTCGATTTGAAAAAGAGCTGTTTTCACAAGTTTTATTTTTTCTCCGACTATATGTACTTCCAGTTGCCATGGTTTTTTAACAACGTGCAGCAGCCAATGCTCTGAAGGTGCAGAGACTGTCAATTACATTTAGTCCTAAGCACCATACCAGTTAACTATTTGATACTTGCTTCAGGACAGACACGTTTTCCCTTTGAAATTCATGAAAATATGTAAAATTTGAGCGGCCTAAAAATGGTTGCCATTGCAACAGTAATTGCTTAGATATCTCGAGAACCGTTTGACATATTTCACTAATTTTTTCACTAATCTTCATGTTTCGCCGAGAGCTCTAAACCATGACATTTTTAGCAAAATACAAAATTTTGAGTAGACATCCAATGCTCGATGCTTACAGTCAGCTTCTCTTAAAGCGCCAAAGCTTTGAATTGTTCAATTTGCAAACAGTGTAAATCCAGATGAGGTGGCTCAGTATGCGCATTAAGGGTTAAATAGTAAACATGCAATACCAGAAAACGTCAGTCTAAGAAAAAGGAAATGCAACGGAAAAAGCTTATTGTTACTACTTGTTGTTTCGAAAACTACAAAGCGCACAGAGAAGCTTGATAACCATTTTGAGGAACACTGCAATATAAATGTCAACTATTTTCTTCTCTTTATCAATGCACAATATTTGTGATAAAATCGAAGGAAAAATGGCTGAGAAAACGAAAACAATAAAACACAGCATAAATTTATCGACAAAGGAGATTAATGAGACAGACATAGTTGGTATTCAACACCATAGCTTTAATGCACATCTTCATTCCAATATGTGTCTATTTACCTAATTGCAAGATAAACTGTCAGAAGCTATTGGAGGAGTAAGGGTTTTAGATTGATTTACTTTTTTTTCGAAAATTACAAATTGGCACAATCCAAAAAAAAATAACTTGTCATTCCTGGACCAAATTTGAGTAAATCGAGGCAAATTGGATCGAAAACCCGTAACAACTAGCGCGAAAAAAATAAATAAAGGGGCCACAACTCATGTAAAAAGGAGTAGAATTTTAAATCGTAATCCCTATGCTTATCGGCATAGCGATATTTGTCCACATACTTATCTTCCGGGAAAAAACTGGAAATGTTTACTCAGTATTTTCTAGAGCTGGATCTATGGACATATTTATGGGCGGGTGGACGGACGCGGACGAAAGAATAACATCAAAATAGTTTGAATCCCTCGTCCAGAACACAGTTTTCGCGGGTATGACAAGTCTTTAAAACAAGACCATTAAGTTCAACAAATGACACAATAATTTTAAGGAATAAATGTTTCAATTTCCTTTCTACTTAGCATATTTTAATTTCCATTTTAGTATTTATTCTGATTTCCTGTCTGATTTTCTTGCTTTACTTTCTTACTCTCTTTCCTGTTTCAATAGTTTTAATTTCTTTCCTGCTTTTATTGCTTCAGTTTCTTTTCGGAATTTTATGTTTGCATTTCTTTTCTGTATTTTTTGGTTTGTTTGTTTCAATTTCTCTGTGTTGATGTTTTGGCTTGAACGAAAGTTGAAAAGGACGTCAATTCGGTGAAAATTGTTGTTATCTCTATAAGGTCACAGGCACATCTTCATAATGTATACAATGCTTAAGCAAGTTCTTATAAAGGTCTATCAATATCTGCGAAATAATTGATTACACACTCCACACCCTATATTGCAAAACTTCGACAAAAGATAGATTACAAGCCCGCAATTATGTTTAAATTAAAGTTATGCCATAAAAAAGCCATATACACATTTCCATTATTTATAAAGATCCACTGAAAACTATGGGAGGAGTTGATTACACAAATTCTATTACTAAATGTGTAAAATATAACGCAAACTGACTCAGTTCATAAGGCCGTAATTTTGTCAAAATAATTTCACCTTCGTCAAGAAGTCACATGCTAATCTTCACGTCTATTGGAAAGAAATTTAATTCACTTCTGAAGACCAAAACAGATATAAACTTTGGTCGTGTCAAATCGTCAGTGAAACCTTAAAATATCTACAATAGATTGGCACTAAGTTATACAGAGATTCTTGGTTATCCGATTGGGTACTAATTGTGTCCCTCTTGTAGCTATTTGTTTCTATTATGCTATGAAGGAGATTTCTTACGATTAACAAGCTGATTTTATTGAGCATTCAGCCCAACATCTAGATACCTTGACGATCTTATCCACCTGAACTGCAGTAAAACGGAGTTAATACCTCCTATAGCGAAGTACCATGTTATATTGTTTACATTTATCTATTTCGAACGATCTATATTTCATCCCACTTTATGATCAGAGCAATGACTGTGATTTTGATGTCGTGAAGTTTCCTTTTTTTTTGGATGTTGACGTTTCCCGTTCTGCCTCTTACTTGTTTACCATTCTCAACCTATTTGGTTTACTGGAGTTTCAAGTCATGTGACTGACTTCCGTGCCCGTTTAAATTTAAGGGTTAAATTTCTCTGACAGGGCTTTCAATATCATAAACTTTCAAAAGCTGTTCTAGAAATTTTATCGCCAAAATGATAAATTAGTGTTTACAACCACTGTCGGACTGAACACATGTTTTACAACAAGGCCTGTCGGTCCCTGTATTTTATCGTGACTTAGTCTATAAGGCCGTTTTTCGGATCAGTGCAAAAAAGTATCATATTTAGCACAGGTATTGGCCTTAAAATAAACGCACTGCTACCCTTTTAAATTGCACATCGGTGGGGCGGGCAGTGATGAACCCCACATAAAGCTATTTTATTTTGTTGGTCGGGACAGGAGCTTTTCTTGCGTATTGCTTGACCCTTCGGAGTTCAATTGATGGTCGTCGCTCACTACTGCATTTCGATGATGCTGTTTGACATCCCACGGATCTCCAGGGGCCGCAGAGCGTTGTTTCTGTCGATTCATTATCTTTGATTCATTGTAGTTTTATTGATTTTTTTAACCATGATGATTTCTTAAAGGTATGGAACCTTAAAGCGAACTAATCAGCTCTCCAAATGTTTCAACATTTCGTACTGCTGAGTACGAACGAATCAAGTAAAAAAAATAAACTGCACTAGTATTTTGTCGTTGGCTTTTCCAACGCGGCACATCTGTTCTTTATTGTGACTTGTTTCTGGTTGCCCATGTAAGTGCTTTTGTTTACCAATTGTGTGAGTGAGGATTTAGTAGGGGTAGCTGAAGTTCGTTTGGTTCACCGAACAAACCTTTCTGGAACTGGTGTCGGTTTATGTAAATACATCTTACACTTTTGGTTATGAGGCCAGATAATCAGATCTGATTGCATTAGTTCCTGATCATTGCATATCTTATACTTTTTACATGAGTGTAAAGTTAGAAATCAGGGCATTGAAAATTGTTGAAGGGATGTTGATGATACAATCTCTATATCCAAAAGTGTAACGAACGAACTAACGGATAGGCAGATAAAGTCGAAAAGGCTGTATATATGTCAAAATTACTATTCATCTCTGTAAAAATGTCGCATGCATATCTTCGTTATGAACACACTGTTTAAACTTGTGCACAACAAATCTGAGAATGCCTTTTATTGCACAGCCTCGATATCTTAAAGTTAAAACAACCTGCCTAAGCGTATACAGTAATGATGCATTCATTATGTCGAATATAATTTACTGCCACCACAAAAAATCTCAGTCATATTATTATTATATCCACAACATCTGCACAAAGTTTTAAAAAAATCCATTGAGAGCTGTGGAAGAAGTTAATACACGGCTCTCATTCTCAAAAGTACACAGCTCTCATTTTCAAAAGTGAAAATGACTGCACAAAATGACTAAGTTCAACAGACCGTAATTTTGTCAAAATTGATGTTAACTCCATCAAAATGTCACGTGCGTATTTCCATTATGCCGACAATTTGAATTTACACTGTATAGATGAAAAAAAACAAAACACGAAAATTCTTGGAGGAGAGTTGGTTTCAAAAGCACGATACCTAAAAGTGCATACCTGAAAGACGGACGGACAGTCAGACAGGAGCAAATCTTAGTAGCCACGGCTGTCATCGATGGGCATAATACATGTAAATAACTCGTATATAAATGAATAAAAATGAAACAAAAATCAATTTCATAATTTCATATTGATGCTTGTATTACATACTCTTGTGTGGAAATGTGACTGAGTCTAAAAAGCAATAATCAGAAACTGATTCAACGAAATCTCATTGTCCACCCATGAAACAAAACGGAAAAATAGTTGCATGAAAGTTAGACAATCTTCCAATCCATCTCTTAAAGCTATTTTGTAGTCAGATCTTATTTAGATCTATTTCATTCCGAATTTTGAAAGTCTACAGCTCGCTCTGATTGAATGTAGTATTTTCATCGGCACGAACGCCTATATAACGAGCTACTTTCATTTAAATATCATTTGGCTTACCTGTAATGTTGATCTATCAGGTATTGTGCAAATCGTCTGTCGAATGAGAATTCGTTCGAAAGTGAGCCCAGTTAGGGATAACGATATTTTTTTCAATGGCCTTCAATCTAGCTGATAATGCCGGAGAAGTAGGCCCAGTGATCATGCTTCAGTTGAACGCAGTAATATTAGTTATGAAAGAAGGATATTGCGCACAAACAATGAAAAACTTCTATTGATTTTTAAATGTTACCAATACCTACTACTGTGACATATTATTTATATATAGCATACGAAGGTCTACCAAAATTGAGCATATTTACCATCATATTTATATATAGTATCACTCCGGATAGGCGGCAATCGAAAACGCCTATGCAGTCGACTAAAGCGGATCAAAAACCATTAGAAACAGAGTTTTCAATTGCAAATCGTCGGTGTGAGTTTGCGATGGAAATCCGTAAAATAGCATTGTCGTTGTTTAGTAAATGGCAAACGTAATCCACACAGTACATATGACAGTCTTCACGAAACCCCGTCTGACCGCCTTACATGTCTTGTAAAAATTCATTCGGTCTGGTAAAATATTCAGAATTTTCAAGTACATTTTAATCAGTTAATGATTTTACCAAACTCTCGCAGATTTTCGTGAACTCTGATATGAAGTGATCCATGGTAGGCCTACACCACAGAGCTCAACACAACAAGAAGAAAGACGAAGTACATATCGACAAAACCGCCCAGTCTGATCTGCGTCTTTGCTGTGCGCTTAAATGGTGGCTAGGGGTCTAAGCTAACTTAATACAGACAGCGAAGCCTCTGGTCAGACTGGCCGGAAGCCAAGACTGTTCTGAGGCTTCACGTGCTGCTGATTTTTTTCGTATCGCGGCCCAGAAACATGGAAATAACAAAGAAACAGAGACAGAAGTACAACTATGGATTAATCCACAGCTGACAGTACTTTTCTTTGAAGTTGCCAGTACTGAGAAATTCTGATAACTGTAAAGTTATCATGAACTGTTATCATGTACAGTTATCATGTACAGTTTTGAATAGACCAATCATTACAGAGCTGCTTTTGGCCACAGAAATATTAAAGGGTATTCATTTGACTCTGAAATGACTCTCCGCAACATATTTTATATGAAAATAATCCATTAAATCATACGATTGCATTAGATTTACCTCAGAGGTTATTAATTGTTACCAACTTTTTGTTTAGAAAATGAGCACCGAATTAAGGTCACAGTATTACTCTGCCATTTTCATTTTTGCCTCCCTTCTCAATGGGGGACAACTCTTGAAAGCAGGAATTTACTCCTTGCTCCTTTAGAAGCACATTCTTTTCTTTAAGAGTTTAGCACTAGGAAGAGCTACATCATCCAGAGAAGCAATTTGTTCCTTTTGCATAAATGGCAGAAAATCTTGGATGTGTACCTATACATCTTAAAACATATGTTGTGGTTACTCATCAATTAGGTGTGTCCCCAGAACATAAGTTTTAGTAAATGTTAAGTAAATGGTTTAGTACATGTTAAAATTAAGCACTGAAATTTGATGGTCATCCATATAAAAAGGCACGCCAGCGAGGTTATATCAGTAGCACAACATTTGTGTTAGTTGAATAAAAAAAGCTCTATGATATTGGTTCTGATGGATCACAAACAGCATACCTGGTAACAGAATAAACACACTAAAACACACGTGATTGAAATAACGCAAACAAAATGAGACTAATGAAAACCCTGAACAAACATTTTCTTTGTTATAAAACTGAACAGCAGAGCTTATCCAACAAAATTTGTTTAAACTGCAGCCCACTTTTCTGTCTTACCTCTACTGGGTCCAACCTTAAAATGAGACAAACATTCTGATTCAAATTTCTCTCTGATCACTCAAGCCGTTTCTGATTGGTCAGGTAACTGATGACCTTATTGCATCAGACAGGAAGGTCCATTTTCCAGACAAGGTGGGGCAGGTTGAATTACATAAAATAAATAAAGAAGATAAAATATACTTTTTATTGGTTTAATTATTTGTTTTAGGTGAAAAGTTCAATAAAGCGGTGGATTAAAACAGATATATACATTTCTTTTTGAGATGTGTTAGTAAATATCAATACTGATTGTAAGATGTACAGTATAATTGGACTCGCCCGAAAGGGCTCGTCCATTATTCTGTACGCCTAACAATCAGTACTGATAATTACCTATACATCTCAAAAAGAATGGACATATCTATTACATATAGATATAGATAGAGGTGGAGATTTTGAAATCAAATAGAGATGCAAATACCTGACTCACACAGTACACATCATGTATATCACGACTGAAAAAGTATATTATATGAAGCAGAACTATTATACTTGGTGTCTGGAATCACTTCACGGGTTTGAAGCCTTTCACACGAAGTAAATAACTTGTAAATGAACCACAACAGAATCGAGGGCGAGGGTCGGTCGCGTGACACCCCGGTTTAAGCTCTCAGTTTATTATTAATGACTGTTCCTAGGAGGAACATCTGTTGGAGTTCACTATCGTCATCGAAAGGGCTCGTCCATTAACCTGTACGCCTAACAATCAGTACTGATAATTACCTATACATCTCAAAATGCCTGGACATATCTATTACATAAATATACTGAACAAAAATAAAAACTTGACGGTTTTCATTTCTCAATTCCGGCCAACCTAGCAAATTTGTAATGTATATATGGATGTTTTCGAGTTGGACAGACATCTGATTACTTAAATCATGAAAAATTATTGGTAAATGTTTGTCCTGTCCGGAGTTATCTAACTTATTCCTATTTTATTAATTCAGAAAAGAACTTTAATTTGCGCATGCGCAGAAGAAAGTTCTTTTGTACGCAATAAACAGTAGTTCCAGTATGCATAGAAAACACTTTAAACGCTTATGGTAATTGTAACCACAACCTGAAAATAACGTTTAAAGTTTCAAAACTTTCAGATTACCTCCCTTTGAATTAAACATATAGAGATTTATGAAATGCCGTATCTTCTATACCAATGCGTCTTTTTCGTTATTTTCTTCGTGATTAGTTTGCTTGTCTTGCAAACTCAATGTGTTTATTACTAAATTCATTTGAAAGTCATTTCTAAAACTGCCATAAAGACTCAAATGTGTAATGGGAATTCCATTGAAACTGAATTTCTGACTTCATAATGGCCTGGACTGAGGTTTTTTCGTCTGGTCATTACGGCCTCCTAGTCGACCGTGCATCGGCATAAGTTTAGCTTATGAGTCCATACAGATTGGATTTAATAACGGCAAAGCGTTGCCAACGGATTTTTTTTCATTTAAGCAGACTTCGACGATTTTAAATTTGGTATTTGTTTGGTTTTGAGCATAGAAAACAGAAAAGTACCCTTGTGACGTTTACAATAGCCTTAATTTTGCTGTATCTATGGAATCTTGAAAATTGTGTGATTATGATATGACAGAATAATTACATTTTCTTAAACTAAAAGAATTTTTATGTCTCACTATTTCCCGACTACCGTAGGATAAAAACTAGCGACTGTCAAGTTTTTATTTTTGCTAAGTATATATAGATAGAGGTGGAGATTTTGAAATCAAATAGAGATGCAAAGACCTGACTCACACAGTACACATCATGTATATCACGACTGAAAAAGTATATAATATGAAGCAGAACTATTATACTTGGTGGCTGGAATCACTTCGCGGGTTTGAAGTCTTTCACACGAAGTAAATAACTTGTAAATGAACCACAACAGAATCGAGGGCGAGGGTCGGTCGCGTGACACCCCGGTTTAAGCACTCACTTTATTATTAATGACTGTTCCTAGGAGGAACATCTGTTGGAGTTCACTATCGTCATCGAAAGGGCTCGTCCATTATCCTGTACGCCTAACAATCAGTACTGATAATTACCTATACATCTCAAAACGAATGGACATATCTATTACATATAGATATAGATAGAGGTGGAGATTTTGAAATCAAATAGAGATGCAAAGACCTGACTCACACAGTACACATCATGTATATCACGACTGAAAAAGTATATAATATGAAGCAGAACTATTATACTTGGTGGCTGGAATCACTTCGCGGGTTTGAAGTCTTTCACACGAAGTAAATAACTTGTAAATGAACCACAACAGAAAAGAGGGCGAGGGTCGGTCGCGTGACACCCCGGTTTAAGCTCTCAGTTTATTATTAATGACTGTTCCTAGGAGGAACATCTGTTGGAGAATATCGTCCTCATTGTTTATCGGCTTTCCATTAGTCTTTGGCTTTTTGTGCATTATAGCTAGCACTCACTTTGAAGGAGCTTTGAATGAGCGAGAGCTCTATGGTAAAGGACTGTGAGGCATATTTTTTACATCGTAAATACCTTACTTTTAATGAGATTTCTTTCGTAGCGACACCAAAACGGAAGTTATTATCAAAATAAGCCTGGTTTGAATACGAGCGTAGAAAACAACAAAATGATAAGAAATAGAGGCAACATAGTCTTTCTGTCGCCACTTTACGTAATGACCTCAAACGTTCTGTTTGAGAAAAAACAAGATAACGTCGACGTTAACCGCTTCTATGAGTAGATCACTACATGGCTAGTACACAAAATGCAAGGAGGCTGAGCTTTTAGTGAAATTTAAAGGAAATAGAAAGCGTCACAGAGAATTAACTGAATATATCCATTTTCCGCGGGGAAAGATCTCTGACTGTTTCTTATCAGTTTGTCAGACGGTGTTCGCAGCTGTTTAGCTGCAATAATTTAATCACAAATTTCATACGTCAAAAAACTATTGTGAAAAATTGATTCCAGAATTGTACAGTGAGTATTCAGAACAGGGTCTGAACTTCGACCACACATGTTTGTCCGAAGCTTTAGAGTTAACATGATAGCAGCCATAAAGAGGTTTCACAATACCACTCCCACATTTTAAAGAACGATGTGCTCGCCTTAAGCAGTGCCTAATTTTTATATTAAAGGATAGCCTGGCTGCCATCGGATGGGGGAAAAGGACCTCTTGGCTAAATGCTTGTCTTGTTTTGTGTTGTTTTCTCATTTGGTGAAAAGCGACTGTGTCGTTTCCTTACCATTGCATTTTGTAATTGAGCCGCGACACAAGAAAACCAACAAAATGGCGTGTGTAGATTCAGATGAGTCAGATATGAATGGTGAAGGCTATGATCAGACTAGGCGGTCTGCGCTGGGCGCACATGCCACATTGTTGGTTTTCTCGTGTTGTAGCTTATTTACTTTTGCTGTTTATAATTTTTGGTACTGTACTGTATACGTTTTCTTTGAAATATAGCTCCTGGACGCGACATAACGACACACGGAGGAATTATTTTGAAATACATGAAGCTATGTTGCAGGTGTTTTCTGTCGAATGACTAATCGTTTCTTTTTTTTTTATTATTATTTCTGTTAAAGGTTAAATAGTATAAATATGAGAAATATATGATAATTTTACATTCGTAGCAAAGGAATACAAGGATTTTTTGTCATTATAAATCTGCT
Organism: Ctena decussata; assembly: GCA_963989385.1. Classification (NCBI taxonomy): domain Eukaryota; kingdom Metazoa; phylum Mollusca; class Bivalvia; order Lucinida; family Lucinidae; genus Ctena; species Ctena decussata. Next base: position 58,643,530 of record OZ022504.1, read on the forward strand.
ACTTCCCAGTTCTCTGCGAGGATTTATTTCCTGTAGGGAAAAAAATCCCTGTAGATTTGTTAACTTTCCCATTATCTTCGGAGAGTGGTTATTTATGTACGGCCGGATACCGGCGCTTGGAACTTCTTTTCCAAGTTTATCTTACCACTTCAGTTGAAACTATAAAACACAGTCAGAGTTACCTTATATGATCTTGAGAAAACAACAGACGCTATATCACAATTTGTCAAACTTATAACAAACTTTGGTGTGTATTTCCGGCGTGTTCAACTGAATGATTCTAGAATTCGTCAGTTTTATGTAGAATTGTATTGCCTTTTATCACACATGCTTCGAAATGTGCTATAAGAAACGTAGCATTCAGCTCATAGCTCCGAGACTTTCTGTGAGCCTTGGATCGTAAGGACCGGTAGCCGTACAGACAATGATTGTAAAGGCATGAAGCAGGTTCTATAGGCAAGTAAATTATTCTTATTTTGACAACTCTCGGCCCTTTCAGAAAACAAAATGGCAGTCAAAACAGTTCAAATTTCAAGTATTCTTTCGCGTTATTGTGTACAGGCTGTCGGGAGGACTCTTGTGAAATATAAACACAGATGGAAATATTCTTTAAATGCAGGACTTAAAATGTAATAAAACAGTTTATTGATTCGTCCCATTAGAAATATGTGATTTATAAACCTCGGGAGGTTTAGAGATCCGATAAAGAAACTCGTCCTTCGGACTCGTTTCTTTATCGGATCTTTAAACCTTCCTTGGTTTATAAATCCCATCTTTTAAATGGGACGATTAATAAACGATATATATGCACGGTTAATTTTGAAATTATCAACGGCACAACTACTGTCGGCAAGAATCCCGGTACGGCGAGACACGCTATATTTTATTGGGGAAATCATCTCTTATGCTCATACTGGCTCTATTATAAAACTTTTCATCTTTTGTAATGCAGGTGTTAGTGAACGACATTGCAACTTCCCCAGGTGAACAAAACATTCCCAGTGCTTTAGTGAGTTTGGTTTTCGAGCAAGCGCTTGAATTCCTATAAGGTAATTTTTTTATATTTGAATTGTGTGAAACAATCGTTTTCCCTTATGATTGAAACTTAATACGAATTCTTTACAATAATTACGATGATAATGATCGATGGCTACCTGAGATACAATTACTGCATCGCGGTTTACGACAAGGCTGTCCGGTATCAGCTCAGATTTCGCGCTAGTTGTAGAACTTAAGCATAAAATTAAAAATAATAATAATAATAATAATAATAATAACGTCCTGGACGAATAGAATCTAAAATTTCCCGATATGTCGATGACTCTACGTTAACCTTGATCTTGATTCAGTCACGAACTGTGTTCGTGAAATAAAATAATTTTGCGCAGTCTAACACTACTTAATCAGTAGGCATTTGTTAAGGGACTTTTTGCGATCGCGTATTAAACGACGAAGAATCCAGATCACTAACGAGCCTGTTAAACGACAGTCATAATCATGCAGGAAAATATATATTAGCCGGGACATCGAAAATTCAGAAATTTAAGATATAATAAACACTTGGAAATAGAAATATAGAAATCGATCTATTTTGGAAAATGTTGGATATCAAATCGATAGCAGTTTAAAACTAAACCTGTTAGTAAGTGTTTTGAAAGTACCAGCTGATGTAATATAAAAGCTTGAGCCACCAGTCGGTGGGGGGGGATAACATTATACATATAACACTAATTGGAAAGCCACAAGACGGCATTAACGATCTTGAAAAAAAAATTATAGCGGCTAAGGCTGCGTAAACATCCCGTTTAATTACCATGAACAGAAATTGGACAGTCACCCCCTATATACATTTGAGAATTATGAATTCTTGTTGATTACACAATAAAGTCAAATATTGCATATACTAATACAATACTTACACAATACCAAAAGTATCTTAAGTTACAAACCTTTTTACTAGTGTATTAACAGACAAATCGAAACCACTTCTCTGATTGATTACATAATTATTATTCACAAGCGAAATGCTTGAGTATTCACACTCTTCTAACAGTTCACTAGCTGGCTTTTAAAAAAAGAAGCTATATAATAAAAGAACCTTTTACGTTTATTCAAAACTACATGCCGTAATAGTTATTGATATCATTAATACAATAGAGCAAATGGATTGTATGATTGCATAATAAAGGAATCGATTTTTGATAAAAAAAAAAAATCTGTGTATGTGTATAAACAAGGGAAAACCAAAACGTTTTGAGTCTCACACAGAGATACACGATCGGTTAAACTCACTATCTTGGTCCCCAAATGAGCCACGATATGAGAAAGCCAACAAAGTGGCTGTGCGCCCAGCGCAGGCTCAGATCAGCCTAGGCATCCGCCCAATCTGATCAGAGTATTCGCTGTCCGCATGGAATTAGTTTAGACCATTAGCTACCCTTTAAGTGCACTGCGAAGACTGCTCAGACAGGGCGGATGCCCAGGCTGATCCGAGTCTGCACCGGGCGCACAACCACTTTGTTAGTTTTCTCGTGTTGCAGCTCAAATAGCTACTGATACTTTGTACACTTTGTTTTTAAATGTTTTGTGTTTAGTGTGAGCAGGTTGTTAAAATGGTAAAAGTAAAGAAAATACAAAATAATTTACCGAATCAAACAGTTCTTATTTTTTGAAACGATAGATAGCATAACAGATGTAGGCCGTATGTTTTTACACTTGGACATGGACAGCCTCGGGGTTCATATGTTTTGCAACCTTAGGATCGATCCTCACACCTGGGTTCAACAGATAAGTTGTCTTACCAATAAGACAATGTTCATCGTCCTCACACCTGGACGCTATCTTAAGGTCCGATTGATTCTGCCCTCGCACCTGGGTTCCCTTTTCGGTGAGTTTCATCAGTTAATGATGCTTCTTCACTCACATCTAGGCTACATTCGAGCGCAATCCTCAGCACAGAATGTTCTGTCCTTTCACGGGGCTCCTTTGATCACTGAGTTTCACCGGGTTAGGATGCTTCTGTTTTCACACATTGGCTCCACCCAGTGGCTCCATCCCAACTGCCTGTACTTGTAAACTGATCCTCGTTGCAGAATTTATTCGACATAACTGACAGTATATCAGTGTAACTTATTGACCATCAACCTCATCGTTGACGTATATTATCTGCTAGTAAGCGAGTCTTCAGATCTACAAGCATTGCCTCATTGTTGTCAATGATGCAAATGTTTAATAATTGAATGATGGGTTGTTTAAATGACAAATATGTTTTACACATTTTAGTTACTGACAATGTTCTTTTCCTTTCCTACTATTAACCCTATACGGGTGTATATTGCCGCGTTTTTTTTTTTCCCGCACAGCGTAGCTCTTGTTATACTTTCGCACAACGAATTTGTAGAGGACATAAATTACTGGCTTTCTTTTTCTGTCATCGCTACAGCGATCTCACGTATGACTTAATTTTGATATAACTTAACACTTTGCATTTTGTTTGCGAAGGTCGATATCACATTTTCCCTTTTCATAAAGATTGACATCGCTCTAGCGCCCGCATTTCTATATCGATTTTGATAACTTCTTACAATAATTTAGGTGGTGGTGATTTGTAGTAAATATAAAACCATAAATAAAACCATAAAATTTATTATAATAAGATATCTCCCAAACAATTAGCAGACTTTATTTTTATTTTGTTGTTCTCTACAGGTAAAACTATAAAAAGTCGACATGCGGGCTAAATTATCATTTAATAAGGATGACCAAAGGGTTATCTAAAACATCATACCGTTATTAAAATGGTTTTAGGTCTGAAAGTACATCAATACATCGAGAGTTCCTTCTTATCAATTACCTGCTTCAGCTCTTTCTCAAAACGAAAGGTAGAACAGACGAAAACAGAAGCTTATTTACAATTGTTCGACCATGTATAAAATGTGTGCATATTTAAAGCATTCATTAAACATAGGATAGGCAGGTATACATATATCGCACATACAGTGTAAAAACTACATTACCATGTTCAAAACAGGTTTCTTTGTGAAATTATTCAACCTTGATAAAGTAGAACCCAATTGTTTTCTTCATATTTTAAACCCCCGGAAACTGTGTTTGAGGGGGGTATACTGTTTTCATTCCGTCCGTCCGTTCGTCCGTCCGCAACACATCAAACTTGCTCCAATTTGTTTCAAAATTTGTCCATCGATAAATCATGTGAAAAGAAGATACGTATTTTCCAGTTTTTCACAGATAGGTTTTGCTGAGCCCCTTTATATTTTTCATAAAAAAAAATTATCGCAACTGTTCCTAGATCGCTGGACCGATTTTCTTGAAATCAAGTTTGTGAACACATATTGGTATGAAGATGTGTATTAAGGTTTTCCTTTTGAAATCTGGCCCTCTTGCCTGAGTTATGTCCATTTTTGATATTTTTGGTCCTAACTTCAGGCCGTTTTTGCTTTGATATTATTCAAATTTGGTTCATAGATGCATCATGAGAAAATAGTTGACACCTTTTTTCAGTTTTTCCCGGAGGTGTTTTCTTGCTGAGTTTTGCTCCTATATATTTTTTGTAAAAGAAAATTGTTATCTCAACTCCTCCTAGACCGATTGACCGATTTTCTTGAAATTAAGTTTGTGAACACATATTGGTATGAAAATATGCATTAAAATTTCCATTTTGAGTTCTGACCCCTCTTGCCTGAGTTAAGCCCATTTTTGATATTTTTGATCCTAATTTTAGAGGGTTTTTAGTCGTTTTTGCTTTGATATTATTCAAATTTGGTTCATAGATGCATCCGAAGAAAATAGTTGACACGTGATTTCTTCTTTTACCCTGGAAGAGTTTGCCTGCTGAGTGAGTTATTCCCATTTCTAATTTTTGTAATAAAAGTTTGTTATCGCTACTCCTCCAAAACTGTTTTACAGATTTTCTTGAAATTAAGCATGTGAACCCATATTGATATGAAGCTATGCATTAAGGCTATAATTTTAATTACCAACCCTTTCTGCCTGAGTTATGCCCCTTTTGATATTTATGCTCTGTTTATATAGGATTTTTTGTCGTGTTGCTTTGATTTTATTCCTATTTGGTGGACAGGTACAGGCCAAGACAACAGATGACAAATGTTTTTTCAGCTTTTTCTAGAAGAGTTTTCCAGCTTTGTTATGCCCAATTGTAGTTTTTGAAAACAGAGTTTGTTGCTGCTTTTTCTCCTAAACTTTTTCTCCGATATTTTTCAAATTAAGTGTGTGAACATATACTGGTCTATAGATGTGTATTGAGTTGCGGGTTTGAAACTTCTGCAACTTGTCTGAGTTATGTCCCTTTTCAGTCGTTGTTTGGCTATATTTTTTTCTCATTGTTGCTCCGATTTCTTTCAGATCTGGTCCATGGAGCCAGCATAAGAAAAGAGTTTACATGAATATTGTCATTTTACCTGCTAGAACTTTAAGGGAGAGCTGTACCTGTGTGTGTGTGTGTATGTGTTTTTTAAACATGTGACTTGAATGCTGTGTATATGGAAAAGATGGATGACAAAAGCAAATTAAGTGCTAAATGCAGGGGGTATTTAGTAAGCCATGCTTACTTCTACCTCTAGTTTTTTCAAACTATTGGGCACAGGCTACTTTTGTTTTATTTGTTTTATCTCCTCAAGCTGAAAATTTGTAAAACAGTCGGAAAAAATAATTCGTAGGACGTAACTCTCAATGCACTGAAATATCTTCAAATTTAAATGCATTTTCAATAACGGTGGTTATTTTTTAGATAATTGCACCGCAAAAGATCCTTTGATCATTTCTGATATAAAACAGTTTTAATATCAACAAGTCAGGCATATTTGGATTGTAAATTATGCCAAACAACATAAAGAATCCACTTGCTGAGTGTTTGAAAAATAAGACGTATTTTCATCATTTTATGCAGATGTTTGTATTCACAAAAGTAATGATCATTACCATTTTAAAGATAACAATATTTTTGATATTGTGACGTTTCAGAATGCTAGAGCCAAGGTCAAAGTTGGTACTTTTGGGAGAACCTTCTCGTCGCTCCAATGCCCTCATTTATAAATCGAATTTAATAAAACTAAATGTAAAATTTCAGTAATAAGTTTGCGTTTCAGAATACTAGGGTCAATTTCAAAACTATATGTTTAATGCAGAAACAAACGACTGAATGTAATTGCAAAGTAGAAAAGTGAACATTAAAAAATGAGCCGCGACGCGACAAAACCAACAAAGTGGCATGTGCGCCCAGCATCCGCGCAGACTGTTCAGAGTCTACGCTGTCCACATGGAGCTAGTTTAAACCCTTGGCTACCCTATGAGTGCAAAGCGAAGACTCGGATCAGACTGGCCGGATGCCTGGGCTGGCCTGAGTCTGCGCTGGACACACACGCCACTTTGTTGGTTTTCTCATGTCGCGGCTCAAATATGTTAGACTATAAAGAAACTAATAAACAATATACTATATGATATTATTTTCGCCACAGTCTAACCTATTTCATATTTCTGTTAAAGTTATTGGTTTGTTATATTACATTTGTTTATTTGGTATATTATCTACCTACCGGTTTTAGCGTTAAACAGGACAACATTTTTCCAAAATTATCCGAATAATGTATAAAACCGTAACGTTCCAAGCAAAATGTGGTTCATAAATTGTTAAAAACGGCAAGACCTAGACTTTCAATCAAAATTTGTACATCAGTTATATAATTCCATTTAAAATAATTAGACTGTGCCGTCAAAATAACAAATACAAATTTAAGCTTTTGTTTTGAACTACAAAGAAACGTAAACAATTTAAATGACACAGTGCCAGATATATCACAATAAAATCAATAGCATTTTATTTGCGCCCCTGTGCTTAAGCCAAATAGGTGCTTCTACGGTACCCTTTGTGTGCTTTCGCGTGTGCATGTTGGTGCGGGTGCTTGATCAAAAGCTACATCTGCTTCGTTTTGCTCAGTTACTACGTTACCAAAATGAATAGAGTCTTCAAACTTGCTACACAGTATTTAGACAAGAACAACTGAATGCAGTGATCCATATGGGGCTATAGCCTACATTTTACAGTTCATTGAAAATAAATATCCAGTTTCACCTCTTGCGTTTAGCTCTGTCTCTAAGTAGGAAACGAGGAACAGATTTGATTCTTTGTATAAAATGACATCTGCGGAAGGACAGCTAAACGTTGTGCATAATATTAGATGTTGACCAATATTTCATTTTCATCGCACTTTGAAGAAGCGTCACCCACTGTGATTCAGTTTCTCCGTAACTACAAGAAGTAAAGTTGTAATATTTGGTATACCTTACAGCTTATGTAGATCAAGAGAAACCAGTGAACCATATCTGTTACTGATATACAAGGTTCAATGACTTTGCCACATATTCATAAATTTAATGGCTTAGCATTAAACACGGAGTAATGGTTCGGTTAAAAACACTGTAAATGGTCTCACATTAAGGTAGATGGATACTAAATAGAAATATTGGCGGGACATTCAAATCATTATACATCTAAATAATGCAAAGAGCTATAAAACATTTGGATAAGGAAACAAATCACAGTTTTGTTTTCCTAAAACAATAGTATGTATTTCTACATACTTTTTTCACACATTTTCCATGAAAATTCATACCTCTAGCACACGAATTCAGTTTCATTATAGCAAATCATATAAGCTGTAGTATATGATATGTAAAACAAACTGGTAGCAAAAATTGCAGTTATCTTGTTAATATATATATACATTCTTTAAAAAGCAAGAAAATTGAATTTCGTGTAAAAACATCATGAAAAAATATTCAATCGATGGGGCATGCTTATGCATATTATTTAAGTGAAACTTACATTGTATGTTACAGAATAAAACCCCCCAAAAAACAACATTTCACCGTTTCGTTTCCTAGAAAAACAATGTTTCAGTTCAAATTATCCCCAAAACAGACTGCCCAAATTCTACACCTGCTTCAAGCACAGCCAGTCCGTGCACTTCTATTATTTTCTTGTTATTCGGTTCTACCATAAAGTAATGTCGACCAAAATGCGCAGATGGGATGGCAACTGTGAAGACAGGCCTTGATCATTTTGGTTCTTGAGGAAAAGTCTGATCTAGGTTTCCACTAGATGTACAGACATATGTGCCCCAATCCTCAGGCTCTTTACGGTAGACATTGTTAGTGTGTTTTATTTATAACTATATACTCCACAGTTGATAGATTTCATCATGAACAATAACTCTCTTTTGTTTTTAAAAAAAGTAAGAACAAAGGTGTTCCGTATATGACTACTTTAGCTGCTGCTCGGTGTGACATATATTTCATGGTCCAGTATCTTTTCCTTATATCTCCGTCAATAGTTCATTATATGGTAGGGTAAAGTCGGGAAACTTCTGATCTCGGGTAAATTCGGACATACCATTGCAAACAGTGAAAATCCAGATAAGACGGCTCATCATGAGCCGTCTCATCAGGATTTTCACTGTTTGCCCAGTTAATTTTTGTTTCAAATCCAAACAACTGACATATAAATGAAGCAATGTCACTGTCCGAATTTACCCGCTGTCCGAATTTACCCAACTTTACCCTACCTGATAATATAAGAAATGGTATCATGACTGGTTGAACGGTGCATTCAGACACAGTGACTAACCTCGTATTCCTTATAAGTGTCTGTGAATCATATTTCACAGTTCAGTGATATTGTCTTATATCTCCAGCACCGTTTCAAGGATTTTAGAAATTCTTTTGAAAACTGTTCATCCTGACACTGTACAATACTCAATTTTGTTTGTTCTATTTTAGTCATATCAAATGTGCCTCTATGTTCTATGTTTCTTGGAGATTCCTCCACTTCCTGGAGCACCGTCTTATTAGACGTAAAAGTTGTCGTTATTAAAGTCTGTTGATGTGTTAAAAGTCTCTTATTGCCACTATCTCCCAGCTAAAACTCAAACTTATGCAATATGTTAAAACTCACTGTGCCCGTTGTATGTGCATCTCTCTTGTAAAAAGGATTGTTACTATGTACATTTTTACAGCATCATGTCCCGGCACCACATAAAACGTATATACATTAAAAGTCCTCTGCACACGATCAGCATGAATTCTGCAATTCTCACAGCCGCGATTGTTATCCAGTACAAGAGTCCATGAATGCCGATACACTGTTCTATTACTTGTAACATCATATACCATACTTGTCAAGCAATACACTCCGCTTTGAGTGCAGTACATAACATAAGCCTCGTGAAATGTCCCATATCTGCGTTCTCGTCAGTTCGTTGATATCAACCACTTTGGATTTATCAAGGATCAGTTGAACCATACCCAGATCGTCGAACTGAGTCCACCAGTGACTACCATGTTGAGTCGCAAGCAACTTCTGCAACTTTTCCATAAACGGTTGTCGTACCTTGTGTAATGTCTCACAAGTCAGTATGAAATGAGCCGCGACACGAGAAAACCAACAATTTGGCTGTGCGCCCCTCGCAGACTCAGATCAGCCTGGGCACTCACCCAGTCTAATAAGAGTCTTCCCTAAGCGCTAAAAGGTAGCTAAGGGTCTAAGCTACCACTACTACTCGGACAGCGAAGATTCTGATCAGACTGGGCGGATGCCCAGGCTGATCTGAGTCTGCGCTGGGCGCACAACCATATTGTTGGTTTTGTCGCGTCGCGGCTCAAATGCACTATGTCCTCAGAAATCTTTCCACAAAGTGAAGCTCCGAGACGCAAAATGAAAATGACGTTTCTAGTATCAGACGTGATGTTTACATTCACAAAAACTGAGCGCCCTTTTTCAGTCCTTTTCACTGCAGCACTGCGAAAATCTTATCTCCATTATTCTGCTAAAACAGGTTCAACAGTGTGACAAATTAAATGTAAAATGGCTGCCAAAATTTACTCCTCTAAAAGCAAAAAGTAGTTTTGTCGAACGTGACTTCGTGCAATATACACTTGACAACGTTCACTTTATATAGAAAAGAAATATTTCACGGGTAGTCCTTTGTGAAGTAATTTTGGGAAAATGTTTAAAGTATGGTGCTACTGTTTATTTCACTTTCAGCATATACTTTAACTGAAAAGCTTTTAGTAGTCTTACAGAGTATCTCATCTCAAGCTTTGCGCATTGTTCTGTGAGCCAGAAGAAAATCTAGTGAGTCAAAGTCCTAGATTTTCTTCTTTCTCGCCGAATAATGCCCTTATTTCACCGGAACACATAATGTGTCAAGGAAGTGCATTTCTTTCACTCCTAAAATAGATGACCCTTAATACTGCTTAAGGAGCATTATATTTTAGTAAAGGAACCTTGAAGTGGGTAGGGTCGAGTCGGGTAACTTTGGACAGCGAGTACATATGGACATATCATTGCAAACAGTGAAGATCTAGATGAGACGGCTCATAATGAGCCGTCTCATCAGAATTTTCACTGTTTAGCCAGTTCTATTTGTTTTTATTCCAAACAACTGACATGTAAAGGAAACAATGTCACTGTCTGAATTTAACTGCTGTCCGAATTTACCGGACTTGACCCTAGCTGTTGAGAAAGAGTGAGCCGCTGACAGAGTTATCACTATAAATAAAATTTCTAGCCTGTCGTGTCAAAAGGTCGCCGATTCCATTCGAATCTCGTAAATGGGTAACCACGACTATATCTGTAGCAAAACAACCGCCCGCCTTTCTCCGTAATATACCCGAATGCAGTCGTCATTATCCGTCAGTAAAGTGCATGGTATAAGTTTAGTAATAATGCCAAAAATTACACTGTCCTCTGTGGCGAAGTGGGTAAAGCAATAAGCACTACGAGTATAAAATAAGTTTTGCATGGGCATTCCGTTGGGTCAGTTTTTTTTTTTTTTTTTTCTACCAGCAGGGGTGGTGGATGGGTATTTTTTCCCCGATATAGCATATCGTGGGAAGATTTTTAACTGTTTATAGGTCTCATTGGCATTGAGCAATTTATTCTATCGAGCTACTGTGTCGTTGCCCTGGTCGTATATTCAAATCATACATGTAGGTGTTCACATATTTGTTTTCATTTTTTCCGTTCCTCCTACATTTCGGACAAAGTTGAGATAACGCGTGGCGAATCTTCTACGAGAATTGAACCAAAAACTGTTGAACTCATATTATGGCTGGACGATTGCCTATCATGTAGATTTAGGTACTCTTTTGTGCTGTTTTGTCTGGCAAAGTCATGCACAATCAATCTGTTCAAAAAGTCTCTTTTTGAAGACTCGTGAACTTGCCTGTCCAACAGGGAAAGAGCGAAACATAACCTCAACGCAGCATGCAGACTGACCAGGATATTGCTGATTAGACAAAGCAGAAAATTCAGCTCAAAATGTTGATTGTTTTTTTTTTTTTTTTTTTTTTTTTGGTTTTACGACTCGTTTGGACAGTATTTCAGTCTATATTGAGGCGTCTGCCAGAGAGAGGGAGAGAAAAAAGAGATGTGATAGGCAAGAGAAAAATATCCAAACAACCCCACCCGCACCTACTGCAAGTACAGTAGGCCCTTGCCCTACTATTATCCAAATTAATTGGACGCTCCGGCAGGACCGCAACCAATCCCGCTGCTCAAAATGACAAAAATTATGCTTTCCCAAGGTCAGACAGAGATTCGGTTTTGTCACAGTCGAGCGTTATTTTTGGAGTTGCACTTGATGCTGAAGCGTCCGTGTAGCAAAGTGGTTAGCGCTCCCGACTTTGGATCATTGGGTCGAGTCCAGATGGCAGACAAGGCATTGTTTGAACCTAACCGGTGCTTTATTGCACATAGTCTTTCACAATCACCCTTGAATCGTCCTGGTATGACTAAAATATTGTTGAATAGACGTTAAGCCGACATTTCATCCACTCATCATGTGAATTATCGTTTTGATACAAGAAACCCCTTTGCATTGTATAAACCCTGGCTATTATGTGTAGTTTCAAATAATTCGTAGTTAATCAAGAAGGGGGGAATTCGTTATTAGAAGTGGAGAACTTAAAATGAAATGAAATTGACAAAAAAATAAAGAAAATAAATAAGTAAAAAAAGGCAAAAAAGGGGGCGAGGAGGGGGGCGGGGGCAAAAAGAAAAGGAAAATACGGGATTCGAACCACTGACTCGAGATATTTAGTCTAATAGTCTACAAGCTGGACCTCTGTACCAAATTGACATGTATCGAAAACGTTTAAAATGGTTATATATAAAAGTGTTCTGACTACTACGGAAAGAGCCGACTTTTTCCGTGACAAGCTGCTCAACCTATTTCAAGGTTTGGTCCAAAATTAAAAGTACATTGACACGACAGTAAACAAAATTTGATCTGTAGTAGCCTATTTAACTGTTTTTATAATTGGTTGTCTGTAGTCTGTAGATAAACATCTGATCACTTTTTCAACAAATATTGATTATATAATACTCAGTAATTCGAGGTTACGTTAAAAAAATGACAATTCGAGAAACTAAAGGTTTTCTTCTGTGAATTTATTTTGCTAATATTGATTAGAAAAAAGCCACATCACGAATAAAGAACCATTTGGCCATTTGCAATCAGATAGGCCTGTGTCTTTATGCATTCTGGTCAGCGTTTTCCCTGTTTGAATCAAGAAAATGAGGTTCCAGAGAAATATATGAGCCGCGACACGACAAAACCTACAATGAGGTTGTGCGCCCAGCGCAGACTCAGATCAGCCTGGGCATCCGCCCAGTCTGATCAGAGTCTTCGCTGTCCGCATGAGGGTAGCTCAGGCCCTCAGCTACCCTTTAAGCGCTTAGCAAAAAGTCTGATCACACTGGGTGGATGCCCAGGCTGATCAGAGTCTGCGCTGGGCGCACAACCACATTGTTGGTTTTGTCGTGTCGCGGCTTATATGCAGTTGAAACCTGCGACTCTGTACAGACTTAGCTGAGTACTAATAAGACTGTTCACACCTTTACCCTTGACTCAAACAGTAGTTTCATATTTTAATCTCATAAATAAACTTTTAAAAGTTCTGAAAGGTAAACTACGTTCATAAAGAATGTTTTACTTTAATTTGCTGGTTAAAAGTCTTGGTTTCAACAATATTTTATTCAATGCAAATTACATAGTTACAAAGCAGTAGGTACACTATCTGGCGGCAAGTCGAATTAACCTTATCACGAAAACGTTCGGGGTTGCACCTAAATGATTCTTAATATTGAAACACTCCAACCGTTTTCTGTCGTTTTGAGCAATTTGATTTAACTATCCTCCTAGCTGATGTAACAGCAGATATTGCAGACCTTGTTAGTATTCATCATAGTAAGACTGCTCCTACAGTTTGGAGCAGTTTGATTCGAGTCTATGCTATTTGTTCAAGAGTTAATACGGCTGCTGGGACAAAAGAAACTGATACTAAGTAAAATAAGAATGAGCCGTGACTCGACAAATGCAGCAACTGGGCATGTGCGCCCAGCGAAGACTCAAGTTAGCCTGGACATGTGCCCAGTCTGACCAGAGACTTTGCTGTCGGCATGGCGGTAGCTCAGACCCTTAGCTACCCTCTAAGCGCACAGCTGAGACTCTTATTAGACTGGGTGGATGCCCAGGCTGATCTGAGTCTTCGCTAAGCGCACATGCCACTTTGTTGGTTTTATCGTGTTGCGGCTCAAATCTGTAAACAGGTTCTGTAAAGGCATGCCTAATATCTGCTTTTTAATCTTAGATTGCAGCTGTTAGAACTAATTTTTGTCCCAGAAAAATAGCATACAGAAAAAAATCTGTCTGGGGAAAAACAATCGTTTTTCATTATAAATCGGATTGCTGTCAAATGTAAGTAATAAAGTCGTTTTATTATTATGATTTTATTATTATTATCATTACTATTACTAGGTAATAAAACTTAGTGCCAACTCTATGCAAATTTTCTAAGCTGACATTTATTTATGTCATGAGCAGGAAACACTAAGATGTCATCAACTACAGAGACCATAGAGGATAAGTTTTAAAATTAATTTTAAAAATGCTGTCCCTGTCTCCATTTTATCCACTCGGTCTAACTTACAGAATAGATGCGTTCAAAGTGATTCATTTTTGTTGTTGTTGAAACAAAACTAAGCGTATTTCTTCAAATAGGTTTATGTAACTCTTCAATACAACTAAAATGTCTGTGCACCCGTAACAGTAGACGAATCTGTTCATTCAATCATGAAAGTTATTTTGCTCGGAATAATTATTTATTAAAAGCAATACTTCAATCGTATTTTTCTTGCAAATCATATAATCATATACTATTTGTTTCCGGCAGTTAATGTCGCCTAAGACAGTTTAAGCTCTCATAATATGTCCCAGTGCAAAAATACACTGTATTTTACAATTCATCGATTATTTGGAAAAAAATGATAATAACGATTGCGCCTACAGAAGCTATGGAAAGTTTCCGTGTTTTATTCTACAACAAATTACTTTTGCGGAGTGCTTGAGTCGAATTGCTGACGTCACTGACAATTACTGACGTATTTTGTGACGTTTGGTTACGTTAGACGGTATAATGTCTCATTTGCCTTTCGTAAATAGCCATAAAACGTACATTTATCTTAGATGCCGTCACGCAAATTGGCGGAAGCATGAACGCGCTGGCAGGATATCTCGCGCTCGTGATATGATATACTTTACAACTGAACTCCAAACAGTGAATTATTATTTACAAATTGACTGCTAGAGCTGATCTATTTCTCAAATAACGTCAACGACAGAAGCACATTTTTAAGTTTTGTGTGCTGTTTGATATTGCGCAATGCTGTCTGATTTTAATTGATAACGGAATATAAATATATCTTAGGTTGATGTAAATATGCGAGCCGTATTTTTTTTTTTTTTTCTTTTCTTCTGTCTGTTTTATTATTATTCGTCCTTGCTTTTTTTTCAATAGTTACAAACAGGGTCTTCCGGGTAAACTTAGTGTTGGGAAGGTCACCTGCCCGTGCCTTATGTCGTCCAATTTATTCATATTATTTTCATAATATTTATATTCCCGTCGAGACATAGTTAATACTATGCAAATTATATTATTTCTGATCCACTGGGATCATTGAACTCAATATGAGTCTATGCAAAAATGAGCCGCGACACGAGAAAACCATCAAAGTGGTTGTGCGCCCAGCGCAGACTCAGATCAGCCTGGACATCCGCCCAGTCTGATCAGAGACTTCGCTGTCCGCATGAAGATGGCTTAGACTTAAAGCTACACTTTAAGCGCTTAGAAAAGACTCCGACAAGACTGGGCGGGCACCGGGCTGATCTGAGTCTGCGCAGGGCGCACCACCACGTTGTTGGTTTTCTCGCGTCGCGGCTAAAATAGAGCTCTGCTGAAGCCGAAACAAGGGGTCTGGGGCAGTGCTGCTGCAGCTTCACATTAATGAACAGGGTTCGAGGTTATAAAACTTGAGAATAATCTCAGACTCAAAATAAAGCAAACTGATTGACATGCTCGGAAGCAGCCAATCAGTGTGCTTTATTTTGAGTTTGAGAATGTACTCAAGTTCTATAACCTCGTGGCCAGACTTACTTGAACCCAATCTACTATTTTCTTATCTCTAATGCGTTCTTGACTTCCAGAGGACTCTTCTTCAGAAATTATTTTAATATACACAGTCTATAACAAAAATGTCCTCTTATGCCTGTATGTTCTCTTACCGTTTGAAATATTTGGTAAAACCTCAGAGAAACGATTAAAATAATAACATAATATATCTGTAACAATACTTGTTTTTCCGCTCGGGTAAACCTATGACATGTAGTCAAAAAAGAGTCGAGGTCAGTTTCTGCATTACTGTTAATGGAAAATATTTTACAAAAGCATTCAAATATTTTACAAAAGCATCCAAAATTAGATTTTTCGTATTCTGTTATGTATAGTTATAAGAATCATTGATCACTGTTTGAGATCACTTGTCAAGTAGATCATATCACGAGCACGGGGAACAAATCGGCATGCAAATGCAATTATTATTAACATGACCACACCTGGTAGGCGGCAATCGAAAACGCTCTTAACAATCGATTAATGCGGATAGAAAACGGTTAGAAACAGCGTTTTTGATTGCAAATTGTCACCAATTTGCAATCGAAAACGCTGTTGCTAACGGTTTTTGATCTGCGTTCGTCGTTTGCACGAGCGTTTTCGATTGCGAATACGAAATATCTAATTTTGGATGCTTTTGTAAAATATTTGAATGCTTTTGTAAAATATTTTCCATTAACAGTAATGCAGAAACTGACCTCGAAAAAAAAAAACGAAAGTCAGGAAGTTGGAAGTCAGAATTGAAAAGGATTCTGCTTAGCTGGTTGGTTGTTTGGGGTTTAACGGCTCTTTGAAACAGTATTTCAGTCTTTGTCGTGATAAATTATGTAGAAACAGTTCAACAAAGTAGACGTATAAGCTAGTATAGTCCGTTTGCTCCCAATATTTTCTCAAAATTGGTCAAAGGTAGAAGATTTTCGAATTAATTTTCATCATATACATAACAAAATAATAATTCTGTAGAAATGTGAGGCTTTGCATACAAAAGTTTCTACACAAAAAAACCGGACCTAAAATATGTCATTTTCACCTCTTCATGACGAGGGAGTGAAAGTTGGCTGTTGGAATTCCCGTTTAGTTTTAGGTATTAGAACATGTGACCAATGGATTTACAGACACTTCGGCCTCAAACCACCAATGTATGCTATCCCTAGATCAAAATTTGCATAATTAATCAAAATTTTATTCTGAATCCAATTTTTCTACTTTTTGTTTCACCCATATATTATCAAATTTTAAAACATACACTTTTTACTCGCAAAACTATATACATTTGTAATAGTTAAATGTTTATTTACAACATAGTATCACCTGAACAGTGACACCATGTGTTACGCGTGCGGGCAGGTGAATACATTTTACTATGTCATTCATATAGCCCATAGTAAACAACGAGTTTACGTTATTGCCTATCAACAATATTTTGGCTGTTTTAACAAGAGTACGACACCCTTCAGTGAAACTGCTCAGTTTCTGCATTACTGATAATGTAAACTATTTTACAAAAGCATCCCAAAATTTGGATTTTTCGTATTCTCTTATGTATAGTTACAGAAATCATTTGAACAGTAAAACATCTAATGGAACTTTCGTCGTTTTTGAGAAAATAAGGAACCCCCCGTTTGCACGTAGGAGCAAATGGACTATAAGCATGAATTCTGGACGTAAAAATCCTCAATCAATAGATCAAAAGTGTGAAAATTGTTTAAGGGTATTGGGGAGAGTCGGGTAACTTCGGACAGCGGGTAAATTTGGACAGTGACATTGTTTCCTTTATATGTCAGTTGTTTTGAACTAAAATAAAAATAACTGGTCAAACAGTGAAAATCCTGATGAGACAGCTCATTATGAGCCGCCTGATCTGGATTTTCACTGTTTGCAATGGTATGTCCGAAGTTACCCGACTCTACCCTGATGTATTGAAACAATCTGTAAGACCAGCTCAAGAAAAAAAATATGCCATGTCTGATTATTGTAGGTGGTATAATTGGTGAGAAATGGACTTAAATGCTAAACTCTATGCAATTTATGGATACCGAATTGACCTGAATTTTTTTCAGACCAACAGAGGATTACATATATGTCAAAGGCACAAAAACATCAACATTCAAGAAGGCACTTTTAAGAAAAAAACTTCATCCCAGGTTTCATGACTCTACGCATTGTATTTAAAAGAAACAGACTTAAAGTCAGCAGCACGTGTCAAGTGTAGTAATAAGTGCAACATCCCTTGAGCCACTTGTAAGCAAGATTTAATGCTTGAAGATATCTTACTTTGACAAAAATGGCCTTTATCGCTACAATCGACATGATTTTGGATGTAAAATTTTATGAAGCCAGCAGAACATAAAATATAGGTCAAGGGCAAAATTAAACTGCAACGTCCCCTTCAAAACATTCTAAGAAACTTTATACCAAAATTGATGATTATCGGTTCATACTTTGCGAGGAAAATTAAATTTTAGGGTTGACATAATTTTGGACGTAAAATTAAACGAAGTCAGCGGAGTGTGAAATATAGATCAAGGGTAAAACTAAATGCAACAACTCTCTCGAACATTCTGAAACTTTTTGCCAGCTTTGATGACAGCGGGTATTATATTTTGAAAGAAATGGACATGAGCACTTGAGTCGTCGTAATTGTGAATGGACGCACGGCCTGACGGTCGGACGGAAAAGTAAACTCCCATTGCGCACTTTTCTAAAGCAGGTGCGACAAAAAGGAATAGGACAGTTGAGACTAAAACAAATGCAAACAAGTCCCATACCGCATTATCCAGTTTAGTAGAAAGTTACACAGCACCATCTCCCGACCCGACCAACCCTGATTCTGCTAAGGTTTGTAATGAATATCGAGGAAAACCAAATTTTAGCTTTAATGAATATTTTTCTGGGGTTTGTCTGGTTCACCCCTTAGAATATACACTCAAAAGAAAAACAATATGAGCCGTGACACGAGAAAACCAACAAACTGGCTGTGCGCCTAGTGCAGACACAGATCAGCCTTGGCATCCGCAAAGTCCGCACAGACTCTTCGCCAAGAGCTTAAAGGGTAACTAAGGGTCTCAGCTACCTTCACGCGGACAGTGAAGACTCTGATCAGACTTGGCGGATGCCCAGGCTGATCTGAGTCTGCGCTGGGCGCACAACAACTTTGTTGGTTTTCTCGTGTTGAGGCTCATATATGTCATTAATCAACAATTTCATATAGTCCCAGGTCCTCGAACTGTTGTATTCGCCCTCGGCCTTGGGCCAGCCTTTACAGCAGACCGACGAACTGTAACTGGGCCGATACGAAATTTAGGCCTCGACCCAACACAACAGATCTCGGACCTGTAACTGGGCCAGTACGAAATTTCTTGATTAATAACATTATGAATCATAGGCATTTCGTCCTGGTTATTCGCGTGTTGTTCAAATTGAAACTTTATACTCGCCTACGTATAGGAAATGCACAGAAGGTGGTTTTATGCAATTACCCTATATTTGTGAAATAACTTCCGTACCAAAACAAATACAACAAAAGATTTTAACTAGCTATTCATTCCTGATATTTTAACATTGAATAATTCTGTGTAGTGTCTGATTACAAATGATGAATAAAATTTATGTCTTCATCTATGCCTTTTGTCATCCGATCACATTGTCCTTCTAATCCGACCACATTGTCTTTCTAATAGTATCTGTTGTAGTATTTAGTATTTGAATTGTTGCTTGTAACGACGTCTTCCAACTCCCCTCCCCCCTCCCCCCCCCCCCCCGACACACACCTCAGCGGAACGTCGGTGTCCTGTCCGCAGAACGGGACCTCCTTGGAGTCGCCGTTAAAAGGGCAATCATCTTCTTTCATCATGGTGGCAGGCAACATCAGCTATTCTTTCAGAACAACAACCCTTGACCCTAATAGAAGCATCTTCGCAACCACGTGACTGGCTTGCCACGTGGGATTGTCGCTTTTGCACCGCGCCACGTCCTCCGCTAGTATTCTACATTTGCGTTAATATTTCGTGGAATTTGAATGTGTCATTTCTTGACCATTGACATTTTACACATTTTTAAGCTTTAGTATTTTATTGGATGATATGAAACAATCATTTTACATTCACTGAAGGCAAGTTTGTCTTGGGGCTTAGCCTAAAATATACACCTTGTCAAAGCTGAGCATATTTCAGGTCTCTAGTACCATTATTACAAATTCTGAAACAAAGGAAAAACTACTAAACGACAATATAATTCATGGATTTGGATAGATAGAATACTTAAGCATACGTCTGTTGTCATTTTTGTCCCAATTTATCAGGTTGAAGGATTTTTGCGGGTTGACCTTTTCATGTAAAACAATACTATTTTTTCCTACATAAAAAATGTCGTGCTAGGTAAAATATCTCGCGCCAGACAGAAGACCACGGAACAGGTACACTGTAAATATAATTTGAATTGCCATATCAATGACCGACATTATTCAATAGGACAAAAATGAAAAGTATTCATAGGAAAAATCATTGGTTGAGAAATAAATCAGCTCTAGCTGTGAATTGTTGAGTAATAATTCACTGTTTGAGGTCAGTTGTAAAGTATATTTACTTTCAATTGACCGACAACTTTTTAGTTCTTTCACCTCACACCTCAAAATACATACTTACACCGGGTAAATAGCGTCAGACAACGGGGATTAAACCGTTTGATGTCAGAACAAGCTTGTCTGTTTGTCTGTTTCTTGGCTCACCGGGGTTCAACTGGTGGTCTTCTTTTGCTCCAGTGCTCCAGTGGTGTTGCTGACGCCCCAGGGATCTCCTGGTGTCTCAACACGTTTTGGCTGTCGAGTCCACATCCTTGCTTCATCGCGGTCTTTTCTTGATCTTAATTGTTGACCGTGATGACTCTCTGATGAGTTAGGGGACCTCCATACGAACCGAACTACTAACTAATTGTGTGCACCGCAGCGGATGGTGAGGGTGAAGGTTTGGGCTCAGTAAAACCGGTTTAAACCCCCCAGTAGTTATTACTGACCGTCCCAAGGCGGTACTTTCGTTGCGGTTGCATTTGTTTTATGTTCGGCGCTGTTTATCTTATTGTGTTTTCATTTTAACCCTTTTATAATAAAAAATAGAAAATAGGTAAAAATAGTTGTTAAATGTTTTTCGTAAATTTGTTTAGTCTGTTGTGTGGTACATGTGTGCACCGCGGCGGAGGGTGAGGGTAAAGGTTTGGGCCCAGCAAAACCGGTTTAAACCCCCAGTAGTTATTACTGACCGTCCAAAGGCGGTACTTTCGTTGTGGTTGCATTTGTTTTATGTTCCTTGCTGTTTAATATATTGTGTTCTCATTTTAACCCTTCTATAATAAAAATAGAAAATAGGTAAAAATAATTGTTAAATGTTTTTCATATAATTTGCTTAGTCTGTTGTAACCCTTCTGTTGGTCTAAAATATTTAGTTCTATAAAGTCAGCTGAGTTGCCACCTATTTGGGAAAGAGCTGCTGACTCGGCTTATCACTTGTAATTTATTGTTTGTTGGGATGTCTTTGTCAATCTGTCCCTTTGATGTTGGGGATAGGGTTTGGGATCTGATTCAGTCAGTTCCTGAAGTGTAGTTACTCTTTAAATTTGTATAGACGTCAGTAAAGCGTCATTACGTTGTATGGACGCTCTTCCGACGTTGTTTGGACGTAGTGTGCCTGTACAAATTGTGTCATCATTTGTGATGAATGGGCATTTTTAATCTTAAAGTTATGCATAAAAACTCATTCGCATGCTGTTTGATCGTTTTTTCATGCTCGGTTTTCACATTGTAGCATTTATTCAGGTCTTATATAAAAATTGCATTGCCGGGATGGAAATGTCGAGGAAAAATTAAACTTACAGGCTACATCGGTATTTTGAACACCCGGACCCCGGACTACAATTATTTCTCAAAGTTAAGGTCACATTAGCTTTAGGATAGGTTTTTTGTTATGTGTTATGAAAACTGATGTCTGATAAGTATTACAAGGTAGTATTGTGTAATGGATACGGTACGTCCATAAAATAGTTCAAATTCTTATAATATCACAAGTATTATTAGTATAAACGCATGAACACGACCTTGAATTTTTAGACCTTAAAGTTAAGATGTCGTTTTACGGCATTCTATTGAGAACAAAAAGTCTGAAAGAAAACTAAATGATGCGATAGTAGAATTAAACTACTTGACGGCATTGGGACGTGTCTGTGAGAATTAAGCATTAAGCACGTTAAGCATTTCGTTGTTTGAGGTCAGGTCAGGTCACTGAAACCTGCTACTGGTACCATGTAATCCAGTACTACATGTTGCATGTGGGCAGATAGGGCTCATTAGCCTGGGAGGGTAACCCATCTAACAGTTTTCTAGTCTCTGTTTAAAACTAGAGGGGTAGTCGCAGCCTTGGTTGGCAGTCCACCTATTAAGAGTTCTTTGCTAGGTCTCTAAACAAAACCTGCTAAACAAAACTGTAAACACAACATTACTACGTGGAAGTCTTCCTTGAAGAAGTCAAGGGCCAGTATATAACTCCAGCATGAGGTCAACAGTCATGTGTTACATGCAAGACCCGAGTGAGGCTTGCTCAGCTTGATACAACATCTAGATTTAAGGGGTCACTGTAGGTAGGGAACTCACCAATCACTTTGGCTCACAAAGTCTGGTTGTTTATGTTGTAGGCAGTGGACAAGTCAGTGAGACTTTCTGGGAGGAAATGAAACTCTGCCACCTCCATTTGTCTCTGAACCCTATGTGTCAATAAGGGGTGATGTGAACACAACATCGTAGGGCGAACGTCTTCCTAGAAGTCAACGGTCAGGGCAGAAAACTCTTTGATTCAACGACCATGTTTTTATGACAAAGGCGAGCCATACTGATAATTATGGATTTCGGCTATGGTCAGTATAAACAGCCTGGAGAGGGATGGGCTTCGTCAGGCTGAATTTTGCCCTTGACACCATGAAGGACAGACCCAGTAAAACCTTTATACCGGATCAGTCGCAACGGGTTAACAATGACCACGCCTACTGTTGTACGCAAGGACGTATTTGATAAGTATGCGACTGTGAGAGAGAATTAGAGGGAGGGAGAAAACTTCTATAGGAACCTGGAATGTGAGGATTCTGAGGCCAGCTGGGAAACTTGAAGAGCTGAATCATGAGATGGAAAGGTACCACTGGACATACTGGGGCTCTGTGAGATACACTGGAAGAACTTTGGTGAGATGTTAACAGATGATAGACACAATGTTTCCTTCAGTGGAAAAGTGGACAAACATGAGTATGGGATTGTTTTTCTAGTGCATTAAGACATTGTGAGTGCGGTCCTGGATTGCCAACCAGTCTCCCGCAGACTAATCTAAATCCGCTTGAGACCAGCTCCTTTCAACGTCACCATCACCCAGGTTTGTGTGCCAACGTCTTGACATGAGGACAATGAGGTCGACAACTTCTCCCCGTACATCATCCATAGTGCAGATTACCAGATGATAATTTATTTTTGTCCTTTGGAACAGAGGATATATTCTGCGAAATCTGAAAATTTTGATTGATTTAGACACTTTTCTAGATCATTACTTTTCAATCATTTCAACTTCTTTAGACACCTATCAGTCTTTCAGCCGACTGCCTTGCTGGAATTTAGAAATATCAGTATGCTTTTCTCTGGCTTTCATCATTAGATATTATCAGGGTCACTGATGAGATTTGAATAGCCGAAACGTCGAAGAAAGGCCACCGTTCCTTCTTTCAAATGTGTTCTTGTCTCTCTAAGGAACTATTTTAGATTTTAATTCGACTTTACTGCAACTGGTGCTGTGCCGTGTGGCGGCCGTAAAACGTCTCCCCGTCATCATACATAGTGCAGAATATATTTTATTTTTGTCCGTTTGGATCAGAGGATATGTTCTGAGAAATCAGAAAATTTTGATTGTTTAGAAACTTTTCTAGATCATCACTGTTCAGTCGTTTTGACTTATTTAAACACCTATAAGTCTTTTAACCGACCGCTTAAGGCTAAAATGAGAAATATCAGTATGCTTTTGTCTGGCTTTTATCGTCAGATATTGTCACGGTCACTTTTGAGGCTTGAATAGCCAAAACTTCGAAGTATGGCCCCTGTTCCTTCTTTCGAATGTGCTCTCTGCTCTCAAAGGTACTCTTTAAGATTATACTTTTACCAGCAGCTCCAGGATATCATAGACGGATATTATGGTTGTACAAGGGGGTTGGAATACTAAAGTAAGAAAGGATGCACAGGCAGATTGGGGAAACACATGTGAACCCTACTGCAATGCGGAGACAAATGAGAGAGGTTTAAGACTCCTAGAATTTGCAACCTATAATAACTTAGTACTGACAAACACCCTGGGCTCTAACAAACCGACCTGAAGGTGGAAATGGAACAGCCCTGACAGGAAGTATCACAATCAATTTGACTACATCTTGGTTAGGAAGCTTCACCGATCAAAACTTAACAGCCATAGGACAAGAAGCTTTCCTGGAGCAGACATAGCAAGTAACTATGACTTGGTGATGACGACCTCAGAGCTCGTCTAAAGAAGGCCAGAAATCCAATCCAGCCAGGACTGAGGTTTGACCTGGAGAAGTTAAGAAACCCAGATGTGGCAGGCACGTTCCAAACAATATTAGGTGGGAATTTTGCACCCCTCATCAGTTTGAGTGATGATGAAATAGACACAGAGAGCATAATTACCACCTACAGTGCAGCAGTGACTGACACAGCCAGTGAGATACTTGCGAAGGAACGTCACAAGAAAAAGCCCTGGGTCACCTGAGATATTCTTCAGAAAAGCTTACAAGAAGGTTCAGAAGGCAAAACAGAAAGCAAAAGAAGACTGGATAGGTACTCAGTGCCAGGAGATTGAAATTTGCCTGAACAAAAACAACAGCAAGACAGCATATCAGCTGGTGAAGGAGCTAACGTCAGAGAAGTAGGGTAGATCTACAACTATCGAGGACAAGTCTGGAAAATGTTAAACAGAAGAACAAGAGATTCTCAGCAGATGGACAGATTATTGCTCGGAGCTATACAACCATGAGAGTTATCGTGACAAAACAGTTTTGGACTGCATTCAGAACCCAGAAGAACATCTACGACCAATCCTTTGGGAGGAAGTTTAGATTGCTGTAGCTGCACTGAAAAGGGGACGGCCACTGGAGTTGATAATATACAAGGAGAACTTGTTCAAGCAGGTAGGAAGACCATGATTGACGTTTTGACAAAGATCTGTAACAAGATCAGGAGAACAGGAGAATGGCCAAGCCCATGGAGTCAGTCAATGATTATTACACTCCCTAAAAAGGGCAACCTACAGCTCTGCCAGAACTACAGAACCATTAGCCTCATCAGTCATCCGAGTAAAGTCATGCCGAAAGTCATCTTGAACAGTCTCAAGCCCCAGGTTGAAGAGATTATACCTGAAGAAGAAGCTGGGTTCAGAGCTGGAAACGACTACTGAAATGATCTCCAAAGTCCTGTGTGAAAAGTATATTTAATATCAGCAAAATCTGTACCATTTCATAGATTTCAAAAAAGCATTCGACAGGGTATGTGATGCAGCCTTATGGGCCACCATGTGGAAGTACAATATCAATGCAAATCTAGTTCGCGGCACTGAGCTTCTCTATGACAAGGCTATAAGTGCAGTTCAGATGAATGGCAGCACAGGAGAATGGTTCAGAACAAGAGTTAGGCAAGGATAGCTTCACTCATCCACCCATTTTAACATTTTTCTCAAAAGTATCATGTCTGATGCTCTGGAAGGTGTCAGAAATATTACAAATCCTCGGTTTACCGATGAAATTGATGCTCTTGCTAGCAAGAGCAGGAAAGTGATGAGTAAACCAAGCTAATGACAAACAACAAACAGCGCCAGCGGCATCAAGGGGGAGAGCAATGTTAAAGGATAGAATCTTGGAACAGTTATAAGCTTCAAGTTTCCCGGAGCAATTGTCTCAGGTGAAGGCTAAAAACCGGAGGTTCTCTCAAGGATTGTATAAGCCACTGCAGCTCTGACAAAGCTAGAGCCAGAATGGAGAGATAGCAACATATCTCTCGGATCAAAGGTGAAACTGATGCACTCTATTGTCATATCTATTTACTGTATGCCTGTGAGTCCTGGACCTTGACAGCAGAGTTAGAGAAAAGAATGCAGGCCGTTGAGATGAGATGCTACCGAAAGTTACTGAACATTTTGTACAAGAACCATATAACCACTTAAGAGGTTCGCAGGATGATCCTAGCAGCCATTGGAGATTATGACGAACTCCTGACCTTGGTCAAGAAACGGAAACTGAGGTGGTTTGGCCATGTCTCAAGGTCTTCTGGTTTAGCAAAAATAATTCTGCCGGGCACAGTGAAAGTAAAACAAAAAGGGCGGTAGACAGAAGCAGAGGCGGGAAGACAATATTAAGGAAAGGACAAGGATGGATTTTGCTAGCTCAAGTAAGGCAGCTGAAGACAGGACTAGGTGGATAGGTATTGTTGTAGAATCATCTATGGTGCACTAACGACTTCACAAGGTTATGGGATAGACTTGACCAGACTTGACATTTTGTTCATTTCCTGTTATTATGAAAATTAATCTTTTCTTCAGAAAAATTCTTTTTTAATGTTTATGTTAACTTGTTTCTAGGCAATGAGCAACTGCGTGAAAATAAATGATTCCATAAATACCGCTGAGCAATGACGATTCAATACGATTATATTGTGGTTAAGACATCAAAGTCAAATGATCGGGTAACAAAGTGTTTTCGTTTTTACAATAATATTCTGCTTTTTTCCTTATCAGGTAACAAATCTTGCAGTTTACTATGATTCTTATTACCGCACATGGTTCGATTGTCTGTTATTTTCATTAAACAAGACGCTGAGAATGATAATATTCACATAGATTTGACACAAGAAATGCTTTTTCAAAAGACTGGTTCTTGCATGTAATACGTTGCACCCATAACAAAATCGGAGTTTGATTACCCCCCACCCCCCCAACCCCCAATCCCCACCCCCAAATAACTGCTTAATATATTTTGCGTAGCACAGTCAATTCTCGAAGTCGAACTTCTGTCAAAACTACTGATATCTGAGAGTAAATTTTCTAGTACCAGAAAATTTACTTTGATATATCAGTAGTTTGAGATAACAGGAGTTGAAATGTAAGTAAAAATAGGAAATATATTCTTTAATATAAGAAGATACTTTGAGATATCTGTGTTCGAGATATCGGTATTTGAATGTACATTATTGAGATGTGTGAACGGTTTGGCATTTCGTCTTTCTTTCAGATATTTCCGTTGCTTATAAACAGATGCAATACGACTTAGTCAGATATTTTCGTTTTCTTGACCTCACTGCATTTATTTGTATTTTATTAATCTTTCAGCAAGACATATATGAAAGATGGAAAAAGTCTGCTACTGCTGTCAAGTCGGTTCAAATCTATTATTGTTACTGCTGGTGTCTTCTGTTTCTCAGACTCAAGTTGCCATGGGTAAGTTTAAATTAACCATAATTTTCCATGATATTGGAGCACACAAAATACTGAAATTGTATTAATACCTAAAGTATAGAAATATAAATATTAAAGAAAACAGTTTATCAACTGTGTAGCTACTGTATAAAAATCTGGAAACGGCATGGACATTAGGCAAAAGATAAGTCAAAGTAAACTATATAATACTTGTTCAAGCATTTTCCTTTTAAAGTCTGTTCAGAAATCTGCAGGCTACTTGACACTGCGAGCTGTTGTAGTCAGTTTTAGTCCATTACAAAACATCAGGGGTCGTATTTATAAAACGACTTATTAAGTGGTTCTATGCTGTTGCTAAGGCTAAATTTCTATGAAGGAGATTTTCTACAACTATGAAATTTGCTCAGGAGGAACAGTCTTTTTCAGACTTTTTCACACTGTTCCTCCTGAGCAAATTTCATAGTTGTAGAGAATCTCCTTCATAGAAATTTAGCCTAAGCAACAGCATAGCAACGACTTAAGTGGTTTTATAAATACCGACCCAGGTTATAATTAAAGGTAACTTGATTTATAAACTCTACAGAACAAATATTCTATGAAAATAGCTTATACGATGTTTTTTGTTTCCAACAGGTTGTAATGAAACGCTTCCAACTAAATATGTGAGAGAAGGTACTTCGGCGACAATTGATTTTAGCTTGAGACCTCCGACAATGGGAACAGTTCCTTATGTTGTACAATTAAATTCAGTAAATAGAATGAGCATAACGTACACAAACGATACGGTGGAAGTTGTTGATGGGTACTTTAATATATCATTTACTGGCGATGCTGCAGCTGGGAACATATCATTCCAAGTTAGCTACTTCGGAAGAGAATCGGCTGGAAATTGTACTCTACAGATTGTTGGCTTGAAGCCATTGCAATGCATAACAGTATATTCTTTAGGTACTGTATGTAGCTATTACCGTATACTGCGGGGTAAGGTAATTTAGAAGGCATAAAAGAAGACATGTCCCCATGAAAGTCCATGATCACATAGCACGATCCATCCATTTATTGCGTGGCACCGAAAATAAAAACAGTGATACATGTAAAAGGCAAAAAACAAACCGGGAAAGCTCATATTCGATATATTTGAACTTATATCTTATCGCAAAATCCAGCAATGAATATCACGTCAACATTCAAACAAAATACATAAAACACATAAATATCTTCAAAACTAAACACAAATCAAGTTGACAGCTATGCAGGTGACCTCAGTGCTTGAGATACATAACAAACGATAACCGTATCAGATGTCCCCGCTTATAAAAATTCAGAAGGGACTTAAACAAGTTAAGATTTAGATTAGATGAATAAATTATAATTTTATTAAAACTTTTATGCATAGGTATGGTGTTTCCGTTTGGCCGTAATATGAATATGAGAAGGGACGGAAGAGGGCGGGGGGAGTCGGTCTTTGACTTTACAGCCACCTACCCCTGTCACAAAATGCGACAGTTACACTCCTTCCCCGATATTCAAAGCCATGTTTGGCTTGCGGTGACGGCCGCAAGCCAGTTTCAATGTGGTTTAGTGATACCGAGTTATTTTCGGAAGAAACCATAGGTCACGCTTGATCAGAAAATACCAAGAGAGTTTGTATTGCAACGATTCGATTTTAGGGACGCAAGCTATATAGATCGGAAAGCTCGGTCCAGAATGAGACTGCATTTCTTCGTGATTTTCTTCACAAACACAAAAATTTCCTTATATTAAACAAACAAAGTACCCGTCCGATTTTGTCTATTTTTATCCCTATCCTATTTACCGCATCTGCAAAAAAAATAATAGATGGAAAATCTAATCTATTTTTGAAAGTACGTGTACTTTTTTGGTATTTCTGTTAAAAAGCACGTTTTTCTTTCAAAAAGCCTTGAACTTGGCTACATATCTTTTGCTTTTTATAAACTGATAGCATAAAAATGAAACTCTGAATTTAATGCAAAATATTTGGCTTTGCATCCAAAGAACTATACCAAAACCTGTGTTAGAAACAGTTTTTATATATATAGCTAGCGCACAACCATTACCTTTTCCAAAAATCATGCAGCGGCGTCGCGAAAAATAGCCCTTACGGCATCGCATAATCTGACTAGTCAGAGCAGCCGGCACACTGTCCAGAGCCGGTGCATTTGTGGAGTCTGATCAGTCTTTTTCGGCATATATATTCTTCATGATGCAAACATCGTTCATGCTGAGGATAGTCTGATCAGACTGCGCTTATGCCAGAGTGGGCTGATCTGTGTATCTGTAAAACTTAATAGAGCAGAAAAAAATACCGAAGTTCAAATTCATTGTTTAAATTTAGAAGCAGGCGCTTTTGACAATTTTTTCCTTTATCACTCATCACAATTACTGAAAAAAATGTATCCCTCTATCCGTGTGTGTGGCTTATTTGTACACCTGACCGTGATATGTATGTAAAAACCGGTAATGTAGGTGAGTTATATTAACGCATACGCATTGCAACAGACATTTCCATGGCAGGAAGCGATATAATGTACTCATTTTTAGCATCTGATAAATTTCCTATTGGCAATCAACATGTTAATGAGTAGCCTGAACTGGAAACCTCTAACAATGATACAGGTACTAAAAAAGGGGACGATTCAGAATTGTTAAAATTTGAATCTCGTTGAGGCCGACTGTTAGGGATTCATTGACAGCTTTATGACAATGGAGGGGTTGGTTGAATTGTGCGATGATGCTGGGTATAACTTCCAGTGCCGGGCGTCATACTGATTTGGATTATAGTAGGGCAAGGGCCTACTGTGCTTGCAGTATGTGCGGTTCGGGGTAAAGAAAAGGCTTGAAATAGGTTCATATAGTAATTTTCCTTGAGGCATGCCTAACGGCCATTACGTTGGATAACTTTGTGTGTGTGTGTGTGTGTGTGTGTGTGTGTGTGTATATGTGTGTTTGTGTGTGTGTGTTTAAAGACTTTCTCAGTTTGTTTTTCAAAAAACATTCTACACTTGTTTTTACTTCACACCTGTGGGTAATGCACCATTCAAGAAGTTAAAAATTAAATACTTTGCTAAATAAAAGTTAGCAACAGAAAGTGCACTAACAACTGGGTTCGCTTCAATAACAATTCATCTAAATTTCACTGTCTTAGCTGGACAAGCCTTCCTTTTAAAATGAAATTTTATATGGTGTTTCATTTTAGAAAACCTAGCTAAAGTGACGACTAAGTCGTTTGCATATATGAGCCGTGACACGATGAGCCTACTTAAATGGCATCTGCGCCCAACGAAATCTCAGATCAGCCTAGGCATTCGTCTAGTCTGATAAGGGTCTTCGCTGTCCGTAAGAGGGGTTAGCTTAGGCCCTATGCTACCCTTTAAATTCACAGCAAAGACTCTTATCAGACTGGGCGGATGGCCAGGCTGATCTGAGTCTTCGCTGGGAGGGGATGCCACTTTGATGTTTTTGTCGTTTCGCGGTTCAATTAAATACTCGTATGTTTTATTTCAGGTTTGCCAGATGTGGTTGTGGAGGCATCGGCAGAGAAGGTTAACCTTGATGAAACCATATCCTTTACCTGCTCTTTTACCTCAACGACCGTTCCAAGCATTCATGGTATCAGTTTAAACTACAACTGGACAATTTCCAGTACTACAAACACAACAAGTTCAAGAATTATTTACAACAATAAAACATTGGCAATCTCTAATATCTCAAGGACGGATCACAACAGGACAGTGACGTGCTGGGTCACTGAGGATATAACTGAGGGCTTGACTTCGAGTAAACAAGTACAGATAAATGTTATATGTAAGTGACATGCCAACATGTAAACAGACAGCTTCAAAAGGGAGCACCCTAAACTAAAGTTTGCAAAATGTACGGAGACATCTGTATGGCTTTCTATCATTTTCACAAAGGGAGAAAATTTTGTGAAATCCTATTTGCTTCCCTGAGGAACATCTATTCTATTCTACCACTAAGCCTAACAAGGTCGTCGGGGTACTATAGATGACCTCGAAACGATCCCTTTCCACCTTGGCCTGTTTTCAACTGCCCTAGTTGAACTGGCAAAGTCCATTTATGTCCACCCTTTAATGTTGTCTTCCCAGTTCTTCTTCTGTCTACCTTTTCTTCTTTTTCCTTTTACTGTGCCCTGTTGAATCTTCTTTGCTAAACCAGAAGTTCTTGAGACGTGTCCAAACCACCTGAGTTTCCGTTTCGTGACCAGGGTCAGGAGTTCATCATATTCTGAAGGTGCTGCTTGGATCTTTCGGCAATCCACCTCATTATAGATATGGTCCTATAAGCTTCAGTAGCATCTCATCTCAAAGGTCCGCGTTCTTTTCTCTTAAAGCTGCAGTCAAGGTCCACGATTCTCAGGCATAAACATTTGGAAATAACATGAGAGCGCATAACTTTCACCTTTAATCCACAAGATATACTGTTATCTTTCTAAATTGGTATCAGCTTTCTATGAGCTGGAGAGGCTTGTGCAATCCTTGAGAGAGCATCGTGTTTAGAGCCATCATCTAATACACCTGATCCAATTCATTTGGAGCTTGTTACGGTTACAAGCTTCTGCCCTCTAACCCTGATCTCCCTATGGATATCACCGGTGGTGTTTGCCATTAATTTGGTCTACTTAGCACTTATCTGCATCTTAAAGCTTGTGAAGGCTTTGCCGAGGCTTTCAAGTGGGGCTTCTTGGTCCAGCTCTTCCTCAGCTAGAGCGACTATGTCATCGGCAACCCCCAGATTTGTAATATTTCTTACGCCTATGCTTACCTTTCCGTCATGCTCTCCAAGATCAGACATGATCAGTTCGAAAAAATGTTGAAGAGGGTGGGCGACAGAAGACATCCTTGCCTTACTCCAACTGTTGTTCTGAACCATTCTCTCAAGCTGCCATTCATCGGGACTGTCTATGTAGCCTTATAGCCTTGTCGTAGAGCTGCTCAATGTTGCGACTTAGAGTTGCACGCACTGGTATTGTGCTTCCGCATGGTGGCCCGTAAGGATGCACGCCATACTCTGCCAAAGGCTTCAAAGGCTTTTTGAAATCAATGAAGACATGGTACCAATTTTGCTGATCTTTTAGATACTTTTCACACAGGATTCTAAGGTTGAAGATCTTTTCTGTGGTGCTTGTTTCTTCCGGCTCTGAACACATTCTGTTTTTCTGCGATCATCTCATTGGTATGGGTTTAAGCCTTTTCAAGAGCCTTTTTTCACCATGAAGTTGCATGAATGACTGATGAGGCTGATGGTTCTGTAGTTCTGACAGATCTGTAGGTTTCCCTTTTTAGGGAGTGTTACAATCAGCGGCTGAGTCTGAGTCCAAGGGTAGGCCATTCTCGTGTTCTCCAGATCCTGATACATATCTCTGTTAAAACATCAGTTATCGTGTTCCCGCAAGATTGAACAAGTTCTGGTTGTACATTATCAACTACGGCAGATTCTACTTTGTTCAGTGCTGCAACTGCAATATCAACTTTCTCACGAAGGTTCGGCTGTCGATCTTCTTCTGGTGGCTGATTGCAATCCAGAACCGTATTGTCAATATAGCTCTTATGGTTGTTTAGTTCTTAGCAATATTCTATCTATCTGATGATTATTTCTTGTTCTTCTGTAACACATTTCCCAGACCCGTCGTAAATAGTTGCAGGCCTACTCTGTTTCTCTGAAGTAGATCCTTCACCAGCTGGTACGCTGTCTTGCTGTTGTTTTTGGTCAAGCAAATTTCAATCTCCTCGTACTGAATACCTATCCAGTCCTTCTTAGCTTTCTTCATTGCCTCCTGAATCCTCTTGTTAGCTTTCCTGTATTATTTTGCTCCTTCTGCTTCATACCACCTCTTTTTCAAATCTCTCCTCTCATCTCAGAGGTCGAAGACACCTCTTGTGATCCATGGCCTTTTTCTGCGACGTCTCTTGCCAAGTATCTCACCGGCTTATTCAGTCACAGCTGTATTTTATGTGATTATCATGATATCTATTTCACTACTCTCAAAAGAAAGACAGTGGTCCATCTTGTAGCAATTATTCGCCTTTCTGGCCTATATGTGCCGCTAAAAAATCACGGGGATCAGGTTAGTACCAGGCTCTCTTATGGCGGAAAAATATACGCTTGGCATGTCTGCCATTTTCTGCTACTCTTCTCAATGAGGTACGAGTTTGAAGAGAAAAACTAAATTATATTTGTTAAGAGTAGACTCGTTTTGAAAGATTTATGTTCCTCTTTGGACTGAGGGATGATGGTAGGCCTCCACTAGGAAGTCAGGCCATTTCCTCGCGATCAGAATGATTTCCGTTGAAACTCTCTAATCTTATTCATTACTTGTCATGCTTTTCCTGTCTCATGGTGTCAGGCAATAGTCAAGTCTGGCTAGCTGTCGAACAGGCAAGCATAAATCTACATAAGAATCATTTTAAATTATGAAAAAGTATTCATTTTCTCATATCACAGTCATAACAAATTCAAGTTTTTTAGATAAAGCAATATTGAGGCTGTTTTAAATGTCACTAGGGTACTTTTTTGTTTTCTGTGCTTAGAAACAAAGATTTGGTTGATTGATTTGATGCTTTACAACCTCGGTAAACAGCTTTGGTCTTGCCGGGCGGTCAGTTGACCTAACCACACTATTCCTTGGCAGGCTTAGACCTCCTAAACGGTTAACCAGTACTAAGTGCACATACTTTCGCCAGTAACTGACAACTGCCCTTCTTGAATCATCGGAAGGAGAAACGAAATTATGTGGCCAGACCGCGTTTCGGACCCAGGACCTCTGACTTATGAGTCAGGTGCCCTGCCGATTGTGCTACGCGGCCCGGTTTAGGAACAAAGAATTTCCGAAATTAAATTATGATGACAAAGCCTTATTAAATTTATTCTGTATGGACTCATTAGCAAACATTGTGTTAACGCACTGTACTGTGAGGACCAGAAGGAAAACTACCCCCGTCCTTAGGTCAATAAAAGCCATGAAAGTAATTGCAATGGAATTTCCATAACACACACACACACACACACACATACATCTTTATGGCAGTTTTAGATATGGCTTTCATATTAATTTATACTAATTTATAATGAAGAAAACATTTAGTTTGAAACACGATCAACAAATCTTCGAAGAAACATATTAAAAAAATAAAAAGGCAAAGAAAGTATCATAATAGTGTTTCAAACATCTCAATACATTTAATTCAAATGGAGATAATTGGATTTTTTTAACTTTATTTTTACGGTGTTATTGCAATTGACAAAGGCGTTTAATTCCTTTTCAGTGTGTACTGGAAATAATATTTATTGTGAAGAGTAAATTTTGTTTTGCGCCTTTGCAAATTAAAATTAAGGTCCGATTTATAAAACAGGAGAAAAGAAATAATGGACAAGACAAACATGAATTAATATGTTGGTTTTGTTTTTCATGATTAAAGTAATCCACTCCGAAATAATTCATATTTACCATCAATATTTTTAGGCTGGCCGGAATTAGGAAATTAGAAACTTTCATGTGCTGTTTATGTTCAGTATATGTGGAGCCAACTCTGAGGGGTCTATGTTTGCAAGAATGATTCATAAGGAGTCAAATAACAAATATAATGGTCCACCCTATTGGTTGTTTGCTTATTCTTTATTTAAAGGGTTGCCAGGGCCAAAGTATCTATATCCAGGAAGAGTAAATCTTCTTTTAGAGAAGAGGGGAAGTGCTGCCTTATGAATATTAAAGGATCTTTCCACTTTTGACGTTCCCATGGGAATGCCAATTTAATTTTAAATACACCTAGTTTTAGTAATCCCGCAGGATTCACTCTTCGACCTTACCATTAATCAATTATTCATCGTCTAAACATTGCCAGGGTAAGTATCTAAAGTAATTCATTTTCTTTAGATACAGTATGATATGTTCATTATATGAAATTTTATATAAAGTTGTCATGAATGTCTCAATGAATGGCTGCAAATCCGAATAACTCCTCAATTATTGCCACAGCTTTGAATTTTTCCAGATCGGGTCTGTCAATCCCGTCATCGATTGAACCAATTATTAACTAGAATTTAGATCTTAAATAGGTCCTTCAAGAGCAGAAAACACATTCAGAAGAAGTTACATGGTTCGGCTAAAAAAGCCTCAACCAGGACCCTGACAATATCTGGTAATCCATATTGATAGGCCTGAATCAGTTGTCTTTCTTCGGTAACTTAATTGAAGTGATATAGGTCTTCCAAAAGTATATTTATGTTTTTTTCTGTGTTTTTTTTAACTTCATAGTTTGTTTTATATTTTATCATCCATGGTTTATGAATTAATTTATTATCATTATTTCAATTATTACTGGATTTTTTGGATTAATAAGTAGTATGACTATCTAGAAATTTTGTTAATGAAGAAAAATACAAAATAACCGCATGACACTGATTCTATTTTTTTGATATTGAAGGTTTCTATAATGTTTCCCATTAAGTCAACACCTAATGGGGATGGAATTGCAAATAGATCAACGTTTTTATCATTGACATAACAAGCTTTTTGTATTTAATTATTTTGCAAAAGACGCCGTCAAAGTATTTATATTCAAGTTCAGTCATCCAAATAGAGATTAGAATATTATTTTAAAACATAGAGTATTTTAATCCCTGGCTACTGCAAGTCCCGATTTATTGACTCTCTTTATTTATTTTTTTTATCAACAATAAGGGACATTTCGTCGGATTTGACCATGTTTAAATCTTTTTATTTAATGTCCTTTGCCTAGTTTTCTTTGTGCCCCTCCCCCCCCCCCCCCCCCGAGTATATTTCATATGATGTCAGTAGTTTTAGTGCTCCTCAGCCCCAACCCCTCCCGAAAATAGATAATACAAATGTCCTTTCTCCTAAGCTCCGAGACAAAACTTTTGCGGGACTCAGTTATGCTTTTCTTCCCAGGGGTGTAAATTGGAAATGTGTTTTGGTATATATACTGCTCACAAAAATTAGGAGATATTATGACATGGAAGCGAGTACAAAAATTAATAATAATGGCTGGGTTAGTTTATTGTTGTACAGTGTCAGAAAACTCTTCAAGTAACAATATTCAACTAAAACAGAAACAGTCAATGCAGGTCATGTGACCTAGAGCAGCACATAAATGACTATGGGGTCTACATCTCAATTTCGCATTGGCGAAAAAAATATTCTTTTGGACCCTTAGTTGCTGTGAATAATAAAATTCTTCATAATTTTCCAAACTGCAAACAGCCACTTCGGTAGACTTTATTGCGTTATTTAAGGTGTAGGGCTGTTACAAATGTCACCATATGTGAGACAAATTACCACACAATAGTATCTTTTAGCTAAGCATTTTCTCCTGTGATAAAACCGCATGAAAAAAGCATCTGTTTCTTGTTAACTGAGGCATTAGGCGTCTGTCTTAATAAAGTTTGCATTAAATTTATTGGTCATTGCTGCGCTGGTTCGTGTGAAATTTGGGTGTCGACCCTTTGTCTACTTCAAATTTACTCTAGGTCACGTGGCAAGCTTAATCGTTTCAATGTTCATATTAAGGGTCTCTATGAATATTTGTTTTATGAATTTTAAAAGTTTAATAATCATCTACTTATTTTCCTTACTTCTGCTGTCTTAAATGTCTTAATATCCCTTACTTATTTTGAGCAATATATATACGGAAACCTTTAACTTAATTAGTATTTAGTCGCCTTTTACTGATAAATATTTTTTACTTATTAATTATATTCTAGATGGGCCTGATTTCATACAGCTACTACCAAACATGTCTGTACACGTGCTGACGGAAGGTAGTCCACTCTACATAACTTGTATGACAGATTGTTTTCCTGCATGTACTTATGCATGGATGAAACAAGAGTCGACATCCTCAGTCACGACTGATCAGCACCTGTCGATTGTAAACATATCGCGAAATCAGTCTGGTATTTATGAATGCACAACAAGAAATGAAGAAATAAACCAAAACAAATCAACAAAAGTAACGGTTCTAGTGAGATGTAAGTATATTTTTCTAATATTACAACTTGAATGATAAAATTCAGGCCAAACGATGCAATTCAGTGTCAGTCGGTATAAGCTCTGAAAAGTCTGAACACCTATGGAAATACACTGAGCATTATTAACCCGAAAACCGCTCATCCAAAAATATATGTTCTCAAATATTTCCCTGTTAAACCTTCTTAGCAAGGCGTAGAGATATTTAAATGACATTTCTTAAATGAGAGGAACAAAAACAGAGTAACGAAAGTAACGATTTAAAACCTTTGTTTTACGTTAAGTATTCCATATCTGCATATACCACATGGCCGACACAAAGAGATCTAGCATATACAATATCCGTCTTCAGTGTGTTGCAGATGTTGCACTTTACTTAAAAACTAATAGAATCTAGAAGTGTTTTAACAAATGCAATTTTCCCGCAATCCGCTCTTTTTTAGCAATGAGTTTTTCTCTAAACATGATTGTGAAAGTCTATGTCATTGGCATTATCACTTGAAGTAGTTTTGCATCTATGATAATTTAAAAATAAATGAAATTTATTTTATATCTATCAGTGGAGTCCCAGTAGATGTCAGTAATATAATGCAAAGCAGTGCAGTGAAATTTTACCATATCATTTCACTACGTACTTATACAATGAATCCGTTCCATTTTGGAGGGACATCTTATCATTCACTGACAGAAATTAATATCCTTTGTTTATTTGAAATATGAAGAATACAAGTAGTAGTTTTTCTTCAACTTAATATTTCTGTGAAGTTGAAGGAGTGCATGCTTTAAAGGAAATGATTTGAATTACACTGACACACAGATACAAGTTTCCTGATCTAGTAAAGTGGTGATTTTGAAGATACACAGCAGTGTGATAGTGACATTTTCGGGAACGCTATGATCTCCGAAGTCCCGGTAACTTGCATTACTATGAAACACCTAATATCTGCGGTATCAAAATTTCGCAGTTAAAAGAAAACGACATATTTGCACATGTTAATTTTGGCGGTCTTAATGTACCATGGTTTCAGGTAATAAAGAAAATCTGATGTAAATTTGTGATAATTTTTCTTACTTTTCTATTTAACTATACATTGTTGTATCTATTAGAATCGCCTCATCGAGAGATTCTAATAGGATGCCACAATGTATAGTTCAATGGAAAGGTAGAACAAAATTCTAAAATGCTCATCAAATAAACCTCCGTAATGCTGTACAAATGTATGCGTATTAAATCTATGTAATATTCGTGGACTTATATTCTAGCTCTATTTGCCTCGACATCCAATATCGCCAAAATTCAGTATCCGCCAAAATAAGTATTTTACAGTATCACTTTGCAGTTCCTCGTCTGTAGTGAAATAAGACTGGAATTTGTTTTTTATCAACCTGTGAAATCACAGGTAATAAAAGTTAATTAAAGCAAATACGTACACTAAACCGCATCATGCCTTTCTTGTAATAAATGCTAAATTGAATCTCGTTTCCTTTAAGTGTAAAATGTGATCGTACACGTACAGGATTCAACCTAGCGGGCACATAATGTCTAACGACGTTTAATGTAACGTCATGAAGACGTCATGTGCCTACTGGGAAGTGTCCTCTATTTGTTTGAAATAACTCTTGTTTAAATCGATTCATCATTATCTTGTTTACCGGTAAATTCCCGACGTTTATCCCTGAGAAAACCGTGTGTTCCCAGATCAGACTGCTCTTTAGGACTTTCTAGCGCGTAAACATTTAGCCGAGTTTTCATAATTATATTCAAAGATGGAAACTCAATTAATATAATGAGCCACGACACGAGAAAATAAAAAAGTGGTTGTGCGTCCGCCCAGTCTGATCAGATTCTTCGCTGTCCGCATGGAGGTAGCTTAAACCCTTAGCTACCCTTTCAGTGCTAAGTGAAGACTCTGATCAGACTGGGTGGATGCCCAGGCTGATATGAGTCTGCGCTTGGCGCACCACCACATTGTTGGTTTTCTCGTGTCGCGGCTAAAATGGATTAAATGCCACATGTGTCAGTTGATTTGACAGAAATGTGTCTATTTGTATTTGTTTGGCAGATGGACCAGATGTTGTAACCCTTACACCCTCAGACGATACATACACAGACAATGAGGGCTTATTTCTTGATGAGATATCCTGCTCAGCTGACTGTTATCCAAACTGTACCTACGTGTGGGCGAAAGACGGACAAACAGTATCAAGAAATAATATTTTATCGCTTGGCAATTTGTCAAAAGAAGAGACAGGAAACTACATGTGTACTGTAGCTAACCCTGAAACAGCTAGCATAGCGAGTTCTAACATAACCGTTTATGTTCGCTGTATGTATGTTAATATTCTAATCGTATTGGAATATTTCAAGAATGTAGTTAAGGCAGAAGTGATCTTTCCCTTATTATGTTTTTCCTGTGCAATTTTAATGTGTACTTGCACTAAGGTAAATATTTTGAAATACATTGCCTTTTTGAAACAAATACACGTTGTCTGATCTAGTAATCTTTGTGTTAAAAGTGGTGATTTTGGAGATACGCAGCTGTGTGATAATGACATTTACGTGTGAACTGATAAAAGTTGAAGGTAAAGGTTTCCCCATTATCTAATAGCCGTATGGGCAGTGCGGGTTAGAGGCTCACTGTGTCTTGGTTACAGCAATGAAAGGCGGAGCCCATCCCTCTCATTTCGCTGCCTTATCCTTCCCTGATTCGAAACAGTTACAGATTTACTGCTGGACTGACAGAGTTTTCAGTCGTCGGATGGCGAAACCCGGGCGCGATCTCACGACCTTCCGGCGACTTTCTGCACCATTACCGTGTAAGTCCAACCACTCGACCACGGCGCCTCTCTAAGTATGAACTGATACCGTATCATTTTTGTGTGGTAATTGCAGCAACAATGAATCTCGTTTCATTTTAAACTGAAATTTGATTGTCTACTTACAGAAATAAAGTATCCTCTAGTCAATTAAAAGAACATCAAGCTGGTTTGAATCATTTCATTTTTTTGTTTACCGGTCAACCCAAAGCTCTGGGACGTATATCCATGAA
This sequence comes from Ctena decussata, assembly GCA_963989385.1. Lineage (NCBI taxonomy): Eukaryota > Metazoa > Mollusca > Bivalvia > Lucinida > Lucinidae > Ctena > Ctena decussata. The sequence goes on from OZ022504.1 coordinate 58,683,639, forward strand.
TATGAATATAGGAACGTGCATAACCAGGGGCCGTATTTATAAAAATGACTTAAATTCCCTACAACTATGAAATTTGCTCTGGAGGAAAAGTCTTTTTCAGACTGTTCCTTCTGAGCAAATTTTATAGTTGAAGGGAATCTCCTTCATAAAAATTAGCCTTAACAACAGCAAAGCAACCACTAATATGGCCCATGATCATAGTGGCTCTTCAGGACTGATTAGGGCCTGAACATTTAAACGAATTCACGAACTCAAATTCGAAGATGGAGACTGCATTATAGAAATGGATCATATGTCAAAATCCTAGACTGTAAATGTATTCATGGACTTTATTTGTGTTTGTTTGGCAGATGGACCAGATGTTGTTACACTTATGCCCTCAGCCGATACATACACGGACAATGAGGGCGCATTGTTCAATGAAACATCCTGCTCAGCGGACTGTTATCCAAACTGTACCTACGTGTGGGCGAAAGAAGGACAAATAATATCAAGAAATAGTAGCTTATCGCTTGGTTATTTATCAAGAGAAGAGTCAGGAATCTATGTGTGTACAGTATCTAATCCTGGAACATCAAGAACAGCGACTTCTAATATAACTGTTTATGTTCACTGTATGTATTATCGTTTGGAAGATATAGATGGGGATATTTCAAGAAGAAGCGATTTTCCAATGTTATATTTCCATGAAGTTTAAAAATATTACATTCAAGTAAAGGGATTGAATTACACTGTCCTTTCGAAATGCAAATATATGTTGCCTGTTATAGTTATTGCTCTGTTAAGTTTGGGGACTTTGGAGATGCAAAGCATTTGCGAGGCATGTATGATGTTGAAATCTATGACATCTGCATTATTACTTTGCATAATTTTCCCAAATGTAGTGAACTAAGAGATTAATTTATCTTATAGCTATTAGTGAAATGGTTGTTAATATTTTAATAAAAACAAAGCCGTGCAGTGAACTGAGACGTTATCATTTCACTAGAGTAGTAATAGCTGCACTGACTCGTATTTCATTTTAGTGTGAAATTCATCAAACACTTACCGAATTCAAATGACCTATGTTAATTTGTATGTAATCAGTTTATCATCTAATTGTTGTAAACCCAAAGCTTATGACGAACACACTGGAGATAAACGTGCACACACCTATCAGACTGTCCTAAAGGACCGTTTATTGCCTATACATTTAGCCAAACTGTGCAAACTCAAATTCAAAAATGAAGAACCCATCAAAGAAATGGGTCATATGTCAGAAGGTTTGCCTTTTAATGTGTTTGTTTATGTTATATTATTCGTTTGGCAGATGGACCACATGAGCTTACTGTTTTACCCCCAGCCGATACATACACGGAAAATGAGGGCTCATTTTTCGATGAGATATCCTGCTCAGCTAATTGTTATCCGAACTGTACATACGTGTGGGCGAAGAACGGACAAACAGTTTCGAGAAATAGTATCTTATCTCTTGGCAAATTATCAAAAGAAGAGACAGGAATCTACTCGTGTATAGCATCTAATCCTGGAACATCCAACACAGCAAGCTCTAACATAACAGTGAATGTTCGCTGTATGTACCGTATTATTTATATACTCTGCGAAAAAAAAGTAAATTTTGTTTTGCGCTTTCGCAAATCAAAATTAAGGTCCGATTTATTAAAACAGGAGAAAAAGAGATAACTATGGACAAGACAAACATTAATTGATATGTTTTTCTTTTTTTCATGATTACAGTAATCCGTTCCGAAAAAGTTCATATTTACCATAAATATTTTAGGCTGTCCGGAACTAACAAATAAGAAACGTTCATGTGTTTTTTATGTTCAGTATATGTTGAGCCGACTCAGAGGAGTCTATATTTGCAAGAACGATTCATAAGGAGTGAAATAACAACAAACATGGTCCATTTAAATGATGGTTTGGTTATTAATTATTTAGAGGATTGCCAGAGCCACAGTTCCTATATCCAGGAAGTGTAAATATTCTTTAAGAGAAGATAGGAAGTGCTGCCTTATGAATATCAAAGGATCTTTCGGTTTTAGTCGTTCCCATGGGAATGCCAATTTAATTTTTAAATACACCTAGTTTTAGTAATCCCGCAGGATTCACTCTTCGACCTCACCATTAATCAATTATTCATTGTCTAAACATTGTCAGGGTAAGTATCTAAAGTAATTAATTTTCTTTAGATACAGTATGGTATGTTCATCATATGAATTTCTATATAAAGTTGTCATGAATGTCCCCATGAATGGCTGCAAATCCAAATAACTCCCCAATTATTGCCACAGCTTTGAATTTTTCCAGATCGGGGCTGTCAATCCCGTCATCGATTGAACCAATTATTAATTAGAATTTAGATCTTAAATAGATCCTTCAAGAGCAAAACACATTCAGAAGAAGTTACATTGTTCGGCTAACAAAGACTCATCAGTGACCCTGACAATATCTTGTTATCCATATTGATAGGCCTGAATCAGTTGTTTTTCTTCGGTATCTTAAAGGAAGTGATATAGGTCTCCAAAAATATATTTATGTTCTTTTCTGTTTTTGTTTTTTTTAACTGCATGTATGTTTGATATTTTATCATCCATGGCTTATAAATTAATTTATTATCATTATTTCAATTATTACTGGATTTCTTGGATTAATAAGTAGTTTGTACAGGATATCATACATTAATGACTATCTAGAAATTTTGTTAATGAAGTAAATACAAAATAACCGCAAAATCTGATTTTATTTCTAGTATTGAAGGTTTCTGTAATGTTTGTCATTAAGTCAACACCTAATGAGGGTGGCATTGCAAATGGATCAACGTATTTATCATTGACATAACAAGCTTTTTGTATTTAATTATTTTGCGAAATACGCCGTCAAAGTATTTATATTCAAGTTCAGTCATCCAAATAAAGATTAGTATATTTTTTAAAACATAGAGTATTTTAATCCCTGGCTACTGCAAGTCCCGATTTATTGACTCTCTTTATTTATCTTGTTTTTTTTGTCAACAATAAGGGAAATTTTGTCGGATTTGATCATGTTTAAATCTTTTTATTTAATGTCCTTGGCCTAGTTTTCTTTGTGCCCCCCGAGTATATTTCATATGATGTCAGTAGTTTTAGTGCTCCTCAGCCCCACCCCATCCCGAAAATAGATAATACAAATGTTCTTTCTCCTAAGCTCCGCGACGAAACTTTTGCGGGACTCAGTTATGCCTTTCTTCCCATTGGAAATGTGTTTTGGTATATATACAGCTCACAAAAATTAGGAGATATTATGACATGGAAGCGAGTACAAAAATTAATAATCATGGCTGGGTTAGTTTATTGTTGTATAGTGTCAGAAAACTCTTCAAGTAACAATATTCAACTAAAACAGAAACAGTCAATGCAGGTCATGTGACCTAGAGCAGCACATAAATGACTATTGGGTCTACACCTCAATTTCTCATTGGCGAAAAAATATTCTTTTGGACCCTCAGTTGCTGTGAATAATAAAATTCTTCTTAATTTTCCAAACTGCAAACAGCCACTTCGGTAGACTTTATTGCGTTATTTAAGGTGTAGGCTGTTACAAATGTCAACATATGTGAGACAATTCACCACACAATAGTATTTTGTAGCTAAGCATTTTCTCCTGTGATAAAACCGCATGAAAAAAGTATCTGTTTCTTGTTAACTGAGGCATTAAGCTTGTATAAAATTTATTAGTCATTGCTGCGCTGGATTCGTGTGAAATTTGGGTGTCGATCCTTTGTCTACTTCAAATTTACTCTAGGTCATGTGGCAAGCTTAATTGTTTCAAAATTCATATTGAGGGTCTCTATGAATATTTGTTTTATGAAATTTAAAATTTAATTATCATCTACTTATTGTCCTTACTTCTGCTGCCTTAAATGTCTTAATATCCCTTACTAATTTTTGAGCAATATATATACGGAAACCTTTAACTTAATTAGTATTTAGTCGCTTTTCACTGAAAAATATTTTCTACTAATTAATTCTATTCTAGATGGGCCTGATTTCATACAGCTACTACCAAACATGTCTGTACACGTGCTGACGGAAGGTAGTCCACTCTACATAACTTGTATGACAGATTGTTTTCCTGCATGTATTTTTGCATGGATGAAACAAGAGTCGACATCCTCAGTCACGACTGATCAGCACCTGTCGATTGTAAACATATCACGAAATCATTCTGGTATTTATGAATGCACAACAAGAAATGAAGAAATAAACCAAAACAAATCAACAAAAGTAACGGTTCTAGTGAGATGTAAGTATATTTTTCTAATATTACAACTTGAATGATAAAATTCAGGCCAAACGATGCAATTCAGTGTCAGTCGATATAAGCTCTGAAAAGTCTGAACACCTATGGAAATACACTGAGCATTATTAACCCGAAAACCGCTCATCCAAAAATATATGTTCTCAAATATTTCCCTTTTAAACCTTCTTAGCAAGGCGTAGAGATATTTAAAATGACATTTCTTGAATGAGAGGAACAAAAACAGAGTAACGAAAGTAAACTTTTTAGAACCTTTTTTTTTACGTATAGTATTCTATATCCGCATATACCACATGACACAAAGAGATCTAGCATATACAATATCCGTGTTCAGTGTGTTGCAGATGTTGCACTTTACTTAAAAACTAATAGAATCTAGAAGTGTTTTAACAAATGCAATTTTCCCGCAATCCGCTCTTTTTTAGCAATGAGTTTTTCTCTAAACATGATTGTGACAGTCTATGTCATTGGCATTATCATTTGGAATAGTTTCGTATCTTTGATGATTTAAAAATAAATGAAATTTATTTTATATCCATCACTGGAGTCCCAGTAGATGCCATTAATATAATGCAAAGCAGTGCAGTGAAATTTTACAATATCATTTCACTACGTACTTATACAATGAATCCGTTCCATTTTGGAGGGACATTTTATCATTCACTGACAGAAATAACTATCCTTTATTTATTTGAAATATGAATAATATAAGTAGTAGTTTCTCTTCAACTTAATATTTCTGTTAAATTGAAGGAGTGCATGCTTTAAAGGAAATGATTTGAATTACACTGACACACAGATACAAGTTTCCTGATCTAGTAAAGTGGTGATTTGAAGATACACAGCAGTGTGATAGTGACATTTCCGGGAAAGCTGTGATCTCCGAAGTCCCGGATACTTGAATTACTGTGAAACACTTAATATCTGCGGTATCAAAATTTCGCGGTTAAAAGAAAATGACATATTTGCGCATGTTAATTTTGGCGGTCTTAATGTACCATGGTTCCGGGTAATAAAGAAAATCTGATGTAAATTTGTGATAATATTTCTTCCTTTTCTAATTAACTATACATTGTTGTATCTATTAGAATCGCCTCATCGAGGGATTCCAATGGGATGCCACAATGTATAGTTCAATGGAAAGGTAGAACAAAATTCTAAAATACTCATCAAATAAACCTCCGTAATGCTGAACAAATGTATGCGTAATAAATCTATGTAATATTCGCGGACTTATGTTCTAACGCTATTTGCCTTGACATCCAATTTCGCCAAATTCAGTATCCGCCAAAATAAGTATTTTACAGTATCACTTTGCAGTTCCTCGTCTGTAGTGAAATAAGACTGGAATTTGTTATTTATCAACCTGTGAAATCACAGGTAATAAAAGTTAAATAAAAGCAAATACGTGCACTGCACAGCATCATGTCTTTGTGGTAATGAATGCTCAATTGAATCTCGTTTCTTTCGAGTGTAAAATGTGATCGTACACGTACAGGATTCAACCTAGCGGGCACATTATGTCTAACGACGTTTAATGTAACGTCATTACGACGTCATGCGCCTACTGGGAAGTGTCCTCTATTTGTTTGAATAAATCAGCTGGTTTAAATCGATTCATCATTATCTTGTTTTCCGGTAAATTCCCGACGTTTATCCCTGAGAAAACCGTGTGTTCCCAGATCAGACTGCTCTTTAGGACTTTCTAGCGTGTAAACATTTAGCCGAATTTACATAATTTTATTTAAAGATGGAAACTCAATTAATATAATGAGCCGCGACACGAGAAAATAAAAAAGTGGTTGTGCGTCCGCCCAGTCTGATCAGTCTTCGCTGTCCGCATGGAGGTAGCTTAAACCCTTAGCTACCCTTTCAGTGCAAAGTGAAGACTCTGATCAGACTGGGTGGATGCCCAGGCTAATCTGAGTCTGCGCTGGGCGCACCACCACATTGTTGGTTTTCTCGTGTCGCGGCTCAAATGGATTAAATGTCACATGTGTCAGTTGATTTGACAGAAATGTGTCTATTTGTATTTGTTTGGCAGATGGACCAGATGTTGTAACCCTTACACCTTCAGCACATACATACACGGACAATGAGGGCTTATTTCTTGATGAGATATCCTGCTCAGCTGACTGTTATCCAAACTGTACCTACGTGTGGGCGAAAGACGGACAAACAATATCAAGAAATAATATTTTATCGCTTGGCAATTTAACAAAAGAAGAGACAGGAAACTACATGTGTACTGTAGCTAACCCTGGAACAGCTAGCATAGCGAGTTCTAACATAACCGTTTATGTTCGCTGTATGTATGTTAATATTCTAATCGAATTGGAATAAATCAAGAATGTAGTTAAGTCAGAAGTGATCTTTCCCTTATTATTTTTTTCCTGTGCAATTTTAATGTGTACTTGCACTAAGGTAAAAATTGAAATACATCGCCTGATGGAAACAAATATACGTTGCCTGATCAAGTAATCTTTATGTTAAAAGTGGTGATTTTGGAGATACGCAGCTGTGTGATAATGACATTTACGTGTGAACTGATAAAAGGTGAAGGTAAAGGTTTCCCCATAGCCTAATAGCCGTATGGGCAGTGCGGGTTAGAGGCCCACTGTGTCTTGGTTACAGCAATGAAAGGCGGAGCCCATCCCTCTCCTTTCGCTGCCTTATCCTTCCCTGATTCGAAGCAGGTACCGATTTACTGCTGGATTGACTGAGTTTTCAGTCGTCGGATGGCGAAACCCGGGCGCGATCTCACGACCTTCCGGCGACTTTCTGCACCATAACCGTGTATCTCCAACCACTCGACCACGGCGCCTCTCTAAGTATGAACTGATACCGTATCATTTTTCTGTGGTAGTTGCAGCAACAGTGAATCTCGTTTCATTTTAAACTGAAATTTGATTGTCTACTTACAGAAATGAAGTATCCTCTATTCATTTAAAAGAGCATTAAGCTTGTTTGAATCATTTCATTTTTTTTTGTTTACCGGTCAACCCAAAGCTCTGGGACGTATATCCATGAATATGAATATAGGAACGTGCATAAACAGGGGCCGTATTTATTAAATGACTTAAGTGGTTGCTATGCTGTTGCTTAGGCTAAATTTCTATAAAGGAGATTCCCTACAACTATTAAATTTGCTCTGGAGGAAAAGTCTTTTTCAGACTGTTCCTTCTGAGCGAATCTTATAGTTGTAGGGAACCTCCTTCATAGAAATTAGGCTTAACAACAGCAAAAGCAACCACTTCGGTCATTTTATAAATATGGCCCATGATCATAGTGGCTCTTCAGGACTGATTAGGGCCTGAAAATTTAATCGAATTCACGAACTCAAATTCGAAGATGGAGACTGCATTATAGAAATGGATTATAGGTCATAATCCTAGACTGTAAATATATTTATTGACTTTATTTGTGTTTGTTTGGCAGATGGACCAGATGTTGTTACCCTTATGCCCTCAGCCGATATATACACGGACAATGAGGGCTCATTGTTCAATGAAACATCCTGCTCAGCGGACTGTTATCCAAACTGTACCTACATGTGGGCGAAAGACGGACAAATAATATCAAGAAATAGTAACTTATCGCTTGGTTATATATCAAGAGAAGAGACAGGAATCTATGTGTGTATAGTATCTAATCCTGGAACATCAAGAACAGCGACTTCTAAGATAACTGTTTATGTTCATTGTATGTATTATCGTTTAGAAGATATAGATAGGGATATTTCAAGAAGAAGCGATTTTTCAAGGTTTAAATTTTCATGAAGTTTAAAAATATAATTGCATTCAAGTAAAGGGATTGAATTACACTGTTCTTTCGAAATGCAAATATATGTTGCCTGTTATAGTAATTGCTCTGTTAAGTGTGGGGACTTTGAAGATGCAAAGCATTTGCGGGGCCTGTATGATCGTTGAAATCTATGACATCTGCATTATTACTTTGCATAATTTTCCCAAATGTAGTGAACTAAGAGATTAATTTATCTTATAGCTATTAGTGAAATGGTTGTTAATATTTTAATAAAAACAAAGCCGTGCAGTGAACTGAGACGTTATCATTTCACTAGAGTAGTAATAGCTGCACTGACTCGTATTTCGTTTTAGTGTGAAATTCATCAAACACTTACCGAATTCAAATGACCTCTGTTTATTTGAATTGAATCAGTTTATCATCTAATAAGAGTAAACCCAAAGCTTATGACGAACACTCTGGAGATAAACGTGCACACACCTATCAGACTGCCCTAAAGGACCGTTTAGGGCCTATGCATTTAGCCAAACTTTGCAAACTCAAATTCAAAAATGAAGACCTCATCAAAGAAATGGGTCATATGTCAGATGGTTTGCCATTTAATGTGTTTGTTTATGTTATATTATTCGTTTGGCAGATGGACCACATGAGCTTACTCTTTTACCCCCAGCCGATACATACACGGAAAATGAGGGCTCATTTTTCAATGAGATATCTTGCTCAGCTAATTGTTATCCGAACTGTACATACGTGTGGGCGAAGAACGGACAAACAGTTTCGAGAAATAGTATCTTATCTCTTGGCAAATTATCAAAAGAAGAGACAGGAATCTACTCGTGTATAGCATCTAATCCTGGAACATCCAACACTGCAAGCTCTAACATAACAGTGAATGTTCGCTGTATGTACCGTATTATTTATATACTCTGCGAAAAAAAAGTAAATTTTGCTTTGCGCTTTCGCAAATCAAAATTCAGGTCCGATTTATTAAAACAGGAGAAAAAGAGATAACTATGGACAAGACAAACATTAATTGATATGTTTTTTCTTTTTTTCATGACTAAAGTAATCCATTCCGAAAAAGTTCATATTTACTATAAATATTTAGACTGGCCGGAATTAGGAAATTAGAAACTTTCATGTGTTTTTTTATGTTCAGCATATGTGGAGCCAATTCAGAGGGGTCTATGTTTGCAAGAACGATTCATAAGGAATCAAATCGCAATAATCTTGGTCCATTCAAATGATTGTTTGGTTATTAATTATTTAGAGGATTGCTAGGGCCACAGGACCTATATCCAGGAAGAGTAAATTTCTTTTAGACAAGAGAGGAAGTGCTGCCTTATGCATATCAAAGGATCTTTCGGTTTTTGCCGTTCCCATGGGAATGGCGGTGTTTAAATACAACTAGGTTTAGTAATCCCACAGGATTCACTCTTCAACCTTACCATGAATCCATTATTCATTGTCTAAACATTGTCAGGGTAAATTCTAAAATAATTCTTTTTACTTAGATACAGTATGGTATGTTCATTATATGACTTTTTATAAAAAGTTGTCATGAATGTCTCCATGAAAGGCTGCAAATTCGAATAACTCCTTAATTATTGCCATAACTTTGGTTTTTTCCAGATCGGGGCTGTCAATCCCGCCATCGATTGAACCAATTTTAAATTAGATTTAAAATCTTAAAGAGCAGAGAACACATTCAGAAGAACTTACAGGGGCCAGACTACATAGTTCGGCTCATCAGTGACCCTGACAATATCTGGTTACGAAACCAGATAAAAGCATACTTATTTTCTGTAGAAGTCTTCATGACTGTTGTAAAAGAAAGGAATACAAGCCCTGACTTTTGCCGGCCATTGGCCCCCTTAAAATACTTTTCACTTCTTGCGTCTTCTTCAGTTGAGTAAGACGAGAGAGGTCTATTATTCTCTTAAATATATTGGTGCTTAAATTGGAAATTTGTGTTCATTTTTTATTATTCATTTTGTTATAATATCAATAAAATTAGGATCAATACCAATTTCATTTTCCTCTTTTGCAACACGTCTGTCGTTGTTTAATTGGGGTACATGAATAGTGAGATTTCAATTTAATTCCCATCCTGTCCTATTGTATATGGATGCCCCAGCTGATACCCTCACTAGAGTCAGACATGATTTTATAAATATAAGCTGACACCATAATGACATCACTTCTTTTAAGCAGTGCCACCTTGCAGTAAAACATGAATTATGTAAAGCGGTTCCACACTGCTACAACTACAAAAACTTTGAAAAAAAAATCTGTTAGATAAAGGATTTACACCAATTTAAAAAGAATAAAGATTTTTAGTCACACTGTATTGCCCATATATTGTTTACTGAATATAAATAATATTCGCTGTTTCAATACTAATGATATCTGTCTTCTTGAAAATTCCAGGATGTGTTAATATATAAAAAATATTTACATTCTATTCCAATGATTTAATGATTTTGTTATTTACATTAGTAACATTTCAGCAAGGCCACTTTTCTGCTGGTCGCAATCAAAAATTGGCAGTGAGTGGACAGTCATTTAAATCAGGGACATTCCCATGTTTCATGAGACCCCTCTCTGGCGATTATCAAACCATATTGAGAGGCATGACTCAGTTGTCTTTCTTCGGTAACTTAAATGAAGTGATATAGGTAACCCAAAAATACATCTATATTTTTTTCTGATTTTTTTTCTTTTTTCATTTTACCATCCATGGTTTATAAAATAATTTATTATCATTATTTCAATTATTACTGGATTTCTTTGATTAATAAGTAGTTTGTACAGGATATCATACATTAATGACTATCTAGAAATTTTGTTAATAAAGTAATTTAAAGACAAAATAACGGCAAAGAACTGATTCTATTTCTTGATGTTGAAGGTTTTGTAATGTTAAATAAAGTCAACACTTAATGGCGGTGGCAACGCAAAAGATCAATGTATTTATCATTGACATAAAAAGATTTTGGAATTAATTATTTTGCGAAAGACGCCGTCAAAGTATTTAAATTTAGGTTTAGTCATCCAAATAGAGATTAGAATATCATTTTAAAACATAGAGTCTTAAAATTTCTGCTACTGCAAGTCCCGATTTATTGACTATCTTTATTTATCTTTTTTGTTTCTTTTTTGTCAACAATAAGCAAAATTTCATCTTATTTGACCATGTTTAAATCTTTTTATTAAATGTCCTTCGCCTAGTTTTCTTTATGCCCCCGAATATATTCACATGATGTCAGTAGTTTTAGTGCTTCTCAGCCCCACCCCTCCATAATATAGATAATACAAATATCCTTTCTCCTAAGCTCGTCGATGTAACTTTTGCGGAAGGGACTCAGTTATGCTTTTCTTCCCAGGGGTGTAAATTGGAAATGTGTTTTGGCAATATATACGGAAACCGTTAACTTAATAAGTATTTAGTCGCCTTTCACTGAAAAATATTTTTAGTTATTAAGTCTATTCTAGATGGGCCTGATTTCATACAGCTACTACCAAACATGTCTGTGCACGTGCTGAATGAAGGTAGTCCACTCGCAAGCTGTATCTACGTGTGGGCAAAAGACGGACAAATAGTATCAAGAAATAATATTTTATCGCTTGGCAATTTATCAAGAGAAGAGACGGGAATCTACATGTGTACTGTAGCTTATCCTGGAACAGCTAGCATAGCGAGTTCTAACATAACTGTTAATGTTCGCTGTATGTATGTTAATATTCTAATCGTATTGGAATATTTCAAGAATGTAGATAAGTCAGAAGTGATTTTTCGCTTATCATTTTTTTAATGTGTACTTGCACTAAGGTAAATATTTTGAAATACATTGCCTTTTTGAAACAATTTAACGTTGTCTGATCTAGTACTCTTTGTGTAAAAAGTGGTGATTTTGGAGATATGCAGCTGTGTGATAATGGCATTTACGTGTGAACTGATAAGAGGTGAAGGTAAAGGTTTGCCATAGCCTAATAGCCGTATGGGCAGTGGGGGTTAGAGGCTCACTGTGTCTTGGTCACAGCAATGAAAGGCGGAGCCCTTCCCTCTCCTTTCGCTGCCATATCCTTACCTGATTCGAAGCAGGTACCCATTTACTGCTTGACTGACAGAGTTTTCCAGTTGTCGGATGGCGAAACCCGGGCGCAATCTCACGACCTTAAGGCGACTTTCTACACCATAACCAAGTATCTCTAACCACTCGACCACGGCGCCTCTCTAAGTGCGAACTAATACCGTATCATTTTTCTGTGGTAGTTGCAGCTACAATGAATCTCGTTCCATTTTAATCTGAAATTTGATTGTCTACTTACAGAAATAAAGTATCATCTATTCATGTAAAAGAGCATCAAGCTGGTTTGAATCATTTCATTTTTTTTCTTTTTTACCGGTCAACTCAAAGCTCTAAGACGTATATCCATAAATATGAATATAGAAACGTGAATAACCAGGGGTCGTATTTAAAAAAATGACTTAAGTGGTTGCTATGCTGATGTTAAGGCTACATTTCTATAAAGAAGATTCCCTACAACTATGACAGTTGCTCTGGAGGAACAGTATTTTTCAGACTGTTCTTCCTGAGTAAATTTTATAGTTATAGGGAACCTCCGTCATAGAAATTAAGCCTTCGCAACAGCATAACAACAACTTCAGTCATTTTATAAATATGGCCCCTGATCAACGTGGCTCTTCAGAACATTTAATCGAATTCACAAACTCAAATTCGATGATGGAGACTGTATTATAGAAATGGATCATGTGTCAGAATCCTAGATTGTAAATATATTTATTGACTTTATTTGTATTTATTTGGCAGATGGACCAGAAGTTGTTATACTTATACCCTCAGCCGATACATACACGGAAAATGAGGGCTCATTGTTCAATGAAACATCCTGCTCAGCGGACTGTTATCCAAACTGTACCTACGTGTGGGCGAAAGACGGACAAATAATATCAAGAAATAGTAGCTTATCGCTTGGTTATTTATCAAGAGAAGAGACAGGAACCTATGTTTGTACAGTATCTAATTCTGGAACATCAAGAACAGCGACTTCTAATATAACTGTTTATGTTCACTGTATGTATTATCGTTTAGAAGATATAGATAGGGATATTTCAAGAAGAAGCGATTTTCCAAGTTTTATATTTTCACGAAGTTTAAAAATATATTTGCATTCAAGTAAAGGGATTGAACCACACTGTCCTTTTGAAATGGAAATATATGTTGCCTATTATAGTTATTGCTCTGTTAAGTTTGGGGACTTGGAGATGCAAAGCGCTTGCGGGGCATGTATGATCGTTAAAATCTATGACATCTGCATTATTACTTTGCATAATTTTTCCGTATCTACTGAACTAAGAGATTAATTTATCTTATATCTATTAGTATAATGGTTGTTAATATTTTAATAAAAACAAAGCCGTGCAGTTAACTGAGACATTATCATTTCACTAGAGTAGTAATAGCTGCACTGACTCGTATTTCATTTTAGTGTGAAATTCATCAAATACATCAAACCGAATTCAAATGACCGCTGTTTATTTGTATGTAATCAGTTTATCATCTAATTATTGTAAACCCAAAGCTTATGACGAACACATTGGAAATAAACGTGCACACACCTATCAGACTGCCCTAAAGGAACGTTTAGGGCCTATACATGTAGCCAATCTTTGCAAACTCAAATTCAAAAATGAAGACCCCATCAATGAAATGGTCATATGTCAGAAGGTTTGCCAGTTAATGTTTGTGTTTATGTTATATTATTTGTTTGGCAGATGGACCACATGAGGTTACTCTTTTACCACCAGGCGATACCTACACGGAAAATGAGGGCTCATTTTTCGATGAGATATCTTGCTCAGCTAATTGTTATCCGAACTGTACATACGTGTGGGCGAAGAACGGACAAACAGTATCGAGAAATAGTATCTTATCTCTTGGCAATTTATCAAAAGAAGAGACAGGAATCTACATGTGTACAGCATCTAATCCTGGAACATCCAACACAGCAAGCTCTAACATAACAGTGAATGTTCGCTGTATGTACCGTATTATTTATATACTCTGCGAAAAAAAAAAGTGTAAATTTTGCTTTGCGCTTTCGTCAATCAAAATTAAGGTCCGATTTATTAAAACAGGAGAAAAAGAGATAACTATGGAAAAGACAAACATGAATTAATATGTTTATTCTTTTTTCATGATTAAAGTAATTCATTCCGAAAAGTTCATATTTACTATAAATATTTTAGGCTGGCCGAAATTAGGAAATTAGAAACTTTCACGTGTTTTTTTTTATGTTCAGTATATGTGGAGCCACCTCAGAGGGGTCTATGTTTGCAAGAACGATTCATAAGGAATCAAATCACAATAATCATGGTCCATTCAAATGATTGTTTGGCTATTAATTATTAAGAGTATTGCCAGGGTCTAAGTACCTATATCTAGGAAGAGTAAATATTCTTTTAGACAAGAGAGGAAGTGCTGCCTTATGTATATTATAGGATCTTTCGGTTTTTGCCGTTCCCATGGGAATGGTGATGTTTAAATACAACTAGTTTTATTAGTTTTAGTAATCCCACAGGATTCACTCTTCGACCTTACCATGAATTTGTTATTCATTGCCTAAACATTTTCAGGGTAAATTCTCAAGTAATTCGTTTTACTTAGATACAGTATAGTATGTTCATTATATGAATTTTTATAAAAAATTGTCATGAATGTCTCCATGTATGGCTGCAAATTCGAATAACTTCTTAATTATTGCCATAGCTTTGGGGTTTTCCAGATCGGGGCTGTCAATCCCGCCATCGATTGAACCAATTTTAAATTAGATTTAAAATCTTAAAGAGAGCCTTCAAGAGCAGAGAACACATTCAGAAGAAGTTACATGGGCCAGACTACATAGTTCGGCTAATAAAGCCTCATCAGTGATCCTGGCAATATCTTGCTACGAAACCAGATAAAAGTATACTGTATTTTCTGTAGAAGTCTTCATGACTGTTGTAAAATATTGGAATACAAGCCCCGACTTTTGCCGGCCATTGGCCCCCTTAAAATACTTTTCACTTCTTGCGTCTTCTTCAGTTGAGTGAGACGAGAGAGGTCTATGATTCTCTTAAGTATATCGGTGCTTAAATTGGAAATTTGTGTTAATTTTTTATTATTCATTTTGTTATAAGATCAATAAAATAAGCATCAATACCAATAACATTTCCCTATTTTGCAACACGTCTGTCGTTGTTTAATTGGGGTACATGAAGAGTATGATTTCAAATAATTCCCATCCTGTCCTATTTTATTTGGATGCCCCAGCTGATACCCTCACTAGAGTCAGACAGGCGGATATGATGTTATAAATATAAGCTGACACCATTATGACATCACTTCTTTTAAGCAGTGCCACCCTGCAGTAAAACATGAATTATGTAAAGCGATTCCACACTGCTACAACTACAAAAACTTTGAAAAAAATCTTTAAAAAGAATGAAGATTTTTAGTCACCCTGTATTGCCCAAGTATTGTTTACTGAATATAAATAATATTTGCTGTTTCAATCCTAATGATATCAGTCTTCTTGGAAACTTCTAAATGTGTTAATATATAAAAAATATTTACATTCTATTCCAATGATTTAATGATTTTATTGTTTACCTTAGTAACATTTCAGCGAGGCCACTTTTCTGTTTGTCGCAATCAAAAATTGGCAGTGAGTGGACAGTCATTTAAATCAGGGACATTCTCATGTTTCATGAGACCCCTCTCTGGCGATTATACGCATCAATTCATATTGAGAGGCCTGACTCAGTTGTCTTTCTTCGGTAACTTAAATGAAGTGATATAGGTATCCCAAAAATATATCTATATCTTTCCTGATTTTTTTAGTCTCTTAATATTTTATCATCCTTGGTTTATAAAATAATTTATTATCATTATTTCAATTATAACTGAATTTTTTTGATCCATAAGTATTTTGTACAGGATATGATACATTAATGACTATCTAGAAATTTTGTTAATAAAGTAATTTAAAGACAAAATAACCGCAAAGAACTGATTCTATTTCTTAATATTGAAGGTTTCTGTAATGTTAAATAAAGTCAACACTTAATGGGGGTGGCAACGCAAATGGATCAAATTAATTATTTTGCGAAAGACACCGTCAAAGTATTTAAATTTAGGTTCAGTCATCCAAATAGAGATTAGAATATTATTTCAAAACATAGAGTCTTTAAATTTCTGGCTACTGCAAGTCCCGATTTATTGACTATCTTTATTTATCATTTTTTTCCTTTCTTTTTTTTTTGTCAACAATAAGCAAAATTTCATCTTATTTGACCATGTTTAAATCTTTTTATTAAATTGCCTTCGCCTAGTTTTCTTTGTGCCCCCGAGTATATTTCATATGATGTCAGTAGTTTTAGTGCTCCTCAGCCCCACCCCCTCCCGAATATAGATAATACAAATGTCCTATCTCCCAAGCTCCTCTATGAAACTTTTGCGGAAGGGACTCAGTTATGCTTTTCCTCCCAGGGTTGTAAATTGGAAATGTGTTTTGGTAATATATACGGAAACCATTTAGTCACCTTTCACAGAAAAAATATTTTTAGTTATTAATTCTATTCTAGATGGGCCTGATTTTATACAGCTACTACCAAACATGTCTGTGCATGTGCTGAATGAAGGTAGTCCACTCAACATAACTTGTGTGACAGATTGTTTTCCTGCATGTACTTATGGATGGATGAAACAAGAGTCGACATCCTCCGTCACGACTGATCAGCACCTGTCGATTGTAAACATATCGCGAAATCATTCTGGTATTTATGAATGCACAACAAGAAATGAACAAATAAACCAAAACAAATCAACAAAAGTAACGGTTCTAGTGAGATGTAAGTATATTTTTCTAGTATTACAACTTGAACGATAATATTCATGCCAAACAATGCAATTCAGTTTTCTATGAAAATACACTGAGGATTATTAATCCGAAAACCGCTCAACCAAAAATATATGTTCTCAAATATTGCCCTTTTAAATCCCCTTAGTAAGGCGTACAGACGTTTAAAATGACATTTCTTTCTTAAATGAGAGGCACAAAGACAGAGTTACGAAAGTACATCTAATAGAACCATATTTACGTTTAGTATTCTACGTCCGCATATACCACATGGCCGACACTAAGGTATCTAGCATACAATATCCGTCTTCTGTGTTGCAGATCTTGCACTATGCTTAAGAAAACTAAAAGAAACTAGAAGTGTTTTAACAAAAGCAATTTTCCCGCAATCTGCGCTCTTCTAGCAGTGCGTTTGTCTCTAAACATGATTGTGACAGTCTATGACACTGGCATTTTCACTTGGAAAAGTTTCGCAAGCATAATAATTTAAAAATAAATAACAATTATTTTATATCTACCAGTGAAGTCCGAGTAGATGTCAGTTACATAGAGCAAACCGGTGCAGTGAAATTTTACCATATCATTTCACTACGTACTTATACAATTTCACTACGTACTTATACAATGAATCTGTTCCTTTTTGGTGGGACGTTTTATCATTCACTGACAGAAATAAATATCCTTTATTTATTTGAAATAGAATAATACAAGTAGTAGTTTCTCCCCTACTTTATTTTTCTGTGAAGTTTAAGGACTGCATGCTTTAAAGGAACTGCTTTGAATTACACTGATACCCAGATACAAGTTTCCTGATCTAGAAAAGTGGTGATTTTGAAGATACACAGCAGTGTGAGAGTGACATTCCCGGGAAAGCTATGGTCAGGACTATCTGCATGACTGTGAAACACTTAATATCTGCGGTATCAAACTTTCGCGGTTAAAAGAAAATGACATATGTGCGCATGTTAATTTTTGAGGTCTTAGTGTACCATGGCTCCAGATAATAAAGAAAATCTGATGAAAATTTGTGCTTTTCTATTTAACTATACATTATGGAATCTATTAGAATCGCCTCATCGAGGAATTCTAGTGGGATGCCACAATGTATAGTTCATTGGAAAGGAAGAACAAAATTCTAAATTACTCATCAAATAAATCGCCTTAATTCTGTACAAATGTATGGGTGTTAAGTCTATGTAATATTTGCGGACTTATATTCTAGCGCTTTTTGCCTTAATATCCAATATCGCCAAAATTCAGTATCCCTCAAAATAAGAGTTTTACAGTATCACTTTGCAGTTCCTCCTCTGTAGTGAATTAAGACTGAAATTTGTTTTTTTATCAACCTGTGAAATCACAGGTAATAACAGTTATAGTCCGTTTGCTCCCAAGTGCAAACGGGGTTTTGCTCATTTTCTCGAAAACGATGAAAGCTCCGTCAAATGTTCCAATGTCCTATTGATTCCTATTACTATACATAACAGAATACGAAAACTCCAAATTGTTGCATGCTTTTGTAAAATATTTTCCATTAATAGTAATGCATAAACTTAGCAATTTCACTGAAGAGCGTCGTACGCCTGTTAGAATAGTTGATGGGCAATAGCATAAACTGGTTGTTTACTACAAGACTTAGTGTGGGCGTATATAAATGAAATAGCACAACGTATTCACCTGTCCGCACGCGTAACACATGGTGTCGCTGATCAGGTGATACTGTGTTGTAAATAAACTTTGAACTATTATATAGTTTTGCAAGTAAAAGTGTATGTTTAAAAAAAACGTAAAACTAAAAGGGAATTCCAACAGCCAACTTTTACTCCCTCGTAATTAAGAGGTGAAAATGGCAAATTTTAAGTCCTTTTTGTATAGAAACTTTCTAATGCAAAGCCTCACATTTCTACAAAATTATGATTTTGTTATGTATAAAATGAAAAATAAGAATGAGCAATTCAAAAATATTCTACCTCTCACCAATTTTGAGAAAATATTGGGAATGCCGTTTGCATTTGGGAGCAAACGGACTATAAATAAAAGCAAATACGTGCAGTAAACTGCATCATTTCTCTATGGTAATAAAAGTTAAATTGAATCTCGTTTCTTTCGAATGTGACATGTGATCGCACACGTACAGGATTCAACCTAGCGGGCACATGATGTCTAACGACGTTTAATGAAACGTAAATATGACGTTTAGTGTAACGTCATTACGACGTCATGTGCCTACTCGGAAGTGTCCTCTATTTGTTTGAAATAACACAGCTGGTTTGAATCAGTTCATCATTATCTTGTTTACCGGTAAATTCCCGACGTTTATTCCTGAGAAAAACGTGTGTCCCCAGATCAACCTGCTCTTTAGGACTTTCTAGAGCGTAAACATTTAGCCGAATTTACATAATTATATTCAAAGATGGAGACTCAATTAATGAAATGAGCCGCGACGCGACAAAACCAATAAAGTGGTTGTGTTTCCAGCGCAGACTCAGATCAGCCTGGGCATCCGCTTAGTCTGATCAGAGTCTTCGCTGTCCGCATGGAGGTAGCTTAAACCCTTAGCTACCCTTTAAGCTCTAAGTAAAGACTCTGATCAGACTGGGTGGATGCCCAAGCTGATCTGAGTCTGCGCTTGGCGCACAAGCACATTGTTGGTTTTCTCGTGTCGCGGCTCAATTATGAATTAAGTGTCACATGTGTCAGTTGATTTGACAAAAATGTATTTAATTGTATTTGTTTGGCAGATGGACCAGATGTTGTAACACTTACACCCTCAGCCGATACATATACGGTCAATGAGGGCTTATTTCTTGATGAGATATCCTGCTCAGCTGACTGTTATCCAAGCTGTACCTTCGTCTGGGCAAAAGACGGACAAATAGTATCAAGAAATAATATTTTATCGCTTGGCAATTTATCAAAAGAAGAGACGGGAATCTACATGTGTACTGTAGCTTATCCTGGAACAGCTAGCATAGCGAGTTCTAACATAACTGTTAATGTTCGCTGTATGTATGTTAATATTCTAATCGTAATTGAATATTTCAAGAATGTATTTACATTGTAAGTCAGAAGTGATTTTTCCCTTATTATTTTTTTTCTGTGAAATTTTAACGTGTACTTGCACTAAGGTAAATATTTTGAAATACATTGCTTTTTCGAAACAAAGAACGTTGTCTGATCTAGTAATCTTTGTGTTAAAAGTGGTGATTTTGGAGATACGCAGCTGCGTGATAATGGCATTTACGTGTGAACTGATAAGAGGTGAAGGTAAAGGTTTGCCATAGCCTAATGGCCGTATGGGCAGTGGGGGTTAGAGGCTCACTGTGTCTTGGTCACAGCAATGAAAGGCGGAACCCTTCCCTCTCCTTTCGCTGCCTTATCCTTCCCTGATTCGAAGCAGGTACCCATTTACTGCTGGATTGACAGAGTTTTCAAGTGGTCGGATGGCGAAACCCGGGCGCGATCTCACGACATTAAGGCGACTTTCTACACTATAACCTAGTATCTCTAACCACTCGACCACGGCGCCTCTCTAAGTGTGAACTGATACCGTATCATTTTCTGTGGTAGTTGCAGCTACAATGAATCTCGTTTCATTTTAATCTGAAATTTGATTGTCTACTTACAGAAATAAAGTATCCTCTATTCATTTAAAAGAGCGTCAAGCTGGTTTGAATCATTTCATTTTTTTCTTTTTTACCGGTCAACTCAAAGCTCTAAGACTTATATCCATAAATATGAATATAGGAACGTGCATAACCAGGGGTCGTATTTAAAAAAAAAATGACTTAAGTGGTTGCTATGCTGATGTTAAGGCTAAATTTCTATAAAGAAGATTCCCTACAACAATGAAATTTGCTCTGGAGGAACAGTCTTTTTGAGACTGTTCTTCCTGAGTAAAGTTTATAGTTATTGGGAACCTCCTTCATGGAAATTAAGCCTTCGCAACAGCATAACAACCACGTCAGTCATTTAATAAATATGGCCCCTGATCAAAGTGGCTCTTCAGAACATTTAAACGAATTCACAAACTCAAATTCGATGATGGAGACTGTATTATAGAAATGGATCATGTGTCAGAATCCAATATCGTAAATATAGTTATTGACTTTATTTGTATTTATTTGGCAGATGGACCAGATGTTATTATACTTATACCCTCAGCTGATACATACACGGACAATGAGGGCTCATTGTTCAATGAAACATCCTGCTCAGCGGACTGTTATCCAAACTGTACCTACGTGTGGGCGAAAGACGGACAAATAATATCAAGAAATAGTAGCTTATTGCTTGGTTATTTATCAAGAGAAGAGACAGGAACCTATATGTGTACAGTATATAATCCTGGAACATCAAGAACAGCGACTTCTACCATAACTGTTTATGTTCACTGTATGTATTATCATTTAGAAGATATAGATAGGGATATTTCAAGAAGAAGCGATTTTCCAAGGTTTATATTTCATGAAGTTTAAAAATATAATTGCATTCAAGTAAAGGGATTGAACCACACTGTCCTTTTGAAATGCAAAAATAAGTAACCTGTTATAGTTATTGCTCTGTTAAGCGTGGGGACTTTGGAGATACACAGCATTTGCGGGGCAAGTATGATCTTTGAAATCTATGACATCTGTATTCCTACTTTACATAAGTGAACTAAGAGATTAATTTATCTTATATCTACTAGTGAAATGGTTGCTAATATTTTTACAATACAAAGCCGTGCAGTGAACTGAGAAGGTAATCATTTCACTAGAGTAGTAATAGCTGCACTGACTCGTATTTCATTTTAGTGTGAAATTCATCAAACACTTACCGAATTCAAATGACCAGTGTTTATTTGGATGTAATCAGTTATCTATTTTATTATTGTAAACCCAAAGCTTATGACGAAGACACTGGAGATAAACGTGCATACTCAGATCAGACAGCCCTAAAGGACCGTTAAGGGCCTGTACATTTAGTAAAATTCGCTACCTCAAATTCAAAAATGAAGACGCCATTATAGAAATGGGTCATAAGTCAGAATGTTTGCCAGTTAATGGTTTAGTTTATGTTATATTATTTGTTTGGCAGATGGACCACATGAGGTTACTCTTTTGCCCACAACCGATACCTACACGGAAAATGAGGGCTCATTTTTCGATGAGATATCTTGCATAGCTAATTGTTATCCGAACTGTACATACGTGTGGGCGAAGGACGGACAAATAGTGTCAAGAAATAGTATCTTATCTCTTGGCAATTTATCAAAAGAAGAGACAGGAATCTACTCGTGTACAGCATCTAATCCTGGAACATCCAACACAGCAAGCTCTAACATAACAGTGAATGTTCGCTGTATGTACCGTATTATTTATACACCTTGCGAAAAAATAGAAAGTTGACGGTAGACAAATTATCATTGTTTGAAAAAAAAAAAAAAGAAATAGATCCCAACTAACATTTTGTGATCTGAAATTGACAAAAAAATTATTTCATTCGATTTTGGTGAGTAATTACAATAATGTGTTCTAGAGAAGACAGTGGTCAGAATGAAAATTGAAAAAAAAAATCAAATTTTGCAGAGAGGCAAAGACATTGCATTTATTAACAAATTTTCGTTTGAACAGAAAAGGTACCAATTTTATCTCAGAAAAGCAATTTTAAAATAAATGTGCATTCGACATTGAATTCAACTTTGGCGCAAACGTCTGATTCTGACGTCGCGTTTAATAAATGTCGCACAAGGTACAGTTTTGTGTTATGATTCAATAACTCTGCTGTCAAGAGAATGTCTAGTCTGCAGAAAACGGTTTCTGAGGCTTAAGGTTATAAAGTGACTACAACCGAACGTCAAGCTTACTAAGCAAAGCTAATGTCAGATCAAAAATCCAAATTTCATGAGTCCTTTCGTTTTAAGAGACGCCTTATATCTTGACAGTTTGCGCAGAAATAGAAAGTTAATGTTTGGAATTTCTCTGGTGATCTGTGTAGAGTTTGCCAGCAAATGTACTCATGTACATCGTCCCTAGACGTGCAAACCCGGATGCGTAAATCATGCGGAAAATAAAAACAATTGCAGAATAAATCGACTTTTACCGATTTAGTCAAGTGGATATATGATTCAACCGATTAAGTCAAGTGGGCATATGATTCAACATTGTACTTACAAACATCAAGCATAGAATTTCAAACTTCAAGAATTGAAAGACAATCAGCAATCGTCACGTTCCTTATTCTTGTCAGAATATCGAAAGTGTAGGGGGTGGTATGTAAACTAAATTTTAAAAAAAGGTAGATTCTTTAGGAACATGGACTCCGCCAAAGAGACGAAACAAAGCACAAACGGTTTAATAGAAGAAATACGATAATGCGAAACTGTCCTCGCCAAATGGTACTGACACCCTATTTCGGCGAAAAGCTGCGTTTTTCGCATAGACAACTATGCATATAACTGTTGGTGATCATGGGCTAATGGAACAAAATCCATGTTAAAATCAGTTTTGGGGTTGATTGTACATCATTTAGGCTTGCTCCTTGGCAATAACTTTTATAAATGGTCTGTACTGACGTTACAATGTAACTTTGGAATATAGGGACATCCTTTGGTTTAATTTTAGCGTTCGTCAATTACATTCTGCATTTCGCAAAATACTTTTATGAAACACAATGCATTATGCACGACCTTTTCTATGATTCTCCAAATCTTTTCGATGTGTTTTTAAGCAATAATACTTTGAGATAAAATTATAGCTATCATACATTGTGTTTTATTGCAATACAATGTACCAAGCCGGAAATCTCGAAAAAACGTTTGAACATTCAGCTGGCGCCTTGTTGTCAAACATCTTTCTCGGACATGACAAATGCTACTGCATGAAAAATAATGTATGGTCACCTTACTCAAGTAACCCTGTGTCACAACAAGTACACTCAGCATCTTTTTTTATCCTCTTTGATCGAAAGAAAAGAGGCTTACTTCAGGTGTTGGGTAAACCCTCATATTTATCCGCCATTTATACAAAAAGGAACAACTTGAGTGACTTTTTTGTTTGCTTTACTGAACAAGACACCTTTCCAAAAGGGGACTATTTTTAAGAAAATAATTTGTTCATAGAGAAGAAAATTAATTCCTTTAAGAGGGGACCCCCTTTGAGAAGGCAGAGAAAAATGAAAATAAATGTTCCTTCCCATAATCGAGTACCTCTTGTTATAACTTACTTGGTTCAGTGAGCTACTTTTTATCCTATTCAGATCCGTCCATTAGAGTTTAAAGATTCACTCATATGCACTAAACCTTGCAAATTGTAGTTTCGAAGAAGAATAAATTCAAGATGGATGCTCATTAAATGGTAACTGCCTGTCCGTAGGGGAAGCATGTTTCATTTAAGTGCAGTCTACAAAATTTTAATCACAATTTTATATAAAAGCCACAAGAAATCAGTTTAGTAGAATCTGGACTAATATTTTATGGCAATTCTTTTCACAGAAAAAAATGACATACACTTGTGACATGAAGGCGACCCTGTGCTAAAATGATTTATGAGCCGCGACACGACAAAACCAACAAAGTGGTTGTGCGCCATGCGCAGACTTAGATCAGGCTGAGCATCCTTTTTTTTAAGTAGTTCAGCTGCTTCAAAACAAATGTTGGTATAATGTTATGAAGGTGTTATTGATAAACTTTATTTATTTTCAGATGGCCCATTTAATATCAGCCTCGTACCTCCAGAGCGTGATTACTCAGTAGTCGAAGGACAAACGCTGCCGGCTATATATTGTTCATCTCACTGTTATCCTGGCTGCCTTCAAGAATGGAAAAACGCAGTTTCCGATGAAAAATTAGGGCAAGAAGGGAATCTTTCATTGGGCTTTATGTACCGCTATCTCGCGGGAGAATATAAATGCACATCGTCAAATCAAGCCATTGAATACAATAAGTCCGTTTCTGTTTCCATACAAGTTAATGTTAAATGTAAGTAGTAACGAACTTACTTGTTTTAATTCTAGGCATACTGAGTAAACTGAGACTACCGAGCATACGAGACTAAATTTAAATTTAATACGGGAGTAAAACCGCTGCTTAAACACATCCTTTCGGAATCTGATTTCATCACAACTTAATGTATAAATTTAAACAAGATATTGGTCGAAATGATTTTTTTCGGATCAATTTATGGAAAATAATGTCTCATTATACACAAAACATAAATGTCATGCGACAAACTGCATTACAGACTGTAGACTTTGGTCTATACTGTTCCCTTCAAAAATGGTTATATCCAATCAGGGTTGGCAAGTTTTCTGCCCTTTATAATTGCATGCCGGTTGGGCACGTCTCAGAGTTAATGATGGCTCCACCTATAGACTTTGTCCTAAGTTGGTTGGAAAGTTGATAATCTGTCTTTTATCTTTTGTCTGCTGGGAAAGAGCTGACTTTTCAGATTTTTGTGTGCTTTGTTTTTCTTTGCTAGCCGCCTTTATTGTTTTCCCATTCTGTGTGGTGTTGGGGCAGGATTGGAAGTTGACATTGACGGTGTCTGATCTTTGTCTTCTTATCTACTTTCAACAAGTCTGAATATGGGTTGTGCCGGGGCCGTATTTATAAAACGACTTAAGTGGTTGCTATGCTGTTGCTAGGGCTTAATTTCTATTAAGGAGATTTCCTAGAACTATGAAATTTGCTCTAGAGGAACAGTCTTTTTCAGACTGTTCCTCTTGAGCAAATTTCATAGTCGTAGGAAATCTCCTTCATAGAAATTCAGTCTTAGCAACAGCATAGCAACCACTTAAGTCTTTTTATAAATACGGCCCCTGAACCATGAGGCTGGTGATATTAGAACACGCAATCTTCTCCACCATAGCTTAGCACTCTAAACCACTTGACCCGGCGCGACACAACACATGATTTAACTCTAGCCCGAATACTGTTGGTCTGTAGACAAGGAAACAGAGATCAACATCGATGACGTTACGCATCGTCGCTCAGTTCTAGATAAATTTGATATGAAAAAATATCTTTGTAGCATGGGCATCGCTATGTTTGAAGGAAGATGATTCGAATATAAAATTTGCTTCCCTTGTCAGATGATCCACTCTAAATAATATTTTTTGACAAATGTATCTGCTGCCTAGGAACAATTATTTTGAGGTGTTTCACAAATTTCAATGAATCGCAAAATAGAAGCTGTAACGTCATCTATTTTTATCAATCAATATTAATAAACACGACCAGGAAAGGCCTTAACAACAAAGCATCAACCGACAGAAGAGAATGACAAAATCGAACAGCACATTTTTGATAACAGACACACTCACTCGGTACTTGTGAAGAGAAATGCGAACTAGTCGTGAAAGGTCTTTCAATAAGCATTTCACAACAAACTCACGAGAGGCCGAGAAAAAGCAGCCATGAAAATTTGTCATACAATTACAAGAAAACGCGTGAAATACAGTGTCACCTTAAATTACTATAATATTCATGAAAGGTATGTTTTACTGTTTGTAAACAAGTAAAGGACTGACTGCAATCTCATTTAGCAAAATATAAAAAGTTAATTTTAAGTTTTTCCTTATAAAAACAAAAAAAAAACTCACAGAAATTATCTCTTAATTTTCTGTATTTCGACTGTATGTAAAAAGTCATGAAGGGATCTATTATGACATGTTCCAGCAAGCCAGTTTTCAAATACAATTCCGAGAAAATAGCCAGACAAATCATCGTCACGTGTTGAGTCCTTTGTATCATTGGTATATTGCGCTTTTTAGTTCAAGCCATTTTGTTATAACATATCGTGTGTTTGTTGGCATTTGCCTGACGCTTCGAGGCGCCCTGTATTGCTAATCAGTATCTAAAGAAATGGAAATATCTTTTACATTTAGCAACTGTTTCTGGAATTTCGAAACAATACACTGCATATACAGACATAAAAAGTAGAAAGTAGTATATATTTTCTCTCAGATTTCCCAGATGTGAGTATTATTCAGGAGAATGGAAATGATGTGACGGAAAACGACGCAAGTGTTTCACTGCTTTGCTCAGCAAAAGGAAAGCCACACACATATAGTTTCGCTCAGTGGATTCATATAGCTCCCGACAATCACACAGAATTGCAGAAATATCTCGGGATAACAAATGGCAATCAGAATCGTCTTCTGCTGCAAAACATTACTTATCAGGATTCCGGAATATATCACTGTTTCGCCACTAATACTATCGAAGACTACAGAACAGGAAAACTTTTTGCAACAGAAAGTTTCAATCTGACAGTAAAAGGTTTGTATTATATCAGCATTATTCTCTGTCTCTGTCTCTCTGTCTCTGTTTCTGTCTCTCTCTCTCTCTCTCTCTCTCCGTATTAAATTCAATCCTAAGTGGTGCTGTTACTGTAAATTTGATAACATGCATGAGTCATCATTAACCAATTTATGCTTAGTGTCCCATAAAAGAGATCCTGGCAAAGCAAGGTCAGACAACGACGAAAAATCTGATTAGGGGTTTTCATTTTTTTTTTCATAAAAAGAATGGGTATTTCGGCATGAAATGATGTAAAAGTGATGCAATCTAACAGGCAGCCCTTACTTGAAAAATAGACTTAACAAATGTATTAGGACAGAAGAGTCCACCAGGCATAAATAGGTTAATTGATGGTTGCGTAAAACATTTGAGCCGCGCCACGACACAAACCAACAAAGTGGTTTTGCGTCCAGCGCAGACGCAGATTAGCCTGGACATCCGCCCAGTCTGAACAGAGTTTTCGATGTCCGCACGGAGCTAGCTTAGACCGTCGGTTACCCTGTAAGCGAAAGGAGAGTACTCTGATCAGACTGGGCGGCTGCCCTGGCTGATCTGAGTCAGCGCTTGGCGCACAACCACTTTGTTGGCTTTCTCGTGTCCCGTCTCATTGCATTTCAGAGTCGGATTAGAACAATGAAAAGTAAATAAAGATTCTGCCACCATTTGTTGAATTATCTAAGACGTATAGTAAGACATAATTGATTTGGAAGGATTTAGGGTCATAGAGTATTTTTTTTTCGTTGCCGTTACGTCTAACCTAACTATTGACCCACATTCAACGCCATTCCATTTGCCAGGATAATAAACAGATCGGCCTGTAAATTAAAAAAAATAATATAAGATGCAATTTAAACCAATCGCAACAGTTACAATATTTATTCATTATTAACAAACTTTTATGCAGAAATAAACCATATACAAGTAAATAAAACAAAGTTTTTACATCCCGACACTACACACAGTCTGTACACATTAGTAATGGCTATAAATAGATCAGCGTGTTCGAGATCTACTAGTGAATGGCACTTTTTATGAAATTCATTTCAATTACGGACACAAAATTATCAAAAAATATCGAGAGAAAGTTGATAACTCTTTATAATTGAGAATCTGAAGTGGCCTGCATGCGGTGCATACATAATTATACCTTTTCATCTCAAGTAGTAGATAAAATTAGAACCCTATCCAGCTAACGAGATGTCTCGTCGGCGTCTTTGAACTTAAAAGAAGCTTGACTGGCGGTGCATTATAAAAGATACTTTGCGTCCTGCGGACGCAGACGGTATTTCATTTTTTTTTTTCTTTTTTTTTTTTCTTTTTTTCGTTTTTATATGCGTCTGGCACCAGTTAAATCGCGTCCCAGACGCATTTTTTGCGCTAACGCAAACGCTGGAACCTTTTTTTGTTGGGGCCTACGACCCAGTTAACAACGGGAAATGTCGAGCAGGTAAGTAACCTAACCACAGTGTCTGTGCAAGCCTCGTGTAGGTAGTCTGCCAGTATTGAGTGCACATTCCTTCGCTTGTAACTGACTGCCTATCTTCTTGAACCAACGGAAGAGAGGGAAATGTCTCCACGAAAGAACGTACCGGACGCGAGAATCGAACCAGAGGTCGCTAGTAAACGCAGCGGACACGCTCCCGACCGAGGTACCGTGCCCGGCACTTTATCACCAAAATATTTCTCTGGCAATGTTTATCTTTTTTAAAGATATTTCTTGTTTCTGTTCAAGTTTCGATAATTGGACACATTTTGAGGAATTTTGGAAAAACAAACAGTGGCCGTCAATTAAGATTTCAATATTTGATTTCGATTCATGACGATTTTTACTAAGTCTATATATACGTCTGTTGACGATCATAGTGCATGCTTTTCAAGTGATCAACTGTTAAATGTCTGATATATTTTACTATTAAAACCTCTGATTTTGTGATCATGTCTGTGTTTATAGTCACGGTTTGCTTCAGTGACAAAACAAATTATCTACTATGACTGCCACAAATCGGGCATCAAATCGGGAGTCAAATCTGCTGATTTTATAAATATTGTTTTGTTCATTACTCCTTAGCATTTAATAATATGCTTTTATGCCTTCAGGTAGAGCGGTTTTGAACTCCACGACTCCTCGAATAGCAGCAGATGAACATAATAATGTTAGTGTAAATGTCACCTTCTTCTCTAATGATGGAACAGAGCCTCTTGTAGCTTGGTGGAAAAAAGATAGAAAGTCTAAAACTCAGCTTCAAAGTGGAAATCATAAACACACAGTTGACACTTTTAGAACAACAGTTTATATACCGTTTTATTTGAAAACCATACAGCAACCGGGCTATTTGTCTCAACTGTTGATTTCCAATATTTCCACATCTGATTTTGCAACATATCAAATTGAAGTAATCAACAGTGTTGGGAGTGTTACATCAGATATTATCATATCACCAACAGGTAAATGTCTTTTTTATAGCAAAAAAAGAAGGAAAAAGAAAAGAAAAGAGGTAAATGTCTTTGTGCATTTGTATTCTACGTCGACATGTTGATTGTTAATAAACTTCCTTTCGCGTATTTCTTTCTTGATATTCAACGTCAGAATATACGTCACAGTTATCATTGTTATAATCAATATCTTCTTGCACACCGGATAGAAAATGCCATTCTTTTCACCAGGGATAGAAAATCTTATCTTACCCTGGTGTTCTGACCCAGGACTGGAAAAACTCACGAGCTGTCAATGCATTGGTTGTATCGGAGCTCACGTACCTGCGTCGTCAAGTGACTTTGGCATTTTAGATGATGACGTCACGAAGACGGTAAAATGACGTTAGTTTATGCACGCCAGTCGTTGACGTAAAGAGCCGAATGGCGGTCGTTGAAAGCGGTGCCTTCTTTCAAAAACAAATTGAAACCTCTCAAGCACTAGAATTACGCATTTTAACAAATTCTGAAGTTAAAACAAAACGTGGTGTGCAAGAAAAAGTATCTATCATGGGTGTGAGGTGTGGAT
Source organism: Ctena decussata (assembly GCA_963989385.1). Taxonomy (NCBI): domain Eukaryota; kingdom Metazoa; phylum Mollusca; class Bivalvia; order Lucinida; family Lucinidae; genus Ctena; species Ctena decussata. The sequence goes on from OZ022504.1 coordinate 58,713,908, forward strand.
AGAAAAATCGTCACTCTTGATCACTGTTTGGCATCACTCGGCAAGCCTCGTGATGCCGAACAGAGACCTTGGTGACAGAATTTTCTATCCACACCTCACACTCATGATAGATACTTATAATCTACACCACGAGAAGCTAATCCATATATAGTTGATACATAGAGGTTCATATCTTGCTTTCGATATATGCTTTTCTTGCTTTAAAATAGTTGCATCATTGGTCGCTATCGCATTTGTCTAATTGATCTCAGATTTCTTTTATTTATTCTTTGAAAATTATAGCTGAATTAAATCGGTTTGATCTATTAACTTGTTGGGTATGTATCAAGATCTTGAACAGCTTTTAACTTTTCGATCAAAATATATCATCAGCATATTAAAGACAGCATGAAAATATTAAGATAATAATCATCAAGCTCCCTTGCAGTTAAACGTTTGTCTTCTTTTTAAGAAACCTGTGTCAACCTCTGCCTAACGACCGTTTTTGTAAAGTTATTTTAACGCAGTTTTAAATCGTATCCTTTGATATGTAGCGGAAAAAAGTCCTAATCAAATATTAAAAAGAATAAACATTATTTAGGCCTATATTGCTCCTTTGACAATTGCCCAGCGTCGGTTTGTAAAGGACTTTCAGTGGATAAAGGATGCTTAGGATTAGGCGTATATACAGAAGTTTTGTCAATGGTGGTTTAAATTTAAGTTTATAGGAACGCATCATACCATACACCTATTTTAGTATTCTTTCAAGAAATCTGAAAATTATAAATTTAGATAGTTCAGCACATGGTTGTCCTCGTATAAGGCTCCGCTTCAAACCCTTTACATGTAACTGTGAGAGGTAGGAATTTGCATAATAGTTATATGCATTTTCCGTCCGAGCCTATCGCATTAGTTAAAGTAGTAATTTAGTCATACAAATTATTCTGTTTAATATTCATTAGATAGATTTTGATTAACCCGGTCATGGTTTTGTTTGTCCATTTCTTTCAAATACAGCTCCGTTTATAAGTTTACCTCTACACAATTTTTGTCTTTCCACTTATTTGGTGTTTAGAACCGGTTTAGGTTTGCAAACTAAAGTATGAAATGGGGATTATAGTGTTTGTTATGTATGCATCAGTATGTATAGATTACTTGCTATTTCTATTTCATTTTCACATGAGCACTTGAAACTGAAACCTAGAATATACCATTTACTGGACGCTCACGAGATTTTAATCTATATCTACATAAAATAACGCTATTGGTATACACTGGAACTGAAATCAACATACACAATGTTGCTGGTACATGTATTCAAAATAACGATTGCAAACAACCGATGAAAGCTTAAGAGGAATTATACACAATCTAATGACAATATTCAGTTTCCATGATCATTTTCAAACATTCTGTCCAGGACTACATATAACAGAATCTGTTCCATCTGCCACCCCGCGCCACCCCCTCCCACTTCAGTAAAACAGTTACACAAAAATGTAAACCTTATTATCAAGGGATGGCCGTTACGGATCTCACATTAAAAATGAATGATCGTAACTCTATCAAGTTAATACTTTGAAAGTTCATTCATTGTCATTGTAAGATTTTACGAATCCTCGACTAACGGTTTTGTTAAGCTAACTATTCTTTGAAAATCCGGGCTCAGTTCCTCCTTGTTGGACTCGGGTCGTGTTTATAAAAATACTCAAAAAGTGCTAGGCTTTTGCTTAGGCTAATTTTCTTTGAAGGAGATTTGCTACATTTACGACATTTGCTCTGGAGGAACAGAAACGACTGTTTCTCCAGAGCAAATTTCATAGTTGTAGGTAATCTCCTTTTCAAAATTAAGCCTTAGCAACAGTATAGCAATGACTTTAGTGTGTTTGTCACCGAAATTATACTTTTCCGTTTTGAAACTCACGTTTCTCCCTTCTTTCTGTCTTCTTTAGGTGTCTTGGCTCGGTTGTGTTTTGTAGTAGTGATCTTAGTTTTGGACCTTCATTTTATTTGTATCCAACAGGGGTGTACCTAGGGGTATTGCAAAATCATAATCATGTTTATACCACTTGAGGGTAGAAATAAGGATTTAGCCCTAAAGATATGTCATGTAGTTGTGTCCGTTTGTAGTTACTATTGAAATCGTGTCGAATTTACAAACTTTCAGCATCATCAAACTGCAGGTACGTACATGCGTATTCGCCAAAGAAAGTATTTTTAAAGTCGTAAATTGGTGCAATTTGTCTCCCTACTGCTAATGAGGCCGAAACATATCGGAAAAAATTGCTTCTCCGAATGGAAGAGGTTTAGATTGTCAAACTGTTATTTATGCATACCAGCCGAAGGCTCTAGGGGCTCTTAAACTATAGACATGGGTGCGTCGACTGTCACCGTCCGTCGTTCGTCAACATTTTCAACCGACATTTCCTCTAGAACCGCTGAGACTGACTTAAACCAATTTCAGATGTAGCCTTTAAGGGTCCGGCGAAACAGGATTGTTTAAATGGCCTTGGTCACATACCCAATAAAGCCGGCGAAACAGGATTGTTTAAATGGCCTTGGTCACATACCCAATATGGTTACCAGAGGTATATACGTGAAACAAAAACTCGATGGCATTTAAACTTGATATATAACATCTGGAGCTTAAATGTACATACTACCAGGTTTGTTCAAGTTATGATATTGGGGTGACCTTGGTTTTTTTACGCCAAGGTCAACTTTGCTTGCAGGTGCTTTTATGAGAAATTGCTATAGTATAACATTTATTTTTAATTATTAAATACTTTGGCGTATGTGTCTTTATATACAGGCAACTAAATGAGAGCATAAAGATTTTTGAGTGCCGATGGCCAAGGTCATTCTTTGGCCTTTGTTCACCCTCACTTATATCTTAACAGTTTCCAACAGCTTCTCCTGCAAAACTACAGGGCTGATGGAACCCAGATATTATTTGGAGCCTCCGGTAGGGGGCAGTTGAGAGGGCAAATCTTGTCTCTACAGAGCTTTGTCATTTGAATATCATGCTTGCCATGCCTATAAATTTATGGTAACCTTTAAAAATTCGCGACACCACAAAACCAACAAAGTGGCTTATGCGCCCCCACCGAAGACTCGGGCCAGCCTTGGCATCCGTCCAGTCTACTAAGAATCTTCGCTGTCTACTTGGAGGTAGCTGAGGAAATTATCTACCTTTAAGTGCACAGCGAAGACTCCGATCAGACAGGGCCGATGCCAAGGTGATTTGAGTCTTTGCGTGGCGCAAATACCACTTTTTTTGTTTTCTCTTGTCGCGGCTCAATTGTTTATTTCATTTTTTTTTTAGCACCTTCAGAACAAGAACAAGATAATGATCTTGTTATCATTGCTGGTGTGGTTGGCGGAGGAGTAGTTGTAGTAATATTCGTAGCTGTACTTGTTCCTGTTATCATTTATCGCTACAAAAGACGTAAGTCATCTTAAAGTGTATATATCATCGTGACCTTGAAGTATTCACCTCTTGTTCAAAGGCGACTATTTTTGAACGAATTAAATTGCTTTTGTAGTGAAGTAAATATTAAGTAGTTCGTTTTCTAAAGAGAGTAGATTCTTGTCTTAAAACGTTGCCCCTTCTCAAAACGTGATACCACCGTTTGTTGATGAAAAAAATATGTACGAACGCACATTCACAGACTGTGTCTTCTATGTTTTGTTGTTTTGTTAAATTATCTTAGGCGCCATTCGTTTGTCTCTCATAATCCATATAAACTGCTATTGTAATTGCTACGTTTTTTATTATACAAAATTCGTTTTATCATTTGTTTTCATGATTTCAGGCCATCTAAGAAGAACACGGTATGTAGTCTGAATTCAGAACTGACAGCACAAACTGTCAGTATATACTTTATCATTGTTACACTGCGTGTAAATACTCTTTCAGGGCATTATGAAACGAGATGTAATTGACGGAACTTAGCATACATTAAAAAAGTACACTAAGATACTTCTAAATGTCAGTATGACTTGGTAGCTAAAATATACGGCTACTATATTTTTACTTTTTATTTTGAGGCGTAACAAGAACAATATGCACTCTTGTTCTGAATAACAGAAATAATCACAAGATATGCATATTATACTTAATATTGTTGATGTTGAATGAAAAATATACATTTATCAAATTAGTCATATAATACCTTGAACTTGGCTAAATTTTGGAAACTTAGAACATTTTCCTTCAACAGAAATATAATTTTGTTGCACCAATGTAGAGCATAGTCCATGAACTAATGCGGCCGAAATGTATTGGTCCTGCAAAAGACACCATTGATGCAAAGCATCAATACGCCGAGAAACTCAGTCACATCTATCTTCTGTGACTAGAAACGGTGCACACGTTAAGGAATTTTGACACTAGCCAGGGTCATATAGGGTCATGTTGCGTTCTCCATCTGACTAGATTTTATAAGCTTTCTTCTACCATTGTATACATGGCGTAAACATGTGGGCAGGTTCTTGACAAACATGCATCATAATGATTCATTTCAGCCGTGATCCGATTATTTGTTCTTCAGATAAAATTTTAGTATTAACATTTTTTGTTTCGCCTTATACTAGCAGAAACAAGGTACATGCATATGTCTTACATTTCCGGCGTCGTCGACATTGTCGCCGTCGATTACATATACGTTGCGTTTTCTGGTTTAATGGTTTGTGACAATGCGCAAACAAGCGAGCAATAGTATGTTTATAATTTTTCCTTATACTTGATTGGATATACATTTAAGCTTAAGGTGGGCAGAGATAAACCCACTGGTAGCCCCTAAAACAAGGACAAAGCCAGTATTCGGATAACCAAGGGGAAACGACAAGGCGATCCAAGTGTATTAACTCTGTAGAAAATCAACGCTAAATAGTAAAATCAACGCTAAATATTACCCCAGGCTAATGCCCGGCGTAAACAACTAAATTCTTAGTTTGAAGAACCCCACCGAACTTGTTTATACAACACTGACAAGTTTATATACATGAGGCAAGTTTACACACTAGGTAGATATAATAATATATTATAACATGTACACCTGTCACTGTGTGTTGCATAAACACGTTTGATGAGGTTCTCTAAACCATGAAAAAACTTTTTAATTAACTTTTGTTGAAAAATACATTTCGGCTGCGTTAGTTTATGAATTATGCTATATTTGGTGCAAAAACATTAAATTTGTGATGAAGAAAAATTGCGTTCAACGTTTCCAAAATTTGGCCAAGTTCAAGGTGGTAAATGATTAATTTAATCAATGTTTATTTTTCATTGAGCAACAAAAACATAAACTATGAGAATGCACATCTTATGATTATTTCTGTAATTCAGAACAAGAGTGCATAAAGTTCTTGTTACACATCAAAATACAAAACACACTTATATTTTAGCCACTAAGTCATGTTGACATTTAAAATTACCTTAACCGCTTCTACTTATAAAGTTACTATTACAGTGGGTGAAAATAATGTTGTTTATTAAAACGCTGCGTGAAAATATTCTTTCGATGCATTATGAAACGATTGTAACAGATGGAACTTAGCCCACAGTTCCCTTAGGTTATTGTTATAAGAGGACTACTGAGAAAATAATAAAATGTTTCCACAACTATAATAGTTTGTCAGTACTTTTAACCTTTTTAGTGGGATTCAGAAAACACAGGTTACTTAACCTCAATTAACTAAATAGAAGTGAAGTAACCTGTGTTTTCTAAATGCCAATGTTGTGTTCTATTTTCAGTCGTCGGAAACATAGATGGAGCTTTTTATACATGTTCTTCTCCAGCAGAATTAGGGCAAGTTTTGGTGAAAGTGAGTATGTCATCATATGAAGGACTGTACTCTGCACTATATTTTGTTGTTTCACTGCGGTCACTGACTTTCATAAAGATTTAGATGCTCGGGCCAAGAATTGAACTGGGCAAAGGCAATATAAAATGCAAACATTATACCACATCACTGAAACAGTCTGATTATACCGTAATATAGTATAAATGTATATTTACACAGAGATAATATTCTTATACTTAAATGTGAATTCATCGTAAAAGGGAGTGTTTCAAATTTTTCCATACTCTTCATACCTTGGTTGTGTATAACCTGTGCCAGTAGAGTTAAGAAAATCATATTTATATTCAATACGGACTTTCATAGATCTTATGAGGTCTCTTTGAGGTACACCTGGCATGACACTTTCGGTTTCCCAAATCCAAGTCTGCTGAATGAAGAAAATGTAGGGCTTATTCCTATAGAAATGAAATGCATATCTGACTAAAATGGCTAAGTCTGAAAGAAGAAATAATAGTATTTCCTTATTTGCATCTAGAGACAACGTGCATTTAAAACCAAACCATACAGTCATGTTTTCTTTATCACAGTATCCGAACGCACTGTACCATCTCTTCCGGTTTTCATAGCGTTGAATCGAGAGTAAAAAATTCGCTTATAACCAGTAGCCGGAAATCATTATGTTTTGAGTTTTTATCCGGAATCTACTGCGTCATTTATAGTTATTCAGCTTTGAAAATGTAAAGAGGTAAGTTTAATATACTTTTCTCTTCGGGCTTTTACTTTATTGCCGTGTACAATGAAAAACTCCTTGCCGTCGCAGATTTTTTCTTCCGAACAACTTAATTTAACACGAGATTGTGTCGTGCAAAACTTAGCTATCATTCTTTTACCAAAACTAACAAACTGTAGATTGTGTTGTGAAACCCACAATAATTATAATTAATTTGCTATAAATGGAACATTTATATCCTGAAGAGTCTTATGCAAATATCTAATTTTAGTTTAGGGTTAAATGACGTAACGTCACTTGACGTGACGTCTAAGTGACGTTGAGGTCGTTGTCAGGGAATAATAACGTTAGTAACAAAGTAAAGAGCAAGAAAACTAGTAAAGAAAAAACAGAGATGAACTAAAACTACTATTTGCAAGGATATTCAGGATATATTCCTACCGGACACTACTATTAGCAGAAGAGGAACACTATAAGAATAATAAGATTACTATTTGCATTTTAAGTTTTAAGGATAAATAGAAATAAATAACAATAATTTACAATGTGGCATAAGAACAATACAGAATAGAATTTTTTACATTGTGTTTCTACATGAAGTTAGCCACATTATTGGTGCCGGAACTTTATAAACCAAGAGGGGCCTAGAGATAGCAGTACAAGATGTCAGCCTTTCCATATATCAAACGGAATAGGACTTTATACAGAAATCTTCTGGAGAAGGAAGCAGCCAAGGGAAGAGAACTAATGGATCAAGACCTAAGGGAAGTAGACATTAGAGCATTTACTCATAAAGTTACTAATTGTATCAAAAGGATAAATGAATTTATTGGCAAGCTAGATAGTTGTAATGAAAGAATGTCCCTTGAAGCCATGGATGATCATGAACAGTTAATACTGTCTGGCAGTTCTGTGATTGAAAAAGCCCTTGATTGTTGTGGGGACTTAGAATGTTTCCAAGACACACTCCGTGATATGCTTGCACCTCCCCAGACATTTTCACCGCATAGTTTAACTGATGATGGAATTAGCCAAATACAAGCTCAACTCCAGCAGCTAAGTTTAGGTCAAAATTCAAATTTTCACTCCAGCTCTATCAAACTTCCACAACTTGATATTCCAACATTCAGTGGAGACAAAATGAGGTGGAAGGAATTTTGGGATATATTTGAAGCTACAATAGATCGCAATCCAAATTTAAATGACATTGAAAAATTAAATTACCTAAACAGTAAATTAATGGGTGAAGCAAAGGGTGCAGTATCTGGAATATTGCTGTCAAATGAAAACTACTGCGTAGCTGTTGCATTGCTGAAAGAACGATTTGGAGATGTACAAAGTGTCGTTAACTGCCACTACACTGAGCTGATAAATATCAACCCAGCAATTAACAGTTCAAAGGGACTTCGAATTCTGTATGATCAGGTTGAAAAGCACCTGCGCAGTTTAGAGGCATTACATCAGGATGTCAGTCAGGAAGTTTTCATTTCTATTATCACGTCCAAACTGCCAAAGGACGTTTTGGTGCAGTTGGAGATGCAAAAGAGAGCCAAAAATAGATGGACTGTTAATAAATTAAGAGACCTTCTGAATGACTATGTTTCTGCAAGGGAAAAGGCAGAGCAGCATGCCAATACTGGCATCTCAACCCATAGACAACAAACACCACATCCATTAAGACTGTCAACTGAGGCTTTGATATCTGGACCAAAAGCTCAGTATCGTCCCCATGAAAAAAGCAAAGTGTTCAGGTCATGCAGATTCTGTAATGGAAACCATTGGAATGATGAATGTATGAGGTATCCAACTATTGAGGCTAGAAAGCAGAAAATAAGAGGAAGTTGTTTCATTTGCTTAAAACAGGGACACAGAACAAGTGAATGTACTCTAACAAAGAATTGCTTTTATTGTGGCCAAGTAAACAGTCACCATAGAAGCCTATGTCCACAGAAATTTGGGTGTTTACGAAAAGAGAGTGCACATCTTGTAGAAGAGTTATTTGTACATGAAGAGGTGGGTAGATCCAAAGATGAAATGGTCACATCCAGCAACAAAGATGGAATATTCACATCCGGTAACACAGTGCAAGAAGATGGGGGTTCAACTGAAAATGTGCTGATATCCTCCGGAGAAACAGTTTTAATGCAGACTGCAAAGGCTGACATTAGAAATCCATTGACCAGTATGACACAAACCGTCCGTATTCTTTTGGATACTGGAAGTCATAGAACTTACATCACAAAGTCCCTGGCTAAAGCACTTAATCTGAAAATGGGAGAATTAACAGAACTTTCACTCGTGACATTTGGTTCGAAGAAACCTCAGAGATATCGCACACCCACGACAGAAGTAGATATCGCTCTGAAAGATGGAAGTGTTTGTACTATAACAGCAAATGTAGTGCCAAGTATTACAGGGAACATACAAAGGGGTCCTATCAATCTAAGCTCTGTACAAGACCGTGAACATTTAGTGAAGCAATATGCACTGGCTGACACATTACCTTGTGAAAGAGAAAGTTCTACAATTGAACTACTCATAGGCAGTGATTACTACCTTGACTCAATCTTACCTCAGAAGGTGGAATTACAGCCAGGACTCTACCTGTTAGCTTCTAAACTTGGTTGGCTTCTCCCTGGGCGAACCTCCCAGTATACTGATAAAAAGCAGGAAGAAATGAACATGCTAATCTTGACCCATGGTACTAATATTGAAAGTGAGACAAAATGTATACCAAGGCAGACAGATCGCTACCTACAAAGGCAAATCTTGAAGACTTTTGGAAATTGGAGACAATCGGAATAGACGACTCTCCAGTAGATCCACTTGACAGTGAGGTACACAAATCTTTCCATGACTCGTTACAGTATAATGATGGAAGATATCATGCCAGCTGGCCATGGAAATACGAAAATCCTCCTTTGCCAGAAAATAGAGAACTAGCGTTTGGTAGATTGAAGTCACTTATCACAAAAATGAAAAACAACAGGGAATTGGCTAAACTGTATGACAATGTAATACAAGACCAACTCAGACTAGGTGTAATAGAAAAGGTGAAACCAGGACCTAGTGATAGCATCAAACACTACATACCCCACCATGCAGTAGTTAATCCCTCCAAGACAACAACCAAGGTTAGAGTGGTGTATGATGCATCTGCCAAGACAAAACAGGACAACAAAAGCTTAAATGACTGTTTATACCGTGGACCCGTGCTGCTGCAGGATTTGACAGGAATTCTTTTACGTTTTCGTTTGAACAAGGTAGCAATTGTTGCGGACATTGAAAAGGCTTTTTTACAGATAGGTTTAAATGAAAATCAAAAAGTTGTCACAAGATTCTTTTGGTTGAAAAATATAAACAATCTGAATGTAGACAACAATATTCAAGTTTACAGATTCTGTAGGGTCCCGTTTGGCATAATATCAAGCCCGTTCTTGCTGAGTGCAACCATTGACTTTCATTTAAAAATGTCCAACTCCCCTATAGCTGATAAAATAGCAAGAAATATTTATGTTGACAATGTGATCACGGGTACTAAATCAACAGAGGAGGCAGAAAAGTTCTATAGGGAGTCCAAACAAATTTTTGCACAAGCATCAATGAATCTACGTGACTGGACATCAAATGACACAAGTGTACAAAATGAAATACCAGTATGTGACAGATCAATTGGAGAGAAGGCAAATGTATTAGGACTATCATGGATTGTCAAGGAGGATGTGCTTTCCCTGAATCAGATAACTTTAGATCCTACATCTGAGATATCAAAACGTCAGGTGTTAAAACAGATAGCGTCAGTATATGACCCACTTGGCCTATTTTGTCCTGTAACACTACAAGGAAAGTTATTTCTACAAGAGCTATGGAACAAGAAGCTGTCTTGGGATGACAAATTATCCTTAGAGGACAAGGAAAAATGGAATAACATAAAGGAAGACCTGAAGAATTTACCCAGCTGCAGATTTCCAAGATACATAGGACTGACACGGGAAAATCAGGACAAGACTACATATCGGCTCGTTGGCTTCTGTGATGCATCCAAACATGCATACGCAGGGGGAGTATACCTATATCAGAGAATTGGGGAAACATGCAAAGTTGATCTTGTTTTTTCGAAACTGCGATTAGCTCCCAACAAAACAGTCAGCATTCCTAGGCTTGAACTGCTTGCAGCACTCATTGGTACAAGAGCCATTCAGTTTGTCGCAAATCAACTACCAGTGCAGTTAACTGAAAAACATCTCTGGATAGATTCCCAATGTGTGCTTAGTTGGATAGGTAGCGAAAGACACTCATCGCGATTTATAGAGAACAGAGTAGCAGAGATACGAAAGCATAAGGACATCACCTTTCACTATGTTCCTTCAAAGGACAATCCTGCAGATCTAGCTAGTAGGGGACTATGCATAAAGGAGCTTCTGGGTAACAATCTATGGTGGCATGGACCAGAGTGGTTGCTAAAACCAAATCATGTTTGGACAGAATGGAAACAAGACATTCAAAATCAAAACCAAAAGAAGTCAGAAGTTTTATATGAAACAAAGCTTGATGTAGTGGAGAATTCACAGGAGATACCAGAACGGTTAACACAAACAATAGGTCCATTTGAAACTGACAGCAAGAGGTTTTCTTCGCTGACCAAGTTACTGCGAGTGACATCATTGGTAGGCCGATTAATCAAAAAATTAAGAGGGAATCTAATAAGTACAGGACCTATACAGGCTTCTGAGATGGACAAAGCTGAAAACCTCTGGATAGCTCACATTCAGTGTTTACACTTTGGTAGCCTTCTTGAGTCTATTAAGAGAAATAAACCAAACAACCTTAAGGTCCAACTTGGGGTGAAAATTGATGAAGAGGGTCTACTGAGATGTCATGGACGATTAGGAAACTCTGACCTGAATGAAACTGCCAAATATCCTTTGCTTCTGCCTAAAGCAGACAGATTCACAGAATTACTGATAGACAATCTTCACAAGAGAATGTATCACTGTGGTGTGGCACAAACATTAGCTCAGATTCGCAAAAAGTATTGGATACCATCAGGAAGATCAGTTGTTCAAAGGGTATTGAGACGCTGTACAGTTTGCAAACGCTGGGAAGGTGGGCCTAATAGAATGCCAGTAATGCCCCCCTTACCTAAGCAACGTGTTAGTGAATCAGTGCCCTTTGCTCATTGTGGAATAGACTACTTTGGCCCATTGTATGTGAGAGAAAAATCAGAGTCAAAGAAAGTTTGGGTCTGTCTATTTACCTGTTTAGTCACAAGGGCTATTCATTTAGAACTTATACTGGACATGTCTACAGAAATGTTCCTACTTGGACTACGCAGATTCGTGGCAAGACATGGAAGTCCACGTGAAATAATTTCGGATAACGCTTCTCAATTCAAACTTGCACACGATACAATTGACAAACTTTGGGGTCAGGTACTAACAGAGACAGACGTCATCTCTTATTCCGTGAATGAAAAAATCAGGTGGAACTTTATTGTTGAATTAGCACCTTGGATGGGAGGATTTTATGAACGGCTGGTAGGTGTTGTTAAACGGTCCCTACGTAAGGCGATAGGCAAGTTGTGTTTGACAAACAATCAACTTCTAACAGTTTTGAAGGAGACTGAAGCCATCATCAATTCGCGACCCCTTGTATATGTTGGGGATGACATAAACTCTGGTACTCCTCTCACACCTGCACATTTCTTGTCTCTAAACCCAAATGTAGGACTTCCAAATTTTGCTCCAGAGGATGATTATGACATAAGCTTCAACCCAAAGGTAAATGCAGCAGAGACTCTTATCACTGGCTGGAAGAAAGGAATGAAACATCTTAACAAATTCTGGCAGGTCTGGAGAGATGATTATCTTTTAAATCTGAGAGAGAGAACTCAAATCAAACTAAAATCACCAAGGGTACAGACATCTTCTACTGCAAAAGTAGGACATATAGTTCTAATTAAGGATAATCTACCGAGGGGATGTTGGAGAATCGGAAGAATTACAGAACTGATAATGAGTAGAGATCAGCAAGTTCGGTCTGCGAAGGTACTTCTACCATCAAAGAAAATGATAGGTCGGCCACTGAACCTATTATACCCGATCGAATGTTCAGAGACAGAAGGGGGTACCTTTGAAGATGAGCAGAAACAAGAAGAACCACTGGTAGCTGGTGCAGGTGTTAGAAGTCAGCCTACAAGAGGAGCAGCAGTAAGGGCACGTTACCAGATTCAGCAGCAGCTAAATGATGACCAGGACTAACTTCAAATATTGATACAAACTGTGAATACCAGACAATTTGTTGTTGTGGGAGTGTTGTGAAACCCACAATAATTATAATTAATTTGCTATAAATGGAACATTTATATCCTGAAGAGTCTTATGCAAATATCTAATTTTAGTTTAGGGTTAAATGACGTAACGTCACTTGACGTGACGTCTAAGTGACGTTGAGGTCGTTGTCAGGGAATAATAACGTTAGTAACAAAGTAAAGAGCAAGAAAACTAGTAAAGAAAAAACAGAGATGAACTAAAACTACTATTTGCAAGGATATTCAGGATTTATTCCTACCGGACACTACTATTAGCAGAAGAGGAACACTATAAGAATAATAAGATTACTATTTGCATTTTAAGTTTTAAGGATAAATAGAAATAAATAACAATAATTTACAATGTGGTTTAAGAACAATACAGAATAGAATTTTTTACATTGTGTTTCTACATGAAGTTAGCCACAGATTGATAACGCCTTCCGGATATTCTAAAGATTTTTTATAAAACATGTAAGAAATGCTCAAAACGGTTTAAGAATCATGCCAAGGGCGATTTGAATATTGTACCAATTACTACCCACCCATACACGACATTGTACAGGGTAATAAAGTAAAAGACCGAAGAGCAAATTATATTAAACTTACCTCTTTACATTTTCGAAGCTGAATAGCTATAAATGACGCAGCAGATTCCGGATAAAATCTCAAAACATAATGATTTCAGACTACTGGTTATAAGCGAACGTTTGTACTCTCGATTCAACGCTATGAAAACCGGAAGAGATTGTACATGTAGTTCGGATACTGTGTTTATAGGTACGAAGACCTATAAAATTATAAACCGGTTAACTAGCTTTCCCGCCCATAAACTGAAAATTGTCTGATTCTTGAAACACCAAATATCATTGGATACTATCCATATGACGGTTTAAAATACGTTTACTAGAATATTTGCTTGATATCATGGGTGTTTTAGTTCAGAGAATTTGGAAGAGACGTAAATAGATATATAAATAGCTTTAAGACTTTTTGGGTCTCAGTGGACTGGCTGTTCAGGGAATCACCCTGACAAGAAAAACAAAAGATTGACCCCAGCTCCATTTTCAGATAATTGACAATCTAAGTTTTATAGTTTCAGCTAGCTATTATGTGTCACGGATATAATGATACTGTTTATAAATATCAGAAACAATTTCCATTCGAATTCCATAATGGAAAAGAAACACTAGTAATTTTGGGTACATATCAGTTTATGGTAAATGCTGGCAATCAGATTATGAAATAAGTGACCATTATAAATTTTATTGTAACATGGTTCTTGCCTTATCCTCCACTATTGGGGAACGACAAAGAAGCACAAAAGAAATAGGACAGAGATTTATATCTAAAAATATTGCTAATGACCCGTTTTTACACTGAACATATGATTCTTTCAAATATGAGGTAGTTCTAGTTCTTAAATAAATAAACGAATCGAATTGATTTATTAATTAAAAGAAATGTAAACTTTCCAGAACATGACTTGGGCGATTAAATTCAGACACTTGATTCGCCATGCGCATCTTTCGTTCCGTTTTGGTTTTGAGGGCGGAATATGGGATCTAATTGCATTAGTTCCTAATCATTGACTATATGTTTACAGTACCTAACTTTTGCTGCTTACATTAATAGTTTATGCCAAGAAAGATAAAAATCATTCGTTTAATATTATGGATTACGATATTATTTTTATTATCATTATAGTTCTGTTCTGTGAGCTGATTTTAGTAAAAGAAGATAGAGCAATAGTGTGCTTTTGTGCACAGAAAATTTAGATCTTAGTACAATTATCAAATTATAGTAGTTATTATTCATATACCAGGTTACCTTTGGAAATAAGGATCAGCTATAATTTAATGAAACAATGCAAACACTCAAACGTTAAAGCTTAAAAAGACAGTCCGTTAATGTTAATTTGCTCGTCAAGGCCGTCTACTGAAAATTCTAATAGACCTTTTTCACATTGTTTCTGCGCATGCGCGTACCGCTCAGGTAACGCGTTATATTCCGATAATCGGCGAGACGTTACACAGATGCGGCATGAGATTTTCCGCCTATGAGACTTTACATGTAATGAATTATAATTTCCTTTTTTAAATCAGTTATATTCTAAAAAATATTTAACAAATTCATATTTTTATTTTCTGCAATCTTATACATCAAAACGTGTGAATACTCGTCTTTATTTTACAAATAAAACTGACGAACCGCCTAAAATACGCACTCTGCAATTACACAGCCGCATTCTTTATGCTGTTTTTTTTTAACTTTAATTAATAGGATGAATGGCTTGAAAATAAACTATATAGCAACACAAAACTCAGAAAAAGGCATAAATCCTGAAGAAAATTATAGAGAAACTGAGCCAATTGTATTATCATATACTTTGAATTTAAGATATAAAAAACACAGAATATTTTTTATTCCGTTTGATTTTTGCTCTTTCAAATATACCTTTTCCAATCAAACCCCCTTTAATCAAAAGTGCTATTAGAAAAGTCATCTCTAAATCACCTCATTAGGCTGTGTGATGACATTCTCACACCTTCTGAAAACAGAGAATTTAGTATGACTGACATGTTTATACAAGGGTTGACAACACATTTAGTGTTGTTGGTTTAAGATGCTTTTTGTGTATTAATTAAAGTAAATATTTATTTCCAAATCATGTAACAGAATATAATGGAATAAAATGTCATAAATAAGATATAATAAGTGAAAAGGGATATATGTGTTGTAAATAGCACAAAATTGCGATTTCTCTTAAAATAAAAGTAACGTTTTAGATAATAATTTAAACATGTGAAAGACTCATTTAACAGCACCTTTTAACCAGAAACTCGAAGTAAATTTGGCATTTTCGGCATTGCTTAAAACAAAATTAACCTAAACAAAACACGGATTTTTTGTTCTTTCCAATAATTTTGAAATCTTCTAAAAAAACATCCTTTCGATGATTCGATGATATTAATGATGAAACAGTACTGTTGATTATTAATCAGTGACAAGCTGAAACTACAAATCAACTATGCTGTACTATGGAAAATGAAAGTTCTCTATTTTCAGTTTATTATGTCGAAAAACAGATGTATCAAAGCAGCAGATCGCATACACATTATAAAATGAATAAATATTAAACAGTTAACGATTTGAACGACAGTAATCTGAAATCACTATGTATTTATAAATATTCAATTAGTTTATCATAGAAACGCTTATAAATTTACATTGTTGTATTCAAACATTGCCCCACGCCTGCAAGGTAATGCGAAATCTCGCCAGGTAACGGGCCGCGAGACTAAGGGAGATAACAATGTGAAAAAGGTCTATTAACCGTTACAGGACTTATAAAGCAATGGCATGTCCCTATTAAAGTTTATGACAATATTCATGATATCAAAAAGATATTAAAATGGACAAATTTTAAACTAATTTGAACAGACAGTACAAAATAAAAAAATCCGAAACAACAAAAAGGCCTGACCTTCTCATGACTCTAAAACCAATTTTACCGGTTACAAATTTTCATAAAAAAAAGATGCATGCTTTGCGAAGACCAGTACGGCTTGTATTTCCATTGCATATGCAGTCTAGTGACCAGCTCAAGGAACAAAATTTTGGGAACTGACTTAGCCGTATCAGATGATTTCAGTGTATTTTGAGGACATTTTCCAGATAATTCATGTTGTCTGAGTTATAAATATATTAAATTGATATTAAAATATAAAGATATTAAGTGTTCCATTCATAACTGCAGAAAAAATAATAAAAAAGTAACTAAATAAAAAATCATAAAGTTCAAGATCTCCACGACATTTGTATACTTAGTCTCCAAGCAAACCATATTCCCAGACCGGCTATTCTTCAAGGCGATCCACTTTTACGCCCATGTCTTCTGTTTAGCCAATTAACTCGAATCAAAGTAGTTCCATGCCTCTAGTAATATAACCAAGTACGAAGAAAATCAAAGCGCGTGCCGATGGGACTTTTACAGTGGCGGAGAATTGTAAAAGAATCGCTTGGCGTGAAATGTACTGTCACAAAATTATGGACTCTTTGCGTTGCTTTCGTTTGTAATGGAAATATAAACAAATAAGACGCTCCAGCCAAAGGTCGAGCCGGGATCTTGCTGCGCCAAAGGGAAACACTCTACCACTTCGTGACATAAACCGGTGTTACCATAATGCTATACAATGGTTTGTCCGCTTATTTTATTTATTTTTTTCTAAAACAGTAATAGATCGCATGAATTAAGTTATCATTTGAGCGAAGTCTGCGCTTAAAATCAAATGTTTATATTTAAGGGAATCCAAAATAAAGGGGCAGTCGTGGATGTGTCGTAAGAAAATTTGTCCATAGGAATCGGTTTGGCACCACTTTGCAGTTGCACTAGTCGTTTAGGGAAGGAATTATCCGCCGCAAACAATAAAAGTCTTAAATTCTCTACCTCGGGCTCATGAAACTTTTACCTTTTTCCGTTGTCTCTGAAATATTTAAAAGACAGCAACTTGTTATACTAAAAGTTTTCACTTTCTGAGCACTTTCTTTGATATGGTATTATTTTATTGATTTTTTTGCCTTGACCTGTTTACTCATAAATACTTCATTATTATACCAATATCCATAGTAAATTGCCTACTGCATACCTTTATATATTGCGTTATTTGAGAAAAAAGGTTTAGTCTGAACACTATAGAAATTCAAGTTCTCCTTTCATAATCAATTCAAATCTGCATTTTATGTCTTTGCCATTTTTGTCGATGCAATTGCACCATCTCCAAAGTAGCCACTCAGCAGCGCTAAATATTGAATCAACATTATGTGTTCAGTACGTCAATTCAGCGTGAAATTAACGTTCATTCAACAAATCAACGTTGACAAGTTGATTCAACATTAGCGCTCAGTGGATACAGGGCTCAGGCCTGACGATAAGTTGGTAACTGTAGATAGTTCAGGGTAGCAAATGTTAACAGTATAAATGTAGCTGCTTTGAAAACGGAACTATGACCATTTCATTTTTTATAAATTCTGGTCTGCGAAGGCATTCAGTGTCGTAGCAAAATGCTAATATATTCATTTTGAATGAATAAAAAAACTATTTCTGAAATGATTAAATTTAATATTTCATTTCCATTTCAGCCGAACAAAGCAAAGATAGAAAGAAGCCGTCTAATTCCAATTCCAAAGGGTGAGTTAAAACTAACGAGTTTCTGAGAGCTCCTGAGTATGTCAGATCGAGTGTTTACTTAACCGGTGAACTCCTGTCAGAATATTTCACTTTTCTGTTATGAAAACAATGTTTCTTGGCCTTTCAAATCTAATAAATGCAATGGCGTCTATGCATTGATTGCGCTGCGTAGCTCCATTGGTGGTTCAAAAAGGTCACACGTTGACTTCGTCAGTATCATAAAATCTTTAGTCAAACTACGTGCAAGAGCAGACAGTTTGTTGTCAATAAACATAAATATACGAATGGCAAAAGCTGCCAACCTTTCAGCAAAGTGTAAACCAATACCAAAGGAACTTCGAAATAATAAGATGATTAAATAGGAACAGTTTGAAAAACATCCTTTTCAAAATTTGAAATTGCAACAAAAATCTTGTTTAAGGTGTATGGCTTTTCTGTGTTGGAGAAAACCTTCAGAAATGGTGTCTTCACTTCAAAGCAACAAGTTACTCCTAGACGAGTGACCACCAACTGAGGGAGACAAAGCTTAAAATGTTAGAGTTGCTTCCATTGGAAAATTATGCATTCACCTTAAGGTTTCGTGATTCATTATTTGAATGCTTTATACCATAACACACACATTGCCGTCTTATTTGGCTATAAAACTTTTTGTCCGCCAAAAAAAATAAAATTTCTGGATCGGAAACCACAGATATGCCCTTTAATTTGTTCCGACATTCATTCTACAAATTAACTTTAGAAAAACACTGATAATATATAACTTTATTTTCTTGTCTGTCGAACAAAAGGCAATAAACAGTCTGTCTATTTTAGTGATGCCGAAGGAAAAAATATCTAACTCTTATTGAAGAAGCCAATGGAAAAAAAAAGATTCCCCGGTATCTAATAGGGCGGTTATATTCTCAACACCTAAAACGAACGCATCGATCTCAACACCTAAAAATTTTGGTAAATTGAAAACTTGCTGGCCCGGAATCGGTAGCTGGAGTCGGTAGGGAAAGACTATATTTATATAAAAGTGTCAGTAACAAGGATGAAACTTTCATAAATGAACATATTAGAAGAAATCATCTCAAGGGAAACAAAGAATATACAAGTACTTAGATCGATACCGAAGAGATAATTATCAAGGTATCAATACACTTGATGAATCGGACTGTCATAGATTTTTTTCAAAAACTTTCCCATCCAATGTGGACCGGTCATGAACGAGAAAATCTTTCCCAGGAGCCGTTAGTAGCCGGCACTTCAGAACATTTTAGTTGCTCCCCAAAACCATAAAAGCGCACTCTTTCAGGCAAAAGCTATCTTTGACAAAGTGTATTTACCTGTTTTAACAAAGTGGTAAAAATTTGAGCAATAGTTCAGCAGTCCATCTTCAGACGTTTTTGACAACGATCTTTTCGGTAGATATCTCTATTCATTGTATCGTTTTTGTTTTCCTCTGAGGTAGTTTCGTCAAATGAATGTTCATTTATGACAGTCTCAACCCAGTTATTTTGGCTTTCATTTAACTTACCTACCGGCTCTAGGTGAAACCAGGATTAGTAACCTCTCAGTATACCCGCTTTATAAATAACAAACATTAATTTGTTTCGGAATTGAAAATATTACCCCCAGTTTGATGTTAGATACCGAAAAATCTACTTTTGTTTTGGCTTCTTCAGTGGAAGGTTAGATTGATTCATCCTCTTCATCATCACTGAAACGGACAGACTGTTTTTATGCCCCCAACTTCGAAGAAGTTGCAGGGGAAATATTGCTTTTGCCTTGTCCGTTCGTCAGTTTGGCAGTGCCCTCTGATACAGCTATATTCCCTGAGAAACACTAGGCCTAGAGTTTTGAAATTTCATATATGGATAGGTCATGAAAAATGAGTGGACATGTATTTTTTTTCCTCCGTCGAACTTGTACTTTTGGAGTTACCTCCCCTTTATCAAAATTAAAATGAAATCTTGTTACCACGATATCTCAAGAAGTACTTGAAATTAGGATGATGAAATTTTACATACCGGTTTGGAGTGAGATATACAAGAAATGATTAACTTTAGGACAAATTCCGTCAAAAACATAATTGAGTTATAGCCCTTGTTGGAATTTTGGCATTTTTTTTTCAACCTCTGAACCGCTTAACATAGGAAGCTGATTTTTGGTATATAGGTAGTCTTTGATGTGTTTAATGTTTTTATTAAGGTCAGATAACTCTATGATAATTAATTATGGAGTTATTCTCCCTTTTAGTTATTACTTATGCCGCTACTAGGAGCAAGAACCACTGGGCCTAGGGTTTTGAAATTTCAAATATGGATAGGTCATGAAAAATGAGCCAACCCATACTTTTCTCATTCCGTCAAACTTGTATTTTTGGAGTTACCTCCCCTTTATCAGAATTAAAATGAAACGTTGTTGCCACAATATCTAAAGAAGTACTTGGCTAATGCAACTACTGGGAACAAGAACCACTGGGCCTAGTGTTATGAAATTTCAAATATGGATAGATCATAAAAAATTAGTGGACCCAATTTTTTTTTCTCCGTCGAACTTGTGCTTTTGGAGCTACCTCCCTTGTATCAAAATAAAATTGAAATCTTATTAGCACGAAATCTAAAAAAAAAAACTTGACTTAGGATGATGAAATTTTATATACCGGTTTGGGGTGAGATATACAAGAACTGATTAACTTTTGGGCAAATTCCGTCAAAAAATGATTGTGTTATGGCCCTTGTTGGAATTTGGCAACTTTTTCCAACTTCTGAACCACTTTACCTAGGAAACTGATTTTTGGTATATAGGTAGTCCTTGATGTGATAAATGTTTTTATCATATGACGTCGCATCTGAGAGTGTAATAAAGCCATGCATTAAAACGATAATCCACTAGTGGATTAAATATGCAAATAACGTCGTAAAGTTATACGTTGACGTCCATAAAAACGTCGCGTTTTCTAATGGCGAAATCGTGACGTTTAAGTTCAAAATTTGCTAATAAAATGCAATCTTAGTGTCATATGATAAATAGAATCTCGCATTCGTGCTCTTGTATTATGTAATGTATTAAACTCGTTGGTGAAAACGATAAGATGCTCGGCAAAGCCTCGCATCTTATCATTTCCCCAACTCGTTAAATAAATTCAATAATACATGAGCACTCATGTAAGATCCTCTATTTATAAAGGTCCGGTACCGCTATGATAATTAATTATAGAGTTATTCTCCCTGTTATTTATTACTTCTGCAGCTACTGGGAGCAAGAACCACTGGGCCTGGGCTTTTGAAATTTTAAATATGGATAGGTCATGAAAAATGAGCGGACCCTTTAAGGGCAAGCATATGGTTGGGGGTATAGTGTTTCACAAACACAGTTTCTAGTTCTAACTTTTTGTTCGACTTAAAAAAAAACACAGACACGAAAATAAAACCCAATTTTTTATCAATGCTTTTCTATTTTCAATTTGTAGAGTACATTTTGGAACAAATTAGGAAACATATACAATTTCAAGGCCGCCGAGAATAAGTTCAGGATCAGAAATCATGTTATTCTTGTTGTTTTATTCAAAACGCATTAATAATTGTGCTAAAAAGGCATAATATCCCCAATTTTAGGTCATCACATGTCAATTATTCGAGACCTGTAGCCGATTTACCGGCTATCACCAAATATAATTTTATTGATGGCCCCTCCACCCAGTGTCAAAACAAAGAAAGCAAAGCAAATTCCTTTCCCGCGATTTAACGCCGATTCCAGCGCGGAAGAGAGCAGGTTCCGATGCGTTATGTTAACCTCCTGTGTTTTTGCTTTTACAAGTGTGCACATACGGGATGTTGATGAAATTATTTTTGTACATTGATCCATTTTCCTTTAAAAAAGATTCCATAATATTTAAAGACAGATCACTTCCCTCTCTCTCTCTCTCTCTTCCTTTCTCTCTCTCTCTCTCTCTCTCTCTCTCTCTCTCTGCCTCTCTCTCTGAATGTATGTATGTATATGGAATGTAACACGTCTTCTTAAAAATCTGGAAAAATCCGTGAAAGCGCGATAGAAAGTTAGAACATATACAGTGTTATTTGACGTATGAGGCGTGTGCGTGCGTGAGTGCATGCGTGTGTGTGTGTGTTTAATTATTATTTTTATTTCTTTCTTATAACATTAAAATCTGAATGTTGTCTTCAAACGGCTTTAGATCTGTGACTTTTTTTTAAACAGGAAAAGACCTAACAAGAAACAGAATGTGACTGCCCTGCACCTTAATGACTCGGTAAACATCGATAATCTGAATGGTTTAAGAAGCACATCAAAGTAAGCAGTTTAGTATTTTTTTCTCTCTCTCTCTCTTCTCTCACTGAATGTATGGGCCATGGTTTCTAGTAAAAAAAGAAACATCTGACTGTTTAAAAAGTAATTGTATTGAATGATCGTTTAACCAAAAAGAAAACAAAGGGGCCAGGGTCGGAGGGGAAAGACAGAAATGAAACTAAGAAGTTCCAGTACATGTACCTACCGTGAAATTCTAAACAAAATGGGAAACCTAAAAAAATTACTCTCACTATTCGGAGATTGAACAGATATGAGTTTACAATGCGTTTATGCGTCTCTCACCCAGTCTGGTATGGGTCTTCAGCGTTTGCTCCAGATTTGTCTGCACAAATACGGTTCTGTTTATAACAACAATTTTGAACATATTCCCTGAACCAGCTCAATCAGAAATGTAGTTTTACTCTATTACCTACCTTATGATAAACACATGCAGAAATGTATGCTTCGGTCGGGCGTTAAATCTCACCAGAGAGGTCGGAATTTCTACAAGGGACATTGCTTGCCGAGTCCCCGGTAGAAATTCCAATCCCGAGGGTAAGATTAACTTATCCTACGTGGACCTACTCATATATTTCCTTATTTGTTTTTCATACGAATTACAGCACGGTATTTCAATTTCAGCCGGAGAGCAAGCTTTTGTATCAATGGTTACATTCAGTCGATATCTTTTCGATGAATGAACCATCACTAATGCAATTTGTATATACTGCGTTAGAACATAGTTTAAAATCGCGGCTTTTGTTGCTCAGTTCGAAATTCTTTAGACATGTGACACTGACTGACTATCATGAGTTTGTTCTACGCTCAAAAAATTGTTGACGTTTTCATACTATACACAACCCAATAAGGAATAACTCGAACAAATTTTGAATTGCTATCGTACACCCAAACAGCCAATCTTGAGCGGTTTGAACTGCTATCATATACCCAAACATCCAAACTTGAGCGGTACTTCCAACATTTAGTTCATAATGTTGTTCCTGAAGTTGTAAGGAAAAGAAAAACAATCAAATAGATAAAATTTTCTGCAAAAAGTCAAGTCATCTATACCTTGATTTGTAATTGTTGCCAGATAGATGATATACTGAGGCACTGCTTATATCATAATCTGTATAACAAGACCGGCGAAAAGATACGGGTCTACTTATTTTCATGGTAATTCCGTTAAAAAAGAACAAGATCCCAGCATAAGCCGTTAATAAGTTTCACAGGTGCACACAAAGCAATGCGGACGGTCAGACAAATGGTCATACGGCTGGGCCATAACCATTTCGCACTCTTAACTTGTTTTTCAAAATAAATTCGGGTTTTTTTTTGTGGGGTTTTTTTTTTGTGTGTGTGTGTGTGTTATTTTTCTGCTAATTCACGTTTTAATATATCTTATCAACTATTTCAGCATGTGAAATCGGAAATAATATAACACATGTACTAAGTTAGTATACGTTTTAGTTAGTCAATATTGACTTAATTAACTCGTTGACATGTAATCGGACCTATTTGACACCTCAATACATGTATTTAAATATGCGTTTGTTTACCGTCATTTTGCCTTGGCCAAGTGTGGTTGTCCAGCCTGTTTGTTATTATCATCATTGTTATAATCATTATTATAATTCTTGTTATTATAATTTAAAGAATAACTACACTTCAGGAACTGACTGAGTCAGATCCCAAACCCTATCCCCAACATTAAAGGGAAAGACCCCAGCATTACCCCAGCTTAACCCATTTATGCCGAGTGGACTCTTCTATATGTATATATTGGATAAGTTCATTTGTCATTTAAGGGGTGTTAGGTTTAGTTTCTTTTTAGAGGTTTTGTTTTAGTTTTAGAAGAAAACCATCTGTCTCATACAAAAAGTTTAGACCCTGATCAGACGCCGCGTCGTTTGATTTGGGCCTGCACTGTTTGCCTATGACCCATGTTTGGGACGCTATGCATTAATGGGCTAAGAATTAGACCTATGTTTTATTAAAGTTTTTTTTGTATCAAGTTTACTGCTTTATCTTACTGACAATAAGGGAGGATTCGTAACACACTAAATGCTTATTTTTTATGAGTTGCCTCAGAATTACTGTTAATGGGCGCACTTTCAAGGTATTTGTTTTAGTTTTGGCCTTTTTTGTAACCGATGGTCGCTTCGTAATAGATAATTGCACTTGATTAATCTGTCGTTTAGATACTAGTAGTTTTGAACGTAAAACCCAAAGGACTAAGTATTCTCTACCACATTAATGATACAACTTATATGTTTTTTTATTGTCAGGAAAGAGGGGAAAACAAACGATGATCTGACAGCCGATGATCAAAATCATGACTATGTCCAAGTACCAAAGAATGAGTATTTACATGTAGTAGCCTCAGGTATTATCTCCGTTCGGCATATATATATATATATATACCCTTATGAAAAAAACTGGCCTCCTGCGAACACAACTGCAAAGCTACCGTAAGGTTGCTGCGAGTTTACTGCAAACTTTGCAGCAAGGTTGCAGCAATGTTTTACCATGCAAATGAGGTTTACTGCAAGGTTGCAGCAATGTTTTACCATGCAAATGAAGTTTGCTGCAAGGTTGCAGCAATGTTTCACCGTGCAAATTAAGTTTGCTGCAAGGTTGCAGCAAAGTAATTTATTCATTATAATTCTGTGATGATGCTGTGGCAACGCCCCTTTTCCAAATATGGGTTACTGCGATGTTGTGGCAAACTTCGTTGTTATTTCGCCAGAACTTTCCAAACCATAATGAATATTCATACATTCTGGCGATGCTGTGGCGAACTTTGCCAGGACATCGCTGCGCCTTATATGGCATCTGCATGAATATTCATGAGCAGGTTCATATGTGAGGCCCTCCCAAAAGGCTTTCTTGGGGGAAACGGACGGACGAACAGTGCCCCATACTGCACCCCCATGGACACGTTACGTGTGATGGTCCGGGGGGGGGGGATGGGGCTGGAGGGGAGACATGATTATGGGGACTGAAATACAAACATACATTCATTTTTATATGGAACCAGTGTAACATAAAAATCCTGAAAATTAGAACACTAAAAGTATAACAGTAACAGCTAGTTACTACAAAAAATATAAGAAACCTGTTGTTATTTCAGTGCAGTAATGCATCTAAGCAGATGGAATAGCTAACACTGCAGGGTCTGATCAGACTGCTCCTTCAGGAGCACTGCACTGTTCGCTCAGACCTATCTGATCCAATGTTTAGAATTTTTACGGTAAAAAAGATTATCCCTTCAAAGAAACTGACAACATTACTATATAAATTAATGCATATAGTCTCAAGAAATAAATACATCAAAGAAACAAGAAATCAAAGAAAAAAGGGTAAGACGATAGACCGAAATCTACCGAAATCACCGAAATCACAATAAATTTACTAAAATCACCATTGAATTGCTAATAGGAATACTTTTTATCGTTTATATATATTGCAAAATATTTGTTAAAAGTATTTTTGAACATTTCCTAGATTATGGGCATTAAAAGTAGACTTGTTTAGACGGAAATCACCAATTCATCTGCAACGAAAAGTCCATGCCATTAAATTATCAATATCAGAATAATAAATGCATGTCTTGTTTGCTGTTTGACAGATGTTTCAAAGTTGCTTCGAAAGCAACTAATAAATATATTTTAAATAGATATATTTTTTCTCCCAAATTAGAACGGGTGTTGGCATCGAAATCACCGATCTCGACGATTTACCGAAATCACCTACTCCGAAATGCCTCTAGCTGTTGCAATATCAATTATGGGAGAAAAAAAAACCATTATAAACCGCCGATTTCTTCTCATCATTAATCATTATCATAACCACTGACCATAAATTGTTATCAGTTATTACTGATGCTTGTACTTGTACAAACTTATCATTTATTTGAAATCTGAAAACCAGTCACGCTGCAATCCATTGGTTCAGTCCGAGCGGTCCGAGAGCAGACTTCAAGAAAAGAGATGGTCAACGTTTTGATGTCGATACTTAAAATTTTGGTATTTCAGTCATATCCATACGATGAATGGTGATAATGAAAGACTGTGTTCATGGAACCCTGTTTTCGGTTGAAACGAATTCCGTCTCCAGCGGGATTCGAACCAGGGATAACTAGCTTAACAGACCAGCGCTTAACCCACTGAGCAACCTGAGCTCTTTTATCTCACGATATAAATGTATAAGCGGATCTGTGGTGTATCAAAATTGTCAAACATATAGCATATAATGGTATCATACTAAATGGATTCGCAAAACACAAAACGGGTGCTTAACGCATATGCGACCAGTAAAGGATCAGACCAGCTGACACATCCACGCATTCGGACCAGAGGATTTGCTATTTTCACATATTTATTGACTCACTGATGGAGTAGCGAGGGAAAACCACCTTTCCTTTCAGGTTGCAGAAATAAAATCTTGTCCTTGGCATAGAATTGATATATCAGCGAGTAAGGTAAGGAATTTGACAATACAACAACGCAAAGCATTAATCGAACTGTGAATCAGACTTCAAACGGCACTAACCATAAGTAAGCAGCAGCTCCAACATCATGTAAACTAGTCAGTATCGATTCTGTTCTAATACTACGCAAAAGTACATATGAAAACCTTTCAGTTAAGACCGTCAGTAAAAAATCTGACAAACTAACGAACCATGAGTTCCAGCTTACAAGAGGCAAAAAAAAGCAAAAAAAAAAAAAAAAAAAAAAACGAAGGAAAGCGATTAATAAATTGAAAAGATTAAACATAAATCATTTGAGGGAAAATAATGACTCGTGGTTATATGGAGTGTAATAATAAATAAATGAAGAAATAAAACCAATAAAAATAAAACAACTTCCTTTCCTATTTTTATTCTTTTGTTTACTGCAATAATGTATTAGATTTTGGAAGACGCATTTGTGTGTCTGTGGCGAGGGGGGGGGGGGGGGGTGGATGGGAGGTGTGTCTGTTATTATTTCATCGACTTTTATACTTTTCGCGGTGATTTCGGTTTATCGTCGAATTGTCAATACATGGAGCATGCATCTTGAATTTGTGACATATAAAGGAAAAGTTCGGTGGTAATTTCGGTTTGTCGTCGATATATGTACATGTATAACCCTGGCACTGTTAAAAAGCTAGTTTGAAGAAAGACTTTGTTGGAGCTTTGTAGATTACCTTTAGACTTTTAAACACAATTTTAAAACAAGATGGTATTTAAGGTCCTGTATTAACTACTAATAGAAAATTTCGGCATATTTTTTTTTTAGTTTATCTTCTATCTCTCTCTCTCTCTCTCTCTCTCTTATTCATTTTGTTTTATAGTTTGGTGGTGATTTCGGTTTATCGTCGAATTGTCGATACACATGGGTATACCACTTGAAGCCGCTATCAATTTGTGACATATGCATATGAAGGAAGAGTGATTGAAGGGTGATTTCGTTTATCGTTGATACATATTTATCGGATATGAATCGTGATTTCGGTTTATCGTCGATACATATACGTGCATAGATCTGTCACCGTTAAAAAGCTAATTTAATGGAAGACTTCATTGGAGATTTTGTTGAAGATAACCTTTAGATTGTAAACACTTATTTAAATCAAAATAGTATTGGCTGTTCCGTTAAAAGGGAGTTTCGGCCGCTTTTCCTGAATATCTTTAATACATGTATGTTTTCTTTTTTAAGCGATATCTTACATGTTCGACGGGGATTTCGGTTTGTCGTCGGCTGAAAGCGTGTCAGAGTTTCATTTTACTTCATACAGGTGATTTCGGTTTTGTAATATCGATTCTATTTGTATAATACTTAATTCTTCGCTAATATAAGAAGGTGATTTCGGTTTATCATCAGTATCGTTGTGCTATGTGTAGGCCTTTATTTATTATTAGTGAAGAATTTTAACTATATGCAAAAATAAGTTATTAATATTACCAATCATCAATATATATTCACATATACAACAAAATTACAGGTGATTTCGGTAAGTTCTACGATGATTTCGGTGATTTCGGTTATTTCGGTCTATCGTCTCACCGAAGAAAAAGTTCCCAATACTGCAATAAAACCACTGTTCTATATTCTGCAGTTTTACATGATATAACAAATGGCTTAAAGCCTGTTTTAAATAAGATTTGTCCACTTAATAAATTAGGAACATGAATAGAGACTTTTGCACCAGGTTTCTTAAAACTAATAATAATTAAGTTATTTTTGTGACAGTTAACGTAAACCACATAAATGAATTATTACTATTTTGAAATCTTTGTTTCCAGTAAATAGCTGCTTAAATGGTTATTAGGGATTTGTCCTAGAATTGTTCCAA
Organism: Ctena decussata; assembly: GCA_963989385.1. Lineage (NCBI taxonomy): Eukaryota > Metazoa > Mollusca > Bivalvia > Lucinida > Lucinidae > Ctena > Ctena decussata. The sequence goes on from OZ022504.1 coordinate 58,742,558, forward strand.
AATATTACACAAATATATCAGCAGCCCCAATTACATATCTATATAAACTCTGCTCTTTTCTGTGCACGGTGTCTTAAAATAATATAAAAATAAGTCTTACCTTAAGCTTTCTTTTAATATTAATGACCAAACATTTAAATTTACCAACCATTTTGAGACAAAAAGTTAGATTATCCTTTTATATAACACCCATGTTGACCTCTTTTAGTGAGTGTCTACAGACAAAATGGACAAAAATATGCACAGACTATAATTGTATTAATGTTCCAGGTTGTCTTTCCCTACAGGGAGTCTTTAAAGTATGGTATCTTTACAGGTCACACTTATTAAGAGTCATTCTCTGTAAGCATCAAAGTGCCTCCCGTATAGGCTGGAAATGACATCTCTCAGATTCTGATGAAACTTGGTGTACATCAAGACATCCACCCAGGACCATCAAATCAGTATTTATTTTTTTCATTCACTGCCCCGTTACCATGGCAACAGCAATAAAGTTAAATAGGCCAGAATTGCCTGATCTGTGTATGAATTTTTTCGTGAATTTAAAGCCTTTTTGCACTTGTACATATGATTTGATCAGGCAGATATAATTAAACCAGCAATACATTATAAATATTTGTTATTTTCTCAGTATGGCTGATTGCTGACATTGCGGATATGTATTTCCATTCTGAAGGTAGGTCACGTGGAAACTAGGCATGATTTTAAGATTTTGATTTTTTTGAAAAATGACAAAATTATCAAATTTTGAATTGAATTTACACAAAATCGCAGCAATAACTTTTTTTTAATTTCTTATATTTTTTAGATTAGTTTTCATGCTAAATAATATCAAAAATTTGGAATGGGTATATTTGTTGTTCAAAAAATAAATTGCTTCAAAGTTGTCTACCGTCACTGGTTTGCAGGAAATATAAAAATTACAAATACCAAAGGAAATACATTTCTTTTACTCATATATCTGTTTGAATGATCCAAAATCAACAAATTAACAAGAAATATAACCACAGTAAGGTATCCTTGCTAAACTTTGCATACAGAAGCTGTCTCACATCAAAATTTATGGGGTCTACTTACCCCACCCACTTCTTACAATAGATAACTTAAGGTTTGTTTTCTTTCTACAATTTGCTAAGTATTGGAACCTTTTCGACCAACTTTGGGAAGAAAAAACATGCATTTTTTTGCTATAGAGCTACGAAATATAAAACAAAAGGAATTTTGTCTAGGGAAGGAACCAAAATAACATCATTTGAATTGTATAATATAAAAGATATTACAATGAAAACACTACAAAAATTTTTGAAAAGATATATTCTTATTCATTTATGTCTACTTGACATTTGGTCGATGATGACTGACATAATTGTTAAAGAAAGGTGTGCTAAAAGCTCTAACTAACTGATCTAATGGGGTCTAATTACCCCACCCACATTGGCCAGCAATAATAAGAGAGTTGCCATCAAAATATTTCTCGAAAAGAAAACATCAGATATGAAGTGGTAAGAATGAATATATCTTTTTCATTTGAAAATTATAATTTCAAATTAGCCATAATTGTGTTTATCATATGACATGGCTTTTATTCAGAGGCTAACATCATTAAAAAAGAGCTTTTCAAGCGACCCATTATACGCCCGATCTAGTGCCATGAAGTAGTTACAGAATAAACAAGATTGTTAACAGAAAGATATACAGGCGGATCTGATAAACTTGAGTTACCATTCTTGGTCCTAAAACATTCCCTAACCTTATCACACAGGTCTGGCATTCAACACAGGCAACGAAGGCAATGTACTATAGAACTTGATTGTTTTCGCATACCTCTTAGATTAATTTCAAATTGTCATTCTTACGGACCCCGCAGTTTGTTAGACCTCTTAGTCAGACCAGTTTTTTCAAAGAAATTCCGTCCGGTATCAATGCAATGCTTGAATAAGGTTGTCATGGTCGTTGTTGTCCAAAAAATGTTTCAAGCATTTCTTGAATACGCATATCAATTTAGTAAAACTTTTTATTCCTATCTCAAGAGTCGGGGGTTGGATGTTCCGGGAGACTATGCTTCTGAAACAAACTTATCCTGATGAGCAGAGCAAGCAAGTTTCCTGTACGTTGTCCTTGTTGCCTGTGTTGAATGCCAGACCAGTGTGTATATACACATGACCGTAGAGTTTCGTGAAAATATTTTCAATTATTAAGGAGTTACAGAGTAAACGGGAAATTTATGCAAGGGCAGATTATTCAGGAAGTCAGCCAGAGTCGTGGTTTTTACTGAAGATGCATTGCACTATTATTATACATGTTCCTACAAATTCCAGCAAAATATTTCAATGGGTTAAGGGGTGCATGGGAGTAGCCTTAAGCAACAAATCAAACGGAAGGTACTTTACAATTAAGTAAGCGGGAGCAACTATACTTGAATGCAACACATTATCTTGTAATAATGCGTATTGCTGTAAAGTTTCATCAAGATATTTTAAACGATTACCAAGTTATGGTATGCACAAGATTAGTGTACACAAAAAAGCCTAAAAACTATCAAAAGGATGTAACTCTGAAACTAAGTAAGAGAGAGCAAGTATTGTTAAATGCCACTCATTGTTGGGACTTCATACGCATTGCTATGAAGTTTCAAGAAGATGTCCTAAATGGTTATCTAGTTACCCCACGCACAAGACTAGTCGTGAAAAAAAATCATCAAAAATGGCATAACTTGGAAACTAAGAAAGGGAGAGCAACTATTATTGTACGCGTCACTTTGCCCTATCCTAATTCATATTCTTCCTACGAAATTAGGAGCGGCTGTAGCGTAGTGGATAACACTCCGGACTACCAATCCAGGGGTCGCAAGTACGATCCCCCGCTTCTCCGGTCTTTCGGATGAGACTTTAAACCGAGGTCCCGTCTCCAAATGACCTCGTTGTTGGTGGGACGTTAAACCCAAGTTCACTCACTCACTCCTACGAAATTGCAAGAAGATATCCCAAAGGGTTACTGAGTTATGGTGCGCACAAGAATTGTGACTGACAGACACACGGACGGACAGACACACAGATAGACAGCGCCATGACATATTTTTTTTCAAAATGGGCGTTTAAAATTTGATATACGTTACACTAGACTTTGATACTGGCGCAAAACGCCGTGATGCATTATGTGACAAAAATGTTCAAATAAAGTCATTGTTCAGAAGAAAAAAAAAACAGGCTTAATAAAAGCACACTAAAAGACTGCGTAATACCCCGCCACTGCATACCAGATACAGCTTTTTTATGATTTCATACTTGTTTACAGCTCAAGGTCAGGGGGCAGATAACTATACTGAGATAAAAAAAAAATTACCATCAGTGGAAGCTATTATTGCTTTGATTATTTAATACATATTTCAGGAAAATCCCTTTCAGTTCTGATGATTTTATACAGATTTATTTTCATGATTACATACCTGTATATAGCCCTGGGTCAGGGGCATATAAACCCTTGAGACAAAATTTTGATCACAACAGGAAGCTTGTATTAATTTGATAATTTGCTGCAAGTTTCCAGAAAATCTCTTGCAATTCTGATTTTATATTAAATTTTTTTTCATGATTTTATACATGTATATATCCCCATGGCAGGGGTAGATAAACCTGTTGGACTAGATTATGGTTGTAAAAAAACAGCTGTAAATAATATTATATCATTTCTGTGAAATCTCATAAAGATAAACCAAAACTCTGATTTTTTTCATGATTTTATACATGTATATAGGGCTGTGCCAGGGGAAGATAACCCTTGGAGAGAAAATTTTGATCATGCAGGAAGCTTTTATCGTTTCAATAAGTTGTTGCAAGTTTCAGGAGAATCACTTTCAACCCTGATTTTATGTAGATTTTTTCACGATTTTATGCATGTATATAGCCCTGGGGCAGGGACAGATAATCCTGGCGGACAAAATTCTGCTTGCAACAGAAAGGATATATTGTTTCAATCTTTTCTAAGAATTTTCATGACGATATCTCAATGAGTAAAGGAACTACAGACCAAACGCAATTTTTGAAACATTGACAAGGGCAATAACTCTGGCCGAATATTTCGAAATTCGCTCATTAACAATCCCAACCAAGATATTTCCGAGACTAATGCACATGCCAAGTTTGAAGAAAAGTACTCAAGTTATCGAACGGACAGACAGACGCGCGTACGTACGTACGAGAGATGGATGGAGAGACACACGGACAGCCAGTTTGAAAGCATAATATCCCGCCACTAATAAACCGTGACATGGTCTAATAGCTTCCTATGATAAACAAATGTTATACACTTGGTCATTTCATAAAAAAATTATGAAACTCACCGAAAGTTTATTTCATAAATTCCATATCAAACGACGACAACAATTTTCAAAGAGGGAGACAGACACACACAAAACCTGATTAACTTTCAACAAAGTTGAATGCTGATATGCATTTGAAAAGAGTATTTTCTCTTATCATAATTTCAAAGATTTTGTACAGAATTGTTTTTTTGCAGTTTTCATTGCTGCTTATGAGTGGTAATGATAGGTCTAGGCATCAAATATTTCAGAGTATCACCTCATACTTCAGAGTATCACCTTCCATGCCTACGTCAATATAATAGATCTGAAGATTTAGAAGTCCTGAGGATACCACTAAACACATCAAAGTCAAAAGTGTGATGCTGGTGTTGAACTCTTGTTGCCTTTTATGAGCAGTAAACTATGAAGACAATTGTTGATAATATATGAAGCAAGGCAGCTGACTTACTTTTCAATCCAGTTGATATATTTGCACTTAGCTATCATTTTGAGCCCTTAGCAACCAACTTTTAACATATTTGGAAGCTTTGACTGATCTGCATATAAGGAATATCTTTTACCAGAAAGAAACTATGACGAGAACTTTGAGTAATGTTTAGCCCTGGTAGCTCAGTGGGTTAAGCGCTGGCCTACTGATTTAGCGAACCGGATTCGAATCCCGCTTGAGGCGAGAATTTTTCCTACCATAAATGGGGTTCCATTGCATACAGCCTTTCATTATCCTATTTCCATCATCCTGATATGACTGATATACTGCTGAAAAGGACAAGTCATCCATCAATCGAGTAATGTTCAAAGCACGCTTGACTGACTTATAATATCAGTTGAAAAACATATGTATATATATATGACTCAGGGTTTGGGCTCTCAGCAACCAACAATTAACAGATTTGAAAAAATTGGGTGAATTTCAAAAAGAATATCTTTTATATGCAACAAACTATGACAATAGCTATCAGTAAAGTTAAAAGCACGTCAGATTGACTTTTAAATTTTGTTTCAAAAAAAATTATTTATGCATCCTTAGCAACCAATTTGTGCTCTTAGCAACCAACTCTAACAGATTTGACACTTTAGAGGGAATCCCCACCCAAATATTTTCTCTTTTATGTTTACTTTGTCAGCATGTGTAAGTTAACTTGAAGCACAAGGACTCTTGCTCTTGCAGTCTGTTGAAACACATACGGGTATGTATTATTGTCCAGAACAACCAGTATGAGCCCCTAGCAATGGCCCTTTAAATGGTGTGAGACTAAGGATCAAGAAATGTTTTTTGTGAGCTCTGAAGACATTTCTGAATGATATTTCAAGCCCAGCAGCCCAGTGAATTTTAGAATCAGTCAAGAAAATCTATATATTTGTCCTCCCGTCCTTGGCAACCATTTTGAGCCCCAAGCAAACCAACTGTTAACAGATTTGTTACTTTGCAGTGTTCAGAGTAAATAATTATGAGCTAAGTTTTGGCCCCTAGCAATGACCTTCTATTGGATGTGAAAGTTTTGATGGAATTCCATGTTGAATATATTTATTCACCATCAAACTTTGAAATCTCTGAAGCACAGCTAAAACCTGTCAACGGACATATCCTTTGAAGCTAGATGAAGCCTAAAGCAACCATTTCTTTGCAGATTTAGAACCTTTTATTGGATTCACGAATAATATTGTTGATATCTGACAAGGAATTCAGACCTTACTAAATAAAGTTTAAAGCACGGTTGTTTGATTTTCAAGATCTGTTGAAAACCATGTGGATATATAGCCCTAAGCAACCACCTACTAACAGACTTAAAATGGTTACTGCATTTAAAAAATAATACCTTCTGTGTGTAACAAGTTAAACCAAAACGTCGCAGTAAACATAATAGTTAATGACCATCTATTTTTACCTATTTTCTATATTTTCATAATTATATAACATGACAGAAAAAAACCAAAGCTTGCAGCAAATCAGGAGCCCTTAATGCTAGAATTACAACTAATATGCATATGTTAATGTGGGCAATGTTTGATCCTTATCTGAGCTGTTGATTAAACAGTTACATAGCTTTATTTTAATTTTAACTTACAGTTGTCTCCTTAATTCATATATTCCGTTGCACACGGATATTTTTTGAAATACAGTTACTATTTTCAAATATGAAGATGGTTGCTAAGGGCTAACACTGGTTGCTAAAGTCTAAAAGTCAAACAACTGTGCTTTAAACCTTATTTATAAAGGTCCAAATATCTTGTTAAGCTTAAGTAGTGTTCTTTGTGAATCCAGTAAAAGGTTTAAAATCTGCAAATATATTGTTGCTAAGGGCCCCAATTTGTTGCTAAGGATAATTAAATACACATATCATTCGACAAGTTTTACAGGTCAAGCAGCTGTGCTTCAGATATTTCTGAGTCTGTGCTCAATAAAGATATTTCTCATCGAATTCCGTCAAAAACTTCACATCTGATAGAAGGTGGTTGCTAAGGGCAAATAGTGGTTGCTATGGACGAGTCTAAACAGAGGTTCTAAGCATTAATTATAAAAAATATGATGTGTGCTTAAAACTATAAAATGGAATTGTCTACATTAAACATTGCAAAGGAAGACATTGTTGTGCTAATTTTATTCAAAGTTCCAAATCTGTTAAAAGTTGTTGGTTGCTAAGGGCTCAAAATGGTTGCCAAGGACAAATATGTACACATACTTTTCAACTGATTCGAAAAAAATCAACAGCCTACTGGACATCAAATATCATTTACGTGGCTTCAGAGTTTATTGCTCACAATGGTCATTCCATGCATAGCTCAGTCCTAAGTCTTACATTGTTTAAAGGGCTGTTGCTAAGGGCTCAGACTGGTTGCTATGGACAATAATACATGTGTGTTTCAACTGATTGCATAAAAGAGTCCTTGTAGTTCAATATAAGTACATGTATAGCTCAAAGCTGACCAAATCAACTGCTTATCTCACTCAATTTTTCATTGTGTTCCAAGTGGGTGGGGTAATTTACCCCCTGTATTATACGTTATTTTCATGCCTATCATATTTTTTTTTACAAATTTAGGTATTTCAACTGAAGTCTATGTGTATTTTAAGTCAGTCTACAGAACTGTTATTGAAAAAAATAAAGAAATCTGCTTTTGTTTACAAGTTTGTGAAAAATCCATATTTTGGATTTTTGAAATGGTAGTCATCTTTTGACTTTCTTTATTCTAGTTTGTTAAATATACCCATTCCAATTTTTACATATATGAATCAGTGATAGTGGAGCTACAATATATTGAAAAATTATAAAAATCTATTGCTGCGTTTTTTACATATTTTGTTTCAAATTATCCCATTTTTGAGCAATTTTTTGTTTTGGTGTTTTTGTGAATACAGCTTAACTTCAGCACCTAAAAGCTAAACATATCTTCAGAACTATGCGTCTAAGACAAAAGTTATTTTCAAAATCAAGGTTTATGCTTTGGTCTAGTATAAAGATGTTTGGTAAAATCATGTTCTATGTTCATGTTATGATTGTCTGAATTTCATGCTTTTTGTAAATTTACAAGAAGGAAAATAGTCATTTTTGAGAAAAAAGTGAACTTTGCGTTGCCATGGCAACCAAAGCACAGCAGATCAGAAATGATGCTATTTTTACCGGTTATATGACACAACAAGTTTATATGATAAGTTTTATCAAAATCTGAGAGATGCCATTTCCCGGCCACTTTGATGCTTACAGAGAATGACTCTTAATATCTAATAAACTGTAGACTTCCAGGTGATTTATTCCTCATTTCTCATCTGTTACTTATTATGCATTGATAATTGAACAACATCAGACCTTTGACTCTATAAAAATATTCATGTTTCTATATCTGGTAATAGGGTTTTGTTTTCAAATTCCTGGGGTACATTCATATTTTTTTAACTTTGGTAATAAGGTTTTGTTTTCAAATTCCTGGGGTACATTCATATTTTTTTAACTTTGGTAATAAGGTTTTGTTTTCAAATTTCAGGGTAACAGACACTGAACCAGAAGTTTAAAGTTTAATGAAGCAATTATTTTTATCATCTTGTTTTAGTCATTTTAGGACAATAATTATTCAGTAAGATTCCACAATTTTAGACTTATATTTAGTGGGATTCTAACTCTGGATTCAAAGTCAGGTGCCTAATTTAATATATAAAAATATCCACATTAATTTTTTGTTTTAATATTTGCTTCAGTAAATGCAGTAGCTGAGAGCAAAATAAAGTATTGTACTCTTCCCTGCCACGAAATTATGTTGAAGTTTCCAGCATTTGATAAGGCAAAGTGTGGAATTTGTTTATGATTTCCCCAATGTCGTGGCCATGAGATAAATTTGACTAAGTTTCTTGCAAAGTTTTGGCGATGAGATGAATTCAACAAAGTTTCGTGTGATGCTTTGGCAATGCAATGCAATAAGTCTAAGTTTGCTGCGAAGTTGCAGCAAACAAGTGGTAAAAATTACAAGTTTCTTGTAACCTTGCAGCAAAGTGTTTGTAATATGGCGAACCTGTTCCAACTTTGCAGCTAGCAGCGATGTTATTCGCAAGAAGTTCACTGCTAGCCGCAATGTCCTGCGAAGTCGCAAATCTTTTTGCTGCGATCTTTTTCTTTGCAGTAAGCTTGCAGCAAACTTACGGTAACCTTGCTGCAAAAATCTTTTTCGTTAGAGTATAAAAGCCGCGGCACGACAAAACCAAAAAGTGGCATGTGAGCCCAGCAAAGACTAAGATCAGCCTAGACAGCCGCTAAGCGTGTGATCAGAGACTTCGCTGTGTGCTAGCTAAGGGTCTACCTAGCTCCATGAGAACACTGAAGCCTCCGAAAAGACTGAGTTGATACCCAGACTGATTTGAGTCTTCGTTAAGCATATGCCACTTTGTTGCTGTTGTCGTGTCGCACTTCACATGTTTTTATGTTTTGTTTCTCCTGATGATCTACATCTAAACATCTAGTAGTGATACCGGTTAAGAGAATAAATTTAAATTACAATACAAGCAGCTCTCTTATTTTAATTTTATTCATTCATAGGAGAGAAAATCAATAACAGTGAATGATTTATCAATTTCTTTCCTAAGCATTTTCATCTTTTGGCTTCATCAGGGTTTACAAACAACTGAAAAAAATAGCAAAAATATTAACATCATGAAAAAGAAATCTTAACAGAAGAAAAAGATGATTCCAAACACAAAATTGAACAAAACAATTTCCTTAGCGGGCAAATTATAAAACTAAAATGACTGATTACGCCTAAATGTTATGTAATTTCCTTATTAATACGCGAATATACACAGAGCTACAATAATCAAACTAAGTATAAAATCAGATATGTAAAACAGTCAAGTCTCGTTGTGTTGCAGCGCAAGAAACAATGAACATGCATTACAGTTGACGTAACGTTTGGTGGGTTGTTGGTTGTATTGGACTTATGTTAGCGGTCACTAGAGACGACACTTTCGTCCCAACCAGAGAGAGGGGTGATAAATTTAAAGCAGCCATTTTGATTTAAAGTGATTAATCTGCAAATGTAGAATGACTAGTCCACACTTCATTTTTCCCTCGTTGAAACGACTGTTGTCAATGAGTTTCTATTTCTCTTAACTATTCCAAACTGACTCATATTTTTTATCATTTTTCAGTTGAATACATAGGGATGAATCATCAGCGCTCCCCACAGCATATGGACAACCAGCGCGAAAACCTCCGCCAGCACATAGATAGTCCAGGCCAGGGCGTCGGTCCGCATGCAGATAGTCCACGCCAGCGCATCTCTCCGCATGCAGACAGTCAATGTTAAAATCAGACAGATTCTGGGCAGACCTATTTAAACTTAAAAATGGACAAGAAATAGAGTTTTCTCATCCATGTTTATTAGAACTGTCGATTATTATGATTAGCAGAAATAATCTTTTAATCTTCTCAGTCTAAAACATCGCGGAAATTAAATTTCAACTACTTGGAACGTTTGTCTAAATTACTTGGGTAAACCCGAGCAATACGCAGACATTATCCATGCTACTATGTTTCTTAGGTTGCTCTAAGATATGTATAAATATTTACATTATCACTGTAAAGCTCTCTGTAAACCCAATTAAGTGATGCGGGAGTAGTCAATAATTACATTGTGCCACGTGGTTTTGAGTGACAGCTCATGTCACTAACTAGCACGAGGAATCAACAACATACCATGAACTTGAATGGTTAGCAAACATTGAGTGACAGCTCGCTACGCCTACTTGCACGTGGAATGTACACTACATCAGGAGGTTGAATTGAATGGTGGGCAGTGACAATGCGGCTGTTCAAAACTATTGCAAAATTCGGCCGATAAAGTTTTAAAACGATTCGTATATCTTATTTTTGTTTATCTTTTTATTGATCAAAAGCATCGTTTGATAATATAATTTAACATTATTTCTTTAACGTTCACTGAAGTAAAAACTACATTGGGTCACGTACAAAGTATGTGTAAACCCCTTCGGGGTTCACTTACTTTGCTCGTGACCCGATATAGTTTACACTTCAGTAAACGTTTAATAAATAATATTCATTCTTTAATGAATATCATCGAGTGGTTCGTGGAATACCTGTGTATTGCTCATGACAAATTACTCCAAGTAATTATTTCCACTGTTTGTTATAATGGCGAATTAACGAAGTGGCTTCTGTAATAATCTCTATCGACCAAACACTAAAATGAGTCATGGCTGTTTACCCATTTATGCCGAGTGTTCGTCAAATGTGCTGTTCCATGATGTTGTTTGTGTTCCATTTTTATTTTTATTTAGGTGTCTTCGTGTCTTCGAAAAAAGAACACAGGCCTTTGAGATGAGATGCTACCGAAGGCTACTGAACAGTCCATACAAGGACCATATAACCAATGAGCGGTTCGCAGGAAGATCCAAGCAGTCATTGAAATTGAGATAAACTCCTGACGCTGGTCAAGAAACGGAAACTTAGGTGGTTTGGCCACGTCTCAATGTCTCCTGGTCTAGCAAAGTCGATTCTACAGGGCACAGTGAAGAAAAAAAGTAGAAGAGCTAGACAGAAGAACAGGTGGGAAGACAATACTGAAGAGTGGACAGGGATGGATTTAGCCAGCTCAACTAGGGCAGCTGAAGACAGGACAAGGTGGAAAGGGATTGTTTCGAAGTCATCTGTGGTGCCCCAACGACCTTGTTAGATTATGGGATAGAATAGAAAATAGAATAGAGTCTTTGTATCTGAATCAGAATTGTTTACTGGTCATACGTCCAAGAACAATCATTCTTCAGGTGCTGTGATCAAGAAACTAGTCCCTAGCCCTTGCAAGAGAAGTAAATTTAGTTACTGAATCCTCTGCACACTCAGCAGCAGAAATAAGAGAATCTTCCAGGGATTTCCGATCTCTAATAGTCAGGGGGAGTAACTGGACTTGTAAATGTCAGTCCCAGCCAATGGTGTTTGAAATGCCAAGGAATGATGATTGCTGTTACGCCAACTTGGGGGAACAAGGTCATTTATGGGTATATTCGCAACACCCTTCAGACCTTGTTAAGAATTATGGGTCTACTATCTTTCCTTGGTTTGAGTTATAACAGTGTCTTTTCTTGGTCACAATGATGACAATCCACTTTAGTTTTACATGTACATATGGTCCAAGGGAGTAGCATGAAAAAGACGCCGTTGTATGCTTAAAAATAATGTAATTTTTAACAGCGGATAGAACCTCTATGACTCACTTTGTTAAATATCATGACGTGTTGATTCCTTGGGATTTATATCTTTTTCTAAACTTTTTTAACGCAGGCATTCAGTGTTTTGTCACACTGACATAAACACAGCAAATCCTCCTTGTTAAGTGACTGTAAAACAACAGCATTATTTATAAAGGCAATATCTCCAGTACCAGAGTACTTTTTTCTCTAAAGAAACCTCAGCCTAGGAAGTCACTTATTGAAAAGACGCCACACACGTAAGTTCCCTTAAACAGCAAAAATCAGAAGCTATGGAAAACTGATATGCCCTCGATAGCATTTCTGTTGACTTTTACTTCAAATACATATATAATCATTGCACAACTCCGACCATGGTGTCATCCAGCATGCAGTGTTTTATTGGAAGTTTTGTATATCATGTTACTTCAGAAACACTTTCGACCAAGTGAATATTCAGGGTCTAACGGTTTGTGGTACTTTGTATCACATGCTGAATAAAATAATTGACACGGGGCCGTATTTATAAAACGACTCAGTGGTTGCTATGATGTTGTTAAGGCTAAATTTCTTTGAAGGAGATTCCCTACAACTATGAAATTTGCTCTGGAGGAACAGTCTGAAACAGACTGTTCCTCCAGAGCAGATTTCATAGTTGTAGGGAATCTCCTTTATAGAAATTTAGCCTCAGCAACAGCATAGCAACGACTTAAGTGGTTTTGTAAATACGGCTCACGAACTTATTTCGGTAGGCTTTAATGCAGCAAAAACACTGTTTACCTGTTCCGTTTCTGGCATGACGGAAATTGCAACACTTTCCATTACATTTGGTATGTCGTACCTATAAACAAAAGCATGTGAAATACGACTCACTTATACACCTGCCCAGCGCCGCCGGCTAATAAAAACACACTTAATACCAGCTTTTAAAGCAAACGTTAAATGACAGACACACAGATGAACACTCTACTCCATACCCAGTGAGAGGCCTATAGGCAAATGCCGAAAAGTTTCATTAAAATTTGCAATAAGCAAAAGAATATGCAAATTTAGCACGAAATTTCAACACAAGTTTACATAACCTTCCATGTCCGTGACCTTGATCTTAAGTCAGCATCAGCATCCAGATGATGTAAACTATTAGTCTGATTAGTTTCAATCTGGACGTAAACCTGGTACCTTACCGATCAGAGAAATCTTGAATATAAATTTTTACAATTATTTAGATTTGAGAGATGGAGAAAAGAAAAAATGTTAAAAGAAGATCAAAATAATTCTCAGCATCTTGGTTTTCTTTACAACTGTCAAGGTGTATACCAATTTTAAGAATATGGCTGTCATAGGAGCCGAGAAATCGTTGACAAAAATTAATTGGAGAGGCGAAAAGAACAAACAAAGGGAATGATAAACAGGAGGAGGCTGATTCTCTCTTACACAATACAATTAGATCCCCAATGTTTGTATCAAATTTCAAATTCCTAATAACAAAACTTTAATTGGAGAGAAAGAAAAATGGACAAAGGAAATGAATACAAGAGCAGGTGATTTTCTCTCTTACACGATGCATCTAGGCATACCCGACGTTTTTACCAAATTTTACTATCCTAGCTCATTTTCATCTTTACAATCTTTATAACATTAAAAGCTTTAAAAACTTTACAAGGGATCATATTATTCAGAACTTATTAATAACATAAAAATAATTATTTTTCTTCGTCGTTATGACGGTGGAAATTTCAGGTCTGCTATTGACCCGCAAGTACATTTTGACTCTGCTTCCCTGAGTAACGCGTTTGAATATATGTGCTTGAGATAAAATAAACGTTCCCGTTCCCCAACAATAAAGAGAGGAGGTGGATTATTGTCGTGTCGCTACCTTATAAAACTGTCAATTTGTGCATGCGCACTCAAACCTCAATAAACGATGAGTCTACTATCTTTCCTTGGTTTGAGTTATGACACTATCTTTTCCTGGTCAGAATGATGACAATCCACTTTAGTTTTACATGTGCTCCTAAGTAGTTGTATGAAAAAGACGCAGTTGCATTGCTTAAAAATAACGCATCTTTTAACGGAGATGCATAAAGATTGTCACACGCTCTCTACTTTAATATATAAGATCGACATACCTACTTGACATGAATGATTATTATCAATGTCGGGTGGTCGTGTCGATCTATATGCATCCGCTCTGTCTTTTATACATGTTTCTCTGATGTGTCGTTTGAGTTTCTCTTCTCTTTTTTAATATTGGTTGGTTTATTCCATTTAGCCGTGCCCTCAGCTCTCTGTATATTTTAAGTTATCATATTAGTCCTATTAAACGCCCCGATGACGTTTCATTTTAGAAAAAGGGTGTTATTTAGAGTCTAAATTGTAGTAAATCAGCCGCCGTAAAAATAGATCTAACAAAAAGTACATGTATTAAAGTGAATGGATTTTCTTTCGGATGAAGTAATTCAACCATTTTTGTTTCTTTTATTTATCTATTTTTTTTTTATTATTTTTTTTTTTCATTATTTTTGCCTCCCTTCCCAATAGACATCTGCTCCAAAAGGAAGGAAACTTTTCCCTTGAAGAGAAGTCCCCATTTGGATTGGTTACCTCCTTCTTGGGAGGTAGACAGGAGTTTATGTACCCCTTTATAAAATTGATAGAAAACACGGAGGTTAGCAAGTTTATATGACATAGGTTTTGGAAAGAAGCACGGGCGGATATAAGGATTAAAAGTGTATATTTTGAAAAGTAGTATACTACTTTTACACAGTGTACAACCGTATCGAATTCTTGTCGTGAAAGTGAAACAGGATTCTAGAATTCGTGACGCAATCGGACTCTGTTTGTGGAAAAAGCGTCTATGATGGAAGGGGTAAGTGTCTTACAAAACATTTAAAATTAAAATTATCGCATTATTTTCGCCTCATTCACCTTAGCCATGGAACATAAGAAGTCTATGTGCACTGAGTACTGGTTAACCGCTTAGGAGGTCTAAGCCTGCCCAGGAATAGTGTGGTTAGGTTAACTGACCGTCCCGACATGACCTTAGTTGTTTACCGTGGACGTTAAGCATCAAATCAACCAACCAACCTTGCGCACGGTTTAAGCTTGAAAAATTATTCCATTTCTGAAAAGAACATGCAAAAACTGTGCACACCTCGGTGTGTATTTGGGCGGCGAGTGATATCTGTTTCCAAACATATGAATGCAGATAAATTGCATACCTTGTGATGGATAATAATGTAATCCTATATTTTTTCAAACTGTAAAAGGTAATGATAAAGATTTTCCATAGCCTAGTAGCCGTAGGGCAGTGGGGATAGAGGCTCACCGTGTCTTGTGCACAGCATATGAAGGGCGGAGCTTATCACCTTCCTTTTACTGCCCTATCCTTACCTGATTCGAAGCAGGTACCCATTTCTGCTGGGTTGACAGAGTTTTCCAGTTTGCGGATAGTGAAGCCCGGGCTCGATCTCACGACCTTTCCAGCGACTTTCTGCTCCATTACCAAGCGTGTCCAACCACTCGATGATTGCACCTCTGTTCAAACTGTAAATGGGTCTAAAGTAAGAATTTTACCAATTTTGTGGGGAAATGATTTATTTACGATTTTTATTGCATCTCATTCTATTTGCGCAGTGCTGAACTGATCGCCCCTTAACCACCAAGGTGGTTTTTTGGTGTGCATTATTTTAATTCACAGCCACATACTAAAGGATGAATAAATGTGCGAGGCGCTTCGAAAGTAGACATTTCTAGGTAAGATGTGTCGAATATGAATGCTTTTCCATCAGAACTTGTTGAGATTTTATGGTACAATGGTTAATAGACTATGACAATTTAGTGCCTGAAAACAAGTACAAACAATACCAAATCAGGTTGAGTTCATATATAGGAAAGCAAAATGATTGGCACTGATCAGGAACTCATACATTCAGATCCCATATCCCGCCTTCAAAACCAAAAGGGGAAGAAGTTACTACATATAATAGAAACAGTTCACAAAAGGCAAATGAGCAGCTCTTTCCCAGACAGGTGGTCATTTTAAGTTACCCCTTTTGTGAAACCACACTAACGTGTATTTTACCTAGTTAATAGTTAATATTACCAAACAAAACAGAAAGCATAGTGGGCAGCTATACAAGTGACCGAATTGCTAGAAGACCACAGACAAAAATAACATAAGGAACGGCCAATAAAAGATTACTTGGGAGCTAAAACTAGTTGTACTGGATCCAAATCCTCGCCCTTAGCTTTCGCAATGGTTCATCATAACCACAAAACCGCCGACGACAAAAGTATGGAGGAGAACAACGAGAACGAATTGTATAAAACTTAAAACATCTGTTCTGACCGAAATCCTTAAAATTGTTTTAAGGAATTCGGTCAAAGTCAAGATAATAACTTGTTCATGCTTTTCTTCCAGCTAAAATCTCTTGCTGCCTGGGGGTTTGCTCGCAGGTATGCACGGGGTTTTCCTGAAACTAGTGAATACATTATAGGAGACCTGTTTTTTCAGTTCTCCTGGTTAAACTATTGTGTACTATAAGATAGGGAAAATGATAAAAAAAATGTGGGGAGAAAACAGGCATTTTCTAAATTAATTTAATGACTGTTTAACATATATGCTTTTTCTGTTGTGCATGTATATGAATATGTTTTGTTGTACTGTTATACTAAAAAAGGCTTAAAAAGATAAACATTAAAAAAAACCCATCTATTTTAAGTATTTTCTGTTCTTGAGAGAATACAAACAACAGATAAGCAACGTGGCCAGCTTTTCAGGGGTTCACAGTGATATCAGAGTATAGACTAGCGTGCATAAGAACAAGAACTATGAAGAACCACAACAGAAGCACCGTCTTGGAACGACCAGTAATATATTGCACAACCCGCAGGTTTGCACTATAATCACTGTGTGAGTCCGTCCGTTCGTCCATCCGTTATCAGTTAGCAAAAAACGTTATCACTAAGCGAAAACGCTTATAACTCTTGAACCGCATGGGATATTTTGACAAAATTTTGCATACTTATACATGTCAACATTGTCTAACGACTCGCATGCATGCATAACAACCTGATTTGATGGACGAGGCTTTGCTGAGCACAAGTTGAAAATTTACGGCCAACAACTGAAAATGCTCTTGAACACCGTGGTAAATATGGTTCAAATTTTGTATGCATATTAGTTTAACATAGTCCAGGCACCGGCATGCAAAACAGTGACGAGGCTTCACCGAGCATCAATTTTGCTGGTCGAGCTTTTTTATTGAAAATGCTCATAACTCTTGGACCGCTTAATAAATTTGCTTCAAATTTTATATACTTATGTAATTTAACATTGCCCAGCCACTGGTATGCAAAACAGTGACGAGGCTTCACCGAGCATCAATTTGGCCGGTCGAGCTTTTTTATGGAAAATGCTCACAACTCTTGGACCGCTTGGTATATTTGCTTCAAATTTTGTATGCTTATGTATTTTAACATAGTCCAGCCACCGGCATGCAAAACAGTGACGCGGCTTCACCGAGCATTAATTTCGCTGGTCGAGCATTTTTATTGAAAAATGCTCATAACTCTTGGACCGCTTGGTATATTTGCTTCAAATTTTGTATTCTTATGTAATTTAGCATTGCCCAGCCACTGGTATGCAAAAAAAGTGACGAGGCTTCACCGAGCATCAATTTGGTCGGTCGAGCTCTTTTATTGAAAATGCTCATAACCCTTGGCCTGCTTGGTATATTTGCTTCAAATTTGGTATACTTATGTAATTTAACATTGCCCAGCGACTGGTATGCAAAACTTCTTTTTACACACCCCGCAGGTTTGCACTATTATCACTGTGTGAGTCCGTCCGTCCGTCCGTCCGTCATTAGTTAGCGAAAACGCTTATAACTCTTGAACCGCATTCTATATTTTGATAAAATTTGGCATACTTATACATGTCAACATCATCTAACGACTCGCATGCACAACCGTCTTTTTTGACGGACGAGGCTTTGCTGCGCACAAGTTGAAAATTTTTACGGTCAAGTAGTGAAAATGCACATAACTCTTGAACCCCGTGGTATATATGGTTCAATTTTTGTATGCTTATGTATTTTAACGTTGTCCAGCCACCGGCATGCAAACCGGTGACGAAAGTCTTAATATTATTGCACGACCCACAGGTGTGCACTTTAATCGCTGTGCAAGTCCATCAGTCTGTTTGTCCTTTCGCTGCAGTCAGTGAGTGAAATTGCTCACAACTCTTCACCACATGATGTAGTTAAATAAAAATAAGCATAATTCTACAAGAAATGACCTATTTCATTTCCATACATTCCTTCTGGCACCAGAAACTGATTATTCTACATTGACCACGGGTTGTGCACATCAAATCAGTTGATTACTAGGGGTTCAAACTAGTTATATAGGCTTCAAACCCTCGCTATTCTGCGGTACACTCAAAATAATGACATTATAATTGAATAGCTCTGATGTGGAAGAGTAGTTCTGTAGTGGATCGAAACATTTAGTTAGCTGCTTAAATTATCACAAGAAACAATTAAATCGTAAATCGTAAAAAAATACTATGAGGAATCAAAGAAGAGGGATCGACAGAAACAATGTATTGCGACATCTGGAGCTCCCTGAGGTGTCAAACAACAGCGCTGAAATACTTGAGCAAAAGAAAACCACCAGCTGGAGCCTGAATGGCCAAGCATTAGACAAGACAATCTTTGGCCCGAAACAAAACTGTACGATTTCCTTGCTTGACAACATACGAGGGATAATAAAAAACACGTGGACTTTTGCTGTATAAATTATACTATTTATATCAAAACAATTTAATTGTTAAGCAAATGAGGGCAAAATAAAAAAACGTGTTTCGAATACTTAGATTTAATATTGTTCGACACAAAATTGAAAGCAAAAGTTCGGCTTGGATCTATGAACCAATGAATATGATGAAATTCTTCAATACAGTCATATTGCAGGAAGATGAGTCTTAAATTGGTCGACATAGTTAAACACCTGCAAATAAGATGTTAGTTTGTGAAAATGGAGAAATAAAATAACAACTGCAATGTTAAAACGGGTCAAAACGTCAAACGTCATTAATGTGGTGATCCGCTGAAGCTGTACCTACCTTATATAAAATGAAAGAAAATGCTTATTTTTGTTGAAATTTCAGACGTGTTATAAATACTTCTGGAACTGCGTTAACTATACCACCACAGCTGGAAGTCCACGTATTTTTGACCACCCTTCGTACATAGTATGATCTTCTGCCAGGCTGGACAAGTGTTACAATCTGCCCTTTACGATATATTTAGCTTAAACTTTATGTGCTTGATCACTTGTAGCTTCTTTAAATTATACGAATGGCAATATACATCTGACTTTAACCTGCATTATTGTTACTGTTCATTGAAGCTTGGAAGGGAAGTCAAGGTCTCAAAAGGTTATTTGCAGTCAGTACAACACGACATGGTATACATGAGTATGAAGTTTTACTCATATACAATCTTAAGCATACAATAATCTGAGTACTCGTACAGCTGTGATTGTAAAATGAGCCTGGAAAGAAGATCAAGATCACAGTCCGTCATTGGCATTCAGTACACAATGACAAATTCAATAAGTGTATGAAGTTTCTGTACCAAAGTGGCTGGAACGCATATGCTCGAGCCAAATGTGCACCTTATGACCAGACTGTACGCATATGCAGGAGGATGGTCTAGAAATGCGCATTCGCCAACTCCAATTATTTTGGTTTCCATGGCAAGACTAATCTGTAGTTAATACTTTCAGTTATGTCGTAGAAAGTTTTACTTGAAAAAAAGTGGAACTATCAAAAATGAGCTGGGTCCTGGAATATGTAAAGTGCGCATGTTCATACCAGGCTGTGTGCGAATATGCCTGTCATGTGTCAGCTTTTAAGGCAAATATTTTTATCAGTGAAATCTTGAAGTCACAGATAAAGTCCGTTAAAATGACAGAGTCCGTTGCCTGCATGACATTTTTGGTGCTACACTGAGACACCAGGTAAGAAGCACAAATACAGTCCGGTGCATTTGAAATTGTAGCGGGCTGTTATTATATGTTAATCACTTGTAAATCACTTAGCATTTAATTTTCTGTTACCATCAACAAAGACAGTTCACAATCTATGAAGTAAAAATATTTTTCTTGTTTTCAATGACGTTGTTGTTCTGCGATCCACGAGACAACAGTTTATACAGTATACTCTGAAACCAGCGGAGACTGAGAACTATAAGTGGAAATGCATGGCCTAAGACAGTATCTGTTCCGTCCAACGTATTAAACTTAATACTAACGTTGTATTGCCTTCTTTAGTGACTCTGGTGTAGACATGTCCATCTTAGCTTCACAGAAAGATTCCATATGCTTCAGGCATAGAGTCTGAAAATCACGAATTGAATCCTATTTTCACGAAAAGAATCAGACACGGTTGTGTACCGTGTTTTAGGGCAAATCAGTTATCTAATCTGATGGTCCTTTTTTCCAGCTCAGATACAGTTGAGTCGAATTCCACAACTGCAGCGTAGCGAAACGAATGCTCATCATGCATTCAGGATTTTACTTGAAGAACTGGTAGCCAACGGCCCTTTTCCGGATTTTCTCAGCCTTAAGTGTCTCAGGTACATATCATCGACAGTGCACAAAACAAGGCAAGATTTTCACATAAACAAATTTATTGCGCATCTTGTTATTTGTGGCTGCTTTGAAGTATGTGGAATTTAATCTTTTTTCCGAAAATTATATTTCAGTATGATATATATATGGGCCGGAATATCTAATCTTAAATCTAATCATATAATATTTCCAAGCTTTGGTATCATATGATCCGAATATTCCATGTATATACCTGATTGTGTTAACACAACTAAATCGAGTAGCTCTATCAGACGGGTTATTCAGAGAAATAAAGCTTAACATTGTTACATGAAACTCCTTAGTGGTTGCGTAGTGGCGCATCCGGTTAAGCTAGTGTCTCTGAATGGCTAGGCGGAGTTGTCGTAGTCGACGTGGATTCGAATCCTGTCTGTCCAGTTAGGTACGTCTGTATTTCTCAACTTTACACTTTTTCGGATGTACCTGTATCAGTAAAATGGTCCTGGGCCGGAATATCTGTTGAAGTTTGTTAAATCTTAAATTTAATCATATAATATTTCCAAGCTTCGGTATCATATGATCCAGATATTCCATGTATATACCTGATTGTGTTTACACAACTAAATCGAGTAGCTCTACCCGACAGATTATTCAGAGAAATGAAGCTTAACATTGTTCCATGAAACTCCTATTTTGAGGAGCGTAGTGGCGCAAACGGTTAAGCTGATGTCTCTGAATGGCTGGCGGAGTTTTCGTAGTCGGCTTGGGTTCGAATCCTGTCCGTCCAGTTAGGTACTTCTTTATTTCTATATCAAAGCCAACACTTTAACTTTTTTTCAAATTTGTGCTAAAATCAAATGATTCAAAGCCAACAGTAAAACAATGTATTTACACCAAAAGTATCTATAATGTCTTATATAATTTTCGTTAAATAAACAGTGTAGTTGTTGATAGTCACATGGAGAGAAATAATCTTATTAGATGTATGCGTTAAATAATGTACTCGTCAAAACAAATTCCGCCGCAATTTTAATCGTGATATTGACGATTTTAAATATAACATTTTCAAATTCTTTCGCTTTAAATTAGTTTTCACAAGATATGTCCACGGAAAACTTTTGAACGTTTCAGTTTCCTGCTTGCGTGTTCAGAGTTACGTCGCATGACTAGTAAACCATAGAAACTGCGACTAGGCGGTAACTGCGCATGCGCAGTACCGTGATTTTTGTCTCGTTTAATTCTTGAGCAACCCTACATTCTAGAAACATCTAAATCAAATCTGAACAAAAGTTCAAATGGGGAGCATTGCCTCTTAAAGAGTGCGAGACTGTAAATTACCTCCCTTTGAATCAAAACTATGGGAAATTTGATTTTCAGATTATGAGCTAATCAGTCACAAATTTTATTTCTGCTTTTCTGGGCATGTGGATACGTTTTTTCGCAACATTTTTAAATGAGAAAGCATCATTTTATTGCAAAATTGTGTCAGGCATGCAGTTTTGAAATGTTTATGACACTGTCACTGCAACTTTAGAAAGTTTGGCTTTTCTGCCCATACGTTGAAATTTAGAAGTGAGAAGTTATCGTGAAAACCATTTTCAATTCCGATGTTCTTTTGTATATCAAGCATCTTGAATCCAGCGAATGTGTCTAAGAAGTACAGATCAGAAAATGAGAGTAAAACTAAAAGAAAAGGCGATTTTTCCATGAGAACTCTCGGGAAATTAGAAATAACCCCCACTAAAATAAAAATTGCGAAAACTGTCGGTTAACATTAAAATTTTGAAACCAGTCAGTCTAGTAATATAAAAAGGTCGTATCAGTACTACAATGGCTCTTTAAGTTCATTCATTATAATACCTTTTTCAGAAAAAAGATGCTAAAGTTAAGCGGCGGAACTTATTTTGACTAGTATATGTGATCTCAGGTCAGCATATTAGTTGATATCTAGCAGTGGTTTATATATCACTGGAAAGGTAAATTCAGCTGCTTTAGTATGGTATGCTTTTAAGTCACTCATGCATGACAATATGTGCTTATACGTCATAAGGGTCATTAAAGATCTCTTGTGTTCTTTCGGTGCTTGCTCAATAAAGCAATGATACCTTAAATGAAGAACAACGACATCATGTTCGTAAGATGAAAATAATAAAAAAATACAGACATCTTTCAGATTCTTCTAGTACTATCGAGCTTCTTTCTCTTCTATGCGTTTATGTATGCATTATATCATTCAAGTGTAGTTATTTACTTATACACATCAATTTTTAACAAATTTTGTTACTGAATTGATAAGGTAACTATTTGGGTTATGATTGGCTGTCTTTGGAGGTGTCTAATTTTGTGTTGTCTTTACCCACATGGTACCTTGGTTGGGATCAGGGACTGAATTGCATCAGTTCCTGAAAATATTCCTACTTAGTTTTTCATTCATGAAGACTGGAAATTCAAGACTTGTTACTTTATGTGGGTATTGACATTGAAATATGTAGATGGGTGGTGAAAATTATCGTAAAAATCAGACGGGCAACTGACAAAAGTGCATAAGGTGTAATACAAATTTGCTTATTAAAGAAAACAAGCGTGACGAATTAAAGGACCTGGTATGATAAGGCTCATATTTGGCCCCCAGAAAACTCATTTTTAAAAGTTCTATTTCGATAACTAAAATGCATTCATAGGAAAGTTCTAACCTCAAATGTAACAGCAAATACAAAATCAACCAGTTCTTGCATAGAATATTGTGTTTTTGATCTTACCCATACCCCCAGCGGATATAGTTTTGATATATTTACAAGCCATGAAAATATAAAATGTGCTTGAGACCGGGCTCTATGCTTATTTTTAACTTTTTGCTACCAAACTGGCAACGTTTGGAACACTTCCCCTGTTTTCTAAGCACAAAAACGCCCATATCTCCGCTCTCAGACAAAATAAACATTTGCTGTGGGTATTCATTTTCTTAGTTAGAACACAAGGAATAATTTGGTACACATTTCAGTTTGATCTGTTGGAATTTTTTGTTTGGTTAGCGTCTCTGGACTTACAAACTTGAGTGGGTGGGGTACCTAGACAGGCCATGTGCAGTGCATAGGTAATTTAGCCGTGGTACCCACCGTATAAGCTTTTCATCAGAAGCCTACTATCAAGAGCTTTGAAAAGCTATTGTAAAGGACTTATTTCGTTAAAGGAAAAATTATTAAACTCAGTTTTTCTTGCAATTTTCCTTCATATTATTGAACCAACATATGCATGTCAGATATCATGTTATTCTGAGAATTTGCAAAAGTAAAACATATTATTTCTGTTTGGTCCCATACGCACAAATAATAAGCAATAATAACCATGCAATTTCAAGAGAATTTGAATGGGCAGAAGCCTGATAAACACCAATCTGGGCAGTATGGTTAATTCGCTGTTTACAAATTACTAAACAATCTACCTATAGAAGATTCAGATCAGCCTTCGCTTCGGCGCAGCCTGATCTGAGTTTCTTGAGCGTTTTAGGTTTACTATGCCAAAGCCCGATAAGCACCAGTCTGCGAAGTGTGTTAATTTGCTGATTACAAATAACTAAACAATGTCTTAGTGGGAGTTTCAGATCAGCATGCACTTCGGCGCAGCCTGATCTGAGTCTCCAGTTTACAAATAAACAAAGATTCTCCGTTTATAGATTCAGATCAGCCTTCACTTTGGCATAGCCTGATCTGTCTCGCAAGCGCATGGTGGACTTTGAGCTGACTGCTGCAGGCAGACACTGCCAAAGTAGAAAAGACTGACCGTTTTTATATGTAATGCTTATTATGTTATATGTATACAATGCTTCCTAGCGTAAAATCGAAAGAAATGAGGGAAAAAAAAAAAACGAACACTTCCACAACTCGCAGGTTTGCTGGGTCACAACAGGTGTCATGTTGGATCATAATTATGTTAATTCCTACAGGCGTAAAGGATTACCGATGACAGCTGTAAACGGGTGTCAAAGAAGACGCACTTTCGCACCTTTATTATGAATCCCATGAACAGTAACGGTTTTGATTAGTCTCGACTGATGCGCCAATGATATCTTTCAATTTCAATTTCTTTAGTCCCTTGCTTGACGCGGTCCATGATGGGGAAATGAGGCGTTATGATCTAATTTTTAGCAGTAAGTGAGAGGTCGGCAGTCCTTTTGGCTAATTATTTTCACAGTTTTCAGTCCAGTAAAATTAAACCGTTCTCATTCGAAATAATTTGAGGAGAAAAAAAAAAACAATGACACAAAAAGAAACTAAAGGATCGAACATCATAGAGCGCGCTGCAAACAATTAAACAGAACAAAAGAAGTCATTTGTCATGTAAATGATTAAAATAAAATCAAAGAATCTACCGATTCACAGTTTACGTGTTAATCTAATAGAACTTGACTGTATACAATTATGGGGCAAGTAAATTTCAGATGGATTGACTGATTGTTTTAGGTTTAACGGCCCTTTGAGACAGTATTTTAGTCTATATCTACAACTACAACTACAAATGGTTTATTCAGGCTCAAACAACAAAGTGCTTCTCGCCCTACAATACCATTCAATGCGGTACGAGAAGAGCAGGACAGATATACATTGATATATATAAGACTCACAAACATTTCATTTAAGTTTCCCTAATACAGTATCTTATAAACATTGACGCACAAAATGTACACAATTTTTCCAGACTAAATGACCAAGTACTACATATTAACATCGTTAAGTAAAGACAAACGTTTCTCGGTTGCAATATAAACAACCTTAGCTAATTGTTTCAAAATACTAACCTGATTTTCATTTAGTAACTTGATGAATTTGTTTTTAGACGGCCATCTACAATAAAATCTAGTCAAATAAAATTTACGGATTTCTCTATACATAGGACAAACTAAAAGAAAGTGATATTCGTCTTCCACGACGTTCATAGTATATAACGGACAAATTCTTGCACTTCGTTCGACCCCCCCCCCCCCCCCCCTATGCCTACCCTCTTCAATCATAAGTTTATGTGTTTAGAAGCGAAGCCTACTTAATGCAACACGATGTTTATCAATATCGACACAGGCAACGTATTTCTCGAGTTTAATTTTTTTTAATAGTCTTAAAAACGTCCATTTTACTTGATATGTTATAAGATGCATAATATTCTTGAAAAACTTGATCATATATTCTTTGTATCACCATATTGAGCTGCAATCGACTAAGTTCTTGATTATGCCAAAGATATGAAAGCCCTACATGTAGCTGGTTTAAAAGGGACATGACATTAAAAGACCAGCATTTCATATTTCTACTATTATTAACATCCTGAACTTGTTGCTTATAGACTTTATAAATAAGTGTTTAAGGATCTGATAAATTTTAAACCAAAGCTTTAAAATTCTTACCTATCTGATAACGGTTAATGGCACTCTCCCAAGTTCACCATAGACTGACATATTACACGTCTGCTTGCGTACCCCTAAAATTTGTTTTAAAAATCTTAAATGAACTTTTTCGATATCTCTGCTACTATGGAAGCCCAATACTTCACAGGAGTAGTTTATTATGGGTAAAACCAAAGCATCGGATAATTTAAGCTTATCTTCAACACACATATAAAACTTGTCAAAAAGAATTTTTAATGAATATAAAGCTTTAGATGCTTGTTCAGACAAATGTTTTGGGCTTTATAAAACGAACCATTACTAGACAAACACACGCCTAAATAAATGAAATTATTCTCGTTTTCAAGCTTTACGTTATCATAACATCAAAAGGTTCTGGTCTATTTGAAGTTTTAAGCAACATTGCTTTAGTTTTGTCAGTATTGACCGATATATTCCGTTTCTTACAATAACTTGATAATTTATTCAATAGCAGTTGCAATTCATACAATGACTCCGATATTAGAACAGTATCATCTGCAAAAAGCAAATATAAATGATTTTTTGAAAAAGATCAATAAAATCATCGTTGATATTGCCAGTATTCGTATCAATATTAAGTTCGTTTGAAATGTCATTTAAGAAAAGAATAAACAGCAGCGGCGACAGTGGTTCCCCCTGTTTAACCCCCACCAAACTATCGAAGCAGTCGGATGTTTTCCCCATTAATTTGACGCACACTTTTACTGAATTGTATATAGCTTTAACTGATTTAATAAAATTTAGAGACACCCCAATCTCGCATAGCTTGAACCAAAACCGTTGCTGTAAACAAGGTCAAATGCCTTTTTAAAGTCGATTAAGACGCAATTTAATTTACATTTACTGCTTAACTGTTTATTAATTATCGCCTGTAAGATATAGATGCAATCTACTGTACGTTTGTTTTTTCGAAAACCAAATTGAGTATCATCGATTATATTGTTATTTTCTGCCCAACTTCTTAAACGATCATAGAGCATATGAGAATATATCTTAGAAACAATACTAGTAAGAGTTATGCCCCTGTAATTATTTACGTCTGACAAGTCGCCTTTCTTTGGAACGGGAACAAGTATCTCTTTCGTCCAGCTTTCGGGATATATATTATTATGAAATATATAATAAAATAGCTTGCATATCATATCCCCCAATAAGTCAATGGAGTCTAAAAATAATTCAGGCGGCAGCAAGTCAAATCCCGGGCTCTTGTTTCTCTTAAGTTTTGATATAGCCTTTTTTTACTTCGGAACACGAAATTGTAACATCCAATAGGGAAGTATCATAATGCTGAGCATTTCTGGGGTCGGTATTGTTGTCAGTCAAGTCTCCTTCAACAAATTGCTAGACAAATTCCTGTTTAAAATCGCAGTTTTCAGAATATACGCCTTTAAAATGTTCAAAGAAGTCTTGAAGAGATAACGATGATAAATTCGAATAAGAACCTTTAATGCACCTTATTTCCTGCCAAAATGATTTTGGATTATTAGTTGCTAAATCATGTAGTGCTTTCTTTCTGGTTTGGGCCGTCTCCCACAGAGGGAGAAAGAGGAGAAATGAGAGAAAAAATGTCCAAACAACCCCCACCCGCACCTACTGCAAGCACAGTAGGCCCTTGTCCTACAATATTCCAAATCAGTAGGACGCCCCGGCACTGGAAGTTACTCACAGCACCATCGCACCACCCGACCACCCCCTGTAAATTTCAGTCCAAAGCGTAAGATAGTACTTGCCTCTGTCGCATATAAAGATAAAATGAGCCGCGACACGAGAAAACCAACAATGTGGTTATGCGCCCAGCGCAGACTCCGATTAGCCTGGGCATCCGCCCAATTTGATCAGACTCTTTGTTAGGTGCTCAAAGGGTAGCTAAGGGTCTAAGCTACCTCCATGCGGACAGCAAAGACTCTGGTCAGACTGGGCGGATGCCCAGGCTGATCTGAGTCTGTGCTGGGCGCACAACCACATTGTTGGCTTTCTTGTGTCGCGGCTCAAATAATATAATGATTAGAATTAAAACATGCTGGTAAAAAATAGCCAGCTCTTGCGTTGGTTGATGTTGTTTCATTGTTTTGCGTCCAAGGTAAACAGCTATGGTCATGTCAGGACTGTCAGCTATTCCTGAGCAGGCTTAGACCTCCCAAGCAGTTAACCAGTCCTAAGTGCACATCCTTTCACCATTAACCGACAGCAGCCATTCTTGAATCAGCGGAATTGGGTTAAACGATCATACGAGGAACATACAAACTGGCATGTCAGCCTGGCGCAGACTCAGATCAGCTACATATACAACTTTTACTGCACAATCACGATAATAGAATAAAATATTGAGGATTTTCTACTCTGTTCAAATTGGCCAGTCGAGAAACATACTTGTCTGCCTTAACCAATTGAGCAACGTCATGGGAAAACCGGTTCTACGCTTTATGCAAACACTGAAGGCGCAGATCAGACTGCGCATCTGATAGCACAAATTTTGTTCGCTGCTTAGATAGTTAAATATCTCCAGTAATTACATAAAGGACGACAGGAAATGAAACACCGTATGACATTTCCTACTATTATACATGGGCACCCAGCCAAGACTCAGTTCAGCCTGCGAATACGCGCAGTATGAGCGGAGTCTTCCCTGTGCGCAATATGGATAGCTACACACAAAGCTTCTTCAGGCGGACTGTGAAGACTCTCATCGGTATGTGTTGGTTTGCCGGCCGATCTGAGCCTTCACTGAGCGCACATGTGAAATTGTAGGAAATGTTATGCGCTGGATTAAATCACAATAGGAGCACCGACAGAAAACAATAACGTGCGCACAGATTTTTTGCAAAAGATTTAAACACGAACATATGTCCGAGACGAAAAACAAAAACAAAAAAAAACATTCGAAGTCTAGCCTTAGTCGATGCATATAAGAATAAATAGTTCACGTTTTATATTATTTTTACTTACACATGTATTTCTTCACAAATTGTAAGTGCAAAATAAAAACGGGTATACTAACGCAAAATACGCACGGCTATATAAATTAAATGATATTGATGAATGTTAAACATTTAAAATTTGGTTTCGTAAATTGATCAATTTCACATTGCCCAGTCCTATGTAAACAGGTAGATTCTACAACTAAATTCATATAGGTAATTCGATCGGCTTAAAGCTTAATGCCACACCTACTTGTTACTTGTCTTGGAGATCCAGACTATCTAGTCCCACACGCCTGATGGCGTTTCCTCATCCTCTTGCAGGAGGCTAAGGGCATACCTGAGATACACAATATGGCGAAAATACTAATAATGAGCCTGTAAACCGCGTATATAATTCAGATGTTCCTGATGGTGTATGTTGTATCTAGTCGTTGTTACTGTTACTTGATAAATCCAGCGCCGAATACGAAGGCAGCAATTCTTACTATTCTAACTCGATATACGTACATCCATCACCAAACCACCACCACAAAACTGATACGTTTATTACATGTTACATACATGAAAATACAGGTAAGTCAGCCCGCTGAAGGTATATCTAATCGATAATCTGCCAGCGGTCAAAGGGGAAATAACTGCGACTAAGAAATAGGCTATTTTACAGAAATGACACACTTAATTCCCTTGATCAAACAGCTAAAAATGTCTCCGTATGAGGGTATGTGCAACTCACTGAATGAAATAAACGATGCTGTTTGTGCGTGTACCAGCCGTTTCCTTGGTCATTCTAAGGATGTTCCTTGACGCTGGTATCTACGTTCAAATCCACAATGACAGTTATTCGATATCCAGTTATTGCCCAGGCATCCAGGCTCGTGCTTTGTCAGATGAGGCTTAGCGCTGGCTGGTCTGGGCATGTGTGACTCGCTTGCTCATGCTCGAAATATGCTCGAAATATTTCTCATAGCGAGTCTCAGTTTGTACAAAGATAGTGCCTGTTAACCAAACATGTGATTAATGCGGAATTTTGTAAACTTGCGATAAAGTCTTTGGAACGATGCTTCCACCCATGATATTTAGTGGTAGCGTTGCATGCATAAAATGTGTCAAAACCCCAAAAGTATAAACACATGCAACCTACTTGTCGTTATTTAAACATTTTGGTCCTCTCCTTAAATGTGTGCATGCCTACTTCTGCTTTGAAGTATAGACACTGGGGTTATCTGACCACCAACAGATGCTCACATTAGTTTCTGTTGTTATCTTTTTTACCTGAGCCGGACCGCGTAGTGCAATCGGTAGGGCTTCTGACGAATAGGTCAGAGGTCCTGGGTTCGATTACCGGTCTGGCCACATACTTTCGTTTCTCCTTCCGCTGATTCAAGAAGGGCAGTTGTCAGTTACTGGCGAAAGTATGTGCACTTAGTACTGGTTAACTGCTCAGGAGGTCTAAGCCTGCCCAGGAATAGTGTGGTTAGGTTAACTGACCATCCCGACATGACCATAGCCGCTTACCATGGACGTAAAGCAACAAATCAATCAATCTTTTTTTCCTGTTTGTGATTTTTAAATGCTTCTGTGTTCTTGTATTGTATACTGGTTTCTGAAAACATTTTGGAGATGAAGACAGGAGCGCACTTATAAAAAGAGTTTGAACACTAATAATTCACTTATGAGCTAGAGATATACACGTGGACCGTACCAAAAGTCTCTTGAATCACGATGGAAGCTAGGAGGAGGGGGGGGGGGGGTGAAGCTCCCTAAATAGATTTGATCTCCCAAGAAAATCATTACTGACCGTTCCAAGGCTGTGCTTCCATGGTGTGTTATCGATGTTCTTAACAGATTCTGAAGGAAGATCCTCTGAAAGTAAGGAACACATCAAAGAAACAAAAATATTAGACTCGGCTTAATTGAGTCTGTTCATGTGCGGTGATGTATTGTTGCAACACTGTCCATGCTCTTCCAAGCACAGGGCTCGAGGTTATAAAACTTGAGAATAATCATGTGCTCGGAAGGAGCCAATCAGTGTGCTTTATTTTGAGTTTGAGAATGTACTCAAGTTTTATAACCTCGGGGCCTGGCTTCAGCGGAACTTTTCAAACTTACTCAGAATGAGCCCAGTAATCCTTTAAGGGAAGACCTATGTGCCCGCTTATCTGTAGTTTTCGAACATTCGGAACCTTTTGTAAGATTGTTTTTTAGACCAGAAGACCTCCAGGCGGATAGATCGAAACTTGCACATTACAATGGAAACTAGGGCGAGGGTTGGAGCGTCGTAAATCGGCTAAATCTCCCATAAATTTGATACTGACCGTTACAAAGCGGTCTTTTTAGTTGTGATTTATCGATAACGTTGTTTATTTCGTTGTGTCAGATGATCTGTAGTTTCGAAAATCAGTTTGGTTTGTTTCTTTGTTCTATTTGTTTCATCTCATTTCATATGATTTACGCATTTGAGAAACATGTTTTGTGTGCTCCATTAATTTTCATTTCGTTGATAGTCTTTATTACTAAGTGAGATAATTTGGTTGCTTCATTGTTCATAATGGACGGGGTATCCTTGAATTTCTTTACTGGAGCAGTCACTTACTTTCAAGAGAAGTTCCTAGGAAAGAAAAGAGATAGATTAAATTTGCTGCTCATACTTTCCATTTGATGAAGGGTACGTAGAATTAACTGCTAATTGCGTTTACAGACATCCACTGCTTAGTGACTGTGCTAGAAGAAACTGATTTCTTGCGTACGAATGTACACACAATTTCTATATGGGCACATTTCCGTGTAGGCCGGCAACCCGACCGTTGGTTTTCAGAGAAGCAGAACCTCCGGCCGGATTCACTGCATTCGCTTTTTCCTGATTTTGCAATAGTACTCGTTAGCAACCATCAATATCTTACAACATATGCTCATCTGATTAATGTCTGAGTAACTGTTCACTAAAATTATGATTTTTCTGCAAACATTTTACAAACTCGACGAACATGTGATTTATCTAAGGCCCTTTCCCTTTGTTTGTGACAAAAATTATCGTCCAAGTAAACAAATGATATTGCGCATTACCAGATTTGTTGTCGGTGTCTTATCAAAATTACTACTCATTGGATTGTTTGGCTTTTAGCATAAAACCCATAACCAAGACTCCGTACCCGCTCGTTATCGCATTTTTTGAAGTAACGACAATATACATTTATGTCATTTGTATACAATACTAAACGCATAGTTGGGGAAACGGAAGGTGGTGATACAATTTATTTCCTTCATGGGTCGCTTTTTCAAATGGTTAGGGCCTAAGGGGACACATAAAAACTGACTGCTTATCGAGCCCCTTAATACAGGGTCAAATTCAGCAAGAGAATCCAAACTGGTGGTGACCGATTCCTAGAATGACAGCTCTACAGTTCTGGTTTATACTGATGCATGGCTTTTAAATCGTATTTGTTATTATTATTATTTTCATTTGTTATTTTTTTTTTTTTGTGGCAAACTGTTGTCAGTATTCCAGAGGCTGGTGATAACTGGATGTCAGAAGTCTTTGAGGCTTGTGATAACCAGCTAGCAAAAGGTATCTCTTTTTTCTTTCTGAGTATACTTTTATGATAAAAGAAATAATACAAAAAACAGACTTATATTGGACTGATTGTTTTCTCATTATCATGCTTAATGCGTCTCGTTTACAGCACCATTCTAAACTTATTTTTTGCTTGCCTAGTTCACATTTGCCGCGCCTTGCGATAAATAAATGCTATGTGCCATAGCAGATTTTATGTAGCGACCGTCTCTCCTTGCAGTTTAATATACTATCCGCCTGGCTTCCCATGCTCTACATTTTATTGAAGTGACCATTATGGCTTCCCATACTGCTTATGTAAGTCAGCCATATTGATTATTGATTTCGCTGAGAAAGTCATGATGTGTATTGGGAAAATCTTGCTATAATTTTAGTGCTTTTCTTTATGAAAAAATTTTTTTTACTCGTTTTATTGTTTATTTATGTGACATAACTATTATAGTAATGCGTTGTTGGATGGTTTAAAGGTAGTACAAGTCTGTTTTGTGTGACTTGTGTCCTATTGCGTCCTTGTGTAATCAAACTGACCTGCTGTGTACATCGCGGAGCTGCATATTTTATAGATTATAGATCGCATAACTTATAGATTGTTCTCAACAAACGATAGCATAATGTGTATTTGTTTATAATTAATTCGGATTCTCTGGTGTTTTAATCATTACTTTCGAGTACAGCTGAGTGTTTGCGCGAAAAGGGAAAAATGTCATAATGTGTAACGTTTTAAACTAGAGCAGTGACCCTGTGACCTTGGATGTTTGTTTGGCCGTTTCTCGGCCCAGAGTTTTAATTTTTAGTCATAGTTTTGTTTCAAGGCTGCATTACAGCATATGTGAATGTACAGATGATTCGTTGCGGTCAGATTTTGGGTTGGCACAGTGCGATGTGACTTTGGCGGGATTCGGGGGCCTGGTAGTGGGTAGAAAGGAGCAATTTTACAAGAAAGTGACAGCGCAGTATTTAGTAGGCAGAATTATAATATTGTTGTGTGCCAGATTGGTTCAAATGACATCACGAATGATTCCAGTCCTGTGATTCTAGCAAATTTAATCAGTGACTTCGATGAATATCTTTTGAATAGCCGTAATGTTCACATTGTGTATATATATCAAATCTTCACAAGGCCCCGACCACGTTATATGACGCCAGAGACATATACAATTATTCGGGACAACACAAACAATAACATAAAAGTGGCTGTTGAACACCATCATAGAATTATGTATTGGACTCATAAAAGGATCTTCAACAGTCCAGTCCAACTTTTTTGTCAAGATGGTGTGTATATATATAACAAACCGAACCTAGAAGCTTGCATTATAGCTCTCTATATAATTTTATTAGAGCATAGTGCTTAATATTTGGTGTGTTTGCGTTCTATACCCTATTGTGATATTAAATATTAGGGTCGACATTAGTCTTAGCAAAAGTCATGCCTTATGACTGTATTTAATTTTAATAATGGCATAATACTTAGTACTTTCTGTCTGCAATGCCCTTCCATGCATTTTATCAAGAATTCAAGTCATTACGGCAGCACTGGTCTGGTTTCGCAGATATTTGCAATTTATTCCCTTTAGGGATATAAAATATACGAGTTGTTCATCCATATCTGTAGAAATCATGCCTTATACATGTAGCCCTCTATATAATTTTTTATTGTAGCATGATGCTTAATATTTTCTTTTAAAAAAAAAAAAAAAAAAAAAAAAAAAAAAAAAAAAGAATTTGCACCGATAGATGCGAATTCTTTTCTTTACCTATTTCTCCCATTTGGGTTAAGTTAGGGGAAAGACTGCCTGCAGCTGCCCGGCCATGCAATTTTAACAAGTAATTAAGTATTTGCTCTGTGTGCTGCAGCACTGGTCAGGTTTGCATTTTATTTCCTGTGGAGATATTCAGGATATGGCTGTATGCTATGATATAACAGGCAGTGTGCAGGATCGTCTGTTCTCCCATAATGCATTGTTGACGGTATAAATTATTGGATATATCAATTGTAATGTAATGTAATATATTGTGATCTGTCCATGGGACCAGCTATTTATGGGTTACATTCATAGCCCATTACAAAGTATAATAGTGTTATCTGTCAGTGGCGCGGCCACATTTACAGCATTTCAGTATATATATGTATATTGGGCTATCTCTGTTTATTAGACTATTTGCATGAATGCGTATATGGCTATCCCATGACACAGGTAGACAGGGTTATATATCTGTGCTAGTGGCTAGCTGCCCTTAATTCAATTACAGCATATATTTTTGGCAGTGTTATCTATCTATGGGCTTGGCTGATTGCTATTTATCCCAATTAAGTTAACTGGCTGTTTTATTTGCCAGTGGGTATGGCTTTTTGCCATTGATCCCCATTGTATATAGTATCGGCAGTTTTATCTGTCTGTGGGTATGGCTATTTGACATTTTTCCCATTATTTTATTGGCAGTGTTATCTGTCTGTGGGTATGGCTGGCTGCCATTTTTACCACATTTTGTTGCTGGTATCGTTGTCCCTGATGGATATGGTTGTTTGGTTGTATAAGGCAATAAATGAATTATTATATGCTGTACCTGTATGCTGGTACGGTTTGATGATGTTTATTCAATAACACATTATTGGCAGTGCAATGACTAGTTTTGATTTGTTTGTGGATATCATTAATCCACAGTACATTATATCAGCAAAATAATACAAGATAAATATACATAAACAACATATATATAAATCTAAATTTTACATAGATTATTAAAAAAATAAAACAATAATAATAAAATTAATAAAATATAATAATAATAATAATAATAATAATTATAATAGAAAAAAAGAAAAAGGAAAAAAAGATAATAATATGATAAAAAGAAATAACGATAATGCTTCATATATGATGTTTATATAATGCTGGCAAGTACTGGATGTATTACTTCAGTTATTATAGATAAATAAATAAATTATAATAATACATGCAATATAAGAAAAGAACATATAGATACTTTGTATATGAACACAGAAGTCAGATTCCTGTGCCATTTTTTATTTAGGAATGAGGGATAAACAAAAGGATACGGGTAATAATGTTGAACCTTCAACTAACTGTTAGTTGAGTTTTGCATGTACTTTCTTTTCTTTTTTCATATTCTCGACCAGAGAGACCTCGTCAAAGAGGAAAAGTGAATGGTCATCCGCCTCTTCAAGACAGAGACGGAAGCAGAAAAAATCATCTGATGAACAGGGTACTTCCAGTGAGACTGTGGTTAATGTGGTTAATGCGGGCCCCAGAGGGGCATCAGGCGGATGGAAATGGGTTATCTAACGTTGACATAAACTCTTTTTCAGAGACAATAACAAAGACAGGGACTACAGCTGTTCTGTCGAATTTACAGGCATTGGACATTTTAACCAATAGAATAGCAGCCCCAGCCTCGTGTTCTGGACGGGGTGGCTCAACAAGCACGCTGATGCAAACAGACGCTCCGGTTGGACAGACGTCACAATCAGAGGCCAGTAATGAACTGTTCACGCCAGGTACTCATATAAATGCATCATCTGAGCTAGCTACATCGGCCGCAGTCTCGGCTCCTGGGGTGGCCAGCTCACAATGGCCATCTGCCAGTGCTACATTTGCAGCTCATACAGATGCTGCAAAGACGGGCTTTGACCTGCAGCAATCCCTCTACATTCTAGAGTACCAATGAAAACCAAGGAGAAAATATGGGCAGATGAAAATGTTGAGCTGTCTACCTTGCAGAATAAGAATGTGGATGATGTGACCATTAGTGTTCAATCTGGTCAAATATCAACTAGCTCAGCAAAGAAAAAATTCATAACTTTTGAGCAGTGGACAGATGCCTTTGGTGTATTTGCCTCAGTTTATAGATCAAATTCCCCAGTCAGTGTGAGCAGTTGTCAACATATATGGGAGTCGTGCGGAAAATTGCTAATGAAAATGGTGCATAGCACTACTACGACACTAATTTTCGTAAAACTAAGGCAGCATGCAATCTCTTTTGGGAGCAAATAAATAGTGAGCTGTATGTGACAGCGTTAAGTAGAAAGCAATTGCCGCGCTTTCGGTCAGGCCGGGATCTTTCAGGGAAGGAAAAGTCCCGGACTACCATCCCATACACGTGTCATAAATACAACAAAGGGACTTACTGCTTAGGCTGTGACTATCGACATGTCTGTAAGTACAGTAATTGCGGGGGAAAACACCAAGTGTTTAAGTGCTGGAAAAATAACAGGTCTCGAACCAACATTTATTCCGGTCCCACAGAGCAAGCAGACCAACAGCCTTCGCATAACAAATCACAAAACCAATCCAGGTCCTTAGCAATACCACGATATACTCACTCCAGTAAGGTGGGAAATCCTAAATAATTATTTGGAAGGCTACCAATCTGACCTTAGACAATATATAATTGATGGTTTTAAATTTGGCTTTCGGATCAGTATTTCTGGGGAACGGTGTAGTCAGACTAGCTCCAATCTTAAGACTGCTTTGGAGAACCCGGATGTTTTACAGGAAAAACTTGATGCTGAGTTAGCTTTGGGGAGAATTGCTGATCCTTTCGATTCAAGCCCTTTCCCTAATTTAAAACTTTCCCCTCTAGATCTTGTTCCAAAACGCCAAAAAGGTCAGTTTAGGTTGATTCACCATTTGTCATACTCTCGCTCAACTGGTACTTCAGTTACTGCAGGAATTGACAAGGAACACACTGCTGTATCATATGCTGGAATTGAGGACGCTGTTTTAGTGATAAAGGCACTTGGAAGGTGTTGCTATATGGCCAAAACTGACATAAAATCAGCCTTTAGAATTTTACCTGTGCATCAGGATGACTATGCGCTTCTGAGGTTTTCATGGAAAAGGAAAATATACTACGATCGTTGCGTAGCAATGGGTTGTTCATCCAGTTGTTTAACTTTTGAAAATTTCAGTTCAGCTTTAGATTGGGTCGCTGTTTAAAAGCTAGGCTGTAAAGGAGTTGTGCATATTTTGGATGACTTTCTTTTCATTGAAAAAACTTTGAAAGAGTGTCAGCACTCTCTTGACAATTTTTTAAGCTTCTGCACAAATGTCGGTATACCAATTGCAGGGGAGAAAACATACCAGCCCAGTCAGGTAATGGAGTTTGTGGGGATCACTCTAGATACTATTAAGATGGAGGCTCACCTTCCTTTCGATAAAATTCAAAAATGTCAATCATTATTGCAAGAGTTTTTGGCCAGAAGATCTTGTAAGAAAAGAGAGGTGGAACCGCTGATCGTTACTTGAACTTTACCTGTTCCGTTGTTTTACCTGGGCGTGCATTCCTACGCAGGCTTATTTCATTGATCTTAGGTAAACGTGAGCCATTTCATTATCTGAGAATCACGGAGGAAGCAAAAGGTGATCTAAGAATGTGGTCTCGGTTTATTAATGACTTCAATGGCAAATCCATGTTTATGAATGACCGCTTTTTGTCCAGTGACGTACTTTCTTTGTATACAGACGCATCAGCTTCCCTTGGCTATGGGGCAATTTATGGCTCTTATTGGTTCTATGGTTCATTCCCAGAGGAGTTTCGTCAGTTGAATATTACTCTCCTGGAGCTGTATCCTATTGTCGTCGCTGTTAGTGTGTGGGGACATCTTTCGAAGAATCACTGTGTTCGTTTTTTGTTCACAGATAACCTTGCCTTGGTGTTCATACTGAATCGCCAAACTTCAAAAGATAAGCAAATCATGTCAAATCATGGCCTGCTTGAAGCATAATAATTTGTTTAAATCTTTTTTTGTTGCAGGCCATAAAATGTGTTAGCAGATGCTCTTTCTCGCCTTCAGTTAGACAGGTTTCGGAGACTCAACCCGGGATGCAAGGCAAATCCCACTCCAGTGCCGGAAGAGCTCTCTCTGGTGAATTTCTTCCAAGCCTTGATGCCTTGATGCAAGCCGCTTTGGCGCTCTCTACTGTCGAGACGAACAGAAGAGCATGGTTTTCCTATGACCTTTTTCCAAAGAATATTTTGCTGTTCCCGCAACATTGCCATTGTCAGTTTCTCACATTTGCCTCTTTGTTGCTTACTTGCGTCATAAGAAATATTGGCACCGAAATCTATCTCTATCAGTTTATCTGCATTAGCATATGTCCATAAGATACAGGGTTTCCCGGACCCAACCTCTGCATTTTTATTTTCAAAGCTAGTATCTGGTGCATATCGATTAAGGCTCTCAGGAGATGTTCGATTACCAATAACTGTACCTATATTAGACCGATTGGTAAAATTGTCTTGCACATGTTACATCTTCTTTTTATGAGAGGTGCCTTTTTCAGGCTATTTTTTTTTGTTTGCATTTAATGCCTTTTCAAGAATTGGCGAAATCACAACGACTAACTCAAATTTGCAATCCAGATTTCTTCAGTTCTCTGATATAATAGTTCATCAGAATCAAGGTCACCCTAACAGGGTGTCAGTTACATTCCGCTATTTCAAGCATAATCTCACATCCTCTCCACATACCATTTCCTTTGAACATGGTCCTACATCCGTTTCAGACCTTCTGTCAATGCTTCAGTATTTTCGTGTCCGTGGGAATCATACAGGCCCTTTATTTTGTCATGCATGTGGACCGTCAGTGGCGCGCCCATCCTTCGATCGCCTCCTTCATAGCGCTTTGAAATTCTATAATTTGGATGGTTCGCGGTACAAAAGACACAGTTTCCGCATTGGAGCTGCCACGTATGCGGCACAGACTAATATGTCTGACTCTCAAATACGGGCGTTGGGACGCTGGTCATCAAACGCTTTCCGGAAATATATTCGTTTGACTGGGTTGGTTGGTTGATTTGATGCTTAACGTCCACGGTAAACAACTAAGGTCATGTCGGGACGGTCAGTTAACCTAACCACACTATTCCTGGGTAGGCTTAGACCTGCTAAGCGGTTAACCAGTACTAAGTGCACATACTTTCTCCAGTAACTGACAACTGTCCTTCTTGAATTAGCGGAAGGAGAAACGAAACAATGTGGCCAGACCGGGATTCGAACCCAGGACCTCTGACTTACGAGTCAGGTGCCCTACCGATTGCGCTACCCGGCCCGGCCCGTTTGATTGGGTGATTTCCCCCATCTTCATTAGTTGCAATGCCCTTTGCGTTGCTGAGGGCTATGCATATGTTTATATAGCAATTACATGCGTGTGTTCATCTCCCTTTGCGTTGCCGACGGTTGATGCTTGCTAATGTTTTGTGTATGTTGGAGCATATTGTGGTTTACAAGTTATATTACTGTTGTAATATTAGTAACATTTTCCTATCCTTTATTGTTTTGGCGTTGTTATGTGCATCGCCC
Organism: Ctena decussata; assembly: GCA_963989385.1. Classification (NCBI taxonomy): domain Eukaryota; kingdom Metazoa; phylum Mollusca; class Bivalvia; order Lucinida; family Lucinidae; genus Ctena; species Ctena decussata. The sequence continues at coordinate 58,782,419 of OZ022504.1, forward strand.
TTTGCGTTGCTGAGGGCCGTGCATCTGCGGGCATATGTACATCTCCCTTTGCGTTGCCGAGGGTTGATGTTGATGTATTATGTAAGCTGTGTTTTCATGTTCTTTTTGCTGAATATTATTAGTAATTTCCAAGATATTTTGGGTGTTACTTTTATTGCTGGACTGATCAGATCAGCAGGTCCTATAGATATGATAGAAGCATTTGACTATTGGATATAGTAGCTGTTATATATTATGAATTAGAACGTTCGTCTATTAATCGTGCATTCACATGTTAACATGTCAGCTTAGATATATGTGTGTGCGTGTTTTACATATATATAGCTTGGTGCTTTTATCCTGTGACGTCAGCTAGCTCTTATATAGGCTTTCCTAATAGGGAATTGGTGGCTGACGGGCCTTTGCATTCCGATGGGCCGGGTATCTGTTTATATTGCGGATATGTACATGTGTACATCTCTATTTCAGTTTCCAAGGGTTGATGTTAGTGAGTTATGTATGGTATATTTTAACAACTTTTATCGTTGTAGCGTCATTAGTAATTTACATGTTTTCATGACTCACGTGTTTCTTTTATTTTAAAAACAAAAAAGGGCCAAATTGCTGTTATTAAGCATCATTTCTTTAATTGATGAACTGAGCATACTGACGAGTCTTAAAGGGGCATTTGAGAAGATATAACAGCTTTGAACATTATGGGTTAGGAAGTCTGTCTTTTTATAGTGCGTTCGCATTGATCTGTGTCAGCTTGAACGCTCATTTTATGTTAAGCTGGTTTAAGTACTTGCTTCTTGTAGCGTCAGCAAAGTTCCTTCATGGGTGTTCTACCTGTGAATTTATGACTTGACGGATATGCAGTCTGTCTTATTTGAATGACAGGTTTATTTTAATTTCTTACTTTGTACTTAGCCAGTGCAAAATGTTAACATGGTCTTTGTGAATTCCATTTGTTTCTATGATACCATTTATAGGATGTCACCTGCAGTCCTTATTTCGTCTTTTTCCTGCTTTGTGGGGCAAACTAGAAGCGCAACTTTAGTCACGCATCTAGTTTTATGGCGGATTTGCCCCACTTTATACAAGTGGAAGAAACTTTGAATAGTAAATGAAGACCTTGTTTTATTTTTCATTCTTAGTTTCAATAGTTAGTTCAGCTTAGTTGTCTGATTTTACATTAGACAATTGTTGAATATGTCATTTGAGTCTTGATAGACTCATAACCTGTCATTTTAGTCTTAATAGACTCATTCAGTATAATGTGTTGTTTATTTTCTATTATCACATGTATAACCGGCCTGCAAGCGAGCACTTTCGTCAAGCACTTTCGTCTTGACGAAGGCTAGAATCTTCATGTTACCTCTTTCTTTGTTTCCAGAGAAAGGAGTAGCATAAATGTGTCTATGATTTTCCGTACATTTTTAAGGCATTGTTGGTGGCTACGGGCTACGGCGTATGTGTTCACATTGTGTATGAGCATCTTGCGATTTCTTGCATGGGCAATCGGGGACATGTTGGGCCAATGCCGTTCGGAGGCTGTGTTGAGATTGTAAGAAAATCGTGCAATTTCAGTGCATTCTCAGCAGCCTCCACATGGAAATCGTACTGAGCCCGTGCAGTTTCCGTACAGTCTGGGCGGAGATAGTGCGGTCGCCGTGCCGTTTGTCAGCGCCCGAGTTCCAAAAGTGCACATTTCACATTTCTGTTTTTGCTGTCGCTTGGTCAAGTTGAGATGACTCCTAAAGCCAAAGGCGGGAAGGGAAAGAGGTCCAAGAAGGACCTGCAATCGGAGGTACGCCACCCTGAGCTTCATGGATGTATCAGCGGCATTTTCTTCTTTGACTTCATTGCATGAAAAGTCCGTTTTACGCAGTTCATCAAACATGTATCAATTATATGAAAACGCCGGTATTTGCAATTATTTGCATACGTTTGCCTTTCATTTGCGTTATTTGACTTATATTTACCTGGCGTAAATTATCATATTTACGTATGTGCACGTACCTAGAGGTAAGCTGTAAGCGCCGCACTTTACGTAGTATAAACTAGAGGGGTGCAGAGTATGAAAATACACATATTTACCATCTTTTACAAGTCGGTGTAAATTAATCGGCTCTTTGAGTTTCTGTAGGTTAGCAAATATGCGAAAGTGACACACATTTACGTATTATGTAAATAGATAAGCATGTCAATAGTTACTTAGCACTACAAATATTGTCAAATATATGTCAAATATATATTTACCTACACATTCAAATGTAGCCAAAATACGATGCTTTACTAACGTTTCTTTACCTTTTAAATGACAATCAAACTGAACGTACTCAAACCTGTTTTAGCAGGTATGCAAATTTATTGTAAAATCGAAATATTTAAGTTCATGCGTTTGTATAATACAAATAAATGTGATATATTAAAATGCTTGAAAATTTGCTTACTCGGTAAGATAATGTTAAACATAGACAGATACGACATATTTACATTAAAATCAAATTTAAAGTAAACAAATGTATTAATATTTTGTTTGTTCGCTTGGAAACGTATGTAAATGTTTAATATTAACACACGTTGCACGCTATGCATACATTTTATCAAAAGCTTGTATGGTCATCCATTTGCTGTATTCGCTGCAAACTTCAAATACTATATTTTGCAAAGGTGTGCACGTATGGTAAATATAGTATGAAACAACATGCAATGCTATGTAAATATTAATGGCACATTTAGTTTTTCCAATATGCCTACAGATGCCAAATCATGTGTTTATTTTGGTATTTTCCCAATAGTTTGGGATATCAAATACAGTGTTCATTTGAACATTTGCATATCATTACTGGGCTTTGGAGAGGTGGGCACATTTCATTCATTTTGGGTTAGGAAGAGGAATATTCGGTCAAATTGTTTTAATTGTCTTGTGGATAATCTATTCACGCAAAATATTATAAATGTAAAAATTTTAATGCATATCGTCTAGCGTCTCTGTCATGCAATAAGAATTCGACAAATAACCTTATAACGGACTTTTTAATTGTATGAGTTTACGGTGAAATAATATACATGTATTCATAAATGAGCCGCGACACGAGAAAACCAGCAAAGTGGTTGTGCGCCCAGTGTAGACTCAGATCAGCTTGGAAATCCGCCCAGTCCGATCAGACTCTTCCCTTAGCGCTTAAAGGGTAGCTAAAGTTCTAAGCTACCTTTATGCGGACAGCAAAGACTCTGATCAGACTGGACGGATGTCCAGGCTGATCTGAGTCTGCGCTGGGGCGCACAACCACTTTGTTGGTTTTCTCGTGTCGTGGCTCAAATGACAGTATGACTGATTCCACCGTAATCTATATTATAAGATTAACTTCCTCCTCTTAATTATTTAGATATAATTTTCAAAATTATGACGTAATGTTTCCAAAGACCGACACAAATTATGCTTTTTTTACGGCGGTATATAATTCACTACACTCCAAGTCTTGTGTTGTTCTACCAATAACAGAACTAATTTGCATCAGTATGATCAGAAGATATGCGGTCTTCTTCAACCAATGGAATCGTGGCAGGTTTTGTCGAGTAATCATATACTATTGGCTGAAATAAGCGCCAGTGTAGATATCCCATTAAGGCTTTGTGCTATTGACCCATATGCTAATTCAGTATTTATTACACTGTACGTTTCCAGATGTTTCTTTTACCTTTGAAAGATAATCGGTTTGGCCCTACACATCATAGCTAGTTTTAATTATATTCAATTCCTTCCACATTTTCACAGTATTAATCATATTGGCTGCAGTGCAAACAGATTAATTTACTGTCGTTGTATCAGTAGTTAAAATGAAAATAACAAACAAGTGAATCCAAAATAAAAAGGACATCTCCACGAGATGTCCTTTTATGCACTGAAAATGCAGGTTTTTGGGCTGTAAAAAGTGCAAAATAGCAAGTGCAAAATTGAGCATCAATGAAAATGGTTACTTAGAAGCCTTGTTTTGGGGTGGTCGAAATCACACTTCACCAACCATGGGTTTGCTATTGCTCAACTGATATCATCAAATTGTAGGAATATTCCTACAATTTGATTCATTCATGAACCATCAACTTCTTTTTAAATGAACAGCTATATCTATATTGATCCATCATCATTTTTTTCTAACTGCAGAAAAAAAATGCAAAGAGGAAATAATAGCTTTAACTATATATTACAAATCGTAGGAATATTCCTACAATTTGGAAATTGCTCATTTGTAAAAAATAAGACACAACTGGGCTAATTCAAATTGTTTTTTTGTTTTCTTTTTTGTTTTCTTTTTTGTTTTCTTAAAAAAAAATCAAATTCTTCCCACAGCTTCCGGATTGTAGGAATATTCCTATATTCTTGAGATTACGACCAATTTTGTTCAATCATATTTCAACATAAACCTTTCAGATTATAGGAATATTCCTACATTTTTTGAAGATGGTATATTTTCAATAAATGACAGATCTGACCAAATGCATATTTTCAATAAATGTAAGATCCAAACAAATTGTAGGAATATTCCTACATTCTTGAGATTACGATTAATTTTGTTCAATCATATTTCAACATAGACCTTTCAGATTGTAGGAATATTCCTACAATTTTGGAGATGGTATATTTTCAATAAATTAAAGATCTAACCAAATGTATATTTTCAACAAATGAAAGATCAATAGAAATTGTAGAAATATTCCTACATTTTATTTCATGCTCCATAATCTGTTAAATGGGAGGAAATTACAAGATAAAATAATCGTTTTTTTTTTCGCAAATCGTACAATCGCTGTTCTGTGCGCAGCGTCTCAGGATATTATCAGTTCACTATTTAGATGCACAATGTCCAGTTATAGTCTGAGTCAACAGTGTATGCTGGTCTAAGACTGCACAGTTTGCATACGTTTTCATTCCATGAAGCTGCGACATGCAAAAACGTGTTACAGCAGTTGTTCTGGCCACCTTGCGGATCCGCAGAGTCTGAAACGAGTCAATGCCGTCCGATTACGTCATGTACTGACTCTGAAGAATCTACAGACACTTAAAATGCAGGCTGATTTGAGTCTTCATTTTTCGCAGATACGGCTAGGCCCGCTTTTTACGTGTCGAGGCTCATTTTAACAAGAGACCAAAGTCACGTATGCACCGTTATTAGCCTAAATGCTGGGACGGTCTACTAGATGTTTGCACAATATGTATTTGGTCACAGAATTCTCCTGAATGACATATCATTCTGAATACCCGTTAAACGTTTCAAAATACAATCAAGAGTACGGCTTAATACGGCTAGCAACTGCCTTTATGTAAATAGCCTATTATGCCTTCATTTATTTTTATTTTATTTTCGACACAATGCTGGTTAGTACCGATTTGATGTTTAAAATGGTGTCCCAAAATACCGTTATGTTAATTAGGCCTTAAAATATATGTGTGATTCCGGTTACACCTTGAAAAAAATATGGGTCGGTAGGTCGGATTCTTTTTCCAAGTCTGTGACAGTACATTTCTGCAAGATAGATACCGACACTACATAGCTCTGACCAGACTACGTAGTCTGATCTAGGTCTACACTGGTGGCTGAGACATATTTAGGTTAAGTAGGGTAGAGTCACATGTGCTAGTGTTATTTCACAACTTCGCTGCCGTTCGAGACAAAAAAAATCGACTCCTATATAAGACATGTCCAAAGTCGGAAATAGAAAGAAATGTAATTGTGTGAAAATTAAAGTCAGATCTGCCACATGTGCAATAAGCCTTCTGATCATGGTCTATACTGTCAGAGCTGCATTTTTGCGTTTATGCGTTATTGACGCAAAGAAAATGGGTAAAATTGCCTGCAGTCCCAAACTGATGCGTCAAGAATACGCCCACCGAAAACGGGATTGACGCATCTTAAAAAATTGGAATCGTCATTTCGCGCACGTATGGAGGCAGACTTAAAGAATGATGACACAGACAAAAAATTTTGCTCAGTTGCCACTGACAATAGTCCACTCCAAGTCAAAACGGGTCTCAAAGATCAAAGCGTTTCGATCAGCATTTGATCTCAAAAGATATAGCCGCTAGCGGCATGTGCCGAAAGGTTTACTTATGGTGCAATTTCGAGGTGTTGTACCTTACGGTCTTTAAGGTGGACTCGACTCAGTCAGCGGCGTCTGATCAGTGTTCGCACATACATATGTATACGAATAAATTGAAATATGAAATCTAATTTGTTTAGCTGTGTAGTCTGATTTTCGTATTTAACAGTTGTATGCATATGGCTAACGATATATTTTCGCACGACGTCATTCCGCCGTAATACCGCTGGACAAACCTTGTTCTGTTCAGGCTGCGCAGACATAATTTCTGATCCGCTCCCTACATTACACAGTTCTCAATACGCTCGTCTACTTACGTCACGCAGTCCAAAATGAAAACGTTTCTGCAGACCCGGGCACTCGACAAAATATTTGTATTTTTATATATCTTATCATCTGTCAATCTCTGTATAAAATTTCCGTCGAGTGCCTATGCCGTGAATATGGGGTTTTCTGAAACCATTTTTTGTGATCAGATTGCGCAGACATTTTCCGGTAGCAAGATTTACGATGTTCACGTATATTAACACGTGGTTATCAAGCAGATGATCTGCGCATGTCGTGATTTTCCGCAGGTATTTTGTACATGTCCCGTTTACTCGTTTAGACTGTTTATATATACCTTTACCGGAATAAAGTTCAACGCTATTCGAATATATGCTACGCTGTTTTTGGCGCAGATATGTGCATGCCCCTATAGGGCTGCACAGTGGCTGCACAGTGGTATTCCGCTCAGCAACTCGCATATACACTAACTAAAGCCTTTCATTATTACGTTTTGATCTAACCAACATTTTTTTTTCACGGATGAACTGCGTTTGCTCGATCAGACTACTGAGACTAGCCAGTTTCCTGGTTGGTGAACTGTTCTTCGTTTTTGTCAACATCAGTTTGGTAGTCTTTGAAAGTTATTCGTCGGTGAACTAATTGCGCTTGTAAAGTCGCCAAGATATATTGTAATGACGTAATAAAGTACATGTATATAATACGGTGTCGGAAAGTTGTGTGACTATTGCGAGTTACGCATTCGCCATAAAAAGAGTGTCAAGACGGTAGCATTTGTTAAAATACGGTAAACACAACACGTTTATAGATAGTCTCGTGACTTATCCCAGATTGTGAGACAGCAAAGGACGCCGCTCAAAGCACTAAACTGGACGTGTGTCACATTCAATCGTAAGATGGTGAAAGGAATCTTATCCCGTGCGCTGATAGTAAACACTAAGATCAGCCTGCGCGATAATGCAATGCGACTGGTATTTCCTGTTTGCAATTTTGGTATGGGACACTTCACTCCACTATTTTCGTTCCGGAACCGAATCGAAAATGACGACAAGAACCGATATTTTTTGGCAATGGTGAAAAAACTTTAGGGTCGGCGCAAAAATATATGGGTCGGTCTGGAAACCGGATTTATTTTTGCGATGGTGAAAAAACTTTAGGGTCAGTGCAAAAATATATGGGTCGGTCGGGAAACGGAATCTCACCTATTTTTTTCAGGCCTTACCGTATTTCAAACGACTAACCGATGGTTCTTTTGCCTATGCTAATTTTAGAGAGGTTCCCAGTGGGTGAATTATTTGCCAGTCCACCGTATTTGTATTAGTTAGGGTTGCCCAATATTTACAAATAGAATTATCAGCGGAACTATTATATAGTGAGGTACGGCTGCAAGCTTCTCACTACAGTTCAAGCAATATAAATGACTATGATAAGCCAATTTGAAAATAATAATAATAATAATAAAAACCTCTTTGACTATAGTGGCGGCTGATATGAACTAGTTTAGATTTCATGAACTTAAATTAGATGGTAAAATACAATATACAGGAATGGGACCCTCTCTATTGTCCCGCTTTTTTTCTGTTTAAACTGAATCATTGGACGGGGAACCAGAAAAGGAAATTTGTATTTTGTGGAGCAAGTTGTCGGTGTTTTTCCGTTTATTTATTTCTTAAAACAAAACTCTCCCAACTTTTTGTCAGTTATTACTCAGTATTTGCACATGAACCAACACTTTTTTCACCAAACTTGAATGTTGATTACTAGTATGGAGGCCTTAATTAGGTACACTTCAAAGACTTAAAATCAATGTTACAATTGTCATACATTATGATTTTCGCATTTAATCGACTTTTCACGATATGCACAGAAAAATCCTTTATATCTGCTATGCATAATATCCATCAGTTATAATCCTTGTGAAAAATATTTTGTTAAATCCATCGAAGAAACACTAAACATCTCTTCAGTTATGATAGCCTGACAGGCGTCCAGTCATCAACATAATTTTGATCATTTTCCAACAAACAAATAAATAAAATCAATATTATCAACCTTTTGCAATTTTCCCATTTTGACAATAAAATACATAATAAAAGTTCAAACCAGTAAAACTATTCTTATATAAGTGTATTTACTACTTTTTACTTATCGATATATCGGTTCCGTCTACCAAATTGCGTAATAGATAGCCATCTGTTTTATGTGGCCATGAGTGTTCAATAAACAACGTACCTGGCTGGAGACCATGACTGTAATAAACATGTATCTGGTTTTCAGGAAAGAAAGTTAGCGCTGACTTTGTCACGGAAGTACCGTGATTTACATGTATTTTGTTGTCTTTTTATTGTTCATGCCTTTTCATGTTTATGTACTATTTAGCTTTGTAATTGTTTCACTTTTCAATACAGTAAAAGGTTAAGTGACGTTGCGTCATATGACGTAACGTCAGAAGCATTGACGCCGGATACAGACGTTAGAAACATAACTTTTGGGGACATGACAGAGAGATCAGTTTGGTAACAGTTAAAACACGGGACATGACATTCAGATCAGCATGGAAACAGAATATGAACCTGACATGACACATAGATCAGTGTTGGAATACGATTTGGATTCTTTGGGCACAGAAACAGAAGGAAAACACTGGAGGAAATACTAGGATATACGATGAAAGGAAATAGAGACAATGCTCAGGACTCAGTAATCAGCCTTTTGCGATTAGACATTTCAGTGTAAGATGTTGTATCATTGATTTTCTATGTGGCTTATATATTAACTTATTTGAAACATGTTTTATGTTATTTGTTTGCCACATAATTGGTGCCGGAACCTGGGAACCTTTAGATTCTTTCATCATTAGTTTAATGACGTATATATTTGACATTACAAATGTGTTCAGAAGAAACCAGAGCATTAAGACGAAATTTTCGCTCTCCCTTGTGTATGTTTTGCAGATATTGCAATGAAAATCACTGGAGTGACCAATGTACGAAATTCCCTTCAGTGGAAGACAGAAAGCAAAAACTTATATGGAGCTGTTATAATTGTCTCAAGAAAGGACATAGAGCTTTTGAATGCAAAAGCAAGAAGATCTGTTTCTACTGCAGAAGAAGCGGACATCACCACAGAAGTCTATGCGTACAGAAATTTGGGGCCGTGCAGCATGAAAATGTGCAAGAGCTCAGAGGGCTGTCACAAATACTTAAGAAAGGAATAAAAGTAGAAACTGTGTCAAAAAATAAGGAAAAAGATCTTAATTATGTGGAACTAGAGTCCTATCAGGTCCAAAATAACTTGGAATGTGAATATTTACTGACTCTAAAAGACTTACAAGAAAATAAGGCGGAGCTGGCTAAGTCGAAGAAAGACAACGAATCAATGAAAGAACAGGTTGTTGTGCTAGAGTCAGAGAAGGAAATGTATCAAATGTCAATCAACAGATATTCTGAAATCATAAAACAACAGGCGAGAGAAATAGCTGAACTACAAGAAAGAAGCAAAAGTTTTGAGCAGCTGAAAAACGACTTTGATCGGGCACAGGAAAGGATCAGTATGCTCGAATCAGAGGTACTTCGCATGAATCTGAAGAAAATAGAAATACTGGCAGAGATGGAAGCATTTAAGAGATGTAAATCAGTCAATAATGAAGTTATTGTAGAGCAGTTACAGTTAACTGCTGATCAGAAATCAGAACACACAGCATTAAGTAACCACACTTTCAGTCAGAGGGAAAAATTGCAGAACTGTAATACAGCACACCTAAATAATGACCAAAAGGGGGAATGCTACTTAGATGGGCTCCGAGGAAAACAGGAATTTCGAGAAAAGGGGGCTAAAATGGAGAAAGCCTTATTAGCTGGTACATACATTTCATGCTTGAACAGGGAAAACGGAGCTGGTGAAATTATGGAGATTCTGAGAGCATTAATTTGGAATCAGGAACAGAAACATCGAAGTTTGACAAGAGACAGAAGTGAATTTGATGCAAGAGGGAAATGTTCTTGGACAGACGGACCCAGTAATTTAGAATAATTTGTTAATCAAACTGGCGATAAACTTTTCAATAGAATTTTAAAAACTAACTACAGACATGGAAATTTTGGTTGTGGGAGTGTCACGGAAGTACCGTGATTTACATGTATTTTGTTGTCTTTTTATTGTTCATGCCTTTTCATGTTTATGTACTATTTAGCTTTGTAATTGTTTCACTTTTCAATACAGTAAAAGGTTAAGTGACGTTGCGTCATATGACGTAATGTCAGAAGCATTGACGCCGGATACAGACGTTAGAAACATAACTTTTGGGGACATGACAGAGAGATCAGTTTGGTTACAGTTAAAACACGGGACATGACATTCAGATCAGCATGGAAACAGAATATGAACCTGACATGACACATAGATCAGTGTTGGAATACGATTTGGATTCTTTGGGCACAGAAACAGAAGGAAAACACTGGAGGAAATACTAGGATATACGATGAAAGGAAATAGAGACAATGCTCAGGACTCAGTAATCAGCCTATTGCGATTAGACATTTCAGTGTAAGATGTTGTATCATTGATTTTCTATGTGGCTTATATATTAACTTATTTGAAACATGTTTTATGTTATTTGTTTGCCACAGACTTTTTATGATTTCACTCAGCTACTTGAATTTACTTTGTTGCGGTTATTTGGATAAAAATATACATATATCTCCGTTTAGAAACATAAAATTTCTAAGTTTTATATTCAAAATTACAAGGGAAGCAACTGAGCTCTTTTCGTTTGCCTCGCTTCTTAATTTTGGTCAACTCTTTCACGATTTCTTTCCTTTAAGTGGAAGGGCTGCATCAAATAGGAAGTCATAAAAAACTTGTCCCTCTATGTAACAATGGCGGGAAAATATGGCGGTAAGTGAGTGAACTCGGGTTTAATGTCCCAGCAACAACCAGGTCGTACGGAGACGGGACCACGGTTTAAAGTCTCATCCGAAAGACCGATGAAGAGGAGACTCGATCTTCAGACCTCTGGATTGGTTGTCTAGCGCGTTATCTACTACACTACCGCCGCTCCTGTGGTGGTTAGTTAGAACAGCCCTATACACAAGCAAACATCGAGAAAACCCAGACCAGCATGCGAACTTGAGCATTCTGTTTTGTTGACATATACACATGGAATTGTACCATTAGAAGACTGTGCATTTTTTGTTGTTGTTGTTGTTGTTTTCAGATATGCAAAATGGGCTGAAAAGATGCGGTGGTTAATCAGACCCGTCGCTTATATAATATGTTCAGTGTGTATACCACGCTTGTACCGATGTGTGCAGAATATCACTATGATTGGTATCGCGTATAAAGGTACTTTACGCAAGCGCGAACGGTAAATATTACTGTTAGCGTGCACATGAACGCAGTCTGATCAGGTTTCCATCCTTGCACAAAAATATTATTGAGCCGCGACACGAGAAAATAAACAAAATGGTTGTGCGTCCAACGCAGACCCAAATCAGCCTTGGCATCCGCCCATTCTGATCAGACTCTTCACCAAGCGTTTGAGAGGTGGCTAAGAGTAAAAGCTACCTCCATGCCGACAGCGAAGACTCTGATCAGACTGGGTGGATGCCCAAGCTGATCCGAGTCTGCCTGGGCGCACAACCACTATGTTGGTTTTGTCGAGTCGCGGCTAATTATTATGACGTAAACACTTTGTAAAGTGAGAGATGAAGGCTCCCACATTTGCAAAAATGCACAGGCTGATATGAGTATGCAAGTTCACGCGGCGTCAGTGAAACTACCTTAAGTTTTTTTAGTCAACTGCGCAGATTTAAAATCAGCTGACACATCGGAGTTTAAAGACACAATACCCTACTGACTGTTTATTGAAACATGCTGCTTCTGGGACACTAAAGTACAGGTAGGGGCCAGGTAAAGGGAAATCAGATGTCAAAGGAAAAGAGAAAATATGGCTATAAACAAATTATAATTGGGTCAGACTGCGTTATTGAAAATACTTAAAACCGTGTAAAAAATACCATTATTTGCTCAAAGATAGGAGAGGGCCATGTAAATAGGAACTAGTACATTATACCATTCGTGCACACAGAGGAATTTGATCAGCCTGTGCAGTCTCATCAGTGCCTTCCCTGTTTGCATGAACAGTATGAGATTACAGCAAAACTGATAATCCAGATCAGTCTACACATATGTGACGGCTGATTTGAATATCAACTGCTCAGAAAATGAAAATATCGGATCAGTCTACACAGATATGACAGCTCATTTGAATATAGCAGTCTGTCTTTCCTTGAAATTCATAGCACAGAAATGAAGACCCTGGTCAGTCTACAAAGCTGTCTTGACTGATTGAATATTAATTGTTCTCATAACAGTTTTGTCAGCAGTGAGTATTCATATCAGCCTGCACAGCTAAACAGCGAAAAAGACCCCGATAAGTCTATGCATATATGTGATTTGAATATTCACTGTTTGTATTCAAATCAATCTGCATAGCTAAACAGCAAAAGTGAAGACCTTGATCAGCCTACACAGATGTAACAACTGATTTTAAAACATAACCAGGTCAAATTGAAAAAGTGTCATCAAAGAGTATTCGAAACAGAATGCTCATCTGTACTGACTGATTAGTCTTCATTTTGGCTTTTCACAGAAAAGAAACAAAACAACATTTTACTGGGTTTTTTTTATTGTTAAACTTCAGGACAATTAAACAACTTAAATTAAATTTAACAAATAATAAACTAAATAAATCTTAAATAATTACTTTTTAATTCAAAACTTTTATCATGGAGACTTGTTTTTCGTCACTGCTATATAAAAAAGGAAAGAAATAAAGAAATCAAAATATCTTATTACAACGGAGAAATACTGATCTGAAAAGGGGCAAACATTTTTGAAAATATTGCAGCGCCTGACAGACCTATGGATTTCGCCTTTCAAGTCCGCCGGGCCAGATTTTACATACCCTGTACTGCGTAATCACCGTATTTCCAATACCGTATTAATTCGGTTATAAGACGGGAGTAAACCTTCACAAAATTACCACAAATATGTAAATCAGCCTGCAGTAATTCAGCTGTAGAAGGTGTTTTTCTCTTCCAAAACAATCCCAAATTCTAGATCCGTCTTGTCTTATAAAACGGATCTATACATTTGAGATTATTTTAGAGAAGAGAAAATACCTGTTTTGTAACCGAAGAATTACGGTAAATAGTTGAAATGATGATGCGTCTTCTTATTGATTGACTTTTACCGTGCGCATCCCAGTTTGCGATAAGAAGTCGGACAGATATGCATGACCAGCTTCAAAACTGATCGTTCGGTTTGATCAGAGTTTGCAATGGTATCGGGAGTTAATGGACATACCCAAACTCAAAGATGGAAAGGATGATTCAAGTTTTCTAGTATTTTTGGCAAATGTTGCAAATCATCAGGCATTTTTTTTTATTCTGAGTGCATTTTGTCAGTTTTATATACGTATAACGTATTAAATAAATAAACATAAATAAATAAATAAAAATCAAACCAAGAAAAAACGGATTTACTCAATTAATGTAAATTCACTTGCAAGTGTTAAACTTGGCCAAAACAGATGACCTGTATTGCGTAATCACCGTGTTTTGCAATAAACAATACGAAAATACTTTTACCATAGGCATCCCTATTATTCGGACAGACTCGCGGGAGCAGACAGAACAGACTTCAACCTGGTCTATTCAGGATTTGCAAAGCTTGTAGGTGTTCTTGTTACGTTTTTTTCTTCTTCTGATAATAAATATTCAAAGAATAAAGATGGTGACTTCAAGCTTCCGAATATGGTGCAAATCATTTTCTTCAGAAGTGATGACCAAGGATTTATTTACAGAGTGAAAGGAAAACAAATCTGGATTAACTGTTGTGAAAAAAAAATTAGATAGGATGATGTCTTTAAACTTCTCTCTCTCTCTCTCTCTCTCTCTCTCTCTCTCTCTCTCTCATTAATGTTTTCTATCAAAAGACTCTATCTACCTCACCCACAAGTTTAAACAAGGAAAATTACTTGTTTCTTGGCGCATAAAGCAGTACTGTTGCTTTTATTTATTTTTTTATTACACGCAAGCGGTTGTATTATCAATTATAATACAATCTTGATCCTGGAAACATATAGTAAGACGGGCGCAAGAGCCCCGGTAGTTCAGTGGGTTAAGCGCTGGCCTCCTGGTCTAGCGGATCGGGCTCGAGCCCCGCTAGAGGCGAGAATCTTTCCTACCGTAAACGGGGGTCCATTGCACACAGCCTTTCACTTTCACCGTCTCAGCTTCCTTATATGACTGACATACTGTTGAAAAGGCGGTAAAATCGCAAGCCATCCGTCCAATGCGTCCATCTATAATGCAGGCGCTTTTCCGTCTATATTAATCGTCGAAGTGGCGTCGTTTCGACGCCGATGCGATGTTACGCCGACGTTGATGCAACGTCATTTCCGCGTTATGCGCCTAGTTAGCTGTCTTTGTGATTCTCGGCACCGTTTTATTAAGGTCAAGGAGTTCAGATAGGATTGAGGTGGTTTCGATTCGTACGGCACGGAGACGATGGTTGTGGCCCCTCATTAGACTTTATTATTTTACTTTTACCCTCAGTTTGCAACAAAATCTACATATAAAAATACAAAATGCAACCCTTCTATAATAATCTATATTATAGGTGCTTTCGTCGTAACACCTGCCCTTCTTTCTTTCATTTTATTTATTTTTTTTTTCTGTGAAGATGTGATACAATTAACTGGATTGCGAAACATGGTAGATGCAGATCGGAGTGCCTCCCTCCAACCGGGCATACAACCCCAAGTCAACATTGAATCAACGCCGCTTCAATGTCATGACGTTGAATCAACGCTGATTCAATGCTGATTTCACATCGTATGGCCGCCGGATTTAAGAGGGCAGTCCGACCAACTCTGCACTGTTAGCTGGAAAATGTTCTTTGCGCCACTTACATGGTGAATCCGGAAATGGCAGATGGTAGATAAAATCAGCTGACAACATTTATAAAGGTCTTCTACAAATTTTAAAAACAGTTGTCTCTAGAAATGAATCTAATGTTGGACGCCGCCTTGTTTCTGCATGATTGGTCTCACGTGTAGTTAAATAATCAGCAGCGTCATGGGCGTGGTGCCTTTTGTATTGTCAGTGAACGGTGAAGGCCCGGAGCAGCCAGCTTATTCGTATTCCTGATCGTGTGGTTCCGTCGACAGAGAGGATTCCTTTCAGATTCTGAGTGGGTCTGCACTATTTGAAATTCTCATAAGGTACATTTTCCCCTGGTGAGACCTATCCATCATAGAAATACTTGTTGGGTATTCAATCCAAGATAACAGATAAATAATTCACAGAGCTAAAAACGAAAGAAAAAAAAAACTCACACACACAATAAACAATGGTATTTTTACATATTTCTGTTTAAATTCACATCTGTAGCATCTAAATGCACTTTCATTTTTGCAAATCACAGAAATTAAAGGATATTTAAAACAAACTGGTAAAAATGCGTATATCTTGATAATAAGTACTTGTTTATTTGTTTTGAAAGTGCAAGAAAATAGAAATTCATGAAAAAAAAAATCACGAAAAAAATTGTTTAATCTACGAGACATAATTATGCATATTCTTTCAGTAAAACTTACAGAGAATGTTACAGAATAAGGCAAAAATTAAAAGTTTCACCTTTTCGTTTGCCGGTAAAACAATGTTATAAAGTTCCGAAATACGCCAATACAATACTCCAATTTCTCGAAACTGGCAGATTTCTAAATGTTGGAGTTAATTCACCTGAGGCGTTGATTCAGCCCCCACCCCCGCTCCATTAATCATTCTCACGAAAGTAGGAATTGCTATGTTAGTACAAGAAGTTACTTTTAACTGCCTTGGTTTGTTTGCAACTTTGAGACTGAAAGCATTAAATAGAGCATATACCGCAATTATCCTAATTTTTCAAATACCCGTAAAATTCGTAAAATTACCGTAATCATATTATAATTGAAACTAAGCGGTAGAGAGAGTAATGTCTACAAAAAATTGCGAAAGAAATACCAACTGTGTAGGCTCTGATCAGACTGCTCTTAAAGATCTCGGTTTGCACTGTTTTTCCTGACAGATCTGTCCGAAAAATTAGGATCTTTACGGTAGACAGGGACGTAACTAGGGGTAGTTACATGTTACGCACAATTATGTTTTATACCCCTTTATGACAAAAATAAGAGTTTTAGTCCTAAAGGCATTTCATGCAGTTGCGTCTGTTTGCAGTTACTGCAGAACTCTTGTATAATTTACAAAATCTCATCATCATCAATTTTCAATACGCACCTGCATATTTGCGTATATTCTCGGACAGCACTGTGGAAGTATACGGTTTCTGCTTCATTATGAACGGTTAAAATTGAGTTATATGTAATCTTTGTACTGAACTGAACTGAACAATATCTATTAGCTTTTACAAAAACCTTCTTAGCACATATTAACTTGTGTGGTCATTCTTCAATCTTGCCTCTGCGGTGTCGGAATATACTTATCTTCAGTAAACTATGTTTATCTTTTTAGTCTTGGAAGGTCAAGATGAAGAGGGCATTACTCGATAAGAGGCCTTGCGGTATATGCGAGTTCAACTAGCGCAACCGCGTCATCCTCGTTTGTGTATGCTATCTATAAATCATGCGGAGGTTAAACTCGAAAAGTGTAGACTCTGATTAATTTGCATATGTCATCAGTGCGGGAATTTACAGTACGCAGATGGCATACGGTCCATTTTTCACTCGACGTTATTCCATATATTTTTTGCAAAAAGTGCCTACCCAGCGGGCACCTTGTAAAACATTGTTTGAACGCCACAACGTTGAATCAACGTTGATTCAATGTTGATTCAACTTTGTGTACCCAGTGGGTAATTATTATTTCCCAAGCCAGTGCAAGTGTACAGTCTGCTCAGAGTAAACAATCTACGAATGCTGAGAAAGACAGCACGAATAAGCAAACTAATCTGAATCATCGCTGTTCGCATTTTCCACATGAAATCTTTCCTCTTGGCGCTGCTCATCTATCTGAATTAACGGTATCGAAAAATGAGGCGCCAGAAACATACTACCCCGGTTGAAATTAGAATATTTTTAGCTGAGGGCCCAGCCCAGTGGAATGAGTGCTAGCCTTTACACTTAGTGTGCCCTGAGCTGGAAAAGGATATTAGGGTGGCGTTTGGGCGTTGCAATGTAGCCAAACGTCAGTGGAGGCATCCGGTTATCTATCCGGCAAAACTATGCATATACAGCGGGTTAAATCCCGGCTTACTGATCTGGGGCTCTCGAGTGCGAGTCCCACTGGAGTCGGAAATCTTTTCAACTGCAAACGGGATTCCATTTGGCACAGCCTTTTATAGTCGTCCTTCCATCATCCTGATATGACTGAAATACTGTAGAATTACAATTCATCCATCTATGCCATTGATTACGTTTTCATTAGAAACACTTTCTTATCGAATAAGTGAACATCAAATGAGCCGCGACTCGATAAAACCAACAATGTGGTTGTGCGTCCAGTGCAGACTCAGATCAGCTTGGACATCTGCCCAGTCTGATCAGACTCTTCGTTAAGAGCTCAAAGGGTAGCTAAGGGTCTGAGCTACCGCCATGCGGACAGCGAAGACTCTGATCAGACTGGGCGGATGCCCAGGCTGATCTGTCTGCGCTGCGCGCACAACCACATTGTTGGTTTTCTCGTGTCGCGGCTCAAATGGAGGTTAAAAAATATTCCAATGTTTCGAAAGGTGTGAATGGAAAATGTGCTCAAGTTAATTTGGTCATCTATTGCATTCATTACAAATGAATAGATAAATTGTAGGAATATTCCTACAATCTGAAAGATGTGGTATGATTTTTGATTTAGTTAAATCTGGTTGTTAACTTCATTCCTTGTAAATGAGCTATTTTCAAAATGAAGGGATATTTTTAATAAAGAATAATTCTTGCTTACGAGAGAACTCAAGAAAGTAGGTATTTTCCCACAATCCAGAAGATGTGACTTGAAATTTGTATTTGATCCAACTGGGTTGTTACTTGCATTCCTTGCAAATGAGGAATTTTTCCTAACGTAAGAATATTCCTACAATTTGTTTTATATGGATAGAAACAATTCACAAAATAAAATGATGATATAATGAAAATATAAATTGTAGGAATATTCCTACAATATGAGAATTGCGACTTGAGGTTCAGTTAAGCTAAATCTGCTTGTTACGTTCTTGTAAATGAGCAATTTTCAAAATGTAGGAATATTCCTACAATCCAGAAGATGTGGCTTGAATTTTGATTTTATCAAACCAAGATCTTACTTTCATTCCTCACAAATGAGGAATTTCCAAGATGATTTGAATTACGATTTAACTTACCTTCCTTCCTTGAAAATGGGTCATCTTCAAAATCGTAGGAATATTCCCACGATTCGTAAAATAAAGATAAAGCAATCATTTTCTTTTTGCATTTTTCTGTAGTTTTAAAAATGATGATGGAACAAAAAGTAAATTGTAGGAATATTCCAACAATCTGAGAGATGTGGTTTGAATTCTGATTAAACAAACCTTCATGCCTTGAAAATGGATAGAAGTATTCCAACAATTTCAGACTTTTTTATTTATCGAAAATATGCCATCTCCCAAATTGTAGGAATATTCCTACAATCTGAAAGATCTAATGTTGTAATAGGTTGAACAAAATCGGTTGTAATCTCTAGAATATAACTCTATCTCTACAATCTGCAACATGTTGGATAAATTCGGATTGAACCCAGTTTTGTTTTATATGTCAAAAATGAGCCACTTCCAAATTGTAGGAATATTCCTACGATTTGTAAAATATAGATAAAGTAATCATTTCCTCTTTGCATTTTGCAGTTAGAAAAAACTGATGATAGAACAAAGGGGAAATTGTAGGAATATTCCTACATTCTGAGAGATGTGGTTTGAATTATGATGAAATTTACCTTCATCCGTGCAAATGGATTTTCTCCTAAATGTAGGAATATTCCTACGATTTAGTTGGATCTTTCATTTATTTAATATATCTCTGAAAATGTAGGAACATTTCTAGAATCTGAAAGATCTGCGTAAGATTTGGATTGAACTTAATTCTTCGAAATATAGGAATAGCCTTTCATTTTAAAAGGTGATGATGGTTCATGCATGAATCAAATCGTGAGAATATTCCAATGATTTGGTAGGATCTTTCATTTATTGAAAATATACCATCTCGGAAAATGTAGGAATATTCCTACAATCTGAAAGATCTGTGTTGAAATTGGATTGAATTAAGTTCTTCAAAATATAGGACTAGCTATTCATTTTGAAAGAAGTTGATGGTTCATGAATGAATAAAATTGTAGGAATATTCCTACAATTTGATGATATCAGTTGAGCCATAGCAAAACCATGGCTGGTGAAGTGTGATTTTGACCACCCCAAAACAAGGCTTCTAGGTAACTATTTTCAATGATGCTCAATTTTGTACTTGCTATTTCTCACTTTTTACAGTCCAAAAACCTGCATTTTCCGTGCATAAAAGGACATCTCGTGGAGATGTCCTTTTTATTTTGGAGTAAATTAAATAACGTTCTGATTACAACCTCTTTCTTCAAAAGACAAGTACAGAATGTTAACCCTTGCGATCGCTCGTTGCTCTAAATGGTCAGTTGTTTTAAAACATACTCATTCATAATTGTAAAATGCAAGTGCTTTGCTCTGCGCAGTTGAATATGGAAAATCCACATCTTATTATCTTATTAATTAGTTTTAGCGAAATTAAGGGTAAAATTTTTAAAAAATTTCCACCCATCGATGATCTTATCGAGTTGCCTCATTAATATGCACTTGGTGAGCTCCCCTATACCGTCATGCCTGAACATTGAAATTTCGAAGTTTGTAAAATATATTTTTTTTTCTTTCTGTGAGAAGGCGGTTAATATTTGCGTTTTTGGTATCTGTAAAACTAATTACAACTGCTTACATAAACATTTTAACCGAATGGCAGCACCACCCTTAATTAATT
Organism: Ctena decussata; assembly: GCA_963989385.1. NCBI lineage: Eukaryota > Metazoa > Mollusca > Bivalvia > Lucinida > Lucinidae > Ctena > Ctena decussata. The sequence goes on from OZ022504.1 coordinate 58,802,853, forward strand.
TTTTTATTTATCATTTTCATTTAAGAAATAGATCAGCTCCAGCAGTGAATTGTTGAGTATAAGGCACTATTTGGTGGTCGGTTGTGAAGTAGATCATATCACGAGCGCGGAGCGCGATTGATATCTACTTATTATAATAACTCAACAATTCAATGCCAGAGCTGAACTATTTCGATTCTAACACTCAAAAACGCTGAAAAAGTATTATTTTTATTTAAATTCTCCCAACCTTCCTGCCAGCGCGTTCATGCTAGCGCCAATAATCTTAACTGTATCTAGGTAAACGTACGTTTCAGTTGCGATTTTAGAAAAAAAGTAGAGACGTTACACCGTCTAACATCTCAAAATGTCACAAGATTGCGTCAGTTTTGCCAGTGACGTCAGCAATTAGTCTCACTGGCTCCGAGACAGTGAATTGTTGCACAATAAAACACGAAAACTTTCCATTGCTTCTATAGGCGCACTGTGTTAGAATACACAAAATCAAATATCAATTAACTTGCTTGTAGGTAAGTCTAACTGGATATGCAAATTGTAAATCTCATAATTACATTTATCATATGACGCCGCTGTTATTCAGCGGATAACGTCATGTCATAAAAATCGTATGACCACACGTGCAGACAAAGTGCAATAGCACTCGATAACAGCTCTTTACGACATCGGCCCTGTGACGGATTGTTCTACCTGCATCTCACACCCATGATAGAAAATTATAATATATCGAGTCTTAATTATTTTATAATTATTTGCCGAAAATCGAAGTGCAACATCATTATCACAATTTAATTTTCTATTACAAAACAAACTAAACATGTATGCTGGGCCATTACGCAATTACAAATTATTTAAGCAATCAGGAAACAACTATTATTGTAACTGAAAAACTACAAATACATTTACAAACCAATTTCTGGTAGATAATACTCTTTTGAAAATGGCAAGTTTGCATTGAAGTTATTATGGCATCGTCGGTACCTCAAAAATAAACGTTATATTTGGCGTCATGCAGTTAAAACACAAACGAAGTAACATAACAGACTGACAAATATGTAGTTGTCCTGAAAACACTGTAAAAAATACGCTATTGTCTTGGGAGAAATTAAATCGTAGAGATGCCTTTGACACTAAACTAGTCCGTATTTTCAGTCAGGATGACAAAATAATAGATATGGAGCATTACATATACTTTGCAGTAAAGATGATGGATAGATTGATAATATTGTTTTACATCTTTTTCAGCGGTGTTTCGGTCATATCAAAACGATGGCAGGACGATAATGAAAGGCTGTATGCAATGAAACCCCGTTTTCGGTGTGAAGAATTCCGCCATCGGCGGGACTCGAACCATTATCGCTTGCACAGTATGCTAGCACTTAACAGACTGTGCTATCTAGGTTCCTTTGCAGTAAAGACTTTGCCACGACTTATGCTTGGTGTATGACATATACATGTACTCTATGTCTCGGGATTTTGTAGGTAATGATGTGGTGGGCGAAAAAATCCTGAAATATTCGGCATTGGGGCGCCCTACTGAAATTGGCAGAATTTAGCGCGAGGAGCTGCTATGATATGAATGCACAGGTTTACCTGAGTCTTCGCCATTCGCACACGCTATCTTAGTAGATGTACAGCCCAACTCCTGATTAGCATGTATGATCATATGGACTGTAACCTTCGCAAGCTAAGAGACTAAGTCAACTTTGGGTAAGGAAAAAAGTGTACTTAGTAGCCTTGGCTAACGAATTTGACAGCCTTTGCGACCAAATTCACTTTGTATATCTTTACGATCCAAATATAGTCTATGTGAACGGAGACTACACCATGTCCTCATGGTCCAAATATTTTCGTTTTGAACGTAGAGAATGAACAGACTTTTGTTTGTCTTACCATTATGTTCACATTTTCAAGTGACAAAGAAAGCCTAATGATGTGTTATGTCTGAATCTATCGCGTACACAAGAGGAAAGGCGCTAATTCAGTAGTATTCAAGGATTGTGCGCAGGCTGATCTAAAGCTTGGCTTTTACACCAATAATCTGCACATTGTGTATGAAACATTGATTTATTTTCGAGTGTCTCAAATATTGCAGTTGCGGCAAAACATCCAATGGGCACAGACTCACTGTCTGGATCGAGATCTGGAACATCTTTTTAAGGAAACGAAACTCCACCAAATAGGGTGGGCCGGTTAACACATGCTAGGTTGATGCTTCGTTTCATCGAACTTTCTGACTATATATCGTATGCATTATTCAAACTAGCCATAATCAAACAGGCATTAATGTGGCGAAATCCGTTGACATGTCCGTGAATTTTTGCGAGATATTCCGTTGACATTTTCTAGCACACAGACACATAATTTGTGTTGAACTAGAGGGTATGTTCCGGTGACAAATGCAAATTACATGGCAAATAAAAATTAATATTTCTAAAAAAACAAGATATTTAAACACGGTTTTCTGGGTCTGGGACAGAATTGAATTGGGCATCGTATTTTATCAAAATGACAAAAATATATGAAAAACGTTTCATAGGAAAGTCAAGAAAATATCTGGGTCAACACTAAAAATTAAAACCTGAAAATATGTCGATACAGGCGGGTGTGTATACTTTGCACCACATCACTGCATGTTTTGTTTGGAGAAATGTATGCTTCGATCGCTCATATGGCTCGTTTGACCAATCCGTACGACATATAGTCAAAACATTCGATAAAACTTTTTACGTGTGTAAACCGGTCCGCCATCTTTGGTGGTCTGTTCCGTTTCCTAAAAAGGGTGTTTCGGATCACGATCCAGACAGTGAAACTCGCTGAAAGCATGTCGTATTAATGTAAATGTTAACCCGACGTTGTTTTCAGATTTAGAGTGCACTTTTCAGCATTGCAGTTGGCAGTTTACACCTTATAATTTAAGCTCCGTAAGATGACTTACATATAAGCGTTACGCTTACTGTCAGATCCCGTTTTGATTCACTGTATTTCGTATATGTATGTATAAAATGTTTGAATAAAATATTGTTTGAACCAATTTTAGCTACGTTTCAATATTTGCGAAATGTTTCATTTTGCAAATCTAGAAAGATTCGCGAATATAAGCGTAAATATACTCCTCGCCAAAAAATTAGCATACTTATAGATGAGTTAAGCAGCAGATATAACTAATACATAGGACTTTTGATATGTAAAAACGTTTGACACCATTGGTCTAATCCGATGTCATTAAGTTAACAGAGGATGCTAAGGCATTGGAATTTTGGAACCCAGCAGTTGTTTGGATACACAGTGATAAAAGTTAAGAACACTGTATTTCAATGACAATTTCGACCCTTTTCAAAACTGTGGCCAAAACATCACCAAATTAACTTCCATCTTCACCAAAGTAGCAAAGTGTCTAGATAAATTGCTAAAATCAAATGGGCTACATTAATTGTTGTCATGCCAGTTCAAATTCGGACATTATAGCCAAACTTGTCAAAACTTGTTTCCAAAACGACCGAGAGTACAATTTTCCTATATAACTTCTTATCAGTTTTGTCTTACGGAAAATTGGTAGTCTTTTCATTCTGATACTGGGACGTCAAATTTGTTTTGCAACACATTAGTTACATGGTCTCTTAGCTGACTGCACGCCTTTTTGTATGCAGAAAATTAGAATTGAAAAATAGTGGGTAACTAGAAAAATTCTTTACCATTACACACGCCAAAATTTTCTTAAAAAATTATATGTGTGGGCCAAACGGTCAGCAGACACATGCCTATGCATACTCTCTCTCTCTCCAAGCCAATAGTTTATATCGTTGTTAAATATTTTGCAATTGCTCTGCTGGATGTGTAACAGAACTACCGTGAAAGTGAAACCTGCCAACTTTTGTCCAGGTGTAAAAATAGTCGCGACTATTTACATGTAGGCCCGGTGTGCCCGACTTAAGCACTATGCTGACTCTTATTTCAAGGATTTGCTTACAGAAATTATGTTATAAGTTTATAAACGTACACGTTATGGGCCTCGGAATCGCAGTCGACTAAGACCTGGCTTACCGAGTTTCAATCCCGCGGCAACTCCCTTGCGCGCAGAATGTCATTATCATCTTAATAAAATGCACCTTCTTTCTTACTTAATAAAATGCACCTTCTTTCTTACTATTTTATATCAACAGGGAAATAATTTCATACAGGACAGTAAGGTACAATAATAATGCGTTATGCTTAGTTAACTTCAACAAGCGTGCGAAATTCATTCTATCGAAGCTTCTAGTGGACTGGTCGAATTGACAGTTATTAGCAGCGCATGTTTGTTACCGCCCTGACAGTTCTTTTGGATCAAAGTATTTGCAATCTGAACTGGGTCTTATATCGCTGCTCTTCTTATACGCACCAGGCCCATATTTGGCTTTTGCAAGCAGCAGTTGGCTTATCAAACAACGCAACTTAATGCAACTGCTGATCTGAATCAACGCAATGCGCCTATGGCATTTTAATTGCTAAGTTGACTTTGATGTCCCTTCTCTTTCGGTGCATACTGAGTTGCATTTGGAGGACCTGTCTAAGGTCATCATGTAATTATGATTTATCAAATATGCGTTGTTATTATCTTATTGGATGACGATAAGCCCATATGGTGCAGATTAAAACAGGCGGAAAGGTGCACACTCAGTTTATAGATAATTCGATTATATTGATTTACAGCCACATATGGAACGGTTTAACATTGCCATACATATATGATGTATATATGTTTGAGTGTTTTTGAGGACGATTTTAAAGGCCCTTGCTGACAATGGTCAGTTGTTCCACCCAACTTTCTAGCTAATAGGTGTGAAGTGGTTATGCCACTGTGATCATTATCTATAATTAGTTGAGAGGGTAGTTCTTATCTACATCAAAGAGACTCCCTACATCATGTATAGACCAGACCGTAGCACTGATATTTGATAAAACGCTATCTCCTGGTAGCAAGATGTTAACAAAAATATCCATTTCAAAGATTCAGAGTACTTTTGTTACTTGCTTCTCTTCATGTTCAACCCCAGTCTATTGAGGCATAAAAAAGTTTCCTGACCCTCCAATTGGAGTGGAGGAAAGGCTAAATTAGCAAAAACGCGGTTGCTATTTTCTCAGCTCATGGTACTGAGGGGTAGGGGGAAGCTCGATTTATCAAAACCTGGATCATTATCAGTCCAAGTATTAGTATCAACTGAATCCATCGGCACTATAAAATTATGTCTTTAGGAAGGTTTAACCAAAATTTTTATGTCAAAATTCTTGGACCAATATCTAACTACAGTGCAAGTATCAAAAGAATCCATCCATGGGTTAGGGAGATACAGTTTTTAAAAAAAAAAAAAAAAACTTTAACCAAAACACCCACTCCGAAAAAATAAACAATTTTCTAAGTTCATGACATTGACATCAAGGTAACAGAGTGGGTTGGGGGTGGTACTTTGTACAACTTTGTACCAATATCTAACAAAAGTGCAAGTATCAAAAGAATCCATCCATGGGTTAGGGAGATACCGGTTTTTTTTTAAATTTAACCAAAACATCCAATGCGAAAAAATTGTAAGCCCATGACCTTGACCTCAAGGTCTTTGATAGGGTTGTTGGTGGTACCTTGTAAAACTTTGGACCAATATCTAACTACAGCGCAAGCATCAAACGAATCCATCCATGGGTTATGGAAATATGGGTCTTTAAAAAACTTTAACAAAAACATCCAATCTGGACGCCGACGCCAGGGTGACAACAATAGTTCTTCCCGAACTTTCGTTCAGGCGAGATAAAAATGTCACAGCAAATCAAGATGATAATGACTGCATGTTATATTACTTGTGACAGTGAAGTTATTTTTCAATTGATTTTGTAATGGGGCTTACCCACCTTAGGTGGGAGATATACTGCAGATTTATGTCATAATGTCCACAGCAGGATGTTGATCACCGGAATGACGTTTTATTAAAATCTGGGGTTCAAGTCACTGGTCAGCAAATTGTAATGCGGGGCTTATAAGTTTTGAATGTGCAATATACATCTGAAGAACACCTTCATAACGTATGCCATATGTGAAGTGGGCTCCAGGTAGCTGATAGAGAAACAATTCAAATTTACATAAATGTATTAATTAAAACCAAAGGTCATAGTAATCAGGATTTGATTTTTCTGTTTTGGTTCTAAAACTGGTCTTCCCAATGTCTGTAAGGACCATTCCATAATTTGGTATGTTACCCTAAAATGTCTTAGTCACGGGACATATTGGTCTAAGCAAACAGTGCAGACAAGATAAGACTGCTCCTGATCAGGCATACACTGTTTGCTATTTGGACGTGTCGTTGTATTGTAAAGCCAAACTGTTCCATTTTGGAAAAATTACGGTATTTATTCTCGGTGTCCAAATGTTTAGAATTTGTGTCGGAGTTTTAAGAATTTGTATGGTATTTTGATCTGGGTAGTGCTAGACATGTAGAGAAGAACTGTTTTTTATTAATTCCTATTACAGTACTAGTTTAATTAGAATGAAAGCTCTTGGTATATGTATGTAATATATCCAAACATTTTCATACATCATATAATATCAAAATGCTAGAGTTGTCCCGGGGTTATACTACAAAATATAGCTCTTATACAAATTTAAAAACTGGTCTGGTGCGTAACCGTCAAGTCCACGTTTTGCTAAGGTTGACTGCCCATTTCAGCACAATTTAAACCTTTTCTGCTACAGCTGACTGCTTTTACTAACATAATACCTTACCAAGACAGATTTAATATTGACATAAGCTATCTCTGCAGCAGATGCGATTGAAAACCGAAATTAAGCTGATTCGACTTTTACTGATTGGAATATCATCAAAAGTGCTGTCCCCAAAACTACGGTAGTTGCAAATTGCAAAACATGAAATTAACAATTGGCAAACTACCTCAAAATAGAACTTTTACCCACAGACAGTACACTAAATGTTTCGGTAAAAGAGACCAGTTTGTTGCTAGGCATTGTGGGACAGTAACGTTTCTTTTCATGACTGTATTGTATTAAAATCTTGCTAATTAATTTCGCATATCTTAATATATACTGGACAAAAAAGTTAGGGATCAAACATTAGACTGAAATATTTATATTGAAAAAAGTAATTTTCAAAAAATCGTTTTCTTCTGTTGAATGCATCTAACAATGCTGCACAAGACTGCATGACACATATTGGAATCTGATCACGTTACACACCAGCAGAAATGAATAAATAGCCATACCCCGAAAATCAAAGTGAAAACTGGCATTAACGCAAGATTGAATGTAAAGTTTTTTTGGCTTTATCCATGCAAAATCATGTTCAGTTCTCAGTGTGACCGCTAAGGGCCTGAATAACTGCATGAAAGCCAGTCGGTCGGTATGCTTCTGGTAAATTACGAGAGGCCCACTAAGGGACTCGTTTGCCATTTTTCACGAAAGGCATGCATGAGCTCTCCTTGAGTTTCAGGGAGCCTCTCGTGATCAGGATTGGCGGTGTAACATGTCCAAAGAATGCTCAATCGGATTTGAAACTTGTGATCAGATTGACATGTCAGTGCGGGCGATTGTTTCTGTCGCTAGGTACTGGTCCACCACATTTGCCCTGTAATTCGATGATGTCATCGCCAAAAACTTCAGCAAACGGTCTCGTAATTGGATAAAGTTTGTCATTCCTAGCTCGAACACCAATCAGAGCGCCTCTGTCTGGCATGCACAAGTCCACACAGCTTCCAATCCAGATGCCGCACCATACCATCACCCACCCTCCTCGACCTCCACCTTCCGCAACAAGATTTAATTCTTAGGCCACTGGAAGTGTACCTGGCAGGCGTCACACATTTCTCCCATCATCGTGAATCTCTACATACAAATCTGGACTCATCTGTGAAAAGAACATGGGTCCAGTGACCCTGCTGCCAAAATGAGTCACTTTTGCCGACCTTCGCCTTGCATTTCTATGGAATGGCATCAATATTGGCATCATTACCAGCAAGCAAGTGCGGAAATGAGCTGTATCAATTTTAAAGAGTAACTACACTTCAGGAACTGACTGAATCAGATCCCAAACCCTATCCCCAACATCAAAGGGAAAGATTGACAAAGACATCCCAACAAACAATAAATTACAAGTGATAAGCCGAGTCAGCAGCTCTTTCCCAAATAGATGGCAACTCAGCTATCTTTATTGAACTAAATAATTTAGACCAACAGACGGGTTACAACGGACTAAGCAATTTATAATGTATATGAAAAACATTTAACAATTATTTTTACCTATTTTCTATTTTTATGATAGAAGAATTAAACTGAGAACACAATAAATTAAACAGCACCGAACATAAAACAAATGCAACCGCAACAAAAGTACCGCCTTGTGACGGTCAGTAATAACTACTGGGGGGTTTAAACCGGTTTTACTGGGCCCAAACCTTCACCCTCACCCTCCGCTGCGGTGCCCACAATTAGTTGGTAGTTCGGTTCGTATGGAGGTCCCCTAACACATCAGAGAGTCATCACGGTCAACAATTAAGATCAAGAAAAGATCGTGATGAAGCAAGGATGAGGACTCGACAGCCAAAAGGTGTTGAGACACCCGGAGATCCCTGGGGCGTCAGCAACACCACTGGAGTACTGGAGCAAAAGAAGACCACCAGTTGAACCCCGGTGGGCCAAGAAACAGACAAACATCCGGCCCCAACCAACTAATATATAGCTTTATGTAGGGGCTATCATAGAGTCTGAACCCCGACCCACCGGCGTGCAATTAAAGAGGACAGCAAAGTTGTCAACCGTGATTGGGTTAACCACTAAGCATGCAGACTGTCGCATTACATCTATGTTATAGCCAATGCGTTTAAATCGTAATCGTTTTCGCTGAAATTGGCCGCTTAAAGAATTTAATGGATAAACAATGCGCGTCCTCACAGTGTTATTGTGATGAACCAGTAGCTTGGGACAGAGACCATCGTCCGTATGGACAAGTCTAGGTAATCTCAAGTTTGAAATCTGATTGAAATTGCTTGACAGATGTTACAAAACACCAGTTCTAATCACCAGTGACTTCAGGAAACTCCTGGATTGCTAATTCGGGCCTTTCATGCAAAATGGCAAAAAAGCCCCAAATGCGCCTCTAGCACTTTACCAATAAAACACCGAGTAGCTGTCATGCAGTTATTGAGACCCCCAGAGATATCGACGAGCACTGGCAATTGTTTTGCATGAATAAAGCCAAGAATCACGGACATTCAATTTTGTGCGGATGTCAATTTTCACTTCAGTTTTAGGGGTATATCTGCTTATTTGTTTCTACTGGTGTGTCACGTGATCCGATTCCAATATTTTTCATGCAGTTCTGCGCCGCTTCGACAGCTGTATTGAACAGAAGAAAATTGTTTTTGGATAATTTATTTTTCATGACTTAAGCTTCAGTCAAATATTTGACCCCTACCGTTTTTTTGTCCAGTATATAATATCTGCCAAAGAACTCCGGAGAGACTTGAGGAGGTCTCTGAAACAGTTTTCAGTTGAAACAGTTGGTGTCAGAGTTTCTGTGATGTTTTACCTTATGTATGTTATTATTATTTTTGGTTCGGTTTGGGTTGCTGAGTGGCCACCTTTTGGGAACAAGCTGCTCACTCGGTTGGACATATGTTCTCTGTATCTTGATTATTTGTAATCTTAGTTGTTTCCAACTATGGTTTGAGGGCTGGATTTGGATTTTGATTGTTTCAGTTCCTGGTCTTTGCATACTTTTTACTTTTTTTCCATATCAAATAGTGCTGTAGTTTCCAATAAGTCTATTGAATAGGGCTTAGCAGCCACGAATGTTACCATAAAATTTACGGGAAATTCTTACAGTGTATTAGTCAATTTCTTCGTAATATTTATGTCGCACTGTCCTAATTACTACCGTCAGTTCAAATCTATCTCTCTCTCTCTCTCTTTCTCTCTCTCTCTCTCTCTCTCTCTCTCTCTCTCTCTCTCTGCAAGTATGAACTGGAAAATACAACAGATTCAGTTAAATCAAACTTTCTGTGTCGACGTCGTAGTTGTATTCGGGGTGGTGCAAATATGTGTCGAGTTTTCTGGTTTAACTCTTTTTTGACATGCGCAAACAGGCGAGACATCTCCTCAAGTGGATTTCTTGTACAGAATATTACATCTCCGAATCTGGACAAGCCCATTAAGAACAGTCTAATCTATAACTACACAATTATTGCAGGCAGTTCTGTCCAGTATTAAGAGTATTATAAGCAGCATGAAGTCCTGCGACTTGACGAAACAGATATAGATTGAGAGAACATGTCATATTTTTCTATCTAGATTTAGAATAATAGACATGTAGTACAATGACCTTATGCGCCGCTGCATTTTGTTTATTCATTTACGGTATTATCCGCAAATATTACACTAACTGACAATAAATATGCACAACTACAATATATTTGTTCTTCATTTATTTGTATTTGTAATTTATTTGAAACTTTATTCAGAACAGGCTTAGAATGTTTGCTGAAGTGTAAATATAAAATAATATCTATGCATATGACACGTCGGCTGATAGTTAATATACTGTAAAACCAAGTATTTCGAGTAAGGTGCAAGCTTATACAAATATATGCATAACTAAGGTATTTACCGAGTATTTCAGGAGACATAAATTGATGTCTATACGGCCAAGATTCAATATCATTTGACAGCCCGCTCGATGCAGAGTAAATGTAAAATAACATTAACGCATATTTCCATTCATAGTAAATTTGCTATAAAACCGAGTGTTTAACTCATGTGCAGGCTTATGCAAATATGCGTAAAAGCAGATATTTACCGAATATTTGAAGATAGCTAAATGTAAGAAAATATGAGGGTTAGTTTTAATATTATTTGACAGTCTGTTTAATGTAGCGTAAATATAAGATAATTTTTTACGCTTACGTCTATTCAGATAAATATCATATAAAACCAAAAGTTTAACTCATATGTAAGTGTAAAACCACAGATGTCAAAGGTTTTGTTGGGCCTATGCAAATGTATGGGTAAAACAACGCATTTACATATTATTTGCAGTACGACAAATAAGAGTAAATACCGGGTTATGTTTAAGATTAATGTGATACCCTGTTCAAAGACGTGTAAATATGTCAATAATTACATATTATTTAACATTAGTGCTATACCATTGTAAAAGCCGGCGCTTACGGTATTTACAAGGGCGTTCAAATACAAGCGTAAATATTTGTATTTAAGAAAGTGTACTAAAGTATGGAATCATTTTTAAACGTATGCAACATTTAAATATATTTCCTCATGTGTGTGAATGAAAGTTAATGTAGCGGTGATATTTGCAAGGTTTTGAAGTTATAATAAAAGTTAGCAAACATATTACAGGTTTACCATTACGCGTCCAAGTATTCACACGTATAGTGCATAAAACAGGCTGTGTTTGCGTTAATAGAGCATACCCTAGTAAATATGAGTAAAACGACCTTTTCATGCAGTGCTTGTCTGAAGAAAACCGATAAAATATAAGAAACTGCTGGAGATTACCAATATATACCCATCTGGAAAAAGGTTGGCCCATCTCAAGGCGGCCGCACGGTCAGGGTGTGGCCGCCGTGGGGTTGCCGCGGGATTAACGCTCAGTATCGATTTCGGGGGTACTGCACGGGGAGCAAGCGGCGACCTTGCGATAGCTGTGAGAGGGTCGTACGATTGTCCATAGAGCCTACGATCGCCGTAGATTTTTTCCCTAAATGACCATGTAAAATATTGTGTTTTTCTGCACGATCAGAGAGCGACCTTTGACCTTCGCGCAGTGTCCATGCGGTGAGCGTGCAATGCTACCTACATGTCTACAGGCTATGGGCTGATATTTCTTTTTTTAAGTATGTCAGAACTCCTCACCTAACAAAATCGTTTTTCTTGGCCAAGGTGCCCGATAACCTGCAGTACGAAAATCGCACGACCGCTGCCTGCCTCTGCACGGAGGCCGCAAGGTAATGTGTGTGTGTGGGGGGGAGGGGGGGGGGGCGGGGGGAGGGTACGGGCAGGATACGTGTATCGTAGGCGCATCGCAGGCCAAATGAAGCATTATAAGTTTCACACACTATGTCTTAAAAGATTAAATATATTATGCCGTACAAATAGTTTCGTGAAACTAGTATACCGGTTGTAATATTTGCCAATAACAGAATTTCTTTAAGATGGTTGTCTCCGGTGTTGAGAACTGTTTGTCAGCAGCCACTTCTTTTTTTGACAAATAAATGAAATGCCCTTTTACAGTATAGGCCTATTATTGATATTTGGATATCCTTAATTCATTTTGGATACCTAATACACTATTTTGTGATAATACACAATAATAGTGATTATTAGATGACCAAGATGTAACACGCAATTTCATTGGCTGTTTTGACGTCACGTGCCGGTCAATATTTTGTGATATTCACCGGCCTGTCAGTGAATATTACTTTTACGCTGACGTCATTTTATTTTCGTGACGTAACGTCTGATGTACGTTAATGTTAATGGCGTAACGTCGCGAGATAATACCATGTAGTACCGGCATAAATATCTAAGGACTGAATTTAGAATTATCATATAATAAAACAATTGTTGACCTTTATTTCGGTGAATATGCAGTTTTATTGACCTGCAAACAGAACATATTGACCTCCGCTTCGCGTCGGTCAATATGATGTTTGCAGGTCAATAAAACTGCATATTCACCTCAAGAAAGGTCAATAATTGTATAATATTCCATATTGTTGTTTGATATTCAAGATGGCATTATATGTCCGTTTTTCAAAAACGAGTATTTAAAATTCGGATCTGTTCCTTGTGGCCTAGCTTAGACCGAGTCCTTCCAAGTAATGTTTAGACAGTCCAGAAACTTGACAAACTTGTACTAATCCCGAAAATTAGTCAAATTTTGACCACACGCCAGTCCATTTCCCGTTGTTTTTACGGCACCGTAAATATTTGCAGGAATTGTAACGCATATATGGTAGAGTAGGACATGTATTGTTTTGGTCATATAGCCCTTCAACACTATATCACGAGTGCGAACAGTTAACATAATCCTATCATATCGTGATTTCCAAACATGTTCAACAGGCAGGCACTCGCAAAAATAACGGTAAATGAACTGGCAGCCAGATGCCAGGTATATTAACCGTAAAATATACGGATTTTTTTACAGTGTAGCTTATTTTAAAGTGGCAGAGTTACGTTTCATCGAAGCATACAGATCGTATCTTAAGCTTAATGGAGTCATAAATTCGTCTGGTAAACATAAGCTTAAGCTGTGCTACATGGGAGTTTGTGCACTGAAAAAGCTCCTCACATTTTGTTAACAACGTTTTTTTTTTTTTTTTCGTACAACAAATTTCAAAATAACGTTTTCTTAGCTAATGACCCCATTTGTTTTGGGGATCCCCGGTAGCTCAGTGGGTTATGCGATGGTCTGCTGACCTAGCGATCCCAGGTTCGATTCCTGTTGTAGGCGGTCCTCTTGTCAATCATAAACGGGGTTCAGTTGCACACAGTTTCTCACTACCACCCTCTCATCCTCCTGATATGACTGAAATACTGTTGAAAAGGACGTACTGTTTGGTGCGAACAACTAGCTCCGATGAATACTAAGTACGTTCTACAAGCACTCTTGCCCGCCGTCAATAAATAAAGTGCTATACATACATAGTCCGTACGGGACTACCTGGCCAGGACTTATTTTTGCTGCTGTTTATACACTGTAAAAATGTTCGTAGATTTTACGGTAGAATAACTGGAAACCAGCTGCCAGTCCATTTTCCGTTATTTTTTACGGGCGCCCATAGAAATTGCAGGAATCGTCAATCAGAGCAGGATAGAATAGAACAGGGGTTGTTTGGGTCATATAGCCCTTCATCACTATTAAAATATTTTCGAGTGCGGCCAGATAACATAACACTGCCATATCGTGATTTCCGAAAATGTCTTACAGGCAAACGCCCGTAAAAATAACGGGAAATGGACTGGCAGCTGGTTGCCAGTTATTCTACCGTAAAATCTACGGATATCTATTATAGTGTAGCTGTTTATTTGCACGTCACCGAATGGATGCTGAGAGATATGGACGGGTGATTTGGGATTCCAAGACCTTGTTTACGGTGTTCCAGTCATAACAGGACTATGAGATGGTGATAATGAAAGGCTGTGGGCAACAGAGCCCGAATTTGCTCGATGAAAGTCGTAAAAAAAACTGCCAACAGACATATATTATGAAATTTCCCTACCTTTCCCCTACTGTGAATGTGTGAACTCGAGCTGAACGTCCTATCAACAATTAGGTCATACGGAGACGGGGCCTGAGTTTTAATGTCTCATCCGAAAAACCAGAGAAGCCAGGAGGAATCGATCGTGCGACCCCTGGATTGGTGGTCCGCTTCACTACCGAAGCTCCTTACTGGATATGCATGTGTGCGCGCGCGCCCGCGCGTGATTGTAATGTAATAAACCCCAGCTATGTCCCTGACAGATCAGCCGGCGCATCTGTACAGTTCGATCTCAATCCTTACTGCTATTAAATCTATAAGGGGAGAAGTAAAGATTCTAGCCAGAATTTGCATAGGCACAGGTGAGTTTTAGTTCAAACATATTTTATTGCCAAAAGGTGTGAATTGAGTTTTGTACTACATGTACGTTGTGTGCGCATTTCTCTAGATCCATTCTCACGTTACTGCTACATATATGCTAAACGTTTTCCCTGTTAGCAGGAAACCCGCAGCTCAATGGGAAAAGAGCTAGCCTGCTGATCTAACTGTCTCGGGTTCGAATCTGGCTGGAGGCGGAATTCTGTCAAACCGTAAGGGACGAGGCATTTATTATCGTGCGTGTGTGTGTTGGGGTGGGGGAGGGGGCGTACATTTTCATAATATATATGATTCACATTTTTCGACCCTCCGTCCCTCCATAGCTAACACAAAAGTTTGTACCCCCGCCCACCCAGCCACACAAATGACCCCCTCCCCAACACACACACACAACCACCGCTCTTACCCTCCCCACCTCCTTCCAACAGACATACACACACACGAAATTTAACACTGAAACACAAAGATGAACTCTTTTTTTCGAAACAGTTTTTGCGCTTAATTGATTATGTATCTCTCATAAAGGGCTAAAAATAATACAAAAACTATTAAAAGTTCCCTAGTAGTATTTATAAATAATATAAAACACAACCTTGGAATTTCAGACCTTAAGGTCAAAGTGACATAAACGATCATTGTGAATTCTGGGCCCTGATGCCACAAGCCAGCATTAACATTAATTTTATAGACTACTTTATTCTGTTCAATTAGCAAATCACTGATTTTTTTCTGGATATGAAGTGAGATTTTTTTCGACGCAAATGTTTTGAAGACTTTTGAAATCATAAAATCGGAAAATGTAGGAGACATGGGGGTCTGGGAGGTGCAGCTCCACATAAGCTGAGACGTGTTTTTTTCCAAATGAAGACTGGTGGAAGAATTCTGCCCCATATATGCCTAACAAACTATATGACCCCCCCCCCTTACGCTCGTAGGCTTTGGATTGATTTCGACCACCTCCCCCATCCCCTCTCTTCCACAGATCACCAACATAAATTCCGACCCAAAAGAACGTACCCGGCCCCTCCACCTGATAATAAACTTGTCCCTAAACGGCAAACGTGCATTTACGTTTTGTCACTTTGACAAAAAATTCAATAGGCATCTACATATTGGCGTATTTGCAATGGATCTATCAAATGTAATGAAATCGAAAGTAGTAAAATCTACGGGGTGCACCGTTCGCTAGTGTCACGTGATTGTCAAGCGTTAAATGTCTCCGCCCGTCGCTCTAGTTGCAGAAACCGTATAGGGTTGATGCATTTGAAGACCCATTGGGAAGATAATACTGGGTCTCAGGAACGAAACTTATATCACATCTGTGGATATAGGACGTCTATAGTCAAAAAGATCCTCGAAAAGGTCAAAACATGCCAAGTAAATGCACCAGCGGGTCACGTATCAAAATTGAGGCACGAATTTCCAGGTTTTAAATGGGACTGAACCGTGAGGGTGTTCTCGCGTAAGGGTATTACTCAACACCGAAGAGAAAGGAACTCCCGAACGGTCCCGGGGTTAATTTCCGTGGATCTAGGCCCTATACACATTAATTTACACTTTTCTGGCTACATTCTGGCTACAAATAAAGAACAAATACACATTATTTTCTTGCATTTTATCAGCAGCACAATCGCTTATGCATTCGGGAAAAGATTTATATCAGTTAGAGGTGTCTATTACAATTATCATAAAGATCCAAAGGGGAAGTAAGCGTTTTTACTTCATAATGAAAATTATCATGAAGACTGGGTACAGATTTCATGCTTTTATGATGGCAAGCTTTATTTACTATGGAGCGTCTTGATCTTTTGGCAGTTTGATGCCGTTTTTAAACGCTTTCGGACATTCTATGGCTAAAAGTTAAGGGGCCATAACTCGATATAACAATTAAGTTTTGATATAACAATCACTTTAACTAAGTACTGAGTAGATAACTGACCAAAGTTTTGGATACAATGATATTAGAAACTATGATTTAAAAACCAATTTTCTGTAAAGTAGTAAACGACAAATTAGAAATTTTGTTGAGTGAAATGGGTATCGCATTATTAGCCTTTTACGTAGACGTGACTGACATGATGCTCGAAAATAGATACCTTTCAGTCATTGTATTCAGCACACAGCTAAACTGTCGTATCATTATTATCGTTTTTTTTTGTTCTAGTAAGTTTGTAAATAGTGTTTTGTTAACTGTTGTCAGCTTATGTATAGGTGGTCGGGTATGACGATGGTGCCGGGTAATTTTCAGTGCCGAGACGTCCATCTAATTTGGATAACAGTAGGACAAGGGCTATTGTGCACGCAATAGTTGTGGATGTTTTTTTCTTGGACTTTTTTCTCTCGTCTATCATTCCTCTCTTCCTTCTTCCTCTCTCAGGGAGACGGCCCGATATAGACTAAAATACTGTATCAAAGGGCATTTAAACACAAAACAAGCAAACAACCAACATATTTTGTAAATACTGCTTTCTCGTTTGGTTTTGAGGGCGAGATATGAGATCTTATTGTATTAGTTCCTGGCCATTGCCTATCTGTTTACTTTAATGCCTGTGCATTATCAACGGCTGATCTATATCCATTTTTTTTTAAAGTAAGCATTATATACCCTAGAAATTATAATCAAACGTTCTAGATCCATAGCAGTTAAGAATCTATATATGAGCTACGACATGACAAAAAACAAAGTGGCAAGGGCGCCCAGCTAAGACTCAGATCAGCCTGGGCTTGCGCCCTGTCTAATAAGAGTTTTTTGCTGTAGGCACGAAGTTAACTTAAGCCCTAAGGTACATTTTAAGCGCACAGCAAAGACTCTGATCAGACTGGGCGGATGCCCAGGCTGATCTGGGCGCACATGTCGCATGTCTTTTCTGGACGCACATACCACGTTGTTGGTTTTGTCGTGTCGCGGTATAGCCATCCTTTTTTATTCTATTTGGATAATGAATGTTTATTTAAATAAGAAGTATGAAACACTACATTGCTGGAAATGGAACTTGGGTCATGAAATTATTCTATCTCCGGGTTATTGAAAAACATTATAATTTTCTGAGCCCACAGACAATGTCCAAACTGAAAAGTCCATTTTTCCTTCTAAATAAATTGGATTTCAATGGTAATTTTGAAACCTAGCATGTTTTGACTCATGCGCACAATTTGCACTGCATTTATTTTATTTCTATGGGTTATTGAAACTAAAGTAAAAGCTATAAACTTCGAACCCCATTTTCTCGGGTTTTCAGAAAAAGGACATATCCAGTCGACGTTATGTTAGATTATTTGCACTTACTTAAACTACCAAATCGGATAGCGTCCCATGTACATGATCTATGAAATGCAATTAAATTTTGTAAATTTGTATGGCTATAGTCAGCCAAAAACACCTTTCATTCATGAATTTTACTTAAACTACATGCGATCTAAATCCGCTTGATAGCAGTTCCTATCAATATCATTATCATATAGGTTTATTTACCAACGTCTGCACAACATGACTACGAGGTCGATAACTTTCACCAGCAACTCTAGACAATCATAGACATTAAACCTAAGAATGACATCTGTTATTCTATAAAAAGGGTCTGGAATATTTTCAAAAGTTGGAATGGATGCACAATCTGACTGGTAATAAGCCTCTAGACGATACTGCACTGCCGAAACTAACGAGAGGAGTCTCAGTCTCCCTATTGTTTGCCACCTTTAAATATCTAGTACTGAAAAATTCCCTTAGTACCTACACACCACCCTCATTCTCTGGCCGTGACAAGCCTAGATGGTAAGCATCACGACCACACTAATTACATTATGATGAAAAATAATCTGCCATCCGGAATTTACGGCCGTTAGAACAAGAAGCGTTTATGAAAAAGACATATGAAGCGACCAGTACCTGGCGATGATGATTGATTGATAGATTGATATATTGCTTAACGTCCACGGTTAATAGCTATGGTAATGTCGGGACGGTCAGTTAACCTAACCAAACCATTCCTGGGCAGGCTTAGACCTCCCAAGCGGTTAACCAATACTAAGTGAATATACTTTCGCCAGTAACTGCTAATGATGATATTTCGGGCTCGTCCGAAGAAGCCAGAAAAAACAACTCAATTAAGAATGAAAATTCTAGCTCATATTATAACAAGAGGACCGTGAGGCCCTGAATCGTTCACCTGAACAATAATTGGCAAAATGGCTTTTTCTTATGTCTGAAATTGCCAAAATATGAGTCTTGGGTCGAAAGTCAATGATTGACCATGACTTCTTGTACTCATAAATTTTCATGTACTCTTTAAGACAACCATATATACCATTTTTTAGGCCAAAATCTTCAAAGCTTTCCTTGAAATCTTGTGTTCTAGCATTTTTCCATATTTGACCATGCCGCAAAAAAGTTCAAGGTAAACCCAAGGTCATCATTTAAACAGTCTTGGTAGTACTCTAGTACTCCATGCTACTTACCAAGTTTGAATGCAATTGGTGTTTTGATTCTGGAGAAGAAAAATATTATAGGTTTATACCATAAATGGGTATGACGGCCATGTTGGTCATGTGACCTGGACCGTTTGAACAAATTTTTGTCATGTGACCTAGACCGTTTGAGCAAATATTTGTTCAATCAACCCCTGGAGGCTCTGTATGAAAAATGTTTACAATTGGCCATTTGGCTTTTGAGGAAGTGTTTGAAAATGTCAAAATATGAGAGATCTGGGTCAAAGGTCAAAGAATGACCTTGACCTCTTGTACTCGTGATTCTTTATGGCCTAATTAAGATGCCAATTTTTAGGCCAAAATCTTCAAAGCTTCCCACGAAAACTTTTATGTTCTAGCATTTTCCCATATTTGACCTTGCCATAAAAAAGGTCAAGGTCAACCCAAGGCCAAATGGTCTGGAGAAGAAAAATATTAAATGTTTATACCATAAATGGGTATGGCGGCCATGTTGGCAATGTTATCTGGACCGTTTGAACAAATTTTTGTCATGTGACCTGGACCAGCTGTACACATTTTTGTTCAATCAAGCCCTGGAGGCTCTGTATGAAATGTGTTTACAAATTGCCCTTTGGCTTTTGAAGAAATGTCTGAAGATGTCAAAATATGAGAGATCTGGGTCAAAGGTCAAAGAATGACCTTGACCTCTTGTACTCCTAATTCTTCATGATCTCGTTAAGACGATTGTATATACCAATTTTTAGGCCAAAAGATTCAAAACTTCACATGAAATCTTATGTTCTAGCATTTTCCCATATTTGACTTTGCCATAAAAAGGTCAAGGTCAATCAAATGTCATAATTTGAATTATCGTGATAGTACTGCAGTACCCAATGCTACATACAAAGTTTCAAGGCCATCGGTCAATTGATTCTGGAGGACAAAATTTTAAAGGTTTTTACCATACATGGCCATGAGAATTCAGGGTCAAAGGTCAAAGAACGTCCTTGACCTCTTGTACTCATGAATCTTCATGTACTCTAGGTGTCTGTATTTACCAATTTTTAGGCCTAAATCTTCCAAACTTTCCATGAAATCTTATGTTCTAGCATTTTTCCATATTGGACCTTGCCGTAAAATGGTCAAGGTCAACCCAAGGTCATCATATTGAACAATCTTGATAGTACTGGAGTACCAAATGCTACATACCAAGTTTCAAGGTCGTCGGTCAGTTCTGTTGGTTCTGGAGTAGTAGATTTTTTAAGGTTTTAGATTAAGGTTAAATTTGGCCATGTTGATCATGTGACCAAGACCATTTGAAGAAATTCCCTCAACCCTGGAGGCTCTACATGAAAGTTGGTTACAATTCGCCCAGTGGTTATTGAGGAGATTGTTTGCAATTGTCAAAATATGAGAGTTCTGGGTCAAAGGACAAAGAATTAAGATGACTGTATATACCAATTTTTAGGCCTTTATCTTCAAAACTTTCCAAGAAATCTTAGGTTCTAGCATTTTCCCATATTTGACCTTGCC
Organism: Ctena decussata; assembly: GCA_963989385.1. Lineage (NCBI taxonomy): Eukaryota > Metazoa > Mollusca > Bivalvia > Lucinida > Lucinidae > Ctena > Ctena decussata. The sequence goes on from OZ022504.1 coordinate 58,823,445, forward strand.
GTAAAAAAGGTCAAGGTCAACTCAAGGTTATAATTTGAACAACCTTGATAGTACTCGAGTACCCAATGCAACATACCAAGTTTCAAGCCCATCAGTCAATTGGTTCTGGAGAAGAAGAATTTTAAAAAAAATATGTCATATATGGGCGTGGCGGCCATGTTGGTCATGTGACCTGGACCACTTAAATAAATTTAAGTTCCCTCAACCCCTGGAGGCTCTGTATGAAATTTGGTTTCAATTGGCACAGTGGCTTTTGAGGAATTTGTTTGAATTTGTCAAAATATGAGAGTTCTGGGTCAAAAGTCAAAGAATGACCTTGACCTCTTGTACTCATAAATCTTCATGTACTTGTTTAGATGAACTTAGATGCCAATTTTAAGCCCAAAATCTTCAACAGTTTCCAAGATATTTTATGTTCTAGCATCTTGCCATAGCAAATTTGACCTTACCGTAAAAAGTCAAGGTCAACCCAATGTCATAATTTGAACAATCTTGGTAGTATTCGCGTATTCGATGCTACATACCAAGATGCTACATACCAAGTTTCAAGGGCATCGGCTTATTGGCTCAGGAGAAGAAGATTTTTTAGGTTTTTACCATATACGGGCATGGCGGCCATGATGGTCATGTGACCCAGACCATTTAAACAATTTATCGTTCCCATAACCCCAGGAGGCTACATATGAAATTTGGTTACAATTGGCCCAGTGGTTTCAGAGGAGAAGTCGTTTGAAATTGTGGATGGACGATGACAGATAATTGAATAGAATAGAACAAAGCCTTCCAGACTAAAAGCTCCCCCTTAGGTGAGCTAAAATCCTTTGCACTTTGCAGAAAAGTTTCAAGTGCTTGTTTTTCAAATAAAAAAAAGAGAGAGGATTTCTTCACCTTAAGGGCAAGATATCTGCTATTAGTCAAATATTGACATAATGAAAGAAATCTTTCCTCTGAGTGAAGCTCTATGCTTGACGTCACTGGCGAAGGAGAAAATAAGCCGGATATAGACAAGGCTAACATTCATTATTAATGTCAGTTATTGGAAGGCTGGTGATGGAGAATTCGGCTCTCTGTGGTAGTTTTCGGCCACTTTATATTTTTTTCCTAATTTACTTTATAAGACAAGCTAATTCAGCAATGAAAAAAAGAACGATTTTATAGTAGCTAATTTCATTTTTATATAAGCAAATTCACTACACGAAGTCGCATTACTGAACTGACCATCATAAGCACAAAACTACCATACACTCTGATCTGTGCTCTGATAAATTGGCCTAAGGATCTGGATAAACAGTGTTCACCAATTCTATTAAAAACTTCTTTCCTTAATAATTAGAAATGAACTTTATAGGTTATAACAATCTGCCCGCGTAAAAGACAAATATTTTCGATGATTGAAAATTAGGATTTATCAAAAAAAATGAGAATCAGCACGTGACAAATTTCCAACGATGTCGGTAATCAAATTGGTAGCTAAGCTCCTCTGCAAATGTCTTTTAATAAAGTTGACAAATTCGGGTTTAATGTTGTTGTCAGATTTTTCCTACTTACTTTTATTTTGGTGGAACCGAAAACTACAACAGCCCTAATACTTAGCGTAAGAGTTTTTGGCTCCATCAGTTAAGAACTGATTAATAAAAGCTACCATGGATATCAAAATTCTGAAGTCTGTCGGTAGTTTACTTCAACAAATGTTACCCGTTTTGTGGTATCATTAATACCAGGGACAAAAAAAACCCAAGTATTGAATTAAGTTTTTTAATGAAGCTCGATTTTTAACAGTCCAACGAATGACGCTTGATATCGAAAACCATCTGATAGTGCCTAAAATACCAGAAAGTAGACAACATTGTTGTAATGCGCAAATGTAATAACGACGTTTCATAAGCCTTTAGTCATTGTTTTGGAAATCCTACAATGTAATCATGAAGCACTTAGAACTGACAGGATGCCGAAAACGCCACGGGGTTGAAATAACCTGACTTTACCGGGGTTTTTTGAACACAAAAAACAAATTTGGTCTGGTATTTTAATTTTTATTCAAATTTAAACTTTGATCACAATCTCAGCTAAGCATGAATAAAGTATTATAATCTCGGTGCGAGATTATGCAAAATGCAAACAATGAGATGCTAGTTAAGTGTTCTATAATAAAACTGAGACAGCTTGCAGACAAAATGGACGGTATGTATAAATGATAAAAACAATAAAAACAAAATTACAGTTTGTATCATGTGGACGGAAAAACTCACATGGATGTTCAGCACTTTCGTAAGTGGGGCCTTTAGTGGATTTCAGCCCCATGTTCAAATATTTCCTGATGTTAATTCTTATTTCATCACTGAATATTTCATTTTCAAGTTTATATCTCACTTTCATAAAAATGGTATTTTTTTGTTTATTTCTCCACACTCGCATTCATATTCATATCCTTGAAATCCATTTCGCCAGTCTGAAAAAAGAAAAAAAATAAGCTATAAAACTACTGACGGCACCTTATATCCTCCTTGGTCTTAACAAGACGACCATCTGGCAAAGAAAAATCATTGACTGACGTCTAGTCCCTAGATTTTGCTAAAGTGGGTGTCAATCCCAGATCTAAGTTCTAAAAAAATAAAAAGCTTTGAAAGCAAGGAATAAACCAACGAAATAAAATTAGAAGTAAAAAGATAGGCAATGATCAGGAATTAATACAATCCCACAATCCGCTCTCAAAACCAATAAGGAAAGAAGCACAACACACACAGAAATTGACACAAGTTTACGAAAGACACGCACAATAAACCGAATGAGCAGCTGTTTGCCAAACAGATGGTCACTCACCTTCCCCAATAGCAGCATCAACATTTATTTTACTTATTTTTTATTTGAAATACAAAACTGAACAGAAGGCAGATTGGGCAGCAATACGGGCGACCAAACCGCCGGAGACCATATACAAGCGGACACAGCACAATATAACATCAAGAAACCGCAACAGAAGTACCGCCTTGGAACGGTCAGCAAAATATTACAGGCGGTGGGGGGGGGTGCTTAAACATGTTTTACTCGGCCCAAATCTCGCCCTCTGCTTCTGCAGTGGTTTGAAACATTAAGTTAGCTGTTTGGTCCGCATGGAGGTTTCCTAACTCATCAATGAATCATCATCGGAAACAAACAAATCACGGAAAAGGCCTATGATGAATCAGAGATGAGGACGCAGCGAAAATTACGTATTGCGACACCAGGAGACCCCTGGGAAATCAAACAACACAACTGACATATCGGAGCAAAAGAAAACTACCAGTTGAACCTCGAATAACCAAGCAACAGACAAGGCAAACTCCGGCTCACGGATAAGGCCTATGATGAATCAGAGATGAGGACTCAGCGGAAAGAACGTATTGCGACACCAGGAGACCCTGGGAAGTCAGACAACACCACTGAAATAGAAGCCTCAGTTTGATTGAGTTTGTTCATGACTAGTAATGTAATGTGCATTACTGGTTATGCCCACTAGAAGCGGTTTAAGCAGATCCCTACTTTAAGAATGACTAAATGAACTCAATAATCATTATGGACTAGAAAACATGTAATCTGCACTTCGACGTAGTAAGGGAAAAAAAGTAAACGACCACCACCAGGATGTCTTTTGTTTTGATATGCTACTATGGAAAATGGCGATGCTGTGAATGAATCTTGTTTTTGTAAGTTTCTTATTTCTCTTTCAAACTTTTTTACACTAGAATGTCACATACACTAGAGTGTAAAACACTAAAACAGAAATGATAAGCCTTGATGACTCAGTTACATTTGTCCGTACAACGTGTCAACTAAAACAACACTATTCCCCACCGTGACCTCACGGCACTTAACTGCAGCCGCACTGAACATAAACAAGTCCCATATTTTGCATTGTGGGAACTTTTTATAACCCAAATGTTACTTCACAGTTTTTAATCCAGCAGACTAAGGGTAACCTTTCCAGTCTTCTCCCCTTTCTCTTAGGGTTTAGTGAGACATATTAAACAGTCATTGTGTGGCTGGCAGAAACTTTTGAAATTACGGTAAGAGTACAGTCAGCCACAATCATATAATGACATGCACTTACAAGTATCATGAGTATTTTCTTTGACGTCTTCTACAACGCTCCCTAATAAGCGCTACAATCACTGCTATTCCACCTATTCCACAACATACCGCTAATACTACTATAGTAATAACGCCTTTACTTATTCCTGAAACAGATGTTAGAGTGGAGGATCTTTTCCACAGTGACTACAATACAACACAGAAATGGAGATTTTTTTCTATTAAACCATTTTACAGATGACGAGTTCATAAAGAGAACTTTTGTGACTTCCTATTTGCTTTCCTTGAGGATGAAAAAATCACCCAACGGAGTTTACTCTAAAGGAAAAAAATATGCTCTTACACGAGGAAAAGTCTTCAAAATTGGCCTACATTGTGAAAGGAAGAAAGAAAGAAATTGGCAGAATGGCTACCCCAGAAAGAGTATCCATCCACTTAAAGTAAAATTTAAAAAAATACTTATTTTGCATAAAAGGCATAACATTAACCTCCATTTCTGTACTTGTTTCATCCCTTTACAAACCTTTATTTGCACAGGGAGTTAATTCAGTGGATACATATTTAGGGACAGCGTTTACGCTGTCATTTTCATTTTTGTATTTCTTCGCAATGGCGGTCAACTCTTAAGGAAAAAGCTGCTTCTGCAGGAGCAAATTCTTTCCATTAGAGACGCATGGTGTAATCCCAAAATGATTGTTTCTGATACACAGTAGTTAACGGCGCAACATCTTTCTTCCGTTAGCAACATGACATATTTGGTTTTTGACTGGTATTTGATTTATGGATTTGAGAAGTAATGACAACGGTTCTTTACATCCGAATGCTGCTTTATACTGGATGTATTTGTTTTTCAAAAGCGACTGCTACAACCTTTCATATATTGATAAATGTGAGTGTGTTTTAAAACTTAACATGGAGCATGGGTATACATTCGATTCCATAGTGACCGAAATGGTGACATATTATGAAAATAATATCTAAGAGGGGCATGGGCATATTCTAAGATTCACGGAAAACTTTGATTCAGCGCAGTGCAATGGAAATAAGAGCTGACTCAGATCATGTATATGGGGAATGTGCACTACCGAGTAGGACCTTTTGCTAGATGGGTAGTCAACTGAAAGGTGATAGGGAGAACATTAATGATATGACGCGTCCTGGCAATCTAGCGGCATTTTCATCTGAAAAAATAATGCTACGATTACAAAGACACTTGTTGAGGAAGATGCTGGCAACTAATATGGCTTGAATGAATTCGTCGGGATTCCTTTCCATTTTAAAATAAACCCTTAGCCTCAGAAAGGTCATTGCACGGAGAGTACCACATTTGTTGACTCCAGAGCAGAGGAGGGTAGCTAATCCACGTGTTTTTATGTTACAGTTCACGGATTTTGTATTGCCAAAACAAGCACTATTCACTTTTTTCCATATATTTTTATCACAGAATGCACAGACATGAGAACCAGTGCAGAAAAATGGGCTTATCATCTGCTTTTTGAAGCTGCCTTCTATAAATAAAAATCTTAAAAAGTTCCTTCAAGAGCAGAGAATACATACAGAAGTAGGAACATGGGCCAGACTACGTAGTTTCGGCTAATAAAGCCTGGTCAGTGACCCTGACAATATCTGGTGACGAAACCAGAAAAAAGCATACTGTAATTTCTTAATTTTAATTGGACAGTCGATTCAAAGACTGATTAGTTTCAAAAGGATCCAAATAATATAAAAGACGATGATCTAGAATAATAGTCTAAATCGATCTCAAATTTTAGATTTCTAAGAATCTATCCTCTGATCTCAAAGGATGTAAATAAAATATAATCTGCACTATGGATGATGTACGGGGAGACGTTTTACGGCCGCCACACGGCACAACACCAGCTGCAGTGAGGTAAAATAAAAATCTTAAAAAGTTCCTTCAAGAACAGAGAATACATACAGAAGTAGGAACATGGGCCAGACTACGTAGTTTCGGCTAATAAAGCCTCGTCAGTGACCCTGACAAATGGGCTTATCATCTGCTTTTTGAAGCTGCCTTCTATAAAGCCTTTTTTGCTTAGTTATGGACAGATGCTCACTCAAAACTATTTTCGTCAAACTTCTGAGATTAGGGCGAGCAGCTCAAGTTAACCATGCAAGAGGCACCTAAATGCTACCAGCATCAGACAGCAGGCGTTCGGAGCAGTACTCCGTATTTTATTCCACGTCAGTGCGTTCTGTTTTAAGAAAAAAATATGGAAACAAACTGACCTGGCATACAAAAAGTCCGTGAACTGTATCAAAACTTCACATGGGTTTGCCAAACTGCAGAGGCAAGAGCGAGTTGAAAAGCTTCACATCTTATAGCCATGCTCAAAGACACGGACCCAAAACATCTAAGAGAAGTTGTCACAGGTGACGCAACATAGATTTATTTTTTTTATCAAACTGAGAAAAAGAGACTAACAAGGTGTTGATAGGTGAAACTGATGAATGACCCCAGACTGCTCGCTGAAGTAGAGAGGTGCAGCGGGCTACATATGCTCTATTCTTTTGGAGGTGATGGAATCGTGGCCAGGATCCTAGTGCTTGCGCACACTTGTGCAGCTTGTAAATTATAAAAGGAACTCTTATTATGTATTTTCCTTTGTGTTATTCACGCTATGTTACGAAGTTAAACAAAAGGCAATAAAGATTAGGATATAAAACAATATGAACTCATCTTCCGCCCTCAAAACCAAAAGGGCGAGAAGTATATAAATGAGCCGTTCTCTTTGAAAACCGGGCTTAATGACGTTACGTAATGATTACGTTGTGAACGGATGAAAAACAGCAAAATTAATGATTTTTCGGACCTCTATTTCGGACCTCTATCAATTTTCATGGAAATACCTTAGGCGTTGAGATATAACAGAAAGCCTAAAGATTCTGACTAAATCCAGTCATAAATATGACATATGTTGCCTTGACACCTCAATCCACGGTAACCCCAAAGCCTTGAAAACAGATGGTATACAATCACAAAGACCTACCATTTGAGAAAGAATGTTAAATCAAGCAAATCTTCATGTGTGTGTCATGAAATGTACATTGAAAATTGGCAAACACACTTTTTGTCCGAGTTATTTTGGTAACAAGCACAGAAAGCGCGTTCAAACAAACGTAGTGACGTTGATGTCAAAACACATGATGTTAATACGTGCGATCCCGACGACGCGAAGCGTCGTCGTGCGGAACGCACGACTATAGACTGAGGTTGTTAGTTCGTTTGTCGTGCTCCCCATAGGCGCGCGATCGAGAAAACGCTTGCATTTCAATGCTTTTGCGATGGTCAAGCAAGGAGCACGCCTCACATTTCGCCCTTTCAGTCCACCTCGGCTACCTTCGCGATAAACTGGTCCCATGTTGGCCAATAATCAATAGATATGACTAATTATTAGGTAAGGAACCAATCTACCGTGGCGACGGCAGGAAAGAATTTCATTGGCCAACTTGATCACATGATACTGCTCGGCAACGCGGCTATTTTCAATCGGCCATTGGTAACATTTCGTCGCTTCAAAGAGGATTTATTGATTTAACCAGGTTGTTTATCAGCTGGTAAGAACAGAAATCATTTGAACTAGGCCTGTACGTTATAGGCAGTCTCAGTGGAGAGTGCGCAGCTATCTTATTTATGAAATATTCGGGAAATCGAAGATGGAAATGCATCAGTACTGGACTGGTGCTCGTATCCTATCCGTTTCGTACCACAGGAGGTTCGCTGTTCAGTCACGATGGTGTATCGCTTCAACTAGTCCTCGGTCAAACTGAATGGTATCCTGGTCATTCATACCACACCCTGTACGTTTGATATGACTGTGATTTCAGATTTGAGCCGCGACACGACAAAACCAACAAAGGGGCAATTGCGCCCAGCAAGTAAAGCATTATCTTGAAGAGTGTGACCAATACCAAGAATTAAGAGAAAGACTAAGAGTAAGGATGGTTAAAGAAATTGGAATCTGTGAGTTTTCAGCAAAGATGTTTTTGGGGATTCAAAAGGATAAGGAAGAAGTATACCAGAATGACCAGATAGTTACAATACTTGAAGAGTTTATCCAAGATTCTAAGAGATTCAAAAAGGCATCCCAAAATTAAAATTAATATTAATATACAACACCGAACCAAAGCACGCTCACAAAGTTTTTAAAAAATACCTGGGAGTTTTTACTTCAGAAGAACTACCTACCAGAGAAGTCATTTACCAGAGAGTTACTGCGGCCAGAAGGCTAAGAAACAAACCAAACCAAAGCGGAGACTCAGATCAGCCTGGGCATTCGCCCGGTCTGATCAGATTCGCTGTCCGCATGAAGCTTGCTAACACGGCCTGGTTACACCTTTACCTTTAGGAGAAGCGCGGTGGCTCAGTGGTTAGTGCTCTTGACTATGAAGCCAGAGGTCGTGGGTTCGAATCCCGCCCGAGGCGAAATCTTCCGAACGCGTTTTTCTAGCATCATTTGCAGGTGTGATGCTAACAAGTGTGCCGTCCTTCGGATGGGGACGTTAACTGGCGGCCCCCTTTGCAGGGAGAGTCATCCCCTGTCATCCCCTGTGCAGGTTAAAGATCCCTACTATAGCTACATGGCCATACCTAGGCTTTCATCCTGCAACACCGGAGTGTACAAAAGTACACAGTCTGTGTCCCCTTGGGGGGGGCTACGGCGTAAATGGAAGAAAGAAAGAAAACTACCATTTAGGCACACGGCGAAGACTCTGATGAGACCTGACGACTAGGCAGATGCTGATTTACAGTGCTGTCTGCCTATTCGGCGCACTTAAACAAAGAATCGTTAACTGTGTAAATAAGAACGGTAAAAAATAAACAACAGATATTGTGTTTATAAAGTACAATAATCACCCTTTATTTCATCTCAAATCCACCATCTGGTATTGATCACAATATGAAAAGAAACTCAAAACTCATGTACCATTGTGCACGAGGGACCCCGTTTTTGTCGGCCAATTCGACGCAGCTTCTGAAAATGTCTTATTCCTGACATAAATAATGGGCTAATTTGTGAAACAGAATATACTCATGACATCACTCCGTGGGCTGCAGAAGGAGCTTGTGGAAAGTTTCAACAACAATTTGCTTTAGCAGTGTTAAATCATGATCCTTTGGACATTAGCTGAGTGAGTTATTTTATAATTCACTTCTTTACTATGTGCATTTATGCAAGGCATGCAAAGAGTGATACCTATTATTTACAAATTACAAGTGCTGCTGAAGTGAGTTGACCTACATTCGTGATGTGTGCTCAGAGCCACTGTGTTTGTAAACAAAGCTTGCGAAATACGGTGTGTATTCAACATATGCCGAGCTGCAAGTAACATTTGCAAATATCTGCATAAAACCAAGTGCAACTAACCCCTCTGGACAGACATGATCTTCTTTACCGCATATAAAGATCTCCGCTTGAAAGACTGCTTGGATAACAGCCGACAAAAATTATCAACACATGTTTAACGGTAAATTACATTACATAACTTGCGCCAATTAGGCCTATGGGCTGAATAGGCCGACACGACAGTAAGTCTGCGCTGCGCGCACAACAGGGATAAAGACTAATGATTATGCCAAAATTCAGAATTTAACATTAGGGGTATGGGCATTTATTCCAAATTTCAGGGCCCAGCCCAAAGTTTAGGGGCTTTGGGCAACTGGACCCCTGTTAGTCTTTATCCTTGCACAACCACTTTGTTGGTTTTCTCTACATGTTCCTGGTAAGGCCAGTTTCTTAAAATTTGTTTCTTTTACAGTGTTAGAAATAAGGCCCAGACAGGAACTTGCCTGGGGGGCAACCTGAAATGAATTTCAACTTGTCCGCCAAGATTTCAACATGTCCCCCTGTATTTCATTGCAATTAAACCGCTTACATGTCATTTTCTTCCGAAGTCACGTAAGTAAACATAGTCCAAAAATGCTCTCCCTTTCTAAGACACTAAGCATGTCAATTCATGAACTTCAGAGATAACTGACCAACAGTTTTGATCACAGCTGCCTAATCATTGTCACAGCGCTACTTTGACAGGGATTCTATTTATTTTTCTCCTTCAAATCACTACATTGGTGGGTTTCAAACTTCTCATGCAAAACTTCATAAAGACATGATACAAAGTTATTTTCCAGAATTTACCAGAATAATAGGTTGTGTCCAGGGAGCAACCTTCCAAGACTATCAGCTTGGCCCCAGCAAATTTAACCCGTGTCGGGCAAGTGGGCAATTGCTTATTTCTAACACTGTTTTATGCTGAGCTGGGCTGGGTAGTGCAGTCAGTAAGGCATGTGACTTATAAGCCAGAGGTCTTGGGTTTGATACCCATTCCGGCCATTTACTGTCATTTCTCCATCTGCTGATTCAAGAAGGGCAGTTATCAGTTACCGGTGAAAGAGGAGCACTTAGTAATGGTTAACGGCTTCGGAGGTCTAAGCTCTAGTCTAAGCCTGCCCAGGAGTAGTGATGTTAGGTTAACTGACCGTCCCGACATGACCATAGCTGTTTACCGTGGACATTAAGCACTAAATCAGTCAAAAAATCCCGCTTTTGGCCTTGCCCTTTTGCCCTCCTTTAGTGGAAGGTAATTTCATTCATATTGATGTTATATTTTCATAATATATAGCTTCCTGAGTAAAACAGGCTCTTTATCATGCAAATATTTGTATCTCCCTGCTTAAAATAAGGTGATTTTCCTGTTAGAAAGTGTTAATGCCCTTAGTTAAATTGTCTCTGAAAATAATAGCTTCAGAAAAGTGCCCTTTAGGGAGCGTGCCACGCGCTAAAAGTGCCCTTTTTCTGGCCAGCACCCTGCCCTTTTTTCAGGCTGGGGGAAACACTAAGATTTCACCTCTTTTTAGCAGTCAAGCATAATGCTTAAGTCTGAGTATAAGATAATAGTGCATCTGTTTAACAGATAATGTCAATCAGAAGCATAAAAGAACGACAATATATTACTTATATGTGTTTTGAAGTGCACCTTTTTACCAAGGCCCATGGGGTCTTCAGTTGGGGGATTTGCCATCTCTTGTGATGGCAATTTGTCTACACTGTAGAGTGAGTAAGACAAGTACCAACTGTGTGAAAGAAGCATATCCCAGTTAACCCAGTTTGCATCCCAGGTACCTAGTGTAAGTAAGTGGTTAGGTGCTTCAGACCTTGGATCATAGACTCACAGATCATTCGAGTCTCACTGGACCATAGATTTTGTCTCTATTTAAATGGCACTTCCGTGTTCAAATGATAACCCTGAGTTGATCTTGGCCTTTTTACAGATAACTCATAGGTCAGACGTGTGCTTCCTAATGCTTGAGAAATTTCTGCAATTTAATGAGATATCTTTGAATTTGTTGAAACATTTGGTATAAAAGTTTGTATGTACAGTAAAATAAATGGCTACTTGAAGTTTATTGAGTAACAGAGGTCAGTATCAGTTTTTGATCAAGGTCACTCATATTTCACCAACTTCGAATTTTTCCTGGTAACCAATATGGCTGTCATGCAGATATCGTTAAAAAGCTTCCACAATCAAATGACCCATGACACTGAAACTTGGTACATGTACACAGCATTTGAAATTAATATACTCTCGGATTTGTTCAAATGGTGACCCTAGGTTGACCTTTTGACTTAGGTGAGCTATTCAGGTGTTTTTTGTACATGTTACATGTACATGCATTTGCATGTACTGTAAAAATGAATAACTGAAAAATCATTTTTCATTTTATACATTTTAGGAGATTTTAACTGCAATCCTGCACATCTGATTGGGAGACAAGTCACAGCCTAAAAAGACTTAGATATTTGTATTGGCTGGTTCATACACATTGGTGTTTGTCTGTGATTAACTCAGCAATCATCAATTCTGTATATTATTTTGTGCTTGCCATACAAGATTTCAACAACTTCGACAAAGTCACCAAGAAGAAAAATTGACAATGCTACATACTGGTTTGAGGTATCTGGTGTTAAGGAAGCCTTAGATATAAAGCTTTAATAGGAAGGTATGTACGATTATTTTTTATGTCTCCCCCCAAAGGGGTCGAAGATATATTGTTTTTGCCCTGGTCGTCTGTCTGTCTGACTGTCCGTCCGTCTGTCACAAATCCTGTCCGCTCAATAAGTCTGTAACCGATTGAGATAATTTCACGAAACTTAGTACAAATATAAAGCATCATCAGACGACATGCAGAGAGCAAGACCGGTAACTCCACCTACATTTTTTACAGAATAATACCCCTTTGAAATTTTTAGTATGGTAATCCTGTCCGCTCAATAACTGTAACAGATTGAGTTAATTTCACAAAACTTGGTACAAATATAACGGACGATGTGCAGAGAGCAAGACCCGTAACCCCACTTACAATTTTTACGGAATTATGCCTCTTTGAAACTTTAGTATGGAAATCGTGTCCGCTCAATAACTCTGTAACAGATTGAGATAATTTCTCGAAACAAATATATAGCATCATCAGACGACGTGCAGAGAGCAAGACCCATAACTCCGCCTACATTTTTTACGGAATATGTCACTTTTGAAAATTTTAGTTTAGAAATCGTGTCCGCTCTGCCTCAATAACTCTATAACCGACTGAGATAATTTAACAAAACTTAGTACAAATTTAAAGCATCATCAGACGACATGCAGAGAGCAAGACCCGTAACCCCACCTATATTTTTTATGGAATTATGCCCCTTTGTAAATTTAGGTATGGAAATCATGTCCGCTCCATAACTCTACAACTGTACGAGATATTATCATGAAACTTAGTACAAATATAGAATATCATCAGAGGATGTGTGGAGAGCAAGATCTGTTACTCCACCTACTTTTTTTTACAGAATTATGCTCCTTTGAAAATTTTAGTATGGAAATTGTGTCCGCTCAATAACTCTGTAACCGATTGAGATGATTTCACGAAACTTAGTACAAATTTAAAGCATCATCAGACGAAATGCGGAGAGCAAGACCCATAACTCCACTGACATTTTTTATGGAATTATTCCCCTTTGTAAATTTTAGTATGGAAATCGTGTCTGCTCCAGATCTCTAAAACTTTATGAGATATTTTTATTAAACTTAGTACAAATATAGAGCATGATCAGAGGATGTGCAGAGAACAAGAATCGTAACTCCACCTACATTTTTATGGAATTATGCCCCTTTGTAAATTTTAGTATGGAAATTGTGTCCGCTCCATAACTCTGAAACTATATGAGATATTTTCGCAAAACTTAGTACAACTTTAAAGTATCATGACTTGATGGGCAGAGAAAATCCTGCTTACATTTACTACAGAATTATGCCCCTTTGAAACTTTTAGTATGGAAATCATGTTTGCTCCATAGCTCTGAAACTATATGAGTTATTTTTGTGAAACTTGGTACAAATATAATAAAACATCAGACAATATGCAGTGAACAAGGACTGTAACTCCATCTACAATTTTATGTAATTATGCCTCTTAAAGAGTCTTTGTAAATTTAAGTATGTAAATCATGTTTGTTCTTTAAAAACTTTAAAACTGTAATAAATATTTTCAGCAATTTTTATACAAGTATAAAGCATCATCAGACGATGTGCAGAGAACAAGATCCATATGTTCTGTATCTTAAAAACCTAAAGAGATATTTTCATGAAATTTACACAGACGTGAAGGAAACAAGACAGTTATTCCGGATTTTTGGAGTTATCCCTTTTGAGCATTGAAAATAGTACATTTTGCCCTTTTGAGCATTGAAAATAGTACATTTTGCTTTAATTAAAGATATTTTCATGAAATTTTGTTCAATTATAAAGCATCATCAAATGATGTGCAGAAAAACAAGATCAGTAGCTCTGCCTACATTTTTAATGAAATTATGCCCCTTTGTAATTTTTCAGTATAGAAATGGTGTTCCCTCTGTAACTTTATAACCGTTGAAGATATTTTTACAAAACTATGTTCAAATATAAACCATCATCAGAAGATTTGCAGAAAAAAGAACCCTACATCCACCTACATTTTTCACAGACATAAATTTTGGCCTATACATCGTTATATACATCCATCTTAAAGATTTACTCCCTTTATAATAATATCAAAAAATGAATTGATGAAATATTTCATGCAATACCTCCGACATGGTCTAACTAAACATTTGAATTAGAGTTTTAGATAATGATATTTGATAAAAGTGACTTTAAACAAAAAATAAGATAACTTTTATACAATCGCGGACCGCGAATGAAATCGCATTATAGGACAAATATAATTTATTCATACGTCACAGTCACGTGCACGAATAGGAAAAATACCTCTACATGATCACATGACACACGTGGTCAAAATCGATATTCTTACAGGCCGTGAGGAAAGAGTTAATTTGCATTTTAATTTGAAGATTATGTTTCATTCCGAATTTATCGAATAAACATGCATTTTCTCAAAACTTTTACGGCTAATTGTGAGACTTTTACATATTGTCTAACGAAATTTTGTTAAAATATCTGTTTCTGAAAACATGAAATAAACGAGGGAGACAATCTTTAAGAAGTAGCCATATCAAGTGGATGGGAACGCACGTATATAGGTAACACCTATTTAATTCATATTAACGTCATATTAAGAAACTGCACTATCTGTGTGCTTTTAAGGTCCAGATCTCAGTATAAAATAATGATAACCATCTCAAAATATCAGGAAATGTTTAGAAAAACTAATACTTTTCAGTGATGCAGTTAGTTATCTTTTGTTTTTATGTTATTAAGCCTGGTTTTATAGAGACTGGCTCAACATTGACAACAGCTCACGACAGACATGCACCGTTGCTGTCGTGAGCGGCGTGAAAGGCGCTTTTCCAGATAGGTAGTCTTTCAGCTACCCTTACTGAAAAGAATAGTAACATCAATATTACCCATTTTCTATTCTGCATTACAAAACAAAACAGAAAGCAAAGTGGTCAGCTATACAGTAAACATAGACATGCATTTTCGGACACAGTAACTCGTCAGAAGTAATGCCTTGGAACGGTAAGTAAAAGATTAGCGAGGGGCTTAAACTAGTTTTACTGGATTCCAACCCTCGCCCCAGCTTCTGCAGTAATTCTGCAGCCACTAATAGGGGTGCGTGGTATTCAATTCATGCATGATACATGTAACACACCAGCTCAGCGTTCAGCTGTTGATAATAGCCATTTGAAGGAGCAGCATCTTAACATTCCCTTTCCATATAGGCCTGACCTGGCTCCAAGTGACTTTTGGATGAGTTTTCTCATCGATTGCATGAAGCTTTATATGCGCCGTTGTCGTTGCGAGTCGAGCAGCCCAGTGGGTAGTGCATTATTGTATCATTATCTTAACAGTATACATAAATAAATGTTCAAAAAAGCATCTTTTGGCCTGGCTGATTCACTTGAAATCGTGTGTTAATGTGCACGATGAATATTTCAAAGGTACATTTGATGATATGAGTCAACTTTAGGTTTCCTGCCACTGTTGTCACTACTCCTAAATTGCCACTCGTATTTGCATTAAAATGAAGAAACTACGTTGATATATAATAGCAGCTCATAGATTTATGACGTCATTAAATTTTAATGACATCACCGAAACATATTATGTAACATTGATAGCAGCTGGACGTAAGAGTCTCAGCTGCATTTTGTTTCAGCCTTCTTTAAGAAAGAATAGTCAACAGATCGTGTTTCCTGGCTACTGTATGGTGCAAACTGAGTTAACACTCGTTTAAAGACAATAATTACCCTGGGCTGCTAATAATTTACTTCATGTAACTGGTTAAATATTCAGAGTTTCCTGTCTTGAAGAGTTATCCTATTTCAGGTTACACATCTGCGAAAAGTTGCTGAAAATGCATCATGAGCCGGTCCATGTGAAATTGGGGACATCTTACCCTCGAATTTAGAATTTCAGCCAGAGGCTCGGCTAGCCTCCTCTTCAAATTGGATGAAATTCCAACACTTTGGGTAAAATGTAAAGGTTTGCCCTAGCCTAAATGCTGTAGGTGCAATAGGGATGTTAAAGGCCCATAATGTCTTTGGTATAATACATGAAAGGCGAAGCCATTACCTTAGCTTTACCTGCCTTATCCTTCCCTGATTCAAAACCGGTACCCTTTATTACTTGGTTGACAAATAGAGTTTTCCAGTCGCCGTATGGCCCAACCCGGGGTTGAATCCGCGACCTTCCAGGAATTTTCTGCACCTTAACCAAGTCGTTCTAACCACATGACCACGGCCAACCCTTAGGTGAGATTTCCGAATTCTACAGGGACAATCATGACGTATATATTCTTCTTAAAACAGCATAATTTGGACATGCGGCATAAATGGTGCTTGTCTTAGATCATACGCATGTTGCATTTTTACACAATCTCTCGTTTCTCTCAGTTTTAATTACTTGAAGAACTCAAACTATATCAAAATGCGTTTTATGATAAGTAGTGAACAATTCTTTTGAAAGTGTATCCTCACACCTACTTAAGGTGAATTTTACGATAGTTTTTACTTCACCTAAGTCTACTTTTTGTCTTGGGGTAAATACACCGTCAGACTAATATTTCGGATAATATTCGAGATCGAATAAAAACAAATCAATAATAACAATAATAATAATAATAACATCACTGAAATTGTTTTTACAAGTTTTGCCATAATATATCATTCTTCAGAAGAAATACTGATTCTGAAATGAGACATAATTATACCCCGAATTTTATGCAATTTAAATCTCATCTTATGTGATCTCCAGGTCCAGGTCAACAACAAATTAATAATACAAGTGTCATAATCGTTTGAGTTCTGATGTGTTATTCCTGATTATCTATCATCATGTATATCTAAGAACACGCCAAGAAAATCTGATGAATTAGTAGTAAAAGATACAAGCTTATAGATTAATTCTTTTGTGATTTGGAATTAATTTCGTTTTTAATCATTTTACAAAAGGATTCTGAACTTGTTTGTGCGAGTTTTGAAATACGCTCTTTTTAAAAAGTTCGTAAGTTGGCTTAACCCAAACTTTTAATCTATCTCCTTCCACTCCGTATTCGATGTTATTTACTTTTTATCTGATCTGTATTGCTGACTTTTACCTTCTAGTTGCACAATAATTATTATAGCAAGAAAAATGTTTTTGAACAGGGTTATTTCATTTGTTAGTTTTCGATATAGATATATAAAAATTCATAGAGGCACGTGGCTTAGTGGTGAATAGCGGCGATTGGCTATGGTGCAGAAAGTTGCGGGTTCGAATCCTTCTTGGGCAAGTCAGTCGGCTCCAGTAAAGCTAGTTTGGGCGTCCCTTTGCGGTAATTTCTTATTACACATCATTCCAATGTGTTTCTGTTGTTATTCCTCACTGTTCTTTTGTCCGCTTGTATGTGGCCTTCTAGCAATGAAGTCACCCGTATAGCAGCCAAATTTGCTTTTTGTTGTGTATTGGAGTTTAAAATGGAAAATAGGTAAAACAGATGTATCGTGTGTTTCGTATAATTTGTTTGTGTCGTCCATATTTATACTTTTGTTCATTTGTCATGTGCGTGGCAATTTTACAGTAATGTTGAAGCATTGCAGAAACTAAGAGTAAGATTTTTTTGGTCCAGCCAAGCCCCTCACTAATATATCACTAACTGTATTATGGCGGTACCTCTGTTGTAGTTCCTTACTGTAACTTGCTGTGCCCACCTGATGCGTGATCGGTGTATTCAGTTTGGGTAGCTGAATGACCACCTGTCTGGAAAAAGCTGTTTTCGGTTTACCATGCGTGCATTTCGTCACTGTTGTCAATTTATGTATATAAGTCTATCCCTTTTGGGTCAGGGCGGAATATGCGACCTGGTTTTTAGTTTCTAATCACTGCCTATATCTTTCTAATTTGGAAATTGTAAGGTGTTTGTGGAACGGTTTAAGTGTTTTGTTACAGCAAATTGCTTTGAGCATTTGGCTCATTTCATTGATGGATGACTTGTGATTGTACGTGCTTTTTAACTATTCAGTCACATCAGGACGATGGGAGGGTGATAAGGAAACACTGTGTGCTATTAATTCTCGTTTACGGGCGGTAGGACTTCAATCTGCAGCGGATCTCCAACTCGTGGCCGCTAGATCAAAAGGCTAGCGCTTAACTTACTGAGCTACCGGTGCTCTTGGCTCATTTGAAGCTATGAGATTCTTACCTTCCTCCGGTTCGGAAGTAGCACCAGTATTTGGAGCCTTGGTTGTCGTCACTGCTGTCTGAACTGTAAAGAAATTTTAATAATGTATATGAGTCATAATGGCCCTGAATTACTCAGCTGAGCATAAGATTACATTTTTTATTACATCACCTACTCAAAACCAGCATCATATGGTTCCCGAGATCAAAAAGAAAATGACTGTTTTTTCAAATGAACACACCACACAAAGAAACTTTATGATCCAATCAGAAAGATTATATATTCAGTGTGTATTGAGATACCCAATATGCTTTCTGCAACATATTAATCAAATCGGTCAAATTGTTCTACAGAAGAAGTCATCTAATGACCGTAACCACATTTGTTCATGGGGTCAATCTTGAAATTCGGGCGCAACCACTTTACCTCTTTATTTTGGTGCTCAATAGCTTTAATAACTGTTAACAATGTCTCAACCATTAGCACTTTGTTCTCAAGTGAGCAGATAAGAATGAGAAATATACGAAAGTCTAATGACATGGCAGAGTTTTTGTCATTTTTTTTCTTTCTGGCTAAGTAAAGGTCAATCTTGTGGTGTTAAAACTCTCATTTTGCCCATTATCAAACTTGGCTGCGTTCTTGTAACCGTAATTTGCAATTCCGGTTATATAATTATCTATTTAATGCAGGCTCTGTTGTGTAAACAAGCTGATATACAATGTTTTTCACTTAGTAAAGGACAACAACTCCGGCGCTTATGGTCCGATTTTGTCCATCATCTAATGTCTTCAAGTTCTTGATGCTATAAATATACTGTGTAAGTCTGGGTATAATTGCCTTAGCCTCTATTGTGTCAACAAGCTGATTTCAAGTGTGTTCCAACAAGAAAGGGACAGTTACTTAAATATTATTGTTCGACTTTCCCTTTTATCAAATGTGACACAGCTATTATAGCTATAGACATACTGTGCATAATTGGTTACGACTGCCTTCAAAATATCGCCTCCAATGTGTTTGCAAGATGATATACAACATTTTATACTAAGTAGAGGAAAATAACTCTAGTGTTATTAAACTTAGCCAAGATCTTGCATCTATAATTCTAACACAGTGCGCCTATGGGAGCAATGGTAAGTTTCCGCGATTTATTCTGCAACAATGCACTGTTTTGGAGCGCGTCACTGGAAATTACTGACGTTATTTTGGAACGTTTTGAGACGTTGGATGGTGTAACGTCTCTTTTTCTTCTAAAATCGCCGTAAAAAGGTACATTTATCTTAGATACAGTTATGAATATTAGCTAGAGAATGAACGCCATTGCAGAAAGGTTGGGAGAACTTCAATGAAAAGAATACTTTTTCAGCATTTTGAGTGTTGGAATCGAAATAGTTCAGCTGTAGTATTAAAATTGTTGGGTAATAATTCTCTGTTTGTCGGTCGGGTACAAATCGATATATTACTCGCGCTCCGCGCTCGTGATATGATCGACTTTACAACAGACCTCCGAAAAGTGAATTCTTACTAAACAATTCACTGCTAGAGCTCATTTGTTTCTTAAACATACTTAGCAATATTGGATATTAATGCTCCGCAAATACTGCCTTCACTGTTATTGAAAGATGATATACGGCATTTGCCACAAAGACAGGGGCTATAATCCTAACGTTAATTGTCCGACCCAGCATTGTGGTATTCCTTTCTGATAGATATCTCACTTGGCTGATACAAACTAGCCTGCTCCATAATGGGAGTTGGGTATCACATTAGTTTACAATTACACGGTGATCGAAACATCATCATGCAGTGATAAGATATGTAGGCCATTGACATTCTGGGCCTCCAGTGTTATTTTGTGCATGTCACACTTCAATACTGGAGTCCAAGTTGTTGGCTCTCATGTCTGCTAGTGAAAGTAAATTAATTCAAGTTTACTTGAACAAAATAACACACACACACACACACACACACACACACACACACATACACACACACACACAAGGTATTCTTTTATAAAAATCGTAAAAACAAGCTTCAAAAATTAAATTGATATAATTAAGTATAGTTACAAGTCAAATTGATAGTTCATTTGAATAAATTTACAGTTGTTGGCTCTCGTGTCTGCTAGTGAAAGTTAATTGATTAAAGTTTACTTGAACAACATAAAACACACACACACACACACACACAAATTGATAGTTCATTTGAATAAATTAACATATTGTGTTATCATGATTAGTCAGTTTTAACAGATCAAGCTTACACTCACACCCTGCTGACAGTGTATCAAATCCAATAAAATATTGGTACAAATATTGTATAATGAGTTTTTGCATATTAGGATTTTAAAATGACTATAGATAGAAAATAAAGTGTTATATACTTATGTGATAGATATATATAGCAAACAAAACTTCAAACTAATTGAAAGATGGCGACATGTTGGGCCATTAGTGCTGAGGAGGCTAGGAACTCCTAATCTTTTCACAACTGACTTCCCGGCACTGTGACAGACTTTCTATATTCATATGCAATGGGTAGATACAATATTACCTTCTCCTCTCCTTATTGACAGTTGGTATCACAGAGTTAGGTACCACGATAGGAAATGTAAGCCATTAACATTCTGGGCCTCCAGTGTTGTTGTGTGCATGTCACACTGCAACACTGGAGTCCCAGTTGCTGGCTGTCATGTCACTTGCTGAAAGTAAATTGATTAAAGTTTATTTGAAAATAAGTATTTCTTAATCATGCCAAGTTATGTGATGTTTGTTTTATTATGCTTAAAAAGGATATGTATAAAATGTTGTATAATCTGTCTTCTCTTACAATAGGACACTTAAAACAATTAGATAGAAACAAAAGGTGATATAGATATGCCATAGATGGATTACCTACAAACAACACTTCAAATTAAGAGAGATGATGACATGCTGGGGTACTAAGAAAGACAGGTTAAGGAATTTTTAAATTCATGATACTATGATACGATATGAAGGCCACCGGTAAGGTGAGTCTCCGGTGTTGGGGCGTGCATTTCACACTTCAGCACTGGAGTCCCACTTTTTACTGGTATATCTCCTACTGAAAAATAATTTGATTCTAGTTAATATAAAAATTTGAAGTATTGTGTTACCATGCTATTAATAAGGTTAACATTTATTAACTTTAAGAGATACATAATTGACAGTTTAAAGATAAATAAATGTATGTATGTGTATGTATGTGTATATTAATGTGCATGTGGGCGTATATGATTATATATAAATATATAAGTGAGTGTGAATATACAAGGGAAATTTTGTGTACGTGCACGGGTGTATACATATATACATGCCCATACGTAAACATGTACTGGAGTAAGTGAAAAAGATTATGTGAGAGCATATGTACCTGCATATGCCTATTTATATGCAGTCAACTCTCGATATCTCAGTCGAAGTTCATCCCGAACTATCGATGTCTCAGGATGGGTTTTCTGGTCCCAGAAAATTTACTTTGGGATGCTATTAGTTTGAGATAAGAGGAAGTGTAACTAAGTTGTGGATTAACCACTCGTGGATGTTTTTGTCTGACTTTAAGCTCAGTGCATAATGTTAGAGAGTGTAGTTGCTGAGAATAATATCTGGCTATAAATATTTTTACTTGAAACCATGTCGTTATACACTTGTTGAGCATGGATACCGAAAGACAGATTGATAGAACATAATTATGACTATTTCAACATCTAATCTTTACGTCAGAAAGGAAGCGCAAGTTGTTTTTATATTTGCTTTGTTTATTTGTTATTCTTTGTTCACTTTCAAAAAGTCACATCTCGAGTATTTGTCAACACGTTATGCTTATAGAGGTTTTTCTGGTATACTTAAAGTGATATTCTCGCTATTCTATTTATTCAGTCACTTTAACATGGAAACTTGTCTTACTTATGTAGATGGAATTACATAGTCTGATTAAAATATCTAGTACTAATGTTAGGGGCATGCATGATTTTCAGAAACGTAGAGATTTATTTCAGCACCTAAGACAAAAGAAATTTCAAATATATTGTTTACAAGATACACATTTCACAGAAAACCTTGAGCCGTATATATGTGCTGAATGGGGTGGACAAGTTTTATTTAGCTCAAATACATCGAACTCGAGGGGCGTCTGTATTCTGTTTAACAATGACTTTGAATATAAGTTTTGAAGGCCAAACATGATGTAAATGGTAATTTTATAGCAGTGGACTTAGAAATTGAGGGTAAGCCTGTTACATTAATAAATATTTATGGACCAAATGAGGACTCTCCAAATTTTTTCGTTAAATTAGTTGAAATTATTGAAGAATTTGAAAATGATATATGTATTATTTGTGCAGATTTCAATTTAGTTCAAAATCAAGAGCTAGATACCTATAATTATATTCACATAAATAATCCAAGAGCAAAAGAATATGTATTAAATATGGAAGAAAATTATAATTTGGTTGATCCGTTTAGAGAATTAAACGATCAATTAAAAAGATATACCTGGCGCAAGCCAACTCCTTTAAAACAAGCGCGATAAGATTTCTTTTTAATATCTGAAAACCTCATGCCTAGTGTCCAAAAGTTTGATATTCTACCAAGTTATAGAACTGATCATTCTACCATTGTTCTAACCTTTCAAATTAATGAGTTTACTAAAGGAAAAGGCCTTTGGAAATTTAACAATAGTTTGCTAAAGGATATGAATTATATTGAAGCTGTAAAAAAGTGTATTATTAATGTGAAAGAACAATATATGATTCCTATATATGATTTTGAGTTCTTAAATACAACTGAAAGTAATAGTATTCAATTTACGATATCTGATCAGTTATTCCTAGAAATGCTTTTAATGGAAATAAGGGGGAAAACGATATCATATAGTGCATATAAGAAAAAACAAAATTTATTAAGGGAGGAAAAACTACAGGAAGACATTAAAGAATTAGAAGAAAACCCGAATTTAGACTTAAACAAAATAGAGGAAAAGAAGGCAGAATTACAAAATATTAGAAAGGAAAAAATGCAAGGGGCAATGATAAGGGCAAGGGTAAGATGGGCAGAAGAGGGGGAGAAACCAACTAAATATTTTTGCTGCTTAGAGTCTAGAAATTATACAAGTAAAACAATTTTTAAAGTGAAAAAAGATGATAATAGTATTGTTAATAAACACGAAGAAGTTCTAAAAGAAGTCACAGAATTTTATTCAAATTTATATCAAAAACATGAATCAGGGCTGGAAATAGACACGGATATAGACTATATTTAAATAACTTACAGGAAGCACCTAAACTTTCAAATGAAGAAAAATTCGCACTAGAAGGGGATATTAAGTTAGAAGAAATATCTTATGTTCTTAAAAAACTGAAAAATAATAAAAGTCCGGGGTCTGACGGTTTCACGGCAGAGTTTTTTAAGTTTTTCCATAACGATTTAAAGATTTTTATTCAACGTGCAATAAATGAGGGTTATCGAACTGGAAAACTCTCTGTTACACAGAGACAAGGTATCATTACTTGCTTGCCAAAGGGAGATAAACCTAGAGAATTTTTAAAAAATTGGCGACCAATTACTCTTTTAATTGTCACTTATAAAATTGTATCTGGTTGTATTGCTGAAAGGCTCAAAACAGTGTTATCTAAAATAATTTCAACTGACCAAACAGGTTTCATTAATGGTCGATATATTGGAGAAAACACTAGATTAATTTATGATATTATGAATTTTGCAGAAGAAACAGACATTCCAGGACTTTTACTCATAATAGATTTTGAAAAGGCATTTGATACAATTTCGAGGAAGTTTGTTCAAAAAGAACTTAACTTTTTTAATTTCGGAGAATCAATTAAACATTGGGTGTCAGTATTTTATAATGATATAACGTCAGCAGTTATTCAAAGTGGTTTTCTGTCGGACTTTTCCACATGTTTAGGGGATGTAGACAAGGCGACCCATTATCGCCATATGTATTTTTGCTGTGTGCAGAAATCTTATCTTTAATGCTAAAGACAAACAAAGAAATGAAAGGAATAAAAATTGGTGAAACAGAATACAGACTCTCTCAGTTTGCAGATGATACTACAATAATTTTAGATGGCACAGAGCGATCTTTTCTCGAAGCTATGAATATACTTAGACTCTATGCTAATATATCTGGCTTGAAAGTTAATAAGTCGAAAACCAGAGCAGTCTGGATAGGTAGTAGAAAGTTTTGCGGAGAAACATTTAATCACAGATACAAACTTGATTGGAATCAAACGGATTTCACAATATTGGGTATAAAATTTTCTTGTAACCTGGATAAAATGATAAAGCTTAACTTTAATGAAAAAATAAAACAAATAGAACAGGAACTAAAGCAATGGTCTAAGCGAATTTTGACCCCCTTTGGCAGAATAACAATCTTAAAAACTTTAATTATATCGAAATTTAATCACTTATTTATATCTTTACCAAACCCTCCTGACGAAATAATAAACAAACTTAACAAAATTTTCTTTAATTTTATTTGGCAATCGAAAGTAGATCGAATTAAAAGAGATGTATTGATGCAAGAATATGACAAGGGTGGCCTTAAAATGATTCACTTAGATAATTATATCTTGGCTTTAAAATGTACATGGATTAGGAGATTACTGATAACAGAAGCCAACTATAAAAATATATTTCAGAAAAATTATACTCAAATTAGTAATTTAATTACTAGAGGAACAGAATATTTGAAACAAATAATAAAAAACAAAAATAACCAGTTCTGGAATGATGTGATTAGTTCATGGATTAAATTGTGTAGTTTAAATTGTCCTTTATCATTCGAGGACATTTTATCAGTAAATATATGGGACAATAAAGAGATAAAAGTTGCAAATAAAACAATTTTCTACAGACAATGGTTTAATAAACATATATACTTTGTCAAGGATTTAATTGACGCAGACGGCAATTTTATGAATTTAAATACTTTTTGTGACACGTATCACATCCAAGTTAATTTCCTAGAATTCTTCGGAATAAGGTCCGCCATTGAAAGTTTTATCAGGAGAAAAGGAATTGAAATGTTAGAAATACCATATATGTACCATGTATATTTGCCGTATAATATAAAGGAAATATTAAAGAATAAGAAGGGAAGTAAAAACATTTATGCTATTTTTAATAAGAAGGATTTACAAATAAAAAGTCAAATAAAATGGAGCAATACTTTCGAATATACAAATTTGAATTGGAAATTGATTTATAATGTACCCGCCAAATGTTGCAGTAACACAAAACTTCACTGGTTTCAATACCGTATATTGCATAGGATTCTAGCCATAAACGATCTCTTAGTAAAAATGAAAATTTTGCAAGATAATCTATGTAATTTTTGTGGACTTTTACCAGAAACAATAGAACATTTATTTTGGCATTGTACCGTAGTGACATAATTCTGGGAATCTTTTGAGAGCTGGTTGCAAGAAACTATTCAATTTTCTCTAAATATTAATAAACACGCAGCACTTTTCGGTATTACTTACAATGTGATATCAAACAAGCCAATAAACTATATTTTGATCTTAACGCGTTATTATATATATAAATGTAGAATAAGCAATAAACAACTAAACCTAAACGTGTGGAAAAAAGAGATAAAACAGTTTTTGGATATTGAGAAACTTATAGCTATTAAAAGTAGTAATTACGAAAAATTTGCGAGAAACTGGAGTAAATGGCTTCTATTATTTGAGACTTAGTGAAGAAAAAATATTTACTGTAATAATCAGAACTCGTTAAATATAATAGTTTTACATAAAAATATACTGAAAAATTCTCTACTTTGGACATTGATATCGCACGGTGCTATTAATAAGATATGACTACGTCGATGTGTGTGTAGGATTTTCTCTGTTAGGGAAAATGCTTATATCTCACCTTTCTATTCTTTAGAATCGAAGCTATTTTTCTATTCTTCTTATTTGGCCGAGAATCGCGAAAAAAAATATTGTCGGGCAATTGCGAAGTATGCTTCACTCTTGAGTCGCCCTCGTGGCATAGTGTTTTGAAACTTGCCCATAATCCACAACTGTTGGAAGTAAAAACTCATGGTAAACTAACCAACAACGATTACTAGGCAGATGCGGAAAAAATCATTTAATTCCGACGCCGCTATTGTGAGGTTAAATCTGAACATTGTATAGTATGTCCACAAATTGCAAATGTTATAACCACAAAGTATGTTAAAAAACAATTATGGCAAAATGCCGTCGGGAAATGTCTTGAGTTCTGTTTTCACTCTGACGTCGTATTTGAGAGTTTTCTTTTTTTTCTTCTTTCCTTTCCTTTTCTTATCTTTTCGCATCTGCCCCACAGTTGTATGAGTAACTTTGTAACTCATGGTGTTCGAATCCCGCTTGAGTCAAGAATCTTTTCTACCTTAAATAGGGTTCCATTGCACATAGCATTTCATTATCACCGTCCCATCGTCCTGATATAATTGAAATATTGTTAAAAAAAGGACGTAAAATAGCAAGTCATCCACCCATCCATTCTATTTGTAACTCATGGTACAAGCGTAGTGAAAGTCTTTTATAAAATATAAATTGACTTACCGTTTAGTATGATAAAGTCCAAATACGACCCACGAAAGAACTTGTATATACATTATGCTATATACATTCCACAGTATAATTATCGAAGCGAAACTTTGTCTGCCTGTGCAGTGAAATGAAACTAGTGTGTTCTACTCGCTTAAATGATGTATACCTAGCCGATAAATAGTCTATGAAAAATATTTACCAAGCGATATGAATTTTATTTTTCCCTATTATTCTTTTTTCCCTTCTAGTTAGTACCATTATAGAGAGAGATACTGTACTTTATGTTAGCTCTCATTTCCAACCTACCAGGCTGCTCTGTGAAATGTTTTCACGCATAGTTGTAATAAATCCTGCTTATTCTCTTTTTAGCATGTAGCTACCGGCGATGTCAAATTTAGGGATGTTTTTATAAATAATAAAATGCCTCTGTCATTTAATTACAATTATTTCATGTATTACTTAGTAAAAATGTTATTGGCTAATGTGAAAGTGACAAAACTTGTATTTTTGTATATACATTAGATACTGTATGTTTCTATACCTCTTTGTATGTAAATGCTAGAGATGTGTTGTTTCTAATAAATCATAAAAAAAAAAAAAAAATTGTCCGATTCAACCGATACATAAATATGATTAATATCTTGCAGCCATAAACATACTGTTTGGTTATGATTGCTATAAAATGTTGCCTCCAATTATATTGCAAGATTATATATAGATCAGTATTCAATAAGTATGGGTCAATAACTAGCGTTAATAGTCTAATCTGGCCCATAATCAAACTGACCGAAATCTTGTTTCCATACACATACTGTGTGCAAGTTTTTAATATGATTGCTCTAAAGATTTTGTCACCACTGTGTTACAAGTTGATATACAGCATTTAAACTAATTCAGAGACTACACTCTAGTGTTGATAAGGAAGTAGAAGCGGTCAAATTCCATAAAAAACATTGACATATTTGATATATTTTAATACACTGATGTTGACCCCACAACGGCCGAATTATACGAATCAACAAGGTCAGGGGTATCGCAGTGGGAAGCTTGTTCCAACATTTAAAACAGTTCTATAGGAAACGCCAAGACCTCAATGACTTCTATAATTTGGCCGTGTCTTAACTTTTCTTCTGCTTTAAAGGCTACAGCAGAAATAAAGTATTGTTTTCGGTTACCGGAAATTTATTTTTAATGACTTGTTCCTTAGATACATAGGCATGGTTAGACAGACGATGCTTACTACTCGCTAGCATCTGATCACTACTCTGTTATAACCCGCTAAACTTTTTGTTTACGGTATAGATCAATCCAGTACCTTATAACTGAAATTGACCTGCCCGAAGTTAGAGTTAGAAAAGTCGGATTAAACCGTGTTCTCAGTATCGAACATCGGTATGCATTAGCTTACCATTATGGCAATACGTTGTATGACGGTCTGTATTTACTGTCAAACAAGACACAGCTTCGCCAGTCACGCAACAATCAATAGTTTGCTCTGTCGATGCATTAGTCCTTGCCGACTGCTGTAGCACGTTATCAACCTAAATATAAGCAGTTAAATATGACGCTTCATTTGTATAATCTATACTGACATGTAATGTTTCAGAATTTATTTGTTATCGTTTCATCATAAAATGTCTATAGTCTATCTAAAATATATTCCCCAAAAAAATGCTCTTATGTTGCATGAGTTTCTCACAGGCAAAGTCCTAGAATTAAATGTCAGCAAAACAAAGTTTTGAATTACTGGAAATTCCTAATTATCCAAACTTATTTAAACATCTAGTATCGCACTTTTCTATACGTTTATAATTACAGTTTATCAGTCGATGAATTTGTTGAAATGCAAAGTCGCCTTTTTCTGCCTCAAGAAAGATGAACTGCGTTAGAAGAAAGCATTTGAAGCTCTCTTTAGATTGCTTAGGGTTCATGGATAACACAATCGGAAACCAAAGATTATGATCACACTGTGTGGATGTGACGGCTAATCAGACTATGCTCTGTTCGGACATTTCATAGGATACCTGCTACACACGACGCCGATTACTACTTCAGAATTCTGATGCAACTACCAGGTCGGTCTCCGAAGACACATACCAACACATCAGTGAGACTTCATACAAAAACTACTTGAGCCTCTTAAATTAATCATCACGTAACTTAACATCAGTTTTTATATCATCATTTAATATCTATATTCAAGGGTGGTCGGGTGGTGCGATGGTGCTGTAAACAACTTCCAGTGTCGGGGCGTCCTATTGATTTGGAACATTGTAGGGCAAGGGCCTACTGTGATAGCAGTAGGTGCGGTTGGAGGTTGTTTGGACATTTTTTCTCTCGTCTATCATTTCTCTTCTGAACTGAAACACTGTCTCGAAAGGCCGTTAAACCCAAAACAATCAGTCAATCAATCTATCATATTTCTATTCCTCCTTCTATAACCTCATTTTTTAAAGTGAGTAGGGGATGTCGTCAAGGCGACCCTCTGTCAACTAATATTTTTGTTTTATGTGCGGAAATTTTAGCCCTAAAAATCAGAGAAAATAAACATATAAGAGACATAAATATAAATGGTACAGAATTTAAAATATCACAATTCGCAGATGATACTTCAGTAATTTTGGATGGATCTCCCTCCTCTTTAAATGAAGCACTTTCAGCACTATCAGATTTTGAAAAAATATCTGGCTTAAAAATAAATTTTGATAAGACACAAGTGGGATTGGGAAAAAAAGTACAGTCAGGATTCAATTAAAACAAAACGGAATTTGGTTGGGGCAAAACTCACTTTAAAATACTAGGAATAAATTTTAATATACATCTGTGTAAAACGATAGAGGAAAATTATAAGGAAAAAGTGGTGAAATTGAAAAAAAAAATAGAAACATGGAGAAAAGGATACCTAAAACTTTATTTTTGTCAATATTTAACCATCTATTTTTTCTATTCCTAATCCACCAGAGTCTACCATTAAGAAAATGAACGGTATGCATTTTAATATTAAATGGGAAGTACCTTGACAAATCAAAAGAAGTATTTTAGTTTAGCAGTATAATGAAGGTGGATTGAAGATGATAAACTTAGAAGCTTTTTATGTGCATCCAAAACAACTTGGATAAGAAAATTTTCAATGGCATGTAATACTAGCAAGTGGCAAAATATAGTACAGTTATATATAGATGTAAAAATAAAAAGGTACATTCTCATCCCATTACTGTGAAGAAAGCATTAACCATATTGATAATGCCTTCTGGAAAGATGTTATGTCAAGTTTTAAAGCACTTATTGATAAAACCAAAATAGAAAATGTTGATCATTTTCTTACAAATTTAAAGAGTAACTACACTTCAGGAACTGACTGAATCTGAATCAAGCCCTCTATTTCACAATAAAAACTTTATTATTGGGGATATGGGTATATTTGACAATGCAATGTATAATAGAATTAAAATCTTAAAAAGTTCCTTCAAGAGCAGAGAATACATACAGAAGTAGGAACATGAGCCAGACTACGTAGTTTCGGCTAATAAAGCCTCGTCAGTGACCCTGACGAAACCAGAAAAAAGCATACTTTAATTTCTTAATTTTAATTGGGCAGTCGATGCAAAGACTGATTAGTTATAAAAGGATCCAAATAATATTAAAAAAACGATGATCTAGAATAATAGTCTAAATCGATCTAAAATTTTAGATTTCTCAGAATCTATCCTCTGGTCTCAAAGGATGTAAATAAAATATAAGCTGCACTATGGAATTATATTTGTTAATGATTTAATAGATAACCAAGGTAAGTTGTTATCACTAGCAAGTTTTAAAAAAAAATATAGTGGGCTGAATTTAATTGTTTGCAGTATTACAGTTTAATATCTTGCTTAAAAGACTTTAAGAAGACAAATACAATAGAAGTAAAGGAAAAACTTTCCAACCCATTTGTGTCGATTAACCAAGGAAGTGTATTGAAAGCTACAAAGGGTTGTAAAATAATGTACAATATATTAAATCAAAACTCTGAGATCCCAACTGGGAAACAATCATGGAATAAAATATATCAAATGGAAGATAAAATTTGGCAAAGGGTATTTGAGACTCCTTTCCAGACTACAATAAATACAAAATTACAATGGTTCCAAGTTCAAATTAATCATAAAAAATTAGTTACTAATAGCTTTCTTTAGCAAATAAAAATAATAGATAGTCCTAAATGTATTCTCTGAGGGTAAGGTTGGGCCTGTAAAATCGATTTAAGCCCCCCAGTAATTCATTACTGACCGTTCCAAGGCGGTAGTTCTGTTGTGGTTCTCTGTTGCCTGTTTTTGGTGTCAGAGTTTCTGTGATGTTTTACCTTATGTATGTTCTTATTATTTTTGGTTCGGTTTGGGTTGCTGAGTGGCCACCTTTTGGGAACAAGCTGCTCACTCGGTTGGCCATATGTTCTCTGTATCTTGATTATTTGTAATCTTAGTTGTTTCCAACTATGGTTTGAGGGCTGGATTTGGATTGTGATTGTTTCAGTTCCTGGTCTTTGCATACTTTTTACTTCTGCTATTGAAGGAACTCTTTAAGATTTTAATTTTACCTCACTGCAGCTGGGGTTATGCCGTGTGGCGGCCGTAAAACGTCTCCCCGATCATCATCCATAATGCAGATTATATCTTATTTCGTCCTTTGAGATCTGAGGATATATTTTGAGAAATCTGAAATTTTAGATTGGTTTATACTCATATTCTAAGCCATCGTTTTATATTTTATTTGGACCCTTTTTGATACTAATCAGTCTTTGAATAGACTGTCCAATTAAGATTAAGAAATGACAGTATGCTCTTCTCTGGTTTCGTCACCAGATATTGTCAGGGTCACTGAAGAGGCTATATTAGCCGAAACTACGTAGTCTGGCCCATGTTCCTTCTTGTGAATGTATTCTCTGCTCTTGAAGGAACTCTTTAAGATTTTATTTTTTTGAAAAACAGAAGATGAAACAATACAACATCTAATATTGGAATGTAGAGATATTCGGAATCTGATAACACATATAAAATACTGGTTCCAATCTAAAGATCTTATATTGAATTTAGATGAACAGAAATTTTAGTTTGGTATGACAGATGAAGGGAATTTTTCTGGTCTAAATCAAATACTGTTAGAAGCTAGATATTATATATATCGCACACGATGTCTTAAACAAAACTTAAATCTTAATACTTTGAAAACAAGGATAAAGTCATTATACGCGGTGCAAAAGTCAATACATGTCTGTAAAAATGAATTACAAAAGTTCAACGACCTTTGGGGAGACTATGGTAAACTAACAGATTAGACAGCATTGTTGGGAGACAAAAATAATAAAAGATATAATATAAAATGATACTCTGTGACATTATAAAATGTTCTGTGTAATGTGTGGAAGGGACCATAGTGGTGGAAATGGATGACAGGGGTAGAGACTAGCCTATTTATCCGCAATGGGAAGACAACGTTTTATACTTTACTTATTCTTTGAGAGTTGGGAAGGGAAATGTGGAAATACTGCTGGGGTCCAGGCAGGTTTGGGGTCCCCTGTTACAATATAATGCACACGCCTTGGGGTCCTGTCGCCATGCAGTATCATGTATTTAAAGGAATAGGCTGCATTTGCAAAAATAAAACAGGTGGAAACAGTAAATACCGAGTTCAATCTGCTTGGCGCACAGGCCCTTATTGGAGCATATTATGGTAATTTATGAGGCAAAAGGCTGTGGGCGCACAAGCTTATTCTGGTTTATCCCCTTGTTTGCCAGCATACAATAGTTGAAAAATGCTACAGAGTCTTAAAATTTTAATTTGTAAAGCTACTCTGTTCTTCTG
Source organism: Ctena decussata (assembly GCA_963989385.1). Lineage (NCBI taxonomy): Eukaryota > Metazoa > Mollusca > Bivalvia > Lucinida > Lucinidae > Ctena > Ctena decussata. The sequence goes on from OZ022504.1 coordinate 58,856,108, forward strand.
TGACATTAAGTGGCCTTTCTTCTTTGCTTTGCCTTTGGATTTGTTTACTTTGCTGGATGGTAAATTATTGAAATGAGTGATTGTGGGGGAGGGGGAAATTATACTACAAGTGTTGGCAGCATTGAAGGGTATAGGCAGGCAAAGTGCTAAAAAGGTTGATTATGGTATTATGAATGTAATATAAATATTGACATAGACAAGTAGATGTATTTAGACAGGTATACAGTGATTTAGTTATTTTACAATTTAAAGTCCCAAAGATGAAACAAGACGGTTATGACTAAGGACTCTTTTGAATGATACTTACGGTAACAGTCCAAAAGTCATTCTTAGAATAACTGAGTTAAAGCGCATAACCTTAGATATAAAAATGAATATTAGTCTAAATACATCTGAAGGTAAGAAGAAAGTTTTGCCTTATATGTAGTAAGTAGAAAGAATTATATAAGACATTAACAAAGAGCATGCTCATTGGAATATGTTAAAATATATATAGCTTGCATAGGATTGTGAGGTATACGGTGGGATGGCCCCGACCCACAATATACCAATTCAACACACACCCCAAAAGGTGAGGTTAAAAAATCAAAATAATAATATTTCTATTCGATAGACAGTCAAATTGCTATTAAGCAGATAGGTAAGCTTTATGAAAATGGTAAAACCTTTAATTATGCGGCGGACAAACCTCTCTTCTAAGATTTACACGTGCTGATTACAGTTGAACTTATGTCAGATGGCAGATTTTATTGTTGTTACCTTTACCAGACATACATTAAAATAATTCTTGTTCATATCGTATAGTGATTCAGTTATTCAGAACTTACCTTAATCTGCACACTGGCTGGAGGCGAGCCTAAATACGACGTAGAACATATCATTTCATCTGTCCCTGATATCATACTACTGCTTGGAACAACGGGTGGTTCTGTAAAATAAGCAAACTAAACGTAAAAAATATTATCAGGATAACTGCATGTTTTAACCAGTATGTTTCAAATATCCTATATTATAGGTTAAATGATTTACAGATTAAAATGAAAAGTGCACTTTACAGATTAAAATGAAAAGTGCACTCGTGTGCTAGAAATAAATATTCAAACGGAAAATGTGTAAAAAAGTATGTAGATATACATGTTTGTAAGGAGAAATTTTCCTACTAGTACCTTGTATTTGATTCCCAGAAAAAACAATGTACATATTCTTCAATGAAAGTATTTGCATTATTTCTCTTTCCAATAGGTATTTTTTCCTTCAAGGGTAACCCCCTGTCGTACACCTCCACACACACATACATGCACACACAAATACACTATATGTAACACTGTACGAAAGAGATAAACGTTTCCAGGACACCCTTGGAAATGTATCATCGCAGCTTGATCTATATGACATACCTTTAACTGTTAGAGGGGCATCTGATTTACTTGAGGGTAGTCCTGATGATATGATATATAGAACAGCAAAGGTGTATATACCCGCATCTGTCGAACTTAGACTGAGAAGCTTTATTGTTCCCTTTTCTACATATTTTACTTTGTGTGTAAATCCCGATGTTACAATAGCAGATGAATTTCGCAAAGTTGCAATCTGAATGTCATCTTTATACCATACTGCTGTATTCAGGTAAGGCTTTTTGTCGTAGTCCCAGACCAAAGTCAAGTTTGCTCCAACGCAACCTGATAGTGCCCTGGGAGAGTCAGTAATGCCTCCATCTGTAAAATTTTTATTTAAAGAATATATTTCAAGTGAAATAGTCACTCTACGAAATCATAAACTATAACAGCGGTTAGGCTTTGAAAACATAGGCATTTACGAAATGCATGAAATGTAACATCTACTCTTTAACCGAGATTATTTTGTAAATATTTTACCATTACCTTTAGTAATGGAGTAAATGTATATAAAACCAAACGCTTCAAAAGAGCGATAAAGTATAGCTTTGGCAAAAATTAAATGAACAACGACATAGAAAAACGAAGAAGAAAAAAGAAAATTTATGACTCATTTAGACTTATAATTTAAAATGCAATTCACTTTGAAGTCAGTCAGTATGCCGTCAGCAGATAACAAAGGAGAAGGTATGTTTTGGGCCATAGTTAGCCACCTTATGAATTTTCAAACTTGTAATTTTCAACCTCTGTTAATGTTATATGCGCGTTTAAATCTTTAATCATCTATTTGAATAAGTTTTCTATAATTTTGTGATTTTCAAGTTTTTTTTCGCCGCTAGTTATACCCTAGTCAGATGATTTGGGTCATTTTCAACCATTTTTCGTTTGCATTTTAGTTTTAATTAATAGATGAAAATTTCAGTCGTATTTCAGTTGTCTACATTTCTGCGCTTACACTTAATTTAATACTGTTTTCCAAATAGTAACAAAAAACACCTGCAGTGTTTGGATGCTTTTTCCAGTTATCTCAACATAAAAAAACATCAAAATCTCCGCTCATAGACATAATAAAATATATTGTGGGAATTCGTTGTTTAGTTAGAACCCCGGAAAGAATCTGGTACACAATTTATTTTGATCCTTTGAATGTCTTTGTTTAGCGTCTATAGACTTGCTTAGCCGAGTTAGTGGTATATCTGGACAGGCCATGAACAGTTGAACAGTACACTTCTGCTTAGCAGTGCTGTACCACTTATTAGCGTATCACCAAAAACTATTATCAAGTGTTTTCTGAAGCTATATGAACTACCTCATTTCATAAAAGACAAAGCTTGCGGTTTTCTTTAAAACTATTGATTCAGAACAGGCATGCCTGAAACCATGCCTGAAATAGTCTAGGGATTCACGAAGTAGAAGAAACATATCACTTCTGAATAACCCAGTTTACACAGATGCCAAGGAGCAGAAGCTATTATACATTTCTAGTAAAGGGGGGGGTATCAATAAGGTGGGTTTTCTGCATCCTAGAATCAATTTAAAAAAAAACGTTCAGGTTTGCCTTTGTTTGTTAAAATATTTCAAAATTAAAAGCTGTCATTTCGAATGTGAACAGAGAAGTGAAAACTATTAAACGCTCCAACTTATGTGAATAATGACCAGTTTGAGGCAGGCATTGACTCTGACGGATCTAAACGAAATTTCGACTTATCTGACCTATCCGCAGACCTAGGTAAAAATTGCGCCAACTTAGGAATATTTTCGGAGAAAACGTCGCGCAAACGTATGCTTTAGAGGAGAGTCGCACAAACGTAGTACGATTCAAGTTTAGTCGCGCAAATGTGCTGCTTCTCACGGGGACATCATTCATATCTTTAAAACACCATTTACATGTTTATTTATAAGTAGATATATTAAAAACAGGCACATGTGTAAATAATATAAAAAGTAACGTTAAATGTTTGTGTTCTTTTTATGTACCACTCCCCCCACCCACCCCCTCTCTCTATCTCACACACACTTTTGTTTGATTGTTTTGTGTTTACTGGGTATCTTCATCAATTCTGTTTATATCCGTAGTTATTGATTTTGTTCGTCTTTATTCTTTCATTTTTCTTCCAGAAACCTTAATATTCACTATTCCTTTGCTCATCACGACGGTTTGCATCGCAGGTAAGTTAAAAGTGTAAATGCACATTTCTTTAAAAGGGAGACAATGTTAAAAGGACCTGGGATGACTTGAGCCATTTGGCCCCCATTCAAAGGGGGGATATCAATAAGGTGGGTTTTCTGATCCTACCAAAGATTTGTTTTTTTTAACTGATGGTATACTCCAGTGTGTCTAGTTTATTGAACCATATGTGACTTTGCGCGGAAAGCCCTAGTTACTCAGCTATGGGTCTACAGAAGTGGGTGGGGTAATTCAACATGGTTTTAGCTGGTCTTGTAAAAATGTCCTCATTTGGTAGAAGAGTATAACAGACAGACAGTGTTTGATAAAATGATTAACAGAACATCTAAAATGTATTTCCATATCGTTTTGTTTGGTTTAATTTGAACATATGTTGTCAAAAAAGACTTCCTTTGACATTCAGCATTTTTTGATATTTTTGTCTTCTATATTCAATATTTTTTGGCATCATTGCTAAACAAACTGACCAGTAATCATCAAACTCATGTCAAGGAAGCACCTTGACCAGTACCATCGGATGATGTGACCAGAATTTCACAGTGACCTAGTTTTCATGGTTGACTGAACACATAATTTTGCTTAGAAAATGGTTAGATTCAATTTTATGACCTAGAATTACGAAAATTTGGTCAAATTAATATCTTATAACTGCTATACTATGCCCCACACCTCCACCACATAAGGTGAGAGAATACATACTGGCTTCAGGTCACGTGATCAACATGGCTACAATGCCCAAATATGGCAAAAACCTTTAAAAATCTTCTTCCTAAGAACTAGTTGACCAATGGCATTGAGACTTGGTAAATAGCATCAGGTACTCAAGTTCTTCCAAGACTGTTCAAATGATGACCTTGGATTGACCTTCACCTTTTTACGGCAATGCCAAATATTGGAAAACGCTATAACATAAGATGGGAAGTTTTGGAGATTTTGGCTTAAAAAATGGTGTATACATTTGACTAGCCTTGCCCAAGGCTTAGAAATATACACGTTTGGATTTTTCATAAATTTTCTTGAATATACATTCTTTCTTCTTTGTGCTAGTCTATAGTTATGGGGCTGATTTCTAAGCCTTGTTACAAGCAAGGATGGACCCTCAGATTCCTGAGGGCATACCAGCAGAGCTATAGAGGTTTTATTGAAAGGTTTATGAGCTTGTGTTTAGACAGATAATTGATAACATCTTGCAGCTGATAAGAACTGGTTCCTGAATTTTACAGTTTAAAAGTAATATCTGTGAGTTTGACCTGGTCATTTAACCCTGTGAAAAAGAATGTGAATCAGAAATAAAACCTTGAAGAACTTATTCCAGGCGTAAACAAATGAAAGGACCGATAGCTCTGAAAAAAAAAAAAAAAAAAAACACAAGAAAAATCTTAAAAAAAAGATACCCCCGGTAATTGGCGCAGATTAAATGGAAGTGTGTTTTGTAATATGTCTTTAATTGAAGAGTTGACAATAACATTCCTGAATATGACTCATGTGAGCTATGTCGGTAGGCACCCACAACCTTAATTTTGACACTGGGTAGCGACAATGACCTATCTCAAAATTGGGCTGTCCAATTTGGAATTCAAAAATGGATCGTGGTCAGTTTTGAAAACGACCCGATTTCAAAATAGTTACGAACATGGTACACTGTTTATTTGTGTGTATCAAACTGAAAGTAGAAATCGAAAAAAAAGAGAAAGTTTTGAATATCTGCGTCTGATTTCGATAACATTTCTATTGTAAAATTACAAACAAGAGAAACATTTTAAATAATTTATGACAGAGTGCTAGTATTCACAGTGCATGCGACGGGAAAAAACGAAGATTATTCATTGACCTTTGATATTATTGGATTAATTTTGACCGCGAAAAAAACAGATTCTATGAAAATAGAGCTAGTCACTAGATCTGAGACAAATTTTACTGTATTCTGTGTAACTATAATACATAAAATAGATTTTTGTATATTTGCCTTTAACGCACATCAATTCATATCATACACCTGCCAAAATGCTATATCCTGTATGTACGTAGTGTGTGAATCCTGACAACAATAAGTAGTTTTCACTGACTTTTAAGTACAAATAGCGTTGCCTGCATTAATATTTGCCATGGACAAGTACAAGAGGGTACCCATTTCAGGGCCTGGGTTGGTCGACAGCAAGTCTCAGGTCAAGACCAGTCTTCTCAATCGGAATGTCTCATTGACATTTCACCTTAATCATTCAGATTCAGGCTTACATGTAAAACTTTTTTCAGGCTAGGGGGATGTCTGTTTCCACAAAGTGCAAAAAAGAGATATCTGTATTTCAATCTTAAAAGCAGATATCTTATCTTCAATACAGATATCAAAACTAGAAATCCACATGATTCTATTTAAAGATGAAATAGATAGCTGTATTTGAAATAGAGGTATCTATATTTTAATTAAAGATATCTATATTTTCAATAGAGTATTACAATGTATAATTATGTTGAGATAACTATATAATTATAGAGACATCTCTGATTTAAATACAGATATCTATATTTAAAATGTAGATATGTCTATCTTCATATTAGAGAGAGAATCTCTGATTAAAATTTCGATATCTATATTTTAGTTAAAAATATCTGTAGCGAAATTAGAGATATCACTAAAGGAAATAAAGATATCGACATTTATACTTAAATACAGATATTTCTATTTATAAATAGAGATATCTGTGTTTTAGATAAAGACATCTCTATTTAACGGGTACAAACCCAAATTGATTGCCATATTTAATGGATAAACACTAATGGCGACCGAGAGGTAAGTAAAGATTGTAGCATGTGAAATGAAAATGTCTGTATTGCCAAAGATTATATCATGAGATGTCAGTATTGCAAAAGGAGATATCCCCATGTTTGAATACTGGTATCTACTAGATATCTACAATCAGGAGGAATACAGCTATATATCTCATTTAAAAGCAGGCAACTAGATGTATGTCTGAGAATCATATAGTGATGTCGCTTTTTAAATAAAATGCCGATATTTCAACAATAAATTTAAAAAGACACCTCTAGTTCACTTATATCCCTGAATTCGAAATATCTGGAGTTGAAGTTTAGATATTTAAACAAGGTACAAAACACAACCATTTTTACACCAGTAAATGGTATTTCTGAAGGGGAATTATTTTTTCCAAGCCTTTTTCAACACACGAATAAACTCAAATCCAAAATTCACAGACTGTCTATATTGCTTCTGTAACCATAAAATAAGAATGTACCATGAGGAAACACTTCTGCTGTAGAACAATTTTATCAGCTTGATATCTCAGGGTTGTGGGGCTGTTAAACAATTAATGAATAGTTATGTAAACAAATTGATGCTGAGTTCTATAATCTGATCATCTAAAGATTAGCTACAGTCAATTTAATAGCCATAAACTGTCAATGACCTCTCCTAGAACATTTCGCTTAGCACAAGTCGGATATATCTGAGACAAACCCACAAGAGAAAATTTCATTTCTAGACTAGCCAAGCATCGACCATAAAAATAAGAAAGAAGTGAAATATCAAGTATGATAAAAAATATATATGTGACAATTGAATATATCCGACTGGAGCAAGTCTAACATTTGACTTAATGACATGGCCACAACATGGCCGCAGTGCCCATATATGGTAAAACCCTTTAAAAACTCTTCTTCTTAAGAACCATGAAATTATATGTTCTAGTATTTTCCCATATTTGACATGCCGCAAAAAAGGTCAAGGTAAACCCAAGGTCATCCCATGAGCAATCTTAGTAGTACTCTAGTACTCCATCCTACTTACCAAGTTTCAAGGCCATAGGTGTATTGATTCTGGAGGAGAAAAATATTGAGCTTATACCATAAATGGGTATGGCGGCCACGTTGTTCATGTGACCTGGACCGCCGGTTGAACGAATTTTTGCTCAATCAACCCCTGGAATATGTTTATAATAATTATTGGCCCTTTGGCTTTCGAGGAAATGTCTGAAAATGTCAAAATATGAGAGCCATGGGTCATATGGTCAAAAAATGACCTTGACCTCTTGTACTCATAATTCTACATGATCTCATTAAGACAACTGTATATACCAATTTTTAAGCCAAAATCTTCAAATCTTCCCATGAAATCTTATGTTCTAGCATTTTTCAATAGTTGACCTTGCCGTAAAGAAGGTCAAGGTCAATCCAAGGTCATCATTTGAACAATCTTGGAAGAACTTGAGTAACTGATTCTACTTACTAAGTCTCAATGCAATTGGTTAACTGGTTCTTAAGCAGATTTTGAAAGGTTTTTACCGTACATGAGCACTGTGGCCATGTCATTACGTAGACTGTTTATACCAATTTTTAAGCCAAAATCTTCAAAACTGTCCACGAAATCCTATGTTATAGCGTTTTCCAATATTTGACCTTGCCGTAAAGAGGTCAAGGTCAATCCAAGGTCATCATTTGAACAATCTTGGAAGAACTTGAGTACCTGATGCTATTTACCAAGTCTCAAGGCCATTGGTCAACTGGTTCTTAAGAAGAAGATTTATAAAGGTTTTTGCCATATTTGGGCATTGTGGCCATGTTGATCATGTGACCTGAAGCCAGTATGTATTCTCTCACTTTAAGTGGTGGATGTGTGGGGCTTAATATAGCAGTAAAGATATTAATTTGACAAAAGTTTCGTAATTCTAGGTCATAAAATTGAATCTAACCATCTACTAAGCAAGTTTATGTGTTCAGTCAACCATAAAAACTAGGTCACTGTGAAATTCTGGTCACATCATCCGATGGTACTGGTCAAGGTGCTTCCTTGACATGAGTTTGATGATTACAGGTCAGTTTATTTAGCAATGATGCCAAAAAATATTGAATATAGAAGACAAAAATATCAAAAAATGCTGAATGTCAAAGGAAGTCTTTTTTGACAACATATGTTCAAATTAAACCAAACAAAATGATATGGAAATACATTTTAGATGTTCTGTTAATCATTTTATCAAACACTGTCTGTCTGTTATACTCTTCTACCAAATGAGGACATTTTTACAAGACCAGCTAAAACCATGTTGAATTACCCCACCCACTTCTGTAGACCCATAGCTGAGTAACTAGGGCTTTCCGCGCAAAGTCACATATGGTTCAATAAACTAGACACACTGGAGTATACCATCAGTTAAAAAAACAAATCTTTGGTAGGATCAGAAAACCCACCTTATTGATATCCCCCCTTTGAATGGGGGCCAAATGGCTCAAGTCATCCCAGGTCCTTTTAACATTGTCTCCCTTTTAAAGAAATGTGCATTTACACTTTTAACTTACTTGCGATGCAAACCGTCGTGATGAGGAAAGGAATGGTGAATATCAAGGTTTCTGGAAGAAAAATGAAAGAATAAAGACGAACAAAATCAATAACTACGGATATAAACAGAATTGATGAAGATACCCAGTAAACACAAAACAATCAAACAAAAGTGTGTGTGAGATAGAGAGAGGGGGTGGGTGGAGGGAGTGGTACATAAAAAGAACACAAACATTTAACGTTACTTTTTATATTATTTACACATGTGCCTGTTTTTAATATATCTACTTATAAATAAACATGTAAATGGTGTTTTAAAGATATGAATGATGTCCCCGTGAGAAGCAGCACATTTGCGCGACTAAACTTGAATCGTACTACGTTTGTGCGACTCTCCTCTAAAGCATACGTTTGCGCGACGTTTTCTCCGAAAATATTCCTAAGTTGGCGCAATTTTTACCTAGGTCTGCGGATAGGTCAGATAAGTCGAAATTTCGTTTAGATCCGTCAGAGTCAATGCCTGCCTCAAACTGGTCATTATTCACTTAAGTTGGAGCGTTTAATAGTTTTCACTTCTTTGTTCACATTCGAAATGACAGCTTTTTAATTTTGAAATATTTTAACAAACAAAGGCAAACCTGAACGTTTTTTTTTTTTGAATTGATAATCTTAAATGCAGAAAGGAGAAAGATAGAGATACGTGAAAAAGGACGATGTTTTAAGATGCAAAACTGATCTGGAAGATTAATTTAGAAACGAATTTGGAGCATTATCATTCAGAGAAGGACGAAAAATCACTAGAAAGAATGAAACCGAGGACACGTTATAAGAAGAAAGCTACAAGACAGCCCTGTGAACAACTAGCCAAAGTCATTATTTCACAGATTGATAAAGATAGTAACTTACTTCCAAACGATTTTACTAGAGTTCGACAGAGAAGTCTAAATCCATATGAGAAACTGTTGAGACACTAAATACCGGTCAATGAGGAAATATATTTACATGTGAGTGATGCTGATTCAAAGATTGTGATACTCACTACAGCGTCCAGCCTTGAAATTTTATGCCAGAACGTGCACTAATTTGGCGATAGAGTATTTCAATATCGTCGTAAAATCTTTTATCAACCTTTTTGGGACTGGACTATATGGCAATGTGTAATTTTCTCGCGTCTTCAAAACCGTTTAGACATCCCGCTACGTGTTATAGTCATGTTTTTTTCTCTGGGCATATAATATTTACATTGAGCCGCGACACGAGAAAACAAACCAAATCGCTGTGCTTCCACCGCAGACTCAGATCAGCCATGGAATCCTCCCAGACTGATCAGAGCCTTCGCTGTCGGCATGGAGCTAGCTTAGACCCTTGGCTACCCTTTAATATCAATAGGGGTCCGGCACGCTACGTCTCAGATTTTTTTCATTCTTGGTGTATGAATCAGAAATGACCCCTAAACGACAAAAACAGTAGTAAAATTGCTGTTCGTCATCCTGTTGCCTTGGTAACCAAGATAGTTTGAGTAAAGCAACAGAGTCCAAAATTTAGGAGGATAATTATGAAAATATAGCATGTTAATCTGGTCTGTCCATCCATAGTTAATTCTTAGATCTCAAATACTGATATAATGACGTATAATACCAACTTAACTCTGTTTACAGAAGCAAATATAAATCAAGTATGTCATACACCTAGGCCGCAATGAGGGCTCAAAGGGGACATAATTTGGCAAATTTCAAAATGTGGAAAAACTGGGATTTTGCGGTTCTTTGGAACAATTTTTTTTATTAGTTAAACAGAAGATGTTCTGAAAGCCACTAATATATTAATAACCAGTAATATACCAAATTATATAATAAAAAAGAAACTGGATGGAGAAATTAATATTTATAGGTCAAGGTTAAATTAAGCAAAGTTCCTATTTCTTAACATGGAAAAACTTGGATTTTCTCATTTTATCCCTTATTTTTGTAAAGGTTAACAGAATACGATAAGAAAACCACTGCTATATTTGAAAAGAACAACATGTCATCAAATGAAGCAAAACATAATACAGATCAACAAAATCAAATATGAAGGTCAAGGTCAAGCACAGCAAAGCTCCAATTTCAAAGTGTTGAAAAGCTGGGAATTTCTCATTTTATGTCCAAACTTTTGTAAAGGTTAACTGAATATGATAAGAAAGCCATTGCTATACTTGAAAAGAACAATATATCATAAAATGAAGCATAGTATGAAACGGATCCAGAAATTCAAATATGAAGGTCAAGGCCAAGCTCAACAAAACACCTATTTCAAAATGTTGAAAAACTGTGAATTTCTCATTTTTTGTCCTATTTTTGTAAAGGTTAACTGAACATGATAAGAAAACCTTTGCTATATTTGATAAAAGTAACATGTCATTTAATGAAGCAAAACATAAAACAGATAAAAAAATAAATAGACAAGGTCAAGGTCAAGCACAGCAAAGCTCCAGTTTCAAAATGTTGAAAACCTGGGAATTTCTCATTTTATGTCCCAATTTTTGTAAAGATTAATTGAATGTGATTAGAAAACCATTGCAATGTTTGAAAAGAACAATATATCATAAAACGAAGCAAAGCAAAATACATATTGAAAAATTCAAATACAAAGGTCAAGGTCAACATGAGCAAAGCTCCTATTTGCAAACAAATAAGATTTTGGACTAGCTCATGTTTCATCCCAATTTTTGTAAAGGTTATATGAATATGATAAGAAAGTCATTGCTATATTTTAAAAGAACAATATATCATTTAATGAATCAAAACATAAAACAGATCCAGAAATTCAAATATGAAGGTCAAGCACAACAAAGCTCCAAATTCAAAATGTTGAAAAACTAGGAATTTCTCATTTTTTATCCCAATTTTAGTAACGGTTAATTGACAATGACAAGGGAAATATTGCTATATTCATAAAGTGCATTATATCATTAAATGAAGAAAAAATAAATAAAAAAAGATCAACAAATGAAAATATGAAGGTCAAGGTCAAGCACAACGCTCCGACTTCAAAATGTCGAAAAAATGAGAATTTCCTTTTTTGTCCCATTTTTATAAAGGTTTACTGCATACAGAAGAAAACCATTGCTATATCTCAAAAGAGCAACATATTTAATGTAGCAATGCATAAAACAGTTCAACAAATTCAAATAAAAGGTTAAGGTCAAGCACATCAAATCTCCGGTTTGAAAATGCCGAAAAATGGAATGTGTCATAATTTATCTATTCCAGTGTTTGTAAATGCTATTAAACTGAGTATGATAAAATCATTGTTAAATTTGAACAGAGTGTGAAAAGAGCAATATATAATTTAATGAAGCATAAGATAAAACAGATTGAAAAATTCAAATATAAAGGTCAAGGTCAAGGAAATTACAGCTCCCTATGAACATTTGGAAAAGAGTGGAATTTATTCGTAATATATACCAAGTTTTGTAAAGATTTACTGAATATGATCAGAAAGCCATTGCCTGATTTGAAAAGAGCGCTGAATCATTTGATAAAATACAACATAACATAGATCAAGAAATTTGAACATGAAGGTCAAGGTCAAAATGACAACTATTCTGATATCAAAATGAGAAAAAACTGGAATTTTCTCATACTTTGTACCAACTTTTGTAATTGTCTTTTGTTCCCCTGGGCCGAAGGCTCCGGGGGGGGGGGGAGTGTAAAGGATGGTAGCCTCCGGCATTTATCGTCCGTCGTCCATCCGTCGTCAACATTTTCGAAGGACTTCTCCTCTGAAACTACTGGGCCAATTTCAATTAAACTTCATATACAGCCTCCAGGCAAAGGGGAAAAGAAAGTTTATATATTTGGTCCAGGCCACATAACTAAGGTGGCCGCCTTGCTCATATATGCTAAAAATCTTAAAAAATCTTCTTCTCCAGAACCACTAGGCCGATTGCCTTGAAATTTGGTATGTAGCATCTGGGACACTAGTACTACAAACTTTACATAAATAAAGACCCTGAGTTAACCTTGACCTACTTTAAAGCAAGGTCAAATTTGATTCTTAGGGTTTTGAATGGGAAAAACTGAAAAAGTGGATTTTTATGTTGCTATTGTGCTATAAAATATGGCAATGCATTCAAATTCAACACCTATGAAGTTACAGAGGTCAATGTCTTTCAGTGACCTAGGCCAAAGGTCACTTGTCCGTTGGCTGTCAACATTTTCAAAGGACTTCTCCTCTGAAATGACAGGGCCAATTTCAATTAAATTTCATATGCAGCCTCCAGGCAAACGGAGAAAGAATGTTCATATATTTGGTCCTGGTCACATGATCAAGATGGCCGCCATGCCCATACATGGTAAAAACCTGTAAAAATCTTCTCCTTTAAAAAACACGGAGCCGATTGCCTTCAAAATTGGTATGTAGCATCTGGGACACTAGTACTACAAAGTTTACATAAATAAAGACCCTTGGTTGACATTGACCTACTTTATGGCAAGGTCAAATTTGGTACATTAAGCTTTTGAATGGGAAAAACTGAAAAAGTACATTTTTATGTTGCTTTTGTGCTGTGAAACATGAAAATGCATTTAAATTGAACCCCTATGAAGTTATAGAGGCCAAGGTCATCTAGTGCCTTTGACCAAAGGTCACGTGTTCGTTGTCTGTCAACATTTTCAAAGGACTTCTCTTCTGAAACTACTAGGCCAATTTCAATTAAATTTCATATGCAGCCTTCAGGTTAAGGGGGGAAGAAAATTTAGATATTTGGTCCAGGTCACATGACCTAGATGGCCGCCTAGATATCGTAAAAATCCGAAAAAATCTTCTTCACCAGAACCACTGGGTCGATTGAATCGACACTTGGTATGTAGCATTTGGGATACTAGTACTACAAACTTTAAATAAATAAAAGCCCTGCGTTGACCTTGACCTATTTTACGGCAAGGTCATGTGTGGTTCATTATGCTTTGGAATGGTAAAAACTGAAAAAGTACATTTTTATGTTGCCAGTGTGCCGTGGAATATAGAAATGCATTCAAATTCAACCCCTTTGAAATTGAAGGGGTCAAGGTCATTTAATGTCCTTAACCAAGGTTCACTTGTCTGTCAACATTTTCAAAAGATTTCTCCTCTGAAACTACTCTGAAATTAAATTTCAAATGCAGTCTTAAGGCAACGGGGAAAGAAAACCTACGCATTTGGTCCAGGTAACATGACCAAGAAGGTTGCCATGCCCTTATATGGTAAAAACGTTAAAAAATCTTCCTCTCCAGAACCACTGGGCCAATTGCCTTGAAACTTGGTACGTAGAATCTAGGACTAGTGTTCCGCAAAGTTTATATAAATGACAACGTTGGGTTGACCTTGACATATTTTAATGACAAGGTCAAATTTGGTCCCTATGGCTTTTGAATGGGAAAAAACTAAAAAAGTGGATTTTTCTGTTTCTGTTGTTCTCTGTGATATGGAAATGCATTCAAGTTCAATCTATGTGAATTCTAGAGGTCAAGGTTATTAAGTAACCTTGGGCAAAGGTAAAATATTTTTCGTCTGTCGTCATTTATAAAGGACCTCCTCTGCAATGTCTGGGCCAATTTCATTTAAATTTCATATGCAGCCCTCAGGCAAAGATAGAAAGTTTATATATTTGGTCCACATCACATTATTAAGATGGCCGCCATGCCCATATATGGTTAAAACAATAAAAAAATATTCTCCGTAACCACTGGGCTGATTGCCTTGAAAATTGGTATGTTGGGACTCTAGTACTACAAAGTTTATATAACTGAGGATCCTGAGTTGTCCTTGACCATTTATATGGTAAGGTCTAATTTACCCCCTTAAGTTTAGAATGGGAAAAGCTGTAAAAGTGCATTTTTTCTCTTGCTATTAGACTCTTTGATATGGACATGCAATCCCTTTGAATTCAAGAAGTCAAGGTCATTTAGTGACCTTGGCCAATGGTCACTTGTGTTGAAAATGTAAAGTACTTGCTCTCAGAAACTGCTAGGCCTGGTTGTTTTGCTTATCGTCATTTTTGGCACTGTTGCCTTATGTCTGCAAAAGATTGGTAAATTCATAGGAAAAAAAATGTCCAAAAAGTTCATATCACATTAAAGTTTCAGGGCTTAGGGGAGCGGTCAGGACCTAATGGTCCTCATGTTTGGAATATAAGATGAAACATTTACTGTATTTTAAAAGAGTCACACATCCATTAAATATAATATAAAACAGATATGGAGGCTAAGGTCAACATCACTTAAGATTCCTTTTTAGAATGATTAAACACCCGGATATCTTAAATAAAGTTCCAAACTTTGTAAAAAATTTTGACCCAACATGACCCAGTTTCAAACTTTGTCTAGATTTTAAAGATAAACATTTTGACAAAGTTTCAAGAATATCGAACCAAAAATGTGCCTTCTACAGTGAACACAAGGTTTCATAAGACTTGACCTAGTGTTTGACTTAACATAACCCACTTTCAAACGGGGTGCCTATAAGGCCCTTTTTCTGCCCAAGAGCTAAACGTTTTATTTTCAGCTGATAATTAGAATATAGTGTCCGCTATAATGAATTAATAGTGGTTAAGTTCCGTAAGCCCTACGTTTGGAATAATGGGGTTACTAGTGTCTCTAAAAGAAATTCTGCAGACATAAGATTTTACTTTAAAAGATAGAATTTGAGAAAAGATGTCACAAAAGAATCTACTTCAACTTATAAAGGAAGGTTTTTATGAATGCCATTAAATTTGAAGGAGAAATATACCTTATAATATGACACCCCTAGTTCATGCTGATTTACCCCACCCACTTTAATAACCCCCTTAGTCCAAAAGTAGGGCTTACGGAGCTTAACCACTATTGATTCAGTATAGCGGACACTATAGTCTAATCATCAGCTAAAAGTAAAACATTTTGCTCTTGGGCAGAAAAAGGGCCTTATAGGCACCCCCATTGGTCTAGATTTCTTAGAGCTAAACATTCTGACAAAGATTCATGATTAATGAATCAAAACTGTGCCTTCTACAGTGAACACAAGGTTTTCTACGATTTGATCTAGTGACCTAGTTTTTGACCCAACATGACCCAGTTACAAGCTCGTTCTAGATTTGTTGGCGATTAACATTCTGACAAAGTTTCATGGAGAATGGAACGAAACTGTGCCAGCTACAGTGCACTCAAGGTTTTTCTAAGATTTGACCTATTGACCTTATTTTTGTCCTGCCATAGCCCCGTTTCAAACTTGGTCTAGAATTGATAAAGATAAAGGTTCTGATAAAATTTTATGAAGATTAGATAATAACTGTTTCCCCTAAAGTGTACACAAGGTTTTTCTAAGATTTGACCTAGTGACCTAGTTTTTAACCCGACATGATCCAGTTTCAGATCTGCTCTAGATTACATCAAGATAAACACTCTGACAAAGTTTCATGAAGATTAGATTAAAACTGTGCCCTCTGTGTCATTCAATGATTTATTTCTCTTTTTTTAGCTCTGGTGGCCAGTCTTGTTCAGTGGAGTGGAACCATTTTAGCAATTTTGGTTCAGGCCTATGAGTGGTTCATGGCTATGAGTCGAACATTTCTGTGAAATTATTTTGAAATTGAGCCATTGGCTTGAGGGAGATATGGTTTAAAGTTGTTGTGTTTTTCTTCTATTTTTAGCTCTGCCAGTCATTTTTGTTCAGTGAAGCGGAACCATTTTAGCAATTTTAGTGCAAGGCTGTATTAGAAACATTATAATGCCTTCAATTATAGACCAGTTTCGATTTAACTTCAAACAAGTGATTAGTCCAGGGGTCAGCCTAGAGCTTTCAGACAGGGAGAAGTTTTGCACATTTTCTGGACTTTTGGGAGAAGTTTTGGTCCACAGTTTGGATTTCCCTATATGTTCTATAATTTTCACTTCTCCCTCAACTCAAAACAGGGAGAAATCAGCCAGCTTAGGCAGACTATTTCTCCCGATCGCCCTCTAGGGTGAGCCCTTGATAAGTATGACAATATCTTGGACAAATTCGCGATTCAGCGTTATGGGGTCAAGGTCAAGGTCATAGTGGCTATTTTTAGAAAAACTTTGTCATCATTCTAGCGTCTTCATTCATAAACCGATTTCCTTTTAACTTCACACAGGTGGAAAGGATGACAATATCTTGGACAAGTTCGCGTTTCAGCGTTCCGGAGTCAAGATCAAGGTCGCATTGGCTATTTTTAGAAAAAACTTTTGTCATCACTCTAGCGCCTTCATTTATGGACCGATTTAAATTAAACTCCATACAAATGTATAGTTTGATAATATCTTACTAAATATTTCGTTTCAGCATTTTAGGGATAAGGTCAAGGTCACAGTGAACTCTTTCCAAAATAAAAAGGACTTTTATATTCAGGACCCTTTTTCGCAAAGAAAAACAAGGTTTTGACCGTCCTAAATGTTGCTTTTTATGTTGGTATAAATCCATTATCTCATTTAAAGCCTACAAAAAACGCAAAAAATGGGGGTCAAGAAATGTAATGTAGTAGAGCGCACTTAATAAAGCAGCCATAATTATTGGAATATTCCAACAATTTGAATGTTAAGAATTGGTATTTCTACTCTGTTAAATACATTGAATTTTTTAGAACTCCAGTGATATAACCCGCTATCGCAGCTGTATCTCTCAATACAGATGTACCCAAGCTTTAGAAATCATTGGAAAATTCCAACAATCTGACTATTCTATACAGCTGCACAAAAGCTATAGAAATCATTGGAAAATTCCAACAAAATAGATAGAGCAGTCATGTTCTTTAGCTTGAAATTCATTGGAAAATTCCTACAATTTGACTTTAGTATACATCTGCACTAAAGCTTTAGAAATCATTGGAAAATTCCAACAAAATAAATTTGTCACTAAATCAGTCATGGTCTTTCGCTTGAAATTCATTGGAAAATTCTAACAATCTGACTTTTGTATACAGCTGCACAAAGCTATAGAAATCATTGGAAAATTCCAACAAAATAAATTTGTCACTAAAGCATTCATGGTCTTTAGCTTGAAATTCATACGAAAATTCCAACACTCTGACTTTTTATACAGCTGCACTAAAGCTGTAGAAATCATTGGAAAATTCCAACAAAATTAATAGAGCAGTAATGGTCTTTAGTTTGAAATTCATTGGAAAATTCCTACAATTTGACTTTTGTATACATCTGCACTAAAGCTTTAGAAATCATTGGAAAATTCCAACAAAATAAATTCGTCACTAAAGCAGTCATGTTCTTTAGCTTGCAATTCATTGGAAAATTCCAACAATCTGACTGATCTATACAGCTGCACATAAGCTTTAGAAGTCATTGGAAAATTCCAACAAAATAAAGTTGTCACTAAAGCAGTCATGGTCTTTAGCGTGAAATTCATTGGAAAATTCCAACAATCTGACTTTTGTATACAGTTGCACTAAAGCTTTCGAAATCATTGGAAAATTCCAACACTCAGAAAAAAATTAATCCGTCACTTATGTAGTCATGGTCTTTAGCTTGAAATTCATAGGAAAATTCCAACAATCTAACTGTTCTATAAAGCTGCACAAAAGCTTTAGAAATCATTGGAGAATTCCAACAAAATAGGGGATCTGTATTATGAATAAATGCAAGCCATCCACCCCCACCCCTCCTCTTTTGGTAAGTCATATACTGTTGTATATAATTGATGGTATATTCCAAGTTTTTCAATACGTTTCATTCTGAAAACCATGCCTGATTTAGTGACAATTTTATTTTATCTCCAATGGTTTCTAAAGAGCAACTGTAGCTGAAAAGTCAGATTGTTGGAATATTCCAATGAATTTCAGACGAAAGACCATGACTGCTTTAAACACATGACAAAATAAAAGGGGATTTGACATTAAAATCCTCTTTTCCCGCATAAAAGTTTGCTTTTCGGGGGTGGGGGTCTATTTCTTTATTTATGGTGTTACCATTAAATGTCTCACAGATGCGAAAATATGGTACCTTTATTTTCAACTTTCTAGTGACGATTAATCCCTGTTACTCCTTCTTATCTGAGGAGCGGTCGTAGTCTCATGTCAGTCAAGACATCAGACTACAATGGAACATATAAAAAACTAGCCCGAGTCCTACTACAGACCCTCTAAGCTCGAATGCATAACGCGAATACATTACAAGTTTCAGAGTACTTGTACATGTATGTGCTGGTGGATAAATAAGGGAAAAAAAAAATAAAATTCGACCTTTTCGGTTTCAGATAAACCTTTGCATTGAACATTATAAATCAATATTCCTGTAAGTTCAACTGAGCCTTGACACGACAAAACCAACAACGTGGCATGTGCGCCCACCGAAGACTCAGACCAGCCTGGACATCCGCCTTGTCTGATCAGTCTTCCCAGCATGGAGCTAGCTCAAACCCTAAGCTACTCTTTTAGCACTGCAAAAACTCTGATCAGACTGGGCGAACTCCTAGTCTTTGCTTGTCCGCCCAGTCTCATCAGAGTCTTTGCAGTGTGCTTAAAGAGTAGCTCAGAGTCTGAGCTAGCTCCATACGGAAATCTAAGACTCTGATCAGTCTGGGTGGATGCCCTGCCTGATCTGATTCTTCGCTGGGCGCACATTTCACTTTTTGTTTTGCCGTGGCGCGGCTCAGTTATGTTTGACAATTGCGAATACATTTGTGATGCGCAGACTGGCCTTACTACTGTAATAAGATAAGAAGTTTTCTGTTCATATGAATCGCACAAACACGAACATTTTTGTGCAAAGAAAATGAGGGGCATGGCTCAGTATGTATGTATCAAAATTTTCACCTCTACCATTTCTGTTGAGAGTTGACTAGCATCAAGTGTCTGTGGACCATACTCTGAAGGTTCCCTCCTGGACTCCGTTTAAAATAGTTTCTCTCTTTATGCGTTGTATTTTTCTGAATCAGTTGCTGCCAAGAAAACCGCCGGATTGTTGAAAATAGTCGTGTTTATATAGCGCAAATAACATGTTGTAATCTAAAAAAATTGTTGCATGTCCATAAGTGTACGCCCACTTACTTCATTCTTCACACATTTTCTCCGTAGAGGTGAGCTCTCGTGAAGGCCCCGGCATGGCGGATGGATAAGCCGGGGTTATCCGTGGAAAGAAGTGGGTGATAGTAACCAAGCCAGCCATTCCACTGCATTCCAGGCCATTCCACGCCATTCAAGGTTTTAAACTACGCCCAAAACGGCAGTGCAGCACGACGTCAGATGCGTTGCCAGTTTCCTTTTCTTTTTCTTTTCTTTTTTGCGAAATACAAATAAAGAAGAAGAAGAAGCGTTAGCCGATGTGCGAACCATCTTAACCTTTAACTTTAGACTTTTCAGGGAAACTCTGCCTAGTGGACTCTTCTATTCTTATACATTAGCTCATTCCATTGTCGTTTTCAGGGATATCTGGTTTCGTGTACATTTATTAGTGGTTTTCTTTTTCAGAGGAGTGTCCATTTTGCGTATGCAGAAAAGTGAAAATCCTTGTCAGACACTTCGGATCTGATCTGGGTCTGCACTATACATATTTTCCAAAGTCCCTTTAAATGGGACACAAAGCGAAATGGGTTTATTTCGTTGTTTTAAGAGCTTTTCGACGTTCTAGCGTCCCTGGTGCCGTGTCCCCGAGAAAAATGCCTTCTTACATGTTCCAGTCGCGAAGACTCAGATGTGTATTGTGCACCCGTACAGTCTGATCAGTCAGCACTGTTAGTTATAAGAATTCCTCAGGTCTCATAATTGATGCAAATAGTGAAAAGAAAAAAACTTTTTCAACTGAGCCGATGCGTAGGCTTGCTGATCTGTTTTCATTGTTTGCTTGCCAATACGGCTCACTTTCTAATGTAATGGCTCGGTCACAGCCAAACAGCTAACATTCGCGGGCATGGTGCTGGGTGAAAGTCAGTGACGGGGCATCCTACTTATTTGAATAATAGAAGGGCAAGGGCGGGCTGTACTTGCAGTAGGTGCGGGACGGGGTTGTTTCACATCTGTCCTGTCTTCCTTTTCTTCCTTCCTCTCTTTGAAAGACGGCTCGATATAGACGGAAACACTGCCGCAAAAAGCCGTTAAAACACCAAACAACCAACCAACTAACATTCACCGCTGGCGGTTCGCAGAGGCCTGTAAAATAGCCTTTCTTCCTATTACCTTAATATATGTATTTGGACAGCGCAGATCATACTGCTTCAAAAGGTCTGCACTATTTGTCATCAGTTTTATTAGCCAGTCTAGGCCAGAGCAGACTGTAACAGAAATGGTCAAAATTTACGGTATATATCTATATGGTTTACAATAGGCTTTCTGAATTTCCGAATGCACCGGCCAATATTTCGTGCTATAAGCTCGATTTTGTGAATCTCATGACTGTACATAAAATTCAAATAACGGGACATCGAAATGACATTGTTACTAAAGAGAACAATCAGCATTGAAGATTTCAAATAACACATGTTACGAGTAAGGAAGGCAGGTAAATGGGTTATTGGGATCTACGGCCCTTTCAACAGCGTTTAAGCCATTTCGGTACATGGGTGAATAAATGAGCAGGGCCGTCATCGGCTGTTGAAAAGTAGTACGGCCATGGAATGCCCAAGACGTTCCCCGAGTGCTGAAGGCACGAGTTGGGGAGAGCACGAGCGGGGGTATTCCCCGCCTTGTAAGCGGGGGCGGGGTTCGGGGGGATCCGAGAAAATTTTTGAATTCAGAGGCTCTCTAGAAGCGATTTTAATGCATTTTGAGACCATTTTTTGCTTTTGCAACTCAATTTATTCTACGAGTAGTTGCTGTTTTTCAAATGCTTACCCCAGCTATTAAAGACTGCACTCCCTGCCCCACCACCCGCCCCGACTATCACCACCGAAATATGTAAAGCACAACTATCTACATGTATTTCGACCTCTCTGTGAGGTCTAAGATCCCTAGAAATCGGTTATTGAGACACTTTTATAATGAACACTTCGATATACCCGTACTTCATATGCTAAGCTTTAATGATGATTACTGTCTGAATCAAGTGTTACAGCTGTATTCTAAAACGTCACTCAGTTTCATAATCATGTTTTCATAACGAGCGTGAAGTGTAGTTCCCAGCGGGCACATGACGTTGAAATGACGTCGTACTGACGTCTATGCGACGTAATGACGTCGCATCGACGTCGGTAAGACGTCATTTTGACGTTATGTGCCTGCTGGGTTTTTACAAGAATCAACTGATGGTAATGTGCACAACCCGTGGTGAATGTAGAATAATCAGTTTCTGGTGCCAGAAGGAATGTATGGAAATGAAATTGGTCATTTCTTGTAGAATGATGCATATTTTTATCAAAGTACACCATGTGGTTAAGAGTTATGAGCAATTTCACTCACTGGCTACAGCGGAAGGACAAACAGACTGATGGACTTGCACAGCGATTAAAGTGCACACCTGTGGGTCGTGCAATGCTGTTTAGA
This sequence comes from Ctena decussata, assembly GCA_963989385.1. Lineage (NCBI taxonomy): Eukaryota > Metazoa > Mollusca > Bivalvia > Lucinida > Lucinidae > Ctena > Ctena decussata. Next base: position 58,878,424 of record OZ022504.1, read on the forward strand.
CTTTCGTCACCGTTTTGCATGCCGGTTGCAGGACAATGTTAAAATACATAAGTATACAAAACTTGAACCAAGGCTCAAGAGTTATGAGCATTTTCACTACTTGACCGTAAATTTTCAACTTGTGCTCAGCAAAGCCTCGTCCATCAAATAAGGTTGTTATGCAAGCGAGTCGTTAGACAATGTTGACATGTATAAGTATGCAAATTTTTGTCAAAATATCCCATGCGGTTCAAGAGTTATAAGCGTTTTTGCTAACTGATTACGGTTTTCGCTAACTGATAACGGACGGACGGAGGGACGGACTCACACAGTGATTATAGTGCAAACCTGCGGGTTGTGCAATTACTGACCGTGACACGCTTGAATTTTCACTTATCACCTTTGAGCACCCCATTAAAAGGTTAAAAAGGCAAGAAGGTGTAACGGAAAAAAGTGGTACGGCCAATACCATATTCGGCCGAAAAAGTGGTCCGGCCAGAACGTCGACGACGACCTTGAAATTCATTCATTGAATGAATTAATAATTAACTAAAACTCTTTTTCCAAATTTAGATACTGCTGACATTTCATCGATCAATTATTATTATTTAAGAATTTTTTTGAAAAAAATATATTATTATCATTAGTAGTTAAGATTATTATTATAACTATGATTATCATCATTTCAGGTTATTATTATTTTTGTTATTATTGTTTAAAATTATTATTATTATTATTATCATTATTATTATTATTGTTTAAAAATATTTTCTGAAATACATTTTAGCTGTTTTGAATGGGTGCGGCTTATCTAACAGGTTCAACCCGTAAAGATTGCTATTTGGTCAAACCTGTGAAATATCGATATGTGTTGCTTTGTATCTAATGTTTGGCCCACGCGACGCGTGTGAAGTAACGCAAAATCTCGCCAAGTCACAAGGCGTGAGACTAGGCGAGATATCAATATGAAAAATGTCTATTAAAATGTTGCAAGCATTGACACAACCAAATATCTAGACGATGTGGTACCGGAAAATGTTCTGTACTCGATATTACGAGAGTCAACAACAAAATACTTGTTAAATCTGCAAACACTTCATTACAGTGATTTGTATCGACTCTGCTCAATATTTATCTCAGATGTCCACATCCGAAACTGTAGTGTTTCTCATGTTTAGAACAGTCGTGTCCTATATATATCGACCATATGTATATGTAGACACTGCATAGCCCCGTTTGCCTTTTCTTGTGTTACAGTTTTGTCATTTTAATCAACGGGAAAGCTGTCAGAGTATAATCAAAATGGCCGCCCCTGCGCTATGACAGATTGTTACGCCTGATCAATCACGCTATCTAACTTGCGGTTCGTGCTTTAAAAGATCTTTTTCCTTCGTCTTCTTTCTTTCCTCTGATGAAAATTAATGAGAGAGAGAGAGAAAGAGCGAGAGAGAGAGAGATGCTTTTCACGACTCTTGCTCTGACGCCTGCGCTATGACTCTTACCCTGATCAGTCACACTTTTAAACTAATTTACTGTTTCGTGCTTTAAAGAATTTGTTTCTTCGTCTTATTCTTTCCTCTAATAGAATCAATGAGAGAGAGAGAGAGAGAGAGAGAGAGAGAGAGAGAGAGAGATGCAGAGGAAAGAGTGGTGCTTTTCACGACTTTTCCTGAAGTAGTTGAATGATCCAGAATTGTTTTCCACTAGGTATCCTGTAACTGAAAATTCCAGTTTCAAAACTTTTTCCACACGTACGGTAAACTGCAACCAGTATCATTCCAGACTAGACACCTCGTCGGTCCTTACGATGTGGATTTCACCCCATGGAAATCAAATGATTGCGCGCGTATGTTGATTTCAACTGTTTATTCGGTAACATGCGACCATGTCGCAATACAGAACATCTGGTGGATCTAGCCCGGTGGACTTGAAAGGGCGGATTAATACTCCATTTACTTACATATAAGTATCTTGTCTTCTTCTCAATTGTATGGTTGCTCATTGTTACGACTTACATTAAAATCAAAATCCTACTTTATGAAGGGCGCTAGTTGCGCAGGCTGATCTTGGAATCTGCAGAAATTCTGGACGATGCTTTCTTATTTCTTCATTTCAGTACTTTTAGCACTGTTTATGAAATATCCTTTACTTGAAGAACACAACATCTGCGCAGTCTGGTTAGAGTCTTCCATTCTATGACTTTAAAAGAATTTAGAGAGTAAATAAGGGGCTTTAAACAGTTGGCGTTGATGTGCAGGATAACCTGACTTATCAAAGAAAATGAACATATTCTAATACAACGAGGGAAAAATCGCCCGTGTATGAGCCTCGACACAAAAAAACGCATCTTATCAGATACGTGAACTTCGAAGAAGCGTACCAATTAAGCCATACTCTGCTCTCATCACTCCAAAAGTCTGCAGCCTGGCTGGTCTGCGCAGATGTATAGGTTATGTCTGATAATTCGCCTTTTGCGCGGCATGATGGTGATGAACAGGCCGTAGTATGAAACGTAGAGTGGAGTTATTGAGTGGAATCTTGAGTTCTAAAAATTGGAAAACACCTTTAATATTAACCGTAACAGTCCTAAAATTGAACACTTTTTTTCACCAATGCCGAAATAAATCTCAGAGGTGAAGTTGGAATTGCATACAGGATAGACACTGGCTAGACGACTCCTTCAGCCTGAGCTGGGTCTGCACTGTTTTCTCAGACCTATCTGTCCCAATATGTTGAAATCTTACGGTAGTTTTAGAACCAGTGACAATGCATATATCCATAAATTTTGTAATTATTAGGGTGCTATCAAAGAGTGTAGACCCTGGACAGACTGCTCTTGATATGTGTCTGTCTACACCGTTTGCCGAAAACGAAAACGGGACCACTAGATTGAATCGAACCAGGGGACCTTTATATTGAATCGAACCCGGGACCACTAGATTAGCTGGCAAGCACATAACCTACTAAGCTACCGGGACTTCTGTCGGTCAAGAACATTCTGACATAATTTTTTTTTTCGTATTCATCAGCATAGTATAAAACATACAGTGAGTCTTGAAGCCTAGTCATAGAATGACTCATTCGATTCAAGCCGGAAAAATCTTTCCAACCGTAAACAGGGTTCCATTGCACACATCCTTTCACTATTATCCTCCCATTGCCCTTATACGACTGATATACTGTTGAAAAGGACGTAAGACCCTAAGCCTTCAAGCCATCCCAGACCGACTCTGAATCATTTACGATCATTGGAAGTATGAACACTCAGATGATTTTTTTTCGAGGCATTATGAAATCTTCACATTATATTCCAGCATGTGCTGAAGCGCAGTTGGGCATGTACATGCGCATTTTGCTAGCCAAGTCATTTGATGATGCTATAACCATATAGTTAAAGTGAATTGGAAAGACACCGATCAGACTGCGCGAATGAATCTGCTCTGCTCGGCATTTTGAGAGGCACAACGTCGGATCTTTCGAGTTTCATTGCTTCTCAACATTTGGGGCAAACTTAAGCCTCAGAGTCGTCATAAAGTTTTTTTAAACTTAATACTTTCGTTTTTGGCCCATATTTTTATCATATAAAAAGCAAATCCTTCATAGAAGGAGAAGCACAGGAAGCTAAGTGGGTGAAGCCCTGGCCTACTCTCCTGATCTAGCGGACCCGGGTTTTAACCATAAAGTGGCTCCATTGCACGCAGCCTCTCATTATCACCTTCCCATTGTCCTGATATGACTGAATTACTGTTGAAAAGGACGTAAAATCGGAAGTCATCCATTTTATTTCATGACTTGGAAAATCTGATTCCGGAGTTTACATCATATGCTTTAATCTTAGTCGATATAGTTTATTTATTTATTTGCGTTTGAAATCTTACCCCATAAAAAATCCCTTGAAAAATATCACTTCACAATTATAAATTATCTGGTAGCTATGGCTACTGCTTCCGTGACCTGATCAATCGCACCAGACTGCCGTTATTACGTAACAGGTGGCCATCTGTTTTCGGCAATCTGTTGTATGGAATAAACAACGAATTTGCAGGACCTAGTAAACAGGACAGTGTTGTCAATCATGTGTGCACGGAAATAATTGTAAGTGGATGAATGTAAAATTTTCGATATTTATACATTTATACAATTATTCAAACATTAATTTGTTCATACTTTCGAACAATTATTATTATTATTATTATTATTATCGGTATTAGCATTATTATCTTGATCCATTTTCTACTTTTTCTTCTTCTTTTCGATTAATATTAATCCTTTATTATCATTATTATTATTATTATTATTATCTTGATCAATTCTCATCTTTTTTTTCTTCCTTTCGATTAATATTAATCATTTTTTTATTCTTATAAGTTTTATTATTATTATTATATTCTTGCTGAAACGAAAACTTCTTAAAATTTACGTGTACGAAGAAAATTATTGCTCATATCATTTAATAAAAAATGTCCAAACCATAACTATTTTATAAGCGGTTGACATTTTAACAATACGGGTACCAAATATTTTGTTTCCATGTGCGAGCAGCTCTTAAAATGAAATTTTACTGCTAAAAATGAAAAGATTTCCGCCTCTAGCGGGAATCGAACCCAGGACTGCTAGATCTGTAGGCTAGTGCTTAACCCACTCAGCTACCGTGGCGTATGTACGAAAAGGATACGCTGTAAAAATCATTTCGTTTGAAATAGAATGAGCTGTGCATTCCTGCAATACGGCCTGGTCTTAGCCTGGCCCATATCATTCAGATTAGGCCTATATGCATTACAGACTGGTATGGGTGTGCGTAGGACCAGCAGTGCTAAAAAGCTGTCTTTGGTATGTCAATGATTAAAATGATCAATGTCTTTGGCTTGATTTCTTGCAATTTATAGTTTATACAAGCGAACAGAGAGGATTCTGACCAAACGGCACCAATGTTTAAGCATTCGTTTCCAGTTTAGCTCGGTCACCACAATAGGGCTGTTTTCGAGTTATTATTAGACGTTCGTTTGAATATTGCTCGGACCCACCGTACAAAATTCGCTTATAACCAGTAGCCGGAAATCATTAAGTTTTGAGTTTTTATCCGGAATCTACTGCGTCATTTATAGTTATTCAGCCTCGAAAATGTAAAGAGGTAAGTTTAATATAATTTTCTCTTCGGTCTTTTACTTTATTGCCCTGTACAATGAAAAACTCCTTGCCATCGCAGATTTTTTTTCCGAACAGCTTAATTAAACACGAGATTGTGTCGTACAAAACTTAGCTATTATTCTCTTATCAAAACTAACAAACTGTAGATTGATAACGCCTTCCGTTTATTCTATAGATTTTTTATAAAACATGTAAGAAAACGCTCAAAATGGTTTAAGAATCATGCCAAGGGCGATTTGAATACTGTACCAATTACTACCCACCCATACACGACATTGTACAGGGTAATAAAGTAGAAGACCGAAGAGCAAATTATATTAAACTCACCTCTTTACATTTTCGAAGCTGAATAGCTATAAGTGACGCATTAGATTCCGGATAAAATCTCAAAACATGATGATTTCCGACTACTGGTTATAAGCGAACGTTTGTGCTCTCGATTCAACGCTATGAAAACCGGAAGAGATTGTACATGTAGTTCGGATACTATGTATTCTGTCCAATATGGTGTCATATGTAATAATGATATTTTATAAGCCTAGTTATTCATTGTGCCACTATTTTGTAAGATAAAATTCATTATCTCACGAAGTTATAATCATTATTGTTATTATTATCTATTTTACATCAAAAATGATAGTTATCAAGATACAAGATCGATAATAATCACAGGGTATAATCGATTCCGCCAATTTTCGCTTCCTGCAGAGACTCTCCGTCATATTTGGCTTCCGACGAGACTGTCCGCGAACTCTTGCTTCCTGCAGGGACTACTGTCCTCTAAAAATGGCTTCCTGCCGTGACTGTCCGCGTGACTGCTTCTTGCCGAGGCTCTCGGCAGGAAGCAGAATCACGCGGATAGTCTCTGCAGGAAGCCATTTATCATGTACAGAAGTCTCTGCAGGAAGCAAGAGCTCGCGGACAGTCTCGGCGGAAGCCAAATATGATGAACAGTCTCTGCAGGAAGCGAAAATTGGCGGAATCGATTATACCCTGTGATATCACTCACTCCAGTTTTTATCGCTATCAAAACCAAAAGCAATGAAAAGACAAAAAAAAAAAAAAAAGAAGAAGAAAAGAAACGTTAATTTTATTAACAAGAAATGAGGCAATAAATATAAGAGAGGATATTATTGTTTTTTTATATATATACAATTTTAAGAGAGGCTATTTGTGTGTGTGTGTGTTTTTTTTTTTAAATGAGGCAATAATTATAAGAGAGGATATCAGTGTTTTTTTTTTTTTTTTTTTTTTTTTTTTTTTAATTATGATATTACACGACAAGAATAGGAAAGGGCATGTGGAACATTCTTTTGGGTTAAAAAGATTTACATGTAGTTACATGAAAGCAATACCATTGATTAAGGAAATAACGTGAAACAGACCCTTTATCGGTCTATCATTCCTGACCAATCAGAAATATGAGAGGAAACAAAAACGAATACAGGTATCACTTGACACGCCCATTTCACAGGGTCGACTGAGCAGCTTTGCAGTTTTGATAGGATTAACCGATCGGTGAATACTAAACCACGCCTACTATCGCATCAATACTTTTAGATATAATAATGATGAAAAACGATAATTATAATTGTAATCTTTTCTATCATAATCAAAAGTATAGCTCAAGAAATGTAAAATAATATACTCCTCCCCAAAAGTTTAGCATATTTCAGCTCTATGGTAACTTTGTTACAAATTCTGTAAACTATAAAACAACAGTATAATTTATGGATTTGGAAAGATAGAATACTTAAGCATATGCCTCATGACATTTTTGTCCAAAATTTTCAGGTAAAAGAATTTTGGCGGGTTGACATTTTTGCGTAAAATCATAATTTTTTATCTTTTATTTTCTGCTTATAAAATGTCGTGTCAGAAAAAAATATAGCACGTCAGACAGGAGACCCTGGAACAAGAAGGTTACACATAAAATTTGAAGTGCCAGTATCAAAGACCGACAGTTTTCTGTAAGACAAAGATGATAAGAATTCATAGGAAAAATGCATTGTTAATGATTAAGAATTTATTTATTTATTTAAGTCTCACCTCATAAGATAGTAAAACATTCATACATATTTAAAACACAATTACATATTAACATATTACTTTCATTAAAACGAGCGGCTCTACTTGAGAGCTATGAGAGACTGATTAAACGATGATAAAAGACAACACTTCCTACCGACTTAAAACACAATTAAACATATACATATTATTTTCATTAAAATGAGTGGCTCTACTTGAGGGCTTAAGAGATAGTTATAAATATTATAAAAGATACAACTTTGTACAATAACTTAACCATTATGTCGGTGGGTATGCAACGCTACAGCGACATAAAACCATCTTGCCACCACCTTCTTCAACCACGAGGAAGTCACAAATTCTACGAATCTCCAACGGTGACACAGTGCCGCTCCGAGGTTGCATGTCCACTGAGTGGCTAAATGAAAATTGCCCCATAAGGTATTGTTAACACAGATAGGCAAGCGGCATCGCAACGCCTCAACGACGCCGCATCAACGTCGGGACAACGTCATGTTGTCCCGACGCTGAGACGGCCTCGGTCCGCACATCCCCCTAGTAGTTATGCCAGACTAATTTTCATGACTTATCAACTTTTATAAAACCATATCATACCAGCGGCCACACAACGTCGCAAAATCCAGCGATGTCGCATCAACGCCAAAGTGGTTTTCACCCAAACGTCGATGCAACGCCCGACACCAAATGACGTCATGTTATGACGCCTCATCAGCGCCGGGGCCACGTTACAATTAAGAATATAAGTATTGACAAGAGTTTCTTTTATGTCTGATTTAGAAATGACTGAGACACAATCAATGTAGCAAATTACGATTTAACATGTCGTCTACAGACTATGGTAATTTGGTGTGTGAAAAAAATTAAACTGAAGATGTTTTGGACACACTTTTAAAAAGTTTCAAAAAATGTACATCAATTACAGTGGTCTGAACTTTTGTCGTTGTGTATCCAAACAGCTGCAGGGTTTCAAAAATTCAGTGTGTAGGTGTTTACATTGTACATTACCGCTTCGGATAGGATCCATAACCACAATTTTGTTACTTATAAGACGTCCCTTCTATCAGTTACTTCTGCTGCTAAACTTTTGGCGAGGAGTATATTTCAAGTGAACATAAAAGTTTATGATCTGACTGCGCAGGTGCATCCAGGGTTTCAGCAGTCCGCACACGTCCTCGGGACTTCACTCCATCACATACTCTCAGAACGAAAAGAGAAAACAAACAAAGTGGTTATGCGCCAAGCGCAGACTCAGATCAGCCTGGGCATCTGCCTAGACTGATCAGAGTCTTCGCTAAGCGCTTATAGTGTAGCTAAGGGTCTACGCTACCTCCATGCGGACAGCGAAGACTCTGATCAGACTAGGCGGATTCCCAGTCTGATCTGAGTCTTCGCTGTGCGCAGCATTTAGTTGGTTTTCTCGTGTCGCGGCTCAAATTATTTACCACCCTAGATGGAATCTGCGCCGCTTCTTTTACCCGTCATCGATCGTAAAGAGTGGACTCTGGCCGTGTTAAAAGTTTTTAAACCAGTACATGCGTAGAAAGGGGAGGGAGAGGGGGGTTTTTTCTGGTTCAGTATCAGATGCCCTCAATCCCACCCGGAAACTGTTTCTCATATGCAATTAGTTTTATAAATATATTTTATGTTGATGAAACGGATTACGTGGCACAGAGCTTCATTTTTAGAGGAAAGAAGAGACCGTGGAAAGATCAACAGAAGACTTGACTGAAAGATTATTAAACTCCATTTTTGACATGTTTGACACCCCTTTGTGAAAATAATGAAATAATGTTGATTAGAGGAGTATTATGTGACATTACGTCCTTGGCGGCTCACTAATTGATTGTGTCAGGCATATCTGCTTTTTGCGAGCCTGCTTTTGTGACTTCTTGCCTGCTGAGGGGCGGGGGGGGGGGGGAGTTTTCCCGAAGTGGAACAGATTCTCCCTAAACAAGCTAATTGGATGAAAAAGTCTAAATTACCCGGAAGTCTACACTTTCACCTACTTTACTGGTGTGTATATGTGTATTTAGCTTTGGTACGATCTGTCATTTGGATTTCTTGCCATGATTACAATTAGATACTTTATCGTCATATCTTTCGTATGATAAAATGTGTCGTAAAATACGCGGTCTCGCACTCTACGTGTCCTCCTGAGTATCCGCACTGACAAAAATGTATATTTTTAAGAAATACGTAGAGTTATAAAGCGCAGTCAGACTCGAAAGCTTAATTTTATGGACAAACTTTCTTTGAATAAAAAAGTTCGGGTTAATGAAAATATATGCCACATTTTTGCCAAATTTAGATGGTAAGTTTATTTGACAAACAAAACTTGTCGACGTGAACAGAAAGATTGCCATAGAATATGAACGAAGATCATAGCATAAATCGTTGTCTGCCTTATTTTAGTGACTTACTGCGTGCTTCCTTGGCTGAAGTAGCCGTTCAAAGATGGGTCTACTCTAAAATCAAAGAATAAAATGACGCTGAATCAACGTTGATTCAACATTGATTCAATGCTGTGTGCCTGCTGACTAACTGCTTATAATCGACCGAGAAGAAGCATAACAGCTATGATGAAGAAACTTTAATTATTGTAAGTAAAACTTCTCTAGTTTCCGTTAAAAAACAGAAAAAACTTACATACAATACAAATGAATTTAATCTGTAAAAAACACAACAAATTGTATCTGGCATATTTACAAAATTAATCATGCCCCGCACAGACGCGTGAATTTCGGTCTGTGAATCAATGCAGACGGACAAGTGTTCCACTTTCAGCTGTATATATTTTCATTTATCAGCAAAAAAAGAAAATGCGCAGACGCAGAGGTTGATCTGAATCTCCCCTTTTCGCACCTGTCGTAAGGTGCCGTTTCACTCGACGCCACACATACAAAACATCTTGAGTAAATATAATCTAAAAATAAGTGAAAATAAAATGATTCTATAAAATAAAATATTTTCTGCATAATCAATTACCGTATTAATTATAATAAACGTCCTTACTCTAATAAACGGCCCCCCCACCCCCACTATTTTCCGGAAAACAATATATTAATTTGCATGAAGGCCTGGTTGCTTCTCTGATTGCGGTTGCTCTTTGAAACAAGGTCTACTCTTAAAGGAAAGAATTTGCTTCTCTATTTGCTTTAAAAGTTGACTCTTACTGAGAAGGGGGGCAAAAAATAGTGGAAAGTATTTCTGAAAGTATTTCCATGAACAGTTACTGTTTATTGGAGGTATTTTGGCAGTGACTGCTCTACTACACTTTACTCTAAATAACGCCCTCTTTCCTAAAAAAGCAATGCCCGGGGCATGAAATAAGAACAATACGGTAGTTTGGGGTCCGAGGGCACTCAAGATAATGTAAATATTTGGGAGAATAGGTACCTTTCCAGGATGAAGAAATCTGCCAAATTCATTTTCGCCACTTTTCTCAATTCGAGTTAACTTTCAAGAATTTGCTTCTCTAGGAAAATTGCGGAAATGATGAACAGGTGTACCCACTCAGCTTATGTTGTTGTTGTTTTGGGTTTCTCTGCCCTCTGAGACAGTATTTCAGTCTACATCGGGCCGTCTCCCAGAGAGAGGGAGACAAAAAAAAAAAAAAAAACAGAAATGACGAGATAAAAATAGCCAAACACCCCACCCTCACCTACTGCAAGAACAGTAGACCCTTGTGCAACTTTTAGTCTAATTAGTAGGACGCCACGGCAATGGAAATTACCGAGCACCATTGCCCGATCCGACAACCCCACCAGCTTTTGTAAACCCCTAAGTACAGAGAGAAGTGTCCTATAAAATTACATTGTTGCGATGAGAGTTAAACGTGAATGTCTACAACTCCCTATTTTCCAACCATTTTTACAAAGGGAAACAACTTTTGTGATTTCCTGTTTGCTTCTCTGGACAAAGCTGGGACCTACCCTTAAAGGAAAGAATTTGCTTCAAGAGGAGTAAACGCTTTCCTTGAAGATTTGATCCCCATTTTAAAGAGACGTAACAATGAAAATGAAAGCGCTGCTTCTGCTTCCCCTGAAAGTGTACCCATTCATCTAAAAATTGAGCCGCGACACGATAAAACCAAAAACTCAGATCAGCCTGTACATCCGCCGAGTCTGACCAGAGTCTTCGCTGTGCACTCAAATGGTAGCTAAGGGTCTAAGCTACCTCCATGCTGACACGACAAAACCGGCAAAGTGGCATGTGCGCCCAGCAAAGACTCAGATCAGCATGGGCATCCACACAGTCTGATCAGGGTCTTCGCTGTCAGCACTGAGCTAGCTTAAATCGCACAAAGAAGATTCTTATCAGAATGGGCGAATAACCAGGCTGATCATGCTGTCTTGTCTGGGTGCACATGCCACTTTGTTGGTTTTGTCGTGTCATGGCTCATATGTATCTATCTGCCAGTGATTTATTTTTAATTTTGCTGCGAAAGAATCTTGGGACCCCGCTTGGGGCTCAGTAAGTTTATAAGTTCAGTGCGTCGAACAATAAAACCATGATTCCACAGCACTGAATTTAGGTGAGTCTTGGGACTCGCAACAATGTAAATTATGAGGGGAAAATTTGAAAACCGAATTTCTTCGTTTATAAAATGGAGATTTTCCCCCTTCTAACACCGTTGAATCCCAAAGAAAGTCTAGACGTATCTAGATTTTTTGGGATTGTTTTGGAAGAGCTGATCCCACCTTGTAGCGGAATTTCTTAAGACTGATTTAGATGTTTGGGGTCAATCTAGAGATGGAAACCCCTTGTTTTATAGCCGAATAAATACGTTATATGAAACGGCGGAACTCACAGGTAACAAAATCATTGATCTGCTGATACCGCTAATACTGTTCGAACATCACAAGTGACAGGTTATAATTCAGCCGCGACCTGACAAAACCAACAAAGTGGCATGAGCGCAAAGCTGTATTAGGTTATTTATATCCTCCTGGTGTGCACATTGTAAAATATAGTTTTAAGAAACATTTCCACGTCAAATAATAGAAGCATCTATTTCGAGTATACAGTAGAGAAATGAACAGAGTACGTAACGTTTTGACGAAGAGTTTATAACGTCACGTGTCGCTGACGTTTGTCGCTTATTATATTTTTTTTTCAGATGAATTTTTCATTAACACTTAATGCGATCACCCTATATCTTTATTTGCATTTCTGATTCTACGAAAACCACTCTCTATTTTCGTCGTGATTTTGTATAGTGTCTCCAAGCTCGTTTTGGCGAAACGTCTGCTTCAATGGTTGAAGGGTTCGAACTTTTATAGCGTCAAAAGAGATACAGGTGCCAAAATTCAACGTTTTTAAGTCATTAATGCTTTTCTTCACCATCAAAATGTATATACCAACAGAAAGATAAAAACACTGTTGATTGAGTGTTCTGAAAACAAAATCCGATAGGGAATACGCAAGATATGGTACAAAACGTTATTTTTTTTGTAAGAAACTCCATATTACGTTCGATGGCGCCTAATATAAAACGAATAAAAAATCCTCAAAACAAATAATATCATTAAACGTACAACATGTCAGAGTACAATTCTGTCAAGTTTCATAGAAATCAAAGGTATTTCGTTTTTTTTTACCCATGACGTCGCCAAAGGCATCGAACTACGTTAAAACGCACAAACACATACATCTCGGCATCTCCCAACTCCATCAGGCATCCAGAGTCCTACACTTACATGATGGTCTGGACCCGGGCCTATTCCGCTTACATTTTCCCCGGGAGCTCCGATTTTCGTCTACCTATGCTTAACGATCGGCTTGAAATAGCTGATTTTTTTTATTTGATGCTTAACGTCCACGGTAAACAACTAAGGTCATGTCGGGACGGTCTGTTAATCTAACCACACTATTCCTGGGCAGGCTTAGACCTCCTAAGCGGTTAACCAGTACTAAGTGCACATGCTTTCGCCAGTAACTGACAACTGCCCTTCTTGAATCAGCGGAAGGAGAAACGAAAGTATGTGGCCAGACCGGGATTCGAACCCAGGACCTCTGGCTTACGAGTCAGGTGCCCTACCGATTGCGCTACCCGGCCCGGCTGAAATAGCTGAAATATCTGAAATATTCTTGGCAGAGCCAACAAACCCATATCAAACAAACAATACGAATTCTTCCAAATATCCGGCGATGCAATTCACAGACGTCTCTATCTGAGGCCGCCTTTGCCGTCATATCTAGAGTGTGAATTATCGGTGAAAACCCAGATTGGACTGCATTTAAGTTTTAACAGTTTCAATATAATTTGCTGGCAAGTTATTTTGGATTAAACTTGTTCAAAACTTTCGATGATTACAAATTGTTATAATAAGTAGGGTCGTGCCGGTTGTGTAACTGAAGTCGGAATTATATACACTGTTTAATTATAAACTCCGACATGCTTTACAGAGCATGAGAAACACCGATTGGTCAGTGCATTTAGCCAACATGGTTGATTCGACGTTACAGATTGTTTAAAGTTCAGTTCTAAATATTGAGACAGATAGGCTTGAGCAAACAGGGTAGACCCAGATCAGACTGCACCCCCACCCCACTGTTCCCAATAGCTCCTTGTTGAAACAGTACAATGTTGAATCGACCTATCATAAGCCGCTGTGTCAACGTTGTGCGCAACCTGAGTTAGTTTGGTTTGCAAACTTGAATTACACAAAATTTTAATGTGCCCAGTACAACATAAGGTATAGACAATGCGGAGACAACGTCATATCTAAGCAGGAGTTTAAAGAAATTATTTCCTCCTGATCTAAGTTGATTCAACGTAGCATTGGATTGGTTAAAGGCCCCATTGCTCTATCTGCATGAAAAATTTTATCGTGAGGTATCGCTGCAAGCTTCTTGCCTTAGTTTCGTCATTCTAAATGACCGCGATTAGCCAACTTTACAGAAATAAAACATCCTTGAGTTTCGCACAAAAAGGTTCGAAAATTGATCTGGATCATTTTAGTTGCCAACTAAAATGACCTACTTTCGATTTCATAAACAATAAATAAAATGGTAAAAATACTATGTACAGGCATGAGACCCTATTCACTGTCGCGCTTATATTGATTTTGCATTGCTGGACGGGGAACCAGAAAAGGAAATTGTATTTTGCTGTTCTATTTGTCGTCTTTCAAAATACTTTTTGCCAGGTATATAGGTCAGTATATGTACAGCAATGCACATGTTATGACAAACCGTGAAAGCTGAAGCGCTTTACACAATGATTTGCGTTTACATGTTTTTACCACTCATAGGACTATGGTGACTTTAAGCGGAGTGATCCAGCTAGTTACAGTCCCCAGGAATAACATAACGCTGGTCGTTGATGATAATGTAGTGACATTGATTGCACTCCTGACCAACAATGTGTTTATCACTTGTTGTCTACGCACGTGGGCATAGACAATCTTAGGAATAGCTTTTGCCCCGGAAGCATTGTAGAAAAGGTCATGACTGGTTAACTGTAATTTTCCATTGACTGTTTATCATTGATATTTTGCGCAGACAAGTACCGGAAAAGAATCGACATGGACACGGTATAGTAGTACACTGTAAAAAATCCGTAGATTTTATGGTAGAATAACTGGAAAAACCAGCTGCCACTCCATTTCCCGTCATTTTTACGGGCGCCCGTAAAATTTGCAGCTAACACCTGTTATAGTCTTGCTAATCAAGCAGAGCAGGACTAAAAAGAACAGGTTTTGTTTTGGTCAGGTAGCCCTTCAACACTATATAGGTATTTTCGGGTGCGGCCTGTTACCGTCATACTACCATATCGTGATTTTCAAAACTGTCTTACAGCCAAACGCGCGTAAAAATGTCGGAAAATGGAATGGCAGTTGGTTGCCAGTTATTCTACCGTAAAATCTACGTTTTTTAACAGTATCTCTAAGTGCTGAACACTTCTAAACACAGCCCCTTCCTTTTGGTGACCAAACCTGCTAGCTGATTGGCTTAGGGTAATCCATGCAAACGTAGCTTAGACAGCCAATCAAAAATCTACTAGATTACACCGAGAATATGCGATAAGACCGCGGTGAAGATTGACTTGGGTTTAGTAGAGGTGCAATTTGAACAAGGTGCAAATCAAATAACTATACAAATTAATGTGGGCTTAGCGTAGACCAAAGCTTTTTGTAAAAGCTAATACTTGTTATAATGTTGCTAAACTACGATAAATTATGTTGCAAGTCATCCTGTTAAAGTACTGGTTTGAAAATAAATTCAAACTTGGGGAAAATTGATAAAATGTATGAAGAAAACAGTTTTTTTTAGATACCAATTTCTGAAGAAAACAGCACTGTTTGCCAATCTGCTGGATTCTGGTGTTCAAATACCGATATCCTAATATTTAAGTAAGAACGTTTTTTTTCTCTATATTACCCAGACTGGTCTGGACATGCGCAGGGCCAGTTCAGAGTGAATGAATTATCTCGGAAATATCATATAGCATTTTTCACATCCGATACACAATAAACTGCGAGCACATCGTAATCTTTTAATACCAGCCTTGCGATTATTTGGTCGTACAATTTCGCAAGCTTGGCTGCCGTAGACAGACCGCCAACAAATTCGCAATATATCCACACAAGTCCACACAGGTAGTAGACATTGCAAGGCATCAGTACGATGTTTGTACATCTATCTCACGGGTCGCACGGCGTTTGCAGCTTTAACGAAGGAAAAGAAAAGCATACATTTGTACGATTGCCGCAAGATGGCCATGTAGATGCCATGCAAATTTGCTAGACTGCCGCAAGGCTGTTGTAGGAATTCGCAGAACATTACGGTACAAAAGAATTTGCAAAGTTGCCACACGAAGGCCTTATTCTGTCTGTGCGTTTATCGTACGAATTCGCTGTTGAAGTATAAATGCAAATGACGGTTTCTTCAGCAGGCATCGTGATCCTGTCACTGCGATGGGCACAGGTACTTTCCTCCTGTGGCTATAAGTTCACTGGATTCGCTACTTTGAGCGCTCCCGGGGCTCCACATGTTTTTCAATAACACCTTTCCCTCTCCCGACAAGTTGATTTATGCTTTGACAGCGTGTGTTGGGTGGTCTGAGAGGATCTGCCTAGTAGGAGAGGAAAGTCACACAGCTGTCACAGTGCGCGATCGTCGTCCTTTTAGCAGCTTTGCGATTAAACGTGTCTGTGCGGCTGACTTGCAACCTTCGCAAGCAAATGAAAGAAATGACGGACAACGTACAAAACCGTACGTTAGTTGTGCTGGTGTCTCGAGGCTGCCTTGCAGCAGCTTTGCAACTTCAAAAACAATCGCCCAAATGTTTAGCTGCACTGAAATCTAGAACACATTTATAGCACAACACTATTTTATCAGTAACAGAGTGAGCAGAGTCTACCTGTCATACAGCATGAAAAACCTGTTTAGTAAAATAGCTGATTCAGGTCAGCCTGCTCCTAAAGGAGCACTTTGATTAGATTGAGCACATCACTGAGTCCGCACAATGAGCTTTCATTAGATTCTTTTTTGTCCGGAGCAAAAGAAGCGAATTTGTTCAGACTGCACACAAAAATACAAAGGTCCATTTCAACAGCATTTTAATAGCGTTTCAATCATAACATGACGATGGGAGGGTGATAATGAAAGACTGTATGCAATGCAGCCTCGTCTACGATTGAAATGATTTCCGCCAGCCTCGCGAATTGAACTTGATATCGCAAGATCAGTAGCCCAACTTTTCTACCGGGTCTCTTCAGTGTTCAAAAACCAAACCGCTGAATTGGTGCTGTGCCGTGTGACGGCCGAGACATCAACCACAGTTCTGTTTTTATTTCACTTTTGATCCTTTGAGATCAGCGGGTATATTCTGAGAAATCGAAAGTAATAATATTATAGACATTTAGACCTCTTTATGGTATACACCAGTCTTTAAACCTATGTAAGTTCGACATTTACAATATTACAGTGTATTTTTTCCTCTAGCTTTCATTACCGAATCATTATGGGGTCACTGATGAGACTTTGTAAGCCGAAACAACACAGTCTGACCTATCTTCTTTGTAATAAATGTTGTCGTTTCTCTCGGGAGTGTGACGGGTTGGTGATGTTATTTGTGTGTGTGTGTGTGTGTGTGTGTGTCAGTGTGCGTGTGTGTGTGTGTTTCCTGCTTACTATTTGGCTTCTCTCTCTTTGTGATTTTAATTTCTTTAGAGCATAACTCTAAACACGCTAAAGGGATTTTAGCACAGAGGACATACAAGGCAAGAGTAGAGAAAAGAACTAGTTATATCTTGTCCATTTTTTCAGGTGTTTACCTTTTTTACTTTGTGTTTCCCTCCTTTAAGAAGGATTTATCTTTTTATGATTTGCAAGAAATAGGAGATTATGGAGGTTATGTGTTCACCTAATAATCATGGGAAAGTTCCTATGTTTCACAAATACACAGGGAATGAGACAGGATATCTTCTTTATAGTCTTTATAGTTTGGCTTCTTTCTTTTGTTTATCTTACTTATTTTTATTATAATTTAGCGTTTCCTATAACAGAAAACTTTCTCATGTGTGACTAATAAGTGTTGCTTTTATGTATATTATATTTGGGATTTTGTTGTTGCTTATAATTAGAGAAATAGTTAGGATTTTTTTCTGTGTTTCAGAATGGCAAACGTCTGTCCCAACTCTCGACGAAACAGAAGATTTTTCCTTGTTCAGCTCCATGGTCCTAGTGGCTTATTTATTTTGGAGGAATTTTCCAATGATTTCTAAAGCCTAAGTGCAGCTGTATAGAAAAGTCAGATTGTTGGAGTTTTCCAATGAATTTCAAACTAAAGACCATGACTGCTTTAGTGACAAATTTATTTTGTTGGAATTTTCCAATGATTTCTAGGGCTTTAGTGCAGCTGTATACAAAGTCAGATTGTTGGAATTTTCCAATGAATTTCAAACTAAAGACCATTACTGCTTTAGTGACAAAATTATTTCGTTTGAATTTTCCAATGATTTCTAACGCTTTAGTGCAGCTGTATAGAAAAGTCAGATTATTGGAAGATTACAATGAATTTCAATCTAAAGACCATGACTGCTTTAGTGACAAATTTATTTTGTTGGAATTTTCCAATGATTTCTACAGCTTTAGTGCAGCTGTATACAAAAGTCAGATTGTTGGAATTTTTCCAATAAATTGCAAGCTAAAGAACATGACTGCTTTAGAATCGTATTTATTTTGTTGGAATTTTCCAATGATTTCTAAAGCTTTAGTGCAGATGCATACAAAAGTCAAATTGTTGGAATTTTCCAATGAATTTCAAACTAAAGATTATTGCTGCTCTATTTATTTTGTTGGAATTTTCCAATGATTTCTACAGCTTCAGTGCAGTTGTATACAAAAGTCAGATTGCTGGAATTTTCGTATGAATTTCAAGCTAAAGACCATAACTGCTTTAGTGACAAATTTAGTTTGTTGGAATTTTCCAATGATTTCTAGGGCTTTAGTGCAGCTGTATATAAAAGTCAGATTGTTTGAATTTTCCAATGAATTTCAAACTAAAGACCATTACTGCTTTAGTGACAAATTTATTTTGTTGGAATTTTCCAATGATTTCTAGGGCTTTAGTGCAGCTGTTTACAAAAGTCAGATTGTTGGAATTTTCCAATGAATTTCAAGCGAAAGACCATGACTGCTTTAGTGACAAATTAATTTTGTTTGAATTTTCCAATGATTTCTAAAGCTTTAGTGCAGATGCATACAAAAGCCAAATTGTAGGAATTTTCCAATGAATTTCAAGCTAAAGAACATGACTGCTCTATTAATTTTGTTGGAATTTTCCAATGATTTCTATAGCTTTTGTGCAGCTGTATAGAATAGTCAGATTGTTGGAATTTTTCAATGATTTCTAAAGCTTGGATACATCTGTATTGAGAGATACAGTTGCGATAGCGGTTTATATCACGGTGTGTGTGCCAGAGTTCTAAAAAAAATCAATGTATTTAACAGAGCAGACATACCAATTCTTAACATTCAAATTGTTGGAATATTCCAATAATTTTGGCTGCTTTACAAAATGCGCTCTGCTACATTGCATTTCTTGACCCCCATTTTTTTGCGTTTTTTGTAGGCTTTAAATGAGATGATATATTTGTACCATCATAAAAAGCAACATTTAGGACGGTCAAAACCCTGTTTTTCTTTGCGAAAAAGGGTCCTGAATATAAAAGTCCTTTTTATTTTGGAAAGAGTTAGTGGCTATTTGAAGAAATACTTAGTCATAGCTCTAACGCCTTCATTTGTAGACCGATTTTAATTAAACTTCATACAAATGATTAGTCTGACAATATCTTGGATAAGTTTGCGTTTCAGCGTTCTAACCGATTTTGATGTAGCTTCACACAAATGATATCTTGGACAAGTTTGCGTTTCAGCATTCTAAGGTGTAGGTCACGGTGGCTATTTTTTTTAAAATTTTGTTATCTCTCTAGCACCTTCATTTATGAACCGATTTGGATTTTACTTCACACAAATGGTAACTGTAATAATATCTTGGACAATACTGCGTTTTATGGTTCTAAGGTCAAGGCCACAGTGGTTATTTATAGATAAACTTTGTCATCGCTCCAGCGGCTTCATTTATGGACTGATTTTGATTTTTCGCACAAATGTACAGTGTGACAATATCTTGGAATAAAATCTAGAATAAAACTTTTATTTCTCAAAGGTCGTCACTAAAATTTCCAGTGGTGGGTTTTGAGCACGGGTGCGGGTGGTGGGTTTCATACCACTTCTTAAATCATCAGCTACCGGCTTTTCAAAAGGTGTACTAGAATGTTTAAAACAGGATTTACAGAGATCCTTTAAATATTTAATTCCCACAGCGGATTAGAAGAAAATACATCCATGGAAACATTTCATTATTTCCAGTCTGACGATTATTAATGCAGCTATCTTATATGAACTGACATGTAGACACAAGAATCTCTTGATTACTGATGCCCTTGGCCTCGTCGAATCATTTTTAATGCAAATGGTATAAACTATTCGCAAACATTAAATGAATTGTTTACCCAGCAAGCTTCAGCAAACATTGCATAAAGCCTACGAAAATTGCTTATAATCGACGAAAATTCCTAAATATTGACAGAGAGGTCGGACTTAAAATAAGTGATCTTGACCTTGAATGGTCCCTCTGATTCAGATGATGTATCAGAATATTAAATGCAATTTATGCATAACCAATTAATAATGATATCAAGAATTGTCAGAGTTTGTAAATGATCATAATGCATGATACAGAGTTCATTTGTGCCACAATTTCGTGGATGTGTGTGACCTTGACCTTGGCACTGCAATTTCCTTTGACCTGAATTATGTCAAAAATTAAAACACAGTTACTGTCAATTGTATCTAGATTGTTTGCTACAATAACATACTTCACCAAAGGAGGAAAAGATCATAATTTTCATATAAAACGTGTTATTTATTAACATTTCTGGATTTTGGTGACATTGACCTTGAAAACTTGTTGCTCCTGGATAAACTAGTGTTGCTGTGATGATCAGATTTATAATGTTTGATAGTTCTTTGCGCTTTAAAACTGCCTTTAAAACATAAAAAATGATATTTATAAGAATAGATGTCGAAAAAGGGCATTTCAATAGCATTTTTAGCTATTTTAACATTGACCTTGACCTTTTGATTTGAATTTCTCCATCCAGTTTTTTTGATATTTTATTCTTACATATATTGTTCTTTAACACCATACTAGTCTTTGTCTGGACATCTTCTGTTAAACTGTCCAAAAACTCCGCCGAAAAAGTGTAATATTGCATTTTTCACAAATTTGATAAAATGCCAATTTTCCCCTTTTTCGGGACTCTAGTGTAAGAAACCTATGGGAAATTTTGTCACCAACTTTATATCATTGTGCTATGCCAACCTAGTGCTTTGATGTTTAAAACATTTCTTTTCCAAAATATTTCTGTAAAGACGAGAAAATAACAAACAATTTTGCCAATTTCCCAATTTTTTATCTTCATTTTTTCTGCCATCTTCCCAGAACAAACATTCTCCGTTTCCATAGCAACAAAACATAAAATGAAGATTTCGACGCTGTTTATAATGGTTTTGCAACAGACCTGATATGTAGACAAAAAATTACTAAAATCCCAGACATAGCGTGGCCAAAGTTTTCCGAAAGTTACAGAGAATTGATATTAAGTGGAAAGCGAAGACTCTGATCAGACTGGACTGATGTCCAGGCTGCTCTGAGTCTGCGCTGGGCGCACAAACGCTGTGGTTTTTTTTTTTTCGTGTCGCGGCTCAGTCTTGGACTCTGAGGTAGCAGTTCATGAAGCAGCTCGTCACTTTTAGCCGGATATGTTTTCAAAGGCTTGTCTAATCCATTTGTCTCAAGGTGTCCCATGATGGCGAAAGATTCAAAGACTTGACTTGTCTGCTGCCTATAAGAATACAGGCTCAGATGTCGGAAATTGGCTCAGTTATTTTTTTGGTTTCGGTTTTTTCGAGGAAGTCGAAGAGAATTGTGTGTTTGGTATATTTCGGGAATGTCCTAACAATGACAAAACTGTTCAGTTGCCAGTTAATAGTCAACACTTAACTGAACAGTCTGCAGTGTTCCCACCTCACATTTTGGCAGATCCAGACATTGAGAGTAAAAGTAAAAAGTATGCAAAGACCAGGAACTGAAACAATCAAAATCCAAATCCAGCCCTCAAACCATAGTTGGAAACAACTAAGATTACAAATAATCAAGATACAGAGAACATATGGCCAACCGAGTGAGCAGCTTGTTCCCAAAAGGTGGCCACTCAGCAACCCAAACCGAACCAAAAATAATAAGAACATACATAAGGTAAAACATCACAGAAACTCTGACACCAAAAACAGGCAACAGAGAACCACAACAGAACTACCGCCTTGGAACGGTCAGTAATGAATTACTGGGGGGCTTAAATCGATTTTACAGGCCCAACCTCACACTCAGTTTCTGAAGTGGTACAAAGCATTTAGCTGGTTGTTCGGTTCGCATGATAACCCTAACTCGTCAATGAATCATCACGGTAAACACATAAATCAAATTTCAACACCATGAAGAAGCAAAGACGAGGACTCAACAGATACAACGGGTCGTCTGACAGGTGGAGATCCCTGGCCTGCCAAACAACCCCACTGGAAAATTTGAACCTTGAAAGCTTCCACAGTAGGCTTGGTGATATTTTCTTTCACCAATACGCATTTATATTTGACTTCATGGAAAATTTCAACTTCGTGCAGACAAAAATAAGAAGGAAAATTCTCAGGAATTGTCACAATTCAATTCCAGATCCAACCCAAAACACAATGTGGAAAGAGACAACACAAAACTAGTCATCACCAAAGACAACACCAGCGGCAGCCATGTGAACATCCATTTCCCATGTAGGTAGTCAACGGGCTAGCCTGAACATCACAAACAATATATCAGTTATAACGAGTATAGCAACTAATAACACATAAAACAACCAAGAAGAACCAAAACAGAACAGAAGGGACGGTCTATAATGAAATTACTGGGGGGCTTAACCGGTTTGTGGCCAACCAACCCTCGCCCTTTGGTATGCCTTGGTTCAACAGATACTTAGTTGTTCACCCCAACAAAAACAATTAAATCTATCAGAAAGTTCACCAATCTCTAACTGCCGCTCCTCTTGCAAAAATGGAATGAGAACGTTTTGATAAAATGACAAATGTATAGATGGATCAATTGCAATTTTACGTCTTTATTTAGCAGTTTAACAGTTTTGTAATTCAGTCATATCGGGACGATGGGAGGGTGATAATGAAAGGCTTTGTGTAATGGAACCCCATTTATGGTTGACAAGATTTCTGCCTTCTGCGGGAATTAAACCCGAGATTGCTAGCTCAGCCAGTGTCTTATCTACAGAGATATCGGGTCTAGAAACTCAACAAGTGTAAATTTAGCGGACAAATAGACAGGCAAGAGTATGTTAAAAGCACAGCCTTTGACATTCGATTTTAATGATATTTCAAGATGGCTCTTAACCAATTTTAACGGAGGTGGCTTTGAAAAAAAAAGCAATTCAAAATCCCACTTCTACCTTAACGCTGTGAACTTGAGGCAACAGATATAATATAGTTTCTCCAGAGACAAAATCTATTTCTCTGGCTTAAGGTATTTAGATAAACAATAACTCTGTATCGACTTATAAAAACACATAACAGAGTTCTTGTTCATGGTGAATCAATCAACTATGGTTACAGTGCCTACCATAAAGATCCTAAGTTTTCGGGCAGATACGTCTGTATAAACAGTGGAAACCGTGATCAGACTGTTCCTTAGGAACCAGAGTGATCAAGGTCTTTACAATTTCAATTCCATCTGCGCATTTTTGAGGCATTACTCTATGGTAGGCCCGGAACAACAGGAAAATAAATAACAGGGCAAGGACCGGCTGTGTTTGCAGCAGGTGCAGTATTTGGACAGTCTTTTTTGGGGATATTTTTTAACTTAAACATTGTTTTTCTAGGAAACAAAACGGTGAAATGTTTGTTTTTTTGTTTTATTCTGTATCATACAATGTAAGTTTTACTAAAACAATATGCATAAGCATGCCGCATCGATTGAATATATTTTTCATGACGTTTTTCATGAAATTCAATTTTTCTTGCATTTTTTTAAAAAAGTGTAAAAATATACTTATAATCAAGATAATTGCAATTTTTCTAACCAGTCTGTTTCAAATACCCTATATTATATGATTTGCAGAAATGAAAGTGCATCCTTGTGCTTGAGACACGAATTTTAATGGAAAATGTGTAAAAAAAAGTATGTATTAATACAAAAGTTTGTTTTTTAGGAAAACAAAACGGTGAAAAATTTTCTTTTCTTATCCAAATGTTTTATAGCCCTTTGGGTTATTCAGCTGGTATAATGAAATGAATGCCCCACCAATATCTTCACCATTCGTCTACCTTAATTGGAACAGCAAACACAATTGCAATACATTGAAATATCACAGGTTTGATGCAATAAGTCAGGCAAAGTAAGGACAAAATATTGTGCATTCGTAGGAAAAGACAAGTCGCGCACTCGTTGGATATCATGTCGTGCATTTGTATAGGTAACGCAAACGTAAATTTCATGACAGCCGCGCAAACCTACTTCGTAGCAGCGTCTATTACTAGATAGTGTACATACCTTAGGCATTTCCTTAGAACAAACACAGGATGGTGTCCATCCGTAAAGCTTCTTTACGAATAAGCATTATTTTAAATAATTATCAATTTTGCCTGACTATCATAATGACAATATTTTGAACAAAGCTGTTGTATGCTAATACCTAAAATTACTGTTGTACAGTCTGAGATGAATTATCTCTAGCAAATTCCAGATGCTCATTATGTCCACATAGCTTTTGCATATGCTCAGAAACAAATCTGTTGATATCCGTGAATGGAATTGATTAACAAGCTTCATATCCCAACGTATAAAACATTGCTAAGAATGAAAAAGGTTTCTGTCAATTTCTTTTTACTACATCAGAAAGACACGTGCAAATCTTCAATATGTTCAGAACGTATGCAAATTTTTTAGAAACTGAGCCACTGAAAATTGTGTGATGAGCTGATGACACAAACCCTGTACCACAAAAGGTACAACTACATTGCTAAGACAGAATAAATTGAAAAGGCCGTAAATATGTAAATATTATTTTTAACTCTATAGAAAGTCTCTACAACTCTATAGACAGTCTCTTCGACGTCATCTGTGGTGCCCCAACGACCTAGTAAGGTTATGAGATAGAATAGAATAGAAATAGATAGAAAGTCTCTTGCACAATCTTTATGATACTTCAGAAAAGGCTATGAGTATCTTTGAAAGAACTTGATTACAACGACTATATACCCTAAAATATAAACACTTGCTCTTAATGACAAAGCTCAAAAGGCTATATCCATGTCGAAATCGTCAAACGCTTCAAGCACATGTTCATATTGTCCACACGTGTACAAAGTTTAAGGAAGATCCACTGAAAACTGTGGGAGAAGTGGTCAAACGAACCCTTATATCCAACGTGTAAAATTCGGCACTAGTTCAAAAGGTCGTTATACTGAAAAAATATATTTTTTTTCCATCAATACGCCAAATGCATACTTTTATTCTGCTCACAGTATGTTTGTAAAGTTTGGAAAAATCAACTGAAAATGATTGGAGAAGACTATTTAACAGACTCTATACCAAACAAAGTGCCGAATGGACTGACAGACAGAGCGGACACACGGACAGACAAACTGACAGACAGGAGCAAATCTTAATGCTCCCTGGGCATTATGGGGCATAATGAATAAACATTATCAATTTCATAATTTGATGTTGTTTCTTGTATTACATATCTGTCTTGCGAGGAATAGTTTAGGAACTTAAAGTATCGTAAAAAGGGCAATGATGATCAGAAATTGATATAATTAAAACCCCAGCCTATCGATAAAACAAAACTAGTAAGATGACGTAAAAACGGAAGAAGTTAGATAGCAACTACTTAATATGGACTTGCTAGTAGCTGCTTTATACAATGTGATGAACCAAATTATTAAGTTAGGTTAAATAATGGAAGTGCTACAATTTGGATAACCTGAGAATTAGATAAAAAGGCGATGAGCAGCATTATGCATCCTGCCCTAAACAAAAAACTGGGACAGGAAAAGGATAAAGAATACACGCAATGCAAAAGAAGACAAAAAAATCCAAGCGGTCATCCCATTCCCAGCAGGTGTCCACTAGGCTTTCCAAAAATGTACGAGGGGCGTTCGAAAAGTAATGCAAAGGAGCGCATAACTTTGTTTAGGGGTATACTGGGTACACTGCTATGCATATGCTGAAAGCACTACATTTTGTTTTTACAATGAAACACTATACAAATACACTATTCCTTTCTGACTTACAATGTATTTAATTAGGCTCCAGTCAAACCACTGGGATAATTTCATATGTAAAATCTATTCAGTGTTAGGCATTCAAGTCAAATACCGTTGTAAATGCAAAATTAATCTGTGTCGGCTTTATACCATCGTTGCCTACAATATCTATACAAAAGCTAGAAGAGTGGCAACTGTTATCGATTAATTCTTCGCAAAGTAACGCGCAGTTCTTATGACGTTAATGAAATCGGCGTCAGCGTCATTTTTCAAATACTGTAGAGGCTTCTTTTTTGCATTAATTTGAATTTATCATCAGGTTTTCGTTGACCCATGTAAATGCTCTTGCTAAATGCATTAATTTGAATTTATCATCAGGTTTTCGTTGACCCATGTAAATGCTCTTGTTAAGGCCGCCACGCCAATATATGGTAAAAACCTTAAATAATCTTCTTCTCCAGTACCAATTGTCCGATGGCCTTGAAACTTGGTATGTAGCATTAGGGACTCAAGTACTATCAGGATTATTCAAATCATGACCTTGGGTTTACCTTGACCTTTTTTACGGCAGGTTCAAATATTGGAAATGCTAGAACATAAGATTTCATGGAAAGTTTTGAAGATTATTGGTATCTCTGCAGTCATCTTTATAAATACATGAAGATTTGTGCGTACAAGAGGTCAAGGTCATTCTATGACCTTTGACCCAGAACTCTTATATTTTGACAGTTTCAAACAATCTCCTCATAAACCACTGGCCAATTGTAATCAAATTTCATATAGAAGTTGAGGGAATGAAAATTTGTTCAAACGGTCCAGGTCACATGACCGACATGGACGCCACGCCTATATATGGTAAAACATTTAAAAATCTTTATCTCCAGAACCAATCGACAATGGCCTTGAAACTTGGTATGTAGTATTGGGTACTCCAGTATTATCATGGTTGTTTAAAATGATGACATTAGGTTGACCTTGACCATTTTACGACAAGGTCAAATATGGAAAAATGCTAGAACATAAGATTTCATGGAAAGTTTTGAAGATTAAGGCCTAAATATTGCTAAATACAGTCACCTTAATGAGTACATGAACATTTGTTAGTACAAGAAGTCAAGTTCGTTCATTTATCTTTGACCCTGTAGTCTCATAGTTTGACAATTTCAAACTTCTTCTTAAAAGCCACTGAGCCAATTGTAGCCAAATATCATATAAGGCCTTCAGGGGTTGAGGGAACGAACATTTCCTCAAATGGTCTGGATCACATGATCAACATGGCTGCCATGCCCTTATATAGAAAACACTTTTAAAAATCTTCTTCTCCAGAATCAATTGACCGATGGCCTTGAAACTTGGTATGCAGCATTGGGTACTCCAGTACTATCAAGATTGTTCAAATTATGACCTTAGGTTGACCTTGACTGTTTGGGAAAATGCTAGAACATAAGATTTCATGGGAACTTTTCAAGATTTTGGCCTAAAATTGGTATATACAGTCGTCTTTATGTGATCATGAAGAATTATGAGTACAAGAGGTCAAGGTCATTCTTTGACCTTTGACCCAGATCTCTCATATTTCGACATTTTCAAACATTTCCTAAAAATCCAAAGGGCCAATTGTAAACACATTTCATATAGAACCTCCAGGGTTGTTTGAACAAAAAATTGTTCAAAAGCCCCAGGTCCCATTACCAATATGGCTGCCATACCCATTTATGGTATAAACCTTTTATATTTTTCTTCTGCAGAACCAATACACCTATGAATGGCCTTGAAACTTGGTTAGTAGCATGGAGTACTTTAGTACTACCAAGACTGTTCAAATGATGACCTTGGGTTTACCTTGACCTTGTTTGCGGCATGGTCAAATATAGGAAAATTATAGAATATAAGATTTCATGGAAAGTTTTGATGATTTTGGACTAAAATTGGTATATATGGTTGTCTAAATGAGTACATGAAGATTTATGAGTACAATAGGTCATGGTCTTTCTTTGACTTATGACCCCAGACTCATATTTTGACAATTTCAGACATAAGAATAATCCACTTTGCCAATTGCTCAGGTGAGCGATTCAGGGCCTCACGGCCCTCTTTTTAATATTGCATCACTCGACGGGGAGCCAGAAATGGAATATGTATTGTGTGAAGCGCAGTGTCATTGTTTTTCAAAAACATGTTTTCCCTATTTTTGCCAGTTTCATAACCAACCAACATTTATCACAACTTGTGAAGGTTGGGTCACTTTTTATAACGATTCGTGTTTATACATTTTTGCCGCCGTAGGGACTACGGAGACACTTTTAAGAAAAGGAACACTTAAATAAGCAATATAATAGTTTCATGTCAATGAATGACATGTTTGGCTCTTCCGTTGAGCCTCTCTGGGTGCGGCGTTACGACTTACTGATTCAACAACAACATCATATTTTCCGTTTGCTTCATTTTAATTATAGACCTAATTAACTTTAACACGTACATGTATCTGTCTTTCTCTAAATTAGCACCCATACATTAAATGTGTGGGCGCATTTAAAGTGATATGATTTTCTACAAAGTGATTGGTAAAAGTGAAGTGAAGTATACATATATGAAAGTGAAAGTACTGTTCTACTAATTACACATCTACTCAAAACCGAAAGAAGATACAAATAAACAAAATTGTTTTCTCGTTAATTGAAAACCATACCTCTACACAAAATGCTTCGAGTTTCCATAGACGACGACATGAAATTTTTTTCGCTTTAGTCCAACAAAAACATGGGTGCTTGAACCGTTAATAGTTAGACTGAGTTTCTGTAATCATTTAAGGTATAATAATAGACGCCCGCGTTTTTCCGCTAATTTTAAAATTAAATCACTTCCTGTTTGCTTCTTTGTATGACAAAGCCCTTCCAAAAAGTGGTTTGCTTTGGAGAAAGGAATTTGCTCTTAGGGGAACAAATTCATTCATGTCTGACCTGACCACTATTGATATAAATCTAAGAATGACAGAGCTGCTGTCTCTGAAAGTGTACCCATTGACCTTAATCCATTGCATTCTGGGCATTTTTTGTCGTCTGCTGAAATTGTCGTCTGCATAAAAAATCAAGAATATTTTGACAATATTGGTCTAACTAACTCTTGTAGAAATGATGTCAAGGCAGCAAACAGTTTGGGTCTCAGATCAGGCGCCACATTTGTGGAGTCTGATCTGGATCCAAATTGTTTGCCAAGTTACCCCTAAAGGAATGGGTTAATGCGTTCGATCGTTATCAATTTCATTCATACTCGTATCTGTTATAGCGATTCGAATAATCTATAAGGCTTTATATTCCTATACTTTGGACATTTCTAAAATTTTATTTCCGACCTGATATCCACGGCCGAAAAGTAGAATGGCCTTCACTTACCGGACTTCCATTTTCAGTGACTTGTCTATCAGATATGTAGATATGGCGGGTGGCGGGTGTTTTATAATAGGCAGGTGATGCTTACCACTCGGTATGTGTGTTCAAATATTTCGGATTTGTGGAATTTTATATGCTTTATAAGTTCGGACCGATGATTTTTGGGAAGAAAGTCATGTAAGACCACACGAAATATTGTAAAACCCTATATATGTACACTAGAGGACTTTAAAAACGTCTCACACAAAAATGTAATATATTTTAGTAATTCCACGTTTCAAGTTATTAAATATGCCTAGGTTTTGTCAGAAGTTGTAAAACTAATAAAATTAGAGAAATTGCAGGAATATATGTCATGCGTGACGACCTTTGCACTTAAGAGGTCAGCGTCACTGCCCATGAATTTTATTTAAAACTCTCTTATGTTATAGCCATTGAAGTCGATCTCAGCTTTTCCATTAAAGATATCCTACAGCGAAAACACAAAATTAAGGTCGTTATGACTTCATTTGCTGTCAGGCAGCTTAAATTGAAAACTGGAACTACAAATTGAGATCTCCTAAAAGTGATTTTCTGGAAAATAACGTAGTTTGACGTTTTACACGTCACATAAACAGGATTCGAAACAAACATCTTACAGATTTACTTTCTAAGCATCCGCCAATATCAGCTGATGTTTTGATATCAACACCAAACGTCTGTTTATATGCGCAGTAAATGACGTCAACGTCATTGATTCTACTTTGAACGGACTCTAAGCTTCACATTTTAATTACACGCGGGAGTAGAATAGACCATTGTGAACCGTAAAATACTGTTTGAATAAATTTATTGCTGTCGGTTTGGAAGTTTGGTGCCATTTTTAAAATGCCATTATTGCATTCCGCGAGCGTTTGTTTACCTCGCTTCAATTCAGCAGTTGTTGAACTTAGCGGAAGACGGGAACCACGCTATACTCCGATGAGCTTTCGACCGTTGGTGAAAATCCCACGTTTTAAAACACCTTTTATCTTTGTCACGTGTATTCAAATATTTTAAATTCTAAAATAGTACTGATTATTATCTCATGCATTTGATATATGTATGCAATTTTATTTACCATTAGCTTTATTTTAGCTGATATTAAAATAAATGCAGCATTTCAATTTCTTTCAGGTGAGGCGTTTTTAAAGTCCTCGAGTATATTAATCTCCATGGTGTATTACCCTGTATGTTTATTCATCTCCATGATGTACTATGTATGTTTGTATGTATGTATGTATCCATGTATGCACACATTCCGACGTACTAACGTATGTATGTATGTATGTATGTATGTATGTATGTATGTATGTATGTATGTACGTATGTATGTATGTATGCCCAAGTCTCTGATTCTCAAGATCCCCAAATCGTCAGTGAAAATCTGTATGCATATACGTATCTACCGAGTCTATAGTCCCCGGGTCCTCAATAGTATCGTGTGTATACACATACTCATGTCCTCTTGTCTCCAATATAGCCTTTTATATAACTTATGTATATATATGGTATCCCCTATATATACAGTCCCCGGAGTCTCCGACAACGTATTTGTATGTTTAGATCTAAATGCATCTAGTCTCCAGTCCCTAAGCCTGCATATCATATCTTCAGTCCCCTAACCCTCCTGGTCATGTTAAATGCTTTATTTGTGCTTATATAGATATTGATCTATGTTTATATGCGTTGGGTCTCCAGTCTACAATCACTAGAATAACAGTGTCGTTTTATGTTGTACTGCCTCCCCGTAAAAAGTATGTTCATTTCAAATCCACACAGTCTGTCTGTACGATATGCTACACTATCTCTCCAAGTCTCCAATGCCACATGACACAGAAGCATTGTAGACAGTGGTTGTGTGCTTTGTTTCTTCACAACTTTCGTTGTTATAGCTGACGCACATTGACCTGTCTCTTTGACCCCAAATTTGAATGTATTAGTAGGTTCAGTTGATTTCACAGATAGGGATGCAAGAAATATTATACAATCTGAAGGCCATTCTTTAAATAATTGTTCGTTGTACTCGATGAGTGGATGAATGACTTGCGCTGTTACGTCCTTTTAACAGTATTTCAGTCATATGATGACAATGAAATGTTGAATGCTATGGAACCTCGCTTACCGTTGGAAAGAATTTCGCCTCCAGCTGGTCCCAAACCCGGGATCGCTAGATCAGCAGGTTAGCGCTTAACTTACCGAGGCTCATCTACTGTGCTTAAATGCAGACCATGTGAGCTGGACTGGTAGGTTGGAATTTTTTATTTAGTGCCAGCGAGTATCATACATTTGCAAACAGTGCAGCTCTAGATCACACTAGTCCTTAAGTACAGCTTGGTTAGGGTCAACACTGTTTGCAATCTTACACTGACAGTTTTTACTCCGTTTAGCAGTAGCCACGGCGGTAATACCAATTTCCCTACGTGTGCTTTCGACCGAGTCAGTCGAATTACCGTACATGCAAAAGTGGTACATGCAAATGCGGCTGTCGACAGAGACAATCGACAGCAGTATCAGCTCGGTCGACAGCCATTAACAATAGTACCATTACCGTTATTGGAAATGCTTATGATCTTATCTTCGGTCGAAAGCCATTTTGTATAGTACAGACTCAGTCGAAAGCACAGGTAGCCAAATTGGTATTACCCCCGTGGTAACCAAGATCGAAATATAAATGTGACGATGATTAAAGTTACAAAGAAAGAACAAAAAAAGAAACAAGAAATCTGTCAGAAAAGGCAAAAATTCTTGGGTAGGTAGGAACACAGCAAACAGAATTTTAATGAATGGCCTAACTACGGAACCCCGGAAGGGACATTTCCTTTCCAATATTTATCAGAAAAGAAATTGAAATAAGAAAATTAGAACGGAAATCAAAACAATAAATATCTCGTTTAGATGTAAAATAGAATGGAATTTAAAACAAGAAAACCAGAAATGAAATTAACTCAAGAACAAACAAAAAAGAAATTTAAACAAAATATGTCGTTTAAACGACTTATTATCTACTTTCCGTTCTGATAAATATCAGAGTAGAAATCGAAACAAGCAAATTAGAACGGAAATCAAGACAACAAGTATCTCGCTTAAACGACTTAATATATCGTTTAAACGACTTAATATGTCGTTTAAACGATATAATAAGTCATTCAAACGAAATATTTGTTGTTTTTATTTCCGTTCTAATTAAATATGTCGCTTAAACGATATAACAAAAGTAAAAAGTATGCAAAGACCAGGAACTGAAACAATCAAAATCCAAATCCAGCCCTCAAACCATAGTTGGAAACAACTAAGATTACAAATAATCAAGATACAGAGAACATATGGCCAACCGAGTGAGCAACTTGTTCCCAAAAGTTGGCCACTCAGCAACCCAAACCGAACCAAAAATAATAAGAACATACATAAGGTAAAACATCACAGAAACTCTGACACCAAAAACAGATAACAGAGAACCACAACAGAACTACCGCCTTGGAACGGTCAGTAATGAATTACTGGGGGGCTTAAATCGATTTTACAGGCCCAACCTCACCCTCAGTTTCTGAAGTGGTACAAAACATTTAGTTGGCTGTTCGGTTCGCATGATAACCCTCTAACTCGTCAATGAATCATCGCGGTAAACAAATAAATAAAATTTCAACACCATGAAGAAGCAAAGAAGAGGACTCAACAGATACAACGGGCCGTCAGACAGGTGGAGATCCCTGGCCTGCCAAACAACCCCACTGGAAATCTGAAACGAGATATCTGTAGTTTATATTTCCGTCCTAATTTTCTTCTTTCAATTTCTATTCTTATAAATATCGGAATGAAAAGAAGTTAACAAATTTAAAGAGTAACTACACTTCAGGAACTGCCTGAATCAATTCCCAAACCCTATCCCCAACATCAAAGGGAAAAATTGACAAAGACATCCCAACAAACAATAAATTACAAGTGATAAGCCGAGTCAGCAGCTCTTTCCCAAATAGGTGGCACTCAGCTATCTTTACTGAACTAAATAATTTAGACCAACAGAACATTTAACAACTATTTTTACACATTTTCTATTTTTATTATAGAAGGGTTAAAATGAGAACAAAATAAGTTAAACAGCACCGAACATAAACAAATGCAACCGCGACGAAAGTACCGCCTTGGGACGGTCAGTAATAACTACCTGGGGGAGGGGATGTTTAAACCGGTTTTATTGGACCCAAACCTTCACCCTCACCCTTAGTTGGTAGTTCGGTTCGTATGGAGGTCCCCTAACTCATCAGAGAGTCATCACGGGCAACAATTAAAATCAAGAAAAGACCGTGATGAATCAAGGATGAGGACTCAATAGCCAAAACGTGTTGAGACACCTGGAGATCCCTGGGGCGTCAGCAACACCACTGGAACACTGGAGCAAAAAATATCACCAGTTGAACCCCGTTGGGCCAAGACATAGACAAACATCCGGCCCCAGCAAACTAATATATAGCTTTATGTAGGGGTTATCATAGAGTCTGAACCCCGACCCACCGGCGTGCAATTAAAGAGGACAGCAAATTTGTCAACCGTGATTGGGTTAACCACTAAGCAAGTTGTTAAAACGAACATTTTTAGTTTCAATTTCTTTTCTGTTTCTCCTGATATAATTTCCACTTTGGTTTTTCTTGTTTTCAATTTCTATTCTATTTAATATCGTTGAAACGACATAATACGTCCGTACCTGACACATAATCAGTCCTCTAATGATTCACGAGCATTTCCACCTGAAAATAAATATTTTCATGCATTTGTGAATAGTTTACCAGTTACACTAGCATCTCTGCATAGACGTGTTTTAAAGTTTTTTAGCTCACCTGAGCCAGAGGCTCCGGGGGAGCTTATGGTATGGTCAGGCTCCATCGTCCGTCGTCGTCCGTCGTCCGTCGTCCGTCCGTCCGTCGTCCGTCCGTCCACAATTTCAAACGACTTCTCCTCTGAAATCGCTGGGCCGATTGTAACCAAATTTCATATAGAGCCTCCTGGGACCTTAGGAACAAAAAGTTGTTCAAACGGTCCTGGTCACATGACCAACATGGCCGCCATGCCCATATATGGTAAAAACCTAAAAAAATCTTCTTCTCCAGAACCAATAGGCCGATGGCCTTGAAACTTGGTATGTAGCATTGGGTACGGGAGTACTACCAAGATTGTTCAAATTATGACATTGGGTTGACCTTGACCTTTTTTAAGGGAAGGTCAAATTTGCTTCTTTGTGCTTTTATATGGCAAAATGCAAGAACATAAGATATCTTGGAAACTGTTGAAGTTTTTGGGCTAAAAATTGGTATCTACAGTGATCTTAATGAGTACATGAAGATTTATGAGCACAAGAGGTCAAGGTCATTCTTGACCTTTGACCCAGAACTCTCATATTTTGACAATTCCAAACAATCTCCTCAAAAGCCCCTGGGCCAATTGAAACCAAATTTCATATAGAGCCTCCAGGAGTTGAGAGAACAAAAACTTATTCATACGGTCCAGGTCACATGACCAACATGGCTGCCATGCCCATATATGGTAAAAACTTTTTAAAATCTTCTTCTCAAGAACCAATTGACCGATGGCCTTGAAACTTGGTGTGTAGCTTTGGGTACTCGAGTACTATCAAGATTGTTCAAATTATGACCATGGGTTGACCTTGATCTTTTTTACGACAAGGTCAAATATGGGAAAATGCTAGAACATAAGATTTCATGGAAAGTTTTGAAGAGATATGCCTAATAATTCGTATATACAGTTATCTTAATGAGTACATGAAGATTTGTGAGTACAAGAGGTCAAGGTCATTCTTTGACCGTTGACCCAGAACTCTCATATTTTGACAATATCAGTCAATTCCCCAAAGAAACTGGGCCAATTGTAGCGAAATTTCATTTAGAGCCTTCAGGGATTGAGGGAATGAAATTTTTTTTCAAACAGTCCAGGTCACATGACCAACATGGCCGCCAGGACCATATATGGTAAAAACCTTTAAAAATCTTCTTCTCCAGAACCAATTTACCAATGGCCTTGAAGCTTGGTATGTAGCATTGAGAACTCCAGTACTATCAAGATTGTTCAAATTATGACCATGGGTTGACCTTGATCTTTTTTACGACAAGGTCAAATATGGGAAAATGCTAGAACATAAGATTTCATGGAAAGTTTTGAAGAGATATGCCTAAGAATTGGTATATACAGTTATCTTAATGAGTACATGAAGATTTGTGAGTACAAGAGGTCAAGGTCATTCTTTGACCTTTGACCCAGAACTCTCATATTTTGACAATATCAGTCAATTCCCCAAAGAAACTGGGCCAATTGTAACGAAATTTCATATAGAGCCTTCAGGGATTGAGGGAATGAAAATTTTTTCAAACAGTCCAGGTCACATGACCAACATGGCCGCCAGGACCATATATGGTAAAAACCTTAAAAATCTTCTTCTCCAGAACCAATTGACCGATGGCCTTGAAGCTTGGTATGTAGCATTGAGAACTCCAGTACTATCAAGATTGTTCAAAATAATGACCTTGGGTTGACCTTGACTATTTTACTGCAAGGTCAAATGTGGGAAAATGCTAGAACATAATATTTCTTGGAAAGTTTTGAAGATTTATGCCTAAAAATTGGTATCTACAGTCATCTTAATGAGTACATGAAGATTCATGAGTACAAGAGGTCAAGGTCATTCTTTGACTTTTGACCCAGAACTCTGTCATTTTAAAAATATCAACCATCTCCTCAAAACCCCTGGGCCAATTTTGAAACCAAATTTCATATAGAGCCTCCAGGGGGCTAAGGGAATGAAATTTTTTTCAAACGTCCAGGTCACATAACCAACATGTCCTCCATGCCCATATATGGTTAAAACCTTTAAAAATCTTTTTCTCCAGAACCAATTGACCGATGGCCTTAGAGTAACTTACCCTAGAGTACTGAGGCTGAATGGATCCAGGTGAGCTACAGGACCAATGGTCCTCTTGTTTCGCATACGCTGACTATGACACAGCTGCAAGATGGCACTTTACCGGGGTGGGACAAACATAATTCATTAGTCCTCTAAAACACTTTTGATTCAGATTGTTTTTATCGCTTACAGGAGAAACTGCAAAATCGTATCAAACCAAGACGGGTCAAGTCGCGAGATGGGGGTTTAGGGAGGAGGATGCGGTAGGATGGATTCACGACTTATCTTTTATTTTCAAAAATATTTCAGTCAAAGCAAGACGCTTGGAAAGTAATCACGAAAAGCTGTGTGAACACGAAACCCCGTTTACAGATGGTAAAAATCGAACCAAGGATCTCTAGATCAGCAGGCCAGCGCTTCACCAACTGCGCTACCCCGGCTGCTGAGATGGGGGTTGGATTGGGTTCATCATACGTCTTTATACCAGCTCACCAATCCATAAACATGTGCAAGCATACTGAATTACATCCGCCTGAATATCTGGATATTATATCGACGGGCGACAAGTTCCTTGTTATGATATGGTAAACGATATGTCATGGGATTTTATTCTGCTTCTGAACTAGAGCGTCTCTCTCTCTCTCTGTCTCTTATCACCCAAGTACCTAAAACATCCATTTCACAAAAACTGAACTCAAGTATTCATACTAGTAAAAACCAAGCCTTTACAACAGGTACAATGAGTGTGAAAATATACACGATTAATACAGCATAGTTACGCCCCGAAACTCATTAGCATTTGCTTTACATATGCAGGAACGGACGCCTACATAACATGTGACGAAAAATGTATACACTCCACCAGCTTTACTCAACATCACGCTCGCGAAGTATCTAAGGCAAATTTCTACGGCGCGTTTTTATGACGATTTAAGCTCCAAAGCAGGCATATTGTAAATGCATGACAAAATTACCGCAGATTAGGTGTGTCGCTCAACCATCGCCTGGAAAACCCTTTTCAGGATATGGCTGCCATTTAGTCTTGTAAATACGCGTAGGTTTTTTCTTAAAAGCTGGGTCTTCTATTTCGCAATGGATTGCATTATTTTGTATATTCGTGCATAAAGGTCAGAAAGACAAGTCAATTTGCGCCAGCAATACCTGATAAGAAAAGTCGTTTTCTGTTACAGTAGTGCAATTGAAATATCTGCAAATATTCTTCAATATCAGAATATTATCATACCAAAAGTACTTTTGATTTCTTTTAAAGGGCTAACTTGGTCGTAAATTTAAACCACTTGTTTCTTCAAGAGTAAGGCTATTAACATGCCATTAATAATTAAAAGTGGTCTCCAGCCACTGATAACAGCTGCAGAATTGGTAGGCTCATTAGTTAAAAGTACCTTGTAAAACCTGGCCTGGGCTCGTGGGCTGGTCTGGGCTGATCTGGACTGGGTTCAAATGAAAACGGGTGATAGTGCATTAAAGGTCATTATCTGGCCTGCAATATATGTTCTCTTTATTGGGGCAGTCAGAGCTGCTGATGAGATTTCTCCCTTGAGGCCATGTCAAAACCCAGCGGTACTAGTACCAAAATTACATTAAAATATGCTTGTATTCAATATCTTTAAAAGGTGCACCCAGACTATTTGAGCTGCATCAAAACCTTGCATCTGGATTTAATAGTTAGCGTAGATACAAATCAGCTTGGGCACCTGTGCAGTTCGATAGGACCCACCAGTGTTTGCTTTTGTTTTAACGAAGCGAAGACTGATCAACCTTGACAAATGCACATGATATTAGTGAGCCTTTGCTTGCCACATGTGTCCTTATTTTTGTTGTTGTTGTTTTTATAGATGACATTTCACACAATGTACAGGGAAATATGAGGACGTTCAGCTCATAAGAACCATAACCCTGCGATAATTAGTTGTCATTTTCCTCTTTAGTTTTTTGTTTCATGTTCTGCTTGTCTGGAGCATATCTCTGAAAGTATAAAGGGAATTAAATCAAACTTCACACCTGGATAGAGAGCATTAATTAAGAGAACATGTAATAGGCAAGAACCATAGCCCTGCAGTTACTTCCCTTCTTTTTGTCTCAGTTGTCCAGAGCATATCAAAAGGAATAAAACGAAAGTTCACACAATGGTAGAAGGCAATAAGAGGACGTTCAGAGCACAAGAACCCTAACCCTACCGCTGTTGTTTTGGAGTTGTTACCCATCTTAGTTTTTCTCATTTCTGCATGCCTGGAGATAATCTCTGAAAGTGTGACAGGTAACTGAATAAAATTTCACATATTTGTAGTTTGCAGAGACGAAAAGTGCAGAAGACAAGAGCCATAATCTCTCTCAAGTACATTTTGAGTTATTCCAACCTTTTTATTTTATTCTATTTGTTCATTTATTATTTTTGTTGTTGTTTGGAGCTTATCTCTAAATTTATGCGAGGGAGTCAAATGAAATTAGTTGGGAATGACATAAACTGCAGAGCACAAAGCCATTTCCCTAACACTAGTACTTTTGATGTTTGTAAGGATCAGCCGTTTCAAACATTGCAATGATTATCATAACACAAACGCTGTGATAGCTAATCATAACCATGCTTATTTGTGGTTTACCATAATTTGCAGAAGATGAGAAAACTGTGTTACTGAGAAGACGTGCATCTTCTCATTTCTTTATGTCTATTTTTATTTTTCATCTTTAATTGCATTAATATTACACAGAAAATCACACATTCCACTCACGAACACCCTTGGGAGCATCCATCGGTTCCCTCGATTGTCTTGTTCATAAGTCTAAGAGCATTCCAGAAGAATTCTAACCACATTTGGTCAAACAATTCATACAATGGAAATGGTGGCTATCTTGGATAGTCAAATTGCAATCACTCGAAATTGCTTTATGCTCGGATCTTTCGTATTGCTTATAACATTTTATATAGCAGCAAGTTCCTGATACGATTTAGTATATAGTCAAAGGAACTTCCCGAGATTTTTCTCAAATTTGAAAATGTAAACTAATGCTGTGGTGATTGGTTTTGTCCTTGGTTAACAGCAAACGCTTTGATGTTGATATAACTAAATTTACATAACATGGTTAAAACTGTCTAGGTTGCAATCTTTGTTTCATATCATAATGATTATAATGGGGCTATGACAAAAAATGTCACACCAGATCAAATGTGACAAGAGGTAGCATATGATCAAGGCCTACACTATTTACTTTAAATACCAAATTTTCACAGACCAGAAACATAATTTTAAATCATAGAAATTGGACTGGTCCAAACTCAGAAAAAGATTCCACTCGGCATTACGAGATAATTCTGTAATATTGTAATAAGAAAAAAAAACTTGTTAATGAAAATTTACAGTTTTCAATAATACATTTTTTATTTGCTTTTCTGTACTTATACATGAATAATGAGAAATGCGCATGGTCATTTGATTAGAGATGCTGCAAATAATGTAAGGTCTTTTCTTAGGTGACATCACTTTTATTTTAACATAGTTTGACATAATAGTTCTGCATTTATATTACCTGATTCTGAAAGAGCTTAATATTTAAGTTTAATATTGCGGACGAAAAGAAAACATGTTGTCTCCCAATTGTGTTTGAAACACGGTAAAAATGTTTCATCGGGGCCTTATATTCCGGGGTTTTCGACGCTTCTACCGTTTTACTATGGAAACGAGTGGTCGTGCCATCATTTACATCGAATCGAGGTAGTACTATTGCACATGGAAATGAACAGTGCCATCAGTTTAAGTTAATACTCTAGTGTTAACTGAGCGCATTTTTAAAGTGTGTCTTTCAGAGTGCATTGAAAATGTCCTAGGTGTTATACAAAGGGACTGCTGGAAAGGTTATTTACTCGTAGAACGAGACACATAGTAAATGGGACAACCTTCAAAGCTGCTTAGTCTCCTTTTGATGTAGACTGTCTGACTCGTTTCTGATAACACATATGGTTTCGAACTGCAAAAATTTGTTTTTTTTTCTATTGTCCATCCGCAACACCATACAAGTACTTGGACAAAATATTTTTTGTTACTTTTGGTATACGAGGGGCGTTCGAAAAGTTTTGCAAATGGCCTCATAACACTGTAGAGGGGCACGCTGGGTACAAATACTATGCATAAACTGAAAGCACTACATTTTGTCTTTACAATGATACCAAACACTATACAAAAAACACTTTTCCTTATTGACTTACAACGCATTTTAATAGGCACCAGTCATACCACTGGGCTTATTTCTTATGTAAAATCTTTTCAGTGTTAGGCATTCCAGTCAAATATCGTTGTAAATACAACATCAATTTTTGTTGATTGCTTGTCCATCGTTGCCTATAACATCCATGCAAAAGTTAGAAGGGTGGCAACTGTTATCGATTAATTCCTTGTAAAGCAATGCGCAGTTCTTATGACGCTACTGAAATAGACGTTAACGTCATTTTTGAAAGCTTGTAGAGGCTTCGTGTTTGGTATTACTTTAGATTTATTGACAGGTTTTCGTTGACCCATGTAAATGCTCTTGCTTACAAGATTTTGAACTCTAATGCTCTTGTTTTCGTTACAAAATCACTTAATTTTAGTAGAAAAGGAGAATTTGCTACTACATAAAGTACGGATAATCCATATTCTTGGGCTAATATGGAAGCTAGATTAAAAACAATTTCCGCAATATTTACAGGACAACATTGCCTGGGCATTGGCTTTGACTAACAAAGATAAAAAAAAATCAAATACTGCTGATATATAAAATATGGCCTACTAAAGTAAAATTTTGCAGTGTCTTTAGGGTATACCTCTTTCAAAGAAATTATAAATGCGTCCTTCTAAAACAAATGCACCGTGCTTGCAGACTTCTCTACGCATATCATAGTTTTATATGTTTTGGCAATCAGAAGTTTTGTCTTTATTGTGGTTACCGAGAAATTACGCCATTTGCAAAACTTTCCGAACACCCCTCGTATGTGAACTCGAAATAAAGGACAGTCATTACTTAGGTGTTTTTGCAGCTTAATCTTGAGACTCATTGGCCAGCATATCACATATCAGCTGAATAAATAAATATATTTTTGGCGAATCAGAATTAAAAGTTGACACCTTTCATTTCAATGTAAACTATTGACACCCTTCATTTCAATGTAAACTTTTGACACCCTTCATTTCAATGTTAACTACATGTATTGACACCCTTCATTTCAAAGTAAACTATTGACACGCTTCAGTTTTAAGTAAACTATTTACATGCTTCAGTTCAATGTAAAATATTTTCAGTGTTGCTGCATTAATAAATGTAGCAACATTATAAATTTCACCGACGACACGAGAAAACCAACAAAGTGGCATGAGCGCCAGTCTAAGCTAGTTCCATGCGGACAGCAAAGACTCTTGGGCCTAAATTAGCCCAGTCTGATCTGATTCTTTACTGGGCACTCATCCATTTTTAATTGTTTTACTCGTGTCGTGACTCATATTATATGTCGATTGGATCTAGAACGGATTAATCTGCATTGCGTTTATTTGCATAATTCGTGTTGCAGTGAATTCTAGATTGTCTATTTTTCGGGATATTTTGCAGGGTATATTTTCCATACCTGAAAAAAGTATTAGCCAGGACAATATTTTGGCATTGGTCATTTCTTATACTATGAATAAGCTGCACTATCTACGTGCTATGCTTCTGAGTATTTGAGTCGCATTTCTGAGCTCAGACAAGGCGAGAATATAGTCCCTGTTTATTTGCATTTTATCTCAACAATTTCGAAAACTTTCTTTTAAATTAAAACTTAAACGGAGTCATATGAGAATTTGAAACAAACAAGTAAGTAGGTTGCTTTTATGGTTATATGCATATACAGACGACAGAGTTCAAAGGACAACAGGGACGGCCTAGAACATGCCAACGTGTTTGAACAGAACTGAGACTCATGAAAGCTTAAAGTTTTACATATCGACGGCGTCTGCGTCTGCGTAGTTTCTTTTCTGCACCCTATCTACTGAAGGGATAAATGGATTTTGACCAAACTTGCATAGACACATTACTGGATAGAGAAAACCCCGGTTAGATTTTCGTGACCTTGGTCTTATTTTCAGGGTCACAGGAGGCCAAAGAATGATGAAAAATTGCATGTCTGCATTATATCTTCTGTAAAAGTAAATGCATTTTACCACACTGGCACAGATATATACTGAGGGACTTTACAAACGCACCATTGTATATCATGTTATTTTACCCAGAGTTTGCAATATTGGAAACGTTTGAGCACTCGTGCGGGTTAGCATGGCTGAGTTCTTTAAGTCTGCAAACGCTTACAGAGAGTGTGCAACTATGCATAGAAATTTCGAGAAGAATGGAAATTGTGACACCGGTTAAAGTGTTTTGACAAGAGAACTCCTCATAAATAGTAAAACGGCACCCTATATAGATGCCGTACTTAACAAAATAGCATATTCATATGATTATTAAGATTTGTCATAGTCTAATAATATAGTGAGAACACATATTGATGTCATGTCCAAATATACTGCCACGGTTCAAAGAGTACTGCAAGGTTTTATATTCGACCAGGTCTGTTTAAGTTTTACCTAGTGGCAAACTAACTACAGACAGCTTCTTATGTTACGCTTCTTAATATGTAACAAAATTGTACTCATGTTCATATGGGTTCTTAGACGTACATGATGACGTACATGATGGACATCGTTGTAATAATCACCTTCTTATAACGGAAAATGTTTTATGTTTCATTTTGTCCAAATCGGAGTATTTATCATCGTTAGTATTTTACACTGCTAGAACAGTGTGGAATACCAGCACATCAGTGTATTTATTACGATTTGTATTACACACTGTCGTTTTTCAGTCTGTGAAATACTAACAATGGTAGGTACTCCAATTTTGGCCAAATCGGAGTGCTTATCATCGTTAGAATTTCACACTGCCAGTAGAACAGTGTGGAATACTAATGACGATAGGTACTTAGTTATGGCCACATCGGTATTTTCATCGCGTTTCTTTTCCATACTGTCCTATTAGAAGTGTAGAATACTAACGATTAAAGATACTCTAATGTTAGCAAATTAAAATCGTTGTTTATATCTCCTCCAATTTTAGCTAAATCGTTGTTTATATCTCAATTTGTATTTCACACTGTCCTACTGACACTTAAAGACAATATGGCATTCAAACGAGGAAAGGTATTCCAGTT
This sequence comes from Ctena decussata, assembly GCA_963989385.1. Taxonomy (NCBI): domain Eukaryota; kingdom Metazoa; phylum Mollusca; class Bivalvia; order Lucinida; family Lucinidae; genus Ctena; species Ctena decussata. Next base: position 58,922,039 of record OZ022504.1, read on the forward strand.
AAGGTCAAATCGGTGTATTTGTCATCGTTGATTTACACTTTATCAGTAGGACATAGTGGAATACCACCGTGATAGATACTCAAATAAGGACCAAACAGAGTAGTTTTCATTGTTAGAATTCCAAACTGCCAGTAAGACAATGTGGAATACCTCCGATACTAGGCACTCCAATTTTGGCTAGATCAGAGTACTTATTATCGTTAGTATTCCACACTGTTAGTAGTTTCTACTGCCGTAGTTATTTATTTTGGTCTTCTATAAGGAGAATGTGGAACCATCTCTTTAAAGAGACGTGTCGACTTTAGATAAACAGGTAAATTTTGCGGAAAATTCGGAAACCTACTCGGGCCTTTTCTTTATTTGCTGATTTTGGTCAATTATTGAGAAATGTGTTCAACACTCTCAACAGGACATTGCGGAATACTTACGATGACAGGCACTCCAATTTTAGCCAGTACGTTGTCCGCACTGTTAGTTGTTTCCCTTTCATGTTTCCACATTTATTGATATTTTGGTCTTTTTTGGGGGAATAACATGGGAACGTCGCTTACAGAGGCGTTTCCATATAAGATGATTTTGGTCAATTTTGTGGACAATGTGCAAACGTCTCTATAGGGACGTTCTCACATTGATGTATTTGGTCAGTTATTTGAAAACTGTTGAAACTTCTCTACATAGCGGCATTTCCACATCTGTTGATTTTTGTCAGTTTTAAAAATATATGAAAATATCAATATCAAAAGTCCCAAATCTGTGCATTTATCATCGTTTGTATTCCATACTGTCCTACTGGCAGTGTGGAATAGTAACGATGATAGGCACATCAATTTGAGCCAAATCGAAGAAGACATCATCGTTAGTATTCCACATTGCTGGTAGGTAGTGTGGAAAACTGACAATGATAGGAACACCAATTTAGGCCCAATCGGTGTATTTATCATCATGAGTATTCCACACTGTCCTACTGACAGTGTGGACTACAAACGACGATAGGTATTCCAGTTGAGATCAAACCGATATATTTATCATAGTAAGTATTAACACTGTCAGAAGGCCAGTGTGGAATAATAACGATGATAGGTACTCCAATTACCGCCAGTTCGGAGTTTTATTTATCAGCAATAGGACACTGTGAAATACTTTTGATGAAAGGTGCTCGAATTATGGCCAAATTTGTGCATTTATCATCGTTTATATTCCACACTGTCCTTCTTACAATGTGGAATACTAAGAATGAAAGTTACTCCAATTTATGTTAAAATTGGTGTATTGATCATCGTGAAATTTTCACACTGTCTAACTGGCAGTGTAAAGTACTAGCAAGTACGGGCGCTTCAATTACCTCAAATTTGGAGAACATGTCATCATTAGTATCCCACGATGCCAGTAGGACAGTGTGGAATAGTAAAGGTGATAGGTACTATAATTTGGTATAAATCGGATTATTCATCATCGTGTGTATTATTACACACTGCCAGTAGAACAGGGTGGAATACTTAAGATGACTGGTACTGCAGTTTGGACCAAATCGGAATATTTATCATGGTTACAATTCCACACTGCCACTAGGACAGTGTGGCATACTAACGATGATAGGTTCTCCGGTTATGTTCAGATCGGAGTACGTACATGTATCATCGTTAGTATTCGTCACTGTCAATTGTCCCTGTTTGACGTTCCATATAGGGATCAAACATGGTTTTTCATGCAATAACGTTTGCCTTTTCCGATGGAGATGTTAAACCGAGGCCGATACCGAGATTTTCAACATCTCCCGAGGGACCTGGCAAGCGTTAATGCATTGGAAAAAATGTTTGATCGCTGTTATTGCATAAATTCAACGAATAATTCGTTAAAATTTGAGAAAAATACGGCACTATATTTTGTCGCCGTTTGACAGCCAACGCGCTAGTGCATCTTTTTATTAATATCCGTGTTCCTGGCCCGAGAGCATTAAGCTATTCAAAATGGCTGCCATCATCTTATTCAACGTCGGTATTTCGAAAAAGTGCCCAAAATGCTCGTTGTAGTTGATGCAAAGTAGATTGCAAATTAATCAAAAATGCAGATACCTTGAACAATGATTTCGAAGCGGAATAAGCCTGATCCACTCATGTAAAATCCTGCCCTTCTTGATTGCTGAAAGCTTGAACTGCATGTTTTCTTTAACACTTATTTACTCTTCATTTTGCACAGTAAGAATGTACACAACATCGTTTTGAACCCTGAGTCACAACTTGATGACATAAGAGTACAAATGCTTGATGACGTCATAGAAGCACAGACATAGGTAGCGCACCACCAGTTGTTGTAATCTGGCCGAAAGAGGAGAGATAAGATTGCATGGCGTTTTAGTGGCCCCGGGACGAGTATATTGCACGTTAGAATCGATAAAATATTTCTCGATTCGGCAAATAGGGCATATTTATCAAACAAATTCATGTAAATGTGACCTTTTCCAATTCACCCTCTCCGCGAAAAGGTCATGATCATTTGAACATACTTGGTAGTACTCGAGTACTCAATGCTACATGCGAAGTTTCAAGGCTATCATTTTATTGGGTTTGGAAACTATTTTAAAAGGTTTTACAATATATGGGCATGGCGGCCATATTGATCATGTTAAAAGAACTGTTTTGACACATTTTCGTTTGATTCGGCCCCTGAATACACCATATGAAATTTTGTTACTATCGGCCGTGTGGTGTCAGAGAAGAAGTCATTTGAAAAATTTGACGGACGACAACGGACGACGAAGACTGCCTAATTTTATTTTTTCCTGGATCTCGGCTAAGATGAGCAAAAATACTCATGATTGCCAATACCCAGTTAAAGATATTTTTTTCAGTAAAGGCTATTTACAAACCTGTTAGGAACAAAGGATGTCTTTGCCAACAAACTATTAACTAAAAATATTGTAAATAGTGAGCTTTGTAACGACAAAAGAAGAGCATAGCTCTCATTTCTTCATGAACAAGTCACTGTATTTTATCCTATAGTCACTGCTTTACTTATCGTATCGACCACTTATGGCTTATCCAGCTAACGATGCTTTAAACAACTGGACACAGAATAACTGCTGACATCTTGGACATTCCAAGCAACCTCCGCTTAAACCATGTCGTACACCATTCCTCACCGCGCAAAAATCGCTTATACTAAAGAATGTTGACGGCATTGTATTTTATAACGTCAAAAAAAATACATTACTTTACTGTTTACTGCACAAAAATGAAAACGGAGTAAGAATGTTGAACACAAAGAATACATAAAATTGAAATTCGTCATATCTTGATGCCACTTGACAGGACAGGCCACAACCACGACTTCGACTCAAATTTTTCGATAACTAATACAATAAGTCTGCGGGGTCCTAGACTTTCACATGGACTTCATTGAGAAGTCACATCAATTTACTTTAGACTGCACACATAGACATGCAATGCTTTTTCCCAGATATTGTGTAAAATAAAAAAAATTATCTGGCAGCTAAATCAATTCTCGATTTGTTTACATAAACTTTGTAGCCTCACTTACCCGTAAAGTATGGGCCTAAAGATTGTACTGCGTGATTCGGAAGAGAAACAAAACGAAAATGGTAGACCCAGCCAGCAAAAAATATTGAACCCAAAAGCGTCCCATATGGCATTTTATATGGGTCCTATATGGGAATTCCATAGGGGACTGAGATAGGTTTTGCAACAGGGTTCGATATGGGACCCACATGGACAAACGCGTATGGGTTATAAATGGGAAACGCACGGGTCCCCTCATTGAGAAAGGAGGCAAATGAGAAACGGATGGATTTGTTCCCCATGAACGCATACTCATTCATCTAAATACTCAAAGCCTAGTTACATACAAGGTGGCTTCTTTAAAAAGAATCCAAAGGAAAGGTCTGCTGTGCAGTGTAACGCAATAATAATGCCACAGCATGTGTACTGACTTATCATTAACGTCACTCCATTACTGAAGGCGATTCTAATGAACGTCAAATGGAAGTACTTAATTAACCCAACAATATACATATCAATTGGACAATAATAGCTTTCAAAAAAGCTTGGGATATTTTAAGCAACCATTAATATTTGACGCCTTCTAAAATCATTAATAGCCTTAATCTAAAATGTAACTTCATTTATATCTCCTAAGTCGACATGAAAGTTTTCAGTGGTAAGCTTCAACCACAGGCGGGGGCGCGCCTGGTGGGCGACCAACCTACACTTAAAATAGTATTGATTCCTTGACAGATTGGTTACATTCAGCAGACTACAGTCATTAGATCAAATTCCATTCTAATTTGAATTGTCACTGCATGATAACAATTAATTAGATCGATCACAGTCAATCAGAACAACTCTCTTTTTCAACAAGGACAAACTCAGTGAAGGGCGGTCAGAGTTATGGAGTCGTTCCAATTTTCCTGTGGGGTCATCGTTATAACAATTGGACGAAACAATGCAGTCAACGTGCTCCTCTGGAGCAGCTAAATTTAAAGGCTACTGCTCTGCAGTTCTCTATCGATGTGTGGTTGGGTCGCGCTGGTTTCAAAGAGCACTTCTCAGCAATTAAGAAGCTTAGGTGTTTCAATCATGAAACGGCCTTCATCACTGCTGCTCTGGGAGTATATGGGTCACGACAGTGAAAGGTTACTGAGTACACTTTCATGGCATGCAGCGCTGACGTCTTTAGTTCTGGCTACCGACTGAATAGTGGTCAGTTCTCAAAGAAAAGAATTTGCTTCCAGAGCAGCAAATTCTTTACTTAGAGAGTAGACAGATTTTGAAAGACTGTGTCAGCCAGAGAAGCCAACAGGAAGCAACAGATATGGAGTCATTTGCCAAAATGGTGGAAGCACTCGGAGGTGCACTCATATGCATTAAAACACTAGGAAGGACTGGGTAACCTAGTTCCGGTGGTTAGGCAGTGCTGTTATTGCTTAGCTGTAGTCTAGCTAATCTAACTGAACAAGAAAAAGAGAGCAGTCTTAATATCTTACAGATGGCTGCAGTTAAAACTGTTCTTCGCAAATGGCTGCAGTGAATATTTGAGCCTCGACATGACAAAACTAGTGGCATGTGCATCCAGGGAAGACTCAGATCAGCCTGGACATCCGTCTAGTCTGGGCAGAGGCTTCGCTGACGACATGGAGTTAACTTAGGATCTAAGCTACCCTTTAAGTGCAAAGAAAAGTCTCTAATCAGACCGGGCGGATTCCTAGACTGATCTGAGTATTCGTTTGGCGCACGTCACTTTTTCTTTCGTGTCGCGGCTCATTTAGTCTTTTGCAAAGTGCCTGCAGTCGGCGTTTAATCAGCTTAAACAGAATACAATCACTCTTTTATCGTTGTATGCCAGGAGTGGTGCGTTTGTCCGTCTGTCTTCATACATGCTTTACGTTAAATGCAGTAAAAAACCTAGCCCTATGTCATTCCTTGGTTAATTTGAAACAAATATAGAAAACCGTGAACATGCAATCAAGTAAACCTACGTTTTCACACTAAATGCCGAAAAAGCATTTTTTAATTAGCCGCGGATCCAGGGATGGGGATGGGCTTTGGGGCTAAACCCCGCCACCTGGAGCTCTGTGTTCAATTTAATACAATTGTGTAGGTAAAAAGGAGGAACTCATGATACTTTGAGATGATATTCCATAAGGTTGGAATGAAATATATGTTGGGACATCTCACTGAAATTGCCTCGCGGAGTGAATTTCATTGAGATGTAGTAAAATATAGTCAGATAATTAAAGGTAAGCATTATATTACATGCATCTTGAGTTTTGTCATCGAAGACTCTATTTTATCTGGAACCCTAATTGTGGCCTCTTTCCTTGAGCCGTTAGTTTCACCAGTTGTCCAGAGAGAGCCTTGCCAGCAAGTAGTGGTCTAGATCCGGGTCTGATAAGTTTTGTTGCGCTGCTGTTCACCTTTAAAGCGGCTTCTCCTAGATCAGGACACAATGGCCCAGTCTAATTGATCCATTACCACAAAAACGAAAGTCATACTCCAATATAACTCAGTCTAGCATATCTCGACAAATTGAAGATAACCAATTATCATGTACTTCTTCTGAATGCTTACGTTGCCTTATGTGGAGTCTCAGTAGCTCAGTGGGTTAAAGTGTAGGCCTTGTAAGCTAATTGTCAGGCGAATCCTGAAATCTTTTTAATCGTAAATGGGGTTCCACTGCACACAGCTTTCATTACACCATCCCATGGTTAAAAATACTCTTGCCGACAAACTGCAAACTAACCAATAAAATGTGCCCTTTGATTCATTCTTTTACCGCGTGCTCAGTTCTGCGATACTTCATATGACCGATCTCGACATTTTGGCATAGAGCGTCTTTGTCTATGTACGACTTCTATGCGACCAGTGTCTCTTTAAGTTGCGAATAATGAAATATCCTTGTGGTCTTTAGACGGGTTTTAAAAATTTGGCGTACAAATAAGGATCGGAGGGAGTAAAAATATGGAAGTAGTCTGCACTGGAGCGAAAACGCTTCAATTTAGCTTGAACACTGTGGAAAAGGTCCTGAGGGACCTTTCCAATGATTTACTCTGCCATTTTTAGTTTTGCCTCCTCTCTAAATGTAGGGAAACTCTTAAAGGAAACAATGTGGCTACACTTGCATGGTTTGCCCGCCAGTTTTACAATGCAATATGGATATCATTTGTAACACTTCTAGTGCGAAAAATTGAAAATAATCGAATTCGTATACAGCGTAGAGTCAAATAATGAGCCGCCATCATCGGAATCTACACCTTTTGCCATCTAGTTTCTGAATTTGGAAAGTTGTAAATTTTGTAAACTTTGCAGAGATGCATTTTATCATCTGCTTGTTTGGTGTTTTAAGAGTTGGAAGAGGGGAACTGTTCTTAAAGGAAATAGTTAACTCTAAAGAAAGAATGTTTAGTCTACGTCTCTGAAATTATTGTGTATTCATCAAACTTTACACATACAGTACTACCTTGGAAGAGTGTGGGATGCATGTGTTTCACAATTCTTGCTTGCATTTTTGTGGTAAAGCTTGATACGCCTGATACCAGAAGGTTAGCTTGTAGAACGAGCGTGGTCCGTCGACCGTCAGTCGCCCACACATTCAAAGAATCGTATCTTTGCAGCCAGTCAGCCAATCATAACCTTGTTTCATATGTAGCATGGTTAAGGTAGGGCATTGACTGCATGATGATTTTGGGTACATTGGATGAAACCTGAGGTGTACATAGGAAGAGAAAGGTCCCATAGACTTATGGGTTTGATCCAGTAAAACTAGCTGCTTAAGCCTCCACTTTATTCCGCGCCTCCTCTTTTCCCCCACCCCCCTCCCCCCCAAAAAAAAACACACACACACACACACTCACAGTTATTTATTACTGACCGTGCCAAGGCATTACCTTTGTTGTGCTTCTTCATTGCCGTTCTTGTGTTTGTTTGCCTGTTGTCTGCTAGCATTTTGGGTAGTTAGGAAATGTTGGCGGGGTAATTACTTGTTAATTTTGATCTTACTTTCAGGTATGCAAGACAGACATAAAATCAGAGCCTCATTCAATTTTGCTTTGATTGGATGAACCACTTCAGAGTTATCGGTTCCTTTAGAATACATTTATGTTGGGCCACTTTAAAACAGCTCACCTGGATAAAACATTATAAATGGACATCAATTCAGTACCTATTTCTGTAGTTTAAATCTTTTTATAGTTCGAAATTTATTGCCCAAAACTGCCCTTGTGTTGGTATACAGAACGTATGTTAGTATTTTGATATGTAAAGTGACAATATATTTCAAAGGGGCCAGTTTTATGTTATCTGAAATGTAGTAAAATTGTTGGTGGGAAACATTTCAAAACGGTCAACGCATCCAGCTATCTAACCTTGCAACTATTTGGAAAATTTTATCGTAGTACTTGTAAATCGTTTCTTTGTATCATTGAGTGATATTCGTGCCTATACAATCAAAATGATTGAATTTGATTAGAACAGAGCCGTAAATGTAACGGGATGTGCAAATCCCTTCTTTCAGATTTGGTTTCTAGATATCAAGATAAGCAGTAGTTATTTCCTGGAAGCAAGGAACACGACAGAGAAGCTTAATAGTAGACCCGGTTTAATTGAGTCTGTTAATGTGCAGTACTGTAATATTACAACACCTTCAACACTCCCAAACATCGGTCTCGGCGAAACTTTGTCACAACTAACCGAGCACAATGATCCCAGAGTAAACCGATTTTTGACAACAAATTTTTTATAACATTCCTCATTTTATAAAACTGAAAGCTTACACCAGTGGTATTATGCATGGTTGTTATCTCGATCACAAGTAACAAGTTTTTACTCCATTTAATTCCAATGCCATCTTTCTGCTGTTTGTATTTGGTCTTGGTAGTTAACCCAGTCACGGTTAATAACTTTGCTTCCCTTCTTAATTGCATGCCGGTTGGTCAGGTATCAGACGCAATGATGGGCCCGACATAAAGCTACTTAGTTTAGTTGGTTGGGGCCGGAGTTTGCCTTGCTTGTTGCTTGGTTATTCGGGGTCTAACTGATGGGTTTCTTTTGTTCCGGTATTTCAGTTGTGTTGTTTGACTTCCCAGGGGTCTCTTGGTGTTGCAATACATTATATCCGTCGAGTCCTTATCTCTGATTCACCATAGGTCTTATACGTGATTTGTTTGTTTCCGATGCTGTTTCATTGATGGGTCAGGAAACTTTCAAGCGGACCAAACAGCTAACTAAATGTTTCGAACCACTACAGAAGCAGAAGGCGAAGTTTGAATCTAGTAAAACATGTTTAAGCCCCCCCCCCCTCCCTAGTAATGTTTTGCTGACCGTTCCAAGGCGGCACTTCTGTTGTGGTTCCTTGATGTTACATTGTCTATGTTCTTCGGCGGTTTGGACACCTGTTTTGCTACCCAATCTGCCTTTTGTTTTGTTTTGTTTTGTAAGTTAAAAATAAAACAAATAAAAATAGATGTTGATGCTGTTTTTGATTAGGGTAGCTGAATGACCACCTGTTTGGGATAGAGCTGCTCATACGGTACACATTGCGTGTATTTCGTGAACTAGTGTCAATTGTTTCCTAGTGTGTGTGCGTGCTTCTTTCCCTATTGTTTTTGAGCGCGGGATGTAATTCCTGATCATTGCCGATCTGTTTTTTTTGGATAGCTGACAAGGGCGGAATCGGGTGAAAGTGTCTGTCTGTTATGGCAAATGTGTTTTGTTCATTTAGTCGTTTCTGCTTCATATTACTGTTTTCAGCGGTGATTTAATGATTTGTACAATGTACATGTAATTCAGATCTATCTGATTTTGAAAACACCATCTCTATCTTTTACAAACTGGTACTCCTGTCTTAGATCCTTGATAGACAGAGAAAATTACCGCAAACGCTTGTTCTCGTGTTTCGGTTCGTACTTCACTGAGCTGCGACAAGACAAAACCAGCACCACGCGAAGACTCAGGTCAGTCTTGGCTTCTTCCGCCCAATCTGATCAGAGTCTTCGATGTCGGTATGGAGGTAGCTTAGACCCTTTGCCACCATTTAAGTGCACCACAAAGACACTGATCAGATTGGGCGATTTTGTCGGTTCGTACTTCGTATTTCTTCTTCTGTCAGGTTGAGCTATGTGGTACAAGCCTATCGTGGGTCACTTCATATGTACTATGTGGATTAAGTTTGCCAAACATTAAGTTTACTAAATAATGACAAAGCTATTTCACGGATTTCCATTGCAAACTATACATAAATATGGTTTGGGTCAATTTGATCAGTTCTGGTAGACCCTCGTATGCTATATAGATATAAATAGGTAACGGGATTTCAAAACCAATATAAGTTGTTTAATGTTTTGTGCACAATATCTTTCTTTTGCTTACTAATGAATATCATTTTGCGTTATACTGGAGCATGATCACTGGGCCGACTTGTGCTGTCGACCGATCTATTTAATTACCTTGCATGCATTATCAGCTAGATCGAAAGCCATTAACGACAGTATCATTTTCCAATATTTGCATCCCTTTCGAACGAATTCTCAGTCGACGTACTTTATAGATCAACAGCACAGGAAATCAAACTGGTATTTAGGCGTGAATAGCTCGTGTTATAGGCGCTCCGAGCCGGTGAAACAAAGTGAGATGTAGACAATCAACATTCGGAAAGAAATAGACATAAACAGTACCTGACCATAAAAAGGGGTTCGACTTCTCAGGGACCTCAAACTTTAGGATTTTAATTTCACAAAACTAAATGCTAAATGAATTGTTGTGCTACTAGGCTGAAACCGGCCTATCCTTAAGTAGTTGCTTGGATTTGGAGATCGTCAAGATTTCATGCTACTATGTTTTACGTTTTTGTCCATTGGTGGGCTGTGAGATTTTGCTGTATAGGTTTCTGATTATTTGCTTTTCAGATTCAGTCACATTATATATCTAAACTTTTTCATACAAGGGTATGTGGTACACTAAAACAACATCAAATTTAGGAAATAGATCAGCTCAAGCAGTGAATTGTTGAGTAATAATTCACTGTTTGGAGGTCAGTTGTAAAGTAGATTATGTCACGAGCGCGGAGCGCGACAGATATATCTACTTACAACTGACAGACAAACAGTGAATTATTACTCAACAATTCAATGCTGGAGCTGAACTATTTCGATTCTAACACTCAAAAACGCTGAAAAACTATTAATTTCGTTCCAACTCTCCCAACCTTTCTACCAGCGCGTTCATGCTCCCGCCAATATTCTTAACTGTATCTAAGTTAAATGTACGTTTTTATGGCGATTTAAGAAAGAAAAAAAGACGTTACACCGTCTAACGTCTCGAAACGTCACAAAATTACGTCAGTAATTGCAGTGACGTCAGCAATTAGACTGACGCGCTCCGTAACAGTGAATTGTTGCAGAATAAAACACGGTGATTTTCCATTGCTTATATAGGCGCACTGTGTTAGAATATAAAATTGATGTTTGTTTAATTATGTATTCATTAATTTATTAATAAGTTATCTATTATCCCCTTGATGACAGCCAGGGCTACTAGGATTTGCTCCTGTGTGACTGTCCATCCGTCCGTCCATCTATATTTCGCACTTTTGGGTATCGAGATTTTGCAGCCCATTCCTCACATAATTTTCGTGTTTTGTTTTTCAGACAAATTCATATTGTGGGCACAACTGAAATACGCATATGGCATTTTGGTGGAGGCTAAATTGGTTAGAAGTATTTACATAAAATTAGGAATCGACAGAAACAACGTGCCAAGCAAGCATAGGCGTCCCCCACTTAGCCACCTCAGATCCTGTGTCCCGATAAACGAGAGAGACAAGGTATCCTGAAGTATACCACCGAGGCAGCAAGAACCTACAAGAAGCCAGAATATTCCGAAAGAATGAGGCCAAATTCCACCAAGAATCATGTCGCTATGACAAGTTTGTCTTAAGTTAAGAATTGAATTGTTTACAATTTTTATTTACCTGATACAAGATAAAAAGTTACTTAAAACAGTATTTAAGAAATGATCCCGTGTAAATGAGTATTGAGTTCAAAGGTTTGAAACTCCAATATTTCATTTGAGTTTGTCCCTTTTTCTTACATATTTCAGCTTTTTTTGAATATTGTAGTCATATTAAATACAATTCCTTTAGGTTCAGTCGTTCTTGATAAAATTTTGATAATTACAATCATCGGTTTGTAGTTTCATAGCTTGTATGTTTTGTATATGTAAAAGTGTAATGACAAAACCAATTGACTAAATGCAAGTTCGAGCAGGTAGGGTAAATTATTTAGTAAGCAATGCTTATTACCGCGTCTCTTTTTTTATTGTCTTAATTTCTTCTGTGCTATCCCTGTTTTTTAATTTCAATGTTTTATATATCAGAAAAGAAAGTGAAACAAGCAAAACAAAAATGAAATGAAAACAAGAACATCAGAAAGGAAATTAGAACAGTAAAACTAGAAAGAAATTAAAAAAAAAATCGAGAAAATTGAAACAAGAAAAGTTGAAAGAAAATTTTAACATATATAACAAATGATAGTGGTCAAGGTACCCAAATCATAAGTCCGAACTCTAGGTCATTTAAACATAGACAATTCCGGAATATTTTAGATACACAGACATGGACCCCAAAACAGAGGTGTTATCAGGTGCCCGCGATTAAATTCATACTTATAGTGTCGTTTTTTTTTTGTTTGCTGTTAATGAGCTTGTGTCTCGTCAAAACGATTTTTTTAATATGCCGAATTTCAAATTCGTCAAAGAGTTTATGCGTGTCCTAGTTAGCAGCAAGTTTGATCAAGTTTCGATGAAAAATAAAGTTGCTATACGTGGGGCAACGTCCAATATGGGCGTTTTAGCACTCAGTGCTACGGAACTTTAAGGCGAATTGTACAATCTGGCCTAATTTCGAAATTTCTTTCAGGATTTTGTTCCTATCCTAGTCATCAGCAAGTTTTTATCAAGTTTTGATAAGAAATAATGTTGCTCTGCATGGAACATTATTTTCCCCTAGAAGTTTGTGGGAATTTTGTTTGTTGCTGAAGGGCGAGTAATTCTGAAGTGATTGAGGCGACCCAGTCCAAATGCAAACTCGTTACAGTGTACGAGTGGCATTTTAGAAATAATGTAAATGATCTTGGGATAACTTATTGGCTGATATTTAGCAGTGGTTTTATGTATCATTGGAAAGGTAAATTCAATTACTTTAGACTGGTATGCATGAAAAGTATTTCTAAGTCACCTATGCATAACAGCACGTGCTTATACGTCACAAGGGTGTGGATACTGGAAATTGCACATTTTCACTAAAAGTCTCTTGTGTTCTATTGCTGTTTGCTCAATGAGAAAATGATATATTTTAATGAAGAAACACGTAATACTGTCGTTTCAATGTAAAATAAGAAAATTATACAGAAATCGTGTACAGATTCTACACAAGTAGCATAGTAATAGCGATTTTTGTCTCTGCTATGGGTTTATAAATGCGAAGTTATTATAACTGCATTATATAAAAAAATGTGACTTTTTGCTTATTCACATCCAATTTCAACAACTAACAGACATTTTAGTACCGGAATGATTAGGTCAGTATATTTTGTTGCGACTAGCATCAAATCACTGATGAAACTGGATGATACGTGTGCAAACTCCGCACCGGAAGTTGCAAAGTATCAGCAGTTCATGTAAAATAAAAAAAAAACACAATAAAATGAAACTATCTTCTTATATAAAGACACAGGCTAAATATATTTAATTTTGTTTAATGTCAAAAATTATAGGGACATATTGAAAGAAAAATTCGTACTTAAAGACTTGAAAGACGTGTTATTTTATATGACATACTGACATTGAAATATGTGGGTGGGTTGGGAAACTTATCGTAAAAATCATGTAGGCCACTGACAAAATGGCATAAAATGCCGTAAAAGATTATTATAACAGAAATCAAGCATGACGAATTGAATCTTATTTTTTTCATATCTGTCATCAAACATTCACTTTTACTTAAATTGACCTCAACATCGAAGTTTGACAACTTACTATACATTTCAATTTAGTACAGGAAGTGACGACATCAGAAATGCGGATTCTTCAATGATTAGCCTATCTTGCAAGGTAAATCTCATGCTTTAGCAAAGCTTATACAATGCTTTTTATATTGCAAAAATTTTAACAGATAATGTAGGTATCAATCCAGAGCTGCTTGTATTCGAGTTAACAAAATATGAATTTCTCTTCACATAAGTATTCCGACCGTTTCTACTCAGTGTCCTTACCCTAACAACAATGGTCAAGGCATATTTTGAAGAAAATACGAGTGACTCATTTTTTTTGGAGTGAAGGCCATTGGGTGGTATGTAAGTCTAAAAGTTAAAACATAAATTTTAAAAATCTGTCAACATTCCTAGGAATGGCAGACTTATTTACACTATTTCTGAAATGCCCCTAGTATGCTTGTCCTGGATACCTGCAAGTTTGAATAAGTTCGGATCATATTGCAGGTGCTATACTCGGGACAGCATTTTCCACATTATAATTCTACAGGACCTTTTTGTTGCCATGCTAACCACAGAATTCAACTGATCTGACCAGAAACACTGTGCAGTAAATTTCCTATCCCAACAAATCCAGATTTAAAATTTGATCAAGATTGACCGGTTGGTTTAGGAGATAGTTGTGTTGATCATTGCTTTTATTCATTTTGGACCTCTTTTTGATACTGGCCAGTCTTTGAACCAACTGCCTTTGCAAAGTAATAGAAATTTCAACATGTTTTACCAGGCTTTCCTCGCCAGATCATGCCAGGGTCATGGATGAGGCTTGAATAGCCGAAACTTCGAGGTATGGCCCATGTTCCTTCTTTCAAATGTGTTCTCTGCTCTTGAATGAACTCTTTTAGATTTTAATTTAAAAGTGTGAACGGACGATCATGCATGACAGTGGACGGACCATTCCTATACTATAAGCTCATCTTGTTAGCCTTCGTCTCAGGTGAACTAGAAACGCAAATCTGTTTTAAAACAGGCATACATGGTATGTAAAACTTGTAGTCGCAGTTCCAGATTATTGCATTTAAACGTCACAGTATAGTTGCAGGCTTTTTTGTATTTAATCCTTATTTACACATTTGCTGTCTTGAATCACTTGGTGGTTAAAAGTCTTTCACATGAAGCGAATAACTAAAATGAACCATAACAGAATCTAGGGTAAGGGTCAGTCGTGTGAAAAACCGCTTTACTGAACGTTTCAAGCAGGTGCCTCTTTTAAACAGTAGTTCACTGTTTTCGTCATTGTTTATTGGCTTTCCATTAATCTTTGACTTTTTTACATAATAAAGGATAGCATCGTTGCCATTTGCTGTGAAAACCGGACCTCTTGGCTTTTAGCTTGTCTTGTTTTGTTTGTTTTGCTTTCCCATTTGGTTGCTTCTGACTATTGCCGTCTTTATTTACTGTTGATGTTAATAGTTTTTAGTACGGTATCGTATAGGTTTTCTTTGAGGTGTTGCTCCCAGATGTAACAAAAGAAACATGGATGAAATATTTCGAAATATTTATTAAATGAAACAGTTGCCCTGATGCTATATTACAGATTTGTGTGTGTGTGTGTGTGTGTGTGTGTGTGTGTGTGTGTGTGTGTGTGTTTAAGAGTAATTGAACTGATATGATAAATTAAGCCGCAATGATATACACGGTTTGTATTTTGAAATCATCAAATGCACGATTTCTGTCGGCAAATTTCAAGATACGGCGAGACGCGTTATATTTTGTTGATTCATAAAAAAATGTTGATCGTATATAATTAAAATACAAAAACACTGAATAGAATTGTCGGGCAAGTCAAACTATTATACCAGCTAAATACCTCAAAGAGCTATAAAAATATATAAAAACATCATTTTCTTTTCCTTAAAATAATTTATTTTCTATGTACAGTTTTCACACATTTTCAATTAAATTCATATCTCTAGCACATGAACGCACCTTCATTTCTGCAAATCATATAGTCTGTAATATAGGATAATTTGAATCAAACTAATAAAAATGAGTTATCTTGATAATAAGTAGTTTCTTTACATTTTTTTGAAAATGCAAGGAAATTTAATTTCATGAAAAATTTCATGCAAAATATATATATCATCGATGGGGAATGCTTGTGTATATTATTTTCGTAAAACTTACGTTCTATGTTACAAAATAAGACAAAAACCGAACATTTCACCGTTTTGTTTCATACAAAACAGACAACCCTCATTCTGCACCTGCACCAAGCACAGCCGGTCTCTGCCCTACTTTTTATTTTCCTGTTATTCCGGTCCTACCAAAGAGTAATGCCTACAAAAATGGGAAAATGTAAAGGCAACTGTGTAGATCATGATCGGACTGAATCCTAAGGAGCAGTCTGATCTCGGGACTACTGTTTTACAGACCTATCTGCCCGAAAACTTAGAATCTTTACGGTAGACATTGTAAGTGTATTTTTAACTGTATATACTATACACCGATTTCATCATGACCAATAACTCTGAATTAATTTAACAAATAAAAACTACAGTTATTTAGTATCTTACTACCTTAAGTAAAAACAAACCGATACAGAAAGCCTTACTAATAACCATTACCACATTTCAGCTGTCAAGCTATCCTATCTAAATGGTTGCAAGATTATCTTTTATGCTCAATCTGGTTCTATTATAAGACGATTTCTCAGTTTATCAGTTATAATACAAGGCTAGTGAACGACATTATAACTTTTAGTCTGGTGGTAGAACTTTAGCATTACAAAAATAAAACGATAAAGATGTTAAAGGAATTAATCTACCATCTAAAACTCCCAAAAATGCCGATGACTACTTTGACCTTATGTGATCTATTTTCAGTCACGAAATGTGGACATGAAGGCAACAATCCCCAGGGATTGTTTTGCAATCAGTTGCCATTTTCTTGTCCCTTTGCATCAATTCTTTTCGATACCGTATTGAAGGTCAGGAGTTGACCAGCATTCGTACCTCGTTGTATAACGGTTCCTTGCTTTTCGTTCGGTGGACTTGAATTAGACATAGATATGAATCGCGGGTATTTGTTATATCATTCCTTGTTCAAAAGGAAATTTGTATAAGCATATTTTCATTAGCCTTGTCTGATAACCGATATGAGTGTTGCTTCCCTCTTGTCGGTATCACCACCAAGCAAACAACTATGAGTATCACTAACAGGCTTAGAATTAAATTAACTCCCATTAGGCTGCATTCCGCGTCTTCTGTTCGGATTCCTAATTCAATAAATGATTTTAAAACTTTCCAACCTTCAGTAAGAATAAGGCCTTTAAATTTATGTTCTTCCTTTTCAGTCAACCTCAATGGGGTATCAGATTTTAACGTTCTTCGCAACAACTCCCATGTTCGATTAACTCCAATTAAGTCCCCAACACTTCATAAGTATTCCAATCCCTTCAAAAGAACTGGAATGTATCCTAATATCTCTAAGTGCAATGCCAAGAGGCGTAATTGTTGTAATCATTTATGTATCAAATCTACCATTACATCATCTGTCAATGGTAGAACATTTTCAGTCGTCAATAATTCTGAACTGATCTGATATACATTTTAACCTGAAAAACACAAAATTGCAACATGCAATATGTTGGACAAACTAGTCGTGCCCTTAAGAAACGATTTGGTGAACATTATCGTAGAATTAAAAATCCTAAAAAAATGATACTTTTCTTTATCAACATTTTAAACGTACAGGCCATTCTCCTGCTGACGTATCTATACAGCAAGTACATAAAATAATTTATGACACTAAATCATCCTCGTGTTTCAAAAATATAAAAAGACACGAGGCTGAATTAAAATGGATAAAATTGTTACAAACTGCATTTCCATTAGGGTTTAATAACAACATTTATCAAGAGGGTAACATTTCGAAAATGCCTAATTTTGATGTATTTTCCCCTTTTGATATTCCAAAACGCAAGCATAGAAGTCATGGTTTAAGAAAAAATGGTAATATAAAACGAAAAAATACTGCTGTTAAGAAAACCAATGCTTCCCTTAAAATTTTGTCGGAAATACTAAAAAACCAAGGTCGACATTCTATGCTCTCATTTTTATGTTCTCTTCCGGTTTCTGTTAAATGCATTTTAGATAATGAGGCTAATAAGTTCTACGATAAGGGTAATCAACTGTACGAGGCCGCACTCCTGCCAAGGTGTTATACTCAACATGCTCTTCGTCCACTAATCGAATCTGAGATCAACCATAAAAAACATTTTCTCAAAATTCCTTTTATAAATAAAGCAATTGATTTTATTGACCTACAAAGTATTTTTAAGGATCGGTCTGTAACTGCATCGATCCCGAATTATTTCGTGAATAAGGAGCCACCTATCATATGTTATAAATATAACAAACCAATTAGAAACACTATATTTAACTTTAATAAACTGGTCTCAGATCTTGATGTTCACACAAATACCCCTGATAAATGAGATTGTATAGACTCCAAATTTATCTATCCTGCCGCTGGCCATGTCATTACAGGGAATCTTAATATTATTTCAGATTCAATAATTCGTAACATTAATTCGAAGGGACCAAAATATAGATTTCCTAACCGTATTGATTTCAAAAAAATGTAGGGAAGATATAGCCTGTTCTTTAACTGATTTTGGTAATCGATGGTGCAAGCGGGAACATGTTGAGTCTGATACCTTAAATGAATGGAAGGTGAATATTTTTAATGTAATGGATAAACGTATTAAATTCTATTCCCAAAACACAAATCTTTTGCCGCCTAAACCTAAATCAACATTCCGTCACCTAAAGTTGGGTATCCAGCAGTTTCATGGTAAGTACGTTCTGGTTCCAGGAGACAAGGCTGCAAATAACGTTGTCGTTGTTTGACGGTTACACTATATTAACACATTGAAACAAGAACTTGGCGGCACTAAGGCCTATGAAGAGACTTCAGAAGACGAAAAGTCTGTTGTCTTTAGGCACTGTAATGATATAGCCCTCAAGTTTTCTGTAAATGTAGAGGAACGGCAGGACAAGCTTCCTACGATGTACTGGTTACCTAAACTTCATAAACGGCCATATAAAGCCAGGTTTTACCTTATGTATGTTCTTATTATTTTTGGTTCGGTTTGGGTTGCTGAGTGGCCACCTTTTCGAAACAAGCTGCTCACACGGTTGGCCATATGTTCTCTGTATCTTGATTATTTGTAATCTTAGTTGTTTCCAACTATGGTTTAAGGGCTGGATTTGGATTTTGATTGTTTCAGTTCCTGGTCTTTGCATACTTTTTACTTTTATTGCTAATTCTAGTGCTTATACCACTGCCGAACTTTCCAAATTATTAACTTCTTGCCTTACCGCTATCAAAATTTATGTAATTAGGTACTGTGAAAAAGTTTACGAACGGTCAGGAAAAAAATTATTTTGGTCAATTAAAAATTCTACCGAGGTTCTTGATAAACTGAAGTCTAGAGGATATCGCGCGTCTAGTTTGTCTACATACGATTTTTCTACACTCTATACAACTTTGCCATAATTTAATAAAAAAGAAACTAATAAATTTAATTGAGACTACTTTTCGGAGAGAGGGTGCTCTTTATCTTGCTTGCAATGATAAACATGCTTTTTTTACTTTCGATGACCAAAAAATGTTTAAAATGTGGTCTTGCCAAAATGTTTGTGATGCTTTAGTATATATTCTAGATAACATTTACATCAGATTCGGTACTAAGTTACACAGACAAATTATAGGCATTCCGATGGGTACTAATTGCGCTCCTCTTGTAGCAGATTTGTTTCTGTTTTGCTATGAAAGAGACTTTATGATGTCTCTTTCTGATAATACTCAAGCTCATGTCATTGAAGCATTCAACTCAACGTTTAGATACTTGGACGACCTTTTAAATATTGACAATCCTTGTTTTGTAGAAATGGTTAGTCAAATTTATCCTGCTGAACTGCAGTTAAATAAAGCAAATATTTCTAATACCGAGGCCCCATTTTTGGATTTACATTTATCTATTTTAGATGGATTTGTTTCATCTAAAATTTATGACAAACGCGATGATTTTTATTTCGACATTGTTAATTTTCCGTTTTTGGATGTTGATGTTCCCCGCACAACTTCTTATGGTGTTTACATTTCTCAGCTTATTCGCTTCGCTAGGGTGTCTAGTCATCTGGCTGACTTCAATGCTCGTAATAAAAGTTTGACTGCCAAGCTCCTACAGCAGGGGTATCGGTATCATAAACTTCGGAAAGCTTATTCTAAATTTTATCGTAGACACTTTGAATTGGTTTCTAAATATAATAAAGGGTTAAGGTCACTTTTGCAACAAGGCCTATCGGAACCTGATTTTTATGGTATTTCAGTATATAAATTACGCAAAATCGTAGGGAAAAACAGAATTTCCTGCTCAATTTAAGAAAATTATCATACGATTTAAACGCATTGGCTATAACGTAGATGTAATGCGACAGTCTGCATGCTTAGTGGTTAACCCAATCACGGTTGACAACTTTGCTGTCCTCTTTAATTGCACGCCGGTGGGTCGGGGTTCAGACTCTGTGATAAGCCCTACATAAAGCTATATATTAGTTGGTTGGGGCCGGATGTTTGTCTGTTTCTTGGCCCACCGGGGTTCAACTGGTGGTCTTCTTTTGCTCCAGTACTCCAGTGGTGTTGCTGACGCCCCAGGGACCTCCAGGTGTCTCAACACGTTTTGGCTTTCGAGTCCTCATCCTTGCTTCATCACGGTCTTAATTGTTGACCGTGATGACTCTCTGATGAGTTAGGGGACCTCCATACGAACCGAACTACCAACTAATTGTGTGCACCGCAGCGGAGGGTGACGGTGAAGGTTTGGGCCCAGTAAAACCGGTTTAAACCCCCCAGTAGTTATTACTGACCGTCCCAAGGCGGTACTTTTGTTGCGGTTGCTTTTGTTTTATGTTGGGTGCTGTTTAATTTATTGTGTTCTCATTTTAACCCTTCTATCATAAAAATAGAAAATAGGTAAAAATAAGTGTTAAGAGAGGCTGACTGTAAACATCGAGCATTGGCCCATAATAACGTGGAAAGTCGAAAATTACGGATTTGGCTCAAATTTTGGGAAATTGATATATACCATGCTTGTTTGTATTTTACAAGTTTTTAGAGGTCGACGTTCGGCCGTTTCCATGGTAACCAGGAATCCATTTTGAAAATATCAATATTGAGACATGTATGTACTATTTCCTCGATAAAAATCAAACAACAAATATTATCCCATTCCTATTTGCTTTTATAGTTTGAAAATACATACGTATATAATAAGATAACATGATATGAATGTTTTCTGTCCCTTATTATCACCGGGAGAGCTTTTACTGGAAAAAATCTACCCAATTTTGAGTGAAAAATTGGTGTTTTATTCGCCTGATAACTAAAAATGGCAGTCACGTTTGACAATAAGGAAATATATGCATGATAGAGTAAGGTTTGAAGTTAAAGTTAAAGACAGTCAAAAGATTAGGTTGTTAACTCGCAAAACTTTAAAAGTTATCCATCTTTGAAATGTGTCAATACTGTAAAATAGTAGGAAGAGAGATAAGTCAAACTAGCATTATCTACCTCCCTTGACGATTACAAATCTGCGAACACTACAGATAGTATCCATGATCTTTAATACTAAAAGATAGTATCTTTGAAAGAATAAGATTACTGTCAACAATGCTCACCATGACCTGTTTTTATCTATGAAATAGGTCCAGTTACCAAGACTGCAGTTGCAGTTGTATTCGGTACATTTGATGACAAGAGTTGTCCCGAGCAAAACGTCTGCAGAAATCACGGAATAGAAGAACGGAGTAAAACCGTTTTATTTGCAGCAATATTTTTGCCTTATCTTTACTTTATGTTGAAATAAATAAATTGACTAATGATTTTGAATGAATTGCTTCTGTGAAGCAGGTAATACGCAAGAAGAGGCATTTTTCAGGACAGAAAGTGGTGTAGACTAAGGCCTACAGCGTCTATTCACCAAGGGATACTGAAATTGTAAGCAATGTTCTGTTACCTATTATCGTCATACTACATAGAACAGCTAAAAATGGATGGATGAATGACTTTGGATTTTATGTCCTTTTTAACAGTATTTCAGTCATATCAGGACGATTGGGGAATGTGGTTGGGGGATGGTGGGAAGTGTGTGTGTGTGTGGGGGGGGGGGGGTGGGGGGGGAGGGAGGAGTATGAAAAGCTGTGCAGTGGAGCCAAATTTGCGGTTGGAAAGATTAATGCATCAAGCAGATCTCGAACTCTGAACCACTTGATCAGCAGGCCAGGCCTTAACCTACTGTGCTACCCGGGGCTTCTAGAATAGCCAAGACAATCGTGTAATTTAGGTAATCCTGATAGGGGTGCCATCTTAAGTATACGAGTACTCATGAGTGATTTATTCATCTCATCGAATTTCATCCACTTTTCTGTAGCTTAGCGAGGGAAGCGCCAGTGTGCTAAGCTAGCAGTCCTTGTTCGAATCTCTTTTTTCAATCATGGGGTGCCATTGCACACAGTCTTTAAAAATCACCCATGCCTCGTTGCATGACCTAAGTACTGTTGAAAGGGTTATAAAACTACAAACCTGTCATTAACTCTCTTCGTTTTCCAGTCTGCCATTTAAATGTTAATTTGTGGTGCCATAAAAATGTTTGAAATGTCCATTTTGTTATGAAATTATTATTGGTTGAGCGTGTGATTTTTCGGCTTGTTTCTTACATTTAGCTTTTCTTAACTCACTCCGGCTTCGCCGTCGAGATATAAACTACGATTCGTGCTCAACACCATGTATACATCAGCGACAATTCATTGAGTAAGAAACAAAATGTTCTTAATCGTGTAGTTCTATATCACGTATTTTTTCACATTTGTACACACTTTCTCTTCACAAAACTGTGATATTGCTATTGCATATACAGTGGGTGGGGTATCTAAGCAGCAACTTTAAATCGGTTAATTAGGGAAAAAATGAAAACCATTAGAGATACGGAAACCAAGTACTGAACTACATTAAAACCATATCGATTCTACTGCAAATTAAGAGTTGTATATTAGTTGCATGGGTTTAGGGTCGTTTTGAACTGATGTAGCACATTTTTATGCATCGTACACATAGAAACAATATCAAATACTACATTTCTACGCCGTTATTTGCAAAGATGGGATACAAATGCGACTCTTTATTTGTTTAATAAGCAAATTCAAACTGAAAGTGTGGAAATTAGGGTAAAGAAATCTAAAAAACTGTTGTTTCTGCAAAATTGTAAATGCGACAGGGACACCCTTTGCACGTGAATTTATTCTGTAGTCAGTGAAAGTTTACAACTAATTGCTTTTGCTATGTACCGTACTTATGTTGCTGTTTGAAGACATGTTAATGATATATTCAGGTCAGGCTGCCATTTTCAATAATCTCGATTTGAAAAAGAGCTATTTTCACAAATTTTATTTTGTCTCCGACTATATGTACTTCCAGTTGCCATGGTTTCAACAACGTGCAGTAGCCAGTGCTCTGAAGGTGCAGAGACTGACAACTACATTTAGTCCTAAACACCATACCAGTTAACTATTTGATACTTGCTTCAGGACAGACACGTTTTCCCTTTGAAATTCATGAAAATATGTAAAATTTGAGCGGCCTAAAAATGGTTGCCATGGCAACAGTAATTGCTTAGATATCTCGAGAACCGTTTGACACATTTCACAAATATTTTTACTAATCTTCATGTTTCGTCGAGAACTTTAAACCATGACATTTTTAGCAAAATACAAAATTTTGAGTTTCCATTCAATGCTCGATCCTTACAGTCAGCTTCTCTTAAATGTTTTTCGAATAATTTGCTTAGTCTATTGTAACCCTTCTGTTGGTCTAAATTATTCAGTTCAATAGAGATAGCTGAGTTGCCACCTATTTGGGAAAGAGCTGCTGACTCGGCTTGTCACTTGTAATTTATTGTTTGTTGGGATGTCTTTGTCAATCTTTCCCTTTGATGTTGGGGATAGGGTTTGGGATCTGATTCAGTCAGTTCCTGAAGTGTAGTTACTCTTTAAAATCAATAACTCCAATCCACTCTAAAGTTTTCAAAACATGGTGAGGCTCAGAACTTATCAATCACCCCTCGTAAAATCAATAGCCTTACATTAGCGCGCCTGTGCTTAATGCTATGTTCTCACCATATTGAGATCCGTTAAGGCCTCCTCACATATAGACGAAAACCCCTCGACGTCAACCAAAGTATACTGGCGAATAGGACTTCAGCAAAATTCGTTCTCGTTAGTATATGTACGTTATACATCGTTGGTGGTGTTCGTATGGATGTGTTTGTGAGCGTTTGTGTCCGTTGCGATTAGCTTTTGTGGCGAATAAAAGTTTCGTCCATCATTCGTTAGAATTCGTTTCAATACGTTGACCAATCGGAAAGTCTTCGCCTAGCGTTCGTCAGCTGGCGTTAGAAATCGCAGCTCTCAGCTGATTTGCATATTTTAATCAGCTGATTTGTATATCAAACGAAAGAAAACGCTCCCAAGACGAATCTTTGCGATAATTTGAGAATTGTAACGAATATGTGCGTATTGTAGCGAATTGTATCCGACGCATGAAAGCAAATTATAACGATAAGTTAACGTTCAGAAAACGAAAGATATACGCTAGCATACCAATAAATACGAAGGGTAACTACGACAAACGAATCAATGCGAGTCATAGCTCTCCTAAATTTATTCAGTACTTTTGAGTACTTCAAAATTTTGTGCAGACATGTGCCTGTAGTTCATATATAAAGAAGGTGGTTAGTTTCAAGGTAATTAGTTATTCCTTCGTCAAAATGGAAGATATACAACGTCTGATACTGCAGTACATGTATGTTGCTGCTATGGTCCATCAAGAAGTCTTCATCGGTCAGTCTTTTTCTCCGTGTTTATTGTCAAATTCCAAGCCCACAGACTTCTCAGAAGATTGGGTAGGGGACTTTTTGGCAGACTGCTATATATCACCGCCATTAAACATAAAAATGTACAAAACAAATATAATTAACTGAGAATAATTGTTTTCTCCGTTTTTACTGTCAAGTTCCAAGCCCATAGACTTCTCAGAAGATTGGGTAGGGGACCTTTGGGCAGACTGCTATATATCACCGCCACTGAACATTAAAATGTACAAAACAAATATAATTAACTGTAAGCAAACACTATGGAACAATTTTACTGTGTCTATACCAACATAATTACAAACATTTACTGAAAATCCCTTTCCTTAAACGTGGCATAGTAAGTTGTAAACACTAGAATTAAAAATATATAAAATATGTGCCATTACTGGGCTACAAATACTAAATAAAAACTTCAGTACTGGCATATGACCATGTCAAATAAAGACCACAGATGACTGGAACCTACACCTAACATATAAGCAGGACATACAATTCAAGATCTTGAAATTAGTTTTAGCAAGGGTCAGTCTCACAGATATTGCTCCTTGTCAGTATAAAATATGACAAGGGACATAACAAAATTATTGAACCCAGATTTTTTGAGACCGTTGTGCGTGACGAGGGGGATGACGGACAGACAGAATGATATACGGACAGACAAATCAGCGATTACATGCATATGGTATCCATTTGGAGGTTTCTCTGACTCTATAGCAGCGGCCTTCCTCGCTCAAGTATCCTCTTCCTCTTCCCCTAGGTGGCATGGTATTGACTTGCAAAACAGTTTTGTATAAATCAGCAGTCACTGCAATACTAGCTAGTTTATACTGTCCGTTAACGGCCGGATGCGGAAATACCGTTTCAGAAACATTCGGAGGCATGCGCCAATATGCGTAAAGCTGCGCTTAAGTTCGTATATTTGCGCTCCTAATCGTTTCTAGTCGCTAACGGGAAGAACGAACATTGTTTGCGCGAACCATCGCAGTCTAGCCAATTACAGTAACCGTTCGTCACACTTCGTAAATCATTCGCAACAAATAGTTCCTCTACGTTTACGTTCATAACGATGTAGCAAATTTTCAAACAGTTTCGGTCAGAATTCGCTGGAATTCACAAATTTTCCGTGTTCGCAAGGCTTCGTTAAATGGATTCGCTTACGTGTGAGGGGGGCTTTACGAACGCCACAATTGCCCACTCGTAACTCATCGTGGAACTTCTATGAATTCAGGTTTGGATACGAGGTGATGCGAGTCGATACGTTATAGTACGATTTGTTGCGCTTGGATGTGATATGGTCACGATTGGTCAGTGTGGGGTGACACGACCTGTCACGATCTGGTCTCCCATTTAGTTACAATCAGTTACGTTCCGATAGGATTGTCCCGATGGAGTCCACGATTTGGTCTCGATCTGATACGATCATCACGATCGGGGGTTCCCCTATTTGGGACGATCTGGTATGTGCAGATGCGTTCTGATACGTTCATCGCAAACCAATGCGCTGTGTTGAAATAAGATACGATTGGTCACGATGTGTTTCACGATCAGGATTTAGGATAAAAACGATTTGAACTACGACTGGAACCCGACGGGTTATTTACAGCCCGACTGACCTTGGACTTCATTGTTTCTTGACCTTGCATTATTGAATGAACACTAGAACCCATAACCATCTGTGATGCCAGGAGTTGAGGATGATGACAACGGGACAACTGAGGTATTACTGAATACTTACCTTATCGCTAGAGAGTGAAAAGACCAGAAGCAGCCAGATCGTCCTCAACCCAAACCACAAAGGGCAGTTCTGGATGCAGCCACGGCTTTAATCGCATTTACTCACAGCTTCTTTTATCAACTTGTGTCTGCTCGTGAGTCTTCGTGTCACGTCGTGAGCAATGAGACACAACAGAGCGTGGAAGATCGTGTGAGGTCGCAGCAAATCTCAACAGAGCATGGGGTTCGTCTTGTCCAAGATTGATCCCGATCACCTCGATTAAGAAGCACAATTAGATGCGATCTGTCGCGCTTTGTTACGACCCAAAACGATCTGATGCGAATATAACATCAAACGAGGAACAGATTTGATTCTTGGTATACAATGACATCTGCGGAAGGACAGCTAAATGTAGTGAATAATATTAGATGTTGACCAATATTTCCTCTTTATTGCACTTGGAAGAAGCTTCGCTCACTGTGATTAAGTTTCTCAGTAACTTCTCAGTAACTACAAGAAGTAAAGTTGTAATATTTGGTTTGCCTTACAGCTTATTAAGACTAAGAGAAAACAGTGAACCATATCTGTTGCTGATATATGTTTCTTAGTTCAGTGACTTGACCGCATATTCATAAATTTACTGGCCAGGCATAATACACGGAGTACTGGTTCGGTTTGACACTGTTAATGGTCTCATATTAAATGTAGCTCGGTTTGACATATATTTCATGGTCCAGTATTTTTTCCTGATATCTCCGTCAATAGTTCATTTAATGATAGAGTCTCATCAGGAATTTCACTGTTTGCCCAGTTAATTTTGTCCAAACAAGTGACATATAAAGGAAACAATGTCACTGTCCAAATTTACCCGCTGTCCGAATTTACCCAACTTTACCTTACCTGATAATACGTGACAGTGCCTGCGATTTTGAGCCTTGTGGAGGTGCGACGTTGACGTCACGAAACGTGAAATGAAAGTGTCGTCATAAAATTTGCACATAAAGTTATTTATATTTCCGCGCACTGACTAATAAGTTTCAAAGCGTCACCTGAAAAGAGGGATTCAACCTTTCTATCGGCGTGTTTAATTTTCTTCATCTACACTTTTTTAAGAATGTTTGCTTTATAGATCTTTGAAAAGAGATGTCACGAACCAGAGTTATAAAGGTTTATCCAGCTTGTATGTAATTTGTATCCAATCACAAAATCGGGTGGGTGTGAATTTCGTTTGCTTTTGCAGTAAACCATAGCGCTTTTTCTTTGTGCTTCTCAAAATCCGATTTTCGCTCCATAAGGCTCAAAATGCCAGACATTGTCACATATGAGAAATGGTATCATGCCAGGATGAATGATGCATTCAGAAAGTGACTAACTCATATTCCTTATACGTCTCTGTGACCCATATTTCACAGTTCAGTGATATTGTCTTTTATCTCCAGCACTGCTTCAAGGATTTAAGAAATTCTTTTAAATAACTGTTCATTCTGACACTGTAGAGTACTTAATTTTGTTTGGTTTATTTTTCTCATATCAAAAGTGCCCCTGTTAAATTGACGCTCCGATACGGCGGGGTCTCTTGCCTTCTAACAGTTCTTGTTATATACTTATGATTTTTGTCTGATAATTGCATCAGCACTGCGTAAATTACATATTTATACCAAAAAGTGATTTAAAAGTCTGAAAACTGCTTTGAGCAGCACTTGCAAAAATCTCCATTCTTCTGCTTAAATAGGTTTTAAAAGTGTGACAGATTAAAAGTAAATATGTGGATATAAACTGGCTGCCAATATTTACTCCTCTAAAAACAAAAAATTGTTTGGACGAACGTGGCTCTATAATTTCGTGCAATATACACTTGACAACGTGCATTTTATATAGAAAAATATTTCACGGGCGTTCCTTTGTGAAGTTATTTTGGGAAAATTTTTAGAACATGATGCTCTTGTTTATTTCACTTTCACTGAAAATCTTTTGGTTGTCTTACAGAGTATCTCATATCAAACTTTCGCATTGTTCGGTGAGTTAGAAGAAATTCTAGAACTGAATAAATTCAAGAACTCCAATTTGTTTGATTGTCATTTTAATCCAATATCAAATTCCACAAGATAACAAAGGGAGCTTCTATTTCAGAGACAAAATGCTTCTCTCTCTCTCTGTCTTTTACACACACACACACACACACACACACACACACAAATTATTTTCTTTTAATATTTACACTGGACAAAAGATGCAGCTACTAGGACAGCAAATACTATTCTATTTAACCCCTGAATGCCTGGAGTCTCGTTAATAGGACATAAGCAAACAGTGAAGATCCAGATCAGACTCCTCGATCAGGGTCTACACCGTTTGTATAAATTAAAAGCAATGTTTATTAACAAAAGCAAAAGATATATAGAAAAGTAAATAAACGAGACACTCTTAAAACTGTCTACACTGTTTACATAAATCGAAAGCTATGTTTATTTAAAAAATGATATATAGAAAAGTAAATAAACGAGACACTCCTAAAACTGCCTACACTGTTTGCATAAACTGAAAGCAATGCTTTTTTAAAAAAGATATATAGGAAAGTAAACAAACGAGACACTCCAAAAATGACGAATGAACTCGTCCCATCTATGAAGATAAAAGAGTTCATAGAGCATAAATGGGTACATGTGTAAGATACAGCCTTTACAAAACTTGCGACCTGAAAAGCTTTGAAGCTATACAAACACTGATACTTATTTGGTGATGGTATATAACAACATGAAAAGGCATATATTTATGATTTACGATTAATAGAAGTATATTCATACATTCCCAAATGTTGTCGAATAATAAAGTTAGAAAGCAAAAAGGAAAAATGCAATAAAGCTTTCTACAGAACTTAATAATGTATTCTCAGTGCTAAATACATACAGGCCCAAGGGTTATAAAACATTTTTTTCATGCTCAGCTCAATGAAACATGAACATTCAAACACACACTAGTTTAGCATGCAATTTGCAGAAAAGTTTATTGTCTCCAGTGCTTGCTTTTCACATTCTTTCTTTCTTTTTCCTTTTTTTTCTTTTTGTTTGAACGCATGAAACAAATTTTGTTTTCGTATTTTGAATTTGTTTAAAATTAAAATTTGAGCACAATCTCAACTGAGCATGGAAAATGTCTTATAACCTCGATGACTGGCTGCGAGATTATACAACAACTAACTGTTATAATACCGTAGTTTCCATTTTTGTTATTGAATAGAATGCAAATACCTAAGGCTTAACAAGTCTTGTTTTGAGTGCTCAGATTAGAGATATTTACACGATAAACAATTAAGATGTCTGCAAAATGTAAAGGGTTTATTCTGTACAAGTAAGAATTTCCATGCTCAGCTGAGTTTAGCATGAAAAACATATCAGCCGTGACACGAGAAAACCAACAAAGTGGTTGTGCATCCGCCCAGTCTGATCAGTCTTCGCTGTCCGCATGGAGGTAGCTTAGACCCTTAGCTACCCTTTAATTACTTAGCAAAGAGTCTGACCTGACTGGGCGGAGGCCCAGGCTGATCTGAGTCTGCGCTTGTCGCACAACCACATTGTTGGTTTTATCGTGTCGCGGCTCATAAATACTGGAGGAAGATCACCGGGAAGCAATGTGCGTTAGAGAAACGAAAATAGCAGACTCGGTATAATTGAATCCGTTCTTGTGTATAAATGAAATATTGTAACACAAGTCAGCTTTGCTCTCCTTCCATGTGCACCTTAATGTTAAATGCGACTTTGCTGTATATAAGTAGTTGTTCTTAAATAAAAACAGAACGTTTGCATTTCATTTACATGGTGGCAAGGCGGTCAGTGAAAGACAGTTTTTGTGCCGTCGGCATGTAACAAGCCAACTGTGCATAGCGTTTTGTATCTGGCGAACGCGTTAGACTACCAATCCAGGGGTCACAGATTCTCCAGTCTTTCGGGTGAGCAAAAAGGTTGCCCCGCCTCCGTATAACCTATGTTTTGGTGGGACGTTAACCCTAGTTCACTCACTGTAATCGGCGTAATACGATGTAAAACTGTCAGGACTATTCAGCTATTTACCCTTGTTTGACCAGTGGACTTGTTCAACCTTAAATGATTTGGATAAGGTCATTTCTAGTATTTGGGGGCTTGTATTCTGGTAACTGTTTCAACATCTTTTGTATTTTGCATATTTTTTTTTTGTAAGCATACACTATTGATCCTGTTGACCCTAATCAGACGCCGCGTTCTGACCTGAGTCTAAACTGTTTGCATATGTCCCTAAAACGGGTTTCCAGTCTGAGAATTGTATTAAAGAATATACGGGCAATTTACATGTGCGCATGCAGGAATACATTTGAGCACCACTTCATGAATACGATTGCACAGCTTCTATAAAGGAATTTTTGTCTGCACGAATACGAATGCGCACCTATTTTTTACATTGTTAAGTTAAAGGGAATTAACTTCTACTGTTGAGTTGTTTACGCTTGACAAAACAGAAGAAGCATAGAAAAGTGTAAGTCTTTATACAATAACTGTTCTAGAAACGGCTATTACCATTGAATGTAGAACATTTCGCGCTTTCTTTAAAGTTGTAAAAAAGGTAAAGCAAAAGGTTTCTCATAGCCTAATAGCCATAGGGGCAGTGGGATTAACTGCTGGGTTGACAGAGTTTTCCAGTCCTCGGATGGCGACGTTGAGACGCGAACTCACGACCTTCCGGCGACTTTCTGCACAATAACCGAGCCACTCTAACCACTCGGCTACCGCGCCTCTCTAAAGTTGAAATTATAGTATACTACAAAATGGAACCGAACCGTTTCAGTGACACATAATGCATTATCCCGTTATAGTCCGTTTGCTCCCAAGTGCAAACGGGGTTTTGCTTATTTTCTCAAAAACGATGAAAGTACCATTAAATGTTTTAATGTCCTAGTGTTTCCTGTAACTATACATAACAAAATACGAAAAATCCTGATTTTTGGATGCTTTTGTAAAATATTTTCCATTAAAGGTAATGCAGAAACTGAGAAAATTCACTGAAAGGCGTCGTATGCTTGTTAGAACAGCCAAAATATTGTTGATGGGCAATAGCGTAAACTCATTATTTACTACAGTTGTGGGCGTACATGAATGAAATAGTAAAATGTATTCACCTGTCCGCATGCGTAGCGCATGGTGTCACTGGTCAGGTGATAGTATGTTGTAAATAAACATTTAACTATTATATAGTTTTGCGAGTAAAAAGTGCATGTTTCAAAATTTCATAATGTATACATGTAGGTGAAACAAAAAGTAGAAACAATGAATTCAGAATAAAGTTTTAAGTAATTATGCAAATTTTGTTCCAGGGATCGCATACATTGGTCACATGCTCAAATACGTAAGGCTAAACGGGAATTTCAACAGCCAAGATTTACTCCCTTGTAATTAAGAGGAGAAAATGACATATTGTAGGTCCTGTTTTTGTAAAGAAACTTTTTTATCTAAAGCCTCACATTTCTAAAAAATTATGATTTTGTTATGTATAGGATAGAAATTAAGAATGAACGATTCGAAAATCTTGTACCTCTCACCAATTTTGAGAAAATATCGGGGATGCCGTTTGCATTTGGAAGCTAACGGACTATACCTGTGTCTTTCTCGAAGTGACTGGCATGAGCCGGGCTCCGAGTGTTACCTTTTAGTAGTAGTAACTGCCCAAATGACTAATGAGCCGCGACTCGAGAAAAAAAAAAAAAAAAAAAAAAAAAAAAACACGGTAAAGTGACATGTGCACCCAGCGAAGACTCTGATCATCCTGGATATCGCCCGGCCTGATCAGAGTCTTCGCTGTGCACAAAGGTTCGCTAATGGTCTACCCTACCTCCGTATTGACCGCGAAGACTCCGATCAGACTGGGCAGATGCCCAGGCTGATCTGAGTCTTCGCCGGGCACATCAGTCAAGTTACAATCCAAACCAGTGGTTTTAAGAGCAATCCTTGATACGTGCAAGACCAGTCCGATAACAGGACTGGTATCGAGTATATAAAGGATTTCTTTCAAATGTACAGGCTGCTTGTGAGGATCAAACATGTTGACATTTGAATGGATAAGGTGTGATTGCTTCCATTATATTTCCATTTTTTCATGTTCTTTTGTGTGCTTTCATTTTCTTAAAGATGTTTTCTCAATATAAAGGTCATGATTGTTACTGCCGTTGTCATGGTAACTTGGAGACTGGTACTTCTGTTACATTTGTCCTTGTTACAGTAGCATGTGGTGTTTTTCTCACAGTAGCACGTGCCCCCTCCTGTCCATTTAGAACAGTTGTCATCCATTTTCATATCAGAGCATCCCCGATCAACTGGAAAAAATGACATACAATCTAGGTGACCGATATAAAGGATCTTACACGAGTGGTCATATTATATTAAATCTATGAAACGAGCCTTCGGTGAGTTTCATAAATTTCATAGAAAATGACCACGAGTGTAAGATTCTATTTATCATATGACCCTTTAAAACGGGATTTTATCGCCTTCTAAACGAACATTATTCCAAATAGAAAATGCATTGTTGACACGGACGTTGTCAATGACGTTACGTGTACGTGCCAAATTGTTATTACACTTGCGGACATACGATTTTTATGACACGACGTTATCCACTGAATAACATCGACGTCATATGATAAATATGTTTTTAGGATACGCTTCTACAAATAAATTATACAACATTTTATCATATGACGTTACTATTATTCAGTGAATAGCGTCGTGTCATAAAATCACATTCATGACCACACTTGTAAGAACACTTAAGCGTGCACAGGTAACGTGATTGACAACGTCCGTGTCTACAATGCGTTTTCTTCTTGAAATACTGTTAAGTTTGAAGGCTTCAAATCCCATTTTACAGGATCATATGATAATGAGTATTTTATATTCGTGGTGATTTCATATGAAATTTATCAAACTCGCCAAAGGCTCGTTTCATAAATTTCATATGAAATCACCATTCGTGTAGGATCTTCTATTTCCAACTGTATTTTACACAATATTTATGTAGAATGTTTGCGACACTATCAGCAAGCAATATTATTTGTATAAGTTAGTTTTCAATGAAAATCGTATGACGTAGACAGGAGTGAGCAGCTATGGAACATTACTATAAAGTTTGGATAATGATCAGCAAGTTGAAATTTCTTGTGCAAACGAAGATCTTTAACAATTTGCATGAAAAAAATGTACATATTTATGTTTGAAACATATCATCTTTTTAGCTAAATGACTACGAGGAATTGATTTGTGGGTGGGGTAGAGTCGGGTAACTTCGGACTTCAAGTGCAATCGGACAGAGACATTGCTTCATTTATATGTCAGTTGTTTGGAACTAAAACAAAAATAACTGGGCATCGAGTGAAAATCCTGATGAGACGGCTCATCTGGGTTTTCACTGTTTGCAATGGTATGCCCGAATTTACCCGCTGTCCGAAGTCACCCGCCTCTACCTCTACCCTAGTTTCCGTTTTGAGCATGGTGGTTGTTTTAATAACCAATTATGGAGGGA
The DNA here is from genome assembly GCA_963989385.1 of Ctena decussata. Taxonomy (NCBI): domain Eukaryota; kingdom Metazoa; phylum Mollusca; class Bivalvia; order Lucinida; family Lucinidae; genus Ctena; species Ctena decussata. The sequence continues at coordinate 58,955,783 of OZ022504.1, forward strand.
TACCGATCTGAGAAAGACCTACAACAGAAATGAGCCGCGGCACTAGAAAACCATCAAAGAGGTTTACAATGTGCTCCCAGCGCATACTCAGATCATGTTTGGGCATCCGCCCAGTCTGATCACAATCTTCGCTAAGCACTTAAAGGTTAGCTAAGAGTCTAAGCTACACCTATGCGGACAGCAAAGACTCTGATCAGACTGGGTGGATGCTCAGGCTGAACTGAGTCCTTATTGGACGCACATGCCACTTTGTTGGTGTTCGCGTGTCGCGGCTCAAATATTTTTGTCAAAACAGCTGTACTGTTGAAGAAGTTAGAAGTAACTGAAAGGCAATGGCAAATGACATAATTTGGCGGGCTGTAAGCCCGCCTATTGCTACGGTTGATGAGCTAGTGGCCCGGGTGTGGGGACCGTTTTAGATAGCTCGGTTTTAGTAATCTTACGCTAAATAACAAAAGAAAATAGTTCTGAAATTTTTTAACAGTTTCGAAAATCCAGTCCAATGAATCCATAATAACGTATTGAAAGTGAAAACGGTTTATTAGTATGGCATGTTAAACGTTGCGTTATTCGATATGTTTTATATTATTCAGGGTTCTACTCTCTTGTGTTCATTGATGGGTTATTAGAACAATTAACAAAGAGTAGACATGGCACAACGATACTCGACACTGACTGTGGATGTATCACACTTGCCGATGATCTTACATGTAGTGCATTATCTCCTAGAGGCTTACAAAACATGCTTTGTATAGTCCGACAATACGCCTGTAAGTGGAGATTTAAAATCAATTCCGATAAGTCATATATTGTCATCTTCACAAACTGTAGAAATACGAATACTAGTCTTCGCTTTTATTTTGGTAATACTAGTATTCCAATAAGTGATCATGCGAACCACTTAGGAATCATACAGTCATCAAACAGAAAAAAATGCAAAATCTGTTCAAAAAGCATGCGAACGCGGTCGTAATGCCTTCTTCGCTATAAATGGTATCGGCGCGAGAAAGCGAGGTTTAAATCCTGTAACAGGAACTGATCTTTATAGAAAAATTGTTCTGCCATCCATTTTATACGGTAGCGAACTCTGGAACAACCTGGATAGCAAAAACATACAAGAGATTAATAAATTTCAACATATGGTTTGTAGGAGTATGCAAGGCTTTCCTGCACTTACTAGATCAGATATGAGTGAAAGTCTGTTAGGCCTGACAAAGTTATCTAATGAAGTTAATATTAGGAAACTTGTTTTTCTAGAAAAACTGATTAGTTCACCAAATGACTCTCAAGCTAAGCTAGTTTTTATATCTAGATTGTTCCAGAATTTGTTTCACTCTAACCAGTCTAATGGTTTTATATATGATGTCAGAAAATTACTTGATAAATACGGCCTATCTGACTACTTACTAGATTACGCAAAATTTGCTATTTTCCCATCAAAATATAGTTGGAAACATACTGTTAAGGTGGCCGTACGTAAAAGCGCGGTAACCGAGCGAAATCAGCGTATGCTGGCTGACGAACAGTTCTCACGATTCCGCCAAATTCACACGGAAAACAAACCAGGATTCCCTTATATTATTTCAAACAGTACACACGATATTTTAATGGCTGAACATTATATAAAGTTATGGATAAGAATTCCATATAATGATTCATTCCTCTGTACGTTTTGTAACGTCGTGACCAATGACACACCTGTTCATGTTGTTGCAACCTGTCAGAGGTTTGAATCAATAAGAAATCGTTTCTTTAACACTGTTAGGGAGCGCCATGGAATTGAACTCTATGAGGAACTCAGTCAGACAACCCCGGAGTTATTGTTCTTGAAAATTATTGGCGCATCCACAACTTCTACCATTACCGAGATAACAGCCTTCCGAAAACTCTGTATTGAATTAATATATAAATGTATTCATGTCATTACTTACAAAAACCCGAGTTTGTTAGGTGTCCTTATTACCTTGATAAATTCTGGTCGTACTGAATCAATGTCTCTCGCCTCAGCCAAGATCAGATGACATTTTTTAATTGAACGTATGCTATGTACTTGCCTATCAAATTTTACAGAACCGAGATACATGAACTACATTTCAGAATGTCAAAAACAAGCATCTCTCACTGGTCTTAAACTTTGATGTTGATCGGAATAGCCATTTCTTTACAATAATAATTTAAATAGCCCAAACTAGCCAAAAATTAGGTGTTATGCTGTTTCACTTGAAAAATACTACATTTTATGACATAGATAGTTTAAACTCATCTCTCATGCACAGTCAAATAAACTTTTGTTAGAAAGCACATTACTTTCCCTTTATAACATAGTTTATTTGAATGGGCTACGACATATGGTCTTGGAGTTATAGCAAAAATACTTCAGCTGCTGAAGTGTGACGCTCTGAGATATTTTGAAATATCAACAGGAGCTGATCTGCCAGATAATTCAACCTGCTGTGCCCAGTACTTATAATGTGTTATAAACAATCCACAGACATTCTTTAAGTGTAAAAATGACCAATGATATGAATAAAAATTGTCATTAAGTGAATATTTCAATTTCAAATAACCATGCGAAATGTCACGCAAAAAGTGCCCTGTCCGTAGACACACTTTTCTCTATGAGGTAGCAAATCTCTGGAAAAAAATTCTCATTAAACAGTAGACTCTTACTACTGTTGATTGTTCCATATAAGACATTATACCACCACTGAAGACAGAGAAGCAATAAGGAAAAAAGTGTAATTTTGTCTTGTCCGTAGAATTTTGTCCTGTCCGTAGATCAACAGTATTTAGATAAACTGTGACTGGTAACCATCAAGTTTCCAACTGCTATGCATTTGAGTTGTAATAACTTTTCTATAGTCGACTATTTAAGTAAACCTAAACCATTTATTTGATGATAAGTGCATTTTCTTACACCATAGATGTCCAGTTTGTCAAAAACAGAGAACGGAAAGTCCTGTTTCTAAAAATATTAAAAAATGCAATTAATGTAAAATGTCTTAAATGGCCTTAAAATCCATCTGCTTATTTTTTCACAACTGTAAAAAGTTAACTTAAAACATTTAATGGCTTTATAGTTTGCACTATACCTGCATTCCAAGTATGATGTTGATCTACGGACAAGACACAGTGGACAATGTGCATCATTTATGGTTTTATGGCACATTATTGGTTACAGGATCTTTTCTTAGTGATGAAATCATTGTATGTAAGTAGGGAAAAGGCCTTCTTGTCTCCTTCTGAATGCTGTCTTAGGCGTCATACCTCCCACATTATAATCCACCATCATATCTCCCACATTACCCATTTATATCAGACACCTTATTTGTTAGATAAACCATGATGTGGAGGTCTATACAGGATTTTAACAATCGTTTTTAGCTCGCCTGAACGAAAGTTCAGGAAGAGCTATTGTTGTCACCCCGGCGTCGGCGTCAGCGTCAGCGTCCGCGTCCGGATTGGATGTTTTGGTTAAAGTTTTTTGAAGACCTATATCTCCTTAACCCATGGATGGATTCTTTTGATACTTGCACTGTAGGTAGATACTGGTCGAAAGGGTACCACCCCTACCCCACTCCATGACCTTGATGTCAAGGTCATGGACTTAGAAAATTGGGAGTATATTTGGACTGGATGTTTTGGTTAAAGTTTTATAAAAACCCAATATCTCCTTAACCCATGGATGGATTCCTTTGATACTTGCACTGTACTTAGATATTGGTCCAAAGTTTTGCAAGGTACTACCCCCACCCCCTCAGTGACCTTGATGTCAAGGTCATGAACTAAGAAAATTGTCTTTTTATTGATTGGATGTTTTGGTTAAAGTCTTTTAAAGACACATATCTCCTGAACCCAGAGATGAATTATTTTTATTTTGCACTTTAGTTAGATATTAGTCCAAAGTTTTGCCGAGTACTACCCCAACCCCGCACACTGACCTTGATGTCAAGGTCACAGACTTTGGAAATTTGTTCTTTATTAAAGTTTTCTAATTGCATACTGATTCATAATGCTTGGCAGAGATTTAGTTTACACTTGAACTGATGTTAGACACTTTTTTAATTTTTTACAAAACACTATATACTTACCCCACTGGATGACCTTGAAGTCAAGGTCATCGACTTATAATTTTGTCTTAAAGATTTTGGTTAAAGTTTTACATTTATGAAGATATAATTTCACAGTGCCTCGATGGACTCAGTTGATACTAATACTTGGACTGATGTTGGATAATGGCTCAAGGTTTTGTTACATCCTAGCCCCCCCCCCACCCCACTCCCCCCCCCCCCCTACCGCTTAGTTCTTTGACCTCAAGCTCATGGACTTTGAAATTTCAAGTGGATTTTTTATTTTAATTTTATTTTAAAGACTTATTTCTTAGATAGCTTCTGTTTATAAATGTGTTGTCATTATGGACATGCTTGCCTGAAGTTTTATGCATAGAAGTCTACACCTCCAAAGCGACTGTGTGATGGGCAAGCACCTATTCAGGCGAGCTATGCTGTCAGGCGACAGCTCTTGTTGATATTTATATGGAGGTGCCTAATTCCTCGGAAGAAGATACTTGAATTCTTGTGAGGTAGATGACCAACGACCTTGTAAAGTTATTGGATAGAACAGAAATAGAATAGAGGTAGGTGAGCCATTTAAGGCTGGATTCATTGGCCAACCCTTCAAAAATAGTTTGAAGAAATTTGATACCATTAAAACCTCTGCAGCAGAGGCTATTTGATTTCAACTAACTCAAAGTGCTATCCCTATTATGATAATTACAAATGTTGTCTCAAATATGTCTTATCCATAAGCGTGTATGGCGGCCTGTTTGGGTTTAAACCCATTTTATACAAATAGCTACATTTCAGATGCAGATATCTGCATTTCAATAAAGATGTCTTCAACTTAATACAGATATCTATATTTAAATGCAGATCTTTATTTATGAAAAATACAGATATCTCTTATTTTAATTTCCTGGGCAGGCCCACCATTCCACCATTCACTGACACCTGCTCTACTTTAATCAGAGGTAGGAGGAAAAGTTCCTACAGAAGGATGTTGCCTGACTGGTTTTGATTTGTTGATTTAGGTCCATGGCAAACAACTATGGTCATGTTGGGACGGTCAGTTAACCTAGCCACACTATTCCTGGGCAGGCTTAGACCTCCTAAGCGTTTCATACTTTCGCCAGTAACTGGCAACTGCCCTTCTTGAATCAGCGGAAGGAGAAACGACAGTATGTGGCCAGACCGGGTATCAAACCCAGGACCTCTGACTTATGAGTCAGGTGCCCTACCGATTGCACTACGCGGCCAAACGTTGCCTGACTGGACTTTGATCGAACCAGCGTCCTCGTTGCCAGTCGAACGTGCATCCAACTGAACTACCAGGCCCAACCTATTTGGCCTAGCTGTTTAATAGAACTGGATAGGATCATTCATGTACGATGCAGTAAATAAAGATTGATCTGTTTTCGAACATTAACACAGATATCTGTACTGAAATGTGTTTAAAATTCAGACATCTGTTCTTAGTAAAAAATTCAGATATCTGAATTTCAGATGCAGATTTCTGCATATCAATTACAGATTTCTGTATTTCAAGTGCAGATATATGTATTACAGCTTCATTAGAGTATCTCTAACTGAAAATTAGAAATGCAGACATCTGTATTCGAAATGCAGATATCTCTAACTGAAATGCAGATATCTATATTATGATCAAAAATATAAATATCTGCATTTTACAGCTAGATATATATCTCTTTCATTTACAGATATCTGCTTTTCAATTAGAGATATCTTTGATTTCAAAACTACAGATATATATTTCATATTAATAGAGATATCTGTATTTGAAATGCAGATATCTGCATTACATGGGTAAAAACCCAAAAGGGCCATCAAAGATATGCTGTGCTTTTAGAATTTTTTTATTTACATTAATGTTCACATTTTATGAGTATTTTGACCATTATTTATTTATTAAAGCTTGGTTAAAGTTAAAAAAATGGAATCCACAGAGTTATTGCAATTACAAATTTTACTTCCATTTATGTCTTGTCCGTAGACACGCTGAGATATCAGAACCGTGTCATCGTTTAAATTTTGAGTGCATTTTGAGTAGTGGTACAGTCGTTTTTGTCAGTTTGATAAGGTTTTTGGCATAACAGTATTCTCTGTTGGTATTGCTGTTCTATTTTCTTATTATGGAAAAGTGGGTTCAGAACACATAACAAGATACAATAAGACACACTATTGTGATTTGTTTTTCTTTAAGTGACTATGTGAAGTAAATAAAAATGGCTTTTCACCTACTGATCTATTCTACAGCAATTTTATAGTATAAGCATACATATTTTGCAGTGTTTCATGTACATGTCAGAAATGTCCTGTCCGTAGATGTTTTAAGTTAATTTTGGCAAATTTGTTTCCTCGCATTTATCTTGCATTTCATTTTACAAACATATATAAATGACACATCACCTGAAAGGCCATTGACTTTACTTTTCAAAATCTGAATCATTTGAAAATCAGGTGACCCACAGAGAAACTGGACAAAACAATACAAGGTATATCCCCTAATTATGAAGGAATTTTCATTAAATGAAACAAAAAATAAAATGAAAAAATAGTATTTTTAAATTTTTGCGCATAAAAATTTCAATGTTGATATGTTGTTGTTATTCATAATAAATTATCAGACTTTATTCTTATTTAAATTGAAAATAAAAATATTAAAAAAATGGGGTCTTTATTCTTTTTTATGAGTCAAATGCAGCCTGTTTAACAAAAAAAGAATACCAGTATATAAAATGTTATAGGTGACATTTACATTTTCTAAAACTGCTACATCTATAGATTTCAGAAATAAAAGAATGAAGTCCCTCAGAAAACCTTGAAAAATCACCTCTGGTGAAACATAAAATTTCATCTGATCTTGGCTGAGGCGTCTGCCATTCAAGGTCAGAACGACACCATAAACACAATATTCATTGATTATCTGTGAGCGCATGTGGTCGAAACGGCATTGTTTCGGGGTTTATTCAACGTTTAAACGTTGAATTAACTCTGATTATATGCTATTTCGGCGATTTATGCCTACGTGGCTTCATGAAACCTAAAATAATTCAGAATATATAGAAACAATTTAGTTTCAGTAGCTCTTACATGAAAAAAACAAAACAAAAAAAACGTGTGATTTTTACGCACCAATTTACATACCAAGTTTTTTTTCCTGTAACGTACTGTGTATATATGTTTCGTGTTTTGTTTTGTATATTTTCATGTTATTTAAATATCTCCAATTTTGGGGGAAATAAAGAATTGAATTGAAATTGAATTGAATTGAACTATTGTATATTTCTATATTTGTATTCAATATCCGTTCATTTCTATTGCATATGTTCCATTTATATTCTGTAATTGTCATTTGTATTTATTAATTTTCCATTACTATTTTATCTTTCTTATTTATATTGTATATTTTATATTTATTTTCATCTCTGTTCATTTCTATTATATATGTTCATATTTGTATTGCGTACACAATCATTTGATTTATAAATTTTATACTACTATTTTACCTTGTTTTATTCTATTGTATATTCACAGTATCCGAACGCACTGTACCATCTCTTCCGGTTTTCATAGCGTTGAATCAAGAGTACATAATTCGCTTATAACCAGTAGTCGGAAATCATTATGTTTTGAGATTTTATCCGGAATCTGCTGCGTCATTTATAGTTATTCAGCTTCGAAAATGTAAAGAGGTAAGTTTAATATAATTTGCTCTTCGGTCTTTTACTTTATTGCCCTGTACAATTAAAATATCATGGCCGTCATAGAAATTTTATTCCGAACAGCTAATTTAACACGAGTTTGTGTCGTGCAAAACCTAGCTACCGTCCTACTATCAAAACTAACAAACTGTAGATTGATAAAGCCTTCCGTTTATTTTAAAGATTTTTATAAAACGTATAAGAAAAGGCTCAAAATGGTTTTAGAATCATGCGAAGGGCGATTTGAATACTGTACATATTACTATCCACCCATACACGACATTGTGCAGGGCAGTAAAGTAAAAGACCGAAGAGCAAATTATATTAAACTTACTTCTTTACATTTTCGAAGCTGAATGGCTATAAATGACGCAGCAGATTCCGGATAAAATCTCAAAACATAATGATTTCCGTCTACTGGTTATAAGCGAACGATTCGACGTTATGAAAACCGGTAGAGATGGAACAGTGCGTCCGGATACTGTGATATTGGTATGTTTCTATTCTATATTCGATCATTTGCAGTTAAGATCAGTTCAGTTCAGTTCAGTTCTCTTATCGACGTTACCCAAGTGGCTCATCTCGATTATTTGCATTCATTGAGACGTCTATTTATTTGTCGAAGACATATCAGAGCATTCATGACCTGCATCCGGGATTTTATTGTATGGGGTACCATTTGTGAAAAGAAACAGTTTTAAAATGACGTTTTATGAATATAAACTTTATTTTGGCTTCGTTTCCTTCTTAATACAATCTCCGTTATTTGCGGATAGACGTGTTTTATTCAATAATAACGAATGACGAAAAGTGTATTTGCAAATTTCATGACCCGTTTGAGCAGCCGTAGACCAGGCGCACTCGAGTTTTCCAATCGTGTATTTAAAGGGCTAGTATGAAAGCCATAACCGCACCGCGCTTCCGATCTGCCGCGCCAGAAATCAGTTTTCTTTCATTAACAGCTGATGTATTTCTAACTAAAATTACAAGGAAACAAACAGTGCTTCCACTAGTGGAAGTCTGGGAGTCAGAGACTCCCAAGAATTGGTCTGTGACTTCCAAAACTAAATGCCAGGAAGTCAGTGATTTCCAATTGTTATTATAACCTACCATTTATAAAGTGAATATTGACTTAAATAATAAGTTAAATTTGTTGTAATAATGGTATTTTACCCATTAATGAAGGAGAAAGCAATATAAATATGGACATTCTGGAAGATACCAAGTCTATCCTTCAGCATGACTTCCAAATGACAAACTTTGGAAGTCATATGACTTCCTGATTTTGATGGTTAGTGCTAGCACTGAACAAAATACAATGAGAACAAAAAACTACTTTTCGAAGCTGAACAAAAAATCAGACATACCCCTTATCTTTTTGAATTTGTATACTAAGTCACCATAAAATTCTGGTTCCGATAGGTCTTCATGTGAAAGTGATTTAACCTGACATTGAGTTTTGAAACCAATTCATTGCATCGGCGATAAAATTATCTAGATAATGAATTATTTCGATGCAGGCTCATCTTGATACTCATTCGCTCAATTGCACACACGCTCACTCACTCACAAACTCACGAGTTCACTTCCTTAGCAATTGGGCCAAACAAAGTCAGAGAAAATCATGAAAATATGAGGCAGAAAAAGCTAAGAAATAGACTTTTAATAAGTGTTCCCCCGGTTACAGCTAGCTCCTGGTGAGGTATCTGTATTTTTGCAGTTCAGTCATGCCATTAAATCTTACTGGTTGCAAATAAACTAGGATATCGAAGTTGTATGATAATGAGTAAGGAAAACATCATTTTGGCCATGGTGCCGCATGGTTATATATCTATGCGTCAGTCATTTGTATCCACAACCCCCACCTACAGACTGAAATGGAATTTTTACATTTCAGAGACCTGTGATGATTAGCTGATGGTAACAACCTTGCTCTTATTTCGACCCTATACTGCAGAAAATCTCACAGAGTAAAGGACCCCAATCTTAAAACTCCGGCACTATGGAAACAATTAAAATATAATTGCCCTGCACCTTGGTCCGGCTATCCCAGCGCCATTGTATTATTGTAGACCCGGAATGTCCCGTAACCATAGTCTAGCTGCAGTTGCAGTTATCCGTTGAGGGATTATTGGGTTGCCCTTTATATTAACTCATGTTTTGTCCACCATTTTGAAGGACTTCTTATTAAATCAACAACCCAACAAACTCTATTCGTTTATTGTGTTTCCGTTCGTTCCTGGTGCAGCCCATCTTCGTAGGTTGGGGCGAGGATGCAAATGACAGCAGGCCGAATTGACCCGGACGAGTTGAATAGAGGCCGAGTTGACCAAGGAGCCGTGAAGACCCCAGGCTTATAGAAAGCAGGCTAACTATGGTTTGAGGGCTGGATTTGGATTTTGATTGTTTCAGTTCCTGGTCTTTGCATACTTTTTACTTTTACAGAAAGCAGGCTGAGTTGACCCGCTTCTGCCATGACATACTATCGCCAGACAATAGTTGTAATCGAACTCGACCAAGGCTGATCACGATAATGTATTCTTTCGCTTTGCTTTCGTACTACTTTATTTTTATTTTTGGTAACTTCGGGTATAAAGTTTACGATGGTTGTACATATTTCCAGAGAAATCTTGCATTCTTTTTCTATCATTTTGTAGCTTGCCTAGTCGCAGTTTCTGAATACAGGTTTTCTCAGAATGAGGCTTGTGTGATTTTAATTCAAAAATGTTTAATGTTATTTCCCTTTCTGAATTTTAAACATAAACAACAATCTTTTCAGCTCTTTACTATTCAGATTCATGATTAATATGCCATAAAAATATTTAGCTCTTTTCGTGTTTCTTTACTTTTCTTTAGCAGTTTCCGTATTTATATTAGTCCAAACCAATTCTTCCACAGAAATTCATCATAGATCCTCACTCGGGAATTCATGTTTTTTCCTTGAACAAGACACATTTACTTTACAAAAGTACTGATAATACCCAGGAAGCGGTGGATCCGTCCTGACATGACTAAAAAGTTGTTGTTTAAAAACGAATTTCATCTTCGACATTTATCTCTTTAAAGATGTTTCTTGTATTCAATACGGTCTTACATTTGTATTCTATAATTTGTTTATTTACTTTGTTACATGGTATTTCATTGGTTAAGAAAAACTGGGTATGTCTAATTACCGGAACCATTATCAGTCCAGCCATTAAAGGCTCACCACCCCCTACATACCTGACGATTAGAGTAATAATAAATAAAAAAAGATAAGACACGTGACACCCAGAGATTTCTATTCTATTCTATCCCATAACTTTATGGGGCACTACATAGGACTTCGGAATTATCCCTTTCCATCTTGTCCTGTTTTCAGCTGCTCTAGTTGAGCTGGCAAAGTAGACATTACTTACTCAATTACGAATGCCTTCATGCACAGGCTGGTCTCGGTTTTCGTTGTTCGCGTATCTTTATCATGACAGCTACAATCAAGCAGATACCTTATAAAGTGTGCGAACAGCGATTATTAAGAGCAGCCTGCTCCTCGCGGAGTCTAAATACATGCGATTTCATAACGAAAACCTATGGACCCTGAGGAATTTATATACGGGAAACGCGTCTGAGAAGAAATGCAGACTGATTTTAGTTTTTACTGTTCCCAAGAGCTACTATGCTTATTTTCTCCCGGGACGAAAACACTGTCATGTTTTCTGCCATTTTTGTAAAGGGAAACAACTTTTTTTTTAATTCCTGTTTTCTTTTCTTTCCCTGAGGGATCCACAAGCAAAAATGAATGCACTAATTGCCTCATATGTAGACCCTAATTATAGTACTCGTTTAGGAATAGGCTGCTCTTGCTTAATCAGACTGTCCAGCTTATAACTGATACGTTGTAGTGTCCATAAAATGTTTTCTTAATTTCAATGCACCTTAATGCACAAAATATGTTATAGATAGATAGATAGATAGATAGATAGATAGATAGATAGATAGATAGATAGACAGATAGATAGATTTAAAAAGTTTCTACGTTTTACCAATTATATGACTCAATATATGCATGTCAGCATACAATTTACCATCTAACTTGAATGCTTGAGCACTTTATAAAACGGTTTGTGCATAAACATTTTACCACTGTGAGGATTATTGAGACTGAATCCAATTATACCTGTCAAGGATTCAATACTGTTATAATGGTAGGTTGGTCGCCTACCATCCACACCCGCACCTGTCCTTGAATCTCACCAATGGTAACTTTAGTGTCGACTTTTAAGACATAAACAAACATTCTAGTCTAGATTTGTGTAGTTAAAATGGTTCATTTGATAAGCATCAACTATTAATAGTTGCTAAGAGTAGACCAAGCGTTTTGTGAAAGCTATATTTGTCAAACGGTGATGAATATTTTTGTTAATTAAGTTCTTCTATTTGACTTCTCATTAGAATCGACTTCAATTATGGATTGACTTTAATCGCATGTTGTTGCATAATCAGTCGGCTTTACATATATGCATTCCATTGCACAGCAGAGCTTTCCTTTGGATTCTTTTTAAAGAAGCCAACTTGTTTGTGCTTAAGTGGCTTTAAGGCCCCTTACACGCGACACTGATCATTCGTTGTTAGTTGGTTCAGATTGTTTCTTTCTATATTGTATATTCCTTTTTTCTATTTCTGTTTTAACAAAGATAAATCATTTCACTTAAAGGGTTTGTACTACAATTTCGGAATTCAGAATTCGGAATACAGAATTCGGAATTCAGAATTCGGAATTCGGAACTGTGAAATAGTATGGAAATGAAAAATGAGCCAATTGGACCATTGTAATTTACAACATTATATATTTAACTAGGCAGCTGTAAGACATAGATAATGCTCCCGTGCCGTGCCTGTCCCCAAACACCTTACACCCCCATAAACTACCCGATATTCCACCCACCCCATCCCTCTAAAAGAAGGCAAATTCAGGTTCTCAGTATACCTGCAAAATCTCTCAAAGTTTTCATATTGATTGCCATATTGAAGTATAAAATTCTTGCAGCCAAGATAAGGACATCCGTGGTTTTGCTAGGGATAGACATTGTTATCTTACCCTAGTTATCTGATCCGTGGGTAGGATAAAAAAAGAAAGTTTTCGCGTGACTGCGGTTTGCATTGGTTGCATTGAACGTCACGTAACTTCGCCGCTAGCTGACGTCTTAACAGCGTCAGCAATCACAACAGTTATCAAAATTGCGGGCGTTACAAGGCAGTGTCTAGAGGAATCTTTGATGTAATTAAAGCTTCAACACTTAAAGATATGTAAGAAAAAGAATCTACCACGAGTGTGAGCTACGGATAGAGAAATCTGTCCCTCGGGTAACTGTCTGGCATCACTCGGCAAGCCCCGTGATGCTAAACTGTGACCCTTAGGACAGATGTATCTATCCGTACCTCACACTCATGGTAGATTCTTATAAGACATCTTTTCTATTGCGAATTACATATCGTTCTATACAGTGAGGCAGAAGATTCCACTAGGCAATAAATAGAGAATCTTACGTGAGTGCTCATGTATTATTGAATTTTCTAAACGAGTTGGGGAAAAAGATAAGATGCAGGGCTATGCCGAGCATCTTATCGGTTTTCCCCAACGAGTTTAATAAATTCAATAATACAGGAACACGAATGCAAGATTCTATTCATCATATGATACTTAACTCTCATTTTATTACAAATTTGCCCTAAAACGTCACGATTTCGCCATTAGAAAACGTGACGATTTTATGGACGCCGACATATGTAACGTTACGACGTAATTTGCATATTTAATACACTGATTGATTATCGTTTTTAATGCATGGCTTTATTACACTCTCAGATGCGACGTCATATGATAATGCTTTAATTCACACTATGGTATGGATGACCAGTCTTGGTGATAGTCAGTGAGCGTACATTATACCTACTTTTACCATTACTGGCCTTCACAATTTTGCACGATCCTGAGCAGGATCTGAGATTGGAGGGGACCTTACATCCGTCACACACGTAGCATTTCAAATCTGAAAAAGAAAAAAATGTTTACGAGTATGCATATTCTGCCCGACGTTCATGAGAATTACCACGAAATTGTTTTCACATGAACATTTACAAAGACAGTGGCGAAAATACAGAAAATAATAATAATCATAATAATTATATTAATAATGAACAGGAGGGCCATGAGGTCCTGAATCACTCACCTGAGCAATTTGCCCAGTTGCTTTTGGGGAGATGTTTCGAATTGTTAAAATATGAGAGTCCTAGATTTGAACTCATATATCTTTATGTACTCATTAAGACACCCGTATATGCAAAGCGTGGTGGGGGAGGGGGGGGAGGGGGGTAAATCAATAAGGTGGGTTTTCTGCATCCTATTAAAGTTTTATTTTTTTAACTGATGGTATACCCCAATGTGTCTAGTTTATTGAACCATATGTGACTTTGGTCGGAAAACCCTACTTACTGAGCTATGGGTCCACAGACGTGGGTGGGGTAATCCAACATACTTTTAGCCTGTCTTGTAAAAACATTCTCATTTGGTAGAAGAGTACAACAGACAGACAGGATTTGATAAAATGATTAACAGAACATATAAAATATATTTTCATGTGATTTTATTTGGTTTTATTTGAACATATGTTGTCAAAGAAGAATTCCTTTGACATTTAGCATTTTTTGGTATTTTGGTCCTCAATTCTCATTATTTCTTGGCATTATTGTTAAATAAACTGACCAGTTATCATCAAACTCATGTCAAGGAAGCACCTTGACCAGGACCATTGGATGATGTGACCAGAATTTCACAATGACCTAGTTTTCATGGTTGACTGAACTCATAAACTTGCTTGGAAGATGGTCTTTATTCAATTTTATGGCCTAAAATTACGAAACTTTGGTCAAATTACTATTTTAACTGCTATATTATGCCCCACATCCCCGCCACTAAAGTTGAGAGAATACATATTGGCTCTAGTGCGGATCTCGTTGGCGTCTGCATATGTGTCTGTTTCACATATTTAGAGAGGCTGACTGTAAGCACCGAGCATTAGCCCATAATAACTAGGAAAGTCGAAAAGTACGGATTTAGCTCATATTTTGGGAAATTGATATATACCATGCTTGTTTGTGTTTCACAAGTTTTTAGCAGTCAGCGTTCGGCCGTTTCCATGGTAACCAGGAGTCCATTTTGAAAATATCAATATTAATACTTGAATGTAATATTCCCTCCCGAAAAGTTGAACAACAAATATTATCCTATTCTTTTTTGTGTGTGTAGTTTGACAATACATAGCTGTGTAATAAGATTACATAATAATAATGTTTTCTGTCCCATACTTTCAACGCAAGAGCTTTTACTGGAAAAAATAGACCCAATTTTGAGTGAAAAATAGGGGTTTTATATCTGATATCTAAAAATGGCAGCCACGTTTGAATTTAAGGCCATATTTACATGATAGAGCAAGGTTCGAAGTTTGAGAATGTAAAACATTAGGTGTAAACTCGCAAAGTTTCAAATTTTATTCATCTTTAAAATGTGTCAATGTTGTAAAATAGTAGCAAGGGAGTTAAGTCAATCTGGGATTATCTTACCTTCCTTGACGATTACAAATGTGCGAACACTACAGGTAGTAGCCATGATCTTTCAAATTAATAGATAGTATCCTTAAAAGAATTAGATTACTGTCAACAGTGCTCACCATGTCCTTTTTAGATCTATGAAATGGGTCCATTCACCAAGACTGCAGCTGCAGATATATTTGACGACTAGAGTTGTCCTGTGCAAAACGTCTGCAGAAATCACGGAATAGCAGAACGGAGTAAAACCATTTTATTTGCAGCAATATGTTTGCTTTTTCTTTATTTTATGTTGAAATTAATAAATTTACTAGTTTTTCTTGAATAAGTTGCTTCCTTGAAGTAGGTAAACCACAAAAAGAGGATTTTCAAGACAGAAAGTGGTGTAGGCCTACTCGAGAACAGTGTCTATATTCACCGGAGGACAGGCTGAAATTTAGCAATGTTCTGTGACCAATGATCGTGATATACATAGAACAGCCAAGAATTTATGCATGAACGACTTACACTTTTACATCCTTTTAACAGTAGTTCAGTCATATCTTGGCGACTGGAGGAAAAGTGGGGTGGGGAGGGGTTGGGGGGGGGGGGGGGCTATGAAGGGCTATGTGTGTGCAATGGAGACGCATTGGCCGTTGGAAAAATTTACGCCTCCAGTGTGTCTCGAGCCCGGAATTACTAGATCAGCAGGCCAGGGCTTAACCTACTGTGCTACCGGGGCTCCTGGGGCAGCCAGGAAAGTCTTATAATTTAGGTAATCCTGATAGGGTGCCATCTAAAGTATACGTGTACACGAGTGATTTGTTCAGCGCACCCACTTCCCTAATTTCATCAACTTTTCTGTAGCTTAACGAGTTAAGCGAGGGCCTGCTAAGCTGGCAGTCCTTGTTCGAATCTCAATGTCTGAAGGCAGAATTCTTTTTTCATAAATGTGGTGCCATTGCACACAGTCTTTCAAAATCAACTATGCCTTGCTGCATGACTAAAGTACTGTTTAAAGGGCCATGAAACGATAAGCATACCATTAACCCTCTTCGTTTTACAGTCTGCCACCTAAATTTTAATTTTTGGTGTCATATAAATATTATGCCCATTTTGTGATGAACTTATTATTTGGTTTGGCATGTGATTTTTCGAACCATAAAAAAATTGAGCAAAATAAACCTCAATGCTTAAAGTCAGCTTTTCTTAACTCACTCCGGCTTCGCCATCGAGAATTACTATTTAGCGATTTGCCCTTCAACAGCATGTATCAACCAGCGATTACCCACTGGTAAAGAAAGAAATATATATATCTATATATCTTAACTAGTACTAAATCACACGTTCTTTCACATTTGTACACTCTTTCTCTTCCCAAAATGGTGATATCACAAATGCATAATAAATTAGTGGGTGGCGTATCTTAGCAGCACTTTAAATTTGTTTATTAGAAAAAATGAAAACCATAAAAGATACAGAAACCTATTACTGAACTACTTTTAAACCATATCGATTCTGATACAAATAGGGAGATGTATATTAGTTACATGGTTTTAGGGTTGTTTTGGACTGATTTAACACATTTTATGCATTGTAACCATAGAAACAACATCTACAAATATGTTTCTACACCATTATTTGCAAAGATGGGATATAAAAAGACTCACTGTTGTTTTTGTGTAGCAAATTCAATCCGGCAGAGTGGTAATTCAGGCAAAGAACTAGAAAACTGTTGTTTTCTGTAAAATGAGAACTGCAAGAGCGAAGCCATTTGCACGTGCATTTATTCTTTAGTTAGTGAAAGTTTACACCTAAACTCCGTTCATTAATTTTGAAACTGGGTTTTTCGCTGCTCATACTTTTATAATCTAATCAGTTCACGCAAGACTGTGCATAGTGATAAAACTCGACTTCCGCCGATTTCTCATGAAGGTCTCATCTACCTGAGCCTGGCGTCTGATGCCGCAGTTACGTGCACGAAACCGCAAATTTCACAAACCCGTCCGCAAACTAAGACCATTTGATGAAAATTGACAGCCTAAAGTAATACATATTCACATACATTTCACGTGGGTATCACGCTAGTCATTCGGGTAATAATTATTGGTCCTCTAGCAAAGTAACATGAAGATAAATAAATGCACTTCATTTTATCTGTTTTGACCACACTGGGTTTAAGGATTGAAAACCAGATCCATTTCTTTACCATATTTTGAACACTCATTCTGAGTCAGTTTGAAACTAGAGTTCCGCTGAAGCCGGTGCAAGGCGTGGGCAGTATTGCACCATTACATTATTGCACATAAACTGACTCAGTTAAACCGAGTCTGCCATATTCCTTGCTTCCAAAGGAGCATCATGTGTGGTAGACTGGCTAAGGTGTGAGTTTGGGACGGGGGGGGGGTAGTTTGGGTGGTAGATTAACTGAGGGGAGGGATTGTTGGTAATGTTGGGGATTTTATATTACATTATTATTGTTTTAGAGGTGTGGGGTGGGGGAGACGTAGACTGATTGAAAGCAGCTGTATTAAGTTTGAGAGGTGCACGATTTTGTCCTTTTATTTCACTTTGCAATTCTTACTCAGTAGCCGGGCCGCGTAGCGCAATCGGTAGGGCACCTGACTCATAAGTCAGAGGTCCTGGGTTCGAAACCCGGTCTGGCCACATACTTTCGTTTCTCCTTCCGCTGATTCAAGAAGGGCAGTTGTCAGTTACTGGCAAAAGTATGTGCACTTAGTACTGGTTAACCGCTTAGGAGGTCTAAGCCTGCCCAGGAATAGTGTGGTTAGGTTAAGTGACCGTCCTGACATGACCATTGCTGTTTACTGTGGACGTTAAGCATCAAATCAATCAATCAATCTTACTCAGTATTGGTAATTTATGTTTTGGAACTTCAAAACTTTATTGCATACTGCGGAAAGCTGTTATATTTGCGTTTAAATAGCGCCAGTGAACATCATTACGTCGCAATGACTTTTATATGACGTCGGGTAGACGTTGTTTGCTGGTGACGAAGGACTATGATGAAAGACTGAAAAGCTTTGCGGTTTGCGGTGTGATTAATTTCAAATCGAGTCAGAGTTAGGCGGATGATTAGCTTGTTGTCACGCTGACTGATTTCGCACGCGCAGAACGTGCGTTAGAATACTAACCCCACCCGTACACAAAACTTTTTATAGCGACCACTTTATATGGTAGTAAAAGGCGTTTCCAACCTGTCCGATGGACTTAGTCTCGGATTGAAAATCTGTTATTTGCAGATTTGTGCAGGTAGGCCCAGCATCATACGAAGGACAGAGTCACTGGACACATTGATGAAAAATCGGCGGAAGTCTAGCATTATCACTATGCACAGTCTTACCTGGATTGATTAGATAATAAAAGTGTGAGCAGCGAAAATCCCAGTTTCAGAATTAATGAACGGAGTTTAATTGTTTTTGTTATGAACTGTACTTATGTTGATGTCTGAAGACATGTAAACGGTATATTCAGGTCAGGCTGCCATTTTCAATAATCCTGATTAAAAAAAGTGCTATTTTCTTAAATTTTATTTTTTCTCCGCCTATATAAACTTTCAGTTGCCATGGTTTCAACAACTTGTAGTGGCCGATGCTTTGAAGGTGCAGAGAATAATAATTACATTTAGTCCTCAGCACCACAATAGTCAAGTATTTGATACTTGCATCAGGAGAGATACATTTCCCTTTGAACTTCATGAAAATATGTAACATTTGACGGGCCAAAAAATGGTTGCCATAGCAACAGTATTTGCTTAGATATCTCGAGACCGTTTGATATATTTCACTAATTTTTTTTCACCGATCTCCATCTTTTGTCGAGAGGTTTAAACCACGACATTTTGAGCAAAATACAAAATTTCGAGTTTCCACCCAATGCTCGATGCTTACAGTCAGCTTCTCTTATCCATAGCTTCCGTGACCTTGAAAATAAGGCCAATGTCATCGAAATCTGACTACCTCTTAAGCCTGTCATAATAATATATCCATGCAAGTATTGTGGAAATGATGTTATTGTTTCTCAAGATATCGTAGGTACAGGAAGTTGTCACGCCTACTCTGATGCAGAAAATTTAACAGTTTAAGACCTCCAGGGACCTTGTAAATGGGGTCAAATTAAACAAAACCGAATCAGCTGAGCGCAAAACCACTTTGTTGGTTCTCGTGTCGCGGCTAAATCGTTTTGTTATTATCATTCTTGCCATCCATCTCAAAGGCAGTCGACTTTTAAAAGAACTAATTTGCTCCATTTGGAAAAAAAATGTCTTGCCTGTAAAAGATTAACTCCCTTGTTAAACTACAAAAAAGCTTTGCATCTCTGAATAGTCCACATTGACTATTAGGCATTGGTTTAGAGTATGAGATCGCGGTTTAACATATACTGGACAAACAAAAGTTAGGGATAAAATTATAATGTGCAATTTCTGAAGCACTGATAAATAGAATCAAAATCAAACTCTTTTTTTTCTTCAAAGATTTACATTTCCCTTGGATTCTGTGTTGAATACTTCGGTCTAACGGTCTCTGCTTGGTCAAACAAGGCTAGAAGTTAGACTACCCTCAAAATTAACGTGGTGTGGAATTCCATAGCTATAGGCAAATGATAAGGCTCTTATTTATACGGATGTGATCGTTGCCAGGAAAGAGATTTTTTATTATTATTTTTTCTGCCAGGCGATTCTATGATGAAAATTATGCATAATTGTAAAAGCTGAAGAAATAGAAAATTTTGCTGACGTGAACCACTATAGAAATTTTGCTACTTTGATTTTAGGGGTAATGTCATTCATTCGAAAGACAAATGTAATTAAATCATCGAAATTACATTTTTGAGTTAACTGACAATTTAAAGCCGAATGTATTTAACAAAACGAGTTGTTGCACGCAAGGACCATGCCACTAGCTTAAAGGTCAAGGTTACATTGCAGTCTTCATTTACGTGAGTGGTGTTTTAGTTGGAGTAGCCGAATGACCACCTGTTTGGAAAAAGAACTGCTCATTCGGTTAACCGGGTGTGGCTTTCATAAACATTGTCAGATTGTATGTAACCTTATTTTCTGATGAAGGAGGCCTGCGTTCTGGAGTAGTACGCAGGCATCTCTTACCTGACGTCTGCAGCTAATACGACAGTAAGTGTGGCTTGGAGAGGGATGTTCGTTGCCTGCCGAGACCTGCTCATCATCTCTTTTCTTTCAAACTTTGGGGTTTAGCGACACTGAGGATTTTGAATACAGAAACGCGCGCCTGTTGCACTAAATTTGGTATGGATACGTTTATATTTCTTTATAGTTTTGAGAGCAAGATATGCGATCTGACTATATTAGTTCCTGATCATTGCTTTTTTATACTTTGTATGAAATGTAAATAGAGGATCTTACACGAGTTATCATTTCATATGAAATTTATATGAAATCACAACGAGTGCAATCCTTGAGAGAACCTCCTGTTTTTAGCCATCTCTCAAGGTTCTCTCAAGAGTAACACCAGGATAAATTTCATATAAAATGATCATGAGTGTAAGATTCTGTTTATCATATGACCCTTTAAAATGGGATTTTAACGCCTTCAAACTGAACATTATTTCAATAAGAAAACGCACTGTTGACGTTACGTGTACGCGCCAAAGTGCTATTAGCGAGCACTCGCTTGCAGGGGCTACGCGCCTGAAATTCAAAGCTCCGAAGGAGATAGATTACAATGGGGAAGGAGCTTTGAGATAGATTACTTTGGGGAAGGAGCTTTGAAGGGCAATTCAAAACTCCGAAGGAGATAGATTACTATGGGGAAGGAGCTTTGAGGTAGATTACTATGGGGAAGGAGCTTTGAAGGAGCTTCAAGCTCCGAGCTTGAAAGAGCGGGAGCTCTATGGTAGAGGATTGGTGAGGCATATTTTTACTTTTAAGAGCCACTTTACTTTCAATGAAATATCTTTCGTAACGACACCAAACGGAAGTTATAATTAGACTGCTTCAAATAGAATTATCGGTAAAAAATAAGAAATACAGGGCGCACAGACTTTCTGTCGCTACGTTACGTAATAATGTCAAACGTTCTGTTTGAGAAAAACAAGATGGCGTCAAAGTTAAGAGCTTCTAATCTGTGATCACACAAAATGCAAGGAGGCTAGCCGTTGGGTAAAATTTAAAGGAAATAAAGTGCCGTAGAGAAGGAACTGAAACATTATGCCCGTTTTCCGAGGGGATAGATTACTATGGGGAAATCTGTTGTCTGACGGTTTCTCATCAGTTTGTAGACGCAGTTTGCATGACGCAACTGTGGAGTTGCAACGCTTTTATTACAGATTTCATGCGAAAAAAAAGCATTGTGAAATTGAATCCAGAATCTTACAATGAGAAGTCAGATCAGAGTCTACACTTCGATCTCGCATTTTTGTCCGAAACCTTAGAGGTAACATGGTTGCAGCCATAGGGAGGTTTTATCATACCATCCACACACTGTAATGAGCGATGTGCTCGCCTATAGGCAGTGCCTATTTTCGTATTACACGCGTGGTCATACGAATTTTATGACATGACGTTATCAACTGAATAACAGCGTCGTCATATGATAAAACATGTTACACTTCCGAGTCAGGGGAAAGACTCAGACCGCGTTAAGTCTTGACATCCGAGCATGACTTGCCCTGACCTGAATGCAGTAATTTAATTTGATATAAGAGTAAAATGTTCCTACAATTATGTTCGCATAACCAAAAGTGCAGCCAGAAATGACCGGCAACTATGGGGCATTTATACTAATTTGTCCGAAGACAAGTTGATACAAATTTTCCAAGCAGCCCAGAGAGAGAGAGTCAAGTAGTTTGATTTACCAGATAATACACCATTCAAATAAGTGCTGGACATGACTGAGACTGGCAACACATATATTAAGAGTGTAAGTAATACAGATAAAAATGGGGTGACATCTCCAGTGTGAACCTGCGTACCAAGAATGTTCTGACTTCAAATCAAAGAAAAATCACAGACATTTTCCCATCTGACAAACAACAGAAAATGCCCAGTTTATATAGCCAAACACTGTAAACAAGTCCGTAGATTTTAAAGTAGAATACCTGGAAACCAGCTGCAAGTCCATTCCCCGTTATGTTTACGGGTGTTTGCCAGTAATACATTTTTTAGAAATCTCGATATGGTAGAGCTGTCCAAACTGACCGCACTCGAAGATACCTTTATAGTCTTGAAGGGCTATATGACCAAACCAATACCCGTCTAATTATACTCTACTCAGCGTGATGATCCCGCCAATGTTTACGAGCGCCCGTAAAATAACAGGAAATGAACTGGCAGCTGGTTGCCAGCTATTCTACCGTAAAATCTACGGATTATTTTTTTTAAAGTGTACTTCCTCAAACGTATTACAAAATCCATGGACTTCGTGTAAAAGCAACATCTACGGGCTTTGAACAAACAACTGTACGGCATAATGTGATTTTTAATATGATGTGACTTAGTAGTAATATTAGTACGCCGGATGCTCGATTCTTACACCCCAAGGATCTCCATGTGCTACAATACGTTGTTTCTGTCGAGTCTTCATCCCTGATTGACAATAGGTCTTATCCGTGGTTTCCTTGTTTCTTGTGATGATTCATTGATTGGTTAGGAAACCTTCATGCATACCAACTGTTTTTAAACCACGACAGAAAAAGAGGGCGAGGGTTTGGATCCAATAAACTAGTTTTTAGCCTCCACCCCACCCCCTCCAGCACCCATCCCCACAAGTAATTAATTACTGACCGTTTCAAGTCGATACTTCTGTTGTGATTCCTCACTGTTGTTCTTGTAGCACTTTGTCTGTGGTCTTCTAGGAATGTGGCCTACTGTAAAGCTGCTCACTTTGCTTCCTGTTATGTTTTCCTTCTATGTTCCAGTTGGAAGGGGTAGGTTAAAGGGGTGGGGTGTAACTTACACATTTTTGTCGTCCGTTACACAACAAAGGTAATCTGGCAAACAGTATAGAGCCATATCTGACGCCACAGAACTCAGGTTATACAGTGTTTGCTTTGAGCCGCGCCACGAGGAAACCAACAATGTGGCTGTGTGCCCAGTGCAGACTCGGATCAGCCTTGGCGTCCTCCCAGTCTGATCAGACTCTTCGCTAAGCCCTTAAAGGGTAGCCAAGGGTCTAAGTTACATCCATGCGGACAGCGACGACTCTGATCAGACTGGGCGGATGCCCAGGCTGATCTGAATCTTCGCTGGGCGGACATACCACTTTGTTGGTTTTGTCGTGTCGCGGCTCATTTAATGAAATGTTTGCAAAAATTACATACAAATTTTGCAATCCTTCTATTAAAATTGTCAGCTACGAACCTGGATCAAAATAACGGCAATACGTTGTATTACGGTCTGTATTTTCTTTCATACATGTCACAGATTCCCCTCTCAAGCAACAACCACTTGGTACTTTAGCGCTTGCCGACTCCTCAACCACATTGCCAGCCTAATTAAAACAATTTTAAAGTAAATGAACGACTAATCCGCTTTATTTGTATCTATTCTGGCAATTTGTTATTGCAACATCATAAGATTTCTATAGCAATATATTTTCAACAAATTCCTTATATTGCATTGAGTTTTTCACAAAATCTAGTCACAGAACCAAATTTCGTAAAATGTCAGCGAAACAAGTCCTCAAACGAACGGCTCTTTCCGTAATTTATTTTAAACACCAAGCACGGCTTATTTGAGCCGCGACAGGAGAAAACCATCAAAGTGGTTGGGCGCCCAGCGCAGACTCAGATCAGCCTGGGAATCCGCCAAGTCTGATCAGAGTCTTCGCCGTCCGCATGCACGTAGCTTACACCCTAAGCTACCTTTTAAGCTTTAAGCTAAGTGTCTGGGTGGACTGGGCGGATGCCCATGCTGATCTGAGTCTGCACTGGGCACACGACCACTTTGTTGGTTTGCTCGTGTCGTGGCTCATTTAAGTTAATCATGCAATGTTTAGCTGTCGATGTATCCGTCGAAAATTCGTCTTTCTCTTCCTAGATGAAGAAGCTTTAAGAGTGCTAGATTCATTCGAGTTCATAGATTATATATGCGAAAAGGAAAGATTCTGATAAGACTGCGTTGATTTGAGCGCAGGTAGATCTGAGTCTGGGACTTCCCCGTTCGCAGGCAATACGATACCTTTTCAACGGACGCCGATCAACTATTTCATGCATGTAGTAAGACTAGAAATTCGGTCTCAGTATACGCATTAGAACTCTTCAGTGAAACGGCTGTCGATCGGACGAGTAAACAAAATGAAAACATCTTAAATCAATTATCTTTCACATACCCCATATTTATACATGTACTAAGTATTTAACACTTCTTTACAATCGGAAGTCTAATTGCTCATTAAGCATAAGTTAATTTCCTCGATTTGGCATTGCCTTAAGTTATGTAGCAGACATAAAGAGCGATTCTTTCCCCTGTCCTGAGATTACAGTGGCACGTATGACAAGATGGCACATAAAATTATTCGAGATTTCCAACATAAGCTACGTCACGATAACGAACGAATGTTAGCTACGATAGCATATGTTAGGAGCCGATTTCCAGAGAGCGATTAGTATTTGTTCAGTATATTTGTAAAAGAACATTACATATAAATGAGAAAGCTTGTCTAAAGACAGACACACACTATTTATGTCCAAATCAACCGGCACATGCTCGCTGGTAAAGACATATACTTCAAGACTGAATTAATGTCAAGCCGAACTGAGCATGCTCTGACGAGACTGTCCGTATGCGCAGGCTGGTATGGGGAAGAGGGGCGGGGTAGGGGATAGGGGTGGGGAGATGCTAGCAAATACACTGGCAAATGCAGTTTAATCGAAGAATTTCGACGAGGCGTTATTTGTTGTATAATTTTTTGTTTAGAGAGTGTAAGTACATATATGAAACATATCGCGTCACCTAAAATAATGCTGTACATGTTCTGAGACCGATTTTGTTCTGTACTGGGCTATCTTTCGTAGAGAGGTAGATGGTTTGGCTGATTGTATTGGAGTTTAAAGTTTCTTTGAGACAGTATATCGGCATATACGGTCACTAAAGGTGATGAATCCCCCGGCCATATGTCTCACTAGATGAGTAATGTATTTAGACATATTTGTGCGGAGTTATATCAAAATAAAGGTGAACGAGGGATGACTTTTTTGTTGGAAAAAAATAGCAACTGTGACCTTGACTTGCCTCTTGAATATTGGATCGCAAATTTGTCCCCAAGGTATTGTAACACTTAACATTTGTTGGAAGTTACATCAAAATC
The DNA here is from genome assembly GCA_963989385.1 of Ctena decussata. Lineage (NCBI taxonomy): Eukaryota > Metazoa > Mollusca > Bivalvia > Lucinida > Lucinidae > Ctena > Ctena decussata. The sequence goes on from OZ022504.1 coordinate 58,981,427, forward strand.
TGTCAACAACAATGCTGCCAGGGGGATGACAATTTGTTTTCTTCTAAAAATACTAACTGTGAACATTGACCTTGGATCTACAACACTGAAACGCAGACTGTTCTAAGATATTTGTCATACTTAACATTTGTGTGAAGTTCAATCAAATGCAGTTTACAAAACAAGTCGCCAGACTGTGACCTTTACCTTTGACTTACAATGCTGAAACGCGAACTTATCGCAGATATTGTCACGCTTAATATTTTTTAGAAGTTATATACACAAGAGGGCCATGAGGCCCTGAATCGCTCACCTGAGTATGGTGGCCATGTAGGTCATGTGACTCAGACCGCTTGAATAAATTTTCGTTCCCATAGCTCCTGGAGGGTGTGTATGAAATTTGGTTACAATTAGCCCAGTGGCTTTTGAGGAGATGTCTTAAATTATCAAAATATGAGAGACATGGGTCAAAGGTCAAAGAATGACCTTGACCTCTTGTACCCGTAAATCTTCCATGTACTAACTAAGACAACTGTATATATCATTTTTGAGGCCAAAATGTTCTAAACTTGCCATGAAATCTTATGTTCTAGCATCTACAATACTTGACCTTGACTTAAAAAAGGTCAAGGTTAGCCCAAGGTCACCATTTGAACAATCTTGATAGTACTCAAGTACCTGATGGTATATACCAAGTTTCAAGGCCATCAATCATTTGGTTCTTGAGAAGAAGATTTGTAAAGTTTTTTGCCATATATGGGCATGGCGGCCATGTTGGTAATGTGATCCAGCCCAATTGAACAAATTTTCCTTCCCTCAGTCCCTATAGGCTCTATATAAAATTTGGTTACAATTGGCCCAGTGGCTTTTGAGGAGAAGTGTGAAATTTTCCCAAAATGAGAGACCAGGGTCAAAGTTCAAAGAATGACCTCGACCTCTTGTACATATTAATTTTCATGAACTCATTAAGATGACTTTATATACCAATTTTCAGGTCAAACTCTTGTACAGTCTCCAAGAAATCTTATGTTCTAGCAATTTCCCATATAAAAGCTACCGTAAAAAAGGTCAAATTTAAAGAGTAACTACACTTCAGGAACTGACTGAATCAGATCCCAAACCCTATCCCCAACATCAAAGGGAAAGATTGGCAAAGACATCCCTACAAACAATAAATTACAAGTGATAAGCCGAGTCAGCAGCTCTTTCCCAAATAGATGGCAACTCAGCTATCTTTATTGAACTAAATAATTCAGAGCAACAGACGGGTTACAAAGGACTAAGCAAATTATATGAAAAACATTTAACAATTATTTTTACCTATTTTCTATTTTTATGATAGAAGGATTAAAATGAGAACACAATAAATTAAACAGCACAGAACATAAAACAAATGCAACCGCAACAAAAGTACCGTCAAAGTCAACCCAAGGTCATAATTTGAACAATCTTGATAGTATTCGAGTACCCAATTGTCACGTCCCTTTTTCATCTTGAATATGTTTATATATATATATTATGTACATAACATGAAAGAAGCTAGTTTTGATTCTTAGCACTAATTTAGAATATTTGTAGCTATGACCGCAGTTCTGGTTGTAATGGTCATTTTACCTTTTAAGCGAGTAGGTACACTTCAGCTTTTAGGTTACGGTATTATGGCAATAAAACTTGGTGAGCTCTGTAGAACCTGATCAGCTGGGTTAATCTGATTGGTACTATAGATCCTAATCCGTATACAGGTGTTAAAAGTAATCTTTGTTCAGTTATATGCATGACAAATACTTTAAAAACATATTCAATTACTCTTATATAATCACATGCAAGTCTGTTTTCTCGAATATTATAATGTGAAATGGCGCAAACAGCGGGAATCAATTTTGAAGGCCCGGTTTGATGGCTATGACGGTGACATGTTATTATTGTAACCAATGATTACGAAGATTGTAATCATTGTGGTGTAATGGCAGTTATATTTTATTGTAATCTGTAGGTTATATGGTTCTTACAGTGGAAGGCGCATGGGTTCTTCCTGTAAGAAGGGTTATCGTTGAATAGATCGCATCCTCCGATAAGGGACATAATATTTTAGGGACAGTCACTTGTGTTTTGACTGTGTGTCTGCCAATGTTTGGGATGTGTACAATATTATATGTCATTATCAGCGTCCCTGTGGTTTTTGGATCTGATTTTGCTATATAATAATCAATTGTAACGGACTTGTAAGAGTATAACATGTGGCAAACATACAATGTATAGGTATTGCGAAATTTACATAGGAGCAGCGTGTAATGTTTAATATCGAGATTTCTAGGACATGCTACTCAATTTTCAGGTCCCGTTCCTGTATATGTCTAGTTCCTGTAACTGTGCCAGTTCCTGTACATAGATTAATGTATTTCTACTAGTAACCGTCTTCGTGTTGGTATCTCCATATCTGTACTTATACGATGTATGGCTACCCAGCCAGTGTAATGGTGTCGATATATGGTGTGACGAGTATACTTCTGGTTAAACAGTGATACCAAGACTTGTTCAAGAATCATTACTGCATACAAGGGAGATAATTCTACCACCTAAGTTATGTATAGTTTATCTGATTAGTAAAGATTCGTGTCTTCCTTTTTACATGGAAAAGAACTCTAAATTCTGGAGCACGGACTATTGATAAATTCTAGTAAACATCCAGCAGTTCATTTGTGAAACTCTCTGAAATAACTCTAAGAAATATTGAGCAGTTTTATTTGGGAAAAATCTCTGAAATAACTCTAGGAAATACTGAACAGTGCAATTTGGCAAAAATCTCTGAAATAACTCTGTATATTTTTATTTTTCTTTTTCTTCATTATTATTTTTTTTTTAAATATATAATCGTTTATATTTACTGAGTTGTGTGTTTATTCCTTAATTGTTTGAAATGGCGTTAGTCCATCGTCACCTGCCCAACGTTCGTCATTTTCCGTTACACCAATGCTACATACCAAGTTTCAAGCCATTGGTCAATTGGTTCTGGAGAAGAAGATTTTTAAAGGTTTTTACAATATATGTGCGTGGCGGCCATGTTGGTCAGGTGACCGGGACCGTATGAATACATTTTTTTTGTTCCCTCAACCCCTGAAGGCTCTATATGAAATTTGGTTTCAATTGGCCTAGTGGCTTTTGAGGAGATTGTTTGAAATTGTCATAATATGAGAGTTCTGGGTCAAAGATCAAAGAATAACCTTGACCTCTTGTACTCACAAATCTTCATGTACTCATTAAGATGACTGTAGATACCATTTTTTTTAGCCCAAAATCTTCAACAGTTTCCAAGAAATCTTATGTTCTAGCAGTTTTCCATATAAAAACACAAGGAAGCAAATTTGACCTTGCCGTTAAAAAGGTCAAGGTCAACCCAAGGTCATAATTTGAACAATCTTGGTAGTACTCACGTACCCGATGCTACATACTACATACCAGGTTTCAAGGCCATCGGCCCATTGGTTTTGGAGAAGAAGATTTGAAAAGGTTTTTACCATATATTGGCGTGGCGGCCATGTTGGTCATCTGACCAGGACCGTTTGAACAACTTTTCGTTCCCCCTTATTCTGGGGCCCCTATGAAATTTGGTTACAATTGGCCAAGCGGTTTCGGAGGAGAAGTCGTTTGACATTGTGGACGGACGGACGGACGACGACAGACGACTGAGCCTTACCATCCTATATGCTCCCCCGAAGCGTCTGGCTCAGGTGAGCTAAAAATCTATAATAAAGCCCTAGAGGGATGACAATAATTTATTAAAAAATAGAAACTGTGACCTTGACCTTGACACTAAAATTCTATAAAACAAACTTGTCCAAGATATTGTCACACTATACATTTGGATGTAATGGGGCTAGAACGATGCCCAAGTTACTTTTCTTCTTAAAACAGCAAGTGTGACATTGACCTTAAACCTACAGAGCTGAACCGCAAACTTATTTCAGATATTGTTATACTTAACATTTGTGGGAAGTTATATTTCTAAATCGGTTTAAAAATGAAAATGCTAGATCCACGACAAAGAATATTTTATTCGTTTTTATTGTCGCACCTGCTTTAGCAAGGTGCGATATAGGCGTCCGGTTTTCCGTCCGTTCGTCCGTCAGACCGTACGTCCGTCCGTACGTCCGTCCGTTAAACAATTTACGTCGACCCTAGCGTTTAAGTCCATTCAACAGACTTATTCTCTCAAACCACTGCACCCATGGTTATTAACTTTGACCTGCTGCATAATCAGACTGCAGGGCTTCAGAATAGTAAAATTCAGCCGGGTAAAGAATCCAAGATGGCCACTGTTACTAAAAACCGACAAAATTCACTTTTTCTCCAGAGCCACTTGGTATATTAAGCTGAAATTTTGCTTGAAGCATAAGTTGGACCTTGGTATTTAGAATTATTAAAATGAAAAAAAATCTCTAGCGGAGCTAGGTCACAGTAAAAGTTGTTAATTCACGTCGACCCTAGCTTACATTTACGTCGACCCTAGCGTTTAAGTCCATTCAAAAGACTTATTCTCTGAAACCACTGCACCCATGGTTCTCAAGTGTCACAGGCTGCATAATCAGACTGCAGGGTTTCAGAATTGTAAAATTTAGCCGGGTTGAGAATCCAAGATGGCCGCTGTTACTAAAAATAGCAAAAACGACAAAATTCATTTTTTCTCCAGAACCACTTAATTTACTTAGCTGAAATTTTGTACGAAGATTAGTGGTATTCAGAATTATCAAAATGAAAAAAATCTGTAGTGGAATTAGGTCACAGTAACAGTTCCTAATTTACGTCGACCCTAGCTCATATTTACTTCGACCCTAACATTTAACTCCATCTAAATTACTTATTCTCAAAAACTACTACACCCATGGTGCTCAAACTTCACATGCAGCATCACCAGACTACAGGGCTTTTGAATGCTAAAGTTCAGCCTGGTTGAGAATTCAAGATGGCCGCCATTACTAAAATAACAAAACTAATAAAATTCATCCAAATGGCTTATTCTCAGAAACTAGTGCACCCATGGTTCTCAGATTTCACACGCAGCATTATCAGGCTAGGCCCTGCCATGTGCGACAGAGCTTTCCGCGGAAACCTTGTATATATATATATATATATATATATATAAATATATATATATATATATATATATATATATAATTATATATATATATAGGGAGAAATGAGACAAACATCAAACAAAAATCTTCCCGGTAGCACTGGATCCAACAAATGGATTCAAAATGATTGAAATAAGTATATGGTAGGATTAAATCATCAACAGTGCAAAACAATATTTACTGAGCGCTTTCGGCTTTCGCCTTCTTCAGAGTTTACAGGTACAAGAAAAAAATCAAAATTTCAACATTTCTACAGGTAAATCAAGAAAAAACAAAATAATCATGAAAACGTTTCTCAATTTACTATTCAAATTCACATTAAACGACCAAAGAAATTGAAAAAAGGTCGTTTAACAAAGCAAAATTGCTACAAGGCGGCCGTTTCACGGCCCCAGTTCGAATTTGAAATTGCAAAATTAATTATATATATATATATATATATATATATATATATATATATATATATATATATATATATATATATATATATATATATATATATATATATATATATATATATATATATTTGTAACATACATACATATAATATATATATAGTATACCTGTGAACTTGACCTTGAATTTACCACCTATTTCCAGGTATTGTCTTTCCCAATATAGCTGTGATTTTACATTAAATATGTTCTATAAAAGGGTTATCCTTTGGAAGCAAGGACCACACCAAAGAACTGAAAACTGACGAGTGTTCAAGTTTTCTGGGCCAGACTAGCTAGTTTCGGCCAATAAAGCCTCATCAGTGACCCTCAAATATTTTTAAAGTTCTACAATAGAATCAAAAATCGGTTAATAAATGAGGTCGCTTGAGCGATGACGAAAGGTGAGCTCGTACATAAGACACGGAAATATAGTGAAAATATGTTTGTTCTTTAAGGAGACATAATTCTGTTATATTACGATATATTAAAGTTTCTCTTCGTTTGTGCACATGTTCAGTGCATCACTGAATCGTGTTGCAAGTTTCAAATCCCTGCATCAAATAATGTAGGAGGAGTTGCGCAGATACCAACAGTACTACAAAGTGTGAAATATGGTAAAAATATGTGTCATTTACCTGGATGAAAACTAAAATCTTAAAGAGTTCCTTCAAGAGCAGAGAATACACTCAGAGGAAGGAACATGGGCCAGATTACGTAGTCGGCTGATAAAGCCCCATCAGTGACCCTTACAATATATGTTTAGTTTCCTTTATACACATGTCCAATGCATGGCTGAAATGTGTTGCAAGTTTCAAATCCCTGCAACAAATATTGTAAGAGGAGTTTCCGCGACACTAACAGTAAACAAAGTGTGAAATATGGTCAAATTATGTGCTCCATTTAAGCAGACATAGTTCTGCAAAAATGACCTGGAGAAAAGTTCCGTTCCCTTTTATGAACACGTTCAATGCATGTCTGAAGCGTGTTGCAAGATTCGAATCCCTGCATCAAATACTGTAGGAGGAGTTGCGGAGACACAAATAGTGCTCCAAAGTGTAACGTACAAACGTACGGAAGGGCAAAACTATATGCCCCTCCCCACTTCGTGGCGGGGGGCAGTAAAATAATCAAGCATCTGCTGCAAGCACAGCCGGCCCTCGCTACCGTCATACAAAACTTTAAAGGACGTCTAGGTATCGATAACCGGTTTCGAAGCATATATAGATTTATAATTTTTGCTACGCAGACGGCACATAATTCTGCATTATTCTAAAAATCATTACATGTTAATTTTAATTAGCTATGTCTTTACATTTTAGTCAGTTTGGCATATAAAGAGATGAACCCTTACAATGTATAGAATGTATAGGGAAATTGGCATTTGTGCCTCTGTCAGTTTAACAACATCTATCGTAATTTCTTAAAAAAAGAGTGTTATTTTTATTCTGTGCAAACGGGAGCTGAAAGACAAATTTATTTCGGACATGCTGATATAAATTTTATAATTTTACAATGAAAATAGATTAGTCCTTTTTGAAAGCGGAATACACTACCCTTCTTTTTCCTTCTACTGCAGTCAGCGTTTGTTGCCTCAGTACCTGGGTAAAGAGTCATCGCGGTGCTAAATGACAAGAGAAATACGGTTGAAACTTGTCTGAAACTTTTATTCATTTATTTATGTATTTTTATTCATTTGTTTAATTATTTACCCTATAACTGTATTCGACCAAGTTCTATTGACTTAACACGTAAACTATGAATCGGTAGATTCTTTGATTTTATTCCAATAATTTACATGACAAATGGCTTATTTGGTTCCGTTACATTGTTTGCATCGCGCTGTATTATGTTCGTTCCGTTAGTTTCTTTTTGTAACATTGTTCTATTTTCAAATTATTTTGAAGGAGATTTTGCCGACATCCAACAACGGTTTAATTTTACTGGTCTGAAACTGTGAAATACGAGGGGTATTTCAGAAATAGTGTAAACGAGTCTTCCTTTGAATGTTGACCGATTTTTTAAAATGTCTTAACTTTAAGGTACACATTTCTGTTTCACTGAATCTTTTCCAGTCTGAAAATCATTATATCAGCTTTGCTAAAACATAAGATTTATTTTGTATGATATGCTAATCATGAAACAGTGTGCAATTCTAATGGCGTCACTTCCTGTGCTAAATTTGAAATGTAAAGTAAGCTTTCTAATCTTCAGTTTTGAGGTCAATTAAAGTGAAAGTGAATATTTGATGGCGGCAATGAAACAAAAATGATTGGAATTTATATCGTTATGCTAGTTTTCTATAATAAATTATCTTTTACGGCACCTTATGCTCTTTTGTCAGTGGCCTACCTGAACTTTTACGATAAGTTATCCCACCTACCCGCATGTTTCAATGTCTGTATGCCATATATAATAACACGTCTTTCGAGTCTTTATGTATACATTTTGTTTTCAATATGTCCCTCTAACTTTTGATATTAAACAACGTTAAATATATTTAGCCGATGTTATTTTATTAGAAGATAATTTTATTTCATGGCTTTCTATTTTACATGAATTGCTGCTATTTTGCAACTTCCGGCGTGGAGATGGCACTTGTATCGTCCAGTTTCATGAGTTATATCATGTTGATCGCAACAAAACATGCCGACCTAACCATTTAAGTAATAAAATTTTGGTCGTTTGTTGAAATTTGATGTGAATAAGTCAAAAACACAATGTATTGATATAATGCATTTATAATAACTTTGCTTTTATAACCACATAGCAGAGAAAAAAGCTCGTTTATTATGTTATTTGTTCGTCGCTTTTCGAGCGGATCCCATCCGATTTGCTTATAAAGAATAGCAATGGAAACAAGTTTAGTAGTTCCTGTGACGATTCGAGCCGCTTCATTTTGTATTTTATCGAGCTCTTGTTTCTCATATAATGTGCAATTGTCCCATATGACGTCTCCGTATTCAATCAGGGCTCTAATAAATGCAGTGTAAATAGTTTCGAGGGATTTTCTGTCCAATCTGAATTTTAATTTTCTCATAGTATTAATTCTAGTCCAGGCCTTATCCGTAATATATTTTATGTGTTGATGCCAGGTGCATTCATTAGAAAAGTTAAGACGAAGATGTTTGTGGGAATCAACTTCAGGTATCTGTTGGTTTTGCATATAGATAGGTGGATGGAGAGGTCGATTTAATTTGCGAGAGACAAGTAAGGTTTCAGTTTTAGAAGGATTGAAGGTAACAAGCCAAGTTGAAGCCCAAGCTTAGATTTTACCAAGATCTGCGATAATGCAACCGGCTGCTGTAACAGGATCATCTACAATAATTAAGAGGCTAGTGTCATCTGCGAACAATCTAATACTTGATCCAGATCTATTTATTTTATTTTCATTATGTTACTAAGTCTATTAATTTGAAACCCCGGTAAAGCTCACTTTATCTCCTAGTAACAGAGATGGCTATTATATAGGCATTGCGCGTACCGTCAGATCCTACGTTGAAATGGTTTGTAAATTTATATTTTTGTATGTAGCTTACTTGAATAAAATACTGTTTAAACCAACCCACTTTATATAGTGGAAACTTGGTTTTCAAGAAGGAGTATGAATTATTTTTCGTATTTTTGTTGAAAATAAAAAGTTGCTTATTAGAACTGCCCCCATAATCTCTGTTTAGATCAGAAATAGGAAATATATCACCGTATTTCTAACAGAAAATGCCGCCATAGGCACCGTGTTACTTAGCATTATACTGCACAGGTATGTTAACGTAATGAATTTAATTTATTAACTATTTCATCAATACATACAATCTATTTATTTTGATTTAATTTACTTCATAATGACTAACTAATTCATCCATTCATCAAATCTAAATAATTCTTTGATCAATACGAAAAAATAATTACATCTGTCCCTTGAAATAATAATAAATTTGAGCCGCGACTCGAGAAAACCAATAAAGTGGTTTTGCGCCCAGCGCAGACTCAGATCAGCCTGGGCATCCGCCTAGTCTGTTCAGAGACTTCGCTGTCTGCATGGAGGTACCTTAGACCCTTAACTACCCATTAAGCGCTAGGTAAAGACCTTTTTGTCTGTTGCTTGGTCCACCGGGGCTCAACTGGTGACCCTCTTTTGCTTCAGATTTCCAGTTGGATTGTTTGGCAGGACAGGGATCTCCATCTGTCAGACGGCCCGTTGTATCTGTTGAGTCCTCGTCTTTGCTTCTTCATGGTGTTGAAATTTGATTTATGTGTTTACCGTGATGATTCATTGACGAGTTAGAGGGTTATCATGCGAACCGAACAACCAACTAAATGTTTTGTACCACTTCAGATACTGATAATAGCTCTTATCCAGTTTTTAATGAAGAGTGGCATATCTACTGTAATTATATCTGCTACAGCAGTATTGTTCTTGACCTGAAGGTCAAATAAATCACCTGACAATTATAAATTTCAGTACAGCATCCACTGAAAATAACATAAAATTTCTCTTTAATCTTAGATATGGCATTGTTCCTTCTTTCAATGAAAATTTAATCAAGCTGTGCTTTATAAAATAGGTTTTCAGCCATGTGTAAACTGTGAAAGCTTGGATCAGAGTCTTTGATTATGGCAATACAGATCCCTCAGGTTCCATACCTTGTTGATATGACACTGATCAGACTGAGCGGATGCGCAGGATGATCAAAATATATTTTTCTTTGCAAAAGCCTAAAGACCCTTTTCCTCATAGTGCTTCTCAGGTGTTCAATGTAAATTAAACTTGACAGAATCGTGCTATAAGTATGCCCGTGCAGTATATCTAATATACGCACAGTTATCCCGGCACACTACAATGTAAAATGAATGCAGAGTTTAGCTCCGCCTACCTCAGAACTTTCTCACAGTGCAAATTAATAAAGTTAATGAACGGGCTACTTCAACGGGAAATAAAGTAGGACATGATACAATTATGTTTATTGCCTAATAATCAACATGCGTTGGTATATTTTGGCTAGGTGAAGTTAAATATGTTATACATATAGAATGATGTCACGAGTATTTAGGATACCCTTCGAGGGGGCGTAGCTCATTCAGTTCGTAGATATGGCCTTGTTCCTTCTTTCAATGAAAATTTAATATGATTGACATCATTCTATATGTATTTTGTATCATGGCAGCCAATCATCTTTGTCTATTTGAATTAAAAACAGCTCTTATACAGTTTGTTTAATGAAAAGTGGCATATCTACTGTAATTATATCTGCTACAGCTGTATTGTTCTTGACATTAAGGTCAAATAAATCACCTGGCAGTTATAAATGCCAGTACAGCATCAACTGAAAATAACATAAAATTATGTCTGCATATTCTGTTGAATCTATATAACTTGGCACAAATGATGATATTCAACACACTGATTTTACAACTAGTATCTTAAGAATGACAAATAGAGCAGTGACTGTCTTAAAGGGCATTAACTCCTGCTCATTCAGCTCGTAGATATGGCCTTGTTCCTTCTTTCAATGAAAATTTAATCGAGCTGTGCTTTACAAAATAGGTCTTCAGCCATGTGTAAACTGGGAAAGCTTGGATCAGTTTGCAGTCTGATCAGAGTCTTTGATTATGGCAATACAGATCCCGCAGGTTCCATACCTTGTTGATATGACACTGATCAGACTGAGCGGATGCGCAGGATGATCAAAATATATTTTTCTTTGCAAAAGCCTAAAGACCCTTTTCCTCATAGTGCTGCTCAGATGTCCAATGTAAATCAAACTTGACATAATTGTGCTATAAGTATGCCTGTGCAGTATATCATATATATGCACAGTTATCCCGGCACACTACAATGTAAACTGAATATAGAGTTTAGCTCCGCCTACCTCAGAACTGTCTCACAGTGCATATTAATAAAGTTAATGAACGGCCTACTTCAAAGGAAAATAAAGTAGGCCATGATATAATAATCAGATATGCAAGTGAAGTTTGAAAATAGAAAATTACCTTTTATTACACTTTTTTGACCAAACAGATACTGAGCTAAAAAAGCGACCCAGTACCGGTCATAATTTTACGACGATTTCATCTTGTAAACAATTGTTGTTTTGCGAATCGCAAAAGTTCAGACCATCCTGCGCATTTAAGATGACAAATTGTGATATTTTTTAAAGACTAGTCCAAACTTGATTTTGGGGACTCGATAGAACTGCCAAATATAGTCAATATTTTGGCTGCGAGGTATTTTATACTCTTAATTATATTGTTTTTGGACAACCTTGAAAGTTCACTTATGTGTTTCATAGAGATATTTAGATATGCTGTTTTACTGAATTTCATTTTCATTCAGAAATTTAAACTTAGCTCATCAGTCCATTTAAAGTGAGCGCAAAGTCCACAATGCGCTTTCGAGACAGATCAGGCTACGCTGAAGTGCCGGATGATCTGAATCGTTCATACGGAGAATCTTCATCTCTTCGTAAACAGCAAAATTTCACACTGCACATGCTGGTGCTTATCAGGCTTCTGCAAGCTCAATACAGAGCGCTCATGAGACTCAAATCAGGCAGCGCCGAAGTGCTACTAATTCGAACCTTCCATTAGAAGATTGTTTTAGTTATTTGTAATCAGCAAATTAACACAATGATCATTCTGGTTCTTATCAGGCATCTTCATAATCAACACAAAGCGCTCAAGAGACTCTGATCATGTTGCGCCGAAGTGCAGGGTGATTTGAATCTTCCATTAGAAGATTCTGTAGTTATTTGTAAACAGCAAAAATACCACGCTGCTCAGACCACAGGCGCTTGAAGTTCTACATGTAGGCTAAAAAAAAAACCTTTATACTTGACGCAGTCTATAGGCAATTTCTTCAAAATGGCTCATAGCCTAGATGCTTAGCGGCATTGAAATATGTTTGCGCCTGTGCTCAGTCTAGTGCTTACATGTAACAGGCTTCTGCAGAGCATATGCGTGTATGGTAAGGCTGCGCCAAATTCCAGGCTGGTCTGTATATTCCATTAAGAGATTGTTTAGTTATTTGTAAACAACGAAGCTACCATATATGCAGACTGGTGCTTATCTTGCTTCTGCATTCTCAACACAAAGCTCTCACGAGACTCTGATCCGAAGTCAAGGCTTATCTGTACCTTGCTTACGAAAATTCTTAGGTATTTTTCTCTCTCTCTTTTCTTCTTTTTTTTTTTTTTGTAAAAAGTAAAATGACTAATTTGTGCAGATGGGCAGACAAGTGCTTATCAGGCTGGATGCTCGTCCTTTTTTAGGCACTGATGCCCATATTCAATTGTGAACTGAACAGAAACAAGAAAAATCTTTAGAAAAGATAATCGGCCCAGATTAAATGAAATTGTGTTTTGAACATGTCTCACGGTGAAGAGTTGACAATAACTTTCATGAATATGACTCAAGTGAATTATGTCGGTAGGCACCCACAACCGTAATTTTGATACTGGGTAGCGACAATGACTTATCTCAAGATTGAGCTGCCAATTTAGAATTCCAAAATGGATCGCGGTCAATCTTGCGATTGACCTGATTTCAAAACAGTTGCCAACATGATGCATTGTTTATTTGTGTGTATTAAATCGAAAATAGAAATCGAAAGTATATCTACAAAGAAGAAAAAAGAAAGTTTTTATTTTCGATAAAAGTTCAATTGTAAATTTACAAACAAGAGAAACATTTTGAATAAATATCTGAGAGAGTGCTAGTATTCACTCAGTGCAGTACGACGGGAAAAACGAAGATTAAATATTCACTGACCTTAAGTTTGATATTTTTGGCTTAATTTTGACAAACGCGTTATGTGATCAACGAAATCTTGTGAAATGTGGAACAGACAATAACAAGAGCTGTCGCCTGACAGCATAGCTCGCCTAAATTGCTGCTTGCCCATCTCTCAGGCATTTTCTCCTCTGCCTTGCACTACATAAAACTTCATGCAAGCATGTCCAAGTATTATCAACGTATTTCTAAAAAACAGCTTTAACATAAAATTCTATATCAATGACCTTGACTGTAGGGTCATCCAGCAGGGTGCGGGTAGTAATTTTTGAAAACTCAATCCTGTATCTAACATCAGTTCAAGTATAAACTAAATCCATCCACTTTGGAACAGTATGCTATCAGAATACCTCAACAAAACCCCAAATTTCTAAGTCCATGACCTTGACCTCAAGGTCAATGAGTGGGGTGAGGGTGGTACCCTGTAAAACTTTGGACCATCATCTAGCTACAGTACAAAAATTAAAATAATCCATCCATGAAAAAGGAAGATATACTTAAATGTAAAACTTTAAAGTGAGTGCGACCTAATTTCGGACCCCTAAGCCCCCACCCCCATGGTCTGACCCTGGGGCATAGTGTTATGTAATGAAAGGTTATGCTATGATATGATTATGTTCGAAATTGCCAGTGGTTGCTGAGATATGGATGTTTAAAAAACTTTGTCGTAAAACTTTAGATTGAGTGTGACCTTGACCCTTAAGCCCCACCCTAGGGCCTCACCCAGGGGTATAGTGTTACATGATGAAAGGTTATGCTATGATATGATTATGTTCCAAATATGGAAGGGTTCTTGACAGAGATTGCTGAGATATGAATGTTTAAAAAACTTTGTCGTAAAACTTTAAAGTGAGTGTGACCTAATTCTTGACCCCTAAGCCTCACCCCAGTGCCTCACCCAGAGGTATGATATTATAGAATAGAAGGATATGCTATAATATAATTATATTCCTAACATTAAAGGGTTCTGGCCAGTGGTTCTTGAGATTTGAATGTTTAAAAACCTTTGTCGTAAAACTTTAAAGTGATTAGGACCTAATTCTTGACCCCTGAGCCCCCACCCTATGACCTCACCCAGTAGTATGATATTACAGAGTAGAAGGATATGCTAGGATATGATTATATTCCAAATATCAAAAGGTTCTGGACAGTGGTTGTTGGGATTTGAAAGTTTAAAAAAACTTTGACGTAAAACTTTAAAATATGACACCAACGCCAACGCCAACGCCGACGTCAGAGTGACAACAATAGCTCCCTGTACTTTCGTACAGGCGAGCAAAAAATGGCTCTTCCGAGTATAATAGTGGTGAGCAAACTACATTTAGTCATTTACAATTAAAAGTGTTTTCTAATCATAGTGTTTAAGGTCCTGATCGAAAGGGATTAGAAGTCCCCTAGGTAACCACGTCATGATCACCGAAGCCTTCCGAACTAAAGGTGTCTCCATGTTAGATGACCCATCGATTTTCTGTTGCGTACGAATGCTGCACAAGACTGCATGACACATATTGGAATCTGATCACGTGACACACCAGCAGAAATGAATAAACAGACATGCCCTGAAAATCAAAATGAAAAACTGGCATTAACGCAAGACTGAATGCCCATTATTTTTGGCTTTATCCATGCAAAATCATTTTCAGTTCTCAGTGTGACCGCTAAGGGCCTGAATAAATGTATGAAAGCCACTCGGTATGCTTCTTGTAAATTACGAGAGGCCCATTTAGGGACTCGTTTGCCATTTTTAACGAAAGGCCTGCATGAGCTCTCCTTGAATTTCAGGAAGCCTCTCGTGATCAGGATTGGCGGTGTAACATATCCAAAGAATGCTCAATCAGATTTGAAACTTGTGATCAGCTTGCCATGTCAGTACGGGCGACTGCTTCTGTCGCTAAGTACTGGTCCATCACATTTGCCCTGTGTTTCAGCAAACGGTCTCGTAATTGGATAAAGCTTGTCATTTCTAGCTCGAACACCAATCAGAGCTCCTCTGTCTGGCATGCACAAGTCCACACAGCTTCCAATCCAGATGATCACCCACCTTCCTCGAGACATGTCATATTCCGCAACAAAATTTAATTCTTAGGCTACTGGAAGTGTACCTGGCAGGCGTCACACCCTTCTCCCATCATCGTGGATCTCTACATACAAATCTGGACTCATCTGTGAAAAGAACATGGGTCCAGTGACCCTGCTGCCAATTTGTGTCACTTTTTGCCGACTGTCGCGTCGCATTTCTGTGGAATGGCATCAATCCTGGCCTGATTACCAGCATGCAAGTGCGGAAATTAGCTGTGTCTGTTTCTAATCGTTTTCGCTGAAATTGGCCGATTAAAGAATTTAATGGATAAACAATGCGCATCCTCACAGTGTTATTGTGATGAACCAATAGCTTGGGACAAAGACCATCGCCCGTATGGACAAGTATAGGTAATCGCAAGTTTTTAATCCGATTACAAATGCTTGACAGATGTTACAAAACACCAATTCTAATCACCAGAGACTTCAGGAAACTCCTGGAGGGCTAATTCGGGCCTTTCATGAAAAATGGCAAAAAAGTCCCCAAATGAGCCTCTAGCACTTTACCAAAAGAACCCTGAGTAGCTGTCATGTAGTAATTCAGATCCTCAGAGATATCGACGAGCACTGGCAATGGTTTTGCATGAATAAAGCCAAGAATCACGGACATTCAATTTTGTGGGGATGCCAATTTCACTTCAGTTTTAGGAGTATATCTGTTTATTTGTTTGTACTGGTGTGTCACGTGATCCGATTCCAATATGTTTCATGCAGTTCTGCGCCGCTTCGACAGCTGTATTGAACAGAAGAAAATTATTTTTGGATAATTTCTTTTTCATGATTTAAGCTTCAGTCAAATATTTGATCTCTAACTTTTTTGTCCAGTATATATTGTCAAATGAGCTTAAGACAGGTAGATAGATGTCCGTATAAGTCCGACATGAAAGTCCAAATAAATGGGATAGTATGATGCCCCGGCACTAAAATTTATCCCTTACCATCCCCGACTCAACCAACCCAGAGGGTGATAGGGCAACCAGAAATTGTTTGAATCCGCACCTACTGCAAACAAAATTTACCTTTCCTGAAGCACCAAGAAGTATTAGCTTTTGTATAAAGTTTGTGTACGCTTGACAGTGCTACGCTCAGAAAAACGTCTGGAAACCGTTTACACTTTTAGTTAATCTCGTCATTCCACGTGCATTGCAATTTACACATCGTGGGTCACCCGCCAGACACACTGAGTCATCAAGATACTTGTAGTATTGGACAGACATTGCTAACTTGTAAGTAATCGTGATTGCTTTACAAAATAATTGTAATTGTAATCATGATTTTATTAAGTAATTGTAATTGTAATCGATTACATTGGCATGTAATCGACCCCAGGTTTGATCCCCACTGCCCCTACAGCCACACTGCTACGAGAAATCTTTACCCCTTTTAGCCGTTTATTAATATACTCAGCGTCAATGAAAACGCACCGGTCTTAAAATATAATTTTTTTGCTTAAAAATAGGACTTCTCTGCCGGGGGTCAGGTCCCCAGCACATAGCAATGTTACTTTTACAGGCAAAGGTGTGAAAATTTAGCCAACCAATCAGTGGACCAGAATTAACAGTTATGATGATTTCATTGGCTGACTGGAGGTGTTGACACTATGTGATCAAGAGACAGAATGGCACTGTGGAGGTTAATCGCCTTTATATAGTAACACCCCTGTCTTTAAATTCAATGATCATACTATATCAACAGGATAAAGTTATCATATTGGACCATCTGATTACGCCCGTGATGTCATTCTGCCTAGGGTACGCTGTGAGTGTGTGACGCAACATAAGCTCTGAAATCAAGAAAAAACGGAATTCTACCATAATTTCACACGGCAGAAATTCCTCAGTGATGAATTTTGCTAGAGTATAGATACCCTATCAAATCGCCATAGAAAAGAAATCCAGACCACCAAATGCAACAAAGTGACTTGGATTCGAACGTCACTTTATTGTCACGTTCATAAAACAAGGGCAGACAAAAGTAGCTAAATGTAAATTCAATACTTTTTTTGCAACCCAAAATGCTGAAATAAAGAGTAGAAACAGAATTTCAGAAGTTCCGTGGGGTAAACATCAACCATTATCAAGCCAGAGCATGACGTTACATGGATGCTGTCACCCTTATTTTCCAAACCGCGTCATAATTCAATGGAGGAAAAGTGGGTTTTATGTCAAGAGACCTTCCAATAAACGATTTATTTGCATCAAGTGTCTGTCAGAGCACGAAATATGGATTTTACAGGAGATGACTTTCATAAAAGCGTTTCGCTTACCGTCAGATCCTGTACCATATTGTATATTGTATTGTTTTGTAACCATGTAGTGTGTAGTAAATAAAATATTGTTTAAACCAAATATGGATTTATTACGCTTTAAATGTGTCATTTGATATTGACAGTTTTCAAATACGTCAGTATTGACGTCACGCTTGATAGCACCCGCTGATGAACGAAATTTGATAAGCAAACATTCTTTCTCAATATCAGAAAATAAAGATTAATCAAATTGTCTGTTACATAAAACTAAACATTAAACGAACATAATGTGCCATAAGTTCCAAACTGGTGCGTTTTCATTGACGTTGAGTATATTATGCATGCACCGTATACAAAGAACATGGTCGAACATGTAGGAATACGCTGTGTTTTTCATCATATCAACCTGATAATTTGAAACTTACTGACAGCATTATTTTCAGTGCATTGACGTTCCACCAGATCAAGGTGCATTCTCAATTCTGATAGCTCTAGTTATTTTATTTTTTATTATTTTTATTATTTTATTTTTGTTTGTTTTATTGTTATTGTGTGTGTGTGTGTGTGTGTGTGTGTGTGTGTGTGTGGCAAATTACATGTACCCTTTAATTTTTGTCACATAAACCCGCTTTTATTCAGCAATTCTGCATTCCAAACAGTAGAGAGCAACAAAAGTAAGAAATTTGCTAACTTTTTGGGAGTTTGAATGTGAGCGTTTGATAAAGAATTTCAACTGGAAGTTTTATTGTAGCTTTAAGCTATCAAGTTCAAATAGAGAGTATGCGTTACCATCACTTAAAGAAAAAATGATAAATTTTGGATTATATCCAGTTAATTAAATTTTTCATCACTGATTTCAAGGAAAGTCACCATTAAGCTTTATGATGAATATAAAGAGAACGTGTTTGCAAAAAAAAGTGCGCGCATATTAAATCTGACAGATGTTACTGCTGCTATAAAACACAAAAATGGATACAAGTTACAGCCGTTGTAAACCATGAAAAAGCATGAAATGGACACTTTTAATTTTGCTTTTAATAAGTTTTTTTTATCGCTTCAATGATGTTTAAATTGCTGCTTATCAACAAGATGGAACAGATATGAGAAGTAGAATTTGAGTCTGAAATCAGGTATTGTCCCAGCAACAAATGCTATTAAATTAGAATATTTTGTTTCCCATTCATTATTGACTGCCTAGAAGGCCCACGACCTCATAATGTGATGTTTGACGTCTATGTAACGTCAGAACGTATCATCGACGTCATTCGACGTCATGTTCCCGCAGTGTGGTAGATTGCTTTCATTGATTGATTGCGTTGGGTTTAAGGGCCCTTCAGTCGAGGCAGTCTTTATTTTGTGTACTGTCCAGCAGACACATGAGCTCATATTGAAATAACGTAGCATCGATCTGATGATTCCGCTGGGAGGTAGAATGTTATCACTGAATGATTGTGTTGGGTTCAAGGGCCCTTGGGTCGAGGCAGTCTTTCAGTCTATATAGCGCCATCTGTAGGAGAAGGGGGAAAGAGTATTAAATAAAAAAGAAAACAGACACCACTCCGCATCTGGCGCAAGCATAACAGGTCACTGCCGTACCTTAATCCCGTTTCGGAAGCTCGCCTCAACATGCAATGATGTTTTAGGCAGAGATCCCAATACATCCGAAATAAAAACTGTCTCACTGTACATACATGTATGGGCATACATTTACGGAGTCGGTTACCAGGGAATCTTGAAGGCATCCGCGTAGTCTGCTCTGGATCTTCACAACTTGCTATACTGAGTAACCAAGATCTGCAGAGTGCATGTGCATACAACTAAAAGCTCTTAAAACACAACACGGAAAGCCATGCTGATCTAATTTTTTTCTGGCCGGACTTTTCAGTTTTATAGTGAGGGCATATAGTCACAACTTATGTGTTGTTTTGATTTGTCAGAAAACTCCCTGCAACTAAACAGATCTAAATAAACATGCAACTATCTTTCAAAAAACAGCTTCTAGCGTCTACTATCGTTTCCCTGTCGTAGCTAAGTCTCTTCGTTATCGTACCGTATATCGAAAGTCTCTATTAACATATTTTTTTTTCACCCTATGACTCAGTTATTCAGACCTTACCTCAGGGTAAACTTCGTAAACTTCTGCTGGCGGTGTGCCGGGATATGGCGTATAACATACCCTTTCACCGGTCTCTGAAATGCTAATGGTTGGAACTTCAGGTGGATCTATAATATAAACAGAAAATGGCCAAAATTATCAATAGAGAATTGAATCTCTGAGAATGATTTATAACACTTTTGCATTGTGTGAATTTCAGGTATCATCTCACTTAAAATTTGAGCGAAGCATGGAATATACTGTTTGCCCTAACAGATACAGATTACGTCTTTAATCTTTTAGCATAGCGACAGTAACTGTAGCTGTTTTTTAAGTAATTTACGAAATGTCACTTCGATGACGTCACTTTGACATCAAAATGAACTCCTAGCTGCATCATCCATGTCTACTGGAGCATAACGGCGTCTGCCGGTCTCCGCAAATTTTCAATGCATTTAAAAAAAATTATTTCAATAAAATTAAAATCTTAAAAAGTTCCTTCAAGAGCAAAGAATACATACAGAAATACTACGTAGTTTCGGCTAATAAAACCTCGTCAGTCACACTGACAATATCTGGTACGTAACCAGAAAAAAAGCATACTGCAATTTCTTAATTTTAATTGGGCAGTCGATTCAAAGACTGATTAGGTTCAAAAGGGTCCAAATAATATAAAAGACAATGATCTAGATTAATAGTCTAAATTGATTTTGAATTAATAGATTTCTCCGAATCTATTTTATTTGATCTCAAAGGATGTAAACGAAATATAATCTGCACTATGGATGATGTACGGGGAGACGTTTTACGGCCTCCACACGGCACAACACCAGCTGCAGTGAGGTAAAATTAAAAACTGCGTTTTTTTTTTCAAACAATTTTTATTCTCAAGTTATTTTATTTAGTAATAATTATCATTATCTGAGGGAATTTGGACAGAGAATGACGTAAACACAAAACTACGGTGTTTTGAATATGGATGGTTCAAACATAAAATGACTATGCTAAATACCTATTTAAAAGTGTATAGTTTTAACAAAACCTTGTTTAATTTTATGAGCAAATATCTACTTGACCGCAGAAGCAGAGGGCGAGGTTTTGATCCAGTAAAACTATACTGACTCAAAAAAGTTCCGATATCAACTTCTGCCTAACTTCTTTTAGTGTGACTTGGTAATAATTGAACATAAACAAGGCTTTTGACGAATCATATAGATATTCAGCTACAAAGAGCGTAAACATCTTTAAACCAGACCTTTCTGTTCAAGAGTTATCTTGCAATATTCTTGTGTGGAGTGATTTGGAACGTAAGTCATCAATGCGCATGCGAACATGTGAAAATGATTCTGATAATTAAAGGTCATTGTGCGTGGAACTCGGAAAACACCTCAAATCTACTGCATTCTGTATTCAGACACTATAAGCGTTGATTTTGCGAAATTCTCAATTTATCTCCCTTTTAATAAAAAATATAGCGATTTTCAAACTGCTATTTGTTTATACCTGCCTAGTTTTCAGTCTCATTCCTTCAAAATCGCTTCATAACCATTATCTCCGTTTGGTATTATGATAAATGTTGAATAAAAGTCACGCACACTAATTTATTCGCCATTTCAGTTGTCTATGGAGTTTCTATTGAAAGTGATATTAAACACAGTTTCTGTGAAATGCAGTATCTTTTGCCATGGCTTTAGTTCTTGTAAGTGAAGCGGCCGCATTTCCGAAATCGTTTTGAGGTCTGACACCCAAAGTGTCTAATTCAATGTAGCATGGGGCAATATGAGAAAAAATGATGCAGAGAACTTTTAACTCATTTAAGTATAGCAATTTTAAACATTTTATTCGAAAACGATAAATGACCCCTGTGGTGTTTAAGACATTCTTGTACCATGCTGAATTTCAGAAAATCAAGTCAAACTGGACTGTTGTACAGACAAATGGGTACTCTTTCTTGCAGAAATAAGGGTCTGAGCGTTTTACTTCTGTAGTAACTAGCGATTGAAATATTATTTCATAAATAGGAACATTTTTGAGTCAGTATAGTTCAAGCTCTCCCCCCTCAGTAATCTTCTGCTGACAGTTTCAAGGCGGTACTTTTGTTGTAGTTCCTTTGTGTTACACGTTCTTATGTCCGCTTGTCTATGGTCTCTAGCAGTCTGGTCATCTGAATCGCTGCCAATTCTGCTATTTGTTTTGTTTTGTTTCGTAATGAAAATATGAAATGGTTAAAATAGAATTTGCTGATGTTTTTATTTAGGGTAGCTGAAGGACCACCTGATAAGGAAAGAGCTGTTCATTCGGTTTATTGTGCGTGTCTTTCATGGACTTTGGTCAATTTATGTGTGTATGCTTCTTTCCTTTTTGGTTTTATAAGCGGTACGTGGGATTTTATTGACAAAAATTCCTGATCGTTGCTTATCTTTTTACATTGACATTTGTTCATCAAATAAATTCACCATTTTTCGGAATAATTCGGAATATATTTATTCTCTGATGCCAAAAGTCATCTGTCTCAATCTTTGTTTATGTGCATAAAATAAACAAGTTTCTACAATAATTATTATTATTATCATTATTATCTATTTATTTATTTATTTATTTTACTTTGTATTGTCGGTAGACAAATATTTATCCAGATGAGCCGCGACATGCAAAAAACAACAAAGTGGCATGTGCGCCCAGCAACCAGTCTGATCAGAGTCTTTCCTGTCCCCATGGAGGTAGTTCAGACCCTAAGCTACCCATTAAGCCCACAACAAAGTCGCTGATCCGACTTAGCGACCAGTCTGGGTCTTGTGTGGCGCACATGCCACATTGTTGATTTTGTCGCAACACGGATCAGATCATAATTTCTCTCCCAGAAAGTCACCATGACAGTTACAGGTCCAGAAATAAAGACATCTCGTGTGTGACCAACCGATCACTTACCATTAAACTGGTTAACTTCTGTAAACAGTAGATCAGTAAAGATTTTTTGCCGTTTTATGAGGGTTATTGTGATTTTGATGAAGTTTGCGGACAGACGACCAGACAGACATACGAACGAGCACTTACCCGTAATTAGTGTATATTCTACCCTTATTCGTTTGAGGGTAAGTTGGGGCAAAGCACCCATGCGGGGCAAAACGCCCATGCCTTTTATATCAATATCCATTTGGTTTAGGTAGTAAAGTGTTATTGAATTAATTATGCCAGAGCGTAACACTTCTTATCAACAGACACTTCGAAGAAGCACATCTATTGGTAGCTTTTTATCGTGAATTTGAACAGTTTTGTAACAGTAGCTTTCTGTAAATCAGGATGATTGAATATTTTCTTGCAGTTCATCTTGCTGAGAGAACTTAATACTTTGCGACAGTCCGTTTGCAAGATAAGTCTAATCGATCTTTACTCTGTCGCAAAATCTTCATTATCTGCATATCTTAAAATCTATTTATAGACTAGCAAATAATCCCCATATGGAGCAAAACGCTTACACGTTGATGATTCTCCTTACATAATTAATGGTGTACAATAGTGGAGGTGGTGGAGGGAGCAAAACGCCCACCTTGACGAAATGTTTGTAAGTATCAAATAAAATATTTGATCTAACTGGAATATTCTATTTGGGCAAAGGAATCGTTTTTTTTTTCTAAAAACAAACAATAAAATCTGGAAACATGATAAGAAATAGCCCTGGGCGTTTTGCCCCAATGGTGGGGGCAAAAAAAACCCAGAATATTTTAAAAAAAATTGTAATTATGCCCAATGGTGGGGGCAAAATGTCCAGAATATTTAAAAAACATCTGTAATTATGTTAAAAACCTACTATATTTCCACCTTTAAGTCCTAAATTTGTGGACAACTTTATTTCCTTTAACAGAAAAGCTTATTCCGAATAAGATCAGGGAGTTTCTTAAAAATGGCAAAGATCTTAAGATCCCTCCGCTCCCTGCTCTTAACTGCGAGAATTTCTTTTCATAGCCTCAACTGAATACGCACTGCATTTTTTTAATTTCAAGGGAAAATACTCTCACGTTTTTTATTTAGTGTGACAATTACACCAAAGCATTTGCAGTAGGCCTAAATAAAGATTTTTGTTTTATTAATTTGCCTTTCCAACTTAAAAAATCAGTGTTTATGCTTTTTCAAAGTACTAAAGGTAAAGTATAAAAGGTAAAGGTGTAGGGGTGTCAAAGCCCAGGATATGAATGGGAATGCTCATCCCACTCCTTTCGTTACCTTTATCCTTTCCTAATTCGAAAAATGTACTCATTTAC
This sequence comes from Ctena decussata, assembly GCA_963989385.1. Lineage (NCBI taxonomy): Eukaryota > Metazoa > Mollusca > Bivalvia > Lucinida > Lucinidae > Ctena > Ctena decussata. The sequence goes on from OZ022504.1 coordinate 59,005,441, forward strand.
TGCTTGTGTGACAGAAAGAGAGTTTGTCAGCCCAATGCGGGATTCGAACCCGCAACTTTCAGTGCAATATTTGACCACCGCGTGTCACAGTATATACTAAATATGTCTAATATATATGTCTAAATTCTGATATGTAGATAACTACTTTTGTTATATAACCTATAAATAAAGCAATTTTCATTGGCTCAGAGCTGATTTCAACCCATTCAATATTTTGTTATATTCACTGGCCTGGGTTTTTTCCCATTGAATATTAGTTTCTTAATTTAGATCACGTGCAGAAGCAACCCGTTTTGGATAACCAGGATAGACTGTTTTCATATTTCTGCAGTATGCCTTAAACACTATATTGTGAAATGGGTACCACGGTCTATAACAAACATGGCGGATGACACACGCTGGGAGCAAGGCAAACGACAAAAACAGATTTGCAAGCCTAACTGAAAAAAAAATCGTGTTGTTGTTATATAATAAAACAATTGTTGACTATGGAGTCAATGGATAATATGTGATATTCACCAGAAAATACCAATATTGACCTCGGCTGTCGCCTCGGTCAATATTGGATATTTTCTGGTGAATATCGCATCATATCCAATGCCTGCATAGTCAATAATTGTATATTATCTAACCGGACTGTGCATGCATGATCTTGCCATGCGCAGTTTGCGTATGCCTTACACCAGATTTTCTCATAATAAGAGTAAAACTTCGGCCATGAAAATGCAAAGAACAATGGAGCAAGGGTGTAGCTGCCTGAAGGCAAATATGCCGGTCGCTATTTGTCAAATATACCAAACAAAAAACGAAACGCACACTGTAATATTTTGGTATTTTCTTGTAAATAACAAATAATTTAAAACAATAATTCATACAGTGTTAAAGGCAGACAATCGGACAGTTCAACCCGAAAATTTCATTTAACTGTGTCTATTCAGTACTTTGTGACGCGTCTCTGAACAAGGCAGGGGTCAGTTTTCAATGTCACAGTCTTCAATAAGAGGACATTGTCACCGATTCCATTAATGCGTATTGTTATGCATATGGAAGGTACAGATACTCATCTACGCCATGATGAAGTCTGAACAAGATTTGATCAGAAATACGGATTTTTAGACATTTTCTAATCGTGCTCTAAAAGGTAAATTAACTGGGGAAATCTTATAATGTGCGTTTCTTTTTTTTTTTTTGTTTGGTATATATACACTGTCAATGCGCATTTGTGTAATTGCATATTGAAATATTTGATCTTACACTAGTCTGCACAACCGCATTTCGCTTGTTGCAGAAAATATAGATTGCCTTTTAAGCAGGTATACAGTAATTGTTGCAGTAAAAAGAGAGACCAGACTGAAGGAATGCAAATATAGACAGGCGCGTATTGAATTTATTCTACCGTATTTGATAAAATTAAGTACAGACCAGCATATTTGTGTATAGGCAAATTAGACAAGTGAATGTTTGTGTGCATATGTACTGCTTTGCCAGGTTTATAAAGCGGACGACTCCGCCAACAGACAGTATCAATTCAGATTTTCAGGTCCAACAAAATTGTATTATTTTCTGTTCTTTTTCAATTTTCCTAATGACGTTCCCCAAGTGGCTCAGCGGTACGTATCCATAGTTGCACAGTGTCCGTACAAAATTGCATTATATTAAGATATAATATGAAGATCAAAGTAACCTCCCTTGAAAATTATCCGCGATTCCAACATGACGTTAACGTTTTCCCCATTGAGCCTGTAGGAAGTTTTGTCTTGTGAAAATTTGAGATAAATAATGTTGTTGACGCTCGGCGTGCACATTTCGCGCGTTGATGACGTCAAACGTAAACATTTATTTCCTGGCGACGCCCGCCTAAAAAGAGTCTATTAGAAAGCGTCGCAATATCCTTGCAATTTGATCGTATATAAATATTGGAATCGAAATAATTTTTCCTGACCCGTAAATTATCGCAGATTAACATGTGTTGTCGGGCAGATAGGCTTAGATAGGCCTGCCGTCGTGAATTCATAGTTCGTGATCTGTCCTCCAACAACACGTGTTAATCTGCGATAATCCACGGGCAAGAAAAAAATATTTCTTAAATCTTAAAAGCTATAACATACCTTTAACTGTTAGGGTCACAACTGATGTACTGTCGGGTAGTCCTGATGGAATGGTGTAGGAAACAACAAACTTGTAATTACCCTCATCTTCCAAACTAATATCGATAAGCTTTATTGTTCCCTTGTCTACATACTTTACTTTGTCTGAAAATCCCGATGTAACTGTTCCAGTAGCAGATGTTTTTCGCAAAGTTCCGATCTGCTTGCCATCTTTATACCATACTGCTACGCTCAAATATTCTTTGTTGTCGTAGTCCCAGTCCAAAATCAAGTTTGTTCCAACACAAGCTGATAGTTTACATGGAGTTTTGGTAATGGCTCCAGCTGTAACATATTATTTAAAAGAATACATAACAGGTACCCTTAAGTTAAATTGCCACTCTACAAAATCATATAACAAGATAAAAACATTGCATTAAAAGGAGCATGGGAAACCAAATATGAATGAAATACATGTACATATACCGTAACATCTTTTAAATCGAGACTACTATGTAAATATATCTACCTTCTAGTTTAGTAATGGAGTGTAAAACAATTTCAAACCAGAGGGCCAACGGCCCTATATCCCTCACCTGAGCACTGAGGTTACAGCAACAAAACACCATGCACAACAGCAATAAAAAACACCATTTATGTAGAGGATAATATTACAAACATTTACGCAAAAAAAGCTTTATCCCCCCCTTAATGGCTTCTCAGAAGATCTTTGGCAAAAAAATGGCCTTTCAGCTGCAATGGCAACCAATCGAAATCAGGTATTTGGGAAAATTCATATGGCTGGTAGAGGACTACTCCAGGAATATTTCTGTAAAGCTTTTGTCAAAATATCTGCAGTAACACAGAAATAAATAGCAAATGTCCACTTTCCCCATTATAAGTCTATGGAAACTTTAAGTTGCCATAGCAACGAATTCACATGGGCAATGATAAATATAAAACATACTTCAGGTAGAGGCCAATGTTATTGATATGCGAAGTATCAGCTTCACCCCCCTCATGGTTTCATTTTCCCATAATAAGTCAATGAAAACTACAAGTTGCCATAGCAACCAAAGTTCAGAAAATAATAACTTCAAATGTGTTTCACTTTTTGTAGAGCCAGTCAGCGCGTTTCTCGTATTACAAAAATTAAACATTGTCTCTCATTTCAAGAAGTGAAAGTTTACATGTTTAACTTACATGCGAAGCATACCATCGTTATGAGCAACAGAACAATGTATACCATAGTTTCTGGAAAAAAAAGAATAAAGACAACAAAATCAATGAATACTATTAAAAAACAGATGAAGATACCCCAAAAATACTCACAGTAACAAAGAACAAACCGCTTAAGGGCAGGCTGAAAAACTAAGACACAAACACAACAAATTAACTATAAAGCGCCAAAAATGAAAATTGTTCAATTTGCAAACAGTGTAGATCCAGATGTGGTGGCTCATGATGATCTACACTGTTTGCCCTATAGTCTTTGAATTCTCAATATGATATAGCTTGGACAAAACATTTTTTTAAATTTATTTTGTCGTCTGCTTTTTGGCGTATTAAGGGTTAAACAGTAAATATGTCATACCAGAAAACGTCAGTCTAAGAAAGAGGAAGTGCAGCGGAAGAATCTTATAGTTACTGCTTATCGTTACATGGGGGTTCTTCCAAGGATTTTATTTTGCAGTACTGTTTTCTAGATTGATTGACATGTAATCGTATATTCGATGAGTTGTGCTTTGTGATGATATTCTCTCATCGACGTAAGATCAGATAATAGAATAAAACAATATGTCTTGTTAGCCTTATATATTTAGTATGGTGAAGGTTAGCTTCATGATCGCCTATTTCAGCTAGCCGCTCTTATTGCTGTTTGTGCTATCATTTCATTTTACAATTTCCCTTCTGGTGACGTAAGTGAGATGTTGTCCTTGATTGTATCCGTATCTGATCACCAGATCACTGCCCATTACACGCACACAATAAAAGAAAACAAAAAAAAAAAATAGAATATCAGAAAAAAAGGAAGGAAATTAAAATAAGTATTTTTAATGAGGTACAAAATCATTATGTTAAAGAAAAATCACGACATTATACATGTAAGTGTTATCAAAACAGTTTTTATGTTAAAATTCCTTTCTGCCTTTCTTGTTTCAATTTCTCTCTTTATTATTTTCAATTCATTCTAGGTTTACTGTTTTAATTTCCTTTCTGATGTTCTTGTTTTCATTCCATCTCTGTTTTCCTTGCTTCACTTTCTTTTTCAGATACATAAAATAAAAAAAATAAAAACAAGATTGGACAGAAAAGATTAAAACAATAAAAACAGAAAGAAAATTTAAAATCGAGGTAGCAATAAGCATTGCTTGCTAAATATCTTCCCCAGTCCGCTCGTATTTGCAGTTAGTCAGTTGGTATTGTCATTTAAGTTCTACATATGAGCCGCGACACGACAAAACCAACAATGTGGTTGTGCGCCCCGCGCAGACTCAGATCAGCCTAGGCTTCCGCTCAGTCTGACAGGCTCTTCTCTAAACGCTTATAGGGTAGCTAAAAGTCTAAGCTACCTCCATGCGTACTGCGAAGACTCTGATCAGACTGGGCGGATGCCCAGGCTGATCTGAGTCTGCGCTGGGCGCACGACCACATTGTTGGTTATGTCGTGTCGCGGCTCATATATACAAAACATACATGCTTTGCAAACTACAAACCGATGATTGTTTATTATTAAGAGTCTGCTAAGAACAACAGAACCTAACAGGATTGTATTAAATGTGACTAGAATCTTCAGAGAATTTTAGAGGAGAAAAGTTGTCAAAAAGGGGCAAAACACAAAATGTTGTAGTTTCAAACTGTTAACTCAGCATTCATCAACATAAGGCCAGCGCTTAAATACTGATTTAAAGTAACATTTACTGACTTAGATAAAAAAAAATCTAAACAATTCCAAAACAAACACAAACTTGTCATAGCGACATGAATCTTAGCGGAGTTTGGCCTCCTTTCTCTCGGATTATTCTGGCTTTTCGTAGGTTATTGCTGCATCGGTCATATCATTCGTGATGCCATTGTCTTTCTCGACTTTCAAGACACAGGAGATGAAGTGGCTCGGTGGGGGACATCTGCGCCTGCTCTGGTAGACACCTCTAACCTGATGTCTGCAGCTACTGTTTCTCGCGGAGTACGTCAATAAGTGTGACTCGGAGAGGGCTGCTCCGCAATAATGATATTAGTAAGCGAAAGAAAGATATTACGCACACAACTAAGGACAACTTCTATTGATTTTTAAATGTTCCCGTTATCTACTACAGTGACATATTTATATCTTTATAGCATACGAGGGTCTACAAGAACTGGTCATATTTATTTATAGTTTGCGATGGAAATCCGTGATATAGCATTGCCATTGTTTAGTAAACGACAAACTTAATCCACAAAGTACATATGAAGTGACCCACGAAAAGGTCTACACCATATAGCTCAACCTGACAGAAGAAGAAATACGAAGTACGAACCGACAAAATCGCCCAATCTGATCAGCGTCTTTGTTGTGCGCTTAAATGGTAGTTAAGAATCTAAGCTACCTCCATACCGACAGCGAAGACTGATCAGACTGGGCGAAAGCACTAATCTGAGTCTTCGCGTGGTGCCTGTTTTGTCTGTGTGATGGCTCAATAAAGTACGAACAACAGACACAGTCTACAAAGAAACGGAGCTTTTTAATATAGATAGAGATGGAGATGTCGAAATCAAATAGAGATGCAAAATCCTGAATCACACAGTACACATCATCTATACCACAACTGAAAAAATATAATATTAAGCAGAAACTATTATACTCGCTGTCTGGAATCTCATAACATGTTTGAAGTCTTTCACACGAAATAAATAAATTGTAAATGAACCGCAACAGAATCGAGGGCGATGGTCGGTCGTGTGAAAACCCGGTTCAAGCTCACAGTTTATTATTAATGACTGTTCATAGGAGGAATATCTGTTGTAGTTCACTATTGTCGTTATTGTTTATCGGCTTTCAAGTAGTCTTTGTCTTTTTGTACATTATAGCTAGCCCTCGCTCTGCAGGCGCCTAGCGGCTGCAAATTCAAAGCTCCGTAGGAGATTTGGAAGAGCGGGAGCTCTATGGTAAAGGATTGGTACACATTTGTATATTGAAAAAAACATTACTTTCAATGCGATTTTTTCGTAGCGACACCAAAACGGGTTACTTTCCAAATTAGTTTGAATACGAGCGTAGAAATCAACAAAACAATAAGAAATAGAGGCCATAAGTATTTCTGCTGCTACGTTACGTAATAACATCTTGACGTTCTAGTTGAGAAAAACAAGATGACGTCGACGTTAATCGCTTCTATGAGTAGATCATTACATGGTCAGTACACAAAATATAAGGAGGCTGAGCGTTTGGTGAAAACAATATAAACGGTTATCATAGAGGAAATATCTCTAACGGTGTTCGCAGCTGCTGAGCTGCAATAATGTTATTACAAGTTTCATACATTAAAAACCATTGTCAAATAGAATCCACAATTGTACAATGAGTAGTCAGATCAGGGTCTGAACTTCGACCATACATGTTTGTCCGAAGCTATGGAGTTAACATGATAGCAGCCATAGAGAGATTTCACCATACCACTCCCACACTTTAAAGAACGATGTGCTCGCCTATAAGCAGTGCCTATTTTCATAATAAAGGATAGCGTGGCTGCCATCTGCTGGGGAAAATGGACCTCTTGGCTAAATGCTTGTCTTGTTTTGTGTTGTTTTCCCATTTGGTGAAAAGCAACTGTGTCGTTTCCTTACAACTGCCTTCTGTATTTAAGCCGCGACACGAGAAAACCAACAAAGTTGCGTGTGTGGACTCAGTTCAGTCAGATATGAACGTTGAAGACTATTATCAGAATGGGCGGTCTGCGCTGGGCGCACATGCTATTTTGTTGGTTTTCTCGTGTTGTAGCTTATTTACTAGACTGCCTCCAGTCCTTGTGTTTTAATTGCATATCTCTTAGAAAGCTAACCCTACAAGGAATAATTTTTACATCAAGTAATTGCAGAGTTACCCTAGAAACACAACTTGGTTGGCCATCAGAGTAAAAAGAGCCACGTTAAGATTTCTCTATTTGAGTACATATAACCATTTAGCCTGGAGGCCAGGCTACGTATTTACTTTTGCTGTTAATAAGTTTTGGTACGCTACTCTATACGTTTTCTTTGAAATATAGCTCCTGGACGCGACATAACGTTACATGGAGGAAATATTTGGAAATACATGAAGCTATGTTGCAGGTGTTTTCTGATTGTAATCGTTTCTTTATTATTATTGTTATTATTATTATTATTATTATTATTATTATTATTATCATCATTATTATTATTTCTGTTAAAGATTTAATTGTATGGATATGAGAAATATATAATGATATTACATTCGTAGCAAAGAAATACACGGATTTCTTGTCATTATAAATCTGCTACTTCCCAGTTCTCTGCGAGGATTAATTTCCTCTAGGGAAATAAATCCCTGTAGATTGGCAACCTTTCCCATAATATTCGGAGAGTGGTTATTAATGTACGGCCGGATACCGGCTTTTGGAACTACGTTTTCAAGTTTATCACCACTGCAGTTGAAGCTATAAAACACAGTCAGAGTTGCCTTTTATGATCTTGAGAAAACAACAGACGCTTTATTACAAATGGTCAAACCTCTGAAAAACGTTGGTGTGTATTTCTGGCGTGTTTAACTGAATGATTTTTGAAATCGTCAATTTATGTAGAATTGCATTGCCTTTTATCACACACGCATCGAAATGTGCAATAAGAAACGTAGCATTCAGCTCATAGCTGCGAGACTTTCTGTGAGCCTTGGATCGTTAGGACCGGTAGCCGTACAGACAATGATTGTAAGTTCTAAAGGCAAGTAAATTATTCTTGACAATTCTTGGCCCTTTCAGAAAACAAAATGGCGGTCAAAACAGTTCAATTTTCGAGTATTCTTTCGCTTTATTGTGTACCTGTAGGCTGTCGGAAGGACTCTTGTGAAACTTAAACACAGATGGAAATTTTCTTTAAGGTAGACGAATAGTGAATAAAAATATTGGTGGGGCATTCTTTTCATTATGCCAGCTGAATAACCCAAAGGGCTATAAAACATTTGGATAAGAAAAGAAAAAAATTCACCGTTTTGTTTTCCCAAAAACAAACTTTTGTATTTATACATACTTTTTTTACACATTTTCCATTAAAATTCATGTCTCTAGCACATGGATGCACTTTCATTTCTGCAAATCATATAATCGTTAATATAGGGTATTTGAAACAAACTGGTAAGAAAAATTGCAATTATCTTGATAATAAGTATATTTTTACATTTTTTTAAAAAAATGGAAGAAAATTGAATTTCATGAAAAACGTCATGAAAAATATATTCAATCGATGGGGCATGCTTATGCATATTGTTTTAGTAAAACTTACATTGTATGATACAGAATAAAACTAAAAAAGAAACATTTCACCGTTTTGTTTCCTAGAAAAGCAATGCTTAAGTTCAAAAATGTCCCCCAAAAAGACTGCCCAAATACTGCACCTGCTGCAAGCACAGCCGGAACTTGCCCTGTTATTTATTTTCCTGTTGTTCCGGGTCTACCATAGAGTAATGCCTCAAAAATGCGCAGATTGAATTGAAATGGTAAAGACCTTGATCATTCTGGTTCCTAAGGAACAGTCTGATCAAGGTTTCCACTGTTTGTACAGACGTATCTGCCCGAAAACTTAGGATCTTTATGGTAGACATTGTAAGTGTGTACATATTCCATAGTTGATTGATTTCACCATGAATAACTCTGTTATGTGTTTTAACAAGTCAATACAGAGTTATTGTGTATCTAAATACCTTAAATGCGGGACTTAAAAATGTAATTTACAGTTTATTGAGTCGTCCCATTGAAATATGGAATTTATAAACCTCGGGACCTTTAGAGATCCGATGAAGACACTCGTCCTTCGGACTCCTTTCTTTATCGGATCCGTAAATCTTCCTTGGTTTATAAATCCCATCTTTTAAATGGGACGATAAATTAACTCTATCTACGCGGTTAATTTTGAAATTATCAACGGCACAACTACTGTCGGCAAGCATCCCGGTACGGCGAGACGCGCTATATTTTATTAGGGAAATCATCTCTTATGCTCATACTGGCTCTATTATAAAACTATTCACCTTAATATAATGCAAGGGTTAGTGAACGACATTGCAACTTCCCCAGGTGAACAAAACATTCCCAGTGCTTTAGTGAGTTCGCTTGAATTCCTATAAGGTAATTGTTTATATTTGAATTGTGTGAACAATCGTTTTCCCGTATGATTGAAACTTAATACGAATTCTTTACAATAATTACGATGATAATGATCCATGGCTACCTGAGATACAATTACTGCATCGTGGTTACGACAAGGCTGTCCGGTATCAGCTCAGATGTTCGCGCTAGTTGTAGAACTTAAGCATAAAATTAAAAAAAGAAATGATAATAATAATACTAATAACGTCCTGGACGAATAGAATCTAAAATTACCCGATATGTCGATGACTCTACTTTAACCTTGATCTTGATTCAGTCACGAACTGTGTTCGTGAAATAAAATAATTTTGCGCAGTCTAACACTACTGAATCAGTAGGCACTTGTTAAGGGACTTTTTGCGATCGCGTATTAAGGTGGTGATAATGACTGATTTGGGGCAAAGACAAAAATCTGCATAAAACAATCAAAATACCACTGATCTTTCCAAAACTTAGCATATGCTTTCTTTATGTTGTTTCTGACAATTCAGACTCCCAAAATGCAGCATTTGTTAATGTTAAAAAGTGTTTTATAAGGAAAGATCAAAGGGTACTTTTGTGCGCAATAATCTGAAAAAAATAATATCATTATTGAAAGTATACTTAGTGCTGAGAGTTCCTTGTTGCATAATGGAGAGCAAGCTAGCTATTATTTTTTCAAACTCTTTCACACATTACCAGGCTGAGCAGATGAAAAAAGCTGCGGTCTGTGTCCATTTTTTGTCAAAACACACAGGTGAGACAGGTGAGACTATTTTAACAAGGTTGAACAATTTCATCTACACACCAGTGATCATGTAAGTAATGTATTATTTATACTGTAGGTGTTACATAGGTCTGCTTGCCTACCCTATATTTAATAAATGCATCCAGTGTACATTACCTTGTATATGGTTGAACATTTGAGAAAAGCTACCGTTTTCATCTGGTCTACATTACAATTTGAGAAAGAGTTGGAATAAATAATTGCTAGTACGCTCTTCATTATGCAATAACGCACCTTCAGTACTACGTAAATTTTCAATAACGATGTTAATTTTTTTGAGTATTGCGCAGAAAACTACCCTTTGATCTTTTCCTTATAAAAACACTTTTTTAAGTAGCATGTACGTCTATTTTGTATTGTAAACTGTAAAGAACAAAAAAAAGAAGTTCGCTAACTTTCAGGGAGATACCTTACTTTTTTATGGTTTTATGCAGATTTTTACATTTACCATAAATCACCACCTTAAACGTCGACGAATCCAGATCACTAACGAGCCTGTTAAACGACAGCCATAATCATGCAGGAAAATATATATTAGCCTGGACATCGAAAATGAAGAAATTTAAGATGTAATAAACACGTGGAAATAGAAATCGATCCATTTTGGAAAATGTTGGATATCAAATCGATAGCAGTTTAAAACTAAATCTGTTAGTAAGTGTTTTGAAAGTACCAGCTGATGTAATATAGAGAGGATCTTACATGAGTGCTCATGTATTATTGAATTTGTTAAACGAGTTGGGGAAAAAGATAAGATGCGAGGCTATGCCGAGCATCCTATCGGTTTTCCCCAACGAGTTTAATAAATTCAATGATACAGGAGCACGAATGCAAGTTTCTATTTATCATATGACACTACAATCCTATTTTATTAGCAAAATTCGCACTAAAATGTCAGGATTTTACCATTAGAAAACGGGACGTTTTATGGACGTCAACGTATATTATAACGTTAGGACGTCATTTGCATATTTAATCCACTAGTGGATTATCGTTTTTAATGCATGGCTTTATGACACTCTCAGATGCGACGTCATATGATAAAAAAGCTTGAGCCACCAGTCGGTGGGGGGGGGGGGGGGGGGGGGGGAGAGATAACATTATACATATAACACTGATTGGAAAGCCACAAGACGGCATTAACGATCTTGAAAAAAAATTATAGCGGCTAAGGCTGCGTAAACATCCCGTTTTATTACCATGAACAGAAATTGGACAGTCACCCCCTATATACATTTGAGAATTATGAATTCTTGTTGATTACATAATAAAGATACTAATACAATACTTACACAATACCAAAAGTATCTTAAGTCACCAACCTTTTTACTAGTGTATTAACAGACAAATCGAAACCACTTCTCTAATTATTTACATAATTATTATTCACAAGCGAAATGCTTGAGTATTCAAACTCTTCTAACAGTTCACTAGCTGGCTTAAAAAAAAGAAGCTATATGTATAAATAGAACCTTGTACTTATATTCGAAACTACGTGCCGTAATAGTTATTGATATCATTAATACAATAGAGCAAATGAATTGTATGATTGCATAATAAAGGAATCGATTATGGATAAAAAAAAGAATCTGTGTATGTGTATAAGCAAGGGAAAATGAAAACATTTTGAGTCTTACACGGAGATACACGATCGGTTAAACTCACTATCTTGATCCCAAAATGAGCCACAACAAAGTGGCTGTGCGCCCAGCGCAGGTAGATCAGCCTAGGCATCCGCCCAGTCTGATCAGAGTATTCGCTGACCGCATGAAATTAGTTTAGACCATAAGCTACCTTTTAAGTGCACTGCGAAGACTGGGCGGATGCACAGGCTGATCCGAGTCTTCACTGGGCGCACAACCACTTTGTTAGTTTTCTCGTGTCGCAACTCAAATAGCTACTGATCCTCTGTACACTTTGTTTTTAAATATTTTGTGTTTAGTGTGAGCAGGTTGTAAAAATGGTAAAAGTAAAGAAAATACAAAATAATTTACCTAATCAAACAGTTCTTATTTTTTTAAACCAATAGATAACATAACAGATGTAGGCCGTATGATTTTACACTTGGCCATGGACAGCCTCGGGGTTCATATGTTTTGCAACCTTAGGCTCGATCCTTACACCTGGGTTCAACAGATAAGTTGTCTTACCAATAAGACAATGTTCATCGTCCTCACACCTGGACGCTATCTTAAGGTCCGATTGATTCTGCCCTCGCACCTTGGCTCCCTTTTCGGTGAGTTTCGTCAGTTAATGATGCTTCTTCACTCACATCTAGGCTACATTCGAGCGCAATCCTCAGCACAGAATGCTTCTGTCCTTTCACGGGGCTCCTTTGATCACTGAGTTTCACCGGGTTAGGATGTTTTTGTTTTCACACATTGGCTCCACCCAGTCGCTCCATCCGAACAGCCTGTACTTGTAAACTGATCCTCGTTGCAGAATTTATTCGACATAACTGACAGTATATCAATGTAACTTATTGACCATCAACCTTATCGTTGGCGTATATTATCTGCTAGTAAGCGAGTCTTCAGATCTACAAGCATTGCCTCATTGTTGTCAATGATGCAAATGTTTAATAATTGAATGATGGGTTGTTTAAATGACTAATATGTTTTACACATTTTAGTTACTGACAATGTTCTTTTCCTTTCCTACTATTAACCCTATACGGGCGTTTATTGCCGCGCTGTTTTTTCCCCGCACAGCGTAGCTCTTCTTATACTTTCGCACAACGAATTTGTATAGGAGATAAATTACTGTCTTTATTTTTCTGTCATCGCTACAGCGATCTCACGTATGACTTAATTTTGATATAACTCAACACTTTGCATTTTGTTTGCGATCGTCGATATCACAGTTTCCCTTTTCATAAAGAAAGAAAATAAAACATTGACATCGCTCTAGCGCCCGCATTTCTATATCGATTTTGATAGCTTCTTATAATAATTTAGGTGGTGATGATTTGTAGTAAATATAAAACCATCAATAAAACCATATAATTCAAGATATCTCCCAAAGAATTAGCAGACTTTATTTTTTTGTTGTTCTCTACAGGTAAAACTATAAAAAGTCGACATGCGGACTAAATTATCATTTAATAAGGATGACCAATGGGTTATCTAAAACATCATACCGTTATTAAAAATGGTTTTAGGTCTGAAAGTACATCAATACATCGAGAGTTCCTTCTTATCAATTACTTGCTTCAACTCTTTCTCAAAACGAAAGGTAGAACAGACGAAAACAGAAGCTTATTTACAATTGTTCGACCATGTATAAAATGTGTGTATATTGAAAGCATTCATTAAACATAGGATAGGCAGGTATACATATATCGCACATACAGTCTAACAACTACACTACCATGATCAAAACAGGTTTCTTTGTGAAATTATTCAACCTTGATCAAGTAGAACCCAATTGTTTTCTTCATATTTTAAACCCCCCGGAACTGTGTTTGAGGTGGTATACTGTTTTCACGCAGTCCTACCTTCCGTCCGTCCGTTCGTCCGTCCGCAACACATCAAACTTGCTCCAATTTGTTTCAAAATTTGTCCATGGATAAATCATGTGAAAAAGAAGATACGTATTTTCCAGTTTTTCACAGATAGGTTTTGCTGAGCCCCTTTATATTTTTCATAAAAAAAATTATTGCAACTGTTCCTAGATCCCTGGACCGATTTTCTTGAAATCAAGTTTGTGAATACATATTGGTATGAAGATGTTTTCCTTTTGAAATCTGGCCCTCTTGCCTAAGTTATGTCCATTTTTGATATTTTTGGTCCTAACTTTAGGCCGTTTTTGCTTTGATTTTATTCAAATTTGGTTCATAGATGCATCATGAGAAAATAGTTGACACCTTTTTTTTCAGTTTTCCCGGAGGTGTTTTCTTGCTGAGTTATGCTCCTTTATATTTTTTGTAAAAGAAAATTGTTATCTCAACTCCTCCTAGACCCATTGACCGATTTTCTTGAAATTAAGATTGTGAACACATATTAGTATGAAAATATGCATTAAAATTTCCATTTTTAGTTCTGACCCCTCTTGCCTGAGTTAAGCCCATTTTTTATCCTAATTTTAGAGGGTTTTTAGTCGTTTTTGCTTTGATATTATTCAAATTTGGTTCATAGATGCATCCGAAGAAAATAGTTGACACGTGATTTCTTTTTTTACCCTGGAAGAGTTTGCCTGCTGAGTGAGTTATTCCCATTTGTAATTTTTGTAATAAAAGTTTGTTATCGCTACTGCTCCAAAACTGTTTTACAGATCTTCTTGAAATTAAACATGTGAACACATATTGATATGAAGCTATGCATTAAGGCTATAATTTTGATTACCAACCCTTTCTGCCTGAGTTATGCCCCTTTTTGATATTTATGCTCTGTTTATATAGGATTTTTTGTCGTGTTGCTTTGATTTTATTCCTATTTGGTGCACAGGTACAGGCCAAGACAACAGATGACAAATGTTTTTCAGCTTTTTCTAGAAGAGTTTTCCAGCTTTGTTATGCCCAATTGTGGTTTTTGAAAACAGAGTTTGTTGCTGCTTTTTCTCCTAAACTTTTTCTCCGATATTTTTTCAAATTAAGTGTGTGAATATATACTGGTCTATAGATGTGTATTGAGTTGCGGGTTTGAAACTTCTGCAACTTGTCTGAGTTATGTCCCTTTTCAGTTGTTGTTTGGCTATATTTTTTGTCATTCTTGCTCCGATTTCTTTCAGATTTGGTCCATGGGGCCAGCATAAGAAAAGAGTTTACATGAATATTGCCATTTTACCTGCTAGAACTTTAAGGGAGAGCTGTATCTGTGTGTGTGTGTATGTGTGTTTTAAACATGTGACTTGAATGCTGTGTATATGGAAAAGATGGATGACAAAAGCAAGTTAAGTGCTAAATGCGAGGGGTATTTAGTAAGCCATGCTTACTTCTACCTCTAGTTTTTTCAAACTATTGGGCGCAGGCTACTTTTGTTTTATCTGCTCAACCTGAAAATTTGTAAAACAGTCGGAAAAAATAATTCGTAGGACGTAACTCTCAATGCACTGAAATATCTTCAAATTTAAATGCATTTTCAATAACGGTGGTTATATTTTAGATAATTGCATCGCAAAAGATCCTTTGATCATTTCTGATATAAAACATTTTTAATATCAACAAGTCAGGCATATTTGGATTGTAAATTATGCCAAACAACATAAAGAATCCACTTGCTGAGTGTTTGAAAAATAAGACGTATTTTCATCATTTTATGCAAATGTTTGTATTCACAAAAGTAATGATCATTACCATTTTAAAGATAACAATATTTTTGATATTGTGACGTTTCAGAATGCTAGAGCCAAGGTCAAAGTTGGTACTTTTGGGAGAACCTTCTCGTCGCTCCAATCCCCTCATTTATAAATCGAATTTAATAAAACCAAATGTAAAATTTCAGTAATAAGTTTGCGTTTCAGAATACTAGGGTCAATGTCAAAACTATATGTATAATGCAGAAACAAACGACTGAATGTAATTGCAAAGTAATAAAATTGAACATTAAAAAATGAGCCGCGACGCGACAAAACCAACAAAGTGGCATGTGCGCCCAGCATCCGCGCGGACTGTTCAGAGTCTACGCTGTCCGCATGGAGCTAGTTTAAACCCTTGGCTGCCCTATGAGTGCAAAGCGAAGACTCGGATTAGACTGGCCGGATGCCTGGGCTGGCCTGAGTCTGCGCTGGACACACACGCCACTTTGTCGGTTTTCTCATGTCGCGGCTCAAATATGTTAGACTATAAAGAAACTAATAAACAATATACTATATGATATTATTTTCGTCACAGTCTAACCTATTTCATATATCTGTTAAAGTTATTGGTTTGTTATATTACATTTTTTTATTTGGTATATTATCTACTTACCGGTTTTAGCGTTAAACAGGACAAAACTTTTCCAAAATTATCCGAATAATGTATAAAACCGTAACGTTCCAAGCAAAATGTGGTTCATAAATTGTTAAAAACGGCAAGACCTAGACATTCAATCAAAATTTGTACATCAGTTATATAATTCCATTTAAAATAATTCGACTGTGCCGTCAAATTAACAAATAAAAATTTAAGCTTTTGTTTTGAAATACAAAGAAACTTAAACAATTTAGATGACACAGTGCCAAATATATCACAATAAAATTAATAGCCTTTTATTTGCGCGCCTGTGCTTTAGCCAAATAGGTGCTTATACGGTACCCTTCGTGTGTTTTTGCGTGTGCATGTTGGTGCGGGTGCTTGATCAAAAGCTACATCTGCTTCGTTTTGCTCAGTTACTACGTAACCAAAATGAATAGAGTCTTCAAACTTGCTACACAGTATTTAGACAAGAACAACTGAATGCAGTGATCGATATGGGGCTATGGCCTACATTTTACAGTTCATTGAAAATAAATATTCAGTTTCACCTCTTGCGTTTAGCTATGTCTCTAAGTAGGAAACGAGGAACAGATTTGATTCTTTGTATACAATGACATCTGCGGAAGGACTTCTAAACGTTCTGAATAATAATAGATGATGACCAAAATTTTATTTTCATCGCACTTTGAAGAAGCTTCACCCACTATGATTCAGTTTCTCAGTAACTACAAGAAGTAAAGTTGTAATATTTGGCATACCTTACAGCTTATGTAGATCAAGAGAAACCAGTGAATCATATCTGTTACTGATATACAAGGTTCAATGACTTTGCCGCATATTCATAAATTTAATGGCTTAGCATTAAACACGGAGTAATGGTTCGGTTTAACACTGTAAATGGTCTCATATTAAGGTAGATTGATACTGAATAGAAATATTGGCGGGACATTCAAACCATTATACATCCAAATAACCCAAAGAGCTATAAAACATTTGGATAAGGAAAAAATCACAGTTTTGTTTTCCTAAAACAATAGTATGTATTTCTACATACTTTTTTAACACATTTTCCATTAAAATTCACACCTCTAGCACACGAATTTAGTGTCATGATAGCAAATCATATAAGCTGTAGTATATGATATATAAAACAAACTGAAGCTATAGTATTTGATATATAAAACAAACTGGTAGCAAAAATTGCAGTTATCTTGTTAATATATTTTGACATTCTTTAAAAGTGCAAGAAAATTGAATTTCGTGAAAAACTTCATAAAAAATATTCAATCGATGGGGCATGCTTATACATATTATTTAAGTAAAACTTACATTGTATGTTACAGAATAAAAAAAAAAAAAAAAAAAAAAAAAAAAAAAACTGTTCACCGTTTCGTTTCCTAGAAAAACAATGTTTAGGTTCAAAATTATCCCCAAAACAGACTGCCCAAATTCTACACCTGCTTCAAGCACAGCCAGTCCGGGCTTTTCTATTATTTTCTTGTTATTCGGTTCTACCATAAAGTAATGTCGACAAAAATGCGCAGATGGGATTGCAACTGTGAAGACAGACCTTGATCATTTTCGTTCCAAAGGAAAAGTCTGATCTAGGTTTCCACTAGATGTACAGACATATGTGCCCCAATCCTCAGGCTCTTTACGGTAGACATTGTTAGTGTGTTTTATAACTATATACTCCACAGTTGATAGATTTCATCATGAACAATAACTCTCTTTTTTTAAAAACAAAAGGAAGAACAAAGTTGTTCCGTATATGACTACTTTAGCTGTTGCTCGGTGTGACATATATTTCATGGTCCAGTATCTTTTCCTTATATCTCCGTCAATAGATCATTATATGGTAGGGTAAAGTCGGGTAACTTCTGATCTCGGGTAAATTCGGACATACCATTGCAAACAGTGAAAATCCAGATAAGACGGCTCATCATGAGCCGTCTCATCAGGATTTTCACTGTTTGCCCAGTTAATTTTTGTTTCAAATCCAAACAACTGACATATAAATGAAGCAATGTCACTGTCCGAATTTACCCGCTGTCCGAATTTACCCAACTTTACCCTACCTGATAATATAAGAAATGGTATCATGACTGGTTGAACGGTGCATTCAAACACAGTGACTAATATTCCTTATAAGTGTCTATGAATCATATTTCACAGTTCAGTGATATTGTCTTATATCTCCAGCACCGTTTCAAGGATTTTAGAAATTCTTTTAAAAACTGTTCATCCTGACACTGTACTATACTCAATTTTGTTTGTTCTATTTTAGTCATATCAAATGTGCCTCTATGTTCTATGTTTCTTAGAGATTCTTCCACTTCCTGGAGCACCGTCTTATTAGACGTTAAAGTTGTCGTTATTAAAGTCTGTTGATGTGTTAAAAGTCTCTTATTGCCACTATCGCCCAGCTAAACCTCAAAATTATGCAATATGTTAAAACACACTGTGCCCGTTGTGTGTGCATCTCTCTTGTAAAAAGGATTGTTACTATGTGCAATTTTACAGCATCATGTCCCGGCACCACATAAAACTTATATACATTGACACGATTATCATGAATTCCGCAATTCTCACAACAGCGATTGTTATCCAGTACAAGAGTCCATGAATGCCCTTACACTGTTCTATTACTTGTAACATCATATACTATACTTGTCAAGCAAGGCACTCCGCTTTGAGTGCAGTACATAACATAAGCCTCGTAAAATGTCCAATATCTGCGTTTTCGTCAGTTCGTTGATATCAACCACTTTGGATTTATCAAGGATCAGTTGAACCATACCCAGATCGTCGAACCGAGTCCACCAGTGACTTCCATGTTGAGTCGCAAGCAATTTCTGCAACTTTTCCATAAACGGTTGTCGTACCTTGTGTAATGTCTCACAAGTCAGCATGAAATTAGCCGCGACACGAGAAAACCAACAATGTGGTTGTGCGCCCCTCGCAGACTCAGATCAGCCTGGGCATTCACCCAGTCTGATCAGAGTCTTCCCTAAGCGCTAAAAGGTAGCTAAGGGTCTAAGCTACCACTACGCGGACAGCGAAGATTCTGATCAGACTGGGCGGATGCCCAGGCTGATCTGAGTCTGCGCTGGGTGCACAACCACATTGTTGGTTTTGTCGCGTCGCGGCTCAAATGCACTATGTCCTCAGAAATCTTTCCACAAAGTGAAGCTCCGATACGGCGGGCTGTATTGCCTTCTAACAAGTCCTGTTATATACCTTTGTTTTTGTTTGTATGATAATTGCATCAGCACTGCTTAAATTACATATTTATACCAAAAAGTGATTTGAAAGTCTGCAACATGCTTTAAGCTTTAAATCATAAATGCCGTTCAGTGTTTTCTTATACATGTAATTACGCTTAATGACGCAAAATGAAAATGACGTTTCTAGTATCAGACGTGATGTTTACATTCACAAAAAATGAGCGCCCTTTTTCAGTCCTTTTCATTGCAGCACTGCGAAAATCTCCATTATTCTGCTAAAACAGGTTCAACAGTGTGACAAATTAAATGTATATCTGTGAACACAAAATGGCTGCCAAAATTTACTTCTCTAAAAACAAAAAGTTTTTTTGTCGAACGTAACTTCGTGCAATATACACTTGACAACGTGCACTTTATGTAGAAAAGAAATATTTCACGGGTAGTCCTTTGTGAAGTAATTTTGGGAAAATGTTTAAAGTATGATGCTACTGTTTATTTCACTTTCAGCATATACAAGGGTTGATCCAGAAGTAATGTCACTGTGTCCACTGCGCGCTTATTCGTCGTAGCATTATTATAAAAATCATATCAAGCTGCACTGTAATTCAGTTCTGATTTACAGAATAAATATATAATTGGAATCTTTTTTCTTTCCAATTATATAGACGTTCAAAGTATGCCACCGACGCCATCGCGCCGCACGTCAGAATAACGTTAATTACATGAACATAATTTTCAAAGGCAATCACAAATCAAAATCAAACTAACGCGCCAAATCAGATGAAAATTTGATACGATGACGAAATATATTTCTGTCACTTACTGTTGAAATTTAGATATCGTCACTGCAGTTTGAAGTTTGCTGGCTAGCGCTAATGCTTGTTACTGCCGAGAGTAAAAATGTTGATTTCTGACAAAAACGCGTCAACTGATATTTGCGGTTTTGCCTCGAATTAGGAATATCACCATGAGTGACTCTAGAGCTGTTTAGTTAGACATGTGGTGAAATAACAGTTATTATGAGGCTTGGTTAAAGCTTTAATCAGTGCGATACGCGTACAGATGAGTCGCAAGAGGATAGACTGAAAACCGGAAGACCATTATGTGCAATGTCAGACAAAAACGTCACTCTTGTTTGGACCCCATATATGAAGATCAATGTTCTGTATTTCGAATATTGTGTGAAATTCTTAAAATTGAGTTGCGGGGCCCTTCAATTAATATTAAAGATGAGATAAACATGGGTGAAGAGACATTAGTGCTATGCTGGAACAGCGAATATGCTACTTTGGACATGACACAATATCGAAATCTCGTCTGGTGCGTCAACAACGTCATCGACGTGCGGCGCGTTTCGTTACCATGCCTTCTGCCTATCTCGATATCTCTGTTACTGTGCCCTGTATTTATATGACATTTTCAGCCCATAATGCAAATAGATTAAGGTACTTGGATGCGAAATTTTGTTGGTCTCCCTTTATTCTACATGATTTTATAGCTGCAGTGACATTACTTCTGGATCAACCCTCGTACTTTAACTGAAAAGCTTTTAGTAGTCTTACAGAGTATCTCATCTCAAGCTTTGCGCATTGTTCGGTGAGCTAGAAGAAAATCTAGTGAGTCAAAGTCCTAGATTTTCTTCTTTCTCGCCGAATAATGCCCTTATTTCACCGGAACACATAATGTGTCAAGGAAGTGCACTTGTTTCACTCCTAAAATAGATGACCCTTGATACCGCTTAAGGAGCATTATATTTTAGTAAAGGGACCTTGAAGTGGGTAGGGTCAAGTCGTGTAACTTCGGACAGCGGGTAAATTCGGACAAACTATTGCAAACAGTGAAAATCTAGTAATGAGTAAAATCGCATAATGAGCCGTCTCATCAGGATTTTCACTGTTTGCCCAGTTCTATTTGTTTTAATTCCAAACAACTGACATGTGAAGGAAACAACGTCACTGTCCGAATTTAACTGCTGTCCGAATTTACCGGACTTGACCCTAGCTGTTGAGAAAGAGTGAGCCACTGGCAGGGTTAACGCTTGTAGCCGATTTAACTGTATTTATAATTGGTTGTCTGTAGATAAACATCTGATCACTTTTTAAACGAATATTGATTATATAATACTCAGTAATTCGAGGTTACGTTAAAAAAAACCCTGACAATTCACGGAACTAAAGCTGTTCTTCTGTGACTTTATTTTGCTAATATTGATGAGAAATAAGCCACAGCACGAATAGATTAATAAAGGACTATTTGGCCATTTGCAATCAGATAGGCCTGTGTCTTTATGCATTCTGGTCAGCGCTTTCCCTGTTTGAATCAAGAAAATGAGGTTCCAGGGAAATATATGCAGTTGAAACCTGCAACTCTGTGCAGACTCAGCTGAGTACTAATATGACTGTTCACACCTTAATCCTTGACTCAAACAGTAGTTTCATATTTTAATCTCATAAACTTTGAAAAATTCTAAACTACCCTCATAAAGAATGTTTTACTTTAATTTCCGTGTTACATGCAACAGTCTTGGTTTAAACAATATTTTATTCAATGCAAATTACATAGTTACAAAGCAGTTGGTACATGATCTGACGGTAAGTCGAATTAACCTTATCACGAAAAATTTCGAGGTTGCACCGTAACGATTCTTATTATTGAAACACTCAAACCGCTTTTTGCAGTTTGGGGAAGCTTGATTTAACTTTCCTCCTAGCTAATGTAATAGCAGCTATTGCCAACCTTGTTACAATTGATCATAGTAAGACTGCTTCTAACGTTTGGAGCAGTTTGATTTGAGTCTATGCTATTTGTTGAACAGTTAGTACGGCTGCTGGGACAATAGAAACTGATACTAATTAAAGTTAGAATGAGCCGCGACTCGACAAAGTCAGCATGTGGGCATATGCGCCCAGCGAAGACTCAAGTTAGCCTGGAGATGTGCCCAGTCTGATCAGAGTCTTCGCTGTCGGCATGGCGGCAGTTCAGACCCTTAGCTTCCCTCTAAACGCACAGCAAAGATTTTATTAGTCTGGGTGGATGCCCCGGCTGATCTGAGTCTTCGCTGAGCGCACATGTCACTTTGTTAGTTTTGTCGTGTTGCGGCTCAAATCTGTAAGCATGTTCTGTAAAGGCAAGCCTAATATCTGCTTTTTAATCTTAGATTGCAGCTGAAAGAACTATTTTTTGTTCCAGGAACATAGCTTACAGAAAAAAGTCCGTCTGGGGGGAAACAATTATTTTTTATTATAAATCGGATGGCTGTCAAATGTAAGTAATAAAGTCGTTTTATTATTATGTTTGTTAATATTATTATCATTACTATTACAAGATGACGAAACTTAATGCCAACTCTATGCAAAGTTTCTAAGCTGACATTAATTCATGTCATGAGCAGGAAATACTTAGATGACATCCACTACAGAGAACATAGTGAATAATATTAAAGGTTAAAATCAAAGTGATGTTTTTTTTTTTTTCTTCTCCTTTTTGTTGTTGTTGTTGCTATTGTTGTTCTCGGAACAAAATTAAGCGTATTTCTTCAAACAGTTTTATGTAAATCTTCAATACTACTAAAATGTCTGCGCACTAATCCGTTAATTAAATCATGAAAGTTATTTTGCTCGGAATAACTATTTATTTAAAGCCGTACTTCAGTCGTATTTTTCTTGCAAATCATATAATCATTAACTCATAAACTATTTGTTTCCGTCAGTAAATGTCGCGTAAGACAGTTTAAGCTCTCATAAGTTAGTGCAAAAATGCACCGTATTTTACAATACATCGATTGTTTAAGAAGTGTGATAATAACAACTGCGCCTATAGAATCAATGTAAAGTTTCCATGTTTTTATTCTGCAACAAATCACCTTTTTGGAGCGCATGAGTCGAATTGCTGACGTCACTGACAGTTACTGACGTATTTTGTGACGTTTGGAGACGTTAGACGGAGTAACGTCCCTGTTGTGTTTCTAAAATAGCAATAAAACATACAATTACTTAAGATGCAGTTACGCACATTGGCGGAAGCATGAACGCGCTGGCAGGATATCACGCGCTCGTGATATGGTCTAATTTACAACTGACTTCCAAACAGTGAATTATTTCTGACAAATTCACTGCTGGAGCTGATCTTTTTCTTAAATAACGTCAATGACAGTAGCCCATTTTTAAGTTTTGTGTGCTGTTTGATATTGCGAAGTGTCTGATTTTAATTGATAACGGAATATAAATATATCTTAGGTTAATGTAAATATGCGAGCCGGTTTCTTTTGTTTTGTGTTTCTTCTGTCTGTTTCATTATTATTCGTCCTTGCTATTTTTCAATAGTTACAAACAGGGTCTTCCGGGTAAACTTAGTGTTGGGAAGGTCACCTGCCCGTGCCAGATGTCGTCCAATTTATTGATATTATTTTCATAATATTTATATTCCCGTCGAGACATAGTTAATACTTTGCAAATTATATCATTTCTGATCCACTGGGATCATTGAACTCAATATGAGTATATGCAAAAATGAGCCCCGACACGAGAAAACCATCAAAGTGGTTGTGCGCCCAGCGCAGACTCAGATCAGCCTGGGCATCCGCCCAGTCTGACCAGAGACTCCGCTGTCTGCATGAAGATGGCTCCGACTCTTAGCTACACTTTAAGCGCTTAGGAAGACTCTGATCAGACTGGGCGGGCACCCAGGCTGATCTGCGTCTGCTCAGGGTGCACAACAACGTTGTTGGTTTTCTCGCGTTGCGGCTCAAATAGAGCTCTGCTGAAGCCGATACAAGGGGTCTGGGGCAGTGCTGCAACTTCACATTAATTAACAGGGTTCGAGGTTATAAAACTTGAGGATAATCTCAAACTCAAACTAAAGCAAACTGATTGGCTGCTTCCGAGCATGTGCATGTGCTCGGAAGCAGCCAATCAGTGTGCTTTATTTTGAGTTTGAGAATGTACTCAAGTTCTATAACCTCGGGGCCAGACTTACTTGAACCCAATCTACTATTTTCTTATCTCTAATGCGTTCTTGACTTCCAGAGGACTCTTCTTCAGAATTTAATATACACAGTCTATAACAAAAATGTCCTCTTATGCATGTATGTTCTCTTACCATTTGAAATATTTGGTAAAACCTCAGAGAAACAATTAAAATAATAACATAATATTTCTGTAACAATACTTGTTTTTCCGCTCGGGTTAACCTATGACATATCCATGTAAAACTCTTTCAAAAAAGAGTCATCACACCGGGTAGGCGGCAATCGAAAACGCTCTTAACAATCGATTAACGCGGATACAAAAATTGTTAGAAACAGCGTTTTTGATTGCAAACTGTCACCACTTTTCAATCGAAAACGCTGTTTCTAACAGCTTTTGATCCGTGTTCGTCGATTGCACGAGCGTTTTCGATTACCGCCTTCCAGGTGTGGTCATGTTATTAATAGTTGCATTTGCATGCCGATTTGTTCCCCGTGCTCGTGATATGATCTACTTGACAAGTGATCTCAAACAGTGATCAATGATTCTTATAACTATACATAACAGAATACGAAAAATCCATTTTTGGATGCTTTTGTAAAATATTTGGATGCTTTTGTAAAATAGTTTTCATAAACAGTAATGCAGAAACTAACCTCGAAAAAATCCCACGAAAGTCAGGAAGTTTGAAGTCAGAATTGAAAAGGATTCTGCTGAGCTGGTTGGTTGTTTGGGGTTTAACGGCTCTTTGAAACAGTATTTCAGTCTTTATCGTGGTGAATTATGTAGAAACAGTTCAACAAAGTAGGCGTATAAGCTTGTATAGTCCGTTTGCTCCCAAATGCAAAAGGCATCCCCAATATTTTCTCAAAATTGGTAAAAGGTAGAAGATTTTCGAATTGCTCATTCTTAATTTTCATCATATACATAACAAAATAATAATTCTGTAGAAATTTGAGGCTTTGCATACAAAAGTTTCTATTCAAAAAACGGACCTAAAATATGTCAGTTTCACCTTTTCATTACAAGGGAGTAAAAGTTGGCTGTTGGAATTCCCGTTTATTTTTACGTATTAGAGCATGTGACCAATGGATCTACAGACACTTCGGCCTCAAACCACCAATGTATGCTATCCCTAGATCAACATTTGCATAATTAATCAAAATTTTATTCTGAAGCCATTTTTCTACTTTTTGTTTCACCCATATATTATCAAATTTTAAAACATACACTGTTTACTCGCAAAACTATATACATTTGTAATAGTTAAATGTTTATTTACAACATAGTATCACCTGGCCAGTGACACCATGTGTTACGCGTGCGGGCAGGTGAAAACATTTTACTGTGTCATTCATATAGCCCATACCTGTAGTAAACAACGAGTTTACATTATTGCCTAGCCACAATATTTTGGCTGTTCTAACAAGCGTACGACACCCTTCAGTGAAACTGCTCAGTTTCTGCATAACTGATAATGAAAACTATTTTACAAAAGCATCCCAAATTTGGATTTTTCGTATTCTCTTATGCATAGTTACAGTAATCATTTGGACGTTAAAACATTTAATGGAACTTTCATCGTTTTTGAGAAAATAAGGAACCCCCCGTTTGCACGTGGGAGCAAATGGACTATAAGCATGAATTCTGGACGTAAAAGTCCTCAATCAATAGATCAAACGTGTGAAATATTGTTTAGGGTATAGGGAAGAGTCGAGTAACTTCGGACAGCGGGTAAATTCGGACAGTGGCATTGTTTCCTTTATATGTCAGTTCTTTGGAACTAAAATAAAGATAACTGGTCAAACAGTGAAAATCCTGATGAGACAGCTCATTATGAGCGTCTCATCTGGATTTTCACTGTTTGCAATGGTATGTCCGAATTTACCCTCATATACGAAGTTACCCGACTCTACCCTAATGTATTGAAACAATCTGTAAGACCAGCTCAAGAAAAAAATATGCCAAGTCTGATTATTGTAGGTGATATAATTAGTGAGAAATGGACTTAAATGCTAGACTCTATGCAATTTATGGATGCCGAGTTGACCTGAATCTTTTTTTTCAGACCAACAGAGCATGACATATATGTCAAAGGCACAAAAATATCAACATTCGAGAAGGCACTTTTAAGAAAGAAAACTTCATCCCAGGTTTCATGACTTTACGCATTGTATTTAAAAGAAACAGACTTAAAGTCAGCAACACATGTCAAGTGTAGTAATAAGTGCAACATCCCTTGAGCCACTTGTAAGCAAGATTTAATGCTTGAAGATATCTTACTTTGACAAAAATGGACTTTAACGCTACAATCGACATGATTTTGGATGTAAAATTTTATGAAGCCAGCAGGACATAAAATATAGGTCAAGGGCAAAATTAAACTGCAACGTCCCCTTCAAATATTCTAAGAAACTTTATACCAAAGTTGATGATTATCGGTTCATACTTTGCGAGGAAAATTAAATTCTAGGGTTGACATAATTTTGGACGTAAAATTAAACGAAGTCAGCGGAGTGTGAAATACAGATCAAGGGTAAAACTAAATGCAACAACTCTCGAGAACTTTCTGAGGAGAAACTTTGTGCTAGCTTTGATGACTGCGGGTATTATATTTTGGAAGAAATGGACATGAGCACTTTAGTCGACGTAATTGTGGATGGACGCACGGCCTGACGGACGGACGGAAAAGTAAAGTCCAAATGCGCACTTTTCTAAAGCAGGTGCGACAAAAAGGTATAGGACAGTTGAGACTAAAAAAATGCAAACAAGTCCCATACCGCATTATCCAGTTTAGTAGAAATCCCGGCACTGAAAGTTACACAGCACCATCTCCCTGATTCTGCTAAGGTTTGTAATAAATATCGAGGAAAACCAAATTTTAGCTTTAATGAATAGTTTTCTGGGGTTTGTCTGGTTCAGCCCTTAGAATATACAGGCAAAAGAAAAACAATATGAGCCGTGACACGAGAAAACCAACAAAGTGGTTGTGCGCCTAGTGCAGACACAGATCAGCCTTGGCATGCGCAAAGTCCGCACAGACTCTTCGCCAAGAGCTTAAAGGGTAGCTAAGGTTCTCAGCTACCTTCATGCGGACGGTGAAGACTCTGATCAGACTTGGTGGATGCCCAGGCTGATCTGAGTCTGCGCTGGGCGCACAGCCACTTTGATGGGTTTCTCGTGTTGAGGCTTATATATGTCATTAATCAACAATTTCATATAGTCCCAGTTACAGGTCCCCGGACTGTTGTATTCGCCCTCGGCCTCGGGCCAGCCTGTACAGCAGACCGACGAACTGTAACTGGGCCGATACGAAATTTAGGCCTCGAGCCAATACAACAGATCTCGGACCTGTAACTGGGCCATTACGAAATTTCGTGATTAATAACTTTATGTAACATAGGTATTTCGTCCTTGTTATTCGTGTATTGTTCAAATTGAAACTTTATACTCGCCTACGTATAGGAAATGC
This sequence comes from Ctena decussata, assembly GCA_963989385.1. Lineage (NCBI taxonomy): Eukaryota > Metazoa > Mollusca > Bivalvia > Lucinida > Lucinidae > Ctena > Ctena decussata. Next base: position 59,033,211 of record OZ022504.1, read on the forward strand.
ACAGAAGGTTGTTTTATGAAATTACCCTACATTTGTGAAATAACTTCAGTGCCAAAACAAATACCACAAAAGATTTTAACTAGCTATTCATTCCTGATATCTTTACATCGAATAATTCTGTTTAGTGTCTGAGTACAAATGAAGGGGTCAGTGCAACAAGGGACTTATCTCCATATTTGGTCAAAAATGAGTTAACCGCTCTAACATGCAGAAAACATGTTTCCTCACCTATTTATCTCCCCTCTGACCATAGAACCAGCCAAAATAATGTTTTTGAGGAGGTTGCAAAATTTTTACGAAGGACCTATCTCCATTTTGCACCTTTTATGCATCAAAAGACCTAAATCCATCAAATTTGTTTCCTCACTATATTTCATCAATGTATCGGTTTAGAGTTAAAGGAAGCATGTAAGTACTTTCTTATTAAAACATTTTGGTGATAAAAGTCATTTTCAACTAAATTTAACATTTTCTAAATTGTACAAAAAATGATCTGAAAATTACATGATGGAGTTAGGACCTTTGTTGCATAAACATCTTAATTCTTTTGCGATAATCTTGCTTTATGTGGGTCTTATTCATATTTTAACAAATACTATTGCTAGAAATAACATATCCTTACCATGGTATGTATTTTTCGATTACTGGTATGGCCACATTAACTTTTAAAATGCGATTTTCATTTTTATGAAGTATGGAGTTAGGCCCTTTCTTGCACGAATAAAATAGCCAAAATCCAGTTTTTCTCAGTTTATTTCTTTAAAACTTGTGGAATATTCGCAACACCGCTTAAAATCAATGTTTCTCAACATATGTTGACTATCTGTGCAACAAAAAGCAATCATTTCGAGTTTTGAGAAAAAAAATATGTTTTTTTGCGTTTTTCTCGAAATCATGAAAAATGGAGATAGGTCCCTTGTTGCACTGACCCCTTCAAATGATGAATAAAATTTATGTCTTCATCTATGCCTTTTGTCAAAACACATTGCCTTTCTAATCCGACCACATTGTTTTTCTAACAGTATCTGTTGTAGAATTTGAATTCTTGTAACGTCGTCTTCATACTCCCCCTCCCCCCTCCCCCCCCCCCCACAGACACACACCTCAGCGGAACGTCGGAGTCCTGTCCGCAGAACGGGACCGTCCTTGGCGTCGTCGTTAAAAGGGCAATCATCTGCTTACGTCATGGTGGCAGGCAACATCAGCTTTTCTTTCGGAACAACAACCATTGACCCTTGTTAGGGCCATAGTGTAGAAGCATCTTCGCAACCACGTGACTGGCTTGCCAGGTGGCATTGTCGCTTTTGCACCGCGCCACGTCCTCCGCTAGTATTTTAAATTTGCGTTAATATTTCTTGGAATTTGAATGTGTCATTTCTTGACCATTGTCATTTTAAGCTTTAGTATTTTATTGGATGATATGAAACAATCATTTTACATTCACTGAAGGCAAGTTTGTCTTGGGGCTTAGCCTAAAATATACACTTTTTCAAAGCTGAGCATATTTCAGGTCTCTAGTACCATTATTACAAAAACTGAAAAAGAGGAAAAGCTACTAAACGACAATATAATTTATAGATTTGGATAGATAGAATACTTAAGCATACGTCTGTTGTCATTTTTGTCCCAATTTATCAGGTTGAAGGATTTTTGCGGGTTGACATTTTCATGTAAAACAATACTATTTTTTTCTACATAAAAAATGTCGTGCTAGGAAAAATATCTCGCGCCAGAAAGAAGACCACGGAACAGGTACACTGTAAATATAATTTGAAGTTCCATATCAATGACCGATATTATTCAATAGGACAAAAATGAAAAGAATTCATAGGAAAAATCATTGGTTGAGAAATAAATAATTCACTATTTGAGGTCAGTTGTAAAGTATATCTACTTTCAATTGACCGACAACTTTTTTTGTTCTTTCACCTCAGCATACATACTTACACCGGCTTAATAGCGTTAGACAACGGAGATTAAACAGTTTGATGTCAGAACAACCTTGTATGGACGTCAGTTAAGCGTCATAACGTTGTATGGACGCTCTTCCGACGTTGTTTGGATGTCGTGTGCCTGTATAAATTGTCTCATCATTTGTGACGACCAACAGCCTTTACTAGGCATTTTTAATCTGACAGTTATGCATAAAAACTCATTCGCATGCTGCTTGACCGTTTTTTCATGCTCAGTTTTCACATTGTCTAACAGCTCCGCCCAGTCTTCTCGTGGTTACTTTTTAAATATCACGAGCAGAAAATCCTTTAGCTTTCGTTGCAATTTAGCAATTTACGTGAATGATGTTTTGAACAAGAATTTAAACAAAAAATTCGAGAAGTCATAAATTTACCATCATTTTAATGTTCTATTGTCTTTGTTATAATTTCTATGAACTTTTTTGCAATAGATATGCTCCTTTGAAGAAAAGCTTTCGATAATATACTAGTATGCAAAATAGATCTAGCATTTATTCAGGTTTTATATTAAAAATTGCATTGCCCGGATGGAAATGTAAAGGAAAAATGAAACTTACAGGCTACATCGGTATTTTGAACACCAGGACCCCGGACTACAATTATTTCTTAAAGTTTAGGTTACATTAGCTTTAGGATAGGTTTTTTTGTTTGTGTTATGAAAACTGATGTTTGATAAGTATTTTCAAGGAGTGTGTTGTGTAATGGATACAGTACGTCCATAAAATGGTTCAAATTCTTATAATATCACAATTATTATTAGTATAAACGCATGATCACGGCCTTGAATTTTTAGACCTTAAAGTTAAGATGTCGTTTTACGGCATTCAATTTGAGAACAAAAAGTCCAAAAGAAAACTAAATGATGAGATAGTAGAATTAAACTACTTGACGGCATTGGGACGTGTCTGTTAGAATTAATAACGTTAAACATTTCGTTGTTTGAGGTCAGGTCAGGTCACTAAAACCTACTACTGGTACCATGTAATCCAGTACTACATGTTGCATGTGGGCAGATAGGACTCATTAGCCTTGGGTGGGCAGATACGACTCATTAGCCTGGGAGGGTAACCCATCTTAGAGTTTTCTAGTCTCTATTTAAAGCTAGAAGGGTAGTCGCAACTCTTAGCCTTGGTTGGCAGTCCACCTATTAAGAGTTCTTTGCTAGGTCTCTAAACGAAACCTGCTACGTGGAAGTCTTCCTTGAAGAAGTCAAGGGCCAGTATAGAACTCCAGCATGAGGTCAACAGTCATGTGTTACATGCAAGACCCGAATGAGCCTTGCTCAGCTTGATACAACATCTAGATTTAAGGGGTCACTGTAGGTAGGGAACTCACCAATCACTTTGGCTCACAAAGTCTTGTTGATTATATTATATGCAGTGGACAAGTCAGTGAGACTTTCAGGGAGGAAATGAAGCTCTGCCACCTCCATTAGTCTCCCAACCCTATGGGTCTATAAGTGGTGATGTGAACACAACATCACAGGGCGAACGTCTTCCTAGAAGTCAACGGTCAGGGCAGAAAACTCTTTGATTCAACGACCATGTGTTCATGACAAAGGCGAGCCATACTGATAATTATGGAATTTGGCTGTGGTCAGTGTAAACAGCCTGGAGAGGGATAGGCTTCGTCAGGCTGAATTTTGCCCTTGACACCATGAATGACAGACCCAATAAAACCTTTATACCGGATCAGTCGCAGCGGGTTAACAATGACAACGACTAGTGTTGTACGCAAGGATGTATGTGATAAGTATGCGACTGAGAGAGAGAATGAGAGAGAGGGAGAACACTTCAATAGGAACCTAGAATGTGAGGACTCTGGGGCCAGCTGGGGAACTTGAAGAGCTAAATCATAAGATAGATAGGTACCACTGGACATACTGGGGCTCTGTGAGATACACTGGAAGAACTTTGGTGAGATGTTAACTGATGATATACACAATGTTTACTTCAGTGGAAAAGCGGGCAAACATGAGTATGAGATTGTTTTTCTAGTGCATTAAGACATTGTGAGTGCGGTCCTGGATTGCCAACCAGTCTCCCGCAGACTAATCTAAATCCACTTGAGAGCAGCTCCTTTCAATGTCACCAACACACAGGTTTATGAGCCAACATCTTGACATGAGGACAATGAGGTCGACAACTTCTCCCCGTACATCATCCATAGTGCAGATTATCAGATGATAATTTATTTTTGTCCTTTGGATCAGAGGATATATTCTGCGAAATCTGAAAATTTTGACTGATTTAGACACTTTTCTAGATCATCACTTTTCAATCATTTCAACTTCTTTAGACACCTATGAGTCTTTCGCCGACTGCCTTGCTAGAGTTTAGAAATATCAGTATGCTTTTCTCTGGCTTTCATCATCAGATATGCTTTTCTCTGGCTTTCATCATCAGATATTGTCAAGGTCACTGATGAGATTTGAATATCCGAAACTTCGAAGAATGGCCACCGCTCCTTCTTTCAAATGTGTTCTTTGCTCTCTAAGGAACTATTTAAGATTTTAATTCGACTTTACTGCAGCTGGTGTTCTGCCGTGTGGCGGCCGTAAAACGTCTCCCCGTCATCATACATAGTGCAGATTATATTTTATTTTTTTTTTACTTTTGGATCAGAGGATATGTTCTGAGAAATCAGAAAATTTTGATTGTTTAGAAACTTTTCTAGATCATCACTTTTCAGTCAGTTTGACTTCTTTAGACACCTATAAGTCTTTTTACCGACCGCCTAAGGCTAAAATTTAGAAATATCAGTATGCTTTTGTCTGGCTTTTATCGTCAGATACTGTCAGGGTCACTGTTGAGACTTGAATAGCCGAAACTTCGAAGTATGGCCCCTGTTCCTTCTCCCGAATGTGCTCTCTGCTCTCAAAGGTACTCTTTAAGATTTTAATTCTACCATCAGCTCAAGGATATCATAGACCAAACACCTAAGAAGGATATTATGGTTGTACAAGGGGGTTGGAATGCTTAAGTTGGAAAGGATGCTCAGGCAGATTGGGGAAACACATGTGAACCCTACTGCAATGCGGAGACAAATGAGAGAGGTTTAAGACTCCTAGAATTTGCAACCTTTAACAACATAGTACTGACACCCTGGGCCCCAACAAACCGTCCAGAAGTTGAGCATGGTACAGCCCTGACAGGAAGTATCACAATCAGATTGACGACATCTTGGTGAGGAAGCGGCTCCGATCAATAGTTAACATCCATAGGACAAGACGTTTTCCTGCAGCAGACATAGGAAGAAACCATGGATTGGTGATGACGACCTTCAGAGCTTGTCTAAAGAAGGTCAGAAAGCCAACCCAGCCAGGACTGAGGTTTGACCTTGTGAAGTTAAGAAACCCAGATGTGGCAGGCACGTTCCAAACAATATTAGGCGGAATTTTGCACCACTCATCAGTTTGAGGGATGATGAAATAGACACAGAGAGCATAATTACCACCTACAGTGCAGCAGTGACTAATACAGCCAGTGAGATTCTTGTGAAGGACCGTCACAAGAAAAAGCCCTGGGTCACCAGAGATATTCTTCAGAAAAGCTTACAAGAAGGTTCAGAAGGCAATACAGAAAGCAAAAGAAGACTGGATAGGGACTCAGTGCGAGGAGATTGAAACTTGCCTGAACAAAAACAACAGCAAGACAGCATATCAGCTGGTGAAGGAGCTAACGTCAGAGAAGTAGGGTAGATCTACAACTATCGAGGACAAGTCTGGAAAATGTTAAACAGAAGAACAAGAGATTCTCAGCAGACAGTCAGAATATTGCTCGGAGCTATACAACCATGAGAGTTATGGTGACAAAACAGTTCTGGGCTGCATTCAGCACCCAGAAGAAGATCTACGACAAATCCTTTGGGAGGAAGTTTAGATTGCTGTAGCGGCACTGAAAAGGGGACGGCCACTGGAGTTGATAATATACCAGCAGAACTTGTTCAAGCAGGTAGGAAGACCATGATTGACGTTTTGACAAAGATCTGTAACAAGATCAGGAGAACAGGAGAATGGCCAAGCCCATGGAGTCAGTCGGTGATTCTTACACTCCCTGAAAAGGTCAACCTACAGCTCTGCCAGAACTACAGAACCATTAGCCTCATCAGTCATCCGAGTAAAGTCATGCTAAAAGTCATCTTGAACAGGCCCAAGCCCCAAGCTGAAGAGATTATACCTGAAGAAGAAGCTGGGTTAAGAGCTGGAAAAGACTACTGAAATGATCTCCAGAGTCCTGCGTTAAAAGTACATTCAATATCATCAGAATCTGCACCATGTCATATATTTCAAACAAGCATTTGACAGGGTATTGAATGCAGCCTTATGGGCAACCATGTGGAAGTACAATATCAATGCAAATCTAGTTCGCGGCACTGAGCTTCTTATGACAAGGCTATAAGTGCAGTTCAGATGAATGGCAGCACAGGAGAATGGTTCAGAACAAGAGTTAAGCAAGGATACCCTCACTCATCCATCCATTTCAACATTTTTCTCGAAAGTGTCATGTCTGATGCTCTGGAAGAACATAATGACAAGGTTAACATAGGTGGCAGAAATATTACAAATCCGCGGTTTACCGATGACATTGATGCTCTTGCTAGCGAGAGCAGGAAAGTGCTGAGAAAACAAAGCTAATGACAAACAACAAACAGCACCAGCGGCATCAAGAGGGAGAGCAATGGTAAAGGATAGAATCTTGGAACAGTTATAAGCTTCAAGTTTCCCGGAGCAATTGTCTCAGGTGAAGGCTCAAAACCGGAGATTCTCTCAAGGATTGCATAAGCCACTGCAGCTCTGACAAAGCCGAAGCCAAAATGGAGAGATAGCAACATATCTCTTGGATCATAGTTGAAATTGATGCACTCCATTGTCATATCTATTTACTGTATGCCTGTGAGTCCTGGACCTTGACAGCAGAGTTAGAAAAAAGAACGCAGGCCGTTGAGATGAGATGCTACCGAAAGTTACTGAACATTTTGTACAAGAACCATATAACCACTTAGGAGGTTCGCAGGAAGATCCAAGCAGCCATTGGAGATTATGACGAACTCCTGGCCATGGTCAAGAAACGGAAACTGAGGTAGTTTGGTCATGTCTATAGGTCTTCTGGTTTAGCAAAAATAATTCTGCCGGGCACAGTGAAAGTAAAACAAAAAGGGTGGTAGACAGAAGAAGAGGCGGGAAGATAATATTAAGGAAAGGACAAGAATGGATTTTGCTAGCTCAAGTAGGACAGCTGAAGACAGGACTAGGTGGAAAAGGTATTGTTGTAGAATCATCTGTGGTGCACCAACGATTCACAAGGTTATGGGATAGACTTGACTATACTTGACATTTTGTTCATTTCCTGTTATTATGAAAATTCATCTTTTCAGAAAAAATCTTTTTAATGTTTATGCTAACTTGTTTTTAGGCAATGAGCAACTGCGTGAAAATAAATGATTCCATAAATACCGCTGAGCAATGACGATTCAGTACGATTATATTGTGGTTAAGACATGAAAGTCAAATAATCGGGTAACAAAGGTTTTACCATAAAATTCTGTTTTTTCCTTATCAGGTAGCAAATCTTGCAGTTGGCTATGATTTTAGTTACCGCACATGGTTCGATTGTCTGTTATTTTCATTAGACTAGACGCTGAGAATGATAATATTCACATACATTTGACACAAGAAATGCTTTTTCAAAAGACTGGCTCTTGCATGTTATACGTTGCACCCTTAACAAAAGCCGGAGTTTGATTAATACCCCAACCCCCATCCCCACCCCCAAATAACTGCTTAATATATTTTGCGTAGCACAGTCAACTCTCGACGTCGAACTTCTGTCAAAACTACTGATATCTCAGAGTAAATTTTCAAGTACCAGAAAATTTACTTTGATATATCAGTAGTTTGAGATAACAGGAGTTGAAATGTAAATAAAAATAGGAAATATATTCTTTAATATAAGAAGATACTTTTATAGAACATATTGAACTTCACTACAGCTGGTGATTGGGACTTTGTGGTCACCGTAAAAAGTTCCCTGCCCTTCATCATAGTGTAGATTTTATTTTCTAGTCCTTTGGGATCATTGATTCCATTGTAGAACTTTAAAAACATTTGAGGGTCACTGATGAGGTCTATTTCGCCGAAACTAGCTAGTCTGGCCCAGAAACTTGTACACTCGACAGTTTTCAGTTCTTTGGTGTGATCCTTGCTTCCATGGGATAACCCTTTTATAGAACATTTTGAGATATCTGTGTTCGAGATATCGGTATTTGAATGTACATTATTGAGATGTGGGAACGGTTTGGCATTTCGTCTTTCTTTCAAATATTTCCGTTGCTTATAAACGGATGCAATACGACTTAGTCAGATATTTTCGTTTTCTTGACCTCACTGCATTTATACATATTTTATTAAACTTTCAGCAAGACATATATGAAAGATGGAAAAAGGCTGCTTCTGCTGTCAAGTCGGTTCAAATCTATCATTGTTACTGCTGGTGTCTCTTGTTTCTCAGACTCAAGTTGCCATGGGTAAGTTTAAATTTACCATAATTTTCCTTGATATATGAGCACATAAAATACTGAAATTGTCTTAATACCTAAAGTATAGCAATATAAATATCAAAGAAAACCGTTTATTAACTGTGTAGCTACCGTATAAAAATCTGGAAACGGCATGGACATTAGGCAAAAGATAAGTCAAAGTAAACTATATAATACTTGTTCAAGCATTTTCCTTTTAAAGTCTGTTCAGAAATCTGCAGGCTACTTAACACTGCGAGCTGTTGTAGTCAGTTTTAGTCCATTACAAAACATCAGGGGTCGTATTTATAAAACAACTTAAGTGGTTCTATGCTGTTGCTAAGGCTAAATTTCTATGAAGGAGATTTTCTACAACTATGAAATTTGCTCAGGAGGAACAGTCTTTTTCAGACTTTTTCACACTGTTCCTCCTGAGCAAATTTCATAGTTGTAGGGAATCTCCTTCATAGAAATTTAGCCTTAGCAACAGCATAGCAACGACTTAAGTGGTTTTATAAATACCGACCCAGGTTATAATTCAAGGTAACTTGATTTATAAACTCTACATAACAAAGATTCTATGAAAATAGCTTATACGATGTTTTTTGTTCCCAACAGGTTGTAATGAAACGCTTCCAACTAAATATGTGAGAGAAGGTACTTCGGCGACAATTGATTTTAGCTTGAGACCTCCGACAATGGGAACAGTTCCTTATGTTGTACAATTAAATTCAGTTAATCGAATGAGCATAACGTACACAGACGATACGGTGGAAGTTGTTGATGGGTACTTTAATATATCATTTACTGGCAATGCTGCAACTGGGAACATATCATTCCAAGTTAGCTACTTCGGAAGAGAATCAGCTGGAAATTATACTCTACAGCTTGTTGGTCAAAAGCCATTGCAATGCATAACAGTATATACTTTAGGTACTGTATGTAGCTATTACCGTATACTGCGGGATAAGGTAATTTAGATGGCATAAAAGAAGACATGACCCCTTGATAGTCCATGATCACATAGCACGATCCATCCATTTATTGCGTAGCACCGAAAATAAAAACAGTGACACATGTAAAAGGCAAAAAACAAACCGGGAAAGCTCATATTCGATATATTCGAACTTACATTTTATCACAAAATCCAGCAACGAATATCACGTCAACATTCAAACAAAACACATAAAACGCATAAATATCTTCAAAACTAAACACAAATCAATTGGACAGCTATGCAGGTGACCTCAGTGCTTGAGATATATAACAAACGATAATCGTATCAGATGTCCCCGCTTATAAAAAGTCAGAAGGGACTTAAACAAGTTCAGATTTAGATTATATGAATAGATTATAATTTTATTAAAACTTTTATGCATAGGTATGGTGTTTCCCTTTGGCCGTAATATAAATATGAGAAGAGGCGGAAGAGGGCGGGGGGAGTTGGTCTTTGACTTCACAGCCACCTACCCCTGTCACAAAATGCGACAGTTACACTCCTTCCCCGATATTCAAAGCCATTTCTGGCTTGCGGTGACCGCCGCAAGCCAGTATCCATGTGGTTTAGTGACACCGACTTATTTTCGGAAGAAACGATACGTCTCGCTTGATCGGAATATACCAAGAGAGTTTGTACCGCAACGATTCGATTTAAGGGACGCAAGCTATATAGATCGGAAACCTCGGTCCAGAATGTGACTGCATTTCTTTATGATTTTCTTCACAAACACAAAAAATTCCTTATGTTAAACAAACAAAGTACCCGTCCGATTTTGTCTATTTTTATTCCTATCATATTTACCTCATCTTCTAAAAATAACAGATGGAAAATTTATTCTATTTTTGATAGTACGTGTACTTTGTTTGTTTTGGTAATTCTGTTAAAAAGCACGTTTTTCTTTCACGTATGCCTTGAACTTGGCCACATATCTTTTGCTTTTTATAAACTGATAGCATAAAAATGAAACTCTGAATTTAATGCAAAATATTTGGCTTTGCATCCTAAGAAATATACAAAAACCTGTGTTAGAAACAGGGTTTATATATAGCTAGCGCGCAAGCATTACCTTCTCCAAAAATGATGCCGCGGCGTCGCGAAAAATAACCCTTACGGCATGGCATAATCTGACTAGTCAGAGCAGCCGGCACACTGTCCAGAGCCGGTGCGTTTGTGGAGTCTGATCAGTCTTTTTCGGCGTATATATTCTTCATGATGCAAACATCGTTCATGCTGAGGATAGTCTGATCAGACTGCGCTTATGCCGGAGTGGGCTGATCTGTGTAAATGTAAAATCTAATAGAGCAGAAAAAATACCGAATTTCAAATTCATTGTTTAAATTTACAAGCAGGCGCTTTTGACATTATTTCCCCTTAACACTCATCACAATTACTGATAAAATGTATCCCTCTGTCCGTGTGTGTGGCTTATGTGTTCACCTGACCGTGTTATGTATGTAAAAACCGGTAATGTCGGTGAGTAATATTAACGCATACGCATTGCAACAGGCATTTCCATGGCAGGAAGCGATTTAATGTACTCATTTTTAGCATCTGATAAATTTCCTATTGGCCATCAACATGTTCATGAGTAGCCTAAACTGGAAACCTATAACAATGATACAGGTACTGAAAAAGGGGACAATTCAGAATTGTTAAAATTTGAATCTCGTTGAGGCCGACTGTTAGGGATTCATTGACAGCTTTATGACAATGGAGGGGTTTGTTGAATTGTGCGATGCTGCTGGGTATAACTTCCAGTGCCGGGCGTCATACTGATTTGGATTATAGTAGGGCAAGGGCCTACTGTGCATGCAGTAGGTGCGGTTGGGGGTAAAGAAAAGACTTGAAATAGGTTCATATAGTAAATTTTCTTGAGGCACGCCTAACGGCCAACACGTTGGAAAACTTTGTGTGTGTGTGTGTGTGTGTGTGTGTGTGTGTATGTGAATGTGTGAGTGTGTTTAAAGACTTTCTCAGTTTGTTTTTCAAAAAACATTCTACACTTGTTTTTACTTCACACCTGTGGGTTATGCACCATTTAAGAAGTTAAGAAATTAAGGTAGTTCGTTACCTTTGTCGCATTTCATGAACAAAATCGCCGACATCAGGGAATTTGATGAAACTTGTTCTGATCGTTGTCTAACATGTCTAGTGTTTTTAACTGTATTCATTTGTCATGTAATTTATTTTATTTCACCATGAAGCGCCACCTAGCGGCAGTATGTCATTTTAGAGAAAATCCGCCTTTATAGGGTTACAATTTTGTAACATTTAGGCCAGCTCCTTCGCAAATCTGCTCTCTTTTAACACCCGTTTATTGCTTGTTGAATTACTTCAATTTTTATTTTGGTAAAGAACCAAACGGAGCTAAAAATAAAACCTTTACCATAGTAACCAACATTATTTTGACGTTAGGAAAGTGCTACCATTCACAGATTAATGCGAGTTTATCTCAGAAAAACGCCCGGTAAGGTCATATAAAAATGTCACTAAAATGCTCTTTACAGAGTTACAAAACAGGTTTTGAAATAAAAAGAGGCGGTCATCGCGCAAAGAATTGGTGAAAAATCGGACTTTAGCGAAAAATTGCAAGAAAAAAATAAAGCTGCGCGTGCGACGTCACTTTGAGATATGTGTGACGTTCTTATAAAATTTCTGATTTTGTTGAAACATATTAAGACAAAATTGAATCAATACACCTTCAAATTGTCTGCATTATTTTACAAAGGGAAATTTAGTGACTTACTGCGTGCTTTCTTAGATGAAGTAGCCCTTCAAAGATGGGGTCTACTCGAAAATCAAAGAATAAAATGACGCTGAATCAACGTTAATTCAACATTGATTCCACGCTGTTTGCCCGCTGACTAACCGCTTATGAATCGGCCAAGAAGCATAACACCGATGATGAAGAAATTTTAATTATTGTAAGTAAAAATTCTCTAGTTTCAATTAAAAATAAAAACGTTACATACAATACAAATGAGTACAATCTATAAAAGTCACAACAAATTATATCTGGCATATTTACAAAATTAATCATGCCCCGCACATACGAGAGACATCGCGAGCAGTAAGTTAATTCGGTCTGTGAATCAATGCAGAAGGACAAGCGTTGACATTTTCAGCTGTATATATTTTCATGGGTCCATATATTATTTATATTATCAGAAAACAATGTGCAGATGCACAGATTGATCTGAATCTTCCCTGTCGTAAGGTGCCGTTTCACACGACGCCACACTTACAAAACATCCTGAGTAAACATAATCTAAATATAGGTGAAAATAAAATATTTATATAAAATAAAATATTTTCTGCAAAATCAATTACCGTATGAATCATAACAAATGCCCCGGCTCTAATAAATACCCCCTGACTATTTTCTAAAAAATGTTAAATTAACTTGCATGAAAGCCTGGTTGCTTCTCTGATTCCGGTTGCTCTTTGAAACAGGGTGTACTGTTAAAGGAAAGAATTTGCTCCTAGAGTTGCAAATTCTTTGCTTTAAGAGTTGACCCTTACTGAGAAGAAAGGCAAAAAAATAGTGGAGTTCGTTCCTCTGAAAGTATTTCCATTCACAGTTACGCTTATTGAAGGTATTTTGGCAGTGGCTGATTTACTACTCTTTAGACCCTAACGCCCCCTTTCCAAATATGCAACGCCCCCGGGGCATTAAATAGGAAAAAGGCGGTAGTTTGGGGTCCGCGGGTACTGCAGATAATGTGAATATTTGGGTGAATAGGTACTTTTCCAGGGTGTAGAAATCTGCGTAATTTATTTCGCCACTTTTCTCATTTCGAGTTAACTCTTAAAGAAAAGAATTTTCTCGTCTAGGAAATTGGCGGAAATGTTGAACAGGTCGTACCCTCTCAGCTTACGTCGTTGTTGTTGTTTTGTGTTTTACGGCCCTCTGAGACAGTATTTCAGTCTACATCGGGCCGTCTCCCAGCTGAGAGAGGGAGACAGAAAACAGAAATGACGTGAGAAAAAATATCCAAACACCCCCATCCACACCTACTGCGAGGCCCTTGTCCAACTTTTAGTCTAATTAGTAGGACGCCACTGCAATGAAAGTTACCGAGCACCATTGCCCGACCCGACCACTCCATCAGCTTTCGTAAACCCCGAAGTACAGAGAAACGCGTTCTATCAAACAGTGTTCTTGTAGACATTGGCGCGATGAGAGTTAAACGTGAATGTCCATATTTTCCAACCGTTTTTACTAAAGGAAACAACTTTTGTGACCTCATGTTTGCTTCGCTGGACAAAACTCGGATCTACCCTTAAAGGAAAGAATTGCTTCAAGAGGAGCAAATGCTTTCCTTGAAGATTTCATCCCCATTTTAAAGGGACATAAAAATGAAAATGAAAAAGTTGCTTCTGCTTCCCCAGAAAGTGTTCCGATTCATATAAAATTGAGCCGTGATATGACAAAACAAGCAAAGTGGCATGTGCGCACAGTGAAGACTCAGATCAGCCTGGACATCCGCCCAGTCTGATCAGTCTTCACTATGCGCTCAAGGGGTAGCTAAGGGTCTAAGCTACCTCCATGCTGACAGCGGAGACTCTGATCAGACTGGGTGGATGCCCAGGCTGACCTGAGTCTTCGCTGGACGCACATGCCACTTTGTTGCTTTTGTCGTGTCGCGGCTCATTAATACTTTTTGCTACTTTTTACCCTATTAACTATACAAAACCTGGAGAAAAATAAAGTATTGCATTACAAAACAAGACTTGTCAGCGTACAGGAAGGCTCGCCTGACATACTGTCTTGAACATCACCATGGTAAAGAGGGACCGGGAGTGGGACGCCAGGGCCGACGTCGTTATGATGGCAATAGCTCTTCCATACTTACGTGCAGCAGAGCTCATTAATAAAACATTCATGCCAGTTATGAAAACGTTAGAGCAAAATAAGTTCAAAAAGGGATTATATCATGTTTATCTTTTATCTAAGTCTACGGCAATTTACTTCAGAACCATCAGAGGTCCAAAGTTTATTAGAAAACACTGACCGTAACTCTAATTTGCCCGAGGGTTTCTTTTTTGGAAGTGGCTATTGACAACCGGTTGTCACTAGCCTCACAAGCTACTGACAACCGGTTGTCACTAGCCTCACAGGCTGCTGACAACCAGTTACTATAAATCCTATTGTTTTCAAATAATAAAACTCAAGATATTTTTAGAATATTAGTTTCATGGTATTACTATTATATCATGATATTTTGCTGATATTTGTTTCCACTATGATCAAGTTTTAAGTTGATTGTAGAAAGCAAGAAACTATTAAAGGAATCAGATGTAAATTTCTGTGGGTGTTTTTTTTTTTTTTTTTTTTATTTATTATCTACATTATTATTGTCTGGAAGTCATTGGGTTATTCATACAAATAGCTAAAAGAATTTATGCAAATTATACATTTACCTTGATAGAAAAAAAGGTTTTACATAAATTCTCCAGTTACCATGACATGATCTTCCCTATAGTTATATTCTTGCTGTTCAGTCAAGCAAATTGATTCTATCCACTAGGAAAAATAAACTACAAATTTATAATTCAAGAATACAAGAATAACTACTATGATCATGGAGGCAATTGTGCAAACAGAATTAGCACATAAACATTCAGAGAAATTTGTAAGTGGTATTTTGAGTTAGTTCCCTTACAAAGTATGATTTGAGTTACTTCCCTTGGAAAATCTATTTTTAGAAGATATCTCTTCTCCATATTTTTGCCTTTTTATTTGCAGATATTTTGTTGTTGTGATTCATATGTAGCTTGATTTAAAGCATAAACCTATTGAGAATTACTTGTGATGTTATTACAATGAACCAATGCTTCCTGTCCTTGAAAATGCATATTAATTTATTAGCTGGTTGTCACTAGCCTCACAGGCTAGTGACAACCGGTTGTCTCTAGCCTGTGAGGCTACTGACAACCGGTTGTCACTAGCCGTCGCCTTCTTTTTTACAGTCTCGAGTCATAAAAGCGAGTTTCGAGTTATAAAAAGCAAGTTTCGGGTCATAAAAAGCGAATATCGATTTAGGAAAAGCGAGTTTCAAGCTATAATAAGACCCACACCTGACCATTCGATTAAGGTGTATGGGTACACTTCTATAATTAAGCCGCGACACGACAAAACCGACAAAGTGGCATGTGCGCCCTGCAAAGACTCACATCAGTCTGGGCATCCACACAGTCTGATCAGGGTCTTCGCTGTCCGCACTGAGATAGCGTAGCCCCTTATCTAACCTAAAAGCGCACAGCGAAGACTCTTATCAGAATGGGCGAATAACCAGGCTAATCATGCTGTCTTGGCTGGGCGCACATGCCACTTTGTTGGTTTTGTCGTGTCACGGCTCATATGTATTTATCTGTCAGTGATTTATTTACAATTTTGCTGCCAAAGAATCTTGGGACTCCGTTTGGGACTCAGTAGGTTTATAAGTTCAGTGCGTCCTACAATAAAACCATGATTCCACAGCACTGAATTTTAGTGAGTCTTGGGACTCTCACAATATAAATTGTGAGGGGAAGAATTAAAAACCGTTTATAAGATGGAGATTTTTCCCCTTCTAACACGATCCCAAAAAAATCTAGACGGATCTATATTTTTTGGGATATTTTTGGAAGGGCAAACCCCATCTTATAGCAGAATTTCTTAAGATTGATTTAGGTATTTGGGGTCAGTCTAGAGATGGAAAACCCCTGTTTTATAGCCAAATAAACGTTATATGAAACGGCGGGACTCACAGGTAACAAAATCACTGATCTGCTGATACCTCTAATACTGTTCGAATATCACCAGTGGCAGGTTATAATTGAGCCGCGACCTGACAAAATCAACAAAGTGGCATGTGCGCAAAGCGACTCAGATCAGCTTGGGCATCCGTTCGTCCGGTGTTGCTAGTTAGTGTGGCTGTGACCCTGCGAGTCTTGCACGTTATACAGCTGTAGTACGTTGAAAATCGAACAGATTTATATGCATACAATACCATGTTTTTTTTTATGCCGTATTAGGTTATTTCTATCCTCCTGGAGTGCACATTGTAAAATTCAGTATTAAGAAAAAAGAACAGTATTATAGACATATCACGTTAAAATAATAGAAACATCTATTTCCGAGTATACAGTAGAGAATTGATCAGACTACGCAACGTCTCAAAAATGACGAAGAGTTTATAACGTTACGTGTCGCTGACGTTCGTCTCTTAATATATATTTTTTCTTTCAGATGAATTTTTCATTAATACTTTACGCGATCACCCTATATTTTTATTTGCATTTCTTATTCTACGAAATCCACTCTTTATTTTCGTCGTAATTTTGTATAGTGTCGCCAGGCTCGTTTTGGAGAAATGTCTGCTTCAACAGTTGAAGGGTTCGAAATTTTATGGCGTCAAAAGAGACACAGGTGCTAGGATTCAACGTTTTTAAGTCATAAATGCTGTTCTCCACCATCAAAATGTATATACTAAATAACAGAGAGATTAAAACACTGTTGATTGAGTGTTCTGAAAACAAAATCCGACAGGAAATACGCAAGATATGGTACAAAACG
This sequence comes from Ctena decussata, assembly GCA_963989385.1. Classification (NCBI taxonomy): domain Eukaryota; kingdom Metazoa; phylum Mollusca; class Bivalvia; order Lucinida; family Lucinidae; genus Ctena; species Ctena decussata. The sequence goes on from OZ022504.1 coordinate 59,050,261, forward strand.
TTAATTTTTTTTATAAGAAACATCGTATTACGTTAGATGGCGCATTAATATTAAACGAATACAGATTCCTCAAAACAAATAATACCATCAAAAGTGCAACATGTCAGAGTATATTTCAGACAAGTTTCTTCAAAATCCAAGGTATTTCGATTTTTTACCCATGACGTCGCCAAAGGTATCGAACTACGTTAAATACTTTGCTGAATAAAAGTTAGCAACAGAAAGTGCACTTACAATTGGGTTCGCTTCAAAACAATTCATCAAAATTTCACTGTCTTAGTTGGACAAGCCTTCCTTTAAAAATGAAATTTTATATGGTGTTTCATTTCAGAAAACCTAGCTAAAGTGACGACTAAGTCGTTTGCATATATGACCCGTGACACGATGAGCCTACTTAAATGGCATCTGCGCCCAGCGAAATCTCAGATCAGCCTAGGCATCCGTCTAGTCTGATAAGGGTCTTCGCTGTCCGTAAGAGGGGTTAGCTTGTGCCCTATGCTACCCTTTCAATGCACAGCAAAGACTCTTATCAGACTGGGCGGATGGCCAGGCTGATCTGAGTCTTCGCTGGGAGGGGATGTAACTTTGTTGTTTTCGTCGTTTCGCAGTTCAATTAAATACGTGTATGTTTTATTTCAGGTATACCAGATGTTGTTGTGGAGGCATCTGCAGAGAAGGTAAACCTTGGTGAAACCATATCCTTTACCTGCTCTTTTACCTCCACGACCGTTCCAAGCATTCATGGTATCAGTTTAAACTACAACTGGACAATTTCCAGTACCACAAACACAACAAGTTCTAGAATTATTTACAACAATAAAACATTGGCAATCTCTAATATCTCAAGGACGGATCACAACAAGACAGTGACGTGCTGGGTCACTGAGGATATAACTGAGGGCTTGACTTCGAGTAAACAAGTACAGATAAATGTTATATGTAAGTGACATGCCAACATGTAAATAGACAGCTTCAAAATAGAGCACCCTAAACTAAAGTTTGCAAAATGTACGGAGACATCTATAGGGCTTTCCATCATTTTGACAAAGGGAGAACATTTGTGAAATCCTATTTGCTTCCAAGAGGAACATCTATTCTATTCTATCACTAAGCCTAACAAGGCCGTCGGGGTAATATAGATGACCTCGAAACGATCTCTTTCCACCTTGTCCTGTTTTCAACTGCTCTAGTTGAACTGGCAAAGTCCATTTCTGTCCACCCTTTAATGTTGTCTTCCCACTTCTTCTACTGTCTACCTTTTCTTCTTTTTCCTTTCACTGTGCCGTGTTGAATCGTCTTTGCTAAACCAGAAGTTCTTGAGACGTGTCCAAACAACCTGAGTTTCCGTTTCTTGACCAGGGTCAGGAGTTCATCATATTCTGAAGGGGCTGCTTGGAACTTTCGGCGAACCACCTCATTATAGATATGGTCCTATAAGCTTCAGTAGCATCTCATCTCAAAGGCCCGCATTCTTTTCTATTAAAGCTGCAGTCAAGGTCCACGATTCTCAGGCATAGAAATATGGAAATAACATGGGAGCGCATAACTTTCACCTTCAATCCACAAGATATACTGTTATATCTCTGAATTGGTATCAGTTTTCTATGAGCTGGAGTGGCTTGTGCAATTCTTGAGAGAGCAGCGTGTTTAGAGCCATCATCTGATACACCTGATCCATTTTTTTGGAGCTTGTTACGGTTACCAGCCCTCTAACCCTGATCTCCCTATGGATGTCATTGGTGGTGTTTGCCATTTATTTGGTCTACTTAGCACTTATCTGCATCTTAAAGCTTGTGAAGGCTTTGCCGAGGCTTTCAAGTGGGGTTGCTGGGTCTTACTCTTCCTCAGCTAGAGCGTCTATGTCATCGGCAACCCGCAGATTTGTAATATTTCTTACGCCTATACTTACCTTTCCATCATGCTCTCCAAGATCAGACATTATCAGTTCGAAAAAATGTTGAAGAGTATGGGTGACAGAAGACACCCTTGCCTTACTCCAACTGGTGTTCTGAACCATTCTCTCAAGCTGCCATTCATCGGGACTGTCTATGTAGCCTTATAGCCTTGTCATAGAGCTGCTCAATGTTGCGACTAAGAGTTGCATGCACTGGCATTGTGCTTCCGCATGGTGGCCCGTAAGGATGTATGCCATACTCTGCCAAAGGCTTTTTGAAATCAATGAAGACATGGTACAAATTTTGCTGATCTTTTAGATACTTTTCACACAGGATTCTAAGGTTGACGATCTTTTCTGTGGTGCTTGTTTCTTCCGGCTCTGAACACAGCTTGTTTTTCAGCGATCATCTCATTGGTTTGGGTTTAAGCCTTTTCAAGAGCCTTTTTTCACCATGACGTTGCTTGAATGACTGATGAGGCTGATGATTCTGTAGTTCTGACAGAGCTGTAGGTTTTCCTTTTTAGGGAGTGTTAAAATCAGCGGCTGAGTCTGAGTCCATGGGTAGGCCATTCTCGTGTTCTCCATGTCCTGTTACATATCTCTGTTAAAACATCACTTATCGTGTTCCCGTCAGATTGAACAAGTTCTGCTGGTATATTATCAACTACGGCAGATTCCCCTTTCTTCAGTGCTGCAACTGCAATATCAACTTTCTCACGAAAGTTCGGTTGTCGATCTTCTTCTGGTGGCTGATTGCAATCCAGAACCGTATTGTCAATATAGCTCTCATGGTTTTATAGTTCTTAGCAATATTCTATCCATCTGATGATTATTTCTTGTTCTTCTGTAACACATTTCCCAGACCCGTCGTAAATAGTTGCGGACCTACTCTTTTTCTCTGAAGTAGATCCTCCACCAGCTGGTACGCTGTCTTGCTGTTGTTTTTGGTCAAGCGAATTTCAATCTCCTCGTATTGAATACCTATCTAGTCCTTCTTAGCTTTCTTCATTGCCTCCTGAATCCTCTTGTTAGCTATCCGGTATTCTTTTGCTCCTTCTGCTTCATACCACCTCTTTTTCAAATCTCTCCTCTCATCTCAGAGGTCAAGGACACCTCTTGTGACCCATGGCCTTTTTTTCTGCGACGCTCTTTCCCAAGTATCTCACCGGCTTATTCAGTCACAGCTATATTTTATGTGATTATCATGATATCGATTTCACTATTCTGAAAAAAAAGAAAGCTCTCCCTCTTGGATCAATTATTCGCCTTCCTGGCCTATATGTGCCGCTAAAGAATCACGGGGATCAGGTTAGTACCAGGCTCTGTTATGGCGGAAAAATACGCTTGGCATGTCTGCCATTTTCTGCTACTCTTCTCAATGAGGTACGAGTTTGAAGAGAACAACTAAATTATATTTGTTAAGGGTACACTCGTTTTGAAAGATTTATGTTCCTCTTTGGACTGAGGGATGATGGTAGGCCTCCACTAGGAAGTCAGGCCATTTCCTCGCGATCAGAATGATTTCCATTGAAACTCTCTTATCTTATTTATTACCTGTCATGCTTTTCCTGTCTCATGGTGTCAGGCCATAATCAAGTCTGGCTAGCTGTCGAAAATGCAAGTATATATCTACATAAGAATTATTTTAAATTATGAAAAAGTATTAATTTTCTCATCTCACAGTCATAACAAATTCAAGTGTCTTAGGTAAAGCAATATTGAGGCTGTTTTAAATGTCACTTGGGTCCTTTTTTGTTTTGTGTTCTTAGAAACAAAGATTTGGTTGATTGATTTGATGCTAAACAACCTCGGTAAACAGCTATGGTCTTGTCAGGACGGTCAGTTAACCTAACCACACTGTTCCTGGGCAGGCTAAATGCACAACTTTCGCCAGTAACTGACAACTGCCCTTCTTGAATCAGCGGAAGGAGAAACGAAATTATGTGGCCACACACACACACACACACACACACACACACATCTTTATGGCAGTTTCAGATATGGCTTTCATACTAATTCATACTAATTTATAACGAAGAAAACATTTAGTTTGAAACACGATCAACAAATCTTCGAAGAAACATATAAAAAAAATAAAAAGGCAAAGAAAGTATCAGAATGGTGTTTCAAACATCTCAATACATTTAATTCAAATGGAGATAATTGAATTTTTTAACTTTATTTTCACTGTAACTGCAATTGACAAAGGCGTTTAATTCGTTTTCAGTGTGTACTGGAAATAATTTTTATTGTGAAGAGTTAATTTTGTTTTGCGCCTTCGCAAATTAAGATTAAGGTCCGATTTATAAAACAGGAGAATAGAGATAATGGACAAGACAAACATGAATTAATATGTTGTTTTTCATGATTAAAGTAATCCACTCCGAAATAATTTATATTTACTATAAGAATTTTTAGGCTGGCCGGAATAAGGAAATTAGAAATTTTCATGTCTGTTTATGTTCAGTATATGTGGCGCCAACTCAGAGGGGTCTATGTTTGCAAGAATGATTCATAGGGGATCAAATAACAATTATAATGGTCCATCCAATTGATTGTTCGCTTATTCTTCATTTAAAGGATTGCCAGTGCCAAAGTATCTATATCCAGGAAGAGTAAATCTTCTTTAAGAGAAGAGAGGAAGTGCTGCCTTATGAATATCAAAGGATCTTTCCACTTTTGACGTTCCCATGGGAATGCCAATTTAATTTTTAAATACACCTAGTTTTAGTAATCCCGCAGGATTCACTCTTCGACCTTACCATTAATCAATTATTCATTGTCTAAACATTGTCAGGGTAAGTATCTAAAATAATTCATTTTCTTTAGATACAGTATGGTATATTCATTATATGATTTCTTATATAAAGTTGTCATGAATGTCTCCATGAATGGCTGCAAATTCGCATAACTCCTCAATTATTGCCACAGCTTTGAATTTTTCCAGATCGGGGCTGTCAATCCCGTCATCGATTGAACCAATTATTAATTAGAATTTAGATCTTAAATAGATGCTTCAAGAGCAGAAAAACACATTCAGAAGAAGTTACATGGTTCGGCTAATAAAGCCTCATCAGTGACCCTGACAATATCTGGTAATCCATATTGATAGGCTTGAATCAGTTGTCTTTCTTCGGTAACTTAAATGAAGTGATATAGGTCTCCCAAAAATATATTTATGTTTTGTTCTGTTTTTTTTTTTTTTTTTTAACTTCATAGTTTGTTTTATATTTTATCATCCATGGTTTATAAATTAAAATTATTATCATTATTTCAATTATAGTAAAAAGTATGCAAAGACCAGGAACTGAAACAATCAAAATCCAAATCCAGCCCTCAAACCATAGTTGGAAACAACTAAGATTACAAATAATCAAGATACAGAGAACATATGGCCAACTGAGTGAGCAGCTTGTTCCCAAAAGGTGGCCACTCAGCAACCCAAACCGAACCAAAAATAATAATAACATACATAAGGTAAAACATCACAGAAACTCTGACACCAAAAACAGGCAACAAAGAACCACAACAGAACTACCGCCTTAGAACGGTCAGTAATGAATTACTGGGGGGCTTAAATCGATTTTACAGGCCCAACCTCACCCTCAGTTTCTGAAGTGGTACAAAACATTTAGTTGGTTGTTCGGTTCGCATGATAACCCTCTAACTCGTCAATGAAATTATCACGGTAAACACATAAATCAAATTTCAACACCATGAAGAAGCAAAGACGAGGACTCAACAGATACAACGGGCCGTCTGACAGGTGGAGATCCCTGTCCTGCCAAACAACCCCACTGGAAATCTGAAGCGAAAGAAGGCCACCAGTTGATTACTGGATTTCTTGGATTAATAAGTAGTTTGTACAGGATATCATTAATGACTATCTAGAAATTTTGTTATAGAAGTAAATACAAACTAACCGCAAAAAAAAACTGATTCTATTTCTTGATATTGAAGGTTTCTGTAATGTTTCTCATTAAGTCAACACCTAATGGGGTGGCATTGCAAATGGATCAACGTATTTATCATTGACAAAACACGCTTTTTGTATTTAATTATTTTGCGAAAGACGCCGTCAAAGTATTTAAATTCAAGTTCAGTCATCCAAATAGAGATTAGAATATTATTTTAAAACATAGAGTATTTTAATCCCTGGCTACTGCAAGTCCCGATTTATTGACTCTCTTTATTTATCTTGTTTTTTGTCAACAATAAGGGAAATTTCGGATTTGACCATGTTTAAATCTTTTTATTTAATGTCTTTTGCCTAGTTTTCTTTGTGCCCCCGAGTATATTTCATATGATGCCAGTAGTTGTAGTGCTCCTCAACCCCACCCCCTCCCGAAAATAGATAATACAAATGTCCTTTCTCCTAAGCTCCGCGACGAAACTTTTGCGGGACTCAGTTATGCTTTTCTTCCCAGGGGTGTAAATTGGAAATGTGTTTTGGTATATATACTGCTCACAAAAGTTAGGGGATATTATGACATGGAAGCGAGTACAAAAATTAATAATAATGGCTGGGTTAGTTTATTGTTGTATAGTGTCAGAAAACTCTTCAAGTAACAATATTCAACTAAAACAGAAACAGTCAATGCAGGTCATGTGACCTAGAGCAGCACATAAATGACTATGGGGTCTACACCTCAATTTCGCATTGGCGAAAAAAATTCTTTTGGACCCTCAGTTTCTGTAAATAATAAAATTCTTCATGATTTTCGAAACTGCAAACAGCCACTTCGGTAGACTTTATTGCGTTATTTAAGGTGTAGGGCTGTTACAAATGTCACCATATGTGAGACAATTCACCACACAATACTATATTTTAGCTAATCATTTTCTCCTGTGATAAAACCGCATGAAAAAAGTATCCGTTTCTTGTTAACTGAGGCATTAGGCGTCTGTCTTAATAAAGTTTGCATAAAATTTATTAGTCATTGCTGCGCTGAATTCGTGTGAACTTTGGGTGTCGATCCCTTGTCTACTTCAAATTCACTCTAGGGTCTCTATGAATATTTGTTTTATGAATTTTAAAAGTTTAATAATCATCTACTTATTTTCCTTACTTCTGCTGCCTTTAATGTCTTAATATCCCTTACTTATTTTGAGCAATATATATACAGAAACCGTTAACTTAATTAGTATTTAGCCGCCTTTCACTGAAAATTATTTTTTGCTAATTAATTCTATTCTAGATGGGCCTGATTTCATACAGCTACTACCAAACATGTCTGTACATGTGCTGAAGGAAGATAGTCCACTCGACATAACTTGTATGACAGATTGTTTTCCTTCATGTACTTATGCATGGATGAAACAAGACTCGACATCCTCAGTCACGACTGATCAGCACCTGTCGATTGTAAACATATCGCGAAATCATTCTGGTATTTATGAATGCACAACAAGAAATGAAGAAATAAACCAAAACAAATCAACAAAAGTAACGGTTCTAGTGAGATGTAAGTATATTTTTCTAATATTACAACTTGAACGATAAAATTCAGGCCAAACGATGCAATTCAGTGTCAGTCGGTATAAGCTCTGAAAAGTTTGAACACCTATGGAAATACACTGAGCATTATTAACCCGAAAACCGCTTATCCAAAAATATATGTTCTCAAATATTTCCCTTTTAAACCTTCTTAGCAAGGCTTTCGGATATTTAAAATGGCATTTCTTAAATGAGGGGAACAAAAACAGAGTAACAAAAGTAATCTTTTAAGAACTTTTTTTTTTACGTTTATTATTCAATATCCGCATATACCACATGGCCGACACAAAGAGATCTAGCATATACAATATCCGTCTTCAGTGTGTTGCAGATGTTGCACTTTACTTAAAAACTAATAGAATCTAGAAGTGTTTTAACAAATGCAATTTTCCAGCAATCCGCTCTTTTTAGAAATGCGTTTTCTCTAAACATGATTGTGACAGTCAATGTCATTGGCATTATCACTTGGTATAGTTTCGCATCTACGAGGGTCATCCAATAAGTCTTGCAAACGCCGTCGTTACTGATTTATTGATTGAAGTAAGATTATCAAATTACACCATTAACAGCTTACGTATATAACTCACATATGTGCTAAAAATCATACATGTGCCATTCCTTTCTCAGATATGGGAGGGTTTGGAATGCAAAGGTGTAAGCGATACCGGCGGTGAAATTGCACAAATATGACGTCTTTTACAAGAGGTTAGGCGAAGAAAATTCCTCCATATATGTTCATTATTCTTTCAAATTACAAAAATTCGTGTTCTAAACTAATCGCATTATATTTAAGAATTCAAATAAGAGATAATTATCACTTCACATTACTTAACAAATGTGGTTGCTAGGCAACAAGAGAATATTACAGAATTTCAGCAAAATTTTAGTTTTTGACGTTTACCTCTGGTTTCTTAAGGCTGCAAACGATATTAAACAAGGCTCGAAGCTTATATTTTCTCTAACATCTACATTTCAGCATCTCGGGACTATTCTTTGATAAACAAATTAATGGCAGTTTAGGAAAAACTTCATCTGCTGTGAAAGCCTCTTCTTCATATACTCATTTTATATGATATTTTAGCTGCCCGAAATAAATGGTGATCTTCCTTTGAACAATAATTATATCTTGACTGACTGCAATATCTAACCTTTGTACCGTGTACATACTTCAATATTATTTTCCTTATCTCCTAGCAATTTTCAGATATTTACAAGGGTTCTGAACTAAGCTAGGGTATCTTAAACAGACAACTAGAAGCCACCGCTGCACCCATAATGGTAGTATTCTTCAGTTGCTTAGCAACGCCATTTGCAAGATCATGACGTTTCTAGAAATTGTTGACTGGAAAGAAGGAAAGATGCAATGTAGGAATGTGGATTGCTTGATTCGTTTTTAATTACCATTTGCCTGAAACTCGGTTGTTTGCAGGACTTATTGGATGACCCTCGTATGATAATTTAAAAATAAATGAAATTTATTTTATATCTATCAGGGGAGTCCCAGTAGATGTCAGTAATATAATGCAAAGCAGTGCAGTGAAATTTTACCATATCATTTCACTACGTACCTATACAATGAATCCGTTCCATTTTGGTGGGACATTTTATCATTCACTGACAGAAATAAATATCCTTTATTTATTTGAAATATGAATAATACAGTCAAGTAGTAGTTTCTCTTCAACTTAATTTTTCTGTGAAGTTTAAGGAGTGCATGCTTTAAGGGAAATGATTTGAATTACACTGACACACAGATACAAGTTTCCTGATCTAGTAAATTGATCATTTTGAAGATACACAGCAGTGTGATAGTGACATTTCCGGGACAGCTATGATATCCGAAGTCCCGGATACTTGCATTACTGTGAAACACTTAATATCTGCGGTATCAAAATTTAGCGGTTAAAAGAAAATGACATATTTGCGCATGTTAATTTTGGCGGTCTTATTTACCATGGTTCCAGGTAATAAAGAAAATCGGATGTAAATTTGTGGTAATTTTTCTTACTTTTCTATTTAACTATACATTGTTGTATCTATTAAAATCGCCTCATCGAGGGATTCTAATGGGATGCCACAATATATAGTTCAATGGAAAGGTAGAACAAATTCTAAAATACTCATCAAATAAACATCCGTAATGCTGTACAAATGTATGCATATTAAATCTATGTAATATTCGCGGACTTATATTCTAGCGCTATTTGCCTTGACATCCAATATCGCCAAAATTCAGTATCCGCCAAAATAATCATTTTACATTATCACTTTGCAGTTCCTCGTCTGTAGTGAAATAAGACTGGAATTTGTTTTTTATCAACCTGTGAAATCACAGGTAATAACAGTTAAATAAAAGCAAATACGTGCACTAAACCGCATCATGTCTTTCTGGTAATAAATGTTAAATTGAATCTCGTTTCTTTCGAGTGTAAAATGGGATCGAACACGAACAGGATTCAACCTAGCGGGCACATAATGTCTAACGACGTTTAATGTAACGTCATTACGACATCATGTGCCTACTGGGAAGTGTCCTCTATTTGTTTGAAATAACTCAGCTGGTTCATCATAATCTTGTTTACCGGTAAATTTCCGACGTTTATCCCTGAGAAAACCGTGTGTTCCCAGATCAGACTGCTTTTTAGGACTTTCTAGGGCGTAAACATTTAGCCGAATTTACATAATTATATTCAAAGATGGAAACTCAATTAACAAATAAGTGAAAACTGATCAGACTGGGTGGATGCCCAGGCTGATCTGAGTCTGTGCTGGGCGCACAACCACATTGTTGGTTTTCTCGTGTCCCGGCTCAAATGGATTAAATGTCACATGTGTCAGTTGATTTGACAAAAATGTGTCTATTTGTATTTGTTCGGCAGATGGACCAGATGTTGTAACCCTTACACCCGCAGCCGATACATACACGGACAATGAGGGCTTATTTCTTGATGAGATATCCTGCTCAGCTGACTGTTATCCAAACTGTACCTACATGTGGGCGAAAGACGAACAAACAGTATCAAGAAATAATATTTTATCGCTTGGCAATTTATCAAGAGAAGAGACAGGAAACTACATGTGTACTGTAGCTAACCCTGGAACAGCTACCATAGCGAGTTCTAACATAACCGTTTATGTTCGCTGTATGTATGTTAATATTCTAATCATATTGTAATATTTCAAGAATGTAGTTAAGTCGGAAGTGATCTTTCCCTTATTATTTTTTCCTGTGCAATTTTAATGTGTACTTGCACTAAGGTAAAAATTGAAATACATTGCCTTTTTGAAACAAATATACGTTGCCTGATCTAGTAATTATTTTGTTAAAAGTGGTGATTTTGGAGATACGCAGCTGTGCGATAATGACATTTACGTGTGAACTGATAAAAGGTGAAGGTAAAGGTTTGCCATAGCCTAATAGCCGTATGGGCAGTGCGGGTTAGAGGCTCACTGTGTCTTGGTCACAGCAATAAAAGGCGAAGCCCATCCCTCTCCTTTCGCTGCTGATTCGAAGCAGGTACCAATTTACTGCTGGATTGACAGAGTTTTCAGTCGTCGGGTGGCGAAACCCGAGCGCGATCTCACGACCTTCTGGCGACTTTCTGCACCATAACCGTGTATCTCCAACCACTCGACCACGGCGCCTCTGTAAGTATGAACTGATACCGTATCATTTTTCTGTGGTAGTTGCAGCAACAATGAATCTCGTTTCATTTTAAACTGAAATTTGATTGTGTACTTACAGAAATAAAGTATCCTCTATTCATTTAAAAGAGCATCAAGCTGGTTTGAATCATTTCATTTTTTTTGTTTACCGGTCAACCCAAAGCTCTGGGACGGATATCCATGAATATGAATATAGGAACGTGCATAACCAGGGGCCGTATTTATAAAATGACTTAAGTGGTTGCTATGCTGTTGCTAAGGCTAAATTTCCATAAAGGAGATTTCCTACAACTATGAAATTTGCTCTGGAGGAAAAGTCTTTTTCAGACTGTTCCTTCTGAATAAATTTTATAGTTGTAGGGAACCTCGTTCATAGGAATTAGCCTTAACAACAGCAAAGCAACCACTTCGGTCGTTTTATAAATATGGCCCATGATCATAGTGGCTCTTCAGGACTGATTAGGGCCTGAACATTTAAACGAAGTCACGAACTCAAATTCGAAGATGGAGACTGCATTATAGAAATGGATCATATGTCAGAATCCTAGACTGTAAATATATGTATTGACATTATTTGCATTTGTTTGGCAGATGGACCAGATGTTGTTACACTTATGCCCTCAGCCGATACATACACGGACAATGAGGGCTCATTGTTCAATGAAACATCCTGCTCAGCGGACTGTTATCCAAACTGTACCTACGTGTGGGCGAAAGACGGACAAATAATATCAAGAAATAGTAGCTTATCGCTTGGTTATTTATCAAGAGAAGAGACAGGAACCTATGTGTGTACAGTATCTAATCCTGGAACATCAAGAACAGCGACTTCTAATATAACTGTTTATGTTCACTGTATGTATTATCGTTTAGAAGATATAGATAGGGATATTTTCAGAAGAAGCGATTGTCCAAGGTTTATATTTTCATGAAGTTTAAAGATATAATTGCATTCAAGTAAAGGGATTGAATTACACGGTCCTTTCGAAATGCAAATATATGTTGCCTGTTATAGTTAATGCTCTGTTATGTGTGGGGACTTTGGAAATGCAAAGCATTTGCGGGGCATGTATGATCGTTGAAATCTATGACATCTGCATTATTACTTTGCATAATTTTCCCGTATCTAGTGAACTAAGTGATTAATTTATCTTATATCTATTAGTGAAATGGTTGTTAATATTTTAATTAAAAACAAAGTCGTGCAGTGAACTGAGACGTTATCATTTCACTAGAGTAGTAATAGCTGCACTGACTCGTATTTCATTTTAGTGTGAAATTCATCAAACACTTACCGAATTCAAATGACCTCTGTTTATTTGGATGTAATCAGTTATCTATGTTATTATTGTAAACCCAAAGCTTATGACGAACACACTGGAGATAAACGTGCACACACCTATCAGACTGCCCTAAAGGCCCGTTTAGGGCCTATACATTTAGCCAAACTTTGCAAACTCAAATTCAAAAATGAAGGCCCCATCAAAGAAATGGGTCATATGTCAGAAGGTTTGCCAGTTAATGTGTTGCTTTATGTTATATTATTTGTTTGGCAGATGGACCACATGAGGTTACTCTTTTACCCCCAGCCGATACCTACACGGGAAATGAGGGCTCATTTTTCGATGAGATATCTTGCTCAGCTAATTGTTATCCGAACTGTACATACGTGTGGGTGAAGCACGAACAAACAGTATCAAGAAATAGTATCTTATCTCTTGGCAATTTATCAAAAGAGGAGACAGGAATCTACTCGTGTATAGCATCTAATCCTGGAACATCCAACACAGCAAGCTCTAACATAACAGTGAATGTTCGCTGTATGTACTTTTTTATTTATACACCCTGTGAAAAAAAGAGTAAATTTTGTTTTGTGCTTTCGCAAATCAAAATTAAGGTTCGATTTATTAAAACAGGAGAAAAAGAGATAACTATGGACAAGACAAACATGAATTAATACGTTTCTTCTTTTTTCATGATTAAAGTAATCCATTCCGAAAAAGTTCATATTTACTATATATATTTTTAGGCTGGCCAGAATAAGGAAATTAGAAATTTTCATGTGTTTTTATGTTCAGTATATGTGGAGCCAACTCAGAGGGGTCTATGTTTGCAAGAACGATTCATAAGGAATCAAATAACAATAATCATGGTCCATTAAAATGATTGTTTGGTTATTAATTATTTAGAGGATTGCCAGGGCCACAGTACTTATATCCAGGAAGAGTAAATATTCTTTTAGACAAGAGAGGAAGTGCTGCCTTATGCATATCAAAGGATCCTTCGGTTTTTGTCGTTCCCATGGGAATGGCGATGTTTAAATACAGCTAGTTTTATTAATCCCACAGGATTCCCTCTTCGACCTTACCATGAATCCATTATTCATTGTCTAAACATTGTCAGGTTAAATTCTCAAGTAATTCATTTTACTTAGATACAGTATGGTATGTTCATTACATGAATTTTTATAAAAAGTTGTCATGAGTGTCTCAATGAATGGCTGCAAATTCGAATAACTCCTTAATTATTGCCATAGCTTTGGGTTTTTCCAGATCGGGGCTGTCAATCCCGCCATCGATTGAACCAATTTTTAACTAGATTTAAAATCTTAAAGAGAGCCTTCAAGAGCAGAGAACACATTCAGAAGACGTTACATGGGCCAGACTACATAGTTCGGCTAATAAAGCCTCATCAGTGACCCTGACAATATCTGGTTACGAAACCAGATAAAAACATACTGTATTTTCTGTAGAGGTCTTCATGACTGTTGTAAAATATTGGAATACAAGCCCCGACTTTTGCCGGCCACTGGCCCTCTTAAAAATTCTTTGCACTTCTTGCGTCTTCTTCAGTTGAGTAAGACGAGAGAGGTCTATGATTCTTTTAAATATATCGGTGCTTAAATTGGAAATTTGTGTTCATTTTTTATTATTCATTTTGTTATAAGATAAATAAAATTAGGATCAATACCAATTTCATTTCCCTATTTTGCAATACGTCTATCGTTGTTTAATTCGGGTACATGACTAGTGAGATTTCAATATAATTCCCATCCTGTCCTATTTTATATGGATGCCCCAGCTGATACCCTCACTAGAGTCAGACAGCAGGATATGATGTTATAAATATAAGCTGACACCATTATGTCATCACTTCTGTTAAACAGTGCCACCTTGCAGTAAAACATGAATTATGTAAAGCGGTTCCAAACTGCTACAACTACAAAAACTTTGAAAAAAAAATCTGTTAGATAAAGGATTTACACCAATTTAAAAAGAATGAAGATTTTTAGTCGCAATGTATTGCCCATATATTGTATATTGAATATAAATAATATTTGTTGTTTCAATGCTAATGATATCAGTCTTCTTGAAAACTCCAAGATGTGTTAATATATAAAAAATATTTACATTCTATTCCAATGATTTAATGATTTTATTGTTTACATTAGTAACATTTCAGCGAGGCCACTTTTCTGTTTGTCGCAATCAAAAATTGGCAGTGAGTGGACAGTCATTTAAATCAGGGACATTCCCATATTTCATGAGACCCTTCTCTGGCGATTATACGCATCAGTCCATATTGAGAGGCCTGCCTTAGTTGTCTTTTTTCGGTAACTTAAAAGAAGTGATATAGGTATCCCAAAAATATTTCTATATTTTTTCTGATTTTTTTTAGTATTTTTATATTTTATCATCCATGGTTTATAAAATAATTTATTATCATTATTTCAATTATTACTGGATTTCTTTGATTAATAAGTATTTTGTACAGGATATCATGCATTACTGACTATCTAGAAATTTTGTTAATAAAGTAATTTAAAGAAAAATTTAAAATAACCGCAAAGAACTGATTCTATTTCTTGATATTGAAGGTTTCTGTAATGTTAAATAAAGTCAACACTTAATGGGGGTGGAAACGCAAATGGATCAACGTATTTATCATTGACATAAAAAGCTTTTTGTATTTAATTATTTTGCGGTTTAGTCATCCAAATAGAGATTAGAATATTATTTTAAAACATAGAGTCTTTAAATTTCTGGCTACTGCAAAGTCCCGATTTATTGACTATCTTTATTTATCTTTTTTTTTTTCTTTTTTTTGTCAACAATAAGCTAAATTTCATCTTATTTTACCATGTTTAAATCTTTTTATTAAATGTCCTTCGCCTAGTTTTCTTTGTGCCCCCGAGTATATTTCATATGATGTCAGTAGTTTTCGTGCTCCTCTGCCCCACCCCCTCCCGAATATAGATAATACAAATGTCCTTTCTTCCAAGCTCCTCGATGAAACTTTTGCGGAAGGGACTCAGTTATGCTTTTCTTCCCAGGGGTGTAAATTGGAAATGTGGTTTGGTAATATATACGGAAACCGTTCTCTTAATAAGTATTTAGCCGCCTTTCGTGAAAAATATTTTTAGTTATTAATTCTATTCTAGATGGTCCTGATTTCATACAGCTACTACCAAACATGTCTGTGCACGTGCTGAATGAGGGTAGTACACTCGACATAACTTGTATGACAGATTGTTTTCCTGCATGTACTTATGCATGGATGAAACAAGACTCGACATCCTCAGTCACGACTGATCAGCACCTGTCGATTGTAAACATATCGCAAAATCATTCTGGTATTTATGAATGCGCAACAAGAAATGAAGAAATAAACCAAAACAAATCAACAAAAGTAACGGTTCTAGTGAGATGTAAGTATATTTTTCTAGTATTAAACTTGAACAATAAAATTCAGGCCAAACGATGCAATTCAGTGTCAGTCGGTATAAGCTCTGAAAAGTTTGAACACCTATGGAAATACACTGAGCATTATTAACCCGAAACCCGCTCATCCAAAAATATGTGTTCTCAAATATTTCCCTTTTAAACCCCCATTAGTAAGGCGTACAGAAGTTTAAAATGACATTTCTTTCTTAAATGAGAGGCACAAAAACAGAGTTAAGAAAGAAAAAGCTAATAGAACCTTATTTACGTTTAGTATTCTACGTCCGCATATACCACATGGCCGACACTAAGATATCTAGCATACAATGTCCGTCTTCTGTGTATTGCAGATCTTGCACTATGCTTAAGAAAACTAATAGAAACTAGAAGTGTTTAAACAAAAGCAATTTTCCCGCGATCCGCGCTTTTCTAGCAATACGTTTATCTCTAAACATGATTGTGACAGTCTATGACACTGGCATTATCACTTGGAATAGTTTCGCATATATAATAATTTAAAAATAAATACATGTAACAATTATTTTATATCTACCAGTGAAGTCCCAGTAGATGTCAGTTACATAGAGCAAACGGTGCAGTGAAATTTTACCATATCATTTCACTACGTACTTATACAATGAATCCGTTCCATTTTGGTGGGACGTTTAATCATTCACTGACAGAAATAAATATCCTTTATTTATTTGAAATAGAACAATACAAGTAGTAGTTTCTCCCCTACGTTATTTTTCTGTTAAGTTTAAGGACTGCATGCTTTAAAGGAACTGCTATGAATTACACTGATACCCAGATACAAGTTTCCTGATCTAATAAAGTGGTGAATTTGAAGATACACAGCAGTGTGAGAGTGACATTTCCGGGAAAGCTATGGTCACGAATATCTGCATGACTGTGAAACACTTGATATCTGTGGTATCAAACTTTCGCGGTTAAAAGAAAATGACATATTTGCGCATGTTAATTTTTGCGGTCTTAATGTTCTATGGCTCCAGATAATAAAGAAAATCTGATGAAAATTTGTGACCATTTTTCTTGCTTTTCTATTGAACTATACATTGTGGTATTTATCAGAATCGCCTCATCGAGGATTTCTAGTGGGATGCCACAATGTATAGTTCAATGGAAAGGAAGAACAAAATTCTTAATTATTCATCAAATAAACCTCCTTAATTCTGTAGAAAAGTATGGGTATTAAATCTATGTAATATTCGCGAACTTATATTCTAGCGCTTTTTGCCTTGATATTCAATATCGCCAATATTCATTGTTACGAAATGGATCCGATCGTCGACTATGTCGTCGAAATTATTTTAATCATTTCAATCAGTAGAGCTACAGTTTTTAGGGCAACTGTGGTAATAAAACATTTACGGAAATTGTGGCTACGTTATGCATGGGTTGTTTGTGAATACCACTCGTGGACAGCGTATTGCATGATTTTAAGGTGAATACCGGCACGAGTCTCTTGATTGTGGACAGCGTGTTGCATGATTTAAGGGTGAATACCTGCACGCTTAGATTCGTGTCGCATGATTTAAAAGTGAGACGCATAGTATTTATACTCCTATTCTTTCACTGAAAAATCAGACGTGGCTGTGTAATTCTAAGGTGAATTGATGGATGTTATATGGTCGTGTGCCTAGTTTCTGTGTTACACTGGCGCTCACGTATTTGTACACCAAAAACGCGTTCGTACCGCGTTGCATGCGCGTGCTGCGTGCGTATCACCTAGAAACGCGCATCAGACGCGTCTAGACGCGCCCTGACGCGTCTCGACGCGGGAGACGCAAACGTAGATAACATGAGTATTCATGACTTGTTCAATACGCGTACAACCGCAGATTGTACGTTGGCCTATTAAAATAGTATTAAGATAGCTTAAAACAATATAAGTTACTAAGTTAATTAGATATTGTCTCGATTTCTCTACCGGGAATCTGACCGAATCGATGCGCAGAAGACGGGAGCCATAAAGTAGTCCCACATTATCTGGGTCAATTTTTACATAACAACTCGTAACGTCTCGATTT
The DNA here is from genome assembly GCA_963989385.1 of Ctena decussata. NCBI lineage: Eukaryota > Metazoa > Mollusca > Bivalvia > Lucinida > Lucinidae > Ctena > Ctena decussata. Next base: position 59,068,093 of record OZ022504.1, read on the forward strand.
CTGAATTCAATGGGACTCATTAACTACTATTTAGACTAACTCTATTATAGAACTTCTAGGCTTAGAAACTATACATAACTTCTATTTTTCTTAACTTCTAAGCCCAGAAAATAAAAAAAAAAAAAAAGTCACAACTTATCTGGGCAAGAACACACACGGTAACCCTCGCTAAGAATTAAACTGACCAGTGAAATTTGGACCCAGACTATTATATGGAGTTAAAGAATATCACAGGGTATAATTGATTCCTCTAATTTTCGCTTCCTGCAGAGACTGTACATCATATTTGGCTTCCGCCGAGACTGTCCGCGAGTTCTTGCTTCCTGCCGAGACTTCTGTACATGATAAATGGCTTCCTGCAGAGACTGTCAGTGTGATTCTGCTTCCTGTCGAGCCTCAGCAGGAAGCCAATTATCATGTACAGAAGTCTCTGCAGGAAGCAAGAACTCATGGACAGTCTCGGCGGACTTCACATCATATTTGGGTCCGCCGAGACTGTACACGATCTCTTGCTTCCTGCAGAGACTTCTGTCCTCGAAAATTGGCTTCCTACCGAGACTGTCCGAGTGACTCTGCTTCCTGCCGAAATCCTCGGCAGGAAGCAGAATCACTCGGACAGTCTCTGCAGGAAGGTTGGTTGTATTCTTCAGGTACTCCAGTTTTCTCCACAACCAAGGCCACAAATAAGCAATTATCCTTGCCTTTGAGACAATGTAAAAACATTCGCATGCCTGAATTTTCTATACCTTCAATAATCCTGTTTAGACTAGAGTTTTAATCCGATTCGAATCAGAGTTTGCTTTGAATTAACTGTTTAGACTAGCAAATCTTATTCGAATTAAAAACTAATTCGGAGTAATTAAACTAATCCTACAGAGTACCTTGGATCGAATCCGAATTTACTTTTACTTCGGATTAAAAGTCCTGTCTAAACAGCAAACCGAAGCAAAGCCGCATTAAAATTTATTTTTGAACTGCATGACCTCGGGCATGTTTAGGTCATGATAACATTTGAGCAGGCTGCATTTACTTTACTGCAAAGTAACTTGCACCCAATCAAAAACATTATTTTACTACGAAGTCACTTGCATTAAATTGGAAATGGTATAGTCTGAACAGACAAGTGGGTTCTCTTCGGATTACCTTATTGCAGAGCAATCTGTTCCGAATCGAAACAGATATCCTCTACACAGAGTAAAAGTAAACAAAATAAAGTTTAAGAATATTTCATTTGTAGCATGTAGTTTTGGCTGAAGGCAGAATAGTAACGTACATTCCAAGATAAACCTTGATTTCCAGAAAGCAATTTAATGCCATTTTCAGCATATGGGGCCAGAGATGAAAACCGAGATCCCCAGCAAGAAAAAACACCTGACTCTCTACAAGAAGGGTCCTGTATTTTCATTGGAGTTTTTTAAGTGTTCTAATATTTTGGGAAATGGAGAATATTATTAGTCAACAACAGGACTGTAGCTAATTTCTTATTATGGATTGTTGGGAGGAGAGAGCAATTCCTTTTTGCTGTTTCTAGGGAGCAAATGTGATGAACCTTATAATGGTACAGTTGGTTTCCAGGTAACTAAGCCTGGGTATGAGATTAAGGAGGTTGGATACACATTATTTTTGGAGGGAAAAGGGAGAATATTATAGACACGGGGACAGTAGCTTATTTCTTATTGCGGGTTGTTCAAAAAGGATGGCGGTTTCTTTTGGCTGTTTCTAGGGAGCAAATGAGTTGAACCTTATAATGGTTTATTTAGTTTCCAGGTAACTAAGCCTGGGTATGAGATTAAGGAGGTTGGATACACATTATTTTTTGGAGGGGAAATGGAGAATATTATTAATAGACACGGGGACAGTAGCTTATTTCTTATTGCGGATTGTTCAAAAAGGACGGCAGTTTCTTTTGGCTGTTTCTAGGGAGCAAATGTGATGAATCTTATAATGGTTCAGTTGGTTTCCAGGTAACTAAGCCTGGGTATGAGATTAAGGAGGTTGGATACACATTATTTTTTGGAGGGAAAATGGAGAATATTATTAATAGACACGGGGACAGTAGCTTATTTCCTATTGCGGGTTGTTCAAAAAGGACAGCGGTTTCTTTTGGCTGTTTCTAGGGAGCAAATGAGTTGAACGTTATAATGGTTTATTTAGTTTCCAGGAAACTAAGCCTGGGTATGAGATTAAGGAGGTTGGATACACATTATTTTTTGGAGGGAAAATGGAGAATATTATTAATAGACACGGGGACAGTAGCTTATTTCTTATTGCGGATTGTTCAAAAAGGACGGCGGTTTCTTTTGGCTGTTTCTAGGGAGCAAATGAGTTGAACCTTATAATGGTTTATTTAGTTTCTAGGTAACTAAGCCTGGGTATGAGATTAAGGAGGTTGGATACACATTATTTTTTGGAGGGGAAATGGAGAATATAATTATTAGACACGGGGACAGTAGATTATTTCTTATTGCGGGTTGTTCAAAAAGGATGGCGGTTTCTTTTGGCTGTTTCTAGGGAGCAAATGAGTTGAACCTTATAATGGTTTATTTAGATTCCAGGTAACTAAGCCTGGGTATGAGATTAAGGAGGTTGGATACACATTATTTTTTGGAGGGGAAATGGAGAATATTACTAATAGACATGGTGATAGTAGCTTATTTCTTATTGCAGATTGACGGGAAAAGAGGGCAGTTTCTTTTGGCTGTTTCTAGGGAGCAAATGAGTTGAACCTTATAATGGTTTATTTAGTTTCCAGGTAACTAAGCCTGGGTATGAGATTAAGGAGGTTGGATACACATTATTTTTTGGAGGGGAAATGGAGAATATTATTAATAGACATGGTGACAGTAGCTTATTTCTTATTGCGGATTGACGGGAAAAGAGGGCAGTTTCTTTTGGCTGTTTCAAGGGAGCAAATGAGTTGAACCTTATAATGGTTTATTTAGTTTCCAGGTAACTAAGCCTGGGTATGAGATTAAGGAGGTTGGATACACATTATTTTTTGGAGGGGAAATGGAGAATATTATTAATAGACACGGGGACAGTAGCTTATTTCTTATTGCGGGTTGTTCAAAAAGGACGGCGGTTTCTTTTGGCTGTTTCTAGGGAGCAAATGAGTTGAACCTTATAATGGTTTATTTAGATTCCTGGTAACTAAGCCTGGGTATGAGATTAAGGAGGTTGGATGCACATTATTTTTTGGAGGGGAAATGGAGAATATTATTAATAGACACGGTGACAGTAGCTTATTTCTTATTGCGGATTGACGGGAAAAGAGGGCAGTTTCTTTTGGCTGTTTCTAGGGAGCAAATGTGCTGAACCTTATTATGGTTCATTTAGTTTCCGGGTAACTTAGCCTGGGTGTGAGGTTAAGGAGGTTGGATACACATTAATTTTAGCCTTTATTGTCAATAGACAAAAGTTATTTATACGACCGTAGGGAAAGTCAGATTGTAGTCGTACAGTTGGGTTCTGGGGCTTTTACTGGGTAATGGGAGTTTTTGTCATGAGCATTGCACTTAGTAGGGTATAAAATGTGGATCCAGGGATTTTTTGAAAATGGGTTCGGTAGGTTGTTAGCAACAGGGGCTCGAATTAGAGAAAATTAGGGGGATTTTTTTCCTTATTGTATTGGAATCTATCTATATCCTGGCAATGATATTGGTTTTGTCTAGGTATTCAAAGACTACCTTCTGTATTGTATTTGCATGTTTCTTTGGGAGAGACAGGAGCAGTCTCAGATCTATTGTGTGATAGCCTAACTTGAATATGGTGGATTCTATGGTCTCGCCTTTGATTGTTATGGGGCCACACAGTCAAAGAAGATATGGTTGAGATCTTCTGCATCATTGCAGTGGGGGCATAGGACGGACTGGTTACTGTAGTGAAGGCAGCCCTGCCCGCAGTGTCCTAGCCTTAGTCCGGAATAGGCTATGTTGAAACGTCTATTGAGACTATATACGTCACATTGAAGTTTAACCTTTGGTTTGACGAAATTGAAGGTGTGGCCCTTGTTGCTATTGGTCCATTGGGATTGCCATTTTTCGGTTACTGCTTCATTTATTAGGAGATAAACGTCCAGTTTTGAGGGTTTGGTATGGTTGTAAGTGCCGGTGGTCAATAATTGACAACTGCCTTTCTTGAATCAGCGGAAGGAGAAACGAGGTATGTGGCCCAACCGGGTTCTCGAACCCAAGACCTCTGGCATGAGTCAGGTGCCCTATCGATTGCGCTTCGCAGCCCGGCACCTTCAGCTGTAGGAGTTTAATTCCACATTCAACTTCTAAAGCATTAATAGGGGCGGAGTAGTATGCCCTCATAGCAATACGGAGTGCTAAGTTGTTTTGGATGAGGTCCTGAGCTTTGAGAGTAGATGTTTGGGTGCCGAGTTATAAGCTTGCGCACCATAATCGACTTTTACTGAGGATTTGGGCCTTCTATAATGTCAATAGGATTTTTTTATCTGCTTCATAGGAGGTGCCTGAAACCATCCTCGTGAGGTTTAGGTCTTTATTACATTTTTCAATCGGATTTTTAATATGCTGACCCCATAAGTTAGTTTGCTATCTAGGATCATGCCCAGGAAGGTGATATGGTCACTAAATTCTATTTCTGTCCCAAAAAGGGAGAGTTTTTAAAGTGATTCAATATTAAGTCTTTTTTTAAGGGAAAATTATAGCCTTTGTCTTAATAGTGGGTATTTTGAAGCCCCAGAGCGTGGACCATATCTCGATTGTCTGGAGGGCTGACTGGAGTTTTACGAGAGCATGTTTGGGAGAGGAGTGGTAGGTCCAGATAGCACTGTCATCTGCAAACTGAGAAAGAGAGATGTTTGCACCCCCCCCCCCCCCGCAGGGCATCATCAAGGGTATTTATTATTACAATGAATAGGATAGGGCTGAGGACACTGCCTTGAAGACAGCCGTTTCCAAGTCATGTTAACCAGAGCAGTGACCTACCACTCCTCTCCCAAACCCCAAACATGCTCTTGTAAAACTCCAATCAGCCCTCCAGGTCACTGCTATTTATTGGTCACTGATCAGAGGTTTTTATCCCCCCCCCCCCCCACCCTGTCTTGAATTCTTTAAGATTCAAAGTGACTGCCGCCTGGCACTTATTTTCCATAAAGGCCATATTAATTTCAGATTCCACGATTTTAATTTCTGATACGAAAGGAATTTATGGCTGAAGAGTGCGATTTATTTCCACTTCAGTGGCGAAGTGTCATGGGACTGTCCCAGTCGCATTTAGTTTTGAATTGCCGGTCGAGTTTCTAGGCTTCTTTTTTTTTCTTTCTTTCCCATTATGGTTCAAGTGAGAACAAATGAGCATTCGACATCAAGCTTGATGTAGACTAATGGCTCTTTCTTTCACTTGATTTACTTAAAGTTGACCTCACTAAAATGCGCATTCAATACGCGATTTTGATTGGTTCCCGTACGCGCGCGTTGAGACGCAAAGGACTACGTCACTACCCGTATCATGTGCGCAATTTTGATTGGGTCCATGAAATTTGCATAAAATGCGCGTTGCATGCGTCGCTTCGCGGTATACGCAAAACTGAGAACGAATTTTCATTGGCTACTAAAATATTCGCGTCCATAATTACCGCGTATCCCGCACGCATCAACTGCGTCCCCGACGCGTTTTGAATGTGTACAAATACGTGAGCGCCAGTGTAAGACCGGAAGGGTAAGATTTTATTATATTTATTTAGAATAGTTTGGCTAAGAATGAAAAATGTGACTTCTGATTGATATGGTATGATTATATGTGTCGACTGATTTGATTTTGTTGGCAGTGATCAGGCTGCGCAGGTGTCGACTGATTTTGTTAATAAGCATGCTGCGCATAATATTTGTATATTAGGAAGTTTTGTAAACTACGGAAATAGTTTATATCACTGATGTTGGTTGCAATGGTGTGCGTCTATATGACGTCCAGTGACGTCAGTTGCATTCGTGTTATTCATGTGACGTCAGTTGCATTCATGTTATTCATGTGACGTCAGTTGCATCATGTTATTGCGACGTCAGCACTTTTTATATTAGTTTCACGTATACGTGGCTTATAGAAGTAGATTGATTTGTAATGGGACTAATTTATATACTCGTGACGTCAATTGACGCCATACCATGCACCGCATTAAGTTTTTTTTCCATAAGTTATAATGGTAACATTTGGTCGTCATGCGTTTGATTTGCCTTCACTAGATGACGTCATATGGTATAACATCATTGGCGTCATGATGTCAGATCAAACGTTATGATCCCAAATGTGATAGAAACGCTTATTCAGTTATTATATTCTATGGCAAATGGTATTACGCTTAGTTTAAAGAAATGAATTAATACATATACGAGTTAGATTTTGGTCAAACAATTTTATGTAAATAGGTCATTGTTTAGATTCATTCATGTTTTATGTGGGGTATGTCATGGTAATACCTGTTTACGTCAGTATACTTCTTGACAATGTTTGGCGTCAGATCCTTCGACGCGCATGCGTGGTAGGATCTACGTTTCTTCATTGGCGGAAGTGGTAAGCACACATTTGGCTTTACATCGTGATTGCGAGTTGTGTCTAGTGACACGGCTGGCGTGTGCACGGTATGCTCGGCATTCGCCGAGGGCGTTGTATGGTATTTCCAAGACAGGCCCAAGTCTTACGTATTGCTATTATGTAGTTACAATGTATTAAGTGTAAGTTCGTTATTTTTAGGCACATCAAGTCCGGCAGTCAGCTGTTAGGGCTTAGAGCCACGTCTCACCTGGAGATTCTATATACGTCTCCAGGTTAATACCGACCCGGGTAGAGCAGTTACAACGCCCTTGTGCATGTTTTCCTAGCAGAGGCGGGAAGCACAAAATATCGGCGAAGTCGATCTTATTACTGCGGGGGTGAAAGTGGTACAGTGTTCGTCCACTATAGTGTGTCTTGTTATATATAGACTGGTCCCTGGTACAATCCAGGGAGCGACCAGTATATAAGCGTGCGCATATTAATATAAGTTGGTGTTTCTCATGTTATATGGACTGGCCCATGATATGATCCGAGGAACGACAAATTGAAGTCTACCAACATAAGGCCTTGTTTTTTTGTATGAGCTCAAACTAATTTTTTTTTTTGTTCTTTGTGTTTTCCTTTAGTTCATGGCGCTGAGCCGAGTACGGTGTTGACGTCAGACGGTAATCTATTTGCGTATTGTACGCAAATCGATTACAGATTTGAAACAAACACCATACTTGGGCCAGCGACATGAACTGATATGTGTTGTATATTATTGTAATTGTGACAGTTGTAAATTGTATTGTTGTATATAGAATTTACATTATATATAAACTTCAAAAAATTCTAACGTTGTTAGAGTTTCCTTGTTAGTGTAATACACTGGTAGATAACCCTTTAACCGGAAGTCACCCTCCGCCGTCCTGGCGACGCATAAGGCTCTACACCCGTGTCGACCGTGTGTAAAACCTTCAGCGTAACATGGTGTCATAAGTAACGGGATTTGGTTTCCGGTTAATATCTGCCAGTGTAAAACATTGACAATATATATAGAATCTAGGCACAATTTTGTCAGACTTTTTTTTATTATTATTATTGACTTTCTGATTGTTCTTTTCTAAGGTGACGTAAGGCTGTGAATTTTAGGGGAGCAATTTTGCCACTAAATTCTTTGTAAATGTAACCTACACTCAATTAAGGTCAACTATCCTTATTCCCTGCGTGATGAAGTGCGATATCCCATGCATTAATTTGTGATAAAATGTAACAGGTTGCATATCTGAGTGGGGAAGCTGTGGTTTATAGACCTGAATTGTCTTGGCACGGATGATACATATTTAGTTTTAAGGTCCGGTTGAGTACCTTGGCACTGCTGTTGCATGACAATCTGTTAGTTTGTTAACTTAAACGTTTTGTACGTTGTGTCGTAACCGTTACTGAGGTCCATTTTATGTCCTGATTTAGTAACGTAGGTCACTCGTAATTTTATATAATATCGTTACAATGAATTAAACCTGATAGCAGAATCTTGTTTGTTTTACCGGTGGTATCTTATAAGGTTTTGTAATGTAGGACGTACAGTTGTCGTGTCAGTGTTAATACGTTGCGTTACATACGTTACGTTTGTATATCCGATACACTAGATCAAGTTGGGCGTAATTGTAATGTGGGTTATTTACGTCATCTAATTGTGTCATATGATAGTGAAAAGAGGTTCTCGGTAAAGTCAACGTCAGTTTATGACGTCATTTCCGGTCTGTTATGAACGTAACTTTAATCGCTACGTCTAGATCGCGAGTATACTAATTAATCAACGTTTTAGTTGGATTAGTTCGTTATTATTATTGTTAACGTTTTAGTTAACGTGTGTGACTATAAGTGAACGTCGGTTTCAGATAAGTTAACGTGAGCATTACGTTAAGCGTCATGGATCAGTTAGTTAAGACGGGAAAGGAGTTAGGTTATGAGGGGCAGGCATTGCAGGATTTTGTAAAGCAACAGCAAGAGACTGAGAGGGCAGAAAGGCACGCGGTAAGGGAGCTTGATAAAGAAAAGATTGCGCAGGCCGAAAAAGACAGGGAAATTGAGTTAGCTAGGATCGCGCAGGCCGAAAAAGATAGGGAAATTGAATTGGCTAAGATTGCGGCGGATAGGGAAATCGAGATGGCGCGAATTGAAAGCATAGAGCGGCAAGCCGAGAAAGATGGGGAAGCTAAGTTGTCTCAAGTCGAAAGCGATAAGGAAGCAAAGTTGTCGAGCGAAGTTGAGTTAGAATAGTTGAAGTATAGTTTTGAATTGCAGCAATGCGAGTTAAAGAATCAAATAGAGTTGCAGAAGGTAACGTTTAGAGTTGAATTAGAAAAACAGAAGGCCGAAAAGTTAGCGCATGCGCAAGATCCCAAATTACCGTATTTTGATGAAAGTAAGGACAAAATGGATAGTTACTTATCAAGGTTTTAGAAATACGCGACGGCGAATAAATGGGATAAAAATGTTTGGGCTGCATATTTAAGCGCATTACTTAAAGGTCGCGCGCTTGATGTCTATGATAGATTGTCTGTAGATGATGCAGCGGATTATGACAAGTTGAAAGATGCGTTGTTAAAGAATTTCGATATGACTGAACGCGGATTTAGGAAGAAATTTCGCTATGATAGGCCTGAAAAGTCCGAAACGTTTATTCAGTTTAGTAGTAGACTTAGGTCGTATGTTAATAAATGGTTGAAAATGGCGAAAGTAGACCAGTCTTACGAAGCTGTTTGCTATTTTTTTCGCTAGAGATTAGTTTTTAGAATCCTGTAGTAAAGAACTATATGTTCATTTGAAACCGAAAACATTCACGAATCTAGGTGAGATGGCAAGGGAAGCAGATTTATTTGCAGAAGCACGTGGCGGTGTCTACGCTTGTGTTAATAAGGGGCAGCTTGATAGTAAGGGCGTAACTCAGAGTAGATCTAATAATAAGCCGAGTGCGAAGCCAGAGATAAAATGTAGTATTTGTGGTAAGGGACATTTAACATATAAATGTTGTAAGAATCCCGATAGGAAGCAAACATATAGTGCGGAGGTAGGTGCAAGTGTAAGCGGATATAGCGGAAATAAGGGGAGTAGTTATGCACCGAAAGATGAGACACAAAGATCACAGAGTAAGAGCGATACTGTGCAGACGAAGGGTAGTAATTCAGATCGTGGCCGTGGTCGGGGTGGTGGACATCAAATGAGCTTTTGTAAAACTACAATGAATAGGTCTCATGAAATTGAAGGTCTCTATAAGAGTAAGGAAGAAAGTCCATTAATCGATGATAACGTGGATAGGGAAGGTGTCTGTTACTTTTTAAGGTCGCGATTACCAACAGCGCAGGGTACGGTTAATGGTAAGACTGTTGTAGTTTTAAGGGACACAGGTTGTACTGGGTGTGTCGTTCGTAGAAACTTGGTTTCTAATGATCAGTTACTTGGTAAAGAATCTGATGTAACTTTGATTGATGAATCTACCCAAAAGTATACCTTAGCAATGGTTGACATAGATTGTCCATTTTTCACAGGAAAAACTGAGGCATTGTGCATGGAAGATACATTGTATGACCTGGTTATTGGAAATATTGACGGGTCAAAACTTCCCGATATGTCCCATTTTGCAATGGCGGCAGTGACTAGGTCACAAGCTAAGCAAGGTGAAGAGGTTCATAAGAAACTTAAAGTTCCTGATCAAATTATTGCTAGTGATAAGGAGGCGTTGAGGCAGGCCCAAGTTGTTGACCCGAAATTGAATGGCATAAGGCAAAGAGTGGAATCTGGGAATGTGACTATTAGTCGTGGATTGAACCGGGGTGAAACTAAGTTTATCCGAAAGAAAGACTTATTGTATAGGCAGTTTACTAAGGGAAACAAGGTCACTTTGCAACTTATTATCCCTGAAGGTTTTCGTGAAAAGGTGTTAAGATTGGCGCACGAAACCTTGATGTCAGGTCATTTGGGCATAAAGAAAACCATGGATAGTGTGTTAACTGAGTTCTTCTGGCCTGGAGTTTGTGGTGATGTGGCAAGGTTTTGTAAATCTTGTGACATATGTCAAAGGATTATTCAAAAAGGTCGTGTCACTAAGTTACCTTTAGGAAAGTTGCCACAGATTGACACACCATTTAAACGAGTCGCTGTTGATATAGCTGGACCGATAGAACCTCGTTCTGACAAGATATCCCGCTATATTTTAACAATGATAGACTATGCGACGAGATATCCCGAGGCGGTAGCGTTACCCGGCATTGAAACGGAACGCGTAACCGAAGCGTTAGTTGAGATGTTCAGTAGATTAGCAATACCGAGTGAAATGCTAATCGAGCATGATAGTAAGATCACGATTGACGTCATGAGAGAGGTTAGTAGGTTGTTGTCGCTTCAAGATCTGACAACTATTCCTTATCAATCTACTGGTAAAGGACCCGTGGAGAAATTCCATGATACATTGAAACAGATATTACGTGAAATGTGCGAAAAACGTCCGAATGACTGGGACAGGTATCTTCCAGCATTATTATTCGCAGTAAGGGAAGTTCCGCAAGAGTCATTAGGTTTTTCCCCGTGTTAACTGTTGTATGGACGTAATGTTAGGGGTCCTATGCAAATATCAAAGGAATTGTGGTCTGTAGAGGAAACTGACCAACGTGCGTTATTGACGTATCAGTACGTTATTGATTTAAAAGAACGTTTAGAGAGAACGTGTAAGTTAGCACAGGATATTGTCCGGAAAATGGACGTAAAGCAGAATGCTTATTATGATAAACGCGCGAGGTCGCGTAAGTTTGACGTCGGAGACAAAGTACTTTTGCTACTCCCGAATGAGTGCAATAAATTGTTACTTCAATGGAACGGGCCATATGAAGTTGTCGAAGTAGTCAATGTAATGAACTACAAGATTAACGTCAAGGGCGTCGTGAATACTTATCCTGCTAACATGATAAAGCAGTACGTTCAACGTCAAAAGAACGTGTCGTCTGCAGTTGTTAATGCACGTGACAATGTTGGATCAGAGGATCACAGTGATCCGAATGTCCAAAGAGTTAACATTTGTACGTCAGAGGACGTATCCCAATATGACTTCATACGTGAAAACGTAAAGCCCGACGACGTAACGTCGATTCAGAAAGCAAACATGGAAGAACACGGTGGCGATAGTAGATTAGAGGCAGAGGCAACGGATCCTGTGGGATCTGTCGTGCGAAGTAGGTGTAATGTCAAAGACAACGTTAATTTTACGTCTGATACACTTAAAGGTGGCGATTTCCACCTAGTGTTCGATCAGACTTACCCATACTTCCCCATTCCATTTGAGGCACGACAGGTACGACACAGAGAATTGATTGACTTTGGGATTAGGTAAATCCGCGGCCAAGATAATTTGGGGGGCGGACTACCTTAGTAGATAGTTTGGCCACGTTATGCATCGCACCGTTGTTGTGTATATAGCTAGTTTTCCAGTTTTGACATCGCCTACGATTCGATCGCATTTCGTACTATTTCAGAAAAGAAACATTGTTATGTTTTTTCTCCCTAAGGGGAAACCTATGCTACGAAATGGATCCGATCGTCGACTATGTCGTCGAAATTATTTTAATCCTTTCAATCAGTAGAGCTACAGTTTTTAGGGCAACTGTGGTAATAAAACATTTACGGAAATTGTGGCTACGTTATGCATGGGTTGTTTGTGAATACCTCTCGTGGACAGCGTATTGCATGATTTTAAGGTGAATACCGGCACGAGTCTCTTGATTGTGGACAGCGTGTTGCATGATTTTAGGGTGAATACCTGCACGCTTAGATTCGTGTCGCATGATTTAAAAGTGAGACGCATAGTATTTATACTCCTATTCTTTCACTGAAAAATCAGACGTGGCTGTTTAATTCTAAGGTGAATTGATGGATGTTATATGGTCGTGTGCCTAGTTTCTGTGTTAAGACCGGAAGGGTAAGATTTTATTATATATATTTAGAATAGTATGGCTAAGAATGAAAAATGTGACTTCTGATTGATATGGTATGATTATATGTGTCGACTGATTTGATTTTGTTGGCAGTGATCAGGCTGCGCATGTGTCGACTGATTTTGTTAATAAGCATGCTGCGCATAATATTTGTATATTAGGAAGTTTTGTAAACTACGGAAATAGTTTATATCACTGATGTTGGTTGCAATGGTGTGCGTCTATTTGACATCCAGTGACGTCAGTTGCATTCGTGTTATTCATGTGACGTCAGTTGCATTCATGTTATTCATGTGACGTCAGTTGCATCATGTTATTGCGACGTCAGCACTTTTTATATTAGTTTCACGTATACGTGGCTTAAAGAAGTAGATTGATTTGTAATGGGACTAATTTATATACTCGTGACGTCAATTGACGCCATAGCATGCACCGCATTAAGGGTTTTTTCCATAAGTTATAATGGTAACATTTGGTCATCATGCGTTTGATTTGCCTTCACTAGAAGACGTCATATGATATAACATCATTGGCGTCATGATTTCAGATCAAACGTTATGATCCCAAATGTGTTAGAAACGCTTATTCAGTTATTATATTCTATGGCAAATGGTATTACGCTTAGTTTAAGGAAATGAATTAATACATATGCGAGTTAGATTTTGGTCAATCAATTTAATGTAAATAGGTCATTGTTTAGATTCATTCATGTTTTATGTGGGGTATGTCATGGTAATACCTGTTGACGTCAGTATACTTCTTGACAATGTTTGGCGTCAGATCCTTCGACGCGCATGCGTGGTAGGATCTACGTTTCTTCATTGGCGGAAGTGGTAAGCACACATTTGGCTTTACATCGTGATCGCGAGTTGTGTCTAGTGACACGGCTGGCGTGTGCACGTTATGCTCGGCATTCGCCGAGGGCGTTGTATGGTATTTCCAAGACAGGCCCAAGTCTTACGTATTGCTATTATGTAGTTACAATGTATTAAGTGTAAGTTCGTTATTTTTAGGCACATCAAGTCCGGCAGTCAGCTGTTAGGGCTTAGAGCCACGTCTCACCTGGAGATTCGATATACGTCTCCAGGTTAATACCAACCCGGGTAGAGCAGTTACAACGCCCTTGTGCATGTTTTCCTAGCAGAGGCGGGAAGCACAAAATATCGGCGAAGTCGATCTTATTACTGCGGGGGTGAAAGTGGTACAGTGTTCGTCCACTATAGTGTGTCTTGTATTTATAGACTGGTCCCTGGTACAATCCAGGGAGCGACCAGTATATAAGCGTGCGCATATCAATATAAGTTGGTGTTCCTCATGTTATATGGACTGGCCCATGATATGATCCAAGGAACGACAAATTGAAGTCTACCAACATAAGGCCTTGTTTTTTGTATGAGCTCAAACTAACGTGTTTTTTTTTGTTCTTTGTGTTTTCCTTTAGTTCATGGCGCTGAGCCGAGTACGGTGTTGACGTCAGATGGTAATCTATTTGCGTATTGTACGCAAATCGATTACAGATTTGAAACAAACACCATACTTGGGCCAGCGACATGAACTGATATGTGTTGTATATTATTGTAATTGTGACAGTTGTAAATTGTATTGTTGTATTTACATTATATATAAACTTCAAAAAATTCTTACGTTGTTAGAGTTTCCTTGCTAGTGTAATACACTGGTAGATAACCCTTTAACCGAAAGTCACCCTCCGCCGTCCTGGCGACGCATAAGGCTCTACACCCGTGTCGACCGTGTGTAAAACCTTCAGCGTAACATTCAGTATCCCCCAAAATAAGTGTTCTACAGTATCACTTTGCAGTTCCTCCTCTGCAGTGAATTAAGACTGGAATTTGTTTTGTATCAACCTGTGAAATCACAGGTAATAACAGTTATAGTCCGTTTGCTGCCAAGTGCAAACGGGGTTTTGCTCATTTTCTCGAAAACGATGAAAGCTCCGTCAAATGTTCTGTCGTATTGATTTTTATTAATATACATAACAGAATACGAAAAATCCAAATTTTTGGATACTTTTGTAAAATATTTTCCATTAATAGTAATGCATAAACTTAGCAATTTCACTGAAGGGCGTCGTAAGCCTGTTAGAACAGCCGAAATATTGTTGATAGGCAATAGCATAAACTTGTTGTTTACTACAAGTGTGGGCGTATATGAATGAAAAAGCAAAACGTATTCACCTGTCCGCACGCGTAACGCATGGTGTCGCTGATCAGGTGATACTGTGATGTAAATAAACTTTGAACTATTATATAGTTTTGCAAGTAAAAGTGTATGTTTAAAAACTTGATAATACATAGGTGAAACAAAAAGTAGAAAAAAATGGATTCAGAATTAAATTTCAACTAATTATGCAAATACGTTTTAGAGATAGCATACACATTGGTCATATGCTCTAAAACGTAAAACTAAAAGGGAATACCAACAGCCAACTTTTATTCCCTCGTAATTAAGAGGTGAAAATGGCAAATATTAGGTCCTTTTTTGTATAGAAACTTTTTTATGCAAAGCCTCACATTTCTACAAAATTATGATTTTGTTATGTATAAGATGAAAGGTAAGAATTTGCAATTCGAAAATCTTCTACCTCTCACCAATTTAGAGGAAATATTGAGAATGCCGTTTGCATTTGGGAGCAAACGGACTATAAATAAAAGCAAATACGTGCAGTACCGCATCATTTCTCTATGGAAATAAAAGCTAAATTGAATCTCGTTTCTTTCGAATGTGAAATGTGATCGCACACGTACAGGATTCAACCTAGCCACTGGGTGGTTGCTTAGTCCCGGTAGGCGGTGATTTTTTCTGACAATCGTCAACGATTTTTTCTGACAATTTATGTCTTACAAGCGTGACGGAGCAATAAGGTAGGTAAACAAACTTATTTTCAATACTTTCTTGGGATCTTTCGAAACCAGGCTGTTTGCTTGAGCATTTTATAGGCGTATTTATTCGTTGGTCACATTTTTTTGTGAAATAGCCCCGGCAAACCAAGGACGAAAATAACTGCAAATGCCAATGATTTTTTCCTACAACGGCTTTAGTGTCCCGGATTTTTTCCTACAGTGTCCCGGATTTTTTCCTACCACTTATACTGCATTTCAGAGCCTAAAACTAGCATTATAGTAACAGATTTGATTTTCAGTGTGGGAACTAATTTTACTTCACCGAATGAACATCAAAAGCATTTCTGTCAAGTATGCCTTATCATGATGATGGAATCGAAAATATGGACCCTTTAGAAGCAAGGAATACGTAAACGACATAAGATTTGAAATGTTAGATTTTAGGAAGCAAGAAATGGTCCGAAGGAATGAAAAAAGCAGACTCTGTTTATTGAGTCTGCACTTGAAAAGAAGACAAAGACTTCTGATGTTATGTCGTTTACGTTAAGTCTCCACGTACTCGATCACTGTGCAGTTTATATTATTTCTAGTCCTTTCGAATCAATGATTTCATTTCGAGGCATTCTGAAAATAGAGTAGCCCAGCTGCTGCTAGGGGCATGGCTGTGTTTGCACATTTTATTGAAACTTCACTGAAACTGGTGTTAGGTACCGTGTGACGGCCCTTAATCGTGCCTAGGTATTCATTCATAGTGTAGATTGTATAAGTTCTGGTCGTTTGGAATCACTTATTCCATTTCGACTCATTTTAATAATGCAGTAACCGCTGCTAGGGGCATGGCCGGAGTTGCATATTTCATGACTGGTTATGAACAGCCGCAGTTAAACCGAGCTATTTTCATTTCTTTGGTGTTTTTTTATTTGCTTTCAAAGGATCTGACTTTTAAGGACTTTTTCTATTCAAGTTTTGCAGTGCAGTAAACAAAACTGCACAGGCCCTCAAGAAAAGTACTGGCTGGATGGATGGATGACTTGCGATTTTACGTCCGTTTCAGCAGTATTTCAGTCATATCAGGACGATAGGAGGGTGGTAATGAAAGGCTGTGTGCAATGGAACCCCGTTTACAATTGAAAAGATTCTCACCTCAAGCGGGGATCGAACCCGGGACCGCTAGATCAGCAAGCCAGCGTTTAACCTACTGAGCACCGGTGCTTCAGCACCGTCTGGAAATGTTAACTGCTTTTAGGATTACCAAGTCTAACATAAACCACGCTCTAGTGAGGAAAAGGTAGCTGTTGACAACTTGTACACCACGGATAGTACAAATGGACAGATTGGTGCTAAAATGGAATCACACACACGCACACGCACACACACACACACACACACACACACACACAGGCATGCACGCACAATTTTGAAGAAAACATGTAAATCTTCTACGCCGCCTGAGCGAGAAAAACACCCTGGCCGCGGCGGAACTCGAATCTTCAACCTTCTCGGTACTACTGGATAAAAAGTTAGGCAATGATCAGGACAGCTCTGCGAACTGAGCTATCCTGGCATTGGACGACCATGTGGCCATGTCGTTCAGTTGGTAGAGTTAGTACAGCAGTCTCGCCTGCATTGGGAAGGTCACCAAATATTGTTGTAATCTCACTAAGGTTGCTCAGGTCTTTACTACATGATATTCCGTTTTACCTTTTTGTATACGGAGCAATAGAATGGTCTGTATAATATATTATAATGAAAAGGCTGATCCTTTAATGACCAACAAGTATTTCGTCTTCCATTTATGCACCACAATAAAAGTTTGGGACATGCTTAAATCTTGCTATTCAATCTGTAAGCAATAAAGTATCATACTGACTGCTCATTTTGCAGTTTGCGTTGTCAGAAAAAATCAGGCGCTTAAAATCTATTGTAGGAGCAAATCCGGGACTTGTAGGAAAAAATCCGGGACTTATGAAAAATTAAAATCAGTCGATAGACCCATTTATATTATTGTAAAGGGTCAAAACGTAATATAATGTGTTTCCCAACATCAATCTATGATTAAAAATAGCTTTTCACTATGGTACACTTCGAAGACATAGACATAGCTGACAGTTCATCGAGCTGTACCCTAAGTGAAAACTTCCGGGTTTAATTTGTCTGTTGGCAACGTTAAACTTTGTACTGTATCTAATCTGCTTAAGATCTACCAGGTAAAACGCTTAAGATTTGTAAAACTAATGGTTTAATTGACAAAATTCACCATTTTGTTGCATTAATTTTCTATTATGACGTCACGGAGAAAAAATCATAGACAATTTGGAAAAAAACCTGGGACCATTGTCAGAAAAAATCGTTGACGATTGTCAGAAAAATCACAGCCTACCGGGACTAAGCAACCACCCAGTGCTAGCGGGCACATGATGTCTAACGACGTTTATTACGATGTCATGTGCCTACTGGGAAGTGTCCTTTATTGGTTTGAAATAGCACAGCTGGTTTGAATCAGTTCATCATTATCTTGTTTACCGGTGAATTCCCGACGTTTATCCCTGAGAAAAACGTGTGTCCCCAGATCAGACTGCTCTTTAGGACTTTCTAGAGCCTAAACATTTAGCCGAATTTACATTCAAAGATGGATACTCAATTAATGAAATGATCCGCGACGCGAGAAAACCAATAAAGTGGTTGTGTGTCCAGCGGAGACTCAGATCAGCCTGGGCATCCGCTTAGTTTGATCAGAGTCTTCGCTGTCCGCATGGAGGTAGCTTAAACCCTTAGCTACCCTTTAAGCACTAAGTGAAGACTCTGATCAGACTGGGTGATGCCCAGGCTGATCTGAGTCAGCGCTGGGCGCACAACCACATTGTTGGTTTTCTCGTGTCGCGGCTCAATTATGGATTAAGTGTCACATGTGTCAGTTGATTTGACAAAAATGTGTTTATTTGTATTTGTTCGGCAGATGGACCAGATGTTGTAACACTTACACCCTCAGCCGATACATATACGGACAATGAGGGTTTATTTCTTGATGAGATATCCTGCTCAGCTGACTGTTATCCAAACTGTACCTACGTGTGGACGAAAGACGGACAAACAGTATCAAGAAATAATATTTTATCGCTTGGCAATTTATCAAAAGAAGAGACAGGAAACTACATGTGTACTGTAGCTAACCCTGGAACAGCTACCATAGCGTGTTCTAACATTACCGTTTATGTTCGCTGTATGTATGTTAATATTCTAATCGTATTGGAATATTTCAAGAATGTAGTTAAGTTAGAAGTGATTTTTCACTTATAATTTTTTTCTGTGAAATTTTAATGTGTACTTGCACTAAGGTAAATAGTTTGAAATACATTGCCTTTTTGAAACAAATGAACGTTGTCTGATCTAGTAATCTTTGTGTTAAAAGTGCTGATTTTGGAGATACGCAGCTGTGTGATAATGACATTTACGTGTGAACTGATAAAAGGTGAAGGTAAAGGTTTGCCATAGCCTAATAGCCGTATGGGCAGTGGGGGTTAGAGGCTCACTGTGTCTTGGTCACAGCAATGAAAAGCTGAGCCCTTCCCTCTCCTTTCGCTGCCTTATCCTTCCCTGATTCGAAGCAGGTACCCATTTACCGCTGGATTGACAGAGTTTTCCAGTTGTCGGATGGCAAAACCCGAGCTCGATCTCACGACCTTAAGGCGACTTTCTACACCATAACCAAGTATCTGTAACCACTCGACCACGGCGCCTCTCTTAGTGTGAACTGATACCGTATCATTTTTCTGTGGTAGTTGCAGCTACAATGAATCTCGTTTTATTTTAATCTGAAATTTGATTGTCTAATTACAGAAATAAAGTATCCTCTATTCATTTAAAAGAGCATCAAGCTGGTTTGAATTATTTCATTTTTTTCTTTTTTACCGGTCAACTCAAAGCTCTAAGACGTATATCCATAAATATGAATATAGAAACGTGCATAACCAGGGGTCGTATTTAAAAAATGACTTAAGTGGTTGCTATGCTGATGTTAAGGCTAAATTTCTATAAAGAAGATTCAATACAACTATGAAATTTGCTCTGGAGGAACAGTTTATTTCAGACTTTTCTTCCTGAGTAAATTTTATAGTTATAGGGAACCCCCTCATAGAAATTAAGCCTTCGCAACAGCATAACAACCACTTCAGTCATCTTATAAATATGGCCCCTGATCAAAGTGGCTCTTCAGAACATTTAAATGAATTCACAAACTCAAATTCGATGATGGAGACTGTATTATAGACATGGATCATATATCAGACTCCTAGATTGTAAATATATTTATTGACTTTATTTGTATTTATTTGCCAGATGGACCAGATGTTGTTATACTTATACCCTCAGCCGACACATACACGGAAAATGAGGGCCTATTGTTCAATGAAACATCCTGCTCAGCAGACTGTTATCCAAACTGTACCTACGTGTGGGCGAAAGACGGACAAATAATATCAAGAAATAGTAGCTTATCGCTTGGTTATTTATCAAGAGAAGAGACAGGAACCTATGTGTGTACAGTATCTAATCCTGGAACATCAAGAACAGCGACTTCCAATATAACTGTTAATGTTCAACGTATGTATTACCGTTTAGAAAAATATAGATAGGCATATTTCAAGAAGAAGTGATTTTCCAAGGTTTATATTTCCATGAAGTTTAAAAATATAATTGCATTCAAGGAAAGGGATTGAATCACACTGTCCTTTCGAAATGCAAAAATAAAGTAACCTGTTATAGTTATTGCTCTGTTAAGCGTGGGGACTTTAGAGATACACAGCATTTGCGGGGCATGTATGATCTTTGAAATCTATGACATCTGCATTACTACTTTGCATAATTTTCACGTATCTAGTGAACTAAGAGATTATTTTATCGTATATCTACTAGTGAAATGATTGTTAATATTTTAATAAAAACAAAGTCGTGCAGTGAACTGAGAAGTTATCATTTCACTAGAGTAGTAATAGCTGCACTGACTCGTATTTCATTTTAGTGTGAAATTCATCAAACACTTACCGAATTCAAATGACCTCTGTTTATTTGGATGTAATCAGTTATCTATCTTATTATTTTTTGTATAGAAACTTTTTTATGCAAAGCCTCACATTTCTACAAAATTATGATTTTGTTATGTATGAGATGAAAGGTAAGAATTTGCAATTCGAAAATCTTCTACCTCTCACCAATTTAGAGGAAATATTGAGAATGCCGTTTGCATTTGGGAGCAAACGGACTATAAATAAAAGCAAATACGTGCAGTACCGCATCATTTTTCTATGGAAATAAAAGCTAAATTGAATCTCGTTTCTTTCGAATGTGAAATGTGATCGCACACGTACAGGATTCAACCTAGCCACTGGGTGGTTGCTTAGTCCCGGTAGGCGGTGATTTTTTCTGACAATCGTCAACGATTTTTTCTGACAATTTATGTCCCACAAGCGTGACGGAGCAATAAGGTAAGTAAACAAACTTATTTTCAATACTTTCTTGGGATCTTTCGAAACCAGGCTGTTTGCTTGAGCATTTTATAGGCGTATTTATTCGTTGGTCACATTTTTTTTTTGTGAAATAGCCCCGGCAAACCAAGGACGAAAATAACTGCAAATGCCAATGATTTTTTCCTACAACGGCTTTAGTGTCCCGGATTTTTTCCTACAGTGTCCCGGATTTTTTCCTACCACTTATACTGCATTTCAGAGCCTAAAACTAGCATTATAGTAACAGCAGTTAGATTTGATTTTCAGTGTGGGAACTAATTTTACTTCACCGAATGAACATCAAAAGCATTTCTGTCAAGTATGCCTTATCATGATGATGGAATCGAAAATATGGACCCTTTAGAAGCAAGGAATACGTAAACGACATAAGATTTGAAATGTTAGATTTTAGGAAGCAAGAAATGGTCCGAAGGAATGAAAAAAGCAGACTCTGTTTATTGAGTCTGCACTTGAAAAGAAGACAAAGACTTCTGATGTTATGTCGTTTACGTTAAGTCTCCACGTACTCGATCACTGTGCAGATTATATTATTTCTAGTCCTTTCGAATCAATGATTTCATTTCGAGGCATTCTGAAAATAGAGTAGCCCAGCTGCTGCTAGGGGCATGGCTGTGTTTGCACATTTTATTGAAACTTCACTGAAACTGGTGTTAGGTACCGTGTGACGGCCCTTAATCGTGCCTAGGTATTCATTCATAGTGTAGATTGTATAAGTTCTGGTCGTTTGGAATCACTTATTTCATTTCGACTCATTTTAATAATGCAGTAACCGCTGCTAGGGGCATGGCCGGAGTTGCATATTTCATGACTGGTTATGAACAGCCGCAGTTAAACCGAGCTATTTTCATTTCTTTGGTGTTTTTTTATTTGCTTTCAAAGGATCTGACTTTTAAGGACTTTTTCTATTCAAGTTTTGCAGTGCAGTAAACAAAACTGCACAGGCCCTCAAGAAAAGTACTGGCTGGATGGATGGATGACTTGCGATTTTACGTCCGTTTCAGCAGTATTTCAGTCATATCAGGACGATAGGAGGGTGGTAATGAAAGGCTGTGTGCAATGGAACCCCGTTTACGTTAGAAAAGATTCTCACCTCAAGCGGGGATCGAACCCGGGACCGCTAGATCAGCAAGCCAGCGTTTAACCTACTGAGCACCGGTGCTTCAGCACCGTCTGGAAATGTTAACTGCTTTTAGGATTACCAAGTCTAACATAAACCACGCTCTAGTGAGGAAAAGGTAGCTGTTGACAACTTGTACACCACGGATAGTACAAATGGACAGATTGGTGCTAAAATGGAATCACACACACGCACACGCACACACACACACACACACACACACACAGGCATGCACGCACAATTTTGAAGAAAACATGTAAATCTTCTACGCCGCCTGAGCGAGAAAAACACCCTGGCCGCGGCGGAACTCGAATCTTCCACCTTCTAGGTACTACTGGATAAAAAGTTAGGCAATGATCAGGACAGCTCTGCGAACTGAGCTATCCTGGCATTGGACGACCATGTGGCCACGTCGTTCAGTTGGTAGAGTTAGTACAGCAGTCTCGCCTGCATTGGGAAGGCCACCAAATATTGTTGTAATCTCACTAAGGTTGCTCAGGTCATTACTACATGATATTCCGTTTTACCTTTTTATATACGGAGCAATAGAATGGTCTGTATAATATATTATAATGAAAAGGCTGATCCTTTAATGACCAACAAGTATTTCGTCTTCCATTTATGCACCACAATAAAAGTTTGGGACATGCTTAAATCTTGCTATTCAATCTGTAAGCAATAAAGTATCATACTGACTGCTCATTTTGCAGTTTGCGTTGTCAGAAAAAATCAGGCGCTTAAAATCTATTGTAGGAGCAAATCCGGGACTTGTAGGAAAAAATCCGGGACTTATGAAAAATTAAAATCAGTCGATAGACCCATTTATATTATTGTAAAGGGTCAAAACGTAATATAATGTGTTTCCCAACATCAATTTATGATTAAAAATAGCTTTTCACTATGGTACACTTCGAAGACATAGACATAGCAGACAGTTCATCGAGCTGTACCCTAAGTGAAAACTTCCGGGTTTAATTTTTCTGTTGGCAACGTTAAACTTTGTACTGTATCTAATCTGCTTAAGATCTACCAGGTAAAACGCTTAAGATTTGTAAAACTAATGGTTTAATTGACAAAATTCACCATTTTGTTGCATTAATTTTCTATTATGACGTCACGGAGAAAAAATCATAGACAATTTGGAAAAAACCTGGGACCATTGTCAGAAAAAATCGTTGACGATTGTCAGAAAAATCACAGCCTACCGGGACTAAGCAACCACCCAGTGCTAGCGGGCACATGATGTCTAACGACGTTTATTACGATGTCATGTGCCTACTGGGAAGTGTCCTTTATTGGTTTGAAATAGCACAGCTGGTTTGAATCAGTTCATCATTATCTTGTTTACCGGTGAATTCCCGACGTTTATCCCTGAGAAAAACGTGTGTCCCCAGATCAGACTGCTCTTTAGGACTTTCTAGAGCCTAAACATTTAGCCGAATTTACATTCAAAGATGGATACTCAATTAATGAAATGATCCGCGACGCGAGAAAACCAATAAAGTGGTTGTGTGTCCAGCGGAGACTCAGATCAGCCTGGGCATCCGCTTAGTTTGATCAGAGTCTTCGCTGTCCGCATGGAGGTAGCTTAAACCCTTAGCTACCCTTTAAGCACTAAGTGAAGACTCTGATCAGACTGGGTGATGCCCAGGCTGATCTGAGTCAGCGCTGGGCGCACAACCACATTGTTGGTTTTCTCGTGTCGCGGCTCAATTATGGATTAAGTGTCACATGTGTCAGTTGATTTGACAAAAATGTGTTTATTTGTATTTGTTCGGCAGATGGACCAGATGTTGTAACACTTACACCCTCAGCCGATACATATACGGACAATGAGGGTTTATTTCTTGATGAGATATCCTGCTCAGCTGACTGTTATCCAAACTGTACCTACGTGTGGACGAAAGACGGACAAACAGTATCAAGAAATAATATTTTATCGCTTGGCAATTTATCAAAAGAAGAGACAGGAAACTACATGTGTACTGTAGCTAACCCTGGAACAGCTACCATAGCGTGTTCTAACATAACCGTTTATGTTCGCTGTATGTATGTTAATATTCTAATCGTATTGGAATATTTCAAGAATGTAGTTAAGTTAGAAGTGATTTTTCACTTATAATTTTTTTCTGTGAAATTTTAATGTGTACTTGCACTAAGGTAAATAGTTTGAAATACATTGCCTTTTTGAAACAAATGAACGTTGTCTGATCTAGTAATCTTTGTGTTAAAAGTGCTGATTTTGGAGATACGCAGCTGTGTGATAATGACATTTACGTGTGAACTGATAAAAGGTGAAGGTAAAGGTTTGCCATAGCCTAATAGCCGTATGGGCAGTGGGGGTTAGAGGCTCACTGTGTCTTGGTCACAGCAATGAAAAGCTGAGCCCTTCCCTCTCCTTTCGCTGTCTTATCCTTCCCTGATTCGAAGCAGGTACCCATTTACCGCTGGATTGACAGAGTTTTCCAGTTGTCGGATGGCAAAACCCGAGCTCGATCTCACGACCTTAAGGCGACTTTCTACACCATAACCAAGTATCTGTAACCACTCGACCACGGCGCCTCTCTTAGTGTGAACTGACACCGTATCATTTTTCTGTGGTAGTTGCAGCTACAATGAATCTCGTTTTATTTTAATCTGAAATTTGATTGTCTAATTACAGAAATAAAGTATCCTCTATTCATTTAAAAGAGCATCAAGCTGGTTTGAATTATTTCATTTTTTTCTTTTTTACCGGTCAACTCAAAGCTCTAAGACGTATATCCATAAATATGAATATAGAAACGTGCATAACCAGGGGTCGTATTTAAAAAATGACTTAAGTGGTTGCTATGCTGATGTTAAGGCTAAATTTCTATAAAGAAGATTCAATACAACTATGAAATTTGCTCTGGAGGAACAGTTTATTTCAGACTTTTCTTCCTGAGTAAATTTTATAGTTATAGGGAACCCCCTTCATAGAAATTAAGCCTTCGCAACAGCATAACAACCACTTCAGTCATCTTATAAATATGGCCCCTGATCAAAGTGGCTCTTCAGAACATTTAAATGAATTCACAAACTCAAATTCGATGATGGAGACTGTATTATAGACATGGATCATATATCAGACTCCTAGATTGTAAATATATTTATTGACTTTATTTGTATTTATTTGCCAGATGGACCAGATGTTGTTATACTTATACCCTCAGCCGACACATACACGGAAAATGAGGGCCTATTGTTCAATGAAACATCCTGCTCAGCAGACTGTTATCCAAACTGTACCTACGTGTGGGCGAAAGACGGACAAATAATATCAAGAAATAGTAGCTTATCGCTTGGTTATTTATCAAGAGAAGAGACAGGAACCTATGTGTGTACAGTATCTAATCCTGGAACATCAAGAACAGCGACTTCCAATATAACTGTTAATGTTCAACGTATGTATTACCGTTTAGAAAAATATAGATAGGCATATTTCAAGAAGAAGTGATTTTCCAAGGTTTATATTTCCATGAAGTTTAAAAATATAATTGCATTCAAGGAAAGGCATTGAATCACACTGTCCTTTCGAAATGCAAAAATAAAGTAACCTGTTATAGTTATTGCTCTGTTAAGCGTGGGGACTTTAGAGATACACAGCATTTGCGGGGCATGTATGATCTTTGAAATCTATGACATCTGCATTACTACTTTGCATAATTTTCCCGTATCTAGTGAACTAAGAGATTATTTTATCGTATATCTACTAGTGAAATGATTGTTAATATTTTAATAAAAACAAAGTCGTGCAGTGAACTGAGAAGTTATCATTTCACTAGAGTAGTAATAGCTGCACTGACTCGTATTTCATTTTAGTGTGAAATTCATCAAACACTTACCGAATTCAAATGACCTCTGTTTATTTGGATGTAATCAGTTATCTATCTTATTATTGTTAACCCAAAGCTTATGACGTACACACTGGAGATAAACGCGCATAATCAGATCAGACTGCCCTAAAGCACCGTTTAGGGCCTATACATTTAGCAAAATTCGCTACCTCAAATTCAAAAATGAAGACGCCTTATAGAAATGGGTCATAAGTCAGAACGTTTGCCAGTTAATGTGTTAGTTTATGTTGTATTATTTGTTTGGCAGATGGACCACATGAGGTTACTCTTTTGCCCCCAGCCGATACCTACACGGAAAATGAGGGCTCATTTTTCGATGAGATATCTTGCTCAGCTAATTGTTATCCGAACTGTACATACGTGTGGGTGAAGGACGGACAAACAGTATCAAGGAATAGTATCTTATCTCTTGGCAATTTATCAAAAGAAGAGACAGGAATCTACTCGTGTATAGCATCTAATCCTGGAACATCCAACACATCAAGCTCTAATATAACAGTGAATGTTCGCTGTATGTACCGTATTATTTATACACCCTGCGAATTTTTTTTTTCTCACCCTGCGAAATTAAAAAAAGAAAGTTGACGGGTGACAAAGTATCATTGTTTGAATAAAAAAAGAAATAGATCCCAACTAACATTTTGTAATCTGAAATTGACAAAATTTTCATTTCCTTCGATTTTGGTGAGTAATTACAATAATGTGTTCTAGAGAGGACAGTGGTCAGAATGAAAATTGGAAGAAAAAAAATTTGCAGAGAGGCAAAGACATTGCATCTATTAACAAATTTTAGTTTGAACAGAAAAGGTACCAATTTTATCTCAGAAAAGCAATTTTAAAATAAATGTGCATTCAACATTGAATTCAACTTTGGCGCAAACGTCTGATTCTGACGTCGCGTTTACTAAATGTCGCACAAGGTACAGTTTTGTGTTATGATTCAATATCTCTGCTGTCAGGAAAATGCCTTGTCTGCAGAAAACGGTTTCTGAGGCTTAAGATTATATAGCGACTACAATCGAACGTCCAGCTTACTAAGCAAAGCTAATGTCAGATCAAAAATCCTAATTTCATCAGTCCTTTCGTTTTAAGAGACGCCATATATCTTGACAGTAGCGCAGAAATGGAAATTTAATGTTTGGAATTTCTCTGGTGATCTGTGTAGAGTTTGCCAGCAAATGTACTCATATACATCGTCGCTAGACGTGCGAACCCGGATGCGCAAATCATGTAGAAAATGAAAACAATTGCAGAATAAATCGACTTTTACAGATTAAGTCAAGTGGAAATTATATGATTCAACTGATTAAGTCAAGTGGACATATGATTCAACATTGTACTTACAAACATCAAGCATAGAATTTCAAAACTCAAGAAATGTAAGACAATCACGTTCCTTATTCTTGTCAGAATATCAAAAGTGTAGGGGGTAGTATGTAAACTAAATTTTAAAAAAGGTAGATTTTTAGGAACATGGAACACGCCAAAGAGACGAAACAAAGCACAGACGGTTTAATTGAAGAAATAAGATAATGCGAAACTGTCCTCGCAAAATTGTACTGGCACCCTATTTCGGCGAAAAGCTGGGTTTTTCGCATAGACAATTATGCATATAACTGTTGATGGGCTAATGGAACAAAATCCATGTTAAAATTAGTTTTGGGGTTGATTGAACATCAATTAGGTTTGCTCCTTGGCAATAACTTTTATACATGGTGTGTACTGACGTTACAATGTAACTCTGGAATATGCATCCTTTGGTTTATTTTTAGCGTTCGTCAAATACATTCTGCATTTCGCAAAATACTGTTATGAAACACAATGCATTATGCACGACCTTTTTTATGATTCTCCAAATCTTTTCGATCAGCTTTTAAGCAATAATACTTTGAGATAAATTATAGCTATCATACATTGTGTTTTATTGCAATACACTCTGGAAATCTCGAAAAAAACGTTTGAACATTCAGCTGGCGCCTTGTGTTCAAACACCTTTCTCGAACATGACAAATGCTACTGCATGAAAAAAATGTATGATCACTTTACTCAAGTAACCCTGTGTCACAACATATACACTCAGCATCTACTTGAAAGAAAAGAAAAGGGGTTTACTTCAGGTGTTGGGTAAACGTCCATATTTATCCGCCATTTTTTACAAAAAGGAACGACTTGAGTGACTTTTTTGTTTGCTTTACTAGACAAGACACCTTTCCAAAAGGGCCTATGTTTAAGAAAATAATTTGTTCATAGAGGAGAAAATTAATTCCTTTAAGAGGGGACCCACTTTAAAAAGGCAGAGAAAAATGAAAATAAATGTTCCTTCCCATAATCGAGTACCTTTTGTTATAATATGTTCTATAAAGGGTTATCCTTTGGAAGCAAGAATCACACCAAAGAACTGAAAACTGTCTTGGTTCAGTGAGCTACTTTTTATCCTATTCTGATCCGCCCAATAGAGTTTAAAGATTCACTCATATGCACTAAGCCTTGCAAATTATAGTTTCGAAGAAGAATAAATTCAAGATGGATGCCCATTGAATGGTAACTGCCTGTCCGTAGGGGAAGCATGTTTCATTCAAATGCAGTCTACAAATTTTTAATCACAATTTTATATAAAAGCCAGAAGAAATCAGTTTAGTAGAATCTGGACTAATATTTTATGGCAATTCTTTTCACAGCAAAAAAAAATGACATACATACAAGTGTATGTGACATGAAGGCGACCTTGTGCTAAAATGATTAATGAGCCGCAACACGACAAAACCAACAAAGTGGTTGTGCGCCATGCGCAGACTTAGATCAGGCTGAGCATCCGCCCAGTCTGATCAGAGTCTTCGCTGTCCGCATGGAGGTAGCTTAGATCCCTAGATACCCTTTAAGCACTTAGCGAAGAGTCTGATCAGACTAGACAGATGCCCAGGCTGGTCTGATTCTACAACCGGCTCGTATTGCGGCTCAAATCATTTGTTCTAAACAAGTTCCTGACTTGTTATGATGTTCTGACGACATCTGGTGTTGTGTCGTGTTGTTGCCCCTAAACGTCTGACTGTACACCTTCATAGTGCAGATTATATATTTGCTTGTCATTTTGGATGATTGGGCTCATTCTGATTTTGTTTGAAAATAGAGTTCCGCTGAGGCCGTTCCTGTGAAGCTGCATAAGATGAGTCTGTTACCTTCATTTCTTTGATGTGTTCCTTGCTTGCAGAAGATATTTGTTCATGTTACTTGTTGTGATGTCATGACGACAGATAGTCCCCAGATTTACATAAAAAACTCATGATATGTCATGAACAAGAAGGCATAGCCTTGATCTCGGTACATCCACCGCAAAACATTAAATTATGCACTCAGACGCCGAGTAAGACGTATAAGAACGTTTGTGCCTTGTTCCTTGTTTGTTGACGTAACAATACTAGTCTCACTTCTCAGGTTCTTACTCCGACGATGCACATTATGTACTACTCCGACGATGCACAGTATTTTAGACGCGTGTTAAGGCATATAGTGCTATAGATTCAGAAACGTCAGAACGTCGATCCGCTTTTACTGCATCAGATGGCTAGAAAATTGACAAGAGTATCATAGATAGGACTGAGCCGCGACACGACAAAACCAACAATGTGGTTGTGTGCCGACACAGACTAAGATCAGCCTGGGCATCCGACAAGTTTGATCAGACTCTTCGCTAAGCGCTTAAAGGATAGATAAGGGTAGCTAAGCTGCCCCAATGCGGACAGCAAAGGCTCTGATCAGACTGGGCGGATGCCGAGGCTGATCTGAGTCTGCGCTGGGCGCACAACCACTTTGTTGGTTTCCTCGTGTCGCGGATCAGGTATATTAAACATATTTTACTGTCACAATCAAACTCAAATATGACGTTTATCTTAAAAGTATTTAAGTAGTGCAACTGTTGGTATAATGTTATGAAGGTGTTATTGATAAACTTTATCTATTTTCAGATGGCCCATTTAATATCAGCCTCGTACCTCCAGAGCGTGATTACTCAGTAGTCGAAGGACAAACGTTGCCGGCTATATATTGTTCATCTCACTGTTATCCTGGCTGCCTTCAAGAATGGAAAAATGCAGTTTCCGATGAAGAATTAGGGCGAGAAGGGAATCTTTCATTGGGCTTTATGTACCGCTATCTCGCGGGAGAATATAAATGCACATCGTCAAACCAAGCCATTGAATACAATGAGTCCGTTTCTGTTTCCATACAAGTTAATGTAAAATGTAAGTAGTAACGAACTTACTTGTTTTAATTCTAATTACTGAGTAAGCTGAGACTACTGAGCATACGACTCTTAATTTAAATTTAATACGGGAGTAAAACCACTGCTTAAACACATCCTTTCGGAATCTGATTTTCATCACAACTTAATGTATAAATTTAAACAAAATATTGGTCGAAAGGATTTTTTCGGATCAATTTAGGAAAATAATGTTTCATTATACAACAACATAAATGTAACGCGACAAACTGCATTACAGACTGTAGACTTTGGTCTGTACTGTTCCCTTTAAAAATGGTTATACCCAATCAGGGTTGGCAAGTTTTCTGCCCTTTATAATTGCATGCCGGTTGGGCACGTCTCAGAGTTAATGATGGCTCCACCTATAGACTTTGTCCTAAGTTGGTTGGAAAGTTGATAATCTGTCTTTTATTTTTTGTCTGCTGGGAAAGAGCTGACTTTTCAGATTTTTGTATGCCTTGTTGTGCTTTGCTAGCCGCCTTTATTGTTTTCCCATTCTGTATGGTGTTGGAACAGGATTGGAAGTTGACTTTGACGGTGTCTGACCTTTGTCTTCTTATCTACTTTCAACAAGTCTGAATATGGGCTGTTCCGGGGACGTATTTATAAAACGACTTAAGAGGTTGCTATGCTGTTGCTAGGGCTTAATTTCTATAAAGGAGATTTCCTACAACTATGAAATTTGCTCTAGAGGAACAGTCGTTTTCAGACTGTTCCTCTAGAGCAAATTTCATAGTCGTAGGAAATCTCCTTCATAGAAATTCAGCCTTAGCAACAGCATAGCAACCACTTAAGTCGTTTTATAAATACGGCCCCTGAACCATGAGGCTGGTGATATTAGAACACGCAATCTTCACCATAGCTTAGCATTCTAAACCACTTGACCCGGCGCGACACAACACATGCTTTAACTCTAGCCCGAATACTGTTGGTCTGTAGACAAGAAAACAGAGATCAACATCGATGACGTTACGCATCGTCGCTCAGTTCTAGATAAATTTGATATGAAAAAATATCTTTGTAGTATGGGCATCGCTATGTTTGAAGGAAGATGATTCGAATATAAAATGTGCTTCCCTTGTCAGGTGATCCTCTCTGTAAATAATATTTTTTGACAAATGTATCTGCTGCCTAGGAACAATTATTTTGAGGTGTTTCACAAACTTCAATGAATCGCAAAATAGTACCTGTAACGTCATCTATTTTTATCGAACAATATAAATATAAACGACCAGGAAAAGCCTTAACAACAAAACACCAACCGACAGAAAAGAATGACAAAATGGAACAGCACATTTTTGATAACAGACACACTCACTCGGTACTTGCGAAGAGAAATGCGAACTAGTCGTGAAAGGTCTTTCAGTATCCATTTCACAACAAACTCAAGAGAGGCCGGGAAAACGCGGCCATGAAAATTTGTCATACAATTACAAGAAAACGTGTGAAATACAGTGTCACCTTAAATTACTATAATATTCATGAAAGGTATGTTTTACTGTTTGTAAACAAGTAAAGGACTGACTGCAATCTCATTAAGCAAAATATAAAAAAGTTAATTTTAAGTTTTTCCTTATAAAAACACAAAAGCTCACAGAAATTATCTCTTAATTTTCTGTATTTCGACTGTATGTAAAAAGGCATAAAAGGATCTATTATGACATGTTCCAGCAAGCCAGTTTTCAAATACAATTCCGAGAAAATAACCAGACAAATCATCGTCACGTGTTGAGTCCTTTGTATCATTGGTATATGGCGCTTTTTAGTTCAAGCCATTTTGTTATAACATATCGTGTGTTTGTTGGCATTTGCCTGACGCTTCGAGGCGCCCTGTATTGCTAATCAGTATCTAAAGAAACGGAAATAGCCTTTACATTTAGCAACTGTTTCTGGGATTTCGAAACAATACACTGCATATACAGACATAAAAAGTAGAAAGTAGTTTATATTTTCTCTCAGATTTCCCAGATGTGAGTATTATACAGGAGAATGGAAATGGTGTGACGGAAAACGACGCAAGTGTTTCACTGCTTTGCTCAGCAAAAGGAAAGCCACACACATATAGTTTCGCTCAGTGGATTCATATAGCTCCCGACAATCACACAAAATTGCAGAAATATCTCGGGATAACAAATGGCAATCAGAATCGTCTTCTGCTGCAAAACATTACTTATCAGGATTCTGGAATATATCACTGTTCCGCCACTAATACTGTCGAAGACTACAGAACAGGAAAACGTTTTGCAACAGAAAGTTTCAATCTGACAGTAAAAGGTTTGTATTATATCAGCATTATTCTCTCTCTCTCTCTCTCTCTCTCTCTCTCTCTCTCTCTCTCTCTCTCTCTGTATTAAATTCAATCCTCAGTGGTGCTGTTACTGTAAATTTGATAACATGCATGAGTCATCATTAACCAATTTATGCTTAGTGTCCCATAAAAGAGACCCTGGCAAAGAAAGGTCAGACAACGACGAAAAATCTGATGAGGGGGTTCATTTTTTTTTTCATAAAAAGAATGGGTATTTCGGCATAAAATGATGTAAAAGTGATGTAATCTAACAGGCAGCCCTTACTTGAAAAATGGACTTAACAAATGTATTAGGACAGAA
The DNA here is from genome assembly GCA_963989385.1 of Ctena decussata. Lineage (NCBI taxonomy): Eukaryota > Metazoa > Mollusca > Bivalvia > Lucinida > Lucinidae > Ctena > Ctena decussata. The sequence goes on from OZ022504.1 coordinate 59,100,823, forward strand.
AAGTCCACCAGGCATAAATAGGTTAATTGATGGTTGCGTAGGTCATTTGAGCCGCGCCACGACAAAACCAACAAAGTGCTTTTGCGCCCAGCGCAGACGCAGATTAGCCTGGACATCCGCCCATTCTGAACAGAGTTTTCGCTGTCCGCACATAGCTAGCTTAGACCGTCGGTTACCCTTTAAGCGAAAGGAGAGTATTCTGATCAGACTGGGCGGCTGCCTGGCTGATCTGAGTCAGCGCTTGGTGCACAACAACTTTGTTGGCTTTCTCGTGTCGTGTCTCATAGCATTTCAGAGTCGGAATAGAACAATGGCAAGTAAATAAAGAATCTGCCACCCTTTGTTGAATTATCTAAGACGTATAGTAAGACAAAATTGATTTGGAGGGATTTAGGGTTATAGTGTTTTATTTTGTTTCGTTGCCGTTACGTCTAACCTAACTATTGACCCACATTCAACGCCATTCCATTTGCCAGGATAATAAACAGATCGGCCTGTAAAAAAAGACAAATATAAGATGCAATTTAAACCAATCGCAACAGTTACAATATTTATTCATTATTACCAAACTTTTATGCAGACATAAACCATATACAAACAAATAAAACAAAGTTTTTATATCCCGACACTACACACAGTCAGTACACATTAGTAATGACTATAGATAGATCAGCGTGTTCGAGATCTACTGGTGAATGGCACTTTTTGCGAATTTCATTTCAATTACTGACACAAAATTATCAAAAAATATCGGGAGAAAGGTGATATCTCTTTATAATTGAGAATCTGAAGTGGCCTGTATGCGGTGCATACATAATTACACCTTTTCATCTCAAGTAGTAGATAAAATTAGAACCCTATCCAGCTAACGAGATGTCTCGTCGGCGTCTTTGAACTTAAAAGAAGGTTGACTAGCGGCGCAATATTAAAGATACTTTGCGTCCTGCGGACGCAGACGGTATTTTTTTTTTCTTTGTTTTTTTTTTTTTTTTTGCGTCCGGCACCAGTTAAATCGCTTCCCAGACGCATTTTTTGCGCTAACGCAAACGCTGGAACCGTTTTTGTTGAGGCCTACGGCCCAGTTAACAACGGGAAATGTCGAGCAGGTAAGTAACCTAACCACAGTTTCTGTGCAAGCCTCGTGGAAGTAGTCTGCCAGTACTGAGTGCACATTCCTTCGCTTGTAACTGACTGCCTTTCTTCTTGAACCTACGGAAGAGAGGGAAATGTCTCCACGAAAGAACGTACCGGACGCGAGAATCGAACCAGGGGTCGCTAGCATTCGCAGCGGACACGCTCCCGACCGAGGTACCGTGCCCGGCACTTTATCACCAAAATATTTCTCTTGCAATGTTTATCTTTTTTAAAGATATTTCTTGTTTCTGTTCAAGTTTCGATAATTGGACACATTTTGAGGAATTTTGGAAAAACAAACAGTGGCCGTCAATTAAGATTTCAATATTTGATTTCGATTCATGAAGATATATCACCAAGTCTATATATACATCTGTTGACGATTATAGTGCATGCTTTTCAAGTGATCAACTGTTAAATGTCTGATATATTTTACTATTAAAACCTCTGATTTAATTATCATGTCTGTGTTTATAGGCACGGTTTGCTTCAGTGACAAAACAAATTATCTACTATGTCTGCCACAAATCGGGCATCAAATTGGGCATCAAATCTGCTGATTTTATAAATATTGTTTTGTTCATCGCTCCTTAGCATTTAATACTATGCTTTTATGCCTTCAGGTAGAGCGGTTTTGAATTCCACGACTCCTCGAATAGCAGCAGATGAACATAATAATGTTAGTGTAAATGTCACCTTCTTCTCTAATGATGGAACAGAGCCTCTTGTAGCTTGGTGGAAAAAAGATAGAAAGTCTAAAACTCAGCTTCAAAGTGGAAATCATAAACACACAGTTGACACTTTTAGAACAACAGTTTATATACCGTTTTATTTGAAAACCATACAGCAACCGGGCTATTTGTCTCAACTGTTGATTTCCAATATTTCCACATCTGATTTTGCAACATATCAAATTGAAGTAATCAACAGTGTTGGGAGTGTTACATCAGATATCATCATATCACCAACAGGTAAATGTCTTTTTTATAGAAAAAAAAGAAGGAAAAAGAAAAGAAAAGAGGTAAATGTCTTTGTGCTTTTGTATTCTACGTCGACATGTTGATTGTTAATAAAACTTCTCTTCGCGTATTTCTTTCTTGATATTCAACGTCAGAATATACGTCACAGTTATCATTGTTATAATCAATATCTTCTTGCACACCGGATAGAAAATGCCGTTCTTTTCACCTGGGATAGAAAATCCTATCTTACCCTGGTGTTCTGACCCAGGACTGGAAAAAAATCACGAGCTGTCAATGCATTGTTGTATCGGAGCTCACGTACCTGCGTCGTCAACTGACGTTGGTATTTTAGATGATGACGTCACGAAGACGGTAAAATGACGTCAATTTATGCACGCCAGTCGTTGACGTAAAGAGCCGAATGGCGGTCGTTGAAAGCGGCGCCTTCTTTCAATATCAAATAAGAAACCTCTCAAGCACTAGAATTACGCATTTTACCAAATTCTGAAGTTAAAACAAAACGTGGTGTGCAAGAAAAAGTATCTATCATGGGTGTGAGGTGTGGATAGAAAAATCGTCACTCTGGATCACTGTTTGGCATCACTCGGCAAGCCTTGTGATGCCGAACAGAGACCTTGGTGACAGAATTTTCTATCCACACATCACACTCATGATAGATACTTATAATCTACACCACGAGAAGCTAATCCGGATATAGTTGTTAAATAGAGGTTCATATCTTGTTTTCGATATATGCTTTTCTTGCTTTAAAATAGTTGCATCATTGGTCGCTATCGCATTTGTCTAATTGATCTCAGATTTATTTTATTTATTCTTTGAGAATTATAGTTGAATTAAATCGGTTTGATCTATTAACTTGTTGGGTATGTATCAAGATATTAAAGACAGCATGAAAATATTAAGGAAATTATCATCAAGCTCCCTTGCAGTTAAACGTATGTCTTCTTTTTAAGAAAACTGTGTCAACCTCTGCCTAACGACCGTTTCTGTAAAGTTATTTTAACGCAGTTTTAAATCGTATCCTTTGATATGTAGCGGAAAAAAGTCCTAATCAAATATTAAAAAGAATAAACATTATTTAGGCCTAAATTGCTCCACTGACAATTGCCAAGCGTCGGTTTGTAAACGAAGGATGCTTAGAATTAGGCGTATATACAGAAGTTTTGTCAACGGTGGTTAAAATTTAAGTTTATAGGAACGCATCATACCATACACCTATTTTAGTATTCTTTCAAGAAATCTGAAAATTATAAATTTAGATAGTTCAGCACATGGTTGTCCTCGTATAAGGCTCCGCTTCAAGCCCTTTACATGTAACTGTGAGAGGTAGAATTTGCATAATATTTATATGCTTTTTTCGTCCGAGCCCATCGCATTAGTTAAAGTAGTAATTTAGTGATACAAATTATTCTGTTTAATATTCATTAGATAGATTTTGATTAACCCGGTCATGGTTTTGTTTGTCCATTTCTTTCAAATACAGCTCCGTTTATAAGTTTACCTCTACACAATTTTTTGTCTTTCCACTTATTTGGTGTTTAGAACCGGTTTAGTTTTGCAAACTAAAGTATGAAATGGGGATTAAAGTGTTTGTTATGTATGCATCAGTATGTATAGATTACTTGCTATTTCTATTTCATTTTCACATGAGCACTTGAAACTGAAACCTAGAATTTACCATTTGCTGGACGCTCACGAGATTTTAATCTATATCTACATATATAACGCTATTGGTATACACTGGAACTGAAATCAACATACACAATGTTGCTGGTACATGAATTCAAAATAACGATTGCAAACAACCGATGAAAGCTTAAGAGGAATTATACACAATCTAATGACAATATTCAGTTTCCATGATCATTTTCAAATATTTTGTCCAGGACTATATATAACAGAATCTGTTTCATCTGCCACCCCGAGCAACCCCCTCCCACTTCAGTAAAACAGTTACACAAAAATGTAAAACTTTTTATCAAGGGATGGCCGTTACGGATCTCACATTAAAAAGGAATGATCGTAACTCTATCAAGTATGATATTTTGAAAGTTCATTCATTGTCATTGTAAAATTTTACGAATCCTCGACTAACGGTTTTGTTAAGCTAACTATTCTTTGAACATCCGGGCTCAGTTCCTCCTTGTTGGACTCGGGTCGTGTTTATAAAAAGACTTAAAAGTTGCTATGCTGTTGCTTAGGCTAATTTTCTTTGAAGGAGATTTGCTACAACTACGACATTTGCTAGATGGAAGAACAGAAACGACTGTTCCTCCAGAGCAAATTTCTTAGTTGTAGGTAATCTCCTTTATCGAAATTAAGCCTTAGCAACAGTATAGCAATGCCTTTAGTGTGTTTGTCACCGAAATTATACTCTTTTGTTTTGAAACTCACGTTTCTCCCTTCTTTCTGTCTTCTTTAGGTATCTTGGCTCGGTTGTGTTTTGTAGTGGTGATCTTAGTTTTTGGACCTTCATTTTATTTGTATCCAACAGGGGTGTAAATAGGGGTATTGCAAAATCATAATCATGTTTATACCACTTGAGGGTAGAAATAAGGATTTAGCCCTTAAGATATGTCATGTAGTGGTGTCCGTTTGCAGTTACTATCGAAATCGTGTCCAATTTACAAACTTTCAGCATCATCAAATTGCAGGTACGTACCTGCGTATTTGCCAAAGAAGGTATTTTTAAAGTCGTAAATTGGTGCAATTTGTCTCCCTACTGCTAATGAGGCCGAAACATATCGGAAAAAATGCTTCTCCGAATGGAAGAGGTTAACATTGTCAAACTGTCATTTATGCATACCAGCCGAAGGCTCTAGGGGCTCTTAAACTACAGACATGGGTGCGTCGACTGTCACCGTCCGTCGTTCGTCAACATTTTTTTTCCTCTAGAACCGATGAGACTGACTGAAACCAATTTCAGATGTAGCCTTTAAGGGTCCGGCGAAACAGGATTGTTTAAATGGCCTTGGTCACATACCCAATATGGTTACCATACGTATATACGTGAAACAAAAACTCGATGGCATTTAAACTTGATATATAACATCTGGAGCTTAAATGTACATACTACCAGGTTTGTTCAAGTTATGACATATATTGGGGTGACATTGGTTTTTTACGCCAAGGTCAACTTTGCTTTCAGGTGCTTTTATGAGAAATTGCTATAGTATAACATTTGTTTTTAATTGTTAAATACTTTGGCGTACGTGTCTTTATATACAGGCAACTAAATGAGAGCATAAAGATTTTTGAGTGCCAATGGCCAAGGTCATTCTTTGGCCTTTGTTCACCCTCACTTATATTTTAACAGTTTCCAACAGCTTCTCCTGCTAAACTACAGGGCTGATGGAACCCAAATATTATTTGGAGCCTCCGGTAGGGGGCGGTTGAGAGGGCAAACCTTGTCTCTACAGAGCTTTGTCATTTGAATATCATGCTTGCCATGCCTATAAATTTATGGTAACCTTTAAAAATTCGCAACACCATAAAACCAGCTAAGTGGCATGTGCGCCCCCACCGAAGACTCGGGCCAGGCTTGGCATCTGTCCAGTCTACTAAGAATCTTCGCTGTCTACTTGGAGGTAGCTGAGGAAATTATCTACCCTTTAAGTGCACAGCGAAGACTCCGATCAGACTATGCGGATGCCAAGGCTGATTTGAGTCTTTGCGTGGCGCAAATACCACTTTGATGGTTTTCTCTTGTCGCGGCTCAATTGTTCATTTCAATTTCTTTTTAGCACCTGTAGAACAAGAAAAAGATAATGAACTTGTTATCTTTGCTGGTGTGGTTGGCGGAGGAATAGTTGTAATATTCGTAGCTGTACTTGTTCCTGTTATCATTTATCGCTACAAAAGACGTAAGTCATCTTAAAGTGTATATATCATTGTGACCTTGAAGTATTCACCTCTTGTTCAAAGGCGACTATTTTTGAACAAATTAAATTGCTTTTGTAGTGAAGTAAATATTAAGTAGTTCGTTTTCTAAAGAGAGTAGATTCTTGTCTTAAAACGTTGCCCCTTCTCAAAACGTGATACCACCGTTTGTTGATGAAAAAAATATGTTCGAACGCACATTCACAGCTACTATATTTTTACTTTCTATTTTGAGGTGTAACAAGAACAATATACAGGAAACATCACATTGACTTGACATTTTCTTGCTTGGATAGTTCCAACATATTTCTAAGGCTCCTCACTGGATCATAACCAGCGCTTAAAACGTTTTGCAAAATCTTTTCTTTTATGCCGGGCCTATTGTACACAGCCACAAATGTTAAATTTCTGAGTCATGCATTTTTTCGTAAGGGATGATCGGCAAATACCCGAAATTATTACTCCCCCTCACAAACCGTTCCATTTTATCGAAAATTTTTCTTCGTTTTCAAAATTCTCCCCACCTACGTCTACACATGTTTACCAGCTTGATGGCAGCTTTTGTATTCCCTCTGAAAACCATGAAGTTGAACGACTGCTGGGATATCGATTTACGGCTGAAACCATATTTCTCATATTTCTTATATGGTCAACTTTTTTTTTCCAGCGAGCCTTTTTTCAGTTCTTGGAACAAATAAAACTCGCAGGGGCAAGGTCTAAGCTGTATAAAGGATGGGACAATACTTTTCACTTGAAGGAGTTGATAAGTTCTGCTGTAGATGAGGCAGTATGAGATGGGGCATTGTCGTGCAAAGCAAAAGAATGACATTTTTTCTGGGTTATCCTGGAAGCAACTTTCGAGTACATGGTGGCCCTAACCACAGGGTATAATCGATTCCGCTTATTTTCGCTTCCTGCAGCGACTGTCCGTCGTATATTGCTTCCGCCGAGCCTGTACGCTACATTTGGCTTCCTGCAGAGAACAACGGTTTCCGCCAGGAGAATTCTGAAGGGGTACTGAGGTAAAAATTTGTCTAGAACATTCAGTAGCAATCAGAGACCTACCACTGTCATAAATTTAAGGTTGCAAACCTTTTTGTAATCAAACTTTGCAAAAAAATATTTTCTACGTTGGACTCTCGTCCTGTTTTTTTGAATTCGTTTTCAGAAAAACAAAAACAATACATTTATTTCTTTTTATTTGTAAATGATTGGCTAAAATACAATTATTTTTATATATTAATATCATTAATTGTTAACAAATCATATTCTAGTTCTTTTAAATGTGAGAGTTACGAATTTGCTGCATAAAACGGCAATAAAACTGCACTGTACGGCGTCCGATTCTACCAAGTACGGCTTCCTTTCTTTTGCAAAGAAACACAGTACGGTTTCCGCCGGCTAAATATCAGATAAATCGAAATTTTGTTCCTAAATATAATTGAATTTACTACCTTTTTGTCTTTAAATGATATGTAGAGATGTGTTCGTGGCAGATGTTGTTTTCTTACCTACGAGACAGAGTTTGTTCTATTTTTAGCGGTGCTGGAAAATTCTGTCTTGCCCATGGGCTGGGACAGCTCACACGAGATTGAATCCTGTGTCACCACGCGCTCCTTGAAATACGGTGCGCCCGACTTGGCGATTCCATACTTTATGCATTATTCTTTCATGGGAATGAATTGCCACATCGATAAAATCCAACCCAAGAAAGGTTATTCATTCTGAATAATCCCATCATAGCCTGTTTCAAGGTCTTAAAGTCGGAAAAAGATCCAAAATAATCAATGTTTCACCGTGACAAAGACTGTCGAGGAGGCCGCCATTTTGAAGACGTTACCAACTGACGTTTGAAATGACGTTGACGTTACGTCACATTTAACGTCATACACGCGCTTTCTGTAGTCGTCTCAATACAAATTTTGTTTTTTAATATTTTCAATTAGAAAATCTAAAAATTACAATCAGTAAATCTAAAAATGCGGATTTGTCAAGGACTTATTTTTTACTTGTCTGTTCACTACAGCAGCCATGAGGGTGACACGGTTGTACTACTTACACTTGTACACGTTCGCATGAAATAGGCCTATCAGTTCCCCGTTCAATTTTAAGTAAATATGACCGTAGGTAAGAAAAAAAATCAATCATTGGTCTCCGATGCGGACAGGGAAGTCCCAACCCTCGGGCACACGGGGTGTGTCGGAAACTCGGCAAGCCTCGTTTCCGACACACCCCGTATGCCCTCGGGTTGGGATTTCCCTGTCCGCATCGGAGAACAATGATAGATTCTATTTTCTAGACCATTTTCATAAAAAGTATGCATTTTTATAACGCACCAACATGAGGAAGACTAGAACAACATTTGATGATATTGCATACATGGTTTAGATGCAGCCGAGAGATGAAAATATCATACGTGTGTACATTAATGAATCACAAAGTTATATCTAGAGAGACTTTTTTGTTGCTATATAACTGTTAATCTATTTGCCTGGTGTAAGTGCATGTACGTGTGTGTTGGTACGGAGGAGAGGGTTACTTATATAGTAGGCCAGTACAGTTATGCATCCACTTAAAGCTCTCTCCACTCCATTACCAACCCTCCCCCCCCGCCTCTCCCACCATCGCCACAACCACCACTTTTTGGGCTAGGCAGCGCAAAAAAAGACCGTTGTTTCAGCAATCTGCCTCCCGAAAGACCTATCTTTTATTTCACAAGAATGCATTTCATTAATGGGTTATAGTTCAAAAATCCTTTTTTTCCAGGGACGGTCTGCTGCGAAAGCCCCACCTTTTTTAGAGGGGCCGCACCCTAAGCTACACATTTAAACCCTCAGAGGCACACATAATAAACACTTTCATATGTAAATACCACCCATCGATAGCTCCCCCCCCCCACCTCCCCATACTCTGTTCTCCTTTGCTTTGATTTAAAAACTGTATATTTCAGATTGACCTACATGGTGTATATATTATGTTTCGTTTCTTCTCTTTTTTAACATTCGGGTTCTATCTGTTGAGCTCCATATACGGCATTTTCTGTCTACTGTGTACTGTTTACTTCAACACTGACTTTGAACATTTGTTAGCGCATGCGCCAAGTTAATGTCGTTATAAACAGTGCACAGTCAACATTTAGTAAACAGTGGAAAAATTCTATTCTATTCTATTTTATCCCATAACCTTGCAACGTCATTGGGGCACCACAGATGACTTCGAAACAATCCTAATCTACCTTGTTCTGTTTTCAGCTGCCCTAGTTGAGCTGGCAAAGTGCATTCCTGTCCGATCTTTAATATTGTCTTCCCACCTCTTCTTCTGTCTACCTCTTCTTCTTTTTCCTTTCACTGTGCCCTGTAGAATCGTCTTTGCTAAACCTGAAGACCTTGAGACGTGGCCAAACCACCTTAGTTCCGTTTCTTTACCAGGCCAGAAGTTCATCTGACTCTGCAATGGCTGCTTGGATATTTCTGTGAACCTTCTCATGAGTTATATGGTCCTTGTACGAAACGTTCAGAAACATCTCATGTCAGCGGCCTGCGTTCTTTTCTCTAACTCTGGATTCACAGGTATACAGAAATATGGAAATGACAAGGGGCGCATAAATTACACCTTTGATTCAAGAGATATGATGTTATCTCTCCAAATGGGCTTCAGTTTTGTAAGAGCTGAAGTGGCTTGTGCAATCCTTGAGAGAACCTCCTCTTTAGAGCCATCATCTGAGACAATTACTCTAAGGTATTTGAAGCTTCTTATTCTACCCAGCTTCTGCCCTGTTACCTTGAAATCCCAGAGAATGCCATTGGAGCTGTCTCTCATCAGTCTCCATCTTATACCTTGTGCAAGTTTTGTCGAGACTGTCAACTAGGGCTTCTTGTTCCTGCTCTTCCTCAGCTAGAGCGTCGATATTATCGGCAAACCACAGATTGGTAATATTTCTGCCGCCACTGCTAACCAACTGTCATGTTCTTCCAGATCATCAGATATGATCCGTTCAAGAAAAATATTTCAGAGGGTGGGTGGCAGAAGACATCCTTGCCTTACTCAAACTGTTGTTCTGAATTATTTTCCCATGCTGCCCATCACCAGGACTGCACCAGTAGCCTTGTCGTAGAGCTGCTTAATGGTGCGAACTAGATTTGCTCTGATATTGCACTTCCGCGTGGTGGTCCCTAGGGCTGCTTTCCAAACCGTGTCAAAGGTGTTTTTTTTTAATCAGTGAAGATATGGTGCAGATTTTGCTGATGTTGGAGATACTTTCACAAAGGATTCTAAGGTTGAAGATGTATAAGGTGGTACTCCTTCCAGCTCTGAACCCGGCCTCTTCTTCAGCGATTATACTTTCAGGCAAATGGGTACACTTTCAGGGGAAGCAACTGTACTATTTTCTTATTTGCCTCCCTTCCCAAGGAAGGTAGACTCTTGAAGGAAAGCGACTGCTCAACTAGAAGCAAACTCTTTCCCTTGAGTGTGGACCCGATTTTGAAAGGGTTTAGTCAAATATGAAAGCCAACAGGAAGTCACAAAAATTGTCCCGCCTTGGTAATAATCCCAGAAAAGAATGGAGGTGTATTACTCTCCACGAATTCTAGCTAGTGGGATTTTTGATGATAGTTTTGGGATAATTGGTCTTAACTCTCCAAAATCAGATATGCCTTTGGAAGATGTCTCTAATGATTGGTCACAACAAAGGATTTTATTGAGACTAGCAAAAAAGGTAAGGTCAGGCAAAACCTGCTGCTGGTACCAGGTAGTCCAGTAATACCTGTTGCACGTGGACTGATGGGGCTCATCAACCTTGGGAGGTGTCCTATCTTAGAGTTACTAGTCTCTAATCAAAACTAGAGATGGTAGCTGGAGCACTTAGTCTTGGCAGGCAGTCCACCTAGGAGTTCACTGTTAGGTTTCTAATCAAAACCTATTAAGCAAAACCTGTGAACACAACGTCATGGGCGGAAGTCTTCCTAGAAAAAGTCAAGGGACAGGATAGAACTCAAGCTGAGTCAGGTGGACAAATGCAGGTGGCATATGAAAGCACAGTCATGATATGCATTAAACAGTACACATTCTATTAGTGAGAGTATGATCTTGCGCATGTGCTGTAAGGGGTCTAAATATAGTACACAGAAAATTGTACACAGGACACTGTACACAGTAAGCAGTTCTAAGAGGACACGAAAAAAAAAGTCATTTATGCGCCTGCATATACATACCAAAGCTAGAGAGAGAGAGAGAGAGAGAGAGAGAGAGAGAGAGACAGACAGACAGACAGAGAAAATTGTACACAGAACACTTTACACAGTAAACAGTTCTAAGAGGACACGAAAAAAAGTCATTTATGCGCATGTTCCTGCATATATATACCAAAGCTAGAGAGAGAGAGAGAGAGAGAGAGAGAGAGAGAGAGAGAGAGAGAGACTTTGCTGATAATTAGGGCTATGCTACTGTTTTATCACCTGTGGAACCAAAATTTATTTATCTGATATAATATATGTATAGTGTTTGTGCAAAGTCATTTTACATAAACTTGGACAAACTGTTCAAATACGCCAATCTGAGCCAGTTTGCTCAGAGTTGATTTTGGAGTTGTCACTGTTTAGGTAACGAACTAGGACAGGCCACACATTCTGATAAGTTTATTCTCACTATCCTGAGGCGACTGACTAGCTTGGGACATTTCAACGATGTTGGAGGACTAGGTGCGGACATTTCAACGATGTTTTAGCACAAACTAACATGTATGTGTCAAGCGGAAACAGTACAGGAGCAAAGCGGACGCCGTACGGAAGGTCAATGTTGAAAGGCGGAAACCGTATATAGCATCTGTTTTTTCTTTATGTTGACAACCGGCAGTCTTTCAAAAGTGAAGTCCTATGACTTCTCAAAAAAGAATTCAACTTACATATTTTGCACAGAAATATACTGCATAATTCAACAGGATAGCCCATTAATTACTGTGGGTAGAAATATCGCGATTGTAACACGTAAGTCTAAAATACGACCTTCTTCTGCATTTTTGTCGCATGGAATTTCAAGGATTTTGTTTCATAAGGTAAACAAAATAGCTAGATGGCGAGAATTATCATATATGAGAAAATAAAAGCAATTTCCTCACAGAAAGATGTCATTTCTGTCTCTGCGGAGGCCGTAGTTCTCTGCAGGAAGCAAAATATAGCGTACAGGCCCGGCGGAAGCAATATACGACGGACAGTCTCTGCAGGAAGCGAAAATAAGCGGAATCGACTATACCCTGTGCCAACACCTATCTTGTTTAAATACTCATTACTTTTGTATGCTGACTTCTTAAATGAAGTTAGGTGCAAGTGGAACGAGACGAGCATGAAAAGTCCGTGTATTTTCTGGGTTCCGAAATAAAATGCATGTAATGGAAGGAAAATGCGTCATTTAAAATTATATGTAGTAGTGAAATGCTTTAAAATCCGGTAATTAGGTTAATCGTAAAACTTTAAAACTTCCAAAATTGCAAATGTGTGAGTTTATATTGTGAAATACGAGTGAGGGTTCTCTGATTTGAAATATAATACATGTAGTGAAAGAAAGAAAGCCGTCATGTAAAAATGTAAAAATAAAAACATGTGAACATATATAGATATAGTAAGTTCAAATTTATCACTGACACCTGAGGTTATTTTGACTGGCGTCGCAGGAACAATAACTTTACGTCCTTGCACAGGCTAGCCTCAGATTAGTCTGCGATTCCGCACAGCCTGATATTGGGTTTATCCTTTTTACTCAGAGTCCCTACAAATTCAGGGACATCTAAAATGGAAAAAAAAGTGAAATAGTGCTAGAAAGCGTTGGACAAGCTTGTCAGAATATTTGATCTAAGCACATGGCTGTCGGTCTCTTTTCAGGCAAAGCCTTTATTTTGGCCTCAAAGCAGCGGCCTCACATAATTCTGTTTTCGATATACATAGTCAATAGTATCAAGAATTCTTCACAATACGCGCTTCAAATGGTAAATAAATGATTAGCAGTCGGATTAACTGGATTTCTTTTATTACAGGCTAATCGGTTTCATGTAAAACAATTTTCAAAGCCTTAACTACATGACATGAATCTCTGATACTTATAACAACATGACATTCATTTTATATAATTAAGTATCTGACGTACTAAAGGCTTTAAAATTGGTCAATATGAAACCGGTTAGCCTATAATAAAATAAATCTAGTGGATCCGACTTCTAATCATTTATTTAATAATTCTCCTAAAACCGTCTGTCTTAATTTGTTCTGAAAAATTCACAACACGTCTTTCAATTTTGTCCGTATTTCAGTACAGATGTTACTCAATACTCATACACTGATAAATGTTTCTTAGCAACAATTTGAAATTGTTTTTCATATGAGTACATTTAATCGGACTTAAATACATCAGATACACTTTTCTTCTCGTAGATTTAAAAGAAAGTGACGAAGAGTGCAGCCAGCAGTATTCCAACAAAAGGGGTAATTTGGTTCGGCAACCCTCCCACATCTGCAAAAAACAATTATACAGACACATTAAAAGGCATATGACAGATCACAAACATTTTTGTTAGACACACCTAACTGCTTTGACTGGGGTAATTTGGTTAGGCAACCCTCCCACATCTGCAAAAAACAATTATACAGACACATTTAAAGGCATATGACAGATCACAAACATTTTTGTTAGACACACCTAACTGCTTTGACTCTTTATCAGTTCATTTAACCCATCAAATGAAATAATCAGTTGGAAACATTACTCTGGTTTAAGATTACCTTCTAATACCTAAGTATTAAATATCACAGTCAGTCTAGCATATAACGATGGAAAAAGGATGAAGATAAAAATATTGCTTGCTGGTTCTAGTTTATCACAAATAATGATAATAATAAAATATATATGCACTTCAATACTTACCAGAAGTAAATATTGTCTTGCAGTATGTGTTGGTCTTGTCCTTTTTTTCTTTTATGCACTTTGCAGCGTCTCCCGTAACACAGCAATAAACGCTTTGGCTCAGATCAACTGTTGGGACACTGACTGATGTAGAGTGTGCTGAACCTGCAATGGAAACACCACAAGTTGTTTATTAGTGAGATATGCAAAAGTTCCAAAAGTCTCATTCGTCCCCAACTTAAACTAAAAAATGCCCTAAAAACAACAATAACAAAAAAAACAACAACATTAGTTTCATACTGAAGTGGTGAGATGTTTAAAACCTTTGGTTTGAGGTTAAATAAGAGATGCCTGTCTGTCGCTCTTAATGTGGTAAAGTACATTTATATTGGAAAAATTAGGCCGGGACCCGGTTGTATCAAACTTTAATGACAAATTAAACCGTCATTAAACCGCCATTAATTTACGCGTTATTAAATTCGGTTGTATGAAACTTTTAATGACGCGACTTCGTCATTATCTCTTCATTAACTTAATGATGGTCTGGGGGTATCTTTAAACCGTCATTAAGCAATTCAAGATGGCCGCCATCGTCCGATTCGACCTCGATATTTCGGAAAAGCGACCATTTTAAAGACAACATGGTCGATGTAGAATGCGAAGGAGATGGAAATTCGTGAAAAGAAACCAGACACCCCGATCTGCAATTGTTTCCATGCAGAGCAAGAACCTAAAGCCATTCAAATGTCATACAGCAGTTGTTAGTTATCCAAACTGAAAGCTTGGTACATTTTCCTTTAAAACCTTGCTTCTTTCCCGTTGGCATCGTAAAAATATGTAAACATTATTGAAGTCCAATTTGTTTTGAAATGTATCGACCAGCTGCTCACGACTAGATGACGTCATAAGACAACAGGCAGCGCACAATCAATATCTAAGGACTTTTGATAGAACTTATGACCCGATTTGACTTGATGACCAATAAACTCTATTGAACTAAACTTTCTAAGGTTGTTGGATTTCCAGGCGCCTACACACCGGGCTATCGACGTTGAACAAACGTTGATTAAATACTGATTCAACGTTGTGTGCCTGCAGAGTAGGCTATGATTTGATGCTGAACGTCCACGGTAAACAGCTATGGTCATGTCGAGACGGTCAGTTAACCTAACTCACAGGCTTTTGACGCTCAGTCAATACAAAACCATCCAAAGCCAAATGGTGAACTGTTATTAAGCTTCAGAGGCTGTGGTATTGGTTCCATTGATGCAACGTCAATGTCAGGTGTGCCTAACCACACTATTCCTTGGCAGGCCTAGACCTCCTTTAGAAGCTGTTAATCTGTACTAAGTGCACATACTTTCGCAAGTAACTGACAACTGTCCTTCTTGAATCAGCGGAAAGAGAAACGAAAGTTTGTGGCCAGACCGGGTTTCGAACCCAGGACCTCTCACTTATGAGTCAGGTGCATTACCGATTGCGCTACGCGGCCAGGCGGGTAGGCTGTGAACCCCTTTGTATGCATGACGTGCATATTCCGTATTCTAGGCGCCTATTCATCGGACCTACAGCATTAAAATCACGTTGTGTGCCTGCTACGTAGCCATGTGTATGCATGACATCCTATTTCGGATGCATACACGTCGATGATACAACGTTGAATGAACGTTGTGTGCCTGCAGGTAATGCATCATTTGTAAGTTTTCCGCATTCTTGGAGTCTACGCAACTGAGTACATTGAATCAACGTTATGTGCCTGCAAGGTATGCACCCCTTCATATGTATGGCACCCTCATTCTAAGAGCCTACACATCGGGCACACAACGTTGAGTGCCTGCAGGAAATGTAGGGGAGACCGAGGATAGTTGATGCACTTTTTAGACTTTTTGATATATCTCGTGACCGGACTGGCCAATTTTGACCATCTCTGTGTATACTAAAAGCTCTGTCTTTTCTGCATTTAAAATAAAATAGTAATCCTTGAATTTTGGTATATTTCCCCTCCGTTTAAGTAGATTTCTTTGGCAAGTCGAATGCATCAACTTGCCCCAGTAGTGGGGCATGTTGATGAAACGCTTGGGACAAGTTGATACAGATGTTTTTCTTGCCCTTAGAAGTCTATGCAACAACTACTACAGTAAATTGACCGTTTCTATGGACAGATTGGGGTTTCCTTGCCTCTTAGATGCATTTAACAAAACTATTTTAGCCATTGAAGTTATCTCCAGCAAAAGATCTCTAGAAGGGATGTTTGTGAATGAATAGTTTTAGGATAAAATGATCAAAACATTCTGTACTTTTACTTCTGAAACTTTAGAACATTTTACGGGGTAATATCTTTTCACTGTCATAGATGCTATATTGAATGAGCCGGGGCCTGGCAATTCGTACAATTTATATATGCATCCAGCAAAGATTGACCAGCCTGTGCATCAGCACAGTCGGTCAGTCTTCACTGGCCACACGAAAAGGTATGGGTCATTAGCTATCCACAGAGCGCACAGCAGAGACTCTGATCAGATGCGCAGTTTGTAATGAGTTTTCGCTGGGCGCACATGTAAATTGTGGGAATTGCTGTGACATGGCTGGAAATGCCATTGAATATTTGTTTGAATATAATAAAATAAATCGCATTCTAAGAATTCCGAAATGCTTAAACTATTGTACATAGTCCTACATTAGTTAAAGATCAAGCCCATCCAAATATTGTGAACAGCTCATGCAGTCTAATGGAATTCTACGGTGCATCAACATGCCCCATGCTCATTGCATCAACTTCAATATGTCAATAGCATGTATGCGAGGTTTGAAAAAGATCCATTGAAAACTGTGGGAAGAGTAGATTACATAAACTCCATACAGTACAATGCCAAAATTTGCATAAAATTACTAAGTACTAAGTTCAAAAGGCGGTAATTCTGTCAAAATTAATTCTAGCTCCATCAAAAACCCACATGCACATCTACAGTACGTCCACAGCATGTATGCAAGCTTTGAAAAAGATCCATTGAAAACTGTGAGAGTTGTTGATTACACAAACTTCATACCCTACAATGCAACAATTTGCCTAAAATGACAAAGTTCAAAAGGCCATAATTTTGTCAAAATTAATTCTAGCTCCATCAAAAACCCACATGCATATCTTCAATATGTCCACAACATGTATGCAAAGTTTAAAAAAGATCCATTGAAAACTATGGGAGGAGTTGATTACACAAACTCTATACCCTAAAGTGTGACGAACAGACGGACGGACGGACAGACGGACGGACGGACGGACAGACAGGAGCAAATCTTAATGCCCCCTTCTATCGTCACGGGGACAAAAAGAAAGAAAAGAAGAAAGAAAATAGCCTTCTGCATTTTCGGCTGACATTTCAGATATCAGTCTGGTATGGGATGTTTTTTGTTTGTTTTTCTTTTCTTCTGTAAAACGTATGTTGTGCCCTATTTTGAAAATCATCTGGCGATGCTGAAGCGACTCAACAGTCGGTTCTGATTGGATTGAAATATCTTATGGGCTAAAACAAAAAACACCACGCTCAATCCAATGACTCGCGGCGCGAAACTACTACACTGCTAAAAATATTTAAAGGACCAACAAATATTTTCCCATAGATGTTACTACAACATATGCCCAGTTTAACGGCCCATAAATTTGACCGTCAGTGGGCAAGAATTTCCATCTTTTTTCAGCACTTTTAAGAAGAATAGAAGTTTAAGACAATCAGAATTTCAACACAACAGATGCCCTGCTCATTTCCATGGTACAAGTTTTGCAATTTTCTTATTTTCTGAAATTGAGTAATTTTGCTGAAGTCTATAAAACCTCATAAACTTCAGTTCAAACGGATCTTCTCAATAAGGGTCATCTTGAAAGACATTCATTTGCATAGACAAAATGGTTCTTTTGATTTTGGTTGAAATTTTCCCCCTTTTCACCTGTTCTGAAAAATTGCAATTTTTTAGCAAAATTCCAGTTTTACTTAAATCTGTCCATGGACAAGGGCAGGACAAATATTGGATCAAAAACTGTGCAGTCAGTACCCTCGCCCCTTTTTAAAAAGATGGCAAAATAAATGAAAAAATCCGTGTCTTTATTGATCGAAAGCATTTTACCTCAAAGTGGGGATGCGTTACACTGTCGTCTATGGAAAAATATAAGGTGTTCCTTTAAATATTTTGAGCAATGTATTTGTACCGACCATTTCATAAAGCGACAAGAGGAATAATACATTTGAATACTTCTGATTACAAGAACATATGAGCCGCGACACGGAAAGAAAACAACAAAAAACAATAAAGTGGCTGTGCGCCCAGCGCAGACTCAGATCAGCCTGGGTATCCGCCAAGTCTGATCACAGTCTTCGCTGTCCGTGGTTGTGCGTCCAGCACAGACTCGGATCAGCCTAGGCATCAGAGTATTCGCTGTCCGTATGGAGGTAGCTTAGACCCTTTAAGTGCTTAGCAAAGACTCCGATCAGTCTTGGTGGATGCCCAGGCTGATCTGAGTCTCCGCAGGGCGCACAACCACTTTGTTGGTTTTCTCATGTCGCGGCTCATATTATTTATAAAAAAATAACAATAGTAAATAAATCATGGTGCACATCAAAGTGTTTGCTATAGCATCGTCTCATTCCCTAGATATTCGTTTTTCTTCCGAAACAAGTTTCCAAACCAGGGGTCGGGCCTACTCATGAAGAAGACAATGGATTTGTGTACTGATCCCGAGATGAAATATTTTGGTAAATTTATTCTGTTGTCGATAAATTGCTTTTATTGAAGTATAGCATGCAGGCCAAGCCCTAGCCTCCAATTTCAGAGTCCGCATCCGATGACAGAAAAAGAATATGAAAAATTAATCTAAGCCTGGTTTGACTGTGAAAGGAATGAAAACGAGTTTTGCTGATGAATCATGTACCATTTACAGTGTGTATATCTGGTATATTTTGCCTCTCCATGAATAGAAAAAAAGAAAAAAGAAAAGAAAAACAAGACCTGTCCGCAGTACAGGATAGCTCGCCTGACAGCGCCTTGCCCATCACATAAAAAACTTTAACGTAAAACTTAAACATTTTGCAAACGCCGACGCCGTCGCCGCCGCCACCGCCGGGGGTAGTGCAATAGCTCTTCCTGTACATTCGTACCTGTAGGCGAGCTTAAAAAAAGATCTAGATCTTCTGCTTAAAACCGTAAATAAAATACTGGTATGCTGTCGTTTAGATCACCTATTTCATATGACGTAAATCTGTTACGTCATAAATAGAGCTGCGTGATCACTAGCAGGGGAGACAACTTTTATGACTTTCTTTTTTTCCTCGGCTGGCATGGCCCATTTGGAGGGGGGGGCCTTAAGAGTAAAGCAGTTTTTGTTTTTCGCTCTCTCCTTTGGGAGTTGGTCCCGGTTTGGAGTGGCAACTGGCCGATTGGGGATGTTTATGTTGCTTCCCCTGAAGGTGTACCCATTCACCTTAATGTAATATACTTGAAATTTACTTATTAGGAGTGGTCGGGTCAGGCGATGGTGCTGGGCAACTTTCAGTGCCGGGGCGTCCTACACATTTGGATAAGAGTAGGACAAGGGCCAACTGTGCTTGCTCGATATAGACTGAAATACGGTCTCAAAGAGCCGTTAAACCCCAAACAACCCACCGACAAACTTATTTAATCCTGCAACTGTTTCTGATTTCATTTGATCGTTTCAAGGAAGGGACAACTTTGCAATGAAATTGAGAGATAGTCTTTATTTTTCTTATTTTCTACTTATTTATCATTGTTCTCAATGCTGTGTACCATAGCTACCCTAGGTAATGGGACGCCATGACAGATCATTTCAGTGGTGCTGAGTTTTTAGCAGTTTTTTTTTTATTTGCTTTAATGCAGTGGTTTGATGTATACTGCCAGCAGGGTGGCAAATGGTGCATACCAAGATCATACTGATCCATGATACTTGTTCTGCAGTCTTTGTTACTTTCTGTTTCAATATCTGGGATAGTTGTGGTTATTCTGGTAATTTCTATATTAGATATGTGAAGGCATGTGCATGGATATGTGTGAAATAGTGTGTGCAAGGAAGTGTTTTTTTTTTTTGTTTTTTTTTTTTTTTTATTATTAATATTTCAACAAAACCTTTGTTGCATGACTATTGTAAATATATTATTAGTAGAGGGTCACATGGAAGATTAGTTTTTACTAAATGTGTTTTACCCTCTGAAAATAAAGTCGATTATTATTATTTTTTTATTATTATTATTTTGTTCTTTCCTATTTGTTAAACATTTTAATGAATATTAAATGTTGTTAAATCTGCGGTGCGAACAGATGCAGAAAAAGATCAAGCACTCAGGAATAACTAGATTATACTAGTGGGAAAAGATTTTAATTGCTTAACCAGTGCGCGAAAATCCAATTAAATAGCACGCAGTCTTAATAACGTCACGTTATGATGTTCCAATGACGTCAGATTTAATGACAAACTCGTCATTAGCGCTTCATTAACTAATGATGGTTTAATAAACGTTTGATACAACCGGACTTAATGCCGTCATTAACTAATTTGTCGTTAGGAGTTTAATGATAGATTAGCGGTTAATTTGTCATTAGTTTAATGATGGTTTGATACAACCGGGTCCGGAAGACAATCAGTCGCCCAGAATATCATCAATCCATTAATCAGTGTTTCAGAGCATTAGCAATGGCGTAAGTGCCTAAATACTAATTTGAAATATGTTATTAAGTAAACCTATTTCTGGTAAACTGTTCTAAAACTTAAACTGATCTTCACAGTTACATGAAATTAAGCAGATTTTGTCTTCGGATGCATTACTTTAGATAAGTTTGACTTATTCTAGGTGTTTTCTGCATCAGACAAATTGCTTGATGCTCTTGTCTGCTGCCTTTCTTGAACCATGGTAATTGAGATGGCTCATTAGGAGAAGCCTACGTTTGCAAGGGTTTTAAACACAAAAGGTTAAAGACAATTGCTTGTTAATAAAATCGCCTGCAAAGCATGATCTTTTTCATGTTAGTAAGCAATTGAGATTAACTTAAAATTGCCTCACACTGAAATTGCATTCCTTTGAATAAAAACAATAGGGAAAATTAATGAATTCTTAACGCATTACCTCCGATTAAATTTCGATTTTCATTGCCGATTTATTTGGATGTCTTCAGAAAGTCATGGCAATAATAGCTTCTGAAAATTTCCTGTGATTGCAAAAGAGAAAAATGGCTAACAAGCTATTCATAAAGGTATACACTGTAAAATTACATTTGGCCTCAAGTATATTGTTGCGATATCGATAGATCTCGTAACAACCATTAAATATAATTACAAGTGGTATACTCACTAACAAAAGGTAGTCCAAAATGCAATAATACATGGGCCACAACATGAGAAAACCAACAAAGTGACATGTGCGCCCAGTGAAGACTCAGATCAGCCAGGGCATCCGCTTTGCACATAAAGGGTATCCAATGGTCTAAGCTAGCTCCATGCGGACAGCGAAGACTGATCAGTCTGGGCAAATGCCCAGGCCAAATTGAGTCTTCGCTGAGCGCATATGCCACTTTGTTTGTTTTGTTGTGTCGTGGCTCATATTAAATCCCACAATTCACGCACGATGTCATAGAAATACAACCCTAGTTTTGAAGGGCTACTGAAATGCTCAGTTCACCAACGTCACGTATCCAATGAATATTCTTAATTAATTGGCATTTATGAGAGCAATGGAGAGTTCAAAACCAAATTGAAACCCAAACTGTAATTATAAACACCTCATAACATTCAATTTGTGTTCCTCAGGATCCGAACTATATTGCATATGTAATGAAATGGCTGAGAAACCTGTTTTCCTCAAAAATCAGTTTCAACGTTAACAAAATGGTAATACGACACTTTTTCCACTTGCTTACGCTAACATCTGGTTTCAATACCTGTAAGTACTTTGATCCATCAAATTATATCTAATTTACTTTCCATATCCAAAACATCGGCGAAGGTTGCACAAGAACATAAAACAGAAATTTCGACAACAATTACAGCAACGTCACCCGCAAGGCCACACATGCTTCCACCCCTCTCCCAGCGCCGGCCCAAGCAGCACTCGATTTTCAAATGATCTTACGGTGGCTAAATGATTCAAAAGAAGTGAAAAAAAAAAAAAAAAACAGCACCAAAATGAAGTACGGGGGAGGACATTTTAAAGCTGACAGAAGGTACTTAAACACCAGCTGCAGTGATATCAAGTTAAATCCTTTAAGGTTGCCTTTGGAAACAAAACTAAAACACAAGAAGGAAAACCAGAGCCAACCACAGATGCGTGTTGAATTTTTGTCAAATAGGACAAATTTTATACGCAGTAACCACAACTTTGTTGTGCACTAATGCGTTCTGTATTATTAATACATGTTGTTGATATTGGCTTTTATATATATTTTGAAAACTTAGCTACCTTTATTTTCAGTCCAACAACGGGTTTTCCCAAATAGTCAGCAACACATGTGAATGTTTTCCTTCCATCCTCTTCTTCGACTTCCCTGTAAGTAAAAAGTATGCAAAGACCAGGAACTGGACTTGGAGGGACTGAAACATAATAAGTACAAATTTAGGAGATTGGATACACACCAAGTGAAATTACCCTGGTCTGAGAGCTTTGTCTCCCGTCTGAAAAGGTACTACACTTCAGCGTTCAGTGGAAAAAAACGTTCTCCTAGAGATAAAAAGAGTTGCAGAGATTCAAAAGCAATACAAGCAATAACAGCATTTTGTTGGTTTTGTCGTGTTGCGGCTCATATACTTAAAGTAACTGGTTACAAAGATCCATGTTCGCAAAGGAAATTGAGCCGAGGGCCTGTGACCATTTAGTTCCCATATGATGAACAGTCGTAAAAATGAAAGCGCATTTTAAGTCGATTTCTTTTTTGTGCTATACGGGAAGACATAGGTTCAAATCGCATGTGGCTTCGTGCAAACTGTAAGTGCGAAGTGACTGTCTAGAGTTTATGTGCTCATTACAAAAAAAGGGAAAATTATGTATTTGCACTGGTGCATGTTAGGATTATAAGTATCTTTCATGGGTGTGAGGTGAGGATAGAAAAAAAATCCGAGGCACTATTCGGCATCACGAGGCTTGCCTTGTGATGCCGAGCTGTGATTCGGGGTAACGGATTTTTCTATCCGCACCTTACATCCATGATAGATACTTTTTCTTGGACACCACCTTTTGTTTTAACTTCAGAACTTATTTAAATGCGTATTTCTAGCGCTTGAGAGGTTTGTATTTGACTTTGAAAGAATGCACCGCTTTCGACGACCGCCATTCGGCTGTTTACATCAGTGACTGGTGTGCATTAACTGACGTCACTTTTGCCGTCTTCGTCATCACCTAAAAAGCTAACGTCACTTGACGACGCAGGAACGTGATCTCCGATACAACCAAAGCATTGACCGCTCGTGATTTTTATTCGGTCATGGGTGAGATAACATGGGTGAGATAAGATTTGTAGGTACAGGTGAAGCACGCAGATATCCTTATTTTGTGTGCAAGAAAAGTTAATTAATTGATACATCTTGTATGTTTTTGTACAGAGTAAACTGGTCTGAATGCAGCAAAGCGTAAACTTTAAAATCGAAACTGTTGCGTACGTAAATAGCACTAGCACATTGTTTGAATTATCATATGCAGTACTTACTATGTACAGCAACATACACTGTTCCTTCTTCTGTAGCCAATTGAGAGGATGGCTTGCATGATACAGTCAGTTTGTACGGGTCCTCGTCGGCTGAATTGGCATTTAATAGTTTGATCTGGCCATTGTTCAGATGAACAAACTTATTTTCAAACGGTTTTTCAACAGTTGCCGTGTTTCTACCCACTTTCACAAGTACTGTTGTCCCACTTTTTCTCCACACAGCAGCATGTAAATCCTGTTCATGGTCAAATGTAAAATTTAATACCAGATCAGAACCTTAACAGACTGTCTGGGTAGTGGGGACGTACAAGATGCTTGCATCTGAAATCAAAGAAACTTGAAAATATAGTGTTTGCAAAATAGTATTCTGCCGTTATATGCACCATCTACAGATCAGCGTGAGGATCGGGAATACAAAAGAAGTCCAATTCAATCAGTTCATAATCTACGGTTTATTCAATTTGGTCTTCAGCAGGGTCCGTTTTCATGGATATGACCACAATCTATTTCCTGTTGGCA
Source organism: Ctena decussata (assembly GCA_963989385.1). NCBI lineage: Eukaryota > Metazoa > Mollusca > Bivalvia > Lucinida > Lucinidae > Ctena > Ctena decussata. The sequence continues at coordinate 59,124,921 of OZ022504.1, forward strand.
CACGTAAAAAGGCTACTCAGCTTGTGCGTCACATAAAATATTTGAATAAAGAATCGAAATCAATGTTTGAAGCATCTCTGGCGCCTTCGAGTTTCATGCAGTGATGCAAAATATTTCTGCATTGGCATTTAACTAGGAATTGTTTTTCATAAAATCATTAAAGTTCTGTAAGTGTTTTTAGTAAACGGTTACATTTCCATTTCGTTTCATCAAATAATCGCTAGTCTTTCTATCTAAAACCAAGTCATTATACTTTTACTAGGATTTAGAGATTTCTTGTCTGTTTCGGAACAGTCAAAAGCTCGTAACACCATGTCATTACACTTCCAAAGTCAAGCTTATGTCAGTAAACATTGAGCGTTATTGCTTTTTGTTGTCTTTTTTGGTTTTGATGATAATTCTTGACATTATTTTATGATGATAATTCTTGACATTATTTTATGTATCAAGTATGAATGCTTCATCTCAAGTTATCAAAATATATCTCCGTTTAATAAAACACAATGCTAATATTTCAATATAAAGAATCCTTACCAAAACTGACGAATTATTTTCCTTTTTGTTGATATATAACTTAACTAATGGACAATAAAGGATTACAAGTATATAAGTCAACAATAAAATTACAAATAATAGTCAATCGCCAATATACTACAGTTACTAGGTGTCGATTACAGTTAAGATCGGAAATCTTCTCTAATCAATGAAGATATAAAAAAAATTTCAAGAAATATGCCCTCTTGCCCCAACTGTCAAAATTTTCAACTGTGACATGCGCAAATGCTATTTTTGATTTATACGATTACATAACCAATCAAAGTTCAGCACTTTAAATATTTCTTGTTAAAGTTATAACACGAACTTTAACAATTTATACTGCGAACCCAACAAAGCGTCAATTAATTAAATATTATAATTCTTATGATAATACAATGACAATAATTCATTAGCAGTACACTTTATTTTCTTGACCTTGCCGTTAGTTAGATAGTTAGGGCCAAGTCGGGTAACTTCGGACAGCGGGTACATTCGGACATACCATTGCAAACAGTGAAAATCCAGATGAGACGGCTCTTTATTTCACAGGATTTCACTGGTTGGCAAGTTAGTTTTGGTTTAATTCCAAACAAATGTATAAAGGAAACAATGTCACTGTCCGAATTTAACCGATTCATGGTTTTGATATATTATTAAGGTACTCGGACAAAACGGACCATGGACAAAACGGACCAGACAAAACGGACCAGACAAAACGGACAACAGTTAGGACAAAACGGACCACGTTTCAGGACAAAACGGACCACGTTTCAGGACCAGACGGACCACGCTAGAAGACAAACCAGACCATTAATTGGTGTCAGTTAAAAGATTATGGAGTATATAATTACCAAAGACAATGTTAAATGGTCACAATTATTTGACTACTGTTCATGATCTCAACTATCTTTGGTTGTCGCAACTATCTAATTAATTTAATGGTAAGATCTTTATCTTTAAAGCATGCAGATTTCATTATTAGTGTTGCAACTAAAATAAAACATGCTTTCTCAAGATTAACGGAAGGTCTGAACGTGGTCCGTTTTGACCTTAAACGTGGTCCGTTTTGTCCTGAACATGGTCCGTTTCGTCCTGAACGTGGTCCGTTTTGTCCCAAGCGTGGTCCGTTATGTCCGTGGTCCGTTTTGTCCGTGGTCCGTTATGTCCCTAATTCATTATTAACCAGCTGATCCAGCTAATTGATGTATATTAACCAGCTGATCCAGTGTAGCGGGAGTAATGAAAATGGTTTTCAGTAAGATGAAAGCAAAGCAGCTCTGATCAGCAATTAAAGAATCAGCTAACACAATGCATAATTAATCTGTTAAATGTTGGCTGGCTTGGAAAAAACCGAAAACAATATTCAACGCACAAGCATCTGAACCAGGATGCCGGTAAACGGTAATGCAATATTAATTCAAAACGAGACAACTGTTTATCATTACGTGATCTAAAGAATTGTTTTATGAAAAAGGTATATGGACTTACAATGTACCTGACACTGATATCAGAAAGACCATTGTCGTCAAATACAGTGAGGCATTCATAGCTGAAAATAAAAAAAGGTCAAAACGTATGTCAGGTATTTATACTTGGCAACAATATATTTCAGTTGGAATAGGATCAAATAAACAATCAATTTTCGTATAAAAATTGACTGATAATCAATATATTCAGCCTATACGTTATCATGAAGTGACTGTCTATTGCGCGTGAAATACGTATTTCCTATTTCTGTGACGACGTGAAAACGTGTGTGTTTGAAGTATTTAATGCAAAATTCAGAGCACTCATATACAAACTTTTTTCGCGTTTGCGTTGCTTTCCGTGATGTAATTGAAACAACATTGCACATTAGTTACAAGGCGAGCCGATCCTCGGAGATGCATATTTACTTTTTTCTAAACTTTTATGGATTATGTGTGGAGTTAAACAATAATGATTCTTCATTTACAATGAATTTTGTTAAAAATCACATTGCTAAAAAAGGGTCCGAAATAAACATATCAAATAGGAAATGTTTTAACAAAACATGTTTATTTTTACTTTTCTAAAGAACAATAGTAAATTATAAAAGTTCCACTGAGTAACCATTTAAAAAGTAGGCTGCCTGTTCTAATAATGATATTGAGTTTACCGTTAAAGAGCGACGGTCTACATGTACCTGTAAGTTCTGGTAAAGCACTGACGAGCTACTCTAGACTAGAGAATTTAACTGCAAGAAAAAACAAAGGATTGAATTTACATTTTATTCATCTTCGAGAAAGGACGGATTCGCACGTCAGTTCTTTTTTGACATGTTTCTTTCGCATGACGTGACGCCTCGACGTTCTTTCCCAAGTATCCAATTGGCCGTCTTAATCACTGTTGGACGCTTTTCCCAGTTAACAAAATCTATAAGTGTTTCGTAGGATAGTAGTGTGCCAGATTTCTCTGAATAACACTTCAAATAGAGTTTCTGTTTTTGTTGCGCAAAGCAGACTTATTAAATACATCAGAAATTATCTCGATCCTGTCGGAAACCGTTATTTAAAATGATCTCATTACCTGATTCCGTACCCTCATCAGGAATTTCCATGTAGGAGTTTCCAAGAACTTCTGACAGTATTGGTGCACATTTGCCTATTTTTTCACCAAATTATTGCAGCTTCCTCAGGAAGACAGGTTTGAAGGTTTTCGCTTTGACACTAGTCTGGCTCCAGTCCTTGTGTTTTGAATGTATATCAGTAAAAAAGCTAACTCTACAAGGAATACTTTTACATAAAGTAATTGCAGAGTTACCATGGTTGGCCATCAAATACAATAGAACCATGTTGCACATATAGATATAACTATGTTTTATTGGTAAATGAACTTATAACCGTTTAGCTGGAAGCCAGGCTACTTTGACATGTACGAGTAGAATTATGCATGATAAAGTGTTTTTAACAAGATTTTGAAGTCAATTCATGTTTGCCTACAAAGTCTCACAGCCTTTTTCGAGAAAGTTAAGTGAAATTTTCGGTCGTCAACAGTACAACTTCTTGTTTACAGAATTTTAATTTGTTACATAAGCTTAAAATAAAGAAAACACTATAGTTGCTCATCGCATGCAATTACGAGGGGAGTTAAATAGGTTTGTAGAACTCGGGGTTTAACTCACAGATTGGAAGATGGTTTCAACATTATTTTTCAATATAATCCCCCTTTACTTCAATGCATTTGGCCCAATTTTCTGTTAAGCAGTCTATGCCTTTGAAATAAAAGTCGTCTATTTGGTCCTCAAACCAAGCCTGTGTAACACCCTTGAGCTCATCATCGTCCCGAAATCTCGTTCCACGCAAGTGGGACTTCAGATTTCGAAACAGATAATAATTGCTTGGGGCCAGGTCTGGACTTTATGGTGGGTGATTTAACTGCTCGAACTTGCACTCACGAATAGAGGCTTGTGCAACTCTGGACTCCACCCTTTGCTGACGATCTTGCATGTTCAGGTTTCTGGATACCCACCTGGCAGATACTTTTGACGTGCCCAAATATTCATGGATTGTAGTGTAAATACTTCCATTAGAAATACCACACTCTGAAGCAAGTTCAGCAACTTTGATTCGGCGATCGTTTAGCACAAGTCTCTCAACACGGTCGATCATCTCCTGGCTGATGACATCAGCAGGGCGACCTGGCCTTGGGCCATCTTCTAAGGAGTCTCGCCCACGTCTAAATTCTGCTGACCACTTTGCCACTGTGGAATACTTAGGGCTACTATCACCATACACATCAGCCATGCGCCAATGGATTTCTTTGGCGTTTGCACCCTCCTTAGTGAGGAACTTTATGACTGCTCTGAACTCAATATTCTGACTTTCCATTTTTGCCTATCGGTATAGGTTTTCAGACAAAAAGTCAAAGCAAAAATGATTTTTGATGACTGAACAGCTGTTATCTTTCAACTGACGGAGGTTTACACTGAAAAAAATGAAAAATAGTAATCTTGAATTGTATAGAAAAATACCGAGTTCTACGAACTTATTGAACCCCCTCGTATATTAAAATACAATGAATCTATCCTTATTTTAAGACACAAAGGATCTAATTACCCAATCGTCTTTTCAGTTTTTCAGCTGTTGACTATATTCTCCCATCCATCCCCCAAACCTCGCTTTGCTTGCCTTATCATGCCACTCATATTTTATGTGTACATTGGTAGCACACACATACATTCAATGACAAAAAAGCATTATACACCAAAATGTACGTCTGTGTGCTAAATGATTGCATAATCATTTTTGTGCCGAAAGTAGAAGTTCAGAGAAACACATTTCAGTGCAAATTAAAAACAAAATACAGAAAGTGACTTTTAGACAACTTTTAAGGCAAATGACCAGTTGCCATAAGAGGGGGTTTCCTGGTACGATTATAACTGAATAATATTTCATGAACAATTAGCCCTACGTAAGGGCCGTTCATCCACAAAAAAGGTAAGTCAAACGGAGCTCTGGAATTGTGTACACTATGTCTTAAAAGTGGGTGGGTTATTCCATACCAGTCGATCCTGATAAAACTAATTGGCATTTTACAATCTTCCAATGATAGATTGACTAAAGGTTGTGGCATATATTAAATAAGCAAGAGACATACTTTAAGATGCTACAAAGTTTATATGTCCACTAAGTACCTGTGCTAAAATATATTACTTTATTTGCATTTTTTAGATTTTGTTTTCTTTTGTATTTTGTTGATTAATTGGCTAAATCTTATCCGGCTTGACAAATATTACGTCTTGCATGTTTGCACGTCATTACGAGGTTAATGACGTCACAAAGCACCAACGTAACACTATTACTGCACGCGACGTCAGTCCGCCTAAGTCTCCTGTAGGCATTCTTTGTTGGCAAATGTTTTGAGATCTGTTTATCAAAATGATATTTGAAGCTTTTTTTCAGTTGCAAACTTTGTTCACAATCAATATATCATACCCAATAAACACACTGGAAGCATCTTTGACGCAAAACGGCTGGAAAAAGGTTGTGTTTCTGACCCGATGGCTGACGCTCTAAAATAAACTGTTATTGCGTTTTTGAAGCATAACAATAGAAAATATGACTGTTTCAGTGTAAGATGAATTTTTATTTCACTCATGAACACCAAAATGGGTATTTTCACTCTTGGTTTCGCCACTCGTGAAAATACTGCTTTTGGTGTTCATTCGGTGAATTAAAAATCGATCTCTATATAAACGTCGTCTAGTTAGTACTAAATACGTCAAATGACAGCATATCTCGCTTATAATGAATTCAAATACCTACGTAGACGTAGAAAATTCAAATAAAAGAAAAAAGGTGGTTCTACAATGAAGATACGACGCATTTATAATTGCGACGCTAATTCATGACGACTATCTATAGGAATTCCATTTTCTTTTTTGACACGGAACAGTTATCGGGCAGTCTTTTATAACTGCATGTGGGCCGTGACACGACAATACAAAAAAGTGGCATGTGCACCCAGCGAAAACTCAGATCAGCCTGGGCATCCACCGAGTCTCATCAGAGTCTTTAAAGGGTAGCTAAGGTTGGACATGTGGACAGCAAAGACTCTGATCAGACTGAGCGGATGCCAAGCCTGATCTGAGTCTTCGCTGGGCGCACATACCACTTTGTTGCTTTTGTCATGTCGCGGCTCTATTGCGTAATTACAAATTGTATATATGGAGGATATCTTGAAAGGAGGGTCAGGGTGTAATCGAGTAAATGTAAGTTCTTTTTGCTGCGCTAACATTCCATTTATACATTTTGTCAGAAACTAAAAGAAGAGACAATAAACAATATTCAAGTAACTTACATGTCTCCGTTTGCATTTATTTAACTACGTAGTCTGATCCCGTTCTTTCTTATAAATGTTTTCGTTCTCTTAAATGAGATGCTTAAAGATTTTATTCATAAACTTTCGGTTTCAATTTCAAACAACAAACTTACATGTCCACTAAAAATAAAACCAATATGGTTCATTAGGTTCTTATCTTACCTGTGAATACGAGGGATGTTCAGAAAGTTCTGATCGTGATGTCATATTTTGATAGGCATCATAAATACAGAAATTCTGATAGCGAAACTTTATAAAGCTATAGTTTGTCAGGAGAACTGTGCAAACGCAGTGTATATTTTCTAAAGGACATAATTATTTTTGAACGTCTTTGAAAGAGGTATACCCTACAGCCACTGCGAATTTTTATTTAAGAAGATCATAGTTCACATATAAGCAGTCTTAATTTTTTTTTTTTTTCGTCATGGCTTCCTCAATACAAACCATAGGCAATCGTGTCCTGTAAATATCGCAGAAATTATATTTAATCTAGGTTCCATACTGCCCCTTGAATTTGGATTATCTGCATTTTATGTGGTAGCAAATTCCCACTGTCTGCTAAAGTCATCATTTCTTGAAACGAAAACAAATGCCTTAGCATTCAAAATCTTGTCAGGAAAACCTTTTGCATGGTCCAATTCGAAATTTTCGAATAATTGAAATTTTTTTTAAAAAACGAAGTTGTCACAGCCTTAGAAAATGACGTTGACGTCGATTTCAATATCGTCATTAGAACTGCGCATTGCTTTGCAAGGAATGAATCGGAAACGTTCGCTGCCCCTCTAATTTTCAAATGGATATTGACGGCAACGACTGACAAACAGCTGACAAAAATTCATTTTGTATTTACGATGATTTTCTAATTGAAAGACACACTGAAAATAAATTCACATATGACTTTAACCCAGTGGTATGACTGGGGCCTAATAAAACGCGTTGTACCTCAATAAGAAAATGTATCTTTGTATAGTATCACTGTAAAGGCAAAATGTAGTGCTTTCAATACATGCAAATTGCCCCCAGCATGCCTCTAAACAAAGTTATTCGGCGAGAATCAGAACTTTCTTAAGAAACCTCGTACACTGTAAACAATCTGTAGATTTTACGGTAGAATACCTGGAAACCAGCTGCCAGTCCTTTCCCCGTTATTTTTACGGGCGTTTGCCTGTAAGACAATTTTGGAAGTTTTATGTTAACTGGTCGCACTCGAAACTAATTTTGTATTGTTGAAGGGCTATCTGACCAAAACGACACTGCCCCACTCTGTTTGATGATTCCTGCAATTTTTACGGGCGCCCGTAAAAATAACGGTTAAATGACTTGCAGCTGGTTGCCAGTTATTTTACCGTAAAATCTACAGATTTTTTCTTACAGTGTATGAAACACCTTTACTGCCTCCATATGTCTGTTTTAGTGTTAACGTGTCAGCAAATAATTACTTCATGGTCATATATTATTATGTTAGGTGTTCATGTTGTTATGATATCAGCAGATACCAATATATCATGCGCATACATCTGTAATTTGTGTTCACATGGCATTGTATTGAAAACAAATTCCTTTTAATTGTGTTGATTCATCATTATATCCTGGACTTATGTAATTATGTTGCCCGGGTGCAACTGTTATTATGTTATGAGCACACACCATTGTATTATGGTCTAATGCCTTTATGTTAGGTACACATGTCATTGTGTTGTATACAAATGTCTTTTTTTTGTGTCAGTTTATCATCATATCCTGGCTAAACGTCATTATGTTGAGTGCAGTTGTTTTTATGTTACGTACACTCACCATTTTATTATGCTGTTATGTCTTTATGCTGGGTACAGATGTCATTGTGTTGTATACTAATCTTTTTTCATTGTGTGGGGTCGTCATATTATATACTGGTCATATGTCATTATGTTGGGTGTATGTTTTACTATGTAATGGACACACATCATTTTATTATGGTCTTATGCCTTTATGTTTTGATCACCTGTCATTGTGTTGTATACAAAAGTCTTTTCATTGTGTGGGGTCGTCATTATATCTTGGTCATACGTCATTACGTTGGGTGCAGTTTTTACAATGTTATGTACACACACTATTTATTATGGTCTTATGCCTTAATGATTTGTTCACATGCCATTGTGTTGTCTACAAATTCCTTTTCATTGTGTCGCTTCGGCATTATATCCTAGCCATACGTCATTTTGGTGGGTGCTTTTGACATTGTTCTAAGTCCGCATACCATTATATTATGGTCTTATGTCTTTATGTTGTGTTCACATGTCATTGTGTTGTATGCAAATGCTTTATCGTTGTGTCGGTTCGTCATTATACTCTGGTCATACGTCTTTATGTTGGCTGCAATGAGGGATAGTAGCTGTTTTTCTATTACCTCCCTTATCAGATAAAGTCAGAGGTAGAACAAATCCTCAGGAGGTCCTTCTAATTGAAATACTCTGCTTTTATCCCTTAATACTTAATGAGATGTGTTGATTTATTTGCCCATTTATATCATTCGTGTGTTAATTCAACAAATTATCAATTATTAATTTCAACACAGGGGTATTATTTCTAGAGGCTACAAATATTTCTTTATATCTGACTACACTAAGTCAGAATATCATTGGAAAAATATAGCATATAGTACAAAGAAAGGCGCGGTAGTCGAGTGGTAAGAGTGGCTTGGCTCTTCTGCAGAAAGTCACCGGAAGGTCGTGAGTTCGCGGCTCCCGTCGCCATCCGATGACTGGAAAACTCTCTCTGTCAACCCAGCAGTAAATGGGTACCTTTTTCGAATTAGGGAAGGATAAGGCAGCGAAAGGAGAGGGATGGGCTCCGCCTTTCATCAGCTGTGCCCAAGATACAATTGGTCTCTAACCCCCACTGCCCCTACGGCTATTAGGCTATGGGAAACCTTTACCTTTACCTTTTACAAAGAAACCAGCGATAATGACAGTGGAAACCAATTAGTAGGACCTGGTATTCACTAGAGAGTACAAAAGTGCAATTACTGACTGCTATTTCCCATTGTTATCATATTATGCTCACACCATTACACGTACAACATACTCCGATTGCCCTTGGGAAAACGTCGAATCGCCGGGAACCAATGAAAAACCGGCTAATTCTGCGCAGCTATTGATCTCGCAAAACTCTCGTCTCGCGGGTGCTAACGAAGCACGTGAATGACTTGAATAGAACAGAAGAAATCGCGGGGAAACCTGGTACATAATTACAGGGAGTATACGCGTACGCCTATCATCGGAATAAATTTTGATGGACAGAAAAATCTTGAACATAGTAGAAAATGGCCTCATATTGGTAGTCTGATCAGGGTCTACATTGGTTTTCTTCCAATTATCGAATAAAAGTAAAGGCAGCAATTTCAATTTTTAGGCTAATCATTTTAACTGGTTATATATGGCATTTTCTTCTGTGTGTGTTTTTCTTTTCTTTTTTAATCTTTTAAGAAAATTATTAATACGATTGACTTGTTCTACGATCGCACACCCTATCGTCATTGATTAGCTTATTAAGACAAACTAGCATTATCTCAACTAATTGAGATTTGGCGCTTTATATCTATCAGTTCTATTAACAAGAATTCTGCGGAATGCTATGTCGCACCTGCATTCAAATGCACTTCCACAGTAGCATAGGTCATGGTGAGAAGAAATTGTGAGCAGGGTTTTAATTAATGTAATTTTGACAGAATGACATTGACTTACAAGCTAGGAATGACGCAATTCTGGAGGTAAAATTTCCCAACTCAACAGAGTTTGACATGAAAATTAAAAATTAAAAATAGCTCCATGCAAGAATTATTCTGACAATTTTTTTTTTTTTTCAAAATATGTTCAGCGGTTCTCAAGATATTTCCAGTTGCATGTTTTTGCTATTTTTTAGTAACAGTGAATGGCAGTCATCTTGGAAGGCCAATTTGCAAAAAAAAAATAATTGCTACACTAGTTACACTAATTCAGTCTACATCCATTGAGAGGTTCTTGAGATATTGTCATTTTCATATTTTTGCTATTTTAGTAACAGCAGCCGGCGGCCGTCTTGGATGGTGCATTCCCATTAATTAAAAAAACAAACAAAAAAACAAAAAAAAAAACTCAAGGATCATTCTGATTAAATCTGAGCAAATTCTGTTCAATGTTATTCAATTGATTGGCATTCAAGCAAAATTTGGACCCGCAAACCAAAAGTAGGTCACTTGACCTACTTCCGCTACAGATTTTTTTATTTTTATAAATTTTATAAATATAGTCCTACTAATGTTCCATGAAAAAGTAAAGTCAAATATACAAGGTAGTTTTAGAGAAAATGTTCATTTTAATGTTTTTGCTATTTTTAGTAACAACGCCATCTTGAATTATCGACCAAGATGAATTCCTGTAATCTGAAGCCGTTTAATTTGGTCATGCTTCATATAAAATTTGAAAACCATGGGTGAAGTGCTTTCGGAGATATTAAGTAAACAAAACTTAACACCAGGGTCGACGTAAATGTAAACGGAATAACGGACGGACCTACGGAATGACGGACGGACAGACAGAAAACCGAACGCCTTTATCGCACCTTGCTAAAGCTGGTGCGACAAAAATGATTGCCTGTCATCAGCATTTTTTTATGTATAAAAGACTATTTCTTTCCAATATATTACTTGAACGTTGTTATGAAAATTTAGTACAAGAGATAAGTGATTCTTAGACACGCCTGGTAAACTATCACAGGTACCTCCGCGGAGGTACCGATAAATATTTGTGACAGGCATCCGGAGCTACCTGTGATGGTCCAAAAATAAACAAAATAGGGTAGGTATTCGTCGTTTTTTGATAAAAAAACATTATAACCAGGGAGTTTATTGAAAATCAAAGAATGCTATTCGACCCTTATATAATTTAGGTTTTGTCACACAGTATATCCCCGGAATTTGTACATATGTACGGAAGATATGACTTTTGAAGTGGCTTTAAGGTCAGTCGAAAGTATTCAAAACAAGACCATATCGGTTGTTTTAAGTCCTAAATGCACATTTCTTGCATAAGAATCTGTTGATCTGGATACACTGGCGTAAAGTAAACCTCTTTGCCCAAATATAAATGCCGATAAACTCCAAATAAGGCTGGATCGGTAAAAAAAAAACTGGAGGTGCCTGTGATGGACTGGAGGTGCCTGTGATGTAAGAAAATATAGCAAAAGTCTGAAGATTTACAGCGGTTGCAAATATTGATATTCTTCATCTCTAGACCACTGCCTTGAAAGAAGTGTTCATGCAACGTCGCAATAATCTATCATAATGCGAATATCAAGCATATTTTTGTTAAAACGACAGACAAAAATCATGAACTTATACAATCAGATTCTACATCCTGCTCTCAAAACCAAGATGGAAGTAAGTATACATTGACAATAGTTCATAAAAAAGACACGCATGGTAAACCGAATAAAGGCTCTTCCCAAGACAAGTGGAAATTCATCTACCCCAAATGAAAACAACGCTAACTTCTGTTTTACCTATTCTATATTTTAAATTACGACACAAACCAGAAAGCAAAGTGGGCAGCTGTACAAGTGACCTTATTGCCAGAAGACTACAGACAAGCGGACATAAGAACACGTAATATTGATGCTTCACAACAGAAATCCAAAATCCAAAGCAGATCATCTCAAAGAGTTATTGCCCGTTTTGTTTCCATATCTATTAGTCAAACAATGACGAGTTGTACGTAGCTGTTAAAAATTTACTGCCTAATTCAGAGTTAGGATAGTTATGAAATGCGCTTAAATAAGAGGCAACGTTTTTGTGAAGGTGATGACTGCCTGTTAGTCATTCCACTGAGTCGTTAGAAATTGTCGAGGCCACACGCCATGCTAGCTACTCGAAACTATTAAGATTTTCACTATATTTGCTTACATCACAGGCACCTCCACCCTATTGCAGGCACCTCCAACTGTTGTTTTGAAAAATCAAGCCTTATTCGCATTCAATCGTCATTTATATTTGGTCGAGGGGGTTACCTTAACATCAGTGCGCTGAGAAAAGCAGATTCGTAGCCAAGTTCACTGCATTTAAGACCAAAAACGGCCGAATTCTTTATGTTTTGAGTACTGTCGGCTGACATCAAAGCCGCTTCAAAAGTCGTATCTTTGGTTAGTATGGAAAGTTCAGGGGGATATAATGTGTAACAAAACTTATGTCTATAAGGGTCGAATAGCACTTTTTAATTTTTAATAATCTCCCTGGTTATTTTATATTTTGTCAAAAAAGAGGAATGCCTGCCGTTTGTTGTCATTTTTTGGGCAGCGCCAGACGCCTGTCACAACTTTTTATCGGTACCTCCGCCGGAGGTACCTGTGATAGTTTACCAGGCGTGTTAGAGTTATGTTATTTAAGAACGCAAACGGGGCAATTTCAATTTTGATTTCTGACCATGATTTTAATCGGGGTTTTCATTTGGGGTTTAAAGCAGTTTGAAAAGGACTGCTTAAAAGAATTTATTCATTCAAACAGAAAATTATATTTGTCTAGGTTAGCGAAGTTCAACAGCATGAATGCTTACGGAGATATGATTTTTTTTTTTTTTTACTTTTTAGAACATACGCAAGCAATTCGAAAGTGACTAACACACAAAAAGCAAGAATTGGATATGTCTGTGGGCGAACCTTGCAGGTTGCAAAACACTAAAAATGCCCATAACTCACAGTGCAAAATAGGGCAAAGTCATTGCACTGCCGATTTTTTCCTGGTCTAAAATTTCCCAATTGAGGCATGAAATTGAATAGACAACATCTTTACCTGCCGGCAATAGCTCAAACAGTCGGGGGTTGTGCATCATATTTTGGACTTGTTGCACTTTCAGTTCTATCACCCCAGGTTCGCAGTACATTAATTTCGAAACTTTCAGTGCAAACCCGCCCCCCCCCCCCTCCTCCACTCCCAACATTGCATTTTCCAACCCCAACAAAAATGCAGCAAAACAGTGTTGTAAATAAACTCCTTTTTTTACAATAATAAATATGTTTCAGGAAAGTATTGAACTTTGATGAGAATAACACCAATCAGAGGCCAGCAAACTTTCATTATACCACTGAAAGCTCTCCAAAAAGAGGCGGGGCTTGGATGCGGGGCTTGCATAATAAGCATTTTTTTACTAGAGTGCAACCTGCATCTCATGTTATCCAACGTTCAAAACTGAACTTGCAAGCTGTCAAATGGTCGACTTTTCGATACTTGGTTTGAACATCAGACACATATACGGAATTTTCAGATGTTATATTTTTCTGTTCCCATTCATTTTCTTGTACCCTGTTTCTGCTTTCAAGCTCTTCATTTTTTCTCCTTAAAGACACATTCTGTTTTGATAATTCAGTAACTTGGCTCCTGTTACTGTTAATTCTTTATCAGATCTTTAAATCTTTTCATTCAATCTCTCTATATCACAATTTTATAATGGCTTTGTTACAGTATTATGTCTGTGATAATGACCTTTCAAATGTTTTCGACATCTCTGCTTCTGTTGATTCAGACGTCTCTACCTTTACATGTAAATGCGGCATTTCTTTAGTTTTACTTTTGGTTATTCCAGAAATCGTAACCTCCCTTTTATGTAACACTAAATTGGCTTCCCTACATTGCTTGTGGGATTCATAGAAAACTAATAGATGACTTAGAATCGGCAAAATTTAGTGCAAAATTATCAAAAGATGATACCTCATCAAAGTTAAGAAAGACTGAGGTTCAGCTTCAGCATAATTGTCCAAGGCAAGTGATATAGAAGATACAATCCATTCTTTACAAGAGAAAATCTCAGAGCTAAGTTCAGAAGACAAGGCTTATAAAGAAAGGATAAGAGATAAAGAACCACTAATATGTAACCTCAAATACAAATTACAGACTCTGCTTTATGAGTCTGAAGGGGGCAGTTGGAAAATTCAATCAAGGAGAAGTGTTGTGTCTAATAGCGAGGGCCCATCAAACTTTCCTCAGCGTCCTCTCTTTTCAGTAGCTCAATAATTGAAGTAGATACCCAACCAGAAGGAGATGTTATTCTTTGCATGACTCAATCTGTAAACATGTGAACATGAGTCAGTTTATTTCTAGGACCAACATGAAAGGGTAAAAGATGAAATGTTCTACCATGGGGGACAGTCAGAGAGACTGTCAGAAAGTTTTCGAGGATAGTACCACGTGCCGCGGTACACGTGGGAGTTAATGATTTGCGTTCACAAGGCTGTTCCGTCGAAGATGTTTATTCTATACTGTCAAACGGTACAGGATGTTGCTAGTAACTCAGAGAAATTGACCTTATCGCTGTTGTCACCGTGTGATGAGCAGCCGTTATCCATTTAGGTCGTTGCGTTAAATAATCGCATACTGACAAAATACGTCAAATCAGATATGGAATCTAAAGTAAATGTGTGTATACATGATAACTTCACATCAAATTGGATGCTTAATTCTAAACTATACGAAGACTCAGTGCATATTAACCATGATGGTACAAAGGTTCTTTGCAACAATTTGAAAAGAGTCATGAACCTCCGTGATAAACAGGGACAAGCCGAGAGACGTGTAAGTGGTGAAAATCTCTTTGCAAAACTCAAAACTCAAACAGACAGCTTCTTTTGTCTGAATAGGTCAGGTCAGATGAGGCCTGGCCAACAAAGAGTCAACGAGTCTGGTCAGAATAAAGATCTCTTGGCAGATCAGTTAGCCCAGGCTTTCGTTGGTGTTTTTGGGCAAACAATAGATTATATAACTTTAATACATATACCGTAATGTGCGTATGTATTTGGACACCTAAAATAATAAATTTTCCGTATGCGACAAACGGAAAATTTATGATTTTGTGTGCGTATGTAATGGGACATCTTTTAAAATATGATGAATTTTTTATTTGGAACAAATGGAAGGTTTATTATTTTGGGTGTCCCAGTACTTGGGCATATTGGGGTACTAATTTTCCCCTATAACACAGTGCATATATTGCTGCCTCTGTTAGATGGTGTGTTTGAGCATTTCAGTGCATGTACTGACTGTGCTTGCTTTTAAGCATGGTCAGAATATATAATGAATGTATCATGCCACTGTGTTTTAGCAAATATGGGTTTCTTGATATAAACCACTTGTTACTTTCGCACATTACATGTAGGTATGTTTGATAATTTCATACTGTTTAACAGATTATACATGTATGTGTTTGACCATTATAAAACAGGGCATATATATTGCTGTTTCAGTTTAAAGGTGTATTTGAGCATTTCTATCATTTTCTTGACTGTGCTTGAGCATTAAGCATGATGAGGATATATAATGTATGTATCATCTAGCGAGTGTGTTTCATGGTCAAAAACACGTGTTTCGTTTGCTAATTACAGGGCTCTGGTTAAGGGAGCATGCAGGGGATAATTTGTCTTTTTTCGGCCAAGTTGTGTGTTGTGGGTGTCCATTAGAATCGCCTCGCTGAGGAGATTTTTATTGGTACCGGTAACATGCACTTTGGTACAGAGGTACCCAAATTGTCCTAAAATACTCCTTCTAATCTTGAGCACTGATATTACATGTAGATATGATTCATACTGTTAATATTTTTTTCCTGACATTTGAAGGTCAAAAGTATTTAAATGCCTATTTCATTTCAAATGTGCTTATCTCTAATAGTGGCCGATTAAGGGAAGTAACTCAAGGTATTAATGAGATTATTTTCCTTTTTAAGTTTTTGAAATTAGAATAAGCAATAATAAATGAGGTTCTCAATGGGGTTTACTGATTAGCGAATTTTGGCCCCAAAATTACTGATTAACGAAACTTGAGGGGAAATTTTACCGGTTAGCGGCGTCGCCTATGCTAAGTGATTAACGGAAGCGGCCGAAAAATATACTGATGAGCGAAATCACAGTGAAAAAATTCGGTCACATGCGGTTAGCGGTTACCGGAATCGCCGAAAAAAAATCGTTGATTAAGATTCAATTAAATGGAATTAATGATCGTAATTTCTAAGAAATGTTGTGTCACATGCTTTCCCAGGAGGTATCTCTGTATAAACATGCGAGCTTTATATGTATAGCAAATAGGGGTATAAGTGAAATGTCATTCATGAAATTTGCTGCATATGGACAGTTACAACATTTTTGTTAGTCCGAAGATCCTTCATACCCTCATAGTCATGGTCCCATAGCTCGAAAACGAATCCATGTACTTCCCGTTTTCTTTTTAGTTTTTTGTAATGCACTATATATATAAAGTTTAAACACACTCTATGCGGAGGAATTTTTTGGTCTTTTCCGGGACAGGTGTACCCATTTACCTTAACAGTATTGTCTCACAATTGTTACGTACCCTTTCAGTAACTTAGTCACATAAGGTTAACATGCCTATCAAAAATAAGTACTTTTGTTCTTTTCACGCCTGGTAAACTATCACAGGTACCTTCGGCGGAGGTACCGATAAAAAGTTGTGACAGGCATCTGGAGCTGCCTGTGACTGTCAAAAAAATGACAACAAACGGTAGTTTTTTGACAAACTATAAAATAACCAGGGAGCTTATTAAAATTCAAAAAGTGCTATTCGACCCTTATAGACATAAAGTTTTGTCACACATCATATCCTCCAGAACTTTCCATATTAACCAAAGATACGACTTTTTTAAGTGGCTTTGATGTCAGCCCACAGTACTCAAAGCATAATGAATTCGGCCGTTTTTGGTCTTAAATGCAGTGATCTTGCATACGAATCTATTTTTCAAGGCACACTGATGTTAAGGTAATCTTCTTGCCCAAATATAAATGTCGATTGACTACAAATAAGGCTTGATTCTTCTTAACAATAGCTGGAGGTGCCTGCAGAGGTGTGGAGGTGCCTGTGATGTAAGCAAATATGGTGAAAATCTGAATAGTTATTGCAGCCAGAAATATTGACATTTTCTCCAAACCACTGCCTGGAAAGAATCATTCATTCAACGTCCAATTAAGCTGCCATAATGCGTATATCATGAAATTCCATGTTAAAATTCCTACAACACCATCTCAAAGAGATATTGCCCATTTTGTTCCCGCTTCTGTTAGTCAAACATTGACGAATTTCACAGTTGCTGAAAATTAACCGCCTAATTCAGTGTTAGAAACGTTATAAAATGTGCGCTTAAAATAAGAGTCAATATGTTTGTGAATGGTGATGACTGTGATCAGGAGGTGCTGCCTGTAAGTCATTCCAACTCATTAGAAATTGTCGAGGTCACAAGTCATGCCATCTACACGTATGATGTGTCAAATGGGTCAAAACTACCGATAACCGTCAACAGGCTTACACGTACAGGAATCTATAGTATTTATCCTTTTGGTACCTTATATGAGTGTCGCTCGCATGTGTCGTATGACGCTCGCTGTATATGTTAACTTTGTGGTAACTGGAGTGATAGGTGCTACAAGTGATTCAGTCTGGCTAGTTTTGAATTGTTGGCGCTAGAATCACAATACATCCGTAAGGCCTACAGATTACATCATCGGCAGGTGACATATTCTCAACATTACACCTTTTAGTATATTGAAGTTATCGGAATCTTACTGTAAATTATGTGTAATTCAAAGTCTCCGAATAGCAACTGCATCAAATTTGGTAACAAAAGAGCACTTTTACTACATAAAAGTCATCTTCCGAAACATTGTTGTTTTTACAAACGTTTCGAGTAGCTAGCATGGCGTGTGACCTCGACAATTTCTAACGATTTGGAATGAATAACAGGCAGTCATCACCATTCACAAAAACATTGCCTCTTATCTAAGCGCATTTCATTACTATTCTAACACTGAATTAGGCAGTAAATTTTCAACAGCTACGTATAACTCGTCAATGTTTGACCAACAGATATGGAAACAAAACGGGCAATAACTCTTTGAGATGATACGCTTTGGATTTTAGATTTCTGTTGTGGAGAGTCAATGTTAGGTGTTCTTATGTCCGCTTGTCTGTAGTCTTTTGGCAATAAGGTCACCTGTACAGTAGGCGAATGGCCACTTGTTTGGGAAAGAGCTCTTAATTTGTTTTACCATGCATGTCTTATATGAACTATTGTCAATGTATACTTATTTCCATCTTAGTTTGGAAAGTAGGGGGTAGATTCTGATGGTATAAGTTCATGATCATTGTCTGTCGTTTCAACAAAAATATGCTTGATATTCGCATTATGATAGATTATTGCGACGTTTAATGAACGATTCTTTCAAGGCAGTGGTCTAGAGATGAAGAATATAAATATTTGCAACCTCAAAAAATCTTCAGATTTTCGCTATATTTTCTTACATCCCTGGCTCCTCCATTCCGTCACAGGTACATCCAGTTGTTTTTTTACAGGCCCAGCCTTATTTGGAGTTTAAAGGCATTTACATTTTGACAAGGAGGTTTACTTTACGTCAGTGTGTCCAGATCAACAGATTCTTATGCAAGAAAAGTGCATTTGGAACCTTAAACGACCGATTTGTTCTTATTTTGAGTACTTTCGACTAACATTAAAGCCACTTCAAAAGCCATATCTTCTGTATTTATGTAAAGTGCCCGGGGATATAATGTGTGACAAAACATAATGTATATAAGGGTCGAATAGCATTCTTTGATTTTCAATAAACTCGCTGGTTATAATGTATTTTCTCAAAAAAGACGAATACCTACCCTCTTTTGTTTATTTTTGTACCGTCACAGGTAGCTCCGGATGCCTGTCACAACTTTTTATCGGTACCTCCGCGGAGGTACCTGTGATAGTTTACCAGGCGTGCTATTGGTATATATTCAATGGTATAAATGATGATTAAATTGTATATTTTTTCCACCAAAACAGATTTGGTGTTGTCAAAAGACAACATGAATTCACATTCAACAAAGGACTCCAGATATGCATAACATGAAGATATCCCTGAAATTCCCAGCTTTACCGGAATTATGTAAAGTGTTGTTTGGGATGGTCTAAATTACATAGGCATATTAATGTGATGTGATTCAAGGGATACATGGAAGCTGTGTTTGCAATTATGTCAGAATACACCCTTAATGTAGACATGATACTCAATGTAATAAATTTATAAAGACTAAAATGCCTTATTTAGTCAATCCTTTTGGGTAAAGTAAATTTTGTACTCATTTTAGATTGACTTCATTGTACAACAGATAAAATGGCGCAGTGTGACAAAGTAGATCAAGATAATGTCCGGCTTAGTATAGCTTGCAAGAGTTAATAGATTGCTACATTACATGCTCTTATCATTTTTGTCAGACTGCTGCAGAATCTCTGTCCCATGTGAAAAAGGGGATTTTTGTCAGGGTATGTTGCGTGCATTTCTTCATAAAAATGCATCTGTATCATATACATAGAAAATTTATCTTTCTATATGTGATTAGCATTAAGTTCGAATATAAGAGTATTATGATACTAAGCCAGTAGTCTTCAAAGTATGCATCACTGGCATGAGGTAGAAAAAAATGGTTGCGGTATGTCCTTCTACTGATTTGGCCAATAATTTACTGATTACTGATTTTTTGCCCTTAAATTTTACTGATTACTGCTTTTTGGGCTGAAATTTTACTGATTACTGATATCAAAGGTACCCCATTGAGACCCTCTTAAATTGATGCAATGTAAGGGAAGTAACTCAAGGTAATAACCTTATCATGTTCCTTCTATTGTTAATGAACATGGAACATATACTAAGTAGAATCTTCTCTAGCTGAAGGTATTTCATACACAAAGGAACTGTTTAGTCAGTACTGACAACCCATCTGATGGTGTTATTTATACCTGGGAAGAGCATAGTAAATGAGTAATAGCGATTTCATTTGTTTCGATAGGGATGCACATATTGTGACGGGTTGCATATATATAAATATGTATAATATGATTTTTGGAGCCAGTATGCTGATCTTTGTTCTTGTATACCAGTACCTGGATATGGTACAGTTGGACATCAATGATAAAACTTTAGAAACGTGCTTTTAAAGGAAGTTAGTGTTTGTTGTTACAATGTTAATGGCTTATGTAACCGTGTAGATGGAACCCGCATTTGCAAATTAGATGACCCGGAATTTGTTAAAATTATGCAATACGATATTATCGTACTTACTTAAACGCATGCTTGTAAACAGGATATTTTTATCCCTAGATTTTTATTCCTGTATCTCTAATTGCCGACCAGAAAAACATAGTAGATTGCGCGGCGGTGCGGCAGTATTTATCAGGCGATCAATTAAGGCCGGTGTTAAAATGGTTGAAACATCACATTGTGATTTGATATGGATTAAATTAAGGTAGCGATTATTTTTCACCTAAAAAAGATTTGTTTCTTAGAGGCATTAATATTTCACCAGTCTCTTCGGAGTATATTTAAGGAACTACGGTAGATAAAATTTTGGTCGCTTAATTAGAACCTGACATTATAAAATTTCAGCAAAATAGCTCTGCGATGATAATGGGTGATTTAAATGCACATCATATTAATATAGAAGATTTGGACTTTATACATAATGAAG
Source organism: Ctena decussata (assembly GCA_963989385.1). Lineage (NCBI taxonomy): Eukaryota > Metazoa > Mollusca > Bivalvia > Lucinida > Lucinidae > Ctena > Ctena decussata. The sequence continues at coordinate 59,145,814 of OZ022504.1, forward strand.
AAGATGATGTTATCACCGATGTTTTATCAACTAACTATGACACTGATAATAGCCATACTTTTCGAAATACTTACATTCATCAATCTACTAATGAATGTGGCAGGAATGTTTTGGAGCTTTGTTAAGGCTTACAATTCAGAATATTTAAAGGTCGTACTCTTGGTGATACAGGTGGTGAGCCTACATTTCATGGATTTTTTGGATCTTCTATCGACGACTGTTGTATTGGCTGTGCGGATTTCATGTATGTTATTAATAAGTTTCAAGTTTTAGATTTTAATATTATTTTTTCAGATCTTTATCCTTTATTGGTTGAGAGTCAGTCACTATATTTTCGGGAGACACCTGAATGCCTGAGAAAAGCCCAAACTGATTTCAAATGGGGAGAAAGACAAAAATCTAATTTTGAAAAAAATATTAGTAAAGTTAATAAGACTATGTTTTACAATAACATGTTAAATATTTCAAATAATTCACAGATTTTTGTCAGGCAGCAAATACATCTTATGATGAAACAGCTGTCTTCCACTACTCATGAGGCTGCTTTTAAAATACAAAAGAGTAATTTAATCGCTAGAAAAAAAACCTAAAAAGCGAAACTCTAAGAAAAAATGGTATGTTGCTGACTGTGACTCTCAGTATAGGCATTTGAAAGAGTGTTATTGCGTAAATTGGACGCTCATCCTTTTAATCGTGCTCTTGGTATTAGAGGGTTTTTTTTCAGAACGTAAAGAATACTGTAGATTGATTAGAAAGAAGCATAGAACCTTTAAGGGAAAATTATTCAGTTGTTTCATGAGTAAGCAAAAAAAATCCTAAAGAGTTCTGGAATAGTGTTAATGATCTAATGGAAAAAAAGAAAGCTGACCCATTAGCCGATATATCCTCCAGCACATGGACTGAATATTTTAAATCTCTCATGAAAATAGACCATACAAATAATTTTAATGAGGAATTACTATCTGAATGTAATATGTTTGAATCTTTAAACAATTTATTCGGCTGATGAGGTTCTTAAGGTTCCGCAGTACACTTCGGCCATTTTGGACCATATTTCTGCATAAAATCACATCTAATCACAGCCCAAATAAAGCAATTTTTTTAAATAAAAGTGGTTCTTTCCCCTAGATATAATGAAACTGTATCTCTTAATGTAATTAATGCTATTGAAAAAGGTACCTTTGAAGAGTTCTCATTTTTTTCGTTTATCTCTCACATGGTCAAAATTTGTCTAAGTCCTTTTTATACAAGAAAGTGTTAATATTATCCCAGTGATGTCACATGATATTATTCAAGCATTACTGAAAGTAAAAAGTATGCAAAGACCAGGAACTGAAACAATCAAAATCCAAATCCAGCCCTCAAACCATAGTTGGAAACAACTAAGATTACAAATAATCAAGATACAGAGAACATATGGCCAACCGAGTGAGCAGCTTGTTCCCAAAAGGTGGCCACTCAGCAACCCAAACCGAACCAAAAATAATAATAACATACATAAGGTAAAACATCACAGAAACTCTGACACCAAAAACAGGCAACAAAGAACCACAACAGAACTACCGCCTTGGAACGATCAGTAATGAATTACTGTGGGGGCTTAAATCGATTTTACAGGCCCAACCTCACCCTCAGTTTCTGAAGTGGTACAAAACATTTAGTTTGTCTGAGTTTGTCCTCCTGAACACACTGTTCACCCAGATGCAACAAATTGGTGCCCATGCCTAAACATGCTCATATAAGTTTATGGGAAAATGCAATTTTTGAAATGCATGCTACTATTATTTGTCTGTGTATTGTTACAGAAGTACTAAGAATCAGTGTTGAAGGCAGCAAGTTCCAGCAGTTAAGCCTGGGCAAGTAATTGAAACTGTGGGGTCTTCGAGCCTAATGTGAAGCCATATATCAGTTATGAATCATTCTTTCTATTCTGTAATGTTAAGTGCTTATTTTGAACAGTCTTTCGTAACAATGTTGTCTCATTAATTCAATATAATGATTAAAACGTCCATCTCTGTGATTTACTTGTCTTTTAAAAATCATGTTATACCAAGTGATAAACAGCCTAGACTTCTCATTTGCTCCTTACTTGGAGCCCTTTACTCCATTTGTTTGGCTGGGCACTCCTTTTTTCAGAGAATAGTCCACTCTTGATATCTGAAAGTCAAAGTTCATCTCAAACTACTGGTAGCTCAAAGTCAATTTTCTGATCCCAGAAAAGGCCTAGGGTCCATAAGCATCAATTTCGGCCTCAAAATTTCATAGAAAATAAAATTTAGATATTGGCCTTAAAATTCTTTTATATGAATATGTTATGGTACATTATTTTCAAATCAAATGTCTATTTTTAAGTTCTGTTCATGACGTTGCCATGGTAACGCTCCAAAAATGCTACATTTTTACTTTTTTGCACTTTTTAGCCAATTTTAATGCATTCAGACAATAATTCTAATGCCTCCACATTCGACAAACACCCGGCACTGGAAGTTATACCCAGCACCACTGCACCACCCAACAACTCCTTCGTCATTATGGATGAAGCTTTAACACAAAATAGAAACTATTGCCTGATAAAAAGTGTTAAAAAATTACCTGAATATTTTCTGTTGGAAAACTCATGCCCAATTATTATAAACTTTAATATATAGTATAAATACAATGTACAGGACGAAGATCCCGCTCCTTGTTTCGTTTCTGTTTATATTTTAGTATTCAATGGAGAACCAGACGAAAATCGTTTTTTGAGGACATATTTGTCAGGTTTCAAACATTCTGACCACCTCCCCTCGCCCCCCCGCCCCCCCTTCATTCAAGAACCAGAACAAAATCGTTTTTTGAGAACAGATTTTCCAGGTTTCAAACATTTTGACCACCTGCCCTCCCCCCACCCCACCCCATTCACACACATATACACAACACACAAACGTGTTTCTTTGTATGTCTATTAGCCAATATACAGGCTTTGCAAAGAAAAGTACAATGCTTGTCGTCGTATATGATGATAAATTTTCACGGGATTTACACCACTCGTGGTGGATCGTTTTATGACTAGTTTTGCAGTTTATATTTGACTTTAACGTGCGCTAGCCTTATATACTGAGGGCAACTGATGAATGTCGTATATGTTTCTTTAAGGATGCAAAATACAGAATGAATAGTTGGTGTTTCATTTAAAAAGTAAAAGCAATAGAGTCATTTGAATAATAGATTTAATAGGTTGTTCGCAAACTAGTATGAACCAGCTAGTGTAATTTTCTCTCTGTAATATGGGCGGTTGTGTGACAGATTTGATCAGACAAGCTCGATCGTCAGAGATTCGTGCAAAGCTAAGCTTCTATGAGAACATCCTTACGCATTGTCTTTTTCCTTTGGCGTCAATGACGTCTAAAAATCAACCTTGTTCGCCTACATGACGTCACAGAGATTTTTATTCACAAACAACGTATAAAAAGGACAAAATGTTAAAATAAAATAAGAATTTGTGTGTGTCAACTGAACCATGACGGTATAAAATTTGCATTTATTTCTATTTTTTCCAAATCTAAACAAATATAAGGGTAAAAGGATAGAAAAGGGGGAAAAAACAACTAAACCAACTTTTCAGATCGTTGCTAACGATGTCCACGTGTTTCTAAGGAGCGATAATTACCGTTCGCCACTTTATAATGTCGATTAACCATAATACAGTGATATGCAACTGAAATCACTTCAAGCAAATCAAAAGAGGGTTTCATGTAATCACAACGGTAGACAACCGTATAAAAATGAAGGAAATAGCTTATGCTCTTGTAAAACTCGTTTCCGTGGCAACATGCCTTAGATTACAAAACAATGCCCATTGGTTGGTTGATTTGATGCTTAACGTCCACGGTAAACAGCGAAGGTCATGTCGGGACGGTCAGTTAACCTAACCACACTATTCCTGGGCAGGCTTAGACCTCCTAAGCGGTTAACCAGTACTAAGTGCACATACTTTCGCCAAGAACTGACAACTGCCCTTCTTGAATCAGCGGAAGGAAAAACGAAAGTATGCGGCCAGACCGGGTTCGAACCCAGGACCTCTGACTTATGAGTCAGGTGCCCTACCGATTGCGCTACGCGGCCCGGCAACAATGCCCGTAATAGTAACTCCAAATGAGTATACAATAACTTTACAGCGTAAGACTTATTTTGGACATGGGGCCAAAAACACCCCTTATCGACACTAGGCCTTTGCAACTTTACTGCCCATATACCCCTGCCCAGAAAGATTGGATAGAAAAAAAATGAATTGGATGAAAAAGTCAGCTACAAACAATCCCCATTAAGCACCTGCAAGAACAGCAGGGCCTTGTTCCAACATTGGCCAGTATCAGTAGTACTCCCCAATGCTAAAGGCTGTCTTGGCATCTTCACTCTCCCATTTATCTCCAAGTGTTAGAATTAATACTATATTTGTGACAAGAAATTAAAACTGCCCATAGAATGAATGTTTTCATATATTCTCCCCTATTTCAGTTCTGTGTACAACTGGATATCCGGAGTGTTTGATAGGTATGCAGTGATACATATATTTGCTTGTAGACATTTAAAGCCTTGCATTTGTGATATTGAGTCAGAAACTTGATTCATCAAAAATCTCATGCTATAATTTAGATACAGAGTTAAAAAAATAAATTTCACAAACATGTGGCTGAAACAGAATATGTTAGTATCATGCATCTATTTGATAAGACAGTTATATATTTTTTGGATTGTTTTTGAAGAGAACCCCCCCCCCCCCCCCCCCCCCCCCACCCACCCACTTTCCCTCTCCCATTCTTGAAGCTGAAAAAATAGTGATATCACTCATTCACTGTCACATCAACGTATAAATTTATACAGTCAGAGAAGGGCTGCAACAGGTAAAATTATGCAGCCATTAAAACCATGGTAATACAAAGTGGCTGTTGACCGAGAACATGGTAGCAAAAATTACCAGTAACGATGAACGATACTATTGTTAGTCTCTGTCGACCGAGCTGAAAGTGCTGTTGATTATCTCTGTAAACAGCCACTTTTGCATGTATGGCTAATGAATGTTTCGGTCGACAGCGCAGGTAGGAAAATTGGTATTACCCACTTTCAAATGTGGAATATTCAACCTGCATATCAAAGATATTTTTCAGGGTTATTCCACAACACAAGTCTAAACAAACACACAACCAAATCCACATACCCACCCACACACCAAATTTTTGACAGAGACATGATGCATACTGACATATGTGGTCAGAAGAAACACTGCTGTTTGCTGTAGGACTTCATAAGATTGTAAATATGGCAACAGTTTCACAGGTAACTTCCACAGGTGAAATAGGTATTAAATATAAGGCCAATAAAACGATACATGTGTGTTTTCAGTAACATTTGATTTCCAATATAGATGGTATATCAGACTCGTTTTATATAAAAAAAAAATATATTGAGATAATAGGGAGCCAACATGGATGACTAAGGGAATACCCGAGAAATCTTTCCAAACATGTCGGTGTTGCAGTTGAAAAACTCTAGACATCACTGACGACTTGCCTTCATGTAAGCCTAAGCAGGGTATATGTCAACACTTTCTGGTATAAAATGGACTTAGACAAATTTTGACCATGTGAGAGAAAAACGAAAAAAATGAGAACTCTTCAAAGGTACCTTTTACAATAGCATTCTGAACATTTAGAGATACAGTTTCATTATATCTAGGGAAAAGAGCCACATTTATTTAAAAAAATTGCTCTTTTTTTGGGCTGTGATTAGATGTGATTTTATGCAGAAGTATGGTCCAAAATGGCCGAAGTGTACAGCAGAACCTTAAAGCAGCACAAAAAAAAATGAAAAATGGCAAGTCTTGTGGCATTGGTGATATTTCAAATGAAATGTTACGTATGTCGGTACCTTTATTTTTAGAGCATTTCACATTCCTGTTTAATTATATTTTACAAAAGGGTGCATACATGTATCTGTATTTGAAATAGAGATATCTGCTTTACATGGGTAAAAACCCAAACGGGCCGCCATACATCCAGGTGGTATTATGGAGTACACTGCCCCATTTAAAATTTAAACGCAGTAACTAATTTGACGACCTCGATATCATGGGGTCCTGTCTGGGGTTTTCAGGGAACTGAAAAACCTGTCCAATATTTTTTCAGGGAAAATGGGAAATAGCGAAGACATTAGAATCACCACGTATACACATGCGATGTTTCAAATGTCCATAAAATTGCTGAAAATTTCTCTAGCTCTTCCTGAGAATATTTAGGGCGTCTTTGCCTATATCAGCTCTTTTGTTTTTCTAGATAGCATCTGTTATTTTCAACTCAGCAAATTTAAAGAGAAACTACACTTCAGGAACTGACTGAATCAGATCCCAAACCCTATCCCCAACATTAAAGGGAAAGATTGACAAAGACATCCCAACAAACAATAAATTACAAGTGATAAGCCGAGTCAGCAGCTCTTTCCAAAATAGGTGGCAACTCAGCTATCTTTAATGCTGTTTCCCTCGGTTACGTAAAATCTATGATAGTCTTACACAAACCAACAAATATGCATGTAGCTTTATTTGCTAAAATCTTCGAACTTTAGAACTACAGGTCTACTTTATAGTTTGTCACTTCGGACGCACAAATCATTCCGAATCCTTACAATATACAAAGTTATATCATGTTTTGTATTATGATTATTGGTTATATTACAGTTTATACTTGACTGTCACAGAGCAAAACTATTCAGATTTCAACGTTATCAAACGGACTTTTTTTTCACATTATTCGACACATACGAGGGGCGTTCGAAAAGTAATGCAAATGGCCTCATAACTTTGTTTAGGGGAAAACTGGGTACAAATGCTATGCATATACTAAAAACACGACATTTTGTCTTTACAATGATACCAAACGCTGTACAAAGACACCTTTTCATATTGACTTACAACGCATTTTATTAGGCCCCTGTCATGCCACTGGGCTATTTTCATATGTAAACTAGTTTCAGTGTTGGGCATTCAAGTCAAATATCATTGCAAATACAATATTAATCTTTGTCAGTTTCTTCTCCATTGTTGCCTACAATATTCATACAAAAGTTAGAAGGGTGGCAACTGTTATCGATTTATTCTTGGCAAAGAAATGCGCAATTCTTATGACGTTATTGAAATAAACGTTAACGTCATTTTAAAAAGCTTGTAGAGGCTTCGTTTTTGGCATTAATTTGAATTTATTGACAGGTTTTCGTTGACCTATGTAAATGCTCTTGCTGACAAGATTTTGAATGCTAATACACTTGTTTTCATTACGAAATCATTTAATTTTTGGTAGAAATGCGGAATTCGCTACTACATAATCCATATTCCCGGGCCAGTATGGAGCCCAGATTTAAAAAAAAAATTCTGCGATATTTTGCCTGGGCATTGTCTTTAAGTAGCAAAAATAAAAACAAATCAAAGACTGACGATATATAAATTACGGCCTACTAAACTAAAATTCTGCAGTGTCTTTAGGGTATACCTCTTTCAAAGAAAATAAAAATGCGCCCTTTTTAAAAAAATACACCGTGTTTTCAGACTTTCCTACGCATAATATAGCTTTATGTGTTTTGCAATCAAAAGTTCTGTTTTTATATTGGTTACTGAGAAATTACGTCATTTGCATTACTTTTCGAATGCCCCTCGTATATGCAAAAATGTTATCTTTTAATAGCAGCTGCTTTATTTTTCCTGAAATAATATTTTTTTCCATTGTCTTTTTTTGCCTTTTTTAAGAAAACAATTCGGGCAATAGAAATTGTTTTAAGCAATTTAAAACTTAGAAAGTGAGTAGTTGGGCAACATTGTCATTACAAATGTTGCGTTTAAATACCTCAGCACAAAACAAGATCTATTGTGCGTGCTCAGAAGATGTCGTCTCTAAACATTACAATTTGAAGTATTGTGTGTGTTCGTCACGTATAAAACACAACTCGTGAATACCTAAAACTAATTGCTAAAACATGACAGGTTCAAGTATACAATACATCTTAATACCTGCCAAATTATTGTTAATAACAATTCTAAAAATAGACAGTGAAAAACTTGATAAGTATCATTGTTATGAAATATCACATAAATTAATGCCATATACGTCACCACTGGCACCTATCCTATTCCATCTATTCAATCCCGTAAGCTTTCAAGGTCGTTTGGGCACCACAGATGATTTCATAACGACCCCTTTTTACCTTGTCCTGTTTACATCTGCCCTAGTTGAGCTGACAAAGTCCATTCCTGTCCATTCTTTAATAGTGTCTTCTCTCATCTTCTTATCTCTATCTGTTCTTCTTTTTCTTTTCACTGTGCCCTGTAGAAACGTCTTTGATAAACCAAAAGACCTTTATACGTGGCCAAACCACCTTAGTTTCCATTACTTGGCCACGGTCAGGAGTTCATCATATTCTCCAATTATAGCTGCTTGGTCTTTCTGCGGACATCCTCATTAGTCATATGGTCCTTCTACGAAATGTTTAATACATTTCGGTAGCATCTCATCTCACAGGCCTGCGTTCTTTTGTCTAATTCTGCTTAAAGGTCAACGATTCACACGCATACAGAAATATGGAAAAAAAGAAAGTGCATAAAATCCACCTTTGGTCCAAGACATATGTTTTCTTTCCAAATTGGCTTCATCTTTGTAAGAGAGAAACTCCTGTTTAGAGCCATCATATCTGAGGCAACTGATCCAAGGACGTTGAAGCATGTTCTATACCCCGATTCTGTTGTTTTACCTTGCTCTCCCTCTGGATGCCATTGGTGCTGTTAGTCATCACTTTGGTCTACAATAGCCAGCTTAGGTCAAAAACAAATCAGAATGTATTTTGTTACTATTTAAACAACATTTCATTAAGGAACCATTATCAATAGAAACCAAATAATTTTACCTTCAAATTATATGATTTTAGCGAAAATAGCCTTGGTAATTATAATTGATCGTTACGTCAAAGGGGCCATCACATAAAAAAAATAACGACAATAAGTGATTTGTGTTGCCAAAATCAACATGTACATAGGAACTACATATACTCATGGACTATCCAGCTAAGAAAGTGCATTTCTATTTGTTTATCAGTAAGTGATAACTCTGAGTGGGTACTGTGTTCAACATCCTCATTCTCCCGAAGTACAGAAGATAGGATGATAATGTTTGCAGATAGGATAAAATTAAATAAATTGCATGCTTGGCAATAACAGACATAAGGTCTAACTTACAAGAAGAAACTAGTTTCAATGAAAATCGACTGTTTAGATGGGTAGCGTTTGTGACAAGCTGTTACAGTTTAATGCTGTCATCCTTAGCGAGCTAACGTGTATAAAATACTTTTAAGACGCTGAATTTTTAAAAAAAAAAAAGCAAAAGAAAAAATTTCCACTTGGCGGGGTGTTTAAAGGTGAGCCATATCTGGCTAGTGGCTAATACGGTATGGTCCTCCGGAGCTACTTTGTCAAGGGGCTTCAGAGCAAAATCGTTTCGCGAAGGGCAAGTTTGGGTTATAAATATACTATATTACTGATCTGAACCAATGGTATAGCCTGTTCTTTTTAGTCGGACAAACTGTAAGGTTTGGTTTTGAAAATTTAGTAACTGTTATCAGGTCTAGGTCACACACTAAATTGACATGTTCCTCCATAGCTCCTAGACCTCGTGACTAACACATGGCTCCAACAGAAACTTAAGTTTGTGCTAATGGAGACATTTTCAGCTTTTGCACTTTTTAAGGTGTTTTTGCATAATAACAAACTCATAAGTTCATAGCTGCTCAAAATGACTGTGGTTTACACCTAAATACGGAAGGGACACACAGATTACGTCTCATGTTTTTATAAATGAGCCGCGACACGACAAAACCAACAATGTGGTTGTGCGCCCAGCGCAGACTCAGATCAGCCTGGGCATCCGCCCAGTCTGATCAGAGCCTTCGCTGTCCGCATGGAGGTAGCTTAGGCCCTTAGCTACCATTTGAGCACTCAACGAAGAGTCTGATCAGACTTGGCGGATGTCCAGGTTGATCTGAGTCTGTGCTGGGCGCACAACCACATTGTTGGTTTTCTCGTGTCGCGGCTCAAATAACGTGGACCACCTGAAATGAGCTAGTACATTTGTTCTGCCCTTGTTCGGGCTGACACCATTTGTGAAGTATAAACAACTTTGATGTTCTTGGTCAGCCTGACGCCGGATGTGATATCATCGTGCGGGGAAATCGTGTAAATAGGTTGGTTTGGAAGTTTCGTTTGGATATTTAATCTACTAATATTTAATTCCTCAGTTTCTCATTCTCTAACAACTATATTCAGAACACTAATTTTAGAAGTGATCTGTGATTTGGATCAAAGTGAATTATAAATGTTCCTTCAACATTACGGACGACCTTTATTATATTGTACTGTGCTACCATCAAAAACTTACTTAGAGATGGTATCCCATCGCCTAAACATTTGCTTAATACAGAACGTTTAATGTTGATAGATTATAACGAAAAGTTCAAAAGTCGTTGATCCTGAACACGAAGATAGTTCTTAACTTTATAATTCCTAACTTTATGAAACGAAAAGTTCAAAGTCGTTGTTCCTGATCAGGCAGGTAATATTTCAATTTTTTGGATCTGGAAAGATGATGAGGAGGAGGTTAAAGCACCGTTTATCTAATAAATTCTTGAGTTTCTGTTGTTTATTAACTTAACAATTTCTTTAAATCTGTGTAAGCTATTTTAAGAACTCCTCCCGGAGTCAAAATCACTTGTTAAACTTCATTGATGTTCCTTCCTGGTATGTAAATGACGCCCGATAATAATTATCTGGACATACAATGCAGAATTTCGTCGAACAGACACGGCGGAGCTCACTTACCGGAGTTTGCAGTGTTTTCCAACTATGTCATGCTGTCGCGCTTTGCTTTTGTATATACGTTGTAAAACCTCTTTTTTGCAATATTAGATATTCTGATTTGCACTGTGGATACTTGCCGGACTGCTCCTGAGGAAATATATGACAAGGTCTGCAATCTGGTAGCTCAGAAACGTAAGCGCTGGGCTGCTGATGTAACTATTCCGGGCTCGATTCCCGCTTAACGCGAGGATCTTTTCAAATGTAATCGGGGTTCAATTGCTCACAGCCTTTCATTAACATCGTCTCGTTGTCCTTTGTCCTTATATGACTGAAATATATGATTGAAAAGGATATAAAATCACAAATCATCCATCCATCAGCCATCTGCAGTGCTCGTATGTTTTACTGCGTCATGCTATTGACATTAATACACATATATCATAATGCGTCATAAATGACAAAGTTATTTTGATACTTTTACATCAGCTGGAATTGTGGACCTGGTCGAGTTGCCCAAATAGAACAGCTCGATCAAGGTCTACAATGTGTGCCAATTACTGCAACATGTTTGCCGCACTTTGATATAACACAATCATTTCACCAGTTGTATCTGTCAAGTCATTACGACACTATAGCATGCCGCATGGCAAGCAGGGGCCGTATTTATAAAACAACTTAAGTCGTTGCTATGCTGTTGCTAGGGCTGAATTTCTATGAAGGAGATTTCATACAACTATGAAATTTGCTCCGAAGGAACAGTCTAAGAAGACTGTTCCTGCAGAGCAAATTTTATAGTTGTAGAGAATCTCCTTCATAGAAATGAAGCCTTAGCAACAGCATAGCAACCACTTAAGTCGTTTTATAAATATGGCCCCAGATCCTGGTTGGACCACTCCTATCAAAAGGTTCGATCAGGGCCAGCAATGTTAACTTCTTGTCGTACCTTGACAGATGTAAACAATTGTATTTACACCGTATCTACCCTAAAAAAACAGGAACGCGAATACTTTTACAAAACTCGCTTATCCTCGTCGAACTACTCCTATGAAACGATCTGATCGGGGTTGGCAGACCTGTGTGGCACTTAGTAAATTAGAATTGCTTAGAAATTAAGCTGCCAACATCTAGCTTAGATTCTTGTGAAATTATCAGCATGTTGATTTTTACACCGATGACTGATAAGCAGCTGGTGTGTTAAAGTGCTCAAACTGTTTAATGTTAAAGATTTGACAAGTTGTAAGAAGCTAGTAAGTTTAAATATATTTTATTTCAACAAATCCATACATATACACAGAAATGATATACATGATCAGTAGGATTAGAACGAAAGCGTATGCTTATTTAGTTCTTCTCCTTGCTAGTTAACAATTAACCAACTTTATCAAATTCTAAATTCAAGGGACATTCCAGAGTTTGGACCATATAGTATCTAATCCGATCAGAGTCTTCAATGCTTGCCAAATGTCGTACCTTGTTAAATATAAAAATATTTTGCAGTTTTTGCCGAGGATAGTGGGACACTTTCACTTGTGCAAATATCATTGTAAGGCCTGTTCAGACAGGTTTTAGGAGAACATGCCCCGAGGTTATAAAACTTTTTTCATGCTTAACTCAGCTGAGCATGAAATTGTATCTGCTAATAAATAGCAAATTACTGATAAATACAATCGTTTTCTTGCTCAGTTTAGCTGAGAATGAAATTTTCTCTGCTTATGAATATGAAAATGCCAACATTAGTTGGCATTTTCATATTTATCAGCAGAGAAAATTTCATGCTCAGCTGAGTTGAGCATGAAAAATGTTTTATAACCTCGGGGCCAGTCTGACTAGGACTTTCAGTTTCTGCAATTCGACTGCCCAGTACAGGCACACTGATTATAGGGCCGCAGTTGATTCAGTTGCTTCTGTTTACAGGTCGCTAACTATTTCGTGAACATTGAAGGTCCTGATCAGGCTGCTCCTGTGGAGCTGACTGACCATAGCCGGAAATGCGCACCAACCAACCTTGCCTTACTGTAGCACATTTTCGAAATTTTGTTAGTTACAAAGTTTCTTAATGTACCGTATTTGCCTTGGATATTTGGACACTAATACATGAACCGGCGAGAATCGTACCGTTTGCAATATCTGATCAGGGTCTGTGGTGTCTGTCAACAGGTATAGAGCTTCTTTACAGATATGCAACGTTGATGCGACGTTGACTCATCATTGATTCAGTGTTGTTTCAATGGTGTTTGCCCACTTGGTTTTTACTAGTTAAAACAGCTCGGTTAAAGAGGCTATTGCCACTCGAATCTTTAGTAAAAGTACGATACAGGAGTTATAGAACTTACATGTGAGCGGTATTAAAAACAACCCAGTTGACTGTGAAGAATGTAAATAAAATATGTTTCGAATATTTCGACTTTTAATTCCAGACTTCATTCACAGTCAAGATTAATGTAAACAAAATATGTGTCAGGACTCAACTTGCACGGACTACTGGCAAACTACAGAAGTAAAACCAACCAATCATAGTAACTGAATGCTAAATGAGGTCTCCTGCCGGTGAAGCCATGCGTGTAAAAGTATCGGTATCCAATTGTTTGAATATGAAAATTTATTTATTTGTGCATTTATTATTTATATTTATAACTTTATGCTTCGTATTGCTGTTTCCAGTTTGATATTGTGGATGGGATGTGGAGTTGATTGTATCATTCCTTAACAATGCCTTTTTACACTACTTTCTTAAACTTCACTGCGCACAGACCGTTCTTCTGCAGTTCATCTTTGTTTTATTGCAAATATTGGAAAACAAGTAACAATACATGCAGCGTATGCGCAATATATTTGAGCTGCGACACGACAAAACAAACACAGTGGAATGTGCGCCCAGCGAAGACTCAGAGTAGCCTTGGCATCCACCTGGTCTGATCAGAGAATTTTCTGTGTGCTTAAAGGGTAGATAAGTGACTAAGCTAGCTCCATTCGGACAGCGAAGACTCTGATCTGAATGGGCGGATGCCCAGGCTGATTTAAGTATTTGTTTGTCGCACTGCCACTGTGTTTGTTTTGTCGTGATATGGCTCATTTATATTTAGTCTAGTCTAGCTTTATGGCTACATACCTGGAAAGAGCCTTACATTTTTTCTACGCGCTTATGTTGTCTGAGTACTTTGTTGTTTGTTCGTGTAACGTTTCCCTCGTGTAACTTTTCTTCATTTGGTCTCGTAGAAGGGATACGGAATTTGATTTACTGCCCTTCTACTTGTGTTGCTGAGTCGTGTTAACTATTTTCTATTTCGTCTCGTAGGTGGGATGTATTAGTTCCTGAACATCGCCCTTGTGCACTGATTTTCATTGCTAGCTTACTAATAGTTACTCCTTTGGTAACTTTTCAACATTACAAGACCGTTCTACTATGGCTGTTTCGAGTGGTTTGAGTTTTGCGATTCTGACTTCCCTCGGGTTCAAATTATTTGTTGCTTTTCTTTTGAGACGCTCAATGTAAAGGGACTGAAATTATCAGCTAACTAGAGTTAATGCAAGAGAGGTTAATTAGCTATCTAACTGGTTCAGTGCCCTTCAGGGTTTCATATGTTTGTTTCATAGTACTTGGACCTGTATGAAAGCAAGCGATAGCACTGTATTCATTTAGTCATACAACGGATTGCCCCTCCGAAAGCTATCTTAACGATGTAGACCCGTTTTGTAGGGTTGCTATGGATCTTTGGGCTTCTTTTGCGAGAGAACATCCCATTTTACAACTGAGATACACAAGACTGATTTACATACCTGCGGTAATTTTGGAAAGGTAAACGTCAGTCTTGTAACCGAATAAATATCATCCAGGCACATTTTATAAGTGGTTCAATTAACCATCCATCGGTGTGTTAACTATGTGTAAAAAATCAGATTAAAGTGGAGACGAGTGACAAATGAAAACACTGTTAATATTTGATTTAATGACAAGAGTTCTCTTGGTAATGTTGTTAATTTAACTTTTCAACTTTAACACCACAACGTTCTTTTTTCCATTTATTTGATATTCATAAACAGATGTAGGATCTTACAAGAGTCGCCATTTCATGTGAAATTTATGAAACAACCTTTTGGCACGTTTTTTTTATTAATTTATATGAAATGACTATGAACGTAACATTCTGTTTATAATATGTCTGTTTAAAATGGATTTCTTAGTCATATATGGACGGACAAACAAGCAAGTGCAAATCTTACTGCCTCTTGATCATCGTCATGGAAGTATAAAACTAGAATCATTAGATGCCGGAAAAAGACTGGAGGATATATGAGCCACGACGCGAGAAAACCAACAAAGTGGTTGTGCGACCAGCGCAGACTCAGATCAGCCTGGGCATCCGCCCAGGCTGATCAGAGTCTTCGCTGTCCGCATGGCAGTAGCTTAGACCCTTAGCTACCCTTTGCGCACTTTACGAAGAGTCTGGTCAAATTGGGCAGTTGTCCAGGCTGATCTGAGTGTGCGCTGGGCGCACAACCACATTGTTGGTTTTGTCGTGTCGCGGCTCATATATGTGATTATTTGAGAAAGCACAAAAGTTAGGTTACTATAATCAACAGTGCTTTCCTGAATAACGGCAGTCCGTAGTCCGAACTCGTAAAATCATTTTAACATTGACAATTCCGGAATATTTTATATACACAGATATGGAATTTAGTATTTTGTACGTTTTGATCTAATCAGTATTTAAACCGACTGCTTTAACAAAGTACTTCGAAGTATGGCCCATTTTCCAACTTTTGAATGTGTTCTCTGCTTTTGAAGGAACTCTTATAGATTTCAATTTACATGTAAGCCCATAATGGAATTTGATTGGTGTGGCCTAAATCAGTTTATACCAGAAAATTCTATATAAACAGAAAATATCATATTGTCCCTCTAGAGAGGTAATATTCAAGTACAATAGATAAAATTCAACACAAGCAAACAACACATACATGTATACTCAGTACATTTAAAAACGCAACACTTAGTTTTTCGGAAACATCTTTTTGAATTTTTAAGACAAATATTTGAAACGCCAGAGATATTTAGATTTATATCTTTTCTGTCATTTTGCTTAATTTCTTGGCATTTTATTGTGTATTTCATTACGTTAACGTTCATCATGGAGCGTTACCCCTAAAATTAAAATTCACAATGATCAAATCGTAATGCATGGGCCTTTCTGCGTCACACTCACCGATGTTCTATTCATCAAATGCTGTGGAATTTTGTACCATTTCTGAGTTAAACCTTTCCCATGCCTTGCAATATTTGAAAATGATTCAGTATACCCTAAAATGCCATGTTTTGTTCATCTGAGACGTGTCGTTTTGATTACCAATCAAATGGCAAAGCTGGCCATTCTGGCATACTGGTGTCATTTTGGTGTGAGAAAGAGAAGGTGGCGTAAGTTATGTGTAAGAATGTTTACAATCTTTCTTTTTAAAACGTTTAACGCCGATATTGCAATTGTATACCGTCCGTAAAAAGAAATGCATCACAAATTTTGGGCAAAGAGCAAAAAAGTTTAAAACTCCGAAAACTCTTCAGTTCTCCAAATTTCTTTCCGCTTACCAAAGAGAAACATTCGCACGAGTTCCAAATGTCTGCTAGACAGCATCAGCATGTCGAAAGCATGTGTGTTGTAATAAATGACAATCAATGATCTGCCTTGTCTATGGACACATTCTCTTGACTGAACCGGCTTTTATCGGTCTTTAAGGGTACTGGTCAGTAGAAAGGACACCTATTGTCTAAAAAATGTGGCCATATGGCATCTTAACCATCCCAATGGCTCTAAGTTTGAGACTTTACGAACTGGCAATAAGGAGACGATTTTTTTACAGAGTTAATCATGACAAAAAGTTTTGTCTGTTGCAATTTGTTTGTTATTTGTTGTTTTTCTTTAATGCCGATCTACGGACTTATCAGTAGCGTTGACCAAATGTTTTTTAAGTGTTTACATGATACGCGCACGAGCAAATCTTGATTTTCATACCTGAGTGATTATCCACTGCACTACGAGTACATGTGAGGATATTTTATGCCAAAACATAAAGCTACAGTTGCCTGACATACATTTATATGCTATGTTTGGTCAAAATATTATCCATTACGCAAAAACGTAAAACCAAAAATGTTGCGTTTTTAAATGTACTAAGTATATATGAAACAGTATATTATGGCAAAATACATATTTGTAAAGTCAGTACTAAACAAGAAAAAGTTTTGAAAACTACTTGAAATCAAATACTTGTAAAGTATTCTCGTATAAAACCAGATACATCTTGCAGACAATAAGGACGGTATTAATAAATGATGAAACAAAAGAAACAATATCACAGTATGTATCTTGTGGACGGAAAAAACTAGCATGCATGTCGAGATTCGTAAGGAGCCATTAAGGGGATGTAGGCTGCATGTTCAATTCAAATCTTTTCTCATCCTACTTCTAATTTTATCACTCATATTTCGTTTTCAAAATTTCATCTCAAAAACATATGTTTTGATTATGTCTTCAAACTCGCCGTCATGCTCACATCCTTGAAATCTTCTTCCCCAATCTGAAAAAGATATACTTTAAATCTACAAATGACACCTTATACAGGTAGCCAAATGGGGTCGCCGTTTAATCGATCAGCTGATTTCTTTTCAAAGAATTATACCTCAAACATTAATTATAGTTTTTGTCTGTCGAT
This sequence comes from Ctena decussata, assembly GCA_963989385.1. Taxonomy (NCBI): domain Eukaryota; kingdom Metazoa; phylum Mollusca; class Bivalvia; order Lucinida; family Lucinidae; genus Ctena; species Ctena decussata. The sequence continues at coordinate 59,163,386 of OZ022504.1, forward strand.
TGACGTGGTAACATACAATGGCATTGCCTTCGAATGGCATTTTAAAGAAGCGCAAACATCAAAACTGAAAGGCTCGTTACTGTCGCCGGGCAATTCTTCAATTCTAAGATCTTAACACGAAATAAATGATTCCACCAGGATGCAGCAAAGGGTTATTTGGTATTGTACATGAGTCTGCTCTATGAAAATGATTTTACCCAGCTAACAATAAAAGTTACTGCAAAGTTAGTTTTGGTTGTTGAAAGGTTTAGTTAAACTTAAAGTTATGAATACATTACTTAAATGTTTTGCGTCGGTCCATTTACGGTATTGTTAAATCCGACGTTAAGGAAACGTTACCACAACTTAAGATTTTTTTTTCAATATTTTTATCTCCTACGTAAGGTGTTTCTGTATCGGGCTGCGTCAATAAACTTTCATGAACCTTTATGATCTTTTTTTTTTTCTTTTGAAAGAAATTGAACGGGTAGCTAATCAAGATTCTCTTTCCACTTATAACTTTTATTTGTAGTATTAGGCATTAAGCTCTCACGTAAATGTCTAAAATATATTCTTCGGGCAGATTGCACAAAGCTAGTTTAAGAGCTAGTGAAGGTTTAACGCAGACGGCTTGCACACAAAAGTAGTTGAACTATCCTCTGGCTAAAGGATTAATTTTTTGGATTGCACAAAACTTTTTAGCTTAACCCTTGGTGTTGTTAGACTATCCGTCATCTATTGAATATTTAATAATGATAAAAGTTTAGATCCTTTAAGAGCAAAGAAAACATTCATAAGTAAGAAGTTGGGCCATACCGCGGTTTCGGCTATTCAAGCCTCATCAGTGACCCTTTAAATCTGGCACAAGGAGCCAGAGGAAAAAAACAGTAAATTTGCAGGTTTAACATGGTAGTCGTCTCAAAGACTGATTGAATTGAATATTTAAACCTGCCAAGGGGGTAGTTTAAGACATTTTTATGTCAAAGTTGCAGAATGTACTTGAAGACATATAAGCAGATTCCACGTAGCGACGTATAAAAATTCATGAGAAAATAAAACAAAATAATGAATACAAACAATGACATAAAGATATAATTTCGGAATCAAATTTTCAGGCAAAAGACTATATTCTGAACGAGGGTATTTGCCTTTCATGTGTCCCATCCCAAACACTAAATACAAAAATCTGATGTAAACTGTATTTGTTTGTTTTCTAAAATAATCATTTGAATACCGACATGTCTGATAAAACAGAGCTTCAGTAAAATGATAATTTGTCATTTTGGCTCATTTGTATAAAGGAACGTGTAAAGGAAGAGCTATTGCAGTAACTGAGGTCTAGCATCCAGATGGACATGGTGTGGGAACACTGCATCAGGTTACTCGATCTTGAAAATTTGGCATGCAATTTTAAAGGTCTGTGTATTTTCTATGCTTGACCCTTTGATGGAATTTGTAGATACTGTAGTAGACTGCAGTGGTCCAACATATAACATATTTCTACCTTGTTATTTTCAACCGTCGAAGGGGCTCTGTCACACACATCAATTCATTATTACCCTCCAATCAGCCTTGTTATATTGAAATATTGTTGAAAAAAGGTAAATTGTATGTCACCCATCTATCTATTACTCCGTGAAACTGACTTAGAAAGTTAGTATTTAGTTAAATTTCCTAAGAGCTTACAGTTTCACAGCACACAGATGGAATTTGCTGGTATTTGTATGTCTCATTGCCCTCCTAGTGGTATTAATTCATGTAATATTTTATCTTGAAGTATCATTACAAGATTTCTAAACAGCTTGTCAGAGTAATTACCGTGATTGACCAGCTTTCAACTCAATTAGAAAACAAGAGGGCCTCATGGCCCTGAATCGCTCACCTGAGTATGGTGGCCATGTAGATAATGTGACATAGACCGCTTGAATAAAATTTCGTTCCCTCAGCCCCTGGAGGCTGTGTATGAAATTTGGTTAGAATTAGCCCAGTGGCTTTTGAGGAGATGTCTTATATTGTCAAAATATGAGAAACATGGGTCAGAGGTCAAACAATGACCTTGATCTCTTGTACCCTTAAAATCTTCCATGTACTAACTAAGGAGACTGCATATACCAATTTGTTAGCCCAAACCTTCTAAACTTGCCATGAAATCTTATGTTTTAGTGTTTTCCCATACTTGACTTTGCCTTACAAAAGGTCAAGGTCAGCCCATGGTCATCATTTGAACAATCTTGATACTACTCAAGTACTTGATGCTATATACCAAGTTTCAAGGCAATCGATCATTTGGTTCTTGAAAAGATTTGTAAAGGTTTGTGCCATATATGGGCATTGACCCAAACCGTTCCAACAAATTTTCGTTTCCTCAGTCCCTATATGAAATCAGAATCAGAATTCTGAATAGTCTTTGACTTCTGAAGTGCATTTGAACATCACAGAAAAAAAGAGGAAATAGAGAACGTATTTCAGTGTAAGACTCGGGTTCCATGCCAACAGTTAAAGTTAAATCTGGGCTCAAAGGTCAGTTTAAGGGGCCTTTTGGGGCAACTGTTAAGTGCAGCGTCAATGTAACATTTCTTGTTCTAAACACAAATCATAATGATAAACAGTGCCACCTGCATCTGGTGATAAAATGTTGATTGATGTGCATCTGTTGAGGCAGTTGACTGGCAAAAAAGAAAGAGGAACAGTTTTGAGAAATATGATATAAATTGCTACATAAAACGCGATGTCCTTGTTCTTACGGGTTCTTAAAGATTCTTACAGATCCTCTTCTGGTAGAAGGCCCTGCTCATGGGCCTGTTGGATCATCTCTAATTATTCATTATATTATTTTAGGTCACGTCCGGTCAGTGCTTTGATGTCCTCTCTGTTCTGGAATATTTGTGTTTGGTCTCTCCATAACTTGTCGAGTCTAAATTCAAATGTTCTTACTGTATTTGCCTCCACCACTCTATTAGGTAACCCGTTCTATAATTCCACTGTTCTTACACAGAATGAATATTTTCTTATATTTAGCCTAGGTATTTTCTTAAATATTTTGTATCTATGACCACGAGTACAAGGATATTGCCGCAGCTGAATAAACTTTGAAACTTCGGGATCATATTTTCCAGACAGAATCTTATACATCTCAATCATGTCTCCTCTTGTCCTTCTGTATGCCAGTGATGGCAGATTCAATATTTTCAATCTCTCTGCATATGACAAATTTGAAAGTCCTGGTATTAACTTGGTAGATGGTCTCTGTACATTTTCTAGTAAATCTATGTGTTTCTTTAAGTAAGGGTTGCATATTCAAGATAAGGTCTAACTAATGAAGTGTATAGCAATTTAAAAGTTTTTTGATCAAGAAATTCAAATGTTCTCCGTATAACTCCCATTATTGAATTCGCTTTATTAACTTTCGCTGATACGTTTTTCAAATGAAAGTGTGTTGTCTATTACTACTCCAATGTCCTTTTCATGGTCTGTGAACTCCATACCCTTCTGTCCTTCTTTGAGATGATAAGTAACCATGTGGCCCTGAGTACTCCCTATTCTCATACATTTAAAAGCATAATAACCACTTTTCAGATCATTCTCTGTTATATCCTTCTGTAAGTTTTCACAATCTTCAGTACAATATATGATATCATAGACTTTGGTGTCGTCGGCAAAATGGGATACTTCCGTGCTTGATAACATCTGGTAGGTCGTTGATATACAACACTTAAAGGATCGGTCCTAAGACCGAACCCTGAGGTATTCTACTATCCACGTCCTTCCAGTCAAGCGGTAATCGTTTACTAATACTCGTTGCTTACGATTCGCCAAAAATGATTCTATCCATCTTGTATACACGGGTCCTATGTTATATAACTGAAGTTTATGAACCGAGCGTCCATGAGGGACCTTGTCAAAGGCCTTCATGAAATCACAGTAGGCAACAACGACGGAACCACCATTATCTAGTATATCAGTCAAATTATCTAACACTTGTATAAGCTGTAGTACTGTAGATCTTCCAGCTATAAATCCAAACTGTTTATTACTAAATAATTTATTCTCCTTCATATGATTTACTACGTTTTCACGTACCATAGATTCAAGAATCTTACATACCACACTAATTAAACTTACAGGTCTTTAATTTCCTGCAAATGTCTTGTCACGCTTTTTAAATAAGGCTGTAAAGTTTGCACATTTCCATTCATCCGACAGTTTTACTGAGCTAATAGAGTTATTGAAGGTAATGGCCAGAGGATTCGATAACACTGATTTCAGTTCCTTGAGTATACGAGGGTGAGGAGCATCCGGTCTTGGTGATTTAATTATTTTCAAGTTTTTAAGCTGATTATACACTATATTAGATTTTTTAATAAATTATTCAGTTCCGGCTCTTTTTGTTTTGTCAATTCTAGGCATCTCTCCTTCAGGCTCCTTCGTAAACACTGATGAAAAGAAATCTGCCAAAACACTAGCCTTTTCTATATCCGATTCGATGGACTTCGTTTTGGATTCATCAACATATAAATCTGGAATAGAACTTTGTGTCTTTGTTTTGGATTGGGCATATGACCAAAACCTCTTAGGATTTTCCTTCACATTTTCTGCGATCTTTTTCTCCTGATTCTTAATAACTTTTCTCGTCTGCTTTCTTACCTGATTTCTAAACCTATTGTACTGGACTTTGAGGGCTGGATTTGGATTTTGATTGTTTCAGTTCCTGGTCTTTGCATACTTTTTACTTTTATACTGCTCATCTCATGTACTTAAATATTTATTCCATAGTCTCTGTTTTCTCTTCACCATAGACTTAGTTTTCGTACTAATAGGGAAATTATGTCTTTTTGGTTTAGGCTCACCAGGGTCATTAGTTCTCTTCGGCACACACATGTCTATACACGTTTGAAGCTCTGTTTTAAAATTAGTCCACTGATCATTTACATCTGCCGCTTAAAGTAAGCTGTCCCAGTTTATGTTAAGTATTTCTTTCATTTTATTGTAGTCACCTTTATCGTTAAATATCTTTCCTTCGGCTTTGTATTACTAGACAAATAAGCATAAAACTGAAAGGATATCACTGAGTGATCACTTTTACCTAGAGGGGAATCTATGATATAATATATGTTCTGGTTTCCGCTGAGCTGTTGAATATAAACAAAAGTGGGATAATGAATGGGTCCCAGGCCTGTTCATTGTATTTTTATCATTTATTTATTTGCCACATAAAATGACCCACTTAATTGATAAACCTTTTATGTGAAACTCAGAAACGTTTTATTTGTTAATAGTTAACAACTCACTGTCATTTACCATGACACAACTGTACCGAGAATGTCATGATAAACTAGATATGCATTTTTACACTAGTAGAGCTTTTGGGCCTTTCTGTAGCAAAATCCTACAGCAACGACTTTCTGTAAAATGAAATTTATACAGTAATTTTTTTCTTGATTCCATAGCTTATGTCACACACTCACAGCATGTTATCATAGGCATAACGAAACCCTTCAAAATAAGACATGTAAGGTGTTGATCCAGTATGGCCCATGATTTTTGGGAAAGATATGAGTTTTTAAAAGTGATGAGTTCATTGATAATTTATTGCTATAAGCAACTGTGAATCAAGACTCTGAATGCAAAAGCATTCTAGTGGACATTAAAACTTTACTCGTACGCCGAGATAAACTTTCGAGGCTGACAAAACACTTGGGGGTCATTTCAAATTTAAAAGCATCTTAGCCATCCAACCGTCCATTTAACCATCTTATTATCTGTCTGTCAATTTCTCCCGCCCATGCCCAATACCCTGGCCCAGCGGATACGTATCGTCGAAATGACGTCGTCTGACGTCGATGCGACGTCATTACGCAGAACCGACATCAAAACGACGTCATGCGCCTTCTGGTGTCTGCCTACTTTTACAGGAGCTCCGGTAGCTCAGTAGCTTAAGCGTTGGCCTGCTGATCTAGCGGTCCCGAGTTCGAGTCCCGCTGTTTGCGGGAACCTTTCCAATCGTGAACGGGGTTCCATTGCACACAACATTTCATGATCATCCACCAATCGTCCTAATATGACTGAAATACCGTTAGAAAGGAAGTAAAATCGCAAGTCATCAATCCATCCATCTATCTATTTATCACCCTACCTATCGATCAATCTGTCCAGCCACCATATTAATCTATCTGTGCAGAAGTGCAGGCTTATTTTTGTCTTTGCCGTTCCGCACGAGCAGTAAAACGTTTTCTCATAACGTGCGAAGTATCAAACTGGCGACAAATCGGTTTTATAAATTGGTACACTACCATGCTTTCCCGCCAACAGCATTTATGACTTCCTGTTTTATTCTCGGCATAACGTTGCCCTTTCAAACTTTCTTTCTTTCTATATTTACTGCTACAACCTCTTTTCAGAGTATTATGAGCAGGTGTACTTTTGTACACTCTAGTGTTGCAGGCTGAAAGCCTACATATAGCCATGTAGCTATAGTAGGGATCTTTAACCTGCACAGGGGATGACTCTCCCTGCACAGGGGGGCTCCAGTTAACGTCCCGATCCGAAGGACGGCACACTTGTTAGCATCATCCCTGCAAATGATGCTAGAAAAACGAGTTCGGACATAGGAAGACTTCACCTTTGGTGAGGCTCGAACCCACGACCTCTGGCTTCAAACTGAAACAACACTTAGAGGAAAAAAAGTTGAATATCCATGGGTGCGTTCTTTCCTGTATTGTTTGACCCTGAAGTAAAAGCGAGGCAAAAAAAATGCAAATAGCAGACTTGCTTGCCCTGAAAATGTAGCCATTTGTGCATCTGGGCAGTTAGGTCAGAGTCTTTGCTGTTCGCACTCTATGTGCGGATCGTCATGAATCTACAAGCATAAAATGAAGTATTTTTTGGTGTTTGTTTTTTTATTATATATGTATTGTTTGTTTTGTGCTTTTTTTTCGATTTTGCCGATCTGGGTCTTCTGTTTTTATTTAATCAGACTATTCGCACTAAATGAAAATGAAGCCTCGGTAGGTGAAGCGCTGGTCTGCTGAACTAGCGGCTCGGGTCCGAGCCCCGCTAGAGGCGGGAATCTATTCAATCGTAAACGGGGCCCCATTGCACAGACCCTTTCATTATCACCCACCTATTGTCCTGATATGACTGAAATATTATCAAAAAGGACGTAAACTCGCAAGTCATCCATCCATCCATACTGTATGAAAATAGTGATGCCATATAAGTAATGCATAAAAAAGTTACAGACAGACAGAGAGACGCTCTGTCATACAGAGACAGACAGACGGCCTCTCGGATAGATAGATAGATAGATAGATAGATAGATAGATAGATAGATAGATAGATAGACTGGTAAGAATGGTAGGTGGGTAAGTATACGGATTGATGGATATTATTATTATATGTCCACGTGGCTTAACAGTAAACAACAGGGTTATCTGTATTGCGATACGGATCGTGTTTATTTTCGATTTTGGTCGTGTGCTTATAACGTTTATGAGCAGACTAACTGAATTCTAATAATTGAGCCGCGACACGAGAAAACCAACAAAGTGTTTGTGACTAAGCACAATTGTTGTTGTTTTATTGTTTTACATCCTCGGTTAACAGCTATGGTCATGTTGGGACGGTCAGTTAACCTAACCACACTATTCCAGGGCAGGGGTAGACCTCCTAAGCGGTTAACCAGTACTAAAGGCACATACTTTCGCCAGTAACTGACAACTGCCCTACTTGAATCAGCGGAAGGAGAAACGAAAGTATGTGGCCGGACCGGGTATCAAACCCAGGACCGCTGGCTCTTAGGTCAGTCGCCCTACCGATTGCGCTACGCGGCCTGGCCCTCGGTACAGATCAGCCGAGCATCTGCCCAGTCTGATCAGACTCTTTAAGATGTTACATATTTTCGTGATCATATTAGTTCATGCTAGTTGATTTCAGTTAAACATCATCATTCGTGTAAACAAATCATTGCACTTGTTCATGCACCATTGAAGGAAGGTTTATTTGCCAAAAGCAGAACTTTAACAACTAAACCCGTAGAATAAGGGGAAGAGCACAGATAAAGACGGACTTTACTGAAGATTAAAAATTATGCATTTACAATGATAAGGGCAACCTCTCGTCAAACTGATACATGCCAATTAACTTTAATTCTCTAAATCACTTGTCATCTCGGTGGCGACCTGAGACAAGCCTTGGTCACATGTGAGCCAAGCCAAGCCAAGCTCTGTCTGCGGGTGGTCCTGATCTTACGGCTTCACGCAAAAATGACCAAACGCAGCATTTTATCTGCACACGATAATCCATATAGGTGTAGCAGTCCCATGTGACAGCTTAGTTCTGGGCAATTTCAACCTAAGATTTAATCCGTTCGAAATGTGTCTGATTTTACTGATTAAGACTCATATTCTAGATCATTGCCTTTTATTCATTTGGACCCCTTTTTGTACTTTTTGAACCGACTACCTTATTAAAATCAAGAAATCGCAGTACTATTTTCTCTGACTTTCGTCACCAGATCATGTCAGGGTCATTGATGAGGCTTAATTAGCCGACACTTCGAAGTATGGCCCATGTTCTTTCTTTCGAATGTGTTCTCTGCTCTTGAAGGAACTCTTTAAAAATTTTATTAGTACCCTTGGCCTGCGATGATAAGTTTTGGTTTCAACTGGTGCTTTAGATTTTCCTCACTTAATTTTATAGATATGGAGAATAATTATATAAACATGAATGTCTGAAAGTCAGTGACTGCGGAGTGAAATAATGATATGCAAATATTTAATTGCTAGTCAGGATTATCAAAAGTGCAAGTACTTACAAAAAGTTGTATATGTTTCATTTTCGTTGTGTTTTCAGTTCTGTTGTGGTTCTCTGTTGCCTGTTTTCGGTGTCAGAGTTTCTGTGATGTTTTACCTTATGTATGTTCTTATTATTTTTGTTTCGGTTTGGGTTGCTGAGTGGCCACCTTTTGGGAACAAGCTGCTCACTCGGTTGGCCATATGTTCTCTGTATCTTGATTATTTGTAATCTTAGTTGTTTCCAACTATGGTTTGAGGGCTGGATTTGGATTTTGATTGTTTCAGTTCCTGGTCTTTGCATACTTTTTACTTATGTTTATACAGAGAAAGATTGTTACCTACAATAACGAACCTTTTAACATCTCTATTGATATTTTCGGTAACTATGTTTCTCAATAACCCTAACTATACAAGGTGCATTTCCATTCGTTACTTGCACACAATAGTTTAAAAGTGGTATGATCCCTATCGATACTATAAAATGGAAGAGGTTTACTGCTACAGAGGGTATACGGCTGTAATTTTCAATCCAAATCGATAACTCATGTTAAAAAAGTAAGTCTGGTGAATCTTTATCCCTCGCCTAGGTGACCCTGATTTGTATATGGTTTATTTTAAATCATAAACTCTCGTTCACAGGCTACTTATTTAGGGCTGAACATGGATTTTAAATCAAATCATGGACAATAAGTCTGGCATAAGTGTCGAAAGAGCTTAGGCAATTCTAATTTTAAAGCTTGCCTCAGGATTACTGCAACATGGTGATGCATTTTTAATTCATTCTCAAGATATTTTATTAATCGGTAGCTTAAAATGGCCTGCTCATACCAGTATGACAGGATTTAATGTCGAATGGGGTGTCATGATAATACCAAACAGTTTTAAGTTTCTTGAAATTCTATTCATTGATTTCTTAGTTATACTCAATTTTGTTTATTTTTAACAAGTTCAAGGGCAATAACTCATTGCTAACTGAAGTAATTCCGACAAAATATACGATGCACCAATGTGTTAAAGTGATACATACTTAGTATAAGTTTCATGGAATGCTATTTATAAAATTACTTAGTTACGGCTGAATTTGTCAATCCTAAATTTATTCAAGGCATAACTCATGCACTACAGATGAAATTATGATGAAACTTTATGTGCATAATTGTGTTGATTCATATTTCTTGTACATTTCATAACCTTCCGGGAATTGTTTAGTAAAATATGGATCGTTTAACTAATTTTTAGTCAATTCAAGGGTGATAACACAAGTACCATTGAAGCCAGTCTGACGAAACGATGTGCACCAGCGCGTAATAATGATATATATTTATTTTAAGTTTCATGAAAGTCCGTTATGGCTCCGGAAGGACAGACGGACATCGAAGAAACAATATACCTTCGCCTTCTGCGGCGGATACCAATAACGAGATAAAAAAAAGTTCTTATAAGGAGTCTGGGGCACTTTGTAGTTCTGGAAACATACTACTGGCACTATTTTCAAAGCGTTTTGGCTCTTCATATGCTGTTTAGTTAAGAAATAATGCTTTATTGATTTATTTACACAAAAGGTGACGAATCTATCATCTGTTTTCTAAATTGCAATTGACTGTAGTTTCAGATTTCAGCTGCTTCTTACAATACACTCAGTGTTTATGAATCGGGTGATTTCACATTATTGTAGGTTGTATTGAAACCTAGATTCCCATCTAGATTCCAATCTAGCTTAATAGTTTGGGGTCATTATCTGGGCAGTGTTTTACCATTTTAACATCATTGTAACAAATCGTGGTCCAACAATAATTTTCAGAGAAGACAATGTTTATTTTTTATTCTAGAATGTAGTTTCAACGTACAGTTAGTTTGAAACTCAGATAAGCATATTCAATTCCTCTGTGCCATACATTTGTTAGTAAAGCTTTGCTTTTGGACTTTAATTGTTTTATATAACACACGTTATATTGCCGTTTTAAATATCCACTATATTTTTTCTCATTCTGAAATCAATGGTGGTCAGTATTGCAATAAATATATAAGCTCTAAATAGCATTTTTATATAACACACGTTTTATTGCCATTTTAAATATGCACTCTGTTTTACTCCTCATGAAAACAATTTTTGCGTTAAAGCATGATTTACAAAACAAAGAAAGAAAAAAAAAACTAGGTATGTAAAAAAACAACAACATTGGTTTCTTGTAAGTGTATTTGTATGTAAAACATAGTGCCCCGAACGTTCAGGATAAATCTAGTAACAACCTTTCTGTCTGAAAACAACGAATTGGTGATTATATTTGAAGTACTCATGTAGTACAACACTCAAGTTCTTTTCCGAAAATAAAACTCTGAAAGCCTTCCTTAGGTTCAATATTATGGTATTGTATGTAGAAGCAAATTTTTAGATTTTTTAAAAATATGAAATGCGCCCTTTTATATAGAATGTGTGAATATGATTCTGTTCATTGGGCATAAAATTACTTGCAGACGTCCAGTTTTTAAATTTTGCCGAAATATGTGTGATTCCCAGATCTTAGTTCTGGGAAGTTAAATGCTTTGAAGCAAGGAATAAAACACGAAACGAAAATAGCAGACTCAGTTTGAGTCTGTTCGTGGCAAATAATGAATTGTGCATTATTTACTCCGGCGTATGCTGAACTTTATTTCCACAATGACTTTTAATGAATCAAATGATCCGAAAGGATTCAAAAACATATAATCAGCACCATGATGAAGTGAGGAGCAGGGGATTTTTACGCAGCCACACGACTCTTAACATCAGCTAAAAAAAACATATTTTGCGATACAAGAACATTTTTTAAATCACTTTTATTTCCCGGCTATACCCAAACTCGTAAAATTTTTAGACATATATTGTCATTATGTGACTTGTAGAAATCCACTTGTTGGATTGTAAATAACAGTTGACTGAAAGAAAGCCACACGTTGGCTTTTAAATTAGAGTGAAAAGACCACAGCAACAATTGAGCCGCGACACGTGAAAACCAACAATGTGGTTGTGCGCCCAGCGCAGACTCAGATCAGCCTGGGCATCCGCCCAGACTGATCAGAGTCTTCGCTGTCCACATGGAGATAGCTTAATCACTTAGCTACCCTTTAAGCCCAAAGCGAAGATTCTGATCAGACTGGGCGGATGCCCAGACTGATCTGAGTCTGCGCTGGGCGCACAACCATATTGTTGGTTTTCTCGTATCGCGGCTCAATTTTACTTACCAGTATCAGTTTCTGCAGAGGCATAAAACAATCCCTGCCAGCAGAATTAACCCTACCAACACTCCTATCACTATACCGGCAATAGCACCGCCACCTAATCCTGAAAAATGTGTATGTTGTTATTACATTAAAGTGAACTTACATGATCTATTCCTCTACAGAATAAATAATTGGAGATATAAATTTTGTCAGCTCCCTTACTTCGCCAGCTAAAGGCATATGGGCACATAGCCAAAAGATTCTGCCAGTTTTTCAAACGTAGACAACTTCTAAGACTTCCTGTTTACTTCCTTTGACGATGAAACCTTTTTCAACGGGAGTCTTTTTTTTGTATGTCCCCCACCATGTGGGAGGGACATATTATTTTTGGTGTGGATCCCGACTGCGTCGGCGTCTGCTTCTAGTCTGCATTCTATCTCTTGAAGGGATGTATGGATTTTGACCAGACTTGCACAGATACATCGCTGGGTAGAGGAAAAAACTGATTAGATTTTGGTGACATTTATCTAAATTTCAAGGTCACATGAGGTCAAAGAATGACGGAAAATAGCTTGTCTGCACCATATCTTCTGAAGAAATGAATAGATTTTACCAAACTGGCACAGATATATTCCTGGGAGATGGCAAAAGACCGACTAGATTTTGGTGACCTTGACCCGATTTCAAGATCACAGGAGGTCAGAGTGTTGATCAATGCCTTGTCTGCACTATATCTCCTGAGGGAATTAATGGCTTTAAACCAAATTTTCACAGATATATAATTGAGAAATGGCAAAGAACTGATTAGGTTTTTGTAACCTTGACCCATTTTCAAGGTCACAGGATGTCAAAGAATGTTAAAAAATGGCTTGTCTGCACCATATCTCCTGAATTGATGGATGGGTTTGAACCACACTTGCACAAATATATAATTGGGAAATGCAAAAGAACTGCTTATATTTTGGCGACCTTGACACTATTTTCAAGGTCACAGGAGGTCAAAGAATGTTGAAAAATTGCTTGTCTGCACCATATCTTCTGACTGGATGGATGGATGTGAACCAAACTGTCACAGATACATCACTGGGAAAGGGAAAAGAAGTGATGGAATTTGGTGACCTTGAAGTGTTAGGACAATTGCAGCAATGGAGATTTGGTGTCAACTTTAAGCTTAGAAACTGACTCGGCCATACACACGTAAACACTCCTTTACAATTTCAGCCAAAATTGAGAAGCAGCATATCTACTGTAAAATGAGGTTTAGGGTTTCAAAATTGCAATATGTATCTTTTACAACATATGTTTTGGCCCTCTGTAGAATTGCCTTAATAAGGAGTTCTAATGAGGGGTTACAACATACATATTTATTATGAAATACCATGTTGTCAAATACTAGCTTATCAGGTAGGGGGAGGCTAGCTCATCAGGTGTGAGATGGGGGTTGGCTGTCAGCTCTGCAATGCCCTTGGTTTATAAATTAAAATGCCACAGTGTGTTTATATACTCAGTGATCATTTTAGGGATTTGCTCCAACTGTTGCCAAAAATCTAATTGAAATCTATCAGTAGGGGCAAATTTCATGCAAAAATTATAAAATTCAATAATGAATGGCACCTTAACTTTTCATTGAGAATGGAGAATTTCTCACAAATTTTAGTTAAATGGGATGTGTTCTCAAATATAATTCTGAGTCAAACTAACAAAAAACAAAAGCAACTAGAAAATTGTGTCGATAAGACACTAATGATGCCCCCGTGCAGCGCCTGTTACAGAACATGTGAACATCCCTAAAGCACTTTTTAAGCACAAATACTATACAGGAATGATTCAGGCTCAGAAATGTTATGAGAGAAAACCCTAATATGACCAAGTTCATAAAGGCAAAATTCTCTTCTTAATTCTAGCTCCAATAAAAACTTTCAAGCACATCATTAATGTATCCACAAAATGTAAGCAAGGTTTGATAAAGATCCATTGAAAACTGCGAGAGGAGTTGATTACACAAACTCCATACCTTACAATGCAAAAAGTTGCCTAAAATGACAAAGTTCAAATAGCCGTAATTCTATCAAAATTAAATCTTGCTCCAATAAATACCCACATGCACATCTTCAATATATCCACAACATGAATGCAAGGTTTGAAACAGATCCATTGAAAACTGTGAGAGAAGCTGATTACAGAAACTTCATACCCTACAGTGCAAAAATTTGCCTAACATGACTAATTTCAAAAAGCCGTAATTCTGTCAAAATTAATTCTATCTCAAAAAAAAAAAAAAAAACACATGCACAACTGTGAGAGGAGTTGATTACACAAACTCAATAGCCTACAATGCAAAAATTTGCCTAAAATGACTAAGTTCAAAAAGCCGTAATTCTGTCAAAATTTTCTACCTCCAACAAAAACCCACATGCACATCTTCAATATCTTCACAACATGAATGCAAGGTTTGAAACAGATCCATTGAAAACTGAGAGAGTAGTTGATTACACAAACTCTTTACCATAAAGTGTGACGAACGGATGGACAGACGGACGGGCGGACGGACGGACAGACAGGGGCAAATCTTAATACGCCCTGACTATCGTCACGGGGGCATAATAAAACGCACAGGTCTCCAACAAACCAGAAAACTTGTTTAAATATGTGACAAAGGCTCAAGACTTTGTAATCCATTCTCAATGTTATAATGGTAAGATATACAGTTGTAATCATTAATAAACAAGAAAAGTAATGCGTCAATATTTGGTAACTTATATGGAGATATTTTTTATGTTTTCTCTTCAAGTAAAATGTCCATTTCTATGTTGTGGTGTCTCATCAAAGTTGTTTTTGATCAAAAATTAAATAAGAATTTCCACAAGTTTCAAAGAAACAAATTTCTACTAGATAGGTATTGTAAATGTATAAAGCTCTAATTGCACAACCCGCAGGTTTGCACTATAATCACTGTGTGAGTCCGTCCGTCCGTCCGTAATCAGTTTGCGAAAACGCTTATAACTCTTGAACCGCATTCTATATTTTGATAAAATTTTGCATACTTATAGATGTCAACATTATCTAACGACTCGCATGCATAACCGTCTTTTTTGATGGAAGAGGCTTTGCTGAGACAAGTTGAAAATGTACGGTCAAGTAGTGAAAATGCTCATAACTCTTGAACCCCGTGGTATATATGGTTCAAATTTTGTACACTTATGTATTTTAACATTGTCCAGCCACCGGCATGCAAAACGCTGACGAGGCTTCACCGAACATCAATTTGGCCGGTCGAGCTCTTTTATTGAAAATGCTCATAACTCTTGGACCGCTTGGTATATATGCTTCAAATTTTGTAAACTTATATAATTTAACATTGTCCGTCCGTCCGTTATCAGTTAGCAAAAACGCTTATAACTCTTGAACGGCATGGGATATTTTGACAAAACTTTGCATACTTATCCATGTCAACATTGTCAAACGACTCGCGTGCATAACAACCTTATTTGATGGACGAGGCTTTGCTGAGAACAAGTTGAAAATTTACGGCCAACTACTGAAAATGCTCATAACTCTTGAACACCGTGGTAAATATGGTTCAAATTTTGTATGCTTATGTATTTTAACATAGGCCAGCCACCGGCATGCAAAACAGTCACGAGACTTCACCGAGCATCAATTTGGCCGGTCGAGCTCTTTTATTGAAAATGCTCATAACTCTTGGACCGCTTGGTATATATGCTTCCAATTTTGTAAACTTATATAATTTAACATTGCCCAGCCACTGGTATGCAAAACTTCTTATTGCACAACCCACAGGTTTTCACTATATAACTGTGTGAGTCCGTCCGTCCGTTATCAGTTAGCGAAAACGCTTATAACTCTTGAACCGCATTCTATATTTTGATAAAATTTTGCATACTTATACCTGTCAACATTATCTAACGACTCGCATGCATAATCGTCTTTTTTGATGGACGAGGCTTCCCTGAGCTCAAGTTGAAAATTTACGGTCAAGTATGCTCATAACTCTTGAACCCCGTGGTATATATGGTTCAAATTTTATATACTTATGTATTTTAACATTGTCCAGCCACCGGCATGCAAAACGGTGACGAGGTTTTACCGAACATCATTTTGGCCGGTTGAGTTATTTTGTCCGTCCGTCTGTCCGTCCTTTATCAGTTTTCTACATTCACCACAGATTGTGCACATTACCATCAGTTGATTTAATTATTATATTCACATCGGTTTGACCTTGCCCTTCACTGTTTTCCCTATAAGTATAAATAAATAAATATCCAAAATAAAATAGTTATAATATATGTACATAATCAGAAAAAGAATCTGGAGACATTTCCACAAGTGATGGTTTTATGATATGATTTTACAAAGACTCAGCTGGTCCGTGATAGCAATTCTGGGAATCCTGTCTTATTCAGCCATCAAGACATTTGTTTTGATCCATTATTGGAACCATCTATGATCTTGCTGAAGTGGTTCTAATGAGAGGGCACAACAGGTGTTAATATGAAGCCCACTGATGCTGGTGCAAGATTTATGGTGGAACTGTGTTAATTTTTCATTCTTACATAGTCTGCAAAAAAACTGACATGTAGAAGGACAAACAGCATTAGGCAACGTTACACATAAAGTGCAGGGTACAGCAGTACAGCAGTTAGCAGGTATGGTCCATTCATTTGTTTTTTGCATGGACACTTCACAATGATATAAAAAAACTTCCTAACTTATGAAAAATTCCAAAATAATTTGCCAATAAAGTCCCCTGTGATAATGCTTTGTAATAGGTTGGTGTGTGTGTGTGGGGGGGGGGGGGGGGTGGGGGGTTGGGAACTACGAGTTTCTTTGCTTTGGTCAGAGCTGCAAACATTTAAGTTGGATTAAATTAATCAAGAAATATAAAAATACTTTTTTTTTCAGTTTATGGTATCATTTCTATTGATATATAACTTCAGTATAAGCCTATTATTTTTATGATATTCAAGCTAAAACATAACTTTTAGCATTTAATTCTATAGAATAGAATATATATTTCTTCATTCCCCCTCTTCCCCCTCCCATCTCAGGCCCAGGCCAAGCATAAAACAATATTTTGTTTACAGTTGTCTATCAACCAGGATTTTTTGGAGGGTAGGTAGGCAGGTTTTGTTTTTTAACCCCTGCCATCTATGAAAATAACAAAAACAAATAATAAAATTACATAAAATGTCACACATAGTTACATGTACACTAATTACCCATAAGACAACAGCATCCTACATTTTGAACATATAGATCTATTTCACTCACAAATGGTGTACCCAAAATGTGCAGGTATTAAGGCAAACAGTGCAGACCCAGACCAGACAGCTCCTGGGTCTACACTGTTTGCCAGACCTGCTTGCCTTACTATGCAGGTTGATCAAGGTAAATACTATGCAGGCTGTTCAAGGTAAATCTGCAATTTAAAAACAAATGTAAAAAAAACTGTCCCAAATGACCATTTTTTTAACGGGGGTGGGGGGATGTAGGAATTTTAGGAATTTTGTTGGTAGGCAGTTGCAAACAAATTGCCCTACCTACCCACCAAAAAGTTAGCCGTCAATCTGTGAATTAGGCCTGATCTTCATCATGTTATCCAATCAATCTCACTAAAACGTGTACAAATCTCACAGAATGTAGTCTTGAACAAAGACACATATGCAGTTGTAGCTCAGTTGGTTGTACGAGGTTTGACTGTCTCGTCAGGTGGTTGCGAGTGTTGGGGTATTGAAGTATTGAAACACTAACACGCGATTGAGATTTTCACCTTCCAATATTGATTGATTTCTCCGTCATCAGACCTTCTCCCGATATATTATCCCACAAGAAGGACGACAAGCATCCCAGCTATGAAAATTTTACAATGTCCCCGATATCGGTTTGTGGGACAATTTTCTTTGCAAAATAATCTACCGTAGGGTTTAGAGTTCTTCGGTTTATACTAACTGGGCGCATCAGATTGTGTCCATTATTTTCTGTTTTAGGAAGTTTACTGGTGTCTTGAAACGATTTCAAGCTCACAATAATAGCCAAAATATTTCCCTGATTTGTGTTTTTAGTAGTGTGAGTCATCGTAGTGACAATAACAAGTGGAATAATAAGGTGCAGTTTTTACTGAATTTTTGCCGCCATTTTGTTGGGGATTATTTTTTGTGCGTAGACGACCGTTCAGAAAAAGAATTACTCAAAAGTGATGAGTCTTCGTTCCAATTGTGTTAAAGAAGCGATTTTTGTTTTCAAAAACGTTCATTTTCCTCTTAAAGGCGTCTGTGACATCGAGAAGAGAAGCAGAAATGAAAATGGCAGAGTGACTTCCACTGAATGTGTATCTATTCATTTTAAATAAGACTGGAAAATTACATAACAAAAAGGAGGTAAGATATTTACTTCCATGTTGTGTAATGGTTTCATCCCTTTCAAAGTAAAAAGAAAGGCAATGATCAGGATTCCATACAATCAAATCCCAAATTCCGCACTCAGATCCAAAAGGGAATGCAGCACACAAACAGATTGACAAAAGATCACGAAAGATACGCACGGTAAACCGAACGAACAACTCATTCCCAAACAGGTGGTCATTCAACTAACCTAACTAATACAGCAGCAACAGCTATTTTTACCTATTTTCTATTTTAAGTTTCAAACCAAAACAAAACAAGAAGCGGAATAGGCTGTGTTAAAGTGACCATATTACTAAAGACCACAAACAAGCGGACATACATGTAACATGTAGTACTGAGGAGCCAAAACAGAAGTACTGCCATTTTACGGTCAGTAATAGATTACTGGGGATTGGGATGGGACTTTAACTGGTTTTACTGGATCCAAACCATCGCCCTCTGCTTCTGCAGTGGTTTGAAACATTTAGCTGTTTTTGGTCAGCATGAAGGTGTCCTAACCTACCAATGATTAATCACAGGAAAAAAACAAATTACGGATAAGATGACTCGACAGAGATAAAGTATTAAGATACCTTGACGTCCGCAACTTTCCACGCCACTTGAATCTAAGTGTGAATTGGACAGGTAAATTGGTAAGGGCAATAACCTTCATACTTTTGCAGTTTTCCGATAAAGTCAACAGAGCATTTCCTCATACACCCGGTCTGCTGTAATCCAAATGGGAACTGACAGGTAGATTTAGCTATACAATATACAGCTGGCATCTGCTCTCTTAATTTATTGATATGATTTCAACTTAGATGTTTTTTTTACTTAATTGTTATTCTGCATATTATGAAGTTTCTGGTTATCTCTTTTATAGCGCTTCATTTAAAATGACATTAGAATTACCGGGAAAATGTATACTATGAGCTGCAAGTAATGAAGGTTTAAAAAACGTTTTCGTTCTCTTTACAAATATGCACATTGCTACATTGTCATTTAATACTGCCCGAGAGCTCAAATGGTCAAGAGCTAGCCTTCTAAGCTAGCAATTCGGGTTCGAATCTCGCTTGAGTCGGAACTCTTTCAAACCTTAAACCGACTTCATTGCAAACAGCATTTCACTGTAACCTTTCCATCAGCTCAATATGACTGATATACTATTGAAAAGGCCGGGAAAACCACAAGTCATCCGTCCATTTTGTAATGATAGCTTCTGCTTTAGCATGTTTTCACGGATATATTTTAAACAAGAAAATCGGTGAAACCGATGGATGCTCCCCGAAGGCTTGGAATAGGAGAATGGGTATCCTGGGGAAGGAGTGATTTTCTGTGTAAATTAAATACAATTTAAAATGGAAAAAAAATAATTCTCTTCAATATTTTTAAAGCAATGCTCTGGATATGCATGCAACTGATTGGGATACAGTTATGGTTCTTCTGCTCTGCACTTCTTGTCATTGCCATCTATTATCAATATGTGAAGTTTCATTCATGTTCTCTTAAATATGTACAGGGATATACTATGGACAAGCTTAATAACTGAAAAAATTAGTAAGGGCGCTAACTCCGTAATTACTAAAGGTAGGGTTACAGTTCTTAAGCTCTGAACTTCCTTTCATTACCTTCTACCAATGCGTGAAATTTCATTTAATTTCCTTCAATACTTCCTGAGATATGCTCCATTAAAGCAAAATAAAGCAAAAATTAAGGGAGCTAACTCTGTAATCACTTATGGTAGGGTTATGTTTCTTGTGTTCTGCACTTTTATTCATTGCCCTCTATTAGTGTGTGAAGTTTCATTAAGTTTCCTTATATACTTTCAGAGATATGCTCTGGACATGCAAAATACTAGAAAAATAGTAAGGGAACTAACTTTGTAAATACTTATGACAGGGTTATGGTTCTTGTGCTCTGCACTCCCTCTTATTGCCCTTTTTCATTGTATGAAGTTTCGTTTAGTTCCCTTTAATACTTTTGGAGATATGCACCGGAAAAGCTTAATACTGAAAAAACTGGAAAGGGAGCTAACTTCCTAAATACTTGTGATAGGGTTACGGTTCTAATGCACTGCACTTTCTCTAATTGTCCTCTATCAATGTGTGAAGTTTCATTTGTTTCCCCCTATTACTTTCAGAGATATGCTCCGAACAAGCAAAATATTGAAAAAAAACTGGGTAGGATGCTTACTTCGTTAATATATGTGATAGGATTACAGTTTTTGTGCACTGCACTTTCCCTCGTTGTCCTCTATCAATGTTCGAAGTTTCATCTAGTTCCACCTCATACTTTTAGAGATATGCTCCGGCCAAGCAAAATATTGAAAAACTGGAAAGGGAGCTTACATCGTAAATAATTGCGACAGGGTTATTGTTCTTGTGCTCTGCACTTTCTCTTATTGTCCTCTATCAACGTGTGAAGTTTCATTTAGTTTCCCCTTATACTTTCAGAGATATGCTCCGGACAAGCAAAATATTGAAAAAAAAACTGGAAAGGGAGCTAACTTCGTAAATACCTGTGACAGGGTTACGGTTCTTCTTCACTGCACTTCCCCTTGTTGTCCTCTATCAATGTGTGAAGTTTCATTTGTTTCCCCCTTATACTTTCAAAGATATACTCCGGACAAAAGTGTGACGGACGGACAGACGGACGGACGGACGGAGGTCGGACAGACGGACAGACGGACGAACAAAGCGGCAACTATATGCTCACCCTTCGGGGAGCATAAAAAGATGTCATTTACGATAATGAATTTGTTTAATTATATATTACACATAGCACGAGACTGTAGCAATTTCCTTGAGTGTACTGAGGACCCCTGGTAGCTCAATGCGTTGAGCGCTGGCCTGTTGATCAAACCGGAGTGCCATTGCACACAGCCTTTGATTATTGCCCATCGTGCTGATGTAACTGAGGACGTAAAATCGCAACCATCGGGCGAAGTCAAGACATTGTATTTGCCACCTTTTCCAACGAATGTTGTGTGTTTGCCGTCGAGTGAAAAGATACCTTTGATATGGCAGACAGGGAATTCGCGGATTGGCCAGCACGTCCGTGCATTCTAAACAGAATTTTGCCTTTTCGAATTCACAAACTATGAATCCTGGGATTCATAAAATTGAAAAGGCAAATTCTCAGAACAAACATGCTGATTGTAGTATTTACAGTTTGCACATAGCGTAGTTCCTTTTTCACGGAACGTCACTCAGCAATCAATTAGTGTGCCCTGTTTTTTCCCAAATATTTGTTTTATGTCAGAAATCAGTTGTTTTAAGATCTTGCCCGAAGGCGAAAACGGTTGCATGTATACATGTATATTTCGACTGAATTCCGAGGTGAAGCAAAAAATGAGAGTAAAGAAACGTATCAACAGGAATCTATTTCTCTGAATCAAGTCAATGCATAAACATCACACTATTAAAAGTAACTAGCATCTTAATGTGAATAGCAAAGTTTCTGATTAGACCACGCATCCTATTGCTGAAGTCTAATCAGCGTCTGCGTTATTAACATGAAAACATACAAAATATCATTTAATGTGAATAGCAATGACTCTGGTCAGACCACGCATCTTAGTGCTGAAGTCTAATTAGAGTCTGCGCTATTAACATGGAAAAATGCAACATATCATCTAATGTGAATAGAGAGGCTGTGATCAGACCATGTATTCTAGTGTTGAAGTCTAATCAGAGTATGCGTTGTTAACATAAAAAATCAACATTACCTCTCATGTGAACAGCGAAGATTCCACACAGACCATGCATCCTAGTGCTGAAGTCTAATCAGAGTCAGCGCTATTAACATGAAAACATACAACATATCATCTACAGTGCATAGCAAAGATTCTGATCAGACCACGCCTCCTAGTGCTGAAGTCTAATCAGAGTCTGCGCTGTTAACATGAAAACATAAAATAACTTCTTGTGTGAATAGCAAAGCCTCTCATCAGACCACGCATCCCAGAGCTGATGTCTAATCACAGTCTGCGCTGTTAACATGAAAATATACAATATAACTTTTTATATGAAATAAATTATTAAACTTTCCATAGATAATATGCTGTATCTTCAAATTTATATTTTTTTCTTTGTCATTTTTCTTTCTGTCATTTTGAATAAAAAGGTAAAAGATTAAAATGCAAATAACTGCTAATAATGATTAATGATTTTGACTAACGCATATCATTGGATTTAATGTTCTTTTTATAAACATCATTATCCAAGCTAATCAAAGATTGCATATCAAAGTGGCTCACTGAGAATTTCTATGAAGAAGAAAATTGAAAAAAAAATTTACATTGTTGGAAGTCCAGCACTACTTTACTCAAGTCGGTTTCGAACATGAAGAAAACGGGCCTATCGCACATACAGTAAGAGACGTCTCAGGCCAGCCTGCATAGACACACAGCCAGATCGGACTATTGTTGGCCGTTCGCGCGTATAATGTGCTGGTCCTGAGGAATCAAGGCGCAATGCGAAAGCACTGGATAGACCGCACGGATGCACGGGCTAGTTTGACTCTTCATTGTTCGCAGCTTTTATCTTGACGCGAAATAATTGCAGGTCGCGTCTGGTTTCAGGGATCAGTTTTATGATCCTTCCTGTAGTCGCTATGATTAGTCAGTGCTGATAAGGCCGATAAACAATGTCATAAAGATTGTTATATAAAAATTCAGAAATTTGTAATGTAATAATATTATGTAATACAGGTGTTTTGCATTAATTTTATACCTATGCAATTTTTTCATAAGTCTTAGCGTACCCCAAAGTGCATTCTAGAACTGGCTTAAAGTCTTTGTTGTCAAAAAATCTTACACTTACCGTGGGAATAAATAAAAGGACACTGCTTAGGGTTTCAGAATAGTTCGTTTTATAGATATATTGCTTAGAAGCGATTTTGCAACCTATCAAAGTTATCTTAACCATACTGACAAGTGCTGTAATGCTTCCGCGTAGTTTAAGTCGATTTTGCGGTGTACATGAATATGATAATGAAAAACTGAGATCAATATTTGAATAACAAATATTCAAACATGTTATATTTAATGAGACCCCGGAAAAAATCCTTCCTGCATAAAAATATTTACTCTTAAAAAAGCCAGAGGAGACATTCTTCGGAGCCAAATAGTAAAGATCCTGATGTTAAAACCGCTAGGCTTGCTTTAGACATTTAATAAATAGAACTCCTGTTTTGTCCTTTTTGTGAAATATTGAAACAAAGCGTTTTACGGTATTTTTACACTGACAACTGGAAGGCAGGACAGAAGAGAGGGGTGGACACAGTATACCTATGCCAGTGTTTCATACGTCTTACTACATCCCTATTTGTTGTATTACAGGCTTTGAAACTGAGGTGCTGGCTTTTATTCTTTCTTAAATTTATCCTTTTTCTCCCTGTTAATATTTTAGCAAAGCACAAAAATGAGTTTTTAGAAATGTAGAACCTTGCATAGAAATATATAAAATGTCTAGTTTTTCCTATCTTTTATCCAAGCAGTTTACCTACTAGAAAGCATTTGTTCACACCTTTTCGCAGTAGCAAACAAAATGAATGAAATCACATGTTCAGTCTTGATAAATGATTAAGACGGGAGATGAAAACAAATCGAAATTTAAACTTTTTTTAAGCAAAGCTTGAGTAAATTACCCAACCCCTCTCTTCCGTCACGTTGAATTTCCAATTATCAGTGACTAACCGCAAGCGAAATGCTATGAAGTATGTTTGCAAAATAGGTTGAAGATGGGAAAATAGAGATATTCTGCTTATTGAATTTCTAAAGCAAGCTGAGCTGTTTCTAGCAATGGACCTATGCTAATTTTCTGAAAGACGGTCCCGCCTCGCTCTTTTTAAGGTTAAATATTTGCTTGCAGAAAAGAAATGTATGAAAATGTTCATTATATGTAACATATTCAAATATCTGTTATTGAAATATCGATCTCGGTTTTTCATTACCATATTCCTGTACACCACGAAAACGACAAATTAAAATCTGAAAGAGTTCCTTCAAGAGCAGAGAATACATTACGCGGAAGCTACACGGAAGCGTTTCAGCACTTTTCAATATAAATAAGATAACTTTAATAGGTTGCAAAATATCTTCTCTGAAATATTCAATATAGCGAACTTTTCTGGAATCCCAAGCAGTGTCCCTTTCTTTATTACCACGGTAAGTGTTAGATTTTTTGACAACATAGACTTTCAGCCGAATCTTGAATGCACTTTAGAGATGCTAAGACTTATGAAAAAAATGCATAGGTATAAAATTAATGCAAAGCACCTGTATATGGTAGTTTTACGAATACTGCGGCGTCTAATCTTTTTTCCGCTGTTTGCGATGCAGTGTCGTAAGGCGCGTTACAGCATGTGGCATATAACAGACTGAAAATGACATTCCATTTTTGAATTTTTGAAGCAAATTTTCATACGTATATATCATACTTGTTTTCTCTCACTCATTAGACTACATGTATCTTAAACTAATAAAATGAACAAGCCTTTAAAGTGCAAAATAAATAAATAAATAAATAAATAAATAAATAAATAAATAAATAAAAAGAAAACTCTGAGATTTCAAGAACTAGAGGGCAAATATTGTAAAATCCGTATGAGACGGCTTATTAAGAGACGCCTCATCTAAACCTGTTCTTCGAAATTTAGTTTATTCCATTTCTGGCGGACTCAGTTGGTTTAAACATATTTATTTCACTTTTTCACAACATACATAGATAATACAACATACGTTTATGGGCTTAGAACGAAAGCATGTCGCTTATTTAGTTCTTCTCTTGAATTCAGTTTCCGTTTGAGCATTCTAATGCCTGATTATTTAAAAATGTTTTTAAATAAACTGTGACCCGAGTGACCTCTCAGTCTGAGAGTTTGATAACTGTCTTCTCTGTACAATATATTTGATAGTATCTAATATTTTTTTTCTAGTAAACGTACATTTTGCATAGTTTATAATTTAAATAAAAATGAACTTGGTTCGTATAATTTACAAAATATCCTTTCAACATTGTATGAATCAGGTAACGATGGAATAACTTCTTTAGCGACGACGCGATGTGGGTAGCTTCTCCCCACTATCAAGAATTTTTTAATTTTACAAGGTCTGGCTGCAGTTGTGTTTGAAGGATACAATATTTCTCATTTTATCGTTACACTTTTTTGGGTTTTGAGAACTTTGAGTAAAAATTGACACCTTTCAAGCTGCCTGACGTAATAATTGTCTCATCAGGCTAATTGGTCAGTAAAACAAAACGCATATGTCCTTTCTCGTGATTTAAAATGTGTACTTTAATTGTTGGTTCAACTTTTATTGTTCTGTTGATTGGCAGCATGAAAATTTGTTATTCTATAAATTGCCCTTTTTAGGACTTATAATCCCATAATTGGCACCTTTTCAATCTACATTTGTTTGCCGATATTTGTGATAATGATTGATACGCTTATTAATAATATCGATTTTTAGCTGTCCAGATATAATTTTAAAAGTAAAAAGTATGCAAAGACCAGGAACTGAAACAATCAAAATCCAAATCCAGCCCTCAAACCATAGTTGGAAACAACTAAGATTACAAAGAATCAAGGTACAGAGAACATATGGCCAACCGAGTGAGCAGCTTGTTCCCAAAAGGTGGCCACTCAGCAACCCAAACCGAACCAAAAATAATAAGAACATGCATAAGGTAAAACATCACAGAAACTCTGACACCAAAAACAGGCAACAGAGAACCACAACAGAACTACCGCCTTGGAACGGTCAGTAATGAATTACTGGGGGGCTTAAATCGATTTACAGGCCCAACCTCACCCTCAGTTTCTGAAGTGGTACAAAATATTGAGTTGGTTGTTCGGTTCGCATGATAACCCTCTAACTCGTCAATGAATTATAGAAAAGTATCTATCTTTTTAGCCTTTAAAATCTTATGATAGTGCTCACCAAATCTAGTCTTCAGCTTACGACAAGTTTGTCCAACATATTGCCTATTACAGTTCTGTGTGTTTCAGGTTAAAACATATATCAGATTCTCTGATTTTCAATCCAAAGTTTTGAATTTGTAAAATATTGTTAATAATTTTATCATATTTTTGTTATTCATTGTGTTCAGAAAATGTTAAAATGCTAATCAAAATTGAGGGAAATTCATCCATCCATCCATCAAATAAAATAATAACTCTTTAAGATCTTAATTTTATTTACAGAAGCTTATACATATTCAGTTAATCACCATTCTTCCATCTGTCTATGTGTGCGCCTATATCACATAGCGTAGTATGTTAAGTCCCTTTGTTTATGGTACAGGTTGTCCTTACTGGCAAACCATATGCAAATAGCGAAGAATTATAGGGTACTCATCAAAAAGTAAAACATGACCGCAGTAATTTCCAATCTATTTTAATAAAAATTATATCACCATAATCCTTAATAAATGTATTTTTAGAATGGACACGGAAAATTGTCAGTTTTAAAGAAAAAGGCGAAATATTTAAGAGAGACCTTCGATCACCCTAGTGTAAAAATTATAATTTCCTATATAATCTATACATTTTGAGGGTTGCCATTTTAACCAAAAAATGACCGCGGTGATTTTTATGCGAGAATTATAAAAAATATACCAAAATATTCGCAAGAGAATAAGGTTTTCGAAATGGACAAGGAAAAATGAATATAACTGACAATATTAATTACATCGGTCGGGAAAGAAAATTTCCCCAAAGACGTCTGTGTATTTTTTCATTACCTGTCAAATACATGTGTATCGCTTATCGATTTTACAGGTGGCGTGGAAAATTATCCATGAGTCTCTGGGGTTGTTTTCATAGGGCAAAACTACATACACAAAAATGTTGACGCCCAACGACCAAACAAAAGGCAAGAAAAGCTCCAGCCCAGTCTGATACCTGACCAAATGGCATGCAATTAAAGAGGGAAGCTAACTTATTAATCGTGATCGGTTTTACCACTTAACATGCTCACTGCGCATTTCATTTATGCAAAATCAAATACCATTGTAACGTTTGACGCTTTTTCTGAACTTATCAGAAAAATATCAGTTGTACTTACGTTTCTTAATAGACCTTTTTCACATTGTTTCTGCGCATGCGTATACCGCTTAGGTAACGCGATATTTCCCAATAATCGGCGAGACTTTACACGTATGGAGCGGTTGGATTTTAAGGCATTGAGACTTTTTATGTAATCAATGAAATTAATTGTTTTAATCATTTTATCTTATTTCTTTTCGTCTTGAAGATTGCTTATTTCATAGTTTTATTTTCCGAAATCTTATCAAACAAAGATTAAAAAGGCTTGTCACTAATATTATGTGAAGTGAAAGGCATATTGCAAAGAAATATTTAAGTCCTATTTTGTTTAACCTATAACTTCATCTGCCCTCCATTTCTTTAAACGAAGTCTGAACAATCAACAAATCATACATGTATGTGTGGTTTGATACTTTACTAAACACATAAAGGAAAATAAATATTAAAGGATTAAATAAGCCCTTAATAGTTGTTGTGTCTCATAAATTACTCTAATTGTTTATTGTTATTTTAGTAGTCGTACAGGCGCATCGGAAGATGCTCAGCTTATCCATTCCCGCACCTCCCGGCGTCTGAAGTCTGTCTATCAATTACTTTAGTTATCTGAGGGTCTATTAACAATTAACTCAACCAATAGGCAACGTTATACGTTGACACTTATTAATGCTGACGATTTTAATTTCATTGCGGGGATGGTAGTCTGGCGATGGTGCTGGTTATAACTTCTAGTGCCGGGGCGCTCTACTTATTTGGATAAAAGAGGGCTAGGGCCTACTGTGCTTGCGGTAGGTTCAGATGGGGGTTGTTTGGATGTTCTTTTCTTTTTAACTTGTCTATCTTTTCTCTTTTCTTTCTCCCCTCTCTCTGGGAGATAGCCCGATATAGAGATATAAACTGAAATACTGTCTCAAAGGGCCGTTAAACCCAAAACAGCCAACCAACTATTGAAATTCATTGCATATCGGACGGCAAATCATACTCATTTATCCAGAACAAGTTTACTTGCAGATACGGTTGTTAATGCAATACATATATTAGAAATAATAATTATAATAATTTTTACTATTATTAATAATAATATTATTACCACATTTAAAATCTTCAAGTTTCACGTTTTAGTCAGTAAATGTCATAATGGCAGGAATAAAAAAATATTTGTTTACTATTATTATTATAAATGCGAAGGACACATTAAAAAACAGCTAAAAGCATTTAATTTTCGCATTTCGAGAAATCGGAAAGTAAAACTGGCTATTTGCTTTTCTTCAGAAAATTGGAATCCGAAACTTTTTCTCTCAAAACTAATTGCATTTTAATATTAATAAATAAATAAATAAATAATAAGATATGCAAAACATAATTTCATATTTACTAAGATTTCATAAGTGTTGTGACCATTACGACATGCCTAGTTGCATGATTAAAAATACAAGATATTAGTAAGAAAATAACTTCTGAAATTAAATGTGTAAGAAAACAGAAGATTGTATAAAAATAAAACTATGAATAAAGAACAAAACATGTAAGAAGTATCAAGGAAAGGCAAGAAAGCTAGAAATAATAGATCATAGATATGTAAAATGGTTACCGACGCTGGACACTCTGATTGGAACATTTTTTTGTGCATTTTAAATACTTTCTGTGCTATTGTCACTGTTATTATTGTTTTAAGTTTGGTTTGAAATCAAAATGGAACTAAATAATATTTCTCCTTTTTAATTAGTTAATTGTGTGTTATTTGATTATTATCAAAAAGCCTATTGATATGTGTTGCTGTATTGAAGGGTTGCTCTAAGCGTGTGAAGTAACGCGAAATCTCGCCAAATCACGGGCTGCGAGACTAGGGGAGATAAGAATGCGAAAAAATGCTATTCACCTAAGTCACCATAAAAATGTACTACCGACATGTGCTGATACAAATATTTTAAGTTTATAGTATTGGTGATAGAATTTTGAAATAAATTTTTTTAGCAGTTTATGATACCGATTGTCCTTTTGGAGAATTTTGTAGTTTAATTTTATTATTGGCGTTGAAGTCAGTCACACGACTAGACACTTTAGCTAACCGAATAAGATGAGAAATGTAAATCCCATAAAGAGTATGAGGGGGGAACATCACGATAAAAAAAGGATAATTCAAGATGCCAAAATCAAAGTCATCGCGTTTACCATAAATTCTAGGAGAAACTAATCCGTTTTACACAATTATAAATCCAAAAATGGGTGTTTAACTAATATTATGCCCGTACTTGCTAATGGATAAGGGAGGGATTAGTAGGCCCCATAAACTCTGAAAGTAACGCCAAAAACTCGCAATTTCCGTGAAATTATCTTCCCTAGCTCCTTATAGTTAGTTTGCCCCTGTTCCCCTAATCCCTAAACACAATAATACTGCTCTCCAGTTCCTTTATAAAATTCAGTCATGTGCCTTAAAATGTTAACGACCTCTTTAGCTCGCCTGAGCCAGCGGCTCCGGGACAGCTTATAGGATAGGCAGGTTCCGTTGTCCGTCGTCCGATGTCATTTGTCGTCCGTCCATCGTCATCCGTCAGCAATTTTAAACGACTTCTCCTCTGATACCACTGTGCCGACTGTAACCAAAGTTCATATAGTCTCTCTAGGGGCGGGGAAACGAATAGTTTTCCAAACGGTCCTGATCACATGACAAACATGGTCGCCACGCCCATATATGATGAAAACATTTAAAAATCTTCTTCTCCAGAACAAATAGGTCGATGGCATTGAAACTTGGTTTGAAGCGTTGCGTACACGAGTACTACCTAGATTGTTCAAATTATGACTTTGGGTTGACTTTGACCATTTTTACGGTAATATTTCGACAATTTCACACATCTCCTCAAAAGCCACTGGGCTAACTGTAGCCCTAATTTCATATAGAGCCTCCAAGGAATGAGGGAACAAAAATTTGATAAAATGGTCCAGGTCACATGACCAACATGGCCACCATGCCCACCATGCCCATATATCGGAGAAACTTTAAACGTCTTCTTCTTCAGAACCTGTTGGCCGGTGAACTTGAAACTTGGTATGTAGGGTCAAGTACCTGAGTACCAACAAGACTGATCAAATGAGATCCTTAGGTTGACCTTGACATTTTCACGGCAAGGTCAAATATGGGAAATACGAGAACTTAACATTTATGGAAAGTTTTAAAGTTTTTGGTTTAAAAGTTGGTAAACACAATTGTCGTAATGAGTACATGAAAATTCATGAGTACAAGAGGTCAAGGTCATTCTTTGATCCTTGATCCAGGAATCTCGTATTTTTACAATTTCAAATATATCCTCTATAGCCACTGGGCCAATTTTAACCAAATTTAATATAGAGCCTCCAGGGGCAGAATGAACGAAACTTTGTTCAAACGGCAAACAATCCAGGTCACATGACCACCATGGCTGCCATGCCCATATATCGTGAAAACCTTTATAAGTCTTCTTCTTCAGAACGAGTTGACTGACGAACTTGAAACTTGATATTGAGCATCAAGTACCCGAGTGCTACCAAGATTGTTCAAATGATGACCTTGGGTTGACACTGACTTTTTACAGTAAATATAGGTAATACTTTTGCATAATATTTTATGGAAAGATTTGAAAATTTTGGCCTGATGAAGATTTTGAAGATTTTGGTACATGATGTGGTATATACAGTATCACGGTCTAATCCGTTCAGTCTTTCAAAAGTTATTGAAAGTTCAAGTTGGTTTGGTCATACACCCTCAAAAGTAAAGGCACACTATGAAAAACGTATACCTGCAACCTGTTTAACATGTCTGTGTCTTATCTATGGCAAAATACCTGCTCTCAAGTGTGTTTTTGTCCAAGACTTCTTGAAAGAGGAAAAGGTA
Organism: Ctena decussata; assembly: GCA_963989385.1. NCBI lineage: Eukaryota > Metazoa > Mollusca > Bivalvia > Lucinida > Lucinidae > Ctena > Ctena decussata. The sequence goes on from OZ022504.1 coordinate 59,194,681, forward strand.
GTTCAGCTCTTTCATCCACCTTATTCACCAGACCTTAGTCCCTGCGACTTTTTTTCTGTTTCCTTTACTAAAGAAAACTCTTTCTGGTCGTCGTTATGAATCCCGAAGTGCACTTGGTAGTGCAATTTACCAGACGTCTTCGGGGAATACCTAAAAAGGCCTACTTTTCTGCCTTTACAGAATGGATTTCGAGACTTGAAAAGTGTGTTTCTGTCAAGGTAGAATACTTCGAAGGGCTGAAGTAAACGAAATGTGAATTGGATTAATAACTCGCCCTGTAGAACTCCAATGACAATATTAAATGAACGCCCCTCGTAGACACTCCAGGGGCTGGGGAACAAAAATCTGTTGAAACGGTGCAGGTCATAAGGCAAAACTGAACCATGCCCATATATGGTTAAAGAATCTTCTCCAGAAACCAGACCGATGGTCTTGAAAAATGGTATGAAGCAGCATGCACTAGAGTAAAACCAAGATGATTTAAATGGAGACCTTGGGTTGACCTTGACTTTTGTTACAGTAAGGTCAAATATGGGAAAATGTTGAAACGTAAGATTTCATGGAATCGTTTGAAGATTTTAGCCTAAAATTTGGTATATACAGTCATCTTAATGAGTACATGAAGACTCAAGAGTACAAGATGTCAAGGTCATTCTTTGATTCAGATCGCTCATATTCTGACAATTTCAAACATCTTATCAGGTGAGCGATTCAGGGCCTCATGGCTCTCTTGTTTAATCAGGGATACACAACCACTTGGCCAATTGTTCAGATGAGCGAGTCAGGGCCTCATGACCCTCATGTTTAATCAGATGTACATACATTAATTAGCAAGTAATTGAAAAGAACACAACATTCAGCAACGGGGGCTCTGCTGCCCGAAAAAGCCAAACCCCTGACTAGCCCAGGCAGAGCCAAGGACACAAGTTCAAGTTGCGGTTGCATTTTCTTTATGTTGGGTGCTGTTTCATCTGTTTCATTATTGTGTTCTCATTTTAACCCTTCTATAATAAAAATAGAAAATAGGTAAAAATAGTTGTTAAATGTTTTTTCGTATAATTTGCTTAGTCTGTTGTAACCTTTCCTTCTGTCGGTCTAAATTATTTAGTTCAATAAAGATAGCTGAGTTGCCACCTATTTGGGAAAGAGCTGCTGACTCGGCTTATCACTTGTAGTTTATTGTTTGTTGGGATGTCTTTGTCAATCTTTCCCTTTGATGTTGGGGATAGGGGTTGGGATCTGATTCAGCTATTTCCTGAAGTGTAGTTACTGTGTAAATTTAAATCGTTGGATGATCTTACTATATCCCCACTACGCTGCTTATAACTAAAGCTGTGCTCGTTTTGATTAAAAGGGTTAAAGAAAAAAAAACTACTCTGGCTTGATTTGTGTTTTACATGAAATTTCGAGCATCAAAATAAAAAGAGGGAACAAGTTAGATAAAGTTTAGAGCAAACTACAAAGCTATGAAAGTAATTAAGTCTAATATGTTAACTGATCCAATGAAGCAAAAGACGAAATGACTGGTTCCAGTCTCACAATACAACAAAGTATTGTCACCGTATCAAATTATGTAAAATATATCCCCTGGACAGTTGCTGAGAAAACTTACACATTTTATTGTCCCCCGACGTAGTCGAAGGAGGCTCCAGGAATGGGTTCAACCCGTCTATCTGTCCATTCGTCCGATTTTTCATGAAATTTTTAAAGTATTATTATCACATCATGGCGTATATGATATTGTATTGGGGTTAATGATTGGACCCTTTATGCCAGTGATATGGGCCTTTACCTCATAATGTGACCAAACCTTGTGGCCGCAGCTCCTCCTTCATGTTTTAGCTAATTTTAATCAAAGTTTAAAGATATTGTTGTTACTATATGATGTGAATCATATTTTATTGAGGTCATGTTAGGACCCTTCTGCCGGAGAAACAACCCTTTGTAAATCTCGCCAAATTATGTGCCGGCAACTCCTCCTTCAGTTTTGACCGATTTTCATCAAACTTTTAGAATATATTTTTGTCACTACATGATGTGGATCATATTTTTATTGGGCTCATATTTGGACTCTTTCTTCTAGAGTTTTGGACCTCTGTATGCTGTTCATATCTTATGGCCCGAGCCCCTTCAGTTTTCAACCGATTTTCATCAAACTTTCAGGATATTGTTGGCACTACATGATGTGGATACTATTTTAATGGATTCACGGTTGGACAGTTTTTCCAGAATTAAAGCCCATTATAGGTCTATTCAACTCCTGTGGCCGCAAATCATTTTTCAGTTTTTCGACGGATTTTTATCAAAGTTGCAGAATATTGTTGTCATCACATGATGTAGATCATATTTTATTTGGATCAAAATTGGTCATTTTCTTCCAGAGTTACCGCCCTTGATTAATCTAACAAATCTTGTGGTCGCGTTCACCTCATGTATTTGATATTTGTAAATTTTGAGTCTAGCGTTTTCAGTCTAGCTTTTCGTTCCGAAAATTCTACCTCTTATATACGGGAAGTATTTTACTCGTTCCTTGCATTGGAGATGATAATAGATTCGTGACCCAGGATATTAAAAGAAAACGTTCACCCCTATTAACATTCGTCCTCAGAAATGAGACGTAGTTTCAAAGTTACACCATCTCGTATGGCCTAGTGTTCGGACCTTCCGAGTTAGAAGAGCTAGAAAGCAAACCCAACCCAGACTAAAGTTTGATCTTGAGAAGCTAAGGGACCCAGATGTGGCATGCACTTTTCAAGGAACAATAGGCGTGAAATTTGCACCACCCATTGGTCTGAGGAATGATGACATGGCCATAGATACCATGATTACCACCTACAATACAGTAGTGACTTGGGAAGCCAGTGAGATACTTTAGAAGGACCGTCACAGGAAAAAGCTCTGGGTCACAGAGATATTATCGATCTCTGTGATGAGAGGAGAAATTTGAAGAAGAAGAGGTATGAAGCAGGAGGAGCAGAAGAATGCAGGGAAGCAAACAGCAGGATTCAAAAGGCAGTGAAGAAAGCGAAGGAGGACTGGATAGCTAGTCAATGCGAGGAGATTGAAACATGCTCGAACAAAATCAACAGCAAGAATGCATAGCAGCTGGTGAAAGATCTACTTTCAGAGAAACAAGGTAGATCCACAACTATCTCGGACAAGTCTGGGAAAAACCTTTCAGAGGAACAAGAGATTCTCAGCAGATGGATAGAATATTGCTCAGAACTACACAACCATGAGACCTACGGTGATAATGCGGTTCTGAACTGCAATCAGCCCCCAGATGAAGATCAACAAACGATCCTTCGTGAGGAACTTGAGATTGCAGTAGCAGCACTAAAGAAAGGGAAATCTGTCGGAGTTGATAATATACCAGCATAACTTGTTCAACCTGGCGGGGAGACCATAATTGATTTTTTAACAGATATTATCTGTAAAAGGATCTTGAGAACAGGAGAATGGCCTATCCCATGGACTCAGTCGCTGATTATAACGGTCCCTAAAATAGGCAACCTACAGCTCTGCCAGAACTACAGAACCATCAGCCGCATCAGTCATTCAAGCAAAGTCATGCTGAAAGTCATCTTGACCAGGCTTAAACCACAAGCCGAAGAATTATCGCTGAGGAACAGGCTGGGTTCCGAGCAGGAAGGAGCACCACAGAACAGATCTGATCTTCACCCTTAGAATCCTATGTAAAAAGTATCTCCAACATCAGCAAAATCTGTATCATGTCTTCATTCATTTCAAAAACGCCTTTGACAGGGTATGGCATGTACCCTTATGGGCCACCATGCGGAAGTACAATATCAGTGCAAATCTAGTTCGCACCATTGAGCAGCTATACGACAAGGCTACAAGTGCTGTCCTGATAAATGGCAGCACAGGAGAATCGTTCAGAACAACAGTTGGAGTAAGACAAGGGTGCCTTCTGTCACCCACCCTCTTCAACATTTTCTCGAACGGATCATGTCCGATGCTCTGGAAGAAAATGACAGAAAGGTTAGCATAGGCGGCTGAAACATTACCAATCTACGATTTGCCGATGACATAAACGCTCTAGCTGAGGAAGAGCAGGAACAGGCTTAAAGTTGAAAGTCTCGACCAAACCTGCACAAGGTATAAGATGGAGATCAGTGCTGAGAAGACCAAACTGATAACGAACAGCGCAGATGGCATCCAGAGGGAGATCAAGGTAAAAGGGCAGAAGCTGGGTACTGTAAACAGCTTCAAATACCTTGTAGCAGTTGCTTAAGATGATGGATCAAAACAGGAGGTTCTCTCAAGGATTGCACAAGCACCTTTAGCTCTTACCAAGCTGAAACCAATTTGGAGAGATAACAACACATCTTATGGATCAAAGGTGAAACTTATGCGCTCCCTTATCATTTCCATATTTCTGTATGCCTGTGAATCGTGGACCTTGACAGCAGAGTTAAAGAAAAGAACGCAGGCCTTTGAGATGAAATGCTACCAAAGGTTACTGAACATTTGTACAAGGACCATATGACCATGGAAGGTTCGCAGGAAGATCCAAGCAGCCATTGGAGAATAGGATGAAATCTAGACGCTGGTCAAGAAACGGAACTAGGGTGGTTTGGCCACGTCTCAAAGTCTTCTGTTGTGTCGATTCTTCAGGTCACAGTGAAAGGAAAAAGAAAAAGAGGTAGACAGAAGATTCTCTTTTCTAAGGCAGATTCTAAGGAGGTCTATCATCTATTCAGGTAAATTCAGTATCCAAATAATATTTGCTTTGTTGGTATTTTGTTATTTTTATTGAGAATCCTTCTGTAATCTTGGGTTTAAAATCTATAACTAGAGCACATCGTCATCGAAAATTGTTTTTTTTCTCTGGGTTTGTGTTTGTTTTCCTGATAGGTAGGTAGGTTTTGGAGTCAAGGGTGGACGCTAAACATAGACCTAACTAGGTGTGGCCTAATATTGCTATAGAGCTATACAACTCTGACAGGTATGGTGACGATACAGTTCTTGTAGACACTCAGCACCCTGAAGAAGAGCTAAATCCAATCCATCGGTAGGAAGTTGACATTGCAGTACTTGCATTGAAAAAGGGAGGTCCGACGGAGTTGATAATATAGCAACAGAACTTGTTCAATCAGGTGGGGAGACTTTAATTGATGTTTTGTCAAAGATCTGTAACAGGATCTTGAGAACAGGAAAATGGCCGCCCCCAGGGACTCAGTCGCTGATTAACATTTTTAAAAAGGGTAATCCACAGGTCTGCCAGAATACAGAACCATCAGCCTCATTAGTCTGCCTAGTAAGGTCATGCTGAAATTCACCTTGAACAGGCTCACATCCCAAGCTGAAGAGAGTAGTGCAGAATAACAGCCTGGGTTCAGAGCCGGAAGAAGCACCACAGACCAGATCTTCAGTCTATGAATCCTGTGTGAAAAGTGTGTTCAACATTAGCAGAATCTGCACCATGTCTTCATAGTTTAAAAAAAAGCATTTGAGAGGGTGTGCATGCAGCTTTATGGGCCACCTTGCGGAAGTACATACCGCAGGAAATCTTTTTTGCACCACTGAGCACCTCTTTGACAGAGTTATTAGTACAGTTCTGGGTTCAGATGCATGACAGCCCAGGAAAATGTTTCAGAACAACAGCTTGAGTTAGGCAATGATTTTTCTCTCACTCACTCTCTTAAACATTTTCCCGAAAGGATTATGTCTGATGCCCTGGAAGAACATAATGGAAAGGTAAGCTTAGGCGGAAGAACTTTTACCGATCTGCGGTTTGTCGGTGACACTGACGCTGATACTGAGGAAGAGCAGAATCTAGAAGCCCTACTTAAAAGTCGTGACAAAACTTGCACAAGGTTTAAAATGGAATGAAGTCCTGAGAAGACCAAACTAATGACAAACAGCGCCAATGGCATCCAGAGTAATATCAATATTAAATGACAGGGGCTTGGAACAGTTACAAGCTTCAAGTACTTTGGAGCAATTGTCTCAAATGAGTGCTAAAAACCGGAGGTCTCTCAAGATTTGCACGTCACTACAGCTCTGACAAAGCTGAAGCAAATGCTGAGAAATAATAACGTATCTTTTCGATCAAAGGTAAAACTGATGCGCTCCCTTGTTATATACATTTCTGTATGCCTGTGAGTCATGGACCTTGACAGCATAGTTAGAGGAAAGAAGCTTATGAGAGATGCTACCAAAGGTTACTGAATATCTCGTACAAAGATCATGTCACTAATTAGGATGTTCGGGAAGACTATTTTAAGGAGTGGGCAGACTAGACTAGACTAGATATCATATCCACAATATATCATCATTGTACTTGTACATAACAGACAACGTCACCGCCTAGGCATACCAGTAGAAACGTAAAGAAAAATGGGATTGTCCATATGACGTAGGCAAACAGCGATAAAACAAACCAACCTGCACCCTGAGCAGCCCTATTCCACTGATAGCACGGTTCAAGATCCAAACACTGACTATGATCAGACAACATGGTTTTCGCTAAGGGTGAAATGACCCGTAGCTTAGTCCATTTAATGGCTACCGGAACTCAGTTTTTTTTACTTCCAAATAATTTGTTGACACTGAAATAATTTAATGTAATCCGCCAATATTACAGTATATTTTGGTGATATTAATATGTAGTTCGATATACAGTTTCAGTAATAGGATGAAGTAACCTGCGTAGACCAACCTTTTTGTTATAGCAATTACTTGCAATGCGTGTGCAGTGCCTGGTGGTTTCTGCTGTTTTGCTTTCTCGCGAGAGATAAACGATTTTTGACCTCTCGTAATTGGCACATGGACTTATGGGTATAATCCAGATTTAGCAAGTTTGCAGACAATGATTGAACGAATAGTTGCCGAAAATGGTATTACGCTTAGTTTAAAGAAATGAATTAAAACATATGCGAGTTAGATTTTGGTCAATCAATTTAATGTAAATAGGTCATTCTTTAGATTCATTCATGTTTTATGTGGGATATGTCATGGTAATATCTGTTGGCGTCAGTATACTTCTGGACAATGTTTGGCGTCAGATCCTTCGACGCACATGCGAGGTAAGATCTACGTTTCTTCATATGCGGAAGTGGTAAGCACAGTTTTGGCTTTACATCGTGATCGCGAGTTGTGTCTAGTGACACGGCTGGCGTGTGCACTTTATGGTCGGCATTCGCCGAGGGCGTTGTACGGTATTTCCAAGACAGGCCCAAGTCTTACGTATTGTTATTATGTAGTTATAACGTATTAAGTGTAAGTTCGTTATTTTTAGGCACATCAAAGCCGGCAGTCAGCTGTTAGGGCTTAGAGCCACGTCTCACCTGGAGATCCTATACACATCTCCAGGTTAATACCAACCCGGGTAGAGGCAGATACATCGCCGCTTGTGCATGTTTCCTAAGCAGAGGCGGGAAGCACAAAATGTAGGCGAAGTCCATGTTATTACCGCGGAGGTGAAAGTGGGACAGTGTTCGTCCACTAAAGTGTCTTATTATATATAGACTGGTCCCTGGTACGATCCAGGGAGCGACCAGTATATAAGCGTGCGCGTATTAATATTAGTTGGTGTTCCTCATGATATATGGACCGGCCCATGACATGATCCAGGGAACGACAAATTGAAGTCAACCAACATAAGGCCTTTTTTTGTATGAGCTCAAACTAACGTTTTTTGTTCTTTGTATTTTCCTTTAGTTCATGGCGCTGAGCCGAGTACGGTGTTGACGTCAGACGGTAATCTATTTGCGTATTGTACGCAAATCGATTGCAGATTTGAAACAAATAGTTGCCGAACTAATCCGAATAAAACTTCCCAGCTCAACCCGTGAAAAATGTGACAGCTCAGTCTGTGTTCGGCAATGCCCCTGTTGTTAAATTAACTACTTTGAGTTTAATTACATGCGAATTCAAGCATTCAAATTACACGCAAGGTATTTTTGCAATGCAAAATTTATTTTTTTCAAATAATAATATATATTTGAAATACGCAGTGAAATGGTTCACACACTGTCATCGGGCACGTTCGGCAGGATAACTCGAATAACGAGCGACATCAAGGTCTCGAAGAACGTGACCCGATCTGCCTACAGTTTACGTCTGTAACAGCAAAGCAGCCTTCCTATACCATGAGTAGGAATTCAAAATGGCGTCCAGCAAAATGGGTCTTCATTTACCTGGGTGACGTAATGTTGATACGCCGCCATGCTGTGACTTTTCTATTCTATTCTATTCTATCCCATAACCTTACTAGGTCGTTGGGGCACCACAGATGACTTCAAACAAATTCCTTTCCACCTTGTCCTGTCTTCAGCTGCCCTAGTTGAGCTGGCAAAATCCATTCCTGTCCACTCCTTGATACTGTCTTCCCACCTCTTCTTCTGTCTGCCTCTTATTCTTTTTCCTTTCACTGTGCCCTGAAGAATTGTCTTTGCAAAACCAGAAGACCTTGAGACGTGGCCAAACCACCTAAGTTTCCGTTTCTTGACCAGCGTCAGGAGTTCATCATATTCTCCAATGGCTGCTTAGATCTTTCTGCGAACCTCCTCATTGGTTATATGGTCCTTGTACGAAATGTTCAGTAACCTTGGGTAGCATCTCATCTCAAAGGCCTGCGTTCTTTTCTCTAACTCTGCTGTCAAGGTCCACGATTCACAGGCATACAGAAATATTGGAAATGATAAGGGAGCGCATAAGTTTCACCTTTGATCCAAGAGATATGTTGTTATCTCTCCAAATTGGAGTGATTGTGACTTTTATATTGTTAAAAAAGAAGTAGCGACCTATATGATGTTCAATCTTAATATTAATGTCTTTCATTTATTTTACTTTTCATTTGCTTGGAAATATACCAGGAACATGCAGTGTTGACATGTTGCACAGAATAGGATAAATTGCATTATTCAATAAATGGGTAACGTCACTGCAGAACCGTAACGACATACCAACTCTTAATGGAGCAAGCATATAACGAACTGTTTATAGGACGCCTAGAGAGTTATGCCGTGGTACATCGCTTTGAGCATTTGGCTCATATGAAGTTCTGAGATTCTTACCTTTCTCAGAGCCGGGATCACCACCAGGGGCCTTGGTTGTCGGGACTGTTGTCTGAACTGTAAAGATAGATATAATGATAAACAAGAGGACCATGATGATCTGTATCTATCAACTGAGCCTAAGACTACATACTAATCATAATCAGATCGTAGGCGAAAGGATTATGTTCGAACTTAAATCTGGTTAACCTCTCACACAAAGAGTATTAGTCCATAGGTCAGTCAACGTTTCTGCGGTAGACAGAGGAACTAGTTCTTGATCTACTATCTTAAACAGCAGTCAATAAAGATTTTTTTGTGCATGATAGCCATATGATATTTCAGATACTCAGAACATCAAACAAACACATGGAGATCTTTACTGAAGAAGCGCTTTTTAAGCACATTTTGAACGTTACCTCAATAAAGGTATCCTTTAAGGTCAAATTCGACAGTTAATAATTTTTTTGTTTATAATAATGTGTAAAGCTTTCGATGATATACTGCAACATATATCTGTTATGAAACTAAACCGATAGCAAATATTGTGAAAGAAACTAAGAGTTTTCTATCAGCTACCTGTGCACAAAGTAAAACTGGTATTTGTCATTTACACCGGTTATCAGCCCGGCGTATCTATTTAACGTTGATTTTGGAACGTATAGATGTATTTGCCACCCCTTTTCTTTCTTCCTGTTTTCGGGGCTACCAGTGAGGTTAACTAATATTATATATATTTGACTGGACACGATAAAAATGCACGTATTGCTGCCGTGGTAAGGAACAGGAACACTTTATTTAGTGAGTTAATAGGTCTGTGATAATCTGAATTCGGACAGATTAGAATAGTTATAATAATTATAATAATGATAATGATAATAATAATTACAATAGATGTTACCCCTTGCGGACCGAATTTGACTTGATGTGTGTCGGACATTGACTATTCGCATACGAGTATCCAGTTTGAAAAACGAGATAAAGGCGATAGCCAAGTAAAAAGATAGGCAATGAGCAGGAATTGCCCCACATCCCGCCCTCAAACCGTATTTTGTTGAGGTATAGTCACATAGCTGAAGTATTTTTTAAGACCGATATAGCCCGGCTGACACCCATTAGGACACCTTCCGGTAGCTTTATCACAGATATCGTTATTTTTGGAATAACGACACTGCTGCCATGGATCTCCAAACTGACCATCCGGGCATTCTGTAATTGCAGTATTTAATACGCAAAAATAATAATGAAGATACCTGGTAGAGGTGACAGTCACATACTACAACCAACCCAAGACTCCAAAAGAAGACAGAAGAAGTGCAAACCACAATATATAACAGTATAGTACATTAAAGAATTCTCCTCTCTTTTATGGAGGAACTACTCGGCAGTACACACGCACACACACAAAAGAGACTCAAAAAGCAACACTAAATACATGAAACATAATACATATCTAGTTTTAAAACCAAGAAACAAAACGGGAAGAAATGTTGATAGCTATACGTGTGACCATAACGATAAGAATAAACAAAATGGAGTCAAATGGGATGTTTCGGCATAGGAACAAACAAAAACTACAGTTCATGGGAGTCAAATTTGGTTGTACGCGCAAAATCACGAACACTTAATTGAAACTGCACACTTTATAATTAGTCCATCTTGTGTATTACCAGATAAACTTAGATTGTGAAGGAGTTGCGATTCAGATTTTGGTAGCATAATGTCATATGGCGTTACATAATATTATCTCATTATTCAGAGTACTGTAATTAACTAATGCAATACTTAATGCAGTAGACATTAAGCTAACATTTATTGAATGTGTTAATTTTAACTCTAATTAAAAGTTAATCAGAAAATGTGAATTACTTTTAAGATTCAAATTCAGTTATGAACTTATTTTAGAATGAGTTGTTATAATTTGTGTGTGATTACAACATGTCATAAAAAACCTTACTCACGTTGGTTACATAATGCTCCAATATAGCCCGACTGACACCCATTAGGACACGTCCCGGTAGCTTTATCACACTTATCATTATTTCTGCAATTACCACACCGCTGACATGGATCTCCGAACTCACCATCCGGGCACTCTGTAAATAATAATATTTGATAGACAAAAATATAAAATAAAATACCTTCAATTAAAACTACAAAGCTTAAAATAAAGATAACAAGGTAAGACACGTAAACATACACAAAGAAGAACAGCCCATCCAAGACTACGAAAGAAGATAAGAAAAAGTAAAACGATAATCAATGATCACGGATTAATACAATCAAATGCCACATCCCGCTCTTAAACCAAACGGAAGGCACCACCCACACAAAAATGGACATAATTCCACTAATGACAAGCACGGGTAAACCAAATGAACAGCTTTTTGCTAACAAATGTGGTAATTCAGCTTCCCTTAATAAAACCAGCATCACTATCTAGTATTACATTTTTCCCCCCTTTTTACATTACAAAACACAACAAAACAGAAAGCAGGATGGGCAGCTCTTAAGGTGACTAGACTGTTAGAGACCACAAATAAGCGGACATAACGACAAAACGGAAGGACCGCCTTAAAACGGTCAGCAAAATATAACTGGTGGCTAAACTAGTTTCACTGGATCTAAACCTCGCCCTCTGCTTCTGCGATAGTTTAAAATATTTAGTTAGCTATTTTGTCAGCATGAAGGTTTTCTATCGATCAATGAATCATCACAGGAAACAAACAAATCACGGATAAGACCTGTGATAAATCAGAGATGAGGACTCGACAGAAACAACGTATTGCGAAACCTGGAGCTCCCTAATCTCTGGGGTGTCAAACAACACCACCTACATACCAGAACAGAACAAAATAAAAACCATCAGTTGAACACCGAATAACTAAACAACAGAGAGTGCAAGCTCCAGTCCCAACCAAAATAAAAAGAGGATATTTACTTCTTTTAGGTGATTACCAAATATATTTCATCGAACAAGATAAAAATATTAGCAATGTAATTAGTGCATACCACGAGGGAAATTGCTGATATTTTCAACACATTAGATGAAACATATTTGTAATTTTCCGAAAAACAGTAAATCTTTCATTTTGTTTCTGTTTAGGAGAATAACGGAAAACATAAAGCTTCTTTTCTCGTTACTTTTGCTTTGCTGAGCGCGTTTAGTGGGTATAATAATGGTTGTTAACTTAGTTTGGACCTAGCGAATGATTAATATTGCTATTTAAAAGAAATGAAAAAAAACGATCTAAGAAAGCCGCTCGTGGCTGCCGTCGGATTGACGTCGCGCGCAAATTAGCGATACTCTGGTCCAGAAGGTACGGTGTAAAGTGTAAAGTGAGTTGCTTGATTTGACGTGCTAATTTCCGAAGCGTGATTTCAGACTCAAACCCTTCATTTCAGACCTTTTCGGAAAACAATTAAACCAAAATTGTCAAAAACAGCCGCGGATTGCTACAGTTAAAAAATATAAATCTTATCATGCACTAGTGAATTGATAAGACATTTTTCACTGTAGACAATATCACTTTTATATTTTCTAGATATGAATTGAATTCACTGCTAAGTATAAAATAAATAGCTTTATGTCGGCCCACTGAGTCCGATGCCCGACCACGGCATTCAATCTTAAAACAAAATACAGAACGGTACATCCTCAATACGTAACACACCCAGTCCACCAAAGGGTAACTGTATATCAATACAACGCATTTAGTTATCCCTGTTTCCTATATTAAAACAAACAAGAGGGCCATGGTGGCCCTGAATCGCTCACCTCAGTATCATCTGCACCGAGAATATTAGAGTTATCTTACTGACCTTGGTATGAAATAGGTCATGGTCAACCCAGTATCATAATTTGAAAGGAGCCGTACGCTGAATGACAAATCCAGGGGTCGCTTGATCGATCGACCACATCTGCAGTCTTTTGGATGAGACTTTAAATTGCGGTCCTGTCTCCGTATGACCTAGTTGTTGGTTGGATGTTAAACCTGATTTAACGCACTCATAATATGAAGAAAATATAATGGGACCGAGTCCCCAATGCCATATACCAAGTTTTAATGCAGTTGGCCAATCGACCTAGTGACCTAGTATTTAAACCCATATAATCCATATTCAAACAAGACTGGATCAAAAGTGTGCCCTCTAGAGTGTACATTAGGTTTTTCTAACATTAGACCCTGTGACCTTATTTTTGACCCGACTCAGTTTAGAACTTGACCTAGACTTAATCGAGATAAATATTCTGACAACATTTCATTACATCATATTGTTGTTGCTGTTTTGTTGCTTTGCGTCCACAGTAAACAGCTATGGTCATGTCGGGATAGACAGTTAACCTAACGACACTATTCCTGGGCAGGCTTAGACCTCATAAACTGTTAATCAGAACTAAGTGCATATACTTGCGCCAGAAACTCACCACACTCTTCTTGAATCATCGGAAGGAGAAACAAAAGTAGGTGGCCGAATCGGGAATCGAACAAGAAACCTCTGGTTCTTGAGTCAGATGCGCTACCGACTGCGCCATTGTATTGTATTGTGTGTCGAAAGAGATCTTTTTGTGGGTCAAAATATGATGACATATGACGTTATGGATTGTTGTCTTTAAATGAAGAGAATTGTTAAAAAAAGTAAAACATTTTTATTTCGAATTAATTGGAGACTAGCACATTGCCTGTATACATGCACATTATTTGCTATCCTTATAAAAGTTTGGCACTATGATGTCGGACAACAGCACTTATAACTTTTAAAAAAATGTCATATTGTGTGTGTTATTACAATTACAACTTTTCATAACGTAGTTTACTCACGTTGTTTACATAATGGTCTAATATACCCCGGCTGACACCCATAGGGACACCTGCCGGTGGCTTTATCACAGATATCGTTACTTTTGCAATTACCGCACTGCTGACAAGGATCTCCAAACTCACCTTCCGGGCATTCTGTAAATGACAAGGTGAAATAGATATACTGTCATATTATACCTCCTTTGATAGCCCACAATTATAAACCGCAGCCCACCAAATACACCGAAAGAAGACGATGGAGGAAACGAAAATTACAATACGAAACATAGTATTGTCTCATTATTAAAATGTATACAACTACACTATTTGTTATCATACCACAGGTTAAAACTATGCTGTCAAGCGACAACCCTTCTTACTTGATTTTAAAGCAAATGTTACTTTCTGTATGTTACAATCAGGTTTATTCTTAAAATTTATCACCAGTTGACTTTTCTCTGTTTCCTTTATTCATTTCCCCCATAGAAAACAGGAAGCAAAGTGGACCAAAATGCTGAGTATACAAAAGAAATAGAATCTGCATGGAACGGATTAAGCTGAAGTTACTAGGCTAGGGGGTGGGGGAGGCTGAAATATGCCCAATCACAAACACTCAACTTTAATTTTATACTTTCTTTTTACTCTATATTGTGTGTCAACAGATAAGTTATTTTTGGTACAAATATGTCGTCATATGCCGTTACACAATTATTGACTTTTGATGAAGTGGACATAAAGTGTTATTGAACAGTAGACTTCATCTTGACCGATGCAAAGCTATTTAATAACTGATACAGATTTTGTAATGAAAATTGATATAGAGAGATATAATAAATCAGCTATGCCGGTAAATGCTGAAAAATATTTTTATGCCCCGTGTGGGATTCGAACTCACGACCTCGACAACTCCGCCTAGCACTGCGTTTCGATCCTATGTAGCTCGAAGGTACTATTGTGTGAAATTATATTTCTCTAACACCTAATATTTGTCTAATTTCACTTGTATCCTGTGGATCCGGCAGGCTTTCATTTGCGAACGGAATAGATGCCACGCATTGAATATAACTCATATACGACGTGTACTGCATTATCTGCTACCTATATCAGTGCTACTCGAACAATTTTTGGGGGGGTTGTCTCTGTGGCGCAGGGGTAGCGGTAACGGATAGTGCAGTGGTAGGCGGAGTTGCCGAGGTCGTGAGTTCAAATCTCACAAAGGGCATGAAAATATTTTTCAACATTTACCGGCATAGTTGATTTATTATCTCTCTCTCTGTCTCTCTCTCTCTCTCTCTCTCTCTCTCTATATATATATATATATATATATATATATATATATATATCAAATAGAAAGAAGAAATCTGCCTGAAAGTACTGTCGCTTTATTTTCTTAACCGGTTTCACTACTGCATGTAGATCATCAGAGGAAGTGAAAAAACATTAACACAATCACAATGTTAAAATAACATGGAGATAAATTACGTTGGCGTTAATAGCAACGACGTTAGCAACAAGTAAAGGAAATGACGTCATGTTACTTCCGTTTAGTCGGTTGATCATATAAATAAGTGTGTTAAACAACTCTGTTTAACTTGGGTTTAAATTTGTATATGAAATAACTTTCTGTCGATTTTCTTAAAGTGACACTGTCAGAATTCATTTTGTAGAGAGGACAAATTCACCAGAACTTTTTCAAACTATTCAATATAATCTTCCCATTTTATACGAGGATGAAAAAATGAAGAAAATAATAGAAGAAACCAAAATAATTAAGAGCAAACGACAACCTAAAAACCTAAAAAAGATGTTAACCAGGGCGAAATTTGAAGACAGTATAATTACCCCCGAAGTTACGAAATGTAACAGGTCTAACTGTGGTGTTTGCAATCATTTAATCACAGGAAATAATTTTATTTTCAAAAATGGTTATAATTTTCAGATAAGATCCAATATGTCCTGCGAAAGTAAAAACGTAATTTATGTGATGCGATGCACCGGGTGCGACGAGGAGTATATCGGAGAAACAGGTGATACCCTGAGACACAGAGTTACGGTGCATAGACAGCAAATACGGGACATTAATACAAGAATGCCTTATGTGAGTCATCACAAAGATGACTGTGCAAGAGGACAAAATATTAAATTTAAAATTTGTCCTCTCTACAAAATGAATTCTGACAGTGTCACTTTAAGAAAATCGAAAGAAAGTTATTTCATATACAAATTTCTTTCTATTTGATATATTTATTATCCTGTATTGTGGACTTTTTCAAGATTTAAATATATATACCGGGAAGATTTTTGTTTGATGTTTGTCTCATTTCTCCCTATATATATATATATATATATATAGCTAAAATCTATATACTTTATATATAAAACAAAATGTGACTTGTTACACTTCCGGTCAAAACGGCCAAAATAGAACGCTTCACTATAATTAAAGTACAAGTACTTCCCCCCCCCCCCTCCGTGACCCAGCATGTCCTTCATGCAGCAGACTTATGCGATGCATGTTCGCAATATATATGAGTAGGAAGCGGGGGGGAACGATACTCAGTAAGCCAAATAAGAAGAATGGTCAACAGTAGCACTGTGATCTTCAAGGATTATATTGTGTACCATGACCTTGAAATGAGGTCAAGGTCATATACATATAGTCAAAACTACCCAGTGTTGTCTGTTATGTAAGTAATGTAAGTCAAAAAAGGTTGAAATGTATACAATAAAACATTATTTCAACGATCAGTTGGAGGATAATTTACAATTTATCTCAACAATGACGTCAACGTTAACGTATGTTTAACGTACTTTACATAGACACAAACAGTTGAAAATTCATTTGTCATGCAGTTTACATGTCATAGTCATAAATGCTGAGCAGAAGTCAGGGATCGTATAACTTTTTAATCATGGGGAAAATTCACGCCTTAAGCATAGAAGTCCCTCTTCTTCTGCCAAACATCTAAGGATATTGAAAATATGATATGCAGGGTTTTGGGATTCATGTAGTATCAGAATTGTTCAAGGGATAACATTTGTTTGATCTTTGACCTTGTTTTTCTTCATTTTATAGAAATTGATCTAAATTTTATGCAAACAGTGAAAAAAATGATCATACGTGCATTTCTGCTGCGTCTCATCTTGGTCTGCACGTTTGTATCTGTCCCTTTTTAGGGATGTTAGTCTTAAATGGGTTAATGAAATCTTATGAATAATAGGTGCATACAGCATACTCGGAGTGACTTCATTGATATATTTATTTATTATTAGTAGTACGTGGTGGCTGTGGGGAAGGCGGGGGGGGGGCTGTTGTGAGACTGGTGTGACGTTATTTTCTTTTTCGCAAATTGTCATTTAACTTAGCGTAGCGGGGTAATAATATTATGACCGGCGGAGGTCACTTTTTTTAAAAAATAATGACCGGGGTTCGTTATTCTATGGGAGTCACAATTCTTTGCGAGGGATCGATTTATTTCGTGGGTGGGGGTCATAATATTATGACCGGGGAGTCATAAAATTATGACCGGGGAGTCACTTTACTTTAAAGAATAACGACCGGGGAGTCGTTATTGTATGGGGGTCACTTTATTTCGTTACACCGGCAACCCATATCAAGAGTGTGAGTAATACAGATAAAGATGTGGTGACATCTTCATTGTGAACCTGGTTACCAAAACGGTGCTCGCTTTCACACCCAAGACAAATCTCTCAGTCTCCATCAATACTCTTGCTGATCATTTCTAATCAACTTTCCCTCGCGCCAACAGTCAAATCCAGCAACTAAATCCAAACAGCAAAAGAGCGAAAATGAAACACAACCACGTGCACATTGATTTCTTTTTGCACTAGAACCTATTTCTTTGCCCTTCACGAAACTAATGTTAAATTATTGTGAGGTACCTTATATTCATTTTTGACCAGTTTTATATAGCATCTTATTGCCTTACAATCACACGGGAACAATATTCATTCATAGTAAAACGCGAAAGTTATATTATTGTAACTCGCAGATATCGTAGTGTAACCATCAGAAGGATAAATGAGCCTCGACACGAGAGAACCAATAAAGTGGTTGTGCGCCCAGCGCAGATTCAGATAAGCCTCTGCATCCGACTAATCCGATCAAACTCTTTGCTAAGCGCTTAAAGCTGATGGTCTAAGCTACTTCCATGCGGACAGCGAAGATTCTGATCAGACTGGGCGGATGCCCAGGCTGATCTAAGTCTGCGCTCGGCGCACAACCACTTTGTTGGTTTTATCGTGTCGCTGCTCAAAAAACTTTGCGGCATCAAGCATCCAACAAATTCTTAGATCTTGCCTTGTTGAAGACGGTCGATCATATTCAATGCAATTCACGCACTCGTGCCGAAAGCTATTTCTGCTTTTATAGGTAGTGTACAGGCCAGATTAGATTAAACATATTTTATTGTATAAACATAATGGGATCGGACACAAGTTCTAACTATATTTTATAGTCCTGTCCCAGCAGTTACAACGTACAGTATTGTAATACAACAGTGAATATGTAACATTTGCTTTAAAGAAGAAAATGTGTAGTAAGAGAAACAATATACATACATGTGACCAAAGGGCCAACCTATCACCAAGGGTAGATCTCGCATAATCATGCCGACAGGCATATTAATGTCCAAGGGCAGAGTGGTAAAAGTATAAATTATGCGAAGATACGAATTGCAGACATTTTCCCCACTGACAAACGACAGAAAATACCCAGTTTAGACATCCAAAAAAGGAACGCACTACTTTCTAAACTGTATTACAAAATCCATGGACTTCGTATAAAGCATCATTGCCGTGCTTTAAATAATAAACTGTGATACGTAATGCGATTTTTAATATAATGTGATTTACTTATAATATTACTACGCCGAAGGGTCGATTCTGACACCCAAAGGATCTCAAGGTGTTGCAATACGTTGTTTCTGTCGAGTCTTCATTCCTGATTCACCATACGTTTGCTTGTTTCTTGAGATGATTCATCGATTGGTTAGGACCAACTGTTTTGAACCACTGCAGAAGTTTGGATCCAATAAATTAGTTTTTAGCCCCAACCCCCACCCCCTCCAGCACCCATTCCACACAAAATATTAATTACTGTCCGTTTCAAATCGGTACCTCTGTTGTGATTCCTCAGTGTTGTTCTTGCTATTGTGGCTTTTTGTCTGTCGTCTGCTAGGAATGTTGCCTACTGTAAAGCTGCTCACTTTGCTTCCTGTTATGTTCCGGTTGGGAGGAGCGGGTTAAGGGGAGGGGTGTAGCTTACGCATTTTTGTCGTCCGTTACATAACAAAGGTGATCTGGCAAACAGTCTAGAGCCATATCTGGCACCACAGAGCTCAGGACATACAGTGTTTGCGTAAATGGGCCGCGACACAAGAATTCCAACATTGTGGCTTTGCGCCCAGTGCAGTCTCAGATTAGCCTTGGAATCCTCCCAGTCTGATCAGACTCTTCGCTAAGCGCTTAAAGGGTAGCCAAGGGTCTTAGTTACCTCCATGCAGACAGCGAAGTCTCTGATTAGACTGGGCGGATACCCAGGCTGATCTGAGTCTTCGCTGGGCGGACATACCACTTTGTTGGTTTTGTCGTGTCGCGGCTCATTTAATTAAATGTTTGCAAAAAATGATACACAAATTATGCAATCCTTTTATTGAAAATATGTCTGTTGAAATGTGAGGCGGGCAAGTCGGATTAAATTGTGTTTTCATCACAAACCTGAACTGCAATACGTTGTATCATTGTCTGTAGTTTCTTTCAAACATGTCACAGATTCCCCAGTCACGCAACAACCACTTGGTACTTTAGCGCTTGCCGACTCCTGAAACACATTGTCAGCCTAATTAAAACAATTTTAAAGTAAATGGACGACTAATCCGCTTTATTTGTATCTATTCTGGCAATTTGTTATCGCAACATCATAAGATTTCTATAGCAATATATTTTCAGCAAATTCCTTATATTGCATGAGTTTCTCACAAAATCTAGTCACAGAACCAAATTTCGTAAAATGTCATCAACACAAGTCCTCAAAGGAATGGCTATTTCTGTAATTAATTTTAAATACCAAGCATGGCTTATTTGAGCCGCGACAGGAGAAAACCAACAAAGTGGTTGGGCGCCCAGCGCAGACTCAGATCAGCCTGGGCATCCGCCCAGTCTGATCAGAGTCTTCGCCGTCCGCATGCATGTAGCTTACAACCTAAGCTACCTTTTAAGCTTTAAGCTAAGTGTCTTGGTGGACTGGGCGGGTGCCCATGCTGATCTGAGTCTGCACTGGGCACACAACCACTTTGTTGGTTTGCTCGTGTCGTGGCTCATTTAAGTTAATCATGCAATGTTTAGCTGTCGATGTATTCGTCGAAAATTCGTCTTTCTCTTCCTAGATGAAGAAGCTTTAAGAGTGCTAGATTCATTCGAGTTCATAGATTATATATGCGAAAAGGAAATATTCTGATAAGACTGCGTGGATGTGAGCGCAGGTAGATCTGAGTCTGAGACTTCCCTGTTCGCAGGTACTTTACGATACCTTTTCAACCGACGCCGATCAACTATTTCACGCATGTACTGTGACTAGAAAGGGGGGTATCAATAAGGTGGATTTTCTGCATCCTACCAAAAATTGATTTTTTTTGACTGATGGTATACTACAGTGTGTCTAGTTTATTGAACCATATGTGACTTTGGTCGGAAAGCCCTAGTTACTGAGCTATCGGTCCACAGAAGTGGGTGGGATAATTCAACATGGTTTTAGCTGGTCTTGTAAAAATGTTCTCATTTGGTAGAAGAGTACAACAGACAGACAGTGTTTAATAAAATGATTAACAGAACATCTAAAATGTATTTCCATATCATTTATTTGGTTTAATTTGAACATATATTGCCAAAAAAGACTTCCTTTGGCATTCAGCATTTTTTGATATTTTTGTCCTCTATTTTCAATATTTCTTGGCATCATTGCTAAATAAACTGACCAGTAATCATCAAACTCATGTCAAGGAAGCACCTTGACCAGTACCATTTGATGATGTGACCAGAATTTTACAATGACATAGTTTTCATGGTTGACTGAACACATAAACTTGCTTAGAAGATGGTTATATTCAATTTTATGACATAGAATTACCAACAGTACTACAAAGTGTGAAATATGGTAAAAATATGAATGTGTCATTTAAGGGTACATAATTCTGCAATAATGACCTGGATTAAAATTAGAATCTTAAATAGTGTCTTCAAGAGCAGAGAATACATTCAGAAGAAGGAACATAGGCCAGACTACGTAGTCGGCTAATAAAGCCCCATTAGTGACCCTAACAATATATGTTTAGTTTCCTTTATACACATGTTTAATGCATGGCTGAAGTGTGTTGCAAGTTTCAAATCCCTGCAACAAAAAATATCATAGGAAGAGTTACCGCGACACTAACAGTAAACAAAGTGTGAAATATGGTCAAACTATGTGTACCATTTAACCGACATAGTACTGCAAAAATGACCTGGATCAAAGTTCCGTTTCCTTTATGAACATGTTCAATGCATGTTAGCCTAGCTACTAGGCGAAGAAGAATTTTCACCTTATTACTTCATTTTCATAATTAATATCCAAGTTCAGTATTTGTAGCTAGTCTATACTCTCTGGCTCAACTTGATAATGTACCAATAAGAAAGGGAGCAGAATCATTATTTATAGACTGGCCTTAGAATGGATGAACACTGACTATTTTCGCTTTGGGGTAAAAATTTATTATCAGACTAGTAGCTAGTCTAAATGTATGTCTGAAGTGTGTTGCAAGTTTCAAATCCCTGCATCAAATACTGTAGGAGAAGTTGCGGAGACACAAACAGTTTTTACAGTTTTTATTCAGATTTTTGTATTTACCACAAATGACCACCACAAAGAAAGATTATTTTAAGATTATGCTATTCGGCGTAAAATGTGTTTACGTTATTTTAAGAAATCGTGGTGTAACATCTCGATTTTAGTTAGGAAAATGAACGGTAGATTTAAAATTTTAACTGGAAGTTTTACTGTAGCTCAAAAGAAGGAGTGGACTAACTTGCAAACGTCATTCTGTCTCTTGATCACATAGTGTCAACATCTCCAACCAGCCAATGAAATTATTATAACTAGTAATTCTGATCCACTGAGTGATCAAATAAATTTTCACACCCTTATCTGTACAGGTAAGATATGCTATTGCTTGGAACATGACCTCCGACAGAGAAACCCTGCCTTTAAAGGTATCAAGTTCAAAATGAAAGTGGTCAGAGTACCCAAATCATAAGTCCGAACTCATAATTCCTTTTAACATTGACAATTCCGGAATAATTTAGATAAACAGATATGGACCCCAAAATGGAAGTGTGATTAGGTGCTCGCAAGTAATAAGCATCACCTGCCTATTATACCGCCATACCGCCGCTATAAAACGTGTAAATGGACACACGTTACTGCTATTGTCAAACAGAGAGACTATGTGTTAGCATTCCCTAAAAGACAAATATTCTTGTTTATTGGGGCTCATAATCCTATTATGCAACAATTTAGGGACACTGCTGTTTCATCAAACTTTAGGAAATACTGTTTCCCGCATAAGTAATGACATAAAGGGTCATAAAACCAATAACGACTGAGGGTGTGTTTCTATATAGTAGGGAATATTTGTCTTTAAAAGCCAAGATACAACAGGAGCAGTTTGTAATTAAACTTTTTAGCAACTAGTTGATAATGGCAATAGCCCTCTCTCTGTCTTAGCATGGTTCCAGTTCAAAGGTGGTAGATTCATTATCATCTTACACATGTAGAATCTCATACCTGTATTCGGACCCACTAACTATTCAGTAGGTAATCACCACTGTTGCTGCTGATAAGCATTATATATTATTAGACTGATACTGGTATAACCAATAAATGTAATGCTAAGTGTCCCATATTGCAAACATTAAAGACCAAATTCTGTTGGATGCAACGGAGGTTATACCCTCCCTATACTGGCAAAGAATCGACTTGTCCGAACTCTGAAAAATATAATTTCTGAAAGTGTTTTTTTTTTTTTTGGGGGGGGGGTTTAGTTGTGACACTTGCTGATCAGATGCTTCCCTGTGTGTATATTGCCAGTCGAATAATTAAGCATTTACTGATTTAAAAACAACTAATATGATGTTCTGACATTTTATAATGTATTTTTAATGAGGTTTTACTTTGTTTGAATTGGGGAAAAGGGGGAAAAACAGAAGGGAGCTACCATGGAATAATTCTGAATTTTTTGGAATTTTTCAAACTATAGTTCTTAGACAGTTAAGCTGTTACAACATTACAGATTTTGATCAGCTTGCATATCTTTGTAATTATGCATTTAAAAGATGCAGGTAGTGTAGACCCCAATAGCAGCAGTCTAATCTGGGTCTGTACTGTTTGCTCAAGCCTATCTGTCCCAATATTTAGAATATTTACCGTAGTATGAAAATTTGGAGTAAAATCATACAAACACCTGCTACATGGAGTCAGAATACAGACTAGTGAAGGAGCAGAGGGCCTTTAAAGTTCAGCACATTATGCAAGAGTATACATGTATCTAAACCAGGAGTTCCAGTAGCTAAGTGGGTTAAAAATTAGTCTGCTGATCTAGTTATCCTAGGTTTGATTCCCAAAATCTTCTCAGTTGTACACCGGATTCCATTGTACACAGCCTTTTATTAATCCTGATATGTCTGAGCCACAGTAAAGCCCAGGACATAGGATCCATCCATCCATATAGCTAAACCAATTGATGGAAATCACTCCTTTTCTTTTCTTTTCTCTTTTCTTTTTTTTATTTATTTATTTTTTTTTTTTTTGACAAGAACCGTTTATGTGATCCGATTAAAATTCGATATTATGGAGCCAGGAAGATCTTTTGGGGCCTTTTTTTTTTTTTTTTTTTTTTTTTTTTGAGGAGCCGGGGTAGCTCAGTAGGTTAAGCACTGGCCTGCTGATCTAGCCATCCCAGGTTAGAGACCCACACTGCTGAAGGTGGGAATCTTTTCAGTCGTAAACGAGGTTGCACACAGCCTTTTATTATCACAAGCCCATCGTACTGATCTGACTGAAATACTATTAAAAAGCATAGTATTTAGATACTAGTAGAAGAATTCAGCTGAATGTGGTGTCTCACCTGTCATCACGTTGACACAAATCATATAGAAAAAGGAAGTGACAAGTTGCACCCTCAGTTTTCTGTGGTATGGAACTACAAATTGCTTAACCATCGTCCAGGAGGATTAAAAAGGCTGGCTGTTATAATCATTTTGGAAAAATAAGATGCTTTAATAAAATTACGGTATGTAGACTTATGCTGCCTGAATGACGCAGGCTGGTGATTGTCAGTTATATGCTTTAAACTAGGAAGAAGGAAATTCCTAGAACAATGAAACTGTGAAACTTACCAAAGTTTTATGTCTATAACAAAAAGGAGGATACAATCACAAGACTCGGCATAAAAAGAAAGTAAAGTTACCGAGATGTAGATGTTCAATCTAGTTTGAATTAGGCTACTGCTGCTTGGATTAGGTTTCGATTAAAAAATTTCGATATTCAAAATAAGAGGAAAAAAAGGAATTAAATTTTAACCAAACTTCCAGGTCTGGGAAAGCATACATACACCTTGTTTATTTTAGGGAAATAAATAAACTTTTTTAAAATCAACTATGTATGTCTCCATTCATTCTTTGAACATTCCATTAGTACTGTATTATCTTCATCAGTAAGTTCTTATGATATTAGCTCTGGATCTAATTAGCTGTCCATATGTGTTCTTGTTCCTTTGTCTAAAATAGAGATGATTTATGCATATACCTGCAACCAAGATTGCCTGTTAAATTTGGCCACATTAGGTCCCAATTAATGAACTTATCCGTATTATGCTACATTATTAACAGCTATTAGCAAACTATAAACTGCTCCTGTTGTATCTTGGCCTTTAAAGACAGTACTTCTCTGCCGGGGGTCTGGTTCCCAGCACATTGCAATGTTACCTGTACAGGAAAAGGTGTGAAAATTCAGTCAACCAATCAGTGATCAATATAGTTATGATAATTTTATTGGCTGATCGGAGGTGTTGACACTATGTGATCAAGAGACAGAATGACACTGTAGAAGTTCATCCTCCGTATATAGTACCGTCCCTGTCTTTAAAGAAAAAATGATAATTTTGGATTGCATCTAAGTAATTAAACTATTTATCAATGATTTCAATGAAAGTCACCATGAAGCTTTATGATGAATATAGGGGGAGAACGGGTTTGCGGAAAAGTGCGTGCCTACTGAATCTGACATTTGTTACTGCTACTATAAAAGTCGAAAACAAATACAAGTTACAGCCGCTACAAAACGTGTAAATGGACACACGTTAGTGCTATTGTCAAACATGAAAGTGAACGCCAAAGCATGAAATGAACACTTTTAATTTTGCATTCAATTAGTTTATTTTTGATTGGGTTTGAATGATATTTATGTTGCTGCATATCAACAAGATTCAACTGAGTTTTGAGAAGTAGTATTTGAGTCTGAAATTGGTCATTGTCCCAGCAACACATGCCATAAAATCAGAATATTTTGTTTTCCATTCAGTATTGACTGCCCAGCAGGCCCATGACGTCATAATGTGTCGCACTGACGTCTATGTAACGTCACAACGTAGCACGGATGTCAGTTTGACATCATGTTCCCGCTGGGTGGTAGATTGTTTTCATTGATTGATTGTGTTGGGTTTAAGGGCCCTTGAGTCGAGGCAGTCTTTATTTTGTTTACTGCCCAGAAGACGCATGACCTCATAATGACAAAACGTAGCAGCGATGTCATTTCGACGTCATGTTCCCGCTGGGTGGTAGATTGTTATCACTGAATGAACAAATTTTACCACAATGTTTTGCATATTCGAGTTTAAGGCAAACATTAAAATAACTTAAAGCCCACAATAAGTAATTGAAATACCAGAGTAAAGTCTATCCCTATATTTTTTTCTTTGTTATGTAAACCCAATATTACGTACAAAAAGGAACACTCTATGTTCTATAGTACTAATGACTTCATCTTAAACATAAACTCATGCATTTTTCTTTTATACTGAAAACAAATTAAAGCTGAAATGGTTAGAATTTACGCGCAATTAGTGTCCTGCTTAATCAAAGTACTTTCGGTAAGTGGGACATTGACCGCATGATATTGATACCGCCCTGCTGTTTAACATATATTTGTACAAACCATCTTAGGCCTATATGCAATATGAACTCATGTCATGGTAACTAAAAAGTACCAACATATTTGATCTCGTTCTACTATATCAGCCCATGAAAGCAGGTGCTTTACCTATAAGTGTCCCACTTGCCCCAATTTCCTCTATGCAGTGAGGCAAAATTTCTCCCATGTTTTGGGTGTAAGACATAAGAGACCCGGTAGCTTAGTGTGTAAAGCGCTTGCCTGCAAAGCTAGTGCCCCGGATTCGATTCCAGGCTAGACAGGGAAAGTTTCAACCTCCGTTGGGTTTCCATTGCATAGTCTTTCGCTATCACCCTAACATCGCTTGATATGACTGAAATACTGTTTAAAAGGGCGAAAATAGCAAGCCATCCATCCATCTGTTTTAGGCAGAGATCCCAAAACATCCAAAACAAAACCTGTCACACTGTACATACATGTATAGGCATGCATTTACGGACTCGGCTACCAGGGAATATTGAAGGCATCCGCGTAGTCTGCTCTGGATCTTCATAACTTGGTATACCGAGTAACCAAGATCTGCAGAGTGCATGGTCAGACAACTAAAGGCTCTTAAAATACAACACGGAAAGCCATGCTTATCTTATTCTTTTCTGGTCGAACTTGTCAGTTCTATACTTAAGGTATATATGTTCTATAATTAGATTTGATATCTCACAACTTATGTGTTGTTTTGATTTGTCGAAAAACTCCCTGTAACTAAACAGATCTGAATAAATATGAAACTGTCTTTTAATAAACAGCTTCTAAAGTCTGTTATCGTTACCCTGGCGTAGCTAAGGTCCATTCATTATCGTTTCGTATCTTATATCGAAAATCTCTATTAACATATGTTAACGATATTGTTTTTCATCCCATGACTCGGTTATTCAGACCTTACCTCAGGGTAAACAGGGTAAACTCGTGCTGGCGGTGAGCCTAAATATGGCGTAGAACATGTCATGTTACCGGTCTCTGATATATCAATGCTTGGAACTATGGGTGGCGCTGTAATATAAGCAGAAAATGACCAACATTATTAATCGAGAATTAAGTATCTGAGAAGGATTTATACTTTGAGAAAATAACACTTTTGCATTGTGTGAATTTATTTCAGGTATCATCTCACTTCGAGCGAAGCATGGAATATACTGTTTTCCCTAACAGATACCAATTACGTCATTAATCTTTTAGCATAGCGACATTAATAGTAGAACCTTTAGCTGTTTTGAAAAGTAATTTACAAAATGTCGCTTCGATGACGTCATGTTGACATGAAAATGAACTCCTAAATGCATCATCCATGTCTGCTAGGGCATACGGCGTCTGCCGGTCTCTGTAAATTTTCAATGCATTTAAAATTATAAATTCTTTCAATAAAAAAACTGGAGTTTTTTTTTCAAACCATTTTTTTCTCAAGTTATTTTATTCAGTATAAATTATCATTGTCTAAAGGAATTTCGACAAAAAATGACGAAAACACAAAACTATGGTGTTTCAAATATAGGTGATTTGACCATAAAATGACTTTACGATAAATATCTATTTAAAAGAGTATGGTTGTAACAAAACATTGTTTAATTTTATGAGCAAACATCTGCTTGACCGCAGAAGCAGAGGGCGAGGTTTTGATCCAGTAAAACTAGTTGAAGCCCTACCCTCTAAGAAATCTTTTGCTGACCGTTCCAGGGCGGTACTTTTGTTGTAGTCACTTTGTGTTACATGTTGTTATGTCCGCTTGTCTATGGTCTCTAGCAATAACGTCACCCGAATCGCTGCCATTCTGCTTCCTGTTATGTTTTGTTTTGTAATTTAAAAATAGGTATTGCTGCTGTTTTTATTTTGGGTAGATGAATGACGACCTGTTTAGGAAAGAGCTGCTCATTCGGTTTACCGTGCATGTCTTTTGTGGACTTTGGTCAATTTTTGTGTGTGTATGCTTCTTACCTTTTTGGTTTTTAAAACGGGATGTGGGATTTTATTGACAATAATTCCTGATCGTTGCATATCATTTTATTTTGACATTTGTTCATCTAATAAATTTATCATTTTTCAAAATTATTTGGAATTATGTTTATACTCTGATGCCAAAGTTATCAGCTTCAACCTTTGCTTATATGCATAAAATTGAAATACGTTTCTACGAATATACACATAATATTCAAAACTGTTAAAGCCGATCCTTTATTTTCAACATTATTTTGCGTTTACATTATTTTTATTAGTATTAGTATTTACTTAACTATTTACTTATTTATTTATTTGTTTTATTACATAGTTATTTACTTATTAATTTATTCATGTATTTATTAATTGATTTTACTTTGCATTGTCAGTCAACAGATGTTTTCCAGTTGAGCCGCGACACGACAAAACCATCAAAGTGGCATGTGCTTCCAGCGACCAGTCTGATCAGAGTCTTCGCTGTCCGCATGGAGGCAGTTCAGACCCTTATCTACCCATTAAGCTCACAACAAAGTCTCTGATCCGACTTAGCGGCTGCCCAGACTGGTGTGAGTCTTGTGTGCCGCACATGCCACATTGTTGGTTTTGTCGTATCGCGACTTAGATCATAATTTCTCTCGAAGGGAAACACCCTGACAGTTACAGTTAAAGAATTACAGTCACCTCGTACGTGTCCAACCAATCACTTATCATTAAACTACTAAACTTCTGTAAATCAGTAGATCAGTAAAGATTGTTTTCCGTTTTATGAGGGTTATTGTGATTTTGGTGCAATTCATATTTGAAACAAGAAGTATGTTTGAAAAAAAGATACACGACGAACTTAAACGAAATTATATCTTTTAGACATATTTCACTCGGAAGCTGGTTATAGCGACCAATTCACGTAATATTTCAATCTGCGTTTATATGCGTGCAAATGAATGCTATATCCAATGTTATTAGTCCGTTCAAGTGCCCACAGCAGCTCCCTGCTATATATGTACAACACAATATTGCGAAAAACAACCTTTGTTCAATCAACAGATTCAACTCCTGTGCAGGCGTACGGACAAACTATGAGGTTTGCGGACAGACGGCCAGACAGACATACGATCGAGCACCAAGCCGTAGTTAGTGTACATTCTCCCCTTATTCGCTTGTACAATATCAATATCCGTATGGTTTAAGGAGTAAAGTTTTATTGAATTAAATATGTCAGAGTGTAGGGCTCCTTATCAGCAGACACTTTGAAGAAGCTCATCTGCTTGTAGCTTTTTATCATGAATTTTAACCTTTTGTGCAGTTTTCTGTAAATCGAGATGGCTGAAATATTTTCTGGCAGTTCATTTTGCTGAGAGAACTCGATACTTTGCGCAAGTCTGTTTGCAAGATAAAGTCTAAGCAATGTTTACTCCGTCGCGAAATCCTATTATTTGATGTGTTAAAATCATTTTATAGACTAGCAAATAATCCCCATATGGGGCAAAACGCCTACACTTTGGCTGCTCCTGATAAATTATGCATGGATGTTCTTTTGCTAAAAACACTACAGCAAACTGTGGGCATATAACGCAAGGTGACATTGCATGGTACTTTATATCGAAGATTGGGCCTCTGAAGCTGAATGATTCGCCTTACATGATTAAAGGTGGGAGACAAAACGCCCACCTTGAGGAAATGTTAAGTATCCAATAAAATATTTGATCTAACTGGAATATCCTTGAAAATTATCTACGATTGTAACGTTTACCCCATTGAACCTGTAGGAAGCGGCGCCATGTGAAAACTTGTGATAAATCACGTTGATAACGCTCGACGTGCACATTTCGCGCCATGATGACGTCTAACGTAAACATTTGACTCTTGGCGACGTCCGCCTCAAAAGAGTCAATTAGAAAACGTCTCAATGTCCTTGCACTTTGATCGAATATGATGTTAGAATCGAAATAAGTTTTCCCTCCTCCGGCCTGCGGTCGTGAATTAATATTTCATGATCTGCCCTCCAACAACATGTGTAAATAACGGGCAAGAAAAAATAATTTCTTAAATCTTAAAAGCTATAACATACCTTTAACTGTTACGGTCACATCTGATGTACTATCGGGTAGTCCTGATGGAATGGTATAGGAAACAGTAAACTTGTAATTACCCGCATCCGTCAAACTAATGTCGATTAGTTCTATTGTTCCCTTGCCCTTATACTTTACTTTGTCTCTAAATTCTGGTGTTATTTCAGCTGTAGCAGATGTTCCTAGCAAAGTTCCGATCAGAACGTTATCTTTATAGTGCCATACTGCTGCATTCAAGGATGGTTTATTGTCGTAGTCCCAGTTCAAAGTCAAGCTTGTTCCAACGCAAGCTGATAGTTCACTTGGTGGAGATTCAGTAATTTCTCCATCTGTAATATATAAGTGGACATTTCTAACTTAATCAAAATCAGAATACAGTGCTGATTATGATAAATTTGACTGTAAATCCGGGGGCTGTCTCAGTTTGATACCGGTATTACTTATAAGGTCAATTTACAATAGTCGGGCCGCGTAGCACAGTCGAAGGCGCGTCTGACTCAAAAGTTCGATATCCGGTCCGGCCACATATTTTCGATTCTCCTTCCGCTGATTCAATAAGGGCAGTTGTCAGTCACTTGCGACTTAGTACTGGTTAACCGCTTATAAGGTCCATGCCTGCCAAGGAATAGTGTCATTAGGTAACTGACCGTCCCGACATGACCATAGCTGTTAACCGTGGACGTAAAGCCACAAAACAAACAAACCAAACACTATTTACAGTAAAACTTAGTTTGTGCAATGTGGATCACTTGACACAATGAAACAATACGATTAATTTAAATGAACATTATTGATTGATTTACCAAGTACATGTAGTTTATTTTAAACTGTCTTTGTATAATCTACATTCTCCAAGAACTCGCGGCAACCTTCGTATGACACGCAAATCACGGTAATGAAAATGCATTAATTTGGCACTCATAAATGGAGATAAGGATTTAGAAGACACAACTGATGACAAAATACCAAAAAGCATCCAAAAAGAGGTCAAGATAAACGGACAGAAGTTTGAAACCGTGGCGAATTTCAAAGCCTTGCAGCAGTTGTCTTAGATGAGCTCCAGTACTGAGGTTCTCTCAAAAATTGTACATGTCACTGCAACCCTTACACAACTGAAGTAAATTTGGAAAGATAAAAAGTTTCTTCTGGATCAAAGGTAAAAGTTATGCACTTTCTTGTCAGACCTACTTTTTTGCCTATAAAACATGGCCCTTGGCTGCAGGGTTAGAGAAGCAAACGCTTGATTTTGAGGTGAGAAACTACCAAAGGTTCCTGAATATCTTGTATTACAGAAAGATCCAAGCAGCCATTGGATAACATGACGAACTCTTAATTGTAGTCAAGCAGCAGACACTTAGGTGGTTTTGGCCACATATCAATGTGTTCTGGCTAAGCAAACAGGGCACAGTGAAAGGAAAAAGAAGTCGCATACAAAAGAAGAGGTGGGAAGATAATGTTAAAGAATGGACGAGGATGGACATTGCTAGTACAATTAGAGCAGCCGAAAACAGGATCAGATGGAAAGAAGTTCTTCAAAGACCTTGCAAAAGTATGGGATGTAAAAAACTAGAACATAATAGGCAACTGGTTGCATATGACAAAAACCGAATTTTCGGAGGCTTGAGTGTTATTTGTGAACTGGCAGGAAGATAGGATGAATCATTTGATGCCGCAGACTGCATATGGGCCTAGTTTGAATATCGTCCGAGCCATTTTGTTACGAGCATCCAACACAAAACCTATATGTAATATTTTTGCATTTCCATTTCGCTGATATCCTTACTTTTCCTTATGCGAGTTATGAGATCGTGAATTTCATGCCATTATATGTTGTCCCAATCAAAGAAACAATACTATTTCGCTGAATCAAATCTTGCATGTATTGTGGGGTCGCTGTTGGGTAAGCATCTATAGTCATCATATATCTTTATTCGATTTCAGCTATTTGAACGGATAAAATATATAGCATTTAGCATCAGAAACAGCTCGACATGCCAGTTTTCCGTCCACAGGAGGAGGGAGGGGCCGGGGGAGAAAACGAACCTTGGATCCCTAATTTGATTAACCCCACTCCCCTTTCTCCACGACCCTTCCTCTGCGAAAGCCGAATACGGATCGAGTAGTCCGACCCGGATTCCTGAGTCCACTGCTCGGGTCCCGTTGCAGTCCTTCTATACACTGACCGTACAACACGCAGTTGCAGAAATGAAACTTTAAAGGGTTATATCATCAAGAGAGGCGCCAAGGTGGAGTGGTTAGAGACGTTCGGTTATGGTTCAGAAAGTCGCCGGAAGGTCGTGAAACTGAACCCGGGTTTCGCCATCTGACGACTGGAAAAACTATCT
Source organism: Ctena decussata (assembly GCA_963989385.1). Lineage (NCBI taxonomy): Eukaryota > Metazoa > Mollusca > Bivalvia > Lucinida > Lucinidae > Ctena > Ctena decussata. The sequence goes on from OZ022504.1 coordinate 59,227,126, forward strand.
GTCAATCAAGTAGTTAATGAGTATCTTCTCCGAATAAGGGAAGGATGAGGCAGCGAAAGGAGAGGGATATGTTCCGCCTTTCATATGCTGTGCCCAAGACACAGTAGCCCTGTAATCCCCACTGCTCCTACGGCTACTAGGCGATGGGAAACCTTTCCCTTTCTTCAGCGTTCATCTGGCGACATTATATACCACGACTTTTACATTTGTGACAATATATACAGACGTACATGAATATGCAGGAAGAGATTTTAGAAATACAGCCCCCAGCATGCACATTACGTCGTAATGACGTCGTACTTATGTCGATGGGACGTCCTGAAGTTGCCTCGATGTCAGTTTAACGTCGCTCCGGTGTTATGTGCCGGCTGGGCCCTAATTTTGTACACTTAGCCACGCAGGCACATTACGTTGAAATGACGTCATATTGTCGTCGATGGGAGGTCATGGCGTTGCATCGACGTCAGTCCGATGTCATTTCGACGTCATGTGCCCACTTGGAGGCCTGTTCAGCAACACGAATACTCGCAGTTGTTTTAGGTAAATGTACAAAGCTGTATGCACTATTTTATACCTTTGAGAAAATCCCCCATAAGCATATTAATTTGTCTATATTCAGAATACGTATCCGATTCCGATTAAATTGCAATTGTCCATTAAAAAGAATACATTACAGATGCCCAAAAGTGAAATTGCTACTCTACAAAATCATATAACAAGATAAAAATGCTGCATTAACAGGAGCATAGGAAATCAAATAAGAAATACATGTATATATAACATAACACTTTCTATTAAATCGAGACTGCTACATAAATATATTTACCTTTTACTTTAGTTATGGAGTATATTACAATTTCAAAACAGCCATCAAAAGTTATTACAAACAGCAAATTAAATGATGAAAAAAAAAAGAAAAGAAAAAAGTGTAAACCAATGAAAATAAAACTTCAAATATACTGCACTTTTTATAGAGCCTATCAGCGCGTTTCTAGGGTTACAAAACTTAACATTGTCCCTCTTTTCAAGAAATGAACGTTTACACGTTTAACTTACATGCGAAGCATGCCATTGTTATGGGCAACAGAACGTCAAAGAGTCTCATAGTTTCTGAAAAAAAAATAATAAAAGACAAACAAAGTCAATAAATACTATTTAAAAAAACTGATGAAATTTCACAAAAAATACTCACAGTAACACAGAACAAACCGCTTAAGGGCAGGCTAAAAAACTAATACACAAACACACCAAATTAACCATGAAAACGCCCAAAATTTGAATTATTCAATTTGCAAACAGTGTAAATCCAGATGAGGTGGCTCATTATGAGCCACCTCATCTGGATCTACACTGTTTGCCCTATAGTCTTAGAATTCTCAATATGATATAGCTTGGACAAAATATTTTTTTTAAATTTCTGCAGACGTAAAAATTGTCGTCTGCTTTTTTTTGGCGCATTAAGGGTTAAACAGTAAACATGCAATACCTGAAAACGTCAGTCTAAGAAAGAGGAAGTGCAAGGGAAGAATCTTATTGATACTTCTGGGGCCATATTTATAAAGAATCTTAGATTTTTACTTAAGTTTCATCTTATCTGAAAATTGTCATCTTAGCTAAGAAAAAATCTTAAGTTCTTATTTATAACGAACTTAAGAAATTTCTTAGCTAAGAATTTCTCAAACTAAGTTTTCTAAGAATGCGTGAAAATCTAAGAGTGCACGCGCTGTTTATTGGAATTTCCAAGCTATTTTTAGACTGAGAAAAGCAAAGGCCATTATACGTGATTTAGCATAAGAACAAAGGAACTTTCGGTCGAAACATCTTGGAATTAAACTGGACCAAAGAAGGCAATCTTAATAATCAATTAAATAAGTTTCTTGGACGCGTGCATGACGTTTGATCAGTCTTTCCTGTTCGAATAAACACAGTGAATGCTGTGAATCTACAAATACTGTTGTTGTTGTTGTGCAATTCCCGTCACTTAGCACGCAAAAGTGAAATTGGAAAGTTAAGAATGATTGTGAAATTTATTTGCCCATCTACACAGTATCCGAACGCACTGTACCCTCTTTTCCGGTTTTCATAGCGTTGAATCGAGAGTACAACATTCGCTTATAACCAGTAGCCGGAAATCATTATGTTTTGAGTTTTTATCCGGAATCTACTGCGTCATTTATAGTTATTCGGGCTTCGAAAATGTAAAGAGGTAAGTTTAATATAATTTTCTCTTCGGTCTTTTACTTTATTGCCCTGTACAATGAAAAACTCCTTGCCGTCGCAGATTTTTTTTCCCGAACAGCTTAATTTAACACGAGATTGTGTCGTGCAACACTTAGCTATCATTCTTTTATCAAAACTAACAAACTGTAGATTGATAACGCCCTCCGTTTATTTTAAAGATTTTTTTTAAAACATGTAAGAAAATGCTCAAAATGTTTTAAGAATCATGCCAAGGGCGATTTGAATACTGTACCAATTACTACCCACCCATACACGAAATTGTACAGGGTAATAAAGTAAAAGACCGAAGAGCAAATTATATTAAACTTACCTCTTTACATTTTCGAAGCTGAATAGCTATAAATGACGCAGCAGATTCCGGATAAGATCTCAAAACATAATGATTTCCGACTACTGGTTATAAGCGAATGTTTGTACTCTCGATTCAACGCTATGAAAACCGGAAGAGATTGTACATGTAGTTCGGATACTGTGATCTAGGGTGCAACGTTCGTCCGCAACTTCCTGTCCCGCACCCTTCTCTCCACCCTACGACCCTCCGAGTAGTGTGTGTGTGTATATGTGAACCGCCACTCCCTCCCTCTTAGATACGGGCCTGCAATAACTGCGTATTTTTTTGGCTGTGACGTTATATAAGGTAAGCCGCGCGCGCGCGCGCGGTCCAGCGGCGGATTCAACGAGTATTCAAAGGGCTGCGACAACAGAGCTTTCACTCGTTTTAAAAATTTCATGCATGGTACACGAACGGTATGGTATATCTGCAAACTATGAAATCCTACGACAATCTTCATTTCAACAGCTACCGTGTGACATTTGTTAATCTGAAGACAGTTACCTTCAGTGCCAGCGATGTTGGTTCTTCGTCCAAGCACTGATGATTAGCAATTTCAATCAGCATGATTAAGGCATTTTGAAACTATAAGCCCATAAAAATTTACCTTAAACGTTTCGAATAAAATTTCTGATTCTCATAGGCCTGTGATCTTGATTTGAACGTCACCAATCGGATATGCGTTGGGTGGGTGTGGGTGTGTTGGGGAGCGTGGTGGGGGGGGAGGGGAAGAGGGTACTGCGCACACCTCTAGAAAAGCACCTAACACATTTCTTACTGTCAGATGAATCCATCAAGCTATCCGCTCTGTTGTTTTCTAATTCTCATAACGATGTTCCCCTAGAGGCTCAAGTGATTGTTGCGTCTGGCACCATTAAGTGTGTCCATTAATCCATCTCAATGCACTGTAGGAACAGTACAGTACATACAATATTTCCTCCGATTTATGCTCCCTCTCCAATAAACGCACCTCATTTGTTTCAAGCAAAAATTGGCAAAATTTCACCAAAAGTTGCTTATGATCAAAATTTATTTATTTCCGAAATGTCATTTATGGGACTTTTGAACTGCAACGCCCCGGGGCGTTTCTTAGAAGAAACACGGTATGACACCTAGGATCACAAAGAACCTAAACGCTCACCTGTGGCTAAAATTACAGGGTCCTAATCAGCTTACTCCTCTAATCAAAATCAGTATCACATGTGAAAGGGTTCTTTAGTTTGAAATTTAACTTTTTTTTTAATATTCCAAATGCAGATTTTGTGTAAATTCATGAGATTGAATGAACTTATTTTCTTAATGAACTTAGTTTTTTTGTTTTGTGTTTGTTTTGTTTTGGTTTACGTTGAGGGAAAAGGGGTGTAGACTGTAGACTGAGACTGGGCATGGCAGTTAAATAACTTCCTAAAGTCCACTCCAACGCACATTATTTTACCTTTGTTCTGCTCGAGCCTATTCCAATGCACCATACGACTGTTAGGAAAACCACTAGGACGCATATGTGTGCTAATTTTATTGATGGCCAAGGACTACTTAAATAAGTTTGGATCTTGCCCTAAAATTCTCCTGGAAAAAACGTGAAATTTTCTTATGCTGAATCCATGGAATAAATATGGGAAATGTCGGAGGTGTAGTGGCTGGAAGAAAGAAAGAAAGGAATGTTATAGGATGTAGCAAATGCCCCTGAAGGCCCTGATTGTGATCTTGACCTTGGGCAGAGGATCCTAAATATTGCAAGTGAGACACCTTTTTATGAACCTTTACTTTTCTGTGAAGTTTGGCAAATTCACCTCAGCATTTCCGAGTCAGTTTGGAGACGTAATCTGACCTCTGATCCCTGATTCTGACCATGATCTTGGGCATGGGGACCTTTATTTTGTTTGTGACATATCGTCCCATTATGTTTTAACATCTTGAGAAGTATAATCCAATTTGCTTGATAAGAAGTTTTTTCAGTAATTGGAGAGAAACAACTTGACCTTCGACCTCCGACTGTGACCTTGAACTTCGGTGTGGACGGCTTTTATCTTGTGTGGCATGCCTTCTCACAAATTTTTATCTTTCTGTAAAGGTTAATGAAATTTTCTTTGGTACTCTGAGCAACTGCAAAGACAGGAGACCCCAGATTGTGACCTTGACCTTAGGTTTGGGAGCATATATGTTATAATTATGTAATAAACTTTTTCATTATGCTTTACCTATCTGTGGAGTTTGGTGAAATTCACCTTTACAGTTTTAAAGTTTGACCTCTAGCGCCTGACAGTGACCTTGTCTTGACCGTGGCTTGGAAATCTAAATTTTGTACGCGACACTTCTTCTCATTATGTTTTATTATTCTGAGAAGTTTCGTCAAATTCTCTTCCGTAGCTAATAAGTTACAGCTGAGACACAATTTGAGTAACATTTTGATCTCTGACTCAATTGTGTCCTTGATCTTTGGAGTGACAACCTAAATTTTGTGCGCGACATGCCTTTTGATTATGCTTAATCTTTCTGTAAAGTTTCTTTAAATTTTCTTCAGCAGTTTGTAAGTTATCGCTGAGAAACGATTTGTTAAGGACGGACGGATGTACGGTCGGACTGACAGACGGTACGTTTTAATTTGCCCCCCGAAATCCCTTAAAACTATAAATATTGGGTAAAAATATCAAAAAGGACAAAACGCATGGGGAAAAGCTGGAATTGAATTTCTTAAGGTGTATTGGCACACCTAAAAGTTCTATTGACTTTTCCACAAAGGGACACAAACACTTTTGTGACTTTCTGATTGCTTCATGAAGCCTTCCATAACGAGATCTACTCTTATCAGGAAAATCAATCTGTTTCTATTGGACCATATTTATTTGCTTTTAGATTTGACGCTAAATCAGGAATTAAAAACATTAAGGGTATAGAATGGATTGTGTCATTCAACTGACCGTCGAACATGTCGACTCATAACGGCAGAAGATGTATATATCTGATCTAGACATGGATGTACTATCATTTAACTGACTTTCGATACGATCGTGTGTGTTCTTAGCAGGTAAAAAAAATGTGTAAACCAAGTGACGGTCGATCCTGTCGACTGATGACGATCGATAGTGTTCTCAGCATTTAATCAGTTTAATGTGTCGCTTAAGTGTCTGTCGGTCGTATTGACAAAAAATTTCGACACGATCAACTGTGTTCTCTGCAGATACAAACTTGGTTGTATAGATAAAGTGATCGATGTATATGCACTGTCGTGTCGAATGATAATGATCTGTACGATTGACGATGTATATTTCTGACAAAGTGTTGATTGTACCAGTCAACTGACCGTTGGACGTGTCGATTGATAGGCATTCCTTCAATATGATTCGTGATTCCTTACCCCATATAAAACCCGCTCGTGCAGAGGCATACTGCCTTGATCGGTTACCGATATCGGCCCACTCGTGCATTTCTTGTATCATTCAAAATCATGATGGTGGAACGCAAAGTGGAAAATCTGTAAATGGCTGTATTTATTGATATGGGGAAGAAAAGATCGACATGCAACTGCAAAGTAGCATTAAGTTTGTAGAGAAATCGAACCAAGGAAAATCACAACCAAGTAATATTTTAGACTTAGACAGTCATAACAATTATCCTTCCAAATGAAAAGGAAATACATACTGTAAGTTTTTATTACTCTCTCTCTCTCTCTCTCTCTCTCTTGGTAAGAAATTGTTTTTTCTCATCTTCGCAAGCCAAGGGTATTAAATCCAGTTTGTTCCTCGCCTACCCTTGGCCGACGGCCTATTCGTAAATCGAATTTCTGACTGCGCCATTTCATTGAATGCGATTAACTTCCATCGCATCCAATCAAATTATCCGTAACAAAACATGTTACGCATAACAGGAGCCCTTGTCGCTAGAAAAAGCTCGTGTTAACCGTGAACAATTACCCCTATAAAGTTGACGGTCAATATACATCCAGTTCATCAGTGCTTTTGAACAATTATGAGATGTTGTGGCCTTGTGAGACAACGGTGTTTTGCAGCAGATCTTTTAAATGGTCAAAACATAACGGGCCAAGGAAAAATACTCGCTGCAACCAAAGGGGGCGCTGCGGGAAATCCGATATGCAAATTGGCCATCAGCCAAGGGTACGTAAGGAACGAAATGTGGACTTCGTACCCTTTGGTAAGTTGTGCTTTGTGATAATAGAAATAAAAGAATATGTCTTGTTATCCTTATATATTTAGGTTTGGTTGAGGTTAGCTTCATGAGCGCCTAACTCGGAAAGAGCTATTATTTGAGCTAGCCGCTCTTATTGCTGTTGTGCTATCATTTCATTTTACTATTTCCCTTTTGGTGACGTAAGTGAGATGTAGACCTTGATTGTATCCGTATATGATCACTGCCCTTTACACACACAAAAAAAAATTAAAACCAAAATATCAGTAAACCAGAGGACCCATGGTCCTATATCGCTCACCTGAGCACTGGGGTTATGTTGAAAAAACTTTAAGTTGTCTCAACAACAAAACCACATGCACAGCAGCAATAAAACACACCATTTATGTAGAAGATAATATCATAAACATTTATGCAAAAAAGATTCAGCTTTATCCCCCTTTATGGCTTCTGAGAAGAAGATTTTTGGCAAAAAAAAAAAAAAAAATGAAAATCTGGCCTTTCAGTTGCAATGGCAATTAATCAAAATCAGGGATTTAGGCAAAGTTCATATGGCTGTAGAGGACTACTCCAGGAACATTTTGTAAAGCTTTTGTCAAAATATCTGCAGTAACACAGACACAAATGCAATTTTCCAATTTCCCCATTGTCAGCCTATGGAAACTCTAAGTTGCCATAGCAACAAATTCACATGTGCAAAGGTAAAATAAAACATATTTTAGGTAGAGGCTAATGTCATTAACATGTATGCAAAGTATCAGCTTCATCCCTCTTAAGGCTTCTGAGGAGAAGATTTTGTAATATTCTTTCAAAAATTTTCCCTTTATTTTGCCATGGCAACCAATCAAATTCAGCGATTTGGACAAAACTCATATGAATCATAGAGGACTACTAAAGGAACATCTTTGTAGAAAAAAATCTAAATAACTGGTGTGAGACAGCAAAAATTGCAAATTTTCACTTTCCCCATTATAAGTCAATGGAAACTATAAGTTGCCAAAGCAACCAGAGTTCTGATGGGACTCGAAGAAAAAACATAATTTATGTAGAGGCTAATTCATTTACATGTATGCAAAGTATCAGATTCATATCCCTTATGCCTTCTGAGGAGAGGATTTTTGAATATGTTTTTTCTAAAATTTAGTCTATATATTGCCATGGCAACCAATCAAATTCAGCGATTTGGTCAAAATTCAAATGAATCGTAGAGGACTACTCAAGAAACATTTCTGTAGAAAAAAAAATCCAAATAACTGCAGTGAGATAGCAAAAAATTGCCAATTTCCATTTTTCCCATTATAATTCAACGGAAATTATGTTGCCATAGCAACCAAACTGCGGGAGCAATTGCCATGACAAACATTAATTATATAGAGCCTAGTACTTATATCATTTCTGTAAAGTTTGGGCTTTATTGGCAATAGAGTTTCTGCGGAGATGATTTTTTAATATTTTTTTCTATTTTTAACTATTCGGTTGCAATGGCAACCAGCCAAATTAATCAAATGAAGTTACCTCTCTGGAACAGAATTGTTCGTCTGGTTCATCAAACAAACCTTTCTTGGACTGGTGTCGGTTATGTAAATACATCTTACACTTTTGGTTATGAGGCCAAACAATCAGGCCCGGAGGTTATAAAACTCGAGTACGTTCTCAAACTCAAAATAAAGCACACTGACTGGCTGCTTCCGAGCACATGCTCGGAAGCAGCCAATCAGTGTGCTTTATTTTGAGCCTGTAATTATACTTAAGTTTTATAACCTCGGACCCAGATTGCATTAGTTCCTGATCATTGCATATCTTTTACTTTTTACATCAGTGCAAAGTTTGAAATAAAGGCATTAAAATTGTTGAAGGGATGTTGGTGATACAATCTCTTTATCAATACGTGTAAAGAACGATTTAATCGACAGACAGACAGACATACATACAGGCAGACAGACGGAAGGACAGACAAACAAGAATAAATCATAACACCCCACTAGTTATCGTCACAGGGCAATAGGTTGCTCGAAATATTAAGTCGAAAATGCTGTATTTATTTCAAAATTACTTTCATCTCTGTAAAAATGTCGCATGCATGTCTTCGTTTTGAACACACTGTTTATACTTATGCTCAAACAAATCTGAGAAAGACTTTTATTGCACAATCTCCGTAGCCTGAAATTAAAACAAACTGCCTAAAGCGTAAACATTCATAATGCACTCATTAAGTCGAGTTTGAGTTACGTCCACCAAAAAAACTCAGTCACATTTTTATTATATCCACAGCGTCTGTACAAAGTTTAAACAAGGAAAAGTGTTTTGTAATATGTCTCTAGATGAAGAGTTTACAATAACTTTCAAGAATATGAATCAGGTGAGCTATGTCAGTAGGTCTCACAAACGTAATTTTGACACTTGGTAGCGACAATCACCTATCTCAAGATTGAGCTGACTGTCCAATTTTGAGTTTCAGGATGGACAGTGGTCAATGTTGAGACTGGCCTGATTCCAAACCAGTTACCAAAATGCTGCAATATTTCTTAAACCGAAAGTAGAAATCGAAAGTAGATTAACACTGAAAAAAAAGTTTTGACTATATGCGTCTGTTTTCAATAGAATTTCAATTGTAAATTTACAAACAAGAGAAAAAAATTTAATTTACATCTGACAGAGTGCTAGCAATCACGCACTGCAGTACAACGGGACAAATCGAAGGTTAGATATTCACTGACCTTTGATATCATTGGCTAAATTTTGACATACGCATTATTTGACCGAAAAGATCTGATGAAACGTGGAACAAAAGTGAAATTATACTCGGCGGAGCCTAGAAAAAGATCCATTGAAAGCTGTGGGAGAAGTTAATTCACAAACACTCATTCTCAAAAGTGTAAATTATTGCACAAAATGACTAAGTTAAACAGACCGTAATTCTGTGAACATCTATTTCTATTATATTCTATTCTATCCCATAACCTTTCTAGGTTGTTGGGGCACCACAGATGACTTCGAAACAATCTCTTTTCACCATGTCCTGTTTTCAGCTGCCCTAGTTTAGCTGGCAAAGTCCATCCCTGTCCACTCTTTAAAGGTGTCTTCCTACCTCTTCTTCTGTCTACCTCTTCTTCTTTTTCCTTTCACTGTGCCACGTAGAATCGTCTTTGCTTAACCAGAAGACCTTGAGACATAGCCAAACCACCTTAGTTTCCGTTTCTTGACCAGCGTAAGGAGTTTATCATGCTCTCCAATGACTGCTTGGATCTTTCTGCCAACCTCCTCATTGGTTATGTGGTCCTTGTACGAAATGTTCAGTAGCCTTCGATGGCATCTCATCTCAAAGGCCTGCGTTCTTTTCTCTAACTCTGCTGTCAATGTCAACGATTCACAGGCATACAGAAAAATGGAAATGACAAGGGAGCGCTTGAGTTTCACCTTTGATCCAAGAGATATGTTGTTATTTCTCCAAATTGGTCTTCGCTTGGTATGAGCTGAAGTGGCTTGTGCAATCCTTGAAACAACCTCCTGTTTTGAGCCATCATCCGAGACAATAGCTCCAAGATATTTGAAGATTGTTATGGAACCCAGTGTCTGCCCTTTTACTTTGATCTCCCTCTGGATGCCATCTGCGCTGTTCGTCATCTTTTTGGTCTTCTCAGCACTGATCTTCATCTTATACCTTTTGGAGGTTTGGTCGAGACTTTGAACTAGAGCTTCTAGTTCCTGCTCTTCTTCAGCTAGAGCGTCTATGTCATCGGTAAACCACAGATTGAAAATGTTTCTGCCGCCTATGCTAACCTTTCCGTCATGTTCTTCCAGAGCACCAGTCATGATCCGTTCAAGAAAAATGTTGAAGAGGTTGGTGACAGAAGACATCCTTGTCCTACTCCAGCTGTTGTTCTGAACCATTTGCCTGTGCTGCCATTTATCAGAACTGCACTTTTAGCCTTGTCGTATGGCTGCTTAATGGTGCGAACTAGATTTGCACTGATATTGTACTTCCGCATGATGGCCCAGAAGGCTGCAAGCCATACCCTGTCAAAGGCTTTTTTGCAATCAATGAAGACATGGTACAGATTCTGCTGATGTTTGAGGTACTTTTCACACAGGATTCAAAGGTTGAAGATCTGTTCTGTGGTGCTCCTACCTGCTCGGAACCCAGCCTGTTCCCCAGCGATTATCTCTTCAGCTTGTGGTTTAAGTCTGTTCAAGATGACTTTCAGCATGACTGATGGTTCTGTAGTTCTGGCAGAGCTCTAGGTTGCCCTTTTTTACAGGGAGTGTAATAATCAGCTACTGAGTTCATGGGGTTGGCCATTGTCCCGTTCTCCAGATCCTGTTACATATATCTGTTAAAACATCAATCATGGTCTCCCTGCCAGCTTGAACAAATACTGCTGGTGTATTATCAACTCCTGCAGACTTCCCCTTATTTAGTGCTGCTACTGCAATCTCAACTGCCTCACGAAGGATCGGTTGTTGATCTTCTTCTGGGGGCTGATTGCAGTCCAGAATCGTATTGTCACCGTAGGTATCATGGTTGTATAGTTCTGAGCAATATTCTGTCCATCTGCTAAGAATGTTCCTCTGTAAGGCATTTCCCAGACCTGTCCTGGATAGTTGTGGATCTACCCGGTCTAGATCCACCACCAGCTGGTATGCTTTCGTGTTGTTGTTTTTGTTCAGGCAAGTGTCGATCTCCTCACACTGGCTAGCTATCCAGTCCTCTTTAGCTTTCTTCACTGCCTTCTGAATTCTCTTGTTTGCTTCCCTGTAATCTTTTGCTCCTCCTGCTTCATACCCATTCTTCCAAATTTCTCCTCTCATCACAGAGGTCATGAACATCTCTTGTGACCCAGGGCGTTTTCCTACGGCCTTCCTCCCCTAGTATCTCACTAGCTGCATTAGTCACTACTGTATTGTAGGTGGTTATCATGGTAACAATGTCTATGTCATCATACCTAGACCAATAATTGGAGAGAATTTCCCACCTATTGTTGCTTGAAAAGTGCATGCCACTTCTGGGTCTTTTAACTTTTCAAGATCAAACTTTAGTCTTGGCTGGGCTGGCTTTCTAGCCTTCTTCAGACGAACTCGGAAGGTCATCATCACCAGGTCATGGTCACTTTCTATGTCTGCTCCAGGAAAACTCCTCGTCCTATGAATGTTGACTCCTGATCGGAAGCGCTTCCTCACCAAGATGAAATCAATCTGATTGTGGTGTTTCCCATCTGGGCTGTGTCATGTCCATCTTCTTGATGGTTTGTGAGGGCCATGGGTGTTTGACAGTACTAGGCTCATCAGGTTGCAAACTCTAGTAGTCTGAGACCTCTCTCATTTGTCTTGACATTGCAGTAGGGTCCACAAGCGTGTTCCCAGTCTGCCTGTGCATCCTTCCCAACTTTAGCATTCCAAACCTCCTGTACAACCAGAATGTCTATCCTAGGTGTTCGGTCTACGATTTCCTGGAGTTGCTGGTAGAAGTGTTCGACCTCACTGTCGTCATGCCCAGATGTTGGTGCATAAACCTGTATGATGGTGATGTTGAAAGGAGCTGCTCTCAAGCGGATTGTAATCAGTCTGCTGGAGACTGGTCGGCATCCCAAGACAGCACCCACCATGTCCTTATGTACGAGAAATTCCCACCCCATACTCATGTTTGTCCTCTTCTCCACTGAAATAAATATTGTGTTTGTCATCTGTAGACATCTCACCAAAGTTTTTCCTTTGCATCTCACAGAGCCCCAGTATGTTCCATTGATACCTGTCCATTGCATGAGTCAGCTCTTCAAGTTTCCTAGCTGGCCTCAGAATTCTTACGTTCCAGGTTCCAATTGAGATGTTCTCCCTACCTCTAATCTTCTTATCCTTTGTTACACCAGTAGCATACTTGTCACCTACGTCCCGGTGTCCAACAGTGGGCGCGGTCATTGTTAGCCTGGACTGCGACCGATCCGGTATTAAGGTTTTATTAAGGTTGTGTTCCATGGTGTTTCTAGGGCAGAGTTCAGCCTGACGGAACCCATCCCTCTCCAGGCTATATATGTTAACCACAGCCGAAATCTATGATTATTGTATGGCTCGCCTTGGTTACGAACACATGGCCGTTGACTCAAAGAGTTCTTCCGCCCTGGCCGTTGACTTCTTCAAGGAAGACTTCCGCCCAATGATGTTGTGTTAACACCACCCCTTGTTGACCTATAGGGTTGGGAAACTCATGGAGGTTGGAGCGTCTTATTTCCTCCCATCAAGTCATTGACTTGCCCATTGCCTTTAATATAAACAACCAGACGCAAAGAGCCAACGTGGCGGGGGCGTATCCCTACCTACAATGACCCCCTTAATCTAGCTGTTTTACCAAGCTGAGCGTGGCTCGCTCGGGTCTACCTGCTACCACTTGACTCAGATTTGAGTTCTGCCATGGCGGTTGACTTCTTCTGGGAAGACTTCCGCCCAACAATGCTGTGTTTGCAGGTTTGCTAATAGGTTTTATTTAGAGACCTAGCAATGAACTCCTAGGTAGACTGCCTGCCAAGGCTAAGAGCTCCACCTACCCCTTCTTGTTTTAATTAGAGACTAGTAAATCTTATACAGGATACCTTCCTAGGTTGATTAGCCCCATCAGCCCACATGCAACAGGTAGTACTGATTTACATGGTACCAGCAGCAGGTTTTGCCTGACCTGATTTTGAGTTTCAATCACCAAATTAATGTGATTATTTATCATGAACATTAATTTGGAGTCCATTAAATGTCACATGCGTATTTCCATTATGCCCACCATTTGAATTTATTGTTTGAAAAAAAAACACACGAAAATTATGGGAGGTGTAGGTTTGAAAGTTTCGATACCAAAAATCGTGACGAACGGACCGTCATACAGACAGACAGACGGATAGTCAGACAAGAGTAAATCTTAGTTGCCTTGGCTGTCATCGAGGGGCATAATAAAAAAACTAATAAATATATAAATAAATTAATAATAGAACAAAAATCAATTTCATTAGTTCATGTTTTTCCTTGATATTGAACAGTGTGACTGAGTCTAAAACACAATATACAGACACTAATACAACCAAACCTCACAGCCTACCCATGAACTAAAACGGAAAAATAGTTGCATGAAAGCTAGAGAATCTTCCAATCCAAGCAACTACTTATGGGTAGGCTGGTTTCAGCCTAGTAGTAAAACAATTCATTTAGCATATAGTTTAGTGTAATTAAGATCCTAAAATTTGAGTCCCCTGAGACGTCCAATACCTATTTTAAAGTCAGGTCCTGATTTCTTTCCGACTTTTGATTGCCTACAGCTCGCTCTGATTCAATGTAGTACTTTCACCGGCTCGGAGCGACTACATCACGAGCTATTCACGCCTAAATACCAATTTGCTTACCTATGCTGTTGATCTATCCGGTACTGTGCAAAGCGTCTGTCGACTGAGAATTCGTTCGAATGTTATGCCAATAACGGAAAACGGTATTTTTGTTAATGGCCTTCGATCTAGCTGATAACGCTTGAACGGTAACTGACTGGACAAGTAGGCCCAGTGATCACGCGGCTCCAGTTGAACGCAATAATCATGTTAGTAAGCGAAAGAAAGATATTGCGCACACAACTTTGGACAACTTCTATTGATTTTTTGATGTTCCCGTTTCCTACTACAGTGACATATTTATATCTATAATATATCATACGAGGGTCTACAAGAACTGGTCATATTTATTTATAGTTTGCGATGGAAATCCGTGAAATAGCATAGCCATTGTTTAGTAAATGGCAAACTTAATCCATAAAGTACATATGAAGTGACCCACGATAAGCCTACACCATACACCTCAACCTGACAGGGGAAGAAATACGAAATACGAACCTACAAAACCGCCAAATCTGATCAGCGGCTTTGCTGTGCGCTTAAATGGTAGCTAAGAATCTAAGCTACCGCCATACCGACAGCGAACACTCTGAACACAGGGCGGAAGCCAATACTAATCTAAGTTTTCGCGTGGTGCTGGTTTTGTCTGTGTCACGACACAATGAAGTACGAACGAAAACATGTAAACGAGCGTTTGCGATAACAGACACAGTCTACAAAGAAACGGAGCTTTGGGATATAGATAGAGATGGAGATTTCGAAATCAAATTGAGATGCAAAGACCTGAATCACAAATTACACATCATCTATATCACGACTGAAAAAAACATAATATTGAGTAGAAACTATTATACTTGCTATCTGGAATCACTTCACGTGTTTGAGGTCTTTCACACGAAGTAAATAACTTGTAAATTAACAACAACAGAATCGAGTGCGAAGTTATGTCGCGTAAAACCCCGGTTTAAGCTGCCAGATTATTATTAATGACTGGTCCAAGGTTCACTATTGTCGTCATTGTTTATCGGCTTTCCATTAGTCTTTGACTTTTTGTACATTATAGTTAGCACTCGCTTTGCAAGCGCCTGACGCCTGCAAATTCAAACCTCCGTAGGTGCTTTGGAAGAGCGGGAGCTCTATGGTATAAAACTGGTAAGGCATATTTTTACATTGAAAATACATTACTTTCAATGAAATTTCTTTCGTAGTGACACCAAAACGGGTTACTATTCAAATTAGACTGGTTTGAATGCGAGCGTAGAAATCAACAAAACAATAAGAAATACAGGCCATAAGTCTTTCTGCCGCTAGGTTACGTGATAACATCTTGACGTTCTGTTTGAGAAAAACAAGATGACGTCGACGTTAACCGCTTCTATGAGGAGATCACTACATGTTCAGTATCGATACACAAAATGTCAGAAGGCGGAGCGTTTGGTGAAAAAAATATTAACCGTTTTCCGAGCGGAACTTTAATTTCTAACAGTTTCTCATCAGTTTGTCAGACGGTGTTCGCAGCTGTTGAGCTGCAATAATTTTATTACAAGTTTCATACCCTAAAAACAATTGTGAAATAGAATCCAGAATTGTACAATGAGTAGTCAGATCAGGGACTGAACTTCGACTACACATGTTTGTCCGAAGCTATAGAGTTAACATAAAAGCAGCCATAGAGAGGTTTCACCATACCACTCCCACACTTTAAAGAACGATGTGCTCGCCTTTAAGCAGTGCCCATTTTCATATTAAAGGATAGTGTGGCTGCCATCTGCTGGGAAAAAAATGGTCCTCTTGGCTGAATGCTTGTCTTGTTTTGTGTTGCTTTCCCATTTGGTGAAAAGCAACTGTTTCGTTTCCTTACCACTGCCTTCTGTGTTTGAGCCGCGACACGAGAAAACCAACAAAGTAGCGTGTGTAGACTCAGATCAGAGAGATATGACCGTTGAAGACTATTATCGGACTGGGCGGTCTGCGCTGGGCGCACATGCCACTTTGTTGGTTTTCTCGTGTTGTAGCTTATTTACTTTTGCTGTTAATAATTTTTGGTATGCGACTGTATATTTTTTCTTTGAAATGTAGCTCCTGGACGCGACATAACGTTACATGGAGGAAATATTTTGAAATACATGAAGCTCTTTGCATTTAGTTTTAAATATGTTTTTAACTTTAACGCTGTAATGATTGATAGAGTTAAGCAGAACGCGAGAAACGCAAATGCCGATAGCTTGAGAAAAAAACAGATTCTATGGTGCGAAAAGTCTTTCGTAGTAAAAAAGTAGTTCTAGCTGTATATGGTGCGTAAATGTACCGGAACGGACCTAATTACCGGGTCGGACCGGAACGGACCCTTATTATTCATATTTCCAGCCGATTTTTGAGATATTTTGATACAATCTACACGCGCAGGTTAATTCAAGGTCCTACCTATAACTAACATGTATTATCTTAACTTGCAACCCCTGATTTTGATTTGACAATATCTGATAAGGACTATTGGCGAAACAAATGTCTTTCCGTCAGATGAATTGACGACTTATTGAAACATGATAATGGTGCTAACTGTACAGTCGATATACAAAGTTTCCCTTTATATATTTAGACCACTGTAATGTTTCAATTTAAAGCTGAAACACAATAGCTCTACATATTTTCTATGGCTGAAATGTTGGTTATGATACTATGGAACAAAAATTCGGGAATTTTTGTGTTTTTTATTCGCTCCAAGTCTTGGAAGAAAGATAACCAGATTTTTGTATAAGATTATATGATTTTAAGATGAAACGCATATGCGTGGGGTATTAAGAGGCCTACCCATGGCGCAAAATACTCAAAGAGTATTTTGACTAATATCTCTAATTGATTTGCGCTAGATGGCATACAGAATATGTATTAATATTAAATAAGAGTTATTTAATAAAAAATATTACAAATATCTACTGAAGATAGGGGAAAACGGGTCCGTTCCGGTGTCCGTTCCGGTAATTCAGTCCATTCCAATCCGTTCCGGTAAATTTACGCACCCGGCTGTACTGAACCGGGTAAAATACAGTACCGTATCATCGGAAGCATATCGGAATGTACCGAAGAATGTCAATAATTTACAGACCAGTCTGGTTTCTTGCCATAGTGGATAACCCCAACATAAGGATACTGCTATTCAATAATAATATCAGACATATTTACAGCATTTTGAACTTAGCCAATTTTTGTGTTGTTATTTTGACATAGCGACAGGGTTTTGAACTTGGAATTTTTTCAATCACAGAAAAAAATTTCTCATAGATACCCCATTAGATTTTGGTCCTTTTTTACATTTTAATTATTAAAGGCGTATAGTGTATTTAAAACATTGAGTGCAGATAATTTTGCGGGACGTATTCTGAAACCTTGCTTGCAGCCAATTTCTTATTTCAACAGCAATAAAAAAAATATTATTTGTTTCAAATATGTCTTCTTTCACTTCGTCTTATATCTTTTTAAAAAGATATTTCTTGTTATTACTATTATTTCTGTTAAAGCTTTTATTGTATGGATATGAGAAATATATAATGATATTACATTCGTAGCAAAGAAATACAAGGATTTCTTGCCATTATAAATCTGCTACCTCCCAGTTCTCTGCGAGGATTTATTTCCTCTAGGGAAATAAATTCCTGTAGATTGGTTACCTTTCCATAATATTCGGAGAGTGGTTATTAATGTACGGCCGGATACCGGCTTTTGGAACTACGTTTTCAAGTTTATCTTACCACTGCAGTTGAAGCTATAAAACACAGTCAGAGTTGCCTTTTATGATTTTTAGAAAACAACAGACGCTAAATTACAAATGATCAAACTGATCACAAGCTTTGGTGTGTATTTCTGGCGTGTTCTACAGAATGGTTCTTGAATTCGTCAGTTTTATGTAGAATTACTTTGCCTTTTATCACACACGCTTCGAAATGTGTATAAGAAACGTAGCATTCAGCTCACATTGATTCAGCTCATAGCTGCGAGACTTTCTGTGAGCATTGGATCGTAAGGACCAGTAGCGGACGGACAATGAATGTAAGTTCTAAAGGCAAGTAAATTATTCTTATTTTGACAATTCTCGGCCCTTTCAGAAAAAATGGCGGTCAGAACAGTTAAATTTACGTGTATTCTTTCGCGTTATTGTGTACAGGCTGTCAGAAGGACTCTTGTGAAACATAAACACAGATGGAAATAATCTTTAAAGGCAGGACTTAAAAAATGTAATATACAGTTTATTGAGTCGTCCCATTGAAAATATTGGATTTATAAACCTCGGAAGGTTGAGAGAACCGATAAAGAAACTCGTCCTTCGGACTCGTTTCTTTATCGGATCTTTTAACCTTCCTTGTTTTATAAATTCCATCTTTTAATTGGGGCGATTAATAAACGATATACATGTATATACACGGTTAATTTTGAATTTATCAAAGGCACAACTACTGTCGGCAAACATCCCGGTACGGCGAGATGCGCTATATTTTATTAGGGAAATCATCTCTTATGCTCATACTGCCTCTATTATAAAACTATTCATCCGTTGTAGTGCAAGGATTAGTGAACGATATTGCAACTTCCCCAGGTGAACAAAACATTCCCAGTGCTTTAGTGAGTTTGGTTTTCGAGAAAGCGCTTGAATTCCTATAAGGTAAGTTTTTATATTTGAATTGTGTGAAACAATCGCTTTCCCTTATGATTGAAACTTATTACGAATTCTTTACAATAATTACGATGATAATGATCGATGGCTACCTGAGATACAATTACCGCATCGTGGTTTAAAACAAGGCTGTCCGGTATCAGCTTAGATTTTCGCACTTGTTGTAGAACTTAAGCATAAAATTAAAAATAATAATAACAATAATAATGAAAATAATAATAATAATAAACGCTTAAGATATTAAAGGAATTAACCGTCTTAGATGAATAGATTCTAAAATTTCCCGATTTGCCGATGACTCTACTTTAACATTGATCTTGATGCAATCACGAACTGTGTTCGTCAAAACAAATAAGTTTGCGCAGTCTAACACTACTTAATCAGTAGGCATTTCGTAAGGGACCTTTTGCGATCGAGTATTAAAATAAGAAGAATCCAGATCACTAACGATCCTGTTAAACGACTATTATAATCATGCAGAAAGATATATACTAGTCAGGGCTGGGTTGCATAAAAGTCCATTAACTTAAGCTGCCATTAAAATTTAAGTTGGCCTTAAAATCTTAATTCTCCGTTAGTTAAGTTGGCCTTAAGTTATCGTTGCATAAAACGTTTTTAATGCCAGGTTAACAAATGACGACTTAAGCTGACAATAACTCCAAATAGCACGCACATTCCTGATGCAAATTGGACACGACGGTAACTGTAATGAAAAAAGGGGAAAAAACAAAGAAATATTCGAAAATTCAGGGAGTTTGGTTTGCGAAAAGTAATATCCAAGCTACGATGAGTGTCCATACAGCATGATCCCAGTCTCCATGGGTCAATTCACTTGATTTAGACCACTGTCCGAGGAAAAAAACGTAGAAACACGAATCCGTGTAAATTGATAGATCTACTAGGTCTATTTTCACTAAAAATGTCGTTTTTACGCAGCTTTGAACTAAACCGTCATTTCAGTGACGTCGCAATGACAATTCGACACGCGCCCATTAAGGTAGTTGACTGAGCGAATAATATGGCAGAGTTTCAATTAAATGGTACAAGTCTGTGTACAAGTTAGATTTACTAAAGTCTGCGATAGCTAGTCCGTTGTATGATAATGTTGGTTGTGCGCCCAGCGCAGACTCAGATCAGCCTTGGCATCCGCCTAGTCTGATCAGAGTCTTCGCTGTCCGCAGAGAGGTAGCTTAGATCCTTCGCTACCATTTGAGCACTTAAAGAAGAGTCTGATCAAACTGGATGAAGCCCAGGCTGACCTGAGTCTGTGCTGGGCGCACAATCACATGGTTGGTTTTGTCGTGTCGCGGCCCAAATGAGGTTATCGTCCTTATGCGCAGCTGCGTCACGACAAAACCAACAAAGTGGCATGTCAATCGAAGACTTAGATCAGCCTGGGCACCCGCCCAGTCTGATCAGAGTATTTGCTGTGCACTAAAAGGGAAAGCCAAGGGTCTAAGCTAGCTTCATGCGGATAGCACAGACTCTGATCAGTCTTGGCGTATACCCAGGCCGATCTGAAAAGACGTTAGTCTGCACAGAGAAATTAGTGTCCATGACTATTATTTCAAAAATATATATACAACTATATGTTTTAGTTTAAATTCATAAACGGTTTCAATTCAAATAGCATTCTTTTCATTTTTTGCTCCTGCTGGCAGTGTTTATATACTCGTATGCTACTACATGTATTCTGAAACTAAGACTGACTTGTCAGAGCGGCATGGAGCTTAGCGGAATTAGGCCTCCATTGACCCATTTAAGCCCAGTGGACTAGACATCTTATTCTATCTTTACCAAATGAGTATGTTCAATTGACAGTTAAGGGTTTTCCCAGGTTCAGTTTATATTTATCATTTTTACTTAATGCTAAATAGTAATACCCATTTGACTTAATAAGACAATTTATATAAGGTCAAGAATATAAAAGTAACTGCCGAAATTAATTACGTGCGTTGCGAAAGACTGGCAAAGCGGGGCATCGAACCTGTGATCTCTGTATTGGTAGTCTTCCGCCTTATCCTCTATACTACAGAAAAAAAGACAGAGACGGAAATACGTCGAAATGACGTCGACGTGACGTCATTTCGACTTCCTGCAGGTATTGCAGCACATGACGTCGAAATGACGTCACTTCGCATCGTCATGTGTCTGCTGGAACTGGCCAAACTTCACAGAGAAGGAGACAGACAGACAGACAGACAGCGAGAGAGACAAGCACTTTCATATACGTAATAATTTAGGGCTGGTCACAAAATATGTTCCTCCCAGTAAGGGTTCAAAGGACTTTTAAAAGATACATGAATTTCATACAACAAGGGGGGAGAAATACAGTATCACTTGTATTCATGATCAGAATGAAATTTCGATGTCCAGATGGGCTATGGGTTTTGAATCAGAGAATGGTATGGCTGCGAAAGGTGGGGGATGGGCTCCGCTTTTCCTATGCTTTACCCAAGAAACAGTGGGTCTCTGACCCCGGCTGCCCCTACGCAGACGACGAGAAGCTTTACCAATACCCAGCAGGCGAACACCGTTGAATCAACTTTGATTCAACCTTGATTCAAGGTTGAATCAAAGTTTATTTAATGTTATTTGCCCAATGTTAACCTATCCCGCCGTCGATGGAATTCAGGCTTCCACTACACACAGCCTTTCATCGCGATATGACTGAAATCCGATTGAAAAGGACACTGACTAACTGACTCGAACCCAGTAAGGGTTCAAAGGACTTTTAAAACATACATGAATTTCATACAACAAGGGGGGTGAAATACAGTATTACTTGTATTCATGATCAGAATGAAATTTTGATGTTCAGATGGGCTATGGGTTTTGAATCAGAGAATGGTATGGCTGCGAAAGGTGGGGGATGGGCTCCGCTTTTCCTATGCTTTACCCAAGAAACAGTGGGTCTCTGACCCCGGCTGCCCCTACGCAGACGACGAGAAGCTTTACCAATACCCAGCAGGCACACACCGTTGAATCAACTTTGATTCAACCTTGATTCAACATAATGACGTTGAATTAAGGTTGAATCAAAGTTTATTTAATGTTATTTGCCCAATGTTAACCTATCCCGCTGTCGATGGAATTCAGGCTTCCACTACACACAGCCTTTCATCGCGATATGACTGAATCCGATTGAAAAGGACACTGACTAACTGACTCGAACCCAGTAAGGGTTCAAAGGACTTTTAAAACATACATGAATTTCATACAACAAGGGGGGTGAAATACAGTATTACTTGTATTCATGATCAGAATGAAATTTTGATGTCCAGATGGGCTATGGGTTTTGAATCAGAGAATGGTATGGCTGCGAAAGCTGGGGGATGTGTACATTTTTTCAAATCAGGGAAGGAATATGCAATGAAAGGAGATGGATGGGCTTCGCCTTTCATAATGCTATGCCCAAGATACATTGGCCCTAACCACACACACTCTCTCCCCAAAGCCACTGCCCTAGGGCCTTTAGGCTATAAGAAACCTTTACCCAATTAATAGGTTGGATTAAGGTAGGAACATTTAAATAAAAATCTTATCCTTCAAGACCACAAAACACTAAACACATTCGAAAAAAGAAGCATGGTCTACACTTCGAAGTTCCGATTACTCAAGACTCATCAGTAACCCTGACATGACCCGTAACTTCCGTCAGTAAAGGTAACGATCCGCATGAAACCGTAATAGTCCTCAACTTGGGACCGCGGGATGATACGAGGGGCGTTCATTTAAAGTTGTCATTGGGGTTCAACAGGGCGCGTTTTAATCACATTCACATTTCGTTTCATTCAACCCTTCGAAATATTCTCCCTTGACGGAAACACACTTTTCAAGTCTCGAAATCCATTCTGTAAATGCAAAGAAGTTGGCCTTTTTAGGTATAGTCCGAAGACACTGGTAAATTGCACTACCAAGAGCACTTCGGGATTCATAACGCCGACCAGACAGGGTTTTCTTTAGGAAAGGAAACAGGAATTAGTCGCAGGGAATAAGGTGGATGAGAGAGCTGAGCTACATTTTCCTCTTTCAAGAAGTCTTGAACAAGAACACACTTGTGAGCAGGTGCGTTGTCATGAATAAGACAAAGACCTCTTAAACCGGTTGCAGGCCTACGTTCTTAATAGTGTGCCTTTACTTTTGAGTGTATATGACCGAACCAACTTGAAAATTCAATAACTTTTCAAAGGTTGAACGGATTAGACCAAAATTTATCCTGTTACAGAAAATCACTCCCCCGTGAAATCACTGCAGTTTCCACGTGCTCTTTACAGCCACGCGGTATTGTGGGCCTTTAGTTACACAATTAAATGAACGACCCTCGTAGTTTCAGTTACGGATAAGATACGGAATAGATACGGATCAAAACAGATTACATGCATATAGATGTAGGTGAATACTTTTAGTAACGCACCATTACGGTCTACTCATCCGCACCCGAATTTTGATTTTTTTCAAAATTTGGACGCGGATCCTGCTGGTACGATACGGGCTCTGCGGATGCGATGCGGATTCATTACGGATAAAACGGATAGATGTGAATAGATACGGACGGCCATCCGTAGCATCCGCAGAATCCGTTTATCTGTGTGTGGCGGAGGCATAACTTATTGATCATCAACCTTATACCTTATCGTTGGCGTATATCATCTGCTAGTAAGTAAGTCTTCAAATCTTCGATCATTGCCTCATTGTTGTCAATGATACAAATGTTTTATAATTGAATGATGTGTTGTTTAAATGACAAATATGTTTTACACATTTCAGTTATTGACAATTTGCTGTTATATGTTGTTGTTTTTTCCTACTGTTAACCCTGTAGGGGTGTATATTGCCCCGCTGTTTTCCCCGCACAGTACAGCTCTTGTTATACTTTCGCTCAACGGATTTGAAGAGGAGATAAAATGAGTATCTTTTTTTCTGTCATCCCTACAGCAATCTCACGTATGACTTAATTTTGATATAACTTAAAGCTTTGCGTTTAAGGGTACTAGGCCGAGGTCGATATCACAGTTCCCCTTTTCAGAAAAAAACATTGTCATCGCTCTAGCGCCCTCATTTCGATATCGATTTTGATAACTTCTTATTGTTGCACCTGCTTTAGCAAGGTGCGATATAGGAGTTCACTTTTCCGTCCGTCCGTCCGTCATTCATTCCGTTCGTCCGTACGTCCGTCCTTCCGTACGTCCGTCCGTCAACAATTACGTCGACCCTAGCATTTTAGTCCGTTTCTCGCAAACTATGATACCTACAATCATCAAACCTGGCATAAAGCTTCTTCTTAGAATGTTCTAGAGAGCTGTTGCTCTTATTTTTACCCTTGATCTATATTTTATGCTCTGCCGACCTTGTAAAACAGTCCATCAACAATTACGTCGACCCTAGCATTTAAGTCCATTTCTTGCAAACTATGATACCTACTATCATCAAATCTTGCATAAAGCTTCTTCTTAGAAAGTTTCTCGAGGACTGTGGCTCTTATTTTTACCCTTGACTTATATTTCATGCTCTGCTGACTTCGTAAAACCGTCCCTCAACAATTATGTAGACCCTAGCTTTTAAGTCCATTTCTCGCAAAGTGTGATACCTACAATCATCAAACCAGGCATAAAGCTTCTTCTATGAATGTTCTCGAGGGCTGTTGCTCTAATTTTCACCTTGACCTACATTTCATGCTCTGCTGATTTCGTATAATTTTATAATATTCAAAATTACGTCGACCCTAGTGTTAGTCCATTTCTCACGACCTATGATATCTAGAATCATCAAACCTGGCATCAAGTTTCTTCTTAGAATGTTCTTGAGGGCTGTTGCAATTAATTTACCCTTGAAACTGGAAGCGCAATTCAGGTGCGACATAGCATTCCGTGGAATTCTTGTAATTGTTTAGGTGGTGGTGATTTGTAGTAAATAAAAAAACATAAATAAACCAGTAAAACTTTAAGATATCTCCCCAAAAATTATCAGGCTTCTTATTTTATTTTTCTCTACAATTAAGAATATCAAAAAGGAGAAATGCTGATTAAAAAGATCTTTTTATAAAGATGGTCAAAGGGTAATCTAAAATTCATATCGTTATTGAAATGCTTTTAGGTCTGAAGGTACGCCAATACATCGAGAGTACCGTCCTAGCAATTACTTGCTCCAACTCTTTCTCAAAATAGAAGGTAGAACAGACGAAAACAGAAGCCTATTCTCAAATGTTTAACATGTATAAAATGCATGTAAAGCACTCATGAAACATAGCATAGTCAGGTAGACCTATATCACACATACAATGTACAAGCTACATTACTATGAACAATGGAGATGTCTTAGTGAAATTGTTTAACCTTGAACCAGTAGACTCCGAAGTGTTTTCTTCATAATTTTGTCAATATGTGGGACACAGGCTATAGTTGTTTTATCTTCAAAACCTCATAATTTGTAAAAGATTAGAAAAAATATTTGCTGGGACGTTACTCTCAATGTAATTTCAAATGTAAATGCATTTTCAATAACGGTTTTTCTTTTAGATTTGAGCCGCAAAGTGAAGGGCTCAGTGCAACAAGGAACCTATCTCCACATTTGGCCAAAAATGAGTTAACCACTCTGTCATGTAGCAAACATGTTTCCCCACCTATTTATTTCCCCTCTGGCCATAGAATCAGCCCCAAAAAGATTTTTAATGAGGTTGCAAAATTTTTACAAAGGGCATATCTCCAGTTTTGGCTTATTATGCAACAAAAGACCTACTAGTGGAATACGCGCAACAATTATCTTTTGATCTTTTTATATAAACGCTTTTAAACATCAACACGTCAGGCATTTTTGGATTCTAAATTGTGACAAGCAACATAAAAACGCATCTTGCTAAGCGTTTGAAAGCTAATGTTAATTTTCAACATTTTTTATGCAGACGTTTGTATTCACCACAAATTGGTGATTATCACCACCTTAAATCTGACAATATTTTGAATATCGTGACGTTTTTGAGTGCTAGAGTTAAGGTCAAGGTCACAGTTGGTGCTTTTAGGCGAACTTTCTCATTGCTCCAGCGCCCTCATTTATGAATCGATTTTAATAAAGGTAAATGTAAAATTTCAGTATACCAATACCTAAAATAAGTTTGCGTTTCAGAATACTAAGGCCAATGTCTATGTTAAAACTATATGTATAATGCAGAAACAAACGACTGGATGTAATTGCAAAGTAGCGAAGTAAAGATTAAATATGTTTGACTATGAAGAAACTAGTATACTATATGATATTAATTTCTTCACAGTCTATCCTGTTTCATATATCTGTTAAAGTTATTTGTTTGTTTTATTTCATTTTATATTTAGTATATTATCTACTTACCGGTATAAGCGTTAAACAGTACAATACTTTCCAAGATTATCCGAAAACGTTTTAGATAAAACCTTAACGTTACAGGCAAAATGTGGTTCTTAAATATATTGGTAAAAATGGCATGTCCTAAATACACAATCAAAATTTATACATCACTTATATAATTCAATTAAAATAATTTGACTGTATTGTTAAAATGACAGAATAAATATAAGCTTTTGTTTTAAAATGCATTTAAACTTAAAGTGTTAAATTGACACAGTCCCAAATATTTCACAATAAATTCAATAGCTTTTTATTAGCGCGCCTGTGCTTAAGCAAAAGGGGAACTTATACGATATCTTTCTGTTATTCTACGTGTGCGTGTTCGTGCGTGTGTGTGCTGAATGAAGTGATCCATATGGGGCTATGACCTACATTTTATATTTTATTGAACATAAAATATTTAGGTCAACCTGTTGCGTTAAGCTCTGTTTCTAAGTAGGAAACGAGGAACAGATTTGATTCTTGGTATTCAATGGCATCTGTGGAAGGACAGCTAAATGTAGTGAATAATATTAGATGTTGACCAATATTCCATGGTTCACTGCACTTGGAAAAAAAACTTCACCTACTGTTTTTAAGTTTCTCAGTAACTACAAGAAGTAAAATTGTCATATTTGGCATGCCTTACAGCTTATCAAGACTAAGAGAAAACAGTGAACCATATCTGTTGTTGATATATATTTCTTGGTTATAGTGACTTGACCCCATATTCATTAGCATACACAGTGTAATGGTTTGGTTTGACACTGTAAATTGTCTCGTATTAATTGTAGCTCGGGGTGACATATATTTCATGGTCCTGTATTTTTCCTTATATCTCCTTCAATAGTTCATTAAACGGTAGGGTAAAGTCGGGTAACTTCGTACAGGAGGTAAATTCGGACATACCATTGGAAAAAGTGGAAAATTCAGATGAGACGCTCATCAGAATTTTTACTGTTTGCTCATTTGATTTTGTTTACAATCCAAACAACTGACATATAAAGGAAACAATGTCACTGTCCAAATTTACCCGCCGTCCGAATTTACCCAACTTTACCCTACCTGATAATATAAGAAATGGTTTCATGACTGGTTGAATGGTGCATTTAAACACAGTGAATAACCTCATATTCCTTATAAGTCTCTGCAACCCATATTTCACAGTTCAGTGATATTGTCGTCTATCTCCAGCACTGTTTTAAGGATTTCAGAAATTCTTTTCAAAACTGTTCATCCTGACACTCTAAAATACTTAATTTTGTTTGGTCTATTTTTCTCATATCAAATGTGCCACTGTTAAAGTAAAGCTCCGATACGGCGGCTCTATCGCCTTCTAACAATTCTAGTTATATACCTTTGATTTTTGTCTGTTAATTGCTTCAGCACTGCGTAAATTACATATTTATACCAAAAAGTGATTTAAAAGTCTGAAAACTGCTTTAAGCAGCACATGCAAATATCTATTATTCTGCTTAAATAGGTTTTAAAACTGTGACAGATTAAAGGTAAATTTGTGGATACAAACTGGCTGCAAATATGTACTCCTCAAAAAACAAGAAGTAATTTGGACAGACATGACTCTATAACTTCGTGCAATATACACTTGACAACGTGCACTTTATATAGAAAAATATTTCACGGGTGTTCCTTTGTGAAGTTATTTTGGGAAAAATTTTAGAGTATGGTGCTACTGTTTATTTCACTTGCGGCATATACTTTAACTGAAATTCTTTTAGAAGTCTTACAGACAGTTGGAACGCAAACCCTCGAAAAGCGGTGATTGTATTTACAACGATGGATTCTTCCACATAAAAAATAGGCCCAAGAAATGGCGAACATGGTTCTTGACGAAATTTCCCATTATTCTCAAATGTATTTAGAGGTATTGGCTATATTAAAATGATTAAACACATAAAAATGTTTTGCTAACTAATATTAAGCAGGCTTTCTCAACAAAATTCAGGGCCAAAATTGCTCGAAATGCTAAAATATTCATCGTCAAATGACAATACTCTATCTTGATTCTACCGAAAACTTGCATCAACATAAAACATAATTTACAGAAAGCTGAGACTTTCTCCAATGCGCACACCCATGCCATCGAAAACTTTATTATTTCTTCTTTTTGCATGTGAAATTTCAAGCAATATCGTTTTGGAACATTTTTAAATTGAAAAATAAAAGATGGCATCTGTAGTTTTAACGCTCAGGAAACGGTCTTGCACGTAATATGAGCACCAGCAATACTTGCCGGACAGCCACAATTTAGACATAAAATTGAGGTCGACAGCTTGTCAAACATTAGCTCAGATTGCTAAATACTTGAAGTGGAGAATAATTACGGAGTTTGGTTAGCTAAAATAGACTACAAACTGGTAGAACGTACCTTACCTGACTGCTGACCTGATTGGCATTGTACAAATCTGACGTTCTGCCACTCAAATTTGTGAAAATAATATCCTTTTCTAATATTATTTATCTTTCAAACAGTCATCTGTTTTCTGTCAAATAAATTATTAGGTCGTTGTTGTGACGTTATAAGAGAAATGACGTATATTGCCTCGAGCTAGATTGCCAGTCCGCATGCCATGTAAACAGATTATACGTCGAACCTGAAATGCATCAGTACGAAGTAAAGAGTTTCTTTCTTGTCGTTTCGTTTGTCTAGTTTTCCAAACATTTACGATCTGATTTTATAATTTGCTCAACAATTACAGAGAACATACACTGTAAAAAAAAACTGTAGATTTTACGGTAAAATGACTAGCAACCGGCTGCCAGTCCTTTTACCGTTATTTTTACGGGCGCCCGTAAAATTGCAGGAATTATCAAGCAGAGTGGGACAGAATAGAGCAGATGTCGCTTTGGTCAGTTAGCCCTTCAACAATATAAAGCTATTTTCGAGTGCAGCCAGTTAACATAAAACTTCCATTTCGTGATTTCCAAAAATGTTTTACAGGCAAACGCCCGTAAAAATAACGGAAAAAGGACTGGCAGCTGGTTCCCAGTCATTCTACCGTAAAATCTACAGGGCTTTTTTTACAGTGTATGAGCCGCGACACGAGAAAATCAGCAAAGTGATTGTGCGCCCAACGCAGACTCAGATCAGCCTCGGCATCCGCCTAGTCTGCACAGAGTCTTGCCTAAGCGCTTTAAGGGTAGCTAAGGGTCTAAGCTACCTGCAGATAGCGAAGACTCTGGTCAGACTGGGCGGATGCCCAGGATTATCTTAGTCTGCGCTGGACGCACATCTACATTGTTGGTTTTCTCGCGTCGCGGCTCAAGTTACTTAGAAAGAAACAAGCCAGGTGGAGATGGAAGGAGGCGGCTGGTGACGAGGGTGGGGTAGGGTAGGGGCCAGAGAAGTGGGGGCTTTCATCTTGACTGATGCCTGCACTGCAAAAATAAACGGTAGATTTTACGGTAAAATAACTGGCAACCAGCTGCCAGTCCTTTTACCGTTATTTTTACGGGCGCCCGTAAAAATTGCAGGAATCATCAAGCAGAGTGGGACAGAAAAGAGCAGATGTCGTTTTGGTTAGATAGCCCTTCAACAATACAAAGTTATTTTCGAGTGCGCCAAGTTAAGATAAAACTTCCATTTCGTGATTTCCAACAATGTCTTACAGGCAAAAGCCCGTAAAAATAACGGGAAAAGGACTGGCAGCTGGTTTCCAGTTATTCTACCGTAAAATCTACAAAAAATTTTTACAGTATGGAGTGGTGTATAGGTCCCAAACATGACTTGAGCAGTCGTTGCTGTGACAGTGCCAGTGTATTCTCTCTCTCTCTCGTTCTCTTTCTCTCTCTGCCCGATTTGTCTTCATTGTTGCTACACATACTGAGATTTATTACAATCACTTGAATCTTACCAACAGCTGAGCCGCAACAGGGAAAGAGGAATCTTGTCGGATATGATAACAGCAACATCTGCTTAGTCTAACAGGACTGTTTCAAGATACAAAACTGTATAAATAAGCGAATAGCAAAACCCTGATTGGCTTGCAAGCAAACTCTTTCCGTTCTGAATTAAGTTACGAAGAACATTTCGTGTGTTCGATGATGAGCATGAAAATGTGTCGGGGTGTGCGGATGTGGGAGGTGTGGGGAAAATTTGGAGGCTTGCTACGTGCCATCCGACGTTTGGCACGTGGCACAAAAACAGCCATTTATTCCGTGGAAGCAAAGTACTGTACATGAACTTAAACTGTATACGAATCGCTCCACTTTGGCGAATTCCACATCCCGAATAAGCGTAAAGACCATTGACAGTATACTTAAACAATTTGCTTGAAAGTTGAAAAAAGCGGGCGTGTGAGAAACTGTTGAAATACGTATGAACTTTGTATACTTATTCAAGCAACCCATCATTGCCTTCATTTAGCAAAATGTGCATGAATTATTAATAAATGCTTTTGTTGTTTGTTTATATGTGACTGCATAACCGAAAGGGTTCGTAATTGGAGAAATAAATGTTCTATTCTATTCTATTATTTTATGTAGATCTACCCGTGTACCTGCAGATTTGTAAATGTTGCCCCCCGCCTCCCCCCCCCCCAAAAAAAAAAAAAAAAAAAAAAAAAAAAAACAGACACGCTCAGATGCCTGACGAGTTTCTCAAACTTATACAGGCAATGCAAAAACATCGCATGCATACAGTGCACTGCTAACCCTTCTCAAAGGCGTAACTGCCTGTACGCTAATAGCAAGGTGCGTAATGTAATTTTGTCAAATAGACAAAATTTCAACAGGTATCGCTATATTTGATGATGCTGGTATTTGTAAATGGAACAAGATTTCAATAGTAGCGGCAATATAAAGTATCTTTGGTGCCCACCTCTTATTCTTGCTCTCAAAGGATAAACATAATTGTGCGTAAAGTGAAATAACCCCTACACTCCTGCTTCTAACCGCAGTGCTTGACACTCCCTAGATTAATGTGGTGGCCCAAAAGTTCAGCAGGCCACATTTTCAGTGGCCCAAATTAGCCACTAACTGAATATCCGATGCATTTATTATTGCCAGACAGATAAATTTGAGCCACTAAAGTTCATAATTTGGAACTTTTTGGTGGCCCCAGACAAAATTTAGGCGCATTTGGCCACTGGGCCACTGGCTGTTTCCAGCACTGTAACCGTCCCACGAAGGGGGGTGGGGGGCATTCTCGTCCCTCCCAGATTACTCACATACAAATGTTTATTTGACTTTTGAAATCAAGCGCGTGATCTGCTAATTAAAAACCAGAGGACCAATGGTCCTGTAGCTCACCTGACACTTGGTCCTGGTATATATTTTAATGCTTTTATACATGTATATAGCACCAGGGCAGGAGCAGATAACCCCTCCCTTGGGGATTAATGTTGAGTCCCAATCTATATACCAAGCCACAAGGTCACTGGGCTTTTGTTTCTGGACAAAGATTTCAGAAGGATTTTTATCATATATGGGCGTGGTGGCCACCGTGTTCATGTGACCATGACCATCTGAACAAACTTTCATTCCTTTGACCCAGTATAAAAGCTCCATATGAAATACAGTAATCATTTGTATAAACTATGATGGGCCTGAGTACCCAATGCTACATACCGGTACCAAGTTTCAAGGTTATAGGCCTTTCAGTTCTCGAGAAAAAGACGTTTGAAGAGTTTTTACCATATATGGGTATGGTGGCCATCTTGGTCAAGTGACCAAGACCACCTGAACAAACTATGGTTCCTTTAAGCCGGTGAAGCTCCATGTGAAATATGGCTTCAATTGACCCCAGTGGCCTCTGAGAAGATGTTTGAAAATGTTGACGGGTGACAGAATCTCACAAAATATCTTAATCTGGTCATTTAGTCAACCATTTATACCAAATATTGTACCTTAGACTTAAATAGTTTCTGAAACATCCACTGTTTAAGCATTTTCCCATATAAAAGCCTACATAATGTACCAAAATTGACAGTGTCATAAATTAGGTCAAGGTCAACGCACGATCATTTGTATAAACTATAATGGGCTTGAGTGCCCAAAGCTACATACCAAGTTTCAAGGTCATACGCCTTTTGGTTCTGGAGAAGAAGATTTTGAAGGGTTTTTACCATATATGGGCATGGCGGCCACCTTGGTTAAGATCCCGAGAACAAACTTTTATTCCCCGATCACACTTAGACTCCATATGAAATTTTGCTTCAATCAGACCAGTGATTTCAGAGGAGAAGAGGTTTTGAAAATCTTGATGATGGACAGACCGACAAATTGACCTGGACCTTCAGTGACAAAATATCTTCACCTGGTCATTTAGTTGACTATATACATGTATACCACATATTGTACCTTATACTTAAATAGTTTCTGAGAAATCCACTATATAAGCGTTTTCCCATATAAAAGCCTAACATACCAAAGTTGACCATGTCATAAATTAGGTCAAGGTCAACGCCAGGTCATCATTTGTATAAACCATGATTGGCCCGCATGCCTAAAGCTACATACCAAGTTTCAAGGTCATAGGCCTTTTGGTTCTGAGGAAGAAGATTTTTGAAAGTTTTTTACCATATATGGGCATGGTAGCCATCTTGGTCATGTGACCCAGACCCCGGGTATAAACTTTCGTTCCCCCATCCCACTGAGACTGAATGAGACTGAGAAATATGAAATTTTGCTTCAATCTCCCCAGTGGTTTCAGAGGAGAAGATGTTTGAAAATCTTGACGACGGATGGTCCGACGGAATGACCTTGATCTTTAGTGACATGATATCTTCATTTGGTCATTTAGTCGACCATGTATACAACATATTGTACCTAAGACTTAAATAGATTCTGAGAAATCCACTGTTTAAGCGTTTTCTCATATAAAAGCCTAACGTACCAAAGTTGACCATGCCGTAAATTAGGTCAAGGTCAACGCAAGGTCATCATTTGTACACACTATGTTGGGCCCACATGCCCAATGCTACATACCAAGTTTCAAGGTCATAGGCCTTTTGGTTCTGGAGAAGAATATTTGAAGGGTTTTTACCATATATGGAAGTGGCGGCCAGCTTGGTCATGTGATCCAGATACCGCGAACAAATTTTCGTTCCCCTTACCCAAGGAGGCTGCATATGAAATTTGGCTTCAATCGGCCCAGTGGTTTCAGAGGAGAAGATGTTTGAACATCTTGACGACGGATGGTTCGACGGAATGACCTTGACCTTTAGTGACATAATATCTTCATCTGGTCATTTAGTCGACCATGTATACCAAGTATTAAACCTTAGACTTAAATAGTTTCTGAGATATCCACTGCTTAAGCGTTTTCCCATATAAAAGCCTAACGTTACAAAGTTGACCATGCCGTAAAATTGGTCAAGGTCAACGCAAGATCATCATTTGTATAAACTATAATGGGCCCGCATGCCCAATGCTACATACCAAGTTTCAAGGTCATAGGCCTTTTGTTCTGGAGAAGAAGATTTTTGAAGGGTTTTTACCATATATGGGCGTGGCGGCCATCTTGGTCATGTGACCCAGATACCGCGAACAAACTTTCGTTCCCCTTACCCATGGAGGCTGTTTCTGAGAAATCCACTGTTTAAGCGTTTTCCCATATAAAAGCTTAACGTTACAAAGTTGACCATGCCGTAAATTAGGTCAAGGTCAACGCAAGGTCATGATTTCTACAAACTATGATGGGCCCGCATGCCCAATGCTACATACCAAGTTTCAAGGTCATAGGCTTACTGGTTCTGGAGAAGAAGATTTTTGAAGGGTTTTTATCACATATGGGCGTGGCGGCCATCTTGGTCATGTGACCCAGATACCGCGAACAAACTTTCGTTCCCCTAAGCCATGGAGGCTGCATATGAAATTTGGCTTCAATCAGCCCAGTGGTTTCAGAGGAGAAGATGTTTGAAAATCTTGACGACGGATGGTCCGACGGAATGACCTTGACCTTTAGTGACATAATATCTTCATCTGGTCTTTTAGTCGACCATGTATACCAAGTATTAAACCTTAGACTTAAATTGTTTCGGAGAAATCCACTGTTTTAACGTTTTCCCATATAAAAGCCTAACTTTACAAAGTTGACCATGCCGTAAATTAGGTCGAGGTCAACGCAAGGTCATGATTTCTACAAACTATGATGGGCCCGCATGCCCGATGCTACTTACCAAGTTTCAAGGTCATAGGCCTACTGGTTCTGGAGATGAAGATTTTTGAAGGGTTTTTATTATATATGGGCGTGGCGGCCATCTTGGTCATGTGATTCAAATACCGCGAACAAACTTTCGTTCCCCTATCCCATGAAGGCTGCATATGAAATTTGGCTTCTATCAGCCCAGTGGTTTCAGAGGAGAAGATGTTTGAAAATCTTGACGACGGATGGTCCGACGGAATGACCTTGACCTTTAGTGACATAATATCTTCATCTGGTCTTTTAGTCGACCATGTATACCAAGTATTAAACCTTAGACTTAAATTGTTTCTGAGAAATCCACTGTTTAAACGTTTTCCCATATAAAAGCCTAACTTTACAAAGTTGACCATGCCGTAAATTAGGTCAAGGTCAACGCAAGGTCATGATTTCTACAAACTATGATGGGCCCGCATGCCCGATGCTACTTACCAAGTTTCAAGGTCATAGGCCTACTGGTTCTGGAGATGAAGATTTTTGAAGGGTTTTTATTATATATGGGCGTGGCGGCCATCTTGGTCATGTGATTCAAATACCGCGAACAAACTTTCGTTCCCCTATCCCATGAAGGCTGCATATGAAATTTGGCTTCTATCAGCCCAGTGGTTTCAGAGGAGAAGATGTTTGAAAATCTTGACGACGGACGGTCCGACGGAATGACCTTGATCTTTAGTGACATGATATCTTCATCTGGTCATTTAGTCGACCATGTACACAACATAATGTACCTAAGACTTAAATAGATTCTGAGAAATCCACTGTTTAAGCGTTTTCTCATATAAAAGCCTAACGTACCAAAGTTGACCATGCCATAAATTAGGTCAAGGTCAACGCAAGGTCATGATTTCTATAAACTATAATGGGCCCGCATTCCCAATGCTACATACCAAGTTTCAAGGTCATAGGCCTTCTGGTTCTGGAGAAGAAGATTTTTGAAGGGTTTTTATTATAAATGGGCGTTGCGTCCATCTTGGTCATGTGATCCAGATACCGCGAACAAACTTTCGTTCCCCTAACCCATAAAGGCTGCATATGAAATTTGGCTTCAATCAGCCCAGTGGTTTCAGAGGAGAAGATGTTTGAAAATCTTGACGACGGATGGTCCGACGGAATGACCTTGACCTTTAGTGACATAATATCTGCATTTGCTCATTTAGTTGACCACGTATACCAAGTATTGTACCTTAGACTTAAATAGCTTCTGAGAAATCCACCGTTTAAGTGTTTTCTCATATAAAAGCCTAACGTTCCAAATTTGACCGTGTCGTAAATTAGGTCAAGGTCCCCGCAAGGTCATCATTTGTATAAACTGTGATGGGCTCCCATGCCCGATGCTACATACCAAGTTTCAAGGTCATAGGCCTTTTGATTCTGGATAAGAAGATTTTTGAAAGGTTTTTACCATATATGGGCGTGGCGGCCATCTTGGTCATGTGACCCAGATACCCGGAACAAACTTTCGTTCCCCTGACCTAGGTAGGCTCCACATGAAATATGGCTTCAATCGGCCCAGTGGTTTCAGAGGAGAAGATGTTTGAAAATGTTGATGACGGACGACGGACGGACGGACGGACGACGGATGCCTGGCTAAACTATAAGCTCACCTATGAGCCTAAAGGCTCAGGTGAGCTAAAAAAGAAATAACCGTTACATTACCGTTCAATTATGAGGGAAAGGCTAATCCTGAACGATAGCATGAACTGTACCTAAATGAACATCAATTGCTGATTAAGTCCGTCTTTTAAGCCATGATTATACAAACTTCTAATCGATTCAAAATCACGTCATAAGCTTGTGTTTACGATTTGCTAGAGCATAGAGGTGAGAGTTGACATTATTGTATTTGACAATAAAATATGAATAAAATGTATTTGCTTGACTGTTTTATTCGGTCTTGGTTGAAGATTAATCAGTGAGAGGTGTTACGTTTCTACGGCTGAATTGTGAGTTTGTTATTTTTGCAGTGATCACTTAGCGCGTAAGCTGGCATGATTTCGACGCCATTTCGGTTTGTTTTCAAACCGGGTGGTCATATGTTATTTTGCAATTTTAAAATGTTCCAAAACCAAATATTTTGAAATTTTACATAATAGTAGAATATATATCAATATTTATCATGGCATAGGTCTGCGTTTTGGAGAAAGTCGAATAAGCTGTAAATCGTAACTTTTTGTTCACCTGTTTGACGCTGACGTAAAGGGCACTGTTTCGTCAATAATTACACCGGCGGAAAAGGATGTCCTGGAATTATTTTAACAGAAAAATTCAATAATGGAAGTCAGAAAAGTGCTCTTAAAATTTCAACCGGTGGGGCGATTTGATTAATCTGTATGGTGGCGTTAAAGTACTATGGGGTTCGTCGATAGCCATTTTGATGGCGACAATTTCGAACAAAATTCCGTTGCTATGTGTTTGATTATATCCCTACTCCTTGGAGCTGCGTTCCAACTGAGAGTATCTCATCTCAAGCTTTGCGCATTGTTCAGTGAGTTAAAAGAAAATCTAGAACTTTTTGTTCGATGAGTTAGAAGAAAATCTAGTAATGGAGTCAAAGTCCTAGATTTTCTTCTTACTCACAAATTAATGCCCTTATTTCACCGGAATACAAAATGGGTCAAGGAAGTGCACTTTTTACTTCTAAAAAGATGATCCTTGATTACGTTTTACGAGCATTTTACTTTAGTAAAGGGACCTTGAAGTGGGTAGGGTCGAGTCGGGTAACTTCGGAGAGCAGATACATTGGGAGATACCATTGCAAACAGTTAAACAGTGAAAATCTATATGAGACGACTCATCTTGAGCCGGCTCATCAGGATTGTCACTGTTTGCCTAGTTATATTTGTTTTAATTCCAAACAGCTGACATGTAAAGGAAACAATGACACTGTCCGAATTTACCTGACTTGACCCTAGCTGTTGAGAGAGAGTGGGCCACTGACAGGGTTAAGACTAGTAGCCGATTAACTGTATTTATAATTGGTTATCTGTAGATAAACATCTGATCACTCTTTAACCAAATATTGATAAATTATTCTCAGTAATGCGGGGTAACGTTACTAAAAACAATGACAATTCACGGAACTAAAGGTGT
This sequence comes from Ctena decussata, assembly GCA_963989385.1. NCBI lineage: Eukaryota > Metazoa > Mollusca > Bivalvia > Lucinida > Lucinidae > Ctena > Ctena decussata. The sequence continues at coordinate 59,264,478 of OZ022504.1, forward strand.
TCTTCTGTGAATTATTTTCCTAATATTGATTAGAAAATAAGCCACATCATTAAACAAATGAATGAAGGCCCCTTTTGCTGTTTGCAATCAGATAAGCCTGTGCCTTTATGCATTCTGATCAGCGCTTTTCCTGTTTGAATCAACAAAAATGCGGATCCAGGGGGATATATGCAGTTGAAAGCTGTTACTCTGTGCAGACTCAACTGAGTACTATTATGACTGTTCACACCTTTACCCAGGACTCATCAAACGGTAGTTTCATAGTTTAATCTCATAATTTAACTTTGAAAAGTTCTGAAAGGTAAACTACCTTCATAAAGAATGTTTAACTTTAATTTCCTGGTTAAAACTCTTGGTTTAAACAATATCTTATTCAATGCAAATTACATAGTTACAAAGCAGTTGGCACATGATCGAATTAACCTTATCACGAAAAATTTCGAGGTTGCACCGTAATGATTCTTATTATTGAAACACTTCAACCGTTTTCTGCAATTTGGAGTAGCTTGATTTAACAATCCTCCTAGCTGACGTAATAGCAGATATTGCCGACCTTGCTAAAATTGATCAAAGTGAGACTGCTTCTAAGACTAACGTTTGGAGCAGTTTGGGGTGAGTCTATGCTATTTGTTCAACAGTTAATACGGCTGCTAGGACAATAGAAACTGATACTAAGTAAAGTTAGAATGAGCCGCGACTCAACAAAGTCAGCAAATGGGCATGTGCGCCCAGCGAAGACTCAAATTAGCCTGGACATGTGACCAGTCTGATCACAGTCTTCGCTGTCGGCATGGCGGCAGGTCAGACCCTTAGCTACCCTCTATCGCACAGCAAAGATTTTATTAGTCTGGGTTGATGCCCCGGCTGATCTGAGTCTTCGCTGAGCGCACATGCCACTTTGTTGTTTTGTCGTGTTGCGGCTCAAATCTGTAAACATGTCCTGTAAAGGCATGCCTAATATCTGCTTTTTAATCTTAGATTGCAGCTGATAGAACTAATTGTTGTTCCAGGAACATAGCTTACAGAAAAAAAAAATCTGTCTGGGGGGAAATTTTTGTTTGAATTTATTATAAATCGGATTGCTGTCAAATGTAAGTAATAAAGTCGTTTTATTATTATGCGTGTTGTTATTATCATCATTAATATTACAAGATTTTGAAACTTGTATAGTGCCAACTCTATACAAAGTTTCTAAGCTGACATGAATTCATGTCATGAGCAGGAAATACTAAGATGACATCAACTACAGAGAACATAGAGAATAATATTTAAGATTAAAATCAAAGTGATGTTTTTTTCTTCTTCTTCTTTTTGTTGTTGTTGTTGTTGTTGCTGTTGTTGTCCTCGGAACAAAATTCAGCGTATTTCTTCAAAAAGTTTTATGTAAATCTTCAATACAACTAAAATGTCTGCGCACGAATCTGTTAATTTAATCATGAAAGTTACTTTGCTGGGAATAATTATTTATTTAAAGCCGTACTTCAATCGTATTATTTTTGCAAATCATATAATCATAAACTCATAAACTATTTGTTTCCGTCAGTAAATGTCGCGTATGACAGTTAAAGTTTTCATAATATAATCTAGTGCAAAAATGCACCATATTTTACAATACATCGATTGTTTAAAAAATATGATAATAACAACTGCGCCTACAAAATCAATTTAAAGCTTCCTTGTTTTATTCTGCAACAAATCACTTTTTGGGAGCGCGTGAGTCGAATTGCTGACGTCATTGACAATTACTGACGTGTTTTGTGACGCTTGGAGACGTTAGACAGAGTAACGTCTCTTTTGTGATTCTAAAATAGCCATAGAACGTACAATTACCTAAGATGCAGTTACGCACATTGGCGGAAGCATGAACGCGCTGGCAGGATATCACGCGCTCGTGATATGACCTAATTTACAACTCACATCCAAACAGTTAATTATTACTTACAAATTCACTGCTAGAGCTGATCTATTTCTTAAATAACGTCAACGACAGTAGTCCATTTGTAAGTTTTGTGTGCTGTTTGATATTGCGCAATGCTGTCTGATTTTCACCGTTAACGGAATATAAATATATCTTAGGTTCATGTAAATATGCGAGTTTTTTTCTTTCTTTTCTTCTTCTTCTGCCTGTTTTATTATCATTCGTCTTTGCTATCTTTTAAGAGTTACAAACAGGGTCTTCCGAGTAAACTTAGCGTTGGGAAGGTCACCTACCCGTGCCTGATGTCGTCCAATTTATTGATATAATTTTCATCATATTTATATTCCCTCGAGACATAGTTCATACTATGCAAATTATATAATTTCTGATCGACTGGGATCATTGACTCAGTATGAGTCTGTGCAAATATGAGCCGCGACACGAGAAAACCAAAAAAAGTGGTTGTGCGCCCAGCGCAGACTCAGATCAGCCTGGGCATCCGCCCAGTCTGATTGGAGACTTCGCTGTCCGCATGAAGGTGGCTTAGACCCTTAACTACAAATAAGCGCTTAGGAAAGACTCTGATCAGACTGGGTGGGCACCCAGGCTGATATGAATCTGCGCTGGGCGCACCACCACGTTGTTGGTTTTCTCGCGTCGCGGCTCAAATAGAGCTCTGCTGAAGCCGATGCAAGGGGTCATGGGCAGTGTTGCAATTTCACATTAATGAACAGGGTTCGAGGTTGTCAAACTTGAGAATAATCTCAAACTTGAAATAAAGCAAACTGATTGGCTGCTTCCGAGCATGTGCTCGGAAGCCACCAATTAGTGTGTTTTATTTTGAGTTTGAGAATGTACTCAAGCTGTTTAACCTCGGGGCCAGACTAACTTGAGCCCAATCTACTATTTTATTTTCTCTACTGCGTTCTTGACTTCCAAAGGACTTTTCTTCAGAATTTACTTTAAAGTACACAGTCTATAACAAAAAAATGTCCTCTTGCATGTTCTCTTGCGGTTTGAAAAAATTTGGTCAAACTCCAGAGAAACAATTAAAGTAACATACATGTAACCTTTCTGTTACAATAGAAACAGTTCAGCAAATTAGGCGTTTAAGCTAGTAAGGATGAATTCTGGACGTAAAATTCCACAATCAATATAGATCAAGAGTGTGAAATATAGTTTAAGGGTATAGGGGAGGTATAGGGGAGAGTCGGTTAACTTCGGACAGCGGGTAAATTCTGACAGTGACATTGTTTCCTTTATATGTCATTTGTTTGGAACTAAAATAAAGATAACTAGCCATACAGTGAAAATCCTGATGAGACGGCTCATAATAGAGCCGTCTCATCTGGATTTTCACTGTGTGCAATGGTATGTCCGAATTTACCCCCCATGTCCGAAGTTACCCGACTCTACCCTAATGTATTCAAACAATCTGTAAGACCGGCTTAAAAAAATATGCCATGTCTGATTGTAGGTGGTATAATTGGTGAGAAATGAACTTAAATGCTAAAGTCCATGCAGTATATGGATGCCAAATTGACCAGAAAATTTTCAAAGCCAACAAAGCATGAAAAATATGTCAAAGGCAGAAAAAATATCAACATTCGAGAAGGCAATTTTAGGGAAAAAAAATCATCTCAGGTTTCATGACTTTACGCATTGTCTTTTAAAAGAAACAGATTTAAATGCTAAGGCACGCCTACCAATCGCTCTCATGCGAAACCACGGTTCAGAACGCCAATCCATGAGAGGAGTTCCCGGTTTTGCAGGAGAGGAGCCAAAATCGTAAACAAATTTGACATCGGCGCAAGGTTTGAGGTATTTCTTGTCTCTGAAAACTATTTATGCAAAATATAAGAATGCTATTTTGTCACATATAGATTGTTTCTTCGGCACATGAAAGGATTAGGCACATGGTCATGCATTATTCCAGATATGCATTTAGTACGGCAGAGCATGTATTCAAGGTCAGTCTCGGCGATATATACATGTAGGGAAAAGTCGCATTCCCTTGCTTGATTTTGAGTCTCTGACCTTGGCAGTCGCAAAGAAGTGAACAGAACTACTGTATACGTGAATCCAAACGTTGGAATTAAGTTTTCCAAGATGGACAATTTAGAATTTAGAAAATATACGCAAAACCTTGGCATCGTCAGCCCGGTTCCGCATGAGATATTAGAAAATATAAGGAATTTTTATCAAACATAAAAATAGCTTCTGAACAATAATTGGATCAAAACTAACATGAACTCTGTGATATATTATTATTTTATACATTGCAGATGACTTTCTGGCTGTTTTAATCCCCGTTTGTCTGTTTCTAAGGCATGCAAGAGGGTTTGAAAGAGGGTTTGCAAAATGCCTTAAAAGACAAACGGGAAATAAAAACAGCCAGAAAGTCATCTGCAATGTATAAAATAATGATTTATCACAGAGTTCATATTAGTTTTGATCCAATTATTGTTCAGAAGCTGTTTTTGTGTTTGATAATAATTCCTTATATTTTCTATTATCTCATGCGGAACCGGGCTGACGATGCCAAGTGTTTGCGTATATTTTCTAATTTCTAAACTGTCCATCACGGAAAGCTTACTTCCAACGTTTGGATTCACCCATACAGTAATTCTGTTCACTTCTTTGCGACTGCCAAGGTCAGAGACTCAAAATCAAGCAAGAGAATGGGACTTTTCCCTACATGTATATATCGCCGAGACTGACCTTGAACACATGCTCCGCCGTACTAAATGTATATCTGGAAAAATGCAAGACCATGTGCCTAATCCTTTCATGTGCCGAAGAAACAATCAATATGTGACAAAATAGCATTCTTATATTTTGCATAAATAGTTTTCAGAGAAAAGAAATACCTCAAACCTTGCGCCGATGTCAAATTTGTTTACGATTTTGGCTCCTCTCCTGCAAAACCGGGAACTCCTCTCATGGATTGGCTTTCTGAACCGTGGTTTCGCATGAGAGCGATTGGTAGGCGTGTAAGGGGTCGATGCAGTTTTGAACGTAACATCTCACTAAGTCAGCAGCACATGTCAAGTGAAGTAATAAGAGCATTATCCCTTGAGCCCATACTTTAAATAAAGTGGATTTAAACACTACAGTCGACATTATTTTGGATTAAAAATATTATGAAGTCAGCAGGGCATAAAGTAGAGGTCAAGGACAAAATAAACTGCAACATCCCATTAGAACATTCTAAGAAGAAACTTCATACCAACTTTGATGATGTTTTTTTGTCTCACACTTAGAGAAAAATAGACTTAAATGCTAGGATCGACGTAATTTTAGATTCAATATTTTACGAAGTCAGCAGTGTAAAATATAGGTCAAGAGTTTAACTACACTTATTTGACCTATTCCGGCGGATTCACCTATTCGGTGTATCCTGTTTCTTTCTCTGCAACGAAACAAGCTAGAAGCTAAATGATTTTTAGGTGATAACTTTCAATATGTATTTGTCAAATTCACATATAGTAAGGGTCTCATTTGTCAATATAACATATGGAAAATTGAGTTTAAAAGTGGCTAGTAACAAGAAACATGACAGGTGTTTTCAGGCCAACTGTGAAAATAGGGCCGGACAATATTTGTGTAAACAAATATGTCTTAAACCTATTTGTTTGTTGATTGCACATTTTACTAGCAATCTACACTGATAAATATCAAACGGAAATAAAATCATTTACTAAGGTTTATTGAGGTTTTAATTTATAAGCTCATTTAGCCTATTCCGGTGGATAGTATATTTGGGAAATGTCCCTAAGTTCTGAAATCCTTATTAGTGCTTCAATCTGGTCATGCAATTTGTATATTCTAGATCAGTTGGAAGTAAAACTCCATAAGGCGGTTTTATCTTGAATTGATGATGCCCAGGTTGATCTGAGTCTGCGCTGGGCTGCTCTGAGTCTGCGCTGGGCGCACAACCACTTTGTTGGTGTTCTCGTGTTGAGGCTCATGTATGGCATTTATCAGCAATTTCATTATAGTCCCAGTTACAGGTCATCGGACTGTTGTATTCACCCTCGGCCTCGGGCAAGTACAAAAGACCGACACACTGTAACTGGGCCGGTACGACATTTAGGCCTCGGCCCAATACAACAGATCTCAGACCTGTAACTGGGCCAATACCAAAGGGGGGTATCAATAAGGCGGGTTTTCTGCATCCTACCAAAGTTTTCTTTGTTTGACTGATAGTATACTCCAATGTGTACAACAGACAGACAGGATTTGATAAAATGATTAACAGAACATCTAAAATATATTTCCATATCATTTTATTTGGTTTAATTTGAACATATATTGTCAAAAAAGACTTCCTTTGACATTGAGTATTTTTTTATATTTTTGTTCTCAATTTTCAATATTTCTTGGCATTACCGTTAAATAAACAGACCAGTTATCATCAAACTCATGTCAAGGAAGCACCTTGACCAGGACATTCGGATGATGTGACCAGAATTTCACAATGACCTAGTTTTCATGGTCGACTGAACACATAAACTCGCTTGGGACATGGTTTTCATTCAATTTTGACCTAGAATTACAAATCTTTGGTCAAATTGGTATTTTAACTGCTGTATTAAGCCCCACGCCCCCGCCACTAAAGGTAGGGTAATACATATTGGCTTCAGTGCGGAACTCGTTTGCATCTGCATCTGTGTATGTGTCACATATCAAGTCCTTCTGTGACCTTGGAAAATCAAAATCTGACCTTGACCTTGATTCCAAGGTCAAAGAAGGACTTAATATGTGACATAGACACAGATGCAGACGCCAAGGAGATCTGCACTGAAGCCAATATGTAATCTCTTACCTTTAGTGGCGGGGGTATAGGGCATAATTTAGCAGTTAAAAAAGTAATTTGACCAAAGTTTCGTAATTCTAGGTCAAACTTGAATGAAAAACCATCTTCCAAGCAAGTTTATGTGTTCAGTCAACCATGAAAACTAGTTCATTATGAAATTCTGGTCACATCATCCGAATATCATGGTCAAGGTGCTCCCTTGACATGAGTTTGATGATAACTGGTCTGTTTATTTAACAATATTTACATTTTTGGTGTATTTACTGAAAAGCCCTATAGTAAACCATTGGAACGTAATGTAGTTTACATTCCAATAATTACATTGAGACACGCGACGTCAATGACGTAAAAATAAACAATGGCTCTCTACAACATGATTGGACGTCAGCAACGTCATGACGTCATGCATGCCGTTCTGCTGTTAGTGAAAAAAACTGCGTGTACATGTTTTACTGCTTCAATTTTAGTGCTTATATAAGATTTTTTCATGAAAGATTTGATTGCAATGGATGTAAATATAAGCAATGAACTTAATTTTTCTGATGTTTATCGAAGTGTAAACTACAGTGGGTCACTAGCAAAGTTTACATGAACCCCTTCGGGGTTCATTTACTTTGCACGTGGCCCAATGTAGTTTACACTTCGATAAACCTCAGAAAAATGAAATTCATTCCTTAAATAATGTTAAGACATATTGAAAATTGAAAACAAAAATATCAAAAAATGCTCAATGTTAAAGGAAGTCTTTTTTGACAATGTATGTTCAAATTAAACCAAATAAAATGATATGGAAATATATTTTAGATGTTCTGTTAATCATTTTATCAAATCCTGTCTGTTTGTTGTACTCTTCTTCCAAATGAGAATGTTTTTACAAGACAGGCTAAAACCATGTTGGATTACCCCACCCACTTCTAAGGACCCATAGCTCAGTAAGTAGGGCTTTCCGACTAAAGTCACATATGGTTCAATACACTAGACACATTGGAGTATACCATCAGTTAAAAATAGAAAACTTTGGTAGTATGCAGAAAACCGGCCTTATTGATACTCCCCCCCTTTCTTGATTAATAACACTATGTTACATAGGTATTTCGTCCGGGTTATTCGTGTATTGTTCAAATTGAAACTTTATACTCGCCTACGTACAGGAAATGCACAAAAGGCCGTTTTATGCACTATTACCCTACATTTGTAAAATAACTTCCGTACCAAAACAGTAACCTTAAAAGATTTTAACTAGCTATTCATTCCTGATATCAATACAGGTTGGTTTGTTGATTTGATTTTTAACGTCCACGGTAAACAGATAAGGTCATGTCAGGACGGTCAGTTAATATAACCACACTATTCCTGGGCAGGCTTAGACCTCCTATGCGGTTAACCAGTACTAAGTGCACGTACTTTCACCAGTAACTGACAACTGCCCTTCTTGAATCAGCGGAAGGAGGAACGAAAGTATGTGGCCAGACCAGGTTTCGAACCCAGGACCTCTGACTTCTGAGTCAGGTGCTCTACCAATTGCGCTACGCGGCCCGGCTAAATAATACTGTGTAGTGTCTGAGTACAAATAATGAATAAAATTTATGTCTTCATCTATATAGTTACTTTCCTGGGAAAAGACTGTTCCTTTTGTCATCCGATCACATTGTCTTTGTAATCCGATCACACTGTGTTTCGAATGGTATTTGATGTAGTACATGTATTTGGATTCTTGTTACAACGTCTTCCAACACCCCCCCACGCACACACACACACACACACACACACACACACACACACACACACACACATACACACACACACACACACACACACACACACACACACCTTCTGGCGATTGTCATATAATTCGTTGCGTCTTTAAACATTTATCGTTGGAATAGAAATCTATCCATACTGTAGTTTTCTGGTGTTTTTATTCAATACTGCAACTAAATATAGTAAAAAGTGTGGATGCAACAGTGATCATAAATGTTTATTTTCAGACAGCTTGAATCAAACTGAACTTTTCAAAGAAACTTTCGTCATATGCAACCAGAGATGAGATTGCCCTGACTTGAATAGGCATTGTTACTAGCTAAAATCGAATGCCAATTTTGGGATTTCACAGCTCCCAGTGATATTGCCACCCTTTTCTCCAGATGGCCAACGCCCGAGTGTTCACTAGAAAATTTACGATATCGTATGAGTGCCAAACTGCGAATCAGAAACTCCTTATATTATTGAAGTATTTCATGTAAATATCACAGAGGAAAGGTCTAAAGCTCTGAGTAGACTGGGTTAACCCTATGAACACTAAGCTACAGACCAGTGTGGGCTGGGGTGAGGTGATCGTTCTGTTAAAGCGATGAAACATTTTTAGGCCTTGTGAAGTATTTAAGACCATAGTTGTTGATGCAAATGCTAGTCTTTCCTTTAAAATTAAAGTTTTGAAGTTAAACCAACCCGTTCTCTCTATCTTCCAACCCGTACTCTGCGCTCATCCAATCCGGGACTAGGTCGTAAACAATGCGTGACCAACCCGTGTTCTGCCGACTCTGGTCAGGGTTTATTGCAGCTGAAACGGTAAGGGGAGCTTTCTCATTTTTGGGCAAAGGCTACTCATTTAACACAAGCATGAATTGCTCAAAAGCACAATCTAAAGTTTGGAAGTCAAATGAAATTGAATTTTTGCCAGCGCGACTCGGTTAAATGCAATTTTATTAAAATGAGCACACAAACTATGAAGGACTGTGGGTCGCCCAATCAGCAGTTCGGTCCGAGGAAACCAAAATGCAATTAAAAATCATAGATGTTACTATAGCAATCTGCATTTGTTTCTAAAGATAAAAAATAAATGGTAAAATGTTTCAAGTTTACCTGTTGGTATAAGTTCCCTGCCTTCCTTCCGCCATATTGAAGCTCAGAGCAACCTGCTTTACGACGGGGCCTACATGACCAACCTGAGCACCAACGGGTCGGTTAGACAACAGTGATAACTTTGAGATTGAAAATGCCCAGTATACGCTGTCGGTCATTACAAATGATGAGACAATTTATTCAGGCACACTACGTCCAAACAACGTCGGAAGAACGTCCATACAACGTTATGACGCTTTACTGACGTCTATGAAAGGTTGTTCTGACATCAAACTGTTTAATCGCCGTTGTCTAACGTTATTTAGCCAGTGTGTGTATGCTGAGGTGAAAGAACAAAAACGTTGTCGGTCAGTTGAAAGTCGATATGTCACTCGCGCATTATGTTCGTGATATGATCACTTTACAAATGGCTTCAAACAGTGAATTATTACTCAACAATTCACAGCTAGAGCTGATTTATTTCTCAAATAATGATTTTTCCTATGAATTCTTTTCATTTGTGTCCTACTGAATAATGTCGGTCTTTGATATGGCATTATATTTACAATGTACCTGTTCCGTGGTTTCCTGTCTGGCGCGAGACAATTTTTCCTAGCACGACATTTTTATATGTAGAAAAAAATAGTATTGTTTTACACGAAAATGTCAACCCGCAAAAATCCTTCAACCTGAAATTGGGACAAAAACGACAACAGACATATGCTTAAGTATTCCATCTATCCAAATCCATGAATTATATTGTCGTTTAGTACAGTGGACCCTCTTTACAACGACGGCATTTGTTCCCAAAACTTTTGACGTTAAACTGTATTTGCTGTTGTAAAGAATGCATATTTAGAACAATTTAGCCATTCCGTGCAAATCAAAATGACGTTATAAAGAATTTTGCTGTTGTAATGAGTGCCCTTGTAAAGAGGGTTGACTGTAGTTTTTCCTATTTGTTTCAGAATTTGAAATAAAGGTTCTATAAGCTGAAATATGCTAAACTTTTGGCACGGTGTATAGTTTTGGCTAAGCCCCCAAGACAAACTTGCCTTCAGTGAATGTAAAATGATTGTTCATATCATTTATTTAAATACTAAAGCTTAAAATGTAGCGTAAAATGACAATGGACAAAAAAATGACACAATCAAATTTCACGAAATATTTACGCAAAGTTAAAATACTAGCGGAGGACGTGGCGCGGTGCAAAAGCGAAAATGCCGAGTGGCAAGCCAGTCACGTGGTTGCGAAGATGCTTCTACACTATGGCCTCAACAAGGGTCAAGAGTTGTTGTTCTGAAAGATAAGCTGATATTGCCTGCCACCATGATGGAAGAAGATGATTGCCCTTTTAACGACGCCAAGCACTGCGGCCAGGACACCGACGTATCCGCTGTGTGTGTGTGTGTGTTCAGTAACCTTCGGTATCATCTAATCTCAAAGGTCTGCGTTCTTTCTCCAACTCTGCTGTCAAGGTCCACGATTCACAGGCATACAGAAATATAGAAATGATAAGGGAGCACATAAGCTTTACCTTTGGTCCAAGACATATGGTGCTATCTCTCCAAACTGGTTTCAGCTTGGTAAGAGCTGAAGTGGCTTGTGCAATCCTTGAGAGAACCGCCTGTTTTGAGCCATCATCTGAGACAACTGCTCCAAGGTACTTGAAGTTTGTTACGGTATCCAGTTTCTGCCGTTTTACCTTGATCTCCCTCTGGATGCCATCTGCGCTGTTCGTCATCAGTTTGGTATTCTCAGCACTGATCTCCATCTTATACCTTCTGCAGGTTTGGTCGAGACTTTCAACTAGAGCTTCTAGTTCCTGCTCTTCCTCAGCTAGAGCGTCTTTGTCATCGGAAACCGCAGATTGGTAATATTTCTGTCGCCGTTGCTAATCTTTCCGTCATGTTCTTCCAGAGCATCTGACATGATCCGTTTGAGAAAAATGTTGAAGAGGTGTGTGACAGAAGACATCCTTGTTTGACTCAAACTGTTGTTCTGAAGCATTCTCCTGGGCTGCCATTTATCATGCTTGCTCAGCTTGATACAGCATCTAGATTTAAGGGGTCACTGTAGGTAGGGAACTCACCAATCACTTTGGCTCACAACGTCTGGTTGTTTATATTGTACGCAGTGGACAAGTCAGTTATACTTTCTGGGAGGAAATGAAACTCTCCCACCTCCACTAGTCTTTCAACCATATGGGTCAATTAGGGGTGATGTGAACACAACATCACAGGGCGGACGTCTTCCTAGAAGTCAACGGTCAGGGCGGAAAACTCTTTGATTCAACGACCATGTCGTCATGACCAGGGCGAGCCATACTGTTATTATGGAATTCGGCTGTGGTCAATATAAACAGCCTGGCGAGGGATAGGCTTCGTCAGGGTGAATTTTGCCCTTGACACCATGAAGGCCAGACCCGATGAAACCTTAATACCGGATCAGCGGGTTGACAATGACCACGCCTACTGTTTTATGCAAGGACGTATGTGATAAGTATGCGACTTAGAGAGAGAATTAGAGGGAGGGAGAACATTATAACAGGAACCTGAAATGTGAGAACTCTGAGGCCAGCTGGGAAACTTGAAGAGCTGAATCATGAGATGGATAGGTACCACTGGACAAACTGGGGCTCTGTGAGAAACACTGGAAGAACTTTGGTGAGATGTTAACAGATGATAGACACAAGGTTTACTTCAGTGGAAAAGCGGACAAACATGAGTATGGGATTGGTTTTCTAGTGCATAGAGACATGGGTCCTGGATTGCCAACCAGTCTCCAGCAGATTAATCTAAATCCGCTTGAGAGCAGCTCCTTTCAACGTCAGCATCACACAGGTTTGTGTGCCAACATCTTGACATGAGGACAATGAGGTCGACAACTTCTCCCCGTACATCATCCATAGTGCAGATTATTAGATTATATTTTATTTTTGTCCTTTGGATCAGAGGATATATTCTGCGAAATTAAAAAAATTAATTGATTTAGACACTTTTCTGGATCATCACTTTTCAATCATTTTGACTACATTAGACACCTATCAGTCTTTCAGCCGACTGCCTTTCTAAAATTCAAAAAATATCAGTATGCTTTTCTCTAGTTTTCATTGTCAGATATTGTCAGAGTCAGTGATGAGGCTTGATTAGCCAAAGTCTAGAAGTATGGCCACCGTTCCTTCTTTCAAATATGTTCTCTGCTCCCTAAAGAACTATTTAAGATTTTAATTTGACGTTACTGCAGCTGGTGTTATGCCGTGTGGCGCCGTAAAACGGCTCTTCGTACATCATACATAGTGCAGATTATATTTGTTTTGTCCTTTTGGATGAGGGGATATATTCTGAGAAATCAGAAAATTTTAATTGTTTAGACACTTTTCTATAGATCATCACTATTCAGTCATTTTGACTTCTGTAGACACCTATTAGTCTTTTACCGACTGCCTTGCTGAAAGTTAGAAATATAAGTATGCTTTTGTGTGACTTTCATCGTCAGATGTTGTCAGGGTCACTGATGAGGCTCGAATAGCCGAAACTTCGAAGTATGGCCCCTGTTCCTTCGTTCGAATGTCTTCTCTGCTCTCGAAGGAACTCTTTAAGATTTTAATTCTACCAGCAGTTCCAGGAAATCATAGACCAAGCACCTAAGAAGGATATTGTGGTTGTACAAGGGGATTGGAATGCTAAAGTTGAAAAGAAGGCACAGGCTGATTGGGGAAACACTTGTGAACCCTACTGCAATGCGGAGAGAAATAAGAGAGGTTAAAGACTCCTAGACTTTGCAACCTTTAACAACTGAGCACTGACAAACACCCTGGCTCCAAACAAACCGTTCAGAAGGTGGACGTGGTACAGCCCTGACAGGAAGTAATTGGACAGCCAACCCAGTCAGGACTGAGGTTTGACCTTGAGAAGTTAAGAAACCCAGATGTGGCTGACACGTTCCAAACAATATGAGGTGGGAAATTTGCACGCACCACTCATCAGTTTGAGGGATGATGAAATAGACACAGAGAGCATAATTATCACCTACAATACAGCAGTGACTGACACTGCCAGTGAGATACTTGGGAAGAAACGCTTTTTCAAAAGACTGGCTGTTGCATGTAATACGTTGCACCCAGAACAAAGCCGGAATTGGCATAACAACTGCTAAATATATTTTTATAGTTGAGCCGCGACACGAGAAAACCAACAAATGGTTGTGCGCCTAGCGCAGACTCAGATCAGCCTGGGCTTCCGCCCAGTCTGATCAGAGTCTTCGCTGTCCGCATGGAAGTGGTTAAGACTCTTAGCTACGCTTTAAGCGTTTACATCTACATGGTTTAGTAAAGAGTCAAATCAGATTGGGTGGATGCACAGGCTGACCTGAGTCTGTGCTTTGCTCGCAACCACTTTTGTTGGTTTTCTCGTGTCGTGGCTCTATTTTTGAGAGATGCGTGAACGGTTTAGCATTTCATCTTGCTTTAAGATATTTCTGTTGCTTATAAACAGATGCAATACGACTTAGTCAGATATTTTCGTTTACTTTGCCTCACTGCATTTATATGTATTTTATTAAACTTTTAGCAAGACGTATAGAAAGATGGAAAGAGACTGCTTCTGCTGCCAAGTCGGTCCAAATCTACTATTGTTACTGCTGGTGTCTTCTGCTACTCAGACTCAAGTTGTCATGGGTAAGTTTAGATTAACCATAATTTTCCTTGATATTGGAGCACATAAAATACTGAAATTGTCTTATTACCTAGAGTATAGAAATATGAATATTAAAGAGAAAAGTTTATAAACTATGTAGCTATTGTAAAACAATCTGGAAACTTCACATTTTTGACGACATGGACATTAGGCAAAAGATAAATCTGAGTAAACTATAATGCATGTTAAAGCATTTTCCTTTAAAAATCTGTTCAGAAATCTGCAGGCTACTTGACACTGCGAGCTGTTGTAGTCAGTGTTAGTCCATTACAAAGCATCAGGGGTCGTATTTATAAAACGACTTATGTGGTTGCTATGCTGTTGCTAATGCAAAATTTCTATGAAGCAGATTTTCTACAACTATGACATTGGCTCAGGAGGAACAATATTTTTCAGACTGTTCCTCCTGAGCAAATTTCATAGTTGTAGGGAATCTCCTTCATAGAAATTTAGCCTTAGCAACAGCATAGCAACGACTAATACCGCCCCAGTTTATAATTCAAGTTGCCTTAATTAAGGGTAACTTGAATTATAACCTTTTTGTTTGTCAAAAACTACAGAACACAATTCTATAAAAATAGCTATAATTACGATATATTTTGTTCGCAACAGGTTGTACTGAAACGCTTCCAAGTAAATATGTGAGAGAAGGTACTTCAGCGACAATTGATTTTAGCTTGAGACCTCCGACAATGGGAACAGTTCCTTATGTTGTACAATTAAATTCAGTTTCTGTAATCAGCATAACGTACATAAACGATACGGTAGAAGTTGATGATGGGTACCCTAATGTATCATTTACGGGCGATGCTGCAACTGGGGAAATATCATTCCAAGTGAGCTACTTTGGAAGAGCATCAGCTGGAAATTATACTCTACAGAATCTTGGTTTGAAGCCGTTGCAATGTATAACAGTATATACTCTAGGTACTTTATTTAACTTTAACTGTATGCTGCGGCGTAAGGTGACGAAAAAAGAAAACATGTCCACTTGAAAGTCCATGATTACAAAGTATAATCCACCCATTTATTGCGTGACACATAAAAACGACAGCTATGCATGTGATCTTAGTGCCTGAGATACATAACAAACGGGAACTGTATCACATGTCTCCGCCTTAAAAAGTCAGTAGGGTCAAACCAGTTCAGACCCAAATTATATGAATAGGTTATATTTTTACTTCAAATAAAATAAATATGTATGTTGTTTCCGTTTGGTCGTTATATGAATATGAGAGGGGGGACATTGGCCTTTGACTTTACAGCTGCCGACCCCTGTCACAAAAATGCGTGTTACACTCCTTCCCCGATATTCAAAGCCAGCTAATGGTGTTTTATTTCAGAAAACCTTGCTGAAGTTGCATAATTGACCCGCGACACGAGAAAAAATTAACAAATGCTAAATTCATGTCAGCATGGAGTTAGTTTAGACCCTTGGCAACCTTTTAAGCGCACAGCAAAGACTCTTATCGGACTTGGCGGATGCCAAGGCTGATCTGAGTCGTGGCTGGGAGGATATTCCACTTTGTTGTTTTCGTCGTTTCGCGGTTCAATTAAATACTCGTATGTTTTATTTCAGGTATACCAGATGTTGTTGTGGAGGCATCTGCAGAGAAGGTAAACCTAGGTGAAACCATATCCTTTACCTGCTCTTTTACCTCCACGACCGTTCCAAGCATTCATGGTATCAGTTTAAACTACAACTGGACAATATCCAGTACCACAAACATAACAAGTTCAAGAATTATTTACACCAATAATACATTGACAATCTCTAATGTTTCAAGGACGGATCACAACAAGACAGTGACGTGCTGGGTCACTGAGGATATAGCTGGGGGCTTAACTTCAAGTAAACAAGTACAGATAAATGTTATATGTAAGTAATATGCCAGCACGTAAATAGAGAGCTTCAAACGAGAGCATCCGAGACTAAATGTTCGCTAAGTGTACAGAGACATTTCTATATTTTTCCAACATTTCTACAAAGGGAAAAAATTGTGAATACCTGTTTGTTTCCAGTAGGGAAATAACTCTCGCAAAAGGGATCTACTGTTGACGGAAATGATCTTTTTTTTTTTTTTTTTTTTTTTTTAAGAACCAAACCTCATTACGAAGAGAAGCAAAAATGAAAAATGGCAGACATGTTTCTCCCGTATATAGTATATTTGTCAGCCAAAACAGTAGCCTGGGACCAACCAAGTCTTTAAGATGTTTAGCGGCACAGGTAGGCCAGAAAACCCCCACTACATCTTTTTTTCTCCAGTGCGTGACTACAGTGCATGACTCGATTGTTGAACCGCAACAGTTTTCTTACAGCTTGCAATATGGGTACATAACATCGTAGCACGTCTTGCGCACGACGCATTTAAAAGCGTCTCGTCGAATTTTAGTTCACCTGTCATCCATTAAGCAACGAGCAATATGGATGCCGCATGACACTCGCGCATGTCTCAAAGATGTCGCCATTACCATGAGTGATGCAATAGAAAGACAAAGGTAATCCAAAATGCTTGCCTGACGCATGAATTGAACCAGACAATTCAATAAGGTAAAGAAAAGAAGCTAGTGACAAACGTCTGTCACTAGCCAATATACGTTATTTTTGCTGCTGATAGTCGTCTGTCACTAGCCAGTTTTCGTTAAATCTGCCACTGGCAGACGTCTGTCATTAGCCAATAGTTCATATGTCTGTTCTCGATTACACATTAAAACATAAAACTCACTGTCTGTCCTACAATTTAAAATATTCTATCTAATTTTTGTTTAGAAAACTGTGGCACAAAATTTCAGACAAAAAGGCAAACGGAGAGAAACATAACAGAAAGGACCAGCTACCAAGCTACCATATTTTACACATTTTTGTCTTTAACTAACGATTATTTGATGTAAAACAAAATTAGCCTATATTAAAATTATAAATGATTTATTGATGTCCTTAATGCATTTAAAATAACTTACCTGGCTAAAAAACAGGGGCAGATAACCCATGGGGACAAAATTTTGATCATGACAGGAAGCTTATATTGTTTCTATAAGCTGTTGCAAGTTTCAGGCAAATCGCTTTCAACCCTGATTGTAGATAGTAGATTTTTTTCATAATTTTATACATGTAGTCGCTGGATTTGCTGGTGACAGACATCTGTAAATAGCAAATATTGTATAGATGTCTGTAAATAGCGAAAAAGGATTTATGATTGACGGAGTGTTTATGTACTTAGGGCAGTCTGCTCAAACTCTTGAGGTCGTGGAATTTCTGTTTCCAAGACTGCTAAGTAAATATATTCAACACCAATATAATTTTAGTATGGAGACAAAGGCCATCTCTCGGACTTACTTAGCTATTTGTAGCTTCCATTATTAGGCAAGTTACGATTACTTTTGGCTGAACGAATAACGCTAATCTAGGCTATGATTTCTTTCCGTGGCTTATGGATTATTTATTCTCATTTACCGAAACACAGTTGAAAGAACCTTAAAACAATATGTCAAATGCCGATGAACAGTCATAACTCATGCAAAATATATTTTGCCGTCTGTCTAGGTCCATGAATCCTCATCGCTTCTCCAATATAGCAATCGTGTGCATTTTGGGGTCGTCAGTTCTTACACGAGTTTAAGCTAGACTGGGGTAGTTTTCCTTCTGGTCCTCACGGCCTGCTAGTGTACTGTGCATAAACAGAACATTTGTAGAATACATTTAATAATGGGAAGGCATTGTCAACATAATTAAATTTCAGTAATTCTTTGATTTTTAGCATAGAAAAAGCAAGTAACCGTGCGACATTTAAAACAGCCTCGGTATTACTTTATCTAAGAAACTTGAATTTGGTTTGACTGATGTGAGAAAATGATTACTTTTTCATAAATTAAAATGATGCTTATGTCTCACCTTTTCCTGGCTACCGTAAAATGGAAGTATACATATTTTCACATTTTCGACAGCTAGCCAGACTTGACTTTGATCTGACATAGTATGGTATGTTCATTATATGATTTTTTATAAAAAGTTGTCATAATGTCTCAATGAATGGGGACAAATTCGAATAAATCCTCAATTATTGATAGAGCTTTTGATTTTTTCCAGATCGGGGCTGTCAGTCCCGCCATCGATTGAACCAATTATCAATTACAAGTCTTCATGACTGTTGTAAAATATTGGAATACAAACTCCGACTTTTGCCGGTCTTTGGCTCCCTTGAAATACTTCTTGCTTTTTTTTCTGTGGAGTAAAACGAGAGAGGTCTATCAGTCGCTTAAATATATCCTTCCTTGAATTGGAAATTTGTCGTCATTTTTTATTCATTTTGTTTTAAGAGCAATAAAATCAGGATCAATTTTCTCAGTCATACCAATTTCATTTCTAATTTTGCAACATGTCTTGTTGGTTAATTGGGGTACATCAATAGTGAGATTTCCATAGAATTCCCATCCTGAGCCATTATATACGGATGCCCCGGGTGATACCCTGACTAGAGTCAGACAGCAGGATATGATGTTCTAAATATAAGCTGACAACATTATTAGATCACTTCTTTTAAGCAGTGCCAGCTTTCAGTAAAACATGAATTATGTAAAGAGGTGCCACACTGAAACTTTGAAAAGATTTTCTGATAATTAAAGGATTTACACCAATTTAAAAAAAGTTTAAGATTCTTAGTGATCCTGTATTGTCCATATATTGTTTACTGAATACGAATAATATTTGTTGTTTTAACACTAATTGTATAAGTCTTCTAGAACACTCAAAGATGTGTTAATTTAAAACAATATTTACATTATATTCCCATGATACAATGAATTTATTATATTAATGTTTATTTTTAGTTACATTTCCGCGAAGCCACATTTTTGTTTCTCGCAATCAAAAATTGGCTATGAGTGGACAGTCATTTAAATCAGGGACATTCCCCTCTTTCATCTGACCCCTCTCTGGCGATTATAAGCATTAATCCATATTGAGAGGCCTGATTCAGTTATCTTTTATTCGGTCACTTAAATGAAGTGATACAGGTATTCCAAAAATATTTTTTTCTGTTTTTTTTTTATTTTATTTTTTAACTTAATAGTTTTTCTTTATATTTTATCATCCATGGTTTATATAATAATTTTTATCATTATTTTAATTATTACTGGATTTCTTGGATTAATAAGTAGTTTGCACAGGATATCATACATTAATGAGACTATCTAGAAGTTTTGTTAATAAAGTAAAGACAAAATAACCGCAAAGAACTGATTCTATTTCTTGATATTGAGGTTTCTGTAATGTTTAATAAAGTCAACACTTAATGGGGGTGGCAATGCAAATGGATCAACCTATTTATCATTGGCATAACAAGCTTTTTGTATTTAATTATTTTGCGAAAGACGCCGTCAAAGTATTTTAATTTAAGTTCAGTAATCCAAATAGAGATTAGAATATTATTTTAAAACATAGAGTCTTTTAATCTCTGGCTACTGCAAGTTCCGAATTATTGACTGTATCTATTTATCCTTTTTTGTCAACAATAAGGAAAATTTCATCTGATTTGACCATGTTTAAATCCTTTTATAAAATGCCCTTCACCTAGTTTTCTTTGTGCCCCCGGGTATATTTCATATGTTGTCAGTGAATTTAGTGCTCCTCAGCCCCACCCCCTCCCGAATATAGATAATACAAATGTCCATTCTCCCAAGATCCTCGACGAAACTTTTGCGGAAGGGACTCAGTTATGCTTTTCTTTCCAGGGGTGTAAATTGGAAATGTGTTTTGGTAATATATACGGAAACCGTTAACTTAATTAGTATTTAGTCGCCTTTCACTGAAAAATATTTTTTACTGATTAATTCTATTCTAGATGGGCCTGATTTCATGCAGCTACTACCAAACATGTCTGTCCACGTGCTGAATGAAGGTAGTCCACTCGACATAACTTGTATGACAGATTGTTTTCCTGCATGTACTTATGCATGGGTGAAACAAGAGTCGACATCCTCAGTCACGACTGATCAGCACCTGTCGATTGTAAACATATCGCGAAATCATTCTGGTATTTATGAATGCACAACAAGAAATGAAGAAATAAACCAAAACAAATCAACAAAAGTAACGGTTCTAGTGAGATGTAAGTATATTCTTCTAATGTTACAACTTGAACGAGGAAATTCATGCCAAACGATGCAATTCATTGTCAGTCAGTTAAGCTCTGAAAATTCTGAACACCTATGGAAATACACTGATCATTATTAACCCGAAAACCGCTGATCCAAAAAGGTATGTTCTCAAATATTTCCCTTTTAAACCTCCTTAGCAAGGTGTACAGATGTTTAAAATGACATTTCTTAAATGAGAGGCACAAAAACAGAGTTACGAAAGTAAATTTTTTAGAACCTTTTTTACGTTTAGTGTTCTATGTCCACATCTACCACATGGCGGACCCTAAGAGATCTAGCATATACAATATCCGTCTTCTGTGTGTTGCAGATGTTGCACTATGCTTAAGAAGACTAATAGAATATAGGAAAGCAATTTTCCCGCAATGCGTTTTTCTCTAAACATGATTGTGACTGTCTATGACATTGGCATTATCACTTGGAATAGTTTCGCATCTATAAATTATAATTTAAAAATAGAAGATATTTATTTTATATCTACCAGTAGCACAGTATCCGAACGCACTGTACCATCTCCTCCGGCTTCATAGTGTTGAACCGAGAGTACAAAATTCGCTTATAACCAGTAGCCGGAAATCATTATGTTTTGAGTTTTTATCTGGAATCTGCTGCGTCTTTTATAGTTATTCAGCTTCGAAAATGTAAAGAGGTAAGTTTAATATAATTTTGTCTTCGTCTTTTACTTTATTGCCCTGTACAATGAAAAACTCCTTGCCGTCGCAGATTTTTTTTCCGAACAGCTTAATTTAACACGAGATTGTGTCGTGCAAACCTAGCTATCATTCTTTTATCAAAACTAACAAACTGTAGATTGATAACACCTTCCGTTTATTCTAAAGATTTTTTATAAAACATGTGAGAAAATGCTCAAAATGGTTTAAGAATCATGCCAAGGGCGATTTGAATACTGTACCAATTACTACCCACCCATACACGACATTGTACAGGGTAATAAAGTAAAAGACCGAAGAGCAAATTATATTAAACTTACCTCTTTACATTTTCGAAGCTGAATAGCTATAAATGACGCAGCAGATTCCAGATAAAATCTCAAAACATAATGATTTCCGACTACTGGTTATAAGCGAACGTTTGTACTCTCGATTCAACGCTATGAAAACCGGAAGAGATTGTACATGTAGTTCGGATACTGTGAGTAGAGTCCAAGTAAAATTATTTATGTCAGTTACATAGGGCAAAGCAATGCAGTGAAATTTTACCATATCATTTCACTACGTACTTATACAATGAATCCGTTCCATTTTGGTGGGAAGTTTTATCATTCATTGACAGAAATAAACATCCTTAATTTATTTGAAATAGAATAAAACAAGTAGTAGTTTCTCCCCAACTTTATTTTTCTGTGAAGTTTAAGGACTGCATGCTTTAATGGAAATGGTTTTAACTACACTGATATACAGATACAAGTTTCCTGATCTAGTAAATAGGTGATTTTGAAGATACACAGCAGTGTGATAGTGACATTTCTGGGAAAGCTATGATCACGAATATCTGCATGACTGTGAAACGAAACACTTAATATCTGCGATATCAAACTTTTGCGGTTAACAGAAAATGCCATATTTGCGCATGTTAATTTTTGCGGTCTTAATGTACCATGGCTCCAGATAATAAAGAAAATCTGATGAAAATTTGTGACCATTTTTCTTACTTTTCTATTTAACTATACATTCTGGTATCTATTAGAATCGCCTCATCGGGGGATTCTAGTGGGATGCCACAATGTATATTTCAATGGAAAGGAAGAACAAAATTTTAAATTACTCATCAAATAAACCTCCTTAATTCTGTAGAAAAGTATGGGTATTAAATCTATGTAATATTCGCGGACTTATATTCTAGCGCTTTTTTTCTTGATATCCAATATCGCCGAAATTCAGTATCTCCCAAAATAAGTGTTTTACAGTATCACTTTGCAGTTCCTCCTCTGTTGTGAATTAAGACTGGAATCTGTTTTTATCAACCTGTGAAATCACGGGTAATAACAGTTAAATAAAAGCAGTAAACCGCATCATTTCTCTATGGTAATCAAAGTTAAATTGAATCTCGTTTCTTTCGAATGAGAAATGTGATCGTACACGTACAGGATTCAACCTAGCGGGCACATGATGTCTAACGACGTTTAATGTAACGCCATTACGACGTTTAATGTAACGTCATTAGGACGCCATGTGCCTACTGAGAAGTGTCCTCTATTTGTTTGAAATAACACAGCTCGTTTGAATCAGTTCAGCATTATCTTGTTTATCGGTAAATTCCCGACGTTTATCCCTGAGAAAAATGTGTGTCCCCAGATCAGACTGCTCTTTAGGACTTTCTAGAGCGTAAGCATTTAGCCGAATTTACACAATTATATTCAAAGATGGAGACTCAATTAATGAAATGAGCCGCGACGCGAGAAAACCAATAAAGTGGTGTGCGTCCAGCGCAGACTCAGATTAGCCTGGGCATCCGCTTAGTCTGATCAGAGTCTTCGCTGTCCGCATGGAGGTAGCTTAAACCCTTAGCTACCCTTTAAGCGCTAAGTGAAGACTCTGACCAGACTCGGTGGATGCCCAGACTGATCTGAGTCTGCGCTGGGCGCACAACCACATTGTTGGTTTTCTCATGTCACGGCTCAATTATGGATTAAGTGTCATATGTGTCAGTTGATTTGACAAAAATATATTTATTTGTATTTGTTTGGCAGATGGACCTGACGTTGTAACACTTACACCCTCAGCCGATACATATACGGACAATGAGGGCTTATTTCTTGATGAGATATCCTGCTCAGCTGACTGTTATCCAAACTGTACCTACGTGTGGGCAAAAGACGGACAAATAGTATCAAGAAATAATATTTTATTGCTTTGCAATTTATCAAGAGAAGAGACGGGAATCTACATGTGTACTGTAGCTAACCCTGGAACAGCTAGCATAGCGAGTTCTAACATAACTGTTAATGTTCGCTGTATGCATGTTAATATTCTAATCATATTGGAATATTTCAAGAATGTAGTTGTCAGAAGTGATTTTTCCCTTATCATTTTTTTTCTGTGAAATTTTAATGTGTACTTGCAGTTAGGTAAATATTTTGAAATACATTGCCTTTTTGAAACAAATGAACGTTGCCTGATCTAGTAATCGTTGGGTTAAAAGTGGTGGGTTTGGAGATACGCAGCTGTGTGATAATGACCTTTACGTGCGAACTGATAAAAGGTGAAGGTAAAGGTTTGCCATAGCCTAATAGCCGTATGGGCAGTGGGGATTAGAGGCTCACCCTGTCTTGGTCACAGCAATGAAAGCCGGAGCCCTTTCCTCTCCTTTCGCTGCCTTATCCTTCCCTGACTCGAAGCAGGTACCCATTTACTGCTGGATTGACAGAGTTTTCCAGTTGTCGGATGGCGAAACCCGGGCGTGATCTCACGACCTTCCGGCGACTTTCTACACCATAACCAAGTATCTCTAACCACTCGACCACGGTGCCTGTCTAACTGTGAACTGATACCGTATCATTTTTCTGTGGTAATTGCAGCAACAATGAATCTCGTTTCATTTTAATCTGAAATTTGATTGTCTACTGACACAAATAAAGTATCCTCTGTTCATTTAAAAGAGCATCACGCTGGTTTGAATCATTTCATTTTTTCTTTTTTACCGGTCAACTCAAAGCTCTAACACGTATATCCATGAATATGAATATAGAAACGCGCATAACCAGGGGTCATATTTAAAAAAAATGACTTGCTATGCTGATGTTAAGGCTAAATTTCTATAAAGAAGATTCCCTACAACTATGAAATTTGCTCTGGAGGAACAGTCTTTTTCAGACTGTTCTTCCTGAGCAAATTTTATAGTTATAGGGAACCTTCTTCATAGAAATTTAGCTTTCGCAACGGCATAGCAACCACTTCAGTCATTTTATAAATATGGCCCCTGATCATAGTGGCTCTTCAGAACATTTAAACGAATTCACAAACTCAAATTCGAAATGGATACTGCATTATAGAAATGGATCATGTGTCAGAACCCTAGACTGTAAATATATTTATTGACTTTATTTGTATTTGTTTGGCAGATGGACCAGATGTTGTTACACTTATACCCTCAGCCGATACATACATGCACAATGAGGGCTCATTGTTCAATGAAACATCCTGCTCAGCGGACTGTTATCCAAACTGTACCTACGTGTGGGCGAAAGACGGACAAATAATATCAGGAAATAGTAGCTTATCGCTTGGTTATTTATCAAGAGACGAGACAGGAACCTATGTGTGTACAGTATATAATCCTGGAACATCAAGAACAGCGACTTCTAATATAACTGTTAATGTTCACTGTATGTATTATCGTTTAGAAAATATAGATAGGGATATTTCATGAAGAAGTGATTTTCAAAGGTTCAAAGGTTCAAATTTCCATGAAGTGTAAAAATATAATTGCATTCAAGTAAAGGGGTTGAAATACACTGTCCTTTGGAAATGCAAATATATGTTGCCTGTTATAGTTATTACTCTCTTAAGCATGGGGACTTTGGAGATACACAGCATTTGCGGGGCATCTATGATCGTTGAAATCTATGATATCTGCATTATTACTTTGCATAATTTTCCCGCATCTAGTGAATTAAAAGATTAATTTATTTTATATCTACTAGTGAAGTGGTTGTTAATATTTTAATAAAAACAAAGCAGTGACTGAGACGTTATCATTTCACTAGAGTAGTAATAGCTGCACTGACTCGTATTTTATTTTAGTGTGAAATTCATCAAACCCTTACCGAATTCAAATGACCTCTGTTTATTTGGATGTTATCAGTTCATTATCTAATTATTGTAAACTCAAAGTTTATTACGTACACACTGGAGATAAATGTGCATACTCAGATCAGACTGCCCTGAAGGACCGTTTAGGGCCTGTACATTTAGCAAAAATTGGCAAACTCATATGGGTTATATGTCAGAATGTATGCCAGTTAATGTGTTTGTTTATGTTGTATTATTTGTTTGGCAGATGGACCACATGAGGTTACTCTTATACCCCCAGCCGAAACATACACTGAAAATGAGGGCTCGTTTTTCGATGAGATATCTTGCTCAGCTAATTGTTATCCGAACTGTACATACGTGTGGGCGAGGGACGGACAAAGAGTATCAAGAAATAATATCTTATCTCTTGGCACTTTATCAAAAGAAGAGACAGGAATCTACTCGTGTATAGCATCTAATCCTGGAACATCCAACACAGCAAGCTCTAACATAACCGTGAATGTTCGCTGTATGTACCGGTATTATTTATATACTCGGCGAAAAAAGAAAGTTGATGGTTGACAAATTATTATTGTTTGAAAAAAACAGATCCCAACTGATGTTTTGTGATCTGAAATTGAGCCGCTAAGATGAGCCGCGACACGACAAACCAACAAAGTGCCTGTGCATCCAGCGCAGACGCAGATCAGCCTGGGCATCCGCCCAGTCTGATCAGAGACTTTGCTGTCCGCATGGAGGTTGCTCAGACCCGTAGCTAACTTGAGCGCTTAGCAAAGAGTCCAATTGGATTAGGCAGTTGTCCAGTCTGATCAAAGTCTGCGCTAGGCGCACGACAACTTTGTTGGTTTTCTCGTGTCGCGGATCAAATAGTATTTTCACTCGATTCTGGTGAGTGGTTTCGTTGCACTTCGAAAAAAATTTTTTAGAAAGGACAGTGGTCAGAATGAAACTGGAAAAATAGGAATTTTGCAGAGAGGCAAAATCAATGCATTTATAAACAAATTTTAGTTTGAACAGAATAGGTAACAATTTTATCTCAGAAAAGCAATTTTAAAATAAATGTGCATTCAACATTGAATTCAACTTTGGCGCAAACGTCTGATTCTGACGTCGCGTTTAATAAATGTCGCAAAAGGTACAGTTTTGTGTTATGATTCTATAACTCTGCTGTCAGGAAAATGCAGAAAACGGTTTATGAGGCTTAAATTTATATAGCGACTACAATCGAACGCCCAGCTTACTAAGCAAAGCTAATGTCAGATCACGAATCCAAATTTCATGAGTCCTTTCATTTTAAGAGATGCCTAATATCTTGACAGTAGCGCAGAAATCGAAAGTTAATGTTTGGGATTTCTCTGGTGATCTGTGTAGAGTTTGCCAGCATATGTACTCATATACATCGTCGCAAAACGTGCAAACCCGGATGCGCCAACCATGCGGAAAATAAAAACAATTGCAGAATAAATCGACTTTTACCGATTTAGTCCAGTGGACATATAATTTAACATGATTGTACTTAAAAATATCTAGCATAGAATTTCAAAACTCAAGAAATGAAAGACAATCAGCAATCGTCACGTTCCTTATTTTTGTCAGAATATCAAAAGTGTAGGGGGTGGGTATCTAAATTGAATTTTAAAAAAGACAGATTCTTTAGGAACATGGAACAAGCCAAAGAGCCGAAACAAAGCACAAACGGTTTGATTGAAGAAATAAAAAATGCAAATTTGTCCTCGCCAAATGATACTGGTACCCTATTTCGGCGAAAAGCTATTTTTTTCGCATAGACAATTATGCATATAACTGTTGATGATCATGGGCTAATGGAACAAAATCCATGTTAAAATCATTTTTGGGGTTGATTGAACATCGTTTTAGGCTTACTAGTTGGCAATAACTTTTATACATGGTGTGTACTGACGTTACAATGTAACTCTGGAATATGCATCCTTGTGTTTATTTTTAGCGTCCGTCAAATACATTCTGCATTTCGCAAAATATTGTCATGAAACACAATGCATTATGCACGACCTTTTCTATGATTCGCCAAGCCTTTTAGATGCGTTTTTAAGCAATAGTACTTTGAGATAAGATTATAGCGATCATTCATTGTGTTGTATTGCAATACCAAGCCGGAAATCTCGAAAAACGTTTGACCATTCAGCTGGCGCCTTGTGTTCAAACACCTTTCTCGGACATGACAAATGCTACTGCATAAAAAAATAAGAATGATCACTTTACCAAAGTAACTCTGTGTCCCAACATGTACACTCAGCATCTTTCTTTTTCCTTTTTGTTAGAAAGAAAAGAGGCTTACTTCGGGTGTTGGGTATCAGCCATTTTTACAAAAAGGAACAATTTGATTGACTTTTCTGTTTGCTTTACTGTACAAGACACCTTTCCAAAAGGAGGCTATTTTTTTAAGAAAATAATTTGTTCATAGAGGAGAAATTTAATTCTTTTAAGAGGGGGCCCCCTTTGAGAAGGCCGAGAAATGAAAATAAATGTTCCTTTCCATAAAGGCGCATCTTTTGTTATAACTTACTTGGTTCAGTGAGCTACTTTTTATCCTATTCAGATCTGTCCAATGGAGTTTAAAGATTCACTTATATGCTCTAAACATTGCAAATTATAGATTCGAAGAAGAATAAATTCAAGATGGATGACCTTAAATGGTAACTGCCAATCCGTAGGGGATGCATGTTTTAATCAAGTGTAGTCTACAAAATTTTAATCACGATTTTATAGAAACCACTAGAAATCAGTTCAGTAGAATCTGGACTTATATTTCATGGCAATTCTTTTCACAGACAAAAAAGACAGACCCACAAGTGTATGTGACATGAAGGCAACCCTGTGCTAAAATGATTAATGAGCTGCGACACGACAAAACCAACAAAGTGCTTGCGCGCCCAGCGCAGACTCAGATCAGCCTGAGCATCCGCCCAGACTGTTCAGAGTCTTTGCTGTCCGCATGGAGGTAGCTTACTAGACCCTTAGCTACCCTTTAAGCAGTTAGCGAAGAGTCTGATCAGACTAGCTAGATGCCCAGGCTGGTCTGATTCTACAAACGGCTCGTATCGCGGCTCAAATCATTTATTCTTAACAAGGTCTCGTGTCGCGGCTCTTGTATATTTAACATATTTTACTGTCACAATCAAACTCAAATATGACGTTTATCTTAAAAGTATTTAAGTAGTTCAACTGTTGGTATAATGTTATGAAGGTGTTATTGATAAACTTTATTTATTTTCAGATGGCCCATTTAATATCAGCCTCGTACCTCCAGAGCGTGATTACTCAGTAGTCGAAGGACAAACGTTGCCGGCTATATATTGTTCATCTCACTGTTATCCTGGCTGCCTTCAGGAATGGAAAAACGCAGTTTCCGATGAAAAACAAGGACAAGCGGGGAATCTTTCATTGGGTTTTATGTACCGATTTCTCGCGGGAGAATATGAATGCACATCGTCAAATCAAGCCATTGAATACAATAAGTCAGTTTCTGTTTCCATACAAGTTAATGTGAAATGTAAGTAGTAACGAACTTACTTGTTTTAATTCTAAGCATACTGAGTAAGCTGAGACTACCGAGCATACGAGACTAAATTTAAATTTAATACGGGGGTAAAACCGCAGCTTAAACACGGCCTTTCGGAATCTGATTTTCATTATAACTTAATACATAAATTTAAACAAACTATTGGTCGAAATGATTTTTTTCGGATCGATTTAGACAAATAATGTCCCATTATACAACAACATAAATGTACTGCGACAAACTGCTTTACAGACTCTAGATTTTGGTCTATATGTTCCCTTCAAAAATGGTTATACCCAATCAGGGTTGGCAAGTTTTCTGTCCTATATAATTGCACGCCGGTTGGTCACGGCTCCACATACAGGGTTTGAACTGTATTAAGTTGGTTGGAAAATTGATAATCTGTCTGTCTGCTGGGAAAGAGCTGACTTCTCAGATTTTTGTATGCCTTGTTGTGCTTTGCGTGCCGCCAATATTGTTTTGTGTTGGTGTGTGGTATGTTGTGTTGTGGCAGGATTGGAAGGTGACTTTGTCGGTGTCTGATCTTTGTCTTCTTATCCACTTCCAACAAGTCTGAATATGGACTGTTCTGAGGCCGTATTTATAAAACGACTTAAGTCTTTGCTATGCTGTTTTTTTCAGACTGTTCCTCTAGAGCAAATGTCATAGTCGTAGGAAATCTCCTTCATAGAAATTTAGCCTTAGCAACAGCATAGCAACCACTTCAGTCGTTTTATAAATACGGCCCCAGATCCATGAGGATGGTGATATAAGAATATATTCTATAAAAGGGTTATCCTTTGGAAGCAAGGATCACACCAAAGAACTGAAAACTGTCGAGTGTACAAGTTTTCTGGGCCAGACAGGCTAGTTTCGACCAATTAGGCCTCATCAGTGACCCTCAATTATAGAACCCGCAATTATCTGCACCACAGCCTAGTACTCTAAACCACTTGACACGGCGCGACACAACAAATGCTTCAATTCTAGCCCGAATACTGTTGGTCTGTTTTTAGACAAGAAAACAGAGATCAACATTGATGACGTTACGCATCGTCACTCAGTGCTAGATAAATTTGATGTGCAAAACGTCTTTGTAGTATGCCAATCGCTATGTTTGAAGGAAGATGATTCGAATATTAATATATTTGCTTCCCTTGTCAGGTGATCCTCTCTGTAAATAATATTTTTTGACAAATGTATCTGCTGTCTAGGAACAATTATTATGAGGTGTTTCACAAACTTTCATGAATCGCAAAATAGTACCTGTAACGTCATCTATTTCTATCGAACAATATAAATAAAAACGACCAGGAAAGGTCTTAACAACAAAGCACTAACCGACAGAAGAGAATGACAAAATGGAACAACACATTTTTGATAACAGGTACACTCAATGGGTACTTGCGAAGAGGAATGCGAACTGGTCGTGAAAGGTCTTTCAATAAGCATTTCGAAACAAACTCACAGGAGGCCGAGAAAGCGAAGCCGTGAAAATTTGTCATGCAATTACACGAAAACGTGTGAAATACACAATCATTAAAGTACTATAATGTTCATGGCAGGTATGTTTTCACTAAGTGTTAACAAGTAAAGGTTGACTTCAATCTCATCAAGCAAGATATACAAAAAGTTCATTTGAAGATTTTCTGCATAAAGACAAAAAACCTCACAGAAAGTATCTTTTAATTTGGTGTATTTCGACTGTGTGTAAAAAGTCATAAATGGATCTATTATGACATGTTTCAGCAACCCAGCTTACAAATAGAATTCCTAGAAAATAGCCAGACAAATCATAGTCACGTGGTGAGTCCTATGTATCATCGGTATATGGTGGTTTTTAGTTCAAGCCATTTTGTTATAACATATCGTGGGTTTGTTGGCATTCAGCATGACGCTTCGAGGCGCTCTGTATTGCTAAACAGAAACGGAAATATACTTTACATATAGCAACTGTTTATGGAATTTCGAAACAATACACTGTGCATATATAGACAAAATAAATCGAAAGTAGTTTATATTTTCTCTCAGATTTCCCAGCTGTGAGTATTATACAGGAGAATGGAAATGATGTGACAGAAAACGACGCAATTGTTTCACTGCTTTGCTCAGCAAAAGGAAAGCCAGACACATATAGTTTCGCTCAGTGGAATCATATAGCTCCCGACAATCACACAAAATTGCAGAAATATTTCGGGATAGCAAATGGAAATCAGAATCGTCTACTACTTCAAGACATTTCTTATCAGGATTCTGGAATATATCACTGTTCCGCCACGAATACTATCGAAGACTACAAAACAGGAAAACTTTTTGCAACAGAAAGTTTTAATCTGACAGTAAAAGGTTTGTGTGTTAATCAGCATTATTCTCTCTCTCTCTCTCTCTCTTATTCTGTATGAAATTCAATCCTTAGTTGTAATGTTTCTATATATTTGATAGCATGTATGAGTTATCATTAACCCATTTATGCTTAGTGTCCCATTAAAGAGACATTGGGAGAGAAAGGTCAGACAAAGTCGTACGCCGAAAAATCTGATTAGGGGTTTTCATTTTCTCATAAAAAGAATGGGTATTTCGGCATAAAATAATGTAAAAATGATACAAACTAACAGGCAGGCCTTACTTGAACTGGACTTAACAAATGAGCTGCGACACGAGAAAACCAAACATGTGGTCGTGCGTATAGCGCAGGCCCAGATCAGCCTGGGCATCCGCCCAGTCTGATCTGAGTCTTCGCTGTCCGCATTAAGGTAGCTTAGTCCCTTTGCTACCCTTTAAGCGCTTAGCAAAGAGTCTGATCAGACTGGGCGAATGCCTAGGCTGATCTGAGTCTGCGCTGGGCACACGACCACATTGTTGGTTTTCTCGTGTCGCGGCTCAAATGTATAAGGGCAGAAGAGTCCACCAGGCATAAATAGGTTAATTGATAGTCGCGTAGGTCATTTGAGCTGCAACACGACAAAACAAACAAAGTGTTTGTGCGCCCAGCGCAGACTCAGATGAGCCTGGGCATCCGCCCAGTGTGATCAGACTCTTCGCTAAGCGCTTAAGGATGGCTAAGGGTCTTAGCTAACTCCATGCGGACAGCGAAGACTCTGATCAGACTGAGCGGATGCCCAGGCTTATCTGAGTCTGTGCTGGGCGCACAACTACTTTGATAGTTTTATCATGTCGCGGCTGATTTAGGGTCATAGTGTAGTTTATATTTTCTGTTCCGGTTTTGATCATTGACCTCATTTTGAGGAACTTTGGAAAAACAGACAGTGACCGTCTAGATTTCGTTCAGACTTCAATATAAGATTTCGATTAATGAAGATATATTCAAGTTTGTATATACGTTTGTTGACGATTATAGTGCATCCTTTTAAATGATCAACATTAGTTTGGCTAATACATATTTACTATTAAAACCTCTGATTTAATTGTCATATCAGTGTTTATTGTCACAGTTCGGCTTCATTTACCAACACAAATTATCTAATAGGAATGCCACATTCAAACAAGTGCAGCCCTATGCGGGCATCAGACATTGAATCTGCTGATTTCATAAATATTGTTTTGTATTAAATGCTTTCGAGCATATAATGTTATGCTAATATGCCTTCAGGTAGAGCCGTTTTGAATTCCACGACCACTCGAATAGCAGCAGATGAACATAACAATGTTACTGTCAATGTCACCTTCTATTCTAATGATGAAACAGAGCCTCTTATAGCTTGGTGGAAAAAAGATGAAAAGTCTAAAACCCAGCTTCAAAGTGGAAATCATAAATACACAGTTGACACTTCTAGAACAACAATTTATATACCGTTTTATTTGAAAACCATACAACAACCGGGCTATTTGTGTCAGCTGTTGATTTCAAATATTTCTAAATCAGATTTTGCAACATATCAAATTGAAGTAATCAACAGTGTTGGAAGTGTTACATCAGATATTACCATATCACCAACAGGTAAATGTCTGCTATTTTCTATTCTTTGGTCTTCACTTCAGCTGGTGTTTGTGCCATGTGGCGGCCGTTAAACGTCTACCCGTACATCAACATAGTGCAGATTATATTTTCTGGCCCTTTGAGATCATTGAGTTCATTTTAGTAATTATGAAGATAGAGTTCCGCTGAAGCCGGTGCTAGGGGGGCATGACTGGTGTCGCACATTTCATTACTAGTCATGAACAGACTCAATCAAACCGAGTCTATTCTTTGGTGTGTTCCTTTATTCCAAAGGATCTTATTTTTCACAACCTATTCTTATAAAAAAAATAGAAGGAAAAGAAAAGAAAACAGGTAAATGTTTTGTGCATTTGTATTCTTCGTCGATATGTTGATTGTTAATAAAATTTCTCAACGCGTATATCTTTCTTTAAAATCAATATCATTTATAGTCAATATCATCTACGTCACGACAAGCTCACCCGGATATAGTTGTAACATTAAAGTTCATATCTGGTTTTCGGTATATGTGTTTCTTGCTTTCAAATAGTTGCATCATTGATCTCTATGGCATTTGTCTAATTGGTCTCAGATTTTTTTTATTTATTCTTTGAAAATAATAGTTGAATTGAATCAGTTTGATCTATTAACTTGTTGGGTACGTATCAAGATCTTTAACAGCTTTTATTTTTTGGACCAAAATATGTCATCAGCAGAGCTGTAGATATTAAAGACAGCATCAAAATATTAAGAAAATTATCGTCAAGCTCCCTTACAGTAAAACTTTTGTCTTCTTTTTAAGAAAAACATGTCAATCCCTGCCAAACGACCGTTTTTGTAAAGTTATTTACCTCAGTTTTAAATCTTATCCTTTGATAATGAAGTGGAAAAAATCTTTATCAAAAATTAAAAAGGAGTAAACATTGTTTGAGCCTATATCACTCCATTTACTATTGCCCAGCGTCGGTTTGTAAAATGCCTTTCAGTGTCTAAAGGATGCTTAGAATTAGGCGTATATACAGGAGTTTTGTCACCGGTGTTTAAACTTTGGTTTATAGGAACGCATCATACCATACACCTATTTTGGTATTCTTTCAAGAAATCTGAAAATTATAAATTTAGACACTCCAGCACATGGTTGCCCTCGTATGAGGCTCCGCTTCAAGCCCTTTACATGTAACCGTTAGAGGTAGAAATTGCATTATATTTATATGCATTTTCCATCCGGGCAAATCGTATTAGTTAAAAAAATATTGAGTAATTTAGTCATAACATTTTTCTGTTTGATATTCATTAGATATATTTTGATTAACCAGATCATGGTTTTGCTTGTCCATTTTTTTTCAAATACAGCTCCGTTTAAAAGTTTACTTCTACACAGTTTTATGTCTTTCTACTTATTCGGTGTTCAGAACCTGTTTAGTTTTGCCAACTTAAGTATAAAATGGGGATGAAAGTGTTATAGCATGCATCAGTATGTAAAGATTATTTGCTATTTCCATTTCATATACACATGAGCACTTGAAACTCAAATCTAGAATGTATCATTTGCTTGAAGCTCACGAGATTTTAGTCTATATCTGCATATATAACGCTATTGATATTCACAGTAACTGAAATTAACATACACAATGTTGCTAGTACATGAATTTAAAATAACGATTGCAAACACCCGATGAAAGCTTAAGAGAAATTATACAAAGTCTAATGACAATATTAGGTTTCCACGATCATTTTCAAATATTCTTTGCAGGACTACATAAGACAGATTTTTAATCCAACCGCCGCCCCGCCCCACCACTCCCACTTCAGTAAAACAGTTAAACAAGAATGTTAACCTTTTTATAAAGGGGATGCCGTTATGGATCTCACATTGAAAACGAATGATCGTAACTCTGTCAAATATGATATTTTGAAAGTTCATTCATTGTCATCCTAAGATTCCACAAATCCTCAACTAACGGTTTCGATAAGCTAACGAGGCCGTGAGGGATCTCACATTGAAAAACGAATGATCACTACGCTGTCAAATATGATATTTTGAAAGTTCATTCATTGTCATTGTAAGATTCCACGAATCCTCAACTAACGGTTTCGTTAAGCTAACGATGGTTTATACATCCGGGCTCAGTTCCTCTTTGTTGGACTGGTGGGTTTGTCATCGAAAATATAATTGAGCTGCGACACGAGAAAACTAACAATATGGGTGAGCGGCCAGCGCATACTCAGATCAGCCTGGGCATCCGCTGATCAGAGTCTTCACTGTCAACATGGAGGCAGATTAGACCTTAGTTACTGTTAAGGCACTTACCGAAGGCCCTGACCAGACTGGGTTGGTGCCCAGACTGATCTTAGTCTGCGCTGGGCGCACAACCACTTTGTTGGTTTTGTCGTGTCGCAGCTCATTCATTATACTCGTCCGTTTTGAAGTTCACGTTTCTCCCTTCTTCCAATCTTCTTTAGGTATATTGGTTCGGTTATGTTTTGTAGTTGTGATCTTTGTATTTGGTACCTTCATTTTATGTGTATCCAACAGGATGTAACTAGGGGTAATGAAAAATCATGATTATACCATAGGGATTTAGCCCTAAAGACATTTCATGTAGTTGTGTCTGTTTGCAGTTACTATTGAAATCGTATTCAATTTACAAAATTTCAGCATCATCCAATTACAGACGCATACCGGCGTATTCGCGTATATGCAATTATGCTCTTTTCAAAGGTGTCCATCTGAAACTTATTAAATGTGGGACAATTCTTGATTTAATTTCAGGTCCACCAGAAATGCCATTATTATTCTCCACTGTACCAGCCCTTACTACGGACACAACCCTGACACTAACATGGCAGCCTGGTTTCCACAGCGGTGCAGATCAAACATTTCACGTTGACTATCGAGTCAATGGTACTTTAGAATGGCAAACAGGTCTAAGCATTTTTGGTGGAAAACATACAGTGAGGCAGTTTAACGCGACAATATCCAAACTTTCTTGGAGTACACGTTATCAGTTTTCATTGTATGCTGATAATCGTTATGGCAAAAGTGAAGAATCTGTTATTGTTGCAGAGACAACTGGAGCCAAAGAAGGTATCTTATAGTTGTAAATCGTATTTATTTGTCTCCTTACTTCTAACGAGACCGAGAACGTAACAGAAAATTTGTTTCTCTGAACGGAACATTGTTTACATGGTCAAAGTGTTATTCAAGCATACCTGAGCCAATGGCTCTGGGATCTTAAACTATAGACATTGATCCGTCCTTCGTCAGCATTTTCAACCGGCTTTTCCTCTAGAACCGCTGAGACTGACTGAAACCGAATTTGAGATGTAACCTCTAAGGGTCCGGGGAAACAGGATTGTTTGAATGGCTTTGGTTACATACCCAACATAGCCAGCATACTTATATACGTTAAACAATCTAAAGATCGTCCTGTGCGGAACTGAAAAATCGATGATTTGTTAAGGTGGTGATTTGTGGTAAATACAAAAATCTGCATAAAACCACATAAAAGTAATGTATCTCCCTGAAAGTTAGCAGACTTCTTATTTTTGTTGTTCTTTACAGTTTAGAATACAAAATAGACGTACATGCTGCTTAAAAAGTGTTTTTATAAGGAAAGATCAAAGGGTAATTCTCTGCGAATAAATCTGAAAAAAATATATCGTTATTGAAAATTTACGTAGTGCTGAAGGTGCATTATTGCATTATGAAGAGCATCCTAGCAATTATTTATTCCAACTCTTTCTCATATTGTAATGTAGACCAGATGAAAATGGTAGCTTTTTCTCAAATGTTCAACCATGTACAATGTAAATGTAAACTGGACGCATTTATTAAATATAGGGTAGGCAAGCATACCTATGTTAACACCTACAATATAAATAATACATTACTTGCATGATCAGTGGTGCGTAGATGAAATTGTTCAACCTTCTTAAAATAGTCTCACCTGTCTCACCTGTGTGTTTGACAAAAAATTTGACCACAAACTGCATCTTTTTTCATCTGCTCAGCCTGGTAATGTGTGAAAGAGTTTGACAAAATGATTGCTCGGACGCTCTCCATTAAGCAACAAGGTACTCTAAGCACTAAGTATATTTTCAATAATGATATTATTTTTTCAGATTTATTCGCAGAAAATTACTCTTTGATCTTCTCTTATAAAAACACTTTTTAACATAAACAAATGCTGAATTTTGGTATTCTAAATTATGAGAAACAACATAAAGAAGGCATCTGCTAAGTTTTGGAAAGATCAGTGTTATTTTGGTTATTTTATGCAGATTTTTGTCTTTGTCCCAAATCAGTGATTATCACCACCCTAACTTGATATATACGTACTACAATGTTTGTTCAAATTATGATCTTTGGGTGACCTTGGCCTTTAATACGCCAATGTCAACTTTGTTTCCAGTTTGTTTGTTTTTTCATGAGAAATTACTATAGCATAACATTCTCTTGTCGCACGGCTCAATTTGTCATTTCAATTTCTCTTTAGCACCTTCAGAACAAGACAAAGATAATGATCTTGTTATCATTGCTGGTGTGGTTGGCGGAGGAATAGTTGGAATAATTTTCGTAGCTGTACTTGTTCCTGTTATCATTTATCGCTACAGAAGACGTAAGTTATCTTCAAGTGTATTGATCATTGTTGTATACCTAATGAGACTTTACTATAAAAAACAGCCGTGTCGTAATCGACAGCATTTTACGTTGGTTTTCTTCTATTTTTAATTGTCACAATGCGAAAGAATCGCTGACACAGGGTTTTAACACTGTTAAAACACGGGTGCGCCAGGGTTTAAACCCCAATTAAAGCCCTTTTTCGTGTCGTCTGCAGAGC
This sequence comes from Ctena decussata, assembly GCA_963989385.1. NCBI lineage: Eukaryota > Metazoa > Mollusca > Bivalvia > Lucinida > Lucinidae > Ctena > Ctena decussata. The sequence continues at coordinate 59,302,006 of OZ022504.1, forward strand.
TCTGAAATATAGATGACGTCCGTTCAAACGTATATAACGTATATAAACGTTTGCTCAAACCCTCGTGTATTAACATCTTGCAGCCCAAACCGCTGCGCCGTTCGGGCTGCAACACGTTAATACAAACGTTAAAACACGGAAAAGATATTGTGACCTGGAAGTATTCACCCCTTTCTCAAAGGCGATTATTTTGAACGAAATAAATTGTTTTTATAGTGGAGATTTAAAGTAAATGTAAAACGTGTGTCTTCGTAAGAGAGTAGATTCTTAACTTAAAACGTTGCCCCTACACAAAAAGTGATACATCATGTACCATCGTTTATTACGAACGCACTTTCACAGACTATGTATACTACATGTATGTTTTGTTGTTTTGTTTAATTATCTCATGCGTCATTGTCTCTGATAATTCACACACATCGCCATTATAATTGCTACGTTTTTTATTATACAAAATTCGTTTTATCATATGATCTTGGGCGCCATTTTCTGATAATTCACATAAATCGCCATTATAATTGCTACTTTTTTTTCTGATAAAAAAATTCGTTTTATCATTTGTTTTCATGATTTCAGGCCATCTAAGAAGAAAACGGTAAGTTGTATGAAGTCAGTACTGACTTCACAAACTGTCAATATATACGTTTTTATTGTTACACCACGTGAAAATATGAAACAAATTGTAATTGACGGAACTTAGCATCCAGAAGAGGGCTACATTAAGGTACTTCTAAATGTCAGTATTACTTGGTTGCTAAAATATACTGTTACTTTGTATTTGAGATGTAACGAAACAATATACACTCTTGTTCTGAATTACAGAAATAATCATACGATATGCATATCGCAGTTTATATTTTTGATGTTGAATGAAACACATACATTTTTTAAATTAGTCATATACTACCTTGAACCTGGCCAAAATTTGAGAACTTCTCCATTTTCCTTCATCAGAAATATAATGTTGTTGCACCAATATATAGCAGAGTCCATGAACTAATGCAACCAAAATGTATTGGTCATTAAAACGAAAACATTGATGCAAAGCATCAATACGCCGGGAAACTCTGTCACATTTATCTTCTGTGACCAGATACTGTGCACATGTTAAAGAATTTTGATACTAGCAAGGGTCATATAGGGTTACGTCGCGTTCTCTAGCTTACAAGATTTCTTCTACAATTGTATACATGTCATAGACATGTGGGCAGGTTCTTGACAAACATGCATCATAATGATTCATTTCAGACGTGCTCCGATCTTTTTTCTTCAGAAAATTCTTTAGTATTTAACAGCTTTTGCTTCGCCTGCTACTAGCAAAAACTAGGTACATGTATATGTCTTACATTTCCGGTGTCGTCGACATTGTCGCCGTCGATTGCGTATACTTTGCGTTTTCTGGTTTAATGAGTTTGCGACAATGCGCAAACAGGCGAGCAATGGTATGTTTATGATTTCCTTCCTTATGCTTGATTGAAAATATATTTAAACTTTAGCTTTCGTCACTACTCGAAACCAGCTGTGCAGAGATAACCCCACTGGAAGCCCCAAAACCAGGGGAAGAGCCAGTATTTAAATAACCCCACTGGTACCCACAAAACAAGGGTGAAAGACAAGGCAATCCAAGTACATTAACTCTGTAGAAAATCAACGCTAAATAGTAGAAACAACGCAAAATAGTACGCCGGGCTAATGCCCGGCGTAAAAAACTAACTTTCTTGGTTTGAAGAACCCCACCGAACTGGTTTATACAAAACTGGCAAGTACATATACATGAAGCCAGTTTACACACTAGGAAGATATTATGATGTACACCTGTCACTATGTGTTGTGTAAACAAGTTGTGTGAGGTTCGCTAAACCATGAAAACTACTTTTTAATGAACTTTTGTTGAAAAAATACATTACGGCTGCATTAGTTCATGGATTATGCTATATGTTGGTGCAAATAAATTATATTTGTGATGCAGGAAAATGGCGTTCAACATGACCAAGTCCAGGGTAGTAAATGACTAATTTGATAAATGTTTATTTTTCATTGAGCAACAAAAAAAAACTATAATACGCATACCTTATGATAATTGATGTAGCTCCGAACAAGAGTGCATATAGTTCTTATTCCACCGCAAAATACAAAGCACACGTAAATTTTAGCCACTAAGTCATATTAACATTTAGAAGTACCTTAACCGCTTCTACTTATAAAGTCACTATTATTGTGAGTGAAAACACTCTTTCGACGCATTATGAAACGATTGTAATTGACGGAACCTAGCCCACAATTCCCTTAAGTTATTGTTATAAGAGGACTACAGAGAAGATAATAAAATGTTTCCACAACTATAATACTTTGTCAGTATTTTTTACCCTTTTTAGTGGGATTCAGAACCCAAAGATAACTTCACTTCAATTAACTGAATAGAAGTGAAGTAACCTCTGTTTTCTGAATGCCAGTGTTGTTTTCTATTTTTAGTCGTCGAAAACATAGATGGAGCTCTTTATACATGTTCTTCTCAAGAAGAAGCAGGGCAAGTTTTGGAGAAAGTGAGTACGTCATCATATGAAGGACGTTAGAACTGTACCATGCACTATATTTAATTGTTTCAGTGCGGTCATTGACTTTCATAAAAATTTAGATGCCCGGGCCAAGGAGTGAGCCGGGCAAATACAATACCAAATGCAAGCATTATACCACATTACTTAACCGTAATATAGCACAAACTGTATATTCACATAGAGATGACATTCTTATACACAATGTGAATTCGTCGTAAAAGTGAGTGTTTCAATTTTTCCACACTCGAGTGGTCTTCATACATTGATTGTGTATAACCAGTGACAATAGAGTTAAGAAAATCATATTTATATTCCATACGGACTTTCATGGATCTTATAAGGTTTTCTTGAGGTACACCTAGCATGACACTTTCGGTTACTCAAATCCAAGTCTCCTGAACGAAGAAAATGTCGGGCTTTTTTTCCATAGAAATGATATGCATATCCGACTAAAGTCGGATAGTAAAAACAATAGCATTTTCTTTTTGGCGTCTAGATTCCACCTGCATTACAAAAGCAAACCATACAGTCATGTTTTCTGTATCGGTACGAAGATCTATGAAATTATAAACCGGTTATCTAGTTTTCCAGCCCATAAACTGGGAATTGTCTGAGTCTTGAAACACAAATATCATTGGAAACTATCCATATGACGGATTAAAATATATTTACTTGCAAATTTTCTGGATATTTAGATATATTGAAGGAGACATCAAGATATATATAAAGAGCTTTTAGGCATTTAGGTTATGACGTCGCGTGCACTAGCAATGTTACTTTGGAGCTTTAAGTGACGTCATTAACGTCGTAATGACGCGCAAACATGCGTGACGTAATTTATGACAGGCTGGATAAGGATTAATAAATTAATCAACAAATAACTAAGACTATTTCACAAAATCCTATTTTTGAAACAGTGAAATCTAAAGTGATAATTTCACAAGTGAGATTATCAGTTTCGATTTCACCGAGATATCTCTATAATTCATTAAAAAGTATAAAAGAAAAAATATTCAAGTTGTTTTCGTTTGTAACATAAATAAAAACAAATAAGACCCTCCAGCTGAAGGACGAGCCGGAATCCTGCTGCACCAAAAGAAAACACTCCACCACTTCGTGACATAAATCAGCGTTATCACAATGCTGTACAAATAATTGTCCGCTTATTTTATTTATTTATCTATTTAAGGTGGAAGTATACACAATAACTCTGTTCTTACTAGTTTAAAAAACAAAACAGAGTAATTGTTCATCATCATGGAGTATATACAGTTATAGCAAACACTAATAATGTCTACCGTAAAGATCCTAAGTTTTCGGGGACATAGCTCTGTACAAACAGTGGAAACCGAGATCAGACTGTTCCTCAGGAACCAGACTGATCAAGATCTTCACAGTTGCCATTCCATCTGCGCATTTTTTTCGACATTACTCTATGGTAGAACCGAATAACAGGAGAATAAATAGTAGGGCAAAGACTGGCTGTGCTTGCAGCAGGTGAAGAAGTTGGACAGTCTGTTTTGGGGATATTTTTGAACTTACATTGTTTCTCTCGGAAACGAAACGGTGAAATGTTTGTTGTTGTTTTTTGTTTTATTCTTTAACATACAATGTAAGTTTTACTAAAATAATATGCATAAGCATGCCCCATCGATTGGATATATTTTTCATGACGTTTTTCATGAAATTCAATTTTCTTGCAGTTTTTTAAAGAGTGTAAAAATATACTTATCAACAAGATAACTGAAATTTTTTGTCACCAGTTTGTTTCAAATCTCCTGTATTACAGATTATATAATTTGCTGAAATGAAAGTGCGTTCATGTGCTAGAGATATGAATTTTAATGGAAAATGTGTTAAAATAGTATGTAGAAATACAAAATATTATTTTTTTAGGAAAACAAAACTGTGAAAATAAAAATTTTCTTATTCAAATGTTTTATTGCTCGTTGGGTCATTTAGACGGTATAATGGTTTGAATGCCCCGCCAATATTTCCATTCAGTATCCGTCTACCTTAAAAACTTAATATATCAAAGGAATTAAGTAAGCATTTGAGCGTTGTCTGCGCTTAAAATCAAATGTTAAAATTAAAGGGTATGCAAAATAAAAACCAGTCATGGATGTTTCCTAAGAAAATTCGTCCATTTGAATCACTGTTTGGCACCACTTTGCAAATAGTCGTTTATAGGGAAGGAAATATTAGCCTAAAACTATATAACTACAAACTAAAAATGTATAACTATAAAGTCTTCCAGACAGCTGGCTCCCTTCTTATGCCTACTCTCTTGTGATTTTTTCTATCTCTACCTCAGGCTCAAAACTAAATAACTATGATGTCTTCCAGACAGCTGGCTCCCTTCCTATGCCTACTCTCTTGTGAATTTTTCTATCTCTACCTCAGGCTCCTGAAACTTTTACTTTTTTCAGTTGTCTCAGAAATATTTAAAAGACAGTAACTTTTTATACTAAAAGTTTTCACTTCCTTGCGCATCGACTTTGATATAATATTATCTTACTGATGTTTTTTTCCCTTGACCTGTTTGCGTACTCATACAGTATTCATAATTATATTAATGCTCGTGGTAAATTGCGTAGTGTATGCATTATATATATATCATATGCATGGCTTTATATGTTGCGTTATTTGAGAAAAAAAGTTTAGTTTGAACACTCTAGAAATTCAAGTTATCCTTTCACAATCAATTCAAATTTGCATTTTATGTCTTTTCAATTTTGGTGATGCCGTTGCATCTCTCCACAGTAGCTACCCAGCAGCACAAAATGTTGAATCAACATTGTGTGTTCTGTACGTCGATTCAGCGTCGAATTAACGTTGATTCAACGAACCAGTATTGATTCAATGTTGATTCACAAGCTCCCACTGGGTACAGGGCTCGGGCCTGACGATAACTTGGTAATTGTAGATGGTACAGAGTAGCAAAAGTTTACCGCCATAATGTAGCTGCTTTGATAATGGAGCAGTGACCATTTTAGTATAAATTCTGGTCTGCAAAGGCGTTTGGTGTCATAGCAAATTGCTGAAATGATATTTACTTTAAAGAAAGAGAAAAAGACCTATTTCTGAGATAATTTAATTAAATATTTTATTTCCGTTGCAGCTGAACAAAGCAAAGATAAGAAGAAGCCGTCTAATTCCAAGGGGTGAGTAAAAACTTTCAAGTTTCTGAGAGTTGCTGAGTATGTCAGATCAAGTGTTTACTTAACCGGGGAACTCCTGTCAATACGTTTATTTTGTTGTGACATAAGGTTTCTTGGTCTTTCAACTCTAATATATGCAACGGCGTCTATGCATCGATTGCCTCTGCGTAGCTCCATTGACGAAATGTCAGTAATCATTTTCCAAAATATGAAATTACAAAGAAAAATAAAAAAACGTTTTAGGTATATGACTTTAAAATTTCCTTGATTTTAACAAAGGGAGACGTGACTACCGTTCCGATTCTTTGACAGAGGAAACCCTTCAAAATGGTGTCTACATTTAAAAGAAGAATTTGCTTCTTGAGGAAAAATTCTTCTCTTTAAGAATTAACCCCAACTGAGAGGCAAAAATGATAATGTTTGAGATGCTTCCCTTGGACGTTTGTCCATGCACCTTAAATGTTTATGATCCATTTTGTGAAGTCTTTATACAGTTACACGCGCATTGCCGTTTTTATTTTTTTTTTGTTGGCTTTGGAACTATTTTCTTATCAAAACAAACAAAATATATGGATCGGAAACTAGAGATTTGACCACTGATTTGTTCCAATATGCATTGTAAAAATTAACTTAGGAAAACACTGATAAAATACGGCTTTTTTTTCTTGTCTGTCGAACAAAAGGCAATAAACAGTTTGTCCAGTTCAGTGATGCCGAAGAGAGAAAAATCTAATCACTTACTGAAGAAGCCGACGCAAAGAAGATTTCTTCGCTATCTTAAGGGAGGGTATTATATTCACAACAATCGATCTCAACTCCTAAAAAATCTGGTAAATTGAAGAGATTGCTGACCCGCAATCAGAAGCTAGAGTAAATAGGAAAAGACTACATTTATATGAAAGAATCAATAACAAGGATGAAACCGTTTTGAAGAAATCCTGTCAGAGGAAACAAAGAATATACAAGTACCTATATCGATACCGAAAAGATAGTTATCAAGTTACCAATAAGCTGGATGAATCGGAATGTCATATCCCCAAACAAACATAAAAACGCACTGTTTCAAGCCAAAACTATGTTTGACCACAGGAGTCTGAAATTTCGTCAATAAAATAAAAAAATGCAAATTCTACAGAATCGCGTTCATATTTATACATATATGTATTATAAAAGACAGGAATGCAATGCCTTTTTTACCCCACCCACCACCAAAAATCGTTCCCAACACGTTTTCAAGTAGTAAACAGCAAAAAGCGTTCCAATGTATGTAGCGGTTACTTGCAACAAAGTGTTTTCTATCATCCGCCACCTACAATCCATCAGTATGTATTTCAAGAAAGCCACAAAAGAAGATAAATTTGGCGACTAACAGCGAATCTGTTTTCTGAGAAACCATGTCCTGTTTACATTTGACAGCGCGTGAGCGGGCGCATTTAATTGGACGAGACGCATTTAATTGGACGAGGGTATCGGCACGACGGTCGTGCGGATAAGAATCATTATCATCAACACGGTCGGGCCTTATTCGCACGCCGGCGATTATATATTCCATCATAGATGCCATGGCCTTTCTTAGAAATGGTTTCATACAACACAGTTTCGGTTATTCATATGGAGGATTCAAAATAACTAAAAACTGGTCAAAACATTTTATAACCGACTTTCTGTTGTTAAAACATCTGATATCCGGATCCCAGCTGTACCTTTATGGGGCACAATCTTATTTTTGGCATGTTTCAGTTCGACATGAATAGGTTGCATCAATTATATATGTGTATGTAGAAAAGGTATTCCGTCAAGATGAGGCATACAAAGGATGTTAAGGCCGAATGCTACAAGTCCATAAGCCGACCACAGCTTGAATATGCTTCGACGGTATGGGACCCAGTGACAAAATTCAACATAGCCAAACATAGTCTGTATAGAGGCGTGCCGCCAGATTTTGCTTAACCGACTTACGCCGAACCAGCAGTGTCACTTCAATTTGGCCAGAACTTGGTTGGGAGGACCGTGAATCAAGGCGACACCAGAGCAAAGTCACAATGATGTAAAGGATCGTCAATAACCTCGTTGAAATCCCTCCAGGCCAGTACCTGACAGCCAGAGGAGTAGCAACTAGAGGACACTATGAACTATTCCTTATTGACAGTTCTGAAGTAGATAGTTCCAACGATATCGATAGTCAACAAGTGAGTTTATTGTCAGCCCCAAATAAGTTGCACCTTTTCACAATTGAAAACTTATTTCTATGGTGCTGTTTCTCAACATAAGTGGTCTATTTGCTGTCAATATGTTGATGTTGGGTTATGTAGGCTTCCAAGCTTGCTAAGTGTCAGCTTATCTCCATCATAAACTGTGGTGCCCAGATGATTTGGATCATTCGCCTCTTATTGCTTTTTGTTTTGATTCTTCAGGGCATGGATATTTGATGCAGTCAGGTGTTGAAGTCTTGCCTTACGCCTGTTCAGTGTATAGGCACAAGACAAAGATTTAAACAAATTAAATTTAGGGCACTAACACTTGATGCACTCAGTAGTTGCAATAAAAATAATGGATCACCCTGCCGTGACCTAGGCAATGTAAAGATAGAAGCCAAAAACACTGGCACTTGATACAGGCAGAAGTTATTAACAAAAAGTGGAACATCTTGCCTTACACCTAAGCAATATACAGATACAAACCAAAAGTTATTTTCAAAACGAAAAAACTCAGGGTACTGATGCATGAAAAAAAAGATTGGTTGGTTTTTGGTTTAACGGCCCTTTGAGACCGTATTTCAGTCTATATCGGGCCGTCCCCCAGAGAGAGGGAGAAAGAAAAGAGAAATGATAGAAGAGAGAAAAATTTCAAACAACCCCGCCCGCACCTACTGCAAGCACACTAGGCCCTTGCCCTACTTATACCAAATAAGTAGTACGCCCCGGCACTGGAAGTTATAACCACCACCATCGCCCGACTACCGCCCCAGCATGAAAAATATATGTTAATACTGAAATCAGTTTGCAGAGGTGTGCGTGGGGAGAGCGGGAGGGGCAGGGGAGTATCCCCGGCTTCCAGATCTTAGCCAGATAAATTGATATTTACATTTGCAGGCAAACAGAATGGGTATTGATGTAGGACCTCATTAATAATTAACGTCACCGATAAACAAGTGCTGCAACGAAAGATCCTACCTTTACTATGAATCAGACATTCACCGAAAAACCTATCACCATAAATGTATTTCAGTTTCAAAAGCTATTTTACTGGTTTCAAAATCTTTTGAAACATTGCGCAAAAAGAGGGGACATACTTACCCTAATTTTGAATAGAAAATATAGCTTGACAAATACAGTAACAGATCTAAACATTAGAATTAGTTTTCAGGCTTGATTATTTATAACCTATTTTGACAGATTTTTCAAATTTTGGTTGATCATAAAAATGGTCGTATAAATGCCTTTGCTGCCTCTCTGATAGACACTTCTCTAAAATATTTCACCAATGCTATACCGTGTATTGTGAATTGAGATAGTCATTAAAATTAGTTAGAACACTTAAGTCGTTCTTTATTGTGTTATCACTTATTCCATAACAAGTCCATACTGTTACAATTGCTATGAATCAACATATAAATTTATAATTCTCATTGTACCCGCAATTTTTTTAGTAGGCAGCGAATGCATTCAGACTTTACTTTTAATTTGACAGGTTTTAACTTAGCTTTACCCATCATGTCTTATAAGGCGTTCTGCAGGGTGTGGCATTAAGCCCTCCATTTTATTAATTGATTTACCCCAGGTATTAAAATATTTTTATATTATATTTTTTATTCAGCTGCTTCAACAAACATACATGAAACACAAATGACATATAATCCTATCACATTTGGCAGTATACAAGTAAGAAAGACAGTAATTCCTCTTCTGACCATGCCTCTCTGAGAGTGTAATATGATGCAACCACGATACCTTGGTGGGTAATAAAATATTAAGTATGAAAAATTTTTAGCGTGGGCCATTTTAAAACCTTCCAACGCACCGCGGCGGAGGGTGAGGGTGAAGGTTTGGACCCAGTAAAACCGGTTTAAACTCCCAGTAGTTATTACTGACCGTCCCAAGGCAATACTTTCGTTGCGGTCGCATTTGTTTTATTTTCGGTGCTGTTTAACTTATTGTGTTTTCTCTTTAACCCTTCTGTTGGTCAAATTATTTAGTTCAGTAAAGATAGCTGAGTTGCCACCTATTTGGGAAAGAGCTGCTGACTCGGCTTATCACTTGTAAGTTATTGTTTGTTGGAATGTCCTTGTCAATCTTTCACTTTGATGTTGGGGATAGGGTTTGGGATCTGATTCAGTCAGTTCCTGAAGTGTATTTACTCTTTAAATTTCCCTTTGAACAACTAATAGTAGAAAAAAGAAAACTTAGCACGACCAAATGCAGATATAGTGGCAGGGGTGGGGTGGGTGAAGTATGTGTGTTGGGGGTGGGGTGTGAGAGAGGGGGGTGAAAAGCAGGGTATTGCAATTGGCCAAATTATTTCAAATCATGCAGTTTGTCAGTTGAAACTGAGTTTACGCAGCTAAAATTGGCCCCCAAGTCGTTCACCTCTGTAAGAAATACCTGAAATTTGCACATTCTCTTCCAAAATCTGCGTACATGCCGGCATAATTTACTAAGATACATGTGCCAACAAAAAGAAAGTGATACCCATGGACACAAAATGGTAAAATCTTGTTTGTTTTATCACTGTTGATCCGAACTTGACATTGATTTAACGTTGTTTCAACGAGTTTGTGTCTGCTCGGTTTGTTATATTTCACTGAACCTATGCTAATGGGCATGAATAGCCCACATAAAAAACTTACAACACAAGTTCCAATATACTATGCAGAGGCAAGACAATATGACAGAGAAAATGGAAAACCGTACACCCTACACATGACAAAATTGGAACTTTAAAGAGTGATGCCTATAACAATAACTTATTCCCGGATGTAAAAAATCTGAGAGAGAGAAAGAGAGAGAGATTATTGATGTGTTTTTGTTTGTTTTTGTTTTTTTTTTTCTTTTTTTTTTCTTTGTTTATTTTTTCTTGTATTTGTTTCCTTTTGTTTTGACGCATCTATGAAAAGTAAAAAGATAGACAATGATCAGGAATTAATGCAATCAAATCACACATCCCGCTCTCAAAACCAATAGGGAAAGAAGCACCCACCCACGGAAAAATCGACACTAGTTCACGAAAGACACGCACAGTATGTATGTATTTATTGAAGAATAAAATACTGTTTAAACAAAGGACACGCACAGTAAACCGAATGAGCAGCCCTTTCCCAAACAGGTGGTCATTCACCTACCCTAGGATTCTGCGTTTCTATGTTTTGTCGTTTTAAGTTTGTCACAGACTCCAACAAATTTCTAAAGCAAGCCTGCATATCAGCACGTTCTTGCCATAACTTTTTCTGTTTATGCTACTTAACTGTGGACGAAAATAAAACCTATTCCGCTGGTCTGTGTTCTGTGTACTCAACACCCGTTCAGACCCCCTTCCGCTCTCTGTCTCTCTCTCCGTCTCGCTCTCTATCTCGCTCTCTGACACACACACACACACACACAACTTCACATGGCAGTGTTTTCCTGCAGAATATGAGTGCTTTCCTGCGTTTTTCGGCGTTTTCCGATGATTGGCTGCTTTCCGGTCTTGATAGTTACTGTAAACGGAACTGTTTTAAACATAAGCCTTAATGTTAAATAATTTTAATTAGGGGGGCGGAAGGGGATATGAGAGAGAAAAAGAAAGAAACTATAGGTTGAATAATACTCGCCAACTGACCTGAGATGTTGGTGTGTTGGTTTGGGCGACTAATTTATATCCGTGGAGGCTGGTTTGGGGTGTTATGAAGGCGGTTTAGGTGGTTTGGGGTGTTTTGGGGTGGTTTGGGGTGTTTCCGCGGACCGGAGTATTAATCTGTTTAGGCCTTATAACCATTTTATTTACTTATAGCTACATTTGTTATTTTCTTTAAAAACATGGATACATGTAATAAAGGGTATCATCTGTGTTATTCTGATACAAAATATCAATATAGGGCTCAAATAATGCTTTTCACCAAATAAGCCAGATAAGAACTTCGTATTAAACCCAAATAACCATTATCTTGTGGAAAACCCTTTATCTTATAGTGCGTTCCGGTAATTACATGTGCGTTTCGGTGTTTTTGTGCGTTTCGGTATTTCTATGGACCGAAAAAAAAGTAATATTCAGGATGATCAATGGATCGCCCATAGAACCGACAACCGAACGACCGTTTTGCCGATAAGGATTCGAAACCGCAAGACCGTCTTGCCGATAGCCACAGCCAATCTTGTTGCACGCGACCGCGTGAAGTGGACATGGTTTCTCAGAAAACAGATTCGCTGTCAGTCGCCAGATTTGATCTTCTTTTGTGGCTTTCTTGAAATACATACTGATGTATTGTAGGTGGCGGATGATAGAAAACATTTAGTTACAAGTAACCGCTACGTACATTGGAACGCTTTTTGCTGTTTACTACCTGAAAACGTGTTGAGAACGAATTTTTGTGGTGGGTGGGGTACAAAAGGCATTGCATTCCTGTCTCTTTTATAGTATATATTTAAATAACTGTGTGTGATTTTGTAGAATATGTCTTTTTTGGTATTCTATTGACAGAATTTCAAACTCCTGTGGTTTGACAAAGTGTATTTACCTGTTTTAACAAAGTGGAAAAAGTGTGAGTAATAATTTAACAGTCCAACTTCAGCCATTTTTTTGATAACTATCTTGTCGGTGGTGATCTCAATTCATTGTATATTCTTTGTTTTCGTTTGAGGTGATTTCGTCAAAAATATGTTCATTGATGACAGTCTCTACCCAATTATTTTGGCTTTCACATAATTTTCCTATCGACACTAGATGATTCCGGGCTAAGTAGCCTTCTCAGTATACCAGCTCTTGGAATATGAAGCACTTTTTTCGAAATTGAAAAATATAACCCCATTTTTATATTAGATACCAAGAAAAACTTCTTTGTTTTGGCTTCTTCGCGCAAGCTTAGATCACTTCCTCCGCTTCAGCATCATTGAAATGAACAGACTGGTTGCTTCCTTTTTGTTCGAGTCAAAAAGAAGGCACACACGAAAGTAAACCGTAATTTTTTCAGCGCGTTTCTATTGTCAATTTGTAGAATACATTTGGGAACAAAGTAGTAGTCACAATTGAGCCGCGACACGACAAAACCAACCATTTTGATGCTAGTTACCAAGAAAACTTCTTTGTTTTGGCTTCTTCGTGAAAGCTTAGTTCACTTCCTCCACTTCAGCATCATTGAAATGGACAGACTGGTTGCTTACTTTTTGTTCGAGTCAAAAAGAAGACACATAAGAAAATAAAACCGTTTTTTTTTTTTCAGTGCGTTTTTATTGTCAATTTGTAGAATAATTAGTAGTCACAATTGAGCCGCGACACGACAAAATCAACATAGTGGTTGTGCACCCTGCGCAAATTCAGATCAACCTGGGCATCCGCCCAGCCTGATCAGAGTCTTTGCTATGCGCTTAAAGGTTAGGTAAGGGTTATGCTACCTCTATGCTTACAGCGAAGACTCTGATCAGAATTAGCGGATGCCCAGGCTGAACTGGGTATTTGCGGGGCGTACGTGCCACTTTGTTGTTTTTTTTCGTGTCGCAGCGTAATTATTGTCTATCTGGTATCCGGAGCGAGCTTTATGTACTGCAAATGCGAAACCAGGAACCACGGAAAGATTGTGCAACCATCGGTGCGTTGTATCGATGCTTCAAAAAGTTCTCACAGTGAGTTGTAGGAGAAATCAGCACATATATAATTGCATGGTCACCGAAAATAATTTCGGGATTAGGCATCATGTGCTTATTGTTGTTTCATGGGAATGCAGTAATAACTGTGTTTACCCTAATTTTCGGTAATTAAATCTTATATCAATACCTCGCAATGTCAAGCTCCAGACCTGTAGCCGATTTACTAGCTAGGCCATGAAGCAAATCACTAAATGCTTTACAGGGCTATAAACTGTAATCTTATCGATGGTCCTTGCACCCAGTGTCATAAAAATAAAATCGAGGCAAGCTGAACAATAAATCATCATCACAAGTGGTATAGATTTTGCTTTCCATTTCCTCCATTTTACGCCGATTGTTGCGCGGAATACAGCCGGCTCCGATTCGTTATGGTAACTTCCTGTGTTTTCACATTTTACCTGTGTGCACATAGGGGACGTTAACCAAATGATTTTAGTATATTGACCTATTTTCCATTCCAAAACATTACAAAATATGTAAAAACAGATCAGCTCTCTCTCTCTCTCTCTCTCTCTCTCTCTCTCTCTCTGAATGTATGTATGTATGTGGAATTTAACATGTCTTCTTAAAAATCTGAAATTCAGTGAAACGCGATGGCAAGTATGAACATATACCTTGTTATTTGACAATATGAGACGTGTGTGTGTGTGTGTGTGTGTGTGTATGTGTGTGTGTGTGTGTGTGTGTTTAATGATTATAATTTCTATTTCTTTCTTCTAACATTAAATCTGAATGTTGTCGTCATACGGATTCAGATCTTTTATCATTTCTTAAACAGGAAAAAATCTAACAAGAAACAGAATGTGACATCCTTGCACCTTTATGACTCTGTAAACATCGATAATCTGAATGGTTCAAGAAGCACGTCAAAGTAAGCTGTTTATTACTTTTCTCTCTCTCTTCTCTCACTGCAGCTTTATAATCACGTTTGCAAATAATACAACGTTAAAATATATTTGTTATTGAAAGTCTAACCACAAATACAGATGTCAATTGCCCTTCGTGTCGGTTATGTTAAATAGTATAGGCATTCCGGCGATCAACTGTAAAATTTGAACCGGTTATTGATACGATCAAAAACATTACAGTTATCATACGTGAATATATTTAATTAAGTATTTGCGAACGTATTTCTACTCTATTACCTACCTTATGCCAAATACATGCAGAAATGTATGCTACCAGGGCCGGGTTTCTAATTAAACTGCCTTCGGTCGGGCGTTGACTCTCACCCGAGGGGGTCGGAATTTCTACAAGGGACATTTCTTGCCGAGTCCCCGGCAGAAATTCCGACCCCGAGGGCAAGATTAGCTAATCCTACGTGGACCTGCTCATGGAGGATTATTTTTTCCCCACTTTTAGTAAAATTTAAAACTTCAAATCCGATTTAAACTTCAAATCAGGAAAATCTTAATTTACCGTGATCTTATAAATGTTTAGCAGCCTAATGTGTTTACCGGGTCCTAAACACAGTTTGCACCTTGGCAATAAACGAGAAAGACAAATTTCTGTCTATTTTATCTTTCGGAGGGCAGAAAACAAAATGCAGCTAAGAGTCTCACGTCGCACGCGTTAAATTGCTAGCGACGTTTTATAACCGATTTAATGACGTCTTTAACATTAAATGACATCAAAAACCTATGATCTATCAAACGTCGTATCCATTTTGTTGCTTGTATGTCAATTCCTTTCATTTAAAATCGAGAAAGTTCTGTTCCTAATAAAATATGTTTGCATTATGATAGACAGAAGTTTCTTATATGAGCTGAACGCCTATCTTGTATATGTGGAAGTGAGAAAATACTCATATGTCAATAAAGAATACGTTTTTGCTACGAGGGTTGATCCAGAAGTAATGTCACTGCAGCTATAAAATCATGACGAATAAAGGGAGACCAATAAAATTTCGTATCCAAGTACCTTAATCTATTTGCATTATGGGCTGAAAATGTCAATGAAATGCAGTGCACAGTAACTGAGATACTGAGATGGACAGAAGGCATGGTAACGAAACGCGCCGCGCGTCAATGACGTTTTTGACGCACCAGATGAAATTTCGATATTGTGTCATGTCCAAAGAAGCATATTCGCTGTTCCAGCATAACACTAATGTCTCTTCACCCATGTTTATCTCATCTTTAATATTACTTGAAGGGCCCCGCAACTCAATTTAAGAATTTTACACAGTATTCGAATTTCAGAACATTGATCTTCATATATGGGGTCCAAACAAGAGTGACGTTTTTGTCTGACATTGCACATAAAGGTCTTCCGGTTTTCATACTATCCTCTAGCGACTCATCTGCACGCGTATCGCGCTGATTGCACCTTTAAACAAGCCTCATAATAACTGTTATTTCACCACATGTCTAACTAAACAGCTCTAGAGTCTCTAATGGTGATATTCCAAAATCGAGGCAAAACCGCCCATATCAGCTGACGCGTTTTTGTCAGAAATCAACACTTTTACTCTCGGCAGTAACAAGCATTAGCCCCAGCTAGCAAACTTCAAACTGCAGTGACGATATTAAAATTTCAACATTTGGCGACAAAAATATATTTCGTCATCGTATCAAACTCTCATCTGATTTGGCGCGTTAGTTTTATTTTGATTTGTGATTGCCTTTGAAAATTATGTTCCTGTAATTAACGTTATTCTGACGTGCGGCGCGATGGCATCGGTGGCATACTCTGAACGTCTATATAATTCGAAAGAAAAACGATTCCAATTATATAGTTATTCTGTAAATCAGAACTGAATTACAGTGCCGCTTGATATGATTTTTATAATAATGCTACGATGAATAAACGCGCAGTGGACACAGTGACATTACTTCTGGATCAACCCTTGTACTTCATCAGTTGCACCTAGTAGGTCTATTTATTTTCATGGTAATTCCATTAAAAAACACAAACAAAATCCTAGCATAAGCCGTTGATAAGTTTCACGTTAAACTTTGCACACAATGCAATGCGGACGGTCAGGCAGACAAGTGGTCATGCGGTTGGGCCAAAACCATATTGCTCTCTCAACTTGTTTTTCAAAATAAATCCGTTTCTCCTTTATCGTCAACTATTTCAGCATGTGAAATCGGAATAAAATATTACATGTACTAAGTTAATATACGTTTTATTTAGTCAATGACTAGCGTTAGTCATTGAATAAACTGACTTGTTGATTTGCAATCGGGCCTAAATGACACCTCAATAATAAGCGGCGTTTACCGTTATCTTGGCTTCGTTATGGTTGTCCAGCTGGTGTGTTATAATCATCATTGTTATAATTATTGTTATAATTATTGTTATTATAACCCTGGTTTAACCCGTTAATGCCCAGTGGACTCTTCTATCTCTATATATTGGATGAGTCCATTTGTCGTTTAAGGGGTGTCACGTTTAGTTTATTTTTTTATTTTTTTGTTTTATGTTTAGAAAAAAAATCTGTCTTATACAAAAAATTCAGACCCTGATCAGACGCCTCGTGTTGCGGCGTCTGATCTGGGCTTGAACTTTTTGCCTATGTCCCTTTTTGGGACGCTATGCATTAATGGGCAAAGAATAAGACCTATGTTTTATTAAAGCTCCTTTTATATTAGGGTTTACTGCTTTATCTCACTGACAATTGGGGAGGATCCGTAAAATACTTAATGTTTATTTTTGGAGTTGCTTCAGAATTACTGTTAATGGGCGCACTTTCAAGGTTCTCTTTTATTTGTGGCCCTTTTTTAAACCGATGGTTGGTTCGTAATTAGATAATTGCACATGGTGAATCTGGCGTTTGAATACTAGTTTTGAACGTTAAATCAAAAGGACTAAGTATTCTCTACCTCATTAATGATATTACTTATATGCGATTTTTTTATTCTTAGGAAAGAGGGGAAAACGTACGACGATCTGACAGCCGATGATCAAAATCATGACTATGTCCAGTTACCAAAGAATGATTATTTACATGTAGTAGCCTCAGGTATTATCTCCGTTCGGCAAATATGTATATGAGCCGCGGCACGACAAGACCAACAAAGTGGCATGTGAGCCCAGCCAAGACTAAGATCAGCCTGGACAGCCGCCAAACTTGTGATCATAGTCTTGACTGTGTGCTAGCTAAGGGTCTAGTGAGCTCCATCAGAACACTGGAGTCTCTGAAAAGACTGAGTGGATACCCGGACTGATTTGAGTCTTCGTTAAGCTCAGGTGTAAAATTTAAAAGCCGTGTTTCCACTAACACGACCGACCCTACTTCAGACCCGCGACTCTGCTATTATTATCAATGAAAGAACATAATAAAATTTAAAACACCGACCCTACCATTTTCAATTTCCGACCCTACCCAGTTTCGTCTTTCCATTTTCCCTAGTAATTTCGGTTTTTCCCTGCCTTTTTGTAGTTTTTGGCATTTAGTACCTTCCAAAATACAGATTTGACTTTTTCGAGCATCTAAGATGAATTATCATATACAGTGCAAGTCTCAACAATACAATTTAATCAACAAAATACATGTACAAAACAAAAAAAAAAAAAAAAACCTAAAAAAATACAGGTCCGACCCTATTTTTTTCGGGAGAGAAAATAAAATATAAAAAAAGTTTTTCCTACCTACAGACCAGATTTTTTTCAGCATGTTAGCGGAAACACAGCTCATGCCACTTAGTTGCTGTTTTCGTGTCGCGGTTCACATGTATTTATGTTTTATTTCTCCTGATGATCTACATCTAAACATATAGTAGTGATAGCGGTTAAGGTGGTGATTTGTGGTATATATAAAAATTATCGTATCTCCCTGAAAGTTACCAGACTTCTTATTTTTGTTGTTCTCTACAGTTTCGAATACAAAATAGAGGGACATGCTGTTTAGAAAAGTGTTTTTATATGAAAAGATCAAAGGATAATTTTGTGCGAATAAATCTAAAAAATGACCATCATTATTGAAAACGTAACTAGGTCTGAACTTAAATTAATCCATGAAAAAGAGCGTCCTAGCAATTATTTGTTCCAACTCTTTCTCAAATTTTAAGGTAGGCCAGATAAAAACAGTAGCTTTTTCTCAAATGTCTGACCATGTATATAAGTGCATGTATAGTGATTGCATTCATTAATACAGGTAGGTCAGTTATACCTATATCATACTCACAGTATAAATATTACATTACAATGACCAAACCAGGCGTGTTATTGTAATTATTCAACCTCGAAAATCATGAAAATAGACTCTACTGTGTATTTTAAGACAAATAATTTAGACACAGACCACACCTTTTTTTTATCTGCGCAGCCTGATAACGCGCAGCAAAAATGGAAAAAATAATTGCTAGGACGCTCTTCATAATACATTACTTTAAGTTCAGACCTAGTTATATTTTCAATAATGATGGTAATTTTTTAGATTTATTCGCACAAAATTACCCTTTGATCTTCCCTTATATAAATCCCTTTTAACATCAATAAGTCCTGCATTTGGGGATTCTGAATTGTGAGAAACAACATAAAGAAGGCATCTGCTAAGTTTTGGGAAGATCCGTTGTATTTTCAGCATTTTATGCAGATTTTTGTCTTTGCCCCAAATCAATGATAATCACCACCTTAAGAGAATACATTTGAAAGACAATACAAGCAGCTTTCTTAATTTGATTTTATTCATTCATAGGAGAGAAAATCATTAACAGTGTATAATTTATCAATTTTTCCTACCTAAGCACTTTCGTCTTTTGGCTTCATCAGGATTTACAAACAATTGAAAAAGAAACACTGAGCAAAAATATTAACATCTTTAAAAAGACATCATAACAGAAGAAATAGATGATTCCAAAAACAAAATTGAACAAAACAATCTCCTTAGCGGGAAAATGTAGGTCAAATTATAAAACTAAAGTGAGTGATTACGCCTAATGCTATGCAAATTCCTTATTAATACTCGAATATACACAGAGCTACAATAGTTAAACTAGGTATAAAATCAGATATGTACAAAAGTAAATTCTCATTGTGTTCCAGCTCAAAAACAGTGAAACTGCATTACAGTTGACGTAACGTTTGGTGGGTTGTTGGTTGTATTGGACTTAACAGTCACTAGAGACGACACTTTAGTCCACACCAGAGAGAGGGGTGATGTATTTAAAGCAGTTATTCTGATTTAAAGTGATTCATCTGCAAATGAAGAATAACTAGTCCACACATTTTTTCCCTCGTTGAAACTACTGTTGTCACTGAGTTTCTATTTCTCTTAACTATTCCAAAGTGACTTATCCTTTTATTATTTTTCAGGTGAATACATAGACATGAATCATCAGCGCTCCCCTCAGCATATGGACAACCAGCGCGAGGACCTCCGTCAGCACACAGACAGTCCACGCCAGGGCGTCCGTCCGCATGCAGATAGTCCACGCCAGCGCATCTCTCCGCATGCAGACAGTCAACGTCAAAATCAGACAGATTCTGGGGAGACCTATTTAAACTTAAAAATGCACAAGAAATAGAGAGTTTTCTCATCCATGTTTACTAGAACTGAAGTTTATAATGATTAGCAGAGATAATGTTTTAATCTTCTCAGTCTGAAACATCGCGAATATTAAGTTTCAACTACTGGGAACGTTTGTCTTAATTACTTGGGTAAACCCGAGCAATCAGCAGACATTCTCCATGCTACTCTAAGCTGTGTAACCTGATCAGTACACCTATATTTCTCGGATTGCTCGAAGATATGTATAATATTGTCATTATCGCTGCAAAGCTCTCTGTAAACCCAATTAAGTGATGCGGGAGGAGTCAATAATTACATTGTGCCACGTGGTTTTGAGTGACAACTCATCCCACTACTTAGCACGTGGTATAAACAACATGCCATGAACTTGAATGACTAGCAAACATTGAGTGACAGCTCGCAACCCCTACTTGCACGTGGAATCTTCACTACCGCAGGAGGTTAAATTTACTGGTAGGCAGCGGCTGTTCCAAACTATTGCAAAATTTGGCCCATAAAGTTTTAAAACGATTCGTATATCTTATTTTTGTTTATCTTTATATTGATCAAAAGCATCGTTTGATAATATAAATATAAGGTATAAACGTCATTTTAAACGTTTACCGAAGTAACACTACATCGGGTCACCAGGAAAGATGACGTAAAGCCCTTCGGGATTCACTATCTTGGCTCGTGACCCGATGTAAACTACATCGGGTCACGAGCAAAGTTTACGTAATCCCCTTTGTGGTTCACTAACTTTGCTCTGGGCCCGATGTAATTCATACTTTAATAAATGTTTAAAAAATAACTTTCATTCCTTAATGAATATCATCGAGTGGCCCGTGTAATACCTGTGTATTGCTCATGACAAGTTACTCCAAGTAATTATACCCACTGTTTGTTATAATGGCGAATTAACGAAGTGGCTTCTATAATAATCGCTATCGATCAAACACTAAAATGATTCATGGCTGTTTACCAATTAATGCCAAGTGTTTGTCAAATGTGCTGTCCCGTGATGTCGTTTGTGTTCCATTTTTATTGTCGCACCTGCTTTAGCAAGGTGCGATATAGGCGTCCGGTTTTCCGTCCGTCATTCCGTCCGTCCGTCCGTCCGTCCGTCAGTCCGTTCACATTTACGTCAACCCTGGCGTTAAAAATTTGTTCAGTTAATTTCTCCAAAACTACTGCAGCCATGGTTCTCAAATTTCATATGGAGCATGATCAGACTACAGAGCTTCAGATTGCACAAATTCAGCCTGGTCGAGAATTCAAGATGGCCGCCTGTTACTAAAAATAGCAAAACAACATAATTAACATTTTCTCTAGAACCACTAGGTATATTTGGCTGAAACTTTGCATGGAACATCAATAGGACCTTCTATATTAAAGTTACAAAAATGAAAAAAATCTGTAGCGGAATTAGGTCACAGTGACCTACTTTTAGTTTACGAGTCTCAAATTTGCTTGAGTGCCGATAAATCGTTAAACACTGAGTGGATTTTGCTCAGATTTAATCAGAATGATTCTTGAAGGGAGTTTTCTCTTTTTTTTTCACATTTATGGGAATGTATCATCCAAGATGGCCACCACTGTCATTACTAAAATTAGCAAAAACATGAAAATAACTATATTTCAGGAGCCCATGAATGGATTTGGACCAATTTTGTTTCAGAATGATCCTTGCATATAGCTTTTTCGGTTTTTGGCAAATTGGCCATCAAAGATGGCTTCCATCCACCGTTACTAAAAATAGCACAAACATGAAAATGGCAGTACCTTAAGAACCATTTGGTGGATTTTGACAAAATTTGTATCAGAATAATGCCAGAAACTATTTTGTTTTCTTTTTATTCTCAATTCTTCTCAACATCATCTCTGCTACTGTGGAAATGCAATGCAGGTGCGACATAGCATTCCGCGGAATTCTTGTTTTTTTTTTCGGTGTCTTCGCATCAGAATCGAAACTGTTTACTGGTGATACGTCCAAGGACGATCATTCACCAGGACCTGTGATCAAGGAAACTAGTCCCTAGCCCTTGCAAGAGAAGTGAATTTAGTAACTGAATCCTCTGCACACTAAGCAGCAGAAATAAGAGAATCTTTCAGATAATTTCAACCTCTAATAGACTGGGGGGAAGAAACTGGAATTGTAAATGTCAGTCCCAGCCAATGGGGTTTGAAATGCCAGGGAATGATGATTCCTGGTACGCCTACTTGGGGGAACAAGGTCATTTATGGGTATACTGGCAACACCCTTCAGACCTTTGTAAAGAATTATCAGTCTACTATCTTTTCTTGGTTTGAGTTATGACAGTGTCTTTTCTTGGTCACAATGATGACACTCCACTTTAGTTTTATATGTACATATGTTCCAAAGTAGTAGTTTAAAAACGACGCAGTTGCTTGCTTTAAAAATGATGTATTTGTTAATAGTTGCATGCTTGAAAAATAATGTATATTTTAACAGCGGATAGAACGTATGACTCAATTTGTTACATATACATGACGTGTTGATTTCTTGGGATTTCTATCTTTTTCTAGACTTCTTTAAACGCAGGCATTGAGCGTTTTGTCACACTGATATATACACAGCAAATCCTCCTTGTAAAGTGACAGTGTAACGACAACATTCTTTATAAAGGCAATATCTCCAGTACCAGAGTTGTTCTCTAAAGTTACCTCAGCCTCAGAAATAACCCATCACTTATTGAAAGGATGCCTCACATGTAAGTTCCCTTAAACAGCAAAAATCAGGAGCTATGGAAAACTGGTATGCCCTTGATATCAATACTATTGAAGCATTGAAGTTTGCTTCAAATACATAAAGCAAATGTTAAATAACAGACAGACAGATGTACACTCTATTACATACCTAGAGAAGGGCCTATAGACAAATACCACAAGGTTTAAAAAAATTGCAAAGAATATACAAATTTAGCACAAAATTTCAACACAAGTTTACATAACCTTCTATGTCCGTGACCTTAACCTTAAGTCAGCATCAGCTTCGGATGTAAACTATTAGTCTAATTAGTTTCAATCTGGACGTAAACATGGTACCTTAGCAATCTGAGTTGCTTGGATATAAATTTTCTAATTATTTAGATTTGAGAGATGGAGAAAAGAAAGAGGTAAAAGGTCAAAACAAATCTCAGCATCTTGGCTTTATTTCCAACTTTCAAGGTGTGTACAAAATTTGAAGAATATGGCTGTCATAGGAGCCAAGAAATATTTGACAAAAAAGACAAAAAGAAAATGATAAGCAGGAGGAGGCTGATTCTCTCTTAAAAAATACAATTAGTCATACACAATGTTTGTATCAAATTTCAAATTCCTAATGGCAAAAATCTATTTGGAGAGAAAGAAAATATGGACAGTGGGAATGAATAGCAAGAGCAGGTGATTCTCTCATACACGATGCACCTAGTCATACCCTACGTTTGTACCAAATTTTACTTTCCAAGCTCATTTTCATCTTTACCATCTTTATAACTGTTACATTGCAAGCTTTAAAAAACTTTACAAAAGATCATATTATTCAGAACTGATATATAATATGATAATAATTATTTTTCTTCGTCGATAAGACGGTGGAAATTTCAGGTTTGCTATTGACCTGGAAGTACATAATGACATTCCCTGAGTAAAGCGTTTGAATATACGTGTATGTACTTGAGATATAATAAAGTTCTCGTTCCCCAACAATGAAGAGAGGAGGTGGATGATTGTAATGTCGCTACCTTATAAAACTGTCAATTTGTGCATGTGCACCCAAACCTCAGCAAACGATAAGATATTGTGCCTGTTTTGGGTTCGTCGCTAGAAAGCACGACTGGCAATGATAACACGGATCCCAGCGGGAACGTGTCGTCAATCTGACGCCACAGGGACGTAGATGCAATATGAGTACGTCAATCGACGTCATTTTGATGTCATGTGCCAGCTAGGATGTCATAGATACCGATACGAAAGCAGGGTGTTTTTTTTTCCCAAAATAGGACTTCTTGGACGCCTGCCGGACTGGTACCAACGTGTACACAAATGATGTACAACCCCGTACTATATACGTCATCCAGCACCCGCGAAGGCTAATTTTGTTAAACGCAGCACTGGCTTCATTGGTTAGGTGCAGCGCTCCTATATGTCCAATGCTCATAAATACCCAGAGCTCTCACGCAGCACTCGTTTCCGCTGTGCTTCAAATCACTGCTGTAAGTTTGTACAAACTATTTTTTTTACCCCGGAGATGCATAAAGGTTGTCACATGCTCTCTACCACGTAAGAGCGACATGCCTACTTAACGTGAATAATTATTATTACTGTCGAGTGGTTGTATCGATCTATATGCATCCCCTCTGGTTTGTATATATGTTGCTCTAATTTGAGTTTGCTTTTCTAACCTCTCTTTTAATATTGGGTGGTTTATTCCTTTTATTCGTGCCCCCACCTCTCTGTGTATTTTAAGTTACCATATTAATCTTATTAAACGCCCCGGGGACGTTTGATTTTACAAAAAGAATGTTATTTAGAATCTAAATGCTAGTAAATCAGCCACCGACAAAAATAGATCTAAAAAAAGTACATGTATCAAAAAGAACGGATTTTCTTTCGGATGAAGTAATTCAACCATTTTTGGTTTTTATTTATCTATTTATTTATTTAATTATTTATTTATTTATTTATATATTTATTTATTTAATATTTTGCCTCCCTTCTCAAAGGGATCTGCTCTAACAGGAAAGAATTTACTCTCCTAAGACCAAAGTCCTTCCTTGAAGAGTAGACCCCATTTGAATTGGTTACCTCCCTCGCGGGAGGTAAACAGAAATTCATGTACATGTAGTTCCCTTTATTAAAACTGATAGACAACACGGAGGTTGGCAAGTCTACATGACACAGGTTTAGAAAAGAGGAAGAGACATCTATAGGGAAAAAGTTTGTATTTTGATACTTGTAGTATACTACTTTTACACGGTGCACAACCGTATCGAGTTCTTGTTGTGATAGTAAAACAGGATTCTATTCGTGCCGCAATCGGACTCTTTTTGTGGAAAAAGCGTCTATGATGGAAGGGGAAGTGTCTTACAAAACATTTAAAAACATAATCGCATTTTTGCCTCATTTACCTTATCTATGGAACATTAGAAGTCCTTGCGCAGAGGAATGCACGATTTAAGCTTGGATATTTTTTTCCATTTTCGAAAAGAACATGGAAAAACTGTGCACACATCGGTGTGTATTTTGGAGGCGAGTGAATTCTCTTTCCAAATATTTAAATGCAGATAAAATGCATACCTTGTGATGGATAATAATGTAATCCTATTTTTGCAAACTACTAACGGTAAAGATAAAGATTGTCCATAGCCTAGTTGCCGTAGGGGCAGTGGGGGTTAGAGTTGGAAGCTCATCGTGTCTTGCGCACATCATATTAAAGGCGGAGCTTATCACCCTCCTTTTACTGCCTTATCCTTCCCTGATTCGAAGCAGGTACCCATTTCTGCTCGGTTGAAAGAGTTTACCAGTTGGCGGACGGCGAAGCCCGGGCTCGATCTCACGATCTTTTCGGCGACTTTCTGCACCATTACCGAGCGTCTCAAACCACTTGACGAGTGCACCTCTTTTCAAACTGTAAGCCGGTCTAAACTAAGATTTTTCACCTATTTTGTGGGGATATGACATTTACTGACGACTTTTTATTGTTTCAAATGGCAAGGCACTGTATTTGCGCAGCGCTAAAATGATTACCCTTAACCACGAAGGAGGTTTTTTGGTGTTTTTATTTTAATTCACAGCCACACACTAAAGGATGAATACATATGCGAGGTTCTTCGAAAGTAGACATTCCTAGGTAAGATGTGCTTTCTAATCAGAACTTGTTGAGATTTGATGGTACAATGTTTCATGGACTATGACAATTCAGCGCCTGAAAACAAGTACAGACAATACCAAATCAGTTCGAGTTTATGTACAGGAAAGCATAAAGAGATAGGCACTGAGTAGGAACTAATACAATCAGATCCCCCCTCATCCTCAAATCCCCCCCCCCCACATTCTCAAAACCAAAAGCCCCCCCCCCCACCACCACCACACCCTCAAAACCAAAAGGGGAAGAAGTATATATCATATAATAGAAACAGGTCACGAAAAGCAAATGAACAGCTCTTTCCCAGACAGATGGTCATTAAGCGACCCCTTTCAAAACAACACTTACATGTATCTTACTTAGTTTATAATTGAAATTACCAAACAAAACAGAAAGCAATGTGGGCAGCTATACAGGTGACTGAATTGCTAGAAGACCACAGACAAAAAAACATAAGGACACGTCCCGTTGATGAACCGCAACAGATGTACCGCCTTGGAACTTCAGTAATAGATTACTTGGGACCTTCGCCCTCAGCTTTCGCAATGGTTCATCATAACCACAAAACCGTCCACGACGAAAGCATAAAGGAGAACAACAAGAACGAATTATACGAAAAACTTGATACTTATATTTTGACCGAATTCCTTAAAAGTGTTTTAAGGAATTCGGTCAAAGTTAATAACGTTTCTCGTGTTTATCTTCCAGCTAAAGACTCCATGCTTGCAGGTTTGCACGTTTTTTTTCTAAAACTAGTGAAGTCATTGTAGCAGGCCTGTTTGCCAGTTCTCCTGGTTAAACACTTGTGTACTATCAGATAGGGAAAATGATGAAAATGTGGGGAGACAACAGGCATTTTCTATATTAAAGTCTCCATAGTCCTATCAGTGTAAAAAAACGTCTAAACCCAAATCATTACGAAAAGCCTTTTAACTTTCACGTTTGATTATGAAATGTAGGTCGATGTGCATAAATTGATCCAAATAGCTGGCAAAAAGTATGGAAAACAGGTTTTTGAAAAACTATTAATCCCTCAACATAATATGAATTTCCTCTTCTGGTTTCAGGTCGAGTGATGCAATATAAACAAAAGCACGACAGTAATTGGGGCCCCACCCTTGTACATTGTATTTTTACCATTTTATTCAAGGACATGAAATCGAAAGTAGGTCATTTTAGTTGCCAACTAAAATGACCCAAATAATTTTTCAAACCCTTTTTATGTGAAACTCGTGGATGTTTTATTCATTTAAAGTTCGCTGATCTCGGTCATTTACAATGAAGAAACTATGATGAGAAGCTTGCAGCGATACCTCGTGGTAAATTTTTTCAAGTTTATAGAGCAATAGGGCATTTAATTTAATTAATGTTTAACATATATATTTTGTTTCTGTTGTGCATGTATATGAATATGTTTTGTTGGATTGTTATAGAGGTTTAAAAAATATAAATGAAAAACAAAAGAAAAAAAACAACATCTGTTTTTAATTTTTTTTTCTCTTCTGAAAAACTACAAAACACAACAGAAAAGCATAGTGGCCAGCTATTCAGGGGATCACATTGCTCGCACAGCATAGACAAGCGGGCATAAGAACTAGAACGGCGAAGAACCACATCAGAAGCACTACCTTGGAACAGCCTACAAATATGCCAAATATGAACAACCTACCTCAAATACTTCTTTCCAAAGGTTTGCTAACTAGGTTACAATAAATTTTTCGAAAAAGAGACAAAACTCTATGAAGGTATGGCGGACAGAAAAGTTAATCCATTCATCTATGAAATATGAAATCCCAGCATTTACAATTCCTGAGTTACAGAGCATACATGAAAATGTCAAATTCAAACAAGGGCTTAACTCAATCAGTTTTGGACGGAATATTTGCCCAAAGGTTATACAGATCTTGTATATTCCCATCGAGGCTGTAAACTAAATATCGCTATCCTAGCTTAAATACTTCTTGAGATATCATGGTATCCCGATTTCATTTAAATTTTGATTTAGGGTACGTAACTCTTATGGTTCAAATCTGACGGAGGAAATAAATACGGATCCGCTCATCTTTTATAACCTATTTATATATGAGCTTTCAAAAACCTAAGCAAGTAATAATTATCAGAGAGAATACAGCCTCGTTCACACGACCAAAATTTCTTTGTCACAGAAACTGTAACAAAGAAAGTTTGGCAAACATTTTGCGTTCACACGGAGCAAATTATTTGTCAAAGATAAATGTGGCATAGAATCTTTGTCAAATAAACTTTGGCAAATGAAATATTTGCTGCCGTGTTTACTTGAACAATTCTCGTAAGAGTTACGTGGACAAACAAACTTTGCTCGTGTAAACGGCCAACTGTGCCACATATTTCTTATCTTAACATACTTTGTTCAAGATCAAACTGATTTGATTATGAGCAAAGTTTTCTGCGTTCATCTCCATCGCTAGTTTCTTTGTTAAATTTTCTATGGCAAATGTTCTGTTCACACGGACGAAGTTTGTCACAGAAACTTTACCGTATAAATTTGGAAATAAAAATGTGGCATATTTTTCCATTCACACAAGCACATTTCCCTTTGCCAAACCTGCTTTGTCACAGGAAATTTGCCCGTGTAAACGAGGCTTAACTTAATAATTAATTAACACAGAATTACTTTACCTTTACCAAAATATTTAACACATCTAGGACTACTCATGTACCGAAAATCAGCTTCCTAGGTTAACAGTTAGGAAGTTGGATAAGTGCCAGTTATAAACAAGGACATGTATGTCAACATGAACAACATACCTCAAATACTTGCACAGCATGCACAGTTCCTAAGTTAAAGAGCATACATAAAAAAAAACAATGTCAAATTCAAACAAGGGTCATAATTCAATCATTTCAGACTGAATTGGCCCAAAAAATAAACAGTTTTTGTACATCCTCAACGAGGCTGTAAACTAGATATCGCTGATCAAGCTAAAATACGTCTTGAGATATCATAGTAAGAAGATTTCATTTAAATCTTAATCTAGGGTGCGAAACTGTAAAAATACAAATGTGCCGGAGGCAAAAAATACGGGTCCGCTCATTTTTACATGACCTTTTCATATCTGAACTTTCAATTTCCTAGGCAAGTATAACTATAAGGGAAAATAACTCAACAATTAATGAACACAGAGTTATCTAATCTTTACTCATATATTAAACAAATCAAGAACTTGTATATACAAAAATCAGCCTCCTAGGTTAACGGTTCAGAAGTTAGATGAATGCCAGTTTTAAACAAGGAGCATAAATCAATTATTTTCGGACGGATTTGCTTAAAAGTTAATCAGGTGACCTACACCATAGGCCATAAGCCTATGTTTTTCAGTTGCTTTTCGAGCAACAGTTTTTCTAACAAACTAACATTCCAATTTTCGAAAAAGGGACATAGCTCTAGAAAGATATAACCGACGAAAAAGATGAGAATACAGATCAAATATACTTTTAATAATCTATCCATCTATGAAATATCAAGACCCTAGCATTTACAGTTCCTAAGTAACAGAGCTTACTACAGAGCATACTTAAAGTTGGGGGCATAGAGAGGGACATGGTGCCCTAAATAAACAAGAATTTTCATCATTTATCCAGCGAAAACATAACGTTTAAGCAATGTCGCATCAACGTTTATGCAACGTCATCACAGGTTGAGCATTTCCATAGTTTTCCAATTCCCATGGGATACAAAACTAGTAGTTCTAAAGGCATCTAGTAAGGAGTTCCATAGCACAACTGCAGCGTAGCGAAATGAATGTTCATTGTGCATTGGGGATTTTACTTGAGGATCTGGTAATATTACAATATCAGGTAGTATATGTAGTAGTACATGGTGGTCCAGCCATTTTAATGATACAAATTACGCAAATGATGTCATAAAATCCTTGACTAATTTCAGCTAATTAGTGCTGAGCCAAATTACATGTCGACCCCTTTGGATTTATTCCATGCAGTACTATCTCTTTTTTTTCTTTTTTATTCAACTCATGTAGAAATCTTAAGCGTAAACACAGATTGATTTACACCCTGATATAAAATAACATTATACAAATAAACATGTTGATGTACAAAGCTAGGTAGATATTCAGGAAGTTTAAAAGTAGTGTTCAAATAATTTAAATATAGTGTGATGGAAATGGGTCTTAAACTAAAGTTGCATTATTTTATTTTCATGATATTAGAATTTAGAGGTAAAATATTTGTTATATTTCTTTCTTTTAATAATATCTATTTGTTGATTTTGCTTTTTGCCTACTTGAATCTTAAATTTTGTTACGAAACTGTTACCGAATTTTTGCTTGTGATGCATGGATTGAATATACCTCAGCACGTGAAACTGTAAACACCTCGACCATTTCAAGGTCGAGGTGTTTACATTTTATGTGCTGTGGTGTTTAAGCACGAATCCGGTAACTGACTTACACCCCACACAACGCTAATGAATGGATGAATGTCAGTGTGATGAAAAAGGTGAATGGTGCTACTTCAAATTATTCCAAAACACAAATTGACAACCAATTTTAGACTGTGGTTGGCGAAAACAAACTTAGCCCAAATGCAACGAGTGAAAATGCAGGTCTTAACATTCGTGCAAAGCATCGCGGCTGTGGTGCTGGACTGAGAGGTTGGTAGCTGCACTATTGGTCAGATTGCAATTCGCTGACTTGATAACGTAAAGAAGAAAGACACTCTGCGGGGCGTATATGGGGCATTTTCTTATTACACACAGTTCCGATTTATACTGCTGGATTGAAAATACTGGGATACGTGCGGTTTACTCCCCCCCCCCCGCCCCGCCCTTATCCATTCTGCCTTCTCTCCCCTCTCCCCAACCACCACCACCCCTACCAAACTCCCATTCAATGGAATCATATTTAAGATGTGTATGTTATTTCACTATTTACAGTATTCAACTAATTAAAGGCATAAAAAATCGCATTATAATCCTTAAAGCGCTAAACGTGAAAGTAGTCGAATTCGCAAAAGCATAGCTGCAGATGAGGCGGCTCATCGTGCTGTTTTTCTTCTAGTCTTTTTGTCACGGGATAAAGGTTAGGTATATCATACAGTTGTACTGCCTTGTGGCTTTTATAGCGACGTGGTAAAGTGTTTGCATTCCTCGGCCAGAGGACGAATACATTATGGACAGGGAAGAATGTCACAAGGTGTACTTTATGTGCCTTGCTTTACAAGCCGGTGTAACGAAGTAAAGACACCCACAGAATAACGACACATTCCACTTCCTCCTGGGTCATTTTTCTTTAAATAAAGGAAAGTGATTCATAATTTTACGATCCCCGGTCATAATTTTATGACTCCTCCACGTGAAGTAAAATGATCCTTGGCGAAAAATTGCGACTCCCATAGAATAACGACCCTTGGGCATTATTTTTAAAGAAAAGTGGCCCCTGTTCGCAATATTATAAGCCCTCTAAGCGTACTTAAATTACAGCCTCCCCGTCCCCCTCCCGTAAAAAGTCACTCCGTGTATACCAAACGCATCATTTACTCATATTTTATTAATTATTGAAATATTCAACAAGGTTTACATTTTCAAATGATAGCAAGGCTCAGCTGGTTTTTGTGAACAGCCCTGAAACCACGGACCCAGTGTGAGCTAAGTAACACCATTATGGATGCAGGATGGTTTAGGCCTACACTGAATCGCCCTTTTACTTTTTTTTTTTTTTTCATCAAAGTAAGAGTATTCTTGCATAACTTGAATTCTGGAAATCTTGACGATGCATTTAAGTAATTTATTAGGTTAGACATGAGGTATTTGCTTTCTACCTCTTCTGTACTATAGAAAACAGTACAAAACATGACGTTAATGTATTCATCAAAATTAATGAGAATTGCATTTTGGCACACATTTGCTAGCCATACATGTTGAACAATAATTCAAATGAGTAAAATACGATTTAAAAAAACCCATTTTCAAGTTTGAGTTACAGACATGATAGTATGTTACATTTTCTTGCGTCACAGAAAAGTAAATATGGGCTAGGGTACATCCATGTAAAATTATGTCCCTTGATTTCGACTATGTTTTTCTAAAAGAAATAGATTAGCTCTAGCAGTGATGTATTGAGTACTAATTCACTGATTGGAGGTCAGTTGTGAAATAGATATCACGCGGAGCTGACCTACAAACAGTGAGTTATTGCTCAAGAATTCAATGCTGGAGCTGAACTATTTCGATTCTAATACTCATAAAAGCTGATAAAGTATTCTTTTCATTCAAGCTATCACAACCTCCTGCTAGCGCGCTCATGCTCCCACCAATAGTATGGGGATTTTAGAAAGAAAAAGAGAAAAACTGCACAAAATATGTCAGTAATTGCCAGTTACGTCAGCAATTTGACTCACGCGCTCTAAAACAGTGAATTGTTGCAGAATAAAACACGAAAATTTTTCATTACTTCTACAGGCGCACTGTGTTAGAATTTGGTATACTTCCTTTGCTAGAAGAAGACTATCTCATGTGAAACAGTCTGTTTTCTCCATTGTTTACCATCATCTACGATTATTAATGGTACCTTTACAATTTGCATGGTTTAATGATGCTCGTTTCAGTTTTCTGAGCCGGGAACTGGCTGTTATGATATACGAAGAAGGCATGAGGAACGGCAACAATCCTGATCTGTTAGTATTTCTGGCAAGGTATAGATAATTATGTCAAAACTCATATCCCTAAAATCACGTTAACTAAGCCGTACAACCACTATGGATTGTTTGCCGTTTCTGTCCAGATGTATAGAATAAAAATGAATCAGAGACCTAACCTCTGTCAAATTGCATTTTTTCCCAATTTTGGACATTTTCGAAATGGACACGCAAGTTTGAAAGCCAGCAGCATCTTTAGCTGACAAGCTCACATAGAATTAATTTTTAGTTCGCCAACACTTTACCACTAGATGAGACAGCCATTAAATATCAATTTATTTTTAAGCCCCAGCCATTTTAATGGGGCGGGGGCATATAGTATCACCGTTGTCTGTACGTACGTCCGTCCGTCCCCGTACGTGCGTCCGTATGTACTAAAATGGTTTGCGCTCATTATCGTTTGAAAAAAAATAGTGTATTGGATTCATTTATATACACAGGTATATAATTATAAAATGCAGGTCAAGTTCGATTTAAGGTAGACTCCATCAATTATTAAAGAAGTAATGGCTCTTTTTCGACTTCATTTTGTATCCAAAAAATGGTTTCCGTTCGTTATCTTTTGAAAAGATCAGTGTACTGGATTCATATTTTATACACATGTATATAATCATAAAATACAGTTCAAGTTCGATCTAGAGTAAATTCATTAATTATTATAACCCTTTTTCGTCTTCATATTTACGAAAAAAAGTGGTTTCCATTCGTTATCTTTTGAAAAGATCAGTGTATTGGCTTCATATTTTATTTACAGGTATAAAATAGTTAAATTGAGGTCAAGTTTAATTTAGGCTAAAAATCCGTCAATTATTATGGGAGCTACGGCATTTATTCGACTTCATTTTGTACGAGAAAATGGTTTCCGTTCATTATCATTTTAAAATGATTAGTGTATTGGAATCATATATTATACACAGGTTTATAATCATAAAATACGAAAAGTTCGATTTAGAGTAAATTCGTTAGTTATTATGGGGGTTATGGTCGTTTTCCGACTTCATATTGTGCGAAAAAATAGTGTCCGTTCGTTATAGATTAGTGTATTGGATTTATTTTTATACACAGATGAATAATCATAAAATACAGGTCAGGTTTGCTTTAGGGTAAAATCCGCCAATTATTTTGGGAGTTACGGCCCTTTTCAAACTTCATTTCGTACACAAAAAATGGTTTCCATTTGTTAATTTTTGAAAAGTTACTTGTTTCTGGGCAATTCCTTTTAGAAAGTTGCATGTCACCCACCATTCTCTTGATCCCAAAAGCACAATACATCTGCCTAGAAAAAACAATAAACCATGTACCACGCAAGTCTGCCTCTGTGAACCTAGTTATCCTACAAGTGCCAGTACCTTAAGGCACTAGGCGGGGGCATCCGTGTCCATTGGACACATTTCTGGTTCATTATCCTTTCCACAAATAATAATCTTATTTGGAAAGGGTACATAATTTTCCTGTCGGACAAAAATCTCTTGGCGGCAAAATTCAAGGGGAGATAACATTTCTGACTCAAATATAGAAGTAATACTGGTATGTTTAAAACAGTCCCTGAGGGATGCTGAAAACTAAATAAATCAAGTTATATCGTCTGTACATGATCTGTCAACAACCAGTGCTTGATATTCATTTTGCTAAAATTCTCAATAATTTTGAGGAATACTATACATTTGTATCTTTTGTCAATGTTGCTAGAATGCCTCGTCTTGCAAAACTTTTAGTTTGAAGGCTTAAAATTTAAATTAACTATATGTAGTGAGTGAAAAATACTACTCCTATTTAGAAATTCTAAATAATTTTGAGGAATACTATGCCTTTGTATTTTTTGTCAATGTTGCTAGAATGCCACGTCTTTCAAGGCTTTTAGTTTGAAGGCTTGCCTGGGGGTCTGGTTCCCATTTCACAGTAGTTTTACCTGTACAGGTAAAGGTGTGAAAATTTATTCAACCAATCAGTGGACCAGAATTACTAGTTATGACCATTTTATTGGCTGGCTGGATGTGTTGACACTATGTGATCAAGAGACAGAATGACACTATTGAAGTTAATCCTCCTTATATAGTATCAGTCCTGTCTTTAAAATTTAAATTACCTATATGCAGTGAAAAATACTACTCCTATTTAGAAACTTATCTATATGCAGCGAAAAAAGGGGGAAAATAAAACGGTGCACGAACGTTTAGTGACAGTCACATACGGTGTGAAGAGACAAATTCTGATGCCAAGGATGCCAACGGTAAACCTCAGTACTTTCGTTTTACATGACTGCACATTTTTACATAATTTGTGTTTAGCTGACAACCATTTATGCAGTGGTTTCGTTTAATTATCTTGACCAGGAGGAAGCTTTGTCATTCCAATGAGTTTGCCATGTCGTTTCCATGTTCCAACGACACGGGTACGAGTTAGTACGACCATTCGAGTTTAGTGTGATTTTAGATAGTTTTGGGGAGAGAGCAAAACAACAACCTTACATAATCACCATCAGTCAAACGCAACACATAAGTCATTTATCTATATCTGTGACATTGACCTTTGCGGTAGAGATCTAAATCTTGCGCGCGATACATTGTGCCAATATAGCTAATATTTGTGTCCAGTTATTTTAAAACCCGCCCCACAAATGACAAAGCTAAGATCAGACAAGACATTCTGTTAGCCGCCATCATTTAGTAGGACTCTTTATATTTGAGTCGAGTACCTAGGTCTTGCGCGCGTGACCTTCCTCTTGACATTGCGCCAGCTTATTTTAACATCAGTCAACAGATAAGAGAGTTGTAACATAATGGAAACAACATTCTGTATGTCATACGTTAGTAATCTGTAGAAAAAGGGATCACTTTTTATTCAATAATGACCTGAGGTCGTTGTTCTATGGGGTTCACTTTATTTTGTTACATCGGCTTTTATAGTTACGAGGTTAAGTGTTCGCCTTAAGATTAAAGGGTCCTCGATCCGACCCACGTCCTGGGCGTTTCAGATCTTTTAAGAGTCCGTGAAGTTGAATAATCAATATCATAAAGCTTGAACAAAACATTTGTTTGTGAGTTTTTGATTTTTGCAGACTTAATTTTGTCGTTTGTTTTATTGTTGTTGTTTTTCTTGCCGCTTAAAGGGTAAAATTTTAACGGATAAACTGTAGAGGGTCTCATAAATCCAGTTGAAGTTTATTTTAGTCAGCTGGCCAAGGTCATTATTATTTCGATTCAATATAGAACTTCCATGCAAGGTCCTCTGGTAGCTGGTAACCAGTCTTGCACACTTTGTTACTTGTCATGATCAGGTCTACTACTATTTCTTTTTCCAATACTTCTGCGCTCCATAGGCGCGCTTCTGGTTGCTAGGCAATCCTGCACAGAGGCAGGTGAAAATTTATTTCTACTCTTCAAAGGAACTTAACTTGGACAGATTCTTCCCCTGTGACATATTGAAATACTATGATTGCGTCCGAGTCTGCTTTATTACGTGCATATTACGTGCCATATAATAGTTTCCATGTTAGAACTAGGCAACATCTATTGCGCCCAAGAGAGCCATTTATAATAGTGTTGAGTTGTGAAGAGGTTAAATAGCTTGTTATACCATCGTTCAGATTGAATTGCTCGACTACGAAATAGAACATTATAGCGCAAAGCGGGACCCAGCATAGTAAACGCCGACGTCATGAAAATTAGACGGGACGTCAATCTTTAAGGTGAAATATGATAAAAAAAATCAGCATTTTCTAAATGTGAAAATAAATTCTCTTTTAATTTTGAAAGAAATACTTCTTATTCTTTGACGTCATAAAAATAAAAGAGATTGACGTTTTTTATGCAAATTAAATAGTGATCGATTATAGTTTCGTATATTCTGTAAAATAACTTGACATTGTTTTATCGGAAATAAAAGATACGTCGAAACCACTCTTAGCGCCCAGTGTAGTTAGATGTTAAACAAGATGGCCCAGGGGACGCTAATTCGCTTACCTGAGTGATACGAGGATCGTCCAAAAAGTTCTGTCAATGGACTCATAACTTTGCTCACAGACGTGATAGCTTACCACGGTTTGCAACAGTCAAAAGAACAATCTTTTATCTTTATACTGATATCAGGTAAATGGTGAAAACATGCCATCTGGTTTAGCTATAAGCTCAAATACAGACCTCATATTTGACACTGGCCTATTTTCAAGATTTTTTTTTTCTGCTGGCTTTTAATTCATGCTGCATATCTCGTCAATTACATATCGCAGGATTCTACAATTTTCAGGGTTGCTGTCTGTTGCATTTTGTGTGACACTTCATAAAAATCAGCGACTTTTGTCAATTATATGCGATGCAGAATGTTGATATATGAAATATGGTGAAATACACAGTCACGTGATTTTCAAGGACGCACTGTTCCTTCATTTTAGGGATAAATCTCTGAAATTTTGATTGAGAACACATTGTCATGATCTACTGCAGTAAAGATATGCTTCAGAATTTGAAATGTTATACGTTTATGAAGCTTTTGAACTTAGAACATGACCTAGTCGATTTTCCTATGGCGTTGTTTGCATAAAGTTGAGATTACGAAATGCTGTAAACTCTTTAAAATGGACAGAATCACTTGGAAATTTTTTCGTTGTGTTTATTAGCACCTGAGATATCGTAGGCACCGGGCAGCGATAATAGACATCCCTTCGTTAATTATTGCCGGAATTGCATCTACTAATTTGCCAGTAGGGTGAGGGTACCCTTCTTTTACAGCAGATTGTGAATGTTATGTCATTGATACAAGAATCAGTTTTTTACAGCTATGTGATAAAAGACAGGGTTTCTGAATGGTTTTTATTTTAGGTGAATAGACTTTTCGTTTTTGAGATATAAGCCAGTGACAGAACTTTTTGGTTTTGGACGACCCTCGTAGTCTTCAATCATCATCAGTTACTTCAACAACTGGATGCAACATACTCATTCTAAATAACTTTCATCTTCCTCTACATTTAAAATTAGTTTACAAGTTGTCCAAACACGACTGTTATTGGATGGTGGACTGGAGGTTTAAGTAGCTAAATTGTACAGCCCTTGGAAGGGGATGCTGGTGCTTGGCAAAGACAATGGCATGTTGGCCCGTAAAGCTTTAAAGGCCCTAAGGGATTTGACCCGAGGGGGGAGGCGGGGGAAGAGGGAAAGAGAAAGGGGACTGGTACTTGACAGCTGCATGGTGGCTTTTAGGGTTTCCTTTGGCTGGGATGTAGGGTGGGTGGGGTAGGGGGAGCAGAGATCGATGCTTGAAAATGGCATAGCAGCTTGCTGTTTTATAGGCCTTTGGCTTCACGTGGGATGGGGGAGGGGTGGGGGAGCCTATATAGGCTAACATGGAAAATTAGCCCCACCACTGGAGGCAATGTGACCCTAGGTCGACCTTTGAGAAGAATAATTGAACAATCTTGGTAAAGGACTACCAGATGAAGCTACAAACCAAATCTGGATGATCTGTCTTTTTTAGTTTCTGACATGACAGTTGGAACGCAAACCCTCGAAAAGCGGTGATTGTATTTACAACGATGGATCCTTCCACATAAAAAATAGGCCCTAAAAATGGCGAACATGGTTCTTGACGAAAGTTCCCATTATTCTCAAATGTATTTAGAGGTATTGGCGGTATCAAAATGATTAAACACATAAAAATGTTTTGCTAACTAGTATTAAGCAGGCTTTCTCAACAAAGTTCAGGGCCAAAATTGCTCGAAATGCTGAAATATTCATCGTCAAAGTACACTACTCTATCTTGATTCTACCAAAAACTTGCATCAACATAAAACATAATTTACAAAAAGTTGAGACTTTCTCCAATGCGCACACCCATGCCATCGAAAACTTTATTATTTCTTCTTTTTGCATGTGAAATTTCTAGCAATATCGTTTTGGAACATTTTTAAATTGCAAAATAAAAGATGGCATCTGTAGTTTTAACGCTCAGGAAACGGTCTTGCACGTGATATGAGCACCAGCAATACTTGCCGGACAGCCACAATTTAGACAGAAAATTGAGGTCGACAGCTTGTCAAACATTAGCTCAGATTGCTAAATAGATCTACTTGAAGAGGAGAAAAATTACGGAGTTTAGTTAGCTAAAATAGACTACAACCTGGTAGAACGTACCTTACCTTACTGCTGACCTGATTGGCATTGTACAAATCTGACGTTCTGCCACTCAGATTTGTGAAAATAATATCCTTTTCTAATATTATTTATCTTTCAAACAGTCATCTGTTTTCCGTCAAATAGTTTTTAGGTCACTGAACATTGTGACGTAATAAAAAAATGACGTATATTGCCTCGAGCTAGATTGCCAGTCCGCATGCCATGTAAACAGATTATAAGTCGAACATGAAATGCACCAGTACGAAGTAAAGAGTTTCTTTCTTGTCGTTTTGTCTGTTTAGTTTTCGAAAAAAATACGATGTGATTTTATAATTTGCTCAACAATTAGGGCCTACAGAGAACATATGAGCTGCGACACGCGAAAATCAACAAAGTGGTTGTGCGCCCAGCGCAGACTCAGATCAGCCTCGGCATCCGCCTAGTCTGCACAGAGTTTTCCCTAAGCGCTTTAAGGGTAGCTAAGGGTCTAAGCTACACTGTGAAAACCTGAACCTGTAGATTTTACGGTAGAATAACTGGAAACCAGCTGCCAGTCCTTTTCCCGTTACGGGCGTTTGCCTGTAAGACATTGTTGGAAATCACGAAAATGAAGTTTTATGTAAACTTGACGCACTCGAAAATGACTTTGTATTGTTGAAGGGCTATCTGACCAAAACGACGCCTGCTCTATTCTGTCCGACTCTGCTTGATGATTCCTGCAATTTTTACGGGCGCCCGTAAAAATAACGGTAAAAGGACTGGCAGCTGGTTGCCAGTTATTTTACCGTAAAATCTACCGTTATTTTTGCAGTGTACCTGCAGACAGCGAAGACTCTGATCAGACTGGGCGGATGCCCAGGATAATCTTAGTCTGCGCTGGGCGTTCAACCACATTGTTGGTTTTCTCGCGTCGACGGCTCAAGTTACTTAGAAAGAAACAAGCCAGGTTGGGATGGAAGGAGGCGGTTGGTGACGAGGGTGGGGGTGGGTGGGGGCCAGGGAAGTGGGGTAATTCATCTTTACTGATGCCTGGAGTGATGTATAGGTCCCAAACATGACTTAAGCAGTCGTTGCTGTGACAGCGTATTCTCTCTCTCCCTCTCTCTCTCTCCCTCTCTCTGCCCGATTTGGCTTCATTGTTGTTACACATACTGAGATTTATTACAATCATTTAAATCTTACCAACAGCTGAGCCGCAACACACTGTAAAAAATTTCAGTAGATTTTACGGTAGAACACCTGGAAACCAGCTGTCAGTCCATTGTCCGTTATTTTTACGGGCGTTTGTCTGTAAAACATTTTTTTAGAAATCTTGATATGGTAGAGATATGCTAACTGACCACACTCGAAAATACCTTTACAGTGTTGAAGAGCTACATGAGCAAAACAATACCTGTTTTATTCTACCCTACTCTGCGTGATGATTCCGCCAATGTTTACGGGTGCCCGTAAAAAATAACGGGAAATGGACTGGCAGCTGATTGCCAGGTATTCTACAGTAAAATCTACGGAAATTTTTTACAGTGCATGGAAAGAGGAATCTTGTCGGATATGATAACAGCAAAATCTGCTTAGTCTAACAAGACTGCTTCAAGATACAAAACTGTATATATAAGCGAATAGCAAAACCCTGATTGGCTTGCAAGCAAACTCTTTCCGTTCTGAAATAAGTTACGAAGAGCATTTCGTGTGTTCGATGATGAGCCTGAAAATGTGTCGGGGTGAGCGGATGTGGGAGGTGGGGGGAAAATTTGGAGGCTTGCTACGTGCCATCCGACGTTTGGCACGTGGCACAAAAACAGCCATTTATTCCGTGGAAGCAAAGTACTGTACATGAACTTAAACTGTATACGAATCGCTCCACTTTGGCAAATTCCACATCCCGAATAAGCGTAAAGACCATTGACAGTATACTTAAACAATCTGCTTGAAAGTTGAAAATAGCGGGCGTGTGAGGAACTGTTGAAATACGCATGAACTTTGTATACTTATTCAAGCAACCCATCATTACTTTCATTTAGCAAAATGTGCATGAACAAAAAAGCTACCAGCCAAGATCCATAATAGAATGCACACATGCAAGCTGTTCATCTTAACTTTTATAACATTTGTAGTGCAAGCTATCTTAGTCTTTGCTTATTGCAGGTCACCCGTGTACTTACTGACCCTCAGAAAATACTACAGTAAGGGAAAAAGTGAAAACCTTCCCGCACGTCACCACAATTAGGTAGGTTAGAGTGTTCAGATGAGAATCTGAAGGCCGCTAGCTCAATTCCTATCATTGCCCTAATGAATGTATTTCGACTGTTGTCCTATTCGATTCGGAAATCGACTGCCCAATTATTTAATTTCAGGACGCAGAGTATGAAGAATAATGATAAAGCCCAGAGTTGAGTATAAAGTGTACTGCCCTTTACATGTGCCTTCGGGACGATTCGTAAATGCAAAAATATCAAATCTCCTGGTGACCTGCAAGATACCTGGGCCTGCTAGTAAACCGGACAATTACAATGTTACAATTCTAGTCGGCATACAAATGAAGAATGAACATGTTAAGCATTGGAAGGAACTGAAAAGAAATTGAGAGTGTACATGTAAATGTGTGGGCCTAGGGCAACTGGGTACACTTTCAGGGGAAGCATCTCGGCAATAATATTTTTTCAAATCTCTGGTTTCTTCTTAGGAAGAATCAATAATTGCTTGTTAGTTGTTTACACTCTTTATTTCCTGACGTTTCGGCCTGTACCGGCCTTCTTCAAAGGAAAATGCAAGAAGAAATTTACTCTACATTCCTTGTGATGCTTTTCAGTCCACTATCTTGGTTATGACATTGTTGATTATGGCGTCACCTTAGGCGACGTCGCAATCAATGTAACGTCATTTTGGCGTACTCTACTTTAGTTTGGCGTAAAAATTGGATGGTTTGACCTGCTACCCACACATGTATGCATAATCAAAGATTTAAAAAAAAAAAAAAAAAAAAAAAAAAAAAAAACAAGCTTTACAAAGAGGAAACACAAGAATACCTGTTTACCTCTCTGGAAGATGCAGCCATTCAAATGCGGTCGATCATTCAAGGGAAGAATTTGCTCCCAGGGGGACAAATTTCCTCCTTGAAGAACCGACCCCCTCTGAGAATATCAAGAACTTTTATCTGTCTCCCATTTTTTTGAGAACAAAAGCTTACACCATCAATTCCTGTTAGCCACCCTGGAAGACTAAGCTACGTAAATGGGCCCCACTCTTCAAGGGTAGAATTCGCCCCCAGGAGGAGCAAATTCCTTCCCTGAAGAGCTGGCCTTCCCGAGAAAGAAGCCTAAACAAAAGGAGAGAACAATAGAACTACCTCACTTGAGATTATAACAATCCCACTCTTCAAGGAGAGGATCTGATCCAAGGGGAGCAAATTCATTCCTGGAAAAGTCAAACCCCTTCGAAAGCCAAGGGTAACAACCTACCTCCTGGCCAGCTTCTCCAAAGAATATAGCTCTTTAAATGGGGCCCACTCCAGGTGGAAGGAATTTACCCAGGGGGCAAATTCCCTCCCTAAAAAACTGGCATCACCTTAGAAGAGAAGCACACCAAGTGGAAAGATAAATGGAAAATAACAGTAGTTGTCCCCGACTCTCCACCAGTTCCCCATTCCCGTCTCCCCTCCCCCCCCCCCCCCCCCCTCAATATATGGACTGAATATTAAGTCACAATGTGATGGGGACTGGTTGGAATATTGACACTGAAAGGCAGTTTCTTAATCATTTTTGGGGGGAGGGGGGGGAGGGGAGACGGGAGTGAGGAACGGGTGGAGAGTCGGGGGACAACTACTGTTATTTTCCATTTATCTTTCCACTTGGTGTGCTTTTCTTCTAAGGTGATGCCAGCTCTTTAGGGAGGGAATTTGCCCCCTGGGTAAATTCCTTCCACCTGGAGTGGGCCCCATTTAAAGAGCTATATTCTTTGGAGAAGCTGGCCAGGAGGTAGGTTGTTACCCTTGGCTTTCGAAGGGGTTTGACTTTTTCAGGAATGAATTTGCTCCCCTTGGATCAGATCCTCTCCTTGAAGAGTGGGATGGTTATAATCTCAAGTGAGGTAGTTCTATTGTTCTCTCCTTTTGTTTAGGCTTCTTTCTCGGGAAGGCCAGCTCTTCAGGGAAGGAATTTGCTCCCCCTGGGGGCGAATTCTACCCTTGAAGAGTGGGGTCCATTTACGTAGCTTAGTCTTCCAGGGTGGCTAACAGGAATTGATGGTGTAAGCTTTTGTTCTCAAAAAAATGGGAGACAGATAAAAGTTCTTGATATTCTCAGAGGGGGTCGGTTCTTCAAGGAGGAAATTTGTCCCCCTGGGAGCAAATTCTTCCCTTGAATGATAGACCGCATTTGAATGGCTGCATCCTCCAGAGAGGTAAACAGGTATTCTTGTGTTTCCTCTTTGTAAAGCTTGTTTTTTTTTTTTTTTTTTTTTTTTTTTTTTTAAATCTTTGATTATGCA
Source organism: Ctena decussata (assembly GCA_963989385.1). Taxonomy (NCBI): domain Eukaryota; kingdom Metazoa; phylum Mollusca; class Bivalvia; order Lucinida; family Lucinidae; genus Ctena; species Ctena decussata. Next base: position 59,345,168 of record OZ022504.1, read on the forward strand.
TACATGTGTGGGTAGCAGGTCAAACCATCCAATTTTTACGCCAAACTAAAGTAGAGTACGCCAAAATGACGTTACATTGATTGCGACGTCGCCTAAGGTGACGCCATAATCAACAATGTCATAACCAAGATAGTAGACTGAAAAGCATCACAAGGAATGTAGAGTAAATTTCTTCTTGCATTTTCCTTTGAAGAAGGCCGGTACAGGCCGAAACGTCAGGAAATAAAGAGTGTAAACAACTAACAAGCAATAATATTTTTGATTTATCCTACCTTTCCAATGGGAGTAAACTCTTTAAGGAAAGCATTTGCTCCTTTGAGAGCAAATAATTTTTGAAGAGTCTCCCAGTTCAGGAAAACTAACAGGAAATTGATAAAGTTGTGTATTGATAATAAGTCTACGATAATTTGTGCCAGTTATCCATGAAAACGTGTTGCGGCTGTATATAGAACCGCCTCGCCAAGAGTACTCTAATGTGAGGCAACATCAGTCATTTTAATAGAGAAATAGGAAAACACGATCTGAAGTATTAGTGAATGTTTTTGTTGTTTGTTTATATGTGACTGCATAACCGAAAGTGTTCGTAATTTGAGAAATAAATGTTCTATTCTATTCTATTATTTTATGTAGATCTACCCGTGTACCTGCAGATTTGTAAATGTTGTCCCCCCCCACCCCCCCCCCCCCCCAAAAAAAAAAAACACTCAGATGCCCGACGAGTTTCTCAAACTTATACAGGCAATGCAAAAACATCGCATGCATACAGTGCACTGCTAACCCTTCTCAAAGGCGTAACTGCCTGTACGCTAATAGTCAGGTGTGTATTGTAATTTTGTCAAATAGACAAAATTTCAACAGGTATCGCCATATTTGATGATGCTGGTATTTGTAAATTGAACAAGATTTCAATAGTAGCGGCAATATAAAGTAACTTTGGGGCCCGCCTCTTATTCTTGCTCTCAAAGGATAAACATAATTGTGCGTAAAGTGTAATAACCACAACACTCCTGCTTGTAACCGGCCCGCGAAGGAGGGGGGGGGGGAGGGCATTTCTCATCCCTCCCAGGTTACTCACATACAACCGTTTATCGGGGGGGGGAGGGCATTTCTTATCCCTCCCAGGTTACTCACATACAACCGTTTATTTGACTTTTGAAATCAAGCGCGTGATCTGCTAATTAAAAAAAGAAATAACCGTTAAATTACCGTTCAATTACGAGGGGAAAGGCTAATCCTGAACGATAGCATGAACTGTACCTAAATGAATATCAATTGCTGATTAAGTCCGTCTTTCAAGCCATGATTATACAAACTTCTAATCGATTTAAAATCACGTCATAAGCTTGTGTTTACGATTTGCTAGAGCATAGAGGTGAGAGTTGACATTATTGTATCTGACAATAAAATATGAAAAAAAAATGTATTTGCTTGACTGTTTTATTCGGTCTTGGTTGAAGATTAATCAGTGAGAGGTGTTACGTTACGGACAGGCGGAATTGTGAGTTTGTTAATTTGGCAGCCCTTGAACTCTTAGCGCGTAAGGCTGGCATGATTTCGACGCCATTTTCGGTAAATGTTTTCAAACCGGTCGGTCATATGTTATTTTGCAATTTTAAAATGTTCCAAAACCAAATTTTCTGAAATTTCACATAATAGTACAATATGTATCAATATCTATCACGGCATAGGTCTGCGTTTTGGAGAAAGTCGAATAAGCTGTAAATCGTAATTGTTTGTTCACATGTTTGACGCTGACGTAAAGGGCACTGTTTCGTCAATAATTACACAGGCGGAAAAGGATGTCCTGGAATTATTTTAACAGAAAAATTCAATAATGGAAGTCAGAAAAGTGCTCTTAAAATTTCAACCGGTGGGGCGATTTGATTAATCTGTATGGTGGCGTGAAAGTACAATGGGGTTCGTCGATAGCCATTTTGATGGCGACAATTTCGAACAAAATTCCGTTGCTATGTGTTTGATTATATCCCTACTCCTTGGAGCTGCGTTCCAACTGTGAAGATTTTTAAAGGTTAAGCCCCATATCAGTCTGTGTAAAGCAGGTGACCCCAGGGGCGGGATAATTTTTTACCCCCGGGCATATTTTGTACAATCTTGGTAGAGGACTACTATATGAAGCTACAAACCAAATTTGAATTTCGTAGATTCTAATAAGAAGATTTTTAAAGGTTTCACCCTATATGAACCTATGTAAAACATGGCACCTCGGGCTCAGGGCCATTTTGGACCCCAGGGGCATAATTTGAAGAATCTTGGTGGAGGTTTACTAGATAAAGCTTAATACCAAATAAGACAGACCTGGCCCTTGTAGTTTCTGAAAAAGAAGATTTTTTTAAATTTACCCTATATAAGCCTATCTAAAACATGTGACCCCCGGGGCGGGATCATTTTTGACCACAGTGGCAGATTTTGAACAATCTTCGTAGAGGTCTACGAGATGAAGGTACATACCATATTACACAGACCTGACCCTCGTAGTTTCTGACAAGAATATTTTTTAAGATTTACCCTATATGAGCCTATGTAAAACAAGTGACCCCCGGGGCAGTGCCATTTTTGATCCCAGTGGCATAATTAATTTGAACACTCTTGGTAGAGGTCCACTAGATGAAGCTACATACTAAAGGACCTCTGACGGTTGTAATGTTAATTTGCCTATAAAATTAGTCAAAATTAAATTTTTGATATACCCAAGAATTTCTCTTGAAATTTGTTGCTCTCAACTTCCCCTAACTGGCTATGAATTTAATTTCTGATTTTTTAGCACATAGACTTCAATTTTTGGTGGAAAAAGCTAACTTTTATAATTAAACGTAATGGAAACAGGAAAAGTTTTTAAAGATACTTTTCCCCCCGTGCCTCAGCTAGCCACTTTGCATGTATGTGTGTACTATCATAATACACATTATATGTGAGTGGCTTGCTGAGACACTGGGGGAAAAGATAGTCTACAGCTGAAAAACCGAAAAAGTGGGTGGGGTACTTACACCCTTTATATCTAAAAATAGGCTAAAGTCCTTATTATTGAAAAAATATTGCATGATATCAGTAACAGTAGTGTGTACCTCAGTTTTAGCATAGTTATTAATTAAAATTTCGATAAATTAGAAAACCGGAAAAAAAAATGACTTATTTTAGGAGACTGAAAAATTCCCCTACCCCTCTTGATAAATTCGGTTTAAGTAAGTCTAGAGGCATGATAACTTTTTTCAAAATTACTGTTAAAATGTCTTTATAGTACACACGTCTACATATTAATGCCAAATATTTCAACTTTTGCTGCCCGAGGAAGGTGCAATAATTTGTCGAAAAATAGGCAAATATGCATAGATACTGTCAGAGGTCCTTAGAATAACCTGGCCCTTGTAGTTTCTGACAAGAAGATTTTTAAAGATTTTCTTCAAAATTCACCTATATGTTGCCATGGAAACCAGAGTTCTGCTTAAATTTTACATCTTTAAACAACTTTCAGTCAGAGCTACCCAAGGATCATTACTGTGATGTATGGGAAAATGGGTTTAGGAGGAGATGGCAAAAGTTAACAAACGACGGACGACGACGACGGACGCCGGACGCCGGATGCTTGCCTATAGGAATAGCTCACTTGACCACTTCGTGCTCGAGTGAGCTAAAAAGTCGACGTCATCTAAACAAGGGGCTAAGTTTGTTAACTTTATAATTCTACGTTGAGAAATATGTACACGGTTAAAACTTTATGTCATTTGGTTTAAACTTTTATTTTCCATATATTTAACACAATCACATACATACAAAATACATATATAGTGACAAATATATATAAATATATGAAGGGATCTGAAAAAAGCCATTCGGCTTATATGAATTCATCTCCCATTTCATCAGTATTCCTAATTCACGTCTTTAAAACATATCAAAATTTGAGATATACGTTTTGGAGGCATTTTTCTCTAATTCAATTTTTACGTGGGAAAAGCCACAAAAAAGACAAATTTCAACAGTTAATGAATTTCAATGTTTGCATTAATTCACTCGTAATACACAGCGACAGAAAGTACAGCACGGCTTTATGAAGCTCTTGATGGTACATACTTTGGTATGGATTTCATAAAGATACCTCAACATGCTGCAGAGCAGTGCCGATTAATGCCCATATCTGACAGCTATAAATGATGCGTTAAAAACGTCAACTCGTCACATTTTTACGACCTCGTTGAAATAGGAATTGTATGTTTTATGCTCAAAAGAAAGTCATTTAGTGAGTCACAAAGGACTGAAGTCTTTGATGATATATTATTTGTCTGGAAAATTGAAAATTTTGGTTTTGTGCTATTCAACCTTAAAATACGAAGAGGTGCGTTTTTCGGATGTCAATGTTATATTCACACTAATTATTAATATGTATCATTTGACTAACTATTATCATTGGACAACGTCGATATCATAAAATTGCATGAATACACGTATAATAATATTTTTGCGCATACATGTAAGGCCACTGTCATGAATAACAAACGGGGGGGGGGGGTGTGGGGGGGGGGGGCTATAAGGCCCTTTTTCTGCCTATGAGGAAAATGTTTTATTTTCAGCTGATGATTAGCCTAAAGTGTCCGCTTTACTGAATCAATAGTAGTTAAGCTCCGTAAGCGCTACTTTTGGAATAATGGGGTTATTAAAGTGGGTGTGGTAAATCAGCATGAACCAGGGAGTCATATAACAAGCTATATTTCTCCTTCAAATTTAATGGCATTCATATATACCTTCCTTAATAAGTTAAAATAATGTCTTTGGTGACATCTTTTCTCAAATTCTACCTTTCAAAGTAAAATCTTATAAAAGTAAAAAGTATGCAAAGACCAGGAACTGAAACAATCAAAATCCAAATCCAGCCCTCAAACCATAGTTGGAAACATCTAAGATTACAAATAATCAAGATACAGAGAACATATGGCCAACCGAGTGAGCAGCTTGTTCCCAAAAGGTGGCCACTCAGCAACCCAAACCGAACCAAAAATAATAAGAACATACATAAGGTAAAACATCACAGAAACTCTGACACCAAAAACAGGCAACAGAGAACCACAACAGAACTACCGCCTTGGATCGGTCAGTAATGAATTACTGGGGGGCTTAAATCGATTTTACAGGCCCAACCTCACCCTCAGTTTCTGAAGTGGTACAAAACATTTAGTTGGTAGTTTGGTTCGCATGATAACCCTCTAACTCGTCAATGAATCATCACGGTAAACACACTTATGTCTGCAGAATTTCTTTTAGAGACACTGGCAATTTTCATTAATTTTGGTATTTGAATTCAATATATTCTACAATATCTCTAGAACCAGTGGATGACTTCTTACCAAACTAATATGGGTTCATTGATGGGAGAGTGCAAACTGTTGATTAAATTTTGGTGACCTTTACCTTTGTTTTAAGGTCACAATAAGATGTATTTCTATGGTCCAAACAGACACTCCCTACCCCGGGGCCATATTGGACCCACCATTTGAACAAACTTGGTAGAGGACCACTAGGCAATGCTACAAACCAAATTTCTAGGATCTGAGCCAAGCAGTTATGGAGAAGAAGATTTTTAAGTATATTTTATTTTCGAACCAAAGACCCCCTACCCCAGTGCTATTTTGGACCCTGGGGCCACCATTTGATCAAACTTGGTAGAATTTTACTAGACAATGCTTCATACCAAATATCAAAGCCCTAGGCCTATTGGTTTCAGAGAAAAATCATTTAAAGCAAAATGTTGACGACGGACGACGGACGATGCACGACGGACACTGGGTGATCACAATAGCTCACCCTCAGCCTCTGGCTCAGGTGAGCTAAAAATACATTAACACAAAAACCTCTGAATAGTCAGTGGTCAGTGTTGCAACATTGCATTAATGCACATGGACAGACTTTATCGAGGTAGACAGATGCTGAATATAAATATTGGTGGGGCATTCATTTCATTCTACCAGTTGAATAACCCAAAGGGCTATAAAACATTTGGATAAGGAAAAAAACAAAGTTTCACCGTACAGACCAGTAGATCAGCCACTGCCAAAATACTTGTAATAAAAATTGGTAAGGTGAATTGATATGCATCAACATCAAGAAATTCTACTATTTTACTGTTTTGGCGACCTTCTCAAACGGGGTCACATCTACAAGGAAATGATTTGCTCCTGAAATGAGAAACAAGGTGAAGTTACGTATACGTATGGCCAAATAATAGAAATGAAATTCAGAGTAGGCCTCAGTTGCCGTTGAAAATCTTGACAAATGTAGGTTTTCTGGATGGCTTAGTGCACGAGTATGTCAATATCCACTCTTTTCTTAAACCATATTAAAACCAATAGATCACATTAGCATTTGCACAAACGAAATTATAAAAGATATGTAGAAATATTTTGCAAAGCAAGAAAAAGGGGAAAAAAAGATTTTTTCTCAGTATGTTAAAATTTTAACTTTTTACTTTTCAGGAATATCACCGTTTCAAGCTGGACAGTTATTATTATCACCCTCACTGCCAGTGTTTGGAGACGGAGATTTTAGACTACAGTGTATCTTCACACTCAGTTCAAGTGCAGAACAATTGCAAGGACTTATATTTAGAAGAAAGCGGACAGGAGACTCAGACTTCTCTAATATTTTGACAATACCTCCTCCTTCTTTGTCAGCAGCCTCTATCACCTATATTGACGCATCATTGGAAGCAAGAACGATTATTACCAGACCTGATACTAGCCTGTCTACAAGTGTTTCTGTAACATTTAATTCAACTATGTGTAGTGATATTGGTGAATATAAATTGGTTATTGCCTACTATTCTGGTTCAAGTCTGAACACAGAAAGAACTGTTGAAGTAAAAGTAAAAGGTAAGTTTTGAACGTATAATTTGTTCTCAATGTGATGTTTTCTTTGATCTGTTAAGTGCCTGGTAATAGTTTAGGTTATATTATCAACTAAGTGTCTGATGAACCAAAGTAGAACCAAGGACCAGGGTTGGTCGACCACAAACCGATTAAGCCCCCAAGTAATTTCATGACTGGCCGTCTCAAGGCGGCAGTTCTGTTTTGGTTCTTCTTGGTTGTTTTATGCCTTGTTATTTGCTATGTCTGTTATTGACACATGTATATTGTTTGTGATGTTCAGGCTAGCCCGTTGACCACCTACATGGAAAACAGCTGTTCAAATGGCTGCCGCTTGTGTTGTCTTTGGTGGTGAATAGTTTTGTGTTGTCTCTTTCCCACATGGCGTCTGTGGTTGGATCTTGAATTGAATTGTATCAGTTCCTGGGAATTTTCTTCCTTACTTTTGTTCCATAAAGCAACAGAAACTGTATATCAAAGACCGTACTATCTATAAAATGTGGGTTTTACATTTAGGTGGCATATACGACGAACTGACAAAAATGAATCCCGTAATAAAGTGCCTGAGTCTATGAAGTGTAACATAAACAATATTGTTTGGCCTCTCAGAACTTGTTATTTTACACATCATACACTTAGACATGCGGTCTAAAGGATTCTTGTATAGATTTTTGCCGTTGTTGAAATAAAAATTTGAAAAAAATCCTGTAATTTGTGTTTCTGATTTTGTCACATTTAGTTGATTCAATTAATTATTTCAGTTTTCTTACCTAAAATTTGCCTATATGCTGAAATTTGTATGCTTTACTCTGTTACAGCCTATTGAAGCAAAATAAATGTTTCCCAATGCCGTTTTTTTATTGTGCTTTCCTAGGCAATCGATAGCATTGTTCTAAACATAAGAAAATGCAACCTGTAGTCTAAAATATGCGTATAGCCGGCCGCTGTGGAACATCCTTTTGGTCCTACTGTTTACAGAATTTTTATATTTACATTTGCCTTTTCCTCAAAACCAATCTTTTTCCGGCAGTTCGAGGTTGAAACTTCTAAATACGCTTAATAAAATAAAATAATGGCCAGGCAATACTAGATCAATAGAAGCTATCCAAAATTATGAAATTGTTTTCCAGAGATGTATTAATATCGGTTAATACGCAATACTGTTATTGTATTGTTAACAAAACTTGCATAGTAACTTTTACTCTATACAAAGCTTATCGAGAATATTTTCAGTCGTATTGTATGGTAGGAAACAAACTAATTATAAATGTATTAGTTTTGTGTCCGAGTCTGTAGTAAAAAGGAGACGCTGTTAACAATATAAGACCACTAAATAGGAGAGTGTTCAAATCGTTCCACAGGTGTTGGCAAATATTCAACGGCAACAGGTTTTTTTTTTATAAATATAGCATGTGTATGACTAAGTGATTTGGACTAGCATGACAAGACGGGATTGAAACACAAGTTCTGCAGCGTGCTTAGGATCAGTTTATATTAATCATAACTGGATGCAGTTTTGTTCGTTTGAGAGAAAATGTTGTGGTCAAAAATTCCAGTAATTTCGTTCTTTAAAGAAAAGTCGTTACCTCCGTCTTCATTTTTTGTAATATTTCGAATTGAGCATTCACTTAAATATAATATAATACAGATAAATCCGGAATAGATACTGCATACCAGATAAATAAAACACTTTTAAACGAAACAAAAGTTGTTTTGTCCATTTGTTCAAAATTAACGATGTCATTAGTAAATGAGACTTTCAATTTTGTAACATTTTATACGTAAAACCACTGTCATTTTCTTGCAAAAGCTGTGAGGAGGTTTTGCAATACATAAGCTCCTCACATTTTTTCAGCAAAAGGTATTAGCATACTGGTTTTACGTGTACTAAAAGGCTTTATAAATCCTTGCCAATCGACTTCGTTAAACTAACGATGATTTCAACATCTAGGCCGAGGACTTCGTGTAATTATTATTATTTTATTTTCAAACCGTCCTTGGAACGTTTGAGGGCTCTAGTTATGGTATTACTGATATCACTCCCGGGTACAATGTTGAAGAAAATACAAGTGTCATCGTCACATGCAAGGCAGATGTAGGAGCTGAACCACAGGGTCAGTTGGAGTGGTATTACTACAAGTACGCGACAGGCACAGCATATCCCATTTCTAACTTTGCTTCCAAGGGTGACCTCGAGACAGTCAGAGAGTGTAGTCATTCACAAGTGTCAACATTAAGACTGCCACTGACTGAAGAGTTAAACAATATTGTTTTAAGATGCACATTACAGCAGGATGTTTTAACTCCAGACGGAAATGATCACAGACAGACACAAAGCATATTTAATGTTACATGTAAGTATATAAATACGACGGCTGTCCGTGTGAGTGACTTTCTAGCAGTCTACTGAGATATCTGTGACTCGGAGTTAACGAGGCAAAACTACAATAATCCTTTCTTAAACTTGCTGTACGCATGACGGTCTTCCAGATTTTTTTTGGGTTTTTTTTTTTTTTTTTTTTTTTTTTTTTTTCATTTCTGCTGACGTGAAATGGCCCACAGAGCGGATAGTATGGCGTTCTTGGTGTGCCTCCGTCAGCCCCCTGCGTTTTCAGTGACTTTTTATGTAAATTTTTGAAACCCTGAAAATTATTTCTGTGCAAATTGGGCACTGGTAGACCTAAGAATGTTTTGGTAACTGCAGTCCGCAAGCCACAGTGGTTACTGTTGCTAAAAATATAACCTAAAATGTTTGCTAGGCTTGCTTATTTGACTTGAGATTTATTTTTAGAAAGAAAATCTGTTATTTGGTCGTTGACTAAACCATTTGACTTAAGCATTTTCCGTCCTAAAAACACCCGATAAAGGAGCTCTTGATTTCATACACGCTCGGTGAGTATGCCCTTTGTTTGCGTTTGACATATTGCAATCTTCTCATTTCCAACTTTACTTGGGCTTTTCAAATAGAAACCAGGAAAGATAACGCAACAATTTGGCGTGGAGAATTAATTTCTTTTGTCTATATACAGTGTTTTCTCTTACGTGTACTGTTACCTTTACGTATACACCTATTACCATGGCAACATAAATCATTGCAAAGCGACTCGCTGAGACAACACAAATTTGTGCAAAAACTTTAAAAAATGCAAAGTTTTATCGACGCCGGGACCATTTTTGTAATATAATTTTTTGTATTTTTTTTTTAATATGATAGATATCAGATGAACAGCTCTTTCATTTGACAGGTTATAAAAAATTGTGCCATGTAGGAAACATGGCATTTGTGACGTTGAACAGATGTATTTTTGCCAACCAATATATATAATAAACAGGGAATTTATATGGTAGCCGTTTATGCATTGGGGCGTGGTTTTAATACCAACGGGACCTTATATGTTTTATCAGGTTAGAGCCAAAATAGTTTACTTTGTATCATGAGGTTATAAAAATATGTAATTCTATGAGAAAATTATAAATTTGTGGTTTTAAGATAGATGCTCCATAGAAGGCGGTGCTCGTATTTTCGAAGCATTACCTGTAAATATTTGATCGAATACTTTGCCGGAGGTCTACTTGAGGAATTTTATCGAATTTTTACAGGTAAGAAGACAGAGTTGTTTAAGTACGCTACGTTGAAAAGTCATGTGTACTGATTTAGGACTATGTTAAATGCAATATTTTGACAGAGCTGTGTCTAATTTACTTTGGAATTTCAAAATATGTATATTGTGATTTAGAAAAAGCATTTAAATTGCGTACATTTTAGCCCATTTTGAGTTCTGTACATAGAAATTGCGGCAGCTACGATGAATATAACGTTCGTATTCATAAAGAGACACAATCAAACCGAATCTGCTATATTCGTTTCTTTAGCGGGTGCGCTACTTTTAAAACATTCATCGTTTCATAATTTACTGCTGCTGTTTGTGCCAACATATGTACAGTCTACCGGCTATATTATAAAGAAGGATAGCTTTTCTAGTCTTACACGATTGAAGATCCCATTTGGAGCTTATTAGCTCTGTTGTGTGACAATGGGCTGACATGCAAGACACCGCCTTTCCCTCAGTTCTTGCAGAAAAACATGTGCGTGAAGATTTCGAAGATCATGAACGTATATTCTGCAAAATAACAGTTTTAACTTAGGATTTTATGTTTAATCAGGAAAATATGTAGTAATTTATTGTAATCAACTACTGGCATGCTGTCTGACCGACTGACTTCAAAACCTTAAATCATGTTTTGTATAATCAACATTTTGTATAAACCAAAACAGTTTTTCCCTATCAGAATCTGTTCATTGGCAAGTAGATTTGTCATACTCATGAAGATGATTTTCTGTGATGAAATACATGTATTGTGGCGTCTGGGAAAGAGACAGCTCCGGGTTCTGAATGACAGTTTGAGCTTAAATAGTCGTCCTTGAATAGCTGTATAAAGGAGATTTATATTTTTTTTGCGAATACAATTGTCCTTTCATCTTTCCTTATAAAAACACTTTTTTTACACAGAAGGTTGCTTTTTTGTATTCTAAATTGTAGAACAGCATATCTAAAAAGTCTACTTAATTTCGGGTAGATACAATATTTTTTTTATATTTATCATGTATTTGTATTTATCGCAAACCACATATTATTTTCACGAAATACTTTTTACACAGATAAAGAAATGTTCTATAAAACTCGCGACTACTTTGCTTTGGTTCGGTTTGAAATTAGAGAACCAATTTATTTTCCTGTTACAAGGCATACATTTCATATGCTATTAAAGAGCATATTTTTGAGAGAGAAAAAAGAAACTTTCTAAATTTTTAAATCCATTATTCTCGTTTGTTCAGAACTCTGATACTATTATTTAACATACACATGTAAACTCGTCAGGTTTAAAATATGCTATGTAACTAAATTTGTTACACATAGAATTTTTTTTCAGATTCATCAAGACGAACCACTATATATCTAAATCCATTATCTCAAACATATATCGAGGGTGAACAGCTGACTTTTACTTGTTCCTCTGCGGGCAATCCTATACCATCGTTCACGTGGCTTCTACCAAATGCCCAGGAGGTGGCAGGTCCTACATACCAGATACAAAGTCTGCGACTAAATGATTCCGGCTACTACACTTGTGTGGCAAAGAATGGAATACCAGACTGGAGCTACAGAGACACCAACACAATGTTTCTTACTGTTGGTAGGTATTTACTATTTTTAATGACTGGTTCTATCAGTCATTCAAAGCTGCCACAAGCGTATTTTGGGAAGTGACTATGACAGCTGTATTCTTCCGCTCAGAAATGAAGTAATCGTAAGTTCATTTCGCTAAAAAAAAGTCTGGAACTGAAAATGAGTTTTGTACGAAGTTAAATGAGCACTTATATAACGTATTCTTGTGCAGATGTAATTATTTTATAATATTAAGTTCTGTAAAATGATAACTATCCAACTAATGACATCAGCGGTAAAAAAAAATATAACGAATACGAAATACATGTAAAAATTAAAAATCAATCCGCCAATTACCACATTCGCATCTGTCTCTTTAAGCGCCCCTCATACTTTATCAAGTAAAATAAATTAGCTGCCGCTGAAAAAAAAACACGACAAATACTGTTTGACGGTTGTAATGTTGCCCAAAACAGTAATCCGAGTACGTCAAACATTGCAGAGAATGTAATGTAAAAGAAATTCTGCAGGTTTATCACATCTCGCGCAAGTGTTATACTGGACATCATACGGTAATTATGTGTTTATCGGTGGCTATTTATAGAACTGTAATGGTTGTAAACATTGGAGTGGACACCCTTGTGGTCCATAGGTAATGCGAAATACCGCAAACACTGAATGCTTAAAAGTCAGTGAAAAGCAGTAACCGTTGTCAGAATTAAGAAATTACTTGTGTACAAGAGATAGAATTTTGGCAGGTGCATGAAGTGATTTGCGCTAAATGTCTCAATTACATTATTAGGGCTGGACCATATACAAGCAACAGGGCTGAAGTTTGAAATTATTTTGAGCCGACGTAGCATGACTTTATTCGGATAGAATGTCATTTCAGAACTATTCGCCCTTTGATTATATTTTTCAGTAACTAACAAGGTAAATGCTTTATGATATTTTTACGATACGTGTTCTGTTGTCTTGTTGCATACGCACATACAGATTAAGATGTGCAAAAGCCAACAAGCTTGTCATCAAAACCTTAATCAGTAAACAGCCCCTAAATAAGTAATTTTATCATTTCTGCATGCCGTACAGTAAAATTTTAAAAAAATCAACCTGGGACGCCTAAAATAATTACTGCGATTGGCTTAAAAATGAACATTTTTTTCGACGCAGTAATGTACCAAAAGATGGAGATGGAATGGCGAGCAGTGTAAACCCTTATTAGGCTGCAAGAAGAAGTCAATTTTGCAGCTGCACTGTTTGCTTATACCTATCTTTCCAATACTGAGAACCCTTGATACTCGAGGATCAATATGATCTGGAACAAACTAAAAAAAATGTCTGGGAAGCTCACTGCTACAATATGTATATATTCATTCTATCGTTGGGGTGTTTTTCGTGAATTCCGATCATTAATTGTAAATATATCTCTCTATTTTGGTTCTGAGAGCAGGATATTGGGTCTGATTGTATCAGTCCCCGATCGGTATGTGTCTGTCACTAAAGGTTAGGGTGGGGTCATATTGGTCTCAATGAGAATCATATTGGTGTCGGCGTCCGATTCGAAGTCGACATCCCTGTGACAGTTTGAATCTATCTCTTGAATCAATGAATGGAATTTTATCAAACTTGCATGGATGCATCGATGGGTCAAGCCTAAGACCTGGTTAGGTTTCGTTGATTTTGACCAGATTTCTAAGGTCGCAGAAGGTCTAAGACTGTTATATTTTTCTGCGTGTGCGTCGGTGTGTCAATTTTTTGTATCGTTGGGGGTCTTTTTTTCGTGTGAGTCCAAATAACGTGGCAGCCATTGATCTCGTGAACTAAAGCACGCGGGTTAAAGGTCGCGCGTTCTTTAACGTCAAAAAGTGACAGTGGTTTGTTTACATTGCTGACGGAACTTTTCCAAGCAAATATGCGCTTCAAACAAGTAGGAAAATCTTATAAAGCATGCAAATTCTCCAAAACATGTATTTTCACTAGTCCTTTTTGAATGCATGATAAACATTCCCGCTGAATCTTCCAGACACACCAATCGATTTTCTTGTGTTTACAAAGCAGTCAAAATTTTTAGGCCCAGCTTTATTCAATATTGGGTTGAAGTGAAATATTTTCTTAGCAAACAACTAACATTTTTTAAGAAAATTAAGAAAATTTCGATTCATAATGGACAGTGTCTTTTGTAATGGGCTTACTGTTATATGGTAGGGCCAGCATTCAAATCTTTTGATTAATTGTTGAGCTGTCTGCTTTTAATCATATCCATTTATATTTCATAGAATTGTCATCTTAAAAAAAGATCCATGTAAATGTGTTTCAAGTTTCAGTTTAGTTTAGTGATGTTAAATATTCTTATTCAGAATTTGTACAGCACACCATATTTTATTTTGGTCGGCCTAATTATGAAGGGTGACCCCATGAAGGCTGGATTTAGTGACAATCGTAGAAACAAGACAACCGGAAGTTGTCATATGTTTGCCCTTGACATTTGCTACGGAGTTGTCAGCGGCTGGAAGATGCCAATGCTCTTTGAGGTGTGATTATTAACTTATTCAATTTGTTTTTTATCCTTTGTTGAAACATATTCTTAGATTATATGATTACCCTATTGTGTATGAAATATGAGAGTCAGTACTGTTGTAGATTCATTTCATAAGGCAATTGCCGGTTATTGCCACGTTATTAGGACCCTCGGGGATACCTTCGATATCTACTGAACCAAGCAATGAAATTCGCCAAACTTGCATGGATATATAAATAAGACAAGTTAGAGTTGATTAGATTTTCGTAACCTGGACCTTTTCAAGGTCACAGAAGGACTGAAAGATGTAAAATATGTAAAATATTCATTGAAAATCTTTTGAGCCGATAAATTGATTCTCGAAAAATCGCCAGCCATTCATCCATCCATTGATTCACACCAGACTTGCATGGCTATATGTTTGGGACCATTTCAAGAGTTGATTATGTTTTGGTAGTCTTGATCCCATTTTAGCACAAAAGCCAGCTTAAAGATATTGTATTTCACTGAAAATGAGACATTTCTTGAACGAATGGATGGATATTCATCAGACCTGCATGGATATGTCACTGTGACAGATTTTAGAGATATTTAGTTTTGGTGACCTTACACTCATGTCCTAGGTCATAGTGTTGAATGTATATCTTTTAAACCAGTGGCTGGGTCGTCTCCAAACTTCCATGAATGAATCATTATGACACTCCTCAGAGCTGATTAGATGATGAACTTGACTTCCTTTTCAAGGTCACATGATCATTTAGCTATAGGAAATTTTCATAAACGGGATACATTTCATGGATATGGTCGTTTGTTTGAGACAATGCCAAGAGTTAATATGTTTTTTTACCCTTACCCCATTTAAAGGTCAAAAGCCAACATAGGGAAGTTGAAGTTTCCCTTCAAAAAATATATATCTCTTGAAATAATACATGGCTATTCATCAAACTTGCATGGATAATCATTGTGACAGGTTTAAGACATGTTTAGTTTTGGGTACCATGACTTCATTTTCCAACGTTATAGTATTTTATGTACGATATAATTTTTATTTTGAATCAATAGATGGACTTTCTCCAAACTTGCATGGGTATGCCGCTAAGACAATCTTAAAAGTAGATTAGATTTTGTTGACCTTAACCTCATTTTCAATGTCATATGAGCACTTAGACTTTTCAATTTTCACTCAAAAAGAAATGTCTGAACCAGCTGGTGGAGTTTCACCAGAAGTGTAGATCTATAATTATGGCAAGTCAAAAGATGTTTGGGGTTTAGGTGACCATGGCTTCATTTTAAGGTCATAGGAGGATCTTAAATGCTCTTTTACATACTAATAGACTAAATCGAGATAGCAGTGTTTTAGAAAAATGATACAAGTGGGCGGTAATGCATTGGTGGAAATAGGAGGATAGGGAATTTGCTAGTAAGGGAATATCTGTTTAAAAACATTTCCAGTTACTTGCATTTTTATTTTCTCTCTTCTAATTTTGATGCCGTAGTTCATGTTGTGTAATGAACTGTGCAGGATTGGCCCTGCGTCTCTGTATTTAGGTGTATAGGTACACCTTCTTGTTTTTCCACCATTTTTGCGGATAAGAGCATTTGTATGACTTTCTACTTGCATTCTTGGACGACGAAGCTGCTCCTGAAAGAGATCATCCCCGAATAGGAAAGAATTCGCTCAAAAGGGAGTAAATCCTTCCATTAGGATCTGACACCTACTGGAAAGGGGTCAAAAATAAAAATGGGAATTTGCTTCCCCTGACTGTGTTTACCTTAAAGTCTTGCTTTAACAGGCAAAATAATAGATGAATGGATGACTTGCGATTTTGGGTCCTTTTCAAAAGTATTTTAGTTATTCAGGACGATGGGAGGGTAATCATGAAATGTTGTGTGTGATGGTACCCCGTTTACAGTTGGATAGATTTCCGCCTCCAGCGGGGCTCGAACCCGGGACGGTTAGATCAGTAGGCCAGAGTTTAACATACAGAGCTACCGCGGCTCCTTCACAGACACAATAAAGGCTTGTCTGTTATTAACATGAGTGTGTGTGTGTCTGTGTCTGTGTCTATGTGTGTGTTTTAAGATGTATAGCTTACTTTCAAAAGATCTGTATTTTTAGCATCTGTAACCTAGACTGAGGGCCAAGAATCTTCCGGTCTTCCAGAAAACAGCGCTTTCTATAGATTGTTTCTTTACTTTTCGAGCGCGCATAAACACGCCATATCGCTGCATGCACCATAAATGATTGCGCTTTTATGCCCCCCCCCCCCTTCCCCTTCCCCCTTGGGTTTTCCATGCGACTCACCGTGCGTCCGACAGTTTGTGACGCATGTCATATCTTAGGAACCGTGCATGTTAGAGTTTTGAAATTTCATATATGGATTCATTGTCAAATAATAGCTAATCCATATTGTTTGCTGGACCGAGTTCTCGTCAGTTTTGGAGTAATGCCCTTTTGGGAGGAATTATTCTGAAATCTTTTCAGCAAGATACCTCGAAACGTATTTTAGCTATGGGCTTGAAACTTTGTCAGCTTACGAGAGGTCAACTTATATTTCAACAAAACACACACCAGTGTACTATAGGTGGTAATGTTGTTTCATTGCAATAAATGTTCGATATGTGAACCATGACAGTAGTAGATCATAGGACAGAAATTGGGCCATGAATTTAATGTTTTGATAATCAGATTTTGATCAAGATTTTGTTAAGACCAATTAGTGTGTTAATGTTTCCCTTCTGAAGCCTTCGTTTTAAAATTCCCCAGATTCCATAGTCCATTGGAGCTGCGTCAGGCGACTTTGGCATCCATTCCTCTGGTGTAATAAAGTTAAGTTTCCTAGATTGAAGATAGTTAATGTATTTTGGCAGTGTGGCATGAGGCACTGTCCAGGAATGACTTCAGAACATTATTGATATCGTAGTCATAGTTGACTTTAGTACCTTTGTCAATTATTCTTATTTCTGTTTTGCCATTAAAACAAAACCAGCACATACCATAAACCCTGCTCCAAAGGCATCACGCTGAACAAACTTGCATTACTGTTGTACGTGTACTTTCAACGGTATGACAGTAAAGAGTGAAAGTGTGGTTACATTTGTCAAAAGGCTTGTTAACTCTACCCCATGCATGCACGAGGAAATCAATGTCTTTGTTTTGTTCAAATATAAGTTATACACCTCTCGTACTAGGAATTATGAGTATGTGAACTGCTTAACTTTTACACGGATTCCAACAATTGTTTCGGAGTTATGGCCCTGTGAAAGTTTTGGCATTTTAAACTTGTCAGCAAGATATCTCAAAAAGTATTTTAGCTAGGACCTTTAAACGTTGGCAGCAGTTTGGCGATGAAAAGTAAATGAACTGATTAACTTTTGAATGAATTCCGTCTTTTTCGGTGTTATGGCCCTTTGAAAATTTTCTGCATTGTAAAATTGTCAGCAAGATATCTCGAAAAGTATTAAAACTAGGGGCTTGAAACTTTGCAAGCTTATTCAGAATGATAAGTAAATGAATTGGTTTACTTTTGAACGAACTCCGTCATTTCATTTGAGCTATGGCCCTTTGAAAATTTCGGCATTTTAACATTGTCAGCAAATGAACTTAACTAGGATTTAAACTACGGACTTGAATCCTTTTAGGTACTGACGAAATAATGACTACAGTTTCACACTCTGAGAAAACGACGAGTGTTGCATGCGGCCCAGGGATAACAGCACCACATCGTAAGTATGGATAACAACGTTCCGAGTAGGGTATTTGAGTACCAGGGTGGGTACATGTCCAAAGGTATCATATGGTAAGTATAGACGTTAACGTTCCAAGAAGGATATTTATTTAAGTAATAGAACGAACACTTGTCTGACGGTAACAGACGGTAAGTATAAAATTTTAGCGTTCTGTGAAGGATTTATGTAAAAGAGTGGGCACTTGTCTGGCAGTCACAGATTGTTATCAGACAGTTACAGATTGTAAGTATAGATGTTAACATTCTGTGAAGGAAATTCAAGTGATAGAGTCGGCACTTGTCTGACGGTCACATATTGTTATCGGACAGTTACAGATTGTAAGTATAGACGTAACGCTCTCAGACTGATATTTAAGTTATAGTACTTGTGTGGGAACTTGACTACCAGTCACAGATTGTTATATGACAATATAAGATAGTAAGTGTGTCCATTAATGTTCTTCAAATGATTTCTTAAAAATGGTGGGGGTACTTGTCGGACAGTAACATATCGGGAATATAGATGTTAACGTTTACAGAAGGATAATAAAGTAATCAAGTGGGTACTTGTCTCTCCTCAACACATCATTAGTGTACCCCCTAACATTCTGTTTGACTGAACAGATCGTAATTATAGATGTTAACCTTCTCAGAACGTGTTCAAGTGAAACAGTGGACACTTGTCTGATAGTCACTGATCAAAAATAAATCCGTTAACGATCTCAGAAGGCTATTCAAGTAATAGTATGGGTACCTGTCGGACAGGAGCAGATCGTAAGTATAGGTATTATCGGTCGCAAAAGGACGCACGTATGAATGGGAACGTCATAAGAAGCTTATTCAAGTACTAAAGAGGGTACTAGTCTGTCAGCAATAGAACATAATTATACGTATATCCGGAAACGTTCGAGGAAGAATATTCAAGTTATAGAATGGTCACTAGTTTGGCACTAACAGATTGTAAGTATGGACGTTAACATTTGCAGAGGGCTATTCAAGTAATGGAGTATGCATCTGTCTGAGACCAAAAGATCAAAAGTATAAGCACTTACGTTCTCAGAAAGATATTTAAGTAATAAAATGGGTACTTGTTTGCCAGTAACAGACCTATAGTATATCAGTTAACGTTCTCAGACAAATTTTCAAGTGATAGAGTGGGCACTTGCTCTACTGCAGAAATGGCGATAAATTAACGTGCCATGGATGAGCCATTACCACCCATTGAAAATGACACCCATGAAAACCGACATAATTAATGTCAGTTAATGACTGCCTTATAATTATCATTAATACAAGAATATATGAGTATTAAAATTTTAATGGTTTCGCCCATTTCTTTTTTAACTAATTATTCATGCCCATTAACAAATAACAAATTAATGTTAACTTATTGCTCCATCCTTTTATATGTTTGATAAAAATATACTCACGAATTGGTGAATGCAGCATGCATGAAACTTCGATAACTGCAAGCCATAACTTCACACTGTACTTATAAAGCAGATCAGAAATTCAGCAAATTCATTCGTAAAACTAGATAATGGTGTCTGTAAGACACGAATGATGCCGCCGTGCAGCGCATGTCACAGGAAAGTGTACATTCCTAAAGTATTTTATGCACAGACACTATTTACGAAGAATCGATTGAAAACTGTAGGTGCAATTACACAAATTCAGTATCTTATAATGCGAAAAAATAACCTAAATAACTAAGTTCAAAGGCCAAACTTCTGTCAAGATTAATTTCATCTATATCAAAAAGCCACATGCACATTTTCATTATGCCCTTAACATGTGTACAAAGTTTATACAGAATCCACTGAAAACTGTAGAAGGGGTTGGTTACAAAAACTTTATACCCAATAGTGCAACAAAACCTGCCAAAATGCCTAAGTTTAAAACTGCCTAAAACGACAACGTTCAAAAGAACGCAATTCTCTAAAAATTAATTCTCACTCCATCAAATACCACATGCATGTCTTCATATATCTACAACATGTATGCAAAGTTTGAAAAGGATCCATTTAAACTAGTGGAAGGAGTTGATAACAAATCTCCATACCCTACAATGCAAAAAACAGCTGCCTAAATGACTAAGCTCAAAAGGCCATAATGCTGGCAAAATTATTCTAGTTCAATAAAAAGTAAGAAGGCAAATTCTCAGACAAAATTAGTCATCACCAAAGGCAACACCAGTGGCAGCCATGTCAACAGCCATTTCCCATGTAGGTGGTCAACGAGCTAGCGTGAACATCACAAACAATATATCAATAACAGACGTAGTAACTAACAACACACAATACAACCAAGAAAAAACAAAGCAAAACTGTCGCCTTGGGACGGCCACTAATTAAATTACGTGGGGCTTAACCCTGGTTTGTGGTCGACTAACCATCACCCTTTGTTCTGCCTTGGTTCATCAGATAAGTAGTTGACAATCTAACAAAAACAACCACCGCCCACACAACAGCCTTACAATATTCATTGACGAGTTAGAGGGTTATCATGCGAACCGAACAACCAACTAAATGTTTTGTACGACTTCAGAAACTGAGGGTGAGGTTGGGCCTGTAAAATCGATTTAAGCCCCCCAGTAATTCATTATTGACCGTTCCAAGGCGGTAGTTCTGTTGTGGTTTTCTGTTGCCTGTTTTTGGTGTCAGAGTTTCTGTGATGTTTTACCTTATGTATGTTCTTATTATTTTTGGTTCGGTTTGGGTTGCTGAGTGGCCACCTTTTGGGAACAAGCTGCTCACTCGGTTGGCCAAATGTTCTCTGTATCTTGATTATTTGTAATCTTAGTTGTTTCCAACTATGGTTTGAGGGCTGGATTTGGATTTTGATTGTTTCAGTTCCTGGTCTTTGCATACTTTTTACTTACAAAAAGCACCTTCCCTGGCAATAAGAACAAATTATACGTAAAACATTTAACATCTTTAAACATCTATTTTTAATTTTTAAATGTCAAGGCTAGTCTTCACATAACAAACTATATATCAAGGCAGTCAAAGCGACAACCAACACACGAAACAACTACGAATAACCATAACAGAAGTGCCGCCTTGAGACGGTCAGCAATGAAATTACTTGAGGGGGGACATAACCGGTTTTCGGTTGAGCCCTTGGTCCTGCCCTGGTTCATCAGACACTTAGTCGTTCGGATTGCGTGGAAGTTTCCTAACTCATTGCTGTCATTGGTATACTATCTCATGAACATAGAAATCAAATTAAAACTAAGATAAAACAAAGATGAGGACCCACAGAAATAGCATCACCGAAATTCTGGAGCAGAAGAAACCTACAAGTTAAACCAAGTCTTCTCATAAGGCTTAGTGCCACTCAGCTCCTGCTTCAAAGTATTAATGTAGTGCAACCGTCAAGAACCAAGACATACTTCTTATGAAATTCCTGGATACCAAATTTCAGATAACGAAACCTTTACGTTGTAACATGTTAATATTTTGAGAATAAAAGTAAATACGTTGATCTATGATTTTGAAGAAAAATAATTTCCAATCCTTTTAAGCATAACATTCAACATGTTATCGTTTACGCCAACGATTACAGAATTCAGTAACAGATGTTGCAATTTCTTCTCGGCACTTTCGAAGGACTCCCACATGCACATTTTCAATATATTCACATTACGTATGCAAAAGTTGAAAAAGATTCGTTGAAAACTGTGGGAGGAGTTGATTATACAAAAACCATATCCTACAACCCCAGAAACTGCCTAAAAAAGATCCATTGAGAACAACGGGAGGAACTGACTACACAAACTCTTTACCCTAAAATATGGTGAAGTGATGAATGAACACACAGACAGACGGATGGACGGAGAGACAGAAGCAAAACTTAATTCCTCCTGACTGTCGTCACGGGGGGGGGATAAATATTTCAGAAAAATTAGAAAAGTGTTGATTCATTTTTGTTTTTCTTTAAATCTTTGTGCAAAATATAACTTACTCAAGGGAAGCCACTCTAGTCCTTTAGAAAATGTTGTAATACACTTGCATTTTCATATTTCTCATACGTGTATTGTCGCTGATAAACACATATTTTGTCGGGCAGATACGAATTTTAATTCACTTCGGCTTCGCCGTCGTAAATTAATATTTCGTGATCTGCCCTTCAACAATATGTCTTTGTTCTAGCAGAAGATGTCTTTCATAATTAGCGTTCGCTTACCGTCAAATCCTGTACCATATTGTTTAGTGTACTGTTTTGTTACCAAGGCATGTTGTTTATACTAAATAAAACATTGTTTAAACCAATATGTCTTTGTTAAGAAATATTTTCCCCATCCGTGAATTATCGCTCATTAACATGTTGTTGGAGGGCAGATCGTGAAATATTCATTCACCATTGCCTATCTGCACGACTGCACATATGTTAGTCAGCGATTATTCACGGGTGAGGAAAAATTATTTCGATTCTAACATTAAACGGAGTAAAAGACAAGTGTATTGCGACGTAATCTAAAGGATTATTTTGAGACGGACGTTGGTGCACCAGCCAATGTTTACATTCGACGTCTTCAAGGCGCGAAATTGGCACATCTCGACGACAACAACCTTGTTTATCACAATTTTTTTTCACACGACATTGCTTTTTATTCGTTCAATGGGGAAAGCGTTAAAATCATGTTAGCATCAGCGATAATTCACGGGTAAGAAAAAACATATTTCTTAAATGGAGTGAGTTCTCGTCCCCCAGCAACAGATCGTAGTATAGACGGCAACGTTCTCAGAAGGATATTCAAGTGATAGAGTGGGTACTCGTCCGACAGTTACAGACTGTAAGTATAAACGTTAAGATTCACAAAAGGATATTCAAGCGAAAAGATGGGTACTTGTCTGACAGTATCATATTGTAAGTACCGACGTAAACATCCACTGAAGGATATTCAAGTAATAGAGTTGGCACTTGTCTGACAGTTACCGATTGGAAGTATAGATATATACGTTCGTAGAAGGTTATTCAAGTGTGTACTTTTCCGACAGTTTCATTTGTAAGTACAGGCGTAAACGTTCACTGAAAAATATTCAAGTAATAGTCTTTAGTATCTATGATAATGTTCGGAGAAGGATATCGAATTAAAAGAAGTGAACTTGTCGGACAGCAATCGACCGAAAGTAAAGATATAAATCGTTCTCAGAAGGATATGCAAGAAACAGAGCGTTTCCCACGTCTTCGTTTTGCCAAGCATTTTCCACGTTTTATATGGATTTAGGTATTTTACTAGGTGATTTACTGCGTATTATCCGGTTATCACATGGCATAGTGACACGCTTTCAGAAGGAATGGGACATTTTAATAGCCTGCTACACTTCAGTAGATTTTGCTAGAAAGTGTCTGAGATAACGAAGTGGTCGAAAGTGTTGCAAAGTCTACCGAAATGCAATAAATCGTAAAATAAAACGTCGCAAAATCAAAGTAAGACAAAGGAAAGTAAAAAGTATGCAAAGACCAGGAACTGAAACAATCAAAATCCAAATCCAGCCCTCAAACCATAGTTGGAAACAACTAATGGCTGTATTCTAAGACCTCACTCAACTGTGAGTGACTCAACTTTGTAGCCAGGGGGAAGATTATCACATTGAAATTTGAGCAATATTCAGGATTGACTCAATGAGTGTAGCTGGAGTGACGTTTTAGAATACAGGCGTAAGATTACAAATAATCAAGATACAGAGAACATATGGCCAACCGAGTGAGCAGCTTGTTCTGAACTTAAAAGTAATGCTTTAAAGCATGGATAATGCGTGATATTTCGAACAGGACCTATAGACATAGCTACGTATTTAAAACGTTTCGTCTGCGTTCAAGCATGTTTAGACAACTTTTAACTATTTTTTACTACGTAAACGCTGAGTATATCGAAATACCTTGTCTGTGATAAATTTTCTGACTCAAATGTTACTCGGCCACGTACGTACATGTAATCGGTTATAGCTGTATATAATACTCATGCAGTACGTTTTACTACGCATACTGCCGTTTTGCTACCCTTTAAAACCGTAGAAACACCAAGCTCTCAATACGTGACAGTGAGACTGTCCTCTAAGCCTCAGTCTAATTGTCAGGTATTGTGGACTAGGGATTTCTACGCATTTAAAACGTACCAAAACAGGAATAAGCGTATTTTAAAAACGAAGTGAATACGTATTTATTTACGGATATATACGGCTACATACGTGGCCTAGCTACGGTTGAATACAAAATTCAACTGAAACGTAGCATTTCAAAATACTCACTGTAAGCGTAGTATAAACGTATTGAAACGTAGACTTAACATACTATAACGTAGATGAAACATTTTAAATACGCAGCCTAATGTGAAGATCCTCTACATACTACCATGCATTAAATACCTTTTCCAATGTCTTAGTTAGTTTTGTTACGTTTTATTCTGCGTTTTATTACGATTTGGTATGTTTGCGATACCTACTCAAACGTCACTTTGACTAGGTAGTTATACCGGACACTACCTAGTAGTCCCTAGTACAACGTACGGAATCGCAGTAGGTAGGTAAACTGTTCTTGTCCCTTCTGAAAGCGTGGCACTAAGGCGTTTTATAACCGGGTAATACGAAGTAAATCGTAGGTAAACGTATTTAAAATATAATAAAAACGTACTTACAAAACGGGATGCATTTAATTTTGTAAAACGTAGGGCGGGAAACTGGGTCCTTAGAAGTTAAAATAGGACTAGCAACAGCAGTGAGTACGCGCAATTACATTTAGGCACGTTTAAGTACGTTCAAGCAATTTATTTCTAAGTATCTTGGAAAACACCAATATAAATCTCATTTCAGAGGTCGGAGAAACCAACACAGTGGAGGCATCTACTCTGGGAGCTGTAGTAGGAATAATGGGAGCTATCATTATAGCTCAGGGCATAGTACTGGCGTTTATGGTAATACGACAGAAGAAATGTGTGCAATGCAGAGGTAAAACAAAAATGTTAGAGTATAAGAAATATTACGCATGCATGTATATCATTATGTCTCACTTTCGAGGCTTCTACGATGAAAACTTTTGTTTCTGCTTGACGTCGTCGTGACGTTGTGTAACGCCGACTCCATTTCCTTTCCAGTTGTTCAAATAACAGTTGATAAAGGCCAGCTTAGGTCGAAATGTTGTGTATAACATTTTGGAGTTGTCCTCTGAAATTCCATCAATATTTTATCCTGCAAAAGGAATTATCCATTAATTCTTGATGAAGCTATTGGTTTCAATATACAGGTGCTCTGCATTAATTGTAGGCCTATGCAGAGTATCGTAAAGCTTAGCGCACTCCCAAATGCATTCTAGCTTCTGCTGAAAGTCTATGTTGTCAAACAATCTTAATTTTTACCACGGGAATAAATCAAGTGTTATTGCTAAGGCTTCCAGAAGAGTTCGCTGTATAGACTATGGCGAAGAACCGAATTTAGGACCTATCACAGTTATCTGAACTATACTGAGAAGTGCTGAAACGCTTCCACATAGTATAAGCCTTTTTCGTGATGTACAGGATTAAGACAATGAAAATCAGAAATAGGCATTTCAAAAACAATTCATACATGTTATATTTTATGAAACCCGGATGACTTTCCATTTTGCCAGAAAATATGAATCCTTAAAAAAAGGATGACAGATCAATCTTTAGATCAAATTAGTGTAGGTTCTTTTGTAGAAACAGTTATACTTGCTTTGGACATCAAATAATTAGCATACTTCTATTACCATATTTGCGTGTTAGTTTGCAAAAATACTTTTAATGCCAATGCATTTGCGTTTACGCACTGACAACTGGAAACAGGACAGACAAGAGGGATGGGTAATTGACTTTTTCTAAACAATGTTTCACATTTCATTTGTTTCCCGTCTTCAGTCATAACAATTTAACCACATTGAACAGGTGATTTCATCCATTCGTCCTTGTTACTGTGTACAATGCTTTCTAGCAGCGAAAGAAAAGAGTAAACACTTACTATTTTAGTTTTTCTCGGAAGGATTTTTGGGCTGAGTTGTGACTTTTTTAAGTTCTCAGTGGAAATAGTCGTTCTCGCTACCCCTTTACTGTATTAGGATTGAGGTATGATCCTTCATAACTTTCCTGGCAGTCATGTGGTATATCTGGACGTTCTAGTTTTAAGGACAATGATAAAACTTGGGAGGGGTTGGTAAGTCATGCTTTCTGTCCTTTCTAGTTATATCTTGAGAACACGATTGCCCTTTGCAGATATGAGAAGGATATACGAGTATATTGTGAGTAATTTAGTTTAAGGTGATATTTCTTTCTTTCTGTTTTTTTTCTGCCTTTTCTTCTTTCTCTTCGACAGTTTAATTTTTATTGTGTGTGTGTGTGTGTGTGTGTGTGTGTGTGTGTGTGTGTGTTTTAGAGGGGACAGTTACATTTTGTTTATTGTGGGAGGGTGCGGGGGCGGGGTATAAATTTCGCATGTAAGGTCTTCATGTGTAAGAAGTGTAAAAGAGCATTAATCAGGAAATGATACAATAAAAATCCAGATCCATTTCACGACACCAAACGGAAAATAGTTACACGAAGCAACAGCATAAGTGCCTGAAACATGTTAAAAAATATTTATGTTGCTTTGATTTTTAACACTGCTCATTTTTCCTGCTTATCCACTGTTGTCTAACCGCGCCGTTGGTGCTCAGGTTGGTCATGTAGGCCCCGTCGTAAAGCAGGTTGGTCTGAGCTTCAATATGGCGGAAGGAAGGCAGGGAACTTATACCAACAGGTAGACTTTAAACATTTTACCTTTTATTTTTCTTCTTTAGAAACAAATGCAGGCTGCTATAATAACATCTATGATTTTAATGGCATTTTGGTTTCCTCGGACCGAACTGCTCATTGTGCGACCCACAGTCGTTCATAGTTTGTGTGCTCATTTTAATGAAATTGCATTGAACCGAGTCGCGCTGGCGAAAATTCAATTAAATTTGACTTCCAAACTTAAGGTTGTGCTTCTGAGCAATTTATGCTTGTGTTAGATGAGTAGCCTTTGCCCAAAAATGAGAAAGCGCCCCAACATCTTACCGATTCAGTTGCAGTAACCATGACCAGAGTCGGCAGAACACGGTAACGCATTGTTTACAACCTAGTCCCGGGTTGGATGAGCACAGAGTGCGGGTTGGAAGATAAAGAACACGGGTCGGTTTCACTTTAAAACTTCAGTTTTAAAGCAAAGACTAGCATTTGCAGCAAAAACTATGGTCTTAAATACTTTACAAGGCCTAAAATGTTTCATCGCTTTAACAGAATGATAATTTCACCCAGCCCACACTGGTCTGTAGCTCAGTGTTCACTGGGTTAACCCAGTCTACTCAGAGCTTTAGACCATTCCTCTGTGATAGTTACATGAAATATTTCAATAATATACGGAGTTTCTGATTCGCAGTTTGGCACTCATACGGTTTCGTAAACATTCTAGTGAACATTCGGGCGTTGGCCATCTGGAGAAAAGGGTGGCAATATCACTGGGAGCTGTGAAATCCCAAAAATGACATTCGATTTTAGCTAGTAACAATGCTTATTTAAGTCAGGGCAATCTCATCTCTGGTTGCTTATGACGAAAGTTTCTTTGAAAAGTTCAGTTTGATTCAAGCTGTCTGAAAATAAGCATTCATGATCACTGTTGCATCCACACGTTTACTTTTTTTATTTAGCTGCCGTATTGAATAAAACCAGCAGAAAACTATAGTATGGATACATTTTCTATTCCAGTGATAACTGTTTAAAGACGCAACGAACTATATGAGAATCGCCAGAAGAGGTGTGTGTGTGTGTGTGTGTGTGTGTGTGTGTGTGTGTGTGTGTGTGTGTGTGTGTGTGTGTCGAAACATGGGTAATTATTAAATTTTTGCGGTACATGTTCTATGCATATAAGAATTGTGTATGTGCAAAGATCAGTTAAGTTGCAAATGTTCTGTTTTGTTTCAATTCTCCTAACGAGTTGGAAATGTGGACTTTTCCATTCTTATATATTGGACGAGTCCATTTCTAAGTCTAGGGATGTCATATATACTTGTTTATGAATTTCTTCATTTATTTTTCAATGTTTTATTTTTGCTAGAAAATTCTGTAAGCCAACAGCATAGGCCCAGATAAGTCGTCTGCCGAGGACCATATGGCAGACTGGCATTCGTGCTTAATATATTATCCTCATGAAATAAAGTTATTATCATTATCATTATCATCATTAGGCGCCGCGTTTTGCTACAATTCTTCTAGTCTAGTATATTCCATAACCTTTCGAGGTCGTTGGGGGTACCACAGATGGCTTTACAACAATCTCTTTCCACCTAGTCCTGTCTTAAGCTGCCCTGGCTGAGCTAGCAAAAATCATCCCTCTCCTCCTCAATATTTTCTTCCCACCTCTTCTTCTGTTTCCCCTTCTTCATTTTCCATCCACTATGCCCTGCAGCATTATCTTTGCTACACTAGAAGACCTTGAAACGTGGCCAAACCACCTCAGTTTTCGTTTCTTGATCGAGGCCAAGGTCGTCCTGTTCTCAAATGACTGCTTGGACCTTCCTGCAAACATCCTCATTGGTGATTTGGTCATTGTACGGGTTGTTCAGTAACCTTTGGTAGCATTTTATCACAAAGGCCTGCGTCCTTTTTTCTAACTATGCTGTCAAGATTTATGACTCACATGCATACAAAAATATGGATATGACAAGAGAGCACACCAGTTTACCTTTGATCCTAGAAGTATGTTGTTATCCCTCCATATTGGCTTCAGCTTTATCAGAGCTGCAGTGGCTTGTTCAATCGTTGAGAAAACCTCCGGGTCTGAGTCTTCTTCTGAGTCTATTGATTAAAGGTACTTAAACCTTGTAACTCTTCCAAGCTTCTGTCCTTTAACCTTGATCTCTCTCCGGATGCACATGACGGTGTGTCATTATTCTTGTCTTCTCAGCACTTGTCTCCATTTTATACCTTGTGTAGGTTTTGTCGAGACTTTCAACTAGGGCTTCTAGTTCCTGCTCTTCCTCAGCGGGAGCATCATTGTCATCGGTTAACCACAGAATGATAATAGTTTGCCGCCTGTGCTCTTCCAGAACATGACATATTCTTTTCGAGAAAAGTATTGAAGAGGATGAGTGAGAGAAAGCATCTTTGCATAACTTTAGCTGTTGTTCTGAACCATTCTGCTGGGCTGCCATACATATCAACTGCTCTTATAGCCTAGTCATAGAGGTGCTCAATGGCGCGAACTAGATTTGCATTGATATTGTACTTACAGTGGTGTTGCTGACGCCCCAGGTATCTCCAGGTGTCTCAACACGTGTTTGCTGTCGAGTCCTCATCCTTGCGTCATCACAGTCTTTTCTTGATTTTAATTGTTGCCCGTGATGACTCTCTGATGAGTTAGGGGACCTCCATACGAACCGAACCACCAACCAATTGTGTGCACCGCGGCGGACGGTGAAGATGAAGGTTTGTGCCCAGTCAAACCGGTTTAAACCCCCAGTAGTTATTACTGACCGTCCCAAGGCGGTACTTTCGTTGCGGTTGCATTTGTTTTATGTTCGGTGCTGTTTAATTTATTGTGTTTACATTTTTATCCTTCTGTTGGTCTAAATTATTTAGTTCAGTAAAGATAGCTGAGTTGCCACCTATTTGGGAAAGAGCTGCTGACTCGGCTTATCACTTGTAATTTATTGTTTGTTAGAATGTAATGTCTTTGTCAATCTATCCCTTTGATGTTGGTGATAGGGTTTGGGATCTGATTCAGTCAGTTCCTGAAGTGTATTTACTCTTTAAATTTCCACATGATTACAGAAAAAACACATGCCTCTAAGATGAGAAGCTATCGAAGGTTACTGAACATCTCAAACAAGGACAATGCCACTAATGAGGATGGTTGCAGAAAGACCCAAGCAGTCATTGCAGAATACGACGAACCTTGGTCAAGAAACGGAAACTGAGGTTGTATGGTCACGTCTCAAGGTCGCCTGGCTTAGAAAATACAATATTGCAGGGCACACTGAAATGAAAAAGAAGAAGAGGTAGACAGAGAAAGCGGTGTGAAGACAATAGTTTGGAGTGAACAGGTATGGACTTTGCTAGCTCCGCTAGGACGGCTGAGGACAGGACTAGGTAGAAAGGGATTGTTGTAAAGTCATCTGTGGTGCCCCAACGACATCGCAAGGTTATGTTATAGACTAAACTAGACTCGATACTGTGACCCTTAAGGCTGCATGCCGTATCCTGTTAAATGCTTCTTGAAATCTATGAGAAATGGTACAGATTCTGATGATGTTGAAGGTACTTTTCACTTAGGATTTTATGGCTGAACATCTATTATTTAGTGCTTCTTCCAGCTCTGAACCTAGCCTGTTCTCCAGCAAAAATCTCTTCAGCTTGGGGTTAAAACCTGTAAAAGATTATTTTCAGCATGATTTTACGCGGATGACTGACGAGACTGATGATTCTGTAGTTCTGGCAGAGCTATAGGTTAGCCCTTTTTAGGAAGTGTAATGATCAGCGACTGAGTCCACGGAGTTGTTAAAAGAAAACACTCGCTAAAATGCATGTTGGACTCAAATTACAGATTCTAATAAAACATGAAATATGCCGGAAATTTCACGAAAATCGGACTTAAAATAAGAAAGATATGACAATTTAAAGAAATTAAAATGTTGAGCTGGGAACCAGCAAATCTGTGAGTTAATGGCGTCATAAACTCACATTGAAAATGAAAATCCTATATAACTTTAGTTTGAAACAAAATGTAGATAAATGAAATGCAGAAATCTATATAAACAATTAAAACTAAATAATACTGTTAAAGTAAGCAGTTTATGCTCTCATTCTAGATTTAAATATTTATCATGTGACAGGAACTTCCAAAATGGCGGCCTCCAAAACCGCCATTTTGATTTTTTATAATCTTCAAATCATTCTTATTTTAAGTGCGATATTCATTAAAATTACAACAATTTTAATTGCTAATCAAGATCTATGATTTAAAGTCTGTACGTATTTACATGAGTATTTTCCTTTAAGGTCTACGTCAAAACATCAATCATGGTCTCCCCACCTGCTTGAACAAGTTCTGCTGGTATTATCAACACCGATAAGTTTCCCCTGTTTCAGTGCAGGCACTGCAATGTCAATTTCCTTACGAAGGATCGGCTGTAAATCTTCTTCTTGGAGCTGAGCAGAGTCCAGAACTGTATTGTCTATATAACCCTCATACATAGTTGTATAGCTCTGAGCAATGCTCTCTCCATCTGCTTAGAATCTCTTGTTCCTCTGTGAGACATTTCTCAGGCTTGTCCTGGATAGCACTGGTCCTACCCTGCTTCTCTGAAGATAGATCATTTACCAGCTGATATGTTCTCTTGCTGTTGTTTTTGTTCGTGCAAGTTTCAATCTCCTTGCACTAAATTTCTATCTAGTCCTTCTTCGCTTTCTTCAGGGCCTTCTGAATCCTCAACCCACTTGTTAGCGTTTCTGTATTCTTTCGCGCCTTCTTCACGCCGCCTCTTCTTTGAAGTCCTCCTCTCATCCCAGAGGCTGAGAACATCTCTAAAGATCCAGGCCTTATTCCTGTGACGTTCCTTTCCAGGTACCTCACTGGCTGTGTCAGTCATTGCTGTATTGTAGGTGGTTATCATGCTAATAGTATCTATGTCTATGCCATCAACCCTCAGACTGATGAGTGGTTTAAATTTCCCATCAATTCTTGCTGTGGAATGCCTGCAACATCTAGGTTTCTTAACTTCTAAAAGTCAAACCTCAGTCTTGACTGGGTGGCTTTCTGGCCTTCTTCAGTTCAGACGAAGTCGAGAGGTCATCATCACCAGGTCATGGTCACTTCCTATGTCTGCTCCAGGAAAGCTCCTTATCCTATGGATGTTTTCTCCTGATTAAACAGCTTCTTCACCAAGTCAGTCTGGTTGCGATGCTTCCTGTCTAGGCTGTGCCATTATAAATGTTACTCCTGTTTTCGCCTTCTATTCTATTCTATCCCATAACCTTACTATGTGGTGCACCTCAGATGACTGCAAAACAATCCCTTTCTACCTTGTCCTGTTTTCAGCTGCCCTAGTTCAGCTGGCAAATTCCATCCCTGTCCACACTTTAATATTGTCTTCCCACCTCTTCTTCTGACTACCTCTTCTTCTTTTTTCTTTCACTGTGCCTAGTAGAATTGTCTTTGCTAAACCGGAAAACATTGAGATGTGGCCAACCCACCTTAGTTTTCATTTCTTGACCAACGTCAGGAGTTCCTCATATTCTCCAATGGCTGCTTGGATCTGTTTGCGAACCTCCTCAATTGTAATGTGGTCCTTGTATGAAATATTCAGTAACCTTCGGAAGAATCTCATCTCAAAGGCCTGCGTTCTTTTCTCTAACTCTGCTGTCAAGGTCCACGATTCACAGGCATACAGAAATATGAAAATGACAAGGGAGCGCATAAGCTTTACCTTTGATCCAAGAGATGTGTTATCTCGCCGAATTGGTTTCAGTTTGGTAAGAGCTGAAGTGGCTTGTGCAATCCTAGAGAGAACCTCCTGTTTTGAGCTATCATCTGAGACAACTGCTTCAAGGTATTTGAAGCTTGTTACGGTACCAAGCTTCTGCCCTTTTACCTTGATCTCCCTCTGGATGCCATCTGCGCTGTTCGTCATCAGTTTTGTTTTCTCAGCACTGATCTCCATCTTATAGCTTTGTTCAGTTTTGGTCGAGACTTTCAACTAGAGCTTCTAGTTCCTGCTCTCCTTCAGCTAGAGCGTCTGTGTCACCAGCAAACCGCAGATTGGTAATGTTTCTGCCGCCTATGCTAACCTTTCCGTCATGTTCTTCCAGAGCATCAAACATGATCCGTTTGAGAAAAATGTTGAAGAGGCTGTGTGACAGAAGACATCCTTGTCTTACTCCAACTGATGTTCTGAACCATTCTCCTGTGCTGCCATTTATCATGACTGCACTTGTAGCCTATAAGTTTTCGCCTTAATATGAAAAATAAAACCCTATGATTGCAGAATAGATGATAATATTAAGATTTTTTTATAAAGAGCTCGAAAGTGAATATTTCTTTAGCGAAGTATAACAGCAACAGAAACAAATACCTATTGACCAATGAATGCAATTTTAGCGTTTTCTGTTCACACAATTTGGAATGATAAATCTGACCAACCCGTACTCTCTCAGATCAGAAGCTCATTCCAATCCAATTTCCTAGCCAATCCAACACGCACTCCAGCGGTGACCAACCCGGAACAAAAGCAGTAGTTGTCAAAATATAAAATGCAGTTCTTGCTACATGAAAATGCAAATTAAGAGAAAGAGAATAGCATAATAACTAACAATGGTGGGTTTTGAAATTTTCTTCACGGAAAAGGGATGAAGATGTAAATCACAAGTAAATATCAACTACATTTTCTAAGCGTGACTCTCGATTCACCAAAAAAGTTTTCCGTGAGCACAGCTTTGAATATCATTATCTACTTACGTAGTATTGTATGCCTAAATAGACGTAATAGGCAGTTATCTGATTTGTCCAGACGAACTACGGCACATCTGTTCGTTCTCCTGCAATAAGATAATCCAGCAAAATACTTACGTATTAACAGCGGTAAACACGAATATCATTCATTCCGCAATATTGAAACTCAGACCAACCGGATTTACGACGGGGCCTGCATGACCAACCTGAGCACCAACGGGGCGGTTAGACAACAGTGTTAGTGGTTACTGTTATAAAGAATAAAACTAATAATAAAAGTAACATTAAGATGGCCTTTGGTTTAGTTATTCTACGTTCAACAGGTCTATGTTACTGTCCCTTACATATAAGATTCAGCTAAATGGATATACTTCTACGTTTTTCTGCCATTTGTACAAAGGGGATAACTTTTGTGACATACGATTGGATCCTATTTGCTTCTTCGAAGGAAGAATCCCTTCCAAAATAAGCTATTCCTTTAACGGAAAGAATTTGATTAAAGACACAGAAAGAACGTTATGGATTTGCCTCCCCTGATCTTGTTTTTCTGCTCCGTTTCAGCTGACGCAACATATGAAACGCCAGACAAAAATTTACAAGGGTAAGAAATACAAAGTTCGAAGTAGTGGAACAGATGGGTCTGAAAAAACATTGCAGGCCTGGATCAGACTGCTCCTGTTTACTGCATTGTTAAACCAAACTAATTCATTTTAGAGCAATCACTGTAACTTTTTATGTGTCTCAAGTTTCAGATTTTTTTATGATTTTTTTAATATAATAACTGTTCATGGAAGTGTATGTCAGAGTGGCTATTTTACTCAAGTTAGTTTTTACGGTTTTGTGCTAAATTATTTATTTCAGAGAATAGAGATTAAAATTAAGTTTATCACTCTATCACTCGACAGACAGCACACAATTAATAATATTAACGTTATCAGTGCAAATCTAGTCAACAGAAATGCAATCTGATATTGTTTAGAAATCAATAATAACATTGAGTCAAGTGGCGAAATTTTCCGTTGGCATCACTGCGTGTGCGTATGTATAGAGGTACTTTTTTGGCCTGATCCTGAACGCGGAGCTGACCGGACTTTCCATCTGTATTAGTGAATTGTGTTGTTAAAAATCAATTTGTTGATAGAATATTCATTAATAAATATAGATTCAAATTGCAGTGTAGATTTTTTTCTTTGTACGCGGGGCTTCAAATAGAAAGGTCGAAAAGTTATGACAGCTGTTGTTATCCATCAGCAAGAGACACTTTAAAACTATGTTTGCTGTATTTTGACCTTTTTTGCGTTTTAAAATTGATTTCGATGAAAACTAGAAAAATAATAAAAATATAAAAAATAAACTTATTTTTTACGTTTACTGAAGTATAAACTACATCGGGTCACGAGCAAAGTTTACGTAAACCTCTTCGCGCTGTACTTACATTGATCGTGATCCGATGTAGTTTATACTTTACTGAAGTATAAATTACAAGGGTTGATCCAGAAGTAATGTCAACGTGTCCATTGCGCATTTATTCATCGTAGCATATCAAGCTACACTGTAATTCAGTTCTGATTAATAGAATAAATACAAAGTTGGAATCTTTTTCCGTTCCAATTATACAGACTTTTAAAGTATGCCACCGACGCCATCGCACCGCTCGTTAGAATAACGTAAATTGCTTGAACATAATTTTCAAAGGAAATCACAAATCAAAATCAAACTAACGCTCCAAATCAGATGAAGTTTAACATGGTGACGAAATATGTTTCTGCCGCCCACTGTTGAAATTTTAATACCGTCAGTGCAGTTTGAAGCTCGATAGCTAGTGCTAATGCTTTTTACTGCCGAGTACAAAATGGTGATTTCTGACAATGCGTCAACGGATATATATATATATGCGGTTTTGCCTCAAATTAGGAATATTACTATTAGAGACTCTAGAGCTGTTTAGTTAAACATGTGGTGGTATATCAGTGATTAAGCCAATCACAAACAGGTTAGGTTACTTTAAATCATGCCGGGCCGCGTAGCGCAGTCGGTAGGGCACCTGACTCATAAGTCAGAGGTCCAGGGTTCCGATGATTCAAGAAGAGCAGTTGTCAGTTACTGGCGAAAATATGTGCACTTAGTCCTGGTTAACCGCTTAGGGGGTCTAAGCCTGCCCAGGAATCGTGTAGTTAGGTTAACTGACCGTCCCGACATGGTCATAGCTGTTTATCGCGGACGTAAAGCAACAAATCAGTCAGTACTTTAAATCATACATAAGCAGTGGCCCCAGTGCTAAAGAACCAGATGATGATAGCCTCGGGGACTAATTGTCCACCAGCAGCGATATCCACCCAGTGGTTTCAATACAAACGTAGCTAACGTTATACCGAATTTAGTGCGATAGACGCGCGTTTCTGTACTTACTGATTCAAACGATCGTAAAAATCAGTTATTTGGTTAAAGCAGTAGTTTGAAATTGATACGGCCAAGAACATTCCGTAAAAAAATATTAGAAATGGGACCCGTGAATAGTTTCCGTAATTGTTATAAAGTAGAACAGTTTGGTTTTATAATGCAGTAATGCACCCAAAATATGCAGTTGTAATGTGAAACAATGTGACCCTTTATTGGAGCAATCTAATTTGGCTCTTCACTATTTGCTCAGATGTATATGTCGCAATATTTAGATGAATAGATCACTTTCCCTCGAAATTTCTCAAAACTCAGAATAATGTGATTTTTGAGACATGTATGACTTTTAAAAAATAAAACAAAGGTATCCTGCAAAAGCCAGTTCACATTGCTCAGCCCACCTATGGCATGCCGAAAGAAGACAACAAGAATTTGTTTGACTTGTAGTGTAAAAATCAAACAACAAGTTGAAAGGACAGTTTGACGCCCAAGGGATCTTCAGGTATCAAAGCCCGTTGCATCTGCCAAGTCCTCATCATTCCACCAAATGTTTTATCCGTGATATATTTGTTTCCCGTGATGAGTCATTGAGGAGTTAGAAAACCTTCAAGCGGACCGAACAACTATGATTTGAACCATTACAGAAACTAAGGGCTAGGGTTACCGGATTCAACCCCCGCAGTCATTTATTGCTTGCTGATCGAAGGCAGTACTTCTGCTGTGGTTCTTCACTGTTGTCCATGTCAATACTTTCGTTCATCTATTATGTGCGAGGCAATTTTTGCTTAGGTGGCTGAATTACCACCGATCTATGAAAGAGCTGTTTGTTTGGTTAGCTATGCGCATTTCGTAAACTGCTGTCAGTTTATGAATTGTATATACACCACTCAGAAGAAGTTTTACATCACTGTACTTTTTCTATACAGCTAAGGCAAAACAGCCATATTTCACCTGTGTAAAAGTCATATGAGTAGCGATGAAATACATGGTTATTTTGTATGTTAAACAGTCTTACGTTTCGGTATTATGAATGTGAAAATTTGGTCTTCGGTTACGTCCGTCTTTATATACGAGGATCGTCCAAAAAGTTCTGTCACTGGACTCATAACTTTGCTCACAGACGTGATAGCCTACCACGGTTTGCAACAATCCAACGAACAATCTTTTATCTTTATACTGATATCAGGTAAATGGTAAAAACATGCCATCTGGTTTAGTTATAAGCTCAGATACAGACCTTATATTTGACACTGGCCTATTTTCACGATTTTTGTTTTTCTGTTGGCTTGCTTCATGCTGCATATCTCGTCAATTACATATCGCAGGATTCGGAAGTTTTCATTGTTGCTGTCTGTTGCATTTTGTGGGACACTACATAAAAATCAGCGACTTCTGTCAATTATATGCGATGCAAAATATTTATATATGAAATATGGTGAAATTCATAGTCACGTGATTTCCAAGGGCCCATGGTGCCTTCATTTAAGGGATCCTTTCTGAAATTTTGATTTAGAACACATTGTCATGATCTTCTGCAGTAAATATATGCTTCAAAATTTGAAATATTATACGTTTATGAAGCTTTTGAACTTAGAACATGACCTAGTCGATTTTCCTATAAGCGTTGTTTGCATAAAGTTGTGGTTACGAAATGCTGTAAACTCTTTAAAATGGACAGAATCACTTGGTGATTTGTTCCTTGTGTTTATTTGCACCTGAGATATCGTAGGCAGCGGGCAGCGATAACAGACATTCCTTCATTGATTATTGCCGGAGTTGCATCTACAAATTTGCCAGTAGGGTGAGGGTACCCTTCTTTTGATGCAGATTGTGAATGTTATGTCATTGATACAAGAATCAGTTTTTTACAGCTATGTGATAAGAAACACGGTTTCTGAATGGTTTTTA
This sequence comes from Ctena decussata, assembly GCA_963989385.1. NCBI lineage: Eukaryota > Metazoa > Mollusca > Bivalvia > Lucinida > Lucinidae > Ctena > Ctena decussata. Next base: position 59,383,241 of record OZ022504.1, read on the forward strand.
TTTTAGGTGAATAGCACTTTTCGTTTTCGAGATATAAGCCAGTGACAGAACTTTTTGGATGACCCTCGTAGGCTTTTAAAAAGCAAAAGTCTAATTTAGGATGATTTCCCATATGGCTTGTTAAGAGCCAATACCAATAACCAATCAGAATTTTTTTCTACCCCTACGGGGTCAGTTCTGTCCTCAATTTAGTCAGGTGTTTACAGAGACATTAGTGTGTGAGTTACAGACACCATAAAGCAAAACAGAGGCATGCTTTTCTTGAATACCTCTTGGGAGTAAGTTGATATAGCCTTATGTCTATGGGAAAATATATAGTGATGCAAAATTTCTTTAGAGTGATACATTTCTTTCCCTTTTCGCTTTGAGGACAAGATATGGGATCTGATTATATCATTTCCTGGACATTGCTTATTCATTGTTTATTTACCTTTTTGTAGATCTGTGGAAAGGAGTTATGATACTCTCGATCGGCCGTATGATGGCTACGAAATACCAAGCAGACAAACTACTTCAACGTAACTTATATATAAAGCAATACTTTCCTTAATTTGACGTCTGATGTGACGTATGCGTTTTGTCATCAGCAATTCATTGAAAGATGGATGATTGTGTTAAAACCGCTGCCTTTTGAGTTCACCCATCTGGTGTAAGTGTTCAAGAAATTCTTTGCAATGTGTTCGATTCAATTTAAAACAAATTCAGCGTTTGTGGAGCTTACATGTATATATGCTAGTTTAGTAACATGTATATATAATACGAATGTTTAACCGATAAAGGAAAACTTCAGTTATGAACTGAACAAACGATGCACTTCTAAGTGAACAGTTCAACGGGACAGAGCACTGGATTAAGTTAATTAAGCGGGGCGCCTATCCTAGTAGATTGAGAGTTCGCCTTTCACGAAAACGGAGAAAAAATTTGGTTGCTCGTCAATAACTTTTAAATCAGATTTTTGTCAGGAAACTAATTAGATTAGATTGGCATATTTCAATATTTTTTGCAGGGTATTTGCTTTAAATTTCGTGCAGATCTGACCAATATCAGAGGAAGTATCAAACAAAATCTTACCCGAATCGCACACGATTTCTATTAATATCCCGAGAATCCATTCATTAAAATCACGTAGGGTGACGTAGGTTCTCCTCAGTGGAAAAAAGTTGTTGCTTTGACTCTCAGCGAGCGACACTTGTCCGGTCAATTTCTTCACTCCAATAGATCAGGGAAGTCGCAGGACTTTCCTGTCTATTGGAGTGAAGAAGCTGTCCGGAGAGCCTACGTCGCATCACGTGTTTTTAATGAATGGATTCAGATGATTGGTGCTTGCCATGCCGCTGAACGACAGCGGGGGCATCTGCCTTATCCACGCCTGGTAAACTATCACAGGTACCTCCGCCGGAGGTACCGATAAAAAGTTGTGACAGGCATCCGGAGCTACCTGTGACGGTCCAAAAATAAACAAAAAAGGGTAGGTATTCGTCTTTTTTGATAAAATACATTAAAACCAATGAGTTTATTGAAAATCAAAGAATGCTATTCAACCCTTATAAACATTAAGTTTTGTCACACAATATATCCCCGGGAACTTTACATATATACGGAAGATATGGCTTTTGAAGTGGCTTTAAGGTCAGTCGAAAGTACTCAAAACAAGAACAAATCGGTTGTTCTAGGTCCTAAATGCACTTTTCTTGCACAAGACTCTGTTGATCTGGACACACTGACGTAAAGTAAACCTCCTTGCCCAAATATAACTGCCGATAAACTCCAAATAAGGCTGGATTTGTATAAAAAAAAAACTGGAGGTACCTGTGACGGAATGGAGGTGCCTGTGATGTAAGAAAATATAGCAAAACTCTGAAGATTTATTGCGGTTGCAAATATTAATATTATTCGTCTCTAGACCACTGCCTTGAGAGAATCAGTCTTTCAACGTCGCAATAATCTATCATAATGCGTATATCAAGCATATTTTTGTTAAAACCACAGACAATGATCATGAACTTATACAAGCAGATCCTACATCCTGCTCTCAAAACCAAGATGGAAGAAAATATACATTGACAATAGTTCATAAAAGACACACATGGTAAACTGAATAAAGAGCTCTTTCCCAGACAGGTGAACATTCACCTACCCCAAATGGAAACAACGCTAACTTCTGTTTTACCTATCTTATACATGTATTACAAAACAAACCAGAAAGCAAAGTGGGCAGCCGTACAGGTGACCTTATTGACAAAAGACTACAGACAAGCGGACATAAGAACACATAACATTGATGCTTCACCACAGAAATCCAAAATCCAAAGTAAATCACCTCAAAGAGTTATTGCCCGTTTTGTTTCCATATCTGTTAGTCAAACATTGACGAGTTGTACGTAGCTGTTGAAGATTTACTGCCTAATTCAGTGTTAGAATAGCTGTAAAATGCGCTTAAATAAAAGGCAACGTTTTTGTGAATGGTGATGACTGATTTTTATTCATTTCAAATCGTTAGAAATTGTCGAAGTCACACGCCATGATAGCTACTCGAAACGTTTGCAAAAACAACAATGTTTCGGAAGATGACTTTTATGTAGTAAAAGTGCTCTTTTGTTACCAAATTTGATGCAGTGGCTATTCGGAGACTTTGAATTACACATTGCTATAACTGAATTGTTATAATTTACAGTAAGATTCCGATCACTTCAACATACTAAAAGGGGTAATGTTGAGAATATGTCACCTGCAGATGATGTAATTTGTATGCCTTACGGATGTATTTGGATTCTAGCGCCAACAAGTCAAAACGAGCAAGACTGAATTACTTGCAGCACGTATCACTCCAGTTATCACGAAGTTAACACATACAGCGACCGCAATACGACGCATGCGAGCGACACGCATATGAGGTACCAAAAGGATCAATACTTTACATACCTGTACGTGTATGCCTGTTGACGGGTATCGGTAATTTTGACCCATTTGACACATCAAACGTGTAGCTGGCTTGACATGTGACCTCGACAATTTCTAACGAGTTAGAGTGACTCACAGGCAGCACCTCCCGATCACAGTCATCACCATTTACAAAAATGTTGACTCTTATTTGAGCGCACATTTTATGACGATTCTAACACTGAATTAGGCAGTTAATTTTCAGCAACTATGTGAAATACGTCAATGTTTGACTAACAGAAGCGGAAACAAAATGGGCAATAACTCTTTGAGATGGTGCTTTAGGAAGTGTAACATGGAATTTCATGATATACGCATTGTGATAGCTTAACGGGACATTGAGTGAATGGTTCTTTCCAGGCAGTGGTTTAGAGAAGATGTAAATATTTCCAGCTGCAATAACTTTTCAGATTTTATGTGTTTACCGTGATGATTCATTGACGAGTTAGAGGGTTATCATGCGAACCGAACAACCAACTAAATGTTTTGTACCACTTCAGATACTGAGGGTGAGGTTGGGCCTGTAAAATCGATTTAAGCCCCCCAGTAATTCATTACTGACCGTTCCAAGGCGGTAGTTCTGTTGTGGTTCTCTGTTGCCTGTTTTTGGTGTCACAGTTACTGTGATGTTTTACCTTATGTATATTCTTATTATTTTTGGTTCGGTTTGGGTTGCTGAGTGGCCACCTTTTGGGAACAAGCTGCTCACTCGGTTGGCCATATGTTCTCTGTATCTTGATTATTTGTAATCTTAATTGTTTCCAACTATGGTTTGAGGGCTGGATTTGGATTTTGATTGTTTCAGTTCCTGGTTTTTGCATACTTTTACTTTCACTATATTTGCTTACATCACAGGCACCTCCACACCATTGCAGGCACCTCCAGCTGTTGTTTTGAAGAATCAAGCCTCATTTACAGTCAATCGACATTTATATTTGGGCAAGAAGGTTACCTAAACATCAATGTGCCTTGAAAAACAGATTCGTATGCAAGATCTTTGCATTTAAGACCGAAAATGGCCGAATTATTTACGCTTTTAGTACTGTGGGCTGACAGCAAAGCCACTTCAAAAGTCATATCTTTGGTTAATATTGAAAGTTCTGGGGGATATGATGTGTGACAAACCTTTATGTCTATAAGGGTCGAATAGCACTTTCTGATTTTTAATAAACTCCCTGGTTATTTAATATTTTGTCCAAAAAGAGGAATACCTACCTTTTGTTGTCATTTTTTTGACAGTCACAGGCAGCTCCAGATGCCTGTCACAACTTTTTATCGGTACCTCAGGCGGAGGTACCTGTGATAGTTTACCAGGCGTGTTATCGGACATGAGCATGGAAAACTCAACAAACACTGAGATAATGTGTCTGTCGTATCCAGGGAATGTCGCATATAAGAGACCTAAATATTATTCAATATCGTTTAAACAGGTGGTAATCTAACTTAAAAAAGGCAAAACACTGGTTTTTAAATGAACTTGCGAACACCAGAATTGGACGATGATTGTCGGTGTTTCGCCGGTGTTTCACAAAGTTCGAAACAACAGACTACGACGATGTTTGTCGGTCTACCGCTGGTGTTAAATGAAACTGACAATAGCAGAGTATAAACTGTTTAAACTGTTCTAAGGTAAGACTTGATTATCAAATGGGCATAACTCTTAGCATTCTTTGGGATTGACTGTATAAGACATATCATTGCCTACACCCTTGCCTGTCGGCTTTCTTGTGCCGTTGGGGCTGAGGTGGCTCTGTGAGGGTGACGGCTACAATCACGAATTTAGAATATATACATAAGCGTCTCTTACCTGACATCTGCGGTTTGTGTCAGTAAGTGAGGCTCTGAGAGTTTTGTGGTTTAGCGATACTGAAGAAGTGAAATCAGTAAAAGGTGCATTTATATCGGCGTTTTGCGGTATTAACCTAGTTGTCTATATTAACCATAATGCGTCTAAACGTAACGGGGATGTCTTGGTTTAAGGAGTAGCTCAGTTGGATAAGCGCTGGCTGGTAATGATCTAGAGGTCCCGGCTTCCAGACCTGCTGGAGGCAGAAATGTTTCCCAGCGGCTAGCAGTTAGGTGGACGATTCATGGCCACGAATTATTGTTTTTGTCAGCTTAAAATAAGGTAGATTTCTATCAAAGAATAACCATTCGGTATGGCATTATAAGTTAAAATTATCTCCACTATCCCAGACATAATATATAAAGAAAGTTGAAAGGGCTGAGTATGCTCCGTAACAGAAGCCGTTGTGCGAAACATGCCAAAACTTCAGTTTCTTGCCATTTGTTTTAACAAGTATGTAAGTAACACATAATCAAACGAAAAGCATGGCGTTACATTTTATAAATGTTTATTGTCAACATCATAAACTCTTGCTAGTATGAAAATGGCATGATAATCACAGGGAATCAAGAAGAGAGTAATTATAGTCATCTATCTATATTTTAAGGTCGAAGGTTATCTCAAACTACTGAAATCTCAAAGTAAATTTTCTGGTCCCAGAAAATTTACTTTTGAGATACCAGTGGTTTGGTATAACAGAAGCTGAAATGGAAGGAAAGATAGGAAATGTGTCCAAACTATATTCTTTGATATAAGGGTACTTTGATATCACAGTGTCTGAGATAAAGAAATTCAACTGTATTGCAAAGTTTAGTTGGCAAACGCATGACACAAAAAACAATCTATAACGGTTGGCTTTGGAAACAAAGAATAACAAAACATATTTAGTAGCATTAATAATGTCATCAAAACAACCATTACGCATGTTTGTCATTGTGTTTTCCATGTTTGACGACAACTTGGTACGCCTAAGTTTGACTCTCTGTCATGAAATTGGCCTGGATTTTGTAATACTATAAAAATAAAGTAATTAACTACAGAAAAGACAAGCATGATACTGAGATGCTTTTCCATGAGACGCTTTAACTTCATCATAGGTCAGTATTTTTGCGTTTTACATGTATTTTTTAGTTTCTTGAGCCTTGGACAAACGGGCAAGCAGTTTGCCAAATCAGCAAAACGAAAGAAACTAGCGAATAAAACTGCGAGTTGCAGACGCGACCAACTTGGTTGACTACTGTAAGATCATGTCTATAGAGTTTAATAAAATTACATGTAGTTCGACATATATAAAATCACATGTCAAACTCATACTAAAAAGATAGGACGGATTATATATGTAAAAGGAATAAACAAGATTTATTTTGATTGTTGCTTTGATATTGAATTTCTGAGCGCCATCGTGACAAAATGCCGTCTTTTCATGGATGGGCATTCTGTGTTCTGAAATTAACATGTCAAAAAATGATTGTGCGAGCTGTGCCTGCTCTGATCAAACAGCACATTTTAACAGCCTTGCATGAGAATGCACATTTTGCCATAAAAATAGTTTCCTCACCGTCGACGCCTCTACGATAAATGAGCCGCGACACAAGAAAACAAACACAAAATGGCATGTGCGCCCAGCGAAGACTCAGATCAGAGTCTTCGCTGTCCGCATGGAGCTAGCTTAGACCCTTAGCTATCTTATAAGCGCATAGCGAAGATTTTGATCAGACAAGACGGATGCCCAGGCTGAGTTGAGTCTTCGGTGGGCGCTCATGCCACTTTATTGGTTTTCTCGTGTCGTGGCCCAAATACAAGGAATGCTTGAAAACTATCCGAATAGTAATGATTTGGCTTATTGTCTTCTTAGCTTGCTACGAACATGCTTTAGCCGCTAAACTTATGAATGCTGTTTCACAAATCAATAAAATTTAATCCTGGTCTTCTAAAACCACACAGACACGATCTACATTTAGAATTGCATAGTACCATTATGCTATTTGCCAATATTTAGTGTTTTTTTTTTTTTTTGTCGCTGGCCGGGTTTGAACAGTACGGAGCCCGGGAGGGGACATAGCAATACATATACTGATTTCCTTCCCACGAAATGCACTTTGTTCCCACGCATTACTTTTTCATTCCCTCAACTTAACATTTCATTCTCTCAAAATAATATTCTTTTCCCACGCTTTACTTTTTCGTTCCTTCAGTTTAATATTTCGTTCTCTCAAAGCAATATTCCGTTCCCACGCTTTACTTTTTCGTTCCCTCAAAATAGCTTTTCGTTCCCTCAAAATAGCATTCCGTTCCCCCACTTAACTATTTCGTTTCCTCAAAATAGCAGTTCGTTTCCTCAAAATATTATTCCGTTCCCACGCTTTACAATTTCGTTCTCTCAAAATAATATTTTGTTCCCTCAAAATAATATTTCGGTCCCACGCATTACTTTCTCGTTCCCTCAATTTATCCATTTCGTTCCCTCAAAATAATATTCCGTTCCCACGCATTACTAGTTCTTTCCTACGCAATAACATTTCATTTCCTTACCATAGTATTTCGTTCCCTCAAATTAACATTTCGTTCCTATGAAATAGCTTTTCGTTTTCTCGCAAAACTATTCGGTGATGATAAAAGCAAAACCATAGTGCATTTCAGCAACCTGGCTTCCAGGCTAAATGGTACAAGTCTTAATGTGACACTGTGGGTTCTGAAGGCCAACCATATCTTTTATTTTATCATTATTTTATTTTCATTATTATTATCATTATTATTATTATTATTATTATTATTATTGTTGTATTTTATTTATTTTATTAACTGGAGCCAGTCTTGTACTTTTAGTCAGCCCAATCTCTGTGCCCCCTCTAATTCGGGGCCAACTCCAAATGAAAGGAATTTACCCCCATTGAAGCAAATGCTCACCCTCTAAAGCAGGTCTGCCAGAAAAGGCACTGCCACAGGGGAAGCAAGAAGGAAGTTATAACAGTTGTCTTCCTGGCAGAAAAATAGGGAGATGCACCCACACACCACTGTTTTACCATAGTTCAAAGATTATTATACCCCCCGCAAACTTGTTTGAGGGGGGTATACTGTTTTCACGTTGTCCTTCCGTCCGTCTGTCCGTCCGTTCGTCCGTCCGCAACATTTGCTCCGATTTGTTTCAAATTTTGTCCATGGATGCAGCGTGTGAAAATAGTTGATACGTATTTTTCAGTTTTTCCCGGAAGTGTTTTCCTGCTGAGTTATGCCCCTTTATATTTTTCGTAAAAAAAGTTTGTGATCGCAACTCCTCATAGACCGCTTGACCAATTTTCTTGAAATTAAGTATGTGAACACATATTGGTATGAAGATGTGCATTAAGGTTCCCATTTTGAAATCTGACCCCTATTTCCTGAGTTATGCCCCTTTTAGATATTTTTGGCCCTAGTTTTGGGGGGTTTCCGCAACATTTGCTCTGATTTGTTTCAAATTTTGTCCATGGATGCAGCATGTGAAAAGAGTTGATACGTATTTTTCAGTTTTTCCCGGAAGTGTTTTCCTGCTGAGTGATGCCCCTTTATATTTTTCGTAAAAAAAGTTTGTTATCGCAACTCCTCATAGACCGCTTGACCGATTTTCTTGAAATTAAGTATGTGAATACATATTGGTATGAAGATGTGCATTAAGGTTCCCATTTTGAAATCTGACCCCTATTTCCTGAGTTATGCCCCTTTTTGATGTTTTTGGCCACCATTTTGGTGTTATTAGACGTTTTTGCTTTGATTTTATTCTGATTTGGTTCATAGATGTATCATAAGAAAATAGTAGACACGTGTTTTCCAGTTTTTCCCGGAAGTGTTTTCTTGCTGAGTTATGCCCCTTTATATTTTTTGTAAAAAAAGTTTGTTATCGCAACTCCTCATAGACCGCTTGACCGATTTTCTTGAAATTAAGTATGTGAATACTTATTGGTATGAAGATGTTCATTAAGGTTTCCATTTTGAAATTTGACCCCTATTTCTTGAGTTATGCCGCTTTTTGATATTTTTGGGCCTAATTTGGGGGTTTTTATAGTCATTTTTGCTTTGATTTTATTCAAATTTGGTTCATGGATGCATCGTAAGAAACTAGTTGACATGCGTTTTCCATTTGTTCTCGGAAGTGTTTTCCTGCTTAGTCTTGCCCCTTTATATTTTTCGTAAAAAAAGTTTGTTATTGCAACTCCTGCTAGACGGCTTGACCGATTTTTTTGAAATTAAGTATGTGAACACATATTGGTATGAAGATGTGCATTAAGGTTTCCACTTTGAAATCTGACCCCTCTTTCATGGGTAATGCCATTTTTCTTATATTTTTTATCTAATTTTTTTTTTTTTTTTTTTTTTTTTTATTGGGGGTGGGGGTGGGGGGGTGTTTAGTCATTTTTGCTTTGATTGTATTCAAATTTGGTTCGAAAAAAGTTGACCGGTGAAATCCATTTTTTCCCAGAAGTGTTTGCCAGCTGAGTTATTACCCTTTGTAATTTTTGTAATAAAAGTTTGTAACGCTACTCCTTCTAGACTGCTTGACCGATTTTCCTGATTTTTATTACAGGTTTTTCCAGATTTGCTCTCTGGAGCCAATATTAGATAAAAGTACACATGTTTGGTTACCTTGATAGGATTATAGGATGAGCTATATTTGTTTGTAGTTGTCATAACATGTATGCTTTGTATAACTTTGTAAAACTTAGATGACGAGGGTCCATGCTTAACTGTTAAATGCGGGGGGTATTTAGTAAGCCATGCTTACTGCCATCTCTAGTTTTTCTTGTTATGTCAACTGTCACGATTAAATTGCTGTTGTATTTTCGAACCCCGAGTTTAGCTCTGGCTAACCAAGTCTACCAAAAAGGGAGTGAGTACACTTTCAAGGGAAACAATTCAGCCCCCCTCCTCCCAGTCTCTGTAAACCAAAAACTGGGGCCAAGTCTTAAAGGAAAGAATTTGCTCCCCTTGGAGCAAATTCCTCCCTCGAGAGCAAACCCCCTCAAAATGGTCACACTGCCAAAGGAAACAAAGAGGAAGTCACAAAAACAGACTCCTCTTCACTGGAAGCAACTTAGCTATCACCACCTGTGTGCCCCTCCAGCCCAGGGCCACTTCCCAAATGTAACAGATGAGGACAAAATCGTGGCTCTACTGATCACGAAGCCAGAGCCCCTCGTAAACCATCCAAGTACTCCGCCAACTGATAGTCGACACCGCCGAGTAAGCACTCGATGTTGGGACCATGTTTACCCAACGGTAAGAAACGCCAATGATGTTTGTCCAACGTTGGGCAGACGTTGTACCAGCGTCAAATTTTCACTAGGAATAAAGCAGCGAAAGTGTTTCTGTATAATGATGCTATGTTTTCTCATTTTCTTAATTTTTATATTGTTAATAGAATATGTAGTTCGATCGCCATGTTCACATTTTAAATGTAAGGTTGACCAAATTGATTATCATTAATGCCCGCTCTGTTAAGAAAGACCATGATACATCGATCGGCGTAAAGCTAAAAATAGCTGTAGTACTATTGCGAGGCCTCGTAGTAGTAAATCGTGGGAACGAAATATTATTTCGAGTGAACGGAATAGTAATTTGAAGGCTAAAAATACTACTGTGATAGAACGAAATCAGTATATGTATTGCCATGGCCCCTCCCGGGCTCCGTAGAACAGCGACATATAAAATATTTACAAAGAATTATGTCTCCATTGTGGTTGAAAAGACAAGTGTCGCCTCCTCCGTTGATGAGAGAAATATCATAATTTGGTAGAAAAACAGAAGTGTTTTTCTTTTTGTTTGTTTGTTTTTTTCTTTTCCATTTTCCTTTTGCAGATCGTAACTTGCCATTTTTCAAACCTTAGAATTAATGTTTTCAACCTTTTATTTGTTTGTGTGTGTGATTGTTTTTGATGTTTTACGTTTATTCTATTTAATGTTGTTTTCATCTTATTTGGCTCGCACTGTCTGGTTTTAGGTATGCGCGGTTCAACGGTGGTCATATGAGCTGGGGAGCGACTAGCAGTTCCGAAAGGAGGCGGGCTTTGTCGAAGCCAAGGTGTGTTTCGTCGGAAGCCGTACTCTCCATTATATCCCATGGCAGGCTTTATTCCTTGCTAAAACTGTGCATGGCCTTCAACGAATTCGCTTGAGTGTACTGTAAAGAAAATTACACAACAAATTTATTATTATAGGTAATAGATGGGGTTTTGAAAGATGTATGCGAGATGCGTGTAAAAAGTGGTTGGAATATTGATATATTACGTTTCTATATGAGATAAAAGTCTCCATAGTCCTACCAGTGTTAAAAATCGTCAAAATAGAAATCGTGATGAAATCTGTACAGCCTTAAGAATTAATGAAAATATTTCGGTTGATGTGCTTTTTTTGTTTCATATACATGTAACTGGCAAAAAAGAAGGAACAAGGTCTTTTTGGAAAAATGATAAGTCTTTCCAGCAAAACACGATTTTCGTCTCTGGTTCCCCATTAAGCAATGAAATAATGCAACCGCGGCACAATCAATGGGTTCCTTGCTTAACATTTTTGTACATATTTTATCAACTGTTAAACGCCTGTACCTTGTATTTTTATCTCCTGTGCCTTGTGTTTTTACCCGGAAATAAAGCTTGTGAAGTCGAAAGTAGGTCATTTTATTTGGCAACTAAAATGATCTAGTCATTTTTTCAAATGTATTTTATGGAAAACTCAAGGACGTTTTGAATTTTCAAAGCCGGCCAATCACGATAAAAATCAATGGGGAATCTGTAGTGAGAAGTTTGCAGCGATACCTCACGAAAAAATATTTCATGCTCATAGAGCTATGGGGCCTTTAAAACCTACAGATAGGCAAATAATTAGAAACTTGAGACCTTTGGCTTTTATTGCACATGTGCTTATTCTTCACTAATCCATTTTGGACTGAAAGTTTAAGTTTGACACGTAACCTTGAGTAACAAAAAAGGTAAAGGTTTCTCATAGCCTAATAGCCGTAGGAGCAGTGGGGGTTAGAGACCCACTGTATCTTGGGAACAGCTGCCATCATCTCCCTCCTTTCGCTGCCTTATCCGTCCCTGATTCGAAAAAAAGGTACCCATTTCTATTGAGTAACAATGACATGCAAATAACCATTTCTGAAGTTTAAATCAGTTACTCTGTGAAATGTCAGAGTTGATATTAAACCAGCTTAACACCGGTAGAGTAGGAAGGTAGGGAGGGAGGGGGAGGGGCGGAGTGTAGAGTTTGAATTTTTACGTATTTGCAGAAAAATTGCCAGTACTTTGAGATATGATCATAAAATATACAAATGAGTATTAATTATGAAGAAATTTTGAGAAAAAAAAAGAACCGTTTTGTGTGTTTTCTTTTCACCAGATCAAGTCGGTCCACTCGCTTTTGCATAAACTTTCCTGTATAGACATGGATACATGTACTTAAGAATTAAAACCGATTGTTGCGTTGACAGTGCAAAATACAGTCCTTTCAGAGCAAACTGCGACATTAAACCGTGACAAGATAAAACCAACAAAAGGGCACATGCGCCCTGCGAAGACTCAGATCAGCCTGGGCATCCACCCAGTCTAATCAGAGTCTTCGCTTTCGGCATAGAAGAAGCTAAGAACCTAAGCTACCCTTACATGCACAGAGAATATTCTGACCAGACTGGGAAGATGCCCATGCTGATATGAGTCTTCGCTCGACGCACATGCCACTTTGTTTTGTCATGTTGCGGCTCATTTAATGTTGAAATGAGCCGCGACACGATAAAACTAACAAAGTGGTTGTGCGCCCAGCGCAAACACAGATCAGTCCGGGCATCAGTCTTTGCTTTCGGCATATAAAAAGCTCATACCTTTAGCTACAATTACATGCACAGCGAATATTCTGATCAGACTGGGCCGATGCCCAGACTGATTTGAGTCTTCGCTGGACGCACATGCCACTTTGTTTTGTCATGTTGCTGCTCATTAAATGTTGAAATTGTACCTGCGCCAGCATCGTTTCGGAGGTGGACATATTGGTGACCGACCTTTTTTTCTTCAAAATAGTCCATAACTCGACCATCTATTAATGTCCCCAGGATATCCTTAAATCGAGAAATAAACATTATTAGAATAAAATGATAGAGCCAGCTTATAACTTAGTATGTAGCATGTTTTTGCCATATAGTGAGGTCCATCTTTTTCCATGTCTTTCTATAGACCATCGTCCTAATGATGTTAATGTTGCTGGATTGGTAATGTTTGACCTCTGGTCAACTATCGATATCTCAAAGTCGACGTTTATCTCAAACTACTGATATCCCAAAATAAATTTTCTTGTTCCAGGAGTTAAAATGAAAAGCAAACTGAGAAATATGGCCAAAAATAGTTTTATATAAGAGGATACTTTGAGATATCAGTGTTTGAGATAACGAAAGTCAACTGTTCTATGCACATGGGCAAGGCTTAGACTTGTAGATGATATTGTTTTGATATTTTGCTAAACATTATTATGTCCTTAACCGAGCCTCTAAAGAGTGAAATATTCTCTTGTCACTTTAGCTCGCCTGAACGAAGTCCAGGAAGAGTTACTGCACGTCGGCGTTGGCGTTGGAGTCCACATTTACGTTAAAGTGTTTTAAAGAGCTTATTTCTTCTTTACCATTTGATGGATCTGCTTCATATTTGGTATGATGATAGATATAGGTCCAACGATACTTTCAGCAAATTTCATTATGCCCCAAACTTTGAAAAAGTTGAAAGGGGATATTGGTTTCGACCTATCCTTCCGTCCATCCTTACAGTTTATTGTATGCACTATATCTATAGAACCAATAGATGGAATTTCAGCAAACTTGAATGGATACATTATTGAGACAAGTTTAAGAGCTGATTAAATTTTGGTGACCTTGATCTCATTTTTAAGGTCACTGGAGGTATTAGATAACGTTTCTTGTACACATGATATCTCCTGTATCAAAAGATGGAAATTAACCAAACTTGCATGGATGCATTATTTGGATAAGTCCAAGAGCTTATTAGAATTTGGTGCCCTTGACCTAATTTACAAGGTCACTGGTGGACTTACATGACAATTTATTATACCCATGATAGCTCCTGAATCAGTGGTTGAAATTTACCCAAACTTGCATGGATGCATTATTGAGACAAGTTAATGCTTTCGAGACAGTGTAATCTGCTGCCACTGTACAATAGGGCCGTTATTCCCCCTATTCCTGATTTTTGGATATTCAGTTTAGAATATCATGATATCTAAACAATTTTAATTCGAGATATCACAACATGATATAGGATATCCTCAACTATTGGTGGATATCCATAATTCGATTTTTTGATATTCGAACAATGAAGAATGGTTATCCACAGATCGCTTTAAGGGTAACCAATATTCATTTGATTTTTTGGATAGCCATAATTCGATGGATGTGTATCTATAGGTAAATTTAGGGTATCCTAATTTCGATCTATGGATATCCAAAATTGCTTTTTGATACCTATAAAATGAATTGTCGATATCGAAAAGCTTAAAATGCTTATCTTATATCCATAAAACGAATACAGATTTTGCAATCCAAAATCCGGCTTTCGGATATCCAAAAATCGATTTAAGATATATAAAAATTGAATTATGGATAACCAAATATCAAGATGAATACTGGATATGCATAAATTGAATAAAGACTATCCTAATATCAAATTATTTACATCTATCAATAACATATAAACAGCAAATTGGCATCTACAATAGCTGTTCAATTTGATTTTGGAATCTAAATTTGATTTATGGATGTCAATAAACAGACTTTGAATATTCAAAATTAACTTCATTTTTGGACATCCATAAATTTGATTTATGAATATCCTTATTTCGGTTTATGGATATCCATTACGCTGAATGGCATTTGGATATCAATCATTCTATAAATTGATATTCCTTATCCGAATTTAGAATATCACACACTCATGATACAAGTATATCGAAAAATCAATTTTGATATCCATAATTAGGGAATAAATAATACAATGGCACCCAATACTTCGCTGCATTTTCGTTTATCATATTGTGTGCGTGTGCTTGTGTGTGAGACTATAGCAGAAGATAACGTCCATGTATATTTTAAACCAGCAATTATTTACTTTTCAAGCATAAAATACCAAGATGAATCGGCGGCACAAAGAAAATTGAAAAAGTCGCCAAAATTTATGCATAAATTACCAAACACAAATTACTTGAATTATACTGGCATGAATATGGCACAAAGAGGCTAATCTGACCTGTGTCACAACGACAGGAAGTGGAACAACCTACCCCTTGTCTGATTGCACAAACTACCCCGCCCCACTCCTGTCACTTACGATAATTACACGGAAAGAACTACTCAAATTACATCGATTAAAATGTCAGTGGTGTTTGGGCTTGACTTACTCACGAATATGATGTAGAAAATATTTTCTTTTGGGGTATCATGTCTTCGATAATAGCCAATATATGGCAATTTTGAAATTTTACTTACACGTGGGAAAAATAGATTTTCGAATATAAAATCAAAATTAATGGGAAATAGCGATCTTACTGTAGGAAGTTGTTCTAAGAAAGACGCGTTTAAAACTATGAGGCATTACGCCATTGACAAAATAACCGCAGGATAATGGTCCATGGCACAACCAACCCGTAGCACTTTCAACCCCGATCTCCCCTATATACTGTGCGCAAGAAATATTGGCTTCTTAAAACCCATATTTGAAGATTTGATTCCAAATGCTCTGACATACGAATAGTCTTCAGACTTGGTAAACTAATATTACAAAAATATTCAAAAGACGCCTTTTCCAAGTATTCAGAGTGGTATGACAAAATGATCAATTCCAATAAACAACACTTCAGGTCATAGTTTACATCACAAATTTATCTTATCCAGGGGATTATTAGGGGATTACGCCAAGGATAAACCCCTTTGAGTTGGTGGGGGGGGGGGGCTAATATGGGGAAACTGCTATTATCCTGTTCGTGCATCTACTTTAGAAAAAAGATAAAGAAGTAAAATAGAAATAAATAGATAATTCATAATAAGCAAAACTTGTATATTCGTTTTATCTTATTCTGATCGAAACTAGTGAACATATTTTTTATTTGATTTATTTATGGGTTTATAATTTGTTAAAGTATATGCAAACAAAAATGTTTTACAGTCATTTGACCTATTCCGACGCACGTTTCAGTCGACCGTGTGCTACAGTCTAAATACACTGTCATTTTTGAATTTATTTGTGTCAGTAAATAAATAAAAGCCTCTTGTTTAAGGCACTTTGTTTGGGTTCACAAAATATTTGAGGAAGATAGGCAAATCTGACGACAACCAGACGTTGTCTTTTATCCTATTTCGACGCACCTTCTTCTATTCCGGTGGATCTGTATATTTTTTACAATACATCGAAAGAACCACCGAGGGGCGCCCAAAAGTAAACTGTCGGATTATTACTAGCTCGATGAAAGACGATTTTATGCAAAATGTCTATTTGACTTAATGAATTATTTAAAACATCTGACTATACTCACGGCTTCGCTGAAAAACTATTTCGGTGGTTCAGTGCCCGTAAGTACAATGTTTGATATTTTTAAAAATAAAGCCTTATGGAGTTTTACTTATATATTCAAATTGCATGACGAGAATGCAGCACTAATATGGATTTCAGAACTCAGAGACATTACCCTAATATACTATCCGCCGGAATAGGCTAAATGAGCTAATAAATTAAAATTTCAATAAACCTAAGTAACTGAATTTATTTCATTTTGATATTAATCGGTTTAGATAGCTAATAAAATGAGCAATCGACAGACATATAGGTTTACGACATATTTGTTTACATAAATATTGTCCGACCCTATTTTCACAGCTGGCCTGAAAACATCTGTCATTTTTCTTGTTAAATATGCATTACCAGCCACTTTTAAACTCAGTTTTCCGTATCTTTGACTGATAAATGATATCCTTACTATATGTAGGTTTGACAAATAAATATCGAAAGTAATTACCTAAAAATCATTTCGCTTCTTGCTTGTTTCGTTGCAGAGAAAGAAACAGGATACACCGGAATAGGTGAATCCACTGGAATAGGTCAAATGAGTGTATGATCTAGATCAGGATTTGCATTTTCGTTTAGCTGTGTAGCCTGAAATGAATACTCACAGTTCATATTAATTGTATGTGATCAGTAAATATTCAAATCAGCCGTCACATCTGTGTAGACTGATCAGGATCTTCATTTTTGCTTTTAATCAAGAATGGCAGACCGTTCATAAGGACAAGGATGACTGATTAGACTGCACATGTGATTTGAGTCTTCTATGTATGCGAATGTTGTAATGTAAGGGCACCTATTTACATGGCCCTGTTTTCATTATCACTTTGTATAAAAACTAGAGTCTTCGAAGAAAAACTGATACATTTTTTCAAATACAGTCTGATCCAATTATATAGCCACATTCTCTCTTTTCTTTGACAGCTGCATTATGTGGTCCCATACCTGCATTTAAGTAACAAGTCTTTCTTGATTTCTTATCTCTGAGCAGTATGTTACAATAAACGGTCATTATGCAATCAAAAAAGTGTCTTTAATTGTTGGTATTGGTAAGAGAAACCGAGTGCTGTAAGCCCCAGTGAAAAATTCTAACCCAAAATATAATCAATGACGATTTTTTTCCAAACTCAATTTTAAGTCCACCATTATTACATGTATTTTATTTTGTCATATCAATATTGATGTAATATTGACTGCAATTATGCGATAATTATCACAATATTCTGAAGAAAAATGATAGAATTATTTTCAGTACATAATGTAACGTGTCGCTGTTATTCAAGAGAAAAAAAGTGAAACAATAACACGTTAACAGTAGGTAAATTTCCATAATGCTAATTACGCAAATGACGTAAAAATAAAATGTCTAGAAAATTTTCGTTTAGTTCTTAGCCAGAATTTAAATTCCTCATATCGTTTTACCCTTTGGATCTCTTCAAGTAGTTTATAACATTTTTCTACATAAAAATGCCAGTCATTTCAATTTATGTTGACAAGCATCTTAAGAGTATACTCATATCGGTTTACATTATGGTGGCTGGTTTGTGCCTTTTCGTCTTGTCGCCGCGAAAAGACCCCAGGCGAAAAGACGAAAAGACGAAAAGACGCCATGCGAAAAGACGAAAAGACGAAAAAACGCCATGCAAAAAGACGAAAAGACGAAATAACGCCATGCGAAAAGACGAAAAGACGAAACCCGCCACGCGAAAAGATGAAATTTCAGCGCGAAAAGACGAAAAACGCCATGCGAAAAGACGCCATTTGAAACTCTTAATTTGTCGTCTTTTTGCGTGGCGTCTTTTCGTCTTTTCGCCTGGCGTCTTTTCGTCTTTTCGCATAGCGTTATTTCGTCTTTTCGCGTGGCGTTATTTCGTCTTTTCGTCTTTTCGCATGGCGTTATTTCGTCTTTTCGCTTGGCGTTATTTCGTCTTTTCGTCTTTTCGCATGGCGTTATTTCGTCTTTTTGCCGCGAAAAGACGAAATAACGCCACACGAAAAGACGCCATGCGAAAAGACGAAAAGACGAAATAACGACACATAAATACCCTGTTATTGATAACTGTATTGATATCATATACTTAGACAGTTTGTCTGAGTAAACTGTGAAGACTCATATCAGGCTAATGCAAACACAGATTCTGATGCAGTCTGATCATGTTCGCACTTAAATGTTATTTGATGTTCTTTTTCGACGTATAAGAATTATAAGGATAGACTATAAAAGTAATGTGGAGTCGGCAATATTTTTCGGTCAGTATGTACCGTTTTGCAATTAAGGTGTATAAATATCCTATAGACACTTAAACTTAGACAAGTGTTTTTGATTAAACTGTGTAGACCCTGATTAGAATGCAATCTATAGAGAAGTGGACTAATCACGGTTTGCAGTTTTTGCCACTGATTTTTTTTCACCAAAAATATGAGGAAGGTCATTATGGTATTTCTACTGAACGGACAGACAAGAAAATGAGCCGTCCTTATGTTTTGGAGAAAAATACTCAAATCAATTTCATCATAATTATATCTTCGTTTTGATCTTAAACTACCAAAAAGATTAAATACCTTGTTGACAATCTAATCTCCCACAAATTATGGAGGAAAAGTTACAAGTGTTTATATAAACACTGAAACATGATATGATTATGGCATACTTTAACATGCAGCTAACCCAAAATTTGAACAAATTTATAATTTTCTAAAGACGTGCCGATCGCAGACAGAGCAGAGCCTGATCAGACTGCTCTTTTGGCTAATGCTCCTTCCGCCATCTTTACACAAAGGGGAACAACTTCTCGGCGACTTCCTCTTCAAGTTTTCCCTATTTAGAAATCGTTTCTTAAAGAGATTTGCTCTTAAACGAAAGAATTTGCTCCAAAAGGAGCAAAGTCTTTCCTTTAGGTCTTGTCCCTTATAGAGAAGGAAGGAAAAAATGCAGTGTCGTTATTTTGTTTTTTCGCGTGGCGTTATTTCGTGTTTTCGTCTTTTCGCGTGGCGTCTTTTCGTCTTTTCGCGTGGCGTCTTTTCGCGGCGAAAAGACGAAAAGACGCCACGCGAAAAGACGAAATAACGCCACGCGAAAAGACGAAAAGACGAAATAACGCCATGCGAAAAGACGAAAGACGCCAGGCGAAAAGACGAAAAGACGCCACGCGAAAAGACGACAAAATAAGAGTTTCAAATGGCGTCTTTTCGCATGGCGTTTTTTCGTCTTTTCGCGCTGAAATTTCGTCTGTTCGCGTGGCGGGTTTCGTCTTTTCGTCTTGTCGCATGGCGTTATTTCGTCTTTTCGCATGGCGTTTTTTCGTCTTCTCGTCTTTTCGCATGGCGTCTTTTCGTCTTTTCGCCTGGCGTCTTTTCGCGGCGACAAGACAAAAAGACAAAATGGCACAAACCAGCCACCATATTACATACACCTTGACAATACAACATATCATACAAGTTAACACTCTGATGTATATAGCTACGTTGAAATTAAGGAAGTTAAAAAGTAATGAACAAATGATTAATATCGGGTGATAGAAATGGGTTTCAAACTAAAGTTGCACTATTTTTATCTCGTGATTTTAGAATACAGGGGTAAATGTTTGTTTCTATTTTATTTTCTTTCCTTTCAAGCATACGTACTAACAGTACTATTAGTAAAACTGTTGATTTTGCTGTTTGTGGTACGTAATAGTTAGTGGGTTCGTTCTCGTGATGTATCGATTTAAACATCTCAGCATGTAAAAATGTAAACACCTCGACCCTGTTAAGAATTCTCAAGTGCTGGGGTGTCTCTAAGCATGAATTCGGTGACTGACTTACACTTCGACACAGACGATAACGGATGGATGAATGTCAGTGTGATACCACGAGAGAGTGGTTGAAGTTGATTGTGGGGATTTAGACAAATGGAAGCGGAACTTAGCACAAATGGAACATGCTAAAATGCAGACCTTACCGTCTTACTAGTTACCTAAAGTGTATATCTGCACCAAGGGCCGTTGACTGTATATTACTAGTAACCGAAAGTGCTGCACCAAGGGCCGTTGACTGTTTATAAACATGCTAATTCGCGCGGCTGTGCATGCTGGTTTTAGTGGATGTCAGCTGCAGTATTGCTTAGATCCTAATTTGATGACTTGTGACCGTAAAGAAGAAGGACTTTGCAAGGCGTAATTGTATGCACAGTCTGGTCTTATATGCCTGGATGGAAATTTTGGATTGGTGTTTTCCGACACCCTCTATCCCCCTTCACACACACACATCCCTCCCTCCAAGATATTTCATATTGCAGGTGCGTATATAAGTTTTGTCTGTTTGATAAAATCTCAATACAGACCGATAGACAGATACCGCCTTCATCTGAGAGAAATAGGAAATTACTGGCTATCTCAGAATTGCCGGTGTAACGAAATAAAGTGACCCCATAGAATAACGACCCCCGGTCATTATTCTTCAGAAAATGTGACTCCTTTTCTACAAAATACTGATTCCCTTTAAAAAATAATGACCCCCTGATGATATCTATAAAATAGTGACCCCCGGTCATTTTTCTTTAAAGAATAGTGACCCCCCCCCACCCCACCTCGGTCATAATGTCTCCCCCTAAAGCAATGGTGTCTTCATATATGCTTATGACATACATGTACAGGATGTTGTGTCAGATCTGTTACAACGCATGTGCTTAATGATTGATTTGAAATAACTTGGCATGGATGTCAAGACGATATATAGCGTGCAAGTCCTAGGTACCTAGCTCGAAGGTCAAGATCACAGAGATCATTCAAAGATAATGGTGGCCTGCTATATGACTCTGGCAAACAGAATGTCGTGTCTGACCGTGTAACTTTGTCATTTGTGGGTAGACTTTCAAATAACTGGAAACAATATGTTAGCCACATAAAGACAATGTATCGTGTGCAAGATATAGGTCCCCGCCTTAAAGATTAAAGTCAATGGCACAAATCAAGATGAATGATAATGTGTTTAGTTAGACTTATGATGTTATTGTAATATAAGATTTTAGCATTAACAGTAGACATATGCACGATAAAGAGGTTTCGCCGTTGATTCTGAAAAATTATCACGCGTGTACACTTACTCTCAATGCCTTTCTCAAGAGGGGTACATGACATTTTTCGTCTTCCAAATACATTTCTCGATTTTTCTTATTTACTGAACTTGTTTTGATAAATATGCTTACAATGAAGAAAATATTACAGCTGCTCATAGTATGCTATAATTTGTAAATGAATAGTATGCTAGCCTTATTCTAAAATGCAAATGGTCTTATTACTCCAGCCACTTTTCAGTTTTTCAACTGTATACTATCTCCCGTCCCCTTTGCCTTAGCATGCCACTCACATATAATGTGTATTAAAATCCTTGCTGAGGAACGGGGGTGTGGGGGGGGGGAAGCATCTCTATAAAACTTTGCTTATTTTCAAGGTCATTCAGCCATAAAATATCTTAGTCTATCTGCTTGAAAATGAAAAAAAATGTGCTCTTTATAGGACATTCAGAGCAACATCTTTTGAAAGGAAAATTTGAAGTATACCGAAAGTTCAGTTTTGACCCCTTTATAAGCAATTTCTTTGCGTATCACCAGATAACTTTGCGTAGAGGTGTCTTAATATTATGACCAGGGTACGTTTCTTTAAAAAATAATGCCGGGGGTCAATTTTCTTAAAAAAGTGACGATGGTCGTTATTCTATGCAGTCACAATTCTTCGGATGGAGTCAGTTAACTTCGCGTGGGAAGGGTAGGTGTGTGTAAAAGGTGTACGTGTGTGGGAGGGGGTCGAAATATTATAATGTTATGATCGGGAAATAGAGAATACCATGTTAGTGTCTTTTGATATCAAGTTTATCAGGCGAGACCAGAAACAGCGTAGGAATGGCGAGGCTTGCCGAGCCAGTCCGACGTGTTTCTGGACGAGCCTGATAAATTTGATATCAAAAGACACTTACATGGTTTTCTATTTATCATGCATCATTAGAATATTTTCAGGTGTAAAGAGCGTCAAACAAAAGAAAAGTAAACACAGATTTGTTTGAACTTTTTGACGTCGCGAATGCACTGTGACGTACGTTGGTGACGTCATTTAACCAATCGAACGTTGTTATTACGGCCAACGTCAGTATGCAGCCAATCATCTTCAGAGATCGCGTCTAAAGGCATGACCTGATAACATTCGCGCAAGCGCAGTTCTACAGTGACATGATAACACATCATGTTATCATACCCCTGTTATCAGTGGAATTTTGCAGTAGGTGCATGATAAAAAGAGAATAACATGTTAGTGTCTTATGATATCAAGTTTATCAGGCGAGACCAGAAACAGCGTAGGAATGGCGAGGCTTGCCGAGCCAGTCCGACGTGTTTCTGGTCGAGCCTGATAAACTTGATATCAAAAGACACTTACGTGGTTTTCTATTTATCATGCATCATTAGAAGATTTTACGGCCTAAAGAGCGGCAAACAAGTGATAAACAAACGCAGTTCTGTTTGAACTTGCTGACGTTGCGAATGCGTTATGACGTAAGTCGGTGACGTCAGTTGACCAATCGAACGTTAATATCACGGCCAACGTCAGTGTGTAGCCAATCGTCTTCAAGGATCGTTTCTTAAGGCATGACCTGATAACATTCGCGCAAGCGCAGTTCTACAGTGACATGATATCACATCATGTTATCATACCCCTGTTATCAGGTGAATTTTGCAGCAGATGCATGATAAGTCATGATATTATACCATGGGGTCATTATTCTTTAAAGTTCGTATTATTCTTTAAAGAATAATGACCGGGGTCCGGGGTCGTAAATCTATGGGGACCACCAATACTGCAAGTTGTATTATTGGAAATACTTGTTGATGTTGTCGGGAATGGTGTGTGTGTGAGGGGTGGGGGGTGAAGGAGGGGAGGTGCGTTGTAATATGAGAATGTTATGACCGTGTAGTCATAATATTGTGACGTACCGACATGACCATAGCTGTTTACTTTAACGTGGACCTTAAACAAATACACAACAACAACAACCAACTTACAGGTATACGTTTTGAAAAGCCACGCTGGGCTACATGTTTATTTTGTCACGTGTACTTTAAGACAGAACCAAAATGATTCGTCCATTTAATAGAGTGAGAGAAGCAAACCAAGGTCAGTATCATCGACAGTGAGCATATTGCTGAAACACGCAGCTGACCAAATTTTAGGTGGGGGGTGTGGTCGGGATATGATGCTGGTTATAACTTCCGGTGCCGGGGCGTCCTACTTTTTGTATAAAAAAGACCTACTGTGCCTGCAGTAGTTGCGGGTGCGGGTAGTTTGGGTATTTTTTCTCTAATCTATCATGTCTCTTTTCTTCTCCCCTCTCTGGGCGACGGCTAGATATAGACTGAAATAATGTCTTAAATGGCCGTTAAACCCAAAACAACCAACCAATAAACGAATTCCAGGCTCAAATTTGGTGAAACGGTGAATTAACGGACAAGTAAGACGAACCACATTGCTTCCAAAAATACTATTAGCCCGACTACGTATGTCTTTCTTTATGCAATGAATTCCGGCTAATAGGTAAAAGCTTAATTCTCTTTTCTTTTATACTGAACTCCATAAATTTTTAATCGCAATTTGATATATTATGATCTCAGAGACAAAGTCAGACAGCGTTTTTGCAATCATTTGTTTCCGCTGCCAGTTGAATGTTTGATGACTTTAACTTTGCCAGTGAGGGATGTTCGAGGTACATGTATGTGTCCTCGATGGCAAGGTAACGTGGCTGCAGTCACTAAAGCGAGTATGCCAGAAGCAAGAAACCCAGAAATAGGCGTTTTAAACGCAGGGCTAGGCTTCTGGAATAAAAGAGTTATCTTTTCGCATAACAGTCAGCTTCCAAAATTGCGTTGATTTTGCGAACACTTCGACTTAACCTTGTTTCATTTTAAACTGTGAGATCTGTTTGATAAACCTTTTTTTCGAAATATAGTTTTTGTGAATATATTTGGAGGCGATAGTCTTTTACCCAAAAGTTTTTCCACACAGAGATTTCATCGGTACTACAAATAGACGTATTACAAAAAGGAGTTCTGTTATCAATATGTCACATGCCGATAAACGTAGATCACGGCCGAATGAAGTAGATTGTTGCGTTCGAGAGAAGTTGTCTGTTATATATTCTTGCCATCTTTACTGACCTCAGCCATATTGTTTTGTAGATCCAAATCATTTCTCAATTCAGTATGTTTTGAGCCTTATCAAACACCACATAAAAAACGGGCGGAAATCTGCCGGATATATTGATTTTTCAGGAGTGTTGTTCGGCGAAATGTTAGCATTCGACCCAAAAATGCACGACTGAAGGAGTGTAATTATATAAGCTACATACTGAAACCCGATTTTTAACGGCTGATATCTAGCGATGCTAAGGTACAACGTATTCCATCTAATAATTGACCATTCTGAACCTTTTTAGTGAATTTGTCAACTATGTTTACCATGGATCATTTACTAGATATCAAAGGAATTTTGAACCAAGATCCAGATGTTCAAAGAATTGTTAGATTAACGCAGTCGTTAGTCAAGGGTCTGTTAGGTCTTCTGGTGTATGTAAAATGAAGTGTGCTCATGACTTTGCTGAAACAAAATGTGAGGAGCTTGCGAAGCTCCTCACATTTTGTTTAGCAAAATGGAAATGAAGGTTATCGATATTGGGGAGGAGGATAAGACCTCGAAAGAAAATATTAGAAATATTAATGTACATTTGCCAATGTAAAGCAACAGATGTTCATTTCTGATTTTACTTCTTCAGAATCGCTATACCCCTAAAATTTGAAACGAAATATGATGGGCAGGTCTCGGCAATCAAAGGACTTACCACTCCAAGTCGTAATTACTGACATAATCTGCGTGAGACAGCAGCAACAGCCGTCATGCAAGAGACGCCTACGTAAAGACACGCGATAGCAGGCGTTGCACGCGTCATCCCCAACGGACAGAAAGATGACACGCAATGAAACCGAGTAGACGATGCCTGATGCAGTGTGACCCTGAAAAAGGCAAATTAAGCCAAAAGATTCGAACTCCGCTAAGATTCTTATCGCTATGACAAGATAGTATTTTTCCTTAGAAGATTTCTGATAGTTGTCCAAGAAATAGGTTAATAAGAATATTTGAACCCATTTATGCCCAGTGGACTTTTCTATCCTTATAGTGGGTGAGCCATCATTTAAGGGATGTCTGGTTTATTTCATTAATTCACATTTTATGGTATTTTGAGCAAATTGTGTAGACTCTGACATGACGCAGTTTTCTGCGGTGTTGGTCATGGTGTGCACTATATGTCTATGTCTTTTTATGGTGCGCGAGACATTTATGGGTTAAATCGGTATTTTAGTACTGAATCCAATACAAAATAGCCAGAATAAGAAAACAAGATGACAAAAAAGAAAAATCTGTTAGTGAATTATTGAAGAAAGTGAAGTATTATCTGCCATCTGCTTTTTATTTGTTTTGGTTATTCCTCAGGAATATCATCTTTTCAAGCTGGACAGTTATTTTTATCACCCTTACTGCCAGTGCTGGGAGACGGAGATTTTACACTACAATGTACTTTCACACTTAGTTCAAGTGCAAAACAATTGCTGGGACTTACCTTTAGAAGAAAGAGGACGGGAGACATTGACTTCTCTGATATTTTGACAATTGCTCCTCCTACTTTGCCAACAGTTCCTGTCTATAATGACCAATCGTTAGAAGCAAGAACAGTTGTAACCAGACCTGATACTAGCCTGTCAACAAGTGTTTCTGTACAATTTAACTCTACCCAGTGTAGTGACATTGGTGAATATAAATTGGTTATTGACTACTATTCAGGTGGCAGTCTGAATACAGAAAGAAGTGCTGAAGTAAAAGTAAGAGGTACGTTTTGAACTTGTTCCATAAGCAATTGACACTTTTTATCAAAGGTTGAACTGACTACAAAAGTTGATTTTGCAGTTATGTGACTGTAACGATGAACTGTCAAAAATGAATCCCACAGTGAAGTGTCTGAATGTATGATGAGTAACATACCAGATTCTTACAGGTCAAGCTTATTGAAATATTTTTTTTACAAAACAGGTTCAATCTGACAGGCCAAACAATATTGTGGCAATATTGTTTGGCCTACCAGTACCTGTTATGTTACACATCATACATTCTTAAACCTAACTAGGAAATGCAGTCTGAAGACTTATTGTACAGATTTGCAGATATCAAAATCAGCATGGATGTTACAGTATGAAGCAAATGTCCCTTAAGGCCCCTGAATGCCCATTAAAATAGCCTTCTACCCCTGGTTGTGACCTTGACCATAGGCTGCAACCTGAGTCTTGCACACGACATTGTATCTAATTTTGCTTCAGTTTTCAGTTTTCTGTAACATTCAAATGTAATTCAGAAGTTTAAGAATATATGGGGACATAATTCAGCTACTACCCAATCTGTGTTGTGTCCTTGGCACCAGTTGTAGGAAAATAAATCTTGCACCTGACATAACTTATCACTATGCTTTTATTTTTAATGAAGTTTCACCATGTTGGATTCAGTTGTTTTCAGTAATTCAGAAGAAGCGACTTGACCTTTGACTGTAACCTTGATCCTGGGTATGATAACCTGTATTTTGTGCCTGGCATACCTTCTCATTACGCTTTATCTATATGTTAAATAGAATGAAATTGACTTTGGTACTTTTCTAAGTAATTGCCAAGATAAAGTTTGAACTCTGACCCCAGACTTGACACTGGCCTTGAATTTAAGTACCCCAATATTGTGTGTGACATACCTTCTCATTATGGTTTACTTTTGTTAAAAGATGGATGAAATTGATATAGATTTTAAGTAATTACAGAGACAGAATTTTACCTGTGACCCCTGATTGTGGCCTTGACCTTGAATAAGGGAACCTAATTCTTGTGCACGACACTCCTTCTTACTATGCTTTATCTTTCTGTGAAGTTTCATTCATTAACACAAATTGACCGCTGACTCAATTGTAACCTTGAACTTGGTTGTAGGGACTTAAGACTTATGTGCGACACACCGTCTTGTTACGCTTTATCTTTCTGTGAAAGGGGGGGGGGGGTTGAAAATAAAGGTCTGTTCTTAACATCAAATAAATGCTACTATGACCTAAATGCAAATATGTACACATAAGCAAATTCTAGTTTGCTTACACATGACCAGATTTGCACGAGTAAAATTTGCATATATATGCAAATCCACGTTGGCACTTGGTTCCATTGGACGGACACACGGCGCCAAGTGTGTGCAACTATGGTTACGTACCGTTGAGCCACTTGGGTAACGTCGATACGAGAATTGAACTGAACACTTGGTCCCAACTAAGTGCAAAAGTAAAAGATTTGCATATAGAGTATAATTGGCTCACGTGATTGATTGATTGATTGATTGATTGATTGATTGATTGATTTACGTCCATGGTAAACGGCTTTGGTGTCATGTCGGGACGGTCAGTTAACCTAACCACACTATTTCTGGGCAGGCTTAGACCTACTAAGCTGTTAACCAGTACTAAGTGCACATACTTTTGCCAATAACTGGCAATGCCCTTTTGAATTAGCGGTAGGAGAACGAAAGTATGTGGCCAGACCGGGTATCGAACCCAGGACCTCTGACTTATAAGTCACCTACCCTTCCGACTGCAATACGCGCTCACATGAGTGAAACCGTACAAATGCGCAAATTTGCATACGTGAGCAATTTTGTGTATATGCTAATAAAAACTCTTGTTTGAAAATCTGTCCATGTGTACGGGGCTTTATTAAAGGTAAGAATTTTGTCCTCTAAGAGCAATTGTTTTTCCTTTAAGAGCATATTTTTCAGCCTATTCAAGAAGGGTGGCCCTCCAATAATCATGTTCTGATGCCTTCCATCAAAGGTTTGGTTTTAGTAATTATGAGTATTATAAAAACCATTCACTGGAGCCTCTACCAGTATCAAAGAGAACTTCTTCTTATGATCCCTTCTGATTCCTTATCTCAAGTCTGCATATTCCAGTAATCGGTCATAAGAACGTTCACCAAAATTATGTCTTTAAGAGTAAGCCCATTTTTTCGAAGGCTTCATCCTCCAGGGGAGCATACTAAAAGTCATGAAAGAAAAGTTGTTCCTCTATGTAATATGGCGCAAAACTATGGAGGTGTACCCATACACTTTCCTTTTTATAGAGGAAGAGGGAGGGGGAGGTTGGTATTTTAATATTCTATAATTATAACCATTTCATTTTCGTTTATATGCCCTTATTTGCCTTTATTCGCAATTTCCTATTCTGGTTGTGGAGAACAGGAGAATGGCCTACCCCATGGACTCAGTCGCTGTTTATTACTCTCCCTAAAAAGGGCAACCTACAGCTCTGCCAAAACTACAGAACCATCAGCCTCATCAGTCATTCAAGCAAAGTCATGCTGAAAGTTATCTTGAACAGGCTTAAGCCACAAGCCGAAGAGATAATCGCTGAGGAACAGGCTGGGTTCCGAGCAGGAAGGAGCACCACAGAACAGATCTTCAACCTTAGAATCCTGTGTGAAAAGTATCTCCAACATCAGCAGAATCTGTACCATGTCTTCATTGATTTCAAAAAAGCCTTTGACAGGGTATGGCATGCAGCCTTATGGGCCACCATGAGGAAATACAATATCAATGCAAACCTAGTTCGCACCATTGAGCAGCTATACGACAAGACTACAAGTGCAGTCCTGATAAATGGCAGCACAGGAGAATGGTTCAGAACAACAGTTGGAGTAAGACAAGGATGTCTTCTGTCACCCACCCTCTTCAACATTTTTCTCGAACGGATCATGTCCGATGCTCTGGAAGAACATGACGGAAAGGTTAACATAGGCGGCAGAAATATTACCAACCTGCGGTTTGTCGATGACATAGACGCTCTTGCTGAGGAAGAGCAGGAACTAGAAGCTCTAGTTGAAAGTCTCGACCAGACCTGCACGAGGTATAAGATGGCGATCAGTGCTGAGAAGACCAAACTGATGACAAACAGCGCAGAAGGCATCCAGAGGGAGATCAAGGTAAAAGGGCAGAAGTTGGGTACTGTAAGCAGCTTCAAATACCTTGGAGCAGTTGTCTGAGATGATGGCTCAAAACAGGAGGTTCTCTCAAGGATAGCACAAGCCACTTCAGCTCTTGCCAAGCTGAAACCAATTTGGAGAGATAACAACATATCTCTTGGATCAAAGGAGACACTTATGCGCTCCCTTGTCATTTCCATATTTCTGTATTCCTGTGAATCATGGACCTTGACAGCAGAGTTAGAGAAAAGAACGCAGGCCTTTGAGATGAGATGCTACCGAAGGTTAGTGAACATTTCGTACAAGGACCATATAACCAATGAGGAGGTTCACAGGAAGATCCAAGCAGCCTTTGGAGAATATGATGAACTCCTGACGCTGGTCAAGAAACGGAAACTAAGGTGGTTTGGCCACGTCTCAAGGTCTTCTGGTTTAGCAAAGACAATTCTTCAGGGCACAGTGAAAGGAAAAAGAAGAAGAGGTAGACAGAAGAAGAGGTGGGAAGACAATATCAAGGAGTGGACTGGAATGGATTTTGCCAGCTCAACTAGGGCAGCTGAAGACAGGACAAGGTGGAAAGGGATTGTTTTGAAGTCAGCTGTGGTGCCCCAACGACCTAGTAAGGTTATGGGATAGAATAGAATAGAATAGGTTGTATAAAAGTAATAAAAACTTTCACTGGATCCAATTGTTTATATGATTATTTCAGTGTCGCGCATATTCTAACAATACCCCAGTAGAAACTTATACTAGCTTGGTTCTCCTACAGATATTTCTTATAAAATTATTTTCCAGCGGTGTTTTAGTACCTATGAAAACTCTACTTTACATTAAAGCTTTATTTGTTTTATTAACCAAAGGAGGGGTAAAAAATAAGGTGGGTTTTCTGCATCCTACCAAAGTTTTCTTTTTTTAACTGCTAGTATACTCCAGTATACTAATTTGCCTAAGTTTCGTAATTCTAGGTCATAAAATTGAATAAAAACCATCTTCCAAACAAGTTTATGCGTTCAGTCAACCATGTAACTAGGTCATTGTGAGACTCTGGTCACACCATCCAATTGTCCTGGTCAAGGTGCTTCCTTGGCATGAGTTTGATGATTACTGGTCAGTTTATTCAGCAATGATGTCAAGAAACATTGAAAATTGAGGACAAAAATATCAAAAAATGCTGGATGTCAAAGGAAAAATTAAAATCATAAAAAGTTCCTTCAAGAGCAGAGAATACATACAGAAGTAGGAACATGGGCCAGACTACATAGTTTCGGCTAATAAAGCCTCGTCAGTGACTCTGACAATATCTGGAAGTCTTTTTTAACATTATAAGTTCAAATTAAAGCAAATAAAATTATATGGAAATACATTTTAGATGTTCTGTTGATCATTTTGTCAAATGCTTGTCTGTCTGTTGTACTTTTCTACCAAAAGAGAATATTTTTACAAGGCAGACTTAAACCATGTTGAATAACCCAACCCACGTCTGTGGACCCAAAGTTCAGTAACTAGGGCTTTCCGACCAAAGTCACATATGCTTCAATAGACTAGACACACTGGAGTATACCATCAGTCAAAAAAAAAAAGGAATCTTGTGTCACTTTTTGTGTGTAAGTGCTTCTTTCCCTATTGGTTTTGAGAGCGGAATGTGGGATTTGATTGTATTAACTCCCGATCATTGCCCATCTTTTTACTTTTGTAGGATGCAGAACACCCACCTTATTGATACCCCTCCTTCGCATTCATTTGCCTCTATGCCAAGCTTATTGGGATTTTTTTAAGTCAGATTTTAACCCAATTAAGCCTAACGTCCGATAAAACAGTGCAGACCCAGACGAACGCAGTGCAGAACACGGTGTCTTTTGATCGCAGGGTCGACACTGTTTGCGTACAATTTACAGCAATTTCTATAAAACTGATGAAAAAAATACAAAACAGGCACCGTTTAAAGGATGAATGGATTCATACAACTTATAAGGATAGAAGACTCCACTGGTTTAAAAATGTCTTCACTGCAGCTGGTGTTTGTGCCGTGTGGCGGCCGTAAAACGTCTCCCCGTACATCATCATAGTGCAGATTATATTTTCTGGTCCTTTGAGATCATTGAGTTTATTTGAGTAATTTTGAAAAAAGAGTTTTGCTTAAGCCGGTGCTAAGGGGCGTGGCTGGTGTCGCACATTTCATTACTAGTCATGAACAGACTTAATTAAACCGAGTGCTATTCTTTGTTGTGTTCCTTGCTTCCAAAGGATCTAACTTTTCAGAACATATTTTGTGTTTGTATATGTGTCTACCATGGTGTTTCTAGAGTTCAGCCTGACGAAGCCCATCCCTCTCCAGGTTATTATTTGTTGACCACAGCCGAAATCCACAATTATTGTATGGCTCGCCTTAATCACGAACGCAAAGCCGTTGACTCAAAAAGTTCTTCCGCCCTGGCCGTGTACTTCTTCTAGGAAGACTTCCGCCCAGTGATGTTGTGTTAACACCACCCCTTGTTGACCCATAGGGTTGGGAGACTCATGGAGGTGGGAGAGTCTTATTGTCTCCCATCAAGTCGTTGACTTGTCCACTGCCTATAATATAAACAACCAGACTGAAAGAGTCAAAATGATCGGGCCATATCCCTACCTATCAGTCACCCCCTTAATCTAGCTGTTTCACTAAGCTGGGCAGGGCTCGCTCGGGTCTAGCTGCTAACACTTCATTTAGATTTGAGTACCACTCTGGCCGTTGACTTCTTCGAGGAAGACTTCCGCCCAATGGTGCTATGTTCACAGGTTTGTTAATTGGTTTTGATCAGAGACCTAGCAATGTACTCCTCCTAGGTGGACTGCCTGCCAAGGCTAAGAGCTCCACCTACCCCTTCTAGTTTTAATTAGAGACTAGTAACTCTTAGATAGGACACTTTCCCAGGTCTATGGGCCACATCTGCTCACATGCAACAGGTAGTGCTGGTTTACATGGTACCAGTAGCAGGTTTTTCCTGACCTGACCTAGATTAACATTAACAATATTGAGGAGTAGGCAGGGATGGATTTTGCCAGCTCAACTAGGGCAGCTGAAGACAGGACAAGGTGGAAAGGGATTGTTTCGAAGTCATCTGTGGTGCCGCAACAACCTAGTAAGATTGTGGGATAGAATAGAAAAGAATGAAATGTGTGTGCTCAAGATTTTACTTTTGCGTTTTTGGACCACCATAAAAACAAGGGATTGAAACGGAAGTTATTTGGACAATGTGAATTCGTCCAAGAATTTGGATCAGATCATGACAAATGAGCAGGCCCGTATGTTTTCTTATTTTTTTATTTATTATTTTTTTTCGCTTCGTCAAAACCCGTCAAACTTGTACTTTTGGAGTTACCCCCCTTTTGTCGAAATGAAAAGGACGTTTTGTTACCACAATACCTGGAAAGGTATTTTAGCTATGCTAATGAATGATATTTCGTGTACAGGTTGGTTGAGATATGCAAGAACTGCTTAACTTTTGGCAATAACTGAGTTATGTCCCTTGTTTGAATAAGGTTTTTTTTCTCAACGGCTGAACCGCTTTATCTAGGAAGCTAATCTTTGGTATAGTTGTTGTTCTTGATGTTTAAAATAATTTGGTAAAGGTAAGATAACTCTGCATTCAGTAATTCATTAGTTGTGAGTTGTTCCCCCAAACAGTCAATACAGCTAGTGGACTAAAAACCACTAGGCATAGGGTATTAAAAGGACCTCTGACAGTATCAATGCATATTTGCCTATTTTTCGACAAATTATTGCACCTTCCTCGGGCAGCAAAAGTTGAAATATTTGGCATCAATATGTAGGCGTGTGTACTATAAAGGCATTTTAACAGTGATTTTGAAAAATTATCATGCCTCTAGACAAACTTAAACCAATTTTATCAAGAGCGGGTATGTGAATTTTTCAGTCTACGAAAATAAGTCCATTTTTCGGTTATACAATATATCGAAATTTTAATTGATAACTATGCTAAAAGTGATGAACACACTACTGTTACTGATATTATGCAATATTTTTTCAATAATAACGACTTTAGCCTATTTGTAGACATAAAGGGTGTAAGTACCCCACCCACTTTTTCAGTTTTTCAGCTGTACACTATCTTTCCCCCCCCCCCCCCGTGCCTCAGCAAGCCACTCACATATAATGTGTAGTATGATAGTACACACATACATGCAAAGAGGCTAGCTGAGGGGGGGGAGTATCTTTAAAAAATATTTCCTGTTTGCATTACGTTTAATTATAAAATTTGGCTTTTTCCACCAAAAATTGAAGCCTATGTGCTAAAAAGTCAGAAATTAAATTCATAGCCAGTTAGGGGAAGTTGAGAGCAACAAATTTCAAGAGAAATTCTTGGGAATATCAAAAAATTTATATTGACTAATTTTATAGGCAAATTAACATTACAACCGTCAGAGGTCCTTTTATATGAATAGTTAATGAAATTAGGTGGACTCATATTATAATTTTTTTTATTATTATTATTTGTTTGTTGCTCTTTTAAATATGTGCTTGAAAAGCTACTCCTCTTTGTTGAAAATATGAAAATAAAAGGAAGTATTGTTGGCACTATATCTTTCTAGTGTTAATGATATTTCATACGCTGGTTTGTGGTGGGATATGCAAAAGAAAATAATTAACATTTGGGGCAAACTCTGTCAAAAATTATCGCGTAATGCCCTTTAAACCACCTCAGAAGCAAAGGGTAAGGGTTTGGTTCCATTGAAACTATTTTAACCCCCCCCCCCTCAATCTATTACTGATCGTTCCAAAGCAGTACTTCCGTTGTGGTTACTCAATGTTACAGTTTGTTATGTCTGATTGTCCATAATCTATAGCAAAATGGTAACCTGAATAACTGCCCGCTCGGCTTTCTGTTTGTTTGTTTTTTTGTTGTTTTTTTTTTTCTTTTTTCTTTCTTTTTTAACTGAAAATAGATAACAGGCAACAAAGATGTTGTGTTGTTCTCAGTGTGGGTACCTGAACGATCATCTGTTGGAAAAGAGCTGTTTCTTCGGTTTACCGTGCGTATATTTGGTGAACTTTTGTCCACTTGTGTGTGTGTTTTCCCCTTTTGGTTTTGAGGTTGGGATGTGGGATTTGACTGTGTTAATTCCTGACCATTGCCTATATTTTTACTTAGAGTTACCTACCCTTTGTCGATAATATTACTAAGATATCTCATAAAGTATGCTGGACAAAAAAGTTAGGGATCAAATATTTGACTAAAGCTTAAATCATGAAAAATAAATTACCCACAAACAATTTTCTTCTGTTCAATGCAGCTGTCAAATCGGCACAGAACTGCATGAAAAATATTGGAATCGGATCACGTGACACACTAGTATAGAATAAATAAACAGATATACCCCTAAAACTGAAGTGAAAATTGGCAGCATCACAAAATTGAATGTCCGTGATTCTTGGCTTTATCCATGCAAAACCATTGCCAGTTCTCATCAATATCTCTGGGGGGTCTGAATAACTGCATGACAGCTTCTTTTGGTAAAGCGCTAGCGGCTCATTTTGGGACTCGTTTGCCTTTTTTTTCATGAAAGGCCCGAATTAGCCCTCCAGGAGGTTCCT
The DNA here is from genome assembly GCA_963989385.1 of Ctena decussata. Taxonomy (NCBI): domain Eukaryota; kingdom Metazoa; phylum Mollusca; class Bivalvia; order Lucinida; family Lucinidae; genus Ctena; species Ctena decussata. Next base: position 59,418,268 of record OZ022504.1, read on the forward strand.
GAAGCCTCTGGTAATTAGAATTGCTGTTTTGTAACATCTGTCAAGCATGTTCAATCAGATTTAAAACTTGCGATTAACTAGACTTGTCCATACGGGTGATAGTCTCAGCCCCAAGCATCTGGTTCATGACAATAACGCTGCGAGGACGCGCATTGTTTGTGCATTAAATGATTTAATCGGTCAATTTCAGCGAAAACGGTTGGAAACAGACTTTACACAGCTAATTTCCGCACTTGCATACTGGTAATGAGGCCAGGATTGATGCGATTCCATAGAAATGCGATGCGATAGTCGCCAAAAAGTGACACAGATTGGCAGCTGGGTCATTGGACCCATGTTCTTTTCACAGATGAGTCCAGATTTGAATGCAGATAACCACGATGATGGGAGAAGGGTTTGACGCCTGCCAGGTACACGTCGTGTAGACTATGAATTAAATCGTGTTGCGGAATATGACAAGTCTCGAGGAGGGTGGGTGATGTCTCGAGGAGGGTGGGTGATGGTATGGTGCGGTATCTGGATTGGCAGCTGTGTGGTCTTGCGCATGCCAGACAGAGGTGCTCTGATTGCTGTTCGAGCTAGGAATGACAGGTTTTATCCAATTACGAGACCGTATGCTGAAGTTTTTGGCGATGACATCATCGAATTACAGGGCAAATTTGGTGGACCAGTACCTAGCGACAGAAACAAACGCCCGCTTTGACATGTCAAGTTAATCTAATATCCAGATCAGCTTCAAATCCGACTGAACATTCTTTGGACATGTTACACCGCCAATCCTGATCACGAGAGGCTTTCTGATACCCAGGGAGAGCTCATTCATGCTTTTTGTGAAAAATGGCAAGCGAGGCCTCTCGAAATTTACAAGAAGCATACCGAGTGGCTGTCATGCAGTTATTCAAGCCCTTGGAGGTCACACTGAGAACTGTAAATGATTTTGCATTGATAAAGCAAAAAATAACGGACATTCAATTTTGTGTTAATGCCAGTTTTCTCTTTGATTTTAGGGGTATGCTTGTTTATTCATTTCTGCTGGTGTGTCATGTCATCAGATTCCAATATGTGTCATGCAGTCTTGTGCAGCATTGGTAGATGTATTCAACAGAAGAAAATGATTTTTTGAAAATTACTTTTTTCGATATAAAAATTTCAGTTTAATGTTTGATCCTTAACTTTTTTTGTCCAGTATATTTGAACTACGATGATGATATTTCATGTACAGATTCTAATAAGATATGCAAAATTGATTAACTTTTGTGCAAATACCATTTAAAATTCAGTAAGTTATGGCTTTTGTTAGATTTAAATGTTTTCACCGTTTTCGGACTTTCAGACAGACGTAAGGCTTGGAAAGTGTCTGAGAAATTTCTGAAAAAAAAAAGAAAAAAAACTTTTCCCCTTTTCAGGCTTAGACATCTGATGTAAACACTTGTAGTGGCAAGCATATGGTTGGTGGCATAGTGTTTCAAAAACACACTTTCTAGTTGGCTTTGTCCGGGTACAGCAATTATCATCAAAAATTCATCACACTTGTAAATAACCAAGACAGGAATAAACCCTCAGATCAATTTAAAATTTGGCTATATTGTACAATTTGCCTTAAATATGGTCTGAAAAGTAAGTTACTTTCCCTTGAGCACTTTAATTGCCCATATTTTACATTGTCTTGGACATAATGCCTCCTAGAGCACGGTTGAGCGGTCGTTGTGCTTAGGGTGACTTGTTTGTAATATTACCGATTGTGCATTCATTAAAATATAATATGAGTACCTTTTCTCCGATAGAATTGGGATAGATACTGCAAACGAGATAAATACTTTCGAACGAAACAATAGTCGGTTTATCAGTCTGAGCCCAGTTGTTTGAAACTAACGACGTCATTAGTCAACGAGATGTTCAATTTTAAGCGTATTATTGGCTGTGTAAAACACTGTCATTTTACAAAAAAATGAGTGCAAAGGCTTCTCACATTTTTTCGGGCAAAATATAAGCAGAATTGATTTTATGTGTACTAGAAGATTTTACAGATCATTGACCAACGATTTCGTTAAGCTAACGATGCTGTGAAACGCTGGGCCCAGAACTTTATTTAATGATTATTATTTTATTTTAAACCGTCCATGGAACATTCGAGGGCGTTGGTTATAAAATCACTGGTGTCAGCCCCGGCTACGATGTTACAGAAAACTCAACTGTCACCGTCACGTGCAAGGCAGATGTGGGAGCTGAACCACAGGGTCAGTTGGAGTGGTATTACTACAAGGCAGTCACGACAGGAACAGCATATCCCATTTCTAACTTTGCTAGCAAAGGTCCCCTCGAGACAGTACGAGAGTGTAGTCATTCGCAAGTGTCAACATTAACACTGCCGATGACTGAAGAGTTAAACAATATTGTCATAAGATGCACATTGCAACAGGATGTTTTAACTGAAGATGGAGATGATCACAGACAGACACAAAGCATATTTGATGTTACGTGTAAGTATATTAAATACGACGGCTGTTAGAGTGAGTGACTTTCTAGCAATCTACTGAGATTTCTGTGACTCGGACTTAACGAGGCAAAACTACAATAATCCTTTTTTAAACTTGTTGTATGTATGACGGTATTCCAGTCTTCTTTTTCGTTTCTGCTGGCGTGAAATGACCCATAGAACAGATAGTATGGCGTTCTTGATGTGCCTCCGTCAGTCTCCTGCATTTTCAGTGACTTTTTATGTGAATTTTCGAAACCCTGAAGATGATTTATGTGCACTTTGGGCACTGGTAGACCTAACAATGTTTTAGTAACTGCAGTCTGCAAGTCTGTGCGGGTACTGTTGCTAAAAAAAGATAACTTAAATGTTTGCTAAGTGCCAGAAGATTTTAGATAATATGTTGCAGTTAAGCGTTTGAACTTGATCCCATACGCACCTGGCGCGGAGTAGTGCTTGGGGATAGAAAGCGGCATAAAACGGAAACTTTACAAAATTGATCAACATCTGAGGTGTAATGTGACTTTGAGATTAATTTGTAGATGGAATATCGGACATTTGAACGTTGACTAAACCATTTGATTTAAGCATTTTCCGTCCTAAAAACACTCGGAACAGGAGCTCTTGATTTCGTACACTCTCGGTGAGTATGCCTTTTGTTTGAGTTTGACGTATTGCAATCGTCTCATTTCCAACTTTACATGGGCTTTGCAAGTAGAAACGAAAAAAGATAACGCAACAAGTTGGCGTGGCAAAATTAATTTCTTTAGTCTATAAACATTGTCTTCTCTTACGTGTACTGTTTCCTTAAAGTATACTTCTATTACCATGGCATCATAAATCGTTGCAAAGCGACTCGCTGAGACAACACAAATTTGTGCCAGAACTTAAAACCATGCAAAGTTTTATCGACGCCTGGACCATTTTTGTCATATAAATTTTCGCAATTGTTTTAATATGAAAAGACAGCAGATGAACATCTCTGTCATTTCAGAGGTTATAAGAGATTGTGGCATATAGGAAACATGGCATTTTTGCTGTCGAACAGCGGCAAAAATTCCTTTTTGCCAACCAGTATATAATAAAGAGGAAAAGTATATGGTAGCAGTTTATGCGCTTGGCCGCAGTTTTAATATCTATGGATATCTATATATTTTATATCAGGTTAAATCCTAAATAGTTTACTTTGTATTCTGAGGTTATAAAATATGTAGTTTTATCAGATGTTTACTAATGTGTGGATTTAAGATAGATGCTCCATAGAACGCAGTGTATTTTCGAAGCACTGCTTGTAAATATTTGATTGGATACTTCGCTGGAGGTCTACGTGAGAAATTGTATCGAATTTTCACTGCTATGAAGGACAGAGTTGCTTATGTGCCCTATGTTGAAAAGTCCTGTGTACTGATTCAGGACTATGTTAAGTGCAATCTTTTGACAAAGCTGTGTCTACTTTAATTTAGAATTTCAAAATATGTATATTGTGGTTTAGAAAACACATTTAAATTACATATATTCTAGCTCATTTTGAGTTCTGTCCATAGAAATTACGTCAGCTACGATGCATATAACATTACTGTTCATGGAGAGGCACAGTCAAACCGAATCTGCTATATTCGTTTCTTTAGCGGATGCGCTACTTTTAAAGGATCCATCGTATCATAATTTACTGCTGCTGTATGCGCCAACATATGTACAGTCTACCGACTATATTATAAAGAAGGATAGTTTTTCTAGTCTTACACGATTAAAGAACCCATTTAGACCTAACTGGTTCCGTTTTGTGACAATGTGCTGACATGCAAGACACCGCCTTTCCCTCAGTTCTTGTGGAAAACATGGGCGTGAAGATTTCGAAGATCATGAACGTATTTTCTGCCAAAATTACAGTTTGAACGTAGAATTTTTTAATGTTTAATCAGGAAAATATGGTAGTAATTTATTGTAATCAACTACTGGCATGGTGTCTGGCCGATTGACTTCAAAACTTTAAATCATGTTTTGTAACATTTTGTATAAACCAAAACAGTTTTCCCCTATCAGAATCTATTAATTGGCAAGTAGATTTGTCATACTCATGACGATGATTTTCTGTGATGAAATACATGTATTGAGGCGACTGGGAAAGAGACAGCTCCGGGTTCTGAATGACAGTTTGAGCTTAAATCGTCGTCCTAGAATAGCAATATAAAGGAGATCTATTTTTGCGAAGAAAATTGTCCTTTAATTTTTCTTTATAAAAACACCCTTTTTTACAAAGAAGGTTATTTTTTTGTATTTTAAACTGTAGAACAGCATATTCAAAAAGTCTCCTTAATTTCGGGTAGATATGATATTTTTATATATACTGAACGTCAAAAGAAACGCATACAATGTAAACGCCCAATTTATTTGAAGGTATAGGTATATACTCTTATTTAGACATTTTGAGTTTCTTTGTTTATGATATTCCGACAGAATGAGCACCTTAACACATCGATATTCCATAAACTTTATAGACCAGAACGCTTGCTTTTGTGATGGGGTTAAACTTAAAGTCACCATACTTTCAGAAGCTGAATTTTAATTTCCTTATAATGCTCAGCTGATTATTTTCTCCAGACATAATGTCCGCGGCAAGGGTAAGAAACAGCGAAAAAATCAAAGCAGCCGAGCCTTGCGTTTTAGAGAAACAATCAGGTGAAAGTTGGCAGTAGAAACAGTAACACTGGCTTACCATTGGATTTCCATAGAATTTTTAACACCCTGTATTTCTTGAAAAGAACAGAACCCATTTATACGAAGAAGTTAAATGAATTAACAACAGTAAAATAAAAAGGTTTGCAAAGAAAGTTTTCGCAGCACTGCAGAACTTTTGGTGTTATTGGACTTCCCATTTTGCTATTTGTTTAATTGCAAGGGAGATAATTTGACAAGTGTTCAACTACAAACTGCTGTCATGTTCCTTAGAAGAATACCATGGTAATAAATCCGACGTTTTATTCATAACCACACATAAGAGTCGTGTTTTGGAACCAATTTGTTATACCGCCAAAGGAAAGACAACTCTTATAACAACTTTGAATGTTTCATGATAAATTGAGATAACTCTTTAATCCAAGTTTAATTTTGCAAGAAGATAACTTTTTTTGTTGGCAGACGTCAGTAGTGTTTTCTGCTATATATGATTTAAAACCATAAATCAGTTGACAGAAGAAAACTGAACCTAAACTTGTATGCGTTTCTTTTGGCGTTCAGTATATATTTATCATGTATTTGTATTTATCGCAAACTACATATTATTTTCACGAAATGCTTTTCACGCAGATAACGAAATCTTCTATAAAACTCGAGACCACTTTGCTTTGGTTCGGTTAGAAATTAGAGAAACAATTTATTTTCATGTAATAAGGCATTCATTTCATATGCGATTAAAGACCATATTTTCAAGAGAGAAACGAGAAACTTTCTGAATTTCCAAGTCTATTTTTCGTTCGTTCAGAACTCTGATATTAAAATTTAACATAAACGTGTAAACTCGTCAGGTTTTAAATATGATATATAACTATAATACTTACACATAGAATATTTTTTCAGACTTATCCAGACGAACAACTATATCTCTAAATCCATTACATCCAGAGTATAGCGAGGGTAAACAGCTGACTTTTACTTGTTCCTCTGCGGGCAATCCTATACCATCGTACACATGGCTTCTACCAAATGGCCAGGAGGTGGCATGTGCTACATACCTGATTCCAAGTCTGCGACTAAATGATACTGGCTACTACACTTGTGTAGCAAAGAATGGAATACCAGACTGGAACTACAGAGACACAAACACAGTGCCTCTATTTGTTTGTAGGTGTTTACTGTATTCTTCAGTAACCTTTATGATGTTTTAAACGATGCATGTTGTCCCGTTGCATAAGCGTGTACATATCATGATATGCCAAAAGCAAAATCGTTTATAATTAAAACATTTACTAATGAACCGAGGCCAAGTGCAGAAAGCAAACGTAAGCATACGCCCGACGTACGTTCGTCGTTAAAAGAGCGCAGAAATTTAATCGGGGTGCACAACCGAGGAGTGTCATATACTTAGTCGTAAAATCGCTTCAAAAACACACGTCTGCTAGATAGTGGACGTAACTGGCCTATCGTATTCATTTTAGGCTATTCCGTTTATGCCGTTTAGATATGCCGGAATGTTCGACTGGATGGATGAGTCATATATAGAAGGGTTAGAAAGAAACAAGATACCTTTCAAACGCCCCCGGGGATGCGGGGCGTTGCATTTTACGAAAGGGCCTGGAGTTACTTGGAGCATAAAATGTAGAATCCAGCCATTGCCAAAACACCTCTAACATACAGTATTAAGGTGAATGGATATACTTTCAGAAGAAGCAACACTACTAGCAGCAAATTCTTTCCTGTAAGAGTAGACCCCATGTCGAAGAGCTACCTTATTCAGAGGAGCAAACAAAATTTTATGCAAATTAATATAACATTTTTCTTCGGAAAAGAGACAGAGGCGTTTATTAGGAGTGATATGGTCATCAGAGACAAAACCTATCCTTTTGATACCTATAGTGACATAGGGCTATATGCACGGTTTTTGTTAGCACGCCATAGGGCGCTGGAACTGATAAGTTGCATCAAACTCGACTATATTTTCTACCTTTTTAGCCCACCTGAGCCTTTAGGCTCATAGGTGAGCTTATAGTATAACCAGGCATCCGTCGTCCGTCCGTCCGTCCGTCGTCAACATTTTCAAACATCTTCTCTGAAACCACTGGGCCGATACAAGCCATATTTCATTTGGAGCCTACCTAGGTCGGGGGAACGAAAGTGTGTTCCGGGTATCTGGGTCACATGACCAAGATGGCCGCCATGCCCATATATGGTAAAAACCCTTCAAAAATCTTCTCCAGAACCAAAAGGCCTATGACCTTTAAACTTGGTATGTAGCATTGGGCATGCGGGCCCATCATAGTTTGTACAAATGATGACCTTGCGATGACCTTGACCTAATTTATGACACGGTCAACTTTGGTATGTTAGGCTTTTATATGGGAAAATGTTTAAACAGTGGATTTCTCAGAGACTATTTAAGTCTAAGGTATAATACTTGGTATACATGGTCAACTAAATGAGCGAATGAAGATATTATGTCACTAAAGGTCAAGGTCATTCTGTCGTCCATCCTGTCGTCAAGATTTTCAAACATCTTCTCTGAAACCACTGGGCTGACTGAAGTTAAATTTCATATGGAATCTCAGTGGAAACCCTTCAAAAATCTTATTCTCCAGAACCAAAAGGCCTTTGAACTTGAAACTTGGTATGCAGCATTGGGCATGAGGGCCCATCATAATTTATTACACGGTCAACTTCGGTACCTTAGGCTTTTATTAGGGGGTTCAGGTGCATTTTAAAAATGCAAAAATACTTATTTTTACCTATTTTATGAGAAAGCATATTTAATTTCCTCTAAAATGATATGTACATTATAAGAATAGGGTGCTTGGTTCAAAAGTTATGACATGTTTTCGACAAGCCATCGCGACCAATTTTGTAATCATGCTCCAATGTATTCAGTATACGGGCTGATGGCACCGAATTTCTCATTCATTAAACATTAATTGGGGCAAGGATTTAAGTTTTCTGCTTTAAGTCTTATTCATGTACACTGTACGATGCAGTAATATGGGCGGCACCTTCAGGAAATATTTTTGAGTGGTTCACTCGTTTCCATGGTAACCAGGCTGCCATTTTCTGGTTCAAAATGGCAACGAAATCAGAGTTTTATGTGAAGAGGATAATGACAAAACGACAGATAAAAAAAAAACACTCATAAATGATACAATATATGAAGCAATTATAAAAGCTGCACCATTTGCTAGCATTTTTATATTTGTGAGTTTGTTTCCATGATAATATGGCGGCTATTTTCTTGTTCAAAATGGCCGCTAACACAGAGTTTCCATGATAAAAAGATATCAAACGCAAAATAAAAAAAATAGAAACAGTCACAAATCCTAAATGTAGTTTAACACAATAAAGTTATATAAGTTTTACAATTTGCAAGCATTATATAGTGGTTCAGCTGTCTCCATGGTAACCAGGATGCCATTTACTTGCCCAAAATGGCCACGAAAACAGTGTTTGCAGGCCAAACTGAAAGAGATGATATTACGAGAAAAGACGATAAAGCAAATTCACAAATGGTCAAGTGTGTGCCTCAATTCTTAGTTAAAGCTGGAACATTCGCTCTCATTTTTAAGTGGTTCACATGTTTCCAAGGTAACTTGGGGGCTTTTTTCGGGTCAAAATTTCTGTAAAATCTGCGTTTCTATCGAAAAAATGAAGGTAAAGCCGGAAATGCACTTCTTGCTTACCACTTCTCGCAACAGATACAAGTCACTATCTCATGAAATGAATACATCTGTAAGATCTGCTTACATTGCAAAATACGCACATCTGGTTAGTAAATATAACATATTCTTGTAAAATAAATAGCTCATCCAAGCGCGCCTATGTGTTGTCATACATGAGTAAAGAACAAATGACGCATTTTACGACCTTTTCAAGAGCATTCAGTCATATGAGGAAGACAAGAGAAAAATGATATCCCGACGTCAAATTTAGCAAAACGTCGGGTGGGGGAAACGTCATTAATATCGCCGATACCATGTCTCAAAACAATGATTTCCGCGGCATATAAAATAGCTCATGGCATAGAGGGGGGATGGGTTTTGTGGATTATAGGTCAGAGAATTCAAATTCGAGTGCCTAGGTTTTGCAGAACAGTTATTTACCTGTTAAAATTCGGCTTATTTCAGTCAAATTGCTCTAATTTTCTTGTTAACGATCGGATGTTACCTAGGCAATCAACCTCGTAAAGGTCACTATCTCAGAATTTATTTGATTGGTCAATCCGACTAATCACGCTTACACGTTGCCGCGGAAACCGTTTCAAGGCACCCCACTACGCTGTAAACAATCGGAAAAATGCGGCCACGTCATAATGACGTCAAGGAAAATCGACGGTTGTCAGTGGCTATCAAACGTTAGTTAACGTGTAAGATAGAATGTTTGGCACTGAAAATGCCCTATAATTGAAAAAGAAGGCTGTTTTCATTAGTCTTCAAAAAAATAATGACAAAATTCATTTTAATTACAGCAATACAACGTGATAAAAAAAGGTGTATTTTTAGTGCGCAACTAGTAAATTACGCGATGACGTAACGTCATCTGAACCCCCTACTTTTATATGGGAAAATGCCCAAACAGTGGATTTCTCAGACACTGTTTAAGTCTAAGGTACAATATTTGGTATATAGGGTCAACTGAATGAACAGCTGAAGATATTACATAACTAAAGGTCAAGGTCATTCTATCAGCCCGTCCGTTGTCAAGATTTTCAAACATCTTTTCCTCTGAAACCACTATGCCGATTGAAGTCAAATTTCATATGGAGCCTACCCAGTTTGGGGGAAAAATTGTTCTGGGTATCCAGGTCACATGACCAAGATGGCCGCCACGCCCATATATGGTAAATACCATTCAAAAATCTTCTTCTCCAGAACCAAAAAGCCTATGAACTTGAAACTTGGTAAGTAGCATCGGGCATTCAGGCCCATTATAGTTTATACAAATGATGACAGTGCGGTGACCTTGACCTAATTTATGACACGGTCAACTTCGGTACCTTTGGCTTTTATATGGGAGAACGCCTAAACAGTGGATTTCTCAGAAACTATTTCGGTCTAAGGTACAATTTTTGGTATATATTTGGTAAACTAAATGAACAGCTGAAGATATTATGTCACTAAAGGTCAAGGTCATTCTGTCAGCCCGTCCATTGTCAAGATTTTCAAACATCTTCTCAGAAACCACTGGGCCGATTGAGGCCAAATTTCATATGGAGTATCAGTGGGATGGGGGAACGAAAGTTTGTTTCCAGGGTCTGGGTCACATGACCAAGATGGCCACCACACCCATGTATGGGAAAGCCTTTCAAAAATCTCCTTCAGAACTAGGAGGCCTATGACCTTGAAACTTGGTACGTAGCATTGGGCACTCCGGCCCATCGTAGTTTATACAAACCACTTCCCTGATTGAAGCAAAATTCCATATGGAGTCTTAGTGGGATTGGGGAACGAAAGTGGTTCCCCAGGATCTGGGTCACATGACCAAGATGGCCGCCTTGTCCATATATGGTAAAAACCCTTCAGAAATCTTCTTCTCCAGAACTAAATGGCCTGTGACCTTGAAACTTGGTATGTAGCATTTGGAAGTTGAGCCCATCGTAATTTATACAAATCAGGACTGTGCATTGATTGTGACCTAATTTATGGCAAGGTCAATTTTGATGCATTGGAAATTGCTTAGCAGTGGATTTCTCAGAAACCATTCAAGTCTACCACAGGCCCATATATGGTAAAACTTTATCGAATATCTACATCTCTAGAACCAAAGGCACAATGACCTCGTGGCATGGTATGTAGCATTGAGGACCCGGGCCCATCATAGTTTGTACAAATCATGACGGCGCATTGACCATGACCTAATTTATGGCAAGGTCAACTTTGGTATGTTATGCTTTTAAGTACGAAAATGCTTAAACAATTGATGTTACGGGTTTTTTAAGCCTAGATATAAGAATTGGAAAATATGGTCTGGTTAACTAAATGAATACATGAAGACAAGGTTATCAAAGGTCAAGGTCACTTTTTGAACTTTGCTCAAGGTCACTGAGATTTTAAAATTAAAATATGCACACCTTTTAAGCTACTGATTTCAAATTTGTAACGAATGCGCGAAATGACAAATTGTGTCTGTTGACAGAAGGTGTCAAGTGAGCTACAGGACCATTGGTCCTCTGGTTTCTTTTTTTTGCGTAGAAACATTTTTTGTTTTGGTGTAGAAGCATTTAAATCAAATCAATTCAATTTATTGTCTGCATACAAATACAAAGATGCATGACAAAGCATTAAGATAAAAATATACAATGAACAAACATCACACAACAAATATATCGGATAAAACACAATAATAGATATTGCACCATTTGACAATCTAGATCACAGAATCGTTCTAAATTGTAGCGAACATTCAATATTTCATTATCTTCAGTTTTTTTTTTTTTTTTTTTTTTTTTGTTTTTTTTTTTCGTTTTCTTTTTCTTTTTGTGATAGACATTTTTAATTCAAACGTACCTTGCAAAAATGTTTTGTAGAACGAAAGAGTAAACTGTATCGTGCATACTTATGAATGAGCCGTACATGCAAAAACGGCGCTTATGGCATATGCTAACAGCAAAAGCTCACAGTAGCCGAAATTGCAGATGGATCAGCAAACAGTGTAGACCCTGATCAAAACTCTGTCAAAGCTGTCTGATTTAGGTCTGCACTGTTTGCTCAGACTTATCGGTCCCAATACTTAAATTTGTTTACCTGAAAATCAATATGATCTGGCATGGACGAGAACAGTTGAACATTTTATGTCTACAGACCACACAGCTCCACTATTGCTGAGGGTGCCTTTCGTGAATTGCTGTCTATTGATTTCAACGCCTCGCTACCTCTTGGTTTTGGGGACAGGATAGGGGATCTGATTATATAATTTATCTATCAATGAGACACCCTTTAAACTGCCTGTTTTCTGGCCATCTGATACAGAGAGCCGTATCAAACTGACGTTTTCTGATTTCGTATCACTATCCCTTAAAAACGAGGCTATTTCTGAGTTCCAGCTCCAGGCGCGTCATATTAACGTGCATCGTAGAAACGAGAACCAGAGAAACGAGACTAGTGACGTTACGTCAACAAACACGTAAAAGGCGCGCCTCGATAGCGTAGTCGGTAGCGTTTGTCTCACGACTAGCTACATACCTCTGCCGCACAGGCTCAAATCCGGGTCGATGCGTTAGCGCCGGCAAGTATTGTTGACTGTTCTCTAAGGTATATAATAAACAAATTATTATAACAGTAACTTATGGATAAGCTCTTACCATCGGATCACCCTCGACGCAAGCGTCTCGGTTAATTCGATGGTATAAGCTCATCCACTCGACGTGATATAATACGCCAGATCAAGTTACTATTATAATAATTTGCATGTGTGGACAGTGTAGGATTGGTCCTGCTTTCCTATATATAGGTGTATGATTGCACCTTCCTGTTTTTCCCCACCAATTTCGCAAAGGAGAACAACTTTTGTGACTTTCCAGTTACCATTTTTACGGGCGCCTGCCTGTAGAACATATGTGGAAACACGATATGGCAGAGTTTTGTTTACTGACCGGTGCTTTATAGTATTGAGGGGCAAAATGACCAAAACAATACCTTTCTAATTCTATCCTACTCTGCGTGATGATTCCTGCCAATGTTCAAAAGCGCCCGTAAAAATAACAGGAAAATGATCTGGCAGCTGGTTGCCAGGTATTCTATCGTAAAATCTACGGATTTTTTACAGTGTAGGTATTACTTTTTCGGCTTCATTTTCGTTGAAGCCGTCGTCGGCGGTGGCAACGTAAACTTGGGTCGAACTTTCTGCTTTTACTCTGTTTTGTGACACTGCGCTGACGGGCGAGACACTACAATCTTGTTTAGATATAAAGCCTGATTCCAAGATCCGTACTTTGTGGTCTGCAACATAGGTTAGATGCAGAATCTTCCAGTTGTGGCAAAACTCAACATTATTAAAATACCTTTATTCTACGTTGTTAATGAAGATAAATCTGCCACATTTTAAAAACACTGTTTCTAAAACTAAGTATGTAAAAATGTACTTCTCCTTTTCTTGTATATGTCAGCGTGGTTCTCTGAATTATTGTCTGTTTATTGTAGTTTTACTGTCTCTCCTCATTTCTCTATAATTATAAGTGCGAAGTTGTAGTTCTGTGTGCCATGTATTCCAAGAAATAATGTTCCTGTAATAGGTTCTTCCAAAAAGTAGTTTCTCCAAATAGTAGTCTCTCTAAATAGTAATCTACCTGATACAGCCTTGCTGTCTCTAGTCTTCCGTGTTCTTAGTTACGTCCCCGTTTCTAACGTCAACTAAAGTTGACGTCAATAAACACAGTAATTAGCACTTGTATAAATAGCAATGAAAACTACAAAAATAAAAGCAATCTACATGCATTGCGATAAAAATAAATAAGGATAAGATAATCGTGGTCTGTCCACGACATTCCCGCAGCCGAAAGTTGTCCATTGAGTTCATGTAATAATTGTCAGTTTTTAACAGATTACACGTCTACCTGTTGGTTGGTATTTCATTATCTTACATTTTTGTTCCATGTATTGTATTTATCCATCATAGTATCTGTCTTTACATTGCATTTTTGAAATTTTGTATGGATGATTTTATTTACCGCCCTTTGCTCAATGACATAGTCTTTGTTCCTCTGATTTGCTCTCCCCTTCTGCATCACCGTGCAAAACTGATGTTTCTTCTCAAGCCTGACCTCGTCTCCTCATCCATTTGAATGTTCGTCCTATTGCGGACTGTTTTCATTCAACAGGCTGATCCATTGGTTCAAACTTCTTCCAGAAACATAGCCGTTTTCCAGACATGAAATCCTCGATATTGCTGTTGATAGATCTACCCCTTCTGTCTTTGTTACGATCCCGCTGTTTCATTTTGTGTTGCATTTTTCTTAAGTAGTTCCGGTTGGTTCTCTTCTTTCTATGTTTTGTATTCAATCCTCTTGCAAGCATTTTATTCTTTTCATTGCCCCTTTTTCCTTGACTGATTCGAATATTTCATCGAATTTCTTCCTCTTCCGTTTCTTATGTTTTCTTTTGCCTCTTGACCTTACAGGTACCCCATGGGATTTAATTATGCCCATCATTTCTACTAACGGTTTATTATTTTCTCGTACAAGCTTTGGCTCTTGCAGAGTGTCAATCGTCAATGGCACAGAATTGACCTTTGTCTGTTTTTTTTGCATTATTATATGAACATGAAATTTTTTATGCATTGGTTTGCAATGAACATTCCTGATTTGTTTGAAGTAGCTGTTGCTGTTGTATTTCTAGCAAAAGCCTTGTTATTTTAATTACAATTTATAACTGTGCTTCAATTTTCTGTCGCTGTCTTTCGTTTTCTGCTTTTCTTTGTAATTCTTTGGAGTTTCTTCCCCTGTCTGATAAATTTTTTTAGCGTAATCAAGCTTAAACGGCAGTCATAAGCTTGATCCATCAAGGAAAATCATTTTCAAGATGTTGCATATATTTTGTTTCTTGTGTTTTGTCAATCAATTACGATATTTCTTCGTTTGTATCGCTAGCATTCTGAAGCCTGCTGATACATGTATAAATTGTCGTAGAAAATCCCCTCAACCCACAATCTTCTTCATTCTTTGTTAATAAGTTTTTCCCTTGACTGATGGTTTCTTGAAGAATTTTTCGATTGCCCAACCTCTTTAATCGTAACTCAGAAAGACACATCGTGATTTAGTGATTAGTCAATCTCTTGGCCACATTCAGTTGTTCCCGGGTTCCGGCACCGATCAATGTGGCGAAACTCAAAATTATTAAAATACCTTTAATCTACATTGCTAATGAAGATAAATCTGCCACATCGTAAAAACACTGTTTCTAAAACTAAGTATGTAGTTTGAATTAGTGCAGTTTATAGTTTTTTGAGCACGAATTATCCTGGCAATATCATTGCCTTCACCATACATGTATGCATTTTCCCGTAGTTTCCTTCCAAGGGTTCTAGTTAAATGGAAATCTGGTACGACGGTCATCAAATAAAAAGCGGGTCGGATTCTGTAATTTGGTTTCGGCATGCAAATTGGTATGCATACCTTAACATTTATTGCTTTTCTGATAATATATTTTGTTCAGTATTTGTTTAACAACTGTTTTACCACCAAAACTATATGTCATGATGCATAAATATTGTTATAGTGCTGAAGGCATGCAACACATAATACTCGTTTTACAGTAGCCACAACAACAGCATCAAGGACGAGTGCTGCATACAGTCCAGAGATGACAACAAATTATCGTAAGTATTGATACTAACGTTCTCAGGTAGATATTCAAGTAACACGGTGTTCATTTGTCTGACGGTAACAGTTGGTTAGTAAAGACGTTAACGTTCAAAGAAGGATAGTTAAGAAATAGAGTGGGTACTTGTCTGACAAGCTGACAGTTACATATTTTAAGTATACTCGTAGATGTTGATATTCTCAGGCTGATATATAAGTAATAGTTTGGGCACTTCTCTAACAGTCACATATTGTTATATAACAGTATCAGATACCAAGTATCGACTTTAATGTTCTTTAAAGGATATTCAAATAATAGTCGGATACTTGTCTGACAGTAACAGATCGGAAATATAGAAGTTAACGTTCACAGAGCGATATAAACGTAGATTACGTGGATTATTTAACTTCTTTTTAAATACGAATTGTCCCGGAAGTATCATTGCCTGCACGATATATGTATGCATTTTCCCGGTAGTTTCCTTCCAAGGGTTCTAGTTAAAATGGAAATCGGGTACGAGGGTCATCAAATAAAACGCGGGTCGGATTCAGTAATATAGTCTCGGCATGCAAATTGGTACGCATACCATAACATTTATTGTTTTTCTGATAATATATTTTGCGCAGTATTTGTTTATCAATTGTTTGTACCACCAAACTATATGTCATGATGCATTCACGTGTTATAGTACTGAAGGCATGCAGCACATAATACTCGTATTACAGCAAAAGCTAGTCCTACCTAATCTTAAACTCAAGGTATATTTTCCAAGCCTTAGGTAATGCCAAAACCATGACTACAGTATCACCGACGAGTGCTGCATACAACACAGTCATAACAACAACATATCGTAAGTATTGATACTAACGTTCTCAGGTAGATATTCAAGTAACAGGGTGGTCACTTGTCTGACGGTAACATTTTGTTAGTATAGACGTTAACGTTCAAAGATGGATGGATGACTTGCGATTCTACGTCCTTTTCAACAGTATTTCAGTCATATCAGGACGATGGGAAGGTGATAATGAAAGGCTGTGTGCAATGGAACCACGTTTACGGTAGGAAAGATTCTCGCCTCCAGCGGGATTCGAACCCGGTCCGCTAGATCAGTAGGCCAGCGCTTAACCCACTGAGCTACCGGGGCTCCTGTTAACGTTCAAAGAAGGATAGTTAAGAAATAGAGTGGAAACTTGTCTGACAGTAATAAAGGGTAAATATATGAACGTTCTGTGAAGGAAATTTAAACGATTGAGTGGGCACTTGTCTGACATTATGACAGTTACAGATTGTTAGTATACTCGTAGATGTTGATATTCTCAGGCTGATATATAAGTTATAGTTTGGGCCCTTCTCTAACAGTCACAGATTGTTATATAAAAGTATCAGATAGCGAGTATCGACTTTAATGTTCTTTAAAGGCTATTCAAATAATGGTGGGATACTCGTCTGACAGTAACAGCTCGGAAATATAGAAGTTAACACTCACAGAAGGATATTAACGTGGATAACGTGGATAATTTACCTTCTTTTTGATCACGAATATACCGGCAATACCAATGCCTCTACCATACATGCATGCATTTTCCTCCGGTAGTTTCCTTCCAAGGGTTCCAGTTAAATTGAAATCTGGTACGACGGTCATCATATAAAAAGCGGGTCGGATTCAGTAATTTGGATTTGGCATGAAAATTGGTATGCATACCATAACATTTATTGTTTTTCTGATAATATATTTGGCGCAGCGTTTGTTTATCAATTGTTTGTACCACCAAAACTATATGTCATGATGCATGCACGTGTTTTAGTACAGAAGGCATGCAGCACATAATACTCGTATAACACAAAAAGCTAGTCCTACCTAAACTCAAACTCAATGTATATTTTCCTACCCACTGGTAATGCCAAAACCATGACTACAATATCAACGACGAGTGCTGCATACAACCCAGAGATAACAACAACATATCGTAAGTATTGATACTAACGTTCTCAGGTAAACATTCAAGTAACAGGGTGGTCACTTGTCTGACGGTAACATTTGGTTAGTACAGACCTTCACGTTCAAAGAAGGATAGTTAAGAAATAGAGTGGAAACATGTTTGACGGTAATAAAGGGTAAATATATGAACGTTCTGTGAAGGAAATTTAAACGATTGAGTGGGCACTTGTCTTACAATTTCAGAGTGTTTCTGACTGTTACAGATTGTAAGTATTCTCGTAGACGTTGATATTCTCAGGCTGATATATAAGTGCTAGTTTGTACACTACTCCAAAAGTCACAGATTGTCATATAATGGTATCAGATAGCAAGTATCGACTTTAATGTTCTTTAAATGATATTCAAATAATAGTGGGATACTTGTCTGACAGTAACAGATCGGAAATATAGAAGTTAACGTTCACAGAAGGATATTGACGTAGGTACTACATCTATAGTTTACCCTTAAACATTCTAAGATGGGCATTTTATTAATAGAATAGGTACTTGCTTGACTGAACAGATCGTAATTATAGATGTTAACGTCCTCAGAGGGATAGATACAGTGGACACTTGTTTGACAGTCACAGATCGTAAGTATATCCGTTAACGATCTCAGAAGGCTATTCGAGTAATAGTGTGGGTGCTTCTCGGTCAGCAACAGATCGTATGTATAGATTTTGACACTCGCAGAAAGATATCTCGTATATAATAGAAATGCTAATTGTGTACATATAGATATTAACGTTCGTAGAAGGACGCACGTATAAATGTTAACGTCATAAGACGCTTATTGTAGTAATTAAGAGGGTACTAGCCTGTCAGCAACAGAACATAATAAGTATATCCATAAACGTCTGCAGAAAAATATTCAAGTATTATAGTAGTCACTCGTTTGGCATTAACAGATCGTTAGTATGGGCGTTAACATTTTCAGAAGGATATTCAAGTAATGGAATATGCACCTGTCTGAGACTAAACGATCAAAAGTATAAGCACTTACGTTCTCATAAAGATATTTAAGTAATAAAATGGGTACTTGTTTGCCAGTTACAGATTAAGTATATCAGTCAACCTTCTCAGACAAATATTCAAGTGATAGAGGGGGCACTTGCATTACTGCAGAAATGGCAATAAATTTACGTGCCATGGATGAGCCTTCCAACCAAAAAACATTCCATCCATGGAAAATGACAATATAAATGGCCATTGATGGGTCTTAACTTCGCCATGACTGCAAAATAATGGCCATTAACACACGAATATGTAAGAATTCATATTTAAATGGCTTCGCCCATTTCTTTTTGAATTAAGTATTCATGTTTTAACTTAAAAAAAGCATTTTAATTGACAATTTATGCCCATTAATAATTGCCATTTAATGTTTTTTCATTGTACTAAAGGCATGCAACACATAATACTCGTATAACAGAAAAAGCAAGTCCTACCAAAACTTAAACACAAGGTATGTTTTCAAACCCTTAGGTAATAACGAAACCAAAATTACAGTATCATCGACGAGTGCTGCATACAACCCAGAGATAACAACAATATATCGTAAGTATTGATACTAACGTTCCCAGGTAGATATTCAAGTAAAAGGTTGGTCACTTGTCTGACAGTAACATTTTGTTAGTATAGACGTTAACGTTCAAATAGGAATAGTTAAGAAATAGACTTGTCTGACAGGAATAAAGGATAGATATATAAACGTTCTGTGAAGGAAATTTAAACTATTTAGTGGACACTTGTCTTACAATCTGAAAGTTACATATTGTAAGTATACTCGTAGATGTTGATATTCTCAGGCTGATATATAAGTTATAGTTTGGGCACTTCTCTAACAGTCACAGATTGTTATATAACAGTTCAGATAGCAAGTATCGACTTTCCTGTGGATAATTTACCTTCTTTTTGAGCACGAATTATCCCGGCAATATTATCGCCTTTACCATACAAGTATGCATTTCCCGGTAGTTTCCTTCCAAGGGTTCAAGTTAAATGAAAATCTGGTACGACTGTCATCAAATAAAAAGCGGTAACATTTGGTTAGTATAGACCTTCAGGTTCAAAGAAGGATAATTAAGAAATAGAGTGGAAACTTGTCTGACAGTAATAAAGGGTAACTATATAAACGTTCTGTGAATTAAATTTAAACGATTGAGTGTGGCACTTGTCTGACAATCTGACATTTACAGATTGTTAGTATACTCGTAGATGTTGATATTCTCAGGCTGTTATATAAGTAATAGTTTGGGCACTTCTCTAACAGTCACAGATATTTATATAACAGTATTAGATAGCAAGTGTCGAATTTAATGTTCTTTAAAGGCTATTCAAATGATAGTGGGATACCTGTCTGACAGTAACAGTTCGGAAATATAGAAGTTAACATTCACAGAAGGATATTAACGTGGATAATTTTCCTTCTTTTTGATCACGAATTATCCCGGCAATATCATTGCCTGCACTATATATGTATGTATTTTCCCGGTAGTTTCCTTCCAAGGGTTCTAGGTAAATGGAAATCTGGTACGACGGTCATCAAATAAAAAGCGGGTCGGATTCAGTAATTTGGTTTCGGCATGAAAATTGGTATGCATACCATAACATTTATTGTTTTCTGATAATATATTTTACGCAGTGTTTGTTTATCAATTGTTTTTACCACCAAAACTATATTTCATGATGCATTCAAGTGTTATAGTACTGAAGGCATGCAGCACATAATACACGTATTACAGCAAAAGCTAGTCCTACCTAAACTTAAACGCTAGGTATATTTTCCAACCCTTAGGTAATTCCAAAACCATGACTACAGTTTCATCGACGAGTGCAGCATACAACCCAGAGATAACAGCATATTGTAAGTATTGATACTAACGTTCTCAGGTAGATATTCAAGTAACAGGGTGTTTACTTGTCTGACGGTAACATTTGGTTAGTATAGACGTTAACGTTCAAAGAAGGATAGTTAAGAAATAGAGTGGAAACTTGTCTGATAGTAATAAAGGGTCATTATTTAAACGTTCTGTGAAGGAAACTTAAACGATTGAGTGGGCACTTGTCTGACAATCTGACAGTTACAGATTGTAAATTTAAAGAGTAACTACACTTCACGAACTGACTGAATCAGATTTCAAACCTTATCCCCAACATCAAAGGGAAAGATTGACAAAGACATCCCAACAAACAACAAATTACAAGCCGAGTCAGCAGCTCTTTCCCAAATAGGTGGCAGCTCAGCTATCTTTATTGAACTAAATAATTTAGACCAACAGAAGGTTACAACAGACTAAGCAAATTATACGAAAAACATTTAACAACTATTTTTACCTATTTTCTATTTTTATTATAGAAGGATTAAAATGAGAACACAATAAATTAAACAGCACCGATCATAAAAACAAATGCAACCGCAACGAAAGTACCGCCTTGGGAGGGTCAGTAATAACTACTGTGGGGGTTAAACCGGTTTTACTGGGCCCAAACCTTCACCCTCACCCTCCGCCGCGGTGCACAAAAATAGTTGCTAATTCGGTTCGTATGGAGGTCCCCTAACTCATCAGAGAGTCATCAGGTCAACAATTAAAATCAAGAAAAGACCGTGATGATGCAATGATGAGGACTCGACAGCCAAAACGTGTTGAGACACCTAGAGATCCCTGGGGCGTCAGCAACACTACTGGAACACTGGAGCAAAAGAAGACTACCAGTTGAGCCCCGGTGGGCCAAGAAACAGAAAAACATCCGACCCTAACCAACTAATATATAGCTTTATATAGAGGCTATCATAGAGTCTGAACCCCGACCCACCGGCGTGCAATTAAAGAGGACAGCAAAGTTGTCAACCGTGATTGGGTTAACCACTGAGCATGCAGACTGTCGCATTACATCTGTGTTATAGCCAATGCGTTTAAATCGCATGATAATTTTCTTAAATTGATCAGGAAATTCTGTTTTCCCTACGATTTTGCGTAATTTATATACTAAGTCACCAAAACATTCAGGTTCCGATAGGTCTTGTTGCAAAACTGACCTTAACCCTGTATTATATTTAGAAACCAATTCAAAGTGTCTAAGATATAAGTATACTTGTAGATGTTGATATTCTCAGGCTGATATATAAGTAATAGCTTGGGCACTTCTCTAACAGTCACATATATTTACGTAACTGTATCAGATAGCATGTATCGACTTTAATGTTCTATAAAGGATATTCAAATAATAGTGAGATACTCGTCTGACAGTACAGATCGGAAATATAGAAGTTAACGTTCACAAAAGGATATTAACGTAGACTACGTGGATAATTATCCTTCTTTTTGAGCACGAATTGTCCCGGCAATATCATTGCCAGCACCATACAATTATGCATTTTTCCCGGTAGTTTCCTTCCAAGGGTTCTAGTTAAATGTAAATCTAGTACGAGGGTCATCAAATAAAAAGCGGGTCAGACTCAGTAATTTAGTTTCATCATGAAAATTGGTATGCATACCATAACATTTATGTTTTTCTGATCACATATTTTGCGCAGTATTTGTTTATCAATTGTTTTTACCACCAAAACTATATGTAATGATGCATGCACGTGTTATAGTACTGAAGGCATGGAACACATACTACTCGTATAACAGAAAAAGCTAGTCCTACTTAAACTTAAACTCAAGGTATATTTTCAATTCCTTAGGTAATGCCAAAACCATAACTACAGTATCACCGACGAGTGCTGCATACAACCCAGAGATAACAACAACATATCGTAAGTATTGATACTAACGTTCTCAGGTATATATTCAAGTAAAAGGGTGGTTACTTGACTGACGGTAATATTTGGTAAGTACAAACGTTAAGAAGGATATTTAAGAATCAGCATCAGATAGCAAGTATCGACTTGAATGTTCTTTTAACGATTTTCAGATAATAGTGGTGGGTACTTGTCTGACAGTAACTGATCGGAAATTAAAATGTTAACGTTCACAGAAGGATTATGAAGCAATGAAGTGGGTACTTATCTGTCATCAGCACATCGTTAGTGTATCGGTAAACATTCTAAGATGGACATTCTAGTAAGAGGATGGGTACTTGTTTGACTTAACAGATCGTATTTGTTAACCTTCACAGAATGATATTCAATTGATACAGTGGACACTTGTTTGACAGTCACAGATCGTAAGTATTTCCGTTAACGATCTCAGAAGGCTATTCGAGTAATAGTGTTGGTGCTTGTTGAACAGCAACAGATTGTATGTATAGATTTCAACGCTCGCAGAAAGATATCTCGTATATAATAGAATGCTATATTGTATTTTCAATACGCTTGGATAAACCCTACTTTCATGTCTGTATTAAACAAGTATTGAGCAAGCTTACAGGACGAAATAGGGAGCCACTCACCTGGTCTCAGCCTTCAAAGGCACGTCCACCACAGCCGCGCGCTCTTTCTTGTCTGCCTTGCGCACGTGCCAACTTCGCTTGGGGTCCCCCTACATCCCGGATGAGCGCTCTAATCCATGGGACCAATCCGGCGGTCGTGGACCAAGGACTCCCGTCACAACACTCCCCCCAACTTTATCTTGAAAGTCTTGGCCTGTACTGGAAGGAAGTTGCGTCTTGAAGAGAGACTACAAGTCTTGTCTGGACCTGGTTGTGCGCTGGTTCTGATCTAGAAGACCAGAAATCTGGAGCTGGCTATACATTGGTTCTGATCTAGAAGACCAGAAATCTAGAGCTGGCTGGGCGTTGACTATTTCCGAACTAGAAGTCCAGAAATTTGGATTTGGTGACCCGAACTAGAAGTCCAGGACTCTGGCTGATTTCAAACTAGAAATCTGTGATGCTGGATGAACTTAAAGTCCATACGGTCTTGTGAACTACAAGTCCACAATGCTAGATGGACTAGAAGTCCATAGTGTCTAGTGAACTAGAAGTCCACATGTGTCGATCTAAAAGACCAGACTTCTGTTGTTGCTTTCCGCTTAATGGAACCGTCTGACAGTTTTTACCAGTAAATCTCTGGAAAGACATTTATCCTTTATACCTGATACTACTTCTAGTAATGACTTGTCTGTCATCTCTGCAGATGCCTCCTTATGGTATACCGCTTTATTGATTGTCTTCCCTGCCTGTACTGTTAACCCTAGAGCATCATTCATATTGACAATGAATTCTGCCCATTGTGCATCTGCCCTTACAGTACAGTAATGACAATCACAGTATGGCAAATCTGCAGGAAGTATGCCAGCTTGAACTGTGACATCCTTCTTTCAATCGAGCTAGCTGACCCTGCGGTTCTTTAAACCGTAACCATCAAGTCAAACTGGAGTGATCTGTTCTCACTCTGAAAATCCTGCCTCGAAGGTAGTATCTGAACTGTCTGGTAAACCGTACAACATCTTAGAGCTCTTTCCTAGACGTACACTAGATTTTCTGCTCTGGAGTCAAAGAGTAACTGCTAAAAGCCTATCTCTTTCTGCTCCACCTTGAACCTGTATGAGCTCACAATAGTTTTTCTGCTCTGGAGACTGGAGTCAAAGAGAAACTGCTAAAAGCCTAACTCTTTCTGCTCCATCTTCAGCCTATATGAGCTAAGCTCGAATAGCAACATCAGAAGTATTTAGGAGTTTTTACGCCTTGCACTTGTTCTTTAACTGTATCTGAGTGGCTAGAAGCCAACTGCAGATCTTGGTCACTTTTTCTCGCCTTGTTTTTGAGCGTATCTGAGTGGCTAGAAGCCGACTGCAGACCTTGCTCCTTTTTCTCGCCTTGCTCCTGAGTCGATTCTTGCTCTTACCCATTTATTGCCTACTTTTAAGCAAACGAAGGACGAACCGGCATACACTCGATGAATGCTAGGTTTCACTTGTTTACTTTGTGTTTCCTTTCAGCATTACCACAGAAATAGGATAAGAAATCCCATCACTATTGGTCTGCTGTTGACTCTGGCCAACACTATTTCTTCCTGCTGTTACAGACTGTTTTTACTATTCTCTTCATTCTGCTGACTTACTCCTTCTTTCCCTCTGAATTTGTTGAGGGAAAGAACTTGTAATGGGGATAAGTTGTCCCCTTGGTTAGCGACTACTGTTTCTGAGTGTGGACTAGAATTCTTAACACTTGCTTCTTAGTTTTACCACAATATTTTTCATTCTGTTGGGGTTGAGATGTGTGGCCTTTCCTCCCGACTTTTTCAATCTGGCCATTAACTTGTTAGCTATTGTGATGTTGCTGTTTCTAACTTTTTCAATTTAGCCGCTAAACCATCTATCGCTTTTGCAATCATCTCCTCCACTCGTGCTTCTGAAGGGGAAACAACAGTGTTTACTGTAACATCTTCCTTCTTTCGGCCTGGATGTGTTTTACCTTCGACCGCTTGAGATATGTATTGGTGATGTTTTACAGCATTCACGGCTGCCTGTATACTTTTTGAATGCTCAAAACATGCATGTTTAGCCGCTTCCTTGTCAAGACATCCCTGGCAGAATTTCGAAATGGATTCCTTTGTTCTGTGACTTTCAGGCAAATGCTTGAATACAGGGGTAGCAAGGGTAAGAACTCTGTCTGCCCAATCCCCCAACGATTCATCAGACTGTTGAGATGCCAGCTGAAATTTAGCTCTTGCTGTTTCTGTAATTTCTTTTGAGCCAAATCGATTTTCCAGCTTCTTCATCATCCTACGATATGAGAAGTGCTCTCCCTTTCTTGTTGTAATGGCTAAGAAATCCAAGGCTTTTCCCTCTAAACTCCAGTTCAAGTAATCACGACATTCTCTGTCACTCCACTTTAAGACTGATCTGTAACTTTCAAACTTTTGTTTAAATGACAACCAACTTGTCTTTCCATCAAACCTTAAATTCTTGGGGAGCCTTTTTGGATCACCACGTCTCCTTCTAGGCTGATGTAGAAGACCTTCTATGCCTAGAAACTCTTGAGTTATCATCATCTGAGCTACTACTGTAGTTATGTCTTGTATGATGACTGTAATGGCGAGCCGGTGACCTTGACCTTGAACTAGAACTATCAGAATAGTACCTAGAGCCATGTGATCTTGAATGTGAATGCTTGTGGCCTCTGGAATAATCTGATTTCGACCTTGAGCGTGACCTTGACCTTGAGTATGACCTTGAATGACTATACCCTCTGGAACCGTCTGAACTTGACCCTGATGTTGAATACTGTCTTTCAGATGAACTGGAATCTTCATCAGAGTAAGTATTTGTTTTCTTGAAAGAGTGCACTTTCTTATGTGACCTTGACCTACTTTTCTTGAGGTACGAGGAGATTTCCGTTTTTTATATGAAGCTGACTTTCTATGTGACCTCGATCTTGAACAGCTATAGAAGGAACTAAAATCTTCATCACTGGAAGAGGATCTGTTGCTCTTCTTTGAAGATGTCTTCTTGTGTGACCTTGACCTACTTTTCTTTCTTGATGAAACAGAAGACTTTTTATATGAACTTGCGTCTCTATGTTTTGAGTGTCGACTTGAGTGTTTGTGTCTAGAAGACGACAAGCTCTCAGATGACCTGTCTTGTGAATAACTTTCTTTCATTACTGATTTCAGATCTTTCAATTGTTTTTTCATCTGTGCTTCAAGTTCCTCTAAAATTAATAAATTCAATTCCTGTGTGGATGGCTCTTCTTTAGGCTCAAATTTAAGTTGTTTTGGTCTTACCACAGGTTTATCATGCTTTTGATGTCTTCTGTTCTGAACTTGACCTTTCCTCCATGGGATGCTGTGACCTAATTGCAGATATTGGATAATGACCTGGCAGGGTCCTGGAAACATCTGGCTGATGGACTTTAGCAGTACCAACAGGTGTGCTCAGCGAATCTGTCAACCAGTCTCGCCCTTTCTGTGAAACCGGAAGTGAAAAAGACAGAAGTCTGTCCACAGCAGCACACGTCTGTTGAATTTCATCTTCAATATCCGCCAATGGAGGTGATGTTTTTGGTACATCTGAAGAAATCTCACCTCGCACAGACCTGTCAGCAGCGCTTGGTAGAGAAAAGTCAATCATGCCCAATGCATCTGGTGTCAATTTTCCCATCATGACCAAATGCAGAGCTTCTTTGGTTATCACACCATACTGTTTCCTGAACTGGATCAAGTATTCAGCTTTTTTCTTTCCAATTCCAGGAATAAGCTGCAGTTCCTCACTTTCTGCTGTATTAATATTTACCTTCATTTTGGCTGCAAGGCGTCATATACAAGTGCAGGGCAAGTAATGTACTCCTGTATAATTTTCCGTTACTGTATTATTATTCTATACACGGAATAATTTCTTTGAAAGTTAATTTTTCAGGTA
The DNA here is from genome assembly GCA_963989385.1 of Ctena decussata. Classification (NCBI taxonomy): domain Eukaryota; kingdom Metazoa; phylum Mollusca; class Bivalvia; order Lucinida; family Lucinidae; genus Ctena; species Ctena decussata. The sequence continues at coordinate 59,445,019 of OZ022504.1, forward strand.
TAGAATACACTGAAAAATTACTTCTTGATTGATGTACAGACAAGATCTTATTATAAATTTCACGTATAGAATACTGCGAAATTAATATTTCTGGTTTAGAAAACACAGAAAATTATTGGCTGCCGCTGGGTGGCTGCCTTTGAAAACTGCGACAAGGTGAAAGGTTATTCCCTATTACTGGCATAAGACAATTTAGAAAAATTCCTAAAATGCCTTAAGAGAACTGGCATAAGGCATTATCAATGCCTTAAGAAAACTGGCTTAAGACAAGCTTACAATTAATGTACATTAACTTCAGAAAGTCTTAAGAATTTTTATTTAGCTAGCAGCTAAATGGATTATTTTGCCAACAGCCAAATAAAACTGTCCTCAAATTTTCAAAATAAATTGAAAATCAGAGCTTGCCTGGTGTTGAACAGTGAGACAAACAAACAAAGATAAAATGCCCTAAATTTGTTCATCTACCCCTTCAACCTGTCAGGTTTAATTATGAACCTTTCACTTCTCCCTCAAAAATGAATTTGAAAAGAAAAGAGTACTTTTTCCGTGAACCGGAAATATGTTCAACATGAAATTGTTAACTATGTTAACTGAACCTTTCACTTTTCCCTCAAAAATGAATCTGTAAAGAAAAGAGTACTTTTTCCGAAATTCGGAAATATGTTCCACACGAAAACGTGTGACGGGTTTATCTGGAAATGGCCTGAATTATTCTGACCATTTTATCTCGTCGCCAATATTGTAAATTTCAATACGCTTGGATAAACCCTACTTTCATGTCTGTATTAAACAAGTATTGAGCAAGCTTACAGGACGAAATAGGGAGCCACTCACCTGGTCTCAGCCTTCAAAGGCACGTCCACCACAGCCGCGCGCTCTTTCTTGTCTGCCTTGCGCACGTGCCAACTTCGCTTGGGGTCCCCCTACATCCCGGATGAGCGCTCTAATTTATGGGACCAATCCGGCGGTCGTCGACCAAGGACTCCCGTCACAACAGCTACTTGTCGGACAGTAACAGATCGTAAGTATATACACTGCTCAAAATATTTAAAGGAGCGCAAAATATTTTTCTCTAGACGACAGTGCAACGCATCCCCACCATGAGGGCCATTTACTTTAGCTCGACAAAGACACGGAATTTCGAATTTTTGTCATTTTTTAAAGACGGTCGAGGCTACTGACAGCACAAGTTTTGGTCCAATATTTGCCCTGCCCACGTCCATTGATTGATCAAATTTTGGTAAAAAACATCCATTTTTCCAAAACAGGGGAACTGCATAAAAGCTACAACCAAAGTCATCACGGTCATTTTGCCTATGAAGTTGACTGTCTTACAAGAGACCTGTTTTAAAGGATCACTTTGAACTCAAGTTTATGATATGTTATAGGCTTCCAGAAAAATGCCTCAGTTTCAGATAAAAAATCGAAAAATGCAAAATTTGTTCCGCGGAAATGATCAGGGTATCAGTTGTATTGAAATTCTTATTGTCTTAAACTTCGATCGTTCTTACAAACGCTGCAAAGGAATGAGAAATTTTTTGTCTTTGACGATCGAATTTATAGGCCGGGGAACTGGGTATATGTTGTAGTAATGTCTATGGGAAAATATCAGCTGCTCCTTCAAATGTTTTGTGCAGTGTATCTTAAGGTTCACAGAAGGACGCGTGTATGAATGTTAACGTTATTAGAAGCTTATTGAGGTAATTAAGAGGGTATTAGTCTGTCAGCAACAGAACATAATTACAAGTATATATCCGTAAACGTTTGCAGGGGAATGTTCAGGTGATAGAGTGGTCACTTTTTACAGAACGTCAGGATGGACGTTAACATTTTCAGAACGATATTCAAGTAACGGAGTATGCCCCTATCTGAGACTAAAAGATCGAAAGTATAAACACTTTTGTTCTCAGAAAGATTTTTAAGTAATAAAATGAGTACTTGTTTGCCAGTAACAGTTAAAGTACTTATTGCTCCATACTTTTATATGTTTGTGAAAATGTACTCACAAAATGGTGAATGCAGCATGCATGAAGTTTTGATGAAGGCATGCCATAACCTCACATTGTGTTTATAAAACATCTAAAATTCAGCTTATTCATTAGTAAAGCTAGCAAATTGTGCCTGTAAGACACGAATGATGCCCCCGTGCAGCGCATGTAACAGGAGAGTGTACAGCCCTCAAATATTTTTAAGCACAAACACTATCTACGAAGAACAGATTGAAGACTGTAGGTGTAGTTGATTTCATTCAACATTCTATAATGCGAAAAACTACCAAATTGACCAAGTTCAGACGCCAAAATTCTGTCTTAATCGATTTTATCTACATCAAAAAGTCACATTCACATCTTCATTATGCTCTTAACATGTGTGCAAAGTTTTTGCAGAATCCACTGAAAACTGTAGGAGGAGTTAGTTACAAAAACTTCATATCAAAAAATGCAAAAACGCTGCCAAACATGCTTAGGTTTAAAACTGCCTCAAATGACTAAGTTCAAAAGGCCGAAATTCTGTCAAAATTAATTCTAACTCAATCAAAAACCTCATGCACATCTTCAATATATCTACTACATGTATGCAAAGTTTGAAAAAAAGATTCATTGGAAACTGTGGGAGCATTGATTATACAAACCCCATATCCTACAATCGTAGAAACTGCCTTAATTGACTTAGTCCAAAAGGCCAAAACTCTGTCAAAATTAATTTTAGCTCCTTCAAAAACCCACATGCAAATCTTCGATACGTCCACAAAAAGGATGCACAGTTTGAAAAGATCTATGAAGAGCTGTAGAAGAAGTTGATTTTACAAACTCTTTACCTTAAAGTGTGGTAAACGAACAGACACACGGACAGACGAACAGACAGAAGTAAATCTTAATGCTACCTGACTGTCGTCACGAACGTATTGATTCTTTTTTTTTCTTCACTCCATATTTTTTTGATTGCTCGGTTGCTCCGCAGGAGGTCAACTAAACAAAGTGATATTCGAGCCCAATTGAATGAATAAATTATTATTTTTTCTGTTTGAATGTTCTGTACATAATGCTTAAATATACATTAGCCATTTATAACCCCTACAAGGCCCTCATATGAATATAGTTGAAGAGAAAATGACACCCCACCCACTTTCTGAGCCAGAAAAATTTCTTCAAAAATGGTATAATCAACCATGTTGTACTCAAGAGCAGGATAATTTGTGACAACTAAAGCCTACAGATGTTCCTAGAGGGCTTACAGATGATCACTGAACTGAATACCTGCCAACCGTTTATAGTTTCTTCTTTTTTTCCTTGAAAATGAGCAGTATCAATTTGACAATTAAATGCTGAGCTTTGTTAACACAGTCATAGTTTCGTATCGATGACACACAGTGATTGGACGGTTTTCGAGGTTGGAAATAAATCCACTTTTTACTTTCCTGACACATGCTCTCGCACAGGAAGGAAAAGTTTCCTGCATATGAGAAGGCAAAAAGAGTTTATAGCCCAAGATACAAACCTATCCCCAAAGATTAGCATTTTTGTCCACTGCCAAAAGTGCGAAACTGTGGATGGCAACCTAAACATTTGTGGAAAAATATAACTTACTCGTTGGAAGTCACTCTACTTTTCGACAACTGTTTGTATAATATTAAAACTAGTCCTTTAGAGAATGTAATTCACTTGCATTTTCATTTTCATTATACAACAGTACGTGCATCATCGCTTATAAACACATGTGTTGTCGGGCAGATACGAATATTAATTCAAATATTCAAATCGTCTTCACCGTCGTGAATTAATATTTCGTGAACTGCCCTCAAGTAATGTGTGTTTAGTAAGAAATATTTTCCTTATCCGTTATTTACTTTTGTTGTTGGAGGGCAGATCGTGAAATATTCACTCACGACCCCCATCTGTCCGACAACACTTGTTTATCGGCGATAATTCACTGGGCACTGGGGTAAGGAAAATTAATTTTGATTCTAGCATTAAACGAAATAAAATTCAACGACGTTTTCTAAAGAATTATTTTGCGGCGGACGTTGGGACACAAGCAAATGTATACCATAAACGACGTCTTCAAGGCGCGAAATTGGCACGCCTCGACAATTGCAACATGGCTTATCACAAGTTTTCACACGACGCTGCTTTGTATTCGTTCAATGGGGAAAACGTTAACGTCAGGTTAGCATCAGCGATAATTCACGGGTATGGAAAAAATTATTACATAGGTGGGATGTACGTAATGAGCTTTACCATAGAATTTTTTTTTCTGTACATGTGTATTTTAGCGTTACACCCGAATATGAAGGAAAACTATACCAAAACAGAGCTCGTTTTCGAGTAATTTGCGTTCAAAGATGTGAGAAAAAATGGACGCAAAATACACTGACGTAAACGTAAATTAGATTTTTTACATATAACCTGCTCACAAAAAGTAGGGGATATTATGACATAGAAGCGAGTACAAAAATTAATAATAATGGCTGGGTTAGTATCGTTGCATATTGACAGAACACTATTCAAGTAACAATATTAAAAAAAAACAGAAACAGTCAATGCAGGTCATGTGACCTAGAGCAGCACGTAAAGGACTGTGGGGTCTACACCTCAATTTCACATCGGCGAAAAAAATTCTTTTGGACCCTCAGATTCTGTGAATAATGAAATTCTTCATAATTTTCCAAACTGAAAACAGCCAATTTGGTAGGCTTTATTGCGTTATTTAAGATGTAGGACTGTTAAAATGTCACCATATGTGAGACAATTCACCACACAATGGTAACTTTTACGCCTATCATTTTCTCCTGTGATAAAACCGCATGAAAAAAGTATCTGTATCTTGTTGACTGAGGCATTAGGTATCTGTCTTAATAAAGTTTGCATAAAAATTATTAGTCATTGCTGCGCTGGATTCGTGTGAAATTTGGGTGTCGATCCCTTGTCTACTTCAAATTTACTCTAGGTCACGTGACAAGCTTAATCGTTTCGATATTCATACTGAGGGTCTCTATGAATATTTGTTTTATGAATTATAACAGTTTAATATTCATTTACTTATTTTCCTTAGTTTTGCTGCCTTAAATGTCTTAACATGCCTCACTTAGTTTGAGCAGTATATTTCACCACTCAAAATATGGGCACATAGAATTTGTTAAAAAAAATCTAATATAACATAATTTGTTATTTCAGCCATCGAATAAAGAGAAGAAAGTCCTTGGTTACCAAGTTCGTTTTAGGTCTAGTGTTTTTTGGTCTGTTTTCAGCGTGACATCGTTTTCCCGCCAAAAGCGCTACCTCTAGACGTTACGTGATCGTTGACTTTTGTAATAAGTAGGACTATCTAAGAGCTTTTCTTTTACGCTGAAAGGGGTGAACACTGAAATCAATAATACACGCACATTTACTACGTTGATGGTTTTCGGCCTTTTCAACAGTATTTATATAATATTCAGCGATCTAAAAAGTGATAAGAAAGGCCATGTGCAATGGCAACCTGTTTACGGCGAACAAAAATTCCGCTTCCTGTGGAATTTGAACCAGCAGGTTAGTGCTTAACTCGTGGTCTTATGGATAAGAGCACTGCATTTTCTCAGGTCTCAGACCGCTGTGTGTTCGAGCCTCAGCGGCACCCATGTCAGACAGCCAAGTTCTGCAAATGTGTTCCAGTTTTTGCCCACCTCTGGTAAACGATCGACACGACAAAAAATGCAAAACTAATATCAAATAAATAAATAAATAAGATAAATGAAGGAGTGTTTATGCGTTTCAGTCTAAAGTAAGGGGAAAAATTTTGTGATTATTTTTGTGAATCTCTCTCTCTCTCTCTCTCTCTCTCTCTCTCTCTAGCGTACAGATGGAGTAAACAAATATTAACAAAGCTCGTTTTAGTCTGTCATCGAAAAAAAATAGCAAAATAAATGAACCTTTTAATAGTATGAGTTAGATGAGCATGAAGTATGCAGGGGCTAGATGTATCAAAAAGGTAGTTACTGTTCTACACTGCCACAAAATCAATAAGTCAGTCCTTGAAAGTATGGGTAACAAATAAATGGAATATTTGGGAGTTTACGGCCCTTTCAACAGTATTTCAATCATATCGCACAGATGAAATGGTGGTTAGGATAAAATGACCACACAGTCGAACTCGACAGCTAGAAATGGACACATTACAAGGACCCATACTGCCAAAATATATCAAAATCCCACGTTTAAATTAAATATTCCAATTAAATTGTAAATGGGCCACGTTCTTAACCCTATTATATGTATTTATCGCGTTTTACATTTTGATACGTTTTTAATACGTAGCAAAACCTAGCCCTCAATACGTGACAGTGACCTGGGGCTTTAGAAATTAAAATAGGGCAAGCTACAGAAGTGAGTACGTTAATTACATAAAGGCACGTTAAGGTGGTGATTTATGGTAAATCCAAAAATCTGCATAAAACATAAAAACATAACGTATCTCCCTGAAAGTTAGCAGACTTCTTATTTTTGTTGTTCTCTACAGTTTAGAAACGAAAAAAAGAGGTACATGCTGCTTCAAACAGTGTTTTTATAAGGAAAGATCAAATTGTAGTTTTGTGCGCAGAAATTTAAAACATAAACATCGTTTTTGAAAATTTACGTAGCGCTGAAGGTACATTATAGCATTATGAAGAGCGACCTAGCAATTATTTGTTCCAACTCTTTCTCAAATTGTAGGTAGACCAGATGAAAACAGTAGCCTTTTCTCAAATGTTCAACCATATTCAAGGGGTATGTATTTCCGTGTTACCTTTGAGTCGGAATTTTAATACAAGCATGGCATTTCGATATACTTATACTTATACGTAGTTTATCTTCGTGAAACGTAATCTAAACGTGCGCAGCAGTACCTAGAGATCCTCTACGAACTACCATTCATTATTTACGCTCTGCTTTGTTCTCAATATCTGAAAAAAGTATGAGCAGACAGCGCAACCGCACAGGCCTCAATCGGTGATGGCTGAAATGAGATATTGACAGAAGTATTTCAATACTTCAAAACCCAGAGGCAACAGCAGAATCACGCCATGTCCGGAATCGAAAACGCTGTCTCACAGCCAACACGAATGGACTATATTGTGAGACGACAGTCTTGACAAAATGTGTGTTCGGATTAGCTCTTGATTTGTCATCTTCTTTAAGCGTACTGCAAAGACTTTGATCAGACTGAGGATGCATATAATAAATATAGGGTAGGCAAGCATACCTATATAACATCTGCAGTATAAATAACACATTATTAATACTATGGGCAGTGTGTAAATGAAATTGTTCAACCTTGTTAAAATAGTCTTACCTGTGTGTTTTGACAAAATAGTTGGACACAGGCTATGTCTTTTTTATCTGCTCAGCGTGATAATGTGTGAAAGAGCTGGAAAACATAATTGCTAGGACGCTCTTTGTTATGCAACAAGGTTACGTCAGCACTAAGTATATTTTCAATAATGATATGATTTTTTTTACTTCTGCGTAGAAAATTACCCTTTGATCTTTCCATATAAAAACACTTTTTAACATCAACAAATCCTGCATCTTTGGGATTCTAAATTATGAGAAACAACATAGAGAAGGCATCTGCTAAGTTTTGGGACGATCGGTTGTATATTCAGTGTTTTATGCAGATGTTTGTCTTTGTCCCAAATCAGTGATTGTCACCACCTTAAAGTACATTCAAGTAGGTTAATTCTAAGTACCTTAGGTAAAACAATATAAATCTCATTTTCAGATGGCGGAGAAAACAACAAAGTGGAGGCATCTACTCTGGGAATTGTAGTAGGAATAATGGGAGCTATCATCATAGCTCAGGGCATAGCACTGGCGTTTATGATAATACGACAAAAGAAATGTGTCCAATGCAGAGGTAAACATGTTATACAAATATCAGTTAAGTAAAATTATATAAACAGAATTATACATGGATATTTGAGCCGCGACGAGGAAAAAACAACAAAGTGGCATGTGGGCCCAGCGAAGACCCAGATCAGCCTGGGCATCCGCCCAGCCTGATAAGCGTCTTTTCTGTGCACATAAAGGATAGCTCAGGTCTGAGCTACCTCCATGCCACCATCCAAGACTTTGCTTAAACTGGGCGGATGACCAGGCTGATCTGAGTCTTTGCTAGGCACAAATGCCACTTTGTTGGTTTTTATCCCCCGACCGAAAGGTTCGGGGGATATAGCGATGAGCCTGGCGTCCGTCCGTCCGTCCGTCTGTCCGTCCGTAAACATTTTCTTGTCCGCTGTATATCTTGAATACCCTTTGGAATATTTTCATGATACTTCATAGTTATGTAGAACAGGTCATAACGATGTGTCGCGTACAAGAATGGTAACTCTTGCTATTGTACTTTTTGAATTATCTCCCCTTTGGTGATTTTTTGGCAGATTCGTGTCCGCTCTGTAACTTGAATACCCTTTGGAATATTTTCATGATACTTCACAGAAATGTAGAACAGTTCATGATGATGTGTCGAGAACAAGAATGACAACTCTTGCTTTCTTACTTTTTGAGTTATTTTCCTTGATAGTTTTAGGTGTGATTTTTTGGCAGATTCGTGTCCGCTCTATAACTAGAATACCCTTTAGAATATTCTCATGATACTTCACAGATATGTAGAACAGGTCATGACGGTGTGTCACGAACAAAAATGACAACTCTTGCTTTCTTACTTATTGAGTTATTTCCCCTTGATCATTTTAGGTATGATTTCGTGCCCGCTGTATAACTTGAATACTTTTTAGAATATTTTCATGATACTTCACAGATATGTAGAACAGGTCATGACGATGTGTCGCGAACAAGAATGACAACTCCTGCTTTCTTACTTTTTGAGTTATTTCCCCTTGATGGTTTTAGGTGTGATTTCGTGTCCGCTGTATAACTTCAATACCTTTTGGATTATTTTCATGATACTTCACAGATATGTAGAACAGGTCATGATGATGTGTCGCGAACAAGAATAACAACTCTTGCTTTCTTACTTTTGGAGTTATTTCCCTTTGATGATTTTAGGTGTCCGCTCCATAGCTTGAATACCTTTTGAAATATTTTCATGATATTTCACAGATATGCAGAACAAGTCATGACAATTTGTCTCATACATGAATGATAACTCTTGCTTTTAGACTCAGTGAATTATTTCCCTTTGGTAGTTTGAGCTGCTGTTTGAGTCTCTGCTCCATAACTGTATAACCCTGGCCAGCTCCAGAATTTGAATAACTGTGTACCTTTTAGAATATTGATGATCATGCTGTGATATCTTATCAGTGTTCCTAGCTCTCTCTTACCCCTCCACATTCCCGTGCCCCCTCCCGCACCCCCCCCCCCCCCCCCCAAAAAAAAAAAAGAAAAAAAGAAATATTTTTTTTTTCCAGATTTGGATTCTTTGTCCAAATTCACTTACTAGAGAGCTCAAAATTAGGTTTGTAGGGCTTGTACTTTAGAAGTTATTCACACATTTTGAAAGTTAAATGTATCGTATGCTATACATTCGTGTATATGGTGTCTGTTTGAGATATTACCTCTTTTTAGCAGTCAAGCATACTGTTTTAGACTGAGTGTTAGATAATCATGCATCTGTTAACAGTTAATGTCAATCAGAAGCATAAAAGAACGACAATATATTACTTATATGTGTTTTGAAGTGCACCCTTTTTACCAAGGCCCATGGGGGTCTTCGGTCGGGTGATTTGCCATCTCCTCTGATGGCTATTTTTCGTCGTGTCGCGGCTCATTTATGAACGACAACAGAATCCAAGGCGAGGGCTGTGTGCATGCAAAATCGATTTTAGCCCCTGAACAGCCAAGAAGGTGCTTATGTAGCCTTGCGCTCATCTGCTCGGAAAAAACGGACCTCTCCTCTATGCTTATCTTGATTAGTTTTGTGTAATTATTTCCGTTCTCCTTTGGTTTTACGACGGGTGTTTTAGGCGATCGTTTCTCTTCCTGGTCAGTTCTTTCCCATCCACTTTTATTTCTTGCATATTTATCATTATGTCATCAGTTGCTAGCTACTTCGATGTGCTACTTACTCAAAACATTGAATTAGTCATTCTTGATGAATCAGTCATTCTTAATCACTATAGTCAGTTCCATAAAGCGAGCGATCAAATCCATAAATAAGGAAAAATGTTGTCCTTTGCTACAAATAACACTCACAAGAACAAAAATCTGAGTCTCGAACTTATTGAGACTTCGTATGACAGAAGCAAACTCCCCCTAGCTTGAGCGGCACTCGGTTTTCAAAGTTGAAGAATGGTCTCAGTGGCCTCAGAGGAAATAAAAATAAAAAGTGAACTGTGATGAAAGAGTTCATCAATTTCAGATTTGATTGAGGAAAATATTGTTGCTCTCTTTGAATTTGAAACAAGTTTGAGGGTTTATGTGAGTAATTTATGGTTAGTTTTGTAATGTAAGAGATAAATGTTCACGAGTCTACAAGTACAGCAAACAATTTACTCCAAACAAGGATATTTTTTCATTTATGAGATGATCCCCCCCCCTCCCCCATTACCGCCACCACCACGCCCTACTAAAGGAAGCAAAAGCGGTTGCTTTGCTTCCCCTGATCTTGTTCTTTGCTCCATTTCAGGTGACTCAACATATGAAACACCAGACAGAAACTTGCAAGGGTAAGACATACAGTAGATACTTTCTTAACAACTACCGCCAGCAGTATGAGTATTGAGACAGATAGGTCCGGACAAATAATGCATACCTGGATCAGACTGTTCCTGTCAGGGTCTACACGGTTTGCCGTTTCAGCTGTGTCTTTTGGGGGCTTTACTGCATTCTAAAACATTCTACTTTAGAAGAATCACGGCCACTATTTATGTGTCTCAGTTTTGAAGGTTTTTACGGTAATTTGAAATAACTGTGTTTATGCTCGTGTTGGTCAGGGCTACTCAAATTTGTTTTTACGGTTTTCCCGTGATTTTGTGCTTTATTCGTATCAGAGAATATAACACTGGTTTGAAGTTACAGTGCATCACTTGACAGACTGCACATAATCGTGTTTTTTTTTCTTGTCGCGGCTCATTTCCATCATTGTTATAAAATGGAACATTTTGGTTTTACAATGCAGTATTGCGTCCAAAAGATGCAGCTATTTGCTCAGACCAATCTATCCTAGTATTTAGAATTGTCACGGTAAATATCTTTTCCTCAAAACTCCACGACACTCATAACAATCTGTTGTTTGATTGTTACACATATGATTTTAAAAATATAAAAAAGAATTACCCTGCGAAAGACAGTTCACATTGTACCGCTCACCTACGACAAACCGAACGAAGACAGCAAGACTGTGTGTAGTAACCTAGTGACAAATCAAACAGAACGTTGCAATATGAAAGATGGGCCCTACTAACAAAGAGGAATACTTTCAAACATATTTGATGCCTCGTGTATCTCCAGGTGTCACAACGATGTTTCTGTCGAGTCCTTATGTTTTTCATCATACTTTTTATCCGTGACTTATTTGTTTCCCGTGATTTAAACAATATTTATATTTCCATATAATCGTATACAATAACACAATACATGAACTAGTTGGAATTAGGCAGCAAGCTGGAGCTTATAAACGCCTTGTCCAACAACGTCAAATAACACAAAAAGTTCAGTGTGCAACACAAATAGTTCGGTGTTCGATGATTTATTGATGAGTTAGACACTTACAAGCGGATCGAACAACTAAGTATATGTTTTGAACCATCGCAGAAACTAAGGGCGGGGAATACCGGGTAAAGTCCCCGTAGTTTATTACTGGCTGTTCCAAGGCAGTACTTCTGTTGTGGTTCCTCAGTGTTGTCCATATTAATAATGGTTAAACTATGATGGCACATGGCACATGTATACTTGTATGTATATGTATATGTTGTCATGAAATTTCGACTAAATAAAACATATCAATACATGTACTTTCGTTCATCTGTCATGTGCGAGGCAATTTTTGCTGAGGTAGCTGAATAACCACCTGTATAGGAAGGAGCTGTTTGTTTGGTTTGCCATGCATGTTTCGTGAACTGCTGTCAATTTGTGTATGATGGTTGCACCAGTTTTCGGGGTATTAACGTTTATTTGCAACATAAAAACTTTGTGATAAACAAAGATCATAAACAGATAGTCTGTGTTCATATAAAAACATATGTTAAATAATATGTAACTTACATTTCATGCCCGCATGTCTCCATGTATACAAAGTTGATCAAATCGAAACAGATGCTCAACTGAATCTGCTCTCCGAAGCTGCCCCAGTTTTCGGGGTTCTTAAAGAACTCGTCTTCAAACAACATAAGCTGCAGATGCTTCTGAAAGCAACTGCCTTCGGGAGACCTGCAGTTCTTTAGCATGTAGAAACGGTCGTTGAATTATCAGAATAAAGTTCATAATTGAATTAATCGCCATTTCATTTTCGTCGGTACTTTCAATAAACTTTGCAGTGTTTCCAATATGGCCGCTTCCACGGTCACCAACGAAGACGTCATGGATGACGTCAAAACTAACGTGCTCTCGCGCGTCAATTAGTGTATGATAAAACATGCTGATTCAACTTTCTATTTGCAAAAGTAATCGTCTGTAGACGTCCTCGGCAAAAGGAAAGGTATAATCTATTAGAATACCCCGAATTCTGGAGCACCCCGAAAACAGGTACATCGACCATACATTGTATATGAGTCGCGACACGACAAAACCAACAATGTGGCTGTGCGCCCAACACAGACTCAGATCAGCCTGGGCATCCGACCAGTCTGATCAGAGTCTTTGCTAAGCGCTTCAAGGGTAGCTAAGGGTCTAAGCTACCTCCATGTGGGCAACGAAGACTCTGATCAGACTGGGCGGATGCCCAGGCTGATCTGAGTCTGCGTTGGGCGCACAACCACTTTGTTGGTTTTCTTGTGTCGCGACCCATATAGTTCTTTTCCCTTTTGGTTTTGAGGACAGGATATAGTATCTGATTATATCATTTCCAGTTCATTGCTTATCTTTTTACTAAATCTGGTTTTTATATATGTATTTTGTAGCACTGAGGAAAGAAGTTATGACGCTCTAGATCGTCCGTATGATGGCTACGAAATACCAAACAGACAAACTACTTCAACATAACTTAAAACTTTCCTTTATTGGACTTCTGTTCTTACGTATGCGTTTTGTCATCAGCAATTCATTGAAAAATGGATGATTGCTTTTCCGAGTATGGCCTTCTAGTGTAATATATTCAACTTGTCGAGAAATTGATTGCAATGCGTTAGAGTCAATTAATAACAGTGTTTCGTTTATGTAGCTGAGGAATGGTAGTTTACTAACAGAGCCTCAAACACACAGAACCGATTTAGGAAACGTCCAGTATGAATTAAGTATACGATGTTATATATATACTGAGGGAAATAAGTTTAGCAATTTTTAACAAATCAGGGTATAATTCAGACTTAATTGAAAAAAGGAAAATTGTATTGTTTCCGCTGTTTAAGGCATCATTTTGGGTACCAGAAACCCAACAACTAAGGTCGAAAGTTTACTGACAGAGCAAAATCGCGTCGCATTTGTACCCAAGGGTTAAACCAAAAAAATGCCATAAATCTTTTTTGCAACTCATCGTTTCTCAGGCGTTGTTTCATCTTCAAATCTTACACCTGAGCCAATTTGCAGCGGTGTAGACATTTGTGAACACGAACACGGTGTTGTGTGCTAAACACTGTTACCATGATAAACGTAAATGTGCTTATGACGCCGTCAAACTTGACATTCACAAAGCAATCGAGACTGAGCAAAAGTCACCGTTAACGAATTGTTCCAAAATTTTGAACCAAACTGCAATGACAAGGCCTCCAAATGACCAGAACTCTTTCAAGCAATTTGTTCCTGTAAACTGGCGCTTTTCCCGCAGATTTAACCACACCCGGTTCGATAGTTACGTCATTTTGACGTCAGTTTTTAAAACCATCAAAGATCCTTTTGTCATCAGCAATATTGAACTTAAAGTTTGTCTTCTCTAAGTGCGAATAAGGGTCATTGCATATCCACAGATTTTACCAATTCCCGTCATAACGTGAACTTGACGCCTCCATTCAAATCTTGACAGGTTCTGGTCGTTGAATTAGAACAAAAGGATTACCAGAGGTAAGCGTTTTGCATGATAGTGTTCCCACAGTTGACAGTAATAAAGCGCAAAAAGATTCGAGTCAAAAGGTCATTTGATAATGTTTAAAATGGCGGTTGATTTTTTCGGCAAGTTAACGTCAAACTAACGTGCCCCATTGCCGGCGTCGTATGCGTTTATTTGCAAACCCATTTACGGTTTTCTTGTTCAAGGACTCAGTTAAAACCTTTCAAAAGCATTTTGACAATTTTCTTTGTTTAATTGTTTGTCAGCCCGCGCAAATTGTGAATTCATTTAAAGTGACGTCAAACGTGCGTAAAGTAACCTTTTTCGTCCAAATTTGATGAAATCGCAGTCTCCTAACTTAAACTAACTATATGCGATCAACAACCTGGGAATACTATCCCTAAAGAAAATTTCACAAACCTTTGGAAAAATTGCTAAACTTATTTCTCTCAGTATACTAAGCTGACAGTTCAACGGGATACATTACAGGATCAACTTCTTAAGCAGGGTGCGAAGGCTAGTAGGTTGAGTGTTCTGCGCGGGTAAACTGAGATTTCCACCCACACAAGGAATCCCAATGTGCGGCACATGTCAGATCAATTTCTTCAGTCCTAAAAAACTGGAAATTCGCATCCTCATTTCGTCAAGATATACCTCCCCTGCCCCCCCCCCCCCCCGACCTCCTCCCTTCCGCCACCCCTTTGACATTGGAGGCGAGAAACTGGCAGAAATTGTACCCACTCAGCTTAAACTTTTGCTTAGTATTTTTTGTCATCATAGTTTAACCATTTGCTAATGCATGGGAATAAAATAGTCTTAAGGACTACGTGGTGACCTCTGTGCTTGTAATGACTCAGAAATATTATAATTCTGAATCATGATAGTAGAGATTTTGAATCAAATGTATACATATTTATGAAAGCTGAACAGTAAGTCATGTCGGATAGCACTTAGTTGAGCGATTCACAGCCACTGAAGCTTTTATTTTTTCACCAGCCTAAATGTAGGTAAATTTCTATCAAAGAGTGGGCATGCGATATTGCTACCCGGTCATAGACAAGAGACATATAGAAAGTATGTTCCGTAACAGAAGCCGTAGTGCGAAACATGCCAAAACTTAAGTTTCTTGCCATGTGTTTTCACAAGTATGCAAGTAACACAAAATAAAACGAAAAGCATGGCGTTACATTTTATAAATGTTTATTGTTAACATCATAAACTCTTGATAGTATAAAATGACATGACAGTTATAGGGATCCAGGGGAGAGTAACTATTGTCAACTCTCGATATCTCAAAGTCGCAGTTCATCTCAAACTACTGAAATCTCAAAAGTAAATTTTCTGGTCCCAGAAAATTTACTTTTGAGATACCAGTAGTTTGGTATAACAAGAGCTGGAATGTAGAGAAAAATAGGATATGTGTCCAAACTATATCCTTTGATAAGGTACTTTGAGACATCAGTGTTTGCACTAAGAAGAGTCAACTGTATTGCAAAGTTTAGTTGGCAAACGCATGACACAAATAACAATCTATAAAAGTTGTCTTTGGAAACGCAGAATAACAACACATATTTATTTGCATTAACACTGTCATTAAAACAACCATTAAGTATGTTTGTCATTGTTTTTGGGACTCTGCTGCTTGTTGGATAACAACATGATACGCCCAAGTTTGACTCTGTGACATGAAACTGGGCTGAATTTTGTAATACTGTGCAAATATAGTAATGAACTACAGAAAAGACAAGCATAATACTGAGATGCCTTTCCATGAGACGCTTTAACTTCACCATAGGTCAGTATTTTTGCATTTTACATGTATTTTTGAGTTTCTGGAGCCTTGGGTAAACGATCAAGCAGTTTGCCAAATCAGCAAAACGAAAGAAACTAGCGAATAAAACTGCGAGTTGAGGACGCGACCATCTTTGTTGACTACTGTACGATCATGTCTACAGAGTTAAATAAATATAGTTCGACAGATCTAAAATCACATGTCAAACTAATACTAAAAACATAGGACGGATTATAGATATAAAAGAAATAAACAAGATTTATTTTGATTGATGTTTTGATATTGAAATATTGAGTGCCGTCTTGACAAAGTCTGTAACTACATGAGGATGGCATTTCGTGTTCTAGAATTAACATGTCAAAAAAATGATTGTGCGAACTATGCCTGCTCTAATCAGACAGCACATTATAATAGCCTTGTATGAGAATGCACATTTTGCCATAAAATTAGTTTCCTCGCCTACGACGCCTCTACGATAAATGAGCTGCGACACGAGAAAATCAACAAAGTGGCATGTGCGCCCAGCGAAGACTCAGCTCAGACTGGGCATTCGCCTAGTCTGATCAGGGACTTCGCTGTCCGCATGGAGCTAGCTTAGACCCTTAGCTACCCTATAAGCGCATAGCGAGGAATCTGATCAGACTGGTCGGATGCCCAGGCTGCTTTGAGTCTTCGCTGGGCGCACACGCCGCATTGTTGGTTTTCTCGAGTCGCGGCGCAAATACAATGAATGCTTGAAAAATAACCAAGTGAAACTATCTGAATAGTAATGATTTGGCTTATTGTCTTGTTTGCTTGTTACGAACATGCTTTATTACAATTAGATGCCACTAAGCTTATAAATGCTGTTTCACAAATTAATAAATGCTTATCTTCTAGAACCACACAAACATGATCTCCATTTAGAGTTACATAGTACCATTATGCTATTTGCCAATATTTAGTTTTTGTTTTGTTTTTTTGTTTGTTTTTGTTGTTTTTTCTTTTCACTTTTTCTTTTGCAGATCGTAACTTGCCATTTTTCAAACCTTAGAATTTATGTTTTCAACCTTTTATTTGTTTGTGTGTGTGATTGTTTTTGATGTTTTATGTTTATTTTATTTAATGTTTTCATCTTATTTGGCTCGCACTGTCTGGTTTTTCGGTATGCGCGATTCAACTGTAGTCACATGAGCCGGGGACCGACTAGCAGTTCCGAAGGGTGACGGACTTTGTCGAAGCCAAGGTGTGTTTCGTCGGAAGCCGTACTCTCCATTATATCCCATGGCAGGCTTTATTCCTTGCATAAACTGGGCATGGCCATCAACGAATTCCCTTGAGTGTCCTGTAAAGAAAGTTACACAACTTTATTATCATATACGTAACAGATGGGGTTTTGAAGGATGTATGCGTGGTGCATGTAAAAAGTGGTTGGAAATTTGATAAAGCGTTTCTGTATGAGATTAAAAGCTAAGATAGGCAAATATTTAGAAACTTGAGATCTTTGGCTTATATTGCACATGTGGTTATTCTTCACTAATCCATTTTGGAGCGAAAGTTAAAGTTTGACACGTAACCTTGAGTAACAAAAAAGGTAAAGGTTTCCCAAAGCCTAATAGCCGTAGGGGCAGTGGGAGTTAGAGACGCACTGTATTTTGGGAACAGCTGATGAAAGGCGGAACCCATCATCTCCCTCCTTTCGTTGCCTTATCCTTCCCTGATTCGAAAAAAGGTACCCATTTACTGCTGGGTGTTTTTATTGAGTAACAATGACATGCAAATAACCATTTCTGAAGTTTAAATCAGTTACTCAGTGAAATGTCAGAGTTGATATTAAACCATGCTGAACACCGATAGAGTGGGGAGGGGGTGGGCTGAGTGTAGAGTTTGAATTTTCACATATTTGCAGAGTTATTGCTTGTATTTTGAGATATGATCATAAAAATACAAAGGAATATTCGTTTTGAAAAAATTTTGAAAAGAAAACAAAGTTTTGTGTATCTTTTTTTTTTTCGTTTTATCAGATCAGGTTGGTCTACTCGCTTTTGCATAAACCTTCCTGTATAGACATGGATACATGTACTTTATAGCTTTTACCTAAGAACTAAAACCGCAAGATTTCACAGACTAGACTTAGCATTTGATGTTTGCATTGACAGTGCAAAATGATACAGTCCTTTCAGAGCAAACTGCGACATTTAACCGCGACATGATAAAACAAATAAAGTGGCATGTGCGCCCGGCGCAGACTCAGATCAGCCTGGGCATCCGCCCAGTCTGATCAGAGTCATCCCTTTCGGCATAGAAGAAGTTAAGACCTTTAGCTACCTTACGTGCACAGCGAATATTCTGACCAGACTGGGAAGATGCCCATGCTGATTTGAGTCTTCGCTGGATGCACATGCCACTTAAATTTGTCATGGTGGGCACATTTGATATTGAAATGAGCCGCGACACGACAAAACCAACAAAGTGGTTGTGCGCCCGGCGCAGACTCAGATCAGTCTTGGCATCCGCCCACTCTGATCTGAGTTTTCGCTTTCGGCTTGGAAAAATCTCAGACCTTTAGCCGTCCTAACATGCACAGCGAATATTCTGACCAGACTGGGCGGATGCCCAGACTGATCTGAGTCTTCGCTGGACGCGTATGCCACTTTGTTATGTCTTGTTGCGGCTCATTGAACGTTGAAATTTTACCTGCGCCAGCATCGTTTCGTAGGTGGACATATTGGTGACCGGCCCCTTTTTCTTCAAAATAGTCCATAACTCGACCATCTATTGATGTCCCCAGGTTATCCTAAAAAGGAGAAATAAACATTAGAATAAAATGGTAGAGCCAACTTATAACCTAATTGCCATATAGTGAGGTCCATCTTTTTCCATGTCTTTCTATGGACCATCGGCCTAATGATGTTAATGATGCAGGATTGGTACGGTCAACTCTCGATATCTCAAACTCGACGTTCATCTCATACTACTGATATCTCGAAGTAAATTTCTTGTCACAAGAAATGTAAAGCAAACAGGGAACACTATTTTTATATAAAAGAGGGTACATGTACTTTGAGATATCAGTGTCTGAGATAACGAAAGTTAACTATTCTGTGTACATTGGCAACAGGATGCAAGGCTTAGACTTGTAGATGACATTGTTTTGAGCTTTGCTAAACATTTTATGTCCGTAACCGAGCCTGAAAAGATTGATAAATTATTATGTCCTTTTTTTTAAATCATATGCAAAAAAATGTCAATTACTGTTTGTCGTCGCCCCATACTGTGGCTTTGACTTTTGGGATTCTATAGCATTTGCGTTTGGTGCGATATCTCTTGCATTTGATAATATAGCAGCCTTTTACATTATATAGGTGGCGTGAAGGAAGTTGCATTTTTGTCATCTCCCTTGAATACACAATCAACCCGAGGCTCAAGATATATTTCTTGCTTTAACCCTGTTTAGACTGGAACTCCGTTTTGGAGACATATGCAACCAGTGCAGACCCAAGCCAGACACCGCAGATCGCGGCGGCTGATCAAGGTCTACACGGCTTCCTTACAGAAATTTCTATGGTAAATACAATAAAGTGAAACATTCAATAGAAACCCCTTAAACTAGAATCAGACTCATCAAATTAATAAGGATGTACAAGTCCAACGGTGAAAATTGGGTTTTTAGATTATTTCATACCATTAACTTGTAATCTCCTGGGGCCGAGTGCACAAAGCAAACGTGAGCCTACGCCCGACGTACGTCCGTCGTAAAAATGGCGCAGAACTTTAATCCGTGTGCACAACCGAGGCGTGTCGTAAACTATGTCGCAAAATAGCTTCAAAACTCACAAATCGCCTCGTGCACTTGGATTAAAATACAGTCGTAGTACAGCCTTAGTTGCGCCGAAGCTCGTAAGCTACGCTGGCGTAGTTTACGCCTCCTTTGTTAGTTGGTTGATTTGATGCCTAACGTCCACAGTAAACAACTAAGGTCATGTCGGGACGGTCAGTTAACCTAACCACACTATTCCTGGGCAGGCTTAGACCTCCTAAGCGGTTAACCAGTACTAAGTGCACATACTTTCGCCAGTAACTGACAACTGCCCTTCTTGAATCAGCGGAAGGAGAAACGAAAGTATGTGGCCAGACCGGACGCCTCCTTTGTGCACTCGTCCCAGTGCCTACTAAGGTGACAGGGAATAACACACACGATTCGGTGAATATGAAAAATCTTTCAGGTATGACATATTTTATTCCATGACTAGAAAATTGGGGAAAATGAAAATTCTGGCACTGAGTCAACGACTTTTCGTTAACCAGAACTTTTGTCCAAATACTTTGGATCATTACTATACAACACAAAATTTCATATCTTTCAAAGTCTCTTATTTCAACGTACTTACCAATAAATTAAGAACAAAGTC
Organism: Ctena decussata; assembly: GCA_963989385.1. NCBI lineage: Eukaryota > Metazoa > Mollusca > Bivalvia > Lucinida > Lucinidae > Ctena > Ctena decussata. The sequence goes on from OZ022504.1 coordinate 59,465,317, forward strand.
ATGTATTTATTGATAAACAGAACCCAAATAAATCCATATAATAAACTGTTAACGTAAAAATTCCAAGTATTGGGCTAGATAGGTATGAACTTATCAAACAGTGCAGATACAATTAACTTGCCCCTTCAGGGCTGACACTATTTGCAGTTGAATCTACACCATGGGCGCGTTACTGCAAACCCAAACTGTTCAATTTTAGGACAATTACGGTAATTATTTTACTTGTCGAAATATTAATATATTTATGGTAGTACGATCAACAAACGTCCTGAATACACACAGACAGAAAAAGTGTGATATGTCTGATACCAGGGAATGTACTGTTTATCAATATGCGTCTTCCTGCTCTTGTTGGTGCAGGATAATAAAAAGATAAACGATCAAAGTCATTTCATTACAGACATCGCCTCAGTTGATCCTTGTCACAAAATTTACCTTCAACGGTCCCTGTCAGCTATATCATTGACGCCTTACACGGTCACTTTGTTAGCATGAGCTTCATAGTACAGTAAACTGTGATATAGAATGATGTCAGGTTTATTCATTTATTCATATCCTACAAGATGTCCATAAAGTGCCACAACTAGGGGATAACTACACTCAAAACTGTTATTTTGGATGGTTGAATTGACAGTTTTTATTATATCGCAAATAGCGTTTTAAGGCAGCGCTGTCGCGTCGCCGTAAAACACTATTTGCGACCATTAAACCGACGACTTACCTATCCAAATGACAATTTTCAATACACTTATTTGTCCCCATTCTAATGCATTTTTCACATTTCAAAGTGTACTAATATGGATCCAAAGCAAGGGCTTTTAGCAACGTTAAACCAGGGGCCGTATTCATAAAGCCACTTAAGTCGTTGCTATGCGGTTGCAAGGCTAAATATCTATAAAGGAGATTCCCTACAACTATGAATTTTGGTCTGGAGGAACAGTCTTTGTAAGACTGTTCCTCCAGAGCAAATTTCATAGTTCTAGGGAATCTCCTTCAAAGAAATTCAGCCTTAGCAACAGCATAGCAACCACTTAAGTCGTTTTATGAATACGGCCTCAGACGTCACAGCCAATCAGAAGTGACTTTTTATAATGACGTTAGGTTTCCGACAGTATATCGGAGGATACAGTCGAAAACGTTTGATGTCATCAAATTGGACGTCGCGTATATACGTAAGTGCAATAGAATTATAGATCATAGCAGATTGGTGGCATCTAAAGGAAAGGTAAACAAACAATGGCGTATACAGTATATTTTAATGAGATCACGAGCTACCTGCTCCCGCTTCTCCAGTGAGGTGATAGATACGTATATGTTAAAGCACTGTAGCGAGCGGCCACAAATCCTTAAAAACGAACGAAAAGGACCAGAACCTAGAATGGTCAATAGATAAAATAGTAGAAAAATTTCGGTCGATTTTGCAGTTAACTCAGGTTCTCTCTTGCGTCTGATTTTCTTTACCAAGCGAAGATAATAAAATGGCTTGCAAACGGGTTCCCTGGTCTGTCAGTTGAACACGGCAATGAAATGAACTTATGGGCTCATGGCAGACCGACATACACTGATATTCGGAACTAAAGAAAACCTGAATCACGGTGGGGTGAGCCTAAAACATAATATCAGGCACTTACCCTCTGATAAAAGAATTTAGGTCGGGGACACTGTTTAGTCTGAGCTCGACCTTAAAGAGGAATACATAAACTGTCAGCGGTGATTAGGTTAAAAGATTGTCTGTCCATGACACCCATGCTATTCCCTATCCTTATTTAATGGTTGATATTTGCTTTGGTGGCACTTAAGCACAGTATTGTTCGGATATAAGATTCTTCACAACGGTAAATTCAATTTAATAGCTAAATCTTTTGGAACAAAATGATGTGTTAAATACGGATCACAAACATAAATGAGTTTGATAGATGTGGAGCTGAAAAAAAACACTTTTTTCTGTCATGAGCTTTTTGTCAAAAATGTAAATAGACATGAAATATGCAAACCCATCGTCATGAGTACATCGGTTTAATAAAGATTATTCTACATGACCTACATTCAGAAAAGCGACCGTACCGTATTGAATCGGCCTTAAGACGGGGTTTCCCCTCTGTAAAATTGTCCCAAATATGTAAATACATCGTGTGTAATTCGGCTAGTAGATGGGGATTTTTCTCTTTCAAACAATCCAAAATACCTAAATCCGTCTTGTAAGACGGATCTAGATTTCTTGGATTGTTTTAAGGGGAAATCCACGTCTTGTAACTCAATAAATACGGCGCTTTATTATCAATTTCAAAAACTACATTTTGATGCTAAATGATTAGATGTATTGAGTGCATATAGCTTAGTAAAATATAAATTAATTATATTAATCTATACAGCTATTACATTATGTGAACTTAACGTCATTTTAATCAAAAACCGACAAGACTTTGTGTCTCCCTACAGTTCTTTTTATTATTTCACGCATTATGTACTCAATACAGTACCGTGCTGAAAGTGAGTCAACTTTTTCTAAAATTCCTTAGACCTACACTTATTTTTGGCATGCAAGAAAATTAACTACGTTGCGGGCTTATGCGACTGAAATAAAATAAAGTTAGAAAGCTTAATTATTACAGCAAAAAACATATTTGTTGTGAGTTTTAGTGTCGCATTTTTGAACGGCAGAATTTTAAATGCTATTGGTCTTGATTTTACTGACATTGATGGAAAGGTTGTGTTTCTTAATTCTAAGCGTCGTATAAAGAGCTCTCTTTCACAAAATACTCTGTGCCAACAATTATTTTCTGTATATTGCACTGCCCATCTACCTTTTTATCCATATATATTTTATTGCGAACTGTTCAGCAGAAGTAAAACAATTAATTTTCTTGCACACTGACAAACACATGTAAGTCTGCCAAAACCGCTGAGGGGTTTAAGGCCCTTATCTAGATTATCGGTCCAGAGGCATGTATTTTAGCATGCCTCTGATCTGCTTCTTGTAAATAGTTGTAATGGCCCATCTCGAAAGTTTGTTTTCCCTTTGGCTTAATTTTTAATTTAGCCACCCACCACACCTGAGGTAATGACCAGAAAATGATCGTTTCAGTATCGAGAGAAAGATAGATAAGTCAATGGGATTTTAAAATAGTTGATTCACCTTTGGCACGGTGCTGAATTACCTGCCAATAGTGGTATTCAATAAGCTAATGGTTTAATCTGCGTTTCGATTTCCGATTCTTTCTTTTATGTAACTGAGGTTTTTTCTTTATGAAATAGCTTTACCTGTATATTCTTTTTGGTCAGCGATGCAATTTCAGTTCATTTTGTTTTATTATATTTTTTTTTTCTCTCACAATTCAACTAAACTGATCATGACCAAATTATGGGTAAAAGGTTATAGAGTTATATTTTATGCATTTAGCTGAACATTTTTGGCGTCTAAAGCCTAAAGAGTTGTAATGGCTGCTGATTTTGGCATTTGCATGGAAAAAGCTGTATTAACTCGGGTCCTATCATGACTAATGAAGCGTCCGATCTTCCAGATTTGGATGGCTGCGTCATACGGTGTACACACTTTATGGTTACTTTATTTTGCAGGAGCTTTGCATATGCCGACATTCAGCATAAATGACAACTATAAGCTGACTTCAAAATATTTTTTCTTCATGCTCCAATTATTGAATTCCTTGTAATTTCATTTCAAATTCAAATTTTAATGTAGGTAGGAAGTTTTTGTCGCATCAAACTGGCCGTTCTGAGGATGGAATTCCGAGGTTGTTTTTCCTCGCCTGTTTGGTGTCCTAGTGTTAGTTTATGTCCTGCTTAGCTTTTTTATCACCTCGTTGGGAAGATAAAGGTGGCTGTTTTTATGTTTTTTATTATTTTTTGTTGTTGTTGTTGTTGTTTTTATTTATTTTCTTATGTATTATAAACGTCTTAGTTGATTTACTCCTCCTCTTGGTGTCACTGGAAGACCATGGCTTATGATTATTGTACTTTCTGCATTTTAATTGTCATCTGGAGCTACATCTGGGTTCGAGGTTAAAAAACTTGAGTACATTCTCAAACTCAAAATAAAGCACATTGATTGGCTTCTTCCGCGCACATGCTCGGAAGCAGCCAATCTGTGTGCTTTATTTTGAGTTTTAGATTATTCTCAAGTTTAATAACCTCGAACCCAGGACTTACAGTTGAGACTGAATGCACACTACGATTTACAAGATGTAATCATGAATCGCCATCTTTAAGATCATTATTACAAAGGAGGTGGCAACTTTTGTGGCATCCTGTTTGCCCTTTTAAAATAAGTAAATAAATTGGGAGCAAATTCTCAACTGACCTCAATTGAAAACGGAAGCAAAGTTGAAGAAGGCACAGTTGCTGCCCCTGAAAGTGGCTCAGTTCACCTTTAGCTATTGTTCGGGTCGCAGCCGACCGTTTCAGTTGTCTTTTCCTGTTCATGTTTCTCTTTGGTAGACATTTGAGCCGCGACAAGACAAAACCAACAATGTGGTTGTGCACCCAGCAAAGACTCAGATCAGCCTTGGCAGCCGCCCAGTTTCACCAGGCTCTTCGTTAAGTGCTCAAAGGGTAGCCTAGGGTCTAAGCTACCTCAATGCGGACAGCGAAGACTCTGATCAGACTGGGTGGATACCCAGGCAGATCTGAGTTTGCGCTGGGCGCACAACCACATTGTTGGTTTTCTCGTGTTGCGGCTCATTCTGCTAGACTGAATGTATATGTGATCGCAAATTTGCTGTTCCGTTGTTTGGGCTTATTTTTTCTCACTGCTTCGATTCCACGGGTGGTGTGTGCTCCAGTAAAACTTACGCAAACATTTCAAACCAAATAAAACTTATTTTAAATTGTCTCTCAAGACAGGTCATATTAACACTCAACTGTTGACTTGACCTGCCTTTTAACGTTGCCAGGCACGTAACAATAAGGCAGCAATGCAGTGTAGTTTGACTTGCCTTCTGGTAGTCATAAAGACGATGTCGTTGCTGCTGCTGCTGCAAACAAGATCACGAAAGTATGTAACTAAGCGACTCGCTAACTTATAATGTATAATGCTTTTCTCTTTGTAATTCAGCTGTGTTTGTCTAACTGGTAGTTACAACAGGCACCGTATGGACAAAATATTAGTATTGCTTGCACTTGTACATTAAGCATGAGCGATCGTTTACCCAACGACTAGTCGATGGGGTGCGAGTCCGGTTAGAACAGACAAAGAATATCTGTCCAGCACGGCTTTGAGCGATATCCGCGATCCCCAGACCAGCCTCCAAACATTCAATATACTACGCTTACTAGAGGTGTGTTCAGTTCAATTGACGATCCTGGCTGTGCACGATTTATGTATAGCCTGGTACAAGTGTATCGAGCGCCCGCCACGGAATCACATGGTTGGACACACACTGGGATAGCCGAATGCTTTAGTTCAGTGACTCTGTGTGTGTGTGTGTGTGTGTGTGTGTGTGTGTGTGTGTGTGTGTCTTTTAAACGTAGTCATGCGCCCTTGGGTTCCTGGGGGGAGGGGGCGCTACCCCTAATGCTAGGTTTCATGTGTGTGGCTGCCATGGTTCATGCCCGCTTTCCCATGCATAGGTGTCCGTGAAAAATCTAACATATGGAAATCAATCTTCATTCGAGAAACTTTCGATATAACGCGGACTCGAAAATGAACACTTCATTTTCGTGTCCGAGTTGTGTCGAAAACTGTTCGATTTTCCTCATACTCGGACAAGACTATCTGTTTTACTTATTTCCATCAAACGATGATTTGTGTTTTGAAATCAAATCCTGTTCTCTTACTAAATTCTGATGGGTAACAAATGCCTTGCAGTTTTGAATAATCTCATTAGGCATTTCTTAGCTGAATGGCGAATAAGATGTTCACCAAAAGAACAGGTCATGTTCTAATTTTGCTTTTGGAGATCTCTACATGTTCATGTAACCTAGTTATCCAGCGTGACCTTATTAGTAGATTAATGTAAAACTGTCTTCAAGTATACATGAAAACAATTTGCATGGATGCAATGAGCTAAAACGGACTCCGCTATGGAAAAGAGATCTGAAAGGCGTACTCCCTGGCCTTATGTTGGTTTTCCAAAAATGCAAATGCTTCCATGCAATTTGTTTCCATTCATACGTGAAAATATAGTCACTGCTATGGTAATTTTTTTCATCAGCCGAACTACACGACAAGAGAGACATATTTTGAGATTTCTAATACCAACATTAGGAAGACAGTAACTTTCAGTATATCGCTGGAATCTTATTCGCCATGGCAAAAGAAATGGCATGAAAGAGAAACTTAGGTTGTGACACAATAAGAAAATATTCAAAAGCGCATTTGCATTCGATGCCTATCACAATTTAGTGAGAGAACTGGGTATAAATTCGGAGCAGTTCCAAATACTTCGCCCTAGGTTTGGTTGTGGTTCATAAACACACGTCATTCTAAACATATAAAACATCTAGATTTTACCATTTTCTAACCAAAAGGGTAAACGGACAGTTATAAAGGTATCTTCTAGGTCTTTACTATAGGAACTGGAGAGCGACTTCAGAATAAAAGCGGGCAGACGGTAATTCATGACTGGGTCTTCCATTGTATAAATTCTGTAATATCAACTCCCCATTATGATAAATGAGAACCTGAGACTTTTCGCACATTTTCATGTGCCGACGTTCAAAGGCTACGCAGGGATATACAATAGGCAGAAAGAAGTTTACACCAATACCGCAAAAAATATTTTGCAAGCTTCGTCTAAACTCGCGATACACAAACAGACATCGCACATACATTGCTGGTGCTAACGTTCTTTATTGATTGATTGTTTTGGGTTTAACGGCCCTATGAGACGGTATTTTAGTTTATATCAGGCCGTCTCCCAGAGAGGGAGAAAGACGAGAGAAAAAAAATGTCCAAACAACCGCCACCCGTACCTACTGCAAGCACAGTAGGCCCTTGCCCTACAATGTTCCAAATCAGTAAGACGCCCCGGCACTTAAAGTTATACACAGCACCATCGCACCACTCGGCCACCCCGCAAACGTTCTTTAACACCGGCTCACCGGTGTATAAGAACTTGGCTAATTGCAAAATACGAATTTGGTCGATGATAGATATCGCGCGGCATTTGCCTGTATTAATTTTGCCATTATGCGTCTAAGACCTTAAAAGAGATAATAGCTTCGATTGTCATTTCGGACAAAAGACTGTGTATTAAAAGCCAATAAACAAACAACCTAGCGTTAAAAGCATTATTGTATTGAATTCTCAATGTATATAGAATATATAACAACATTCATTCTAACATATACACATGCATCAAAAGCAAGTAAGCTTTTTTATCAAATAAGAAATGAAAAACTGTAAAACCAGTCAATACTTATGACTTTATCTTCTCACTAAACGTTGCTTTGTACGACCATATACCCACTTCTTCAGACAATCAATGAAATATTAAACATTATGGAGAAAATACAAAGAACATTATGAAATTGTAACACACCAAAGTCAAAAGTCAGTTTACCTAACCATATTATCGCAAATACATGATTCAACAGTATGCAAAAGTTTTCGTTCAAGTGATTATGCACTAGTTCTTCAAGTATGCTGGCGATTCCTATAACTGTTCATAAGTACTGATGGTAATTGATGCAAGGTGCAAAAGGGTATAAACTCAGGAATTATTGCTGCTGGTACAAGAATCTGTATGACTGGACTAGAGGCGGTCACATCAAGACCTGGTGGGTCAAACATTCAAGATGGTCATCGCACTATTTCTCAGTCATTTCAAGATCTTAAATACCTACAACACTGTTATTTCAGAATAAAAACTCAAGTGTGCGTCTGTTTTCTTATTTATAGACTTTAGTACCTTATTTTTAGCTATGACTTTTTCTCTCTCTAAAAACCTTACCCAGGTGGGCTAGATAAATTTATAACTAAAGTTTCTTGGTGATGAGATACTTAGATGATTAGCTACTGACCACTGAAGAAACTATAGTGAGCTGTTGCTTGAGCGTAAAACCGGTTTAACCTCCACCGTCTCTCCCTCCATCATTTATTTATTACTTCACGTTCTAAGACGTTGCTTCTGTTATGGTTTATTCTAATTGCAATTGTTCGAACGCTTTCTCTTTGTCTTTGACTAAGTGTTTCATTTTATTTAGGATAGCATTGTGTCCATCTATTGGGAAAGAGCTTCCTTGTGCTGATTATTTTAGTGCTACCATAGCCGTTAATGTTCCTTTCCTGTCTGGTATTAATGATATGGTGTGGAATTCGAATCCCTTCCTGAGCATTCTCTACTCTCCAACAAGGGTCAATGTGATTTCATAGGTGAGCTAAAATTGACCTCCAATGTTTCTACAGTGGGTCAGTCTCTAACCACCTCAGTATTAACGGAAGAATCTGATAATAATTCTGAGAAAAGCATCGCGACTTAAGGCAAATATGAGGGCACGAGAGGTATACATATAACAATAAAAAAACTAAAACGGAAATTAAACTTCTACAGTCAAACGTTATTGAACCTAAATTTTGCTTGAGTCATAGAAAAACATCGAATCGGGAAATTCAACTTGTACAAACATTAATTCACTAAGCAAAACGTAAATGAAGGGCTGTCTTTGGATATGTCAAGCTGTCCATATGTGCAGTTTCAAATACTTTCGATACGAACAGACAAGGCTCTGTCCAGACATTATCCAGCAGGAACATGACGTCATACTGACGTCATGTGCCCGCTAGGTACAGATGGAATGTTTTAATCACTTATGCCATAAGGCAATTTTTATTTCGTCCCACTTTTAAAGAGAGTTAAATAGACATACCCATAAACATTTATACGATATTTGTAAGCGTACGCATCCAAACAAACTATCCAAAACGAAGATAGTGTATGTACTCAGTCGTTCACATGCACTCACATTCTTTGCATTTTGCAACATATCAAATACTTAAGACTTAAACTGAATCATTCACACGTGTATCAATAAATATTAGCCAGAAATATCTTATTGTCTGAAATATCTGCATATTTTACTGGTATTACAAGTAGACCATGGGTTCTGAGCAAATATAGTCGAGAGGCCAGTCGTGGAATATCTCTTTCCATCACCCTCGAATAACCCAGAACAAGGATGCAAGTTATCCGAATGAAAAGAGATAATGACCTTCAAATAAAAAAATCAAACAGCTTACGACAAAAACGATCTTTGAATAGTTTCATTAGATCTACCTTTCAATAACAAAATCAGTCAAATACATATATTAACCCGTTAACCTATTCTGTGTACCCAATAGATTTTCTACTCTTTTGATTGCAGACAGTCATTTTTATGACCTGATGATAACGGAGAGACCCTGATCAGTGCATATCACTCTCATGTCGGTCTATACTTTTTACAAATATACATCTGTCAACCTGCAGCAGGTTAATACTTAATCAATAAAGAGTACTAATGGATTGAAATAAGTAAAATCACAAACCTGGCCAGTTTTCTTTAAAGTTTTATCCACCCCGTGAAAATTGAAATAATTCTCGACATGTTGATCTTTTTGTGAATTATAAGGCGGTATAACTGGCCCTAGTTTAGGATTAGCTTTAGAATAATCAACAGAAATACTACTCATGGCATTACAGTCCAATACAAACTTCTTCTCCTCCTCCAATAACTTATCTGGAGGAGGGGTTGGTGGCGCACGATATAGTTTGTTATGACGTTTTGATGCTGATGACTTGCTCCTTTCTTCTGCCATGATTCCGTTCTACCAAGGTGTCGCTCCTGGAGTGGGTCGCGGTGTAAACCCTGCCGGGGTCTGTCCTGGGGTCACACTTCCAGCTGGGGTATTACTAAAATAGACAATATTCCGCTGTCAGTTTATACACTTTTACAACTCAATATTTTAATAAGTAAACGGACTATCCTTACAGTCTTCTAGGGCCAGTTTAGGTCTTTTTACACATAAATCACTACCTAGATCAAGTCTTATCAATTTTGTAACACATCTAATGTAATTAAACTGCCTATCACAATCGGAAAAGCCCTAAACTATAGAACTACCCGGTTGCTAAGATTAACAATAGACTAACAGTTCAACACAGGCGGACAAAAACACGGCGATTGTATTGAATATTGAAAACATAAACTGACAAGCCGGGATTACAGATAATAAGGTTTATTCAATATGGTATGAATTAACAGTTTAAATCAATACATGCTGGAATTTAATCTCTTTTGCTTTATTCCAAATAGGGCATATTTCACAGCAGACTTGGTTCGATATTATTCAAAGGGGATTATCCTAATCGCTGCATGTATACGGGCAGTACTGAGTGATTAAGATACGTCATGTCATGGGATAATGTGCATATTACAAGTGCTAACTGAACAGATTCAGAACAGCGCTGTCATCCAAAAAACGCTTCAAGTGCTTGTTTGCATTAGTTGTCTATAAGTCCTGATTGATCTATATAGGCACTGCAATGACTGTAAGAAGCTGGATGCGCAGGAAGATCTAACTGATCTTCGCCGGACGCTGCTGCAGAGATTCTTTAGCTATGTATAGCTTTGTTATGACATTTACAACTGCAGAATGAGAAAGTTGTTATACATACTCCGGGGATCTGTGCGAATGAAGTAAATTGCCTCATTTAACCCATTTATGACCAGTGTACTCTTATACCTTTATATATTAGATGAATCCATTTATCACTTTATGTTATTTACTTTTTATCACTTTTATAGAAATTGCTGTTAGTTTTATGCAAATAGTGTAGATCCTAATCAGATGCGTTTTGCGTCGTCTGATCTGGTTCTGTACTGTTGTCCTACTTATGGAACGCGAGGCAATTATGGGTTTAGTATATTTCGGCTCATTTATTATTTTTACTTTTTGCGTGGTGTGGAGGTAGTGTCTCTCTCTCTCTCTCTCTCTCTCTCTCTCTCTCTGTTTGTTTTCTTTTACGGAGTGTGGTATGCGATTCTGATTTTTTTTCTTTGCCTGATCTGTATATAATTCTTATAGGTGTTCAAATGTGAACAAGCTCTTTGACAGAGCTATAATACCACGACACGCGAAGCACTTCTGTGAACAGAAGTAAAAATACCATGAAACGCGATACGCTCCTGCGACGATGTTAGCCTCATCGCACAGTAAACGTTGAACAGTCAAACTCTTTATCGCATAATAAGCCTCGACATATCTACCGCGTATAAATACTCAATACCTAGGTCCTTGCCCTGCATTGTTTGATTTTTAAGTGCTATGCTGAGCAAACACGCGTCAACACTTTAAGTACCAGAGACGGAAAGAGCAGAATTTGCAAACAGTGTAGATCCCGATGAAGCGGCTCATCATGAGCCGTTTCATCTAGATCTACACTGTTTGCCCTCTAGTTTTTGCATTCTCAATACGAAATATCCTTTATAGATTTTTCGCCTTAGCAACCGCATAGCAACGACTTAAGTGGTTTTATGAATAAGGCCCCTGAACAGTTAGAGCCTTTGGAAGAAAAGATCATCCGAGAGAAACGAAACTAGCTGACTCGGTTTAATTTAGTCTGTTCGTGACAAGTAATGAAGTGTGCGACACCGGCCTCGCCCCCTAGCAGCGATTTTAGCAGAACTGTGTTTTCAAAAATGACTTTAAATGAACTCCGTGATCCCAAAGGACAAGAAAATAAAACGTCGGTATATAGAGAATACCATGTTAGTGTCTTTTGATATCAAGTTTATCAGGCGAGACCAGAAACAGCGTAGGAATGGCGAGGCTTGCCGAGCCAGTCCGACGTGTTTCTGGTCGAGCCTGATAATCTTGATATCAAAAGACACTTACGTGGTTTTCTATTTATCATGCATCATTAGAGGATTTTACGGCGTAAAGAGCGGCAAACAAGTGTTAAGCAAACGCAGTTTTGTTAGAACTTGCTGACGTCGCGAATGCGTTATGACGTAAGTCGGTGACGTCAAATAACCAATCGAACGCTGATATCACCTCCAACGACAGTGTGTAGCCAATCGTCTTCAGAGATCGCTTCTTAAGGCATGACCAGATAACATTCGCGCAAGCGCAGTTATACAGTGACATGATATCACATCATGTTATCATACCCCTGTTATCAGGTGAATTTTGCAGCAGATGCATGATAAAATGATTATTCTAGACCGAGGAGAATACATCCAAACTAAACTGTCAAGACACGGGTTAAATTACAAGAGTTTTTAACTCAGTATTTGTCCATGTCTATAGATGCTCGCAGGTGTAGATATTACAGACCCATGTTTCGTCATTTACTATTTACACAATTTAAATGTATGGGCCGGGCAACGAGGAAATGTGCCTAATAGAATCTACTAATTTCAAAAGCTAAAGATAAGATTACGCCTTAGCTTAATCTGATCAGAGTCATCACTCTCATTCGTAAGTGTGCCAAGAATCACTGCACAGTCAGCTTAGTCTCTTTTCTATCTGCATATAGCGTAAGGCATATTTTACGAGACGTTTCACATGTATTCTTAAATGCTTTATCTAAAGATTTATATACATTTGTATATTCATTGAATACAAGGGCTTCCGTTCAACCTTAATGTCAATATAATAGCCTGTGTGTAAGGCATATTCCAATAAGTTGATTCGCGTCAAACAGGAACTTAAGTTTGGTTATGAAAACTATAGTTTTTTTAGCGCAGTCTTTATCTTGAAACATCGCCGTTAATGAGTCCTCAAAAGGGACAACATTTAAACAATTTGCATACAGAAATCAAAGCTATAGCAAAACATTTACCATCATCCAGTAAAAACGTTAAGGAAATGCTGTTATTTTTTGACAATGCCAATAGCAATGTCAACTTGTCGCTGTTCTGTCAGTCTTCGAGAGTTTGTACATAATTTAGGATTGCCTCGCGGCTGGTGATTTCATGGCTTTTTAGTTTGTCTTAGTTTTACTTTGTGGGCCGTCTTTATTATTTTCCTTTACATTTGGTGTTTAAGACAGGATGTGGGCATTGATTAGGCCGCCGTTTTAATCTTGCCTTCTCAACTACCTAGGAATATCTAATCAACACCAGATTGCAACATCTAAACTAAAATCATTTGACACCTGCAGTATAGCTGATTCTAAATCATACAACATAACAAGGCATATCAACCTGAACACTCCGCTATAAACACTTGTTTTAAAATCTTAAATAACATTCACCTTTCAAAGCCTGATTTTGTTATTATTATTACTACTACTATTATTTTACAAGCTGAAAATTGTAGCGTGTGCAATAATTTCCATTTGAGGGAGAGCAGCGCCGGTTTAAAATTCATCCCCGTCGGAAGTCGCGTCTTGCTCCAAAGATAAAGGAAAAATGAAATTATCATGTGCCGAAATCGGGGAAAGGTCTAAGGGAAATAACTCCTATAAGCTCAAACTGCTTTCTTTGTAGCAGAATATGTCATCGTTATTAGTCTCACAATGAAAGCGACATGACGTACTTTATTCGAGGTAGCAGGATTTAATGCCCAGCATTAGATGTTCAGGTAACTGGGGAAGCTCTGTAAGGTAGTCGGATAATCACTGACTTATTCTACTGCCTGTACTGAGTTCGAAACACTCGGGCAACGGAATTCTTCAGGCCATAAACCGGGTGCTGTGCCGTGTGGCGGCCGTAAAACGTCTCCCTGTACATCATCCATAGTGCAGGTTATATTTTATTTCTATCCTTTGAGACCAGAGGATATATTCTGAGAAATCAGAAATTTTTTATTGGTTTAGACTTGTATTCTGATTCATCGCTTTTAAACCATTTGGACCCTTTTCGATACTAAACAGTCTTTGAATTGACTTCCTGATTAAAATTAAGAAACCACAGTATATCGCTTTTTCTGGTTTTTGAAACCAGGTATTGTCAAGGTCACTGATGAGGCATGAATAACCGAAACTTCGAAGTATGACCCATGTTCCTTTTTCTTAAATATGTGCTCTGCTCTTCAAGGAACTCAAACGGGATACAGATTTACATAAGTCGTTTGACTTTCTTCTGGATCCTTTTTGTATATTCTTCTGTGTATGTCTTGTCATGTGTATCGTATTTATATTGTCAGTTTATACAAATAAAATAATGTTTATACTAAGGAACTCTTTAAGATTTTTATTGCGTTGCCCAAGTCTTTCATTATCTACCCACCAGCGTCTCGATATGAACTGAAATACTGTTGAAAGGAACTTAAAGCTTAAATTAAATTTGTCCATCCATCTACTTCGAGACAATAACAGGCTTTTTAAAAGCATTCAATTCCGTTTTGACTACAAACCCAATACGAACTATGTAATGTCGAATGCAAACTTAATTCATGAGCTATAGTTTCATAATAATAGTTACGATAATTATTTTTCTTGGTATATAATTTTGTCTAAACATCCTACTGGGACACCACACCTTAAAGCCACTTAAAATAATGATGTCAGTTCTAACTAGACTGATCTAGACAATGAAGAATATTTTGCTCAAATTATTGGCGACTGGGTTCTGGTGCAAGAGCTGACTGGTTGGATCATTGTTGTGTCGCACCCTTCCTCTATCCTTTCGCATACGCCATAAAATCAGCCATTTGGGCTATGACCACTCGCAAATTATTTTAAACGGGTTCGAACAAGTACAAAATATGTAACTCTTGGTTCGCAAAACTTTTAACACAATGGCGTTGCTTCTTTCCGCTCTAAAGCTTGATTGCATCTCCCCTGCTGGCGCCTTCAGACTGTTTACGATGATCTTAACAGTTTCTTTTCTTTCTTTCTTTTTTATAATATACATTTTTATTACTGAATCACATAGCACAACAAATACATAGTGCAATATACATAAATTCATGTTGAACAAGCAGGCAACATCAGAATTTAGTACATTTATAATAATAATCTTTGTTTTACAAGTATGCTTATGGTCTCTGGCAATATAATCAACTGAATGGCTGCCCATTCTGCTTTCTGGTTTGCTTTGTTTTGTAATTTAAAATAGAAAATAGGGAAAATAGATGGTGCTGCTGTTTCATTTTGAGTAGCTGAATGAACAAATGTTTGGAAAAGAGCTGTTCATTCGATTTGTTCTGCTTGTCTTTCGTGAAATTTTGTCAATTCGTGTGTGTCCAACTTTCCCTTAAGGACTGGATGTGGGATTTGATTGTATTAATTCCTGAACCTTCCCTATCGTTTTACTGTGTATGTGCAAAACGGCGAGATAACCCTAGCAGTTTCAAAACAGTTGGTTGGGACCGGAGTTTGCCTTGTCTGTTGCTTGGTTATTCGGGGTTCAACTGATAGTTTTCTTTTGCTCCGGTATTTCAGTGGTGTTGTCTGACTTCCCAGGGGTCTCCTGGTGTCGCGAGTCCTCATCTCTGATTCATCATAGGCCTTATCCGTGATTTGTTTGTTTCCGGTGATGATTCATTGATGAGTTAGGAAACCTTCACCAAACAGCTAACAATGTTTCAAACCACTGCCGAAGCAGAGAGCGAGGTTTGAGTCCAGTAAAACTAGTTTAAGCCCCCCCCCCCCCAAGTGATTTATTGCTGACCGTGCCAAGCAAGGCGGTACTTCTGCTGTGGTTCTTCGCCTTCTTGTGTCTTAGTCAATTCGTTTGTGGTCTGCTAGCAATGTTGCCACCTGTATAGCTGCCCACTTTGCTTCCCTTTATGTTTTATAACAAAAAATAGAAAATAGGTAAAATAGTTGTTAAACGTTTTCCACACAGTTTGTTTAGTCTGTTGTGTGCTACAGTGCTACATGTGCTTTTGTTGCGATAAACCATTGCAGAAACCAAGGGCGAGGTCTGGGTCTAGTAAAACTAGTTTAAGCCCCCCAGTAATCTTTTGCTGCTGACCGTTCCAGGCGGTATTGCTGTTGCGGTTCCTTGATGTTATATTGTGCTGTGTCCGCTTGTCTATGGTCACTGGCGCTTTGGTCACCTGTATTGCTGCCCAATCTGCCTTCTGTGTTGTTTTGTTTTGTAATTAAAATAAAAAATAAGTAAAAATAGATGTTGATGCTGTTATTGGGTTAGCTGAATGACCATCTGTTTGGGAAACAGCTGCTCATTCGGTTTACTGTGCGTGTCTTTTGTAAACTTTGTCAATTTCTGTTGTACGTGCTTCTTCCCTATTGGTTTTGAGAGCGGATTTGGTTGGTTGCTTGATTTGAGGCTTAACGTCCACGGTAAACAACTAAGGTCATGTCGGGACGGTCAGTTAACCTAACCACACTATTCCTGGGCAGGCTTAGACCTCCTAAGCGGTTAACCAGTACTAAGTGCACATACTTTCGCCAGTAACTGACAACTACCCTTCTTGAATCAGCGGAAGGAGAAACGAAAGTATGTGGCCAGACCGGGATTCGAACCCAGGACCTCTGACTTACGAGTCAGGTGCCCTACCGATTGCGCTACCCGGCCCGGCTTTGAGAGCGGAATGTTGGATTTGATTGTATTAATTCCTGATCATTGCCTATCTTTTTACCCATTATAATGCTGCAGTTTCTCTTTGTTAGGTGTTTACATGCTACTGTCTAGCTCTTTTGTCTATTTTATGTTTTGTTTTTAACTTTCCTTCCACATTTATTTTTCTATTCTCGTTATAAATGGAAACGGAGGTTCTGATTCTTGGCTTAAATACCGGTAGGTAAATAGAAAAAATACATGTTACTGCGGTTTTCAATTAGGGTAGCTGAATCTCCGCCTGTTTGAGAAAGAGATGTTAAATCGGTTAACCGTGTGCGTTTTTCGTGAACTTTTGTCAGTTTATGTGTCTATTTCTCACCCTTTTGGTTTTGAGGGCGGGTTGTTGGATCTGATTCTATTAATTCCTGATCAATGTCTATCGTTTTACTTGTTTTCTTAAAAAATTCCATGTGTAAATGTAATAAGTTCTGAAAAATAAAATTTTTCTTAAATACGAGTGCCACTTCCTTAATCACTTCTGAAATGTTTCTAGTACTTACCATGATCATGCCTGCTCACAAATGGACCCGCCTCTCCCTGAGCCCCTCCCCCCCCCCCCCGCCACACGCACGCACACACACTGCTTATCCACACCAATACATATGAACTATATTCTGATTCACGATTTGCATATCAAAATTAATCCCTTCTCTTTGTTGAAAACTTGTTTCAACGTTGTGTGCCTGCTGGGGACACCTTCGAATAAAAATATAATACTTCTGTAATTATTAAAAGTCAGCATGCGGCATGACCCTATGCAAACGTCTGTCATTAACTTACTCTCTAGAACACGTGACTGATAGCAAACTCTGGACATCTCTCCGCTTGAAATATGCTTTACAGTGTTTATCTG
This sequence comes from Ctena decussata, assembly GCA_963989385.1. Taxonomy (NCBI): domain Eukaryota; kingdom Metazoa; phylum Mollusca; class Bivalvia; order Lucinida; family Lucinidae; genus Ctena; species Ctena decussata. Next base: position 59,482,646 of record OZ022504.1, read on the forward strand.
ATGATGCGTCGTACTGGGGTATGACATCTTTGAACCTAAAAAGTAAGAAACGGCAGAAAGTAAACATTTCATTCAACTTAGTCCAGCGCATTTGATTTTTTCTCACGGAAATGGACGTCAAACACGGCTTTGCGCAACGTCGGTCTATTAAACAAAGATCCTAGCGGACTAACATATTTAAGATGACGTTGCAAAGTGCAGCGATGATGCATGCCGATGTCAATATACTTTATCATGTGTAACTAGGGAAGGACTCTAACTAATTATGCAAGCACTTCTAGCTCAGCTTCATTGTATATAAAGGCAAGGAATTAAATACGTATAATCTATTGCTGCCTCCACGTACCTATGGTTCCTGGTTTTCGGGCAGGTTGGTCTGTACAAACAGTGAAAACTGATATCAGACTGCTCCTTAGGAACCAGTCTGATCAAGGTCTACACAGCTGCCATTCCATCTGCGCATTTTTGTAGGCATTGCTCTATAGTAGAACCGGAATAACGGGAATAAATAGTAGGGCAAGGACCGGCTGTGTTGCAACAGATGCAGAATGAGGGTTATCTGTATGGGTAATATTTTTGACATTATCAATGTTTTACTAGGAAACGAAACGGTGAAATCTTTGTTGCTTTACTAGGAAACGATGAAATCTTTGGTGTTTTTTTGTTGTTGTTGTTGTTTTGTTTCGTTTTTTTTTTTTTTTTTTTTTTTGTTGTTGTTTTTTTATTAATCTGTAACAAACAATGTAAGTTTAACCGATATAATATGCATAAGCATGCCCCGTCGATTACATATATTTTTCATTAGTTTTTTCATGAAATTCAGTTTTATGCATTTTTAAAAAAAAAATGGAAAAAACTTATTATCAAGATAACTGCATTTTTTATCAGTTTGTTTCAAATATCCTATATGATAGATAAGATGATTCGAGGAGACGAAAGTGCATTCATGTGCAAGAGATATAAATGGAAAAAGTGTGTAAAAGTACGTAGAAATATAAAGTTTGTTTTTAGGGGGAAAAACGGTGAAAAAAATCTTACTTAAATGTATTATAGCCCTTTGGATTATTTAGCTGGTATAATGGTTTGAATGCCCCGCCAATATTTCTATTCAGTTTCTTTCTACCTTAAAAATCATTAAACGGAACCGAACCAAAGGCCATCTATACTGATTATCCTGTAAGTTTTAATACCTGCTTGAATGTTATCAGTGAAAGTTATCTCTTTCAAATGTATTATCATATTTTATGAATATCAATTTGAGCAGCTTCTTCAGACCTTATCTTTTGTATTTATTTGATTATAAAGTCCGGTGACTTCTGAACTGTGCGATAAGCGAAGGCTGAGATTGTGGAGAACAGAACAATAATGATATGCATAGGTCTTTGATCATATAGAATCGATAAGCAAAATGTAGAATCCGGGGATGCAGTCATTTGTATATTATGGGTTTCGCAAAGCCTAGAATTCCGTTCGCTGTTCCCGCCCCGCCAAACCACATTATATACCTCGTTCTCCGTCTTTCTGTGATAATAGCATCATTGGTAAACTGTTGTTCTCTTGCTCTTATTTCGTTTACTCCTGGTGTGCGTTGTACCCTGTGCCGCGTTGATAATTTGTTTAAATTTTTCTCTGCCTTCAACATTTCTCTTGCCTTCATCTCCTGCAAAAGATTGATAAAAAAATCAGACTGGCCGTAGAAACCATCAGAAAATGATGCCCTCAGATATGTACAATTACCAATGATTCAGACTGGCTGCGCAGCTTTGCAAGATGAATATTCTCTTTGGGATTTCTTTTCTCCCAGTCGGTTAATGCCTCCGTTCAGATAGACATGTGTATCAAAATGTGTACGAAAAACAATGCAGTTTAATTACCAGTCAGTAGAACCGCCTCCACAATGCAGATTGAATGAATGGTGGTGTTCTAATGAATGGTAACAAATTCTGTTGTATGCATATTCATCAGTACAAGAATACTCCCCTTACCTGAAACCCTGGTTTGGCTATATTAAAGAAGCTACCGCCTATGCACTGTCTGGATCGAGATCCGGAAGATCCTTTTTAGAAAACGGAACGTCCCACCTACGATGGCAGACGGGTTTACACACGCTAGTTAGGCGCTTTGTTTTATCGAATTTTCTAACTATATATCGTAGGCATCGGTCAAACGAGCCATATAAGCGAGCGAAAAATACTTTTCTCCATATAAAACAGGCAGTGATGTGGCGAAAAGTATACTCATTTGCTTGTATCGGCATAGTTTCAAGTCTGCTATTGTGCAGTTCTGATTTTTAGTGGTGACCCAAATATTTTCTTAACTTTTCTATGAAACGTCATATATATATATATATATATTTTTTTTTTTTAAATACGATGCCCAATTCGATTCTATCTCAGACCCCGAGAATCGTGTTTGAATCTCTCGGCTGTTTTTTTTATTATTATTATTATTATTATTATTATTATTTTCTTTTCTTTTGAGAAATATTCATTTATATTTGCCGTGTAATTTGCATTTGTCACCGCAACATACGCGATAGTTCAAAACACATTATGTCTCTGTGCAGGAAAATGTCAACGGAACATCTTGCGACAATTCATGAAATTGTCAATGGATTTCGCCACATCACTGCATCTTTTATATGGAGAAATGAATTCTTCGTTCGCTGATATGGCTCGTTTGACTGATGCGCACGATAAATAGTCAGAAAATTCGATAAAACGAATCACTAACTTCGCGTGTGTTAACCGATTAGCCATCGTTGGTGGTCTGTTCCGTTTCCTAAACAAGATGTTCCGGATCTCGATCCAGACAGTGCTTTGATCTTTCTACAACAGTGGACAGGTTCGGCATAATTACTTGGATAAGCCCAAGCAATACCCAGGTATTACTCGAGCTACTCGAAGATAAATATAGATTGCCTGAGTTTACCTGTATCCAGTAAGAGTATAATGTATTTTTTTCAATGACCACAACAATATTTACAGTTGATAATAAACAGTCATGCATGTGCTTCTTTAGCATACACGCACGATGTATCTCTTTTACTTATTTCAAAGACGCCTCGGATTACAGTATTTCGTCATGCTTAACATTAAGCAAATAAAGAAACACAAAGAGACTCACGGTGTTGTTGTTCAATGTTTATTGATACATGTATTTATATAAAAATGCAAAAACAAAAGCAAACGAAAGCAAATAAAATTGTATTTAGAATGATAATATAGGCATTCATATGCCTAACCTCAGTCAAACCTGTGAACAGAGGCCACTTATGAGAGTACAGAAATAGTGGTCATTCTAGACAGGTGTTCTCTACTCAGAGATTCTAGTGTATCTATTTTATGCATTCCGCTAGCTGTTGAGGCCGTCACTACAGCCAGATGGTCTCTGTTAACAGGTGGTCTTTAGAACAGGGTTCACAGAAACGTAGTAAATTGTGTCAGGATTTGGTCTAAACATACTTTTTTTGTAAATACTATCGCATAAAACAATGAAAGCATACAATACACAAATAGGAATCAGGAAGAAGCAAACGGGCTTATATAAATCTGTCTTTAGGGCTTATGTAAATCTGTCTCTTACGATGAGGTCCATATTTAATGGGACAGAATGTGTACCAAACAGTGAAAATCCAGGCCGGAATTAAAGAACGAGTCTGCACTGTATGCCATTCAGCAAAATTTCATTAAGGAAAATAATGTTTTATGAATGAGCAATTGCTGTGGGGTCTAAATTCATACAGCAATTACATAACAAGCCACTGAAAAAAGTCACATACATTCAGAAACGATCACTGTATGTAATCCGTCTGGACATGATGGATTCAACAACACTAGTAGCGATGACGCTGCATCGTAAATCTATTAATATACATATATAACATGTAATTCACATTTCAGAAGAATTAAAGAACCACGTGTTCAGTTTTTGCAGCGTCAAAGGTCGTCTTCTGGATGTGGGGGGGGAGGGGGCGGGGGGAGGGGGTTCCAGCGATACAAAACCAAATCAGGCACAAACAGAAGTCAGAAATGCAGAGAAGGCAGCTGCTTGGTTAAGTTGTATGCATCGGTATAGTTCCAGCTATATTAGCAAACTTAGAGAAAACACTGCGATGAGTCTATCCATTTTCAGCCTTTTTGCCGTATGAGTCTCTCTGAAAGTGTCACACAACGACTATTATTTCTGTTCACAAAGCAAACCAGACTGCACTTTCGCAATGAGGTGATCACAGTGCTAGATAAGACCCTTCAGTTATAGTCAACTCTCGATATCTCAATTCGAAGTTCATCCGAAAAGTTCATGGACCCAGAAAAGTTACTTTAAGATATCAGTAGTTTGAGATGACAAGAGTTGAAATGGAAAATAAAAATAAGAAATGTCCAAACAGTGTCCGCTGATATGAGGTTACCTTGAGATATCAACGTTCGAGATATTGGGAGTTGTATAATACAAATTCACCCTTTTCAAATTTAGCGCAACAGATGCGCGATTCTGTATTTAACTTCTTCAAAGTCTCTAAACCCCAAAAGTTTAAGAGAAAAAGAGATGAAAGAGGGGTTTCGGAAGGTTACGCACAGCTCTATCCGGTTCAAGGCTACTAACGTAATCCGCGATGCAGAGCAGTAGCATACGTCAGGTAAGAGACACTGCGTATCAATCGCGAGAGCAGATGTCCCCCGCCCCGCGCCCATCAAGACAGCTCAACCTCAAAGACCCGAGATAGACGGAAGTCAAGAACATCAGGGAAGGAGATGCCCAACGCAGCTTGAATCAGCATTAAACTAAGATAATCCAAAAGAATGAAAGTCAAACTCAACTAAGATTCATGTCATTATGACAAGTCTAATGGTCCACCGGGCCTCAACTGGTGACCTTTTTTTACTTCAGATTTCCAGTGGGGTTGTTTGGCAGGACAGGGATCTCCACCTGTCAGACGGCCCGTTGTATCTGTTGAGTCCTCGTCTTTGCTTCTTCATGGTGTTGAAATTTGATTTATGTGTTTACCGTGATGATTCATTGACGAGTTAGAGGGTTATCATGCGAACCGAACAACCAACTAAATGTTTTGTACCACTTCAGATACTGAGGGTGAGGTTGGGCCTGTAAAATCGATCTAAGCCCCCCAGTATTTCATTACTGACCGTTCCAAGGCGGTAGTTCTGTTGTGGTTCTCTGTTGCCTGTTTTTGTTGTCAGAGTTTCTGTGATGTGTTACCTTATGTATGTTCTTATTATTTTTGGTTCGGTTTGGGTTGCTGAGTGGCCACCTTTTGGGAACAAGCTGCTCACTCGGTTGGCCATATGTTCTCTGTATCTTGATTATTTGTCATCTTAGTTGTTTCCAACTATGGTTTGAGGGCTGGATTTGGATTTTGATTGTTTCAGTTCCTGGTCTTTGCATACTTTTTACTTCTATATCTATAATAAGTTTTGAAAAATTCCAGATACTTTTACGGTTCGTAATAAGCTAGTGCGACCAGCAGGGCGTATTCAGGGATTCATCAGTGACTTTCAATTTCGACCTGACAATATCACCCGAAACTGCAAGTATAAAACGGAGCGAACAATTTGGAAAGAAATGCATGAATTTAATAACTCATTGGTTGAACACTAGTGTAGGCCATTAAAGGACCAAACAAACAAAACATAATCTAAACCTCATCTTGAAAGCTTGCTGTCTCGGAGAAATCACAGTTCCTGGATTACAATGACAATGTTTCACTAGTCATTCATGAGCTCCTTCAGTAGGGGAAAGAGTGGGTAATCACTGACTGCTTCTAATTAAGGAGAACTTTTGCCGTAAGTTTCTTCTGTAAGAAATAAACATCAGCTGTTGTTAACATAAAATAAATCATGAAACACATGGGCTGATTGGAAGCTTTGAAGTTACCAAAGAAAAGAAATCAGTACACTCTGTTTCAGTGACTCCCTATAGCACTGTTCCTGAACTCTGGTACTGGTTTTAATAGAACCCTATTTTCAAAATATCTCTGAGTAGGCACAAAGATCGGAAAGACAGAACATCAATTGTATTGAAGATATAGAAAAATACTGCAAAAGAAACAGATCCTTTTGGTAAGGAAGGAATGAATAGCGGGCGTTTCGGTTTTTACTGAGCGAGTTTAGCTGAATCTCTAGGAATCAAGGGCAAGTGTTACTTAAGTGGGATTTCTTCCCTTGTTTAAAGAACTCACCAACTAGAACTAGCACTGGTTGTCACCATGTATGCGTGCAGATGAATAACTGGAAACCAGTCAATCCCGAAAACAAACTTAATTACTTAGGAGGCAGAAAAAGAGAAGCGGAGCAATTGCGCAGGCGCTTGGCCGGTGTGGAGGTATAAATACATTCACCTGGGACTACAAAGCAATTTGAATCGTACCTGACTCGCCCACTCAGTCGTTTCTCGAACAGTAATGCTAACTGCAATACTGCTCACGATTTCTAGGACTAAAGTGAGCATTTCACTTCAATATTAGAAGTGTATTTGTGATGTGTACAAAACGTACACATATTATCTTTTCCACCTTAACAATAAACACTCCCAGTTTCTGTAGCTTTATCTTACAGTGTTCTTGTATGGACTGCCAACATATCGCTTGTATTCTTGATCATTCACACCACTTGCCGACCTCTCTGTCTGAGCTCCCCTTGGTGTGTACGATACGGGAACCGATGCCGACATTACGGCTTTCTGAAAATAAGAGGGATTAATAAAACTAACAGTTATGGCAATTGACATCAGAATCGAATACTCAAAACTACATGCATGTTATTGGTAAGAACGTTGCCGTAATCTCTTGTTGTTTAAGATATTGTCGATAAAAAGGGATTTCTGTCCATTACAAGTAAAAATAATGGATCGGTATATTTTATTCGACATTTGAGGATTTGGCAACTGTAAAATACATCAGAAGATAAGTGAGACTTATTCATTACGCGATCCGTGTCATAAGGGTAGATGCCAGCAGTGATGTCGCAGACACATTACTGCGACTGTGGGATCTTGTCCGAGTATTTCATGCTCCTGTCAACAGTTTATGTAACTTAACGAACCCATACTGAATAGAGTTAAGCAACAACGAAAGCTTTTATAAATTGTACTCGAAACGAAGTACAATCATCTGAAACTCTCAGAAAAAGCTGACCTACACCATTGTCATTCTGTCTCAATACCACAAAAGCAGGTAAATTATAAACAACGTCTGGTTTCTTACAGGGAAGTATTAAAAGTTACGCAAAATGTATAGGTTTTTATAAACTTTTCAAGAAACCTGTTTGCTTTTTAAAACTGATCATGTTATCATGACTTACCTCCATTTTTAATCTCTTCTATTATCTTCTGATGATAAGACTTGCCAGCAAAATACTAAAATACTCGAAAACTTCCGTTATTTCCAACATAAATTCATAGTTTTGTGTTGTTGTTGTCTAATATTTAAATATCACAAAAAGTTTCTCTCAAGTCCCGTCACTATCGCCAATTATTTGTTAATTCTCTTTAATCTTAAAGATTAAAAAAAGTTTGAAGATAGAGGAAAAAGATTATTAACACTGAACAATATAATCTACTGTTTCTGAATAGGAATAAGTAAAAATTGAACAAATGTAGGATTAAATAAATCTATTAGAAGTTTAATCCCGTTTAATCACCCTATATATTCCACTTCGTAATATGCGCGCAAGGTAAATGAATGTGTTTCACAGACAGAAGTTACTGTTAAATATATTAACAATATAAATATTAAAGGCATTTTGTAATGTATGCAGATTGACGCTTATCGTTAATTAATTATCATAAGTAACCCGACTTCTTCTTTAACGTGTCATCTATCTATTAAAGGTAGGTTCCTGTACTTTGGAATGCATCGTAATTTTGATGATTTTTTATCCAAGTTGTTGGAAAGCACTTATAAAGAGGAAATGAATAAGTTTCACTAAAAAGTGTAAAAAAAAAAATCGTAGAAAAGTCGCTTTGCAAGGGATTTCCTAACTCTGCTTCGCACACCAGTTAGCGCTATTTTTAGTTCGCGCCAAAAATAGATAACATAGCTGACGTCATGCTGCATTGCATTTTGGGATAGTTTTAACCCATCTGCCATGCCAGGACCTCTGGAAGAGCTCACGGCAAGAGAAAATTAACCGTTGGCAAATGACATCAGAAACTGCGGACTTGTAGACATATATACATATTTATTTTTAGAACTGGAATTCCAACAAAAGAAAATAAACCTAAGCGAAAACGACTATTTTCTACAACATCTGGCGATTTTCTCAGTAGCAACAGTTTCAGAAAAATAAGAGAATTCAATACTACCCAGAAAAAGACAAAATTATTTTGTGAACATAATTGTTATCGTTAGGCCAGGAACCTACCTTTAATTAAAGAATACATACTATGTGCAGCCTTTGCAAATAATACTAGAAAAAAAGAGGGATTGTTTAGTATTTTCCACAAACTAAAAACTATAAACTACAACCGATATATATTTTAAAGAAAATACTAAGGTGACTGTTGTAAGTGCCGACACACAATAAATTTACATTAATTAAAAACAAATAAACTTTCTATATATATTTATTGTAACAAAGAACATCGTTGCAGCTACGAACAGCATATAGACTGAATATGCATACATGCTTTTTCTTTGTCTCATCTATATGCGTCAATACAAAACGCATCATAAGTTTTGATTCAATCATGCAAGTACATTCTGTATCACAGACGGACAGATGGGTAGCATTACGGACTGGTGTGTCTGAAAAGTAATTCTAATACCAAGTAGAAAATTGTGTCTGTAAGACACGAATGATGCCTAAGTGTAGCGCCTTCACATGGCAGTGCACATCACTGAATTGTTCCTTATCAACTAATTACCTGCTAGCCTGACTGTCATAATGTTAAAATAAAAAGTTTCCTGCTAGCCTGACTGTCATTACGTTCAAAATGCTATGATTTTGAATGAAATTAATTTTACCCCTGAGCAATTAACTTGAACAAACTCCATACTCTATAATGCAACAAACTGCTTAAAATGACTAAGTTCAAAAGGCAATTTTTCTGTCAAAATGTATTGTTGCTCCAATTAAAAATCAAAATAGACATTTTCAACATGTCTACAATATGTACGCGCAGTTTAAGAAAGATCCATCGAAAACTGTGGAAGGAGCTGATTGCACAAACTTCATACCCTACAATACAAAAAACTTCCTGAAAGGACTAAGCTCTAACGGTCGTAATTCTGTCAGAATAAATTCTAGCTACATCAAAAACCCACATACAAATCTTCTACATGTCCACAATATGTATGCAAAATTTAAAAAGAAAGACTCATTGAAAACTATGGAAGAAGTTGTTCCACAAACTCCATTACCTACAATACAAAAACGAACCGTCTAAAATGACTAAGTCTAAAAGGCCGTATTTCTGTTAAAATTAATTTCAGCTCCATCAAAAACTTACATGCAGATCTTCAACATGATCACAATATGTCTGTAAAGTTTTAAAAAGATTCATTTAAAACTGTGGGAGTAGTTGCCTGCACAAACTTTAAAAATTGCCTAAAATGACTAAGTCCAAAAGGCCGTAATTCTTTCAAAATTAATTCTAGCTCGATCAAAAAACTACCTGCACATTTACAATATGTCCACAATATATATGCATATCGTTTAAAAAAAGATCAATTGACAATTTGTGGGAGGAGTTCATTACACAAAATCTATACCATATTGTGAAGAACGGACGGACAGACAGACAGACAGACAGACAGACGGACGGACGGACAAAGGGACCGACAGACAGCAGCAAATCTTATTGCCCCTGACTATCTTCACGGAGCATAATAAAACAAGTCTTCGTACGTAAGTCACTTCAACTATACCTTTACTTGTGGCCGTTCCAGTTGTTTCCCTTGTCTTGGCTTAAGACACAAACTTCCATATGTCGTTACAGATCATTGAAAAAGCGACATGCGAAAAAATGCATTCATACTATGGATATACTCCAGCTTTGCCTATTGTGTGACCCTCAGTACCCAGTACTGAAGAGTGAAGTTGTCGCCATTCGCGGAGGGTCGTTTCATATAGTTTACAGGTTTATAACTCGATAGCAAAGGCCCCAATTATTACAAGACGCAGATATGACAAAAGAAGCAATAGCTCCTAACATGATATCTAACATTCTGAGACATGTATTTATGTCATTAGGTCACGTCAATCAGGACAGGAGTGAAAACAAGGATATTTTAATTAGTGGCCCTAAAATTAACTGCTTATTTCTTCAATGAAAGCAACAAATAGTATGATCTAGTACACTCAAACGAGACAATAAAGTTATCAAACAATGAAGATTTCTTTGGTGTTAATATTGTCACCACAGTATATATTAGTTTATATTAGTAAATTTTGCACTTACCGTCACGATTTCGCCGTAAGAAAACGCGACGTTTTTATGAACTTCAGCGCATAACGTTACGGCGTAATTTGCATATTTAATCCACTAGTTGACTATTGTTTTTTTTAATGCATGGCTTTATTACACTCTCAGATGCGACGTCATATGATAAAATGACGTAACAAATGGAATAGGTAGACCGTGAAATTCTCTCAGAGGATGCACGGAAAATATATTTACAATTAAAATCTAAAAGAGGGCCTTCAAGAGCACAGAACACATTCAAAAGAAGGGACATTGACCATGATCTAAACAATAAGCTATAATGCTATTTCTATTTTACTCAGTTTCAAGGAACCTAGATATACATTCTCGTAGAAGTTGGCAAGTGTGTCTGTAAAACAGTCATCAAGACTTCCTTTAGCGATTAAAAGTCTTTGTCTATAATGAAGTATGACAATTACTATCGAAAAGTTCAGGACAGCGCTTCAGTTAACCGATAGGTGCCATCCAGTAGGCATATATCATTAAAATAACGTCGATTGTAATATTTATTTATGCCATCTGTTGAGAAGTAGTTTTGCTTGCTGAGGCGAAACAATTGTTTTCTGTGTGGTTTAAATCTAAGGTCACAGTTTCGTCTCTGCATGCCTATATTTGTGCGACCTTTCCAGGTCTGTATTTGGACCGGTTGGTTATAGAAAATGGGTGGTTGACCAAAATTTCTTAAGACAGGGCAAGCCATGTAGAACCAGATACAGCGGTTCTACATCAGACATGTATCTGAATCTTGTACCGTTGGGTAGGTTTGTTTTTTTTTTGTATGCTGGTTAATAGGTCAAGTCGAGTAAATTCGGACAGCAGGTAAATTCGGACAGTGAGTGTTTCCTTTATATGTCAGTTGTTTGGAATTAAAACAAAATTAACTGAGCAAACAGTAAAAATCCTGACGAGACGGTACAATACGAGCCGTCTCATCTAGATTTTCACTGTTTGCGATGCTGATGAGACGGCTCAACACGAGCCGTCTCATCTGGATTTTCACTGTTTGCGATGGTATGTCCGAATTTACCTGCTGTCCGAAGTTACACGACTCGACCCTAAATAGGCGAAGATTACGCTTGCAACCGTTTGCAAGCTAGTACTTGTCAGGGAATCAATGTAGGGTATTTGCAGTAAATACTTTTTTATACTATTCGCATTTATGTTGCTATCTCTTACCTAATGCAAAATATAAAGGACGTATTTGGCTTTTGTATAACACAACTTCTTCCGATAGTCCTACCTAGAATGTCTCTGATGCCCGCAAAACTGTTACTTGGAAATAAATTCTCGTAAATTTCTGGGCATTAAACATATTCGAGACATGACTGGGGTCAGCAAAGACTGAAAATAGTCATCATACCTTGTGCCAGGCTTTGTACTAAAGGATCCATGAAAACATATTTACTACAACAAAATTGAGCTATGCCAACTGCAAAGTAAAAAAGATGGGCAATGATCAGGAATTAATACAATCAAATAGAGAAAGAAGCACATACACACAGAAAGTGACTCAAGTTTACGAAAGACACGCATAGTAAACCGAATGAGCAGCTCTTTCCCAAACAGATGGTCATTCAGCTACCCCAGTAACAGCATCAACATCTATTTTTACTTATTTTTTTATTTTAGTTACAAAACAAAGCAGAACAGAAGGCAGATTGGACCAGAGCTGTAGATAAGAGGGGTATTTGATGATAATTGAAGGATAATTTTCTTTATTTCTCATTGAAACCATATGTTGTGACCCCTCATCTGAACCGTCTCGTCGAGACGGTTCAGATGAGGGGTCACAACATATGTTTTTATCCAGAATTAACAAAAATTATCCCTAATTATCACCAAATACCCCCTCTTATCTAGGACTCTGTTGGACAGCAATACGGGTGACCAAACCGCCAGAGACCATAGACAAGCGGACTCAGCACCCTATAACAAGTCTCATACATTTCAGATGCATGATAGAACTACACGTTTTTCTGCTAGTTCCACAAAGGAGAGAAAACTTTATGGCTTCCTGTTTGTTTTCTTGGAAGATGAAACCGTTCCAAAATGAGGTCTATATTCTTAAAGCGAAAACTGTGCTCCAAGGGAAGAAGACCCTTTTTTCGAGTTCATCCCCATTTAGAAATGGGCTTCCTCTGAAAATGTATTCATTTGCCTCAAACCCCTTACTACTGCAGTTGGTTTGTAATGGCTAACAGCTAATATGAGCCGCGACACGAGAAAACCAACAATGTGGTTGTGCGCCAAGCGCAGACTCAGATCAGCCTGGGCATCCGCCCAGTCTGATCAGAGTCTTCGCTGTCCGCATGGAGGTAGCTTAGACCCTTAGCTACCCTTTGAGCCATTAATAAAGAGTCTGGTCAAACTAGGCAGATGCCCAGGCTGATCTGAGTCTGCACTGGGCGCACAACCACATTGTTGGTTTTCTCGCGTCGCGGCTCATATAAACTAATGGGTTACCTGTCTGAAACTCATAAGGGCTGTTTCAACATGTCCCGTTAAAGGTTTTCCATACAACCATTCCATTTGTCTGATATTATAGTCCTGTAAACATTGTTTCTTGTTGTCAGGAAGATCCCATTGGGACCAGATTCGAGATCTGTCAGGAGACTTGGATAAAATGAAGGATCTTTCAGGGCTCTGTGTAAACGATCTTTCCCTCTGTCGACTAGCGTGCTTCCCGGGGCTCAGACTTCTGTTATGTATAGAGCGAATTGGCGAAAGAGTTCTTTTCCTCGGCGAATGGAGCCCACGGATGTTTTCCGTAGGGAGTTTTTGGCTCACATCAAGTCCCCCATTAGCAGGAGTAAGATCGGCACTGCAGGCAGTCCGATTAATATCCAGGGAAATGACTTTTTCGACAAGATCATCCGACATTTTAAAATCACTTTTTTTTTCTTTTTAGTTTTTACATATAACAATGTATTTATTCCTTTTCAATTGTTGTTTTTATAATTGTATGTTTTTACTTTAACTGTGATAGGTCTCTAAAACACAATAAAGTCAATACAGAGCTAAAGGATTAACAACTTTATTAAATATTTCTTTGTGGATTATAAAGATTAATCAGTTCTAAAGTGCAATTTTAAGCCCACTTATTCTTAACATCGCGAGGAGTGATATCTCTGAACATCCCTGTAAAATCTTCATCTTGTAAAATATGTTACCATCATTTCAGATGATCATTAGAAGATTTATATGTATTATTCCCTAATATCCGCATTTAATTGGAAAGCTTAAATACGCTGGTCTGATCTCCTTATCTGCTTTAGACATTCTTTATCTACAAGCGCCAATAAAAGCAGATGATAAACTTTACGTCTGCAAAATTTACAAAAAATATACCATATTGAGACTTTAAAGACTAGTGGTTAAACAGTGTAGATTCAAATAGGTGGCTCATCAAGAGCCGCCACATATGTTTCTACACTGTTTGCAAATTCTAGCTTTTAGTGCTAATAGTATCGGTAGCGCAAGTGGTAAATCCGAGAAACAGCTTTAGGAGGCAATGCCGCTTGTGTTAAATATAGCTGACATCAGAAAACGCCCGTCAGTATTAAATACAATTTGCTTCAGCAAATGTCCTCCTGTGTTAAATGAATTTGGCATCAGCAAGATACAGCAAATCCGTCGGTTTTAAAGTTGGCATCGGCAAAATCAGATGCAAAATGTATTTTTTTAGGTGCTCCGCCGGTGTTAAATAAAGTTGGCATCTGCATGATACGTTGTTTTTAGGTGCTCCGTCGGTGTTAAATAAAGTTGGAATCTGCATGATACGCTGTTTTAAGATGCTCCGCCAGTGTTAAATAAAGTTGGCATCTGCAAAATACGTTGGTTTTCTGGTGCTCCGCTGGTATTGAATAAAGTTGGTATCTGCATAATATATGTACTTTGTTTTAGGTGCTCTGCTGGTATTGAATAAACTTTGTATCTGCACAATATATGTACGTTGTTTTAGGTGCTCCACTGGTATTAAATAATGTTGGTATCTGCATGATACGTTGTTTGTAGGTGCTCTGCCGGTGTTAAATAAGGTGGTATCTGCATAATACGTTGTTTTAGGTGTTCCGCCGGTGTTAACTAAAGTTCATATCTACACGATACGTTGTTTTTAGGTTCTCCACTGGTGTTAAATAAAGTTGGTATCTGCATAGTACGTTGTTTTTAGGTGCTCCGCTGGTGTTAAATAAAGTTGGTATCTGCATGATACGTTGTTTTTAGGTGCTCCGCCGGTGTTAAATAAAGTTGGTATCTGCATAATACGCTGTTTTAGGTGCTCCGCGATGTTAAATAAAGTTGGCATCAGTAGAATATGATGTTTATAGGTGTCCCGTTGGTGATTGATAAAGTTGGCATCGATAGAACATGATATTTATAAATACTATACGTGCTCCGCCGGTGTTTGGTTGTTGTTTTTTTTTTGTTGTTGTTGTTGTTTTTGTTTGTTTTTTTTGTTTTTTGTTTTGTTTTTTGTCGATGGCAGAACACGATTTTTTTATGTCTGCCTGATTTTACCATTATTGGTCTAAAATCTTAATTCTAACATGAGATAAACGTCTTCCCCAAAGAAGCGGCGTCATGTGAAACTGTCGCAGTGTGCACATTTGATAACATTGATAACGTCGGTTGAAAACATTTACTTATGTCGGCGTCCGCCCCAAAAAATTCCTTACGAAACTGTCGAAATATCCTTACATTTTATTTCTATACAATGTAAGAATCGAAGTATTTTTCCTTACCGGTAACTAATCGCTGATTAACACACGTTGAGTCGGGCAGAAACGAATATTAATTCACTTCGGCTTCGCAGTCGTAAACTATACTTCGTGATCTGCCCTCCAACAACATTTGTTAATCAGTAAAAATTCAAAAGTAAGGAAACTACAAGGGTTGATCCAGAAGTAATGTCACTGTTTCCATTGCACGCTTATTCATCGTAGCATTATTATAAAAATCACATCAAGCTACACTGCAATTCAGTTCTGATTCACAGAATAAATATAAAGTTGGAAATTATTTCCGTTCCAAATATATAGACGTTCAAAGTACGCCACTGACGCCATCGCGCCGCACGTTAGTATAACGTTAATTACGTAAACATAAGTGTCAAAGGCAATCACAAATCAAAATCAAACTAACGCGCAAATTCAGATGAAAATTTGATACGATGACAGAATATATTTCTGCCGCCCACTTTTGAAATTTTAATATCGTCACTGCAGTCTGAAGTTCGCTATCTAGTGCTAATGCTTGTTACTGCCGAAAGTAAAAATGTTGATTTCTGAGTCTCACGTCAGCGGATATATATGCGATTTAGCCTCAAATTTGGAACATCGCCATTAGAGACTCTAGAGCTGTTTATTTTGATATGTGGTGATATAACAGTTACTATGAGGCTTTGTAAAGGTGCAGTCAGCGTGACACGGGTGCAGATGAGTCGCTAGAGGATAGTCCGAAAACATAAAAAACCTTATGTACAATGTCAGACAAGAACGTCTCTTTTGTTCTGATCCCTCATATGAAGATCGATGTTCTGCAATTCGAATATTTTGTAAATTCTTAAACTTGAGCTGCAGGGCTGTTCAAGTGATATTAAAAGATGAGATAAACATGGGTGAGCAGACATTAGTGCTTTGTTGGAACAACGAATATGCTACTTTGGACATGAAACAATATCGAACCATCGTCTGGTGCGTCAACGACGTCATTGACGTGCGGCGCGTTTCGTTACTATACCTTCTATCTATCTCGATATCTCAGTTACCGTGCATTGTATTTTTATGCCTTTTTCAGACCAAAGTGCAAACAGATTAAGATACTTGGATACGAAATTTTGTTGCTCTCTCTTCATTCTACACGATTTTATAACTGCAGTGACATTACTTCTGGATCAACCCTCGTATTTCTTAAATAAAAAATAACAACCATCTCTTCCTGTTCTAAGCAGTGATACTTACAACACGATACTATGATTTAATAAATCCCAATTTAAGATAACAACCCAATTGACCTAAAGCTAAATATTTACTAATATTTACTCCGGCTTACCTCTAATCTAGGATGATTTATCCAAATTTCACTCTTAGAGGTGTGGTATTTTAATTTTTATCTAAATTCTTGTCAACCACTCATAAATTTTCACAATTTTGAAAAAATACTAAGTTAGTTTAAAGCCTTGTCAAACGGATCAAGTTCTTTTTCTGTAACGTATTTGAGCCGCGACACGAGAAAACCAACAAAGTGGTTGTGCGCCCAGCGCAGACTCAGATCAGCCTGGGCCTCCGCCCAGTCTGATCAGAATCTTCGCAGTCCGCATGAAGGTAGCTTAGACTCTTCGCTAGGCGCTTAAGGGCTTAGACTCTAAGCTACCCCTTAAGCGCCTAGCGAAGAGTCTGATCAAACTGGGCGGATGCCCAGGCTGATCTGAGTCTGCGCTTGGCGCACAGCCACTTTTTGGTTTTCTCGTGTCGCGGCTCATTCTTATTATGTTTCTGTTACAGAAGTGTGCTGTCACAGAAGACTTTGAACTAAGCGATATGACGTGATAACAAGTCATAGTTTAGTTTTGTAAAAGAGATCAAACTCCAAGTAGTTCTGTTTATTTTATTCCCGACTAGTTTCGGTTATTACAACCTTTCTCAAGGGACATATTTGTAAACAATGAAACATAATGACATCAACGTCACATGACGTCAATGGCAACGACGTCAAAAAATGGCAATGACTTTAGCGTAAAAACTTACTGATTAATCAGTGTTAAGCACATTTAACAATAACAGGATCTTAGTAGATGCAAAATCACAGGAAAAATGCAATTTTAAAGCTAAATATTAAGATGCCTGTAATAACTGTCATGTTAAATGAAAACTGAGCCGCAGGACAGCAATGTCTACAAATTCAAATAAACCAGATAAAACCCAGATCAACCTGCGCAACCATGCATTCTGACTAGAGCTCCCATAGGTTGTAAGAAGGATTTAGGCTTCTCAAGTAGCCGCAGTAGAGTGCATATTAAAGGGAAATATGCATATGAAAACCGCGGAACAGAAAATGTAATCGCTACCTTTATTACCACAGGGTATAA
Source organism: Ctena decussata (assembly GCA_963989385.1). Lineage (NCBI taxonomy): Eukaryota > Metazoa > Mollusca > Bivalvia > Lucinida > Lucinidae > Ctena > Ctena decussata. The sequence continues at coordinate 59,500,173 of OZ022504.1, forward strand.
TCGATTCCGCCAATTTTCGCTTCCTGCAGAGACTGTCCGTCATATATGGCTTCCGCCGAGACTGTCCGCGAACCCTTGCTTCCTGCAGAGACTAAGTACTGTCCTCGAAAAATGGCTTCCTGCCGAGACTGTCCGTGTGATTCTGCTTCCTGCCGAGAGCCTCGGCAGGAAGCAGAATCACGCGGACAGTCTCTGCAGGAAGCCATTTATCATGTACAGAAGTATCGGAAGGAAGCAAGAGTTCGCGGACAGTCTCGGCGGAAGCCAAATATGATGTACAGTCTCTGCAGGGAGCGAAAATTAGCGGAATCGATTATACCCTGTGATTACATAAAAATGCAAAGTCCTGAAGTTACTTTACTGCCAAGGGGAATCCAGGAATTTGGGATAGGGGGTTCAAATTAGCTGAGGGGGGTCGATTTGTGCAGTTTGACCAATTTTTCCTGAAATTCCCCATGAAAATGAAATAATTAAGGCTGAAGAGGGGGTTCGTTTGAATCCCTCGAACCCCCTCTGGATCCGCCACTGACTGCTTATGTCGGTGGTCCTACTTTCCAAAAGGCATATATGGTAATGTTGTTACTGAAAGAGCATAAAATAAAAAATAAAATTTCCTTTTAAAAGGAAGGCTTGCCCAGCTAAGACAGTGAAATTTTCATGAGTTGTTATTGAAGTGAACCCGATTGTTAGTGCACTTTCATTTGCTAACTTTTATTTAGCAAACTATTTAATTTCTAACTTATTGAATGGTGGCATTAACCAAGGGTGTAAGGTAAAACTTTTATTTAGCAAAGTATTTAATTTCTAACTTATTGAATGGTGGCATTAACCAAGGGTGTAAGGTAAAAACAAGTGTAGAATTTGTTTGAAAAACAAATTGAAAAAAATTTAAACACACACACACACACACACACACACACACACAACAACAACAACAACAACAACAACAAAAAACAACAGTTTTCCAACGTTTTGGCCGGCCGTTTAGGAATGTCTCAAGGAAAATAACTATATGGACCTATTTCAAGTCTTTTCTTCACGGCTGTTGAGTCACATTTAGTCTGAATCAAAATTTTAGGAAAGACTGTTTCAAACCCATGTCTATGGAATCATGGCACATCTGAACTTGGCATCAAAAGAAGACAATAAATCTATATTTACTGAAGTTTATTTTTGGTTTAAGTGGCATCAGTGGCAGTGACTGGAACAAAATTTTGACACTGAGAAGAAAATGCATGCTGCTATTGTTTGGGACGATAACTTGCTTTACACCATTTGGGAACAACAAAGTACGGAACCCATTGCGTTCGTATTTCCATGAACTCCCGACAAATGAATTTTATCTCTTTTCAGTAAATGTGATAAGGGAAGCAAATCGTCAAAAGCGCTTGTTTCTATATTTAAACAATAAATTTGAACTCTGCTCTTTCAGATTTTACACTGCTACACAGATCAGCCCACTCCGGCATAAGTGCAGTCTGATCAGTCTAGCCTCAGCATGAAAGATGAAGAATATATATATATGCCGAAACAGACTGATCAGATCCAACGAATGCATTGGCGCTGGACAGTGTGCCGGCTGCTCTGACTAGTCAGATTATGCGATGCCCTAAGGCCTAGTTTTCGTGACGCCGCTGCATGATATTTTGGAAAAGCTAATGCTTTGCGCTAAGCTATATATAAACACTGTTTCTTACACAAGTTTGGTATATTTCTTAGGATGCAAAGCCAAATACTTTGCATTGCATTCAGAGTTTCATTTTTTATGCAATCAGTTTATAAAAAGCAAACGAAATGTGGCCTAGTTCAAGGCACTCGTAAAAGAAAAACGTGCTTTTTAACGGAAATATTAAAAAAAAAAGTACACGAACTATCAAAAATAGAATAAAGTTTCCATCGTTATTTTTAGCAGATGAGGCAAATCGGATGTGGATAAAAATAGACAAAATCGGACGAGGTATTTGTTTGTTATGTCTGTGAAGAAAATAATGAAGAAATGCTGTCTCAAACCGGAACGAACTTTCCGATCTCTTTGGCTTAATTGCGGCCCTAAAAAAGTTTAGAACGAATCGTTGCAGTACACACTCACTGGTATTTTCCGACTAAGCGTGACGTATCATTTCTTCCCAAAATAACTCGGTATCACTAAACCACTTGAATACTGGCTTGCGCTCGAAAGCGCAAGCCAATAAACAAGCAAAAACATAAATTAACACCATACACACACACACACACACACAAATACACACACACACACACGCTGAAGTGGCTCTGGTTTGTTTATTTGACTAAAATGGAAATATACTCATGCTGCCAACTTTGATTACATGTCCCATGAGAAAATTAGTGGTCGTTATAGTAGACAGCAGGAGTTATAGACATTTGAATTTGTAAACAACACTTGATTAATTGTCACTTGTTGAAAAATGTTCATAGTCATGTCGAGTATGAGTGTTTTATTGTTACATTCTTTTTGCGCTTATTTGTTTACAAGTTATTTAAGTTTTATATAATATCGTTCGCTGTAAAATTATATACAAATAATTTGTGGATTTTACGTCATTCGAGGGAAATATCTCATATACTACTGATGTCATTATAATAAAACAATATGCATTCCCGTGTTATGACAAAACATAATTGTTTTTAGTTCCATGAAATTCCATTTATCGGTTATTTAGTTACCACTCAATTTGTTGATTTTCAAGGGATTCAAGGGCAATAATTCATACATTACTGAAGCAATTCCAACAAAACTTAAAATGAACCACTGTGTTATGATGATACATATTAAGTATGAGTTTTATAAAATTTCATTAATTGATTACTTATTTACGGCTGAAATTGACAATATTAAATTAATTCAGGTCTATAACTCATGCATTACTAATGCCATTCTAACGAAATTTCATGTGCACAGTTGTGTTATGGTGACACGTATTTATTCTTAGTTTCATGAAATTCTGATAATTAATTACTTAGTCCTGGATCATTTTATTGATTTTAAAACAATTCAAGGGCACTAACTCATGCACTGCTGAAGTCAATCTGACAAAACTTGACGTGTATCATCGCGTTACAGTTTAAGTTACATGAAATTAAATTAAATGGTAAAATAGTTATGGCTCCGGACTGATGGGTCGAAAGCCAGATGGGTGGAAGGACGAACGGACATGGGCAAAACAATATACCTTCGCCTTCAGCGGGGGATAACAATACTCGTTGTTTGATACGAGTAGGGCTTTAGATCATAAATAGGTTTATCATTGTGATGAAAACATTGACATAATTGAGCCGCGACACGACAAAAACAACAAAGTGGCATGTGCGCCCAGCGAAGACTCAGAGACTTCGCTGTCCGCACAGAGTTACCTTAGACCCGTAGATACCTTCCAAGCGTATAGCAAAGACTCTGGTCAGACTAGAGGGCTACCCAGGCTTACCTTAGTCTCCGCTGGGCGAACATGCCACTTCGTTAGTTTTCTCATGTCGCGGCTCAGTTATGAGCTATGGCAATCGTGGCTTGCACCTTACATGTAACTGTATAATAATAATTTACCTCTAGTGAAGTCTTCATCAGCTGTTTTACCAGTGGAGAATTGAAGTATGATCTTGCGCATTTATCTGTAACTGCTGAGTATTTCGGGATGACTGGCAATTTTCTGGGATAGCAGTGTATTTGAGTCCGCACAGCATCATTGACAAAATTCTCCTCCAGTTGTTTACGTTTCTTTATGCTCGGCAGAGGATGTATGTCCTTCTGTACACTGTCTTTATGCCATAGTGGACTCTTCTCAACCACCCAAGACATCTGGTAATATCAAAATAGCATAACGATTAACTCCCTTGCTAATATGTTAGGGAGTTAATTGACATTTTTTGAAAAATATTGTTTTCGTAGTTTAGAAAGGCCTTTCTAAACTACGAAAACAATATTTTTCAAGAAATGTTTTCTTGACATTAACTTCGTGAGATGGAGCTGTTTTCTTTTGATGAAACATCAATGTCACTGAACAGTTGCATAATAGGATTATAGCACCCAATTAACAAGAAAAACTGTCTTTGACTACTTTATTGCAAATTGTTTAAGAATCTATGATTGGAAAAGGGTGGTCACAAGCTGATCCTCTAAAATTCAGCGAACGTTCTTTAAGAATTCAAGGTGGGCGTCCAACAAGGTTTCAGTCATTTAAGTAAAAAGTATGCAAAGACCAGGAACTGAAACAATCAAAATCCAAATCCAGCCCTCAAACCATAGTTGGAAACAACTAAGATTACAAATAATCAAGATACAGAGAACATATGGCCAACCGAGTGAGCAGCTTGTTCCCAAAAGGTGGCCACTCAGCAACCCAAACCGAACCAAAAATGATAAGAACATACATAAGGTAAAACATCACAGAACTTTGAATTACAATAACTTTGTGTGTGTGTGTGTGTGTGTGTGTGTGTGTGTGTGTGAATTAAACAGCAATAGTGGGTATGTATAAGTTTTCTTAGAACGCGCCCATTTTCATGGCGGGGAAATACAGTTTGTTTCAATACACTCAGTACATGATACGTTATAGATTTTTCTCTCTCTGAGTGAGTGGGACTGGAATCTCTCCGCTATATTTCATCGACAAAAGAATTGAAACTGGAAACTGGAATCTCTATACTATATTTTATCTACCCAACAATCGATCATTAAAATGAATATGCGATAGATTATCAGTAGGTTTTACGCAATATTTCACTGTAAGTGGTATTAGATACCAATCGTGTGTAACCTCTCATCTTTGCTACAACAAAATGCTAAAAACAAAGTCTTGTCAACAACTTTGAGGTGTCCTCGAGATCCAATTTTAGGGTGTGATTTAATAGATCTTCAAAGTATACGTCAGTTGTACATATTTGAAGCAGTTCTAAGGCTGAAAGATCGTAACATGTTTCTGTGGGGATTTTAGGCAGTATCAGACATTTTAATTCAAATTAAACCATTTTAAATCATATTAATTTCGTGATCGTAATATTTTTGCTACCGTTAAAATGTAATAACTGGTAGACAACCCAAAATTTAGCACCAAATTAAGCAACTAGTCTCATCTGAGCTGATTTTTGGCAAGTATTATTGCTACTACTTTGTAATTAAAATCCCTTTTTTTAAAGGTTCTTGAAATGTACTATATGTTTGATAGATTACTTCTCATCGGCCCGTCCCAATTAAGAGCTTAAGAATAGGAACCTTACAGTTTGACAAATTGAATTTTAATTACTTTAGGGGGTCGCTTTTTTATCTATCATGCAATGCTTCCCTGGTCTAAGTTTTCAAAAAGGGTCTGTCTTATCTTATTTCTTATATGGGATATCTAAATCGTTTAATTAGATATCTAATATGATTATGTTCATCAGATATCACAATTGTTTGATCAGATGTCTAATAAAATTTAGTGGGGAAAATAAAACTGTAACATAAAATCGTGGATGTGACTCATCATTTATTATGATAAATCAGATATCTGATTTATTAAAACCGATATCAGATAAATTATTTATACGAGATATCTGATATGATTTATATGGTATCTTTAAATTATATAAGATATTTTATATTCTACATCAGATATCAAGTTTTAGAATAAATATTAAATCGACTTGCATTGAAACTGAGGCTTTATAGTTATAATAGGAGCATCTGAGCAAACCTTTGTTCGTATACTTTATGTGACAGTTTCATTAAGAGGCCTATAAAGTAAAATACGATATAAAGTTGTGTTATGTTATGTTATGTTATGTTATGTTATGTTATGTTATGTTATGTTATGTTATGTTATGTTATGTCATGTTATGTTATCCCAAAATGTCTAGACTCTCCATCCGATCATTATTTTTAATACCAGCAGTGAAAATTAAGGCGTATGTACACTTCATGTTTTTCCTCCAGTTTTTTCAAAGGGAGATAGATTTGCGGATTTCTCGTGTGCCAAAGGGGCAAATCCTATCCTTTCAGTGTTGACCTCCATTGACCAGGGAGGCAAACATGGAAATGGCGGAGTTGCTTTCCCTGAAAGTGTACCTGCTCACCAGACTTTTGTGAGAAAGAACAACTGGAAGAGTTTGTCGAATCATTATGATCATTGTCATCTTGATATACATTGAACAAAATTTCTAATTGGTCACTTTTTGCATAGAATTAAGCCTAATGCAAATTTAGATTAATCTGCCTACAAATTAGGAAGAACAAATGCACATATATTCTTGCATTTTAAGAGCAGCACAATTGCTCATGCATTCTACATTTCAATGCATGCATTACGATTTACACTAACATTCAAAGGCAGGTAATTTAAATACATCAATATTAAAATGAATACAGACAAAAACTTCATGAAGACTGAATACAGATTTCATGTTTTATGATGGAAAACTTAATTTGCTTCTGAAATGCCATGATTTTTTGGCAGTTAACAAAGTTTTATGCATTTTCAAAACAGTCTGTGGTTTACAAAGAAGAGGCCGTAACTCTAATTTTACGATAAAGTTTTGATTACAACATTTAGTTTTAAAAAGTTGATAAATTTCTTAAATTTTGATTATAATAATATTTAAAATATTGTTTAGAAATCATATTTCTACAAAGTAGAAAACTGACCAATTAGAAATTTTGTTAAGTGTACATGTATATGTAAACTATTTGTGGTAGTTTCTAAGTTAGTCTCTTGGTAAGAAATAATATTTTTGCAGCTTTTTTTTTTTTTTTTTTTTTTTTGCACGGATAGCAAACATTATGTAACTGTCATAATTTAATGGAAACGCCATGTTGGCTGTTTTTATGGATTAAAGGAATTATCCCTTACAATATTTTGAAACACGTTCTGAAACAAAGTACAAGTTTTCATCAGGAGTGAAAATATTTAACATGTTTATAATATTATCAGAGATTTTGTCCTTAAGTAAGCAAAATATTTATTGAAATTACCGATAATCTGTTAGTCAACTGGCTAAATATTTATTTTATTTCCAATATTAAATACGACCCTGCTAGTTTATAAAAAACACTTTTAGGTTTGTTCTAAACATCCTATTGCTACTTCACAATAACTTGTTAATGGCCAGACCAATATTAACCTTAAGCGCCAAAAATGAAAATAGCTGAATTTGGAAACAGCATAGATCCAGATGAGGCGACTCATGATGAATCACCTCATCTGGGCCTACACTCTTTGCCCTCTTGTTTTTGAATTTTAAAAATGATATAGCTTGTAAGATTTTTGAAATTGTGCAGAAGAAACTTTTGTCGTCTGCTTTTTGCGCGTTAAGGGTTAAAACCTTATATTTAGGGGATAACTGTACTCAAAATTGTCATTTGGGGAGTTCAATAGTCGGTTTTATGGTAGGAAATTTCGTTTTACGGCGACGCGCCAGCGGAGCCGTAAGACGCAATTTGCGACCATAAAACCGACGATTTACCTCCCCAAATGACAATTTTCAATACAGTTATCCCCATTCTAATGCACTTCTTCACATTTTCACCTTTCAAAGTGGGCTACTTTGCACCCATCTCAAGTGCTTTCAGCAACGTAAAACCAGACGTAAGCCAATCAGAAGCAATGTTTTATAATGACGTCGGGTTTGCGACAGTATATCGTAGGATTTACTGTATCAAATTTTTGACGTTATCGAATCAGACGTCGCGTTACATTCGTAAGTGCATTAGAGTACATTCTTAACGATGAAATACATGGATTTCTTGTCAATATAAATATGATATTTTCCAGTTCTCTACGAGGATTTATTTCCTCTAGGTAAATAAATTCCTGTAGATTGATTACCTTCCCGATAGCCTTCTGAGATAAGTTATTAAGAGTCATTCTCTGTAAGCATCAAAGTGCCTCCCATATAGGCTGGAAATGACATCTCTCAGATTCTGATGAAATTTGGTGTACATCAAGACATCCACCCAGGACCATCAAATCAGTATTTATTTTTTTCATTCACTGCCCCGTTACCATGGCAACAGCAATAAAGTGAAATAGACCAGAATTGCCTGATCTGTGTATGAAATTTTCGTGAATTTAAAGCCTTTTTGCACTTGTACATATGATTTGATCAGGCAGATATAATTAAACCAGCAATAGATTATAAATATTTGTTCTTTTCTCAGTATGGCTGATTGCTGACATTGCCGATATGTATTTCCATTCTGACGGTAGGTCACGTGGAAACTAGGCATGATTTTAAGTTTTTGATTTTTTTGAAAAATGACAAAATTATCAAATTTTGAATTGAATTTACACAAATTCGCAGCAATAACTTTTTTTTTAATTTCTTATATTTTTTAGATTAGTTTTCATACTAAATAATATTAAAAATTTGGAATGGGTATATTTGTTGTTCAAAAAATAAATTGCTTCAAAGTTGTCTACCGTCATTGGTTTGCAGGAAATATAAAAATTACAAATACCAAAGCAAATACATTTCTTTTACTCATATATCTGTTTGAAAGATCCAAAATCAACAAATTAACAAAAAATATAACCACAGTAAGGTATCCTCGCTAAACTTTGCATACAGAAGCTGTCTCACATCAAAATTTATGGGGTCTACTTACCCCACCCACTTCTTGCAACAGATAACTTAAGGTTTGTTTTCTTTCTACAATTTGCTAAGTATTGGAACCTTTTTGACCAACTTTGGGAAGAAAAAAACATACATTTTTTGCTATAGAGCTATGAAATATAAAACAAAAGGAATTTTGTCTAGGGAAGGAACCAAAATAACATCATTCGAATTGTATAATATAAAAGATATTACAATGAAAACACTACAAAAATGTTTGAAAATATGTATTCTTATTCATTTATGTCTACTTGATATTTGGTCGATGATGACTGACATAATTGTTAAAGAAAGGTGTGCTTAAAGCTCTAACTAACTGATCTAATGGGGTCTAATTACCCCACCCACATTGGCCAGCAATAATAAGAGAGTTGCCATCAAAATTTTTCTCGAAAGAAAACATCAGATATGAAGTGGAAAGAATGAATATATCTTTTTCATTTGAAAATTATAATTTCAAATTAGCCATAATTGTGTTTATCATATGACGTGGCTTTTATTCAGAGGCTAACATCATTAAAAAAAAGAGCTTTTCAAGCGGCCCATTATACACCCGATCTAGTGTCATGAAGGAGTTACAGAATGAACAAGATTGTTAACAGAAAGATAAACAGGCGGATCTGATAAACTTGAGTTACCATTTTTGGTCCTAAATCATTCCCTTACCTTATCACACAGGTCTGGCATTCAACACAGGCAACGAAGGCAATGTACTATAGAACTCGATTGTTTTCGCATACCTCTTAGATTAATTTCAAATTGTCATTCTTACGGACGCCGCAGTTTGTTAGACCTCTTAGTCAGACCAGTTTGACCTCTTCGTCAGACCAGAAATTCCGTCCGGTATCAATGCAGTGCTTGAATAAGGTTGTCATGGTCGTTGTTGTCCAAAAAATGTTTCAAGCATTTCTTGAATACGCATATCAATTTAGTAAAACTTTTTATTCCTATCTCAAGAGTCGGGGGTTGGATGTTCCGGGAGACTATACTTCTGAAACAAACTTATCCTGATGAGCAGAGCAAGCAAGTTTCCTGTACGTTGTCCTCGTTGCCTGTGTTTAATGCCAGACCAGTGTGTATATACACATAACCGTAGAGTTTCGTGAAAATATTTTCAACTATTAAGGAGTTACAGAGTAAACGGGAAATTTATGCAAGGGCAGATTATTCAGGAAGTCAGCCAGAGTTGTGGTTTTTACTCAAGATGCATTGCCCTATTATTATACATGTTCCTACAAATTCCAGCAAAATATTTCAGTGGGTTAAGGAGTGACTGGGAGTAGCCTTAAGCAACAAATCAAACGGAAGGTACTCCAAAAATTAAGTAAGGGGGGGGGGGGCAACTATACTTGAATGCAACACATAATCTTGTAATAATGCGTATTGCTGTAAAGTTTCATCAAGACATTTTAAACGATTACCAAGTTATGGTATGCACAAGATTAGTGTACACAAAAAAGCCTAAAAACTATCAAAAGGATGTAACTCTGAAACTAAGTAAGAGAGAGCAACTATTGTTAAGTGCCACACATTGTCTTCATACATATTGCTATGAAGTTTCAAGAACATGTCCTAAATGGTTATCTAGTTACCGCACGCACAAGACTAGTCGTGAAAAAAAATCATCAATAATGGCATAACTTGGAAACTAAGAAAGGGAGAGCAACTATTATTGTACGCGTTACTTTGCCCTATCCTAATTCATATTCTTCCTACGAAATTAGGAGCGGCTGTAGCGTAGTGGATAACACTCCGGACTACCAATCCAGGGGTCGCAAGTTCGATCCCCCGCTTCTCCGGTCTTTCGGATGAGACTTTAAACCGAGGTCCCGTCTCCATATGACCTCGTTGTTGGTGGGACGTTAAACCCGAGTTCACTCACTCACTCACTCCTACGAAATTGCAAGAAGATATCCCAAAGGGTTACTGAGTTATGGGGCGCACAAGAATTGTGACGGACAGACACACGGACGGACAGACACACGGATAGACAGCGCCATGACATATTTTGTTTTTCAAAATGGGCGTTTAAAATTTGATATGCGTTACACTAGACTTTGATACTGGCGCAAAACGCCGTGATGCCTTATGTGACAAAAATGTTCAAATAAAGTCATGTTTCAGAGAGAAAAAAAAAACAGGCTTAATAAAAGCACACTAAAAGACTGCGTAATACCCCGCCACTGCATACCAGATACAGCTTTTTTTATGATTTCATACTTGTTTACAGCTCAAGGTCAGGGGACAGATAACTATACTGAGATAAAAAAAATTACCATCAGTGGAAGCTATTATTGCTTTGATTATTTAATACATATTTCAGGAAAATCCCTTTCAGTTCTGATGATTTTATACAGATTTTTTTTCATGATTACATACCTGTATATAGCCCTGGGTCAGGGGCATATAAACCCTTGAGACAAAATTTTGATCACAACAGGAAGCTTGTATTAATTTAATAATTTGCTGCAAGTTTCCAGAAAATCTCTTGAAATTCTGATTTTATATTAATTTTTTTTCATGATTTTATACATGTATATATCCCCATGGCAGGGGTAGATAAACCTGTTGGACTAGATTCTGGTTGTAAAAAACAGCTGTAAATAATATTTATATCATTTCTGTGAAATCTCATAAAGATATACCAAAACTCTGATTTTTTTCATGATTTTATACATGTATATAGGGCTGTGCCAGGGGAAGATAACCCTTGGAGAGAAAATTTTGATCATGCAGGAAGCTTTTATCGTTTCAATAAGTTGTTGCAAGTTTCAGGAGAATCACTTTCAACCCTGATTTTATGTAGATTTTTTCATGATTTTATGCATGTATATAGCCCTGGGGCAGGGGCAGATAATCCTGGTTGACAAAATTCTGCTTGCAACAGAAAGGATATATTGTTTCAATCTTTTCTGTGAATTTCATGACGATATCTCAATGAGTAAAGGAACTACAGACCAAAAGCAATTTTTGAAACATTGACAAGGGCAATAACTCTGTCCGAAGATTTCGAAATTCGCTCATTAACAATCCCAACCAAGATATTTCCGAGACTAATGCACATGCCAAGTTTGAAGAAAACTACTCAAGTTATCGAACGGACAGACAGACGCACGTACGTACGTACGAGAGATGGATGGAGAGACACACGGACAGCCAGTTTGAAAGCATAATATCCCGCCACTAACGTGTGGCATGGTCTAATAACTTCATATGATAAACAAATGTTATACACTTGGTCATTTCATAAAAAAAATTATGAAACTCACCGAAAGTTTATTTCATAAATTCCATATCAAACGACGACAACAATTTTCAAAGAGGGAGACACACACACACAAAAATAGACCTGATTAACTTTCAACAAAGTTGAATGCTGATATGCATTTGAAAAGAGTATTTTCTCTTATCATAATTTCAAAGATTTTGTACAGAAAGTTTTTTTTGCAGTTTTCATTGCTGCTTATGATTGGTAATTATAGGTCTAGGTATCAAATATTTCAGAGCATCACCTCATACTTCAGAGTATCACCTTCCATGCCTACGTCAATATAATAGAAGGTTTAGAAGTCCTGAGGATACCACTGAACACATCAAAGTCAAAAGTGTGATGCTGGTGTTGAACTCTTGTTGCCTTTTATGAGCAGTAAACTATGAAGACAATTGTTGATAATATATGAAGCAAGGCAGCTGACTTACTTTTCAATCCAGTTGATATATTTGCACTTAGCTGTCATTTTGAGCCCTTAGCAACCAACTTTTAACATATTTGGAAGCTTTGACTGATCTGCATATAAGGAATATCTTTTACCCGAAAGAAACTATGACGAGAATTTTGAGTAATGTTTAGCCCTGGAAGCTCAGTGGGTTAAGCGCTGGCCTACTGATTTAGCGAACCGGATTCGAATCCCGCTTGAGGCGAGAATTTTTCCTACCATAAATGGGGTTCCATTGCATACAAGACTTTCATTATCCTATTTTCATCATCCTGATATGACTGATATACTGCTGAAAAGGACAAGTCATCCATCAATCGAGTAATGTTCAAAGCACGCTTGACTCACTTATAATATCAGTTGAAAATCATATGTATATATATCTGACTCAGGGTTTGGGCCCTCAGCAACAAACAATTAACAGATTTGAAAAAAATGGGTGAATTTCAAAAAGAATATCTATTATATGCAACAAACTATGACAATAGCTATCAGTAAAGTTAAAAGCACGTCAGATTGACTTTTAAATTTTGTTTCAAACAAATTATTTATGCATCCTTAGCAACCAATTTGTGCTCTTAGCAACCAACTCTAACAGATTTGACGCTTTAAAGGGAATCCCCACCCAAATATTTTCTCTTTTATGTTTACTTTGTCAGCATGTGTAAGTTAACTTGAAGCACAAGGACTCTTGCTCTTGCAGTCTGTTGAAACACATACGGGTATGTATTATTGTCCATAGCAACCAGTATGAGCCCCTAGCAATGGCCCTTTAAATGGTGTGAGACTAAGGATCAAGAAATGTTGTTTGTGAACTCTGAAGACATTTCTGAATTTAGAACCTTTTATTGGATTCACGAATAATATTGTTGATATCTGACAAGGAATTCAGACCTTACTAAATAAAGTTTAAAGCACGGTTGTTTGATTTTCAAGATCTGTTGAAAACCATGTGGATATATAGCCCTAAGCAACCACCTACTAACAGACTTAAAATGGTTACTGCATTTAAAAAATAATACCTTCTGTGTGTAACAAGTTAAACCAAAACGTCGCAGTAAACATAATAGTTAATGACCATCTATTTTTACCTATTTTCTATATTTTCATAATTATAAAACAAGACAGAAAAAAAACAAAGCTTGCAGCAAATCAGGAGCCCTTAATGCTAGAATTACAACAAATATGCATATGTTAATGTGGGCAATGTTTGATCCTTATCTGAGCTGTTAATTAAACAGGTACATAGCTTTATTTTAATTTTTAACTTACAGTTGTCTCCTTAATTCATATATTCCGATGCACACGGATATTTTTTGAAATACAGTTACTATTTTCAAATATGAAGATGGTTGCAAAGGGCTAACACTGGTTGCTAAAGTCTAAAAGTCAAACAACTGTGCTTTAAACCTTATTTATAAAGGTCCAAATATCTTGTTAAGCTTAAGTAGTGTTCTTTGTGAATCCAGCAAAAGGTTTAAAAACTGCAAGTATATTGTTGCTAAGGGTCCCAATTTGTTGCTAAGGATAATTAAATACACATATCATTCGACAAGTTTTACAGGTCAAGCAGCTGTGCTTCAGATATTTCTGAGTCTGTGCTCAATAAAGATATTTTTCATCGAATTCCGTCAAAAACTTCACATCTGATAGAAGGTGGTTGCTAAGGGCAAATAGTGGTTGCTATGGACGAGTCTAAACAGAGTTTCTAAGCATTATTTATAAAAATATGATGTGTGCTTAAAACTATAAAGTGGAATTGTCTACATTAAACATTGCAAAGGAAGACATTGTTGTATTAATTTTATTCAAAGTTCCAAATCTGTTAAAAGTTGTTGGTTGCTAAGGGCTCAAAATGGTTGCCAAGGACAAAGATGTGCACATACTTTTCAACTGATTAGAAAAAAATCAACAGCCTACTGGACATCAAATATCATTTACGTGCCTTCAGAGTTTATTGCTCACAATGGTCATTCAATGCATAGCTCAGTCCTAAGTCTTACATTGTTTAAAGGGATGTTGCTAAGGGCTCAGACTGGTTGCTATGGACAATAATGCATGTGTGTTTCAACTGATTGCATAAAAGAGTCCTTGTAGTTCAATATAAGTACATGTATAGCTCAAAGCTGACCAAATCAACTGCTTATCTCACTCAATTTTTCATTGTGTTCCAAGTGGGTGGGGTAATTTACCCCCTGTATTATACGTTATTTTCATGCCTATCATATTTTGTTTACAAATTTAGGTATTTCAACTGAAGTCTATGTGTATTTTTAGTCAGTCTACAGAACTGTTATTGAAAAATTAAAGAAATCTGCTGTTGTTTACAAGTTTGTGAAAAATCCATATTTTGGATTTTTGAAATGGTAGTCATCTTTTGACTTTCTTTATTCTAGTTTGTTAAATATACCCATTCCAATTTTTATATATATGAATTAGTGATAGTGGAGCTACAATATATTGAAAAATTATAAAAATCTATTGCTGCGTTTTTTACATATTTTGTTTCAAATTATCCCATTTTTGAGCAATTTTTTGTTTTAGTGTTTTTGTGAATACAGCTTAACTTCAGCACCTAAAAGCTAAACATATCTTCAGAACTATGCGTCTAAGACTATAGTTATTTTCAAAATCAAGGTTTATGCTTTGGTCTAGTATAAAGATGTTTGGTAAAATCATGTTCTGTGTTCATGTTATGATTGTCTGAATTTCATGCTTTTTGTACATTTACAAGAAGGAAAATAGTCATTTTTGAGAAAAAAGTGAACTTTGCGTTGCCATGGCAACCAAAGCACCGCAGATCGGAAATGATGCCGTTTTTACCGGTTATATGACACAACAAGTTTATATGATAAGTTTTATCAAAATCTGAGAGATGCCATTTCCCGGCCACTTTGATGCTTACAGAGAATGACTCTTAATGTACGACCGGGTACCGGCTTTTAGAACTACTTTCTTTCCACAGCAGTTGTAGCTATAAAACACCGCTGCAGTTGCCTTTATGATCTTGAGAAAAACAACAGACGCTAAGCAAACCTAGAACAAACTTTGATATGGATTTATTGCGTGTGGACATGAATGATTTTAAGAAAATGTCATTTCATGTGAAAATGCATTGCTTTTTACGATACACGCTCCGCAATGTGCAATAAGAAACGTATCATCCAGCTCATAACAGACTTTCATCGAGCGAGCCTTGGATCGTCGGGACCAGTAGCCGTACAGACGATGATTGTAAAGGCATATGCTGGTTCCATTGTTCAGTAAATTATTCTTATTATAACAAATATTGGCCCGTTCAAAAAACAAAATGGCGGTCAAAGCAATTCAGTATTCATGTATCCTTTCGCGCTATTTTGTACAGGCTCTCGGAAAGACACTTGAAAACATAAATACAGATGAAAATATTCTATAAATTTAACAAATACGGTGAATCGTCCCATTTAAGATATGGGATTTATAAACCTCGGGAGGTTTGAAGATCCGATAAAGACACTCTTACTTCGGACTCGTTTCTTAATCGGATCTTCAAACCTCCCTCGGTTTATAAATCCCATATCTTACATGGGACGACTAATAAACTCTATATTTATAGGTGTTTGATTTTATATTGGGAAATATTCGGCACGAGTTTATATGGCGAAGGACGCACGAGCTTGCGAGTGCGTTTCCGCCATGCACGAGCTGCGTCTCCGCCATATGAACGAGTGCCGAATATTTCCCAATATAAATTCAGCAGTTCTTCCAAATTAAGAAATCAAAATAAATTTCGGCATGTCAAACCACAATTTCTTGAAATTTGAAATATCATTATGTAGTTTGGTGTCTTCTTACGTGCTAAAAGCCACGCCCGGCGGCGCGAAAGTGAATATGACGTTATAGAACGAACGTGACGTCAGTAAACAAACTATGACGTTAACAAGAAGTAGGCGCCATTTTCCAGTCCTACTCTCTGCATTTCTTTTGAAATTCTCCATTAATATTCACAGACTATGCCTTAAAAGATTGACAGATCAAAGGTAAATCACATTTAATTGTCTTTTATGCAATTTATACAGCGAAACCGCCAGGAGTGTCATCATTTTACTCGGTTTTTGACTGCAGTCGACAACAAAATGGCTGCCACATTTTTATCCTCTCACAACAAAAGTAGTTCTGATGAACGTGACTCCTTAACTCCGTGCAATATGCACTTGACTCCGTGCAATATTTATAGGTTATTGAATTTATATTGGGAAATATTCGGCACGAGTTCATATGGCGAAGGACGCACGAGCTTGCGAGTGCGTCTCCGCCATATGAACTAGTGCCGAATATTTTCCAATATAAATTCAAATAACCTTTTTGTTATATACCTTTCTCATTAATCAGCTAGTTTCAGCAGTTCTTCCAAATTAAGAAATCAAAATGAATTTCGGCATGTCATACCACAATATCATTATGCAGTTTGGTGTCTTCATGAGCCACGCCCGACGGCGCGAAAGTGAATATGACCTTATAGAATCAAACGTGACGTCAGTAAACAAACTATGACGTTAACAAGAAGTAGGCGCCATTTTCCAGTCCTACTCTCTGCATCTCTTAGGAAATTCTCCATTAATATTCACAGACTATGCCTTAAAAGATTGACAGATCAAAGGTAAATCATATTTAATTGTCTTTTATGCAATTTGTACAGCGAAACCGACAGCAGTGTCATCATTTTACTCGGTTTTTGATTGCAGTCGACAACAAAATGGCTGCCACACTTTTATCCTCTCAAAACAAAAGTAGTTCTGATGAACGTGACTCCTTAACTCCCGGCAATATGCACTTGACTCCGTGCAATATGCAAAAAAATATTGCACGGTTACTCCAATGTAAAGTGAATGGGGATCTTTTTAGGTATATAATAAAAAAATTGCACGGTTACTCCAATGTAAAGTGAATGGGGATCTTTTCAGGTATATAATAATGTGGTCTGCATTTACGACCACTGGAAACGTAAAACTTCTGGAATGCCTTGGAAGAATGTGGTGCCATGGAAAAATTCCGCATTTTCTCAATTTTTCATTCATTTATTATTTACTTATTTATTTAGTGTCGCACTAAATGGTATAATTACGTTTATATATTAAAACCACTGGGCCGGTATCGCTGCCGGTGGACAATTTGTCCCCGAGGAGATCAACAACTCAGTTAGTGTTTCAGTGTTGTTCTGTTTTTAGCGGGGTCACTACGTAAATACTAATTTAAAGCAATCTTATTAACTTATATCAGGCCCTTTCTGAACTTTTCTAAAACTAAGACTGACTTGTCATCGCGAGATGAATCTTAGCGGACTTTGGCTTTTTACTTTGGCTTTTTTCTCTTTTGAAGTATGGTGTTTTTGTAGGTTCTTGCTGCATTGGTCATCTCTTTCGAGGCACATGAATTGAGGTGGCTGCGCTCGCGAGTTTATACGTAGGTGTCTCTTACCTGATGTCTGCAGCTACTGTGTCTCGTGGAATGCGTCAGTAAGAGTGGCTCGAAGAGGGTTGCTTATTACTTGCGGAGACCTGCCCATTACCATTTTTCCTACAAACTTTGGAGTTAAGCGATACTGAAGAAGCTCAATACAGAAACGCGCGTCTGTCGCACTGAAGTTAGTATAGTTACGTTTATATTACTTACGTATCATATAATAAGTAACTGAAAAATCAGGAAATAATAAAGTTGAGAGATATTCTTATGGACTTTTTTTCTATAATACATGTGACTATTTTAAATAGGATTTCGTCGCTATTCAAGCTGATGCTAATTCAATAGAAAACATAACGTTGTCACAGACGTTACGCGCCCACAACTGTTATGTAACTTGTGGTCATACGACTTTTATGACATGGCATTAGCCACATCATATGCCATAATTCTGTTACTTTGACCTATGCCGTACCACCATCAAAAGCCAATCGAGTAAAGGGAGTGGGGTAGTATCTACCATTATGGAGAAAATTTTTAAGGCAAGGGAAACAAGGCTGTTCACAAATATGGCGCTTGAATCTGGAAGAAGGGCAGGCAATTAGCATGATTACGGAATTACGGAATTTTTATATTCAACGAATTTGCTTTTTTTTCTGCCCCACCAGTAGGGCAAGACGCTTTTGAAAAGAGGCAAAGCGCCCAAACGAGTTTGGATCTTATTTCCAGATTAACCTGTAATATTCATTTTGTTAGACAGTATGGTCTCATTGCCCAAAAAAGTATATTCCAATTAACGATCTTCGATATTTTCACATGAAGTTGTTTGCATTTTTTGCAAAACAAAAACAGATAGTTTTTTTATTATTATTATTATAAGTAGTATTATTATTATTTGTCAGAATGTGTTCTAAAATTTCAAAGGGACACTGAGTCTCATGTCGAGTGGGAATTCATGTCGAGTGAGAATGTACCTTACTGCGCATGCGACCCGAAGTTTCAAAGCAGCCAGAATCTGCATCTCTGTTTTTCCGCATCCTAGTTTACTCCCCAAATCCGCTTCCGGATCTATCTGTGTGAAAATCATACTCATTTAATCGGGTATTTTACATAAGAACTAATTAAAAGTGCATATTTACACATTTCGTATTTGAAATATTTCGTGCTCCTAAAAATATTACAACTATTTACATCTACATAAGTCAATATGGACATTTGCATTGATTTACTTGCAACTTTATACGGTTTATGCATCGAACGACACGCGAATCGAGTAACTGAAAGAACCGAAAATTTTTGATTTTGTGCGAAAGAGAAAACACATCCTTTCAAAGTTGTTGTAAACGCTAAACTTTATTGATTTATAATGTTCTTACGTATTATTACGTATAAATCAAGAAGCCAGAAAGAGAAACTAATACTGAACAGAAAGTAATTCGAAATAGATGATATGCAGTTTTTCCAGTAAAATATGGATTATGGCGAAAAAATGTCCCGAAAGTTTCGATAAAAAGTGATTTTACTTGATATTTATTTACTTGTTTAACGAATACATTTACATGTATACTTATTTATTTACTTGTTTGTTTACTTGTTTGTCTTTTTCTTGTTTCTTTTCTTTTTAAATCGTTACTCATGTGACTCAGGTGGTCCATAATTGCCGATTATTCTCATTTCATTTTATGCAAAAATGTACAGTTTGGAATTTTACTTACATTTGAGGAGATAAAATTAAATCCTCGCTATCTATTTAAGTATTGAGAACACAATGAGATACATACTAATATAGTAGTAATAGAACCCAGTATCAGTTTCTCGGGTAGTTTAATGGGAGATTTTAGCATTGTCACAAGAAAAAGTTCTTGATGGATTATGCTAACAGGGAAGACTCTGGTCAGTCTGCACATCTGCACAGGCTGATAAGAGTCTTTCATGTTATCACTGAATGTTTATAGACCCCGATAACTATATATCACAAACCAAGAATATTCTTCTCAGACAGCGCAAATGGGCTAACTGATCCGATTCTCATGTGTTTGCACATACCTTACTGCATATTTTCTCCTGGATGGGCTGATTTGTAGTGTTATAGAAAGTTTATTTCAGTTTATCATCGTGTTGTTATAGATCGTCAAACTGTTAATTTTCGTTATAATATTCCCCTCCGTGACGAAGTACACAAGAGCATGTCTTACTAAGGTAGCATTCATCTGGTAACAACCATATCGCATATTTTCCAAGGATCACACGACTTTGAAACAACGTAGTAACAAACAACGTCGATAGAATGACATCTGAGGCAATCGACAGCAATGATGGCATTAACAGTGTTATGTATCATTTAACCCATTATTGCTCTGTCGACAGTTGCAATCTTCAGTCGGCAGCCACTTAGCATAGAACCGGTTTGACAGACTGCACGTATTTATAAGCAAATAGGGTCGCCCCCGTGGGCATGATTGATTTCTGATTTTGCTGCCAGCGTTTTGACATTAATATGCATATATTGTGTTTTCCTGGGAATTTGATGTCTGATTTGGCTATTTGACATATATAGGCATATATTGTACCTTCCTGGGATTTCTCTATCACAAGCATTTTTTTAAAAAAATAGTATATTTCTTGGTCAAAATATGTCTTGAAAATTCGTAGTTATAATGTACCTTTCTTAGGGCTGTTAACGTGGAGCGACTCGTCAAAACTTTCGGCATTGGGTCGCCCTACTGATACTGACATAAGGTTCGGCAAGGCCTGTTGGATTGCAAAAGGGGTTGGAAATGGAAGATGGTAGAAAAATGGGTTATTTAACCTTATCGTCCTACCTTTGTCTTCTCAGGCCACCACTCTGGCAGGCGGCTTCAGTGACCCTTAGATCTCAACACCAATTTTAAACGATGTCCATCTTCGACATGGCATCTGGCATGTAATTCTCGGCATCTTACCAGGAGCAACGTATATACGTTCGAAAACTTCTATTAAAAAACATCAATAAGTCGGGGAAACTCAGTCATATTCTTCTCGGACATAACAACTATAGGTTTCACAAAACGCTTGGTCTTCGCTTAGCAACCATTAAAAGTTGATTCTTGTCAAATACACCATTTCAACCACAAAAACCTAGAATGAAAACATTTGTTTACATCTCAAATGCGACACTAAAATCTCCGGGGGTGGATTTCAAGCACGGGTGCGGTTGCGATGGTGGGTTTCATATCATCACCAAATGCCACTTCGCTTTCGTTATCATCCTTCCATTCTGTTGAAAAGGCCGTAACATTCAATTGTACCTTACTTTACATTGTGTTACGTTGATATACCATATGCAGTTCTCCGGTATTTCAAATTACCACCTACGATATCTATACGACTTGCGTTCACGACATGCGAATTCTTTGTGAAAATAAGGTCGCATTATAAGGGAGACTAGTTCCTTCCTTTAAACACTTTTGTGGCCCACAAGTTCAAAGACAAGTAATGGATAGAACCTTTTTGCATAGAGATGTCAACTGTTAGCTTTGCGCATGCGTGAAGCTTTTAAATTGCAACTGTGAGAAATGAATCAGTCCTGATTTTAATATGGAAAATTTATCGGTAACAATTTCAATTACATGTAACTTTAAATACACGCTGAAGCAAATTACAAAAAAAAATTGGTACAGAGACTCAACAGGCTCAAGTGTATTTTCTCAGCGCTCTGAGCTTTAAATAGGTACTGTACATCAGCAGTGGTGATGGTCGTTACCTGTCCGTGTATTTTATCAGGCAAAGGCAACCCAGTCAAAGGATAAGATCACATCAGATCACCCGCAGCATAAAGGTCAGGCTGAATTATGGGTAACTAATGGCTGTACTTCCGAGTCAGAGTCAATGACTAGACTAGCTAAGCCCGTGGGCGTAGACAAAAATGAGTGTTGACACTAGAAACTCCAGCTGATTGTGTTTGGCGATTTTCATGTACTATTCTTGTATACATGTCATGAACATGTGGGCAGATTCTTAGCAAACACGCATGGATACAGCATTATGATGCATTTCATGTCACCATTAATTTGATAAATGGACTCATCCGGTTTATATGGACAGAAGGGTGCACCAGGCGTTGATGGGTTAATACATGTATACAAAACTGCATAAGTTAAATCATGCACTTCTAGCATCCTAGCTCTCAGATTTGCTGATGTTTGGTGACCATTAGAAACACGAAAAATAATGACAACGATATTGAAGGTATAAATCTTAACAATAATGTTTTGACATAAATAAAACCCATTAGCTCGTTATCGCATTATGGAATAAAGAAAATTCGTTTTAACAACATCATGGTAGGCTAAACAATATAATAAATCTATAGAACACGCAAGAAAACCAACAATGTGGTTGTGCGTCCAGCGCAGACTCAGATCAGCCTGGGCATCCGCCCAGTCTGATCAGAGTCTTCGCTGTCCGCAGGGGGGGTAGCTTAGACCCTTAGCTACCCTTTTAGTGCCTAGCGGAGAGTCTGATCAGACTGTGTGGATGCCCAGGCTGATCTGAGTCTAAGCTGGGCGCACAACCACATTGTTGGTTTTGTCGTGTCGCGGCTCAAATCTATAGAACACGCAACAAAAGACAAATCTCTGAGATCAAGATGAGCTGCCCCTCGAGGAAACCTATCCTAGTACTTTTGTGGGCTATGCATAACAAAAATGCTCAGTCTGGAGATGACATAAGCTGGCTGAATTTTGAAATCAGAGTAATTGCGAATTATACATGCACACACTATACTTGCTGATCTGGGAATGTGCAGTGCTCTGTGTCATAAGGCATGCTTTTCAATGAGGAGGCCCATCGTGTCGCTTATTTTTATAATAGATATTTGATGCCCACAGCGACCTCAGCAGGGCTTTCGATTTGTTAACGCAAGTACATCGTATCGCTCCTTCTGTTTAAAAAATGGCAATTTTCCCCTCTCATCAGCTTATCCCCCCCACACACACACACAAACACGCATACACACACACACCACCACCACCACCACACCACCACCACCAACAATAACAACAACGACAACAACAACAGCAACATAAAACATGTACTTCCGAAAGTGCTTATAAGAAGAGAAAATATACCACAAATTACCATGAAATTAATGGTTCTACCTTGCTACAAACTTTCTCCTTGTCATTTTGAAAAGAACAGAAGCCAGTCCACTGTATTGTGGACTTCCGCAATTCCTTAAAAATATTAGCTTATCTACAGAGTCATAATGACAAAAAGAAGTGTTTACACAGGCAGCATAATTTAAGAGATCACCTCGGAAATCACTTTAAAACTCGCAGTCGATTAGAAAATGTGTTACATCTTCAACAGCGTTTCTGGCACAACATTTACAAAGCCGTTCAAGCACGTGTGTTTTCGGTCAGGTATATCGCCCAGTTTCAATTGCAAGTGGTAAATTGCAACTACGGAATTTTGCTAAAAAGGTCGGTGTCCCCTACTCATATTACAATTACAGTTGACAAAATATTCAGTTTTGAAAACCCGTTGATATTCTCTATACGTTTTCAGTTTTTTACCATTTACAATATATCCGTCATTCATTAATTGTTGTACAATTTGGCATTATCACATTCGATCAGGAAGTCGAGCAAAACAGTTTCAGTCTCGTTTAACTTGGTATGGCCCTATATGCCAGAGCAGTTCAACTACAGGTTCTATAAGTCTATTGTTTTGACCATCATAAAATACATCTTCAGCTTCTAGCCACCGGGTTAACCTTCTGTTTAAGTTTACATGGAATAGATAAAAGTGTTATCGGTCTGTAGTTTAAGGGATCACTAGGATCATCAGCTTTAAATATAAGATAAATGACTCCCTTCGCCCACTCATTTAGGTACTACCCCTGCTTTAAAACCATGTCGAATAATCTTTAATAATTTATAAACAAAATAATCATTACGAAGTTCTTCTTACGGTATATAATCATTACCGGGTGCTTTTCGAAGTTTTGCATTATATATAGCTGTTCTTACTTCTTCTCGCGAAACAGGTACATTTAATGTGGAACAGTCGACCTTTGGAAAGGCAGGGTTGTCAGGATCCTGTATACATTCTCTTATTTCGTTTAAATGATCACCATCGACATCTCTATTGTCTAGACTATCATTGAACATTTTTCGTAATCATATTTCCATTTAGATAAGACGTGATTTTATCTGTTTTAATATATCTAGTCTTAGCTTTTACCTCCCATCTATATGATGAAAAAAATACTGTTTAAACTAATAAAACTACAGTGTTTATTATGAATTTTTAAAAACTCACTTTTTTAAAGGGTGTGGAAAACATGTTTTATGTCACAAAAAATCTAATTAAAGTCTTTTAACTCTCTGCAATGAGTCTTGAGTCAAAATTTTATCTTGAAAAACTTCCATATCTTTTTTTATACTTGAGATTTTTATAATCAGTATGATTATTTATCAAATTACAGAGCATTTCACTTGCTAAACAAAAATAAATATATTAACTTAAAGCTTATAGAATAAGAAACAAGACCTTTGTAAGAGGCGCATAATAGGCCCGTTTCAGTGTCATGAACGAGTTACAGAATGAACAACATTGTAAATAGAAGGATGGACAGGCAGAAAAATAGGGGTAACAACTTTGTAATTAATGACTGCAATGTTATTAAAGCATCTAACACATCAAATACTATTAGTGTGCAAAAAATCAGCCTTAAGGATGAAGCAGCTCAGAAGTTGAGAAATGCCAAAGACAAAAAAGGGAAATAATTGATAAACTAAGTAAAAAAGAGTACCAGTCTCAGTCATAATATGTTTCCTTGACAATATACACATCACCATAAAGTTTGTTAAAATATTTCCACATAAAGTTTGTTAAAATGTTTCCAACGGTTAAGGAGTTACAGAGTAAAACGGAAATTGATGCAAGGGCAGATAATTCAGGAGGAGTTAATAAGCCAGAGTTGTGGTTCATGCTCATGATATATTGCTCCATTATAATACACATCCCTACAAAGTTTCATTAAAATATTTCAAAGGGTTATGGAGTTACGGAGTGAATGGGGGAATCGGGCTAGCCTAAAGAAAACTAATCAAAGGGAGGTTACTCCAAAATTAAGTAAGGGGAAACAACCATTCTTATATGTGACACCCTGTCTTGTGATCATGCACACTGCTATAAAGTTTCATCAAGTTATTCCAAATGGTTACTTAGTTATTGAATGAACAAGATTAGTATACACGAAAATAGCCCACAAAATGTAATCAAAGGGATGCAACTCAAAATCAAAGAAAGGGAGAGCAACCATTGTCATACGCGACATATTGCTGGAGCCTCATACACATTGCTATGAAGTTTCATTAAGATATCCTAAACGGTTATCTAGTTATGGCGCGCACAAGACTAGTAGGGTAAAAAATCAAAGGGGCATAACTTGGAAACTAAGAAAGGGGAAGCAACCACTCTGTACGCGACACATTGCCCCATCCCAATATACATGCCTACAAAATTTTATGAAGATATCTCAAACGGTTACTGAGATATGGCGCACACAAGAATGTTGACGGATGGATGGACAGACAGACAGACAGATGGACGGACAGCGCAATGCCATAATACGTCCGGTTTTTTTTTTTTTTCAAAACGGGCGTATAAATATATCTAAAAACTACTTAAAATGTTTTTCTATCTTCTTTATTTTTCCTCATTTCAGTTTTTATTTATTTTTTTTTCCTTTTTTTTGTGTGTGTGTGTGTGTTTTTTTTTTTGTTTGTTTGTTTGTTTGTTTTTAATTTTATTTCTTTTTTTTTTTCTTTTTATTGATCTTTTACTATCTTCTATTATTTCTATTATTTGTTTTTTGTTTATATTTGATAATTCTTACACTGCCGATCTGCAAAGTATAAATAAATTTCATAATTTATAAATTATGCTGTTCATATTTCTTACCTTTTCAAGGTTTTCCATGAGTGATTCAAGAATGTATCCCATCTGGGGCCCAATGGCTGGCAATGGTCTCAGCACTGCATTGTTTTTTGACTGTTTTATGTCTCTTATAATGAGGTGATTCGGAGATGCCTTTGAATTTCTTATCAGTATTTGTTGAAGGGGAATAGAATGGGGGAGGATCTATTTGATAGATAGATAGATAGATAGATAGATAGATAGATAGATAGATAGATAGATAGATAGATAGATAGTGTTATGAATATGGTGTTTAAGTTGGTGTAAATATTTTCTTTTACCATGATTTTGCAGTTTTTAGATGTTTACTAGGTTTGAAATAAACAAGTTGTTTACATTGTACTTTAGAACATTCTGGAATAACTATTTTTAGTACTGAGAAAATATTAGACCTTTCTGTTGTAAACATTAAGAATCTTCTGGTATGAAATTATGTCAGAATTGAGTACTTTTTGGTAAGATCTATTTTTGGTTAGTTCCGGAATGTTCCTAGATATTATATAAAGAGGACAGATTTTCATTTAGATCATCTTTGTATGAAAACTTTCACCAGTCTATAGTTAAATAAGTTATACTGGAATTTAAATATATTGGATTTGGAAATATTCATGTGCTCATACAGACTTTATTTTCTGGGATCAGAAATTATTAAAGGACTTGTGTTTTAAATTCTGAGGGACATTCAGACTAAAATAAGGTATCTTAAATTACATATTTTCTTGATTAACAAATGACTGTTTTATTTTGATGTACATGTAAATAAATTTTGTTAAGTTTAAAAACAGGCTTGTTGCTGGTTTACTTCCATCTTTTTGTTACCTCCGCCAGGTCGTAACAAATTGGGGGCTCGAGTCCGGGATTGAAATTTCTTGTGCATCGAACAATTTAGCAATTGCTATTCAAATAAGTAAAGCCAGCAAAAAGCTATCATGTCTTTTGATCTCAATAAATTCATTGCTGCGCCTTCTCAGGAGCTGTTGAACTTGGCCAAAAAGACTGATTTATTGGATATTGCGGCACATTATGAATTATCTTCGGTCAAAAGATCCCTGTTGAAACATGAAATTAAGAATATTTTGATTCAGTTCTTTGTTGATGAGGAAATTTTTGATTCCTCTGCAACCTCTCACATTCTCGTCACTCAAACTGATTTGCAGATGAGAGAATTAGAAATTCAAAGACAAATTGAAATAGAAAAATTAAGATTGGAGCATGAAGAAAGAGTAAGGATTGAAAAAGCTGAGCGTGAGGAAAGAATTAGGCTTGAAACATTGGAACGAGAAGAAAGGTTGCAGAAACAAACATTAGAACATGAAAAATTAAGGTTAGAAATGGAAGAACGAGAAAAAGAAAAAGGTAGAGAAATGCAAAAAGAAAAATTAGAAAAAGAAAGAGAAATGCAAAAAGAAAAATTAGAAAAAGAAGAAAGAATTGAAATAGAAAAGGAAAAATTAAAATTGGAAAAAGATAGAATTGAAATTGAAAAGGAGAAATTGAAATATGAAAAAGAAGAAAAAGAGAGAGAAAGACAATTTCAAATTAGAATGAAAGAAATTGAAATACAAGACAAGACTAAATCAAAATCTTTGCCTTTGGACTCTACCAAAGTTTTTGATGTTACTAAACACATCAGACTCGTTCCTCCATTTCAAGAAAAAGAAGTTGATAAATATTTTCTTCACTTTGAAAAAGTAGCTGAAAATTTGAAATGGCCAAAAGAGCATTGGACTTTGCTTCTTCAGAGCGTTGTGATCGGCAAGGCTCGCGAAATTTATACTCAACTTTCTCTCGAGCAGAGCTCAGATTATGACAAAGTAAAAGAAGTTATTCTTAAGGCTTATGAATTGGTCCCTGAGGCATACAGGCAGAAATTTAGGAACTGTAGAAAAGAAAATGACAAAACTTATGTTGAATTTGCTAGGACAAAAGAGCAGTTGTTTGATAGGTGGAGCTCATCAAAGAAAGTAGGCTCTGATCATGGAAGACTTAGACAGCTCATGCTTGTTGAAGAATTTAAAAGGTGCATTAATTCTGACATTAAATCATTTTTAGATGAAAAGGAAGTCGAAACGTTAGAGGCAGCAGCTCGTTTGGCTGATGATTATGCTTTAACTCATAAGACTTCTTTTGTGCACAAGCCTTTTCCTAAAAAGACCTTTTTCCCTCAGTCAGGTCCAAAATTCAGTCCCTGTAATCCATTTGGCAATTCCAGTCCCTCATATACTCCAAAACCAAAACCCCCTGGTGAAAACAAAGGTCAAAATCCCTTATCTCAGCTTATTTGTAATTATTGTAAGCAAACGGGACATATAATTTCTGAATGCTTACTTTTAAAGAGGAAGAGAGAAAAACAAGAGGGTCCAAAACCCACAGGTCTTACCTCTTTACGGTCAATGCCACAGTCTTGTGTTCAGGATCAAATTCCTATTCAGGCCAAAATTTCTGAGACTGATTCTGTTATGGAGATTTATGAACCATTCTTATCAGAAGGTTTTGTGTCACTAAATTGT
Source organism: Ctena decussata (assembly GCA_963989385.1). Lineage (NCBI taxonomy): Eukaryota > Metazoa > Mollusca > Bivalvia > Lucinida > Lucinidae > Ctena > Ctena decussata. The sequence continues at coordinate 59,528,401 of OZ022504.1, forward strand.
GACTTTGCCCAGTCTACCCCTATTACTATCTTACGAGATACCGGAGCTTCTCAATCCCTTATTTTGGCAGATACCCTGCCATTTTCTGAGAAGACTTCTTTTGGGACAAGTGTCCTTATTCATGGAGTAGAATGTGGATTTATTAATGTACCGCTTCATAACATTTATTTGTCCTCAGACTTAATTTCTGGTCCAGTGGCTGTTGGTATTAGACCTTCATTACCTTTTAAAGGTGTTCACTTATTGTTAGGCAATGACCTAGCAGGAGATAAGGTTGTGGTTAATCCACTTTTGACCAACACTCCTTGTGTTGATCAACCACCTGACCCCATTGAGCAGGAAATTCCTGACCTTTACCCTTCATGTGCTGTCACTAGGGCTATGGCAAAGAAAGCCATGTTGAATGATGGGAATCAGGATATTGATTTAACTGATACTTTTATAGGTCAGTCTTTTAATGACGAGATTTCAAAATATCTTTCACCCAGCCTGTCTGACATGCCGACAGACTTTACACACAACTCATCTGTGTCCAACTCAGACCACTCCTCTTCATTTTCAAATGACAAAGGTCATGACCTTCTGTCAAGGTCACAGCTTTGCAAAGAACAACACAGTGATCCTGAGATCTCACCTTTATTTGAAAGGGTTTTAGATGAGAATGACATGTCCCAGGTTCCTGTTTGCTATTATGTCAAAAATGACATTTTGATGAGAAAATGGCGTCCTCCTGATGTCTCAGCAGAAGACGAGTGGACTGTTAACCACCAAATTGTGGTTCCATGGGTTTATCGCCCTGAAATTTTAAACTTGGCCCATGAAACTCCCTTGTCAGGTCATTTAGGTGTAAACAAAACCTATCACAAGATTCTTAATCATTTCTACTGGCCAGAGTTAAAATCTGACGTTTCTAAACACTGCAAATCTTGCCATACATGTCAAATGGTAGGAAAACCTAATCAAACCATCCCTAAAGCCCACTTGCAGCCAATTCCTGCATTTGAGGAACCTTTTAGCAGAATAATTATTGATTGTGTAGGTCCTTTACCCAAAACAAAGTCAGGTTGTGAATATCTTTTGACCATAATGTGTGCTTCCACACGTTTCCCAGAAGCAATTCCACTTAGGAATATTAAGACAAAGACCATAGTTAAGGCTCTTGTGAAGTTTTTCACATTTGTAGGCCTCCCTAAATCTGTTCAGTCAGATCGAGGCTCTAATTTTATGTCAGGAATATTTCAGCAAGTAATGCATGAATTAGGCATTAAGCAATATCGGTCATCAGCATATCATCCTGAAAGTCAAGGTGCCTTAGAACGATTTCATCAAACGCTGAAAAACATGATCAGATCTTACTGCTTTGACACTGAAAAGGATTGGGATGAAGGCATTCATTTCCTGTTATTTGCTGCTAGGGAATTTGTACAAGAATCACTTGGTTTCAGCCCATTTGAGCTTGTATTTGGTTACACAGTTCGTGGACCACTGAAACTTTTGAAAGAGAAATTTCTTTCTGATGATAACAGTTCTTTAAATTTACTTCAGTATGTCTCTGACTTCAATAACAGACTGTCAAAAGCCTGTGAAGCTGCTCGGTCCAATCTCAAATCAGCTCAAAGCAAAATGAAATTACAGTATGATGAAAATGCCAGGGAAAGAAATTTTAAACCTGGAGAGAAGGTACTTGCTCTTTTGCCAATTCCTGGCAGACCTCTGCAGGCCAGATATTATGGCCCTTACACTGTTGACAAAAAGCTCAGTGATGTAAATTACATTATCAACACACCTGGGAGACGCAAGGAAAAACAATTATGTCATATTAATATGTTGAAAAAGTACATTGATAGGGATAATTCAGTTGTTTCACCAATAAGTGTAGTAAATTCTGTCCCTCAAGAGCAATCTGAAATGGACTCTGAGGATATGAACTTTATAAAATCTGATCCCTCATCATCAAAACTCCAGAATTCTGACATCTTAAAGGATCTCGACCAGAAACTGTCACACCTGGATCCAGTCAAGAGACTTGAACTGAAACAGTTAATTCTTGAATATGAGCACTTATTTCCGGACATTCCAACCAGGACTGACAGAATCTTTCATGATGTTGACATTGATGGCGCAAAGCCTGTGAAGCAACATCCTTATCGAATGAACCCTGTGAAGCAACAGTATCTCAGGGAAGAAATTCAATATTTGCTGGAAAATGATTTTATAGAACCAAGTCAAAGTGACTGGAGTTCTCCTTGTATTCTGGTGCCAAAACCTGATGGAACTTTTCGCATGTGTACAGACTATCGAAAAGTTAATTCTGTGACTAAAACGGATACATTTCCAATCCCACGTATTGATGACTGTATTGATCAAATTGGACAAGCCAAATATGTTACTAAATTTGATCTTCTGAAAGGATTTTGGCAAATTCCTTTGACAGACAGAGCTAAGGAGATTTCGGCATTTGTTACACCAGATGGACTCTATCAGTATAAGGTTATGCCATTTGGTATGAAAAACTCTCCAGCAACGTTTCAGAGACTTATAAATAGCTTGACATCTGATCTGGGTGGTTGTAAGGCATATATCGACGATGCAATCATCTTCAACGATGAAAGGAAACTACATCTACAGACTATCAGAGAATTCTTTCAAAGACTTAGTGATGCAAAATTGACAATCAATTTAGCAAAAAGTGAATTCTGTCATGCAAATTTGACATTTCTAGGACATGTTGTTGGTCAAGGTCAGGTAAAACCTGTAGAAGCTAAAGTGGAGGCTATCTCGGATTTTCCTGTACCTACATGCAAAAGACAACTGATGCGCTTTCTTGGTATGGCAGGATATTATAGGAAGTTCTGTAGTAACTTCTCTGTTATTGCAGAACCCTTGACAAATTTACTAGGTAAAGGAATGAAATATATTTGGAATGAAGACTTCAAAAGTCCTTTGATAAGTTAAAGGCCATACTTAAGAGTGCTCCAGTTCTCTTAGCACCAGACTTCAACAAAGCATTTAAATTGGCAGTAGATGCTAGTGACGTTGGTGCAGGCAGTGTTTTGGTTCAGGAAGATAATGATGGTGTGGATCACCCTGTTTGTTACTTTTCCAAGAAGTTTAACAAACATCAGAGAAATTACTCTACTATTGAAAAAGAGTGTTTATCTCTCATCCTTGCTATTCAGCAATTTGAAGTGTACTTATCTTCTTCAGCCACACCGATTGTTGTCTTCAGTGATCACAATCCACTGACCTTCATTTATAAAATGAAGAACAAGAATCAGCGGTTACTCAGGTGGAGTCTTATGTTGCAGGAGTACATTCTTGACATCAGACATATCAGAGGAAAAGATAATATTATCCCAGATGCACTTTCAAGAGCCTAAATTTGGCTATTACTACATGATGTCTGCATTAGTACTGATATATATACAGTGTATATGCATTAAACTTAATTTTGTTTCATAATTGGTCATATGGCAAAAGAAAGCTTTATTTCATAAAGCTTTCTTTTCCTTGAAGAGGGGAAGTGTTATGAATATGGTGTTTAAGTTGGTGTAAATATTTTCTTTTACCATGATTTTGCAGTTTTTAGATGTTTACTAGGTTTGAAATAAACAAGTTGTTTACATTGTACTTTAGAACATTCTGGAATAACTATTTTTAGTACTGAGAAAATATTAGACCTTTCTGTTGTAAACATTAAGAATCTTCTGGTATGAAATTATGTCAGAATTGAGTACTTTTTGGTAAGATCTATTTTTGGTTAGTTCCGGAATGTTCCTAGATATTATATAAAGAGGACAGATTTTCATTTAGATCATCTTTGTATGAAAACTTTCACCAGTCTATAGTTAAATAAGTTATACTGGAATTTAAATATATTGGATTTGGAAATATTCATGTGCTCATACAGACTTTATTTTCTGGGATCAGAAATTATTAAAGGACTTGTGTTTTAAATTCTGAGGGACATTCAGACTAAAATAAGGTATCTTAAATTACATATTTTCTTGATTAACAAATGACTGTTTTATTTTGATGTACATGTAAATAAATTTTGTTAAGTTTAAAAACAGGCTTGTTGCTGGTTTACTTCCATCTTTTTGTTACCTCCGCCAGGTCGTAACAATAGATAGATAGATAGATAGATAGATAGATAGATAGATAGATAGATAGATAGATAGATAGATAGATAGATAGATAGATAGATAGATAGATTAGATTAGATTAGATTAGATTAGATTAGATAGATGTCAAACCCAGGTTGTAGTGCTTGAAGGGGAGTCATCAGCAGAAGTACCCGTAATATCTGGCGTACCCGAGGGCTCAGTTCTTGGCCCACTCCTCTTCTTGCTCTAAACAAATGACCTGCCACACAATATTCAGTCCCAGGTAATACTATTTTCTAATTGAAACTGCGGTTTACCTCACAGTAGCTTACCCAAATGACAGCAACACTCTCCAGAATGATCTAAATACCTTGCTACAGTAGGAACAAACCTGGGATATGGAATGTAACCCAAGCAGCTGTCAGGTGCTAAATGTAAGCAAATCCAGAGAAGCCATCATTTCCCAGTATACCCTCCATGGGGAGATCCTAGAGGCTGTTGACTGTGCAAAGTATCTTGGGTTAAGCTGGAACACCCACATAAATTATAAGTAAGGTTAATAGAATTTTTGGATTTGTTAAAAGAAATATTAAAACTAAAAATCAGTCTGTAAAGGAATTTAGTTTGTAAAACCGTGCGCTCTAGTCTGACCCTAGGTTGAATATGCTTCCACTGCCTTGAGCCTTTCACAAAACAGAATATGCAAAAAGTGGAATTGTTGCAAAGAAGTGCTGCCAGATGGGTGACAAGTAGATAGTCCTCGTACGAAAGTGTAACTGAGATGTTTAGTAGCTTTGGTTGGCGTTCCCTTGAAAATCGCCGCCATGATAATCTTCTCGCGATGTTCTGTAAGATCACGTATTGTCTTGTTGCTGTGTCAGTGCCTTCATATTTTGAGCGTCCCATCAGATTATCTTGTCATATGCATCCACTAAGTTTCCGCCTGGTACATGCTACTACAGATTATCCTATTTCCCAATGACTGTTGTTTTGGGGAACCGGCTCCCTACAGGTACAGTTCTTAAAAGAGATCTTGACTCCTTCATACAGAAAGTGAGCAAGATAAACCATCACAGGCCTTAGAAAATAATATCTGTTTTTACCCTGTTTTATCTCATTATCTCATTATTAAGCTAACAATACTTACACTATCATCTTGTTTTATAATCTTACTATCATACTTTTAGATCTCACTATCACTTTTTTACTTATATTCTTACTAACCCCGCGCATAACACTCAGCAGAGAGTGACGCAGTAAAGGTAGGTAGGTAGGTAGGTCTTTGAAAACAGGAGCCTTTCACTTTCAATTAATTTTGTTTTGGAATAATGAAATTCCACACAGTTCAGACAGGTAGGTAGCTAGGTAGGTACTGCCTCAACTCCGTGAGGACCGTGAAGAAGACTTTCGTACAGGTGTAACAGATTTTACATGGCCGTCGGAACAGGGGCGGCAGGGGAGGCGACCGCCGCCCCAATATTTTCGGCAAGAATATGATTCTGCTGAGCTTAAGAATGGAAGAAGGGAGAAAAATAAAAAAAAAGGGACACTTTCACCTCACCCATCGCAATTTTGCCAAGTCACAATAGGTGTTATGCTATCTATTCTATTCTATCCCATAACCTTACTGGGTCGTTGGGCCACAGATGACTTCGAAACAATCCCTTTCCACCTTGTCCTGTCTTCAGATGCCCTAGTTCAGCTGGCAAAATCCATCCCTGTCCATTCTTTAATATTGTCTTCCCACCTCTTCTTCTGTCTGCCTCTTCTTCTTTTCCCTTTCAATGTGCCCTGTAGAATCGTCTTTTCTAAACCAGAAGACCTTGTGACGTGGCCAGACCACCTTAGTTTCCGTTTCTTGACCAGCGTCAGGAGTTCATCAAATTCTCCAATGGCTGCTTGGATCTTCCTGTGAAGCTCCTCATTGGTTATTTGATCCTTGTATGAAATGTTTAGTAACCTTCGGTAGCATCTCATCTCAAAGGCCTGCGTTCTTTTCTCTAACTCTGCTGTCAAGGTCCACGATTCACAGGCATACAGAAGTATGGAAATGACAAGGGAGCGCATAAGTTTCACCTTTGATCCAAGAGATATGTTGTTATCTCTCCAAATTGGTTTCAACTTGGTAAGAGTTGAAGTAGCTTGTGCAATCTTTGAGAGAACCTCCTGTTTTGCGCCATCATCCCAGACAACTGCTCCAATGTATATGAAGCTTGTTACTGTGCCCAGCTTCTGCCCTTTTACCTTGATCTCCTCTGGATACCATCTGCGCTGTTCGTCGTCAGTTTGGTCTTCTCAGCACTGATCTCCATCATATACCTTGTGCAGGTTTGATCGAGACTTTCAACTAGAGCTTCTAGTTCCTGCTCTTCCTCAGCTAGAGCGTCTGTGTCATCGGCAAACCGCAGATTGGTGATATTTCTGCCACCTATGCTAACCTTTCCGTCATGTTCTTCCAGAGCATCAGAAATGATCCGTTCGAGAAAAATGTTGAAGAGAGTGGGTGACAGAAGACATCCTTGTCTTACTCCAACTGTTGTTCTGAACCATTCTCCTGTGCTGCCATTTATCAGGACTGCACTTGTAGCCTTGTCGTATAGCTGTTCAATGGTGCGAACTAGGTTGTCACTGATATTCTTCTTCCGCATGGTGGCCCATAAGGATGCATGCCATACCCTGTCAAAGGCTTTTTTGAAATCAATGAAGACGCGATACAGATTCTGCTGATGTTGGAGATACATTTCACACAGGATTCTAAGGTTGAAGATCTGTTCTGTGGTGTTCCTTTCTGCTCGGAACCAAGCCTCAGCGATTAACTCTTCGGCTTGTGGTTTAAGCCTGTTGAAGATGACTTTCAGCATAACTTTGCTTGGATGACTGATGAGGCTGATGGTTCTGTAGCTCTGGCAGAGCTGTAGGTTGTCCTTTTTAGGGAGCATAATAATCAGCGACTAAGTCCATGGGGTAGGCCATTCTCCTGTTCTCCAGATCCTGTTACAAATATCTGTTAAAACTCTGGCAAGCTGATCACTAACATTCTGCACAGACATGTGCTTGGCACAGCTTTAATGGTCCAAGATGTGTAGTCAAACGGACAACTAGGCAAAATAAGCCTGTAAACACCAAGTTTCCAGAATTTGGACACAAATTTTATGCTTTTAACCTTCACAGGTCTACCCAAAGAGGGTGGCTGTACTACCATTAGACAATTACATGTATAACTTGTAGTATCATCATGGGTTTACTTTTTCGTCCAGAAAAGAAAGAAGATCAAAAAAACATATCGCTAACTGAAAGCGTCATCGTGTCATTGCGATGACATGATACAACATCAAACCTCACACGTCGGTTTTTACTTGGGGCGGAGGGGGCGGGGGGGTGGGGGAGAGAGTAGAAGTGGGGGTGAGGTGGCACGGCAAAAAGCATTTAGAAAAACGCCTCCCCAATGTCAGAATCGTTCCGACATCCCCTGATTTATTATGAGAAGTTAATTCTCAGTCAAATTTTACAGTTTGTAAGAAATAGAATATGTCAAAATAATCCAAACTCGAAGACCAGGTCTTTCGCGAACGGAGCGTTCCTTTCGCATTTTAACAATACCTCAGGGGAGGTAACTGAAACATAATAAATCCAATATGGCTGACGATAGCAATCCGACCTACTCCCCCGATCATTTTCCGAGTCCGCCCGAAGATGATCCTGTGGAAATCGCAAAGAAACTGGGCAAGGTGAGTAAAAAAGTGTTTCTCAAAAGACTGTTGTAGTTTCTGTCACGAACATTCCACTGTACATATAGAAATTTAAAGAAATCGATAGGCCGTTATTGATTTTTCTACATGAAAATGGTGGGTGGGGTAATATTAATTATAATATATGTATTTAGGGGTTCCGGGACGTTTCGCCCCAAATCCATTTCCTCCCCTAGACGTTTCGCCCCCAGGACGTTTCACCTCTGGTCGTTTCGCCCCTGGTCGTTTCGCCCCTACTGGATGTTTCGCCCCTTGGACGTTTCGCCCCCAAATTTTCGGGGGAGGGAGGAAGTGGGCAGTAATGTTGAAATTAATACTTATATACTTTACATTTGCCAGCATCAGATCAGACAGATCTTTAATTGTTAACCACACCAGTCATTTCCTCTAAATCGATATTAGACCATATACAAAGATAGACTGGTGCTATACATCTCGTATAGATAATGATTTTCGCTTAGGACCATGGTAACATTTTTAAAAGAAGTTAATGATTTATAGCAGATGTATAGCTCGTCTAAATTTTACCTGAGTAGGAATATGCATGCATCTTTGCACTCTCTGAAATCGCCCTGTCACAGATTATTAGCCTTAGTGTTTCAAACTGGCACCGCGGGAAGGTGTGACTATGACTTGTTACAAATAAACTTGGGTTTATATATATAATATATATCCTCACAAATTTCAATGTAATCATTTACAAGCCATTTATTTATTAATTTATTTATATTTTTTTTTAAACTTTATTTCTCTTTGCCTTTTTCTTTTCTTTTCTATTCTATTTCTTTTTTATGGTCATCTTTTATGCATTTTTGGTCTTTCTCTCTTTTATCTTTACTTTTTCTCTCTCTTCTTTTTCAAGTTTAACAGATTTAAAAACTTTAAATAACCCATTAATGCCTAATGGACTCTTCTACCACGCATTTCAGACATTTTAATAACATGGTTTTTTTTGGTCAGAATATCTGGAAGTTAATGTGAACAGTACAGGCACTGATCGGACACCGCGTTCTGCGCCGTCTGCTGAAGACCGCTGTTCACCGACAAAGTCAAAGATCCAATTAAGGGGACAATGCGACCAGAATTAAAGATGCCTTTTCACACCTGTCCACTAATCGTGTTATCAGCACACGATTAACTGGTCTATAAAGAGCAATGAACAAGGTGATTTCACAAGGTGTCATTTCAGATTAACTTGTTTGTTAATTTCATTAATTTAATCTCTCCGTGTCATTTCTAAAAAAGGCAGAAGATGAAGAAACAAAGACTAAATATCATAACAGATTAATTAGTTAGATCTTGTTAATTAGATTAAAGGGTAAACATCGATAATCATACTTCGACCGGCTAGTTGACAAAAGCGTATTTGCTTTTTATTTTTCTGTCTTTATAAAATTTTAAGCATAAAAGCATAATAAGATTACTAATGATTAAAGTAACAATGCATTTTTTTTATCTAATTGAGATAAATTATATAAGATAACACAAGAAAACGGACATTTTATATAATGGGGGTGAAACGACCAGGGTGTAGGGGCGAAACGACCAGGCTCAATTTTAGAGGCGAAACAACCAGGGGCGAAACGACTAGGGGGGAAATGGTTTGGGGGCGAAACGTCTTGTTACCTATTTAGGCACAGCCTAGAAGCGGGCATGGCATTTTCGGTCTAGCATTTAGCAATGAATCAAATTAGTTTCATACTCTATAATTACTGTTCCTGCTGCAGTCTAACTGAGATGTGGTGTTTTTGTGTTTCCAGTTTACGCAGTGTGGCACGGGGTTTTACCGTGGCCAGTGATTTTTTTACCCCTGCGTCCTAGACGCATAATTTTCCCAGAGGATGCAAAATATTTCCTTGGCTGCGTTCCGGGATGCATAAAAATAGCCGGTCGGTAGTCCAACTTCCGATTTCGGCTTCGTTTACAAAGCTACTTTCGTTTTAAGAATATAGCAACGGTGCATTAGCAGATTGTTATATTACTGGTAAAAAACAGTACCATAGTCTTTCCTACTCCCGCTAAATACCGAAGTCTACCTGTAATACCAATAATCAATAGTAGTTGTCCAGTACCGGAGGAACATAGTATTATCGACCACGGTGATGTCTTTTACCTAAGTGCAAACTTTTATCAATACACCGGGTCAATAAGTAATCATGCCTCCGAAAAACAAGAAAAAGATCAAACTTGATTCAAAGTAGCAAATATTATTTGGTCTTCTTGGGTAAGACAAACACGCAAGGCCAGATGTTGCAGATCATGATGCGACCAATCAAACTTCCGAATCCGAAATGACAACGGATGTCTCCAAATCCAATACGCTGTCTGACAATGACTGAATGAGACAACAGGTGATTTATTTTATTAGCTTGACGTTGGTTTTTTTTTACTTATAGGGCTTGTCCTTTGAAGCCTTTTAAGTTTGGGATGCAGAGAAAATATTGCTTTTGCATCCCAGTAAAGATGCAAACCCTTGAGCTTGGGATGCAAAGATTTTAGGTCTTGTGAGTCCTGGGACTCAAAGAAGGAGATTTGTAAAAAAAATCACTGCGTGGCATGCAGGTGTCTACGGTTCTGGTTGAACAATTTTCTGTCCTGTATCACACAACATAATCTCAATGCAAAAATTGGTAAATTGAAAAGAAAAATATTTGGAATTCAAATTTATCTCATTAATTTAGAAGAAAATCTGATTTTCTGTTTATTTTTTTGGTATAAATTTAGTTTATCAATAGCCTCCTCATCTGGATCAACACTGGTTGCAAATTCAACTATTATCTCTTATGGCTCTTTAAGCATTAACCTAAGTTACTTACATGTATTTAGTTTATAATTGAATATTTTCAGACAAACATGCTACAATGGATAGAGATCACAGTATCAGAGCCAGAGAAACGTACAACAACAGCCATGAAGATGCAGGACACTTTTGTTGTTTATCTTGTAGAAACCAGGTATGGTCCAGATGCCAATATAAGATGAGCATTTGGTGATAATTCTTGTTTATTTTTTCTTAATTTTCCATAGAAAAACATATGAGCCGTGACATTAGAAAAAAAAAAAAAAAGTGGCATGCGCATCCAGCAATGACTCAGATCATGCACCCAGTCTGATCAGAGTCTTTGCTTGGTGCCTGAAGGAAAGCTAAGGGTCTAAGCTAGCTTCTTGCGAACAGCAAAGACTCTGATCAGACTGGGGGGATGCCCAGGCTGATCTGAGTCTTCATTGGGTTCACTTTTCACATGACATAATTGTTGGTTATGTCATGTCGATGCTGACATGATGAAGTGATTCTAATGAGTGGTCACAACTTACATTTTATGAAAAAGTTACGAAATATATCCTAGAATTATCTTCAAATACTCATCTCATCTGGGCCTCTGTGACAGTATGAGATCAGATTTAAGGTCAGTGGTTTGGCCCATGTTTTACTCTCCCCTGTAGGAAAATTTGTGGTGCCCTAAGTGACCTGACAAGATTATGGGATAAACTAGTCAAGTACTAGAACAATACCAAAATACCGGCATAGGTATTGTACTACTCTCTGTACTGGCACTGAGGTTCACATCAGTTTTAGCTTGGGTAGCACAGTGGGTTACATGCTAGTCTGCTAAGCTAGTTGTCCTGGGTTCGATTCTTGCTGGTGTCAGAATTTTTTCAATCATAAATGCGTTCCATTGCACACAGTCTTTCATTATCGCCCTCCATCATCCTGATATGACTGAAATGTTAAAAAGACGTAAAATAGCATGTCATTCATCCATCACAGACACACCAGTGTTAAAGGTGTAGGTTTACATTTAAATAGCTCATATTTTTATACCTCCACATTGTATTATAGGGCTGTCTAACTGTATATAATCTCATTCACTATAGTAATTTTTAACCATTAGAAATAATTAATGAAACTTAATGGTAATGTGTCCATAACACTCCTGGATCAAGAACAAGTATGGCAAATCTGTCTTACTACTTCAGTTACCCTTTTTTTTAATTATCTTCCTTTGCTCAGCTTTGGCATTTTTCTAGGGATGCGCTATAATACCGATATATCGGTATATCGCAATATGTTCAGAAAAAAATACATACTGCGATACCGTCCACCTGTATCGTTACGCTGACGATACTTTAGCTCCTAAGGACGTTGAAAGTCTCAAAAATAATCCATTCAGTTTTTGTTGTGCTGAGGTTCTCTAAGAAATTTACATTGTTCTTTCCGGTAAACAGAATCACGCTCGGAAAGCTTCGGAAATCAAGTACCCCATGGGTTATATAAGCCATTTTCTTCGTTACAGCATAGGCTGCAATGTTTTAACAATTTTTAAGCAAGCCATTTTCTTCGGAACGGCGTAAGCAGCATTGCGTTAGTGAATGAACGGCGTAAGCAAGCTGTGAAAGCAGAGTGTGCATATACATGTCGAATTAATAACACCATAAACAACCGGCTGGCAACAATGGCCGAAAACGAAATCGTTAAAAGTCCGAAAGGAAAGTCAGCTATCTGGCAGCATTCTGGCCTTCAAAAGATGACTGCTATAAATACCATTACTGAAAATGTTGCAGTGTGCCGCAAATGCGATATGGTTGTCAAACATTTATGAAAATAAACGGTACTTACAGTTAGTAAGTAACTACAAAACTTAGTCATAGTTCTCCTGCTGATAAACGGCTACCTTTAGGAAAATGCATAAAAAGCTTGATATAGGATTGCCCTTCTTTTTCAGACTAAGCCTTCAACCAAAATCTAGCCAGACAGTTAATTTAGAGGAGTTCCACTAGTCATTCACATGTCCAGTTCTGCAGTTCAAGTCACACTTTATGAAGGATAAATGAAAACACCAAAGATAAACTTAATACATCTTTATTATCTTATACATATCTACTTCCATGCGCCGGGCCGCGTAGTGCAATCAGTAGGGCACCTGACTCATAAGTCAGAGGTCCTGGGTTCGAAACCCGGTCTGGCCACATACTTTCGTTTCTCCTTCCGCTGATTCAAGAAGGGCAGTTGTCAGTTACTGGCGAAGGTATGTGCACTTAGTACTGGTTAACCGCTTAGGAGGTCTAAGCCTGCCCAGGAATAGTGTGATTAGGTTAACTGACCGTCCCGACATGACCATAGATGTTTACCGTGGATGTTAAGCAATAAATCAAATCAAATCAAAATCTACTTCCATGCAAAGCCCTCCAGTGTACTTTACATGTAGATAACAAATGTCACAATATATTGTGATACGTATTGCAATACAGTGTGAGTGTATTGCAATATATCGAAATACGAAAATTCTGGTAATACCCATCCCTACATTTTTCCAACTTCTGAACCACCTCACCTCAGTTTTCTGTTCTATCTTATTCTCATAATGATATTCCCCAGGAGGCTCAAGTGAACAAGTTCATAACATGCACCAGCAGGCACTGAGTCTGTCCTTGTCCTCTCCAGGCCCAGAGGTTATAAAACTTTTTTCATGCTCAACTTAGCTGAGCATGAAATTTTCTCTGCAGATAAATATGAAAATGCCAACTAATGTTGGCATTTTCATATTCATAAGCAGAGAAAATTTCATACTCAGCTGAATTGAGCAAGAAAACAACTGTAATTATCAGTAATTTGCTGTTTATTAGCAGGTAAAATTTCATGCTCTACTCAGCTGAGCATGAAAAAAGTTTATAACCTCGGGGCCTGATCAGACTGCTGGTCAGTATTGGCACTGTTTGTTAATCTGACAGCAGGTTCTGGATAAATACTTTGATTGCTTAGATGTCCCAACTATCCAAATATTCAGAGTAACTGCAGTGTTATACATGCAGTGCTTTAGATAAGGAGTAACAGGGATAACTTAGGGATAATTTTCCTTACCGCTCCACAAAAACATAGGTTGTGACCCCTCATTAGCTCCATCTCAGCGAGACGGTTCTAATTAGGGGTCACAACATATGTTTTCTTTGAGAAATAAGGAAAGTTATATCCGAATTATCAATGTTACCCCTCCTTGTCTGGAGCTATGTACATGTATTTAGCTCATTTATAAGTTAACTTGAACATGAAATTAGGTGCACTGGCATTAGGGCATATAGATGTGTGCAATGAAAACTCAGATCAGCCTGCACATCTGCTTTATTTATTCTTGTACTTTGCTGTTCTCACATGCTAAGGAGTCTTGAGTAACACTGTAAAAGGCAAGGAGCTTTTTGACTGCAAAAACACATATTTTTCAACAAAAAAAAGATATTAGCATACTTGATTTTAATTTTCATAGAAGACTGAACAAATCCTTGTCTAAGAACTTTGTTAACAATGCTGTGAACACCTGGGCCCATTTGTTCAAAACTAACTAGCTCATTAGTTAAAGAGACGTTAAATTTTCAAAAGTAATATATGTAAAAACGCTGCCATTTGTTGCCAAAAAAAGTGAATAGCTTTTGCAATGCAAAAGCTTCCCACAATTTTTCGGCAAAAAATATTACCACCATTGATTTTGTGAGCACTGTAAGACTTAATGAATACTCCACTAACGACTTTGCTAAGCTAACGATTCTTTGAACAACCAGGGCCCTGCGGGGAAGGAGGCAGGGGTATAATCATTTACAAATATGAACAACAAATCTTTGAGCAATGTTTCTTTTACAGAATAACTGACACCAATGTAAAGTGCAAAGGTGACGGTACCACATCTCTATGGCGAAGATACAGTGAGTTTGAACTTCTCAAAAATTACCTAGAGATAATGTATCCTGCCATTGTTGTTCCACCATTACCAGAGAAGAAGGTTTGTGTTATAAAGTGATCTACCGTATTAATCCTAATAAACGCCCCTGCTCTTATAAACACCCCCTGCCTCTGTTCCAAAAATAATGTCATATTATGTTGCATGAATTCCAGTTTGCTTCTCTGGATAAGGTAGCGATTTGAAACGGGGTCTACTTTTAAAGGATAGAATTTGCTCCTAAAGGAGCAAATTCCTTCCTTTAAAAGTTGACCCCTACTAAAATGGGAGGCAAAAATGGTAGAACTGCTTCCTTTGAAGTGGCCCATCTGCTTTATATTGTTTATTAGAGGTATTTTGGCAGTGACTGATTTACTAAACTTTAGGCTCTAAATAACACCCCCCTTTAGCAAAATGCAATGCCCCCATGGCGTTAAATAGGATTAATATGGTAGATTAAGTGAATATTTGTGCAACTTGATAGAAGCATATCATAATCCCTCATTAGAACCACGTCACTGGGGCAGTTGTAATGAGGGACCTTTAAATGTTTGGTTGAAAAATAAGAAATTTATCCTTTATCTTGACCTTATGGCCTTATCTGGACATCTGCATGTGACTTTTTGTCATATGTGGCTGGTAACGTAATCGCTCCTACATGAGTTGTTTGCCTACAGATTCCACCTGTTAACGATAGGCTTTTTACAGGCCTTGTAAAAAGCCAATCGTTAATTACCGGGCAGATTTCATTTAGCACACTTCCATTATTGCTAGGTTTGTGTTAATTTATTTTTTCTTTAACAAGGTTTGCTGTGATCCCTCATTAGAACCATCTCACCAAGACACTTCTAATAAGAGGTCACAACATACGTTTTTGTTAAAAAAAATGTAACTTATCACAGAATTATCTTCAAAACCCCAGCTCATCTGGCACACTGTTATCCTTCATTTGAGGCATGAATTTAAGAATCATTTACAATTTCCAGTTATTTATCTTTTGCTAATCAGTGTAAGCTGGGAAAAACTAGTACCAGCATCATAATAGCATAATGTATAGAATACAGTGTCAAACTGCTTTATTATACTAATTCCAGAGCTACAGACCAAAATCTAGAAGTCTTCAGATTTCCTCACTAAAGCATTATTATGTTGTGGGATCTCATTTCTTTTACTTTTCCATACAAGCACACATGTGTTCAGTATGTAGTGTTGGATCTCATTTAACTCACCAAACCAATTAATATCAGATCCGTTTGTGTATCAGATGGAGAATAATAGGGGTGTGGATTCTTTGATGTATGTTACCCTCATATTTATACCAAGCTTTTGTCATCATGTAATTGACTGTCGTAATATCAATTTTGTAATTTAAGGTATCTCATGCCTGGCAGAATCTAGCCACAGACAAGTTTGACCCTGACTTCATTGAGAGAAGAAGAGCAGCTTTGGAGGTAATTAATGTCTCTGAAATAATATGATGTTGACTAGCCAAAAATTCAAAATTCCAGACATCAGGGCCCAGTTGTTCAAAACTAATAATGTTGTTAGATAACGAAACATTAAAATTTCAAATGTTAAAATCTCAAATATGCCAATATTTCTTGTTGAAAAAAATGTGGAAAAGCTTCTTACATTTTTTCAACAAAAAATAACAGTATATTTGGTTACAAAGTCATAAAACACTTAACAAGTTGACCTTTTAACGAGCTTGTAAGGCTAAGGATGCTTTGAACAACTCGGCCCAGAGCTTCAGAAGTCCAGATAAAGAGATTTTTACATGACTATTCCTACGATATCCATTTTTAGCTCGCCTGTACGAAAGTACAGGGAGCTATTGTTGTCACTTTGATGTCGGCGTGGGTGTGGGTGTGGGCGTCACCCTTTAAAGTTTTACATCAAAGTTTTTTTAAACTTTCAAAACTCAACAACCACTGTCCAGAATCCTTTGATATTTGAAAAATAATCATATCATAGCATATTCTTCTATTCTGTAACATCATACCCCTGGTTAAGGCCTTGGGGTGGGGCATAGGGGTCAAAAATTAGGTTACACTCACTTTAAAGTTTTATGACAAAGTTTTTTAAACATTCATACCTCAGCAACCACTGGTAAGAACCCTTCCATATTTGGAACATAATCATATCATAGCATAACCTTTCATTACATAACACTACTTTATAGCCAAATACACTGTTATTTTTTGGTGAAAAAATGTGAGAAGCTTTTGTGATGCAAATGGCTTCTCACATTTTTTCAACAAAAAATAACAGTGTATTTGAAATATTAACATTTGAAATTTTATCGAAATGTTAAATAGCGATGTTGTTAGTTTTGAACATATGGGCCCAGACCTATTGTTGGTGTAATTCTCAAAACAGCTTCAGAGAAAGAGTCCATACTTTTCAACTCTTGGCACTGACTCTGTGCATGTAGACATCAAGGGCTGGTTGTTCAAATTTAATGACGTTGTTCGCTAACGAGATGTTAAAATTTCAAAAGTATTGTATGTCATTTTTGCTAAAAAATTTGAGGAGCTTTTGCAGTGCAAAATTTATTTCATTTTTAGCAAAAAATATTTAGACACTTGATTTTATGGGTCCTAAATGACTTAACAAACCCTTGCCTAACAACTTTAGCTAACAATGCTTTGAACAACTGTGCCCAAATATGGTTGTTGTTAGATTTCATCTTGCAGCTACATGTTTACAATTCCAACAAGGGTGTCCTGCATGTTAATAGATTTTGTGGAGGAAAGAAACAAGTGTGCATATCCAGAATTTTATCTTATCTGGAGCCCTGAGAGCTTTGTTTTATTTCAGATTTTCTTGCTCAGATGTGCGGCTCATTCCATTCTGTGTCTAGACAAAATATTCATAGGATTTCTACAAAAGGTTGGTAATTATTAATGCTACATATGTGAGGTATGATAGTCATATAATCATTGTATGACAGTATCTTGTAATTTTGTGAGTTTTGAAAAATGAGGAAAAAACAGGATCAAAGTTCCTTGATACTAGCATAATGTGCCTAAATTTTGGGACACCTAACTTAATCAATACTCCTTAAAGAAAGAATTTGCTCCTGTGGGAGCAGTTTTCTCTAAGAGTTGACCCCTGTTAACATGGGTTGCAAAAATGAAAATGGCAGAGTTGCTTCCCATGAAAATGTACCCGTTTACCTAAATTCAGCCGAGTGCATTCCTTATTTGAGGCAGTGGATTTCAAGATTGAAGAAATCAAGCCAACTGCACTTAGTGCAAATTCTGTCCAGCCTGTTTTTCACTGCTCCTCAGTCTGATCTGTGTCTGCACTGATTGCATTCACCTTCATAAGCTAAAATTTAAGTCAAGACGTTAGTCATTTTTTGATAGCAAGTCACCAGATAAGAAATGGTAGCTGGGATAATATAGGTATAATTTTCCCTATTCATAAACACATATGCTGTGGCCACACATTAGAACGGTCTCACCAAAACAGTTCTAATGAGGGTCACAGCGTATGTCAACATTGAAAAATAAGAGAAAAATCATCCTTAAATTATCCTTGAAGTCCCACCTTAATTGGAGCTCTGAACAGTGTTTCCTTATTCTTACAGGATGAAGGTTGGAAAGATTCGGTATATGCAACAGAATTTCAGAACAAGGTAGGTAGTCATTAGGTTTTAGACCCATATGATCACAGATTACATGTCCATGTTTTTTTTCTGCCATTCTTTCAAATGGAGACAAATTGTATGACTTCTTATTGGCTTCCCTCCATTGCAAAGCTGTTCTAAAATATGGTCTTCTCTTAATCCTAGGGGAGCAAATTGGTTTCAGCTTATTTCATTTTGATATTTTCAATACTCATTATTGCATAAATATTGGTACTACATGATATTAAGAGGCATATATTAACAAACACAAAGCCATGTTTTAACAAAGCTATTCATGAGCTATAATGACCGGCTTTGCAACTTTCATATGCAAGTTGCAGGGCAATACTCTGCCGATACAGAAACAAGTGGCAAGTTTGCAGTTGTAGCTATCAATAAAAGACTTGTATGCAAGAGTTATACAGATTCAGATGTTGTAAAAATGGAAGAACAGGCTACATTGATTGATAAATTAAGTGAAATGATTTTGAATTGTGAGCTGCTGCTAAAAGATTAGACAGAAGTTCACAATAGCTAACCATGGCCTGAACCGAGGATTTTTATAGAGATGCACAGTGCATATAGGAATTCTCAAGGTAATGGCGATCAGGCCAAAAAGAAGTGCCTAGATATTTTCTTTATTTTTATAGCACTGAGGTTGAATTTATGCAATAATTACAATCAAACATGGTTGTTCATCACATAAACATTTGCCTAGTCCCTCAAGAGCTGTTGAAAACCTCAGACTTTTGCCTCAGTTTTCAACAGCTCCCTCGGAAACTTGCGAATGTTAATGCATGAAAAAAACATGTTTGATCCCTGTATAAGTATTGTGACAATACAAATTATTGGATTGGAATGAAAGCACAAATAAGGAAGGCAAACTGGCTTTCTCAGAAAGTATCCAGTGACCATAATGGTAAATATAGAAAAATTGTCATGCACATGTATCACCAAAACACTGGCAAACAATGTATTATGCCGATGCCAACTTATTACAATGCCAATTAGATGCTGGCATACATAGGTATTGCTTTGCCAGCTTTAGGGATGGCATTGGCCTAATCTGGGGCCGTATTCATAAAGCCACTTAAGTCGTTGCTATGCGGTTGCTAAGGCCAAATATCTATTAAGGAGATTCCCTACAACTATGAAATTTGCTCTGGAGGAACAGTCTTTGTAAGACTGTTCCTCCAGAGCAAATTTCATAGTTGTAGGGAATCTCCTTCAAAGAAATTTACCCTTAGCAACAGCATAGCAACGACTTAAGTTGCTTGATGAATACGGCCCCTGATATAGGCTTTTTCTGATTTTCTCTGTTTTAAAGTAGATTAGAGGCCTCTTTGTGACAACTTGCAGACAGGTTAGACATAGTGTTCCACAAAATTCTTTTGGCTCAATTTTTTATCTCTTTTCTTCTTCAGGCAGAGTCTAAAATAAAGAGCTTAAGTGCTTCATACAGACTAAAACACCCTGACAGGTATGATAACATACTTTTCTAATGAGATCTGTAAAAATGTGTGTGCAGGGGAGATGTTGATTATTCCTACAAAAAAATCTACACTAGGATTGCATTGTTTATATACTGTATTTATTTGGTTATATGCCTAGAACCTAGATTGGTCTTGTAAGATGGATCTAGATTTTTGGGATTGTTTTGGAAGGGGAAAACTTCATCTTACAGCACAATGACACACTACTGATTTAGATATTTTGGAAAAACTTGCATTTACATACCCAGTCGTGGAACCATTGTGTAACATAGAACACAAATTAATTCTTGTAGACTTGACTGTTATATATTCGAGAAAGGTGTTATAATTATATATGTCTGCACTGATTAGATCCTTGAATTTCTTTTGATATTTCAGTGACAAATTAATTACATGGATCTTCCGTTCCTTACAAATAGAGGCTATAACTTGGTAGAGCAGCCACGTCTTGGGCAGGATAGTGCATTGAAGCAGCACAATGAAAAGAACGCAGAGCTTCTTATTTATTCAGCTATAAGAAGGGGTTTTTACTCTCTTCAAAGTGCCCCAAATATGTAAATCAGTCATGTGAAATTCGACTGTTATATAGGTTTTCCCTTCTAAAACAGACCCAAAAATCTACACTTCCAAAACAATCCCAATCTAGAATTGTCTTGTAACAAGGGCAACAACCTACGTCATCCAACGTGTCACTAATTGATCAAATAACACCTATCCGGACAATCATCTATTTGGAATAGACCAACAAATCTGTATTGATAACTTTTGGAGAAAAGACTGCACGCACCAAATGCATTCTAAAAAGGGCAATATTTCAACATGAAAGTGACTCCATAAAATGTACAATATGCAAATACTTTGAATACATCACAATATAGGTTGAAGCATATTTGGTCAAACTGTTTGCAAAATCAACTGAATGTCAGAAACTGACTTTCATGTATTAAGATGGTCCTTTCATTGCCGTATTTGGTGCACCCAGTGGCTTTTCGAAGATTTGGAAATTTACAAGATTTATGGGAATATTCCGAACACTGGACCAATCAAAGTGGTGTAATTTCGAAAATATGTCACTTGCTGATGACGTAGGTTGTTGGTGTGTAAGATCAATCTAGATTTTTGGGATTCTTTTGGAAGGGAAAAGACTCGTTCTTAAAGCCAGAGAAATATGGTAACTGCCATAGATGCACATTACATGTACATGTCTGTTAATATTACTGAAAAATTATCTCATACATGCACACAACACACACACACACACACACACACACACACAACACACACACACACACACAATCTGTGTACAGCATACAAAAATTAGTTTTTATGTGTCAGTGAAAGAGAAAGAAAATTAGAAATGTGTCCAAAGTACACTGATGACCCAGTTTTGTGCCTTTTCAGAAGACTTTGAACTTAAGATAGAAGACTTTATTTGACCTAAAAAGGATGACATCATTTGCAGTCTCATAAGTGGTAACTAAGGTATAGTCTCCAAGTGAACAGAAATGTTTACTTAGGTTTTCAAATGGATCTAAGGAAGGATGAATGGACATACATAAAGACCAGACAACCCATAGGCTCTATGCCCGTAACATGCCATGTGCATGCATAAAAGCAGTAACTGCTTTATATCATTTGATTCTGTATTTCATGTTTTCAGGAAGTTTGAAGAACTGAAAAATTTCAGCAATGAACTTCAGAGTAATATAGGAAACTTGTTGAAAATTAGAGCAGTAAGTATAGCTCCTTGATCTTAAAGTCTTATGGCTTTACAGTTAAAAATGCAATGCAGTCTGCAGTTAAGCTGAATGGGTACTTTGTCAGGGGAAGCAATTGTGCTATATTTATAGTTGCTTCCCATCTTAATGTGGTCAGGGCTCAAAGGAAAGAATTTCTTCTGTAGGAGAAAAAGTCTACCACTACAAAGAGTTTTATTAACGGAGTGGAATTCAACACTGCTTTGTTCATGCTTTGCCCATATATATATTACATGAGCCCAGTTAAGTAAATCCATGTATGAGGACATAAGCTTTTCTTATTGCTGCAAACAAAACAAAAAAGAGAGAGAGAAATCCAGGGTAATTATGAAGAGGCTCTAAATTGTGTTGTTTTTGGGAAAAGTCAGAAAATGTAAAAATTATTTACTGTCAGAATTCTGGCTTTCTTTGACCAAAATTTCTTTTAACATTTGGACATTTTAACCAGCTTCATATACTATCTTAAAGGGGTCACCTGAAAGTGGTCACCTGTCTGAAGCAGACACTCTTTTGGGTCCTTTGAACCAAAATAAGTGAACCTGTATTAAGAGTTCACCTGTCTTAAGCAGCCAAGTTTTATGTGTCACCTTCCCTAAAACAGGTTTGACTGCTACATAAAAATTGTAAAATGTGAATTTTTACTCTCCATAAATGTGTCAAAAGCATGGTAGCTGACTGGCAAACAGTGTAAACCCTGATCAGACTGCTCCTAATAGGATCAGTCTGATCTGGGTCTACGCAGTTTATTATACGCCCGTTTTGAAAAAAACGGACGTATTATGTCGTGGCGCTGTCCGTCCGTAAACATTCTTGTGCGCGCCATAACTCAGTAACCATTTGGGATATCTTCATGAAATTTTATAGGCATATGTATTAGGTTGGGGGAACGTGTCGCGTACAAGAATGGTTGCTCCCCCTTTCTTAGTTTCGAAGTTATGCCCCTTTGATCATTTTTTTCCCTGCAAGTCTTGTGCGCGCCATAACTAGATAACCGTTTGGGATATCTGTATAAAACTTCATAGCAATGTGTATGAATTCCTAACGATGTGTCGCGTACAAAAATGGCTGCTCTTCCTTTCTTCGTTTTAGAGTTACGACCATTTCATTAGTACTTTGAGCCTATTTTTGTGTTTACTTATCTTGTGCATGCCATAACTTGGTAAACGTTTGGAATATCATGATGGAACTTTATAGCAATGTGCATGATCACAAGACAATGTGTCATATATAAGAATGGTTGCTCCCTCTTTCTTGATTTTGGAGTAACCTCCATTTGATTAGTATTTTCAGGTGTTTCTCATTCACTCCATATCTCCTGAACCTTTTGAAATATTAGAATGAAGCTTTGTAGGAATGTGTATAATAATGGGGCAATGTATCCTGAACAAGAACCACAACTCTGGCTTACTTACTGAATTTTCTGCCCTTGCATAAATTTCCTGTTTACTCTAACTCCTTAACCATTCGAAATATAAATGGTATGTATATTATAAAAAAAATCATTTCAAGGGAATATAGTACAACCAAAAAAAGGCCTATCTAGTATGTTTAGGTTATCTCCCTTGTACCACTTTGTCTATCCTTGTAGGCAATCTTGTTCATTCTGTTTCTGCTTTATGACATTTAAACGGGCGTATTATGCGCCGCTTGCGAAGCCCTTGTTCAGGTACTTCTGTTGTTATGATAATTGTACAGTCAACTTTCGATATCTCAAAATTGAAGTTCATCTCAAACTGCTGATATCTCAAAGTAAATTTTCTAGTCCCAGAAAATTTACTTCGAGATAGCAGCAGTTTGAGAAAACAGGATTTGAAATGTAAAGAAAACATAGAAATCTGACCAATTGATTGGCAATTTGTTTTGGGTTTAATGGCTCTTTGTGACAGTATTTCAGTCTATATCAAGCCCTCTTCCAGAGAGAGGGAGAAAGAAAAGAAATATGAAAGGGCAGAGAAAAAATATCTAAACCGCACCTACTGCAAGCACAGTGGGCCCTTGCCTTACAATTGTCCAAATTCGTAGGACACCCCGGCACTGAAAGTTACCCAGCACTATCGCCTGACCACTACCACTCCCAAATGTGTCCAAACTATATTCTTCGATATGACAGGGCACTTTGAGATATTAGTGTTTGGAATAACAAGAGTCTATTGTATTTCTTACAGAGAATGGCAGATAAATTATATGGCATCCACAAGGTACATGGTAACTATTGTCGAGTGTTCAATGAGTGGAGTGGTATTGAAAAGGAGATGAGTGACCCATTACAGAGTGCTGCACACTACATGAATGTGTAAGAAAATTAGGAGATTTATCACCCTTTATCACACCTGGTTAACTATGTTTTCAAGGATGTTATAAAACAAAAAAGAGCTGTTAGGAAACCAAAAAGTGTCATAGTTATCAAACAACCTCGTCATCAGGTTGTTTGGTAACTATGACTCTTTTCATTTCGTAACAGCTCTTTTTAGCTTCGTAACAGCCCTTGTATATACATAGTGAATCAGGGATGATTATTTCTGCCTCAGATTCACATAGGGGATGGGGCTTTTAGCTAGATCAGTCTCAACTGAGTTTTTTTCCAGTCTTCATGCAAAAACTTTAAATGTGAATAAATATCCTTTCAGGGGAAGCAACTCTGCCATTTTGATATTTTCTTTCCTTCTCCACTGGGGTTGGCTCTTCAAGGTAAAAAATCTTTCCTTTAAGAGAAGATCCCATTTGGAAGGGCATTTTTGTCCAGTTAAGCAAACAGGAAATGACAAAAGCTGCTTCTCTTTGTAAAAATGGTGGAAGACAATTTATGTATGCCCATTCACCTTAGGGACCAACTGATAGAACTTTTTTACCAAGATTGTTCTAATGATGGACCACAGTGTATTTGCTTTTGGAAAAATGAGAAAAAATGTCCTGGAGTTATAACAAAAATGAAAAAAAATTATAAAAAGTCTGGGGAATATGCATTTTGTTTATTATCACTTTCCCATATATAGGATAGGCTTTCAGCTCATATAAGAAGTTTCTGTCTTTCATTAGCAACATCTTTTTAATATTAACAACAGGACATTTTCAGTTTTTGACTAATATTTCAATTTTAAATAGAGAACTGGCACATAAGCAACTTGGATGACGTTTGATCGCAGATCATAGGTTTGTGACATGTCAAAAAATTTTATGACATCACTAAAATCGGTTATGAAATGTCGCTAGCCGCTGGATGCGAGTGATGTTAGAGGCAAAGCTTCATTTTGTTTTTGCCCTTTGGAAGTTAAAATAATGAGCAGATCATGTTTCCAGGTTCTTTTCAAGATGCAAACTAAGTTTCACTTGTAAGAACGGATAAACACACTGAGCTGCTCAAAATTTTGCTTAAGATCATGGTTAAAAAGTTCAAATTTTCTTGTCTTGATTGAGATATAAAGTATAAAGTTCTCTAAAGTGAGAGAAAATTTATCCATCATTAGCCTGTCCATATAGGTTAGAGAACTCTCACCATCTGGGTCGGAATTTTCACCAGGGACTCAAGTCTTGTCCCTTGTTGAAATTCCAGCACCTCGGGTGAGATTTCCCTATCCTACATGAACATTCATTATGGATTGATATAATCTTGAAGCCAGAGTAGCATCTGATTGGATTATTCACAGATATGCTCAGTCTATAGACCAGTCACTAGAAGAAGAGGAACAGTATGCTGACCAACTCAAGGAGTATTATGCCTTTGGAGATTCTCTCAGGTTTTACCATAGTTACCATAGTATTGAGGCAAATATGCCTGAGCAAATAGTTTAGAGTGAGTTACATCATCTCTGATCACTCTTGTCTGGTCACTCCACCTACAAAAATCAATAGCCAGTCAAAACCACTGAGACAGAATATTGGTTCCTTGATTTTATGGAGTTTTATTGAAACTGGGAACTAGTAACAATCAATGACTTTAGACTGAAAACAGTTGTTCTTTTGTTCTGAAGAGTTCCCAGTGATAACCAAACCAGAGATAAGTTGATCATACTTTAGTTGGACCACAGTTAATGATCAGACTCACGCTATGTGGGTGTGTGGACTATGGTTTCATGTCACACAAACAAGAATATCAAATGAAGATGTTGACCTTGGTTTAAAGTCTCCTATGATAAACTGGTGTACTGCAGACTTAAATTGACTACCCAAGGGTTAGTAGCTTAGAATGTGACCAGTAGACCTCTCTACTCCTCAAACAGACCACCTACCGTATACTTTGGTTGTAAGACATGGGCTTTCCCTTCCAAAATAATCCCAAAAATCTAGATCCATCTTACAAGATGGATCTAGATTTTGGGATTGTTTTGGAGGAGAAACCCCAATTTTATAGCTGAATTACACAATACTGATTTACATGTTCGTGGTAATTTTTGAAGGGTAGACTCCCGTCTTATATCCAAATAAATATGGTAGACAAATTCTGATAGGGTTTGCTCTGTTTACTACCGCCTCATAAAATGCTCATCATTGTTCAAATTCAGTGTCAGATGATGAAGACCATTGTAGAAATGGTTGAAATAAATGGTCTAAATAATAATGGCAAATACTATAATGTTATTGGCTCAGTTACAGGTATGAGGTCTGCTGTATTGGCCTGAGGCTGAAGGCCAAGGGCCAATACAGCAGTCTGAGGACCTGTAAGTGGGCCAATACGAAATTTCTTGATTGATATTGGCTGAGTTTGACGTCATTTGCCAACGGTATTGGGCGAGTTTTGCTTGTATTGGCTGAGTTTTGATTGTATTGGCTGAGTTTGTTAAAATAAGCCCAGTTTATGACTGGTATGAAGTGGGCTGCTTTTGCTATATAAGTATTGCATATTATTACTTAATTAATACAGTAATTTTCACCCCAAAATCATGACCTCATCTGACTACAAGATTTAAGAAATCTAGTCTTTAAAGTGCTGAAAAGGCAGACAACACATTTGCAGAATTTCAAAAAGTGTTTCATCCAAGCTATATTATGATAAGAGGGTAAAAAGTGACTAAAGTTTGACTTTTTATCATTCCAGAAATGTATGTAGGAAGTATGAATGTCTACAGTTTGATCAGGAGAGAGCTGAAGAAAGTCTTTCATCCAAGTCTAGTCAAAAAGAAATGTTGGTAAGCTAGCAGTTGTGAAGTATTAATGGCAGCTGTTTTGTTTGATCCAAACTGCAGCAGTTAAAACAGGCATTGTATCATAGTGTTGTGCAAAGTAATCACCAAGGCCTTGTTGTTCAAAGCACTGATAGCTAAACAAAGTCGCTAGTCAGGCATTAGTTAAGTCTTCTAGTATGCATAAAATCAAGTGTGTTCATATATTTGGTTTGAAAAATGTGAGGAGCTTTTGCAATTTCCTCACATTTTTAAGTGAAAAATTTTATCGCTTTTTTCAGTCAAAAATAGCGTCATCAGTTGTACAGTTTTTAGCTCGCCTGAACGAAAGTTCAAGAAGAGCTATTGTTGGCATCCGCGTCGGCGTCCGAACTGGATGTATTGGTTAAAGTTTTTTAAAGACCTATATTTTAACCCATGGATGGGCAAGGCACTGCAGGCGAGCTATCCTGTACGCAGACAGGTCTTGTTCACCATATATTTGGTTGTGTTAATTTTGAAAACACTTGGAGGGAATATTTAAAAGCATGCAATTTTATCTTTCATTTCAGTGTGTAGGGGTTAAAGTGACATAAGGGCCAGTTTCATGATAGCGCAATTTTAAGGGTATCTTTTTAATTCAGAACTCTAGATATGGTTAGATTGGGTGTGGGGTTCTTTTGATGATTATTATGCAATAAACTCTACTCATTTGTATGCAGCATTCAGGGCCCAGTTGTTCAGAGTGTTGTTAGTCAAGGATTCATTGTCTTCTAGTACTAACAAAATCAAGTGGCCAATTTTTTTTGCTTTAAAAATGTAAGAAGCTTTTGTACTGCAAAAGCTCCTCACATTTTTCAGCCAAAAATTGCAGTGTTTTTGCATAAAATATGTTTGAAAATTTAATGTCTTGTTAACTAACAAAGTCATTATTTTTTTAACAACTGGGCCCCGATTTATTTCAGAGCCAAGGTAAACAGCAGGGTGGCTTCTCTCTCAGCGGAATGAAGAAAGCCTTGTTTGGTGAAGATACTCAGGAGCAACGAGAACTCAAGATAAAGCATCTAGATGAACAGATCAAAATCACAGAGAATGAGCTGAAACAGATAAATGAAGAATACCAGTATGTCTATTTCTGTTTCACCTATTTATACCACGTTTCCATAATAGAAATATTGGCAAACATTGTAGATCCAGATCAGATTAGGGTCTATACTGTTATTTGGCTATTAAACCATTAAACCATTAAAGAAGCTTGTGAGTGAGTGAGTGAGTGAACTCGGGTTTAACGTCCCACCAACAACGAAAGAAGCTTGTATCTGATTAGCAGAGTCACTTGCAAATAAAAAGAAACGCTACCTAGCTACCCAACTCTAAAATCTCTCAGTAGGAAGTGACAAACCAAATATTTGTTAAGCATGGCCTCATAGTTCTTTAATGCAATGTCTAGTTTAGAGGCTGAATTACTTTGCTTGCACAATTTACCTGTTACAATGTCCGATTTATAGAAAACTTGAAGTTTTTGTCTTGCCTGCTGCCAGCAGAAGTGAGATATAGGTATTTCTTTTCCAGCAGCGGTGTAAACTTTGTCACTATTTCAGGTTTAGCTCTGTTTTGTAACAGTGCTCTAACAGGTGAGACACCACATTTGTGGAGTTATTGTTATGTTTAATGCGGGATACTTTTCATTTTTCATGATAAAAACATATGAGCCGCGACACGACAAAACCAACAAAGTGGCTGTCCGCCAAGTCTGATCAGAGTCTTCACTGTCCGCATAGAGGTAGCTTAGACCCTTAGCTACCCTTTAAGCGCTTAGCAAAGAGTCTGATTAGATTAGGTAGATGCCCAGGCTGATCTTGGTCTGTGCTGGGTGCACAACCACTTTGTTGGTGTTCTCGTGTCGTGGCTCATATGAGGTGACCCTTCAATAGAATCACCTCAGGGAGGTTGCTTTTGTGGTGGTTTCAATATTTGTTTTGACAGAGAATGAACAGAAATTACTTGTTGAAGTTCTAAAAATTGGGACATGTTAAAGAATTACCGTAATCATCTTAAAATTGCTCAGTTTGATTTTACAATGTAGTATTGTCTCCAAAAGATGCAAACGAATGGCAAACCATGTTGACTTTGGTCATACTGTTCCTGTAAGAGCAGTATAATCTGGGTCTGCACTGTTTGCTTGGATCTGTCTGTATATATATTTAGAATTTTAATGGTATATCAGAATTATCATAAAACCCAAACTTATAAAGAGCTTGGCAGCAATAGGGATCCAATTTAACCCTTAAAACACCAAAATTGAAAATTGTTGAATTTGCAAACAGCATAGGTCCAGATGAGGTGGCTCATCAGATTCTACACCATTTGCCCTCCAGTCTTTGAAATCTCAGTATGTTATAGCTTAGAGGAAATATTTCTTTTTAGCTCCCCTGTACATAGTACAGAGAGCTATTGTTGTCACTTGGACATCGGCGTTGGCGTCACATTTAAAGTTTTACATTAAAGTTTTTTTATCTGATGGGCAAGGCACTGCAGGTGAGCTATCCTGTATGGGGACAGATCTTGTTTTTTATTTTTGTTAATTTTGCAGACATAAATTTTGTAAACTGCTTCATTGGCATTTTAAAGGTTGAAACTCTTCTCTTTTTTTTCAGAAAATTTTTGGAAGCATCAGCTAGGGATCTTGATAGATTTAAAAGACAGAAGACGAAAGATTTAAAGGAGATATTTACGAACTACGCAATTATGCAAATTAAACAATGTAAAAAGGTAAGAGAAACGTATGGGCCTTGTCAGGAGGCTATGCACTTTATTGTGAAAACAGCAAAGGTCCAGATCAGCCTGCCCATGTGTACAGTCTGATCCAGGTAGATCTGTATGGCATTCATTTTTTCATCACTTGACAAACTGAAATTTCATACACTGAAAATTCTCATACAAGATGAAGAACAAAGATAGATGTTACGCCCTCATCCATTCAGTCTGTTTGTTGAGTGTTAGTTGCGGTACAGCCTCTCTTCAGTCAGTAGACTAAAGAAAGATGGTGCCGATTATCCAAGATGCACCACCGAGTCATAGACACAACCAGGAAAGCTGAGGGACTTCCAGAATTCATGTTCATCCCCACAATCACAACAACTACCTAACTTGCTAATTACATTTATATGTACAATATAAAACATGAAACATATAACACAAACTGTTTCTACTGTGAGTTAAAGTGGTGGTCAGGTCCACAATCAGAAGAACTGCTCACTTAAATCATGTGTACTCTGCTTCTGAAACTAGAGCCTGGTTGCCAGTACAAAACCCACGGTAGAAACAGGAGGACCATCACTAAATAATACAGTAACATTCACTTTTGAATCTCTACCATCAGAATCACTACCATCACAACTTGAATATTGCTGCTGGGACCCCCCATCACAACTTCTGTTGAGTCCTCTCAATCACATTAATCGTTGAAATGTCTGTCAAACCCTTGTCAACTGGGTCCACTCCTACCATGGCTACTTGGCTTCCATTAGCCTAGGACAGACTTTGCACCTCTGGCCTAAAAGATACCAGGATCACAACAACACCTGGCTTAAATCAACCTCAGGTTGTCCATCTTAATAGTCCCTGATTTAACATATAAGATAAGCACTATGCTTCTTGACCAGCTGCCAATGGGTTGCCTATGTTGCACAGGCACTTGCTGACTCATCAGCAATGTATGCCGACACAGGATACCCCAAACTCAGAAAATGCAGGTTCTTCAAGAATTCACACACACAAGAACGGCAGCTGATAAAATGGCCAGTGACGCCACTACATTTAGGGATTCAAGAAATTAAGTTAAGCGGATAATCCATGACAATCAAGATGAATCTTATGACTTACAAATCACAACATCATTCCATTGCCTTACCAACTAAAAACCTAGGTCCCGAAATCGATCCTCCTGAACATGGTCTGAGAAATTGCTACATACCGCTTACAATCTAAAGTACGTCTCCATAGTAGACACAGATCAAACAAGAAAATCGGTGGAACCGATTGATGCTCCCCGAAGGCTTGGAATAGGACAATGGGTATCCTGGTGAAGGAGTGATTTTCTGTGTAAACTAAATGCAATTCAAAATGGAAAAAGTAATTCTCTTCAATACTTTAAGAGCAATGCTCTAGACATGCATACAATGGAGAAAAAATGAGAAGGGAAGTAACTCCAAAATAACCTGGGATACAGTTATGATTCTTCTGCTCTGCACTTCTTGTCATTGCCCTGTATTATCAATATAAGAAGTTTCATTCATGTTCCCTTAAATATGTACAGAGATATACTCCAGACAAGCTAAATAACTGAAAAAATTAGGAAGGGCACTAATTCCTTATTTACTATAGGTAATGTTACAGTTCTTAAGCTCTGCACTTCCTTGCATAACCCACTATCAATGTGTAAAATTTCATTTGGTTTCCTTCGACACTTCCTAAGATATGCTTCATACAAGCAAAATAAAGCATAAATTAAGAAGGGAGCTAACTCTGTAATTATTTATGACAGGGTTATGGTTCTTATGTTCTGCACTTTCACTCATTGCCCTCTATTAGTGTGTGAAGTTTCATTAAGTTCTCTCTTATACTTTCAAAGATATGTTCTGGACATGCAAAGTACTGAAAAATAGGAAGGGAGCTAACTTTGCAAATACTTAAGACAGAGTTAGGGGTCTTATGCTCTGCACTTTCTCTTATTGCTCTCTTTCAATGTATGAAGTTTCATTAACTTTTGGAGATATGCACAGGACAAGCTTAATATTGAAAAAACTGGAAAGGGAGCTAACTTTTTAAGTACTTGTGACAGGGTTACAGTTCTTGTGCACTGCACTTCCTCTAATTGTCCTCTATCAATGTGTGAAGTTTCATTGAGTTCCCCCTTATACTTTCAGACATATGCTCCGGACAAGCAAAATATTGAAAAAACTGGAAAGGGAGCTAACTTCGTAAATACTTTTGACAGTGTGACACTTCTTGTGCACAGCACTTCCTCTCATTGTCCTCTATCAATGTGTGAAGTTTCATTTAGTTCCCCCTTATACTTTCAGAGATATGCTCCGGACAAGCAAAATATTGAAAAAACTGGAAAGGGAGCTAACTTCGTAAATACTTGTGACAGCGTGACACTTCTTGTGCACAGCACTTCCTCTCATTGTCCTCTATCAATGTGTGAAGTTTCATTTAGTTCCCCCTTATACTATCAGAGATATGCTCTGGACAAGCAAAATATGCAAAAACCTGGGAAGGGAGCTAACTATGAAATACTTGCGACAGGGTTACGGTTCTTGTGCACTGCACTTCCTCTCATTGTCCTCTATCAATGTGTGAAAGTTCATTTAGTTCCCCCTTATACTTTCATAGATATGCTCTGGACAAGCAAAATATTGAAAAAACTGGAAAGGGAGCTAACTTTGTCAATACTTGCGACACGGTTTGGGTTCTTGTGCAGTGCACTTCCCCTCATTGTCCTCAATCTATGTGTGAAGTTTCGTTTAGTTCCCCTTTATACTATCAGAGATATGCTCCAGACAAGCAAAATATGCAAAAACCTGGGAAGGGAGCTAACTTCGTAAATACTTGCGACAGGGTTACGGTTCTTGTGCACTGCACTTCCTCTCATTGTCCTCTATCAATGTGTGAAGTTTCATTTAGTTCCCCTTTATACTTTCAGAGATATGCTCCGGACAAGCAAAATATTGAAAAAACTGGAAAGGGAGCTAACTTCATAAATACTTGTGACAGGGTTACTGTTCTTGTGCACTGCTCTTCCCCTCGTTGTCCTCTATCTATGTGTGAAGTTTCATTAAGTTCCCCCTTAAACTTTCACAGATATGCTCCGTACAAAAGTGGGACGGACGGACAGACGGACGGACAAAGCGGCAACTATATGCTCACCCTTCGGGGAGCATAAAAAAGCCAGAATTCTACCATCCAAAATAAATCCTAAATTGGCATATTAAAAAAACCTGCCCTAATAATTTTACTTAGAAATACACAATGGGTAATCTCAATAAACGGAGCCACTGGCTCTGCACCTTAAATCTAATGGAGAACTTGCTCATCACGTGCGGCTCTGAAGTTGTAGCTGGGAAAAGTGTGATAGCAAGAGGTTGGTCTGGCGTTTCTCGAGTATTATCTGTTGTTTCAGGGATTAAATGAAGAAAAGCAGAATGCTATTAGATGGCCATACCATTTAACTGACGCTTCGTGCAGAGAAGGGTGTGTAAATGTCACTTGGCTTTCTTTGAAAATATTTGTTCCAAGGCGAGTCTAATCATTCAGCGGCTTGGAGTGTGAGAAAAATCATTACATTTTTCCCATAAACGGACAAGCTGTGTGGATTTGAAAAGGGATGCTAACATGTTTGATTGGTTAATATAGTTCCCAATTACCCCTATCAGTTTTCTGAATGAAACTGCGCGGAACTGCACAAAATCTGCACCAAAAGGGCATGGCTCCGTTTATGTAGTGTGGCTCCGTTTATGGACTGCGGTTCTGAAGTTGTGGATGCACAATGGCTTATTCTTACCCCGCACTTTGAGACTAAACAGACTGTCAGAGTCAGTCACGTGCAGACTAGACACACTCCCTACAACACATGCAGAGCAGTCAACCCCAATTAAGTAACACTGGAGTACTGTGTCATTCTTGGCATCTTTGCAAGAACTCTAAATACAAGTCTATCACAGTTCAGAAACAGAAAATTTCCTTTTGTATGTGTAAGTGTGTATTTGTTCGTTTGGGTTAAATGTCGGTTTCAACAATGTGGTCGTGCGTCCAGCGCAGACTCAGATCAGCCTGGGCATCCGCCCAGTCTGATCAGAGTCTTCGCTTTCCGCATGAAGGTAGCTTAGTCCCTTAGCTACCCTTTAAGCGCTTAGCAAAGAGTCTGATCAGACTGGGTGAATGCCCAGGCTGATCTGAGTCTGCGCTGGGCGAGGACCACATTGTTGGTTTTCTCGTGTCGCGGCTCATTTATCATCCTGATTAAAGTAGTTCAGTAAGGCAGCACTCTAAAAGTAAACATTGAGCTCCCACTATCCCAACCTGAAACCGTAGTGATATGACTGAAAGATTGTTGAAACCGATGTTAAAGACTTGTATTTAGAGTTCATGCAAAGATTCCAAGAATGACACAGTACTCCAATGTTACTTAATTGGTGTTATCTGCTGTACATGTACGTTAGCGAGCCTGCGTATGTCGAGTCTGCACATGACTGACTTTGACAGTCTGTTAAGTCTCGAAGTGCGGGGTATTGTGGTCTATGTGAAACGTGGTCAACAGCTTTAGAGCCGCATTCCATAAACAGAGCAACACTACATAAACGGAGCCACGCCCTTTTGGTGCAGATTTCGAGCAGTTCCGCGCAGGTTCGTTCAGAAAACTGATCGGGGTAATTGGGAAACGTTATTTACCAATCAAACATGTTCACGTCACCTTTCAAGTCCACAGAGCTCATCCGTTGATGGGAAAAATTCTGACTTTTATCGCACTCCATGCTGCTGAATGATTAGACTCGCCTC
This sequence comes from Ctena decussata, assembly GCA_963989385.1. Classification (NCBI taxonomy): domain Eukaryota; kingdom Metazoa; phylum Mollusca; class Bivalvia; order Lucinida; family Lucinidae; genus Ctena; species Ctena decussata. The sequence goes on from OZ022504.1 coordinate 59,562,503, forward strand.
GAAACAAATATTTTCAAAGAAAGCCAAGTGACATTTACACACCCTTCTCTGCACAAAGCGTCAGTTAAATGACATGGCCATCTAATAGCATTCTGCTTTTCTTCATTTAATCCCTGTAACCCTGTAACAACAGATAAAAGTCGAAAAATGCCAGAACTACCTCTTGCTATCACACTTTTCCCAGCAACAACTTCAGAATCGCCTGTGATGCATAAGTTCTCCATAAGATTTAAGGAGCAGAGCCAGTGGCTCCATTTATCGAGATTACCCACCATGAAATAGCAATCTATAACAATTTGAAGTAGAAATGCCTGAAGATGGAGCAAATTCCCTTACTACCTAACAAGAGGATGAGTGGCAAATTTCTGACCACTTGATCTCGTAACAGTAGGAGTCTATACTTTTAGGCAGAGCTCTAGATAAGAGGGCGTACTTGATGATAATTTAGGATAATTTTTTTTATTTCTCATCGAAACCATATGTTGTGACCCCTCATCTGAACCGTCTCATCGAGACGGTTCAGATGAGGGGTCACAACATATGTTTATATGCAGAATTAACAAAAATTATCCCTAATTATCACTAAATACTCCCTCTTATCTAGAGCTCTGTTACTACCTAACAAGAGGATGAGTGGCAAATTTCTGACCACTTGATCTTGTAACAGTAGGAGTCTATACTTTTAGGAAAGAATTTGTTCCTCTGGGGGCAAACTTTTTTGTTGAACTGATCATCCCATGTTTGAAGGGATTCGCTGTCTTAAGAAGCATCTAAGAAGTCACATAAGTTGTTTTACTTTAGAAAGATGGTGGAAAAACATGGAGGTGTATTGGTACACCTTACAGTTTTTTAAAAAGGTAATGGTGAAGGTTTCCCATAGCCTAGTAGCTGTAGGGCAGTGGGGGTTAGAGGCCCACTATGTCTTTGGCACAGCATATGAAAGGCAGAGCCCATCCCTCTCCTTTTGCTGCCTTATCATTGCATGATTTGAGCAGATACCCATTTACTGCTGAGTTAGCAGATTTTCCAGTCGTTGGATGGCGAAACCCAGGCATGGTCGACGACCTTCCAACAACTTCCTGCGCTATAGCCAAGCTTCTCTAACCACTCGATCAAAGCGCCTTTCAGTTTCATAACAATCCGTAAACTTCATTATATCTGCTATACTGCCATGTGTAATATGTTTAGAATATTATGCCTATTTCTCATACTGTACAAGCCCAGGTAGCTCAGTGGGTTATGTGCTGGCTTGCTGATCTAGCAGTCGTGGGTTTGATTCTTGCTGTGGGCAGAAATCTTTTCAGTGATAAATGGGCTTCCATTGCATGCAGCCTTTCATTATCACCTTTCCATCATCATGATATGACTGAAATTCTGTTGAAAAGCACATTAAACCCAAGCCATCCATCCATCCTCATGTTGTAAACATGTTTATCATATGACGTCGCATCTGAGAGTGTAATAAAGCCATGCATTAAAAACGATAATCCACTAGTGGATTAAATATGCGAATTACGTCGTAACGTTATGCACTGACGTCCATAAAACGTCGCGTTTTCTAATAGCGAGATCGTGACGTTTTAGTGCAAAATTTGCTAATAAAATGCGATTTTAGTGTCATATGATAAATAGAATCTTGCATTCGTGCTCCTGTATTATTGAATTTATTAAACTCGTTGGTGAAAACGATAAGATGCTCGGCAAAGCCTCGCATCTTATCTTTTTCCCCAACTCGTTTAATAAATTCAATAATACATGAGCACTCATGTAAGATCCTCTATTTAAAACGGTATTTAAGTATTGGAATTTGTTTCAGGGAATTGCTATTTGGACAAGTGCCAAAGACTGTTTTACGAAGATGTGATCACATGACCAGTTTGAGCTACGAAGATGTGATCACATGACCAGTTTTAGCTCAGTCCTTGATATAGTTGATCTCAGTTATTTTTTTGTTTCACCGTTTTCACGCTAAATATTCAGATAGCCTGTGTGAACAAACAGTGTAGACCCAGATCAGACTGCTCCTCTTCGGGAGCAGTCTGCTCAAGGTCTGCACTGTTTGCCAACAGGGTATTAAAGCAGTCCAACTTGGTTGTCCAATACCAAAGGGCCAGTAAAAGAAATTGACTAGGCTTCCGAATATTTTGGGTTAACATGGTATCTATGGTAATATTAAAAATTCTAAATACTGGGTTGCCAAAATTAATTTGGGGAAATTGTCTTAAAAAATGGAAGAGTTTGCTTTTCCAACAAAAGATGCAGATGGAATGGAAAATAGTGTAGACCCTGATCAGCCTGTCCTGCAGGAGCAGTGTGATCAGGATCTTCACTGTTTGCTCAGACCTATTTAGAATTTTTTTGGTATTTTATGCCAGAATAAAGAGTGTGAAAGATACACAGTTATACATGTACAGTCAGGACACAGAGAGTTGTTTGGAATGATGATTTATACAGCGGATATGTTCTTAAGTCATTCCTACTTCACATGTTAGAATCGAGGACCTTCTCACACGACAAACCTTTTATACTATGTTCATTTTGTATGTCATAAATATTTTAGCTTGCATGTACAAAAGTACAGAAAGAGCTGTTGTACTTTAACCAACTTTCAGTGACAGCGTTGAATAATGTTAAAGATATACAATAGATTTTTTTCACGTGATTTGGGAGTGCGAGTTCAGACAAAATATTCTTGTTCATCCACAAGTCTTGTTGATGCATTTAGCAGTTATATGATATGGTGCATTAGGGTTGTTTTAGTACATTTAATGAAGTTCTGGTATTTCCGCTCATTGTCGGAGCACTTTTGTATCCTCACAGCTGAATAATTACTTATTATCAATCATCGCCTTGAATGTTTCTGATTGTTAGAAATCAAATTAACTCCTCAAAGCTTTATTAGCTCACCTGAGCCTTTAGGCTCATAGGTGAGCTTATAGTATAGCCAGGCATCCGTCGTCCGTCCGTCCGTCGTCAACATTTTCAAACATCTTCTTCTCTGAAACCACTGGGCCGATTGAAGCCATATTTCATATGGAGCCTACCTAGGTCGGGGGAACAAAAGTTTGTTCGCGGTATCTGGGTCACATGACCAAGATGGCCGCCAAGCCCATATATGGTAAAAACCCTTCAAAAATCTTCTTCTCCAGAACCAAAAGGCCTATGACCTTGAAACTTGGTATGTAGCATCGGGCATGCAGGCCCATCATAGTTTGTACAAATCATGACCTTGCATTGACCTTGACCTAATTTACGGCATGGTCAACTTTGGTACGTTAGGCTTTTAAATGGGAAAACGCTTAAACAGTGGATTTCTCAGAAACTATTTAAATCTAAGGTTTAATTCTTGGTAAACATGGTCGACTAAATGATTAGATGAAGATATTATGTCACTAAAGGTCAAGGTCATTCCGTCGGACCATCCGTCGTCAAGATTTTCAAACATCTTCTCCTCTGAAACCACTGGGCCGATTGAAGCCAAATTTCATATGCAGCCTCCATGGGTTGGTGGAACGAAAGTTTGTTCGCGGTATCTGGGTCACATGACCAAGATGGCCGCCATGCCCATATATGTTAAAAAACTTTCAAAAATCTTCTTCTCCAGAACCAAAAGGCCTATGACCTTGAAACTTGGTATGTAGCTTTGGGCATATGGGCCCATCATAGTTTATACAAATGATGACCTTGCGTTGACCTTGACCTAATTTACGACATGGTCAACTTTGGTCTGTTAGGCTTTTATATGGGAAAATGCTTATATAGTGGATTTCTCAGAAACTTTTTAAGTCTAAGGTACAATATGTGGTATATATGGTCAATTAAATGACCAGATGAAGATATTATGTCACTGAAGGTCAAGGTCATTTTGTCAGTCTGTCCGTCATCAAGATTTTCAAACATCTTCTCCTCTGAAACTACTGGGGAGATTGAAGCCAAATTTCATATGGTGTCTCAGTGGGATAGGGGAACTAAAGTTTATACCCGGGGTCTGGGTCACATGACCAAGATGGCCGCCATGCCCATATATGGTAAAAACCCTTCGAAAATCTTCTGCCCGAGAACCAAAAGGCCTATGATCTTGAAACTTGGTATGTAGCATTGAGCATGCGAGCCCATCATAGTTTGTACAAATGATGAGCTTGCATTGACCTTGACCTAATTTACGACATGGTCAACTTTGGTAGGTTAGGCTTTTATATGGGAAAACCGTTATACAGTGGATTTCTCAGAAACTATTTAAGTCTAAGGTACAATACATGGTATATATGGTCAACTAAATGACCAGATGAAGATATTATGTCACTAAAGGTCAAGGTCAATTTGTCGGTCTGTCCGTCATCAAGATTTTCAAAACATCTTCTCCTCTGAAACCACTGGTCTGATTGAAGCAAAATTTCATATGGAGTCTTAAGTGTGATCGGGAATTAAAAGTTTGTTCTCCGGATCTTGACCAAGATGGCCGCCATGCCCAAAGATGGTAAAAACCCTTCAAAATCTTCTTCTCCAACACCAAAAGGCATATGACCTTGAAACTTGGTATGTAGCTTTGGGCACTCAAGCCCATCATAGTTTATACAAATGATCGTGCTTTGACCTTGACCTAATTTATGACACTGTCAACTTTGGTACATTATGTAGGTTTTTATATGGGAAAATGCTTAAATAGTGGATTTTTCAGAAACTATTTAAGTGTAAGGTACAATATTTGGTATATATGGTTGACAAAATGACCAGATGAAGATATTTTGTCGTTAAAGGTAAAGGTCATTCTTTGACTTTTGTACAAGGTCATTGAGATTCTGTCTCCCGTCAACATTTTCAAACATCTTCTCAGAGGCCACTGGGGTCAATTGAAGCCATATTTCACATGGAGCTTCACCGGCTTAAAGGAACCATAGTTTGTTCAGATGGTCTTGGTCACTTGACCAAGATGGCCACCATGCCCATATATGGTAAAAACTCTTCAAACGTCTTTTTCTGGAGAACCGAAAGGCCTATAACCTTGAAACTTGGTACCGGTATGTAGCATTGGGCACTCAGGCCCATCATAGTTTATACAAATGATTACTGTATTTCATATGTAGCTTTTATACTGGGTCAAAGGAATCAAAGTTTGTTCAGATGGTCATGGTCACATGAACATGATGGCCACCACGCCCATATATGATAAAAACCCTTCAGAAATCTTTGTCCAGAAACAGCCCAGTGACCTTGTGGCTTGGTATATAGAATTGGGACTCAACATTAATCCCCAAGGGTGTGGGGTTATCTGCCCCTGCCCTGGTGCTATATACATGTATAAAAGCATTAAAATATATACCAGGACCAAGTGTCAGGTGAGCTACAGGACCATTGGTCCTCTGGTTTATGTATTATTAGAGCACTTTCTCACGTCACAAGTATAGCACTATACACAACAAAGCCAACAAAGTGGCATGTGCACAAAGCCAAGAATCAGATCAGCCTAGGCATTGCCCGATCTGATCGTAGTCTTCGCTGTACGCTTAAAGGGTAGCTAAGGGTCTAAGCTAGCTCCATGCGGACAGTGAAGTCTCTGATCAGACTGGGCAGATGCCCAGGCTGATCTGAGTCTTTGTTGGGCACACATGCTATTTTGTTGCTTTTACCATGTCGTAGCTCATTTGATATATTAATTTCTTGAATAGTTCTATCAGCTGATCATTAAGACACTAAATCCACAATTTGAAACGTATTGAACCTTTATGTGTATGTTCATGTCAATTTGATGTCAAAACTTTTTGTATAGAAATTAATAGCCGCTAATCAATAGTCTTCGATCACTCATAAATTTGTCTTGCATTAGCTGTTATATGCAGTTTCAGGGTCCCAGATGACCTGTAGTACTTTTTCGTCAGAAAATGGCAGTTTTTGCAGACAATACGCTGAAAATGGAACATTTTGTTAACTAACAATATCGTTAGTGTTTAACCAAGCCTAGAAAGCTTTAGAAAAGGGGAGTATTGAACAATAATCCTTGGATATTTTCCTAACATCCACATGAACACAAAGTTACAGTACCTTATTGTAGCTGCCCCAAAATATGTTTATGAAGAACAAATATAAATTAACCTTAATGAGTTGAGCTATAAACTGAAGCGAAAATACAATCTACAGTTAAGAAAATTAAAATTACCATTTAGTATGCCACATATTGACCATTTTATATGAGTAAATGAAAGTGTGAAATTTTTATATGAGAGTGTTGGCATAAGTAGCATTTGTGTTGTATTTTATAATATAAAATATGTTTCACGAATTGTATGTTTATTTCCTGTAGTATACTTGTGTAGGTCAGTAGGTATAATTAAAGCCACACAATTGAAATTGTAATTTATACTTTTTGTCCCTATATGAAAGACTTAACATTTTTTACTGTGAAAGTGGGACCAGATATTAAATTATATACAGTAAAAATTCTAAATTTTGAGACAAACAGGTCTGAGCAAACAGTGCAGACATGAATCAGACTGCTCCTGAAGGAGCAGTCTGATTTTGGTCTGCAATGTTTGCCAGTCCATCTGAGTCTTTTAGATGCTTTACAGCTCTAAAAACACAAACTGGCCATTATTTAGGACTCTTATGGTAAATATTCTTGGTGTCCCAATTTTTAGAATTTTTACAGTAGTGTGGGAGATGCATTGTGAACCAGCCTATGCTATAAATGTGTAACCTCTGTGCGCATGTACATTTCACAGGGAAAGTTTTTTTTTAATTTCAAAAACAATCCTTCAAAAACAATCCTGCATATACCTTGATCAGGTTGCACATATGCAGGCTGATTTGGACATGCTCAGTTTAGGTATGTTTGGAAACAACCCAGTGGGCAAATGACGTCATACTGACGTCAGTGCAATGTCATTACATCACATCAATGACAGTAGGATGGCATTTCAATGTTTTGTTCACGCTGGGAGGGCTTTTCACACTGCAATTTGTGTTTGTTATGTTTGTTATATTATTCACTGTGTTGTGCTGTTCTTTAATTTAAGAGAATGGGTGAAATAGGAACCCAGAAATATGTTGTTGAGGCTATGTGTAGCCACATTTTAGTCTTCCTTGTTTTGCAGATCATCTGATGCCAAGATTACTATCTCCCAAATTTGGATTGCCCTATTTATTACACTTTAAGACTGGTGTTTTCCCTTCAAAAATACGCCTAAAATGGAAACCAACTTTGTATCATTCTACTTTAAGATGGGTTTTTATCTTCCAAAACAGTCCAGAAATCTAGATCCATCATATAAGATGGATCTACATTTTTTGGATTGTTTTTGGGAAGGTAAAAATTTCCATCTTATGACTGAATAAATATGCTAGTCTGTATTCAAATATAGAAAGTAAGTAGTAAGGACTTTATTTAGTGAGGGTGGCTCAGTTGGCAAAACCAATCTTCCCTGAGGCCCTCAAATATAGAAGAGTCAATGTCAGGTACTTTTATTTAGGGGTTACAGGGTTAAATCGGTAAAAGCCTCCATCTGATATCCGAAGAAATATGGTAATATAAATGATTCAGTGGGTAGAGTGCAATATACATGCTGTACATTGTCAGTGTTTATTTATTGTATTTTTAGCACCAGTAAAACTTTGTTAGACAAATGTTACCTTACAGAAACTGTTTTCTAGAAGAAAAGCATAGAAATTGAAATAAAAAGAGAAAGAAGACTTTTATAGCTCTGTTTCAGTACCCTGTACAGTCAGAATAGGGCCTTGCAAGGCTTGCAGCATGTGTAAATTGTTCAGAGTTCTTAGCCATTTAAGGTGGATGGACATACTTCCAGGGGAAGCAACTCTTGTCCTTTTCATAGTTGATCAGATTGTGGAATCAGGTTTACCACAGTCAGAGAAAAACATCTGGAAAATGATATTTTTTCCAGGTCAGGGATTAGTCAGGGAATTTTTAGGTTGGTCAGGGAAATTTGGAAAGGATTTGAAAAATAAGGGAAAAGTCAAGGAATTTGAAAATTAATGGCTGCTGTAGTCTTCAGAAAGTATACTTAATCTGTTCAGGGGGAAAGGATGTACTTTCTAGAGAGATAGTTGAGGCACATCTCCCTCCTCATTGGGGTCTACTCTTAAAGGGAAGAATTTGCTCCCTGGGGAAGCAAATTATTTCCTTTAAGAGTAGCCCCCAGTTTTCAGGTGATACAGTTCACACTGATGAAGCAAATAGTAAAATTAACTTTCAGATCCATAAACAGGGTTTGGAAAACTAAAATCTCAGGGAAAAGTCAGGGAATATTGAAGTGGAGGATAAGTGGCAACCCTGTGAAATAATTGCAAAGATTTTCTCTTGAGACATTTCATATGATTTGGAAATAGGGACCCTTCTGAGTAGCAGTCTGAATGAGGGTTTGATCTATTCATTTAGCCATAACAAAGAATATATTCTGGGTCACTGGAAAATATAAATATTTTTCACACAAACAATCAAAACTGACATCTGTGCAGCTTTGTCAGATTTCTGTTTTGGCCTCAAAATATCTATGGATCCTGAAAAATAAAGGCAACAAATAGATACATACCCACTGGGCTTACTACCTTGAATCAACATTGAACGATGGTTGATTCAATGTCATAACATTGAATCTACATTGATTCAATGTTGATTCAGTATTGTGTGTCTGCAGGGTAGGCTGATCTTAATTTATTTTATGGATTCATAGCCCTTTAAAGGTGGCATAGAATGGTTGAAAACTGGCTTTTTTTTTTGTTTTTTTTGTTTGTTTTTTTGGGGGGTTTTCAAATAAATGGTGCTGCACTGACTTTCGCCTAACAATTCACTGACTGAACTATAGACGGGGGTGCATATTAAATAAAAGCATTGTAAACAACTGAGTTATACCCTACCACTGCAAACCAATTTCATTATACCCCCGGTATACGAAGTATATAGGGGGTATATAGTTTTGGGTTTTTCCGTTAATATGTTTGTGTGTGTGTGTGTGTGTGTTAACATTTTTTCTGTCACAGATTTCTCAAGAACCACAATAGCTAGGATTTTGAAAATTGGTACAAACGTTGGGTATGACTAGTTGTACCGTGTAAGAGACAATCAGCCTTCTCCTGCTTATCATTCCCTTTGTTTGTCCATTTTTTCTTTCTCTCCAATTAAATTTCTGTCACAGATTTCTCAGGAACCACATTAGCTAGGATTTTGAAATTTGGCACAAACGTTTGGTATGACTAGTTGTACCGTGTAAGAGACAATCAGCCTTCTGCTGCTTATCATTCCCTTTGTTTATCCATTTTTTCTTTCTCTCCAATTAAATTTCTGTCACAGATTTCTCAGGAACCACAATAGCTAGGATTTTGAAATTTGGTACAGGTGTTGGGTATGACTAGTTGTACCGTGTAAGAGACAATCAGCCTTCTCCTGCTTATCATTCCCTTTGTTTGTCCATTTTTTCTTTCTCTCCAATTAAATTTCTGTCACTGATTTCTCAGGAACCACAATAGCTAGGACTTTGAAATTTGGTACAAACATTGGGTGTGACAAGTTGTAAGGTGTAAGAGACAATCTGCCTTCTCCTCTTATCATTCCCTTTGTTTGTCCATTTTTTCTGTCTCTCCAATTAAATTTCTGTCACAGATTTCTCAGGAACCACAACAGCTAGGGTTTTGAAATTTGGTACAGGTGTTGGGTATGACTAGATGTACCACCTAAGGGACAATTAGCTTTCTCCTGCTTATCATTCCCTTTGTCAATTTTTCTTTCTCTCCAATTAAATTTCTATCGTAGATTTCTCAGGAACAACTACACCTAAATTTTTGAAATTTGTTACAAACATTGGGTATGACTAGTTGTATCGTGTAAGAAAGCATCAGGCTCCTACTGCTTATCGTGCCCTTTGTCCATTTTTTCTTTCTCTCCTATGAAATTAAACTTTTTCTGTCCAAGATTTCTCAGGAACCACTACAGCTAGGATTTTGAAATTTGGTGCAAATATTGGGTATGACTAGGTGTATGGTGTGAGAGAGTATCAGCCTTCTGCTTATCATTCCCTTTGTTTGTCCATTTTTCTTTCTCTCCAATTGCTTTTTTGTCACAGTTTTCTCTGTTCCTAAGAGAGGCACAGTCTTCAGATTTTGTATACATCTTGAGAAAGGCCAAGTTTATTGTGGAAAAGAAAATCAAAATTTCTTCTTGGGTTCTTTTGCATTTTTCCTTTTTTCAATCTCTATCTCCAGTGGAATAAATAAGAAAATTAATGTCCATGATTTCTCAGATTGATATGTGACTAGGTTTAGGTATAGGTTAAAATTGGCTTGATGACATCATCTAGATGCTGCTGCTGACTTTAGGTCAAGGTCATTGACATAGAAGTTTCAACTTGTGTTGCAATTTTGTGTTAAATTTGTATTTTCTTTTGATTACATAATTTGCATGTTTTAATGGAACCATTGTGTATTTGTCTATAGGACTTCCTCTGGATTTGTAATAGATTGTCAGTTCATCTCTGTGTTTTAACATTAGCTTTAAAGTTTTGTATTAAGTGTGTTTTTATTAGGCGGTGGCACTGGCCGGGGGTATATGTGAGCCCCTGCTCACATGCTCTTGTTTCTTTTATTTTTTATAGGGAGAGGCAGATAACCTCATTGGGATAAAGTTTTGACCATTTAGTGGAGCAAACTTGATGGGCTATCTTTCAAGGGGGTGGTCTACGGAGTGTAACATTTGTTTTTATATATCAAAATGATCGTCTGGGTCTCTAGTTATCAAATTCAGCGTTTGCCACCATGACAAACCTTGCATAACTCTGTAGTGGCCAGTTATTTACGTTACCCCTTTAAATTTTGAATATCAAAAATATTTATTGAAGTCAAGAAGAAAAGTGTTTAGACTATATAAATGTATTAAATCTAAATATTTTCTGTAAGAACAGTTAATACGCTATACATAAGGCTGCTCAGAAAAGAGTTCAGAACTTCAGTGTTGTTACTTTCATTACAATATATCATGCACCCCTTGAAAATTTAAAATTGGAACTTTAGTTGTTGCATTTGACAAAGACTCTCTTACAAAAAGGCCCAAAATGATCATTTTTACTTACCATTCAATTGGCCATTTCAGTGCATTTCTAGCAAAGTAAATATGAGACCTCTAGCTTTTATACTTTGTCAACCATGTCCTGTTGAACAGTTACACCCATTCCCTGTTTTTGGCTGAAAAGTCATTTTTTGTGTAATTGTTCATACAAAAATGGCTAATAACCAATTTAAACTTGACAAATTGGGGCCTTTTGCAAAAAGATCATGCTAACCATGATATAACACAATAGATTAAATATTATTTTTGATCTTACAACACATTTTAGCCAGAGTAACGTACTTAACAGATAAAAATGTTTGCGTAAAGTGTCTGTCATTCACATCAGGATAACACTCTTTTCAAATTCTGACTTTGAAACAACGCAGTTGTGATAAATATGTTTATTGTTTATCGTAAAATGAAATTTTTGCATAGTAGTCGCCTACACAGATGGAAAACAGTGTTATTTACATGACATGCAATGCTCAGATTGCATCGATGTTCAAATGAAGCCTTCATGATTAAGCTGTACATGATTTGTTTTTCATTAATATCCGAATAACTTTAAAAGTTTAAAAACAAAACCACAAAATATCAAATAACTTGTAATAATGTACAGTTTTGTATTCAGAAAGGTAACGTTTGTAACATTTGAAAAAAAAAAAAAAACTCCCCGAGATTAAATAATGCTACTGCCAAATATGCTTAAGCTTTATTATTTTGAGTAAAAAATACTTTTAGAACGGCCGGTTTAAATCCACTCATGTAACTCGTTATTGACAGCCTCAAGGTGGAGCATCAGTTCTGGTGTATCTGTGTCATCATATGTGTTGTCCACTTATCTGTCGTCTTCGAAAACTCGATTTGTTTCATATGTATATTTGCCATCATTCTGGTGTATAACTGGCATATATGGAAAAAGAAAGAAAATAGATGAAAATTTTGTATGCCTAATTTTGTTTGTTTAAGGCTAGCTTTGTACCCATGAACTTGTAAGGGGCTGCATTTTTATCTGGCTAGCTGCTGGTATCGTCTTACTACTTGTCTTATATCTTTATGAGCTATATCCAGTTTGGTATCGTGGTAGGGTTGTTGCGCAGATAACATTAATTCCTGCTCATTGCCCCTTTACTCTAATTCACCTTTTCTATACAACAATGTATAAACCAAAAGTTACTTTGTAGCATATATTTTCACCAAAGTAACGTACATAACAGGTTAAAAAGTATGTGTATTTTTTTCCTACTGCAGCTACAGTAAAGTACCGTTGGGCTACTGTGGAAAGCTTCTTCGTATTTCATCATATTGAAAATTATGTTTGGAATCGTCTGGGCTCAATTTGAGTCAGTTAAGCTGAAGCTGGTGCTAGGGACACCTTATTGCATTATATCAAACAGAAAATATCATAAAAAAACTCATAAATCTAATCTGACATATCGTTTACATTTGAATGTTGTATACGTTACCTTTTTAAATACCAAACCAAGAAGTAGAAGTAAGTGAATTATCATTGACTCAATTAAAAAGGCAATGGGGAAACTTCTAGCTGCCTGTCTTTATGTTCATGTAACAAGATTGTTATACTGTAAGAGTTTAATGATAAATAGATACCAGTGTTTCTTGTCATTTTATCATCTCTAGTGGAGCACAAAACAAACTCTTCCAATTGAGAATTTTTGGAATAAGTAGTTTTATAACGGCGCCACGCTTCAATATGGCTGACCTTAAATTGTGGTTTTGCTACAAGAAATTTTACTTTTGCTACAAGACAAAACGATTTGGACACCCCTGATGCATGTTTGTGCTAGGTATTATGAGTGTGTAAAGATAAGGTTATTGTGAGATATGATTTACTTAGTAGCTGACTTAACTGCATCTGGTTGAATCATACTGTAAATGCTAACTTAACTAATTAGGGTAATATTATTGGTATAGGTCAGAAATGGTACATTGCATTTGCTTCCCATATCAAATCTATTCCACATGGTTACCAAGAAACTAACCTCAAATGTAGGTGAATATTTTGACCATGAAGAAGCACCCCTTTGCAGATACATGTATGTGCTAAACATTACATAGTCCTAACACCCACTAAAAGCAGTGTAAAATGAGCCCCAACATGACAAAACCACCAAAGTGGCATGTGCGCCCAGTGAAGACTCCAACCAGCCTGGGCATCCGCCCAGTCTGATCAGAGTCTTCACTGTCCGCATGGAGCTAGCTTAGACCTTTAGCTACCCTTTAAGTGCACAGCAAAGAATCTGATCAGACTGGGTGGATGCCCAGGCTGATCTGAGTCTTTGCTGGGTGCACATGCCACTTTGTTGGTTTTGTCATGTCACAGCTCCAATGTACCATGTTGGCTATTGAGGAGGTGCTGGGTTGTTTTCTATTAATAAATTCACTCATGGAAGTTGCAACCCTGGATCCAGGCAGTGGGGTTTGGAGCTTCAGCCCCACCACCTGGGCCTGGTTAGCTTAAAATATATATGTTGTGACATCAATATCACAATATCTATTTCAAGGCAAAACAGACATAAAAAATTCTCATCAAAATTGATCCCTTATTTTGTCATATATTTTCAACCCCCCTGCTCCCTCCTCCTCCCCACCCCCTTCCCCCCCAAACACACTCATACATTTTGGCATCTACAAAGCCCACCAGTTATCCAGAGCCCTACCAGTATGTGGTGGCCTGGATCCGGGCCTGAAGTTGCATGATTCACCTTTCTGAAGCCATGCCTACTTTAAAAAGGTATGCGTCCCTTCATTAACTGTAAGGTAAAATTACGGACTTATTGTGGGATATTCAGCAGGTGCGATTTTGTTTGTAGGACTATGTCACATGCGAAGTTGTCGTCGCATTGGTCACTTATACACTATCAGCTGACTTTTGAGTGACATTCTGCACAGGGTATAATCCATTCCGCCTATTTTCGCTTCCTGCAGAGACTGTACATCATATCTGGCTTCCGCGAGACTGTCCGCGAACTCTTGCTTCCTGCCGAGACTTCTGTACATGATAAATGGCTTCCTGCAGAGACTGTCTGTGTGATTCTGCTTCCTGCCGAAGCAGAATCACGCGGACAGTCTCGGCAGGAAGCCATTTCTCGAGGACAGTAGTCTGCAGGAAGCAAGAGATCACGGACAGTCTCGGCGGAAGCCAAATATGACGGACAGTCTCTGCAGGAAGCGAAAATTAGCGGAATCGATTATACCCTGTGTTCTGGCTGTGGCGTGGAACTATAAGTTGCTGTATAAATTTGGACATGAACTGGGGAACATCATTATGAAATTAGAAGCAACAACACTGGTTAAAAATACATGGACGGACGCACAGTGCCTCGTACTGCGGCCTGGGCGTTCCGCTGAGGTGCGGGGGGAACATCGTTACGATAATTGAAAAACACACACACACAGAGGTTTTGAAAAAAAAATACTGGACGGGCACACGATGCCCGTACTGCTGCCAAGGGTACGTTCCGCTCAGGTTCCGGGAGGAACATCGTTACGAGAATTGAAATGCACACACGTTAAAAATACCAGATCCACACATGCAACTTGGGGACAGAGCCGCAGGACTCTCAGACGAACGATAAGAAAGCCAAACGGACATTTGACGAAGGACAGGCTTCGGACGCGCCCGGGAAGTGCAGCCATGGATGTGGTCCGCTGAGCCTCTTTGGGTGCGCCGTTACGACCAACTGAAATAGTAGGAGTAGTTAAAAATACAATGGCTGACGGAGATGCCCATATCTTCTGTCGCACTTTCACTTCACATGTTGATCTTTCTTTTGAGTGCCTGTGGTTAACCGATTCCATTCGGGATACCCCCAGATACCCCTAAATCTGGGCAAACGTGGGGCCTGATCTGAGATCCAAACTGTTTGCTGCCTAGACATTATTTCTACAAGAGTTAGTTAGACCAGTATTGTCAAAATATTCTTGACCTTTGATGCAGTGATGACAAAAATACCCAGAATGCAATGGGTTAATATTTTATCCTGTCATGCACTGTAAAAAAATCTATAGATTTTACGGTAGAATAACTGGAAACCAGCTGCCAGTCCTTTTCCCGTTATTTTTACGGGCGTTTGCCTGTAAGACATTGTTGGAAATCACGAAATGGAAGTTTTATATTAACTTGGCGCACTCGAAATAGCTTTGCATTGTTGAAGGGCTATCTGACCAAAACGACACCTGCTCTATTCTGTCCCACTCTGCTTGATGATTCCTGCAATTCTTACGGGCGCCCGTAAAAATAACGGTAAAAGGACTGGCAGCAGGTTGCCAGTTATTTTACCGTAAAATCTATGGATTTTTATACAGTGTGCTTGTTTAACGAGGCCAAAGTCTGTGGGCGAATCATAACAGGCATGTTTCCTCGGTGCGTGCATTCGGGAAACCGCGCTTCCGGTTTTACGGTCACGTGGTTTGCTTGGTTACGCATGGCGACGGTGAATACACACCGTTACGCTGTATGCGTTATAATATAAAAAGATGTAAAATTTTTACTTTTAAGACGCATATATTGCCTAGGCAAGCCTGAAACACTCTATATTAAAGAAACTTTATCTCCATGATCAAACAGAAAGCTGCCGATCTTCAAAAAGAAGAAAATAATCATTTATAACGGAATAAAGCACGCGATACATTGAACGGGACATAATAGGCTGTGCTTACTTTTAATACTGATACATTTAGGCCCAATTTCACGTCGGCGAATCATTTCTTGGTGATTTAAACTGCGGTGGCGACTTCGCTAAACTGCCTATAAAACCACGGTTTAAATCGATTTCACGTGTGCAAAATTTACCTGATTCAGTAAAACCATGGTTTTACCAAGTTGATTATTCTTTCATGTAAGAAATCATGTAAAATTGACTCGCAAAGGATCTAGTATGCGCAAAGGAATTATAGAAACTTCAGAAGACACGCCTTTTTAATAGCGCAGCAAGATATCGCAGCTGATTAAGGGCTGCCTCAGAAAATATTATTTTTTGGTAGCGCATGGTAACTAGCACCATTATGAAGGCACCACCCTCACTCATGTCACGCCTTTTTCGGGACGCATTGGTTAAAGAGGCTTAGTGGGGGGCTGCCTGCGCTCGCTATTTAATACGTAGGCATCTGTTACTTGATTGTTGCAGCTACTATGTCTCGCGGAAGGTATCAGTTAGAGTTCGGCCGTAGCTTCTTGAGACGTCCCCACTTCATTTCTCTATCAAAAGCTCTAGATTCAGCGACACAGTAGAAGTCAAATACAGAAACGCGTGCTTGTTGTCCCATATATGGTAAAAGTACGTTTATATTAGTAGAGCAGCGGGAAAAGAGCCACCCCAGATAATCTCAGCATTTTGTAGCACAGCTGAACTAGTGCTAGTTGAGAACACTTCACTCTGGTAGCACATCTGAACCAGCGCTGATTCAGAAGACATTACCCTTCAGCAGGGCAGCGAAATTAGTGCTACTTGTTCTTTAGAAGTAATCAATCTTATGTATCCTCTTACAAACATCTTCTAAAGTAGCACTTTTTCCGCTGCACTACTGAAGGATGGTGTCTTCTGAAGTAGCGCTATATGTAACTGCTACTGCTAAATTGGATGTCATCTGATATACTAAAGATCTAGCTCCGTTACGCGACTAAAAGGGGATTTAATCTGAAGGAGCGCTAGTTCCGCTGCTCTACAAAAGAGTGATGTTTCCAGAAGTAGCGCTACTTCCGCTACCCTGGTGAGGGGTAGTGTCTTCTGAACTAGCGCTTGTTCCTCCCCGCCACTGAAGGGTGGTTTGATTTTGTATCGTTTTTTTTTTTTTTTTGTTTTTTTTTTTCTTGTCTTTTTTCTTTGAAGAAGCGCTACTTCTGTTGCGCTTCTAAAAGGAGACAGACTTACTTCTGCTGTAATGCAAGATTAACCTGAAGCAGCACTTATTATGCTGCTGTTCTGAAGTGTGTCTTATAATTGTATGTACACTTTGCATAATGCCATCCCCATCCTTGAAATACGAAACCCCTAGCTAGCCAGTAATTTACATGCAAAATACATAGCATCACTTATTCGGAAGAGCAGTCTTCTCTGTTGAACATACTTCCGCAGACCGAGGATGGCCAAACATGTTATTTTTATCGGCAAGCTAAGTAAGGACAAGCTGACAAGGATAAAAACGGACACCGAAAGTGAGAAAAAATGGATAAAAAACATGGGAGGCATTAATGAAACAATTTAATGCGAAGCCGATTTAATTATGCGCAGTAGAAGAAAAAAACTGGAAAGTTAAATTGTAGGAACTAGAAAATTGTCTCTGTAAGATACGAACGATGCCCCGGTACAGCGCCAGTCACAGGGCGATGTACATCCCTAAAGCACCTTTTAAACACAAACATTATTTACAAGGAATCCATTGGAAACAGGAACAGTTGTTTATATAAACTCCATAATCCTATAATGCGAAAAACTAACAAAAATGACTAAGTTCGAAAGGCCGTAATTCTGTCAAAATTGAATTTATTTATATAAAAAGCCACATGCACATTTTCATTATGCCCTTATATGTTTTTTTTTTTTTTTTTTCAAAAAGAATTCATTGAAAACAGTAAGAGAACTTGATTACAATTTCATATCCTATAGTGCAAAACAGCTGCCCAAAATGAATAAGTTAAAGATTTACTCCCTTTATAATAATAACAAAACTGATTTGATGAAATATTTCATGCAATACCTCCGACATGGTCTAACTATACATTTGAATTAGAGTTTAGATAATAATATTTGATAAAAGTGACTTTAAACAAAAAATAAGATAATTTTTGTATACAATCACGGACCGCGGTTGAAATCGCATTATTGGACAAAAATAATTTATTCATACGTCACAATCACGTGCACGAATAAGAAAAATACCTCTACATGATCACATGACACACGTGGTCAAAATCGATATTCTTACAGGCCGTGAGGAAATAGGTAACTTGCATTTTAATTTGAAGATTATTTTTCATTCCACATTTATCGAATGAATATGCATTTTCACAAAACTTTTACGGTTAATTATGAGACTACTACATTTTGTCTAACGAAATTTTGTTAAAATATTTGTTTCTGAAAACATGAAATAAATGAGGGAGACAATCTTTAATCAGGCCGTAACTCTGTCAAAACAAATTTTTACTCTAACAAAAATCTGCATGCACATTTTTATTATGTCCATTGCAAGTATGCCAGGTTTGAAAAAGGTGCATTTAAAACTGTGGGAGGAGTTGATTACACAAACTCAATAACATATAATATGAAAAAAAAACTTGTTGAAAAGCCGTTCCAGGGCCTGTTACAGGGCTGGATCAAGGAATTTTGGTAGGGGGTTCAAATTAGCTTAGGGTGGTTTGAATAATGCAATTTGACCAATTTTTCCTGAAATTCCCCATGAAAACTGAATAATTAAGGCTGAAGAGGGCGTTCATGTGAACCCCGAACCCCCTCTGGATCCGCCACTTTGTTAAGTTGTAGGTCCTCTACCCGGTGCTTGTGAGCCAATCCAGCCTTCGCAGTTCTGTTCTTTGTGAAACAAAACTAGTTTACAAATTATGCACCATCGTAATATTCAAAAGGGTCAAGTCTATGAAAATGATTTCTTGGGCTCTTTGAAACATTAATGAGCCGTGACATGACAAAACCAACAAAGTGTGATCAGGATCTTGGCTGTGCGCTTAAAGGGTAGCTAAAGATTTTAGCATAACCATGCGGACAGCGAAGACTGATCAAACTTGACGGATGCCCAGGCTGATCCGAGTCTTTGCTGGGTGCACATACCTTTTTTTGTCATGTCGCGGCTCATTGTGCATCACGAATATCATTTATGTCGAGAAAATCATCATAGTCATCCTTTTTTCTCACAGAATCAATGTTTGTCAGTCCTT
Organism: Ctena decussata; assembly: GCA_963989385.1. Classification (NCBI taxonomy): domain Eukaryota; kingdom Metazoa; phylum Mollusca; class Bivalvia; order Lucinida; family Lucinidae; genus Ctena; species Ctena decussata. Next base: position 59,581,468 of record OZ022504.1, read on the forward strand.
AATCTTTCATTTTTCGACGCTCAAAATGATCCGTAGTTTTATTCACAATTAAAAATAATCTTTGAACGTGAAATTCATTCCGAAGATTATCTGTGTAAATAAGCAACCAATAGCTTTAATTCTCGGTTTATGGGCGACGTGAAATTGGGCCTTAGTCAGTTATTTGAATAGTGCGATATAGCATAAGTACATAATAATAATATTAATAATGATAATAATAATGATAATAATATGAAGAAATAAAAAACGCAACAGTAGTAGGCCTAGTCTATAGGCTACCAGATCCTACCCCATTCACTACACACCCTGTTTCGTTCAGTCCATGAAACCAAATATTTACTTTTAAAAGCGTTAAATTTTGTAATTCATTAATGGAATAAAAAAAAACAAAAAACAAAAAAAAAAAAAGAAAACCTAAAAATATGTTTAATTTTAGGGATCTATTATTAAGCAGACCGGCTGACATTTTAATCAAGAGAATAAATCCCGCTGGCACCCTTCCCTCTCTCTCTGTCTCTCCCCACCGCCCCCACCGCAAACACTACATACACCAAAGACATATGTTTACTTTTAAACTTTTTAAACACCAAAAACGGTAATGATAATGATGATGAAATAACTGACTTTTCTGAGGACATGTCATTTATTTCTGGACTCAAAAGAACATATGATACTGAAAGGCATTTTAAAGTCTGTATTGTCCTACAGTGGTAAAAAAAATGTCTAAACACAAATCATTATGAAAATTCACTTTTGGTAATAAACTGTTGGTTATGTTCATATATTGCGTCACATTACTGGTAAAAGGTAGGAGAAATATGTTTTTGAAAAATGACAAATCGCTCCCTAAAATGCAATTTTCCTTTTCTGTCGCGTGTCAAGCGATGCAATATAAACAAAAGCGGGACAGTGATTGGCGTCCACATCTGTACCTTGTATTTTTACAGGCTTATTTAAGGTTATGATATTGAAAGTAGATCATTTTAGTTGCCAAATAAAATACCCAAAACGCAGAGAAGACGCTAATGACTAATACTCCATGTAAAGTAAGGAGTGATATAACACCAATTTATTTCAGCAATTGATCAGCCCTTAGTAGCAATCAGTTGGTGAGTAAAACTTCACAGTTTTGGAGATCAGTTGTAATGGGGATCACATCAACAAGAGCGGGGAGCGCGAGTGATATATCTAGTTACAACTGCTTGACACACCATGATTTTTTTATCAAGGCTAAACCTGCGATACATACTTTAATAAATAAATACTGTACAACATAATGCTATATGTTAAAGTTTGCATCTGTTTATGTGATAAATCGTCTGTCTCAGTAAATTATTTTAGCTTGATCTTTATATACATCTAGATCTAGTTGTTGCAAAATTTTTAATCGAGAGTCTTTATTATTTTGTTTTACCTCCTTCATTATTATTATTATTAATATTATTATTATTCCCCTATCTTATTATTATAATTATTAGTACTACTTCATTATTATCAGTTATCATAACTCTTAACAGAACTGTTAACAGGATTAATTACGTCGGACATGATCGGTATTTTCACGGTTCTGCCACGCAATTTATAGCATTATAGGTATTTGTTTGTTTTATTTCATATTTCTTTTCAATAATATTTTTTCAAATAATATTTTTTAATGATAATAATAATAATGATAATAATAATGTGTTGTGGTCTTAGCCTAGCATGACAGATACATGAATATGTAAAGACCGTGCGTGAATTGAATAGCCTATGCATAAGAATGTATTCTAGCTGTTTTCATGCGTAAAATTCGCTGAATAAGCTTGAAAAAAAAAACAGTTAACATTTTTATTTTCTTAAATACATGTATAATTAACGAAAAATAAGCGTAAATAGGTCTAAAAATTCAAATACACCAAAAACACGCAAGGCTGACAATGCGTTGCTATGGATTGTGTTCACCGTCTCTAAGGAGCCGCCATTGCTGTGACGTCACGGCGGTTTCCCGAATATGTACATGTCAGTTTAAAAGGCGGGCGCCACCGCTGAGGTTCAGAGATACCGGAATACAAACCGCCTCCCTCATTATGGCCTCATACCACTTTTCCAGCTCAGGACACACCAGGCCAGGTGCGGAATTTCTATTGAACGGAAGAAACTGATCAGACGTGTAGCATATGGGAGTCGAACATTCAATGCACTGGGCCAGGTGCTCCACTCTATGGTGTGATGTCACCCAGTCCCACTATAACACTCCATTTCAGGTATTCCAACACGTTCCGGACAAACAAAAAAAACCTATAACGTGTGTTTGTGAAACACTATGTCCCCAACCATATGCTTGCCACTAAAGGTGTCAAACTTTAGATGTCTAGCATGACTTGCTCATTTTGTGACAGAATTCGCCCAAAGGTTAATCAGGTGATCTACACTTTAGCCCCTAGCAGAAATAGACCACCCATAATTATGTTTTATACAGATGAGAAAAGGGGGATAAATCTGTCAATACTGAATGCATCATAAGGCAACCAACATCAGAATGATTAGCATATCAAATACTAATAGTATACCAAAAATAAGGGTTCTAGGTCAAACGGTTCAAAAGTTGGAAAAATGCCAAATTCAACAAAGGGGCATAATTCAGTAATTTTTTCACGGAATTTGCCCAAAAGTTAATCATGTGATCTACACTTAAACCCCTAGCAGCATGCCAAATATGAGCATCCTAGCTCAAACGGTATTTTCAGGATGTTGGGAACAAACTTTTATGTAATTTTCTGAAAAGGGGCATAATTCTGTAAGTACATGGCAGACGGAAAAGAAAAAAATACGGGCTGCTCATTTTTTATGGTCTATCCATTTGATAAATATCAAGGCTTTAGCAGTTATTGTTCTTGAGAAACAGACCGCCCAATATTATGTTTTATACAAATGAGAAAAGGGGAATAACTCTGTCAATATTCAATGCATCATAACGCAACCAACATCAGAATGATCAGCACATCAAATACTAATAGTATACCAAAACTCAGGGTTCTAGGTCAAACGGTTTAAAAGCTGAAACAAGAGCTTCGCAAGCGGCGCATAATACGCCCGTTTCAGTGTCATGAAGGAGTTTCAGAATGAACAAGATTGTTAATAGAAGGCTGGACAGGCAAACAAACAGGGGAAACAACTCTGTAATTAATGACTGCAATGTTATTAAAACATCTAACACATCAAATACTATTAGTATACCAAATATCAGCTTCCAAGGTTAAGCAACTCAGAAGTTAAGAAATGCCAAGGGAGATAATTCATAAATTAAGTAAACTAGAGTTACCATTCTTGGTCTTAATAAATGCCCTTGACAATATACAGATCTTCATAAAGTTTTGTTAAAATATTTCAAACCGTTAAGGAGTTGCTGAGTAAAACGGAAATTCATGCAAGGGCAGATAATTAAGGAAGTAATTAAGCCAGAGTTGTGGTTCATGCTCATCATATATTGTCCCATTATTCTAGACATTCCTACAAATTTCATTGTAATATTTCAAAGAATTCAGAAGTTATGGAGTGAATGGGACTAGCCTAAAAACCCAATCAAAGGAAAGTTACTCAAAAATTAAGTAAGGGGGAGCAACCATTCTTATATGTGACACACCGTCTTTTGATCATGCACTTTGCTAAAAAGTTTCATCAAGATAAACCAAACGGTTACCAAGTTATGGTATGCACAAGATTAGTATACACAAAAATAACCTAAAAATCTAACCAAGGGGACGCAACTCCAAAAGGGAGAGCAACCATTGTTATACACGACACATTGGCGGACCTTCATACACATTGTTATGAAGTTTCATCAAGATATCCCAAGCTGTTATCTAGTTATTGCGCACACAAGACTAGTCTGGAAAAAAATAATCATAGGGGCATAACTTGGAAACTAAGCAAGAGGGAGCAACCATTATTGTACCCGTCACTTTTCCCGATCCTAATATATATTTCTACAAAATTTCATGAAGATATCCCAAACGGTTACTGATTTATGGTGCGCACAAGAATGTTAATGGACAGACGAAAGGACGGACAGTGCCATGCCATAATACGGCCGTTTTTTTTCAAAACGGGCGTATAAAAATGCCAAAAGGGGCATAATTCGGCCATTTTCTCATGGAATTTGCAAAAAGTTAATCAGGTGATCTACACCTTAGCCCCTAGCAGTATGGCAAACATGAGCATCTAGCTCAAACGGTATTCCCAATATTTTGGGAACAAACTTTCATGTAATTTTTCGAAAAAGGGGCATAATTTTGTAAGTACATGGCAGACCGAAAAGAAAAAAAACTACGGGCCAGTACTGTAGGGTCTGCTCATTTTTTATGATCTATCCATTTTATAAATATCAAGGCTTAAACAGTTATTGTTCTTGAGAAATAGACCACCCATAATTATGTTTTGTACAGATGAAAAAGGAGGAATAATCTTGTCAATAATGAATGCATCATAATGCAAACAGCATCAGAATGATCGACACATCAAATACTATATGTATACAAAAATTAGGGCTCTAGGTCAAACGATTCAAAAGTTGGAAAAATGCCAAATTCAACAAAGGGGCATAATTCAGTCACTTTTTCATGGAATTTGCCCCAAAAGTTAATCAGGTGATCTACACCTTAGCCCCTACCCAGCGGGCACATGACGGGAAAATAACGTCACACTGACGTCGATGTGACGTCATTACGTCGCATCGACGTCAATACGACGTCATTTCAACATGATGTGCCTGCTGGGTAGCAGTATGCCAAATATGAGCATCCTAGCTCAAACGGTATTCCCAATATTTTGGGGGGAAACTTTCATGTAATTTTTCAAAAAGGGGCATAAACTTGTAAGTACATGGCAGACGGAATAGAAAAAAAAATACGGGTCCGCTCAATTTTTTATGTTCTATCCATTTTATAAATATCAAGGCTTCAGCAGTTATTATTCTTGAGAATTAGACCACCCATAATTATGCTTTATACAGATGAAAAATGAGGATAACTCTGTCAATAATGAATCATAATGCAACCAACATCAGAATGATCAGCACATCAAATATTAATTATATACCAAAAATTAGGGTTCTAGGTCAAACGGTTCAAAAGTTGGGAAAATGCCAAATTTAACAAAGGGGCATAATTCAGACTTTTTTTCACGGAATTTTCTCAAAAGTTAATCAGGTGATCTACACCTTAGCCCCTAGCAGTATGCCAAACATGAGCATACTAGCTCAAACGATATTCCCAGGATTTTCGGAACAAACTTTCAGTTAATTTTTTGAAAAAGGGGCATAACTCTGCAAGTTCAAGGCTGATGGTTAAGATAAAAATGTGTGTCCTCTGGATTTTTATAGTCTACCTACCTATGAAATAGCAAGACCCTAGCAGTTACGGTTCTTCCCGGGTAAATAAAGTGTTACGTACGTACGGACGGACAGTCGGGCCCAAACCAATATGCCCCCTCAACTTCTTCGAAGTTGGGGGCATAGAAAACACATTTACCATATTTTCATGAACGAATGTCTGTATTATTTTTCTCTCCAGGCTGATCCTTTTATCAGATTTAGCCCTTAAGACTTGCAATTATGTTTATAAAAAAATAAAATATGTTGACCCATATAAGATTGCTCCTTGAAGTCCTCATGAGGAGTCTGACCTGCATATTAGGGGTAAGTATTGGTAGTTTGGATCAGCGGCGATGGATGAAACGCGATGACAGCTGTTCGGATAATCTGGAACTGTGTCGGATACCGCATTAATCCTGATAATCGCCCCTGCTCTAGCAAACGCCCCCTGCCTCTTCCGAAAAAAATGTTATATTAACTTGCATGGATTCCTGTTTACTTCTCTGCACAAGATGGCTATTTGGAATAGGGTTTACTCTGAAAGGAAAGAATTTGCTCCTAGAGGAGCAAAGGCTTTCCTATAAGAGTTGACCCCTACTGAGAAGGGATCAAAATGAGAAGACTTGCTTCCTTTGAAAGGCTCAATTCACGTTTATATTGTTATATTGCTTATTAGAAGTATTTTGGCAGTGGCTAATTTACAACACTTTAGACTGTAAGTAACCCCCCCCCCCCCCCCCCCCCATCCCCGCAAAATGTAAACTCCCCCGAGGCGTTTAATAGGATTAATGCGGCATAGCATTACTGTACCGTTAATAATGTGTCGCAAATATTCGAGCGCTTCATCCATTCCTGTAATGGACTGTCATCGCCAAATTTCATGTGTATAAATCCAGGCTTCTTGTTGATGAATTGTAGAGATGTCCTCAGGAGATGTCTGACCTGAGGCTTCGCTGTCCACTTAATGCCACAGCATCCCCAAAATCTGTTAATTTGATTAAGGATCTCTATAAGCAAAAGAAAAAGAAAACTTTATCCAGGTTCTAAAATTCTGAATCCAGTTTGACCGCTTACCACAGCAGGACGCCGCTAATAATACGTAAATAAGCAATTTGATGCTGAAAAATCCCACCGACCCCTCCCCACCTTCCCGATCCCCCACCCAGCATACACACAAACACCACCACCATTCTTTCCCAGTCAGCAGGGAGTCCTAGTCCCGTCAGCATACCACTGTCCTGAGAAAAGCGGTCCGTTATTGCATGTCCGTCACCGGGAAATTTTCAGGCGGGCTCGGATGCAAGGCCCGAGTCATAATCGGCCCGGAAACGGGCTGCCAAGCTGAGGGACCATCGGTTCGACAATGAACCGATATATCAATTTCTACCTCTGAAGAAACAATTATCTTTTCTTGTCGCTGTCGGAACATGGCATCATCACGGTGGTGGTAACAGCTTTTTGTAAAGTTGATACTTGCATAGTTTTTGCACTTGATGGCCTCGTTTGGGCATCGATCCAAACGGTGCATAAAATGCCGAAATAAACCAAAATAAATTTAAACTAAGTAAATGGTGTTCTGAGCATAATGGTGTATATTGCTTATTTCATGGCACAATTTTCTGGAAAAGGTCTGAGTAGATAATAATAATGATAATAATACTTGCTTACAGAGGATAATTCAGTTGGACTAGTCCAATCTTCCCTGAGTTCCTCTGTCTAAAGCATGCAGAGTGAAATTTAACTTCAGATTCATTTTTCATTAAATTTTGCACGAAAACCTTATTGTTTTGAAACAAATTAGGTAAGAATATGACATTGTTTAGAAAACTCTTGAAATATTTTATGCTGGGGTAAAACCCTCTGTAATTAACAATTTTTCTTGTCATTTAGATGCATTATTGTAAAATAAATGCTATTTTATCAACATAGTTGCATAATTTGACTTTTTTGGTGGTAAAATCTCAAATATATGATAATTTACAGATACACCACAAATATTCCGAAATTTTATTCTTGTCTCCCTTATCTCTAAGACCCACTCCATGATATAAATGATTTTATGTCGACTTTTGATTTCAATTTTCTTTTCAGATGTTAATTCATTACCCTCACCCCCTTTGCAAAATATTAATGCCTCATCTGCTTTTTCGTGTCAGTGAATCATCTGTCAAAATGTGCATGTTGTCTATGATTCCTTTAATACAAGCTGTAACTAATAAAATACTGTTCGGCTTAGTCTCTTTCATTTAAGTTAGTTCTGAAATGATGAATCACTGAGGGATAAGAATAAATAACAGTTTAATATGCCACACCTTTATGTATAAAATCCATGATAAATAGCAGGCCACTTTGACACCTTGGGTATGAACTGCTAAATTTATTAAGGTAAAGCGTCATTGTAAAAGTTGTAACATTGTGGGTCTTTTCACATTGAACACTTCTTGAAACCTGCAAAGTTTAAAGATTTAAGGAATCTAACCTCCGAAGTTATAAGCAATATTGTTATCTTCAACTTTCTTAACACCCTATACATACATACATACATACATACATACATACATACATACATCTTCATCATCTTCCAATAATGAGTTGGGTTCCTCTGGAACATTCTCACTCATGTGTGTTATGTACATGTGCGACGGAAGTCCACGGTGCAGATTAAAAACAGGTTAAAAACAAGTTGCTCGAGCTATGGAAGCACTGCACCCATCCTCGTCTTGAAGACGTCTAGGGACGGCGCAGTGATGACCTCCGCTGGCAGGCTGTTCCAGAGTCGGATGCTGGATGGGTAGAAGGAGTGCTTGAAGGCGTTGACACTGCCAAATGGGACGAGAAATCTATTGGCGTGGCCCCTGGTGTGGGTACCTGCTGGTATGAGCAAAGGCGGAACCTGAACTTCAACAAGTTGATTGATGATCCTTACAGCATGGCAGCTTTTAGTTGTTGGCGTCTAGTTTAAGCTGCTCCCAGCCCAGATCCTGAATCATAGCTGATACGCTACTTGTACGCTGGTAGTTGCTGTGGCAGAATCTTGCTGCACGTCGTTGCACTGCTTCTAACTTGTTGATGTTGTTTTTGGTGAAGGGGTCACATACAGTTGCACCATATTCCAGCTGGGGTCGTACCAATGACTTATAACACTTGGCCTTTACATCTTTTGGACAGGATGATAAATTCCTCTGTAGAAAGGACACAGTGTTGTTACTCCTCTTGGCGATAGCGTCAACGTGTGCATTCCATGTTAGGGAGCTGTCAATTGTAATACCCAGGTATTTGGCCTTGTTAGTACGTTGAAGAGTCTGGTCATGGATCTTGTATGCATTGTCAATTACTTTGCGCTTGTTGGTAATGCGGATTACTTCACATTTGCTTGGATTGAATTTCATCTGCCAGTCTTGCTCCCACTCAGGGGTGTCCAAATCGTTTTGTCTTGTAGCAAAAGTAAAATTTCTTGTAGCAAAACCACAATTTAAGGTCAACCATATTGGCGCGCGGCGCCGTTACAAAACTACTTATTCCAAAAGGCTAGCTCTTGGAATTCTCAGTTGGAAGAGTTTGTTTTTGTGTTCCACTAGAGATGATAAAATGACAAGAAACACATGTATCTATTTATCATTAAACTCTTACTGAATAACAATCTTGTATAGCATGAATATAAAGACAGGCAGCTAGAAGTTTCCCCATTGTGCATCATTATAATATCTCAATTCTATGTGTTCATCCAAATAGTACTAGACAAAAAGCATAGACCCAGATCAAACTCCTCCTTTAGGAGCATTCTGATCAGGGTCTACAATGTTTGCCAATTTTAATCTTTCTTTAAATTGTAACACATACCACATTACTCATGTCTTTAGCTGTGAAAAATTAGGCAAAATTCTTTTTTTTTTTTTCTTTTAAATTTGCTGAAAATTGGTGACTTCTCATTAAGACCTTATCCCATATTAACCCTACCACTAGCTTGCTTCCGTCTGCAAGAACTCAGCAATAAAAGTACACATGATTTTTTCAAAGTTTCATCAACAGTCTTTGGCTTTTTTTGTTTTTGTTTTCAGAAAATTTGGCCATTTAAAAGTCACTGCACTATTACCTCATCTCAAAAAGGCAGCTCTTTGCATATTGCTCAATTCTCAATGTGTCTAAGAAAAAAGAAAGAGTTTCGAGTACCCTTTAGGTGGAATGCTGAAGTATGAAGATATTGTTCTAGCAGCTTTTGCTTTCATTGGTTCTGCATCTGTTACTTTTCTTTTAGGCATCTTGGATTTTCGGAGCCTTTTTGTCTGTTGCTTGGTCCACCGGGGCTCAACTGGTGACCTTCTTTTGCTTCAGATTTCCAGTGGGGTTGTTTGGCAGGACAGGGATCTCCACCTGTCAGACGGCCCGTTGTATCTATTGAGTCCTCGTCTTTGCTTCTTCATGGTGTTGAAATTTGATTTATGTGTTTACCGTGATGATTCATTTTCGAGTTAGAGGGTTATCATGCGAACCGAACAACCAACTAAATGTTTTGTACCACTTCAGAAACTGAGGGTGAGGTTGGGCCTGTAAAATCGATTTAAGCCCCCCCCCCCCCCCCCCCCCCAGTAATTCATTACTGACCGTTCCAAGGCGGTAGTTCTGTTGTGGTTCTCTGTTGCCTGTTTTTGGTGTCAGAGTTTCTGTGATGTTTTACCTAATGTATGTTCTTATTATTTGTGGTTCGGTTTGGGTTGCTGAGTGGCCACCTTTTGGGAACAAGCTGCTCACTCGGTTGGCCATATGTTCTCTGTATCTTGATTATTTGTAATCTTAGTTGTTTCCAACTATGGTTTGAGGGCTGGATTTGGATTTTGATTGTTTCAGTTCCTGGTCTTTGCATACTTTTTACTTTCACCGTTTATTAAGCTAATACTTGTGTCAGTCGCGGATTTCCCATGTTTTATTTATGAATTCACTGGTTCTCGTTTCACATACGATGCGTCTGAATCGGCGGGAACTGGATAGAAAAATGCGGGAAATTATTCTTAAAGTGAACAAACCGACTTTCATAAATTGCTAGCACCCGTGATTTCATGAAAGTATGATCTGATTTTGCATATCGATATTTATGATAACTGTACATTACGTATCTGACATGTTTACTGAAAAAATCGATATGGAATCACTGTCGATTGGCGGCACTTGCATCTACGTGCAAATCCATAACAGAAACAATGACCGATGCTTACAGCCGTGACGCAATAAAAGTCATTTACTCTAAGTAAAGGTTACCTTTTATTACAGTTAGAACAGGTACCTTCACTGATGCGCTAGCCAATTTAACACCTTGCTGGGCCTTATCAGCGAATACCCCTCCGAATGACACGACTAATATTGCACCCTGTTAGGTAATTAGGTCACGGACAGTTAATCCTTTTGACTAGCCGCCGGGTAAGTAGTTACCGGAAAATGGACGATACAGAAAAAATTATGACAGGAAAAATCAGCATCCGGGAGATTCTGATTACTTTTCGGGATCGTGGGAGATGGGCTTCATTTCCGGGAGACTCCCGGAGATTCGGGAGATATCACATGTTTGGGCCCTTGTCGGCATTCTTCAAAGACAGGAGCATGATAATTACTTTCCACCATGTTGTCACGCTCTGGTTGAGTGATTTCAATACTGTGTACTGGTACCCGAGTCACAATCACCCAAATATTGCGCTCTTTGTATAAACAGTACTAGCTTATTGATTATTCACACAAATAAATAGAGGCTAACTACGGGGCAAAATAATCTGAGGCCTGGTGGGAAAATCGCAAAATTTTCGCGATTTTTTCGGGAAAATCGCATGCAATTCGCAAAAACACCATTCGCATATTTTGGAATTCAATTCGCAAAAAAAATGCGAAAATGCGACAAATGGACACCCCTGCCCACTTCTGTAAATGGTCGAGGTCCTCCTGCAAAGCCAAGGCATCCTTGTCAGTGGCGATGGTGCGATACATCAGGCAGTCATCGGCGAACAGGCGTGTTGTAGAACCGACTTTGTCTGGGAGGTCATTTATGTACACCAGGAACAGTAGTGGACCGAGAACTGTGCCTTGGGGCACTCCTGAAGTGACTGGCGAAGATGAAGATGTCTTTCCATCTAGGACTACCTGGAGGGCTCTCCCTTCAAGGAAACTCTTTATCCATTCCAGGGTTCTTCCACGTATCCCATAGTGGTGTAGCTTAACTGCCAACCTCTGGTGGGGAACCTTGTCAAAAGCTTTCGAGAAATCCAACAGGATAGAGCTAGCGTCAATTTGCTGGTGGTTGTACATACATACATACATACACACATACACACACACACACACACACACATACATTTTAAGCAGTTAGAAACAAAACCAAAACTTTTTGCACGTGTTGGGTTATTTGGAAATATTTGCGGGTAGTTTAAGATGTTTTGGATTGTTTGGGAGTACTTCGGTGAACCGGTGTCACTATGCCTCGAAAAGTCTATGTACGCATGCGCACACGGAAATAGAAATAAGTTATAGCTCGTTCAGAAAAGATGTTTCTGGTTTAGGAAATTATTTTTTTTGCTGATTTAGACATTTTCTTGAACCACCAAGAACACTTAAAGATGTAAAATTACACGAACTTTATGACAGTCATGTTTTGAATCGGTAAGAGAAAACAGAAATTGGGCAAATATTGCTGTGAACTCGGGCACAAAGACCTGACCCCGTTTTATTTATTTTTTTTGTCGGTGTCCAAAAGTGGTTTCATTTTTAATTATTCATCAAAACAGAGTCAGATAGGACCAATTTTCTCAGGATATCATCACAATGCACATAAAGTTACAGTCAGTGAAAACAACTGTTCCTCAAATTCTCCCTATGGCCGGGCCATCAAAAAGCTGTTCAAAGGCTGGTTAATGTTTTGCTACCTAAGGGTTTCATGCTTAGAGATTTTAGGAGCCCCATTTCAGCACTGGCCTCGTGATAGCAATGTTGGACGATTGTAAAAATATTCACAAATTTCGCAAATCTGCTAATATATGCTTGAACTTGAATCGAAGACAGAAAATGATAATTTACATCATTTAAAAAGTCCATCAAGAAAAAAAAGTTAGCTAGTTGTAACACAAGAGAGTCAGGAAATTCTTCTGTTACCCTTAGTGCATTTGGTAGTGAAGGGTACTGTATAAATTTACATTTCCTAACAACAGCGCTTACGTACTAGGCAGTCAAATTTACTCTCAGTTTGTTGTGGATGACCCATAGAATCTAAGATTGGTCCTTTGACGTCCTATCCAGAAATTACGGATATTGGAGATATAAAGCCTCAGTGTTTTGACCTATTTTCAGCTGCCACCTATCACCCGGACAAAGTGGAACATGTCCAAAATTTATCAATGCTCTCATTTCTAAATTTATCGTCATTAATTTTCTACCAAAGATATTTGGAAAGGACTGCTTGGTTGATATTTAATTATGGTACCCTACAGAGGTCAGCAGCCCAAACTGGTCACTGTGGATGACATGCTTGAAAGGGAATTGTGTCAGATTGTGTGCGCTGAGATAAATACTTATCTGACATTGTTAATGAAATAAATATCAGATATGAAAGGTTATATAACTGCTTATACATTATGCCAAAAAATATTTTATGAGCTTGTTTCTCATAATGATTTAATGTGCCATTTATTCAAGGAAGATAAAAATTGATGTAATGGCTAAAAGGTCCTGGCTGAATCCTTTGTTATCCATTATTCTGATCTGGCAGTCGCGAGACCTGCTGGAGGCAGAAATCTTTGCAGCCGTATACTGGGTTACAGTCTTTTACTTTATCACCCCCCTATCATTCTGATGACAGAAATATTGTTAAAACGAACGTAAAATTGCAATCCATCCACCAAACCTGGAGATCTTGCACCTTCTCATTGCAGCTTTCACTATGCAGTATTTTTGCACATTTTTTTCCGTTTTCCGTATCTGGCCTTGATGAGGGTATACAATGTTTGCTTACAGGATATTCTTTGCAAAATACAATAAAAAAGAAAATATTCTCAGGAAAATCCTAAAACTAGCAGAGCTCTAGATAAGAGGGCGTATTTGATGATAATTAAGGATAATTTTTCTTATTTCTCATCGAAACCATATGTTGTGACCCCTCATCTGAACCGTCTCGTCGAGACGGTTCAGATGAGGGGTCACAACATATGTTTTTATGCAGAATTAACAAAAATTATCCCTAATTATCACCAAATACGCCCTCTTATCTAGAGCTCTGAACTAGAAATAGACTCATCCAAATAGTAAAGATGAAAAAATCCACTGGTCAGTAAGAGTTTGTGGCTACTATGGCACAGTTTAACATTTTGTTTCATAGCCCCTGTTGACCATGCTGTTACATGTGTAGACCATAATCTGATGACGTCAAACACCTGGTCAATACAGAGTTGTCTTGTCTTTCCCGGGGATACTGCAGGGTGTATTCAATAGAAAACAATGGATATTTTGGCAGTTTTTACCCGTGATATAGCTGCGAGTTTAAACAAAACCTTTCACAAACTAGTATTTTCAATTAATTTATATACCCTGTCTGTGATTTCTTACTCCATTATATGATTTCTGATATGCTAAAATAAGTAATTTTACAAAATTCGGCAATGGAATTTGCAAGGTACTTGAATAAAATTGTAAAATATCTCGGGTATTTATCCAGAAAAGATAACTATTACATGAATTCTTGTTTTTTTTTTTTTTCGTTTTTTTCTTTACAGAATTTCAATCATTTTGACCGCTAAATGAGCATGTTTTGGATATTAATTATTTGTCTCCTTAACAGTTACAGACTTAGAACCCTGCACTAATATAGACATCGCTTGATCAATGTATGTTCTGTGACATCACGGCACATGCTGTATAATCAAACTTCCTAACTTGATTATTATCTGTGCTCTTTTTCAGTTAAATAGTGTGTCTTTTCCTTCTCTGTGATTGTGTTGACACAAAACCGGCAAGCTGTCGTCCGAGGCTTTAGAACGTGAGTCTTCTTCGACCTCCTCCGACCATGGACGGATGGCAATGTCTCGCGTTCCAACACCCCCACCACCTGAGATGTCATGCCCAGTGGCAGAGAATTGGTGCTACACTCAGGTAAATTCAGTTTTACAGAGAAGCTGATGTTTTGACAACAGTATATTGGCACATGTTTCATTTTCTCCACAAACATGTACATATGATCTTAAAAATTCTGAAAATCGGGACATCTAAAATAATTACCATAATTGTCTTAATAATGTAGCAGTTTGGTTTAACTTTTACAATGCAGTAATGTGTCGAAAAGATGCAAATGGAATGGCAAACAGTGTAGACCCTAGGAGCAGTCTGATTTGGATCTGCACTCTTTGCTTAGACCTATCTGTATCAGTACATAGAATTTTTACAGATTCAATTTTGATGACGTCCCTTAACATAGTTACATTGTGGAGAATAAAACTCAGAAGAAGAGAAAAATAATTACATATACTTGTTCACCTTACTGCAAATTATTGATGCCATTTCTTATGTCACCAGGATCACCAGTAGTCCAGTGGGTTAAATGCTGGCCTGCTAATCTAGTGGTCCTGAGTTTGATTCCTACTGGAGGTGGAAATTTTACAACCGTAAACAAGGTTCCACTGCATACAGCCTTTCATTATCACCCACCCATTGACCTGAAATACTGTTGAAAAGGACGTAAAATGGCAAGTCAGCCATCCATTGTATTTCAGCATAAAAAGCATATATTTAGTACAACCATAGAAATGTTTTGCAACAATATGATGTGGCAGAGCTTTTAACTACCAAGATGAAGTGGCTCTAATGTGGCCTCATATGCTGTGTATTGATGGAAAAACAAGCAAAATGATCTTTACACTATATTGTAGTCAGTTCTAACCTGGACCTGATATGCAAGTTAGTACATATAGCACTACTGCAAGTGAAATGCTCAGCACTCTAAAATAATGTAATGTTATACTGATTTTATGTTTGTAGGTGAAAGTGGTAAAGTTTTCCTACATCTGGACTATCAACAACTTCAGCTTCTGTCGAGAAGAGATGGGAGAGGTGTTGAAGAGCTCCACTTTCTCTGCTGGAGCTAATGATAAGTTAAAATGGTATGGAGAACTATCATAACATATTTATTTGGCTATAAAATGGGGCTTTCTCCTTTCTAGAATGACCCCGAAGTATATAAATCAGTTTTATGAAATTCTGCTCTAACATGGGGTTTTCCCTTCAAAACAATTCAGAAAATCTAGAACCAACATATAAGACTGACCTAGACTTTTGGGCTTGTTTGGGAAGGGAAAACCCTCTGTCTTATAGTCGAATAAATATGGCAGTCAGCTAGTTTTAGGATGTATAGTTGGACAGGTGGCAATGCAACATGATTCATTAATAAACTGTGCAAGCAGTTAAATATGAGCCACGACACGACAAAACCAACAATGTGGTTGTGCGCCCAGCGCAGACTCAGATCAGCCTGGGCATCCGCCCAGTCTGATCAGAGTCTTCGCTGTCCGCATAAAGGTAGCTTAGACCCTTAGCTACCCTTTAAGCACTTAGGAAATACTCTGCTTAGACTAGACGGATGCCCAGGCTGATCTGAGTCTGTGCAGGACCCACAACCACATTGTTGGTTTTGTCTTGTCGCGGCTCATATAGAGTTCTTGTAAGTGCTGCATGTGATGTTAACCAAAACTAACAGATAATTGTAAGCTGTACGTCAAACTTTTTATTAGCTCACCAGAGCCGAAGGCTCCAGGGGAGCTTATAGGATAGGCAGTGGTCCGTCGTCGTCGTATGTCGTCGTATGTCGTCGTCGTCTGTCGTCGTCTGTCGTCCGTCAACACTTTTAAACGACATCTCCTCTGGAACTACTTGGCCAATTGGGCCCAAATTTCATCTGTGGCATCCTTTGGCTGGGGGATTGAAAGTTTGTGTTTTTTATGAAAATTGGCCCTTTAGTTTGGTTGCTATGGCAACTTGGAGTTCCCATTGACTTATAATGGGGAAAATTGAAAAATGGCATTTTCTGCCAGGCCATTGCAGATATGTTAATAAAACTTTTATAGAACTGTTCCTTTAGATGTCTTCTATCAGCTTTATGTTTTTTTGGCCCACTGCTCCTTCTATTGGTTGCCATGGAAACTGAAATGCAAAAAAATGGAAAAAAAACTTAAAAAATTATCTCCTCTGAAGCCATTGGGCCGATAAGGCCCAGGTTTCATCTGTGGCATCTTTGGGCTTGGGGATTGAAAGTTTGTGTTTTTTAAGATCATCAGCCCTTTAGTTTGGTTGCTATGGCAACTTAGAGTTCCCATTGACTTATAATGGGGAAAATTGAAAAATGACATTTTCTGCCAAGCCATTACAGACATGTTGATAAAGCTTTTATAGAATGTTTCTTAAGATGTCTTCTATCAGCTATATGTTTTTTTGGCCCACTGCTCCTTTTATTGGTTGCCATGGAAACCGAAATGTAAAAAAAATGGAACCAAAAATACTTAAAAGATTATCTCCTCTGAATCCACTGGGCCTATAAGGCCCAGTTTTCATCTGTGGCATCCTTGGGCTTGGGGATTGAAAGTTTGTGTTTTTATGAAAATCGGCCCTTTAGTTTGGTTGCTATGGCAACTTAGAGTTCCCATTGACTTATAATGGGGAAAATTGAAAAATGACATTTACTGCCAAGCCATTGCAGATATGTTCACAAACTTTTATAGATTGTTCCTTGAGAATTCTCTTATTAGCCATGTTTGTTTTTTTTGCCCACTGCTTCTTTTATTGGTTGCCATGGAAACCAAAATGAAAAAAAAAATGAAAAAAAAAAAAACTTAAAAAATTACCTTCTCAGATGCCATTTGGCCGATAAGGCCCTGATTTCATCTGAAGTATCCTTAGGCTGGGGGATTGAAAATTTATTTTTATATAAAATCGGCTCTTTAGTTTGGTTGCTATGGCAATTAGTGTTGCATTGACTTGTAATGGGGAAAATTAAAAACTGACATTTACTGCATATATATGGAAAATAGTTATATATTTTGTTATCAACTCAACAGACTGTCAGACTGAGACTGTAGTTGTATATTTTGTATTAACGTGTAGTACTAATGTGACAGCAATTTTGAGCTTATACATTTTGAGCTAGAGATCTGGTGAGCTTTGTGGCCCGTGGGCCTCTTGTTTTTGGTTGTTTTGATCGGTGGAAAAGGTGTAACGTATGGAAAAAAGCTAGCAGCTATTAATTGGTACATTCTGGCTTGTGTATTCAACAGTAATGGATGATGCTGATTGTTGACAGAAAAATGAAAAGGCTACTGCATATGATACTGATGCACATGTAATGCTAGTTGACAGATTTTAAATGTACTTCTTTTCGAAACTCAGAGCACCAGATGAAGATATTATCTGATGTGTCCGGTTACTTCTCTGTAAAACTATATCAGATGATCCCTTGCTAGAACTCATTCAATCAGGCAGTTCTGTTTCGGGATTGCAACATACCAGAGCTCCAGATAAGGTGAATTTTTGAGGATAATTTGGGGAAAATTGTTTTTGGTGTTTATCTGGGGATACGTTTCATTATTTCTCAACCAAATATAAGTTGTGACCCCTCATTATAAGAACCGTCTCGGTGAGGTGGTTCTAATGAGGGGTCACAACCTATGTTTTATAAAGAAAATTATCCTTGTTTCCTCTTCTTATCTGGAGCGCTGTATGCAATGGGAAAAAACTCTCAAAACTGTCACAAGTTACTCGCTTTATCTGGTACACTGTAATTGAATGCTAATTATTTGTTTTTTACAATTTTTCAGGTGTTTGAGGGTGAATCCAAAGGGTTTGGATGAAGAAAGCAAAGACTATTTATCTTTATATTTATTACTAGTATCATGTAACAAAAGTGAAGTGCGAGCCAAGTTCAAATTCTCAATTCTTAATGCAAAAAGAGAGGAAACAAAAGCTATGGGTAAGTAAAGTTTTTTGGTTAAATGTGACAGAGAACGAGATTTTCAGGAGGGTAATTCTTCAGTCCTTCAGATTAGAAGTGGTAACAAGAATAATATGGGATAATATTCCTTCTTTTTCCTTCAAAACATATCTTGTGACCCTACATTAGAACCGTCTCGTCGAGACGGTTCTAATGAGGGGTCACAACATATGTTTTCGTTGAGAAATAAGAAAAATTATCTTTAAATTATCCACAATACTCCCTTTTATCTGGACCACTGATTCTTACCAATATGGATTTGTCTTCCATTTTGTTGGGGGCTTGTGTTAAAGGAAATTCTCCCCTTAAAGAGTAGCCCGCATTTGGAAGTGGTTCATTGTCCTAGGAAGATGACAGTTACTCATAAATTTCGTTTCTATATATGTAAACGGCAAAAATACATGGAGGTGCCTCCATTCATCTTGGAGGTGGTTGAAACTGAGCCATATAGTGAGAGAACCTGTTTTCTGACATTGCTAAAAGTGCATGTACAGCATGCCAGCCAGCCAGCAAGGAATATGTATTTTGCGGGTTACTAGAATTACCGGAATACACCCTATTACCGGAATATATCGGAATATACCGGAATACACCAAATAAACATTTTTATTATCAAAATGAACTTAAATATCGGTAGAATAGATAAATAAGAACTATTTCCAGCTCAGATATTGCTATTTTTGCATCTGTAGTGAGAATAAATGACCAGGGTATGTGCCTTGGATAGGTATCAATGTGCTGATTGCAAGCTGGTTAGTGTCTTTGTATGGGTCATTCACTTGCCGGTTTTTACATGCAGCTGTTACTAAAAGACATATTTTGGATAATATAACATTTATTCTGGTAATATTATAGTGTATTTCGGTAAATAAAAATGTGTATTTTGGTATATTCCGGTAGATTCCGGTGTATTTTGGTATATTCCGGTAAATAAGTGTATTCCGGTATTTCTAGTAACCGGTATTTTGCTTTCTACAATAAATCAGACGTAAGTGGAGTATAACAGAGCCCTAGATAAGAGGGAGTATCTGATGATAATTTTTAGCTCACCTGAGCCAGCGGCTCCGGGGGAGCTTATAGGATGGTAAGGCTCCGGCGTCCGGCGTCCGTCCGTCCGTCGTCCGTCCACAATTTCAAACGACTTCTCCTCTGAAACCGCTGGGCCAATTGTAACCAAATTTCATATAGAGCCTCCTGGGACCTTAGGAACGAAAAGTTGTTCAAACGGTCCTGGTCACATGACCAACATGGCCGCCACGCCCATATATGGTAAAAACTTTTAAAAATCTTCTCCTCCAGAACCAATAGGCCGATGGCCTTGAAACTTGGTATGTAGCATCGGGTACGCGAGTACTACCAAGATTGTTCAAATTATGACCTTGGGTTGACCTTGACCTTTTTTACGGCAAGGTCAAATTTGCTTCCTTGTGCTTTTATATGGCAAAACGCTAGAACAAAAGATATCTTGGAAACTGTTGCAGATTTTGGGCTAAAAACCAGTATCTACAGTCATCTTAATGAGTATGTGAAGATTTATGACTTTAAGAGGTCAAGGTCATTCTTTGACCTTTGACCCAGAACTCTCATATTTTGACAATTTCGAACAATCTCCTCAACAGCTACTGAGCCAATTGAAACCAAATTTCATATAGAGCCTCCAGGGGTTGAGGGAACAAAAATTTATTCATACTGTCCAGGTCACATGACCAACATGGCTCCCACGCCCATATATGGTAAAACCTTTAAAATCTTCTTCTCCAGAACCAATTGAACGATGGCCTTGAAACTTGGTATGTAGCATTGGGTACTCGAGTACTACCAAGATTGTTCAAATTATGACCTTGGGTTGACCTTGACCATTTTACTGCAAGGTCAAATATGGGAAAAGCTAGAACATATGATTTCATGGAAAGTTTTGAAGAGTAAGGCCTAAATTAGTAAATGCAGTTGAGTACATGAAGATTTATGAGTGTAAGAGGTCAAGGTCATTCTTTGACCTTTGACCCAGAACTCTCATATTTTGACATTTTCAAACAATCTTCTCCAAAGCCACTGGGCCAATTGTAACCAAATTTCATATAGAGCCTCCAGGGGTTGAGGGAATGAAATTTGACCAACATGGCCGCCATGCCCATATATGATAAAAACTTTTAAAAAATCTTCTTCTCCAGAACCAGTTGACCGATGGCCTTGAAACTTGGTTTGAAGCATTGGGTATTCCAGTTCTATCAAGAGTGTTCAAAATGATAACCTTGGGTTGACCTTGACCATTTTACGGGAAGGTCAAATATGGGAAAATGCTAGAACATAAGATTTCATGGAAAGTTTTGAAGATTTAGGCCTAAAAATTGGAAAACGCAGTCATCTTAATGAGTACATCAAGATTCATAAGCACAAGAGGTCAAGGTCATTCTTTGACCTTTGACCCTGAATTCTCATAGTTTGACAATTTCAAACTTCTTTTTAAAAGCCAATTGTAACCAAATATCATATAGAGCCTTCAGGGGTTGAGGAAACGAAAATTTCTTCAAATGGTCTGGGTCACATGACCAACATGGCCGCCATGACCATATATGATAAAAACCTTTAAAAATCTTCTTCTCCAGAACCAGTTGACCGATGGCCTTGAAACTTGGTATGTAGCATTGGGTACTCCAGTATTATCAAGATTGTTCAAATTATGACCTTTGCTTGACCTTGACCTTTTTATGGCAAGGTCAAATATGGCAAAATGCTACAACATAAGCTTTTGTGGGAATTTTTGAAGATTTTGGCCTAAAAATTGGTATATACAGTCATCTTAATGAGGTCATGAAGAATTATGAGTACAAGAGGTCAAGGTCATTCTTTGACCTTTGACCCAGATCTCTCATATTTTGACATTTTCAAACATTTCCTCAAAAGCCAAAGGGCCAATTGTAGTCACATTTCATAAAGAGCCTCCAGGGGTTGAGGGAACAAAAATATGTTCAAATGGTCCAGGTCACATGACCAACATGGCCGACATACCCATTTATGGTATAAACATTTAATATTTTTCTTCTCCAGAACCAATATGCCTGTGGCCTTGAAACTTGGTAAGTAGCATGGAGTACTAGAGTACTTCCAAGACTGTTCAAATGATGACCTTGTGTTCACCTTGACCTTTTTTGCAGCATGGTCAAATATGGGAAAATGCTAGAACATAAGATTTCATGGAAAGTTTTGAAGATTTTGGTCTAAAAAATGGTATATATAGTTGTCTTAATGCGTATTAGCACATGAAGATTTATGAGTACAAGAGGTCATGGTCAGTCTTTGACTTTTGACCCTAGACTCATATTTTGACAATTTCAGACATAAGAAAAAGTCACTTTGCCAATTGCTCAGGTGAGCGGATCAGGGCCTCATGGCCCTCTTGTTTTTATTTCTCCTTGAAACCATATGTTGTGACCCCTCATCTGAACAGTCTCGTCGAGACTGTTCACATGAGGGGTCACAACATATGGTTTCAAGGGGAAATAAAAAAATTATCCTTAATTATCACCAAATACTCCCTCTTATCTAGAGCTCTGGATACTATAAAGAGCAAATAGCCTCTGGACTGACAAGAAGGTATGATTGTAAGCTGGTCTGGGCATGCTTACTACCATAATAATTCTAAAATTTACTGTCCTAAAAAATGTCCTTAAAAATGGAACAGATTACCTTTTAATGCAGTATTTCATCAAAAAGATGCATATGGAAGACATTGTGATCCCTCATTAGAACGATCTCACTGAGACAGTCCTAACGAGGGGTCACAATGTATGTTTTTATGCAGAAATGATGAAAATTATCCTTTATAATTTTCCCTGTTACCGCTTCTTATTGGATCACTGTAACGTATTTCAGAGAGCCAAAGAGCGTACCGGTTTGTTCAAGGTAAAGACTGGGGCTTTAAGAAGTTTATCAGAAGAGATTTTCTCATGGATGAAGTGAATGGTTTGTTACCCGATGACAAGCTGACCATATTCTGTGAGGTGAGGTTTTATCAACAAAATTTGGTTCTGAAAACAAAACCACCTAAGTGGCATGTCACCCAGCGAAGACTCAGATCAGTCTGTGCAGGGAGCCAGTGTGATCAGTCTTTGCTGTGTGCTTAAAAGGTAGCTAAGGATCTACACTACCTCCGTGCTAACAACGAAGACTCTGATCAGTTTGTGCGGATGCCCAGGCTGATCTGAATTTTCGCTGGTAGCACATGGAACTTTGTTGGTTTTGTTGTGTGGCTGCTCAAATTAATGCCAAATAAACTCTAATATCTCATAGGTCTGAATATATCAGCTATCAGCATAAGGGGTGTTTCTGCCTATTTTAATTACAGTCAAACCTGCTCATGTGGTCACCTCTATTAAGGAATCATCTGTCTTACACACAAGGTTGGGCGGTCGAAACCACCCCCGGTTTTAACCGCCCTGGTCAATACTCCCCTAAGTGGTCAGTACTGGTCAATACAAGTCGGAGTGGTCGATTGGAAATTTTAAGTGGTTCTTTGTGTTTTTGTGTTTTAATGGTGGACTGATATATTTGGCCTTTTATATTATAGAAGTCTGCCTCTATGAACCTAGTTGTCCCACAAGAGCCAGTACCCTAATCAAGGTGCCCTCTTACTCAAGGCACTTGGCGGGGGCATCCGTGTACTATGGACACTTTTCTAGTTTACATTATTTTTTCTTTTTAAACTTTTTTTTCTTCTTTATATTTTTTTTTATCTTTTTTTGTTATTGTTTGTAAATATTCATGTATGAAGAAAGGCTCTTGATGTCAGACATTTCTATTACTTGAAAAGAATTTTGTCTTTTAGCTCAATAATAGATTTAATAGTACATTAAAGCAGGTTTTGATTTGCTTTTGTTTTTAATGAGTTCAGGACACTTTTCGCGGTGTGATTTCAATCTCAAGACCTTAGCACTGACTTCTGCATTACAGTCCAGGCACCTAACAGTAGTCTTTTTTCATCATCAAGGGCAGAATAGAAGTTCCATATAAGGTTTTTTGGCTTCATTTTGACACTATTATGACACTTTGATTAACTTTAATTATTCATTTCACTGATAAGAGCAGATAACAGAATGACCACTCTTTCACACATCTAAATAAACACAGGGTCACTGAATTACCCTGTGCATTTTAAGCCCAGTGATTGGATAGTTCTTGTCAACTAGACACACCTTCTCCTGTTTGAGAGACAGGCCCAGTATTTTGACAGTTTTGTTTGTTCTGGGGCAATTAAAGTTGGAATTACCTTAACAGATAGTGTTTTCATTACAATTTTCACACTTTTGTCTTCTTATGTAGAAGCCAGACCAATTTGCATATTAGCTTATAGAGCATCACTAATTTGAACATGGTGATCTCTGTGAAGTATTGTTTCGTTTTTTGTACTTTCACAGTGTCTATTCTAGGATTGAAAAATTAGGGCGGATTTTCAACAGAGAAAAGGTATCACTTACACTTGTAACTCTAAAATTTGGCTTAAACTACATAAAAACAATTGTACCTAGTATTTTAGCTATATTTAGTATCAATGAGTACATACAATGCTTTTAGATATCATTTAAATCTATTTTTATGAATAAAATAAAGAAAACAATTCCCCCCTTCTGCTAAGGATTAGGGGGGAATTGTCAGAAATGTGGGTGAATCCCCCAATCCCCCTCTCTAGAATAGACACTGCTTTCAATTCATTCAGTTAACTGCTTCAGTTAAATTAGTTACTGAGTTAAAATTTTTAATGATTATGAAAAAGCTACATTAAAAATTTAGTAGTTTTTATTACTTGCATTTGCTTTCCTATTTATTTTTTATTAATGGTTACAGAAAATAAGTTAGAGGTCTCTAGTCTGAACTGAAAGTTGGGTGGTAATGATTCAGTCTGATTGAGACTGAAGATCTGAAACTATTAACATTCAGATTTTGTATGTTTTAAGGCCTTTTAAATACAGTTCTGAGCAACAGCAACTCATAAAACACATTTTCAATTATTATAAAGTCTGTAATATCTTGTATTGAAACTATTTTAACTCTGTGTATAGACTCCAGTAAAAATGATATAACAAATGCTTAGTATCTTCAACTGACCATGGTTGTTTCAATCAACCAATCGACCACTAATAACCGGTTATAACCAGTAATGACCACCGGTCTGGTCAATACTCATATTGACCGGTCATTTGCCAACCTTGCTTACACAGGCACATTTTCTGGCTCCCTTAAATCAAAATATAGTACAAATGAATCTGTATTGTGGGGTCACCTGTCTTTAGCAACTGTTTTTTTTTTGTCTTTTCCTTTGGTGACCCCAAAAGACCGGTTTAACCATAGTGTTTTCCTACAGAAATACCCGTATTTAACACAGATTGTGGAGACTCAGATCAGACATCACAGCATGCCTGATCTAGGTCTACAATACTATACATACTTGCAGTGGTCCCTTGCATGGGATGCTAGGACCAAATTGGATACAGTCAGCTTGTTGCTGCGAGTCATGTTCTGAGTAATATTATTGTGTGGTTATGGAAATCCATCAGCTGCCAGTGAAAATTATTGCATTGCAAGTTCAGTCTAGTTTTTCTGGAGCATGAAGTGACCCAAATTAACAAGGTCCTGGTCGTTTAGAACTAATGATGTCATTAGTTAATTAGAGGGTAGGTTGTTAAATGTATTAAGCAAAAACATGGCCATTTCTTGCAATGCAAAAGCTCCTTACATTTTTTTTCGGCAATAAATATTAGCACACTTGGTTGAATGTGTACTTGAAGCATTAACGTACCATTAACTAACAACTTTCTTAAGCACACTTGGTTGAATGTGTACTTGAAGCATTAACGTACCATTAACTAACAACTTTGTTAAGCTAACAATGCTTTGAACACCTGGGATTAGAAGATTAAATATTTCAATGTCAAGGAAATGTCCGGCACAGTCCCCTTGTAAAATAATTTAGGGGACAATAAAAACAAACTAGACCCTGTGCAGTGCCTTTTATGGATATGGTCTAAGGAGTTCTGTTTGGAGATAATTTGAACAACAACAACAACAAAACTGCTGAAAGCAATCTTGAAGATTCAGGATTCTGAATTTACTTGATACATGATATTTCTATCCAGGTCAGTGTCGTAGGAGACACAGTCAATGTATCGGGACAGTCAAATTGTACACCAGTCAAAGTTCCAGAGTGTCGACTCAGTGAAGAAATGGGCAGTATGTTTGAACGGTCATTATTCAGTGATGTCACATTATGTGTTGGAGGACGAGAATTTCAAGCTCACAAAGCAACTTTAGCTGGTATGTTGATATATTCTTTTCAAGAAATGCTTAAAATTGGTTTTATTTTGAATGGATGTTTGCAGTATTCACACTGTTTGTTTTAAATTCAACTATTTTCATTTTTGGCACTGTACGGTTAAGTAATTTCAATTTTAATTAGTGAACAATAATGGATTGTGTATCGCAACGGAAAATTATTAAGATCTTGCAGTAGAAGAAAAGCGTAAATTAAAATCTTAGAGAGTTCCTTCAAGAGCAGAGAACACATTCAAACCATACTTTATAGTTTTGCTACTCAAGCCTCATCAGTGACCCTGACATTATCTGGTGACGAAAGCCAGAAAAAAATCATACTTTTATTTCTTAATTTTAATAAGTCAGTCAATTCAAGGATTGATTAGTATAAAATGAGGTCCAATGATTAAAAAAGTAATGGTCTAGAATAAAAGTCTACACCAGTCAAATCATTCTGATTTCTCAGAATATATCTTCTGATCCCAAAGGACAAAATAAAATACATTCTGCACTAAGGATGATGTACAGAGAAACATTTTACTGCCACCACATGGCACAATACCACCCAGCAGGACGTGCCTGCTGGGCAGCTGCAGTGAAGTCAGATTAGAATCTTAAAGAGGGAAGAACACATTAATAAAAGGAACATGGGCCATACTTCAAAGTTATGTGTACTCAAGCATCATCAGTAACCCTGACACTATTGCATACACAATTGCTTAGTTCTATTGTACAGTATGATTTAAGCCTGTGTTCAGCAGGTGAAAGGACCTCTGACGGTTGTAATGTTAATTTGCCTATAAAAATAGTCAAAATTAAATTTTTGATATACCCAAGAATTTCTCTTAAAATTTGTTGCTCTCAACTTCCCCTAACTGGCCATGAATTTAATTTCTGATTATATTGCACATAGCCTTCAATTTTTGGTGGAAAAAGCCAAATTTTGTAATTAAACGTAATGGAAACAGGAAAAGTTTTTTAAAGATACTTTTCCCCCCGTGCCTCAGCTAGCCACTTTGCATGTATGTGTGTACTATCATAATACACATTATATGTGAGTGGCTTGCTGAGGCACGGGGGGAAAAGATAGTCTACAGATGAAAAACTGAAAAAGTGGGTGGGGTACTTACACCCTATATATCTAAAATTAGGCTAAAGTCCTTAGTACTGAAAAAATATTGCATAATATCAGTAACAGTAGTGTGTACGCCAGTTTTAGCATAGCTTTCAATTAAGATTTCGATATCTTAGAAAACCAAATAAATGGACTTATTTTCAGAGACTGAAAAATTCACATACCCCTCTTGATAAAATTGGTCTATGTTAGTCTAGAGGCATGATAATTTTTCAAAATCACTGTTAAAATGTCTTTATAGTACACAAGGCTACATATTAATGCCAAATATTTCAACTTTTGCTGCTCGAGGAAGGTGCAGTAATTTGTCGAAAAATGGGCAAATATGCATTGATAATGTCAGAGGTCCTTTACTATGAACTCATCATGCATATTTACCATTTCAGCACGGTCCATGGTATTTAATGCAATGTTTGCACATGAAATGGAAGAGTCAAAACAGGTAGGTGGTACTATATGATACTCACCATTCACAGTATTATGAAAAAAAGTTCTTACACCAAGACTTCCCTTTATCATACACAACAATAACCAGTTCAATCTTTTGCAGAAAAGAATAAAAAAAAACATTGATTTTGTAGCTATTTTCAGTCACTTCTTAATCTGAAAAAGAACTTTAGAAGCTAATCCTTTGCTTATGAGAGAGGTTTATTTGCAAAGAGTGCATCTGCCAACTTTTACAGACAATGGATGCATCAAAATGAAGTTATTTGGTCAGATTCAAGCATCAGATTATACAGAACTTTTCAGAATATTGTTACTTTACAGAATCTAGGCTTCTGATGTTTTAATAAAAAAAAAAACACAATAGAGTTCTGTGTCATTTCTCATAAATCAATTACATTGATCTGAAGGTCAGTCGTTACACCTTTTTGTTTCTCCTCTATTTATAGAAAAGAGGACAAATGGTTGCTTTCTTGGACAACAGAGCCCTTCGAAAATGATCTTTTAAAGAAAAGCATTTGTTCCCAGAGTTTGCTCTCAGTTTTCCTGATTTCTGATGACAGGCAGTTAGAAAATGGCAAAGTTGCTGTCTGTGAATGTATTTATTTATCTTAAATGGGCCTACCAGTCCTTGCCGGGCCGCGTAGCGCAATCGGTAGGGCACCTGACTCATAAGTCAGAGGTCCTGGGTTCGAAACTCGGTCTGGCCACATGCTTTCGTTTCTCCTTCCGCTGATTCAAGAAGGGCAGTTGTCAGTTACTGGCGAAAGAATGTGCACTTAGTACTGGTTAACCGCTTAGGAGGTCTAAGCCTGCCCAGGAATAGTGTGGTTAGGTTAACTGACCGTCCCGACATGACCTTAGTTGTTTACCGAGGATGTTAAGCATCAAATCAACCAACCTACCAGTCCTTAAGATTTATAATGTGTTTTCTTTATAGTTGATAGTGTTGACTATGTTTTTCTTTTTTACTTTCCAGAATCGGGTAGATATAACAGATGTAGATCATGAGGTAATGAGGGAAATGTTACGCTTTATATACACCGGAAAAGCACCCAACCTAGACAAAATGGCGGATGATTTATTAGCAGCCGCTGATAAAGTGAGTATCATATTTATGATGTAATTTTTTTTCAGGGGTAACAGATGAGCAAGTACTTTAAGATTGAAAATTAAAGCACATGGGTACAGCTCTTTGATTTTTGCCAATTTTTACTCCTATGTGATTAGCAGAAAGCTCTACTTTTTTTGTGTTGGCGGTGTAAACTTTCTTGTAGTTTTCTGCTTTGCTCTGTTATGTGTCTATGTGCAGACTGGTGAACATAGTTTTCCATGGCTTGTTTCTCAGATATTGGCATTGTTTCAAAGTTACCAGTGAAGACTTTTATAAAGTTTTCCGGTTAAGCTCTGTTAGTAGTGTAGGGAAGGCCTTGTAGCAGTGAGTAGAGAGACAACTCAGGCCCAGAGGTTATAAAACTCGAGTACATTCTCAAACTCAAAATAAAGCACACTGATTGGCTGCTCCCGAGCATGTGCTCGGAAGCAGCCAATCAGTGTGCTTTATTTTGAGTATGAGATTAGTCTCAAGTTTTATATTCTCGAACCCAGCATTCTGTGAAATTCATTTACCGTATTTCTTGGGTTGTAAGACAGTGAGTTTTCCCTTCCAAAACAATCCCTAAAATCTAAGTCAACCTTATAAGATTGATCTAGATTTTTGGATTGTTTTTTGAAGGGAAAACCCCATCTCATAGCTGAATTTCTTTAGACTGATTTAGAGATTTGTGGTCATTCTAGAGATCCAAAAACAGTGTTGTTTTTTTTGCTAAGCAACTAGCAGATACGATTGTTTATCTTATAAACTTATCCAGAGCACTAGATAAGAGGGGTATATGATGATAATTGAGGGATAATTTTTTTTATTTCTCATTGAAACCATATGTTGTGACCCCTTATCTGAACCGTCTGATGGAGACGTTTCAGATGAGGGGTCACAACATATGTTTTTATTCAGAATTAACAAAAATTATCCATAATTATCACCAAATACTCCCTCTTATCTAGTGCTCTGTTATCTAAACCACATCTCACTGTATTGAAAATCAAGAACTATCAGTTCTTTGCTATTATATTTGCAAAAGCTTAACAATGACTTATGCATTTTTTCTTCGTTTTTCAGTATGCATTAGAAAGATTAAAAGTGATGTGTGAAGAAGCATTGTGTTCTAATCTGACAATTGAAAATGTTTGTGAAATATTAGTGTTAGCGGATTTACATAGTGCAGATCAACTCAAAACTCATGCTATAGATTTTATTAACAGGTAGGTTGATTTGAGCTGCGACACGACAAAACCCAACAAAGTGGCATATATGCCCATCAAAGACTCATGTAAGCCTGGGCATCTGCCTAGTCATCTGCCTAGTCTAATCAGAGTCTTTTCTGTTGGCATGGTGCTAGCTTAGACTCATAGCTACCCTTTAAGCACAAAGCAAATACTCTGATAAGACTGGGCAGATACCCAGGCTGATCTGAGTCTGTGCTGGGTGCACATACCACTTTGTTGGTTTTTGTCCTGTTGCGGCTCATTATTGCCCTTATATCTACATACTAAAACAGAACAGCAAGCAGAATAGACCAAGATCATACTGGTTTGAAAGTCTGTTAGCAACTTATTGACACATTGTCAGTGCCCATTTGTTCAAAACTAAAGAGAGGTTATATTTTCAAACATATCGTATACAAGTACACAGCTATTTTTGCTGAAAAAAATTGAGGAGCTTATGCAATGCAAAAGCTCCTCAAATATTTTTTTCATCAAAAATATTAGCACAGTTATTTGGGTAGTAGAAGACTAAATGAATCCTCGACTAAAGACCTTGTTCCTTGACTAAAGACCTTGTTAAGCTACCACCAGGCCAGGGTTGTTCAAGTTTGTGTAGTTACACTTATTGTCCTGATGTCTGAGCATTTTGGGTAATGTAGCAAGAAGTTCTCTGTACTACCTAATACTAAAGTGGTAGTGCTTGTTAATATATTTGAAAAGTATAATCCTTTAAATTTTGAGATTTTGTTAATATAAATCCATTTCCTTGTTATAAACTTGGCTGATTATGTTACCAATTCTCAGTAGAATTTTATAAATTGGAATCCCCCAGTCACCTTTGGTAAAACTAGGAAGCCCCCCTCCCCTCACCCTTGTATATTATTTTATTGATATGTTAAAAAAATAAGAGTTCCCAGCCTTAAAAATTTGGTAAAGGGCTTCAAATATGGAGTTAAAGGGAAGCCTATGTTGAATTTCTGTGACATGACCTGTAATGAATATAACAAGGTAGAGCGTGATCAGACTTGTCCTTCAGGTAGAACCTGTAATGAAAAAAGTCACAATATGGGCTTATTGTATTACAAGCAATTTGAATGATCAAGTGTTACTTTGACTTTCATATTTATTATGGATTATTTTAATTCATTTTCAGTCATGCGACAGATGTGATGGACACCCAAGGCTGGAAAACTCTGATAATGAGTCACCCACACCTAATAGCCGATGCATTCAGAGCGTTAGCAAGTCAGCAGAGCCCACCTCTCGGCCCTCCAAGAAAGCGTGTAAAACAGTCGTAAAAATATATGAGCACCATCATGAGGAAAATTGTTTTGCTAAAGGTGACCACCATATGTTCAGATCTGCTTCTTCACTGGTAGAAAAGAAGGGCAACTTTCACAGAGTAATACTTGAGCTGCGACACGACAAAACCAAGAAAGTAGCATGTGCCCCAAGCAAAGACTCAGATCAGCCTGGGTATCTGCCCAGTCTGATCAGAGTCTTTGCTGTCCGCATGGAGGTAACTAAGACCTTACATGTAGCTACGCTTTGAGTGGACAGTAAAAACTGATCAGACAGGGCTGATGCCAAGGCTGATCAGAGTCGTCACAGGGCGCACATACCAATTTGTTGGTTTTGTTATGGCACAGCTCATATTTGCTTTATTTGATAGGTCATTGCCTTTAAGTGGGGCAGTTCTTAAGATATATGGTTATGCTGCCATATTTCCACCACCATTTCTGACTGAAAATGTGAGACATAAGTATTTTCTGTTGTTGGCATTGGCGGCCCAAACTTTGTGTCGAGACTGCTGGTTAAAGTCTGTTTTGCGACTACGCCCAGACTGGCGAGACAGCATTCCGCAGCTGGTTACAAAGGGAAATAACTTCTGTGACTTCCTGTTTGCTTTCCTATATGACAAACCCTTCCAAATGGGGTCTATTCCTAAAGGAAAAAATTTGCTCCTAAAGGAGCAAATCCTTTCCTTTAAGAATGTACCCCATTAAGAAGGGAGACAAAATTCAAATTGGCAGTTGCTTCTGCTGAAAGTATAGCCATTCGCCTTAAAAGAAAGAATTTGCTCTTTGGAAAAGATAAGAGTGCAAATTCTTCCCTTTAATAATATCCCCTGTGGGAAGGGAGAAAAAAACTTATAGAGTAAGCAGTCTTGGAAGCATACTCATACATCTTAAGAAAAGGTGGTCGGAGCTGCAGATAAGAAGGGGTGATAGGGATAATTTGAGGATAAATTTTCTTATTTTTCAGCGAAAACACACGTTGTCATTCCTCATTAGAAGCTTCGTGAGCCGGTTCTAATGAAGGGTTACAATATGTGTTTTCATTAAGAAATTAGAAAAATTAGCTCTGAATAATCCTCAAAAATCCACCATATCTGGAGCTGTTAAGAAATGTTGGTGCATTCAGAGCCAAACTAGGCAGTTGTTGAGGCTGATCTGAGTCATAAATGGTCATATTAGGGATACTCACCTTTTTCTTGTGATGTCTGTGACTTGTGGATATTTACCTGTGAACATAGCCAGTCTCAAAATGAAGTCATGTTGGACAGCTTCTCATCAGTTATCAAGAAGATTCCAGGACTTCGGGTTTGCAAACTCAGCATCAATTTTTTGTGGTGTACTTTTTCAGCAAAATCTATGTTGTGCGATCTTATTAGAATCTTTTTGATGAGGCATATATTGCTATGCCTGCTACCAGCAGAAAGTGAGACACAGGTGTTGCTCTTGGGGTGGTGTAAACTGTTGAGTTTTCTGGTAAGTTGTCTGTGACAGTGTGCAGGCAGACAAGCCACAGTAGTAGTCTGTGGAATTCTGGCATCGTTGAACCACAATAGAATTGCGTGACTAACGCTGTTCTAATGAAATCACACAATGTACATTTTGTTTGTGAGGTAATTAATTGAGAATCATGGGCATCATGGGCTTTGTTGAGCTGTAAGTTTTGTCAAAAACATCTGGTCTGTCAGGATCTCTGAATTTGCTTCTTCTTAAGGTGGATCAGTACACTTATAGGGGAAGCAACTCAGCCATTTTAATGTTTGCTCCCTTATCAATGGGGGTCAACTCTTAAACAGAAGAATTTGCTCCTCTAGGAGTTCAAATCTTAAACAGAATTTGCTCCTCTAGGAGCAAATTCTTCTGTTTAAGAGTAGATCCCATTTGGAAGGGCTATGTTGTCCAACGAAACAAACAGAAAGTCACTTGAGTTGTTCCCCTTTGTAAAGATGGTAGTATAATGATGGAGGTGTATTCATACATCTTAATCTAAAGCTAGCAATGATTGTGAAGGGTAGGGGTTCAGATAACAGATTTGGGTGGGCTTTGAGGATAATTATGAGATAATTTTAGTAAATAGTCCATCAAAACAAATGTTTTGACCCTCAGCTGCCTCCGTCTTGGTGGAACAGTTCTAATGAAGGGGCACAGTGTATGTTTTCTTTTAGAAATAAGAAAAATTGTCCTCAAAAACCATTCTCACCTGAAGGACTGGTCATAGGGCATAGTAGGAGCGTAATGGTTTATACTTGCATGAAATGGGATAATTGGGGTCATCATTGTTGGTTGACAGGAGTTAAACAGTGTAGAATTAAGAGGTTCTTTGTATTATTGCTAAAAGAAGGTACAATGTATTTGCCAAAAGAACATAATCTAGTTCTAGTTGTCGTAGAAAAGTAAGCAAAAAAATCAGTGAATGTTAAAACTCATATGAAGGATTAGTTAAAATAGTGTGATACTTGACACACTGCTTCAGATAAGAAGGGTTAACAGGGATAATTTAGGGACAAATTTCCATCTTCAGTATAAATACATAAGCTGGTACCCTTCTTCTCCTTCTGCTGATTCAAGAAGGGCAGTTGTCAGTTATTGGCGAAAATATGTGCACTTAGTACTGGTTAACCGCTTAGGTGGTCTATGCCTGCCCAGGAATAGTGTGGTTAGGTTAACTGACCATCCCAACATAACCGTAGCTGTTTACTGTGGATGTATAGCAACACATCAATTAAAACCCCTCATCAGAGTCGTATTGCCAAGACAATTCTGATGAGAGGTTACAACTCCTTTCAAAATGATTCTAATGAGAAGTCACAACTTGTTTTCATTGAGAAAATAGAAAAGTCATCTCTGAATTATCCTCAAAACCCAACCATATCTTGAAATTTGGCCTTAGATGGGATATACCATATTTATTTGGATATACATGTAAGAGCCTGGGGGGACATGGGGAGGGGGTTCCCTTCCTTAATGACCCAAAACATGTAAATCAGTCAACTAATTTTGCTGCAAGATAGATTTTTTTCCCATCCAAAACAATGTCAAAAATCTAGATCAATCTAACAAGATCTTTGGGATTGTTTTGGAAGGGCAAAAACCAGTATAGAGCAGAATTTTATAAGACTTATTTAGATATTTGGGGTTATTCTAAGGAGGGAAAAACCTTTATTAGGCCAATAGATATGGTACAGCATACAATTTACCATCTCCGCAAACACAGAAGGCCCTGGTTAGCCTTCGACTTCAGGCTTTCTGATATGGATGTCACTTTTCTTACATGCAGAATTCGAACGCACCAACTCTGATTAGCCTGCACACATGCAAAAACTGATCTGGACCTTCATAAAGCATGTTTTTACTTTGCAACATGACAAGGCAGTTAGTGCTTTGTAAGTATTTTTCAATATCTTTTATTTAAAATTGTTAAGTTTTTTGCTCTTCCCCGTGGAAGTAATGTGTCTGCTCTTTGAAAATCATCTGTTCATTGTAGTTAGGTTTGTCATTTTCAAATTTATTGAATGAATGTGCTTCATAATACTTTGTCTTCATAAAAATGTTCTAGTGAGCTTTTGCTGTAGCTACCCTAATTATTTCAACTGGAAGGGACAGTGGTACACTTTCAGGGAAGCAACTCTGTCAGTTTAATTTTTACCTCCCTTCTCATTAGTGGTCATCTCTTAAAGGGAAGAATTTGCTCCTGTAGGAGCAAACTCTTTCCTTAAAGAGTAGACCCATTTTGGAAAGGTTTGAGTGTTCAAGAAACAAAAGAGGAAGTCACAGAAGTTTGGTCCCTTGGAAAAAATGGCAGACAAAGGTGGCAGTATACCTTTACACTCTAACTGATGACTGGTGTTATCCAAAAATTTAACAGGTTGACTTTTATGTAATACTGCCAGATGATGTTAAAAATTAGACGGTCAAGACCATGATTAGATTGCTTTCTTCTAGGATATTTGGGGTAAAACTCCATGTTTCCCCACCGTTTTAACTAAGAGTGCTTCCTTTTTATACAAAACCCTTACAAAAAGGTGTTTACACTTTAAGGAAAGTATTTTCTTGCAAAGTCTCAGAGCTCTAGATAAGAGGGGTATTTGATGATAATTGAGGGATAATTTTCTTTATTTCTCATCAAAACCATATGTTGTGACCCCTCATCTGAACCGTCTCAACGAGACGGTTCAGATGAGGAGTCACAACATACGTTTTTATCCAAACCTAACAAAAATTATCCCTAATTATCACCAAGTACTCCCTCTTATTTAGGGCTCTGAAGTCTGTCCTGTAAGAGTTGACCTGCAGAGTTGCTTCTCCAAAAGTGTGTCCATTCACCCTAAGAGCAGTCAAGATCTACACTGTTCTCAGGCTTTTTTTGCCAGACATTTGAGTCACAACATTGAAAATATTTACTGCACAATTCAGAGCCACCCAAGCCAAAACCATGGGAGTAGAAAGGCAGTTTATACAAAATCTGTTGTATCGAGGCATTAGCATGAAAGGCAGTATTTTGTCTGTAGCCAAGAAAAGTCACTGCATTAGATGCAAAAGTATAGCCTGCTGACTTTGTAGTACACTTTACAGCCAAAAGAGTATGATTTTTGTGTGGAAGGATGAATATTGCATTGTATTTATTTATTGGTTGCTTATATCATATGCATGTAATTGCTTCATATTTTGGAATAAATTTTGAGAGTCTGTAAAGATTGTAAAATATATCAGAGCTCTAGATAAGAGGGAGTATTTGGTGATGATTAGGGATAATTATGTCCCCCCACCAAAGGTGAGGGGGGACATATTGTTTTCAGTGCGGATCCCGGGCGTCGGCGTCGGCGTCCCTGTGACAGATTTATTGTATGCACGATATCTCTTGAACCAATCGATGGAATTTCACCAAACTTGCATGGATACATTATTGGGACAAGTTTAAGAGCTGATTAGATTTTGGTGACCTTGACCTCATTTTCAAGGTCACTGGAGGACATAGATGTTAATTTCTTGTATGCGCGATATCTCTTGAACCAATGGATGGAATTTCACCAAACTTGCATGGATACATTATTGGGACAAGATTAAGAGGTGATTAGATTTTGGTGACCTTGACCTCATTTTCAAGGTCACTGGAGGACATAGATGACAATTTCTTGTACCCACTATATCTCCTGAACCAATGGATGGAATTTCACCAAACTGGCATGGATACATCATTGAGACAAGTTTAAGAGATGAATAGGGTTTGGTGACCTTGACCTCATTTTCAAGGTCACTGGAGGACTTAGATGAAAATTTCTTGTACCAGTGATATCTCTTGAACCAATGGATGGAATTTCACCAAACTGGCATGGATACATAATTGGGACAAGTTTAAGATGTGATTAGATTTCGGTGACCTTGACCTCATTTTCAAGGTCACTGGAGGACTTAGATGAAAATTTCTTGTACCAGTGATATCTCTTGATCCAATGGATGGAATTTCACCAAACTTGCATGGATACATTATTGGGACAAGTTTAAGAGCTGATTATATTTTGGTGACCTTGACCTCATTTTCAAGGTCACTGGAGGACTTAGATGAAAATTTCTTGTACCAGTGATATCTCTTTAAACAATGGATGGAATTTCACCAAACTGGCATGGATACATCATTGGGACAAGTTTAAGAGGTTTTCAGATTTTGGTGACCTTGACCTCATTTTCAAGGTCATTGGAGGACTTAGATGACAATTTCTTGTAACCACTATATCTCCTGAACCAATGAATGGAATTTCTCCAAAATTTCAGGGATACATTATTGCGACAAATTTAAGACCTGGTTAGATTTTGGTGACTGCGACCTCATTTGCAAGGACTGGAGTACTTAGATGTCAATTTCTTGTACCCACTAAAATCTCCTGAACCAATGGATGGAATTTCACCAAACATGCATGTATACATCATTGGGACAAGTTTAAGAGCAGATTAGATTTTGGTGACCTTGATCTCATATTCAAGGTCACTGGAGGACTTACATGCATTTTCTTGTACCCACTATATATCCTGAACCAATGGATGGAATTTTACCAAACTTGCATGGATACATCATTTGGACAAGTTTAAGAGGTGATTTGATTTTGGTGACCTTGATTAGATTTTGGTGACCTTGACCTCATTTTCAAGGTCACTGGAGGACATAGATGTTAATTTCTTGTATGCGCGATATCTCTTGAACCAATGGATGGAATTTCACCAAACTTGCATGGATACATTATTGGGACAAGATTAAGAGGTGATTAGATTTTGGTGACCTTGACCTCATTTTCAAGGTCACTGGAGGACATAGATGACAATTTCTTGTACCCACTATATCTCCTGAACCAATGGATGGAATTTCACCAAACTGGCATGGATACATCATTGAGACAAGTTTAAGAGATGAATAGGGTTTGGTGACCTTGACCTCATTTTCAAGGTCACTGGAGGACTTAGATGAAAATTTCTTGTACCAGTGATATCTCTTGAACCAATGGATGGAATTTCACCAAACTGGCATGGATACATAATTGGGACAAGTTTAAGATGTGATTAGATTTCGGTGACCTTGACCTCATTTTCAAGGTCACTGGAGGACTTAGATGAAAATTTCTTGTACCAGTGATATCTCTTGATCCAATGGATGGAATTTCACCAAACTTGCATGGATACATTATTGGGACAAGTTTAAGAGCTGATTATATTTTGGTGACCTTGACCTCATTTTCAAGGTCACTGGAGGACTTAGATGAAAATTTCTTGTACCAGTGATATCTCTTTAAACAATGGATGGAATTTCACCAAACTGGCATGGATACATCATTGGGACAAGTTTAAGAGGTTTTCAGATTTTGGTGACCTTGACCTCATTTTCAAGGTCATTGGAGGACTTAGATGACAATTTCTTGTAACCACTATATCTCCTGAACCAATGAATGGAATTTCTCCAAAATTTCAGGGATACATTATTGCGACAAATTTAAGACCTGGTTAGATTTTGGTGACTGCGACCTCATTTGCAAGGACTGGAGTACTTAGATGTCAATTTCTTGTACCCACTAAAATCTCCTGAACCAATGGATGGAATTTCACCAAACATGCATGTATACATCATTGGGACAAGTTTAAGAGCAGATTAGATTTTGGTGACCTTGATCTCATATTCAAGGTCACTGGAGGACTTACATGCATTTTCTTGTACCCACTATATATCCTGAACCAATGGATGGAATTTTACCAAACTTGCATGGATACATCATTTGGACAAGTTTAAGAGGTGATTTGATTTTGGTGACCTTGACCTCATTTTCAAGGTCATAGTCATCTATGTAGGATATCTTAAGAACAAGTGGATGGATTTTCTCCAAACTTGTCTAGATATTTTACTTGTTCAGGCTTTTTATTCATTAGAGGGGATGGGAAATGGGCTTGTGGGGGGACATCAGTTTTTCTCTGAAAAACATTTCTAGTTTTTGTTGATTCTGCATAAAAACATATGTTGTGACCCCTCATCTGAACCGTCTCGTTGAGACGGTTCAGATGAGGGGTCACAACATATGGTTTCGATGAGAAATAAAAAACAATTATCCTTAGTTATCATCAAACACTCCCTCTTATCTAGAGCAAATATATGTTACTGTATTGAAAATCTTGAAACTACCATTTGTATTCCGCTATAAGACAGGGCTCTCTCTTTCCAAAAGTACCCCAAATAATTAAACTAGTCTTGTGTAATATGGCTTTTAGATAGGTTTATATCTTCCAAAACAATCCCAAAAATCTAGATCCATCTTATAAGATGGATCTAGATTTTTGGGACTGTTTTGGAAGGGAAACTTCCGTCTTATAACTGAATACATGCTGTACATAGAAGATGCCAGAAATAATCTAAGCTCAAGAATCCAAAATTTTTCG
The DNA here is from genome assembly GCA_963989385.1 of Ctena decussata. Lineage (NCBI taxonomy): Eukaryota > Metazoa > Mollusca > Bivalvia > Lucinida > Lucinidae > Ctena > Ctena decussata. The sequence goes on from OZ022504.1 coordinate 59,620,233, forward strand.
GGAGAAAACTGAGAGGGACTTGCTTCTTTATAAAACACGAAGTTTGACGTGGTTATGGTTAATTTATTGAGAAGTGTCCAAAAACCTAGGCCCATCTTACAAGACAGATCTAGATTTTCAGGATTGGAAAAGAAAACTTCTAATAGCTGAGTTACACTAGACTGATTACGCGTTTTGGTTAATATTGGAAGGGAAACCCTTCATTTTATAGCTGAATAAATAGGTAACACATTGTCTATTCACTTGGTGTATTTGTGAACATACAAGCTAACTTGAGATTGACAAACACAGGTATCTTTGGCTCCTATGGCCTTCTGCAAGTGCTATTAGATCATAATTGAGCCGTGACACAACAAAACCAACAAGCATGTGCCTCCAATGAAGACTCAGATCAGCCTGTGCAGCCCCCAGTCCAGTCAGAGTCTTTGCTGACTGCATGCAGCTAACTCTGACCCTAAGCTACCCTTTAGGCGCACAGCAAAAACTCTGATCAGACTGCCCAGGCTAATCGGAGTCTTTGCTTGGTGCACATGCAACTTTGTTGGTTTAATTGTGCCACGACTCAAGTAAGACTTGTAATATCATAGAATACTAGTAAGGCAGTGTAGCGCAACTGACTTTCAGTGGCTGCTCAAGGCATATAGACAAAGTTTCTTATAGGGGAACTGTGAGCTACAGGTCAGTTTACTAGGGGCTCATGGGTTAAAATCATTCAAAGTGTGAAATTGTCTTGTGAAAGTGTGATTTCTTATATTTATCTTTATGAGCTAAAGTAACTGTTGATTGGATAGTTTTATGAGCAAGATGGGAAAATTATACTATTGCAAAACGGTTGACACCGTAGTCAGTCTGAAGAACCAGTTCAGAACTTATCCATCAGGCACACAGCATTGAATCAGTGTTGATTCAACGTCATGACATGGGAGCCACGGTAGCTCAGTGGGTTAAGTGCTGGCCTACTGATCTAGCAGACCCAGGTTTGAGCCGTTGCTTGAGGCAAGAATCTTTCTTACCATAAACAGGGTTCCATCGACTTAGCCTTTTATTATCATCCTCCCATTGTCCTTATATGACTGAAAAACTGTTGAAAAGGATGTAGAATTGTAAGTCATCCATCCATTCATAAGTCATGACATTGAATCAAAATTGACTCAGTGTTGATTCAGTGCTGTATGCCTGCTGGGTTAGCTAACATTTGATTAATTAAGGTGAGGGGGAAAACTCTGCCACATTCAATTTTGACCCTTCTAAAATGAGTTCTCTTAACCGCTTTAGGGAGTCAAAATGTTCACTTAAAATAACTCAGTCTGAAGTTATTGAAAAATAAATAAAAAGACAGATTATTTTCCAAAGATCAAAGTTTCAACAGTGATATATGTATTAGCATTTTGAATCTCAATATAGGGCAGCAAGTGGAAAATCAGAAATAATGTAAATGTTTATCCTTAACTTGCTAATATTCATCCAAGCTATATTATATGAGCCGCAACACGACAAAACCAACAATGTGGTTGTGCGCCCAGCTTTGGGCATCCATCCAGTCTGACAGGCCCTTCGCTAAGCGCTTAAAGGGTAGCTGTAGGTCTAAGCTACCTCCATGCCGACAGTTGAAACTCTGATCAGACTGGGCGGTTGCCCAGGCTGATCTGAGTCTGCCCTGGGTGCACAACCACATTGTTGGTTTTGTCGCGTCGTGGCTCATATTAAGAATTCAAAGACTAGAGGGCAAACAATGTGGATATAGATAAGACGGCTCATTATGAGCAGCTTCATCAGACTCTAAACTACATGTAAATTCAGCTTTTTTCATTTCTGGCACTTTAAGTGTTAATAGAGTCTCTGCTTTTGAATATGGAACAGCTCATTTTGCATATAAGGTAAATGGGTACACTTTAGCGGAAGCAGCTCTGCCAAAAAAAAATTTGATTTGCTCCTCATGTTGTCTTTCCTTTAAGAGTATGTCCTCTTGGGAGAGCTTAGTTGTCTTGGAACACAAACAGGTAGTCACAAAAGTTGTTTCCCTTTATAAAAGTGGCAGAAAAACATGGTGGTGTACCCATACACCTTAATTAAAGGTTTACAGGAAAAACAAGTTTTTACCATATTTATTTGGTTATTAGACTGGAGTTTATCCTTCCAAAATTTCTGCAGATATGTAAATCAGTCTTGTGTAATGTAGCTAAAAAGTTGTTTTTTTTCCTTTTCCAAAACAATGCCAAAGATCTGGATCCATCTTAAAAGATGGATCTAGATCTTTGAGATTGTTTTTGATGAGAAAACCCAGTCTTATAATCGAAGAAACATGGTAGTATAACATGTACCTATTCAGCTATAGGCAGTTGCAATGATTTCTTCCGCAATAAATCACTTGTGGCATAAGAGGCTAGTTCTGATGTTGTTGCCAAAATTTGACATCAGTTTCCTTAACCTCTGATGGTGCTGTGTCTGTGTTACAGTCAACATAATGTTGGTTGGACTGCTTGCATGCTAGAAGAACAGTAGGGAGAATTTAAAGAAAATGAATATGACTTTCTGCAATTTTATGTGTCAGAATCTAAGTATTACAGCTCAAACAGTCTTTTGTTGATGTGTCTGTCAGTTGTAAGAAGGCATATTACTCTGGCTTTGCACTCCTGATACAATCAACTTTACATCTGTCATTGAAACAGTGATATATTACTTCACAAATCACTGTCACAGCTAATTTATTTCTAGAACAGTGCAGACACTAATCTCAGACTATCTGGTCTGGGTATACAATGTTAGCCAAAACAGACCTTTTAGCATGAGAGATAAAAAAATTTATAGGTTCATAGTTTGCATTGTGTTGGAACTCATTTTTATAATTACTATTTATTCTGCATATGCTTCTGTTTGAAATTGTGTGCGTATCATATGTTTCAAAATGTCTTTCAGTAAACATGTACATATGAATTGGTAGAAAATGAATATTCATGTTTAACTGATGGTGGTGAGGAGGACTTGTCCTGTGTACTACATTTTGTTATTGCATGAAACTTGAAGCCCAACTAAAGAAAAGGTGCATTTCAGCATGTGTGACCTCTGCATGTGTGAAGTTCTGGGGTTGTATTTATAAAACCACTTAAGTCGTTGCTATGCTATTGCTAAGGCTAAATTTCTATGAAGGAGATTCCCTACAACTATGAAATTTGCTGTGGAGGAACAGTCTTTTTCAGACTGTTCCTCCAGAGCAAATTTCATAGTTGTATGGAATCTCTTTCCTAGAAATTAAGCCTTAGCAACAACATAGCAACCACTTAAGTTGTTTTAATAAATACAGCCCCTGGTGATCAGCTTATGCAGGTCTGTCAGCGCAGTTGTTCAAAGCATTGTTTTAACTTATTGAAGTTCCTAGTCAAGGATTTGTAAAAAGTTCTAGCACTTGTAAGATCAAATGTGCTAATATATTTTGCAGAAAAAAAAACTGAGGAGCTGCTGCTTTTTTTTATTCAGCAAAAAATGGCAGGTTTTTTTGCATACATCTTGTTAACCAGTTTTTAACAAGCAGGGACTTGATCAGTCTTAACCGTTTGGTTTTCAGGCTTGACAGGATATGTAGTCTGTTGATGCCAACTTGGAATAATAACCACTTCTCATATGTGCGGGCTGACCCAGGGTTTGTTTTGTTGGCACATGCCATATGGCACTTTTCCTGGTGATGTGGTTTCTTTTACCTGCCAGTAAGGTTCTTTCTTCACTACTGTTTGAATTAAGGTGTATGGGTACACTGTTTTCCAGCCATTTTTTCAATGGGAGACAACTCATGATTCACTGGATCAAAGGAGTCTCCTCTTAAGGGAAAGCATTGGCTGCTAGGAGAGTAAATTCTATCCTTGAGTGAAAGCCCTTCGAAATGGGAGGAAAAAATGAAAATAGAAGAGTTGCTTCCCCTGAAAGTGTACCCATTCACTTCAAGATATATAGATATATGAGCCGCGACACGACAAAACCAACAAAGTGGTTGTGCACCCAGCGCAGACTCAGATCAGCCTTGGCCGCCGCCAAGTTTGATCAGACTCTTCGTTCAGTGCTCAAAAGGTAGCTAAGGGTTTAAGCTACCTCGGTGTGGACAGCGAAGACTCTGATCAGACTGGGCGGATGCCCAGGCTGATCTGAGTCTGCGCTGGGCGCACAACCACATTGTTGGTTTTGTCGTGTCGCGGCTCATGTGTTCCAGATAGATTTCTCAACAAATATTTTCTGACTTCTGCTTAAATGGTTACTCATTAACCAAGGAATGAATTTGCTCCCGTGCATTAAAGAGGCTCTCATACCTGCTTGGAAAAGAGATTCACCTACCAAGGAAGCAAGTACTGTTCTGCTTCAGTTGTGTCTCTTGTGAAAACGGCTGCTAGACCACGGCAGTGTATTAGTACACTGCAACAACAGATATTAAGGTTAAAATAAAATAGATTAAGGTTTATACATCAGGTCAGAATTTCCAGACATCCTTTGAAGCTCAAATGAAGGTAGTGCAAGCATGTATTTTTTAATCAGCTCTCCTTTGCAGCTTTATACAGCTGCTGCATATTCATAATTTAACTTTCATAAGTTCGTGCAAGGAAGATTTTGGACCATTATTTGAGTTTGAGTACATTAATATTCCTGTATTTTGCAGTCGGCATAAATGAAATGCCCGGGAAAGTCATTTTTATATGAATTTGTAAACTTACACATCAAGATATCAAAAACTGTAAAAGCCATACATTTGTCGTTGTGAAGGTAACCAGTAACAGATTACTGTGCTAATTGCAATGTTGGTATAAATTGTGTAATGAGATTATAAAATATACTTATTATATTTTAAAGCACCCTGCAAACTGCTGATATGCAACTGTGCATCTGGGTCCAGTTTTTCAAAGCATCCTTAGCTGAATGAAGCTGTTAATCAAGGATTTGTATAAGGTTTTCTAGCACACATAAAACCAAAGTTTTTGCTGAAAAAATGTGAAGAGCTTTTGCACTGCCAAAGCTCACATTGGGGGGGGGGGGGGGGGGGGGGCAAAATTTGCAGTGGTTTTGCTTACAGTGCATTTGTCAAAATTAATGTAATGTCTCGTTAACTGATGATGTTATTAGTTTTGAATAATTGGGCCCTGAAAGTTGAATGGTCTTATAGTGACAAATCATGAACTTATACATTATGTTACTGAGAATTGAGGAGATGAAAAGGCAATGATTAGGAACTGAACCTTTCCAAGTATAATGAAAATGCATGTCAGTGATTAGTAAAGACATGTGCCCAGTTGTTTGAAACTAAGGATGCTGTTAGGTGTATTATACACAAAAACTCATTTTTTCTGCAAAAAATGTTATCACACTTGATTTAACAAGCACAAGAAGACTTAAGCATCCTTGATTAACTACTTTGTATAATGGTTTGAACGACTGGGCCCTAAGTTACTACTCTGTACATGAAATATAGCAGAAGTTGTCATGAAAAATTCTTTCACTACAATGTGTTGTAATCAAGTGTTCGAGATTGCTGTTAATGTAGATTTCTTCATTTACATGAATCTTTAATGATTATTCAATGTGTATTATTTGTAAATATTAAACGTCCATTGAAAACCTTATGTTGAGTTAGCGTTTCAATTATATCCTAGTATTTTGTAAAACCATGGTAGTTGTAAACTTTCAATGTCAGAGGGGCTACGTCTTCATGGAGAAAGATGTTAAAATCCTCATCACAAATTTGGCCTTAAAGATTGCCAGTTGAAGTTTCATACGTACCATGTGCCTTAGTGGGACTTGGCATGTATAAAGTTATCTTCACAGGCAATTTAAACTGTTACGAAATTTGAATTCCCCATATAAGAGCATGCTTTTGCTGATATCATCTTGGTAATGTATGGATCATCTCACTGGATAATGTGTTGTACAGCAAGTGAAAGTAGCCAGACAATGTAAAAGTTCTAGTATTGGAACAGTAATGAGAACAGCTCAGACCCAGATAAAAATGCTCCTGAAGGAGCAGTCTGTTCAGGTCTATACTGTTTGCAATTCCATCTACATAATTTAGACATGACTGCATTGAATAACTACCCTAATGTGCTTAAGTATTGGGACACCAAAAACCATAAATTTTCCATTTGAGACAAATGGAAAATTAATGGTTGTAGGTGTCCCAATATTTAAGCACATTAGGGTAAACTGTTCAAGATTTGGGACATTTATGGTAATTACAAGAATTTTACAGCAAGTGAAAGTAGCAAGACAGCCTTGTGCATCTGCACCTACGGATCAGAGTCACTTTTCTGTATATATAAATCCCTCAGGATTACAACATTAGTGATACAATCAACGAAGGCTTTGGTCGGACTATGAGAATGTGACAGCTGATTTGCGTCTTTCCTGTGTGTAAATGTCCTTCTGTGTTTGTTCAGTTGTAAGACAGGGATTATTCACCTAAAAAGACGGATCCAGATTTTTTGGATTGTTTAGGAAGGACAACTCATCTTACAACAGAATTACACAAGCCTGAATTAACTATCTTGGGTCATCTAGAGTGGTAAAAACCCTGTGTTATTGCCAATTTATTACAGTATGATAGCTATTCTCAAAGAAAAGCTTATGCCATAGTGTGTGTAAGTATTGGGACACCTAAAATAATTAATTTTCCATTTGTTCCAAATGGAAAATTAATTAGTTTAGGTGTCCCAAAATTTAGGCCCATTATGGTATACATTTATTAGCATTGTTTTCTGATCTCATCTCTCAAAGTAGGGTAAAAAACACAATAATAGTAACAATAATATGAATTTATTAGAATGCTGATTTGTTGTCCATACAGGTATCATAAAACAGCAGTAACAATTGATATTGCAATGAAGAGAAAAATAAATAAGTCCATAGACTGTTATGTCTCACCTGTCCACATGTTGTTCCACAAAACTGAGTTAAAGTCTGTGGACTGCAAAATATAGGCCAAGACCTACTTATGGTTGCTTTCAGCTTCCTTTTCTCGATGTAAGCATGACCCTTCGATAATTCCTGGCTCTAGCCTTTATGATTCTAGAGACAGAGCAAACCCAGACAAATTGATGCAAATTTTGAAATTCTGTGAACCATGAAATATGGGTCAAGACCTAATATTGATAACTGCTTTGAGCTGCCCTCTTCTAGATGGAAGTATCACCCAATTTTCATGACTCTAGCACTTAACTTCTATAGATGCAAAGCTAAACCAGGAAACTCAATGCAAACTTTGATAATCAGTGAACCATAAAATATAAGTCAAGACCTGATGATCGTTTAGCTTCCCTCTTCCAGATGTAGGCATGACCCATGTTTCATGACGCTAGCCCTTATAGTTCTACAGAAATAGAGCAAAAACAGACAACTTGAAATAAGGTCACTGACACAAACACCACCATCAGAAAAGCAATACCTATGTCCCACATTCTGACAGTCCCAGGCGAGACAAACTGAACACACCCAGAATAGCAGAACAGAAATGCCGGAGCCAACAGGGCAGACCCAGATCTGTCTACTTTTGGTGGACACAAATCAGACAGCTCTAAGTGAACAGTCTGATTAGGATCTGCCATGTTGCTCTGGCATTTCTGTCCAAAACTCAGGTAGATATGACCAGGTTGCCACTTATTCTTTGATTCTAAATTCCTGGACCTTTCCCTGACTTTTCCCTGATGGGTTCCCATTTTCCATACCCTTTTATGGATCTGTTAAGTTTATTATCTCTTGACTACACAGAGGCAAATGGTGTCAGTAGACAATTGGGGGTTACTCTTAAAGGAAAGACTTTGATCCCACTGGAATCAAATTCCCCATCGGGATCAAAGTCTTGTCTTTAAGAGAAACACCTGACGAGAACAAAGATTTATACTTCTGTGAATGGATTATCCTTCCAGAAAGTTTATCCTTTCCCCTTGAGCAGAGTATCTTTCTGAAGAGTGCCATAGTAAGTCATTAATTTTTCAGATTCCCTGACATTTCTTTTCCATATTTCCTCAACCAAATTCACAAAATAACCTGACTTTTCCCTGACCTGGAAAAACTAATTTTCCAGATGTGATTCCCAAACCATGACAACTGTTAACAAGGTGCCCTGTTGTATCCAGCAGTTTATATCAACAATTAATCAGTACCCTGATCATCCAGCATTTCATGTAAATATGTATGTGGTAAGTCTACATTACATGATGGACAAATGAAATGTTCCCCAAGTTTTAACAATTTGTACAGACTATTCACAAATCTCATACATTTATGAACATTTAACAAAATTAAATTCTGATTTGAAAAACAATTTTAACACTACAAACAAGTATTAAGTTTGATTTAGAATAGTCACATAAAAATAAAGTATTCAGCAAAATTGGTAGAAAATAAATGGATACAAAATATTAAACTAATCTGAAACAAGCAGATGTACATGACAGAAAATCAACAAGACCTGTCTGCATAAAGGATAGCTCACCTGCAGTGCCTTGCCCATCCATGGGTTAAGGAGATATAGGTCTTTAAATAACTTTAACCAAAACATCCAATCCGAACGCCGACGTGGACGCCGACACCGACACTGTGGTGACAACAATAGCTCTTCCTGAACTTTCTTTCAGGCGAGCTAAAAATTAATTTACCACAGCACAACCAACATTTTTGTGGCAATTATCTGATTTATCTGGAGCCCTGTTTACTTAGAAGTCTGTAAAAAGTAGAAGTCACCTTTAATTATATCAATCTAGAGTGAGCAGGGGCTCATGTGTACCCCTAGCCAGTGCCATCACCTAATGAAGCAAAATACAAAACATAGTGCAAAACTTAACATAAATATTGATTGATGAATGGATAGCCTAACAGATGTACACATTTACAAAACAAACATACATGAACTTTTGTATGCCAGGGGTATTATTATGGCTTTATGTTTAAAGATGTATATGCAATATATTACACAAAACATAAAATGTTATAAGCAACGCCTCAGATGGTGACTCAGATCAGACTGCACAGACAGATGATCTGAAGCCAGTAACCCCTGAAGTGCCAAAAAAGCAGACAACCAAATTTACATATGCAAAATTTCCTCATCTAAGTGACATGAAACATTGAGTATGTTTGCAATAATGGATATGGCACAACATTGTAGGTCAAAAGCTAGATGCTCAGTCTTGCACTTTACTTTCCTAGTCATCCGTATTCAAGATCATTTTCAGATTGTTAGGTCCATGGGACACTATGCTATGGAATTTATTTCTGATGTTGAAAGCCCCAGTTTCACAAATATGACAGATTTTTAAGAGTTCACTTCAGTTCAATTCTCCTAACAACGTTCCCCAAGTGGCTCAGATTTTTAAAAGGGATGAACAACAGACAAATGAGCCGCAACAGGACAAAACCAACAATGTGGTTGTGCGCCCAGCGCAGACTCAGATCAGCCTGGGCTGATCAGACTCTTCGCTAAGCGCTTAAAGGGTAGCTAAGGGTCCAAGCTACCTTCATGTGGACAGCGAAGACTCTAATCAGACTGGGGGGATGCCCAGGCTGACCTGAGTCTGCGCTGGGTGCATAACCACATGGTTGGTTTTGTCCTGTTGCGGCTCAAATATACATACTTGCTACCATATTTCTTCATGTTATAAGACAAGATTTTTCCCGTCCCAAACAATTTTACAGATCTAGATCCATGTTGTGGATGGATCTATATCCTTGGGGTTGTCTTGGAAGAGGAAATCCCATTTTATAGCTCAAATACACAAGCCTGATTTACACATCTGCAGTAGACTCCCACATCATAGCCAAATAAAAATGGTAACTTAATATCCAAAATAGGTCAAGACAACTACAGACTTTGTGCTCAAAAAACTCTTTCTAAGGCGAGCCATTGTATGCATGGTCAAACAATAATGGGTCATTGTTGTTTTTACTACAATAGCCATGAGATGGGTTGCCTTTTATTTCATGCATCTTAACTATCCTCTAAAGAAACTGTGTACTTGAAGGGATTCAAGAATTCACTACATTACTATGTATGAAAATCACAAATATAAAATTTAATATGAACAGTTACACAAGTACAACATTCCGTAGGAGTTTCTATGAAAGTAAGCAAAGCCTGCAATGGCATTAGAACTTATAGCATTAGAACATGCATAAAACAGATAAACTGCAGTGTTTTTGGACAGGACTAACTGCCGAAAAATTTTGGCAGTTTTTTTGTGTGTTTTTTTACGTATGTTAAATTATAGCATTATGTGCTATTTTTGTGTATCAATATCATTCGCAAGCTGTTGTAGATACTAAGAATACTTATGGAGAATGGGTATACTTCCAGGGGAAGTAACTCAGCCATTTTCATTTTCAACTCCCTTTTCAACTCTCAAACAACTATTCATTACGTTACTGTTCAACTCCTAGGGGACCATTTTTTTCAAGCCAGACCCCATTTTAGAAGGGCTTTGTTGGCAAGACAACAGATGGTCTCAAAAGTTCTTTCATTGCAGTTTATCTGCTCTACCCATGTTAAGATTACTTTGCAGATTTTGCTATCTGATAATATACAGCTCACAAAAAGTAGGGGATAATATGACATAAAAGCGGTTACAAAAATTAATAATAATGGCTGGGTTAGTTTATTGTTGTATATTGACAGAACACTATTCAAGTAACAATATTCAACTAAAACAGTAACAGTCAATGCAGGTCATATGACCTACAGCAGCACATAAAGGACTATGGGGTCTACACCTCAATTTCACATCGGCGAAAAAAATTCTTTTGGACCCTGAGATTCTGTGAATAATAAAATTCTCCATAATTTTCCGAACTGAAAACACCCCCTTTGGTAGGCTTTATTGCGATATTTAAGGTGTAGGGCTGTTACAAAGGTCACCATATATGAGAAAATTCACCACACAATGGTATCTTTTACTGCTGTCATTTTCTCCTGTGATAAAACCGCATGAAAAATGTATCTGTATCTTGTTAACTGAAGCATTTGGCGTCTGTCTTAATAAAGTTTGCATAAAAATATTAAGTCATTGCTGCGCTGGATTCGTGTGAAATTTGGGTGTCGACCCCTTGTCTACTTCCAATTTACTCTAGGTCACGTGACAAGCTTAATCATTTCAAGATTCATATTGAGGGTCTTTATGAATATTTATTTTATTAATTATAACAGTTTAATATTCATTCACTTATTTTCCTTACTTCTGCTGCCTTAAATGTCTAAATATCCCTTACTTATTTTGAGCAGTATATATATATCATGTAACAAATTTTTGAGACCTGAATAAAGTAAATTTAACAATTTTCCTTAAGTCATTCAGTCTGTATTACTTATACCAAGTTTGGCCCGTATATATCTGGCAACAATTTGCTGTGGTCTCTGTTGCCACTCCTCAAGCTGTTCATGAGTGGCTGTGATCTGGTCCCCTTGTAGTCGGTCTATTATTGTACAACACAGTATTGCACCTACAATAATGTTATTATAATTAACCTTTTTGAAACAAACATTGTCACCTAATATCTCTCTCCTAACTGTTCACTAGCCTGTCATTTTGGGCTAATTATCGTTCCTCTGAAAAAAGTTCAACACAGTAAATCTAATCTTTATTAGGTCACTTGGCTAAAGTTCTTAGAATCAGAATCGCAAATTTGGAAAATTGGTAAAAACTATCCAACTTTGTTATAAAGGATCTTATACAAGTGGTTATTTCCTATGAAATTTATTAAACAAACTCTGGCCAGTTCCATAAATTTCATATGAAATGATCACAAGTGTAAGATTCTGTTTATCATATGATTCTTTAAAATGGCATTTTATCGTCATCAAAATGAATATTAGTTCAATACAAAAATGCATTGATGACATGGTCATTGTCATTGATGTTACATTTATATGCCAAAATGTTATTACACATCATCACATGATTTTTATAACACAACGTTATCCACTGAATCACAGCAAAGTCATATGATAAACTGTATTCTGCAAGCATCAACTTCCAAAAGCAAGAGACAAATAAAGTTGGTTACAGCAGAATAATGTGTTTGTCAATCTAGCTAGTTACCGTTACTTGTGATTTCTGTATTATTTTGATTGCACATTTAAACGGAGATTCAAGAATGCTGCATCTTGCCTGCCCAGCGTTGTCTTAAAGAATTACCGTTAGTACTTACAGAGCGAAATGTTAAGTCTGACATAAGTTCATACTGCCACTGCAAATGATGCTGCCCCCAGAAAACCAATACATCTGTCTCATCTCTGCTAGCCAGAGGGGAGAACACAAAAAGGAACAGTCTGGCCCCAAGGTTATAAAACTTTTTTCAAGCTCAGCTCAGCTGAGCATGAAATTTTACCTGCTAATAAATAGCAAATTACTGATAAGTTCAGCTGTTTTCTTGCTAAGTTTAGCTGATGATGAAAGTTTCTCTGCCTATGAATATGAAAATGCCAACATTATTTGACATTTTCATATTTATCAGCTGAGAAAATTTCATGCTCAGCTGAGTTGAGCACGAAAAATGTTTTATAACCTTGGGGCCTGGTCTTGATTAAGGTCTGCTCTGACAGGCATTTCTGTTCGAATCAAAAGATTATTACGGTATGTATTCTAACACAGTGCGCCTATAGAAGCAATGGAAAACTTCCGTGTTTTATTCTGCAACAATTCACTGTTGCATAGCGCGTGAGTCTAATTGCTGACGTCACTGGCAGTACTGACGTAATTTTGTGACGTTTTGAGACGTTAGACGGTGTAACGTCTCTTTTTCTTTCTAAAATCGCCATAAAAACGTACATTTATCTTAGATACAGTTAAGAATATTGGCGGGAGCATGAACGCACTGGCAGGAAGGTTGGGAGAATTTAAAGGCAAGGAATACTTTTTCAGCGTTTTTTGAGCGTTAGAATCGAAATAGTTCAGCTCTGGCATTGAATAGTTGAGTAATAATTCACTGTTTGTCGGTCAGTTGTAAGTAGATAGATCACTCGCGCTCCGCGCTCGTGATATGATCTACTTTACAACTGACCTCCAAACAGTGAATTATTACTCAACAATTCACTGCCAGAGCTGATCTATTTCTTAAATAAACTTCAAGTACTTACTCTTCACTGCAGCCCTGTGTGCCATGGCAGCAAAACATAGTGACTCCATCTCAACGTTAGCTATTCCTTTGTCATGCACCCTCTTCAAGAATGCCATCTTGTCTTCATTAGTAAAGTCACAGAAAGCCCCATCCAGTCTGCCTTGACCTGTTGTAGATATAGATTACTGCAACAAAAGTTGAGGAATTTACAGCTCTGGACTTAGTAACAGGTATAAAGATCACACATTTGTCATTTTCCCATATCATTTGCTATGGTAGGATGGCGCAATATAATGCAAGACTTTCAGCATTAGGGCACTTGCATAAAGTAATGGGCTGCTGTTTGTAAGTTTTTACTCTCTTCTATTAGCTGAAAGTTTTGTCCAAGCTCTATCAAATCAAGAATTCAAAGAATAGAAGGAAAACAGTGTAGATGCAGATGAGGCTGCTCATTTTTGAGCCACCTCCTCTAGATTACATTGCATGCAAATTCATCTATTTTCATTTTTTTACCTTTACAAGTTTTCTCCATGATTTTTTTTTATTTATTTTCTGTTTTTATTGGTTAAGGGACAGTCTTGCTTTTTAGATACTAGACATGACTTATAAGATGATTTCAGAGTTTTTACCTTCGTAGAAATCATAGGTGCACATGGTTTTGCCAATGATTGTCTTATAGCTGGTGTCTTGTTTAGCTATCTCCAGTAACTCTTTACATAACTCTCGGTCTAAGAAAGCTGGATGTTGTAACATCATACCCAATGTTGCCTGTAACATACCGTATTTCTTCAGTTATAAGACTGATTTAGATTTAGACAGCTTAAAATATAAACTGGAACACACAAACTGAGTTTTCAAAACAAAGTGCAGTTTTGGAAAATAAGGTCATTTTAGACTTAGTTTTTTAAACCAGAAATTTTTGTAACAGAGGTCGTAAAGATAAACTTCAAAAGCATCCTTCAACACCAATGGATACTTTGATATCAGCATCAGATGAATGCGTATCAGCATGGTGCATGGAATCAACATCATCCATTCCTATTTTAACTGACTCAAAAATTTACCCTTTAACTATGCACTTGTTACCAGGAAAATACTGTTTGAGTAAAATTATTCCTGTCAGTTTCAAAGTTAGTTACCATTTTTAAAATGCCATTCCTATTTTAACCGACTCAAAAATTCACTCTTTAACTATGCACTTGTTACCACGAAAATACTGTTTGAGTAAAATTGTTCCTGTCAGTTTCAAAGTTAGTTGCCATTTTTAAAATGCCTTAATTTCTTTCCACAAGCATTTATTTATCTCGCTTTAATACAGAAAATGCCAAAATACTGCAGAAGACAGGAACAACATTATACTCTGATAACCATTCTGGCAGTACAGTATAACCGCTTTGATTAAAATCCCATGTTTTAAAACACCCTTTCACATTGGTCACGTATAATCCAAAAGTTTAAATTCCAGGATTGCACTGATAATTGTCTCATGCATTTAGATGTATTCTGCAGTTTTATTTAAAATTAGTTTTATTTTAGCTGACGATAAAACAAATGCAGCATTTCAATTTCTCTTTCTGGTGAGGTGCTTTTAAAGTCCTTGAGTAGATCTATATGATCAAAAATAATCTTACAACTTCCATATATGGTCGTAGAAGTCCATCTTTAGCAGTCTGTGATATCACAACAGATCCCGGCTCCAGACCCAGACCTCCACTAGTACCAAGTCTAAAGAACTTCACATCAGTGGCTCCAGCATGATGTAGTAACTTCAGAATTTCATGGAAGACTATGGACAAGGAGGGAATTCCCATACCATGCTACAGACAAAAATATAACGTTATTTTTTTTTTTTCATATATAATTACAAATATGATTCAGAACGTAGTGTTTGATGATAATTCTAGGACATTTTTTCTCTTGTTTCTCCTCACCTAAACCGCCTTGCCAAGATAATTCAGATGAGGGGTCACAACATGTTATCAAAAATTATTCCTATATTATCATCAAATATTCCCACTTATCTTTAAGTGGATGGGTCCTTCATCTTTTTCTGCTATTTTTGCATAGCTTTCCTGCGTGATAAAAACCTTCCAAACAGGGATTGGTTCTTTAACAAATTTGTTTCTAGTAGAGCAAGTTCTTTCCCTTAACAGATGACTGTGATCAATTGAGAAAAGAGGCAAAAAAAAGAAACTGATAGAGTTGCTTCAACTTAAAGTGTATCCATTCAGCTTAAGTTATAACATTATATAAGTATCATTTTGACCCTAATTTCTGGATGTAATGGGACAGAAGCTACTGCACATACAGTGTAGACCCAGGTCACACACCCGTAAGTCAGATTGTTTCTATGCAGCAGTCTGCTCAAGTAATGCTGTGTCTGTCATCTAAACAACAATTTTGTGATGCTTGGTCAAATCAGCTAGTTCAAATTCTAAAACAGTTATTGGATTAAGTTTCACAATATCTAAGGTAATGGTAGAAGTTTGATTTGTGAGGTCGGTTGCTTATTCCTTTAGTTACTTTAAACCGACGTAACAGCACATAAAACTATAAAATGAAAGGAAAAACTGCAATAAAAATAATGCAATGATTATGGCTTTTGTCAGTTTATTAACAGAGAATAATGTGAACTGTTAATTGAAAAAACTTTGCAGATATTTCTTCCAAGTGAAATTAACACTTGTAGTGCCAAAAAAGAATAGCAGAATTCACAAAGTTAACAAGGAAGATTTAGATGAGGCAGCTCATCATCATGAGCTGCCTCATCTGAACTCAAACATTGTTTGCAGTCTATTCTTTAAATTGTCAATTTGATGTAGCTTGGACAAAGCAGATTTTGAAATTCTTAATCTAAAATTTCAAAAAATGTTTCATCCAAGCTATATCAATTATAATTGTTATCTGACTTTTTGGTGCTAGAGAAAAATTTCACATCATACAGTACTTACACTAACAGAGAGGACTGGTCCTATTTTGTAAAGTACATATCTGTCAGAACCACCAGATATATTACAGAAATCTTGACCTGCTGGAAGTTTATAGTTGATCTCCTTGGCTATGAAGTAGGCAAAGTTCTTCATTCGAGTTGGGGAGCCTCCAAAGCATACAAACTGAAAGTATAGTTCCAATGTCTCACTGAGTTTAGCACTGGTCTGCTTAGGCAGCGGTCTGAGTTTGATTCCTGTTGGCAGTGGAAATGTTCCAACTGTATACTGCACACAGCCTTTCATTACCATCCTCCTATTGTCCTAACATGACTGAAATACTGTCGAAAGGACCTAAAATCTCAGGTTACCCATCCATTCATTTGAAAGTATATTAGTAACAATTCATTCAAACTGTCTGGACCCAGCTCATTCTACATCTGAGGATATGAACATTTGAGTCGCGATATAAGAAAACCAACAAAGTGGTTGTGCGCCCAGCACAAACTCAGATCAGCCTGTGCATCCACCCAGTCTGTTCAGACTCTTTGCTAAGCGCTAAGAGTGTAGCTAGGAGTCTTAGCTACCTCCATGTGGACAGCGAAGACTCTGATCAAACTGGGTGGATGCCCAGGCTGATCTGAGTCTGCGCTGGGTGCACAACCACTTTGTTGGTTTTCTCGTGTCGCGGCTCATTTCTCCATAAAATAGTCTAGCAGTTGGTATATAGCATGATGCATTGTAATACTCATTTGCCTTACACTGTTATTGTAATTATGTTTGAAGGAACTGAAGTAAGCAGGTTTGCGATTTGCATATTTTGGATCTTTTAATAATAATTTGTGGTTCACAAATGCATCATGCCCACTAACCATGAAAATAGTAAACATCTATATCTCACGAACATTTCTGCAAAAACAAAATTCCTTTGAGGCATGACATTCATGAGCTATTCAAAACAGTACTATAATGATCAGTTATTTTGATGACAAGGTTCTATTTTCCTAATTACGACTTATTACTGTCAATTATGGCACTACTAGAATCAGTAGTTAGTTCAGTTTTAGTTTACTGTCATGTTCAGTGTTGCTTACTTTGCTCTTGAAAAAAGAAAGGAAACAAAAGCAGGTTTTGATATGAGAAACAACATGCATAACAGAATGGCAATACCACACATAATAAATATGCTGTACTCCAAAGAGGTGCAATCATTATGCTCAGTAAGCCCCACCGCTGCGTGTTCAATCCCCACATTAAATCATACCTTGATATCGTTGAACATCTCCGGCAGGTCATGTGACTTGTTGCCCAGTGCAAGGTGGTATAAAACATCCTCTTCCAGGTCTTTGATGTGTGGGTTCCTCAGAGAAATAGGTCCATCCCTATAAAACAATATATCATATTCATTTAAGGTTCTGATGTTTATCGAAGCGTAAGTTCATTGGGTCACATGCAAAGTAAGTGAACCCCAAAGGGGTCCTGTAAACTTTGCTAGCGACCCAATGTAGTTTATACTGCGAAAAACACTAAAAAAAAATTAAGTTCATTGCTTATATTTACATTCCTTTCTCTCTTTTCTACCTATTATTTCACCACAAATTAGCATTAGGGGCTACAGTTGAAGCAGAAAAACATTTTTGCGCAGTTTTCCTACTAAGAACGCCTACTTCCATCTCCTATAAAGCAGCAAATTCTTTTGTTTCAGAGTTGACCCGCTACTGAGAAGGGAGGCAAAAATAGCAAAGTTGCTTCCTTTGACAGTATACCCAAAACCTTTATATTGCTTATTTGAGGTATTTTGGCAGTGGCTGATTTACTACGCTTCAGGCTCTAAATAAGTATGCCCCCTTTCGCAAAATGCAATGCCCCGAGGCGTTTCATAGGATTAATATGGTATGTCTATGAATCATTCCAGTCATGTCACATTTCTTTTTTCCTTGCATGCATTCTTTCTAATAGACTAGTATGAATTAATGACCTGTAGAATAATTTTAACAGCTGGCATTTCAAGTTTAGACTTATTTTCTTGTGTTTGTATGTCATAACCATTTTTTTAACCAGGATGTGAAAGAGGTACTAATCTGCACTATTCAGCTATAAACTAGATACATATATATTGAATAGTTTAAATGAATTCTAATTTTCAATTTTCTAATGTTTTGAGTGTACACACTTTAAAAATCAAGTGTCAGTGGTGTAACCTTACTTAAATCAGCCCCGGATCCAGGGGATGGGCTTTGGGGCTGCAGCCCCGCCATTTGGCCTCTGAGTTATATATTATATGTAGGCCTCCAGATAATAAGAAGTATCTGATATGAGTTTGAGAAAAATATCCAATGTGGTTAGATCAAAATATTCAAATGTATGTTGTGACATCTCATTAGAATCGCTTCGGGGAGGCGATTCTAATGAGATATCACAGCATATATTTCAAGGAAAAAATACATTAAAAAAATCTCTTGAAATTGAACCATAAATATGTCATATTTTCAACCCCCCTCCCCCACACAAATACATTTCAGCAACTCCCAGCCTCACCAGTTATCCAGAGCCCCACCAGTACGTGATGGTCTGGATCCAGGCCTGTAAATGGTTATATAAAGCAGGGATTTCCCCTTCCAAATAAATCAGTCTTGTGTAATTCAGCTTTAAAAGGGATATATTTCTCTGCCAAAACAATCCCAAATACATGTATCTAGATCTGTCTCATAAGATGCCTCTAGATATTTGGGATCCATCTTGTATGATGGGATTGTATCCATTGTATCAGGCAAGCTTAAAATGTGGCACACTCCTATGCTCTTACCTTGGCATAATATATCCATCTTCATGTCTCTCTCTCTTGGGTTCATGATCCATGAATCTGGGAAACTTTGTCTCTGACATCTGACAACAGTTATACAGTGCTTCTACTTTCACTTTCACTTTTGAATGCTCATCAAACTGCTAACTTTAAATGTATGAACAGGCTATCAGCCAAAAGTCTCAGGTTATCAGCCTCAAGTTTCTCACAGAAAATACAGAATTAATACTGGACATTCACTCTAGTACATGTCTTAGCTCACACACTGGCTGATAAACAAGGAAGTATTGATTTTATTGACACTGATACTCAGCTATAATGCTTATCAGTTGTCTCCCTTACGACTCAGTGAAGGGAGGCTAACTCAACTAGAATTGTGCCCAGCTAAAACACTGTATTACCTCCCATGAATGCAAAAATTGCAGCAGAAAAGTGGAGGGCAAATTTTGAATTAATTTCATTGCAACTCAACAGACTTTCTTGAAACTTTGCCTGTCTTATTTTTTAATCCCTTACTAACATGTTCGTTAAGCTAACAATGCTTTGAACAGCTGGGCCCATATCCCACTGGCCACACAACCTTGATTCAAAGTCATGACGTTGAATCAAGGTTGATTCTAGGTTGTGTGCCTGCTGGGATATTTACACTTATGTATAGTGACTATTTTTATGACTAAAATATACCCAGGTATTCACTTATTGCCTTGTACATATATACGTATATTGGAGAAAAAAAACAGAAAAGTACAGTGTGGCATCAAAGGAAGCTCTCATGCTGATAGTCACTTTTTAGAGCTGCAACTTAATGAAATCTTAACCCCACATCACACTTCTAAAGGCTATGTGGGAAATACAGGGACAACCACAACATGATACTTCTTGAAGATTCTATTCAGACAACTGAATGTTGGTATGAATTTAATGTAAAAGTATTTGTTACCAAACACTATTAGGTAGGCAATAGAAATGGTAGAATATGAAGAGAAAATTTTCATATCACTTGCACAATGCCTGTCTGTGCACATAGTCTACGCAAAGTCGAGGAACAAGTCAGTGTGGGATTATGATCA
Source organism: Ctena decussata (assembly GCA_963989385.1). NCBI lineage: Eukaryota > Metazoa > Mollusca > Bivalvia > Lucinida > Lucinidae > Ctena > Ctena decussata. The sequence continues at coordinate 59,640,107 of OZ022504.1, forward strand.
TACAGAGTGATGATTAGGATCACGATATACAGGCTGGCGATTAAATCACAACAGTAAAACCAGCTAATGATCGATTGATTGATTGATTGATTGTTTAGGGTTTAACAGCCCTTTGAGACAGTATTTCAGTCTATATCCCAGAGAAAGGGAGAAAGAAGAGAAATGATAGACGAGAGAAAAAATGTCCAAACAACCACCACCCGCACCTACTGCAAGCACAGTAGGCCCATACCCTACAATGTTCCAGATCAGTAGAAAGCTGTGGCGCTTGAAGTTATACACAGCACCATGGCACCATCCGACCACCCCCACCAGCTAATGGTGCAAACAGAAGACTGAATATGGCAGCTTAGTCTGAAGCATGATAATACTGCGGGAATACCTGATGTGGGGCTTGCTTGATAATACCCAGCTCAAATGCTGTCATGAAACAGGTTAAGGGTAAGGGATATAACTTCAGATGGCAAATTAATATTTCTGCCAACATCGCCTAAATAAAGTGACCGCCAAACATAAGGGTTGTACAGTATATATGCTAACTCAATATTTCATTCACAAAATACCTAGTGGTCTGAAATGTGTGTACTCACTACCTGGTAAATAAGAGGCGTAAGCAATAATAGGCCAATCACTGAAAATGACTGTCTTAAATTATTCTCCCTAAAAGTCAGTGCCTATATGAGAGATATATATTAATAGTGTATACAACATAAGTCAAAAAAATACTTTGTTTCCTTGCACAAGTACATACGGCAAATTTGAAACTAGTGCCAAATGAGAGGGTTGGGATAAACATTCAATTGACCATATGTGCCAAAAAATTCTCGTCCTTTAGTTTTCGAGTTATAGCCTCTGGAAGTCGAAAACTGCATGACTTTGCCCTCGAATATATCAACAACGGAGAAAGGAGAATATCTGGGATTTTCTCCCAAGAAATCCTCTGGAGCCTAGGACATTGTGCAATTGTCTTGACTAGCCACATGAAACAAAGATTCCGCAGAAAGCTATGTTGCAACCACATAATAAGCTCTATTTCTTTGAATTACTCAACTTACACAAACTGTTTTTTTTTTTTCAGTCATGTAGAAATGGAGATAAACACAGTAGGCAGAAGCAAATGAGATTATGTCCAAGATAGCATGAAAAGTAGATCAAGGCCAGAAAACGATGATGAGATGTCATGATGCAAGTTTATGAAGTAAACAAAAAAGAGCCGCGACACGACAAAACCAACAAAGTGGCATGTGCACCCAACGAAGACCAGATCAGCCTAAGCATCCACCCAGTATGACCAGAGTCTTTACTGCTGGCATGGAGGTAGCTTAGTCCTTTAGCTACCCTTAAGCGCATAGTGAAGACTCTGATCAGACTGGATGGATGCTCAGGCTGATCTGAGTCTGCACTGGGCGCACAACCACTTCGTTGGTTTTGTCGTGTCGCAGCTCAAATGGTCTGTTGGTCATTGAGATGTGGAGCTCACCACAGTGAGTGGATATGAATTTAGCAACATTCTATAGGTGAAAGTCATCGAAGTTGACTGGTGTTGTACACATTTGGCACATGGTTTGGCCTAAAAACTGGCGACTTTTGTACAAGGCAAGACTTGAAGCAACAAGACCTGTCTGTGTTGGTTGGTTGATTTGATGCTTAACGTCCACGGTAAACAACTAAGGTCATGTCGGGACGGTCAGTTAACCTAACCACACTATTCCTAGGCAGGCTTAGACCTCCTAAGCGGTTAACCAGTACTAAGTGCACATACTTTCGCCAGTAACTGACAACTACCCTTCTTGAATCAGCGGAAGGAGAAACGAAAGTATGTGGCCAGACCGGGATTCAAACCCAGGACCTCTGACTTATGAGTCAGGTGCCCTACCGATTGCGCTACCCGGCCCGGCACCTGTCTGTGTACAGGATAGCTTTACTCATCACATAAAAAACACTTTGTTGTAAAACTTTCTGATGCCCAAGCCCACACTAATGTTAGGGTGACAAAAAGCTCTCTCTAATTTCCTACAGGTGAGCTAAAAATGAAGACTAAGTCCATTCGATTTAAAGACATATCCTAGACAACTCCAGAAATTTTGTGGCACAGGTGATGAAAATTACTGAAAATGTTGTCAAATGTTGCCATTTTTCCTGTCAGATTGGAGTCAATGTGTAAATGAAAATTACTTGAAACATTCATTTTAAAGAGGTTCTTAGTTATCGAGCCTCGATAGCTCAGTAGATTAAGCTCTGGCATGCTGATCTAGCTGTCCTGGGTTCGAGACCCCCTAGAGGCGGGAGTCTTTTAAATTGTAAACAGGGTTCCATTGCAAACAGCCTTTCATTATCACCCATCCATTGTCCTTATATGACTGAAATACTGTTAAAAAGAATGTAAAATCTTTAACAGTTGCAACTGAATATGCTCTATTTAGAAACTATAAATCAAAGGGCTCTGAAGCACTGAAATGGCAGATTCTATCAGAAAGATGAAATGCTAAATCTAGAAAAGTAACTCATCGGCCAGCATGAACGACTGTCTTATCAGAGTCTCCCTTACTCTTATCTGAAGACTATGCATCATGAAGAAAGGAAGCACACAGCATTGTGGGATGATATATATGATTTTGCCATTATGCGATGTTTGACTCTATCAAATACCAATTAACTTATTCAGCCAAAGGTCAGATAATGGTGTCACTGTAAAGGTATAGAATATTATAAATTCCGGTTTTCAGTGAAAATAGTTAAGATTAATGAATAACTGCAAACAGATTCTTCTACAGTCTAACCTGTCTTAAGCAAGCAGCCAAGGGATAAGGCAAAATCACTTGCTTAAGACAGGTGCTTGCTTAATACAGGTTTGATTTACTCCGAAAAAAAACTGTTTCGTCCCGACCAAGGGTACTCAACAGTTTTATGACCTGAACTCTCTCTTCTAAAGTAAAAACTTTCTTTTTCTTACTGGTACTGGCCATGATGAGAAACTTAAAATCAGAAGTAGTTTCGATTTCCAATATAAGGGGTGCTTAATTTGTTCTTTTATTTTTCTTCAGAATTTCCTGTAATTTAAGGCCAACAGTGTATGCCCTGACTGACGCTGTTTTCTGTGACGTCTGATCTTTGGCAATATATCAGTGTAGACCTCAAAGGATGAGTCTGAAAGACAGTGGAGATCCAGATCAGGTTTCATAAAATGTAAACTCTAGAAGGCTATAAAATGAAATTATTACAGTTTTTCCTCTGTTGAATATTGTCTTTGGCGTATATTGACACTGGGTATTAAACATAGCATTCAGTTGATTGATTGATTGATTTGATGCTTAACGTCCTTGGAAAACAGCTATGGTCATGTCAGGACTGTCAGTTACCCTAACCACACTATTCCTGGGCAGGCTTAGACCTCCTAAGCGGTTAACCAGTACTAAGTGCACATACTTTCACCAGTAACTGACAGTAACTGAATCAGCGGAAGGAGAAACGCAAGTATGTGGCCAGATTGGGTTTCGAACCCAGGACCTCTGACTTGAGTCAGGTGCCCTACCGATTGCGCTATGCGGCCCGGCACACGGCATTCAGTGTTATTGAATCAATAACTGGCATAGTGATATACACAAATACTTGCCGTACTATATTTCATTGCAGATGTACATGCATACTTGGTGGTGAAAGTCAGTTCCAATATTTAGCCTACAACAGCTAGAAATGACAGATACATGTAAAATCTGTCATTAAAAATGGCTAAGTCCAACAAAGGATGAAAAGTTGGTCAAGGTCACATAATTTCACTGATGTTGCAAAGACAAGCTTGTGCCATGTTTCATCATAAAATGTCTTCTAGTCTCTTGAGAAATAGAGGTAAATGCAATGCGTAGAAGTTAGTTTATCTATGTTCACTAGAAGGTGGAAGTCCAGCAGACAATGCTGGTGTTGCTGAGCAGTGTCATGATGTATGCTTGTGTAAAGTTTCATCACAAAAAGACATATAGTTCTGAACCCTGTGGGTAGCTGCAAATTCTACTATTTCAACAGAGCATGAAAGTAGGTCAAGGTCACTGTCAGCAAACAACATCAATGTTGCAGAGAAAATGTCATAATGTAGCCTTGCATGAAGTTCCATCACAAAAGGTCATGTGGTCTCTAACAAATGGAGCTAAACTAGGTAAACAATATTGAAAACAACAAAGTGATCCATCCCTTTGTCGCTCAGGCTTAAGCAGTCAAAAACTAGAAAATTGTGTCTGTAAGACACTAATGATGTCCCCTGCAGTGCCAGTCACAGGAAATGTGTACATCCGTAAAGCACCTTTCAAGAACAAATGCTATTTGCAGGCTTAGACCTCCTAAGCGGTTAACCAGTACTAAGTGCACATACTTTCGCCAGTAACTGACAACTGCCCTTCTTGAATCAGTGGAAGGAGAAACGAAAGTATGTGGCCAGACCGGGTTTCGAACCCAGGACCTCTGACTTATGAGTCAGATGCCCTACCGATTGCGCTACGCGGCCCAGCCCTAAAGTGCAAAATGCAGCCCAAAATGACTAACTTTAAAAGGCCATAATTCCTTCAGAATTATTTTTTTCCTATCAAAACCAACATGCACATCTTCATTATGTCCACAACAAGTCTCATATGTCTGAAAAACAGCCAATGGAAATTGTGGGAGGAGTTGATTACACAAAGTACTTACCCTACAATGCAAACATACGCCTAAAATGACTAAGTTCAAAAAGTTATAATTCTGTCAAAATTAATTCTAGCTCCAACAAAAACCCACATGCACATCTCCAATATGTCCATAACATGTATGCAAAGTTTGGAAAAGATCGACTGAAAACTGAGGGAGAAGTTGATTACACAAACTCCACAACCCACAATTGTAAATATTTGCCTAAAATGACAAAAGTTCAAAAGGCCGCAATTCTGTGAAAATTAATTCTAACTCCAACAAAAACCCACATGCACATCTTCAATATGTCCACAACATGTATGCATGGTTTGAAAAAGATCCAATGAAAACTGGGGGAGAAGTTGATTACACAAACTACATACCCTAAAATGCAAAAATTTGCCTAAAATGACTTAAAAGTTCAAAAGGCTGTAATTCTGTCAAAATTAAATCTAGCTCCAACAAAAACCCACATGCACATCTTCAATATGTCCACAACATGTATGCGAAGTCTGAAAAAGATCCACTGAAAACTGTGGGAGGAGTTGATTACACAAACTCTATACCTTAAAGTGTGACGAACGGATGGACGGACAGGAGCAAATCTTAATGCCCCCTGAAAATTGTCATGGGGGGATAAAAAATGTTTAGTGAAGCCATTCTGATCAGAGATTATGCCTGTTACAGGTTTGTGCTCTAGGGAGCCTCTGACAAGATCATTAAGCAGGTCCACTGTCTAGATTATGTTTTAACTATCAGCAATGCTGGATTGGCATAGCCAAATTTTTATCAACACCCTGGCTTCAATTCTTTTTGACCGCCTGGTAAAACAAAAGCTATCATCAGTCATAAGACCAAAGCTCCAGTGCAAGAAATGATAATAATCAGAGACAAATTTCTGATAAAATCTCCACAAAAACTATGTTGTGATCACTCACTAGAACTGTCTCACTCTGACAGGCAGTAATGAAAGGTCATAATATTTTTAAGGTAATCTTGGAAAACTCATCTCCCAATTATCACCCAATACTCCCTCTAGAGATCTGGTAAGCCAGTTTTTTCTGATCATTCCAATGTAGTAATTCATAGTGCATGAGTTCCAATTTATTTCAAAGTAAACAGCATCCCATTTTCCTTTGGTTATAAGATGCTGGTTCTTCCCTTCAAAACAATCCCTAAGACCTAGATCCATCTATAATAAATTTTTGGGACTGTTCTGGAAGGGAAGACAGGTTAAAGAATTTTAAGAGTGTTTTGGGAAAACTTATCAGAATTTGATAAGAATGATTTAAATACTTGGGAGTCATTCTAGAAATGCAAAAACATTGATTCAGGGTTGCCACCTATTCTCCGCTTTAAGTTTCCTCTCGGCTTTTCTCTGACATTTTAGTTTTTCATACCCTTTTACAGAACCAGAAGTTGCTTTTACTGTTTAACACTGTTAATGTATCAATGGATGGATGGATGACTTGCAATTTTATGTCCTTTCCAACAGTATTTCAGTCATAACTGGCTGATGGGAGGGTGATAAACACTGTGTGCAATGGTACCTGTTAAAGGTTGCAAAGCTTTCTGCCTTATGTGGGTCTCAAACTCAGCACCACTAGATCACTTGACAACAGGGTGTTACTCATTAGAGAGCGAATTTGAGGGAGATGGACCTGGACCAGAGCCCTAGATAAGAAGGAGTATTTGGTGATAATTAAGGATAATTTTTATTTCTACATAAAAACATATGTTGTGACCCCTCATCTGAACCGTCTCGACGAGAAGGGCTGGGGTAGTATTCTGTAAAACTTTGGACTAATATCTAACTACAGTGCAAATATAAAAAGAATTCATCTATGGGTTCAGGAGATATGTGTCATTAAAAAACTTTAACCAAAACATGCAATCAATAAAAAGACAATTTTCTAAGTCCATGACCTTGACATCAAGGTCACTGAGGGGGTGGGGGTAGTACCTTGGAAAACTTCATACCAATATCTAACTACAGTGCAAGTATCAAAGGAATCCATCCATGGGTTAAGGAGATACTGGGCTTTAGAAAACTTTAAGCAAAACATCCAGTCCCAAAAAACTCCCAATTTTCTAAGTCCATGACCTTGACATTAAGGTCAAGGAGTGGGGTGGGGGTGGTACCATGTTAAACTTTGGACCAATGTCTAACTACAGTGCAAGTATCAAAAGAATCCATCAATGGGTTAGGGAGATATAGGTCTAAAAAAACTTTAACCAAAACATCCAATCGGGACGCTGACGCCAACGCCGTGGTGACAACAATAGCTCTTCCTGAACTTTCGTTCAGGCGAGCTAATAAAAACAATTATCCCTCAATTATCATCAAATACCCCTCTTATCTAGAGCTCTGCTGGACTAACTCTCCAGAAAGCATATCATTTCCCCTTGAAGAAATTTAAGTATATTTTCTGAAAGCTGACACAGCCATCACTTTTCCAATTCCCTGAATTTTCAAGTCCTTTCCAAATTTCCCTGACCAACCATCAAATTCTCTGACTTTTCTCAGACCTGGAATAAAAAGATTTTCCAATTGTTTTTCCCAGACCATGGTAACCGCACTGTTTTATAGCTAAAGTTTAATGATGGCGCTTAAAATAAGGTACAAGTACATATAAGTTCATGTCAGACTTTTATTTGCTCTTTTACTTTTTTTTCTTATACAAAAAGCTCTCATCCTTCAAACATACAACACAAAAAAGATAGAAAAGTGGATTTATGTTTATAAATAACATCGTAGTACCATATTTCTTCAGTTAAAAGACGGTGGATTTCCTCATCCAAAACAATCCCATAAATCAACAGCTGTCTTATAAGGCAGATCTAGATATATATGACTGTTTCTGGGGAAAACAACCCTTCTTAAATCAAAATAAATATGGTACCAAGTAAATGAAATTAATGTGGCATCATACCCTAGATAAGAAGGGAGTATTTGGTAATAATTAAGGATAATTTTTGTTATTTCTACATAAAAACATATGCTGTGACCCCTAATCTGAACCGTCTCGACGAGACGGTTCAAATGAGGGGTCACAACATATATGGTTTCAATGAGAAATAAAAAAAATTATCCCTCAATTATCATCAAATACCCCTCTTATCTAGAGCTCTGGTGGCACTCTATTTCCAGTATTTCAGTAAAATTTCCAATTCATCCACAGATCTCTAGGAGTAATGTCAGCAACAGTTTGTTCCAATTTTCAGTATTAGTCTCAAATACACTTTGAGCTGCTGTCAACAGGCTGACTGTGCATCTTCAAGCTTCTGAACTTTTAATACATATCACAGAACTTCATCAGTACATCTTGGAGCTATCTTTTTCAACTCTGTAAACTACTGTCAGGTTCTTTGCAATTAGAATCATAACTGCAAAAAAAAGAGAAAATATGTTGCAATAAAAAGCTTGTTAAATGACTGCATCATGCTTCATACCCCAGCCCTTCCTGTCAGTGTTTTTTTTTTTTTTTTTTTGGGGGGGGGGGGGGGGTCTTTTTTTATTATTATTATTATTTTCATGATTTTATATAACAGCTTTGTAGACTGGACACTGGACAAGCAGTGCCAGTTGAACAAAATTTTTATCACAAGAAGGAACTTTCAATACTGGATCATATTCTGTACATAACATAAATCCCTTTCACCTTTCCATTTCATACAGAGGTTTTGATAATTTGATACATGTAGCCCTGTGGCATGAGCAGATAACTAAATGCACATAATTTAGATCCTGATAAGACATTTATTGGTCTACTTATTTGTTGTAAGTTTCAGGAAACTTTAACAGTAAAAGAAAATTTCTGTGAAGTTTTTCGAAGCTATTCCAGATAGTAAAAGACCCCAAAGCCAAATACCTCTTTCTGGACTGCTACAAGAGCCATTACTCTATCAAAAATTACCAAGATATGGCGAGGCATTCCCAAGACCAGCACAAATATCAATTTTGAAGAAAATTTGTTGACTATTAAAAAGAAAGTTGATTATTAAAAAGGAACAGAGAATACTCAGAGACCACATCCGAAAGCCAGCAAGAAAACAGTAACTCGCCACCACCATATGGTGGGGCATAAGAGTGTCGCTATTATTATTAAAGCAATGCAGGGCTGAAGATTATAACAAGCTGCTTCTTGTGTAAATCATTTAAATCACCATACCTCTGGCCATGTAGAAAGAGTAAAATTTAACTACTTTCCAGTTAGCAGTGTAAATAATGCTAATATCAATCTGTACAAGCTAATATATACAAGTGTGCCCAACATATAACATTTATCTGAGCCAAAGTGAGACTAGCAACTTATATCATACACATTCAAGAAACCTTTACCATCTGTTTGAGATGGCCAACAGGGTGAATGCTGAAGCCCAAAGATGGAAATACTGTTTTCCCACATACTATTTCTTTAACTTGTAGTAAAAATTGCCAACAGTCTAGACCCTGCTCAGACTGCTCCTTTAGGAGCAGTCTGATCTGGGACTACACTGCTTGCTCATTTTCCTCCCAACTTTATGTTCAAATTTTATAAACATTTACTGTATCCATCAAAACATTACCTGATCTGCATTCCCTCTAATATCATCTATTTTGAGAATCATTTTTGTTAACTGTACTGCTAACATTATCTGAGCTCGCTTTGAGGACAGTGTTTCTAACACATTCTGTTCTTTCATATCTGAAATAGACAAATCAAATCAAGTCATGATACAAATAAGCTGAAAGGAGATCTATATATGAATTAACCCAATTAACCGTAAAGCAACAAAAAAGGCAGGTCAAAATTTATTTCAGCAAACATTTAACAGAAGGTTTCACCCATCATTTAGTGTTTGCCCCAGATAAAAGTCCAATCAGACCATTGGAAATTTCAAATTTTCAGTAGATATATTGGTGTGGACTTGTCAGTTATTCATGAAGACCGTCTTCATCTTTAAATCTACTGAAGACCTGAAATCATCAGGATCAGATTACTGTCTGGGGCAAACACTAAGCATGTTAGAGGCTACGAAAAAGAAATCGCTATGCTCGCTTCAGGTTCTTACCTGCAAAGATTTCTCTTCATAGCTTCTATGGATGGATGGATGGATGAATGACTTACATCCTTTTCAACAGTATTTCAGTTATATCAGGACAACGGTTGTTGTTGTTGTTGTGTTATTGTTTAACGTCCACAGTAAACAGCTAAGGTCATGTCGGGACGGTCAGTTAACCTAACCACACTATTCTTGGGCAGGCTTAGACCTCCTAAGCGGTTAACCAGTACTAAGTGCACTTACTTTCAACAGTAACTGACAACTGCCCTTCTTGAATCAGTGGAAGGAGAAATAAAAGTAAATGGCCGGATTGGGTATCGAACCCAGGACCTCTGGCTTATAAGTCAGGCGCCCTACCGATTGCGCTACGCGGCCCAGCTCAGGACAACGGGACAGAGATAATGAAAGGCTGTGGGCAATGGAAACCTGTTTATGGAAGGAAAGATTCTCGCCCAGTCCGCTAGATCAGTAGGCCTGTGCTTAACCCACTGAGCTACCAGGGCTCTGGCATAGCCTCTAACCAATACATAGAGACTAAAGGGAGCTGCTTCATCTGGATCTACCCTGTTTACAAATTCAACTATTAAGTATTTTCATTTTTGGCCCTCTACATTTTGACCTTCTTTCCATGTATAAAGCCACGTGGCGTGTCAGAGTAAATTTTCTAACATATCGAGATAAATGTATAAAGCCAACTTTTCATTTCTTTTATGCCTATGGTTTTAGCTATGACCAAAGCATAAGCATATCCAATAATTTTCCTGATACACAAGAAAATTCCCTTTGGTTAATCTGCTTCAACAAGTCCCCTAGGAAGCTAATGTCAACCACTTTTTAAACTACATGTATGTTCTATAAATGTTATAAAATCATCAGTTTGTACCCAACTCTACCCAAATGTCCCTAAAAGTATTTACACTCCACAGACAAATGTACCAGGGAAAACCAGCTCAACATTTATCATCTATCTTCACACTCAAACCTTCAGCTGAAGATTTTTATCTTTACCATTTGTTCCTTTATTGAGACAATCTATTCCTAATCTGGGATTATTTTCTTTCGTCTGTCTGGATTTCACCTCTGCTAATGTGACAATAGGGGCCTGCCCACTGTTTTCAGCAAGGGCCAAGGGAACACTTTCAAGAGCCTCGGAGAATGCCCTCATTGCATACTGCTCCAATGTTGAGATCTGTAAATGTAAGAATTATACCGGATGATTTCTGACAAAGGAGAGCAGGGCTCCATATAAGGAGTAGGTATAGTAATTGTGAAAAAATTTAATTTCATATGAGCAGGGCTACTCCTATTCTTCAGCCATTTTTACAAAATGGGAACAGCTTTCATGACTTTCTGTTAGCTTCCATGGATGACAAAGCCCTTCCAAAATAGGGTCTATTCTTAAAGGAAATAATTTGCTCCTCTTTCCTTTAAGAGTAGACTTCCATTACATGTAAGAATGTGGGCAAAATTAAATTGGCAGAGTTGCTTCCCCTGATAGTGCACCCATCCACCCTTATTACATCACTGACACTGGCTGGATCTTTTTACACTCAAATGCATGGGATGTTGTCCGCAGCTCTGCGTTTATAATTGGTTTAAACAATGTATTTTCACGGGGGTAATACCAATTTGTCTACCTGTGCTTTCGACTGAGTCTGTCAATTACCATACATGCAAAAGTAGCTGTCGACTGAGACAATCGAAAGCAGTATCAGCTCGGTCGACAGCCTTTAACAATAGTACCATTTACCGTTATTGGTAATGCTTCCGATCGTATTCTGGGTCGAAAGCCACTTTGTATAGTACAAACTCGGTCGAAAGCACAGGTAGCCAAATTGGTATTACCCTCCCCCTGATTTTTTTTTTCAATACAAACTACATGGTTACAAAACGGTACAATATATAATATGGTACAGGATCTGATGTTAAGCTTAACACTTATATGAATGTCATCTCCTTTGTACATGATCTGATGGTGAGGGAAATGCTTTAATATGAAAGTCATCTCCTAAGTTTACAACTCTGTACCTCTATATTCAGTGTGCCAGACCTACATAGCAGGTCAGACCATGGTTCATAGAGATGGGTTAATCTAGCATGGTGTCTGACCTAGTCAAACTATGGAACAGAAAGACAGGAATTCGCCATGCATTTTGTGAGGTTTCAAGCTGTCTTTTTTCTAGAATTTTGGAGGCAACAGTATTTCCATTTCTGCACAAAAAGGTCAATTTGGTAAAAATTCTACCATAATTTATCAATAGAGCACAGCTAATCCTCAAACTTTAGTAACCACTACAAAGGTACTGTTCTACTGCTCTACATAAGAATTTTAAATCAATCAGTGATTTCATACAGAATGTTACACCCCAGGTTCCCAGTATGGCAAAACGTGAGTGGATGTGCAACGGACAACAAAACAGTATTGTTGGTACAAATAACTTTCCTGACTATCTCAATGTGGATAGAAAGATCTGTCACCAGGGTCACTTCTTGGCATCATGAGATTTGCCCTGTGATGACGACAAATGATCCCATGGGACAGAGGAGCAAAATAATTTCCATCATGAGAAGCCAGTTATATTCATCCAAGTTAGGTGACGTTCCTTGCAGGCATGTTCATCACCTTGACTCAATAAACAACAGTCTTGCCTGTCTGTGCAATGTCAACAAGGGCTTCGCAAGCGGCGCATAATACGCCCGTTTCAATTTCCTAAAGGAGTTACAGAATGAGCAATATTGCAAAAGGATAGACAGGCAGACAAACAGGGGCAACCACTCTATAATAATTAACTAGAACTGTCAGCGAATCCGACTATACCCCGCTTAATTGCTTAAATCAAATGATGTTATTTTCGTAACAAAAAGCATAAAGAGGGAGAGAAATCATTGTTACCATGTATACCAAAAATGAATGGTTGCTGTGAAATCTGTTACAAAAAATTTCTTCATATAAAGTCAGGAGAGAAAGAAAATTGGAAAAATATAGGGAAGAATAAGCAGGAGAAGACTGGTTATCATCCCACAATACAACAAGTTATCATCATCATGCATACAAAATCCCTACCCTAACTTACAGATGCATAGAAATCTTTTGCAAAAAAAAATGCATTATTCAAAGTAAAGAGAGAAAGAAAATCAGACTAATACAGGGAATAAAAAGAGGAAAAGTCTGGTTCTCAATCCCACAATACAGGAAGTCATCATTAACCTGCATACCAAATATGACTAATCTAGCTTGCATGGTTGTGGAGAAATCTTTGATGAAAAAGTTCATTATTAAAAGTATGGAAAGAAAGAATATTGGACAAATACAGGGAAGAATAAGCAGAAAAAGGCTGATTCTCAATCCCACTATACAACATATCGTCATCAACCTGCATACCAAATAAGAGTACTCTAGCTTGCTTGGTTGTGGAGAAATCTTTGACGAAAAATTTTATTATTCAAAGTATGGAAAGAACGAATATTGGACAAATACAGGGAAGAATAAGCAGAAAAAGGCTGGTTCTCAATCCAAAGATACAACATATCTTCACAAACCTGCATACCAAATATGACTACTCTAGCTTGCATGGTTGTGCAGAAATCTTTGACGAAAAATTTCATTATTCAAAGTAGGGAAAGAAAGAAAATCGGACAAATACAGGGAAGAATAAGCAGGAGAAGGCTGGTTCTCCATCCCACGATACAACATGTGGTCATCAACCTGCATAACAAATATGACTACTCTAGCTTTCGTGGTTGTGGAGAAATCTTTGACGAAAAATTTCATTATTCAAAGTATGGAAAGAAAGAAAATCGGACAAATACAGGGAAGAATAAGCAGGAGAAGGCTGGTTCTCAATCCCAAAATACAACATGTCGTCATCAACCTGTATGCCAAATATGACCAGTCTAGCTTGTATGGTTGTGAAGAAATTTTCGATGAAAAATTTGATCAAATGGGGACGGAAGGACAGATGGAAGGACGGACAGATGGATGGCCGGACGGACAGACAGATGTAAACCAGTATACCCCCCACTTTTTCAAAGTGGGGGTATAATGACTGCAACATCATCTAAATATTTAACACTGATATACTGTTAGTATTCCAAGGTAAGTAGGACAAGGGAGATAACCTAAATACATAAGTTACACCATTTTTAGTTCTAGTTTTTTCCCTTGACAATATATTGTACAAGAAAACACGAAAATAGCCTTTTCTAACTAATAAAAGGGATTAACTCTAAAACGAAGAAAGGGAAAGCAGCCATTTTTGTACGCGACACATCGTTAGGACTTCATTCACATTGCTATGAAGTTTTATAAAGATATCCCAAACGGTTATCTAGTTATGGCGCGTACAAGACTTACAGGGAAAAAATTAATCAAAGGGGCATAACTTCAAAAGTAAGAAAGGGGGAGCAACCATTCTTGTACGCGACACGTTCCCCCACCCTGATACATATGTCTATCAAATTTCATGAAGATATCCCAAATGGTTACTGAGTTATGGCATGTACAAGAATGTTTACGGGCGGACGGACGGACAGCGCCACGACATTTTTTCAAAACGGGCGTATAAAAACAGAGAAATACCAGAAAACTCAATAAAACTTTATATCCCCACAGCTGCTGCCAGCAAAGCAATAACTGTCTTGCATTCTGCTAGTTGCAGGCAATTATTACACATTTCATAGTTGTCACGGTCTCAGAAGATTTCTTATTCTTTTGATTGATTGACTGATTTGATGCTTAACGTTCACGATAAACAGCTATGGTCATGTCGGGACGGTCAGTTAACCTAACCACACTATTCCTGGGCAGGCTTAGACCTCCTAAGCAGTTAACCAGTACTAAGTGCACATACTTTTGCCAGTAACTGACAACTGCCCTTCTTGAATCAGCAGAAGGAGAAACGAAAGTATGTGGCCAGACCGGTCTTATTCTTTTGACTGTGCTTTATAGTTCATATAAATGTGTCTCTAAATTCAGTGTGCTAGATCTACATAGCAGGTCAGACCATGGTTCATAGAGATGGGTTGATCTAGCATGGTGTCTGACCTAGTCAAACTATGGAACAGAAAGACAGGAATTCGCCATGCATTTCATAAGATTAAATATGTTCTGTTTTTTTTCTAGAATTTTGGAGGAAACGATATTCCAACTGTGCACAAAAAGTCTATTTAATGCTAGCTTCTACTATAAAATATTTATCTTTAGAGATAATCCTTAGAGTTTTAGTAACCATTACAAAAAGTATTGTTCTACTGCTCTACATGAATATTTTAAATCAATTATTTCAAAGGGAATGGTGCCTTTCATTTCCATTTTCCTGTAAGGCAAAATGTGAGATGATGTGCAACTGACAGGAAACAAAACACTATTATTGGTAGAATACAAATAATTTTCATGCCTATGAGACTTGGATAGAAAGATGTCATGGGAGTCCCTATTCGGCATGACAAGGCTTGCCTTGTGATGCAGATTAGTGATCCCAAGAGACAGAAAAGCAAAAAAATTTCCATCATGAGAACAAGTTATTTACATCCAAGTCAATTATGTTCCTTGGAGGTATGTTCATCGCCTTGACTCAGCAACAATTCCTGGAATGCAGTGTCTTGCCTGTCTGTGCATTGTCAAGAACAGAGCTATACCCGAAAAACTGAACAAAACTGTACGCCGCTGCTGCTGCTGCCATCAATGCTTTGATGGCAGCAGCAGCGGCGTAAAGTTTTGCATTTTGCCAGTTGCAGGCAAAATGAAAATGGCAATTATTAAACATATCATAGTCTTCAGTCTGAGGAGAGATCTTAGATTATAACATCTTATCATTGTTCATTTATATGTATCTCTAAATTCAGTGTGCCAGATCTACATAGAAGATCAGACCATGGTTCATAGAGATAGGTTGATCTAGCATGGTGTCTGGCCTGGTCTAACTATGGTACTGAAAGACAGGAATTTGCCATGCTGAAATATTGTGCCTTCACTTTACTTTCTCAGACTTTATATATATGTCAAACATGGGCAGGTTTTGCTGATAATTTTCAGCCAATTTCTGATTAGCACATGTATTGTGACCTCTAGAACTGTTCTAGTGAGGTATAGTGCTTCAGATATGAGTAATATTTGAGGGTAGGTGAAAAAAATTTTAAATGTTTTTCCATAATGCTGAGACTCCTCATTTAACTTCAGCAGGACAGTTCTAATGAGGGGTCAGAAGATATATTTTATGGAAAATTAGCACATAATCCTCTTAAACTTTCTCCAATTATATTTTTGTGGCAATGGAAGAACAAATAACAAGACCTATCTGCATACCCGACAGCGCCTTGCCCATCACCTAACATTTTGCTAATGCCGGGAGTAGTGCAATAGCTCTTCCCGTACTTTCTAACAGGCAGGCTTAAAATTACCCTTAATGCAGAGCTCCAGATATGAAGGAGTAACAGGGATAATTTAGGGATAATTTTACTTATTTTTCCATTAAAACATACATGGTGACCCCTCATTAGAACCGTCTCACCGATACGTTCTAATGAGGGGTCGCAACGTATGTTTTCATTGAGAAATAAGAAAAAGTATCTTTGAATTATCCCTGTTACCCCTTCTTATCTGGAGCACTGCCTTAATGTTTCATTTGAGCCCCACTTTTACTGCTCTTGCCTGTTTTACCCACCTTATCTGCTTTCTCTGCCACTGCCAAGGAGCAGGAAATCTCTGGAGCCCCACCACCATAGACAATTCTCTCATCCTTTACTATGTTTCGTATAACACATAGGGCATCATGTATACTTCTCTTAGCCTCCTCCACTATCTGTAAGTATAGAGGGTATTATCAGATCAAAAGCTTCCAAATCAGATATAAGTGCAGTCAAACATTACAGACTCAAACTCGCTGACACCACACAAAATGTTTAAGCCAGAAGTTCTTCATGTTACTAATTCAAACTCAGCGGGGACCCTTGCAAATACTTGAGCACAAATTGTTAATGAAAATGTCTCTAACACCCCTTTAGCTGAAATTTAACAGAACTATTACCGACAGCCCTATGCATCTCTAAACAACATATTTTATTTGTTTTCAGCATACAAAGCAAAATACATATATCAAGTCAAGTCACTGATTGTGTATGTGAGACTTACCTTATCCTATGATTGAAATGAATGCCACGTAAGCAATACACAAAACATATCTAACTGCTTAAATACAATATACTATCACTGCTTGTTGAAAGCTATTTGAAGCAAAAGGAATGGTCTATCATTTCATTCGCATCATATAAAACTAAAATGTATAACTGTACCATTTTATTGCCACCTCTGATAAATATAGTAACAGCTCTCGAGTTCTGACATTCTTCAATAACCAGCATTCTTTCTTTTGTAGTACCAAATGATAATTCTCTGACAATACCCGCTTTACCCAGCTTCTCTGCTGTGAGTTCTTCAAATCTGGGAACAATTCGGCCTCCTGTGGCTATAGCTATTAACTGAAACATAAAGGATGGAAGCTAAGTAGTTTGTATCTGGATTATCAGTAGTCTGGAAAAAAGAGTATCTTAAGCCATGCAAAGATGTTTTTATTAATATTGATGAAATTGCAGCGCAGTCCCTCTTTAGAACCACCTCTATAGGGTGGTCTTATGAGGGGTCACAATATATGCTTTCATTGAGAAATGACAAATTATCCAAGATCAATCACTGAGTATCTGGAGCTCTGGTTTTAAGACAATTTGAATCACTCTACCTATGAGGCTGCAGTTATCAAATAGAAGTATTATTTTGTGGCTATATAAAGAGAGAGAATCATTTAAGTTCTTTAAAAGTTAAGTTTATCTGGTGAGATCAGACTACACCTTTGAGTGGCAAGGTTTGTCAAGCTATCAGACTACACCTTCGAGTGGCAAGGTTTGTCAAGCTATCTCTCTTTTTTGATAAGAGCTTGTTAAAAATGATATCATACAGGACTAACATAGTCTTCTATTTATCATGCATTTTGGGACTGTTATGGAAGGGGTTAAAAACATCTTGTACCTGAAGAAATACAGTAACAGATGACGCTGAATCATTCTGCTTCCTGGGTTCGAGGTTATAAAACTTGACAATAATCTCAAACTCAAAATAAAGCACACTGATTGGCTGCTTCCTAGCATGTGCTCGGAAGCAGCCCATCAGTGAGCTTTATTATACCCCCGCCATACGAAGTATGTCAGTGGGTATACAGGTTTTGTCATTCCGTCTATTCGTCCGTCCATTCGTCAACTTTACGTCAAAGTTTTGCGTTAAACCTTTTTAGATTACTCATTTCTCTTTTACTAATTATCAGATTCTTTCCATATTTGGTTTATGATATCTCTATAGCATTGCCTTTGATGTTAACTAAGCCTCTGGGTCGGGCCCCTGGGGCCAAGGGTCAGTAATTAGGAATTTGGCATTTTCATTATGTCAAGGTTTTGCGTTATACCTTTTTGATTCCTCATATCTCAGTAACTGCATTGAAGATTTCTTCCATATTTGGTTCGTGATATATCTATAGTATTACTTTGGATCTGAAGCTGCAGGGTCAGGCTCATGGGTGGGGCCTGGGGTCAATAACTAGGACTTAGCCGTTTGTTGTATAGTTTTGGATTATAGCTCTAAAATATACTTGAATGGAGCTTAATAATACATGACTATGTTTATATCATACTAGTTAACACATTTAGGTGCTGCTGCTGACATAAGGTCAAGGTCACGAACTTTGAATTATGTACATGTATGACAATAACATTGCAGTTTTGTGGTAAAGGATGCTTTCACTAGGCGGTGGCACTGGTCAGGGGTATACGTGAGCCACTGCCCACTTGCTCTAGTTTAGAGTTTGAGAACGTACTCAAGTTTTATAACCTTTTCCTGTACTTCCTGTGCTTAGATCTACTGACATGAAGACAAACATGAATCTGAAGCGTTCTCATTTGGCTACAGCCTACACCGACTGATGAAACGGTCAGGCTCACTATGTGGTCTCATTTATTTATCTAAAATCTGTCTCCTGTGGCTTCCAATACAGACTCAACTATCAAACTGAACCATTATTTAGTTATGGTTATTATTCTCTAGAATGAACGTCACATCATTACCTCAATCTCTGGTCCACCAACCCATCTTACAGCAGGTAATTTTTTCTGTAGCAATAAATGATTGGCTTCATCGTCAAATCCCCACTGACATATCACAAGATTTGCTCCAGCATCCTTCACCTGAAGAAACACAAGATTTCTGTATCTCAAGGACAAAAGATTATTGAGCCAAAAACAGCTTATGACTTCTAACTGAACAACCTGAAACCTCTCTGATACAATCTGTGTCTGGGTCAGGGTTCGTACAGAAATAAGAGAACAGAATTCCAGGACTTTGCAAGGACTTTTTTCATTTTTCAAGGACTCAATTTTAACGATCGATCAGTCACTCACCTAACATTGTTTTTGTTTTTTTAATATTTCTTGTTATTTTCAGATTTGGATTCAGATTGGGATTCAGATTTCAACCTTTGAGAGCCAAACTGGTTTTGGTTGGTTGATTTGATGCTTAACGTCCACGGTAAACAACTAAGGTCATGTCGGGACGGTCAGTTAACCTAACCACACTATTCCTGGGCAGGCTTAGACCTCCTAAGCGGTTAACCAGTACTAAGTGCACATACTTTCGCCAGTAACTGACAACTGCCCTTCTTGAATCAGCGGAAGGAGAAACGAAAGTATGTGGCCAGACCGGGATTCGAACCCAGGACCTCTGACTTACGAGTCAGGTGCCCTACCAAACTGGAAGTATGTTGTTATCTTGTGGGAGGGTCCACATTCCCAACATGTTTGCTTCCTTTTGAGACTTCAGGGCCGATTCCCCCATGTTGGAAATGTCTATAATACGATTGCAGGCCGAACAGATCGCTTTCAGTTTGTCAGTCTTGAAGGGGCGAATCCATTTGGAATAAGCAGGGTTCCTCTCCCACTCGTTTTTGTATACACATTTGCCTTTTGAAGCCATTGTGTTCGTTGATCTTCAATTTTAATTTGCGCAAAATTTGCACTTTTTGTAGCTGGAAACGGCGAAACGGAAACAAGTCGCACTTTATTTCTACAACCCGATGATGGTATTGATAAATACCAGGACTACCGGTAAAAATGAATCTGAATACGGTCGCATCATGCTCTTCGACGTATCTAGCGATTTTCACTTGGTTTTCTCTTGCGTATCACATAAATTCGAAAGAATAAAAAAGAATCAATGTATTTTATTATTTTCAAGGACAATTTCACATTTTCAAGGGCAATTTTACAAAATTCCAGGACAATTTTAGGACAAATGGCACTATTTTCAAATTCCAGGAGTTTTCCAGGACCAGAGTCAAATTCAAGGACTTTTCAAGGTCTGTGCGAACCCTGAGGGTGATGAGCAGAACCTACAGAAGGACATAAACAGCATGACACAAAGATAGGTATATTACTTTACATGACAATATATATACTCTCAGGTTGGATATTACAAGATTTATGTAACATTTGGTACTCTACCTTTAATCCGGTAAAACTGCATTGTTTATTCTTGGGTGCATTAACGTTCACCTAAACTGGAGAGGCACTCAGACCTTTTGCATGATCAGGTTGCATACTAATACTGCATTAATATTCACCCAAATTGAATGACCAGAGTAGGTAGGGAATTACCAAATCACTTTCACCTTCCTAACTGGATGCTATAAACTTTACGCAGCACTTAGTAAAAGTCAGTTGTGGCTATTGTATATTTGTCTTTGATAATGAAATCTACTTCTGTTTTCTCCCGCACTTCTGTCCTGTGAGATCATTATGGAAGTATTCCACTTAATTTAAGAGCCCATCTATCTAGAACTTAAGGTTTAAGAGTACACTTGCAAGGGAAGTATTGCCATTTTCAATTTTGCTTCTCTTCTCAATGCGTGTCTACTCTTTAAGGAATGAATTTGCTCCCATAGGAGCAAATTCTTTCCTTTAAAAGTAGACCCAATTTCGGAAGGGCTTTGCCATTCAGGAATCTAAACATATGGAAGCCTACTGTACCCCTTATAATGACTGAACAAATTTTTCTTACCCTCTGTACCATTTCCTCAAACTTCTGTAGTTCATATTCTCTTAGTTTTCTATAGTCTTCAACAGACTTAACTTCTAGATTATGCTTGGTTTTAGGTTTCGGTGGCTCAAAAGGACAAGTTAAAATAGCCATCTTTGCATCTTTTACTTGCTGAAAAACAGAATCAAATACAAATGGAAATTCCTAGACTGTATGTACTATATGAACATATAGTCAGAGCATATAGTATGAGCAAAGTTTATAAGTATAGTTCTTTGCCAATGTCACAGGCTTACAAGTGGCTTTTCATGAAAAAGTAGGAAAAAAGTAGGAATCATTTCAAGAAAAAAGTAGGAAAAAAGTAGGAATCTTATGATAAAAAGTAGGAATTATTTATACAAACTTTCCAATAAATCTCGTATATATTAACTCACTTTAACGCTGTAGAACAGTTCAGAAAAACTCCAGTCACAAGAAATAAGGGCTGTTTAACTTCAGGAGGCTCTCAAATCTTACTGTACATGCTGCTGTCAACCTGATTTTTTTTAATTTATTAATCAAATTGAACATTTAAACAAACCATAAAACATAGTGAAAGAACTGTTCAATGTTGTTCCAGAGAGAGAAAAAGAACCAGGTGGTAAGACGCTTATATGAAAACGTTGCTTTGAACAAGATATAATGGTAGTTTAAATGAAATAAGAGGACCTGAGTGTGATCTGTCAGGGAACAAGGAATGAGAGCAGTCAGAAATTCAATTTCAGAGTTGAATGAATAGCGTCCCAACATCTTTCTCTGGAACATGGGTTTAATGAGTATATGAATAAAAACACCTTACTCTGATTAACAAGCCCAACTACTGCAAGATGAGTAAAAGCAGTCATTTCTACCTCTAGTCAGACCCCGAAATGCTAGCATTTTGCAAGTCTGAATGCCCATCTGAAGTTGTTTTGGCTTAAAAAGAATGACTAAAATGATATCCATCCATGCATAAATGGGGGGTGTGGGGGCGCAGCCCCCAGAAGTCCAAAACAATTTAGAAAATCACATTCTGACAGTGCTCCCAGCTCCTCAAAATTAAAAACTTGCTCCCCAGCTCCCTGAAAATAAATGTCCATTCTCCCCTGCTACCCAAAACCCCTGGGAGGGCCTCATCCTTCACATTAAGCAACATGCATGTTCAAAATGTTCAACACATTTCCAAGAAAGGCACCATGCAGCTTGCATAAGAGGTCAACAGTAGCATGTTCAAAGACTGTAAGAACCTCATCAGTAGTATATGCCATCAGTCCTTATATCATGTAGCTTGTTTCATTCTGCAACAGGCTAAAATATTTTGAAATAAACAATTTTTTATTTTCATTTTCATTCAAAAAGTAGGAATAGTAGGAATATTTTTGAAAAAAGTAGGAAAAAAGTAGGAACAGGGCAAAAAAGTAGGAAAAGTAGGAAAAAGTAGGACTACTTGCAGTCTTCGCGAAACCTTCTGAAGAGTTGCATGACAGCTGTCAGACAGTCTAAAATATTTTGCAGGACAGAACAAAAATTTGCAGGACAGAAAAAAATTCTCATTTGAGCCAAAAAAAATTTTAGTCATAAAAATGGGATTCATTTTCTCATTACTTAAATACTGCTTCATTTTAACTTCAATTCCCATTTAAGCATTCAGTCTCTACTTCATTTTAATTCAATTCCCATTCTTAAAAGCCTCTGCTATATCTTGTATTCATCTACGCATAGGTTGGGATAGACTCCAATGCTTTTTCAAAAGCTAAACTTGTTACAGAAAAAAAAATGTTTTGATTATTTCCCTTGGTTCGGCCTTGTACTATTCACAAAATTCGGTCATATTAAATTCGCTACCAGTCTATATAAGAAGCAGCAAAAATACAGTAACAGTAAGCAGAAAATAACCTGGCGCAGCAGTCATTCAACAAATAATATGGATAAATAGTTTAAAGTTCATTTCATTTTAGCCGAGTCATCGAAATTAAAAAAAAATGAAGATGAGATTGTTACACATTCCGAGACCGAAACCAACCGTTGCGAGCACTCTTTGGGCCGAAAACTGTAACGCTCGAAATGATTGGTTGTATATAAATAGTAAGACATATATTGACCAATCAGATATCGTCTTGCATAAGCGCTTTTGTAAATATGAAATGGCGAAACTTTCGTTTTTGTTTCGGCCAAAAGAGGACTTTTCCGACGATAAATCTGATTTTACCGAGTTGAAAAATGTCAACTTTTATCAGTGTCGGACAGTGCGACCGGCGCCCTGGCAAAAATCGCCGGACATTTTCAGAATTTGCCGGTTTTGTCCGACAGACCGACGGTTTTCGTGAAGACTGTACTTGTAAGCCTGCAATGATCTAAGCCACAAATTAGGAGCCTATAGCATGTACAGTCAGTGAACACTCAAACCTGCCTCTTAACAGTATAATCACATTCTAAAATCTTTGTGTTAATGTTTTTATTCAGTCAGAATGCAGGGGTTTCCCTTCTAAAACAATCTCGAAGATCTACAGCAAACTTTAAGATGGAGCTAGACCTTTGGGATTGTTCTGGAAGCGAAAAACCCATTTTATGACTGAACTGAGAAGACTGATTTACATATTTATGGTAATTTTGGAAGGGTAAACTCCAGTCTTGTAACCAATAAATACAGTACATATTTGATGTGAATTATAGAACTGTTGTCAGTTATACATCAACAGAAGGGTAATAATTAACAAAACCTGTCTTGAAGCAGACTAGGTTTAGTAAGAACCAACAAGCCAATACCATCAGAAGCCTAAGCTTGGGACAAATATGTCACTCAAACAGTACTAGAGGAGCCGTCTGATCTGTACCTTACGCCTTAATTGTATGATTCATTAAGGCGTAAGTATATAGATCAGTTTTATTGGAACAGACCTAGCATGTACAAATTTGTTGAACTTATCAAATCCAGTAATTCTAAACTTTTGTCAAATTTAGCTATTTATACATATAAAGCATTTAAGGTAAGAGAGAATGTACTTTTTGCTGTTGATAACAGTGTGTAATTTTACGTAAATCATACGAATGTATGTTAATGCATATTTATAGAAATTGTATATGGCATTATCTCTTTCTCCCCCATTACCAACCCACTCGACCCCACTATGCATACTTCAGATCGGTCATGCAGTGTCGGGGTGGTGTCGTGTCGAGTTCGGTTATGCGCCAGGACGTCAGACGGAGGTTGACACGACGTCATTTTTTGACGCTGTATGCACCTCTGGGTGTCTATTATTCTCGCTATTTTTTCCTACTTTTCCTCAACTCACACCACTCTGTCACAGTGTGAATTATATTATAGTATGTGTCACATATAGTAGATACGGTGTTTCATTGTACATGTATTTTGTTTTTGTTTTGAAATGTATACTCTGTACTGTCTGTCATATATGTGCAAATGTTGTATCCTCAAAGTCCTATTGGACTATTGGAATTAAATTGAATAAAACCTAAAAACCTAAACCTACACTCTTTGGCACTCCACCGACTGCATATTGTGAACTCATCACTGCATTGTAAACATCAAACCACCCCATTTTAAAAAAATTGCGGAAATTATTTTAGGTGTCCCAATTTTCAGAATTTTCTGAAGAATCAAAGGCGAAAAAATCCATCATGGAAAGTCAGCATGTTAACATGACTTACCTTTGGCATCTGAGGATGACTGAAGTCTTTATCTACCACCACACCTTTAACAAGCATCGTATCTTCCAATTTACCCCCAACTTTACCCTCCACCTTGATCAACTCAAAATCTACATCTCTGCGGTTGAAGTCAGCCACTGCCATGATGGCATTTACTGCTATCTCGGCCATATGACGATGACATCTGTTAATGCTGAAATAATTCAACAGAGCTCCAGATGAAGTGGGTTTTATAGGATAATTCTGAGACAATTGTTTTTCTCATCAGAATCATAGGTTGTGACCTCTCATTAGAACAGTCTCAGCCCGACAATTCTAATGAGGGAGTCACGTTTTAGTGGAAAAAATTCAAAAAAATATCTCAAAATTATCCCTACTACTGCATCTTATCTGGACCACTGATTCAAGTTCTAATTACACATCTGCATATTCATCACAAATTTAAGTATTATGGTGTTAAACAGTGCTCCAGAAAAGGGATTACCTAAACCTTTTTGAGCCCCGCTAAAGGCGGGAATCTTTAAAACAAAAATGTGGTTCCATTGCACACAGCCTTTCATCATCACCCACCCATCGTCCTGATATGACTGAAATACTTCAAAAAGGACATAAGATCAGAAGTCATCCAATGATCCATCCATTCATCCTAAACCTTTTAGGGATAATTTCCAAGTATTTGCATATAGACATTATGTTATGGCCCCTTATTCCAACCATCTCCCTAAGATGGTTCTAATGAGGGTCACAACATGTTTTCACTGAGAAGAAAAATATCTCAGAGCCCAGGTTACAGAACTTAAATCATACTGAATTCACAGTGTGCATGCTTAGGCCTATTTTTTACTGTACTTTGTATGGATTTTGATGTTTGCTGTAGTATGTGCACTTCCTCTGTGTTGGACTGGGTGTGTCTATTGTTGAAGAAAAACAGTTCCGTATTGTGGTTTGCATTTTTCCCCTTATTCTTTATACGATGTCTTGGGTGTGCTTTTGATTGTGACTTTTCCTGACTATCTTTATTTTCTAGTAAGGAGATTCCTCTGATTATAGGGATCTAGATCTTTGGGATTGGTTTGTAAGGGTAAAACCTGTCACATAACTAAGGAAATAGGTACATAACTGACTGACAATACCTAACTTTGTCTGCTTACATTTTGGAGCCTAATGTTGTCATAGCCAATTTGACTAGAGGCTCCGTGTTGTTGGGGTCTATTGAATACGTCTCAGCTATCTTATCTAGGTGTTCCACAGCTGTTTTAGCGGCCATTTCATAACCATCAGTGATACGGATTGGGTGAATGCCTTTGTCTAATAACTTCTCAGCATGTTCTAGCAAAGCACCGGCTAAAACTGAAAGAATAGGAAAGACTAACAGTTTAATATTACATATGGAGGATCCTCAATTTTTATTAGCTATCAAATCAATTTCATACTGCAAAACCTCTATAGGTGAATTTTGATGTTAAGCATGTGGATAATGTCTGCTGACTTTACACAGAAACATGTTGAAGCCTGGCATTAAAAACACCTCAAAATGGCATTTCTGATGGGGGTAGCAGTCGTAACATGTTTATGGTAACTGTCTCTTGTCTCAGATCACCATCAACCCTCTCCAATACCCATAGCTCTAGAAAGGCAGGTTTTGAGGATAATTCTGAGATAATCTTTTCTTGCATCATAACGAAATCTTACCTTGTAACCCCTCATTAGAACTGTCTTGGTGAGAGAGTTCTAATGATAGATCACAACATGATTTATGCAGACATACTGGAAATGATCCCTAAATGATTGCTGTTACCCTTTCTTATCTGGAACACTGCCATAATTTCCTGATCTAAATTTTGGTACTTTATATACCTTAGTATCATTGGGCCAGACCCACAGAAGAGCCCAACCATGGTTGAAAGGGAGTCTGATTTTGCATGATGTCTGGCTTAATCAACCTAGGGCAAAGGCACAACAATTTGTCAATCAGGAATGGTTATCACCTAGCGAAGATAACACATTCACTAAGCATTGAGACAGGTATGTCTAAACAAACAGTGCAGAGCCTGATCAGGTTGCTCCAAAAAGGAGCAGCCTTATCAGGGTCTACACTGTTTGCCATTCTATCTTCATCTTTCGGATGCATTACTGCATCACATAAAAGCAAACCTTTCCATTTTTTAGACAATTACAGTAATCATTTTAGGTGTCCCAATTTTTAGGAATTTTTACTGTATCACCAAGTTCTCAATCATATCTAGAGAGAGCTCTGAACAAATCCTCACCTACAACTCCAGTGGTACCATCCCCTATCTCATCATCCTGGGACTGTGACAGCTGAACCATTAACTTCGCTATCTGATGTTCCACATCCATCTGTTTTAGAATGGTGGCGCCATCGTTAGTGATAGTGACATCCCCATCAGGAGAAACCATGAGTTTGTCTAGGCCTTTGGGACCAAGGGACGTTTTCAGTACACCTGCAACTGTCTTTGCTGCCATAATGTGAGACTGTTGAGAAAATAAAATAATTTCACTGACAATAACAACAGTAGCATTGCACATATAACAGATATTAACAACTACTAGTCTATTATCATTGTTGCAAAAATATGAAGTCTGGTATGCAGTGCTGGAAGCGGCTGGTCGCCAGCTTGACACAGGTGACCAGAAATCATTCAAGCAACCTAACGTGATGTGTGAAATATGTGCATTTGTCGCCTAAAGATGTATTTTTGGGTGAAAAATTCTGAATCAATGTTTTTATGTAGTTATGATAACATATTTTGTTATTCACATGAAAAGGAAAGTCCAGTTTCAGAGTCTGCTGTAATCAGTCTTGGTTATAATACTGAAAGCTTCAGCATATCAGAGAGCCAGATAAGCTTCGTATTTGCTTAAAATATGGACCAAAAATGACAAAATATGAAGTGTCTTCAAACAATCGTACCAAATACGGTAGTCATTTCCTAGCTTACGAAAGCAGTCCAAATTTGCTTCTTATTTACGCTGTAGCTTGCACGGTCGACTGTTTTTCGATAGCCAGCATTACCTATTTTTAGCATTTACTAATCACTGTTTCAGCACATGCGTTGTCTGAGAATGCACTGTCAACCTTTTTTCCGAGAACAGAAAGCACATGGTACATATTTTAAGCAGTCTGTTTTCCGCTTAGCTGCTAGTTTTATGCATAGACCTGGAACAAACATGAGTATGGGAATTTACCAGGCCTTGTCCGTAAATAGTTAGCCAGTCGCTAAAACGCATGTGATCTTTCCGGTCAATTGCACAAGTACTTTCATTTTCCTTTTAACAAACATGTTGCAAAACGTCTCTGTTACTTGATGAAACGGTAAAAAAAGGCCCCACCCCGCTGTGGGAAGCTGGAAAGCTTTGGCTTCGGCAAGCCAGTGGTTAATACTAGCTAACTCTCGCCAGCAAAGATCAGCTGATCATCACCTGGCTGATATGATGTGTGGTAAAAAGAAAGCAAAACACTGTCAGGGTCAGGCGGGCGGCGACCTTCAGGTATCACCAGCCGGCATCTGATCTCCAGGCATCATTTTAGCCTAGTCAAAATCACATTCTGACACAATTTCAGACAAATACTCGTCATGCTATTCCAGAAACCAAATCAACATCAAGTCAGTCAAACTACCGCCAGTGTTTATTGCTCAATGTACATCAAATTATTTTTTTCTTTCCAGTGTTCCCACTCAAATTTTAAACTGAGGGTTTTTATACCCCCTATCTATAAAATTTGCGGGTATGAAGTAAAATTTATGGGTATGACTTTTTATCTCGAAAAAGTTATGGGCCGAAATGGACATGGGCTGAAATGACCCGGAACCCTTGGTCCGCTTCTTTTACAAACACTAAAGTGCCGATGTGTTTCCAATTGAAGCCTGAAAAAACGAAGAAAACGGCTGTCATGCCTTTTTCCGGTCCTCGTTTTATCCAATATTAATCATTTGATGGATTCCTTTCCAAATGAAAAATAGAAAGTGCCGTTTCCAAACAGAAACAGCGAAAATAAACGCAACAAGTCGCCCAAGGGCAACGATCGCTCACCTGCCAGTATATGCATGCTCAAATGACTCCATATGAAATTTCGCTTCAATCAGACCAGTGGTTTCAGAGGAGTAGATGTTTTGAAAATCTTGATGACGGACAGACCGACAAAATGACCTTGACCTTTCAGTGACATAATATCTTCATCTGGTCATTTAGTTGACCATATATACCATGTATTGTACCTAAGACTTAAATAGTTTCTGAGAAATCCACTGTATAAGCATTTTCCCATATAAAAGCCTAACATACCAAAGTTGACCATGTCGTCAATTAATTCAAGGTCAACACATGGTCATCATTTGTATACACTATGATGGGCCAGCATGCCCAATGCTACATACCAAGTTTCAAGGTCATAGGCCTTTTGGTTCTAGAGAAGAAGATTTTCGAAGGGTTTTTACCATATATGGGCATGGTGGCCATCTTGGTCATGTGACCCAGACCCCGGGTATAAACTTTCGTTCCCCCAACCCACTGGGACTCCATATGAAATTTGGCTTCAATCGGCCCAGTGGTTTCAGAGGAGAAGATGTTTGAAAATTTTGACGACGGATGGTCCGATGGAATGACCTTGACCTTTAGTGACATAATATCTTCATCTGGTCATTTAGTCGACCATGTATACCAAATATTGTACCTAATACTTAAATAGTTTCTGAGAAATCCACTGTTTAAGCGTTTTCCCATATAAAAGCCTAACGTACCAAAGCTGACCATCCCGTAAATTAGGTCAAGGTCAACGCAAGATCATGATTTGTATAAAATATGATGGGCCCGCATGCCCGATGCTACATACCAAGTTTCAAGGTCATAGGCCTTTTGGTTCTGGAGAAGAAGATTTTTGAAGGGTTTTTACCATATATGGGCATGGCGGCCATCTTGGTCATGTGACCTGGACCAAATATATAAACTTTTGTTCCCCTATCCCACTGAGACTCCATATGAAATTTGGCTTCAATCGGCCCAGTGGTTTCAGAGGAGAAGATGTTTGAAAATCTTGACGACGGATGGTCCGACGGAATGACCTTGACCTTTAGTGACATAATATCTTCATCTGGTCATTTAGTCAACCATGTATACCAAGTATTGTTCCTTAGACTTAAATAGTTTCTGAGAAATCCACCGTTTAAGCGTTTTCCCATATAAAAGCCTAACGTACCAAACTTGACCATGTCATAAATTAGGTCAAGGTCACCACAAGGTCATGATTTATATAAATTATGATGGGCCCGCATGCCCGATGCTACATACCAAGTTTCAAGGTCATAGGCCTTTTGGTTCTGGAGAAGAAGATTTTTGAAGGGTTTTTACCATATATGGGCGTGGCGGCCATCTTGGTCATGTGACCTGGACCAAATATATAAACTTTTGTTCCCCCATCCTGTTAAGGCTCCATATGAAATTTGGCTTCAATCCACCCAGTGGTTTCTGAGAAGAAGATGTTTAAAATTGTGGACGCCGACGCCGACGGACCAAGTCTATACTATAAGCTCACCTTGACAGGTGAGCTAAAAATACGGACAAATTCTGTCGGCCATTATGACAGTTCTAGTGCGCAACATGACTGCGCATGTCATTAATATTCATGCAGCTGATTAGTGGTAGTGTTTTCCAATAATGAATTTGATTGGCCGTAGAACGGATGTGACGCATGGTATCTTACTACGGCCCGCATTTCAGATCAAAACAGCAACTTCTGACTTTCTTCTCGGCTACAAAAATCATCTGGCCTGGCAGACTCGCAATAGAATGAAGAACAAGAGGACCAATGGTCCTGTAGCTCACCTGACACTTGGTCCTGATATATATTTTAATGTTTATGATGGGCTTGAGTGCCCAAAGCTACATACCAAGTTTCAAGGTCACACCTTTTGGTTCTGGAGAAGAAGATTTTGAAGGGTTTTTACCATATACGGCATGGCGGCCATCTTGGTCAAGACCCTGAGAACAAACTTTTATTCCCTGATCACACTTAGACTCCATATGAAATTTCGCTTCAATCAGACCAGTGGTTTCAGAGGAGTAGATGTTTTGAAAATCTTGATGACGGACAGACCGACAAAATGACCTTGACCTTTCAGTGACATAATATCTTCATCTGGTCATTTAGTTGACCATATATACCATGTATTGTACCTAAGACTTAAATAGTTTCTGAGAAATCCACTGTATAAGCGTTTTCCCATATAAAAGCCTAACATACCAAAGTTGACCATGTCGTCAATTAATTCAAGGTCAACACATGGTCATCATTTGTATAAACTATGATAGGCCAGCATGCCCGATGCTACATACCAAGTTTCAAGGTCATAGGCCTTTTGGTTCTAGAGAAGAAGATTTTTGAAGGGTTTTTACCATATATGGGCATGGTGGCCATCTTGGTCATGTGACCCAGACCCCGCGTATAAACTTTCGTTCCCCAATCCCACTGAGACTCCATATGAAATTTGGCTTCAATCGGCCCAGTGGTTTCAGAGGAGAAGATGTTTGAAAATCTTGACGACGGATGGTCCGACGGAATGACCTTGACCTTTAGTGACATAATACCTTCATCTGGTCATTTAGTCAACCATGTATACCAAGTATTGTACCTTAGACTTAAATAGTTTCTGAGAAATCCACTGTTTAAGCGTTTTCCCATATAAAAGCCTAACATACCAAAGTTGACCATCCCGTAAATTAGGTCAAGGTCAACGCAAGATCATGATTTGTATAAAATATGATGGGCCCGCATGCCCGTTGCTACATACCAAGTTTCAAGGTCATAGGCCTTTTGGTTCTGGAGAAGAAGATTTTTGAAGGGTTTTTACCATATATGGGCATGGCGGCCATCTTGGTCATGTGACCTGGACCAAATATATAAACTTTCATTCCCCCATCCCATTGAGACTCCATATGAAATTTGGCTTCAATCGGCCCAGTGGTTTCAGAGGAGAAGATGTTTGAAAAGCTTGACGACGGATAGTCTGACGGAATGACCTTGACCTTTAGTGACATAATATCTTCATCTGGTCATTTAGTCAACCATGTATACCAAGTATTGTACCTTAGACTTAAATAGTTTCTGAGAAATCCACCGTTTAAGCGTTTTCCCATATAAAAGCCTAACGTACCAAAGTTGACCATGTCATAAATTAGGTCAAGGTCATCACAAGGTCACGATTTATATAAATTATGATGGGCCCGCATGCTCGATGCTACATACCAAGTTTCAAGGTCATAGGCCTTTTGGTTCTGGAGAAGAAGATTTTTGAAGGGTTTTTACCATATATGGGCGTGGCGGCCATCTTGGTCATGTGACCTGGACCAAATATATAAACTTTCGTTCCCCCATCCTGTTAAGGCTCCATATGAAATTTGGCTTCAATCCACCCAGTGGTTTCTGAGAAGAAGATGTTTAAAATTGTGGACGCCGACGCCGACGACGCCGACGACGGACGACGGACCAAGTCTATACTATAAGCTCACCACAGGTGAGCTAAAAATGATGATTTTTTATATTTTTGAGAGAAACATATGCACGTGAATGCACGTTCTTGCCCCAAAATTTATGCGTGATTAGAATGATTTCCGCACGATTCACGCACAATTCTACTTGAATAGGAACACTGCTTTCATTACCAGATTCTTCCCAACTTGACAGATTCAAGCCCTATTTTCCCCAAAGTCATAGACCCTCTATGGCCCCAAGTTCAAAAAGTGGGAATATCCCTGCTCCAAGACAACCACCCCAAGCCATTCCCAAACCTGCTATACTATGTGTAAAACACTTAGAATACAGCTTATCTTGTGCATCAGCATGAGGAAGTGTATTAAAACACAAAACGATTACATCACGAATCCAACAGCGAAATGAACAGCTACTCTTCCCCGGAAGAGATTATCAAGTTTGTAAAAAGTTACTAAACAGCCTCTGAATTTAGTTGGTTGGTTGATTTGATGCTTAACGTCCACGGTAAACAACTAAGGTCATGTCGGGACGGTCAGTTAACCTAACCACACTATTCCTGGGCAGGCTTAGACCTCCTTAGCGGTTAACCAGTACTAAGTGCACATACTTTCGCCAGTAACTGACAACTGCCCTTCTTGAATCAGCGGAAGGAGAAACGAAAGTATGTGGCCAGACCGGGATTCGAACCCAGGACCTCTGACTTACGAGTCAGGTGCCCTACCGATTGCGCTACCCGGCCCGGCTCTGAATTTAATCAGTATCTTTACTGACCAAATTCTTCAGTTACTGAATAGGTTTGAATACTAAACTGGGGAAAAAAGTTATCTGGAGCTCTGGCATATGGCATATACAGTACAGCCGTCGACATCTTACTATCAATCTCTACGCGTCGTGACGTGTAGTGGAGCGTGAAAAAGATTAAATCCCACGCTGTTCCCTCGATATTCCCGCGCTATTTCCACGCTTGCCGCGCCACTCCACGCCCGCTTCGCTCCGCGCCGCGCAGCGTGGGAGCGGCGTGGGAATATTTCGCGCCTATCTAGACGCGGCGCGATTGCTCCGCGACGACTGGCAACCACGCCTCTAGCGATGTTTGAAATGTGTGCAGTCATACATGTAGTCAACTTTTACACAAGTCGTGTGTGTAGTTTTACCCGATGATGTAGATATATAAAAATATTAAAACAAAATACACCCGCCGCGAAAGTTCGATAGATCTCGCATCATGCAGAAATTTTCATCTTTTCAGCGCTAGTTTCTTGAGACGTTTGCAAGTGTTTTGGGAGTGTTTCGCGCGAAGGTTTCAAGCTTCATGCATGATATTTGCGGTAATACTCACGCGGGATGGGATGCGAGAAACTTCGTGCTTCTGTAGAATATCGATGTGTTACCATTCTCCCGAAAATGATAAAAGCTCTGTTTGTCATTCAATTTAAATGATGCAAGCTTTATGAAGTTTTGGCAGTTTTTGCAATAAAAGTAAATAGGGCCTAGGCACCCTTAGAAAGTGAATTTCTATAGTTTGGGACATCGTTTTTTTTTTCTACTTATCTCCACTTTTATAAATTCCAAGACTAAGAACTCTCTCAAAAAATCTCTGCTTTAGGACTTTGGCCCCGCCGCAGCTGTATTACTACTAAATGGTGGTTATTTTGGCGGGAATCTGCACGTGCGTTAACGCACGTGCGTTAACGCGCGTGCGACTCTTAGTATTTGTTTTCCGGTATTTTGCGCCGTGCAGTCGGAAAAGGTGCTTTGAACTGAGTGCAAACAGCGAAGACCCAGATCAGCCTACACTGTGTAATCTGATCAGCGCCCTCTGTATCTGCATTGTTTGTTGATCCCGAGGAGTCTGTACATATTTACATAACCGAACACGATCGAGTTTATGAGAATGTGGGGTGCGCAGGTTGAACTGAGTCTACTTTCCCTATTTAGTGGAAATGTGCATGCGCGCTTTAGCGCCTGCGGTATTGTGTACTTTCTTTCTTCCTGTCTTTCTTTTCGTTTTTCCTTTTTTTATTTTTAAGTTTTTGATAATGATGCATGAACGGGAGATGAGAAACCGGGGTTGCAAAAAGAAATTGTCGGAACGACATGAAAAACGTCTGAGTCAGCTATATCTATTTATAAGGTAACAGCAAATACTTAACACTGACAAAATCTGTCAAACGCAGAGCACCAACCAGCCTATGCACATGCATGGTATGTGCATTCAAAGTTTGCAGGAGCGTTAAGACAGACCACTAGCATAATTGCCACGAGTCCTTATTTGACCATGCGCAGCTCCCAATTCAATTTATGCTTCGAGTTTACGACCTTACTCGCATGTGCAGTAATATAAACCAGCCCGCGTTTCAAATGGACGTTAAAACACATCCGATCAGCGAACACATACATATGAGCCGCGACACGAGAAAACCAACAATGTGATTGTATGCCCAGCGCAGACTCAGACCAGCCTGGGAATCCACCTAGTCTGATCAGCCTTCGCTGCCCGCGTGGAGGTACCTGAGACCCTTGGCTACCCTTTAAGATCACTGCGAAGACTCTTATCGGACTGGGCGGGTCCCCAGGCTGATCTGAGTCTGCGCTGTGCCCACAACCACTTTGTTGGTTTTCTCGTGTCGCGGCTCAATTATCATACCATGTGCATTTACAAACATTCATAATGATTATTATGTGGTTCGCAGATGTAGAACACTGTCCCATTTTTTTCGACGTATGGGCCTAGGGTAGATTGCGCTCATGTGCAGTCTAGTTGGAGCATTCACAGTTTGTCAAGAGAATATAAACCAAAAGGCTTACTTTGCAAAAAATCATTATTATTTAGGTGCGCAGACTTGTCTAAGGCTTTGCGGTTCGCAGATGTAATACGATGCCTTTTTCAGATAATAAAATTAATTCGAGGTATGGGTACAACTGCGCATGCCCAGAGTAGATTGCGCTCATGCGCAGTCTGGTTTTGGCATTCACACTTCGTCCATAGAATAACAACCAACCTACACCGCAAGTTTCATTGCAGTTCCCATGTAATAACTCCTACATGTATGTGTCTGGAGCTGAGCGCTGGTCTGCTAAGAGGCATCAGTAGCGAGAAATCGCAGTAAGAAAAAAAGAAAAGACGACAAACACGCCCTTCTTTTCCTGCAAATAAGAATTATACGTCCCAAAGTGCCAATTACAAAATCTTGAAGAATTTATATTTAGCAAGACTAAAAAAGGGTTTGTGCATGTGCGCATGATAATCTGTATCTGGGCAGCTCTTTTTATACCGTATACTATACCGTAATCATTTTAAATACTGTGACAATTTAACCAGTTAACTTGAAGAACACTTATGATTAAATGGGATGACACCTTGCCTAAGGCGCAGTGTGATCAGGATCTACGCTCTTCGCTTAGACTCTTTTACCCCAGTATTTAGAGTAATTACGTGCGAGTCAGATACTTTGTGTACAAAACACTTGGCGACAATAGTGTGCGTGTTCGTGCGTGTTTGTCTTAGTCCATCTCGGTGCACTTTTAAAAACCCATAAATTGGCAAAGGTCCGGATCAACTAAAGGCACGCCACATTTAATAGTTGACGAAAAAAAATCATAATGATTGACGTATACATGTATATATATATGCTGATCTGGCTTGTCCTGATTTCTACTACAGTAGGAGGCTCAGGATGTCAAAAAGCGTCCGACGATAAGTCGATTTTTGTGCTGGCCGACCATAAATACTCAAAGCAGTCAGCTGCCTGCACGGACCGACCCGAATCCGCACTTTGTACATGATGTAGAATCGTTTCCATTTGTTTACTTCTGTGAGTTTATATCGTGCGCATTTACCTGTTGTGTATCTTCACTGATGATTTGAGCACGTGCAGATTTCCGCAGTCTGGAGAGTATGAAAGAGATTCCAAGTTTCTTTTCAAGGGTAAATGGGGGAGAAAGAGAGAGGGGGTTCTGAAGCTGACACTGAATGTTAAATCGTAATGTGTGAACAAGAAGACTCAAGTCAGTCTGCGGGACAGTCTGCCAAGTCTGCCGGACCGAGATCGTCCGAGTGCCGAAAAAAAAAAAAGCTGGTTTAATCACAACAGAGAAATTAGAGGCTAAGTGAATGCACTTGGCATAAATACATGACGTTGAATCAACGTCGATTTAAAGCTGTGTACATGCTGGCGTAGCTCTGGCTACCGGAATACGTCTGCGCAGTCTTATCGGGCAGACTTTATAAGACAAGCATATATCAGCTGCGCAAATGGCAGTTTAGGGTGTTAGCGAAAAGCCTTGAACTTGATACCGGCAAATGTCTGCGCAGTCTGGAAAGGGCCTGCGCGTGCGAAAGAGAGAAAAACAGGTTTAAATGTCTAAAGTAGAAGTTGATACCAGAAAACGATGGTCCGGTCTGATTACGAAGATATGCAGGTCGTCTGCTTAATAACCAGTTGATATTTGAACACCGTAAACTGTGTGCGCAGTCTGATCAGGAAACTGACCCCGAGTTCCCACCTACATGTACACTGCTCGGGTTTACAGAGCGCATTGTGATAAGAGTCCTGCACAACTGTGTGCACAGCCTGGCCTGAAAATATGTTATAGGACTATTTAATTCGTCTATCCAGTACCAGGTATCAAAGTATAAGTTCTGAATGGTACATGTACATGTACTGCGACGGAATAGCGTCGTGAAAAATAATACCCTTGGCCAGTGTGCATACAGTTCTCGGACGTGTTTAAAAAAAAAAGCAATTAACATAAGGGGTTTTCCATATAGTATCCGATTAAACAAGAGGGCCATGGTGGCCCTGAATCGCTCACCTGAGCATAAATCAGTTCACTGGCTCTGGTGAAGATTTATAAGAGTTTTTACCATACTAACATTTGACCTAGTTTTTGACCCGACATGACCCAGTTTCAAACTTGGCCTGGATATTGTAAGAATAAACATTCTGACACAGTTTCATTGAGATTGGATTAAAACTGTGCCCTCTGGAGCGTATACAAGGTCGTTCTTATATTTGACCTAGTGACCAATGTTTTGACCCGACACGACCCAGTTTCAAACTTTACCTAGATTTCATTAAGATAAACATTCTGGCAGAGTTTCATGAAGATTGGATCAAAACTGTGCCCTCTAGGGTGTACACAAAGTTTTTCTAAGATTTGACCTTGAGCCGACGTGACTCAGTTTCATAGGGGGCTTAGATATATGGACAATAAACATTTTGACATAGTTTCATGAAGATTGGATCAAAACTATGCCTTCTAGTGCTTACACAACGTTTTTCTAAGATTTGACCTAGTGACCTAGTTTTTACCCGACATGACCTACTTTCAAACTTGGCCGAGAGTTACTGAAGATAAACATTCTGACAAAGTTTCATAAAGATTAGATCAAAACTGTGTCCTCTAGAGCGTACACAAGGTTTTTCTATGATTTGACCTAGTGACCTAGTTTTCGACCCAACATGACCCAGTTTCAAACTTGTCCTACATATTATGAGTATAAACATTCTGACAAAGTTTCATGAACTTTGAATCAAAACTGTGCCTTCTAGAGCGCACACAAGGTTTTTCTAAGATTTGACCTAGTGACCAAGTTTATGACTCGACATGACCCAGTTTCGAACCTGGTCTAGAGTTTATGGAAATAAACATTCTGACAATGTTTCATAAAGATTAGATCAAAACTGTGTCCTCTAGAGCGTACACAAGGTTTTTCAATGATTTGACCTAGTGACCTAGTTTTTGACCCGACATGACCCAGTTTCGAACTTGTTCTAGATATTATGAGGATAAACATTCTGACAAAATTTCATGAAGATTGGATCAAAACTGTGCCTTCTAGAGCGCACACAAGGTTTTTCTAAGATTTGACCTAGTGACCAAGTTTATGACTCGACATGACCCAGTTTCGAACTTGGCCTAGAGTTTATGGAGATAAACATTCTGACAATGTTTCATAAAGATTGGATCAAAACTGTGTCCTCTAGAGCGTACACAAGGTTTTTCAATGATTTGACCTAGTGACCTAGTTTTTGACCCGACATGACCCAGTTTCGAACTTGTTCTAGATATTATGAGGATAAACATTCTGACAAAGTTTCATGAACTTTGGATGAAAACTGTGTCTTCTAGAGCGTACACAAGGTTTTTCTAAGATTTGACCTACTGACCAAGTTTTTGCCCGACATGACCCAGTTTCAAACTTGTCCTACATATTTTGAGGATAAACATTCTGACAAAGTTTCATGAACTTTGGATGAAAACTGTGTCCTCTAGAGCGTACACAAGGTTTTTCTATGCTTTGACCTAGTGACCTAGTTTTTGACCCGACATGACCTACTTTCAAACTTGGCTGAGAGTTTATGGAAGTAAACATTCTGACAAAGCTTCATAAAGATTTGATCAAAACTGTGTCCTCTAGAGCGTACACAAGGTTTTTCTATGATTTGACCTAGTGACCTAGTTTTTGACCCGACATGACCCAGTTTCAAACTTGTCCTACATATTATAAGGATAATCATTCTGACAAAGTTTCATGAACTTTGGATCAAAACTGTGCCTTCTAAAGCGTACACAAGGTTTTTCTAAGATTTGACCTAGTGACCTAGTTTTCGACCCAACAAGACCCAGTTTCGAACTTGGCCTAGAGTTTATAGAGATAAACATTCTGACAATGTTTCATAAAGATTGGATCAAAACTGTGTCCTCTAGAGCATACACAAGGTTTTTTCTATGATTTGACCTAGTGATCTAGTTTTTGACCGGACGTGACCCAGTTTCAAACTTATCCTAGATATTATAAGGATAAACTTTCTGACAAAGTTTCATGAACTTTGGATCAAACTGTGCCTTCTAGAGCGTACACAAGGTTTTTCAAAGATTTGACCTAGTGACCTAGTTTTTGATCCGACATGACCCAGTTTCGTACTTGGCCTAGAGTTTATGAAGATAAACATTCTGACAAAGTTTCATAAAGATTGGATCAAAACTGTGTCCTCTAGAGCGTACACAAGGTTTTTCTATGATTTGACCTAGTGACCTAGTTTTTGACCCGACATGACCCAGTTTCGAACTTGGCCTAGATACTATGAGAATAAACATTCTGACAAAGTTTCATGAACTTTGGATGAAAACTGTGCCCTCTAGAGCGTACACAAGGTTTTGCTAAGATTTGACCTAGTGACCTAGTTTTTGACCCGACATGACCCAGTTTCGAACTTGGCCTAGATTTAATGGAGATAAACATTCTGACAAAGTTTCATAAAGATTGGATCAAAATTGTGTCCTCTAGAGCGTACACAAGGTTTTTCTATGATTTGACCTAGTGACCTAGTTTTAGACCCGACGTGACCCAGTTTCGAACTTGTCCTAGATACTATGAGGATAAACATTCTGACAAAGTTTCATGAACTTTGGATGAAAACTGTGCCCTCTAGAGTGTACACAAGGTTTTTCTAAGATTTGACCTAGTGACCTAGTTTTTGACCCGACATGACCCAGTTTCAAACTTGGCCTAGATTTTATAAAGACTAACATTCTGACAAAGTTTCGTAAAGATTGGATCGAAACTGTGCCCGCTAGAGTGTACACAAGCAAAAGTTGACGGACGTCCGGACGGACGGACGTCCGGACGTCCGGACGGACGTACGACGGACGACGGACATCACGGTATCCCAAAAGCTCACCCTGAGCACTTCGTGCTCAGGCGAGCTAAAAAAGGTAAACATACAACAAAACTGCAATATTTTGGTACCGAATAATTAACGAAAAAGACTGAATAATAGAAACATGAATATTATTCTGACAGCTGTACACAATACACAAACCTGTTGAATTGTGTAATGGCATTGCAGTTTGTAGCTTCTGTGTAAGGTAGTCGTTAATCTTTTTCGCGCCTATTAATGCGGTTTCCCGCGATCCACTACCAGTCGGGTAGAGGATCACGCGGCATCTACCGCTCCTCGCCGCACCGCGCCACGCCCTCTCCGCGCCACTCCTCGCCACGCTAGACCCACGACGCGCCCTCGATTTTTCCACGCTTCTCGGCGCGAATTTGTCGTGGAGAGACGCGGCGAGGCGCGATTGATAGTAAGATGTCGACGGCTGTACTGTATATGCACAGAAATAATTTGGAAGTGTCTGCTAACAACTAGTTGTCACCAGACATTCTGACCCCAAAAAAGTCTACTGAC
Source organism: Ctena decussata (assembly GCA_963989385.1). NCBI lineage: Eukaryota > Metazoa > Mollusca > Bivalvia > Lucinida > Lucinidae > Ctena > Ctena decussata. Next base: position 59,680,272 of record OZ022504.1, read on the forward strand.
AACCCGTTGTCACCAGACTTTTTGAAAAAAGGCTGCTGTGTGCTGACAACCAGGACTCAAAAAATAATGAAACCTTAAACACCAAAAGAAAAAATGTCCTGTTTCCTTTGTCTCCAAAATTTTTAGGGTCGGTAGGTTAACAAACTTTTTTTTTTTATAAAAACTTTTTATTTTGTATGCAAAATGTATAAAAATCCTTTAAAAAAAGCCTAAAATTGACATTAAAATCCCATAAAGCCATAAAAAAGTTTGAGCAGGCCCCAAAAATATAGGGTTGGTAGGGTAACCTGAATCGATATTTTTTTTTTGGCCTAAAATGAAAACAAACAGAGATATTGATTGGTTAATATAATCTAAAGCAGCCAATCAGTAAATATGTTAGAATTTAGATCATTACCACATCCAATTTTTTGAACTGAATGTCCAAAAAAAGACCGAAATAGAAGGAAAACTGACCGCAATTTCAGGTTATCCACCAGCATTTTCTATGCTACTATGCTCTCATTATGCCTCAGAAATCTTTGACCATAACACAGTCAGGTCAGGTATGAAATTTATGAGTATGTGTATTATGTGTTGTGTTCCATGTGTAAAATTTGTAGTATCTATCAATTCTTGAACTGTATCTAGGTATTATTTAACAGACTCTAAATGTCTGAGAGAGAGAGAGAGAGAGAGAGAGAGAGAGAGAGATGGACAGACAGACAGACTATGAGACGTATGTTCTTTGTCAGGGTTTTGTACCATGCTGAGAGTAACTTTGCTGTTGTAAAAGGTTATAGCTTGACTCCATGAAAGTTTTCTAAGTACTGAACAAGTAATAATAACAAGAATTCCACGGAATGCTATGTCGCACCTGCATTGCGTTTCCACAGTAGTAAAGACTATACAGTTAAAAGAACTTTATGAAAAATGGACAAAAATGCTAGGGTCAACACAATTTTGGATGTAAAATTTTACTAAGTCAGAAGAGCATGAAATATAGGCAAAGGGTAGGAATAACTGCAACATCCCTCGTGAACATTCTAAGAAGAAACTTTATGCCAGGTGTGATGGCTACAGGTATCATACTTTCATACGAAAGGACTAAAGCGCCAGGGACGATATATATTTTGGGGTTTAAAATTTTGCAAAGTCAGCAGAGCATGAAATATATGTAAAGGGTAAATTAATTGCATCAGCTCTCAAGAACATTCTAAGAAGAATCTGGATGCCATGTTTGATGATTCTAGGTATCATAAATCGTGAGAAATGGACTTAAACACTAGGGTGGACATAATTTTAAATATAAAATTTTACTAAGTCCGCAGAGCATGAAATATAGGTCAAGGTATAAATAAGAGCAATAGCCCTCGAAAACATTCTTAGAAGAAGCTTTATGCCAGGTTTGATGATTGTAGGTATCATAATTTGCGAGATATCTACTTAAATGCTAGGGTCGACGCTAGGGTCGACGTAATTGTTGGTGGCCTGTTTTACAAAGTCAGCAGAGCATAAAATACAGGGTAAGGGTAAAAATAAGAGCAACAGCCCTCAAGAACATCCTAAGAAGAAGTTTTATGCCAGGTTTGATGATTGTAGGTATCATACTTTGCGAGAAATGGACTTAAATGCTAGAGAGCCTAGGGTCGACGTAATTGTTGACGGACGGACATACGTACAGACGTACGGACGAACGGAATGACTGACGTACGGACGGACGGAAAAGTGAACTCCTATATCGCACCTTGCTAAAGCAGGTGCGACAATGAATGAAAGGTGTCAGTGTTTTGCCACTATTACCCCTCAGACTCCCTCTGCAATTATTCTTTGTCCCCTTTATTTCAGTACGTTGCGGTTTCTCTGTATAGCTAAATGCCGTAATGGATATCTATTTTTAGAACGAAAAATGGTTTCTCAAAAAGTCGTTTATTTCTCTATACAGGGTTTTCCCACGGACGCAAGATTGAGAGTCTCAGACCCCCAAAATAATGTCTGGGACTCCCAGAAAAAAAATTGTGCATCCACTGGGACAGGGCTACAGAAATCCGATTTTTTGTCGGTCCAGACCGATTTTGAGTTCGAAAAACCGATTCAGTTGGCAAAAGGCACATTTTTTTTGGTCCGAAAAAAACGCGATTTGCGATGTATGATGACATAATTACCTGGATTTTAGCCATGTGTCATATTATTAATCCAATAATCACGCACTGCTGTCAAAAGTTATCACAGATAAACAAAGTGTCTATTGTCTTGCCAAGGTGCGAACACTGACTCAATTTTAGAAATCTTCGATAATTAGCACGTGTCACAATTCTGGCCAGCGGCGAAGGTTTTACACACATACACGTGCCGATGCACGGAAAAAGGCTGTCCAACGTAAGGTCACTGACTATTATCAAAGATAGCATAAGGAAAGAATTTGACTAGCAAAAAGAAAATTTAAACCGGATTTGATTATGTGCAGTCTGGTCAGGTTTTTTTTAGCCGACGTCATTTCTCGCGCAGAAAAAATATTGTTTTTTCTTCGTCCGAAGGTATCTTTTTGCAAGTATATTCATATTTCAAGGGAATTAACTCGAATACAGTCAATCGTAATACTTCGGCCAATTCGGTAAATGAAGATCGGCGAGGACGTCCGATTGGAACAGCATTTGTACTTTCACTTTCGGTCTGACTGTCTCTGCTTTTTAAAGCGCGTTTTTCACGTTAAGTAAGAACATGTGGACTAAATGGCTACTTCAGCGATGACATCCACGTTATAACGGCGCTCCGATATAGTCATTAGTTTTCGTGACTTTTTTTGGATTGTGGAATACACAGTGTAGTCATTAGTTTTCGTGTCTATTTTGGATTTGTATGACGTCATCGGCCGCTGGACCGATTTGGATTTCAAAATTTCTGTAGCCCTGCACTGGGACTCTTAGAATAAAATACATGTACCAATTCAAAGTGATGAATTCCAATAAAAGTTATATCATTGTTGGCATGCTTTTCAGAATGTAGTATTAATGAACTTCTGATGTTTGATTTGGAAATTTTATAAGATTTTTCAGAACACAGGACCCTTTACTTTTGGCACTGGACCCGTAAGAAATTGGTGTGTGAGTCCCAAATACTCTTCAAATAAAAGATCCAGGGAAAACCTTGTCTATATATTATTAATTTCATAATATTGTCAAACTGAATTGGCGAGGTTTTGGTTAAAAAGTCGAAATAGTAACAATTAAGTTAACTTATCACAGTTAATAAAGTTATTAATGGAAATAACCAATAAAAATCTCCCTGTGGCGAGTGGTGGGTTTCATACCCCCGGAACTGCAACAATTCCCTTTTTTGTCTTAAAACTAAATCGGTTACTAGAAATACCGGAATACACTTAATTACCGGAATATACCAAAATACACCGGAATCTACCGGAATATACCAAAATACACATTTTTATTTACCGAAATACACTTTCATATTACCAGAATAAATGTAATATAATCCAAAATATGTCGTTTAGTAACAGCTGCATGTAAAAACCAGCAAGTGAATGACCCATACAAACACTCTTACCAGCTTGCAATCTGCACAACCTATCCAAGGCCCATACCCTGGTCCATTTACTCTCACTTCAGATGCAAAAATAGCAATTTCTGAGCTGGAAATACTTCTTATTTATCTATTCTACTAATATTTAAGTTCATTTGGATAATAAAAATATTTTATTTTGGTGTATTCCGGTATATTCCGGTAATAAGGTGTATTCCGGTAATTCTAGTAACCCAACTAAATCTGTCGGAAAAGACTTTTATATCATAATTAGTTCATACCAACCCCCATATATATAACCACAAAAATCTAGGATTAAACTTTTGTTTATACCTCAAAGGTCGCCACTAAAATTTCAGGTGGTGGGTTTTGAGCACGGATGCGGGTGGTGGGTTTCATACCCGATCGTTTCATGAAGACTGAATTCACACCTCCCTTGTATGCAGTCTGGCAGTTTATTCAGTTACACGAAAGAATGAGGATATAGCCAAATATTCGTTATTTAAAAGACTGACAGTTTACTGCCTGTCAGTAATAACTGTCATTTCCAAAACAAAACAATGGGCAGTGTACGAATCTTACTGGGTTACTCCCATACATGAGAGTTCTGCGTTCCAGACATTCATATTTTACGTTTTTATGCTGTTATTTACGTTTTTGTTATTCTTCGGAACGCGAACTCTCATACGGATATAGCCATAAAGTTTACGCAAGGACCGCGTTGGCTCGACGCGCTGCTTTTCTCGGCCAAAATTGGACATTTGAAACATCCTCAAATCAAATTACATATATTACTTACATAAGTAATAGTTAAATTCCTCATCCCAACCGAAAATATTCAAAAAGTCACCAAAAGAACCTTTTATCCATCCTGATTATGTACCGGCAAGTGTTTATCACGCAATATTGTTTACATTGTCAAATTGAGGTCACCGGCTATTGGTTAAATCAAAAAGAGGCCACCGGTTATAGGTTAAATCAAAAACATGGATTGGATTTTCTGAAAATTTTGGCGGAAATGGTTAGATTGGCTGAAACAGACAGACATACAGAAATTAAGAAATATAGTGACTTGTTAAACCAGAATCTGGCCCAGTGAGAAAATCTACAAGCTAATTAAGGACTATAAAGGAATATTCCTTTTACATACAGGTAGAGAGACAGAAGACTAGCTATTGTATCACACTTGTGAACATGAAATACAGAAATGTTTATATCATATAGATATCTGTACTTCATATTCAGAAGTATAGGCCTAATACTTCAGAGACACACTCCGCTTTATTTCTCCCTCAGGGTGAGCTTGAGGTTGGTGATGGTGGTGGAGGGGGGGGGGGGGGGGGAGAGAGCATCAGTACTTGAAGTAGGCATGTGAAACTTTAACAATTTCAGCTTTTCAAAGCGCTGGATATAGTGGGAAACAAGAGCTTTCCAAACTAAAAATAACTATGACCAAATTGGCAAAGTGGGGAAAAAAGATTAATGTTCTTTACTGTTACCTGTGTTACCTTTGGTAGTGTAAAATAGACATGCATAATGTAAGTGCAGGGTATCATGTTGCAGATTATCGTCTTTGGGTAAACGGGTAAAGCAGCTGACACAATACTACATGTAACTGTCAGCTTACCCCAACCCTAATACAAGCCATACCGGTAACTCCAAAGCATTAGTATTGTGTTATGTGCACGACCCTGTGGCCCCAAAACGGTACTCTTATTCTACATTACAAGCTCCAATCATTTTATATAAGAATGTATGGCATACAGGATGAAACTTAATTGTGGTTTGATACTTATCTTACAAAAAGAAGGCAACAGATCTCAGCTATTAAGGAAATTTCATATGGTGTACCACAAGGCTCAATTTTAGGACCACTTTTATTTTTGCTATTTATTAATGATCTTCCTTTCTACACTGCAAATGTTTCTACTGATCTCTATGCAGATGAAACAGCTTTGTATGATATTCAGGATTCAGTGGAACAGATTGAAACACCTAGAGTCTGCGATAGACAATCGTAATATCTGGTGTCAAAATAATGGAATGTTTACCCACGATAAAAAAAAAACCCAGGTAACAGGGGTAACACTGACTGTAGCAAATTTAAGTCACAGACAGAGAATATAAAGATTTATGATTGTTAAATGAGTTTACAGAATAACACTGGCTATATATCATACTTTAATCTAACCCCAATTCTAGTACTACAGCGTTACATCTGTTACCTGTGTTACCTTTGGTATTGAAAAGTAGATAGATATAATGTGAATGCATGGTATCTGGTGGCAGGTGTTAATGATGTAGAATATTAAAGTGTACCTTATCTGGATAACAGGGTAGTGCAGGTAAAACAATACTTACGCTTGTGAGTAAGGGTTAGTATTGGGGTAGGGATAACCGTAAGGTGAGAATTAGTATTGTAATCTAACCCTAGTTCTAATACTGTAGTATTATCGCTGTTGCCTGTGTTACCTTGAGTAATGAAAAGTATATTTACATAATGTAAATGCATGGTATCATGTGGCAAATGTTTATAATTTAGAATAAGAATACCGTATTTGAGTAACAAGGTATGTAAACACATCCGACTTTAAATAAAATTTGTATCTGTATCTGGTAACACAATAATAACCCAAACCCAGCTCCAATCCTAATACTAACCCCTAACCTTAATTCAGTAGTGTCCCTAATGTTACCCGTGTTTCCTTAGATAAAGGAAAATAAACCAAACTGGGTAAAGAGATGTACTTTCAGGACATATATGAATCCATTTGTAGAAAATATATATATCACACTAGACTGTACAGAAAATTAACATCAGATGTTATTCATATTAAGAACTTAAGATAGAATAAAACTAATAATTATACCTAGTTAATAAAAAGGAATCAATTGCAACATGCATCCTGATAGAAGCTGAATAGATTAGTTGAAAATAAAGCAAAGTATTTAAAGAGGACCACTTATACATTATAAAAAGCTTATTTAGCTTTATAAATCAAAGATAAATCTTCAGGCATTAGTTTCATTTTTGTAGAATGGGTCATTAGCTTATTGGTTTTTTTTTATTTTTTAATTTCCTATTCCTTTTTTTTTTCAATTTCTTATTCCCTTGGCCTGAACAACTCAGTAAATTAGTGCTGTCATTAAATATTGATAAAAATAAATTCGTCCAAAAAATATCCAATTCCAAGTCTTTATGATAACCAAATGTCACGTGACTATGTAGTCAACACAAATGGCGGCTGAAGCGTGATTTAAGTGAAAGCTCTTATTCATTTGGAGAATTGTGACAACAGAAAAGGTAAGATGGCATTTTTATCAAAGATTTCACCTTATTAGGACCTTAGACATAGCACTGACTCAAAACACATTGGGTAGTCACGGAATACCGAAATTTTAAAAGTGCGATAGGGACATGTATAGGGTCCGTGTTAGACGTTGCATGCACAACTATAGAAGGTAAAATATAAATTAGTGCATGCGGACGTCTAACTTGTTGGACTACTTACTGGGTATGAAACGTCTACGGTTCGAATCGTCTTGTAATCCTTCAAGATCTAGGTGACGCAAACGAAGCGCAATATTTCCAGCTCCCATATATGAACAAGACCTCTGATTACTGAAATTGTCAATAAAACCTCTTATTTACATGTCTGTTGCATGACGATTAACCCAGGGGGCAACCAAATAACCTACTTTGTGAGCTTCGATGCCCGTTAATCGGCCTTTCGTCTGTTGGTCTCGGATGATAATGAATGGACGGCCATACTCATCAAAAGCTATGGACCCCTGAGCTGACATATTTGAGGGCGAAAGATACAGATGCTTTCAATTAACGCTGAATGCAATGGATTGTTTGTCAACAGAATTTGCCAGAAGAAAGCATGTCTGCTCAAGTCCCATACAAAACGAGATCTCGTTAACTATTTGTCCATTGCCCGTGTATTGTTATCCTGCTTCTGCTTCTGCCAGGTAATAGCCTCCTTCAACTCTCTGAAAATGATATGCTTTGCAATTAAGATGCTCGAGGCTATGTTAAAAAGGATCCGTTATGCTATGCATATAAGATGCTTGGGGCTATATTAAAAAGGGAAAAGAGTTTAGTACCAAGAAGTAACACAACACAAAGTGAATGCCAGCAGAATAGTGGCCGAAGCCGAACATAAGTGTAAACCACTAACAGGGACATATAATTTACAAGGAAATAGGGCAGCCTTTAACCAACATCAAGTAAACGCAACCTGTAGACTGTGTTCATCAGCTCCAGAAACAAGACAACACTTCCTTAGTGAATGCTCATCTCTTCATACAGAGAGAGTGACGTATATAGATAAACTACCCAGCAATGCAGTTTAACAAAGTATCCCAGCCTCAAAAGTACATAATACAGAATTCTTGACAGAGTTAACATTGGATGCTCCAGCAGTTCTTGAAATGGAGCAGATTGACAAGGATACATGGGGGTTGCTTGAACTTTACACGAGAGAATATATAGCCAAGATTCATAACAAGAGACTCACAGTGATGAAAATGATGTCAGACTTCTGAGCGACGGTTAATAGAGAATACATTTATAAAATCACTTGTAAATAAAGACTCGTCAGTTCGTAGTACTTATCATAAAGATATATGAGCTCACTTTTCCATGCTACGTCGAAAGGCGGTTCTCCGAAAAGTCAGCGGAGGAAATTTACGAAACAGAACAGAACAAACCAGTGACATTTATTGCTTCAGAAGAAGGAAATGAACAACATGAAGGTGGATATTCAAAGAAGACATTTGTGTAAATATTGTGTATAAGACCCTTGATGTGGTGATGGTTGAATATATATAACGAGGCTCTTATAATCTAGTGTATGAGCATTTTACGGATGTGCACACGTGGATGTGCATAATCGATACCGACATTTCACAACGCTGACACATCCATGGTTGTTCCCAATACCCTCCATTACAGTATCCTGATAGACTAAAATGCGAACCCTCCTCTGTCCATTGTACATGCTTTTAAGTAACATACTAATTACCTTAGTCTATCTTACAGCTGTTTTAATCTTGACTATATTACACCCCACCCTCCAGATACTGGAGCACTAGAGACTACCAGTTGAACCCGAATGTCCAAGCAACAGACAAGAAATGCTCCATCCCAACAAACCAAAATGAATAACTTTATTATTAGTTTATGTCGGGCCCATCATTTAGTCTGATGCCCGATCTTACAGGCGTGTAATGAAAGAGTGTTCAAAGCAATGTTATGACCAATGATGAGGTTGACCACTAAGCATGCTGACTTTAGCATTACATTTAAGTTACATAATTGCGTAAATATCAGTGCACACGCTGTTAATAGGCATGTTTCAACGCACAAAAAACCATGTATAAACAAGGCTTTTCACGTGCTATAATGACTCGGTTTGTGACTGTTTGTATGCAATTTGCAAGGTTATACTCCGTCCTACAAAAACAAGTGGCAAGATTGCATTTGCAGTTAACGCTTAAAGACTTAGGGAAGGGTAATAAAATTCAGATATTGTAAAAATGGAAGTGGAGACGACATCGAGTGAAAACTTCAATGAACATGATTATGACTTGTTTATTGCTGCTAAATATAAATCATAAATGGGGTAATGAGAGGCATTAACTTTTTCTGATTGCAGTTCGGGCGGATTAATTCGATTCACCATGCTTTTAAAGAAATGATGCCCCAACCCCCCACCCGTGCTGTGCCTGAACCTGCAAAATTTCAGTCAGAAAAGGCCTTAATTTTGTCAAACATTAGTTGTTCTTCTTCATAAAAGGAGGTGCACATCTTCAATATGTCTGAAACATCTGTGCAAAGTTTCAAATTGATAGCGTACAAACTGTGGGAGGAGTTGATTATACAATCTTGCCCTTCTGTATTAGACAGAACATGTAAAATTTCAAAGCCCACAAAGGCCATAATCATGTCAAAAATGATTTTTTTTCTCTTCAAAACAGCAGGTGCACATCTTCAATATGTTTGCGACATTTGTGCAAAGTTTCAGACTGATTGATTAAAAACTGTAGGAGGAGTTGATTATACAAACTTTTTGAGGTGTGACGGACGGACGGACGGACAGACAGACAAGGGTAAAACATAACCCCCACCCCCCCCCCCCTGACTGTCGTCGCGGAGGCATAAAAAGATATTTTTCATTCATTTGCTAGTAGGACAGTATACAATTGTCTATAAAATCATGTCGAGTAGATGATTTTGTTCTCGATTAAATTTAATGCCTGCGTTTGTGATATCAGCTCTCCAGTTATATTTACTTGAGAAAATAACATGTTTTAAAGGACAGACGCCCTACAAGATTTAGCCAGAGTGCAGCTGCAGCTAGTCAAATCTTAAACTTCCCGGAGATCGCTAGTCAAATCTTAAACTTCCCGGAGATACATGTACATAATATTCGAATCAATAGAATATAGGATCTGACGGTAAGCGTGTTGCTTATACATGTATTAAAGCAACGATAGGTTTGCTGATGACAAGGCAACTTGAGAGCTGATTATCAGAACTGTTATCATTATTTCATGTATTCAAGTTATATTTACTGCAAAATGAAAGTACCGTGTTCTCTTTAAAGCAAGTGAATTATAGAGATAATAAATATAGTGTCTTTGACAGCCAGCCTCATTAAGCTAAAACAATTGAACTCAATCAGAATATTTTCTTTAGGGACAGGTCATTTACTATCAGTTAGAGGATTGGAGAGGAGAAGAGCACATTTTCATATGATTCACTGTCATTCACAGATTTTTTTACTATCATTCAGTCTCACCAGAATCTTTTTCTAACCCCCACCGCAACAAACACACAAAGATAGCTAACCCAAAAAGTTATGATCCCCATCACTTCACAACCCTTAACACACACACACACACACACGCACGCGCGCGAGCACATACACACAAGCACGCACGCACACTCACACTGGCTTTGTAGATGAAGATAAAAACGGACACAGGGCGGAACTTCTTGAATATTTCTAAGAAACCTGTAGACAACCAATAATGTTTCAGCCTTGAAAGGGTCTGTGGATGCCGTTTGCCAGTAACCCAGATAGGCTGTGGTGAAGCACGTAGAGCAAAAAGTGGGTCATAAAGGTATGATAACGGATGAGTCATGTCGTTGTGTAAAAAAATGCAAACTGGACAATCTTTGACGGAAGTACTTATGAACCTGGTCCCAGGCAGATGTAGAATCTATCTATCTATCTATCTATCTATCTAACTATGTTTACTGCGTCACCCTCTACTGAGTGTTATGCACAGGGTTAGTAAGAATAAAAGTAAAAAAGTGATAGTGAGATCTAAAAGAATGATAGTGAGATTAGAAAAAAAGATGAAAGTGTTAGTATTGTTAGCAAAGTAATAAGATAGAAGCAGGGTAAAACAGGGCTGGACCCAGAGCACCTGAAGACGGGGGCACAGAATGCCGAAGGCATGATTCGAGCGGCGTGAGCCCCGAGGGAGAAGAGGGAAGAGTATGAGAGGGGGTTTCCCCCTCTCATTGGGGGTGGGGGGTTCGGGGGCCTCACCCGGGAAAAAATGAAAATTGTAGTGCCGGAGAAGCATTTTTAAGCCTGTTTTTGGTCAAAATTTCAGATTTCGAACTTGATTTTGAAAGCCAATTTAACATACTTTATGCAATATTTGCTTCAATTTCAGCTTATACCGGTACTGGTGGTACTGGACCTGGCTTGCAAATATTTAATCAATGATTGTGCAGGGTTTCCATTAACTTTCAGATTTAGGAATTCTCAGACTTCCTACCCCTCAAATTTGGAAGTCCAGCAGGAAAATCGAGGAAGTCCCACCACCCAGAGTCCCAATTAATATTATTTACAGTTATAATTATTAAGCATTCAACAAAAATATTTCCGGATGGCCATTAGCAGAAGAAAAAATGCAAGAAATGCAGACGAAGTTTAAACAGACCATGATTACATGTAATTAACCTGTTAGAATAAGAAATGTTCTTTGTGTTTCATACAGCTAGGTTTTGATTGAGGTCAGTCTGACATAAAATAGGTAATATGGTATGTGTGTGAAGGGTAGCTGGCACTGGGGATAGGGGGGGGGTCATAAAAATTTTGTCACCTATTTGGGGGGGGGGTCGGAAAAATAATTCTGGTGAGACTGGGGGGGGGGTCGGAAAAATTTTGGTGAACCATATGAAAATGTACCCGGCCCCCCGCCCCCCCCCCCCCCCCCCCCAACCTGATAATAAATGACTCGTCCCTTACATTCGATTTGTCCTATGTTCTAACTGCTGTTCATTTTAGATATAACAAATTACGACTTTTGCGACGCAAAGTGGACCTCTTTACTGCAAGTAGCTGGGACGGTCAGAAAGAAATTGGTCAACTCGTTAGATCAAAATGGCACCGACGCTTTTCATACCCTTCTAATTTCGCCGATAGAATTTACCGTAATGATCATGAAAGTAGGACAGAAGTGCCACTGTGGGTTACTGAGATAAAATGTGAGATTTAAATTAACCAGACTTGGAAAAATTACGACACACTGAAATAAACTATTTCAGTAATATGTAGTTTATAGTTGCACTTCAGTTTGCCGTCCTCATTTTTTCGCAAGCGCAAGTATTATTTACAGTGAGACAGTGGTGCATCAAAGCAGCCGCCAAGATCAAAAGATTACTTAAAACTGTCAATTCATGTTTACTTACACGGTCGCATTAATTTACACCCAGTGGTGTCTTTCTAAATAAGGGCGGGGCTTAGGCTGTCGCTGTAATATTAATACATCCAATTGGACAATAGGTGGAGCTAAGGACGTAGGCACGGTTCTCACTGACAAGAGTCGGTCAACCGGTAAATCACAAAGCTCAAAGGACGCGTGTCAAAGGTAATACCGATAAAATATTTATTGAAGGATGATATAATTTCTGAACATTTGCGTACGCCGGAACACCTGACTTGAAATTATCAAGCACCACCGGGCAACAAATTGGCGTACTTTTACGCGCTGAAAACGGGCGTAATTGTAGAGATTTGTTGTTTTTTTAACCGGGGGACAAGGTATGATTCGCGATCGCTTTCGCGGGGGGAGGGGGGCACGTGTCCCTTTTGCCCGCCCCTCCCCCGGGTTCGGCACTGTAAAAACAGATCTTATTTTCTATGGCCTTTGATGATTTATCTTGCTAACTTCCAACTTGTATGAGTCAAGATCTTTTAAAAGAACTGTACCTGTAGGTAGCCGGTTCCACAAAAGAACAGTCATTGGAAAAAAGGAATATCGATAATAATCTGTAGTAGCATGTACCTGGCGGAAACTAAGTTGATGCATGTGACGAGATAATCTGATGGGACGCTCAAAATATAAAGGCATTGGCTCGGCAACAAGACCATACGTGATCTTATAGAACACTGCGAGACGAGCATCATATCGGCGATTTTCTAGAGAGCACCAACCAAGGTTACTCAACATATTAGTTACACTATCATACGAGGAATATTTACTTGTCACCCATCTGGCAGCCATTCTTTGCAACATCTTCACTTTTTTTAATATTCTGTTTTGTGAAAAGGCTCTCGACGGTGGAGGCATACTCAACCTGGGGTCGGACTAAAGTTTTATAGGCTAACTCCTTTACGGACTGATTTTTAGTTTTAATATTGAATATTTTCGTCATGATCTTTGTGACTCGATCAATATATACTGGAAGTCCTTAGCGCTGATCTTTTGTCCACGTCTTTGCTATTAAAGTACGTTTAGGACTAGTTACGGTGGAGGGAAAAAAGTTACCATTTCGGCCACACAGGCAGCAGAGCGAGTTGGGGAGGTCTTACACGATTGTTGAACAGACAGATGGATTTATTTTGAACGGGTTTCGTATCAATAGAAATACAGGGTACTAAAAAAAGTTTATAGTTCGACGAAAAAAATATACATTATGTATAGTAGTTAAAATAAGAAAAAAAAATATAATAACTGAAAATATATTTGAAATATGCGACTATTTTCGTAATCTAGTTTTGCTATGTATTTTATTAATTCAGTTTTATAAAAGTAATTTTTTGTAAGCTTAAATTGTGTTACATTGTTTTCGTCCAATATTTTGATTGGAGCTTCAAATAAATCAATAGGAAGTGCAACAATAGCGTGCATAGCAACTTGGATTAGCAGACAAGTGAAAGTAGTTTTAAGCCCTTTTGGCTCATTATCAGTATTAATTTTATCTGTGCAATCATTTTTAAAGAACAACGTCATGTCTTTTTTCGGACTAACTCAATTAGGGTACCAGAATCCAGTTCGTGAAGGGTCTGCGAGGCCAAAATTGGACCCTCTGAGATCAAAAACACAACTTGGCTTTATTGCATTGCCGCCTCTTGCAGATAAAAATCCCCCAAAGAGATCTATTGTTCCAATAAACCAGGTCTCAGCATATGGCCCAGGACCACAGGATTCCTATGTTGAATTTACACGGATGAGAACAAAACATATACGAACCCCAAAAGGTGAGGCAATGTTTGCATATGCATTCCTTCTGCAGCCAGCTTTGTAACTTTTAAAAAAGACAGTGGGGCTGCTTTAATAAAAACACTCATTCTTGGAGGTACTCAGTTCAGCATATTTTGTTTATGGCTTATCAACTTTCGGTCAAATTTTTTTAATCCATTCATGTTTAGATCTTATTATGCACCAGTCATTTGCAACCACGCCCCCCTTGGGCCGGGAGTAGCGGGGAGTAGCGGGGATATTGACTTTTCACATTGCAAAGCCCTGGTGTAAGCCCTGCACTGTGGGGACATTTTTATGTCAAATCCCTGGTAAAAGTCTCCGCCCACCAGGGGATCATATAAATATAAAACTCCATATTCTGACAATGTGTCGCGGTAAATTTAGTTCAATTACGCCACTATTTCCCCTGCTGTTTTGGCAGGAATCAAATGCCTGGCTTATCCATGGCACTGCCGGGACACCTCTTAGGTAAAAACATGGTACTTAAGCCCCTCTATACCCCCTGCTGTCCCTGGCCCCTTGGGGGCTGTGGTTGCAAATGACTAGTGCATTACCTGTGGCAGCCTGTGCTATCCAGCAAGTATACCCAATTCTCCTACTGCCACAGTTTCTGCTATTTCCGTAGTTTGCCGGCATCTATGTCAACAGCTGATCACTGACCTTCCATGGCTAGTACTATATCTATAGCCCAATTCAATTTTTTCTGTTTTTATTTATCCACAATGAAAGGCTCTAGATAACTAGAAATTTGTGTTAATAAAACTGTAGGGTAGTTTTAGTATGGATCTGTTTTTCTTTCAGATTCATACACTTTATATAATTATCCAGTATCAACATCACATGGCTATGGCTGGTGGAGTCAGCATGAACCTTTAAGAGAGAATATGAAATGGGCACATGTACCCAGACAAGTAAAGATTAACAGTGAAATGTGCAGGTAGGGTCAAACCTCCAGATAAAAATTGGTAGCAGGTAGCAGGGATAATTCAAGGATAATTTTCCTTATTTCTCAATGAAAACATATGCTGTGACCCATCATTAAAATGGTCTTGGTGAGACGCTTCTAATGAGGGGGTCACACCATATGTTTTTATGCTAAAATATGGGAAATTATCCCTAAATTAACCACATTACCCATTCTTAATTGGAACACTGTATGGAACCCAGAGTTTGAGATATTAAGGTTTAATTGGATACACCCCCATTGTTTAGTAGTCAATTTTACAAGGGTAACAATTCTGAAATAACTAGTGTGTATATGCATTCCTGATACATGAACTCTTTCTTCAAGGGGATTATTCTTTAAAGAATAAGTTCTTTCCCTATAACTTATAAAAGAAACCTCTATGAGAACGGACAAAAATATTTACGAATCAGATTGATCGGCCTTGGTGGTGTACACACAGATGTTTAAGCAAAATTGATAGGGAATGAAAAAGGAGTGTTAACTGTTTTTTTCTTCATTCTCATCAACCATGTTGTGGGATCTCTTTAAGTTGAATGGGTACACTTTCAGGGGCAGAAACTCTACCATATTTTGTTTTGCCTCCTTTCTCAAATGGAGAACAACTCTCAGTGGAAAAAACTTCTCCTCTAAGATCAGATTCATTCAAGAATAGATATTCTTTTGGAAGGATTTTGTCATCTGGGAAAGCAAACAGGAAGTTACATAAGTTTCCGTCCTAAATTTAAAATGGCATAATTTTAAAACCTTAACCAGATCCCACAGCAATTTATCTTCACAGGAAATATAGTCAACTGGAAAAATATTAACCTCTTGTAACAAAGCATCAGTGCAGTCACAGATGCATGTACAGTAGAGCATTATCTTAATTCTACTTTTTATAATAGTAGTTTGGACACTATAAAGTCACTGAGACTATACTACTAAAGAATATAAGGCAAATGAGCATTTAATGCTCATTTGCCATATATTTCTTAGTAGTTTATTATTCATATTGTTACGACCTGGCAGTGGTAACAAAAAAGATGGAAGTAAACCAGCAACAAGCCTATTTCAAAACTTAACAAAATTTATTTACATGTACATCAAAAACAGTCATTAATCAATCAAGAAAATATGTAATTTACGATACCTTAAATAATCCTGAATGTCCCTCAAAATGTCCTGTTAAAAACACAAGTCCTTTCACAGTTTCTGATCCCAAATATTAAAGTCAGCAGAATATTTCCAATAATCCCAGAATGAAAGTCACAAAGTAATCCAATATATTTAAATTTCAGCATAAACTTATTTAACAATAGACTGGTGAAATTTTACAAAGATGACTAAAGGAAAATTTGTGGTCGTTATATATTAGCTAGGAACATTCAGGAATTAACCAGTGATAGATTTTACCAGACAGTTCTCAATTCTGACATAATTTTATACCAGAAGATTCTTAATGTTTACAACAGACTTTTCTATCATTTTCTACATTACTAAAATTAGATATTCTAGAAAATTCTCGAAACATCTTGAAAGTTCTCAAAGTTTCCTGAAGCTTCCACAACATTCTTTTGACAATGGGGAGCAAATTCCATAACTTTCCAGACAATTCTTTCTGGTTCGGGAACATTCTAAAGATTCCCCAATTTTCCAGAATGTTCTAAAGTACAGTGTAAACAACTTGCTTATTTCAAACCTAGTAAACATCTAAAAACTGCAAAATCATGGTAAAAGAAAATATTTACACCATATTCATAACACTTGCCCTCTTCAAGGAAAAGAAAGTTTTATGAAATAAAGCTTTCTTTTACCATATGACCAATTATTATGAAACAAAATTAAGTTTAATGCTTATACACTGTATATATATATCAGCACAAATCCAGACATCATGTAGTAATAGCCAAATTTAGGCTCTTGAAAGTGCATCTGGGATAATATTATCTTTTCCTCTGATATGTCTGATGTCAAGATTGTACTCCTGCAACATGAGACTCCACCTGAGTAACCGCTGATTCTTGTTCTTCATTTTATGAATGAAGGTCAGTGGATTGTGATCACTAAAGACAATAATCGGCGTGGCTGAAGAAGATAAGTACACTTCAAATTGCTGAAGTGCAAGGATGAGAGATAAACACTCTTTCTCAATAGTGGAGTAATTTCTCTGATGTTTGTTAAACTTTTCAGAAAAGTAATAAACAGGGTGATCCACACCATTATCGTTTTTCTTGAATCAAAACACTACCTGCGCCAACATCACTGGCACCTATACCGCCATCTTAAATGCTTTATTAAAGTTCGGTGCTGAGAGAACTGGAGCACTCTTTAGTATGGCCTTTAGCTTATCAAAGGACCCAGAATTTTATGGTGACTTAGTATACAAATTCAAAAAGATTAAGGGTAGGACTGATTTTTCTGATCAATTCCGAAAAATAATAATACGTCACAAACGTATTGGCTATAATTTAAATGTTATGCGACAGTCTGCATGCTTAGTGATTAACCCAATCACGGTTGATAACTTTGCTGCACTCTTTAATTGCACACCGGGGGATCGGTCGTCAGACTCTATGATGGCCCCGACCTAAAGCTATATATTTTAGTTGGTTGGGACCGGAGCCTTTTTGTCTGTTGCTTGGTCCACCGGGGCTCAACTGGTGACCTTCTTTTGCTTCAGATTTCCAGTGGGGTTGTTTGGCAGGACAGGGATCTCCACCTGTCAGACGGCCCGTTGTATCTGTTGAGTCCTCGTCTTTGCTTCTTCCTGGTGTTGAAATTTGATTTATGTGTTTACCGTGATGATTCATTGACGAGTTAGAGGGTTATCATGCGAACCGAACAACCAACTAAATGTTTTGTACCACTTCAGAAACTGAGGGTGAGGTTGGGCCTGTAAAATCGATTTAAGCCCCCCAGTAATTCATTACTGACCGTTCCAAGGCGGTAGTTCTGTTGTGGTTCTCTGTTGCCTGTTTTTGGTGTCAGAGTTTCTGTGATGTTTTACCTTATGTATGTTCTTATTATTT
The DNA here is from genome assembly GCA_963989385.1 of Ctena decussata. Classification (NCBI taxonomy): domain Eukaryota; kingdom Metazoa; phylum Mollusca; class Bivalvia; order Lucinida; family Lucinidae; genus Ctena; species Ctena decussata. Next base: position 59,698,278 of record OZ022504.1, read on the forward strand.
TTGGTTCGGTTTGGGTTGCTGAGTGGCCACCTTTTGGGAACAAGCTGCCCACTCGGTTGGCCATATGTTCTCTGTATCTTGATTATTTGTAATCTTAGTTGTTTCCAACTATGGTTTGAGGGCTGGATTTGGATTTTGATTGTTTCAGTTCCTGGTCTTTGCATACTTTTTACTTTCATTCCAAATATATTTCTTTCCTTTACACAACAAATTTGTCAAGGGTTCTGCAATTACAGAGAAGTTATTACAGAACTTCCTATAATATCCTGCCATACCAAGAAAGCGCATCAGTTGTCTTTTGCATGTAGGTACAGGAAAATCCGAGATAGCCTCTACTTTGGTTTCTACAGGTTTTACCTGACCTTGACCCACAACATGCCCTAGAAATGTCAAATTTGCATGACAGAATTCACTTTTTGCTAAATTGATTGTCAATTTTGCATCACTAATCTTTGAAAGAACTCTCTGATAGTCTGTAGATGTAGTTTGCATTCATCGTTGAAGATGATTGCATCGTCAATGTATGCTTTACTACCACCCAGATCAGATGTCAAGCTATTTATAAGTCTTTGAAACGTTGCTGGAGAGTTTTTCATACCAAATGGCATAACCTTATACTGGTAAAGTCCATCTGGTGTAACAAATGCTGAAATCTTCTTAGCTCTGTCTGTCAACGGAATTTGCCAAAGTCCTTTCAGAAGATCAAACTTAGTAACATATTTTGCTTGTCCAATTTGCTCAATACAGTCATCAATACGTGGGATTGGAAATGTGTCCGTTTTAGTCACAGAATTTACTTTTCGATAGTCTGTACACATGCGGAAAGTTCCATCCGGTTTTGGCACAAGAATACAAGGAGAACTCCAGTCACTTTGACTTGGTTCATCACTTTGACTTGGTTCAATAAAGTCATTGTCCAGCAAATATTGAATCTCTTCCCTGAGATATTGTTGTTTCACAGGGTTCATTCTATATGGATGTTGCTTCACAGGCTTTGCGCCATCAATGTCAACATCATGAAAGATTTTGTCAGTCCTGGTTGGAATGTCTGGAAATAAGCGCTCATATTCAAGAATTAACTGTTTCAGTTCAAGTCTCTTGACTGGATCCAGGTGTGACAGTTTCTGGTCGAGATCCTTTAAGATGTCAGAATTCTGGAATTTTGATGATGAGGGATCAGACTTTATAAAGCTCACTTCCTCAGAGTCCATTTCAGATTGCTCTTGAGGGACAGAATTTACTACACTTATTGGTGAAACAACTGAATTATCCCTATCAATGTACTTTTTCAACATATTAATATGACATAATTGTTTTTGCTTGCGCCTCCCAGGTGTGTTGATGATGTAATTTACATCACTGAGCTTTTTGACAACAGTGTAAGGGCCGTAATATCTGGCCTGCAAAGGTCTGCCAGGAATTGGCAAAAGAGCAAGTACCTTCTCTCCAGGTTTAAAATTTCTTTCCCTGGCATTTTCATCATAACGAAATTTCATTTTGTTTTGAGCTGATTTGAGATTGGACCGAGCAGCTTCACAGGCTTTTAACAGTCAGTTATTGAAGTCAGAGACATACTGAAGCAAATTTAAAGAATTGTTATCATCAGAAAGAAATTTCTCTTTCAAAAGTTTCAGTGGTCCACGCACTGTGTGACCAAAAACAAGCTCAAATGGGCTGAAACCAAGAGATTCTTGTACAGATTCCCTAGCAGCAAATAATAGCAAATGAATGCCTTCATCCCAATCCTTTTCGGTGTCAAAGCAGTAAGATCTGATTATGTTTTTCAGTGTTTGATGAAATCGTTCTAAGACACCTTGACTTTCAGGATGATATGCTGATGACCGATATTGCTTAATGCCTAATTCATGCATCACTTGCTGAAATATTCCTGGCATAAAATTAGAGCCTTGATCTGACAGCAGATTTAGGGAGGCCTACAAATGTGAAAAACTTCACATGAGCCTTAACTATGGTCTTTGTCTTAATATTCCTAAGTGGAATTGCTTTTGGGAAACGCGTGGAAGCACACATTATGGTCAGAAGATATTCACAGCCTGACTTTGTTCTGGATAAAGGACCTACACAATCAATGATTATTCTGCTAGAAGGCTCCTCAAATGCAGGAATGGGCTGCAAATGGGCTTTAGGGATAGTTTTCCTACCATTTGACATGTATGGCAAGATTTGCAATGTTTAGAAACATCAGACTTTAACCCTGGTCAGTAAAAATGGTTTAGAATCTTGTGGTAGGTTTTGTTTACACCTAGATGACCTGACAAGGGAGTTTCATGGGCCAAGTTCAAAATTTCAGGGCGATAAACCCTTGGAACTACAATTTGGTGGTTAACAGTCCACTCGTCTTCTGCTGAGACATCAGGAGGACGCCATTTTCTCATTAAAATGTCATTTTTGACATACTATCAAACAGGAACCTGGGACATGTCATTTTCATCTAAAACCTTTTCAAATAAAGATGAGATCTCAGGATCACTGTGTTGTTCTTTGCAAAGCTATGATCTGACAGAAGGCCATGACCTTGGTTATTTGAAAATGAAGAGGAGTGGTCTGGGTTGGACACAGGTGAGTTGTGTGTAAAGTCTGTCTGCATGTCAGACAGGCTTGGTGAAAGAGATTTTGAAATCTCATCATTAAAAGACTGACCTATAAAAGTATCAGTTAAATCAATGTCCTGCTTCCCATCATTCAACATGGCTTTCTTTGCCATAGCCCTAGTGACAGCACACGAAGGGTAAAGGTCAGGAATTTCCTGCTCAATGGGGTCAGGCGGTTGATCAACACAAGGAGTGTTGGTCAAAAGTGGATTAACCACAACCTTATCTCCTGCTAGGTCATTGCCTAACAATAAGTGAACACCTTTAAAAGGTAATGAAGGTCTAATACCAACAGACACTGGACCGGAAATTAAGTCTGAGGACAAAGAAATGTAATGAAGCGGTACATTAACAAATCCACATTCTACATCCTGAATAAGGACACTTGTCCCAGAAGAAGTCTTCTCGGAAAATGGCAGGGTATCTGCCAAAATAAGGGATTGAGAAGCTCCAGTATCTCGTAAGATAGTAATAGGGGTAGACTGGGCAAAGTCACTATTTAGTGACACAAAACCTTCTGATAAGAATGGTTCATAAATCTCCATAACAGAATCAGTCTCAGAAATTTTGGTCTGAATAGGAATTTGATCCTGAACACAAGACTGTGGTGTTGACCGTAAAGAGGTAAGACCGGTGGGTTTTGGACCCTCTTGTTTTTCTCTCTTCCTCTTTAAAAGTAAGCATTCAGAGATTATATGACCTGTTTGCTTACAATAATTACAAATAGGCTGAGATGAGGGATTTTGACCTTTGTTTTCACCAGGGGGTGGGGGGGGGGGGGGGGGGTTACTGGGACTGAATTTTGTACCTCACTGAGGGGAAAATGTCTTTTTAGGAAAAGGCTTGTGCATAAAAGAAGTCTTATGAGTTAAAGCATAATCGTCAGCCAAACGAGCTGCTGCCTCTAACGTTTCAGCTTGTTTTTCATCCAAGAAAGATTTGATGTCAGAATTAATGCACCTTTTAAATTCTTCAACAAGCATGAGCTGTCTCAGTTTACCATGATCAGAGCCTACTTTCTTTGATGAGCTCCACCTATCAAATAACTGCTCTTTTGTTCTAGCAAATTCAACATAAGTCTGGTCATTTTCTTTTCTGCAGTTCCTAAATTTCTGCCTGTAAGCCTCAGGGACCAACTCATAAGCCTTAAGAATAAGCTCTTTTACTTTATCATAATCTGAGCTCTGCTCAAGAGAAAGTTGAGTATAAATTTCGCGAGCCTTGCCGATCACAACGCTCTGTAGAGGCAAAGTCCAATGCTCTTTTGGCCATTTTAAATTTTCTGCAACTTTTTCAAAGTGAAGAAAATATTTGTCAACCTCTTTTTCTTGAAATGGAGGAACGAGTCTGATGTGGTTAGTAACATCAAAAACTTTGGTCCAAAGGCAAAGATTTTGATTTAGCCTTGTCTTGTATTTCAATTTATTTCATTCTAATTTGAAATTGTCTTTCTCTCTCTTTTTCTTCTTTTTCATATTTCAATTTCTCCTTTTCTATTTCAATTCTTTCTTCTTTCTGTAATTTTTCTTTTTGCATTTGTCTTTTTTTTTCTTTTTCTCGTTCTTCCATTTCTAACCTTAAATTTTTCATGTTCTATTCTTTCTTTTTCTTGCACTAATTTTTGCCTCTGCAAGCTTTCTTCTCTTTCTAATGTTTCAAGCCTAATTCCTTCTTCATGCTCTAATCTTAACTTTTCCATTTCAATTTGTCTTTGGATTTCTAATTCTCTCATCTGCAAATCAGTTTGAGTGACGAGAATGTGAGAGGTTGCAGAGGAATAAAAAATTTCCTCATCAACAAACAACTGAATCAAAATATTCACATGTTTACAACATTTCTACATTACTAAAATTAGATATTCTAGAAAATTCTCGAAACATCTTGAAAGTTCTCAAAGTTTCCTGAAGCTTCCACAACATTCTTTTGACAATGGGGAGCAAATTCCAGAACTTTCCAGACAATTCTTTCTGTTTCGGGAACATTCTAAAGATTCCCCAATTTCCAGAATGCTCTACAACTTGTTTATTTCAAACCTAGTAAACATCTAAAAACTGCAAAATCATGGTAAAAGAAAATATTTACACGATATTTATAACACTATATAATGTTATGCTTGTCTTTGTATAATGGATTAACTATACAGATATCAACATAACATGCCTGAATGATGTATTCTCATGTCTTGTCAGAATAGTAGGAAGCACATATCAGACTGCATGAATGAGCATGCAGGTATGGCTATGTGAGTTTGTGTTGTTCACTTATGTTCTCTGTCATATATAATGGTTCATTTGAAGTATACAGTATGTAATGGTTCATTTTAAATATACATGTAGATGTAATGATTCAATTTGAATTAACATGACTGTAAGGGTTCATATGTTATGGTTCGTTTTAAATTTACATTATTTAATGGTGCTTTTTACGTACACATTATGTAATGATTCATATTGAATATACCTCGTGTAACTGTTCCAAACCAAGATTGATATTGTACATCAGAATCACAATATTCAAATACCAAAACACTGATTGGAGAGTATAAAATTAGTGTTTTCCATCATAAAGTTATCCACAAATCAGTTATCATATTCCAAGAATAAAACAAGAAAAAATATAACTATTAAATATCTGTGAAACATTAAATCTGTCCAAGAACACCATAGATTCAAATGTTATTATATCTAAGATTAGTGCCAGTGCTTTATAAGAAATACCCTCAGTATGTACAGCATTTCAGCCAGAATATTGTCATTTCAATGTTATGGGCCTACTGAGGTGTGTATATTTTTAGCTAAAGGTACATGCATTTCCATGTTATGTCACTATTTATAAAAGGGGAACAACCTTTGTGACTTCTGGAACTGTTTGTTTCCCTGAAAAATTTAGCTCTTTCAAAAAGGGGTCTACTCTTGAAGGAATAAATTGCTCCTAGTGGGTCAAATTCTTTCCTTTAAGAGTTGACCCTCAATGAGAAGGAATGCATCCAGAAAATGGTCTGGTTGCTACCCTGAAAGAATACCCATTCATCTTTAATTTGGTTAAATATCTGATTGATCTTTTCTTTTTATTTTCAGGTTTGTCGACGAGATGGCATTAACCAACAGAGAATTTACTTTGTTTTAGTTTCTGTAAACATGTTCTTCCATTACAAAAAGACAATCAATATCATTTCTGATGTAACGAAATTCTAATGCGTTAATTGAATGACATTAAGATGAGAAGAAAAAAGTTTTTGTAAATCTTTGTGCCCTTTTGTCTTCTGTTGAGAGAGCATGTGTATAAAGACACACTACAGGTTTTTAGGTTCCATATTCAACAATCAAATTATAACAGGAATGCCATCTTAACCTTAGAGCACCAACAATGAAAAAAAGGCAAATTTGCAAACAGCTGAGGAGAGCCACATGAGATGGCTGATAATGTCTTCTACACTTTTGGCACTTTAACGGTTGAATTGTGACATTAACTCATTTGTTGTATACTTAGCAGACACACACTCTTAAAACAATGTTGGTTCATTACCCTGACATTGTATCATTATTGTTTGTTGTGTGCCCATTTGGGTAGCATTGGATGGATAATTATATTAGGCCCAAAGAGGTAGATATGAATGAGAGAATTCTTCAGATTTTGTTGCAGGACAATAAAGCTTTAACAACATGGTCTTCTCCCACTGCTTTATAGCTATGAAGTAAGTGGGCACATTCTACAGGGAGGTTGATGGAATTTGTCACCACTGAGGCCAAACTTTGTTTTTTAAGTGTAAACATAAGGAGAAACAGGAGAAAAAAATATTAATATTAACCAAAGCCTAGCTATGTCTGGTTATGAAGGCTTTCCTAGTGTGCAGACAGTGTTGAAACACCATTGAATCAGCATTGATACAATGTCATGACATTGAATCAGTGTTGATTTAATGCTTTTTTTCAAATTGATTGTAGAGTGCCTGCAGGGTTTATTGTTTTGTAGTTTTGTTTTGAGACAGCATTAGCTCAGTTTTTAGAGTTCAAAGCACTTACATGACAATATGATATAAAAAGGATGACACATTTACATAAATATAGATATTCTAGTTTCACACATTTTGTGTAACCTCCCAATTGCATAATCACACATGAACGTTTGTTATATTTGCACTATTTATGTCTTTCAATCAATTTTACTACTTTTGTTTTGTAAAGTTTTGTAAGTTCAGTTAGGTTTGCAAAACACATTGTTATATATTGTTAGCATTTGTCTTTTATTGTACCTTTTGCAGTTTAGAGAACTTCATAGCAAATCATACCAAATTTATCGTAAATATTTGCTCATACATGTAAGGGCAAACAATATGGACCCTGGCGAGACTGCTTCTCACGGGCAGTCTGTTTAGGGTCTACAATGTTTGATAAGATTGTTGTAAAACAGTCTAAAACTCCCTAGGAGAACAAGGAATGCATTCAAACAAGATTTCAGAGCAGAGGCTTAGCTTCCAAATGGTTACGATATATGTGGTATGTACAGATGTACATTTAGTATTAATATATTTTCTGTATATAAAACAGTATTAGGGTAAAGCAGAGACTACTGTATAAATTCTAAAAATTGGGACACCTAACTTATTACCTTGTTTGTTCTAAAACTGGAACAGTTTAGTTTTACAATGCAGTAATGCATCCAAAAGATGCAGATGGAATGGCAAATAGTGTAGGTCCTAAACCTGGGTCTACACTGACTGCTCAAATCCACCTGTCCCAATACTTAGAATTTTTGAGAATTTTTACAGTATACATTTCACAGGGTTATTTGTTTTTGAGAATTTTGTGAACAAAATGTCTAGTTGTACCAAAGTTTACTGTATTAAGTCTGAATTTGTTGACTGAAAAACTTCAGCAGACAGTACAGGTAGCACACAACATGGCAAATTGTACTAACGTCTAGGGACATCTTGTTGGCACATAGACATTGATATGACAGCCTGCACATCTGTGCAGTGTGATCAGAGCATTTGCTGTAGTGTGCCTAAATTTTGGGATGTCTAAAGTAATTAATTTTCCATTTGGGACAAATGGAACATTAATTATTTAGGTGTCCCAATATTTAAGCCCATTGTGGTATGTTCATGCACTAAATAAAGTTTGAAATTAATTTTGGATTCACAGACCAGTTTGAGTTATTGCTTTAGCAACATTTTTTCATGATGCGGCCACCCAGAAGGCATATGATATACAATGAAGTCATACTTATATCGTTGCAACAACATGACATTATGTGCTTGTTGGGTAATTTCATAAGCAGGTCATGGTTAATAATGATACTGGCAGTATCATTATTAACCATAACATTACTGGCATCATCCCCAAACTTTCAGGCTGCTACTTTTTTGTTTATTTCATAATGCTCTGCGGCTACTGTAGAAATATAAGATAATTTAGGTACATGTAGTTATTTCCTAGAATTGGACTTAGCACAAACTTTACTTATTTGGTGCAATACGGTAGTATTATTAGCCTGAAAATTCTTACTATTTCTACTTTAAAATGATCTGCACATGCCCTAATATTCAGGCCCAGACAAGCCTCCTGCCTAGGGTGCTCTAGAAAATTTTCCAGAGAGGCTTAGGCAGGAGGCTTGTCTGGGTTTGAATAATTTGCATTTATAATATATATTCAGAGATGGATTTGGTCAAATCACACCTCATATAGTGAAGTGAAGTCAAAAGAAGCCCCTCTTTGGCAAATTGTATTGCAAATTTAAGCACATTTATATATTGAAAGCCTCATCACACATAGGTGCATAAAAAGCAGCCTAAATCTGACAATTTACAAGAGACTTTGATAAATCTTATGCTTGTGAATATTTTACATGTGTTGCTGTGGTTTTCGTTCTTGTTTTTCAGGTCTGTTATTAGAGAGATGATCATGACTATCAAAATAAAATTATATTTTCTAGATCAGTTTGCTTTTCTTTTTAGGACTATTATAAGCCTCGGTCATGGGTATACTTTCAGGGGAAGCAACTCTTTAGATTAGGGGTCAAGATTTAAAGGAAAGAATTTGCTCTCCAGGGAGCAAATGTTTTCCTGTTATAGTAGACCCCATTTTGAAAGGGCTATATCGTCCAGGAAAGAGAACAGGAAATTGCAGCAGTTGTTGCCTTTAGCAAGAGTGGCAGAATGTCATGGAGATGTACCAATACACCTCAAGTCAGTTATAATCAGACTTCAGACTGTTGTGGCGCACTGTGGCAATTGATGAACAAGGCACAAACATTTTAGCCAACAAGAAAAGCCGTGTAATTAAAAGTTACTGCTATCATATCCCACCTATCTTATCAAAATCAGATTCATAGAACAATCAGTTGCAAATTTATTCAGGAATGGAAAAGTTCAAGTTTTCGCTTCACTGAAGAATATTAAATTACGTTTATGACTGGCAGACTGTCGAAGATATTAGAAAATTTCTAGTCATATTATTCACGGTGAAGCTGTTAAATTCAGGCATGAAACACCAGAGAAGTAGAAAGAGAGTGTTGTGAATTTCGAACATCTTCGACTGACAGAAGGAGCAGTCTGATCAGGTCTACGCTTTACAATTTAATGTGCATCGTTACTGTTCAGTCTTAAGAACAGTTACGTGGGGTGATCATTAAGTAATGGAAACACCTTTGTAGATTAGTTGATTTCATACAGAAATAAGTATCCTTCATCTAACACCAAAGGGTGCCTTTTGAGCTTTCGAATCCATGTTTTAGATCGAAATTTCAAAGTGTTACCATAGCAACATGTGACGTCACGTTCATGCTGGGTACCACATGTGAATTTTTTCGACGTCATTTTGGTTAGGAGGTGTTTTTATTATGCTCATTATGTACGATATGTAAAGAGATATTGAAAATTTGGGAATATCTTCCGTTATAGTTAGGTTTTGGCTTTAGAAACACGCATATAATGATTGCTAATGAAAATGTTTTGAAAACTGGACTGAATTAAAGCTAAAGCAGGGGTTGAAATAGTTGATTTTTAGGGAGTTTGACATTTTATTCCGTAATTTCCAGCATTATGCTACAGTTATTTGATCGGTTATCAAGTACAGGATAATTTTGGTTCTTTCTGCTATACCATTCTCCCAAGACTTTGCTTGTTAAATTGCAATGACGTCACAATTCTGGTCCCTCCAGCTTATAATCGGCGAAAAACGTCAAATTTTGCACAATCAAAAGTCTTTCACGGTCTGTATTTCTGCCAGGTGTAAGTGCAAGGCATGAATAACTAAATATTTCTATTAGTATCCGAGACTTGCATCAAGCCATTTTACCATCACAGACCTTTATTCAATTTTTGTTACTTATCAGCAGCAAATTTAAATAGAAATGTGCAAAAATTTAGAGACTAAACCCTTATAAGTTTAAGGCATCGTTGCCATGGCAACGTAATTCTTAAAAAGTACTTTGGAACTCAGTTATATGTCATATGGTTGCTTCTTAGGTTTTATATATCTGGAGTACTCTTTTTATACACAGCTAATGAAATAAATACGAGTTTCCATTATTTAATGATCACCCCTCGTACAGTAGCTATAATCCGTGTCTCAATAGTTAGAGTTTTTACGGTAATGTGAATCGAAAAAGTTTATTTCCCAAAATCAAAGTTGTGAAATGCATGACATGTATTTCGATTTCAAATCTATGCAAATATTCGTTTAAAGCTATTTTGCGTGCACAAATTTTTTTGGTTTCCAATATCGTCAAACAAAACACTTGTCTGAATCGGAAAAAAAAAACTTGAGTCCTTACTCTTCAAAGGCCTCCGCTTCTGTCCAGTTCATAGACGTTTTGACGGCGGAAGTTGGCAGTGTACACTATAAAACTCGGTGTACCTAAAACTAGTAATGTCCAGTAGTGTACAGTAATGTCCAGTAATGTACAGTAATGCCCAGTAGTGTACAGTAATGTCCAGTAGTGTACAGTAATGCACAATATTTTATGCCCTAGTGACGTTCTTCAGGGGCAGTAATAGCCGGTCCTGTTTGTCTGTCTGTCCGTCTATATGTATGTCTGATCGTCACACTTCTGGGATAAAGTTAAAGCAATCATCAACTTCTTCTATTTTCAATTAATTTTCTTTTTCAAACTTTTGCACATGTTGTGGACATAAAATCATGCAATTAGCTTTTGACAGAAATAAAAGCAATATTAACATAATTAAGGACTTTTGAACTTGGTCATTTTGGGGGGTCCGAGTTTAGGCAACGTTTTACATGTTGCGGCACAGAGCTCTCATACTCGGCTCCCGAAGGTTTTCTTTTTTTTTTTTTTTTTCTTTTTTTTTTTTTTTTTTTTTTTTTTTTGATATTATGAAAATATGTTTTTGGCTTTTTGACGGAAATGAAAGAACTTCTGATAAAATTGTGGACTGTTGAACTTAGTATTTTGGGCAACGTTTTTGCAGTTTGGAGTTTTGCTATTTCAGGCTATTTTTCCACAACATATATATACACAGTGCAACATGAAAATTTTAGGATATTGCTTATTTATTTCTTCTCCAAGCGTAAATGAATTTGAAAAATGTTTTATATGGCAGAGAAGTGTACAAACTATAGAAGTGTACAATAAACTCTTTGAAAACAAACTATAGAAGTGTACAATAAACTCTCACACAAGCACAGTCACACAAGCGACCACGAACTCACGAGCACATTTACATGCTAGTAAAGAATAAATGGAAACAATGCGCCAAGCGAAATACATGGATGAGCGGCATCGCATGGAAATGGACCTCATGGCGTGCTCAAACATAAGATACTCAAATCAGCCTGTGCATCTACATAGTTCCGACAGGCTCCCCCAAGTTTTCATGAAAACGTAAATTAACACTCAGGTCCGCACATATACTGAAAGGATTTAAAAACTTCCACCCATTAATTTTGAATATCTCAAAAATGAATGCAGATACGTCCACCAAAATTTTACAACATATATATTCTCTTATACCTGATTATATTAATATACCGAATCTGAAATCGTTCAACCGAATCGGTCAGGGAAAAGCACGTGCTCCTCGTGTTCTTAGTACCGTTTACATAAGGATGAATAGCTTCATGTATACAGTTTTCTGATGAAACATTTCTCTTACAATATCAAATTGAATTTTAAAAGTTTGAACTCGGTCTCTGGCTTTATTTGGCCTACCGCGCCTAAATATCGCAAACAGGCGCAGAGTTTTGGGCCAGATAAATGCTGAAATTTCAAGAAGTGACGTCGCGTGACAATTTTATGCGTTAATTACGGCAATTTAAAGTCTCAGACGACGTGCACGTCTACAGGAAGCTCAAAAGACCGTCAGAAAAGCACCTAACCGAGATTAAAAACCAGAGGTCATGACGTTAACTAACGTCGACACCGTCTCCGTTATAGGCTTAGCGCGACAGCATCATCCGCAATAATACTTGCAAATCAACGTGGATGACGTCACGATATTAAGACAGTAAGAAATGGTCGAAAAGAGTGTTGCATAAGATAGCGCCGGCATCGCCTTATGCATTTCAGTGACGTAACGCTCTTTTACTGACGTCATTTAAGTAAATAAAACAAATGAACCGCGTAATCTTTAAATTTCAGAAGTTTCAAGCATTTTGTTGATAAATATTCAACACTGTCATATGTGAACAGATCAGGAGCCAACAATAAAAAGTGGAAGTTTTTAAATCCTTTCAGTATATATTTACCGTCTTACCATTAAGGTGGTGATAATCACTGATTTGGGGCAAAGACAAAAATCTGCATAAAACACTCAAAATACCACTGATCTTTCCAAAACTTAGCATATTCCTTCTTTATGTTGTTTCTGACAATTCAGACTCCCAAAATGCAGCATTTTTTAAAGTTAAAAATTGTTTTTATAAGGAAAGATCAAAGGGTAATTTTGTGCGCAATAATCTGAAAAAATAATATTGTTATTGAAAATATACTTAGTGCTGAGAGCTCCTTGTTGCATAATGGAGAGCGAGCTAGCAATTATTTTTTCAAACTCTTTCACACATTAGCAGGCTGAGCAGATGAAAAAAGATGAGGTCTGTGTCCAAATTTTTTTGTCAAAACACACAGGTGAAACAGGTGAGACTATTTTAACAAGGTTGAACAATTTCATCTACACACCAGTGATCATGTAAGTAATGTATTATTTATACTGTAGGTGTTACATAGGTATGCTTGCCTACCCTATATTTAATAAATGCATCCAGTGTACATTACCTTGTACGTGTTGAACATTTGAGAAAAAAGCTACCATTTTCATCTGGTCTACATTACAATTTGAGAAAGAGTTGGAATAAATAATTGCTAGCTCGCTCTTCATTATGCAATAATCCACCTTCAGAACTACCTAAATTTTCAATAACAATGTTAATTTTTTTTATTATTGCGCAGAAAATTACCCTTTGATCTTTCCTTATAAAAACACTTTTTTAAGAAGCATGTACGTCTATTTTGTATTCTAAACTGTAAAGAACAACAAAAATAAGAAGTCTGCTAACTTTCAGGGAGATACGTTACTTTTTTATGGTTTTATACAGATTTTTACATTTACCATAAATCACCACCTTAACTATAGACAAGAGGGCCATGAGGCCCTGAATCGCTCACCTGCGGAAGTGGCAAAGTGGCTTTTTCTTATGTCTGAAATTGCCAAAATATGAGTTTTGGGTCAAAAGTCAAAGAATGACCAGGACTTCTTGTACTCATAAATCTGCATGTACTCATTAAGACAACCATACATAGCATTTTTAGGCCAAAATCTTCAAAACTATCCATGAAATCTTATGTTCTAACATTTTCCCAGATTTGACCATGCCACTAAAAAGGTCAAGGTAAACCCAAGGTCATCATTTGAACACTCTTGGTAGGACTTGTATTCCACGCTACTTAACCAAGTTTACAGCACATTGGTGTATTGGTTCTGGAGAAGAAAAATATTAAAGGTTTATACCATAAATGTGTATGGCGGCCATGTTGATCATATGACCTGGACCGTTTGAACAAATTTTTGTTCAAACAAGCCCTGGAGGCTCTATATGAAATGTGTTTACAATTGGCCCTTTGGCTTTTGAAGAAATGTTTGAAAATGTCAAAATATGAGAGATTCTGGGTCAAAATTCAAAGAATGACCTTGACCTCTTTGTACTCATAATTCCTCATGACCTCATTGAAACGACTATATATCGTTTTTTAGGCCAAAATCTTCTAAACTTCCCATGTAATCTTATGTTCAAGCATTTTCCCATATTTGACCTTGCCATAAAAAAGGTCAAGGTCAACCCAAGGTCACAATTTGAACAATCTTGATAGTACTGGAGTACCCAATGCTGTATACCAAGTTTCAAGGCCATCGGTCAATTGGTTCTGGAGAATGAGATTTTTAAAGGTTTTTACCATATATGGGCATGGCCGCCATGTTGGTCATGTGACCCAGACCATTTGAAGAAATCTTCGTTACCTCAACCCCTGAAGGCTGTTTATGAAATGTGTTTACAATTCACTCAGTGGCTTTTAAGAAGAAGTTTGAAATTGTCAAACCATGAGAATTCAGGGTCAAAGGTCAAAGAACAACCTTGACCTCTTGTACTCACAAATCTTCATGTACTCATTAAGATGACTGTATTATCCAATTTTTAGGCCTAAATCTTCAAAACTTTCCATGAAATCTTATGTTCCAGCATTTTCCCATATTTGACCTAGCTGTAAAATGGTCATGGTAAACCCAAGGTCATCATTTAAACAATCTTGATAGTACTGGAATACCCAATGCAAAATACCAAGTTTAAAGGCCCTCTGTCCATTGGTTCTGGAGAAGAAGATTTTTAAAGGTTTTTACCATATATGGGCGTGGCAGCCATGTTGGTCATGTGACCTGGACTGTTTGAATTAAATTTCGTTCCCTCTAACCCATGAGGCTCTATATGAAATTTGGTTATAATTCGCCCAGTGGTTTTTGAGGAGACTGTTTATAATATGAGAGTTCTGGGTCAAAGGTCAAAGAATGACCTTGACCTTTTGTACTTATGAATCTTCATGTACTCATTAAGATGACTGCATACTCCAATGTTTAGGCCTTAATCTTCAAAACTTTCCAAGAAATCTTATGTTCTAGCATTTTCCCATATTTGACCTTCTCGTAAATAAGGTCAAGGTCACCCCAAGAACATCATTTGAACAATCTTGATAGTACTTGAGTACCCAATGCTACATACCAAGTTTCAAGGCCATCGGTCAACTGGTTCTGAAGAAGAAGATTTTTAAAGGCTTTCACCATATATGGGCGTGGCGGCCATGTTGGTCATGTGACCTGGACCATATTAATAGATTTTTGTTCCCTTAACCCCTGGAGGCTCTACATGAAATTTGGTTTCAATTGGCCCAGTGGCTTCTGAGAAGATTGTTTGAAATTGTCAAAATATCAGAGTTCTGGGTCAAAGGTCAAAAACTGACCTTGACCTCTTGTACTCCTGAATCTTCATGTACTCATTAAGATGATTGTAGATAGCAATTTTTAGCCCAAAATCTTCAACAGTTTCCAAGATATCTTATGTTTTAGCAGTTTGCCATATAAAAGCATAAGGAAGCAAATTTGACCTTACCGTAAAAAAGGTCAAGGTCAACCCAAGGTCATAATTTGAACAATCTTGGTAGTACTCACGTACTCGATGCTACATACCAAGTTTCAAGGCAATTGGCCTATTGGTTCTGGAGAAGAAGATTTTTTTAGGTTTTTACCATATATGGGCATGGCGGCCATATTGGTCATGTGACCAGGACCGTTTGAACAACTTTTCGTTCCCCCTTCCTCTGGAGGCCACATATGAAATTTGGTTACAATTGGCCCAGCGGTTTCAGAGGAGAAGTCGTTTGAAATTGTTGACGGACGGACGGACGACGGACGGACGACGGACGACGACGGACGACGACGGACGACGGAGCCTTACCATCCTATAAGCTCCCCCGGAGCCGCTGGCTCAGGTGAGCTAAAAAACTAAATCAGATGGATGCATGGATGACTTGTGATTTTACATCCTTTTTAACAGTATTTCAGTCATATCAGGACAATGGGTAATGATAATGGAAGGCTTTGTGCAGTGAAACCAAGTTTACGATTGAAAAGATTCCCGCCTACAGCGGGGTTCGAACCCGGGGACCGCTAGATCAGCAGGCCAGCGCTTAAGGGCTACTGTACTGATTTTCAACTTGCAATCGTAATCACTGGAAATAACTGGTATTATTTTGTCTAAACGAATGTCAAAAATTGCAAGGAAAACTTCCAAATAGATAAAAAGCTATAAGCAATTTAAATTTTAAACTGAGCTACCGGGACTCCTTACAAATTAAATCAGATTGACAGTAACATTAAAGGCAGATGTCAATAAAAAGTGCAAATAATATATGGTCAATTTATTTTCTGCTGCCTTATTTCATTTTTTCCCTTCTTTTTCTTCTTCTTTTTTTTCGATCATTTTCATAAACGAATCGTGAGTTTTAGCGCTATAGTATAGGTGGCAGTAAGTCAGAGAGGGGAGTAATAATCATCAGGCAGGTGCAAATTTGTTGCACAAGCTCCAACCCGGGGTATAATTAATGATAATGAGATTCGTCGAATCGGCGTGAGGATACAGGGGGTAATTAATATAACTTGCTCAATTAGTTTGCAGATGCGCGTAGCTGCATACTTCAAAAAACGTTTCACAGCAAAAGACCGCTACTGCTATGCTCAAACAAATGCCGAAGCATGATAGATATATGTTATGAATAACAAAAAGTTAATTCGTAAAAAAAAAAGAAGAAAAAAAAATACATGCAGATATATGCAGTATTTTCAAGATCAGAATATGAGAAAGTAATGTATATAATTATGAGAAAGTAAGAGACGGTCCGATATAGACTGAAAACTGTCTCAAAGGGCCGTTAAACCCAAAATAACCTTTGTTGTGTTATTGTTCATCGTCCACGGTAAACAGCTATGGTCATGTCGGGACGGTCAGTTAATCTAACCACTCTATTCCTGGGCAGGCTTAGACCTCCTAAGCGGTTGACCAGTACTAAATGCACTTACTTTCACCAGTAACTGACAACTGCCCTTCTTGAATCAGCGGAAGGGGAAATGAAAGTAAGTACCTGGTATCGAACCCGGGACCTGTGGCTTATAAGTCAGATGTGCTACCGACTGCGCTATGCGGCCCGACCCCCAAAATAACAAATCAACCAACTACATGTATACTATGCGTTTTTTATTTCACATTCCCGGCCAGTCTCTAAATATGGATTATTTCGGGTTTGACAGACGTCTGCTTATAAATTCAAACTATGGACAATTATTCCCTGTCCGGAGTCATCTCACTTTTTCCTATTTTGATAAATCAGATCTTAGCTTATGCCCCAGTCACACACACACATTACGGACTGGGCGGATAGTTGTGGATAAAAATCCACAATAATCCGCAGAATTTGTGGGCGTGGCTTATTTTCTTGATTAATTTACGGATACAGTTACCTATAGATGCGTATGATTAAGGATAAATGCGGAGGTCTGTGGTCGGATAGTTTCCCTTTGAATCAAGACGATGAGAGATGATACGAATGTATACGTACTACTTACCTTCCATTACCTTCTGTTACTTCTAGATGCGGAAAGATGTTGTTGATGCTACGGATGGCCCGTTCGTATATGTCCGGTTTTATTCGTAATGGTCCGTATCGCATCTGCGGCTGGCCCATCCGTATCTGTCCGGTGTTATTCGTAAAGGTCCGTATCGCATCCGCAGAGTCTGTAACTGTCCGTATCGTATCCGTAGGGTCCGCAGGATCCGATTCCAAATTTTGAAAATTTTCAAAATTCAGGCGCGGACGAGCAAACCATATTGATCCGAAACAAAAGGTAACTGAAGGCATTCATTCGCATTTATCCGTATATAATCCGTATCTTATCCGTTTCTTATCCGTATATAAACCTATCATTCCGCAGCCCAACCCCAAGTTGTGGACTGATACGGTTTCGCGCAGATCGTTACCTTCAATTACGGTTAGTTACGGGTCTCTTTCGGAATTTTTTACGGACTTTTACCTTCAGATACGTCTCTATACGGATAACTTACACTTAAATACTGACAGATACGTATTGGTGAGGATAATTGCGAACAGCTAATCTGACTGGGGCATTAATCCGTAACAATACGCAGAACGAGACCCGTAACTAACCGTAACAATCCGCATGAAACGTATTTGTCCACAAATTTTGGGTCGACCGCGGAACGACAGGTCGAGATACGGATTAGATACGGATTAGATACGGATAAATGCGGATAAATGCCTTCAGTTACGCATCATTATGGTTATCTCGTCCGCGCCTGAATATTTAAACTTTTCAAAATTTGGTGGCATATCCTGCGGACCTTGCGGATACCATACGGATATGATACGGATTCGATATGGAGAGAGACCACGCCCACAAATTGTGTGGATTTAAAGTCCGCAACTATCCGCCCATTCCGTAATGTGTGTGTGTGACTGGGGCATTAGTTTGCGCTTGTGCAGAAATGTTTTATTGTACACAATAAACATTAGTTTTAGTAATCACGCCTCTAAAGATTCAAACGTTCAGATTACCTCCCTTTGAATTAAAGTTACTATACCAGATCATTTTTTTTTTTTTTTTTTTTTTTTTTTTTGTCTTTTCTTTGTTTTGGCGAGATTTTCGGCTAGTATCGCATTGCAAACTCAATGTCTTCATTAATAAATTGGATGAAAGCAAATTCTTAAACGGATATGAAGAGATTAAAGTATTATTGAAATTCCACTGAAACTAAATTTGTGACTAAATGATGCCCAATATTGTAATTTTCCCTCTGGTCTTCACGGCCTCCTACAAGAGCATGCTTTGCAATAACGTTTGCTTAACGAGTCCAAACAGATAGAATAAATAATGGAAAGGCATTGTCAATAGAATTTGTATCATTTTAGTAAATTTTAACCAATTTAAGTTTGGTAATTTTGGTTTGAGCATAGAAAACAGAAAAGTTACCATCCCCTCGCCCCCCCCACCCCCCGACATTTAAAATAGCCTCAAAATTGCTTTATTCGTCAAAGACCCCCTCCCCCAACATTTAAAATAGCCTCAAAATTGCTTTATTCGTCAAAGACCCCCTCCCCCTCCCCCAACATTTAAAATAGCCTCAAAATTGCTTTATTCGTCAAAGACCCCATCCCCCAACATTTAAAATAGCCTCAAAATTGCTTTATTCGTCAAAGACCCCCTCCCCCAACATTTAAAATAGCCTCAAAATTGCTTTATTCGTCAAAGACCCCCTCCCCAAACATTTAAATAGCCTCAAAATTGCTTTATTCGTCAAATAATCTTGAATTTTGAGTGACCGTCAGAAAATGATTACTTGCTCCAAAATTAAAATGATTTCCTGACCGTAAGAAGGAAAATATTGACTCTCTCAAATTTTGTTTTCAGTGTATTATAATAGTCGGGATGTAACTGCCCATTCAACCGTAGTTCAGTCATTTCAAGCTGCAAAAGGGGGTAATAACGGTCATTTACAATGATGAAACTGTAGTGAGAAGCTTGAAGCGATAACTCTCATAAATGTTTACCACTGATAGCGTAATGGGGCCTTCATTGTACTCGACCTTGGCTTTCTCACATAAAACCTATGGAAGGCTCGAACAACAACCGGATAAGAGTCCTAGTGAAAGAGTCAGTACTTTCATATACGATATATTTGTTTCCTATGAAAGTTTACCGTATTTGATTTACCTAGTACGTCTGGAAGTTGGGTGATGGTAATTGAGCGTATTAACTTATTAATTGGTTGCAGAAGATAAGGTAACAGGACCCATACAGTGAGATTATTAATAAAGTGCCGGTTATAAATAAGTGTCATTAATGTTCTGATACTTCAAAATAAACGATAAAATAAAATTTCCTTTTAAAAGGAAGGCTTGTGCAGCTAAGACAGTGAAATGTTCATGAGTTGAATTTCCTGTTCTGGTTTCCCGTCTAGCCATATTATATAAACATAGGCGAGATAGTGATTGGGACTCCACGCGTGTACATTGTATTTTTACCATTTCATGAAATCGAAAGTAGGTCATTTTAGTTGCCAACTAAAATGACCCAGATAAGTTTTCAAACCGATTTTAAGTGAAACTCAAGGATGTTTTATTTTTTTAAAGCTACCTAATCACGGTCATTTACAATTATGAAACTGTAGTGAGAAGCTTGCAGCGATACCTCTTGATAAAAATTTTCATGCTGATAGAGCAATGGAGCCTTTAACTTCTTGAATGGTGGCATTATCTACAGGTGGGGGGTAAAAACAAGTGTAGACTTTATTTGAAAAAAAAAAACAGATTGAGGAAATATTTAAACACACACACGGGCCGTGTTACGCAATCGGTAGGGCACTTGACTCATAAGTCAGAGGCCCTGGGTTCGAAACCCGGTCTTAGTACTGGTTAACCGCTTAGGAGGTCTAAGCCTGCCCAGGAATAGTGTGGTTGGGTTAACTGACCGTCTCGAATTGACCATTGCTGTTTACCGTGGACGTTAAGCGACAAATCACACAAGCACATACACACGTATGCACGCACGCACGCACAGAGAGAGAGAGAGAGAGAGAGAGAGAGAGAGAGAGAGAGAGAGAGAGAGTTTTCCAACGTTTAAGCCGTTAGGCATGTCTCAAGGAAAATTACTATATGGACCTATTTCAAATCTGTTCTATATGGCTGCTAAGTCACTTTTAGTTTGAATCAATATTTTAGGAAAGACTGTTTCAAACCTGTTTCTGTGGAATCTTGGCACATCTGAACTTGGCATAAAAAAAAGATTTTTTTTGGTTGGTTGATTTGATGTTTAACGTCCACGGTAAACAACTAAGGTCATGTCGGGACGGTCAGTTAACCTAACCACACTATTCCTGGGCAGGCTTAGACCTCCTAAGCGGTTAACCAGTACTAAGTGCACATACTTTCGCCAGTAACTGACAACTGCCCTTCTTGAATCAGCGGAAGGAGAAACGAAAGTATGTGGCCAGACCGGGATTCGAACCCAGGACCTCTGACTTACGAGTCACGTGCCCTACCGATTGCGCTACCCGGCCCGGCATCAAAAAAAGACAACAAATATATATTCACTGAACTATATTTTTAGTTTTAGTAGCATCAGTGACAGTGACTAGAAGGAAATTTTGACACTCTGAGAAGAAAATGCATGCTACTATTGTTTGAGATAATAACTTGCTTGCTTTACAACATTTGGGAACAACAAAGCACGGAACCCATTGTGTTCATACTTCCATGAACTTCCGAAAAATGAAATTTATCTCTTACATTTATACTATGTTTTCACATCAATTTTGGTACTTATTTGTGAAGTTCTGGCTAATTTTACGCCAAGGAAAGGACGAAGAATAGCTATTTACCAACGTGTTTGGTAATGACGTTCAACAGCCGTCGCTATGACATGACGTATATCAAACGTTACGTCGGCCAATCAACTTATCGAATAATCCGTGACGTCGAATAATCCGTGACATCGCTTAAGCGTAACATTGCATGACTGCGTGTTGTTCATGGATGTATGTACATCGTCAGCCCAGTAAAGGTTCATCTAAGGAAATCGTCGACATGTGTAAATATTTCTCTGTACATTTGTATAGGTGAAATTAAAAGGCAACATTAGAGAGTGTTACAAGAAAACATTGATGCAAAGCATCAATACGCCGTGAAAGTCAGTCACATTTAGCTTCTGCGCCCAGTAGGCCTAACTGTGCACATATACAGAAATCTCGACACTAGCAAAGGTAGCCTAATATAGAGTTATGCGGTGTTGTCGGTGTTTATTGGCTTTCTGCTACTATTGTATACGTCATAAGCATGTGGGCAGGTTCTTGACAAACATGCATCATAATGATGGATTTCTGATCTGCTCGGATTTATTTTCTATTCAGATAATATTTTAGTTTCGCCTGCTACTAGCAGAAACTAGGTAGATCTACATGTGTATTACTTTACTGTTCCTGTGTCTGCGGCATTATCACCGTCGGTGCCGGTGGCGTATACTTAACGTTTTTTGGTTGAGAGTTTTTTGACAATGCGCAAACAGGCGAGAGATAGCATGTCCTTATGTAATATTGGAAATAGACTTCAACTCTAGGTTTCATCATATTTTACTCCATGTAATAGGACTTAACATGGTTATTTTTTGCCCATAAAGTAATGTAGATTGTTGACGCAGTAATTCTGCATATGTTGAAGTTCAGTTTAGTTCAGTTTCCTAACGACGTACCCCAAGGGCTGAATGCCACTAGGAACAACGGATAATTAAACTTGGTTTAACCCAATTTTTTAATTTATTTTATTTATTTTTTATTAGTGAAAGGTCAATATACAGTAATACGTCAAGCTTTCAAAAATATATACATTCTGCTGGCTATCACTCTGACATGTAATTATTTAGGTTCAAATTTGTATATTTATTATGTTGTTTACAAATTATCTTTACCTTTAAGAAACTAGTCTACTGCGTAATACAAAATTAACGAAGACTTGTTGCAAATTATATAAGTATTACCTCCCTTGAAACATGCCATAGGCGATTCATAAATATGCCATACATGATATGCGACCAACAAAGGTACCTATCAGACTGCATTTTGCGCAGTCTGATCATTACCATGTGGGGATCCTATACATTTTCTGTTGTCGGATGTGGATAAAAAAAATGCACTGAGGCAAAGTAGCAGGCGAAATTGTATGTATTTTATGACGTACGCGAAGGTACAAAAAAATCGTCCGGCATATACTAAAATATAGAGTGGAGTCAACCTTTGGAGTGGAGCCTTGGAGTGGAGTGTGTTTTTAGACTTAATGCTGCTGACTCGGATAAATATACAGTATGGCCATAATGTTTAATTATTGTTCCCCAAAGTATAATTGGCTTGGCCTAGCTTGGTTCATAGTATTATGCTTTCAAGCAAGCTATTATGTTATTTCACATAATCTGGCTAGTCCAGGAGAGAAACTAGAACATGCCCCTTTGCATTTTGCAACTGGTCATTGCCCGAAAATGGTGAGGCATGGTTTCTTTTCCAGAATACTCCAAAATACCATTCCAAAAAAACACGCCACTCCATAGGTTGACCCCACTCCATATTTTAGTATATGCCAACTCTCCTGGTATTTTCCGAATGAGCGTGACGTCATTTCTTCCGAAAATAACTCGGTATCACTAAACGACATGAATACTGGCTTGTGGCCGAAACCACAAGCCAATAAAATTAATAAGCATAGATTTTACTTCCGATTGTTTAGATTAATCTCATTTCGTTCGCTAGAATTTTAGGTTTCCAATTTTCAAAGGGTTCAATCACTGTTCGTTCGAATTTAAGTCGATTGTTGTAACCACTTCAAAGCACTATGTGCAGTAATTCCCTACAGTAATTCCATAATAAAATTGCCGTCTTGATATTTAGAAATGCTTAATAGATGTAAATTGCATTTATTCTCAAGCATAGACGCATTTGCTCCTTCTAAACATTTCTTTTGTCACAAATAAATAAATAAATAAATAATAGCGTTTCTTCAAAATAAATTAATCTTTATTTATTTTTTATTTATTTTGTAGAAATGCGTTGTTATTTTTTCCAGAGCCTAGAGTTAAATTGGTCATGTTTTAATAAGAACAATAGCAGTGACACAAAATTCAACATAAATATTCCTGTTTATAAAAACTAATTTAATAAAAAAATGCGTTATTAAACGTGCTGAACTTAGGGAAAAAATAACAACATTTTAGAAATCGTTACTCAAGTTATGCAAAAATAATATTTTAAAATTAAATATATATTACTGTACACTACTGGACATTACTGTACACTACTGGGCATTACTGTACATTACTGTACACTACTGGACATTACTGTTTTTAGGTACACCCATAAAACTACATGTACATGTTAGAAACTGGAATATTTCACCTCTAAGCATGCGAGATTGGTTCTAAGAGAGCTTGTATCATCCGTCGGTTCGGTCTTATATCTATATGTAACGCAAACGCGCATGGATTATCTGTCCATCAGGCAGACGAAACACAGACAATCTGATTGTTGTTCTTCCAACTGACCTTAATCAAGAGAATTAACCTTATTTGTTCTAGTCCCCAAATTCCTTATCTTCACCAAAATCTATGTAATCATGTCAGAAGAAAGTGCCTCAGAAGCGTATGCGAGAACTCAGATCAGCCGGCACATCCACACCGTACTCATGTGTCAAGAACCTTTGGACTTGAGGAAAATACAATGTATGAGATAAAAGAATCTATCCAGGCGGAACAGATGCACGGCAGACCTGGATCTAAACATCTAACTTTTCCACATATTTCTAAATGTTCGTTTCTTGTGATATGCCCACAAGACGTCTTATCTAAGGCTGTTAAAATCAGGGAACAGTATGAAATGCAAAATGATGGATACTATTTTTCCTTTCATTTCAGTGTTTATCCTGTTTTTCGGTAAGATAGATATTATTAAGAAGAATGTTCATCTACAAAGCGACAAAAAGGCAGATGACAAAATTAATGTCTGCAACATTTCAGACTTGAAAATGTTTCGTCCGAGCTCGTCATGATTTCTCATACTGAGAATTCAAAGAATGTTTTTTTTTCAAGACAAACAGCGTCGATTTAGATGAGGCGGTTCCTAATAATTCGCCTCATCTGGATCTACGCTATTTGCCAGTTCGACTATTTCATTTTTTTGGCGCTTTTAGTGTTTATATTAGGATTTAAAAGGATAGCACGGAACAAATTCATTAGAGTGGAATGTGTAATCAGCAGATTTGAGCCGCGACATGACAAAACCAACAAACTTTGGCATGTGCGCCCAGCGAAGACTCAGATCAGCCTTGGCATCCGCATAGTCTGAACAGACTCTTCGCTGTGCGCTTAAAGGGTAGCTAGCTCCGTGCGGACAGCGAAGACTGATCAGACTGGGTGGATGCCCAGGCTGATCTGAGTCTTCGCTGGGCGCACATGCCAATTTGTTTGTTTTGTCGTGTCGCGGCTCATTTGGTTTTGATATTGCCTGTGGGTACCATCATTGACCATATGAGCTGATCTGACCATGAAAGCCAGATGTGGTAAAAGAAGGGAAGAAGTGCAGAATGCCAATTTGAAACAATTTTTTAAGAAAAAAATGTGAATCGCTATATCTATCATTGGGTCACTAAATGTGAGAGTGTTAAAAAGTTGGAACAAATAGTCAGGAAGAAAAAGTTGTGAATGGCAATAGGTCATTTGGACACTTTATGCGACACAGGCCCGTCGCCGTGTAATGAAAACTGGTCCGGCGGAGGATAGCAGCGAGTGCCGAAGCGAGAAGGGGAGAGCACGAGAGGGGGATTTTCCCCCTCTCTTAAGGGGGTTCGGGGGATCTCCCCCGAGAAAAGTTTTGATTTATGGGCGTCTCTATGTGCGTTTTAAATGCATTTTTGGATGCGTTTGGGACCAAATTCCAGTCGTTTTTGGTCACGAAGTTTTGCTAGTTAAATACGAAAAAGAACAAACGTAAGACTCAAGAAGGTCTTTAACAACTATTTCGACCCCTCTGCGAGTGTTTTCGAAAAGATACGCAAGCGTCTTTCCAGTTCGATTACCCATTAATGATGTAAGCTTTGTCTAGATTTAGGCTGCGCAACTTTTCTTGCCGATAGGCCTACATACAGAGATGACAAAACGCGAGATCTTTTGGTTCATCATAATGAAGCCACGGCCTACTGTCAAACCACGACGGTTGAAAACTTCTCTGCTCCGGCTTTTTTTTTTACACCAAATGTACGTTCTGGGAACCGAAAAGTCTTGGGCTGATTTGGAACAGGCGGCAATTGTATATCCATAATGGAATAACAACATTGACATGGGACTTTCGGTACAGTCTCAGGACTTAGAATGCTCATACATGTAAATTCAAAATGTTTTATACATACTTTGCCGCCCGACATGTTCTTTGGTTTAGAATAAATAGAAAAATACATTAAGGGGATAAAAACTTTCTTCTGTTGCGCCGAGAAAAACATGCCGCTGTATTTTGTTTTCATACCATTGCTGGATTATAAAAATCAAAACGAAGAAGTTCTTTAATACATTCTGGATCAAAGAGTTTATCATGTCTTTGATAAATCGTCCACTGAAAATAATCCTTTAACGATTATGAAATTAATCAAGCAGATTTCATTACAATAACTGCATTGTTTTGCACGGTGTGTGACTGTATGTTTTCACACCTTGGCCAGGTTTATTGATGACATGAGCAACGAGCATCATTGATAAAAAAGTATCATCATGAAAACAGATTTAAACTCAATGAAAGACAAAATTACAGACTATGATCGAAGTGTGCAACATTACAGCGATATCTATGACGATCTGATTCAAGGTAATACAGACACTGACTGCAAAATCAAAGAACTGTCTGAAAAGGTTGATTATTTGATCAAGCAGCAAGCTGATATAAATATAAAGCAGACAAATAGCCAAGAAAAAATTATTGATATGCAGTGGCGCTCTATGCGAGAGAATTTAATCTTTTCGGGTATCCCAGAATCAAGAAACCCAGGCCTCGAAGTAGAAAATTGCGAGTTTATGATAAAAGATTTTATACGAATGGAGCTTAACATAGAAAAGGAAATCTCGTTTGATAGGGTACATAGGCTCGGTCGCTATTCGGCATTTCAAAAGTATCCGCGGCCAATTATTGCGAAATTTACATTTTTTAAAGATAAAGAGTTGGTACGAACAGTAGCCCCGCAGTGTTTAATAGGAACGAGATACAGAGTGAAAGAACACTTCCCCTCTGAAATAGAGGATAAAAGGAAGCAGTTATATGGGGAAGCAAAGCGTGCACGACAAAATTCTAACAATAAAGTGAGGCTTGTTAGAGACAAGCTCTATATCAACGGAACAGAATTTATACCGGGACACTCGGATACACGCCAAACGAACAAACAGTATACGAATAATAGACAAAATACTAATAGACAAAACAATCAGGATAACCAGTCAAATTTCAATGCAAATATTCGTACACCCAGAAGTCCGGATAGAACTACCCGCGTTAAAAATCAACAGGGACGACCAGCGCAAGCACCAAATCGGGTGCAGTTCTCTACCCCACAACAACCGACACAGACATTTACTAAAACACGGAGCACAACCAGAATAAGATATCGGGATCAGCGTGCGACTGAAACCCCATCAATGAACACTGAAACAGACTTCTTCCGTGATTCACATATCCCAACAAGCAATAAATTTCAGTGGCTCAGCGATGAGCAGGACATATGGTCGAACGATTGCCAGCCGCACGGTACAGCAGGCTTAGCTGGTAAAACAAAACCGTCATCGCCTTTAGACTCTGATATTAATTCGAAAAGGCAGAGGGAATACACATCAGATGAAAGTAGAAATTCCGATATCATGGAGTGTGAACAAAGTCCACGTGAGCATACCGCTACGGCTAACGGGATTACCGCTACAGAAAACTGTTCAACACGCCTGTGAGGATTAACGGGGGACGGCTTTTGTAATTCACATAAAGACAGTGAGCAGGGTGATAATCTGTTTGAAAACGGACAGCCAGGTGTCGTAGACTCGAAATTAGCGATCTTATCTTTAAATGTATGCGGAATTATTTCAAAATTAAATTGCCCAGAGTTTATTGACTTGATACAGAAATATGATATCATTGGAATTCAGGAGACGAAAACTGACGATTTAGACACAATTAGTATCCCAGGGTATAAGGTGTTTGTTAAAAATAGATCTTGTATTTCTAAAAATCGATCTGGTGGCATTGCGCTTATTGTTAAAGAGGCTATTTCGCCTTTTATTAAAATACACGATACGAAATCGAGTGATCTGATATTGCTTTTTACAGTTTCAAAATTATTTTACCGCGATGGAGAATATGACGACTTGACATGTGGAATCGTATATATTCCACCTTATGGCACAAAGTATGCGAGTGAGGATCCTTTTTTAGAAATACAAGAACAAATTTTAAAATTTTGTAGTGAGAACAGCAATATGATTCTTTTCGGAGATTTTAATTCCCGAACAAGTAACTTACCCGATTATGTGCAAGTAGACAGATACATTAGTGATTTGCACGGGCTCCAGGATTTACACGAAGAAAATATAAATACTCTAAATTATTTTGAAATGTACAACGTGCCTCTAGATAGAAATACTGCGGATAAAAATAGCAACACTTACGGGAATAACATGCTCGATTTCTGTAAAAATAACAATTTATTTATATTAAACGGCAGGATTGGCACAGACCGAACTAACCCGAAATTGACATGTAAAGAAAAAAGTACCGTAGATTATTTTTTATCATCCGCGAATAACTTTGACAAGATAGAAGATTTCCAGATACACGATTTTTCATGTCTTTTTTCGGACGCACACTGTCCAATATCTCTAGAACTTAATGTTCAGCTTCATAAAAATTATAGAAATAAGCAGACAAGAAAAGAAATACATAAAAGGCCTGTGCTATGGGAGCCAGATAAAACTGAAATTTTCGTCGAAAATTTCGACGTAGTGCGAGCTGCAGAAATAGAAGCGAAACTCGATAATTTACTAGACGTTAACAATATCACCAAAAACGAGATTGACGATTTGGTAACAAATATAGGATCCCTGTATGAATCATGTTCAAAGACAACGTTCGGTTATAAAAATGTTAAGCAAAAAGACAAATATTCCAAATTTAAACCCTGGTTCAATAGGTCATGCATAAATGCAAGAAATGTATACCACAAAACACGTAAAATGTACAATAAATACAAAAGTGAGTACTATAAAATTATTCTTAAAACAGTTAGTAAGAACTATAAACGTACATTGAATGTGCACAGAAACAAATTCAAAACAGAGCGTATTCAAAAACTTAGACGACTTAAAACATCCAATCCCAGAGAATATTGGAAAATTATTAACTCAGATAAGAAAAGTGAGGAAACTCATGCAAAACTTGAAGATCTTTTTAACTTTTATAAGGAGTCGAATGAACATACTTATGACGGCAATGATACCGATTTTATTGAAACATTAACCACTCACGACTTACAAAACTTAGCAAATGACGAAATAAATACAACTATTACGGCCGAAGAAATAGTCAAAGCAGCCAAGTCGTTGAAAAACAATAAATCACCTGGTCTGGATAACATCCTAAATGAGCACTTAAAATCTACAATTAATATAATGTGCCCACTTTACTTGAAACTATTTAATCTAATTTTAGATACAGGAATAATCCCTGAAAGTTGGACTCTTGGTTCTATTAAGCCGATATTCAAAAATAAAGGCGACCCAAAAGATCCCGACAACTATAGACCAATTACGCTATTAAGTAGTTTTGGAAAGCTTTTCACTACAGTTATTAACAATAGATTGAATAATTTTGCTGAAAAATATAATATTATTACCGACTCACAAGCAGGGTTCAGAAAGAATTTTTCAGCTACTGATAACTTATTCATACTTAAAAGTTTAATCGATATTTTACAATCGAAAAAGAAAAAGTTCTACTGTTGTTTCATTGACTTTAAACAGGCATTCGACACTGTTTGGAGAACAGGGTTATGGCATAAACTTACTGAAGCGGGTATCACCGGAAAATGTTTTAATCTTATTTACAATATGTACCAAAATATAAAGTCAAAAGTAACAACCAGCGAAGGAAGTAGTAATTTTTTTAATTGTAACGTCGGAGTCAGACAAGGCGAGAACTTGTCCCCATTCTTGTTTAGCATTTTCCTTAATGATCTCGAAAGCTTTTTACATGCTAGGTCCGTTTCCGGTGTCGAGCTTGATATCAATACAGACGAGGTATATATTTACTTAAAACTACTTGTATTATTATACGCCGATGATACGGTTATTTTCAGCGATGACAAAGACAATTTGCAATATGCATTAAATGTCTTCGAAGATTATTGTAAAGAATGGCACCTAACAGTCAATACTTCAAAAACGAAAATTGTTTCTTTCAGTCGGGGTAGAGCAAGTAAAAACGTTCAATTTTCGTTTCAAAACACAAATATTGAAATAGTAAATGAGTACAAATATTTGGGAATATTTCTTGGTCGCAGTGGGTCGTTTGTCTCAGCTAAGAAACATATCGTGGAACAAGCAAATAATGCCGTTTTTGCCCTTCTAAAGAAAAGTCGAAATTTAGATCTGCCTGTTGACATTCAAATTGATCTCTTCAATAAAACTATCAAACCAATTCTATTGTATGGCTGTGAGTTATGGGGTATGGGAAATATAGAAGCGATTGAAAGGGTTCAACTAAAATTTTATAAATATGTTTTAAATCTTAAAAGATCAACACCCTCGAATATGATTTACGGAGAACTGGGTGTATTCCCACTATATATAGATATCCAGACAAGAATTATATCGTTTTGGACTAAACTTATTGAAAACAGTGAGGTGAATAAATTATCGTCAAATGTGTATCATTTACTATTGCATATGCATAATTCAAACACAGTAATGTCGCCGTGGATTAAACATGTGAAAAACCTATTATGCTCTCTAGGGTTTCCTGTTGTTTGGTATAGCCAGAGTTTTGTAAATTCGAAATGGCTAGTCAAAGCTGTACAACAAAAACTTAAAGATGTTTTTATTCAAAATTGGTCCTCAAAAGTTTTTGTAGAATCTGAAAGTAACATCTACAGAATTTTTAAGCAAAACTTCGAATCAAGTACTTATATATCAATTTTACCAACACAGATGTGTAAAACTTTTATGGCATTTCGAACACGAAACCACAGGTTACCCGTGGAGACCGGTAGATGGACTGGAGTACCTTATCGTGAAAGGCTATGTGTGTACTGCGGTCATGACGTCGGTGATGAATATCATATGCTGCTTTTATGTCCAAAATTCAAGGACGAAAGAATCAAATATATCAAATCATATTATTATCGATATCCTAATACTTTCAAGTTTCAAGAGTTAATGAACGGTCGGAATAAAAGTCAGTTAGTGAATCTTTGTCACTTTATACAAATAATTATGGAAACAGCTAAAAAGACATAACATTGTCGGTTTGAAATTTTCTGTGTAACTCTAACATATACACAATTGTAGTCATTCTGTCTTATTATATTTATAGTGCGCGCAAGTTACTAAACCGGTACTGTGTATATAGTATCCATATCCCTGTAAGAACACAACGTTATATCGGCATTCAATCGACGCTGATTCTACGTTCAAACGTTGAATCGGCGTTGATTCAATGGTGATCCAGCGTTGTATGTCCAGATCGTATTTGTGAGTGTAAAAGCATCTGTTCCGTAGAATAGTTTGTGCGTTCTTTCCAAGTTAAAAACATTCAAAGTTTACCTATTCATGAACCATAGTTTAATATTTCACGATGTATAAAAGACACCTATTTACAAGACGAGTGGGTACTGACAGTATCTTAAAGAGTGAGGCCTTGTTAGGGATCTACCCAGCGGGCACCTGACGTCGTGGTGGCGTCGTCCTGGCGTCTTTGCGACAAAATGAAGTCGCATCGACGCCAGTGCGACGTCATTCCTGCGTCGTGTCCCCGCTGGATGGCCAGTTACTCCGTGACTGTCAGTTCAAACTGTCTTTAGAGATTGTTTATCCTAGATAATTTTCTGTAAATATGTTCTTTTCATGATGCAAAAATCTCTGTTTGCTGTTGGTGACGTTTAAAAACATGAAATACAACTATATCTAAATTATACGACTTAAACATTGTCTTACCTTATCAAACGTGGAAGTTCTGAATGTTGGGACAGGTAGTTCTGCGCAGACAGTTAAGACCCAGATCGGAGCGCTCCTAAAGGAGCGGTCTGGTATGGGCCTGCGCTGTTTGCCATTCTATCTGAGTCATTTGGACACATTGCAGGAGGAGCTGCAAAAAATGTTTTCGGTGTCCCAATGTTTTTAGAATTTTACGGTATCCATACAAATTTTCCTTATTGTTGAGTAAGAATATCTGGCACAAGAATCAGTTACTTCGTGCGATATGAATATACTAGCGAATACTGCACGGGATAATCATTTGACCTCCTTTTCTTTCTTGTGGTAAAACATTGTAACGGTACTAAATGCGGAAAAATCATGCCTAATAGGCTGTCGTTGAATGTGTAACTTACCTCTTTTTACCGCTAGTATAATTAAGTCGCTCTCCCATGAAATGAAATGAATCGAAAAACATAACTTAATTCGAACATGTTTTTAGACTATGTCACCACCATAACCACCTA
Organism: Ctena decussata; assembly: GCA_963989385.1. NCBI lineage: Eukaryota > Metazoa > Mollusca > Bivalvia > Lucinida > Lucinidae > Ctena > Ctena decussata. The sequence continues at coordinate 59,730,236 of OZ022504.1, forward strand.
ATTGTTTTGCTTTATTTGTAGACTCTCTTGTTGTTTATGTATGTAAACCAGAGATTTGCTAAATAAACTTGTAAACTTGTAAACTTGATAATTTCATCGATAAATTGCGGCACTTTTGATGATGCGATTCAATAAAATCACAGGTAAGCACGAAAAAAAATCGGCTGAAAAGAAAAAAAGTGGTATGGCAGATAGCATACGCGGCCAAAAAAGTGGTCCGGCGATCGCCGGACCTGCCGGACCGGCGACGACGGCCTTGCGACAGTGTTGTTTGGAACAAATTAGAAGAAGAAAAATATGAATTGCGATCTTATTGTTTGAATACTTTGTGCGAAGTATTTAGTCTTAACTACTGATTATATGAGCCGTGACACAATGTGGTTGTACGCCCAACGCAGACTCAGATCAGCCTGGGCAGCCGCCCAGTCTGATCAGAGTCTTCACTGTCCGCATGGAGGTAGCCTAGACACTTAGCTACCATTGGAGCACTTAATGTAGAGTCTGGTCAAACTGGGCGGATGCCCAGGCTGATCTGAGTCTGCGCTGGGCGCACAACCACTTTGTTGGTTTTGTCATGTCGCGGCTCATATGTGATGCCTGAGGTATATGGATACACTGTCATGTATTTTTTTTTCAAAGAGAGGCAAATTTTTGGACTTTCTTTTAAAGGAGTCTACTGTTGAATTTGTTCTTTGGTTGTTTCTAAGTTTTTCTGCTTCTTACATAACTAGAGCTTTCATTTTATCAGCCAGTGGCGCTCGTGGTGACGTGTGTGCCGATCTGGACACGGGCGCCTGTCAGTTACTACAGAGCAAGAAGCCCAATTTATGCAGTGACGCTTCTTTTGACATTGCCTGCAAGAAATTCTGTGGCCATTGCAGTAAGTATAGACAAAACCATACTGCCTCTACGAATATTTAGATTTGTGTCAGCTTTCGAATTAGTTTCAACAGAAAAAGGCTGCACAACGACACGACAGTGGTGGATGTAATTACCAAAGTCAGCTTTAATCTCGGACAGTCGAAGGAGCCCACTCCCAGTCTCACCCTTCTACGTACAGCTGCTTTTGCGTATCATGATATTACTGTTTTGTTTATATCGAGAAGTAGTACTTTCAAAGTGAATAATATTGCAAAAGATGCGCATTGGTCGAATGGTTAGAAACGCTCAATTTTGTTGCGGTGAGAAGTGGCCGCGGGTTCTGGAATCGGAATCCGGGTTCCGCGTTGTCTTTCCCAGCTTACACTGATAAGCGAGCTAGATTCATTCTTTTTTGCTTTATTTGACAGACCAGATTTGCTTTGCCATAATTTTGCCGATTCTCATGAGTTTGTATTGATATTATCATTTATTATTATTATTGTTATTATTATAGATGAATTTACTTTACGCCATTATGACAAAACCTCTGTTACAGCATATACAAGCTGTGTATTCGAAACAAAATTGTATGTATGCAGCAAAGACGAGTCATGGTGTGTCCGATTTTTCTTCGACAATAGTTTAGTTGCAGCTAAAATAAACGAATGAACTGTGCGTGCCTTTGGCAGACTATTATATGCAACAGTGCATTGTAGGCTGGACTTCACAAAATGACTTTCAACAAGACTCATTTATGTTCTACTTGGTTACCGTGACAGCATCTTTTTTCTTCTGACAGGCTCGCAAATTTAAAGCTCATCGTCTCGATTACTTTTTATTTTCAATATAGACACCGGGCTGACCTGTTACCATTGCCCTGCAGCAGTCGCAGATCCAAAGCAATGCACGCAGACCAAGGTCTGTGCCAGCCCTCAGGTACGTTGAAATACCAAACCTGTAGAACTAATTCAATGTATCAAAAACGTTCGTTATAATATGAAGTAAACCGATTTGTATTTTTTAAAAATTTTAGATACATATGTATACATGTACGTATGTAAAACAAGGTTCTTGTGTTTATCCGTCTTGGTAAACATGCATTATCTTCCAAGCTGTTTGCATTAATCCCGTGTATGCATAGTGGTAGGATCCGAAATTAGTTTTATTCTGGTCCAACAGGGTCATTTCTATCCATTTTGGTTGCAGTCATAATCAACTGATGGTAATGTGCACAATCCGTGGTGAATGTAGAATAATCAGTTTCTGGTGCCAGAAGGAATGTATGGAAATGAAGCGTTTTCGCTAACTGATAACGGACGGACTCACACAGTGATTATAGTGCAAACTTGCGGGTTGTGGTGTAAGAAGTTTTGCATACCAGTGGCTGGGCAATGTTAAATTACATAAGTTTACAAAATTTGAAGCAAATATACCAAGCGGTCCAAGAATTATAAGCATTTTCAATAAAAGAGCTCGACTGGCCAAATTGATGCTCGGTGAAGCCTCGTCACTGTTTTGCATACCAGTGGCTGGGCAATGTTAAATTACATAAGTATACAAAATTTGAAGCAAATATACCAAGCGGTCCAAGTAGAATAACTAGAAACCAGCTGCCAGTCCATTTCCCGTTATTTTTACGGGCGTCCGTAAAATTGCAGGAACCATCACGCACAGTAGGATAGATAAGAGCAGATGTTGTTTTAGTCATATAGCCCTTCATCACTATTAAGTTGTTTTCGAGTGCGGCCAGTTAACATAACACTACCATATCGTGATTTCCGAAAATGTCTTACTGGTAAACGCACGTAAAAATAAAGGGAAATGGACTGGCAGCTGGTTGCCAATTATTTTACTGTAAAATCTACGGATTTTTTTTGATTTTTTATGCTTTATGAATATATTTATTTTATGAAATTTGTAGACATGCATTATAAAGTATCTTAAGTTTATAGCGATTGTTGTCCCTCTTTACAGAGAGTATCTTGGCAGTTCTTTTTTTTTTTTTTTTTTTTTTTTTTTTGCTTTTTGAATATATTTATTTTATTTATTTTATAGACATGTGTTATAAAGTCTCTGTACACAGACGATGGACACCAAGGACATATTATGACATGTGACGACAGAAAGGTAATATTTTCAAGTTCTTCAACATTCGAATAGTTTCTTGAAATATTTACTAACCATTAATTCTTTTAGCACCAAAAAAGCAGACGACAAAATTTACGTCTGCAAAAATTAAAAAAAAAATCCTTGTCCAAGACATTTCATATTGAGAATTCAAAGACTAGAGGGCAAACAGCGTAGATCCACATTAGGCGGCCTCATCTGGACCTACGCTGTTTACAAACTATGCTATTTTTGTCACTGGTGCTTAAAGTGTTAATGTGAAAATTTACGGTCAGTGAATAGACCTCAACATTTTATGCCATGTTTTCGGAGACAACTTTGGGACTTAGTAATGGCTGTCCGGGAAGAAACCGTTTCTACTTTAAAGGGGCCATCGCTTACAGAAATTGCCCCTTGAGGTTATTCTTTTCTTTAACAGTTTATACCCACTGAAAGGGAGGCAAAATGCAACGACAGGGTTACCTCCCCCGGGAAGTGCATCAATTCTAAAGTCAATATTTTGTTTCCACCGTTTCAGTACTGTGATGGGTTTGGCTTCGGTTTCAATATAGGCTCAGGTGCTGTCGGACGTCGGCGACGAAATCTCAGTATCAACTGTTGCCATGACAACTTATGTAACGTGCCAAATTATACGCCGACCACGCCTAGCAGCACGAACTTGCCTACAACAGTGTTTCCTGTTCACAGTAAGTTTCAAAACCAAACAATATATTTTAAGTGTATCAGATTTAATGCTTTCACGTAACCTAGCAGCCAAACTGTTCAGTTTTACAAACGTGACATGCAAAAGATACACTGTTTAAATAGAACTATATAACAGCTGCTATAATTAAAGCTGCATACTTAATTTTATAAATTGCTTATTTTCTCTTATAATTTTTAACATCAGCCAGGTTAGAAGATTCTGAAACAATAGCTATTAATTCCAAACTGACGGAATTCAAACAATGCAACGTGCTCAATGCAGCATAGGTACACAATTTCGACCTATTAAATATGTTATGATATGCAATGAAAATACCTGTCCATACAGAACGTCAGCCCATTGCAGACTTATCATTTTGCTTTTTCTTTCAAAATACAATATTAATTTTCTACTTCAGGTTGTAGCAGTGATATCATATTTGTGCTGGATGAGTCGAACAGTGTCGGACAATTCTCTTTTCTATATGCCGTAGACTTCATTAGACGGATTGTTGCATCTCTTGACATTGGAATCCATGGTGACCAGGTGCTTTTGTCTTTTTAAATCTCGTTGTGCTATTCCATTTATTGATGCCAGGAAAAGCCACAATCTTAAAACTCAATATACCCTAGACGCCAAAAGAAGCAAGGAGAAATGCAGACGACAAAACAGACCCGTGCAATAACAACAGCAACAATATATATTTGTCAAAGCTATTTACGATAGTTTTACCCATTATCAGTTTCAAATCAGTAGGAAGCAAAATGAACAAGTAGCTATACATAGAGAAAACCATGTAAGTGCCTTTTGATATCAAGTTTATCAGGCGAGACCAGAAACAGCGTAGGAATGGCGAGGCTTGCCGAGCAAGTCCGACGTGTTTCTGGTCGAACCTGATAAACTTGATATCAAAAGACATTTACATGGTTTTCTATTTATCATGCACCATTAGAAGGTATTAAGGTTTAAAAAGGCTCAAACAAATGAAAAGCAAACGCAGTTTTGTTCGAACTTGCTGACGTCGCGAATGCGTTATGGCGTAAGTCGGTGACGTCATTCAACCAATCGGAAGCTGTTATCACGACCAACACCAGTATACAGCCAGTCGTCTTCAGAATCCGCTTCTAAAGGCATGACCTGATAGCATTCGCGCAAGCGCAGTTCTGCAGTGACATGATATCACATTGTGTTATCATACCCCTGTTATCAGTGGAATTTTGCAGTAGATGCATGATAAAAGTGACTACAATACTGGGAGATCCGCATCCGGAGTGGACAGTTGCTTGGGTCTTAAATTACATGTAGTTTTCTTGCGTGCAACCACACACTCCTATCGTTGAAAGGACTTCGTCATCCATCCTTCCATGGGCAACTGATATTATATCGGTATGCCATTTTTTTCCGTTTACCTACTAACCGAAGAATCTAATCAGCGTCACGGAATGAGCAGTCTCTGAATTTTGCAGCCGTGAGATGTTTTTTTTTTCTTGTTGTGCGACTAGAGTATATTGTTTTCTTGCAGGTTGGTTTGTTGTTATTTGACAGTCGCCCTCATCTGCAGTGGAATTTGCAAGACTATCCGACAAAAGCGGACCTCCTCGGGGCACTGAACTACGTACCGTACCATAATGGTCCCACACAGACAGACCTTGCGCTGAAATTCGTCAACAATAACATGCTAACCTACAACACAGGTGACAGGTCCTTTGCCAGAAACGTCGTGATTGTAATAACTGGCGGCATGTCAACAGTCCATTCCAACACCGTGAGGGAGGCTAATAGTCTCAAAGCCAAGAGCTCTGATATCATTACAGTGGGTCTTGGCAGCGGTAACACCGAACTTATTAACATAGCAACAGATTCCAATCACGTGATTCAAGTTACAGATGGTGCACACTTAAATAGTATGATACCAAAAGTTTTGGACTTGATTTGCTAAATTCGTTTGTTTGTATTTTGAATTTACAATTTACCTCAACTTGAGTTTTAGAGTAAATCGGATTCCCCGTTTGGCTGCGACTGTAACTAAATACAATTCCAGAATCACATTTTGAGAAAGCATGAAGAATCTTTCAGGACGTGTACAACTTCCTTCCCAGGAAAACCGGATGCAGAACACTGAAACTTCTAAAAACTGCAACACCTAGAATAATAACTGTAAAACGTAATGGTATAAGGGTTTCCCATAGCCTAGTTGTCGTAGAGGCAGTGAGGATAAGAGGCCCACTGTATCTTGGACACAACAAATGAAAGACGGAGCCCATCCCTCTCCTTTCGCTGCCATATCCTTCCCTGATTCGAAACAGGTACCCATTTACTGCTGGGTTGACAGAGAGAGTTTTCATGCCAAGTCCAGGTTTGAACACACGACCTTCCGTCGACAATCCGCACTGTAACCGGCGCTCTAACCACTCGATCACGGCACCTCTCTAATATTTTTTTACTGTCCTTAAATTGAATAGTTTGGTTTTTCAGTGCGCCGGTGCGTCTAAATGATGCAGGTGGTATGGCAAACAGAGTAGGTCCAGTCTGATCTGGGTCTGCGCTGTTTGTTCAGACCTATCAGGGTCTGTACTGTCTGCTCAGACCTACCTGTCCCGATACTTAGAATCACGATTAATTCAATATTGATTTAACTTTGTGTGCCTACTGGGAAGTTTAACATCAACTTAAGGCGTAATACAATATTCCTTAATGATTGACGACGTTCAACTGTGTTAACCAGTTTGCTTATATTTACCAATTATGGGGCTAAAAGATATTAGCTATTTACGGATTGATCTGGGCATAGCATGTCCAGAGGCAGGTCTATGTTTTCGCTATTCAAGAATGTCAGACGTTGCAGACTATTCAGTATTTCGCAAAATAAATTCTACAGCTGGATCATTTTATGGTTTTTGTCATGAAGCAGCCGAGAGAGTTTGGACATGGGTAAGCCTGAAATGATTCCTGAAAAGTAAATACAGAACTTCGCAGATTTAACTTTTTTTAAATAGTATGACAATTTAGAGGCCAGCGGCGAAGCAACCGTCCAGACAAAAAAACAAAAAACAAAAAAAAAAACTCATCATTATATGAATTGTTTAAAGATCCAATTTAATGGCTACCTTAAAGTTCAGTGGAGAGATTCAATTTCGGCCTTATCATTGCTGTGGTGAGGCAATGTCGAACGCGTCTAAGTATGCATCCACACAAGACCAATAATTGCAGATTCTGAAAGTATTTCGATAATGTAAGGAAAATTATAAGAAACTGTCTCGGAATTCTTGTCTGTATACCCGAAACCTACATTACCGATGTCACAATGCTCTGAATGGAATGAAATTCCTATGCTTTTCCGCAAAATATATGAGCCGCGACACGACAAAACCAACAATGTGGTTGTGCGCTCAGCGCAGACTCAGATCAGTACGGACATCCGCCCAGTTTGACCAGGCTCTTCGTTAAGTGCTCAAAGGGTAGCTAAGGGTCTCAGCTACCTCCATGCGGACAGCGAAGACTCTGATCAGACTGGGCGGATGCCCAGGCTGATCTGAGTCTGCGCTGGGCGCACAACCACATTGTTGGTTTTGTCGTGTCGCGGCTCATATCGTTCAAGCAAAAAACACCATTTATTTCAGAGCTTATTAATGAACAATAAAAGCACGACGAAAAAGTTATATATTAAAAACGAATAATCCTTTTCATTGGCGGGACATCACAGAACTTATAGAGTTACTGTCAATGCAGCTGCCTTAGAACAAACTCAGATTATGACATATGAAGTCGAAACTCCGAAAAACTAGTCATATCCAAATATTTTACCAACGACCAATAAGATCCCTGATATATGACACAATATTGAAGCGGCCATAGCAAGACCCCAACATGCGTGGAAATTGCTGGTTTCCTGGCCCGGTGATTCCACATATCTGTAACCATAGATCAAAGCTCCTATCCATATGAACAAACCTGAAAGTGAAAGCAGATAGAACTGGTTCCAAAGATGTCCTATTAATATCAATCAAGATATATCAAACTATATAGAAAGGCATTTCTGTCGCATGACGCACAGAGATGATAGATGCGTAGGGTTATTGTAGTAGGCCTTAGTTATAGCCATATAAAACCTTTGGTCTTAGGCGTTTTATAAAAAAAAGAGACGTTTGCATAGGGCATGTATACTTTGGGTGGTCATATATTCGAGAATATTGACGATAAAATTGTAGAAAATGGTTATACATATTGCTACTGTTTATTGAAGTAAAATCTCACTTTTTACAACTTTCCATTCATGGAATCGAATGGACATTTCGCTCGCAATCGAAGATATTCTCGAATTATGTTGATAACCTTTGGTTTACCGGTGTATTGTGTAAAGGTGCATTATGTTTGAGCGTAAAATCACACATGACGATTTTAATTCGGTTTGAAAATGGCTGTAAAGTCTTTACCGTATTAACCGTATTAATTCGTCTATAAAGCGGTATTTGCAAGGAATTACCCCAAACATCTAAATCGGTCTTATGAAATTCTACAAGATGTTTTTTATTCTTTCAAAACAACCCCGAAAATCCAAAATGTTTTTTTTTCTTCCAAAGCAACTCCGAAAATCAAGGTCCGTCTTGTAAGACGGATCTAGAGTTTTAGGATTGTTTTGGAAGGGAAAACCCTCCGTCTTATAACCAAAGAAATAGGGGGTTTTTTTTGTCGGCTCCTCCACCCCTACACCGACACCATATTTTTTACATATCGTGTTATTCTATATACATTATTTATAAATATTTACATTATTGAAAAGCTGCGTATAAATGTTTTTATTGTTTTTTTTCTGATCCTTTAACACAAATTTCAGGTCAAATAAAACTTTGATTAGAGAGAATGTAAGTATTATCTGTGAACCTAACCTCTCCGGCGTCTATCGATGTACGAACCACACTGGGCCGCCTGCAAAGCTCACGTGAACCCCTTCGGAGTTCACTTACTTTGCACACGGCCCAACGTAGTCCATACCCCGACAAACGCCAGAAAATTGAAATCCACCCCCCCCCCCCCCCCCCCCCCCCCACAATACTCACAATTACCACTGACCCTCTATTGATAGGCCTTTTTATGGTGGCTGGTTTGTGCCATTTCGTCTTTTCGTCTTTTCGCCGCGAAAAGACGCCACGCGAAAAGACGAAAAGATGCCATGCGAAAAGACGAAAAGACGAAAAAACGCCAGGCGAAAAGACGAAAAGACGAAATAACGCCTGGCGAAAAGACGAAAAGACGAAACCCGCCACGCGAAAAGACGAAATTGCAGCGCGAAAAGACGAAAAAACGCCATGCGAAAAGACGCCATTTGAAACTCTTAAATTGTCGTCTTTTCGCGTGGCGTTTTTTCGTCTTTTCGTCTTTTCGCCTGGCGTCTTTTCGTCTTTTCGCATGGCGTTATTTCGTCTTTTCGTCTTTTCGCGTGGCGTTATTTCGTCTTTTCGTCTTTTCGCATGGCGTCTTTTCGTCTTTTCGCATCACGTGTTTTGCATTAAGATATATCAATATATCCTATTCTAAATGCAGTTAATACTCTGAATACTTAGACAGGTGTTTCTTTTTTAAACTGTGTAGACCCTGATCAGAATGCAATCTGTAAAGAAGTGTACTAATCACGGTTTGCAGCTTTTGCCGCTAAACTGTTCTTTTAAAAACATTACCAAAAATATGAGGAAAGAAGTCATTATGGTATTTCTACTGAACGGACAGAAAAGAAAATGAGCCGTCCTAATGTTTTGGAGTAAAACACTCCAAACAAATTTCATCCTATCTTAATTTTGATCTTAAACTGCCTAAAAGATTAACCACTTGTTGACCATGTAATATCTCTCAAACTATGGAATACAAACATTGAAACATTGTTGTACTTCGCTGTATGAAAAAATAATGGTACGGTATTTTCCCTAATTCGACATACATTTAACTGCAGCTAACCCAAAATTTGGACAAGTTTATAGTTTTCTAAAGACGTGCCAATCGCAGACAGAGCAGAGCCTGATTAGACGTCTCTTTGGCTTATGTGTCCCAATATTTAAGAATATTATGGTATCATTTAGCTGCAGCTCAAGCTATAACACTTTCTTATAGGAAGTATTTTTAATCTGAATGCGCCTTTGTGAGAGATCCATTTTAAATTGAAAATGTGCCTCCTTCCGCCTTTTTTACAAAGGGGCACAACTACTGTTACTTCCTCTTCAAGTCTTCTTTAAACGGCAGGGATGGATTTTGCTAGCTCAACTAGGGCAGCTGAAGACAGGACTAGGTGGAAAAGGAGTGTTTTAGAGTCATCTGTGGTGCCCCAACGACCGCACAAGATTATGGGATAGGCTAGACTAGACCAGCGGTTGCAGTCAGTTCGACCGCCCCCCCCCCCCCCCCCCCCCCCCCCCCCACCCCTCCACACACACACACCCTCGCCTCAGTGGTCCTTCAGATGTGACTCTAAAACCGCGTGGTCCTGTCTTCATATGACCTTAGCATTGGTGGGACGTTTTGCCCAATTCTCTCGATCTCTCAGTTTGAACAATAATATTGTAACACAGTTTACTAAAAAAATACATTACAAGCAAATAGTAGACTAGGTGCTAGCATTAAGTAATAAATTTGGACCATGTTACGATTATGATCCTAAATCCTAGGACATATGTGTCCTGGGAAAAGAGTGGTCTGGTCAGGCTCTGCATTGGTAACCATTCTGCGTATGTTATGATACTGCTCGAGATATGAAAATCTACTTGTTCAAACTTAATAAAAAAATATAAATAAAATAAAAAAAAACGGTTATTTTTACGTAGGATGCATGGAGACACAGGTTTCAACATATTTGCATCTGTGCTTAAGGTGAACGGGACCACTCTCAGGGGAAGCGATTTTGCATTTTTGCATCCTTTCTTAAGGAGGGTCAGCTCTTGAAAGTAGAATTTGGTCCTCTAGGAGCAAATTCTTTCCTTTAAAAGTAGACCTATTTAAGAATCTATTTTTTCTGTTTGCTTCACTTCCCTATCTTGGAAAGCAAATAGAATGTCACAAAAGTTGACCCCCTTTGTAAATATGACAGAAGGGGACAGAATGTTCAGTATTAGAGAGATCTTTCTTGGAGGTGTATACATTCAGCTATACAGTCAAACCTGCTTATGTGGTTACCTCTATTAAGGGATCACCTGTCTTGAGCAGCCACCTTGGTCCTTTGAACCAAAATACAGTGTAAATGAAATGTATTATGGGGTCATCTGTCTTAAGTGGCCACTTTTTGTCCTTCCCTTGGGTGACCCCTTAAGACAGGTTTGACTGTATTTCTCAAAAATGCTTGCTACAACAACGTAATAGGTCTGCCTACGCTCCTGAATGAGTAAATTTGCGTCTGCTAATTTTTAAGTCAACATGGCCCAGATTATTTTAATCAATAACTGTAATTATTGCCGACCCCATACTAATACTTTTAGCTATCCTTTTCACTTTTAACAACTTTTATTTTTCTGTCGGATAAAATAAATCCATCCTAATTTTCATAAGACTGCTGCTAGATACTGATTATCTTGATTAAATCTGTGTTTGATCTCAGTCAACAAGGCACAAATTTGTTATTCAATCTAAACGGTACCATAGTGACCCAAAATGTTGCCGACCCCACGTTAATTTTATAGTCTATCCTTACAATTTTTAGCTGTCAAAAAGATATATAAAAAAGCATTTCAGTGGCAAATTCTGTGATCAGACTGCTTCTGTAGCTGCGTTTGCAGTAGTCTGATATGAGTCTATATTGTTTACTCAGACAAATCTGTCTTAGTATTAGGAATCAATACAGTTATCAATGAAAGGGTATTTGTGTGTCGTTATTTCGTCTTTTCGTCTTTTCGCCTGGCGTCTTTTCGTCTTTTCGCATGGCGTTATTTCGTCTTTTCGCGTGGCGTTATTTCGTCTTTTCGCATGGCGTCTTTTCGTCTTTTCGGCGCGAAAAGACGAAAAGACGCCATGCGAAAAGACGAAAAGACGAAATAACGCCACGCGAAAAGACGAAAAGACGAAATAACGCCACGCGAAAAGACGAAAAGACGAAATAACGCCATGCGAAAAGACGAAATAACGCCATGCGAAAAGACGAAAAGACGAAAAGACGCCACGCGAAAAGACGAAAAGACGAAAAGACGCCACGCGAAAAGACGACAATTTAAGAGTTTCAAATGGCGTCTTTTCGCATGGCGTTTTTTCGTCTTTTCGCGCTGCAATTTCGTCTTTTCGCATTGCGGGTTTCGTCTTTTCGTCTTTTCGCCTGGCGTTATTTCGTCTTTTCGTCTTTTCGCCTGGCGTTTTTTCGTCTTTTCGTCTTTTCGCATGGCGTCTTTTCGTCTTTTCGCGTGGCGTCTTTTCGCGGCGAAAAGACGAAAAGACGAAATGGCACAAACCAGCCACCATACCTTTTAGAGCAACTAGCCTCTCACTTACGAACGATAACCTAATACGATATCAGTTGCAACGCGACCGGTCCACACAACGCTCGACCGGCGCTAAGCCACGGCGGTGGCCGTCAAATGCAACGGCCGAACACGTAGTTACTATCCTTACTAACCAAAGAAATAGGTATATCCCACCTGCAACCAGAACGATAAACGCTCCAAGAATCGCCAACATCGGAATGTCTGTCATACACATCAAGTGTACACAGGCAACAACTACAGCTAATATAATCAGCAGCATACCAACCAACTCCAAAGCCCTCGTGGCCGTCAGCCAATCTGAAACAACATAAGATTGAGGCAAGAGCTCTGAAAACTAACTATCAAACTTATACATTTAATTTCACAATTTGTTTCAGAAGAGTTAGAGTTTCAACTATAGTTAAATTGCATGCACATGCAATGTCGAATCATTTTTTTTATTAAAACGTACAATGTTGAACTTTTACAAGCTGCTATAAGGAACCATTCTAATGAACGTACGACGTCTGATTGGATAACGTAAAAAGCGCAATGTACTGTCTAGAACCCATAAGCAAGCAGCCGGGACGCGTAGCGCAGTCGGTAGCGCGTCTGACTCAAGAGCTAGAGGTCCCGGGTTCGATATCCGGTCCGGCAGCTTACTTTCGTTTCTCTTTCCGCTGTTTCAAGAAGGGCAGTTGTCAGTTACTGGCAAAAGTAACTGCACTTAGTCCTGGTTAACCGCTTAGGAGGTCTAAGCCTGCCCAGGAATAGTGTGGTTAGGTTAACTGGTCGTCCCGACATGACCATAGCTGTTTACCGTGGACGTTAAACAAAAACAGACAAACAAACCATAAGCCAAGCGCTTTCAGCAACACGTCAGGCAATGAGAACGACATATGTACATAGTTTTTCATTTCGACAGGGAGCGGGGGGGGGGGGGGGGGAGGGATCAGGGAATATGTAAACATGCGTAAGAACGAGGATACCAGATTGAAAATTGTCATTTGAGGAGGTAAATCGTCGGTTTATATATTTATTACATGATCTCAAACTGCATTTACGGCTCTGCTTAGGTATCGTCGTAAAACGAAATCTGCGACCATAAAACAGTAAGTTACCATTGCAAACGACAATTTCAAGTACAAATGTCCCCTTAAAATTGAAAAAAAAGCTATGAATTCTAAGGAATAAATCGGATAAGGAAAAGCCAGAAATGGAAATACACGCAAAAACAAAGACTTTTCTGACTACCTGTTGGATCGGTGATGTCACTGCAGCTTGTAGCTTTCCCCACTGAGGTATCCAGCTGAATGCACGTAGCCCAGAGCCCATTGTGGTACCTATACACAGAACCGAAGAGGTCAACCTCCTTGTACGTCCACCATGGTAGAGCGACAGACATAATCTGAGCCAGGAGAGCGATAACGGCTATGAGTAATCCAAGTTTTACTAAGATATAACTAGCCATTTTTACTCTTTCACTTATAAAAATTTAAATCGAAAATGTAGGCTTACAGAATCCGTGCGCCATTTCCATATTTACAACACGTCTGTATTAAAGTCATTTTATTCTCCACATCAACGTTGTTTAAAATGGCAAATTAATTAGGCTTTCACAATATATATTGAAAATTCGTTAATAATTAGTAAGCACACAATCTTGTAACAACGTCGCGTCTAAGATGATGGTGCGCATAGATGTATAATCAAAACAAAAATTGAAATCTAATTCAAATAAAATTTTAGCATTTTTAAAGCCAATATGATTCAAGAATGGAGTGAACAATAACGCAAAGGCAGTATTTCGAGAAGTTGCGTCTTTAATTAGTCGGTATACTTCATTAGAATCGATACGCAATATATACAATGTATTTTATCTCGCTAAATCTCATCAATAATTAAAAGTTTTTCGAATTGTTTATATGGTTGGTCTCCAAGACACACTTCATCGATCTAAGAATATTCTCAAAATATCTGTAAACAACGATCACATTGTTACGCATCGTATGACAAGGATACTAAGTCCACTTTGTTTCTTAAGTACGTAAGGAACAAAGCAGACTGAGTACCCTTGGCTTGCGAAGATGACGTGTGGACTCCCGTCATCTTCGCAAGCCAAGGGTACTCAGTCTACTTTGTTCCTTACGTACGTAAGGAACAGAGTGCACTTAGTATCCTTGGCTAGCAAAATCACTAAATATGCGGATTCAGATACAGGAAAGCATTTTTGGGGAAGCAGTACGTTTATAAATATTGCTTTGCAATCATATGGCAGATAATGAGAATATCTGACTAGACGTTTATCCTACCAGTCTGTATTTACTATAGATGTCAGATATTAGGCCAAGAAACCAAAAATAATGAACTTGATAACGTGCACCGTAAAAAGCAACGTTTGCATGCCGTTTTGGGCTGCACATGTCTAGTGGCTAGTCTTGGGATGCACACTGCACCCGAGCGTGGTTTGGTCAGCATTATAAAACGTTTTTTAGTTTGACCTGAAACAAATAACGAGACTGTCTCTCTCAAATAGCTAGCTACATAGTGAAATCAGTAAGTTCTGGTCCTTTGAAATCAAATAGTTCGGTTTCGTTTTGAAAAAAAGGTGCCGCTGAAGCCGTCGCTAACATATTCCATTGCACCTTCGCAAACCAAGGGTGATAGTTCACTTTTTTTCTTGCTTAAGGAAAAATGTGGATTTAGTATACTTGGTTTGCCAACACACTCAGCTAAACCGCGCCTGCTATTTTCGTTTCTTTGGTGCGTTTTTGCTTCTAAAGGATCCAACGTTTCAGAACTTTTTGGTCAGAATGAAACGGCGCTTATTCTCTCAAATGCGTACCACCTCACAAATGTGTTATCTGAAAATACATTGTATGCTATCATAAATAACAAATACGACAGAATGTTTACAATTTATTTGTTCGAAAAAAATGGAGCTTGCTGAAGACTTTGGGGCAAAAGTTTATGAATATAGTCAACTAAATGAGTACACGAAGATTTGTGAGTAATCGAAGTCAAGGTCATTTTTAGACCTTTAACCAATGTATCTTACATTTTGACAGTTTCAGACTATCAGGTTTGTTCATATGATGACCCTAGTTTGACCTTTTTACTCAGGTGAGCGATTCAGAACCTTATGGCCCTTTTGTTTTGTAAAAGGGGGACACTTTTGTGACTTCTTGTTTGTTCCCTGGATGACCTAACCCTTCCAATATGGGTCTACTCTTAAAAGACAGAGTTTACCTCTAGAGGAGCAATTCTTTCCTTTTAGTGTTGACCCCAATTAAGAAAGGAGGCAACACTAAAAACGGCACATTTGCTTCCCCTGAAAGTATAAACCCTTTCACTATAACTCATAAATGCCTCGTCAACAGACTCTTCTGGACAAGTCTAGTTCCAATATATGTGGTTCTGCCTTGATTTAAATTACGTAATGCGTACAAACCGCGTAGGCCCAGGTCATATATTGCACTCTGTGGTGTCTAAACTACATGTATGTCAATACTGTTCGTCAAAATCTTTTTATGGAACACTAAACATAAACAGGTTAAACCCTATTTTTAAATTGTTTCACAGTATCTTTCCCCCGTATCATATCCGCCGCTTTCTCCGCAATCATGACCACAGGGGCGTTTGTATTTCCTGACATTATGACTGGCATTACAGATGCATCCGCTACACGTAAGTTTTTTATTCCTTTAACTTTTAACTCGGGATCAACCACTGCTGTGTGGTCATCCCTGCCTCCCATCTTGCAAGTCCCTACAGGGTGATAAACTGTCGAGGCAAGATGACGGATAACACACTCCCAGTATGCATCTGAGCGGAACTTTTCCTTTGAACAAAACTTTAGGTTCATATGATTAAAATTGGCACCCAGACTTTGCATAGTCGGTGTTGAAATATACTTTTCCCACATTCTTAGCCCGCGAATATAAGTATCCACGTCTCTTCTATCTGTCAAGTACTGTGGGTCGATTAAAGGATAGTCGTACGGATTAGACGACTTCAGTTTCAATGAACCAACACTCTTCGGGTCAATCAGGCAGAGTGAAATTGTAAATCCAAGTGCATACGGGTCTTTGTTTAAAAACTCCTTAGCAATGTCATCCCTTAAGTCGAAAATGTTATCTGATTGGTAGGAACCAAACATAAGAAACTGTATATCTGCAGCACAATCTTTAGGTTTCTCTTTGTCCGCATACGTACAAAAGAAAGAAGTACTTTCTACTCCTGATCCTGATAAAATTCCAGTGCCAAATAGATTGTATTTAATCTTTGTTAACCAGCTGTCACTTGTAGATTTAGTTATAGCGTCAGTTGTGTTAAGACTTGACAATACAAATATCACCATGTGGTCTTGTAAGTTTTCACCAACTGGAAGATTTGCATGAACATTAATGCCCAAGTCTGCAAGATGAGCTTTCGGTCCAATACCAGAAAGCATAAGAAGCTGTGGTGAATTAATGGCTCCAGCTGAAACAATCACTTCTTTGGTTGCTTTGACAAAATGGTCGCGTTCCTCTCGTCTAAAGTAAACTCCTTTTGCTGCTTTTTCTTCAACTTTGATTTTTGTAGCAAAGCTGTTAACTGCAACGTGAAGATTTCTGCGATCTTTCGCACGTCCAAGAAATTCTAGAGAGGTACTGCTCCGAACTCCTTTTCTTACATTAAGTTGATTTTCACTGAAACCTTCTTGTACTTCTCCGTTATAATCAACAATATCATAGCCCATTTCTTTACCTGCTTGAAGGTATTTGTCTGCTAGCGGCGTTATTGCACCTCCACTTACAGCCAAAGATCCGCCTTTACTATGATATTTAGAGTCCTTCAAGCTATCCATTAACATGTCCTCTGACTTCAGAAAGTATGGCAGTACATCTTTATATCCCCAACCGGTACATCCAAGCGCTTCCCATTCATCATAATCATGACGACTTCCTCGGGTATGTTGCATGCCGTTTAAGATGCTTGATCCTCCGAGAACTTTTCCTCTTGGCCAAAATGACCTGTGCTCTTTCATTCCTTGACATGCGTGCGTTTGTGGAACAGTGTAGTACGCCCAGTCTGCTGATGTCCAACCAAGGTCGAAGAACCCGAATGGAATATGATATCTGGGATTTTCTGTGTAGTCTCCGCCAGCTTCTAGCAGAAGGACGGTATTCTCGGGGTCTTCAGACAGGCGAGCAGCAATTACAGATCCCGCAGACCCACCGCCGACAACGATGTAATCGTAGCTGGAGTTCAGCTGCTTAGTCACCACTGACGGCATTTTACTTGAGAGAGGCGACAAGTAGTAGGCAATGCCCATGGCAACTAGGACAACAGCAAGTTGAAGTAAAGACGCCATATCTGAAAGATGTCAACAATATGCTCATCGATATAAGATATCAAAATAATTTTTGCTATAAGCACTAGTAAAATTGCCTTTTTCTTTTCATTTAAAGACTCCTCAGCTGACAAGGCGTTGCTTTTGTTGTGATTTACTATTAATGTCAGTGTTTTCAGCTTTTTATTTGAGCCGCGACACGAGAAAACAAACAAAGTGTTTGTGGGCCCAGCGCATACTCAGGTCAGCCTGGGCATCCATTCAGTCTGATCAGATTCTTCGCTGTCCGCATGGAGCTTCCTAAGACCCTTAGCTACCCTTTAAGCTCACAGCGAAGACTTTGTTCAGACTGGGCGGATGCCCAGGCTGATCTGAGTCTGCGCTGTGCGCACACACACTTTATTGGTTTTCTCGTGTCGCGGCTCATTAACTATCATTTTATTTTTGACTTTTTGTACATTTTTAGAGTAGCCTTGTGGCTATCTGCTGGGAGAGAGCTGTCCTCTTGGCTTTTCATTTGTCTTGTTTGCTTTGTGTGCCGTCTTAACTGTTTCCTTTTCCATTTGGTGTTTAGAACAGGATGACGTGGTGAGCGATCGTGTCGGTTCCTAATCGAGAAAAAAACTTGTTTGTATTACAATTACATGTATAAAGTTTGCGATGTGGTCATTTTTTTGTTTTTGTTTTTGGTATTGTTTGCGAAATACTGGGTCCAGTTGTTCTAAACTAACGAGGTCGTAAGTTAACGAGACGTTAAGATTTCAAACGTTAATATCTTAAATACGCCAATATTTTTTGTAAAAATGTGAGAAGCTTTTGCAATGCAAAAGCTTCTCACATATTTTCCATAAAAATATCAGTTTATTTGACTCTAAAATTATAAAAAAAAATACTTAACAAGTTGACCGCTTAACGAGCTCGTTAGGCTAAAGATGCTTTGAACAACTACACCCTAGTATTTAGCTTTAGTAATCATTTTTAAGCAATCTTCAAGCTGCCGTTACACAACGTTTACAAACGCTGAATCAAAGTATTAAACATTTTCGTCTCCTGGGTATGAACTGTATAAAGAGATTTCTGTTTTCTGTAGCTGCTATTATATTAGTTACTGTCATCAAACTGTAATTTCAGGAACAGAAGTATTAGCCAAAGTTCTTCTTTGAATCAATTTCACTACCTCCAAGAAATGGTTTTTGCTTTAAATGTCCTTATAAATAAAAGATAAAATATTGATATTTACCGTTAATTGTGTAATCCGACGATGATAATACAAAACTGGGTTAAAATGATTTTTTAACCTATATATAAGAGATATTGTTATGAGCATACATAAAATACACAGGGTGAATGTGTTGTCCTTGAGATCTATATGCTGTACTTCTGTACTGTTGCAACTTAGCACTTTTGCAAGTTCACGTCGCTGCATACATGTCAACGGTGCGCGACTGACGTTAAGCCAGAGTTTATCCATGCGTTTAAACTTGGTTTGAGCAATAGACCCAACGAGTGTTTGTACTTTATATTTTCATGTACCTTGAGTATGACCACAATGCTATTATACATCGGTTTGCGGGCAATACTCAAATTTATCGCCCCGAGGTGCTGCGGACGATCCGATGAACTATCGCACGAGGCTGCCAGGCCGAGGGCAGTAGCAAACTTAGGTCAAAAGTCTTTGAGAAGGGAAATTAAAGCTGATGTGAAAGCGCAACATGATTTGTATGTCAATAGCTTGGTTGGTGACATAAAGGCTAATCCCAGAGACTTCTACAGGTACATTAATAGTCAAAAGAAAGATACTCAAGGTATCCCACCCCTAAAGAAGAGAAATGGTGGTGGTGTTGCCGAATCAGAGTTGGAACAGGCTGATGAATTTGACGGTCAGTTTTCGGATCTGTTTAATAAAAGTGAACACAACCAAGTCCGCCTTCTTAATCGCTCGGCTCCTTTCATTGAGGACGTTCATGTTTCGGCAGAAGGTGTAACTAAACTTCTTAAGGGCTTGAACCCATCGAAAGCTTTAGGACCTGGTGAATTGCATCCTAGAGTCTTAAAAGAACTAGCATCTGAATTAGGCCCAATGTTTGCTCATCTCTTCCAACAATCTATTGACACGGGTGAAATCCCCAAGGAATGGTCTCTTGCAAATATATGCCCACTCTTCAAAAAAGGAGATAGGTCTTTGGCTTGCAATTACCGACCGGTTTCTCTAACTTGTGTACCATGCAAGTTACCCGAACACATTGTCTGCTCTAATATTATGGCACATTTGGATGAACATAAACTTTTGTCAGACAGACAACATGCTTTCCGGAAGAAACATAGTTGTGAAACTTAATTGATCACGGTTATAAATGACTGGGCTAAAATCTTGGATAAGGGCGGTCAGGTTGACACTTTCATCTTAGACTTCGAGAAAGCTTTTGACACTCCCCCTCATATATTACTTAGATGTAAGCTATACGGCTATGGTATTGGTGGGAACACTCTGAAATGGATAGATTCTTTTCTCTGTTACAGGCAGCAGCGTGTGGTGGTAAATGAAGTTAAGTCGGATTGGGCCCCCTTTTTTGTCGGGTGTCCCCGAGGGCACCGTGATTGGACCATTGTTGTTCTCGTTGTACATTAAAGATATAACAGAAAATACTGACTCGGAATTAAGACTTTTTGCTGACGACTGTGTTTGCTACCGTGAAATCAGAGACATTGAAGACACGGTGAAACTTCAGGAGGATATAGATCATTTAGGTTGTTGGGCAAGGAGTTGGGGCATGAGATTTCAACCTGTTAAATGCAATATAATGCAAATTACAAGAAAACGGATCCAGAGGATCAATCCTTCCTATACCTTAGAGGGAACGGTCCTCAGTAATGTAGAAACTATCAAGTATCTCGGCATAACCATTACCAATCACACGTGTCAGCAATATTTGCACAAAGGCTAATAGGACACTCGGCTCCCTCAGACGTAACTTGGCAGCATGTCCACAAGATGTTAAAGAGTCAGCATACAAGGGACTGGTGCGTCCAGTCCTGGAGTATGGCAGTTCAGTTTGGGACCCTCAAAGTATACTTCTTCAAGATGAACTTGAGAAGGTGCAGAAAAGGGCAGCTAGATTTGTAACGGGAAATTACACATATGAAACTGGGAGTATGACTGGCATTCTGGAGAAACTTAAGAGGGAATCCCTGAAAAAGAGAAGGAAAGATAGTAGACTCATGATGCTTTACTAAGGTCTGAGGGGTGCAGCCAGTATACCCATAAATGACCTTGTTCCCCCAAGAAGGCGTACCAGGAATCATCATTCCCTGACATTTCAAACCCCCTTGGTTGGGACTGACATTTACAAATCCAGTTTCTTCCCCCAGACTATTAGAGATTGGAATTCCCTGGAAGATTCACTTATTTCTGCTGCTGAGGGTACAGAGGATTCAGTTACTAAGTTTACTTCTCTTATAAAGGCTATGGACTAGCTTCCCTGATTCACAGGTCCTGGTGAATGATTGTCCTTGGACGCATCACCAGTAAACAATTCTGATTCTGATTCTGATTCTGGTGATCATGTCGTCTACAACACCAAAGGTGATACATTTGACTTTTACCCAAGGAAGGCATAAAATAGTTGTTTTATTATCCAACCAATGCAAAAGCATGTCAGCATCCATTGTTAAAGGAAAGTCTATTTACGTCTGACATTATTAAGCGCGGGACCTGGCGATAGTCAAAAATATTGACCACCGGTTTTGCATTAGGTCCTACGTCTAAAGGAGTGACGTCACTTACCGGGCGATAGTAAAAACGCGCGATGAACGATGATCACTTATGTCTTATCAGACAGTCATAAATATGTAATTACTCTTCGTATAGTAGGATGGGTAATAAAGCCAAATTCAAAACACATTTGCAAGTCATGACTTTGTTCCGAAGTTGATCAAAGCATATCGTAGATTACGCTAGCAATAACAAACACTGTCAGTGTCAGAAACGCAAAACTAGGTGACAGATGTGACAAATACTGACATTCGTACACGACTATATCAAGCTACCACCCTGGCTAATTTATCAGAAGCGGAGCCTGACGGAGTTGTGTGCTAATCTCACGCATCATATACACAGTGGGTAGCCAGCATAACACCATCTTTCAGGTGAAATACGCGTTATCTGTCCCTTTCGGAGGAACCAACGACACCTTCGGAGAAAACTGAGAGTTTTGATGGAGATGCAATTTTTAAGACACCATCTAACATCTTTTCGACTATGCAAGGAAACAACTGTCCGGTGAATGGAAAGGCACTATGACCAAACTGCTATTTAATTAATACTACACTAGTTGCAGATAGAAGTTTAAATATATCAAAGGAGGCTGAACTGTTTGCTGTAAGGCCATTGCAAGAATTCAGAAGGGCATAAAAAGTAGAATTTCATGATTTTATTGACCAGAAAACCCACTGTGTTATCTTGACATGAAACATTTTGCAACGCGTTATTGCTCGAATATGAATTCAGAGAAAAATGGAACAGAAAAATCACACCATGATGTAAAAATGACCCAATCAATCTATGGTAGCGGTACCTTTAAGAGGGTGGCACAGGATGCTTTTGGAGAAAATGGTAAATTATTGCATGAGATCATTCTGTGTTAAGGAAACCAAGTAAGAAAACATCTCGAGGAAACAGTTCGGCGATGATTCTTAGAATCTTTATTATCCCCATGCAAAACGAAGTTGCGACGATGGAATGTGGCATTTCATGTAGACAGGGTTTGTCACGTTATGTACAGCGACCCATGTGAAGACGCATTTTTTCGTCTGTTAAATTTGTAAACATGTAATGGCCTTGATGATGCCTTGAAGGGGTCAAGGTAAAGGTCACATTTATCTTTAAAAGAAACTCGTCATCACTCTAACGACTTCGGCATGCCTATTCCCCGACTAAGTCATAGTCAACGATTATGCGTTGCTCTTTTATTGCAGCACGGTGAGTCGGGCCTCAGACCTCATGAAAGCCATAGAGATTAGATTCACTCATTGGCATGTAATCGTAAAAGTGCTATAACTGTGGAAAAACTGATATCGGCATTGCAACCTGGCATTGCGAAACCAAACTGCAAGCTAACTTTGTTCTTTAGATTGGATAGTTTGAGTCATTATTTAAAAGCCTGTCTTTATGCGATGGCTCCCTTAACCTTTCTACAGCCGTAGCGTATTCTGCTTTATAGCTGATATTAATTTTTTGAACGACCCTCACGACCTCACATATTCAAGGCTTCTATTAATGTTGATTTCTCTGTATATGCCAGTACCATGGCCTTGCATGCTCTTTAATAGTATCAGTCCTAAATGACATACTGGGAGGCCACTAAAACGAAGGTGTCAAATGCCGGAAAAAAGAAAGAAAAAGAAAATACAAATTAACTTCTGAAATCGAATTTCAAACGCCCTACTGAGCTTACCAAACAAGTATCGGATAAATGCGCAATAACGGGCAAATAAAAAGAGAGGAAAAAGAAAGAGGAAATGACTTTTTAGAAATTAAAAAAAAACAATTAATGAAATAAAAAAAATGAATATAAAAATAAATAAAGCCCATGCGCATCATTCTCAGTAGCGTGACCCCTGAAGTAAAATAATCCGTGACCCCACCCCCTTTTTCCAGCGATGTTCTTGAAACCTTCAGACGTCGAAAGGGTAAAACGTAATCCACTCTATCTGTTTATGGCTCCAATGGCATCCTTCCAGTGTTTAAAATCCAGAAGGATCCAGTGACAGATCTCCGAACACAGCCGGTGCCATCAGAATGCCACCTCTGACAATATCCGAAAGGAACCGATACCTGTCATCATTTTTGTAGAGGAGTTTAAAAAGCTATCATAAATATTGCAGTAAGGGCTCGTCATTCTTTTCTGAAAATGTATACTTTTTATGCTACCACCACAGATTTTAGCAAAGATGATGGAAAGTACCTATAATGAGGAAAATGCCTGGTACTTTTCTCGAGCACACTAACAAATAAACTACTTTATGTCACTGAAACAAGTCTCAGGATGCAACTGGAGGCTTGCACTCTTAATGTTTTGGGTGTTCCGGGGCACCAATATTTCCAGAACTCACCCGCTGAATTTTGATTAATTTGCGAATTGACGAACCGCCCACTACATTTTCCTTCGAAAGGCACAAGTAACGCATATTTCCTCCGAGGTTGGGCGTTATGACTACCTACCTAATGTCCTTTGGAAAAAAAAGTAATTGCAAAATGCTATTCGGCAAACTGTGAATGGTCATTCCTTGTATTACTATTATCATTAAAATCTTGCAATTAGGATTCTTGCAACTAATTACCATTTGCTATTAGGTCATCTTTCAGCAAGCACGCAATTAATACCAATTCTCTGTAAGCACCAGACTTTTCAAGAAACGCAAGGTCGGAAGTTCTTCTTCAAACTTTCTCACTTTGTCTATAGTCAGACAAAAACAAATAATTGGCACCTCATTTTTTCGTTTGCCATCTCGTTGCCATGGTAACCGTGTTTTTCTGTTTTTGCAGAAAAAATGCCAAAAAAACAATAGAAATTTGCGTTTTTCGCTCTTGTATATCACCGAGAATAGACAAGGCTTGATCACAAACTCTTTAAATCTACAAAGTAGGGACTTATGTGATTAACATGGAGCATCAAAACAACTATGTTTGAATGTTTTTGACATATCTACTGGTCCTCAAAGGTGGGTGGGGTAACCAGGTATTGCAAAACACAGTTTTTAGGCATTTTTAAGCATCGCGTTTAAAAAACGCACACTTCTATGACTCATTTGCATACTTAAACATAAAAGAGGAGACTTCCAATTTTTGGAAAATGGAAAAAACAGAGTGGGGCAAAGCTGTCTTTAGACCGTAACCATGGCAACAATTCATACCCCATGCAAAAAGTGAAAACAGAAACTTATACTGAAACCACACTATCATAATCAAATTAAATGCACTGCAGCTATAATTATTGGTCCAAATGCTGTAGAAATATTAATTCTATATGATTCGGTGAAGGCTCGACACCTTAAGGGTTGAAAATCCCATTTATATTCATTTAAAGGGCCCAAAAAGGGGCAAAACATGGTCAAAATTAACGTACCTCACTCATTGTCTGTAGGAATCAACAAAAAGATCACATGGGTTACTTTTGAATTGGTTATGAAATTATTTAATTTTAATAAACTGATAGAAAATATGGCAATAGGGAGCCCTAAATCTCTAGGTATGGAGTCTATAGGGGCCCAAAAAGGGGTAAATTTGAAAATATTCATCCAAAATAATAATCATTCTTCACAGTGGAACACACTACAGCATTTGCCAAGATAGAAAAAGGATGGAAGAAATGGGGGAAAAACAGCCTTATATATGCGCCACCAGTAAATTTGCACTCAAGGGGCTGGGAGCCCTATTTATGAAAATTTAAGGGGCTCAAAAGGGGGAAAATGGTCAAAATTACCACATAACACTCATTTTCCTTATCAGTACGCAAAAGACAGCACTCGCTGCTTTTAAATTTGATATGACAAAATAAGCTTGACATATACTGATAGAGAATATAACAAAAAGGAGCCCAATATTCCCAGGTATGGAGATTATAGGGGCCGAAAAGGGGTTAATTTGAAATAAACACCCAAAATAATGGTCGTTCTTCACAATAAAGCATACTACAGCATTTGTCAAGATGAAATAGGTTGAAAAAACCCTTATACATGTATATGCCAAAAGTAAACTTGCAATCAAGCGGCTGGGAGCCCTATTTATAATGATTTAAGGGGCTCAAAAAGGGGCTAAAATGGCCAAAATTACCATATAACCCTCATTCTCTCTACAAATCAGCAAAAGAAACACTGGTCACTTTTAAATTTGTTATGAAAATATTAGATTGACATATATTGATAGAAAATATGGCAATAGTGAGTCTTAAATCCCTGGGTAGGGAGTATATAGGGACCCAGAAAGGGGTTAATTGGATATTCGCTAAAGATAAATAACAAATATTGTAGGTTTTTAATTTCTTCACACAGAAACAAAGTACTGCATTTGTGGTGTTGAAACTGGTTGTTAAACTACAAGCCTAATATATATGAATATAAAACATGTCATACTTAAATTCATTAAAGGGGCCTAACAGAGGCTGCTTATGTGAAAATGTAAAAGAAATAAACAAAAACGAAAAAAAAAAAAAAAAAAAAAATGGATGCATTTTTTCTTATAGAAACAAATAGAGATGTTGTTTCAATAGTAAAGTATTTTATGCAGACAATAACACATTATTAGCTTTTCGAAAATGTGTAAAGCTGGTTTTCCATGGGACTTATCCTTTAGCATTTTCTATGCGTACATTTAACATGACTGTTACAAAAGCATGGCACAAATAGCGTGAATAATGAATTTTGATTCTAAAGATGCTTCATTCCAGAGAACGTATTTCAGTGACAACCCTTCTTAGCTACTATATTTTTGCCATAGTCTTATAATGGACAAATACAGAGCCGGCGCTGAAAAAAAAGACAGTCATATAAAACGCTCCATGCAAATCCTTCTATACAATGTAGTTTGTACGCCAGCAAACATGACTCTTGCTCTTACCATTCATTAGGCGATGGAATTTATTTCGAAGACTATAAATCTCAAATAGAAAGGATTATTACACAGATTTGAGCATTTTTCTTATTTTTTTCTATTTATTTTTATCTTTTTTTATTCTTATTTATTCATTATTGTTTTTATTTATTTATTTATTTATTTTTTTAAGTTTTGTTTTTGCAGTTATTATTTTTTATTTATTTATTTTAGTTTTGTTTTTGCCAGCCCACTGGAGAAATGTGCAAGTATTCAGATACAAGTTTTCAATGAATCAGTAAAAAAATCAAATGTGTTTGAGAAGGGAAGCAATCCTCAAAATAGGATATCCAAAAAAGGAACTATAGTTTCCCACAGGTCAAGTTTTTCGGCTGTCCTTAAAACATGAGTGGTTAAGTCATGTTTGCAAGCATGGGGTATGAGATTTTTTTGAATGTCCATGAAATGAATCACAAATATCCAGGATATTGGATATAAAGGAGGCAGATTAGGGCTATCTGTGGATCAAAGAGCTGTGTCATGTGTCTTTGTGGTGGAATTTTTGATGCAGGTACAATAATTGAGGATGAATTGATAAACATCCAAGTTTTCTTCCGCCGTTTTACAAAAGGGGGGCAACTTTTGAGACAGACTTCCTGTTTACTTCCCTGGCCTTGTGAGACTCCCTGTTTAAATTTCTGTCGCTGTAGGATTGGACTTTGCCCCAAAGAAGGCAAGAGGTGATCCCCATTGAGAATGAAGGAAAGACAGAAAATAGCAGAGTTGCCTCCCCCTGCCAGTATATCTTGTAGTCTTGAGTTTTCAGTCTTGGTCTGCTAGATATATTCGTTACGTGTTATGTGTCTGTGGCGAGGAAGTTTTGATGCAGATGCAATGTTTGAGGGGAAATGGATAAACAGCCATGTTTTTTTACCATTTTACAAAGGGGAATAACCTTTGGGCCTTCCTGTTTACTTCCCTCGTCTTATTAGACTCCTGTTTGCTTCCCTTCCATTATAGGATTCGCTCTTGGAGGTTGGGCTGTGCCCCAAGGAAGACAAATTCTTTCCGTCAGGAGTTGATTCCCACTGAGAATGGATGCAAGACAAAGTGGCAGAGTTGCCTCCTCTGCCAGTGTATCTAATCAACTTGAGTTTTCAGTCTTGATCTGTTCTTATACACTTACGACGTGTTATGTGTCTGTGTCAAAGACGTTTTCATGCAGATACAATTTTTGTTTGGAGGATGAATGGATGCATATCCATGTTTTCCAGAAATTTTACAACGGAGAGCAACTTTTGATATTTCCTGTTCACTTCCCTGGCCTCATGGGACTTCCTGTTTGCTTCCCTTCCAGTGTGGGATTCGCTTTTGGAGGCTGAGCTTAGCCTCACGGGGAGCAAACATTTTCCTTCAGGGGCTGGTCCCCATTGAGATGGCGACAAGACGCAAAATGGCAGTGTTGCCGCCCCTAAAGTGTATCTAGTCACCTTGAGTTTTCAGTTTTGGTCAGTTCTAACATATTCATTTTATGCTGTCTGATACTGCACTTGCATATATCATAGAAATGTACATCTCAAATAAGGACCCCAGGGAAAATTGGATGCACATCCGAATTGGCTCCCTATTATATAAAGTCATTCATCAAGAGGACCCCAGGGAAGATTGGATATATGTCCAACTGGGCCTCCTCTATAAATAAAGTCATTATTATTATTATTATTATTATTATTGTTAGTATAATTACTACCTCCTCCTCTCTCTCCCCCCCCCCCCCCCCCCCACATACATGCCCCCCCCCCCCAAAAAAAAAAAAAAAACATGAAAAAAAACCACACACACAAAAAATGGTTAATAAAGATTGTATAGGCTGCAAGTTTTGGCTTTACTCTCTATTTACGTATTTATGGAGTAAATGTGGTTCAAATTTGAAATATCCATGTTCAGTTTATAGAAACCAAATATTCAACTTGATTTGACGCAAATTTCGAATAATAGATTTTGTGAATTTAGTGTGTAACTGTACTCAAAATTTTCGTTTTGGGAGGTAAATTGTAGGTTTGTAGATTTCATGGTCGAGATTTCAATACAAGGCGACGCGCCAGCAGAAGGAAAAAAGCGGTTTGCGGCCATTAAACCGACGATTTACTTCCCCCAAACCAGCTATTGCAGTATGCACGGCCTGCACAGTCTGTTTTCAGACTGGACGGTTAATTTGTCAGAGCGGAAGAAAGTTAATTAATTACCCATAAATCCAAGGGGTAACGGGGATAATTCAAAGATATTTTTCATATTGCTCAGTGAAAGCACATGTTTTGAACCTCATTAGAACCGTCTCAGCGAGGCAGATCTAATGAGGGGGTACTAATGAGGGGTCACAATGATTTTTTATGGAAACATAGGGAAAAGAATCCCTAAATTATTTCTGTTACCCACTTCTTATCTGGAGCAGTGTTTAATTATCCTAAATACGGTGTATGGATGCATAGGCATGTTTTTCTGCCAATTTTTCGAAGGGAGACAAATTTTGTGACTTCCCCTTTGATTCCCTGGACAATAGAATTAGTTAAGGTATTTCAATATTAATAACAATTAATGAAATTCAGAGTTCCAGATAAGGTGGGGTTTTAAGGATAATTCTAAGTTATTTTTCTTATTTCTGAATAAACATATGTTACGACCCCTCATTAGAACTGTCTCAGCCAGAGAGTTTTAATGAGGGGTCACAACGTATGTTTTTTATGAAAAAAATAAGGAAAATTTCCCTTAATTATACTTTTTACCGCTTTTTAGCAAGTGAGCAGGGGCTCACATATGCCCCCGACCAGTGCCATCGCCTAATGAAAGCATACTTTAACACAAAACTACACTGCAAATGTTATACACATACAAAGTTCAAAGTCCTTGACCTTTATTTATTTTTTATTTTATTTACACAATATTTTAAGAGGGTGACACATTTAACTAAAAGAATAGCCATTCTACCAAGTGGCCCTCTACAAACATGATACATACATATAGAATAAAACACAAACATATTTACAGAATAAAACAGCGCAAATATTCTCAAACCCATATATACATAAACATCAGACATACATTCGAAAAATGCATTTGTTAGTTAAAATTAAGAGATCAAGCAAATGATATGACTGCATTAAGAAACTAAGAGCATTGGCATTTGAAAAAGGGTTTCTAAAAGCAGATCAATACCATTTGCAGTGAAGATTAAAATGTACACTTACAGTCGCACTTAATAATAAACTAATATTTGACATGATTTAGGGTGCATAAAACTCTAACATCTAGCAGTGCTAAAAATTAAGTCACTGTTAACAAAAATCATGTTTATGTTAAATAGTTAAAAATATTTTTACTCAGACAGAGATTAAAATTAGGACGGTCTTGACAATAAGAACGGCTACGACTTAGATACTAGTTAAAATACTCTTTAATACACTTTTTAAAAGAACTTAGGGACGGAGCTGATTTAATGGTATATGGTAAAGCATTCCATAATTTTGGAGCTGAACATGTGAAAGAACTGTCATAGAGAGCAGTTCTCGACCTGGGTACAACCAGTGAGCCGTTTTCAGAAGATCTTAGCCGACGTGTACACGTTTCAGAAACAGGCTTGAGTAAGTCTGATATATATGGTGGTGTTAGTTTGTTTAAAGCTTTATACGTTAATACGGCCTTGTTATAATTACATCGATTGGTCACAGAAATCCAGCCTAACTCTTTGAACATCATTGTAGATGGTGTAGTATAATCAGCTTTTAAGATAATGCGAGCTGCACGTTTTTGTAATTTATTGAGCCTATCTATATTTATTTTGTATGTTGTGCCCCAAGTGTTTGAACCATAATCAAGGAGTGGTAGAATGTAACTTTGATAATAAATTTTTTGGATCTTTATTGGCACATACTTTGCCAGCTGTTTCAATAGTGAAATCCTAGAAGAAATGGTGGAGCAAAGGTAGTCTATATGAGGCGTCCAAAGTAGATGTTCGTCAATGTATACACCGAGAAGTTTTTGTTTGTTTACGTTGGCAATAGGGTTATTGTCTATATTGATGTCTAATTTTTGACTGTTATGTAATCTTTGTCTAGTGCCAACAGTCATAGAAGTTGTTTTGTCATAGTTTATAGGTAGTTTGTTGTTTTTACTCCAAGCATGCGCTTCAAGGGAGTCACATTGGAGTTTGGGTTCAATTTCGTTGATAGTTTTACCACTAATATGAAAAGTGGTGTCATCAGCGAAAAGGTCGGTTGAACAGTGTTTCATGAAGAGAGGTAAGTCATTGACGAACAATAAGAATAAAGTAGGTCCCAATATGGAACCTTGAGGGACACCTGATTGCAACTGAGAGAAGTTTGACCTATGTTGGTCATTAACTATTGTTTGGAAACGACAATCTAGATATGATGTGAACCAATCTAGGGTTGTGCTATTTAGTTTGTAGAGTGATAATTTTCTTATTAGTAATGCATGGTCCACCATATCAAAGGCTTTCCGAAAGTCAATAAATAGTGTGCCTACTATATCTCCATTATCGATACAGGCCATCCATTGGTCGATTAATTTTACTAGAGCTGTTTGACAGCTGTGTTTTTGTCTGAATCCGGACTGACATTCATGAATAAGATTGTATTTGTTTAGGTATCCCATAAGGTGCTTATTTACATGCTTTTCAAATATTTTGGAGATTGTTGGCAAAATTGAAATCGGTCGGTAATTTGACGGATCAAATTTCGATCCACTTTTAAAAATTGGAAAAACCTTAGCAATTTTTAATTGATTAGGGAATTTTCCTGAAATCAGACTTTTATTTATTAGGGCAGCAATACTAGGTGATATAATATTTTGGATAGTTTTTAATAGTCTTGGTCCGAGACCATCTAGACCAGTTGCTTTTGACCTTGACCTTATGTAAGCAGCACCATCCATATGATGTAAACTAGTATGAAATTAACTTAGTCAAGTATCATTAGGCTCCATTCAAGTATATTAGATGTATGATCCAAAACTATACAACAAATGGCAAAGTCCTATCCATGAGCCTAATCCTGAATCTTAGATGGTCTTGATCAAAAGTAATGCTATAGGGATATCATGAGCTAAATATGGAAGAATTATAGCCAGATCACTTTTCGCACATGATGCGCTTATATTCAGGTATAAGACGGTGAAATATAGGTCAAGATCAGATATTCCCTCCAATAAAATATGGTGGGTCTAAATCTTTGGGATTGTAAGGAAAACTCCCATCTTACAGCACAATGTTTTTTTTCTGTTGTGTGGTGGTGTGTCATGTACATGTAGCAGTGACCAATGAAAAACAGAGATTTGAGGTGTGGGGGTGTGGTTGTGTGGTGTGTCGCATGACCAATGAAGAACAGAGATTTGTCGCAGTGACTGATGAAAAACAGGGATTCAAAGACCTAAAGAACAGATTTTTTGTGGAGGGCTGTGGTTGCGTGTTGTGTCGCGGTGACTAATGAAAAATAGACATTTGTCGCGGTGACCAATGAAAAATCAGAGATTCAATATAGCTGTTCAATAACTAGATGTTTTCTTAAAACCGATAAAAGCTGGCTTGATTATAGAGCACTAACCAACATTGGCTTGATTATAGAGCACTAACCAACATTGGCCTATTGCCCAACATTGGCGGGCTGTGCAATGAAATTTTCAAAACAGTGTCTCCCATTCTAATGGACTTACAGATATTTTTACTTTACAAAGTGCACACCTTTGCTTCGACGGCAAGCAACTTCAGCAATGATGACGTTTGTTCCAAAGAGAAAAAAAATGTAATTATTTTTGTGAAGTTTAGTAACTAAGTCCTTTCCGGCCCCCATTTAACCCATTCGTGAAGATGTTGGGCACCCCATCGCCATGTTGTATCTCAGTATCTGTAAAACAAATATTTCCATAACACATTTAAAAATAACCAGTTCACTTTTGTTAATTCGGGTAAAGAACTATTGATATGTGGTAATTTTGACCGTTTTGCCTCTGTTTGGGACCCTTAAAAAGGAATTAATATGATTTTTTATCCCTAATTCCATGTTAACTAGAGGCATATTATAAGCCTCCTTCATTTTAGCTACTGATTCTAACATGACAATTGTTTTAGTGTGCTCCTCTGTGAAGATGGTCATTATTTTGGGCAAATATTTTCGAATTTCCCCTTTTGGGCCCCTAAGACTCCAAACCTAGAGATGTAAGGCACCCAACTGTCATGTTTTTAATCAACATAAGTCAAACTTATTTTTATAACAAATTTTAAAGTAACCAGTATTGTCTGTGTCTGTGGAGAGAAATATTGATTTTTATACCCCAGACATACGAAGTATGTCAGGGGGTATATAGCTTTTGTCATTCCGTCTGTTCGTTCGTCCATCCGTCCGTCCGTCAACTTTACGTCAAAGTTTTGGAGTAAACCTTTTGTAATTGCTCATATTACTTTGCTTTCATTAGGCGGTGGCACTGGTCGGGGGTATACATGAGCCCCTGCTCACTAGCTCACTTGTTTTAAATTTTGACCATCTTTGCCCCTTTTAAGCCCCTTACATTGATAAAACCAGGGCTCTCAGTCCCATGATTGCAACTTTACCAATGGCATATATAAGACTGTGCTGAGGCTGTGCTTTTTCAACCTATTTCATAAAGACAATTGATGTAGTGTGTACCAATAAGAAGAATGATCCTTATGTTGGGTGAATAGTATTTAATGTACCCCTTTTTGGGCCCCTATAGACTCAGTCAGGAAAAACCGGGCTGCCCTTTGCAATGTTTTCTATTACTATATGTTAAACTAATGTTTTCATAACAAATTCAAAAGGAACCAGTGTTGCGTTCTGTTTATTCGTAGAGAGATTAAGTGATATGTGGTAATTTTGACCAGTTTTGCCCCTTTTTGGGACCCTTAAATGGGTATAAATTTGGTTTCTCGTCCCTTATTGCAAATTTACTAGTAGCATATATAAGGCTATATTTTTCCTGCCTATTGTAACATGACAAATGCTGTAGTGTGTTTCACTGTGAAGCATGATCATTATTTATGGTAAATATTTTCCTTTTTTTTCCTTTTTGGGCCCCTTAGGACTCCTTTTGGGCCCTTTGGGACTCCAAGCCTGGAGATGTAAGGCACCCATTGACATATCTTATATCAGTCTGCATCAAACTTAAATTTTAATTACAAATTTGAAAGTAAACTGTTTTGTTTTATGTTGGTCCGTGGACAGGATTGGTGATTTGTGTTAATTTTGACCATTTTTGTCCCTTTTAGAGCCCCTTAAATCAATAGGAAATGGGCCCCCACCCCTCCCCACCCCCGGTTGCAAATTTACCTGTGGCATATATAAGCCTGCTCTTTCTTTGCAACCAATTTCATCATTTTAAATGCTGTAATGTGTTCCATTGTGAAAAATGGTCATTATGTTGGTAAAATATTCTCAAACATACCCCTTTTGGGCCCCTATAGACTCAATCCCTGGAAATTTAGGGCTCTCCACTGCCATGTTTTCTATCAGTATATGTCAAACTAGTATTTTCCTTACAAATATTAAAGTAATTAGCGTTGTCTTTTGTTGATTCATAGTGAGAATGAGTGATATATATGGTAATTTTGACCATTTTTGCCCCTTTTTGGGCCCTTTTAATGGATATAAATAGCCCTCCCAACCCTTAAGGTGTCAAATTTTCATTAAATCAAGTAGAATACATATCTCAATAGCACAAGGATCA
The DNA here is from genome assembly GCA_963989385.1 of Ctena decussata. Taxonomy (NCBI): domain Eukaryota; kingdom Metazoa; phylum Mollusca; class Bivalvia; order Lucinida; family Lucinidae; genus Ctena; species Ctena decussata. The sequence continues at coordinate 59,764,015 of OZ022504.1, forward strand.
CAAATTATAGCTGCAATGCATTTTATGTGGTTGCAAATCTGTGGTAATAGTATAACCTTCCATTTTTACTTTCTCGCATGGGGTATGGCTTGTTCCCATGGTTACGGTCTGAAGTCAGCTTTGCCCCACTCAGTTTTTTTCATTTTCTGAAAATGGACAGCCTCCTGTTTGACGTTAAAGTATGCAAATGTGTCACAGAAGTGTGCGTTTTATAAACATGATGATTAAAAATGCCTAAAAATTGTGTTTTGCAATACCTGGTTACCCCACCCACATTTGCAGTACAGTAGGTATACCAAAGACATTGGATCAACGTTGTTTTGATGTTTCACATTAATAACATAAGTCCCTAGTTTTTAGATTTAAAGAGTTTCTGATGAAACCTAGCCCATTCTTGGAGATATACAAATGCAGAAATTGTGAATTTCTGTTGAATGTTTTGGCATTTTTTCTGCAAAAACAGAAAAACGCGGTTACCATGGCAACGAGATGGTAAATGAGCAAACGAAGTGCAAATTACTTGTTTTTGTGTGTCAACAAAAAAAGGGAGAAAGTTTGAAAAAGAACTTCCGACCTTGCGTTTCCGGCCCTCTATACAAAAAGTCTGGTGCTTACAGAGAATTGGTATTAATATTTACCAACTATCTGATAGCCATTATATGCTAGTAGCATGCCGCGGGGGCATGGGGCTTGGATGAAAGTTTCATGAAGCAGAAGCGGACGAAAGAATTTCTTTTTCCATGTCTGAGTTTTTTTTTAAAGTTTGAAATGGCAAAAAATAAATTGGTGAGGCCTTATATCGCTTAATTTTCTTTCTATCTATCTATCTATCTATCTCTTTATACGGCAAATACACCCTCAAAGTTCTGAGTATTACGTGCCGGGTTCCCCGCAACATACGACAAAGATAAGAAGGTAAAACTAGCCGACAGTAACAGATGAATAAAAGTGATTATTGTTAAAAGTGTATTAAACAAGTACTGAAAAGAACAGTGAGGATAAAAACAGTGGTGGGGGATTTATGGTCTGCGGTGGCATACCTGACTGACAGCTGCCTTGAAGCTGTCAAGGTCTGAAAAGGTGACAACAGAAGTTGGGAGATTATTCCACCGATGCGAGTAAAAAGAGTATTTATAATAATCAGTCCGGGTATAAATCTGTCTGTAAGCCATTGGTTGGTTGGTTCGTGAAATTCGGGTCAGTGGGATGATATAGGTTGGGAGTGGTACTGCCTCATAGGCATACATGATCTTGTAAAACAGGACCAGTCGAGCGTCAGCACGCCGCTGCTCAAGGGTACGCCAGCCGGGTTTGCCTATCATGTCTGAGACACTTGAATATGGCGAATAATCAGCAAGGACCCGGCACAGTGGGACACGGCGATCCGCCCGCCTCTGAACCGTCTCATTGTGAATACAGTGAAACTTCAGGAAGACATTGATCGTTTGGGATGTTGGGCTAGGAAATGGGGTATGAGATTTCAACCTGTCAAATGCAACATGATGCAGCTGACAAAAAAGCACAACAAAATCCAGGCTTCTTACACCCTTGAGGGTACAGTACTGGAAAATGTTGAAAGTATCAAATACCTTGGAGTAACAATTACAAGTGATTTGAAATGGAATACCCATATCATTAATATTTGCACTAAGGCCAACAGAACCCTAGGATTCTTAAGGAGAAATTTGTTTTCTTGTCCCCAAGAAGTGAAAGAAGTAGGCTATAAGACATTGGTGCGTCCCATCCTCGAATATGGAAGCTCGGTCTGGGATCCTTCAGGAAGAGTTAGAAAAGGTGCAAAACCGTGCAGCTAGGTATGTAACTAGGAATTACACCCGAGAGGCGGGTAGCATGACTGGCATCCTTGAGCAACTTAAGTGGGAAAGCCTCAAAAAGAGGAGGAAGGATAACCGACTCATATTGCTATACAAAGGTCTGAAAGGTAAAGCCAGAATACCTACAGGTGACCTTGTCCCCAAAACTAGGCGTTGCAGAAATCAACATTCCATGGCATTTCAGATACCCACTGCTAGTTTAGATGCATATAAATGTAGTTTCTTTCCCCAGACCATCAGGGACTGGAATGACCTCCCTGATTCCCTGATTTCCTCTGCTGAAATGTCAGATGATTGTGTGTCAAAGTTCTCATCTCTCGTGAGAGCTAGGGACTAATTTTCCTCCAGTCACGCCCCCCTGGTGAAAGATTGTCAATTTTGGCGTATCACCAGTAAACAATTCAGATTCAGATTGTTTTGTATATCATCTTGAGTGTAAGGAGCAGCATACTTCAGCTGGGGCCGCACAACAGCCTTATGTGCTCTTTCTCTCAGTTGGGGTTTTTTGGCCTTGAGATTCTTTCTAAGGAATCAAAGAGACTTACTGGCAGAACTATAAGACTTATTGGCAGAACTTATTGGAAGGACTGGCAATTAAAGGCAAGATTTCTTTGCCGGGGGGTCATGTTCCGACAGGTAAAGGTGTGAAAATTTATGAAAATTTATTGGACCAGAATATTTCATTGGCTGATTGGAGGTGTTGAAAACTTGAAATTATGTGATCAAGAGACAGAATGACACTTTGTTCTGTTCTGTTTCAATTCTCTTCACGACGTTCCCAAAGTGGCTCAGCGGTATGTAACCATAGTTGCAAATACCTGGCACCGAGTGTCCGTCCAAGAATGGCACTCCACTCCAGCCTTTAAGGCCAGGCTAAGTTTCAGTTTATGTCCTTGAGAGTACATCCAATCAAAACCTAAAAAAATAACTAGAACTAATGTCATTGGCCGATACGGAGAAAGCGGTAAGGTCAAAGTTAGGCCAACTGGGTACACACGTGGTCGGAGCAAAAAGCGCATTCTGACGACGATAAAAACAACGATGGAGGAAAAAGGAGAAATTGGTAATCGTATTAAGCATTAAATTTTAGAAATGAAAGTTACTAGTATCAGCTGACTAAACGCTTTTTAACTGTCATTCACTTGTTAACTAGAAGCCACTCCTTTATGTTTGGTGTCACTCATGTTATTGATTAGTTTCGGACCAATATGTTTCGTACTTTCAAAAAATATTCATGTTGAACAGGAAAGATGACAAACTTGCAAATTAATTTCCTTTTAAAGAGTTTCCAGTCATATCTGTCTTCATCTGACAACCTGAAACATGAAGTTCTTGTGCGTGGTGATAAAATTTTGAATTTGGCATAAAAAACGTGAGGCAATAAAATTATTTACAAGAAGCTAATCAGAGATCTTCTAAAACACATTACCCCATATCAGGGGTGTAGCTATGTTCTTTGGATTGGTATGGCCAAAGACACCAGGGATCTTCGTGCTGCCTTGACCCACTGTTGTTCCAGGGCAGTGCCCTGGTGGAGGCCCAAGGGGTATGCAAAGCACCCCGGCCTCCACCTCCATCTCCCAGAGCTCTCGCATTCTAGCAATTTCCTGTTTCTTTTCTTGATAGCTTTATGTTCCGATAGCAAGTTTCTATTTACTTTAGGCCAGTGCCAATCTGTATTAATTAACAATGGGCCACACAGGTAACTACACCCCTTGATCAATATGGACAGGGGGCACACAGGTTTCATTAAGACTTCGAGGCAGAAGGAGATTTTCCCTTCCTGACCTACTTTGTCAAAATTGCATGCATTTTCCTCGTGCTACTTTTGATAAATTTGTATGGGGTAATAGGAAAAACCTAGAAAATTCCTCACCTACTTCGCCTTGACTGCTGGATGTCAAAAATTTTTGTGAAACCCCTCTATGGGATTTTCGATAACCACTTTAAACAGCTCTGTGAACCCTGCAGAAGTGGTAAAAAAATCCATTCCACTTGGAATGATATGTGGAAAAAATGAATGCTTGAAGGCGCCAGTGTATGTCAAGTATCTTTTGTCAGTGAGTTGCATGCCTGTCATAATGATGCCCTAGTTTCAGTCTAGGTGCAGGAGTCAGGTATTTTATTTCATCATTGGCTACAGCCACCATGTAAATTTCATAGAAGAAGTTATAAGGAAATAATCCAGTACGAATGTCCATATGTAATCTTTTTGAAAGTGGCTTTATCGGTTACCAAATTAAAGGGCTAGAATTTTAATGATTAGCGATTTTAGTACCCCCATCCAGACCCTCATGCCTATAGCTGTTATTTTTGTCTTGAAACTACATCAAATCATCATTATGCAGCAATAAAAGTTTCTATATTGGTATGATAAAAGATAATTAATGAAGACAAAATTACATATGAACTACAATGGGACTCGCAAGAGTGATTGCTATATGGTGGTGATTAGTCTTGAGAAAGAAAAACTGCAGACAATTATAAGAGCAATCTGACATGTAACTTTGAAACACCCAATATTTAAGCATTTTGTTTTAAGTTGCACTTGCAATTGCTTGATCTCATAAAAAGTCACCCATAATGGTCAGGTAGGCATCAGCAGTGGGTAGTTGACCAAAAACAGTTTATGGGGAAAAGATACATTTCCTTATTTATAAGAGGGAGGTTTCTCTTCCAAAAAAACAATCACAAAAATCTAGATCTGTCTTATAAGAAGAAAAAAATCTTATTTTAAGAAAACAGCATTCTTGGGCAGTCTGATCAGAGTCTATGCAGGGGCGGATCCAGGAATTTTGGATAGGGGGTTCAAATTAGCTGTTTGAGGTTTGATTTGTGCAGATTGACCCATTTTTCCTGAAATTTTCCATGAAAATGAAATAATTCAGGCTGAAGAGGGGGTTCGTTTGAATCCACTGAACTCCCTCTGGATCCGCTACTGTCTATGTAGCTAGCGAAGAGTGATGCCTTTGAAGGTGTGTGGATCCAATACACACCTCTAGATTGGACCAATGCTCATAGTTAAGCTGTCATTAACATAAGGGAGACAGCTTTTATGGAAAGGGATTAGCTTCCCTAATAGGTGACCCCTGTACGGAATTGTCCAGGAGGACAGTAGCAGTATTCCTGCAGTAATTGTAACAGGATTCTTGGCAGGATTCTGGACATGAAAAAGTTTTCCAATGAGTTTTCCACGTGAAATTTTCACCATAATATAAAATTCCCTACAGGAGTCCAGCAGGACTCAGTGTGGAATATTAAGTGAAATATTTAAATTAGCAGGAATTCAGGCAGGAATTCAGGCAGGATTCCCACCAGGAATATTCAAATGAGCAGTATTTTCACTGTAAAATTTGAAATTCCTTGCAGGAATCCTGCCAGGAATATGGACAGGATTGTTGGCATGAATTTGGGTGTGTTGCATATTACACAAAGACCTTGACATACTCTTTCAACATGCTATTCAAAACTTTCACATACACAGTGGCTTTATAAAATACAACAGAACACATATCTTGTCAATTTCTTGGGTACATGTATTATGATTATATTATAGACATGGATCAGTACTGCCATTGCTCTTTAACACAATTTTATGACAGAAAGTAATTCTTTTACCTAAACACATATATTGAACTCATTTTTATTAGCTCGCCTGAGCACGAAGTGCTCAGGGTAAGCTTTTGGGATATCCTGATGTCCGTCGTACGTCCGTCCGGACGTCCGTCCGTCAACTTTTGCTTGTGTACACTCTAGCGGGCACAGTTTTGATCCAATCTTTCTGAAACTTTGTCAGAATGTTTATCTCCATAAAATCTAGGCCAAGTTTGAAACTGGGTCATGTTGGGTCAAAAACTAGGTCACTAGGTCAAATCTTAGAAAAACCTTGTGTACACTCTAGAAGGCACAGTTTTCATCCAAAGTTCATGAAACTTTGTCAGAATGTTTATCTTTATAATATCTAGGACAAGTTAGAAACTGGGTTACGTCGGGTCAAAAACTAGGTCACTAGGTCAAATCTTAGAAAAACCTTGTGTACGCTCTAGAAGGCACAGTTTTCATTCAAAGTTCATGAAACTTAGTCAGAATGTTTATCCTCATAATATCTAGGACAAGTTTGAAACTGGGTCACTTCGGGTCAAAAACAAGGTCACTAGGTCAAATCATAGAAAAACCTTGTGTACGCTCTAGAGGACACAGTTTTGATCCAATCTATATGAAACATTGTCAGAATATATATCTCCATAAACTCTAGGCCGAGTTTGAAACTGGGTCATGTCGGGTCAAAAACTAGGTCACTAGGTCAAATCTTAGAAAAACCTTGTGTACACTCTAGAAGGCACAGTTTTCATCCAAAGTTCATGAAACTTTGTCAGAATGTTTATCTTTATAATATCTAGGACAAGTTCGAAACTGGGTCACGTCGGGTCAAAAACTAGGTCACTAGGTCAAATTTTAGAAAAACCTTGTGTACGCTCTAGAAGGCACAGTTTTCATCCAAAGTTCATGAAACTTAGTCAGAATGTTTATCCTCATAATATCTAGGACAAGTTTGAAACTGGGTCACGTTGGGTCAAAAACTAAGCCACTAGGTCAAATCATAGAAAAACCTTGTGTACGCTCTAGAGGACACAGTTTTGATCCAATCTATATGAAACATTGTCAGAATATATATCTCCATAAACTCTAGGCCAAGTTTGAAACTGGGTCATGTAGGGTCAAAAACTAGGTCACTAGGTCAAATCTTAGAAAAACCTTGTGTTCACTCTAGAAGGCACAGTTTTCATCCAAAGTTCATGAAACTTTGTCAGAATGTTTATCTTTATAATATCTAGGACAAGTACGAAACTGGGTCATGTTGGGTCAAAAACTAGGTCACTAGGTCAAATCATAGAAAAACATTGTGTACGCTCTAGAGGACACAGTTTTGATCCAATCTTTATAAAACATTGTCAGAATGTTTATCTCCATAAACTCTAGGCCAAGTTTGAAACTGGGTCATGTCAGGTCAAAAACTAGGTCACTAGGTCAAATCTTAGAAAAACCTTGTGTACACTCTAGAAGGCACAATTTTCATCTAAAGTTCATGAAACTTTGTCAGAATGTTTATCTTTATAATATCTAAGACAAGTTCGAAACTGGGTCACGTCGGGTCAAAAACTAGGTCAATAGGTCAAATCTTAGAAAAACCTTGTGTACGCTCTAGAAGGCACAGTTTTCATCCAAAGTTCATGAAACTTAGTCAGAATGTTTATCCTCATAATATCTAGGACAAGTTTGAAACTGGGTCACGTCGGATCAAAAAATAGGTCACTAGGTCAAATCATAGATAAACCTTGTGTACATTCTAGAGGACATAGTTTTGATCCAATCTATATGAAACATTGTCAGAATATATATCTCTATAAACTCTAGGCCAAGTTTGAAATTGGGTCATGTAGGGCCAAAAACTAGGTCACTAGGTCAAATCTTAGAAAAACCTTGTGTACACTCTAGAAGGCACAGTTTTCATCCAAAATTCATGAAACTTTGTCAGAATGTTTATCTTTATAATATCTAGGATAAGTACGAAACTGGGTCATGTTGGGTCAAAAACTAGGTCACTAGGTCAAATCATAGAAAAACATTGTGTACGCTCTAGAGGACACAGTTTTGATCCAATCTTTATAAAACATTGCCAGAATGTTTATCTCCATAAACTCTAGGCCAAGTTTGAAATTGGGTCATGTCGGGTCAAAAACTAGGTCACTAGGTCAAATCTTAGAAAAACCTTGTGTACGCTGTAGAAGGCACAGTTTCGATCCAAAGTTCATGAAACTTTATCAGAATGTTTATCCTCATAATATGAAGGACAAATTTGAAACTGGGTCATGTAGGGTCAAAAACTAGGTCACTTGGTCAAATCATAGAAAAAACGTTTGTATGCTCTAGAGGACACAGTTTTGATCCAAACTTTATGAAACTTTGTCAAAATGTTTATCTCCATAAACTCTAGGCCAAGTTTGAAAGTAGGTCATGTCAGGTCAAAAATTAGGTCACTAGGTCAAATCTTAGAAAAACCTCGTGTACGCACTAGAAGGAACAGTTTTGATCCAATCTTCATGAAACTATGTCAAAATGTTTATTGTCCATATATATATGCCCCTTATGAAACTGAGTCACGTCAGATCAGAAACTAGGTCACTAGGTCAAATCTAAGAAAAACTTTGTGTACACCCTAGAGGGCACAGTTTTGATCCAATCTCCATGAAACTCTGTCAGAATGTTTACCTTTATGAAATCTAGGTAAGTTTGAAACTGGTTTGTGTCGGATCAAAAACTAGGTCACTAGGTCAAATATAAGAACGACCTTGTATACGCTCCAGAGGGCACAGTTTTGATCCAATCTCAATGAAACTTTGTCAGAATGTTTATTCTTACAATATCCGGTTTGAAACTGGGTCATGTTGGGTCAAAAGCTAGGTCACTAGGTCAAATTTAAATTAAGTTATGTTGCAGAATCAGAACTAACATTGCAATTTTGTCAGAATGTTTATCCTCATAATATGTAGGACAAGTTTGAAACTGGGTCATGTCGGGTCGAAAACTAGGTCACTAGGTCAAATCATAGAAAAACCTTGTGTACACTCTAGAGGACACAGTTTTGATCTAATCTTTATGAAACTTTGTCAGAATGTTTATCTTCATAAACTCTCGGCCAAGTTTGAAAGTAGGTCATGTTGGGTAAAAAACTAGGTCACTAGGTTAAATCTTAGAAAAACGTTGTGTAAGCACTAGAAGGCATAGTTTTGATCCAATCTTCATGAAACTATGTCAAAATGTTTATTGTCCATATATCTAAGACCCCTAACTGAGTCACGTCGGCTCAAGGTCAAATCTTAGAAAAACTTTGTGTACACCCTAGAGGGCACAGTTTTGATCCAATCTTCATGAAACTCTGTCAGAATGTTTATCTTAATGAAATCTAGGTAAAGTTTGAAACTGGGTCGTGTCGGGTCAAAAACTTGGTCACTAGGTCAAATATAAGAACGACCTTGTATACGCTCCAGAGGGCACAGTTTTGATCCAATCTCAATGAAACTGTCAGAATGTTTATTCTTACAATATCCAGGCCAAGTTTGAAACTGGGTCATGTCGGGTCAAAAACTAGGTCAAATGTTAGTATGGTAAAAACTCTTAAAAATATTCACCAGAAAACTGATTAATGCTCAGGTGAGCGATTCAGGGCCACCATGGCCCTCTTGTTTATCATTTTCCACATACTGTTATAATTCAGCCTGAAAATGAAATTCCTGTCAATGTCCAGCAGGACTCCTGCTGTAATCATGTCAGAATTTTTGTACGGGTGAATCCATTTTCAAAGTGAGGGGGGCGTCTACTTTTACCGGAAAGAATATGCTCTCTGAGAACATTTGACAACAAATTCTTTTCTTTAAGAGTAGCCCCATGTCAGGGCCAATGAGAAGGGACAGACAAATATTATCTAAGTAAGTGCCATACACCTTAACAGTCTGCACTGTTACTGTATTTCTTTAGTTATAAAAGGCAGTTTTACCATCCAAAGCACTCCCAAAGATCTAGATCCATCTTAAGATGGATAGGTCTAGATCTTTGGGATTGTTGTGGAATTCAAAATTCTAGATCCATCTAATATGCTCTAGATCTTTCGTATTGTTTTAGAATAGAAAATAAGACAGATGTAGATTTTTTTGGTTTCCATTTGAAAACAGTCTCAAAGATCTAGAGCCATCTTGGGATTGTTTGGGAAGGGAAAACCCCATATTATAGCAGAATTTCATAAGACATATTTAGGGGATAACTGTATTCAAAATTGTCATTTGGGGAGGTAAATTGTTGGTTTTATTGTCGGAAATTTCGTTTTATGGCGACGTGCCAGCAGAGCCATAAAATGGAATTTGCGACCGTAAAACTGACAATTTACCTCCCCAAATGACAATTTTCAATATAGTTATGCCCATTCTACTAATGCACTTTTTCACATTTTCACCATTCAAAGTGTACTTCTTTGCACCCATTGCAAGCGCTTTCAGCAAATTTATGAGAAGCAATGTTTTATAATGACGTCGGGTTTGCGACAGTATATCGCAGATTTACTGTCGCAAATTTTTGAAGACATCCAATCAGACGTCGCGTTATATTTGTAAGTGCATTAGAATTAGGTTTTAGTGTCATTCTATAGAAGTGAATAAATATGGTATATGGCAGCTTTTCTCTTGATGATGCTTAATATTCTTTCAGCCTTGCTGAGTGTCTCTGACAAGACATCTTTAACAGACTTTGCTCAAGAGTTATCTGCCCTTGGTTTTAAATTGGTAGCTTCTGGGGGAACAGCTAAAGCTATCAGGGATGCTGGAATGCAAGTTTGGTAGGTTGGCATGAATGGTTTATGAGACCCTATCTTTCAGTTTGATATAGCATATTGGTACAAAAGCTCACGCAGACCTGCAAATATTCAAAGAAGAGTATTATTATAGGATAAATCTGGCATTTATTTAATTTCACAAACACCATTATAACTTATTTTGTGGCCACAATTAGGATAAGAGTTACTACCATGATTAGGCAGTTCTAATGAGTGCCAATGACATATCTTTTATGGAGAATAAACTAAAGTTATCTTGGAATTGTTGTCAGAGTCTCCCTGCAATATCTGCATGTTTGACCTGTACCAACAGTTCTTTATCACCCGTGTAATCAGAGTTCATGAAAGTCTATCTGAATGTACAGGAACAAATCAGGTAATGTGATTAAAATATACCTGAAAATTTTAAATATTTTTACGAGACAGAGCAAATTTTTATTAGACATGACAGAGTTTAATGATTTTCTCCAGCTGACTCCAGGGAACCGTCCATAATTTCCATAATTGGTGCACCCTGCATTGTCAACCCTCCCCCCAACCCCCCCCCCCCCCCCCCCCCCCCCAAAAAAAAAAAAAAAAAAAAAAAAAATGAAAAAATGTCTGTCAGTGAATTTTTAATGTGGTAGAGTATTATTGAACTGCACTTTGGAACCAGTGACCATGACAGACACAGACTGATCATGTCAATGTTGTACGGTGTATAATTTTGGTTTTAAGTTTAGGTGTAATGCTGTCTGTTTATCCCTTAAAGTGCCAAGAAAAGCAGACAACAAAGTACATCTGCAAAATTTCAATAAATGTTTGTCCAAGCTGCATGTACATCATACTGAGTATTTAAAGACTAGAGGAAAAAAACATTGTAGCTACAAATCAGGTCGCTCATGAGCATCTACACAGTAATGCAGTTTGCAAATTCAACTATTTTGTTTTCTGTTACTTTAAATGCTAAAATAAGAAATTCTGTGTACATTTCAGTGATGTTGCTGACCTTACAGGCGCCCCTGAGATGTTAGGTGGCCGAGTGAAAACACTTCATCCTGCTGTTCATGGAGGTTTGTATACAGTGGGAGGTCCAGACAAGGAGAGCCCTGGAATCTCTTTACAGAGTGATATAAAAGCAAAACCACTGCAGTGTTTATCTGGCCTGCAACAACATAGGTAATTACTTTTCCGGTATTATTGGCATCAAAAGGGGCAAACTTTGTCGAGTTTTCACGGTTAGCTCTCAAAGCAGAATTGCTTTCTCTGAAAGCGTATCCATTCCCCTATAAGGGGAAACATAGCAAAGAAATGGAGTAGTATTGGAGCCTGGCTTTTTCTTTACCAGTTTCTTTGGTTGTAAGACAGAGATTTGTCCCTTCCAAAACAATCGTGAAAATCTAGAGCCATCTTATAAGATGGATCTAGATTTTCGAGATGGTTTTTGGAAGGGAAAAGCCCATCTTATGGAGGAATAGCATAAAACTGATTTAGATATTTGGGGTTATTTTAGGGAGGGGAAACTCTCTGTTTTATAGACGTATTAATGGAGTTATATTTTTACCTACCTTGCACCTGACAGACAATTAGAATGGATATTGAAATAACTTTGCATTTTATTTGTTGTCACGAGTTTGAAGAGTTTGTTGTTCACGGAGGTTTTCTCTGCAGCAAGCATTTTTCTTCCCACAGGTATATTGGCGAGAGTGACAGACTCGGACAAATCTGACTTGAACAAACAAGGCTATCAGATGATCAGGTACTGAAGTTTTGCATAGATATTTATTTTAACAACTGAATCATAGTTGCAGTTTATGTTTTGTTTCAGTTTCAAAGAATTTTTATACGCCCGTTTTGAAAAAACGGACGTATTATGGCATGGCGCTGTCCGTCCGTCCGTCTGTCCGTCTGTCAACATTCTTGTGCGCACCATATCTCAGAAACCGTTTGAGATACCTTCATGAAATTTTGTAGGCATATATATTAGGATAGGGCAAAGTGTCGCGTATAGTAATGGTTGCTCCCCCTTTCTTAGTTTCAAAGTTATGCCCCTTTGATTATTTTTTACCCTACTAGTCTTGTGCGCGCCATAACTCGATAACCGTTTGGGATATCTTGATGAAACTTCATAGCAATATGTATGAGGGTGTGATGATGTGTCACGTATAACAATGGTTGCTCTCCCCTTCTTCATTTTGGAGTTGCATCCCTTCGATTAGATTTTTAGGGTATTTTTGTGTATTCTAATCTTGTGCATTCAATAACTTAGTAACCATTTGGTATATCTTAATGAAACTTTATAGCAATGTGCATGATCACAAGATGGTGTGTCACATATAAGAATGGTTGTTTCCCCTTACTTAATTTTGAGGTAACCTCCCTTTGATTATTTTTTTAGGCTAACACATTCCCCATAACTCCTTAACCCTTTGAAATATTTCAATGAAACTTTGTAGGAATGTGTATAATAATGGGGTAATGTATCATGCGCATGAACCACAACTCTGGCTTACTTCTTGAATTATCTGCCCTTGCATCAATTTCCGTTTTACTCTGTATCTCCTTAACCATTGGAAATATTTTAACAAAACTTTATGGTGATGTGTATATTGTCAAGGGAAAGTATTGCGACTAAGAATTTATGAATTATCTCCCTTGTTTGACTTTGGCGTTTCACAATTATGGGCTGCTTCACCCTGGAACCTGATTTTTGGTTTACTAGAGTTGTTTCCCCTGTTTTGTCTGCCTGTCCATCCTTCTATAAACAATCTTGTTCATTCCATAACTCCTTCATGACACTGAAACGGGCGTATTATGCGCCGCTTGCGAAGCCCTTGTTATTACTGTAACGTGGCTCCAGAAAAGTCAGGGAGAAACATCTGGAAATGGAAATTTTTCCAGGTTAGAGAAAAGTCAGGAACTTTTATGATTAATAGGGAGATTTAGAAAGGACTCAAAAAGTCAAGGAATAGTTGGAGAATGTGAAAAGTACTGGCTATCAATATACATATTCTGCCCAAGGGGAAAGAATATAATACTTAAGGACAAAAGTTCTGCAGGGATATTAAATTAACATCCGTGCAGAACTTTTGTCCTTAAGTATACTTACTTAAGGACAAAAGTTCTGCACGGATATTAAATTAACATCTGTGCAGAACTTTTGTCCTGAAGTATACTTTCAGTAAAGATAAGCCATGCACAGAAGCATTTTACTCGGCCCATGGGGGATTGGACTACTCTTGAAGAAAGGAATTTGCTCCATGGGGAAGCAGAATTCATCCTTGAAGAAAAATTTGCTCATTGGACGCAGTTTTTTAGCCTGCTCTTGAAGAAAGGAATTTGCTCCATGGGGAAGCAGAATTCATCCTTGAAGAAAAATTTGCTCATTGGGCGCAGTTTTTTAGCCTGCCTGAACAAAGTTCAGGAAAGGCTTTTGCACTACCCCTGGCGTTGGCGGCGGCAGTGTTAGCTAAATGTTAAAGTTTTACGTAAAAGTTTCTAAGATCTCATAGTTTCTAAACCCTTTGATCCATTTGAATTATATGTGGCAGTGGCGGATCCTGAGGTGGTTCAGGGGGTTCAAACGAACCCCCTCTTCAGCCTTAATTATTTCATTTTCATGGGGAAGTTCAGGAAAAAATTGGTCAAAGTGCACAAATCGAACCCCCCTCAGCTAATTTGAACACCCTTTCCAAAATTTCTGGATCAGCCCCTGTGTGGTACCATGATAGATTTTTAGCTTGCCTGAACGAAAGTTCAGGAAGAGCTATTGTTGTCACCACGGCGTCGGCGTCCGCGTCCGCGTCAGCGTCCGCGTCAGCGTCGGCGTCCGGATTGGATGTTTTGGTTAAAGTTTTTTAAAGACCTATATCTCCCTAACCCATGGATGGATTCTTTTGATACTTGCACTATAGTTAGATATTGGTCCAAAGTTTAACATGGTACCACCCCCACCCCACTCCTTGACCTTGATGTCAAGGTCATGGACTTAGAAAATTGGGAATTTTTTGGGACTGGATGTTTTGGTTAAAGTTTTCTAAAGCCCAATATCTCCTTAACCCATGGATGGATTCCTTTGATACTTGCACTGTAGTTAGATATTGGTCTAAAGTTTTCCAAGGTACTACCCCCCTCAGTGACCTTGATGTCAAGGTCATGGACTTAGAAAATTGTCTTTTTATTGATTGGATGTTTTGGTTTAAGTTTTTTAATGACACATATCTCCTGAAACCATAGATGAATTCTTTTTATATTTGCACTGTAGTTAGATATTTGTCCAAAGTTTTACCAAGTACTGCCCCAGCCCTGCTTGGTGACCTTGATGTCAAGGTCAGGGACTTAGGAAATTTGGTCTTTATTAAAATTTTCTAATTGCGTACTGATTCATAATGCTTGGCAGAGATTTAGTTTACACTTGAACTGATGTTAGACTCTTTTTTGAGTTTTTACAAAACACTATATACTTACCCGACTGGATGACCTTGATGTCAAGGTCATGGACTTTGAGTTTTGTCTTAAAGATTTTGATTAGTTTTATATTAATGAAGACATAATTTCACAGTGCCACAATGTGCTCAGCTGATACTAATACTTTGACTGATGTTAGATAACGGTTAAAGGCTTTGATACATCCTAGCCCTGCCCTCCTCCCCCCTACCCCTTAGTTCTTTGATCTCAAGCTCATGGACTTTGAAATTTCATGTGGATTTTTTTTTAGCTCACCTGAGCCATAGGCTCAGGGTGAGCTATTGTGATCACCCAGTGTCCGTCGTCCGTCGTCCGTCGTGCGTCATGCGTCGTCCGTCGTCAACAATTTGCTTTAAATGACATCTTCTCTGAAACCGCTAGGCCGTCGTCAACAATTTGCTTTAAATGACATCTTCTCTGAAACCGCTAGGCCTAGGGCTTTGATATTTGGTATGAAGCATTGTCTAGTGGTCCTCTACCAAAGTTGTTCAAATGGTGGCCCCAGGGTCCAAAATGGCCCTGGGGCAGGGGGTCTTGGATTCGAAACTAAAAAATACTTAAAAATCTTCTTCTCCAGAACCGCTTGGCTCAGATGCTTGAAATTTGGTATGTAACATTGCCTAATGGTCCTCTACCAAGTTTGTTCAAATGGTGGCCCCAGGGTCCAAAATGGCCCTGGGGCAGGTGGTCTTGGGTTCGAAACTAAAAGATACTTAAAAATCTTCTTCTCCAGAACTGCTTGGCTCAGAGGCTTGAAATTTGGTATGAAGCATTGCCTAGTGGTCCTCTACCAAGTTTGTTCAAATGGTGGCCCCAGGGTCCAAAATGGCCCTGGGGCAGGGGGTCCTGGGTTCGAGACTAAAAGATACTTAAAAATCTTCTTCTCCAGAACTGCTTGGCTCAGAGGCTTGAAATTTGGTATGAAGCATTGCCTAGTGGTCCTCTACCAAGTTTGTTCAAATGGTGGCCCCAGGGTCCAAAATGGCCCTGGGGCAGGGGGTCTTGGGTTTGAAACTAAAAAATACTTAAAAATCTTCTTCTCCAGAACCGCTTGGCTCAGATGCTTGAAATTTGGTTTGTAACATTGCCTAGTAGTCCTCTACCAAGTTTGTTTAAATGGTGGCCCCAGGGTCCAAAATGGCCCTGGGGCAGGGGGTCTTGGGTTCGAAACTAAAAGTTACTTAAAAATCTTCTTCTCCAGAACTGCTTGGCTCAGAGGCTTGAAATTTGGTATGAAGCATTGCCTAGTGGTCCTCTACCAAGTTTGTTCAAATGGTGGCCCCAGGGTCCAAAATGGCCCTGGGGCAGGGGGTCCTGGGCTCGAGACTAAAAGATACTTAAAAATCTTCTTCTCCAGAACTGCTTGGCTCAGAGGCTTGAAATTTGGTATGAAGCATTGCCTAGTGGCCCTCTACCAAGTTTGTTCAAATGGTGGCCCCAGGGTCGAAAATGGCCCTGGGGCAGGGGGTCTTGGGTTTGAAACTAAAAAATATTTAAAAATCTTCTTCTCCAGAACCGCTTGGCTCAGATGCTTGAAATTTGGTATGTAACATTGCCTAGTAGTCCTCTACCAAGTTTGTTCAAATGGTGGCCCCAGGGTCCAAAATGGCCCTGGGGCAGGGGGTCTTGGGTTCGAAACTAAAAGTTACTTAAAAACCTTCTTCTCCAGAACTGCTTGGCTCAGAGGCTTGAAATTTGGTATGAAGCATTGCCTAGTGGTCCTCTACCAAGTGTATTCAAATGGTGGCCCAAGGTTCCAAAATGGCCCTGGGGCAGGGGATCTTGGGTTCGAAACTAAAAAATACTTAAAAATCTTCTTTTCCAGAACTGCTTGGCTCAGATGCTTGAAATTTGGTATTGAACATTGCCTAGTGGTCCTCTACCAAGTTTGTTTAAATGGTGGCCCCAGGGTCCAAATTGGCCCTGGGGCAGGGGATCTTGGGTTTCGGAACTAAAAAATACTTAAAAATCTTCTTCTCCAGAACTGCTTTGCTCAGATGCTTGAAATTTGGTATGTAGCATTGTCTAGTGGTCCTCTACCAAATTTGTTCAAATGGTGGCCCCAGGGTCCAAAATGGCCCTGAGGCAGGGGTCTTTGGTTCGAAACTAAAAAATACTTAAAAATCTTCTTCTCCAGAACTGCTTGCCTCAGATGCTTGAAATTTGGTATGTTACATTGCCTAGTGGCCCTCTATCAAGTTTGTTCAAATGGTGGCCCCATGGTTTCAAAATGGCCCCGGGGCAGGGAGTCCCAGGTTTGAACCATGGAAATACATAGAAAAATATTAAAAAATCATCTACTTCAGAACTGCAAGGCTCAGATGCTTGAAATTTGGTATGTAGCTTTGCCTAGTAGTCTTTTACCAAGTTTGTTCAAATGATGACCCCAGGGTCTAATATGGCCCCAAGCTAGGGGGTCCTGAGTTTGAACCATAGAAATACATAGAAAAATATTCAAAAATCTTCTTCTTCAGAACCACTTGGCTCAGATGCTTGAAATTTAGTATGTAGCATTGCCTAGTGGTCCTTTACCAAAATTATTCAAATGATGGCCACAGGGTCCAAAATGGCCCAGCTCCAGGGGTCCAGGGTTTGAACCATAGCAATACATAGAAAAATATTCAAAAATCTTCTTCAAAACCATTTGGAAGTGGTTGCAAACTATCAGGTTTGTTAAATGATGACCCTTGTTTGACCTTAAGCCTTTTTGGTCAGGTGAGCGATTCAGGGCCTCTTGGCCCTCTTGTTTCATTTTAAGACATTTCTGAGATAGCTTTTGTTTATAAATGTGTTGTCATTATGGACATGCTTGCCTGAAGTTTTATACATAGCAGTCCACACCACCATAGCGACTGTGTGATGGGCAAGCAACTATTCAGGCGAGCTATGCTGTCAGGCGACAGCTCTTGTTTTGATAGGTCTGAAATATTATTCTACAGCATCCCCACCCCTGCACATGACCTATAGGTCAAGGTCACGGACTTAGAAATTTTATTGTTTTAAGTTTTATGTTAAAGTTTTTAAGATGTCATACTTTTTAAACTTTTTCATCGATTTGAATTATAATAAGTATGATGATAGATATTGGTTGGAATTCATTTAACTGCATCTCCATCCCGGACATTAGCTATAGGTCAAGGTCACAGACTCAGAAATTTTATGTTAAAGTTTTACCTTCAAGCTTTTAAGTTCTGATAGTTTCCACCTTAGATTGATTTGAATTATATTTTGTCTGATGATTGATATTGGTCCAAAATTTTATTCAGCACCATCCTCACCCCTGGACATGACCTATAGTTCAAGGTCATGGACTAAGAAATTTTATGTTTAAGTATTACATTAAAATTTTTTAGATCTCATAGTCTCTAAACCCTTTGATGGATTTGAATTTTATTTGGTGTAGTGATAGATTATGGTTGGAAATTTTATTCAGCACTATCCCCACCCCTAGTCATGACCTTTTGGTCAAGATCATGGACTTAGAAATTTTATGTTAAAGTTTTACAGTAAGTTTTTATGATCTCATAGTTTTTGTAAACAATGTGAATGATTTGAATCGTATTTGATATGAAAATAGATATTGGTCCAAAATTTTATTCAACTCCATCTCCACCCCATAACAAGCAAATACTAGTGCTTGAAGATGGGCAAGTGCCAGTTCAGATGAGGTGTCGTGTCTGGCAACAGGTCTTATTTTTCTAAAGAGTAGCTGATACATTTAGTACTATTCAAGTAAGGATTTGGATCCATAAATGGGTCTGGAAAATTGGAAAATATCTGAGAAAATTAGGGAAAAGTCAAGGAATTTAAAGTGACTGTCTAATGAACAGCTGAACCTTGGACCTGAATGGCTTACTAACATCTGCAAAAAGCCTTTTCAAATTGTGCCTGACACATACTGGTAGGCAAAGTCATTTTAAATAATAAAAGTTACATGCATATTTTTAACTTCAAATGTTATTGGAATCTGAATCAAGTGTCTGATAACATGTTTTGCTTTGTCTAGAATTGTTGTGAACAACTTATATCCATTTGCCAAGACAATTGCAAAGCCAGATGTCATGGTTCCTGAAGCTGTGGAGCAGATAGACATTGGTGAGTTATCTTTCCTGGATATACATCTGGATAAGGGCGGGTCTCGAGGATAATTATGAGATTTATTTTTTCATCGCTCATGTGGGGTTTATATCAAGGTGTCACAACATGCTTTTTCTTTGTGAAGTAAGGAAAATTATCAAGTGTATTATCAAAATCCCACCATTTGGTCTTATGCCACCAGTTGATGCATACACACATGTTAAGCGAGTTTGGACAAAAGCGTGACCGGGAGTAGTGATAAACAGAGTGAAAATAGCCAGAGCTTTAACAATATTTAGCATTACAAATTCTGCTTATTTATTACATGTATGACGTGCATGTCTAGATCTACACTGTCTGCACAAATATTTAACTATTTTCAATTTTAGCACTTTGAATGTTATTGTTTTTCCTATTTTAATAGGTGGTGTTACATTGCTAAGAGCAGCAGCTAAGAATCATGCCAGAGTGACAGTTATATGTGACCCCAATGACTACACCAGGTAAGTCTTGAATTGAGGGTTTTAGTTCACCAAGAGGCTTTGTAATATTGCATATTTGTCCCTAAGACTAGCAGAAGGGAGACATAGGTATAACTACAGGGTGTCCACGGTCAGGGAAAAAGTCAGGGAAAAAAATATTTTCTCAAGGTCAGGGATTTGTCAGGGAATTTTGAACTTTGTCAGGGAATTTTGAAATTTAAGCAAAAAGTCAGGGAAAAGTCAGGGAATTTTGAAATAACAAGTCTATGAACGATAAAATCATCAAGAATAAAGGCTAAGGCAGTTTCTCCGTGTTTGGCTATTATCATAACAATAATAATTATGATAATTAAAATGACTGGACTGTATTGAGAAGGGTTCTCCAAACAAAGCTTGATATTTTTAGTATCTTTTATCAAGTTAATGCATCTAGTATGGTATGTGGTATGTGCAAGATTTTGTACCATTACATATAACCTACTTCTGTACCATACCACTTAATGCAATATGAATTGGTCATGGTGGTTGTATTAGCTGTGCTTGTTCTATAAGTCCCTTATGAAAATTGTGTTATTTTTCTTATTTTCAATACTGTTGGCTGTGGTTTCTTGTTTGCTTTATAACACTTCATCTTCTGTCGTGTTTATTTAGTCTTTCACTTTGACTCTACTCACTTAATGTCTAAAAATTAGTAGTAGTCAACATTTCTCACTCATATAATTTAGTATCATATGCATTGCTTAATATTTTAGATATGTTGAGAACATACAGTGTTTCCCCTAAAGCGGAATGGCGGGGCGCCGCGCCCTGCCCCTTTTTGGCCCCGCCCTTCTGCCCCCAAAACGTGTCATAAGCGCCCTCCTGCCCGAAAAATATCAGTAACCAGTCCCTTTTCCCGCGCTGCTATTACGATTCGGTTCCATTGTGTCCCATACCTGTAAAAACTGACAACTCAAGTCGATCGATAATCTGTACACATGCTCATCAATAAACACCAATCATGGTGATTAATTTGTGGCAATTATCACCTCGCTATACCCGTCATGTGTTAATTACTTCGCCTACTGAAAACACATGCTGGTTACCGGCTTTTAAGATGCCAAATGTATTGCGGACATGGCGATAGTAACCAGGGCAATTAAAGAAACTCTCGTTAAAGTGACCAGCCTGTTCCGACCGTGAAATTAACGGGTAGCACCGTTAAACTCGTTTGCCTCGCTCCGATAATGACACGGGCCTAGTTGAGGGTGTGGCAGGTGGGGATTCAATCGGCATAAAGGTGCCGCTTGCCGCATCAATACCGATAACTATTTTTTCACCGTATATCACGTTGCGCATTACCACAGAATTCGAGGCCTATTAATTAGACGCGTACGACAATGCAATGATTCAATATCTATTTTCCCGGTAAGCATGTCAGATACGTAATGTACGGTCATCACAAATACGGATCATGCTAAATTTGCGCAGGCTGATCAGATCATATATGTTTTCATGAAATCGTCACAGGTGCCGACGATTTCTGTTTATGAAAGTCGGTTCGTTCACTTTAAGATTAATATCCCGCGTTTTTCTATCTAGTTCCCGCCGATGCAGGTGTACTATTGGTGGAACGAGAACCAGTCAATATTTATTAATAGTACTTCGGGAAATCCGTGATCTATAGCATCTCAACAGCTCAGCTGTCACCATGTAGACTCATGTAGCAATTTGCGATTTTACAAATTTACCGGCCCAGATATGCAACAATACGCGATCCTTATTTGATATTTAACTATTCTAGAGAGGTCTTACGGTAGGTATGTTCATCTAAGTGTAGAATTAAACTCGGTTTTGAGATAGACAGATTTTGAGTAAACAAGTATCAGCTTTGATCAAAATCACTAGAACAAATCATCCGAGGTGCAATTTTGGATGTGTATTAGGAGGGTGAGGGAAAGGTGGTGAGGTAGTGGTGGTTTGAGAATGCCGGAATGTCTTTTTTTTTAGCAGTTCAATTTTTTTTTTTATTTTTTATTTATTTTTTTTTTTTTTTGAGTAATTCAACAATGGACTGGTCACACTAACACTATGAACAGTACTGCTAAATTACACAACATATTAACACATAATGGTAGTGTTACTGCACTGAAATGTCATACTTTTGAGGTTAATTATTAGATGTAGGCCGGACAACGTAAGTAACATTGCCCTTCCAGATGCCTTTCGCCGCGCTAAAAGTGCCCTTTTTTCAGCAGCACCCTGCCCCTTTTTCAGTCTGGGGGAAACACTGACATATACATGTATGTTTTAATATTTGGCGACTAAAAACATTCTTATTTGTTTATATCAGTTGATTTTCATTCTCTCTTTTATATGATTGACCAGTTGTTGAACAGTTCTATGATTTATAGCTCAGTTAACTCTATGGATAAGGACATTGTGGATTACCATACCAAAATGGACAAAATACAAGCTAACCTAATAAGATTTGTATCTCTTCATAAGTATGCACTTCAAAATGAAATTGATATTGATTGTCTTTTTAGGCATTTCAAAATTTAATGATATAAAAAAGACTTGTATCATTAAATTTTTAAGTGCCTAAAAAGACTTTTATCAATTACATTTTGAAGCGCATACTTATGAAGAGATATAAACCTTATTTGGTAAGCTTGTATTTTTGTCCATTTTGGAATGCATCTAATTTCAAGCACCACTTCCAACAGTATAGATTACTTCTGTAAATACATGCACATGTATGTTTGTAGAAAAAGAAAAAGAGAAAACAAAATCAAAGAAAAACAATTAAAAAACAAAATTAAAAATACAAAGAGTAATATAATAAC
The DNA here is from genome assembly GCA_963989385.1 of Ctena decussata. NCBI lineage: Eukaryota > Metazoa > Mollusca > Bivalvia > Lucinida > Lucinidae > Ctena > Ctena decussata. Next base: position 59,786,066 of record OZ022504.1, read on the forward strand.
AATTGGTAGTAAAAAAGGTGGTAAGGGTTGGCTGTAGGAGAGGAGGTTGCCAACAGACTTCCCTGTATTATGACATGCATTTAATTTCAAGCACTCATCCAACAGTACAAATAACTTTTGAAAATACATGTACATGTATGTATGTAGAAAAAGAAAAATAGACAATAAATTCAGAGAGAAAAAAAAAAAATCAACTAAAAATACATGTAGAAAGAGTAATACAACACAGTTGGTAAAGTAAAAGGTGGAAAAGGTTGGCTGTAGGGGAGGAGGAGGCCAACAGATGTCAGAACTATACGTGCAAAATACAAAAACGTTAGTCAGGGAAATTTGATTTCAGTCAGGGAAAAGTCAGGGAAATTTGCTTTGCTCAAATTGTGGACACCCTGAACTATTCCGGTGTTGTAATCATCGGCGGTGTAAATTTTGTATCCAGTTTTCTGGTTTAGATCTGTTTTGTGACAATGCACAGACAAGGGAAACACCACATTCCATACTGTGACAGAATTCTCTATTTCTGTGCAAATTTACTGCATGAGTGTATAATTAGATGGAGTGTGACAAAGCCATGAGAACCCCATCCTATATGGACTTGTCTTTGATTAGAAATATACCATAAGCATTTTCTACTAGTATAAGGACAAAAATACAACAGCAAGCATTGCTGAGCTTCATCATACTGCTCCTTCTAGGAGCAGTGTGCTCAAGCTCTGCATGGCTTGCTACTAAATCAGTGTTATAGACAGCCCTGATTATCCTAATTTGAAGTGGAATAGAGACCCTCATATTAAATCATGTAAAGATACACTAGTACCTGTATGTTCCGTAAAAAATTCTAAGTACAATAGAACTTCAGTGGCTTGAACCCTGATGGCTTTTAACCCTGTCTGAGAGGTCAGTTTGTATAGAAACTAACCCTGGATGGCTAGAACTGTCATTGGCTGGAAGTAATTTTCATGGGCCCAAGCCTGTTTGAGCCATTGAGGTTCTACTGTACAGGGAAAAAAAGGTCTGAACAAATAGTGCAGACCCAGATCAGCCTGCTCCAGTCTGAGCAAAGTCTACACTGTTTACGAATCCATCTTCTGGATGTAAAATCAAAATATTTTTAAGCATCTCAGATAATTATTTCAGGTGTCCCTATTTTTAGAGTTTTTACGATTATTTCCACTTATCTACTCTGACAACATAAAGAGTGGCTTTTGGTTGGGAAAGAGTGAAAATTTTAACTGGGTCCTGGGTTAATTACTTTTGGTATAAATTTCCCAGCTCTGAATATTTTTTGCATTGCAGAGTGTTAGAAGAAATCAAACAGTCTTCAGATAAGGATACAAGCTTAGCCACAAGACAAGCCCTTGCTGTAAAAGTAAGTTTACAGTTAATACTTGTGCCTGTTTTTCAGTATGCAGAGTTAATAAAAAATATTAGTTTTGTTTGGTTTTACAATCTTAATTTTATAATAAACAGTGCTGTAGATAAGAAAAGGTAATAGGAATATTTTAGGTATACCATTAAAACCTATGTTGTGACAGTTCATCTTACGTAGCATGAGTCTAATGAGGGTTTACAATATATTTTTTTTTGTTGAGAAATTAGAAAAATTGTCTAGAATTAGCCTCAAAACCCCACCTTATCTGGTGTTTGAATAGCCTTCCAGACTAATGCCACAGCAGTATACACTTTCTTGTATGTAAATAGTGGATGACATACCTAGAACACAGTCAGAAATAGCCGGGCCACATAACATAGTCGGTAGCACGTCTGACTAATAAGCCATTGGTCTCGGGTTCGATACCCTTTCCATCTACAGTGGACCCTCTCTACAACGACGGCATTTGTTCCCAAAACTTTTGACGTTAAACTGAATTTGCTGTTGTAAAGAATGCATATTTAGATTAATTAAGCCATTCCGTGCAAATCAAAATGACGTTATAAAGAGTTTTGCTGTTGTATAGAGTGTCGTTCTAAAGAGGGTTGACTGTACTTACTTTCATTTCCTCTTCCGCTGATTCGAGAAGGGCAGTTGTCAGTTACTGGTGAAAGTATGTGCACTTAGTACTGTTTAACCGCTTAGGAGGTCTAAGCCTGCCCAGGAATAGTGTGGTTAGGTTAACTGACTGTTCCGACATGACCTTAGTTGTTTACCTTGGACGTTAAACAATATCACAACAACAACAGTCAGAATTAGAAAAGTTGAGATAATTTTTGTCAGTCTGCGACTTGCAGAAGTAAGACATATTGACAGTTTCTGGGTCCACGCTGTTTGGTCATGGGTTACTCGGGTTAGGAAAAGTTGTTTCTTCACTTGAGCTCACTAATGCGTAAGTTAAGGCCTTTGAATATAAAATCCGCAACTGTAATTAAATAACCAATCACTATAATCTTATGAAACTTGAAATAAACTGTAAACAAATCAGCCCCTCTGTTGGGGATATAGATTCAATGAATTTGCTTGTTCAATCTTATATGGGGTCCCATTGCAAACAACCTTTCATTATCACCATCCCGTCATCCTGATATACTGAAATACTGTTGAAAAGAGTGTAAAATTGCAAGTTATCCAACCATCTGTTAAGAAAGGAGAAGTATTGCTTAGTAGTTTCCTTTGTTTACAGGCTTTCAACCACACAGCTGAGTATGATGCGATGATATCAGACTACTTCCGACAGCAGTTCAGTGGAGGTGTTTCACAGTTGCCACTGAGATATGGAATGAATCCCCACCAGAAACCTGCTCAGATTTCAACCATCCTGGCAAAACTGCCTCTTACTGGTATAAAACCTTAAAATATCCATGATATGCATGAAGAGGGTATACTGTATGCAATCAGCAAAGGCACAAACCATGTGGCATATTCGTGCAGTCTGGCCAGAGACTTTGCTGATTGCAGACAGAATCTGTGAATTCCAACAACTCAGCAGTGCTGAATGAAGACTGTAACTCAAGTGCAGAGATACATAGCTTGGCCTGAGCCTTCCATGTTGAAATTAGGAGCCCAAGTAGCTCAGCAGGTTAAATGTTTGCCTGCTGCTGTAGCGGTTCTAGGTTGAAGACCCACTGGAGTAGGAAATCTTTCCAACTGTAAACAGGGTTCCATTGCTTGCACACAGCCTTTCATAATCACCCTCCCATTGTCCTGATATGACTAAAATAGTTTTAAAAAGGGAGTAAAATTGCAAGTCATCCACCCATCCAAACTTGTTGAATTTTTCTACACAATATTTAATAATTTGAGAAAGAATTATTTGAGATTAAATTTCTTATGTTATAGAATTTTTACTTGCTGTACACTAGCAACCGCATGCATGGCATTCCCATGCTGGTATTTACTGTATTTATTTGGCTGTAAAACAGGCCCATAGGATATAAAACTTGAGTACATTCTCAAACTCAAAATAAAGCACACTGATTGGCTGCTTCCGAGCATGTATTCTCAAACTCAAAATAAAGCACACTTATTGGCAGCTTCGGAGCACATGCTCGGAAGCAGCCAATTAGTGTGCTTTATTTTGAGTTTGAGATTATTCTCAAGTTTTATAACCTTGAACCCAGGTTTACTTTCTCTAGAAAATTCTAGTTTTATGAAATTCTGCTATAAAATATGTTTCTGTATATGACTGTATTATATTTTGTTTTTCAGTTATGAATGGTTCTCCAGGCTTTATCAACCTTCTAGATGCTTTAAATGGCTGGCAGTTGGTAAGAGAACTGAAACAAGCATGTGGCAGCCCAGCAGCGACTTCGTTTAAACATGTCTCCCCAGCAGGTACTGAGATGGCATTCAGTTGAAATCATATGACTCATTTGTTCAGGTGATAGGAGCTGTGTTTGTCCAGCCGTGCTTGTTTAAAGAGACCACATTCCCTGGGTACAAAACCATATCAGGCAGATTCCTCCGTGTTTGTTGTGTTTTTTTGTGCCAGTTTGATTAGGCAGAAGCCACTGCCCACATTCAGTGAAACTGCATTCACCGACAGTCACCCTGATACCACTTTTTGTTAGCTCAGAGCACACTGTTTGCCAATTTTCTGGTCAGCTGGATTGGAAAAATCAGTGTGGGAGTTGAACTTGGGACATAATATGCAAAAAGGGAACACACTTTCCACTAGGCCAGTTGCTCTGCTTGTTCAGGTGATAGAGTATAGTATTTCAAAGAACTATACATAAAAAGACAGAACAAGAACAAATACACACATACATTTCTAGCATTGAAAAAGCAAGACTCATATATATGCAGTAAAACCTGTCAATAACAGCACCTAGGGACAGAACAAGAGTCTCAGTTCAGACAAGGTGTCAGATTATCAAGGTGGCAGTTTTTGAGCCCCACAGGTGGTCAGTGAGTTTTCTATTAGGAATATATTCAGCTACCATGGTACAGATATTAATTGGTCTTTGTGTCCGAATTGAGAGGTTAAATTGTGTGTACAAGGCATCTTGTGTAGTTTCCAAGAGTGTTGGAACCAGAACAGAGTAGCTGGAATATCAGGTTTAAAATGTTAGGTAGAAAAAAAAAAGCAAAGAAAAAAACAAAACAGTGGGCTGAGACAGATAAATTCAGGCAAAATGAAAATACAGAGACAGAATGATGATGACAGAACGAGAATGATGTCAGATTACTCAGGTGTCCGTACAGGCAGTTGCTATTGTATGTCCCTGAATTCATTATGAAGAAGTTTCTTTTTGATAAGGTGCCCTTTAACACAAAAGGGGATAAAGTAACCAACTGAACCCATTTTGGGTCTTTGCTGGTGATGTAGTGTGTGGTTCTACAGAGATATTTATCGCTGAAAATGCAGATGAACGATCTGTAGGCATGTTTTTTTTTTTACACTTTGCATGTTTTATGTATTTCAATTGAACCCCTTTATATCATTTTGATGCAAAATGTGAGTAAAAGATACACACTTTGTCACTAGAGCCTTGAGAAAAAACCATCTTCATACCACATTCATTAAACTTCAGAATATGCCAGGTTGTGTCAGTGCCCCAGATAAGAAGGGGTAACATGGATAATTTTCCATATAACACCATAAAATCATATGTTGTGACCCTCATTAGAACTGTCTCAATGAGACATAAGAAAAATCATTTCAGAATTATCACAGAAATACTCCTCTTATCTGGAGCACTCTCTACATATGCTGAGATAAATTTTATTTACATTATTTAGGTGCAGCTGTTGGGGGCCATGGAATGTCAAGTGATGATCGTCAAGTGTGTATGGTTGATGATATGGAGGGATTATCTCCCCTTGCAGAAGCATACGCCAGAGCTAGAGGTAAATCTTGTAGCAGATGTCATATGCTTGCTTTGCTTTAAAGGGCAGTTACGAAGGTGGTTAATTTTACAGAAATGAAAGTGTGCTGCTGTAAGCAGCTGAAAATTAAAAAAACCCATCAATAACATAGTTTTGGAGATATTGATAGTTGAGTTTGAAAATATTATGGCACCTGATGCTAAACTACCCCTGAGGTTTGGTTGGTCTTGAAACAATTAATTTCTGTCAAAACCATTGTATGATGGTATGATGTTGTTTATATTTTGTCAGGTGCTGATAGAATGTCATCATTTGGAGACTTTATATCCCTATCTGATGTCTGTGATGTACCTACAGCCAAGATTATCTCAAGAGAGGTAAATCATCTTGCCATGTTTCTTCTGTTACTCATAACATCCAGGTTACATCAGGGTGGCTGTCGTTGGGGACAAACATGTGGAAAATGATTTTTTTCAAAGTCAGGGAAAAGTCAGTGAATTTTGTGATAGGTCAGGGAAATTTAGAAAGGACTAGAAAAGTCTGGGAAAAGTCTCTGAATTGGAAAACTTTTGGCTACGATTGTCTTTAGAAAATATGTATATATGTATAACTGTTCTGTGTTTATCATCAGCAGCTTAACCTTTATCTAGTCATCAGGTTTAGCTCTGTTTTGTGATAGCGCAGAGACAGGTGAGACACCGCAGAATTCCTGTTTCCATAAAATGTAAAAGCTGAAGATTCTGACAGGATTCTAGTGAGAATTCCTCAACATTTTGATTTTGCAGAGAAATGATGCAATTGCAGATGCTCAGTTCTCAAATTTACATAACCATGGTCTATCTAGAGTTCAGAAAATCAAGAAAATTGTTACTCTCTTGTTGAGGCACTCCAGCAAGTGGTTTTTATTGGAACTTTTTTCTTTAAAGATGCTTAAATATCAAAATTTTAGGTTTAACATACCCAAAACCATTTCTCGTAGCTAAATACTGACTTGCAGCATATTGCATGACCTCTTTTGTCTAATTTTATCGTTTTTTGTCGCACCTGCTTTAGCAAGGTGCGATATAGGAGTTCACTTTTCCGTCCGTCCGTTCGTCAGTCATTCCGTTCGTCCGTCCATTCGTCAGTCCGTCCGTACGTCCGTCCGTCAACAATTACGTCGACCCTAGTGTTTAAGTCCATTTCTCGCAAACTATGATACCTACAATCATCAATCATGGCATAAAGCTTCTTCTTAGAATGTTCTCGAGGGTTTTTGCTCTTATTTTCACCCCTGACCTATATTTTATGCACTACTGACTTTGTAAAACAGTCCGTCAACAATTACGTCGACCCTAGCGTCTACCCTAGCAATTAAGTCCATTTCTGGCAAACTATGATACCGACAATCATCAAACCTGGCATAAAGCTTCTTCTTACAATGTTCTCGAGGACTGTTGCTCTTATTTTTACCCTTGACCTATGTTTCATGCTCTGCTGACTTCGTAAAATGGTCCCTCAACAATTACGTTGACCCTAGCTTTTGAGTCCTTTTCTCGCAAACTATGATGCCTAGAATCATCAAACCTGGCATCAAGCTTCTTCTAAGAATGTTCTCGAGGGCTGTTGCTCTTATTTTTACTTTGACCTATATTTCATGCTCTGCTGACTTTGAAAAATTTGATATTCAAAATTACGTCTACCCTAGTGTTTAAGTCCATTTCTCACGAACTATGATAACTAGAATCATCAAACCTGGCATCCAGTTTCTTCATAGAATGTTCTTTAGGGCTTTTGCAATTAATTTACCCTTGACATATATTTAACGCTCTGCTGACTTTGCAAAATATTACACCCAAAATTATGTCGGCCCTAGCGTTTTAGTCCTTTTGTCTGAAAGTATGATACCTGTAGTCATCACACCTGGCATAAAGTTTATTCTTAGAATATTCACAAGGGATGTTGCAATTATTCCTACCCTTGGCCTATATTCTATGCTCTTCTGACTTAGTAAAATTTTACATCGAAAATTGTGTTGAGCCTAGCATTTTTGTCCATTTCTCATACAAATTCTTTTAACTAAAGTCTTTACTACTGTGGAAGCCCAATGCAGGTGCGACATAGCATTCCGCGGAATTCTTGTTGTTTGGAGGTGGGTTTTCCAATAGTGAAAATATTCCCTCTGGTTTCCAGCCTTTGATGAGGTTCATTTTAATTTTAATTAAGCTGGGAACCACCCATTATGACATCACAACAGAAATGATGTCATCACTAATCACCTGATCTGTTTTGGAATATGATCATTTCAGCAAAGGGTTGCTTGCAGTGTCAGCTACACTTATGCATCTTTTTGTTTTCCAAAAAGATATTACTTATGAAAATAACTGCTATAAAATATAAGCATAAATTCTTCTGAACTGATTTCATGTTAATTTTATATGAAATGGTAATTTTCAAGAATGTGCTTGAAACATGCCACCCCTACAGCAATAATGGTTATCTTGAGGCGGCCATTATGAAACTGAAAAAAATACATTGCCAGAGATTACTTTCCAAGCTCTAGAGCATGCCAATGAATTTCAAAAACTCTACTGGACAAATCTGACTACGAGAAATGGTAGTAAACTGAATCATGTAAGTGGAATTGCTGTTTCTTTATCCTTTAAGTATAAACTTCGAAAAATCACTTGCTGGAGTGCCTCAACAAGAGAGTAGGTTTAGATTTCATTGTGATGCTTTATTTATTTAATAAATTTGTTATAATTTTAACTGCCATCTATTAATGTTTTCTGAAGGAAGACTTAATTCTTTTGTTGTTTATTTTCCAGGTGTCTGATGGAGTTATTGCCCCTGGATATGAACCTGAGGCGCTAGCAATACTGAAGAAAAAGAAAGGTGGTGCTTACTGTGTCCTACAGGTACTATTCATTTTTGGTAATACTGAGATAACCCTACTGTACTTTTAGAATTACTGCAAGAACTATCTACATGTATCTATTGGGCCAATTATTTAAGGAAATTGAGTTATGCCTTTCTATGTTGCTTAATTTGACATTTTTCAGCTTCTAAACCTCTTGACATGGGAAGCTGATATTTGGTATCTTGTGTTGTTACGACCTGGCAGTGGTAACAAAAAAGATGGAAGTAAACCAGCAACAAGCCTGTTTTAAACTTAACAAAATTTATTTATGTGTACATCAAAATAAAACAGTCATTTGTTAATCAAGAAAATATGTAATTTACGATACCTTATTTTAGCCTGAATGTCCCTCAGAATTTAAAAACACAAGTCCTTAAACAGTTTCTGATCCCAGAAGATGAAGTCTATATGAGCACATGAAAATTTTCCAAATCCAGGAATGAAAATCACAAAAATAATCCAATGTATTTCAGTATAAACTTATTTAACTTTAGACTGGTGAAAGTTTAAAAGATGATTAAATGAAAATCTGTGCTCTATATATATTATCTAGGAACATTCCAGGAATAGATGTTACCAGAAAGTACTCAATTCTGACATAATTTTATACCAGAAGATTCTTAATGTTTACAACAGAAAGTTCTAATATTTTCTCAGTACTAAAAATAGTTATTCCAGAATGTTCTAAAGTACAATGTAAACAACTTGTTTATTTCAAACCCAGCAAACATCTAAAAACTGCAAAATCATGGTAAAAGAAAATATTTACACCAAATTAAACACCATATTCATAACAGTGTGTAAAATAACTGGTATACTGTATGAGTAAAATGTTTCAAAAATGGTAAAGATGAGGTAACAATGCATTTATTTGTTGCAAAGTTATTTCCGGTCACCACAGGCATTTTTTGCATTATGGACAGAAATTATCTCGTACTTGTTCTCAAAGTCGGCTCCATTCTGGACCTCTAGGAAGGATCAGGCTACAATAATATGCCTGATCATTTGACCTTTTGATGTTTGCATAAGGATTTGTTAATTCTTAAAGTGCTAAAAGAGCTGATGACAAAATTTATGTTTGCAAAATTAAAAAATTAAAAAACTGTTTCATCCAAGTCTAATCATATTGAGAATTCAAACACGAGAGGGTGTAGAGCCAGATGAGGTAGCTCATTAAGAGCCAGATGAGGTAGCTCATTATGGTGTTTGCTTAAGAATTTCTTAACTGTAAAAGCAGATGACAAAATTTATGTCTGCAAAATGAAAAAAAATATTTCATGCAAACTAAATCATACTGAGAATTCAAAGACTAGAGAGCAAACAGTGTAGATCCACTTGAAGCGGCTCATAATGAGCCGCCTCATCTGGATCTATGCTGTTTGCAGATAAAACAGTTTTCATTCTTGGCACTTAAGCAGTTTGTGGCTTATATACTGACACAACAGTCTGTTTGTCACCCGATGTAGGCGGAGGGGGACTATAGAAATGACCCTCATCCGTCCGTGTGTGTGTCCATCTGTCCGAAATCTTGTCCCCGCAACTCCTCCTACATCTTTCATCGGATTGATTTGAAATTTTACAGATTGCATTCTTATGATATGAAGATGTGCATGTGGTTTTCGATTTTTGTTTCAGCCATTTTTGATGGAGTTACAGCCCTTGCTGACTCAGACTTTCCGAAATCTTGTCCCCGCAACTCCTCCTACATCTTTCATTGGATTGATTTGAAATTTTACAGATTGTATTCTTACGATATGAAGATATGCATGTGATTTTTTATTTTTGTTTCGGCCAATTTTTACTGGCGTTACAGCCCTTGCTGACTTAGACCTTGTCCCCACAACTCCTGCAACATCTTGTATCAGATTGACTTGAAATTATGCAGAATGTTTCATCATGATCTGAAGATGTGCATGAGATATTGGAATTTCAATTGTCCTATTTTTTACAAAGTTATGGCCCTTTGTCGTTTTTTGGCATTTTTCCAACTTTTGAACTGTTTGACTGAGCGAGCTGAAATTTTGTATGCTATTAGCATTTGGTAAATTTGGTAAATTGATTATTCTGATTATTGTTAGGATCTGCTAAATTGTAAGTGACAGAGTTATTCCCCTTTCATAGACATTCACTTCAAGGTAAAGGGATAACTCCAGAACTAGTCATATTAATGGGCTGAATTTTCATAAATGCATTGTTCATTTTTCATCAGATTCATATAAGCAGGATTATGACTCTTGTTATTTTGTTACTGGGTATACAGTCTTGATGTTTTGGTCATTTTGTAAGAGCCTATAGTTTCAGTAACCTGATTTTACACATATATGCCCCATTCTGAACTTAAGTATTTTATAAAGAGACCCAGTAATTGGGTATATGTCTTTGCTTATGTTCAGTTATCATTTGCTTACCAGGTTCTGTAATATATATATATATATATTATCTGTTTTTGGCCATACATTTACTCTGAAACAGAATAAAGGGCTGGAGTTTGTGACACATTTCAAACGTTGGGTGACACTTGGTTGATGGCCTTTTATTGAAAATGACTCAAACTGCAATTCATGTTTCAGATTGATCCAGAGTACGCTCCCCCTGAGAGTGAGACAAGAACTGTGTTCGGACTACAGATGACACAGAAACGTAATGATGCCGTTATCAACAAACTCATGTTCAAAAATATTGTCACTCAGAATACAGATGTAAGTAATGTAATGTTTTAAGGTGTATGGTTTCACCTCCATGTTTTTGTGTGTTTTTTGCCATTTTTACAAAGGAGAACAACTTTCGTGACTTCCTGTTTTCTTCCCTGGATGACATAGCCATTTTAAAAAGGGGTCTGTCTATCTGTAATAGAAAGAATTTGCTCTTAAAGTTGACATCAGTTGAGAAGGAAGGCAAAAAATGAAAATGACAGTTGCCTCTCCCAAAGGTGTACCCATTCACTTTAATATTGGCAAAAGTTTTATTTTTGCTAATATTTATGAATATGTTACATGTAATTCATGAACAGAAAATTTGTCAACCAGCATGCAGGGACACATCTTGGAAGGAAACATTGTCATATCAGCATTGAACAGAGCTCCTGATAAGATGGGGTTCAGAGAATAATTCTGAGACAAGTAATGGACTAATGGTTATACCATGGTTTGTCCACCAGTCCTGTACGAGGAGATAATCCATGAGCTTTAGCGAGTGGATTATCTCTTGTACAGGTGAACAAACCACTGTACAGGCGGACTTAGCGAGTGGATTATCTCCCGTACAGGTGAACAAACCACTGTACAAGCGGACTTAGCGAGTGGATTATCTCCCGTACAGGTGAACAAACCACTGTACAAGCGGACTTAGCGAGTGGATTATCTCTCGTACAGGTGAACAAACCACTGTACAAGCGGACTTAGCGAGTGGATTATCTCCCGTACAGGTGAACAAACCACTGTACAAGCGGACTTAGCGAGTGGATTATCTCCCGTACAGGTGAACAAACCACTGTACAGGCGGACAAACCATGGTATAACTATCTTATAACTCCCTTATCATTTTATACCTTGCTCATTGCAAAATACTTCGTGCTAAAGTTGGCGTTATCTGGCAAGGGTAGTATAATGAAAACATATATTGTGACCCTTCATTAGAATCGTCTCAGTGGTCTAAACACCCACCTTCCATGAGATTGAAAACGGGAAAACTGACCCTAGGATTATCATTGGATCCACAGATCTTCCTTTATCAAGAGCTGTGATCACCTAATGTTTGTTGATTGAGCTTATCTACAGCCATATTTGAAGATAGTGCAATCCATAATGTGGATAGTATGATCCCGTTAGAATCATTATATCTAGCAGTTCTAATTCTTATAATTCGGAATGCTAGATATGATAAAAACTATAGAGGCTTTGGACAAGTACAATTTTTTTTTGGACAAGTACAATTTTTTATTAACTCTTTCGGATTGTTTACTACACAATATGAATTTAAATTCCATAAGAATGTTTACAACAGAATTATAACTTGTGTTTTCCAGGTTTCTGAGAAGAATGTTCGTGATCTGATGGTTGCTACAATAACCCTGAAGTACACTCAGTCCAACTCTGTGTGTTATGCTAAAGATGGTCAGGTTGGTAAAGTCTCATCTGATAGGCAAAATAAGTCTGTTGTTAATGACAGGGGCAGAAATAATTGTAATGTGTGAATGGAAGGGCATACATGCACATTTATAGATTATCTGAGCACATTATTAAAGTACTCCTGGAGAGCTAATAGCTACATCTTTATGGCAGATAAGTGTCCATTGGTTAACTTCATTTGCATAACTGATCCATGCTTTGCCCTTTAGCAAGATTTTAAAACAATGTGGATTCAAATAGAAATCAGGGTGTCATGGCATTTACAATGAAAAACTATAAAAGCTGTTGCTATGAAACAGCAGGCAAGTTGAAAGTTTGCCTCACTGGTGTTTACAGTTGTACCCCATGATGTAGGAGGGCTGATAGCCTGCTGAGCTAATGGTCTGGGTTGGAATCCCACTGGATTCTGTTCAGCTGTTTATGGGTTCCATTGCACTTAGCCTTTCATTAGCACCTTTCCATTGACTAGTTATAACTGAAATACTCAGGAAAGGGCTGTATAAGCTTATATCACACATCCATTCATCACTGTGACACAAATGTAAATGTTTCTGTTTGCAAACATTTTCTTGTGTATTAATTTTCAAGTTGCCATCAGTGTTCTGCCAAGAAATTTCATGACTGGGGACATTGTCCCAGTGCTCTTGAAAAAGTGGGGACATTTCAGAAAAAAGTGGGGACATTGTAGAAAAACTGAAGGGACAGTGATTTAAAAGGCCAAAAATCAGTTTTCCATCATGTTGCATCATTACTGACCATGTTCTAACTATTAAGAAAGATAAACAGTATTAAACAAGTTTTTAGCTCACCTGGCCCGAAGGGCCATAGTGAGCTATTGTCATACCAATGCGTCCACCGTGCGCCGTCCCGAAATTTGTCCGTCAACACCTAAAAACAAATATTCAAACATCTTCTTCTGTAAAACAACTGGTCCCATGGTTCTCAAATTTCACTTGGAGCATGACCTAACTCCAGGGTCTCAGAATTGTAAAATTGGGTCAGGTTGAAAATCCAAGATAGCCGCCGTTACTAAAAATAGCAAAAACAACAAAATAAACTTCTTCTCCAGAACCACTAGGTATATTTGTCTGAATTTTGGCATGGAACATCAGTGAAACGTTGGTATTCAAAATTGTAAAAATGAAAAAAATCTGTAGCGGAGTTTTGTCACAGTGACCTACTTTCTGTTTACAGGTGTAATTTTGCTCAAATGCCAATGTCAAAAAACGACTTATTCAAACGACTTCAAACAACTTCTCTAAAACCACTGCACCCATGGGTCTCAAATTTTACATGGAGCATGACCAGACTGCAGGGTTTCAAAATTGTAAAATTGGGTCAGGTCAAGAATCCAAGATGGCCACCGTTACTAAAACTAGCAAAAACAACAAAATCAACTATTCCTCCAGAACCATTTGGTATATTTGGTTGAAAGTTTGCTTGGAACATTAATGAGACCTTGGGATTAAAAATTATAAAAATGAAAAAAATCTATAGCGGAATTAGGTCACAGTGACCTACTTAGCGTTTACAAGACCGATTTTGCTCAAATGTCAGTATCTCAAGAAAACTCAATCAATTGTGGTCAGGTTTGGTCAGAAATGGTCCTTGAAAGGAATTATTTCAATTTATCCAAGATGGCCACCATGGGGGCCGTTACTAAAAATAGCACAAACACAAAAATGAAAATTACTCAAGAACCCTTAAATGGAATTCGACCAATTTTGTGTCAGAATGTTCCTTGCATGAAGCCGTTTCGATAAATTGCAATTTGATTTTCCAAGATGGCCGACATCTGCCGTTACTAAAAATAGCACAAACATAAAAATGACAATTACTCAAGAACCCTGGTATGGAATTCGACCAATTTTGTGTCAGAATGTTCCTTGCATGAAGCTGTTTCGATTAATTGCAATTTGGCTTTCCAAGATGGCCGACATCTGCCGTTACTAAAAATAGCACAAACATAAAATGACAATTAGTCAAGAACCCTTGAATGGAATTGAACCAATTTTGTGTCAGAATGTTCCTTACATGTAGCCATTTCGATTAATTACAATTTGGCATTCCAAGATGGCAACCATCTGCTGTTACTAAAAATAGCACAAAACATGAAAATGACAATATCTCAGCAACCGCTGAATAGATTTTGACGAAATTTGTGTCTAAATGATTTTTGCATTGAGATGTTTCAAAAGTAACTAAATATAGACAAGTTTTAATGGCCTTTGTTACTTAAAATAGAAAAATGTGAAAATAAGAAAATCTCAGTGAAATTGGACTAATTTTCTGTCAGAATGGTCCTTTCATTTAGCCTTTTCGATTCCAAGATGGCCGCCATTTGCCGTTACTAAAAATAGCACAAAACATGAAAATGACAACATCTCATTAACCGCTGAAGCGTTTGAGATGAAATTTGTGGCAAAATGATTCTTGCTTTGACGTGTTTAAAAAATTAACAAATATTGACCTGTCAAGTTGGCCTCTGTTACTTTAAATAGCAAAATATGAAAATTAGAAAATTACAATGGAACTGGACCAATTTTGTGTCAAAAATGGTCCTTGCATGAAAGCTTTTCAATTTTTTGCATTTTGGCATTCTAAGATGGTCGCCATCTGCCGTTTCTAAAAATAGCACAAAACATGAAACTGACAATATCTCAGTAACCCCTGAATGGAATTTGTTGAAATTTGTGGCAAAATGATTCTTGCATTGAGGTGTTTCAAAAGTTAATATATAAAGACCAGACAAGTTGGCCTCTGTTACTAAAAGAAGCAAAATGTGAAAATCTCTGGAATTGGACCGATTTTGTATCAGAATGGTCCCGTTGCACAAAAGCCAGGTGAGCGATATCAGGCCCATTTGGGCCTCTTGTTACCTTTTAAATTTGCTGATGTCCTCTTGCCTGTGACAATTCGAAAACAGGAACAACTAACAAGAACCACATGTCATTACATTTTTGGCTGAATTAATTACTGAAAATCGTTCAGCCACTGTTTTCTGATGTGTCTCTTCACTTTTGGGGGTTGCACTTTCAACCCTTCAGTTTCAGGTCTGGACTGGGATTTTGCGGACAAATCATTTGATGCCGTAGCATTTTCAATTTCATCTGGGTGGGATGCATCAGATTCCGGAGCCTGATTGCCTTTGGATTTCTTTTCCGTGGGCTGAGCAGCGAAAAAACTGAGGATAGTTTTCTTACATTACACTTCCAGCCACCTTGGAAGCATTGTTGATGTTGCGCATGCTAACAAGATTTTCATTGGTCCATCGGAATGGCGCAAATTGACTGGTACCCATTTACATAACGAAAATCAATAAGTACTGTTACTATATTGAAGTACCAGTACAATTCACAAATCTGATACACCAATCAAAACAGCCGTTTCCACAACTGGAATTCAGGACGAAAAGAAAGTTATTTTTGGCATAGGAAATCCCCAGGCAGCTTACGGACTCGAAATCTTGTGACAGGCTGAAAATCAATGTGCGCCTGATGTCCAGCGGGGACTGTTTTGGCTGCGTGATATGCAAAATTTGTGCGACAAATGGCGCAAAAACGCAGCCTTGGCAGAACACTGAGCCATTGTTGAACCATATGTATTGCCTCAAGTATGTGTTTGTAAAATTAACCAGAATATCAGGATCAAAAGTTCTTATAGAACTTCAGTTACTGTTAGGTATGTAGTCTTGTTTGGATTATAGCAGAATATGAACCATTTTTCTTTGGTTATCTTTGTTTTCCTTCCAAAACGATCCCAAAAATCTAGATCCATCTTATAAGATTGATCTAGATTTTCTGGATTGTTTTAAAAGGAAACCCCCATCTTATAGCAGATTTCATAAGACTTAGATTTTCATAATTTGTGGTAATTCTAGAAAGGAAAAAGCCCCACTCTATAGCCATAAATGCAGTAGTAAACTATGATGCAATACTTTTCAGCACTTTTACAAATTACAGAACATGTGCTGCAAATACCACAATGTTTTTTAAAATTATACAGTTTGGTTTGTAAATGCAGAAATGCATCTAAAAGATGCAGATGGACTGGTAAACAGTGGATACTCTGATCAGACTGTTGATCTGGGTCTACACTGTTTGCACAGATCTATATATCCTGATATCTAGAAAATCAAACAATATATTTTATTGCCAGGTTATTGGTATTGGCGCAGGGCAACAGTCCAGAATTCACTGCACACGATTAGCTGGAGACAAAGCTAATAACTGGTAAGGTAAAATATGATAAACTTCTGTAAAAGTATTGTGATAAAAATGCAAAGGCAAAGCAGTGTATATCAGATTGGACTGCTCCAAAGGAATAGTCTGATCAGGGGTTACATTGTTTGCCAATTCAGTCAAGTTTTTGTTTAGCCCACTGCTATCTCTCTGGGTTCACTCTTAAAGGAGAGAAATTGCTTCTCTAGAGAAGCAAACAGGAAGTCATGAAAGCTGTTCCCCTTTGTAATAGTGGCAGAGTACATCTTTATCCACCTTTCTGACAAATGGAGACAACTTTTGTGACTTCCTGTTTGGGTGAGTGAGTGAACTCTGGTTTACTGTTCCACCACCAACTAGGTCATACGGACCTTGGTTTAGAGTCCAGCATGTTAACCATAATACTACAACCGCTCCTATTTGTCCCCAGGCAACGAAACCCGAAAAGGAATATACTCTTAAAGGGAAGAATTTGCTCCTTTAAGGGAAACAACTTGCTTTTAGGGGAGCTAATTCTTTCCTTTAAGAGTAAGGAGTAAGAGTTCCACCCCCACACCCCCCCATTGAAATGGAGGCAAAAATGAAAATGGCATAGTTGCTCCCCCTCAAAGTGTGTCCATTTACCTTAACTCTGAGATTTTGTTTGCAGGTGGTTGAGGCATCATCCTAAGGTTCTGGGAATGAAGTTCAAGCCGGGAACCAAGAGAGCTGAGATGGCCAATGCTATTGACCAGTATGTCCTTGGAACAGTCGGAACGGCAAGTTACTCTTTTAAACATTTTCTGTTTGACCTACCATAACCGCTATAAATCTTGAAATACCTTTATTGTAGTATTTATCATAAACCCTGCACATGTTGCTTTTACTATAGGGGAATGTGTCAGAAATAGATGTTAGAAAGGAAAATAGTGGATATCAGAAATGTACAGGCTGATCTGGGTCTGCTTTGTTTGAATGAACATCTACATCCAAATATTTAGAGTCATTACAGTATTACAGTCACAGAGATGTGCAAATGGATCAGAGGTAACAGAAATTTAGGTGTTTGGATACACCATGTTTTTCTGCCTTTTTTGAAAAGGGAAACAACTTTTATGAATTCCTGTTTGCTGCCCAAGAGGATGTAGCCTTTCCAAAATGTTGTCTACTCTTAAAGGAGAGAATTTGCTCCCTAGCTACTCTTAAAGGAGAGAATTTGCTCCTAGGGAGCAAATTCTCTCCTTTAAGAGTAGATTCCACAGATAAGGGGGGTAAAAAATGAAATGGCAGAGTAGCTTCCCCTGAAAGTGTATCCGTCCACCTTAAATATATCTCAAGACCAGCTTTGGTTATCACGTTTGGTTAAAGGCAATTTTCTTGTGTCCCTGATAGTCTAGCTTAGTCAGGCACTTTATTTTTGTCCTGTCTCAATCTCTTGTTATCGTTCTTCATTTGGACTAGTACTTTTAGCACAAAAGTTCTATTTATAATTAAAACGAGAAATTAAGAAAGTGCTTTTTTCTTTGCAGGAGTATGACCAGAAAGCCTGGGAAACGGTGTTTGAAGAGGTCCCAGCAAAGCTGACAGAGGTGAGCACTACAGATCAGCTGTATGAAAAAATCTTGGCCAATAGCAAGACAAATAAAGGCCTTAAAAACATAGTTTACCCTAATGTGCTTAAATGTTGGGACATCTAAAACAATTAATTTTCACTTTGGGACAAATGGAAAATTAATGGTTGTAGGTATCCCAATACTTAAGCACATTAGAGTATTTTATAAATGTGCAAGAAGGCATTCCAAATAGTGATTACCCACAAAAGCTTGTACTTGAACAAAATATGAAAGGACATAAGATGATAGCAGATTCTTCTTGAAAGTAAGGGTGCAAAGAAAAACGGGCAGGTATATGTTTGACAGTTTGCATAAGCCATATTTTACTGCTTTTCAATTGTCTATGTGCTGTAGGATTTTTCTCTTCAAAACAATCCAAAAAGACCTGTCGGCATACGGGATAGCTTGCCTGACAGCGCCTTGCCCATCACATAAGAAAAAGCTTTGTGGTAAAACGTTATAGTGTGACACCCACGGTAACCCCAACACCCACGTCAGGGTGACAACAATAGCTCCCTGTACTTATGTACAAGCCAGCTAAAAATCGAGATCCGTATTCTTAGCTAAAAATCGAGATCCTTATTCTTAGATGGATCTAGATTTTTATGGTTTTGGAAGCAAAAAAAATCTTAATCCAAGAATAAGCATATAAAAAAACAAAACAAATCTGAAGCTTTGAAGTTGCTCATGCTCACCAACAAAGTTTACAGCTTAACTTAAGCTTCAACATTTGAGTTGCAACACAACAAAACCAACAAAGTGGCATGTACGCCCAGTGAAGACACACATCAGCCTGGGCATCCACCGTCTGATGTCTTTGCTGTCTGCATGGAGCTAGCTTAGACTCTTAGCTATCCTTTTAAGCGCACAGCAAAGACTGATCAGACTGGGCATATGCCCAGGCCGATCTAAGTCTTCGCTGGGCGCACATGCCACTTTGATGATTTTCTCGTCTCAGGTCTCAAAAATTTTATTTTTCAGAGTGAAAGAAATGACTGGGTAAGCAAGCTGAAGGGTGTGGCACTAAGTTCTGATGCTTTCTTTCCATTCCGAGACAACATTGATAGAGCTATACAGGTATGCAACTGTTTTCGTGACACTAGTTTTTGTATAACTTTATCAAAACTTCAGTAAATTTAGCTGTGAGGTCATCTACATCAGAATGGTGGATTAGATGTTGCTCATAACCTGTCATCTGTTATGAGACTGTTAGGATTTCACTGTAATAAACATTTCATATGGACAGAAAAAGACAAGTTGAAATTACTGTTAAGTAGAAAGATAATGTAATTTAGTCAGTAAATTATTTTTAATGAATGTTTTTGAGAAAAATGGCAGTCATCAACTTTTGCAGAAGGCTATTAATGTAGAAATGAGTTTTGAACATGAACATATGTTGTTGTTTTCTTGTTCAGCCAAGCCCCCAGGCTGATCTTTCCAGTGCAACAATGAATATTGTGATCTTTCTTTATATGCAGGTTGATTGAAACTTATTTTCTAATCCTGAATTATAGCGATTCAACATGCATCAGCACAGATAGGTTAGTATTTAGTTCACAACTGCGAATTCGGAGTGAAGTAGCATTCATGTCCGATGGACGTCCTTTTGTTAAATTCTTAAAGTTAATGAGCTGTCTTTCCTGGATCTATGCTGTTTGCCCTCTAGTCTTTGAATTCTCAATACAGTATAGCCTGGACAAACCTTTTCTTTTTTGCAGACATATATTTTGTCAACTTTGTGTTAATGACTTCGTTTTCATTTCAGAGTGGTGTGGAGTATATAGCTTCCCCTGCAGGATCCACCAATGACCAGGGTGTTGTGAAAGCTTGTGATGAACATGGAATTGCCATGATACACACCAGCATTAGGCTCTTCCACCATTAAAAATGCTTACTAGCTTGTCAACCTTACTTTGAGATTATTACTGAGAGAGTACTTCTTATTTCTGCTGAATAGCTGGAGATATGAGAGCAGTGTATTGCTTAATCTTGATGAGTTTTTGTGTGGTCTGCAACTAGACTAGCAGAAGCAAGACATGATGGGTATTACTTTTCTGGTGTTAGAGTTGGCAGCATAAACTTTGTCAAGTTTACGTGTTTAGCTTGGTTTTATGACAGTGCACAGGCCAGACACAGCATTCTGCAGATTTTTTTTCTTTTTTTAAGGTTTAGTTCTTTAGCTAGCCAAAACCAGTATTTTGCCTTTGCTTGTCGTGGCTCAGTTTATTGTAAGATTTGTTCCACTAATGTTTAGTCTAAACACAGTGTGTTCAGTGCCTTGAAATATAGTTTTTAATGCTTTTATGACAAGGTAAAAGCTGTTATCGCTCTATTTTAATCTTTTTTTCTTTTTTCATTTTTGTGCCTATTTTCATTTAATATGCAAATATGTATTTTGCTTTTGTTTGTCTCAAATCTGAGTAAAGACCCAGCTCAACTCAGTATGTGCCATTTGGATTCTCAAGGTTTATTGTTGTTGCTGCAATAAAGAAAGCCTCTGATCAGACTGTACAGTTTTGCAGGCTGCTACAAGCCTTCACAGTTCTCATGGCATAATGCTCCTGACCTCTAGCATAGCTCATTTAAACATTCCATGTAAAGTCTTTGGGTCTTCAATGTTATCCTTTCTAGAACATCCCTCATTAATGAACTATATATGAGGGCTGTTACAAAACCAGAAAGAGCTGTTACAAAACGAAAAAGAGTCACAGTTACCAAACCACCTGATGACCAGGTCATTTGGTAACTATGACTCTTTTTTGTTTTGTAACAGCTCTTTCTCATTTTGTAACATCCTTGACTACATAGTTAAACAGGGGTGTATAAGATATTAGCAGGAGTGGTGATGATAATGTTGCAGAGTGGGTTTTGTGTCCATTAATGAACGTTTTAGTTGAAGGGCCTGGTAATTTTGAAAACGTTCAACAATGGGGACATTGAAATAAAGGGTTCTAGTCCTCAAAATAGCTTTTCATAATCCACAACTTGACAAGGTACAGCACGAAACCACTTGGCCGTTTGTGTTCATGCTTATATAAGTTGGTGCAAATATTTTTATTATATAAATTGTAATGGTGCTAGGATATGTATTTAAGGCCTCATAGAGGCGATTCTAATGAGATGCCACAATCTATAGTTTATTGGAACGGTATAGAAACTGTCTCACAAACTCATCAGGTACTCCCTTTTACCTGAACCTCTGTTACACTGTGCGTATATAAAAGTGAAAAGAGTGAAAAAAATGTATTGAAAATCACACATTTGTGGACTTATATTTTAGCACTCTTTTCCTTAGCCGCCAAAATTCAGTAACCGCCAAATATAAGTGTTTTACAGTATTGGTAGTGATATTAAAGTAGAAAAGTTTCACAATGCTTCGTAATGTGCCATATTTTCACTCCAGAATTTATTTCTCATCTCTGCCACTAGTGATATTAATAAATAAGACTGGACTGTTACCTGTTACTAGTAATGGTGCAAGACTTGATTGTTGTATGTCATGATGTCAAAAAGAGCAAGAAATGGCCTGCCAGTATCCATATTAAAATTTGAACGTTGTCTTTCTGTTGATATTTTAGTTGCCATATTGAAATTTGAATGTGGTCTTTCTGTTGATATTTTAGTAGCCATACTGAAATTTGAATGCTGTTTTTTTTCTGTTGATATTTTAGTAGCCATACTGAAATTTGAACGTGGTCTTTCTGTTGATATTTTAGTAGGTCAGTTTCCAAAGGGCAAGAGTGATTGAATTCAATACTAGGATCATAGATATGTAGGTTGCAATAAAATGTGTTCATTAGTACTTGTTTAAGGTGAGGTGGGAGTAATTGACAAAACACATGATTTTATTCATACTTCCTTATATTGTTCATTTTCAATCCCTCTTTCAGAAAATGTAATAAAAAAGGGGGGTCGCCGATGTCATTTTCAAGATATCTGACCTCGAAAACGTCAATTTTTCCACTTTTTCGACCCGACGTTATAATGGCGTTCTATGGAAAATGCACTTTTTTGCTCGTAACTCTTGGATAAAAACCTTCATTCTGAGAAAACAAAACACATTTTTTTCTTCAAAAACTAACACAGTAAGGCCCAATGATAGAAGTTTACATTAAAGCAATAAAAATAGTAGGTCGCCGACTTAACTTCCGAGTTAAAATGCATTAAACGCCCGGCCTGCCGTCTACACTCAGCAAAATTTCTAATTGGTCAGTTTTCTAATTTGCAGACATATGATTTTTAAACCGTATTTTTTAATATAATTATAATGAAAAGTTTGGGCTATTATCTACTTATTGAAAGTCAATGTTGTAATCAAAACTTTGTTATAGTATTAGAGTTATAACCCCTTCTATGCAAACCATAGAATGCTTTGAAAACACATACAGGCTGCATCAAACTCCCACAAAAGCATGATATTTTAGAAGTAAATAAAGTTTTTCATCATAAAAACATGAGGTATGTTTTTCGTCTTCATGCATTTTTCACCTGTATTAATTTTAATATTGACGTTTTCAAATAAGCTCCCTTTCAGTGTCTGTGTAAATCCAAATGGACGCCTCGAATTGATGTAAATCATTTTGCAAATGCATAAGCGCTTGTGCTGTTGTAAAATATAAGAATATCTGTACATTTGTTCGTCCTAGTTGGTAGCCAGGCTAATCTAAATCTGCTTAAGGCTTAATTCTATGGCAAAAACTGACCAATTAGAAATTTTGTTCAGTGTATTTAGACTGAAATGTTGACGTTGCGCATGGTGACGTTAACGTTACTTAACTTTTCGCGCCACATATCAACTATCGCCTTTTTTGTAGTCTACTGGCAAAATTTGTCTAGGACTTTCATCACTCATGATTGTCATCGTCTGGAAAGTGCAGGATAAAGCAGATGTAATACGTTTCTCTCAGTCTCTGCATAAGCCGTCTTAACTAAGTATTTTAATTAAAAAAAAACAAAAACAATCGAAAGCATTGCCACTATGCCCTCTCATACAGTTGATGGGCACCCGAGTTGGGGCGGGTTTGCGCGTGTTATGACATTTGAACAATTCCCTTGTCCACTTGGCTTTTGTACAGTGTAAGCGAGTTTTCCAGTTCCTGACCCGACCCAAGAAAGAGCCTACAATATTCTGCACTATAACCTAGCGTTCCAACGACTGGACTTCGGCGACTCTCTGTCTCTGTCTGTCTCTGTCTCTCTCTCTCTCTCTGTTAGTAAAAATGATAGATCTAGGCAACTTTGATTAACTTTAGCGTCCAGGAGATACTTTGATATACACTTGAAACAGAAATAAGAAATGAAAAACAGGAAAGTGAAAGAAAGACAAGGAAAAAGAAACGCCACATTGTTTTTAGCTTATTGACAGAACAGATCGTTGAATTATCGTATCAATGTCGATAAAAGATTCTGACAACATTGCGTCAACGTTGATAAGGCTGCCTGGCGTTGTTCAGATGCTAGGGACAGTCTAAGAATTTTTTATATAACTGAAATTTGGCATAGCTTTTGCTGATTAGTATTTTAAGTGTGGGTTGTATGATAACGACTGTCTATGGCTGCGTTTTGATTGATTAATGGATTGATTTGTTGTTTTACGTCCACGGTAAACAGCTATGGTCATGTCGGGACGGTCAGTAAACCTAACCACACTATTCTTGGGCAGGCTCAGACCTCCTAAGCGGTTAACCAGTACTAAGTGCACTTACATTCGCCAGTAACTGACAACTGCCCTTCTTGAATCAGCAGAAGGAGAAACGAAAATATGTGACCAGACCGGTTATCGAACCCAGGACCTCTGACTTATGAATCAGGTGCCCTACCGACTACGATACGCGGCCCGGCTCTTCTATGGCTGCTACCATGTTAACTGTTATGTAGGTGGTGGAGTGAAAACAATGATCTGACTTTTCATTGTACGATTCTGGATTCGATTTCACGAGGTTTTGTTATTGCAACTCAACAGCTACGAACTCCGTCTAACAAACTGATGAGAAACTGTCAGAGAACAACTTTCTCCCCACGGAAAACTAGCTATATTTTTTTCAGTTTCTCTCCACGGCACTTTCTATTTCCTCTTCTTGTCGTATGAAATGTGTAATAAAATATTTGCAACTCAATAGCTGCAAACTCCGTCTAATAAACTGTTAAGAAACTGTCAGCTATCCCACAAGCAGTCTTACGCACGGAAAACTATATCTTTTTTTTCAGTTTCTCCCGGTCTGCGGCACTTTCTATTTCATTTAAATTTCGCCCAGCGCTCAGCTTCCTTGCATTCTGTGAGCAGACCATGAAGTGATCACAGAAGCGGCTTACGTTGACGCCATCTTGTTTTTATCAAACGGAACGTTCGACGTCATTACGTAACGTAGTGACAGAAACTGCCGCACGGCGGCGCTGAATTACTCCCACCTCACCTTAAGTCACATTATGCCAGTATTACATGTTTCTGACTCTGATATTACCATATTAATTCTTGCTAAAAGACAGAGCTTTTTCCCTTCAAAAACAATTCCAAAAAGATGGATCTAGATTTTTGGAATTGTTTTGGAAGAGAAAAACTGATCCAGTGGCCAAATTAAACAAAATGGATCTACATATTTGGGGGAACTTTGTGAAGGAGATATCATGTCTTATACCAGAATACGGGATACACGTATTGGATATTATAGAAATTAGAAGCTTTTTTTGCTGCTATTTCTTGTTTTATAAGTTCCCTCTCAAGTTTTAGCAAAATACACAGGATTTCTTTAACATGTGTCTCTCTCAGCTGTGTCACAGGATAGATTGATGAGATTGTGGATGTGAATGCTTCTTTAAGTCTTCCTACTTCACATATCATACTTGTCAGACAAGGAATGCTGCATTTTAACCAAGTTATGCCTAGTTTCATTTAAAAGCCATCTTTGTAAACAGTGAAGACCCAGATCAGACACCACACTCTGTGTCGTCAGATCAAGGTCTACACTTTTTGCATAAAATTTACAGCAATTTCTCTAAATATACTGGACAAAAAAAGTTAAGGATCAAACGTTAGACTGAAATTTTTAGCTCACCTGAGCCGAAGGCTCAGAGGTGAGCTTATAGGATGGGAGTCGAGCCGTCGTCCGTGGGTGCGTCAACACTTTCAAACATAAATATCTCAGAGACCAGTGGGCCGATTGCAATCAAATTTTATCTGAAGCATGATTTGGGTGGGGGAAAGGCTGCATTAGGTTTTGGTGCCGATCAGCTTAGAACTCTGGTTTCCATGGCAACAGATAGCCCCCATAGGGTTATAATGGGGAAAATGGCGTCATCACGTTTTCTCGACTGTTTTTGATTAGATCCTTATCATACTTGCAGGTAATGATGACATACACAAGAGCTTGGATGAGTTCGAGATTTGGCCGGATTCGAGCACAGACTACGGAGTTAGCTGCCCTTGAGCGTTTGAAAAAAATCCCATAGGGTTATAATGGGGAAAATGGCGTCATCACGTTTTCTCAACTGTTTTTGCTTAGATCCTTATCATACTTGCAGGTAATGATGACATACATAAGAGCTTGGATGAGTTCGAAATTTGGCCGGATTCGAGCACAGACTTCGGAGTTAGCTGCCCTTGAGCGTTTGAAAAAAATCCCATAGTGTTATAATGGAGAAAACAACGTCATCACATATTTTTAGAAAAACTTTGTCATCGCTCTAGCACCTACATTTCTCAACGGATTTTAAAATAACTTCACACAAATGTAGGGCATGACAATATCTCGAGCAAGTTCGACTTTCAGGATGCTGCGCCCAAGGTCAAGGTCACTGTGGCTATTTTTAGAAAAACTTTGTCAGCGCTCTAGCACCTACATTTCTCAGCAGATTTTAAAATAACTTCACACAAATGTAGGGCATGACAATATCTCGAGCAAGTTCGCCTTTCAGGATGCTGCGCCCAAGGTCAAGGTCACTGTGGCTATTTTTAGAAAAACTTTGTCAGCGCTCTAGCACCTACATTTCTCAGCAGATTTTAAAATAACTTCACACAAATGTAGGGCATGACAATATCTCGAGCAAGTTTGACTTTCAGGGTGCTGCACCCAAGGTCAAGGTGGCTATTTTTAGAAAAACTTTGTCAGCGCTCTAGTGCCTACATTTCTCAACAGATTTTAAATCAACTTCACACAAATGTAGGGCATGACAATATCTCAAACAAGTTTGACTTCCAGGATGCTGCGCCCAAGGTCAAGGTCACTGTGGCTATTTTTAGAAAAACTTTGTCAGCGCTCTAGCACCTATATTTCTCAATGGATTTTAAAATAAATTGACACAAATGTAGGGCATGACAATATCTCGAGCAAGTTCGACTTTCAGGATGCTGTGCCCAAGGTCAAGGTCACTGTGGCTATTTTTAGAAAAACTTTGTCATCGCTCTAGCACCTACATTTCTCAACGGATTTTAAAATAAATTCACACAAGTGTAGGGCATGACAATATCTCGAGCAAGTTTGACTTTCAGGGTGCTGCAATCAAGGTTTTTGATTAGATCCTTATCATACTTGCAGGTAATGATGGCATACATAAGAGCTTGGATGAGTACGAAATTTGGCCAGATTCGAGCACAGACTACGTAGTTAGCTGCCCTTGAGCGTTTGAAAAAAATCCCATAGTCTTATAATGGAGAAAACAACGTCATCACATTTTCATTTTTCATCTGATCATCTTCATACTTGCAGGTAATGAGGATATGCATAAAAGCTTGGATTAGTTAGCATTTTGGCTAGATCCCACCACTGACTATGGAGTACCTGCCCAGAGCATCCAAAAAATCAATGTCGCCACTTTTTCTTGGTTTCTACTGATCCGATCCTTTTCAAACTTGCAGGTAATGAGGAAATGCATAATATCTTAAACAAGTTCAAATTTTGGCCAGATAAGGCCAACCACTACGAAGTTAGCTGCCCTTGACAGCTCTGTCTATTGTGCTCTTGATCGGATACTTTTTAAACTTGCATATATTAAATGAGGGCATACATAATGTTTTGGATGAGTTAAATTTTCAGCCTGATTGGACCACTGACTGTGGAGTTAGCTGCCCTTGAGCATCTTAAATATCCCTATAGGTTTACAATGTCTCTCAGGTGAGCAATTGTTGCCCTTTGGGCTACTTGTTATGTTGAAGAAAGTAATTTTCAAAAAATCATTTTCTCCTGTTGAATACATCTAACAATGTACCTTTGTACGCATGAGGCAAATTTCGACTGGAGTAACACGAGTTGGTGACCCGAAAATGCTCTTGGTGTACCATACATGTTAAGTTGCAAATTAGATAAAATTCAGCATTCCTTTTTCTGAGAGACCCCATTTATTTCCTATAATTGGTCTCACTAGAATTGTCTTTGTATAAAATATGATCTCTTGTATTTCAGTGTAAGGACACTTATCTTAAAAATTACGTTGTACTTTATTTTCATTCCGTGATAGAATCTCAGAAGTGCTAATATTTTGTTAAGATTTCATGTATTTTAGTTGCTAGTTGCTCTGAATCTTGGGAGTAAATTTACAAAGAAATATTTTTGTTGTTTGTATCCTAAACCTTATTGCCCCAAAAAGCAGATGACAAAATTTACGTCTGCAGCATATCAAAAAATGTTTCGTCCAAGCGATATCATATTGAAAATTTGAACACTAGAGGGCAAACAGTGTAGATGCAGATGAGGTGGCTCATTATGAGCCACCACATCTGGATCTACACTGTTAGCCAATTCAACAATTTTAATTTTTGGCACTTTAAGGGTTAAATCCCACTAACACAGCTCCAGTTGTGAAGGTGAAAAATCTGATACTGTATCTGACCTAAGTATTGAGTACTATTCACTCAAGCCCTAAAAACAAGCTTTCTCATCATATAAAAAAAAATAGTTATTAATTGTGGACCCTAATGCCATCCCAAAGGCAAGGGTAGTCAGAGCTGCCATGGTTTGGGAAAAAGATCTGGAAAATTATCTTTCCAGGTAAGGGATTTTCTAGAGAGATAGTCAAGACATATCTCCATCCTCAATAAGGGCTACTTGTAAAGGAAAGAATTTGCTCTCCTAAGGCAAAATAGGGAGCAAATTCTTTCATGAAAGAGTAACCCTGAATTTGCAAGTGATGCAGTTAGCACTGTTGATATAGAGTAAAATTAACTTTTGGATCTGTAAAAAGGGTACAGAAAACTGGAAAAATATAGGAAAAATCAGGGGGTTTGAGGTAGGAACCCTGGACAGTGCTATAGCTCTGCTAGTACTCTCATATAAGAGCCGTGACACGAGTGAGGCATACATAAGAGCTTGGATGAGTACGAAATTTGGCCAGATTCGAGCACAGACTACGTAGTTAGCTGCCCTTGAGCGTTTGAAAAAAATCCCATAGTCTTATAATGGAGAAAACAACGTCATCACATTTTCATTTTTCATCTGATCATCTTCATACTTGCAGGTAATGAGGATATGCATAAAAGCTTGGATTAGTTAGCATTTTGGCTAGATCCCACCACTGACTATGGAGTACCTGCCCAGAGCATCCAAAAAATCAATGTCGCCACTTTTTCTTGGTTTCTACTGATTCGATCCTTTTCAAACTTGCAGGTAATGAGGAAATGCATAATATCTTAAACAAGTTCAAATTTTGGCCAGATAAGGCCAACCACTACGAAGTTAGCTGCCCTTGACAGCTCTGTCTATTGTGCTCTTGATCGGATACTTTTTAAACTTGCATATATTAAATGAGGGCATACATAATGTTTTGGATGAGTTTAATTTTCAGCCTGATTGGACCACTGACTGTGGAGTTAGCTGCCCTTGAGCATCTTAAATATCCCTATAGGTTTACAATGTCTCTCAGGTGAGCAATTGTTGCCCTTTGGGCTACTTGTTATGTTGAAGAAAGTAATTTTCAAAAAATCATTTTCTCCTGTTGAATACATCTAACAATGCAGCACAAGATTGCATGACACATATTGGAATCTGATCATGTGACACACCAGCAGAAATGAATAAACAGGCAAACCCCTAAAATCAAAATGAAAACTTGCATTAACACAAAACTGAATGTCCATTATTTTTGGCTTTATCCATGCAAAATCATTTTCAGTTCTCAGTGTGACCTCCAAGGGCCTGAATAGCTGCATGACAGCCACTCTATATGTTTCTGGTAAATTCCGAGAGGCCCATTTAGGGACTCGTTTGTCATTTTTAACGAAAAGCCTGAATGAGCCCTCCTTGAGTTTCAGGAAGCCTCTCGAGATCAGGATTGGCGGTGTAACATGTCCAAAGAATGCTCAATCGGATTTAAAACTTGTGATCAAATTGACATGTTAATGCGGGCAATTGTTTCTGTCGCTAGTTATTGGTCTACCACATCTGCCCTGTGATTCGATGATGTCATCGCCAAAAACTTCAGCAAACGGTCTCGTAATTGGATAAAACGTCTTATTCCTAACTCGAACACCAATCAGAGTGCCTCTGTCTGGCATGGGCAAGTCTTCACAGCTGCCAATCCAGATGCTGCACCATACCATCACCCACCCTCCTCGAGGCATGTCATATTCTGCAACACAATTTAATTCATAGACTACACGACGCATACCTGGCAAGTGTTACACCTTTCTCCCATCATCGTGGATATCTACATACAAATCTGAACTCATCTGTGAAAAGAACATGGGTCCAATGACCCAGCTGCCAATTTGTGTCACTTTTTGCCGACTGTCATTTCGCATTTCTATGGAATTGCATTAATCCTGGCCTCACCACCAGCATGCAAGTGCGCAAATTAGCTGTGTTAAGCCTGTTTCCGCTGAAATTGGCCCATTAGATCATTTAATGGACAGACAATACGCGTCCTCACAGTGTTTTAGTGATGAACCAGTAGCTTGGGACAGAGACTATCGTCCCTATGGACAATTCTAGTTAATCGCAAGTTTTAAATCTCTGATTGAACTTGTTTGACAGATGTTACAAAATACCAATTCTAATCACCAGAGGCTTCAGGAAACTCATGGAGGGCGAATTCAGGCATTTCATGAAAAATGTCAAACGAGTCCCCAAATAAGCCTCTATCGCTTTACCAAAAGAACAGTGAGTAGCTGTCATGCAGTTATTCAGACCCCCAGAGACATCGGTGAGCACTGGAAATGGTTTTGCACGGATAAAGCCAAGAAGCACGGACATTTAATTTTGTGGTGATGCCAATTTTCACTTCAGTTTTAGGGGTAAATCTGTTTATTCATTACTACTGGTATGTCACGTGATCCGATTACAATATTTTTCATGCAGTTCTGTGCCGCTTTGACAGCTGTATTGAACAGAAGAAAATTATTTTTGAATAATTTGTTTTTCAGGATTTAAGCTTCAGTCAGATATTTCATCCCTAACTTTTTTGTCCAGTATATGTTTTATAAAAAGTAAATACTTAAACCAGGCACCCCTAAAATGATGAATGGACTTATTTAATTTAAAAAGACAGAAGAGTCCACTAGCCAAAGATGGGTTAACCCTTAAAGCGCCAAAAATGAAAATTGTTCAATTTGCAAATAGTGTAGATCCAGATGAGGTGGCTCATCATGAGCCACCTCAACTGGATCTACACTGTTTACCCTATAGTCTTTGAATTCTCAATATGATATAGCTTGGACAAAACATTTTTTTAAATTACTGCAGACGTAAATTTTGTCGTCTGCTTTTTGGCGCATTAAGGGTTAATAATTTTGCAATTCATTAGCATATGCCTAGTGGGCATATAAAACAAAAACAGTATCAATGACAACGCATTATCAAAATGTTACAAAAAGAGAGCGGTTTGATGTTGTTTTGACTGTGTGCCAGCTGGGAATATTATACTATGGTGAGAAGTTTGTATCCTTTCAAGGGAAGCAACTCTGCTATTTTAATTTTTGCCTCCCTTCTCATCTGGTCACTTCTTAAAAGAAAGAACTTTGAACTCTTTTGCTCCTAGACAGTAGATCCCCTTTTGGATGGGTTTTGTCATCTTGGGAAGCTAACAGGAACTCACAAAAGCTGCCTCCATTTAAAAATGGCAGAAAAACACTTGGAGCAGTTTCGGTTTGTCAACTCGAGTAACTAGAGTTACTGACTGAACAGCACGAGTAACTGCAATACGCAAGCACACATATTCGTATTTACTCGACTACCGTAACCCCCACCTAACCTAGGGTAGCCTGGATTAAAGATGGCGGAAAGTTAACTTCAGCTGTAAAAGAAGCCATATTTTGTTTTGTTTTTCCTTCATAATGACAAATTGTCACGCCAATAATTTACCCTTTTTCTGTTTAATAGTGAGAATGGGATAAGAACGTTCATCATACTAATGATTATGATTATTTTGCTTGTGTTTCTGCCATATTCAGCAGGGTTTACAGGGGGTGGGTTCAGTAACGACTTCAGAATAGTAATTTCCTATTACAATTAAAAAATTCTTGTGAGTCCTGACTCTTGTAAATACAAAACATCTGAGTTTTAAAAGAAAATTGCGAGAATAGGACTCTGGACTTAAAGGTAAAAAAGTCAATGGTCGTCGCCATTTTGTTCTTTACTCAAAGTGTTCGGAACTGCAGTACTCGAGTACCTTTGTATGCATGAGGCAAATTTCGACTGGAGTAACACGAGTTGGCGACCCGAAAATGCTCTTGGTGTACCATACATGTTAAGTTGCAAATTAGATAAAATTCAGCATTCCTTTTTCTGAGAGACCCCATTTATTTCCTATAATTGGTCTCACTAGAATTGTCTTTGTATAAAATATGATCTCTTGTATTTCAGTGTAAGGACACTTATCTTAACAATTACGTAGTACTTTATTTTCATTCCGTGATAGAATCTCAGAAGTGCTAATATTTTGTTAAGATTTCATGCATTTTAGTTGCTAGTTGCTCTGAATCTTGGGAGTAAATTTACAAAGAAATATTTTTGTTGTTTGTATATTAACCTTTAATGCGCCAAAAAGCAGATGACAAAATTAACTTCTGTAGAATTTCAAAAAATGTTTCGTCCAAGCGATATCATTATGAGCCACCTCTTCTGGATCTACATTGTTTGCCAATTCAGCAATTTTAATTTTTGGTGCTTTAAAGGTTAAACCCCTCAAACACAGCTCCAGTTGTGAAGGTGAAAAATCTGATACTGCATCTGACCTAAGTAGTGAGTACTATTCACTCAAGCCCTAAAAACAAGCTTTCTCATCATAAAAAAAATATTAATTGTGGATTACGTCATCCCAAAGAGAGGATAGTCAGAGCTGCCATGGTTTGGGAAAAACATCTGGAAATTAATTATCTTTCCAGGTCAGGGATTTTTCTAGAGAGATAGTCAAGGCATATCTCCCTCCTCAATGAGGGCTACTTTTAAAGGAAAGAATTTGATCACCTATGGCAAATCAGGGAGCAAATTCTTTCATTAAAGAGTAACCCTAAAATTGCAAAGCCAGGCTGCGTAGTGCAGTCCGTAGGGTGCCTGACTTGTAAGCCAGTGGTCCTGGGTTCGATACCCGGTCTGGCCACTTTCATTTCCCCTTCCCCTGATTCAAGAAGGGCTGTTGTCAGTTACTGGTGAAAGTAAGTGCACTTAGTACTGGTTAACCGCTTAGGAAGTCTAAGCCTGCCCAGGAATAGTGTGGTTAGATTAACTGACCGGCATGTCATGACCATAGCTGTTTACTGTGGACATTGAACAATAACACAACAACCCTGAATTTGCAAGTGATGCAGTTAGCACTGTTGATGTCGAGTAAAATTAAGTTTTGTATCTGTTAAAAAGAGTACTGAAAACTGGAAAAAATCTTGGAAAGGGTGAGGGAATTTGAGGTGAAGGATAAGAAGGAACCCTGGACAGTGCTATAGCTCTGCTAGTACTCTCATATAAGAGCCCTGACATGAAAAAAACCAACAAAGTGGTTGTGCTCCCAGCACAGACTCAGATCGGCCTGGGCATCCGCCCAGTCTGATCAGTCTTCACTGTCCGCATGGAGGTAGCTCAGACCCTTAGCTACCCTTTAAGCGCTTAGTGAAGAGTCTGAGCAGCCTAGGCGGATGCCCAGGCTGATCTGAGTCTGCGCTGGGGGCACAACCACTTTGTTGCTTTTCTCGTGTCGCGGCTCACAAGTAGATGAAAAGAGTGTTTAAGGTGTATGGGTACACTTCCCAATGTTTTTCTGCCATTTTTATAAAGAACAACTTTTGTAAGTTCCAGTTTACTTACTGGACTATGAATTCCAGTTAACATACTGGACTACGGAGCTCTTTAAAATGTATAATCTTGAAAAAGAGAACTTGCTCCTGAGAAAGCAAATTCTTTCCTTAGTTCCCATTTAAAAGGAAGGCAAAAATGTAAGAGTTGCTTCCATGGAAAGTGTGTCTGTTCATATCAGTAGAAAATAGCATCTTCATCTGGAGAACCACAGTATATGTTTGCTGAAATTCTAATGAGGTAGCAAAAACCATTAAGAAATCAGACACTGTAATCATAATGATAACAAATCAACAAATTTAAATGCTATCTTCCTTCTTTGAAAGACTTAGGGTTTTCCTTCACTACAGTTTGATTGTCTGTTTCCAATCTGCTAGTCCTAGATTCTTCTAAATTTATTGTTTGTGTATCAAAGCTGCTAATCACAGGTCTCTTTGAATCAGTCACTGACTTTGCTTTTCTAGTAAAGTCTGTGTTACTTGGGTGCTTGTAAACCCAGACTGTGTCTAAGCCTTCACCATATATTTCAACTGGGTTCCAGGTTGGTAAAGGGAATCTGCAAGCAACCACATGGCTATCCCTATGCAGTTCTTTGTCAAACTTGGTTTCCAGCTGGCTCATCTGTAAAAGATCAGAACAAAGTGGTGAAAATCACTTTCACTGCACTTAATGATTTCAATCTTTATTCTTTGCTTGTTATAACACAGATTAAATGACTTGAGAACAACTATTTGTTTGAGAAAATCTGGAGTTTCTGTTGAAAGAATTTCAATCTGTGAATGGAACAAGACCTGTCAGCATGACAGGATAGCTCGCCTGACAGCGCCTTGCCCATCACCTAAAAAACTTTAACGTAAAACTTTAACATTTTGCTAACGCCGCCGCCGCCACTAACACCGACGCCGGGGGTAGTACAATAGCTCTTCCTGAACTTTGTTCAGGTGAGCTAAAAAGAGCATGGCTATGATGTCATAGATCTGTTAATATAGCAACTAAGACTAAGTGACATAATTGAGGCATTATTCTGCCAAGGTACTAAGCAAGGTACTAAGCACAAAAGTCAGTAATTCCATAGTTGCTTTGGTATCAGATCTATGGAGTCATCTCACTTATAATTCGAGAGGGAGGATGACATACAGTCTATGGCATGCTCCCCTCACTTTATAAGTGAGATGCAACCTGAAATTCATGCAATGGAAAAGTGTCAGTTTCTCAAACCTATAATTCATTCTCAAATAATTTAATTCTCTGTTTGTTATGACTGTAGACAAAGACACAAACAGTAGAAACCCAGACCATGTTTACAATAAGGATAATATGCAGCTGCCACCTAGTTTAGTTTTAAAGATAATGTTCTACTGGTCTCAAATCTGCACTAAAAAATTCAGAAATCAGGTGTGCATATTAAAACCAAAAGAGCAAAAAAATTTGGCAGGATATTTCTAGTTTGCATAAAATGGTGAAACATCCTATGAATGTTGCTGCATCATTTGTTGGGTGTATAATTCATAGATCTACTGCTATGCCATTTTTAGAAGGAAACATTTTAACAGCAGTATTGAATCTCTAGTTCATCAATCCATCCTTCCATGGTGGCTAGGAGCATCAATAGTGCAGCAAATTAAGCACCAGTTAACTGTGGTAGCTATACCAGGGGCCGTATTCATGAAACGACTTAAGTGGTTGCTATGCTGTTGCTAAGGCTGAATTTCTATAAAGGAGATTCCCTACAACTATGAAATTTGCTCTGGAGGAACAGTCTTTTAAGACTGTTCCTCCAGACCAAATTTCATAGTTGTAGGGAATCTCCAACATAGAAATTTACCCTTAGCAACAGCATAGCAACGACTTAAGTTGCTTTATGAATACGGCCCCAGGTCTTAAAAAATCTTCACACCATAAATGTAATTCCACAGCATATTGCCATTCATTATCACTCTACCACAGTTTTGATATCACTTAAGGACATTTGCTAGGAAATACTTCCTACACTGGAACCTGTCTAAGACTCTGTGTATGTTCTATTTCATATATAGGCTCACCAATGATGAAAGAAAAAATATACATCATCATGCAAAATCTCAAGAAATCTGAACTGGAAAGATACACCACTAGACTGTTCTTCCGAAAATATCCCTAAACAACCCAAGTGGTAAATATCAGTTCCAAAATAAATTTTATATCCCTAAACAACCCAAGTGGTAAATATCAGTTCCAAAATAAATTTTATATTACTTTAAATAACTCCGTCAAGTCAGTATTATATAGGAAAAGATACTCCTGTCCATCAAAGGCGTAATTACTACACTGGTACAAGATGCTTTAAAATCAATTTTAATTACGATCCGAAAAAGCCTCATAAATAATTGCCTTTCTGCAATATTTTGGACCATAAGCTGCTATGAAATGAATAAAATAAGTCATTTTAGAAAGTTATAATCCACCAAGTTAAATCACAACTTGAACAAATGTCAAAAAATAAAATATTGCAAACTAGAAAATTGTGTCTGTAAGACACTAATGATGCCCCCCGTGCAGCGCCTGTCACAGGACATGTGTACATCCCTAAAGCACCTTTCAAGCACAAATGCTATTTACAAAGAATCCACTGAAAACATTTCACAAACTTTATACCCTATAGTGCAAAATGCAGCCCAAAATGACTAAGTTTAAAAGGCCATAATTCCTTCAGAATTATTTTTTCCTATCATAACAAACATGCACATCTTCACTGTGTCCACAACAAGTCTCCAATGTCTGAAAAACAGCCAATGAAAATTGTGGGAGGAGTTGATTACACAAAGTACCTACCCTACAATGCAAACATATGCCTAAAATGACTAAGTTCAAAAGGCTATAATTCTGTCAAAATCAATTCTAGCTCCAACATAAACACACATGCACATCTCCAATATGTCCATAACTTGTATGCAAAGTTTGAAAAAGATCGATTGAAAACTGAGGGAGGAGTTGATTACACAAACTCCTCACCCTACAAATGTAAAAATTTACCTAAAATGACTAAGTTCAAAAGGCCGTAATTCTGTCAAAATCAATTCTAGTTCCAACAAAAACCCACATGCATATCTTCAATATGTCCACAACATGTATGCAAGGTTTGAAAAAGATCCATTGAAAACTGTGGGAGGAGTTGATTACACAAACTACATACCCTACAATGCAAAAATTTTCCTAAAATGACTAAGTTCAAAAGGCCGTAATTCTGTCAAAATTAATTCTAGCTCCAACAAAAACCCACATGCACATCTTCAATATGTCCACAACATGTATGCAAGGTTTGAAAATGATCCATTGAAAACTGTGGGAGGAGTTGATTACACAAACTGCATATCCTACAATGCAAAAATTTTCCTAAAATGACTAAGTTCAAAAGGCCGTAATTCTGTCAAAATTAATTCTAGCTCCAACAAAAACCCACATGCACATCTTCAATGTGTCCACAACATGTATGTGAAGTTTGAAAAAGATCCACTGAAAACTGTGGGACTAGTTGATTACACAAACTCTATACTGTAAAGTGTGACGGACAGACAGGAGCAAATCTTAATGCCCCCTGACTATGGTCACGGGGGCATAAAAATCCTAATTTAACTTTTTCCTTAAGTTAAGGGTTAATTTTAACACAAACAAGGGTAAAATGACCCCAAAATACTATTAAGACATCAATATTTAGCCATTTCCTTATCCATTTATAGTAAAATATTGACCCTAGCTTAACTTTCATTTTTGATGATAACATAAAAATGGTGACTTCCTAGCAAATGTCTTTAAATACTGCTGATCAAATTCTCTTCTTTCTTACCATTGTATCTACTCCAAAGATGACTATATTATCATATACTGAGAGATCAGTCTGGAACAGAAAAGCAGTTAAAAAATGTAAATTAAAATGTGTGGCCAACAACTACCCTGACCAGCAGAGCTCCAGATTAGAGGTTGGGTTTTGAGAATAATTTTTGTTTCTTAATGAAAACATATGAGCCGCAACAGAAGAAAACCAACAAAGTGGTTGAGCGCCCAGCAAAGACTCAGATTCGCCCAGTCTGATCAGAGTCTTTGCTGACCCTTAGCTACCTCCATGTGGTCAGCAAAGACTGATCAGACTGGGCGAATGCCCAGGCTGATCTGATTCTGCGTTGGGCGCATAACCATTTTGTTGGTTTACTGGTGCTGGAGCACTGAACCAGCCTACACATTCCCGAGTCATTTCAAGAACTTTGTTGCCCAGGTTTATAATATTACAGTAATACTATTTGAGTGATATTCCTGATCATACTGGTCCACATCAAACTAGTCTGTAAGCTGCATGTGCAGGCATGTACACACACTGGTCAGAGTCACTGGTAGTTGGGTTAAGGCCCAGTAAGAATGACCTAAAGTCATTTTAGGTCATTCTTACTGGGCCTCAGCCCAACTACCAGTATTTAAATGAAAATTAAAGAATTTCATCTCAATGACTTTAACATTTTTAGTTATCTTACAAGACACTTTTATGTTCATTTAAAACAATGCAAAAATTCGACCTATTTTTATTTGAACTATCTGTAACAATTGATTAATAAAATGTTTTTTTTTAATGCACAGAATTTTAATTCACTTAAGTAACTTCATTTTGACTGAATTAAAAATCTACTAGTTATGCACAGACTGTACACTGAATATAATTTAGCATCAATAAATGTGTGCAATGTTGCTACATACCTTCCACAAGTCCTTTCTATAAAACTTGACATTCTCGATGCCATTTTTCCAGGCCTGATATCTTGAGTACAGAACCAGCCATAAGTTAAGTTCTACACCATAACCTCTGAACCCATGTTTAGCTGTTTCGAGAATCTGAAAAAGAACAACAATAGGCATCTAAAGGGACTCCTTGTTTTCAGTGCCCCAGATAAGGAGTTGATGTACTCTTCACTTTATACATTATGCTACACATATAGCTGCTACAGCATCTATTTGTACAAAGAAAGTATGTTTCACAATGACATCAGATTAAAGAAAGTCTCTGAGTGCATAAAACATAATAGAATGATGCATATCAGAATATTAATATCAAAATGTTATATATAATAAATGATTCACACTGGAAAAAAATAATGTTGGTGTCAATATGTGAATATGAATGTTTTACCAAACAAAATAGTTCTAAGTAGTGGGCCAGATACATCTGAGCACACAAAGTAGACCCAGCCCAATGTTATAAAACCTGAGTACATTCTCAAACTCAAAATAAAGCACACTGATTGGCTGCTTCCCAGCATATGCTCGGAAGCAGCCAATCAGTGTGCTTTATTTTGAGTTTGAGATTATTCTCAAGTTTTACAACCTCGAATCCCAGACTAGACTGCTGCTAGAGGAGCAGTCTGATCAAGGTCTACACTGTTTGCTACTCTGTCTGCCACTTTGGAGGCATAACTGCATTGTTAAACCAAATCGTTCCATTTAAGGGATAGTTAGTTTTGGTGGTGTTCCAATTTTTAGAAATTTTACGGTAATAATGCTAATGTCCAAAATCTAAAAATGATAGTTGCTTTTCCTGACAATGTACAATACAAATTCTATTGCACTTACAAATAAAACGCGACTTCTGATTGGATAACGCTAAAAATTTGCGACAGTATATTCTGGGATATACTGTCGCAAACTAGACGTCATTATAAAACGACGCTTCTCATTGGTTGACGTTTGGTTTTACTCTGCTGAAAGCGCTTGCAATGGGTGCAAAGAAGTACACTTTGAAAGATGAAAATGTGAAAAAGTGCATTAGAATGGGGATAACTATATTGAAAATTGTCATTTGGGGAGGTAAATCGTCGGTTTTATGGTCGAAAAGTACGGCGACGCTGGTGCGTCGCCGTAAAACAAAATTTTCGACCATAGAACCAACAACTTACCTCCCCAAATGACAATCTTGAATTCAATTATCCCCTAATTGAGTGCCAAAGAGCTGAAAAGTATAATTACGATTCTTCCATCTCCACTTCCTATATCAAGCACAGATCCTCCCCTTCCTTTCAAAGCTAACACCACATTACTGATCTGAGAGGGTGCGGCTGGCACATAAGGGAGACAAATCCTGCGCAATGCTGGAGACACAAATGGTGAGGTCACAGCACAGAGTCCAATACAAACGGCACCAGACACACCTAGAACAATCTTTCCAGTCGTTGAAAGTTTTCTTCTAGAGACTGAAGGTTCAGTAGCTGAAATTTAAAGAAAACATTGTCACCTCTGGTTAAGTATGTATATACAGGGGCTGTTACCAAATGAACGAGATTCATAATTCCCGAACAATATGGTCATTGTGGCTAACAAATTTGCTTAGCCACGATGACCAAGTAGTTTTGGAACTATGACACATCAGTGCTGGGATTTTGCAGAGCTCCATATTTGGTGGAGTGGTTATGAACTTATGATAATTATGCGCTCCATATTTGGTGGAATTGTTAGGATAATTATGCTCTGCCAGGTCAAGGAATTGTTAAATTCCCTGCTCTTGGACTCAGAACTGGTAAAAGCAGTGCTCCAGAGAAGGGGTAGCAGGGAAAATTTAGTGATAATTTTTTCATATTTCTTCATAAAAACTTATGCTGTGAGTTTTGTGACCCTCATTATAACTTCTTGCTGAGACAGTTCTAATGAGGGGTTACAATATAAGTTTTTTTTTTTTTTTGGTTGAGAAATAGAAAAATTATCTCATAATTATCCTAACAACTACATAAAATACAGAGCTCTGTAAAAGCCCTGCTCTGTATCTCCACACTCCAAATGGAACAGCAGATCCCGATTGGTTTGTCATTAAATCAAAACACAGCACTCACCTGGCATTGTGGGAACAATTTAAAGGTAAAGTCTCTTACATCAATTCCCCTGCCTACTCTACCCATTTCAGACAGAGGGGGAGACTTTGGTTGTGCAGATTTCACTAGCTATTGTAATGGCATTGAGGTGCGTGGCTTGTCAGCACAGGGTTCAAGGTTATAAAACTTGAGTATAATCTCAAACTCAAAATAAAGCACACTGATTGACTGCTTCCGAGCAGCATGTGCTCGGAAGCAGCCAATCAGTGTGCTTTATTTTGAGTTTAAGAATGTACTCAAGTTTTATAACCTCCAGGCCTGGTGTGTTTGGCATGCTTGTGGTTGCTTGTGGCATCAATGTGACATCACGTTGGTGGCATCAGAGTGAGATCATTAGAAGTTGTGGGTGTACATGGTGTGTATGCTGGAATGGGGATGGCATGCATGTCTTTGGTGGTGCAGTGGTGAGGGGAGATTCTTCTCCGGTGAAAGATTTGCTCTTGAGTGATTATGATATACTAAATACATCACAGTATGTGATTAGTTACAAACAGCATGCTGAATTCTAAATGTCTCTGTACCATACTGTATTGTACTTACTGTTAGTTCTATTACTGGATTTTAGACCAAGAAACTCATTTGATTTGAACGGAGATGGAATTCTTTTTTCCTTTGCAATTTACCTTCCTAAAAGACACACTGGTTGAGTGGTAAGAGTGCTAGGCTTCAGCGCAGGTCATTGGTTCCACTCCCACTGGCACAACGACTGAATACTCTCTCTGTCGATTTTAGACCAGAAACTGATTTAATTTGAATGGTGATGGAATCCTTTTTACCTTTTCAATTTGCCTTA
Source organism: Ctena decussata (assembly GCA_963989385.1). Taxonomy (NCBI): domain Eukaryota; kingdom Metazoa; phylum Mollusca; class Bivalvia; order Lucinida; family Lucinidae; genus Ctena; species Ctena decussata. The sequence continues at coordinate 59,827,047 of OZ022504.1, forward strand.
CTAAGGGAAACCCTGGTTGAGCAGTTAGGGTGCTAGACTTCGGTGCAGGTCATCATGGGTTCCAATGCAATTGGCACAAAGACTTAAAATACTCTCTCTGTCTACTTTCAATAAATGAGCCGCGACACGACAAAACCAACAATGTGGTTGTGCGCCCAGCGCAGACTCAGATCAGCCTGGGCATCCACCCAGTCTGATCAGAGTCTTCGCTGTCCGCATGAAGGTAGCTTAGATCCTTAGCTACTCTTTAAGCGCTTAGCGAAGAGTCTGATCAGACTGGGTGAATGCCCAGGCTGATCTGAGTCTTCGCTGAGCGCACAACCACATTGTTGGTTTTCTCGTGTCGCGGCTCAAATGATTCCTCTTGCAATCTTACTCAGGGAAGGCTAGTTGTAAATATCTACGCATAATTTAAGTTTTACTGTTGTTACATATCCGACAGCCTTTTTGTATCCGACAGTAAATAAAATTTGTATTTGAAAAGCGGCAGATTGAGAGGATTGGGTCCTGGCGTTCCTAGGCTGTGCCCAAGATATAGTGGGCCTCTAACTACCTACTGCTCCTATGGTCACCAGGCCCTTGGAAGACCTCTAACCACCTACTGCTCGTATGGTCACCAGGCCCTTGGAAGACCTTACTAAACAATGAAATTTGAGGTAACACTGACTAGTACGAATTTACGTTACAATCGGATGTACATTAATTGACAAAAATATGTGACCTCAAATTCTCATTGACTAAAGCGTTGCAAAAAGAATTGATCATAGAGATATCATTTCTGAAATATTACCAAATACTGATTCATTCATCTGTTGCACTTGATTGGTATTAAAGGACTGTTTCATTGTGTAATTGACCATGAAACTTATGCTTTTAACACACGTTTACTTTGCATGGGCGCTGCCATCTTTTGTTTTTGACAGACGGTTTACTTCCGGTTCACGAAACTGACACATGGCGGGAAAGTTAATTTAGTTTGATAGATTACAATTACTAGTGTTAGAGTTCTGTTTCATGTGAATTAACCCAAAGCTGAACAGAAGTCGGGAGGGATGAAGACTCGGGAATGGGGCGAGAGGTGCAGAGTTTGTTAGTGCGGCTTGGCAATGTGGGGAAGGGAGATTTGAGGGTGGTGGGGGCTGAGGGTCAGAGGTTGGTTGGTTGTTACTAAGCCCCAATCGGCTGTAGTGATCTCGGTATGTTTCTCTAGGTATTCTTCTTTAGGTAGATTTAACACACTTGTAGTCGCATAGTAGGTGGTGCGCTAGTCCTATTCAAAAGTGCTCTTGGATTCAAACATCTTTAGTTTCATTTTTATTTTGATGTTTACGTTTTTATTTATAGACTGAATCCAGAGTTTCGCAACATGAACGTCAGACTGAAAAAGATAGCGAAACGCGATCTTTTGAAGCAGAAGTAGACAGGTGAGTGGCTGAAAAAATCGATAATTCTATCGACCACTTATTTCGCATCTAGAACTATCTTAATATTATCATTGTTTTATTTTATCAGTATAAATAATGTGTTCTTACAAACGTTTGCGTTAAATTGTTTACTCAATTTCCGAAATTTTGATACCAAACTTGACAAGTTTTATACGGTAGTTTTACTTGACGTGGGGAAAAAAATGAAACGAAAAAACGGGCTTCAGGGCTTTTCAATATTTTCTTATTTTGCATTTGGATGAGGATTTTGATCTTGGCTCTCTCTTACTAAGGAGAATATGCATGCATTGAAAATTGAAGTAAGTCAGTGACATAGGTTTTAATTAAGCTGAGGAAATTGGAATTTCTATCAGAAGTTATCAACGTGGATTGCCCATTTCATTAATGTTTGCGTAATTATATTATTATTTAACGGTAAGCTTTGAATTTTATGATGATGTATTAGAATAATAAGTTTTGTGATTATTTTGCTTGGTTTCGGGGTTAATTTTTATTGATGTGAAATAAATAATTTTTGTCGCTGACAAATTCTTCAATGCATAGCTAGCCAACCCTATGAACTCATTGTTGTATGGCGAAAACTGTGAAAAACAAGTTTGATTTTAAGATTATTTTGACCCATTAAATCGGCACTAAATTGCATAAAATAGCACTCAAACAATTTTTAAGGCATTCAACTTTATGAAAAATATCATTGCTAGGCCCAAATATAGTTATTTTGGGAGCCGTATCCAAAAACGGGGGAGTGGGGTTTTGGACATCCTGATTTGCCGGTTTTCGCTACTTTCCTAAATAAGCCTATTTCTGTACTGTCATAAGACCACCAAAATAGTAAATAATTGTCATGAAAATGATATTAAACAACTTTTTGGTCCTTCCCCTTTCGTTTTCTAATGCTAAAATATTACCTCAGACCTTATTAACGACGGGGTACATCGTAAAAGAAGTGACGGTTTATACGACGTTTTCGCCATTTTGTTTCGAGTGACCAAAATTTCTCAATTTACATTGTTAAAAATGAACTCCAAAACCAAGCAAAATCATCACAAAACTTATATTCTAATACATCATTATAAAATTCAAAGCTTACCTTATCGTTGCAAAATAATTTCACTATGAAACACCTATAAAACGGGTGATGCACGCGGTTTTCTTTTGACAGAAATTCAAGCTTTTTCAGCTTGTATTAAAAATGGCGCTCCGGAAGGAGGCGCTGCAGTCGCATGCACGACACGCCTCTTTGGACCGAAAGGTGAAGACGCGAGTCACTGTATTTATAGGTCACTGCTCAAGTCCATGGAGTATAGTGAGCATTTTTTTGAAAATCAGGTTTTGTAGTGAAATTCTTCTCATTCATCAACTAGACATGTTTAAATATATGATCTACAACAGTCATGACCAAACCATAATTGTTGATCTATAAACTCTGATTTCATTATCACTCAAGTCCATGCAGAAAAATGAGTGTTTTTAAGGAAAATCAAATATGCATATATATCTCCTCTCTAGAAATGTTTGATCAACAGCCAATCTCACCTTTCACTATTGATAGTGAGGACAACTGATGATCATTTTTCTGACATATCACTAACATATATTTGACTCAGGCTAAGCTCTAAGAATAATTTATAAACATATGACTACATAGTTATTAGTTAACCCTCCATACACAACACCACAGAGAACAACAGTACAGCTCCTCACAGCCTTATTTTGACCTGAACAACAGTACTGTTTTATCTTCACTTGAACAAAAACGATTTCATCAAACACCAAAGTCATATGGAAGGTCCACTATTTGTAAATGGTAATTCAAACTCAAATACAATTAAAATGGACTTAGCTTATATTTTGAAACAACATACACACACACACACACAAAATTGCATCCCCACACATACTACTTACAGGCATCAAAAAAATTTGCAGACATAGGTTACTGTCATACTCAGTGCTCCAGACTTTAAGAGGCAAAAACACAAGCACAAAAAAAAAGAAAATGGAACTATTGCAATAATAAAGAAATGAGAAATAAACCTAGCAAGGGTATTTAACACCTGTTTCAATCATAATTATAACTCACCAAAGTACCCAACGGGAACTCAACGTTAGAATATCGTTGCACTGATGTCAATCACGTCACATCGACTTCAGTACAAGGCCATGTGCCCGCCGGGTACTAAACGATCTTTGGCTCAGAGAACCATCTTTAAAGAATTTTTATTGATTTATAATTTTTTAACAACACATTAATCTAAAGCAAAGGTCAAAGGTCTCAAGATACAACAAAGATGGAGAGGGTATTTTTTTTTTTACTCACTGCAGTTGAAGTGGTTTTTTTGTTTTTTTTTGGGTGGGTGTTGGGGGGGAGGGGTACATTTTTACTAATTTTCCAGAAACCTCTTAGTGCTGGTGATAAAATCACCCAGCAGCGTCAAGAGGGACTCTCTGTGCTCCTTAAACTCCTCAGAGGGTGGAGTTTGGGAGGGGAGGGGAGGGGGGTCGGGGAGGTGGGACAGGGTGAAGAGGGTTCACAGGAGCATGACACATTAGATATTTTTTACTTAAAGAGTTTGTCCCTGGAGGTTTTCATATTAGCTTTATGTCCATAGTAGCTCCATATCTTGAAAACCCTTTAAGATTTCTTCATGAAAGTTTGTACAAATATCAGACGATATGCAGAGAAAAAGAACCATGACCGTACTTTGAGTTCTGATGGAATTATGCCCCTTTGCATTTTTTGTCTAGGAATTTCATATTAGCTTCGTTTGTTTTGTAGTTTTATATCTGCCTTATTATTGAAGATTTAAGCAACTGACCAAGTTCTGTCATCGCTTGTTGTCTTTCCAACTTTAAGCCCTAACGGGCCTATATTGCTCCGCTCAGCGCAGCTCTTGCTGAGCAGTGAAATATACAGAAGTGAGACAATGAATGGGATCCTCATTGTGTACATTGTATTTTTAGCTCACCTGAGCCGAAGGCTCAGAGGTGAGCTTATAGGATGGGAGTCGAGCCGTCGTCCGTCCGTGCGTGCGTCAACACTTTCAAACATAAATATCTCAGAGACCAGTGGGCCGATGGCAATCAAATTTTATCTGAAGCATCATTTGGGTGGGGGAAAGGCTGCATTAGGTTTTGGTGCCGATCAGCTCAGCACTCGGGTTTCCATGGCAACAGATAGCCCCCATAGGGTTATAATGGGGAAAATGGCGTCATCACGTTTTCTCGACTGTTTTTGTTTAGATCCTTATCATACTTGCAGGTAATGATGACATACACAAGAGCTTGGATGAGTTCGAAATTGGCCGGATTCGAGCACAGACTACGGAGTTAACTGCCCTTGAGCGTTTGAAAATAATCCCATAGGGTTATAATGGGGAAAATGGCCTCATCACGTTTTCTCAACTGTTTTTGTTTAGATCCTTATCATACTTGCAGGTAATGATGAAAAACATAAGAGCTTGGATGAGTTCGAAATTTGGCCAGATTCGAGCACAGACTACGGAGTTAGCTGCCCTTTAGCGTTTGAAAAAAATCCCATATTGTTATAATGGAGAAAACAACGTCATCACATATTTTTAGAAAAACTTTGTCATCGCTCTATTGTCTACATTTCTCAACGGATTTTAAAATAACTTCACACAAATGTAGGGCATGACAATATCTCGAACAAGTTCAACTTTCAGGATGCTGCGCCCAAGGTCAAGGTCACTGTGGCTATTTTTAGAAAAACTTTGTCAGCGCTCTAGCACTTACATTTCTCAGCAGATTTTAAAATAACTTCACACAAATGTAGGGCATGACAATATCTCGAGCAAGTTTGACTTTCAGGATGCTGCGCCCAAGGTCAAGGTCACTGTGGCTATTTTTAGAAAAACTTTGTCAGCGCTCTAGCACTTACATTTCTCAGCAGATTTTAAAATAACTTCACACAGATGTAGGGCATGACAATATCTCGAGCAAGTTTGACTTTCAGGGTGCTGCACCCAAGATCAAGGTCACTGTGGCTATTTTTAGAAAAACTTGGTCATCGCTCTAGCGCCTACATTTCTCAACAGATTTTAAATCAACTTCACACAAATGTAGGGCATGACAATGTCTCAGACAAGTTTGACTTCCAGGGTGCTGCACCCAAGGTCAAGGTCACTGTGGCTATTTTTAGAAAAACTTTGTCAGCCCTCTAGCACCTACATTTCTCAATGGATTTTAAAATAAATTCACACAAATGTAGGGCATGACAATATCTCGAGCAAGTTCGACTTTCAGGGTGCTGTGCCCAAGGTCAATGTCACTGTGGCTAGTTTTAGAAAAACTTTGTCATCGCCCTAGCACCTTCATTTCTCCATGGATTTTGAAATAACTTGACACAAATGTAGGGTATGACAATATCTCTAGCAAGTTTGACTTTCAGGATGCTGTGCCCAAGGTCAAGGTCACTGTGGCTATTTATAGAAAAACTTTGTCATCGCTCTAGCACCTACATTTCTCAACGGATTTTAAAATAAATTCACTCAAATGTAGGGCATGACAATATCTCGAGCAAGTTTGACTTTCAGGGTGCTGCAATCAAGGTTTTTGATTAGATCCTTATCATACTTGCAGGTAATGATGACATACATAAGAGCTTGGATGAGTTTGAAATTTGGCCAGATTCGAGCACAGACTACGGAGTTAGCTGCCCTTGAGCGTTTGAAAAAATCCCATAGTCTTATAATGGAGAAAACAACGTCATCACATTTTCATTTTTCATCGGATCCTCTTCATACTTGCAGGTAATGAGGATATGCATAAAAGCTTGGATTAGGTAGCATTTCGGCTAGATCCCACCACTGACTATGGAGTACCTGCCCTGAGCATCCAAAAAATCCATGTCGCCACTTTTTCTTGGTTTCTACTGATCCGATCCTTTTCAAACTTGCAGGTAATGAGGACATGCATAATATCTTAAACAAGTTCAAATTTTGGGAAGTTAGCTGCCCTTGACAGCTCTGTCTATTGTGCTCTTGATCGGATACTTTTTAACCTTGCATATATTAAATGAGGGCATACATAATGTTTTGGATGAGTTTAATTTTCAGCCTGATTGGACCACTGACTGTGGAGTTAGCTGCCCTTGAGCATCTTAAATATCCCTATAGGTTTACAATGTCTCTCAGGTGAGCAATTGTTGCCCTTTGAGCTACTTGTTTACCATATTTTATAATAAAGCTTGCGATATCAAAAGGAGGTCATTTTGGTGACCCAAATTATTTTTCAACACTTCTTTTTAATGAAAAACTCAGGGCTGTGTAAGACTGGCCAGTAGGGAATAGCTTTCAGTGATATCTCAAATTAAAGTGTATTGCTTTGTCTTCTGTCATGTTCTTCTCTGTACTAGGCTGGCTAATGCAGGCATATACCAAGAGAGAGGACATTGGAAAGAAAAAGCCCAGATGGCATGCTTGGAGAAACAAAGAAGGATAAAAAGTTCAAAGCTGCAGGTAAGCCAATTGTCATGGATGAAACAAAAAATATTCACTCATGAAAATGCAAACAAAAGTCATCCAGACCAGCCTGTGCATTTCTGCAGACTGATAATGTTTGTACCTTCCATGTCCTATGCATAGTACCCAGCGGGCACAAGATGTCGAAATGATGTCGTACTGACGTTGATGCGACATCATGACGTCAGCATCAACGTCAGTACGACGTCATTTCGATGTCATGTGCCCGCTGGGTATCTAGACTCCGATCTAGACCCACTTGACAATAGAGCTAATAGTGAATACTCTGACCAGACTGGCACTCGATAGTTGGCTTGTCTCAGCCTTTCCCAGACCTAGATATTATACCAAAGAGTAATATGGGATAAATAGTTCTTATTCTTAAAAACATGTTGTGACGCCCAGCTGAGCTGCCTTATCAAGGAAGTTCAGATGATGGGTCATTATGGGGTGCCATTTTACTGTTTATTCCCTATCTGTGGATATCCTAAATTCATTTTTAGGATATCCATAATTCATTAATGGATATCCTAAAATGAATATAGGATATCCTAAAATAATTGAGGATATCTATAGTTACTTTAGGATATCCTATATTCATTTTAGGATATCCATTAATCGATTTCTGGATATCCTTAATTCAGTTTTGGATATCCTCTAATACATTTTTGGATATCCTAAAATACATCATGCTGAATTTTGGATATCCATAATTAGATTTCAGGATATCCTTTAATACATTTTTGGATATCCAAAAATCTTGCTGAATTTGAGATATCCATAATTCGATTTTAGGATGTCCTTAAAACGATTTAAGGATACCCTTAAATCAGCCTATTATAGGATATCCTAAAAATCCAACTCAGGATATCCTAAAATAATGCTGATTTTAGGATATCCTGAAATCCTAGATTAGGCTGATTTTAGGATTTCCATTAATCAATTTTAGGATATCCTAAAATCCTTTGTAAAAATATTTCTTTTTCTCCCTATGCCTTTTTGTTTTTTTGATTTATGGATATCCTAAAATCGAATTAAGGATATCCTAAAATTGGGTGTAATTCAGGATATCCATAAATCTATTTTTGGACATCCATCATTCAAATTATGGGTATCCAATATTCACCATATTTTAGGATATCCTTAAGTCAGATTAAGGATATCCTTAATTCAGATTGTATTTTAGGATATCCATAATTCGATTTAGGATTTCTTAAAATCCATTTTTGGATATCCAATATTCAACTCATTTTAGGATATCCATAAATTGATTTAAGGATTTCCTAAAAAACTGTGAGAAGGATGTTAAATCCCAATCCATCCATCCAAAAATCCATTACTGGATATCGTAAAATGTATTTTAAAATGAATTTAGGATATCTATAAATAAGGAATAAATAGTAAAACAGCATTCCATAGGTCATAACATATGAGTTGTGACAGGGCAAAATCAGCAAATATGCATGTGTGCCCAGCAAACACACAGATCACCCTGGGCACCTGCCCAGCCTCATTAAAGTCTTTGCTGTCCCAATGGAGGTAGCTTAGACCCTTAGCTACCCTTTAAATACTCTGATCAGATCGGGTGGATGCCCAGGCTGATCTGAGTCTTCCCTGGGTGCACATTCCACTTTGTTGGTTTTGTCGTGTTGCAGCTGAAATTAATCAAAATCCTATGTTATGATCCCTCATCTGAACTGCCTTATAGAAGCAGCTAATTCAGATAAAAAGTTACAGCATAATATTTTATGCACGTTTAACACAGATTATCCATAATTGTCACCATACAAATTACCCACTTGTTTTGACCAGTGCTTTCTTGTGTCATATTGTATAGATGGATGACTTGCAATTTTACATCCTTTTCAACTGTATTTCAGTTTTATCGGGACAATGGAAAGGTGATAATGAAAGGCTGTGCACAATGGAACCCCGTTTATTAATGAAAAGATTTCCGCATCTGAGAATCGAACTTGGGGCCGCTAGATCAGCAGGCCAGTTCTTAACCCACAGAGCTACAAGGGCTCCTTCATAATATACACAAAATTGATAAGATGTTTTTTCCTTGATGAGGAAGATGCATAAATGATTACAATGGATGCCCAATAAATTTTACTACTGTAATTACAGGGTAGTCCCAGACTGTCAAAATGATATCTTAAAATTATAAGCTTGACCATTTTTGTCATTTTTAAAGGCCAGTGTCAAATGGTCAAGTTGCTTTTGTTACACTTGTCAGGCACAGTTCATAATTTTGGCCACCCAAGTATGAGAGAATAAGTGTGAGACTCTGCCCTCCATATTAGGCAGAATGTTTGTGGCAAAATCCTTGGTCATTTAACATGCTTGTTCACAATCTTTTCACAGGTTCATGTTGCCGATATCTGTAGCACTGCCATGATGAGACAGAAAGGACACGATTATTACACAGGGCAGACAGTACAAATGAGCCGCGATGCGACAAAACCAACAATGTGGTTGTGCGCCCACCGCAGACTCAGATCAGCCTGGGCATCCGCCCAGTCTGATCAGAGTCTTCGCTGTCCGCATGGAGGTAGCTTAGACCCTTAGCTACCCTTTGAGCACTTTTTGAAGAGTCTGGTCAAATAGGCCGGATGCGCAGGCTGATTTGAGTCAGCGCTGGGCGCACAACCACATTGTTGGTTTTGTTGTGTCGCGGCTCAAATCATTGTCACAAGGCTTTTATTTTTGTTTTATTGAAAGGTGACCATTGAAAAGAGAGAGAATGGTACATTGAATAACAAAACAGGAGTCTCAAGGGCGTTGGTATTGGGGTCTACACTTGCTGTGAAGGTAATTATAGCCCTTGAAGTGGATGGATGGAAGGATGGGTGGATGACTTGGAATTTTACGTCCTTTTCAACAGTATTTCAGTCATATCAGGATGATGGGAAGGTGATAATGAAAGGCTGTGTGCAATGGAACCGCATTTACGGTAGGAAAGATTCTCGCCTCAAGCAGGGCTCGATCCTGGGTCCGCTAGATCAGTAGACCAGCACTTAACCCACAGAGCTACCAGGGCTCCTCCCTTGAAGTGCCAAAAAAGCAGACAAAAGAATTTATGTCTGCAAAATTTAGAAGAAGTGTTTCATCTAAGCCATTTCATACTGAGAGTTCAAAGACTAGAAGGCAAACTGTTATAGATCTAGATGAGTTGGCTTATTATGAGCCACCTCATCTGGATCTACGCTGATTGCAACTTTAAATATTTTCTTTCAACTGATGCCTTATATACTAAACCATGTTATGGAGCAAAACCATTCCATCAAACTAAAAATTTGCTGGCTAACTACTTGTAGTGTAATAGTTAATATAATTAAGTCAGTAAAAAATATGTTAAGGATGTTTAAGATGGTATCTGAGCATGAGTGTCTAAATCATGCTAATATTCATATAGCAGGGAAAAAAGTACAATATGAAAATTGTGAAAAAAGGAAGGCTTTGACCAGCATTACCCGAACAGAGAGTATGATCAGAGCCAGTGGCTGTTTGCTGACATGCTATTAAATCATCTAGAAAATATGCAGCTATCTTGCAGTAGGGCCAAGAACCCTGATAGAAAGGCCTTGGCCAGTGGATTGTTCTATTTTGTCCTCTTTACCCTGCAGCGCATGGTGGGACTGTAGATGCAGAATGCTAGAATTTGAATATCATGCCAACAAATCTTTCAAGTGAAAAATAGGATCTGACACAGACCATGAATTTTATAGGTTTTACTGGATTTCATCTCCTCTAAATCAAAGCTGTGGAGGGTTGAAATATTCTGTGTAAAAATTGTTACGATTGTTATTATTCCTTAATAAAATGTAATGAACAAACAACCAAGATGAACATAAATAAAATGAAATGAATAAATAACTAAGATAAACACAATGTATGGTATTCAAATCTGATTGGAATATTTTTTTATATTGAAAATAGTGTTACACATACATATAGTAGTAAAATGAAAGGGTATTATTAACTTTTCTCAGATTTTACAGATTTGAAGATTTATAAGATGGCATAAAGTTTTGGAAAAAAATAGTGCATCTTTAGTGGATTTGTACAATAGAAATTGGAAGGTGAGATTTTTACATGAGCAACTTCTGATAGTGATAATTTAGGGAATATTTTTAATATTTATGTACCAAAACATGTTATGGCCCCTCCTTAAAAAAAGGAGCAATTGTGAAATTTTGCAAAGATAAACTGTCATACAGTGCTCAAGAAAGTAGCGATATTGATCGTCAGTATGTATGACACTTTCAGTTTCACAAAAAGTAGCAATAACGAAATTTTCCAAAAGACAAACTGTCACAGAATGCTTTAGAAAATATCATCATGGAAATATTTGATTTTTGTCGCACCTGCTTTAGCAAGGTGCGATAAAGGAGTTCACTTTTCCGTCCGTCCGTCAGTCCATCCGTCCGTCCGTCCGTCCGTCAGTCCGTCCGTCCGTCCACAATTACGTTGACCCTAGCGTTCGGGTCCATTATTCTCAATCTATGATACCTACATTCATCAAACCTGGTATAAAGTATCTACTTAGAATGGTCTCGAGAAACCTTGAACTTATTTTGACCTTTGACCTATTTTTCATGCTCTAATGACTTCGTAAAATTCTGTGCCGTCCGTCCATCCACAATTACGTCGACCCTAGGGTTCGGGTCCATTATTCTCAATCTATGATACCTACGTTCATCAGACCTGGTATAAAGTTTCTTCTTAGAATGGTTTCAAGGAACCGTGCACTTATTTTGACCTTTGACCTATTTTTCATGCTCTGATGACTTCATAAAATTCTATGCCAAAAATTATGCAATCCCAGTGTTTAAGTCCATTTCTCTCCATCTATGATACCTGCAATCTTCAAACCTGGTATGAAGTTTTTTCTTAGGATGGTCTAGAGGAGTGTTTCCTTTATTTTGACCTCTGACCTATATTTTATGCTCTGCTGACTTAGTAAAATTTTACGTCAAATGTTACGTCAACCCTAGCATACTGGTCCATTTCTCTCAATCTATGATAACTACGGTCATCAAACCTGGTATAAAGTTTCTATTTAGGTTGATCTAGAGGATTGTTGCACTTATTCTGACCCATATTTCATGCTCTGCTGACTTCGTAAAATTTTACTTACAAAATTAAAATGACCCTATCATTGAAGTCCATTTCTCTCTGACAATCTATGAGAGCTAGAATCATCAAACCTGGTATAAAGTTTCATCTTAGAATGAACTCGAGGATTAATGCACTTGTTTCAGCCCTTGATATATATTTCACGTGCTACTGATTTTGTAAAATTTCACATCCAAAATTGTGTCGACCTTAGGGTTTAAGTCCATCTCTCTTTAAATACAATGGGTGTAATCATCAAACCTGGCTTGAAGATTGTCCTGGGATGCTGCAAGATTGTCCTGGGATGCTGCTATTATTTGTGCCCTTGACCAATATATCATGCTCTATTGACCTTATAAATTTTATGTCAACCTGGCATCCATAATTATATGGATAAGAGCATTCAAGTCCGTTTCTCACTAACTATACCACCTACAATCATCAGACATGGCATAAAATGTTTTCTTAAGCTGGTGTCCTCGATTGTTTGACTGCTTTATACCGTTAACCTATATTTTTAACTCTGTTGACTGTAGAGCCTTATGTATAGAACTGCATCTAGTTTGTAAGTCCAGTTTGCTCAAATTTCTAAATAAATTCATCAGACCTAGTGTACACTTTCCTCTAACCATGGTCTGTACTACTGAGAAAGCATAAGGCAGGTGCGACATAGCATTCCGCGGAATTCTTGTTTGATTTCATAACTGCACAAATATTTCCTTCACCAGTAAATGCCCACAAAAATTTCACTGTTTATGGTATAATGATATGGGGTGTATTCAGGGTCTACACTGTTTCCATTCCATCTGCATCTATTGGAAACATTTTAAAAAGGTAAAAGTAAAGGTTTCCTATAGTCTAGAGGCTGTAGGGGCAGTGGGGGTTAATTTAGGCCTACTGTATCTTGGGCATGGCATATAGAAGCAGAGCCCATCTTTCTCCTTTCACTGCCTTATCCTTCCCTGATTCTAAACAGGTACCCTTTTATTGCTGGGTTTACAGAGGGAGTTTTCCAGTCGTCGGATAGTGTAGCTGGGGTTTGAGCTCACAACCTTCCGGTGACCTACTGCACCACTAGCCTAGTGGCTCTTACCACTTGGACACAGTGCTTCTCGACCTACATTGTAAATCAGCACTGTTCTATTTAAGGACAGTTACTGTAATGAATTTAGGTGTCCCAGATTTTAGAAATTTACAGTAGTTAATTAGCTGTAAAGTCTGTACCATAATTATATTTTAGGACATCCTTTCATAGATGACCTACTAATAAACAGGGTCTAGCCTACTAATTTCTATAAGTAAATGTCCCATCTTGGAGTAATGGGTTTTAGTAAAAAAGTAGTGTGATCTGGGTTTTTAGAGTCTGCGGAGGCCTTACTGTCGGTAAGGGGTATTGCAGAATCTAAACTTTGAAAGTGGCAGTATAAACTTAATTTTTGGCCCAACATTTACAAAGACATGTATGTGAAAAGGAAAGAAAACAAACGAACAAACAAAAAACCCAGAAGGTTATGGCATTAGAAGAAAAAAGTTCTTATGGTCATTGACGGATTGAGGAACTTTTGGTCTAAGTACCTTAAAAAGCCTAAATATTGGGTCAGATTGATCTGAGCAAACTGTAAAGACCCAGATCAGACTGCTGCTGCAGGTCCTACACTGTTTGCCATTTCATCTGCATCTTTTTGAAGCATTACGTAAAACCAAATGCATTCTTAAACCAAACTGTTCCATTTTTTGTGCAATTTTATTTTCAATGTCTGAAATCTAAGAATTTTATGGTACTAAGATGGTATGTCCTGCCCACTGGCATTTCTGTATTTATTCAGCAATAAGAATGTGTTATTCCTTCTCTAGAATGACCCAAAATATCTAAATCAGTCTTATGAAATTCAGCTTGGAGGTGGATTTTTCCTTCTGAAACAGTCCCAAAAATCTAGATCTATCTTATAAGATGGATCTAGATCTTTGGGACTGTTTTGGAAGGAAAAAAACCCGTCATCTTATAACTTAAGAAATGCAATATTCTTTGATGTATTTCAGATATGATACCCTTTATGCACTGATCACTGAGGATTCTGACTTTTGCTGTCCAGTGGAGCAAAGTAGGTTAGATTCTCTCCGACACATTTTTCGTTGTTTGATAATTATGTGTCAATCTTTTATGACATCAGAAATGATTTGATTTGATTTTTAGTACACAGCTTTGGATTTAGTCAGTAAATTCCTAGTAGAGGTGGTAAACCTTTTAAACGGCCGAATATAAAAAATAGTTGAATTTGCAAACAGAGCAGATCGAGATGAGGCGGCTCATAGTAAGCCACCTCATCTGGGTCTACACTGTTTGTCCTCATGTCTTTGAATTCTCAATATGATATAGCTTGGTAGTAAATTTTGCTCTTTTTTTGCACTTTAAGGATTATTTAGATTTTGGTTGAAGAACAGGTTTTCTTGCATATTGGACAAGCCAGCTGCCTCCAATCACTGTGTCTGATGGAAGTTGGGGTAATGGTTGGAGTTATATCCCTTGGTTTCAGAAAAAATGGCTATGGATCCAAGGATATAGACAGAGATGGGGAGAAGGGTGTCTACCATGTATGTTTATTTGGAACATGAATAGAATTCTAGAATTTATTTTAACAAGGTTTATCAAATGAGAGATCATATTCTTCAGAATATATAGCCGGGCCGCGTAGCGCAATCGGTAGGGCACCTGACTCATAAGTCAGAGGTCCTGGGTTCAAAACCCGGTCTGGCCACATACTTTGGTTTCTCCTTCCGCTGATTCAAGAAAGGCAGTTGTCAGTTACTGGCGAAAGTATGTGCACTTAGTACTGGTTAACCGCTTAGGAGGTCTAAGCCTGCCCAGGAATAGTGTGGTTAGGTTAACTGACCGTCCCGACATGACCTTAGTTGTTTACCGAGGACGTTAAGCATCAAATCAACCAACCAACATCAGAATATTATGGAAGTTTTAAACTATATTCTATTTGTGTAGTATATAAGAGGTAATGGCACATGGTAAATCATACAAACAAGGTCCAGGAGTAAGAGATGATTCTAATGAAGGAATTGCAAACATGGTTCATTGTACGTAGCCTTTCATGATCTCCCTCCTACCATCCTGATATGACCAAATACTGTTGAAAAGGATGTAAAAACGTCCATTTAATGAGGGACCATAATGGCAGACCACATCTCGACTGGTCTTGAGTGGTGGGAGAATTAGGGTCCCCCAAAACACACAAAAACTTGGACTTTCTTCCTTACCTTTCTTCCAGGCTAAAATGGAATGTATTAAAATGATACAAGTTTAATGTGGCTCATTTTAATCCAGACGCCTACCATTAGAACCAATACTAAAACATGGGACAGGAGCCAGTCTACTTCTTGCCTACCTTCTACTCATATATTCATACCATCCAAGGTTGCATTTATAAAAGTTGCTTTCATTGAAACTGCTTGGCTCTTGTTTTAGAGCTTGCATCCAATCAGATTAAGAAAAAAAAGAAGAAGAAAAAAAATATCTGCGTCATCATTTAGCCCAATATTGTATTTGAGAAGACAGTTTGTACCAGAAAACATGCTGATGAAAACCAGAAACAGGTTTAATTGGGCAATTTAAGAAGCTTATTGCTTCAATTGATTGTTCAATATTACACAACTGTCATTTATACTGTAAATATTGGAACACCTTATGGTGTTTGGGTGCTTCTCCATGTTTTCCAGCATTTTTACAAAAGGGGAATTTATGACTTCCTGTTTGCTTCCCTGAACAATATAGCCTTTCCAGAAGAGGGTCTTCTCCCAAAGAAAAGAATTTGCTCCTGAAGGAGCAAATTCTTTCCTTTAAGAGTTGACCCCATCTTGAAAAAGGGAGATAAAAATGAAAATGGCAGACTCACCTACAGTAATTGTCTTTGTATTTGAACATGCTCTGTTTATAATCTGACATGTTACAATGGCAAAGAGTGCAGATTCAGAGCAGTTAGATCTGGGTCTACACCGATTGCTGCAGATTTTTTGTCTCATTTTTAGGTTCATTACAGTAGTCAGAATTTATAAACCAAATACTGTCAGAGATCTTCTCTGAGTGGCTTTCAATAATCCAGAGCTGCTGGAACATAACTGATCACAGAGCTCAAGAATCCTTGAGTTTTTGATGATGGTTATGTATTATTTTTCTTATTTCTCCTCAGAATATATGTTGTTGTCCCTCATTAGAGCTGGATCAGTGAGGGATCACAATCTGTGGTGCCGGGCCGGGTAGCGCAATCGGTAGGGCACCTGACTCGTAAGTCAGAGGTCCTGGGTTCGAATCCCGGTCTGGCCACATACTTTCGTTTCTCCTTCCGCTGATTCAAGAAGGGCAGTTGTCAGTTACTGGCGAAAGTATGTGCACTTAGTACTGGTTAACCGCTTAGGAGGTCTAAGCCTGCCCAGGAATAGTGTGGTTAGGTTAACTGACCGTCCCGACATGACCTTAGTTGTTTACCGTGGACGTTAAGCATCAAATCAACCAACCAACCAACAATCTGTGGTCTTGAGGTGAACAAATAGAAAAGGTATCAGATGTATTTAAACTTCACCATATCTGCAGCTGAGATGATTAGAAGCAATTACTTCTAAGATACCTTTATTTATTGTCTTTAATACCAGAACATAGCCTTATTGGAGGAGTAATTGGAATTTAAAGAAAAGAAAATGAAAAAGAAAAAGTCATAAAATGCTAGATGTTGCAAATTAAAACAACAACAATTACAGTAAACCCTTTTTATAACGGCACTCATTACAACCGCAAAACTCTTTATAACATCATTGCAATATGCACGGAATGGCTATATTGTTCTAAATATGTATTCTTTATAACAACAAATTCAGTTTAACAGCAAAATATTTGGGAACAAATATTGTTGTTGTAAAGAGGGTTCCCTGTAAAAATGTAAAAAAAATGTACTGGAAAAAAGTAAAAAAAATTGCTAGACGCCTAGATATGGTTGCTATTCTGGAAGATGTTTGCAGTCTCTCCACAGGTTGATATAAAAGTGGAAGTGTTAATTTGATTTGATTTTAGAAATAAAATAAATTCTGTTTCTTGACTGAGTTAAATAAGAGAAATGACGACCTTAGCAAAAATGCAAAGTCTGATGATTTATACATCTTCTTATTCAGCTCCTGTTGCAATAGTTTGGCACTTTAGACAATACCCCATGCTTTCCTGACTGAATATTACTGTAATGACCCTAAAATTTCGGACACCTGAAAGTTGGACAATTATTGTTCAAAAATTCTTAGAAAGTGGATTTTACACATGTTAATGCATCCAAATGATGCTTAGTGAATGGCAAACATTGTAGACCCTGATCAAACTGCTCATTCAGGAGCACTTTGATCTGGGTCTACAATGTTTGCTCAGGCCTGCCTGTCCGAATATTTAGTGTCATGACTGTATAATAATATCCAAAGGCCCATGGTTTACATACTTATTTTAGGGATCAAAGAGCCAACATAAAGTCTGCAGAGAGAGTTATCTGTGTTTAGGGATCAGAGCTGCAAAGAGAGACAACTGTTTTATAATAGCTTGTCATGTATTTCTCCTCATGTATGAGTTCTCTACCCTTAATTGATATGCAGTTACTGATAGTGACTGCAACTAGAAAAATTCATGAATTGGGCCAGTGTTTCAGGGGGTGAATTGTTCATGAAAACTTGGATGAGCACCCAGCAAACCAGGAAGTGAACTGCACTGTTCTGTAATTGTATTTTCGTACAACAAAGTGACAGAACATTGTCAGACATTATAAGCCATTTAAGAAAGTGTGGCTTGCCAAAGACAATTGTCTTTCCATTAGAGCAATGTTCATACATTTTAGTGTTGATGTAATGACAAGTGTTAAGTGACTTTTGATGTCAGTAGGTAATTTTTATTAGCAGTCTTACATTATAAAAAGTGCAAGATCACTTGCAGACATTGAAGACTCTGATAAGCCTGTGTTTCTTCTTTGAGTTGGGTCATGGTTTTCCCAGTTAGCCTACACACTGGTGACACACTGTTAGTACCTTAACACTATAAGTGCCAGAGACAAAAATAGCTGAATTTGCAAACAGCGTAGTTCCTGATGAGGCAGCTCATAATGAGCTCATAATGAGCCACTCCATCTAGATCTACACTGTTTGCCCTCTAGTCTTTTAATTCTCAGTATGATATAGCTTGGACAGAACACTTTTTGGTATTTTGCAGACGTAAATTGTCGTCAGCTTTTTAGCGCTTAATACTAGGTTGAACAGCATTGTGGGCTTTTTAAGACTTGACCATTATGCTTCTAGTCATAAAGTTAGTTGTCTAATAGTACTCTTGTAATGGTGTTGGGTAATACACCTATTTTGGTACTAATGATTGCACTGAAGCTTACAGTGCATGACATAACCTCATTTCTAAATGCTCTAGTTTATTCAGGTTTAGTTAGTTGATGTGGAGTTGCCAAAAGTTGTAATTTCAGAAGTTAATTCTTAGCATCACAGTTTCTTGTCTGCATTATATCTCTGTTGTTGTTGTGTTATTGTTTAACTCCACCGTAAACAGCTATGGTCATGTCAGGATGGTCACCTAACCGCACTGTTCCTGAGCAGGCTTAGACCTCCTAAGCAGTACTAAGTGCACTTACTTTCAGCAGTAACTGACAACTGCCTTTCTTGAACCAGCGGAAGGGGAAATGAAAGTAAGTGGCTGGACTGGGTATCGAACCCGGGACCTCTGGCTTATAAGTCAGACATGGTGCCACGCGGCCCGGCTATATCTCTCGTGGATTTTCACCTGACTGCACAGATCTATCATTGGGACAGGCCAAAAAGTTTGGTGATTGATGACCTTGACCCCAATTTCAAGGTCACAAGACTTAAAATGTTTAACTTTCTCTATCTCATGAACCAGTAGGTAGGTTTAACCAACCTTGCATGAACAAGCCAAAGGGATGATGATGCTTTTTATGACCTTCACCTGAATAATAAGACCAAAACGTTTGTTTTCTCCCTAAAAATACCTTGTTTGCAACATATCTCTTGAGTCAAAGGGTGGATTTTCACCAGACTACCAGCACAGGTAGGTCATTGGGACAAGGCAAAGAACAGTTAATGTTTTAATGACCTTTACCTTTTTTTAAGGTCATCTGAGAAATTAGGATATGATTTGTTTTGCTGTGTGATATATTTTGAACCAGTGTGTGGATTTTCACAAAACATGACAAGAAAAGTATCATTGGGACAAGAAAAGAGCTTATTAGGTTAGGTTACCTTGACCCATTTAGAAGGTCACAGGAGAACTTAGACTGTTAAAATTTTCAATAAACATCATATGTCCATGCAATACCTCAAGACAGACCTTGATCAAACTTGATAGGTCGTATAATCTGGCACAGCCAATGAACTGGATAGATTTAGGTGATCTGGACCTAATTTTTAAGATTGATATGCCAGCATAGCACACTGTGGGAAACATGCTGGTTGGGAGGACAGGGGGCAGGGGTGTGTGTGGGGGAATATTTGTTTATTTTAAAATCAGCCTTTTAATAGCGAAATTTATCTCCCAACAATTAAGCTGGGCATTTCTAATGAAGGGTATGACATGAAAAGAAAAGAGAACTGCCAATTCTACATTCTTTTCAACAGCATTTCATCAGGGCTATATGAGGGTAACAATGTAAGGCTGTGTTAAAGGCAACCCTGTTAACATTTGAAACGATATCTGCCTCCAGCAGGAATCAAACTTAAAACCGCTAGATTAGAAGGCCAGCGCTTAATTCAATGAGCTACCAGGGCTTCTGCCTACAATAGAAGGAACAGTAATAGGAACATCATCTAAATTCAACTACCATACTTTTTTTGGATCTAAAACAGTGGTTTTCTCTCAAGAATGTGTAAATATCAAAACCTGTCTTATGGATTTCAGCTTCCTGGTGGAGTTTTCCTCTTCTAAATAATGCCAAAAATATCCATCTCATAAGATTGTCTCAGATATTTTGGATTGTTTTGGAAGTAAAAACAAAAAAAAACTCTGTTATAACCAAAGAAATACAGTATGTCTGGAGCAACTTGTCTAATTTTCTAAGTCACACCTGCTTCAAAGAAAAAGAGCATAGCTAAAAAACATTTGTATTACCTACATACCGTAATCGACCTATTTACCGCATAGTGCGCTTAGCTTTTTCAAAATTGCAACAAAAAGGTGTTGTTAAAAATGTATCTAATAACCGCACACTCTAAACAAAAAAATGCAGGGTGACTGGAAAGAGACAACATGGAGTAGGACTGGAAATACTTTGAGTTTATATTTTCTATGGGACAGAAAATGATACTCAAGCCTTGAGTTCGCTGTTGAAACAGTAATGACAAGTTGTTAGGTTTTGTGAGAGAGTTTATATTTTCTATGGGACAGAAAATGATACTCAAGCCTTGAATTCGCTGTTGAAACAGTAATGTTAAGTTGTTAGGTTTTGTGAGAGTTTCAAAAGGAAAAGCAGTGTGCCCTTGTGCAGTTTTTTCCGGAAATGGCCATGGTGTGCGGTTATAGGGTCATGTGCGGTAAATGGGTTGATTACGGTAACACAAAATATTTTGACACAGTTTGTCAACAAGCTGTGTGGACGTATGGATGATCAGAACACTCCTGAAGGAGCAGTTTTGTCAGGGTCTGCACTTTTTGCCATTTTACTTAAAGAAGTTTCAACATATGATCATTTAATGATTGGTTTATGTGTCCCAATGGTTTGGGTAATGCCGTAAAAATTCTAAAAATATTACTGTAATTGATCTAAAAATGGAACAGTTTTGCAATGCAATAATGCATCAAAAAGATGCAGATGGAATAGCAAATAGTGTAGACCCTGATCAGACTGCTCCTTTAGGAGCAGTCTGATCTGGGTCTGCACTATTTACTCAGACATATCTGTCCCAATTCTTAGAAATTTTACCATACCCATAACCAAGATTGGCACCTGACATTTCAACATGGTATGTATGATATATGAGAAAAAGATGATATTTCTGACATCCCATCATTTTTCTAGTGCTAAACATGTTTTCTCTGTTTATGTCTTTTGTCTGCAAGAAAAGATGTTAGAAGCTGGTATTTTGCCTTTATCAGTTAATTGGGAGATTGGATAATCTCCCTTTAACTATTTCACACAATGGTAGTTACTGAATTAGGATGCCAGTTTATTTCTCCCATCAGGGATTCATATTGTGCTGTGCATTTTCAGTATCTTGTGTACAAGGGGAAACAAATAATGTTCTACATAAGTTGTTTCCCTTGTCAAAATGCCGGCTAAACCATGTAGGTGTATTCACATATCATAATGATATCTTAAAGTTAATGGATACACCCTCCTGTTTACTCCATTTTTACAAGGGGGGGGGGGCAACTTTGGTGACTGCTTTGCTTTCCTGGACATAGAAACCTTACCAAAATGGGTTCTGCTCTTAAAGAAAAGAATTTGCTCCCCTAGGAGTTCCCCAAGATTGAGAGTGGAGGCAAATATGAAATTCACAAGAGTTGCTCTTCCCCTTCACATTGAAATAGTAGAACTCCCTCTGCAAGGTATGCTAATAATGAGATTTCAACATTAAGGTGAATGGGTGCACTTTCAGGGGAAGCAATTTGGCCAAAAACATTTGGCAAAATTGCTTTCCCTGAAAGTGCACCCAAAAATGAAGGAGTGTATTTTTGCAAATTCATGTCAAAGATATATTTTTTTATGAATTTCAGTGGGGTCAACTCATAAATAGAAGAATTTGTTCCCATAAAAGCAGATGCTTTCCTTTAAGAATAGACCCCTTTTGGAAGGTTTCCCTCTTCCATGGAAGCAAACAGGAAATCATAAAAAGTTGTTCCCCTTTGTAAAAATGGTTGAAATACATAGAGGTGTACCCATTTACCATAAATGTGTATTTTTGCAGATTATGTCGAAGATATATTTTTATGAATTTCAAGCAGTTCGAAAAACGTTCAATTTGTAAATTCATGAAAAAGTAAAATTTCTCCAATATGTTTCGCTTTACAGCAAAAGGGCATCTTTTTTACTTTGTCTGAGTTCATTTGTCTGGTATATGGTACAATATTTTTCTTGGTTCTTTAATATCCATTAATTATTTTGCTCATTAATTTTCATATTTAAACAATTTCTCATTAGTGAAGCATTAAATGGCTTTCTTCATAATGAACTGATTTACCTAGGTATGAGGAACAGGTAGGCTAGTACTTTAATACATACTTGTAATTACTGTAATGACCCTAAAATTTTGGACGCCTGAAAGTGGGACAGTTATTGTTCAAAAATTCTTAGAAAGTGGATTTAACACATTGTAATGCATCCAAATGATGCTTAGTGAATGGCAAACAGTGTAAATCCTAATCAAACTGCTCCTTCGGGAGCAGTTTGATCTGGGTCTACAGTGTTTGCGCAGACCTGTCTGTCCGAATATTTAGAGTCATTACGGTACTCAAAATATGGTAAATAGTCTAAAATTTCGTCAGCTGCATTTTGCAGAAAAAGCATCAAAGAAATTATGTTTCAGATAGTTTTTTCCTGATAAGAGCCCGGTAGTTCAGTGGGTTAAGCACTGGCCTGCTGATCTAGCGGACCCGGATTTGAGCCTCGCTTGAGGTGAGAACATTTCCTACTGTAAAGTGGGTTACATTGCACACAACCTTACATTATCACCCTCCCTGTCCTGATATAACTGAAATAGTGTTGAAAAAGACACCCAGAAGGCACATGGCATTGTAATGATGTCGCACTGACGTTGAGGTGATGTAATGACGTCGCATAGATGTCAAGACGACATCTTTGTGACGTCATGTGCCCCCTGGGTGCTTAAAATCATGTCATCCCATCCATCCTGATAAGAGTCGGTGGAATCGCAACTACTAGACCCTACCGGTTGTTGAACAACTTAATTACCCGGGGAGCCTGAGTTACTCATAATATAGTTTCAATTTTCAGGGAGATGGATTAGAGCAAGATGCACCTTTCACCTTTTCTCTGCAACATGATTTAAAACTGACTCAAAATTTGTGACAAGATGCACTTTCGACATCTTCCTGGAATCTGTTTGAAGGTTTAATGAATTTGATACTGACAGAAGTGACTGGAATAAGATTCCATCTTGAAACCTATCAGAGTATTTATTGTAAATAGATAGTAATGGACGAGGAAACAGCATAGACCATGGTCAGATTGCTCCTAGGGAGCAGTCTGATCAGAGTCTGCACTGTTTGCTATTTTGATAAAGAGATGGTTGGTGAAAGTCTAGTCTAGTGTAGTGAAAGGCGCTGGCTAGTAAAAATGGATATAATCAGATTTTAGGAAAATGACATTAATTTAGTGAAGGTGTCTTAGTATTTAGCATTATTATATAATATAATAATTTCAAGATCACTCTTGAGGTCTTAAATAATATCTGAGGATGAAAATAGCAAATGCAAACTCAAAGCAACTGCAAACTCAGATTTACCATACTTACAGAATTTGACAGTGGCAAAATTGAAAATAAAGTTGAAATTGGCTTAAGGGATCACCCAAACTTTATGCCGAAAAACAGATGTCCTTTTAACAGGAGTTCATTTCACTGTAATTTGGTTGGACGGACCTCAGAGAGGAGGCTGCTGAAGACAGGTGACTTCTTAATAGAGTGACCCCTTAAAAAGTGACTGCTTTAAAATTTGGCAAGCTTTTCTGTGCTCTTGGGATATTTTTTTACAAAATTGTTGCTAACAGCGCTTTTGATAAGACTCTCGGAACAGTCTAATATATGATTCTAGATTGTTTGTTTTTGCTGTGACATTGCTTCAAATTTTAGGGTAAGCATGGTACGAAATAATTTTCATTTTTTATTGCTTTTATAATGTATTTTCCTGCGAAATTGATAGTGAACTACCTAATTCATTTTATAATTTAATTGTCTTAATATAAGAATCAAAGTAGTATATGCAAATTTATGCAAATTGTGGGAAAAAAGTAACAATTATAAAGGTGACAGTGCAGTATTTTTTTTAGCATCAGTAATTGCATAATTGGGTGGTAGTAAAAACTGTATTGACTAAATATTTGACATATCGGCCCTTTTTGAAATTGAGCTCTACTACTGCTATATATATTTTTTCTTGTTACGGATCTATAAAACTTGGAAACAAACAGTGTAGACTAGAGCAGTCTGATCGGGGTCTACATTGTTTGCCTAAGGAGCAGTCTGATCAGGATCTGAATTGTTTGCCTAAGGAGAAGTCTGATCAGGATCTCCATTATATGCTGTAACCTTTAGGCTGGATATGGTATTGTATCTGAAAGAACACCAGACTGGATAAGAAGCAAGCACTGTGCACTGATGAAGGATGACAAATTTTGAAAGAGTGGTAAGCATCAGCTTGGTTGTTGCTTTTTACCATAATGACTGTAAATTTTACTGTAATATGGTAAATATTCTTATATAAAACTTGCCAAAAAACAATGCCGACCCAGATCAGATTGTTCCTCAGTAGCTTACTGATCAGAGTCTGCATTGTTTGCCTAAGGAGCAATCTGATCAGGATCTACATAAGTCGTTGTAATTGTTTCTCTAGATATGATACAGTTTTATCTGAGAGAACACCAGACTGGATAAGCAAGCACTGCCCCAGAGCACTGCACACTGATGAAGGAATTGACAATTTTTGACAGACTGGTAAGCATTTGTTGTTTAGCTGTTGAAGTTTACCATAATGACTATAAATTTTACAGTAAACATTCACACCCCCTGTTAACTATGTTTTCAAGGATGTTACAAAATGAAAAAGAGCTGTTACGAAACAAAAAGAATCATATTTACCAAATGACCTGGTCATCAGGTCGTTTGGTAGCTATGACTTTTTTTCGTTTTGCAACAGCCCTTGTATATACATATATGATTAACAAGGGGTGATTCAGGAGTGCTTGAGCAAACAGCTTTGATGCTGATCAGATAACCCCGAATTACAGAAAATATTCAGCCAGCAATTTTTGTGCACTTTGTGGGATAGCTATCAGATTGCTGAAACTTACAATTAGGGTAATTTGTCTTAGGGTTATTAGGATGGACTCTAGACAGAAATGATCAACTGCTGCACTTTTATAATATTCCCTTATTGAAACATTAGGCCTCATTTGTCTGACGGCTACTTCAGCTTGGTTAATCTATATCCGACCAAATCTGGAGTTTTTATTCTGAACATTTTCATTTGATAATTTTGTACCAATTTGCTCTGTTGTACCAGCTTGCTCTATCTAAACTATAATAGAGTACAGCGGCTTTTATGCTGGTTGTAGTCAGGGAAGATTTTAGGAGTTTATAGACAGAATTTTCTTTTATTTTGAAATAAGACCAGCTTCTGAATATTGTTGTTAAATATTTACTCTCTTTGAATGTATAAGGAGCAACAGTTACTGTTATCTTGAGATGAACACTAGTTGCTGGCTTCTTTTCACATGAGCTTCATGATAAATGAGGGATCGATCTAACTGGATGTCATAACATCCAAATATGTTCCAGCTGGGGGGTGGGTTGAGATATCTTCATGAAATTTTGTAGGCATATATATTAGGTGGGGCAAAATGTCGCTTACAGTAATGGTTGCTCCCCTTTTCTTAGTTTCCAAGTTATGCCCCTTTGATTATTTTTTACCCTACTAGTCTTGTGCGCGCCATAACTAGATAACCCTTTGTGATATCTTGATGATGTGTATGAGGGTCTGACAATGTGTCTTGTATGAGAATGGTTGCTCTCCCTTTCTTTCTTTTGGAGTTGCATCCCTTTGATTAGATTTTGTAGGCTATTTTCATGTATACTAATTTTGTGCATTCAATAGCTGATGTAACCATTTGGAATGTCGTGATGAAACTATATAGCAGTATGCATGATCACAAGACGGTGTGTCACATATGAGAATGGTTGTCCCCCGTTCCTTAATTTTTGAGTAGCCTCCCTTTGATTAGTTTTTTCAGGCTAGCCCCATTCACCCATTCACTCCATAGCTCCTTAACCCTTTGAAATATTCTAAGGGACGAGTCATTTATTGTCAGCTGGGGGGGCCGGGTACATTTAGGGGGGGTCGGAATTTTTTTTGGTGATGTACTGGGGGGGTCGGAAATAAAAAAGCCTGGGAGCAGGGGGGGGGGGGTCATATATTTTATTAGGCATATTGGGGGGGTCAGAATTCTTCCATCAGTCCTTATTTTTAAAAATGTCTCAGCTCCTGGGGGACAAAGCCCCCCAGACCCCCCATTACACATAAAATTTCAGACTCTTTTTCTTTCAAACTCACAACTTAAAACTTTAAAGCCTTTGTGGAAATGACTCAAAAAAAATAATAAAAACAAAACAAACTGTTTCATTGTTTTGCTAGAACAGTGTGAAAGTGTCTATAAAATCATGTCAAGTAGATGATTTTGTGCTCAATTAAATTTAATGCCTACATTTGTGATATCAGCTCTCCAGGTGCCTTTTCATCAGCAAAAACACAGCCCCCAGACCCCCACCACCCAGAGTCCCAATTAATATTATTTACAGTTATAATTATTAAGCATTCAACAAAAAGATTTCCGGATGGCCATTAGCAGAAGAAAAAATGCAAGAAATGCAGAGGAAATTTAAACAGACCATGATTACATGTAATTAACCTGTTAGAATAAGAAATGTTCTTAGTGTTTCATACAGCTAGGTTTTGATTGAGGTCAGTCTGACATAAAATAGGTAATATTATGGTATGTGTGTGAAGGGTAGCTGGCACTGGGGATAGGGGGGGTCATAAAAAATTTTGTCACCTATCTGGGGGGGTCGGAAAAATAATTCTGGTGAGACTGGGGGGGTCGGAAAAATTTTGGTGAACCATATGAAAATGTACCCGGCCCCCCCACCTGATAATAAATGACTCGTCCCTAATGAAACTATGTAGGAATGTGTATAATAATGGGGCAATATATCATGAGCATGAACCACAACTCCGGCTTACTTACTTCTGAATTATCTGCCCTAGCAGCAATTTCCGTTTTACTCTGTAACTACTTAACTGTTGGAAATATTTTAACAAAACTTTATGATGATGTGTATATTGTCAAGGGAATGTATTATGTCCAAGAATGGTACTCTTGTGTACTTAGTTTATGAACTGTCTCCCTTGTTTGACTTTGGCATTTCTCAACTTCTGAGCTGCTTCATCCCGGAAGCTGATTTTTGGTATACAAATAGTATTTGATGTGTTAGATGTTTTAATAACATTGCAGTCATTAATTACAGAGTTGTTTCCCCTCTTTGTCTGCCTGTCCATCCTTCTATAAACAATCTTGTTCATTTGTAGCTCCTTCATGACACACTGAAACGGGCCAATTATGTGCCGCTTGCGGAGCTCTTGTTCTGGGCTGTATATTGGAAAGCTACATGGAATCCATTTCTGTGGTAGGATACAGAATTTTGTTGATATTCCATATCACAGAACCCAACACCTGTACCCACCCGCCCTGCTCAGGATCCACACAGGATACATCTGCCAAAATTAAAACAATAAACCATGTCTCCACATGCTAATTTTTCATATTATATAAGTCTATGTAAACCTAGTTATTCTACAAGTGCCAGTATCTTAAACAAGGTGCAAATTACTCAAGGCACTAGGCGGGGGCATCCATGTCCAATAGACACATTTCTAGTTCTCACCTGTGACTTGCAAAATTATGGGAAACAAAGGTATTACTTTTCTGGTGTCATCTATAGCATAAACTTTGCTTTGAGTATCTGGTTTTGTGAAAGTTATCAGACAGAGGCAAGACACCACATTTCATGGAATTCTTATTTTTTTTATTTACCAATTTTAACTGGAGCCTACATGGCTCAAAATAAAGTGTAAATATAAGAGTTAGTAAGTTAGTAAGTTACTTACTTACTTTTACTTACTTTAATATAAGATCTGAAGAGTCATTGGGTGATGAAGCTAGTGTTTGTCACTAAAATTCTTCACACAGTGAATCTCAAAATTCTTGATTAAATGGTATTAAGGTCAGAATGTGGGTTTTCGCAGGTTCAGCTAAGATAATTACAGATGACTTGTGTCATGTGAAGAATTATGAAAAGAAGTTAAAATGGACTATGATAATAAAAGTCATAAGAATAAAAAAGGGAGAAAAATTAGATCAGCTGTCTTCTACAAAATGGAGAGAATACAGACAGGCTCAGTGCCAGGAGATTATGAAAAATGGCTAAGTTTTTTGCAATAAAGCCATTGTAAAACATACATGTAGTTTCATATTTTTGTAAGCCATGCCTTTAAAAGTAATTTGTGAAAATGAGCAATCACAAAAATTCCAAGAATACAGAATACATGCTTGGTATACTGGCAGTTCCATTCCTTCTTGGAATTCAAAGATTCAAGTTTCTGCAAACTTTTTGAATCTTGTGAATGCAAAGCAAAGTAGTATAAAATTCCACTTTAATATGAAAGATAAACTGATGAAATCCTGAAAGTGGCCAAACCAACATTTCGGTTGAAACGTTTAATATTGTGTCAATTTCAAGGTTAGCATGCCAGCATACCCAGTGTAGGAAAATGACAATATCAGGAATGCTCTATCATTCTGATCATCCATCCATATTTGAATGGACTATCAATATTTTCACAAGGCAGGTGGGACACAGCATTCCATGGAACTCTTGAATAAATTTTAGATGGGAATGGAAATGGAAGTGCAAAACTTTGTTTGAATAGAGTATTTTTTCTCTTTAAGGTTGGCTAGTTGTTGATGAATTTTGATGTAGACTGACATTATAATATGAGCCGCGACACGAGAAAACCAACAAAGTGGTTGTGGGCCCAGCGCAGACTCAGATCAGCCTGGGCTTCTGCCCAGTCTGATCAAAGACTTCGCTGTTTGCATGGAGGTAGCTTAGACTCTTGGCTACTCTTTAAGCGCACAGCGAAGACTGATAAGACTTGGCGGGTGCCTAGGCTGATCTGAGTCTGCGCTGGGCGCACAACCAGTTTGTTGGTTTTCTCGTGTTGCGGCTCATTATTAATATCTGTCTTATATCAGGGTGCAGCAGCCTGAACAGACAGCTATGCCAGTTTATTATTTTAGAAGCATAATTTATAACAAGTCTTGAACTTTGTCTCAAATCTTCATGTTCTGCTTGAATTATAACATTGATGGGTCTGGGTCAGATATTTTTATGGAAGTTTAGTCTGATGAACAGAAGAATGAATTTATGGTCTATGAGATATAAAGTTCCTCCTTAGTATGATCACCTTGTTGTTGTATTTCAATTCTCATAATGATGTTCCCCTGCACCTCAGCAGTATGTAAACATGGCTTCCAGGCTACATGGTTGTATGTAGTCAAAATGGTACAAGTCTTTTAATATAATCAATGTAATAATGTGGCCCTTTTTATTTGGATGGCTACCATTTATGTTTCACAGATGGCTCTATACAACATTGTATAAAATTTATTCCTGACTAAGTTATTTCTCTTATCTAAAACATAAGGACTGGTGGACATCATTTAGTCTAGTTTCATAGACACCCATTTCTCTGTCCCCACATTTTTCCTCCCCAAGTTCCAAGTTCAGGTTTTTAACCCATTGCATTCTGGGTATTTTTTGGCGTCTACTGAAATTGTTGACTGCATCAAAAATCAAGAATATTTTGACAATATTTGTGTGACTCTTGTAGAAATGATGTCTAGGCAGTAAACAGTTTGGATCTCAGATCAGGCCACACGTTTGTGTGGCCTGATCTGGGTCCAAACTGTTTGCCCAGATACCCCTAAAGGGGTATCCCGAATGGAATGGGTTAAGGCAGCCAGGCACTTTAATCAGCACATGGAGGCTACCAATTAGTTTTATCTAGCTCTCAATGTCTTCTAAACAATGCTAGGCCCAATTTGAGCCATCTCATCTGCCTGGACCATACAGTAAAGCATCGAGCAGTCTGTAAGTTACAGTAAATTTAGAACAGTCGTTCTAAAGTGAGCTGCCAGTGGAGTTCTATATGACTTAGTCAATTCAGACTATTGCAAAATGTCCAAGGCTCATGTGCTCAAGCCAGGAAAATAAGTCACAAAGATACTGCTAAAGCAGAAGTGCAGGTCCTCATCCTCAGCGGAGGAAAGTAGTCAAGCAACGATGGAGCCATCTTTCTTTCCCAGCAGTCCTTTCTAGGTCCACAGCATCTGGAAGTGTTTGCTGCCATGTGGCTGGCTTACCACTTGGCATTGCCCCCCTTGCACAGTGTGGATTCCTGCTAGTCCGTCTTTTGCATTAGGTTTTTTCTCCACCTCCCTCGCACTTGCATTTATATGAGGCAGGTGCAAGATTGCATTCCTTGAAATGCCATCTAAAGTTTTTATTGTAATCAATAAAGACAATGGAGTGTTTGACATTCAATCAGTAATATTTCTGAAGAAATGAAGTCTGGCTACAAATAAACCTTGTACCAGTCAATTCTAAGATAACACGCCAAAGGTTATTGACAAGCAATACCGTACTTATATTTGGTTATAAAGCGAGGTTTTCTCCTCTCAAGATTGCCCCCAAATATCCAAATCAGTTTTATCAAATTCTGCTATGAGATGGGTTGTACCCTTCTAAAACAACCTAAAAAATCTAGATCCATCTTATAAGATGGATCTAGATCTTTGGGATTGTTTCGGAAGGGAAAAAGCTGGTCTTATAACCAAATAAATATGGTATTGACAAACAATACATTTTCAATTCTGTACAAAATTCACTGAAATTGGCCCATTTCATTTTCTTAATCATGCATTTTATCTCCGAATCAGTGTCATAAAATACACAGCCAGCCATAAATTGGGATAATTATCCGCAGCACAATCAGGCATTTTTTTGTAAAGACATTATTCCCAACACTAATATTCCAAAAACAGCCATTGTTAGACACTAGACAATCAAACCAATTTCTACTGGATGAAATTTATGTCCATTAGAAGACATGAGTCAAATAGGGAAATTTATAATAAACAATTTGCTTCCATGAACTGGATAACTGTGTTATTGAAACACACTGAAACTGCCCATAAATAATGATACATTTCTCAGAAAAGTAGATGATATTGCCAGTTATGGTTAAATTTTCAAGATCAATTTTTTGAGGGGACTCTTTTATGCCTGCTTATTTGAGATGGTCTGACCGATTGAAGGAGGCTTTGTGGCTATCAGAACCACCATAAATATGCTAAAGTGTTTGAGCAACCTCATCTGGATCTATGCTGTTTGCAAGTTCAACTGATTTCATTTTCAAATTTCATGCTTTAAGTATTAGATTTTAGTACATGTAAAAATTGTTTTATCTTATGACGTCACTGTTTTTCAGTGGATAACATCGTGTCATGAAAATCATTTGACCACACGTGTAATAACGTTTTGGCTCATACATGTAACGTCATTGACGACGTCCATGTCAACAATGTGTTTACTTACCGAAATAATGTTCAGTTTGAAGGCCTTTAAGTCCCATTCTAAAGGGTCATATGGGAAAACAGAATCTTACTCTTGTGGTCATTTCATATGAAATTTATGAAACTTGCTGAAGGCTTGTTTCATAAATTTCATATGAAATGACCACCCGTGCAAGATCTTTAGGGTAATTACTAAGCCCCTCTGACCATCCATGAATTGCTAGGCAACCCAGACACAGATGCCAGACATTTCAGTGTCAAGCCTAAATGGCTGGTCAAATTTTAAGTGCACAGCAAAGACTCTGCTCAGACTGGGTGGATGCCCAGGCTGATCTGCATCTTCTTGTGGTGCACATGCTACTTTGTTGGTTTTGTCATGTTGTGGCTCATTTGTATTTTCATTTGAACAACTGTTGTACTACTGTGTTGCAAAAAGTATTAGTTTGCAACCATTAAAAAACAACAGCCATTTTCATGGCAGTAAAAACATGGGGATGAGCATTTAACAAGACCTGTCAGAACTATGTAAATAAGAGCATCCTTTGTTTAATTATCTGTTAGAAGTACTGACCAAAGTTTGACCAGGGCTGATCACCTGCCAGTGCTTTATTATCTGCCTTTTAACTAGAAAATGCATGTTCGTAAACTGTGGCATGTAGCAGAAAATTAATTTGACAAAAGCCCATCTATCTTGCTTGATGCTAGAAAAATGGACTGAAGTGTCTGTTGGAAGGTCTTCGTTTCAGAACTGCAGTTTTGGTGCTGTTGTCAACTGTGAATGAATTTTGCAGAATTGTGAGAGAAAAACAGTCAAAAATAGGCGCTGCTACTGTAAGTTGAAAATACTTGAAAAAACCTCTTAGCCCTTTAAGCACCTAAAAAGCAGACAGCAAAAATATGTCTGCAAAATAAAAAAAAATAGAAAAAAGTTCCGTCAGAGCCCTTTTATATTGACTCAGGTTTGCAAACAGTGTAGATCTTGATGAGGTGGCTCAGTAAGAGCCACTTCATCTGGATCTATGCTGTTTAATTGCAGATGTACACTATTTTCTGTTTGGTGCTTTTAGTGTTGAAGCACCAGAGGGATATATTGTTCTAACACATCAAGGTTTATGTTGCAATGTGGAAGAACTGGTGAGGCTTTGTTGTACTGTTGTCCGACTGATCTGCCTGAGTTATCTAGAATTAGTAGCGCTGGTGTGACGTAGAATATTTCAAAGAAAGCATGAAGTAGGCGAAGTTGTATTGCACAGTTATCTTTTGGGGCCTTTCCATGTGGATGTGAAAGAGACTAGGTCTTTTGCCTATTTTGTCATGCAGTTTTTGAAGGTGGGCAATACATGAGTGAGGCTTTGTTGTACAAGGCATTAACTCCTTAAGTGCTAAAAACCAGACAACATAATTTACATTGTAAAATTTAGAAAAAAATATTTCATCCAAGCTGTATCATATTGAAAATTCAAAGACTACCATAGAGAGCAAACAGAGTAGATCTAGATGGGACAGCACTTTATGAATCACCTCATCAGAATATAGACAGTGGGGTATATGTTCAATAGAATTCAAGAAAAATACTGGGGTTTTAGCCCCACTTTTGGTCTTCTCTTGGAGCTGTGATAATTAGGATGTTTTGTTAAATGTTTTAGAAAGGGGTGTGTCACACTGACAGCGATCCAATAGCTCCTACAGGTTTGCACTTTTCTTAATTTGAGGATTACAATGTAACTGGAATAAAGTCAAAAATGCTTTTAGAACTTCAGCACTCAACTTTTATTAATGTAATGAAATAAGCTTATCCAAAAGGCTTATGTACATACATTGAAAGACTGATATTCATTCTTTCTATCATATGTACTTTTAACTTCACTCTTGAGTTTATGCGTAGACATATCATTACTAATGTCTCTGGCTGCTTTGTGTCACATATTGCATCAGTAAGTGTGGCTCAGAGTGGGATGTCTATTGCCCGCTGAGACCGAGACCTTTCCATCACCATTTTGTTTCAGACTTCTGGGGTTTAACAACACAGAATGAAGTTAAATTAAATATTATGCATCTGTCTCATGAAATTTGCTTAAAGTACATTTATGTTAAAAGCAGCTCGGTAACTTCAGACTGAAGTATAACTTATAAAGAGTATTTCAGACTGTGACAGGTTCCAAAATTAGACTAGTACAAGTCCAACACAACTACACTGACTTTTTTTGATGATAATTCTGAGATAACCCTGTTCGTTCACCAGTCTGAAGCCATGTCTAATTTTAAAAGGGTAGGTAATATCACAGACTTATCGTGGGACATTCAACATGTGCAATTTTGTTTGTGGGACTACGTCACATGCTAAGGTATCGTTGCATTGGCCAGTTATACACTATCAGGTGACCTTTGAGCAACATTCCGGGAAATATCAGTTCTCTATATCAAGAACATAACAATGTATGATCCCTACTGAAGTAGCATTGCCAAGATCATACTGTTGATGTGGAAAAATAAGAAAACTGATCCAAGGCTTAAATTTGAATCTTTTGAAGATTTTAAGTCTAAACGATGATCCATAATCCCATTTTTATTGACAATCTTCTGGCTGGTCTTGAATTAATTACATCTCTTTTCAATTCTTCTCATGCTTCACATTTAAACTTTGTCTTTTTAATTGCATTTGCAGGTTCGGTATCAGAATCTTGTTCTGTAATGACGCTAAATATTTGGTCGGACATGTCACAGCAAATAGTGGAGACCCAGATCAGACTGCTCCTCAAGGAGCAGTCTGATCAGGATCTACACTGTTTGCTGTGTTTGCCGCAATACTTTGAGACATAGCTGAATTATAGTGACTATGATTATCATTAGTTTCTGTTTTAAAATTTTAGGATATTTTTCGTGATTGAATAAAATGTCCCAAATTTTTAGGGTGAGTATGGTAAACTGTTTCAGACCACCTTGGGGAAAAAGTTAAAAGCTTTAAAGATTTTAAAGATGAATTTCATTGCTGCATTTTCAGAGCTCCAGTTAGGGCTAGAGATTCAATGATATATGCCACTTGATAAAATGTACATTGCACATCTCATTATTATTCCCGAAGATACTTTTGATTAGGGACAATAGGGGCTGCAGCTTACATTTTTATATAGCAATATAGAGAGAAAAAATCTAAAATAGTTCTTGAAACTCGATCATGCTGTAGCAGAATTATGTGTTTGTGTGTACTTTTAGATGTTGATTTCTTCCTAAGGTAAAAACATTGACAGTGTTTCTGTAAAGTGCTCCAACATTATAACGTGTTAAGGAATCTCATAATTCCCACTGAAAGACCTCTGACAGGTGTAATGTGAAAAGTGGGTGGGGTATTTCTACCCTGTTTAAAATTTAAGCTAAAGCCCTTCTTAGCTCGTCTGAACGAAGTTCAGGAAGAGCTATTGTACTACCCCTGGCATCGGCATTAGCGTTAGCGGCGGCGTCAGCGTTAGCGTGAGTGAGTGAACTCGGGTTTAACGTCCCACCAACAACGAGGTCATATGGAGACGGGGTCAGCGTTAGCAAAATGTTAAAGTTTTAAGTTAAAGTTTTTAAGATCTCATAGTCTCTTAACCCTTTGATAAATTTGAGTTATATTTGGTATGATGATAGATATTGTTCCAAAATTCTCTTCAAGACCATCCCCACCCCTGGTCATGACCCATAGGTCAAGGTCACGGACTTAGAAATTTTATGTTAAAGCTTTACGTTAAAGTTTATAAGATCTCATAGCTTGTAAACCTTTTAATCTATTTAAATTATATTTGGTATGTTGATAGATATTGGTCCATGCAAGACCATCCCCACCCCTGCTTATGACCCATTGGTCAAGGCCAGGGACATAGGAATTTTATGCTAAAGTTTTACGTTAAAGTTTTTAAGATCTCAAAGTTTGTAAAACTTTTAATCAATTTGAATTATATTTGATATGATGATAGATATTGGTCCAAAATTTTATGCGAGACCATGCTTATGACCCATAGGTCAAGGTCATGACTCAGAAATTTTATGTTAACGTTTTACATTAGAGTTCTGAAGATCTCATAGTTTGTAAACCTTTTAATCAATTTAAATTATATTTATATTTAAGTATACTTAGACATTTCATGTTAAAATTTTCTGTTAAAGTTTTTAAGATTCAGAGTTCCTAGACCCATAAATTAATTTGAATTATAGTTGGTATGATAATAGATATTGGTCTGAAATTTTGTTCAACCACATCCCCACCCCTGGACATGGCCTATAGGTCAAGGTCACAGACTTAGCAGTTTTATGTTTGTTTTCTTCAGATGTCATAGTTTCTAAACCATTCGATCTTTTGAATTACATTTGGTTTAATGATAGATATGAGTTGGAAATTTTATTCAGTGGATCCCCACCCCTGGAAATGACCTATAGGTCAAGATCACAGACTTAGCAATTTTATGTTAAAGTTTTACAATAAAGTTTTTTGAGCTCTCATACTTTCTAAACCCTTTGATCAATTTGATTTATATTTGTTTTGATGATAGATATTGATTAGAAATTTTATTCAACTGTATCCCCACCCCTGCACATGACCTATAGGTCAAGGTCACGGACTTAGAGAAATTTGATGTTAAAGTTTTAAGTCAAAGTCTTTGAAATCTCATAGCTTCTAAAACCCTTTGATGGATTTGAATTCTATTTAGTATAATGATAGAAATTGATTGGAAATTTTATTCAGCACCATCTCCACCCCTAAGAAACAAATACTAACACTTGAAGATGGACAAGCGCAAGTTCAGGCGAGCTGTCCTGTCTGGCGACAGGTCTTTTTATCAAAATGCATTTCAAAATTTTAGCAGCTGTAATGACTACATACGACAAGGCTACAAGTGCAGTCCTGATAAATGGTAGCACAGGAGAATGGTTCAGAATAACAGTTGGAGTAAGACATGGCTGTCTTCTGTCAGCCACCCTCTTCAACATTTTTCTCGAACGGATCATGTCGATGCTCAGGAAGAACATGGCGGAAAGGTTAGCATAGGCGGCAGAAACATTACCAATCTGCGGTTTGCCGATGACGCTCTAGCTGAGAAAGAGCAGGAACTAGAATCTCTAGTTGAAAGTCTCGACCAAACCTGCACAAGATATAAGATGGAGATCAGTGCTGAGAAGACCAAACTGAAGACGAACAGCGCAGATGGCATCCAGAGGGAGATCAAGGTAAAGGGGCAGAAGCTGGGTACTGTAAGCAGCTTCAAATACCTTGGAGCAATTGTCTCAGATGAGGGCTCAAAACAAGAGGTTCTCTCAAGGATTGCACAAGCCACTTCAGCTCTTACCAAGCTGAAACCAGTTTGGAGAGATAGCAACATATCTCTTGGATCAAAGGTGAAACTTATGCGCGCCCTTGTCATTTCCATATTTCTGTATGCCTGTGAATCGTGAACCTTGACAGCAGGGTTAGAGAAAAGAACACAGGCCTTTGAGATGAGATGCTACTGAAGGTTACTGAACATTTCGTACAAGGACCATATAACCAATGAGGAGGTTCGCTGGAAGATCCAAGCAGCCATTGGAGAATATGATGAACTCCTGACGCTGGTCAAGAAATGGAAACTAAGTTGGTTTGGCCACGTCTCAAGGTCTTCTGGTTTAGCAAAGACAATTCTTCAGGGTACAGTGAAAGGAAAAAGAAGAAGAGGTAGACAGAAAAAGAGGTGGGAAGACAATTTAAGGAGTGGACAGGAATGGATTTTGCCAGCTCAACTAGGGCAGCTGAAGACAGGACAAGGTGGAAAGGGATTGTTTGGAAGTCATCTGTGGTGCCCCAACGACCTAGTAAGGTTATGGGATAGAATAGAAAATAGAATAGAATGCCAACATCAATTTCAGCATATTTATGAAACAATATTTCAATATAAAAGAAAACAAATTTCAAAAGTGGCATAGGAACTTCTCACATAACAGTTAAAAACATAATTATTTTAGAGTGTGGAAGTCTACATATTAATACCAAAAACTGCCATTTTTGCTCCCAGATGATACTGGGATCATTTGTTGAAAATAATCAAATTTACATTGATATTGTCGGACTGCCTTGCCTCATTGAAACAACTTAAATGACATCCTGTAGCAACAGTTTATTTTCTGAAAAAGTAAAAATCTCGCTATATAATGATTAATACAGAAATATAGGCTTAATTGAAGCTCAAGATAGTGAGTGATGGAGAGATGTTTTACAAACTCATTTCCATTTTTTAATCCTTCTAAAAATATCTGGGGAGTTAGACAGTGATAATTTCACAATAGATTTTGATGAAAAAAGATGATATTCCTGGTAAAAGCAAAAAGAGGAATTTTAAATAATGCATTATCTGTATCCCTATGGTGCTTTTTTCTGTGGACTATCTTTTCTGATCTTTGGCCTAGGGTCCCATAAAAGAGTGCTGACCCATATTAGATGCCACAGAATCTGGGTTTAAAATGTTCTCATTTAAATACAGAAATTTCTGTTATAAGATTAAGGTTTTTCCCTTCCAAAACAGCCCCGAAAATCTAGATCTTTCTAGGAAGGAGAAACCCCCATTTTATAGTAGAATTTCATAAAATATATTTAGAGGTCTTAGGTCTTTTTAAAGAGAAGAACCCCTGCTTTATAGCAGAATAAATACGATTTAAACCATCAGTGGAAATGGACCTATACGATTTAAACCATCAGTGGAAATGGACCTATCTATACTGTGTTAGAAGAGTTTGCTTTTGGTGGTCACAATACACAGTTCCGAACCACACCCAGAATATTACTCAAAAGTGACAGGGTAAACTGGCCAATACAACTTAGCATGTGACATACTCTCACAAACAAAATCGCACAATGTTCAATGGCTCACATAAGTCCGTGATTTTACCTTACAGTATATGGAGGGATATATATCTGTATATAGAGTACACTGAACATTAAAATAATAGTCGGTCAAAGCAAATTCCTGAAGATTTGAGAATGCTAATATGGCTTATCTCCAGTGGGCTCGGAACATTTTAATGATGGTCTATCAAAGCAAATTCCAGTATGCTATTATAGCTTATCTCCAGTGAAAATGGAACAGTGTAATAATGGTCTATCAAAGCAAATTTCTGTAGATTTGAGCATGCCAGTATAGCTTATGTCCAGT
Source organism: Ctena decussata (assembly GCA_963989385.1). Taxonomy (NCBI): domain Eukaryota; kingdom Metazoa; phylum Mollusca; class Bivalvia; order Lucinida; family Lucinidae; genus Ctena; species Ctena decussata. The sequence continues at coordinate 59,865,716 of OZ022504.1, forward strand.
GGACACAGAACATTGTATACCAAACAAAAAAAGAAACACACAAACTAAGATTTTCCCGTTTAATTTACCTTATATAGCATTATAAGAAAATGTCTATAAATCCGTATTTCTAATCAAATCTTGCTCAAACTTCACCGTGGCATAGATGAGTACCCCCGCCTTCCATATGCATGAAAAAAAAGGCATTAATTAAAGCGTTGACAATGAGTTCCATGCGTTTGTTCAAGCTTACTTTCTACATGGACTGTAGAGTATACATGTGCATCTGGATATTGTTAGTGAGTTTTGTTTGTGTTTTAAATGTCAGAACACGTCAGCATTACTGGTCGCTGCTTTACGTCAAGAATGGAATGCGATTCTTCAGAATTTGATTCTCACTATCATCAGTTTGATGCGCGGGAGATGTACGGCGTGCATACGAGCCAACGGAGGTCACATCTCTTATTGAAAACTAGCTGCTGTGAAATTGAAAACTGACCCCTGCGTTGTTCAGAGACGCGTCACAAAGTACTGAATTGCCACAATTAAATGAAATTTTCTGGTTGAAGTGTTTGATTGACTACCTTTAACATTATATGAATTAATTTTTTAAATTGTTTGTAATTTCCAAGAAAGTAACAAAACATAATTGTGTGTGTTTCTTTTTTTGTTTGGTATAATAATGGTTTATCAAAACCAATTCCTCAAAATTTGAGGTATGTCAACCAATATAGCTATCTCCAGTGGAAACAATATTGTAATAATGGTCTGTTTAAGCAAATACCTAAAGGTTTGAGTATGCCATTATAGCTTATCTCCAGTGGAAATGGTCTATCAAAGCAAATTCTGAAGGTTTGAGTATGCCAATATTGCCTACCTGTAGTGGAAGCAACATTGTAATAATGGTCTGTTTAAACAGATACCTGAAGATTTGGGTTTGTTATTATGTCCCCCCACCAAAGGTGAGTGGGGACGTATTGGTTTCAGTGTGGATCCTGGTGCGTCAGCGTCGGCGTGACAGATTCTTGTATGCGCGATATCTCTTGAACCAATGGATGGAATTTCACCAAACTTGCATGGATATATCATTGGGACAAGCTTAAGAGCTGATTAGATTTTGGTGACCTTGACTTCATTTTCAGTGTCACTAGAAGACTTAGATGACAATTTCTTGTATGCACGATATCTCCTGAACCAGTGGATGGAATGTCACCAAGCTTGCATGGATACATCATTGGGACAAGTTTAAGAGTTGATTAGATTTTGGTGACCTTGACCTCATTTTCAGTGTCACTAGAAGACTTCGATGACAATTTCTTGTATGCATGATATCTCCTAAGCCAGTAGATGGAATTTCACCAAACTTGCATGGATACATCATTGGGACAAGTTTAAAAACTAATTAGATTTTATTGACCTTGACCTCATTTTCAAGGTTACTGGAGGACTCAGATGACAATTTCTAGTATTCACGGTATCTCCTGAACCAGTGGATGGAATTTCACAAAACTTGCATTGATACATCATTGGGACAAGTTTAAGAGCTAATTAGATTTGGGTGACCTTGACCTCATTTTCAAGGTCACTAGAGGACTCAGATTACAATTTATTGTACCTACAATATCTCATGAACCAGTAGATGGAATTTCACCAAACTTGCATGGATATATCATTGGGACAAGTGTAAGAGCTGATCAGAGTTTGGTGACCTTGACCTCATTTTCAAGGTCACAAGAGGACATAGATAAGTGAAAATTTCACTAAAATCTTGCATAAATATTCTATTTGTATTGGCTTTTGATTCATTAGAGGGGATGGGAAATGGGCTGGTGGGGGGACATCAGTTTTTCTCTAAAAACATTTCTCGTTACAGCTTATGACCAGTTAAAATAGAACAGTGTAATAACAGTCTGTCAAAGCTAATTCCTGAAAATTTGAGTATAGATAACATTGTTATAATGGTCTATCAAAGCCAGTCCTGAAGATTTGAGCATACAAATATCACAGTATCCGAACTCGTTGTACCAGCTCTTCAGGTTTTCATAGTGTTGAATCGAGAGTACAATCATTCGCTTATAACTGGTAGTCGGAAATCATTATGTTTTGAGATTTTATCCGGAATCTGCTGCGTCATTTATAGTTATTCAGCTTCGAAAAGGTATAGAGGTAAGTTTAATATAATTTGCTCTTCGGTCTTTTACTTTATTGGCCTGTACAATGCCGTGTTTGGGTGGATAGTAATTGGTACAGTATTCAAATCGCCCTTGGCATGATTCTAAAACCATTTTGAGCATTTTCTTACATGTTTTATAAAAAATCATTAAAATAAACGGAAGGCGTTATCAATCTACAGAACTCCTGTTAGATTAATTAAGCTGTTCGGAATAAAATTTCTGTGTCGGCAATGAGTTTTTCATTGTACAGGGCAATAAAGTAAAAGACCGAAGAGCAAATTATATTAAACTTACCTCTTTACATTTTTGAAGCTGAATAACTATAAATGATGCAGCAGATCCCGGAAAAAATCTCAAAGACATAATGATTTCTGACTACTGGTCATAAGGGAATGTTTGTACTCTCGATTCAACGCTATGAAAACCGGAAGAGCTGGTACAGTGAGTTCGGATACTGTGAATATAACTTATCTCCAGTAGACACAGGACACCGTAATTATAGTCTGTCAAGCAAGTTCCTGAAAATTTGAGTATGCCAATATGTGTTGGACTTTACCAAAATATACCTTGAAAACTATGTGCTGTGAATATTTCCTACATCACTTTTCAGTATACTTAACCTCTATAATTATCAAATGTAATAATGTTGTCAGCTATGATGGAGAATCTTCACCTGCTATATATACCCAAAAAATTGAGGCTATTATTTCTGAGCAAACAGTGTAGAACCTGATCAGACTGCTCCTGAGGAGCAGTCTGATTTGGGTCTAAACTGTTTACAGTCATAATTCATATACTTGCCTAAACTGAGGGCAGATGAATATGTTTCATAAATTAGTGAGATGTCCAAAAGTACTTTTTGTCCGAATTTTTGGGGCAGATATGGTAGGGAGTTTTTTAATTATGATTATTTTGTCTGACATCTGGCAGACCCCTGGTATTTCTTTATAATATTTTGGAGAGTGTTTGTTTTTGTAGTAATGGCCAAAAGAATCATGGGATAGACTAATTGCCTCAATTTCCTACTTGTGTCTTGCAGATGGGAGCAATTTGTCTGCTTTGGTAAATGGTTGGTATGGTAAATGGTCAGAAAACTTATATTCAGGTTTTAGTGTATTAGCTTCTAGATGGTCAAATATGTTAGTGGCCATTTCAAGTTTAAATTCTTGATTTCTGATACAGTCTGCTGGCTCAGTTTTGGTATTGCAAAGGGCATTTGGGGTTAGATGATAGCAATTTTCTTTATGGGAACAACATTCTACTGTGGTCAGTGGTTGACAACTTGTATTAACTCGGGTTTCTTTAGGTTTTAAATACAGCAAGCTTCTCAGTTCATGTCTGAACTCATACCATACATTGTGAAGGTAAGCACAGACAGATACAGTTGGTATACGTTGTATGGATACAAGGGAATAACTCATAATGGGGAGATGGTCTTTACAAGCCTAGAGCTTCCGACCAAATCCCGATAATTGATTCTGTACATTTGTTTGTGCTAGTTTTCTTGAAATAAATATTGTTTAAACCAACTCATAATGGGAGACAGTTTTGTATGGGTCCTCTCTGCTCATGAGCCACCTCATCTGGGTCTACACTGTTTATCCTCTAATCTTTGAATTCACCATATGATATAGCTTGGACAAAACATTCCTTTAAATTTGCAGACGTAAATTTTGTCGTCTGCTTTTTGGGTTAAGTCAGGGTTTTCATGATGCTTCTAACTTTGTAAAGAAGATGAGCCAACATTTTTCCTTGATTTACATGATGCACTGGGTTGGCAGTAGAATTACATATTACATCATGCGTTAACCATCATTGCATTCCTAATTCCACAGTGATGTAAATATAATCAAAGTCCTGCAAAAACAGTTTCATCGCATTTCTGGGGTGTATAATAAGAAATTTTCAATTTTCTATAATTAACAAGAATATCAAAGAGTTACCAAGTTGAATTATCAGTCTACTATCTCAGCAGGAGATTTTTTTTATTGTACTGCATAACACCATTTGTTGTAAATCTGGAAATATTTGCGACATTTTTATTTTTGCGAAACTTCGAAAGTGTGAAGTTTTGCAAAAATAAAAATATTGTAAAATGCTTATGCCAAGAACCAACGTGAGAATACAAATGTAGTGAGGCCAGTACTTCTTATAATATTTCCTTCAACACTTAACCACTATTTCGCAGATGTAAGCATTTGCAAAAACTTTGCAGTTGATAATATTTTGTGACCTTCACCTCTATTTCTTGATTTTTTTCTTCACTGACAGCTGCTAATTGAGAATTGTACTTCTTTTAACACTGGACCATGGTGCCTCTCTCTGATATGATAAAAACATAGCCTTGTACATGAGATTCTGAAGTGTTCAGAGGCAGTTTAGTACAAGAAATTCTCAAACAATTAAATACCATTGGGAAATGGAGAAAAATTTAGACAGTTTTTGTCTGAAGTTGAATACTTCATACAAGTATGTCTGCATCTATGCAACTGTTATAACTACTCCTTGTTACATTTTGGAACTTAGAAAGCTTTGTGGTGGCCAGTAATTTCTTGTGAGTGGTAATGTAATTAATGAAGTGTGCCAGAATGCCAGTAAGACAATACAAGTGTTAGAGCTGGTAATATATTAGTGGTAACTGACAGGAAAAATAGTGCAAAGTGATTATTATATTTCCATACTCATAACTTGGCACTGCTAAATCTTAAGGAAAAGACAAGGTTTAGAGCAGAGCTCTGTTGGCATAGTTTAAAACCTGGATTGGAATGGACAGGCAGGGATAAACTTCTCAACTTCTTTCCATGGATTTGGGATGACACTCTTACAGGAAAGAATTTGCTCCCCTAAGGGAGCAAATTGTTTGCATTAAGAGTATCATTCCATGCTCTGAGAGCAAATTGTAGCCAATGGAATGTAGATAATCTTGTCTAGTCCATTCCATTCCAGCTTTTAAACTATGCCTAAGAGCAGAGCTCTGTTTGCATGACAGAATCTTGGGTATTAAACTTTTCTCTGTTTCTCTTTAAGACTGCATTTAATCTGAAATTGCTTGAGATCCCATAATATTACGTACAGAATTCTAGTGAACAAGAAATAAAAGTATGAAAATTCATATGCTCAATTAATTGGTTAATTAGAAACTAAATTAGGATATTATAGATCCAAAAGAAGTGTCATAGAAACTTATTTTAAACTTTGTGATTAGCTTCAAAATGATTGCCGAGCCAGAGGATTAATTGACTGGGAGTAAGTAATATTTTGCCTTTACTTAATAGGGCTTACTGACCAACTCTGAGCCATTGCACATACTGAGGCTTAAACCACAGCAAAGACTCAGATTATCCTGTATTCCAACAGACTGACCAATCAAATCTGTTTGCATCTGGGAACCCTGAAGAAAAATTCTTGCCAGATCACATACCAGTGGGCAAATAATGTCAAAATGACCTATTAAGGTTGATGGGACATAAAGATGTCACAGTGACATCATTACAAGGTCATGTGCCTGTTGGGATAAATTTCAGATGGACAACTCTTACCCAGCAGGCACATGACGTTGAAATGACGTCAGTACGACATCATTTCAACATCATGTGCCCGCTGGGTATTAAGGCTGATGATTGCCTTGGGTTTTTGCAGCTGTTTTAGCTTTAAAACTAAATGGTTAGTAGTTACTATAGTTGATAGGTCTACTTCGATGACATCTGGACTGTTGATAATACCATTTGTTACAGTATTTTGTCATGTTTCTGTTTGTCAAGTATCTTCATACACTTACATAGATTACGAAAAGAAAGCTTCATGGGGATAGTAAGTTTTCAAGAATAAAGAATAGAAATATTCTGTAGTGCATGTATTTCTAAATTGCTAGAGTTGCTTTTTGAGTCACCTCAAGGCCCAGAGGGACTAGCAAGGCTGATTAATATTTTGTTGTGTACCATTGATTTGTAAGATAGTTTAATTGTAGACAGAATTTATCTTATGCATAGCTTACGTTTAGATTTCAACTCACAACTGTATTGATTCAGTGGTAGGTAAAGGTAAAAAGGTAAAGGTAAAAGTTTCCCATAGCCTAATAGCCGTAGGGGCAGTGGGGGCTAGAGACCCACTGCATCTTGGGCACAGCTGATGAAAGGCGGAGCCCATCTCTCTCCTTTCGCTGCCTTATCCTTCCCTGATTAGAAAAAGGTACCCATTTACTGCTGGGTTGATAAAAGAGTTTTCCAGTTGTCGGATGGCGACGATGACCCGCGAAATCACAGTGGAATTTCAGTCTAGTGGTAGCAACCCTTTCATTGCTGAAATTGTATGTTATTGTCAGACTTGGGCTCTAAAGCAGTCACTCGTTTGCCTATAGTTTATAGTGAAAAAGCTTAAATTGAAGACATAAATCTGTTAATATATACTGATGGAAAGTGGGCAATCTTTCCTTTAACTGTTTTATTTCTGGATATTCAACATATTTTACAGATATAAAGCAGAAATGGCAATTGATCTGAATTGGATAGGGCTTTTACTAGCTTGTTTATGGTAAACTCTTAAAAAAGTCTTTCTGCCTAATGATTAAAATGTTCTGAAATCGGAATATTTGTCATTTCTCTGTCGCCACTGTGGTCATCAATGACACAGTGCTGTGAATATTTGCATAACTTGTCTAAGATAGGAGAGTTTGTTAAAAAAATCATAAAAACTGTCAACTCTGGGGAATTTAGCAAATTATTTTGTAGATTATATTTTAGAATGGAAATGTGTATGCTGGCACTGAAAGTTTACCAGAAACTTAGTGCAAATAGATCATAAACCAAATTTTCTGACCTCTCATGATGTTGAAGTGAAAATGGTGGCAAACAGTTATGCAAACGCCAACAGTAAAGACCGAAACAACCAGGTTTGCAAAGGCCAGTGTTGAAGACTGAAGTAATCAGTTTTGCACAGAACATTAAAGAAGTAACCAGGTTGCGAAGGACAACATGAAGAATTAGCCAGTTTTGTATAGAACATTGGGAAAATAACAGTTTTATAAAGGAAATACATAGAAATGACCATGCGAAGGATAGCATGTAAGAAATAGCCAATTTTGCAAACCATGACATGTAAGAAATAACCAGTTTCCCACAGTTTTGCAACCATGACATATGAGAAAAAAGTTTTGCAAACAATTTCAAGTAAGAAATAACCAGTTTTGCAAACCATAAAGTGAACGAAATAACCAATCTTGTAAATCATGACATGTAAGAAATAATCAGTTTTGCAAACCGTAAGATGTGAGAAGTAACCAGTTTTGCAATTTATGACATGTAAGAAATAACTAGTTTTGCTAACCATGACATGTAAGAAATAACCAGTTTTGCAAAACCATGACATGTAAGAAATAACCATTTTGGCAAACCATGATATGTAATAAGGAAAATAACCAGTTCTGCAAACCATGACATCGATGTAGGAAATAACAAGTTTTGCAAATGATGAAATGTAAGAAACTACCAGTTTTTCAAAGGATGGCGTTTTTAGCTCGCCTGAACAAAGTTCTGGAAGAGCTATTGTACTACTCCCAGCGTCGGCATAAGTGGCGTCGTCGGCGTTAGCAAAATGGTAAAGTTTTACATTAAACTTTTTAAGATCTCGTAGTTTCTTAACCCTTTTATCAATTTGAATTATATTTGGTATGATGATAGATATTGGTCCAAAATTCTCTTCAAGACCATCCCCACCCCTGGTCATGACCCATAGGTCAAGGTCACGGACTTAGAAATTTTATGTTAAAGTTTTACGTTAAAGTTTTTAAGATCTCGATCATAGTTTGTAAACCTTTCAATCGATTTAAATTATACTTGGTATGATGATAGATATTGGTCCAAAATTTTATGCAAGACCATCCCCACCCCCCAGATATGACCTATAGGTCAAGGTCACAGACTTAGAAATTTCATGTGAAAGTTTTATGTTAGAGTTTGTAAGATGTCATATTTTCTAAACCCTTGGATCTGTTTGAATTATATTTGGTATGATGATAGATATTAGTCTGAAATTTTATTCTACAGCATCCCCACCCCTGCACATGACCTATAGGTCAAGGTCATGGACTTAGACATTATGTTAAAGTTTTATGTTAAAGTTTTTAAGATCTCAGAATTTCTAAACCCTTTAATCAATTTGAATTATATTTGGTGTGATGATAGGCATTGGTCGAAAATTTTGTTCAGCCTCATCCCCACCCCTGCACATGACCTATAGGTCAAGGTCACAGACTTTGCAATTTTATGTTAAAGTTTTATGTTAAAGTTTTCTTAAGATGTCATAGTTTCTAAACCATTTGATTTTTTTTAATTATATTTGGTTTGATGATAGATATTAGTTGGATATTTTATCCACCGCATCCCCACCCCTGGACATGACCTACAGGTAAAGGTCATGGACTTAGCAATTTTATGTTAAGGTTTTACAATAAAGTTTTTAAAATTTTTTGTTTCTAAACCCTTTGATCAATTTGATTTAAATTTGTTTTCATGATAGATATTGGTAAGAAATTTAGTCAACCGCATCCCCACCCCTGGACATGACCTATAGGTCAAGGTCACAGACTTAGAGAAATTTTATGTTATAGTTTTATGTCAAAGTCTTTGAAATCTCATAGCTTCTAAACCCTTGGATGGATTGAATTATATTTAGTATGATGATAGATATATGTCGAAAATTTTATTCAGCATCATCCCCATCCCTAAGAAACAAATACTAGCACTTGAAGATAGACAAGCGCAGGTTCAGGTGAGCTATCCTGTCTAGAGACAGGTCTTGTAGAAACTACCAGTTCTGCAAAGGACAGCATGTAAGAACTGACCAAGTTTGTAAAGAGTGGCAATCAGGAAAAGTTACAGACAGTGGTTACAGAAGGCAAAATGAACACCTCCCATTGAGAAATGGGTAGCTTCCCATGAAGATGTGCAATCCAAATAATGGCTCTTATTTGAAAGTCTGTGCAAGTCAAATTGGTGCTACTGTTTATGCATTAAATGGTTATATAATTCAAAATGGTACAAGTCTTAAATGTGGCTCTTTGTATTCTAATACCCAACCAAACCAGATATAAAATGCAGGGACTGGAGCCAGTCTGTTTATGAATCATTCAGTGATTGCGGAATATGTTGCAAAGATCCACCTAGTGTAATTGCAGTATATTAATTAAATGGGTGTCATTATTCAGAATGCAGAATTTCGAAAGTCTTCCGCTCTTGCAGAATGTCAGATGGTATTGCAGATTCTCTTTAATTGCAAAGATAAATGCAAACATAACAATGCTTTCTAAGATCGAGACCTTAACTATTCTCATTATAAAAATTATATTTATGACCATAAATGTTTGGACAAAACTTCCTCAGCAAGCAGTGTAGATCCTGATCAGACTGCTCCTATAGGAGCAGGCTGATCTGGGTCTGCACTGTTTGCCATAATGTCAGCATCAATAGTCAGGTTATAGAATCAACATTTTTTTCAAATTTATGGATAATTGGGTAATTGTGTAAGACTAGACTAGACTAGGGTAATGCATCTCAATATTTAGGATAAACATGGTTTTTTCATTATAATGATTATTAGAAGCAATAACGGTGTCTTTGTATTTATTGAAAAATAACGCGTAATTATTTTACTACGTATCTGGAGCCTCTAGTGTGACTTCATTATCATTTTTGTCGCTATTTTCAGTTTTTGGTGTCACATTAAATGTCACGAGGGAACACTTTGTCTCTTAGTTCCAGACCTGATTAGCATTGTGCCAAAGCCAGAAATATATGGGACATACTTTTGAAATAGGCTGTACCAAGTTTCTCTGTGTTGCGAGCATCCACCATTGATGTGAATATGCACAGTTTCATCTTGAAAAGCAAACAGGTCTACAAAAAGAAATACAAAAAAGTGATTTTGTTTACTGCTGAAATTGCAGTGGCCTGCATTATACTCTACAGACTGGCTGTGTGGTGGCACAGTGTACTCTTAGATTATATCATGCGGCTAGCTATGGTGTTAGGTAGGCCTTATTTCAACAGTTCAATTTGTTTAGGGATATATGACAGCACGTTTTTCACAAATATTCATTGAGGCTGTATATAAACAGTCATAATTTAAGAAAGCTGGTGTTATATACACCTTTCCTATAAATCGATAAAGTCGCGTACGAGTTATCTACCCAAGTAGACTGTGACATCATCTATAGGAACATCCCATATAATTCAGCACAACTGCAAGCACACATAACATGCATAAAGTAGACGTTTTGTGAATGTGACCTTCAAAAAATACATTGAAAGACCAAATTAAAGTATAATTGCCCTGTTGTCATGTGACATTTTTAGTTATATTTATTTCTTTTATTTTAATATCATATTGAGAATCCCAACAAGTCGCTCATGATTTTCATGACCCCTTTCATCGACGCCGTGCTTCAACACCCACTGGTGTCAACACTCCGGTTCAGTATAAGAGCTACATTTCGTATAAATAAGTTTCGTAAATCTGAAAAAGTTCTTTTTCCGACAGGTAAAACTTCAGCATTCAGGTAGTAACTACACATTATTACCAGGCAGATTATAACGCTGATATTTATGGCTTCTTGTGCGATACACCGATCTAAAGCATCAGCATCCAGACAGTTTTCCGTAAGTTTGAACCCGAGGTTGAATTTATATTATTTTTTCCATCTCTTACTTATCTTCGGTATTATTTATTTGATCGTTTCCATTTCACGGTATGGTGTTCTTAAAGCTGACACGTGTCTAGGTAATACACAATCATAGGTGTTTGTTTATTGCAGCAATGCGCGCGATCGGTGATTACACAGACGAATTCCATGTCAGCACACTTTGTTGTCATTTTTAGCGTGTGTCTGCTTTATAATCAGCTAATTTTTTGTAATAACGGCCTGAACATCTTCCGCAATTTTCTTTCTTTTCCTTATGTTTTGGAAGCTGTACTGGTGATACATGCTCTCAGGGCTCGGGAAATATTGAAAAATGAATCGGTCCAGCCGATGACGTCATCACCTAACTAATTTCCATTGGAAAAAAAATTGATACCTGTCACGAAAACTAATGACAACAAGCGAAGTCCTATGAATTAATCCCGATTTCCGTACAACGGTCGTACATTGTTGTGTTTGGTGGAGTTCTTGGTTTCAAACATTTTAAGACGTTTAGCTACGCATGTAGAAGCAAATACAAGACTAGAACGTGTTCGTAGGCAAAGCGGACGTGATAGAAGACATCACACTTGATTGACAGGTGGACAGGGGAGACAACCTGTTCAAGCCCATTGCATTAAAATTGGCGGTCATTCCTGTTTGTTTGTGAACAATGCGTAAGTCCTGAGCATTAACTCGCCAAAGTTATGATGGTTGTACTATTTAACGTACCCAAATTGCATAATTTCCCCTCCACTGTTGCCGCCCATTCATAGATTGTTAGTCATCTGTGTGTGTACTTAGGTACCTTTAACCGTCATACAGTTAGAATGACACTGCGTACGTTATGCTCACAGCGGCGTCTTTTATCTTTACATCAAAGACAAAACGTGCTTGACCCATATTGCATATCAACGCTACCATTAGTATTATACCCAATATAATAATCGCGTAGACCCTGATCAAAATGCGCTATTTTTGTGCACTGCTCAGCATTATTTTCGCACTGGTCTGCATGACGATATGACGATACAACTAGGAAATCGGTGAAATGGACGATTTAATAGTTCCATTATTCAAAACATTGTATATTTTTACAAGAGCGTAGACCATAAAATAGTGACTATTAATACTAACAATGTATCTTCGTTTTCGCGGAATAGGTTGGTATTCCTGAAAACTCCATTGCAGACAGTATGAAACATGAAAGACTATCCGTTGTAAGGGCAAATGCAAATATGAATGAACTTCGGACAGACTTTGTCAATACATTCGTCAGCATTCATCTGTTATGGATACATTCACAAACTTTTGAAGTCGGCATACGCCCTACACATACAGGTCAGTTACATTCTCGCGATCGTGAAACAAGATGGACACCTTTCATCCCAAAGCCCAGTCATCGTGATTTTGATGTTGTTTTGTAGACTGTCGTAAGAGTGCGCGTCATTATGACACTTGTTATTGACAGGTAAGCGGTCCAACATGTGGTTCAGTGCTCCATACGGACAATCTCGATTGGCCCGTAGGCGGTCTTTTCGTCTGGCTAACACCTGCGTTAATCCGATTAGTTATGACACGTGCTAGAATTTTAAAGACAGTGGCGATATTATGTCGGGACAAGATCAAACGGCCGTGTGTAACAATTATCGGACGAATCGGAGAAAATTTCCTAAGTATTGGGCCAGTATGGGACCGATTTTTTGGGGCTTTTGGCTGTTTCCAATCGGTCCCAATTTCTGAATTTTGGTCTGGGACCGAAAGAAATCCGGTTTTCCCGAGCCCTGCATGCTCTTGATTACGGTAATTTTGGCCCGAAATTTTAGTCGGATATCATTTAATTTTATGTCAAATTCCCATATGCTATAAGTTATAAAGCTTATTTTCCGACAAAGAAATAGCTGAATATAGTTGGAACAAAATAGTTGTCTTAATCTTAACCGTATAATGTTAGTTTTGAATATACGGAAATCCGGCATTTATTTGGTTACACAATGAAAAACAATAGCCTATCCTATAGATGACGTCATAGGTGTTGCAAGGGACAAAACTCGAACAGACTCTGAATTATAGGAAAGGTGTATAATACATTAAGTGTCAGTCGCATTTGGTGACGTTACTCAAGTAAATAGCCAGAACCTTGGAAAAGTGTGTCAAAAGCCCCAATCTGAAACAGCATAAGAAAAATATTTTGATTAAATATATTAGTAATTAGCTTAAATATGTATTATGCAGTTTTGTCCAAATTGATGGAAAATAAGAATTTTATTGATGTATTTTGTGTCCATGACCATGGTATCAGGCACAATACATCAAATACACTAAACCATATGATACACTTTCTCCAATAGCTAGTCTGAAAGAGTTGGGCATTGTTGGCCTGAATTTCTGTTAAGCGTTCCCTGAGTGGATGCATTGATCTCTACCAGACTCTATGTAGTCTGCTGTAGAGGTTATACCCTGCAGACTCACAAGGCTGAATCAACATTGAAGTCATGACATTGAATCAAGTTGATTCAATGTTGATTAAACATTGTGTGCCCAGTGGTAAACTATTCATCACAAAAAATGCCATGTTCCTGAAATGGGCATATGGAGATGCTTAACAGAGAAGGATGTTGGAGTGTGCAATCACAGATATAGAAAAAAAAATGATATGTAAGCCTTTTGTGGGCTAATAACATGACTATACCAAATTAGACAGAGGCTGTTAGTTTAAGATCATGTTCATCCCAAAGGAGTTTATTTATTTGCAAATAGAAAATCAAGATTGACATGCCAGAAGAGTATATTATCCTGCTTCTTTCCTTTCATAATTTTAACCCTTAAAGCGCCAAAAAGCAGACGACAAAATTTACGTCTACAGAATTTCAAAAAATGTCTTGTTCAAGCGATATCATATTGAGAATTTGAACACTAGAGGGCAAACAGTGTAGATTCAGATGAGGTGGCTCATTATGAGCCACCTAATCTGGATCTACACTGTTTGCCAATTCAACAATTTTAATTTTTGGCGCTTTAAGGGGTTAATAATATTATGTATTTGCTTCCTTAAATTCCAAAAGGGTTAAGAGTACACAAGCATTGTTTAGTATTGGGATAGATAGGTCTGAGCAAAAACTTCAGAGCCAGATCAGACTGCTCGTAGAAGAGCAGTCTGATCAGGGCCTACACTGTTTCCATTCCATATGCATCTTTTAGACAGATTACTGCCTCGTAAAACCTTTAGGTTTTCCAATTTTTTTATTTTTAGCTCACCTGAGCTGAAGGCTCCGTGGGAGCTTATAGGATAGGTTATGGCTCCTTCATTTGTAGTCGTCGTCCCTCCGTTCATCCACAATTTCAAACAACTTCTCCTCTGAAACCACTGGGCCAATTGTAACCAAATTTCATATGTAGCCTCCAGGGGTCATGGGAACAAAAAATTTTTCAAATGGTCCCGGTCACATGACCAACATGGCCACCACGCCCATATATGGTAAACACCTTTAAAAATCTTCTTCTCCAGAACCAGTAGGCCGATGGCCTTGAAACGTGGTTTGAAACATTAGGTACACAATTACTACCAAGATTTTTCAAATAATGACCTTGGGTTGACCTTGACCTTTTTTACGGCATGGTTAAATTTGCTTTCTGGTGCTTTTATATGGTGAAATGATAGAACATAAGATTTTTTGAAGCTTTTGGCCTAAAAATTGGTATATACAGTTATCTTAATAAATACATGAATATTTATGAGTACAAGATGTCAAGGTCATTGTTTGACCTTTGACCTAGGTCTCTCATATTTCCACAACTTTAACCATCTCCACAAAAGCCACTGTGCCAATTGTAACCAAATTTCATATAGAGCCTCCAAGGGTTGAGGGAATGAATAATTATTCAAACTGTCCAGGTCACATGACTAACATGGCTGCCATGCCTATATATGGTAAAAACCTTTAATGCTCTTCTCCATAACCAATAGACCTATGGCCTTGAAACTTAGTATATTGCATTAGGTAATCAAGTACTACCAGGGTTGTTCAAATGATCATTGTTTGACCTTGACCTACTTTACAGCAAGGTTGAAGATGGGAAAATGCTAGAAGCCTAGAACATAAGATTTCGTGGAAAGTTTTGAAGATTTTTTTGTCTAAAAATTGGTAAATACAGTCACCTTAATGAGTACATGAAGATTTCTGTGTATGAGAGGTCAAGGTCATTCTTTATCACATGACCCAGGACTTTCATATTTTGACAATTTCAAACATCTCAAAAGCCAAAGGGCAAATTGTAAGCAAACTTCATATAGGGCCTCCAGGGGCTGAGGGAAAGAAAATTTCCCCAAAAGTCAAGGTCACATGACCAACATGACCACTAGCCCATATATGGTAAAAAGTTTCGAAAGTCTTCTTTTCCAGAACGACTTGACTGATGGCCTTGAAACTTGGTATGTAGTGTTGGTTATTCAAGTACTACCATGATTGTTTAATGATGACCTTGGCTTGACCTTAACTTTTTTTTAGGGCATGGGTCAAATATGAGAAAATGCTAGAACATATGATTTCATGGAAAGTATGGAAGATTTTGGCCTAAAAATTGGTATATACAATTGTCTTAATGATTACATGAAGATTTATGAGTACAAAAGGTCAGGGTCATTCTTTGACCTTTGACCCAGGACTTGTATTTTGACAATCATTTCAAATATCTCCTCAAAAGCCACTTGGCCAATTTCTCAGGTGAGAGATTCAGGGCCTCATGGCCCTCTTGTTTTTTATGGTACCATCTTAAGACCTTACCTACTATTTCTATGTTGTGCTTTCAGAGCAATATAGGCCCATTTAAACCTCTTTACTTTAGAGTGGCTCATTTCAGCTTGCCTGGTAACCTGTATCAAGACATTCTGAGACTGTCATATAGAAAAAAAGACCAACCAAAATAGATACAGAGAATAAGTACTGTTTTGCATGATCAGAGTCCATGAAAGCATTTTATTGGTCTTCTAGCTTCGGTCTGAAGTATATGGCAGCAGCCTCTATTTAAGGATAATTGTTGGAGTAAATTATAGACTATGGACAGTGTAACAAACCTATCATATGGGCATTCTTCTGTCATAATGACTGAATAATGCCAGCCTTTGATACAGGACAGAATAGCAACAGATGAGCCTATTGTGTGACAGTCTGCTATAAGAAAAAGCAAACACAGCAGGCTCCAGCTTAATGTGCATGGCTACACCTCAATGTTGTTTTCCCCTCATTCTTTTCAAAGGCAAATAACTATTGTGACTTCCTGTTTGCTTCTGTGGGGAAATAAATCCATTTAAAAAAGGGTCTACTCTGTAAGGAAAGGATTTGCTCTTAATATTAAAGGAGAAAATTCTTCCTTTCAGAGTTGACCCCCATTGAAAAGGGAGGCAAAAGTGAAAATGAAGGAGTTGCTTCCCCATTAAAATGTAATCATTTACCTGAAGATGAAGTCTGGGTTTTGAGGAAAATGTTGGGACAATTTATCAAACATACATTGTAGCCTGCCATTATAAGAAGTGCCGTAGTGAGGCAGTTCTAATTGAAAGCCATCACATATGATTTTATGGAGATTGGAAAGTTATTTCAGAATTATACTCAAAATTTCACCTTGATGGTGACTGGCAATACTTGTGGCCTAAGATTTTCAAAATGCTATTTGTTTGCTCTCTTTTATGGTTAAACTCCCACAAGAAAGCATACATCCTGAAAGTGTCTTTAAAGTTATATTATAGGTTACTCCCCCAAGAAAGCATAATTTCTCAAAGTATCTTCTGATATTGCAAATGACCTTGGTTTCTTGGCTGCCTAAATATGATTGTTTTGCTCAGAATATATCATTTTAGATTGGCTAGAATTGGAGTCAGTCTTAGAACACCCATGGGATCTGGAAAATTACTGTCAGTTTTAGGTAGTTCAAGTAATTGAAGCTATCAATTGAGCCTTACAGAGTTACCAATTCAAAAATCAGTTCAAGCTGACATAGTAAATGTTATCACAGATTTATTCAATGAGGTTTCCAATTTGGAAGTAAGAACTGTAAAAGGAAATTTACGTATTCCATCAGAGCCGCCCTAGAAGATGTGTAATTAAACCGGAGCCATTCCACACCTAACCCAAACATGATGACAAATCCAGTGCACTGCCCCTCCAAAAATGTTGTAAAGTAGAGCCAGTCTACATTTAACCAATAAGCTGACATTTCTGAAACTGTTAACTGACAGTTCTGACATTTCAGTCACTGAAGACAGCTTGAATCAACCTGGAACCAGTCTGAGGTGCTGACATTGCTGCAAACTGGTGCCAGTCTGAAACTAACTTGAAGGTGTTTATATTTTTAGCTCACCTGTCAAGGTGAGCTTATAGTATAGCCTTGGTCCATCATCCATCCTCGTTGGCGGTGGCGGGGTTCACATTTTTAAACATCTTCTTCTCAGAAACCACTGGGCCGATTGAAGCCAAATTTCATATGGAGCCTTAACAGAATGGGGGAAGGAAAGTTTATACCAAGATGGCCGCCATGCTCATATATGGTAAAAACATTAAAAAATCTTCTCCAGAACCACAGGGCCGATTGCCTTGAAACTTGGTATGTAGCATCTTGGACTCCAGTACTACAAAGATTATATAAATGATGACCTTGGGTTGACCTTGACCTATTTTGTGGCAAGGTCAAATTTGGTCCCTAAGGGTTTTGAAGGGAAATCTGAAAAAGTGCTGTTGTGCTCAGTGATATGGAAATGCAGTCAATTTCAACACCTATGGATATTAGAGGTCAAGGTCATTTAGTGACCTTGACAAAAGGTCATTTGTCCATTGGGTGTCAACATTTTCAAACATCTCCGCAGCAGAAACCATTGGGCCATTTGAAGCCAAATTTCATATAGAAACTTAACAGGATGGGAGAATGAAACTTTATATATTTGGCTGAGGTCACATGACCAAGATGGCCACCATGCCCATATATGGTAAAAACCCTTAAAAAATCTTCTTCTCCAGAACCACTGGGCCAGTTGCCTTGAAACTTGGTACATGTATGTAGCATCTTCGACTCCAGTACTACAAAATTTATATAAATGATGACATTAGGTTGACCTTGACCTATTTTACCACAAGGTCAAATTTGGTCCCATAGGCTTTTGGATGGGAAAAGCTGAAAAAGTGCATTTTTCTGTTGCTGTTGTGCTCTGTGATATGGAAATGCAGACAACTTGAACTCCTAGGAATTCTGGAGGTCAAAGCCATTTAGTGGTTTTGGCTAAAGGTTATTTGTCTGTACTGTGTCAACATTTTGAAAGGACTTCTATCTTGAAACTACTCGGCCAATTTCAATTAAATTTCATATGCATCCTTCAGGCAAAGCTGGAAACAAAGTTTATATATTCGGTACTGGTCACATGACCAAGATGGCCACCATGGCCATATATTTTCTTCAGAACCACTGGGTCAGTTGCCTTGAAACTTGGTATGTAGCATCTGGGACTGTAGTGCTACTAATTTTATATAAATTGAGCATATACTGACAGGTGAGCGATTGTTGCCCTTGGGCGACTTGTTGCAAACTGGAACCAGTTTGAAGTTTCCACAGTTCTGTAATCTGGGGCCAAGCAACAGCTAACTTGAAAGTGTTGTCATTTCTGTATTGACATTGCTGTAAACTGTAAGCAGTCAAGTGCTGACATTTCTGTAAACTGGTGCCAGTCTGAAGCTAACTAACTGCATCAAAAGTGTTGACTTTGCCGTAAGTTAACCTTTCTGT
Source organism: Ctena decussata (assembly GCA_963989385.1). NCBI lineage: Eukaryota > Metazoa > Mollusca > Bivalvia > Lucinida > Lucinidae > Ctena > Ctena decussata. The sequence continues at coordinate 59,884,310 of OZ022504.1, forward strand.
AAAGTTGAGAAGCAGCTAGCCCAAAAATGTTAAAATTTCTGTAAACTGGAGCCAGTCTAAAGTGAACTGAATCCACTTGACAGATAACCCAAAAGTGTTGACATTTCTGTGCAAGAAACGGGGGAAAAAAACAACATAAAGCACATGCCCAAATATCTAGGAAATGTGTTAGCTTTTCGATTTGATGCTGGTAGGTAATAATTAGCACTGGATTTATTTGGTTTGGAATTGACCTCTGATGTAACCAGAAATTATTTAGAGTGCTTATTTATTGCAAAATAAATAGTTACAGAATGTTTTCACATTACCAAAAGAGACTGTTCTTCCAGCCAAAACATACCTGTGAAACCTCTTTGATCTTACCGTAAATATCATAAATTTTGTGAGACCTTAATGAATTTTTGCATTTATTATAAGAATTAAAAAAGTTGAGTTTTAGTATCAGTCCAAGTGTAAAAAAAGAGTTGCTCAGTGGTGGAATGGCAAACATTGCAGACCCTGATCAGACTGCTCCTTAGGAGCAGTCTGATCAGGGTCTGCACTGTTTGCTCAAGCGTGTCTGTCCCTATATCTAGAATTATGAAGGTACTCACTTAAACTCACCTAAATCAACAATTAAACAAATGGGAAAGGTGAAAGGAAATTTGGTTTCTCTAGAAATATATTATACCTGTTCAGAGGGTATTTTTGTAATGTTTTCACTGTTTTTTCTCAAAAAAGATACTTATTCTATATTACTCAAGTTGTTACACTTGTAGCTTTAAAGCTTTTTTTACTGACAAAATAACAAAAAATTGTACGAACACTTGTGATTGACTTAGAAAAGCAAATTGTACGAACACTTGTGATTGACTTAGAAAAGCAAAGCAGGAAGTCAGTCAGCATGATTGTTCCCCCTTTTTGAAAAATGGTAGAAAATGTGGTGTACCCATATGCATGCACCTTAAGACTAGTTCTGTCAACATATCTGTGTCGGAGTGATCTCCCTTGGGCATATATCCATAGACTTCCAAACTCAGAAGAGCCACGAGAAACGAGAAAACCAACAAAGTAGCATATGTGCTATGCAAAGACTCAGATCAACCTAGGCATTCGCCCAGCTTGATCAGAGTCTTTGCTGTTTGCTTAAAAGGGTAGCTAAGGTTCTAAGCTACCTCCATGCCAACAGCCAAGATCCTGCTCAGACTGGGTGGATGCCCAGGATAATCTGAGTCTCCGCTGGATGCACATGCCACTTTGTTGGTTTTGTTGTGTCGCGGCTCAGAATTACTTGATTTTCAGACAAGTGCCTATCATCTTCAGTGAGACCTGTACCTTTTGCTCCTGCATGATGGAATGCTTTTCTCTGAATTACTTGATTGTTCTAGCTATTGTTTGGGTAATTTACTGTTAAGAAATTCTGTAAGTCATTGACAGAGATAAAAGATTGTATCATGCAGTTAAGAAAAATATTAGGAATGTTACCAGTCATGAAAATTCGGAACTATATTAAGACAAATGATAATGACGTCAGCAAACATTGGTTCCCAAAATATGTTTTAGCTGTTTTTATCATGTTTATAGGTTAAGTTAACATTGGATTGCCAGAATTGCAGATCAGGTTTGAGCCTTATAGATTTAGGAAAGCTTTCTGCTAGAATCAGATTTGTGTCTGCTGGGATTATTTGCCCTTGCCACCGGGCCGCGTAGCGCAATCGGTAAGGCACCTGACTCATAAGTCAGAGGTCCTGGGTTCGAAACCCGGTCTGGCCACTTACTTTCGTTTCTCCTTCCGCTGATTCAAGAAGGGCAGTTGCCAGTTACTGGTGAAAGTATGTGCACTTAGTACTGGTTAACCACATAGGAGGTCTAAGCCTGCCCAGGAATAATGTGGTTAGGTTAACTGACCGTCCAGCCATGACCATAGTTGTTTACCGTGGAGGTAAAGCAACCAATCAATCAATCAAATGTCCAAAAAGTGGTAACTTGCCTATAGTTACTATACCGTATGTAATATCATGGTGAAAAGAAATGATCAAAGTTAGATAAGCTTTCTATTACATTCTCTAAAAAATGATCAAAGTAAGGTAAGCTTTTTGTTGCAATCAGAATATTGTCAGATGTGGGTTATGTGCCATTGCCATGGGGCTATATACATGTGGGAAAGGTAACTTTGGCCTGTAATTCATTTACTGTTTAAAATATCTAGGTGAAACTTAACAGAATGAATGAAATATGGTAAGCTTTTGATTACAACAAGAAATTTGTTTCACAGGGTTACCTTCCCCTGTCATAGGATCATGTACATGTCCATAAATTGTTGTTTGGCCTATATTTCCTTCTGAAGGTCTAGGTGAATTGCCACAGAGGTAAGCTTTCTGCTACAATCAGATGTTGTCCAAAAGGGGTTTATTGTCTCTGTGGTGTATGGCTTGTAGTTTCCTTTCTGTTTGGAATATTTGGTGAAACATCACAGAAAAGATTGAAGTAAGGTCAGGTTTCTGTTACAATCAGTATTTCATCAGATGGGATTATTTCTCTTGCCCTGAGGCGGTAGAAGGAAAAGAATAAAAAACAAAAAAAAAAAGCAGGGGGGTTGGGGGGGGGGGGGGTGGAATGGTGAAATTGGTTTGTAATGGTAAAGCATCATGTACCATTTGTAATGGCTCTGTTAGAGAAAGCATTGATCAATGTAATATCAATGTTCACATTTCTAAGTGTGTTCCAATGTTACGATATTCACTCTTCCAAAATTCTTTTCTTTTTTTCCAATTGTATGAAATTCACTCTGCCAAAATTCTTTTCTTTTTGTGCATTGTTGGAATGAAGAAGATTTAACTCTTTACGCCCCAGTGATGAAATTAGCCAAATTTGCAAACAGGGTAGATCCTGATGAGTTATGAGCCACCTCATGTGGATCTACACTGTTTGCCCGCTAGTCTTTGAATTCTCAATATGACATGTCTTGGACAAGGTATGTTTTAAATTTTTGCAGAGGTAAATTTTGTTGTCTGCTTTTTGGTGCTTAAAGAGTTAAAATGTTCCTCTGAGACAAAAATTTGCTTATCATTTGTAGAAATTATAGACAGCATTGCTAGCTGCTGATTCAGAATTTATGTCTATTGTAAGACTATTCATAATCACAAGTGGTTAACTAGCACATTTATTTTACTTTTACTTCTTTCCTAAAAGGTTTGACATAATAATAATTATGAGTTCGGCTGTGTGAAAGTGTACCTTTTTGCATGTGCAAACAGTGAAGCCTCAGATCAGACTGCACATCTGTGCAGTCTGATCAGAGTTTCACTGTTTGCATCTAAAACCTATGGCTCCTGATGAGTCTGTAAACCAGGTAGTAAAAAATGAAACCAGCAGATTGGCTCTTTGCTAGTCACAATGGTCGAGGCCACTTTTCTGTAGACCTCTTTGTTGCGGCCACAATGTAAAAGAGGAAATTATTATGCTTCATTAGCTGTTAATATAATTTTTGCTTGAGTGTGAAAAGTTATAAATATTCGATGGCAGATTGCTAAGCTTGCAATTTCTTTCATTCTTGTACTAAAACATGATCTTAGTATTGTCCCAAAAGCCTCAAAATATTGAAGATGCATTTCTTGTGCTAGCTTTTAGATTAGCAAGTTGAAGGATCATAGAGTGAATGTAATCACATTTCAGCTGGCAACATCCATATGGTGTCATTCTCCATCTTGCAGTGTCATTCATTAGGGTCCATTAACATTTAATTTGATAAAATATTTGAAGTCTTGATCAATGCAAAATGAAGCCATATATCGCATGTTGAGCATCTTACAATGTGTGTGAAAGTTTCAAATTCATCAATCAGTTTACAGTACAGTTCAAGCTTGTTTTGCACAATATCTCTTGAACTAGTATGCATCATCTGGATCTACACTGATTGCCCTCTAGTCTTTGAATTCTCAGTATGTTACAGCTGGTATGAAATATTTCTACAAATGCACTTATTCTTTCCCTTAGCAGTTATTCAGTGGAATAGTCTCCCAGCCCATGTTGCCACCTTGACAGATCTTGGCATCTTCAAGAAACCATAATTTGACTGCTGCTGATTTTATCCTCACATTTCTTCTTCTATGTATTGTATAACACACTATCACTATGCACTTTTACTCAATTTCTCACTGTCAGCTTTATTAATTTAATGGCATTGTGCAAGAACCCTAGCGCGTAATACTCATATTAGGATGTATGCTGTTTCAAGAGACAGAGGTTTTGATGGTCTTCATTTTTGGCTTGCGGCCACAGCCGCAAGCCATATAGATTGGAAAGCTCGTTCCGGTTTGAGACTGTATTTGTTCATGTTTCTTCACTTATACGAGCGTTTCATCGCAATAACCAGAGAACTCGTCCGATTTTGTCTATTTATATCCATATCAGGTTTTACCGCATCTGCTACAAATAACATATGGAATTTTATTCTATTTTTGGTCGCACTGCCGCAAACTGTCGGCACTTTCCGTATCCTCGACTCTTAGCAAACAAGTATAAGCTTTTTTTCCAAAAAGCTTGCTATCTTTATTTCGCAGCCGCGTTGGGCGAAAAAAGAGCCTTAGAGTATTGAGTAATGTATATACTTAGAGCAGTCACCATACTCGAGCTAAAGCATCGGTGCAGACTGACCAGGGTCTTTCTTTTTCGGCAGATCCAGAATATATATCATGCTAACTGAGGATAGATTGATCAGACTGTGCTGATGCGCGTGCCGATTTATGTATTTGTAAACCTGTCAAAGCAGAAAAAATCAGTCAAAATATTGTATAAATTCAGCAAGAAGGCGCTTCTGATTTTTTCCTCATCACTCATTATATCTTACCAAATAAAGTATCCCATCTATACATGTGTGTGTGGCTAATATGCACAGCTGACCGTGTTTATACATGTACAATTATAAAGCCGGTGTATAAATGACGCATATTCATTGTAAAGGCCATGTCGATCGCAAGCAGCTGTGTAATGTGCACAATTCAACATCTAAATTAAATACAATACTTTTTGACCATTCATGAATAGTCTGTCTTAGAAACCTCTTGTAGGGATACTGGTAAAGAAAAGAGTGGAAAATTTCAGAACCGTTGAGACTTTGATCATTTGAGGCTAGCTCTGAAGGATTTATGACAGCTTTGAGACAATGGGTGAGCCGCTGGTCTATCTCTCTCAGCCAGAACCGAACCAGCACTCGAAACAATCAGTTTTCCAGTGATAATAACGTCATTTTGGTTGTACTGGAATTTCTTGACAAGCAAGCAGAACCTTTATATGCAACCGGGTTCCAATCACTGCAGCATCGCTGGCCTAAGAGGGGATTTAGTTAAGAAATAAACTGTCAGAAAAATGAACAACAACAACTTCATAATTAGGCTGAATTCATTTCCTTCAGTCCTCATACGCCAGTTCTCATAATTCCCATTCCGTTAGTATTAACGTACTGTAATATAAACATACTGTAAAAACTCGGCAAGCCTTTCCTTTTTAAAAGGAAACTTTATCTGTGGTAGGTTGACTGAGTTGGAAGATCAGAATATACCAAAATAAGATTCGCATATCACCTACTGAAAAGAAGCCTTATAAATGATCCCTGCTGGGGCACTATATTGAAACAGCATTGAATCAACATTGATTCAACATCATGGCATTGAATCAATGTTGATTTGATGTTGTGTGCCATGTCGGTCAATGCATTTTCACATTAAAATTACAATGTCAAAAACAGTCAACAAACGCAGGTGAAAATACAAGAATGATGATTCTAGCAGGTTAAGTTCATAACTTTGTAGGTTTTTGTGGTTTTTGGCCAAGCCATTATGTGAAAGTGTGTGAAAAAGAAAAATTTCTTCTGTCATTTATGACACCTCCTACTTTGTTTTATGCAAGATACAGTCATATCCTGTTAAAGATGTTCATAATGTAATGTCTTTTTTAATGATAATGTACTGTAAATAAGTGGTTAATGTGGTAATTATTAATTAACCTTTGCTTTCCTGTACAAATGTACAGCTCAACTGGAATTTTGGTTCACCTTGGTAAAACCAGATGTGCTATATAGTAATTTCTTCCTGTATTCTGTACATCAAGACAATCCCATCTTTCAGAACTGGGTTCCCTAAGAATGTAATGATCCATCTGTAGAAAATGCATGAACTCATTGGACTCCCTGGACATCTTCCATGGACTCAGTGGACATTTAACATGGACTTTGCAGACAGTCTGTACATAGTCCAGTGAGTCCTTGGACAAAGTCTAGTGAGACCAGCCAGTATAGACAATGTCCATGGATTCAGTGGACATTGTCCATTGACTATGGTCTCAGTGGACATTGTCCATTGACTGATTGGACAGTCTGTGGACATTGTCCATAGCCACCCTGGACTTTGTCCAGAGAGTCCAGGTGGACTGGACAGTGTCTATGGACAAAGTCCACTGAGTCCAAGGACAGACAGGACATTGTCCATGGACTTTGTCCAGTCTGATTTGGTTGAAATATTGAAGTTAAAGCTCCCTTGAAATTTATAGTCATATCTTTTTTAATTAAAAATTTTAGTTATGCGAATTAATTACCTCCAAACAATTAATTAGTGCATGGACATTGTCAACTGAGTCCAGGGACAATGTCCACTGAATTCATGGATGTTGTCCAGATTGGCTGGTCTCACTGGACTTTGTCCATCGCCTCACTATACTTTGTCCAGAGTGTCTCTGGACATTGTCCAGACTGTCCACTGATTTCATGATAAATGTCCACTGGGTCCATGGACAATGTCCAGGGAGTGACCACTGAGTCAGTGGACTTCCTACAGATGGGTACCACCCTTTATGCCTGAACAAGTAGACCCAGTAATGACTTCTACTCTGCTCTACCACCTTTATGCATGAAAAAGTAATGACTGCTTCTCAACTGTACCACCCTTTGAGCCTGAACAAGTAGACCCAGTAATGACTTCTACTCCACTCTACCACCTCATATGCTGAATAAGTAATAACTGCTTTTCCACTCTACCACCCTGTAGACCTACTGACCCAGTAATGACTTCTACTCCACTCTACCACCTCATATGCTGAATAAGTAATAACTGCTTTTCCACTGTACCACCCTGTAGACCTACTGACCCAGTAGTGACTTCTACTCCACTCTACCACCCTTTATGCCTGAACAACTAGACCAATTTATGACTTCTGCCCTTTATGCGTAAACAAGTAGACCCAGTAATGTCTGGTACTTAACTCTACCACCCTTTATGTCTAAACAAGCAGACCCAGTAATGACTGCTGCAAAGTCTGAACCTATTGGTTTCAAGCCTATTGGTAACTGGTTATTCTGAAAGGTCATAATATGATAGTTGCTTTTTGACAAGGGATAATATCTCATCAGTTATATATTGTGTACAATGATTACCTGTGATTACTAGAACTGGCATGGTCTGAATATCTTCTGTTTGTTTAGAATAAATCAGGGAGAATTGTTGGCATTATACCATGAGCCTGCTTACAAAGTGTTACCACATGTTGGAGAAGATCTAGGTTGAACATCATCTGGACCTTCAGAAACTGGGACAAGGTCATTGGGTTCTGGCACTTAAAGTTCCAAAAGTGAATTTGCAAACAGCAAAGATCCAGATGAGGCGGCTCATAACTTGTGATTTTACGAGCAGGGCTCGAACCCAGTCTGCTTGATCAGTAGGCCAGACCTTAACCCACTGAGCTACCGGGGCTCATCATTACTAAGGAACATGGCAGTGTGTCAACATTACATTACCATACATTAACAGACTCAGTTAAACTGAGTCTGCTACTTTCATTTCTTTGATGTGCTCCTTGCTTCTAGAATGATGTCATATAACTGAAGAAATATGGTATTTAAGACAGTGGCTGCATCCGATTCTGTAGTGACAATATGTAGCAACAATGCAATCAGAGCTTCTATTATAAAATTTCTGTGTATTGTATGCAGCAGCTGCAATTCCAACTGAGCAGCTTTGCACCAAAATAATGCGTAACTTCAGAACTAGGGTGCAGCAGGGCCTCTTTGAAATGGTAGTTTCCAAGAGTAAAAGAATCATTCCAATATTGGATCATGATTACAGAATAACGCAATTCAAAGAATTTTAATCCCCTCAAGAAACAATATAACATTTTCAAACATGATTTCTATTTTAAACTGTTTTAATTGAAATTCACAGTGTTTCAACTCTTTACACTTTTTAACACTTAAAGCGCCAAAAATGAAAATAGTTGAATTTTCAAACAGTGTAGATCCAGATGAGAGAGTTCATAATGAGCCACTTCATCTGGATCTACAATGTTTGCCCTCCAGTCTTTGAATCTTCATTTTGATAAGCATGGAGGAACCATCTTTTGATGGATGGATGGCTGACTTGTGATTTTGCATCCTTTTTAACAGTATTTCAGTCTGTACAATAGAATCCCCTTTACTGAAAAGATTCCCATCTACAGAGGGGCTCAACCCCAGGACAGCTAGATCAGCTGGCCAGTGCTGAATCCACAGAGGTACCGGGACAATTTTTTGAAATTATGCAGACAAATTTTCTTGCCTGCTTTCTTTTGTGCTTGAAGGATAAACACTACCTACACTTTGCTGTACCTGCTATGGTTTCATATAGCCCCGGACCTCACCATGCAGGCAATTTCAAAAGAAAATTGGGAAAGCATTAGCTTTAAAATCTCTGGAATCATCAGGAAGAGGAAGTTGTCATCTTTGTTAATGGGGTCAGACAGCTGACATCACAAATTTAAATGCGTTAATACAATGAAAGATCAGACAAGCTATCTTAGGTATTCGGACATCTCTGCTTTCTAAAATAATGGACACTTCTGTCTTTTGAATTGTTAAAATATATTTATCCTTCAGTGGAAACTGTTTGCAAATAGTGCTGACCCTGATCAGACTGCTCCTAAGGAGCAGTCTGATCAGGGTCTGTACTGTTTGCTCAGATGTAAAAATTAAAAGACAATTCAATTAAGGAAATGTCATGATCAAGTTGTCAGTGTTCAACCAGGAAATACTGCCTCCGTCTTAAGGCAGTGACCAACAGACCCATCCCAATTAAAAGTAATTTTGCGCTATAGTACAGAACAGTTAATGCTTTACTTTTCTTGAAATAAAGTCTTAAATTTTACTCACCTAGCTTGAAGAGCCATAGTGAGCTATTATAATATCAAGCCATTTCAGTTGTGCGGTGTCGGTCAACAATTGGAAATTTCACATGGAGCATGCCCAGTGACTGCAAGGTTTCAGAATCATAATTCAGCCAGGTTGAGCATCCAAGCTTTCCACCATTACTAAAAACAGCAAAACACGCTTCATTTCCAGAACACTTGGTATATTTGGCTGAATTAGCATGAAGCATCAGTGGAATCTTGCTTTTCAGAAGTATATGTTGCAGAATTTCGTCCTAGTGTGTTTACAAGTCTGACTTTGCTCAAATGCCAATATCTAAAATTAACTTATTGAAACAACTTGTTCTCTGAAAGTCCTGTTCTTCATTTGTTCTTGAAAATGTTCAAGCACCTTTTAAGATTTTATCTCTGAATAGGTTGGAACTGTCTAAAATGTTTTCTAGAACTTTTAAGAACATTTCAAGAGCTTCTAAAAGTTCATTAAGTTCTTGAAAATGTTCTGGCATTTCAGATCTTTTGTTCTTGTACAAAGATCAGGAACAATTCAATAACTGTTCTTAATTTTCCAGAGAGGTTCAGGGATTGTTTGAAATTTTGCTGGGGAGTTGGCTTGGCACTTACATTTGGAGGTTTTGGTTCAAGTTTTCTGTGCAAGATGCTGAGGCAAGCTGCTCTCCAATGACAGCTTTTGTATGTTATTTCTTGTGTTTGCAGTTTTTGCATCTGCAAGAAGATTGCTTATAAATTAGGTTGTTGGTTACAGATGTCTGTCCATCTGTCTTACAGACAGTCTAGAATAACACTGTCAGGAATGGTGCCAAAATGTGCATTCCATTTTGTAAGTCTTAGTAATGCATGGCATCAAAGAGAGGGATAACTGATCAATTATTATTGTTATTAATTATGATGCTTATTGGGTTTCTCCTGTAAACAGGAAAGAAAAAGTGCTTGAATTACTGTAATAATCTGGCTATGAGATGGGGCCTTTTTTCCATCTAGAATGATAATATATCAAAATCACCATAATGTGCTTAAGTATTGAGACACCTAAAATAATTAATGTTTGCCCAGACCTGTCTGTCTGAATATTTAGGGTCATTATGGTAGCGAATTGAATTCCAAAAAATGCGAATGGTGTTTTTGCGAATTGAATGCGATTTTCCTGAAAATCGCGAAAATTTTGCGATTTTCCCACTTAGCCTCAGATTATTATGACCCGTAGTGAGCCTCTATTTATTTGTGTGAATAATCAATATGCGGTAACTACTTACCCGCTGGCTAGTCAAAAGGATAAACTGTCCGTGACCTAATCAATATTGGTTGTGTCATTCCGAGGGGTATTCGCTGATGAGACGCAGCGAGGTGTTAAATTGGCTAGCGCATCAGTTGACCTGTTCTATCTGTAATAACAGGTAAGTTTTACTGTGAGTATTGCGTCACGGCTTTATGATTATGACACCGGTCATTGTTTCTGCCATGGATTTGCACGACTGCAATAGATGCAAGTGCCGCCAATCGAAAATGATTCCATAATCGATTTTTTTCAGTAAACAAGTCAGATACGTGATGTACAGTCATCATAAATATCGATCATGCAAAATTAGCGCAAGCTGATCAGATCATACTTTCATGAAATCATCACGGGTGCTAGCAATTTTTCTTTTGTTGTTTTATTAAAGTCACTTTAAGAATAATTTCCCGCGTTTTCTATCCAGGTCCCGCCAATTCAGACGCATCGTATGTGAAACGAGAACCAGTGAATTTATAAATGAAACTAGGGAAATCCGCGATCTTCAGCATCTGACTGAGACAGAAATATGTTGTACAAGTTTACTGGCCCAAATATGCAGCCATATTTGTTCTTAATCTGATATTCAATGTAAATAGACAGGTCTAATGACAAGTATGTTCATTAAAGTGTAGAATATAACTCGGTTTTGAGATAGACAGATTTTGAGATTTAAACAAGTATCAGCTTTCATCAAAATAACGAACATATCAGACCCATCATCCAAGGTGCAATTTGGATGTTTATATTGAGGGTTAGGGAAAAGTGGGGAGGGATGATTGTTTGAGAACGCCAGATAATCAGATTATTTATTTTTAGCTCACCTGAGCCGAAGGCTCAGAGGTGAGCTTATAGGATGGGAGTCGAGCCGTCGTCCGTCCGTGCGTGGGTGGGTGCGTGCGTGCGTCAACACTTTCAAACATAAATATCTCAGAAACCAGTTGGCCGATCGCAATCAAATTTTATCTGAAGCATCATTGGGGTGGGGGAAAGGCTGCATTAGGTTTTGGTGCAGATCAGCTCAGAACTCTGGTTTCCATGGCAACAGATAGCCCCCATAGGGTTATAATGGGGAAAACGGGCGTCATCACGTTTTCTCGACTGTTTTTGATTAGATCCTTATCATACTTGCAGGTAATGATAACATACACAAGAGCTTGGATGAGTTCGAAATTTGGCCTAATTCGAGCACAGACTACGGAGTTAGCTGCCCTTGAGCGTTTGAAAAAAATCCCTTAGGGTTATAATGGGGAAAATGTCGTCATCACGTTTTCTCAACTGTTTTTGCTTAGATCCTTATCATACTTGCAGGTAATGATGACATACATACAAGCTTGGATGAGTTCGAAATTTGGCCGGATTCGAGCACAGACTACGGAGTTAGCTGCCCTTGAGCGTTTGAAAAAAAATCCCATAGTGTTATAATGGAGAAAACAACGTCATCACATATTTTTAGAAAAACTTTGTCATCGCTCTATTGCCTACATTTCTCAACGGATTTTAAAATAACTTCACACAAATGTAGGGCATGACAATATCTCGAGCAAGTTTGACTTTCAGGATACTGCGCCCAAGGTCAAGGTCACTGTGGCTATTTTTAGAAAAACTTTGTCAGCCCTCTAGCACCTACATTTCTCAGCAGATTTTAAAATAACTTCACACAAATGTAGGGCATGACAATATCTCGAGCAAGTTCGACTTTCAGGATGCTGCGCCCAAGGTCAAGGTCACTGTGGCTATTTTTAGAAAAACTTTATCAGCGCTCTAGCACCTACATTTCTCAGCAGATTTTAAAATAACTTCACACAAATGTAAGGCATGACAATATCTCGAGCAAGTTTGACTTTCAGGGTGCTGCACCCAAGGTCAAGGTCACTGTGGCTATTTTTAGAAAAACTTGGTCATCGCTGTAGCACCTACATTTCTCAAGGGATTTTAAATCAACTTCACACAAATGTAGGGCATGACAATATCTCGAGCATGACCGACTTTCAGGGTGCTGTGCCCAAGGTCAAGGTCACTGTGGCTATTTTTAGAAAAACTTTGTCATCGCCCTAGCACCTTCATTTCTCCATGGATTTTGAAATAACTTGACTTAAATGTAGGGTATGACAATATCTCAAGCAAGTTCGACTTTCAGGATGCTGTGCCCAAGGTCAAGATCACTGTGGCTATTTTTAGAAAAACTTTGTCATTGCTCTAGCACCTACATTTCTCAACGGATTCTGAAATAAATTCACACAAATGTAGGGCATGACAATATCTCGAGCAAGTTTGACTTTCAGGGTGCTGCAATCAAGGTTTTTGATTAGATCCTTATCATACTTGCAGGTAATGATGACATACATAAGAGCTTGGATGAGTTCGAAATTTGGCCGGATTCGAGCACAGACTATGGAGTTAGCTGCCCTTGAGCGTTTGAAAAAAATCCCATAGTCTTATAATGGAGAAAACAACGTCATCACATTTTCATTTTTCATCGGATCCTCTTCATACTTGCAGATAATGAGGATATGCATAAAAGCTTGGATTAGTTAGCATTTCGGCTAGATCCCACCACTGACTAGGGAGTACCTGCCCTGAGCATCCAAAAAATCAATGTCACCACTTTTTCTTGGTTTCTACTGATCCGATCCTTTTCAAACTTGCAGGTAATGAGGAAATGCATGATATCTTAAACAAGTTCAAATTTTGGCCAGATCAGGCCAACCACTAAGAAGTTAGCTGCCCCTGACAGCTCTGTCTATTGTGCTTTTGATCAGATACTTTTTAAACTTGCATATATTAAATGAGGGCATACATAATGTTTTGGATGAGTTTAATTTTCAGCCTGATTGGACCACTGACTGTGGAGTTAGCTGCCCTTGAGCATCTTAAATATCCCTATAGGTTTACAATGTCTCTCAGGTGAGCAATTGTTGCCCTTTGGGCTACTTGTTTTAAGCAATTCAGCAATAGATTGGTCAGCACTAACACTATGAACAGTATTTTGAATTACACTAAATATTAAACTTAGGATCATGGATGGTAGTGTTACTGCACTGAAATGGCATGCTATTGAGGTTATAGTTGAAGTATTGGGTAACTCGAAAGTAAAGAAGTTAAATAAACTATACTATAGTTCATGTTTTATTTTAAAATATGGTAAAAAAGTTAAGTGCACGCAGTGTTCTTCTTTAAAATGTCACCAGAATATCAATAGCTTTGAACAATAGATTCCAGTGTAGTGCTACCTGAGGTAATAGTGCAGTGACTTTTAAATGGCCAAATTTTCTGAAAAAAAAAGCAAACCAAAGACTGTTGATGAAACTTTGAAGAAATCATGTGTATTTTTATTGCTTAGTTCTTGCAGAAGGAATCAAGCTAGTGGTGGAGTTAATCTTGGATAAGGTCTTAATGAGAAATCACCAATTTTCAGCAAATTTAAAAGAAAAAAAAAGAATTTTGCCTAATTTTTCACAGCTAAAGACATGAGTAATGTGGTATGTGTTACAATTTAAAGAAAGATAAATATTGGCAAACATTGTAGACCCTGATCAGAATGCTCCTAAAGGAGCAGTTTGATCTGGGTCTATGCTTTTTGTCTAGTACTGTTTGGATGAACACATAGAATTGAGATATTATAATGATGCACAATGGTAGCGATAACAGAGCATTTCTTAAAATTGCGATTTTTCCAAAAATAAAAACAGTATGAGAAAGTTCAATTCATTAGAAAAATAAAGATGTTTAAATTTTCAAAATCCGTATAGAAATAAAAAAGTTAAGTTATGTCAAACTACACAACCCCTCAAGTTTTGTCTGACAATTTTATCGATCGATCAATTCAATTTACACATCGCTCAGTTAAGTATTTTTATGTTTTACCTGTCGCGGTGTATCAGATTTTCTGTCGCGCCATTGCCGACTGTGTAAACAGTGGGTGTGTTTTAATGCTTTGCGCACAGATGCGCTAATGTTTACACTTCTAAAATTAACTCCAGTTTGTAGAGGAAACCCTCAGCTTCATTAGGGTACCTTTCGTTTGCTTTCGGATGCATAAATAGCGAAGATATTCGCTCCCGAAAATTGACCAATCTTTGCAGCCCATTTTTTCACGGAAATATACGGAAATTCTAAAAATAAAAATAACCATGAGATTCATTGATCAATTCTACGTCATACTGAATAAATTAAAAAATTTGTAATTTGATTGGTTATGCAAATGAGCTACGTCAAAACAACAAGGGGTCATGACATGACTGAACCAATCAAATTGGGAAAAAAAATGGCTGCCGCTATGCGGTAAAATTTCACATATAGGTACTCGCTTTGAATATTTGTTTCTCCGCTGTTCGATTATACTTCATTTAACAAATATGGAATAATGAAGGACAAAGGTTATATTTACATCAAAATAATTTTCTTTTTTTGAAAATAACAAAATTTCATGAGAAAATGTTAATTTGTAAATGACCGATTTTGCACTGTTGTCAGAAGGGAAGCTGTAAATTTGCCGATACTCTGTTATCGCTAACAATGGGGAAACTTCTAGCTGCCTGTCTTAATGTTCATGTTACAAGGTTGCTATACTGTAAGAGTTTATTGATAAATAGATACGATGTGTTTCTTGTCATTTTATCATCTCTAGTTGAGCACAAAAACAAACTCTTCCAAAAGAGAATTCCAAGAGCTAGCCTTTTGGAATAAGTAGTTTTATAACGGTGCCGAGCGCCAATTTGGCTGACCTTAAATTGTGGTTTTGCTACAAGAAATTTTAATTTTGCTACAAGATAAAATGATGTGGACACCCCTGCACCTTGCATTACTGTAATGTTTAAGTATTGGGACACCTAAAATAATTCATTTTCCATTTGGGAAAAATGGAAAATGAATTATTTTAGGTGTTCCAAAATTTAGGCACATTATGGTAGTCTTGTGTGTTTCAGCTATAAGAGGGAGTTTCCTATCCAAAAAACAGTCATATCTGTGCCTTCTCAAACAACCAAAGAATGTAGATCTGAGATGAATCTAGACTTTTGGGGTTGTTTGGATGGAAGAAACCCTGTCTTATAACAAAATAAAAATGGCAATTCTGTTTCCAGGGTATCACAATGAACAAGACAGACTGAGCTGCAGCTGGAGGGAAAAACAGGATAAAAGGTAACCATATATAGAGGCAAAGGCACTTTCTTCAAGTTGATGTCTATTGTCATAATGATGGTCTCCAAGAAACCAAAGTAGCTCAGTGGATTAAGAGCTGGCATGCTGATCTAGCACTCTCGGGTTTAATTTCAGCTGGAAGCAGAAATCTTTTCAATTGTAAACAGGGTTCCATTCCATATCACACTCTCTTTGTCCTGATAAGATTGAAATACTGTTGAAAAGGACATAAAATTGCAAATCGTCCATCCATCCATACAACCAGGACCCAACTTAGTACTGGACCTCTTGATGATGAGTCAAGAGCATTAATCCCATGGCTAGTTGATAGTAACCAGTGACACCAATAATGTCACTGAAAGGTCACCTGATAGTGTATAAGTTGCCAATGCAATGACAATTTAGCATGTGACTGTGCCCCACCAGTAAAACTGCACATGTTGAATGTCCCTCAGTTTGTGATTTTACCTTACAGTTAAGGAAGGGATGCATACCTGTTTAAAGCTGACATGCCTTCGATACAGTGAATCAAACTGGTCAGTGAAATAAGGCATAAAAATTTTCAAAGTTCCCAGGGTGCTTCACTACTGAAGTTCGGCTGTACCAAAAACAGCATGCACAAAATTAATATAAACTTAAGTCAGGGTTTTCACCTTTTGCTGTGACATACATAATTAGGCAAATGACATTTTCTTCTGCTTTGCTGTTCTTCTGTGATTCCCAGGGAGATAGTGTTATCTCACGTGCTGCTGACGTAACATTTTGGCACCAGCTTCTTATTGTCATTCCTGGCAGGGTATTGCTTTCCTGAACTTCACCTTACAGTTGCGTCTTCTAGCATGTACCTGTTGTTATTGTTATGTTCCAGGAAAAGACATGCATTATTGCTGGCCTTTGCCAGTTTGCGCCATTGACATACTATATATCTTTGGCTCTAAAATTATGTATTTCTGTCTCTAGAATGAGGAGCCCCGGTAGCTCAGTAAGTTAACCCTATTGCACTCAGAAAGGCCAAAACTCTATGGAGTTTTGGCCTTTCTGAATGCATTAGGGTTAAGTGCTGGTCTGCTGATCTAGCAGTCTCGGGTTCAAGACCCACTGGAGGCAGAAATCTTTCCAGTCGTAAATGGGGTGCCATTGCACTTAGCCTTTAATTATCACTCTCCCATCATCCTGATATGGCTGAAATACTATTAAAAAGGACGTAAAAACTGCATGGCATCTGTACAACCCATCCATCCTCTAGATTGACCCCAAAATATCTAAATCATTAAATCAGTTGTATCTAATTCTGCTTTGGGATGGGTTTTCCCTTTAAGAACAATCCCAAAAATCTAGATCCATCTTGATGGGTTTTTCCCTTTGAAAACAATCCCAAAAAATCTAGATAGTCCCTAAAATCTATATCCATCTTGATGGGTTTCTCCCTTTACCTTACAGTTAATGACAGGATGCATTTCTGTTAAAGTAAGCATGGCTAAGGAAGTGGTGAATCTGACTGGCCAGTGAAATTAAATCCATTCATTAACAATCCCAAAAATCTAGATCCATCTTATAAGATTCCCTAAAATCTAGATCCATTTTGAAAACAATCCCAAAAATCTAGATCCATCTTATAAGATCAAAAAAATCTAGATCCATTTTGAAAATAATCCCAAAAAAATCAAGATCCTTTTTGAAAACAAACCCAAAAAATCTAGATCCATCCTATAAGATTCCCAAAAATCTAGATCCATTTTGAAAACAATCCCAAAAATCTAGATCCATCTTATCTTATAAGATGGATCTAGATTTTTGGGATTGTTTTTAAAGGGAAAAACACTTTCTTATAACTTAAGAAATAAAGTACCTGTTGTTGTTGTTATGTTCCAGAAAAAGACTTTTGCATGCATTATTGCTGGCTGCCATCTATTTCCTCTTGGCAAAGCTGTGTGTAGATTGAAGTCATTTATCTCCTGTTAGCTGAATTTCCATGATTCAGAGGCTGTGTCTCAACATGACTGAAAGATTGTTGACTGGGTTGTAGGTGAATTTACAGAAGTTACATACTGGTTAATGGGTACACTTTCAGGGAAAGCAATTAAGAAATTTCCAATTTTTGCCTGCTTCCTAAACAGGTCAACTCTTAAATGAAAGAATTTCTTCCCTAGTAGTATTCTTGTTTAGAGCTTTGCAAGAGATTATGGAATTATTAATGATTTCCTAAACATCTCCGTAAATGTGAATGTTCTATTGTTGTTTTGCTGCATTGTTTAATGATCTGTGCATGTTGATAAATGTCAAAATGGTGATAATAATGTCTACAAAATTAGGAATTTATCCTCCATATGCCAAAACTATGGGTTTTGGCATCATTTGGCAATAAATTTAAATCTTATCAATAAAATTTTGTGGCGTGCAAGGCATAAAAAACATTAAATTTGGCTTATGATTTAAGATTCTTCTTAAACAAATAATAAAATTAATCATAAACAGAAAGCGGATTCAATGTTAAGTGTGAAAATGTATGCATAAGCACAATATGCGCAAGTCTTCTTGTCTCTATAGCCAAAATTCACTGACAGCTGAATTAAGTAAGATTTGTAAAACACTTAAAGTGCCAAAGATGAAAATAGTTGAAATTGCAAACAGTGCAGATCCAGGTTTAGTGGTCCCTGCTCTCATTTTACTAATCCTCATTGCATTTTGCTGCTTCACAGGGTGGATTTGGCCAACATTCTTACACATGAGATATAACTGCAAGAGAAAGAAGTATGCTTTCCAGGTAAGTGAGTCATTTCTGTAGTAGGAGCTGTCCTTACTACTATTCCACCAACAAATGCAACATGCAGTCTTTCAGCTGATCTGAAAAGTTTAGAGGTGAAGCTGTCACATCAGATTATCCGCTGCACTACTGATTTCTTTTCATTTCAATTTAACTCTTTCATTACCAAAAAGCAGACGACAAAATTTACGTCTGCAAAAATTAAAAAAAATGCCTTGTCCAAGACTTTTTATATTGGGAATTCAAAGACTAGAGGGCAAACAGTGTAGATCTAGATGAGGCGGCTCATTATGAGCCGCCTCATCAGGATCTACGCTGTTTGCAAATTTTGCTAATTGCGTCACTGGGGCTTAAAGAGTTAACTGTTGTAGCCGAAAACATTTGTTGATTGACATTGATTTCAGGAAGTCTAATCAGTCTGTTTTCATTCTTTTAACCAGTTGACATTTGTGTTGACCTTCCAATTATGATTCTCAGTTGGAAATGGGGGGCTCTTAATAGGTCGCTGTGACAGGTGATCAAACAATGTACCATTTCACCACTCCGGGTAGGCGGCAATCCTGAACACTCGCGGCAATCCTGAACGCGGGTCAAAAATTTACGCGATTGTTTAGGGTAACTCAGTTTAACATGTTTTCTTTCATTTAATCTAAGGTTTTTTGGTAAATTATTTATTACGGATCTAAAGCAGTATGTCTGAAAATTTCTCTCAAAAAAAATTACTTCACAAGGTCTTTACTAAATGTCGCAATGACTACTTACATTTTAACCATGCAATTTTAGACTGGCAAATTCGGTTTTCTGACTCATATTCTAAATTATTAAAGGTCAAATTAAATAAAGCATAGTCTTCTGATATACTTGAATGTCTTCCCTAAACACCTGTAAAAGTTCTAGGGTCTACGTTAAATTTTGACCGTACTGGGAGGGGGATGAAAATGCAAGGGTGAAAATTTCTGGCAATCGAAAACGTCTTTTCCTAAACTAGGTTGCAATCGACTAACGCAGGGCATGGCAATCGATGACGAAAATGCTGTAAAAACAAATTGTTTCTAGATTTAAATAGGCTGCATTATTTTGCATTTAATGACATGCACCCTCAAGATTGAGTGTTTCTGCTAACAGACATGAGATTGCATTGAAATCCATGTATGTCTTGAAGCAGATTTATGCCTGGAAACATTCAAATACATTTTATATGGGTAAAAGCCTTTAGCTTGTTTTTGTCGCTGAAATTGTTGTTCTTGATATTGACTTGTTGTGGAGGCCGTTGTAATTATTGCTGTCTTTGTTTATGGTATTTGTCTAAACCAGAATCTCGAAAAACACAACAAAGCGCAGTACATGTGTTATTGCTGTAAATACCTATCTTTCTCCTATATCAAACAGAGTCTACTATGGTTGCTGTTGTGATTATTGTTATAGCTGTTGTCAGGCTCTCTCCCAAAACAAAACACAAAGTGATCAATATTCTAATTCCCTGCATCAGTTTGCTAGCATGGGATTTGCCATTTAACGACGAATCTCATGAATGGTATTGTCAAGCTTGGTATCGAATATAACCAAGCTTGGTATCGCATACCATAAGGTTTGCCATTCGACAAATCCAATGCATGGTATTTGAATCTTATGCATAGTATTGGATAGCATTGAATTCGCAATTCGATGAATATCATGAATGGTATTCAAATCCCATGCATGAAATTGCACAACATGATGTCTACTAGCATGAGGTTCGTTATTCATGGTATTCGGAATAGATACATAGTATTGCCCAGCATGGTATTTGATAACATGGGGTTCGCCATTCGACGAATCCCCTGCATGGTATTGCCCAGCTTGTTGTTGGCTAATATGGAGTTTCCCAGTCGACAAATCTCATGCATACCAGTATTCAAATCCCATGCGTAGTATTGCTTAGCAAGGTATTGACTAGCTTGGGATTCGTCATTCGATGAAATCCATGCACGGAATTTGAATGAACAGCATGACATTTGGTCGTATGTTTGCTTTTTGACATTTGATGAATCCCAGGCATGGTACGTGTACTCGAATTCCGGAATGGAATTGTTCAATACCTTATTGGGAAGCACGTGTTAGCTATTCGACGAATCTTATGTATGGTATCTAAATCTAATGCAAAGTATTGCCAAGCATGAAGCATGGTATTGGCTAGCATGGTATTCGCTATTTGATTAAACCCATGCATAATATTCGAACCCGATACCATACTGGGCATAACACATACATGTATGTTATTCGGATATCATGCATGACATTCCTCGATTGGCGAACCCCAGGCTACCCACAATTCTGCTGGGCAGTACTGCCCATGGGATTGGGTTCTGTGTATGGGATTCGTCAACTGACAAATCATCCTATGCTAGTCATACCATGCTGGGCAATTCCGTGCATAGACTAGCCTGAAGATAGCAGTTTGACGAGTTCCACGCATGATATTCGAAGCATTTACATAATATTGTCCATCGTGGTATTGGCTAGCATGGGATTTGTCTCTCCACGAATCCCAGGTATGTTATTCAAGTCCTATTGATGAGTTTGCCAAGTATGGTATTGTCTTTCATTTTGTTTGCCTTTCGACGAATCCCATATATGGTATTCGAATGCCATGCATAACATTGCCCAGTTTGATACTGGCTAGCACGGAATTGGCAATCGACGAATATATATAGTATTCGAATCCCATTCATGGTTTTCCCAGCATGGTAGTGGAAGTACGGGATTTTCCATACGACGAATACCATGCATGGTGTTGCCCACCATCGTATTTGCTAGTCTGCGATCAACATTTGACGATTGACATGCATGGTATTGGCCAGCATCCTATGCATAATTATTCCACCATGGAACACATGCAAGCCAATGACGGGATTCGTCAAATTGTGAGTGACTTCATACTAGCTAATACCATGCATAGCTATACCAAGAATGGGATTCAAATATCATGCATGGAGTTCGTTGAACTTTAAACCCCATGCTAACCGATACCATGTTAGGCAGTGTCATGCATGGATCGAAAACATGCATGGTATTTGCCGAATGAAGAACCACATGCTACTGAATACCATGGATGGTAATTGCATGCATGGGATTTGAATACCATGCATGGGATTCGTCAAATGACAAACCTTGTGCTAGCCAATACGATGCTGACCAATACTATGCACTGAAGTAGTCAAATGGTGATCATTGGCTAGCAAATACGATGGTGGGCAATACCATGCATGTGATTCGAATATTTTAGGGAAACAACCAAAGAAAAACATGCAAGCCAGTAACATGCTTGCCAATACCATGATTGAATTTAGAATATCATGCCTTGGAATGACACATTTACATATGTAGGAATCGTATACGATGCATGGGACTCATCAATGGCAAACCACATACTAGCCAGTACCACACTGGGCGACATCATACACGTCAAATGGCGAATTCTATGCTATTCACTGGTACCTGATACGTGTCTCTTAAGTTTAAATTTCAAACGATGATACAAATGAATCGATTGTCCTACAAAACAAACAGTACATTACATTAATGACTAGCCCACGTTTTCCTGTAACGTACAGAGAAAGTAGGGGTTTGCAGATTTGAATATTATTTTCTATAATTTACACTCAAAACATACATGGTTGGTCCTCATTAAACGTCTCAATGGGACAGTTATGATGAGTACCACAGCTTATGTTTTGAGAGAACCTTACAAGGGCCATTTATCTGGAGTATACTGGAGTATTAGCGAAATGAGTCAAAATATTGATGGTTGAATAAGTTTGGTATTTTATTGTGTTGATTCCAAAAGTTAATCAGTTTTGGAAACAACATTTACCACGATAGTAGGACATCTGACGTATTCATCCAAAGTGTACATGTGTTGCATGTTTAATGCCTGGAGCATTTTGTATAAATAAATTAATAAATAAATAATTTCATTCTACTGATTCTTGGTTGCGTTTGTATGTAAAAGACGAATCAAAACTGCTGAAGGTATAAATGTTCATCGATTGTCTGTCAAATGGTTGTTTGACATTAGGCGATTGCCATGAACATCGTTTTCGATTGCCACCGTTTTCTACCCTGCCATTTTCAAATCGATGTAACTTCGTTTGTGTACAAGACAGAGTCAGTTGAATACGCACAGTCTATCCAGAATACATTCAATTTTATCTGACTATCGCGAAAACGATCACAACGTGTATCAGACTTGGGGATTTAAGTCTATTTTGTTGTTTGTGGGGTTTAAAAGTCACAAATTTTGCATTTACGCCTAAACTACATGCAAATTAATAAGGATTTAACGACCAAAATTTGTGAGGTATATCTTTGAACATATCTAAAAATCGTGAAATAATTACCCTAAGTTTTAACACATTCTTCTAGCTCAAAAGAGAGGTTTTGTCAGCCTACACTAAACAGCCGCTTAAGTTTTTTTGAACCGCGTTCTGGATTGCCGTGATGTTCAGGATTGCCGCCTACCCGGTGTGTTCACTGAAAATGAAAAGTAAAAAAAGATAAGATGACTGATCTTTGTTGGAATGTTTGTTCTTGACAGCTTTGAAAGTGTCTGACTTTGGTGTAAGAATGAAATGTTGCATTGGTTGATGGACGGATAGTAATATGAGGCAGAGCAGAACCTTTACTCCTGAAGAAGAGCAGCGAAACTTTAAGGTCAGAGAAATATACCTTAGATATAATGTAATGTATATTAACAATTTTATGCACTGAAATTGAAAATACATGTAGTTAAATTTGCAAACTGGGTAGTACCAATGGAGGCAGCTTAAAACTAACTGCCTCATCTGGATCCATGTTGTTTGCCCGCTAATCTTTGAATTCTCTGTATGATTATGGAAAGCCAGAGGGGACCCCAGATTATTATTATTATTTTCCATATGTACGCTACACAAATTATAGTAATGTTTAGAATTTTAATAATAATCTCCGGGGGTCCCATACGGCAAAATGTGAGATTCTTCTTTAGACTCAATTATTATTATTATTGTTATTATTATTATTATTATATTATAAATATATTATTATTATTATTATACACCCACCACTCTATATAGTTAGGTTTACTACGGGCTAAAGATCATCCTCCGAAAATAAAAATCGTCGGTAGGAATAATTATCATTCACAAACACGTGGTTGCTGATTATTATTTTGCCGCAGATTATATTTTACAATAATAATCGTTAACATCCGGGCACCCCAAATGTAACAATAATGTGGTGTTTCTAAAATTAGAAACAGCAGATTATTATATTTGGAGTGCCCGGATGCTATATAGATTATTATTTTTCAGAACCAGAACATTATTATTTTTGGAGTAGTCCGAGTTGTCTCCCTTGTAATTTGATACGTGTATGTAGAAACTGCAGTTGACATTCTGTCCGTCTGTCCGTTATTAAGACTGTGTTTATATAAATGTATCAAGCTAACTATAAATTTCATATACAGAATTGTTTCTGGATCCAGAAGTCTTAATGTTTAGTTTGGTACATTTATTTAGTAATAAAACTTTATGACTTTCTATTGAAAATAGTCTACCTAAAAATATTTAATCAAATCATTTTTTAAATAGAAAGTATCTAAACAACAGATCACACAACATCAGTGCGCTCTCGTCCCAAATCGGGGCTAAATGAAAGGAAAAGTCTCTTTCCTAAGAAACTGGCGTTCTCAATCCAACCCAGAATGACCGACCGCAGGAAAGGGTCCTGTCGACCGGGGAAGAAAATTTATGGAGGTGCACCCACATACCATGTCTAGAAGTTCTCGTTCTATGTATACTGTCTCAAGGATTATGAGCAGGTGTACGATGTACACTCCAGTTTTGCAGAATGAACCTCCTCGTAGCAATGTGTATATGGAAGGTATCTTTCAACTGTACAGGGGATGCCTCACCCTGCAGAGGGTCCGGTTTAATGTCTCGATCCAAAAGACGGCACACTTTTTTCTAATGTCATCTCTGCAAGTTAATGAAGTGTGTTCAGATGCCGAATTGTTAACGCCACTACCCGGGTTCGCGCTGACTACTGAACTACCACTTAAACACGCCAACTGTCACCAACGAAATGTTAGGTACATACAATTTCCAGATCCTGACTTCTGCTCGCTTACCAAGCATACATGTTAAAGTATATAAATGATAAGGTGACTGGGAAGTGACTCAGCCGCCCCAATCTCTGGGCACCTTAATGAAAGAATTTGCTCAAGAGCAGACCCCCTGCGAAAGCGTTACAGCCCAGGGAACCAAACAGGAAGTCACAAGAGTTGCCTCCTTTTGTGAGTAGGAAAGAATCTGCTCCCACTGGAGCAAACTCATCTCAGGTTCAGAACAGGGAAGCAAATACCACATACAAACACTTTTCTTTACAGTGTCCTGAGTGTTCTCTTTAGGGGAATGGAAGGTGTTCTTTGTAAAGCGGAGCGCCATGCGTTCACCTTTCCAGTAGGGAGTTGTGGGTTAGACTCCCACCGGCGACTCATGGCCGACCACTTTCTTCAATCCAATAGGCCATGAAATCCGCACCCAGTGTGCCCTAAACTGGAATAAGAGAACTCGGTAAATTTGTATCCCTCCCTTCCCCCACTCCACCCCACTCTCACAAAACGAAGTGGCTCTGATTTGTTTAAGGTTTAGATTTCCTTAACCTTAGTGACTGTCAATTTAGTGACGACTAAACTTGTGGATTTTTATATAATACATGGGCAGTAACTCATGCATTAGTGACGCTATTCTGGCAAATCTGTGAGTGTATCAACCTAATATTGCAATACATTATTTTCTTCAGTTTCATTAAATTTCATTCACGGGTACCTTAGTTATGGGCAATTTGCAGGTTTTAAATCAATACAAGGGCAATAACTCTTGCATTAATGATGCAATTCTGACAAAACTTGACACGCGTCACCATGTTATGATGGTACATATTGTTACCGAAGTTCAATGAAATTCCATTTATTGGTTCGTTAGTTATGCCTCAAATTGTGACTTTAAATTGATTAAAGGACAGGAGCGTAAAGGACTTCTATGCTTAAGTCGAGGATTTTCCCCATTTGACCGGCACGACAGATTCGAATTTTCAAAGGTATAAAGTGTGCATATTTTTTCTTAGCGGCAATGCTTCCACAAATATGTAAACTGTGTGAAATCAGATCATTTGTGATTCAGACCCAAAGACATGGGGAGATAATCCAAGCCGACCTTTCCTACCCTAATTACCTAATTTTTTGAGGTAGTAAAAATATTGAAATCGGTCATTCATTCCATAAGTTTTTGTCATAAATGCATGCTAAATACATGCATATCACAATACAAAGCAATGATTTTCTTCTTGTTACGCCTGATTGGCATTTAAACTTGCAAAGCCATAGTTACACTTCCGGTCAAAACAGTAGTTACACTTCCGGTCAAAACAGCCAAAAGGGAACGCTTCACTATAATTAAGATACAAATACTTTCCCCCTCGAGACCCAGCATTTCCTTTATACTTACTATCTTTTTGGATATCTAAGTAATATGCATCAGAATATGTTTTACTGAAGGTGTGATATACTTCTTAACTACTGCCATTCGCTCATGAAAACTTACAGATTTATTTACTTGAGGAACGGCAAGAACAAAATCAGATCTGTTCTGTTCAGTTCAGTTCAGTTAGGAGAATTGAACTGAACAGAACAGATCTGATTTTGCTGACATTCTGTCATTTGGAATTCTTTCCTTGAGATTTGTTTGGTTGCTCATTCTGTATCACTATGTGTGCACCTATGAGGGCCGAAAATTCGTAATAAAGAGCTTGTATTTTGTATTTTGATCAGAACTTTTTTCTTATTATGTGCTTAACATGAGCAATCTGAGGTCTTACCAGTCTTCCATCACGCACATTTGTGATGGACTGCCATAACCCGACTATTTTTCCACTCAGCTACCTGATAATAAACGTCAATGTAACCCGCTAGCAATGTTCAGCGTGACCGTCCGCTATATACGTTTAATATTGATATTTGTTAAGTCCGTAGCTCTCCTCAGTTAAACAAGACTATTAAGCGCTGACCTACTGATATGGCGGTCCCAGATTCGAGCCCCGCTGGAGGCGGGAATCTTTTCAACCGTAAATGGTGTTCCATTGCACACAGCCCTTGATTATCATCCTCCCATCGTCCTGATATGACTGAAACACTGGTGAAATGGACGTAAAGTCGCAAGTCATCCATCCATCATCAATTTTATAAACGGATGCTAGCTATACGAGTTACTCAAGGTTTTGAACCAAAGTATTTGGGGTTTTGCCTTTGTCATGGTCAGCCATAACACCAAAAGAAACTAATGTTATGGCTTTCCATCTCGCTTTGTCCTTCGGACGTGTGGTGACATCTTGTGTTAAGAATTTAAGTACTAAGTACCTTATGGTAAGACATCCTGTCAGTTCATCTGAATCGCATGGCCAACCATCACAAATGTGCGTGACGAAAATCCATAAGACTGAACTCGGGTTGAAACGTCCCAGCAACAACTAGGTCATACGTAGACGGGACTCATTTAGAGGACCGGAGAAGCCGGGGAACGATCCTGCGACCCCTAGATTGGTTTGCCAGCGTGTTATCCACTATACTACTGCCGCTCCTAAATTTCCATGAGTGATAGGATACTAAAACATCGGGGACCTTGACAGTAGGATTAGAGTAAAGAACGCAGGCCTTTGATTTGAGAAGTATAAATTGGACTGTGGGGAAATTAAGTGAAAGATATTTTCACCCTATGATCCATCCATCCATCCATCCATCCATCCATCGGTGAATAAGTGAGCTAGAGTTAAACAATCCACCAGCATATAGGTCATATGGAGATGGGACTTCGGTTTAAAGTATCTTTCGGAAAGTCGGAGAAGCCGGCCATATGGGGATCGAACATGCATCATGGATTGGAAATCCAGCGCGTAATCCACTCTACTACCGCCGCTCCTGTTCCTGAATGAACGCCTGGCGTGCAGAGAACACTTTCCAGTCCCACTGATAATGTATTTGAGAGGTCATTTGCAGGAATATAGTATTTCCTTCTTTAGGGGCGGGGTTTGTGTTGTTATCCTTCATATGGAGAATCTCCTTCTGAGAGAGGGAGTTTGCTCTAGCGAGTGCATTTTTTCCTTCTTACGAAGGGAAGCAACTCTTGAAACCTTGGGCAGTATGACCATTTCAAAAACCTCGGTGGATCTGCTCCAGGGCATTTTTTTCATGTCGGAAGTTTGCCCAGATTCAATTTTTCATTTGAAAAGTTAGCCATGGTTTTCGGGGGCTTAGAGATTGGAGTGGCTGAGATTCTTCCCCTGGGATGTAGAGCCCCGGTTGCTCATTAGGTTGAGCGCTGGGTTTGAGACCCCAGGAGACGGAAATCTTTCCAACCGTAAACAGGGTTCCATTGCCTTTTATTATCAACCTCCCGTCATCGCCCCCACCCCGCCCCTCAATCACGAAAAAAAGAAATACGGCTAAAAGGACGTTCAGTCGCAAGGCATCTATCCCTGCAGGTGTATCCATTTATGTATGTTTAAGATGCAGCTAAAGCGGGGTCTGTAGTCTGTATGTTAAAAATTATAAGGGAGGGAAATCGAACTACTCTACAATAATATTGCCAAAATTAAAAATAATAATAATCAGTAACAAAAATAATAATCGATAATATCCGGGCACTGCTACAATAATAATGTTTCAGTGACAAAATAATCTCCGGCAAAATAATAATGTTGAACCACGTGCTCGTGAATGATTATTATTATTAAGAAATTATAAATAATCATTCTCGAGCACGTGGTTCTACATTATTATTTTACCGCAGATTATTTTTTCACTGAAACATTATTATCTTTGGAACAATATAATAATAATATGGCGGGCGTAAAATAATAATAATAATAATAATAATAATATGCTGACATTTAGCCGTACGGGACCCCTGTCGATTATTATTAAAATTCTAAGTATTATTATAATTTGTGTAGCGTACATATGCAAAATAATAATAATAATCTGGGGTCCACTCCGGCTTTCCATAGTATGATACAGCTCGGACAAAACATTTTCATGAAATTTTTCTGACATATATTTTATTGCTATAAGGATAAAGTTGTAGCTGTTACATAATTGCCATATCTGTACTAGAATAACCTTTTGTCACCTCCAGACAGATCAACTCCACCTCTCTCTGCTTCAAGATGATTGAAATAGAAGAAAAATCTCTACAATCCATCCTTCATGATTATTACAATTGATTCTGCAAGAGAAAAATACTGGTTTGCATTTCGAGATTCAGATCAGCCTGCATGTCCAATCAGCATCTAACCAGGGCTTAGTAGTTTGTATATCCAAATTCAAGACTTTGGAAAGTCAGGACTCAGATCAGGCTGGACTGGTGCAAAGATTGGCTTGAGCATTTCTTGCTTGTGAATTATGCCATATAGTTCCTTTTCCCATATAGTGCCTCCTATTGAAAGCATGTGTGTCTGTAGCACATATTTTCCAAGATGTAGTAATGCATGTTGGTTTAGCACTATCCATCATAATTTTCATATTCTACAGAGTAAACCATAAGTGCAGTCTATTTATGACTTTGTTATAGGTGTTATATGCAATGTTACATTGGAAAACTTGGATTTCAAAGGATTTGAAATTGCTGGCCACATCCAACCAATTATACCAGTTGTGTGTCCTTGGTTGTGCAGAGATCTTCATTTCTTTATTGACCACACAATGGGTAACATGCAAATAAGAGACGCCCGAAGGGCGCTCACGTTAATTTGCACAGAACCCTTTGTGTTCATACTTCCATGAACTTCGGAAAAATGAATTTTATCTCTTATAATTAATTTTAGAAATGTTTTGAGCATCATTTTCAATTTTTAAGAGCAACATTTGTAAAATATACAACGAAAAGCTGTCTGTAACCAACACAAGACATTAAACGGCAGTCACCATGATGTGATGTCTAATAGAATGTTGAAAAGGCCAATGACGTCTTTTCTTTACATGTGACGTTGCATACCAATGATGTCGCGTGACCGACTGCTGTTCATGGAGGTATGAACACTGTTTGTCCAAAATTGGTTCATCTAAGGAAAATCATAGGGAATGTAATTGTTATGGCATGAAAGAAATAAATCATAGTTGAGGTCTTTAATAGTATAGATATCTTTCAGTAAAAGCCGGACCCTTCATACCTTACAGTGGAGGTGAACTCTTTAAGGAAACAACTTGTCCTCTCTGGGTGGGGGAGGGGACAGATTCATTCCTTTAAGAGTAAGAGTAACTATCCATCTAGTAGGGATTCACTTATTGGAATGGCAGCCACGCCTTCTAAATATCTTAATATTGAAACAGATTGTTTTAAGCCAACACTGCAGACCCAGATCAGAGGACCTACACTGTTTGCCGTTTCACCTGCATCTTTTGGATGCATTATTGCACTGAAAACCCAAACTGTAACATTGTTATGACATTAAATTATCTTTTAGGCATTTTTACTGTAGTGTACTGTAACTTATGGCAGATCTACAACAAGCAGTCTCTATTTTTGTTGCTATTGGATATTTTGATAGCTTACTTTTGGCCAGTGTCTGTAGGTATTCCCTTTACTCTTATATTAGTCTAATGGACTCCTGAGTGCTTCATTTCAGAACACTGTAGGTGCAAAGTGACTTTTGATTCATTTTTGTGATACTGTTTTTATTACTTTCAAATTTCATTCTCTTGGAGTAAATAGTTAAGCCTTTGAAGTGGTTTATTATTAACTTGTTGCATTATTGAATAATGTGAATATTTATTTACTACATAATAGTGTAATAATACCTCTTGGAACTATATTAGTGTTTTATGATCAGAGATAACAGGATCATAGGCATTTTCAGGTAAGCTGTTTATTATAAGTACTATTATTATTATTATTATTTTTTTTTTTTAATATAAAAATAATTAGTATTCACAAAAAAAATGTCTGGTAGGAAATAATTTAGTCTCTGATTCTAATACCATTTTGTTACTTAAAAAATATTTAAAGACAAAAAAAAAGAAAAATAGAATGATATATATCATGAAATGACTTTTTGTGAAGCAGTAAATCTTATGTAACTCAGCAGCCCAGCAGGCACATGACGTTGAAATGATGTTGTACTGATGTTGATGCGACGTAATGACGTCACATCGATGTCAGTTACTAATAATGTCGTCATTTTGATGTCATGTGCCTGCTGTGAGAATGATGATGTTATAGACAAACAAAAATAAAAAAAAGGAAAGAAAGTTAAAAACAAGAGAAAAAAAAGCAGCTTTGACATCTAATCTAGCTACAGTATGAGAGCTTGATGAATGACAATTATTTATAATTATGTAGCTTCATATCTCCCCCCCCCACCCCCCCTCACCCTCCCCCTTTCCTGTTGGAGTGGAGACATTGTTTTGTCCATAGTAGTCAGCCCATCCATATGTCTTTGGTCACAAATCATGTCTGCTCAATATTTCTGAAACCATTGAAAATAATTTTCAAAACTTCATACAATAATAAAGCAACATAGACAAAGTATAGAGAACAAGAACCATAACTCCACCAACATTTTTGATTGAATTACACCCCTTTGTGTCTGAGTATGGAAATCATGTCAGCTCTATAACTGTAAAACCATTGAAGATGCTTTCAGGAAACTTTTGGTACATTAGCTGATGTGCAGAAAACAAGAACCATAACTCCATCCATATTTTGGATGGAATTATACTACCTTGCAATTTTGAGTATGGAAATCATGTTAGCTCAGTAACTTTCACACTGTTGAAGACATGGTAAAAAATAAAGCACCAACAGAATGAGAACCATAGCTCTGCCTATATTTTACAGAATTATGCACCATTGTAATGTTTACAATGGAAGAACCATGAAGCTGTTGACCAAATTTCTTGAAACTTGGTACACATATAAAGCATCATCAGACAATCATGCAGAAAACCAGAATCACAATTAGCTCCATGACATTTTTGAGGGAATTATGTTGTATTGTAATTTTGAGTATAGAGTATACGTCTGCACTGTTGGAGATGCCAGTAGCTCAGTAGGTTAAGTGCTGGCCTGTTGAACTAGTGATCTCAGGTTTGAGTCCTGCTGGTGGAGGAAATCTTTTAATTGGTAAATGGGGTTCCATTGTACACAGCCTATCATTATCACCCTCCCATCATCCTGATACGTCTAAAAAGGGTGTAAATTGTAAGTCATCCATCCATCAGAAATTGTTAAAGAATATTTTATGAAACTTGGTAGGCATACAGCTTATTCAGTACACTGCACATATCAAACCAACATTTTCAGTCAAATCATGCGCAAACTCAACAGTCTTTGTTTTTGGCACTTTTAAAAAGGCTAATAGCCATTTATTACATGAGAAGACCTATCTTAGACTCATTGTGCTGTTTCTTTAAGCCACAAACTCTCTAGGGTCATAGAAATACAGAGCCCTAGGTAAGACGGGTATTTGATGATAATTAAGGGATAATTTTCTTTATTTCTCATTAAAACCATATGTTGTGACCCCTCATCTGAACCGTCTCATCGAGACGGTTCAGATGAGAGTCACTACGTATGTTTTTATCCAGAATTAACAAAAATTATCCCTAATTATCACCAAATACTCCCTCTTATCTAGGGCTCTGGAAATAGCTTTCTTCTTAAGTTTTG
Organism: Ctena decussata; assembly: GCA_963989385.1. Lineage (NCBI taxonomy): Eukaryota > Metazoa > Mollusca > Bivalvia > Lucinida > Lucinidae > Ctena > Ctena decussata. Next base: position 59,916,390 of record OZ022504.1, read on the forward strand.
ATATATTTGCATAAATGGAGATTATTATGATAACAAACCTTGTTGAACCATTAATCTGTTTATGTAGGGTTAATGGTCCACTGGTAATCGTGTTAGCTTAATACCCACTTCTGTATGCTAATATGCTTTGCTTATTTGGCTTGATAAAATGTTTGTAACAAAACTTGATGAAGTATGTGAAATGTTTATTTATTCCTTATAATACCCCACCATGTTTTATGTTTCTGGATGACTGTGTCTGTCCATCTGTATGTATGTCCCTACATCCATGAGCAACTTTGTATCCCTTTGATTTTGGGCAACTTTAATGATGGATTTTGTTGAAACTTGGTACGTGGACTGATGAAAGTCAGAATTAAAATAAGTATGAAAGATTTTTATTTAACAAGGGTGACAACATTTAGCATAATTAGCTAATCTTCCAATAGGCCCTCAAGAAGTATTACATACACACTGTACACTGTACAAGAATATACAAGCATATTCAAATGTTAAAGACTGCAAAGTTATACAGCAACACAATAGCGGTAAAATTATATGAAACATTTCAAGACAAAAAAAACTATGTTAAATATACTTTCAGTGATGAAAATTTGTTAAAAAAAAAATAAAAAAAAAATACAACACTAATTACAATGAACAGTCAAAGCCTTTGATACTCCACGGTTCTCTCAGTGATGAATGTCTTCTGTGAACCATTGCCTAATGGTTGAATTTGATAATGTTTGACATAGTTGTTGCCCTTCTTAGCCTGATTTCAGGTCACAGTTAAAACTCAGATTAACAAGTCTGTGGTTTGTCTTACCGTAAAGCACATTGGAAACTTTTGGCGTTCTGACTGCTTATTCATATATCATGAAGTTCCACTAGAAATCAGACCTAAGAGTTGAAAAAGTGACCTGTAATCCCATTACTATTCATTACATTGCATTTGTATGCCCCCATGTCCCAGATTTTATAGTCAGACTTCATGTTTATGAATTTCCTGTCTCACGAAATCAGGGACCACAATGGAGAGCCAGATCAGTTGCAGCCTTGATCACACTTAGATTGGCATATGCATCCCAGGGATCTGTTCTTATTCTACAATATTTTGGAAATACATTACTCCTGACTGAAAAGACAAATGAGTCGCGACGCGAGAAAACCAACAATGTGGTTGTGCGCCCAGCGCAGACTCAGATCAGCCTGGGCATCTGCCCAGTCTGATCAGACTCTTCCCTAAGTGCTTAAAGGGTAGCTAAAGGACTAAGCTATCTCCATGCGGACAGCGAAGACTCTGATCAGACTGGGCTGATGCCCAGGCTGATCTGACTAAGCTATCTCCATGTGGACAGCAAAGGCTGATCTGAGTCTGCACTGGGCGCACAACCACATTGTTGGTTTTCTCGTGTCGCAGCTCAAATAGGTACCATTACCAAACATGGCCTGCAATTGGTGTGATCTAACAAATTTGACAGAATAAAGTGAGACTTTTATTTTATGTGTACAAGAAATAAGTGTAAGATCATGTTATTCTTAAAGACATGTGTGGTACTACCTAAGGAGGATAATAACTCCCACAGTGCTATTCGTGGACGAACTCAGTGCCAGGAAAGTGCAACTATGGATATGTTCCACTGAGCCTCCTGGAGAATAGCCTGGCCCCGAGGTTATAAAACTTTTTTCATGCTCAGCTGAGTTGAGCATGAAATTTTACCTGCTAATAAATAGCAAATTACTGATAAGTACGGTTGTTTTCTTGCTCAGTTTAGCTGAGTATGAAATTTTCTCTGCTTATGAATATGAAAATGCCAACATTAGTTGGCATTTTCATATTTATCAGCAGAGAAAATTTCATGCTCAGCTGAGTTGAGCACGAAAAAAGTTTTATAACCTCGGGGCCTGGCTATCAGGCTAAAAGGTTATATGTAATCAAAATGGTGTCTCAGATAACTCTACAAAAAAAAAACTGTTGTGTAAAATTTATTCCTGACTGAGTTATTTCTCTTCTGGCTTGTAAAATATAAAACCTAACTACCTGAGACAGTCTACCTGGCTAACATTATTATGAGAATGGAACAACAACAGTGTCATTCTGCCAGATTGGTCTGGTGCATACTTTCAAAGACCCGATTTCTCCCTGGTGCTGCTCAGACAATTATGCACCAAAAAAGATCATTGATTTTATATTGGGCAATAAAAAAGTAATATGTTTCAATTAAGATGATATCCTGCTGAGGTTGCAGTGAAGTTTGGAGTGATAACAAGATAATAATTGATTTTACACCTTTTCTGATGAGGCCTTGCTGTCTGTCAAATTAATAATGATTTAATCAGCAAAATGACTGAGCCCTGATGCAAGAAAAGTTGCAGCATAGCAGGCACAGTTGTATTGTCTGATCAGCGTCTTCTTTCGTTGCTCTGGATTCTAATCAAGAAATGTATGACATAAAAATTCTGAGTATTGGGACAGATAGGTCTGAGCAAACAGTGTAGTCCCAGATCAGACTGCTCATAAATGAGCAGTCTGATCAGGGCCTACACTGTTTGGCATTCCATCAGCATCTTTTGGACGCATTACTGCATTGTAGTCAAACATGCATTTTAGGACAATTAAGCTAATTATTTTAGATGTCCTAGTATTTAGAATTTTATGGCAAGGTAAAGGTCACAGACTGATCATGCTCAAGCTGATCAAAGTCATCACTGTGCACATGTTGTAAAGGCCTTTTTCATATGGCAAGGCCCAGAACAGTATTTCAAACTTCAGATTTTGCGAAGGGTAACAGCTTTGATGACTTCAGTTTTACCTCCCTTACGGGCCAAGCTATAAAAGCAGGTCAAGTCTTAAAAGGAATGAATTTGCTCCTATAGGAGCAAATTCATTCCTTTAAGAGTTGACTCCCATTGAGAAAGGAAATAAAAAATAGAAAATAGTAAAGTTGCTTCGACTTAATATTAAATATTTTTGGGTTTTAAATATTTTTGGGTTCCATGTAAGATGTGGGGGTTGTGGTGGGGCAGGGGGGAGGAGGAGGGGAGTGTGGGGCATGGGTTAAGAATGGAGTTTTCATAATGGTATGATTGTTGGAACTGCTTTTAAGACCTAGTGCTCACATTATTTTTTTTTTTGCAGATTTAAATAAAAACAAAGCTCAGCAATTTTCCCCTGATGAAGATCTTTCTTGGAACTTTAAATGAATTACAACCCACTGAGAATATCAGAAATTGAAAATCTTTTTTGTGGATGATTTAGCACACACCTCTATTTACCTTAAATATTCAAACACTGAAAGTGCACTTAAACAGACTGCCATTGGGATAGAGGAGCACCACAGGGTATAAACCAGTCCGCCAGTATTCGCTTCCTGCAGAGACTGTCCATCACATTTGCCTTCTGCTGAGACTCCATGATCTTTTGCTTCCTGCAGGGACAACTGTCCTCAAAAAGGCTTCCTGCCGAGACTGTCCGCATGACTGCTTCCTGCCGAGAGCCCAGACAGGAAGCGGAATCACACGAACAGTCTCAACAGGAAGCTATTTATCATGTACAGAAGTCTCAGCAGGAAACAAGAGATCGCGGACAGTCTCGGCGGAAGCCAAATATGATGGACAGTCTCTGCAGGAAACGAATATTGGCTGACTGGTTTATACCCTGTGAGCACTGTGGTTGAGTGCTTAGAGCCACTTCCCTAAGTTATGGTGCAGAAGTTTACTGGAAGGTCACAGAATGGCCTGTGTGGTGACCCAGCAGTAAATGGAAACTTGTTTTGAATCAGGAAATATAAGGCAGTGAAAGAAGAGGGATGGGCTTCACAGAACAGAACAGAACAGAACAGAAACTTTATTCAGTTAAACCTTTCATGTGCTGTGCCCAAGATACAGTGGGCCTCTAACCCCCACTGCCCCAATGGCCACTGAGCTATGGGAAACTTTTACCTTTAATCAACCACATAAACCAATGCTGTGTTGTATTCCTCCAGCTTAAGGCGAATGGAAACACTGTCAGAGGAGATTACTCTTGCCAATTAGAATTTGTTGCCCTGTTATGTTTGGTGATAATCTTAAAGGAGGTGAAATATGAAAAGTAGTTTCCTTTTTGAGTAGCCCCGTTGGCAGGGCTTTATCATCCAGAAATACAAACAGGTGGTCACAAAAGTTGTTTCCCATTGTAAAAGTGGTGGGCAGGGGTTCATTCTCCTCAAGCTATGGACAGGGCTGTTTAATTTTGTGAAATACTGTAAAAAAATTCTAAAAATTGGGACACTTTAAATAATTACCTGAAAGGGCAGCAGTTTGGTTTTACAATGCAGTAAAATTTCCAAAAGATGCAGATGAAATGACAAACAGTGTAGGCCCTGATCAGACTGCTCCTTTGGGAGCAGTCTGATCTGTGTCTGCATTGTTTGCTCAGACCTATCTGTCCCAATGCTTATAGAATTTTCAGGGTACATCTGCACTTAGACAGACTGCCATGGGGATAGCAGTTGCAGAGTTTGTGCATTAGATAATTATGATAACAATAAGAATAATTAAGCAACCTGCATTTGATTGCAAGCACTTATGTTCAAGCATAGTGGGAAATAGGAGCCAAACTGTTTGTAGCATTATAACTTGCAAAAATAAATGATGAAGAGACTGTATGTTATAATTCGTAACACAATAATTTACAGTATCAGCTGTTTAGAAGAGGTTATAATTTGTAGCTGAAAATGTACAGTATCAAAGATGGAAGAAAACTGTTTAGAGGACTGTTTGTAGCTAGAATACAAAACTGTTTATCACTACAATACAGACAATATCAAAGAATGAAGAAAACTGTTTATAAATAGTTTCATGGTAGCTAGAATACATACAATATCAAAGAATGAAGATAACAGTTTAAAGGTAGGTTCCTGGACTAGCGATAACAATTATGTTCACAAAATAATTTCGCCTTTTTCTGGGTAGAATTGAATGCTCTTATTTTTCTGAATCTGTTGCTACTGAGAAAATCGTCAGATGTTGAAGAAAATAGTCGTTTTCCCTTTTGGTTCATTTTCCTTCGCTGGAATTCCAGTTCTAAAAATAGATGTGTTATATGTCTATAAGTGCGCGATTTCTGATGCCATTCTCCAAAGGTAAATTTTCTCTTGCCATGAGCTCTCCTAGAGGTCCTGGCATGGCAGATGGGTTAAAACTATCCCAAAATGCAATGCAGCATGACGTCAGCTAACGTTATCTATTTTGGGCGCGAACTAAAAATAGCACTAACTGGTGTGCGAAGCAGAGTTAGGAAATCCCTTGCAAAACAACTTTTCTAATAATATTTTGATTTACTCTTTTAAGTGAAGCTTATCTATTCCCTTTTCACAAGTGCTTTCCAACAACTTGGATGAAAGATGATCAAAATTATGATGCATTCCAAAGTACAGGAACCTACCTTTAAAAGACAGTTTCACATATAATATCAAAGAATGAAAAAAATCTGTTCAGAATTTATATCATAAAGAGTTCCTTCAAGAGCACAGAACATTCAAAAGAAACATCATGGGCCATACTTTAAAGTTTTGGCTACTCAAGCCTCATCACTGCATATGACCCTGACAGTATCTGGTGATGAAAACCAGAGAAATACACACTGTAATTTCTTAATTCTAATAAGGCAGTCTAAGACTGTTTGTAGCTAGCATACATACATTATCAAAGAATGAAGTAAACTGTTTAGATGACAGTTTGTAGCAAGCATACATCAAGGTCAAAAGGTAAAAAAAATTTAGAAGACAGTTTGTAGCTATGTGCATACATACAATATGAAATGAATGAAGAAAAGAAGGAAGAAAGCTGTTTAGAAGACAGTTTAAATGAGAATATATACAATACCAAAGAATAAAGAAAAATGTTTAGAAGACAGTTTGTAGCTAGCATACATACAATACGAAATGAACGAAGAAAAGAATGAAGAAAACTGTTTAGAAGCCAGTTTAAACGAGAATACATACAGTATCAAAGAATGAAGAAAACTGTTTAGAAGACTGTTTGTAGCTAGCATATATATATATGATATCAAAGAATGAAGAAAACAGTTTTGAAGGCAATTTGTAGGTAGAATACAAACAACATCAAAGAATGAAGAAAGATGTTTAGAAGACAGTTTGTAGCTATAATACATTTACTATCAAACAATGAAGAAAACTATCAAAACAGTTTGTAGTTAGAATACATATAATATCAAAGAATGAAGAAAACTGTAAATCAAGAGACAGTATGTAGCTAGAATATATATTATATCAAAGAATGAAGAAAACTGTTTAGAGGACAGTTTGTAGCTAGAATAGAAATTATCAAAGAAGAAGAAAACTATTCAGAAGAGTAGCTAGAATACAGACATTATCAAAAAATGAAGAAACCTGTTTAGAAGACAGTTTGTAGCTAGAATACAGACATAATCAACGAATATAGAAAGCTATACATGTATATATAATATCAAAGAATGAGGAAAACATGGCAATTTGTAGCTAGAGTACATATTATATCAGAGAATGAAGAAACATGTTTAGGAGACAGTTTGTAGCTAGAATATATATTATATCAAAGAATGAAGAAAACAGTTAATTAAGAAGACAATTGTAACTAGATTATAGACATATCAAAGAATGAAGAAAACTGTTTAGAAGTGCGTTTGTAGCTAGAATACAGACATTATCAAAGAATGAAGAAAATGTTTAGAAGACAGTTTGGAGCTAGAATACATACGTTACTAAAGAATGAAGAAAACTTTTTTGAAGATTGTTTGTAGCTAGAATATATACAGTATCAAAGAATGAAGAAAACTGTTTGTAGCTAGGAAATATACAGTATCAAAGAATGAAGAAATCTGTTTAGAAGACAGGTTGTAGCTAGAATACATACAATATCAAAGATTGAAGAAAACTGTTTAGAATACTGTTTGTAGCTAGAATACATACAGTATTAAAGATTGAATGAAATTGTTTAGAAGACAGGTTGTAGCTAGAATACATACAATATCAAAGATTGAAGAAAACTGTTTAGAATACTGTTTGTAGCTAGAATACATACAATATCAAAGATTGAAGAAAACTGTTTAGAAGACAGGTTGTAGCTAGAATACATACAATATCAAAGATTGAAGAAAACTGTTTAGAATACTGTTTGTAGCTAGAATACATACAATATCAAAGATTGAAGAAAACTGTTTTGAAGACAGGTTGTAGCTGGAATACATACAATATCAAAGATTGAAGAAAACATACAATATCAAAGATTGAAGAAAACTGTTTAGAAGACAGGTTGTAGCTAGAATACATACAATATCAAAGATTGAAGAAAACTGTTTAGAATACTGTTTGTAGCTAGAATACATACAATATCAAAGATTGAAGAAAACTGTTTTGAAGACAGGTTGTAGCTGGAATACATACAATATCAAAGATTGAAGAAAACTGTTTAGAATACTGTTTGTAGCTAGAATACATACAGTATTAAAGATTGAATAAAATTGTTTAGAAGACAGGTTGTAGCTAGAATACATATAATATCAAAGATTGAAGAAAACGGTTTAGAAGTCAGGTTGTACATGTAGCTAGAATACATACATTATCAAAGAATAAAGAAAACTGTTTAGAAGACTGTGAGTTTGACCTTTAGAAATTATTTGTAGCCTTATGATCTGCAATATCAATGAATAAAGAAAAACCAAAACAAATGAGGGCAAAAACAAATATGACAGAGTTGCTTCCCCTGAAGATGTATCCATTCACCTTACACAATTATGAAGACTAAGGAGAAGGACAAGAAACTATGGAAGGCTCTATCTTCTGTGGGTCAATAAAACAATACAGAGGTTAATATTAACAATGATCCAGTGAAAATTTAGGTGCCACTAGGGACCAGAATGTAATTATATTTGGTGATTGTCATGCAAAACTGTTTATTTGGCTGCTTACAAACAAAAAAGATCAATATGATGAGAACTTTGGTGTCAAAATCTATTTACTGCCATGCTTGAGGATAAGTCAAAAGACCTAATGAGGTATATCAGGACATTCTGTTTTGAATTTCTGTGCTGATGTCAGTGGGGTTTTGAGGATAATTCTGGGATAGTATTTTCTTATTTGTCAATGAAAAAAATCCCCCAAAAACGCTGTTAGCCCTTGTTAGAACTGTATCAGCATCTGTTCTTTTTTAGCAACAACAACAGAATATCTAAAGTAGCATTCTGTTGTGTATGTGTGTGTCCCTTTTTTTTTAGCTTGCCTGTACGAAAGTACAGGGAGAGCTATTGTTGTCACTTGGGGCGTCGGCGTCGGTGTTGGCGTCACACTTTAAAGTTTTACGTTAAAGTTTTTTTATGTGATGGGCAAGGCACTGCAGGCGAGCTATCCTGTATCTAAGCTGATAGATGTTGTATGAGGATGATGCTTTTTTGTCTTTATTGATTAGTGCACTACAAAACCTGTTTCTTGGCTCTTACAAGTAATACAGAAATGAAGACCAAAAGGAAAATTGTAAGTTCTTTTTGAAATGGTGCCGATATTGACAGCTGTTCAGTACAATGAGCAATAAGGTATGAATTTTGTATTTGTGTCAGTGATCCAGATATGAAGGGGTAACAGGGATAGTAATAGTTATACATGTATCATGGTTTGTAGGCCTGTACGAGGAGATAATCCATGAGCTAAACATTAGCTCATTGATTATCTCCCATACAGGTGAACAAACCATGGTGTAACTATTTTATACCATGCTGAGCATGGTATAAAATAGTTACACCATTGTTTGTTCACTTGTTTAACTATTTTATACTATGCTGAGCATGGTATAAAATAGTTACACCATGGTTTGTTCACTTGTTTAACTATTTTATACTATGCTGAGCATGGTATAAAATAGTTACACCATGGTTTGTTCACTTGTTGCTCATCAGTGTAGACCTTGCACATTACAAAATATTTCGTGCTATAGTTTGCATTTTCTGGCATTGGTGGTATAATTTTAGGATAACTTTCCACATTTCTCCATACAAACATAAGTTATGACCCCTCATTAGAGTGGGTGGTCGGGTGGTGCGATGGTGCTGTGTGTAACTTCCAGAGCCGGGGCGTCCTACTGAACATTGAACATTTTGGAACATTGTAAGACAAGGGCCTACTGTACTTGCAGTAGGTGCGGGTGGGGGTTGTTTGGACATTTTCTGTCGTCTATCATTTCTCCTGTTCCTCCCTCTCTGGGAGTCGGCGCGATATAGACTGAAATACTGTCTTAAAAGGGCCGTTAAATGAAAAACAATCAATCAATCAATCAAAACCCTCATTAGAACTGTCTTGCTGAGACAGTTCTAATGAGAGGTCACAACATGTGCTTTTGTTGAGAAATAAGAAAACAAATCTTGTAGACTTATCCTTCAAGCCTCACTTAAATGGAGCTCTGAAGGATGTCATCAAAGCATTGATGAGTCGGAGCAAGCAGATGACAAAATTTGGGTCTGCACAACATTCTAAATAGTACAAGCAAAAGACTTCCAAAGAGAGGGGTGGGAGTGGGGGATCACAACATACATTATTATGTAGAATTATCCCTGTTACCTACTGAATTTAGCAAGACAATATAGTGCATCAAGAATTGAAAGAGATAAGATTTTGTAGAACTTGATTGATAACCTGTTGATGAGCTTGAAAATTGTTAAAGCCATTAAAGTCATGCTGTTGAAACAGTCTTCAATACATGAAAGAAACTGCAAATTTGAAGTAAATGAAGTGAGGGATGCCATATTTACGCCATGTGTTCTGACACACATTGAGCAAACAGTACAGACCTGGGTCAAGTGCAGTCTGATCAAAGACTAAGCTGTATGCCATTTGTTTTATTAAACATTTACGGGATGGTCAACTTGAATGAAGGGAACTTTTAAGGAATCAAATTAGTGGAATTCCTTATTAAAGGGTTAACATGGATAATTCAGGGATAACTTTCTTATTTCTCAATGAAAACATACATTGTGACCCCTCATTAGAGCTGTCATGGTGAGACAGTTCTAATGAGGGGTCACAATATATCTTTTTAAGGGCAAATACAGAAATAATCCCTCAATTATCCCAGTTACCCCTTCTTGCTATTTTGAGCACTAAATTTTGTCTAAATATTTCGGATATTTACAATATTTTCTGCAAAGATTAGATCATAAGATAAGATGCTATTTCTGCTTGTGAGATTTTTTATTTCCATGAAGAATTTAGGTTCAAAGCGACACAGGTAGAAAGAATCAAAAGTGCAATATGTTTCTGAAGAAAACTGCTTCTAAATGTATTACATGTGGGCAAAAGTTTTTGGGTTGACTGTGCCGCATAGCCCAGTTGGTAGCATGTCCCAGGTTCGATACCCGGTCCGATCACTTACTTTCTTTTCCCCCTATGCTCATTCAAGAAGGGCAGGTGTCAGTTACCGGCCAAAGTAAGTGTACGTAGTACTGGTCAACTGCTTAGGAGGTCCAAGCCTGCCCAGGAATAGTGTGGTTAGGTTAACTGACCGCCCTGGTATGACCATAGCTGTTAACCATGGACGTAAAATGGAATAACAACAACATCAGTTCTCTTTGATCAGCAAAAGTCAGTATAGATAGCTAGAAAGCTTTGCTATGCTTATGCCATACCGTATATGAGGTAATTTTCGGGGGTTCAAATTTTCGCAGTTAAGGGTCAAAAACATAAATATTAATTTTTGCGATTTTTAATTTTCGTGGTTAGCAACATGCTCGAAAAGCAAAACTATTTCTTTTTCACTTGAGACATTTCTTTCATTAACCTGCGGCAGGGCCGCCGCAGGTTAATGAAAGAACTGGCTCAAGTGAAAAGTAGCAGCAACTACCAAAGCAACCTCAAACAAAATATATGAACACTGTGTATACAGAAGAGACTTTGTAAGAAACAGGAAATTATTCACAATTTTAATGTTCGCGGTTTCTAAGTGACAAACGAAATACTGCGAAAAATGTAACACTGCGAAAATTACCATGTATATGGTATCTAAATGACCTTGAAGCTGTTTGCAGAGGATTATGGCCAGTCCATTGACTCCACTACAAACATGACCAACAGCAAAATAGCCCACTTCATTCTGGCAGCCAGCTGCATTCAGCAGATTTGTGAATGAATCAAGATTGAATGGTTTATCTTCTGGTTAATGGGATGAACACTGAAGTATCCATGTAGCTGATGGGTAATGATTAGGGAAAATATTCCAAGTACTGAAACATATGCTTCTGAGTAAATAATACAGACCCAGATCAGACTCAGATGAGCAGTCTGATCAGGGCCTGCACTGTTTGTCTTTCGGCCAAGAGGTTTTACCTTTCGGCCAAAAGGTTTATACGTTTCCTTTTATGGACTTACAACTGAGGATTGCCTGACAGCCATCTAAAGGTATTAACTCTTTATGCACCAAAAAGTAGACGACAAAATTTACATCTGCAAACATTAAACAAGAGGACCATTGGTCCTGTAGCTCACCCGAGTCCATTCAGCCTCAGTACTTTAGGGTAAGTTACTCTAAGGCCATCGGTCAAGTGGTTCTGGTGAAAAAGATGTTAAAAGGTTTTAACCGTATATAGACATGGAGGACATGTTTGTCATGTGACCTGGACATTTGAAAAAAATTTCTTTCCCTCAACCCCCTGGAGGCTCTATATGAAGTTTGGTTTCAAAACTGGCCCAGGGGCTTTTGAGGAGATGGTTTGATATTGTCAAAATGACAGATTTCTGGGTCAAAAGTCAAAGAATGACCTTGATCTCTTGTACTCATAAATCTTCATGTACTCATTAAGATGACTGTAGATATCAATTTTTAGGCATAAATCTTCAAAACTTTCCATGAAATCTTATGCTCTAGCATTTTCCCATATTTGACCTTGCCGTAAAATAGTCAAGGTCAACCCAAGGTCATCTTTTTGAACAATCTTGATCGTACTGGAGATCGCAATGCTACATACCAAGCTTCAAGGCCATCGGTCAATTGGTTCTGGAGAAAAAGATTTTTAAAGGTTTTTACCATATATGGGCCTGGCGGCCATGTTGGTCATGTGACCTGGACCGTTTGAACTAATTTTCATTCCCTCAAACCCCTGCAGGCTCTATACGAAATTGGTTACAACTGGCCCTGTTGTTTTTGAGGAGATTGTTTGATATTGTCAAAATATGAGAGATCTGGGTCAAAGGTCAAACAATGACCTTGACCTCTTGTACTCACAAATCTTCATGTACTCATTAAGATAACTGTATATACCAATTTTTAGGCGTAAATCTTAAGAACTTTCCATGAAATCTTATGTTCTAGCATTTTCCCATATTTGACCTTGCCGTAAAAAAGTTCAAGGTCAACCAAAGGTCATAATTTGAACAACCTTGATAGTACTCTAGTACCCAAAGCTACAAACCAAGTTTCAAGGCCATCAGTCAATTGGTTCTGGAGAAGAAGATTTTCAAAGGTTTTTACCATATATGGGCGTGGCAGCCATATTGGTCATGTGACCTGGACCGAATGAATAAGTTTTTGTTCCCTCAACTCCTGGAGGCTCTATATGAAATTTTGCTTCAATTGGCCCAGGGGCTTTTGAGGAGATTGTTCGGAATTGTCAAAATATGAGAGTTCTGGGTCAAAGGTCAAAGAATGACCTTGACCTCTTGTACTCATAAATCTTCATGTACTCATTAAGATGACTGTAGATACCAATTTTTAGCCCAAAATTTTCAACAGTTTCCAAGATATCTTAGGTTCTAGCATTTTGCCATAGAAAAGCACAAGGAAGAAAATTTGACCTTACCGTAAAAAAGGTCAAGGTCAACCTAAGGTCATAATTTGAACAATCTTGGTAGTACTCGCGTACCGGATGCTACATACCAAGTTTCAAGGCCATCGGCCTACTGGTTCTGGAGAAGAAGATTTTTTTAGGTTTTTACCATATATGGGCATGGCGGCCATGTTGGTCATGTGACCAGGACCGTTTGAACAACTTTTTGTTCCTAAGGTCCCAGGAGGCTACATATGAAATTTGGTTACAATTGGCCCAGTGGTTTCAGAGAAGAAGTCGTTTGAAAATGTTGACGGACGGACGGACGGACGGACGACGACGGACGACGGAGCCTGACCATACTATAAGCTCCCCCGGAGCCTCTGGCTCAGGTGAGCTAAAAAATGCCTTGTCCAAGACATTTCATATTGAGAATTCAGAGACTAGTGGGCAGACAGTGTAGATCCACATGAGGTGGTGGTGGGGGGGGGGGGGGGGGGGGGGAGAGAAATCCATAGGCTGAGTTTACCCTTAAAGAGCCAAAAAAGTCAGACGACAAAATTTACATCTGCAAATTTAAAAAAATGTTTCGTGCAAGCTATATCATATTGAGAATGCAAAGACTAAAGAGCAAACAGTGTAGATCCTGATGAGGCGGCTCATGAGCGGCCTCATCTGGATTTTCTCTCTTTGCAAATTCAACATTTTTATTTGTGATGCTTTATAGGTTAAGGTGTCCTTTTACCTAGAGTTAATACAGTAGATGCTGGGATAAGCAACAGGCCATTGTTTTATGTCTTATTTACAACCTCAGGTATTCAAGAGGAAGAATTTATCAGAATTAAAGTAATGAAGGGGGAAATTTTTGGCAATCATTAGCCACTTCATAGGTTCATTGAGTTTCATTCATGATCATGTTCTTTTAGTTATTATTGGCCTTCACACTGATTGGGGAATGTGTGGTAGGGTGGGTGGGGCACATGTTAATTTTGGTGTGGATCCTGTTGGCATCTGCCTTAGCATTGACTGGAATTTGTCAGCCACACGCCTTTACATGGTTACCTTGATCCAGTTTTCAAGGTGATAGGGGGCTTTCCCTGCAGTGAATTTGTTGTGGTGTATGTGTGTGTTTGTGTGGTGGGGTTGGAGGCTGTGAGAAAGAGGATGGGGTGGTGGTGGAGGGGGACATTTGTTTTTGCGAAAAAACATTTTTGGATGTTCTGTTCAATTCCACAAAACACCAATAGTCTCCTAAAAGACTGAGTCTGATTAAAAAGCGGAAAATTTAGAGAAGTCATTTTCTCTGGGGACTGTCTGGGATTATTTAGGTGAAGTACCAATTTCTTGGAGGCCTAATAAACTGAAATGATATGTGTATCCCAGTTGATGTTATTTTATTGTAAGAAAATATTACCGTAATTTTCATTTACAATGTGAGGTCTTAGTATTCTAAATTCTTATTTTCTGTTCTAAATTTTTGACGATTTGGTGTTACTGCATGTCCAGCAATGTGTCAAAGAATAGCTGGCCCAGAGGCAAACAGTGCAGACCCTGATCAGACTGCTCCTTTTGGAGCAGTCTGATCTGGTCTGCACTGTTTTCTTCCAGTGTTCTAAATTATGAAGTTGATATTATTTTATTGTCTAGAAGATTTATGTTATGAGTGATATAATTGTGAGAAAATTACTTGTGGAGAGCTTTTAATTGTTCTGAGGTTAAAAGAGGAGTCTTTAATTGTTCTGAGGTTAAGAGAGAAGTCTTTAATTGTTCTGAGGTTAAGAGAGGTACATAACATAGTTATGAATTTCTTAATTATTGTCTGTGCTTGTCAGTACAAGCAATTTAGTCATGAGTGAAAGCCAACAAAGCTCACCTATCCTTGTGTGCAAAGGAGCGGCGGTAGTGTGGTGATTTACATACTAGACTACCAATCCAAGGGTCCAGGTTTGATCCTCCACATCTTCGGTACACATAGAATTAAGTTTGCTAATGTAGCTCTACATATTTCTTTTTTATCATACAACGTCGCTGTTATTCAGTGGATGACGTCGTATCATAATTTCATATGAAATGACCACTTATGTAAGATCCTCTACATCAAAAAATGGCAGGGTTGTTGCATGCAATACATTTGAAACTGTAACACATGTTAACTAAGGATGTTGTTAGCTTTGAGCCACCGGGCCTAATGCTTGAATTCAGAGGTTGTGGCCAAGGTCATGAGTCCCACTGAGCCATTGGTCCAGAATAACTGAGACCGCTGTAAACTCTTGAATCTTCCAACCATCTATTGCTGACTATTGAAGCCGTTAAGTTTTCATGAACCTTGCTGATAACAACAATGTTATTTTTTCCCCAAAACAAGATTGAAGAGTAGATATGTTACAGGTTCAGAATAAAATTAACCAGGTGTATGAATGGATGAAACATGAATTTGGTTGTAATGAGCTATGGAGTGTGTAGGGGTTATCATGTGCTGATCCTAATAAACTGGATGAGTGATGGTGATGATAACCTGAGATGAAACAGTAGCAGATTCATTGTAAAACATGGACTGAACCTTGGCTCTGGCTGTGGATTTTTTAGCTCGCCTGAACGAAAGTTCAGGAAGAGCTATTGTTGTCACCACGGCGTCGGCGTCCGCGTCGGCGTCCGGATTGGATGTTTTGGTTAAAGTTTTTTAAAGACCTATATCTCCTTAACCCATGGATGGATTCTTTTGATACTTGCGCTGTAGTTAGATATTGGTCTAAGGTTTAACAGGGTTCCACCCCCACCCCACTCCGTGACCTTGATGTCAAGGTCATGGACTTAGAAAATTGGTAATTTTTTGGACTGGATGTTTTGGTTAAAGTTTTATAAAGCCCAATATCTCCTTAACCCATGGATGGATTCCTTTGATACTTGCACCAAAGTTAGATATTGGTCTAAAGTTTTCGAAGGTACTACCCCCACCCCCCTCTGTGACTTTGATGTCAAGGTCATGGACTTAGAATAGTGTCTTTTTACTGATTGGATGTTTTGGTTAAAGTTTTTTAAAGACACATATCTCCTGAACCCATAGATGAATTCCTTTTATATTTGCACTGTAGTTAGATCTACAGAGTACTACCCCAACCCCGCTCAGTGATCTTGATGTCAAGGTCAGGGACTTAGGAAATTTTTTGTCTTTTTTAAAGTTTTGTAATTGCATACTGATTCATAATGCTTTGCAGAGGTTAAGTTTATACTTGAACTGATGTTAAGACTCTTTTTTGAGTTTTTACAAAACACCTTATACTTACCCCACTGGGTGACCTTGAAGTCAAGGTCATCAACTTAGAATTTTGTCTTAAAGATTTTGGTTAAAGTTTTATATTTATGAAGATATAATTTCACAGTGCCACGATGATGGACTCAGTTGATACTAATACTTGGACTGATGTTAGATAATGGTTCAGGGTTTTGATACATCCTAGCCCCCCGCCCCCCCTCCCCCCCCCCCTACCCGTCAGTTTTTTTACCTCAAGCTCATGGACTTGGAAAATTTCATTTCATTTTTTTTTTATTTAAATTTTATTAAGACTTTAAGACTTATTTCTGAAACAGCTTTTGTTTATAAATGTGTTTTCATTATGGACATGCTTGCATGAAGTTTTATGCATAGCAGTCCACACCACCATAGCGGCTGTGTGATGGGCAAGCACCAATTCAGGCGAGCTATGCTGTCAGGCGACAGCTCTTGTTATTTAGGACAGTGTAAAGACTGGATTTTGGACCATGCTGTCCAAAATCCAAATTTCCAGAGTCCAGGTTTTTACAGAACCAAAAAATCTACGGTCTGGTCCGAGGTACAAGTGCAGTCCAAGTTCCCGAGCTTCACCCAGAATGTCACTCAAAGGTCACCTGATAATATATATCTGCCCAATGCAAAGACAAAATAGCATGTGACATAGTCCCACAAATAAATTGCAAGTGCTGAATGTCCCACAATAAAAGTATGTGATTTTTATCTTACAGTCAGTGAAGAGATGTATACCTGTCTAAAAGGCATGGTTTTCAGAACTATGAATGGCTGACTATGACTGACCATGTTAAACCATAGTTGTTCATGATAGTGTTCATGGTTTTATGACTACACTACAAACATGGTCAAACAATGGATTACCATTGCCATTATTTAGCACCATAGTTGTTTAAGTTTCTTATAAATGCATTGAATGCATGGTCTGACTATAGATTGTTGCTTTGATCTTATGAATATACTGAATGTATGGTCTACTCATTGATTGACCATTACCATTATGTCGTTCTGTAGTCATTTGTTGTCCTGTGAATGTACTGAATGCATGCATGATCTGAGCATATATTAGCCATTACCATTATGTGATACCATAGTTGATTATGGTCTTATGAATGTACTGAATGCATGGTCAGACCATAGATTGTCCTTTGTCATTATGTGGCATCATAGATGTTCATGGTCTTGTGAATGCACAGACTACATAGTGTAACTGACATTATGTAACACCATAGAATTGTTAATGAATTTATAAATGTACTGAATGCATGGTCGAACCATGGATTGATCATTGCTATGGGGCACCATAGATGTTCATAGTCTTGTAAATGTAGGGCAAGCATGGTCTTACTATAGATGGTCCATTGCTGTGGTCTTAAGAATGCACTGAATGCATGGTCTGATCACAGGTTGACCTTTACCATTATGTGTCACCACAGTTTTCTCTGGTCCTACAGATGCACTGAATCAATAGTCTGCCCATAGATTGACCAATGCCATTATGTGGCAATAGTTTTTCATGGTCTATGAAAGTACTGAATCCATGGTCAGACTGTAAATGAATTGACTACTGTCATTATTTGATATCATAGTTGTTTATGGTCTTATGACTGTGTAGAATGCATGGTCTAACGGTAGACTGATACCGTCATTATTTGACATCATAGTTGTTTATGACCTTACCAAAGTTCTGAATGCATGGTTAGACAATAGATTGGCTCTTGCCATTATCTGACACCATGATTGTTCATTGTCATATGAATGTAATGAATGCATTATCTGAGCATATAGACTGACTATAGCCATTATATGACACCATAGTTGATCATGGTTTTATAAATGTACTGAATGCATGGTTTTTCGTGGTCTTATAAAATTTTATGTACTGAATGCATGGTCAAAAACCCATGCATTCAGTACATTTATAAGACCATGATTAACTATGGTGTCATATAATGGCTATACTGTCAAACCATGGATTGACCATTGCTGCTTTATATTGTATCAGGCCAATTAAGTCTTTTTGTGATTTGTTTGTATTTATGTTTGGTACTACATTGTATTTCTTACATTGTATCTGTTGGAGAAAATACCACAGCACAGACAGAAGAAGTAAATATATGTAATATCTTTTGTATGATCAAGGTACCTCATGTTACTGAAAACAGCTAAGATCCCGATTAGCCTGTGCATTCTTATGGAATGTTCTGGTTTGAGAAGTGTTACCAACAGAATAGTAACCCCTGTAAGATGGTACTTAAAAGTAGCAGAGACTCTTGTAAATGAAGCTAAAATACACAGGCTAGTCACTATCTTGATTTCTTTAGAATGTATGAAGCAGTTTTAGCGTGACACGACTGTGCTTGAATATGACAAGCTTGGCAGTTTTTCAAGCATTGTGATGTACACATTGGGAACGAATTAGCATCAAAACGATACATTATACTTTTTCATTATATTCTTCAGAATGTGAGGAGGGGTTAGTTTACCGTTGATTAAAAAGAAACACAGGTAAACAGGTCGCTGAGGAATCTCGTGAAATATTACAATTATGGGTGACTTGAATATAGAAACTGGTCATTAAAATACCGTAATGGTGGAAGATATGTTGCTGGATGCTTGGGCAAATAATGTAGACCCAGATCAGACTGCTCCTGTTGGAGCAGTCTGATCAGAGTCTGTATTATTTGCCATTATGTCCCAAAGTTGCAACTGCAACATTATTGGACAGTAAAATAAAATCATTTGAAGTTGAGGATAATTATAATAAATTATCATGTACCACTGAATATTTTGGGAAACGAAGGTTTGATTCTGTAATAAAAGATGTTTATTGGATAATGAATAATGAAGGAATTGAATGACAAAAGATACTTAAAATATTCATAGTGGATCATTGGATCAGTCGTAGTAAAAAAAAATAATATAAATCTGTGTGAATTAAATAATTTGATCTTAATTACTATGCAGTATTGGAGCTCCGAAAATTAAGTGTAAAATTTGGGTATTATTAGTAGTGGTTTATTTTCTTTGTTTTTCTCCTAAAAACAGAGGTTATAGAATTTCATTGGAAGCAGAAGTACTTCTAATGAGCTTTTATAATCTTTTTTTTTTTTTGTTTTATTTTGTATATATGTTTTTTATTTATTTATTTTTATTTTTTTAAAGAATTCATCCTCGGAATTTTAGCTAATAGGAGCTCTGTGTAAAATGGTATTGATAGTGTATTGCTTCTAAATACAAATTGATGTGAATTAAATAATTTGATTTTGATCTTAATTCCTAGACAGACAGTTTTACAAAAAACAGAACTGGATTTGAGTAGCTGCTGAAAGAAGAGAATAAGAGTTTGGATCTTGAAAATCTCTAAAGGTAGGATTGGTATTATTCAGAATTAAAGGAAGTTTTTATCTCTGGACTGAAAGTTAGGGGGCTACAGAGATGAACCTCAGGCATGTGTTCATCTGTTCCTCCCTAATATTTTCTTGTCCACTCTTTTACTTGAATATCCTTTGGAATATTTTCATGATACTTCACAGTCATGGCAATGTGAATAGTAACTCTTGCTATCATATTTTAATGCCCCCGCCACGAAGTGGGGAGGGGCATATAGTTTTGCCCTTGTCCGTCCGTACATACGTCCGTACGTCACACTTTGTAGTACTGTTCTTGTCTCCGCAACTCCTCCTACAGTATTCGATGCGGGGAGTTGAAACTTGGAACACAGTTCAGACATGCATTGAACATGTGCATAAAGGAAACATAACTTTGATTAAGATCTTTATTGCAGAATTATGTCCCCTTGAATAATAAACATATTTTGACCATATTTCACATCTGAGTACTGTTCTTGTCTCCGCAACTCCTCCTGCAGTATTTGATATAGGGAGTTGAAACTTGCAACACAGTTCAGACATGCATTGAACATGTGCATAAAGGAAACAGAACTTTGATTAAGGTCTTGGTTGCAGAATTATGTCCCCTTGAATAATGTACTATTATAACCATATTTCACATTTGAGTACTGTTCTTGTCTCCGCAGCTCCTCCTACAGTATTTAATGTAGGGAGTTGAAACTTGCAACACAGTTCAGACATGCATTGAACATGTGCATAAAGGAAACAGAACTTTGATTAAGGTCTTTATTGCAGAATTATGTCCCCTTAAATAACATAAATATTTTGACCATATTTCACATTTGTAGTACTGTTCTTGTCTCCGCAACTCCTCTATTTGTATTTGATGTAGGGATTTGAAACTTGTAAGACAGTTCAGACATGCATTGAACATGTGCATAAAGGAAACAAAACTTTGATCCAGGTCATTATGGCAGAATTACATCCCCTTGAATGACATGCATATTTTGACCATATTTCACACTTTGTAGTACTGTTCTTGTCTCTGCAACTCCTCCAATAGTATTTGATGTAGGGATTTGAAACTTGCAACACAGTTCAGACATGCATTGAACATATGCATAAAGGAAACAGAACTTTCAGTCATGTCTTTATTGCAGAACTATGTCCCCTTGAATAACATACATATTTTGACCATATTTCCATAGCTTAAATACAATCTCACCTTTTATCGTCGCTCTAGCGGCCTCATTTATTAACAGATTTTGGTATTACATCACAGCTTTATTGGGTATGACAGTACCTTGAACAACTTTGCGTTTCAGGTTTGTAGGATGAAGGTCAAGGTCACAGTTGCTATTTTCAGAAAAACTAGGGCATTGCTCCAGCGCTTTCATTTATAGATCGATTTTGATGTAACTTCACATAAATGTTAAGTATAACAATATCTTGAATAAATTACTGTTTCAGCACCGCAGGTCCAAGGTCAGGGTCACAGTTGCTATTTTTAGAAAAAAACTTTATCTTTCCTCTACTCCTCTAATCATTGACAATTTTGATGTAACTTCACTCAAATGTTTAGTGTGACAATATCTTGGACAAGTTCGTGATCCAGAATTTCAGGGTAAAGGTCAAGGTCATATTTGCTATTTTAGAAAATATGCCGTCACCCCTCTGGAATGATTTTGGCATAACTTGACACAAATATTTAGCTTGACAATATCTGGGACAAATTTACGTTTCATCATTGTAGGTCCAAGGTCAAGGTCACAGATGCTATTATAGGTACATGTAAATCTTTGTCATGGTTCTAGCGCCTTTATTTATTAACTGATTTTGATAGAACTTCACACATATATTAAGTATGACAATATCTTGGACAAGTGAACCTTTCAGGGTTGTAGTTCCAAGGTCAAGGTCACAGTTGCTATCTTTAAGAAAAACTCAGTCATTCCTCTAGCACCTTTATTTATTGACAGATTTTGATGTAACTTCACACAAATATGTTTTAACACATTACTTTTCTAGTGAGGCATATGGCGGGGGCATTCATCACCTTCAGTGATTGTCTAGTTTTAGTTATATCCTCTCTTCTGCCTTTTTTGGCAGATTCATGTCTACTTTGTAACTAAATGAATACCCTTTTGAAATACTTTGTTGATACAGTATAGATAATATAGAACAGGTGATGAGGATGTGTTGCGTACAAGAATGACAACTCTTTCTTACTTATAATTTCCCCTTGATGGTTTTATCTGTGATTTTGTCTCCGCTTCATAACTTGAATATTCTTTGAAATATTTTTATGATACTTCACTGTTACGCAGAAGAGATTACGACAACGTGTCGCATACAGGACTGACAAATCTTGCATTTATACTTTCTGCATTATTTCCCTTTAGAAGTTTTATCTGCAATTTCATGTCCACTCCATATTTAGCTCACCTGAGCCGAAGGCTCAGAGGTGAGCTTATAGGATGGGAGTCGAGCCGTCGTCCGTCCGTCCGTGGGTTAGTGGGTGTGTGGGTGGGTACGTCAACACTTTCAAACATAAATATCTCAGAGACCAGTGGGCCGATCGCAATCAAATTTTATCTGAAGCATCATTTGGGTGGGGGAAAGGCTGCATTAGGTTTTGGTGCCAATCAGCTCAGAACTCTGGTTTCCATGGCAACAGATAGCCCCCATAGGGTTATTATGGGGAAAACGGTGTCATCACGTTTTCTCGACTGTTTTTGATTAGATCCTTATCATACTTGCAGGTAATGATGACATACACAAGAGCTTGGATGAGTTCGAAATTTGGTCTGATTCAAGCACAGACTACGGAGTTAGCTGCCCTTGAGCGTTTGAAAAAAATCCCATAGGGTTATAATGGGGAAAATGGCGTCATCACGTTTTCTCGACTGTTTTGGCTTAGATCCTTATCATACTTGCAGATAATGATGACATACATAAGGGCTTGGATGAGTTCGAAATTTGGCCGGATTCGAGCACAGACTACGGAGTTAGCTGCCCTTGAGCGTTTGAAAAAAATTCCATAGTGTTATAATGGAGAAAACAACGTCATCACATATTTTTAGAAAAACTTTGTCATCGCTCTATTTCCTACATTTCTCAACGGATTTTGAAATAACTTCACACAAATGTAGGGCATGACAATACCTCAAGCAAGTTCGATTTTCAGGATGCTGCGCCCAAGGTCAAGGTCACTGGCTATTTTTAGAAAAACTTTGTCAGCGCTCTAGCACCTACATTTCTTAATTGATTTTAAAATAACTTCACACAAATGTAGGGCATGACAATATCACGAGCAAGTTCAACTTCTAGGATGCTGCGCCCAAGGTCAAGGTCACTGTGGCTATTTTTAGAAAAACTTTGTCAGCGCTCTAGCACCTACATTTCTCAGCAGATTTTAAAATAACTTCACACAAATGTAGGGCATGACAATATCTCGAGCAAGTTTGACTTTCAGGGTGCTGCACCCAAGGTCAAGGTCACTGTGGCTATTTTTAGAAAAACTTGGTCATCGCTCTAACGCCTACATTTCTCAACAGATTTTAAATCAACTTCACACAAATGTAGGGCATGACAATATCTCGAACAAGTTTGACTTCCAGGGTGCTGCGCCCAAGGTCAAGGTCACTGTGGCTATTTTTATAAGAACTTTGTCAGCGCTCTAGCACCTACATTTTTCAATGGATCTTAAAATAAATTCACACAAATGTAGGGCATGACAATATCTCGAGCAAGTTCGACTTTCAGGGTGCTGTGCCCAAGGTCAAGGTCACTGTGGCTATTTTTAGAAAAACTTTGTCATCGCCCTTGCACCTTCATTTATCCATGGATTTTGAAATAACTTGACACAAATGTAGGGTATGACAATATCTCGAGCAAGTTCGACTTTCAGGATGCTGTGCCCAAGGTCAAGGTCACTGTGGCTATTTTTAGAAAAACTTTGTCATTGCTCTAGCACCTACATTTCTCAACGGATTTTGAAATAAATTCACACAAATGTAGGGCATGACAATATCTCGAGCAAGTTTGACTTTCAGGGTGCTGCAATCAAGGTTTTTGATTAGATCCTTATCATACTTGCAGGTAATGATGACATACATAAGAGCTTGGGTGAGTTCGAAATTTGGCCGGATTCGAGCACAGACTACGGAGTTAGCTGCCCTTGAGCGTTTGAAAAAAATCCCATAGTCTTATAATGGAGAAAACAATGTCATCACATTTTCATTTTTCATCGGATCCTCTTCATACTTGCAGGTAATGAGGATATGCATAAAAGCTTGGATTAGTTAGCACTTCGGCTAGATCCCACCACTGACTATGGGCATCCAAAAAATCAATGTCGCCACTTTTTCTTGGTTTCTACTTATCCGATCCTTTTCAAACTTGCAGGTAATGAGGAAATGCATAATATCTTAAACAAGTTCAAATTTTCGCCAGATCAGGCCAACCGCTACGAAGTTAGCTGCCCTTGACAGCTCTGTCTATTGTGCTCTTGATCGGATACTTTTTAAACTTGCATATATTAAATGAGGGCATACATAATGTTTTGGATGAGTTTAATTTTCAGCCTGATTGGACCGCTGACTGTGGAGTTAGCTGCCCTTGAGCATCTTAAATATCCCTATAGGTTTACAATGTCTCTCAGGTGAGCAATTGTTGCCCTTTGGGCTACTTGTTTGATAACTCTGGAATATTTTCATGATACTTTGCACTTATGGGTTTTTGGTGGTCTGTTGCCAATCTTGGCAGTGTGTAGCCACTTATTGGAGGGAGTGTTTATTGGAGAGGGAGTGTTTATTGGAAGAAGTTTGGTATTTATTGGTGGAGAATTAAGAAAACACTCCATAAATATTACCACCAAATCTCCATATAATCATCTAGAGCAAGCTTTGAAATAAAAGCTCTGTCATAGAAGGGATTAAATAAAGTGTCTTGATGCATTTAGATTACATCTAATTCACTGTCATAACTGTATTAAATATGAGTGGCAATATCACATGAAAGGTTCTTTTACAGCATGTACCACAAGGGAAGACTCAGATCGGACCACATATGTGCAGTCTGATCTGAGTGTTCCCTTTTTGCATATATTTATTTTTTGGCTATAAGACGCAAATTTCCCTTTCTAAAAATTATCATGTGATATTTAGCTATAAGGTGGGTTTTCTCTCCAAAAAAGCAATCCCGAAGATAGAGATCCATGAACACCTTATAAGATGAATCTAGGTCTTTGGGATTCTTTGGGGTTGTTTAAGAAGGGATAAACCCTGTCTTATAAGTGAATTAATGTGGTAAGCAATCAGTTTGAAATTGGAAGACAGTTCAGGCTGCGGGGATATGCAGGCTGATCTGAGTGTTTGCAACTTGCCTTTTCACTTAATCCCTCATGTTTTCTTTGATGCGTTTGTCTCAGACAAAATTCTGAGATCTTCCCAATACTTCATCAAAACATGTCAAAATAGTTTGTGTTCTCATATGTCAAACTGAAAAATTAAAGGATAAAAAGCATGGCATATCGGATAAAATATGATTGAAATCGTTCTGATTTCTCGACAAATAAAAATAGATTAAATTAATTTTCTTGTCCTTTGAAGATCTTCTGAGATATAAGGCACTGCAAGACTTTGGCTTACAATTTTAATTATGTTTCAGTAACGTCTAGAATTCTTCCCTATCATTTTTAGTGCAGTATGGTTATTGTTAACGATTGGGTGATAATCGTTTTAGTCATACTGCATAGTAAGTGAGGACAAAAATTAGTCATTATTCTCATTTACGTAAAGAGCTTGTCTCTGGATCGGAGTCTTTGCTTGTCCTCATTTGATGTTTTGGTTTAAAGCTTTTGAAAGACCTATGTCTCCGTATCTTTTGGTACGTGCACTGTAGTTAGATATCCGATCGGAAGATCCCAATTCATGATCTTGAGGTCAAGGTTGTGGACTTAGAAATTCGGGGTTTTGTTTTAGTTTCCTTCTAGCATACTATTTCATAATGCTTGGGAACTTATATTTGGACTACATAACTGTTGGCTCTCAGTTTCATCAAAATCGAAAAAAAAAAATTAAGGACAGTTGTCAGTTACTGGTGAAAGTAAGTGCACTTAATAGCACTGGTTAACCGCTTTGGAGGTCTAAGCCTGGCCAGGACTGACGTGCCCATAGCTGTTTACCTTGGATGTTAAACAATAACAAAACAACCAACAAAAAATTGCAAGATGTTAAATGGCATACTTGCCTGCTCCAACCCACCTACCCAAATATACTCAAAAAAAATATTAAAGGTTCAAACTTTTACTCTGCGATTTCTGGAACATTTCAAACATTTGGTAAAATAAATCATTTCTACCTTCCATTTTATTCATTTTACAAGTTTTATACACATGAAGCTTGGACCTATAGCCTTTGTCTTGACCAAGGCCAAGCTTTAAGTCAACCTACCCCTAAAATGAAGGTTGTTTGAATTCCCATAGAGAATTGATAGTGTGTCAGTTTGGTCGGGAATAACTTCTAAAATTGCAATGAGTTTTAAACTTCTTATAGCTTGCTGACCTTAAAAATGATTAAACTTGATGACTATCGAGCAATTTTTCAAAAAATTCATGAATTCGCGAAATCGAAAATTTTGGTGAATTTGTTCCCTATGGACTTCAAACAACTCTGATTTTGAGGGTAGTGTGAATTGAAGTCTGGACTTGGTCAAGATATAGGCGATATTTTCAAACTTCATGCATACAAAACTTGTAAAATGAATGAAATGGAAGGTGGAAATGATTTATTTTACCAAATGTTTGAAATGTCCCAGAAATCGCGGGGTAAAAGTTTGACCCTTTAATATTTTTTTTGAGTATATAATCATGTTAGGGTGTCAAAAACATGGCATTTACACCTGCAAAATTTCTTACAAGTACAATTATAAAAAAGAATCTACAGAAGATACAAAGATAATCATGTAAACCATATTTTTATTGCTTCACCAGGATTATCTCGGAAACCTGCTCATTTTTATAGGTAACCCACTTACCGTAATTAGCCCCGAATGTGTTAAACAGCAGTGTTAATGCTGATGAAATGATTCTCATCCAAAGAAAAAGTGAGTTCCTTCAAAATCTCATCAGGAGATTTGGCAATAATCAATATGATTGTTATACCAGTGTTTTTCTTGGGTGGCGGAAGGGTGGTGGCGCTCCAGGTAAGTGGGAAATTTTGATGATAATTTTGGGATGATTTTTCTTATTTTGCCATTCAAACATATGTTGTGACCCCTCATTAGAACTGCCTCAGTGAGGCAGCTCATTAGAAATGCCTCAGTGAGGCAGCTCATTAGAACTGCCTCAGTGAGGCAGCTCATTAGAAATGCCTCAGTGAGGCAGCTCATTAGAAATGCCTCGCTGCTCATTAGAAATGCCTCAATGAGGCAGCTCATTAGAAATGCCTCAGTGAGGCAGCTAATTAGAAATGCCTTGCAGCTCATTAGAAATGCCTCAGTGAGGCAGCTTATTAGAAATGCCTCAGTGAGGCAGCTCATTAGAAATGCCTCATAGCTCATTTGAAATGCCGCAGTGAGGCAGCTAATTAGAAATGTGTCAGTGAGGCAGCTCATTAGAAATGCCTCGCAGCTCATTAGAAATGCCTCAGTGAGGCAGCTAATTAGAAATGCCTCAGTGAGGCAGCTCATTAGAAATGCCTCAGCGAGGCAGCTAATTAGAAATGCCTCAGTGAGGCAGCTTATTAGAAATGCCTCAGTGAGGCAGCTCATTAGAAATGCCTTAGTGAGGCAGCTCATTAGAAATGCCTCAGTGAGGCAACTCATTAGAAATGCCTCAGTGAGGCAGCTCATTAGAAATTCCTCAGTGAGGCAGTTCTAATGAGGGGTCACAACATATTTTTTATGGAAAATTAACAGAAACTATCTTTGAAATAGCGCCAAGTTTGAAGGGAAAGTTTTCAAACAGTGATTTTCAAAGAAAATGTCCCACTTCATTTCTGTATGGTTCTCAATGGTTTGTGAGTTCAGATAAACTTGGGTTAGGTTGTTGGCAGTGGCATAGAATGGTCTGGTTAGCATAGATGTGTCATGGTTGAACAGTTTAGGCTTCAGACTTGAAATATGATTTCCAGGGGTAAAATCTGCAGGGTTCTTGCACAGACCAGCCAACTCTTAGACTGCTGGGAAGATAACTCTTCTGATCTTTTATAGGGGAAATTCCTATCTGAGAAGCCATAACTTCCATATACTATAACTGAGTTTATCATATGACGTCGCATCTGAGAGTCTAATAAAGCCATGCATTAAAAACGATAATCCATTAGTGGATTAAATATGCAAATTACGTGGTAACGTTATGCGTTGAAGTCCATGCAAACATCGCATTTTCTAGTGGCAAAAATCGTGACGTTTAGTGCAAAATTTGCTCATAAAATGCGATTTTAGTGTCATATGATAAATAGAATCTTGCATTCGTGCTCCTGTATTATTGAATTTATCAAACTTGTTCGGGAAAACGATAAGATGCTCGGCATAGCCTCGCATCTTATCGTTTTTCCCAACTCGTTTAATAACACTCATGTAAGATCCTCTATTTGCCATTACTTCCATATGTATGCTGCCATTTTCCAGAATTGACATATATCACATTTGAAATATGGAATTAATATGATTTGACCAGGAATTATAATACAGTTTCAGAAGAAGGGATAAAAAAGATAAAATTATAGTGAAAAGAAAAATACAATGTCCAGGAATGATTCTTTGTAGGAAGAAAGTGATAACTATATAATGCCAGGGCACCAGTGTCATTGCTGGCCATTTGAACCTCATCTTTGGTGGGTATACTTGATATCTAGCATCAGGTTCCTGACAAGGGCTCTCAAAGTTGACCTAGCCCTCCAAAATAACAATATGGTAGTCTCACTTAGCAGTAAGGATTAACATACACTTTTTAGTGCCCATTCAGAGCTTAAATAGAGCCAGAACCCTCTTGTTTATTTGGAGAAAGAGAAAAAATTCATTTTCTGTTCATAATTCAGCTTAAATTTTGTTACAGCTAGACTGTAGTAACTTTAAGCAAAATATGGTCAGGATGATATTTCCCAGTGTATTTGATATGGGTTATTTATCATCATCTTCCATTGATTCTTGATATTGTTGATTAACTTTAGAGGGCTGATGTCTTATGAATGGTTGTCCGAGGTCAGGATGATCTTTTCCATTGTATTACAGAGCTCCAGATAAGAAGGGGTAACAGAGATAATTTAGGGATAATTTTCCATATTTCTCCTTAAAAACATATTTTGTGACCCATCATTAAAACCGTCTCGACGAGACGGTTCTAATGAGGGGTCACAACATATGTTTTCGTTGAGAAATAAGAAAAATTATCTTTGAATTATCCCTGTTACCCCTTCTTATCTGGAGCTCTGGTATTAGATATATTCTGTTCCCTGAATTTTGTCTTCATACAGAATGTAGTAACTTTAAGCTGAATATGGTCAAGATGATATTTCCCAGTGTATTTGATTAAGCCGAATATGGTCAAGCAGATTTTAAAGTGTATTTGATATTCTGTTCCCTGAATTTCGGCTTATTACAGACTGTAGTAACGTGAGGCTGAATACGGTCAGGCAGATTTTCAAGTGTATTTGATATTCTGTTCCCTGAATTTTGGCTTATTGCAGACTGTAGTAACTTAAAGCTGAATATAGTCAAGATGATATTTCTCAGTGTATTTAATCAAGCAGATTTTCAAGTGTATTTGATATTCTGTTCCCTGAATTTCGGCTCATTACAGACTGTAGTAACTTTAAGCCGAACATGGTCCGGATGATATTTCCCAGTGTATTTGATTAAGCCGAATATGGTCAAGCAGATGTTTAAGTGTATTTGATATTCTGTTCCCTGAATTTCAGCTCGTTACTTGAGGCTGAATATGGTCAAGATGATATTTTCCAGTGTATTTGATTAAGCCGAATATGGTCAAGCAGATTTTCAAGTGTATTTGATATTTTGTTCCCTAAATTTCAGCTTATTACAGACTGTAGTAACTTTTAGCTGAACATGGTCCGGATGATATTGCCCAGTGTATTTGATATGGGTTATTTATCATCATCTTCCATTGATTCTTGATATTGTTGATTAACTTTAGAGGGCTGATGTCTTATCTATGATTGTCCTTTTTTTTCTTACCGGAATTACCGAAATTTTTTGTACACAGCAACCATTTCCATAATTACCTTAAAATCGAAAAAAGTTAGCTTTTTCAATCTACCAATTTGTATAAAGTATCTTGGTGGAGTGGCAAACAGTGCAGACCCAATTCAGACTGCTCCTGTAGGAGCAGTCTGATCTGTGTCCACACTGTTTGCGGACAACCTTCTGTATGAGTATTTTGGATCATTGTGTTGTTTTCTTCAGATTATTGACAAACACATAAAAACAATATGAAATGATTGAGAAATGTAGTTATATCTTGATTTATTTACATCTATGGGGCAGTTTGATCGGCTGTTCTTGCAGTAAACAGTAAACATATTATCTCATCATTCACAGTCACCATACCAAAGTAGGGACAGTGTAAATAAAATTTCCTTTTAAAAGGAAGGCTTGCTAAGCTAAGACAGTGAAATTTTCATGAGTTGTTATTGAAGTGAACCCGATTGTTAGTGCACTTTCTGTTGCTAACTTTTATTTAGCAAAGTATTTAATTTCTAACTTATTGAATGGTGGCATTATCCACGGGTGTAAGGTAAAATCAAGTGTAGAATTTATTTGAAAAACAAATTGAAAAAAAAAATATTTAAACACACACACACACACGCACAACAAAAAAAAACAGTTTTCCAACGTTTTGGCCGGCCGTTTTAGACTTATCTCAAGGAAAATAACTATATGGACCTATTTCAAGTCTTTTCTTCACGGCTGTTTATATTTACTGAAGTTTATTTTTGGCTTAAGTGGCATAAGTGGCGGTGACTAGAACAAAATTTTGACACTCTGAGAAGAAAGTGCATGCTGCTGTTGTTTGGGACAATAACTTGCTTTTCACCATTTGGGAACAACAAAGCACGGAACCCATTGCGTTCATATTTCCATGAACTCCCGACAAATGAAAATTATCTCTTTTCAGTAAATGTGATAAGGGAAGAAAATCGTCAAAAGCGCTTGTTTCTAAATTTAAACAATAAATTTGAACTCTGCTCTTTCAGATTTTACACTGATACACAGATCAGCCCACTCCGGCATAAGCGCAGTCTGATCAGTCTAGCCTCAGTATGAAAGATAAAGAATATATATATGCCGAAAAGACTGATCAGATCCAAGGAATGCGTCGGCGCTGGACAGTGTGCCGGCTGCTCTGACTAGTCAGATTATGCGATGCCCTAAGGCCTAGTTTTCGCGACACCGCTGCATGATTTTTTGGAAAAGCTAATGCTTTGCGCTAAGCCATATATAAACACTGTTTCTTACACAAGTTTTGGTATATTTCTTAGGATGCAAAGCCAAACACTTTGCATTGCATTCAGAGTTTCATTTTTTATGCCATCAGTTTATAAAAAGCAAACGAAATGTGGCCAAGTTCAAGGCACTTGTAAAAGAAAAACGTGCTTTTTAACGGAAATATTAAAAAAAAAAACATAAAAAACATGAACTATCAAAAATAGAATAAAGTTTCCATCGTTATTTTTAGCAGATGAGGCAAATCGGATATGGATAAAAATAGACAAAATCGGACGAGGTATTTGTTTGTTATGTCTGTGAAGAAAATAATGAAGAAATGCTGTCTCAAACCGGAACGAACTTTCCGATCTCTTTGGCTTAATTGCTGCCTTAAAAAAAGTTTAGAACGAATCGTTGCAGTACACACTCACTGTGTACACACTCTCCTGGTATTTTCCGACTAAGCGTGACGTATCGTTTCTTCCGAAAATAACTCGGTATCACTAAACCACTTGAATACTGGCTTGCGCTCGAAAGCACAAGCCAATAAGGAAGAACAATTTAGAATTTTTTTTTTCAAAATGCATGTGCACAGTGGTAATACCAGTTTCCCTATGTGTGCTGTGGACCAAGCCAATCAATTAGTCTCTATGCAAAAAATGACTGTCTACCAAGACAGTCAGTAGCAGTATCTGCTCATTGTACACCCACTGACAGTAGTATCATTTACCATTATTGATAAATTGCTTACGATGCACTTGTTGGTCGACAGCCACTTTGTAAAGTAACCGATTGGTCAACAGCACGTTAGCAAATTGGTTATACTCCTGTGATGTTGTGGCACTTGTATTAACTCTTTCAGTACCAAAAAGCAGACGACAAAATTTACGTCTGCAAAAAAAAAAAAAATGCCTTGTCCAAGACTTTTAATATTGAGAATTCAAAGACTAGAGGGCAAACAGTGTAGATCTAGATAAGGCGGCTCATTATGAGCCGCCTCATCAGGATCTACGCTGTTTGCAAATTTTGCTAATTGCGTCACCGGGGCTTAAAGAGTTAAGACTGCTTTATGCACATGATTTTGTTGACTGTTTCTTTGAAGATATAATAATTAACTTCTGATTAACTTGTAATTAAA
Source organism: Ctena decussata (assembly GCA_963989385.1). NCBI lineage: Eukaryota > Metazoa > Mollusca > Bivalvia > Lucinida > Lucinidae > Ctena > Ctena decussata. The sequence continues at coordinate 59,948,378 of OZ022504.1, forward strand.
ACAAAAATGAAAAAGAGGGGAGTGGAGACTATCAAAAACAGTTCCCCTCTAAGTTTGTCTCATCTGGACTTCGAGTTTGGTTTCTATTTATGATCCACATTATCTGGATATACAGGGTGTTTCATAATATCAGATACACTTTCCAATACACAGTTCCGAGCCACACCCAAAATATCACTCAAAATCACGTGATAGCGTATACCTGGCCAATGCAACGACAACTTAGCACGTGACATAGTCTCACAAACAAATCGCACGTGGTCAATATTTTACATAAGTCCGTGATTTTACCTTACAGTTAATGGAGCGATATATACTTGTTTAAAGAAAACAAACTAACACCACTTTTAAGAAACTCACCTCGCTTTGCAAGAAGAGAACGCATCGAAAATGCACGATGAGCCAACTGCAATGTGTAGGTCATAAGGAGGCTGATTCTTCGCCATGGATCGCCAACATTTAGCAGACACTTGCATTTGTCATTTGTTTTGCCGCCATCTTTGTGTTAGCTTGTGAGACGTAGTAACAGTAACTAAGCAGGCGGAGCTTAGCGGCTATTCTCGGAACTGTGTATTATTTTCTCTTCTTTAATAAAACAGATAGCAATATACTGTTTACATCAAAATGACAAAGTGACATCACTTTTTTACATGCTACGTACCAAAGTGGGAAACACTGACAGCATGGCGTCATACATGACATCATCAAAAGTTGTTATTTTTCAAGATGGCACTGTCCATGGAATAGTGTCAGGACATCATTAAATTGTACTGTGAAAGCTGTTCAATGATTTCTGTAACCAGATGAATGAGAAAACCTTATCTTCACAGGGTATAATCGATTCCGCTAATTTTCGCTTCCTGCAGAGACTGTACATCATATTTGGCTTCCGCCGAGACTGTCCGCGATCTCTTGCTTCCTGCCGAGACTTCTGTACATGATAGATGGCTTCCTGCAGAGACTGTCCGCGTGATTCTGCTTCCTGCCGAGGCTCTCGGCAGGAAGCAGAGCCACGCGGACAGTCTCGGTAGGAAGCAGAATCACGCGGACAGTAGTCTCTGCAGGAAGCAATAGTTCGCGGACAGTCTCGGCGGAAGCCAAATATGACAGACAGTCTCTGCAGGAAGCGAAAATTGGCGGAATCGATTATACCCTGTGATCTTGGAGATAGGAGTGTAACCGGTTAACAAAATACTGTAAAGATGTGAGGGGTATGGAAGTGTATTAGACAAGAGACACAGTATCTGGGGCTGCACTAGGAGTAGCACGAAGTAGGGGCAGTTTTCCATGGACTTTGCCATCTTGAAAAATAATAACTTGTGATGATGTCATGTATGATGTCATGACATCAATGTTTACTGTTTTTTATGTTGTATGTAAAATGGTGATGTCCTTTGATCATTTTGGTGTAAACAGTGTATTGGTATCTATATTGTTAATTTGAAAGTGTATGGAACACCCTGTTTTGAACTATTTTCATTTTTGGCACTTTGAGTTTTAGTGCGTGAGCCATATATATTTTTTGCAAAGTTCATTCAATAAGTTCTTTCATGAATCTTGGAAAAAACTTGCTGATGAGCCAGGAATGTCTAGTAATATAAGCAGAAAATTCAATGATCAGTGGTAATGAAATAATGTGAGAACTCCTGATTTAATTTGTTTGTTTGGCAAACATTTCACAGGCCCCACTTTGTGGTACATTATAGATGCAAATATCAATACAAGAGGCTGTTTGTCAAGACAATGATCGGAACAAATGCACCGCAGAACAAAGGAACCCTGCAAGTTTTGGTGAGTGTGTGATAGATTATATAAATAGGATGAATATGTAATAGTTATACCATGGTTTGTCCGCCTGTACGAGGAGATAATCCATGTGCTTTAGCGAGTGGGATTATCTCCCGTACAGGCGGACATACCATGGTATAACTATTTTACATACCACCCTTGCCAGAGTAGACCTTTCTTATTGCAAAATATTACATACTAAAGTTGGCATTTTCTGGTAAGGGTGGTAGAAAAGACATTTCAGCCATGGGCATTTTGGCCAAGTACAATTTGCAGACAGTTTGACCACAAACATTTTGCATGGTTGCAGTGGACATTTTGGTCATTTGCTCTTGTTCTTGGTAAGTTCTGCTTATATAGGCCTACCCTCGCCTAAGGTGCTACAAATAATCAAGTCACAATTGTAAATGTTGCAATAGGGTATAAAAAGTGCCACCACCAGTAAACCATCCATATTTTCATGCTTTTCAGTAATTAAAATTTTGAAATAAAATGCTCTCATTAGTAATGTGTTCTGTGCAGCCCTGTGTTACATTGAGAAAAAATTATGTTTGCTCTCCTTTCGTTGATAGATTGGTAAATTCAGGAATCATATATTATATGAGCTGTGACATGAGAAAACCAACAAAGTGGTTGTGCGCCCAGCGCAGACTCAGATCAGCCTTTGCATCTGCTCAGTCGGATCTGACTCTTCACTAAGCGCTTAAAGTGTAGCTAAGGGTCTAAGCTACCACCATGCGGACAGCGAAGACTCTGATCAGACTGGGTGGATGCCCAGGATGATCTGAGTCTGTGCTGGACGCACAACCATTTTGTTGGTTTTCTCATGTCGTGGCTCATATATATGGTGACTGTTAAAGTTGTTTTCCATGTCAACTACATGTTACATGGCATATGTCATGCAGCATGTGTCACTGTGAAAAAAAATAGTATATTGCATGACACACATTTGTAGCATGCAACATGCCTCATCATCTAGACAAAACATGCTTGTGACAAAATGGTTGCATGAAAGATGTCATGCAACATGTGTTGCCGTTTTACCCACCTGTATGGTCAAGAATGAAATGACACCAGGGTTCGAGGTCATAAAACTTGAGACTCAAAATAAAGCACACTGATTGGCTGTTTCCAAGCACATTCTCAAACTCAAAATATTAAAGCACACTGATTGGCTGCTTCCAAGCATGTGCTCAAAAGCAGCCAGTCAGTGTGCTGTATTTTGAGTTTGAGAATGTACTCACACATGCTCGGAAGCAGCCAATCAGTGTGCTTTATTTTGAGGATGAGAATGTACTCAAGTTTTATAACCTCTGGGCCAGGTGTGGCTTGAAACAGGAATTATGACAAATTTCTTCAGAAACAGATGACATACATTGACTTATATAGTGACTTAAATCAGACTTGAATTTGTTCAAAAAGAGATGAATCTGGCTTATAAATGTTGAGAATTGTTTTTGTGACAGGGAGTAGTATTCTGGTATGCCACAAAATCATCACTAAACTAAATCTCATAATACTCATTTGTCTCATTTGACAGTTACATTATCATGATTATGGAACCCTCTGTTGTAGTTATAGCATTAAATACTTCCATTATATATTGATTTGGATTTTATCAACAGCAAATTCCATTAAAAACAAGCTCCAAATAAGATGAGCAAAAATGAAAACAAAAAATTCCTCCATAGATGGATTGATGACTTGCAATTTTATGGCCTTTTAGCAGTAATTATGTCCCCCCACCAAAGGTGAGGGGGGACATATTGTTTTCAGTGCGGTTCCCGGTGCGTCGGCGTCGGCCTCACACTCTTGTATGCACGATACCTCTTGAACCAATTTATGGAATTTCACCTAACTTGCATGGATATATCATTGGGACAAGCTTAAGAGCTGATTAGATTTTGGTGACCTTGACCTCATTTTCAAGGTCACAGGGTCGGCGTCACACTCTTGTATGCATGATATCTCTTGAACCAATCGATGGAATTTCACTAAACTTGCATGGATATATCATTGGGACAAGCTCAAGAGCTGATTAGATTTTGGTGACCTTGACCTCATTTTCAAGGTCACAGGAGGACTTAAATGGCATGAAAATTCCTTGTATGTACAATATCTCCTGAACCAATGGGTGGAATTTCACCAAACTTGCATGGATATATCATTGGGACAAGTTTAAGAGCTGATTAGGTTTTGGTGACCTTGACCTTATTTTCAAGGTCACTGCAGGAATAAGATGACAATTTCTTGTACCCATGATATCTCTTGAACCAATGGATTGAATTTCACCAAACTTGCATGGATACATCATTGGGACATGTTTAAGAGATGAGAAGATTTTGGTGACCTTGACCTCATTTGCAAGGTCACTGGAGGACCAAGATGACAATTTCTTGTAACCACCATATCTCCTGAACCAATGGATGGAATTTCACCAAACTTGCATGGATATATCATTGGGACAAGTTAAAGAGCTGAGTAGATTTTGGTGACCTTAACCTCATTTTTAAGGTCACTGGAGGACTTAGATGACAGTTTCTTGTACCCATGATAGTTTCTTGTACCCATGATATCTCTTGAACCAATGGATAGAATTTCACCAAACTTGCATGGATACATCATTGGGACAGGTTTAAGAGCCTATTATAGTTTTACGACCTTGACCTCATTTGCAAGGTCACTGGAGGGCTTAGATGACCAACTATATCTCTTGAACCAATGGATGGAATTTCACCAAACTTGCATGGATACATCATTGGGACAAGTTTAAGAGATGAGAAGATTTTGGTGACCTTGACCTCATTTGCAAGGTCACTGGAGGACCAAGATGACAATTTCTTGTAACCACCATATCTCCTGAACCAATGGATGGAATTTCACCAAACTTGCATGGATACATCATTGGGTCAACTTTAAGAGCTGATTAGATTTTGACCTCATTTGCATGGAAATAGTCAACTATGATGGATATCTTTAGAACCAGTGGATAGATTTTCTCCAAATTTGCCTAGTATTCTGATTGTACAGGTTTTTTACTCATAAGGAGGCATTGGAAATGGGCTGGTGAGGGGACATCAGTTTTTCTCTGAAAAACATTTCTAGTTCAGTCATACTAATCTGATAGAATGACAATAATGAAAGGCTGTGTGCAATGGAGTGCCTTTTAATAATTTATAATCACCCCCCTTCCCCCCCCCACCCCCCATCCCCCACCCCCAGGGAACTCTTAGCTTAGAGAATTCCAAGACTAGATGGCAAACAGTGTAGATCCAGATGATTTGGCTCATCATGATATTTACCTCCTATAACTGTTTATGTTTATTCCCCTTTGCAAAACAGTTACTTCCCTTTCATGAAGAGGTAAATTACGCGGCAAAACCTGTATCTGGCTCCTGCCTATGAGGTTTATTCCCATTGCAAAATTAGGTTATGGGACATCACCTAGCAATTTTTCCATTCACCATCCAGATAGAGAAATAATTTGATTTTCCACTAGAAAGCTTATAATTATAAAGACCTTTCATGAATTATGATTATCTTAAACACTACATATACCATGACCTCATTAATTCAGAGCTAATATTTACCAGACCTAAAGTAATGTTTGTTTTCTCTGGTAGGTCTGATGTTTTTTCTGTGATTTGTTTTCTCTAGACATGATTTAGTAAGATTATCTGGCACCGAAAAATTACATAAACCATTAATGATGAGGTGGAATGCTTTAATCTGAGGTTATTACAGCTAGTTTCATGGCCAATCCAACTTTATTGATGGTTCAGATAACTCTAGTATGCTAAGATAGTCTGAATAGCTTTGAACAGCCAGGTTCAAACTGGTTCCCATTTTGCCTGGTGGCAAATGTAGGCTGCCAGGAAACCAGTCTCATCCCTACATCTAGTAGAAATACTTCTTTGTTGTTGGAACTCTGGTAGCTCAGTAGGTTAAGTTGATGGCCTGCTGATCTAGCGGTCCTGGGTTCGAGCCCTTCCAGAGGGAGGAATCTTTTTAATCATAAACGGGGTTCCATTGCACGAGCCTTTCATTATCACCCACCCATAGTCCTGATATGACTGAAATACTGTTAAAAGGGAACGTAAAATGGCAAGTCGTCCATACATTCTCTGTTGTGGCAGCAGTGGGGGGTATAAACGAGACACAGCATCACGCAGAATTCTTGTTTCCAACACATGCCTACACTGCTGACATGTCAGAGCTCTAGATAAGAGGGGCCGGGCCGCGTAGCGCAATCGGTAGGGCACCTGACTCATAAGTCAGAGTTCCTGGGTTCGAAACCCGGTCTGGCCACATACTTTCGTTTCTCCTTCCGCTGATTCAAGAAGGGCAGTTGTCAGTTACTGGCGAAAGTATGTGCACTTAGTACTGGTTAACCGCTTAGGAGGTCTAAGCCTGCCCAGGAATAGTGTGGTTAGGATAACTGACCGTCCCGACATGACCATAGATGTTTACCGTGGAAGTTAAGCAATAAATCAATCAATCAATCTAGATAAGAGGAAGTATTTGGTGATAATAAGTGATAATTTTAGTTAATTCTGCATAAAAACATATGTTGTGACCCCTCATCTGAAACATCTCGGTGAGACGGTTCAGATGAGGGGTCACAACATATGGTTTCGATGAGAAATAAAAAAAATTATCCTTAATTATTATCAAATACGCCCTCTTATCTAGAGCTCTGCATGTCATGCCCTTTCTCACCCAACCAAGGGCTGTTGGGTAACAGTGGTCTTGCAACATCTTGTGCACGCAGCTCAAATCATCTTACCTGAGTTGAGTTCACCTGTCAATCAAATTGATCTTACACATGAATTGCACAGACTTCTCAAGGATGTCACCACTGATTACCATTAGATGTGCCACTCACTATTCTGAAGCCATGCCATGCATCCCTTCATTAATGTAAGTTGAAATCAGAGACTTATCATGAGACAGTCAACATGTGTAATTTTATTTGTGGGACTATGTTACATGTTTCATTCTGGTTGCATTGGCCAGTTACATATTATCAGGTTATCTTCCAGTGGCAGAAATGAAAATGGCTGACCTTGCAAACAGCGTAGATCCAGATGAGGTGCCACATTATGGGCCACCTTATCTTGATTTTCTGCCGTTTGCCTCTATTCTGTGAATGTTAAATATGTAAAGATTTTATAAGTGTTTGAAGATATCAAAGGGTTAAAAAATATCATTTGAACTTGAGTCAGATTTGTTAAAGAATGATTCTAAAGGATAAAGTAGTTAATATTTATTTCAAAAGAAAGTGGTGTCTTCCTTGACAGACAGGTCATAATCTATTAGCTGTTAAAGCTAACATTGTGTGACAGAATTTAATCTCAGTTAATTATCTTGCCATATTTACTGAAAATAAAACACCTCCCTCATACTGATACTATAGTGACTAACTTATTAGGCTACCAATCCAGGGGTCAGTGGTTTGATCCCTCTCTGCCTCAGTCTTTTGGATGGGACTTTATACCAAGGTCCCTATTTCAGTATACTCTAGGAGCCAAGTCAGCTAAAAATTGAAAGAGGTGGCACCCTCTGCTATCCTTGGTTTGACTACTTTTTCTATTAGACATAACCTTCTGAAAGGAGGTTTGATTGTTCTGCTCTCAAAATTTTATTGTCAAGATGCTTTAATTCACATGTGTTCCTTGGTACCCTATGGCTGAAATCAACACCATTAAGGCATGTATTGTTACACTGTTGCACTTCAGCGGAAGTCATGTTTTGCAGCAATGCCATTCTTTTCCTGCCGTAGAGATATCGTTTCAATAAAGGTGTTACTAATTAGAGCCATAATGCATCAAAACGACTTTCCGCTTTAATTTTTAGCATTTTTCTATATGAATTTACCCCACCCACTTGCGAAACAGGTAGGCTATATTGTTCCATGAGATAACCCTCAATAATTTCGCCCATTGAATGGCATAGTGGTAGATTTAAATGTCCAAGAAACTAACCAAATATGTTCCGCACTCAAAAGTGATTGGCATGGTATTGTGTATATACAACGATTCATGATACCCCATGCAGAGAAAAGGTCCAAAGAAATATAATATTTAAATGAAGCATGTAAACAAACGCCATTTTAGGTCAAACGCCTACTCTTTGTGCTTATTATACTTACATGTAATTGTGGTCTGCAGGTATTCAGTTATAATAAATCAACAGAGACTTTGGGCTGCAAGTTTATTTTACTACCCCATAGTAACGTCTTACTACTTGTCTTATAACTTGACCTTTAGGATGCTATTTCCAGTTTGGTATTGTAGGTTGGTTGTTGCACGGTATACGAGGGGCGTTCGAAAAGAAATGCAAATGACGTAATTTCTCGGTAACCAATTTAAAAACAGAACTTCTGATTGCAAAAACACATAAAGCTATGATATGCGTAGGAAAGTCTGCAAACAAGGTGTATTTTTTTAAAAAGGGCGCATTTCTATCATATTTGAAAGAGGTATACCCTAAAGACACTGCAGAATTTTAGTTTAGTAGGCCGTAATTGATATATCGTCAGTCTTTGATTTGTTTTTATTTTTGCTACTTAAAGACAATGCCCAGGCAATGTTTTCCTGTAAATATCGCGGAAATTATTTTTAATCTGGGTTCCATACTGGCCCGGGAATATGGATTATGTAGCAAATCCATAGTAGTAAATTCCCCCTTTCTTCCAAAAATTAAATGATTTCGTAATGAAAACAAGTGTATTAGCATTCAAAATCTTGTCAGCAAGAGCATTTACATGGGTCAACGAAAACCTGTCAATAAATTTAAACTAGCGCCAAAAACGAAGCCTCTACAAGCTTTTAAAAATGACGTTAACGTATATTTCAATAACGTCATAAGAATTGCGCATTGCTTTGCCAGGAATAAATCGATAACAGTTGCCACCCTTCTAACTTTTGTATGAATATTGTAGACAACAATGGACAAGCAACTGACAAAGATTAATTTTGTATTTGCAATGATATTTGACTTGAATGCCCAACACTGAAATGATTTTACATATGAAAATAGCCCAGTGGTATGACAGGGGCCTAATAAAATGCGTTGTAAGACAATATGGAAAGGTGTCTTTGTACAGCGTTTGGTATCATTGTAAAGACAAAATATAGTGTTTTCAACACATGCATAGCATTTGTACCCAGTTTTGCCCTAAACAAAGTTATAAGGCCATTTGCATTACTTTTCGAACGCCCCTCGTATATATAATCAATTCCTAAATGTTGCCTTTTACACTGTTTTATCTGTTCTGACACTTTCCTATAGAAACTTTATATAAAATCGAAGATTAATAAAAATGTTTGCCTTATCGCATTTATTTACACCAAAGTAATGTATATAACAGGTTAAAAAGTAAGAGTTATTCTACTCTACTGCCACAAGTGTAAAGTGAAGTGTGGCCAGAACGAAAAGCTCTCTCTTTCTTACTTCATCATGATGAAAATCATGTTAAGGATCATTTGGGCTCATTCTGAATCAATTTGAAAAAAGGAACTTAGCTCGAGCTGTTGCTAGGGGACATTGGCAGTGTAGCAACATTACATTACCGAACACACATTCAGCTAAACCGATATAAATGTACATGTAGTGTTTTCTCTGATGCATAACTTGCTTCCAGAGAACCTTCTTTTTTGGAATTAAGTTAAGCTTTTATCATTCCACCAGACTTTCAGGACATGCTTGAAGATAATCTGAAAGCAAAGACCACCTGCGATAAAGAACAAAGCAGATTTGATTCCATTGATTCTGTTCTTGAAAGTGCAGATGATATTGTCCACCCATGGGTAATATGGTTACGGCATATTGTCATTACTTTCAGTTCATTATGAAAATGTCTTTTGAATCAAGTCAAAGAAAAATCACTTATTTAAACACCTGGTTTGGTAATAACAAGTGGTAACGTATACAACATTCAATAATAAAAGAGTTATCAGATTACCCTTTTACTGTTAAGAAGTTTTTATATTTATGCTTGAGTAACCTATAGCAGAAAGTAACACGTCCTGAAGTAATCCTCAAATGTTGAAAGAAAAAAATAAGGCTTCTGAATGTTAACATTACAGAAGTACAATGAAGAGATCTGAATATTTGATGTACCCATTTCATATTGCTTCAAATTGCAATTGTTACAAGCAAATCGTGTAACAGTAGCATAAGTACACGTAAACGTTCTACAGAGTGCTTAATTTGCATTGGTATTATGCCTGTTTAAGATGTTTTGCTTAAAACCGGCTATTTTCTGCACCTGGTAACCCAAGCAATAATATGAGAAGTAAATGATAGGCAATGATCAGGAATTAATACAATCAGATCCCACATCCCGCCCTTAAACCAAAGGGAAAGAAGCACACACACAAATTGACAAAAAGTTCACGAAAGACATGCACGGTAAATTGAATGAACAGCTCTTCCTCAAACAGGTGGTCACTCCACAACCCCAACTGAAAACAGCCAAAACATATTTTTTTACCAATTATATATTTTATATTACAAAACAAAACAGAAATCTAAATGGGCAGCTATTCAGGTGACCATTTTGCTAGATGGTGGTAAACAAGCCAACTTCTTAACAATAAAAGGATTCGTTCCGAGAATTGAGGAGCCTTCAATGCTTCATCTTATTGAGTTTGCAAACAGAATATACCGGTATTATTAAACACCATAATACCTGATATGACAACTCGTTTGCATTTACATGTTGTATTCGTTACATTTTTATTATCATACAAATGAAAATTAAGTGAATTATCATTGACTCGATTAATATAAGATCATTTTGATAATGTCATAATCATATCATACGTGCCCAGACAATTTCGTGTACACTTGCCAGGAATCTGCCATGTTAATTCTCATGTGTGTTCCTTATATCTAAATGATCTCCAAATGGAAATAATACTGTATTAATGTTAATGAACACATCTCAATGTTTTACTGCAGTTTGTTAGAACGGAAACAATATTTTCGACCTTCTATTTGCGTCTGTAGCTTAATTAACCTTCTTAAAATCAGGTTTACTGTTAACAGAAACACTTTTCTCCTAAAGAAGCAAATTCTTTCTTTTAACAGTTTACTCCCATTGAGAAGGGAAGGTAAGGTAAACGTGGCAGTTATTGCAGCGTAAAATTGTACCCATTCACCTAAAATCCTTGAAACGATAGGAGCTTAACTACATTCTGATTGAGGATTCTCTGAGAGCAAGGAATGCATCACAGTCAACCTCGGTGTCTTGGAATAAAATGTTATAACGCTGCCAGTGCCCCCTAGCACCATCTTCGGCTGAATTCTTTTTTTTTTTCTTTAAAAACTGACTCTAAATGAGCCCAAATGATCCCTTACGACCAAAAACACATATTTTTTCAATTAAATTAAGTACAGGGAAGCATTTTGCCGTAGACACATGGCACTTTACACTAGCTGCAGTGGAGTAAAAATAACACTTACTTTTTAACCTGTTACATACGTTACTTTGGTTTAGGTATATGCTAAACGGCCAAAATATTTTAACAATGGTTTTAATATTGCTTTGAAAAGAGAAGGTCCAAACAAATGAATTACTTAGTGTAAACGGGCAGCGATCAGGAATGTGGTTCAATCGGTGTCACAACTCTTCCATGACACCAAACTAGAAATAGTAATATGAAGTAAAAAGACAAGTACTCAAATAATACTAATAGTAGCAAAATAAACTTGCAGCCCATTCCATGCAGATAACCTCGAAGCTAGCTGTACACCAACATAACCAGGCACACAAAACGTCTACTTTCAACAGGATAATCGCGAATTAACAGACAAAATAAACCAGTGGTTTGAAGACAATAGAAAAGTGGACAACACAAACTGTAACATCGATACGTCACAATGAATGGACCGCCTTGGAAATATCACTGATAAATTACATACGGTAGGTTTAAACAGATTTCACATGCATGTAAAAAAACTCAAACTAATAAGGCCTTGGCCTATTTGGCATTTGCAACATTTAATCTCAAGAAATATTTTCAAATAAAAAATACAAATGTTACCTTTCTGAGTTCAAAAAATAATTTATTAAAACTTAGTTTGTATTGTGTGATTCTTAAAAATCATTAAGATATTAATGAATATAAATAGATTTATTACTTTTCCACATACAGATTAATTCACGAGCGCTTCTTTTTTATTTCATTTATTTATTTATTTTATTTTTTTTTGGGGGGGGGGCGGGGGGACAATTTCAATTTTTCCTGTCGTGTAAACAACACTGTTTGCTGCCTGAGTAGGCGACTAAACAATGCAAAAATTAAATATTTTGATAAATAATTAATATATTTAGCACAGCTGTGTTGTTTAACAGGCAAAGTTTCAAAAGGGTGTATTCTTGGGTGAATGATAGTTTTTTTACGCAAACATGTTAATCTCATAATTACGTTACTTTGCTGAAGATATGTGTTGTAAGGTCAAAACTGATTTTAACTGTTGTGTTGTATCATGTTTAGTATGATCTTAATGAAACAGGTCAATTCTTTTAGTTTTAAATAGCTTATTAGCTATGTTTTGTCAAACAATTGCGTGATAAATGACTTTGAAGCCACTAACAATGAATAGGTGTGCCTTTGTTCAACAGTACACGGTTGACCAAGTATAAAAACTACTATGGATTTCAAATTCATTTGTTAGAAAGCTATTGAAAAGGGTCAGTTAAACAAATTAAAAATTGAATACTGGGGTCATTTTATCACAGGCTTTGTAAAAATAGAAAACAAAAAAATATACTTAAATTATGTTTTAAATTTTCAAGGGGTACATGAATTGTTATAAAGAAAATAACAGACCCCCGAGGTTCTTAATTGTTTTCTGTGTAGCTTAATTTATGGCATATTAGCTATTCTTACAGAAAATATTGACATTTGATACAGTTGAATCGTTACGGCATATATTTCATCGATTCTTATTTTATATACTTAAAATTTAATAAGGTAACGTATATTACTGCCCATTACAGAGTTATGCAAGGTTTGCCAAGGTGGCAAACGCTGAATCTGATCACTACAGATGCAGACAATCATTTTGATATATAAAAACTGATGTTACACCAGGTGGACCACTATCTCTCTTTGCTATGCCACTTATGCAATCACATTTGCTCCACTATAGGTAGTCATATCCATCGCTTAATTTGACTATTTTGACAATAAAATTTGGCGAGCAGAACAATCAAACCTAGTTTCTGAAGGTTTAGACTATTCAAAAATACATTCAAACTAAGTATAGCAGAGGGTGCCACCTCCGACCCTTATTTTGGCTAGATAGGCGATTTTGGCTCCTAGAGTAGTATGACCTATGAGTGCGTGGAATGCTAAACTCACTAGTGAGGGTTTGCAAACAGGATATGGCTGTTCTACACATTTCTTTCTCAAATTCTGTCAAATATTTTAATCTGAATCTTCTACCTGGCTCTTTGGACATGTCCATCCAGTTTAAAGTTTACTCATTTAACAGTGCTCCAGATAAGAAGGGGTAACAGGGATAATTTTGGGATAATTTTCTGTATTTCTCCATAGAAACATATTTTGTGACCCCTCATTAGAACCGTCTCGATGAGACGGTTCTAATGAGGGGTCACAATATATGTTTCCATTGAGAAATAAGAATAATTATCTCTGAATTATCCCTGTTACCCCTTCTTATCTGAAGCACTGTTAAATGAGTAAACTAAAACAGATAAGAAGGGGTAACAGGGATAATTTAGGGATAATTTTCTGTATTTCTCCATAGAAACATGTTGTGTGACCCCTCATTAGAACCGTCTCATCGAGACGGTTCTAATGAGGGGTCACAATATATGTTTCCGTTGAGATATAAGAAAAATTATCTCTGAATTATCCCTGTTACCCCTTCTAATCTTGAGCTCTGTGTTTATGGCTGCTTTGGCAGTATCTAGCTGATCTGGATCTACACTGTTTCCCAATGTTTCCCAATTTTTCGGACTTCAGGCCGTAATACCCTAATGTGCTTAGATATTGGGCTACCTAGAAACCTTTTATTTTCCATTTGGGACAATGGAAATTAATGGTTTTTAGGTGGCCCAGTATTTAAGCACATTAGGGTACGTCTTTCTCGTTTCTTATTTTGTAAGATGTTTTGTAAGATGATATTTAAGATGGTACAACTTAACTTTTATGATTAATAAATTAAAGCAAAGGAAGGGTGCTATACAATATTTATTTTTGATGGCTTGAAAAATTAGGTGCAACATAAGGGTTAAGGCAAAAACAAATATATAAAAAAAGTACTATTTGTATTTTTGAATTGCCAAGAAGTTTTCCTAAAGTATTGGGACATTTTGACCTGCGACTTGAATTACCAAAGAAATACTAAAATTGGGACAGATAAGGTTTAGCCAACGGTGCAGACCCGCATCAACAGCATTCTGATCAGGGTCTACAATATTTGCCATTCCATCTGCATCTTTTGGACACATTACTGCTGTTTAAACCAAACTGTTCCGTTTTTAGGACAGTGAAGGTGACCAGTTTTGATGTCCTAGTTTTAGAATTTTTACAATATTTTAAGATTTGCATAAATTTATTTAATTGTTCAGTAAAGTATCAAAGGAAAAGTAAAGACTGCTGCCAGAATGGCAAACAGCTGAGCAGTCAGACAACCCAGCGGGCACATGACGTGAGAATGATGTCGTATCCATGTTGATGCGACGTCATTACGTTGCATTGAAATCAGTACGACCTCATTTCACGTTATGTGCATGGTGGGTAATGTCATTCCAGTATTCATTGTAGCACAAATTTATTTTGTGAATCAGATTTGTTATATTTTTGGTTGATTTCAATGAGTTTTGGGACCTTTATATGTTTACATATACGTTTACGCTTGTTTTGTAGAATAGTTACAAGCCTTTAACAATGTACCATTTAAACATATGATAATGGTAGTACAAATATGCATTAACAAAGTTGTCAACAAAGTGTTCAAGGCACAAACAATTTCTGTTTACAGCTTGTCTACAAATCTAGATCAAAGTATGTTTATGCTTACATCATGCAGGTCATGTAAATATTTTTGAATATGGTAATGACCTTCAGTTTGTGACCTGTGAATTTCCTAAAACTTTTACTTTTCATCAAACACTGTTAGCTAGAGTTAAAGCTCTTGATCTGTCCAGCAAAATGTCTAAGGGCTGCAACTCTTCCCAACAAATATGAAATGGTTATAAGAAGGCTGTGAGATTCTTTTTAGTAAATTTAGGAGTTTGAATAAAGTTTTATCAATGCTTTTGATAAGAAGAGGTAAAAGCACAGGGTATAATCGATTCTGCCAATTTTTGCTTCCTGCAGAGACTGCCCGTCATATTTGGCTTCCGCCGAGACTGTCCGCGATCTCTTGCTTCCTGTTGAGACTTCTGTACATGATAAATGGCTTCCTGCAGAGACTGTCTGCATGATTCTGCTTCCTGCCTAGGCTCTCGGCAGGAAGCTGAGTCATGCGGACAGTCTCAGCAGGAAGCCATTTTTCGAGGACATTAGTCCCTGCAGGAAGCAAGAGTTCGCAGGCAGTCTCAGCAGAAGCCAAATATGATGGACAGTCTCTGCAGGAAGCGAAAATTGGGGGAATCGATTATACCCTATGAAAAGGGATATGATAATTTTCCTTACGTTTCCATAAAAACAAAGTAGCGACCCCTCAGTAGAAAAATTATCTCTAAACCTTTAAAACCCAACCTTATCTGGAGCACTGGTATCATTCTATGAAAGTTTAGTCCTAAACATTATTGTTACAGGTCAGACTAAATTATGACATGAAATTGGTAGCAGTGCATGTTTTTGTAAATCATTTAATTCCCCCAAACCCACCCCAGCCCCAACCTCAATTTTCAGCTTGTATGAAACACAGGAAGTATGAAACACAGGAAGCACTATCATGTTGTTACCCCAGTGTGGCTGTCCATGTCTGCAGCAGCATACATGTCAGCGGCCACATTTTGGTTAAAAGTTTTTAATCACCCATTTCTCTTAAATTTATGAATAGATCTGTTGATACTTTCACTGATGTTAGAGTTGCACAGTGCCACCTGCGACCCAATAAGTGATCTTTGGGTCAAGGTCATGGACTTAAAAAACTACACTGAAAACTTGGGATGTTCCTGGTGGAAGTTTAGAGCCATATCTCATTAATTCTGACAGATTTAGTTGATACTGCTTTCATAGCTGCTAGATGATCATAGTGCAACTCCCAATACCATGGTGACCTTGTGGTCAAGGTCATGGATTCAGGGGATATGCGTATACATGTATGTGTGTGTCTTATACAATAAATTGGTTTGTGTGTGTGGATGGGTTGGGATTGCAGTGGATTTGGGAAGTTTTGGTCATAAGGTACCTTTTCATTTCATATGGGTATATCTAAGCACTTAACTCTGTACTTGATCTCTTGTTTTGCAAATATCTATTTATTGATTAAAAATTGATTGGTCCTGTCATAAATCATATTTTTGTAAGGATGATTATCTGAAATAGACCAGAAATGAATCGTGATTGGATTTATGATTTGCCAGTGTTTTGTTGCGTAAGGATTATTGCAAACTAGGGTATTGAATTGCAGACTCTGCAACAATTTTCTGTGTTCTGGATTTCCATTATTTTATCATACAGTCAATTCTTGATATCTCAAACACTGATATCTCAAAATACCCTCTATTATCAGTGCATATTGCTTGAATGCATTTCCTATTTTTCTGTACATTTGAACTTCTGTTATCTCAAACTACTGATATCGCTAAGTAAATTTTCTGGGACCAGAAAATTAAATTTACTTTGAGATATCAGTAGTTTGAGAAAATTTTCGACTCGAGATATCGGGAGTTGATGTATTTTCTGGAAACATTTGGGCACCTAAGCGATCTCTCTATTTGCTCTACCAGGGGAGATGATGTATTAACTTTCAAAGCACCAAGAAAGCAAAATTTCAAACATATTACGCACAAAAAATAGCCCATGTTCTGTTGCCAGAAAAATTTGAGGAGCTTTTAGGGCCTGGTTGTTCATCCCCAGCATACAAAGTATGTAGAAATGAAATATAAGATATAATATTATTCAGGCCCTTCAATGGGCTTGGTTTTGTTTTACATGTATCTGGAATGTGTGTTTATTTTTTGTGTTAATAATGTGTGTATTTATTCCCCGCCGAAGGCGGAGGGATATAGGTTTCTCCATGTCCGTCCGTCCGTCCATCCTTCCGTCCGTCTTTCCGTCCGGAGCCATAACTAAGTAACCACTGGACTGAATTTCATGAAACTTAAAATAAGTGTATATCTCGATAACCCCCTGATGCACGTCGAGTTTCGTTGGACTGGCTTCAGTAATGCAGGAGTTATTGCCCTTGAATTGTTTTAAAATCAATAAAATGAACCATAACTAAGTAACCACTGGACAGAATTTCATGAAACTTAAAATAAATATGTAACACTATAATCTGCTGATGCATGTCAGATTTCGTCAGACTGGCTTCAGGAATGCATGAATTATTGCCCTTGAATTGACTTAAAATCAGTAAAATGAGCCGTATCTAAGTAACCAATTACCAAAATTTCATGAAACTTAAACTTAATATGTATCACCATAAGGTGGTTATGCACATAAAGTTTCATCAGAATGGCATCAGAAGTTCATGAATTATTGCCCTTGAATCAATTTTAAATTGACACATTAGCCATAACTAAGTAATCAGTGAAAAAAATTCTATGAAACTTTTACCAAATACCGATCACCATAACACATTGATGCATCTTACGTTTTGTCGAAATCGCTTCAGTTAGCAATGAGTTATTGCCCTTGACTTGGTTTAAAATCAACAAATTATGTCATAACTAAGTAACCAATGAATGGAATTTCATCAAACTTAAAATAATTATGTATTGTCTTGACAGAGCAGTGCACATTGAATTTGATTATAATTGCATCAGTAGTGCATGATTTTATGCCCTTGAATTGATTTAAAATCTACAAATTAGCCATAACTTAGATACTGGACGGAACAAAATTTCTTGAAACTGAATTAAAAATGTATCATTATAGTGAAGTGATATTGAGGCAAGTGTTTAAGAACAGCTTCAGCTTATGTCTCACTTATGCCAGAGTAATAGTCCTTGATTTGATTTATATTCCACAAGTTCAGTCCAGTGAACAAAATTATATGAAACTTTTAAGTAAACCATAATTAACGAGTCAGGGCCACTTTGGCGGGGGATATAAATTCACCGAATTTGCTTGTTGGCCTAATTTTTGTGTTTGACACTTTTTTGTTTTACACAAAAATTAAAAGCACATAATGCAAATTTCAAAGACTGTGACCCAGTTTGTTTCATACTTTTACATTAAAGGGATAGTTTTGATATGTCACCCTAAGAAAGTTTGTTTGGTTCTCTATTAAATTTCTCTCATTTTTTAATTCCAGATAACTTTGCACATGGTGACCAGAAGTAGCCCCGTAAATACCAGCTAGATGCCTGAGCTCACACATTTCTGGGCTGGTCGCTGATGATTATGGGATATGGTAGAAGTCTCCTACAGTACGCCCATCTCCTGAGTCTAGTCATTATTAGTGTAGCTATCACAGGAACGTACGCCAGATATGGCTGGAAAACAGGTAATTATCCCATTCCATTCGGGGGAGGTATCTGGGCAAACAGTTTGGATCCAGATCAGGCCCCACAAACATGGGGCCTGATCTGAGATCCAAACTGTTTGCTGCCTAGACATCATTTCTAGACTGCCTAGACATCATTCATAGACTGCCTAGACATCATTACTGGGCCAGTCGCTAATGATTATGGGATATGGTAGAAGCGTCCTACAGTACGCCCATCTCCTGAGTCTAGTCATTATAAGTGTAGCTATCACAGGAACGTACGCCAGATATGGCTGGAAAACAGGTAATTATCCCATTCCATTCGGGAGAGGTATCTGGGCAAACAGTTTGTATCCAGATCAGGCCCCACAAACGTGGGGCCTGATCTGAGATCCAAACTGTTTGCTGCCTAGACATCATTTCTAGACTGCCTAGACATCATTTCTAGACTGCCTAGACATCATTTCTAGACTGCCTAGATATCATTTCTGAGCTGGCCTCTGATGATTATGGGATATGGTAGAAGTGTCCGTCCTACTGTACGCCCATCTCCTGAGTCTAGTCATTATTAGTGTAGCTATCACAGGAACGTACGCCAGATATGGCTGGAAAACAGGTAATTATCCCATTCCATTCGGGAGGGGTATCTGGGCAAACAGTTTGGATCCAGATCAGGCCCCACAAATGTGGGGCCTGATCTGAGATCCAAACTGTTTGCTGCCTAGACATCATTTCTAGACTGCCTAGACATCATTTTTAGA
Organism: Ctena decussata; assembly: GCA_963989385.1. NCBI lineage: Eukaryota > Metazoa > Mollusca > Bivalvia > Lucinida > Lucinidae > Ctena > Ctena decussata. The sequence goes on from OZ022504.1 coordinate 59,967,577, forward strand.
CTGCCTAGACATCATTACTGGGCCGGTCGCTAATGATTATGGTAGAAGTGTCCTACAGTACGCCCATCTCCTGAGTCTAGTCATTATAAATGTAGCTATCACAGGAACGTACGCCAGATATGGCTGGAAAACAGGTAATTATGGGTACACTTTCTGCTGTGAGACAAATCTTGATCAGATTTGCCCTTTTTGATTGTATCAAATCTCACTTATAATTTCATCAGTTCTCAGAGATTGTTGCCCAGAGCTTACAGCAAGAGGGTTTCTTTTTGTAGAGTATCAAGTATTGAGTTGTAAATGTTGAGTATCCAGTCAAAATTGTTAAGTATCATGGCAAAGGGATTGTGTTACATTGTGTACCCCAAATACCCAAGTTAGCACTTTTGCCCACATTTTGTTTTGCTTTTTCGAAAAAGATTACTACCTTGAAAGAGATTTCATTGTGACAAAATAGGTTGACCTATCTATCAACCAATTAATTGATGCTTAAATTAAAATTTAAAAGCAGAGAACAAACTTTAGGTCTGCTGAATTGTCCAAGCTTTATTAGATGTAGAATTCAAAGACTAGCCGGCAAATAGCATAGATCCAAATGAGGTGGCTCATTTTGAGTGGCCTCATTTGGATTTATGCTGTTTGCAATATAACTCATTTTTTGTGCAAAAGCAACACATATGTATTTCCTTTCGGGTGTTGTTGGCATCTGCGGCATAGACTTTGTCAAGTTTTAGTGTCTCGTAGCTCTGCTTTATGACACTAGGCAAACAGGTGAGACACCACATTCCATGGAATTCTTGTAGTGCTAAAGTGATCGCATCTTCAACTTGAAACCATGTCCGCGAAACCGGAAATACTGTCATTGATGTTTCCTTAACAGGTTGGAAAATGAGGATGAAGGTAGCTGGTATTTTGAGGTTTCACATACATATTTTGAACTGCGATAATATTGTATCAGCAAGGTCTTGATATGGATAAGGACAGTTTTCGTCAAGAGCTTAACAATTTAATGAGACACAACAGATGATCTACAAATGGCTGATACCATAGTAGCCCACATAGTTGGACATCTCTTTCATGTATATAATACACACTTACATTGCGGCATTGGGTCCAATTTATTTGACTGTTACGATTATGCATCTTAATACTGATGGCAAACAGTGCAGGTCCTGATCAGACTGCTCCCAAGGAGCAGTCTGATTTGGGTCTGCTCTGTTTGAGCGGGCATTTTCGTACAGATATTTAGGACACAGACAGTATCACAAGGAATTACAAAAAATAATTAAATGGGTCTTAGGTAGTATTAGTTGTAGTATCAGATTTAGTTGTCACCCTCAAGGGACACAGAAGCAGAATTGACAGAGCCTTGGCATTGTGTGAAATTTTTAGTTCTTGGCCAACACCGGTGGCAAGGGCTGGAGACACCGGGTGCAGGTCAGCAGTGGTATAAGTCCATCAGATCTGGTGAGGCCATTCCATTAGCATATTTAGTCAGAGACTGTAGATTAAGTTTATAGATTTTGTTGAAATACAAATTATTGTCTATGCTCATGGGCATAGAGTGGTACATGAAAACAATGTTGCTTTACCATGTCGCATGTGTCATGGGAACTATTAATATTATAGTCATTTTGGATGAATAATGATTCATATGGTGTAGAGATACATGAGATATAACTACAAGGCAATAAAGTGAAATGAGTTTCCTTTACTATATATCAGTAAGTCTAAAATTGTTCACTCCTCTTTTGTAATCCTTTTATATACGTGGACCCTCTTTTCTGAGGACCCTTTTTCTGACAATAAGACCCTCAATAATTAAAGCATGGACCAAGCTGTTTTAAAAATGTACTTTGGCTAACATCCCCCATACTTCAATCTACTTTGGAGCTCTGCTTGTTGTAATTGACATATCAAGATATCCTCCATGACGGTTCTGTCTGAAATGGTCATTTCTCAGAAGACAACAAATAAAACAAATTATCTATTTGACTTCCTGATGGCTAGTCAAGTCTCATTAGGATTATTGCTAGTCAGGACACATTATGATTTTCACTTCCTTATGGCTAGCCAGGATTGTTCAGGCTTGTCATTTTTCCTCAGACTGGCAAATAAGTTTAACCCATTGCATTCTGGGTATTTTTTATCGTCTGATATTGTCGTCTGCATCAAAAATCAAGATATTAGTCTAACTAACTTTTGTAGAAATGATGTCTAGGCAGCAAACAGTTTGGATCTCAGATCAGGCCTCACGTTTGTGGGGCCTGATCTGGATCCAAACTGTTAGCCCAGATACCCCTAAAGGGGTATCCCGAAAGGAATGGGTTAAAGAAGTGGAAAGAAAGTGTCATATGGTCTGAAAGTGGAGGATTCTGTAGTCTTTGAAATTGAGTAATATTTGAGCTGCAACACGACAAAAGCAACAAAGTGCCATGTGCACCCAGAGAAGACTCAGTTCAGCCTCTGCATCAGCTTAGTCTGATAAGAGTCTTTCCTATGCCCTTTAAGGGTAGCTAATGGTCTAAGCAAGCTCTATGCAGACAGCAAAGACTCTGATCAGACTGGGCAGATGCCCAGGCTGATCTGAGTCTTTGCTGAGTGCAGATTTTGACAGGTTGTGTCTCAAAATTCAGTCCTAATACTTGCCCAAATTCTGCCTTTCAATTTATGCATTTATGCAAAATTAAAGTAGTTATTGCAGGAAGTGGGCAGAATGTAGTATTTTTGTATCTCACTAAATGAAAATGAAAAAAGTCTCACTTACTACCCTTCCTCAAGCCAGTTCCCGGAAAAATTTCAGATAAATTACATTTTTTCAGTCCATCTATTTAAGCCTTTAAGGGGCCAAAAAAGAAAAAGCAGAAGACAAAATTCATGTCTGCAGATTTAAAAAAATGTCTCATCCTTGAAATCTCAATATCATAGAAGCTTGGACCAGAGGGCAAACAGTGTAGACCCAGGTAATGTGGCTCATTATGAGCAACCTTATCTGGTTGTTCACTGTTTTTAAGTTAAGCTATTTTGTTTTGGCGCTTTAAGGTTAAGGTTTATGGCTCTTCTGGTTCCAAGTTGGGCTATTTTGTTTTGGCGCTTTAAGGTTAAGGTTTAACAGCTAAGCAGAATTTCCATAGTTCTATGTTTGCTTCATGTATGAAAAACACTAAAAGGTTTCAAACCTGAAAAGACTTCTAATAAAAACAGGTTAATTTTATAATAGGATAAGATTGTGGTTGACAACTTCAAATGAACACTGATTGATTTTATACTAGCATGAAATGGTGGTTGGCAACTTCAGATGAAGACAGGTTAATTGTATAATTGGTTTTCATAGGCAAATAATGAGACAAAACCAACAGCATAAAGTAATGCTGGCTGTGAATTTCATGAGACATAAAATGGTTTTTGTGGCACATTCGCAGACATATCATGAATACCTGTTTACTTCTTTAAGTTCCAAAATAGCAAATGACAAAATCTAGTCTGCAAAATTTCAAAAAGATTATTCCAGTTTGTCATATTGAGAATTCAAAGGTCTGAGGGCAAACATTGTAGATCCAGATGAAGCAGCTCATCATGAGCTGCTTCATCTGGATCTACACTGGTTGCAAATCTTTTAATTTCCATTCTTGGCGCTTTTAGTGCTAGAAAAAACACTGCTCTTTCAATCAGGTGCATCATATTTTACCTGTCATTAAGAGATGTAGATCAAATAAGTATGCATTAATGTTTTAAACATCTGTCTTTGCTGTTTGATTAAAGTTGGTGCATCACCATTACTGTACCAGATTACCTGCCTGACAGCATTTCAGAATCACCAACGGGATAATCTGCAGTTTCTATGATCTATAAATACAGAAATATACTCAACCGAATAAAAAACGCAACACTTAATTTATCCACTATTCCATAGCTCATGTTATATGCAGATTATTGTCAGTTTAATTTCTAAAATTAACAGGGATTAATGTTTACTTTCCTAGAAATTCAGTTTTGTTAATGAAATGGTTCACGCTTGAGAGAGCATTACCGACGGCTACCCGAATTTCAAAAGTCTCCAAAAGATGCAAAACTAACGCGATACAGGATGTATACGTCGCATCGAACGCGGGGTCTAGGATAATCTATGGTCTCAGAAGTGAGTCGAACACTTTCTACAAGGCTAAAATCATTGATGGGTGGTAATGAAAATGTTTGGCCTCCAAACGCAGGCTTACATAAGCGTGCATTATTCCAAGCACCTTGGCAGAAATATCCCTAATTGAGAGTTTTGAAAATCGGGTAGCTATAGGTAATGATCTCTCAAGCGTGAACCAGTTCATCAACAGAACTGAATTTCTGGGACAGTAAGCGTTAATCCTTGTCGAGTTAAGAAACTAAACTGAAAATGATCTGCATATGACAGGAGCCATGAAATATTTGAAAGATTAGGTGTTGCGTTTTTAATTCGGTTGAGTATATTTTAAGACTGTCAGGCTGAATTGCACTGAGTGGGACTTAGTCATCAGCTTTGTGCGAGTGCATCTACTTGTCTGTGCACAACTTACCTGGCCCCAAGGTAATAAAACTTTTGTCATGCTCAACTCAGCTGAGCATGAAATTAAACATGCTGATAAATTACTGATAAGTACAGTGGTTTTCTTGCTCAATTTAGCTGAGTATGAAATTTTCTCTGCTTGTGAATATGAAAATGCCAACATTAGTTGGCATTTTCATATTTATCAGCAGAGAAAATTTCATGCTCAGTTGAGTTGAGCATGAAAAAAGTTTTATAACAGGTATGAGCCACATCAACCTACACAGGGAACCATCCACATGACGAGGTCATATTATGGCTTACTTGTCAAAAATCAGCCTAATGCCAGTTTTTCTGGCACTAAGAGGCTAGATATTATGCCTGCTTGCCTATTATCTTTGTTGATGCTCAGTTTCAGAAGTCAAAATTACTGAAATGACATTTCTTCCAGCACATTTCTTATCTACCTGTAAGGCACTATAATGCTGTTGGCCACCCTGCACAATTACACAGGCCAAGGTCACTAAAAGGTAAAACATATATAAGGAGATATCCATTTCATCTGTATATCTTTGTCTTATTAGTTCCTAGTTTCACTCATCGAAAATCCCAAAACAGGTTACTTTTCTGGCTGATTTTCATGCAAAAAGAATGAAGCAAAAGCAGCAATATGGCTGAGTTTCTCAGATTGAATTCACATACAGTAGAACTTCAGTGGCTCGAACCCTGATGGCTCGCTCACCCTGCCTGGCTAGAACTCTTTTCTTGTTCCCTAGAGGTCACTTTATATGGAAACTAACCCTGGATGGCTAGAACTACCTTTGCCTGGAACTAATTTTCATGGTCCCAAGCCTGTGCGAGCCAATGAAGTACTATATTTGCAAAGGCAACATTGGGAATACATTGCGGGACCAGTCAAAGTATAGAAATGCTATCTTTCACAGAGCACACATCCTTGAATCAACTTTGGATCAATGTTGATTCAATGTCATGATGTTGAATCAACATTGATTCAGTGTTGATTCAGCATTGTATGCCTGCTGGGATGGTTATTGTAAGTTCATATACTTATCTCTTTGATGACATAAAAACCATAGTTCAGATGTTCAAAGATAGATTCTGGCAATAAAAATGAGTTTAAAGAAAGCCAAATGGCTAATAAAATAGGTTTCCTTGCTGCAAAAGCTGCAGGAACACTTTGATGATTGTTGGAAAGAGAGATTTTTTAATCTTGTGTAAGCTGTATCAAGAGGAATAGTATCTTTGTCATGGTCAGGCAATACTTAGATCAGTCAATACAAACTGCAAAGGAAAAAGCAGAATTACCTGTAGGTCGTAGTCTCGCAGTCTAGATTATGTGTTTTGTCCGGCAAGCGCAGTGGCTGTATTAAGGACACCCTGTAGCATGAGCCATTCTGGCTTCCATTCCACAATGGCATGCATATGCATGCCATTGTGGAATGCAAGCCAGAATGGTTTATTTCATTGGTGTGAAAAGTAACAGTTTTCCAGTGTTAAATCTGTTATTATTACAAGCTATCTGATTATATGTGAAAAAAAAATCTTGCATAGTGCTGATAGAACATTAAATCATCAATTAGGAAAAAGATACAGAAGCCAGGAGTTTGCTTACTTATCAAATTGGCTGTAAGATAAAAACATCATCAACTTGTTACTATAAAGATAACATAATCAGGCTTGCTAGGAATTAGAAAATCAAGCTTCTGCACATAGCTGTAAAAAATATAACAATGCTATAAGTTGGCTTGCTTGCATGCAAAGCATATTGTTCAAAATTTTTGCTTTGAAGAGGTAGAACTGCTGGAACTATCACAAAAGTTCCTGAAAGTGGCATTTTAGACTGGAAACCCATTTTGGGGACATATTTTATGCAAACAGTGTATTCCTATTTCAGTGGCTGCAGAAAGTGTGGCATCTGAAAAGGTTCTACACCTTTTGTTTAGAAAAATTTCTATGCAAAATACAATAAAAATGAAAACAGCCACCAGAAATCCCTAAAACTAGAAATGGACTCATCCAAATGATAAGGATGAACAAGTCCACTGGTCAAAAAAGGGTTTTACAAAAATTCCCACATTCTCCGCCTTATTTTGAGCTCTAAATAATAAAATTATTGGAAGTATAGTATTACTAAGAACTTAATGATCCCATTATCTCTATGTCCCAGATGAAAATGATTTAATGTCTGTTGTTAATTGTTAATGATTCTGAAAGGAAAGATCAATTTTAAATTATCCAATTATGAATGGCTTCGAACAAAATCTTGATTTTTTTTAAACCATTTCAGTCAAACATTTACGTCATTCCAGAGATAGGCATTTTTGAGAGGTGACGCAAATTTGCATCAGCACGGATAAAACTTAGGACCTTGGTTTTATCCCATTCCATTCGGGATACCCCTTTAGGGGTATCTGGGCAAACAGTTAGGATCCAGATCTGAGGCCCCACAAACGTGGGGCCTGATCTGAGATCCAAACTGTTTGCTGCCTAGACATCATTTCTACAAGAGTAGTTAGACCAATATATTGTTAAAATGTTCTCGATTTTGGATGCAGACGACAGTTTCAGCAGACAACAAAAAATACCCAGAATGCAATGGTTTATGTCATGTGTGGCCCATTGGGAAGGAGCAGAGTTGTAGACTAAATGATCACAAAAATCACTGTCTGCTAATAAAAACATAAAGGCTGGCTTTGAATTTGTGTTGAGCCCCAGTTAAATTTACTCCTAAGTTTTTAAAAGCATCTTCTTATTCATTCATTCAGTAGCATCTTTGCATATTTTCTATCACAATAGTGCTTTTGGTAGTATAATTATGATCTTGAGACAATCTTTTCTCAATGACTGACTTCAATATCTGGGCAAATGTTCATACACCCAGTCATTATAGGCAGAAATTATATACAATGTAAGCTTGAAGCAAGAAAGTAAACACTGAATATGAACTAAGAAGGTAACAAGATTTAACAAATACAAAAATACATAGCTAATCTTCCGTGATGCCCTCATTATATAGTATTACATAATTACAAAAGTTAAAACCAATGAAAATTCATTTTCACCAATATTCACAAAATCTACTGAATCAAGAACTTTAAACAATTTTAGAATTTCATCAAAATTTTCTTATTTCATACATAACCAGTTAGGCCCATTGACTATATTTTGGTATTCAAGAAGTCACCAGTAATTCCAAAATCAGCCTGAAAATGCCAGAATAAAGAACACCCAGAAATATTGATTTGAAGTCTACCTTATTATAACTCCCCTCGCTATAACACGGATTTCAATATAACACGGTCATGTCTTGGCTCCCAAATGGTTATTTTCCTATTGTTCTAATGTAAATAACCTCATTATAACACGGTTTCACTTATAACACGGTCTGTTTCTATGGACCCCAAAGATAGCGCTATAATGAGGTAGACCTGTATATAGTTTTGTAGCAAGAAAAAAACATAGTCTGATAGATTTCCTGTTTTCATCCAGGTGTTATTTGAAAATGTTCTTTTTTCTTCTTTATTTCCAAATTAAACTGAATGTTTGGAAAATGGATAGGTTCATTTGGCAGTGTTTACATAAGAGAAATCATGATTTGTTGGATTAAGGTATTTTCATAGTTCACCCAGGTGCTTTTTAAAAGACTTCTTTTTCCAGCTACAACCTACAAAAAGTTTTCAAAATTAAACTGAAGATACCAATGTTCAGGGATTTTATTTATATATTGAAGTCATGATTTGTTTGATTAAGGTGTTTTCATTGTAATTCCAGTGGTTAAAAAGCCTCAACACATATATAAAGCATTAACACACATCATGCCAAATGTGGAGGGACGCATGGTGCCAGAGGTGCATTCAACAAAGCAGGCGCTTGCTTGAACAAACAAAAATAGCACTATTGAACGACAGTGGACGCTCGCAACATGCTCGTCTTGCGACTGAGGCTTAAGGCTGAAGCTGTTCGAAAGTACCCTGTTTGACCCTAACAGAAACACCTCTCTGCCTGTTACGCGAGTCTTTGCGGACGCTCGGGCTAGCGCTGGCGTTCAGAAAGTAAAGTTTTGCAAAAATAGCCCTAACTTTAGCTCTAATATTTTGCCAAATATAGTGCTTGAAAGCCTGAAACAGGTGAGCTCTCAGCGAGCTCCCGCATTGCTGAATGCACCTCAGGAGTGTGCAACTATGGAGATCACAGGGAACATCGTTATGAGAATAGAAACAACAACAATCATGCCAAATGTTTTAATGGAGACGCAGTCCTAAGTAGGATGGCTAGAGTGGTCCCTGTTTGTCTTGATATTTTGGCTCTGATCAGACTCCATGTTTTTACAGGCTTGTCTGAGTCATTTAAATTTGAATAATAAACAAATTATTGGGCAGATCCCAGCTTATACCATGATGCTTTGGTAAGCCAGGAATTAGACCTCTGAATATTAAGGGGTAGAGGCACACCTTCATGTGTCGTCCCCCCCCCCCCCCCCCCCCCCCCCCCCCCCCCCCCCCCCCCCCCATCTCCCCCACCAATCCGCCACCATCTTCACAAAGGGGAACAACTTTTGTGTCTTCAAATTCTTTCCTTTAAGAGTTGACTGCCATTGAAAAGAGAGACAAAATTGAAAATGGCAGTCAGAGTTGCTTCCCCTGAAAGTGAACCCATATACCCTAAATAGTGTGTGAGAACTTGTGTTATATGTCCCATCAGCACATAGGTCGTAGGGAGAAGGGATCTCAGTTTAAAGTCTCATCAGAAAGTCTGGAAGAGCTGCAACCCCCTAGATTGGTAGTCTAGGGTGGAAACCAATGCACTACCCCCACTCCTATTACCCTATATAAAACAGACAAAATAGACATTTGCATTGAAAATGAAAGAGTTGTAGAAATTCACACAAGATGGGTCAAAAATTGTCAAAAATCACATCTTGACTTTTCCTGCCTGTCAATGCTGAAAATTTTAATATTGTTTATAAAACAGATTAACACTATACTGTTTAAACTTATCTGGGTTTACTTTAAGATTTATGTGTTTGCCCAAAATATTTGAATACAGTGTGCAGGTAAATTGTGTAGACCCAGATCAGAGTGTTTCATAGGAGTCTGACCTGGGGAGATACTAGCTGTTATCCAAGGGTTTTGTAAAAAGCAGCCTCTGGCAGGATCAAATGAGCTGGTCTATATTGAACATTTAAAGCCCGAAACATGAAAGTAGTTGAATTGCAAGCATGATGAGCTGCCTCATCTGGATCTAAACTGTTTGACTGTTGGCTTTGAAATATCAATAATATTTGGCATGGATGAAACATTTTTTTGAAATTTTGCCCGACGAAAATTTTGTCGTCAGCATTTTGGCACTTGAACGGGTAGAATAAAAATCAGGGTGGGATCTCAGGCAGAGTTGCTTCTTTGTTGACTACACCCATGGGCATACTCTGAGGGTCTAGTCATTGTCTCAGACATGGAAGTATAGCCATTAGTTACCCACAGTGGCCTTTATGCTGCAGGTGACCTGATGTGATATTATCATGAATATAGAGCGCTTCACTATCAAAGGAGCTATTCTCAAAATGTTGTGAGCTCTATTCACATAGATGTGAGAGCTTTTTGCATAGATATCATGAGCGGTCATATGACACAGAACTGCATAATTATGGTATCACAAGGGATCACAATGTAGCCCAAGGTACAGGTGAGTGAATGACTTTCGGTTTTATGGCCTTTTCAACAATATTTCAACCATGGATAGCTGATAAGGAAATAAAGTGGTAAGAAACCCACCACCTACACCAGGTCCTGTGCTTGAAATCCACAACTGGAAATTTTATTGTTGGCTTTGGAGATATAAATCTAGATTTTTGTGGTTGTAATTTGTATTTGATAATGGTTGCAAAGTGTAAATCAAAGTTTTTGTGAAAGCTATACTTGTTTTATGGAAGATAAACAGAAATTGTCTCAGAATTGGCTCTGATAATTCATTTTGTGGAGTAGAGTGGCAGAAATGCTTCATCCTTGCTTATCATATCAGAGAACTCAAAGCCAACAGTCAAACAGTGCGAATCCAGCTGAGGCGGCTCATGATGAGCTGCCTCATCTGGATCTACGCTGTTTGCAAATTTAACTGTTTCCTTTTTTTTTTGCGCTTTAACTCTTTAAGCCCCAGTGATGCAATTAGCAAAATTTGCAAACAGCCTAGATCCTGATGAGGTGGCTCATAATGAGCCCCCTCATCTAGATCTACACTGTTTGCCCTCTAGTCTTTGAATTCTCAATATGAAATGTCTTGGACAAGGCAGTATTTTAATTTTTGCAGACGTAAATTTTTGTTGTCTGCTTTTTGGTACTGAAAGAGTTAAATCTTAAAAGTGGACAATTCTATTCAACAATTCCACTGCCATAAATTACAGAATGCCCTCAGAATCGATCAGTCTCTGATTTATGATCAGTCTGGTCATACACAATTAATTTCCATCTCCATTAAAAATTCCCAGAATGCCCATTTCCTGTTTTCCATGCATTGATGATTTGTACAGACATGTTATTTCCCTTGTTTACATGTTACTAGTAGTATTTTGATTGACAAGTCTGTTATCCCTGTTAATTCTGTATATCTTGGAGCAAATCAGCAATTATGATTGACATTAATCTTATAGATATTGGCAATAGATGTCTAATAGATGGAATCGCAAGGAAGCAATGCCTTGCAGCCTGATACAAGAAAAACCAAAAATTTTAATTCTAATATATGGATATACCTCCAGTTTTCTTATTTTCAAAGGGGAACAACTTCTTGACTTTTGTTTGCTTCCCTAAACAATGAAGCCCTTTTAAAATGGTGTCTACTCTAGGTGCTTATTCTTTCTTAATGTGTTGATTGCTACATACATTTATGGATTATTCTTGTGCACACATTGGTACCTGTATGGCTGATTGTCTGAGCTATATATCTGCCTGAGGTACCAACAGCTTTATATTGCCCTTCTTGCGGTGCTCTTGTAGGGTCCTTGGCACAATGTCACTCATTATCCAAAAGGATCAGAATTGAGCCTACAAGAGCTGATGACAATCAGGGACTGACAGTGTCTCTGGTTTGCTCAAAGAAAAGCTTTCTTTTCCCGTGGCTTGTCTCTTACATTTTTGTGGTTTGAGGGTCATGGACAGAGCATCTGTGAATGTTTCTGTCAAATGACATTGTGGTGGTCATTCAACTCAAATGGATGTTCCTATTTTGTGGCTTCAGCATTGTAGGAAGGCACTCCCAATCAAGGTTTTACTACCATCCTCTAGTATTATGGAATGGAATTAGTTGACTCTTACTTGTTTCACTGAGACTGCACATTCATGCAGACTTCTGCAATTTTCAGTGAAACTTCTCCACCATTTTTAGCTTGCCAGTGTATGAAAGCAGAGAAGAACTATTGTAGTCACCCTGGCTTTTAACCTCAGCATCTGCTTTGGCTTCAGTGGTTGCATAAATAGATGCTTTGGTTGAACTTTTTATGTGGTGGCCAATTAAGACACTGTCAAGCGAGCTATTATTACATACCTAAAGAGATCCCCATTCACTTAATATTGGAGCAACCGTGCAATGTTTTCTGCATATTGCACAGAGTCAAGTGCATATTGCACGGAGTTAAGGATCCGGATCACGTTCCCCGAAACTACTTTCCTTTTGAGAAGAGAAAATTTTGGCAGCCATTTTGTCGTCCCCTGCAATTGAAAATCTAGTAAAACGATGACACTGGTGTCAGTTGTGTTGTATAAATTGAATAAAATACAATTAAATATGATTTACCTTTGATCTGTCACTCTTTTAATACATATTCTGCGATAAAAATGGAGATTTTTGTAAGAGCTGCAGACAGTTAGTCTGGAAAATGGCGCCCAGTTCTTGTTAAGGTCAATGTTTGTTTACTGACGTCAGGTCCGAAAACAAAACGTCATTTTCACTTTTGCGCAGTCCGGCTTGTATAAAGACACACTATGGCATAATATAATTTCAAATTTACAGCAATTTTTGAGTTGATATATACCAATATTATAGTTTGATTTCATATGCAGTGAGCACTGATGAAAGTAGTAAATTTATATCAGAGGTATATAATAAGAAGGTTATTGAATTTATAATGCGAAATATTCAGTACTCTCTGATATGGCGGAGACGCATTCGCAAGCTTGTGCGATCTTCGCCGTATGAACTCATGCCGAATATTTCCCAGTATAAATTCAATAACCTATAATGACTGCCTGTTCTTCTCTGGATAGCATAGCTCTTCCAGCTGAGGTCTCTTATTGCTCCTATACATGCAAAATATAGGAAATATTTCTTGTGAGGAAATAACACTTATTCAGTCTAGAAATTCCAGTATTTTCTTGCTAGGAATGTAATATTGTATGTCTACAAACACCCTAAAACTATGCAACAAACAAGTTATAGAATTTATTGGTTTGGGTGAGGCAAACATTAAGAACAAAATCATTATAGTGTGGCTGCCAACAACAGAAAAGGTTCATCATAGGCCATATACCTTAACTCTTATCACAAAAAATGAAAATAATTGAATTTGCAAACAGCAGAGATCCAGATGAGGTGGCTAATAATGAGCTACCTCATCTGGATCTACACTGTTTGCCCTCCAGTCTTCACGGTATATACCAGTCTGCCAATTTTCGCTTTCTGCAGCAACTATCCATCATATTTGGCTTCCACCGAGAGTATCCAGGATCTCTTGCTTCCTGCAGAGACTACTGTCCTCGAAAAATGGCTTCCTGCCGAGACTGTCCGTGTGACTCTGCTTCCTGCCGAGGAGACTTCTGTACATGATAAATGGCTTCCTGCAGAGACTGTCCCCGCGATTCTGTTTCCTGCCAAGGCTGTCCGTGTGACTCTGCTTCCTGCCGAGACCCTCAGCAGGAAGCAGAATCACGCGGACAGTCTCTGCAGGAAGCCATTTATCATGTACAGAAGTCTCCTTGGCAGGAAGCAGAGTCACGCGGACAGTCTCGGCAGGAAGCCATTTTTCGAGGACAGTAGTCTCTGCAGGAAGCAAGAGATTGCGGACAGTCTAGGTGGAAGCCAAATACGATGGACAGTCTCTGCAGGGAGGGAAATATTTTGAAATTTTGCAGATAAAAAGTTTGTCATCAGCTTTGTTTGGCACTTTCTTAGCTCCACTGAGCACGAAGTGCTCAGGGTGCGCTTTTGGGATACAGTGATGTCCGTCGTACGTCGTACATGTGGACGTCCCGACAGACATCCGTCCGTCAACTTTTGCTTGTGTACACTCCAGAGGGCACAGTTTTGATCCAATCTTTATGAAACTTTGTCAGAATGTTTATCTCTATAAAATTTAGGCTAAGTTTGAAACCTTCCGCTGATTCAAGAAGGGCAGTTGTCAGTTTCTGGCGAAAGTATGTGCACTTAATACTGGTTAACCGCTTAGGAGGTCTAATTAAAATCTGAAATAGTTCCTTCAAGAGCAGAGAATACATTCAGAAGAAGGAACATGGGCCAGACTACGTAGTTTCGGCTAATAAAGCCTTGTCAGTGACCCTGACAATATCTGGTGACGAAACCAGAGAAAGCATACTGTAATTTCTTACTTTTAATTGGGCAGTCGATCCAAAGACTGATTAGTTTCAAAAGGGATCCAAATAATATAAAAGACGATGATCTAGAATAATAGTCTAAATCGATCTCAAATTTTAGATTTCTCAGAATATATCCTAAGCCTGCCCAGGAATAGTGTGGTTAGGTTAACTGACAGTCCCGACATGACCATAGTTGGTTAAGCATCAAATCAATCAATCAATCAATTTAAGTTCGAATCTGGGTCATGTCAGGTTAAAAACTAGGTCACTAGGTCATATCTTAGAAAAACCTTGTGTACGCTCGAGAAGGCACAGTTTTGATCCAAAGTTCATTAAACTTTCTCAGAATGTTTATCCTCATAATATCTAGGACAAGTTCGAAACTGGGCCATGTCGGGTCAAAAACTAGGTCACTAGGTCAAATCATAGAAAAACCTTGTGTACACTCTAGAGGACACAGTTTTGATCCAATCTTTATGAAACTTTGTCAGAATGTTTATCTCCATAAATTCTAGGCCGAGTTTGAAAGTAGGTCATGTTGGATCAAAAACTAGGTCACAAGTTCAAATCTTAGAAAAACCTTGTGTAGGCTCTAGAAGGCACAGTTTTGATCAAAAGTTCATGAAACTTTGTCAGAATGTTTATCCTCATAAAATCTAGGACAAGTTTGACACTGGGTCATGTCGGGTCAAAAACTAGGTCACTAGGTCAAATCATAGAAAGACCTTGTGTATGCTCTATAGGACACAGTTTTGATCCAATCTTTATGAAACTTTGTCAGAATGTTTATCTCCATAAACTCTAGGCTAAGTTTGTAAAGTAGGTCATGTTGGGTCAAAAACTAGGTCACTAGGTCAAATCTTAGAAAAACCTTGTGTACGCTCTAGAAGGCACAGTTTTGATCCAAAGTTCATGAAACTTTGTCAGAATGTTTATCCTTATATTATAATATCTGGGACAAGTTCTAAACTGGGTCATGTCAGGTCAAAAACTAGGTCACTAGGTCAAATCATAGAAAAACCTTGTGTACGCTCTAGAGGACACAGTTTTGATCCAATCTTTATGAAACTTTGTCAGAATGTTTATCTTTATAAACTCTGGGCCAGGTTGGAAAGTAGGTCATGCCGGGTCAAAAACTAGGTCACTAGGTCAAATCTTAGAAAAACCTTGTGTATGCACTAGAAGGCATTGGTTTGATCCAATCTTCATGAAACATGTCAAAATGTTTATTGTCCATAAATCTAAGCATCCTATGAAACTGAGTCACGTCGGGTTAAAAACTAGGTCACTAGGTTTAATCATAGAAAAACTTTGTGTACATACTAGAGGGCCAAGTTTTGATCCAACCTTCATGAAACTCTGTCAGAATGTTTATTTTTATGAAATCTAGGTAAAATTTGATACTGGGTCATGTCAGGTAAAAAATAAGGTCACAGGGTCAAATATAAAAACAACCTCATGTACGCTCTAGAGGGCACAGTTTCGATCCAATCTCTATGAAACTTTGTCAGAATGTTTATTCTGTCAATATCCAGGCTAAGTGTTAAACTGGGTCATGTCGAGTCAAAAACTAGGTCAAATATTAGGAAAATCTTGTGTAGGCTCTAGAGGTCACAGTTTTGATCCAAACCTAATGAAATTTTGTCAGAATGTTTATCCTTACAATATCTAGGCCAGGTTTGAAACTGGGTCATGTCGGGTCAAACCCCAGGTCAAATCTTAGAAAAACCTTGTGTACGCTCTAGAGGACACACTTTTGATCCAATCTTTTTGAAACTTTGTCAGAATGTTTATCGTCACAATATCTAGGCCAACTTTGAAAGTAGGTCATGTCGGTCAAAGACTATGTCATTAGGTCAGATATAAGAACCACCTTGTGTAGGCTCTAGAGGGCACAGATTTGATCTGATCTTCATGAACTTTTGTTAGAATGTTTATCCTCACAATATACAGGCCAAGTTTGAAACTGGGTCATGTCAGGTCAAAAACTAGGTCACTAGGTCTGATCTTAGAAAAACTTTGTGCACATCCTAGAGGGCACAGTTTTGATCCAATCTTCATGATACTTTATCAGAATGTTTATCTCCATAAAATCTAGGTGAAGTTTGAAACTGGGTCGTGTCGGTCAAAAGCTAGGTCACTAGGTCAAATCTAAATTAAGTTGTGCTGCAAGAATCAGAACTAACATTGCTATGATGCCAGCCACAAACTCCTTGGAAAACATTAATTTCACCACAGTGAGATAATGATGCTACCATTCTATCATCTGTGTTTGCCTAGTTCAGTCTAGTTCAAATCCATCAAAGGAACTCAACATGAACAGGAACTTTTCGGGGAAGCGACTCTGTCATTTTCAGCTCACCTGAGCCTTACAGTATTGGTGTTAGCTGGCTCTGTCATCCATCCATAAACATTTTCAAACATCTCTGAAACCACTGGGCAGACTAAACTCAAATTTCATATGGAGCCTGCACATGGGTCAAAGAATTGAAAGTTCTTCAAATGATCTTGGTCACATGACCAAGGTGGCCGCCATTCCCATGTATGGTAAAAACTCTTATAAATCTTCACCAGAGCCAGTGAACTGATTAATGCTCAGGTGAGCCATTCAGGGCCACCATGGCCCTCTTGTTTTGGGTTAACTACCATTTGCATTTCTTAGAGATTGAGCCAGATTGTAGAATTAGCAGTTTAACCATTTAGACTCCCCAAAAACTGGCTGGCAGGTTATATCATCAAAAAAAAAAAAAAAAAAAAAAAAAAAAAAGATGCCCACAAATCACTGGCATTAAGGCCAAGAGAAACAAATGTGCTTCTAGTCTCCCATCTGCCTTTGCCTCATACTCAGAGCCTGAAGATTTTATTCTTTATTTATGGTTTGATCTATTGGCTCTGCAAATTTTTCTTTGATTTCTTCTTGGCCTTAGTGTGATGGTTTCTCCTCTCTAGTTAATTTTTTCCTTGTTTTTAACTCCTAAAGTGCCAAAAAAATCAGACAACAAACTTTTATATCAACAAAATTTCAAACAATGTTTTATCCAAGTTATATCATGTTGAGAATTCAAAGACTAGTGTGTCAGCAAACAGCAAACAGTGTAGTTGGTGGTGGTTGGTTGGTTGTTTTGGGTTTAACTGCCCTTTGAGACAGTATTTCAGTCTATATTGGGCCGTCTCCCAGAGAGAGGAGAATGAAAAGAGAAATGATAGACGAGAGAAACAATTTCCAAACAACCCCCGCCCACACCTGCAAGCACAGTAGGCCATTGCCCTACTTTTCTCCAAATAAGTGGGACACCCCAGTACTGGAACTTATAATCAGCACCATCACCCGACCACCACCCCACAAATGCTGGGCTCTGTAGCTCAGTCAGTAGAGCATCTGACTTATAAGCCAGAGGTCCTGGGTTTGATACCCCAGCTGGCCTTTTACTTTCATTTCCCTTTCCACTGATTCAAGAAGGGCATTTGTCAGTTACTGGTGAAGTTAAGTGCACTCAGTACTGGTTAACTGCTTAGGAGGTCTAATGCCCCATTCACATGTGCAGATTTGCTCACTTAAGTATTTTTTGCACATATGCAAATTTACTTATGTAAGTAAATTAGTCATGTGAACGCAAATACATACGTAAGCAAATTTGCTTACATGAGTAGGTTATTCAAACCCAGAGCTTTATCCAGGTAATTTTACTCATGTGAGCAAAGTTACTTATATGCAAATATACTTACGTAAGTAAATCTGCGCATGTGAATGGGGCATTATCTGCCCAGGAATAGTGTGGTTAGGTTAACTGACCATCCCGACATGACCATAGCTGTTTACCATGGATGTTAAACAATAACACAATAACCATCCCCACAAACAGTGTAGATCCAGATGTGGGGGCTCATTATGAGCCTCCACATCTGGATCTGTGTTGTTTGCAAATGCAACTATTTTCATGTTTTGGCCCATAAAGCAGAGCTCCAGATAAGAGGGGGTATTGAGGATAATTCAAAGATAATTTTTCTTATTTCTCAACAAAAACATATGTTGTGACCCCTCATTAGAACCGTCTCGACGAGACGGTTCTAATGATAGGTCACAAATATGTTTTTGTTGAGAAATATGAATAATTATCCCTAAATTATCTTTGTCACCCCTTCTTATCTGGAGCACTGAATTAAAGTGTTAACCTGTGGAATGGCAACCTGTCTTGGCAATTTAGCGCTAATCTAATCCAGTGTGTGAGGAATGTTTTCTCAGACATGCCAAATACACCTTGTATTTGTGCGGAGGCAAATTAAAACAGCATGTCAATACATATGTTTTCTATGAATTGTTTTCCAATGTTGTGAAAAATTACCTGAGTGCAAGAAACTGTCATAATAAATATATTAGCATTCATGCTGCATTTTGGTACAACTCGTTATTGGTATGATTCTGTTTTTCCATGCAAATAAACAAAAGGGAAAAGTACTAACCATAATGCTGTAGGATTTATGTCCCTGTAAATTAGCAACTGGGCATTTATAATATTTCAGATAGCCAGCAAGTACCATTAAGCACCTTCATTCTTTGCCATTTATACAAGTGCTGCAACTTAAGCAGGATAATATTTGCTTCCTAAGTAGTTGAATCCTTTCTCCAGTGGGCACTACAGTACTCTAAAAGGGAAGAATTTGTTCCCGGAGTAGCTCCCTCATGAGAAGGGAGACGAGACAAGTGCTTTCAGATCAGTAGTCTCCCCAGGTTTGCTTCCCCAGGTATTTGAATCCCTTCATACTCTGAAAGAAAAAATTGCTCTCTCAGAGAGAAAATTCTTTTCTCTCAGAGTAGCCCCCCTTTAAGAAGGAAGACAAAACAAATGCTTTCAGATCAGTAATCTCCCCTGTTTGCTTCCCTAGACAGTTTATTTCCCTTCTTTAGTGCGGCTATATATACATCTCTGAAAGAACGAATATGCTCTATGCTCTGTCAGAGCGAAAATTCTTTGTTTTCAGTGTAGCCCCCCTTTAAGAAGGGACACAAGACAGATGCTTTCAGACCAGAGTAATCTCCCTTCTTTGCTTTTCTTGCAGTTTAATCGAGTCTCTAATGGGGGCTGCTCTGAACAGAAATAGCTTGCTCTCAGAAAGGGAGCAAATTCTCTGCCTTTAGAGTAGCCCCCCTTTGAGACAGGAGACAAGACAGATAGTATGATCTCCTTAGTTTGCTTCCCCTGGTGGCGGAATCCCTTCAGCGATGGGGGTAACTCTGAAAGAAAAGAATTTATCTGCTTAACCCCCTTTGAAAAGGGAATCAGATTCTTCCAAATCACAGTGATCTCCCTTGTTTGCTTCCCTGGTAGATGAAACCTTTCTCCAGAGCACTCTGAAATGTAAGAATTTGCTCAGAGAGAGCAAATTCTTTGCTTTCTGAGTATTGCCCTTTAAGAGGGAGTCAGATGCTTCCAGATCAGAGTGATCTTTCTTGTCAATCCATAAATCTTAATTTCTTTCTTTTCTAGGCCTTTGGGGGCCATGTCAGGCTCCCTCATGCGGCGATGTTGGCCTCAAGCACAGAACTGTGTACTGCGGGGAGGGGGGAGCATATAATTACAACCCTGTCAATGAGGAACATTGCCGATACATGCGGAAACCGAAAGAGGTTAAGGAATGCTTTAACACGTGCCAGGAACATGATAGCAAGTTCAGATGGGTTACTACTACATGGACTGAGTGTACACTTAATCCATATTTCAGGGAATGTGCAAAAAATAATGGAATTCAATACAGAAACGTTACCTGTGCCTGGAGAGAGACAGGTCAACCGCAGGACGATTCTGTGTGTTCGGAATTTGAAGCGAAACCTCCATCAAAGCAGCAGTGTGATTTGAAATGTCCTCAAGATTGTGTTGTTTCTCAGTTCTCAGAATGGCATAACTGTGATACCTGTAAATTTCTCAATAAAACTCTGACGCGACATTTAATCTTGCCTCCAGCTAATGGTGGCAAAAGCTGCCCAGCATTTACAGAAATGATACCATGTAAAAATTGTACAGATACTTTTACTTATAAAATTGGACCATGGGATGAGTGCAGTAGGATTCCAAATCAGGGAGATATTCATCCCTTTATAGGATTCCAGAAAAGGAATATTAGATGTTTAAACTCATTTGGTTCAGTTGTTGGTTCATTAAGGTAAGTGTTGTTGTTAAGTATACTATGAGTTATTTTGTAGTTTGACCTTATATAATGGTTTCATGCCTTTGTGGACAACAGTCAAACTATCACCCCTTGGTGCCGTGAACAACCTGATAGGTATCAGGTTGTTCACAGCATAGTTCGGACTGCCTACTGTAGTGTAATAATAATGAACAATAATCATGGCACAAAAAATTGTTTCCCTCCTCCTTAGAGGCTGCTTTAATGGAAAAAAAATTTATCCAGAGGGAACAAATACTTTCAAAGTGGAGTTCTCAATTTTCAATTCATACTTTTAGCGCTGTTAAAGTAAAGAGTATAAACATATTTTTAGCTCACCAGAGCAGAAGGCTCACAGGTGAGGTTTTAGTATAGACATGATCTGTCCTCGGTCCTTAGTCCATCCATTCCTCATCCACCATTTTAAAGGTCTTCTTCTCTAAAACCCCTTGGCCTATCAAAGCCATATTTCATTTGGAGCCTTAGTGAGATGAGAGAACGAAAGTATGTTTTGTGGACTCTGGGTCACATGACCAAGATGGCCACCATTGCCCATATATGGTAAAAACCATTCTAAAATCTTCTTCTCCAGAAACATTGGCTAATGACCTTTAAACTTTGTATGTAGCATTTGGGGCTAAAGCCCATCATGGTCTATTCATATGATGACCGTAGGTAAACCTTGACCTAATTTATGGCAAGGTCAACTTTGGTACTGGGTAAATGCTTAAACAGTGGATTTCACAGAAACTATTCAAGTCTTAGGTATAATTTTTGGTATTTGTGATTAACTAAATGAGCAGATGAAGATATTTTGTTGCTAAAGATCAAGGTCATTCTTTGACTTTTGTTCAAGGTCACTGAGATTCTGTTGCCTGTCAGCATTTTCAAACATCTCTCCTCTGGAGCAATTGGGCTGATTAAAGCCATATTTCATACGGTTTCTTCTTTGGTCAGGGAGACAAAAGTTTGTTCAGATGGTTTTGGTCATATGACTGAGATGGCCGCCATGCCCATATATGGTAAAAACCCTTCAAAAAGCTTCCGCAAACCAAAAGACCAATGACCTTGAAATTTTTTTGTAGCATTGGGGACTCTAGCTCATAATAGTTACCGGAAATGATGACTGTAGCTTGACCTTGACTTAATTTATGCCAAGGTCAGTTTTGGAACATTTGATCTTTGTTCAAGATCACTGAGAGTCTGTCACCTGTCAACATTTTCAGCATCTTCCCTCTGAAGCCACTGGGCTGATTGAAGCTATATTTCATATGGAGCCTCCCTCGGTCAGGGGAATGAAAGTTCATTCAAGTGATCTTGGTCACATGACCAAGATGGCTGCTTTGCCCATATGGTAAACACCCTATAAAATCTTTTGCTCCTGAACCTAAATGGCAACGTCGATATGAATATTGAAATACTACTACTACCTAAATGCCAATACCTTCAAACTGTATATGGCATGGGTGACTTGGGCCCTACAAAGTTTGTTCAAATGATGACCCTGCATTGACCATGGCCCAGCTTATGGCAAGGTCAACTTTGGTACAGAATGCTTTCATATGGGATATTGCTTAAATAGTGGATTTCTCAGAAATTATTTTAGTCTAAGGTATAATATTTGGTATATATGGTTAACTAAATGAGCAGATGAAGACATTATGCTGCTTTTAATGTCATTCCTTGACCTTTGATCAAGGTCACTGAGATTTTAAAATCTAAGATTTAACGGCATTCCTCAAAAGCCACAGGTTTAAAATTTGTAACTTTAATTGCTGAGTGACAAATTTTGTCTGTTGACAGTAAGATCTCAGGTGAGCTACAGGACCATTGGTCCTCTAGTTTTATCACCTAAGAGCTTGGCAAAAAATGGAAAAAGTGTAGGAAATGTTAGGAAATTTTGAAGTGGGGAATTAGTGGCAACCCTGTATAAATATTATTTTCTGTGGAACTTCAGGAAGCACATAAGAGGAATTTTTCTTTATACCGTATTAATCACTATTTTAGAAGCCTGTATAATAAATTTAACTCTGTGGTAAAACTAGACTCCCTATACATTATATTTTAATGTAGGATTATTAATGTCAAGGTCACTTGAAATAAAATCATATTTCTCATTTACAGAAGTTGTAAAGATTACCTTAGCTCTAATACAAAACTCACACAAAGACAAACTTGCGTCATTCCACAAGATTGTGTTGTTTCCCCATGGTCGCCATGGAAACCACTAAATACCAGTTGCATTAGATTTGATGGAACCAAGCAGCAAGGTTTCATGGTTCGGACAAGAAGCGTGGAAAAGATCCCCCTAGGAACAGGGGTGCCATGTCCTGACTTAGTCCATTACTTTGAAGTTGAAGATTCAGTAGAGAAGAACTGCCCAAAGTAAGTACATGTATAAAGAAGTAATATTGAAGCTGAGGATAATGAGTTTTTTTTTTTTTGTCATTTGATAGTTATAATAATTAGAAGATTTGAAAAGCATGAAAAGGCTAACAATTAAGTTTTAGTAAATCGTAGAATGAGAGCTTCAAACAAGGTGATTGGAAAGTTTAACTCTTAAGGCAGCAAAAAAATTTAGTAGACAAAAAACAAAACCTTGTCCGCAATGTTAATTAGAAAAAAGTATCATCTAGCTTTGTCAAATTGAAAATTCAAAGAATCGAGAGTAAACAGTGTAAATCCAGATAAGGCAGCTCATG
Source organism: Ctena decussata (assembly GCA_963989385.1). Classification (NCBI taxonomy): domain Eukaryota; kingdom Metazoa; phylum Mollusca; class Bivalvia; order Lucinida; family Lucinidae; genus Ctena; species Ctena decussata. The sequence goes on from OZ022504.1 coordinate 59,990,556, forward strand.
ATGAGCTGCCTCATCTGGATCTATACTTTGCAGATTCAGGTATTTTCATTTCTGAAGCTTTAACCCTGCAGGCACATCATAACGAAATGACGTCACACTAATGTTGATGCAACATAATGACGTCACATGGACAACATTATGACGTCATTTGGACGTCATGTGCCCACTGGGAAGTGTTAACTTATTTGTCCATGAAAACATGCTGTTGCTGCTCAGTGAGGTGGTTCCCATGAGTGGGCAAAACATTTTTGTGGATAATTATCCCAGAATTATCACCAAATCCTCACCTTTTTTGGAGCTGTGTATAGTACCTTTACTACCCGCTAAATGTCACATTAACTGAAAGAGCATACTATTCTTTTTATACGCCCGTTTTGAAAAAAACGGACATATTATGTTGTGGCGCTGTCCGTCCATAAAGATTCTGGTGCGCGCCATAACTCCTCAGTAACCATTTGGGATATCTTCATGAAATTTTGTAGGTCACGTACAAGAATGGTTGCTCCCCCTTTCTAAGTTTCAAAGTTATGCCCCTTTGAGGATTTTTTTCCTGACTAGTCTTGTGTGTGCCATAACTAGATAACCCTTTGGTATATCTTAATAAAACTTCATAGCAGTGTGTATGAAGTCCCACCGATGTGTTGCGTACAACAATGGTTGCTCTCCCTCACTTCGTTTTAAAATTACATCCCTTTGATCAGTTATTTTCTGCTGTTTTTGTGTATACTTATCTTGTGCATACCTCAACTTGGTAACTGTTTGGAATGTCATGATGAAACTTTATAGCAATGTGCATGATCACAAAGCAATGTTTAGCATATAAGAATGGTTGCTTCCCCTTAATTTTGGAGTAAATTCCCTTTAATTAGTATTTTTAGGCTTTTCCCCATTCACTCCGTATCTCCTTAACCTTTTGAAATATTTTAATGAAACTTTGTAGGAATGTGTATAATAATGGGGCAATGTATCCTGAGCAAGAACCACAACTCTGGCTTACTTACATGCTGAATTATCTGCCCTTGCATAAATTTCCTGTTTATTTTGTAACTCTTTACTCCCCCCCCCCCCCCCCCCTTTAAAATATTTTAACACAAAAAATAATGGTGATGTGTATATTGTCAAGGGAATGTATTAGAACCAAGAATGGTAACTCTAGTATATTTAGTTTATGAATTATCTCCCTTGTTTGACTTTGGCATAACTCAACTTTTGAGCCGCTTCACCTTTGAAGCTGATTCTTTGGTATACAAATAGTATTTGATGTGTTGAATATTTAAATAATTTTGCTGTCATTAATTATAGATTGGTTGCCCCTGTTTGTCTGACTGTCTGTCCTTTTGGAAACAATCTTATTCATTCTGTAACTCCTTTATGACATTAAAACGGGCGTATTATGCGCCGCTTGCAAAGCCCTTGTTCTAGTCTGGTCCAACATGACCCATGATGAATCTGGTTCAACCATATCCATAACACACACATACAGGATACCATTTCTCAGCTTTTGTCTTTTCCAATGGTAATGGTGGCATCTTTGGGAAACTTGTGTGGCTCTTGCCTTGATTGATTGACAGGTGAATCTGCTTGGGGAAGATGATTTAGCTGCTTGTGCTTAGCCTGAGCTCTAGATAAGAGGGGGCACTGAGGATAATTCAAAGATAATTTGCCGTATTTCTCAATAAAAACATGTTGTGCCCATCATTAGCCCTCTAGTGCCCAGACATAGATTGCACTATAAGAAAACATTTATATTCCATCCAGCCACTTGCTTTGGGAAGTCAAATTGAAAACAGGGTCTGAATTTGTGTTGAGGTCCAAGGTTGCTGAGATATACATGTAGCATATATGCTACATTGGGCATTAATTTTTAGCTCACCTGAGCATGAAGTGCTCAAGGTGAGGTATTGTGATCGGTCTTTGTCCGTCGTCTGTCGTCCGTCGTCCGTCGTCAGGTCGTGCGTCCGGCGTCAACTTTTGCTTTAAACGACTTCTCCAAAACTGCTGGACGGATTTTGAAATAATTTCACAGAAATGTTCTTTGGGAGGCCCTTTACCAAAATTGCTCAAACGGTTCCGCTCCACTGAACAATATGGCCGCCAGAGCTAAAAATAGAAAAACATTTAAACGACTTCTCCTCCAAAACTGCTGGGTAGATTTTGAAATAATTTCACAGAAATATTCCTTAGGAGGCCCTTTACCAAAATTGCTCAAACAGTTCCGCTCCGCTGAACAATATGGCCGCCAGAGCTAAAAATAGAAAAACCTTTAAACAACTTCTCCTCCAAAACTGCTGGGCAGATTTTGAAATAATTTCACAGAAATGTTTCTTAGGAGACCCTCTACCAAAATTGCTAAAATGGTTCCGCTCCGCTGAACAAAATAGCCGCCAGAGCTAAAAATAGAAAAACCTTTAAACGACTTTGCCTCCCAAACTGCTCGGCAGATTTTGAATTAATTTCACAGAAATGTTCCTTAAGAGGCCCTTTACCAAAATTGCTCAAACAGTTCCGCTCCGCTGAACAATATGGCCACCAGAGCTAAAAATAGAAAAACCTTTAAACGTCTTCTCCTCCAAAACTGCTGGGCGGATTTTGAAATAATTTCACAGAAATGTTTCTAAGGAGACCCTCTACCAAAATTGCTAAAATGGTTCCGCTCTGCTGAACAAAATGGCCGCCAGAGCTAAAAATAGAAAAAACCTTTAAACGACTTTGCCTCCCAAATTGCAGGGCAGATTTTAAAATAATTTTACAGAAATGTTCCTAAGGAGCTCTGCTTCCAAAATTGCTCTTCCGGTTTCGCTCCGCTGAACAATATGGCCGCCAGACCTAAAAATAGAAAAACCTTTAAACGACTTCGCCTCCAAAACTGCTTGGAAGATTTTGAAATAATTTCACAGAAATGTTCCTTAGGAGACCCACTACCAAAATTGCTGAAATGGTTCAGCTCTGCTGAACAAAATGGCCACCAGAGCAAAATATAGAAAAACCTTTAAACGACATCATCACTGAAGCCAATGGCTCGATTTCAAAATAATTTCACAGAAGTGTTTGACTCATGGTTCTAAACAAAAATTGCTGAAACGGTTCCACTCCGCTGTACAAAATGGCCGCCAGAGCTAAAAATAGAAATAAATCTTAGAATGACTCAGAGGGCACAGTTACGATCCAATCATCATGAAACTTGGTCAGAATGTTTATCTTAATGAAATCTAGACCAGCTTTGATACTCGGTCATGTGGGGTCAAAAACTAGGTCATTAGGTCAAATCTTAGAAAAACGTTGTGTACACTCTTGAGGGCACAGTTATGATATAATCTACATGAAACTTTGTCAGAATGTTTATTTTTATGAAATCTAGACCTGATTTGAAACTGGGCGATGTCAGGTCAAAAACTAGGTCACTAGGTCAGTTCTTAGAAAAACCATGTGAACACTTTAGAGGACACAGTTTTGTTCTTATCTTCATGAGACTTTGTCAAAATGTTTATCTCCTACAAATCTGGACCAAGGGTGCAACTTGGTCATGTCAGGTCAAAAACTAGGTCAAACCTTAGAAAAACATTGTTTACGCTCGAGAGGGCACAGTTTTGATCCGATATTCATGAAACTTTGTCAGAATGTTTATATCCAAGAAATCCAGACCAGGTTTGAAACGGGGTCATGTGGGGTCAAAAACAAGGTCATTAGGTTAAATCTTATAAAAACCTAAGGTACACAATTAAGGGTTCATTTTCCCATTGAATCTTTGTGAAACTCTGTCTGTTGGACGTATGGATGTTTCTGAGGTTAAGTTCACAGGATACTCAGGTGAGCGATCCAGGGCCATCATGGCCCTCTTGTTTAAAAGTAGCTTTTTTCAGGCTGAATAACTAAAGTGTTAACAATAATTACGGGGCACCTTTTTGGATGATAAAAGGTTGTATGAAAAAGAACCTATTGGCATATATGTATCAGGGATATCTGAAAAAGTAAAGTCAATATCACATTTTTTTATTTTATTGCCCAATGTATCATATATGATACATTTTGTGTTTTTGAACTTTGGCGACTTTTGACGGCTGAAAAACGCACTTAAAACATAACATTACAACTGGAATGATTTAATCTTATTTCCTGATATCTTAACTTATTTTCTAGCAGTATAACATAACATACAAGTCAATATCGTGGTCACAGCACCAAAACAGAGTCATGTAGCAGATATGATACACCGGGCACTAGAGGGTTAAAATGGTCTCTACATATGTTGTGACCCCTCATTAAAACCGTCTCGATGAGACGGTTCTAATGAGGGGCACAACATACGTTTTTATGGAGAATTATGGAAAATTATCCCCTAATTATTTCCCTTGCCCCTCCTTATCTGGAGCACTGCTAGGCTGCCATTTATCCTCTTGCACACGAAAAACTGTGGCTTGTCAGCAAATGAGTCATGCCTGTGGGCATGCATATAGTGAAAAAACATGAAAGGTTTCACGGCCTGCATTTGCTGACAGGCATAATGGGAGCCTGGTTGAATCAGGCTAAACTTTTTTCATACAGACCCATTCACTTATCACGCAGACACCCTAACCTATGAATCTAGCCTTTGTTTAGAGTCTGAAGCTGTGGTACTATTTCCTTCTCAAGAGTGGCATGTATGTTTTGATAGATTTCTAGATGTTTGGCCTTTCAGCAGTACTTTAATCATGTCAGGATGATGGTATGGTGATTATGAAGAGCTTGATGCAATAAAGCACCATTTACGATCTGACAGAATCTTGCCTACAGCAGGACTTAAACTCATGACCTCATGATCCAGTGTCGGGAGTGCTTACCACTTTGCCACACAAATGCTTCACCTTCTTTGAATGCTTTCAGAATTTTTTTTATCCTTTGACCACTACTGCTCACTCCCACTTTGATTATAACCATCAGTAATGCTGCTCTACTTCAGTCCTAGGGCTTTGTCAGCTTTGGTGGGTTTAAATGTTAACCACCCCTTAAAAGTTTTAAACCATTAGTATGCAAGTCTTTTTATAAAAGTCTTCAACCAGGGAATTTGATCAGTGGTTTAATCTTTAAGGCCAATTTTTATGCCCCCAACTTCGGAGAAGTTGAGGGGGCATATTGGTTTGGGCCTGTCCGTCCGTCCGTGAGTCCGTCTGTCCGTCCATCTGTCCGTCCGTAACACTTTTTGGCAGGTGGGAAACTCAAGAACCGCTTATGTTAGGATCTTGAAATTTTATATGTGGCATGTACATGAAAAATAAGCAGACCCATATTTTTTCTTTTTTTCGCCGGTCATGTGTTTACAGAGTTATGCCCCTTTTTCAACTTGGTCTATGGAACCTTGTGAACAAAATATCTCAATAACCCCTGATGTTAGGATCATGTAATTTTGCAGGAAGACATTGCCCAAGGTGTAGATGACCTGATTAACTTTTGGAAAAAAATTGTGAATTTTTGACCGAGTTATGCCCCTTTTTTGACTTAGTGCATTGTAAGCCTATGAAACCTTGTGAACAAAATATCTCAAGAACCCCTGATGCTAGGAGCATGATTTTGTGCAGGAAGATACTGCCTAAGGTGTTGATGACCTGATTAACTTTTGCAAACAAATTGTGAATTTATGATTGAGTTATGCCCCTTTTTCAACTTAATGCATTGTTAGCCTATGGAACCTTGTGAACAAAATATCTGGAGAACCCCTGATGCTAGGATCATGTAATTTTGCAGGAAGACATTGCCCAAGGTGTAGATGACCTGATTAACTTTTGAAATAAAGACAAATCATCAAATCACTTGCTATTTCGAAGTTTGTTCATCTATTTTTGGCACTACCAAATCCACCAGGTGAATTAGTGAAAAATCTAAACAAAATGTTTTATAAATTCATTTGGAACTCAGGACCTGATAGGATTAAAAGGAAATATATTATTAAGGATATAACAAAAGGGGGTTTGAGAATGATTCAGATAGATAGTTTTGTAACTGCACTGAAAATAACTTGGCTTAGAAGACAAATTTTACAACCAACCTGTACATGGAATACTTTATCAAATATAGATATGTGTAGTATATATACAAAGGGAGATAACTATGCTGGTTTAAAAGTAAATAATATAATAAATCCATTCTGGAAAGACGTATTGAAAAGTTGGAAATCATTTTGCAAGTCAGTAAAAATTGATACAATAGATGACATTTTATATTCACCAATATGGTTTAACACAAATATTACTCATGGTCAGACTTACTATATAAAAGAATGGTATGACAAGGGAATACGAAATGTAATAGATCTGTTAAGTGAAGATGGACAGTTCTATCAGTTTAATGAGCTTAGACAAAAATACAGCATAAATGGCACTTTCTTAGATTATTATTCTCTCTTAAGAAAATTACCAGCTGACTGGAAAAACACGATAAATCAAAATAGAACTACCTGTCAGATTCTTAAACATAATGTGGCACAAAATTGCTATATAAAATATCTTAGTAGAGACAAAAAAGGAAGTAGAACTTTCTACGATATCATAACTGGCAGTAAAGAGCCAGCTCCACCCGTTAATAAATGGATAAATGTGCTAGGAAATATTAATCAAGAAGAATGGAATAGCTATAATTCTGTAATAAAAGATATAAAAGAGGTAAAATTACAAGAATTCCAGTATAAAATTAATAACCATATCTTAGTAACAAAATCTTTCCTTTATAAAATTAATAAAATTGACAATGACAGGTGTTCTTATTGTGATCAAGAAGCTGAAACTATACTACATTTATTTTTTCACTGTAATAAAGTTAAAGAATTTTGGTCATCCTTTCGGAATTGGTTGCAAATGCATGCTAATATTACTCTTCAGTGGACAGCAAAAAGTCTAATATTTTCTAAGCAAGAACATAACAGGGTGTTAAACCATCTACTAGTATTAGCTAAGTATTTTATTTATAAAACCAAATTTTTCACAGCTAACATAAGAATGGACAATTTTATTGCATATTTAAAAAGGAAATTTCAAAATGAAAAATACATATCAAAACTCTATGACAAGCAGGATAAGTTTTTAGCTAAATGGGCTGATTTATCCCATATATCCTAGAAGGTAATCAGTGAACTGCACTATATAAATGCATAGAGATCAGCCGAGTAAGTACAACTATGGTTACGTACCGTTGAGCCACTTGGGGAACAAAGATAGATGAATTGAACTGAACCAATCTATACTTGTAATAGCGGAGTATTTTATTTAACAAATAAAAGAAAAGAATGTTAAGTAAGTACTGGGAAAAAATTCAATTATAAAAACAGGAAGCAAAATTGTGCATATAACGGAAATTAAGAAGTTTATGATGCTCCATATAAGCTTTATATTTAAATTCTTCATACCTGGAAGAGTCATGCAGAACAACAATAATAGTGAAAAAAAAAAAAAAAATGTTTTCATCAGTATTTAGAGCTTCTGATAAGGGCGGGTTCTGCTGGTAACTTGGGGATATCTTTATTGTGGCCCCACATGGGCAGGTGTTGCAGCTTCTCGATGGAACCACTTTGTCCAGGTGGTTTTGCCGGGAGACTGCTCGGCAGCTGTCCATGTTGGGGTTGGTACATGTAGTGAATAAAGAGCTATCAGCAGAGCTGGCCCTGGTCAGGAGACCTTTTACTGTAGAGCTATACAATACTAAAATGTGCTAGTTTGATAAATATTTAGTAGCCAATCAGTCGGAGATTTTCATATTTGACAGCTTCCAATATCTGGGAGACATGCTTCCCATCAGAGGGCTGATTGGCTACGAACTAATAACATAAGATGTATGAAAATGACGGATGAGTGTGAAATTAGAAAGTTGACACATGAAACAATATAAAGCTCACTCTATATAATATGTATGTATGTATCTATGTGATTGAACTTTGAAAATAAAGATGAAAACATAAAAAAAAAAAAAAAAAAAAAAAAAACTTTTGAAATAAAATCGTGAATTTTTGACCGAGTTATGCCCCTTTTTGACTTAGTGCATTGTAAGCCTATGGAACCTTGTGAACAAAATATCTCAAGAACCCCTGATGCTAGGAGCATGATTTTTTGCCAGAAGATACTGCTTAAGGTGTAGATGACCTGATTAACTTTTGAAAAAGAATTTTGAATTTATGATTGAGTTATGCCCTTTTTTCAACTTAATGCATTGTTAGCCTATGGAACCTTGTGAACAAAATATCTGGAGAACCCCTGATGCTAGGATCATGATTTTTTGCAGAAAGATATTGCCCAAGGTGTAGATGACCTGAATAACTTTCGAAAAAGAATCATGAATTTTTCACTCAGTTAAGCCACTTTTTCAACGTAGTGCATTGAAGCCTATGGTACAAAGGAACAAGCATTATTGGATGAACCTTCTTTAGAGGCAAGCATATGGTTGGGGGCATAGTGTTTCATAAACACATTTTCTAGTTGAAAACTTGGTTTGAAAGTTAAAACATAAGACTGAAAGCTCTGAAAATGAGATATGAAACCTAGTATCAAAACCTAAGAGCAAATTCTTTCCTTTTAAAGTAGACCTCAATTAAGAAGTGCTTCATCATTCAGGAAAGCAAAAAAGAAATTACTGTAAAAGTAGAAAAATGATGGAGTTGTGCTGTTGCACCTTAAGATCCATTCTCAGATAATGGTGCTAATAGATGGCACTTGTAAAACTGAACACCATCAGACATTTTCTGCTGCCACTTCGTAATGGAACAAAATATATAAAGGGAAGGTTTGGGTTGATCAGTCTTTGCCAGTTGGTCAGGATGTGGATTGTTCCTATATTTTAGTTTGTGTGCTTATTATAGCTTTGTTTGATTTTACATTGTTTGTGTGTCTCTGTTTCTGTTATCATAACCACATACTGTATTGTTCATATTGAGGTGAATGGGTACACTTTCAGGAGAAGCAACTCTGCTATTTTTATGCCCCCGTGACGATAGTCAGGGGGCATTAAGATCTGCCCCTGTCTGTCCGTCTGTCTGTTCGTCACACTTTATGGTATAGAGTTTGTGTAATCAACTCCTCCCACAGTTTTGAATGGATCTTTTTCAAACTTTGCATACATGTTGTGGACATATTGAAGATGTGCATGTGGATTTTTGATGGAGCTAAAATAAATTTTGACAGAATTACGGCCTTTTGAACTTAGTCATTTTAGGCAAACTTTTGTATCGTAGGGTATAGAGTTTGTGTAATCAACTCCTCCCACAGTTTTCAATGGATCTTTTTCAAACTTTGCATACATGTTGGGGACATATTGAAGATGTGCATGTGGATTTTTGTTGGACGTAGAATCGATTTTGACAAAATTACATCCTTTTGAACTTAGTCATTTTAGGCAAATTTTTGTATTGTATGGTATCGAGTTTGTGTAATCAACTTCTCCCACAGTTTTCAATGGATCATTTTCAAACTTTGCATACATGTTGTGGACATATTGAAGATGTGCAAGTGGATTTTTGATGGAGCTAAAATTAATTTTGACAGAATTGCGGCCTTTTGAACTTAGTCATTTTAGGCAAACTTTTGTATCGTAGGGTATAGAGTTTGTGTAATCAACTCCTCCCACAGTTTTCAATGGATCTTTTTCAAACTTTGCATACACGTTGAGGACATATTGAAGATGTGCATGTGGATGTTTGTTGAACGTAGAATTGATTTTGACAAAATTACATCCTTTTGAACTTAGTCATTTTAGGCAAATTTTTGTATTGTATGGTATAGAGTTTGTGTAATCAACTTCTCCCACAGTTTTCAATGGATCTTTTTCAAACTCTGCATACATGTTTGGGACATATTGAAGATGTGCATTTGGATTTTTGTTGGAGCTAAAATTAATTTTGACAGAATTGCGGCCTTTTGAACTTAGTCATGTTAGGCAAATTTTTGCATTGTAGAGTATAGAGTTTGTGTAATTAACTCCTCTCACAGTTTTCAATGGATCTTTTTCAAACCTTGCATACATGCTGTGAATGTATCGAAAATGTGCATATGGGTTTTTGTTGGACCTAGAATTAATTTTGACAGAATTATGGCCTTTTGAACTTAGTCATTCTAGGGAAATTTTGCATTGTAGGGTATGGAGTTTGTGTTATCAACTTGCTCCACAGTTTTCAATGGATCTTTTTCAAACCTTGTCTACATATTGTGGACATATTTGAAGATATGCATGAGGCATTTTGATAGGTCTAGAATTAATTTTGACAGAATCACAGCCTTTTTAACTTAGTCATTTTGGCCAAATTTTATTTTTACATGGTAGGGTATGTTTTTAATGGATTCTTTGTAGATGCTTTATGGATATACACGTCATGTGACAGGCACATTAGTGTCTTACAGACACAATTTTCTAGTTATTTTTGCTCCCTTCTCATTGGGGTTTAGTTTTTAAATGGAAAGAATATTCTTCTCTTGAAGAGCTGACCCCCTTTGAAAGAGCTGTTAGATAAAACTAATTGAAAAACAGTGAGATGCATCCATTAACCTTAATATATTATATTGTGCTTTTGGCTTTAGATATGTAGATTTTATTAAATTTTTGTTTCATTTTGGAAAGTATTTAGCTCTTCAGATATCTCAGTTACAGTGTCTACAAAACTTTGACAGAAATATTTTCTAGACAAAAAAAATGTCATTTTAAATTTACAGTGCATGAAGATCATTTTACCTGCAGACTTTCCTTTTGCATGAAAATAATATAGAACACTTGCATGAGTGCCGTAATAACTGTAGATATTGGGAGAGAAAATGTCTGAAAAAATGTCTGAGCAAACATGTTAACTAAGGTCAGATCACCTGTTTGCCAGTTCATCCAAAATATTTTGACACATGGCCACAAAGCTGCTTGTTTAACAAAAGAATATGTTAGCATGTCCATATGTCATTGGGTATTTGGTTGATTAATTGCGACTAATAGCAAAATCAGTAGATACAAGGAATCCTGGGGTATAGAAGTGGAGAGAGAATGTCATGCTTGAAGGGCTTTTACATGTTCTGTGCAGCCAGCCTTTAAATACAAAATTTGATGTCCACAGATAAAATAAATTGAAATATTTCAGTTAAGCTTTCTTCTACACAGAGACATGTTGGACACCAAGACATTCTTGCTGCAACAGCAATTACAAAACAAATGAGCTGCAAAACGAGAAAACCAACAATGTGGTTGTGCACCCTGGGCACTCTCGGATCAGCCTAGGCAGCCGCCCAGTCTGGTCAGACTCTTTGCTAAGTGCTTAAAGGGTAGCTAAGGGTCTAAGCTGCCTTCATGCGGACAGCGTAGACTCTGATCAGACTGGGCAGGTGCCCAGGCTGATCTGAGTCTGCGCGGGGTGCACAACCACTTTGTTGGTTTTCTTGTGTCGCGGCTCATTTCTATGTACTGCATTCTCCCTAATAAGTCTGTGGCATGCAAGATGTTGTCTAACTATGGTCACTTTGGTGTGCTGCATCAAAGCCTTAAGATAAAAAAGCCTTTTAAAAGATAAAAGTGTACACCTTCACATTTTCCAAAAATTTTACAAAGGAAAACAACTTTCATGACTACCTGTTTGCTTACATAGAAGATGTAAACCTTCCAAAATGGGGAGGAGAAAATTTGCTACTTGGGGAGCAAATTCTTTTCTTAAACTCGTATTGAGAAGGGAAGCAAAAATGAAAATGACTGGGTTGCTTCCCGGCATAGTAATAATTATGCATATTTATTGAAAATTTAGATTTTTAATCTAATACACCATAATTATATACATATTAAACATGCCCACTTGAAGAAACTTGGTATTTTTATTTTCATGTAAATACACACATTTTTCAGACAAAAAAATCAGTTTGGCAGAATGTTCAGATGTCCCCCCTGAGTGTATCTTATATTATACTCTATATGTGTGCGTAGCCTCTATTATATTCATATATGTGTAACATTCTATAATCTGCATATTTGATTTTCAGTGGAAGTGTACAGGCCATCTTGAACACTAACACAGTGTAAGATATATGCTTATATGGCTAGAGAAAAGTATTACTGTTGTAGAAACTATTAACCAACATGTATGTAGCTGTAATTATAACCCCAACATAAAAAGTATGTCAAGGGGTGTATAGTTTTTGCCTCTCTGTTCAATCATCTGTTTGTCCATCTGTACATCATTTTGTCCTTCTTCCCATTCATATGTAAAATAAGTTTTGAGTTGAGGTTATTTGTGTTGCTTTGAGTTTCTGAAGTCTTAACTGGAACTTGTTCATTTTTACATAGTGCTGTTGTATAGATTTATGTCATCTGGATGCTGCTGCTGACCTAAGGTCAAGGTCTCTCAGAATTACAGATACATGTATACAAAAATCACATTAAAGCTTTGTGGTAAGTTTGTATTTATTATACCCCCGACATTTATGTCGAGGGGTATATAGTTTTCGTCATTCCGTCCGTTTGTCCGTCTGTGCGTCCGTTCGTCCGTCCGTGTGTCCGTCCGTTAACATTTGCGTTAAAGTTTTGCGTTAAGTTTTTAAATTTGCTTATGTTTCCAATATTCTTTGATGAAGCCTGTTGGTATGTGCCTAGATTTACTTACAGGTTTAAGCAGAATACTTATCATCATCTGGATGCTTCTGCTGACCTAAGGTCAAGGCCACAGACTTAAACATTTGCGTGAAAGTTTTGTGTTAAGTTTTTAATTTTGCTTATGTTTTCAATATCATATCAATCACATATTGGTATGTGCCTAGATTTACTTACAGGTTTAAGCAGAATACTTATCATCATCTGAATGCTGCTGCTGACCTAAGGTCAAGGTCACAGACTTAAACATTTGCGTTAAAGTTTTGCGTTAAGGTTATAGTCTTCTATTATATTTCTTATATCCTTTGATGAAACCTTTTGATATTTGACTAGGGTTACATTTAGGTTCATACAGAGTATTTTACATCATCTGGATGCTGCTGCTTACTAAAGGTCAAGGTCACAGACTTGTGTATTTGCGTTAAAGTTTTGCATTAAGTTTATATCTTTTGCTTATATTTCCAACATCCTTCAATGAAACCTTTTGATATATGACTAGGTTTACTTAAATGTTCATGCAGAATACTTGACATCATTTGGATGTTGCTGCTGAACTATGGTCATGGTCACAGACTTAAACATATGTGTTTAAGTTTTGAGTTAAGTTTATACATGTATTCTTCTTAAAATGTATTTCCAATATCCTTTGATGGAACCTTATGCTATTTGATTAGGTTTAATTTTGGTTCATAGCTACTTATCAAAGGTCAAGGTCACAGACTTGTATTCTTTAACCATTTGATAGGTGACTAAGTTTACTTCTAGGTTCAAACCATGTATAAGATAGGTTTCATTAGGCAGTAGTTTCATAAGGCGGTGGTTTCATTAGGCAGTGGCGCTGGTCGGGGGTATACGTGAGCCCCTGCTCACTTGCTCTAGTTGCTTATGTTTTCAAAATATGGAGACTTAGAACCTTCTAATATAGACTTGATGACATAAAGTCAAGGTCACAGACTTATAAAATCTGTGTAATTAATCTAAGTGTTAAAATCTGAAAAATCTTTGAATATGATGTTGTGTGACTGTGTTTATTTCTTGATCCATTAGCATATGATGGATGCTGTTGGTTTCATAAGGTCAAGGCCACAGATTTAAACATTCATTCTAGAAATCCAGTTATGATAGTTGAAGTTTTGTATAAACTTTTTTTTCTTTAATCCTTAATGACTAGTATGACTATATATAAGCTACTGGGTTTGATATATGTTGCCTGTCTGTCTGTCTTTTCCTCTGTTTGTCCATTTATCCATTCATTCATTTGCTAAAATTTACATTAAAGTATGTGTTTCATGGTAGTAACACTGGACAGGCGTATATTTGAGCCCCGACTCACTTGCTCTAGTTTGATATGACATTGTTTGTAGCAATACCTTTTAATTCTTATTTTGATAACTAAATAATAAATTGTTCCAACCAAAATTTAGTAGGGCTCAAAAACACTTAAATTGCCAAAAAATGGAAAAAGGTGAATTTGCAAACAGTGTAGCTGCAGATCTCCAGATGCAGCATCTACATTGTTTGCCCTCTAGTCTTTGAATTCTGAATATGATAAACATCGTTTTTTGCAGATGTAACTTTGTTATCTGCTTTTTTTGGCTCTTTAAGGGCTAAAAACTGTAAATAGTAAACCAGATCCAATAATGATTGCATGATCAGTAGACCCCATTGGTTCTCTGTTACACACTACCCTTTAAATGTACTTGGGCAAACTTGTTTTTTCTCTAATTTCCAGACTAATTTTCCCCCATTTTCTCCTCTTTTTGTCGCACCTGCTTTAGCAAGGTGGGATATAGGCGTCCGGTTTTCCGTCCGTCTGTTCGTCAACCCGTTCGTCTGTCCGTCCGTCCATCTGTCCGTTCACATTTACATCGACCCTAAATTTTAAGTCCATTCAAATTACTTTTTCTCTCAAACCACTGCACCCATGGTTCTCAAATTTCACATGCTGCATGACCAGACTGCAGAGCTTCTGAATGACAAAATTCAGCTTGGTCCAGGATCCAAGATGGCCGCTGTTACTAAAAATAGCAAAAACAATAAAATCATGTTTTTCTCCAGAACCACTTGGTATATTTGGCTGAAATTTTACATGGAGCATTAATGGGACCTTGGTTTCAAAAATTATCAAAATGCAAAAAATCTGTAGCGGAATTAGGTCACTGTGACCTACTTTTTGTTTACGAGTCCGAGTTTGCAAAAATGCCAATATCTCAAAAAAACTTGAACAGATTTAGGTCAGATTTAGTCAGAATGGTCCTCAAATGGAGTTCGTTGAAATTTAAGCGAATGGAGACCATCCAAGATGGGCGCCAGCCACCGTTACTAAAAATAGAAAACTATGAAAATGACAATATCTCATGAGTCCCTGAATGGAATTGGACTTAATTGTATCAAAATGATCCTTGAATGAAGCTGGTTCTTGATTTTTTTCAAATTGACCGTCCAAGATGGCAACCATTCACCGTTACTAAAAATAGCGAAAACCTGAAAATGATAATATCTCATAAACTACTGAATGGATTTCGACATAATATGTTTCAAAATGACTTTAATCAAGTTCTTAAGGTGAAGGTGCAAAGCAGGTGCGACATAGCTTTCCGCGGAATTCTTGTTCTTGTTCTTGCTTTTTGCCTATCCAGTTTATAGCAACATTGACTCTAAAAAAAGCAATGGAGCAAATTCATAATGATACAGGCTTATACATTGAAATCATTGGCAAATATTTAGAGAGTTTGTCATATTGAATAAGCTTATTGCCTTCTGTATCAATTACATAGTCTATAAAACTGAAGGTGTGATAACAAACATCATTCAAGCCTACTATGTAGGCTACACTTACCAAGGGACCTTTCCATTGATTTTTTGTATGCTGTATTGAATGAAATTAGCAGGATTTTTGATACTCTTTTTTAAAATACATCCAGATGGAAGCATATTTTGTCACATTGCTTGCAAATGTAGCTTCTATTTTACAAATTTTTGCTGCAGCACTGAAACTTTCCACACACATTCCTTTAAGACCAAAGGCCATAGACAAGCAGAATGCTGTCACATTTTCATATGATTTAATGTACCTATAAAGGGATCAGTTATAATGGGCATTTCAAGGCTAGGTTCTGGGACTCATTTAATAGGGGTCAGAAATAGAAAATTATCGTGGGTAATCAATTAAAGATGTTGAAGAATACTACAAGTGAAGCTATTTTTCATGCTTCCTTGGAGCTCCATGAAGCCAATTATTAAGCAACTGGACTGCCCCTAATTTGCTATAATGCTTATAATGACATTTGTACAACATTTATGTTTTGTTGTACAGTCTCTTTGATTAAAGTGGAATTCCAGAACTCAGTTTTAATTACAGATATGCTAAAATTAGTTACCAAACCACTTCAGGCTTTGTAGAACTGATGCCAGTTGGTTTTATCATGTTCGGTTAGCTACAAGATGTTTATTTTTCAACCAAAAAATCTCTTGAACCCCCCCCCCCCCCCCCCATCTATTTTACATGCAAAGGCTACAAATCTCAGTTGGCTCCTATGGCCTTCAAATGCAATGCTTGGTTGAGAAGTAATAGCCGAACTCTTCTGTCCAGATTTATTTTCCATAAAAGTCATTATTGCATTAATACAATTTGTTGGTTAAGTACTTAGAATGTTGTTTGGAACAGTAACCTCTCACTACCTTTTATACCAGTTTATATAAAATCTTTATTGCATAATTATAATTGTAGTTACATTTTGTTGGATACAGGATAACATTGTTAATTTTATTTGAAAAGGACCCCAGTTTGGAACAGTAACCCTTTGATTTTCAACAATCAAAATATGATTTGGATGTGTTGTTCTTTTAACAAAATGGAAAAGACAAATAAGAGCAGTTTTAATGTCTCAGCTATAGGAAAGTATAGGAAAGGCTATTGCAGTGACTCATTGTTTGCAACCTGCTCAGTCTTTTTGTTGAGTTGAAGCAATTAGCTGAATCTATGATTAATATATTGTAAATAAGGAACTTGAAGCCAAATAAATGTGGTACTTTTACATTTTTCTTTTCAATGCATATTTTTTAACTTGTTAGTTTATTGGCCAAACTTGTCCTTAGTTTAAACTCTCATTATGTTTAAATGATTTTTCCCAACTAAATGTTTCCCTCCCAGAGTTTTCAAAAAAATAAAATACTTGGAAATTACGTATATAAGTAACTTTATATGGTTTTATGGTAATAATGTTCTTTCAGTATGAGCCTATTACAATAAGAAGATGTTTACATGATTAAACTGATTTTATTTCATGATTTGGTACAGTGAAAGTATTGGACAGAAGTAACCAAAATGTTGACAATCCTCTTTTTAGGACATAAATTACAGGCTTTAAATGGTAGAATGGCATGAAAGAAGAGTTGGACTCAGGACTTCTTTCAGAGTTGTAGATGAGCCAAAATGAAACATTAGCCAATTCATGCAAAAAAAAACAAGACATGTTTTGAGATTTCTTTAAATTCACATAGTGGCTAAGTTTTCACGTCATATTTTGGACAAATATTGTGTAGATATTTAACCACAGACACTGCTTTGCATGCTTCAACTTTGTAAAATGAGCCACGACATGAGAAAACCAACAAAGTGGCTATATGCCCAGCACAGACTCAGACCAGCCTGGGCCCTCGCCCAGTCCGATCAAACTTTGCTTAGGGCTTAAGGGGTAGCTAAGAGTCTAACCTATCTACATGCGGGCAGTGAAGACTTTGATCAGACTGGGGGGATGCCCAGGCTGATCTGAGTCTGTGCTGGGCGCACAACCACATTGTTGGTTTTCTTGTGTCGTAGCTCAAATGAGTGTATGCTCTGTGCATGTTGCATATCAGGGCTTACTTGTTCAAAGCATCGTTAGTTTAAAGAAATTGTTAGGCAAGCATTAATTCATCAAGTTTTTTAGCACACAAACATTCAGGTGGGCTCATTTTTTTGGCTGAAAAATTGAGAGGAGCTTTCAAACTGCAATAAAATGGCAGTGTATTTGTACAATACATTTGAGAATTTAACGTTTCATTAACTAACGACTTTGTTAGTTTTGAACAACTGGGCCCTTGACATAGAAGGTGGCTAAGAGAGAGATTAAAAATTTTGTTCAATCAAGTATATAAGCAATTGCTTAATTTTCTGCCCTAAAGCCATGGTATGTAATTATTGGTTTGCAGTGGAGGCAGTTTTCAGTAAGTAAAAATGAAATGGAGGCTGTTAAATTGCCTTTGCAAAATGTTTGCCTCCACTAACTATATTTAAGCATTGAGGTAACATATTTATGTCTTCCATTAGTTTGCAGTATCAGCTATTTTAACATACCAGCTTCACAGACCATGGCAATTTTGTATATGTATGAAATAAAAATGTTAAGAAAATACTTCCTGTTAATTGTTACACATACCATTACGGTTTGCTTTGGTATCTGATTTTTACCTCCTTTTTTCTCAGTTTTGTTCTTGCTTTACAGCTTTGGAGTTTTGAAGTGTACTTCAGATGATGTAAAAATGTCTCAGCAGGATGTCTTTTAGAGCACTTGTATTAAGACAGTGCTTGTTATAATTCCATATGAGCCACATCATGTGACTTTTAACAATCTGGCAGTTTAATCATATGATATTCAGATCATCCTTATCATTTACACTGGGTCTATAAAAGCCTAACTGTTAGCTGTATGTTTTGGGCCAAGTTTATAGATGCCTGATGTGACAAGTCAAGGATCTGACCAGAGTGCACTTACTGCACTTGAGTGCAGTCTGATCAGAGCCTATGCTTGCCACCAATGCCACATCATACAAAATCATATGATGTGTCTAACTGCTAAAATTGTCTCCCGATAAAGATTGGTGCCAAACCCATGACAGTATAAAATTGTTTTTTGTTATTTTGTAGGACTAAATGGATAACATCTAGTTGGGGAGAGTGTGAAGTACCACCCGGTAGCCTTCAGTGTACCACAGGCCTACAGACTAGAAACACCATTTGTATTGAAGATGGTAGGTACATGTACCCCTATCTACAGCTGATACATGATCAGCCAAGAAAATGTCTTTATAAAGGATATTTTTTTTTCATATACTTTCACTAGTATTGCCCTGATACTAGATATTTGGCCCAACCACTATAGCCCTGTCAGAAAGCGCTGTCCGGCCCTATTGTCCAAAAGTCAGGTGTAGGGCCGAGATCACCTCACATGTAGGGCGGGACAGAAAAATCTGAGCCCTTGTATAGGCCCTCAATTTTGGGGCTAACGTCAATTATTGTCACCAACGTCATCAAAACAATTTAGCGAGCTAAAAGACATCTGCCTCCATGTTTTATTGCTTCACTCGACTGGCTGAAAGTGGACATACAGAGGCTTCCTAGTTTGTTCTCAAACCAGAAAACTATTCTCGGTAAGTTTTATTTTGTAATCTGAGCCATTTACGATTAAAATACCAAACAGCTGGTTTGTGTTTTCTTCATTTTGTGCTCAGTTGTACTTCCAGCAGAAAGAAAAATGGCGACGCGGCTCACCAACCATGATCTTCTGACTTGATCATCTTCATGTTGTTTCATCCAATAAAAAGAGGAAAAAAAAATTTTTATTGGAACAAAAAATATTGCAATGTTCCTTACAGAAGTTCAATTTCTATAAGAAAGTATATGATAAAAAGATCATCACACAGTTGTTTTGATCCCATCCCTGATCTAAGCCTGGGACCGTATCAGCCCTCATCCTTCGGCCTCGGGCTGATATGGTCAACTCGGGCTAAGATCAGAGCTGGGATCAAAACAACCATGTAATAATCTCTATATACGCCCATTTTGAAAAAACAAATGTATTATGGCATGGCCCTGTCCGTCCGTCTGTCCATCCGTCCCTCAACATTCTTGTGCGCATCATATCTCAGTAACTGTTTGAGATATCTTCATGAAATTTTGTAAGCATATATATTAGGATGGGACAAAGAGTCATGTAATGTAATGGTTGCTCCCTCTTTCTTAGTTTCCAAGTTATGCCCCTTTGACTATTTTTTACCCTACTAGTCTTGTGCGTGCCATAATTAGATAAGTGTTTGGGATATCTTGATGAAACTTTATAGCACTGTGTATGAGGGTCTGACGGTGTGTTGCGTATAACAATGGTTGCTCTCCCTTCCTTTTATTTTGGAGTTGCGTCCCTTTGATTAGATGTTCCAGGCTATGTTTGTGTATGCTAATCTTATGCATTCAATAACTTAGTAACCATTTGGAATATCTTGATGAAACTTTACAGCAATGTGCATGGTCACAAGAGGGTGTGTCACAAGAATGGTTATTCTCCCTTACTTAATTTTGGAGTAACCTCCCTTTGATTAGTTTTTATAGGCTAGCCCCATTCACTCCATAACTCCTAAACACTCAGAAATATTTTAATGAAACTTTATAGAAATGTGTACAATAATTTGGCAATATATCATGAGCATGAACCACAACTCTGGCTTACTTACTTCCTGAATTATCTGCCCTTGCATCAATTTCCATTTTACTCTGTAACTCCCTAACTGTTGGCAGTATTTTAACAAAACTTTATGGTGATGTGTATATTGTCAAGGGAATATGACCAAGAATAGTACTCTCGTTTACTTAGTTTATGAATTATCTCCCTTGTTTGACTTTCCTTCACCCTGGAAGCTGATTTTGGTATACTAATAGTATTTGATGTGTTTGATGTTTTAATACCATTGCAGTCATTAATTACAGAGTTGTTTCCCCTGTTTGTCTGCCTGTCCATTCTTCTACAAACATTCTTGTTCATTCTGTAACTCCTTTATGACACTGAAACAGGCGTATTACGTGCCGCTTGTGAAGCTCTTGTTGTGGTTTATTGGGGCATTGTACTAGAGCCAAGCCAGGTATTGTTTCTCAAGTTACTGGAAAAAAGACCTGTAATTCGGGTTTGATGAGTACTGTTCTGAGTATTAGCCAAAAGCAGCAGTGGTGTCCTATGGATCAGTTCACTGCGTAGTGACGGAGAACCAGTAAGAACATTTTTAGCACATGTGGTTCAACATGTTCAAACAGACACATCCCAAACTGACTGCTATATATTTTAAAACATTTTTAGGTTAGAATGGGACTACTGATGCCATACTTCAGTAGACTGTTCTAATGAGAGAAGAAAACTATGTTTTTATTGAGCTGTAAAGAAAATTATACCTTAATTGTCCCTGTTCCCCCCCCCCCCCCCCTTTCTTATGGTTTGATTCTTTTGATCAAATCATGGCCTCTGAGTCCTTCTGTTTTAGGGGAAAAAAAGTACAGAAGAAAAGAATAATCCCTACAGAGATTTTAAG
Source organism: Ctena decussata (assembly GCA_963989385.1). Classification (NCBI taxonomy): domain Eukaryota; kingdom Metazoa; phylum Mollusca; class Bivalvia; order Lucinida; family Lucinidae; genus Ctena; species Ctena decussata. The sequence continues at coordinate 60,011,451 of OZ022504.1, forward strand.
TCCAAAGCTATAAATTCTAAAACTGCTCTTGTTCTTTCCAATATTACTTTTAGAAACAGTGTCATGCTTTCATAATGTATTTTTTCAAGACAAAGTAATTTCTAGTGCTTTCATGGAGATAAATGTGTCTGTATCAACTTTTTAGTCTACAATTTGTCTTCACTATTAGTAGTTTCAGAAATATTTGTAGGGTAAATTTAGATTTATTTCAGTCAAAAAGAACTCAAAAGAAAGCAACAAAATTTAATTATAAATAATCTGTAAATTTTCTAGATAAAACACTCTGCCCCTCCAGAGTCTTACATAGCAAGAGTTTGTGGTGAAAATTTGGTGGTTGAAAGGCTTAACTGGACCATTTACACCAGAGTAATTGCCCATGACTTTGTTAAAAATGTTATGTATCAGCTTATAAACATATTAAGCACTTGAGCTACAAGAGTTCCTAAAAATGGCAAAACCCATAGAGGTAATATCCATACTCGCCAGTGTGAAGAGGGATTAGACTATATAAATGGGCTAACTGGTCAGAGTTGTTGCTATAAGTATATGCGCATTTTCCCAGATTATTATTTTTTTCCAGAGTATGGCATCCAGAAACCTACCAGTGAACAGTTCTGTACACAGAGACGACCTTTGACCTCCCAGATATGCCGACCCGAGTGTGACCTTGACTGTACAGTTTCCCAGTGGACAGAATGGTCCGAGTGCAAGGTCACTGAGTGTGAACTGTACGCCAGGAGGAGAAGGACAAATGAGGGAACCGGTCAGAGATACCGAACCCGGGATATTCTGATGGAGAACTCAGGGAGTGGGGCTAGATGCCCTCACTGGAGTGAAACTCAGAGGTGTGACCCCCAGCCCTGTTATCACTGGAACATCAGCGTAGAGAAATGCATGCTTCTGAACCCTAATGTATCCCCACCATGTGGACTTGGAACAGCTTACAGGACCTTGGCTTGTGTTAACAAACTTGGGGTAAGCTTCTGTATGTCATTGGTAATAAGAGAGAGTTTTTCCCATCCAAAACAATCCCACAAACCTAGATCTGTCTATAAGACACATCTAGATTTTTGGGATTGATTTTAGAAAGGGAAAAACCCTCCTCATATCCAAAATTTTTTCAACTGATTTATAGATATTTGGGTTCATTTTAGAGATGGAAATACACCATTTTCTAGCCAAATAAATTAATTATATGGTATGTTAACACTGAAAAATACTGTCCTTTAAATTGAACAGTTTGGTTCTGCAATGCAGTAATGTATCTAAAAGATGCATATGAAATGACAAATAGTGTAGAACCTGATTAGATTTGGGACAATTAGGGTAATTATTTAGGTGTCACAATTTTTAGAATTTTAGCTTTTACAGCATTTTTGGTTCAAACAAACAAGAAATGATTTTGAAAAATAATCTGCATGCAAATTTTGATGTGCTGTTCTTGGTGCTTTAATGTTAACAGTATAGTAGAACAACTTGAATAGCTTGAACCCTAATGGCTTGTTAACCCTGCCTGACTAGAACTTCCCTGGGTCGCTAGAGGTCACTTTATATACTGAAACTAACCCTGGATGGCTAGAACTACCCTTGGCTAGATCTCATTTTCATGGTCCCAAGCCTGTTCGAGCCAATGAAGTTGTACTGTAGGTTCTGATCAGTCCTGGATATTTCATTCTTTACAGTTACGGGTGTCTGATACATTATGTGAGGAGCTGGTAGAGAGACCAGATGCTCAAGAAGACTGCAACATTCCTTGCCCCAGGGACTGTATCCTGTCCCCCTGGAGCCCCTGGTCAGACTGCCCCAACCTGTGCCAAGAAGGGAGAAACAGACCAGCAATCAGTATAAGACAGAGAACAGTTCTAGCTCAGCCAGGCCCTGGTAGGTATAAAGCAATTTTAGCTGAACTAGACCAAGGACTTGGTAGGTGTATTAACAGTTCTAGGCCTTGATAGGTGTATTACAAGCTTCGTGCAAGTCAAAACATAATGACCAAAACAATGAAATACCTTAACATGCTGTAATCTCCATAAAAATTGAAATGGCTAAGGTGTATTGGTGCATCTCGATGTTTTACAAAGGGAAACAACTTTTGACTCATTTCTTGCTTTCCTGACAGGGATAGCTTTTCCAAAATGGGGGATCTTTTAAAGGAAAGAATTGCTCCAGAATTTAGTTGACCGCAATTGAGATGGGAGGCAAAAGAAGAAAATGATAGAGTTGCTTCCTCTGAAGATACACCTACTCATCCTAATTTTACTGTCTGGGGATGTCACACATTGCAAACACTGATCAGACAGCTCCTTCTGCAGTTTCGCCTTACCAAGGCATTCTTTAGATAAACACAGTGCCCCTGATAAGAAGCAGTAATATGGGCAATTTAGGGGTAATTTTCAAAATTTTCTATAAAATATATTTTGGGACCCCTCATTAGAACTGTCTTGATGTGATGGTTCTAATAAGGGGTCACAACATGTTTTCATTGAGAAATACAAAAAAATCATCTCTGAATTATCCCTGTTACTCCTCTTTATTTGAAGCTCCGTAAACTCTAATCAGACTGCCAGTCATTAGAATTGCCTCATTTAGGCTGTATAAAATGGGGAGAAGGAGGATGGGGTGGGGGAGGGGAGTCACATAAGTTTATATGGAAGAAAATAAGCATCCCATAGTAATTCTAAATTTTCTGAGGTAAACGAAAATTGGAAAGGTTGGAGCAAATAGTGCAGACCAGATTAGACTGCTCCCAAATCCGGGTCTACACGGTTTCCCACTCCATTTGCTTGTTATGGATGCATAACTACATTGTGAATTCAAATTGTTCCATCTTCAGAAAAATTAGGGCATTTATTTTAGATGTCCCAATTTTTGAGATTTTTACAGAATTTATGAAAATGAAAGTTGCAGGTAATGTACATATAGGCTAACATGTTGTAACATTGCACTAGGTGGCGCTCCATGTCCCCCAAACCGACAGCTGGAAGAAGCTCAGCCTTGTCCTACTACTATAGAATGTGCAGTGTATGTCTGGCAGTATGATGCCTGGAGTAAATGTGTGGTGAGAAACAAGAGTATGAACTGCGGAGACGGGATTCAGACCAGGGATGTTAACTGTTACAGTCTACAGGGTCAGCTAGTGTCTGATCAAAGGTGGGTACTTGTTCTGGTGGCTTCTTAAGATATCTTCTTTTTCTTGTTTTTTGTTGCCATGTTCACAAAGGGAGACAAGTTTTGTGACTACCTGTTTGCTCCCCTGGACAAAGAAGCCCTTCTAAAATAGTGTTTATTCTCGAAAGAATAATATTCAATTAGTTTATAAATTATGAATGCAATAAAAGTTAAAGCCTTTAATATGTCAAAACTGAGATGGTTTGGCTAACCTTTACCAATTCCAATGATTTGTTTGTTCCTACCACCATTTCCCACGGTAAAATGTCTCAAGCAACACGCCCTATATGAAAAAAATGACTCTCTGCTTGCTTTTCTGCACCCAGGGAAACTCAGTTGCATGAGAATGTTGAAAACAGACATTGACATTTTCCCGTTTTCTATATTTTCTGACTGATGACTCTTAGTATATTATGAAACCATAATAATATATTTTTAATCCTCTGCGCATGACCAGTCAAGGAATTTCCCACTTGTTCTTTCTACAACCCTGCCTCTGTAGGATTACCTCAATAATGACAGCTTAAGTTAGGCAAAAACTACTTGAACCAATCGGAAATTCATGAACCCAAGTGGTGTGACCAACTTTCTCCTTGAAAAACTGTAAACATTGAAGAAACAAATGATAAAAATTGCTTCGAATTGTAAATTTATCGATGAAAATAGAAATCAGGAGGATGTCTGAAAAACGGGAGAATTAGTCTATTTATTTACAAAATATGATCTGGAGATTGGGAAAGGGTTTAAAAAATCGGGAGACTCACAGTAACTGTTAATGGGGGAGAATTGATAGTTGTAACGCTTGCGTAATTGCTTAGAGCCACTACTATCGTTCATCCCCACTAGGCAAATTTTAACACTGAACATTGGGCCAGTGAATAATTTGTCAGTATTTTTAGAAATCAGAATCACAGATTCCCTCTTGGAAATAAAACATACTGACCTATGGGTGCTGGCTAATGTTGTGTATTTAAAATTAATTCTTTTCTATTTGTAGTTGTGCCCTGAAGGTTAAGCCAGATACCAGTCAAGGATGCATGGTACCTTGCCCACTGGACTGTGTCATGACAGATTTCTCTGATTGGTCAGACTGTAGTGCCACCTGCTGGGAAGGTAGTATATCATTGTATTTTAGGTCTATAGATTTACCATCAAGGGAGCTTACCCTGACATGGAGATATCAGCATCCCATCTGGTAGAGGATTACTCTTAAAGGAAGTAATTAAGTAAGGGTCAGTACTCTTATCCACTAGGCCATGAAGGCCCTGTTACTAGGGGATAAGAGCACTGACTTTTAATCATTAGACCTCTTGCCACATTGGGTTCGCGCCTTTTTCGCAGTACAAGTGAGAAAGCCATGTTCTGTGTGTTTTTTCACGGGGAATATTTTCGTTTTTTCTTAACCTTTGCTTAATTTTATAGGACAACAAGGGTTATTATTATAGTTGTCCAAATTTTTTAGAATTATTGCAGTTAGCCTTTCCTGTACATATATTTAAGGTAACACATTCTGTGTTCTTTCAAGTTTAAGGTGAATGGGTACACTTTCAGGGGAAGCAACTCTGCCATTATTATTTTTGCCTCCCTTCTAAATGGGGGTCAACTCTTAAGAGACAACTCAATTTTGGAAGAGCTACATCACCCAGGGAAGCAAACAGGAAGTCATGAAATTTATTACTGTTAGCAAAAATGGCAGAAAATCATGGGGATGTATCCCACATACACCTTATCTTTGCTATTAGACATATTTCCCAATAAATGATAAAGCAGCATTCTGCAGCAGGATGAATGACATTTAAACTATCAAGAGACATTTAATTTGTCAAAAGCACATCTTAAGAAAAAGGCCTGTTAAATGAAACAGCCTCAGAATAGATTTGTTTGAGATGGGTGATATTTCAAGCAGACACTCACGCACCAGAGGGGAACAATACTTAGTCAGATTGTAAAGTAATCTGCTAAAGATTTCTTTCCCTTGAACATTTTCTCGCGATTTCTGTTTGTAAAGTACATTTTTAGCTCACCTGAGCCAGAGGCTCCGGGGGAGCTTATAGTATGGTCAGGCTCCGTCGTCCGTCGTCGTCCGTCGTCCGTCCGTCCACAATTTCAAACGACTTCTCCTCTGAAACCGCTGGGCCGATTGTAACCAAATTTCATATAGAGCGTCCTGGGACCTTAGGAACAAAAAGTTGTTCAAACGGTCCTGGTCACATGACCAACATGGCCGCCATGCCCATATATGGTAAAAACCTAAAAAGATCTTCTTCTCCAGAACCAGTAGGTTGATGGCCTTGAAACTTGGTATGTAGCATTGGGTACGGGAGTACTACCAAGATTGTTCAAATTATGACCTTGGCTTGACCTTGACCTTTTTTACGGTAAGGTCAAATTTGCTTCCTTGTGCTTTTATATGGCAAAATGCTAGAACATAAGATATCTTGGAAACTGTTGAAGATTTTGGGATAAAAATTGGTATCTACAGTCATCTTAATGAGTACATGAAGATTTATGAGTACAAGAGGTCAAGGTCATTCTTTGACCTTTGACCCAGAACTCTCATATTTTGACAATTCCAAACTATCTCCTCAAAAGCTACTGGGCCAATTGAAACCAAATATCATATAGAGCCTCCAGGAGTTGAGGGAACAAAAACTTATTCATGCGGTCCAGGTCACATGACCAACATGGCCGCCACGCCCATATATGGTAAAAACCTTTAAAAATCTTCTTCTCAAGAACCAATTGACCGATGGCCTTGAAACTTGGTATGTAGCTTTGGGTACTCGAGTACTGTCAAGATTGTTCAAATTATGACCATGGGTTGACCTTGACCTTTTTTACGGCAAGGTCAAATATGGGAAAATGCTAGAACATAAGATTTCATGGAAAGTTTTGAAGAGATATGCCTAAGAATTGGTATATACAGTTATCTTAATGAGTACATGAAGATTTGTGAGTACAAGAGGTCAAGGTCATTCTTTGACCTATGACCCAGAACTCTCATATTTTGACAATATCAAACAATCCCCTAAAAAAAAATGGACCAGTTGTAACGAAATTTCATATAAAGCCTCCAGGGATTGAGGGAATGAAAATTTGTTCAAACAGTCCAGGTCACATGACCAACATGGCCGCCAGGACCATATATGGTAAAAACCTTTAAAAATCTTCTTCTCCAGAACCAATTGACCGATGGCTTTGAAGCTTGGTATGTAGCATTGGGAATTCCAGTACTATCAAGATTGTTCAAAGTAATGACCTTGGGTTAACCTTGACTATTTTACTGCAAGGTCAAATGTGGGAAAATGCTAGAACATAAGATTTCATGGAAAGTTTTGAAGATTTATGCCTAAAAATTGGTATATACAGTCATCTTAATGAGTACATGAAGATTCATGAGTACAAGAGGTCAAGGTCATTCTTTGACGTTTGACCCAGAACTCTGTCATTTTGACAATATCAAACCATCTCCTCAAAAGCCCCTGGGCCAATTTTGAAACCGAATTTCATATAGAGCCTCCAGGGGTTAAGAGAATGAAATTTTTTTCAAACGTCCAGGTCACATGACCAACATGTCCTCCATGCCCATATATGGTTAAAACCTTTAAAAATCTTTTTCGCCAAAACCAATTGACTGATGGCCTTAGAGTAACTTACCCTAGAGTACTGAGGCTGAATGGACCCAGGTGAGCTACAGGACCAATGGTCCTCTTGTTCATGATTAGACAGTGTAACATATAAAAACAAAAAATCAGATACAGTATCCCATGTTTGTTACACACCAAAATTGTTAGCTCACCTGAGCCAGCTGCTCCGGGGAAGTTTATACGATGGTAAGGCTCCGTTGTCCATTGTCGTCCATCCGTCCACAATTTCAAACCACTTCTCCTCTGAAACCGCTGGGCCAATTGTAACCAAATTTCATATATGGCCTCCAAAGGAAGGGTGAATGAAAAGTTGTTCAAACGGTCCTGGTCACATGACCAACATGGCCGACACACTCATATATGCTAAAAACCTTAAAAAAAATTCTTCTCCACAACCAATGGGCCGATGGCCTTGAAACTTGGTATGTTCCATTGGGTACACGAGTGCTACCAAGATTGTTCAAATTATGACCTTGGGTTGACCTTGACCTTTCTTACGGCAAGGTCAAATTTGCTTTCTGGTGCTTTTATATGGGAAAATGCCAGAACATAAGATTCCTTGAAAATTGTTGAAGATTTTGACCTGCAAATTGGTATATACAGTCATCTCAATGAGTACATGAAAATTTATGCATACAAGAGGTCAAGGTCATTTTTTTACCTCTGCCCCTGGTCTCTCATATTTTGACAATTTCACACATCTCCTCAAAAGCCACTGGGCCAATTGTAACCAAATTGCATGTAGAGCCTCTAGGGGACGGGGGAACAAATTTCAAACGGTCTGGTCACATGACCAACATGGCCGCCATGCCCCTATATGGTAAAAACCTTTAAAAATCTTCTTCTGCAGAATCAATAGGATGATGGCCATGAAACGTTGTATGTAGCATCAGGTACTTGAGTACTACCAAGATTGTTCAAATGATGACCTTGGGTTGACCTTGACCTTTTGTACGGTAAGGTCAAATTTGTATATGGGAAAATCTAGAACATAAGATTTCTTGGAAACTATTGAAGATGTTGACCTGAAAATTGGTATATACAGTCATCTTAATTAGTACATGAAAATTAATATGTCTAAGAGGTCAAGGTCATTCTTTGACCCTGGTCTCTCATATCGTGACGATTTCACACATCTCGTCAAAAGCAACTGGGCCAATTGTAACCAAATTGCTGAGGGAATTAAAAGTTGTTCAAACAGGCAGGGTCACATGACCAACATGGCCACCATGCCCATATACAGCAAATACCTTTACAAATCTTCTTCTCAAGAACCAAATGTTCAGTGGCCTTGAAACTTGGTGTATGTAGGATCAGGTACTTGAGTACTATCAAGATTGTTCAAATGATGACCTTTGCCTGACCTTGACCTTTCTTAAGGCAAGGTCAAGTATGGGAAAATGCTAGAACATAAGATTTCATGGCAAGTTTAGAAGATTTTGGCCTAAAAATTTGTATATACAGTCGTCGTAGTACATGGAAGATTTGCGGGTACAAGAGGTCTAGGTCATTCTTCGACCTCTGACCCATGTCTCTCAAATTTTGACAATTTAAGACATCTCCCCAAAAACCACTGGGCTAATTGTAACCAAATTTCATACACAGCCTCCATGGGCTGAGGGAACGAAAAGTTATTCAGACGGTCTAGGTCACATGACCTACATGACCTTTATACTCAGGTGAGCAATTCAGGGCCTCAGGTCCCTCTTGTTTTCTGTCCAATACTTTTTCCACAAAGCACTTGGTGAAATGGCATATAGTATAGACTCTTATTAGACAGCTTGAGCAGTCAAAATTAGAAGAAAAAAAATAGCTAGAGGTACCATAAGACATAAGCTCTTAACTTTAGCTCTGGTTTGATGGCATAGTATAAAACATGGAATGGACTGGAATGGATTGGCAGTGATAATCTCTTTGAGGGAGCAAATCCTTTCCTGAAAGAGGACCATCCCAATTGTAACCTATGGAATGTAGATTATCTCATCCATTCCAATCCATTCCATTCCCTCTTTTAAACAATGCCAAATTTGATACCCTTCAGCTAAACAGACAGTACCAGTTCAAACCAGATTGCGGTATGTTCTACAGACCCCTAGATATGGTGGACAAGCTTGTCCAGCCAAGATGACAGATGTCAGACAATGTATAAACCTTCCAATATGTCAGGGATATTCTTGGGAGACTGCTCCCTGGAGCAGGTGTATTCTTCCGCTAAAGATACCACAGTGTGGGACTGGTCTCATGGCAAGAGGTAATTATTATTTAGGCCAGTCACCTAAACAGACAATGAAATTTTGAGAAAAACTACATGTATCTGTTTGAGAAAATTTCAAATTGTATGTAACATTAATTTACTTTCCCCAGTATTAACATAACTGCTGAATATAAAATTTTACTTCCATGCCATGGAGGCTGAGCTATGGACTCTGCTACATTGGTTAAACATTTCACTATCAGTTTCAATCTGCAAGGGCATACTCACTCACTCACACACTCACTCACTTGCCACGTAGCGCAATCAGTAGTGCACCTGACTTATAAGCCAGAGGTCCTGGGTTTGATACCCGGTCCGGCCACTTACTTCCATTTCTTCTTCCGCTGATTCAAAAAGGGCAGTTGTCAGTTACTGTTGAAAGTAAGTGCACTTAGTACTGGTTAACCGCTTAGGAGGTCTAAGCCTGGCCAGGAATAGTGTGGTTAGGTTAACTGACTGTCCCGACATGACCTTAGCTGTTTAACATGGACGTTAAATAATGACACAACACTCACTCACTCACTCACTATATTAGCCCTTAAAGTGCCAGAAAAGCAAATGAAAAAATTTGCGTCTGCAAAATTTTAAAAATGGTTTTGTTCAAGCTATACATATTGAGAATTCGATGAATGAAGGGCAGACAGTGTAGATTTAGGTGAGGTGGCTCATTATGAGCTGCCTCATCTGAGTCTACAGTGTTTGCAAAATCAACTATTTTCTTTTTGGCTTTTTAAGTGGAAACCATGAATTGATAGGGTTATATCCAATTTAGTATTATTTTTCCCCTGTGACTAGCAGAATGGAAACATAGGTATTACTTTTCCAGTTTTGGCCTCGGCAGTGTTAACTTTGCGTCAAGTTTTCTGGTATAGCTCTGTTTTATGACAATGCATAGACAGGCGAGAAACAGCATTCTTGTATTGAATTCCATTCTGCTGTATATGTGTATTTTCACTGTTGTTCCAGATGTGACATGTAAATCTGAAAACGGTACAGTTCAGCCCTTTGACCTATGTATTCGTCATGTTGGACCGATGCCGGCTGTGTCACGTCCCTGTTACAGATCATGTGACGAGGAATGTCTCTTCGAAGAATGGTCAGAGTGGAGTCAATGTGTTAAGGGCTGCAATGGGAACAGATTTAGGACAAGAAAGCTGATTGGTTTGTATTTATTAGTTTATGAATTTTATTTTAGCCTTTAAAAAGGAGATTTGTCTGTTTTTAGCCATTATAAAATGATCTGAGCATACATACTGCATGGCTTCCCTTTTGTGGATTTACCTTATTCGTGCCCAGTTTCCCATTGATGCATCTGCTCTTTTGGTATGGAAACTAAATTGTTTTAGTACTTTGAATTCTGTCTTATTGATAAAGCTTTTGCCAACACTTGACGAGAATATAAGGAATGAATTTTATTTTTTGATGTTCTCAATGTATGAAAAATGCTGTATTGCTAGCAAAGGTTGCATATACCCCTTTGGAGCTAGCTCACCTTACTTATGATCCATTGTTCTTCACGCTCTCAAGAATATCATTTCTAACTGTTATTATTTGTTCTGTTTACCTTGCAGAGGATCCTCAGGCTACTCCCAATCCAATATGTCTGAACAGAAGGCGTTATCCTATTGATGTCTTTGAGAGATGTCTGTGTGATGCCCACATTCCTGTTACCATTGGCAACTGGTCCCAGTGCATTCTGGAACCAACCAGTGATAGTTATTACAAGACTTCAAGGTCATTCCCAGGTAAAAAAAAGTTCTCTTTGCAGGTCTGTAATGCCAGTCACTCGTAATACTATATTTCTTGGGACACCTGGTCCTAGTTGTTCAAAAATTAACAATGTTGTTATTAACAAGATGTTAAAATTTCAAATGAATTGTACACAAAAAGACTTCCATTTTTTGCTGAAAAATGTGAGGAGTTTTTGCACTTGCACTGCAAAAGCTCCTCACATTTTTCAGCAAAAATATTAAGACACTTAATTTTATGGGTACTGGAAGACTTAATGAACACTTGACTAACAACTTCATTAAAGCTACCATGCTTTGGACATCTAAGCCCTATACAATTTCTGTTGTGAATGGAAAGTTAACATACAGCAAGTGCAAACAGGGAAGTATCAGATCAGCCTGCATATTATAAGTTCAGCCCGTCCATTGCTTTGAATAAAGCATTCATCGGAATGATGCTGATATAAAGTTTGATAAATTTGTAGGTACAGTGACCCAGCAGCCAGTGGACCCACGGATGTCAGCTAGTCTAGGAATAAATGCTGTGTGTGGTCCTGGGAAAAGATACAAGGTGTTGGCATGTCAGAATGACAAGGGAGAGATGGAGGCAGCCAATCAGTGCTCTCTTAAACGTAAGTACAGCAGTGATTTTAGGACTGTTTAAATACCTGGTTTGAGTTTAAAAGTCTTATATTTTTTCAATTAAAAGGTTGGGGTTTTCCCTTCCAAAACAATTCCAAAAATCCAGATCCATCTTTTACAAGCCCAAAAATCTAGATCCTTCTTACAAGATGGATCCAGAATTTTGGGAGTATGTTAGAAGGGAAAAACTCATCTCATTGCTGAATTTCATAATACTTTTCACATATTTTGATGTCATTCTTGAGAGGGGGAAACCCTAACCTATACCTAATTAATATTTCAGTATAACCTGTCATAAAACGAAGCATATGGAGGTTACCCATTTTATATCAGTGGTTTTTGTACTGTCAGAGTTAGCTACCTGTAATAGTTTAACACTAATTCTTGTTTTTGTCACTAGCGTCAATGTAGTTTTATGCTTTGTTTTCTGGTTTAGATCTTCTATAATTATGAACAGAATGCCGAGATAGTGTATTCTGTTAGCTCTTGGTCTCTTTCTGTGTGAATTTGTTAAGCTAAATACAGGGATACCTTTATAAAGCATTCTGGGTAAAACTTCACTCCCAGTACCGCATGCACAGGATGGGTGATCCCTGCATGTAATATATCACACACACATTAAGGTTGAGGGTATATCTGGATGTTTTTCTGCCATTTTCAGCTTGCCTTTACCAAAGTACAGGAAGATTTGTTGTTGTCACCTTCAGCATCTGTGTCCGCACCAGCATTGGCTTCAATATGGTTGTTTCAGTTAAAATTGTTTATGTGATGGGCAAGGCACTGTCAAGTGAGCTATGCTTTATCCAGACATGTCTTGTTACAAAAGGGGACAATTTTGTGACTTTTGAAACAAAGGGAGCAAATTTATTCCTTTGAGTTGACCCCATTGACAAGGGAGGTAAAAATGAAACTGACAGACTTGCTTCCCATGAACATTTACCCAACTGCTTTAAAACAGGTTTTGGATGACACAAATTAGTGGGGAGGACCCTAACTATTGTTGTTAGAACTTGTGGTCCAACCTAATTGCTTGTACTTTTTGTTGCAATAAAATATGTTTAAACAAACAAATTAGTTAGATGAACAAATGTTAGAGAATTTACAGGAGATAACTTTTAATGCAGAAACAAAAATTACCAGAATTGTAGGCAAATACCATGCTTGGAGTGCTTTATGAGTGTTTTCAGTTTCAAGTGTCAAAGTTGTTAATCTCTGTTTCAGCATATGAAGAGGACACCTGTCTGATTCCCTGCCCTGTTGACTGTATCATGTCAGACTGGTCACCATGGTCAGACTGTAGCACTTCCTGTGAGACAGGTTCCCAGATGAGATACAGACATATCAAACAAACACCCTCCGATGGGGGGAGACACTGTCCTTCCCTGGATAAGGCAAATAAGGTAAGCTAATTAATAGATGATTCATTACTGTATGAGGCTTAATTGATAGGTAATAAAATAAAAAAGGCATACTCAAATGCTGAATACTCAGACTATAGTGTGTGGTTGCACAATCTGATCAATTTTGCTTTTGCTGGATGCTAATATTACACTGGTGAATATGGAGAACCCAATATGAAGTAGCCTTTCTTCCATCTGGGACCAGGTGTAAGTTTTTACCAGCTTTAGATATTAGGAAAGCAAAAATAGCTGGGACGACTTGTTAAGCTTAAAATATGCCCTGTGATTGGTTTTTGTAAGATGGGCAGGAAAATGGAAATCAGAATGTTTCTAAAATGCATATGCATGATCACATTGCCTTAATATCAACAGGTACAAATTTTTGCCCACTCAGGTGAAGTTAAGTTTTGGTGATCTGGTTAGGAGTTCATATACAGAGGGTAAAACCTGAGTACATGGCAGCCTTTTCTGCATGTCAGTTAAGGTGATGGCATACATTCTCAGGGGAAGCAACTATGCCACTTTCATTTTGCCTCACCTCTCAGAGAGGGTCAACTTTTAAAGGAAAGAATTCGCTCCCTTAGGAGCAAATTCTTCCCTTTAAGAATTGATTTAATTTGAGAAAGGCTATCTTATTCAGGAAAGCAAACAAGAAGTCCCAAAAGTTGTCTCCCTTCAAAAAAATATGGCAAAACATGGAGGTGTACCCATACATCTTAAAGCAGAAAAAAAGTAACAGAAAAAAATAAACTTCTGATGAACAGTACATTCAGCTCTCGATATCTTGAACACCGAATATCTCAAATTACCCACCTATATCATAGAATACAGTTTGGACTCATTGACTATTTTTCCTTGCTTTTAAACACCTGTTGTCTCATACTACTGGTATTTCAAAGTAAATTTAGAACACAGAATACAGTTTGGATTCATTACCTATTTTTCCTTGCATTCAAACACCTGTTTTCTCCTACTACTGGTTGGTATTTCAAAGTAAATTTTCCGGGACCAGAAAATTTACTTTGAGATATCAGTAGTGTGAGGTAAACTTTGACTTTGAGATATCGAGAATTGACTGTATCTCCTTGTATTACACTGCAGGAAACCCAGACAAAGATTTGTACGATTGACTGTAACAGGTACCGCTGGCGGACCTACAAGTGGAGTATATGTATGCCTTTGAGGCGGGAACGTCAGTGTGGCAACGGAACACAGAATAGAGTGGTCAGGTATGGACAGACTACCATAAGAATTCAAAAAATTGGGACAACTGAAATAATTACTGTAATTGTCCTAAAATGGAACAGTTTGGTTTTACAATGCTGTAATGCATCCAAAAGATAAAGAGGAAATGGCAAACAGTGTAGACCCTGACCAGACTCTCCTCTAGGAGCAGTCTTATCTGGATCTGCACTGTTTGCCCGCACCTGTATGCCCCAATACTTAGAATTGTTACAGTACCTAATAATTCCAAACACCGGGGTTAAAATTTCAGGAGCCCTTTAATTTGCCCACAAGAACATAACAACTTTGAGAGTTTTTCCAGGTAAAGAAGGTGAATGGGGGAAACAAGCGAACTACAGTTCTTACTCATGGAAGATTAGCTCTATATGCTAAATGAGTTAACCCTCTGTAAATAAAGACGATTGTTATTATTATTATTATTATTATTATTATTAGCTATCCTGGCCAGAAGGGCCATAGTGAGCTACAGTGCAACCTTTCTACAACAGCCAACATCTGGAACAGCCAGAACTGGCTGTTGTAGAGAGGCTGCTGATGTTCAGAGGGTTTAACTCACGAGCTTTTAGTTCATATTTGACATCTGAGTACCAGTAAAGCAGTACTGTTTAAGATGCATGCATCTGCAAAAATTTTTAATGTAAATAAACATTTTGTGTAATCTTCATATTTACCATGAATAATATGCATTATTCCTATTAGCTGATAAAGTAACAATAGGTAAAAAGTCGCTTGGTAATGGAAAATTTATGTACTCCACCATAAAAAAAAACAGGCCGCTACAAAGGTAATTCTGACCTTTGACCGGGGAAAAGAGGTGACTGCTGGTCAGAGGTGAAAAATACAGGAAATTAAATGGGAGGAATAGAAAGTGATTTTAGGAGAGGTTGGACTGAATTGTCATACCAGTGCATCTGGCTTGCGTCATCCATTGTGCATCCGTCGTCCATCAACAATTGAAAACTTATTCAAACACCATCTTCTATGAAATCACTAGACTGGTGATTCTCAAATTTTCTGTTTATTTTAGGTGTGAGGTTTTGACAAGTAGTGGCTACACTAATGAAGCGGTGAGTGAACAGCGATGTTACAGCCATTACAAACCTCAGGAAAGAAGAGAATGCTACTCGCCATGTGTCGGAGAATGTGTGGTCAGCGAGTGGTCTGCTTGGTCAAAATGTAGTCAGGTTAGTATTGCACAGGATACTTACTAGGTGAAGTGTGGTTATTCAGCAGTTGCCATATTTATTGGGTTATAAGACGAGGGTTTTCCGGGCCTCTCTAAAATGCCACCAAATATCTAAAGCAGTTTTGGGTAATTCTGCTATGAGTTTATTTCATACCAAAACAGTCCCAAAAAATCTAGAATTTGTCTTATAAGACAGATCTAGATTTTTGGGATTTTTCAGAAAGGAAAAAGCCTGATCGTATAACCTAAAAAATATGAGCCATGACAAAACCAACCAAGTGGCAGATGCGCCCATCAAAGACTCAAATAAGCATGGGCAGCCTCTCAGTCTGATCAGAGTCCCTACTGTCCCCATGGAGCTATCTTAGCCCCCTAGCTAGCCTTTAAGCTCACAGCGAAGGCTCTGATCAGACTGGGCAAATGCCCAGGCTGATCTGAATCTTCGCTGGGTGCACATGCCACTTTGTTTTTGTTTGTTTTCATGTTGGGGGTTCATATGGTTTGGTCCTGCAGCTTGGAAGTACAGCAGTCATTTTATTACTCTATTTTGGTGACTACTGCTCAGTCTACACTGATATAGGTCTTCACTCTTTTCACAGCAGTTTTAATCCAGCTGTTTAGGATAATCTGCTACTTAAACTTGGACTTAGCTTGAAATTTAGTTGACATTGTAATCACTGTGCATCCTCGGAGCTCTAATAGACCTTTGCTAGCCGCACCCAGAATGTCACTCAGAAGTCACACAATAGTGTATAGTATAACTGGCCAATGCAGTAACACTTTACAGAGCTCTAGATAAGAGGGCGTATTTGGTGATAATTAGGGATAATTTTTGTTAATTCTGCATAAAAACATATGTTGTGACCCCTCATCTGAACCGTCTCGACGAGACGGTTCAGATGAGGGGTCACAACATATGGTTTCGATGAGAAATAAGAAAAATTATCCTTAATTATCATCAAATACGCCCTCTTATCTAGAGCTCTGACTTTAGCATGTGACATAGTCCCACAAACAGAATCACACGTGTTGAATGTCCCACAATAAGTCTGTGATTTTACCTTACAGTTTATGGAAGGATGTGTTTCTGCTTCTAGTTGGTGTAAATAAAGGATAATTATAAGATCATGTGATGGTGCTGTGTGTAACTTCCAGGGCCGGGGTGTCCTACTGATTTCGACTATAGTAGAGCAAGGGCCAACTGTGCTTGCAGTAGGTGCGGGTGGGGGTTGTTTTGACATTTTTACTCTTGTCTATCATTTCTCTCTTCTTTCTCCCTCTCTGTGGGAGACGGCCCGTCTCACCGAGACGGTTCTTATAAGGGGTCACAATATATGTTTTCTATGAGAAATATTTTTTTTCTCAGAATTATCCTCAAAATTCCATCTTATCTGGAGCTTTTCACCACATACTTGAAAGAGTGCACAAGAGTACTGTCCTTGGAATTTTAATGTGACATTGCGATTTTCAGTTTTTTTATCAGAAGATGAAACTCAATCAGTTAACAGGATCCAATTAACAATGCCTGTGCCAATTTAAATGTTGTTGCATTGATTCCTCCCACAGTTTTTTTTATAGAAATCATATGAAGCTTTACAAGTGTGTTTTTGTATCTTAAGGTGTTTGGGTACACCTTCATGTTTTAAGCCCTATTTTTCAAGGGGCGGGGGGGACTTTTGTGACTTTCTGTTTGCTTGTCTGGATGCTGTGGTCCTTCTAAAATGGGGTCTACTCTCAGAGGAAAGAATTTGCTCCCTAAATCTTTCTTTTAAGAGTTGACCCACTGAGACTGGATAAGAAAATGAAAATTGCAGAGTAGCTTCCCCTGAAAAGTGTTTTCATTCATATTAGCTTGTTTATAATTTAACATGTAAAGGTGTTCAGATTTTTAGAATAATTATATTACAAAGAGCTCCAGATAAGAAGGGATAACAGGGATAATTTTCCACATCTCTCCATAAAACCTTATGTTGTGACCCTTCATTAGAACCGTCTTAGCAAGAAGGTTCTAATGAGGGGTCTTTTGAGCAATTAGAAACATTATCTTTGAATGATCCTCGATACTCTCTCTATTCTGGAGCTCTGGTTATACTATTGGATATTGAAGAAAAGTTTGAAGTCTGCGGGCTGCATTAAGAGATAACATTGAATAGTGCAAGATTATGATTTGCATTAAATGCTCACTTGCTTCTGTAAACAAGTGTACTGTCTTTATCCAAAATATTTGGAGGACTCATACACATCAGACACAGTTTAAGAATTTTTTTTCTATACATGTCATGACCAGCCTGTTCACATGCATATTAGTTAGTGCATGTACAGATCATTGTTCAAAAGTTTTTTCTGCACAAAAATCCATGTTCTGCATGGGAACTGTCATCCTGGAGTATACCTGTTACTAATTGGAAGCCCTGTAGTTCATTTGGTTAAGCACTAGCCTGTAGGATAGGGATCCCAGTTTGAATCCTTTCCAGTCGTAAACAGGGTTCCATTGCACAGAGTGTAATCAGCCTGTTTTGAATTTGGCCCATTCTAAATATATTACTATTTAAAAGGCTGTAAAACCACAAGTCATCCATCCATCCTTACCTGGGTTTGCACATACGTTAACCTTTTGTTGACTAGTGGACTTGTCTATCCTTAGCATTTGGATGAACCCATGTCTAGTTTTAGGGGTTTCTGGTGAATGATTTCACTTTTATTGTATATTGCAGAGAAATTCCTGTAAGCAGACAGTTGTAGACCCTGATCAGACGCCGCATTCTGTGGCATCTGAACTGGGTCTGCACTGTTTGCATATTACCCCAAAACACTGGATTCCAGTCTAAAAAGAGTTAAAGTAGATTTCAGTCATCCTTAATTGGTGTTGGAAAATATAATTCCCACATGCCTCCTGAACTGATTTCGGAAAACATAGTTCCCACATGCCTTAAGTTTGTTTCCTATACTTAAATACATTTGTTGCAGCCGTGCACAAGCCTGCACCAGATACAAGAGAGGAGACGTGAAATTCTTCGCAGTCCTATTCTCAGCCCTGGTGACCGCTGTCCTGATCTCCTGGAAGAAAGATTGTGTGTCAGGGGAGAAAACTGTATAGAATATAGCTGGCAGATGTCACCTTGGACTTCCTGTCTTGTTAACAGTGGAATGGTGGAGTGTGGGCCAGGTCACAGACATAGGTACCCAGTATGCAGAGATCATAGGGATCGAATAGTGGAAAACAGTCTGTGCCAGGAGGTAGGTAAACTTAATGAAACACAGGAATTTTTAAATATGGAATGTGACTTTAAATATGGGATCTGAGGATTGCTTGGAGACAGCATTTTTTCCTGAAACACAGTCTGCGGCAGCAATAATGATGGAAATGCCTTGATTTTTTATGGAAAGGAGATTACTTACCTTCCATATATTAATATTTGTCAGAAGCTTGAGGTTTTTTAAGGGTGTGTGCCACACAGGGTCTTAAGACAGAATTAACTGTTGTAAAGGTTCTAATTTTGTAACATACATTGTGTATGTAGACACCAGTCAAAATGATACATGTACAATAAGGAAAAAAAAATCTGTTAAAATGACTGTTATAAAGAGAGTTGACTAATGTTGTTATAAAGAGGGTTGACTAATTGCTGGTGTTAATTTCAGGCCCTGGGTGACTGCCAGCAGCCATTGGTTGAAAAATGCAGGGTTCCGTGTGATGTTGATTGTTTACTGACAGAGTGGTCTCCCTGGACAGATTGCAGCACCACTTGTGGTATTGGTAAGACAATAAGTACAGAGCTGTAGATAAGTGGGGTATTTGATGATAATTGAGGGATAATTTTCTTTATTTCTCATTAAAACCATATGTTGTGACCCCTCATCTGAACCGTCTCGTCGAGACGGTTCAGATGAGGGATCACAACATAGGTTTTTTATCCAGAATTAACAAAAATTATCCCTTATTATCACCAAATACTCCCCCTTATCTAGGGCTCTGATAAGTATATTTCATGGGTGTGAGAGTGACCCTGGTAGCTGAGTTAGTTGAGCACTAGCCTGCTTATCTAGTGATCCTGGGTTCGAGACCCTCTGTAGGCAGAAATCTTTCTAACCATAAGCCAACGGATGGTAATGTGCACAATCCGTGGTGAATGTAGAATAATCAGTTTCTGGAGCCAGAAGGAATGTATGGAAATGAAATTGGTCATTTCTTGTAGAATGATGCATATTTTTATCAAACTACACCATGTGGTTAAGAGTTATGAGCAATTTCACTCACTGACTACAGCGGAAGGACAAACAGACTGATGGCCTTGCACAGCGATTAAAGTGCACACCTGTGGGTCGTGCAATACTGTTTAGACTTTCGTCACCGTTTTGCATGCCGGTGGCTGGACAATGTTAAAATACATAAGTATACAAATTTTGGACCATATATACCATGGGGATCAAGAGTTATGAGCATTTTCACTACTTGACCATAAATTTTCAACTTGTGCTCAGCAAAGCCTTGTCCATCAAAAGACCGGTATGCATGCGAGTCGTTAAATAATGTTGACATGTATAAGTATGCAAAATTTTATCAAAATATAGAATGTGGTTCAAGAGTTATAAGCACTTTCGCTAACTGATAATGGATGGACGGACTCACACAGTGATTATAGTGCAAACCTGCGGGTTGTGCAATAAGAAGTTTTGCTTACCAGTGGCTGGCCAATGTTAACTTACATAAGTATACAAAATTTGAAGCAAATATACCAAGCAGTCCAAGAGTTATGAGCATTTTCAATAAAAGAGCTCGACCGGCCAAATCGATGCTCTGTGAAGCCTTGTCACTGTTTTGCATACCAGTGGCTGGGCAATGTTAAATTACATTAGAGTACAAAATTTGAAGCAAATATACCAAGCGGTCTAAGAGCTATGAGCATTTTCAGTAAAAGAGCTTGACCGGCCAAATTGATGCTCGGTGAAGCCTTGTCACTGTTTTGCATGCCGGGGGCTGGACTGTGTTAAAATACATAAGCATACAAAATTTGAACCATATTTACCACGGTGTTCAAGAGTTATGAGCATTTTCAGTAGTTGGTCGTAAATTTTCAACTTGTGCTCAGCAAAGCCTCGTCCATCAAATAAGGTTGTTATGCATGCGAGTCGTTAGACAATGTTGACATGTACAGTCAAACCTGTCTTAAGGGGTCACCCCATGGGACCCACAAAAATTGGCTGCTTAAGACAGGTGACCTCTTAATACAGGTTCATATGCACTGTATTTTGGTCCAAGGGACCCAGGTTCATATGCACTGTATTTTGGTCCAAGGGACCCCCAAAAAGTGGCTGCTAAAGACAGGTGACCCCTTAATACAGTGACCCTTTAAGACAGGTTTGACTGTATAAGTATGCAAAATTTTGTCAAAATATCCCATGTGGTTCAAGAGTTATAAGCGTTTTCGCTAACTGATAACGGTTTTCGCTAACTGATAACGGACGGACGGACGAACTCACAAAGTGATTATAGTGCAAATCTGCGGGTTGTGCAATGGGTTTCATTGCACACAGCCTTTCATTATCACCCACCATATGTCCTAATATGGTTGAAATCTTTTTAAAAAGGGTGTAAAATCTTAATTCATCCATTGCAATTCATCATGGGTGTGAGATGTGGATAGAAAAAACAATCATGAGGGTAACTGTTTGGCATCACGAGGCTTGGCGAGTGACCCTTGTGACTGATTGTATGTGAATAGGCTGGTTTATTAAGTGATCTTCTAGATAGTTTGAGACTGTTATATGATATAAAGTTACCTTTTTTACCCATTTCTTTGTTTATAAGACAGTTTTCTCCCTGCCAAAACAAACAGAAAATCTAGATCTGTCTTGCAAGATGGATCTAGATTTTTGGGATTGTTTTGGAAGAGAATAACCTATCTAGTAGCAAGATTACACACAGTTGATTTACATATTTGGGATACTTCATAGAGAAAACCTGTCCTATCACAAAATAAATGTAGTGAGTGAGAGTGAGTGAGAATGAGTGAGAGTGAGTGAACTCTGGTTTAACGTCCCCCCAACAACAAGGTTATACAGAGATGGAACCTTGGTTTAAAGTCTCATCCGAAAGACCGCAGAAGCGGGGATCGATCTTGCGGCCCCTGGATTGGTAGTCCAGCACGTTTTCCACTACATTACCGCTGCTCAAAATAGTTCTGGTACATATGATAACTTACATGGTGGTCCCATTTGCTAGCATGAAGCCATCCTAAAAATGTTGACTTCTCTTGACAGTCTAAGTACTATACGTCACAATTTTTCAGGTCAGAGATCAAGAGACAGAGCCACGGTACAGGAACCAAAAGGAAATGGCCGAGTATGTCCGACAACGTTTCATCAGACCCGACCTTGTTTTGAACAAGGCTGCTATACTTGGGTTGTGTCCCCTTGGTCTCCCTGTATGGCACAGCATGGAGTGTGTGGACACGGGATTCAGACACAGAATGTGAGCTGTCTAGCGGATGGTGGCCTTCCTGTTAACACATCTAACTGTGCTCCTGATCCGAATGTCGTAGTTACAAAGGTTTGATGCTTTTGCATTTTGTTTACTTTTTACTGTAAATCACTATGTTTGATGACGGTTTCTCTTTTGCTTAATATTTGTAAGGTGGATGGATATGTGTTTTCTTTTGTCATTTTATTTTGCCATTTGGATCCAGGAAACCCTGGGAATTCTTCAGTATTCCCTCAATATATACAAAACCTAAAGTGGGCTTTTGTCTCTGAATGGTGTTGTTGCTCTGAAACTGGTGGAGGTTTAACTCTTTAAGCCCCAGTGGCGAAATTAGCAAAATTTGCAAACAGCGTAGATCCTGATGAGGCGGCTCATAATGAGCCGCCTCATCTAGATCTACACTGTTTGCCCTCTAGTCTTTGAATTCTCAATATGAAATGTCTTGGACAAGGCATTTTTTTAATTTTTGCAGACGTAAATTTTGTTGTCTGCTTTTTGGTGCTTAAAGAGTTAAACTTACAAACTTCCAATAAAAGCACAATACCAGTTTAAAGTACTCACAAGTTTGCAATCTATTCTAAAAGACTGCTTTCAAAAATAAAGTAGTTGTCTTGAAAAAACTGACCACAAAGCAGTAAAATCACTGGAATTCACAGTATTTCCTGTGACTTGAAAAACCATGTGATCATATACACTGTATTTGTATTTCTGTTAGTTTACAAAACAATTCAGTCTTTGTCCTTTGGCCATTTTCACAAAAGAAACAACTTTTGTAATTTTCCTGAGGGAGCAAATTCTTTTCTTTATGACGAACCTTAAACTGAGAAGGGAGACAAAAAAGAAAACAGTAGAGTTGCCTCCCCTGAAAGCACATACGTGCCCATTCATCGTAAATTTATACCCACATTTATACAGGTAGGAATGCATAAGTACATGATACATATCCAGACCAGACTGCACCTAGTCCCAGACTACCTGTACTTACAGTGCAGCTGTTCTTTAGAAAGAGTACTTGGAAATCAGTCTGCTTTATATATGTCTGCTTTTTGTCTTACCTGCTGCTAGTGACAGAAGTGAGACAAAGGTATTTGAGCCGCGACGCGAGAAAACCAGCAATGTGGTTGGGCGCCCAATACAGACTCAGATCAGACTTGGCATCAAACCAGTCCGATCAGACTCTTCGCTAGGCGCTCAAAGTGTAGCTAAGAGTCTAAGCTACCTCCATGCGGACAGCAAAGACTCTGATCAGACTGGGCGGATGCCCAGGCTGATCCGAGTCTGCGCTGGGCGCACAACCACTTTGTTGGTTTTCTCGCGCGGCGCGGCTCATTTATCAGTTGGTGTCAGTGGCATTAAACTGTGGTCAAATTTTCTGGGTAAGCACTATTTTGTGATAAAGGGCAGACAGGCAAGACTCTGCATTCTGTGGAATTCTTGTATCGTTCATAACAAGAAGCAGTTTTGCTGTGCATGCAGGGTAAACTTTGGCGTGAAAAGGCAAGTCATCATGCACATTACATTCAGTACATGAATGCACTGTAAACATGGAGATTTTTGCAAATGCAAATTTACACAAATTAAAGTGAAAGGAAACAGTGGCAAAGAAAGTCCTTATACTGGTTCGATGCATTGATTAAGGCCATGCATGTTAATGCAAATCACTTTTACAAATGGGAGCAACTTTTGTGTACCTGGACAATGTAGCTGTTCTGAAATAGGGTCAGCAGTTAAAGGAATTTTTTTTTCTTGCAAACTCTTTCAACCTAAGGAAGATGCAGAAAAAGGATGAGTCTAAATACCACAGACCACTATAGACCACCACAGACCACTACAGACCACCACAGACCTCACCAAAGACTACCACAGACCTCAATACAGATTATCATATACCCTCAAAAATAACATTTTAAAGAGTAGAAAACTAAAAAATACAAAAGTTGACAAAATTTTTGAAAGTTTTATGTTATAATTTGGTGTTATATTTAATGTACCACAGAACACCACAGACTACCACAGACCACCACAGACCTCACCACAGACCTCAATACAGATTATCAAATATCTTAAAAAATAACATTGTAAAAAAAAAAGAATATAAAAAATATAAAATTTGACAACTTTATCGAAAATTTTGTGTTATATTTTATGTACATATATATAATAAGTAAGTAGACAGGATTAACAATAACATGATTTTCTCTGTCCTTAAAACTTTTTTTGGATGCTTAAATTTGGCATTTTTTTTTTACATTTGTTCTTTAAAATGTTATTTTAGAGGGTGTATGATAATCTGCATTATTGTCTATGGTAGTCTGTGGTAGCATCTGTGGTAGTCTGTGGTGGTCTGTGGTATTTAGACTCACCCCAGAAAAGAAAAGGCAGAATTGCTTCCCATGACTACCCTTTCAGGTTTCCTATTTCATTGGTGTGAACATTTGCATTTGCAAAAAAAAACTTTGGAGAATATGGCGCCATTTGCAGTATCTTCCCAGCATTGCTTATTTGCTTATAATGTCTTTGTATGTTGTAGACGGAGAGGCCATGTTATGTGCCATGTCCTGGTGAATGTATCCTAACAGACTGGACTGAATGGACGGACTGCTTCATAGATTGTAAAGACTACAAACCTTCAGGTATGATATTTGATACCAGTTCCAAGATAACATTTATAAAACAGTAGTTGTGCTTTGCTCTTTTGCCTGAAATTAATGCCAGGGCCCAGTTGTTCAGAACTAACAATTCTGTTTAGTTAAAGAGACATTGAAATTTCAAATGTTAATACCTCAAAGACGCTAATATTTTTGTTGAAAAAATATGAGAAACTTTTGCATTGCAAAAGCTTCTCACATATTTTCAACAAAAAATATCAGTGTATTTGGCTATAAAGTAGTAAAACACGTAAATGAATTGACCTCTTAACGAGCTTGTTAGGCTAATGATGCTTTGAACAACTGGGCCCGAATTCTTATTATAAAAAGTCTCTCCTTTCATGAGCTTCTTATATTATCTAGTGGGCCGTGTAGCGCAATCGGTAGGGCACCTGACTTGTAAGTCAGAGGTCCTGGGTTCAAATCCCGTTCTGGCCATATACTTTCATTTGTCCTTCCGCTGATTCAAGAAGGGCAGTTGTCAGTTACTGGCGAAAGTTTGTGCACATAGTACTGGTTAACCACTTAGGAGGTCTAAGCCTGCCCAGGAATAGTGTGGTTAGGTTAACTGACCATCCCAACATGACCATAGCTGTTTACTGTGGACATTAAACAACAAATCAATCAATCATGTTACCGTATTTATTTGATTATAACACAAGAGTTTTCCCTTCCAAAAACAGCCTAAAAAATCTAGATCCATCTTTTAAAATATGCAAGCAAATCTGAGTGTTTGCTGGGCGCACATTCCACTTTGCTGGTTATACACCTGTTTTGAAAAAATGGACATATTATGTCATGGCATTGTCTGTCCATGCATCCGTCCGTCCGTAAACATTCTTGTGCACGCCATAACTCAGTAACCATTTGGGATACCTTCATGAAATTTGGTAGGCATATCTATTAGGTTAGGGGAACATGTTGCTTAGAAGAAAGGTTGCTCCCCCTGTCTTAATTTCGAAGTTATGCCCCTTTGATTAATTTTTTCCCTGCAAGTCTTGTGCGCGCCATAACTAGATAATCGTTTGGGATATCTTTATAAAACTTCATAGCAATGTGTATGAATAATGTGTCGCGTACAACAATGGCTGCTCTCTGTTTTCTTTGTTTTAGAGTTACATCCCTTTCATGAGTACTTTTAGGCTATTTTTGTGTATACTTATCTTGTACATGCCTTAACTTGGTAACCATTTGGAATATCATGATGAAACTTTATAGCAATGTGCATGATCACAAGACAATGTGTCGTATATAAGAATAGTTGCTCCCCCTTTCTTAATTTTGGAGTAACCCCCCTTTGATTAGTATTTTTAGGTGTTTCTCATTCATCCATATCTCCTTAACCTTTTTAAATATTAGAATGAAGCTGTGTAGGAATGTGTATAATAATGGGACAATTTATCCTGAGCAAGAACCACAACTCTGGCTTACTTAATGAATTATCTGCCTTTGCATAAATTTCCTGTTTACTCTGTATATTTAGTTTATCTCCCTTGTTTGACTTTGGCAAGCAACATCACCTTGGAAGCTGATTTTTGGTATACTAATAGTATTTGATGTGTTAAGTGTGTGGTTGCCCCTGTTTGTCTGCCTGCATATCCTTTTGTAAACAATCTTGTTCATTATGTAAGTGCTTTATGACATTTAAACTGGCGTATTATGCGCCTTTTGCGAAGCCCTTGTTTTGTCATGCAGTGGCTCACATACTTCCTTTGTGTGAAGCTTGTGATGAGACTTGAGGCAAATTTTCAATGTCAGAGTACTCTCCCTCAGAGGTGTATCTGTACCCGTTAATTTTCATTTCATATTTTACAGGCTATACAAGGGGGGTACAGAGTCGGTCCCGGGCTGTGCTGGCATATGCCCTAGGGAAGAACACTCGCTGCCCCGAGCAACTATGGGAGAGCCGACCTTGTGCAGCCAACACCTGTCACACCTTCATTTGGCATACTTCACCATGGAGTGATCAGTTGGGTCGTAGTGTGTGGTGTGAGAGGTCAGACGGAATGAAGGTCACGGGTAAGTTGTTTGCACTTTGAAAGTAAAAAGGATCAACCAGAGCTTCAAATAAGATGTGCACCTGGTAATAGACCTTAAAAGCACCAAAACAGCAGAAGACAAAATTTAATTCTGCAAAACGTAACAAAATATTTCATCCAAGCTGTATCATATTGAGAATTCAAAGAATAGAGGGCAAACACCATTTTAAGCCACCTCATGTGGATCTGCACTGTTTGCAATTGCAACTATTTCATTTTTGGTACTTTATAAGTGTTAATTTGGACACTATATCTGTAAATACTAAAAAAAAATCATATTGTGGCCTGTCATTAGAACTGCTACTGTAAAATGGTTCTGATGAGGGTTACATGATCATAATGAGTCCTGTAAACAGTAGCTTGCAGTCTGTAAGATTTTATAGAATTACATACATCAGCCTACAGCTTACAGGACTTATTATGGTAGATAAAGGGTTAAGATTTTATAGAAATAGCCTTTTTTTGACCAGTGGACTAGTGAAAACCCCTGTCTTATAGCTGAAGAAATATGGTACCCTTCAGCTGTCCCACTGATATGTCTGAGTGGGAGCCTTCCCACTGGCCTTCAGCTGTCCTTCTGACCCATCTCTCTGGAAGTCTTTCCAGTACCTTTCAGCTGTCACTCACTGATATGTCTCTGTCTGTTATAGCTGTATTCAGCTGTTTCCATAAAACATTCCTGTAATTCTGGAAACCTTGAATACAACTTTATTCATCTGTTTCTATTAATCATTTCTGTAATCTTGAAACCTTGAAATAAACCATTTTATTCCACACAGACTCTAATGTCTGAAAAACATATCAATTCAAAATTGTATCTGCACGATATCACATTAGCTAAAAGAAAATCTTTAATACTTCATTCTGAGGCCTAGATTTATTGATAATAATTCTAAGAAATTTTCTCTGAATGCTCTATGAAAGCAAATGTTGTGACCCTTTCATTTTCATTAGAATCAACTCTTTTAGATGGCTGTAATTGAGATGTTACAATAGAATTTGAATGAGAAAATGATATTATAAGATAGTATTCCAGAATTCTGAAATTATGAAAACCTACCCTGTCTGGGCCTCTGAATCTGTGTTTGCAGAATGGCAAAAAAGATTGGTCTCTACTAGGTTATGATGCTCAACCATTTACAACAACAATATTCTAGTCATACTGTAAAATGGGGACTTTTTTGCATTGCTCATTTTAACAAAAACTTGGCAAATTTTTTAGTTAACCTTTCTCATAATGTGCCTTTCATTGATAAATGGCTTATAAACATGCAATTCCATTCCCAATTTGAAATGAAAATACAAAAAACGAAAATGGAAATGAAATTGATTGCCAAAATATAATGATGCTATTGGACTCATATACTTCATATTAATCCTGTTAAATGACCCAGGGGTATTGCATTGTGGGAAACTGGGGCATTATTTAGAGCCTAAAAATGTGGTGAATCAGCCACTGCCAAAATACCTATAAGCAATATATAAAGGTGATGGGTTTACTTCAGAGGAAGCAACTCTACTATTTTTCTCAGTAGGGGTAAACTCTTAAAGGAAAGAATTTGCTTCTCTAGGAGCAAATTCTTTCTTTTAAGAGTAGATCCCATTTCAGAGAGCTACCTTATCCATTGAAGCAAACAGAAATTCATGGAAGTTAATATAACTTTATTTTCGGAAAAGAGGCAGAGAGTGTTTATTAGAGCAGGGGCATTTATTAGATTAGTATGGTTTGTAACACATAAAAAATTTAACATATCGTTTACTGAAGGTGTCCCAAGCTTGAGGGGAGGTGGGCTGTGGGGTAGGCTTTCCAGCAGTCTTCAGCTGTCACCACGGACACATTGCTCTCTCACTGCTTTAATATTCAACTGTTTCAATTAACTGTTTCTGTAATCCTTGAAACCTTGAAATAAACCATCATTTCGTTACACAGACAGTCTAATCCCTGAAAAGCCATTCAGTTCAAAATTGTTTCTAAAAGATATCATGTGAGCTGAAAGGAAATCTTTTATATTGCATTAAACTCTGTGTAAATGCTTTGAAAGTGAAAATTTGTTCCAAAGTGTCATGGTCTTTGGGTCACAGAGTCATGAAAGACCCAGTAGCATATGAAAAGCGGGGCCCATTCCTTTCCTTTCACTGCCATTCAGTATTCCCTGATCCAAATCTAGTATCCGTTTGTGGCTGGATGAACAGAGCTTTTATACCCCCCTTTCCACAACACACCATAGAGTGGGCGGGGCGATGGCATTGGTGTCGGCATCTGCGTAGCTTCTTGTCTGCACTGTATCTCCTGAAGGGATGGAAGGATTTTGACCAAAGCTGCGCAGATACATCGTTGGGTGGCGGGAAAGAACTGATTAGATTTTGTTGACCTTGACCTTATATTCAAGGTCACAGGAGGTCATAGAGTGTTGAAAAATGGCTTGTGTACACCATAATCTCTGGAAGGGATTGATGGATTATGACTAAACATAGACAAGTGTATAATCAGGAGGTGCAAAAGGACTACTAAGTTTTGGTGACCTTGACTCTATTTATAAGTTCACAGAAGTTCTTAACTTGGTAACATTTAGGGAAAATGATATTGCTAGGAAAGCGCAGGTAGGGGGACATTTCTAGTTATCAATCATCTTTCCGTACTTTTCCTTGGAAGAGTTTTCCTCTGCAACCCCTAGGTGAATCAGTACCAAACTTCATGTGGAGCCACGTGAAGGATGGTTATTGGTCGTTTTCCAAGATAGTCAAAAAGGACAGTAACTGCATTTAAGCAAAACAGTCTTCTTGCCCAGAACGAATGATGCAGTTGAAGAGTTGGTATTTTTCAGGAAGCACTGAGTACACCTTCCCACACAGTTTATACAAATCATAATCATACAGTTATATCCATCTTCAAGCTAATTTTACAAATGTCTTAAAAAATTGCAGAGCTCCAATTAAGATGGAGTATTTTATTAAGATGATTATTGAGGGATAATTTTTCTTATTTCTCATTGAAACCATATTTTGTGACTCCTCATCTGAACCGTCTCGTAGAGATGGTTCAGATGAGGGGTCACAACATATGTTTTTATGCAGAATTAACAAAAATTATCCCTAATTATCACCAAATAATCCCTCTTATTTAGACCTCTTAAATTGTGAAACTGGCTTAGACTGAAAGCTTCTATTCTAAAACAGTCAACAAATGACCAAAGTGACGAGCCCATGGCAGTCAGGTACCTATTTTCAAATTGGGGAAGGATAAAGTTGAAAAAGTAGAGGGATGGGCTTCTCATGCTGTGCCTAAGATACATACAGTGGGCCTCTAACCCCAACTCCTTACGGCCACTAGGCAGCGTTTGAAACATTTACCTTTAAACTATTTTTTCGCATTTTATATGTAATTTTATGTATATAAGGGAAAAACCAGATCATGACCTGTATACTGCTAGGTTGATGTGGAGAGGTTTCCAGTTCCAGGCTGGTTGAAAGGGTATTCAATATAAAGTTATTCAAACCAGTGATCATCTGCACTCACTGTAACTAAGCATCTGTAAGCATGCAACCACATGCTTATCTAGTTTTGGGACCACATGCTTGAACAGTTTAAACTATTACAACAAAATGATGGAAGTAACAAAATTTTGTAAATGAGCCGCGATATTGCAAAACCAACAATGTGGTTTTGCACCCAGTGCAGACTCAGATCAGCCTTGGCATCCACCCAGTTTGATCAGCCTCTTCATTAAGTGCAGAAAGGATAGCCAAGCTTAAGGGTCTAAGCTACCTACATGCAGACAGCTAAGACTCAGATCAGACTGGGTGGATGCCCAGGCTGATCTGAGTCTGCACTGGGCGCACAACCACATTGTTGATTTTGTCCTGCTATGGCTCATTAATAGTTATTCCAAATATTGTGCCCTTTGGGTTGTCTGTCCCTGCAACATGGTATGTCCTAAAAAATGTTGAAAAAATGCCAAACAATACAAGCGTGATAAGGCTTCACCCTTCAGGAGCAGACTGATATGGGTCTACAATGTCTTTGTCAGTAAATGTGGCCATTATATTAACTTGTAAAGCACCAAAAATGCAGATGACAAAATTCACGTCTGCAACATTTAAGATACAGTTTTATCCAAGCTATATCATACCAAGAATTCAAAGACTAAAGGGCAAAAAGTGTAGATCCAGATGAGGCAGCTCATCTACACTGTTTGTAAATTCAGTTTTTTTAGTTTTTGGTGTTTTAAGGGTTAAATATAAAAGCTTTAAAATGAAATATTTCTAGTCGTTAAGACTCCTTAGAATCATCATGAGTCTTGAAATATGAGATTTTTTTTCTCAAATAAGGATGTTTTAACTGCATTTCTGTTCTTTAAGCTAATTAGGGATGAAGCGTGAAGCAGCCTAATGCATAGAGTGCCTATATAAGTCATTATTTGGGGATTACAGTTTTGAAATTTTGTCAAATATTTATACAGCATATGTTGTATAATCTCACTAGAATTGCCTTATAAAGGCAATTCTAGAGAGATAACACAACATATGTTATATGCAAAGATAAGAAGAAATAGTTAAATTTTTTGCCGCAAATTTTGGATTAAAATTGAGCTCTGAGCTTGTCAAAAATTATTGGTTTCGGTGTCCTGGAGTTATAGAACGAGAGGTTGATGTGCTTCTTCTGTGGAAACGACATGTTTTGATTGGGATAAAAAGTGTTATTGCTTTATAAAAAATAAAAAATGTTGAAATTGTTGGAGGGATATGGATATGAGTTGGAAGATCAAGGTAAAGTTTTTGTTATGCCCTGCATCATATGATGCCATGGGACATATAATGTTTCGGTCATGCGTACTTGCATATGTGATAATGCGTGTATGTTATTACGTATGTACATCCATCCGAACATACGTGATCCTGTTAGATTCAGGTTAAGATTCTTGTAAGAGGTACTGTAAAACACTTACATTTTGCGGCAGTAAAATTTGGCGGTTTTCATAAATGGACCTTTTGGGGGATTTTTATTTTGGCAGATTTGTGATTTCCGAAAAACAAAAGATTTCTGCTGACGTTATATTTGCCCCTTGAGTCTGAGCTGTACATTTTCATGGTGATTGCAATAATTACAATTATTTTTATAAATTAAAATCATGTTAACTTGGCCTTATAAAACTGTTTACAGTAAACATATTTTTGTTCCTTCTGATTTAATCAACTTTGCTTATGTACTAATTAGTATGGCGTGCCTAATGAACATTTTCACACTCCGTTTCCTCCTGCTTGTTCTTTGGTTGGGATCTTCGTTTGTACTTGTATACGTGTGTATTGGCTTTGACATAATGCTAGAATGAATATACCGGTATTATATGCGCAAAGATAGTTATTTTCTTTCACGATCAGCAGTTTTAATTGGCGGCATTTTAATTTTGCGGTTTCCTTCGTTTCCGCCAATATCGCCAAAATAAAGTGACCGCCAAATATAAGTGTTTTACAGTAGATTTCAGGGTTCCTATTATATTTTGTATGAGGGTTTATATCTATAAGTACAACAGGAAAATACAAGAATTAGGGTATGATGATCCATGTGTCATGGTCCACTGACTTCGGACTTCGGCAAATTATGCAAGATAAGATTTTTGTAAGAGGTAGAGTTCAGGGGTCATATTATTGTAGCAACTTGAAATTTTGTATGAGGGTTTATATTTTAAAGTACAACAGGAATGCACAAGAATGGGGGCATAATGATCCATATTTCACAGTTCACTGACTTTGGACTTAGGTTAATTTTGCGAGTTTAAGACTTTTTTTAAAGGGTAGATTCTAGGGTTCCTATTATTGTAGCAACTTGAAATTTAGTATGAGGATTTATATCTAAGTACAACAGGATCACAAGAATCAGGTCATGAAGATCCATATGTCACGGTCCACCAACTTTGGACTTATATATCTATAAGTGCAATATATTTATAAGTCCAACATCAATATACAAGATTCTGGTCATGATGATCCATATATCACGGTCCATTAACTTAAGTTTGTTTCTAACCAGGTTATGTAATACACAATATTTTCTATTTTGGCCATACAGTGACTCTGAAATTGTTTATAGAGCTGCAGTTTGTTTCACATTTCATACTTCAGGCAGGGCTTGGCTTATGGCCTTTTATATTATACAAGTCTGCTTCTATGAACAAGCTATCCAACAAGTGCCAGTATCAAAATCAAGGAGCCATATACTCAAGGCACTAAGCGGGGGCATCTGTGTGCTATGGACACATTTCTAGTTTTTGTCTCACCTACGACATGTAGAAGCAAGACATACCGTATTCTACCTAATTAGCGCACATGCCTTTATAAGCGCACGCCGTGGCAATTTGTGAGGCATAGGACTATTCATGCACATATTTTTACTGGTTTATCCCTTTGCTTTCTCGTTTGCAAGAGCTGAAAATGCAATAGAATATTGAAGTTTTTACTTCTAAATCTTCTCTATCCTTCTACATGTATATCCATTCGAATTTAAAGGTTAAGCATCAGAGAAAAGCTGCTTATAAGCAGCTTTTCTCTGATGCTTTACCTTTAAATTCGTTCCCTTCAATATATAATAACCTATTTAAATGTGCGCTTATATGAAAGAAAGTTTACTACAAGTATTTGCCGCCATTTTGAAAAAGTTAAGCGCACAGCTAGCTAAGGGCGCTAATAAGGTCGATTACGGTAGGGGGTACTTTCCCTGTGTCAGACATGGCATAAAGTTTGTCAAGCTCATAGGCTAAATCGGAGTATTACAATTAGAGTTATTGTCCCGTTTTCAGTGAACAAGAAAAGATGCGACAAAAACTGTCATATCACTTGAGTTAAGTGTCCTTTTCATTTTTCTTTTTATGCCCCCGAAGGAACTGCGGGTGGCATATTAAAATCGCATCGTCCGTCAGTCCGTCCGTCCGTCCGTCCGTCCGTCCGTCCGTCAGTCCGTCCGTCCGTCAGTTACAAATCGTGTCTCTGCGATAACTTTTAAACTAATAAAGCAAATTTGATGAAACTTCACAGAAAGATAAAGCATAATGAGAAGGTGTGTCACGCGCAAGACTCAGGGCCCTGTGCCCAAGGTCAAGGCCACAATTGAGTCAAAGGTCAAATTGTGTCTCAAAATCGTGTCTCAGCGATAATTTTAAAACTACTGAAGCAGATTTGATGAAACTTCACAGAAAGATAAAGCATAATGAGAAGGTGTGTCCGGCACAAGACTTAGGTCCCCACGCCCAAGGTCAAGGCCACGGGTCAAAAGTCAAAATCTGTCTCAAAATTGGGTCTCAGTGATTACTTATAAACTACTGAAGCAAATTTAATGGAACTTTACAGAAAGATGAAACATAATGAGTTGGTATGTTGCACATAAGATTTGGGTTGCCAAGGTCAAGGTCACAATTAGGGGTCAAAGGTCCAATCTCGCCTCTGTGATAACTTAAAAGCTGCTGAAGTGAATGTCAAACTTCACAGAAAGGTAAATCATTATGAGAAGGTATGTTAACACACAATATTTATGATCCCAGATCCAAGGTCACGGTCACAATCTGGGGGTCAGAGGTCAAATTATGTCTCGGCAATTATTCAGAAAAGTACCAAAGCAAACTTTAAAGAAAGATAAAGCCTAATGAGAAGATTTGCCATGCACAAGACATAAGTTCCCATACCCAAGGTCAAGGACGCAACACAGTTTGGTTAGTGGTTGAATTAAGTCCCCTCGAATCCTCTTAAACTTCCAAAGTGCATTTAAACGTTACAGAAAAGTGAAACGAAATGAGAATGCATATCATGTGCAAGACTCAGGTTCTGTGCCCAAGGTCAAAGTCACAGCTAGGGTCAAAGGTCAGTTGAAGGGGCCTTCTGGGGCACTTGTTACACACTGTAACATTTCTTGTTTATCGCTGAGCCCATCTCAGCTCAATGTGCCCATGGTTGACATAATGTTCAGTCTCTGGAGCAACGTGGCCCCACAAACTGCTAAAGCAGTTGCCAGAGCAGTGCTCTTTACACTAGGCCATGGAAGCCTGCTTGCTTAATGGTGTTTTGTGCAGAAATGGTTGCTGGACTCAGAAAGAGGCTGCATAATTTGCCGGACATTTGGAAAAACAAAATGGTCAGTAATAAAAATTGTCTCAGAAGCCTTGTTCATGGCTTGCTTTTATCATCTAAAGACTGGGTTTTAAGAGCTTGCCAGTTTCGCTCTGAATCATTTATGGCATAATGGCAGTTTTACTCTTTTCTTAAGAGCCTTTTGCTTCAGAGAAATTGATTTCTTCACACTTTCACTGTCATTAGCGTCACCTCACAAGAAAACCTCTTTGAAGAGATTGAGGCACCAATATTTAGGGAGATCACATCGATATGCACTACCAAGGGAGGTAGCACCAGCCTGACAAATATTATCTCCCTTTTTGACCCCTTTTCATATGGAGCTACACTTAAAGAAAAGAATTTGCTCTCAGGGAGAGCAAATTCTTTAAGAGTAGCCCCATTGGAGAGGTGGCTCATTAGCAAGGGAAGTAAATCTGTTCAGTTAAAGTAATCTTCCCTGGAAATATGGCTGAACCAAGGGGATGTATCTGTGCACCTTATGATGTACACGGTCTACAATGGTGTGAAGTAAATCTGTTCAGTTAAAGTTGTCTTCCTTGGAAATATGGCTCAACCATGGAGATGTATCTGTGCACCTTATGATGTACATGGTCTGCAGTGGTACGAAATTATCATTGTTGTTGAGCTAAATAAGTCTAGACAAAAATACAAAGGATTTCTTTCATTTTCTAGAACTCAATTTCTTTCACTTGTTCAGACAGACTAGGAGGGGTGACGTGAATAATACTGATAATTCTTTCTACACGAATCTAGGAAATGACAATTTAAGGTGTATGGATGCACATTCACAATAAGAAACTTTTGCCACCTTTCCCAATGGGGTCTACTCTTAAACGAAAGATTTTGCTCCCTTGGAGCAAATTCTTTCCTTTAAGTGTAGTCCCCATTTCAGATTGACAACATCATCAGGAAGTCACAGAAATCGTTTCTCTTTGTAAAAATGGCAAAAAAAGTCTGATATGAACATATTGACCTTAAATGTTATAATAATATACAGCGCAGCCTGTCTGCAACTGCAACCCTTAGGAAAGGATAATTTTGTTGTAATAAGGAGGTGGCTGGTGCGGAGATTGCTCTTGAGAGTTTCCAAGCGCTGGTTGCTACACATCATAACGAGATTGATGGTTGTTGTTAAGAGGTGACCAGTCATGAATGATGGTAGAGCAGTGAATGGTGTTAAGAGGTGACCGGTCATGATGATAGAGTAGTGAATGGTGTTAAGAGGCGACTGGTCATTATGATAGAGCAGTGAATGGTGTTAAGAGGTGACCGGTTATGATGATAGAGCAGTGAATATTGTTAAGAAGTGACCAGTCATGATGATAGAGCAGTGAATGGTGTGAAGAGGTGACCGGTCATGATGATAGAGCAGTGAATGGTGTTTAAAGGTGACCGGTTATGATGATAGAGCAGTGAATTGTGTTAAGAGGTGACCGGTCATAATGATAGAGCAGTGAATGGTGTTAAGAGGTGACCAGTCATGAAGATAGAGCAGTGAATGGTGTCAAGAGGTGACCGGTCATGATGATAGAGCAGTGAATGGTGTTAAGAGGTGACCGGTCATGATGATAGAGCAGTGAATGGTGTTTTTCATGGTAATAGAACAGTGAATGGTGTTAAGAGGTGACCGGTCATGATGATAGAGCAGTGAATGGTGTTAAGAGGTTACTGGTCATGATGATAGAGCAGTGAATGGTTACACATTCAGGGGAAGCAACTCTTCCATTTTATTTTTTGCCTCTCTTTTAAATTGGAGTCAACTTTTACAGGGAAGAATTTGCTCACCTAGGAGCAAATTCTTCCCTTTAAATTTAGACCCTCTTTAGAATGGTTTTGTCACCCAGGAGAGCAAATCACCTAGAAGAACAGAAAGTCTGGGAAGTTCTTCCCTCGGAGTAAAAAATGTGGAATGATGTGGGTGTTTTAAAAGTGTTTTGCACCAGATCTAAAGATTACAGTTAGCTGAATTAGTCTTACGCTTGATACATCCGATTTAACAATTTGTCTTGGATCTTGATGGTCAGTCCATTATGCATCTTTCCCAATTTCCTGTGCGGTATTTCTGAAGCTCAGGGGAATCTTGTTAATATACTTTGTATCTGAAGCATTGAATATATAATAAATTCTCGAGACAGTTATTCAATGATTTGCATTTAAAAAGATTGCAGAAGGGCAGCAAGGGCATGGTTTCCTGCAAACAGGGAAAGTTTTGTTAGACAGTCGGCCAAAAATTCAATATACAACATATTTATAGTTCTCTTAAATTCTTCCACAACAAAACACAGCAAGGGAACAGATCTCAGGGGAGATGATTA
Organism: Ctena decussata; assembly: GCA_963989385.1. Classification (NCBI taxonomy): domain Eukaryota; kingdom Metazoa; phylum Mollusca; class Bivalvia; order Lucinida; family Lucinidae; genus Ctena; species Ctena decussata. Next base: position 60,048,324 of record OZ022504.1, read on the forward strand.
ACTCACATTCCCAAAAGCCATGCCTGCTGTAAACAGATACTTATCCCTTCATTACCAGTAAGGTAAAAGCACAGACTATTTGTGGGACATTGAACAGGTGCCATTTTATTTGTGGGACTATGTTACAGTCTAAGTTGTCTTTGCATTGGTCAGCTTTACACTTTCAGGTGACCTTTGATTGACATTCTGGATGTTGCTCAGAACTATCAACTGTACCATCCTAATATTATAAAGGACTCTTCCAGCCTTTAAATATAAAAAAGTAATAATAATAATAAATAAAAAAAAAAAGTTGAAATTGTGCCTTATTTGAATAAAATGTATGGTAACACTACCATGTTTTTCAGCCATTGTTTTCAAAGGGTGACTACTTTCACGACTTTCCGGCTGTTTGCTTTCTTTGACATCGAAAACCTACCTTAAAGGGGTCAACTCTTAAAGGAAAGAATTTGCTTCTAAGAGAGCAAGTTCTTTCCTTAATGAGTTGATCCTAATGATCCCCGGTAGCTCAGTGGGTTAAGCGCTGGCCTACTGATCTAGCGGACCGGGTTCGAATCCCGCTTGAGGCGAGAATCTTTCCTACCGTAAACGCGGTTCCATTGCACACAGCCTTTCATTATCATCGTCCCATCGTCCTGATATGACTGAAATACTGTTGAAAAGGACGTAAAATCGCAAGTCATCCATCCATCCATCCTAATGAGAAGGGAGGCAAAAATGAAAATGACAGTTGTTTTTCCTGAAAATGTGCCCATTCTCCTTAATCATAGAGTTGGCCATACAAATTTGGTATGATGATGGATATAGGTGCAGAGTGTTATTCAGTTATACCCACAGCTATGCCTATGGCCTAAAGGTCATCACAGACAAATTTTAGCATAAGTTTTATGTTACAGCTGTTAAATCTCTAATCAGGTTTGATATGATAGATATGGGTCCAAAGTTTTATTCAGCAGCACCCACTTTCCTATGATTTTCATGCCCCCCCCCTCGCTCCCCACAATAGGCCTAAAGGGGCATATAGTTCTTAGGCCCAAGGTCCAGGCAAGCTGTGCTGTCTGATGACAGCTCTTGTTTCTGTTCCAGTACCTAGGGTGTTTATGTAACTTTGATTAATAGTTTTTCTCTCTAATTTTCTGTGAAACAGGATATTTGTATGAGGATAACAACCTCTCTCTTGGTTTTATTGGCTCCAGGTAAACCTATTAAGTTCATAATGACATGTTTAATGATAGGCTTCATGCTGCAATTTCTGTGCAGTTGTTTTGATGCTAGGTCAATATACTTGCAAGTCATTTGACTTTAAAAAGCTGTCTCTCCATGTAGTCCTGTTTTCAGCTGCCCTTGTTGTCCTGTCAAAGTCCATCATTGTCCACTGCCCATGTATTATCATATTCACTGAGCAAGAAGCCAGACCACAATACCATAAAAATTATAAAAATTAAGACACTAAAATAATTACCGTAAATGTTTTACAGATGAAACAATTTGGTTTTACAGTACAGAAAGGTGTACAAAGATATCACTCTATCACCTATTGCTAGAAATTCTCCCGGTTTGGGAGGCAATAAATCCTTGAAGTAATCTTGTGGTTTTCAGCTAGCTGTCATCATTATCTAATACCACTTTCCACAGTTAATTATTCTCCAGATGTCCCAGTATCAAATTTAACACTTTATTCCATTTCATCCTTTATAAAAAAAAAATAAAAGGCAGGTATTTTTGTCACCCGACTTAGGAGTAGAGGGACTATAGTAATGACCTATGTCTATCCGTGCGTGTGCACGTCCCTTGGTAAATGTGACTCCGTACGTGTGTCCATGCATCTGTGCGTCAGTCCGTCCCAAATCTTGTGTCTGCAACTCCTCCTACACGCCTCATCCGATTTTCTTGAAACTTTGCAGGGTTTCTTGCTCTGATATGAAGATGCGCAGCAGCGCATGTGATTTTAGATTTTCAATCATTTTTGACAGAGTTAAAGCCCTTTTGGACTTTCCATATAAAAAGTTTGTGTCTGCATCCTCCTCGACGCCTCTTCCAATTTTTTTGAGACTTTGCAGGGTTTCTTGCTCTGGTATGAAGATGCGCATGTGGTTTTGGATGTGGTTTTGGATTTTTGATTCAATCCTTTTTGAAGGAGTCACAGCCCTTTTGGACCTAGAATTTGTGTTTGCAACCCCTTCTGAACGCCTTTTTTGAAACTTTGCAGGTTTTCAAGAGCAATAAGAGCAACGAACCCGCTTTTCAATCCCACGATATGTATACTATGTTCAAGATTCTAGTTTTATCAATTTCTAAGAACAACTCTCACACAAACTTTCAATGTTTACCTGCATTTCAATGTTAACATGCAACATAGGGAAAGAAAGAAAAATGAATAAAAATTAGAAGAATAATAGCAATGAGCCGGAGTCTCAATCCCACGACAGAATCACTCATTCTGCATATATATATATACCAAACTTGAAGATTCTACAAAGCTTGCACAGTTTCTGAGAAAACTGTGAAACAAATTTACCCTGAAAAGACAGAAAAATGGACAAACGAAGGGGAGAATAAGAGCATCGAGTCCAATTCTTAATCCCATGATACAACTCATTGTTCATATGTATACCAAGGTGGAAACTGTGACAGAAAGTCTTGCAGAATTACGAAGTTACGGAATTACGGACAGACCAAATCCAGTATAGCCCCACTTTTTCAAAGCCGGGCTATAAATACTGATCAACCGTATTTCTTCTAATAAACATATCTGGGCATTGCAATTTACAAGTCCTATAAACAGAATTCTGGAGACACAGTTTGGGCCAAAAAAGCCAGTCTAATAGTCTAAAGCAAGCTCTGTTAGAATTTGGCCATTCTTGAGTGGGGTGTTTATAAGAGAGGGGTGTTTATTAGAAAAAAATATGATATGCACAGCAAGTATTTTTGTCCCTTAAAATTGGAACATAAATATCATTTCTAAGAATAGTGACATCATTCTGCAATAAAATCATATTTTTGTATTCCATATTAATCCTATTAAAGGCCCCGGGGGCGTTGCATTTTAAGAAAGGGGGCTGGGGTGCATTAAGAGCCTAAAAAGTGGTAAACGGCCTCTACCCAAATACATCTAATAAATACAATTAATAGAAATGGATATGTATTCAGATAAAGAAGTTCTACTGCACAACCTACAGGTTTGCACTATAATCACTCTGTGAGTCCGTCCGTCCGTCCGTTATCAGTTAGCGAAAACGCTTATAACTCTTGAACCGCATTCTATATTTTGATAAAATTTTGTATACTTGTCAACATTATCTAACGACTCACATGCATAACCGTCTTTTTTGATGGACGAGGCTTTGCTGAGCACAAGTTGAAAATTTACAGTCAGGTAGTGAAAATGCTCATAACTCTTGAACCCCGTGGTAAATATGGTTCAAATTTTGTATACTTATGTATTTTAATATTGTCCAGCCATCGGCATGCAAAACGGTGACGAAAGTCTAAAGAGTATTGCACGACCCACAGGTGTGCACTTTAATCGCTGTGCAAGTCCATCAGTCTGTTTGTCCTTCTGCTGTAGTCAGTGAGTGAAATTGCTCATAACTCTTAACCACATGGCGGACTATGATAAAAATATGCATCATTCTACAAGAAATGACCAAATTCATTTCCATACATTCCTTCTGGCACCAGAAACTGATTATTCTACATTCACCACGGTTGTGCACATTACCATCAGTTGATTATTTTTCTTTTTTGACCCTTCTCACTATGGGTCAACTCTTAAAGGAAAGAATGTGCTTCTCTAGGAGCAAATTCTTTCCTTAAAAAGTGAACCCCATTTGGTAGAGCTGCGTCCTCCAGTGAAACTATTAGGAATTCATGTAATTCTCCTTTGTAAAATTGATGGAAAAAATGGAGATTGGCAATTCAACACAGTATAACATTATTTTTGGAAAAGATGCAGGGGGCATTTATTAGTATAACTTAAATATAATTTTCTTAACCCATTTATGCCCCACGAAATGCACTGTCCTAATTAAATAGATGAATCCATTTGTCAATTAAAGGCTGTCTGGTCAAGTTTATTTTTATCATTTTATTTCGTTTTAAGGAAAAATACCCATTTGTCTTATGCGAATGGTATAGACCTGCTATGCAGAAGCTGATCGAGGTTAGCACGAGGGTGACAACAGAAATTAGAAACATATCTAATCCTTGCTGAAAATGTGTACAAAACGTTAATTGAAACAGACAGGCCAAATGCCTTTGAATCTTTTACTATCTTCTTTTGCGGTTACAGTCAAGTTTTAATGATAATTTATTTGACATGCTAACAGATTGTAGAAAAGAGGTTTTCTTATGAAATCTTTGCAATGGGTGATAGAGTGATATTGTAAATGTCTTACAAATAAAACAATTCGGTTTTACAATGCAGAAAGGTGTCCAAAGATATTGGACACCTTTCTGTATTGTAAAAACCAAATTGTTTCATTTGTAATACATTTACAGTAATTATTTTAGTGTCTAAATTTTTGTGCAGATGGCAAATAGCATAGGCACTGATTAGACTGCTGCTTTAGGAATAATCTGATCTGGATTTAACACTGTTCACATCTTGGTAATTTTATGTTAGTTTTCATTTCTTGACCATAGTGAAGAGATGCTGTATAATATTGATGAGAGACATTTCAGATGCTGATCATACTGCTCCTAATGAGCAGCATGATCTGGGACTACACTGTTCCATAGACAAAGTGTCCAGATATCTTGGGTAAATATACTATTAAGTATACTTTGGGATTTTTAATGACCATTAAAGAGCTCAAATTATCCATTAATTTGATTAATTTGATTAACATATTATTAATCTTAAAAAAAGTCTTTGGTATGCCTGAAACTCAAGTAACAAATCGTGAGATACAGACATACTGCACTTTACTTGATATTTCTTCTGAAACAGCAACAGAGCTCTATTTGATGATAATTAAGGATAATTTTTCTTATTTCTCATTGAAACCATATGTTGTGACCCCTCATCTGAACCGTCTCGTCGAGACCGTTCAGATGAGGGGTCACAACATATGTTTTTATGCAGAATTAACAAAAATTATCCCTAATTATCACCAAATACGCCCTCTTATCTAGAGCTCTGAGCAATTTTTATCATTCATGAAATCCTTGTCTATATAGGTATAGAGTACTTTTATGTACAGCCCCTGTCTCACTGGGATGCGACAGTTTGCGACTGATTGCGAATTGCATTCGCGGATGAGTCTCAAAACTGTCTTGAAACGTTCGCGGGGGTTCGCAATATCCTCGCGTGAGTCGCAAACTGGCGCAAACGGTTCGCATTGTCGCACAAAAAAGTTTTACATGTAAAACTTTTTTATGCGACAAAATTTCTCGCAATATAGTCGCAACATAGTCGCAAAGTCATCACAGGTGTCGCGAACACGTCGCGGACCCATCGCAATTTAGTTTCCGGCGAATCGCAATGACCGTGAACACGAAAAATTTGCGAAATAAATAAGACTATATTGCGAACAAATTGCGACATAAATAAGACACTTCCGCAACTAAATTGCGAGCAAATAAGACTGAGTAACTTTCGCGCGAACGTAGTGAGACATTCGTACGAATATCTTACGACTATCTTGCGAGTGTCTTAAATTACTCGCAATGTCGCAAAAGTGTCGTGAATGGTTCGTATTTTCGTCCCACGTGACTCGGACAATTATGTTTCTTGAAAACAGTTTGCACTCATTCAGTTCCAACATGGGCATAATGCCAGCAAAGGTCAGAAAAGGGCGAGGTAGGAGAAGGGCTGCCACTGCACCCGGCCATCAAACCACAACACAGGAAGCCGAAACAGTCCCAGCTCCTGTTCCCTCCGACGACGAGAGCTCGGGAGCTCCCACGGTTTCTCTGACGGGTGAAACAAGGAAGAAAAAGAAACTGGGCATTGAGAGTGAGAAACAGTACCCATGGAAGGATGCCCACCAGAATGTACTGGCTGAGTTCTGGCTGAACCACCCCATATTTTATGATAAAACACAATATCCATCTTTCTGACGTCTGATGATTAAAAAATTGCTGGAATGTCAATAGGTTCTCATTTTCTCGCAAAATCATCGTACGACTGTTGCACGACCTTCTCACGACAGTCGTGCGACGTTCGCGAGAGTATCGTGACACAGTCGCACGAGAGAAATAATCGCAATTTTATTGTGCGAACGTCGCACGAGTGTCTCACGAACATCGCACGACTGTCGCGCGACGTGTGTGCGAACTCCAGGCGAATTTGGGCAAGATTCGTGAGATAATCGTACGACATTCGTGCGACATTCGCGCGACACTCGCAAATATGTCGTAATCACCATTTCAGTGAGACCCAAATATGAAAAATGTCGCAAAGTCGCGGATTTTATCGCAAATCTTTGTCTCAAACTAGTCGCCAGTTGTCGCATCTCAGTGAGATACTAGCTTACCTAAATTTTGGGACACCTAAAATAATTAATTTTCCATTTGGAACAAATGGAAAATTAATTATTTTTGAGTGTCCCAGTCCTTATGCACATTACAGTATTTCAATCAGTTGAAGTTTAATATAGAGCCGGGGATTAGACAGAATTTCGGGTGTAAAGAATTGATAGTTTTCTTACCGATATATTTTATACAGTTATAAGACAGGGTCTTTCCCTTCCAAAACAATCTAGAAGTTCTAGGTCAGTCTTGTAAGACAGATCAAGGTCTTTGAGAATGTTTTGGAAGAGATACAACACTCTTATATCTGAGTCATACAAGACTGATTTACATATTTGAGGTTAATCTGGAAGGGGATTTCACCATCTTAAAACCAAATATCTGTCTATCTTCCTTTACTTCTTTAAACCCCCTAGGGTGTTTCTAATATGTTGATTCTTGATAAAATCTTATTTTGTGTGGATCTCTTCTTGACTTGAAATGCTTCACTGAGAAAGCTATTCTACCATTGATTTTCATTGCCTTTGATGGGGTGGGGAAAAGGGGGATGGGGGAGTGTCAACTTTTAAAGGAAAGAATTTGCTCTTAAAGGAGCAAATTCTTCCCTTTTAAAGAAGACCTCTCTTTGTCAGGTTTTTGGGTTTTGCTTCCCAGGAAAGCAAACAGGAAGTCATGACAGTTGTTCCCCTTTGTAAAAAATGATGGAAAAACATGGAGGCATTCCCATTCTGCTTAAAAGAGAAAAACTGAATTTTCATCCAAAAACAGTTTTCTTATTTGGAGCTCCTAAAGCAGCACCTATTCTTATATTACATCTTAATGTCTGCCCGAGACAGTTGTATTTTGTAAGATGATTTTCGAAGGGTTTCATTTACAAGTTCTTTTATTGATCGGCAGATTTGTTTACCTAGTATTAAACCGTAGGTCCCCAGTGCAGTGTTTCCACATTTCGTTCTGTTGTTCTATTGTATTTTGTATTTTCTTGCTTAGAGCATTATTGTATTCATGCTAAATTCTCGGACAGACAGTCTGAGCAAACAGTGTAGACCCAGATCAAACTGCTCCATTTAGGAGCAGTCTGATCTGGGGCTGCACTGTTTGCCAGCCCGCTTTCAGTCTTGATAGAAAATTGATTTTTAAACAATAGGATAATTAAGTTAATTTGTTCCGGTTCCCTAATATTTTACGAATATTCTACCTTCATGGTATATCTATTGTTGCCGAAATTAAGTTCTGGATTAGTTTAATGGTTTAAAGTATTTGCTTCAGGACGTGAGATTTTCGACTCAAAGTGTGACAAACCGTGTGAGAATGTCTCGGAGACAAATAAGTTCTATTGAACTATTTTGATGTGGTGTCGATGTTATTGCTGGTACTTTTAACAGCTCTGAAAGATGTTTCCGGATTGTGTAAATGCACAGCCAAAGAATTCTCTAAAAGCTTGATTTATAAAAGGGTATATAGCAGGGGTTAAAAGTAAAATAAGTGTTATTTGTGTTTTCAAACTCTCATGGATGGATAAATTTTTTTGAAAGGTAAATATTTCAGCAAAGTTGTCCAGGGCCAAGTTGTTCAAAGCATTGTTAACTTAACAAAGTCGTTAGTCAAGGATTTAATACCTTATAGTCTTCTTATACATAAAAAAATCAAGTATGCTGTATTTGCTGAAAAAAATGAGAAGATCTTTTGCAGTGCGTTGAGGGTAAAAACTGGCTGTGCTTTTATGTACAGTAGGTTTGAAAATATAATGTCTCGTAAATAACATCCTTTGTTTTGAATAACTGGGCCCAGATTTACATTAGTTTCATATTGTTAAAAAAACTAACCTCTCTTTAAATAACAGCATCCTTAGTTTTGAATAACTGGGCCAGATTTACACTATAGCTTTATTTCATCTTTATTGCATTTCTTTTGCTTCGATATCTTTTCATCATCTCAATCCTACCCTATGTCACCAGTATCTGTTTCAACATTTACATGGTCTAGTAGTAGTTTTAAGCTTGCCTGAATCACAACAGATAGGCGGCAATCGAAAACGCTTATGCAGTCAACCAATGCGGATCATAAACCATTAGAAACAGAGTTTTCAAATTGGCAATTGTCACCAATTTGCAATCGAAAACACTGTTTAACAACAGCAGAATATCAGGGACTCTCAGCATGCCAGTGACAGCAGCAAAGGCGACTACTCAGGATCATATGTCTCATGCAGAAAAAGCTTCTGTTCATGACAGAAATTTGGTGAGCAAGAAGACGAGATTAACATCTACACCTATTCCTTCTGCTTCTCATTCAAATGATAAAATTCCTCCAACACCAAAATCAAGGCAGCAGCCACAGCCATCAACACGTCCAGTGCCATCTACATGTCAAGGGCCATCTACACGTCCAGTACCGAAGCAATAGACAGTCTGTGCAGCGTCCCCATGTGTCAAAACCAATACTTTTGATAGGTGACTCCATTGTTTCAGGAATAAATCCAAAGGGTCTGAAGGAGAATGTGCGAAGAGATGGAATACCAGGTGCATCAGTGGACTGTATTCTAAAGGAAGTGAAAGTCTTTGATCTTAGTCAGTTTTCTCATATTATCATTTATGTTGGAGGAAACAACGCTTCCAAGGGCACAGACATAGAGTATTTCGAGGAGAAATATGACCAGTTGTTGGACTATATCAAGAAAAAGAACAATAATTGTGAGGTGCTGTTAGTGAATAGTTGCCCAAGAGGTGATACTGACACAACCGAGGTAAACAGGGCGATTCATAGACTGGCAGAGGAGTATCATATGACATTTGTTGATGCTTATTATTCTTTTCACAATAAGCATGGTGAAGTTATAGAGAGATACTACTCTAAAGACTCAGTTCATCTATCAACTATAGGCATAAAACGGCTCCTTGGAACAATTAATAATTTTGTGAACATTGTACAAAATTTTGATCATTGTGGATTTTTAAGGCGACAAGGAAGAGGAAGGCCTGCAACTGCACAGCAAAGAAGAGGTTTTAATGTTGGAAGCCAAAGACCACATGCCCGCAGTGGAGGAAAGCAACATTGCAATAAATGTGGAGAATTAAATCACACTACCATACAGTGCAGACATTCTGATCGTATCCAGTGTCATCATTGTGGATACTCTGGACATAAATCCAAGAGGTGTATTAATAAATAGGGATCTGGCAATGATGCCTTATTAACAGAACAATTCCAGGATGCTGAGGTTCCAGTACCTGTACTGAATAGATTTTCATTGTTTCAAACTGTATGTTTAGAATGCAATTTATCCCTATGTGACTGTGATCTTATCAATTATCAGAGTAATTCTTTTTTATTAAGTGACAAGCAAAATGACAGTTCTTTTATCCTGTCATTACTAAATGATAATCCATCATCCAGTCCACAGCCACATTGTGGCACTGACTTGGATGCTACTCAAAGTAACGTGTTTCTTGTGAAGGAGTTTTCAAACCCCATTATATCACCAAATACTAATTCTAGAATTATTGATTCACACTCTTTACATTGTAATACTGTGCATGCTTCAAATGATCTTATTACTGATGTTTCAGCTGATACTTCCATGAGGTCACATGCTAGTAGTAATGTTTTTAATCATGTACATGATAGAATAACGTCAGAAAGTCTTTGTGATTCTACATATTTGCAGCAAGTCTCAAACAAACAAGTAACTGAGTGGGATACACAATTTTCAAATACCACTTCAGATAGTAAACTAACCTCTTCTTTGCAAAGTTCTCAGCAGGTTACACAGTTCTCAAATACCACTTCAGGCAGTAGTCCAGGCTCTACTGTGCAGGATTCTCAGCAGGTCTCATTAAGTCAGGTAAATGAACAGGAACAGACTGTACCTAATAATGCTCTCAGTTTAGGATTTAGGGATAAAGGTTTTAGAATTGGGCATCTTAATATTCAGGGAATGAGTAATAAAATAGACCAGTTAAGGTTACTACTTGTCTGAACGAAATCTTATTCACGTTATTGGTATTAGTGAAACTAAGCTAAGCCATTTACACCCAGATGCAGCATTTGATATTACTGGCTATCAAAAGCCATTCAGATGAGACCGGCCAGAAAATGCTGGCGGTGGCCTATTAGTCTATGTAAAAAACGGCGTCTCTTGTAGCTGACGGCCTGATTTAGAGCATGAACGGCTGGAATGCTTATGGGCAGAAATTAAACCTACTAACAGCAAATCGTTTCTAGTTGGCCATATTTATAGACCCCCGAATTCTTCTGCTCAGTGGAATGAACTTTTTGAGGAATGCATTGAAAAGGTGTTGCAAGAAGAAAAAGAAACTTACTTACTTGGTGACATTAATAGAGACCTCCTGAACAATCAGATACATAGAGCTTGGACTGACTATATGGAACCATTTGGTTTAACACAGATGGTTTCTGAAGCTACCAGGGTAACGTCAGGGTCTAGAACTCTCATTGATCACATTTATACCAATTGCCCTGAAAATGTCAATTCTATAAATGTGCCAAAGGTGGGACTGAGCGACCATTTTCCTATATTTTTTACAAGAAAAATGCACAACCACACGCCAAAGGGAAATCATTACACCATTTCTTATAGGTCCTTTAAGGACTTTGATGAAGCTAAGTTTATCAGTGATCTTCAGTCTGTACCTTGGGATCTTATCAAGTTATTTGATGATACGAATGATATTCTTGAATCATGGACAGACCTTTTCTTAGAAACTGTTGATAAAAATGTACCCATTAAACAGCATAGAGTAAAGCATAAAAATCAGCCCCAATGGATAACACCAGATATACTTGATGCCATTAAATCCAGAGACAGACATAAGTCGCTTGGTAATGACAATGAATATAAATACTGGCGAAACAAAGTCACCAGATTAATTAAAGAATCTAAAAAAGTTCAGTATCAAAATTACATAGATAATAATAGGAACAATCCAGGGAGTATCTATAAACTATTTCAAGAAGTAGGAGCTGGCAAAGGTTGTAAGAAACCATCTAATATAACAAATATCATTAACAATGGGTCACAAATAGAGGATCCCACTGAAATTGCCAATACATTTAATGATTTCTTTGTCAATGTTGCTTCAAGAATTAAAGAACCAGTCACAAGTTCTAATCATGACAGGTTAAAGGAATTCTGTCAAAGTAAGCTCCCAGCAAATACCAAGTTTAACATCTCCACCATTGATAAACATAAAGTACTAAAGTATCTTTCAAATATTGATGTAAGTAAAGCTACTGGAACAGACAATATTGGACCCCGACTTATTAAACTTGCAGCCCCATATATAGCTGATGATATTACTTTCATTTGCAATCACAGCATAAACAACTCTACCTTTCCAAATAAATGGAAGGAAGCTAAGGTTTCACCACGTTATAAAAACGGTCCACATGATGATGTTAACAATTATCGTCCTATATCAATTTTACCAATCCTATCAAAAGTCCTTGAAAAGCATGTACATGACTGTCTTTCAAACTTTCTTCATGAACACTATCTATTACATAAAACCCAGTCTGGTTTTCGATCACAACATTCATGTGAGACAGCTCTAATTCATATGATTGATTCATGGTTAGATGCAATGGACAATGGAAATATGGTAGGTGTTGTCCTTATTGACTTTAAGAAGGCCTTTGATCTTGTTGATCATCAAATTCTTTTATCAAAATTAGAACTATATGGTTTTGATAGTGAAACTCTTTTGTGGTTTAACACCTATCTTACGCATAGACAACAGCAGGTAACTGTCAACAACTGCAAGTCTGATTTTGAGCAAGTCTCTTGTGGAGTTCCACAAGGCTCTATATTAGGGCCCCTTTTGTTCTTACTTTTCATTAATGACTTACCATTATTCACAGCAAATGTATATACTGATATGTATGCTGATGATACGACTCTGTATGATATTCAAAGTTCTCAGCAGATGATTGAACAAAATCTTCAGATAGCGCTTAATCAACTTCGTATTGGTGCAAAAATAATGGTATGCTTTTAAATGCAGCAAAAACAAAAGTTATGCTGGTTACGACTAATCAAAAACGTCATAGATTAAATGCTGCCAGTCTTAAACTTGATTATATGGATGAATCTTTGCATATGGTTTCAAGTGATAAGATTTTAGGTGTCTTTGTAGATAATAATCTCATGTGGTCAGATCATATAAAGCACATAACTAAGAAAATTTCATCAAATATATGGCTGCTGTCAAAAATTAAGCATTTTTTATCTCAAGCTCACCGTATTCAGTTTTACAAATCATATATTCAACCACATATAGATTTTTGTAATATGGTCTGGGGCAGCACAAGTGAATCTAATAAACTGAAAATCTTCAGGCTCCAGAAGCGTGCATGTCGGGTTATTCTTGATTATAACGTTGAAGATTCCAATGAAGCTTTGAGTTCCTTAAAAATTTTATCCATATATGACCGATTGCTTCTTAGAAAAGCCAATTTCATGTTTAAAGTATATAATGATCTTACACCTCAATACATCTCTAAAAATTTCACTTTAAGAAATGAAGTCAATACCTCTGTTATTTTACGATCATCAGCAGCTGGGTGTTTTGTACCTCCCCAGCCTAAAAAGGAATGCTTTAAACATAGCATGAGATATTCAGGGTGTTTAATTTGGAACAGCCTACCTAATGAGGTTAAATGTGCACAAACCCTTGAAACTTTTCATGGCAGATGTTTGAAGTGGCTGATACAATAGACTTATTACTGCGTTGGCCATTTCAAACATCTGCACGCTAAAAAAAAAAAAAAAAAAAAAAAAAAAAACAAGGCATGATAAGATAGATGCATAAAGTATTTCTGAAAATGGCTGCTCAGCTCCACAATGGATATCTATATGTATATACATCTGTTTCTTTAATCATAATGGTGTGTGTAAGTGTGTGCATGTGTGCATTTGTGTGTGTTTTCTATTGTGATCTATACTGTAAAAGTCAATCTACACTGATTCTTTTTCTGTAGGACTGGTGTGTGCAAATTAGTGTAAATACTTCATTGTCCAACATTGCTTCTTTGATTAATCTCTTCACATGAAGAAGCTTCTGTAATATTTTCCTTTATCATTTTGCTTATCTTATATTTCACCTGTTCTTATTCTCATAGCATTGTTACAGCTGTACAGAATGTATCATAATTGTGGAAAATATTACAAGCTTTGAACGGTTGTGTGGGTTAGAAAAATTTCATGTTATGATTGGATCAGTACATTAATTCTGTCTTATCGTATCAACCTTAAATTTTGGGACGGACCTGCCTTGGCGAAAAGTGTAGACCTAGATCATTTGCCCCCTAAAGGAACAGTCTGAGAAGAGTCTGCACTGTTTGTCATTCCATCTCATTGCTTGATAGTAAAAAAAAAATAAAAAAAATAATAATCTGATTTTAGGATTTTCAAGGTATCCATTATTTAGGGCAATTATTTCCATAAAAATATTCTGTAAAATGTCTAAAAAATTGGGACACCTAAGTTGATTACCATAACTATCCTAAAAATGAACAGTCTGGTTTCTCAGTACGGTACGCATCTGAAAAGATCCAGATGGAATAGCAAACAGTGTAGGCCCTGATCAGACTGCTCCTTCAGGAGCAGTCAGATCTGGGTCTGCACTGTTTGCTCAGACAGCTCTGTCCCAATCTTTAGAATTTGTAGGGTAAAGCCTTATACTTTATTCTTTTGTCAAACTTTCAGTGTTGATTTAAACCAAGAAAGCCAGTCTAAGTAATATTTAATCTTTGTTAAATCTTGTTTGCTTTATATAATTAAAACTGCATTATGGTTATTAGCGGACAGATAATATTATGACATAGCTTGATTTAGTTAATTTACAAGTTTTCTTGTGTGTGCATATTAAATGAAGAACAAAAGTGATGGATTGATACAAAGAAGGTATGAAAATGAAATGTTTTAAAATTATCATTTTTTATGGTGAGAAATTGTTTACCAGTATACTGCACTATACTGTGTTTCGTCACAATGAAAATTGCACTTTTTCAGTTGGAAAGTATAACTTAGCTTTGAAAGTTGATAGGACTTAGTAAGAAAAGTCCGACTTCAAAGAATGCATTTTTCTGACAGTCTTTGAAGTCAGACTCCAGCACATAGACTCATACTAAGTTTTGAGCCAGATCTGGTTCCCATCTGTATGAATCGAGTGGATAACAGCAAAAATACCTGCCGGGTAAGAAATAATGTTCTTTTTTAAATAAAATATGATTTCAAGAGAGATAATCCAGTCTGGAGTGGTAAAACTGATTTTATCTGATTTTAGTGAACATTTACATGATGATCTGCCCTTAATTTATCCTAGTTAAATAAGTTTGGTGCTCTTTAAATGCATGAAAACAGAATTTTGTCAATGTACTGGAGTCAGTAAACGGATTGTCATGACATAGTATGGATTGTCATGACATAGTTTGTCCAAGTACTGGAGTAACAGACTGAAATGACCATTCGAGAAAACCCCCCAAAAAACATGGTTTGGAGGGCTGGCTTGTTGGACAAGGTAGGACACAGTCTATGTACTGGAGTCAGACTGAGAAGACAATCAAAAAGAAGGACTGCCATGGCTTTTTGGACAAGGTAGGACACAGTGTATGTACTGGAGTCAGACTGAAAATGACCATCAAAAAAAGGACTGGCTTGTTGGACAAGGTAAGACACAGTCTATGTACTTGAGTCAGACTGAAAATGACTATTGGAAAGAACAACTATAGCTTGAAGGGCTGGCTTGTTGGACAAGGTAGGACACACTCTGACACAGTCTGTGTACTGGAGTCAGACTGAAAATGAACATGGGGAAAATTATTTGGAGGGCTGGCTTGTTGGATAAGGTAGGACATATTCTATTTACTAGAGTCAGACTGAAAATGACCATCAGAAAAAAAACAAGAATGGTTTGGAGGGTGGGGGTGTTGGACAAGGTAAGACACAGTCTAAGTGCACTGGAGTCAGACTGAAAACAGACCATCAGCAAAAAAGGCTTTAGTGAGGGCTGAATTGTTGGACAAGGTATATATGACACAGTCAAGGTGTGATTATTAATTCGGATGACACTTTAAAGCTTGCCAGTGTATATTCAGTGAGTGGATACATTTTCAGGGGAAGCCTCCCTTCTCAGTTGGGTTGACTCTTGTAGAAAAGAACTTCCCGAGGAGCATATTCTTTTCTTTTAGAGAAGAGCCCATTTTTAAAGAGCTAGGTCATCCAGCAAGACAAAAGTTGGTCCTCTTCGTAGAAACAGATGGCGGTGTGCTCATTTACCTTAACCTATAGTTATTGTATTCCTTTGGTTATAAGACAGGGATAGATGGATGACTTGCGATTTTAAGTCCTTTTCAGCAGTATTTCAGTCCATGGGCAGTTGACAATGAAAGGATGTGCAATGGTACCTTTTACTATAATTGAAATGATTTTTGCCTCTTGGAACCAAACTCGGGACCGCTAGATCAGCAGGCCAGGGCTTGACCCACTGAGTTACCTTAGCTCCTTTATAAGGGTTTTCCCCTTATAAAACAATCTCTAGGATCTAGATCCATCTTGCAAGTTGAATCTAGATCTTTGGAATTGTTTTTGAATAGAAAAACCCATTTTATAGCTGAATAACACAAGACTGATAACATAATAATTATTTGCGGTTATTTTGATCTCTTGGCTTATAACCAAAATAAATAGGATAGTTATTAACTTGGATTAAACAGAAAGTTCAGCAACTTCTTAGCCAGACAAAAAAGCCAGCTTATTGAAATGCATGCGGTGCTGAGTGATGGTACAGTTCCTGACACTGGCAAGCCTATTTTGAGACATTGTCAGGATTCTAATGGGATTTTAACCCACTCTTTCCTGTTACAATTCTTGTCCAATAGTAAGGAATAGTTAGGAAACATTTCTGAAGTTACCATCCTGTATTTGAAGGAATGTTTTATTGGCTTAAGAGTTATATACCATGCAGTCTTCTACTAAATTCAGTTGTTTTTTTTTGATAATTTGAAACAAGCTTCAGCTACAGACTGGCTCAAAGTTTCATATTCAGCTGATCTTTAGTAGGAACAATAGATGTACACGGAATATTAGATATGTCATATCTTTAAAGTACTTCGAAAATTTTTCTTTGGAAGGAACAGAACAGAACAGAACAGAAACTTTATTTAGTTAAAACTCAGGCCACACACAGGTGGCGTAAGAATGAAAAAGAATATGGAAATCAAGGGCCATTTAGAGACTTGTTAGTAAACTGAGACTTGGCAAGCTGCATTCCCAGCAGGCACATGACGTCGTATGGACGTCGATGCGACATCATCATGTCGCATCTACGTCAATACGACGTCATTTCGACGTTGTGTGCCCGCTGGGTTGGCATTCTGGAAAGAAAGCAAAGTACATTCTATCATGTGTTTCCGTTTAGACCCTATTAAGTGCCCAGATTGGTCTGAAGTTGTGATATTTCACTTGCTGAACTTTGTTATATCCTAGCCTTGTTTGTCGGAAGAATTTTGAATTTTCCCAGATCTTGTTTGTCGTAATGATTATGATAACTTCCTCCGTTAGTTGGAATCATTTGATCAGTGCAATCTTTGGATTGAGCTGCGTTATGTAAAAATGGTGCTTTAAGCATCAGATTCTGTGGAAACAGCAGATACTGTACTCAGATCAGTCTAAGAATCTATGAAGTCCACAAGAGGCACCATTCCAGGCATTTAGAATCCTCAAAGTCTATTATACATGTTGTAGGCAAACAGTAAAGGCTCTGACCAGACTGTGCGGATGCACAGGCTGGTCTGGGCCATTGCTGTTTGCATAAGCATTAAGGGCCTATTTTGTGTCTCGGAACTCCTATTTGTGATGTATTGGTTCTGGTGCAACTGAATTATTAGATGTCAAAACAAGTCTGTGTTCTTATATAACTAATTCTGTGAATACCAAAGGATAAAACACAAACATTTCTTCAGCCAACGAAAGCACCCTATACATTAAAAAAGATAAACAAATTTGATCAGTGCCAATTATGACTAGAAAAGTGTAAAAGGGTTAACAGGATCTGATACAATTGTATTCCACGAGTCTAATGCCAGTCTCATGGTAGATCAAGGGACCTCTCAAAATAGACTGACATGATGGATGGATTAAATGATTGCAGTTCTGTTTATAGTATATCAGGCAAATCATATATATGTGGGAAAAAATTCCAAAGAATTCCTCAGCCCTCAGGTATGCGGACACTGATCTTATGACTTTCAGTTTAAGTCTGCACAATTTGCAATTTTGGCCACAATTGTTGACACATTCACCAGATATATTTAGTAAAGTCATCTTTTTCTAAAGGAATCATGCATCCATCTGTCCACTATTGTCTGTCTGTAACAAATCATATTTTGGGATAATTCATCAATCAAACTTCACAGAAAGATAAACCGTAATGAGGTGCGGTGGAAGTATGCAAAGCCCAAGGTCTAGCTCAGAATCATAGGTCAGTCTAGAGGTCAAATCTTGGTTTCAGTGAAGCCAGGCCTTTGCAGTTTGTCTATTCAGTAATTTTACCTTACTTTCCCCACCTCCTTGATACATACACACACCAGACTGCACAGTGCAGGCTGGTCTGGGCATGCTAAATTCACTTCTATATGAAAGATATACCAGTATCCACATATCCGCAGCTACATAGTGTGACAGTTTCCTTAGCACACTCGTTGTCCACCTGAGCCAAGATCTTATATCAGAGGATTTGCCATTATCTAAAAAATAACTGTGAAATGCTGAATATTATGGCTAAAATTTATTTTATGATGTACATAAACTGGATAAAAGGGAAAAGAAAGAGAGGATAAAAAAGAAAATAAAATAAAAGCAAACTTGAAAAATATATACAACAGAGTTTTAAGCATGAAAAATATGTACAGCCACAGAAGAATACCTTTTTGCCTGAAGAATGTTACATTAGCAAGCCCGGATCCAGAGCACCACATACTGGTGGTGCTCTGGATAACTGGTGGGGCTTGTAGGTGCCGATATGTTTGTGTGGGAGTGAAGGGTATTTAATTTAAGGACCGAGGCGGTGTGGGGGAGACGGGGGAATAGGGCTTGAAAATATTTAACATACATGTAATTAGGGATCAATTTTGATGAGAATTTTTGATAATGACCTTTTTGCCTTGAAATATATGTTGTGATATCTCATTAGAATAGCCTCGCCGAGGCGATTCAAATGAGATGTCACAACATATATTTTAATCTAACCAGGCCCAGGTGGCGGGGCTGAAGCCCCAAAGCCAACCCCTGGATCCGGGGCTGATTAGTGCTTTAAATGACTTGAACACAATCACAGTTCAGGTTTTAAAGTTGAGTTTTTCCACCGTTTTTTCTTACGGACACAACTTCTGTGACTTACTGTATGTTTCCCCAGGCACAGTAGCCCTTCCAAAATGACATCATCTCTTAAATGAAAGAATTTGCTCCTTCAGGAGCAGATTCTTTCATTTCAGAAGAGATGTCTATGGAAAAGGGAGGCAAAGCTGAAACAGAAGAGTTTTGAGGACATTAAATTTTATGAAATTTTAGAACCATTGTGAGCTAAAACCCTGACAACAGTTTAAACCATAGCCACCACTACAAAAACATGCCTATATTCCAATAGAAACTTACAGACTTGATGCATTGGTGAAAACAACCCATCAATTTTGACCTGTTTGCAGCTAGTAGAAACAAAACATAGGCATTGCTTTTGTAGTGGTGGCCATGGTTTAAACTATTGTCATGGTTTTAGCTCGCAATTGGCCCATTATGGGCCATAGTGAGCTATTAAATTGGTATACCAGTCATCCATTATTCGTCAGTAATTGAAAACAACTTCTTCACTGAATCTACTGCATCCATGGTTCTCAAATTACACAACTACAGGGGTCAGAATTGTAAAATCCAGCCAGGTTAAGAACCCAAGGTGACCGCCATTTCTAAAAATAGCAAAAGTAACAAAATCAACTTCTTTTCCATGGATCTCATTATGCTGGAACTCCTTAAAATTGTAATTGATGTGTAATGCCTTATAGTAAGGTGTAAGGTTTCTGTTGTCATATTGTGATGCACTCATCTCTCTCTGGTCATTTGAGCAGAACTCATTAGAAGCCAATTACTGTAGGTCTTTGGTTGTATATTGGAGGTTTTTTCCTTCCAGAACAATCCCAAACATCTAGATCCATTGGATCTAGATGTTTGGGATTGTTTTGGAAGAGAAAAAAAAACTATCTAAAATTCAAAGCTAACAATTTTGCATACCGGTATATCAGGTAATTTTGGAAGGGTAAACTCCCATCTTATAATCAGGTAAGTACGGTTGTGATGCTTTAAGGTTTCTGTTGTCATATTGGGATGCACTCATCTCTCGTGTCATTTGAGCAGAACTCATGAGAAGCCATTTGCCACACTTGCCCAGCGTGTTGGGACATTTTGATCGGTAATATCTGACATGAATTTTTCCGACTTTTAATTTTGAAGAAGCGCAACTGGCTTTTTGTCGCTTAGCAAGGTGCGATATAGTTCACTTATCCGTCTGTCAGTCAGTCACTGATTCCGTTTGTCCATCCGTCCATCCATCAACAATTATGTAGACCATAGTGTGTAATGCCATTTCTCACAAACTATGATACCTTATCATAAAACCTGGCATAAAGCTTCTTCTTACAATGTTCTCGAGGGCTTTTGCACTTATTTTACCCTTGACCTATATTTTATGTTCTGCTGACTTTGTAAAGTTTTACATCCAACATTATGTCGACCCTAGCGTTGACCTTAGTGTTTAATGCTATTTCTTGCAAACTATGATACCTACAATCATCAAACCTGGCATAAAGCTTCTTCTTAGAATGTTCTTGAGGATTTTTGTACTTATTTTACCCTTGCCCTATATTTCATGCTCTGATGACTTTGTAAATTTCACATCCAACATTACGTCAACACTTAAGTCCATTTTTCATAAACTATAATACCTACAATTATCAAACCTGGCATCAAGTTTCTTCTTAAAGACAGGACTTCTCTGTTCTTAAAGGCTGTTGCAATTAATTTTACCCTTGACCTATATTTCATGCTCTGCTGACTTCATCCAAAATTATGTCAACCCTGGCGATTTAGTCCTTTCATCTCAAGCTATGATACATACAATCATCAAACCTGGCAAAAAGTTGCTTCTAAGAATGTTCATGAGGTACAGTAAAGCCAGAGAAAGACTTGACACCCTTGTGCAACCCAGTTGCACATGAGTTGCGCTACACCTGAGCTAGCTTTGAGCATTGAGTTGCACCCCATTCTCAAACCGTAGTGCACCTGAAGTTCAGAGTTCAGATTGAACCTATACACATACTTTTATGATTAGCCAGTCATGGAATGGACAAACAGTTTGTGCACTACCCAGATCATCTTCTTTTTTTTAATTTGTATTGCAAGAGTAAAGAAAATATAACAATTTTAAATTTGTATTGGTTTTAATTTTCTGATGTCTTTCTTTTTTCTTTTTTTTTCTTCTTTTATTTGCAAAAGTGAAAATTATCTTAGTTTGTGTATTTTTTGTCTTTTTTCTGTCTTTAATTCTTTCTTTGAGTATTTTTAGAAGCCAATTAAAAATAATACACATATGTTAATTTATTCTTAATATAACGGAAAATAAAATTTTGTAATAGTCTATTTCAAGTAAAGAGAAGCCATGTGTTGTAAGCTATTGAACTATCAACTTTATTTTTAAAGAAAATATAAGAATTTTAAATTTGTTTTTGCTTTAATTTCTAATGTCTTTCTTTTTCTTTTTTTTACTTTTATTTGCAAAAGTGAAAATTATCTTAATTTGTGTATTTTTTTCTGTCTTTAATTCTTTCTTTCAGTTTTTGAGAAAGCAATTAAAATGATTCATATCACATAATTTATTCTAAATATCATAGAAGACAATCGAAATATTATAATAATCTATTTTAAGTATCAGAAAAGACATATTGTAAGGTATTAAACTATCAACTTTATTTTATTCTTTTATTTGATCTTGAATCATGACAAAACTAACACAATGAGTTGTGGATCAAGCATATTCAAAGGTAAATCTGTTTGTTTGTTCTAAATCCACTTTCATTACGCTTTTGAATCTTAGTTTATTGTACTGTTGTTTTAACAATAAACTCTAAAACTGAGTAGATACATGTATTCACACTTCTGCGGCGTCTTAAGTAAACAAAGTCAGAAATAAATTAGCCGCGACACGACAAAACCAACAATGTGGTTGTTCGCCCAGCGCAGAATTGAAATGCATTGATAAGAATTCAAAGACTAGAGGGCAAACAGTGTAGATTTGGATGATGCTGGTTATTATGAGCCGCATTATCTGGATCTACGCTATTTGTAAATTCCGCGCTTTTCGTTCATTAGCGCTCTAGGTGTTTAAAAAAATGGATAAGAATTCACAGACTAGAGAGAAAACAATGTAGATCTAGATGAGGCTGCTCATTCAACTGATTATGAGCCGCCACATGAGGATCTACATTATCTGCAAATTCAGCAATTTTCATTTTTTGTTTCGCGCTTTAGATGTTAAAAAATGGATAAGAATTCAAGCACTAGAGAGCAAACAGTGCAGATCTAAATGAGGCTGCCCACTATGAGCCGCCTCATCAGGATCTACACTATTTGCAAATTCAGCTATTTTTGTTTGTTCGCGCTATATTAAAGAAATGGATAAGAATTCAAAGATTAGAGGGCAAACAGTTTAGGCTTTTTATGAGTCGCCTCATCAGGATCTACGCTATTTGCAAATTACGCTGTTTTCGTTCTTCAAAATATGAGATGCCTTGTCTGCAAGACTCAAGACAGTTTACTAGTTTATCATGTTTTCCTGCAATTTTTTATCACGTTTTTTCCGCATTTTTTCTTAAAATGGGGAACGACTTTCGTGACTTTCTTGTCTGCTTTCCTAGACAAAATAAACTCATATAGGAAAGAATTTGATCATAGGGGCTCACTTCAATTCTTTCTTGGGTTGAACCCTACATGTATATTGAAACAAAATGAAAATGATAAGAGTTGCTTCCTCTGAAAGTGTATCTGGTCACCAAAAGTAGACAAAACCCTCCTTTAGTTTATAAACCCTCTAAGCACCTAAAAGGCAGACGACAATTTACTTCTGCAAAATTTCGAAAAAGCATCACAAATACAGAGTTCCAGACTGCAACCCCTTATTAGAACCGTCTCGGTGAATCGATTCTAATGAGGGCTTACAACTTACTTTTCTATGGAGAAATGTGATAAATTATCTGTAAATTACCACACTAGCCCTTCTTATTTGAAGCACTGCAAAACAACTATGTCTACCCCTGCAAATAGTTGAAGTGTCTCTAAATTCTCTCATCAAGCAAATTCTTTAGTAAGTTAATTCGATCAAACAGGTATCTGTTTCATGATCGCAATGTTTGTATATGAAGTGTGCCGACACTTCGCTTCACACCCTCAGGCTTATCAATAGTTGACTCCGGCTGATAACAAGATTTCATCGATTATTATGAAACAGGGTTGGTGTTTTCCGAACACTCTTAGTCAAGATTTAAAAAAAATGAGGGAAAGAGAACACACATGGAAAAAAAGAAGGTGGGGGGAGTAAGATTCATATTATGCTTGTCAAAACAGTGGTCCATGGCCGGTCCGGATCAGCCGCGATGGCCTTGAATACAGTTTGAATTGGTGATCATATGGATTTTGCATAAGAGATATGTGTAAACGTTGAACTTTCGCGCAATACGGTATACAGTATTAAAGTTCATCGGTACACTTTCAGGAATAGCAACTCTGCAATTTTCAATTTTTACTCATTTCTCAAGTGCGGTCAATTCATCAAGAAACTAGAAATAAGCCGCGACACGAGAAAACCAACAATGTGGTTGTGCGGCCAGCGCAGACTCAGATCCGCCCAGTCTGAGCAGAGTCTTCGCTGTCCGCATGAAGGTAGCTTAGACCCTTAGCTACCCATTAAACGCTAAACGAAGACTCTGATCAGACTGGGTGGATGCCCAGGCTGATCTGAGTCTGCGCTGGACGCACAACCACATTGTTGGTTTTCTCGTGTCGCGGCTCAAATGTGTCCACAGCCTGGCCAGAGTCTACACAATTTGCAACCCATTACGACATATAATGCAACAGGAATATTTCCTTTCCACGGTGACTACATGTGATACAAAGAATTAAGATGTCTTTGTAGATTATTTTTTTTCATACCTTATGTCTTAATGTGTACTCGTTGAGGGAAATCAATAACAGATACCTTGCTTTAATCACTAAACTTATTTCCTCAAACTGATTATCAATGATTTTCAAAACATATGTTTCACAATCTAATTGTAGTCTTAGGGATCTGTGCAGCGAACCTTGAAACAAAAATTTTATCTTTACGAATTGCGTTGTCTTTCTTTATTTGAAAATTCAAAATTTATTAAATTGCAGAATATTTCAACTACTAAACCAATAAATAAATAAATAAATAAATAAATAAAATAAAAATAAAATAATGAATTAAAAAGTTAATAATATTAAAATTGAAAATTAAAATGGCGATATATGTAAAATGGTAAAAAGTAAAGTAAGTACGATTTGTAAGTGATATACAAGAAAATATTAATATATATATATATCAAAAATTCTTTCTTCTAAATTTCCTTTTTCAGTTCAATTCTATTTTTCTATCTTTTTTATTTTTTATTTGCATTTTCTCCTTTTTATGTTTTTTTTTTTTTTTTTCAAAATATATGGTTCTGATCTCCATTTGTTTAAGGTTTTACTGGATTGATTCATGAATATACACCACCGGGAACCCTGAAGCTGGCAGCGGTCTCAGCACTTTAATATTTTATGACTCTAATAATGAGGAGATTAAGAGATGCATTCGATATTCTTATTACCCGTTTATTGAAGAAGATTCCATTATGGGTTTGAAGAGCAAAATCCAGACCTTTAAGTACACAGTAATCAAACAAGAAATCTTCTTGCCAAAGGATATATGTATTGACAGATGCCTTATTCGAATCCATCTCATTCGAGCCGCTGCGCGACGGATCCAAAAAAATGACTCAGCAAAGACTCAGATCGGCCTAAGCATCCACCGAGGCTGATCAGAATCTTCTCTGACTGCATGAGCAAAATAGAGACAGATCAGACTGGACGGATTCCCAGGCTGAAATGCGTCTTCGCTTGGCGGACAGGGAATGTCATGGTTTTGTCAGATAGATAATCAGTGATTATAGAGTTGTAAGGATATAAAATTATATATATAAGTCCACAAATTTCTGTAATTACTTCAGAAATAGTGATAGAGATAATTAGCCAAATTTATTATCGTGTAACGTTATGTAAATAAATATATTGAAATATAAATAATTAAATACGCAGCGTTAAGCAAGCGCTTCCAAAACATCGATATACTAAAATAAACATATTTAAATGAGCATTACTAAACGAGGTGCTCTGCAATAAATAAGGTAACAATTAGATAAATACTTAAATACTTACCTGAAAGAGACTTCTGTCTGGCTGTCATCTTCTATTGTCTTATAACAACAAAAGCATTAAAGAAGTGTGTTGGGAATAACGCATTATATACATTTAAATATTATGGCACTTCTCACTCCACCTACTCATAATTTTGTCACTAGGAAAAACTACTGACCAATTAAAGAAAGGGGTATTAGAAAAAATCATTGTTTGCGCACCTTTAAATTACTTTGATATAATGTTCTATTTAATGTAATTATCCCAACCTTTTACCACTATTTTTAATTGATTGGTATTCATTAATAAATAGATGGTGATTACAGACTTCAAATGACATAAAAAGATCAAATTTGATATGTTTGGTTAATTAAAGAGGGAATGAAATAGATAAATAAAAAGAAAGTAAAAAAGAAAAAATCAAGAATAAATGGTGTCCTACAATGTTGAACTAAGAACTGTAGAGTAGGTTTATAGCAAATATACTGAACATGAATGTGCACATTGAATTCACAGGTAATTGCTGAGTTGGAAATTTGTCTAGTGCACTTGGGTCGCAAAGTCGAGTGCACCTGTGTCTCTGAGCTTACTCAAAGTCATGTGCACACCTCTCTCTGGGCTAGTGCACATCATTTGCACTTTATGTCAAGTTTTTCTCTGGCTTTACTGTATGTTGCAGATATTCCTACCCTTGACCTATATTTCATGCTCTTCTGACTTAGTAAAATTTCACATCCAAAATTGTGTTGACCCTAGTGTACTTTTTGTCTATTTCTCATACAATTTCTTTTAACTATATCTTTACTACAGTGGATTAGCACAAGGCACGTGGAACATAGAGTTCTGCGGAATTCTTATTTGTTCTGGGTTATAATGTTGTAAAATTGTGGAAACAGTGCAGTCTCAGATTATTGTTTGGTTATACAAGCGGAACAGTTGTGGGTGTGATTGTCATGATATTTTTCTCATTTCTTTACAAATGAAAAGGCCAAATAATGAGACAGGACTATGTGTTTAATGGATCTGAGAAAGACCAAAACATCACGTTCCTTGACTTAAAATGCATTTGTACACCTCCATATTATTCTTTCAGTTTTATGAAAGGAAATAACTTACGTGACTTGCAGTTTGCTTTCCTGAATAACAGAGCAAAAATACAGACTGATTTAGATTTTTGGGGTCATTATGGAGGGATGAGGGACTAGACTTATAGTTGAATAAATCTAGTAAACTGAGGGTTCTTGAGCCATAGCAAAATGCTCAAAGACATAGTTTTCCATGTATGACCAAATTTTGCCTCAAGTATGTAAAATCTGTCATCTTCCCAATATTTCATGCGAATGATAATGAAACTGTCAAAACATATTTACAGAACAGAACAGAACAGAACAAAACTTTATTTTCATCTCAGATCATGGTACATGATATATGAAAAGAATCTTTTCATTTTCATTTCATTAGTAAAATGGATTTGTAAAAGACACATGACAGTTATTATGTGTTTCAGAATGAATGAAAGACTACAGTGTATTAATGTTTTGGTGTTTATTCAAAGCTTTAGTTGCATCAAAAGTGAAGCATTATTTGCATATTAAGTCAGTTTTAAAATGCACTTTTGTAGATCCCAAATTTTAGCCTGTAAAATTGATAAGGATCAATATACATGTATTATCTTCCAAAAGTGCAGGCAAATGCTGCAAGGGCCTAGCTTACGTATACGGCAATTACGCAAGTGCGTATTGAAATTTTGTCAAAATTGACAAAATTTCAAAACGCACCTGCAAATTTGCATGCTGAAAATTTATAAATAAGACCAGATTTCAATACCGATTACCAAAGTGGCTGAAATACTAGCTTTCCCTTCAAGAAGTAGAGAATAAAACATGGTTGTGCGTATTTTGCCCCTAGTTATGCCCCTGTCAGCTGTGAGATACTTTTGACACCTATGTAAATTATGATAGATTCTCTGGATGAAGGTAATTTTGCACTGTCCGAATAATGTCATAATTTGTGTTTTACCTGAGGCCCGTGTCACCCCAAACTAGTTCTCAACACGTCCAACGCCGTCCACGGAATATTGTGAAACAGGCTGTGGTCTGGGTAGAATGTGTAACTTTTGGCCTAAAATGTCTGTAATACGATTCTAGTTTGTTCATATACAGGCCTCAATACGTCCATCTCGTCTGTATTCCATCCACAGTCCGTTCGTATCAAGTTCATACTGGGTCAGATTGCCCGTTCACCTCGTGCAGAGACCGTTTCCAAGCAGTCCAAGCTTGTCCGTGGTCAGTTCATCCCTGTATGTCGCTTTTGCTATCATGTCCCCAATGCATTCAAACTATTTCGTAACTCGACTATCTTGTTCAAAAGCAGTTCTTCTCGTTCTGACTACATACGTCCTCATCTTGTCCGTAGTGCATGCAAAACGTAACTGCAAGCACGTCCTGGTCTGACGGCTACATAAGATGGCTTTTTATGCTCTTTTGATTGTTATAATAGGTGACCATAAGACCTACCCAGATATGAAAATTTATATACGTATACACTGACTTAAATGGAGATGATGCTATGTGTACGTAGACTGTATCATGACCATAGAAATATAACCATGCTATTTCAACTTAAGGTTATTGATAGTCATATATTATTATACCCTTGCCATTTTACTTCAGCATGAAATATTCCACAATGAGCAAGGTCTACACTGACAAGGGTCATACAAAAAAGAAAAGTTACACCATTGTTTGTCCACCTCTACGGGACATAATCCACTCACTTAAGGTCATGGAATATCTTCCTGTACAGGTGGAAAACCATGGTATAACCATTACATGTCCATGTTTTAGTCTCCCATATTCTATTCTCAAAGCTTGCCTTATATACTGTGCTTTTTGGTTTACAAGACTAGAACATTTTGCCTCCAAAATGGCCCCATATGTGTATATCTTTTTATTTACTCTTTTATAAGATTACCGTAATGTGTGTATATATTGGGACACCTAAAAATAATGAATTTTCCATTTGGGACAAATGGAAAATTTATTATTTGAGGTGTCCCAATACTTAAGCACATTAGGGTATTTATTCCCCATTTACAAAGATTGCATTAAGTATCACCGCCATAGTTGATATCAAAATTTCACGATCGTATTATATTTTGCATCTTTGTCTTTTCAGGTGGTTGTTCGGAAATTAACAAACCAGCAGAATTTCTAGACTGTGACCCTCCCTGCACTGTCGCTAACTCCTACTGTAATGATACAGACCACTGTGTATGTGCAGACACATATGATCCAGTGTTTGACAGGTTGAATGCCCTGGTGGAGTGTGTGATGGATAATAGTAGTGCAGTACCGGTCAGTCCTAAGACTGTTTCCCTGCCAGGTGAGAAATTATTTTATCATATGATGTAGCTGTTATTCAATGGATAACGTCATAGAAATCATAAAAATCATATGACTACACATGTCATAACACTTTGGTGCATACACTTAACGTCATTGACAACGTCAGTGTCAACAATGGGTTTCCTTATCGAAATAATGTTCATTTTGAAAGTGGTTGGTTGGTTGATTTGATGCTTAACGTCCACGGTAAACAACTAAGGTCATGTCGGGACGGTCAGTTAACCTAACCACACTATTCCTGGGCAGGCTTAGACCTCCTAAGCGGTTAACCAGTACTAAGTTAGTGCACATACTTTCGCCAGTAACTGACAACTGCCCTTCTTGAATCAGCGGAAGGAGAAACGAAAGTTGAAAGTGGTAAAATCCTATTTTAAATGGTCATATGATAAACAGAATCTTACACTTGTGGACATTTCATATGAAATTTATGCAACGAGCCAAAAGGCTCGTTTCATAAATTTCATATGAAATGACCACTTGTGTAAGATCCTCTATATTTAAGGAGTATGGATACACTTTCAAGGGAGATCACTCTAAAATGGGAAAAATGGTTCTCTATTAAGTCCCTTGATAGTGTGTAAAAGACCAGTGCAATGACGTTCTAGCATGTATAAGTCTCACAAATAGATTTGTCCCACGTAAGTTCTTGATTTTGCCTCATAGTTAAAGACGTGATGCATACCTGGCCCAGAGGTTATAAAACTTGATTACATTCTCAAACTCAAAAGAAAGCACACTGATTGGCTGCTTCCGAGCACATGCTCGGAAGCAGCCAATCATTGGGCTTTATTTTGAGTTTGAGATTATACTCAAGTTTTATAACCACAAATCCTGGTCTGTGAAAAGGGAGACAAATTCTGTTGTGTCAGGGTGGCAGCAAAGATTGTCATTTCAGAGTGTTGTCCCTTGGAGGTGTATTTGTAGCCCTTAAGGTCTTCAGATACAGAATAACTCTGTATTGACTTGTTAAAACACATAACAGAGTTATTGTTCATGGTGAAATCGATCAACTATGGAATCTATACACTTTTACAATGTCTACCATAAAGATCCTAAGTTTTCAGGCAAATATGTCTGTACAAACAGTGGAAACTGAGATCAGACTCCTTAGGAACCAGAATGATCAATGTCTTTCCAATTTCAATTCCATCTGCGCATGTTTGAGGCATTACTCTATGATAAACCCGGAACAACAGGAAAATAAATAACAACTTAAACGATTGTTTTTCTATTAAACGAAACAGTGAAATGTTTGTTTTTTAGCTCACCTGAGCACGAAGTGCTCAAGGTGAGGTATTGTGATCGGTCTTTGTCCGTCGTCCGGCGTCAACTTTTGCTTTAAACGACTTCTTCTCCAAAACTGCTAGCCAGTTTTCAAAATAATTTCACAGAAATGTTCCTTGGGGGACTCTCTACCAAAATTGCTCAAATGGTTCCGCTCCGCTGAACAATATGGCCGCCAGAGCTAAAAATAGAAAAACCTTTAAACGACTTCTCCTCCAAAACTGCTGGGCCGATTTTAAAATAATTTCACAGAAATGTTCCTTAGGAGACCCTCTACCAAAATTGCTCAAACGGTTCCGCTCCGCTGAACAATATGTCCGCCAGAGCTAAAAATAGAAAAACCTTTAAACAACTTCTCCTCCAAAACTGCTGGGCAGATTTTGAAATAATTTCACAGAAATGTTGCTTAGGTGACCCTCTACCAAAATTGCTCAAACGGTTCTGCTCCGCTGAACAATATGGCCGCCAGAGCTAAAAATAGAAAAACCTTTAAACGACTTCCCCTCAAAAACTGCTGGGCCGATTTTAAAATAATTTCACAGAAATGTTCTTTAGGAGACCCTCTACCAAAATTGCTCAAACGGTTCCGCTCCACTGAACAATATGGCCGCCAGAGCTAAAAATAGAAAAATCTTCAAACGACTTCTCCTCCAAAACTGCAGGGCCGATTTTGAAATAATTTCACACAAATGTTCCTTAGGAGACCCTCTACCAAAATTGCTCAAACAGTTCTGCCCCGCAGAACAATATGGCCACCAGAGCTAAAAATAGAAAAAAGCTTTAAACATCATCGTTTCTAAAGCCAATGGCTCGATTTCAAAAAAAATTCACAGAAATGTTTTACTCATGGCTCTGAACAAACACTGCTCAAACGGTTCCGCTCTGCTGAACAAAATGGCCGCCAGAGCTAAAAATAAAAATAGATCTTAGAATGACACAGAGGGCACAGTTATATCCAATCATCATGAAACTTTGTCAGAATGTTTATCTTAATGAAATCTAGACCATCTTTGAAACTGGGTCATGTGGGGTCAAAAACTAGGTCACTGGGTCAAATCTTAGAAAAACCTTGTGCACACTCTAGAGGGCACAGTTATGATCCAATCTTCATGAAACTTTGTCAGAATGTTTATTTGTATAAAATCTAGGCCAAATTTGAATCTGAGTCTTGTGGGGTCAAAAACTAGGTCACTTGGTCAAATATTAGAAAAACCTCATGTACATTCTAGAGGGCACAGTTATGATCCTATCTACGTGAAACATTGTCAGAATGTTTACTTTCATGAAATTTATACCAGATTTGAAACTGGGCCATGTCAGGTCAAAAACTAGGTCACTAGGTCAGGTCTTAGAAAAACAGTGTGAACGCTTTTGAGGACACAGTTTTGTTCTAATCTTCATGAGACTTTGTCAGAATGTTTGTCTCCAACGAATCTGGACCAAGGGTGCAACTTGGTCATGTTGGATCAAAAAGTAGGTCACTAGGTTAAACCTTAGAAAAACATTGTGTACACTCTAGAAGGCACAGTTTTGATAACTTTGCCAGAATGTTCATATCCAAGAAATCTAGACCAGGTTTGGAACTGGGTCATGTAGGGTCAAAATCTAGGTCATTAGGTTAAATCTTATAAAAACCTTAGGTACACAATAAAGGGTTCATTTTCCATTTAAGCTGTTTGAAACTCTGTCAGTCATATGGATGTCTCTGAGGTTAAGTTCACAGGATACTCAGGTGAGCGATCCAGGGCCATCATGGCCCTCTTGTTTGTTTTATTCTGTATCATACAATGTAAGTTTTACTAAAACAATATGCATATGCCCCATGGATTGAATATATTTTTATGACGTTTTTCATGAAATCCAATTTTCTTGCATTTTTTTTTTAAATGTAAAAATATACTTATTATCAAGATAATTGGAATTTTTTCTTACCAGTTTGTTTCAAATATCCTATATTAAAGATTCTATAATTTGCAGAAATGATAGTGCATCCATGTGCTAGAGACATGAATTTTAATGAAAAATGTGTAAACAAAAAGTATGTATAAATACAAAAGCTTGTTTTTTAGGAAAACAAAACGGTGAATTTTTTTCTTCTTATCCAAATGTTTTATAGCCCTTTGGGTTATTCAGCTGGTATAATGAAATGAATGCCCCGCCAATATTTAGCTCACCTGAGCCAGAGGCTCCGGGGGAGCTTATAGTATGGTCAGGCTACGTCGTCCGTCCACAATTTCAAACGACTTCTTATCTGAAACCGCTGGGCGGATTGTAACCAAATTTCATATAGAGCTTCCTGGGACCTTAGGAACAAAAAGTTGTTCAAACTGTCCTGGTCACATGACCAACATGGCCGCCATGCCCATATATGGTAAAAACCTACAAAAATCTTCTTCTCCAGAACCAGTAGGTCGATGGCCTTGAAACTTGGTATGTAGCATTGGGTAAGGGAGTACTACCAAGATTGTTCAAATTATGATCTTGGGTTGACCCTGACCTTTTTTACGGTAAGGTCAAATTTGCTTCTTGTGCTTTTATATGGCAAAATGCTAGAACATAAGATATCTTGGAAACTGTTGAAGATTTTGGGATAAAAATTGGTATATACAGTCATCTTAATGAGTACATGAAGATTTATGAGTACAAGAGGTCAAGGTCATTCTTTGACCTTTGACCCAGAACTCTCATATTTTGACAATTCCAAACAATCTCCTCAAAAGCCCCTGGGCCAATTGTAACCAAATTTCATATAGAGCCTCCAGGAAAACTTATTCATACGGTCCAGGTCACATGACCAACATGGCTCCCATGCCCATATATGGTAAAAACCTTTAAAAATCTTCTTCTCAAGAACCAATTGACCAATGGCCTTGAAACTTGGTATGTAGCTTTGGGTACTCGAGTACTGTCAAGATTGTTCAAATTATGACCATGGGTTGACCTTGACCTTTTTTACGGCAAGGTCAAATATGGGAAAATGCTAGAACATTAGATTTCATGGAAAGTTTTGAAGAGATATGCCTAAGAATTGGTATATACAGTTATCTTAATGAGTACATGAAGATTTGTGAGTACAAGAGGTCAAGGTCATTCTTGACCTTTGACCCAGAAGTCTCATATTTTGAAGAGATATGCCTAAGAATTGGTATATACAGTTATCTTAATGAGTACATGAAGATTTGTGAGTACAAGAGGTCAAGGTCATTCTTTGACCTTTGACCCAGAACTCTCATATTTTGACAATATCAAACAATCCTTTAAAAAAAAACTGGGCCAGTTGTAACGAAATTTCATACAAAGCCTCCAGGGATTGAGGGAATGAAAATTTGTTCAAACAGTCCAGGTCACATGACCAACATGGCCGCCAGGACCATATATGGTAAAAACCTTTAAAAATCTTCTTCTCCAGAACCAATTGACCAATGGCCTTGAAGCTTGGTATGTAGCATTGGGAATTCCAGTACTATCAAGATTGTTCAAAATAATGACCTTGGGTTAACCTTGACTATTTTACTGCAAGGTCAAATGTGGGAAAATGCTAGAACATAAGAATTCATGGAAAGTTTTGAAGATTTATGCCTAAAAATTGGTATATACAGTCATCTTAATGAGTACATGAAGATTCATGAATACAAGAGGTCAAGGTCATTCTTTGACTTTTGACCCTGAACTCTGTCATTTTGACAATATCAAACCATCTCCTCAAAAGCCCCTGGGCCAATTTTGAAATCAAATTTCATATAGAGCCTCCAGGGGGTTAAGGGAATGGAAATTTTTTAGCTCACCTGAGCCGAAGGCTCAAAGGTGAGCTTTTAGTATGGCAATGCTCCGTAGTCCGTCCGTCCGTCCACCATTTTCAAAGGTCTTCTTCTCCATAGCCGCTGGGCCGATCAAAGCCAAATTTGATATGGAGCCTCCATGGGTTGGGGGAACGAAAGTTTGTTTGGGGTATCTGGGTCACATGACCAAGATGGCCGCCAGGTCCATATATGGTAAAAACCCTTCAAAAATCTTCTTCTCCAGAACCAAAAAGCCTATGACCTTGAAACTTGGTATGTAGCATAGGGCATGCAGGCCCATCATAGTTTATACAAATCATAAACAAATCATGACCTTGCGTTGACCTTGACCTAATTTACGGCATGGTCAACTTTGGTACGTTAGGCTTTTATATGGGAAAACGCTTAAACAGTGGATTTCTCAAAAACTATTTAAGTCTAAGGTACAATACTTGGTATACATGGTCGACTAAATGACCAGATGAAGATATTATGTCACTAAAGGTCAAGATCATTCCGTCCAACTATCCGTCGTCAAGTTTTTCAAACATCTTCTCCTCTGAAACCACTGGGCCGATTGAAGCCAAATTTCATATGGAGTCTCAGTAGGATGGGGGAACGAAAGTTTGTACCCGGGGTCTGGGTCACATGACCAAGATGGCTGCCATGCCCATATATGGTAAAAACCCTTCAAAACTCTTCTTCTCCAGAACCAAAAGGCCTATGACCTTGAAACTTGGTATGTAGCATCGGGCCGGCTTATCATAGTTTATACAAATCATGACCTTGCGTTGACCTTGATCTAATTTAAGGCATGGTCAATTTTGGAGCATTAGGCGTTTATATGGAAAAATGCTTAAACAGTGGATTTCTCAGAATCTATTTAAGTCTAAGGTACAATATGTTGTATACATGCTGGACCAAATGACCAGATGAAGATATCATGTCTATGAAGGTCAAGGTCATTCCGTCAGACCATCCGTCGTCAACATTTTCAAACATCTTCTCATCTGAAACCACTGGGGAGATTGAAGCCAAATTTCATATGGAGTCTCAGTGGGATGGGGGAAGGAAAGTTTGTACCCGGGATCTGGGTCACATGACCAAGATGGCTGCCATGCCCATATATGGTAAAAACATTTCAAAAATCGTCTTCTCCAGAACCAAAAGGCCTATGACCTTGAAACTTGGTATGTAGCTTTGGGCATGTGGGCCCATCATAGTTTATACAAATGATGACCTTGCTTTGACCTTGACCTAATTTACAACATGGTCACTTTTGGTATGTTAGGCTTTTATATGGGAAAACACTTATACAGTGGATTTCTCAGGAACTATTTAAGTGTAAGGTACAATATGTGGTGTATATATGGTCAACTAAATGACCAGATTAAGATGTTATGTCACTGAAGGTCAAGGTCATTTTATCGGTCTGTCCATCATCAAGATTTTCAAACATCTCCTCTGAAACCACTGGGGAGATTGAAGCCAAATTTCATATGGTGTCTCAGTGGGATAGGGGAACTAAAGTTTATACCTGGGGTCTGGGTAACATGACCAAGAAGGCCGCCATGCCCGTATATGGTAAAAACCCTTCGAAAATCTCCATCATAGTTTGTACAAATCATGCCCTTGCGTTGACCTTGACCTAATTTAGGACATGGTCAACTTTGGTACACTAGGTGGTTGTATCGGAAAACGCTTATACAGTGGATTTCTCAGAAACTATTTAAGTCTAAGGTACAATACGTGGTATATATGGTCAACTAAATGACCAGATGAAGATATTATGTCACTGAAGGTCAAGGTCATTTTGTCGGTCTGTCCGTCATCATGATTTTCAAAACATCTTCTCCTCTGAAACCACTGGTCTGATTGAAGCTAAATTTCATATGGAGTCTAAGTGTGATCGGGGAATAAAAGTTTGTTCTTGGGGTCTTGTCCAAGATGGCCGCCATGCCCATATATGGTAAAAACCCTTCAAAATCTTCTTCTCCAGAACCAAAAGGCGTATGACCTTGAAACTTGGTATGTAGCTTTGGGCACTCAAGCGCATCATAGTTTATACAAATGATTGTGTGTTGACCTTGACCTAATTTATGACACTGTCAGCTTTGGTACATTATGTAGGCTTTTATATGGGAAAATGCTTAAACAGTGAATTTTTCAGAAACTATTTAAGTCTAAGGTGCAATATTTGGTGTATATGGTTGATTAAATGACCAGATGAAGATATGGTCAAGGTCATTCTTTGACTTTTGTACAAGGTCATTGAGATTCTGTCACCCATCAACATTTTCAAACATCTTCTCAGAGGCCAGTAGGGTCAATTGAAGCCATATTTCATATGGAGCTTCACCGGGTCAAAGGAACCATAGTTTGTTCAGATGGTCTTGGTCACTTGACCAAGATGGCCACCATGCCCATATATGGTAAAAACTCTTCAAACGTCTTTTTCTCGAGAACCAAAGGCCTATAACCTTGAAACTTGGTACCGGTATGTATATATCATAGTTTATACAAATGATGATTGTATTTCATATGGAGCTTTAATACTGGGTCAAAGGAATCAAAGTTTGTTCAGATGGTCATGGTCACATGAACATGGTGGCCGCCACGCCCATATATGATAAAAACCCTTCAGAAATCTTTGTCCAGAACCAAAGGCCCAGTGACCTTGTGGCTTGGTATATAGAATTGGGACTCAACATTAATCCCCAAGGGAGGGGGGCTATCTGCCCCTGCCCTGGTGCTATATACATGCATAAAAGCATTAAAATATATACCAGGACCAAGTGGCAGGTGAGCTACAGGACCATTGGTCCTCTGGTTCAAACGTCCAGGTCACATGATCAACATGTCCTCCATGCCATCTATGGTTAAAACCTTTAAAAATCTTTTTCACCAAAACCAATTGACTGATGGCCTTAGAGTAACATACCCTAGAGTACTGACCAGGTGAGCTACAGGACCAATGGTCCTCTTGTTTTATTCAGTATCCGTCTATCTTAAACAGTGTACAGCACTGATCATGAAGCAAAAAGTTGACAGACCTAGCTGCATTGCACTTCTACAGTTCTGTAATTATTTGGGTATGAAATGGGCATTTTTCCATCTCTAGAATGACCTCAAATACCTATATCAGTCTTGAAATTTTGCTGTGAGATAGATTTGTTTCCCATCCAAAACCAGTCCGAAAACTCTTGATATATATACAATCCCAAAAATCCAGGCCCGGAGGTTATAAAACTTGAGTACATTCCTAAACTCAAAATAAAGCTCACTGAGCAGTGTGCTTTATTTTATTTTGAGTTTGAGATTTTTTTCAAGTTTTATAACCTCGGACCCAGATTTGTTTTATAAAATATATCTAGAGTTTTGGGATTGTTTTTGAGGGTAGAATCTCACGTTTTATAGCCAACAAATTATGGTAAGCCTCGATATGTCTTTGATAAAGTAGTACTAGGCTTTAGGCTATATTTGTCAGAGCACTTATTGACATGCTTAAATCGTGTTTCTTTTTAGCTTTACAAGTGCTTTTGATATTCAAAAATGTCTGAATTTTGAATGCTATACTCATACATCTAAAGATGACTGCAGACAAACAGAAATAATTTTACTATTCAGTGCAATGAGTGAAACTCCCTTGAGGTTGAGAATTAGTGGGTTCTGACTATTCTTGTTAACGTTACTCCTGCCTACTTAAGAGAATCAATTCGTTTTACAAAAGTAAGTCTGACAAATTAATGGAAAATCCTAAGACTATAAAAGCAATGCCCTAAATGACACTAAATATTCGGACATGAGTGCCTGAATAAACACTGCAAATCAGAAATGATATCTGACCAGGGTCTACACTGTTAGCCATTCCGCCAGCCAGTTTTTGTCTCACCTCCAAAGCAGAAGCGAGACATATGTATTGCTTTTCTGGTGTCCTAGTTGGTGCTCAAAAGCACCATCAATATTGAATCTTGACCTAAAATTCTTGGCTTCACCGACTCTGCAGCTTGTTTGTTTTTGGTCAAGTTTTCGGGTTTCGCTCTGTTTCTCAAGAACTATATAAGTGCTAGAGTCATGAGGAGTGGTAGTAGTGTAGTGAATAAGGCAAAGGACTACAAATCCAGGGGTTGTATTCATAAAGCCACTTAAGTTGTTGCTATGCGGTTGCTAAGGCTAAATATCTATAAAGGAGATTCCCTACAACTATGAAATTTGGTCTGGAGGAACAGTCTTTGTAAGACTGTTCCTCCAGAGCAAATTTCATAGTTGTAGGGAATCTCCAACATAGAAATTTACCCTTAGCAACAGCAAAGCAACAACTTAAATTGTTAGCTCACCTGAGCCATAGGCTCAGGGTGAGCTATTGTGATCACCCAGTGTCCGTCGTCCGTCGTGCGTCGTGCGTCGTGCGTCGTGCGTCGTCCGTCGTCCGTCGTCAACAATTTGCTTTAAATGACATCTTCTCTGAAACCACTAGGCCTAGGGCTTTGATATTTGGTATGAAGCATTGTCTAGTGGTCCTCTACCAAGTTTGTTCAAATGGTGGCCCCAGGGTCCAAAATGGCCCTGGGGCAGGGGGTCTTGGGTTCAAAACTAAAAAATACTTAAAAATCTTCTTCTCCAGAACTGCTTGGCTCAGATTGTTGAAATTTGGTATGAAGCATTGCCTAATGGTTCTCTACCAAGTTTGTTCAAATGGTGGCCCCAGGGTCCAAAATGGCCCTGGGGCGGGGGGTCTTGGGTTCGAAACTAAAAATTACTTAAAAATCTTCTTCTCCAGAACTGCTGGGCTCAGATGCTTGAAATTTGGTGTGTAGCATTGCCTAGTGGTCCTCTACCAAGTTTGTTCAAATGGTGGCCCCAGGGTCCAAAATGGCCCTGGGGCAGGGGGTCTTGGGTTCGAAAATAAAAAATTCTTAAAAATGTTCTTCTCCAGATTTGCTTAGCTCAGATGCTTGAAATTTGGCTTGTAGATTTGCCTAGTGGTCCTCTACCTTGTTTGTTCAAATGGTGGCCCCAGGGTCCAAAATGGCCCTGGGGCAGGGGGTCTTGGGTTCGAAACTAAAAAATACTTAAATATCTTCTTCACCAGAACTGCTTGCCTCAGATGCTTAAAATTTGGTATGTAACATTGCCTAGTGGTCCTCTACGAAGTTTGTTCAAATGGGCACCCCAGGATCCAGAATGGCCCCGGGGCAGGGAGTCCAAGGTTTGAACCATAGAAATACATAGAAAAATATTAAAAAATCTTCTACTTCAGAACCGCAAGGTTCATATGCTTGAAATTTGGCATGTAGCATTGCCTAGTAGTCCTTTACCAAGTTTGTTCAAATGGTGGCCCCAGGGTCCAAAATGGCCCTGCGACTGGGAGTCCTGAGTTTGAGCCATTGAAATACATAGGAGACTATTAAAAATCTTCTTCTTCAGAACCACTTGGCTCAGATGCTTGAAATTTGGTATGATGCATTGCCTGGTGGACTCCTACAAAGTTTGTGTAAATGGTGGCCCTGGGATCCAAAAAGGCCCTGGGGCAGGCAGTCTTGGGTTCGAAATTAAAATGTACTTAAAAACCTTCTTCTCCAGAACCCTTTAGTGCAGATGTTTGAAATTTTGTATGATGCATTGCCTAGTGGTCCCTTACCAAGTTTGTTCAAACGATGGTGCCAGGATTAAAAATGGCCCCGCCCCAGGGGGTCCTGGGTTTGAACCATAGAAATACATAGAAAAATATTCAGAAATCTTCTGCTTCAGAACCACTTGGCTCAGAGGCTTGAAATTTAGCTTTTAGCATTGCCTAGTGGTCCTTTACCAAGATTATTCAAATGATGGCCCCAGGGTCCAAAATGGCCCTGCCTTAGGGGCTCCAGGGTTTGAACCATAGCAATACATAGAAAAACATTCAAAAATCTTCTTCTTCAGAACCATTTGGAAATGGTTGCAAACTATCAGGTTTGTTCAAATTATGACCCTAGTTTGACCTTTAACCTTTTTGCTCAGGTGAGCGATCCAGGGCCACTTGGCCCTCTTGTTTTATAAATACAGCCCCAGGGGTCACAGGTTTGATCCCCTGCTTCTCTAGTCTTTCAGATGAGACTTTAAACCGAGGCCTTATCTCCATATGACCTATAGTTGGTGGGACTTTAATCCCATGTCTCGCGCTAGAGCCATGGAACATGCAAAGGTCTGGAAGAGTAAAGCTCAAAGTCACGATCCATATATTGCCTCTGGATCAACCTTTTATGGTTCATTGACTTTACAACATTTGCATCAAATTTAGCTGTGTTTCTCAGGAACAATATTGGCTACAGCCATGAAACTTAAAATTTGGACATGAGTGAAACTGAAAACTCTTGACCTACAATTTAGGGTTCACTAACATTTCAAAATTTGCATTGTGTTTTCTGGTTTAGTTCTGTTTCCCAGTGACTTAAAACGCTAGAGGAACAAAACTTGGGTCATGCTTACATCTCGATGATCATTATTATGTCTTGACCTACATTTTTTGGTTCAATGACTTTGCAATAATTGGGGTGAATTTTTGTATTGCCTCCAGCCAACAGAACCAAGACATAGGTATTACTTTTCCAGTGTCATCAGCGGGCTATTGCGTTGTATTTTTCGGGACAAGCTCTATTTTGTGACAGTGCCCTGACAGGTGAGACACCGCATACTGCAGAATTCTTGTTGATAATTTACTGGGTGGTAATTCCAACTTGTTCAAATTTTAGGCTTAATACAGAACATATCACCCCAAAATATTGGGAAACATTCACCAGAAAAGCTGAATGAGAACATTTTCAGGGGGGACAACTCGTGCTATTTTAATTTTTGCCTCCCTTCTCAATGGGGATTACATTTAATGGAAAGAATTTGCTCCCACAGGAGCAAATTCTTTCTATTAAGTGTAGATCCCATTTTGGAAGGGTTTCATCAGAAAAGCAAACAGGAAGTCACAGAAGTTATCCCCCTTTAAAAATTGAGAAAAAGTTAGAGGTGTACCCATACCCTTTAACCCATTGCATTCTGGTTATTTTTTCATTGTCTGCTGAAGGTTGCATTCCACCATTAATTTTCCATAGACGACAATGTTAACATCTGGTCATTTTATTACAAAACTGTACATACAAAGTTTTCCAAACCTGCCTGGCTTTAAAGTGTCATCCTAGCCTATCAATTTGAGATGAAAACATCCACTGCCTTCCCGTCTCAGTGAGCCGCTAAGCTAGGCTGAGTATGGCAACCACCGAATCGTACCCCAAAAAAGAACATACTTTTTTCCTAGGGGATCAGTTACCAAAATCAACCCCATCTTCTTCTGGTAAAATATTTCTCAATTAAATATGCCTTTTTGTAACTATCATTTGTTGGTCTTTTTTTATACTGCAAGAAATCTAACATGCATAATTGACAGATGACGTCATCTCTCTTACAATGTAAACCTAATGCTCTCCCCGAAATAGGCGGGGCAAGTCCTCATGAATATTTAGTGGACTGTACCCTAAACCAAACTAACTTTTTGCAATATGCCATAAACTGAACAGTTTGAATGTTAGTTTGATACATTTTCATTGTGATCTCCAAGTTTCGACTGAATCCGTAAAGAAATGTACCATTTAGGACAGTTTCACTATGTCGGCTGAGGTTTCTGTAGCGAAATGACTGAAACTGATGATTTTAAGGATTAATGAAAATTAATAATGATTTTGTTGCTATTCTTTTATATCTATGGAAACATTTATCTTTTCATAGGAGCCTTAATACTTCTCTTAATAATAAAAACAAGAAAATGTGGTTGAATCTGTTATACATAAGCATTTATTGGCAATTTTCTATATATACCCCCTCAATTTGGTTAAAATCTTGGTATTTGGAGGCTGTTTAAGACATAAATGCAGTAAAACTGGTTTAATAGTCCAAATCTGCACACCAAAAGAAGCAGAGAAACAAGGTTGATATGAATTTAAGGTAAATGTTTGGTTAAAATTATATTTTTCCTCAAAAAATACTTACTTACATGCAAAAGTCTCCGAAAAGCGACGCTTTCTGTATTTTGCAGAATCGCATATATCATGCTTTTATGGGCTTTTAAATGTTTCCAGGTGTTCCAGATGCTTTTTCTCTAACCGCGTAATGTGACATTGGACTAATGTGAAATAATTTACCATCAAAACTTATAGTACAATAATATAGTAGCATTCCAGCTCCCCCCCCCCCCCCCCCCCTCCCTGGATTCTACATGGAGAAAAATGTTGTTTTCAATTTTGCTGATGATCCTAGGCCTAAAGCATCAAATCATCAATTACAACAACAATATTCACTATGGATAACACACAGAAGAATGTACTTTTAATGGCCAAAGGGACACATATCTCTAGATATGCATCTAAAGTGAAACCGAAAGTAAGAAACAAGGCCAAGGTCAATCTGACTTAATGCGCTTTAGGTTGCATTCCACCATTAATTTTCCATAGACGACAATGTTAACATCTGGTCATTTTATTACAAAACTGTACATACAAAGTTTTCCAAACCTGCCTGGCTTTAAAGTGTCATCCTAGCCTATCAATTTGAGATGAAAACATCCACTGCCTTCCCATCTCAGTGAGCCGCTAAGCTAGGCTGAGTATGGCAACCACCGAATCGTACCCCAAAAAAGAACATACTTTTTTCCTAGGGGATCAGTTACCAAAATCAACCCCATCTCCTTCTGGTAAAATATTTCTCAGTTAAATATGCCTTTTTGTAACTATCATTTGTTGGTCTTTTTTTATACTGCAAGAAATCTAACATGCATAATTGACAGATGACGTCATCTCTCTTACAATGTAAACCTAATGCTCTCCCCGAAATAGGCGGGGCAAGTCCTCATGAATATTTAGTGGACTGTACCCTGAAATGGTCGTCTGCATCAAAAATCAAGAATATTTTGCCAATATTGGTCTAACTAACTCTTGTAGAAATGATGTCTAGGCAGCAAACAGTTTGGATCTCAGATCAGGCCCCACGATTAGGGGCCTGATCTGGATCCAGACTGTTTGCCCAGATACCCCTAAAGGGGTATCCCAATGGAATGGGTTGAATTAGTTAGATTGACCCAATACTTCTGGTATTTTGGGTAGATTTGATCTGGGGGCTAAATTGAGAAATGAAATTTTAGCTTTAACAGAATTACTAATTGGAATGTATTTCTGGTTAGGAATTTCTTATCTTCTAATCTTTTCATAAATGCATTTAATGGCTGAGAGTTCTGAAGTAATAGGATAATAAACTTTTAGGATAAAAGGTGTCTAGCGGAAACACAAATTCTGCAGAATACTATGGTGTGTCTGATGCCCTAATTGACATTTAAAGTCCAAATCAGTTCCTTCAAAAATGTTTAGACCACATAAAAGGCATTGCACTTAGTACCACCTACTTAGTTAAAGAAAAAAAAATGATGATGACAGTGTTTCCCCCAGACTGAAAAGGGGGCAGGGTGCTGTTGAAAAAAAAGGGCACTTTTAGCGTGGCGAACAGCATCTGGAGGGGCAATGTTACTTACGTTGTTTGGCCTACATCTAATAATTAACCTCAAAAGTATGACATTTCAGTGTAGTAACACTACCATTATGTGTTAATATGTAGTGTAATTTAGCAGTACTGTTCATAGTGTTAGTATGAACAGTCCATTGTTGAATTACTCGAAAAAAAAAAAAATGAACTGCTTTAAAAAAAAAAAAAAAACAATCCGGCATTCTCAATCCACCACTACCTCCTCTCACCCTCCATATACACATCATCCAAAATTGCGCCTCGGATGATGGGTCTGATTTGTTCTAGTGATTTTGATTAAAGCTGATACTTGTTTACAATCAAAATCTGTCTATCTCAAAACCGAGTTTAATTGAACATACCTACCGTAAGACCTCTCTAGAATAGTTAAATATCAAATAAGGATCGCGTATTGTTGCATATCTGGGCCGGTAAATTTGTAAAATCGCAACTTTACTGCATGGTGACAGCTGAGCTGTTGAGATTGCTAAAGATCGCGGATTTCCCGAGGTACTATTAATACGTATTGACTGGTTCTCGTTCCACAGATAGTACAACTGAATCGGCGGGAACTAGATAGAAAAACGTGGGAAACTAATCTTAAAGTGAACAAACCGACATTCATAAACAGAAATCGTCGGCACCTGTGACGATTTCATGAAATCATGTATGATCTGATCAGCCTGCGCAAATTTAGCATGATCCGTATTTGTGATGACCGTACATTACTTATCTGACATGTTTACCGGGAAAATAGATATTGAATCATTGCATTGTCGTACGCGTCTTATAGTAATAGGCCTTGAATTCTGTGGTATAGCGCAACGTGATACGGTGAAAAAATAGTTATCAGTATTGATGCGGCAAGCGGAACCGTTATGCCACACCTGCCACACCCTCAACTGGGCCCGTGTCATTATCGGAGCGAGGCAAACGAGTTTAACGGTGCTACCCGTTAATTTCACAGTCGGAACAGGCTGGTCACTTTAACGAGAGTTTCTTTAATTGCCCTGGTTACTATCGCCATGTCTGCAATGCATTTGACATCTTAAAAGCCGGTAACCAGCATGTGTTTTCAGTTGGCGAAGTAACTTTCCGCTCCAATTAACACATGACGGTCGGGGTATTAGCGAGGTGATAATTGCCACAGATTAATCACCATGATTGGTGTTTATTGATGAGCATGTGTACAGATTATCGATCGACTTGAGTTGTCAGTTTTTACAGGTATAGGACACAATGGAACCGAATCGTACTAGCAGCGCGGGTAAAGGGACTGGTTACTGATATTTTTCGGGCAGGAGGGCGTTTATGACACGTTTTTGGGGCAGAAGGGCGGGACCAAAAAGGGGCAGGGCGCAGCGCCCCGCCATTCCGCTTTAGGGGAAACACTGTGATGATACAATAAAAATCATAGAAGAGTTAATGCTAGCTAGAAGTTTCATAAACTGCAGGGTTTTTTTTCACATTATATATCTTGAGCTCTAAGGAGGTGCTGTTATTCTCTCCAAAAATACTCCATGATTATGTACATCAGTTTTGTGCCATTAGGAGCCCTAGGGGGCACATAAGGTTTAATCAGTATTGAATCAACCTTGATTCAGTGTCATGA
The DNA here is from genome assembly GCA_963989385.1 of Ctena decussata. Taxonomy (NCBI): domain Eukaryota; kingdom Metazoa; phylum Mollusca; class Bivalvia; order Lucinida; family Lucinidae; genus Ctena; species Ctena decussata. The sequence continues at coordinate 60,092,949 of OZ022504.1, forward strand.
CGTTGAATAAAGGTTGAATCAGTAATGATTGTGTGCCTGCTGGGCTCGTATTTCAGTACATTAAGCCCTGGCCTGCTGATCTAGCAGTCCCAGGTTTGATTCCCACCGGAGTCAGAAATCTTTTCCCTTTTAAACAGGGTTCCGTTGCATACAGCTTTTAAAGTTGTAAATTTTTATGTTTGCTTTTTTTGATGCTTAAGGTTGACAAGCTGGCTCTGTTGTATGACAAAAATTGCAGATCTGACTATGACTGTGAGCCTGTAAAAGAGTCTACCATTTTGGTCTGCACTGATTACAATTACATTGGAATTTCTGCATGAATATATATGAGCCATGACATGATAAAACCAACAAAGTGGCATGTGCACTTAGCCAAGACTCAGATCAGCCTGGGCCTCTGCCCAGTCTGATCAGAGTCTTTGCTGACTGCATGGAGCTAACTTAGACCCTTAGCTACCCTTAAAGCGCACAGCCAAGACTCAGATCAGCCTGGGCGGATGCCCAGACTGATCTGAGTCTTGGCTGTGGGCATATGCCACTTTGTTGGTTTTGGCATGTCACAGCTCATATAGTATTATGTAACAGCAGATTTCATCTGATTGCTAAATTAAGAACTAAAATTCTCTCATAAGGATCACTAATTGGAATATTTTCATGGTGGTCCCTTTCTATCTTTTAATCTTTTTATACCTAGCTGCTTTTAATGATGAAGAATTCTCTAGATTGAATAAACCCTCCAAAAAGGCACCACATGTAAAAGTACAAGAATTTTGCAAATTCCTATGGCTCACCTGCCTCATTACATAATGTGTATATAACAAGGACTTTTTCCTTGGATTCTCCCACTTTTTCGGTCTTTTGGTGGAGTCTTTAAACCGAGGCTTGGTCTCTGTATGACTTATGTGTTGACGGGTCGCTAAACCCGTGCTCTAACTCACTCACTCACACTTTGCCTTGGATAATTCTGCAAGAAAGCTTGACTAAAATATCAAACCAGTGAAATTAGATCAAAACCGTTATGCATTAATAAAAAAATAATCTGGAATTTTCCTTAGCATTACCTTAGTTACCTTTGGGACACATTCAGCAGGTGCTATAACTGTTTTAGAAGATACCATGTTTATTGGGCTGTAAAATGGGGTTTTACCCTCTCTGGAATGACCCAAGTTTATAAATCAGTCCTACAAAATTCTGCAATTCTGCAACAATGCAGACTTCTCCCTTCCAAAACAATCCCAAAAATCTAGATCCATCTTAGTTTTTACCTTCCAAAACAATCTTAAAAATCTATATCCATCTCATTAGAGAAATCTTGAGTTTGAAATTGTGAATACTTTAATTTTATAACACCTATCCTTGTGTCATGCAACCTACACAGTAATTATTTGTATAATTGGAAGCATTCTTCCTTAAGGATTCATCACATCTGTGAAATTATTATGTGATGATCATGTTCCATGGAGGGACTTCTTTTGTCTATCATTACAGATAGAATATGGTGTAACCAATGCATGTTGACCCATACATTAATGGTGTAAATATACTGTGTGTTGAACCATATTATATATATGATACATTATTACTGATATTATTATAATGGTTAACCATACAATACTAGTGTTACCTGTGTATGGTGAACCATGCATACAATAATGGTCAACCAATTGTATGGTAAACCATACAATAATGGTGTTGTTAGTGTGTGCTGAATCATGCAAGAATGGTGTAACCAATGTATGGTGAACCATACAATAATAGTGTAACTAATATACAGTGAACCATAAAATAATGGTATTATTGATGTATGGAAGAACCATACAATGATTGTGTAAAAATGGTGCAACTAATATATGGTGTACCATACAATAATGGTGTAACTGGTGTGAACCGTACAATGATGTTGCATTCAATTTATTGTTAACCTTTCAATAATGGTGTAAATAATGTATGGTGAACCGGTACAATTTGAACAGCACAATTATAGTATAGCTGATACATGGGGAACATACAGTAATGGTTTAACTGATGTATGGTGGTTCATACAATAATGCTGCAACTAATTTATTGACCCATAAGATAATGGTGTAACTATTGTGTGGTGAAGCATACAACCATGGTGCAGCTGATGTAAAGTGAACCATACAATAATGGTGTAACTGATGTATGGTGAACCATACAATAATGGTATAACTAATTCATGGTGAACCATACAATTATTGTCTAAGTGATGTATTGTGAACCTACATTTTAATTGTGTAACTGATGTGTAGTGAACCATACAATAATGTTTTAACTGAATTCTTGCATTAAAACAGCTCACTTTTGTCTATCATTACAGAGGATGGTGTTACCAATGTATGGATGTACGCTGTCATTGCTGCAGGGACATTCTTTGTTATATTTCTTGCTGTGGGTTGTTATACCATGAGGTAAGACTTGTCAGACGTTAGAGGAAGTCAGAGTCCCAGATGAAACTAATTATTTGGGTATTTTAGAGCCTTAACCCTTTAAGTTCCAAAAAGCAGACAACAAAATTTACGTCTGCAAATCTTGAAAATTGATTGGTCCATGCTTTATCATATTGAGACTTCAAAGACTAGAGAGCAAACAGTGTAGATCTAGATGAGGAGGCTCATTATGAGCCACCTCCTCAGGATCTAAGCTGTTTATGAGTTCAGCTATTCTCGTCTCTCTGATGGTTAAAGTATTTAAATGTGCTGCTGCCAATGGGTATGTTGTCGTGGCTCCCATTGAGACAAGACTGCAAAGAAATATATGGCAAAATAAACATTCAATGCTCATTTGCCTAATATTCCTTGTAATTTAGCAAAGCCTAAGTATTTATTATCCCCTCACACCACGAAGTGGTGAGGGGATATAGGTTTTGTCCCGTACGTAAGTACGTACGTACGTATGTTCACCTTTTGTCAGCGCTCTAGCACCTTCATTTCTCTACGGATTTTGAAATTACTTCCCACAAGTGTAGGGCATGACAATATCTCGAGCAAGTTCGACTTTCAGGGTGCTGCGCCCAAGGTCAAGGTCACTGGCTATTTTTAGAAAAACTTTGTCAGTGCTCTAGCACCTTCATTTCTCAATGGATTTTAAAATAACTTCACACAAGTGTAGGGCATGACAATATCTCGAGCAAGTTCGACTTTCAGGGTGCTGCGCCCAAGGTCAAGGTCACTGTGGCTATTTTTAGAAAAACTTTGTCAGCGCTCAAGCGCCTTCATTTCTCAATGGATTTTGAAATAACTTCACACAAGTGTAGGGCATGACAATATCTCGAGCAAGTTTGACTTTCAGGGTGCTGTGCCCAAGGTCAAGGTCACTGTGGCTATTTTTAGAAAAACTTTGTCAGCGCTCTAGCGCCTTCATTTCTCAATGGATTTTGAAATAACTTCACACAAGTGTAGGGCATGACAATATCTCGAGCAAGTTCGACTTTCAGGGTGCTGCGCCTAAGGTCAAGGTCACTGTGGCTATTTTTAGAAAAACTTTGTCAGCGCTCTAGCGCCTTCATTTCTCAATGGATTTTGAAATAACTTCACACAAGTGTAGGGCATGACAATATCTCGAGCAAGTTCGACTTTCAGGGTGCTGCGCCTAAGGTCAAGGTCACTGTGGCTATTTTTAGAAAAACTTTGTCAGCGCTCTAGCGCCTTCATTTCTCAATGGATTTTGAAATAACTTCACACAAGTGTAGGGCATGACAATATCTCGAGCAAGTTTGACTTTCAGGGTGCTGCGCCCAAGGTCAAGGTCACTGTGGCTATTTTTAGATAAACTTTGTCAGCGCTCTAGCGCCTTCATTTCTCAATGGATTTTGAAATAACTTCACACAAGTGTAGGGCATGACAATATCTCGAGCAATTTCGACTTTCAGGGTGCTGTGCCCAAGGTCAAGGTCACTGTGGCTATTTTTAGAAAAACTTTGTCAGCGCTCTAGCGCCTTCATTTCTCAATGGATTTTAAAATAACTTCACACAAGTGTAGGGCATGACAATATCTCAAGCAAGTTTGACTTTCAGGGTGCTGCGCCCAAGGTCAAGGTCACTGTGGCTATTTTTAGAAAAACTTTGTCAGCGCTCTAGCGCCTACATTTCTCAATGGATTTTGAAATAACTTCACACAAGTGTAGGGCATGACAATATCTCGAGCAAGTTCGACTTTCAGGGTGCTGCGCCCAAGGTCAAGGTCACTGTGGCTATTTTTAGAAAAACTTTGTCAGCGCTCTAGTGCCAATATTTCTCTACGGATTTTGAAATAACTTCACACAAATGTAGGGCATGACAATATCTCGAGCAAGTTCGACTTTCAGGGTGCTGCGCCCAAGGTCAAGGTCACTGTGGCTATTTTTAGAAAAACTTTGTCAGCGCTCTAGCGCCTACATTTCTGAACGGATTTTGAAATAACTTCACACAAATGTAGGGCATGACAATATCTCGAGCAAGTTCGACTTTCTGGGTGCTGCGCCCAAGGTCAAGGTCACTGTAGCTATTTTTAGAAAAACTTTGTCAGCGCTCAAGCGTCTACATTTCTCAACGGATTTTGAAATTACTTCCCACAGTGTAGGCAAGTTCGACTTTCAGGGTGCTGCGCCCAAGGTCAAGGTTACTGTGGCTATTTTTAGAAAAACTTTGTCAGCCCTTTAGCACCTACATTTCTCAACGGATTTTGAAATTACTTCACACAAGTGTAGGGCATGACAATATCTCGAGCAAGTTCGACTTTCTGGGTGCTGCGCCCAAGGTCACGGTCACTGTGGCTATTTTTAGAAAAACTTTGTCAGCGCTCTAGCGCCTACATTTCTGAACGGATTTTGAAATAACTTCACACAAATGTAGGGCATGACAATATCTCGAGCAAGTTCGACTTTCTGGGTGCTGCGCCCAAGGTCAAGGTCACTGTAGCTATTTATAGAAAAACTTTGTCAGCGCTCAAGTGTCTACATTTCTCAACGGATTTTGAAATTACTTCCCACAAGTGTAGGCAAGTTCGACTTTCAGGGTGCTGCGCCCAAGGTCAAGGTTACTGTGGCTATTTTTAGAAAACTTTTTCAGCCCTTTAGCACCTACATTTCTCAACGGATTTTGAAATTACTTCACACAAGTGTAGGGCATGACAATATCTCGAGCAAGTTCGACTTTCAGGGTGCTGCGCCCAACGTCAAGGTCACTGTGGCTATTTTAAGAAAAACTTTGTCAGGGCTCTAGTGCCTATATTTCTCTACGGATTTTGAAATAACTTCACACAAATGTAGGGCATGACAATATCTTGAGCAAGTTCGACTTTCAAGGTGCTGTGCCCAAGGTCAAGGTCACTGTGGCTATTTTTAGAAAAACTTTGTCATCGCTCTAGGGCCTACATTTCTCAGCGGATTTTGACATAACTTCACCCAAATGTAAGGTATGACAATATCTCGAGCAAGTAGTCTTGTGTGAGGGGATTTGTATCGCCTGCGATGCATTGTTCATAAGGCTATGCCATTCTTTGGACTCTAGCATTGTAAAGGGACAGCTTTTTGTTTTGTTTCATCCTCCAAACATAATGTTTGAGGCTCCCAATTACTTTGGTGGGATGTTTCTTGAGAGATAGATGAGTATGTATATACATGTTCATGTATGCATCTGAGAATAAAGAAATTCATTTTGGCTCATATGGTGCTTGGTCTCAAAATTAGCCAAAAGGTGCACAAATGGCTATAAAACAGTGCTTTTGTACCTTTAAAGGACTCCAAATATTTAAATCAGACTTTAAAAGTCTGTCTTGAGATTGGTTTTCCCTTCTAAAACAATCCCAAAAATTTAGATCCATCTTATAAGATGGATATACCGTATTCTACCTAATTAGCGCACATGCCTCTATAAGCGCAGGCCGTGACAATTTGTGAGGCATAGGACTATTAATGCACATATTTTTACTGGTTTATCCCTTTGCTTTCACGTTTACAAGAGCTGAAAATGCAATAGAATATTTAAGTTTTTACTTCTAAATCTTCTCTATCCTTCTACATGTATATCCATACGAATTTAAAGGTTAAGCATCAGAGAAAAGCTGCTTATAAGCAGCTTTTCTCTGATGCTTTACCTTTAAATTCGTTCCCCTCAATAAATAATAACCTATTAAAATGTGCGCTTATATGAAAGAAAGTTTACTACAAGTATTTGCTGCCATTTTGAAAAAGTTAAGCGCACGGGGCGCTAAGAAGGTCGATTAAGGTAGATTTTTGGATTGTTTTTGAAGAGAAATACTCCTATTATAGCTCAGGACTGATTTAATTATTTGGGGTCATTTAAGAAAGGAACAAACCCGGTTTTAAAGCCAATTACTGAGGTATCAGATTGGTCAAATTATGCATAATTTGTCAAGACTACTTGCCATGAAACTAGGTTAGCCTAGGTTACAGTGACCTACTTTCTTGAAATATATTGCAGTATTCAGATTTCAATCAGAGCCACTTAATCTCATCATTGCATACTGGTGATTACTTTTAAATTTTCATGCCATGACACTAGGTCATCATAGATCACATGGACCTACTTTTCTGAATACTATTGGATTTGCAAATTTTAACGTATTTTGATTTCTGTTGCCTTTGATTGTCACCAGATTTCATCAGTTTATTCTGAAGAATCAAGCAGGCTGATCATGAAAGGTCACTATGGAATACATATTGTATTTATGTGGTTATAAGATGGAATTGGTCCTTCCAAAATAACTGCAGATATGTAAATCAGTCATTTGTAATTCAGCTATAAACTGGGGTTTTCACTTCCAAAGCAATCCCAAACATCTAGGTCCATCTTAGGTCTTTGTAATTGTTTTGGAAGGGGAAAACCCTGTCTTAATTATAACCGCATAAATACAGTACTTCGTTCTTAGTGGGTGATTCAGGGCCACATGGACCTCTTGTTTGACCAAAAAACAAAACAAAACAACAAAACAAAACAAACAAAAAAAAAAATAAAAAAAAAAACAGCTGAGCCATGGTACTGTCAAGACAGTATTGAATAGCAGCTTGAAAATCTTCATTTGAAAATTATGTCATATGAAAATCAGGCTATTAAAAGTGTAGGCATTACAAGTTTCCTATTTTACAGGACTGTGCAAGTATCAGAACAGTAAGTTTCAAATATTGAACTCTGTTAACAAAAGATAAATTCCTAGAAGTCAAAAGGATTTTGGCATTTCATTTAGATTACTTTGAGTAAAGCATAATTAGATTTAAGGTTTAAATGACTAGGTCTTTCATAATCTTTGTAAAGTCTATGAATGCTACAAAGCCATAAAAACGTCATGCATTATAGATATAGTAAAAAAAAAATAAATAGAAATACAGTTCAGTTATTTCAGGAACAAAATAATAATAGATGTAGTGATGTAATTTTCAGTATTTGATTTTCTAAATATGATTATAGTGCAATTGTACAGGTGAGCAATTGATAGGCCACAGAGGTTGAAAATTGGCATGAATTAATAAAGAAATTGTGATTTTGTAACATTTTTAACTATTAGATGCTTTGAACAGCCGGGCCTTGTCAGTTTTATATACTATAAATAGCTAAAAAATTTATTGTCCTTGCACAGAATGCTGATCAGGGTCCGTATCAAATGCCATTGTGATAGCAGTTTTATATAATATTCTCTGATAGAATATGTTAATTAGTCCAAATTCATAACATATTCTGAGATATCAGAAATCAGATTGACATGTCCAAATACATATAGTTACAGAGTTATTGAATATTGTGCTTTGTTGTGTTGTAAACCAAATTACAAGTCTATTTATTTGTATAAGTGTCATTTTATAATGCATAATACAGCCAGAAATAGTGGAACTTAAGACCTACAGAGAGTTTCATCAATGTTATGTGTTCTTTTGCCCACATGTCTGTGGTCTCACCTGTGTAGCTGCCCACTTTGCTTTCCATTTTGTTTTGGAATCTAAAATATAAAATAGGTAAATATACATGTAGATGTTACTGTTGTTTTCAATTGGGGTAAGTGAATGACCATCAGTCTGGGAAAGAGCTGCTAATTTGGTTTATGGTGCATGTCTTTTGTGAACTGCTGTCAGTATATGTATATTTTTCAATCTTTCTCAGATCACCTGTACAGGACTGATAGGATCTTCATTGTTTACAATTCTGCCAGCACCTTTGGACACATCCTCAAATTGTAAATTCAGCCACAGTGAATTTTAGGATCATAACTGTATTTGGTTGAGGTCAAGGACACATCCCCAAATTGTAAATTCAGCCACAGTGAATTTTAGGATCATAACTGTATTTGGTTGAGGTCAAGGGATACACTTTAGGGGATGTGACTCTTTCAGTCTATTATTGCCTTGTAAATGGTCAAGGACTTGTTCCTTGTGAATAAAGTTTTAATTCTTTCCTTGAAGACTTAATTCATTTCGAATGCACTTCATGGTCCAGGAAAGCAGTCAGGAAGTCACAAAAGTTTTCCTTTGTAAAAAAAGGCAGAAAAAATGTAGATATGCACATACACCAGTCTATTTGCACTTATTATAGTAATTTCATTTCTAGACTAAACCAATCAATCCCAGACTTGGCTTTGCCTTGAAAAAAATACAATCAAATAAGCTCAAACCAGTAATCCCATCAGATCTATTCTTTTGAGAGGATAATTTCCTCTGCAAGCACAGTAAGTTCCTAGAGATTTGTATACAGGCAAACTCTCAATAAGTGACATAAAATTTCACTTAAGTTTGCTCTTCTGCAAGCAGGTCCCCATAAAATTTCAAATCTTAATAGCTTTTAGCTCGTCTTTAAGAAAGTAGTGGAGGAAGTCTCTCATCTGCATTCTACTCAGTGTTGAAGTTTTGGTTGTCTTAACCCTTTTTTGACAAGTGCACTTGTCAATCCTTATCATTTGGAAGAGTCTATTTCTAGTTTTACTGGTTTCTGGTGAATGTTTTCATTTTTATGTATTTTGCATAGAAATTCCTAAAAGCAAACAGAGTAGAACCTGATCAGATGCTGTGTTCTGCAGGTTTTCACTAAAAATTACGGTTAAAGTGCCAAAAAAGCAGACAACAAAATTTGCCTCTAAAATTTGAAGAAAAAAATTACACTAGACATATACTAAGAGATGAGTGGCTCATTGATAGCAGCCTCATCTGGAATTAATTGTTGTCTGTTGCAAAGTTATCTTCTCTCATTCTGGCGCTTTTACTTGTTAATGCATTGCAGGACAGTAAAATTATTTTGTTCAAGTTTAAAGTTTATGAAAATAAATGGATTATGTTTTATGAAACCACAGTAATTTCTGGCTGTAATATGCTTGTATATATTTGTTGTGTTATATTCCTGTTGCTTACATTTCCTATTCCTTGCTTTTTGTGCAGCGAGTATATCCACAAAGGCCCAAGATCACGGAAGAAAGAGGAGAAAAAGAATGCGGAAGGTGGTGAAAATGTAGATGGCATGATAGCTGAAACAACTCTAGTGTCTTGTAACCATATCGCACCAATAGCTACCAGGAATGACCTAGACACTGTATCCGTAATTAGTGCTGATCGCTCATCCACAGACTCAGTACGTGCATGCAACGGACATGCCCATGCTGAGGGTTGTGCAAAATTGCATGAAGCTGGTAATGAGCTAGATGTTGGTCACTTTGAATGGAATGACAATGTTGTTAAAGTGAATGGTAATGTGCATCTTGTGCATGATCATGATATTGATGTTGTGAATGAAGTAGATAATAGGACATATAGTACATGCATGCTGCCAAAATCAAAATCCTCTTCTGCTATGTCTGCTAGATCTCCGTTATATTCTGTTGTCCATAAAGGTGATAAAGATAAAACACTGAGATTGAAAGGTACTGATGAAATTGATAGTAGTTGTAAACCAACAATAAGATTTGATAGGCCATTAAGTGACCTACAAGATGGTATATTTGAGGTTAAAAAGGCAAGGTCAGATATTGAACTAACCCACCTCACAAAAGATGAAACTGAAGACAGAGCTGGTAACAATGCCATGCATGAGATTAAAAGTCCAAGTTTAAGAAATTTGGTGCAAAGTTTTATAGGAAAGATTGATAAGCTTTCACCTAAAAAAGCAGGGGATACATACATTAGTATGCATGATAAGGAAGTATTAGATAATGATCTGGACAGTGCTGAAAGTGAACTGACTGAATTAGTTCCATTGTTAGTTGATCCTGATGATTCAGGTCTGGCATCAGCTCCTTCACCTCATATCAAACTACAACAAGAAATGCCAGCTAGTCCAGGATCAATGTTTTGTCCAAGTTGTGGCCAGAAGCAGTCAGACATGTCTGATATTTCTTTAGAGAGTTATGACAGAACTAGCTCTTTAAAGTCATATAATTCATTAAGGTCTGATAGACTTAAATCACTGTCTAGAAACACTGGTCCTGTGATTCAGATTATACCAAAGGAATTAGCTCTTAAAGAGAATCAAAATACATATCTCACTTATACTAATGATAAAAGGATTAAGCCACTTGACAAGTTACTTGAAGCTGGACTTCCAAGTATCTCTAAACAGACAGTTATTCCTACCCATAATGAAAGTTCTAAAGTAGGTTATGTAGCATTTTCAAGTTTTGATACAGAAACTTCCTCTGTGCCTCTTTCAACCTCTGTTTCAAATGGATCTCTGGAATCTGCAGCTGATGATATAACATCAGACCAGTCTGCTATGGAAACAAATTCAAAGCATCATGATCAGATAAGTGATAAATCTAGAAATGTCGCAATAGACTCGTTAAGACAGGGAAAACAACATGGTAAACCACTGAAAGAATTGTCTCCAGAAGATTCTGGTATTGGTGCGTCTATAAAATTAGATCCAAATTCAGAAGATGTGATGGATGCTAATTATGAGATAACTGGTAGAGGTTTTACAGGTATGAAGAACAATGCAGGTGGTCATCATCACCCAAGAAAATACAATCAACAGAAAATGCAAGCAGGCGAAGATACATTAGGTACTTGTGGACTATCCCAAACAAATGGAATGGTTGATAATTTGAATGAGCTAAATGGAAATGAAACACAGAGTCTTATTGCACCATCTGCATTTGAGTCTTTGAACATTAAAACAAAGCGTCAGGCTTTACAGCAGTCACACAGTTGTGGAAAATTAGATATATCAGAATGAAACATGGCAAGGAAGTTGAAAAGCAGCATTACATGATACAACATTGTTCAAATTCTGCTCTACTTTGGAAAGTTGAAAGACATTCATGACATGAGAAAATAGTGTTGACTTCTGAGATTTTGCAGAGGACAAGAATCAGCAAGACAGTTCAATTAAAAAATGGGTGAATGTTAAAAAATGGGTGAATGTTACATACATTCTTGCATTTTACAATTACTTAGAATGGAATAGATTTGATTTCTAGAGTCGTGAGTCATGTTAAAATGCAATTTTGAGATGCAGTGAAGAATCGTTGATTCTAGGGAGATAGATTTCTTCGAAAAGGGTGATCTAGGTGTATGGCATGCCCTGAGTAGCATCAAGTGTGTTTTGGAGCAACATATTACTGATACATTTATATATCTTGACCTGTTTGTATGCGTCTCTGATGTTGGCTGAAAAGAAGTCAAGCAGCTCATACATGTCATATTTCTTTGGTTATAAGATTGAGGTTTTCTCCCTTCCTAAACCATCCAAAAATATAGACAGATCTAGATTTTCAGGATTGTTTTGGAAGGGAAAAAAACAATTTGTAGGAGAATTTCATAAGACTGATTTAGATATTTGGGGTCACCCTAGTGATGGGAAGAAACTGTTTTATAGCTGAATAAATAAGGTACCATTAAAACCGTAGTGTCTTCCCACTTTTCTTCATACCTGAACTGACGATTGCAATATCCTGGGTTTCAAACTTGAAATACACATTTCGTTACATTATGTATCAGTAGGATAAATAAAAATATATAAATGAAAATATAAGTGAGTGCATTTGCATGATTTTCATTTCTTTTCATTCCTTGATTGCATGTAGGAGTCATATATAAGTTTCATATTTTGTTTTCTTGGCCTTTATTTTACAGGGTGTAATTTAAGGATATGTTTATTCGTTAGAATCCATTGTTACAGTGGTTTGAATATCAGTCCATTCACAGCTGCATCAGCCCTTTTTCTTTCAGAGCTTAGCTGCACCTTCTGTAACAAGTGCAAATGCCAAAAATGCAGATGACAAAATTTACTAAAAATGTTTATTCTAAGCTGTATCATATTGTGAATTCAAAGACTAGAGGGAAAACAATGTAGATCCAGATGAGAAAATATGAGGAATTTGACTATTTTCATTTTTGGAGCTTTAAGTGTTAAGGATTTTTTTTTCTTGTTCATACATTGTTAAACAAAATTGTTAAAATTCTTCTTCTCCAGAACTGATAGACAGATGTCCACAAAACTTGATATGTAGCATGGATTTATACTAGGTCTACCAGGCATATCCAAATACAAAACTTCATCCTTTTCAAATACATGTGGTGACCTAGGGTTACCGTGACCCATTTTATGGCAATGTAAAATTTGCTGTCAGCACTTTTATATTAGACAATGCGATAACAACATATCATGGAAAGTAGTAGATTTTGGCATAACAGTTTGTGTAAAAACAGGTTCCAGTTCTTGCAGCAATTGTCTCCAAGAGGCTCAGCAGAAAAGATCCATGGCTGCAACTCTTTGCACCGTGTCTGTCCAGTTTGTTGTTTCAGTTGAGTACCAATAGTCAAAGTCATTCTTCATATTTCAGCAGCTTCAGAAATCTAAAGCAAAATGTCATTTGGAACGTCCATGAATTTGGGAAATGAAAAGTTGCTTTTATGGTTGTGGTAACGTGACCAATATAGCCATTATGCCCATTGATGGTAAGGACCTTTATGAATTTTCTTCTCCAGTTCCAAGTGGTTCTCTCAGGTGAGCTATTCAGGGCCATATGGCCCTCTTGTTTGGTTTGGATCCCGTTGGCATCAGCGTCTGCCCCATGAAGGGTTGGATGGATTCTGACCAAACATGCACAGATATAAGGACATGGACAAGAAGTAATAAGTTTTTGATGACCTTGACCATATTTTGAAGGTCAAAGAAGGTCGTAAAACGTTGACAAATGAAAATTGTTTATCTGTGCCATACCTTATCAACGAAATGTTAGTCTTACCAAACTTGCTTTGACTCATTACTGGATTAGAGACTTGGAGAGTTCTTTCATTTATGAGTAGATCCTATTTTCGAATGGTTTCGTCACTCAGGGAAACAAAAAAGCATTCCCTATTGTCAAAAAAAGGTATAACTACACACGTTAAAAGTAAGAAGATTTTTTCCAACCAGAGTAGCCCCTTCCCTTTTATGAAGAAGGGATTCGTCAACCAGGGAAATGTACTATTCCATAAAATTGTCTTCCTTCTGTAGCTGGCCTCCTAAAAATATTGTCTGCATGTAAACAAGTTGACACCATATAATCAGTTGCAATGACTTTGTGATATGATCTGTTTGATGTCAATGAAGCCTTACATGTCGATTCTGCACGACTTGATATGATTGCTTCCTGATGAAATAATGATCAGACATAGACCGGAAAATATCGTAAAACTTATAAAAATTGAGACTACTGAAATAATTACCATTATTGTCCTGAAAATGGATAACTTGGTTTTACAATGCAGATGGAATGGCAAACAGTGAATACCCTGATCAGACTTATGGAACAGTCTGATCTGGGTCTGCACTGTTTGCTCAGACCTATCTTTCCCAATATGTAAAAATACGGTAATGCCAGACTGGAGAGGAACCGAGAAAATCACTACAGCAGTTATTGCTGTAAGCAGCAAGATGCTGTGGACAGCTAAGAAATTTTTCTGTAACTGACAATTTAATTATGCCTAATATAGTTAGGTCAGATTGTCCTTCAGGAAAGTGTCCTTGTTATATCAGTTTTACATGCTTTGTCACACTATGTCATCATGAAAGATACCTTTAGGCATGTTTGAGCCTTGAAATATCTCAGATAAGCCTGCTGTCGGAGGAGTGTCTTCAATGTTTGCTGTAGTATGGAAACTTTGCTGCATTTTCTTAGATACACAATACTGATATGCATTAAACTTTAAAATTGGGTCTAAATTGGTTCCACGGGAACATGGTCACGGAGCAAATATATAAAGACTATGGAATGGTCTCAAAAGATCTACTGTACAATTTTTCACCGAAACTGATGCTGATATGCATGCCGATACGGAATATGGAAGACAGACACCTGGAACCTAGCCCAACACCAGCTGCGCAGTGAAAATATCTAAAAGCAAGCAAAATAACCATGCATTTTGATGGTAAATTTTACTACTGATGACCAAGAAGTTCGGTTTCATGGTTTAGGGCAAGCTTCTGTTCTGAATCATGCAATTTTGCGTCTTCTTTGCTTTACATATTAGTTTCATCTCAAGAAAGTACTGCCTAAGAAGCCTTGAAACTTCCATGGAAGTCCAAAATATTTGGACGTAATCGACAGATCAGAGTAACTGCTCTGCTACTCCGACAGCTATTTTTTGACACTAGGCCCGACAATGAAATTAGATTGCTAGCATTTTAGGGTAAAATTTACTACCTAGCTGTTTCTGTGTCTAAAAATTTGGAAACTACGGTAATCCAAGATATAAGAAGCATTAAACTCTTATCTAATTGAAGACTAAGGATGTTATGCAGACAGGAACGAAACGATACTATCTTTAAGGTTTTGCTCACTCTGTTTGAGGTGTGGTAATTGGTTCTCTTTGTAAAAGCGTTAACAGAGACCATGGAAGTATAAGACACGTAGAAGTCCCTGCAGAGACAGAGAGAAAAACGAAAGAGGGAAGGAAACACACGAACTGAGTCACAGAGAAAGGTCTAGCAAGATATGCACAGTCAGCCACGACTGTCGTCAGCTTGCATACCTGACTTTCATTTAAAAGCATACTACAAAACTAACGTCAGTTTCGTCCAAGCTATATCATATTAAGAATGCTAAGAATAGAGGACAGTGTAGTTCCAGATGAGGCAGCTCATGATGACCCACCTAATCTGTACACCGCACTTTCGGAATTGATACAACTAATCGCTGATCAGTGATGAAATGCAGCTTATGGTATTTTGTATAAAATATAGACTAAACACAGACCGGCTGTTGTGCAGAAGGTTCCAATCACCCAGCGGACCAACCAGCGACTGAAAAACACTTGGCAAACCCAGTAGTGATTGATACTTTTCTCGAACCGGGGAAGATGAAAGGCATTGAAAGGCATATGAGGGGGTGGACTCCGTCTTTCACATGCTGTGCCCGGGCCAAGACCGGTGGTAATGTCCCTATGAGTACAAGGTTACGGGAAACCACAGGGCTGTTTGTTCGAGAAAAGAGGTCCTAATGGAAAGCAGTTTGTCATTTTCTTTTCAATATCCTGCGGGCCGCTATTGTCAGGCTTGCGACTGGTTCGGCGGTATTACTGCACATGAACAGAGTCAATTAAACCAAAGTGTTATTTTCGTTTCTTTGATGTGTTCCTTGCTTCCAGAAGATCTTCCTTCAAAATTTATCAGATTTCTTTGAAGTAACACTAGGATATTAGATTTACCGATGCATACACAATATAAATTAGTATCAAGCTTTCTTGATTGCTTAACAGGATTTCTAAATTTATCACAAAAGTGCACGAGAAAGTTGCACAGAGCGAAGTTTGCCGAAGATCATCATATGGGTGAGGTCGCGAGTACAAATTCATGTTTGAAACAGCAAGGCCATCGTCGACGGCCCTGTCATGGTCTGACCACTTTTTCGACCGAGCAAATAATTGGCCGTACCATGTTTTTTGTCATTCCTTCAAAAATGTACATAGTCTTCCGTCATGAATAACCCGCCAGTTCTAAATCAGCCAAACACGTTTAAATTTCCAAAAACGGGCTTTTAGTCACGCAAAAAAGGTGAGAAGTTTTCTATCTCCGTTGTGTGCAAACAGAACAAAATAACTATTAGCGGGGCGTTGTGTATCAGACCTAAACTTTGCTTAAAGTTGGATGTTGCCACCGTTTGATGATACTCACCAAGGCGCCGAAGTAAATTTATTATAAGTATTTGATTTTAAATATCTTTGCTGCTAGGTAAAAAAGTGCTCTGAATGAACATCAGATCTATTTCTTCGGTAATCCTTATGAAACATTAAAATTCAGTATAAAAAAGTACACAAGATGCAATGAAGAAAGCTCCCACAGACTTTTCTGAAACTGAAGATTTTCTTGGGGGAGACACACCGAGCCCCCCCCCCCCCCCCTCCTCCTCCCCCACACACCTTCATAACGAGCCCGCCACACACATACACTCACCTTCATAGAGGAGAAACTCCCCCTATCATGCTCTGCCCTCTCTCTCTTTGTCGGCGTTCACTAACACATAGCCGGGCCACTTTCTTCAAGCTGGCTGCGGCACTATACAGTGGCTGGTATAGTAACGCAAAGAAAATAACGCACCGTCTCCGTCCAAAACCAGGGCCGTAGCCGACTCCTGAACTTGAAGTTTTCCGGCTATGTTATTCCGAGTGCCGAAAGCACGAGAGGGCCGGGCCGGGTAGCGCAATCGGTAGGGCACCTGACTCGTAAGTCAGAGGTCCTGGGTTCGAATCCCGGTCTGGCCACATACTTTCGTTTCTCCTTCCGCTGATTCAAGAAGGGTAGTTGTCCGTTACTGGCGAAAGTATGTGCACTTAGTACTGGTTAACCGCTTAGGAGGTCTAAGCCTGCCCAGGAATAGTGTGGTTAGGTTAACTGACCGTCCCGACATGACCTTAGTTGTTTACCGTGGACGTGAAGCATCAAATCAACCAACCAAAAAAGCACGAGAGGAAGAGAGCGCGAGAGCGGGAATTCCCCACACCTTTTGCTTGGGGGCAGAGGGCAGGGGTCGGTTGATCTCTCCTGAGAAAATTTTAGCAGTCAAAAAGTTTGTGGGTGCGTTTATATTGCATCTTGTGTTCTTTATTAGTATACAATTTCAGTCAGTTTCGTTAAGCATTATCGAAGAAACAGAGCTGACTTGTTTGTCAGTTTAAGAAGGCTGATTCAGCTTCAATCAGAAAAACCATTATAAAACAACTTTGTCGATTCGTCGGCGAGCCTCATCAGGCGATGGCATTTCCTAATGCGAAATTCAGGGGCCGTATTCATAAAACGACTTAAGTAGTTGCTATGCTGTTGCTAAGGCTAAATTTCTTTGAAGGAGATTCCCTACAACTATGAAATTTGCTCTGGAGGAACAGCCTTACAAAGTTACTTAGTTGTAGGGAATCTCATTTATAGATATTTAGCCTTAGCAACCGCATAGCAACGACTTAAGTGGCTTTATGAATACGGCCCCAGGTCCAATTTGAATCCCCGTAACAGTTCTTTTATTTTAGTTGCAGACCACGACTGAAAACTCCTTTTCACATTTTCTGCTGACCAAAGGCGCATTTTGGCTAATTTGAACTCACGTGGTTTTAATGATGGAAGAACATGTACATAATTATGTTTTCAGAATGTGAATTTGTCAGAAAGGCAGTTTTCAAAACAGTCTGTCGGCATGCTGTTTGATTTAAAATTTAAATTTATATGTAGCATCTGAATAAATTATCTCTTGGTAAGCTATCATTTACATAATATTTTGATACACTAATGTTTGCCTTGAGATATTTAGTTCATACGGGATTAAAGAACAACTAGGGGCTGTGCCTTTTTAAGGTTATTTTGGAATGAATATGAATTCGATTAAGCAGGTGTGAGTCTTACAATCACAATGCTTCGACAAGACGCGTGACCAATTCGTTTTCACATCCTTCGACAGGCGTATTGATGAGTGTTACACAATTCAGTTTTTCAGAGTTTTTTTAGTAAACCTATGCAATGGGATTTGATCACCGCGGTAAAGAGGAACATTATGAAGGAATGAAATATGGTACCGCCAGTTATGGGCTCGCCCGAAAAAGTGTTACGGCCCGATGATGGCCGGACCCTCGGCGATGGCTTGAAGTTGAGTGTATACCTGGGTCCCATGTTCTTTCGCCTCGTATTACGATAAAATTAGTTCATTTAACATATTTCAAATAATAAATAAAAGCCGTAGGTTTCGTTTGAAAAACCAAATTGTGTACCAACCAGCATTATTGAACCCTTAAAACACTAAAAACAATGTTTAATTTGCAAACAGCTTAGATCCAGATGAGGCGGCTTGGGATATACAATGTTTGCCCTCTGGTCTTTCATTTCTCAATATGATGTAGCATGGATGAAACGGGTTTTTTTTTTTATCAAATTTTGCAGACGTAAGTCTTGTCCTCTGCTTTGTTGGCGCTTTAGGGGTAAAGTGCATGATTCATATGACAGTAGACATTGGACGAATTATGCAGTTATTGTAAGAAACTGTATACAAGTATTTGTTTTATGGTGCGTTGCGTAAAATGGTATGGATGTTCTTGTACGAGCATTTTGCTGACATTCTGAAGGTGCATGATTGCATGACATTGTAATCATATTAATGCTGCATTTCTTGCACGCTATATTTCATGACAAAGATTCTCATACAAGCAAGTTTGTTTACAGCTCAAAGACGAACACCATATTTCGGGATGGGTTTTATAGTGCTTTTTCAAGTCCTGCGGGACGAACTGTTGCATATACATCGAACAGTAAGACAGTCTATGGTCAATGGACAGACATTACAAGTAAGGTGGTGTTGGATGCTGTTTTGTCGAGCCTGTACTGGATAATGTGGCTGATATTGTCAACTCTGTTGATTGTAGTATTTGTTTGGTGCACAAGTCAGTCAGTTCGAAGCCTCAATTCATATCGACATTTTTTAAGCTAGATTCTCGTTGGAGACAAACTTTCGAGAAAATAAGCGAATCAACAAGCTTATCTACATAGGACAAAAGTTGCCTGGAGTTCGCATACATGTAGAAAGAGTGTCTCGCAACACTCGCGCGAATGTCGTACGACACTCATGCACCATTCACGCGACAAAATATGAAATTTTAGGCTTTTGCAACTGTTGTACCATCATTCTCGTTATTGTTTCCGTTCAGTCACTATTTAGTTTCATATGTCGCCCACCCCACACGAGCTGTCTCACATGCTTGCACTTTCTGGCTCACGGAAACTAGATTCAGAAGGTTTCGAGACGCGTCGGAGCGACCGGCGACGTCTCTATGACTATTTTGGTACAAAATCTTTAGCGTGTAAAAACAAAATGTGCATTCCAGTGGCAGTGACATGGAAGCGAGCTACTGCGGCGCGTGAACGTTTTGATATGGTTTGGAGACCCCCTCACGAATGCCATCAACAGTCGTACCCATGGGGATTTACCCTTTTTGTACTCCACGATACATCGATATAATTAGCCGGTGCTCGAGAAAATATATATATGCGTGCAGTACTGGTAGCATACCTCCAAACATTTTTGGTTATGTTTTTTTTTTGTTGTTGTTGTTTTTCTCTTTTTTCGGTTTTGAAAATAAGGCGCGATTCAGTGGTTGCCGCCCTTAGAATATGTGTAGTAAGTTATTCTTAAAGAACATATGCTAAAACGTAAGAGCAAAACAGTTCCATTGTAAAGGCGATGCCACCCGTCCTCGTATGGAGAGTTAAATGACAGTTTTTCCCCAGAATGGTTTAGTTTTTCCCCAGAATGGTTTCCAGCAAGACCAAATATTTGTCGAAGAAGACAAAAACAATAATGAAATTGAGCCAAAACAGAAACACAGTCTTGCGACGATCAGTAATAACTCTACCGAGGGCGGAGAGAGAATGTGGGACCTTGCCCTCTGTTCTGCCATGATTAATTATGTATAATTAACGCCATTAGAAATCCAAATTTTTCACAATTTTCTGTAATTAGAGTGAATAAGTGACTTACATCAGAGAACCCTGAGTAGCATATTTGTCTCAGAATAACGTGCAAAATTCTACAAGTCCGGTTAAAATTCTGGTCTTTTTCGCAATCTAGCTGTGGACATGCTGAATTGATGGTGTTAAGTATACCCGTGTATACCAGAATTGAAACTGTAACTAGTGTTTTATAGGCATCTGAGATGACGGTCTTGCGCTGGGCTTACGTTTAACTATTTGCATGTGATTATACGTTGCTCAACAGCTTAACAGCATGTAAAGGGAGTTCATTAGAGATAATGATGACTTAAATTTTGGATGTGAAGGAAAAGTGTGGTATGTAGTTAACAGAACTGTATCTGTGAGTATCTCTAACTAGGCGTAGATGCTTACAAAAAAAAAGTAAAAAAATATACTGTTCATGTGTAAGTGTATGTTTCAAAAGATTTTCTGTACTTGATTGGGTGAAAAATTCTTTAATATAAACATTGAAATATAATCGTTACTATATCAAATTTAGTTCGACAGACGCTTGCTTCTTTATTCAACTTCTTCAGTGTCGCCAAATCCCCAAAAAATGAAAGAAAAAAGGCGATGGGCAGGTCTCGGCAGGCAACGAGAACTTTCCGAACCGCACTTACTGACACATTCCTGAAGACATAGTAGCTGCAGACTTCAGGTAAGAGACGCCTTCGTATTAACTGGCGAGCACAGGCGGCCCCCACCGAGCCACGTCAACCCTTTTGTCTCGAGAAACACGACAGACAAATGCATCAGGAAGGAGGCGACCGATGCAACAAGAACCTACAAAAAGCAAAATTTGTCCAAAAGAATGAAAACCAAAATGCGCCAAGATTCATGTTTCTATGAACACTTTAATAATTTAACCTAAAAAAAAGTTAATAAGATCACTTTTAATCAGTATTTGAGTAGTGACCTCAATGCTAGATAACTAAAATAAAACGGAGCACACTGTCTAAGTAGGTGATGATATCCTCGGGGACAATTTGTCCACCAGTAGCCATATTGGTCCATTGGTTTCAATAAAAACGTACGAGGTACTATACCGAATTTAGTGCGACAGACGCGTGCTTCTATGTGTAACTTGTTTAGTGTCGCTTAACCCCAAAAGTTTGAAAGAAAAAAGGTGATGCGCAGATCACGGCAGGCAACAAGCAGGCCTTTCCAAACCACACCTACTGACACATTTCTCTGTAGACAACAGGTAAGAGACACCTACGTATTGAAAACTCGCGAGTGCAGGCGTCCCCACTCAAACCCTGTGTCTCGAGAAACGAGACAGACAAGGGTATCATGAAAGAAAAAAAACAAACAAAAAACAAAAAAAAAAAACGCCAAATCATCGAAAGAATGAAAACCAAAAATTTGCTCAGATTCACGTCGCTATGACAGTCAGTCTTAGTTTTAGCACCGTTTAGAAATTTCCCCTGATATAATTTAATAAGGTTACTTCAAAACAGTATTTAAAAATAACAAAAAGATGTTATCTTCATCTGATCTGTATTTTTTAGATTTTTTACCTACATGATAGTTTCATTGGCATTTGTATTGAAATGTGGACATACAGGAACTGCTACTTTGTGTGCGGTGGATGCTGTCTTCATAAAGCACATCGTTTATGCGATGGAAAATAACAAAAAGTGCACAAGAGCGAAAATCGGAGTCTCGGTTTTATTCAGACTCATCGTGTAAATGCAATGTCATTTGTAAGGCTGCATATGACGCCCCCTCTTTCATAAAGTTTTAATCATGTAAATCGGTATAAAGCTAAACGGAAGCTCGTCGGAAATAATGTGTCAATCCTTAATTGACGAGGAAACTCGTGCGTGCATGTAAACATTGGGTTAAGTTTAGGCGTGGGTTAATCCTTAGATGACAAAAATATGCATGAGTGTATGTATTGGGTTTAGTATAGCCCCTACAACGTTTGCCACAGTCATGACTGATAATTTTATAAACGTTACAGAGCTTTGCTTTAGACCGATAACTACTAGAATGAAAAGATTTAATTAAGAAAAAGTGACTATTCAAAAACTAATTCAGCCTCGGCAGAATAATTTATGCGATTAGCTTAGACTCCGACCAGCCTGGTAATACTCGCAGTCTAATAACGCCTTTGCAATTCGCGAGCATCGTGCATGGTCTCGGACAAATATTTTGGCAGAAAATGAAGGGTAGATAGACTACATGAATGTACTAACTACATGTAGATCATATTTTGTTTACATTTGTTCGCTTTAGAGATAGTGAAAATAATCTGGGAGCGTGGTATAGCTCATATGGACTGAACGACTACAAGTTGAAATCAAAATCAACACGAGCTAAAAGCTGCAAAGTAGTTTGGTTTTATTTTTTTTTACGCCACTGACAGAATGGAGAAAACACTCATGCACAGTCTAATTCTTGTTATATAAAGCATGTCCGTATGTGTTAATTTGTATTCAGTTTGCATTGTTTTTTTATGCTTTTGTTCATTATTTCTTAGTTGTTTTGCATGGCATACCCAGTAAGCACTCACATTGAAAACAACGTATTGCAAACATCTCGACTTTTCAGTGGCGTCGACTAATTCGCAATGCTTCAAGGTAATGTGTTCGCTGTGTGGTTTAAAAGTGCTTTCGAAATTCAAATATTCTTGTTATCGAAAAAATGCATTCAGAATTCACGTATTATCTCGACAATCAGCAGCATTCTTGATTAAGCTTTGGACTGTAATCAGAGTCTAGCTTACCATACACATTCTAAAGACTGGGATACCTAAACCAATTATCATAATTGTCCTTAAATGGAACAGTTCGGTTTGACAATGCAGAAATGCGTACAAAAGATTAAGATGGAACGACAGACAATGTTACTATCCCATTATTTCGATTTTTACAGTATATCCGCCTCGTTTGCATAAAATGAAAAAAATGTTCGGAAAGATAAGTAAAGTCAGATACTGAAAAAGTTTTCTAAATTTCATATGAAAGTTTCATGTTTTTAATAATAGTTGTTTGCAGTCTGGTTGTGTCATGGAAATTGTCATGAAACCTGAAATTTATTTGTTTTGTTTAAAATGTAGTAAAATCCAAAGATATTTTTGTTAAAAATGTAGTTTAACCAAATTATAAATGAAGACAAACAGGATTGCCACTAAAACAAAACAAAAGCTGTCTAAGACACTGAAAAAAGAAGGGAGACATGCGAACGATAAAACGAAACTGTGCTCTCTGATAACAGACATACTAGCCCAACACAGAGGAACTGACATAAATATAACATCAAATTACATACGAAATACTTAAAAAACAAGTAAATCATCTATTTTACCTGTTTTCTATTTCACACCAGAAAACCAACCAGGAAACAAACTGGACAACTACACAGGTGACATAATCTAGACAAACAGCAAACGGGACCTGCTTCAGAAGTTTCCGCCTGGGAACGGATAAGAAAAGCTACCTTGGGCTTAAACTAGTTTCGCTCGTGCGGCTTCGGCTTGATCTCCCTAAATATAAATTAAGATACCCAGAAAAGGCTACAGCCACAAAGTACACCCCGCACAAGTCAGCGAAAGAAGAAGAAGAAGGACGAAACACAAGCCTTTTTGACTAAGTGACACAGCGGCTGTAGCTGGAATAGTGCTAGCCTTAGAAAGCACTAATTATGCCGCCGGGCCGGGTAGCGCAATCGGTAGGGCACCTGACTCGTAAGTCAGAGGTCCTGGGTTCGAATCCCGGTCTGGCCACATACTTTCGTTTCTCCTTCCGCTGATTCAAGAAGGGCAGTTGTCAGTTACTGGCGAAAGTATGTGCACTTTGTACTGGTTAATCGCTTAGGAGGTCTAAGCCTGCCCAGGAATAGTGTGGTTATGTTATCTGACCGTCCCGACATGACCTTAGTTGTTTACCGTGGACGTTAAGCATCAAATCAACCAACAACCAACTCTTTATGCCATTGCACTCTAATTAAAGATAGAAAAGTATCTGCAAAGTAACCTCTTTACAGTTAACTCTCATTATCTCAAACACTGATATCTCAAAGTAACCTCCTATATCAAAGAATATAGTTAGGCCACATTTGCTATTTTTCTTTACACTTTAACTCCTGTTATTACAAACTGCTGGTATCTCAAAGATAATTGTCTGGGACCAGAAAATTTACTTTGAGCTATCAGTAGTTTAATTTCAACTTTGAGATTTTGAGAAGTGACTATATTATAATGCTTTTTGTTTCAGCAGAGGGATGCAGCGAGAGCATGCTCCACAGTACGCTTGTAGGCAACGGTGGACCAGTAGTAACGAAATGGGCACATGGAGCTGAATATAGGGATATAACTCAATCGTCCATGTGTAAATATAGCGATATAAATCACGGTGAGAAGTGTATATACAGACACGAGGATCCTACTCACAGGTGTAATTTACGTGATTTGGATCATACTATAAAGTGCGAATATAACGTTGCTGATGGTTCCGTGAAGTGTAAATACACGAAAACGGATCCTGCAGCGAAGTGTAAATACAAAGAAGTAAATAAAGGAAAGCATTCCAATGTGAAGTGTAAATATAGTAAAGTTTATTGCGATGATCACTATTTTGAAAGTGGGGAGGACAAAGAAATCGCATATATCGAGGATGATGGATTTGTTTAGGATTTTGTTGATCTCGCTTCAAGTTCGACCCATGCCAAGAGAAGAGTTCTCAGTATGCACGTTTGAGATAAGTCTTTGTGGCTCGCACGTCGTTAGAGCAATCTAACATCGCGCGAACCGCAAAGACTTATCTCTGACTTTATCTGAGTTTTTTTCCAGATGGCATTCTCATCCTGTGGAGCCTAAGGAACCAGTGCTTGGAACATTCAAGTACTGGTTAAACTGATTGGGGTTGTCGATGTTCGCACCTTTTCTTATGGCATTGTCTTCTCATTCTAAAGATGTTTTGACATGTTGACACATGTTGCATGAAACAAGCAACGTGTCGCTGTGTCAACCCACCTTAATGCAGCAAGGTTTAAGGATTGCAAAAGCTGTATTTAAGCTATATGGATACACCTCTCAGTGAGATAACTAACCCCGACGTATTTATCTCCCTTCTCAGAGAAAAAAATACTTTTTTTTCTTTTGTTATGTTAAGAAAAGAATTCGTTTGAAAAGGAGTCAATTCTACCCACAGTGAAAAAAAATGCCATTCTGATAAAGGGTCTTTCGCCAAATCAAAGGTGTAGCCACGCATCTTAAAATTAGGGGATAACTGTACTTAAAATTGTCATTTGGGGAGGTAAATCGGCGGTTTTTAGCTCACCTGGCCCGAAGGGCCATAGTGAGCTATTGTCATACCAAAGCGTCCGGCGTGCGTCGTGCGTCCGTGCGTCGTCCGTCAACACTTGAAAACATATATTCAATCATCTTCTGTAAAACTACTGTACCCATGGTTCTCAAATTTCACATGGAGCATGACCTGACTCCAGGATCTCAGGTTGGGTCAGGTTGATTATCCAAGATGGCCGCCGTTACTAAAAATAGCAAAAATAACAAAATCATCTTCTTCTCCAGAACCACTGGGTATATTTGTCTGAATTTTTGCATGAAACATCAGTGGAACATTGGTATTCAGAATTGTAAAAATGAAAAAAATCTGTAGCGTACTTTTGTCGCAGTGACCTACTTTCTGTTTACGAGGGCAATTTTGTTCAAATGCCAATGTCGAAAAACAACTTATTTAAACAACTTCAAACAACTTCTTCTCTAAAACAACTGAACCCATGGGTCTCAAATTTCACGTGGAGCATGACCAGACTGCAGGGTTTCAAATTTGTAAAAGTGGGTCAGGTTGAGAATCCAAGATGGCCGCCATTTCTAAAAAATAGCAAAAACAACAAAATCAACATCTCCACTAGAACCATTGGGTATATTTGGTTGAAAGTTTGCATGGAACATAAGTGGGACCTTGCAATTAAATTTTATAAAAATCAAAAAAATCGGTAGCGGAATTAGGTCACAGTGACCTACTTAGCGTTTACAAGACCGAATTCGCTCAAATGTCAATATCTCAAGAAAACACAAATGGATTCTGATAAGGTTTGGTCAGAAATGGTCCTTGAATTGAATTATTTCAAATTTATGCCAACTGACTATTCAAGATGGCCACCAGGGGGGCCGTTACTGAAAATAGCACAAACATAAAAAATGACAATTTCTCAAGAACCCTTGAATGGAATTTGACTTATTTTGTTTCAGAATGTTCCTTGCATGAAGACGTTTTGATTAATTGCGATTTGGCAATCCAAGATGGCCGCCATCTGCCGTTACTAAAAATAGCACAAAACATGAAAATGACAATATCTCAGTAACCCCTGAATGGATTTTGACGAAATTTGTGGCAAAATGATTCTTGCATTGAGGTGTTTCAAACGTAACTACATATAGACCAGTCATGTTGGCCTATGTTTCTAAAAATAGCAAAATGTGAAGATTCAAAAATGTCAATAGAATTGGACTAATTTTGTGTCAGAATGGTCCTTTCATGAAGCCTTTGCGATTTCTTACATTTTGGCATTCCAAGATGGCTGCCATCTGCCGTTACTAAAAATAGCACAAAACATGAAACTGACAATATCTCCGTAACCCCTGAATTGATTTTGACGAAATTTGTGGCAAAATGATTCTTGCATTGAGATGTTTCAAGCATGACTTAATATAGACCAGTCATGTTGGCCTCTGATACTAAGAATAGCAAAATGTGAAAATTAGAAAATCTCAATGGAATTGGAATAATTTTGTGTCAGAATGGTCCGTTCATGGAGCCTTTGCGATTTCTTGCATTTTGGCAATCTTAGATGGCTGCCATCTGCCGTTACTAAAAATAGCACAAAACATGAAAATGACAATATTTCAGTAACCCCTGAATGGATTTTGACAAAATTTGTGGCAAAATGATTCTTGCATTGAGATGTTTCAAAAATTAATAAATATACGCCCGCCAACTTGGTCTCTTTTACTTAAAATAGAAAAATGTGAAAATTGAAAAATTACAATGGAACTGGACCAGTTTATGTCAGAATGGTCCTTGCATGAAGGCTTTTGATATTTTGCATTTTGGCATTCCAAGATGGCCTCCATCTGCCATTTCTAAAAATAGCGCAAAACATGAAATGGCAATATCTCAGTGACCACTGAATAGATTTTGATGAAATTTATGGCAAAATGATTCTTGCAAATCTCAAAGTAATTGGACCAATTTTGTGTCAAAATGGTCCGTGGCAAAATAGACAGGTGAGCGATAACAGGCCCATTTGGGCCTCTTGTATGGTCGGAAATTTCGTTTTACGGCGACGCGCCAGCGGAGCCGTAAAATCAATTTGCGACCATAAAACCGACGATTTACCTCACCAAATGACAATTTTCAGTACAGTTATCCCCATTCTAATGCACTTTTCACATTTTCACCGTTAAAAGTGTGCTATTTTGCACCCATAGCAAATGCTTTCAGCGACGTAAAACCAGAAGTCAACCAATGAGAAGCGACGTTACGTAATGACGTCGGGTTTCCGACAGTATATTACAGGATATACTGTCGCATTTTTGACGTTATCCAATCAGACGTCGCGTTACATACGCAAGTGCATTAGAATTTCTGATCTTAAATCTGTGCTAAATGCAGAAGAACATATTGTTTTAAACATAGAAGACTAATTGTTGTTGTTTTGAAAAACCAGTTTGTCTAAGCCTAGAAAATATTTCTAGTAAAGTTGCGTTCCCCATACTCTGTAAAATATCCTGTAGATTTTGTGGCATCTGGTTGCCAGGCCATTGACCGTAAAAAGTACGGGATAGTTCCGTAACTTTTAAATGTAGAAAATGACTGCACTGTATAAAAACCTTGCTTAAATTCCGCATTTAATTTCTTAATATCAATAATCAATAAAAGATAAAATTTCATTGCTGAGTTCAAGCAAGGTTTTCATACAATTGAAAAGTCACGATGGTACTATCCAGTACTTTACACGGTAAAGGGTCTAGCAGCCACTTGCCATGTCTTTTACCGTAATCTACCGGATTTTTTTTTCTTTTTGACAATGTCGACATTCACTTTTTATAATTATTATGTGCAAATTGTGTAGTTAATTACACCTTAAAGGGCGTGTGTAAATTCATGTGTACATTTAAGTACAATTAAAAGTGTCTTAAATGATAATCTACTACATGTATATTGCAAGTTCCTGTTTAAATAAATTTAAAATAGGTTGCAGCCAGGGCGAATTGCTTATGATCTGACTAGGCGATTAGACAGTATGCAAATTCACGGTTTGTACAGTGAAAAACACAGACACTTGGCACGCTGTTTTGCCCGAAAACAAGTTTTTTGTTAGTTTGTACAATAATTAAAAAGATCTTTCCCGTTCCACAAAGGTGTCCTACGCAAATTTCTGGAGGTCTAAACCTTGTCTAACCATTATCTCTTGAAATCTGATATGCTTAGCGTTCGCTTTTACTTCAAATCTTGGCTTGTACAAAAATCACTAGCTCTCCGGCAAAACCGGTTTTGTGTTTGTTAGGTACTCGTTGAAAACTTTCTCATGACCGTATGATATTATTGTAACAGGTGTTCAGGTGTTTGTTAGGTATGTACATGTATTTTGGCTGGTTGCAAATTCTCGCTGCTTGAAACGTTTCTTTCCTAATGGACATTTTGCCTCCCTTTTCAGTGTGGGTCAGCTTATAAAGAAAAGAATTGACTCCCTTTTAAGCAAATTATTTTCTATAAGAGAAGGCTTTAATCGACCACGGAAGAAATCTGAAGACAAAAAATTGTCTTTCCTCGAAAAATGGCAGAAAAACATAGTTGCATATCCATTTAGGTCAAACAGATTTGTATTTGCTCTTAAGTCGGTCCATCTCTTTTTCAAGGCAGGCTCTTAAGAAGAGCTTTTGCTTTCTAGAGAGAAAATTATGTTGTTGAGAGTAGCTGGCTATGAGGAAGAAGCCAATTGTTTGAATGTCCGAGTGATGTTTATTGACTGTTTACTCAGATACGCCATATTTCAGTTCCACGAATATTTCTTCAGCTATTTATGTATATAGATTCGAATTGTGCTGTTTGTTGTTACAGTTCGGGAAATATTAGTGGAACACAGATCGTAATTTGTGTTGGTAATGATCTGTATCATTTGTTCAGAGTTTTTAATTGTCAAACTAGTAAAATGTGTATTAAGGTGAATGGGTGCACTTTCACTGAAAGCAACTATGTCATGTTTACTTTACTTCTCTTCTCGACAGGGGCCAACTCTTAGAGGAAAACATTTGCTCCCATAGGGGCATTTTTCCTTTACGTGTAGACCCTTTTATTGAAGGGCTTCGTCCTTTAGGAAAGTAAACAAGAAGCTACGAAAGTTGTTCCCCTTTGTGAAACGGCGGAAAGACATAGAGGTGTACACACACTTTAATTATTAGAATCAACGGTGCTTGTAGATAAGTGACACTTTAATTTCAGTATATGTATGACATATTTGTATATAAGGTTGTCTTATTTGTTGTATTTAATTAGTAGTATTAAAATGTGACTAATGTGATTGCCCAATCTTAAAAAGTTCTAGAATTGATATAATAAAATGCAGTGGAATAAAAATGGAATGTCCACTTAGAAAATCCTCGAAAACCTAATGAAAAGTCCTATTCCTGTTAAAAGCTGTAGCAGTTTAAATAAAATTCCTATTATTTTTATCTTTTTCAAATTTAAAGAAAAAATCTCGAAGTTAAATGGATTTCAACCTTAAAACGCAATATTTTGTGATGGCATATGGGCGTTGAACTTAGATACGACTGTACGTATTCCTGTATCAAGCAGTTTTCATCAAATACCGTTTTAACATGCTGATGTAATATGTTTGGCATTGCGGAACTTTTACTAAATTGTTTTCTCCCTTTCAATTAAATCTTTAACTGTCATAAAGTATTCGATTCATAAAATAGGATGATCTTTGTTCAAAAGTTATATGACTAACTATTATTTGAAATATCTGAAGTAATCTGACAAAATATCAGACCAAACAAATTAGCAGGACTGAGCAGTTTGAAATTCAAAATATCTAAAGCCTCGTTTTAGACTGGTTTTTGATAATTATTTTCCAGATATTTGCTCCGCTGATCCTCGATCTGTTTCTCACTACAAAAAGTATATTGGATGATCAATTGTAAGAAGATTTGCCCTTCAGTGTGCTCCAGTTTTGGACATTTTGATAACTTAAACGTATTAACTTCCCCATGAGCATTACAAAATGGACAGACTTGGTGAAGGGAGGAGCAGCCATGGATGCGTTCCGCTGAGCCACTTGGAGATTATCGGTGCGAGAACAACAACATAGGACAATCACTAAATGCGTATAGATATTGATGAGGTTCATTGAACTTTTTCATCCCCAGAAAACACATATAAGATACCTGTTGCACTGTTGGATAAAAAACATACCTTTAATAACGTTTGAGCTGGCTGGAATTTTTACACGTTTTTTCAGCATTTTTATCAGGGGGTAAATTATATCAACCTACAAGATTAAATTATAAAGGCGTGTGAAACTATTAAACGCATGATCAAGGCTTTAAATTTAAACTAGAAGCAATATTCTAAAATTAGATTTTAAGATGGAAGAACTTTCATTTGTGGGGACAGTAGTGCAGGCGTCGGTTTACTCGTAAGTGGGTGCTAAACCGACGCATACACTAATTGGGTAATTTGATGCCATATGTATTCGGCTACAAAACGGTGTTTTTCCACCTTAGAATGATCCCAGATATTCAAATCAGTCCTGAAATTCATCTATGAGATGGTGTTTTCCTTTCTTAAAGAGTCCCAAAACTCTAGATCACTTATAAGACGGATCTTGATTTTTGAGAATGTTCAGGAAGGAATACTCATCTTATAACCGAAGAAATACGTAATGCATGAAGTGCTGTTACTTAAGGGTCTTACTTCTGAAATAAGTTTAAAAACTACATCTTTTGGACACGTAACTGCATTGTTAAACCAAAATGTTCTTTTTTAGGACAGTTGCAGTACTTAGTTCAGGTGGCCCAATTTTTAGAATTTTTACAATAAATTGAACATGAAATCGTTTCATTTCACATCATTGTTAATTCTAACATTATGTAAACGTATCAGCATTGCTGTATGTATGTGCAGAAATTGTAAATATAATTATATTTAAGTATTGTAAATAGAATCTACAATAAATGTTAATTACATGTATATATTATCCCTCATTCCCCCGTTATCCATTCCTAGCTCAGTGACATCTGTTGTGTTATGATGATTAACATTTTTGTGCGTGTTAGCTAATGAAAAAGCATAACGAAATATTTTTTGAGCATTTAAAAATTTCGCCTGTACGCCAGCCAAACTGCGCAATATCACACCTAATTTTTCAGACTTTACTGTCCACGCATTTTTAACTTATGAGCCGCGACACGAGAAAACCAACAATGTGGTTGTGCGCCTAGCGCAGACTCAGATCAGCCTGGGCATCCGCCCAGTCTGATCAGAGTCTTCGCTGTCCACATAGAGGTAGCTTGGACCCTTAGCTACCCTTAACCGCTTAGCGAAGAGTCTGATCGGACCGGGCGGATGCGAGGCTGATCTGAGTCTGCGCTGGGCGCAACCACATTGTTGGTTTTGTCGTGTCAGGCTCATATGCATATAGACTGGTGTGCTCATGACTCAATTTTGGCCTTCATCGTTTTGAATCTGTCTTTAATTGTTGTGACTGAATATTAGTAGTGCAGCTAGTAGGTTGATTAGCAAGGTATGATGTAGGCGTCAAATTTCTGTCCGTCCGTCTGTTAGTCTGTCCTGAGTCATTCCATTCGTCCGTCTTTCCATAATAACGCCGACCCTAGCGTACGTATGACCAGTTGTCGTAAACAATACATCTGTGATCATCAAACTTGATAAAAAGTGTTCCTAGAATAGTCTTCATGGCTGTTTAAAATTTTCATTGCAGAACTTCATCGATGCAAACTTATTGAGCCTCGTCGTGTTGCTTCCAGCAGTTTTGTCATGTGATATTCAGATCACCCTGTGTTTACATAGGTCACTGTTGGCTTTATAGTTTGGGCCATTTCCATAGCAATACGTACAGTACGTTTGAAAATTCAAACCTCTCATTGACTAACGACGTCGTTATTTTTGAGCAACTGGGCCTTGTTTTAT
Organism: Ctena decussata; assembly: GCA_963989385.1. Lineage (NCBI taxonomy): Eukaryota > Metazoa > Mollusca > Bivalvia > Lucinida > Lucinidae > Ctena > Ctena decussata. Next base: position 60,125,053 of record OZ022504.1, read on the forward strand.
AGCATTGTTATCAGTCGTCGTTAAAATAAGAGCACCAAAATAGAAGATAGTGTGATAAAAAGACCGTGATGCACTATACATTCTGAAATGAGTTTTAAAAAACAGGCACAGTGCATACTGAAATGAGTTTAAAAACATGCACGGTGCATACAGAAATGATCTTTTCAAGGTAGCTGAAAAGATTGCTGTTTTCAGAAATGGACAATTTCTGCTTAATGTTGTGTATGTTTATGGTGAAAAATTTGACGAGAGAAAAAAAGAAAAAAAAAGAAAACAGCCTATGAGGCATGCCCATAAACTTAAGGGAGAATTCAGTCAATTGAAAGATAATTTTATTAAGAGCATAAATGGGCCTTGCTGTTGCAGGTTTGTTTGACGGAACGGGTAAATGAGCTGTGTGATACGTGCTATTTGAGCCGCGACACGAGAAAACCAACAATGTGGTTGTGCGCCCAGCGCAGACTCAGATAAGCCTGGGCATCCGCCCAGTCTGATCAGAGTCTTCGCTGTCCGCATGGAGATAGCTTAGACCCTTAGCTACCCTTTTAGCGCTGAGCGAAGAGTCTGGTCAGACTGGGCGGATGCCCAGGCTGACCTGAGTCTGCGCTGGGCGCACAACCACATTGTTTGTTTTGTCGTGTCGCGGCTCGTTTATTTTTGTTGAGGTTACACTATTTATTGTAAAGATTAGACTACAACTCTCTTGACGATGCATCTGTAGGCAACCTTATTGGGCACACGACGTTGACACACCGTTGTATCAATGTTCATTTAATGTCATCAGCATGGTGCATTAGGAGTTCAAGAACGTTGAAGTGAACAAGGAAGACAGTGATCAGACTGCACAGATGCAATCCGGATCTGACTGATGTTTCCGCATGGTTCCTTAGTGTATATTTATGTATGCTATACATGTAATATGTTTATGGGTTATGTAAAGAGCGATATCATCATGCCATGAAATGGAGAAAAAAAATTGTTTTTCTTTTTTCATTGAATGCTCATTATTTTCTTCTCACTCATACGAAAGAGCATTGGTGTGAAATGTATTTGTTTTACAAACTCGAAATTCCGACTCGTAGATCTATCTGAAAATGTCGACTTGCTGGAAATTTCAACAAACACTTTCGAATTTCGAGAAAAAAAAATAAAATAGATTTGACGCTGGTGCTGTTCCACATATTGTCTCATTTGGCATTTTACCCACTGGGCACTCAACGTTGAATTAACACTGAATCAACGTTGATTCAGTGTTTATTCAATGCTGTGTGCCTGTTGGATTATTTTGTTTGACTGCCTCCATTTGATCATTTTCATTTGTAATATATTTTCAAATTCATGGAATAAAGTATTGAACTTATCCTTGTAATATTTTATTTATTTCCTATCTTCTTCACAGCTATTGTTAAAAATTCCCGGTATTCAAACAGATCGGTCTACCAAGATAAGGAACAGTCTGAAAATGGCTTACATTGTTTGCTATTTCATTTGCTTTACGAGTAACTTACTCCCGTGTAAAACCAACTTGTCTTTTCCATTTCAAGGCAACTGGCCCCGAGGTTATAAAACTTGAGTACATTCTCAAACTCAAAATAAAGCACACTGATTGGCTGCTTCCGAGTACATGCTCGGATGCAGCCAATCAGCGTGCTTTATTTTGAGTTTGAGATTATTCTCAAGTTTTATAACCTCGAATCCTGATGAAATTATTATACTTGCCCAGATTTTTAGAATTTTTACGATGAACGTAACATTAACAGGCATCTTCCACCGACCCTGAAGTTAGTCTATTTGCCAGACTCGGAATTTTAGCCTCTTGGTACCACAAATAACATTTTTGATAAGTCTAATATAAGTGGATAATACACCATCTCGAAGGGATGATGGACCCCGGTAGCTCAGTGGGTTAAGCGCTGGCCTTCTGATCTAGCGGTCCCGGATTTTATACCCGCTGGAGGCGGGAATCTTTTCAATCGTAAACGGGGTTCCATTGCACACAGGCTTTCATTATCACCTTCCCTATCGTCCTGATATGACTGAAATACTGTTGAAAAGGACGTAAAATCGCAAGTCATCCTTCCATCGAAGTGATGGGCTAGATTATCCTCGAAAGAAAGACATAATCTTGATAAACTCGTATACACAGGGCAAATAAACGAATTTCATCCAACAAATCAAACACTAACAGTTTTCTGTTTTCAAAATTTTATAATTATTGTTCTATCCTTTACTTTTACATCGCAGGTTTTAGCTCACCTAAGCCGAAAGCTCTGAGGTTGGCTTCAGTGCAGGCGGGCATCTGTCGACCGTTTTCCGCCATCCAACAACAATTTTAACACTTTCATCTTAGAAACTGTTGAGGTAATTAAACTGTTGAGGTAATTAAAACAAAACTTCACAAGAAAGATCCATGGGCTAAGGGAAACAACCGTTTCTGTGAGAGGCCCTGTTCACATGATCAGAGTGACTGCCATACCCATGTATGGTAAAACCTTTAGAAATCTCTTCCAGAGTCGAATGGTCAATGATCTGAAACTTGGTATGTAGCTTTAGCTACTTAAGTACTATACTCAAAAAAAATATTAAAGGGTCAAACTTTTACCCCGCGATTTCTGGAACATTTCAAACATTTGGTAAAATAAATCATTTCTACCTTCCATTTTATTCATTTTACAAGTTTTATACACTTGAAGCTTGAACCTATAGCCTTTGTCTTGACCAAGGTCAAGCTTTAAGTCAAACTACCCCTAAAATGAAAGTTGTTTGAATTCCCATAGAGAATTGATAGTGTGTCAGTTTGGTCGGGAATAACTTCTAAAATTGCTATGAGTTTTAAACTTCTTACAGCTTGCTGACCTTAAAAATGATTAAACTTGATGACTATTGAGCATTTTTTTAAAAAAATTTAGAATTGGCAAAATCGAAAATTTTGGTGAATTTGTTCCCTATGGACTTCAAAAAACTCTGATTTTGAGGGTAGTGTGAATTGAAGTCTGGACTTGGTCAAGATATAGGCTATATTTTCAAACTTCATGTGTACAAAACTTGTAAAATGAATGAAATGGAAGGTGGAAATGATTTATTTTACCAAATGTTTGAAATTTTCAAGAAATCGCGGGGTAAAAGTTTGACCCTTTAATATTTTTTTCGAGTATATTAGATTTGTTCTTATGATGGTCCCAGGAAAACCTTTGACCTTTAGGCGGAAGGTCACCTATGGATCTTGGTTTTCATATAGGAAAGTACTTAAAATGAATATCTCAGAAATTATTGAGGTAACCTTACATAAAATAGAAATATGTATATATAGTAAGCTAAATGAGCACAACGAAAAAAAAAAAACATTACCAAATGTGAAGGTCATTTTTTCACCCTTTTCAAACTTGAGGTCATGCAATTTCAAAATTAAAATACCTTCTAGGGGAGAGTCGGGTCACTTCGGACAGGCGGGTACATTCGGACATATCATGGCAAACAGTAAAAATCCAGATGAGACGGCTCATAATGAGCCGTCTCAACAGGATTTACACTGTTTGCCCGGTTAATTTTGTTTTAATTCCAAACAACTGACATATAAAGGAAACAATGTCACTGTCCGAATCTACCCGACTCTCCCCTACTTAATAGTCATCGCGCCGATGGAAGCCTTATACATTATGGAACTTCTATGGCACATGCAAATGAAATTGTATTCAAAAAGTTATGGTCGGATTACGAAGATGGTGATTATACCCATAAATATTAACAAACCTTAAAACATATTCCTCTCCAGAACCAAAATGTCAGTGACCTTGAAACTTGGTATTTAGCATTAGGTATCTGAGAATAACTATCTTTGTCCATATGATGACCTGTGCTGACCTTTGAGTTTTTTTTAAAAATGCGGTAGTATGGCAAATGCTATGATGGTGAGTTCCTTAGAAACTATTGAAGTCTATGTTCTTTATTGGCCTGCATATGCATCTAAACTAGAAAAGAGCCCGCGCAAGCGCGGAAATATTTCATGATGGTCACGTTTATATAAAAAAGTGAGTTTTAATTTTTCAATGTAAATGGCCTTAGGCCCAGGTGAAGATATGACCTTTACCATGAATACTCACTAAAGCTTCATTTACCTAATTAGTTGTCTGCATCTACAAACTTTCAGGTAGCAGACTGCATTGTTTCTAAAAAAAAATCAACTTTTTTCACTTTTTCCTATAGAAAAACCTAAGTGACTCAAAAGTTGACCTTGCCGCAAACAGATCAAGGTCATCCCAGGGTCATCATTTATATAAATTTTGTTGAGCTTTTGAGTCCTTGATGCGACATGCTAAGTTTCAAGATCATAGGATTTGTGGTTCTGGGGGAGAATTGGTTGATTTGATGCTTAACGTCCACGGTAAACAGCTAAGGTCATGTCGGGACGGTCAGTTAACCTAACCACACTATTCCTGGGCAGGTTTAGACCTCATAAGCGGTTAACCAGTAAGTGCACATACTTTCGCCAGTAACTGACAACTGCCCTTCTTGAATCAGCGGAAGGATAAACGAAAGTATGTGGCCAGACCGGGTTTCGAACCCAGGACCTCTGACTTATGTCAGGTGCCCTACCGATTGCGCTACGCGGCCCGGCGTGGTTCTGGGGGAGAAGATTTTTGAAATTTTTTACCATAATAAATGTTTGCCATCTTGGTTATGTGACCTGTCCTGGGTATTTTTTTTCTGAAAAAATTGGGTCCTGGAACGTTTTTGGGGAAAATATTCAACCCTCTGAAGACTAAAGGCTGAATCATTGAAATTGATTTGTCTGCTTCGCTGGAAAAAATGCCCTTTCTTACCTGGCGCATGTGTGTTAACCTTAGACATTTTTAATTTTTGTCTTTTCGAAAGTTCAGTTCAGTTTGAATTATCCAAACGACGTTACCCAAGTGGCTCAGCGGTACGTAACCATAGCCGCACACACTTGGCGCCGTGTGTCCGTCCAACATTTCGAAAGACCATGTGCGTTGAGCTTTATTCTTCAATGGGCGAGTTCGATTGGCTACTCGTATTGACTATCGTTCTGGAAGAAAATGGGTCGTTTCGAGCCAGGGCCGTCGGGACTATGACCATTTAGTTCTTCATCCGTTTAGACATATGAGCAAAAATACAAAAATAAATCGTTATTTATGGGGAATGACGTACGTTCATGGGTCGGATTTTTGCATTAGAACCTGCTAAATTTGGACTCGCTAAGCAGCGCGCCGATATAACGACGCAGAACCGAAACGACCGGATTAATTTAAAACGTGTATTCGGGTCCAACTAAAGACAGAAAAGGACTTTTACCACCGAAAAGGACCGAAAAGAACTTTCGGGAACCGAAAAGGACTTTTTAAATGCCATTTTATGCTATAAAAACAAAAACGTTTGAAATCTATAAAGGGTAAAATATTTTATTTCTAAACATAATTTTCTAGAATATTAAGTGAAAAATGCCCTTTTCGGTGCCCGAAATTTGGCATTTGCGATGTCCTTTTCGGTACATGGCGTCTCTTCAATGACCAGAAGTGGAGTCTTTTTCGGTGCTTTTTTTTTTTGTTGTAAAATTTTAGGATGAAGATACTACAATTCACAAACTTATCATTCAAGCGCTGATTACTATCATGATGATATTAAAATTTCTAAAACATATGTTTTATATGACATTTAACGGCAAATAAAAGTCCTTTTCGTAGTTTGGATTACCTCCCCTCACACGCCATATGATGATGTAGGTTATGCAGTGCACAACTAGTCCTTTTCGGTGCCCGAAAGTTCTTTTCGGTGGGGTAAGTCCTTTTCTGTTTTTAGTAGGACCGCGTGTATTCGAGTACACGATAATTTCACTCGAACGCACCCATTGTTGTTGACAAAAAAATTCGACCAATAGTCGAAGTTTCTAGAAAAATACTTGGGAGAATTTAAAATGAAAGACGAATTTAATTCCCAAATTCTTTAAATCTACGTGAAACTAAAACACACGCTAACCGAAATTATCAATGATAGCAATATGCGAAAGAACCAGTATAGAAATTACGCTTGAAAATGCCACCAATTTTGCAGTTTATGCGTTACTTCGTTTATTTAGTATTATAGATGAGTACATTAAGACACGAGAAGTCAAGGTCGTCCATTGGCGTTTATCCAATATCATGCAGATTTGAACAATATCAACATATTCTGCTTCTAGCCACTGGGCCGATTGGACAGTTGATGCCAATTTTGTTTGAAGCTTAAATAAGTCAAGGTAAACAAAGTTTATACAAATGATTGAGGTCACATGACCAAGATAGCCGCCATGTCCGTAATACCAGAAATGGTGAATGTCTTTAAACATCTTCGGAACCAAAAGGCTGGTAAGTTTTTAATGAGCATCTAGATCTCGTATACTGTCACAATGTTTCTCTGTCTGATTCAATTGCCACTTCAGTTCTTTAAATCCAAAAGAAAAACAAGGACGTTTCTTCATCACAGAGTTATGCTGTCAGTCTACGCGCAAAGGCTTCATACGGACACTCAAAATATAATTCCACCATCACAGTTTTTGATTACCAGCTATATCTAAGCTATACAAAACAAATAAGAACAAAACCTGCCTTAACCCATTCTAGTCTGAATACGTTGGCAAACAGTGTAGAACCAAATTTGTGGCGTCTGATCAGGCTCTACACTGTTGCCTAAAATAGTGATTTTTTTTATAAAAAAGTAAATCAGTAAAAACCAGAACTGTCAGAGGATTTGGCTATATCCCCGCGCACCGCTTTAGTAATGCACTGCATGCAAATAGAGTAATGAATAAGTTGCATGGAAAACTGTAACACACATTTTCAACAATGTGGATAAATAAAGAATGAATTAGAGCAATAATCCTGTTTGTCATCCCCAGAATACAACTCATTGCAAGGGCGTAGCTACCTATACGCAAATACGCAGGTGCGTATTGAAATTTTGTCAAATTGACAAAATTTCAACACACACCTGCGTATTTTCATGCTGAAATGTTGTTAACTGGGCATAGTTTTAATGCTTACTGCCAACAGACAGAAAATTTGAAATATCTTAGCGGCTTAACCCCCTAACATTGCCCTCAGTGAGTATAAAGCATAATTGTGCGTACAGTGTAATTGCCCCTAGCTACGCCCCTGCATTGTTTGTTATACTGAATATGAAGTGTGTAGCTTAAATAGTTTTTACATCAAGCTCCAGGATTACAGTTTGAATACTGCCTGAGAAAAATCTTACATACATTTTAAATGTTATCATGCAATATAGGGAAGGCAAGAAAAATGATTTAAACAAGAGGGCCATGAGGCCCTAAATCGCTCACCTGAGTAAAAAGGCCATAGGTCCAACTAGGGTCAACATTTGAACAAACCTTATTTGTATGAAGTTTGAAACTGTCAAAATACGAGAGACTCTGGTAAATGGTCACAGAATGACCTTGACCTCTACTGCTGAAACTGTTCACGTATTTATTTGACCATATTGATTAACTTTTGCTCCAAAATCTTCTAAAAACTCCATAAGTTCTTATATATAAGAATTTTTCCATATAAAAGCACCAGAAAACAAATTTGGTCTTGCCTCAAAAAGGTTATGGTCAACCCAAAGTCATCATTTGAACGATCTTGGTAGTAATTGTAGACCAGATGCTACATACTATATCTCAAGGCCATCGGTCTTTTGGTTCTGGAGATGAAGAATGTTAAAGGTTTTTTTCAATATAAGGGCGAGGCGGCCATGTTGGTCATGTGACTAGGACCGTTTTGACAAATTTTTAGCTCCCGCGACCCCTCAAGGCTACATATGAAATTTGGTTACATTCGGCCCTGTGGTTCAGCGTAGAAGTCGATAGAAATTGTGGACGGACGGACGACGGCGGACGGTCAATGGAGCCATCCCATCCTTTAAGTTCCCCCGGAGGTGAGCTAAAATGGAACAATAAGAGCAATGAGCCTGAGTCTCAATCCCACGAAACAATCACTCATTCTTCATAAGTATACCATGCTTGAATATTGTAGTTTGCACAATTCCTGATAAAACTAACACAAATTTACCTTGAAAAGACAGAGAAATGGATAAATAAAATGAAGAGTATGAGCATTAAGCCAGATTTTCAATCCCACATTACAACAGGTCATTGTCTATAAAATGTATGTATATTACAAGGTACTAGCTTCAAAAATTTCTGAGAAAACTTGACACAAACTTTCGATGTTAGCTTACCAAAACAGGAAAAGGTAGAAATATGGATAAAAGATAGAAGAATAAAAGAAATAAAACAGAGTCTCAATCCCACAAAACAATCACCTATTTTCCACATGTATGCATTGTTTGAAGATTGTAGCGTTCACAGCTGACACAAATATACCCCGAAAAGACAGAAGAATGACAAACAAAGAGAAGAATAAAAGCAATGAGCCTGATTTTTCAATTCCGCGATACAACAACTCACTGTCCAAATTTATTTATACCAAGTTTTAAGATTCTAGCTTTAATAGTTCCTGAGAAAAACTGCAACAAATCAATGTTAACATACAAAATAGGAAAAGAAAAGAAAAATAGATACAAATGGAAGATAAAAAGCAATGAGCATGAGTCTCAATCCCAGATACAATCACTCATTCTCCTTATGCATTCCATGTTTGAAGATTGAAGCTTCCTGAGAAAACTGTGACACAGAAACTTGGACAACTAAAGGGAAGAATAAAAGCAATGAACTTGATTCTCAATCCCAGGATACAACTAACTTCCTATCGTCCATATGTATACCAAGTTTCGAAAACTGTGACACAAAAAAAAATCTTACGGCATTACGGAGGTATGAAATTACCGACAGACCAAATCCAGTAGGGTTAAGTCGAGTAAATTCTGACAGCTGGTAAATTCGGAAAGTGACATTGTTTCCATTATATGTCAGTTATTTGGAATTAAAAACAAAATTTATTGGGGACACAGTGAAAATCCCGATGAGCCGTCTCATCTGGATTTTCACTGTTTGCAATGGTATGTCCGAATTTACCCCGCTGTCCGAAGTTACCTGTCTCGATCCTATAGAGCGGGGCTATAATAAAGTAAACCTGACACCTCTTAAACAACTTATGATCACGTTCCGCTGAGCCTCCTGGAGAACATCGTTATAAAAACTGACATCGTTATAGAAATTGTCGCAGCCGCGACACAAGAAAACAAACAAAGTGGTTGTGCGCCCATTGCAGACTCAGATCAACCTGGGCATCTTCCAATGCTGATCAGAGTCTTTCCTAAGCTCTCAAAAGGTAGCTAAGGGTCTAAGCTACCTTCATGCGGACAGCGAAGACTGATCAGACTGGGCGGATGCCCATGCTGATCTGATTCTGCGCTGGGCGCACAGCCACTTTGTTGGTTTTCTCGTGTCGCGGCTCAAATACCGATATCCCTCAAACTGGAAATGGATATGTTCAAATAGCCAGTCGTCAATAAGTTAAGGGCTATGGAAACTGAGCATATGCATTTGCGATAGGACATGCACATTTGCCCAGACAATAACTTGCCCTTGCGCATAACCAAAAACCGTGTCTTACCCATATATACGTACTGGATACATATATATGTTAGTCTGTACCTGTACTTTATATTGAGTGATGTCGCACTTTTCACTTTTGATTCTATTGCCCTCATTTCTAACGAAGATCAAGCTGGTGCAAAAAGTTTGGCTGTGAACAGGCTCAATCCAAGGACATTGTAGGTCCGCGTAGTGATACAATCCGTCCTACGATAATGTAGATTGCGCATGCCCTGCCCACACCAAGTAGCGCATTCTGTAGTCAGGGGAGCCAAAAATCCGCAGTTTTGAATATTCAAATGGTGCAATACTTGTCTTTGCATGCAGATCTGACTCCGCATATATACATTCAGTCTGGTTCGCACATTTAATGTTGGTTGAAGTCTTATGAGGAATTTCGCCTCGACGCGGTATTATTTATATGTCCATCGCTGTTTTAAGTATTTATAAATCAGTAAAGTTGAATTATTTGAAGGGCCAGCTTGAACCCGTCAACCCCGACCCTTAATAACACTCAATAAGGTGCAAATATCATAAGAAAACTCTTTAATCTCTCATATATTTGTCAATAAGTATATCAGAGATATCTCAAAATGCAACAAAAACACTTAACTTTTACTCTAGGTCGTTCGAAAAGCTGTTAACCATAAATTCTTGGCCGAGAAGAATGTTTGGTGTGCGTGATTTTAACTCAGGTGCTTGTTGCTATATGTTATTGAAACTAAGCTGAGAAAGTTGGTTGGCTGGTTGTTTTGGGTTTATGGGCCATTTGAGACAGTATTTTAGTCCAGAGAGAGAGAGAGAAAGAAGAGAAGTGATACATGCGAGAAAAAATGTCCAAACAACCCCCATCCCTACCTACTGCAAGCACAGTAGGCCTTTGCCCTACTACCAACGCCCTTTGTATTTATTTCTACATATCAACATTTTTATAGAACTTTTTTGGAAGACGTGGTCCGACCCATTTGTGAACGGCTGGACAACATAAATGCTAAAGATAATGGCAAAGTTTTCCATAGCCTTGTCGCTATAGTGGCGGTGGGTTCTTCGAGCCAGCAGATCAGAGATTCCGCACCTAATCTAATATGCCTTGAGCTGGAAAGATGGTATCTGGGTTCCAGGTTATAAAACTTGAGAATAATCTCAAACTCAAAATAAAGCACACCGATTGGCTGCTTCCGAGCATGTGCTCAAAATAAAGCACACTGATTGGCTGCTTCCGAGCATGTGCTCGGAAGCAGCCAATCAGTGTGCTTTATTTTGAGTTTGAGAATGTACTCAGGTTTTATAACCTTGGGGCCAGGGTAGCGGTTGGTAATTGCAGTGCCGTTTAACATTGGCGGCAGCTCAGGTATTACCTCAACGGCAAAGGTACATGTATAGTACATGTATAAATGTGCACACAATGAGCAATAGACACGAATGCAATGTTCCTTTTGTAGTTTCGTATTCTGGGTCGTGGTCTCATTAAATGAGCCGCGACGTGAGAAAAACAACAAAGTGGTTGTGCGCCCAGTCTGATCAGAATATTCGCTGTCCGCATGGAGGTAGCTTAGACCCGTAGCTTTTTAGCGCTAAGCAAAGATTCTGATCAGACTTGTCCGATGCCCATACTGATCTGAGTGTGCGCTGGGCGCACAACCGCTTTGTTGGTTTTCTCGTGTCACGGCTCATTACTGTTGTTAGAATAGCTCTGTTATGGTGCAGAAGGTCGTGAGTTCAAATAGATGTTTGGCCAGCCGGCGACTGGACAAATCTCCTTGCCAATCTAGCAGCAAATGAGTATCTTTTTCGAGTCAGAGAAGGATAAGGGTGCGAAAGGAGCAGGATGGGCTCCGCCTTTCATATGCTGTGCCCAAGATACGATAGGCCTCTAACACCCACTACCCCATTCTGGCACTAGGCACGGTAAACCATCTTATTTATGTTTTTATTTATTTATTTATTTAGCCTTTCATATGCTATGCCCAAAATATGGTAGACCTCGAACTCCAACTTTCCCATTAGGCCACTAGGTACTAGGAACCATCTTATTTATATTTATTTATCTATTTATTCTTTATTCCATCGATCCCTTGTGCCGGGCCGGGTGGCGCAATCGGTAGGGCACCTGACTCGTAAGTCAGATGTCCTGGGTTCGAATCCCGGTCTGGCCACATACTTTCGTTTCTCCTTCCGCTGATTCAAGAAGGGCAGTTGTCAGTTACTGGCGAAAGTATGTGCACTTAGTACTGGTTAACCGCTTAGGAGGTCTAAGCCTGCCCAGGAATAGTGTGGTTAGGTTTACTGACCGTCCCGACATGACCTTAGTTGTTTACCGTGGACGTTAAGCATCAAATCAACCAACCAACCAACCAACCATCGATCCCTTGTAAGTTTTGACCTTTCAAACGTTACACAGTCACAATTTATGGTGTAAACCTTTCTTTTAGACACCGGGAGATGAAATCGGAAGCAGTTATTTCCAGGGGGTGGATGATCATGTGTTTTCCTGGGTCATTTGCCTACGTCACTGTGAGCAAATCCCTGCACACATAATAATTTCGTTGTGTTCGTCTGCGACCTTGCGAAATGAGAGAATACGTATTCAAGAATACTTTAAGTGATACGTTATTCGTGATTTTATCATAGGCTTTATTCTTTTTTTTCTTTTTTTGTATTTAATCTTCTCCCGCCGGCAGACCCAAAGCGATATACTAACAGGTATTGGTTCAAAAATGTAAGGTATATGTTGAGATTAGCAGACCCTTCGGGATTATTAGTGTAGCCCTAAGGCCTTTGTGCTTTATATCTCGGTAACTATTGTTGTTGCTTCGAAACTGTGGGGTGGGATATTAAACAAAAAAGTCTAAATTGTCAGTAAAACGAATACATGTAAAGCACTTTCGAACGCGCATTCTCTGCTTTTAAGTCCATAAAATCAGTCAGAAATAAAGAAACTGTTTTGAAAAAAAAACCAAAAAAACTAACTAACCGCGAAGCGAGTTTGGTTTAGGGACTCTGCTGAAACAAGACTGCGCATTTGTCGCTCCAACTTTAGTAAAAGGTACATGTATACGTATTTTGAGGAAATTAAACATACAAATAAGAACGAATTTTGTGATTTTAATACTATTAGTTAAAATTCTTTTTTTTTTCGAATTTTAGGGCTATTTGCTTCCAATGCATAATTGTTCCTGTTGACCTGGGCACTAGAATCCTAAAAATCGGCCTTTAAACACTGCCTGTACTCTTAGTGAGTCACTTTTAATGGCACCTTTTTGTCAATGTTTTCATCTAAATTTCAGTCTATTTGCGATTTCTTCAACAGATTTATGGAGATTTTTGTACTCTGTTAAAATTGAGAACATGCCACATATGATTTACAATGCCTGCCTCACTGTGCAGCCACGCTTTAGCCATGCCATGCCCTCTTGACCATATCAAAATACTTGTATAATGAGTAGTTTATTGGACTTATTTATCTGTATATTCACACTTATTTTTAATAATTTGATTCCAGTGTCATAAATCTGACACATTTCATTTTGTAATTTCGTCCTATGTAAATAAATAAATTGCCAAAAGTCCAGTTAAAATATTTAGACATTTTGATTCATTCAGTTCGATTTTCGGCTTCATCGCGTCCCGAGCGGTCTGAACTCAAAAGGCCATGGCGGTTTGGTTGTGGTGGATACTTATAAACTTTCTGCTAAGGTTTCATTCTGTTCGGACAACAGGTAATGCAGCTGAGCTTCATTATAACATCATTCCTTATAACGTTATGTTGGTTATAAAGCCATTACATAATTTATATAGTAACATAAAACAATTCTATCATTTTCAGTTTTGCCTTCTTTTTCAATGGGGGTCGACTCTTAGAGGAAAGAATTTGCTCCCTTAGGAAACTGACACAATCGCGGGCTATATTATTCAGTCTTGGATATGGACAGACCTTTGCTGCCGACTTTTCTTGAAATTGGAGGGCTATGGTGGCTCGTTTGCACCATTTTGTCTTTTCGCCGCGAAAACACAACACGCGAAAAGAAGAAAAAAACACTACGCAAAAAATCTAAAAGACAAAATAGTGCCATGCAAAAAGATGAGCTGATGAAACCCGCCACGCGAAAAACCAAAATTTCAGCGCGAAAAGACGAAAAAGAAAAAAAAAATGCCACGCGGAAAGACGCAATTTTAAACTTTTAGTTTGTCGTCTTTTCGCGTGGCATCTTATCGTTTTTTCACATGGCGTTATTTCGTCCTTTCGTCTTTTCGCATGGCGTTATTTCGTTTTTGCTTGGCGTTATTTCGTTTCTTTTGCGTGGTGTCTTTTCAGGCTTTTCGTCTTTTTCAAATGGCGTTTTTTCGTGTTTTCATGTGGCGTCTTTTCGCGGCGAAAAGACAAAATTGCACAAACCAACCACCATAGGAGGACAACTCAGTATTGTTTGGGTTATAATAAATATAAAATAACGCAAAAAGGGGAAAAAACAGAAAAGAACGAAAACATTAATCTTCACAAAACGAGCAGTAAGGCAAAGATATGTTCTAAAAAAGGTAAAGGTTTCCAAAAGCCTAATAGCCGTATGGGCAGTGGGGGTTATAGACCCACTGTATCTTGGGCACAGCTGGGGAAAGGCGGAGCCCATCTCTCTCCTTTCGCTGCCTTATCCTTCCCTGATTTAAAAAGGTACCCATTTACTGCTGGGTTGACAGAGAGAGTTTTCCAGTCGTCGAATGGCGACGATGAGCCGCGAACTCACGACCTTCCGGCGACTTTCTGCACCATAACCGAGCCACTCTAACCACTCGACCACGGCGCCTGTCAACGGAAGATATTGACTATTGACTTACAAAACCAAAGTGCACTTTAAGATGAATGGCTACACTTTCAAGGGAAGCAAATCTGTAATATTTTGGTTTTGCCTCCCTTCTCAATTAGGGTCAACTCATATAGGAAAGAATCTGCTCCTCTAGGAGCAAATTCTTTCCTTTAAGAGTGGACTTTTTATTAGCAGCGTTGTTCAGAGAGGCACACAAGAAGTCATGAAAGTTCTTCCCTTTTATAAAAGTAGAATGCAGGAGTGATCATGAACAAAAATATTCATAAGGTTTTCTGATTATATTGCAAGCCACCAATGTAGCTCTGGGAAAACCGGCCACACAGACTGAAGATGTTACATACGCGGGATGGACGTGGTCTGCCGACAAAGCAGTGGACAATTGTACCGACGCCGACAATCCAGATGACCAGGAGTGCTGCAGTACCTCAATGACAACTCAAGGACAGTCCGAAAATCTCTGGAGGGTTGACTTGTTGCGACAGTATAATATAGAGAGAATAGACATTGTTGGACGTTCAGGTACAGGGGCCGTAATTTAAAAAAAAACGACTTAAGTGGTTGCTATGCTGTTGCTAGGGCAGAGTTTCTATGAAGGAGATTCCATACAACTACGAAATTTGCTCTGGAGGAACAGACTGTTCCTCCAGAGCAAATTTCATAGTTGCAGGAAAACTCCTTCATAGAAATGTAGTCTTAGCAACAGCATAGCAACCACTTAAGTTGTTTTATAAATACGGCCCCTTTTTTATGCTTCTTTTTTGTTTCTGTGTCAGCATGTGAGTAATTGAAAGCGTGTTTACAATTAACTGAAAGTTTTTAGAAAGTTGTTTTAGCTTATAGGATAGGCAGGCTCCGTCAACGTCTTTGTCCAGGCTTGTCAAACGCTTCTCTACTTTGATACCACTGGGACGATCGGAACCACGCCGTTATGTGGAACTGCGAGGATTTGGGAAATGAAAGTGGAAACAAATAATCGTGAAAGACCTCATACTATTTTAGGTCACTGTGATTTTTTATTTCATGGTTTAGCGAACTTGCTTTTCTCGTGGATACTGTTTTATTGATATGTCACTGATTCAGTTGGTATTTAGATGTGCAAGCAAATGGATCTTATGATACAAAAATAATGCAGGCTTCAGTGCAAGCATCTCAAGAATTCTCTGAACTAACACCTAAGCTATCATGCATCATGATTCATGAGAAACGGATTATTGGCTCATGTTCTAGAAATCTATGCAAATTCTATCAACACTCGCTGAACCTCTCGCTATCTATCCCCCCCCCCCTCCCCACAAAAAAACCCTGTAAGGATACAGACCATGGGTACTGTAAGTATTTAAAATTGTCTAGGTTCTTGTTATATTCCTGGCTGAGCTGGTGCCAAGAGTTCAAAATGCATTTTAATGAATTGAGAAGAAAAATATATTCGTTGTTTTCCATCATATCAAACCACTCAATCAGATATTTAAGCTTGCTATTTTGCATTGAGACTCATCTTATAATGAGTTCTCTAAGTGTTTGCCATGGGATTCAGGCACGCATATGTGCCTACAGCAACAGAGTGGGGAGGGAAGTATCACTTTGGTCATTTTCTTGGGGCGTCAACTCGTAGTCAACTCTCGATAGCTCCAAAACTGATATCTCGAAGTATCTCCGATAGCAAGGAATATAGTTTGGACACGTTCAATATTTTTATGTGAATTTCACCTCCTGTTACCTCAAACTACAGATATCTAAAAGTAAATTTTCTGGGACCAGAAAATTTACTTTGAAATATCAGTAGTTTGGACGACATTCGACGTTGAGATATCGAGAGTTGACTGTAATTTAATCTGTTTTTTTTTCAGATACTGAGAGTCAGCTTCAAGACTTTCAGCTATTCTATGAATCCGGTGGGTCGGAAACGTTAATTTATGACAACAACGGAGTGGCTTATGGAAATGGTTTCTTCACAATACCCATTAATCCTGTGATTGTAGCTAGACATATCATTATTCGACGTCCGAGCGTCCTGACACTTTGTGAGGTGCAAGTGTTTGGAGGTAAACCTTTACTTCTTTTTAAGAATCTCGAACTTCTTTTGCAGAATCTCGCAGAATTTGTTAATTTAGAGTTCATGTTCTGTAAGATATTCAAATGATATCATGGCATACAGCCTTACATTTTCTTCCTCTTCTTGGCTTGGTATGAATGAAATACTTTTGAAAAGTACGTACACGTATGTAAAAAGTCCGTAGATTTTACGGTAGAATAACTGGCAACCAGCTGCCAGTCCATTTACCCTTATTTTACGGGTGTCTGCCAGTAGAACAGTTTGTGGAAATCAAGATATGGTAGGGTTTTGTTAAATCAACGCACTCGAAAAAACCTTTATAGTATTGAAGGGCTAGCTGACGACAACAATACCTGTCCTATTCTACATGTACCCTGCCGTGCATAATGTTTCCTACAATCTTTACGGTCACCCGTAAGAATAACGGAAAATGGGCTGGCAGCTAGTTGCCAGTTATTCTACCGTGAAATCTACGGATTTTTTTTACAGTGTACAATCGGAAGTCATCTGGTCAGCATTTTAGATGATAGTAGGACTATCTTATAGACGAGAACGGAAGGAAAACTTCCTTCTAACACAAAAGTATTTTTTGAAACTCTGCTATTGTGGGAAGTGGTCTTAATCTGAAATGCTGTCCCGGTAGCTCAGTGACTTAAGCGCTGGCCTGCTGATCTAGCGGTGCCGAGTTTGGTTCCCGGCGGCGGAAAACTTTTCAATCGTAAACGGGGTTCCATTGCACACAGCATTTCATTTTCACTCTCCCATCGTCCTGAGTCCTGATATGACTGAAATCCTGTTGAAAAGGACGTAGAATTGCAATGCAATCCATCCATCCATCTTTATCTTATTTGCTCTGATGCCAGTGTCCGTGTTTGATGCGTTTATGACGAACGCTGCATTAAATCCTTTATTACTACGTCCGCATGACCTCGCCTGTGTCTTTTATGGTTTACGTATATATTTATGTACGTTATTTCATTTTAAATTTCATTAAATTTAGGAAATAACCGGCAACTACTAAATAGGGGAGAGTCGGGTAACTTCGGACAGGCGTGTAAATTCGGACATACCATTGCAAACAGTGAAAATCCAGATGAGACGGCTCATAATGAGCCGTCTCATCAGGATTTTCATTGTTTGGCCTGTTGATTTTTTTTTAGTTCCAAACAACTGACATATAAAGGAAACAATGTCACTGTCCGAAATTACCCGCCTGTCCGAAGTTACCCGACTCTCCCCTATAAGCTGATCTAGTTTGCGCATTGTACAAAGCGCAAAAGAAATACTGCTTGGCTAAATAGCTATCCTCGCGGAGAGGTTTGCTAAAAACCTACTTCTGACAGATAATATGAAAACATTTGAGCCGCGACACGACAAAACCAACAATGTGGTTCTGCGACCAGCGCAGACTCAGATCAGCCTGGGCATCCGCCCAGTTTGATCAGACCCTTCCTTAAGTGCTCAAAGGGTAGCTAAGGGATTAAGCTACCTCCATGCGGACAGCGAAGACTCTGATCAGACTGGGCGGATGCCCAGGCTGATCTGAGTCTGCGCTGGGCGCACAACCACATTGTTGGTTTTGTCGTGTCGAGGCTCATTTCTATTTGAAATTTCTTGTCAAAATATACCTGCGCCAACACATACATTAGCTGATATGGAAAACATTGTTTTTCACTCTGCAACTGACAAATCAAAAACTTGTGACAAAATTGCATTAGTACATAAATAGCTGAACTCTGTAGTCAAATATTATTTTAAGTTTTTTTGTTGATTAGATATTTTGTAATTAGCTAGGCACTCAGATGAAATAAAAGGTGATAACTGGTGCATTTGCATTATCATTGTATTACGTATATCATTTTATTTCAGTTCTTCCAAGCACTGGTAAGTGTATTTCTTGTACATAGTGCATATCTGTACACTGGTTGATACCAGTGGTAGCCGTTTGCGTTCTGCACCCGCAATTACGGGTTTGTTGTGTCTCTGAGTCGGCAATTCTATAGAAGGAAACAAACCAAACGCCCACAAAAAGATTGGTAAATCTCTGACTGGGTGGCCAAAGGTAAACCAATTCCCGAAGCTATCCTCATGCCAGCATCAATGCATTTCCGGGGGACTACAACCCTGGACACGCACATTATTAAATACAGAAATAAACATACACAAATTGCTGTAGTAATGTTTTCCCATCACGAAAAAGGTGTAACCTACAACCAACCTGCTAAAAAGCATCTAAATTCTTGTAAATCACAGCACACGTGCAGCCATTAAAGATGCAAGTTCTGCAAGTTTAATGTATTTTTGCCCCTGAACCATTTTTTGAGGAAAACAGTATTTGAGCATGCTTTCATCGAATAAAAATAGAAAACAAATCAATATTGGCAGAAATTGCCCATTTAGGAGCATTCTTTCCAGATTTTATACTTATTGGCTTCCAGACAATAATTCCCTGCAGTGGTTATAATCTTTTCTGATAAGTCCTGTTATGCACATTAAATCCTTTGTGACCCTTGTTTTAGCCTGTTTGGGTGGTGCTACTCATCTCAGTATCCATTTTTAGAACCAGAACACTCAGTTGAAATCCTTTCAAGCAAAGTTAGGGGTTCAAAATAGGAATACTTTGCTAATTACAAGTTATAGCTTTTTGAAATTTTTTTACAAATAAACAATGTTTGAACATCATTTTTAATACATGCTCGCGAAAAATAGTTACTAGGAGTTGGCTGGCACGCTGAAATTCATGTTCTTGGTAGAATGTGACGTTATTTTAATGGATTGAAGGGGGTCAGATTTGCAGACCTTGCAACTTTAAGTATGTTTGATTCCGACGTCATATGTAGCTTGTGCCTATGAAGTGGCTACGTCACAGTTTTAAAGTCCGTTTCTGATAATTGCTTATATTCCGCTTCTGCCGAACGCGCTAAAACTGTTTAAATGTGCCAAAGACCATAGACTTACAGCGACACTTCAAAAATGTTTAAACCCCCAACAAGTTTTTGGAAAATGCATTATTCAACTTGGGACAATCCTTGATGGCCACCACTGGTACGCTACGTTCATATTTTAATGCTCGTTGGTGACATTGTTTGAGGGTCTGTCACAGGCACATGTTATAGTCTATTTCAAAAAAAAAAATCAGTATTATAGCGCTAGTAACTTCTAGTTTATTTAATCAAAATATAGAATCACTAAACACAATATGTCGGTTACTAGATAAAAAAGTGTAACAAAAAACGGCCATCACTGGTAGCCTGCCAGTAGTATTGTCGCCCATGTTTAATTATGTTTATATGCCAATGTGTGGAAAGATTCTGAGTGTTTAATTTACCCATTAAAGGGACATTGGAAAACAGTGCAGACCAAGATCAGACTCTGATAGACGCGGCCGCTGTTCATGTTTTACACAATTTGCTTATGAGAAATGGGTACTTCTCCTCAAAATAAAAGAAATGTGCTAAAGATAAAATTAAACTAAACACCTCTCAATTTATAAATGGACTCATCCTTTTGGTAAGGATATGGTAGTCCACTGGACATATATGGGTGAAGCAGCTTTATCAAACATGAAGGATGGTTGTGAAATCATAACTGACCAAACTGTTGATATTATACTTATTCAATCCTCTTGATTCTGTCAGTATAAGTAGTTTTCGTACTTTCATATCTTGATTTAGATTTTTGTCAAACATTTGATTCAAACTTACGATACTCTAATCCCAAAAAAGAGAGTAAATTGGTTAAAGTAGACGCTCTTGAATAAAGCTTGAAAACTATCTGCAAGTGAAGTCAGGTTATCAGCAAACAGTGCAGGGCCAGACCAGACGCCGCCAAGCGGCGTCTGATCAGGTCCTACACTGTTTGCATAAAACGCAAAAATTTAGGACGAAAAAAGAAGAGGTGAAAGCAGAAAAATGAAGTACCATCCTACGTCGCAAGCTCGTTTCTGTTGGTTATATCTTGAGAGTCAAAATATCATGTTATTCTGATCATTGCCTTGTTACATGGTCATAAATTTCAAGATTATTGAGCTGAGCAAAAAGGGAAGACTCTGGTCAGTTGCGGAGGTGCAGGCTGCTTTGTCTTCGACAGTTGCAGATATCATTGGACAGCCTGTATCATTTTACTGTTCATCACGGACCCAAAACAAAAATATTGTACGAGCATCATATAACATCATCTTACAATTCACTCTGCACTAATTTCTTGAAACGCAGGGTATTTTTATAGATATCATGGGCATATCAGTTTTATTTTTTTCAGTGCAGTCTGATTAGAGTCTTAAAAAGTTAAAAGTTTCCCGAACCCAGATGGCTGTAGGGATAGTGGGAGTTATAGGCCGAAAGAGCCTTAGCAGTTTATTAATAGCATGTTGTTAGATCATAAGGTGATTATGCATATATGTTGATTCTGGCATCGTCGTCATTTTGGAAGGCTTTCAAGAGTAGACTCTGAGAGTGGAAAGACGAATCAGATACAGTAGGAAAGCCGTGACGATAGCCAGTGTTCACGTTTTACTTGTATGTCTATCTGTCCGTTCTCCAGTCGCGACTAAAAAGATTGATTAAGCAACTCTTCTCATGTAATGAAAACCTTTAACAGATGTTGCAAATGTATTGAAGATATGCATTTGACTTTCTGGAGAGCCTTAGAAATTTCAGAGTTTATTCACTTAGGCAGTATGGAAATCGTGTCTGCTCCATATCACTGAAACAGTTCAAGATATTGGGGGGGGGGGGAGGGGGGGTCTCCATAAGGGCCATTTTCTGGTTACAAATGGATTTTCACCAAACCTGACCAATCTCTACTTGTACTTGTTGGCTTTCACATACTGAAATACTGATCTCATCGAAAGTGTATTATGAGTGAAGCGCAGTGTCAAAGTGGGTGGGGTAATTCCACCCCATACCTTACACTGTATCATTTTTTTCAATTATCTCTATAAGTATTAATGACAGATTTACCATTATGATTTGAAATAATACATGCATATATGCCAATTAATTGAGTTATATAACTTACCATTGCTTGCTTATTCAATACCAGTACATGTATATGTGCTTATAAGTGATAACAGGAATTTTACTTATTTTTGCTTCTCCAACTTCACGAAAAAACATAATTTTTCTTTATTTGTCCAGATATATACAGGAAACTTTGTAATTATGTTGATATGATAGTGCACATTGCAGAATTATGAGAAAGCTATCCTAGGCATATCAAAACTTGAATTATCTGCCCTTGATTCAAGAAAATATAAGTTATTAAATTGGAAATGTAAGATCGAAATACTACACTGGAAGGTATATTTCTGATGATTTTTTTGCTCATGTTTCTAATATTATACTAATTGTTGAGCTTTCAAATCCATATTGTGCCCGTGATATTACACAAGAACTGTAACTGATCGTCGGAGCTCATCCTGTTATATGCCACTTAATTACATTACATTCAAGATATCATTTTCCGACCCAAAGTTTGATTTATGGATTTTATGGATTTTAGTTACTATTATATAGAATGTTATTGAATACCTTACTTTGAAATTTTAATTTCCCTTACTTTATTTAAGAGTTACTTCTCTTTGATTAATATTTTTAGGCTATTTTTGTGTATACCTACCTTGTGCATAGCATAGCTTGGTAACCGTTTGAAATATCTTGATGAAACTTTATAGTGGTCTACATGATTACAATACAATGCGTCGTACATAAGAATGATTGTTCCCCCTTACTTAATTTTGGAGTAACTTCCCTTTGATTAGTTTTTATTCTATTGCCATTTACTCCATAACTCCTTAACCCTTTGAAATACTGTATTGAAACTTTCTAGGAATATGTATATAATGAGGCAATGTATCCTGAGCAACAACCACAACTCTGGCTTATTTAATCCCTAAATTCTGTGCCATTGCATAAATTTTCTGTTTATTCTGTAACTCCTTAATCTCAAAATGTTTTAAAACAACTTAATGTTGTTGTGTATATTGTCAAGGGTTTATGTTAGGACCAAGAATGGTAACTCTAGTTCACTTGGTTTATGAATTATTTCCCTTGTTTGGCTTTGGCATTTCTCAACTTAACGGGTTTATTATTCGCCGCTTGCGAAGCTCTTGTTATGCCTTTGCTTAACTTCACAGATTCTCTTCTTTAAGGATGTTCTTGTATCATTTCTTCTGGCAACTATATGAACAGTTTCACACTAAAGTTCTCCTCGGAATATTTTCTTTGGTAAACATATCTCCAACAGGGCCTGTGAATGTCTTTCGACTCTGCATTTGTTCTGGTGACATGGCCAGCCCATGTTAGCTGAGCCAATTTCAAAAGGGTATATAATGCATTCATCCCTGCCTCTCTTCAGGACTTTCTTATCCTGTCTTGCCACCTGAGTTTTAGGAGTGTCCTCAGACAGTTTATGTGTAAGATTAGGATCATCACTGTCAGATATACAAAAAATATTGCGTGTGTTCGGCAGGAGGGTCTAATACACTGTCTCTGTCGTGAATGTTATGTAATTAAGTAGCATAAACAAGGATGAGCTCTGCTGTTCAGATACAGTTCTTGTGTAATATCACAGACATGATATGGAATTGAAAGCTCAATTATCAGTATAATAATAGAAACATGAGCAAAAATGTCATCAAAAATAAACCTTCCAGTGTGGAATTTCGGTCTTACATTTTCAGCTTAATAACTTATATTTTCTTGAATCGAGGGGGGATAATTCATGTTTTGATATGCCTAGGATAGTTGTCTCATAATTCTGCAATGTATACTATCATAACAATATAATTACAATTTTACCTTTATATATCTAGACAAATAATGAAATCTGAGGTTTTTCATAAAGTTGGAGCCTGAAGCAAAAATACGTAAAATTCCTCTTACTACCCATAAGCTCATAACAGGATGAGCTCTGCTGTCTAGTTACAGTTCTTGTGTGATATCACGGGCACTAAATGGAATTTAAAGCTCAACAATCAGTATAATATTAGAAACACGAGAAAAGAGTCATCAAAAATATACCTACCAGTGCGGAATTTCGATCTTTCATTTTAAATTTAATTACTTATATTTTCTTGTATCAAGGGCAGATAATTCAAGTATTGATAAGCCTAGGACAGTTTTCTCATAATTCTGCAATGCATACTATCATATCAATATAATTACAAAGTTTCCTGTATATATCTGGACAAATAAAGAAAGTGGCCCTTATGGAGACCCCCACCCCCTTTGGTAAAGTCAGACGATGTGCAGACGATGTGCTGAGATCAAGAACAGCAATTCCAGCTTCTTTATTTATGGAATTATGCTCCTTTGTCAAATTATGTATGAAAATTGTGTCCGCTCCATTATTCTGAAGCCACTGGAGACATTTTCATGAAACTTAGTACAAATGTAAATGTAAAGCATCGTCAGACGATGTGCAGAGATTAGAAACCATAATCCAACCTACATCATTTACGGAATTATGCTTTTTGTAAACTTATTATGGAAGTCATGTTTGCTCAATACTTCTGACATGTAATTGATTTTTCTTGCGAAACTTGGTGCAAATATAAAACATCACCAGACACAAATTGTTACTCCACCTACACCTTTCATGGCATTATGACCCTTTGTAAAAAATAGTATGGATATACTGTCTGCTCCATTACTCTGAAACCGTTTGAGATATTTTCGGGAAACATGGTTCAAATATCAAGCATCATCAGACAATATGCAGAGAACAAGAACCTTAACTCCATCTACATTTTTATGAAAACTGGTCCTGTCTATAACTTAAAAACAGTTACAGCTATTTCCCTGCAACTTGCTACAAATATAAAGGATTGTCGGTTGATATTCAAAGAATAAGGTCCATAACTTTACCCAAATGTTTGATGAGGAGATGGGGAAAGATGAAGGGAGACATCTGTTTTTGTTTCAAAAACAAACATCTGGTTTGAATTGTACACCTAAAATTAAGCCCTGGTATGACCGTGTTGCATCTTTTTGTAGTACAAATATGAATATATATGCCTATCCCTGCTGAGGTACATGTTGTAATTTCCTATGTTATTTATCCATTTATGCCCAGTGTCCCATAAATGGGACGTGTGCAAACAGTGCAGACCAAGATCAGACGCCGCAAAACGCGGCGTTTGATCAGAGCCAACACTATCTGCATAAAAGAAAACAGTATTTCTTCTTAAAATAAAAAAAATAATGCTAAAAATAAATTAAACCAGACACCCTAAATTGACAAATGGACTGATCCAGTTGATGAGGACAGAAGAGTCCATAACGCATAAATGGGTTAATTTAAGTGGCGAGAAAACTGGTCGGATAAGAGCATCTTTAGATTAAATTTTTCATGATATATTGTAGTTTTGGGCACGGTCTTGGGCATGCCTGATTTTGAAGTGCTCCTATGATTTAGTTATCAATATATTTCACACTTATATTTAATAATTTTATAGCTTTCTCGAAGACTTGAACCGAGATAGAAGAAAAGGTGCTTTTTGACATGTGCGAATAGCGAAGACTCAGATCAGAATGCGCGGATGCTAAGGTTGATTTGAGTCTTTCCTGTCCGAATCGACACTCTACGGATCTTTAGCAGTCTTCATAGCGCAGTAGAATGGCTTCATTGTGGCATAGACCGACCCGAAATTTGGCTGTCTCTGGCATGCTATAAGGTTCCTTCTTTTATGCAAGACTAATTTGACACTATCCAATAAGCAATAAATAAAACTGATCAAAATCTTTGTTAAATTAATAAGCCATATATGTTTGAGTCCATAGGATGTCCTTTGCAGTCTCTGAACATACATGACCATGGAAGAAATATGGATAAATATCTACCTAAAAATGTTATTTATTTCTTATTTAGCATTAGTCAAAGGAGGTAATTTTATAGTGTCTTAATACTTGCAGAATGGAAACTGAAATTCTCTGTACCTTTGATAATAATTCTAATAACATTTTTTCTAAAACATTAACTAGATTTATCTGTTTTAGTATGTTCTAAATAAGCGTTTCCTGAAGGTAATTTAGCAT
Organism: Ctena decussata; assembly: GCA_963989385.1. Taxonomy (NCBI): domain Eukaryota; kingdom Metazoa; phylum Mollusca; class Bivalvia; order Lucinida; family Lucinidae; genus Ctena; species Ctena decussata. The sequence goes on from OZ022504.1 coordinate 60,150,514, forward strand.
TTTCTTAATAAGCATTTGTCGGGTAAGATCTAAGATTTTTTAAAGTGTAGTTTGTAATTTTCTAAATTATCATTTGCCGAACATTTAAATAGTTTCTAAACTAACATTTATCGCCGGTAATTTGGAAAATGTCTAAACTAGCATTTGCCTAGGATTGGCAACGGTGATTTGAACTTTGCCTAAGGGTTAGTATTTTTCCTTAATTAATATTTTGTGAGAGAAGTAACAGGTTAGTTGTTTAAACTAACCTGTTAAAAGTAAGAAATTAGAAGTCCCCATCAGGCTTTTGTACTACTGTCATAGTAAAATGCTGATATCAATATTTCTTGGTTTTTTTTTAGAAACCAATGTTGCTCTAAATAAACCTGCCAGACAGAGTGATAACTCTTCTTATAATGGTTGGACATGGACTGCTGACTATGCGGTGGACGGTTGTATCCTCGCCGACGATCCAGATAACCAGCAGTGCTGTAGTACTTCACTGATGTTCGAGTCAGAAAATTTCTGGAGGGTGGACTTGCTACAAATGTATACAGTCGTCAGAATTGTCGTTATTGGACGTAGTGGTAATATCCGTTCGGGTCGAGTCGAGTAACTTTCGACAGCGGGTTAATTCGGACATACCATTGCAAACAGTGACAATCCAGATGAGACGGCTCATAATGAGCCGTCTCATCAGGATTTCCACTATTTGCCTAGTTATTTTTGTTTTAATTCCAAACAACTGACATATAAAGGAAACAATGACACTGTCCGAATTTACCTGCTGTCCGAGTTAACATTACCTTGCCTGACCCTATGTGTTAATTTTACCAGGCCCCGAGGTTATAAAAAATTTTTCATGCTCAGCTGAGTTGAGCATGAAATTTTACCTGCTAATAGATACCAAATTTTTGATAAGTACGGTTGTTTTCTTGCCCAGTTTAGCTGAGTATGAAATTTTCTCTGCTTATGAATATGAAAATGCCAACATTAGTTGGCATTTTCATATTTATCAGCAGAGAGAATTTTATGCTCAGCTGAGTTGAGCATGAAAAAAGTTTTATAATCTCAGGGCCAGGTTGAACAAATGAAAGAAGTAGCTTTTGCTACCATGCATAGTGTCCATGTATATTGTTGATTAGTGGATACATTCATTTAATATAGGGTAGCTAGGATACCTGCATGACACACACTATATCACTGTAACACTACAGGTGTGTAAGTGAAATAAGCCAATTAAATTGAAAAAGTAGACCCTTGTGTCATTTACATCATAATCTAAAGAAAGAAAAACTGTATAACGTGCATAAGGAGTTTTATTGATACATGGATATCTGAATATTGTGTCAGAGACATTGAATCAACATAAGTTCAATGTCGATTCAACGTTGTTTGCCTAGATTTTAAAACTCAGACCCTGATATGTCAAACAGATGTACAAATGCGAAACGATGGAGTACATCGCAATATAATATGTCAAAATGGGAATTTTATGAATTTATCATTGAAAGTGCCAGAAATGAAAATGGTCTAATTGGCAAACAGCGTAGATCCAGATGAAACGGTAATAATTAAATCTACGCTGTACAGTCTCTGTTATTTAAATTCTGAGTACGATAGACCTTGAAGGAAACATTTTTCATCAAATTGTGCAGACGTAAATTCTGTCATTTGCGTTTTGGAGCTTTTAGGATTAAGAAAACATTGCCGAAGTTTTTAATTCGCGATCCAATGATGTATCGTTGTACAGTAAAGTCTCCATAGTCCTGATACAATGAAGAAACTGTAGTGAGAAGCTTGCAGCGATACTTCACGATAAAATATTCCATGCTGATACAGCAATGGGTCCCAATAAAAGCAATTGTCATTTCGTGGAATTCTTATTTTCAGAAAATTAAAATCTTTCGCAAATGTTTCATCCCTGGGTAACGGCATCTCGTATTTCTCTTTACTTTTTGTTCCCAGATACAGATAACCAGTTGACCGGGTTCCAAATGTATTACCAGGATGGATCATCAGAAATTCAATTGTACGATAACACGGGAGTGGAATACGAAACAGGAAGGTTTGAAATACCCGTTGTTCCGGCTAGAACTACGGATGCCATAATTATTCGCCGAAATGACTACCTGCTGACGTTGTGTGAAGTGGAAGTGTATGGAAGTAAGGCAAAATGATATTTTTTCAAAATGTATGCAGAGTATTTTCTATGTCAAAGACAAAAATTCAAAAATGTAAATGACACTTCCCTAGCGGGCACACATGGTCGGAATGACGTCGTATTGACGTCGATGCATCGACGTCAATACGACGTCATTTAGACGTCATATGCTTGCTGGGTTTGTGCTTCACCTTGCATATATGCAAGGTGTAGCACATAAGTGTCATTGACACCTGCATATATATGCAAGGTGCAGCACATAAATGTGAGTGAAATTTGCATTTACAGTGAAAATACAAGGTGTAGCACATAAGTGTCAGTGACATCTGCATATATATGCATGGTGCAGCACATAGGTGTCATTGACACCTGCATATATATGCATGGTGCAGCACATTAATGTGAGTGAAATTTGCATTTACAGTGTAAATACAAGGTGTAGCACATAGGTGTCATTGACACCTGTATATATATGCTTGACCATAAAGTAAAGTTCACATTCGACACATCGAGTCTTCCAAACAAGCATCAGTTTACATTGATGAAAGAAACTGTTCGTCCGAATCCTGTTATTTCCCGCGAATATTTATTCCATTTTGGGCCCGGAAAGATGCATTTATGCGAACAACACAGCGTTAATAAATGTCACCAGGGATAGAAAAACCCAAGGAATCACTGCCTTTCCATTGGTTTCAACAACGAATGACGTCACATGAGTCCCAGAACGAGATTGTAAAGCGTTATCGGGTACCACAAAAAATCTTGCAGTTTCAATCTAAGCTGTTATCCGTTTGGTACAGTTCACATGGCCACCATTGTAACAGGACGTAGAATCCGGATTGGGCTGGACCAAAATTGAAAAGCACAAAACCTTGATTAGTATAACAATTTAATCAGATAAACATATTTTAACACCCAGACGTGTATTCAACGGACTTTTCTACTCAAAGACATGTATGATACGTACCTTCGAGTAGCCCGCTGAATAAATGTGAAATGCTCGGTTTTACCCAATCAGTAATACCGAATGTACCCTGCAGTAGAAAAAAGGCGATGGACAGGTTCGGCATACTTACTATAGTAAACCCGAGCAATACTGAGGCGATTCGGAGGCTGCTTGAAAATATATGTGATACCTTTCTTCGAGAAGCCCGGGGAATAGTTTTATTGACTGGCATTGCCGCTTTGTGCCGTCATTATGTTGCTTGTATTTCTAAAAACTGCATATTTTTATTAATAAAAGCCAATAACTGTAAAATAAAACCCTTACTCTTCTGATGCAACTTCAAATAGCAAGTATTTGGCGTACGAAGTAACTATTATGTTGAGTGGTTTATTAACCGTCTTCTTTTCTTTTTTTTTTTCATTTTTAGCCCTTGTCGCAGATACAAGCACTAGTTCGACGCCATCTACCTCTTCAACATCTGCTTCAGCAGGTAAAACCTTTTGTTCATAACAAATTAATGCCTAGAGCGTCCCAAAAATGGGACATAGGCAAACAGTGCAGACCCAGATCAGACGCCGCAAACGCGGCGTCTGATCAGGGTCTACACTGTTTGAATAAGACAAATCCGTATTTCTACTTAAAATAAAATAAAAATGATAAAAATAAACTGGACCAGAAACCCCTTAAATGACAATTTGACTCATCCAATGTATACAAATAGAAGAGTCCACTGGGCATTAATGGGTTAACATGAGGGTATGAACTGACACATTTTCCGCCATTTTTTCAAAGAGGGGCAAGAGACACCATTGGCGCCCATACGAAAAAAGCCTGCTACAAAATGGTTCTTCTATTAAAGGAATGATTTTGCTCTCTTATGAGCAAACTCTTTCCTCAAAGAGGTGACCAACTGAGAACTATATATAACACCCGGACCTGTATATCCCATCTTATCTTGTCTTACCAATATATATATAGGTAAGACAAGAAATCGCATGGGGAGATAAATGCACAAATACAGGGAAGAATACGCAATAATTAGGCTAGTCCTCAACCACACACTAAAACAAGCAATTGTCAACCTGTATAGCGAATTTGTATCGTCTATTTCTAAAAGCTGCAGTGAAATATATTACGGAAATTTGGTTCTGAGCAAAGAAGGAAAGAAAAATACACGAATAGGGAAAATATATTGAGCAGAAAGCTGTATTTAATCCATTGATATAACAGATAACTTTCAACATGTTTTTTTCAAATATGAGCATTCTACATTGATTAGCTGCTGCGTAATATGTTACAAAAAATTATGAAGCATATTATGAATTATCCAGAGAATAAGAGAAGGATGGTTCTCAATCCCACAATACATTAAAACATTGATTGTATTTATACTTTATATGAAGAAGTGCTAAGACTACTACTGAAAAATAACATAATTTGTAGAGACACAGTCATAGAATGTCTATTTTTTCACAGCAACGACGACATCTACACAGGCAACAGGTAGGAAGCCGTAATACCTTTCTAAACTTTTGTGGGTGAGGGAAAATGTATTTTAATTAAAATACAATCCTAGCAAACAGGGCCCGGTTGTTCAAAACTAATGACATCGTTAGTTAACTTTTTGTTAAAATTTCAAATGTTAATATCTCAAATATGCCAACATTTTTTGCTGAAAAAATGTGAGCAGCTTTTGCATTGCAAAAGCTTCTCACATTTTTTCAACAAAAAATATCAGTGTATTTAGTTGTAAAGTCATAAAACACTTAACGCGTTGACCTCTTAACAAGCTTGTTAAGCTAACGATGCTTTGAACAACTGGGCCCAGATGTTAGTATTTCAAGACTAATTAAAACTGTTTTTTTTTTGTTTTTTGAGAAAATATTTTTTAAGATGAAACTGTTTTCTTGTAGCTGCACCATCTCGGAAAGCCAGAGTGAACGGAAAAAAGAAGAATAAATGAGCAGCGACACGACAAAACCAACAATGTGGTTGTGCGCCCAGCGCAGATTCAGATCAGCCTTGGCATCCGCCCAGTCTGATCAGAGTCTTCGCTGTCCGCATGAAGGCAGCTTAGACTCTCAGCTACAATTTAAGCGCAGAGCGAAAACTCTGATCAGACTGGGCGGATGCCCAGGCTGATCTGAGTCTGCGCTGGGCGCAAAACAACATGGTTGGTTTTTCCGTGTCGTGGCTCAAATATACCTTCATTATTCTGATGCTCTTTTTATCTTGTTATCCTGTTTCAAAGGCTTCGCCAGTCGGGATGTGTTTTGTTTTATTTTGTTTTTATCATTCAAATATTGAATTGCAAACTGCCTGTTTTCTTGTTGAATATTCGCAAATTATTCGTTGTTCTACAAAACAAAGAATATACAGACTTACTTTTGATAACGCCTTCCCCCCGACTGCATATGCATATGTGAACAACCATAAACGGGGTTCCAATTCACACAGCCTTTCATTATTGTCCTCCCATCGTCCTAATATGACGTACCACTTTTAAAAAAGGGCTTAAAAGCGCACGTCATTTATCCATCAGAAACTGCAACGGCGAAGCCTGACGAAAAAGCAATGTAAGAACGAATCGCAGCATGCGCATCGATTGTGTAAACAGGCCTTGTTATGTAATGAGAATGTAATGCTAATATAATCAAAATAAGATACGTATGAACATATTACTTTTAGTTAATACAATTTGACATGAGATTTTCATCTTGTGTCTCAAGACTTTCAATTTTCTATCAAGAAACGCTTGTTATCGAAATCATTTACTTAACGGATTTGCTACTCACTAGGGTTTTATGCTCTGTCTAAGTAGAACTTAAAGTATTTATTTCCATTTGTTACTAATAATCACAATAAATTCTGAAAAAAAAAACCCATAGAAAATGAATAATATGAATGTTACTAAATAACTAATCGAGTGCTTACTTTGACCACTTCGATGTTTGTTTGCAGCCACAAATGTTGCGCTGGGAAAATATGCAAACCAGACTGAAGATACTACATATAACGGATGGACGTGGTCTGCTGACAAAGCTGTAGACAATTGTACTGACGCCGATATGCCTGATGACCAGGAATGCTGCAGTACTTCACTGCCAACTATGGGGCAACCCGAAAACATCTGGAGTGTTTACTTACTGGCACTGTATGACATCGAGAGCATTACCATCATTGGCCGTAGTGGTAATGTCTATTGATTTTAATTAGCAACTTTGTCCAGGGCCAAGTTTCACAATCCTTCCTTTAACTTTAACGATCAGGTTGAAAATTTCATGTATAAATAAAAACTTTCAGAAACAAAATTTATTTGATTTTTTTTTCTTATTACAACTCCGACGGATCAAGGGAAAACAGTGATTTTGCAATATGATTTAAATATAGAATTTAAGAGCGAAATTTTCAACCTCAAATCCAAGGTTGTCCTTAACTTAAAGAATAATTGTGAGCCTAGGGCCCAGGTATTACATGTATCAGCTTGCCGCTTTGGTCTTCTTTCCACTTTTTCTGTTAATATTTCTCACGATGCATACATTACATTATTTTAGCCATAAGGGGAGACTTTCACTGGATATTGTAGCCTTTTCTACTGTTCGCCTATGATAAGGACCCTCTTGAACAAATTGTAGATTGCTTTATCTTTATAATTATCAAATACTGTTTGACCATCACCGTATCTAGTCATCTGATGATGTCCGTGTGTCCTTATGCCGTGTATAACTGTGCATTTACTAAAGAATATTTACATTCTTGGTGTATTTACTGAAAAGCCCTATAGTAAACCATTGGAACTTAATGTAGTTTACATTCCAATAATTACATTGAGACACGCGACGTTAATGACGTAAAAATAAACAATGGGTCTCTACAACCTGATTGGACGTCAGCAACGTCATGACGTCATGCATGCCGTTCTGCTGTTAGCAGAAGAAACTGCGTGTACATGTTTTAATGCTTCAATTATAGCGCTTATACAAGATTTGTCATGAAAGACTTGATTGAAGCGAATGCAAATATAAGCAATGAACTTAATTTTTTTGATGTTTATCGAAGTGTAAACTACATTGGGTCACTAGCAAAGTTTACATGAACCCCGAATTCGGGGTTCATTCACTTTGCACGTGACCCAATGTATTTTACACTTCGATAAACCTCAGAAAAATGAAATTCATTCCTTAAATACTTACGATATGTCAGGTTTAAGACTTAACTAATGCCAAGTCTGAACATTGTTATTACAATTATGCAGTTTATACCCTTTAGAAATAAAAACATACAGAAGAACGCAAATTGGAGTCCCGGAATTTACGAGTCTGTTCGTAAAACAGCCGTTTTCTTTTTGGACTACGAAAATTGTAAGTGAAAATTAATAAGCAAGCGTCTCATTACTCACACATTCGACTGAGAGGTATTTATGGAATGAATTTCATTTTTCTGAGGTTTACCGAAGTGTAAACTACATTGGGTCACGTGCAAAATGAATGAACCCCGATGGGTTCATGTAAACTTTGCTAGTGACCCAGTGTAGTTTACACTTCGATAAATCTCAGAAAAATTAAGTTCATTGCTTATATTTACATTCATTTCAATCAAAACCTCGATGAAAAATCATATATAAGCGCTAAAATTGAAACAGTGAATCATGTACACGCAGTTTTCTGCTAGCAGCGGAACAGCATGAATGACGTCATGGCGTCGCCGACGTCCAATCAGACTGTTAAGAGTCATTTTTTATTTTGACGTGATTGACGTCGCGTGGCTCAATGGTTTACTATAGGGCTTTTCAGTAAATACACCAAGAATGTAAATATTATGAATTATTATTACTAGTTCTCCGCGTTACAACGTATAGCGGAGAACTTATGTCTTAACGGACCGGTTTTATAACAGGTTTGAGCAGTGTGTAGTCATGTGACTGGTGTCATATAAAGGCTTGGGCGGGAAATAGTTTTTCAGTTCTAAGCGAGATTTCTACCCGAACACATCGTTCGACAGTCGAAGTTTTAAATTTTGCAAAAGTTTGTATTATGATAATTTTGTGAGACTTTTGTTATGTAGAGTGAGACAACACTCTCTAGATCGACGGCACTTATTTGGGTTTTAATGCCTGTAATCCGAAGTAGAGAAGCATTCGTTGGTGACTGAATGGTTTTGTACTTTGGGTTTCGGCATTTTGACAGCTTGTGCAAATGATCTTGCTGGTCTTGAGCATGGATAAACCTACCTCCCCCTTCCTAAAAGGGAGTAGGGTTGGGTAGCCCGCTCGCAGCGATTAACGTTTCATAATAAAGTCTCCTAATTCGCAATACATAATATATGTACGTGATGTATTTTCAAAATGATAAGTATACATGTATTTGGGAATCACGCTAAAAAGCAGTTATGTATTCAGTAGCATATCATGTCATATGAATGACGTTGTGTCCATCATATACTTGTTTCTATGGAACCACTGTCGACGTATAAATCTTGCTATCTGCAAAGAAATCTTGTCTTATTTCTTTATATTAAGGTGCGGTTTAAGACCTGTATGTTCCTTTTCAAAATGTGGAAATAACAAAAAATAGTTACAATTTATTTATCAAGAGTAACGTCCACCTAAGATCTGTTTGTTATGTGGTGCATGTGTTTGATGATTAATCAGCCATGAGGTCAACTTATGCTTGACAAATAAGCATGTAAAGCGAGGCATAAAGTTGTTCTTCGAGAAATACGCTTTAGGGCATCAGCGAACTTAAAAGGGTATAATAAGCCTGAATAAGCGCATGGCTGATCAGGTTATGTGAATCGATAGTCTAAAGCAGGAATCATTTGCAAAAATAAAACTGTCGCGAAATACTTGTGACTTGTATAAATATGACTTGTATAAATGAACCGCGACACCAAAAAACTAACAAAGTGGCCGTGCGCCCAGCGCAGACCCAGATAGCCTGGGCATCCGCCCAGTCTGATCAGAATCTTCGCTGTCCACATGGAGGTAGCTTAGACCCTTAGTTACCTTCTAAGCGCTTAGCGAAGACTGAGCAGACTGGGTGGATGCCCTGGCTGATTTGAGTCTGCGCTGGGCGCACGACCACTCTGTTGGTTTTCTCGTGTCGCGGCTCAAATATACCTTTACCAAATTCAGTGCGTCAGTTGCGCATAGCTGTACTTCCATGCATATGACCCAAATGAACCACAGTGAAAATTGAAACTTAAACTTTGCAAACATTTCCTTAGATACCAATCTGCAGGTGCTTCCTTAGATACCAATCTGCAGGTGCGACACAAATGGACAGATAAAGAGTAGAGTAAGAGCCGTGAGTCCGATGTTTTAATTCCACAACTGATCAATTATTTGGCTGATCATATTCGTACATTTTTTTCAGGCAGTGGCCCATATTTTTAGGCTTAATTACTTATATTTCAGATGGCCAAGGTCCTGATCAGTTGAGTGGTTTTCAACTGTTTTACGATGTTGTATCACCCCAAACTCTTCTGAATGATAATACCGGAGTTGAGTACGGATCGGGAGTGTTTACGATACCTATTTCCCCAGTGGTCACAGCATCTGCTATTATAATACGTCGTCCAACTCTCCTAACACTGTGTGAAGTTCAAGTTTATGGAAGTAAGTTCTGTTTTCATTTTAGTTTACATTTGAAGATTCTTATCAGTTTTGAATTGGGGAGCCCAGGGAGAATAGTAACCTGTAATATATAGAGAAACACCGTGGTCAAGTGGTTAGAGCCACCGGTTATGGTGCAGGAGGTAGCGGGTTCATACCCGGGTCATCCCATCCGACGACTAGTAAACTCTGTCAAACCAGCAAGCAGTCAATGGGTACCTGTTTCGAATCAGTCAGCAAAAGGAAAGAGATGGGTTCCGCCTTCATATAACTCTCACTGCCCTCACAGCCACTAGGCTACGGGAAACCTTCCAGTGGGAACGTGTATCCATGGCGAAGTGATATTTTTATACAGATAGCAACGAAAAAAACATTCTAAATTTCTGAGACTCAGATTCAATCGACGAACGTGTCGCAATTTCAGTGATGCTTTGTCGGCGAATCAAACTACACATAGCCGAAAATAATATATGGTTTTATTCCTTACATCTTAATTTAATTCTCTATGCCTTTAAGAGCAGAGCAAAACACCGAGATATTCGGCAATCGAACGTTTTACGTGATCATGTAAAGACGACTCTTATCCGCCAACTTCAACAGCAATTTTCAAAATAAATCGACTTTCTCCCGTCGGCGGACATATGCCATGAAAAACCATGGTGTCTGCCCTTTCTCCATTGTAAAAATTAAGTAATTCGGGACAATTTCCTTTGCAAAATAATGTTTAGGTACCCTATTCATTTTCTCAAACAATGGCGGATTTTTTACCTGATCGATAGACAGCAAAACAATCTGTAATAAATTCAAACATTACGGAAACGTTCTTGAATCCTGAAATCCGACACACGAAGAGGAACGCACCTTGTAATTCAACATACAACAATATTTTTTTCTGTACTTTCTTCAGAATGATTGGGAAAAGGATTCTGATCAGTAGCCTACACCATACTGTAAACAAATCGATCGATTTATGACAGTTGTGACGCAATTACATAACCGCGTCAACTGTTTCAGCCTTCGCATTTACTTGCTTATAAGTTATTCAGACCGGTACATTGTGTTCAAAATCAGAGGGACTGCTAGAAAAAAAGTAATTTTGCCATTAAATTAATCCTGCATGCGCCAATATTTCAAAGCCTCTCCTGCAACTCACCTGATCACCCTACCCCTCCCGCCCCCCCCCCCTTCCACCACCCTTCCTCCCTCCCCCCCACCCCACCCCTACACACACACACACAAATTTTAACCTTTCTTGTACATGAAAAACTAAGCAAAATATAATAGATGTTTAACCATAACAAATACTTGCAAAACTTCAATGACTAAATCCTTAAATAAAAAGTGCAGTGTAGAACAGGGTTAGACTACTTCCAAAACAGCAGTCCAATCAGGGTCAGTACTATTTGATTTTCCCAGCAATTTCGACACACAGTCAGATGGTGAAAGTGGTAGGACAATTGCAGTAATGAAGATTTTGTTTCAACTTTAAGCTTAGAAAATAACTTGGCCATACATACTTATACACTCCTTTACACTCCATATAATGTCAGCCAACATTGAGAAGCAGCATATATACTGTTAAATGAGCTTTTAAGCATTAAAATTGCAGTATGCATTTTTATAACATATGTTTTGGCCCTCATTAGAACTACCTTAATGAGGAGTTCTAATGAGGGGTTACAACATACATGTTTATTATGAAATGCCAGGTTTGTCAAATACTAGCTCATCAGGTGGGGTGAGGGCTGTCAGCTCTGCAATGCCCTTGGTCTTGCCTTGGTTCATAAATTAAAATGCCAAAGTTTGTTTATATACTCAGTGATCTTTTGAGGGATTTGCTCTAACTGTTGCAAAAAATCTCATGGATATCTATCAGTAGGGGCAAATCTCATGCAAAAATTATATTATTTATAATGAACGGTACCTTTTAAACTTTTCATTGAGAATGGAGAATTTCTCAAAAATTTTAGTTCAATGAGATGTGTTCTCTAATATTATTTTGAGTCACACTCACAAAAACAAAACAAATAAAAAGCACAGCTGCCCAGCAAATCAGAAAACTTGATTAAAAATGTGGCAAAGGCTCAGGACTTGGTAATCTATTCTTTAAGTTGAATAATGGTAAGATATAAACATGATTAAACAAGAAAAATAATAGGCCAATATTTAGTGAGCCAAGGTGGAGTTATTCTTTATCATTTCTCTTCAAGTAAAATGTACATTTGTATGTTGTGGTGTCTCATCACAGTTGCTTTTGATCAAAAGTTAAAATTTAACACAAATTTCAAAATGAACAAATTCCTACTATATAGGTATTCTAAATGTATAAAGCTCTGATTAAATTATAATATTCACATGCAGTCTGGCATTGCCCTTCAGTGTTTTCCCTATAAGTATAAATAAGTAAATATCCAAAATAAATTATAACATATGTACATAATAAGAAAAAAAAATCTGGAGACATTTCCACAAGTGATGGTTTTATGATAATGATTTTACAAAGACTCAGCTGGGCATGATAGCAATTCTGGGAATTCTGTCTTATTCAGCCATAAAAACATTTGTTGTGATCCATTAATAGAACCATCTATGCTCTTGCTGAAGTGCTTCTAATGAGAGGGCACAAAAGGTGTTAATATGAAGCCCATTATTTATGGTGGAACTGTGTAATTGTTTTCATTCTAACATAGTCTTGACATGTAGAAGGACAAACAGCATAATGCAACATTCCACATAAAGTGCAGGGTCCAGCAGTTAGCAGGGTATGCCCCATTCATTATTTTAAGCACTTATAATGATATAAATAAACTTGCTAGCATAATAAAGTCTTTAATATTTGGCCAATAAAATCCTCTGTGAAAATGCTTTTTTAATAGGTTGGTGGGGGGGGGGGGGGGTAGACAGGAAGGGGCTACCTCTCATTCAACTGCACTAAACTGCATCCCTTTACAGTCATGACTCATCATTTATTGTCTGTCATCAAGCTTTTCTCTCTAGTAACTTAATAACTGATTAGTAATTACAGGTTTCTTTGCTTTGGTCAGAAGCTGCAAACATTTAAGTTGGATTAAATTAATCAGGAAATATAAAAATGTTTTTTATTTTTCAGTTTATGGTATCATTTCTATTGATATAACTTCGATATGAGCCTTTTAATTTTCTTTATGAGATTTAAGCTAAAACATAACTTTTGGCATTTAATTCTATAGAATATATATTTCTTCATGCCCCTCCCCCCCCCCACCCCCACCCCCCCTCCTCTCCCATCTCAGCCACAGGCCAAGCATAAAAGTATTTTGTTTGCAGTTGCCTATTAACTAGGATTTTTTGGTGAGTAGGTATGTAGACTTTCTTTTTAATCTCTGCAAACTTGAAAACAACAAAAACAAATAATAGTTCTACATAAAATGTCACACACAGTTACAGTAATTACCCATAATACTAAGATAACAGAAGTCCTACATTTTGAACATATCTATGTCACCTACAAATGGTGTACCCAAAATGTGCAGGTATTAAGGAAAAATTGCTGACCCAGATCAGACTGCTCCTGGGTGCGTCTAGATTGCTTGCTCAGGCCTGTTTGTCTTACTATGCAGGTTGATCACAGTAAATGTGCTGTTAAATAATAAAAAAAAAGTAGATCTAGGGTGTCCCAAGTGGCCATCTTTTTTTTTTTTTTTTTTTTTTTGTGGGGGGGGGGGGGGGTGAATTTTGGTGGGTAGGTAGGCAGTTGCTATCTACCCACCAAAAGTGCAGAGGTGCAGAGTCCAGCCACAAGGAAGTGGGCGATTTCGTCTTGACTGATGCTTGGAGTGATGTATAGGTCCCAAACATGACTTGAGCAGTCGTTGCTGTGACAGCGTACTCTCTCTCTCTCTCTCTCTCTCTCTGCCCGATTTGGCTTCATTGTTGTTACACACACTTCTCTCTCTGCCCGATTTGGCTTCATTGTTGTTACACACACTTCTCTCTCTGCCCGATTTGGCTTCTTTGTTGTTACACACACTGAGATTTATTACTACCAACAGTTGAGCCGCAACAGGGAAAAGGAATCTTGTCGGATATGATAACAGCAAAATCTGCTTAGTCTAACAAGACCGCTTCAAGATACAAAGCTGTATATATAAGCGAATAGCAAAACCCTGACTGGCTTGCAAGCAAACACTTTCCGTTCTGAATTAAGATACGAAGAGCATTTCGTGTGTTCGATTATGAGCCTGAAAATGTGTCGGGGTGTGCGGATGTGGGAGGTGTGGGGAAAATTTCGAGGCTTGCTACGTGCCATCCGACGTTTGGCACGTGGCACAAAAACAGCCATTTATTCCGTAGAAGCAAAGCACTGTACATGAACTTAAACTGTATACGAATCGCTCCACTTTGGCAAATTCCACAGCCCGAATAAGCGTTAAGACCATTGACAGTATACTTAAACAATCTGCTTGAAAGTTGAAAATAGCGGGCGTGTGAGGAACTGTTGAAATACGCATGAACCTTGCAATACTTATTCAAGCAACCCATCATTGCCTTCATTTAGCAAAATGTGCATGAACAAAAAAGCTACCAGCCAAGATCCATAATAGAATGCACACATGCAAGCTGTTCATCTTAACTTTAATAACAATTTTAGTGCAGGCTATCTTAGTCTTGGCTGGTAGCTTTTTTGTTCATGCACATTTTGCTAAATGAAGGCAATGATGGGTTGCTTGAATAAGTATACAAGGTTCATGCGAATTTTGGGATTCTAAATTGTGAAAAACAACAATTCTATTAAACGCCCCAAGTGCCAAGCATTTTATGAAACGGGTGAACTGTCGGACCTAAGTCACTAGCGAAATACCTCTAATAAGCAGAATGGATATACATTCAGAGGAAGTAACTATTATTATTATAGTTTACCTCCCTTCTTAGTAGGTTTGGGGGCCATCTCTTAAAGGATACACTTTGCATCCCAAACCCCTTTCAGATGAAGTGCATAGCATCTTGTTCCACAACCACACACCCCTCCAACACCACCCCACCCCCAACAAACACACACACACACACACACACACACACACACACACACACACACACAAACTTCCTTCCCCCGCCCCTCGCGTTCAAAAAAAAGAAAAGAAAATACATCTACTCTAGAAAAATACTGAATCGCGTACCTGACATGGTGTGAATTTCAGTTTGGGGCGTGTAATTTTTTAAAACATACCACCTGCAGAGTGCACCCCACCCCTTCTAACTGTCCCACCCAGTAAAATGCGGTCGATAATTTAAGTTTTGAACTAAAGCGCGTGATCTGCTAATTGAATAAATTTAAGTGTCACATTTTTAGGAGGTCTAAGCCTGCCCAGGAATAGTGTGGATAGATTAACTGACCGTCCCGACATGACCTTGGTTGTTTACCGTGGACGTTAAGCATCAAATCAACCAACGAAGGTTAACCATGAGCGGTAGCATGAGCTCTACCTAAATAAACATTCAATGCTGATTAAGTCCGTCTTCTAAGGTACTAAACAAACTCTTTCTTGATTCAAATTTACGTCAGAAGTTTGTCAATACTTAGTCGTGTTTACAAATTGCAGGGGTCTGTATGGAGGTGAGAGTTGAAATTATTCCTTCTCAATAAAAGAATAAAATATAATTGTTTGACTGTTTTATTCTGTCTTGGTCGGAAATTAATTTATGTTACGTGGTAAAGTCTCTTCGGACAGGCAGAGTTGCGATATTGTTGGTTTTGCAATGAACACAGCGCGGGATGTCACATATAGCTGGCATGATTTCGACGCCATTTTGGTTTTACAAACTGAGTAGCTGTAAGTTATTTTGCAATTTTAAAATGTTCCAAAACCAAATTTTCTGAATTTTCACATAATAGTAGAGTACATATCAGTGTTTTTCATGGCATAGGTCTGCGTTTTGGAGAAAGTCGAATAAGCTGTAAATCGCGATTTTTTGTTCACATGTTTGACGCTGACGCAAAGGGCACTGTTTCGTCAATAATTACACAGGCGGAAAATGATGTCTTGGAATTATTTTAACAGAAATATTCAATAATGGAAGTCAGAAAAGTGCTCTTAAAATTTCAAGCGGTGAGGCGATTTGATTAATCGGTATGGTGGCGTGAAAGTACAATGGGGTTCGTCGATAGCCATTTTGATGGCGACAATTTCGAACAAAAATCCGTTGCTATGTGTTTGATTATATTCCTACTCCTTGGAGCTGCGTTCCAACTGTATCTTATCAAACGAGCATTATTTTGGGACTGATTCTGTTCAAAATTTCCCGCCATTTTTTCCGGCGAAAAAAAGGATTATTTCTTTGTGCGTAGACGACCGCTCAGAAAATGATTTACTCAAATGTGATGAGTCTGCGTTCCCACTGTTCATCATATAATTTTATATCACTTGATGAAGCAAATTATGCTTTGATGTGTGTTGGGTTTCCTTGATACATCGTAACTTTAAACAGTAAAAAGACACAATGACTCTAAAATGTGAAAGGATATGAAAAAAAAAAAGATGCTGGTTGTATATTTATACTCCAAATGATAACTATAGAACATAAACACACATAAAGAATTCATTCTTGAGAGAAACTAATCTATGCCAAAGCATGATAAGATCTTCATTTAAGATACAGTACGCCATGTGCAATATAGAATCCATGCAGTCTAATCAGAAATTCAGGATGTCACTGCTCTTAGCTATTTAACCCACTTATGCCTAATGGACTATTCTATCATTACCGAAATGATAAGTCCATGAATCAGTTGAGGTCTGTCTTTTTATCAGTTATGCTTTATTTTTTGGGGAAATACCCATTTGTCAAATGCAAATAGTGTGGACCCTGATCAGGCGCCGCGTTTTGTGGCGGCTGATTTTGGTCTCACTGTTCAATGTCTCTTTCATGGGAAGCTAGGCATTAATGGGTTAAATGCAGTCAAATTGCAATAAAGAAGCTCACGTTGAAAAATACGTTACAGAATCATTTTTCGTGGCTGCCTGGGCTGAACTCACTGCTGTTAAATAATCAGAAAATTTAGGCTTATACAGTTTGAATGTCTTCAACATAAGTGGCAACTACAGGCAAAATGTATAGTTAACTCTAAAAAAGGGCCATTTTTCGGAGGGAGACAACTTTAAATGCCATGTGGCTTCATCATACTACAGAATATATATTTCGGGTCCTTTGGGATCAATTCCACTATTTAGAGTCTTTTTGAAAATAGAGGTTTGCTTAAGCTGGCTCTTGAAGGCGTTCCAGTGTTTCACATTGACATTGGTCATGAACAGATTCAATTAAACGGATCTGTTATTTTCATTTTGTTTATGTATTCCTTGCTTCTAGAGGACATAACTTTCAGAACTTATTGATATTCAGTGCAGCTGGTGTCAAGTGCCGTGTGGCTGCCGTAAAACTTCTACCCATAATCACGATGATGCAGATTTTATAATTGAGCCGCGACATGACAAAACCAACAATGTGGTTTTGCGCCCAGCGCAGACTCAGATCAGCCTGGGAATTCCTCCAGTCTGGTCAGACTCTTCGCTAAGTGCTTTAAGGGTAGCTAAGGGACTAAGCTAACTCCACGCGGACAGCGAAGACACTGATCAGACTGGGCGGATGCCCACGCTGATCTGAGTCTGCGCTGGCCGCACAACCACTTTGTTGGTTTCGTCGTGTCGCGGCTCATATTTTCTGTCTCGTTGGGATCAACGATTTCATTTACATTGCACAACCCGCAGGTTTGCACTATAATCACTTTGTGAGTCCGTCCGTCCGTTATCAGTTAGCGAAAACGCTTATAACTCTTGAACCACATTCTATATTTTGATAAAATTTTGCATACTTATACATGTCAACATTATCTTACGACTCGCATGCATAGCCGTCTTTTTTGATGGACGAGGCTTTGCTGAGCACAAGTTGAAAATTTACGGTCAATGCTCATAACTCTTGAACCCCGTGGTATATATGGTTCAAATTTTGTAAACTTATGTATTTTAACATTGTCTAGCCACCGGCATGCAAAACGGTGACGAAAGTCTAAACAGTATTGCACGACTCACAGGTGTGCACTTTAATCGCTGTGTGCAAGTCCATCCGTCTGTTTGTCAGTGAGTGAAATTGCTCATAACTCTTAACCACATGGTGTAGTTTGATAAAAGTATGCATCATTCTACAAGAAATGACCAATTTCATTTCCATACATTCCTTCTGGCACCAGAAACTGATTATTCTACATTCACCACGAGTTGTGCACATAACCATCAGTTGATTCTTTATTTCAATGGTTGGTTGGTTAAGTTGATGCTTAACGTCCACGGTAAACAACTAAGGTCATGTCGGGACGGTCAGTTAACCTAACCACACTATTCCTGGGCAGGCTTAGACCTCCTAAGCGGTTAACCAGTACTAAGTGCACATATTTCCGCTAGTAACTGACAACTGCCCTTCTTGAATCAGCGGAAGGAGAAACGAAAGTATGTGGCCAGACCGGGATTCGAACCCAGGACCTGTGACTTACGAGTCAGGTGACCTACCGATTGCGCTACCCGGTCCGGCTTATTTTAATGGAGTTCTTAAGCTGTCATTAGGGGATATGGCCAGTGTTGGATATATTTTTATTGACCATGAACAGATTCAATTAAACGGATCTGTTATTTTCATTTTGTTTATGTATTCCTTGCTTCTAGAGGACATAACTTTCAGAACTTATTGATATTCAGTGCAGCTGGTGTCAAGTGCCGTGTGGCTGCCGTAAAACTTCTACCCATAATCACGATGATGCAGATTTTATAATTGAGCCGCGACATGACAAAACCAACAATGTGGTTTTGCGCCCAGCGCAGACTCAGATCAGCCTGGGAATTCCTCCAGTCTGGTCAGACTCTTCGCTAAGTGCTTTAAGGGTAGCTAAGGGACTAAGCTAACTCCACGCGGACAGCGAAGACACTGATCAGACTGGGCGGATGCCCACGCTGATCTGAGTCTGCGCTGGCCGCACAACCACTTTGTTGGTTTCGTCGTGTCGCGGCTCATATTTTCTGTCTCGTTGGGATCAACGATTTCATTTACATTGCACAACCCGCAGGTTTGCACTATAATCACTTTGTGAGTCCGTCCGTCCGTTATCAGTTAGCGAAAACGCTTATAACTCTTGAACCACATTCTATATTTTGATAAAATTTTGCATACTTATACATGTCAACATTATCTTACGACTCGCATGCATAGCCGTCTTTTTTGATGGACGAGGCTTTGCTGAGCACAAGTTGAAAATTTACGGTCAATGCTCATAACTCTTGAACCCCGTGGTATATATGGTTCAAATTTTGTAAACTTATGTATTTTAACATTGTCTAGCCACCGGCATGCAAAACGGTGACGAAAGTCTAAACAGTATTGCACGACTCACAGGTGTGCACTTTAATCGCTGTGTGCAAGTCCATCCGTCTGTTTGTCAGTGAGTGAAATTGCTCATAACTCTTAACCACATGGTGTAGTTTGATAAAAGTATGCATCATTCTACAAGAAATGACCAATTTCATTTCCATACATTCCTTCTGGCACCAGAAACTGATTATTCTACATTCACCACGAGTTGTGCACATAACCATCAGTTGATTCTTTATTTCAATGGTTGGTTGATTAAGTTGATGCTTAACGTCCACGGTAAACAACTAAGGTCATGTCGGGACGGTCAGTTAACCTAACCACACTATTCCTGGGCAGGCTTAGACCTCCTAAGCGGTTAACCAGTACTAAGTGCACATATTTCCGCTAGTAACTGACAACTGCCCTTCTTGAATCAGCGGAAGGAGAAACGAAAGTATGTGGCCAGACCGGGATTCGAACCCAGGACCTGTGACTTACGAGTCAGGTGACCTACCGATTGCGCTACCCGGTCCGGCTTATTTTAATGGAGTTCTTAAGCTGTCATTAGGGGATATGGCCAGTGTTGGATATATTTTTATTGACCATGAACAGATTCAATTAAATCAAGTCAACAATTCCTCTAAAATGTATCTAATTACCATGCAAAAAGTGTTCTTGAAAAGCGCTTATATTGTAACATTATATTTCAGCGCCTGCAAGCGACAATGGTGCAAGTTCAACACCTACAACCTCACCTACAACTTCAGCATCAGCAGGTAAAAGACATTTCGACTTCACCTCACATAAAAATGTGTTATCGTCATATCTGAAATCGAAAATAAAAGTTGTGATGTAACTTGGTAAATTTTTAGACAGGTCTACAGCATCGCTCTTGTTCTTGAGTACCTTCTTACGTATGGCATATCTTGTTTGGCTGTGCGATGATTAAAACAATGCCCCCTCAACCTCACCCAATGGAAACGATGTTCTATAGAAAGAAGTTCTATAGAAAGAAGTGTACCGTATTCAAACACAACCACAAACCGTTTCTGCTACAGAATGTAAATTTACATGGCACCTCCTTAGATTGAAATTAAAACTGCATATAACTGCATATAACCTACCAATATCTTTTAGCAACTAGGCATACGTTCGGCTGAGCCTACTATGAAAATTAGAACAACAGAGCTGTGAAGTGCAAATGACAAATTATAAAGTGTGCCACATCGTAGTTACTCTTTAAATTTGTAATTTTTATATCTCGTCACATATTTATGGCCGGGCATTCCTTTCCGTTTGTCTGCCTGTCGCCCATTCGACGAATGTTCGTCCGAGATACATGATATTACGGGCTTTTCTTTAAGTTTATTTGTGCATTGATCTTGGATATATGTTTTTGAAGTGACACTTGAGATATTGACGATTTCTGACACACTTATGACCTTCTTAGTGTCCAAAAGTTCATTAATATCAAGCAGGTGACCTAAATAATAAACGCTTTCTTTCACATTCAGACTGTTGTCCCCCTATACTAGCTTTCCCTGCCCAAGAATAGGCTTTAAGAAAAAATACATAAAATCAGGGTTGAAAAGGTATTCTTCTGGAACTAAAATCTACCAAAACTGACCGGTAATTCTGTATTTGTGAGCTCTGAAGCTACCTGCAATTACTTTTGATAAATAATGGAAAAATGGCGGTTGGTAGAACTGGTGTTATATGCAGCCGACATGACACGAATTTAGGTATACATATACCTATACATTCACCTTTTTTCTTTTTATATAGACGTTGCGTTTGGAATTAGTTGAGTTTTCAACAATCTCATATCAATAGTTTGTAACAGGGTGACGGAAGGGTAGGTGACAATATGACCAGTATAATCATACATGAATGACGATACTTTCAGGACAGATACGTTTTACCAAAATGTCTCCCATTTCACAAACGGCTTTCTTATGAGAAAATACCATTGTGTCCTGGACAACAACTGGAACTCAAAAAAGTTGTACACTTATTAAAACGGCGGAAACGTGGAGGTGTGTCCATTCACCTCCAGGAAGACAATGTCTATACTCAAGATACTCCAAATAGTTTATTCCATTAATTTGTGAGTCTGTTTGACAATTAAGAGATGTCTGGTTTAATTTATTATTATTTAATTTATTATTATCATTTTCATTTTAAGGAATATATCATTTTGTCTTATGCAAATAGTAAAGACACTGCTCAGCGACAGCTTTGCAACCTCTTATCTATGTCCTATTCTTAGGACTTTATGCATTAATGGATATTTTGGCCTTTAGTTTTATGGGGAATGTGTATTGGGCCATTTTCTCGTCTGCCCTATGTCTCATATTCAGGTACTTGTTCAAACAATTCTTGAATGTGTTAGTCGCCTGTGCTGATATGACGTGTCTTTTTCTACCAAATACATGGCTTTATTTTTTTTTATAATACAGCATTTCATGGCCTTTCACAACAATGGCAGCAGCGCCCTACTTGGAACCTTTGTTCATCCTCTTCCATCTTAATAGCACAAGGCAACTGATATTCTTGCCAGCGAGATCATGCTAACTGTGCATTTTATATATGTTTTGTCTGCCACTGATGTCTTAACTATACGTTAAAATTGCAGTAAAATGTTTTGTACTGTTCAATAAGTACTCAGTGCAATTTAATATTTAGGATGCACTGACGGCTTTTGGGGACCTAGCTGTTCAGAGTCATGCGGCCGTTGTCAGTTCGAAACAGCTTGTGATAGAGTGACAGGAGACTGTCGATTTGGATGTCAGACAAACTGGATGCCACCCAGATGCGATGTGTGTGTCGATGGTAATTATGGACCTACATGTCAACAGTCATGTGGTCAGTGCAGTGGCGGAGCGGCCTGTGATAAGTTTAATGGAATTTGTCTCGGAGGATGCGATCCTGGTTGGGAAATTCCCAGATGCGATTCACGTATGATTCAAAGCTTTTAATATTATTCATTCTTAAATCATTATTAATATAAAACAGTATCTGAAATGCATTTACTGACTTCAATTGAGGCTCACGTTACAAACTTTCATTAACAAGAATATTCATTGAAATATATGTTTGTAAATAATGAAAATGTAAGTTGTTAAATAAAATTGAAATTTTCAAATATACTTAAACTGCATCTTATATAAATATATATTTTATTATTGTAAAGTTTCATGACTTTGTTTCCTGATGAAAATAACTTTTCGAAGGCTTTCGCGATATCTGATCTAGGTCTGCACAGTTTGCCTATGTCCTTGTATTAATGTATTAATACAAGAATTGGATTTTACAGTATGTTCCAGTGGTACCTATGGCCAGGATTGTGCTGAGACATGTGGTAATTGTGATGGTAGTGCACCATGTGATGCTATTGATGGAAGCTGTTCCACAGGGTGTGCACCAGGTTGGATTGGCGGAACCTGCAGTCAGTGTAAGTACCGTTTCTTATTCCTAACACATGTTTACCTTGACAAAACTAATAGACAATACCTGATGCTGATCCAAGATATGTTTAGTCTTGTATATGGGGGAAACAGGATCTCAGTTGTGCTCCTCCGACCAGCCTATCGAACAACGCTTAAGGGAATCACAAGGTTTTTATTATGCATTTGTTTCTATATTCCAGGAAATTACAGGGGTATGACAACAGAATGTTACATAATGTCACTGTAGATTCTTCCTTGCGCGAATGAGATCAGGCAGTGCTAAGAAGCGACCTCTGATAACGACTGGCTACACGTTGACGTTGGCCGTGATAACAATGTTCGATTGGTTAAATAACGTGACCGACATATGTCAGAAAGCATTCGCGACGTCAGACAGTTCTAACGAAACTACATTTACTTTTCAATTTTTGACGTCCTTTCCGCTTGTTTTTTGATATCAAGTTTATCAGGCTCAAAACAACACAAAAGCAAAGCCATGCTGAAATAGCGAATAGCATACTCACGGATCATATTGTGCATGCTGGTCTTGATCTTGGTGGTTTTATCAGCAGATGCGACCTATCTATAAAACCTATTGGCGCATCCTAAATTGTAAGCTGTCTACAATATCAGATATCAGCTTTTGGTTTAATTACACTGCTGTTGATTTGTCTATTTTTTCTGTCATTTATAGCATGAGATAATGGCTAGCACTGAAATTTAATCCATTTATTCCTTGTTGACTTCTATTCTTATAATTTGGATGGGTTATTTTTTTAATTAAGGGTGTTTTGTTCATATTTTCATCACTTTTAGTTAATTTCAAGTAGTAATACCCATTTATTTGATGCAAATAGTGTAGACACTGATTGGATACCGCTGATCTCTGGGTTAGCACTCTTTACCTATGTCCTTTTTATGAGACACTAGGTATTAATGTGTTAAGATTCCTTATACTCACACATGCCGTAATGTCCCCTTGCTAGCAGGGATAAAGCTACCTGAGTAAAAACCAGGGAATATCTGGTGCAGCGAGAACCGCAACACGTCAAAAATATATAAAACCAAACTCTGCTTAGGTTTTTTGCGCTATGACAAGTTGGCATTAGTTTTCGAGTTATTAAAATAATTTTACCAGAATGAGGTATTCTATGCCGATATTCGAGCTACTTTTCCCATGAGCCTTACTATCGTCTAATGTTTCTTTTTCAGCCTGTTCGATTGGCTTCTATGGTTATGGTTGCTCTCTGTCTTGTGGAAACTGTGCCTTTGGTGGTCCCTGTAATGTAGTCGATGGCATCTGTCCGTCTGGATGTGATGATGGCTGGACTGGGGCTACTTGCCATGAATGTTAGTGTTCCGAAAGTTTAATTTTGAACATCTCACACTTTGTTTCTTTGTATACCCCGTTTCGTCTATAGCCGTTTCGCCTCTTCCCGTTTCGACTACTCCCGTTTTGCCCTCTCCAAAATATGTTTCGCCTACTTACTTTTAAACGGGAAAAAGGCAATTATGTTTTACTGAGATCTTATTTTGTTTTACGGTAGTTTTTTAAGTATATTTTGATTAAGACATGCCACATAATAAAGTATACCAAAGATGACAAAAAACCTAAACAATTAAAAGTTCTGAGTTACTTAAAAGCATAAAATGTTTCACAGTTGCAGCGCTATATTTTTATTCCTATAAAGTATTAAATAAATACATAGTAAAAGTATGCTTAAAAACCTAGAAATTTCGTACGCATTCCTTGTCCCAAGAAAACATGAGCCGCGACACGACAAAACCAACAATGTGGTTGTGCGGTCAGCGCAGACTCAGATCAGCCTGGGCATCCGCCCAGTCTGATCAGAGTCTTCGCTGTCCGCATGAAAGTAGCTTAGACCCTCAGCTACCCTTTGGACACTTAACAAATAGTCTGGTCAAACTGGGCGGCTACCTAGGCTGATCTGAGTCTTCGCTGGGCGAACAACCACATTGTTAGTTTTCTCCTGTCGTGGCTCACATGAGTTCTCAGTGGAAAAATCTAACGAATAACCAACAATACCTAATGTTTGTACTGAGAAATAAAGCCAAACCATTTGATATAATTTAAACTTCAGTTATTATCATCATCACATTAATTAAATGCCGATCCACAAGTACAAGAAAGGTAGGCTATACATAAAAGGGTTTCTTTATGTAGGCGAACTAGGAATGAAATAATTTCTAAACAAAGTCATATTTTACAGTTTCCGAAATGGGAATAGGCAAGATGGGAATGGGCGAAACGGGAGTAAGCGAAACGGGGGTAGGCGAGACTGGAACATCGCTTAAGTTGAGGGCACTTGACCTTTGTTATGTCAAAGCTTTAAAATTTGTAGAGGTCTGGTTATCATCATCTAGCAGTTAGTCACCGCATTATAAAATTTCGGGTTGATTTTCACACTGGTACTTGTATGGACTAATAAACAATTTTCAAGTTAGCTTTTCAAGTTAGCTTATGGTATATGCCTCTTTCTAGTAATCGGCTTTGTTTGCAGAACTAGGCTGATTGTGGCTGTCTACATAATATTCATACATATAACTTTATAAAGGCTATAATACCAACTGGGAAAGGAAGTGATAAAGACGACAAAGCAAACAAAACAAGTAAGAAGACATGAAGCCAGCTATTTCCTAGCGCTTGGCCGCAAGGCTATTCTGAATAATATACCAAAAGCCAAAGACTAAAAAACGACAAATAATGACAATAGTAATAAACAATAACAGCAGCTCAACTTTAGAATGGTTTGTAACTATTGACGGAGGGAGCTGTTATCGATTTTACGTGCACACAACCCTAAAACCTAAGTAGGATTTGCTCTACGATTCTTTTTCTGGCGAGGCTGGAGTGGGTGGGAATAGGATATAACTATATTTATAATCATTGCATCATATAATCTTACTTTTTTTATTTTACAGCATTAACAACTACAACACAGGCAACAGGTAAGTGCTTTAAATTGAAAAAGGGAATGAATTGAATATGATCAGTGATGATGACTAAGAAGCTTGACTTTCAGTCTTTTAAATCATTTTGGCTTTTTGTAGGTTCTTGTTGCATCGGTCATCTCGTTTCCGATGCCTTTGTCTGTCTCGTGGGGACTTGGTTATGGACGTCTGTGGTCGCGAGTTAATACGTAGGCGTGTCTTACTTGATGTCCACAAGTATTGTGTCTTGCGGAATACGTCAATAAGTGTTGCTCGGAGAAGGCTGCCGCCTGTTGCCTGCGGAGTCCTGGGGCCGTATTCATAAAACGACTTAAGTGGTTGCTATGCTGTTGCTAAGGCTAAATTTCTTTGAAGGAGATTCCCTACAACTATGAAATTTGGTCTGGAGGAACAGTCTTTGTAAGACTGTTCCTCCAGACCAAATTTCATAGTTGTAGGGAATCTCCTTTATAGATATTTAGCCTTAGCAACAGCATAGCAACGACTTAAATGGCTTTATGAATACGGCCCCTGCCCATCACCTATTCTTCTTACAATTTTTGGGGGTTAAGCGACACTGAAGTAGTTAAATACAGAAACGCGCGTCTGTTGCACTAAATTCGGCATAGTTCTTTTTATATATAAAGACGAAAAGGATTTTGGTATGAATACAGCCGCACGTTTTACATTCTTTTGGAAGAAAGCAAAATACGAATCTGCTGATACTAAGTGTCTAGAAGGGGTCTGATCTAGGCCTCGCTGACTGTACAGACAGTTCTGTCTCGAAATTCAGGCAAATCAAAGTATTTACAGGATAGAAGAGGAAGTAATTCCTTGATAACCTGTCCTGCCTGGTGTCAAAAGTCCACTGATGGACAGCTGATAGAATATAGCTTAAACTGACCATTATTTAAGACTTAAGCAAGGGAGAATGTACATTGCTACTTTCTCGACAAGCGAAGGCTCGTATTTCGTTGTTTATTACATTCAACCAGTTTTTGAAAGTACAGCATGGAAATCTAACTCTGTTTGTATTTGATTTGCAATTTGTCAATATCTGATACAGCAGTATATATTGAAAAGTAGCAGTCATAAATAATGCAGTTTCACTGCTCTTGATTATGTCATTTCTGAAAGGTCTCTTTCATATATTTATCAGAATTTTAACACTTATGGCGATGGAGATTTTTTTCATATTCTACCCTTGACACGCACACGTCCCATAAATTACCTTGAAATAAATAAATTAGATCAAAATACAGTTGAAGAAAAAGAGTATTAGAATTACGAATATTCGAAATAAAGGCATTTTATGTTTCGTTTTTGTATAGTCATGACAATTAAAATGGAACGATGCTGTATGATTATAATTTATATATTGACGGTCCAAACAGCTTTATGCGAAGGTATTTTAATTATTAGATAGAAAAGGCGCTGCTATACGAGAACGTTGAAATATTTATTATTCTTTTACCAACGATATTTTTCGTGTTTGACAAGCAGATATTTTTTCTTGTTTTGAGATGGTGGAATGAATTGTAGCTGATGCTATTCAAAATAACATGAAACTTAAAAAATAGTTAAATATAAAAAAAAATATTAAATTAAAATTAGTAATTGAAATTATAATGTATCTTGTACAAACAAAGGTTCGATTTCTCTTTCGGAGGATTTGAACTTTTAGTTTTAAAGCTTGTGCCATTCTGCTCACTTAAATCGTTTACTGCAAATTTGATACTTAAACCTTATTTCATAAGTCATTTCATTTCGTCTTTGGCTCTTAATATATTTTTGTGTAATTCAATCTACTTAATATCCTTGGTGCTTTTAATGTGATTGGATGTCACTTTTCATACAGTTCTTAGTAGTTTCCTCCTGTTTTTATCAGGCGGAAATTTTGATCCAGTTTGTTTGATGTTTAGCATTGTGGGCAACTATGTAGTTGTCAACTTTGCTTCCTGTTTTGTTATTAATATGTATAAATAGATTTTTCACGTTTCTATACTTAGTATTGCTTTTGAGGCTGTATTTATGTGCAGTTTTTCTGTGTTGGACTTGTGAAACTGCTATCGAATATATATACAGTCAACTCTCGATATCTCGAAGTCGAACTTCAGCTCAGATTACCGATATCTCAAAGTTAATTTTCGAGTACCAGAAAATTTACTTTGAGATATCAGTAGTTTGAGATAACAGTAGTTGAAATGTAATTAAAAATAGGAAACACATTCTTTGATATAAGAAGATACTTTGAGATATCAGTGTTCGAGAAATCGGGAGTTGACTGTACTACCCTGTTTTGCCTTTTATGTTTCTTCCTACATCTCTTGGTGTCTTGACTATGTTATGCTTTTCTTGGGTGCGACACGACAAAACCATCAAAGTGGCATGTGCGCGACGCGAAGACTCAGATCAGCCTGGGCAACCGCCCAGTCCTAGCAGAGTCTTTGCTGTCGGCATGGAGGTAGTACATGTAAGGCCCTAAGCTACCCTGAAAGCGCAGAGTGAAGACTCTGATCATACTGGTTGGCGGTCCAAACTGATCTGAATCTTCGCGCGGCGCACATGCTACTTTGTTGGATTTTTTATGTCGCGGCTCATTTGTATTCTCATTTATTCTACCGACAAGAAAATCAATAGAAATATTATAATTAAAATAATAATTATAAGGGTGATGATTGATAGTTAAAAATATGCAAGTACAATTTAGGACATTTTCAGTCGGCCATATGCAACATGGCGCATATAAAATTAAATATGTGTCAACCTTTGCTTTACTGGTTATCAGACTTCTTTTTTTTATTAGAAACATCGACGAAAACAACACATGCATCAGATACGATAGGTAGGACATGATCCATCTCTTTTCATTTCTTATAATTATTGCCCATAGGCAAAATTTAAAGAAAATGTTTGTGACAAAAAGACTATTGAATTTATTACTTCTATGTTTTTATTTTGATATCAAGTACCTTAAATTTCATGGACTTTATTTTTTCCAGCCACCAATATTGCCCTGAGAAAATATGCAAATCAGACGGAGGATGTTACCTGGAATGGATGGGTGTGGTCTGCTGACAAAGCTGTGGACGATTGTACTGACGCTGATATGCCTGATGACCAGAAATGCTGCAGTACTTCACAGACAACTCAGGGACAGTCTGAAAACATCTGGAGTGTTTACTTGCTGGCAATGTATAATATAGAGAGAATTATCGTCATTGGACGTAGTGGTAATGACCATTGATTTTAACTTTTCAAATAAGTCCACGTATTATGTTGCCTCAATCCGAGCTGCTGGTAAAGGTGTCGCGCAACGAATAAAGTTGTTTCTTGTATGCGAAAACTGCTAAGACTCAGATCACCATCCGTAACTTGGTTCGACCAGAACCTTCCCCATTCCCCCAACTTTTAATCTACCCAATAGGCAGAGCAGTACAACATTTACGGTATTATAAGCCGATTCAGGTATACGAAAGTATTAGTTCTGAGATACTGCGGGAAACTGCGCGTAACAGATCAACAACTTTTTTTGTTCTGGTAGTTTTTCTTCAATATATCTTCACTAACGACATATATCATAGATCTGTTTTTACAATCATACTGGGTATAATTCCATCTACATGTATCTGGAAACATTTGACGCTTCCGCTACACTACCGTGTTAAGCCATGTTTTCAGAAAAACGAGATTTTTGCATTCAAATATTACTTCGTCTGAGAGCAGGATGTCTTTATTCCTTTATCATTTGCAAAGCTATACCTATCAGCGAGTGGCCTATGTTATGCGCTTTACAACCACGATTAAATCAGATTCCAGCTTTATACGTTAAAAGGATAAACATCTTGTTTTACAGGAGGGGGTCTAGCTTTATGGATTGACGACCATCTCAGCATTCCGTTTAAACATTTACGACCATCTGTGCGACAAAACAAATTTGTTTACACCACTACTGACTGAAATCTTGTATGAAACCATTCATGCTTGGAAGATGTGCATCTAATCGTGTCTTCTCAATCTAGATAAGCGTTACAAGACAAAGCGTTATCTTACTGGTTATATAACACGGTCGAATAGCTTCCAAATGAGTTTTTATTTTTATTAGGGTGGGCCTGGATTGCTAGTTATGTATAGGGTACTCAGCCACAACAAACACGTCGAAGCAGATGTTTCGAAGTTAACTCGCCCTTAGTTGTTGCACCTTATCTCTGTTTTGCTATGCTGCTGGTCGGAAATGTTTTAAATTAGTGTTGAGATTATCGTAAATCCGACACGATAAGACCCCTTCTGTGAAATTTGGCTGTTTTTCGTGTAATGTATTTAAGTTGGAATCGAATTTAACGGTATTTGTTAAAAGCACTAAATAGGCAGCTCGCTGATGGGTTCAGCTTCGTAAGTGATAAAGGATTAACGACTGTACACGCTGCTTTCTGGGTAGGTAACAGTAAAATGCAAAATCTGCATTTTTCTTTCTTCTAAAACCCGAGCTGGAAATAACAAGACTTTGAGCCGCGACACGAGAAAACCAACAATGTGGTTGTGCGCCCAGCGCACACTCAGATCAGCCTGGGCATCCGCCCAGTCTGATCAGAATCTTCGCTATCCGCTTGAAGGTAGCTTAGACTCTTAGCTACCCTTAAAGTGCCAAGCGGAGAGTCTGATCT
This sequence comes from Ctena decussata, assembly GCA_963989385.1. Taxonomy (NCBI): domain Eukaryota; kingdom Metazoa; phylum Mollusca; class Bivalvia; order Lucinida; family Lucinidae; genus Ctena; species Ctena decussata. Next base: position 60,180,656 of record OZ022504.1, read on the forward strand.
GACTGGGCGGATGCTCAGGCTGATCTGAATCTGCGCTGGGCGCACAACCACATTGCTGGTTTTCTCGTGTCGTGGCTCAAGTGTACTGGAAAGATCTAAATTTTTCTAGACAGACGGAAATATGCCCAATATGACTGTAAGAAAAAAAAGATGCATTTCATCTCTTCTTTCGCGTACGTAAACCGGCCTACATACCGTAAATTGGCCCATTTGTCATTCCAGGCCAATCTTTTCTTTTAAAGGATCAGCATAATCTTTATGCGAACAAGGAAGACTGCGTTTGTTTCTGTGCTTGTTTCGTCCTCCAAAGAACATGAGGGGAAAACGGCCCACTGGGCACACAACGTTGAATCAACATTGATTCAATTCAGCGTTATGACGTTGAATCAAAGATGGATGGTACAATGCTCATTTAATGCTGTGTACCTGCAGGGCCAAACTATTTACTTTGATGACACTCTGCTTAAGTGTCAGCGTTTTATGGTTTCACGTCCTACTACAATTCGCTTTGGTACCAAATTCGTTATTTAATTGTTATTACCGGACTGTTAATTCGAAAGGAGATTCCTGATCAGACAAGTTAATATGAGTCTTGGCTGGTCGCATAAGAGCTAACATAGTGTGTGTGTGTGTGTGTGTGTGTGTGTGTGTGTGTGTGTGTGTGTGTGTGTGTGTGTGTGTGTCGGGGATCATATTGTAAAAACTTCTATTTCAGATTCCCTAGGTTCTGGGCAGCTGAGCGATTTTCAGATATTTTATGATGTAGTGTCACCTCAAACTCTCCTCTATGATAACATTAGAGTAGATTATGGACCAGGAGTGTTTACAATACCAATTGACCCTGCTGTTACAGCTAGCGTCATCATAGTTCGCCGTCCTGCCGTCTTAACACTGTGTGAGGTACAAGTCTTTGGAAGTAAGTTCACCAACAATCATTTAGAGATTCACATCACTTTTGGAACTAAACCTTTGATAAATTCATTTGGACCTAATATGTTGCTACAACATGTTTTAATAAAAGGGCATTTTTGCATGCATTTCAGATATGTGAACATTATATAACTTTACTTGTAAAACAATTAAAACTTATTCGCCTCGTGTCTGTGTATGAAAAAAACTACTTTTAATTCATTACTGAATTAAATTTAATCAGTTGCAGATAATCTAAATTGAATCAGAAGTTTGTTTCAACATCTCAGCAAAGTTAATCTGATTATACCACTTACCCCTTTAAAATTAAAGTATTTACTGAAATAGCGACGGCACTGGTATATATTCCTGTAGTATTTTCATGCGAACTCATAGTATTTTTTGTGACTTCTAAAATCTAAGGGAGAAGCTGTTAACTGCGTAGTAATGTATTTTAAAAGACTCTTCAGCGTCAACATTCACAGTATTCACATAATCAGGAACGATATATAAAGAAATTGAAAGTCATCCTGCGCGGCGAATGGTGCTTGAAGCACAGTTTTGTATTGCAGCTGATATCGTTATTTCCATTCCAGCTCCTGTCAGTGACACTAGTACGAGTTCAATATCTACGGCTACCTCCACACCTACACCTACTTCGTCAACGCCTACATCTCCAGCATCAACAGGTAAATTAGTGGGCACGTTCGGCATAATTACTTGGGTAGATCCGAGCAATAACCAGGTACTCCTCGGGCTATGCAAAGATAAATATGAGCCGCGACACGAGATTTTGCATTTTACTGTTACCTCCCCCGAAAGAAACCAACAAAATAGTTGTGCGCCCAGCGCAGACTCAGATCAGCCTGGGCATTCGCCCAGTCTGATCAGAGTCTTCGCTGTCCGCATGGAGGTAGCTTAGACCCTTAGCTACCCTTTGAGCATTTAACGAAGAGTCTGGTCAAACTGGGCGAATGCCCAGGCTGATCTGAGTCTTCGCTGGGTGCGCAACCACATTGTTGGTTTTCTCGTGTCGCGGCTCATATTAGGTATACATATCTTCAAGTAGCCAAGGAATACTTAGTATTGCTAATCCAAGTAATTATTGCAGAACATGCCCACTAAATTATCTCACTAATGCCTGGTATCTCATTAAATTGACCTTCGCATACAGGTCAGAGCCTTCACAAAGAAATTTCTGCAAAGAAAAGTATGCAATTACATCAAATCAAACATCCTGATATTGAAAATGGACCTATAGAAATTGATAAGCAGGGAAGTCTAATATAAGTTCATGGGTTGGGTAAATCAGACACCCAATATGTTGAAAATCTACCTGCCCAAGCTGAAGGTTAAAAGTCCACTAGGACTTGAAGAGTTGAGAAAGGCTCAAATTCGACCATATAGCATATGTGAACATCTAAGGCAAATAATTTCTTTTTCGGAATTTTCATTGTATGCATCGACAGTTTCTAGATTTTGAGAAATCAAGCACAGGAGTTGAAGTTAAGGTGACCGGGTACAATTTCAGAAGAAGCAAATTTGCCAATAATTTGTTTTGCTCTTCCTTTCGATGGGCGTCAATTATTAAAGCAAAGAAGTTCCGTCACCCGATGACAAAACAGGACGTCACAAAAGTATCTGTCTTTGTCTATGACGGAAAATCATGGCGGTGTACCGATTCCCCTTGAGGTCTGAAAATCCTTTAAAAGAGCCTAATTGGCCACAATTAGCCTTTAGTAAATGCTTGTCAGAGCTACCATTTATGCCTGATATGCTGTTGTCAGAATATTTATTGACGTACCAACGTCTGCGGAAGACATAATTGTGACTATATAGGCTACTTCAGAGCATTAACATGAGTTTTTAGATGCATAAGTCAGCTCCCTTTATGACCGTTGAATTTTACCAGAGTCTTTAAGGCCGTTTAGTTTTTGTAGGAAATTCAAAGTACATTTAACCTACTATGCATGTACCATCCAGTTATTGAACTGCCTATAGTGAAAAATAAACAGATAGGCCATGATCAGGAATGAAGACTTTATGTTGTGTGTAATAGTTTAGGGTACTTTAGATTTAAAAGCAACAGAGATCAAGTGCAATGTCTGACTGCACGAGAGCGAGATTTCTTGAAGCATACGTATCAGCCAATTGAGTGGGGGAGGGGTAAGAAACAAGTTGAAAAATGAAAATCTGTATTCGTCTTTAACTTTTATGTTATTTTCGTTCGATTTCTAGGCATTTAGCATTAAATATGACTTCTAACTTTTAGTTACTCTTTAAATTCTAAAAATCCTGTTTTGATTTTAGCTTAACATGTACATGTATTATATTCTGTATATATTTTGAGGGCCTCATTGACAATTAGTTTAATTGCTAATTCTTGTCACCCTCATAAAGTCTTTATTTAATTACTTACTTACTTACTGAATTTGTTAACTCATAAACACGTACAACACAGCGAGCAACCATATCCAACACTTTTCTAGGATTTTTGAATTTTATTGGCCGTATGTCAATATAAATTAAAAAAGAACTGAAAAAAAACACCAACAACAAAGGACGCATCAGAAAAATGAAAATACATGTAGTAGACTCGGTTTTACTGAATCTTTTCATGATGAGTAATTTCTTTGAAAGGTTGCCCACGACCACTAGCACTGGCTTCTAGGGAACTCAGACCGGTATTTTAGAATGATTCAAAAAGGAGGCCAGTTCTGGATCTTAATACAAATAAAGTAAAATATATGTTAATAAAATTGAAAGTTTGATGTCAATAAAATAATTTTTTCCATTTAGTTTCTGAAGTCATGTCATCAAAGTAATCTCGCGGAAATAGGATGTTGACACAAACAAGCTATTTTTTTTTCAGCCACCAATGTTGCGCTGGGAAAATATGCAAATCAGACGGAGGATGTTACATATAACGGATGGACGTGGTCTGCTGACAAAGCTGTAGACAATTGTACTGACGCCGATATGCCTGATGACCAGGAATGCTGCAGTACTTCACTGCCAACTATGGGACAACCCGAAAACATCTGGAGTGTTTACTTACTGGCACTGTATGACATCGAGAGCATTACCGTCATTGGGCGTAGTGGTAATATCCCTTCATATGTAACTAATAGATTAGTCCAGGCATTTTACTGGTTCACATGGGTCTTTAGGTCAATTTATCGTGCCACGAACAAAGCCATTTAGCCACATCATATGATTTCCAACAATGCCGCATTAGTGGCAAGCAAAGGCTTAGATCAGATTGTACATAAGTGCAGTATGTTCAGAGCCTTCGCTTGTCACATCAGCCATCTATGGAAGTGAGCCCAGGCCTACAGCCAACAGTGAAGTCTTTGAATACCCTGTACAAATAAGAAGGATGAGCTGAATACCATATGATAAAATTGCCACATTGTTGGAAGTCACATGACATAGCTCATTTACGGAATGTGCAGACAGCAAGGAGTCAGATCAGCATGCTTTTCCGTGGTCAAACCAGAAATTTCCCAATTTGCCTTAATTATTCAGTGGATATTGGTGAATCTACTCCTCACAAATCGAAGATTCTGATTGGCCCTGAGTAGATCTGCATGCTGCTCTAACTTTCCTTTCTTCAGAAGCTATAAGTTTCTTACTATCAAATCATAGTTCAAATATTAACAAAGTTAAGTTTATTTCCATTAAACCACGTCATAGAGACAGAGGGCTAGAGCATATTGGATAAGTCCGCCAAAATGCGCTTTAGGTCAGTCTTGAGTTTTATCCCTTGTCGACGAAGGGATATAGTGTCTGTTCTTGTTGTGCTCACTGGTTCCAGTGGAATGGCCTCAGAAAAGTATGAGTGTTTACCTTTTTCGGCTTCAAATTTATATGAGCCGCGACACGAGAAAACCAACAATGTGGTTGTGCGCCCTGCACAGACTCAGATCAGCCTGGGCATCCGTCCAGTCTGGTCAGAGTCATCGCTAAGTGCTCAAAGGGTAGCTAACTAAAGGAGTTTAGCTACCTCCATGCGGACAGCGAAGACTCTGATCAGACTGGGCGGATGCCCAGGCTGATCTGAGTCTGCGCTGGCCGCACAACCACATTGATGGTTTTCTCGTGTCGTGGCTCATATAACATAGCACTCACAAACGCCAAATTTATTTTATCAGAAAACTACATAATGGCCGTTTCTGTTATTTTACCCTAACCCTAACTATACGCTTCACAGTAGTCCATCCTTAATATTGAAAGTCATAATGGTTAAGTATAACATGTTCTAAAAATTATATATTCCTGATTTAGTTCAAGATAATTTGGTCATTAACGTGATTGTGCCGGTCGCATTTATGCGACGATGGCGCCCTTCCAAGCAGTCGCATTTAGGCGAAAATTGCGCTGAAAAAATTTCAGTAAGTACTGAATCGTTAGATCCTTTGGAATCAAGGAATAATTAAATTAAAATCTTAAATTCAAAAAAAAAAAGAAAACATGGGCAGTACTTCGCAGTTTTGGCTACTCAAGCCTCATCAGTGACCCTGACAATATCTTGCGACAAAAGCCAGAATAAAGTAAACTGTAAAACACTTATATTTGGCAGCAGCAAAATTTCGTGATTTTTATAAACGGACCTTTTGGCGGACTTTTATTTTGGCGATTTACAAAAAAAAAACGAAAGCAAAAGAAAGATGCCATAGTCTTATAGCCCATTTGAGTCCTAGTTCAAAATTGTCATTATTTATAGAATGAATTTCATTTTTCTGAGGTTTACCGCAGTGTAAACTACATTGGGTCACGTGCAAAGTGAATGAACCCCGAAGGGGTTCATGCCGAAGGGGTTCATGTAAACTTTGCTAGTGACCCATTGTAGTTTACACTTCGATAAATCTCAGAAAAATTAAATTCATTGCTTATATTTACATTTATTTCAATCAAAACCTAGATGAAAAATCATATAAAAGCGCTAAAATTGAAACAGTAAAACATGTACACGCAATTTTCTGCTAGCAGCGGAACAGCGTGAATGACGTCATGGCGTTGCCGATGTTCAATCAGACTGTAGAGAGTTATTGTTTATTTTGACGTCATTGACGTCGCGTGACTCAATGTAATTATTGGAATGTAAACTACATCGGGTTCCAATAGTTTACTATAGGGCTTTTCTGTAAATAATATTTGATTATGCGGCTAATTGCAGTGATTACAATTCAAACAAAACTGTTTACATTATACAGGTTAGTGTGTTGCTTCAGATTTAATTAAATTGGATTAGGTACTTAGTAGCATGGCATTAACATCACTGCAGGAATACATCTAACAATGGTAGATTTTCCCTTCATAAGCAGTTAAATTGGCATTTTAATTTCGAGATTTTCTTCTCTCCGCCAATATCGCCAATATAATGTGACCGCCAAATATAAGAGCATTACAGTGCTGCAATTTCTAAAGTTTGATAAAGGAGTGAATTCAAAGACTACTTAATATCGAAAAGGGTCCAAATGATTAAAACACTTTGATCTAGAATAAGAGTCTAAAGCTACAAAGGACCTGTGACGGTTGTAATGTTAATTTGCCTATAAAATTAGTCAAAATTAAATTTTTGATATACCCAAGAATTTCTCTTGAAATTCGTTGCTCTCAACTTCCCCTAACTGGCTATGAAATTAATTTCTAATATTTTAGCACATAGACTTAAATTTTTAGTGAAAAAAGCTAAATTTTATAATTAAACGTAATGGCAACAGGAAACGTTTTTTAAAGATACCTCCCCCTGTGCCTCAGCTAGTCACTTTGCATGTATGTGTGTACCGTAGTATCATAATACACAGTATATGTGAGTGGCTTGCTGAGGCACGGGGGAAAAAGATAGTCTACAGCTGAAAAACTGAAAAAGTGGGTGGGGTACTTACACCCTTTGTATCTAAAAATAGGCTTAAGTCCTTATTATTGAAAAAATATTACATGATATCAGTAACAGTAGTGTGTTAGTCAGTTTTAGCATAGTTATCAATTAATATATTAGAAAACCGGAAAAATGGACTTATTTTCAGAGACTGAAAAATTTACCTACCCCTCTTGATAAAATCGGTTTAAGTTAGTCTAGAGGCATGATAATTTTTCAAAATTACTGTGAAAAAGTCTTTATAGTACACACGTCTACATATTAATGCCAAATATTTCAACTTTTGCTGCCCGAGGAAGGTGCAATAATTTGTCGAAAAATTGGCAAATATGCATTGATACTGTCAGAGGTCCTTTCACGTTGTGAGCTTGAACCTCAAAACCATTGACCTTGATTTTGTGAAACTCGTTAAACAAAAGATTTATAGTCATATTGCCCTGGTGCATGCATGGAATTTATCAGGTAAACTACTGTAATGTCACAGTTATTGCCGTTTTATGAATTTAAAATGCTGAAATGTGTCTGTTTGGAGTTCAAATTAAAGGATAAAAATAATTGATGGACGTTCCAGAAACTTTAACTAAATATGGATGACTATATTGTGATAGTGCTAGCATACCATTCTTTGATCTTTTCTTTGTTTTAATGAGTTATTACCCTTAAATTGATGAGCCCGACAAAGTTAAATAGACAAATAATTTAGTAAGTTGCGTAGACACAATAGATACCTGACGTTAAATAAATAGAGGTCTTACTCGAGTGGTCATTTCATATTAAATCTATGAAACGAGCCTTCAGCGAGTTTCATAAATTTCATATGAAATGACCACGAGTGTAAGATTCTGTTTATCATATGACCCTTTAAAGTGGGATTTTAACGCTTTCAAACTGAACATTATTTCAATAAGAAAACGCATTGTTGACATGGACGTTGTCAATGACCTGACGTGTACGCGCCAAAGTGTTATTACACGTGTGTTCATACGATTTGTATGACACGACGTCATCCAGTGCATAACAGCGATGTCATATGATAAACATGAATTAAGTGTTGTTTCAGTATCGTGCATAAGGCATTTAATCAATGTTGATTTTAGTGCTGTTTTACGTCGTGCACACTGTGATCATATATCTATCTATTCAACCAATATGCAAATCTAAAATATTGTGAATATTTTTCTTTTATAACAATTCGCGAGAATAAGCATTCTCGAAAAGTTGCATATATAGAGGATCTTAAATTCATAAATATGTCATTTCATATGTAATTTATGAAACGAGCCTTCGATGAGTTTCATAAATTTTATATGAAATGACAGCGAGTATAAGATTCTGTTTATCATATGACCTTTTAAATGGGATTTCAATGCCTTCAAACTGAACATTAATTCAATAAGAAAACGCGTTGTTGATATGGACGTTGTAAATGACGTTACGTGTACGCGCCAAAATGTTATAACACTTGTGGTCATACGATTTTTATGACACGACGTTATCCACTGAATAACAGCGACGTCATATGATAAACTTCTTTTACCTTTGGTTTTGAGGACATGGTGTTTGATCTAATTGTAATTTCACGATCATTGCTTATATTTTTACTTTTACAGTTTAAAGAGTGCAGTTTTCTCATGATCCTTTGACTGGAAGTGCTAACGGAGATTACCAATTTTAGAAATTAATAGGACTTTTGATAGTTCGCATGAGCACTAGAAATAGTTTTTATGGTGCCGTTCTTACATTTTTAAGCCTTTTCTTTCAGATGGCGAAGGTTCTAATCAACTGGGCGGTTTCCAGCTGTTTTATGATGTTGTATCACCCCAAACCCTTCTGTATGATAACACCGGAGTCGAGTACGTAACTGGAGTGTTTACGATACCAGTAGTTCCAGTGGTCACTGCATCTGCTATTATAATACGGCGTCCGGATCTCTTAACACTGTGTGAAGTTCAGGTCTATGGAAGTAAGTTCAAGGGCATTAACTCATTTATGTCCAAGGGAATGTTATATCGTTTTCAAATGAATGATTCATTTGGATATTAAAAGAGTGTCTTGATTAGTTCATTTTTGTCATTTTTATTAATTTATTTTAAGGAGATATACCCATTTGTCTTATGCAAACAGTGTAGAAGCTGATCATACGCCGCACAATGCGGCGCCTGATCAGCTTCTACACTGATTGCCAATATCCCTTTAATAGGATACTAAGCATAAATAGATTAAGCGAGTCAATACACTTTTGACACTGATCTTGTAATTAATTTCTGTAGTGCAAACTGGCTGTTACAATATTTTCTTATATCTACATATTTGCTGCATGTCAAAAAACATGGTTAAACTCCCTGCATATTTGAACTTGTTCATTTTCGTGCTTGTGCTGTTGAATAACTAAATAGTTTCCGTTCGTAACGAACATTAATTGATTTTTTTATCATTTCCATCGATTATTTACTTAATTTGTTTAGTATAGGTTAAACTCATATCTTAAGAAATATAAAATCATTTATGTAAATGACGACGGAATTTTAGTCGGTATTTCAACATGAAACCCTGTTTAAGTGAAACCAAGTACTAAATTATCAAATGCATTATTAAATGGAAAACCAATGAATAACCAGTTTGATAGCACATTTGAAAAGCACTATCAAAACAGATGGATGCGAGCATGTAGGAAGAGTAAGTAAGCACAAATAATATAATCAGACTCTCCATTCTTTGTTTATACAGCCTTTGTGTCATCAGGAATACGCCACTGATCATATGTCAGAATATGTCTAAGTGCTCAGTTGTGATATCGTAACTTTGGTAAAGTGACCTATTTCAATTTCAGCTCCTGCAAGTGATTCTGGTACAAGTTCCACACCCACACCTACTCAAACACCGACAACTTCAGGATCAACAGGTAAAATCATATTCGCTTATAATTTAACCTTTCCAACACCAAGGATTAGATGAAAAAATTACGTCTGAAGAATTAAAAAAAAATTGTTTCGTCCAATTTATTGAAAATTCAAGGACTATAAGTCACACGATGTAGAGCCACCTCATCTGGATTTCCGCTGTTCGCAAAATAATTACTTAAGTATAGCAATGTATTTCGCCTTGCATGAATAAAAACATATTTGTGCAAGTGTTTGCTTTATAGTAAACCAAAATTACGGCTTGGTCACTTTCAGGTGTTTCGTGATAACCCTATAACTTTATTTTTTACAAGCTATAGCTTTTGACCTAATATGCATTATACATACTTACAAGCTGAATAGCATTGTTATATTTTCAGAACTTTTTGCTGAAATTTGAATTTAAGATCAAAGTGGTATTTGAACAGCGAGCTTACAAGGCGTGTATATTTGTACGACAATAATCAGTTTTGCATCCCAATAATTTCTTTACCCTAAAAACCTGAAATCTGAGCTCGTTAAAAGTTGGAAAAATACCTTTATGTTTATACCATACATAGCATGAGAAACCAATGCAGTAAGAGGTTTAAAATTATTGTTATTACCTTGTTTAGGTGAAGATGCATTGTAGTTTGGTAAATTGGGTAGGTAATGCATTCATATTTTAAATATTCAAATTCGATGAAAATTATGCATGTCTTATTAAGGATGCACTGATGGCTTTTGGGGAGTCAGCTGTGGACAGTCATGCGGCCGGTGTCGCTTTGAAACTGCCTGTGACAGAGTGACTGGGGAATGTCGATTTGGATGCGAGACTGGTTGGGAAGAGCCCAGATGTGATACTGGTACGATTTTAATATTTTATACATGTAGTGCTCATTTGATTTATTAATCAGAGACACCGATTTATTCGTAGAACACCACATAATTGGCTGTCTTGAACAATTATAATTTTGGTCGTCCAGAGAGCGTACGGCTGATATTATCGGCCAGTAAGGCCATCGGGAGAAAGATTTACTAGTTGTTGATAATGATTGTCTTTTATGTCTATTTGATATAAAAACAGCACACAATTCAGTTTGTCGTAATTCCAACTTATGTTCAGGACAATTGAAACCAAATCATAGAAAGGTTTATCATAATCTTGTAGAAGCACTAATACAATAAGTTCTGAATAGATAGATCCTTTGGGACAAAGGAATGTATCAAAGAATTAGAAATTGCAAACTCGGTTTTATTCAGTCTGATCTGTTGCACATTTCACTACTGGTCATTAACAGGCTCATATTAATCGAGTCTGCTATTTTCGTTTCTTTTTGTGTATTCCTTGCTTCTAAAGGATCTAAATATTCAGAACTTACTTATGATTTTTAACACTGGTGACTGACATTTGTTTTTTCGGCAAATAATAAACAGCAGCATTGGCTCCGGAAGCCCGACATTATATGCGCTTATCAGAGGCAGCTGCTCCGACAGTGTCATTTTTTGACCTGCAAGGGATGTGCGTACACCTCGGTTGGATTTCCGCCGCTCTTTTTACAAAAGGGTACATTTTTTGACACCCTGTTTGTTTTCCCTGAACAACAACGCCCTTCCAAAATGGGATCTACTCTTAAATATAAGAATTTTTTCCTATGGGTGCATTCTCTGTCTTTTAAACGATGACCCCCATTTAAAAGGAGGCAAAAATGAAACTAAAAGAGTTGTTTCCCCAAAAAGTGTACCAATATACTTTTTAACTGAAATAACTATGAAAACAGTCAGGAACTGATACGGTCTAATTCCCCAGTAAAGCGGAAGGGAATAGAACCATTTATAATGAATAGAAATCACAAATAAATGTAAGAAAAAAACGGCTGTCAGTGTAAGTCTTGTAAAAATCGAAATTTTCATCTGTGAATTAAGATATTTAAATAACTCATATGTTTATTCTTAAGAGGATAGTACTTGATGAAATGTAGATATTTATTCAAGGTGATTATATATTTGGCAATAATATTTTAGCATGATGCCGCTTGCTTCTAGACACATTTTTTCATATGTTTGTGTATATTTTCATTGTGTCCTTGTTTCTTTTTCTTTTCTGTCTTTTCTTCCACTTTCTTTTCTTCCTTTTTCTAGTGAAAAGAATCATACGCTTTTAATTTGGTGTCACCCATTTTGCTTGGGATCCGCAAAAGGAGCTGTTTCCTTTTGAATCTATACAGCCTAAACGGATATTCAACAGTAATGTTATTAATTGTATTTTATCAAATGCAAATCATATATTGCAAAACGATTGCTTAACATTTTACAGCATGTTCAAGTGGTAGCTATGGCCAGGATTGTGCTGAGACCTGTGGTAACTGTGATGGTGGTGCACCATGTGATGCTGTTGATGGAACTTGCTCCACAGGCTGTGCACCAGGTTGGATTGGTGGAACATGCAGTCAGTGTAAGTAGCCCCTCTGCCTGACATAAACCGAACCGTCTGATCAAAGTCGTTTCTCTACATGCAAAATTTTATTATTTGACAGATTTGAGAATTTTGAAATGATAAGATGATTCACTCCCAAAGCCAGGCCTACGTAAACAGATATGCATTCCTTCATTACCTTAAGGATTGGAATTTTTGCGGGACATTAAATACGTTCGATTATTTTTACAGGGCTATGTCACGTACTAAGTTGCCGTTTTATTGGGATGCCTTTGTCGGTCTTTCCCTTTGGTGCTGGGGATAGAATTTGGGATCTGATTCAGTCAGTTCCTGAAGTGTAGTTACTCTTTAAGGTTACTGGCCACTTGAACATGTGCAGGTGACCTCTGTGACTCTCTTGGTGTGGTTTGCATTGTCAGTTTCAGAAATGTTTAAGTGTCCTAAGTTTTGGGAATATATCGGCTCTTATGGCTTATTTCTTCTTTGCAGCCTGCTCGGTAGGTTTCTATGGCTACGGATGTTCTCTGTCATGTGGAAACTGTGCCTTTGGTGGTCCCTGTAATATAGTAGACGGTGTCTGTCCATCTGGATGTGATGATGGCTGGACTGGTAGTACTTGCCATGAAGGTAATTTTTTATTTATTTATTTCAACATCTCTCTACATGCTCTTAAATCAAGACACTGTTACATCCTGGTATGATATGGGCCAAATTCATTTTTAAATTGCATAGTTTCTGTGGTTTTCTCTTAGTAAATAAGGCCATTTGTGAACCCTCAGATAACATGATTTCCTCAGATAAGATGATAAGAGCCGCGACACGAGAAAACCAACAAAGTGGTTGTGCGCCCAGCACAGACTCAGATCAGCCTGGGCACCTGCCCAGTCTGATCAGACTCTCCGCTTTGCGTTCAAAGGGTAGCTGAGGGTCTAAGCTACCTTCATGCGGACAGCGAAGACTCTGATCAGACTGGGCGGATGCCCAGGCTGATCTGAGTCTGCGCTGGACGCACGGCCACATTGTTGGTTTTCTCGCGTCGCGGCTCATAACATGATTTCTGACTCGAATGTGTGTTTCCATAATTGTAAAGTAGAAAATGTTTTGAAAGTTTTTCTTTTAGTTGAATACGACATTTAAAAAGCGTAAGAGAGTACTTGATAACAGGCTTCTGGTAATACACTAAGGCGTGGGACAACACTGCAAAAAGTGTACTATGCATGGTCTGTCAATTTACACAACCCACTTCACTTTGCACAAAGAGACGCTGTCACTATTTCAAGAGTTAACTAGGTCGAAGTTATGATTTTTGTTCTTTGACTGCTCCTACTTTTAAAATGAGCCGCGACACGACAAAGCCAATAAAGTGGCATGTGCGCCCAGCGTAAGATCAGATCAGCCTTGGCATCCGCCCCGTCTGATCAGAATCTTTGCCGTAAAGGGTAGCTAAGAATCTAAGCTACCTTCATGCCGACAGCGAAGACTCTGATCAGACTGGGCGGATGACCAGGCTGATCTCAGTCTTCGCTGGGCGCACATGCCACTTTGTTGGTTTTGTCATATCGCGGCCCAAATAAAATTCTGCTGAAGCTGTGCTAGGGGGCTTTGGCCCGTATTGCACATAACATTACTGATCATGATCAGACTCAGTTTAAACCTAGATTACTATGTTCATTTAGTAGTGTATTCCTTGCTTCTTATTCATCTAATTTTTCATATCTATTTTTCAGGCATAAAAGGCTATGAAAAAATAGTTGAATTCGCAAACAGCATAGATCCAGATGAGGCGGCTCAAAAATGAGCCTCATCTGGATCTATACTGTTTGCCCTCTTGTCTTTGAATTTGAATATGGTATAGGTCGTAGAAACATTTCTGAAATTAATATATAGTGGTATTTCTTTCTTTATTTATTTTACAGCTGTTAAAACTACAACACAAGTGACGGGTAAGCATTTTTATTCCAAAAATATGTGTAGTTAAATGTAAAGGTTTTCCGTAGCCTAATAGCCGTAGGGGCAGTGGGGGTTAGAGACCCACTTATCTTTGGCACAGCAGATAAAAGGCAGAGCCCATCCCCCTCCTTTCGCTGCTTTATTCATTCCCGATTCGAAAGAGGTACCCATTTACTGCTGGGTTGACAGAGAGAGTTTTCCAGTCTTCGGATGGCGAAAACTGACTGCGTTGCCTCTCTAAGTAGTTAATTACTTGTAATAAAATATCATTCCCAAAGGGTACATTCTCTATATTTTTTATTTCTGAGACTAAATGCATTGTGTTAAAACTTTGTGTTAGGTTGTTGCTTTTGCACTATTTCCTAAGCTTTTACTTAGAGTTAATACAGAATAAACACATTGTAGTTTTAGTAGTTTGCATCAATTGGACGCTGACCTAAGGTCAATGTCTCAGACAATTTGTATAATATTAGCATTTAAGTTTAATTTGTGTAAAGTTGTGTTTGCTTTAAATTTCAATACTTTCGTTGTACCTTAAAGTTGAAACAAATTGAATTGTCTTCATCTGGATGCTGCTACTGACAGTAGGTCAAGGTCACTAACTTTAAAATTTATCGAACGTTTCTGTGAAAGTTTAACTTTTAAATTTGCATTCTTCCGCCCATTGCGAAATCTTGAAATGGAACATTTTACTATTTGACTTGGTCTGTTACTTGGTATGATATGAAATGTCTGTCTATCTGCTTACACCATGTGCACTGATGATTTTGTATAGCGTATTTTGTGTAGGCAGGGGCGCTGTCCGGTGGTAAACCTGAGACCCTATCCACTTACTCTCGTTATTAAATCAAAAGAATGAGACTGCCGCAATAGTCAATTCAGAAATAAGTCAATTAAGTGCTAGCACAGAACTGCGTTTTATTTTTCCCAGCCACCAATGTTGCTCTGCGAAAATATGCAAACCAGACTGAGGATGTTTTTTGGAACGAATGGTTGTGGTCTGCTGACAAAGCTGTGGACGGTTGCACCTACGCCGATATGCCAGATGACCAGGAATGCTGCAGTACTTCACAGCCAACTATGGGGCAGCCCGAAAACATCTGGAGTGTTTACTTGCTAGCACTGTACGACATCGAGAGCATTACCATAATTGGGCGAAGTGGTAATATCCCTTGACTAGTTCACTTTTAATTCGTAGTAATGAGCTGTTGGTAAGGCTGAAGTTTTTATTCAAAGGAAAGCTAAAAGTTCCACCCTTGTGTTATATAGTCTGATTTTTGGAACATTTGATTACCCTAATGAGCCTTAATATTGGGACACCTAAACAATAAATTTTCCATTTGAGACAAATGGAAAATTAATGGTATTAGGTGTCCCAGTACGTAAGCATATTTGGGTAATTCTGTTGTTATACCCTCAACTTTGGAGAAATACTTAAGCACATTTGGGTACTTCTGTTTTCATGCCCTCAACTTCGGCTATTGGTTTGTGCCTGTCCATCCATCTGTCCGTCCGTCCGTCTGTAACGCTTTATTGCGTATGCTAGGATCTTGAAATTTTATATATGGCATGTAAATGAAAAATCAAAGGACTCTTATTTTTTTCCGCTGGACACGTATTTCCAGAGTTATGCCCCTTTTCCGACTTAGCTAATGAAACCTTGTGAACTAAATATCTCTAAAACCTTTGCTACTAGGATCATGATTTTTTTAGAAGGTTCACATTGTCCAAGGTGTAGATGACCTGATTATTTTTTTATAAACAAAATCATGAATTTTTGACCGAGTTATGGCCTTTTTCGACTTAGTACATTGTAAGCATGTGAAACCTTGTGAGCAAAATATTTCAAGAACACCTGATGCTAGGATCATGATTTTCTGTGGGAAGACATTGCCCAAGGTGTAGATGATCTGATAAACTTTTAGAGAAAAATCATGATTAAGTCCGAGAAATGCCCCTTTTTCGACTTAGGTCATTGAGGTCTATGGTACTAGGGAACCTTTGGTTACAATCAAGAACCGTAAGAGATTGGAACTTTAAATTTATATATATGGCATGAACATGAAAACTAAGCGGATCCGTACTTTTTTCCCTCCGTCGGTCTTGTCGTTCAGGAGTTATGCCCCTTTCTCGACTGTCATTTTATATAGGAAGCACCTTGTGAACGAAATATCTGAAGAACCGCATAAGCTAGGATCCAGACATTTAGCATACAGTTACAGACTGAGGTGTAGATGACCTGATTAGCTTTTGAGCATATTTCATAAATTTTCGGTTATGTTATTCCCGTATTTTGGACATTGGCATTTTGTATTGGAACAGTTTGAGAACAAAATATCTGAAAAACCGCATAAGCTAGGATCCATATATTTGGCACACAGGTTTGAACCGAGGTGTAGATGACTTGATTAACTTTGGAGCCTATTTTATAAATTTTTGGTTAAGTTATTCCCCTTTTTTGGAATAGTCATTGTCTATAGGAACAAGCTTTAGGAATAACTCTGGGAACAAAGTATATGAAGAACAACATAAGCGGTGTTCCTTATATTTGGCAAACAGTTACAGACTAAGATGTAGATGAACCGATTTATACCCCTTTCTGACTTAAATATTATGGGATGAGCCTTCTTTAGAGGCAAACATACGTTTCGGGGCATAGCGTTTCATAAACACATTTTCTAGTTTATAGTCCACTTAGGCCATTAAGGGAGACAATTGAGCGATGTTCACTATAAAAGAAGATCCAATTTTAGAAAGCCTATGTGAACCAGTGGAACGAACAGGAAGTCCACAAAGTGGGTTTCTTTAAAAATGACAGAAAAAAATCGAGGTATATCCCGATGCCTGATCAACTTTGCTTCAGCGTAGTGTGCATATTATTAAATTAAAACAAAGGCACCTACAGATGTAATGGAAAAATCGTTTTCTATTTTGCAGCAATTCTCTGTTACGGGTGGGTTTATCTAATTTCTGACGTAATGCACACAAATATGACTGTGTGAAGTTTTGACCACATTTCTTGACGTAAGACGTTGTAACGTCTTTTTCTCTCTATAGAGGTGTCAGAAAAACGTTTGTTTACCTATGTTACATCGAAAAATATTGACAGTATCATTCATGCGCAGAAGAAAAAAATGGGAGACTATGAAGGAAAACATTTTCTAGCGTTTGTGAGCGCAAGAATTGTTAAAAATTCAGCTCTAAAAGAAGATCCAATTTGGGAAAGCCTGTCATCCAGGGAATAACATAGGTTTTCCAAAATTTGATCTTCTTCTTCAGTTAATTGTTGAGCAGTAGTTGACATTTTTTCGGTCATTTCGGTCTTTTGTAAGTGGACATACCACTCGCACTCCGCAAAGTTTATATGATCTTCTTTACAACAGTATAGTTTTCAAGAGCTGTAGCGTACTATTTATACTTTATTTGAATATAGTGCTTTCTTTTTCAGATGGACAAGGATCCGAGCAGTTAAGCGATTTTCAGATATATTATGATGTTGTATCACCCCAAACTCTTCTGTATGATAACACCAGAGTTGATTACGGATCTGGGGTGTTTACGATACCAATTGCTCCAGTGGTCACAGTTAGTGCCATCATAGTACGTCGTCCCGGTGTCTTAACATTGTGTGAAGTAGAAGTCTATGGAAGTAAGTACAACGGTAACAGTTTGAACACTGAACTTATCTTAAACCCTTTGTTGGCTAGTGAACGTGCCCATCCTTATCATTTGGATGAATCCATTTTGTACAAGATGTTTCTGAGGGATATTTTCACTTTCAAAGTATTTTCGTAAAAATTTCTTCTAGCAAAAAGTGTTGCTCCTGATCAGATGCTGCATTCTGTGGCATCTGAGGTGGGCCTGCACTGTTTGCATCTGCCCCCAGAACGGGTGTCAAGTCTAAAAAGGATGAATATACGTGCTTCAAGCAACTTGGTACAACATTTGCATTTTATTACACACTTGTTGCATGTCTTTCAGTTCTGTGAACATTATACGACTTTACTCCTCTCTAGTTTTAGAAGTACAGTCTTAACAGTCTCTTCATAGTCAACATTTAATCTGCAAGTAATCAAGAATAAATGTGATGGGAAGTGTACGGTCATTGGTCATCCTGTTTTGCAAAGGCTGGTCACAAGTGTCTTAAAAGCATAAGTTTTTCTGTTGCAGCTCAAGTTTACGGGATAACTGTTCTCAAAATTGTTACTTGGGGAGGTAAGTCGTCGGTTTTATGGTCGGAAATCTCATTTTATGGCTTAAAACTACTTAAAACTTATTTACTTCTCCTGATGACAATTTCATTACAGTTATCCCCATTCTAATGCATTTTACATACTTTCACCTTTCAGAGAGTGTACTGCTTTGCATACAAAGCAAGTGCTTTCAGTAGCGTAAAACTAAACGTCAGCCTATGAGAAACCACATTTTATAATGACGTCAGGTTTGTGACGGTATATCGCAAAATGAACTTTCGCAAAGTTTTGACGTTTTCCAGTAAGACACCGCGTTATATTTGTAAGTATATTAGAATGTTATTTCAACTTCAGCTCCTGCAAGCAACACTGGAACCAGTTCTACATCTACACCTACACCTACTTCGTCTACGCCTACATCTTCAGCATCAACAGGTAAAATCTTCCTTGGTCTTTGGCAAACTATTCCATTAATACCTAGCATCCAATAAAATAAACGTTTAAAAGCACGGTATGTTTCTTTTAAGAGTTGGGGTGGGAGGTGAATACAAACAGAAATAAATTAGTAGAGTTGCCACCCCTGAAGGTATTCCTATTCGCCTTTCAAATTTTTATAAAACAGTCAGCCACTTCAATATTCTATTTACGATGAGGTTAAGTAATTTTCAGAGATAAAACGTGATTTAGTTTTTGATTTTAATGCCAATATCTTTGACGTTTAAAATTTATTATGATTTACTCCAAATATAAGGGAAACTAAGATTCCCAACTTGAAAGCAAAAGGGTGCAGGTAGCTACATATATACGATAGCAATGTAGTAAAAGTGATTAAGAAACATGTATCTTGTACGTGTACCTGAATCTAAAGGAAAAATGAACTATTTTAGCTGTACCAGAACTAAATAATCTAACAACTATCAGCATGATGTACCGTCCGTGTGTACCTGCTTGTTTTATCATTTTCCAGTCATCGTATAGCCAATGTATCAAAGAATGTTGGTAGTGCAGTGGTTAATGAGCTAGAATGCCAAAAAAGGTTTTACAGGTTCGATCCTGTCCCCCCTCGTCGGTCCTTTGGATAAGCCCTTAAAACGAGGTGCCGTCTCCGTATGACCTATACTGGCGGGACGTTATCAAAGAACATTTAACTTAAAACACATAACAACAAAATGAAACAAGAACATTTTTAATGATACACTGACAAAAAAATCATTGCGGTAGCATCCCGACTTGAAAAATTCAGTAGAAAACGAGAAGGATGTTCAAGTCGATTTTATGAGCCTCACTGAGTATACTGTATGTATATATGGATTCTGGAAACAAATAGATTATTTAGAAGGAAGAAACACACACACACTGAGGAACAGAAAATGGCAGAAACGGTTCAATAATAATATTTGGAAAAATCGTTGCTTTAGAAGCAACGAATACACATAGAATCAAAGTTCAAACAGCGTATAATTGAATCTTTAAATTGCTATTTATGAAATGTGAAAACTATTTACGCCTTCTAGCACCGAAAGAACTCTATTTTTATGTCTCTGAATGAACTCAAGGATCCTAAAAGATGAAAATATAAACTACACTACATTAATGTACTGTTTAGGGGGGCTATTTACGGCCACACATGACACTATTCGAAACAGGCAGTCCTGTTTTATAAACTAACTGCTACAGTAACTTCTGACGGAAAAAG
Source organism: Ctena decussata (assembly GCA_963989385.1). Taxonomy (NCBI): domain Eukaryota; kingdom Metazoa; phylum Mollusca; class Bivalvia; order Lucinida; family Lucinidae; genus Ctena; species Ctena decussata. The sequence goes on from OZ022504.1 coordinate 60,200,604, forward strand.
TGTGAACACTCAACATAATTTGGAGAATTTGAGAGCTAGAGGGATACTCTAAAGCACTTTGTACACCTGTGGAAACTACATAGTTCTATTCTGACCTGGAAATTAATCATTCTAGCTCCCGCAAATCGTAAGCGAAACAAAATATATCAATGCATTTAGACTCATATATATTAAAAACATAGTTGTGCAAATACTGGCTTTGAATGAAACGAATTTGTGGGGTTATTACAATTAAAATCTTAAAAAGTTCCTTCAAGAGCAGAGAATACATACAGAAGTAGGAACATGGGCCAGACTACGTAGTTTCGGCTTATAAAGCCTCGTCAGTGACCCTGATAATATCTGGTGACGAAACCAGAAAATAGCATACTGTAATTTCTTAATTTTAATTGGGCAGTCGAATGTGGTCAAACCGAATTTTAGTTTGGCCACCTTCTGGTCTTTTTGCGATAACTCCATAAATGCGTTCTGAATAGTAAGATTCTTTGGAAGCAAGGAATACACCACAGAAATGAACATAACAGGCCCGGTATAATTTAGTCTGTTCATAACCAAATATGAAATGTGCGACACTAACCGTGCCGACTAGCACCAGGTTAAGCAGAACTCTATTTTTCAAATTACTCCAAATATAAGTTTATCTTAAACGCACCTGATCTTTGTCCTAATATGCGTTTAAATGGCATTATTATGTTTTGAGAACTTTTTGTTGAAACTTGAATTTTTTATAAGTTGACAGTTGGAATGGAATCGTGAGCCTACAAGGCGTGTACTTTCTATGTTTCTGTTTGAATTGCATCGCATTAATCTCTTTAATCTTTATATTAGGAAATCTGAGCGCGCAAAAGTTAACAAAAGTGCATTTTAAATACATTTCTAAATACGTTTACCATAGTTAGCGCACAGGCGCTTGAAGTTCTATGCTATGAAACATATTTCAATGCCGCTAAACATCTAGGCTATGGGCCATTTTGAAGAAATGGCCAGGTGTGCAAGCTTGTGTTCGACTCCATTACGGTCTCCAATTTCCGGTGTATCAACGTCGCACAGCAACGTCAACAGGTTCTATTACGGGAAAAATGAAGTGATTCTGCGGATAACGATCTTCTTAAATGTACACCTTCCTACGCTGTCCTATCATCAAACAAAAAAATCGCAGATCAGACTGCACCGATGTGCAAGCTAATCTGCATCTTTGTTGTTCGGAAAGTCAGTACATGTAGGCCTCAGACAACATATATAAATTTTACGCCAACGTTACTGCGTAGTTTTGACGTTGTTGACACGAACGTCATGACGTCATTTTCATCATGTTTGTTTCAAGTTTTCACTCGTTAGAAACGTTTTGATCGAAATTAGAACAAACCTAATATTGTAAATACATGGAAACGGTGATATACAACGACACTGGTCATATCTAAAAGAGTAATTGAATAATTTTGCTGATGTGTGAAGTTCAAAGCGGACAAGCACATGCTCAACTTTAGCACAGCACAGTAAACCGGAAACTGGACACCGTAATGGCGTCGAGATTTTCTGGCAAATTTTGAATTCAGGATTACAGCACCGCATTAACCATAACTGAACACATTTATCATGTTTATAGATACATTTTGACACGATGTTTACAGGTAAGAAGTTTGCTTTTGTTGGGGTGTTTCTAACTGGCAATTTTAGCAGTCAAAAAATCGAGGCATTTTTGCTTGAATACCTGGCCATTTCTTACGAAATGACCTACAGACTGCGTCAAATATAAAGGGTTATGAGGGGAGTTTTGAGCATAGAACTTCAAGCGCCTGTGGTTAGCGTAAGAAATAAATGCAGGTAAATCAAGATAGTTAAAAGGCCTTTGGCGTTCTTTGCCAGGCCATTACAAGTTCACTAATGGGCCTTATTTGGTGAAACTACATAGCCTGGTTCATCATCTCTGTTACAAGTGATTCATTGCTGTTGAAGGATCTCATTTATGATTTTCATTTACTATAGGCAAAACCTAATTGCTATTCACTGACTGTGAAATTTGGTATAATGGGTTGGTAACTGCATTGGTAATATTTAATAAGTAAGATTTGAGGTGAATTTTGAATTGATTATCTAGGGTGCCCTGACGGCTTTTGGGGAATGAGCTGTAGACAGTCATGCGGCCATTGTCGCTTCGAAACTGTCTGTGACAGGGTGACTGGAGATTGTCGATTTGGATGCGAGGCTGGTTGGGAAGAGCCAAGATGTGATACTGGTACGATTTTTATTTTAACTCTTTCGGCGCCAAATTTTTCAGACGACAAATTTTCGTCTGCTCAAATCATCAGACGACAGATTTGTAATTGGAAATTTGAACAATCTAAAGACATTTTTCATAAAATCAGGCTTTTTAAAATCATATTTGAATGGCAAACAGTGTAGATCCTGATCAGACGGCTCTTTTAAGAGCCGGCTGATCTGGATATACGCTGTTTGCAAAGTCGCATTTTTGCGACTTTGGCGCCGAAAGAGTTAATGTAGTTTTCATTTGATTTATTATTCAGAGGCACCGTTTTAATTAAAATAAAACAAAAAAAAACAACAACTTAAAATCCTTGTCAGTCTTCACATATGTGACAGCTGATTTGAATATTTACTGTTCAGTAAATGAGAACCCCGAACAGTCTACACAAACGTGACTGCTGATTTTGCTCGAATAATTACTGTTTATATGAACCGTCTGTGATTCCTTGAAATTTAAAAGTCAAAAATACAGTCTGCATAAATGTAACGACTGATTTGAGTATTAACTGTTCTCATAAAAGTTTTTTTCAGCGGTGAGTTATTATATCAGCCTGCACAGCTAATGAGCAAAAAAGAAAACCTTGATAAGTCGACGCTGACGTTACGGCTGATTTGAATATTTACTTTTCATGTTTAAGATATGTCAACAATGATTATTCAAGTAAGCATGCACAGCTAAAAAGAGAAAGTGAAGACCCTGGTCATTCTACACAGATGCAACGACAGATTTCGAAATTAAGTGGTCACATTTGAATATATGTCATCTATTCGAAACAGCGTGCACATGTGCACAGATTAATTAGCCTTCATTTTGGCTTTTTACTGAAACGCATTTTCTATTTTCTATTCTATCCCATAACCTGACTAAGTCGTTGGGGCACCACAGATGACTTCGAAACAATCCCTTTCAACCTTGTCCTATCTTCAGCTGCCCTAGTTGAGCTGGCAAAATCCATCCCTATCCACTCCTTAATATTGTCTTCCCACCTCTTCTTCTATCTTCTTCTTCTTCCTTTCACTGTGCCCTGTAGAATCGTCTTTGCTAAACCAGAAGACCTTGAGACGTGGCCAAACCACCTTATTTTCCGTTTCTTGACCAGCGTCAGGAGTTCATCATATTCGCCAGTGGCTGCCTGGATCTTCCTACGAACCTCCTCATTGGTTAGGTCCTTGTACGAAATGTTCAGTAACCATCGGTAGCATCTCATATAAAAGGCCTACGTTCTTTTCTCTAACTCTGCTGTCAAGGTTCATGATTCACAGGCATACGAAAATATGGAAATGACAAGGGAGCGCATAAGTTTCACCTTTGATCCAAGAGAAATGTTGTTATTTCTCCAAATTGGTTTCAGCTTGGTAAGAGCTAAAGTGGCTTGTGCAATCCTTGTGAGAACCTCCTGTTTTGAGCCAGCATCTGAGAAACTGCTCCAAGGTTTTGAAGCTTGTTACGGTACCTAGCTTCTGCCCTTTACCTTGATCTCCCTCTGGATGCCATTTGCACTGTTCGTCATCAGTTTGGTCTTCTCAGCACTAATCTCCATCTTGAACCTTGTGCAGGTTTGGTTGGAACTTTCAGCTAGAGCTTCTAGTTCCTGTTCTTCCTCAGCTAGAGCATCTATGTCATCGGCAAACCGCAGATTGGTGATGTTTCTGCCGCCTATGTTAACCTTTCCGTCATGTTCTTCCAGAGCATCAGACATGATCCGTTCGAGAAAAATGTTGAAGAGGGTGGGTGACAGAAGACATCCTTGTCTTACTCCAACTGTTGTTCTGAACCATTCTTCTGATCATTCTTCACAGATGCAGTTTGCTGCTTCATATAGCCAGAAACTTTCAACTTTAAAATGTTAATTTAGCTTCTACACAATTAAATATCTTTTTGTTGCATATACTTTATCATATAACAAGCTTATAAATAAATCAAATAAAAATGTAAATTCACTAGTTTATATCAGATGAGAATAAAATAATATTTAAAATACAGATTTCGCTTAATATGAATTAATAACTTATCTTTACTTTATCTATATTTGTTTTCCAAAGTAGATGCGTGAACAGGATAATAGCAGTATGCCCATATTAATCCCTCCCTGCCCCACATATGGCAGTATCACTGGCTTAATCCCCTCATAATCACCTAGATAAGATAAGCCTTTGATGTAAGCTGTGGTCCTTACTATTGTTTATTGGAAGCATTAATAGTGCCACCACTCTGAATAGGAGGAAATATGCTTCTTTAAGCAAATCTAACGTTGGGCGTCCAGAGTGCGTGCGGCTCTGATATCTGTCAGTAAGGTCATCGTAGATTTGCCAGTTGTTGCTTATGTTTGCTTTTCTGGCGAATTTTATATGAAAACAAAACAGAGTTCTGTTCTTTAGACGTTTATATTGTATTCAGGTCATTGAAACAGACACAAGCATAGACATGTCATCAAAATCTATTCAAAACACAAATACAATATTTTAAAAATAGTTAGATCTTTTGGAAGAAAGAATTGCACAATAGAAAGGCAAATAGCAGACTCGGTTTGATTGATTCTGTTCATAACCACGATGATGTATGGGGAGACTTTTTAATTATTTACAAGCCCAATATCATTCTTCCCTGTGACCAAGGCGATGGAGATATTTGCTATTTTATATTCTCTCCCTCGCCCCTCTCCAACCATTCCGAGGGATTTCTAAGATTTGGCTTATGTTTGATACTTTTTAAAATTTTAAAAGTATTGAAAAGGCGATGATCGGGAACATATTCATTCGAATTCCACATCTTGTCCTGAACACAAAATCAGAACACCTACAGCTAAAATCCCATTCTCACTGTCCCGGTTTGGCATCTCCGGTAAGTCCCGGTTAAGCTCCAGTCACACATTCACGGATCAGGCTACGGTTCACCACGATTCACCACGGTTTTACCTAGATGGCAAAACTGGGGTGAACCGTAGAAAATCCAGCCCTCACTACGGTTTGCCAGGGTTCCATCAGGGTTTCCCACTGTGTTTATACGGTGTCTGTGTGGATTATCTACAAATTCACGATGGTGCAAGGCGGCAGCACTACGGACAACAAGGGTATTCCACGGTCGCATTACGGACGCGTACAATGCTACTACGGTTCGATACGGTGCTAGCACGACTCAAGCCAGTAGCGCCACGGGCTCCTACGATTGTCTACGGTTTAACGGTGGTCATGCTAAAGATTACGTTGAGGATGTTTAATTTATTTGTAGGCAAGGAAAGTATTTATGACATTATATCATACTAAATATTTGTTAAACTGTGAAGCAAAAATATTGAAAATCGGTTAACAAATAAAAATTTTATACTAGCAATGAATTTAGAGTGGGCATTTTGTATTGACGATGAAAGTAATCCAAGATCATAAACTTTCCAGTCTGGGAACTTTTTTCACTTAAATTAAAAGTGAGTTTTTATAGTGACAAAACTACCACGGTTGTCTACGAATACCGACGGAAAGCCAGGGATAATCACGGATACACCTACGGTAGCGCTACGAATGAGCACGATTCTGTTACGGTTGCGCTACGGTTTAGGCCACGCCCACAAGCCACCACGGTTCACCGAGGAAGTTTTAAACAGTTTAAAATTTCCGGAGCGACTCCCGGATCACTACGATTCTTCAGGGATCATTACGGAACACGACGGATGCATCTACGGTGCTACTACGAATCACGACGGTGTGCTACGGTTTGTGAAACCGTGTTGAACCGTGGCCTGAGCCGTGAATATGTGACTGGAGCTTTACTGACCCGGGGTAAACCCTGTCGAACCGGGAGAACAAAGCTGGCGGCACCGTAAACACCCTGGACGATCCGGGATGAACCCTTGTGATCCAGCTAACAGCCCCGGTTGTTTTAAAGTGTTTAATACAACCGGAAGTCACCGGTAAAGATACCAAGAACCGGCTTTCTGGGATTTTCGGGGCAGGTCCGGGTCTCTTGCCTCCCTTTACCGAGATAAATCGTAGCGATCCGTCGTGATGCTGAACCCCGGCTTTTGGCGGACAGGGTTCAGGTGAAGAGCAGTATAGCCCCTTTTCGAACATTATTAAACATTTGGTGCTGCCATATGTTTTCATCAACTCTGCCAGTTTGATGTTGTGAGCGGGGTGTGGATATCCATTTACGTTTCAGTTCACGGCCTGAAGTCTTCACTCTGTTCTCACATGTCCATAGGCAAGCTGAATGAATTATTATAGGCTGATAATGCTTGCTACTCGCGAGTATCTGATCACTATGTCTATCTGTTTGTCCGAACAAACTGTATCGTGACGTCATACATTATCGCCACTCATACGTTTTCGATACCTTCCTTTAGGTCGCGAGGTTTTCATAGATATTACGTCATTTGGTTACGTTGACCTTTGATCCTGTAGACTGAAGCTTTGCCGCCAACTCAGTGAAAAAAATCAAATAAACATGCTTAGAAATCAAAGCAAGATCACTGTACTTACAATACAACATGTAATTTGTTCATTTTCACTTATATCCATATTTCTTGGCCATAAATTCATTGAAAATTCCACTTTTGCAATTTCTGCAAGTATGGACGCTTTCCTGTCTGTTTATTTACTCTATGGGGCTATAAATAGCACAGGCTGCAGCGAGTGACTGTGTTGGATTTCAAAAGTACGGAAGTGCAAACGTACCATAGGTCCTTATCATACAATATAGGGAATTTGATTTTTTTTCTTGTTTTTAGCTCACACCTGTTATTGCTGCTGAAAAGCTACTTAGATTTTATTACAATTTAAATTTAATGTATATTTATTGTAGAGTGTTTCAGGTGTGAACTACGTTCTAGACAGTATCAATGGGGCGTCTATCTGTTTCTAAAAAACGAATGATTTTCAACACCATGCTCTCAATAAATTTGTAGCAGTATCTATTTTAGCAAGTTTTGTAACATACCTTTTTCATTAATGGATAATGTGAGCTTACAAAAACAAAGAAGAAAGTAACAGACGATTTTCGTCCCGAAATTGAATGATTTTAATACCCCACCGCAGATTTTGTTGTTACACTTACACAGCGCGTGTCAATTTAGATATGCAAATGAGTATCGATAGCATATGACGCACTATTTCATTGGTCAATTTCGAAGGTCATGTTTCTGAATCAAGTAGCAAAACAGTCGGCGCGGAAAATGACGTGTTTTCACCAAGAATAAAGAGGGAAAAGGCGAAGTTTCACGCATACAAGACAAATATATGTTGACGTTGCTGTGTTGCTTATAGACCGGGATACTTTATTAAGGTATCGATAACACATGAGCCCAGGATATTGAAATTACGACTATTTCGGCCAAGGCTATCCCAGCTGCACTGGCTCTGGAAGCCCGTATTTTTCTTTGCTTATCAAAAACAGTTGCTCCAACAGTCTTGACCATTAAGGAGTATGGGTACACCTCCACGGTTTTCTGCCCTTTTTAAAAAAGAACGGTACAATTTTCTGACTCTCTGGTTTTCCCAAAACTACAGTGCCCCTCCATATTGGAGGCTGTCCGCTAATGTAAGAATTTACTCCTATCGGAGCATGATCTATGTTTTAAAAGTTGACCCTCAGTTAAAAAGGAGGCAAAATGAAAATAAAAGTGTTGCTACCTCTAAAAGTATACCCATTTACCTTGATATTTGAAATGCTTATGACAACGCTTACGAACTGACACGGCAAATACCCCACCGAGATGAAAGTAATAGAGCACCAATAATTGTAAAAAAAAGGTAGTCATTTTGAGTCTTGTAAAAGCAAATGTCTCATCTGTCAATCAAGAAGGAAATTATAACTGTTAATAACTCATATATTACTAGTAACGACTTACGAGGATAGTAGTTTGTTAATGTGAACCTTATCATTCAAGTTGAATATATTTGGCAATATTACTATAGCATATTTAGAGGCAGTTTTTCATTACAGGGTTATATATGTTTGTGTATATTTTCATTGTGACTTTCCCTTTTTGTCTTTTTCCGTTTTCTTTTCTTTCTTGTTTTTTTTCTTTCTTTAGTTTTCCTGGTGCAAAGGGTCTTGCGCTATGAATTAGGTGTCACCCGTCTTGTTCGAGATCTGCAGTAGGGGCTGTTTCTTTATGAATCTTAATAGCCTAAACAGGAGCGGCTGTAGCGTAGTGGATAACACTCCAGACTACCAATCCAGGGGTCGCAGGTTCGAGCCCCCGCTTCTCCGGTCTTTCGGATGAGACTTTAAACCGAGGTCCCGTCTCCATATGACCTCGTTGTTCGTGGGACGTTAAACCCGAGTTCACTCACTCACTCACTTAATAGCCTAAACGGATATTCAAGAGTATAGCCATTCATTATGTTTAATCAAATACAAACCATTTAATGCATAAAACTAGCTTAATATTTTCCAGCATGTTCAGGTGGTAGCTTTGGCCAGGATTGTGCTGAGACATGTGGTAACTGTGATGGTGGTGCACCATGTGATGCTGTTGATGGAACCTGTTCCACAGGTTGTGCACCAGGTTGGATTGGTGGGACCTGCAGTCAGTGTAAGTACCTCCTCTGTCTGTTATAGTGGGAAAAGTCTGGTCGGAGTCTGGTCGGAGTCGTTGCACTACAAACAAATTTAAATTTTTGACTTATTTGAGAGTTTAAAAGTAATAAGCTAATTTACCTTTCCGACAGCTATGCCTACTTAAAAATTGTATGCGTCCCTCATTTACAGTCGGGTAAAATCACGGACTTATTGTGGAACATTTAACACGTGTTTTTTGTGGGACTAGGTCACATGGTAAGTTTTCCTTGTATTAGCAAGTTATATACAATCAGTTTATCTCTAAGTGACAGTCTGGGTGTGGCTTTGAACCAGCAATTACAAGTAATTATAAAATGTCCCAAGTTTGGGGCATATCGGTTTTCATGGCTCACTACTTCTTTGCAGCCTGCCCGGTAGGCTTCTATGGCTACGGATGTTCGCTGTCATGTGGAAACTGTGCCTTTGGTGGTCCCTGTAATGTAGTAGATGGTGTCTGTCCATCTGGATGTGATGATGGCTGGACTGGTAATACTTGCCATGAAGGTAAATTTTATATATATTTTAACATCTCTGTTCATACTCTTAAATCAAGACATTGTAAAGGACCTGGTACGATATGCGTCCTCATTTAAACACACTTAAAATTGCATACTTTCTGTTGCTTATTATCTGAGTAAATGGAGACATACAGAAACAACACGCTTTCTTCTTTACGAAACTTCAGAATAACATGAGTTTTGGCTTGAATGTACAGTTTCAGTAGTTTTAAAGAAAACGATAAGAAAGAACATGTTTTTTCTCCTCTAATGGAATACGACAGTTTAAACAGCTTTAAAGAGTACTTAATTATGGGCTTTCAGTGATTTGGTGTTCCGCCAAGGCGTGGAACAGCACTGCTTAACAGAAGTTTACTATGCAGGGTCTGTGAGTTTACACAACCCACATCACTTTGCACGTACAGAACATCAATAAATCAAATTAAATGTATATTAAGTTATTTCTTGTATTCAGTCTTACTTAGAAAATGTTCGCACGCAACATATGTTTATTTTGACTATGTTTGGAGGTACGAGCATTTTTACAGTTAGATATGTGCTAAAATGTCACAAAAACTGTAATTTGTTTTTAAGTGTAAACATATGTGACAGTGCCTGACATTTTGAGCCTTGTGGAGGTGCGACATTGACGTCACGAAACGTGAAATGTAAGCGACGTCATAAAATTTTCACGTAAAGTTAATTCGATCTCCGTGCACTGACTAATAAATTTCAGAGCGTCACCTGAAAAGAGTGATTCAACATTTCAAACGGCGTCTGTAATTTTCTTCATCTACACTGTCTGATGAATGTCGGCTTTGTAGGTCTTTGAAAAGCGATGTCACTAACCAGAGTTTTAAAAGTTTATCCAGCTAGTGTGTAAATTGTATCCAGTCAGTGAAATGAAAACAAAAAAATCGGGTTGGTGTGAATTGTGTTTGCTTTTGCATTAATCCTTAGCGCTATTCCTTTGTGCTTCTCGAAATCTATTCTGAAAGTAATAATAAATATGAAAATGTTAAAAATTTAACCCCCATAAGGCTCAAAATGTAAGACACTTTCACAATTTTATGTACATTGCTGGAATACCCATATATTGTTCACATGTGTAAAATGCATTATTACACTGAAAATAATTTGTGTACATTAATAGAATGAGATATTTTTAAGTCTAAATGCATGCCTGAATGTCGAAAATGCCCGAAAATAGCTGAGAAGGGTAAAACGAGAGGTACAGATACAATTAAAAAATTATAAGGTAGCACAAGATTGGAATCTTAATAACTGGTTAAAAGTTGAAGCACTATTATAGTATAACACAAGAGAGAAAAAGTACAATTTTGAAAATTTATAAATATGGGGCCAATATCACCCAAACAGTACTGCCCATTTATTAACTGTTTCGGAAAAAAAATCAAAAGACTCATAGAATTCGGTTGATCTACAAACCTTAATTGGAGCAGAAATATGCTTTATTGGGCAGGAACATTGTTGGGACTTGACCCGTGTTGCATGTTTCATTACTGGTCGTGAAGAGACAAAATTAAACCAAGTCTGCTATTTTCTTTTTTTTAAGTATATTACATGTTTCCAAATGATCTAACTTTTCAGAACTATTTTGCAGACATAATAGATTATAATATAATTGAGCCGCGACACAACAAGACCAACAATTTAGTTGTGCGCCCAGCGCAGACCCAGATCAGCCTGGGCATCTGCCCAGTCTGACCAGAGTCTTCGTTGTCCGCATGGAGGTAGCTAGCTAGTCTGGCCCAGAAAACTTGTACACTCGACAGTTTTCAGTTTTTTGGTGTGATCCTTGCTTCCAAAGGATAACCCTTTTATAGAACACATTAGACCCTTAGCTACCCTTTAAGCGCTTAGCAAAGGGTCTGATCGGACTGGTGGATGCCTACGCTGATCTGAGTCTGCGCTCGGCGCACAACCACATTGTTGGTTTTGTCGTGTCGCGGCTCGTATAAAAAAAGTAGAGTTAAATTCGACTGAGGCATTTCATAATGAAACACATTTAGATCTATCGTATTTGCTCTCTTGTCTTGAAATTTCAATATGATAGAGCTAGTAGAAACATTTCTGAAATTTTTTAGATATAAATTTTGTCGTCTGCATTTAGGGACTTCAAGGATGATGTGCCTTTGAAAGTCTGTGGATGTGCTCTGTGATAGTTTTATTTTTCTGGGTAACTATGTTTATATAATTTATCGTATATGGTTATAGTTCACATTTATTTTACAGCTGTAACAACTACAACACAAGTGACAGGTAAGCATTCTAATTTTAAAAATACGAGTTGTGACTTGGAATAAAGTATCATTCGCATAGGTTTCTGTTTCTTAGAATAAACGGATATGTTATAGAATTAGCAGACATTTTGATCAAGCTTTGCAGAAGCGAAGGCTGGTCTGAGTAGCTTTTATTCTTATATCTAATAAATACTCTTTTGCGTTTCACGACTCAGTCAAACGTATACTGAAATTTGGAAAAGTTAGTAGGAAAATTCTCAGACACTGACACAATTCAATACCAGATACCATCCAGGACACCGTGTGGGAAAAAGTCACCACACCAAAGACATCATCAGTGGCAGCCATTGAAACAGCCATTTCCTATTTGGAGTATAATTCCAGCTGACTTTAGCATTGCAAATACAGTGTATATCTACCATACTGTTGCGGATCAGGGTTTAAAGTTGTTTGATATTATACTAAATGAAACTTTTAGATTTAAGTATCTTGTAGGTACGTATATAATGCGTACATATAGTGGTATTTCTCGGTTAATTAGTTTCTACGTTGGAAAATATAATGGCTGATTACTTATGGACTAACCCTGGTATTCTTTTTGTCTTTGTGTTCCATCTTTTGCCATATTTATCTGATCGAAGAACAAAATATTATACTGATCTAAAATTTAAACCACAGTTTGAAGAAAATACATAAAAAACTATGACTAGACCTCAAGTTAAGGACAGATACTTAACTCCTATAAATCTAATCAAGGAATATCTGCCCTGAAACGTAAGTGAAAATACAGTCAAAATTATAAAGCTGTTGAAAATTGCAACTTTGTCACATTTCTGATACGGCAGTATATATTTATAAGTAGAGGTAATAAATATTGCAGTAACTGCTCTTGACTGTGCCACATTTGGAGGGCCCCTTTCATATTTTATCAGTATTTTAACACTTATGGCGAAGAAGATTTTTGGTCTTACTAAAGCCTTTGACACATTCATCACATAAATTACCAATAAACGAATAAATCTAACGAGACTGACCGTACATTAAAAGCAACAATAAAAGATTTCGAAATATAAGCATTGTATGTCTTGGTTTGGAATAAAGATGATAATGAAAATTGGAGAGATAATTTCTTTGCTGATCATCCAATCAGTTTTATGTGAAGGTATTCAATCATCAAACAGAACAGGCGCTATTATACGAGTTGTTATTTCCACAGTTACATTATACGAGTTATAATGTCCACAGCTAAATTTTACGATTTATAATTTCCAAAGTCGAAATACTTTTATATTTTGTACTACAGACATGTTCCGCGTTTTTTTGACATTGCAATGCATTTTAGCCGATGTTGGTCGGAATAAAAAAAATGTAGAAATGAATACAATTTATAACTGAAACCCGAATTAGGTGGAAACAAACATTCAATTATGCAAACATTATTTCAATTATTTGGAAACTGTGTAAATTTTAACTTCATAACTCAAACCAATTGGCTTGCATAAAAACTAGACCATACAAATTTTGATAGTTAAGTTTTTTCATCTTTACGAGTAACAAGAGCCGGTTTATCCCGACCTTTACCCGAAGACATAAATGTAATTTTAAATCTAATTCATATCCATTCTTTCTATTAATATTGTTTTCTTGCATAAAAGAAGAATATGTTAAGTTTCTTTTGTTGTATGATGTAAAAAGTGTTCTTTATTATGTATTGGTCCAGTAATAAAATAAAATAAAAAAGAAATTCGCTTTTTACACAGCGGAAGTACGTAATTTTTTTGTTGTAAGTGCTTTAGCAAGCAGAAGCGACATAGGTGTCACTTTCCGGCGTCATCGTTTGTGTCGTCGGCGTCGGTGTCGTTGTCGTCAACAGTGTTGACCCACTGCGTTTAGCTTTATTTCTCTGAGACTAAGAGACCTGTTGTGGTGAAAATTCACATAGGTTCACTTCATGACATTGTCTCTCCAACACCACTGTCGTTTTCATCTGAAGATCTGACTCTGACCTACGTTTCCCTTTGTTGAACATAGCAAAGAGGGGTGTCTAGAGGAAAATATTTTGCAGTCACGAAATAGCCTTCCGCGAATTTCTTGTATATTATACCTTCGACACGCCTAACATGAACAGTTATAACAAATAACTAGAAATATTGATAATAATATTTAAGATAAACAGACTGATACCTGAAAATGATGCAAATTAGCGAAACTTAATAGTTGTGAAATATACAAGAACAGTTCCTTATTTTCCTTTTCAATCGTTTTCTCGCTCGATACGACTTGCAAGATAATTATTTTGTTTATAAAATTCAGTGTCATAATTCTCATTGAGTTCAAGTTAGCGGGTATGCAGCTTCTCGCATAAAACTAATTGAAGCATCAAGTTATTTACTCTGCTGCACGCCCCAACTAGCATTGTGGCAAAACTTCTATATTACTGCCTACTATTCTTTCTATTTTGTTTAAAGTAATTTGTTTGTGATGCTAGCAATGCGGCTACCTGACCCCCTGCAACTGTGCACTTCACTCATTGTGTTCCTTTTTGTTTGTGATTTCATTTGTTCAGTTATCTTGTATTGATGTGTAGGCCTGTTTGAACGATGTAGGCGAAACTGCGCTCAAGCAAGTAGTTTAAGCCCCTAATTACATGAAGTAGAACTTAAGCTATAACTACTGTCCGATCCAAGGCGGAAACTTCTGATGAGATCCAGTTTGTTAAATTTCTAGCAGTGGTCACCTGGTCAGTTGTCCACTTTGCTCCCTGGTTTCTTTTGTGGTTTAACATGGAAATAGGCAAAAGTCGATGTTGTTATATTATGTATTTATGTACAGTTCCTCTGTTGGATTAGTGTGTCTTTTGTCAAAGATGTTCTCCGTTTTATCGTTGCATTTCTCCTTTCTTCTTTCGATGTCTTGTGTGGGTTGTGGTTTGTGATTGATTGGCTTTTCTTGGTTTCTTAACATATATTTTAAATTTACGCACGTTAACTCCATTTAGTGAAAACGGAAGTTTTTGTGCTCAGAATAACCATCAAATACGAAAAAAAGTTTCTTACCAATCTGTTGTTGGATTAGTTTTAATTAATCTTCAGATGTGTCGTACTCATTAAATTGGCCGTAAGATTGATTTTCTGGCATCCATACTGATAGTCCCTCTAGTATCAACTTCTGCGTCATATATGGCAGTGGCGGATCCAGAGGGGGTTCGGGGGGTTCAAACGAACCCCCTTCTCAGCCCAAATTATATTTTTTCATGGGGAATTTCCGGAAAAATTGGTCAAACTACATAAATCGAAACCCCTTAGCAAATTTGATCCCCTATCCAAAGTTCCTGGGTCCGCCGTTTTATGAGATAGTCATTTATAGTTTTGAAACCGATAACTGATAAATGAGCATTGTTCCAATTTCAGTTACCAATATACACAACGGTTGCAATTCCATAAATCAAATCCCTTTATAACCTATGGATTTTTTTCTTGAGCTTCGGAGGCTGTTCAATAGCACTCGTTACATTATGGCACCGCCAATGGTGACCCGAATATAAATAAAAGACTATATGTTGTGCGCCATACTTTTGGGTAGCCTTAATTTGGCAGTTGGAAGACTAATACACCCATACCGAACATATTAGTCATAGGCCTGATATTAATTCTATAAGATACCAAAATAGAACGTCAAATTTGGCTGCATAAGCGCAAAACGTTAAGAGATATAAATCAGCCAAAATTAGGTACTTAGATCTTGAAATAAATGCTGATCAGTTGAAAACGTTGGAAAATAATCATTTCAAAATGATTATTTCCAACGTTTTCAACTGATCAGCATTTAATTCAAGCATTTGTCTTTAATTTGTCAAGTGTGTCATTCATTTTGCGGGCGTCTAACCTTTTAAACGATCTTTCAATTTCTTTCACAGCATCAACCAGTACAACACAGTCAGCGGGTAAGCACAGTTTGAGTTCAATTCTTTGATTTACCTTCGTAAAAATTGAATGAAATTAATTCTTAAAATGAGCCGCGACTTGCCAGAAGAGTGCTTTTGCAACATGTGAGCAGCAAAAGCTATGACCGGCGGGCATATCCGCGCAGTCTGGTCAGTAACTTTACTGTTCGCACAAATGAAGAAAAGACCCTAATTAATCTGCAGGAACAAAATGAAGGTTTTACATATCTGCACATTAAGAGACTCAATTAAATCGAGCTTGCTGTTTTCGTTTTTTTCTGCTGTGTGTCCTGCTTTCGGAGATTCTTTCTTCAGTATTTATTGCGGTATTTTCACTGTAACTGGTGTAAAGTGCCACGTGGCGGCAGGAAAAAAAATTCCCGGTAGTTCATCATAGTGCTGATTATATATAAGCCGCGACACGACAAAACCAACAATGTGGTTGTGTGACCACCGCAGACTCAGATCAGCCTGGGCATCCGCCCAGTCTGATCAGTGTCTTCGCTGTCCGCATGAAGGTAGCTTACACCCTTAGCAGCCCTATATGCGCTTAGCGAAGAATGTGGTCAATCTTGAAGGATGCCAAGGCTGATCTGAGTCTGCGCTTGGCGCACAACCACATTGTTGGTTTTCTCGTGTCGCGGCTCATATTTTCTGTTTCTTTGGAATCAAACGATTTATTCCGAGACAGTTCAAAAAAGAATTCGACAGAAACTGTTGCTGGGGAGCATGGGCTCGTGGAAACGCATATCTATGGCGGAGTGATTTTTAAACAAATGGCAACCAGTTCTGTAACTGAAATTCAGATTCAATCGACGAAGGTGTCGCAATTTCAGTGCTGCTTTGTCGGCGAATCAAATTACACACAGCCGAAAATAATATATGGTTTTATTCCTTACATTCGACAATCGAACGTTTTTACGTGATCATGTAAGGACGTCGTTTATCCGTTTACTTCAAGAGTACTTGTTAAAATTAATCTACTTTCTCCAGTCAGTGGGCATATGCCATAAAAACCATGGTGTCTGCCCTTCCTCCATGTAAAACATCAAGGAATTCGGTGTGTGGGACAATTTCCTGCACACGAAGAGGAACGCAACATGTAATTCAATATACAACAATTATTTTTTCTCTACTTTGTTCCGAAAGATTGGGCAAAGAAAACTAATCAGTAGCCTACACCATGAAGAATGTAAACAAATTGATATTTGACAGTTGATGTGACGCAACCACTAAACTACGTCAACTGTTCCGGCTTTCGCATTTACTTGCTTAAAAGTTATAACAATGGTATATTGCGGTAAAAATCACGGTGCTGCTAGAAAAAGTAACTTTGCTATCCAATTAATTATGCACGTGCCAATATTTCATACCCACTCCTACAACCCACACGATCAATATGTCCAACTAACACCCTCCCCGCTCGCTCATCTCCCCTCTCTGCTCTCCCTACCCCCTCCCCCTACACACATATGTTTCTGCAGTATTAGACAATTTTGTCGTAATAGATTCAACTCTTTAACTTTTCTTTTCATGAAAAAATGAGAAAAAAATAAATGCTGTTTAACCGTCCTCAAATACTTGCTGAGCTGCAATGACTGTAAATCCTAGAAATAAAAATTGCAGACTGGTAGACTTGGGTCAGGCTTCTCCCAAAACATCAGTCTAATCAGGGTTTGTTCTGTTTGATTTTCCCAGCAATTTCGACACACTGTCAGATGGTAAGAGTGTTACTATTTTAGGACAATTGCAGTAACGGAGATTTGGTTTCAACTTCGAGCTTAGGAAATGACTTGGCCATACACTCACAGACACTCCTGTAAACTCCTTACAATTTCAGCCAAAATTGATATGCAGCATATCTACTGTAAAATGAGCTTTAAGGCGCATTAAAATTGCAGTTTGCATCTTTTATAACATATGCTTTGGCCGTCTTTAGAATTGCCTGAAAGGGGAGTTCTAATGAGGGGGTCACAACATACACATTTATTATGAAATGCCACGTTTGTCAAATACTAGCTCTTTGAGGAGGGGGGCTGTCAGCTCTGCAATGCCCTTGGTTATTAAATTTAGATGCCAGTATGTTTATATAGATAGTTCTCAGTGACAATATTCAGGTGTGAATTTGAGGGATTTGCACAAACTGTTGCCAAAAAATTTCATAGAAATCTGTCAAAATAGGGGTAAATCTCATGAAAAAATTGTATAATTTAATAATGAATCTCACTGAGAATGGAGAATTTCACACAAATTTCGGTTAAATGAAATATGTTTCTCTGATGTGATTCTGAGTTAGACTAACAAAAAAACAGTCCAGCTAACTTGATTCCTTCTTTTAATTTTTAATTGTTCGAGGAAGCAGAAATTTTTGTAGTAACGCTAAAGATCATCATACAAACATTCAACACTAGCACACGTGATGTTTAACTTCAGCAAAAATTGATCGATTTTTACGTCATCAGATCTTCTCCCGCCGTATTAGCTCGCAAAAATGATGACGAGTATCCCAACTATGAAATTTTTACAATGTCCCTGGAATCGGTTTGTGGGACAAGTTTATTTGCAAAATAATTGATCGTAGGGTTTAGGGGTTTTCGGTTTGTACGTACTGGGTGCATCAGATTGTGTTAATAATTTTCTAGTTTAAGAAGTTAACTGGGACATTGAAATGTTTTCAAGCTCACAATAATAGCCAAAAGATTTCTCTGATTTGCGTTTCCAGTAGAATCAATCATCGTAGTAACGATAATAAGTGGCATAATAAGTAGGTTCAATCTTTACTGAATCTTAGGGATTATTTTTTGAGCGTAAACGACCGCTCAGAAATGGATTTACTCAAATGTGATGAGTCTGCATTTCAACTGGGCAGTGTTGCAATATAACAATACTGCCCATGAACAGGCTAATTAATCCGAGTCTATCATTTTCTTTTCTCTGATGTGTTACGTCCAGTGGACCTTCCTTCAGATTTTTTGTCTTCAAGGTAGCTGGTATTATAAGTACCACGGAGCGGTCATTAAAAGTCATCACGAATTTCATCATAGTGCCAATTATATACTTACTGGTCCTTTGGGATCACTGGGCTCATTCTTTTTGATAGTGGGGCGTGATTTAATTGCACATGAACAGACTCAATTAAGCCGAGTTTTCTATTTTTTTGTTTATCTGATGCGTTCTTTGCTTCGAAAGGATCTTAAAGAGCTGCGGCATGACAAAAACCAACAAGTGGCATGTGCGCACAGCGAAGACTTTGATCAGCCTGGATATCCGCCCTGTCTGATTAGAGACTTCGTTGTCAACATGGATCTGACTTAGATTCTTAGCTACCCTTTAAGCGCACAGCGTAGACTCTGATCAGACTGGGCGGCTGCTCAAGCTGATCTGAGTCTTTGCTTGGAGCACATGCCACTCTATTGGTTTTGTCATGTCGCAGCTCATTTACTTTATTATAGTTACGTAGCAGAGGATCACAGACTAGTTCGAGTCGTGACTGTTCGCAAATGCGTTAAGTCTAAATCTTGCGTGTCGTGGCTCAAATATTGACCATCTAGAAGCAAGGATCGCACCAAAGAAACGAAAATAACAAACTTGGTATATTTTCTTTTAATGAGCAGTAATATAATGCACTACACTGTGCTACACTGTCCACGCGTTATAGCACAAATTTCATTGAAACTCTGTTTTCAACAGAAGCAGAGCCAAGCTGAGTATTCGAAGACAATTTCAACATAATTTCTATTAATTCTGCATAAGACATTTGGTGTGACCCTCATTAGAACCGTGTCGTTCTTATCTGGGCCTCCATTTCGAACCTACTCGGAGAAAAGAAAAAAAAAGAGAAGGAACTAGTAAGATTATCATATCAGAAGAAATAAAAGCATCTCAATTCTAAATACTTGTATTTCAGTTTGCGCGTGTATTCATAGAATGATTTTCGAAGGTGATAAAACTTTGTCGCATTTCTGCAAAGAAAGTTCCCGCTATACTTGTCTTTGTAATTCCCCCGGCATGCGAAGTCGTCGATGGATATATGGTTTGTATCTTTCCGTCCGCCCGTTAATTAAAATTAAGTTTTTGTTTTTGCTCTGTTTTCCTGACAGTCTTTTACTGATACTTGTTCATGTGTTCATAGTGTTACTATAATGATGGCTAATGATCAGTGGCATCAGCTGGATGCTGCAGCAGGTTAAAGGTCAAGGCCACAGACTCAAGGTCACAGACTTAGAAATCTGTACAACAATTGCGTTAAAGTTTTGTATTAGGCCGTTGCTTTTGCTCTATTTTTTCTTGTTCTGAAAGGAGCTGCTGTAGTGTAGTGGATAACACTCCCGACTACCAATCCAGGGATCGCAAAATCGAACCTCCGCTTCTCCGGCCTTTCGGATGAGACTTAAAACCGAGGTCCCGTCTCCATATGACCTCGATAGTGGTGGGACGTTAAACCCGAGTTCACTCACTCACTCTTGTTCTGAAAGCTTATACTGGAACTAAGTGTTAATACAGAATGGATACATAGTAGTTTGCATCTTTGGATGCTGACCTAAGGTCAAGGTCACGGACTTAGAAATTTGTACAATTTGTGACTAGGTTTACTTTTAAGTTCAAACAGGTTAGATGATGCTACTGACAGTAGGTCAAGATTATAGACTTTAAATTTTTGTTAAAGTTTTACTTTTCAGTTTATATTCAAAACTTAAAAATCTTGGAATTAAACATTTTGATATGTGACTGGATCTATTACTGGGTATGATATTATTGTCTGTCTGTTGTTACCACTAATGATTTTGTGTAAGCTAATTTTCTGTAGCCTATGGATGTGCGCTGTCTGTGGAAATCGTGAGCCCCCGCCCAATTGCTATAGTTAATCAAAATAATGAGACTGTTGCTATAGACTGTTCAGAAATAGTCAATAATAAAAAAACCTATGTTTTATATATTTCGCAGCCACCAATGTTGCTCTGCGAAAATATGCAAACCAGACTGAGGATGTTTTTTGGAACGAATGGCTGTGGTCTGCTGACAAAGCTGTGGACGGTTGTACCGACGCCGATATGCCTGATGACCAGGAATGCTGCAGTACTTCACAGACAACTATGGGGCAACCGGAAAACATCTGGAGTGTTTACTTACAGGCACTGTATGACATCGAGAGCATTACCATAATTGGTCGTAGTGGTAATGTCCCTTGATACTAAACTTTCAAATTAGTTCACTTATTTTATTGCCTCATAATGAGCTATTTGTAAAGCTGGCGTTTTTATCCTACAGAAAGCGGAACGTTTTATCCTGTCGTTTTATCATCTGATTTCGGGATACTTGGCTTCTTATCTTCTTAAAGTAACATTTTAATACTTCCGTCTGGTTAAACTCTGAATATGTTTAACCCTTTCGAAGCTAGATATTTTTCTGAGCGATATTTTTTTACGGTTTTTCCTCCTAAAGCATTGTTAATCGCCAGTCAGCAGCAGTAAAACAATTATGCGTGTCTGACAAAATTACAGTTATTTTAAAAGTTGGTTGTTAAACTCTAGCAATGCACAAAAATGGAAAACACACACAAAATTAAACACACACACAACCCTCCCCCCCCCCGCGAAAAAAATGATGTTTCATTTGTTCTTCACACACACACACTCTTTCTCTTTAGCTTCTCTTTAGCATGGATTACAGTCTGATTGTTCACATGGCTAATTAGAAAATGCAACATTCTGCGGACCTTACACTAGCAACCTTATAGCTTCAACTGCAGGAGGCGAAATACAATTCTCCCCGTGCAATAATAAAATGGAGTTTCTTTCACGTTTTAAGGCAAAGTCTGAGTAGGTCTGAGTAAACAGTGAAGACCCAGATCAGACTGCTCATGTAGGAGCGGTCTGATTAGCGGGTTTACACCGTTTACCATCCATTCCAGCTGAATCTTTTAGATATAATACTGCATTGAAAAAAAATCAATTTAAAGAAAGTTACAATAATTTTTGCAGCTGTTCTTGTTTTTAGAGTTTTATGGTAGAAAGAAACGGTTGTTCCCATACGATATATGTTTGTAGCCGTGTGTCTTTATGAGAATGGTTTGGCTGGAGAGGGTGAATGAGTACACTGTCAGAAGAAACAAGTCTGCTAATTTGTCTGTTCCTTCCCCAAAATTGGCGTTTACTTTCAAAGGACAAAAATTTGCTTCCTTAGGAGAATTTTTTTCTTTAAAAGTAGTCCTCATTTTGGAAAGCGTATGTCTTCCAGTGAAGCATGCAGGAAGTCACTGAAGTTGCTTGTTACAAAATTATGGTAGAAAAACACGGAGGTGTACTCAAATACCTTAACCATCTTGAAGTTGAATCAGTATTATTTCAGTGTTGTTTCAACATAGTAGCCTAGCTTTGAATAAACAATATTTTAATGGTGATTCAACGCTATACAAACTCATAACTTCGAGACAATCAAGGGATCAAACATGTTTTTCCATGCATTATCCTTTGTAGGGTCTCGAGGAAGTTGTTTGAAAATGAGGCTTTAGCGGAGTAATCAGATTTCTTCCGAGGGACCCGGCGAATGTTAAAACGATGAATTAAACATGTTTGATCCCTATTCCTGCATTTTAGAGTATGATTTTATAAAAAAAACTCTGTGGAAATGCCTGGAAAACTATAAAAAATCATATATATTGTCTTGTATATCGCGACCTCATTCCGCGAAAAACAGAACGACTTTGGTGCCAACAAAAGTGGAACTGAAACTTTTAATGCCAGGGTAGCTACGTCACGTCAGGAAGCATCCCAGATTGTAAATTTGGCAAGCCTAAAAGAATGCTCAAACGGCATGTGAATTCCAGTGTCAACGCATGGCTTGAGCTTCGTTAATGTATGGCGTAAAATATTCGTACACACGACGTTTTATGCAAGAATACTCGTAAATAAACCGCAGCATGAACAAACAAACAAAGTGGCATGTGCATTCAGCGAAAATCAGATCAGCCAGTGCATCCGCTCATTCTGTTCAGAATCTTCGCTGTGCACTGGAAGGATTGCTTAAAATCTAAGTTAGCTTCATGCGGGCAGCGAAGACTCTGATCAGACTGGACAGATGCCCAGGCTGATCTGTGTCCTTGCTGGGCGCAAATGCCACCAGATTTGTTTTGTCATGTCGCAACTCAATTTTAATGTTTTGTCAATGCTGTGGGCCACCTGAGATCTTATATCAAATCTACTGGATAGACATGAGAATAAGAAATCTAAACTTTGTCGAATATAACCTTTACCAACATTCTCAAAAAAATCTAAAAATTGGTACACCACAAGCAATTACCTTAATTGATCTGAAAAGGATCCGTTTGGCTTTACAAGGCAGTGGTTTGTTGAAAAGATAGAGATGGTATGGCAAACATTGAGAGCAGTCTGATCTGAGTTTGTACTGCTCGCTCAAATTTATCTCTCCCAATACTAAGAATTCATGCACAGTTTGTGTTTTCCTTATAATGAAAATACTGTTTACGCGAACAGAGATGACTGATCAAACTGTTCAGATTCACCAGTTAATATAAGGCTTGGTTGGCCGCATCAGCAATAGTATAGTTTTCTATGAGCGTCAGCTCATATTATTTCAACTAAGTGCGTAAGTTTTTTTTGTGTCTTTTTAGATGGACAAGGTTCCGGACAGTTAAGCGATTTTCAGATATATTATGATGTTGTATCAGGTCCAACTCTTCTGTACGATAACACTGGAGTTGATTACGGATCTGGGGTGTTTACAATACCTATATCCCCAGTGGTCACAGTTAGTGCAATCATAATACGTCGTCCCTCTGTTTTAACATTGTGTGAAGTACAAGTCTATGGAAGTAAGTACACCAGAGGTTAACGTCAGTTTTGTCACTTAACCTGTCTTCAGTTCACGCGGTTCATGCTAGTTGCACAATACTTGCTTGTAATTACACAATTGTTGCAAGTCCTTCAGATCTATGAACGTTATATACCTTTTTACTCCTTTCATATTGAGAAGTGCAGTCTTAACAAAATTTTCATAGGCATCATTTAAATCTGCAAGTAATCAAGAATTAATATGATAGGAAGTAAATGGTCATCCTGCACTGCGAATGCTGGTCTCAAATGCCTTAAAGTTTTTGTGTTGTAGCTAAAATCGTTATTTCCATTTCAGCTCCCGCCAGCGACACAAGTACGAGTTCTACATCTACATCTACGCCCACACCTACATCTACTTCCTCAACGCCCACATCTACAGCATCAACAGGTATAAACCTTATTGGTGTTTGGTAAATAATTTCAAAAATGTCTAGCATTCCATATGATAAATGTTTGCAAGCGTTACCTGATCAGGACCCGCTCGCAAATATTCTGAGTACATATAACAAAACGTTCTGTTTTATGCCCAAACGAAGTTATCCAGATACAGTTTTTCCCGAAGGTATCAAGAAGGTCAAAGAGATTCGCCTCTAAATTCACGTGCAAAGAACGAAGCAAAAGTTAGATTAGATTAAACATATTTTATTGCATAAATTACAAAAGGATCAGGCACAAATTATGACAACATTAGATCGTCTTCTCCTTAACATTTTAACAATACTATTATAAAGATACAATGGCGAATGATGAACACAAATATACTGTCAGAACACAAACTGTACATAATTATAACAAAAGAAGGAAACCATGAGAAGAAAAGGTAATGAGAAAAACAGCGAAAAAATGAAATTGATAAATGTGATAAAGTGACTCCCAAACAGTGCAAGCCTCCTCCGATACAGCAAACAAAACAATCATGAGTGACAACAATGCTACAGAGTACTCAGCCAAATTCACGTGTGTTCTTGATAAAATGTAAAACTGCGAGTATAACATTTTTATTGCTATCATAATCTAGTAAAGTACTGCCATTTAATGATAAATCTAATGTCACTATATTGTTCTAGCAATGCATTTCTTGAATGTGTATAGAGATGGCATTAGAAGAAGAAGTGACTGACATTTTTGGTTCGTGCACCGATTCGGTTCGTGCACCGGAAGCAGAAGTGCTTCCACATGTTTCACCTTTCTTACCAAACTCAATGTAAAACAGAAATGTTTGGCATTCTCAAAAAGAATTTGCATATTTTAACCAGTAACCAAACTATGCGTGAAGCACTTTCAAGTTAAAAAATTATTAAAAGCATACGGCAAACCTCTAAGCCAAAAAATATATAACTAAAGCGAAATTTACGGAGCAGCAAGCAAGAACCTCAAATACAGTTTTCAAATGTAATCATCCAAACTGTACCCTCTGTGAACATTAAGAAGGATGCTTCAACAATTTCAATGGTAAAGTATTTTACGTAAATGAAACAATGTCATGTGAGGTAAAAATGTCTTTCATGTCATGAAATGCATAGATGCAACGAATTTTATTCTGGGCAAAGTTTAGATAAGTTATGCACTAGAAGAGCGCGAAACAGACAGAAATCCATCAAGAAGACAGATACTATTTAGTGAACAAATCGATAATTGAAGCAAAAATAACTCAAAATTTAAAATGTTCCCCTTTTTTTTAAATGCACACAGACTGCATTTCTGCCAAGTTAGCAAAGTAATTCATGGATTGAGAAAAAATACTATATGGCTGGCGCGAATTGTGGAGTCAAATCAGCATGCGCCTTCACCATATAAACGGATTACAGTCGTCGTTGTATGCATTGGCAGAGAAACCCAGCCCAGTGGTTTTCAGCTTAGGCAAAAGAGTGTGAATGACCAAAATATTGCCTCAACCGAACATTGGCGTAAGCCTTAGCCTACTTACTGGCCTGAACGAACGCTAGAAGCAATATTTTGGTAATTAAAGCTATTTAAGAACATTTGCATGCCTAAACAGATGAGCTACATGTTTGTGACTATTACGTATATTTAAAAGTACCACGTATGCTGGATGCAATGTTTGGGCCATTGAATTACTGAAATTTAAAATCTAATGAACACAAACTACTAAAATCAGATACCGTATCCAGTCCTCGAAATTAAAAGAGGAAAAGTATATACATTGATTTACAGCAGTGCACAAAAGGCACGCATAGTGAACCGAATGTACAGTTGTTTCTCAAACAAGTTGTCATTCAGCCACCCCAACTTCAACCACCATTCACACAAGTGACAAAACTGGAAATAGTAACAAGTAACAGTTAGGAATCGCAACAGAAATACTGCCTTGGAACGGTAATAGACTACTGGGAGGAGGGGTTCGCTTAGAAAAGTTAAACTTAATCCAAACTCTTGACCTTAGTTTCTGCACTGGTTCATCCCAGTCAACTCGCAAAAGAATGAGCCACGATGTGACAAAGTCAACAAAGTGGCAAGTACGCCCAGCGAAGACTCAGATCGGCCTGGGCATCCGCCCAGTCTGATCAGAGGCTACACTGACCGCTTGAAGCAAGTCTCTTAGCTTACCTTTAAGCTCACAGAGTCTTGACTGGGTGCACATGCTACTTTGTTTGTTTTGTCGTGTCGTGGCTTAAATTTACTCCCATCTAGAAGAAAGGTAATTACAGAAACCATAACTGATAGAATTGTCCTTGCTGAAGGTGTGCCCCTTGCCTTCAAAACGGGGATGGATTTTTATATATATAAATCAATAAGCCATAACCATATTTCATTTACGGTGAGGGCCAATATTTCTGAAAGATAACGCGTGATTTTTTATGAGTCTATGTGTTTAATTTACTACACAATATATCTGCCTGAGGCGAAACTCTCAAAAGACACAAACACTTACAAAAAACGGTCTGTTGGTCATAATTCTTGAATATTACTTTTAAAAATATAAGCACTCCATTTGCATTTAGTTTGAATGCAGCCACTATTTGCCTGACACTGACTTTGTAAGGAATCAATATTGCAGATGCATTGTCGGATTTCCTGAATTATACACTTTCAACCTTTGTGGCCACATCATGAACAAGTGACAAAGAGGAAAGTCTTTCAGTGAGCTTTACCAGGGGTTGTTTCAATGTTTTCCTTAGACTAATATTTAAACTCGTAAGCTTCAATCTGTGGCATCCATTTCAAAAATCACTCTTTATTCTGCTAGTGAATTTGTATATTTACCCTCATGCTCTAAAGCCTTTGCAGCTTCGTTAACAATTCAACATGGCTGTTTAATGTTCATATACTGCATGTGTTGTGACTGTACGGACATGTTGCAGCACTTTTTTCAGAAATACCCATCAGCATAAACTTAAAGAAAAACAGTTTAGATAAATGCTTTTATGATAGTTTTGTGTCATTTCATTCGTTCAAAATTTTTGGACAGAAAATATTTCAAGGCCATCCACAAAGTAGAAAAGAAGTCAGAAAAGTGGTTTTACTAGATCTCATCATGAGCAGCATGTTATGTGCAAGAACAATGCCGCTGGCGTCTTATGGTGCCGGCTAAAGCGAAACTCCGTTTTTAAAATTTCCAGGATGAGATTCATGACTCCGAATGACCATGAAAATGTATAATATTATTGTGGATTGATTATTTAGATTGCACTCCTGGTTTCTGGGGAGTCAGCTGTCTCCAGCCATGTGGACAATGCTTTGGTGATGCCTCCTGTGACAGAATTTCTGGTAACTGCGCAACTGGGTGCCAGACAAACTGGATGCCACCGAGATGTGACATGTGTGTCGACGGTGTTTACGGATCCAGCTGTCAAGACCAGTGCGGTCGCTGCACAGCCGGAGTGGCCTGTGATAAGACTACCGGGGAATGTCCTTCCGATTGCGAGCCTGGCTTTACAGGGCCCAGATGTGATGCCAGTAAGAAATAAAGTGTTCATTTTTGTACAATAAAAATTCTAGGATTTGGGACACCTAAATAATAATCGTTATTGGCTAATGTTGAACGTTTTGTTTTTAGATGCAGTAATGCGACGAAAAGATGCAGATGAGCCGCGACATGACAAAACCAAGAAAGTGGCATGTGCGCCAATGAAGATTTAGATTAGCCTGGGCTTCCGCCTTGTGTTATCAGTCTTGGGTAGCTGAGGGTTTAAGCTAGCTCTATGCGGACAGCGAAGACTCTGATTAGACTGGGCATATGCCCAGGCTAATCTGAGTCTTTCGCTGGGCGCACATGCCACTCTGTTGGTTTTTTCATGTCACGGCTCATATGACAAACTATGTATTGATCAGACTTCTTCTTCAAGAGCAAACTAATCTGTGTCCGCACTGTTTGCGCAGGTCTATCTGTCTCGATATTTAGAAAAAAACGCTAATCTTTATTTCCAATTACTGTTTGCCGGAAAATTAAAACATGATGCATTGTACAGATGACTAACATTTTAGAATTCTTTGTTCTGTATCATAATGGCCAGGTGATGCTTACTACTAGCGAGCATCTAATCACACCTCTTTTTGTGGGGTTCATGTCTGTGTATCTAGAATATTCCGGAATTGACAATGTTTCAATGACTTATGAGTTCGGACTTATGATTTGGGTACTTTGAGAACTTTCATTTATAAGACGACTTAATTATTTCTGAACATTTAAGCATTTACATCTTACTACCTGTACATGTAAGACAAATTACATCGTGGTAGGCTTTGGTAGCCATTGCAATTCGTCTAGGTGAAAGGTCTGTAAAGGATTATCATTTCAAACAAACATATTCTTAGCTCCTTTCATAGTTTTCAGGGAATTGTATTCACACTTTGAAGTCATTGTTCCCATGACCTGAACAAAACCAAACTTTAACGAGGTCACGCCCGACCAATCTTTACCAGAGTTTTAGCCCTTTAACCTTATTTTCAACCGAAAACTTGTCTCCGCAACTCCTCTGCAGTTTCCGGTGAAATCTTTCAGTTGTTGTTCCGATGAACTGAAAGGAGCATACCCTATCTAGGGCACTCTACTTTACTGCTATTTACAAGACGTACGGCTCTTTGTCAATTTTAATCATTTTGTTATCAGAAATTGTTGTTTCACAACTCCTCGTACATTTTTAAAGTTATTTTGAAGAGCCCCCTCTCCCAGCCCCTAAACTGTTTACGTGGTTTGAGGATAACAGATTTTACTCAGTTCTTGCTTAAATAATTTTTGCAAGAATTATGGCGCTTATCGATTTTTTCAATAGTAAGTTTTCCACTCTCTTAACTATTCTCTCGTCTTGCAGTTTTCAGAAGACTTTGCTGAAAAATTCCAGTAACTGTTCTGATTATACCTATTTTAGATCTTAATCAGTTTTAGCCATTTTGGCCGAAGAAAGTCTTTTCTCTGCAACTTCTCTAACAGTTGTCAACGGATTTTGATCCTCCCCTAATTGCAAAACTATTATCTAATCCTTTTAAAGTTATGTCAGCAAGAGTCTGAGAGTTCAAGAGACCTTTGGCCTTTGACCTTCTATTTCTTGCTATTTAAACCTGATCAGTCGCCCTACGAACTGACGGACAATGAAAGTCAGATGTGGTACCAAAAAACGGAGGAATATGTGGTTTGGAATTTGGAACAAATTTCAAAGATTTTCTAAAGGTCAATGGACAGTAATGAAAGAGATTAAGCCAAAGTTAAGCTCTATTTCTCCTCTCCGACATACGATCCAAGACAATAGAACCTAGGCTATGATGATGTACGGGGAACATTTTTCGGCAGGGCCTGATCGTCATCAATCTCTAAAACCCTAACCAACACAGAAGGAGATGTATTGGGTGGGCCGTCATTAAGTCTGAGGCCCGACCCACCTTGGTGCAATTAAAGAGGGCAGCAACATTGCCAGCCGTGATTGGGCTGACCACTAACCATGCAGTCTCTTGCATCTCAGTTTTTGTCTTATTTTGTTCTTTCATTACGAGAGAAAACGAAGGCAGGCCCTGACGGCGAGGGTTTGAATCCAGTAAAACTAGTTTAAGCCCCCCAGTAATCCATTACTGACCTTTAAAGGCAGTACCTCTATTGTTGTTTCGCAAATGTTACATGTTCCTATGTCCTTCGAGTGATATGGTGAACTGTATAGCTGCCTACTTTGGTTTATGTTTTGTTTTGTAATTTAAAGTAGAAAATGGTGAAAATAGATGTTATTGATGTTTTTATTTGGAGAGGCGGAATGACCACCTGTCTAAGAAGGAGCTGTAAATTCAATTAAAATTGCAGGAAATCTCGATTTATTGACTATTTTTGCTTACAAAAGACAAAAACAAAATACTGCTGAGCCTCTTTTGTACCAGACGTCAAGTTGATAACGTCATTGCATTGCAGTATTAGATCTTTAAAGTTTAATGATGTCTAAATTCTAATACTTGCTGTCAAGCGTCGTCGTAGCTGCTTCTATGTCCATTCTCTTCAAATAAAATGGAATGAATAATCAACATTGAATTACTGCTGGAGCTTATGGAAGAATGAGGTTAGTTTTCAGATTGATGTTTCTTATATGAGCTGAAAGCTTGTCTCGAATATGTTAACGTGGGACAGAGAAAGGTGTTTTATATGGTTTAATCAATCTTTAGATTCCGCGTGTATCAGTCACTGTAATTAATGAGAGAAATTTCGAATAACAGGTTGTACGAGTGGTAATTTTGGTCAGGATTGTCTAGAAAGCTGTGGAAATTGTGCCGGAAGTGTGGCATGTAATGCTGTCGATGGAAGCTGCTCTACTGGCTGTGCACCTGGATGGACCGGTGGCACCTGCCATCAGGGTGAGAATTCTGCTTTCTATAATATACAAGGATTTGTCCCAAAACTATGACTAACTAAATACTTATCATGCCCCCAGTTTGTAAATCGTAGGCCTTTTAAAATACATGTATCTGAAAAGGAGAATCATGCCTTAATCATTTCGCACATGCATTTGCTTGATGGATAGGTGGGACATGCATTCAAGGTGATGCGAAATTCTAGAAAATGCTACTTTTTTGTTGATGTTATCTAACAATCACACAACCTAATACAAAGGACTTGTGTGAATTTACTAACCACAATCTGTATTTTGACAGACATTTAGGTTGCAAATCATAGTGTGC
Organism: Ctena decussata; assembly: GCA_963989385.1. Classification (NCBI taxonomy): domain Eukaryota; kingdom Metazoa; phylum Mollusca; class Bivalvia; order Lucinida; family Lucinidae; genus Ctena; species Ctena decussata. Next base: position 60,231,095 of record OZ022504.1, read on the forward strand.
AGTATTCACCCATTTATGCCTAGTAAACTCTTCTGCTTCAGATTTTGAATGGATTCAAAATGAGCCACATTATATGACATCGAACAATATGGCAGTTTTACCATGTGATTTTCAGATTAGTCTTCTCATTTATACAATGTAATCAGGGGCCGTATTTATAAAGCCACTTAAGTGGTTGCTATGCGGTTGCTAAGGCTAAATATCTATAAAGGAGATTCCCTACAACTATGAAATTTGGTCTGGAGGAACAGTCTTTGTAAGACTGTTCCTCCTGAGCAAATTTCATAGTTGTAGGGAATCTCCTTCAAAGAAATTTAGCCTTAGCAACACCATAGCAACCACTTAAGTCGTTTTATGAATACGGCCCCAGGAATATCACCGCAGGCTGCATAGCTTGTGCTTCTTCCACAAAATACTGAGGTGACTGGTGAAGTTGTGATAAGACTGTAGTTTAGTGCAATCTGATCAGAGCCTTAAATTGTCAAAATGCCATATTATTTCAAATCACATTATGTGGCTCATATACGCTAAGAGTTTGTAACTGCAGACTAATTACGCTCAAAATAGGCAATTATATCCGAAAGGAATAAATCGACTATATACGAAACTGCAGATGACCTTCAACATTAGCGGATACATTTTCAGGGGAAGTTACTCTACCAAATTTTCATTTTCCCCTCTCTTCTAAATGAGAGGCAACTCGAAAAGGAAAGTTTTTTATCTGGGGGCGTAAACTTTCCTTTGGAGTAGACCTTTTTTAAGTGTTTCGTCACCCGGGTAAACAAATATGACGTCGCGTTCCCCTTAGTAACAATGCGACAAACACCAAGTAGGACCCTGTACGCTTTAACCGTTTAAGGTCTTCAGATACAGGTTAACTCTGTATTGACTTGTTTAAACACAAAACAGAGTTATTGTTCATGGTGGAATCGATCAACTATGGAATATATACACACTTACAATGTCTACCATAAAAATCCTAAGTTTTCGGGTAGATACGTCTGTACAAACAGTGGAAACCGCGATCAGACTGCTCCTTAGGAACGAGAATGATCAAGGTCTTTACAATTTCAATTTCATCTGCGCATTTTTGAGGCAGTACTCTATGGTAGACCCGGAACAACAGGAAAATAAATAACAGGGCAAGGACCGGCTGTGCTTGCAGCAGGTGCAGAATTTGGGCAGTCTTTTTTGGGGATATTTTTGAACTTAAACATTGTTTTTCTAGGAAACGAAACGGTGAAATGTATATTTTTTGTTTTATTCTGTATCACACAATGAAAATTTTACTAAAACAATATGCATAAACATGCCCCATCGATTGAATATATTTTTCATGACGTTTTTCATGAAGTTCAATTTTTTTGCATTTTTTAAAAAACGTAGAAATATACTTATTATCAAGATAATTGCAATTTTTCTTAACAGTTTGTTTCAAATATCCTATATTAAAGATTATATGATTTGCAGAAATCAAAGTGCATCCATGTGCTAGAGACAAGAATTTTAATGGAAAATGTGTAAAAAAAAAGTCGGCATAAATATAAAAGTTTGTTTTTTAGGAAAATAAAACTGTGAAAATTTATTTTTTCTTATCCAAATGTTTTATAGCCCTTTGGGTTATTCAGCTGGTATAATGAAATGAATGCCCCACCAATATTTTTATTCACTATCTGTCTACCTTAACATGACTAACATGTAATAAATGAGCCGCGACACAACAAATTCAACAATGTGGCATGTCCGTCCATCGAAGACTCAGGTCAGCCTGGGCATCCGCCAAGTCTGATCAGAGTCGTCACTGTCGGTTTGGGGGTAGAGAAGACCATTAGCTACCCCCTAAGCGCACAGCGACTCTGATTAGACTGGACTGATCTGAATTGTCCCTGGGCGCTTATGCCACTTTTTTCGTTTTCTCGTGACGTTGCTCAATTTACTTTGGCTTAGGCATATTTTATTGCCACAAAAAGTACAAGCAATTGGGTCCGACCACAAGTTATAACAACATTAGCTACGGTCCTCCCCACTATATTAAGTGCAGTATCAAAATAAAAAAAGTTCAGAGTATTGTGTTTTCAATTATTTCAAATAACAGGTTGTCCAAGTGGTAACTATGGTCAGAATTGTCAGCAGAGCTGTGGCAATTGTAACTTTGGTGCAGTGTGTAACGCTGTCGATGGAAGCTGTCCGACTGGTTGTGCTCCTGGATGGACTGGTGGGACCTGTAATCAAGGTGAGACAACATTTCTGTAGAACATGACAGTTGAGCTCAATTCTCTAACAATGTGTTATTGATTCATGGATATTGGCACAAAATCTTGTAAGCGTTTTGAAAACTTCGAAAAACTTTGTAATATTTCCAATTTATGGTTAAATCGTTTCTATTTGCGGCTTTGACAAAGTCACTCTCTCAAACTAACACTCAAACATCGAGCTTGTAGAATTTTGTTTTCATTTCTTTTTACTATATCATGTAATTTTGAATTGTTATTTTCTCTTTCTCATTGTCTCACTGTCGTATGAATAGCCATACGGCCCAGGATCCTATAAAATGTTTTGTTTTTCACCATGAATTTAAGCAGACCAGTATGGTTCGAGTTGACTGTTTGGTCAAAAGAAAATACAATATCCATTATGACATTTTTGCCCCCGCCATGAAATGTTTGATTTACCCGGTCCATGTGTACATTGTTTGTGTGTTAATGTGCTACCTGAATCGTGTCAGCCTGTACCTTTGGCCTGCATGAATGAATTTTGGAATGACCATGCACAACTGATTGTCATAAAAAGACACTGTGTCAAGTGCAAGAACTTTTTCGCTGGCTAAAAGGTCAAGGTCCCACTGTGGGACACTCTGAACATGGTTCTTGTTAAAAACATGTTTGTGTCCGGCCCATAACTTTGTTCTGCATGGAATGATTACAAAATTATTCGGCGAAAATAATTATAATGACAAGATAATGAGTCGCGTGCAAGAATCATGTCACTAGTTTGAAAGTCAAGGTCACAACTTCACACGTAAACTTTTTGCATAGGCTTTAGTGAATAGTGTTGTCACGGTCCCGACATAACCATAGCTGTTTACCATGGTCGTAATTTAACAAAAACCTTCACACATATACTAAAAGCACTAGGCGGGGGCATCATTGTCCTGTGGACATATTTCGATTTTTCAATATATAAAATAACAGGTTGTACGAGTGGTAGCTACGGCCAGGACTGTCAAGAGAGTTGTGGAAATTGTGCCAGTAGTATGGTATGTGACGCTGTCGATGGAAGCTGCCCGTCAGGTTGTGTTCCTGGATGGACCGGTGGCACCTGTCATCAAGGTGAGACTACAAGTTTCTAAAACATACCAGTTCTGAATATGCCTTGAGCACTGTTCTAGGTCTATTATTTGATTCCAACATTTTTGCAGTACGTCTTGTAAGCATTCTAGTAAAACTTCGAAACAGCTTGCGTATATCCGAATTGCAAGTGAATCGTTGCTATAGGCTACATGTAGTATTTTCAAATATATAAATGAAGATATCCCAACAATGCCACAGTCACAGACCCAACCAACCAAAGACGCCAAAAAAGAAGGGAGACACGCAAACAACAAAGCTTAACTTATTACTTTTTTATCTAGTTAAATTCCAATCAAATTTATTATCAGAGGAATATCTCTGATTTATTTTCTATTTGGTTATGTTAATTAGTATGTTATATTTCTGTTTATATAACAAAAAGTATGAATGGCAAACATTCAACACTGACTTTAAGGTCTTGAAATGGGCCTGGTCCTTATAACAGCCCAGTCACAGCCAGTCTGCAAAAGTCCTTTCTTTCTTTTTAAATATTGTTAAAATTTAGTGGCCAGGGACTAAATACTAGTTGAAATTATCTTTGCTATTGTTTTCATCATAAACTTCACAAAAAAAACAGTAGGATTAAATAAAGTTGCATGCAAGCTTTGGTTTGTTTTGTAACCCACCCCCTTATTTTGACAGGGTATTTCTTCTTTCGATAAGCATATGCAGCTATTGCCTTCAGTATGTTTTTATATTCAGTTTATGAATTTCAATCTTGAGCAAGAGCACCCAGCTTCATATTGCAACTTGTTTAGAAAATGAGAGGGGGTCACTAAAACTGGTCCGACTTTAATACTGTAAGCTAAATATAGGTATCTGAAATAAAGACCTCCAAAATTCAGTGTTTCAATTTTTCCATCTTTATCTGGATAACATTCAAAAGTTTAAATGCCTCACTAAACTACTTCATTTAAGAAGATCTGCCTTTATGTGAAACATTGCCACTGTGTGCATATTACTGTTAGGGTCACTGAAACTGGTCATTCGAGGATAGTCACCGTAACATGTAGTTATAACTGTATGATGAACAGTGTCAACAGAGACTGTAATAATCCCATTCATTTCTTATAAATTATATAATAGGTTGTCAAAGTGGTAACTATGGTCAAAACTGTCAACAGAGCTGTGGAAACTGTGCCGGAGGTGTAGCATGTAACACTGTCGATGGAAGCTGCCCAGCTGGTTGTGCTCCTGGGTTTACCGGTGGAACCTGTCATCAAGGTGAGAATTCACTTTCCATAATATGCTAGGAATTTTGTCGCGATACTGCATTAACTAGCAATTAGGGAGAGGAACTTTATAAGTACATGTGCTTTCGTTCCAATCTCATTATTTGTAATGTATCAATGATTATGTGTACTGAGAAAACTTTGAAATAAATATGTTTAAACAACTAGCAACTGATCATTTTATTGAGGGAATTATTTTCACATTCAAATTTGGATTTTTACAATCGGCTCTATCACACAAGATTTTGAGGATGCTCCTGCAGTTGTTCCCGTCACGCACAATTGAAATGTTTTTCAATGTCCAATGTTACAGATGTTCATCGATGAAAGGCTTCTTTATACCATTCTAAAAATACGGATGAAGTTTGTGTTATGTTTATTTTCGCAATACAAATGTTAGCTCTAAAATTTTAATAGTATATTTTAAACAACAGCTTGTACGAGTGGTAGCTATGGTCAGGATTGTCTACAGAGATGTGGACATTGTGCCGGTGGTTCAGCATGCAATACTGTTGATGGAAGCTGTCCAGCTGGTTGTGCTCCTGGATGGACCGGTGGAACCTGTCATCAAGGTGAGAATTTGGCCTTCCAGAAGTTTCAGTTTATATGCTGAGCTGTCAAATCGGCTATGATTTGACAATCCAACCGTTGAAAAATAAATGCATGCTTCAGATATATAGTTATCTTCATCTATGCAAGAGTAACAAGTATGCATTGGGGCTGGGATCACTAAAATAGCATTTCAAGTGCTCGAAAAACCTCATCGAACACACGTTCTCCATGGGTGTTATATAGAGCCGCGACACGAGAAAACCAACAAAGTGGTTGTGCGCCCAATGCAGACTCTGATCAGCTTGGGCATCCGCCCAGTCCGATCAGACTATTCGCTTAGTGCTTTAAAGGTAGCTAAGGGTCTTAGTTACCGCCATGCGGACAGCGAAGACTCTTATCAGACTGGGCGAACCCCAAGGCTGAACTGAGTCTGCGCTGGTCGCACATGCCACTTTGTTGGTTTTCTCGTGTCGCGGCGCAATAATGACAAGGCAAATTGTAGCTTAAATGCGTTGTTGAAGGAGTCCAGCAGCTGGTTTCTAGTGGAAGCATTTTCTAAAGATTTTAAAAAATAAACAGTATAGGTTTTACTCGCTAAAAACCATATCTTGAATATAAAAAAAACTACCACATATTGATCGATTATTAGCATTGATTGTTTGGAGATGGGTTAAGTACTGTGAATATGTTGGCATGTTCGCATAAGTGTTTTTTATTTATACGCGAATCTAGATGCTTGCGAATTCAGGATTCTCGCCAATATTACCGTATGTACAATTGATGACCATATGAATATAGCTTTTACTATTACTTGCTCGCAATGTCTTTCTTACCTTTTTGATATGAGTTAAACGGTCCTTTCAAGACAATTTCGCATAAGTCATGTCGACTATTAAGCAAAGGTTTGGGAAACCCGGAGCTCCCCGAGAATTCCCACCAGCCTTCCGTAAGCAGAACTCGGCTTTCACACTTGTACTCCGGCCGAGGCTCGAACCCAAAGCGACGAGAGACCAAATGTTTAGAGTCGGCGCTCTTAACCACTAGGTCGTGGAGGCCCGTTTGTTCCGATTTCAAGAATGCGTAAATAATAACAAAATAAATTGCGAAATGAAGAACACGAAAAAAGTCAATTTACAGTATTTCTTTTAGTATCCAGCCTAAGATTTGTGGCGGTTTTAAGTTTTATCACCCATTTTTCTGAACTGATTTTATGTTGATTTTTACCCAACAGTCCAGTTGGATGTGCCCCTGGGCGGACCATAGAGACATACAGTCAACGTTAAATTCAGTCCTTATGAACAACAGAAAATGCTAGGTTCATACTGAAAATATATCATGTATATGTACATTTACTTAACGTTCAATACTCGCGGGCCCACAAATTCTGAAATTGCTCGGTTGGGACACAATGCTCTGTGCTGTAATTGTTTCTCAGGTACAGAATACCCTTACCTCATATCTGCGTCCGCTCTTCTCGCAAAAGGCTTATTTTTGTGCGCGTCGAGGTCGATCTGCGATGTCTGCCTAAGCATCATTGTTTTCCACTCTTTTTTATAATCGGGGGAGGGGGAGGGGGGGGGGGGGTAGAAGATGTGGTATGTGTGTGTGTGTATGGGGGTATGGGGAGAGGGGTAGCGACACTGAATAATGGGCTTCGCTTCATGTTTTCAACTTCAAACTTTCGTTTTTATAGGTCCTTGAGATTTACTGAACATTAAGGTAAAGGTTTCCCATAGCCTAGTTGCCGTAGGGGTAGTGGGGGCTACACGCCAATGTTTATTGAGCACAGAATATGAAAAGCGGAGCCCATTCCTCCCCTTTTGCTTCCTTATCCTTCCCTGGTTCAAACAAGGAACCCATTTACTGCTGGGTTGACGGAGAGAGTTTTCAAGTCGCGAGTTGACCCAAGCCGGGATTTGAACTCATGGCCTTCTGCACCATAACAGCGTCTCTAACCGTCCGACCACGGCGCCTTTCAGTATACTACTGAACATACCTCTTATCCTACTACTGATTTATTTATCTGTTTCTAATTTAGCTGTGCCAAGCTCAAGTACAGTCTCATCCGCAACAGGTAAGATCTTAGGCCAGTTTAATATAAGGTCGCTTCAAAGTCGAAACAGCGTCATGATGTTTGATGCGACATTCTAACATGACGTTAACGTTTTCCCCATTGAACCCATAGGACGCGGCAACGTGCCACAATTTGTGATAATTCAAGTTGTTAACGTCGAGACGTGTCAATTTCGCTCCTTGATGACGTCGAATGTAAACATTTGCTTCTGTTGACGTCCGCCTCTGAAAACGGTCCTTTAGAAAACGTTATAATATTCTTGCATTTCCATTCTGTATCATGTTAGAATTGAAATAATTTTTCCTTGTCCGTGAATTATCGCTAATTAACACATGTGGTGTCAGGTAGATCAAATATTAACTCACGACGGCCGCAGGCCGTCGTGAATCAATATTTCGTAATCTGCCCTCCAACAACATATGTTTATTAAGAAATAGATTTTTGCTTACAGTGATTTGTTGCCCAATATATCACTGGTTGGAGGTCAGTCGTAAAGTGACATATCACGAGCGCGAAGCGCGCGTGATATAGTCACTGACGACTGATCGACAACCAGTGATATATTGGGCAACAAATCACCTGTTGGTAAGAACCTATATCGATTCTAACATGCCAGAAACGATGAAAACAATAGTGTTTCCTTCAGATTTTTCCAGTTTTCCGCCATGATTACATGAAGAAATCCCACCAATAACTTTGACTGTAACAGAGGCGTTCACATGTATTTCGTAAGTTTTTGGTGCGAGAAAACGACGCGACACTGTCTATCCTCGTGGAAATGAAAATTGACGTCACCAAACGAAATAAAAATGACGTCCGAACGGCACTAAAGAACGTAACGCTTATCCGCCCTGCGACTTGTCACGCAATATTTCACTAGATTTTAGCATTGGTTATATAAGCGACCAGTGTTAGAATCAGTGATAATTCACGGATAAGGAAAAATATTTCTTAATGGATACGACGTTACACAAACATTGATACGGCGTATCCGTAGAATGGCAAACAATGAAGATCCTGTAGGAGCAATCTGATCTGGGTCTGCATTGTTTGCTCAGGCCTGTTTGTCCTAAAACTGACACTGTGTGCGATATTGTAATGTTGAAGCAAGGTAAGATTTAACATTGACCAAACGGCATCGATGTTGATACACTGTTTTCAGGGTTTAGTGACTACAGATATACTGTAGATGCTACTGATAGCGGTAATTATGAAACCGAAACTATGGTCATTGTGCAAATTTAAGTTGAATACATGTAACAGGCATTCAAGTTAAATTGGTCATGATTCTTGAGAATGCTGGAATGATGAACATGATGAATAAAACATTATCACATGTGATAATTTTTTTTCATTGTTCCATAGTAATCAAGAATCATTGCACCAGTGAAATTGCTACATGAGGTCATGCATATTCATCCATTATTTCATTTTCATCATGGGAGCGGCTGTAGCGTGGTGGATAGCACTCCAGACTACCAATCCAGGGGTCGCAAGATCGATCCCCCGCTTCTCCGGTCTTTCGGATGAGACTTTAAACCGAGGCCCCGTATCCATATGACCTCGTTGTTGGTGAGACGTTATACCCGAGTTCACTCACTCACTCACTCACTCACTCACATTTTCATCATACTCAAGAATCATTTCAACGTTGTCATATCTTTATTCTGCATTATTCAACTGCGAAAACAACTGATTTGAGAAGTATATAGTGCTTTAGTAAATCTGGCATTTAACCCTTATTATGACCAACGGACCTGTCTGTCCTTATCATTTGAAAGAGTCCATTTATATTTAAGGGGTTTCTAGTGAATGTTTTTATTTTTGTCGTTCTTTGCTTAGAAATTCCTGTAAGCAAACGATGTGACGCCACGTCCTGCAGCGTGTGACTGCGTCTGCAGTGTTTGCTTATGTTCTCAAAACGGGTTTCCAGTCACAAGTGTTTTATATATACAAGAAAAAATATGCTTCAGGTGGATCTGGTACTACTCAAGGAAGCGGTACATCTTCTACAAGTGTAAGTCAAGGGTCAGGAGGAACAGGGTCCACTAACCCAGGTGGAAATTCAACAAATTCTCCTACGCCTCAACCACAGCAGTCAACATCAGTATTCCAACGTAAGTGTGGTTCTATGTCACGTGCTAAGTTGTTGCATTGGCCAGTTAAAAACCATCACGATGTTTTAAGTGCCATTCTGGGCGACCTCAGCAATCGAATATGAGAGATTGGTCTTTCCGTAGACAAAGTCGCATGTGTCGAATGTTCCACAATTAATTTGTCCGTGATTTTACCTTCAGAAATGCTGTCGAAACGCTGAATTATTTTTACTAAGTTTAAAACATGTTCATGCGAAGCATCCAATAAAATGGATCTTTATAGACACCTTCAATTAATACTGTAAACTTCCTATATTGGAACAGTTTGGTTGTGTTCAAAGGATGCGGATGGTGTGGCAAACGATGCAAACCCAGATCAGAATGTTCCTTTAGGAGCAGGCTGGTTTGAGTCTGCGCTGTTTGCTCAGCCCTATCTGGTCCAATACTTTAGCCTTTAGAAATTTTCTGACGGTACTGTAATAAGTATCAAAATGTTGAGAATATGTTAGGAGAAGAAGCATATTTAATATTCAGACCAAATAATGATGATGGGTTTACTTATACTGAAAAAAAAAAAAAATTTTACAAAATATATTGTATTTCATTAAGTTTTAGAAAAAAACTTTTAGTGTATTCCATAGAATTCTATAAAATGCCTTCTTTCTATTTTATTTTTCAGCATTTTATCCTGGCTCGGCCGTAAAAACTCTATCAACGTTTGTAACCATGGTGATAGCTGTGGTGACTACTATCTTCAATACAAGGCTTTTATGAACCACATGGTCTTAAGTGGCAGAATACAGTTTATTTAACAACAGAGTTTTGATATACAATATACTATTTTATGGTTTTGACTGTTGTGACCTTAGCATTGCTTTAATACCGAAGTTCAAATATTTACAGACTTAAAGATAAGCACAAAGCGCAGCACAAAGCGCAATAATGAAAATGCATTATCATGTTTATGGCTTCTTGAAATATATTTTGATTTGATATGTGACATGGTAAAAAGATGATTTGCACATGCTTTAAGTTCTAAATGTCATTGTTAACATAATTTATCACATGACGTCGCATCTGAAAGTGTAATAAAGCCATGCATTAAAAACGATAATCCACTAGTGGATTAAATATGCAAATTACGTCGTAACGTTATGTATTGACGTCCATAAAACGTCGCGTTTTCTAATGGCGAAATCGTGACGTTTTAGTGCAAAATTTGCTAATAAAATGCGATTTTAGTGTCATATGATAAATAGAATCTTGCATTCGTGCTCCTGTATTATTGAATTTATTAAACTCGTTGGTGAAAACGATAAGATGCTCGGCGGAGCCTCGCATCTTATCTATTTCCCCAACTCGTTTAATAAATTCAATAATACATGAGCACTCATGTAAGATCCTCTATTTATTTGGGTTAGGCTTTATGACGATAACCTTTGAATGATTTGTTTTTAAAAAAGTATAAACTTGAATAACATCTTTAATTTATGTCCGATATTACTTCAGTGTTTACGTGTTTCATATTCTATTTTGCGTTTCTCTTAATGAAATAACTATAAAAGAATGAAACCAATTTTAAACTATGCAACAATATTGAGACTTGTACAAACAATCTTCAACAAAAACATCTTTGTTACGAAGGAAAAAAAATCAAACTTCTTATAACTGGCCAAAATGTAATAATGTTGTTCGACTCATATGTTTGTTTAAACATATTATGCCTTATTTTTGTTTAAAGTAAAATGACTGAGCTTCTCACAAAGCTAATTTTATTCATTGACTTGGGGTTGGTCTGTAGCTATAACTCATAAGAGTTTTGTCTTTATAATTGCCATTAATATTGTAGCTATGAAGTAGTAAGTTATATTTTTGTCCTACTGAGCACAATTTATACTATAACGTGATAAACAAAGGTAATTGTTTAGACTCCAGAAAATATTGAGACTATTCTCAGAGTAACAGAATTCGCCGAAGTTTCATAGTTGTGATGGCTGTTTTTATCGACGTACCAGAAGAGTAATATCGTTAGAGGATTTCCCCTGAAATATAAATAGACGATTTTAGCTCTATCTTCAGTCTTCTGTGTGTTAAAACATTTTTCTGGTTAAAGAAAAGTAGCTCTGAGAGCTCTAGATAAGAGGGAGTATTTGGTTATAATTAGGGATAATTTTAGTTAATGGTGTATAAAAGCATATGTTGTAACCCCTCATCTGAACCGTCTCGACGAGTCGGTTCAGATGAGGGGTCACAATATATGGTTTTGATGAGAAATAACAAAAATTGTCCTTAATTATCATCAAATACTCCCTCTCATCTAGAGCTCTCGGCCTGTTTGATGGTTCTACATCAGGAGGTCGTAACTTCTCTGAGAGAGAAATAAAAAACTCGTGTCTTACACATAATAAGAATAATCTAAAACAGCACATCATTCAAGTCCCAATATATACATTTACGTTCCTAAGACTGTTTGGATTTTGACACTTGTCGATTTGGCAATAGATGCAATTTAATAAACACCTTTGTTTTGTTTTCTTTTTATTACTCCAGTTAACTATTTACCTATTGTATTCGCGCCGGTGTTGACGTCAGTATTCGCATCAGCGTCGACGTCTGTTTCGACATTAAGACGTTTTGGTTTAATGTAAATGATTACACTTACAGGGGACGCTACTCTGTCAGTTTAATATTTGTCTCCTTTCAAAATGGTTATCAGAATTTAAAGAAAAGAATTTGCTTTCTGATAAGAACATTCTTCCCTATCCCTTTTTAGAAGAGATTCATCATAAAGGGAGAAAAATAAAGGAAGTCGAAAATTGTGTGCATATTTGTAAATGTGCTCAACATTTCAAGGAAAGAATTTGCTCCTCTTTAAAAGTAAAAAAACAAGACTTGTTTCTGTTTGAAGAACAATAAATAACTTGACAGACAGCGTGCCATGGTAGTCATTCGTTCAGAGCAACACACTCAAAAAGTCGTATTTTTACACGTGATCATAATCATGTAAGCGCCTTGACTACAAAAGATACTATGAATATACAAAAGAGCAAAGACAAACAATCAAAGTTATTCCAACTCGTGCTGTTTGGGTTGTCAGGTAAAAACGTCACAAGCTGTCATCAAAATGTGCCTTGTTCAAGATCGACCAATAGTGCGCTGTTGCATATATCATAAATATGGTGTCAACTATACAAACACTTTGGACACAAGTAGTTCGTGGTCCGAAACCTGAAGGATGCTTCATACGAGATATTTATATTGTTTAAACAATACAGTGATACTGAATTGACAATAAAAAGGGGGCTGGCACCTGAAAAATATACCTTTCTTGTTTGAACAAGAACTATTCAGATTAGTATGTGCATCCACGACCTCTTATCAAAGTCTTTCTTATTAAACTGAACAATCCTGACGAATATATATTGAACAGAAAAGAATTTATTTAACCTATGCGTGTGCGCCTGCTGAGCTGAGTCTTAGCTGTTTGCTAATGCCGAAAGGTACTTCTCTTAATGGTCGTTTCCGAAGAGGTGAATTAATAAATTTAAAGTTGTTTAAGGTTTAATAAATTTCAAAACCAACAAATTACGGCTAATTTATCAACCCCTCTACCAAACCAGTCTCTCTTATGAAACCTGCAAGATGGGACATGCTCAGCACATGCGCAATATGATAAAGTATGACGGTAGCTTCACTTCAGTTGCAAGTTGTTTGGCTAATTTCAATGACACGGAACTAAACCTTATATACGATATATGGAAAAAAAAACTTGCGATTTCACGTGGTTTTCAACAGTATAAACAATAAGGCGTTCTAATGCACTTAAATTTAACGCGACGTCTGATTGGATAACGTCAAAAATTTGCAATAGGATATCCTGCGATATACCGTCGGAAACCAGTCATCTGGTTTAATGATGCTTAAAGCTCTTGCTTTGGGTGCAAAGAAGTTCATTTTGAACGGTAAAGAGGTGAAAAAGTGCATTAGAACGGGTATAACTGTATTGAAAAGTTGTCATTTGGGGGAGGTAACTCGTCGGTTTTATTGCCAGCGCAGCTTTTTGATGATTTGCTTTAACACCGTGACTTAGCAACAGAATCGACAGTGGAACGTAATGAACTGTATAGGACAGTCACGTGTCACACGATACAAAAAAAAAGATCAATAAAAACCGGGTTTTTTGCAAACAGATTCTGAAAATTCAATTTTAACCCAGTTTTCTTTTAAGTTTATGTTAAACTTAAATTAGGGTACTTTTAGGTTGTGAATATATTAACCGATAAAGTGGCATTCGTATACAGTAAATTGCACTGAAAATGCGGGCGGGGGGGGGGGGGGGCAGCTCTCTTTCTTTCGCAAGATCATTTGTTTATACAAGATAACATATTTTATGCAAACGGAGTCCGAATCTACAAAAATTGTTTCTTTCTTATGATACATATTTCAGTGAGAAAAAGATTTATAAATTGGGGGAATTAAACAATATTTACAAATTAGTTAATGTTTTTGTGTGTCGAACCCGCAGTTTACTTGTATTCCACTTACTTTCAAAACGACGATTTTTCAAATGTTTGGATTTGTTGCTTTTGCATTTTCACCCCTATTTAACTGTGTATATGCAAGGAAAGGACTGTTACGAAACGGAAAAGAATTATTACGAAACGAAAAAGAGTCACAGTTATCAAACGACCAAGTCGTTCGGTGAAAGACGACTCTTTTTCGTCTCGTAACAGCTCTTTTCCGTTTCGTAACATCCATGAGAACATAATTAACCAGGTGCAATTTTACAGCTCCGCTGAAGCGTTGCTGTAAAACAAAATAAGCGGATTTATCATATGACGTCGCATCTGAGAGTGTAATAAAGCCATGCATTAAAAACGATAATCCACTAGTGGATTAAATATGCAAATTACGTCGTAACGTTATACGTTGACGTCCATTAAAACGTCGCGTTTTCTAATGGCGAAATCGTGACGTTTTAGTGCAAATTTTGCTAATAAAATGCGATTTTAGGGTCATATGATAAATAGAATCTTGCATTCGTGCTCCTGTATTATTGAATTTATTAAACTCGTTGGGGAAAACCGGCCTGTATTTCTCAAACGACTGTAAATGGCATGAGCATATCCAGTATATCAAATCTAAAGCCTGGCAGCGTGTTAACGTTATGCGTCGCCTTAAGTTTATCCTAGACAGAAAATCCTTACAAACTATATATTTCTCGTTCGTTAGACCTTTGCTGGAATACGCAGATATAGTATGGGACAATTGCTCACAATATGAGTCAAATCAACTGGAACAAATCCAGAATGAAGCTGCACGCATAGTAACTGGTGCCACTAAATTGGTTTCTATTAATTCTCTATTACATGAAACAGGCTGGGAAACTCTATCCGCGAGACGGAAAAAGCATAAATTAACAATGTTTTACAAAATGAAGAATAATATGTGTCCAGTTTATCTTTCCTCATTAGTTCCAGCAACTGTGGGAAATACTTCTCGATATGACCTAAGAAATGTTGACAATATACAGACTATACATGCTCATTCACAGTTATATTTTGACTCCTTTCTGCCATCTGTCATTAGGGAATGGAATGTTTTACCTGAAAGAATTCGAAACTCTACTAGTCTAATCTCTTTCAAGAACCAGTTGAATTTGAACATAAGGCCTCCGCCTGCCTTTTATTATTCTGGAAGTCGTAAGGGGCAAATATATCAAGTCAGACTAAGAACTAACTGTAGCTCTTTAAAATTGCACCTATACACTAAAAATATAATCGATAGCCCATTATGCGTATGTGGCGACATTGAGGATACATGCCATTTTCTTCTAGAGTGCAACATATACTCTGATTTCAGGCGGGAACTTCTAACCTCAGTCTCTTCAATTTGTAACCCAAGCTTGAATGTATTGCTATTTGGCTCACCAGATATATCAGATGATCTAAATGCCCAAATATTTGCCTCTGTCCAAGAATATATACTAAAGACCAAACGCTTCAGTCTGTCTTAATTATTATACACGTACCTATATGTACTGCAGTTTAACCCATCTAAATCTTTTCCTCCTGCAATTCTCGTCTGACTTCTCTGATTAGAGTCTGCAATGTATGCCATAGACCTATTACATCCTGTTGTATAATACTTGTATATTTTTGTTAAAATATGTTTAACCTTAATAGTTGAGCAGGAATTGCACATCCTGGTCATGCTGCTCCATAGGAGCAGCATGACCAGGGTCTGCACCATTTGTCGATTGACTATAGTATGTTAGATTGCACTTCCTTAAGAGTGAACCTTCCTGTTCCGTATCTATTCTAAATTCTGGATTGTTATTACTGGATCTAATAGTGTAGATCCTGGTTGAACTGCTCCGCTTAGGAGTTGATCAGAGTCCGTAAGTTCTGCCATCTATCACATTCTGTCAATATTAGTGTTATATTTACGAAACTGCCAAGCTTATTTAGACACTGTAATAATTTATTATTCCTTGTTCGGACTGCTACGGCGAAGCAGTCTGGTCAAGGTATGTAGTGCTTCCAAGATGTCGTACATTGTTTATAGTTGTCTTGAAGATTTGGGCGCTGATGCCTGAGCATATACTGCAGATCCCGTCAAGGCTGCTCTGATGGAGCAGTCTGGTCAGAGACTGCGGTGTCTGCCGGTTGACTCCGCAACGCTGTGATATATTCAAATCTATCATTGCATTGCGTGAGAATGGAATGCTGAAACCTAAGGTCACCTTCTTGGAGCATTCTGATCAGACCTTACAGTGCTTATTATTGTACTCTTCAACTGCACTCAAGTTCCTTATACCGCAATCGCCCTGAACACTTGACACTTATAACTAGGCAAATACTGCAGGCCCGGATCAGATGGTCTACGCAGACCGGCCGGGTCGGAGCCTGCAGTGGGTGCCGCTTATTTTAGTTTACACAGAATGACTGCGTTGCCCGAGTGCTTTGGACAATTGCGGTATAGAGTAAGATAATCGTCTGTTCACTTAAACTTACTTCTTAGCCTGAATATTCCAGTAGTTTTTTAATCCAAGTGATATATTTCCTGTTTCTATATGTGTCACTACGATTTTTTTTCTATTTCACTGTTACGAGGCTTCATTCACATGTTCGTCTCAATGAAAATGCCACGTGTCAAGACTCGACTTGCACGGACTAGACATCGTCTAACCCTTTGACTCATTTCAATGGAATGTCGAATGGCGTCTCGTGCATGTGAAAGTAAAGTATAGATAGCCGTTACAGTACTAAGTAGATTTATAAGTGCTGGTGTACTGACTTTTTCTTCTTTTCCATTGCGTATGTGTAGACATTATCACTACTATTATTATTACCTTTAATATATGAATTGTCAGGGTATTATGTTTGGCTATTTCAGTCTGGTGTCTCGATTTTGCTCTACATCCTGCAGCTTAGTTTAAGGAAATCTCCCCTTGAACCACACAATAGCTAATGACCACATTGGACATTTCACCGTTTTCAATTTCATTAGACACCTAATGCCAAATTAAAGACGTTATCTCTTAGTTAGAGTGACATGTTTCTTCATGTTTACTGACTCCTCCTTTCCCCGTGGAGGCTAGTTTATGAATAATTTATCTCCATAGATAAGTTGTTCTTTCTTTACCTTAGTATAGTTTATACTACCTCTTTTCTTGTTACTTTCTTTTCTAATGTTTACTGTTTTACATGATTTGTCTGCTAGCGTATACTTTGTCTAAACATACTGTATGTCATAGGTTTACGCACGAACTAATTTCTAGGGATACAGATATACAAAAGTCGACAGACTTCCTTCTGAATCCCTTTGTATAAACGTGTGTTCTGTTAACCATTGTCTGTACATAAGTGTATGATGTTTATACAAATAAATAAAGTTTAAACTAAATAAATTTTGTGGTAATTAGATGTTGGCAAAACCATGTAATAGATCTCTGTTTATGGCATACTCAGGAACAAACATATACTGACAGGTTTTAAAAACGCAACATTTGTGCAACATCTCAATTTTCATTGTTCATAAATAGAAACAAGTTATAATTCTCATTTTATGTGGAAGACTTATCAGTTGTTAGTGTCCCTTGAGAAACTGTTTACCATAGTATGAATTTGAAACGTCAAAAATCTAAACTTTTTGAGACAGGGGTACCCATTTTCATGGACAAATTATTACCTGTGTAAACCTTTTTGTTTCTTCAAATTGAGAAATGAGAGAAATATAAAAATCACGTCATGGGCTTCAGTAGCTTTCAGGCAACCAATCCCACTTTGGTTGACTAGTTTGCCTTAAATTGCATTCGTTTATTTAAAGATTTTTGTAGATAACCTTGTCCATTTCGTAAAATATCGAGCGTGTTTAAAACATTCTAAAACGTTTATCTTACACTTTGCCGTGAAAGTTGTGCAATAAAATCAGATGGCTTGTTCGAAGACGTTTCCTCAGGAAAGCTTCATTAAAGCCAGTTCATCTTATTTTTCATCAGCGCTTGGAAGATATGAAGGAACAAAAGTGTTGCGTTTCTAAAGTCTTTGAGTATATATCTTTACGTGCAATTTTATTCGTTTGTTTATTCATCTAGTTGTTATTAGT
The DNA here is from genome assembly GCA_963989385.1 of Ctena decussata. Classification (NCBI taxonomy): domain Eukaryota; kingdom Metazoa; phylum Mollusca; class Bivalvia; order Lucinida; family Lucinidae; genus Ctena; species Ctena decussata. Next base: position 60,249,009 of record OZ022504.1, read on the forward strand.
GAGCCTACATCATCCGCCAATTCCCTCTCCCACCTCACCGCGCACATCTCACCTCCCACTCCCATTTGAGAAAAAAATGGGAACACACATTTTAGTTATGATGAGAATGACATACTACAGAAAGATATTCATATACTGAAGGTGACAAAAACCACTATACTTTAAAAAATGCCGCACACAGGGCTGAAATCCCAAACCCAAAGAACAACAGTTCAGACTTCCATCTTTAAGTGTTCTGCCGCTCATGTATGTCACATGTATGTCGTGTTAGTATCAAAGACATCACTCTCACCAACTCAGATCCGATGCTTACGATGAAAGTAAAAATGCTGAAAGCAACGCTTAACACAATGCAAGACAATGCAGGATCCATAAACTGTTTCAGGAGTATGAAACCCCTTTAAAATCGGTTCCTCTCTTCAAAGTAATATTTTCCTTGTACTGGAGCAATTTTTTTCTTCAAAGAGTTTACTCAGATTGAGAAGAGTGGTCAAATAAAATGACAGAAGTGCTTTTCCTGAAAGGGTCTGTTCACCATTGTTATATGACAATATTCAGTCTACCCTGGCTTCATGAAAATCCACATTATAGCATAAGAAGACATTGAAACCTCAGATCCATCTGAAACCCTTGTTTTCATAATAAGAGCAAGTTTATGGCCTTTTAGTTGATAGTTAGATGTTCCCATCAGCCCTTACTCCCCGTTCGCTAAAGCCTATTTAACCAGACTTATTATATACATATAAATATCATACACATTGCAGTGTCTGTTATAATTTTACGGCTCACTTAAGGCTATTAACTGTTAGAATCAACTTAAAGGATGCTTCAGATATTATCTTAACAACAATTCTGCATGGAGTTGACAATTAAAATTTAATAAAACTGAAAATTCTGAGTCATGGTGAGATACGTGATTAAATACTACTCGGTACAGTATAATATGAATGGCATCGAGAAATAGCCTAGCTTCTGCTATCTCAAATCTCTAGGATTTTTCACACGGCGAACCTAATGTCTCATTTGCAGCTTTTCTAATAGCTGAAACGAAACTCGTCGTAAAACACTCTTCATGCAGAACCAAATTACTTGAGAATACATGTAACTGTCTGAGAAAATCTGAAGTTTCTGTTGAAAGAATTTCAGTTTGTAATGTCATTGATGGAGCATGGTATACACTGTTTGTCATGCTCCGGAACCAAAGACGTTATATATCTGTTATCTTAGCAACTATAAGTTTACATTGATGTCAAAGGGACGTAATCGAGACGTCATTCTGACGAGGTACTATGCACAACAATTGGTTTATCCATAATTGCTATGGAAACAGATCTATGGCATCATCTCCCTTATAGTTTGAAAGGAGCACGACATACAGTGTATGTCATGCTCCTTTCGAATTGTAACTGACATGCTACCTGAAATATATAAAATGGAAAAGTGTGATTTTCTCAAACCTATAATTTATTCTCAAATAATTTAATTTTCTGTTTGATACGAAATTAATCTCGCAACTTCAAAGGTCTTGGTGAGAATCATCCGTCGTCTGTCAGAAATTCAGATAACTTTCTGCCAGAACCGACCAAACCGACTTGAATCAAATTAATGTGCATGGGTACACCGCTATGCTTTTCCGCCATGTTTACAAAGGGAGACGATTGTCACTTTTTTCTTGCTTCCCTGGACGATGAAACTCTTCCAAAAAAAGAGGTTAACTCTTTACAGGAGCAAAACTGAAAATGACGGCGATTATTCCTTTGAAAGTGTATATTTTCTCCTTGATGTAATGTACATGTCTCACATATCTTCTTTCTGTGGCATGGATGGGCTATGCTTATGTGACCGTCGCCTTTTCTATGTCTTTGGGTCGGAGAGCTACGCTATTCCACCAGTAATGGCATTTGACTGGCTAAGAAACCATGCCATAATCAGTCAAAGTGACGTGATTTTTAGAAAATGTATTAAAGGGCAAAGAGGAAAAAGAAAGTGAACAATGCGTAGACGATCAATCGTGGTTCCAGTTAAGTACACTAAGTCAAACACAAATCGCTTTCGGTGAAAAGCCTACAACATCCTATGTTTTACTGCTAAAATGTTCTTGTGCATGTGGAAAAAGTTCAAAACAGTGTGGTTTTAATAAGTAATTTAACAAGGGGGTAATACCAATTTGCCTACCTGTGCTTTCGACCGAGTCAGTCAATAACCATACATGCAAAATTGGTATTACCCCCGTGTTTTACTACACCACAAAATGCATTGACCATTAAGTAAAAAAGTCATGTTGAATTTCAGACATGTGCAGTGTGATGAAAAGAAACTATGGGCCTTCAAAAAGAGCAAACTGTCTTTCACTTTTGAGCAGCATAGACACTTGATCAGTAACTCGTGAACAAACTTCTGTGTGGATCTTGCATGATCCATATAGATTACTGTACTTGTTCACAAGTCACTGATCAGATGCCCAAGTTTATATGTGGATCATGCATAATCCATATAGATACATGTACTTGTTCACTAGTCACTGATCAGATGCCCAAGTTTCTATGTGGCTCACGCATAATCCATATAGATACACGTACTTGTTCACGAGTCACTGATCAGATGCCCAAGTTTCTATGTGGATCATGCATAATCCATATAGATACATGTACTTGTTCACGAGTCACTAATCAGATGCCCAAGTTTCTATATGGATCATGCATAATCCATATAGATAAATGTATTTGTTCACGAGTTACAGATCAGATGCCCAAGTTTCTATGTGGATCATGCTTGATCCATATAGAAACTTGTTCACGAGTCACTTATCAGGTGCCTGTGCCTGTGAGTGTATTTCAGGATGAAATCAGTGGTTTTCTGTATTGAACAGTTTTCTGATTTGTTATTGTAGAGTTGCTTGCTTGCATACAGTATAATGAAAGGTCACTGACACTGACTAGTCAAGCACATGCACTGATAAAATCTAATAGTTGTAGGATCTATAGAAGCCTATTAAGATTTGAGTGTATTGTTTCGTTTTTTTCTTCCTTCTTTATTTTTTTTTCAATGTTGCTATAGTAATATTGTTTGCATGCAGGCTGGAAACGGCTGTTTACATGGCTGCCGCCGGTGTTGTCTTTGGTGATGACTAGTTTTGTGTTGTGTCTGTCTCACATGGTGTCTTGGGTTGGATCTGGAATTGAATTGTGTCAGTTCTTGAGAATTTCTTCCTTACGTTTATATATATATTTTTGTACATGTGCAAGATGTTAAGACAGTTATTGACTTTTGCTGACCATTTGCTAATTCTGGAAGTCATGCATGGAATATATGTAGCGTCCGAATCTGTAAAATTTCCGTACGTATTCGGCTATAAAACGGTATTTTCCATCTCTAGACTGACCCAAAACAGCTAAATAAATCTTATGAAATCCAGCTATGATATGAGGATAAATGAGATCGGCCGAACACTGGAATATCAGCTGGCTCCTCGGGACAAACATTAAAAAGTATTAGACATTATTTTATCATTCCTGCACTGCATGTATTTGATAGCGATAATATCGATCTAAACTCCCCTAAATTTTTAACCTTTTGCAGTCAGTAATGGTGCAGATTTGTCTAATTATTAGATATCAACGTTGCAGAGAGTCTTACGTTATTTTATTGACGCTCAATAACTGTTATCATCGTGTAAATTATGTATAGTATCCTTATATTTTGCCAAAAATGTAATAACAACTTCAAGAGGCTATTAAAGTTGATCATATAATCCACAAACCAGTTTTGATCAGTCTTTTTGAATGTTTCAGTCATAGCTTACACACATATTACTGTAGCATGTATCTCATCTTATTTCTTCTGATGTCTATATCTTTGTGTGCTGGACAAGGTAAGCTCTTATTTTGCATTTTTTTAAATGAACACAGTATTTATCATATGACGTCGCATCTGAGAGTGTAATAAAGCCATGCATTAAAAACGATAATCCACTAGTGGATTAAATATGCAAATTACGTCGTAACGTTATGCGTTGATGTCCATGCAAACATCGCATTTTCTAGTGGCGAAATCGTGACGTTTTAGTGCCAAATTTGCTCATAAAAAGCGATTTTAGTGTCAAATGATAAACAGAATCTTGCATTGCTCCTGTATTATTAAATTTATTAAACTCGTTGGGAAAAACGATAAGATGCTCGGCATAGCCTCGCATCTTATCGTTTTTCCCAACTCGTTTAATAAATTCAATAATACATGAACACTCAAGTAAGATCCTCTAATTATTCGGCTATAAGACGGGACTTTCTCTCTCCAAAAGTACCTCAGATGTGTGAATCAGCTTAAATTTTTGTAATTCGGCTATTAGAGTTTTCTTTTCCAAAACAATCCCAAAAATAAAGATCAGATCAACTTTTTTAGGGATTGCTTTTGGAAGGAAAACCCCTGTTTAATAACCGAATTAATAAGAAGACCAATTACAACGCTGCGTGTTGTAACGCTATTTTCGAGTTTAAGATTTCCTGTTGTAGTGCTATTCAAGTTAAGAGTAAACTTCAAAAGTTATAAGAGGCAAATGAGCAAAATGCTCAGTTTCCTTATATTCCTTTGTAGTTTATTTTTATTGTGCTCTTACAGCTCTTCTCATTTATTTATATAATTGTGCATATTTATTTCCGATTTTATTTGCTTTACATCATGTTTTTAAATAAAGAACTTACTTTCCTACTTTACTTACTATATGAAAGAACGAAATGTCTGTGTTGAACTTACTTTTCAGCCATTTGAGACATTCTTGCCTTAGTAACAACCCTATTATCATAAAAAGTGATCATCTATGCCCAACTGAATAATTTTTGTCCATTCGGATCCCATTAGTTTGTTTTTAATCAAAGTTCACACCAATATTAGTATGGAGAAGATCTGGTCCAGCATCTATTATTCTTCCTTATCTGAATATATTTGAAGACGACTAGTTGACTTTACTTTTGGCATATTCTTCTATTTTTGATAGACATTAACCTTCCGCTTTATTGAAAAGATAATTTCTGTTGTTCTATTATTGCCTGATTCTCTAGGAACCATATTTTTTCAATACTTTCGTATCAACTGACATTTTCCTACCCTGGATGCTTAAAATGGGATTGTATCATCTAGCAATAACTTGTGCCCCTTTATTTCACATTCATTTTTATTTCGAATTCATTTTTGCTGATGTAGTTTTCAATTTTTTTTTAGTAAACGTAGCACTGAATAAACCTGCCAGCCAGTTTGCAGACTTGTTTTGGGAGAATTTCACCTGGACAGCAGACAAAGCCGTCGATGGATGCGTCGATCGTGAATTTCCAGACATCAGCCAATGCTGCAGTTGTAATATGGGTGAAGGAAATGAATCTTTCTGGAGAGTGGATCTTGAAGAGCAGTATTCTGTGGAATCTATTGTTGTATATGGGCGAGATGATGACTGTAGGTACACAAACAATATTAATCAAAATCACTCTCATTTCAAATTTTCGGCCGCCTCCGTATTCATTATTCAAGAAGAAGAATAAATAATGAAGTCAAATTACATGTTTCACAGCCGCACCACCACAACACTTTCACTTTCAAGAAGAATAAATACTGAAATCAAACTACATGTTTCACAGCTATACCTAATACTGAAATCAAACTACATGTTTCACAGCTACACCACCTAATACTGAAATCAAACTACATGTTTCACAGCTACACCTAATACTGAAATCAAACTACATGTTTCACAGCTACACCACCTAATACTGAAATCAAACTACATGTTTCACAGCTACACCTAATACTGAAATCAAACTACATGTTTCACAGCTACACCTAATACTGAAATCAAACTACATGTTTCACAGCTACACCTAATACTGAAATCAAACTACATGTACATAAATCACAGCTGCACCTCCATAACTAGAAATGTAAGTGCAGCCGTGAAACATGCAGATTGACTTCTTGATCTAGTATGATTGAGATGCAGCTGTGAAACATGTCATTGAATTCAGTAGTTATTCTTCTTAATAAAGGCCAGGAGGGTGAAAATTTAAATTTGAAATAAAGATTGATTTTGATTGATATTGTCATAAATAAAGTCCTTTATTAAGAAATGACGAAAGGTCCCCAAATAGTCATGAAATATCAAGCATAATATGAGAATCTTCTAAACGATACGTTAATGATAAATACACCTGGAAATGTATAACTCCTCTCCCATTTGTAAGTTCAAACCTCGAGCCTCTGCAAATGAATAGTAAAAAACACAACAGTACTGTTTTCCTCATACATGTATCTATGTAAAGCATATTTGAGATCAATTTTTGCTTTAAAGTAAAATAATCGGTGGAGTTATCACAAAACTCCTCGAAGTGTAGACAAATCAAAACCGCTTGTATACCATTAACTTTATGTACACATAATAGTAGAATAGCTCTGTTAATTTTGGCCACAGTGTTTCGTCGGTTATATGATTTTTCCCTTCCAAAACAATCTGAAAAATCTAGATCCGTCTTAGAAGACGGATACAGATTTTTGGAAGTGTTTTAGAAGGAAAAAAAAAACAATCTCATTTGTATAGCAGATGTTTATAAGACAGCTTTAGATATTTGGGGTCATTATAGAGATGGAGAAAATCACCGTTTTATAGCCGAATAAATACTATTTGTAGAAATTTGAAGATAGAATTTCATTTTTGGAATGGAAGAACCAATTTAGCAGGCATAACAATGATTTGATAATGAGACAATATAAGTAAAGTAACCGAGGAAATGCCATACGACTATTAAACCGAAGCTTTCTATCAAATCCTGTACCATATAATAATAGGTACAATGGTATAGCAACGTATCTGAATAAATGCTGTTTAAACCAACCACTAAACCGAAAGAAGAAATTAAATACAAAGTCAATAAGCTCAATCAGCACATTTGCGATACTGTATTTCTTCGGTTAAAGGAATTTTTTCCTTCCAAACAATTCCAAAAATCTTGATCTATCTTATAAGACGGATCTAACTTTTTGGGATTGTTCTAGAAGCAGGGAAAAAACGATCTCAAAGAAGAAATTTGGGGGTCATTCTAGAAATGGAATAACAGAATGAATACGATAACATATCTACAATCTGAAAAAGAGAAACTGTAGCAGCAGAGCCGCCTTGGAATGGTCTGTAATTTAAATTCTTGTATATTTATGGGTGTGGGTGTGAAGTTGGCGGAGTGGAGGGTGGGGGCAGGTAGGATCAAATCAATATATGTGAGTATATACTTATTAAACCTTATATTGTATGCAAACATGGTAGGGAAAAGACTTGGACTCAGTCTGTAAGAACATATACACGACAACCCTGAACAGACGTGTATATCACAGTTTTCCTGCGCACATAAGAGAGAGAGAGAGAGAGAGAGAGAGAGAGAGAGAGAGAGAGAGAGCACTGATGACATACACTTATCATACTAACCTGTTTCAAAGCTTTAACTAGTACAAAACTCAGCTCTGTTAAGTTTTACCTCTAGTATGTCAGCACAAATTTGATAAAGATTATCATTTTTATTTGAAGCCGGTCCAGTTCAGCTTTTAAACTTTCAAGTGTATGCGCTTGACAACGTTACCGGAGAGGAAATTTCTATCTATAACAGTTCGGGAGACTCGTATGGAAATGGTGTGTTCACTATCGACTTTGACCCTGTAATATTGATGACATCCGTGACTATTAGACGACCAACAGGAAATCTTTTAGTTATTTGCGAGCTTCAGGTATTTACAGGTAACTTAACTGTTTCGTGCTGAAAACTAGTTTAATCATAAATATATCTCTACCAATGATAGACCTATTGAACTGTCTGTTTCTTGAGCTTTCAGTTTTCTAAGATTTCACAAAGTCCATCAAAGGGGAGACTGACTGCTTACAGATTATGTGATTAACTAGTCATGCAAATGTCCATCTTAGATTCACAGAAGTGTCATGAATAATGTGAATTAATTTTCTCAGTACCATCCAAATGGTCTGGTGATGTTACTTGCTTATTATGCTGGATGATGTCAAGTGTTTTATAAGCTTAGGATCACTTATATATTGTGATTTTTCACTTATCCTTAACAGCAGTCAGAACTTGCATCTGCCAAAAAAAAACCGCCAGTGTTCAAATACATATGAGCGAGCTACATCATGTATTTTGAAACATTGTGGCATTTGTGACAAGAAAAAGCTTTGATCAGACTGCAGTTTAGTGCAATCTGATAAGAGCTTTCACTTGTCATATTAGCCATCTATGGAAGTGGCGCAAACCATACAGCCAACAGTGAAGCCCTATAGACCCGGCGTAAACCATAAGGATGATCTGAATATCACATAACAAAACTGCTACATTCTTTGAAATCACATGATGTGACTCTGTTATATATGGTACAGACTGCTTTCTAAATTTCTTGAAAAAAAAAGCATCCTGGTTATCGGATATAAAAATTGGGTAACAGATACATACTGTATATTTGACAGTGGGCAAAAATCGACTACCTTGGGTTTTAAAATATTATCATATTTTAGGATCAGACAAGATATAATAAGGAGTAAAGGTATTAAAACTCACAAGTATATGCAGGTTGAAAAGCACTCAATATAGATACATTTTAGATCGGAAAGGCTATCTTAAGTCGTAAAGCAAATATGCTTCACGGGACACGAAAATTTCCACATATATCTTTTCACTAAGCAAATTTTGAAAAGTATGATGATTCTTATTTTTTTTTTCTCATAGCTTGTCCAGATGGTTTCTATGGCCCTAACTGTGTTCAGACCTGTGGCGAATGCTTAGATAATGACGCTTGTGATAAAGTCAATGGGGAATGCCCAAACGGTTGCCAGCCTGGGTTTCACGGTCAAACATGCAAAGAGTGTAAGCAAAGCATATTAGTCAGTTTTTCCTATAACTATATTTAGTTTTACAGTTATCAAATATTTCAATAAAAAGCATCTTTTGATAAAAATATTTTATGTAACTACATTTTCACACTTCTAAAAAACACGACAGGGCTGCAACTTTGATTGATTTAAAGTTTGTAGGCTATTGGAGGGGAGGTCCAGATTTTCACCTTTTGCACATTTATAAAGGTCGAGGCATAGATAATAATAGTATTCTGACTTATTCTGCTGTTGAAAAGCACATTGTAAGGATTTGGTATGCTAAATGCTGTTGAGTATTGAAATTTGGTCAAACTTACAAAGTTTCAATACGCAGGTAATTATGCCTGATATGTGTTACACCGTAGACCAGTGTAAACAAAATGAACAACCACCGCCTATTGAAGCTATCTGATTGACTTTTTTTTCATAGCTTGTCCAGATGGTTCCTATGGAGCTGCGTGTGGAGAAACTTGTGGAGAATGCTTAGATACTGATGTTTGTAATAAAACTAATGGAGAATGCCCGAATGGATGTCGACCTGGGTTTCAAGGCCAAACATGCAAAGAAGGTAAGCAGCATATTGATGTAAACTCAAGCAATATATAAATGGAATAGTCTTTTATACAGATTTTAAAATTAAAACTCGTGAGTACATCATGGCGTAATCTCGACAAGAAGCATCAGCCAGTCAGACTGCATACAGATTTCAAGATCTTTTGAATGTTCTTCGTAAAATATTATCTTAAAATGAGTGTAAACAAAGCTCAAAATGCATAGGGTGTCTTAAAAAAGTCGTGGATCTTGTTTTGCTTGATTCTGTTTATTCTTGCAAACACAACTGAAAAACTGGCAGATAAATCGTCCTTATCAACAGTTCAATATAGAAAGATGGAACAGGTTATCAGTTACCGGATGTCCATGAGTTATTGCCGTGGCTTTGCTTCGCAACTTATATCCATTTTGCAATTTTTACAATTTTTCCGAAAATGTTCAACCACTGTGCCTTTAAAGACGTTAAATCACCAAAATGTCCAGAAGGCAATATTTCTTTACCATAATAAAACGTATTCAGTTGGTCTGAATACTGAGCAGTTTAATTCAGCTAAAAAATCGAGAATAAGCACAGTAGGTGAAGATATGCTGAAATTCTGAGGAAACATAGACAGAGAAAACTTCTTGGCGTCTCCCCGGTGTTAAACCAAATTTTGCAAAGGCAGAACAGGATGTTTATCGGTATTTGGCGGTATTTCGGTTTTTACTGTATTTCTTCGGTTATATGACGGTTTTTCCAATCCAAACCAAACCCCAAAACAAGACAGATCTAGACATTTTTGTCCAAAACAATCCAAAACATCTAGATCTGTCTAATAAGACAGATCTAGATCTTTGGGATGTTTTGGAAGGGAAAACTTCATATTATAGCAGAATTTAACAAGACTGATATAGATTCTTTGGGTCAAGCAAAAGAGGAAAATCCCAATTCAAAGCCGCAAAAAGGTCCCGATTTTCCTAAATTTGAATGTGAGTAAAAGTTTGTTTAAGCTTGAAATTCTTCTTTCCAGTGGTAACAACAACGGACCAGACTTCATCTACGTCAACAACAAATATGCCTACCACATCTTCAACAGCGTCACCAGGTATTTCTTTAGGTCCAAATTCAAAATAGTCTTTTTTGAAAAGTTCTAGAATGCTCAATGGTTGTATGTTGATTAGTGTTGTTACGTCTACCAGGAGTAAGGTCATCTAGCAAGAATATAACGGTCACATGCAAAACTACAAGTTAATATTTAACGAAAAGTTTATGCTATTGAATACAGCCTTAATAGGAACACTATTGTCAACAACATAATAGAACCCCCCAACCCCACAAACACACACACACACACACTCACCCCAACTTCGAAGAAGTTGAGGGCTTGTCCGTCTATCCATTCAGCATATAAAATAAAACTGTTATTTGCTTGGCTTTGTTAGTAAAGAGTTTATAGGAACCTCAGACTTTAAAAATGCTGTATAGCACTATGTTGCCACATCTGTTCCCTACAGATCCGATTTCTTCAGAGTTATCAGAAAGCCTATTTTACAGCTATTATCTTATATCTATGACTATCTTATGCAGTTACTATACTGAATTTTCCAGAAGTCACCATTTAAAAGAAGTGCCACATCTTTAAAAAGCTTTATAAGTAACATCCCACTGGACACACATAGTGTAATCAACCAAAGTTGATTCAATATTGATCCAAAGTTGTGTGCCTGCTGGGAAACTATTATCTGGAGAGATGCCAAATATAAAACTCGTTGTCCATTTCCTTCTTTACAATTTATTTACTTTTTATTTATCTATTTATTTATTTATTGCAAGATGAAAACGTCGCTTTGAACAAGCCAGCGAGTCAGTTTCAGGACCTGTTCTATAATAACTTCACCTGGACTGCCGACTTGGCTGTGGATGGTTGTTTGTCAAGGAACGACCCAGAAAACAGCAGGTGCTGTAGTTCAACCACAGGGGACGGGGCCGATAACTACTGGAGGGTAAACCTTGGGCAGCAGTACTCTGTTCGGAAGATTATGGTTTATGGAAGAGACGATATAGGTATGTTTCGTGAGTCGTAATCCAGTGCTCCAGTAAACGTGGTGTACATGTAACAGGGATAATATGGGGATATTTTTTTTCTTTTTTCTCCATGAAAATATGTTGTGACCCCTCTTAAGAACCGTCTCGCCGAGTCGGTTCTAATGAAGGTCACAATATATGTTTTTGATGAGACTGATTGATTGTTTTGGGTTTAATGTCCCTTTGAGACACTATTTCAGTCTATGTCCGGCCGTCTCCCAGAGAGGGAGATACATGTAGAACAGAAACGACAGACGAAAGAAAAATGCCCAAACAACCCCACCCACACCTACTGCAAGCACAGTAGGTCCTTGCCATACACTGTTCCGTATCAGCAGGACGCCCCGGCACTGGAAGTTATACACAGCAGTGACAGCACCATCGCACCACCCGACCATCCCCGTTTTTGCTGAAAATATCAAATTTAATTTATCTCAGGATTATCCTTAAAAAAAAAATGGCACCCGCCCATCGGGGCCGCGAAATAGATATAACGCTTGGTGCCCCTGCGGCAGACTTGCTAGCAGCTGTACATGTAGCAGGACCTGGGTGTTAAATATCAGGTCGAGTAAATGTACTACAATTTGGAGGCAACATCTCGACATGACTGGAATATTGTTTACTGGGAGTCAAACCACAACTCAACATCAACTTATAAAATTAAAATTTATCTAGAGCTCTGCTGAATGGTAAGCTCCTTTAGATACAAGGATTACACAAAATAAACGGAAATAGTGGGCTCGGTTAAATTGAGTCTGTTCATGACTAGTCATGAAACTTGTGACGCCGGTCACGTTTCTTGTTACTGGCTTGAGCAGAGCTCTACTTTTAAAATGATTTAATCAACTCAATGAACCTAAAGGAAGGGAAAATATATAATTCGCAATTTCGAACTATGATGTAGGGAGACGGACTACGGCTGCCACACAATACTTAACACCAGCTCCGGTTGAAATAAATAAGTTCAGAATAGTAAAATCCTTTGGAAGCAATGATTGTTAAGGAATGAATTTCATTTTTCTGAGGTTTATCGAAGTGTAAACTACATTGGGTCACGTGCAAAGTGAATGAACCCCGAAGGGGTTCATGTAAACTTTGCTAGTGACCCAATGTAGTTTACACTTCGATTAACATCAGAAAAATTAAGTTCATTGCTTATATTTACATCCGTTTCAAACAAATCTTTCATGAAAAATTATATATAAGCGCTAAAATTGAAGCACTAAAACATGTACACGCAGTTTTTTTCTGCTAACAGCAGAACAGCATACATGACGACATGACGTTGCTGACGTCCAATCAGATTGTAGAGAACCATTGTTTATTTTGACGTCATTGACGTCGCGTGTCTCAATGTAATTATTGGAATGTAAACTACATTAGGTTCCAATGGTTTACTATAGGGCTTTTCAGTAAATACACCAAGAATGTAAATATTTAAGGAATGAATTTCATTTTTCTGAGGTTTATCGAAGTGTAAACTACATTGGGTCACGTGCAAAGTGAATGAACCCCGAAGGGGTTCATGTAAACTTTGCTAGTGACCCAATGTAGTTTACATTTCGATAAATCTCAGAAAAATTAAGTTCATTGCTTATATTTACATTCATTTCAATTAAATCTTTCATGAAAAATCTTATATAAGCGCTAAAATTGAAGCAGTTTAACATGTAAACGCAGTTTTTCTGCTAACAGCAGAACGGCATACATGACGTCATGACGTTGCTGGCGTCCAATCAGGTTGTACAGAGCCATTGTTTATCTTTACGTCACTGACGTCGCGTGTCTCAATGTAATTATTGGAATGTAAACTACATTACGTCCCATCGGTTTACTATAGGGCTTTTCAGTAAATACACCAAGTATGTAAATATTTAGAATTATACCATAGAAACGAGACTAACAGTCTCGGTTTACTTGCTTTATTTTTTTTTTTTCATTATATTATCTTTCATTTACTTTTTAGACGGCAGCTCACAATTGTCTGATTTCCAGCTGTACATAATTAATGAGACAAGTGGCGCAGAAGAGCTGGTATACGACAACGCCGGTATTTCATATGATAACGGTGCATTTACCATTGACTGGGAGCCAGCCATAGTTGTAGAACATGTAGTCATTAGAAGACCAACGGCTGAAATAATTACACTTTGTGAAGTAGAGGTATTTCAAGGTAAGCAACTGATTTAGGGATGCTGTTTAATATATTTTCATAAAAACTCATGTTGTGATTCCTCTTCAGAACCGCCTCACCGAGACGGTTCTAATGAGGGGTCACAACACATGTTTTCGATGAGAAATAAGAACAATTATCTCAGGATTATCCCTGTTACCCCTTCGTATCTGGAGCACTGTTTTATGTAGATTGAATCGGTGTTCCAGGTAAGAAGGGATAACAAAGAAACTTTAGGGATAATTATCAATTTTTCTCCATAAAAAGCATATGTTGTGACGCCTTGTTAGAACCGTCTCGCCTTTAAGGAGAAGACTGATCTGAGTCTGCAGTGTTTGTTCCAATACTTTGAATTTTACTGTATAAATTTTACGGTTGCAAAGGCTTTTCATTTAAGTACTGACTTTTAACAACATCAGCTGTCTCGTAAATGACCAAAAACCTAAAGCTCTAAACCTAGCAAAGAAAACTGATGAATACGTAGGTAAACCTATGCTTAATCTATAATACTAAATAAACGAAGTAACGCATAAACTGCAAACTTGGTGGCATTTTCAAGCGTAATTTCTTTACTGGTTCTTTCGCATATTGCTATCATTGATAATTTCGGTTAGCGTGTGTTTTAGTTTCACGTAGATTTAAAGAATTTGGGAATTAAATTCGTCTTTCATTTTAAATTCTCCCAAGTATTTTTCTAGAAACTTCGACTATTGGATGAATTTTTTTTTTGTCAACAATGGGTGCGTTCGAGTGAAATTATCGTGTACTCGAATACACGTTTTAAATTAATCCGGTCGTTTCGGTTCTGCGTCGTTATATCGGCGCGCTGCTTAGCAAGTCCAAATTTAGCAGGTTCTAATGCAAAAATCCGACCCATGAACGTACGTCATTCCCCATAAATAACGATTTATTTTTGTATTTTTGCTCATATGTCTAAACGGATGAAAAACTAAATGGTCATAGTCCCCCTGGCTCGAAACGACCTATTTTCTTCCAGTCAATACGAGTAGCCAATCGAACTCGCCCATTGAAGAATAAAGCTCAACGCACATGGTCTTTCGAAAAGTTGGACGGACACACGGCGCAAAGTGTGTGCGGCTATGGTTACGTACCGCTGAGCCACTTTGGGAACGTCATTAGGAGAATTCAACTGAACTGAACTTTCGAAAAGACAAAAACTAAAAATGTCTAAGGTTAACACACATGCGCCAGGTAAGAAAGGGCATTTTTTCCAGCGAAGCAGACAAATCAATTTCAATGATTCAACGAAGCTAAATAAGCCTTTAGTCTTCAGAGGGCTTGAATATTTCCCCCAAAACGTTCCAGGACCCAATTTTTCCAGAAAAAAAAATACCCAGGACAGGTCACATAACCAAGATGGCAAACATTTATTATGGTAAAAAATTTCAAAAATCTTCTCCCCCAGAACCACGCCGGGTCGCGTAGCGCAATCGGTAGGGCACCTGACTCATAAGTCAGAGGTCCTGGGTTCGAAACCCGGTCTGGCCACATACTTTCGTTTCTCCTTCCGCTGATTCAAGAAGGGCAGTTGTCAGTTACTGGCGAAAGTATGTGCACTTAGTACTGGTTAACCGCTTAGGAGGTCTAAGCCTGCCCAGGAATAGTGTGGTTAGGTTAACTGACCGTCCCGACATGGCCTTAGCTGTTTACCGTGGACGTTAAGCATCAAATCAACCAATTCTCCCCCAGAACCACGAATCCTATGATCTTGAAACTTAGCATGTCGCATCAAGGACTCAAAAGCTCAACAAAATTTATATAAATGATGACCCTGGGATGACCTTGATCTGTTTAAAGGCAAGGTCAACTTTTGAGTCACTTAGGTTTTTCTATAGGAAAAAGTGAAAAAAGTTGATTTTTTTAGAAACAATGCAGTCTGCTACCTGAAAGTTTGTAGATGCAGACAACTAATTAGGTAAATGAAGCTTTAGTAAGTATTCATGGTAAAGGTCATATCTTCACCTGGGCCTAAGGCCATTTACATTGAAAAATTAAAACTCGCTTTTTTTATATAAACTTGACCATCATGAAATATTTCCGCGCTTGCACGGGCTCTTTTCTAGTATTCTTCTAAAATTTATATGTTCTGGATCTCGATGGACTATAAGAATAATGTTTTTTTTTTTGTTTTTTTTTTTCATTTTATACCTGTGAAATATCACCAGTATTTGAATTACTGGGCCCACGTGTTCAAAACTAACAACGTCGTTTGTTAATGAGACGTTCAATTTTCAAACGCAATACATGTAAAATCGCTGCCATGTTTTGCCGAAAAAAATATGAGGAGCTTTGGCAATGCAAAAGCTGCTCACAATTGTCGGCAAAAAGTGTAACAGTTGATTTTGTGAGTACTGTAAGACTTAACGTTTCCACAGACGGTTTCGTTAAGCTAAATACGCTTAGAACAACCAGGCCCGGAGGTTATAAACTCAAAATAAAGCACACTGATTGGCTGCTCCCGAGCACAGGCTCGGAAGCAGCCAATCAGTGTGCTTTATTTTGAGTTTGAGATTATACTCAAGTTTTATAACCTCGAACCCTGATCCCGATTTTCTACAGCTGAGACGACACAAACTACACAAACTTCTCCGGAAACAACATCGTCATCCTCAGAATCAACTACTTCTACAGCGATAACATCTTCATCGACCCCAACTTCAACTACTTCGACGGAGATAACGACATCTTCTACTCCTACATCAACTTCTTCCACCCAGATGGCGACATCGTCGACTTCTACATCAACTACTTCGACTGAGATATCGACATCGACAACTCCTTCATCAACTTCTTCGACAGCAACAACGACGTCATCAACTCCAACATCAGCTTCGTCACAGACATCGACATCGTCGACGGAGATAACGACATCTTCTACTCCTACAGCAACTTCTTCAACACAGATGACGACATCGTCGACTTCTACATCAACTACTTCGACTGAGATATCGACAGCGACAACTCCTTCATCAACTTCTTCGACAGCAACAACGATGTCATCAACTCCTACATCAACTTCGTCACAGATATCGACATCGTCGACTCCCATATCAACTTCTTCGACTGAGACACTGACATCGTCGACCCCTTCATTAACTACTTCGACTGAGCTACTGACGTCGTCGATTCCTACATCAACTTCTTCGTCAGATATACCAAAATCGTCGACTACATCAACTACTTCGACTGCGATACCGACGTCGTCAACTCCTATGTCAACGTCTTCGACTGAGGTAACGACATTGTCGACATCAGCGCCAGCTTCTTCCATTGAGATGTCGACGTCATCATCAAGACCTTCAACTTCTTCGACTACGATTTCAATGCAACCGACCCAACCGTCAACTTCTACTGGACCTCCAACGTCCCAAGGTTGTAAATTTAAAACTCTAACTTTAGCTTCTTATATATATAGAATAATCCTGTTCAGATATATTATAAGGTTGGTGAACTGTAACTTTACAAGTATAACACTTTGAACATGTTGCCATATATCGGCATCACATTGCTTTTTCGTAATATATATTGTTTTTCTTATTTTTTTGGTGAATTCAGCACCTATTTCTATGTTTAACCGTTTAATCTAAGAACTACAGACATTTATCTTCAGTCTGTTTAGAAATTTCTGTATTCAGTTTATTTGTATATAATTTGCAAGACATATAAAACAAATTGCACTAATTTGAATAGCAGGTAAATTGCCTAACTAGGCAACTTATTGGCTTCAAGATAGTGCAATTTGTTTCATTATAATTTATTATTTTACCAGAAGGGTCTAGAGATCTTAGTTTGGACGAAAACGCAATTCTCTTCGACTTAGTCTTTGATTTAATTAAAGAAACTGGGCTTTTTATGCTACAAGATGATAGATTGCACCCGATGTCAGCACTGATTCATAAGACTGCACCCGATGTCAGCACTGATTCATAAGACTGCACCCGATGTCAGCACTGATTCATAAGATTGCACCCGATGTCAGCACTGATTCATAAGACTGCACCCGATGTCAGCACTGATTCATAAGATTGCACCCGATGTCAGCACTGATTCATAAGATTGCACCCGATGTCAGCACTGATTCATAAGACTGCACCCGATGTAAGCACTGATTCATAATACTGCACCCGATGTCAGCACTGATTCATAATACTGCACCCGATGTCAGTACTGATTCATAAGATTGCACCCGATGTCAGCACTGATTCATAAGATTGCACCCGATGTCAGCACTGATTCATAAGATTGCACCCGATGTCAGCACTGATTCATAAGATTGCACCCGATGTCAGCACTGATTCATAAGACTGCACCCGATGTCAGCACTGATTCATAAGATTGCACCCGATGTCAGCACTGATTCATAAGATTGCACCCGATGTCAGCACTGATTCATAAGATTGCACCCGATGTCAGCACTGATTCATATGATTGCACCCGATGTCAGCACTGATTCATAAGATTGCACCCGATGTCAGCACTGATTCATAAGACTGCACCCGATGTCAGCACTGATTCATAAGATTGCACCCGATGTCAGCACTGATTCATAAGACTGCACCCGATGTCAGCACTGATTCATAAGATTGCACCCGATGTCAGCACTGATTCATAAGATTGCACCCGATGTCAGCACTGATTCATAAGATTGCACCCGATGTCAGCACTGATTCATAAGATTGCACCCGATGTCAGCACTGATTCATAAGATTGCACCCGATATCAGCACAGATTCATAAGATTGCACCCGATGTCAGCACTGATTCATAAGATTGCACCCGATGTCAGCACTGATTCATAAGATTACACCCGATGTCAGCACTGATTCATAAGATTGTACCCGATGTCAGCACTGATTCATAAGATTGCACCCGATGTCAGCACTGATTCATAAGATTGCATCCGATGTCAGCACTGATTTATAAGATTGCACCCGATGTCAGTACTGATTCATAAGATTGCACCCGATGTCAGCACTGATTCATAAATTATTTACTTTATCATGTTAAGACAGCTAAGCTGTTCTATAAACCTTACGTCTTCTTTCTTTACTCTTTTGCTTCATTTCTATACTGATCTCTGCGTAAGCTGCGTGCTCAAATAGCAGTACAAGTTTTCAATTTTACACCGGATTGTACAAAATGATAATATTTGTGTGTTATTCTTCTTAGTTCTGTCTCTGTACTTTTTGTCTTTGTATGTTTAATGTGAGGAAACCTACTAGTGGCCTTCGGGCTGCAAGGAACCCTCGTTAAAAATAAAGTATTAACCCTTAAAGCGTCAAAACTGAAAAAGTGTTGAATTTGCAAACAGTGTAGGGCCAGATGAGGCGGCTCATTATGAGCCACCTCATCTGGATCTTCACTGTTTGCAATATAGTCTTTGAATTCTCAATATGATATAGCTTTGACTAAACATTTTTTTAAATTTCTGCAGACGTGAATTTTGTCGTCTGCCGTTTGGCGCATTAAGGGTTAAATTAAATTAAATTATAATTCGAATAAGTTTAGTTTCCAATATAAGACATGGCAATTCGAAGGCAATAATCTGGAACCGAAACAATCGATTTCCACGTCCTGTTCTAAACACTGAATGAGAAAGGAAACAAGAAATACTGCAAATTTTAAGTATATTTTTTCCATAAACTCCTGTATTTAATGAATTTAATACAAACAACGCAGTTTTTGACCAAACGTTGTGTTCTTAGTCGTTGATTTGCGTCTAGACTGTTTGCAAAGCCCCCTATTACTAAGTGCTAGGTTTTAATGGGATAGAAATAAAATATGTTTAAACAATGTTTACTTTGATTCTTACATTGCATGCAAAAGCTGAAAGTGGGCTACCAAAATACTTTTTCATCTGATCTGCTTGGCGGCAGCCTTGAATAATAGTCATTTTCAAAGAACCATTGCTGCACTGTACAGTCCAACCTGTATTAAGCAAGCATCTAAGAGATAACAAAAATCTGCAGGGTGTTAGACGTGTCCTCAGTGTTTCCCCCAGACTGAAAAAAGGGCAGGGTGCTGCTGAAAAAAAGGGCACTTTTAGCGCGGCGAAAGGCATCTGGAGGGCAATGTTACAATGTTCGGCCTACATCTAATAATTAACCTCAAAAGTATGACATTTCAGTGCAGTAACACTACCATTATGTGTTATTATGTAGTGTAATTTAGCAGTACTGTTCATAGTGTGACCAGTCCATTGTTGAATTACTCAAAAAAAAAAAAAAAAAATTGAACTGCTGAAAAAAAAAAAAAAAAAACAAAAAAAAAATCCGGCATTCTCAAACCACCACTACCTCTCCACCTTTCCCTCACCCTCCATATACACATCCAAAATTGCACCTCGGATGATGGGTCTGATTTGTTCTAGTGATTTTGATCAAAGCTGATACTTGTTTACACTCAAAATCTGTCTACCTCAAAACCGAGTTTAATTCTACACTTAAATGAACATACCTACCGCAAGACCTCTCTAGAATAGTTAAAATCAAATAAGGATGGAGTATTGTTGGATATGTAGGCCGGTAAATTTGTAAAATCGCAAATTACTGCATGGTGACAGCTGAGCTGTTGAGATGCTAAAGATCGCGGATTTCATCATCATATTTCAATTCTCATATCGACGTTACCCCCGCACCTCAGCGGAACGTATCCATGGCCGCAGTAACGGGGCGCCGAGCGTCCGTCCATGATCGCGGATTTCCCGAGGCACTATTAATAAATACTGACTGGTTCTCGTTCCACACATAGTACACCTGAATCGACGGGAACTAGATAGAAAAACGCGGGGAAACTAATCTTAAAGTGAACGAACCCACTTTCATAAACAGAAATCGTCGGCACCTGTGATGATTCCATGAAAACATGTATGATCTGATCAGCCTGCGCAAATTTAGCATGATCCGTATTTGTGATGACCGTACATTACGTATCTGACATGTTTACCGGGAAAATAGATATTGAATCATTGCATTGTCGTACACGTCTAATAGGCCTCGGATTCTGTAGTATAGGCTATTGCGCAACGTGATACGGTGAAAAAATAGTTATCGGTATTGATGCGGCAAGCGGCACCGTTATGCCGATGGCCCGTGTCATTATCAGAGTGAGGCAAACGAGTTTAACGGTGCTACCCGTTAATTTCACAGTTGGAACAGGCTGGTCACTTTAACGAGAGTATATTTAATTGTCCTGGTTACTGTCGCCATGTCCGCAATGCATTTGACATCTTACAAGCCGGTAACCAGCAGTGTTTTCAGTTGGCGAAGTAATTTTCTGCTTCAATTAACACACGACGGGGGGCGAGGTGATAATTGCCACAGATTAGTCACCGTGATTGGTGTTTATTGATGAGCATGTGTACAGATTATCGATCGACTTGAGTTGTCAGTTTTTACAGGTATGGGACACAATGGAATTGAATCGTAATAGCAGCGCGGGAAAAGGAACTGGTTACTGATATTTTTCGGGCAGGAGGGCGCTTATGACACGTTTTTGGGGCAGAAGGGCGGGACCAAAAAGGGGCAGGGCGCGGCGCCCCGCCATTCCGCTTTAGGGGAAACACTGTGTCCTTGTTTGATACAGGTACAATTCATTGTATTTGTCTGTTTAGGGAACTGAATACATGCTTGCTTAATACAGGTTGCTTGCTTAATAGAGGCGGCCACTATGACAGGTTTTACTGTATATTGTTTCAATGCTGCAGATTAGAAGGGGGGTAACAGGGATAATTGAGGGGTATTTTCCTATATTTCTCCAGAAAGGAATATTTTGTAAAATAAAAATATTGTCTCAAATTTATCCCTGTTAGCATATCCTATCTGGAGTACTGTTGTGTGTCCTTGCTTAGGATCAAGTATTAGCTCAACGTCATCACCCAACGGGCACATTACGTCCTAATGACGTCGCACTGAAGTCGATGCGACGTCATCACGTCGCATCGATGTCAGTGCGACGTCATATGTGCCTGCTGGGCAGTATCTGTGACTTCAACTTCGTCTCCAATGACAGGTATTTCAGCGCCTTCCTCAGCCTCATCAAGAACGCCTACTTCGACCACAACCCACATTTCAATTAGCACCTCCAACCTTACCATGTCAGTGTCCTCCAGTGAAGACTCAACATCCTTTGATCCATCTACGAGCACACAAGCCAGTAATCCACAAACTGATGCACAAGGTATACAGTTACTTATAATGTTATATCTTTATACATTCCTTTTGTTTGATTTAAATTCTGTAATAAAACAGCTTTTGAAATTTGAAAAGGGTATACCACTACAATGCTCTCCGAACATACTGAGTCTCGAACAGGGTATACCACTACAATGCTCTCCGAACATACTGAGTCTCGAACAGGGTATACCACTACAATGCTCTCCGAACATACTGAGTCTCGAACAGGGTATACCACTACAATGCTCTCCGAACATACTGAGTCTCGAACAGGGTATACCACTACAATGCTCTCCGAACATACTGAGTCTCGAACAGGGTATACCACTACAATGCTCTCCGAACATACTGAGTCTCGAACAGGGTATACCACTACAATGCTCTCCGAACATGCTGAGTCTCGAACAGGGTATACCACTACAATGCTCTCCGAACATACTGAGTCTCGAACAGGGTATACCACTACAATGCTCTCCGAACATACTGAGTCTCGAACAGGGTATACCACTACAATGCTCTCCGAACATACTGAGTCTCGAACAGGGTATACCACTACAATGCTCTCCGAACATACTGAGTCTCGAACAGGGTATACCACTACAATGCTCTCCGAACATGCTGAGTCTCGAACAGGGTATACCACTACAATGCTCTCCGAACATACTGAGTCTCGAACAGGGTATACCACTACAATGCTCTCCGAACATACTGAGTCTCGAACAGGGTATACAACTACAATGCTCTTCGAACATACTGAGTGTCTTCGACTAACAACAGTTTCTTTAACCGAAGTGGCATCAACCATGCTTAACGAAACTGATATTATTCGAAGAGACTCAGAGAGACCGAGACGACGATTTTCATTTTTATATAACACGGAATTAAATGACTTGAGAATAATAAGTTGTTTGAGAAAATCTGAAGTTTCTGTTGAAAGAATTTAAGTTTGTAATTTCATTGAAAAATTGGCAAGGCATTACACACAATGTACACGCTGGTCTGGCATTCAACACAGGCAACGAGGCAACGTACTATAAAACACGATTGTTTTCGCATACTTCTTACATTAATTTCAAACTATCATTCTTACGGACCCGGCAGTATGTTATACCTCTTAGTCAGACAGATTTTCGAAGAAATTCCGTCTAGTATAAATGCAGTGCTTGAATAAGGTTTTTCTTCAATTCGTTACCTGGTCGTTGTAGTCCAAAAATTGTTTTCAAGCATTTCTTGAATATGCATATCAATTCAGTAAAACTTTTGGGTCCTATTTCAAGAGTAGGGGGTCGGATGGTCCGTGAGACTATACTTCTGAAACAAACTTATCCTGTTGAGCAGAACAAGCAGGTTCCTTGTACGTTGTCTTCGTTGCCTGTGTTGAATGCAAGACCAGTGTGATGTATGTCATGCTGTGATATCAATGACGCCATAGATTTGTTACCGTAGCAACTAAGAGTTCATACCAATGTCAAAAACACGTCAACAAGACGTCATTCTTCCAAGGTACTAAGCACCATAGTTGCTATGGTAACAGCTCTGTAGCGTCTCTCACTTTAATTCGAGAGATGAATATATGCCACGTTCCTCTCGCATTATAAGTGAGATGCTACCTGATATGAATACAATGGAAAATGTGATTTTCTCAAACCTATAATTCATTCTCAAATAATTTAATTCTCTATTATATTTGTTCTGTGTTTCAAAGCGCAACATTACAGGTTTACATTTGCATCTTTTCTGCCTGAAAGACTGAAGCATTATGTTTTTTTTTTTGACAAAATAAAGAACTCAAAGGGATTTTCTTACTTTTCCGAAGGAAAATCATTTTCTAAAGTAGATCACGATACTTGTCATACGTTTTATTCAATATATATTGTTTGTCAATGTACACAAGTCTTAAATCTTCTTTTTTTGTTTTTATTTATTTTAGGCTTTGGTGGTGCTTCTATGTGTGGATCGCAGATGGTGTATACGATAGCAATAGGAATCGTAATAGCAAACCTTCCCTCATATATATGTTATCAAATCATATGAATTGTGTGCACGCATGAATTTTATTTTTCGGACAAACAGTGAGGCACGTAATCACCGATCCACATTAAATGCTATTCAAAAAACAAAAACAAAAAAAACTGCAACACAGTTTGTTTGAAAAAATAAACAAATCAATATTTTAACCTTTCCCCATCCATCTTAAAATGCTACATACATCAAAGAAACCTACTTCCACATAAAACTATTGAATGTTACATATTACATCCATATTAAGCACGCATGAGCAGATTTACTAGAAGTTCATGGGCTCAGAACTTTTCAATCGTCCCTCGTAAAATGACAGTTTGACATGTATCAAACAGCTCATCGAATTCCCAGCGGGCAGATGCTGAATCCAAATTGAATCAACGTTGATTCAACATCATCATGGCATTGAATCAATATATATTCAATGTTGATTCAGCCTTGTGTTCCCAGTTGGGCCCAAACTTCAGTAAAGTGCACGGTACTTACTGCAATCTTTAATGTAAGATA
Organism: Ctena decussata; assembly: GCA_963989385.1. Classification (NCBI taxonomy): domain Eukaryota; kingdom Metazoa; phylum Mollusca; class Bivalvia; order Lucinida; family Lucinidae; genus Ctena; species Ctena decussata. Next base: position 60,273,421 of record OZ022504.1, read on the forward strand.
AACGTTTGTTTTTTTATTTTTCTATTTTTCCTCTGCTCTGTCTATCTATATATCTCTTTATCCGTCTCCTTTTCTGCCTCTGTCTCTGCCGTTGTTTGTTTGTGTGCTAAGAAGAACGATTCAGACAAAATTTGCATTTGCAATCGGCTATGACTGTCCGTCTCTACGCATTCTGTTATTAGACGGGAGTTTACACTTCCAAAATTACTGGCAATATGTAAATCAGTGTTTTGATACAATATGTTTTACGAGGGTTGTTCAGAAAGTTCAGATTCTCACCGCATAACTTTGTTTAGCGGCATGCTGAGGGCAAATGCTTTGCATGTATTGAAAGCTCTATAATTTGCCTTTACAGTGATACCAAACACTATACAAAGATACATTTTCTTATTGAGGTACAACGCATTTTATTAGGCCCCAGTCATACCACTGGCTTAAAGTCGTACGTGAATTTATTTTCAGTGTATCATTCAAGTAAAAAATCATCGTAAATACAAAATTAATTTTTGTCAGCTGTTTGTCAATCGTTGCCATCAATATCCATTTAAAAGTTAGAAGGGTAGAGAACGTTTCCGTTTCATTCCTTGCAAAGCAATGCGCAGTTCTAATGACGTTATTGAAATCGACGTTAACGTCATTTCCTAAGGCTGTGACAACTTCGTTTTTTCATTAATTTTAATTTTTCGACAATTTCGAATTGGAGTATGCAAAAGCTTTTCCTTACAAGATTTTGAATGCTAAGACATTATTTTTTGATAACTTTAGTAGACAGGGAGAATTTGCTACTACATTAAATGCAGATAATCCAAATTCACGGGACAGTATGGAACCTAGCTTAAATATGATTTCCGCGATATTTACAGGAAACAGTTGCCTAGGGTTTGTGTTTTAGTAGCAATGACGAAAAAAACAAAAAATAAAGACTGCTTATATAGAAACTACGACCTTCTAAGGTAAAAAAGTGCAGTGGCTGTAGGGTATACCTCTTTCAAAGACGTTCAAAAATATGTCCTTTAGAAAATATACACTGCGTTTGCAGAGTTGTCTTGACATATCTCAGCTCTGTATGGTTTCGCTATCAGAAGTTCTGTCGTTATGATCTTTATCAAAATATGACGTCACGATCAGAGCTTTCTGAACATACGTCGTACATTTGTGAAAGTCAGTCTTTTGTAAAATTTGTTACAAAATGAAGTTTCTCCTTCCAAAATAGTCCCAAAAATCCAGATCCGTCTGGAATTACATTTTGGGGTCATTTTGAAAAGGAAACTCCCGACTTATAACCAAAGAACTACGGTAATGTGGAATTAGGAGAAACCCAAGAATAAATTTGAAAAAAAAAATTTGCTCAAATCGGTGCTTAGATGACAACGACACTGTTGCACACGAAACTGCTGCTAATACAAAAATTGAAATATCTTGGTTTTCTTTGTATACATGATCCTTGCCTCCATAATAGCATTTGAGCCGCGACACGAGAAAACCAACAAAGTGGTTGTGCGCCCATCACAGAATCAGATCAGCCAGGGCATCCGCCCAGTCTGATCAGAGCCTTAGCTGTCCGCATGAAGGTAGCTTAGCACCTTGGCTACCCTTTAAGCCCTTAGCAATGATTCGGTTAGACTGGGCAGATGCCCAGGCTGATCTGAGTCTGCGCTGGGCGCACAACCACTTTGTATGTTTTTTCGCGTCGCGGCTCATTTATTTTTCCTAGCTGACACAGCATTTTATTATTTCGATAGCTAACTTGTAGAGAATAGATTTCGTTTAGTTGTGACGACTGGCATCTTGATTCACGATACGAACAAAACTGTTATCGTTTCTGTAGCCCATATAACTGCTATAGTTAAGGCTGTTGTATTTGCTTTAAACATATTTATTTCGCTTTTCCAATGACATAAATATATACATACATGTACAAATAACATATCAGTACAAACTATGGGATTAGAACGGAAGCAGTATGCTTATAGAGTTCTTCTCGTTGTATTTCACAAACCCAAGAAAACTGCATTTGTTCAAACCTAATTGTAGTGCATCTTCTATGCAGTTTATGGCAAGTAAGTCGAGGTTCACGTGAAGAATTGATAATCTGACCCACAACACGACAATTCCAACAAAGTGGCATATGCGCCCAGCAAAGACTCAGATCAGCCTGGGCATTCGTCCAGTCTAATCAGAGTATTTTCTTTGCGCTTAATAGGTGGCTGAAGGTCTACGCTAGCTTCATGTGGACAGAGAAGGCTCTTCTCAGACTGAGTGGATACAAGGCTGATCTGAGTTTTTGCTGGATGCACATGCCACTTTGTTGGTTTTATCATGTCGCAGCCCATTTAATGGAACTAATTTCTGTTCAAGTCCTTCAAAGACATTTGTCTTCATTGGACAGTTTTTTTTCTTCTATTTTTTTGAATGGCAAACTGTGCATGTCTTAAATAGACTGTGAAGCTTTTCTTGTAGTTGAAACCATCTTATAATTCAAAGGAAATTGTCAGAAAAGAACTCAAATAAAAATACCGTAAAATTCTAAGTATTGGGCCAGATAGGGTTGAGTAAACAGCGCAGACACAGATCAGACTGCCCCTCTAGTTGCAATATGGTCAGGGTATACACTGCCATTCAGCCTGCATCTTTTGGGCGAATTCCTGCATCATCAAACCAAACTTTACCATTTCAAGAAAATTACGGTAATTATTAACGTTGCCCAATTCTTAGACTTTTTTACGGTAATTGCCCACATTAATTCCAGAGTTTTGAAGACAGCCTTCCGTCTTCGATTAAAAATTTCAAATACCTTCTTCTCAGAACACATAGCAATTCTTCGGTTAAAAGACGGAGGTTTTTCTCTTCAAAAACAATCCCATAAATCTAGATCCATCTAATAAGATGGAACTAGATTTTCGGGATTTTTTTTTTCGAAGAGAAAAACCCATCTCAAGACTGATTAAGATATTAGAGTTGAGAGTAAACCGAATATAGCCGAAAAAAGACCGCTCGCATTTTAGCAATCGGAACACCGCTCGGCCAATTTCGTGAATCACGAAATTGGCCGAGCGTGCTCCGATTGACATTTTAGGTGAATCGGAAGACTTTCAGGGGAAGCAACTCTATCAGTTTCAATTTGCTTGCTTTCTCAATGTGTGTGAACTCTTGTAGGAAAAAATTTACTAAGGTGCAAATTCTTTCCTCTGTGAGTAAACTCCTCTTTGGAGGAATTTTCTCGTCCAAGGCGCTGTTTTCTTTTGTAAAAATTATGGGAGAACATTGTTCAAGATGTGTCAGGTGGCTTATCAACCACCAGAATACATGGGTTCATTTACTCTAATAGTTTAGTTTTCCAATATATTGCATCGAGTTCTTTGGATGACTGAACTCATTTTGAGTCATTCACAAGCAGAGTTTTACTTGAAATGATGCAAAAGGGTGTGGCTAGTAAATATTTGAATAGAAGCCAAGATTTTGTAAAATTTATCAAATGAGATCGGTCGAGCAAATGATATTACCTTCATCCTCCAGACCAAACATGAAAGGGTATCAGACGTTATTTTATCATTATTACTCCTATATCGATCTAATACAGATTTCCCCCTTTTCGTTTCCGAAAATAATAACTGTACCCAATGAGTTGGAAAAAGCTGAATCATATGTTTAATTTTGCATCCTTTGCCGTCAATGATGGTGCAGATTTGTCCATATAGATTTCAATGCTGCAGAGAGTCTTACGTTATTTTATTGAAACTCAATACCTGTTTTATCACCGTGTAAATTATGTAAAGTATCCTTGTATTTTGCCAAATATGTAATAACATCTTCAAGAGGTTATCAAAGTTGATCATATAATCCACAAACCAGTTTTGATCAGTTTTTTTTAATGTTTCAGTCATAGCTCACATACATTTACTATAACATGTATTTCTTCTTGTTAGTTTTTCTGATGTCTACAGCTTTATGTGCTGGACAAGGTAAGCTCCTATTTTCTAATTAACATACACAGTATTCATTCGGGCATAAGCACCCCAAATATATACATGTAAATAAGCCTTGTGTAGCTCGGCTGTTAGAAAGAATTTTCTCTTCCAAAACAATCCCAAAAATCTAGATCCGTCTTGTAGATTTTTTAATTGTTTTGGAAGAGAAAATCATTCGTTTATAATCAAATGAATAAGAAGCTTAATTATAACGGTATTCGACGTAACGCTTTTATCGATTTTAAGATTTCTTGCCATGGTTCCATTTAGAATAAACTACAAAAATAATAAAAGGGAAATGTGCATGTAATGCTCGTTTTCCTTATATTCCTTTGCTGTTTATTCTCTATTATAGCATAAATAACGGTGTCACACGCTATTAGTAGGCTATAAACGAACACAAAACCATTATTAACATGGGGTTTCACGCGCCGATAATGACCACCTTAGCGACTTTTCGTATGTAAGTTGCAGGGCAATACTCCGTCAGTATAGAAACGAGCGACAAGACTGCAGTTGACAAATATCGATTAAAGACTTTAACGAAAGAGTTATACAAGCTCGGATATTTTAAAAAAGAGAGTGCAGACTACATCGAGCGAAAACTTTGATGAACATGATTATGACTTGTGAAATGCTGCTAAAGGTTGCGCAGAATTCACGGTAGCTGGCCATGGCCTGAAACGAGGATTTTTATAGACATGCATAGTGCGTGTAGGAATCAGCAAGGTAATGGCGATGAGGCCGAAAAATAGTGCGTCAATATTTTCGTAGCAGTATAGTTGAATTTATGCAATGATAGCGATCAAACATTTTTCCTCTGCATTAACGTTTGCAAGGTCCCTCGGGAGATGTTGAAAATCTCCCTCGGGACCTTGCAAACGTCAATGCATGAAAAACCATGTTTTATCCCTATATTGTGTTCTCACTATACTCATTCATTTATACTGGTTTACTTGTGCATATTTAGCAACCATATAAAAGAACGAAAGAGCTGAGTTGAACTTTTTCCAGCCATCTGATCCAATTTTTGAATGGAACGCCACAACTGTCTTATATTCAGACATGCCATTATGTTATATGGACAAGCAACATGAGCTGTTCAGTTACATTATGTTTTGTCAGTTTGATATGCTGTCTTTCCCACTCGTTATTATATGCCGTACATTTGCAATCTGTCTTTTCTAAAAACCATTATATCATCTCGGTTTAACATGCTGTCTTCTTCACTCGTGACTATATGCTGTCCATTTTCATTATGTCTTGTCTGAAAACCGATATACCGTGTCAGTTTGACGTGCTGTCTTCTTCACTCGTTATTATATGTTGCTCATTATCATAAAGTATTGTCTGAAAATCATTACTGGTCAGCTTGACATGCTGTTTTCTTCACTCGTTATTATATACAGGTCATTCTCATTTTATTTTGTCTGAAAACCATTATGTCCTGTCAGTTTTATATGCTGTCATCTTCACTCGTTATTATGTGCTGTTCATTATTATTATGCCTTGTCAGTGCGACACGCTGTGTTGTTCAGTCGTTATTTTATGCTGTTCATTTTTACCAACTCTTGTCAAAATAACACAATGTCTAGTCAGCTGGATATGTTGTCTTGTCCACTTGTTATGTGTTGTACATTTTCATTCTACCTTGTCAAACTCTAGTATGTCATGTTAGTTTGACATGTTCTCTTGTCAAGTCGTGTGTTTGTTGGCTGATATGGGGTGGGACGTGGTCTTACGTGGAGGTTGGCAGGACAAATATGAATAGAATACTTTACCTCTAACACCTTATCTGCCCTTAACCTACTTACCACACCCTCCCAGTCTATAACTACCACAACATTACACCATAGTCCTAATGTTTATCCACCCGAACCCAGCTCATCTAGATCCTATTCTCGCCACTAACGGTTCTATACTCAACGCCATCCAAAGTCATAGACCTATCCTACCGAAGTCTACTCGCTCAACACCACCCCACCACCACTCCTTCCTCACACCCATTCTTACCCATCTCATTACCCATGTCTTACCTTACCCTACCCTTTTTTACCATACCCATTTTATCCCCACAACAACTCGCAACATACACACTACCCAAGCTTATTCTCCTGCCCTACCTACCCACTCATTCACCCCACAAAACTCAACGTCCACGCCCCTGCTCTATGTATCACATTTACCGTGTTTAGCTGATAGAAGAAAAACAATACACCTATATAGGGGTGTTTCGTGGTATTTAGTACTACCGGACAACCGGATTTGGTACCGGCATTTACAATTATACCAAACATCATAACGACAAGTATAAAGACAGGATGTCAAAGTATAATGATATGAGTTTAACGGATAAAAGTAACTTTTTATATATAAAGTCAGGATGTATAATTAAAGAATACGATAATGAGTTAATCACATTTGATGAAAACTTAACATAAAAGACATATTTTAAACAAGGCAGACTTTTAGATAAAAGCATATGATGCGACGTCAGAATCACACCGGGTAGGCGGCAATCGAAAACGCTCGTGCAGTCGACGAACGCGGATCAAAAACAGTTAGAAACAGCTTTTTCGATTGCAAAGTGACGACAATTTGCAATCGAAAACGCTGTTTTGCAATCGAAAACGCTGTTTTTGATCTGCGTTAATCGATTAAGAGCGTTTTCGATTGCCGCCTACCCGGTGTGAGAATGATAAGAGGCAAATTATCATAGAGGGCGTATTTCAAATAAGGCAGCATCCTTCTATATCAGCACAGAATGCTACCTTAAATAGACATGACGAAAGACAGCAAAGATTATTGCATTTCGAGTAAAACAGCCTTCTACTAGATCAATACATATTGGAAGTTGCTGAGTTATGATATAAGTGAACATTACATATTTTCAGTGAATAAGACAGCGTGTTATTCGACATTATAAAATGATGTCATAACAAGACAGCTTTACACATCCACATAATATAATATGACTCAAAAGAATAGTAACCAAGAATGACTAAATGTTTTTCTTAGACAAAACAGCATTTTAGATGATCATAACAGGACCGTGCTGCACAAAGACAGCATACAAGAAAGTAATAATATAATGCTTTACAAACAAGAAATAAGAGTAGTTTAAGAAAGCATGATGGCAAGTACTAGCACATTATAGTAATTTGCCATGACATGAATTGGGTTTACATGGTATGAAGGGAATTGAACAGTACATAATAATACATAACAGATAATCATGAAGATCGATCTAATGAGACAGCCATGGCGTTCCATATTTTTGCCTTAGTTACAGCCCAATTAGCCTGATATCCATAATCATTTTTTTAATCTCAGTAGTTTATTGTCAGTATCTGCACTTATAGCACTTATAGCAGCATTATCAGAGAAACTTTCATCGTTTTTTTTATTATTTATTGCTTAACGTCCACGGTAAACACCTAAGGTCATGTCGGGACGGTCAGTTAACCTAACCACACCATTATTGGGCAGGCGTAGACCTCCTAAGCGGTTAACCAGTACTAAGTGCACATACTTTCGCAAGTAACTGACAACTGCCCTTCTTGAATCAGCGGAAGGAGAAACGAAAGTGTGTGGCCAGACCGGGTTTCGAACCCAGGACCTCTGACTTATAAGTTAGGTACCCTACCGATTGCGCTACGCGGTCCTGCCGTTCACACTGGTATCGTCAGATAACAACATATGTCGACTTTTTTCCACGCACAAGTCTCTTTTTCTTTTGTCGCGACTTGGTAGGAGATGCACGAGGCTAGGATGCTGCATGATCCTCGCCTACGTATGTGTCCGAGGAACTGTTCTCCGATGCAGAATGAATTCACAAAGTTGTTCCGGCATTGTATGGTAATACCCATAGAAGCACTGGCGGTTGTGGACTGTATCCCAAGTCATCATTAGATGAAGTAGTATCACCTTGTTGCGCCGTTTCTACCATACGTCTTATTTCCATTTGTGCACGCCTTCTTCTACGTGCCGCAAGCGCTCTAGACTAAGGGGTCATCGTTTATCTGCAAGTAACAATTTAATGTCAAGCTTTTGTAGAAATTATGCTGTTCAACATTCAAAGGTCTTTTGCTCAATTGCAACTTGTCACATGGGATTTTTATATGATTTACCCTGCTGCTGGAGGTGGGGAGAGAGAGAGAGAGTGGGTGGGGACAGTACAGTTATTCTCATGAGTCATTGATTTTAGGTCCAGGAAACCTTAAAAGATGTGAATACAGAAAATGGGTTTCTTGGAACAATCCTTTCGTTCTAAATGTTTGACAAACATTACAGAAACATCTCCGTAATGACTTGGTAGTGTCCGTAAATTCATATCATTTAACTTTTTTAATGATAAATATCAATTTTTGAAAATTATTTTTCAATTTTCTTAAAATAAATGTTAATTGGATCAATATTGGTTAAAACAGTATTGATGACCATTGAATTTCATAGGTACGTGCATTAAGTTTGATTTTTCCCGTACCTCATCAAACCTCCTTTTTACTATGCAAGTGGAGGTTTGATGTGGTCTATGAGGAAAAAGACTGAAATAGATCGTCTAAACGACGTTCAAAACACGTTTCGGCTACCGAGGTTTTGACGATAAGACAGATTTACTGCATTGGTTTAATCATTTATTCGTTCTTACAAAATGTATCATCAGATAGTGAAAACGGTTAATCTTTACATGCCTTTTAGATGGTCATATTCGCAGTAAATATTGTTCTTTAAAACATAAAAAATTAAGATTACCAGACTCATTGTTGAATACAGCCTACATGTACACTGCTGCAAAACGTCTTGGAAACGTTCATACCCGGTCAGATTTACTACAGAGAGAGAGCGAGAGAGAGAGAGAATCCTTTCTAACTGTCTGAATGATTTTGAATGAAGATTCGACAATACTTAAAAAAGCGTCTTGACGACGTTTAGAATACGTTTCGGCTACCGAGGTTTGGGCGATGAAGTAGATTTCAGTCTATGTTTAAACGTAATATTCATTTTAGATAAACAGGTATTATCAGACGCTGAAGGGGGCAGAACTTGACAAGTCATTCAAATTGCCAATTCATTCCAATTGCCATAATGATATCAACTATTATATCTTTCTTGAAAACTACAAAATAAAGTCCTCTGCCTAGACTCATTTATAATTCATTTCAATTGTTATAATGACATCAGTTATTGGGTCTTCTTTAAAAACTACAAGAAGAAAGAACTTCTTCTGATTAGACCCAGTGTTGAGCATATAGCATACACTGCTGCAAACGTCTTGGAAACGTTCATTACACGTTATTTTCACCCCCAGAAGAAGAAAGATCGAAAGAGGGAGAGAGAGAGAGAGAAAGAGAGAGAATGATTTTGAACGAAGTTTCGACAAGACTGAAAACTGTCTCAATGACGTTCAAAACACGTTTTAGCTGCCGCCGAGGTTTCAGGCGATGAGTAGATTTCAGTCTATATTCAAACGTTCTATTCATCTTTACAAAAGTATCATTAGACGCTGAAAAAGGACTGAACTTGACAATTCATTCAAATTGTCAAACTGGCATCAACTATGAGCTGTTCTTTGAAAACTACAAAAAAAACGTTTGAATTCGACTTAAAATGTCTAGGAAACGTTCATCACACAAGAGAGAGAGAGAGAGAGAGAGAGAGAGAGAGAGAGACAGACAGAGAGACAGAAAGATCACAGAAAATGATTATCATACTGGAACAATCCTTTCAAGCTTTCGTAATGATTCTGAACGAAGAACCGACAAGAAAGACTGAAATGAAGCGTCTTAATGACGTTCGAAACGCGTTTCGGATATCGAATTTGCGGCGATAAAATTGATTTATATGTTTAAAACATTTTAGTGAGTTTTCGCGAAATAGATTAAAAGGTGAGAACGGCATAACTTGACAGTATATTTGCATTAAAGACAAGGTCTTCTTTAAAAGCTTGAATTAAAATCACTGTTGCAACAACGTCTTTGAAACGTTCATATTACGCCATTTTCACATGTGTGTGTGTGTGTGTGTGTGTGTGTGTGTGGTTATTGAAAAGGAGTAGCAACATATAACCCCTTTGAACTTTCTAAGAGATTTGGAATGAAGAGTTTGACAAGAAAGACTCAAAGAAAGCGTCTAAACGGCGTTCAAAACACGTTTCAGTTGCTGATGTTTTGACGATAAAAAGCTTTATACGTTTGCATATTAGGCCGCATGTAAGTTAAAAACTACAAAAACAAAATCTTCTGTTGATTAAAATCACCAGACTCTTTCGTAATAAAGCCCACACCGCAACAAAACGTCTTTGGTATTCAACTCTAAAGGGTGAAAGAAAGCGTCTCAGCGACGTGCAAAACACGCCATCGCTACAAGGTTTGAGCTAGACTCTATATATTATAATACAGATAAAAAGTAAAATGACTGAATGAAAATCTAACATAAACGTCTCAGCGACGTTCCAAACACGTCGCGGCTTCCAATGTTATGACGGGAAAATAGATTTTTGAAAGTGTTTTCACTTTTTATAAATTTTTACAACATGTATTTTCAGCCGGTCGCAGACGTTCCATTTATACTATATGACTGATATTTTTAAAACCAAATTACACTTACCGCTCCTAAAGGCATTTTTCAGCGTTTACAACGCTAAGAGAGAGAGAGAGAGCGAGAGAGAGAGTATTGATCAGTTCATTTTAGTATTCAAAATGTTTTTGGAATGAAGATCTGACGTAAAAGACAGAAAGTAAACGTCTCTGGGACGTTCAGGTCACGTCTCGGCTTCCACGTTTAGAGCGGGAAACATATGTGTTTACATAGTTTTTTTCTCCATTTTTTATTGAATGTATCAATAGGCAGGGAATATATAACGTTAAATGGCAATGTTGCATTCATAATTTTCGATGTTCCATACAAATAGTTTATCAAAGAATGCACTTACCGCTCTTAAAAGGAATTTAGTCCACCACCTGCACATTTCAATATGGCGACGACAAATACCCGGATGAATGATCACGTGAACTTTGTGAGCGCTTTTAAGACGTCTTCCAGACATATTAAAGACGTATTTATTCCATACTTAAAATCATCGAGAGTTTGTCACATATTTATACTATTTTATTCATCGGCACTAATTCTATAACAAGTATGTATGGTTTGGAGACAATTCAGCATTACTTTACTCTTAGTTTCCAACAAGTTTTTCTCACGTGTCCAGAGTGAATACCTAATGACTACGTCTTAAATACGCCGGGCCGGGTAGCGCAATCGGTAGGGCACCTGACTCGTAAGTCAGAGGTCCTGGGTTCGAATCCCGGTCTAGCCACATACTTTCGTTTCTCCTTCCGCTGATTCAAGAAGGGTAGTTGTCAGTTACTGGCGAAAGTATGTGCACTTAGTACTGGTTAACCGCTTAGGAGGTCTAAGCCTGCCCAGGAATAGTGTGGTTAGGTTAACTGACCGTCCCGACATGACCTTAGTTGTTTACCGTGGACGTTAAGCATCAAATCAACCAACCAACGTCTTAAATACGTTTTAGAAGCGTCATACATTAGGATATCATCATTTTACTATAAAGGGCGACACTTACATATGATTTGCAACTTTTCATATACCCCTGACCAACAAAAGGTCAGAAAAGCAAGTCACACGATTTTTGTTTGAGCGTCTCCGCTTAGTGTTCAAATGGTGTTTGGTACCAAAACGTTTTTGAGATATCCTGCAGACGTCCGTTTTCCTGAAAAACGTCTGGAACGCGTGTCCCAAACGTATGGCAAACCAATACTCACAGAAGACGTCGCCGTCACCAAAACGTATGGTTCACTGGGATTGCTCTTTGAAGGATCTCAATTATGATTTTCATTTACTATAGGGAAAACCTTATTGCTATTCACTGACTGTGTAATTTGATGTATCAGGTGGGTAACTACTTTTGTATATTTTAATCATTAAGATTTCATGTCAATTCTGAATTGACCATTTAGGATGCACTGAAGGCTTTTGGGGAATTAGCTGTGGACTGTCATGCGGCCAGTGTCGCTTCGAAACTGCCTGTGACAGAGTAACTGGAGATTGTCGATTTGGGTGTGAGGCTGGTTGGGAAGAGCCCAGATGTGATACTGGTACGTTTATTGTTTTTTATACATGTAGTGTTCATTTAATCTATTAATCAGAGACACCTATTTACACCACATTATTGGCTGTATTGAGTAAACATAATTTTGGTCGTCCAGATAGCGTACGGCTGATATTATCGGCCAATAAGGCAATCGGGAGAAAGAAGATTTTCTAGTTGTTGATTATGATGTCTTTCTTGTCTTTTCAGTATAAAACAGAACGTTATTCACTTTGTCGTACTTTCATATTATGTTCAGGTCAATTGAAACAAACAGAATCATAGAAAAGTTTTTTTTTTCAGAATCTTGTGGAAGTACTTGTACAATAAGTTCTGAATAGATAGATCCTTTGGGACGAAAAATGTATCAAACAAATTAAAATAGAAAACGGTTTATTTGAGTCTTATCTGTTGCATATTTTATTATTGGTCATGAACTCATTTTAATCGAGTCTGCCATTTTCGTTTTGTTTTTGTGTATTCCTTGCTTCCAAAGAATCTAAATATTCAGAACTTATTCATGATTTTTTAATATTGGTGACTGACATTTGTTTTTTCGGCAAATAATAAAACAGCAGCATTAGCTGCGGAAGCCCGACATTATATTCGCTTATCAGAGACAGTTGCTCCGACAGTGTCATTTCTTGACCGGCAAGGTATGTGGGTAGCCAACACATCAATGGGTTTCCGCTCTTTTTACAAAAGGTACAATTTTTTGAATTCCTGTTTGTTTACACTGAACGACAACGCGCTTCCAAAATTGGATTTATTCTTAAATAGTAGAATAATTTTTCCTATGGGTGTATATTCTCTGCCTTTCAAACGTTGATCCCCATTTAAAAGGAGGCAAAAACAAAATGATGCGCAACGCAACAAAAGGGCCCTTAACGTCGCTGACGTTATTTTGAGTAAATGACGTCGAAAGTAATAGACATATTTTCGTGCATATTCCTATGTGAAAGACAAAAGGAAACGAAAGTTTCAATGAAGAAACCGATCCATTCAAACCCAAATGAATCGAGATGAATAAAGAGATCTAATATTAAAACAAAAATGGAAGAAGAGAAATGTCTGGAGGTTCACTCTTATCCAGCCAGTTTCCGATTAAACAGAAACATTAGGCCCGAATATTTTTTCAGCAATGCCTCTTTCCGTGACAAAACCAGAGTGTGTTAGAGAGATCACTCTACTTTGCTATTGACCACGGTGCTAAAACTTTGCAGTGACGTCACAATGACATTTCGGCACGCGCATCTTAAGTTTGCTTTCGCCAGGCAAGACAAGACTCGGAGTTTTATCATTGTTTCGGAGATTCTCTTAAAAGCCTGCGAACCATGTAGTCCGACGAGTCAGTACTCAAAACAGTATTTTTTTCTGATGGTCTGTTTAAAAGTCAGCTGGAAAATATTGTGTATATGCATATATGTGCTTAAACTTATTCACTCACACAGGATGAAAATGAGCAAAATATGTCAATTTTTTTCTTACTAAAAACACAATTAAATCACTGTTTTACGCTCGAAATTGGATTCTCTCCATTGAAATCATAAATTAAGTTAAGTTCAAAGTTTTCAGAAGAACTTAGGCATGTTGAAAAAGCCAAAGGTTACTTTCTTATATAAAATGTTAAGGCCCTATCATTTTTATTTCTAAGTCAATGTTACATCTGCAATCTTTTCATATTGCATATTAGTCTAGAATTTGATGTCCGCCGGACCTGGTGTTTTGTCTATGCTCTTGAGTCAGACCGCAAAACAGGCTATAAAAAATGCTGTTTTGAGGGCTAACTTGTCGGTTATCTTGTTGTTGCAGTTGAGGTATAACGGCCTAATAGACAGCTAAGGTCATGTCAAACCGGTCAGCCATAGTGCTCACATTGCTCCTGGCCAGGCTTAGAGCTCCTAAGTGGCTAACCAGTGCTGAGTGTACATATTTTTTCACCAGTAACTGACAACTGCCCTTTTAACCTTGATCTGCAGTCCAACACGGTGCCGACTGCGCAAGCGGAACTTGTTGGACTTCGAATTGTGGAACCGCACGTGTGTTAATTAATTATACAACTATATTTCTATAAAGTGTGTTCAAAGAATCGCGGGGGTGGGGGAGGGGGGGAGAGACTAAATATGCACAGCAGAACAACAGGATAGCGAAATAGGCTAATTGACATGGTAGATCTAGGTCTTCGCAAATAAATAGACACGTCTTCTCATAAAGTGTAAAGAGCTTAACGTCAGTTTGCGGTGGTGCGCAGGTTGGTTTGAGGTCGCAAAGTGTCTAACATCCAAGCTAAAGAAAATATCGCTAATGTTTCTATAAATCTTGTGTAATTCTGTATTCTTTTCTTCTGACACGGCTGACGTTCTCCTATACACGCATAAAAATTATTTTTCCCAGTCGTAATCGACCTTCCATATGCTAAACTTAAACCAAATTACAGGCTAGCATAAAATGAAAACGATGAAAGCCCGGGCCAGAATACAGTCTTACAAGTTAGAGCAGTAGGATATCGCCAACATGTCTACGCATTTTAGGACAGTGAAGTTCAGGATCAGACTGTACGGATGTGCAAGTGAATCTGTGAAATCGTGGTGCTGGAAAACATGTAACCCATAGGAAAACAAGATGTTTCAGAGTTTTGTCGCACCTGCTTTAGCAAGGTGCGATATAGGTATCCGGTTTTCCGTCCATCCGTCTGTCCACAATTTACATTGACCCTAGCGTTAAATCCCTTTCTATCTTTAACCAGTTAATGGATTTTCACCAAACTTGCATGGCTACATCATTGGGATAACTACTAGACTCCATTAGGTTTTTATGACCTTGATCTTGTTTTCAAGGTCACAGGATGACTTCATGTCTTCACCTCAATCCAACTGTTAAATTCCTCTCTATTTTAAACTAATGGGTGGATTTCCACCAAACTTGTATGAATATATCAGTGGGATACTTCCTAGAGTTTATTTGGTATTTGAGACCTTGACCCCATTTTCAAGGTCACAATATGACTACATGTTTTTTGGTGCTTTTTTGTCGATCCTAGCGTTGAATCCCTCTCTATCCTATAATAATGGGTGGATTTCCACAGAACGAGCGTGGATATGTTCTGCGCAAAGTAGGAATCGGTACAATTCCGGAATTGTCCTCCGCAAAATAGTAATTCTCACTTTGCTGGGCAAAGTGGGAATTCTTACCTTGCGCTAGACAATACCGGAATTGTCTCTTTGCAAAGTGAGAATCGGGACAAACTGAGAATAAGAGATGTTAGTGCGTTTAACAAATATATGTTTGCATTTATTTGTTTGATATGGCCATTTAGCCATAAATTTCTGACTTTGAAAAAAAAAGAGTAATTTTTGCAAAGTAATATTTTCCTCTTCAAAAGGCACATGCATATCTACATATTTCTGCAACATATGTACAAGTTTCAAATCAACTGCTCAGAACATTGGAAAGAGTTAATTTGAAATCATGTATTATTCCCGAAAGACTGCTAAGTTTAATCAGGCCGTAATTTTGTCAAAAATACGGATCCATCCCTCATTTCAAAGTCATTTCCTTGTTACTTACAATTTTGCGCAGAGATATTTACCTGTTCGATATAAACCACCAAATCCATTGCGCAATTCTAGAATTGTACCGGTACATAAAGTGAGAATTCCTACTTGGCACATGACAATACCGGAATTGTACCGATTCTTACTTTGCGCAGAAGAGATATATCAGTGGAATAATTCCTAGAATATATAAGGTTTTGTGACCGTGACCCTATTTCCATTACACAGGATGACTTAATGTACATCTGTCCATATTTTACGTCAACCACCAGGTGGATTTCCTCCAAACTTGCAAGAATATATCATTAGGAAAGTACCAATAGATGGTTAGGTTTTGGTGACTTTGACTCCAATTTCATGGTCACTGGAGAACTTCTCTTGAACCCTTTGACACATCGGGAATTCTATCAAGCTTGCATAGATGTTTTATCACGATAAGCTAAAGAGAATATATTATGGTGACCTTGACCCTGTTTTCAAGTCAACGGGACCAAAATTTGAAAACCTGTTAAACCTGTTGACAGATTTATAGCTTGAGCAAGCCAAAGAGATTAGATTTTGGTGACCTAAACCCCATTTGCATAAATCAAAGAATTACTTTGCATATAATGTTAAATATCTCTTGAAGCTATTGGCAGATTTTGACCGACCAAACTTGTTAGAGTATCTAATTAGGAAGAGATACCGTGTTCATTTTAAGGTCAGCATGGCATCATACCAAGTTTTCAGGAAATTAATTTTGTCAGCAATGCACTATTATTCTGTCCCTCCAATCACTCATCAGAAGACACTTATATTGTGCATGGCAGGTGTGATATAGCTTTTCGCAGAGTTCTTGTTTTCCTTCTTACTTTCACCAATGCGTTAGAATAGGTGTCGTACGGAATGTATCTGTCTACAGCAAACACTCAAGGTTGGTTGCTTGCTTACTTGGGGTTCAACGGCCCTTTGAGACAGTATTACAGTATATATCGAGCCGTCTCCCGGAGAGTGGGAGAAAGAAGAGAAAATATAGATGAGAAAAAGAAAACGCCAAAAGAACCCCCTACCGCACCTTCTACAAGCACAACAGGCCCTTGCCCTACCTCAGCCCGATATCAGTAAGACGCCCCAGTGCCAAATGTTCATGGCATCCTCGCTCCACCCAACCATCATGCAATCCTTCTGCAAAGTCTTACATTTGCAGATTCATAAGGATTCATATAGAGATAGGGCGAACAAGGAAAACTTTGAGCAGATGGCACGTATACGCTTATTGATTTTTGTCTTCATTATTCGAATGTATGCCGTCACAGCGGCCCAGACATTTTTAAAGCTGACGATATCGTTTTTCGACGCTAACGTCATCCAAAATGCAACGTTAGGTCAGAGGGTGGAAGTACTAAATTTCTTATTGTGACGTCAAACAAAGGAATTTTGCAAAGAGAAAGGTACCACGGTAAAGGTAAAATATTGCTATATCAAGAAATGTTAAAAAGTAAAAATGAGAAAATTTGCCCTTAAGGGCCCTTTTGCTGCGTTGCGCATCAAATGATAGGATTCTTCCCCGAAAAGTGTTCCAATATACTTTTATAATTCCAACTGCCTCTCTTTGGCACAAAGTCGAAATAAATGATTGGCTGACAAAACTTGCAGAGAGGCGTTTATACATCGATAAATCCTGTTGACGTTGTATCCATACGCGGTATTCTCTTCTAATAAAGTTTTTTCTCACCCTTTTCCGTTACGATCAGGAATTTTGCATTTTGTAATTGTAATTCAGATGGTAGAACAAAATTTGTCTTGAGACGACTAAAACGCGTGTATGACGTTATTCATGACGTAACGTTAGCGTCATAACAAACGTCAGTTGGTGACGTTTTCAAAATTGCGACTCCCTCGACAGTGTTTTTAGTTGAATCATTGACTATTTCGGAGTGTTTCCGACTTTTCATGCAAGGAAACGGGTTAAAAGTGAAAACGTAGGAAAAGGAAAAAGCCGTTTGTAATTTCAAATGGAGTTCGAATTTCGACGGGAATTATGCTTGAAATGCTTATGTCACTGACTTTGTCAAACGCTGTTCACCTACACCATCAAATGTAGTAAACTGACGGGCAGTGCAGCCGAAGAAAAATGTTTAGGATGGACAAAGTTCGAAATATAAGAAATGAATTTCTTTTTGGGGGATTTTATCGATGTTGTAAACGCCGGCGAATCCCTCACAAACTTAACATAAAGCCCTTCGATACCCCCCCCCCCCCCCCCCCCCCCCCAAAAAAAAAGGAAATTCATTCCTATAATAACTGAAATAAATATGAAAACACTCAGGAACTGAGACGGTCAAATTCTTCTCTAAAGCGGAAAGGAATAGCACCATTAACAAAGAATTGAAATCACAAATAAATGTGAAAAAAACGGCTGTCAGGGTAAGTCTTAAAAAATCGGAAGTTTCGTCTGTCAACCAAGGTTTAAAACCTAACTCATGAGGATATCAAGCAATTGTTAAAATGTAGCTGAATAAATTTGGCAAAAATAATTCAACATGACGCCGCTTGCTTATAGAGACATTTTACATTACGGCTATATATGTTTGTGTATATTTTCATTGTGTAATTGTTTCTTTTTCTTTTCGTTTTCTCTTCTGCCACTTTCTTTTCATTTTTTTCTCGTAAAAAGAGTCATATGCTATTAATTTGGTGTCATCCGATTTGCTTGAGATCAGCAATAGGAGCTGGTTCTTTATGAATCTTCACAGCTTAAGCGGATATTCAACAGTAATGTCATTAATAATATTTTATCAAATGCAAATCATTAAATGCAAAACGATGAACATTTTACAGTATGTTCAAGTGGTACCTATGGCCAGGATTGTGCTGAGACATGTGGTAACTGTGATGGTGATGCACCATGTGATGCTGTTGATGGAACCTGTTCCACAGGATGTGCACCAGGTTGAATTGGTGGAACATGCAGTCAGTGTAAGTAGCGCATCTGCCTGACATTAAAGGAACTGTTTGATCAAAGATGTTGCTCTACATGCAAAATTTAATTATTTGACAGATTTGAGAAGTTTGAAATGATAAGATGATGCACTTCCCAAAGTCAGGCCTACGTAAACAGATATGCATTCCTTCATTACCTTAAGGATAGGAATTTTTGCGGGACATTTAATACGTTCGATTATTTTTACGGGACTATGTCACGTACTAAGTTGCCGTTTTACTTGCCGCTTGAACACGTGCAGGTGACCTCTGTGACACTCTTGGTGTGGTTTGCATTGTCAGTTTCAGAAATGTTTAAGTGTCCTAAGTTTTGGGAATATATCGGCTCTAATAGCTTATATCTTCTTTGCAGCCTGCCCGGTAGGCTTCTATGGTTACGGGTGTTCTCTGTCATGTGGAAACTGTGCCTTTGGTGGTCCCTGTAATAGCGTAGATGGTGTCTGTCCATCTGGATGTGATGATGGCTGGACTGGTGATACTTGTCATGAAGGTAATTTTGTACTTATTTATTTAAACATTTCTCTACATGCTTTTAAATCAAGACACTGTTACAGACCTGGTATGATATGGGCCAAATTCATTTTTAAATGGCATAGTTTCTGTGGTTTTCTCTTAGAAAATAAGGCCATTTGTGAACCTTCAAATTACATGATTTCCTCAGATTACATGATAACATGATTTCTGACTCGAATGTGTGTTTCCGTAATCGTAAAGAAAAGTCCTAGAAAAATGTTTTTGAAAGTTTTTCTTTCAGTTGAATACGACATTTAAAAAGCGTTAGAGAGTACTTGATAATAGGCTTCTGGTGATACGCTAAGGCGTGGGACAACACTGCTAAAAAGTGTATTATGCATGGTCTGTCAATTTACACAACCCACTTCACTTTGCACAAAGAGGCTCTGTCACTATTTCAAGGGTTAACTAGGTCGAATTTATGATTTTGGTACTTTGACTGCTCCTACTTTTAAAATGAGCCGCGACACGACAAAACCAATAAAATGGCATGTGCGCCCAGCAAAAGCTCAGATCATCCGCCCATTCTGATCAGTTTTTGCCGTAAAGGGTAGCTAAGAATCTAAGCTACCTTCATGCCGACAGCGAAGACTTTGATCAGAATGGGCCGATGACCAGGCTGATCTCAGTCTTCGCTGGGCACACATGCCACTTTGTTGGTTTTGTCGTATCGCGGCTCAATTTTAATTCTGCTGAAGCTGTGCTGGGGGGCTTTTGCCCGTATTGCACATAACATAACTGATCATGATCAGACTCAATTTAAACCAAGATTGCTATTTTCATTTAGTAATGTATTCCTTGCTTCTTATTAATCAAATTTTTTATCTATTTTTCAGGCATTAAAGGCTATGAAAAATTAGTTAAATTCCCAAACAGAGTACTGTAAAACACTTATATTTGGCGGTAGCCAAATTTGGCGGTTATTAAATATGGACCTTTTGGCGGATTTTTATTTTGGCGGTTTTGTTATTTCTCAAGAACAAAATATTTCTGCTGACGTCGTATCTGGCTCTCTAGTCGAGCTCTATATTGTCATGGTGATTAAAATAACAACGATTATTATTATAATCATGTTACACTTTGTGTAGTTAATTGTTAAAAGTAAACAGATTTTGTGTTCCTTCTGATTTTTATCAACTTAATTGAAATACTAATTAGTATGGTGAGAACATTTTCATACTCCGTTTCCTCCCACTTGCTGTTTGCAATGCATCTTCTTTTGCACTAATATATGTGATGTGTATTAGGTTTGATATTAGGATTATATGCTCAATCATATTTTTTTTTTCTTTCAGTATCATGAGTTTATATTGGCGGCATTTTAATTTGGCGATTTTCTTCTTTTCCGCCAATATCGCCAAAATAAAGTGACCGCCAAATATAAGTGTTTTACAGTAGATCCAGATGAGATGGCTCAAAATGAGCCTCATCTGGATCTATACTGTTTGCCCTCTTGTTTTTGAATCTAAATATGATATAAGTATGATATAAGTGGTAGAAACCTTTCTGTAATTCAATATACAGTCAAACCGATCTTAAGGGGTCACCCCATGGGACCCACAAATATTGGCTGCTTAAGACAGGTGACCCCTTAATACAGTGACCCCTTAAGACAGGTTCGACTGTATAGTCATAATTTTTATTTATTTTACAGCTGTTACAACTACAACACAAGTGACGGGTAAGCATTAGTTAAAAAGGTAAAGGTTTTCCGTAGCCTAATAGCCGTAGGGGCAGTGGGGACTAGAGACCACTGTATCTTGGGCACAGCAGATTAAAGGCGGAGCTCATCCCTCTCCTTTCGCTGCTTTATTCATTCCTGATTCGAAAAAAGTTCCCATTTACTGCTGGAATGACAGAGAGAGTTTTCCAGTCTTCGGATGGCGAAAACTGGACCCGTCCGGCAACTTTCTGCATCATAACCGAGTCACTCTAACCACTCGACTAAGACACCTCTCTAAGTAGTTAATTACTTGACATAAAATATCATTCCCAAAGGGTACATTCTCCATATTTTTATTTCTGAGACTAAATGAGCCTTGTTAAAGTCCCCATAGTCCTGTCAGTAGTAAAACTCGTCTAAGCATAAATCCTTATAAAATTGGTACAGCCTTCAGAACTGATGATAATATGCCGGTTGCTGTGCTTTTTGTGTCATATAACTGGCAAAAAATAAGGAATAAGGTAGTTTGAATAAAAAATGTCAAATCTCTCCGTAAAAATATGGTTTTTGTTCCTGGTTCCCCGTTGGGCAATTAACTCACATAACAGCGAGACAAAAATGAGATCCTTGCCTTACATTGTATTTTTATCAACTATTAAACAACTTTACATCGTATTTTTATCTCCTGTGCATTGTATTGTTACCCCTTGTACCTTATATTTTTACCATGTTATGAAACCTGTGAAATCGAAGGTGGGTCATTTTAGTTGCCAACTAAAATGACCTAGATATTTTTCAAATCGTTTTTATGAAAAACTCAAGAACGTTTTAATTTTTCAAAGCTTGCCAATCACGATCATACACAATGAAGAAACTGTAGTGAGAAGCTTGCAGCGGTACTTAACGATAAAATATGTCATGCTGATAGAGCAATGGGGTCTTTAAAACTTTTTGTTGGGTTGTTGCTTTTACACTATTTTCTAAGCTTTTACTTAGTGTTAATTCAAAATAAACACATAGTAGTTTGTATTATTTGGATGCAGACATAAGGTCAAGGTCACAGACAATTTGTATGATATTAGCTAAGTTGAAATTGCTTTAATTTTCAATATTCTTGATGTATGAATAATTGTACTTTTAGGTTGAAACAAAGTTAACTAACTTCATCTGAATGCTGCTACTGACAGTAGGTCAATGTCACTATCTTTAAAAGTTATCTAACATTTCTGTGAAAGTTTAACTTTTAAATTTGCATCCTTTTGCGTATTGCGAACTCTTGAAATGGAACCGTTTGATAGCGACTTGGTCTGTTATTGGGTATGATGATAATTGTTTGTCCGTCTGTTGAAACCATGTACATTGATGTTTTTGTTAAGCGTATTTTCTGGAGGCAGGGGGGGGGGGTATGCCTGAGCCTTTGCCCACTTGGTCTGGTTAATCAAAAGAGTGAGATTGTCGCGATAGTTAATTCAGAAAACTAGCACAGAACTGCGTTTTATTTTTCCCAGCCACCAATGTTGCATTGGGAAAGTATGCAAACCAGACTGAGGATGTTACATGGAACGGATGGGTATGGTCTGCTGACAAAGCTGTTGACGGTTGTACCGACGCCGATATGCCTGATGACCAGGAATGCTGCAGTACTTCACAGCCAACTATGGGACAGCCAGAAAACATCTGGAGTGTCTACTTGCTGGCACTGTATGACATCGAGAGCATAACAATAATTGGGCGAAGTGGTAATATCCCTTGACTTGTTCACTTTTAATTTCTAGTAATGAGCTGTTGGTAAGGCTGAAGTTTTTATTCAAAGGAAAGCTAAAAGTTCCATCCTTCGATTATGTAGTCTGATTTCGGAACATTTGATTACCCCAGTTGGCCTAAATATTTGGACTCCTAATAATCAATTTCCCATTTGAGAATATCTATTTTTTGAAAGCCAATGTCATCCAGAGAAACAAACAGAAAGTCCCAAAAGTGGGTTCTCTTTAGGAAAATGATAGAAAAACATCGAGGTTTACCCCAATGCCTGTTCAACTTTGCTTCAGCTTAGTGTGCATAACGCTAAAGAAAAAAGGGCGCCTATAGATGTAATGGAAAAATCGTTTCCAATTTTGCAGCAGTTCTCTGTTTCGGATTGGGTTAATCTAATTGCTGACCTAATGCACACAAAAAACGACTGTGTGAAGTTGTGATGACATTCCTTGACGTAAGACGTTTAAACGTCTCTTTCGATCTATGAAAGTGTCATAAAAACGTTTGTTAGCCTATGTTGCATCGAAAAGTATTGACAGTATCATTCATGCTCAGACGAACTATGAAAGTAAACATTTTTTACTATTTGTGAGCGCAAGAATCGTAAAAATTTCGCTCTAGCAGTTAATTGTTGAGCAGAAGTTTACATTTTGTCGGTCATTTCGGTCTTTTGTTAGTGGACATATAACTCGCACTCCGCGAACTTAATATGATCTTCTTTACAAGAGTGTAGTTTTCCAAGAGCTTTAGCATACTATTTATATTTATTTGTATGGAGTGATTTCTTTTTCAGATGGACAAGGTTCCGAGCAGTTAAGCGATTTTCGGATATATTATGATGTTGTATCAGCTCAAACTCTTCTGTATGATAACACTGGATTTGATTACGGATCTGGAGTGTTTTCAATACCCATTGCACCCGTGGTCACAGTTAGTGCCATCATAATACGTCGTCCCAGTGTCTAAACATTGTGTGAAGTACAGGTGTATGGAAGTAAGTACAACAGCACCAATTTGCACACTGAATTTTTCTTACGCCCTTTGTTGACTAGAGGACGTGTCCATCCTTATTATTTGGATAAACCCATTTCTAGTTTAACGTGTTTCCAGGGAAAATTTCCACTTTTAAATTATTTTTCATAAAAATTTCTGTACGCAAATAGTGTTGACCCTGATCAGACGCTGCATTCTGCGGCATCTGAAGTGGTCACGAACTGTTTGCATGAAACAAAAAAAAACTGGTTTCCAGTCAAAAAAAGAGGTTAATATTAATATGCGTGCTTCTAGCAACTTGGTACAACACTTGCATTTGATTACACACTTGTTGCGTGTCTTTTAGTTAGAACTGTGAACACTATACGCCTTTACCCCTGTCTTATTTTAAGAGTTACATGTATCAGGCTCTTCATAGTCAACATTTAAATCTGCAAGTAATCAAGAATAAATGTGATGGGAAGTGTATGGTCATTGGTCAGCCTGCGCTGCAAAGGCTGGTAACAAATGTCTTAAAAGCATAGGTTTTTCTGTTGCAGCTAATATTTAGGGGATAACTGTACTCAAAATTGTCATCGTAAAACGCAGTTTGCGACCATAAAACCGACGATTTACCTCCTAAGATGACAATACTGTTATCCCCATTCTAATGCATTTTTACATATACTAGTCAAAATAAGTTCCGCCGCATTAACTTTAACATCTTTCTCTGAAAAGGTACCATACTGAATGAGCTTAAAGAGTCATTGTAGTACTGGTATGACCTTTTTATATTGCTAGACAGACAGGTTTCAAAATTTTAATGTAAACCGAGGGTTTGCGCAGCTTTCATTTTTAGTGGGGGTTATTTCTAATTTCCCGAGATTTCTCATGAAAAAAAACGGCCTTTTCTTTTAATTTTTCTCTCATTTTCTGATCTGTATTTCTTAGACACAATTTTTTGATTCCAAATGTTTCATAGAAAGAAGAAAATCGGAATTCAAAACGGTTTTCACGATAACTTCTCACTTCTAAATTCCATCGTTTAGGCAGAAAACCGAAACTTTCTAAAGTTGCAGTGGCATTGTCATAAACATTTCAAAACTGCATGCCTGACACTATTTTGCAATAAACTGATGCATTCTCATTTACAAATGTTGCAAAGAAACGATTTCACATGTCCAGAAAAGCAGAACTAAAATTTGTGACTGATAAGCCCATAATCTAAAAATGAGCCGCGACGTGACAAAACCAACAATGTGGTTGTGCGCCCAGCGCAGACTCAGATCAGCCTGGGCATCCGCCCAGTCTGATCAGAGTCTTCGCTGTCCGCATGAAGGTAGATTAGACCCTTAGCCTGCCTTTGAGCATTTATCAAAGAGTCTGATGAAACTAAGCGGATGCCAAGGCTGATCCGAGTCTTCACTGGGCGCACAACCACATTGTTGGTTTTGTCGTGTCGCGGCTCAAATCAAGTTTCCTATGGTTTTGATTCAAGGGAGGTAATTTACAGTCGCGCACACTTCAAGATGCAATGTTCGCCATTTGAAAGGGTTTTTTTTTCAGATTTGATTTAGATGTTTCTAGAATGTACGGTTTCTCGAAAATTAAACGAGAAAAACATAACGGTATTGCGCGTGCGCAGTAAGCGCCTAGTCGCAGTTTCTATGGTTTAATAGTTATGCGAGGTAACTCTGTACACGCAAACAGGAAACTGAGACATGAAAAAGTTTTCCGTTAACAAATGTTGTGGCAACTAACTAAAAGCAAAATAATTTGACAATGATATATTTAGAATCGTCAATATCACGATTAAAATTGCGGCGGAATTTGTTTTGACGAGTATACGTTCACCTTTCAGAGTGTACTACGAGGGGCATTTCAGAAATAATGTAAATGACCTCAGGGCAGCCTATTGGCTGATATTTAGCAGCAATGTTATATATCATTGGAAAGCTAAATTCAAGTGCTTTAGAATAGTATGCGTTAAAAGAATTTCTTAGTCACCCATGCATGACAGCACATGCTTATACGTCATAAGGGTGTGGATACTGGAAACTATACATTTTCAGTAAAAGTCTCTTGTGTTCTATTGGTGTTTGCTCAATGAGAAAATGATATATTTTAAAGAAGAAACACGTAATACTGTCCTTTAAATGTAAAATAAGAACGTTATACAGAAATTGTTTCCAGATTCTACACAAGTAGCATAATAAACGAGATTTTTTGTCTGCTATGTGGTTATAATTGCAAAGTTATTATAAATGCATTATATCAATAAAATTGTGATTTTTGACTCAGTCACGTCCAATTTCAACAAATGACAGACATTTTATTACTGAAATGATTAGGTCAGTATATTTTGTTACGACTGGCATCAAATCACTGATGAAACTGGATGAAACGTGTGCAAACCCCACGCCGGAAGTTGCGAGGTAGCAGCAATTCATGTAAAATACAAAACAATAAAGTGAAATTATTTTCTAATAAAAAGACACAGGCTCAATATATTTAACTTTGTTTAATGTAAAAATTTAGAAGGACATATTGATAGAAATATTCATATATAAAGACTTGAAAGATTTGTTATTTAATATGACATACTGACATTGAAATACGTTGGTGGGTGGGGAAACTTATCGTAAAAATCAGGTAGGCCACTGACAAAAGAGCATAAGGTGCAATAAAAGATTATTTATAACAGAAATTAAGCATGACGAATTAAATCTTATTTATTTTTTGTTTCATATCTGTCACCAAACAATCACTTTCACTTAATTTGACCTGAAAATCGATGTTTAAACAACTTACTACACATTTCAATTTAGCCCAGGAAGTGACGTCATCAGAAATGCGCATTGTTCCATGATTAGCCTATCTTGCAAGGTAAATCTTGTGTGTTAGCAAGGCGGATACAATGTTTTTCATACTGAAATATTTTCAGTATAACAGGTTTTATAGGTATTAATCCAGAGCTGCTTGTATCCGGAGATAAAAAATATGAATTTATCTTTACATTAATATTCCTACTGTATCTACTCAGTGTCCTTACCCTAACAACAGTTGTCAAAGCATATTTTGAAGAAAATAGCAGTGCCTCAAATGTTTTTAGTGAATTCCATTGGGAGATATGTAAGCCTATAAGTTAAGATATAAATTTAAAAAATCGGTCAACATTCCTAGGAATGGCCGAATTATTTACACTATTTCTGAAATGACCCTCGTACTTTGCATCCAAAGCAAGTACTTTCAGTAGCGTAAAACCAAACATCAGCCAATGAGAAGCCACGTTTCAGAATGGCGCCAGGTTTGCGACAGTATATTGCGGGATATACTTTCGCATTATACTGTCGCAAATTTTGACGTTAGCTAATCAAACGTCGCATTATATTCGTAAGTGCATTAAAATGTTAATTACATTTCAGCTCCTGCCAGCAACACTCGAACCAGTTCTACATCTACACCTACTCCTACACCTACTTCGTCAACGCCTACATCTTCAGCATCAACAGGTAAAGTCTTTCTGGATCTTTGGGAAATTATTTAATTTATGCCTTACATCCCATAAAGTCAACGTTTGCAAGCACGGTATGTTTCTTTAAGCACCTACTCTTATAGAAAAGGGGGCGAATACAAAAAAAAGAAAGAAATGGTAGAATTGCCTCTTCTGTATATATATCATTTACGGTGAGGTTAAATAATTCACAGAAATAACACGTTATTTAGTTTATGATTTTAGAGCCCATATCTTTGACGTTATAAATTATATAATTTTTACCAAATACCAGTATTCAGGTATTAGGGAGATTAAGGGTAGTCTTTTATAATGCACAGCTACCACTGACGAACAAACTTTGACCACCTTTTATAATTGGAGAATTTGAGAGCTATAGGGATACATTAAGGCATTATTTACATCCCTGGTAAATACACAATTCCATTTCAACCTGGAAATTAAACACTCAAGCTTTATACCCCCATTCCACTGGACGGCGCTTCCACTGCGCTCCGAAATTTTGGACAAAGCGCCATGAATCGTAACAGAAGCGGCAACAGCGCAGGAGAAGCTTCTAGGTCGCAGTGAAAGGGTATCAGAAGCGGAATGATCGTCAAGTCACGGCGCTTGTTTTGACTCTGCTCAAAATTTACGTAGCGGAAGCGCCGTGGACTCAAAGCGCAACGAACGCGTAGTAAGAACGTAGTTTGAAATTCATGAACGAAGCAGTAGCGGGAGCAACGCAGCACCAGCGCAGAGCGCCGTGAGATTCATCTGCGACCCAGCTACACTTCTGCTACGCTCTTGGCGCTCCCGTTGCGCACTTGCTGCTTCCGCTGCGACTGTGTTATTTATAAATAGCACACCCACGACGCTTCCGCTGCGCTCTTGGCGCTTTATCTGCGTTTCCTCTGCTCTTATGGCGATCTGGGCACGAAAACGCCGCGTTTCCACGACGTTTCATAACTCGATTCTCACGTTTCATTCAAGATGCAGGCTGCCCGGAGCAGGAGTTGGAATACCCTCTCCTGTGGTACAGGCTGCGTGAAAATAGTCTCCTGACCAGGCCTGGGTGTGGATTTCGCTTTCTGCTTTTGACGGGGGGGGGGGGGGGGG
Source organism: Ctena decussata (assembly GCA_963989385.1). Lineage (NCBI taxonomy): Eukaryota > Metazoa > Mollusca > Bivalvia > Lucinida > Lucinidae > Ctena > Ctena decussata. The sequence goes on from OZ022504.1 coordinate 60,301,547, forward strand.
GGCAGGCTCTTGTTCTCTAAACTGAGCCAGATAGGCGCCCTTCAGAACGCCGAGCAGAGGCCCCAGTTGAGCCTGAACAGCAAATAGAACAAGACGAGTTGTTCGAAGTCAGAAGTTCATGATTGCCAGCTGGGCCATAGCCACTGGAACTATCATATTATCAATATTGTTTGAAGGCTGGTGGCTAACTTCTGCTGAATCCCGATTCTCCGCCGATTTACATAGAAGCAGTTACAAAGCGCAACACAAGCGCAGCATGAGCGCAGCTCCGGCACTTAGGTCGTAGCACGATCGCAAATGCATCGTAATGAGCGTAGATCAAGCGTAGCTTGAAATCCTTTGCCGTAGTGGCAGCGTATTAGAAGCGCCCTCGAAGTCCGTTAAGCGTGGAAGAAGCGCAGCTAAATCGCGGCAGCATCGTGACTAGCGTGGCGAGATCGTATTAGAAGTGTACTGGCAGCGTACTGGAAGCGCACAAGTTCCAAGTTTTGGCAAATGCCTACGCTTCTGCGGCGATTGCGAAAATTTTGGAGAAGCGCCATGATCACCGAGAGCGCAGTCAAAGCGTCATCCAGTGGAATGGGGGTATTAGCAAATATATTGAACAAAATAATTTATATACATCTACGCTTGAATTTCTCGACATCACAGGATGCAAAAAATCTAAAGAGAACTGAAAACTGTTTGGTAGTGTATCTACATCTGTTGGTATTTGCAGAGAATACCTGGCAAGTTTTCAGACTTGGTTAAATTTGAAATTTGAATGAAGTGTTTCTGAAAAAAGTATTTGGAAGTTAATGTAACGTTGTTTTATTGTTTTCGGTATAGTAAGCGGAACAAAACATATCAATGCATTTTGACTGGTATGTATTGAAAGCATAGTTGTGTAAATATTGAGATCGAATTGGTGGCATTGGTGGAAAATTCAGTTTTGCCACTTTCAGATGTTTTGTGATAACTCTATTAATATGTTCTGAATAGTAAGATCCTTTGGAAGCAGGGAATACGCCAAAGAAATAATGAAAATAGCAGACTCGGTTTATTGAGTTTGTTCATGACGAGTAATGAAGTGCGCAACACTACCCACGCCCCCTAGCACCAGCTAAAGCAGAACTCAATTTTCAAATAACTCAAAATGAATTCATTGATTTCAAAGGACCAGATAATGTAAAGTTATGTTAAACGAACCTGAGCTTTTTTGTCCGAATAAGCACTACATACTTACAAATGAACGGCATTGTTATGTTTTGAGAACTTTTTGCTGAAACTTGATTTTTTAAGTTAAAAGTCGAAATGGAAGCGCGAGGCGATAAGGCCTGTATCTTTAAACGGCCCTGCCTATGTTTCTGTTTGAATTGCCTCCCAATACTTTCTTTATCTTTATATTTGGAAATCTGAGTTTGTTGCGAATGTACATAAGTACATTTCTTATATTTTTACCCAAGACAGAATACGATATAAATGCAGTAGATGTTTGAAATAGTTTAATAGGCCTTTGGCGTCCGTTGCTAGGCCGTTTCATGGTCACTAATGAGGCTTTATTAGACGAAAATACATAGCCGAGTCTATCTTCATTTTTACAAGTGTTTTCATTGCCCTGAAAGGATCTTATTTATGATTTTCATTTTCTACAGACAAAAGTGCATTGGTATGCATTGACTGTGAAATTTGGCATAATGGGTTGTTACTGCATTTGTATATTTTACTTACTAAGATTTGAGGTGAATTTTAATTGCTTATTTAGGATGCACTGACGGCTTTTGGGGAATCAGCTGTGGACAGTCATGCGGCCAGTGTCGCTTCGAAACTGCCTGTGACAGACTGACTGGGGAATGTCGATTTGGATGTGAGGCTGGATGGGAAGAGCCCAGATGTGATACTGGTACGATTTAAAGATTTTCATGTAGTTTCCATTTAATTTTATTCAGGGACACCGTTTTATTTGTAGGACACTACGTTATCGGAGCCTTTGGCCCTGTTAAGCAAGCATTACGTTGGTCTTCCAGAGTGTGTGCGGCTCTGATATTTTCGGTCAGTAAGGCCATAGGAGACTTGTTAGTTGTTGCTTATGTTTGCTGGCGATTCCAAGTCTTTAGAAGTTCACCGAAACAGACAGAATGTAAAAATCTATTTAAAACACCGATATCGAATCAGTTTCCAGTACTTGATCCTTTGAAAGAAATAATTACACCAAAGAAATGCAAAAAAGCAGAGTCGGTTTGATTGTGTCTGTTCATGACCAGTAATGAATTGTTCAAAACCGGCCACACCCCTTAGCACCGGCTTAAGCAGAACTATTTTAAAAAAATGACTCTAAATGAGCTCATTGATCCCAGAGGACCAGAAAATATAATCTGCACGATGATATTTTTGGAGACGTTGTAATTATTTACAAGCCTTATATCATTCTACTCCCGCCACCAAGTCTCCGAGACATTCTAACATTTAAATTACTAGTACAGACTTATTTTGGTATGTTGCTCACTGGCATATCTTTTGTGGCCAATACTATCACAGCTGCACTGACTTCGGAAGCCCGTAATTATCTTTGCTTTTCAGTGCCAGTGGCTCCGACAGTGTCATTTCTTGACCGTTATGGGGTAGGGATACACCTGCATGATTTTCCGCCCATTTTTAAAAAACAATAGAAACAAACGATTCAACTTATGTTTTCCATAACGACAGTGCCACCCCAGTAAGGAGGTTATCCTTAAATATTAGAATTTACTCCTTTCGAAGCATATTCTCTGTTTTGAAAGTTGAACCTCAGTTTAAAAGGAAGCAAATGAAAATAGAAGAGTTGCTTTCCCAAAACCTGCACCCATTCACCTAATTATTCAAAATGAATATGACAACGCTTACAAGCTGACACGATCAAATACCCCATCAAGATGAAAGTAGCAGAACACCAATAAATGTAAGAAACAAGGCAGTCAATAGCAAAAGTCTCATCTTTCAATCAAGGTAGAAATTATAAGTTTTAATAACTCATATTATTATAGCAACCAACCAACGAGTTGTGTGCTGCCTTCGGTGGCAAACAACGAACGTTGGTAGCTTTACGATATAAGGCGTATTTCTGTTCTATGCTATTCTGTCCCGTACCACCAAGGCTTCGAAATTTTTGTGTCACTGAATTTCCGGTCGGCGTTTTTCTTTCTATGGAGAAACGGGACGCTGGCATTCTATTGGACGAAAATAAATTCCTGAACTTCCGCCGCCACTTTCCTGGGAACACGCGAAGGCGTTAAAAATCCGATGATAGCCGTCAGAATTCGGCTAGAAGGCCGTACAGCTCGAAGAAAAAAACAACCCTTACCTCTTCACTGCGGCCTTTCGGCACCTGTTAATTGGTGACACGCATTATATTTCCAGGTCGGCAGTTGGCAGGTGCACACGTGATATAGCTAGCAAGCTTTACAGCTTCCTAGAAACGACATGGGCTGACGGAGAAACGAGTCTTTCTGCAAAACAGCTTATGACTTCCACTTATCCTATCGGTTTTCCCTCAGTTATATAAATAATCTAGTAATCGATTGGTTGCAGCACCAGTGTCACGTTGCATCTTTTATGTGTGAGGTCAAAACCAATACTGGCTGTGTTCGGGGTTTTGCCAACGTCACCAGTTGCGTGCAAATGCCGCTCTGAGTTTCACTATTGGCACCATTGGCTCTACCATTGAAATCAGTATTGCCGACCATTGGCTGCCAATACTGGAGTCAACTTAGGGCATGGGAAAAATTACCATGGCGGATAATTTGCGTCATTCAATATGGCAATTTATTAAACCCATTATAAACACTCGAGTTGACACAGGAGATTTGTTCCCCAATAATGAAATTTTTTTTAAGAAAAAAAAAAATATTTCTAAGCGCAGAAAAAAATTGGCTCTGCAATGGTACCATAGGCGCATTCGGCTCTACCAATGGTACATGTATAATTGGCGCCATTGGCTCTACCAATAGAACTGCCAGTGGTGACATTGGCAATTTTGCAAGTGGTGCCAGTGGTAACCAATGGCACCATTGGCTACCGATACGGTGCAGGGTTTTACGGTTGCAAATGATACTATTCTCTCTGTCTGTTTGTCTGTCTCTCTCTTTGATTGGCGTCGCCTGAAATTGTGCCTTAAGTCATGTGAATACATCGAATACTCGAATCAACTTGCGCATTTCAGCAAATTAGTCAAGGATCTTTACTTTTAGTTTTTAGATTCTCTAGATTTGATTGATCGTGTACGAATGTGAATAAGGAATACTCAAATCAGACGACGCAAGCTATATACTCCGAGTATAGGTAGGACGACAGAGGCACTGTTACAATAAAAGGGAAAATATTTAATCCCGTCTGCATCCTTTGAGCGTCCTACTTTTATTTTGAGCTGTCCAATTTTTATTTTTTTTCTACTTATAAAAAGCTTTCCAGGATTTCTGCGCTATAGGACGAAGTTGCATAAAACTACTAAAAAAAGGAGCTATCAATGCAGCTGTGCTACAATTTTCTCGTTTCAGTTTTTTTTTCTTTTTCTTTTTTGAGTCATAATATTGGTTGGTTGCAATATAGGTGGCGCCTATTTCATATTAAATAACAGGGACAGTAGTTTATTCAAGGTGAATATATTTGGCAATTATACTGAAGCATGGTTCCGCTTGCTTTTAGAGCCAGTTTTTCATAAAGGGGATTATATACATATGTATATTCTATTTTTTTTTCTTTATCCTGTTTTCATTGCAAATGGTCTTATGCTATGAATAAGGTGTCTCCCGTCTTGCTCGAGATCCACAATAGGGACTGTTTCTTAATGAATCTTCACAGCTTAAAGGTATATTCAACAGTATAGTCGGTTATAATGTTTTATCGAATACAAACCATTTAATGCATAAAACTTGCTTAACCTTTTCCAGCATGTTCAAGTGGTAGCTATGGCCAGGATTGTGCTGAGACATGTGGGAACTGTGATGGTGGTGCACCATGTAATGCTATTGATGGAACTTGTTCCACAGGTTGCGCACCAGGTTGGATTGGTGGAACCTGTAGTCAGTGTAAGTACCACTTCTGCTTGGCATAAAAGTAACAGTTTGATCGGAATCGTTGCACTACATACAAAATTTAAATACTTGACATATTTGAGAGTTTAAAGATAATAATCCAATTCACCTTTTCGGCAGCTTAACCTACTCAAACATGTATGCGTCCCTCTAAGGTAAAATCACTAACTTATTGTGGAACATTTCACATGTACGATTATTTTGTGGGACTTGCTCTGGTGGTAAGTTGTCATTGTATTTGCCAGCTATATACGGTCAGGTGATAACTGAGTGACATTCTGGGTGTGGCTTGGAACTAGCAATTACAAGTAATTATAAAATGTCTCAAGTTTGGGACATATCGGATTTCATGGCTCACTGCTTCTTTGCAGCGTGCCCGGTAGGCTTTTATGGCTATGGATGTTCTCTTTCATGTGGAAACTGTGCTTTTGGTGGTCCCTGTAATGTAGTAGATGGTGACTGTCCGTCTGGATGTGATGATGGCTGGACTGGTAATACTTGCCATGAAGGTAATTTTCTATTTATATATTTCAACATCTCTCCTCGTGCTCTTATCAAGACATTGTTAAGGACCTGGTGCTATATGCGTCCCCATTTAAACGCATTTAAAATTGCATGTTTTCTGTTGCTTATCAGATGAGTAAATGGAGACATACAGAAATAAAACGCTCCTACTTTACGAACCCTCAGAATAACATGATTTTTGACTTTAATGTACTGTTTCAGTAGTTTTAAAGAAAACGGTCAGAAAGAAAACGTTTGAAATTCTCCTTTAATGGAATACGACAGTTTAAATAGTTTTAAAGAGTACTTGATTTTGGGCTTTCGGTGATTTAGTATTCCGCTAAGGCGTGGGACTGCACTGCTTAACAGAAGTTTACTATGCAAGGTCTGTTAATTTACACAACGCACATCACTTTGCACGTACAGAACATCAGTGGATCAAATTAACTGTATATTAAGTTACTTCTTGTATTCAGTCTTACTAAGAAAATGTTCACACGCAACATTTTGTCTATGATCGGAGGTACGAGCATTTTTACAGTGAGATATTTGGTAAAATGTCCAAAAAACTGTAGTTTGTTTTAAAGTGTAAACGTACATGCACATTGCTGTAATATCCATATATTGTTAACATGTGCAAAAAGCATTATTACGCTCAAAATAATCTGTGTACATTTATAGAATGAGGTATTTTTGAGTCTCAATATAGGCCTGAATGTCGAAAATGCACGAAATCAGCCGAGAAGGGTAAAACGAGAGGTACAGATACAATTAAAAAAACTATAAGGTAGCACAAGATTGGAATCTTAGTAACTGGTTAAAAGTTGAAACACTATTATAGTATAACACAAGAGAGAAAAAGTACAATTTTGAAAATTCATAAATATGGGGCCAATATGACCCAAACAGTACTGCCCATTTATTAACTGTTTCGGAAAAAGAAAATCAAAAGACTCATAGAATTCGGTTGATCTACAAACTTTAATTGGAGCAGAAATATGCTTTATTGGGCAGGAACATTATTGGGACTTGACCCGTGTTGCATGTTTCATTACTGGTCGTGAAGAGACCAAATTAAACCAAGTCTGCTATTTTCATTTCTTTGGTATATTACTTGTTTTTAAATGACCTAACTTTTAAGAACTATTTTGCAGACATAAAAGACTATAATAAATTTTGAGCCGCGACACGACAAAACCAACAATGTGGTTGTTCGCCCAGCGCAGACTCAGATCAGCCTGGGCATCCGCCAAGTCTGATAAGAGTCTTCACTGTCCGCATGGAGGTAGCTTAGCTACCCTTTAAGCGCTTAGCAAAGGGTCTGATCAGACTAGGTGGATGCCTAGGCTGATCCGAGTTTGCGCTGGGCGCACAACCACATTGTTGGTTTTGTCGTGTCGCGGCTCATTATTATGGAAAAAAGGTTGAGTTAAATTCGGATGAGGCATCTCATAATGAAACACCTTTGGATCTTTCATGTTTGCTCTCTTGTCTTTGAATTTCAGTATGATACAGCTAGTAGAAAGAATTCTGAAATTTTTCAGATATAAATTTTGTCGTCTGCATTTAGGGACTTCAAGGATGAGGTGCCTTTGAAAGTCTGTTGATGTGCTCTGTGATAGTTTTATTTTTCTGTGCGGCTATGTTTATATAATTTATTATATATGGTCATATTCCACATTTCTTTTACAGCTGTTACAACTTCAACACAAGTGACAGGTAAGCATTCTTCTTTCAAAAATACGAGTTGTTACTTGGAATAAAGTATCATTCGCATAGGTTTCTGTTTCTTAGAATAAACGGATAGGTTATAAAATTAACAGACATTTCGACCAAGCTTTGCAGACGCGCAGGCTGGTCTGAGTAGCTTTTATTCTAATAAATACTGTTTTTGCATTTCACGACTCAGTCAAACGTATACTGAAATTTGGAAAAGTTAGTAGGAAAATTCTCAGACACTGACACAATTCAATAGCAGATCCCACCCAGGAGACCATGTGGGAAAAAGTCACCACAAAATTAGTCACCACCAAAGACATCATCAGTGGCAGCCATGGAAACAGCCATTTTCTATTTTGAGTATAATTCCAGCTGACTTTAGCATTGCAAATAGAGTGTATATCTGACTTATGGACTAACCCTGGTATAACAGTCACCAGAAAATTTTTGCCAAACCAGTTTTTGGCAAACTCACCTTGTAATTTTTCTTGACTAAGAGACCTCATATGACCTGTGTTATATGAAATAGAGGTTTCTAAGTAAATCCTGTACCTTCTGGTCCAAAAATAATAAGAGGTCTAAAAATTATTTAGCAAAAAAGGTCAAAATCCCCATGGGTTTTTTGAAAACCCCGTGGGGAAAAAAGTCCCCATGGGGAATTATGACCCTCCCCATGGGGAATATTCCCCATATTTTTTCAAGGGGAAAAATTCCCCATGGGTAAATGTAATGAAGAAATATTTATTTAATATTCACACTTAGAATATCAACAAAGACAAATATTAAACCTGCTACCCAATATTAGCCACCCAACCAAACCTTGATATTTTCCCCATGGGGTTTTGTCCCCGCGGGAAAATTTTGGACAAAATTCCCCATGGGGGTTTTCAAGAAATTTAAATCCACAAATTTGTCAAATTTTTAAATTTGACATGGATTTTTTATCTTAAATAATTCGTTATGGATTGATTTCTGATTATTTTGTTAAAATCTAAATTTTCCCGCAGGGAAATCTCCCCATGGGGAAAAAAAGTATGTTGAATATTTTCCCCATGGGGAAAAATTCAATGGTATTCTGAAAAAATATAAGTTTTACAGTTAATTAATAAATGAATGAAACAGTTCAGTTTGAATATATCTGTATTAAGTTTAAAAGTAAAAAAATAATAATCAAAACAAATTGACATTATCCCCATGGGGATTTTTGGGCATGGGTTTTTTTTATCTCATGGGGAATTTTTTCCCATGTGTAAAATTTCCCATGGGTTCCTAAAGTTTTTGGTGAATATTCCTGTCTTTGCTCAAAAATGTTTGTCCTGAAAATTATGTGTGATGTTATTCTTATGTACATTTAGTTTTAAGTATTAAGTTTAAACGTAAAAAAATAACATAACAAAAATTGAGATTTTCCCCATGGGGATTTTAGGCCGTGGGGATTTTTTTCTCATGGGGCATTTTCCCGCTGGTAAATTTTCCCATTGGTTCCCCAAGTCCTAATAGTTTGTCCTGAAGATGTATGATTTTCTAAATTGTGTTTCTAGCGCTCATTGGAACTGACTCCATGAGTTCCCAGCATATATTTTTGAAGTAGAAATTATGTTGAAAAATAAACAATGTCTCTGCAACCCAATTTTTTCTTTTGTATAAAATTGGCTTTTGGGGATCTTCAGCATTCTATAGTTGGCTGTCCAAGCCTACCACCTAAGAGTGGAAGTCATCATCCCTGCTGTTCCTTGTGACTTTCCCTGTAGGTGTGGTGTAGTTACTAAATGTGACTACTGCATAATTATGTAATATTTGAGCCCCGCCACAAGAAACCTACTTTCAGAGTTCTGACTTGTGTAGAAGGTTTGGTAATTGGTTACTTACTTATGGCTTGTTTTATTGATTTAAAGTCAATTCAGAGCAATAACTCATGCACTACTGAGGCCAGTCTGATGAGACTTCACGTGCATCAGCAGGTTATAGTGATATATAATTATTTTAAGTTTCACGAAATTCTGTTTAGTGGTTAATTTGTTATGGCTCCGGACGACCATACGGACGGGAGGATGGAGGGAAGGACGGACGGACAGACAAACGGACATGGGGAAAGCTATATCCCTCCGCCTTCGGCGGGGGATAATGAACTAAATACCGTTTAGGCATACCATTCAGCTTTTCCATCTGCAGCGTTTTTTGTGGTCAATGTGAATGGAACCAAATGTGAAAAATTAAACTAATTGTCGTTTCTTACCAAAGCCTTACAAATTCTGAAAATAAAATGATTTAATAAAAGCATTTGGGTTGGAGTATTTTATTATTTTTTTTTCTTGTATCGTGTTTTTTTTTTTTTTTTTTTTTTTTTTGAAACTTTCCGTCAGGATAATTTGAGACTAATGGACGCTGTATGGATCAATAAAGGCTAAAATAGCCAAAATAAATACCTTCCGTTCTAAATCTAAATCTTATTTTCGCAAAAGGAGCATTCCTTTGTTGAAAAAAATGCAGAAAGAAGTTTCCTTTCGCACCGTAACAACCCGCAATGACGCTGAACTTACAGTTGCGGCTATACTCTGTTTGATAAGAGTTACAATTATTGTACTTCAAATCTCTTTCCCGTTTCGATTCACAGGTAAAGCAAGTGGCCAAGTGCATTGGGTGCGTGTGTGTAAGCCCAGCGCTGACTCCGATCAGCCTGGGCATCTTTGCTGTTCGCATGAAGGTAGCTTAGACCGTTATCTACCCTTTAAGCGCTTAGGAAATACTCTGCTAAGACTATGCGGATGCCCAGGCTGATCTGAGTCTGCGCTGGGCGCACAACCACTTCGTTGATTTTCTCGTGTCGCGGCTTAGTCTTAATGTTTTGCAGCGCGGTGGCTCAGTGGTTAGTGAACTTGTCTGTGAAGCCATAGGGTCGTGGCTTCGATCCCCGCCCAGGACAAAGTCTTCCTATGTCCGAGGAGTCCCGATAGCTCAGTTGGTTAAGCGCAGGTCTACTGATCTAGCAGATCGGGTTCGAGCCTCGCTTGAGGCGAGAACGTTCCCATCGTAAACGTGGTTCCATTTTGACACAGCCTTTCATTATCACCGTCGCATTGTCCTGATATAACTGGATTACTGTTGAAACGGATGTAAACTCGCAAGTCATAAGTATGCCGTCCTTCGGATCGGTACGTTAACTGGAGGCCCCCTATGCAGGTTAAACATCCCTACTACCATCATATTTCAATTCTCATATCGACGTTACCCCCGCACCTATGCCGTCCTTCGGATTGGTACGTTAACTGGAGGCCCCCTATGAAGGTTAAACATCCCTACTACCATCATATTTCAATTCTCATATCGACGTTACCCCCGCACATCCCTACTATATAGCTACATGGCTATATGTAGGCTTTTCTTCGTGCAACACTGGAGTGCACAAAAGTACACCTGCTCATAATGCTGTAGCAGTATATATAGGAAGGAAGAAAGTTTTTTCGTAATCTTATCTATCTTTATATATGACATTGACGAAATCGGTCAACCGGGAATTGGAGGTTACAGAGAATTCCCTTTAATAATCAGGGCATAGTTTAAAACATGGAGTAATTTGGAGTGGAATCTACAATTGCTCTTTGAGCCTTGAATGGTGCTCTTACATAAAAGAATTTGCTTCCTCTGAGGGAGAAAATTGTTTCTTTTAAGACTAGCATTCCTATGGAGGAGAGTCTCTATGCGTGTCCATTTCACTGAATGGAGGAGTGAAATGGACAGGCAGGGAGACTCTCCTCCACTCTATTCCATTGATAGGGATGATAGTCTTATAAGAAACAATTTTCTCCCTCCGGGGAAGCAAATTCTTTTATGAAAGAGCACAATTCAGAGCTCAAAGAGCAAATTGTTGTAGACAACAGAATGTACATTATCTCATGCATTCTATTCCATTCCATTCTAATCCATTTCATTCTAAGGTTTAAACTATGCACACCTTAAAAACGTCCTACTTGCAACACTGATAAATGGAGATTATTACATGTTATTTATTTATATTTTTTTTTCGTTATCACCTGTTTCTCAGCCCGAGTTCCAGTATCGGGCCGAGGGCTTTCTCGAGGTCCGATATTGGCCGAGGGCTGGGAAATCGGATGATAACAAAAACCTGCTATTATCTGTTTATCATCATATAGATTCTAGCTAGAAAAATAACATGTACAGAAACAACTATAAGCATGTTTGAAGTTGTGGAAACTTGCTACTGCTGAAGCCGGGCCGCGTAGCGCAGTCGGTAGCACGTCCGACTCAAGAGCCAGAGGTCCCAGGTTCGATACCCTGTCCAGCCATATGCTTTCGTTTCTCCTTCTGCTGATTCAAGGCAGTTGTCAGTTAATAGCGAAAGTATGTGCACGTAGTACTGGCAAGCCGCTAAGGAGGTCTAAGCCTGCCCAGGAATAGTGTGGTTAGGGTAACTGACCGTCCCGACTTGACCATAGCAGTTTACCGTGGACGTAGAGCAACAAAACGACATCAACAATGCTACTTCTGAAAGCCTAGGCCTCATAGGGAATCTAGAAAATACAACAGCAGCGGCATCCGAGTGTGATTGTAATATTGACTCATGAAAAGAGTCAACATCTGACGATAATTATCTAACGAAACGAGGCAGGCTGATAAGTGTTAGACAGGCCCGGATACTAGTGGGGCTCTGGATGACTGATAACTGGCGGGGCTGAGAGGTGCCGAGAGCCGAGATATATTTGGGAAGTGGGAGGGAAAGGGTTCACTGATTCCATTGTAGAACTTTGAAAATATTTGAGGGTCACTGATGAGGCCTAATTGGCCGAAACTGGCTAGTCTGGCCCAGAAAACTTGTACACTCGACAGTTTTCAGTTCTTTTGTGTGATCCTTACTTCCAAGGGATAACCCTTTCATAGAACATATTGTTTGGGCGGAGGTGATGCTTGAAAATATATGACATAATAAGGGATCCATTTGATGAGAGTTTTTGGTGTCTTTTTGCGTGTTTTTGGTGTCTTTAGAATCGCCACACCGAGGCGATTCTAATGAGATCTCACAACATATATTTTAATCTTACCGGGTCCAGGTGGCGGGGCTGAAGCCCAAGAGCCCAACCCCTGGATCCGGGGCTGGTTAGCAAAATCATACAGCATTATTGCGCCAGCTGAAATGTTTTCCGGCCACCCAATCTTGTAGTGGTTGCCGTTTTGGTGTGAAACAAAACATTCAGCCATTTCATATTAATTTTGACACCAACGTGTTCCTTGTGATCTAGTTAAGACAAGAATTCCTCGGAATGCTATGTCGCACCTGCATTGCACTTCCACAGAAGCAGAGGTCATGGCCCACTGTTCTTCCATGCAATATTTCAACGGAATATACCAAGAGGTTCTGGAATAGAAGCTGACTTTGTTGTTTTTGCCATATTTAGTAATGGTGGTCATCTTGGATTCTCGACCTGGCTGAATTTACCATTCTGACGTGTTGCAGTCTGGACATACTCGGTATGAAATTGGAGAACTATGGGTGCAGTGGTTTTGGAAAAAATAAGTTAAACAGACTTTAACGCCAGGGTTAAAGTAATTGTGAACGTTTTAGTTGCAATGATGGCCATCTTAGATTCTCACCCTGGCTGAATTTTACCATTCTGAAGTGCTGCAGTCTGATTATGCTTCATATGAAACTTGAGAACCATGGCTGTCATGGTTTTGGAGAAATTAATTAAATAGACTTTAACGCCAGGGTTAACGTAAATGTGAACGGAAATTTGTTGCAATGGCGGACATCTTGGATTCTCGACCTGGCTAAATTTTATCGTCCTGAAGTGTTGCGGTCTGGTCATGTTTTATATAAAATTTGAGAACCATTGGTCAGTGGTTTTGGAGAAATTAGATAGATTTTAACGCTAGGGTTAACGTAAATTTTAACGCCAGGGAACATAAATGTGAACGGAATGGCTGGCGGACGGACGGAATGACGGACGGCGGAAACCCGGAAACCTATATCCCATCTTCCTAAAGCAGGTGCGACAAAATTCAGTGGTCAAACTTTATGTTTATGATGGATTTAAAATAGAGATATAATCTCTGAAAGGATGGATTTTTTTTCTGTTTTGTTCAGTTCAGTTCAGTTCAATTTTCTTATCGACGTTACCCAAGTGGCTCAACGGTACGTAACCATAGTCGCACACACTTGGCGCCGTGTGTCCGTCCACATCGCACTCAGCATTTTAACGTCGAAGTATCTCACGCGATGTCCTGGGTGTTTCTAACGGGTTGATCAAGTTATCAGACCAGAAAAAAACTTTATAGGACCACTGGGCAGGATAAAGACGCTGGAAGCTCAGGTTTCTCAAACATGCAGATTGCTTCTAAGGTAGTCTAAATTTTTGTATCTGTGTGATAAATCTGATTTTGAGACATGGCCACGTGAGACATTTTTAGCCTCTAAGTTCATTATCTATCTATCTATCTATCTATCTATCTATCTATCTATCTATCTATCTGTCTGTCTGTCTGTCTGTCTGAAACGTTTTGTGCATTAAGATGCACTGAAAAGAAAACATTTTATCACCAAACCTGGATGTTGAAGCACTTTTGGTAATGATTTGCGTTGGGACGATTTTTCGACTGATTGAACTATGGGAACTTTAAAGTCTCAATTGTCCTATCAGTGGTAAAAACGCATAAAATCAAATCGAAGTAAAAAGCGGTTTGGTGATGAATAAGGGTTGATTGTTTGATTTGATGTTTAACGTCCTCGGTAAACAGCTATGGTAACGTCCCACCAACAACGAGGTCATATGGAGACGGGGAGAACTTGAATATTTACGATAATCAATTTGCCAGAATTGTAAGTTGATGAGTTTTTGGTTGGTTGTTTGGTTGATTTGATGCTTAATGTCCACGGTAAACAGCTAAGGTCATGTCGGGATGGTCAGTTAACCTAGCCACACTATAATTCCTGGGCAGACTTAGACCTCCTAAGCCGTTAACCAGTACTAAGTGCACATACCTTCGCCAGTAACTGACAACTGCCCTTCTTGAATCAGCGGAAGGAGAAACAAAAGTATGTGGCCAGACCGGGTTTCGAACCCAGGACCTCTGACTTACGAGCCAGGTGCCCTACCGACTGCGCTACGCGGCCCGGCCTCAAAATAAGGGTTGATGTGCGTATATTGAGTCACATAACTGGCAAAAAGTAGAGAAACCAACTTTTTGAAAAATTACAAATTCCTGAACAAAAGACAATTTCCTGTTCTGGTTTCCCGTCTAGCAGTGCTACATAAACATAGACGGGATAGTGATACGGGCTCCATGCCTGTACATTGTATTTTTACCATTTTATTCAGCATAATGAAATTGACAGAGATCCAACTAAAATGACCCAAGTATGTTTTCAGACCTTTTACATGTGAAACTCAAGGATGTTTTATTTGTTTAAAGTGGCAAATCATGGTCATTTACAATGAAGAAACTATAGAAGCTTGCAGCGATACCTCATGCTAAACTATTTTCTACTGATAGAGCAATGCGGCCTTTAATAGTAGCTACTATGACAAAGACGTGCCATCAACGAAAACGTAGACCAGCGTGTGCATGAAGACATTCGTTTTCTGCTATATACTTTCTGGAAAGGACAAGAATTTGGCGGTCCAAGCCAAACAGATGCATAAACTGGCTAAGGTTTATTCGTGCCACGTCGTTGAAAGAATATGTGGAGAGTACATGCTCCGGAAAGCTTGAGCAATGCTTAGCCTAGTTAGGGCTCAGGCAATAACTCAATATTACAAGAGACTATAAGTAAACTGCGTTGCCCAGACGACATGTGCGCAGATTTGCTCATCATAAAATTCGGGATTCAGAGTCTATGAAGACCCTATTAACTTTAAAGATTGGGATGGAAGAGTGCTTGTCCAAAAAAAGTGTAAACCTAGATCAGACTGCTTCTAGAAGTCTCCGCTGAGTCCTGATAATTCTATTCTATGATGTTCAATAACCAAGCCAGGTCGTTGGGACGTCAGATATGACGTTGCAACGATCTATCTCTACCTGGTCCTGTTTTCAGCTTCCTTAGAGCTCTGCCCATCCTTTAATGTTGATTTCGTTTGTCTGCCTCTTCTTCTGACATGCAGGATTGTCTATGCTTAGCCAGAAGACATAGAAATGTGGCCAACCCACCCCGGATTCCGTATTTTGACCATGGTCAGGAGCTCACCATGTTTTCCGATGGCGGCTTGGCACTTTCTGCGAACATCCTCAACTGTTATGTATTCTTTGTACGAGATGTTCGCGAACCTTTTGTACTTTAGCCTAGAAAAGAAGTTAAAAGACCAGAGCATTGAACTTTAATCTCCTTTTATGAGGTTTCACGACGTTGAAATAAATTTATACCATGAAATGTGGAACTTACCTTTTCACCATCCAATTTTCAGCCTGTATAGTCGGAGTCGGAGGCCGCCGTAACATTTCCTTATCAGAGCCCTTGGCTCCGTTTATGGAGTTTCTCATCCGTGCTACAACTAGTGCCTTTTTGACGGGGAAGTACAAAATTCAAACTTCACCATGGTGATAAAAATATTGAAATGAGTGTAACTATTAAAAGGAGAAAAATGGAAACCTATGTTTAACTGTCTCTCAGCCTCACTTAGGAACAGAGATAATATAAGGGACCCCCACCCGGTAGCCAAATCATAGGAGACGAGTTGGGGCACACTTTAAGACTTGCACATTGAAGGGTTCCCTGTAAAGAACCCATATAACCTTACTAGCGCCTGCGTGTTTCCTCGTTGGTGGTCCAGAGTTCGTTTTGGCGGGTTTGGCCTGTGGTCCCGTTCTGCTGGGGTCTCTTTTCTAGGACGCGCTTCGTCTTCCTGGACTCTGATCGGCATGTTGTCACAACCTAACCACACTATTTTTAGGCAGGTTTAGAGCTCCTTAGCGGTTAACCAGTACTAAGTGCACATACTTTCGCCAGTAACTGACAACTGTCCTTCTTGATCCAGTGGAGAGAGAAACGAAAGTAAGTGGCCTGACTGGGTATCGAACCCGGGACCTCTGGCTCTAGAATCAGACGGGCTATCGGCTGCGCTACGCGGCCCGGCAAATTGTTGGTTGGGCAAGACTGACTAACTGGAAAGATGACAGACGATTAGACAAAGGACAGCCTTCGGTGCAAGTGCAACTATATATAGATTCGTTTCGTTGAACCCCACTGGAGCACGTCGTTAAAGGGCTACTGTACTGTTTTTCAACATGCATTGAAATCACTAGAAATAACTGGTATTGTTTTGTCTAAAAGAATCTCGAAAACTGCAAAGAAAAATTCCAAATGGTTAAAAAGTTATAAGCAATTTAAATTTTAATTAGCTGAAAAATATGCAAGGACTCTTATGACGTCATTTAAGTCATTCATATAATTTAAAATTTAAAAAAAAATTATTTTGAAAAAAATGTTTACACTTTTTTCCCTTAAAATAGATTTAGTGAGACAAGTTACATTATCATATGAAAAAAGTTTGAATATTTTGCATCAGAATATGGTAATAATAACTGGAATCCAAATCACATTATGCAAGTTAAGTTGTAGAAAAGAAAAAGTGGGCGGGGCTTAAAATCTAATTTGCATAATCTTTAATTGTCAATAAATACAGTTTGGGTAGGAATTTTTCGATGGGGTTTTCAGCAATCTGTTTCTCTCATAAATATCTGTTAATTGGGAATATTTCTGGAAATAGTGAAAAAAACAGTGCAGTAGCCCTTTAAGGGAACAGAGAACAAAAATAACAACAGCATAGTGGAGCAAGTTCTTTCCTTAAAGAGTTGACCCCACAGGGAAGTGCAAAAAATGCAAAATAGTTGCTTTCACTTTATAAAGTGCATCCATTCATATTCGGAGCCATCCTGCATAGCTAGGGGGCGGTCGGATCATCGAACTGACCTCTCGGTTATCAAAGATTCCCCATAAAAACAACCTGGCTCGGATCGCGTCGTTACTAGCGAGAAGCGGATCTAATTGCATTCGAATATACGAAGTGGTAATGCAATAAAACTGATCAAATGAGCTGCGACACGAGAAAACCAACAAAGTGGTATGTGCGCTCAGCACAGACTCAGATCAGCCTGGGCATCCGCTGTGCGCTTACAGGGTAGCTACGGGTCTAAGCTAGCTCCATGCGGACAGCGAAGACCCTTGTGAGACTGGGCGGATGCCATGCTGATCTGAGTCGTCACTGGGCGCACATGCCACTTTGTTGGTTTTCTCGTGTCGCGGCTCAAATCATCCAACCTTTTAAATTTTAACTTGAAATCGGCTAGGTTACATAAAAGAATTACTAAGTAATTCCGTTCTCATGAAATCGGGCCGAAGACATCTGCGGTAAATCCATCAGGCGACTGTGTCAACGTGAATCGTTACTGAGATTTATCAATTAGAAACACATTTTTGGCTAAGCATTATCCCAGCAGGCGCATGACGTCAAATGACGTCGTGCAAACGTCAATATGACGTCATCGCGTCGCATTGACGTCATGTACGTCGTCATTTAGACGTCATGTGCCCGCTGGGATGTTTCATATGCAATATATATAATGGAAGTAGAATGAAAGCCAACTGCTTATCCTTTCGACAGCTGCTATGACATTTTGAGCGACCCTCACACCTCATTTATCTATGCACCTTATTGATGCTTATTTCTCTGTATATGCTAGAGACATGGCCTTGCACGCTCTAAGTACATACTGTGAGGATACTAGACGCTTTCAAAATACGAAAAAATCTTGAAAAATTCACTACTGAAATTCGGCTTAACACTAATCAGTCTTTGAATCGACTGCCCAATTAAAATTAAGAAACTACAGTATGCTTTTCTTCTGGTTTCGTACCAGATATTATCAGGGTCACTGACGAGGCTTTATTAGCCGAAACTACGTAGTCTGGCCCATGTTCCTTTTTCTGTATATATTCTCTGCTCTTGAAGGAATTTTTTAAGATTTCAATTTTCGGAGTGGCTATTGCCAGTCAACTGGCAGTAGCGATTTTACGGCTATTGCCAGTCGACTGGTAATAGCGATTTTACGTTGAAATCGCTATTGCCAGTCGACTGGCAATAGCGATTTCAACGTATAATCGCTATTGCCAGTCGACTGGCAGCAGCGATTTTAATGTAAAATCGCTATTGCCAGTTAGTTTAAGTTTTGGTCCAAAAAGGGTAAACGCTACTTATTAGCAAGCAATGCTTGTGAATGTTTCTACTTTGTATCTATTGTTGCACCCTCATTAATGCAGCAGCATGCATATGGCTCACCAACCATCTGCACTGCCGAATATAGGTTTAGACTTTTCTTAAGTCTAATTACTTAACTCGCTCCTACCATGCCTACTGTGTTGAAATCTGAAATCTACGAGTATACTGGAAAGGAAGATTTTTTTTATTGCATTATTCATTAAAATTGAAATTAGAATTGAATAAAATAAATCTTATTTGAATATGATGATGTTGCTGTTTTTGTTCATCTTTACACATGGGAGCAAATTCAAAAGTGATTGAGGCTGCTGTTGGGTTTTACGAGCCTTTCAAAAATATCTCAGGCCTATTCTATGCAAAGAAGTTCCCTGAGCAGATCTGTTCTTCGAGAAAGGCTCGAACCCATAGCGGTAATAATGATCTGATCATCAACCCATTTAACCACTTGGCATGGAGGCTCGTTCTAATTTCGGTATGTTATGCCTCCCAATCACTTTAACAGTTATCTATTTCAACAGTGTTTCAGTCATAGAAGGATGGATGGATGACTTGCGACTTTACGTCTTTTCAAAAAGACGATGGGAGGGTGATAATGAAAGGCTGTGTACAGTGCAATCCCGTTTACATCTCAAGCGGGGCTCGAACCCGGGTCCGCTAGATCAGTAGGCTAGCGCTTAGCCCACTGAGTTACCGGGGCTCAGTCATATAAGGAAGATGGGAGGGTGATAGTGAAGTGACGCAATGGAATCTGTTTACGGTTGAAAAAATATTTCCATCTCCATCGGGAATCGAACCAGTGACCGCTAGTTCAGCATGATAGCGCTTAATCCACTGAGTTACCGAGACTCAGACTAATGTATCACTTGCAGTTTTACGCCTCCTTCAGCAATATTTGAGTCATAACGATCCGAAAACAGGTGCTAATAAAAAGCTGTCTTCTAAGGAACCTCTTTGGCGTTTGAAAGAATTTCTCCTCTATCGGGATTTAACCCAGACCGCTACCGTAGCAGGCCTGTGCTTAACATACTGAGCTACCGGAGCTCCTTAATAAGCATATTGCCACAATTCCTTACTAAGCAAAAATGAAATAAAATGAATAAATTGGTTATTTCGCAGAAGTAAAATATCTTTGAAGTAAGGAACACTCACTAAGCAGCTTTAAACTTCAAATGGGATGCAACTTCTTCAGCTTCAAATTTATTCTTAAGAAATGGGAAGAAAAACTAAAAAAAAAAAAAAAAAATAACTGGCAATAGCGATTTCACGACAAAATCGCTATTGCCAGTCGACTGGTAATAGCCATTTTACATTAAAATCGCTATTACCAGTCGACTGGCAATAGCCATTTTACGTTAAAATCACTATTGCCAGTCGACTGGTAATAGCCATTTTGACGTGAAATGGCTATTGCCAGTCGACTGGCAATAGCGATTTTAACGTTAAATGGCTATTGCCAGTCGACTGGCACTAGACCTTTCCTTTAATTTTACCTCACTGCAGCTGGTGTTGTGCCGTGTGGAGGCCGTAAAACGTCTCCCCGTACATCATCCATAGTGCTGATTATATTTCATTTACATCGTTTGAGATCAGAGGATAAATTCAGAGAAATCTAAAATTTGAGATCGATTTAGACCATTATTCTAGATCATCATCTTTTATATTATTTGGATCCTTTTAACACTAATCAGTCTTTGAATCGACTGCCCAATTAAAATTAAGAAACTACAGTATGCTTTTCTTCTGGTTTCGTACCAGATATTGTCAGGGTCACTGGCGAGGCTTTATTAGCCGAAACTACGTAGTCTGGCCCATGTTCCTTTTTCTGTATGTATTCTCTGCTCTTGAAGGATTTTTTTAAGATATTAATTTTACCATAACTTTTTGTTACCGCCCTACTGATCTTACTGATCTTATAAGAAGAGAAAAAGAGAAAAAAAGACGGAAAGATCTGTAGCAAAATCAAAAAAAAAAAAAAAAAAAGAGAAAAAATGTGTCTGTAAGACACGAATGATGTCCCCGTGTAGCGCCTGTCATAGGGCAGTGCACATCACTGAATTGCCCATTATCAACAAATATTGTTTCAACGCACTTTACCTCTAGCCTGGCTGTCATTGGGGGGGGGGGGGGGGGGGGCAATGTTATAATGCTAAATTTTGAACAAAATATTACCGCTGGAAAAAATTCTTACCTGCACAAACGCCATACCTTACAATGCAAAAAAGTGAATAAAATGACTAAGTTGAGACGGCCATTTTCTGTCAAAATTATTTCTAGCTCCAGCAAAAACCCACATGCACATCTTCAATATATCAGCATTATATGTAAGCAAAGTTTAAAAAAGATCCATTGAAAACTGTGAAAGGAGTTGATTACACAAACTCTATACCATAAAATGCAAACTATCGCCTAAAATGACTAAGTTCGAAAAGCCATAAAAGTGTCAAATTTTACTGTGGAAGGAGTTGAATACACAAACTCTATACCCCACAATGCAAAAATTGCCTGAAATGACTAATTTAAAAGGCCTTACTTCTGTCAAAATTTATTCCAGCTCTGTTAAAACCCACATATACATCTTCAGTTTGTCCATAATACATATATATACGCAAAGTTTGAAAAAGATCCTTTACAAACTGTGAGAGGAGTTGATTACACAAACTCTATGTATATCGTAGAGTGTGCCAAACGGACGGACAGACAGACGGAACGGACAGACGGTCAGGAGCAACTCCTAATTCCCCCTGACTGTCGTCCCGGGGCATAAAAAGGAACAAGTCCATGCGCACTTTTCTTGGTAGGGTCATCCCTGCGCCGTGACCTCGTACGTCATGAGAAAAATAAATGTCATATATTGTGAAGCTAAATATGTCTCCTATCGATTATACTTTCTATTTTTCTGATCTTGTAAGCAAGTCAAAATTTAGAGTCAAATATTTCACCCCCCCCCCCACCCCCCCCCCCCCTTTGCAGCGATTTTCTTGAAACCGTCGAAAGGTTATAGAATTCCTTTTCCTCAGTCGTATCAGTTGCTTGAAGCATCCAACGGAAACATAACAGCTTTTTCATAAGACAGATTTTTGTAATGGAAAAAAATAATTAATAATAATAATAGTAATTATAATCAGGGGCGCAGCTTGAAGGAGGCCTGGAGTCACAGGCTTCAACATACTTATATCTTGCGTAAGGTGAATTGGGTACACTTTTAAGAGATATCACCTCTCTGCCGCCATTCTCAATGAAGGTAAACTCTTAAAGGAAAGAATTCGCTCCTCCAGGAGCAAATACTTCGTTTAAGAGCAGCTGTTAAAAGAATTTGCTCCTCTAGGTATCTACTCCAGGAGCAAATGCTATGGTTTAAGAGCAGGCCCTTTTAATAAAGGATTCCAGTGAAATCTTGAAGGAGTCACAGAAGTTGTTCCCCTTTGTAAAAATGGCGGAAGGGGCAAATTCAATGTAAGAGGGGTCTCTCATGGAGGTGCATGCATTCAGATTGAATATGCTTCCTTCGATAAAGTCTGGGGCCGCGCTAAGCTAGTGATAAATTATCATTACAAGAACTTGAATTGAGTGAGTGAGTGAACTCAGGTTTAACGTCCCACCAACAACGAGGTCATATGGAGACGGGGAGAACTTGAATATTTACGATAATCAATTTGCCAGAATTGTAAGTTGATGAGTTTTTGGTTGGTTGGTTGGTTGATTTGATGTTTAATGTCCACGGTAAACAGCTAAGGTCATGTCGGGATGGTCAATTAACCTAACCACACTATTCCTGGGCAGGCTTAGACCTTCTAAGCGGTTAACCAGTACTAAGTGCAGATACTTTCGCCAGTAACTGCCAACTGCCTTTCTTGAATCAGCGGAAGAAGAAACGAAAGTATGTGGCCAGACCGGGTTTCGAACCCAGGACCTCTGACTTATGAGTCAGGTGTCCTGCCGACTGCGCTACGCGGCCCGGCGACGAGTTTTTCTAGTTCACTTTAGCGTTTTTTTAAATGTAGCCGTTGCCATCTAATTTGAGCGAATCCTTGCTTGAGAAACGAGCCAAAACGCTTCTGCAAACACCCGAGCACATTGTTAAAGCTACTTTTTGTTTCATTCTGCATGTTTACATCAATTGTCTATATGTTGTTGTTGTTTTTTCAATTAGTCGTCACGGATGGTCCACCAGGGCTAACAGCCACGAGAGCATCATATCCACCCTGGGGTATCCGAGACCGTTCGTCGGGTCTTCAGTACGTGGGTTCCATCGTCGGTCGGGTCTTTGTGGAAGCGTTGTCGTTGTAGTTGTGGAGTCTTGTCGTTGTTGTTATCTTTTGGTGTCGTCGGTTGATGCGTTGTTTGAGTTGTCGATGTCGATCTGTTGTGTTTGTCGGCGTCGGTGGTGGTGAGGTTGTCATTGGTTGCAGCGGTTGTGTTGTAGAAGTAAAGAAGTGATACTTTAGCATTGTTTATCGTCGATATTAAAAAGATCAGGACCATTAATAACTTGGTTTAAGAGAGTTTTTTCTTTGTTGGTTGTCGGTAGTAGTTGATTTGTCGTTTCGTCATCTTCGTTGTTCGATTGTCCGTGTACATGCCATGCTTGTCCTACATATGCGTCTACCTATTTTTTTTGGTATATACACATATATGCATGTATGTGTCTATATATACATACTCACACACACGCACATGGACATACCCGTATATATTTTTTTTATTTATTTTATTTTTCTGCGTATTTGGAGTTTTTTCTCACACGCATATGCGTATCCGCACTTGTGCACATACGCATATGCGTATGTCATTTGTTTTTATTATGCTATTCCTACTTCTACCTACATGTTTGTGTTTGTGCTTTGCTTTGAGGACACGGTTGGCCCTGCGGGCGCCCTGATTTCCCTTGATTAATGTATTTAGTATCCCTCCCCGTTGTTATAGGGAGGGTTGTGTTTTTGTTCACGTGCTAATTCCTTTCTTAATAATCACTTTTCTACTATTCGTGCGGCTGTTTTTCCTAAAGTCTTGCCAAAACCGAAAATCGAAAAGTTATGTCCAAGCAGTTTAGGATTTTGGATGTTGTTACGTATTGTTTATGTTGCCGTACGAATCCTTACTTGTTTCAGACCGGCTCGTGCATGTTGAGTGTCAGGACGCGTACAGGGCTTGTAACCTCAGTGGCCCTCAGGGGGTCATGCGCGCGTCATAGTCCTGTCTATCCCCCTGAGTATCTTTGGTGTTTACCAGAATATGTGTACATTCAGAGAGTTTTTTGATCGTAGCTTAAAGACCCAGCGGCTCCGGGGGACACCCATTGAAGTGCTAACGCCCAGTGCGCTGCAACCAGATACTGCCCTCTTTCGCTCGCTGGGTCATTGTCTTATTCTTTCTGTTTAAACCATTTATTTTACTTCGATTGGTGGGACCCGTAGCTTCGGTGCGGCACCCACAGAAGTGCTAACGACCAGTTCGTTGCAACCAGACAGTGCCGCCCTCCACCAGCAGGTCCCTGTCTACATCATTGTCTTATGAATCTGCGTTAGCTAATGGTGGTAAGGATATAATAGTGATACAACTCTGTGTTGGTTATCGTTTTTTGGGCCTGTAGTTTCGGCTCGGCACCCACAGAAGTGCTAACGACCATTTCGTTGCAACCAGACAGTGCCGTCCTCCGCTAGCAGGCCCATTTCCCTGCGTATATTTAGTATTAATCAGGCCTCATACCGACAAAGCTTTTCCAAGCCTGAAATGCCTGCTTTCGCAGCCTAAAATAGCCCTTTTTAAGCAGAAAAACACTGAAAACTTAAAAATCAAAGCCTGAAATCAAGTAAAATTCAAGATATGAAAGCCTGAAATACTGCAGAAGCCTGAAAAGTATGAGGCCTTAATTACTTATTAATAAAGTAATTATGATAATAACGGATATGTAAATGAGAGAGAGGGGAGGGAAATGAGAGAGAGAAGAAAAGTGAGAAAGGAAGATAAAAAAAATGGGGGCGAGAAGGAGCCGCTTGGGCGGCGGGTTATCAGTTGCCGTGAGCTACTGTCGACGCCCAGAAGTGCTAATGCCATGGCATTGCAACCAGACAGTGTCGGCCAGTGTGGGCGGTTTCCTGTTCCCCGCCCCTCGGGGCTGAGTTGGGTGGGGAGCGCTTGGGCTAAAAAAAAACAAAAAAAAAAATAAGTATGGGTGGGTGGGGTATTTCGGGCAAGTAGGTAGATCGTATAGAGGTTTATCTTATTTAGTTTAGCGTCCCTTCACACCCTCCTTCCGTCCTATCCGCCCTATTTCAAATATCGCTGTTTTTGTGTTATGTATTTTGGTCCAAATAAGCTCCCGGGGTATTGGCCGGGGTAATGAAAAATGGTGAATTTTTTTTTTCTTTTTTTTCTAGATTTTTCTCGTGAGTTGGTATGTTTGGGTGTCAAAAAGAGGTTTTGTGATATTTTTCCCGTGGTTGAATATATGTTTAGCTGGCTATGGGCCGTTTTTCTCAGGCCGCGCCCCGTTTTGAGCGCATTTCGCATGTTTTTGAGTCAAATTTTCGGTATGTTTCGGCAGAGATGACGGAAAGTGGCGGGAGATAACGCATATAGGGGTGGGTGGTTATAGTATACAGTATAAAAAATTATGATAACGATGACGATAATTATAATAATAATGATAAGAACAAGTTAAATAGAGGCTTGGCCTGCAAGGATCGTTTTTGTCCGAATGCCAACACTATTTCGCTGGTAAACTGAATCTCTGTTTCTCTTATTTACTTCTTTGTTTCCTGTTAACCTTTAATCCATAGATTTTGTTTCCAAAGGTTTTTATTTTATATTATTTTTGTGTAGCCCGTGTCCTCAATATATTGGAAGACGACATTTAGTATCTCCTGATCTTGGGCAGTTAACAAAGCTTTAGTGGCCAAGCTCCCGGTGTATGGGGTGTTCTGGAGAGCAGTTATTAAGTTGTTTCTTGTCGCAGTATGAGTCGGGCAATGTAGAAAATAGTGGTCAGTGACCTCTATGCCCCCGCAGTGGGAGCAGAGTGGGTCTGCTTCGCTGTGCCTAATGTTGTTGGCGTTTAAGCCATTTACTCATAGTCCTTTAACCTTGTAAATAATTGTCTATATGTACCTGGGGAAATCCTTTTATATAGGCTCACCGTGTGCAAAAAAAACGCAAACCGTATGTCTTGTGCAAAAATTGACTCATAGAAGCCTTTTTGTCCGTGCAATATGAGCAGAGTCTACTTTGTTCGTATAAACAGTGTATCAGCGACAATTCACTTGCATATGTCTATATTCGTAGAAAATATAGGCTGTAAGGCACCGTTTTGCTTGAAACCGCTAACACAAGGAATCTTGTTTATTCGCTAATCCTAATCCCCTCAAAGGAAATATGTCGAGACATATCAGGGCCATAAAATACTTGTCATCACGCTGAAGCGGTAGGATATATTTGAGCCGTACCATAAAAAGTAGCATCATCACATACGCTAACTGTACAGGCAATGGTCAGCATGCGCATCCAGCCTTAATTCGATAATAACATATGAGCTGCGACACGACAAAACCAACAATGTGGTTGTACGCCCAGCGCAGACTCAGATCAGCCTGGACACCTGCCCAGTTTGACCAGACTCTTCGTTAAGAGCTCAAAGGGTCGCTAAGGGTCTAGGGTACCTCCATGCGGTCAGCGAAGACTCTTTTCAGACTGGGCGGATGCACAGGCTGATCTGAGTCTGCGCTGGGCGCACAACCACATTGTTGGTTTTCTCGTGACGCGGCTCATATTTGCAACTAGAAAATTGTGTTTGTAAGACACAGATTATGCCCCCGTGTCTATTCATTCTTTATATTCTTAAGGCCGCGTTTACACGAGCGAAGTTTCTGTGTCACAGAAATTTTAACAAAGAAAGTATGACAAACATTTTGCGTTTACACGGAGCAAATTATTTGTTAAAGAAAATATGCCATAGAATCTTCTCACAGAAATGTTGGCAATGAAATATTTGCTGCAGTGTTCACACGACCAAACATTATTAAATTTTGTCAAAATCTCCTGCAGCGATGAAACAAAATCTTTGTCACATTTTCCACGCTTGTAGCAATGTTCTTTGTTACATAATCTTTAGCAAAGTTCTCCATTTACACGGACAAATTTAATTTATCGAAGCACTGTACCATATATATTTGTCAAAGAAACATTGTCATATTTTGGCATTTACACGAGCAATTTTTTCTGTGACAAACCTACTTTGTCATAGAAACTTTGGTCGTGTAAACGCGACCTTATTGCTAGCAAACTGTGAAAGGAGTGCGGGATTATACAATCTTATCATACTGTATTAGCCAAAACCGAAACAAAATCTACGTTTGAAAAGGCCGAAATGTTATAAAAATTGATTATCCCCTCTCCAAAAAGCACATACATATCTTCAATATCTCTAGAATATCTGTGCACAGTTTCAAATTGATAGCCTAAAAACTGTGGACGGAGTTTATTATACAACCTTAACATTCTGCAATAGCCACAACCGTTTGAAAAGGCCATGATTTTGTCTTCATTTGTTAGCAGTGCTGTGCCACTTAGAAGTGTGCCCCCAAAAACCTATTATCAAGTGTTCTGTAAAGCTGTATTAACTATCTTATATCATTAAAAGAAACCCTTTTAAACACAGCTTTTCTAAAATTATTGAAACAACACAGGTATATCTGAAATCATGTTATTCTGGGGATTCACGAAGAAGAAACATATTATTTCTGTATGAACCTGTTCCCAGCGGGCACATGACGTCAGAATGACGTCGCACTAACGTTGGCGCGACGTCATTTCGTCGCATCGACGTTAGTACGACGTCCTTTCTATGTAATGTGCCTGCTGGGTTCACTCAGATGGTGAGCACAACAGGAACCATGTAATTTTAAGTACAATTGAATGGAGGCCTCAAAAGTCGCCCTACTCATACTAGGTTCCTTTTTCTGTTTTTCAAAAGGCAGGTGCACATCTTCAATATGTCCGCAACATTTATGCCAAATTTCAGATTGATTGCTTAAAAACTGTAGGAGGAGTTGATTATACAAACGTTGTTTTAGGCGTGACAGACGGACGGATTTCCCAGTAATGATAAGCAGACTTTATGACAATTGCTGTAGATTATTGGACCAAAATAAAAGAGTGCATATAAAAACTACATTGTTCGCAGATTTCAAACAAAAGAGCCCTCAGGCAGCATCTACGTTTTCGTATATATAATATGAAAGGCTGCGGCGAGAGAAAAATCTTGTCTATAGACATACACTATCTACGGGTGAACACACCGGCCTGCATCTTGCATGCATGCGCTGTATCCTCTGACAATAAATTCGAGCATACATTTTGATTACTGCTTTTCAGTTTCAGAAATTAGTTTTGAGAGTAATACTTGTTCAGTAACTGATGCACTTTCGGCTTAAAATCATCATGGATTTATTTTTTTCAGTCCAATTAACATAATGCTGTTCCCCAGTCCCCATAACATACACCTTCGGGTGTATGTCCAGTGTCCGTCCTCTCCTCGACCAAGAACCGTTCATATCACAGACACGGCCGTGTATTGTCGCACTGATCCTAAATATTCAGACATCGCGAAAATTTGGACAACCACATTGGAGCCCAAATGTTCGCGCACAGGCCTGCTGCCAGTAACATTTTCGGACACAAAAGACGCTAACGAAATTTACCGTTTAAAACTACCTCGCGTTAAAACGGTAACTAAAGAAATCAATAATTCCCAGGTCCATACTTCATAGCCAGCGGTCATAAAGATCAAACACCTAATATTTAAGGTTTTGACACTTGCCATAAGTAATACACAAAAATATAACACGCTACAAAATAGTATTTTTACAGACAGAAGGAGACAGGTCAGCCCGCGTGTCCGCGCAGCCTAATCAAAGTATTCTGTATTCCGAGTAAATTTGATGCTGAAATTTTAAATGTTTAAACTGAAACCATTTTTATGTGTTTGTGTATATGCCCGCGCAGGTTGATTCGAGTATTTGTTTTATGTACATGGCCTGAGAAACCTTTTCTAACGACACCAATCCAAAACATTTTTGGAGCCCCGGTGGCTCAGTAAAGCTGATCTAGCTGTCCCGCGTGGGATCTCCGCGTGAAGCGAGAACCTTTTTAAACGTAAACGGGGTTCAATTGCACAAAGCCATTCGTTATCAGCCTCCCATCATCCATAAATGACTAAAATACTGTTGAAAAGGACGTAAACCCGCAAGTCATCCATCCAACGATAGGCTTCTGTGTATATTTAGCGCAAGATCGGCGATGACATGAGCAACGTGCAAATACGCATGCGCTTCTAAGAATGTACATAACGCTCCAACTGACCTGCGCATTTAGCACCGATAGAATGTATAATTCACAAAACAAAATTACTGATCAGACTGCGTTGACATTATCCGGAATCAAGCATACAGACACCAGATGGAACAACGAACTGCGCATTTCCTGATCAGGCCTCGCAAAAAAAATTCCGGAATCAAGGTCTAAAATTTTCTCTTCCATGAAAAGGCGGCTTACGGGCAAAGAATTTCCATATGCCGTCGTCAGACTAGCACACGTTTTAAGGCATCAAGGCATTCACTTAGTGAACAGATCGGTTTCAGGCAAATGGACCGCCAGATTGAGCGGACGTTTTCCGACGTTAGTATATCTACTTGTCTGCCCTCGACCTGACAATAATTAAGAGAAAGTCTGCATGTTAACGTTTATTGACTTATTTACACTGTAAAACAATTCCGTAGATTTTACGGTAGAATAACTGGCAACCAACTGCCAGTCTTTTTCCCGTTATGTAACGGGTACACGTAAAAGTTGCAGGAATCATCAAGCCGTGGAGGACAGAATAGAACAGGCGTCGTTTTTTTGTCTGATAGCCCTTCAACAATATAAGGTTATTTTCGAGTGCGGCCAGTTAACATAACACTTCCATTTCGTGATTTCCAACAATGTCTTACAGGCAAACGCTCGTAAATATAACGGGAAAGAGATTGGCAGCTAGTTGCCAGTTATTCTACCGTAAAATCTACGGATTTTTTTACAGTGTACGATGTTTTTATTATTGGATGTTTCATTTATTTTTATATTCGATGAATGTCAGAGTATCTGATCTGCTCAGAAATTTCTGTTTAGATACAAACAGTGACGGCCCTGATCAGATACCGCATCCTGTGGTGTCTAACCTGGATTTACGCTGTATATAAAGATATCTTTTTAAGACACACTTGGTACTGTTGCCGACACAACGGCTAATCGCCGCCCGCAGCTATGACATGTTTATTGTCAGTGTGCAGTCTGTTTTATAGATAAGGCGCCATCATTACCGCATGAAAAACATATTTTTGGACATATACAAAATAGCGCATGCCTAGAACAGCCTGCGCTTATGCACCGAACTGTAAATTGCGTACGTTTTGAAGCTGGTGGAAAGACTGCATAGTTTGCATATGTCCAAATATAACAGGGGCGTCTCTAACGGATCCCACAGTATTCCTTTTTTTTGGATAATTTACCGTCATTTTCGCAGACATCTTCAAATGCTTTTTTATCAACAGTTCAAAAACAATTTGAAAGATTTTTTACACCTTGATAATTACATAGGATATTTTTTCGCCCATTGCATTTGAGAAAATTGCGTATGCCTTTTGACCAGACTGTACAAATACACAGCTTGGTGGTGATACACGTAGGGGCCTCGGAAACTCAGATGGGTAAAAACTGAGGCTGCTAATTAGCGGTTCGAGTTCGATACCTAATGCAGGCGGAAATTTTTCTTACTGTAAACGGAGTACCCTTCCATCGTCCTGATATAGCTTGTAATACTGTTGAAAAGGACTTAAAATGGCGTCATCCATCCATCAAACCAGAAATGGGTCACTGGCATACAAAATTCACAGAACATGGTATTATATTCCAGAAAGCAGACGTTTGTGTCTTGTCTGACTGCACATTTCCAAAACATCTAATGTATGGTGAAAGGACCGTTAAAGTCAGACTCTCTCTCTCTCACACACACACACACACACACACACACACAAGGCCTTAATCATGTTAATCGAGTGTCACTTTGTTATTTAACCTAATATTGACCTCATCCGTAGAAAGTACCTTTGCATAAACAAACTGTGTCAGGCTACAAACATGCACACTATCAGGGATCGCAAAGAAAATGGCTAGGCTGTGCACTGGTTTGAAAGAGAACTGCCCATGTCTGATCAGACTGCGCATTACATGTTGAGTCTAGTTTTTGACGCGAATATTCCGCGACGTGGGTCAAAATGTATATGACAGTTACATGCGCATCGAATGTACAGTCCGATCGTCACAGATCAGCCTGCGCGTATGTGCAGTCTGGAAATGTCAGGTTTTGCTTGGATGCTGGATGAATTGAGCTTGCATAGTTCATACATGCGTGTGTGAATCCCGCGTCTCATTTTTTCTTAAATAACTGTTAGCTGTTTGCAATACAGAGGAGATCCTGACCAGACCGCTCCCTTCAACACCAGTTCTTAGCTTTGAATACTGATGTACGGGTTATGTTCTGAAACACATTTCTGATGCACGTGGGCCAGTAAGCGCAGCTTCTACAATGTCTTCCACCGCGCAAAACGTTGAAAAAAACGTATCAGTATTATGATACGCATTGTTACTCAACTATGGATTCCTCCTCGCGGAACGTTGGGGCGCGGCGGAGGGGGGAATGAGTGCTAAAATTTGTACTTGAATAGTGCATGCCCCCGAGATGAAAATTATTTAGTTTAATCTAAACAGTTGTTCAAATTTGTTAACTTGTAAAAGCAGTTAATGTGAAAAGTGGACCCATTCTTGTGGAAGGGTCGGAACAGAGTCTTTTGCTGTTCGCAAAAGATGAACTAACTTATTCGGCTATAAGACGGGTTTTCCCTCCAAAGAAAAAGTCTCGGTCAAGATCTCGATTTAGTCTTTACCCTGTTCGCATAAACCGTCTAACAAATCGACAATTGAGCCGCGACACGACAAAACAAGCAAAGTGGCATGTCGGCAACGCGAAGACACTTCTTCCTGGACACCCGCGTAGTCTGATCAGAGGCTTCGCTGTGCGCTTAAAGGGTAGCTAAGGGTCTAAACTACCTCCATGCGGACAATGAAGATCTGGTCAGACTGGGCGGATGCCCATACTGATCTGAGTCTGCGCTGGACTCACATGCCACTTTGTTTGTTTTGTGTTCAGTTATTTAGATGCATAGGCCAAGCATATGCTGTAAGGTTCGGTTTTGCTTGACACTGTTGGCACGATAGTTCTTGTTTATTGACAGCCGAAACCCTAATCCTCTAATCCTTTCAAAGAATTACCCAGTCTCATAAATATAACAGGGTCATAAAATGATAGAATACCTTGTCATCAAACTGCGCTCTGGATTGAGCCGTTTCACAAGAAAAGTGGCAATAAGTTGTGCAATAAGAAGTTCAAAAGCTTCTCACATTTTTTTCAACAAAAATATTAGGGTATTTGAGATTGGACCGCTTCGTACATTTGCTTCAAATTTTGTATACTTATGTAATTTAACATTGCCCAGCCACTGGTATGCAGAACTTCTTATTGCACAACCCGCAGGTTTGCACTATAATCACTGTGTGAGTCCGTCCGTCCGTCCGTCCGTTATCAGTTAGCGAAAACCGTAATCAGTTAGCGAAAACGCTTATAACTCTTGAACCGCATGGGATATTTTGATAAAATTTTGCATACTTATACATGTCAACATTGTCTAACGACTCGCCCGCATAACAACCTTATTCGATGGACGAGGCTTTGCCGAGCACAAGTTGAAAATTTACGGCCAACTACTGAAAATGCTCATAACTCTTGAACACCGTGGTAAATATAGTTCAAATTTTGTATGCTTATATATTTTAACTTAGTCCAGCCACTGGCATGCAAAACAGTGACGAGGCTTCACCGAGCACTGCAAAAGCTTCTCACATTTTTTCAACAAAAATATTAGGGTATTTGAGCTTTCAACATCAGAAATTTGAACGAAACGTTAACTAACGATGACATTAGTTTTCTGATATTTTTTGTGCAAAAGCTTCTCACATTTTTTCAACAAAAATATTAGGGTATTACAGATTTCAACATCAGAAATTTTAACGAAACGTTAACTAACGATGACATTAGTTTTCTGGTATTTTTTGTTGAAAAATATGAGAAATGCAAAAGCTTCTCACATTTTTTTTCAACAAAAATATTAGGGTATTTGAGATTTCAACATCAGAAATTTTAACGAAACGTTAACTAACGGTTACATTAGTTTTCTGATATTTTTTGTTGAAAAATATGAGAAGCTTTTGCAGTGCAAAAGCTTCTCACATTTTTTTCAACAAAATATTAGGGTATTTGAGATTGGACCGCTTCGTACATTTGCTTCAAATTTTGTATATTTATGTAATTTAACATTGCCCAGCCACTGGTATGCAGAACTTCTTATTGCACAACCCGCAGGTTTGCACTATAATCACTGTGTGAGTCCGTCCGTCCGTCCGTTTTCAGTTAGCGAAATCCGTAATCAGTTAGCGAAAACGCTTATAACTCTTGAACCGCATGGGATATTTAAATAAAATTTTGCATACTTATACATGTCAACATTGTCTAACGACTCGCCTGCATAACAGCCTTATTCTATGGACGAGGCTTTGCCGAGCACAAGTTGAAAATTTACGGCCAAATACTGAAAATGCTCATAACTCTTGAACACCGTGGTGAATATAGTTCAAATTTTGTATGCTTATATATTTTAACTTAGTCCAGCCACTGGCATGCAAAACAGTGACGAGGCTTCACCGAGCACTGCAAAAGCTTCTCACATTTTTTCGACAAAAAAATTAGGGTATTTGAGCTTTCAACATCAGAAATTTTAACGAAACGTTAACTAACGATGACATTAGTTTTCTGATATTTTTTGTGCAAAAGCTTCTCACATTTTTTTCAACAAAAATATTTGGGTATTACAGATTTCAACATCAGAAATTTTAACGAAACGTTAACTAACGATGACATTAGTTTTCTGATATTTTTTGTAGAAAAACTATGAGAAATGCCAAAGCTTCTCACATTTTTTTTCAACAAAAATATTAGGGTATTTGAGATTTCAACATCAGAAATTTTAACGAAACGTTAACTAACGATTACATTAGTTTTCTGATATTTTTTGTTGAAAAATATGAGAAGCTTTTCTCACATTTTTTCAACAAAAATATTAGGGTATTTGAGATTGGACCGCTTGGTACATTTGCTTCAAATTTTGTATACTTATGTAATTTAACATTGCCCAGCCACTGGTATGCAGAACTTCTTATTGCACAACCCGCAGGTTTGCACTATAATCACTGTGTGAGTCCGTCCGTCCGTCCCTCCGTTATCACATAGCAAACCGTAATCAGTTAGCGAAAACGCTTATAACTCTTGAACCGCATGGGATATTTTGATAAAATTTTGCATACTTATACATGTCAACATTGTCTAATGACTCGCCCGCATAACAACCTTATTCTATGGACGAGGCTTTGCCGAGCACAAGTTGAAAATTTACGGCCAAATACTGAAAATGCTCATAACTCTTGAACACCGTGGTAAATATTGTTCAAATTTTGTATGCTTATATATTTTAACTTAGTCCAGCCACTGGCATGCAAAACAGTGACCAGGCTTCACCGAGCACTGCAAAAGCTTCTCACATTTTTTCGACAAAAATATTAGGGTATTTGAGCTTTCAACATCAGAAATTTGAACGAAACGTTAACTAACGATGACATTAGTTTTCTGATATTTTTTGTGCAAAAGCTTCTCACATTTTTTTCAACAAAAATATAAGGGTATTACAGATTTCAACATCAGAAATTTTAACGAAACGTTAACTAACGATGACATTAGTTTTCTGGTATTTTTTGTTGAAAAATATGAGAAGCGCAAAAGCTTCTCACATGTTTTTTTCAACAAAAATATTAGGGTATTACAGATTTCAACATCAGAAATTTTAACGAAACGTTAACTAACAATTATATTAGTTTTCTGATATTTTTTGTTGAAAAAATATGAGAAATGCAAAAGCTTCTCATTTTTTTTCAACAAAAATATAAGGGTATTTGAGATTTCAACATCAGAAATTTTAACGAAACGTTAACTAACAATTACATAAGTTTTCTGATATTTTTTGATGAAAAATATGAGAAGCTTTTGCAGTGCAAAAGCTTCTCACATTTTTTTCAACAAAAGTATTAGGGTATTTGAGATTGGACCGCTTGGTACATTTGCTTCAAATTTTGTATACTTATGTAATTTAACATTGCCCAGCCACTGGTATGCAGAACTTCTTATTGCACAACCCGCAGGTTTGCACTATAATCACTGTGTGAGTCCGTCCGTCCGTCCATCCGTTATCAGTTAGCGAAAACCGTAATCAGTTAGCGAAAACGCTTATAACTCTTGAACCGCATGGGATATTTTGATAAAATTTTGCATACTTATACATGTCAACATTGTCTAACGACTCGCCCGCATAACAACCTTATTCGATGGACGAGGCTTTGCCGAACACAAGTTGAAAATTTACGGCCAACTACTGAAAATGCTCATAACTCTTGAACACCGTGGTAAATATGGTTCAAATTTTGTATGCTTATATATTTTAACTTAGTCCAGCCACTGGCATGCAAAACAGTGACGAGGCTTCACCGAGCACTGCAAAAGCTTCTCACATTTTTTCAACAAAATATTAGGGTATTTGAGCTTTCAATATCAGAAATTTTAACGAAACGTTAACTAACGATGACATTAGTTTTCTGATATTTTTTGTGCAAAAGCTTCTCATATTTTTTTTCAACAAAAATATTAGGGTATTACAGATTTCAACATCAGAAATTTTAACGACGATGACATTAGTTTTCTGGTATTTTTTGTTGAAAAATATGAGAAGCGCAAAAGCTTCTCACATTTTTTTTTCAACAAAAATATTAGGGTATTACAGATTTCAACATCAGAAATTTTAACGAAACGCTCTTAAGATAAGCGAACTGTGCATATCAGCTTTTGCAGTCTGCTCAGTAAGTGTACGGAGTCAGGGTATCAAAACACGCAACATCTTATTAATTTCAGTACGTAATATAATTTTTCCGACTAGAATCCGCATTTACGCAGACTAGTCTAAGCAGTGCCGGTTCTCTCCTAAAAGGTTCGGAACGAAAGATTTTCACACCTATAAAACAGCTCATAATTTTTAAAGATTTGCTTTATGTACACACAGATAATCAGCAAGGTTATGCTACATGATTTTACAACGCATCTATAATTAGAAACTGAAAGTACAAACGGTTTGAAGAATTAAGTGCGTATTTTAAAACATCAATTATTAAGAAAATAAAATCGGTTCTAAGCCTGAAAAAGCCGAAAGATGCACTTAGTTTGTTACTCCCCTTTCAATTTTATTTAGAACAAAAAAGGAAGGGACCCAATTTGGAGAAACGAAAATTCCACAGCTTTTTATTCGTTAATACCCCTCACCTGCCTTGAAAGGCCATTTCCCGCCCTCCCCCTCCTTCCACACACACCCACAAACGTCAATTATGCACTTGTTTCATGGTGTGCCACCATGGGCAACATTTTTCCTCAGCCCCGTATAATCTACCTGTAAACGACGATATCGCGCGAGCTTGAAATAGCATTAAAATACATAGGGCATTGATTTTTGTCTTCCTTGAATAAAAAATGAAAAATGTTGTGTTAGGTCAATATAGTGCACTTTTTTAGCTGCACATAGATTTTTATTTTCAAACTTTTAAGTTTACATTTAATGCGGTCATTTTGCTCTGATTAATACGGCCATCATTTCCTA
The DNA here is from genome assembly GCA_963989385.1 of Ctena decussata. Classification (NCBI taxonomy): domain Eukaryota; kingdom Metazoa; phylum Mollusca; class Bivalvia; order Lucinida; family Lucinidae; genus Ctena; species Ctena decussata. Next base: position 60,337,934 of record OZ022504.1, read on the forward strand.
ATAGTAGATAAAGAAAAAAGAGAAAATGAGCAAAAGGTTACTCAGTTTTCTACGTTGTTCTTAAAGCACGGACCTAAAGTCAAAAATGTTGTGTTATCCTAGTATTCTACAATATCTGACAAATCTTTTGATATATTTTGTAGGAAAATCAAAGAAATATTAGTGCGGTCATTTTTTACAAACTTAATACTACCCTATATCCAAAAACTGAATTTACAGTACCGTGCGTGACTATATCGAGGTGAGGACAATTGTTGGGGACGGCTGTGCAAGTTCATCAGTTTGTTTGTCCTTCCGCTGTAGTCAGTGAGTGAAATTGCTCATAACTCTTAACCACATGGTGTAGTTTGATAAAAATATGCATCATTCTACAAGAAATGACCAATTTCATTTCCATACATTCCTTCTGGCACCAGAAACTGATTATTCTACATTCACCACGGTTTGTGTACATTACCATCAGTTGATTCTTTACAATAATTGAGCCGTGACACACAAAACCAACAAAGTGGTTGTGCGCCCAGCGGAGACTCAGGTCAGCCTGGGAATCCATCCGGTCTGTTCAGACTCTTGACCAAGCGCTTAAGGGGTAGCTAAGGGTCTGAGCTACCTCCATGCGGACAGCGAAGACTGTAATCAGACCGGGCGGATGCCCAGGCTAATCTGAGTCTGCGCTGGGTGCTCAATCACTTTGTTGGTTTTCTCGTGTCCCGGCTCATATAATCCTTGCTTCAAAAGGATCTGTTCAGAGCTTGTTGATTTTCAGATAGAAGAGGAGATAAAATGGAAAGAGCATAATTGCTTCCCTTGACAGTCTAGAAAGCAGCAAAGGAAAGGAAATTTTCTTACTGATCTGCTGGGTTAAAGCAGGCTGATATATGGTTTTCTATAAGAACCTGATATTACTTACCATCTGTGGGTTAAGTACTTGCAAATCTACACACACACACACACACACACAGAAAAACACGGGCACTTCATTGGTTGATCCACGACACGCAAAAAGGGTGCTTCCTTCACGTATATGCGAGCAGCAAAGGCTCAGGTCAACCTGCGCAACCGAACTGTCAGATTTGAATCTTTGCTGTTCGCGCACACCTTTAATGGACCCTGAGGGGAATCTGCATGCACAAAAAGAAAGCTACATCGCACGAATTCGCTAATGCACAGACCCCGATCAAAGTGTCTCTTTAGGGCAGACTTATCTGGGTCTGCTTGTTTTGCTTAACAAGACTGTCTGCGCAGTGTGGAAGGTAGATGTTGCTCACGCTTAACAGCCCCGGATCCAGGGGCGAGCTTTGGGGCTTCAGCCCCGCCACTTGGGTATGGGTAGATTAAAATTTATGTTGTAACATCTCATTAGAATCGCCTCGGCAAGGCGATTCTTATGTGATATCACAACATATATTTCAAGGCAAAAAAAGACTTTATCATAAAATCTCATCACATTTATCCTTTATTATGTCATTTTCAACCCCTCTCCCCCCACCCCTCCCTTCCCAAATACATATCAACACCCCAGCCCCACCAGTATGTGGTGGTCTGGATCCGGGCCTGCCGCTAATCAGCAGACTTATTAAAGAATAAAAATGGAGTCTCACCTTTGAGGGTTTAATTTCATGCAGTCTAATTCACAAAAATACAGTCAGATAGACGGATGGATGGTCGGACAGACGGACGGACGGCTAGATAAATAGATAGATAGATAGATTAATAGATCGATAAAGCAAATCTACCATATGCATTAGAGAATAAGAATAAAAAGAAAAATCTTTAAAAAAGATAATCAGCGCAGATTAAATGGAAGTGTGTTTTGTTATATGTCTCTATATAGTTGAAGATTTGAAATAACTTTCATGAATAAGTAAGCTATGTCGATAGGCACCCAAAACACTGGGTAGCGACAAGGACCTATCTCAACATAGAGCTGTCCAATTTGGAATTCCAAAATGGACCGCAGTCAATCTGGAATTTAACCTGATTTCAAAAGTTGTCAATATGTTGCACTGTTTGTTTGTTTGTGTGTATTAAACCGAAAGTAGAAATCGAAAGTAGATCTACGACGCCAAACAAAAAAGAAAGTTTGGAATATCTGAGTATTTCGATAACATTTCTATTGTAAAATTACAAACAAGAGAAACATTTTGAATTAGTAAAAGACAGAGTGCTAGTATTCACAGTGCAGTGCGAGGGGAAAAACTAAGATTAAATATTCATTGACCTTTGATATTATTGGCTAAATTTTGACATACGCGTTATTTGACCAGTGGAATCTTGTGAAATGTGGATTATACGAGGCTGCACTGTGATTATACGAGGTTGCACTGTGAATACTGACTAGCACTCTGTCTTTAATTAATTCAAAATGTTTCTTTTGTTTGTAATTTTACAATAGAAATGTTTTCGAAAACAGACGTAGAATTTTAAAACTTTTTTTTGTCGTCGATCTACATTCGGTTTCTACTTTCAAAAAAAAACAGTGCAACATGTTGATAACTTTTTTAAAATCAGGTCAATTTCAAGATTGACCGTGTCCATTTTTGAATTCCAAATTGAACAGCTCAATTTTGAGATAGGTCGTTGTCGCCACCCAGTGTCAAAATTGCGGTTGTGGGTGCCTACCGACATAGCTTACTTATTCATGAAAGTTATTGTCAAATCTTCAACCAGAGACATATAACAAAATACACTTCCATTTAATCTGCGCCAATTATCTTTTTATAAAGATTTTTCTTGTTTAATTTTTGGACAGAAACGGTAATTGTTGAAATGTCCCAGTACTTAGGATAATGACTTTAAATAAACATTTTGTATCTTTCGTCTTATCTGGTATATCTCATCAGACAAACGACATTTAATCAACATTGAACCGAAGTTGCTTGAGTGTCATTACGTTTGATCAACGTTGATTCAGCGTTGATTCAGTGTTATGTGCCCGATATGGTGTGAGCTCGTCATGGTGAGACCAGCATGCGTGCATGGACATTGTAGAAGAGTGACTGGTTCATTGTTTTTATATCCTGTCCAGCCAACAACGTGCGCAGGCTGGTTCACGGGGGTATTTACCAATTTGGCTACCCGTGCTTTCGACCGAGTCTGTACTATACCAAGTGGCTTTCGACCGAGACTACGATCGTAAGCATTATCAATAACGGTAAATGGTACTATTGTTAATGGCAGTCGACCGAGCTGATACTGCTGTTGATTGTCTCGGTCGACAGCCACTTTTGCATGTATGGTAATTGACTGACTCGGTCGAAAGTACAGGTAGGCACATTGGTATTACCCGCGTGTGGTTGGTTGTTTTGAGTTTATTTATTGATTGATTGATTGATTAATTTGGGTTTAACGGCCCTTTGAGACGGTATTTCAGTCTATATCGGACCGTCTTCCAGAGAGAGGGAGAGAGAAGAGAGAATAGATAGACCAGAGAAAAATGTCCAAACTGCCACTCGCACCTACTGCAAGCACAGCAGGCCCTTGCCCTACCATTATCCGAATCAGTAGGGCGCCCCGGCACTGGCAGTACCATCGCACCACCCCCTGTTTTGAGCTCAACGGCCCTTTGAGAAATTATTTTAGTCTGTATCCAGCCGTCTCCCAGAGAGCGGGAGCCAAAAAAAAAATCAAAGGCGACAGAGAAAAATGTCCAAACAAGCCCCACCTGCAAACACCACAAGTACAGCAAACCCTTGCACTGCTGCTAGCCAAATTAGTATGATGTGTGCTCTATAAGTTGAACACCTTTTGAAATATTTTCATGATACTTCACAGATATGTGGAACAGGTCATGACGATGTGTCGTGAACAAGAATGACAACTATTGCTTTCTTTTTGAGTTATTTCCCTTTGATGATTTTAGGTGTCCGCTCCATAACTTGAATACATTTTAAAATATTTTCATGATACTTCACAGATATGCAGAACAGGTCATGACGATTTGTCTCATACATGAATGACAACTCTTGCAATAATACTTTGTGAGTTATTTCCCTTTGGTAGTTTGAGCTGCTGTTTGAGTCTCTGCTCCATATCTGTATAACCCTGGCCTGCTCCACAATTTTAATAACCTTATACCTTTTAGAATATTGATGATTATACTGTGATATCTTATCAGTCAGTGCTCCTAACTCTCTCTGACCCCGCCCTCCTCCCCATCACACACACAACAAATATTTTTTTTTTCAAGATTTGGATTCTTTGTCCAAATTCACTTACTAGAGAGCTCAAAATTAGATTTGTAGGGTTTGTCCTTTAGAAGTTATTCGCACATTTTGGAAGTTGAGTGTATCATATGCTAAACATTTGTGTACATGGTGGCTGTTTGAGATATTACCTCTTTTCCTCTTTTTAGCAATCTGGCATACTGTTTTAGATAATCATGCATCTGTTAAACAGATAATGCCAATCAGAAGCATTAAAGAATGACAATATATTACTTATATGTGTTTTGAAGTGCACCCTTTTTACCAAGGCCCATGGGGGCTTCTGTCGGGGGATTTACATTCTCCTCTGATAGTTATTTTTATGTACATTTAAAGGGACCCGATTTTCTTTTTCATGATCACCCAGAAATCGAGGCGCGTTCATGAATTTCGTTTTCGGTAAAGGCAGGCTACAGGACTGGGCTTCCATATTTAAATTCCGTTATACCATAACATTCTAGGTATTGGGGCAGATAGGTATGGGCGGACAGTACAGACTCGGATTAGGCTGTTCCTAGATGAGCAGTCTGATCAGGGCGTACACTGTTTGTTATTCCATCTGCATCTTTTGGTTACCGCATTGTAAAACCAGACTGTTCCATGTTTGAGACAACTACGGTGATTATTTTGGGTGCCGCAATATTTAAAATCTTATGGTAGTACTGATTGCTACTAATGTCTTTTCTTTTCTTGAGAGAGGGAGTGATGGTGATCAGGCCTGTTGTATTTTTTCTATTTGATATATGTTTCTGACTTGTATATGTTTTGTTAAGTGGGCCTTAAGGAAGAGTAGTGTGTAGCTGATTGTGTCACCCACTGAAAAAAAAGTCTTTATTATTAATAATAGGCCTGTATTAATGACCTAACTTTTGAATTTCGGTTGTTTGATTTACGAATGAGAAAACTGAATAACCGTCAAAATGGCGAGTTGGAGGATCTAAGAGGTCGGGGCGAGGGAAGGCATGGTTACCCCTCTGGGGCTATGTACTGTATGCCAAGGTAAGAGGTTTTAATATGCAAATACGCAGCGCCGGGTAATGCCACTAAAGGTTCACATTTGAGAACATTTCTCCACGGGCCAGCTACGGAAACAAGATGCCTGGCCATAATGTTGAACTTCTGGATCTGCAGCAGACCCATTACTACAATATTTGCCAAGTCTTAAATCAATTAAACAACCCAAAAAAATTATTTCGCGAAAGGATAGCAACAAGCGACAGTCACATAGTCCAACTATATAAGATGGATAACTCTTACAATGATAACTATAGTTGCAGCTGTAACGTTCCCAGTAGTGACTAAACGTGCAAACCTGTGAATGTTCCCAGTCGCGATCTGTTGCGTGTTGCAATTATACACTTACGGATTGAAGACCTCTTTCCGAAACAGGTGGTCACTCTGCTACCCTAACTTTAAACAGCAGCAACATCTATCATGTTCAATTACAAAACAAAACAGAAAGCAAAATGTGCAGCTATTCAGGTGACCATGTTGCTAGATGACCATAGACAAGCGGACATAACGGCATATAAAATTGAGGAACCACAACAGAAGTACCGCCATGGAAGGGTTAGTAAAAGATTACTGGGGGTGAGGGGTCGGGGACCTACTGTTCTTTTCTGGATCCAAACCCTTGCCCTCTGTTGTAATTGGGAAAGGATTCAAATTCAATAAAAGCACCGTATTTTTCATGAACTAGGCGCCCTTTCAAAACCAATGTGTTCATTCACATTGAATATCACTCTGAAAAAAGCGTTTCGACTCTTCTGCTCTCGAACATATACAGCTTGAACTTTTGCTTTCACTTAGAACGGGCTTAGAACTTTAGAAGAAACAATTTTGATAAATCATAGATTCGCCGTAAATAACTCCGGCAAAGCTATAGCTACACTCCACCGTAGATAACTCCGGCAAAGCTGTAGCTACACTCCACCCTAGATACTCTGACAAAGCTATAGCTACAGCTGCAAACTGGCTGCGACATTGTGAGCCTCTGTAGCGAATCAGTGGAGCTTGAAACATTTGTCCTCATCGTTTCTTATTTCTGACAGTTAAAGGCAGTGCTTTTGTTTTCGTTTGTCGATGTTTTTTTTTGTCCGCTTATTTGTAGCCACAAGGCGTGGCCGCGTACCGCAGTCGGTAGAGATCCTGGGTTCGATACCCGGTCTGGCCACATACTTTTGTTTCTCCTTCTGCTGATTCAAAAAGGGCAGTTGACAGTTCCTGGCGAAAGTATGTACACTTGGTACTGGCTAACCGCTTAGGAAGTCTAAGCCTGCCCAGGAATAGTGTGGTTAGGTTACCTGACCGTCCCGACATGACCATAGCGACCATAGCTGTTTACCGTGGACGTGAAGCAACACATCAATCAATTAGTTGTAGTCACAAAGCTGTGCACATTCGGGTTATTTTGTATGTTTGTGTAAAAGCTAATGGTCGCCAGCTTTTTTGAAAAGCTAATACTTTTTTGGATTGGGGTTATGCACGGGCGTCTCTAAGATGTGTAACTCTTTAGAAAACGTGTTCGAATTATATCTGCAGCTGCAAAATCATGTCTGAAAAGCCTGGCTTGGCTAAAAAGAAGACCAATTTATGTATATGTATGTTTGTTTTTCCATATGTGCGATTATCTTTATGTTTACGCATCTTCTTGCAAGCTTGCATGCGTATATATGTTGGTGAAAGTATAAATAGCGAATCTAAAAAAAAACGGTTTATTTTCTAAGACCCAAGCATATTTTCGTGTTTCTGTCGGTACGTATCCGTCTTTCTAGGAAGAAATATGAATGAAGAAATAATCAAATGTCTTTGCTGGTTATTTTTGCATTATCAGCCACTTCCAAGCTAAAGGAAATGATGAGATGTCATTGTCTCCACACCAAGTATTGCGCGATAAACGCATTTACATCATAGAAACAGCAAAATTGCAGTTGCAGATATACTATACATCGAGTAAATTCGAGTGACGCATTTAATCCGGGTTCCTGGACGAGAACCCGAAAAAATAGTCCGCACAAATGTTTGATGCAGATCCACACTATTTAGGATATCCTTAACCATAATCTAAATGATGCCACGTTGGCATCCTTGGGGAAATTCTAAATATGCATATTCTGAGAACTTACTGGAATTGCTCATTGAGTCAGTTCCAAGGTGTACTTGAAACATAAGAATAACATCACGCATAATTTTCAGGACAAACATTTTTGAGCAAAGACAGGAATAGTCACCAAAATCTTTAGGAACCCATGGGAAATTTTACTCATGGGAAAAAACTCCCCATGAGAAAAAAACCCATGCCCAAAAATCCCCATCGGGATAATGTCAATTTGCTTTGATTATTATTTTTTTACTTTTAAACTTAATACAGATCTATTCAAACTGAACTGGTAATTTTTAATAATTGTAAAACTTATATTTTTTCAGAATACTGTTGAATTTTTCCCCATGGGAAAAATATTCAACATACTTTTTTCCCCATGGGGAAATTTCCCTGCGGGAAAATTTTGATTCTAACAAAATAATCAGAAATCAATCCATAACGAATTATTTAAGATAAAAAATCCATGTCAAATTTAAAATTTGACAAATTTGTGGATTTAAATTTCTTGAAAAACCCCATGGGGAATTTTGTCCAAAATTTTCCCGCGGGGAGAAAACCCCATGGGGAAAATATCAAGGTTTGGTTGGGTGGCTAATATTGGGTAGCAGGTTTAATATTTGTCTTTGCTGATACTCTAAGTGTGAATATTAAATAAATATTTCTTCATTACATTTACCCATGGGGAATTTTTCCCCTTGAAAAAATATGGGGAATATTCCCCATGGGGAGGGTCATAATTCCCCATGGGGATTTCTTTTCCCCGCGGGGTTTTCAAAAACCCCATGGGGATTTTGACCTTTTTTGCTAAATTTTATTTAGATCTTTTATTATTTTTGGACCAGAAGGTACAGGATTTACTTAGAAACCTCTATTTCATATAACACAAGTCATATGAGGTCTCTTAGTCAAGTAAAATTACAAGGTGAGTTTGCCAAAAACTGGTTTGGCAAAAATTTTCTGGTGACTGTTGTATTCTTTTTGTCTTTGTGTTCCATCTTTTGCCATATTTATCTGATCGAAGTACAAAATATTATACTGGTCTAGAATATAAATCACAGTTTGAAGAAAATACATAAAAAAACTATGACTAGACCTCAAGTTAAGGACAGATACTTAACTCCTATAAATCTAATCAAGGAATATCTGCCCTAAAACGTAAGTGAAAAAACAGTCAAAATTATAAATCTGTTGGAAATTGCAACTTTGTCACATTTCTGATACAGCAATATATATTTATAAGTAGAGATAATAAATATTGCAGTAACTACTCTTGACTTCGCCACATTTGGAGGGCCCCTTTCATATTTTATCAGTATTTAACACTTATGGCGAAGAAGATTTTTGGTCTTACTAAAGCCTTTGACACATTCATCACATAAATTACCCATAAACGAATAAATCTAACGAGACTGATCGTACATTACAAGCAAGAATAAAAGATTACGAGATATGAGCATTTTATGTCTTGGTTTGGAATAAAGATGATAATGAAAATTGGAGAGATAATTTCTTTGCTGATCATCCGATCAGTTTTATGTGAAGGTATTTAATCATCAAACAGAACAGGCCCTTTTATACGAATTGTTATTTCCACAGTTACATTACACGAGTTATAATGTCCACAGTTAAATTAAAACTATTTATACTTTCCAAAGTTGAAATACTTTTATATTTTTACCACAGACATGGTCCGCGTTTGTGGCATTGTAATGCAGTTTAGCCGATGTTGGTCGGAATAAAATAAAATGTAGAAATGAATACAATTTATTACTGAAACCCGAATTAGGTGGAAACAAACATTGAATTATGCAAACATATTTCAAATATTTGGAAACTTTGTAAATTTAAACTTCATAACTCAAACCAATTTGCTTACATAAAAAATAGAACAAACAAATTTTGATAGTTAAGTTTTTTCATCTTTACGAGTAACAAGAGCCGTTTTATCTCGTCCTTTACCCGAAGACATAGATGTAACTTTAAATCTAATTCATATCCATTCTTTCTATTAATATTGTTTTCTTGCATAAAAGAAGAACATGTTAAGTTTCTTTTGTTGTATGATGTAAAAAGTGATCTTAATTATGTATTGGTCCAGTAATAAAATAAAATAAAAAAGAAATTCGCTTTTTACACAGGTGTAGTTCGTAAAATTTTTAGTTGTGAGTGCTTTAGCAAGCAGAAGCGACATAGGTGTCACTTTCCGGCGTCATCGTTTGTGTCGTGGGCGTCGGTGTCGTTGTCGTCAACAGTGTTTACCCACTGCGTTTAGCTTTATTTCTCAGAGACTAAGAGACCTGTTGTGATGAATATTCACATAGGTTCACTTCAGGACATTGTCTCTCCAACACCACTGTCGTTTTCATGTGAAGGTATGACATTGACCTACGTTTCCCTTTGTTAAGCATAGCAAAGAGGGGTGTCTAGAGGAAAATATTTTGCAGTCACAACATAGCCTTCAGCGAAATTCTTGTATATTATTCGTTCGACACGCCTAACATTTACAGTTATAACAAATAATTAGAAATATAGATAATAATATTAAAGATAAACAGATTGATACCTGAAAATGAGGTAAATTAGCGAAACTTTATAGTTGAGAAATATACAAGAACAGTTCCTTATTTTCCTTTTCAATCGTTTTCTCGCTCGATACGACTTGCAAGATATTATTTTGTTTTTAAAATTCAGAGTCATAATTCTCATTCAGTTCAAGTTTGCGAGTATGCAGTTGCTTGCATTAAACTAGTTGAAGCATCAAGTTATTTACTCTGCTGCACGTCCCAAGGCGGAAAATTCTAATGCATCCTGTTAAGCGAATTATGGCATTGTGGCCAACTTCTAAATTACTGCCTACCATTCTTTCTATTTTGTTTAATGTAATTTGTTTGTGATGCTAGCAATGCGGCTACCTGACCCCCTGCAACGGTGCACTTCACTCATTGTGTTCCTTCTTGTTTGTGATTTTATTTGTATCTTGTATTGATGTGTAGGCCTGTTTGAACGATGTAGGCGAAAATGCGCTCAAGCAAGTAGTTTCAGCCCCTAATTAGATGAAGTAGAACTTAAGCTATAACTTCTATCCGATCCAAGGCGGAAACTTCTGATGAGATTCAGTTTGTTAAATTTCTAGCAGTGGTCACCGGGTCAGTTGTCCACTTTGATCCCAGGATTGGCAGGACAGGGATCTCCACCTGTCAGACGGCCCGTTGTATCTGTTGAGTCCTCGTCTTTGCTTCTTCATGGTGTTGAAATTTGATTTATGTGTTTACCGTGATGATTCATTGACGAGTTAGAGGGTTATCATGCGAACCGAACAACCAACTAAATGTTTTGTACCACTTCAGTAACTGAGGGTGAGGTTTGGCCTGTAAAATCGATTTAAGCCCCCCAGTAATTCATTACTGACCGTTCCAAGGCGGTAGTTCTGTTGTGGTTCTCTGTTGCCTGTTTTTGGTGTCAGAGTTTCTGTGATGTTTTACCTTATGTATGTTCTTATTATTTTTGGTTCGGTTTGGGTTGCTGAGTGGCCACCTTTTGGGAACAAGCTGCTCACTCGGTTGACCATATGTTCTCTGTATCTTGATTATTTGTAATCTTAGTTGTTTCCAACTATGGTTTGAGGGCTGGATTTGGATTTTGATTGTTTCAGTTCCTGGTCTTTGCATACTTTTTACTTCTTTTGTGGTTTAACATGGAAATAGGCAAAAGTCGATGTTGTTGTATATCTATATATGTACAGTTCCTCTGTTGGATTGGTGTGTCTTTTGTCAAAGATGTACTCCGTTTTATCGGTGCATTTCACCTTTCTTCTTTCGATGTCTTGTGTGGGTTGTGGTTTGTGACTGATCGGCTTTTCTTGGTTTCTAAACATATATTTTAAATTTACGCACATAAACTTCATTTGGTGAAAACGGAATTTTTTGTACTCAGAATAACCATCAAATGCGAAAAAAAGTTTCTTACCAATCTGTGGTTGTATTAGTTTTAATTAATCTTTAGATGTGTCGTTCTCATTAAATTGGCCGTAAGATTAATTTTCTGGCATTTATACTGATAGTCCCTGTAGTATCAACTTCTGCGTCATATATATCAGTGGCGGATCAAGAGGGGGTTCGGTGGGGGAGGGGGGTTCAAACGAACCCCCTTCTCAGCCCAAATTATCTTTTTTTTTTCATGGAGAATTTCAGGAAAAATTGGTCAAACTACATAAATCGAAACCCCTCAGCTAATTTGATCCCCTATCCAAAATTCCTGGATCCGCCGTTGTATGGGACAGTCATTCCGATAACTGATAAATGGGCATTGTTCCAATTTCAGTTATCAATATACACAACGGTTGCAATTGCATAAAAACCTATGGATTTTTTCATAAGCTTCGGAGGCTGTTCAATAGCACTCATTACATTATGGCACCGCCAATGGTGACCCAAATGTTAATAAAAGTCTATATGTTGTGCGCCATACTTTTATACTTTCAGGTACCCTTATTTTGGCAGTTGGAAGACTAATACATCCATACCGAACATATTAGTCATAGGTCTGATATTAATTCTATAAGATACCAAAATAGAACGTCAAATTTGGCTGCACAAGAGCAAAGCTTTATGAGTTATAAATCAGCCAAAATTAGGTACTTAGAGCTTAAAATAAATGCTGATCAGTTGAAAACGTTGGAAAATAATCATTTTAAAATGATTATTTCCAGCGTTTTCAACTGATCAGCATTTGTTTCAAGCATTTGGCTTTAATTTGTCAAGTGTGTCATTCATTTTGCGGGCGTCTAACCTTAAAACGATCTCTAAATTTCTTTTACAGCATCAACCAGTACCACACAGTCAGGGGGTAAGCAGCTCTATTCAACACATTTTGAGTTCAATATTTTGATTTACCTTTGTAAATTTTGAATGAAATTAATTCTTAAAATGAGCCGCGACTTGCAAGAAGAGTGCCTTTGCAACATGTGAGCAGCAAAGGCTATGACGGGCGTGCATATCCGCGCAGTCTGATCAGAAACTTTGCTGTTCGCACATATGAAGAAGGGACCCTAAAGAATCTGCAAGAACAAAATGAAGGTTTTTTATTTCTGCACATAAAGAGACTCAATCAAATAGAGCCTGCTGTTTTCGTTTCTCTGGTGTGTGTCCTGCTTTCGAAGATATTTTCTTCAGTATTTATTGCAGTATTTTCACTGTAGCTGGTGTAAAGTGTCACGTGGCGGCCGTAAAATGTTTCCCGATAGTTCATCATGGTGCTGATTATATATTTTCTGGTTCTTTGGGATCAAACGGTTTATTCCGAGACAGATTGAAAATAGGATTCCATAGAAACCGTTGCTGGAGAGCATGGGCCAATGGGAACGCATTTCTATGGCGGAGTGATTTTTTTTAAACAAATGGCAACCAGTTCTGAAACTCAGATTCAATCGACGAACGTGTCGCAATTTCAGTGCTGCTTTGTCGGCGAATCAAATTACACACAGCCGAAAATAATGTATGGTTTTATTCTTACATTCGGCAATCGAACGTTTTTACGTGATCATGTAAGGACCTCGTTTATCCGTTTACTTCAATAGTAATTGTTAAAATAAATCTTCTTTCTCCAGTCAGTTGGCATATGCCATAAAAAACCATGGTGTCTTCCCTTTCTCCATGTAAAACATCAAGGAATTCGGTGTGTGGGACAATTTCCTTTTCAAAATAATGTTAACATGGCGGATAATTTACCTGATCGGTAGCGGTGGAAGTTAGACAGTTTTATCGTAATTAATTCAAATACTACGGAGATTTTTTGAATCCTGATATCCAGCTCACGAAGAGGAACGCAACTTGTAATTCAATATACAACAATTATTTTTTTTCTCTACTTTGTTCCGAAAGATTGGGCAAATAAAAATGATCAGTAGCCTACACCATAAAGAATGTTTGACAGTTGATGTGACGCAACCACTAAATTACGTCAACTGTTCCGGCTTTTGCATTTACTTGCTTAAAAGTTATAACAATGGTATAATGCGGTAAAAATCATGGTGCTGCTAGAAAAAGTAACTTTGATATCCAAATAATCATGCACGTGCCAATATTTCAAACCCTCTCCTACAACCCACACGATCAATATGTCCAACTAACACCCTCCCGTTTCTCTCATCTCCCCTCTCTGCTCTCCCTACCCCCTCCCCCCTACACACATATATTTCTGCAGTATTAGACAGTTTTGTCGTTATAAATTCAACTCTTTAACTTTTCTTTTCATGAAAAAATGAGAAAAAAATAAATGCTGTTTAACCGTCCTCAAATACTTGCTGAGCTGCAATGACTGTAAATTCTTCAATAAAAATTGCAGACTGGTAGACTTGGGTCAGCTTTCTCCCAAAACAGCAGTCTAATCAGGGTTTGTTCTATTTGATTTTCCCAGCAATTTGACACACTGTCAGATGGTAAGAGCGTTACTATTTTAGGACAATTGCAGTAATGGAGATTTGGTTTCAACTTCGAGCTTGGGAAATGACTTGGCCATACACTCACAGACACTTCTGTACACTCCTTATAATTTCAGCCAAAATTGATATGCAGCATATCTACTGTAAAATGAGCTTTAAGGCGCATTAAAATTGCAGTTTGCATCTTTTATTACATATGCTTTGGCCGTCTTTAGAATTGCCTGAATGGGGAGTTCTAATGAAGGGTCACAACATACACATTTATTATGAAATGCCAAGTTTGTCAAATACTAGCTCCTTGGGGACTGTCAGCTCTGCAATGCCCTTGGTTATTAAATTTAGATGCCAGTGTGTTTATATAAATAGTTCTCGGTGTCAATATTCAGGTGTGAATTTGAGAGATTCGCTCAAACTGTTTCCAAAAATCTCATAGAAATCTGTCAAAATAGGGGCAAATCTCATGCAAATATTGTATAATTTAATAATGAATCTCGCTGAGAATGGAAAATTTCTCACAAATTTGGGTGAAATTAAATATGTTTCTCTATTAAATGTGATTCTGAGTTAGACTAACGCTCAAAAGCAGTCCAGCTAACTTGATTCCTTCTTTTAATTTTTAATTGTTCGAGGAAGCAGAAAGTTTTGTTGTCACGCTAAGGGTCATCGTACAAACATTCAACTCTAGCACAGGTGATGTTTGACTTCAGCCAAAATTGATCGATTTCTATGTCATCAGGTCTTCTCTCGCCGTATTAACTCGCAAAAATGACGACGAGTATCCGAACTATGAAATTTTCACAATGTCCCTGGAATCGGTTTGTGGCACAAGTTTATTTGCAAAATAATTGATCGTAGGGTTTAGGGGTTTTCGGTTTGTACGTACTGGGTGCATCAGATTGTGTTTATAATTTTCTAGTTTAAGAAGTTCACTGGGTCCTTGAAATGTTTTCAAGCTCACAATAATAGCCAAATGATTTCCCTGATTTGCGTTACCAGTAGAGTCAATCATCGTAGCAACGATAATAAGTGGCATAATAAGTAGGTTCAATTTCTACTGAATTTTCGCCGCCATTATGTTAGGGATTATTATTTTAGCGTAAACGACCGCTCAGAAATGGATTTACTCAAATCTGATGAGTCTGCATTTCAACTGGGCAGTGTTGCAATATAACAATACTGCCCATGAACAAGCTAATTAATCCGAGTCTGCCAGTTTCGTTTCTCTGATGTGTTCCTTACGTCCAGGGGACCTTCCTTCAGATTTTTTGTCTTCAAGGTAGCTGGTTTTATAAGAACCACGGAGCGGTCATTAAAAGTCATAACGAATTTCATCATAGTTCAAATTATATACTTACTGGTCCTTTGGGATCCCTGGGCTCATTCTGATTCATTTTGAAAACAGTGTCACTAAAGCCTTTGCTATGGGGGTGTGATTATATTGCACATGAACAGACTCAGTTAAGCTGGGTTTTCTATCTTTTGTTTATCTGCGTTATTTGCTTCGAAAGATCTTAAAGAGCTGCGACATGACAAAAACCAACAAGTGGTATGTGCGCACAGCGAAGACTCTGATCAGCCTGGATATCCGTCCAGTCTGATCAGAGTCTTCGCTGTCTGCGTGGATCTGACTTAGATTCTTAGCTACCCTTTCAGCGCTCAACGTAGACTCTGATCAGACTGGATGGGTTCCTAGGCTGAACTGAGTCTTTGCTTGGAGCACATGCCATTTAATTGGTTTTGTCATGTCGCGGCCCATTTATTTTATTATAGTTACGTAGCTGGGGATCACAGACTAGTTCGAGTCGTGACTGTTCGAAAATCCGTTAAGTCCAAATCTTGCGTGTCATGGCTCAAATATTGACCATCTAGAAGCAAGGATCGTACTGAAAAAACGAAAATAGCAAACTCAGTATATTTTCTTTATAATGCCCTACACTGTGCTACACTGTCCACGCGTTCTAGCACAGGTTTCAGTGAAACTTTGTTTTCAACAAAAACAGAGACAAGCTGAGTATTCGAAGACAATTCCAACATAATTTCTATCAATTTTGCATAAGACATTTGTTGTAACCCTCATTAGAACCGTCTCGTTCTTATCTGAGCCTCAATTTCGAACTTACTAGGAATAAGCCGAAGAAAAGAAAACAAAGAAAAGGAAAAATAAAAATTATTATATCAGAAGAAATAAAAGCATCTCATCACAAAATACTTGTATTTCTGTTTGCGTGTGTAGTCATAGAATAGAATGATTATCGAAGGTGATAAAACTTTGACACATTTCTGGTCTACTAGTCTTAGTAATATCCCCGACATGCGAAGTATGTCGAGGGGTATACGGTTTCTTTCTTTCCGTCCATTCGTCCGTTTGTCGTTAGTCCGTCTGCCCGTTAATTAACATTAAATATTTTCTTTTGCTCTATTTTCCTGAAAGTCTCTTCTGGGACTTGTGCAAGTGTGCATAGTGTTACTAAAATGATGGATACTGATCAGTTTGCATCAACTGAATGCTGCAGCACGTTGTAGGTCAAGGTCACAGACTAAGAAATCTGTACAACAGTTGCGTTAAAACTTTTTTATCATATAACGTCACATCTGAGGCATCTGAGAGTGTAATAAAGCCATGCATTAAAAACGATAATCCACCAGTGGATTAAATATGCAAATTACGTCGCAACGTTATACGTTGACGTCCATTAAAACGTCGCGTTATCTAATGGCGAAATCGTGACGTTTTAGTGCAAATTTTGCTAATAAATTGCGATCTTAGTGTCATATGATAAATAGAATCTTGCATTCGTGCTCCTGTATTATTGAATTTATTAAACTCGTTGGGGAAAACTGATAAGATGCTCGACAAAGCCTCGCATCTTATCTTTTTCCCCAACTCGTTTAATAAATTCAATAAAACATGAGCACTCATGCAAGATCCTTTATGTATTAGATTGTTGCTGTTACTCTTTTTTCTGAAAGCTTTTACTGGCTGATTAACATGTGACTAGGCTACTTTGAAGTTGAAACAGTTTAGTTGACATCATCTGTATGCTGCTGCCGACAGTAGGTCAAGATTATAGACTTTTAAAGGACCTGGTATGATAAGGGCCGTTTTTGGCCCCCATTCAAATTCTCTTAAAAATGCATGGTTTCTATTGCTTATTATTTGTGTATATGGGAACAAGCAGAAATAATATGTTTCGTGTGTGTTAACTCTCAGAATAACATGATTTCTGACACGCCTACGTTGTTTCAATAAAATGAAGGAAAATTGCGAAAAAAAATGAGTTTAATACATATTCCTTTAAAGAAATTAGTCATTTACAATAACTTTTGAAAGCTCTTAACAACAGGCTTTAGATGAAATGCTTATATGTAAGATTGCACTGCTAATTACCTGTGCACTGCACAAGGCCTCTCCAGGTACCCCACCCACTCAAGTTTGCAAGTCCAGAGACGCTTCACAAAAAATTCCAACAGGTCAAAATAAAATGTATACCAGATTATTCCTTGTGTTCTAACTAAGAAAATGAATACCCACAACATATGTTTATTTTGTCTATGAGCGGAGATAATGGCGTTTTTATGTCGAGAACGCTGGGAAAATGTTCCAAACGCTGCCAGTTTGATAACAAAAAGTTAAAAATAAACATTGAGCCCGGTCTCCAGCACATTTGATATTTTCATGGCATGTAAATATATTAAAATTTTATCTGTATACAAAATATTAAATGTGCTGGAGGCCCGGCTCATATATTTTGACAGCCACAAAGGCCGCCAAATTCATCATTTTCGTCAGAATCCGCTGGGGGTATGGGTATGTTCAGTACAAATATCACAAATATTTTGTCCAAGAACTGGTTAATTTTGTGTTTGCTGTTACAGTCAAGGTTTGAACTTTTATATGAATACATTTTTATTAGGCAAATAAGACTTTTGAAAAATGAGTTTTCTGGGGGCCAAATATGGGCCTTATCATACCAGGTCCTTTCTGTAAAAAAATATTTTTTAGTTTATATTCTTTTTAATTATCGCAAACCTTGGAATTCAACATTTTGATATGTGACTGGCTCTGTTATTGGGTATGATATTATCGTCTGTCTGTCTGTTGTTACCATGTTCATTAATGTGTTTGTGTAAAGGTAATTTTCTGTAGTTTGGGGCGCTGTCCGATGGCATAGGTTAGTCCCTGTCCACTTCCTCTAGTTAATCAAAATTATGAGACTGTCGCGATAGTCAGCTCAGATATAGTCAATAATCAAAACTGTGTTCTATATATATCTCAGCCACCAATGTTGCATTGGGAAAATATGCAAACCAAACTGAGGATGTTACATGGAACGGATGGGTATGGTCTGCAGACAAAGCTGTGGACGGTTGTACCGACGCCGATATGCCTGATGACCAGGCATGCTGCAGTACTTCACAGCCAACTTTGGGACAGCCCGAAAACATCTGGAGTGTTTACTTGCTGGCACTGTATGACATCGAGAGCATTACCATAATTGGTCGAAGTGGTAATATCCATTGACTTGTTTATCTTTAATTTCTAGTAATGGGCTGTTGGTGAAGCTGAAGTTAAAATTCAAAGGAAAGCTTAAAATGTCAGCCTTGTGTTATAAAGTCTGATTTTGGAACATTCGATTACCCGAATGTGCTGAAATATGGGGACACCCAAAACAAATTATTTTTTCATTTGGGACAAATGGAAAATTAATGGTTTTAGGTGTCCTAATACTTAACCACATTACGGTAATTCTGTTTTTCATAGTCCACGTCATTGAGGGAGAAAATTAAGCATTGTTCACTATAAAAGAAGATCCCATTTCGGACAGTCTTTGTTATCCAGGGAAACAAACAGGAAGTCCCAAAAGTGTGATTTCTTAAAAAAATGATGATAAAAACATTGAGGTTTACCCCGATGCCTGTTCAACTTTGCTTCAGCGTAGTGTGCATAACGCTAAATTAAAAAAAAACGCGCCCATAAATTTAATGGAAAATTCGGTTCTTATATTTCAGCAGTCCTCTGTTTCGGTTGGATTTATCTAAATGCTGACGTTATGCACACAAAAACGATAGTGTGAAGTTTTGGTGACAGTCCTTGACGTGAGACGTTGTAAAGTCTCTTTCTCTTTATAAAATGTCAGAAAAACGTTTGTTTGCTATTGTTGCATCGAAAAGTATTGACAGTATCATTCATGCGCAGACGAACTATGAAGGAAAACATTTTTAGCATTTGTGAGCGCAAAAATCGTTAAACTTTAGCTCTAGCAGTTAATTGTTGAGCAGTATTTTACATTTTTTCGGTCATTTCGGTCTTTTGTTAGTGGACATATCACTCGCACTCCGCGAACTTAATATGATCTTCTTTACAACAGTGTAGTTTTCCAAGAGCTTTAGTATACATACTATACTATTTATATTTATTTGTATGGAGTAATTTCTTTTTCAGATGGACAAGGATCCGTGCAGTTAAGCGATTTTCAGATATATTATGATGTTGTATCACCCCAAACTCTTCTGTATGATAACACCGGAGTTGATTACGGATCTGGAGTGTTTTCAATACCCATTGCACCCGTGGTCACAGTTAGTGCCATCATAATACGTCGTTCCAGTTACTTAACAATGTGTGAAGTACAGGTCTATGGAAGTAAGTACCACAGCGACAATTTGAACACTGAATTTGTCTTACGCCCTTTGTTGACTAGTGGACGTGTCCATCCCTATTATTTGGATGAACCCATTTCTAGTTTAACGTGTTTCTAGGGAAAATTTTCACTTTTACATTATTTTTCATAGAAATTTCTGCAAGCAAATAGTGATGACCCCGATCAGACGCTGCATTCTGCGGCATCTGAAGTGGTCATGAACTGTTTGTATAAAACCAAAAAAAAAAAAAAAAAAAAAACGGGTTTCCAGTCAAAAAAAACAGGTTAATATGCGTGCTTCAAGCAACTTGGTACAACACTTGCATTTGATCACACGCTTGCTGCGTGTCTTTTAGTTGGAACTGTGAACATTATACGCCTTTACTCCTGTCTAATTTGAGGAGTTACATGTATCAGGCTCTTCATAGTCAACATTTAAATCTGCAAAGTAATCAAGAATAAATGTGATAGGAAGTGTATGGTCATTGGTCACCCTGCGCTGCAAAGGCTGGTCACAAATGTCTTAGAAGCTGCAGCTAATATTTAGGGGATAACTGTACTCAAAATTGTCATCATAAAACGCAGTTTGCGACCATAAAACCGACGATTTACCTCCAAGGATGACAATATCATTACAATTATCCCCATCTGATGCATTTTTACATACTTCCACATTTCAGAGTGTACTACTTTGCATCCAAAGCAAGCACTTTCAGGAGCGTAAAACCAAACATCAGCCAATGAGAAGCCACGTTTCAGAATGGCGCCAGGTTTGCGCCAGTATATTGCGGGATATACTTTTGCATTATAGTGTCGCAAATTTTTGACGTTATCTAGTCAGACGTCGCGTCATATTCGTAGGTGCATTAAAATGTTATTTCCATTTCAGCTCCTGCCAGCAACACTGGAACCAGTTCTACATCTACACCTACTACTACAATTACTTCGTCAACGCCTACATCTTCAGCATCAACAGGTAGTCTTTCTGGATCTTTGGCAAATAATTTAATATATGCCTAACATCCCATAAAGTGAACGGTTGCAAGCACGGTATGATTCTTTAAGCACCTACTCTTATTGAAAAGGGGGCGAATACAAAAAAAAAAAAGAAAATGGTAGAATTGCCCCTTCTGTAGGTATTCCTTTTCGCCTTTCCAATGGGGAGGGATCGTTTCTCATAACAGTCTTCATTTGCAATATATCATTTACGCTGAGGTTAAATAATTCACAGAAATAACACGTTATTTAGTTTATGATTTTAAAGCCCATATCTTTGACGTTAAGAATTATATAATTTTTACCAAATACCGGTATTCAGGTATTAGGGAGATTAAGGGTCCTCTTTTATAATGGTACAGCTACTACTGACGAACAAACTTTGACCATCTAATATGAATAGAGAATTTGAGAGCTAGCGGGATACACTAAGGCACTATATACACCTCTGGTAAATACACAGTTCCATTTCAACCTGGAAATTAAACACTCAAGCTTTCGCAAATATACTTAACAAAATAAAATTATATACATCTACGCTTGAATTTCACGACATTACAGGATGCAAAGAATCTAAAAAAACCCTGAAAACTGGTTTGTAGTGTATCTACATCTGTTGGTATCTGCAGAGAATACCTGGCAAGTTTTCAGATTTGGTTAAATTTTGAAATTTGAATGAAGTGTAAAAAAAATATTTGAGAGTTGATGTAACGTTTTTTTTTTGTTTTCGGTGTAGTAAGCGGAACAAAACATAGCAATGCATTTTGACTCGTATGTATTGAAAGCATAGTTGGGCAAATATTTGCTTTGAAGGAGATCGAATTGGTGGCACTGGTGGACATTTCAGTTTAGCCACTTTGAGATGTTTTGTGATAACTCTATGAATATGTTCTGAATAGTAAGATCCTTTTGAAGCAAGGAATACACCAAAGAAATAATGAAAATAGCAGACTCGGTTTATTGCGTTTGTTCATGACCAGTGATGAAATGTGCACTCTATTTTCCAAATTACTCAAAATGAACTCGTTGATTTCAAAGGACCAGAAAGTATAAGTTTATGTTTAACGAACCTGAGATTTTTTGCTCGAATATGCGTTACGTACTTACAAACTGAATGGCATGGTTATGTTTTGAGAACATTTGGCTGAAACTTAATGTTTTTTAAGTTCAAAGTCGGAATGGAAGCGCAAGCCTACAAGGCCTGTATCTTTATACACCTCTTTCTATGTTTCAGTTTGAATTGCATCCCAGTACTCTTTTTATCTTTATATTTGGAACTCTGTTCATTAAGAAAGTACATAAGTACGTTTTTTCATATTTTTACCCTACATAGAATAAGAAATAAATGCAGTTAGATGTTTGAAATAGTTTAATAGGCCTTTGGCGTCCGTTGCTAAGCCATTTCATGATCACTAATGAGGCTTTATTAGACGAAAATACATAGTCGAGTCTATCTTCTTTTTTACAAGCGTTTTCATTGCCCTGAAAGGATCTCATTTATGCTTTTCATTTTCTATAGACAAAAGCGCATTGCTATTCATTGACTGTGAAATTTGGTAAAATGGGTTAGTAACTTTACTTACTAAGATTTGGGGTGAATTTTGAATTGCTTATTTAGGATGCACTGACGGCTTTTGGGGAATTAGCTGTGGACAGTCATGCGGCCATTGTCGTTTTGAAACCGCCTGTGACAGAGTGACTGGAGAATGTTTATTTGGATGCGAGGCTGGTTGGGAAGAGTCCAGATGTGATACTGGTACGATTTTAAGTTTTTCGTGTAGTTTCCATTTAATCTTTTATTCAGGGACACCGTTTTATTTGTAGGACACTACATTATCGGAGCCATTTGCTCTGTTAAGCAAGCATTACGTTGGTCTTCCAGAGTGTGTGCGGCTCTGATATTTTCGGTCAGTAAGGCCATAGGAAACTTGTCAGTTGTTGCTTATGTTTGCTGGCGATTCCAAGTCTTTAGAAGTTCATATTATGCTCAGAAAATTGGATCAGACCGGAACAGACAGAATGTAAAAATCTATTTGATACACCGATACCAATACAATCAGTTTTGAGTACTTGATCCTTTGAAAGAAAGAATTACACCAAAGAAATGCAAAAAAGCAGAGTCGGCTTGATTGTGTCTGTTCATGACCTGTAATGAATTGTTCAAAACCGGCCACACCCCTTAGCACCGGCTTAAGCAGAACTTTTATAAACAAGAATTCCGCGGAATGCGGCATCTCGCCTGCTGGCGCATGTCACAAAAACAGAGCTACATCATCAAAGATGTAATGAATGAACCAAGTTTCTTGGCTCTAGCCCTTACAGTTTCTGATTAACAGACCTAAACACGTAAACTTGCCAAATATTGCACAGTCAGCCAACCGTAAAATGTTGGTAAAGACCCAATATCAATGATGAATTTGAGTTCTTCTCTTCCAGATGAATGCATGAACCAAGTTTCTTGGCTCTATTGCAAAGTCAGTCAGCCGTAAAATCTAGGTCAAGACTCAATGTAGATGATAGCTTTGAAATCTACTCTTCAAGATGTACGCATGAACCAAAATTCATGGCTCTAGCCCTAATAGTTTCTGAGAAAATTACCTAAATGCAAAAACTCCACAAAAATTGCAAAGTCAGTCAACCGTAAAATGTTCGTAAAAACTCAATGTTGATGATAGCTTTGAGATCTACTCTTCCAGATGTATGCATGAACCAAGTTTCATGGCTCTAGCCCTTATAGTTTCTGAGAAAATGACCTAACCGCAAAAACTCGAAAGTCAGTCAACCGTAAAACGTTCGTAAAAACTCAATGTTGATGATAGCTTTGAGATTTTCTCTTCCATATGAATGCATGACCCAAAGTTCATGGCTCTAGCCCTTATAGTATCTGAGTAACAGACCTAAACACGAAAACTTGACAAAAATTGCGAAGTCAGTCAACCGTAAAATGTAGGCCAAGACTCAATGTTGATGATGGTTTTGAGATTTACTCTTCCAGGTGTAATCATGAACTAAGTTTCATGGCTCTAGCCCTTATAGTTTCTGAGAAAATGACCTAAACCCGAAAACTCTACAAAAACTGCATAGTCAGTCAACCGTTAAAACTAGGTCAAGACTCAACATTGATGATGGCTTTCAGCTGTACTCTTTCAGATGTATGCATGGCCCAAGTTTCATGGCTCTAGCCCTTATAGTTTCTGAGAAATTGACCTAAACGCAAAAACTCGACAAAAAATTGCGAAGTCAGTCAACCGTAAAATCTAGGTCAAGACTCAACATTGATGATGGCTTTCAGCTGTACTCTGTCAGATGTATGCATGGCCTAAGTTTCATGGCTCTAGCTCTTATAGTGTCTGAGAAAATGACCTAAACGCAAAAACTCGACAAAAGTTTACGCCGACGACGCCGCCGCCGACGACATCGGAAAAGCAATACATATGTCTCGCCTCTGCTTCGCAGGCGAGACACAAATGACTCTAAATAAGCTCATTGACCCCAGAGGACCAGAAGATATAATCTGCACGATGATGTTTTGGGAGACGTTGTAATTATTTACAAGCCTTATATCATTCTACTCCCGCCACCAAGTCTCCGAGACATTTTAACATTTTGGCTCATCGTTGATATGTTTTATAATATTCTGATTGTGCTTACTACTCGCAATTATGTAATCTCTCCTATATCTGTGTTGTATCCAATTTAAATTACTAGTACAGACTATTTTTGGTATGTTGACCACTGGCATATATTTTTCGGCCAATACTATCACAGCTGCTCTGACTTCGGAAGCCCGTAATTATCTTTGCTTTGCCAGTGGCTCCGACAGTGTCATTTCTTGACCGTTATGGGGTAAGGATACACCTGCAAGATTTTCCGCCCTTTTTTGCAAGATTTTCCGCCCGTTTTAAAAAAAAACAAAACAAAAAACAACAAAAACAAACGATACAACTTATGTTTTCCATAACGACAGTGCCCTCCCCAGTAAGGAGGTTATCCTTAAATGTTAGAATTTACTCCTGTCGAAGCATATTCTCTGTTTTGAAAGTTGAACCTCAGTTTAAAAGGAAGCAAATGAAAATAGAAGAGTTGCTTCCCCTGAAACTGTTCATTCACCTAAATATTCGAAATGATTATGACAACGCGTACAAGCTGACACGATCAAATACCCCATCAAGATGAAAGTAACAGAACACCATTAAATGTAAGAAACAAGGCATTCAATTTGAGTCTTGTAAAAGCAAAAGTCTTATCTTTCAATCAAGATAGAAATAAAATATCAAATCTCTGGCCGATGCGGTGCAGGGTTTTACGGTTGCCAATGATAGAAATAAAAGTTTTAATAACTCATATAATTATAGCAACCAACCAACGACTTGGCGGCAAACAACGAATGTTGGTAGCGTATTCTGTTCTATTTCTGTTCTATGCTCTTCTGTCCCGTACCAACAAGGCTTCGAAATTTTTGTGTCACTGAATATCCGGTCGGCGTTTTTCTTTCTATGTAGAAACGAGACGCTGGCATTCTATTGGACGAAAATAAATTCCTGAACTGCCGCCGCCACTTCCCTGGGAACACGCGAAGGTGTTAAAAAAGTCCTATGATGGCCGTCAGAATTCGGCTAGAAGGCCGTACAGCTCGAAGAAAAAAAAACCTTACCTCTTCACTGCGGCCTTTCGGCACCTGTTTATTGGTGACACGCATTATATTTCCAGAACGGCAGCAGGCAGGTGCACACGTGATGAAGCTAGCAAGCTTTACAGTTTTCTAGAAACAACATGGTCTGACGGAGAAACGAGTCTTTCTGCAAAACAGCTTATGACTTCCACTTAGCCTATCGGTTTTCCCTCAGTTATATAAATAATCTAGTAATCGATTGGTTGCAGCACAGTGTCACGTTGCATCTTTTATGTGTGACGTCAAAACCAATACTGGTTGTGTTCGGGGCTTTGCCAATGTCACCTGTGGCGTGCAATGCCGCTCTGAGTTTCACTATTGGCACCATTGGCTTTACCATTGAAATCAGTATTGCCGACCATTGGCTGCCAATACTGCACACAACTTAGGGCATGGGAAAAATTACCATGGCGGGTAATTTTCGTCATTCAATATGGCAATTTATTGAACCCATTATAAACACTCGAGTTGACACAGGAGAATTGTTCCCCAATAATGAAAAAAAAAATAGAAAAACTAAATATTTCTAAGCACAGGAAAAAGGCTCTGCAATGGTACCATAGGCGCATTCGGCCCTACCAATGGTACATGTACCATTGGCGCCATTGGCTCTACCAATAGAACTGCCGGTGGTGACATTGGCAATTTTGCCAGTGGTGCCAATGGTAGCCAATTGCACCATTGGCTGCCGATACGGTGCAGGGTTTTACGGTTGCCAATGATACTCTTCTCTCTGTCTGTTTGTCTGTCTCTCTATGTGATTGGCGTCGCCTGAAATGGTGCCGGAAGCCATGTGAATACATCGAATACTCAAATCAACTTGCGCATTTCAGCAAATTTGTTAAGGATCTTTACTTTTAGTATTTAGATTCTCTAGATTTAATTGATCATGTACGAATGTGAATAAGGAATACTCATATCAGACGACGCAAGCTATATACTCCGAGTATAGGTAGGACGACAGAGGCACTGCTACAATTAAAGGGAAAATATTTAATCCCGTCTGCATCCTTTGGGCGTCGTATTTTTATTTTGAGCTGTCCGATATTTTTTTTATTTTTTTTTTCTACTTATAAAAAGCTTTCCAGGATTTCTGTGCTGTACGACGGAGTTGCATAAAACTACTAAAAAAAGGAGCTATCAATGCAGCTGTGCTACAATTTTCTTGTTTCATTTTTTTTTTTTTTTTTTTTTTTTTTGTCTTTTTTATTTCATAATATTGGTTGGTTGCAATATAGGTGGCGCCTATGTCATATTAAATAACACGGACAGTAGTTGTTTATTCAAGGAGAATATATTTGGCAATAATACTGAAGCATGGTTCCGCTTGCTTTTAGAGCCAGTTTTTCATAAAGGGAATTATATATGTATATGTATATTTTAATTTTTTTCTTTATCCTGTTTTCATTTTTTCGTGTTTTTTTTTCTTTTCTTTTGTTTTCTTTAGTTTTCGGCGCGCAAAGGGTCTTATGTTATGAATAAGGTGTCTCCCGTCTTGCTCGAGATCCGCAATAGGGACTGTTGTTAATGAATCTTCACAGCTTAAACGTATATTCAACAGTATAGTCGGTTATATTGTTTTGTCGAATACAAACCATTTAATGAATAAAACTTGCTTAACCTTTTCCAGCATGTTCAAGTGGTAGCTATGGCCAGGATTGTGCTGAGACATGTGGGAACTGTGATGGTGGTGCACCATGTAATGCTGTTGATGGAACTTGTTACACAGGTTGCGCACCAGGTTGGATTGGTGGAACCTGCACTCAGTGTAAGTACCACTTCTGTCTGGCATAAAAGTAACAGTCTGATCGGAATCGTTGCACTACATACAAAATTTAAATACTTGACATATTTGAGAGTTTGAAAATAATAATCCAATTCACCTTTCCGACAGCTAAACCTACTCAAACATGTATGCGTCCCTCTAAGGTAAAATCACTAACATATTGTGGAACATTTTACATGTGCGATTATTTTGAGGGACTAGGTCTGGTGGTAAGTTGTCATTGTATTTGCCAGCTATATTCGGTCAGGTGATTACTGAGTGACATTCTGGGTGTGGCTTGGAACTAGCAATTACAAGTAATTATAAAATGTCCCAAGTTTGGGACATATCGGTTCTCATGGCTCACTGCTTCTTTGCAGCGTGCCCGGTAGGCTTTTATGGCTACGGATGTTCTCTTTCATGTGGAAACTGTGCTTTTGGTGGTCCCTGTAATGTAGTAGATGGTGACTGTCCGTCTGGATGTGATGATGGCTGGACTGGTAATACTTGCCATGAAGGTAATTTTTTATTTATATATTCAACATCTCTCCTCATGCTCTTTATCAAGACATTGTAAAGGACGTGGTGCTATACGCGTCCCCATTTAAACACATTTAAAATTGCATGTTTTCTGTTCCTTATCAGATGAGTAAATGGAGACATACAGAAATAAAACGCTTCTACTTTACGAAACCTCAGAATAACATGATTTTTGGCTTGAATGTACTGTTTCAGTAGTTTTAAAGAAAGCAGTCAGAAAGAAAATGTTTGAAATTTTCCTCTAATGGAATACGACAGTTTAAATAGCTTTAAAGAGTACTTGATTATGGGCTTTCGTTGATTTAGTATTCCGCTAAGGCGTGGGACAGCACTGCTTAACAGAAGTTTACTATGCAAGGTCTGTTAATTTACACAACGCACATCACTTTGCACGTACAGAACATAAGTGGATCAAATTAACTGTATATTAAGTAACATCTTCTTGTTTTCAGTCTTACTAAGAAATGTTCACACGCAACCTTTTGTCTATGATTGGAGGTACGAGCATTTCTACAGTGAGATAATTGGTAAAATGTCCAAAAAACTGCAGTTTGTTTTTAAGTGTAAACATACATGCACATTGCTGGAATATCCATATATTGTTAACATGTGTAAAATGCATTATTACGCTGAGAATAATTTGTGTACATTTATAGAATGAGGTATATTTAAGTCTCAATACAGGCCTGAATGTCGAAAATGCCCGAAATCAGCTGAGAAGGGTAAAACGAGAGGTGCAGATACAATTAAAAAATCATAAGCTAGCAGAAGAATGGAATCTAAGTAACTGGTTAAAAGTTGAAACACTCTTATAGTATAACATAAGAGAGAAAAAGTACAATTTTGAAAATACATAAATATGAGGCCAAATATGACCCAAACCATACTGCCCATTTATTAATAGTTTCGGAAAAAAATCAAAAGACTCATAGAATTTGGTTGATCTCCAAAGTTTAATTGTAGTAGAAATATGCTTTATTATTCAGGAACATTGTGGGGACTTGACCCGTGTTGCATGTTTCATTACTTGTCGTGAACAGACAGAATTAAACCAAGTCTGCTATTTTCATTTCTTTAGGATTACTTATATTTAAATGATCTAACTTTTCAGAACTATTTTGCAGACATAAAAGACTATAATAAATTTTGAGCCGCGACACGACAAAACCAACAATGTGGTTGTGCGCCCAGCGCAGACTCAGATCAGCCTGGGCATTTGCCCAGTCTGATCAGAGTCTTCACTATCCGCATTGAGGTAGCTTAGACCCTTAGCTTTCCTTTAACGCTTAGCGAAGGGTCTGATCAGACTGGGTGGATGCCCAGGCCGATCTGAGTCTGCGCTGTGCGCACAACCACATTGTTGTTTTTGTCGTGTCGCGGCTCAATTATGGAAAAAAAAGTTGAGTTAAATTCGGATGAGGCATCTCATAATGAAACACCTTTGGATCTATCATGTTTGGTCTCTTGTCTTTGAATTTCAGTATGATACAGCTAGTAGAAAGAATTTCAGATATAAAATTTGTCGTCTGCATTAAGGGACTTCAAGGATGAGGTGCCTTTGAAAGTCTGTGGATGTGCTCTATTATAGTTTTATTTTTCTTGGTAGCTATGTTTATATAATTCATTATATATAGAGTCATATTTCACATTTATTTTACAGCTGTTACAACTACAACACAAGTGACAGGTAAGCATTTTTCTTTCAAAAATATGAGTTGTGACTTGGAATAAAGTATCATTCGCATAGGGTTCTTTCTCCATATTTCTATTTCTTAGGATAAATGACTAGGTTAAAAAAATTTACAATATTTTCACCAAGCTTTGCAGAAGCGCAGTCTGGTCTGAATGGCTTTTATTCTCATATATAATAAATACTCTTTTTTGCCTATCACATCTCAGTCAAACTAACACTAAAATTCGGAGCATAATTCCAACTGACTTTAGCAATGCAGATACAGTGTATATCTACCATATTTTTACGGATCAGGCTTTCGTCGCGACCGCAAACCGGTTAAGCCTCCCACCCCTAGTAATTTCACTACTTGCCGTCTCAAGGCGGCACTTCTGTTTTGAATCTTCTCGGTTGTTTAATGTGCTGTTTGTTGCTTTGTCTGCTATTGATATATCGTTTGTGATGTTAAGGATATTGCCGCTTATTTTGTCAGTTGGAAGACGATTGCACTAAAATTCAACGTATCAATAAGATAACAAAAAAGTATGCCTTTTTTGATTTATAAGAGTAAACCGTCTCGAGTATATACATCAGCAAAATGTTTGGAGCTTGAAAATAAACTGAACAGTTGAAAGTGTTTGAAATAATCATTTTAACTGTGTCTTTATTTCTAGTTTTGTCAAACAGTTTGCAGGCATCTAATCTTAAATAAGAACTCTTAATTTATTTTACAGCATCAACGACTACAACACAGTCATCGGGTAAGCAGCGATATCTTACACTTTCTGAGTTTAAGAATTTCATATACCTCTGTAAATACGAAATGAATAAAACAATCTTAAAATGGGCCTCGGCGTTCGAAAAAGATGCTTCGGCAACATGCGAGCGAGCAGTAATGATGGCTAAAACTGACCTGCACATTCGCGCAGTCTGATCAGAGACTTTTCTCTTCGCATATATTAGGCAGGGACTGTAAATGATCTGCAGGCACAAAATGAAGACTCTCCCCTATTGCACATGAACAGATGCAATGAAATCGAGCGTTCTGTTTTCCTTTCTCAGATGTTTTCCCTGCGGATCTTCCTTCCGAAGGTATTGCAGTATTTTTTTCCAGCTGGTGTTAAGTGCCGCGTGGCGGCCGAAAACAGTCTCCCCGTAGTTCATCAAAGTGCAATAAAGTGCGATTTTAGTGTAATATGACAAATAGATTCTTGCATTTGTGCTCCTGTATTATTGAATTTATTAAACTCGTTGGGGAAAACCGTTAAGATGCTCGGCATAGCTTCGAATCTTATCTTTTTCCCCAACTCGTTTAATAAATTCAATAATACATGAGCACTCATGTAAGATCCTCTATTTACTGCTCATGAACAGACTCATTTCAACCGACTCTTTTAATGTTATTTCTCTGATGCGCTCAATGCTTCAAAAGGATCTTGAATTGAGTCGCGACATGACAAAAACCAACAGGTGGTATGTGCGCACAGCGAAGACTCTGATCAGCCTGGATATCCGTTCAGTCTGATCAGAGTCTTCGCTGTCTGCATGGGTCTGCCTTAGAGTCTTAGCTACCCTTCAAGCGCACAGCGAAGACTCTGGCCAGACTGGCTGCCCAGGCTGATCTGAGTCTTTGCTTGGAGCACATGCCATTTAATTGGTTTTGTCATGTCGCGGCCCATTTATTTTATTATAGTTACGTAGCTGGGGATCACAGACTAGTTCGAGTCGTGACTGTTTGCAAATCCGTTAAGTCCAAATCTTGCGTGTCATGGCTCAAATATTGACCATCTAGAAGCAAGGATCGTACTGAAAAAACGAAAATAGCAAACTCGGTATATTTTCTTTTAATGGGCAGTTATATAATGCGCTACACTGTCCACGCGTTCTAGCACAGGTTTCAGTGAAACTTTGTTTTCAACAAAAACAGAGACAAGCTGAGTATTCGAAGACAATTCCAACATAATGTCTATCAATTTTGCATAAGACATTTGTTGTAACCCTCATTAGAACCGTCTCGTTCTTATCTGAGCCTCCATTTTGAACTGATTCGGAATAAGCCGAAGAAAAGAAATCAAAAGAAGAAAAAGGAAGTAGTAAAATTATTATATCAGAAGAAAAAAGCATCTCAAATCTAAAGACTTGTATTTCAGCTTGCGCTTGGATTCATAGAATGAGTATCGCAGATGATAAAACTTTGACGCATTTCTGCATAAAAAGCTGCCGCTATACTTGTCTTAGTAATAACCCCGGCATGCAAAGTATGTAGAGGGGTATATGGTGTCTGTCTTTCCTTCTTTCGTCCATCTGTCGTTAGCACCAATTAACATTAAGTTTTGGATTTTGCTCTGTTTTCCTGTAAGTCTTTTACTGGGACTTGTTCATGTGTGCGTAGTGTTACTAAAATGGTTTGCATGAGCTGAATGCTGCAGCAGGTTTAAGGTCAAGGTCACAGGTTTAGAAATCTGTACAACAACTGCGTCAGAGTTTTGTATAAGGTTGTTGCTTTTGCTCTGTTTTTTTTTTCTGAAAGCTTTTACTGGAGCTCAGTGTTAATACAGAATGGCTACATGGTAGTTTGCATCATTTGGATGCTGACCTAGGGTTAAGGTTACGGACTTAGAAATTTGTACAATTTGTGACTAGATTTACGTTTAAGTTGAAACAGTCTAGTGGACATCATCTGGATGATGCTACTGACAGTAGGTCAAGATTATACACTTTAAAATTTCTGTTACTTTTCAGTTTATATTCTTTTACACATTCGAAAATCTTGGAATTAAACATTTTGATATGTGACTGGATCCATTACTGTGCATGATATTATTGTCTGTCTGTCTGTTGTTACCATGTTCTCTAATGATTTTGTGTAAACCTAATTTTCTGAAGCCTCTGGTTCGGTGCTGTCCGGTGGTATACATGAGCCCCCGACCTATTGCTATTATAGTTAATCAAAATTATGAGACTGTCGCGATAGGCAGTTCAGAAATAGTCAATAATCAAAACGATGTTTTATATATTTCGCAGCCACCAATGTTGCTCTGAGAAAATATGCAAACCAGACTGAGGATGTAACATGGGCCGGATGGACTTGGTCTGCAGACAAAGCTGTGGACGGTTGTACCGACGCCGATATGCCTGATGACCAGGAATGCTGCAGTACTTCACAGCCAACTTTGGGGCAGCCCGAAAACATCTGGGGTGTTTACTTGCTGGCACTGTATGACATCGATAGCATTACCATAATTGGGCGTAGTGGTAATATCCGTTGACACTAAACTTTCAAATTAGTTAACTTACCTTATTGCCTCAGAATGACCTGTTGATAAAAGCTGACGTTTTTGTCTTACAGAAAGCTGGACGTTTTATCTTGTCGTTTTATCAGCTGCCTTTGGAATATTTGGCTTCTTATTTTCTTAAAGTCACATCTTAATATTTTCCTCTGCTTAAACTGCGCATATATTTCACCCTCTCGAAGCCAGATATTTTCTGAGGGATATTTTTATCGCGCTTTCTTACTAAAAGCCTGGTTAATCCTCAGTCAGCAACAGAAAAACAATGATAAATGTGTGCCGGGAGAAATATAATTAATTTAAAAGTTGGAGGTAAATAATTAGCACTTGCGCAAATAATGGGAAAAACACCATGTTTCATTTTGCTCTTCGCACACACACACACACACACACACACACACACACACACACACACACACTTTCTCTGTGGCATGTATGCTAGTTTGCTCGTTCACTTTGCTAAATCTGTTGACCTTATACTTTCAAGTGCAGGAGGCAAAATACAATTTTACCCGTGCAATAATGAAATGGATCTTTTATCACGTGCGTAAGGCAAAAACTCAGATCCGTCTACGCAGCATAGTCTTTTGGACGTATTAACCTGGTATAGTCCGTTTGCTCCGAAATGCAAACGGGATTCCCAATATTTTCTCGAAATTGGAAAGAGATACGAGATTTTTGAATTTCTCATTCTTAAGGTTTATCGTATATATAACCCAATGACAATTTTTCAGAAATGTGAGGTTCGCATCTTTATAAAAATGACTTAAAAAGTGTCATTTGCAGCTCTTAATTACTAGGGAATCAAACTTGCCTGTTGGTGATTTCTTTTAATTTTTACGCATGATTGCACGTGACAATATAAACTATCATTGGGACAAAATTTGCATAATTAAATGACCTTTTTATTCCAAACCTATTTTCATACTGTTTGTTTCACCGATATGTTATCAAGTTTGCAACAAATTACTTTTTGCTCGGAAAACTATATAACAGTTCATTGTTTATTTGCAACATAATATCACCTGACCAGTAACTCCATGCGGTATGCGTGCGGATGATTGAATACATTTGTACTATTATATTCATTAACGCCCACACCTGCAGTTAGCAACGAGTCTACGTTGTTGCTTACCCGCGATATTTCGGGTGTTCTAACAAGTATACAACACCCTTCAGTGAAACTACTCATGTTTAGCTTACCTGAGCCGAAGGCTGACAGATGAGCTTTGAATATACCAATGCCTCCGTCGTCTGTCCGTCGTCCGTTCACCATTTTCAAAGATCTTCTCCCTAACCGCTTGGCCAATCAAAGACAAATATCATATTGAGCCTCAGTGGGATGGGGGAACGAAAGTTCGTTCGTTCGCAGAGTCTGGATCACATTGCCAAGATGGCCGCCCCGCCAATATGTAATAAAAACCCTTCAAAAATCTTCTTCTGCAGAACAGAAAGGCCAATGGCCTTAAATTAGTATGCGAAATCGGGAACTCTAGCCCATTTTTAGTAAATCGAATTATGGCCGTAGGTTGACCTTGACCTAATTTACGACACTGTCAATTTTGGTAAGTTATGTTTTAATATGGGAAAATGCTTAAACAGTGAATTTCTAAGAAAGTATTTTAGTCTGAGGTACAATATTTGGTATATTTGGTTAACTAAATGACCAGGTGAAGAAGTTATGTCGCTAAAAGTCAGGGTCATTCTTTAACCTTTGTTCAGGGTCACTGAGGTCCTGTCGCCTGTCAGCATTTTCAAAATTCTTCTCCTCTGAAGCCATTGGGCCGATTGAAGCCATATTTATTATTGAGCTTCAGTGAGGCTAAGGACCTAAGTTTGTTCAGACGGTCTTGGTCACATGATCAAGAAGCCGCCGTGCCAATTAATGGCAAAAACCCTTCAAAATTTTTTTTCTCCAAAACCTAAGGCCCAATGACCTTGTAGCTTTGTATGTAGCATTGGGGGCTCAGGCTCATCATCGTTTGTACAAAACCTGACTAGGCGTTGACCTTGACCTAATTCATGGCGAGGTAAATTTTGATGCGTTATGCTTTGATATGGGAAAATGCTTAAACAATGGATTTATCAGAAAGTATTTAAGGCTAATATTTGGTAAACTAAATGAGCAAATGAAGATACTATGGTGCTAAAGGTCAAGATCGGTATTTGACCTTTGTTCAAGATCACTGAGATTCTATCGCCCATAAACATTTTCAAACATATTTTCCTCTGAGGTGACTGGGCTGATTGAAGTGATATTTCATATGAACCTTCATTTGGTCAAAGGAACCAAAGTTTGTTCAGATGGTCTTGGTCACATGGCCAAGATGGCCGTCAAACTTATATATAGTAAAAATAAAACATTCAACTACTTTCTTCTCAAGAACTAGAGGTCCAATAATATCGTTGCTTGGTATGTAGCATCGGAGACTCCGGCCCATCATAATTCATGCAAATCATGATCGTGCATATAGCTTGACCTAATTTATGGCAAGGTTAGTTATGGTTCATTATGCTTTTATATCGGAAAATGCTTAAACAAGGTATAATATTTGGTATACATGATTGAATGACCTGATTAAGATATAATTTGTCTGAGAGTTTAGTTCATTCTTTGACTTTTGTTCAAGGTCACTGCCTGTCAACATTTTCAAACCTTCTCTCCTCTGAAGCCACTGGGTCGAAAACATATTCTTATGGAGCTTCACTGGTGCGTGAATGGAACCAAAGTTTGTTCAGATGGTCTTTGCCATGTGACCAACACGGCTGATGTGCCTATATACGGTAAAAATCCGTCAAAACTCTTCTTCTCCAGAACCAAAGGCCCAATGACCTTCTGGCTTGGTATATAGCATTGGAATCTCAGGCCTACCTTAGTTTATGCAAATAATGATCGTGTGTTGACCATGATCGAATTTATGGCAAGCTCAATTTTGGTGCGTTAT
This sequence comes from Ctena decussata, assembly GCA_963989385.1. NCBI lineage: Eukaryota > Metazoa > Mollusca > Bivalvia > Lucinida > Lucinidae > Ctena > Ctena decussata. Next base: position 60,373,203 of record OZ022504.1, read on the forward strand.
GCTGTTATATGGGAAAATGCTTAAACAGTGGGTTTTTCGGAAACTGCTTAAGTCGGAAGTATAATATTTGGAATATTTGTTATATTAAATGAGGAAATCAAGTTATTAAGTTGCCTAAGATCAATGTCATTCGTTGACCTTTGATTAAGGTCATTTATATCCTGTTACTCGTCGACATTTTCAAACATCTTCTCCTTTGAAGCCATTGGGCCGATTGAAGTCATATATCATTTGGAGCTTCATTGAGTCAAAGTACCAAAGTTGTTCAGATGGTCTTGGTCACATGATCTAGAAGCCGCCGCGAAAACTTTCAATAATTTTCTTCTCCAGAATCAAAGGCCCAATGCCCTTGTAGCTTTGCATGTAGCATTTGGGGCTCAGGCCCATCATAGTTTGGACAAAACCTGAGTAGGCGTTGACCTTTGCGTTATGCTTTGATATGGGAAAATGCTTAAACAATGGATTCATTAGAAAGTATACTATGCAAAATATATTTTGCAATTTTTTATATTTTGCAATTTTTCTTATTACTGAAGTGCAACATTCAGCGAAATTAAATTGCATTGAAGGGAACCGAATTTGGGGCTTAAGATACCATGGTATTACAGAAGCCATCTTTAAAAACGATATTATGGAAAAGCGATGAGCGCAGAAGGCGTCATTAGCCAAAATTCGCACCCATTGAAAAGCAACATAAAAATTGCAAGCATGTGATTTTTTGTACGGTCTTTCTAATCATTTTCATGCCCAGTTTTCTTGTCAATGCTATTGAATGTGTAAAAGATATGATTAAGCTTAACAACTGATCAATCCTAGCATGCACAATTGACGTTAAAACGTTATCATTCGGTCCAATGTGCAATGCTTCATGTGGGCTTCGGTTCAATACAGAATCAAAACCCAAGAAAAACCAATAAGCTAAAATGAAAGGTCACACCATGATTCATTTAACTGTGAAGATTCTTCATTGAAGTGTAACTGTGAGAAAATGATGAAGTTAGTCTCAGACTTTTGACTTATGATCAGTAACCGGGAAGAATTTTCTTCCGGAATTGTTTCCGTTATCATATTGGTAGATACCAAACAATCATACACTCGAAAGGAATGCAAGAAATACCGATAAGAAACAACTTTTAAGACGATAACGTAAAACCTTTGTAAACCTCATACTCGTAGCATATTCAGATGATTTAGAGCGTTTCCTTTATTTTAACAGCAAACCAGTCGCCTCATTATTGTTTTGGCTTTTGTACATGATCAAAAATGTCGTTCAGATACAATGGTCATTGAAACTGATGTCGCGGTAGTTCAAATGCTACAATTGAACAATCTTGAATCTTTGACCTGCCAGTCCTTCTCGAATGATCAGCCTTTGTATCTTTATGCAGTAAAGTGACAATAAAATCCTAATATGGTGGATCTGACGCATACAAAAAATACAAACCAAAATTGCTATATATATTGTGCATAATATATTTAAGGCTAATGTTTGGTAAACCAAATGAGCAAATGAAGATACTATTTTGCTAAAGGTCAAGGTCTGTCTTTGACATTTGTTCAAGATCACGGAGGTTCTAACGCCTGTAAACATTTTCAAGCATATTCTTCTCTGAAGTGACTGGGTTAATTGAAGCCATATTTCATATGAACCTTCAGCTGGTCAAAGGAACCAAAGTTTTTTTCAGATGGTCTTGGTCACATGACCAAGATGGCCGTCGAGCTTATATATAGTAAAAAAAACATTAAAAAATCTTCTTCCCCAGAAACAAAGGCCCAACGACCTTCTGGCTTTGTAGGTAGCATTGGAGGCTCGGGCCTATCATGCTTTCTTCAAATCATGACCGTGCGTTGACCTTGACCTAATTTATGGCAAGTTCAACTTTGATATGCTTTTATATAGAAAATATATAATGCTTAAACAGTGGATTTCGCAGAATCTTTTTTAAGCCTAGATATAATAATTTGAAAATATGGTAAACCAAAAGAATACATGAAAACATAAAGTCTCCAAATGCCAAGGTCTGAAGCTGAAGGTCATTGAGATGTTACAATTAAGATATGAACTCCTTATTATTAATAAGCCAGTGGCTATGAATTTGTAACAAATGAGCGAAATGACAAATAGTGTATGTTGACAGAAGGTGTCAGCAGAGCTACAGGACCATTGGTCCTATGGTTTGCATTTCTGTTCATGGAAACTTTTTTACAAAAACATAAAAAATCGGATTTTCGTATTCTGTTATGTATTGACATCAGAATCATTAGTTCTATCAATTATGTGCTGGGCTCCTCTGGAGCATCTTCGCACAGTTACTATTTACAGGCATGTGACAAGGTTTCTGAAGTCCTGTACAGCTAAAACTGGTTAAAACATCCGTTTTTACGGCTGTCCGACCAGGATCAAATTCTTGCAGGATTCTAGGGACTGGGTACTGACTGTTGCAGTAGGCAGGCTGTTCCATAACCTTATCCCTGATTGGAAGAAAGCATGCTTGTAGGCATTGACACTGCAGTATGGCACGAGATATCTGTGGTTATGTCCTCTTGTTCGGATTGCACCAACAGGCTGAAGAATATGAGATGCTGGTATCTCAACAAGATGATTGACGATTCTGTACATCAAGATCATCTTACCATGCTGTCTGCGAGTATGGAGGTCTTCCCAGCCAATATGTTCAAGCATGCTTGTAACACTGCTTGTTCGTCTGTAATCACCTGTTACAAATCTTTCCGCTCGACGTTGCACAGCTTCAATCTTGTTGATATTTGACTGTGTGTGAGGGTCCCAGATGCTTGATGCATACTCTATTAGGACATTAAAACATTTAATGGCAGTTTCGTCCTTTTCGTAAAAATTAGTAAAAGCCCGATTACAGTTGGGAACATCAGACTCCTTTAAAAGAAGCAGTCTGATCAGAGTTTACACCGTTTACAACCCATCCCAGCTGAATCTTTTAGATACATTATTGCATTAAAAAAAGCAAAAAAAGTCAGTTTTAGGAAAGTTATAATAATTATTGCACTTGTCCCAATTTTTAGAATTTTACGGCTGATCCGATAATGGTTGTCCTATGATTTAGTAGGATTAAGGAAAATGGGTACACTGTCAGAGAAAACAAGTCTTCCTTCCTTCAAAACAGGGATTTACCCTTTTAGAATTAAAATTTGCTCCCTTAGGAGCACGTTTCCTCTATAAGTAAACATCGTTTTAGAAGGCTTATGTTTTCTAGGAAAGCATACAGGAAGTCACTGAAGTTGTTTCTCTCAAATATATGGTAGAAACAAACATAGCGGTGTACTCAAATGCCTTAGCTATGAAGTTGAAGTTGAATCAACATTTATAAAGTGTTCTTTTAACGTACTAAACATAACGTTAAATATACAGTATTTAAATGGTGCTTCATTGCGATTCGACGTCATAAAGTTGACAAATATAGTGATCAAACATGGTTTTCATGAATTAATATTTGCAGGGTCCCGAGAAAGCTGTTTAACATGAGGCTTTACAGGAGTAATCAAACATCTTCAGAGGGACCGATGAATGTTTATGCCATGAAATAAAGATGTTTGATCACTAAGACTTTTAAGAACTACGAATCCATACAGAATGTACTGTCCCTTTAATTAACAGACTGTTTACGCGAACAGATATGCAGATTCACCGTTAATATAATACTTGTTGGCCGCATCAGCAACAGCGTAGTGTCAATGAGCCGAAGCTCATATTATCTATAGTCTATGCATAATTTTTTTATTCTTTTTCAGATGGCCAAGGTTCCGAGCAGTTAAGCGATTTTCAGATATATTATGATGTTGTATCACCCCAAACTCTTCTGTATGATAACACTGGAGTTGCTTACGGATCTGGGGTGTTTACAATACCCATTGCACCAGTGGTAACAGTTCGTGCCATCATAATACGTCGTCCCGATGTCTTAACATTGTGTGAAGTACAAGTATTTGGAAGTAAGTACACCAACGTTAAGAGATTTACGTCAGTTTTGTCGCTGAACCTGTTTGAAATTACACATTTGTTGCGTGTCCTTTAGATCTATGAACGTTGTATACCTATTAACTAAAGTGCAGTCTTATCAAATTTTTCATAATCATCATTTTATCCTGCAAGTTATCAAGAGTTAATGTGATAGGCAGTACATGGTCATCCTGCGCTGCGAATGCTGGTCTCAAATGCCTTATAGCTCAACTTTTTGTGTTGTAGCTAAAATTGTTATTTCCATTTCAGCTCCTGCAAGTGACACTGGTACGAGTTCTACATCTACAGCTACTCCCACATCTACACCTATTCCGACACCTACACCTACTTCGACAACGCCTACATCTTCAGCATCAACAGGTAAAAGTCTTTGTCAAATTATTCCAATATATAACGCCTAGCACTTCAAAAGATAAATGTTTGCAAGCGTCGCTTGATCAGTACCCACTCAAAAATATTTTTGAGTATATTTATCAAAATCTTCTATGCAGAAACGGAATTATTTAGATACGGTTTTTACCGAGGATATCGAGAAGGTCAAAGAGATGATTCGCTTTTAAATCCACGTGCAAAGAACGAACAAGTGCTTCCTTATGTTTCAACTTTTTACCAGAAAAGTTTGACATTCTCAAAAATATGTGCATATCTAAACCGATAACCAAACTATGCGTAAAGCACTCTCAGCTTCAAAACATATTTAAAGCAAATGGCAAACTCCAACCCAAAAAGATTAAAGCGAAATTTAAGGAGCAGCAGAGAAGGACCTCAAATAAGGCTTTCAAATGTAACCATCCAAACTGTACCATCTGTGATTATTAAGAGGGTTGTTCCAACAAGTTCAATGGTAAAGTATTTCATGTCAATGAAACAATGTCGTGTGACGTAAAACATGCCTTTTATGTTTTTTTATATATTTTTTTGAGGAGCCTATATTGGTTCCCCGTTTATTCTCCCCGTCAGTAGGTATGAAGTGGGTCGGGGAGGGCCATCCTACTATCATACCTTACAATCTGTATCATATCAGTATCCTTTATTAGCTCACCTGAGCCGAAGGCTCACCAGGTGAGCTTATAGTATAGGGTTGGTCCGCCGTCCGTCGTCCGTCGTACGTCGTCCGTCGTCCGTTCACACTTTTAAGCATTAATTTGACACAAGTGATTAATATGACAATATCTTGGACAAGTTTGCATTTCAGTGTTCTGGAGTCAAGGTCAAGGTCACAGTGGCTATTTTTAGAAAACTTTGTCATCCCTCTAGCGCCTTCATTAATGGAAAGATGTTGATTAAAACTTCAAACAAATATTTAGTATGACAATATCTTGAACAAGCTCGGGTTTCAGCATCCTAAGGTCAATGTCACAGTTGCTATTTTTAGAAACCTTTGTCATTGCTCTGACAACTCCATTTATGGACTGATTTTGATTTAACTTCACACAAATGTTTAGTATGACATTATCTTGAACAAGTTCGCTTTTCAGCATTCTAAGGTCAAGGTCAAGGTCACAGTGGCTATTTTCAGAAAATCTTTGTCAAACTCTAGCGCCTTATTTATAGACCAATTTTCATTTAACTTCGCACAAATGTTTAGTATGACATTATCTTTGACAAGTTATCATTTCAGCATTCTAGGGCTTAGGTCAAGGTCACTGTCAATGCAATTATCTCACCTTCCCAGTAAGCTTATTCTGTGACAAACAGGTAGGCTGAATTTTTCAGTTACACCACATTTGCTGTCTGCAAAGTTTCTTTTGTCTTTGATCAGCAACGTCTATAACTAGTTGCCGATTATGATGAAACAGTATTCTCATATAATATGTAATTGATATTGGTTTGCATAAGAATACGCAGAATTTAGAGTTTCCGAGGACGCCCTGAAGTACATTAAAATAGACAACTACTGACGACTCTAAGGTATTTCAGTATGTTGGTAGTCTACCATGTGTTCAAGTTCGGTTAAACGCTATGTAAATTTTGCAAACGTTTACCACATATACACAAACCATTACTGTTTATCGGTGTGCACGTAGAAGCCCTAGGTGTAAGTAGCGGCATTATTCAGATGAAAATGGTGCGGGTCAAAAATTAGGTCACTACGTCAAATCTTAGAAAATCTTAGAAAAGTCTTGTGCACACTCTAGAGGGCACTTTTTTCTTTTATCCAATTCATGAAACTTAGTCAGAACTGTTTATTTTTTATGAAATCTAGGACAGGTTTGTAAGTGGATCATGTCAGGTCAAAAAGTAGGTCACTAAATCAGATATGAGAAAATCCTTGAGTACACTGCAGTATAAATACATACATACACGCTAGAGGGCACAGTTTTGATCCAATGTTTGTTCAGAATGTTTATTTCTATGTAATTTAGGTCAAGATGCCCTAGTGACCTCCTTTATTAACCAGTTTTGTTACCAGTATAGCTTCACAGCTGTATTGGGTTTGTTTGACATCAAAATCTGCACTCTTCTAAAACCACTGGTTTAAGGTTTGTAACAAATGAGTGAAGTGACAAAATGTGTCTCTTGATCTCAGGTGAGCTACAGGACCATTGGTCCTCTTGTTTATATTATTGTAATATTTCACTTTCCTTTGGAAGAAATTTACATCTTTAATTCACTTCTTACACACCAATACTCAATTTTTTGATTAGATATTATTTTCAGCTACTGTAATGACCCTAAATATTCTGATAAATAGGTCTGAGCAGACATTGTAGACCCAGATCAAACTGCTCCTCATGGAGCAGTATGATCGGGGTCTAAAATGTTTGCCATTCTCTAAGCATCATTTGGATGTATTAATATGTATAAAATCCACTAAGATATTTTAGAAAAGTGATTGTCCAGCTTTCGGGTGTCCGAAACTTTAGGGTCATTATGGTATCTATACAGACATAATTATATGCTTAAATGGTGTCATTTGAAAAAGTACCGTATGACCTTTAGGAGCATGGAAAAACCAGAACAGCCTGTACACTGCAGCAGTCCGGTCGTGATCCCGCCTGTTAGCAGATATGCCTTTTATGATATGGAATGCAGTGGATGCAACGAACTTTACATTGAGCAAATATGTGACAAGTGGCACTAGAAAGGCGCGCAACTAATCAGAACTCCTTCAAGAAGACAGATACCACTGAGTGAACACATAGATAATTGTAGCAAAATTAATTAAAAATGGCCTCTACCACACATTATATCTCTGCCTGAGACAAATCTCTCAGTGGACAGAAATTGCGAAAACAGTCTGCGAGTTATAATTTAATCAAGAAAAATCTTTTAAAAAAGGTAATCGGCACAGATTAAATGGAAGTGTGTTTTGTAATATGTCTCGATGAAGAAGAAGAAGAAGAAGAAGAAACTTTATTAGCCTCGTAATAGGTCTATGGAGGCTCGAGGCCATCCTCCATAAACCTTACAAAACATAAATGTATTTGCAACAAGCCATAAGGCTCATGAGCAAATACAGTTTGATACTATAACTACTGACTGAGTGTAGCGGACAGTGTAACCACTTTTAATATACTGATAAATAACCAGATTTTCACAACTAGACAATATATGTAAATCTTACAGATGTAGTTTGATAATCTTGATCCAAGATCACCATACGACATCTGTAATACATAAATGCACGTTCTCACAGTCCCACTTCCCAAGTCTTTCCGAAACGAAATGAAACACATGGGTTAAGGACAGTGAGCACGGGTGTTCTGATATACAAACTAATCAGCCTCATACATAGATAGTAAAGTAAGTTGAGATACAAACATTCATCGAAATCAACATACAAGTGTAAGAGATACAAGATACACCGACATGATAAATAAGTGATACTACAACTGCATTTTTATATAGAAAGCGAATTGTAAAAGCCTAAAGAAGCACTTAGTACAAGCTATATTCAGAAAAGTCGCAGTTCTTTAAGAAATACTGATACTAATACATAATTCAACAAGATATATTTAATGTTATCGCTCTTTTTCCAAACACATAATAATTATTCTGCTTACACAATACTTTTTATACCCTAAAAAAAGTGTATTTCATTATCTAAAAGCACTTCATTCCTCCTTTTAAAACCTTTATATGTATAGCATGCCAAATTTTTCAAATCAGTTTTGTTTGTAGATTTTAACAGTTGTATGGTTTTATACATACTAGTTCCTCTTATGAAATATGGTTTTATGTAAGATATTCTGAGATCCCTAAACAGTGGGCATTCCATAATAAAGTGGTATTCATCTTCTAAGTTATCACAAAATTTGCATTTTCTATTTTCTCGTGCAGTACTTTGAGGTCTTGCCCATCTTCCAGCTTCTATTTCTAATCTATGAGATGATGTTCTAAGATTAGTTAAAGCTATTCTAAATTTTCTTACATTCACTTTATCTAAATAATCCTTAAAATCAAAACTTGCAATTTCTCTATATAATAATGCTCTGCTAGATTCCATAAGTCTGTGATACCAATCTTGTACAAAATTATCCCGAAGTCTTTGTTTAAAAATTTTCAAAAATATCTTGATATCACCTACTCCCTGTGCCTCCCATACATGATAAAAGCCATAGTTAGATAGAGTATTTTTAACAAAAAAATCCAAGTTCTTTATATTTGGGTTTTGATCTAAATCTGCTAACATTAGTTTATACACATGCTTAATATATCTTCTATTATCTGCGTTTATTATCTTAAACCAATATGTGAAGAGCTGACAATAACTTTAATGAATATGATTCAAGTGAGCTATGTCCATAGGCACTTACAACCGTAGTAGCGACAATGACCTATCTCAAATATGAGCTTCCAAAGTGTACCGCTGTCAATCTTGAAATTGACCTGATTTCTAAACAGTTACCAACATGAAGTGTGTAGAACAGTTGACATAAAAGTAGAAATCGAAGAAAGAAGATCTACGACTAAAATAAGAAAGTTTGAATATCTGCACCTGCTTTCGATAAAATTTCTACTGTTAAATTACAAACAAGAGAAACATTTTGAATTAATATCTGACAGAGTGCATGTATTCACGCAGTGCAGTACCACGGGATAAAAGAGAATTGAATATCCATTGACCTTCGATATTATTGCCTAAATTTCGACATACGCGTTATCTGACCAATGAAATCTTGTGAAATGTGGAACAATACTGAAATAATACGCTGCTGCGTCGCGAGAAAAGACGCACCACAGAGTTTACATTCGGCTTGAATGCCGGCCACTATTTGAATGACACTGATTCTGTAAGGGGGTCAAGATTGTAGATGCATGGGCGGACAGACTAAAACAGAATTCCTGAATTCTACACTTTGAACCAAATTGTAGGCTACATCCTGAACAAGTAATAAAAATGAAAGGCTTTTAGTGAGCTTTACCGGGGGCTGTTTTAAAGTTTCTTTTATTTAACCAAAGACTTATGGAGGTACTCGCATGGTTCAATGTGCTTCCAATACATTGTTGCAATACATTGTTTCTATCGAGTCCTCTTCTCTGGTTCATAATATACTGACACAAAAAAGAACGTCCGTTCTATAAGTTCTGTGTCTTTTGAACCAGTAGAGTTGTCAGCCATAAACTATAAAATGTTTTCCGAACGTCTGGCAGACACAAAGTTGCAACTATTTTATTTTTCACTGAATAATGGGCTTCAGTCCATGCTTACAACTTCAAACTTTCCTTTTTACAGGTCCTTGTTTAAGACTTACTTAACATAAAGGTAAAGGTTTCCCATAGCCTAGAAGCCGTAGGGGTAGTTGGGGGCTAGAGGCCAATGTATGTTGAGCACAGCATATGAAAAGCGGAGCCCATCCCTCACTTTTCCCTGCCTTATCCTTCCCTGATTCGAAAAAGGAACCCATTTTCTGCTGGGTTGACAGAGAGAGTTTTCAAGTCGCGAGTTGAACCAAGCCGGGATTCGAATTCACGACTTTCTGCACCATAACAGAGCGTCTCTAACCATCCGACCACGGCGCCTCTCAGCATACTACTGAACACACTTCTGAACATACTACTAATTTATTTATCTGTTTCTCATTTTAGCTGTGCCAAGTTCAAGTACAGTCTCATCCGCAACAGGTAAGATGTAAGGCCAGTTTACAAGTAACTTTTATTATACAGTCGCTTCAAAGTCGAGACAGCGTCATGATGTTTGATGCAGCATTGATACGACGTTACACAAACATTGATACGGCGTAACCGTAGAATGAAGATCCTGTAGGAGCAATCTGATCTGGATCTGCACTGTTTGCTCAGACCTATCCGTCCCAAAACCCACACTGTGTACGATATTGTAATATTGAAGCAACGTAATATCAACATTGACCAAATGGCATCGATGCTGATATAATGTTTTCAGCGTTTAGTGACTACAGCAGATAAATTCGGACAGTGACATTGTTTCCTCAATATGTCAATTGTTTGGAATTAAAACAAAACTAACTGGGCAAACAGTGAAAATCCTGATGAAACGGCTCATGATGAGCCGTCTCATGGATTTTTACTGCTTGCAATGGTTTATCCGAATTTACCCGCTGTCCGAAGTTATCCGACATTACCCTATAGATGCTACTGATAGCAGTAATCAAGAAACCGAAACTATGGTCATTATGCAAATTTAAGTTGAATACATGTAACAGGCATTAAAGGTAAATTGGTCATGATTCTTGAGTATGGTGGAATAATGAATAAAACATTATCACATGTCATAATGTGTTGGTTTTTTTTCATTATTCCATAGTACTCAAGAATCATTGCACCGATGAAATTGCTTCATAATGTCATGCATATTCATCCATTATTTCATTTTCATCATGGGAGCGGCTGTAGCGTAGTGGATAGCACTCCAGACTACCAATCCAGGGGTCGCAAGATCGATCCCCCGCTTCTCCAGTCTTTCGGATGAGACTTTAAACCAAGGTCCCGTCTCCATTTGACCTCGTTGTTGGTGGGACGTTAAACCCGAGTTCATTCACTCACTCACTCACTCACTCAGTCACTCACATTTTCATCATACTCAAGAATCATTTCAACGTTGTCATATTTTTATTCTCCATTATTCCACTGTGAAAACAACTTATTTGAGAAGTATTAAGTGCTATAGTGATTCTGGCATTTTACCCTTTTTTGACCAACGGACCTGTCCGTCCTTATCATTTGAAAGAGTCCATTTATATTTTAGGGGTTTCTAGTGAATGTTTTTATTTTTATCGTATTTTGCATAGAAATTCCTGTAAGCAAACAGTGTAGATCCTGATGGGACGCCACGTCCTGCGGCGTCTGAACTGGGTCTGCAGTGTTTGCTTATGTTCTCAAAACGGGTTTCCAATCAAAAGTGTTTTATATATACAAGAAAAAAATATGCTTCAGGTGGATCTGATACTACTCAAGGAAGCGGAACATCTTCCACAAGTGTAAGTCAAGAGTCAGGAGGGACAGGGGCCACTAACCCAGGTGGAAATTCAACAAATTCTCCTACGCCTCAACCACAGCAGTCAACAACAGTATTCCAACGTAAGTATGGGTCCATGAAAAGACCAATCTCTCATATTTGATAGATTGAGATTTCCGAGGTTGCACAGAATGGCAGTAAAACATCGTGATGGTTTTTAGCTGGCCAATGAAACAACTTAGTACGTGACTTAGAACCGCAAACAAAATCGCATGTGTGGAATGTTCCACAATTAGTTTGTGATTTTACCTTCAGAAATGCTGTCGAAACGCTGAAATATTTTTACTAAGTTTAAAACATGTTCATGCGAAGCATCCAATAAAATGGATCTTTGTAGACACTTTCAATTAATACTGTAAACTTCCTATATTGGAACAGTTTGGTTGTGTCCAAAAGATGCGGATGGTGTGGCAAACAATGCAAACCCAGATCAGAATGTTCCTTTAGGAGCAGGCTGATTTGAGTCTGTGCTGTTTGCTCAGCCCTATCTGGTCCAATACTTAAGCCTTTAGAAATTTTCTGACGGTACTGTAATAAGTATCAAAATGTTGAGAATGTGTTAGGAGAAGAAGCATATTTAATATTCAGACCAAATAATGATGATGGGTTTACTTATACTGAAAAAAATTTTACAAAATATATTGTATTTCATTAAGTTTTAGAAAAAACTTTTAGTGTATTCCATAGAATTCTATAAAATGCCTTCTTTCTATTTCATTTTTCAGCATTTTATCCTGGCTCAGCCGTAAAAACTCTATCAACGTTTGTAACCATGGTGATAGCTGCGGTGACTACCATCTTCAATACAAGGCTTTTATGACCCACATGGTCTTAAGTGGCAGAAAACAGTTTATTTAACAACAGAGTTTTGATATACAATATACTATTTTATGGTTTTTGACTGTTGTGACCTTAGCATTGCTTTAATCCTGAAGTTCAAATATTTACAGACTTAAAGATAAGCATTAAGCGCAGCACAAAGCGCAATAATGAAAATGCATTATCATGTTTATGGTTTCTTGAAATATATTTTGATTTGATATGTGACATGGTAAAAAGATGATTTGCACATGCTTTAAGTTCTAAATGTCATTGTTAACATAATTTATTCGGGTTAGGCTTTATGACGATAGCCTTTGAATGATTTGTTTTCTTGAAAAAAGTATAAACTTGAATAACATCTTTAATTTTTGTCCGATATTACTTCAGTGTTTACGTGTTTCATATTCTATTTTGCGTTTCTCTTAATGAAATAACTACAAAAGAATGAAACCAATTTTAAACTATGCAACAATATTGAGACTTGTACAAACAATCTTCAACAAAAACATCTTTGTTACGAAGGAAAAAAATCAAACTTCTTATAACTGGCCAAAATGTAATAATGTTGTTCGACTCATATGTTTGTTTAAACATATTATGCCTTATTTTTGTTTAAAGTAAAATGACAGAACTTCTCACAAAGTTAATTTTATTCATTGACTTGGGGTTGGTCTGTAGCTATAACTCATAAGAGTTTTGTCTTTATAATTGCCATTAATATTGTAGCTATGAAGTAGTAAGTTATATTTTTGTCCTACTGAGCACAATTTATACTATAACGTGATAAACAAAGGTAATGTTTTAGACTCCAGAAAATATTGAGACTATTCTCAGAGTAACAGAATTCGCCGAAGTTTCATACTTGTGATGGCTGTTTTTATCGACGTACCAGAAGAGTAATATCGTTAGAGGATTTCCCCTGAAATATAAATAGATGATTTTAGCTCTATTTTCAGTCTTCTGTGTGTTAAAACATTTTTCTGGTTAAAGAAAAGTAGCTATCAGAGCTCTAGATAAGAGGGAGTATTTGGTTATAATTAGGGATAATTTTAGTTAATGGTGTATAAAAGCATATGTTGTAACCCCTCATCTGAACCGTCTCGACGAGTTGGTTCAGATGAGGGGTCACAATATATGGTTTTGATGAGAAATAACAAAAATTATCCTTAATTATCATCAAATATTGCCTCTTATCTAGAACTCTGGCTCTTCGATAGTTCTACATCAGGAGGTCGTAACTTCTCTAAGAGAGAAATAAAAAAAACTCGTGTTTTACACATAATAAGAATAATCTAAAACAGCACATAATTAAAGTCCCAATATATACATTTACATCGCTAAGACTGTTTGGATTTTGACACTTGTCGATTTGGCAATAGATGCAATCTAATAAACGCCTCTGTTATGTTTTCTTTTCATTATTCCAGTTAACCATTATCTACTGTTGTCACGCCGGTGTCGACGTCAGTATTTGCATCAGCGTCGGCGTCTTTTTCCACATTTAGACGGTTTGCTTTAAGGAAGGAGCACATAATTTCTCTGTAGAGAAATTATATCTCCTGGTTTAAGGTGAATGATTACACTTACAGGAGACGCAACTCTTTCTATTTTATATAGTGGTCAAAATTTAAAGGAAAAAATGCTTCCTTAGAGGCAAATTCTTCCGTCAAAGAGCAGATCCGTTTTTAAAAGGGTTTCAACATAATGGGAGAAAAAAGAAAGTCGAAAATTATGTGCCCATTTGAAAATGTGGTCAACATTTCAAGGAAAGAATTTGCACCAGAGGAGCAAATTTCTTCCTTCAAAAGTACACCCTTTTTGGAAAGGTTTCGTCATATAGGGAAGCAAAACAAAAAGTCAAAAACAGTGTACCCATTTGAAAAAAATATGGCGAAAAAACATTGAAGTGTATCCATACACCATATGTCATTATGTATTGTTAGTCGAGATGTCATCCCAGTTACAGGACTTGTTTGTGTTGGAGAACAATAAATTACTTGACAGACTGCGTGCCATGGTAGGCATTGGTCACATAACCTTGTAAAACGTTTTAGAGCAACATACACACACGCAACATTCATTCCAACTGTATTGTTAAGAAGTCGGATTAATTCTCTAGATAATAATGACATGTTTGTAAGCGTCATGAATGCTAATTGCGGACCAACAAAGGCAAACATACAATGTGGTTCCAACCTGTGCTGTAAGGGTTAGGAGGTAAAATATTGCACAGAATTATGTCATAAGTTCTAACATCAAATTGCTCATCCGGGCGTGCGCTGTTTGCATATGTATCACGAAACCTATAATATAAATAACATTAAGTATACTACTATACAACACTTTTGGCACAAGTAGTTCATGGTCCGAAACCTGAAGGGTGCTTCATATGAGATATTTGTATTGTTTAAACAATACAGTGATACCGAATTGATAATAAAATGGGTTGACACAAAAGAAAATATACTTTCTACTTGTTTGAACAAGAACGAATCGGACGAGTCTGCGGATTTACGCACTCTCATCAAAGTCTTTCTTATTACACTGGATAATCATGGAGAAATACATTGAACGGAAAGAATTTATATCAGCCTGCTCGTGTGCACCGGCTAATACGAGTAGTTGCTCATGCCGAAAAGTGATTCTCTAAAAGCTCGATTCCGAAGAGGCGGTTTAAAAAATTTAAAGTTGTTTAAGTTTTAATAAATTTCAAAACCAACAAGTGGCGACTAATTTATACACCCCTCTAGCAAGTCAATCTCTCTGATGAAATATGCAAAACGGGGCGTGCTTAGATCTGCATATGCACATGCGTAGTATGCCCAGAGCATGACAGTTACTAGGACTACCGTATATTTTCGGTTATAGGACGGAACTTTTTCTCTGGTAAAATCATCCAAAAATCTAGATTCTTCTTATATTATCATAAGACGGATCTAGATTTTTGGATTGTTCTGGAAGGGAACTTACTTTAAAGTAGAATTCCATCAGACTGGTTCAGATATATGGGGCCACTATAAAGAAGGGGAAACAAACGTTTTTAGCCAAATAGATACGCTACCTAATGCCACTTTAGTTGCAAGTTATCTGGCAAGTTTCAACAGCCCGCAACCAAACATTATACACTTAATTTGCAGTGAACAAAGATAAAATGAATACATAAGTGAAATAAAACAAAACAAGAAAAATGTAGCAATATTTATTTCCAGCTGACATACAAAGTTGAAAAACAATTGATTCGATGCCAAACAACCGCTTTTTAACGTCGATGCATCATAACATTACCATGAAGTTGCTATACGATGTTCTTTCCAATTATGTATTCCCACTGGAGACAATATGTTAATGAATTATGAATTAATTACAATTTTGTATAAAGCCATTTTTTTCGACAAGTAACTATTCTTAACACCAACAATAAATATATGGAATTTTCAGGTACAAACATCCTTGAGTACATCTTTCTTTTCATGTTTTTTTTTATCTAGTTTACCTTGCTATGGATTATCTTACTTTCCCTCACCCACATCCTTCCCCGCAAAAAAGTTATAAATGATGGGATTTGAAACCAATAAAATGTCCATGATTATTCAAGTTTTATTTATGAAACAAGATGACACCATCCACTATACTTCAAGATAATGTCTGATGTCTTACATCTCACACAAAAGAAAAATCTACAAAGTATATCACTTCAAGTTTTCTGCCGCTCATGCATGTTATGTTATTTTACACGTGTCAGTATTTGCCGGGCCGCGTAGCGCAGTCGGTAGCGCATCTGACTCAAGAGTCAGACGCCCCGGATTCGATACACGGTCCGGCCACAAACATTCGTTTCTCCTTCCGCTGATTCAAGAAGGGCAGTTGTCAGTTACTGGCGAAAGTATGTACACTTAGTACTGGTTAACCGCTTAGGAGGTCTAAGCCTGCCAAGGAATAGTGTGGTTAGGTTAACTGACCGTCCCGACATGACCATAGTTGTTTACAGTGGACGTAAAACAATAAAACAACAAAACAACAACGTGTCAGTGTTTTTTACCACCAAAGACATCGACCATATTAACTCAGAGCAGATGCTGCAATTTCTGAAAATACGCCAAACACTTTGTGTTGAAAGCAGCGCCATACATAGACAGACACGCTATTATAAATCTGATGTTGCAACAAGAAAGTAAGAATATCAAATAGATTTTATAACTGTCATCAAACCAAAACAATAATCAAATAATAGCAACAATGACACAATGATTACTCTTCATCCGCTGTGATCTGTGCTTGTGAACATACACTGTGCATTAAATATACGTTAACGATAACATTTTAAATTACGTCATAACCAGTATGTTCCTTGGCGTATACTATACACAGTTCAAGCCAATCGGAACACCGCTCGGCCAATTCCGTGAATCAACCTCGGATGTATGACGTGGGACTACTTACGTCACACGATTGTTGATAGGAACAACGACATAAACAAAGATGGCCGCACTGTCGCACCGGGTAATCATAAAATGAAAAGAAACAAATGTTTTTTTCTGTCTCAGCATTAATAATTGACTATTTTGTTTTAACAACAGCAAAGCATTAAATGAATGTCCGTGCAACAGCTGAAAGAGGTCGCAGGTCGAGAATTAATTCATTCGTAGACCTAGAGATCTACGGCTTCGGCGTATACTTTCGGCCGAACAACAAAATGTTGGATTTTGCTGCATATTGCTCTGCCTTACATACGCCCGAGGTCTGATTCATCATGGAATTTGCCGAGGAGTTCCGAATGAGTTCAAACATGCCGATATGCGACACTTCCTGTTTGATTTACTGGGCGTCGAAACCCTTCCAAAATGGAATCTACTCTTATAGGAAAAAATTTGCACATACGGGAGCAAATCCTTTTCCGTTGCGTTACTCTTACCGAGAAGGAATGGCAGTTAAAGTTTAAAACACTGTAAAATCTCAGAGTATTTTTCTTTCATTGGTTATCAACGAAATATGGATGTACATGGCTCGACAAATAATTCCGACCGGATGCGCAGACTGGTCTTTAGTGTCCTTGTTTTTATTATGTCTTAGTTTGATAGTAAATGTTTCCTATCAACCCAATTTTTTCCGTTTTATTTTAACACAAATTCTTTAACAGGGCATTTTAACACAAATTGCTATATAGGTAGAGAAATCACGCACTTTGCTGATTCTATAATACACTTTTACTGCCCACTTAAGGCTATAAACTGTTAAAATCAACTAAAAGGATGCTTCAGATAACAACTCCAGAACCATTCTACATAAAGATGACATTAAAATTCAATAAAACTGAAAATCCTGAGTCATGGTGCTAAGGCTTGGTGAAATTCTACTCGATATAATATGAATCGCATCGTGAAATAGCCTGGCTTCTGAAAATTGAAATCTTCGTTGGACAGTTTTTTTGTTTCTTCTATTTTTTTTAATGGCAAATTGTGCATGTCTTAAATAGACTGTGAAGCTTTTCTTGTAGTTGAAACCATCTTATAATTCAAAGGAAATTGTCAAATAAGAACTCATATAAAATACCGTAAAATTCTAAGTATTGGGCCAGATAGGGTTGAGTAAACAGCGCAGACACAGATCAGACTGCCCCTCTAGTTGCAATATGGTCAGGGTATACACTGCCATTCAGGCTGCATCTTTTGGGCGAATTCCTGCATCATCAAACCAAACTTTACCATTTCAAGAGAATTACGGTTATTATTTTCGTTGCCCAATTTCTAGAATTTTTACGGTAATCGCCCACATTAATTCCAGAGTTTTAAAGACAGCCTTCCGTCTTCGATTAAAAATTTCAAATACCTTCTTCTCAGAACACATAGCAATTCTTCGGTTAAAAGACGGAGGTTTTTCTCTTCAAAAACAATCCCATAAATCTAGATCCATCTTATAAGATGGAACTAGATTTTCGGGATTTTTTTTTTCGAAAAGAAAAACCCATCTCAAGACTGATTAAGATATTAGAGTTGAGAGTAAACCGAATATAGCCGAAAAAAGACCGCTCACATTTTAGCAATCGGAACACCGCTCGGCCAATTTCGTGAATCACGAAATTGGCCGAGCGTGCTCCGATTGACATTTTAGGTGAATCGGAAGACTTTCAGGGGAAGCAACTCTATCAGTTTCATTTTGCTTGCTTTCCCAATGTGTGTGAACTCTTATAGGAAAAAATTTACTAAGGTGCAAATTCTTTCCTCTGTGAGTAAACTCCTCTTTGGAGGAATTTTCTCGTCCAAGGCGCTGTTTTCTTTTGTAAAAATTATGGGAGAACATTGTTCAAGATGTGTCAGGTGGCTTATCAACCACCAGAATACATGGGTTCATTTACTCTAATAGTTTAGTTTTCCAATATATTGCATCGAGTTCTTTGGATGACTGAGCTCATTTTAGCCATTCACAAGCAGAGTTTCACTTGAAATGATGCAAAAGGGCGTGGCTAGTAAATGTATGAATAGAAGCCAAGATTTTTTTTTTAAATTTATCAAATGAGATCGGTCGGGCAAATGATATTACCTTCATCCTCCAGACCAAACATGAAAGGGTATCAGACGTTATTTTATCATTATTACTCCTATATCGATCTAATACAGATTTCCCCCTTTTCGTTTCCGAAAATAATAACTGTACCCAATGAGTTGGAAAAAGCTGAATCATATGTTTAATTTTGCATCCTTTGCCGTCAATGATGGTGCAGATTTGTCCATATAGATTTCAATGCTGCAGAGAGTCTTACGTTATTTTATTGAAACTCAATACCTGTTTTATCACCGTGTAAATTATGTAAAGTATCCTTGTATTTTGCCAAATATGTAATAACATCTTCAAGAGGTTATTAAAGTTGATCATATAATCCACAAACCAGTTTTGATCAGTCTTTTTGAATGTTTCAGTCATAGCTCACATACATTTACTATAACATGTATTTCTTCTTGTTAGTTTTTCTGATGTCTACAGCTTTATGTGCTGGACAAGGTAAGCTCCTATTTTCTAATTAACATACACAGTATTCATTCGGGCATAAGCACCCCAAATATATACATGTAAATCAGCCTTGTGTAGCTCGGCTGTTAGAAAGAATTTTCTCTTCCAAAACAATCCCAAAAATCTAGATCCGTCTTGTAAGACGGATCTAGATTTTTTAATTGTTTTGGAAGAGAAAATCATTCGTTTATAATCAAATGAATAAGAAGCTTAATTATAACGGTATTCGACGTAAGGCTTTTATCGATTTTAAGATTTCTTGCCATGGTTCCATTTAGAATAAACTACAAAAATAATAAAAGGGAAATGTGCATGTAATGCTCGTTTTCCTTATATTCCTTTGCTGTTTATTCTCTATTATAGCATAAATAACGGTGTCACACGCTATTAGTAGGCTATAAACGAACACAAAACCATTATTAACATGGGGTTTCACGCGCCGATAATGACCACCTTAGCGACTTTTCGTATGTAAGTTGCAGGGCAATACTCCGTCAGTATAGAAACGAGCGACAAGACTGCAGTTGACAAATATCGATTAAAGACTTTAACGAAAGAGTTATACAAGCTCGGATATTTTAAAAAAGAGAGTGCAGACTACATCGAGCGAAAACTTTGATGAACATGATTATGACTTGTGAAATGCTGCTAAAGGTTGCGCAAAATTCACGGTAGCTGGCCATGGCCTGAAACGAGGATTTTTATAGACATGCATAGTGCGTGTAGGAATCAGCAAGGTAATGGCGATGAGGCCGAAAAATAGTGCGTCAATATTTTCGTAGCAGTATAGTTGAATTTATGCAATGATAGCGATCAAACATTTTTCCTCTGCATTAACGTTTGCAAGGTCCCTCGGGAGATGTTGAAAACCTCCCTCGGGACCTTGCAAACGTCAATGCATGAAAAACCATGTTTTATCCCTATATTGTGTTCTCACTATACTCATTCATTTATACTGGTTTACTTGTGCATATTTAGCAACCATATAAAAGAACGAAAGAGCTGAGTTGAACTTTTTCCAGCCATCTGATCCAATTTTTGAATGGAACGCCACAACTGTCTTATATTCAGACATGCCATTATGTTATATGGACAAGCAACATGAGCTGTTCAGTTACATTATGTTTTGTCAGTTTGATATGCTGTCTTTCCCACTCGTTATTATATGCCGTACATTTGCAATCTGTCTTTTCTAAAAGCCATTATATCATCTCGGTTTAACATGCTGTCTTCTTCACTCGTGACTATATGCTGTCCATTTTCATTATGTCTTGTCTGAAAACCGATATACCGTGTCAGTTTGACGTGCTGTCTTCTTCACTCGTTATTATATGTTGCTCATTATCATAAAGTATTGTCTGAAAATCATTATTGGTCAGCTTGACATGCTGTTTTCTTCACTCGTTATTATATACAGGTCATTCTCATTTTATTTTGTCTGAAAACCATTATGTCCTGTCAGTTTTATATGCTGTCATCTTCACTCGTTATTATGTGCTGTTCATTATTATTATGCCTTGTCAGTGCGACACGCTGTGTTGTTCAATCGTTATTTTATGCTGTTCATTTTTACCAACTCTTGTCAAAATAACACAATGTCTAGTCAGCTGGATATGTTGTCTTGTCCACTTGTTGTTATGTGTTGTACATTTTCATTCTACCTTGTCAAACTCTAGTATGTCATGTTAGTTTGACATGTTCTCTTGTCAAGTCGTGTGTTTGTTGGCTGATATGGGGTGGGACGTGGTCTTACGTGGAGGTTGGCAGGACAAATATGAATAGAATACTTTACCTCTAACACCTTATCTGCCCTTAACCTACTTACCACACCCTCCCAGTCTATAACTACCACAACATTACACCATAGTCCTAATGTTTATCCACCCGAACCCAGCTCATCTAGATCCTATTCTCGCCACTAACGGTTCTATACTCAACGCCATCCAAAGTCATAGACCTATCCTACCGAAGTCTACTCGCTCAACACCACCCCACCACCACTCCTTCCTCACACCCATTCTTACCCATCTCATTACCCATGTCTTACCTTACCCTACCCTTTTTTACCATACCCATTTTATCCCCACAACAACTCGCAACATACACACTACCCAAGCTTATTCTCCTGCCCTACCTACCCACTCATTCACCCCACAAAACTCAACGTCCACGCCCCTGCTCTATGTATCACATTTACCGTGTTTAGCTGATAGAAGAAAAACAATACACCTATATAGGGGTGTTTCGTGGTATTTAGTACTACCGGACAACCGGATTTGGTACCGGCATTTACAATTATACCAAACATCATAACGACAAGTATAAAGACAGGATGTCAAAGTATAATGATATGAGTTTAACGGATAAAAGTAACTTTTTATATATAAAGTCAGGATGTATAATTAAAGAATACGATAATGAGTTAATCACATTTGATGAAAACTTAACATAAAAGACATATTTTAAACAAGGCAGACTTTTAGATAAAAGCATATGATGCGACGTCAGAATCACACCGGGTAGGCGGCAATCGAAAACGCTCGTGCAGTCGACGAACGCGGATCAAAAACAGTTAGAAACAGCTTTTTCGATTGCAAAGTGACGACAATTTGCAATCGAAAACGCTGTTTTGCAATCGAAAACGCTGTTTTTGATCTGCGTTAATCGATTTAGAGCGTTTTCGATTGCCGCCTACCCGGTGTGAGAATGATAAGAGGCAAATTATCATAGAGGGCGTATTTCAAATAAGGCAGCATCCTTCTATATCAGCACAGAATGCTACCTTAAATAGACATGACGAAAGACAGCAAAGATTATTGCATTTCGAGTAAAACAGCCTTCTACTAGATCAATACATATTGGAAGTTGCTAAGTTATGATATAAGTGAACATTACATATTTTCAGTGAATAAGACAGCGTGTTATTCGACATTATAAAATGATGTCATAACAAGACAGCTTTACACATCCACATAATATAATATGACTCAAAAGAATAGTAACCAAGAATGACTAAATGTTTTTCTTAGACAAAACAGCATTTTAGATGATCATAACAGGACCGTGCTGCACAAAGACAGCATACAAGAAAGTAATAATATAATGCTTTACAAACAAGAAATAAGAGTAGTTTAAGAAAGCATGATGGCAAGTACTAGCACATTATAGTAATTTGCCATGACATGAATTGGGTTTACATGGTATGAAGGGAATTGAACAGTACATAATAATACATAACAGATAATCATGAAGATCGATCTAATGAGACAGCCATGGCGTTCCATATTTTTGCCTTAGTTACAGCCCAATTAGCCTGATATCCATAATCATTTTTTTAATCTCAGTAGTTTATTGTCAGTATCTGCACTTATAGCACTTATAGCAGCATTATCAGAGAAACTTTCATCGTTTTTTTTATTATTTATTGCTTAACGTCCACGGTAAACACCTAAGGTCATGTCGGGACGGTCAGTTAACCTAACCACCCCATTATTGGGCAGGCGTAGACCTCCTAAGCGGTTAACCAGTACTAAGTGCACATACTTTCGCAAGTAACTGACAACTGCCCTTCTTGAATCAGCGGAAGGAGAAACGAAAGTGTGTGGCCAGACCGGGTTTCGAACCCAGGACCTCTGACTTATAAGTTAGGTACCCTACCGATTGCGCTACGCAGTCCTGCCGTTCACACTGGTATCGTCAGATAACAACATATGTCGACTTTTTTCCACGCACAAGTCTCTTTTTCTTTTGTCGCGACTTGGTAGGAGATGCACGAGGCTAGGATGCTGCATGATCCTCGCCTACGTATGTGTCCGAGGAACTGTTCTCCGATGCAGAATGAATTCACAAAGTTGTTCCGGCATTGTATGGTAATACCCATAGAAGCACTGGCGGTTGTGGACTGTATCCCAAGTCATCATTAGATGAAGTAGTATCACCTTGTTGCGCCGTTTCTACCATACGTCTTATTTCCATTTGTGCACGCCTTCTTCTACGTGCCGCCAGCGCTCTAGACTAAGGGGTCATCGTTTATCTGCAAGTAACAATTTAATGTCAAGCTTTTGTAGAAATTATGCTGTTCAACATTCAAAGGTCTTTTGCTCAATTGCAACTTGTCACATGGGATTTTTATATGATTTACCCTGCTGCTGGAGGTGGGGAGAGAGAGAGAGAGTGGGTGGGGACAGTACAGTTATTCTCATGAGTCATTGATTTTAGGTCCAGGAAACCTTAAAAGATGTGAATACAGAAAATGGGTTTCTTGGAACAATCCTTTCGTTCTAAATGTTTGACAAACATTACAGAAACATCTCCGTAATGACTTGGTAGTGTCCGTAAATTCATATCATTTAACTTTTTTAATGATAAATATCAATTTTTGAAAATTATTTTTCAATTTTCTTAAAATAAATGTTAATTGGATCAATATTGGTTAAAACAGTATTGATGACCATTGAATTTCATAGGTACGTGCATTAAGTTTGATTTTTCCCGTACCTCATCAAACCTCCTTTTTACTATGCAAGTGGAGGTTTGATGTGGTCTATGAGGAAAAAGACTGAAATAGATCGTCTAAACGACGTTCAAAACACGTTTCGGCTACCGAGGTTTTGACGATAAGACAGATTTACTGCATTGGTTTAATCATTTATTCGTTCTTACAAAATGTATCATCAGATAGTGAAAACGGTTAATCTTTACATGCCTTTTAGATGGTCATATTCGCTGTAAATATTGTTCTTTAAAACATAAAAAAATTAAGATTACCAGACTCATTGTTGAATACAGCCTACATGTACACTGCTGCAAAACGTCTTGGAAACGTTCATACCCGGTCAGATTTACTACAGAGAGAGAGCGAGAGAGAGAGAGAATCCTTTCTAACTGTCTGAATGATTTTGAATGAAGATTCGACAATACTTAAAAAAGCGTCTTGACGACGTTTAGAATACGTTTCGGCTACCGAGGTTTGGGCGATGAAGTAGATTTCAGTCTATGTTTAAACGTAATATTCATTTTAGATAAACAGGTATTATCAGACGCTGAAGGGGGCAGAACTTGACAAGTCATTCAAATTGCCAATTCATTCCAATTGCCATAATGATATCAACTATTATATCTTTCTTGAAAACTACAAAATAAAGTCCTCTGCCTAGACTCATTTATAATTCATTTCAATTGTTATAATGACATCAGTTATTGGGTCTTCTTTAAAAACTACAAGAAGAAAGAACTTCTTCTGATTAGACCCAGTGTTGAGCATATAGCATACACTGCTGCAAACGTCTTGGAAACGTTCATTACACGTTATTTTCACCCCCAGAAGAAGAAAGATCGAAAGAGGGAGAGAGAGAGAGAGAAAGAGAGAGAATCATTTTGAACGAAGTTTCGACAAGACTGAAAACTGTCTCAATGACGTTCAAAACACGTTTTAGCTGCCGCCGAGGTTTCAGGCGATGAGTAGATTTCAGTCTATATTCAAACGTTCTATTCATCTTTACAAAAGTATCATTAGACGCTGAAAAAGGACTGAACTTGACAATTCATTCAAATTGTCAAACTGGCATCAACTATGAGCTGTTCTTTGAAAACTACAAAAAAAACGTTTGAATTCGACTTAAAATGTCTAGGAAACGTTCATCACACAAGAGAGAGAGAGAGAGAGAGAGAGAGACAGACAGAGAGACAGAAAGATCACAGAAAATGATTATCATACTGGAACAATCCTTTCAAGCTTTCGTAATGATTCTGAACGAAGAACCGACAAGAAAGACTGAAATGAAGCGTCTTAATGACGTTCGAAACGCGTTTCGGATATCGAATTTGCGGCGATAAAATTGATTTATATGTTTAAAACATTTTAGTGAGTTTTCGCGAAATAGATTAAAAGGTGAGAACGGCATAACTTGACAGTATATTTGCATTAAAGACAAGGTCTTCTTTAAAAGCTTGAATTAAAATCACTGTTGCAACAACGTCTTTGAAACGTTCATATTACGCCATTTTCACATGTGTGTGTGTGTGTGTGTGTGTGTGTGTGTGTGGTTATTGAAAAGGAGTAGCAACATATAACCCCTTTGAACTTTCTAAGAGATTTGGAATGAAGAGTTTGACAAGAAAGACTCAAAGAAAGCGTCTAAACGGCGTTCAAAACACGTTTCAGTTGCTGATGTTTTGACGATAAAAAGCTTTATACGTTTGCATATTAGGCCGCATGTAAGTTAAAAACTACAAAAACAAAATCTTCTGTTGATTAAAATCACCAGACTCTTTCGTAATAAAGCCCACACCGCAACAAAACGTCTTTGGTATTCAACTCTAAAGGGTGAAAGAAAGCGTCTCAGCGACGTGCAAAACACGCCATCGCTACAAGGTTTGAGCTAGACTCTATATATTATAATACAGATAAAAAGTAAAATGACTGAATGAAAATCTAACATAAACGTCTCAGCGACGTTCCAAACACGTCGCGGCTTCCAATGTTATGACGGGAAAATAGATTTTTGAAAGTGTTTTCACTTTTTATAAATTTTTACAACATGTATTTTCAGCCGGTCGCAGACGTTCCATTTATACTATATGACTGATATTTTTAAAACCAAATTACACTTACCGCTCCTAAAGGCATTTTTCAGCGTTTACAACGCTAAGAGAGAGAGAGAGAGCGAGAGAGAGAGTATTGATCAGTTCATTTTAGTATTCAAAATGTTTTTGGAATGAAGATCTGACGTAAAAGACAGAAAGTAAACGTCTCTGGGACGTTCAGGTCACGTCTCGGCTTCCACGTTTAGAGCGGGAAACATATGTGTTTACATAGTTTTTTTCTCCATTTTTTATTGAATGTATCAATAGGCAGGGAATATATAACGTTAAATGGCAATGTTGCATTCATAATTTTCGATGTTCCATACAAATAGTTTATCAAAGAATGCACTTACCGCTCTTAAAAGGAATTTAGTCCACCACCTGCACATTTCAATATGGCGACGACAAATACCCGGATGAAAGATCACGTGAACTTTGTGAGCGCTTTTAAGACGTCTTCCAGACATATTAAAGACGTATTTATTCCATACTTAAAATCATCGAGAGTTTGTCACATATTTATACTATTTTATTCATCGGCACTAATTCTATAACAAGTATGTATGGTTTGGAGACAATTCAGCATTACTTTACTCTTAGTTTCCAACAAGTTTTTCTCACGTGTCCAGAGTGAATACCTAATGACTACGTCTTAAATACGTTTTAGAAGCGTCATACATTAGGATATCATCATTTTACTATAAAGGGCGACACTTACATATGATTTGCAACTTTTCATATACCCCTGACCAACAAAAGGTCAGAAAAGCAAGTCACACGATTTTTGTTTGAGCGTCTCCGCTTAGTGTTCAAATGGTGTTTGGTACCAAAACGTTTTTGAGATATCCTGCAGACGTCCGTTTTCCTGAAAAACGTCTGGAACGCGTGTCCCAAACGTATGGCAAACCAATACTCACAGAAGACGTCGCCGTCACCAAAACGTATGGTTCACTGGGATTGCTCTTTGAAGGATCTCAATTATGATTTTCATTTACTATAGGGAAAACCTTATTGCTATTCACTGACTGTGTAATTTGATGTATCAGGTGGGTAACTACTTTTGTATATTTTAATCATTAAGATTTCATGTCAATTCTGAATTGACCATTTAGGATGCACTGAAGGCTTTTGGGGAATGAGCTGTGGACTGTCATGCGGCCAGTGTCGCTTCGAAACTGCCTGTGACAGAGTAACTGGAGATTGTCGATTTGGATGTGAGGCTGGTTGGGAAGAGCCCAGATGTGATACTGGTACGTTTATTGTTTTTTTATACATGTAGTGTTCATTTAATCTATTAATCAGAGACACCTATTTACACCACATTATTGGCTGTATTGAGTAAACATAATTTTGGTCGTCCAGATAGCGTACGGCTGATATTATCGGCCAATAAGGCAATCGGGAGAAAGAAGATTTTCTAGTTGTTGATTATGATGTCTTTCTTGTCTTTTCAGTATAAAACAGAACGTTATTCACTTTGTCGTACTTTCATATTATGTTCAGGTCAATTGAAACAAACAGAATCATAGAAAAGTTTTTTTTTCAAAATCTTGTGGAAGTACTTGTACAATAAGTTCTGAATAGATAGATCCTTTGGGACGAAAAATGTATCAAACAAATTAAAATAGAAAACGGTTTATTTGAGTCTTATCTGTTGCATATTTTATTATTGGTCATGAACTCATTTTAATCGAGTCTGCCATTTTCGTTTTGTTTTTGTGTATTCCTTGCTTCCAAAGAATCTAAATATTCAGAACTTATTCATGATTTTTTAATATTGGTGACTGACATAAAACAGCAGCATTAGCTGCGGAAGCCCGACATTATATTCGCTTATCAGAGACAGTTGCTCCGACAGTGTCATTTCTTGACCGGCAAGGGATGTGGGTAGCCAACACATCAATGGGTTTCCGCTCTTTTTACAAAAGGGTACAATTTTTTGAATTCCTGTTTGTTTACACTGAACGACAACGCCCTTCCAAAATTGGATTTACTCTTAAATAGTAGAATAATTTTTCCTATGGGTGTATATTCTCTGCCTTTCAAACGTTGACCCCCATTTAAAAGGAGGCAAAAACAAAATGATGCGCAACGCAACAAAAGGGCCCTTAACGTCGCTGACGTTATTTTGAGTAAATGACGTCGAAAGTCATAGACATATTTTCGTGCATATTCCTATGTGAAAGACAAAAGGAAACGAAAGTTTCAATGAAGAACCGATCCATTCAAACCCAAATGAATCGAGATGAATAAAGAGATCTAATATTAAAACAAAAATGGAAGAAGAGAAATGTCTGGAGGTTCACTCTTATCCAGCCAGTTTCCGATTAAACAGAAACATTAGGCCCGAATATTTTTTCAGCAATGCCTCTTTCCGTGACAAAACCAGAGTGTGTTAGAGAGATCACTCTACTTTGCTATTGACCACGGTGCTAAAACTTTGCAGTGACGTCACAATGACATTTCCGCACGCGCATCTTAAGTTTGCTTTCGCCAGGCAAGACAAGACTCGGAGTTTTATCATTGTTTCGGAGATTCTCTTAAAAGCCTGCGAACCATGTAGTCCGACAAGTCAGTACTCAAAACAGTATTTTTTTCTGATGGTCTGTTTAAAAGTCAGCTGGAAAATATTGTGTATATGCATATATGTGCTTAAACTTATTCACTCACACAGGATGAAAATGAGCAAAATATGTCAATTTTTTTCTTACTAAAAACACAATTAAATCACTGTTTTACGCTCGAAATTGGATTCTCTCCATTGAAATCATAAATTAAGTTAAGTTCAAAGTTTTCAGAAGAACTTAGGCATGTTGAAAAAGCCAAAGGTTACTTTCTTATATAAAATGTTAAGGCCCTATCATTTTTATTTCTAAGTCAATGTTACATCTGCAATCTTTTCATATTGCATATTAGTCTAGAATTTGATGTCCGCCGGACCTGGTGTTTTGTCTATGCTCTTGAGTCAGACCGCAAAACAGGCTATAAAAAAATGCTGTTTTGAGGGCTAACTTGTCGGTTATCTTGTTGTTGCAGTTGAGGTATAACGGCCTAATAGACAGCTAAGGTCATGTCAAACCGGTCAGCCATAGTGCTCACATTGCTCCTGGCCAGGCTTAGAGCTCCTAAGTGGCTAACCAGTGCTGAGTGTACATATTTTTTCACCAGTAACTGACAACTGCCCTTTTAACCTTGATCTGCAGTCCAACACGGTGCCGACTGCGCAAGCGGAACTTGTTGGACTTCGAATTGTGGAACCGCACGTGTGTTAATTAATTATACAACTATATTTCTATAAAGTGTGTTCAAAGAATCGCGGGGGTGGGGGAAGGGGGGGAGAGACTAAATATGCACAGCAGAACAACAGGATAGCGAAATAGGCTAATTGACATGGTAGATCTAGGTCTTCGCAAATAAATAGACACGTCTTCTCATAAAGTGTAAAGAGCTTAACGTCAGTTTGCGGTGGTGCGCAGGTTGGTTTGAGGTCGCAAAGTGTCTAACATCCAAGCTAAAGAAAATATCGCTAATGTTTCTATAAATCTTGTGTAATTCTGTATTCTTTTCTTCTGACACGGCTGACGTTCTCCTATACACGCATAAAAATTATTTTTCCCAGTCGTAATCGACCTTCCATATGCTAAACTTAAACCAAATTACAGGCTAGCATAAAATGAAAACGATGAAAGCCCGGGCCAGAATACAGTCTTACAAGTTAGAGCAGTAGGATATCGCCAACATGTCTACGCATTTTAGGACAGTGAAGTTCAGGATCAGACTGTACGGATGTGCAAGTGAATCTGTGAAATCGTGGTGCTGGAAAACATGTAACCCATAGGAAAACAAGATGTTTCAGAGTTTTGTCGCACCTGCTTTAGCAAGGTGCGATATAGGTATCCGGTTTTCCGTCCATCCGTCTGTCCACAATTTACATTGACCCTAGCGTTAAATCCCTTTCTATCTTTAACCAGTTAATGGATTTTCACCAAACTTGCATGGCTACATCATTGGGATAACTACTAGACTCCATTAGGTTTTTATGACCTTGATCTTGTTTTCAAGGTCACAGGATGACTTCATGTCTTCACCTCAATCCAACTGTTAAATTCCTCTCTATTTTAAACTAATGGGTGGATTTCCACCAAACTTGTATGAATATATCAGTGGGATACTTCCTAGAGTTTATTTGGTATTTGAGACCTTGACCCCATTTTCAAGGTCACAATATGACTACATGTTTTTTGGTGCTTTTTTGTCGATCCTAGCGTTGAATCCCTCTCTATCCTATAATAATGGGTGGATTTCCACAGAACGAGCGTGGATATGTTCTGCGCAAAGTAGGAATCGGTACAATTCCGGAATTGTCCTCCGCAAAATAGTAATTCTCACTTTGCTGGGCAAAGTGGGAATTCTTACCTTGCGCTAGACAATACCGGAATTGTCTCTTTGCAAAGTGAGAATCGGGACAAACTGAGAATAATAGATGTTAGTGCGTTTAACAAATATATGTTTGCATTTATTTGTTTGATATGGCCATTTAGCCATAAATTTCTGACTTTGAAAAAAAAAAAGTAATTTTTGCAAAGTAATATTTTCCTCTTCAAAAGGCACATGCATATCTACATATTTCTGCAACATATGTACAAGTTTCAAATCAACTGCTCAGAACATTGGAAAGAGTTAATTTGAAATCATGTATTATTCCCGAAAGACTGCTAAGTTTAATCAGGCCGTAATTTTGTCAAAAATACGGATCCATCCCTCATTTCAAAGTCATTTCCTTGTTACTTACAATTTTGCGCAGAGATATTTACCTGTTCGATATAAACCACCAAATCCATTGCGCAATTCTAGAATTGTACCGGTACATAAAGTGAGAATTCCTACTTGGCACATGACAATACCGGAATTGTACCGATTCTTACTTTGCGCAGAAGAGATATATCAGTGGAATAATTCCTAGAATATATAAGGTTTTGTGACCGTGACCCTATTTCCATTACACAGGATGACTTAATGTACATCTGTCCATATTTTACGTCAACCACCAGGTGGATTTCCTCCAAACTTGCAAGAATATATCATTAGGAAAGTACCAATAGATGGTTAGGTTTTGGTGACTTTGACTCCAATTTCATGGTCACTGGAGAACTTCTCTTGAACCCTTTGACACATCGGGAATTCTATCAAGCTTGCATAGATGTTTTATCACGATAAGCTAAAGAGAATATATTATGGTGACCTTGACCCTGTTTTCAAGTCAACGGGACCAAAATTTGAAAACCTGTTAAACCTGTTGACAGATTTATAGCTTGAGCAAGCCAAAGAGATTAGATTTTGGTGACCTAAACCCCATTTGCTTAAATCAAAGAATTACTTTGCATGTTATGTTCAATTTCTCTTGAAGCTATTGGCAGATTTTGACCGACCAAACTTGTTAGAGTATCTAATTAGGAAGAGATACCGTGTTCATTTTAAGGTCAGCATGGCATCATACCAAGTTTTCAGGAAATTAATTTTGTCAGCAATGCACTATTATTCTGTCCCTCCAATCACTCATCAGAAGACACTTATATTGTGCATGGCAGGTGTGATATAGCTTTTCGCAGAGTTCTTGTTTTCCTTCTTACTTTCACCAATGCGTGAGAATAGGTGTCGTACGGAATGTATCTGTCTACAGCAAACACTCAAGGTTGGTTGCTTGCTTACTTGGGGTTCAACGGCCCTTTGAGACAGTATTACAGTATATATCGAGCCGTCTCCCGGAGAGTGGGAGAAAGAAGAGAAAATATAGATGAGAAAAAGAAAACGCCAAAAGAACCCCCTACCGCACCTTCTACAAGCACAACAGGCCCTTGCCCTACCTCAGCCCGATATCAGTAAGACGCCCCAGTGCCAAATGTTCATGGCATCCTCGCTCCACCCAACCATCATGCAATCCTTCTGCAAAGTCTTACATTTGCAGATTCATAAGGATTCATATAGAGATAGGGCGAACAAGGAAAACTTTGAGCAGATGGCACGTATACGCTTATTGATTTTTGTCTTCATTATTCGAATGTATGCCGTCACAGCGGCCCAGACATTTTTAAAGCTGACGATATCGTTTTTCGACGCTAACGTCATCCAAAATGCAACGTTAGGTCAGAGGGTGGAAGTACTAAATTTCTTATTGTGACGTCAAACAAAGGAATTTTGCAAAGAGAAAGGTACCACGGTAAAGGTAAAATATTGCTATATCAAGAAATGTTAAAAAGTAAAAATGAGAAAATTTGCCCTTAAGGGCCCTTTTGCTGCGTTGCGCATCAAATGATAGGATTCTTCCCCGAAAAGTGTTCCAATATACTTTTATAATTCCAACTGCCTCTCTTTGGCACAAAGTCGAAATAAATGATTGGCTGACAAAACTTGCAGAGAGGCGTTTATACATCGATAAATCCTGTTGACGTTGTATCCATACGCGGTATTCTCTTCTAATAAAGTTTTTTCTCACCCTTTTCCGTTACGATCAGGAATTTTGCATTTTGTAATTGTAATTCAGATGGTAGAACAAAATTTGTCTTGAGACGACTAAAACGCGTGTATGACGTTATTCATGACGTAACGTTAGCGTCATAACAAACGTCAGTTGGTGACGTTTTCAAAATTGCGACTCCCTCGACAGTGTTTTTAGTTGAATCATTGACTATTTCGGAGTGTTTCCGACTTTTCATGCAAGGAAACGGGTTAAAAGTGAAAACGTAGGAAAAGGAAAAAGCCGTTTGTAATTTCAAATGGAGTTTGAATTTCGACGGGAATTATGCTTGAAATGCTTATGTCACTGACTTTGTCAAACGCTGTTCACCTACACCATCAAATGTAGTAAACTGACGGGCAGTGCAGCCGAAGAAAAATGTTTAGGATGGACAAAGTTCGAAATATAAGAAATGAATTTCTTTTTGGGGGATTTTATCGATGTTGTAAACGCCGGCGAATCCCTCACAAACTTAACATAAAGCCCTTCGATACCCCCCCCCCCCCAAAAAAAAAAAAGGAAATTCATTCCTATAATAACTGAAATAAATATGAAAACACTCAGGAACTGAGACGGTCAAATTCTTCTCTAAAGCGGAAAGGAATAGCACCATTAACAAAGAATTGAAATCACAAATAAATGTGAAAAAAACGGCTGTCAGGGTAAGTCTTAAAAAATCGGAAGTTTCGTCTGTCAACCAAGGTTTAAAACCTAACTCATGAGGATATCAAGCAATTGTTAAAATGTAGC
Organism: Ctena decussata; assembly: GCA_963989385.1. Taxonomy (NCBI): domain Eukaryota; kingdom Metazoa; phylum Mollusca; class Bivalvia; order Lucinida; family Lucinidae; genus Ctena; species Ctena decussata. The sequence goes on from OZ022504.1 coordinate 60,406,314, forward strand.
TGAATAAATTTGGCAAAAATAATTCAACATGACGCCGCTTGCTTATAGAGACATTTTACATTACGGCTATATATGTTTGTGTATATTTTCATTGTGTAATTGTTTCTTTTTCTTTTCGTTTTCTCTTCTGCCACTTTCTTTTCATTTTTTTCTCGTAAAAAGAGTCATATGCTATTAATTTGGTGTCATCCGATTTGCTTGAGATCAGCAATAGGAGCTGGTTCTTTATGAATCTTCACAGCTTAAGCGGATATTCAACAGTAATGTCATTAATAATATTTTATCAAATGCAAATCATTAAATGCAAAACGATGAACATTTTACAGTATGTTCAAGTGGTACCTATGGCCAGGATTGTGCTGAGACATGTGGTAACTGTGATGGTGATGCACCATGTGATGCTGTTGATGGAACTTGTTCCACAGGATGTGCACCAGGTTGAATTGGTGGAACATGCAGTCAGTGTAAGTAGCGCATCTGCCTGACATTAAAGGAACTGTTTGATCAAAGATGTTGCTCTACATGCAAAATTTAATTATTTGACAGATTTGAGAAGTTTGAAATGATAAGATGATGCACTTCCCAAAGTCAGGCCTACGTAAACAGATATGCATTCCTTCATTACCTTAAGGATAGGAATTTTTGCGGGACATTTAATACGTTCGATTATTTTTACGGGACTATGTCACGTACTAAGTTGCCGTTTTACTTGCCACTTGAACACGTGCAGGTGACCTCTGTGACACTCTTGGTGTGGTTTGCATTGTCAGTTTCAGAAATGTTTAAGTGTCCTAAGTTTTGGGAATATATCGGCTCTAATAGCTTATATCTTCTTTGCAGCCTGCCCGGTAGGCTTCTATGGTTACGGGTGTTCTCTGTCATGTGGAAACTGTGCCTTTGGTGGTCCCTGTAATAGCGTAGATGGTGTCTGTCCATCTGGATGTGATGATGGCTGGACTGGTGATACTTGTCATGAAGGTAATTTTGTACTTATTTATTTAAACATTTCTCTACATGCTTTTAAATCAAGACACTGTTACAGACCTGGTATGATATGGGCCAAATTCATTTTTAAATGGCATAGTTTCTGTGGTTTTCTCTTAGAAAATAAGGCCATTTGTGAACCTTCAAATTACATGATTTCCTCAGATTACATGATAACATGATTTCTGACTCGAATGTGTGTTTCCGTAATCGTAAAGAAAAGTCCTAGAAAAATGTTTTTGAAAGTTTTTCTTTCAGTTGAATACGACATTTAAAAAGCGTTAGAGAGTACTTGATAATAGGCTTCTGGTGATACGCTAAGGCGTGGGACAACACTGCTAAAAAGTGTATTATGCATGGTCTGTCAATTTACACAACCCACTTCACTTTGCACAAAGAGGCTCTGTCACTATTTCAAGGGTTAACTAGGTCGAATTTATGATTTTGGTACTTTGACTGCTCCTACTTTTAAAATGAGCCGCGACACGACAAAACCAATAAAATGGCATGTGCGCCCAGCAAAAGCTCAGATCATCCGCCCATTCTGATCAGTTTTTGCCGTAAAGGGTAGCTAAGAATCTAAGCTACCTTCATGCCGACAGCGAACACTTTGATCAGAATGGGCCGATGACCAGGCTGATCTCAGTCTTCGCTGGGCACACATGCCACTTTGTTGGTTTTATCGTATCGCGGCTCAATTTTAATTCTGCTGAAGCTGTGCTAGGGGGCTTTTGCCCGTATTGCACATAACATAACTGATCATGATCAGACTCAATTTAAACCAAGATTGCTATTTTCATTTAGTAATGTATTCCTTGCTTCTTATTAATCAAATTTTTTATCTATTTTTCAGGCATTAAAGGCTATGAAAAATTAGTTAAATTCCCAAACAGAGTACTGTAAAACACTTATATTTGGCGGTAGCCAAATTTGGCGGTTATTAAATATGGACCTTTTGGCGGATTTTTATTTTGGCGGTTTTGTTATTTCTCAAGAACAAAATATTTCTGCTGACGTCGTATCTGGCTCTCTAGTCGAGCTCTGTATTGTCATGGTGATTAAAATAACAACGATTATTATTATAATCATGTTACACTTTGTGTAGTTAATTGTTAAAAGTAAACAGATTTTGTGTTCCTTCTGATTTTATCAACTTAATTGAAATACTAATTAGTATGGTGAGAACATTTTCATACTCCGTTTCCTCCCACTTGCTGTTTGCAATGCATCTTCTTTTGCACTAATATATGTGATGTGTATTAGGTTTGATATTAGGATTATATGCTCAATCATATTTTTTTTTCTTTCAGTATCATGAGTTTATATTGGCGGCATTTTAATTTGGCGATTTTCTTCTTTTCCGCCAATATCGCCAAAATAAAGTGACCGCCAAATATAAGTGTTTTACAGTAGATCCAGATGAGATGGCTCAAAATGAGCCTCATCTGGATCTATACTGTTTGCCCTCTTGTTTTTGAATCTAAATATGATATAAGTATGATATAAGTAGTAGAAACCTTTCTGTAATTCAATATACAGTCAAATCGATCTTAAGGGGTCACCCCATGGGACCCACAAATATTGGCTGCTTAAGACAGGTGACCCCTTAATACAGTGACCCCTTAAGACAGGTTCGACTGTATAGTCATAATTTTTATTTATTTTACAGCTGTTACAACTACAACACAAGTGACGGGTAAGCATTAGTTAAAAAGGTAAAGGTTTTCCGTAGCCTAATAGCCGTAGGGGCAGTGGGGACTAGAGACCACTGTATCTTGGGCACAGCAGATTAAAGGCGGAGCTCATCCCTCTCCTTTCGCTGCTTTATTCATTCCTGATTCGAAAAAAGTTCCCATTTACTGCTGGAATGACAGAGAGAGTTTTCCAGTCTTCGGATGGCGAAAACTGGACCCGTCCGGCAACTTTCTGCATCATAACCGAGTCACTCTAACCACTCGACTAAGACACCTCTCTAAGTAGTTAATTACTTGACATAAAATATCATTCCCAAAGGGTACATTCTCCATATTTTTATTTCTGAGACTAAATGAGCCTTGTTAAAGTCCCCATAGTCCTGTCAGTAGTAAAACTCGTCTAAGCATAAATCCTTATAAAATTGGTTAAGCCTTCAGAACTGATGATAATATGCCGGTTGCTGTGCTTTTTGTGTCATATAACTGGCAAAAAATAAGGAATAAGGTAGTTTGAATAAAAAATGTCAAATCTCTCCGTAAAAATATGGTTTTTGTTCCTGGTTCCCCGTTGGGCAATTAACTCACATAACAGCGAGACAAAAATGAGATCCTTGCCTTACATTGTATTTTTATCAACTATTAAACAACTTTACATCGTATTTTTATCTCCTGTGCATTGTATTGTTACCCCTTGTACCTTATATTTTTACCATGTTATGAAACCTGTGAAATCGAAGGTGGGTCATTTTAGTTGCCAACTAAAATGACCTAGATATTTTTCAAATCGTTTTTATGAAAAACTCAAGAACGTTTTAATTTTTCAAAGCTTGCCAATCACGATCATACACAATGAAGAAACTGTAGTGAGAAGCTTGCAGCGGTACTTAACGATAAAATATGTCATGCTGATAGAGCAATGGGGTCTTTAAAACTTTTTGTTGGGTTGTTGCTTTTACACTATTTTCTAAGCTTTTACTTAGTGTTAATTCAAAATAAACACATAGTAGTTTGTATTATTTGGATGCAGACATAAGGTCAAGGTCACAGACAATTTGTATGATATTAGCTAAGTTGAAATTGCTTTAATTTTCAATATTCTTGATGTATGAATAATTGTACTTTTAGGTTGAAACAAAGTTAACTAACTTCATCTGAATGCTGCTACTGACAGTAGGTCAATGTCACTATCTTTAAAAGTTATCTAACATTTCTGTGAAAGTTTAACTTTTAAATTTGCATCCTTTTGCGTATTGCGAACTCTTGAAATGGAACCGTTTGATAGCGACTTGGTCTGTTATTGGGTATGATGGTAATTGTTTGTCCGTCTGTTGAAACCATGTACATTGATGTTTTTGTTAAGCGTATTTTCTGGAGGCAGGGGGGGGGGTATGCCTGAGCCTTTGCCCACTTGGTCTGGTTAATCAAAAGAGTGAGATTGTCGCGATAGTTAATTCAGAAAACTAGCACAGAACTGCGTTTTATTTTTCCCAGCCACCAATGTTGCATTGGGAAAGTATGCAAACCAGACTGAGGATGTTACATGGAACGGATGGGTATGGTCTGCTGACAAAGCTGTTGACGGTTGTACCGACGCCGATATGCCTGATGACCAGGAATGCTGCAGTACTTCACAGCCAACTATGGGACAGCCAGAAAACATCTGGAGTGTCTACTTGCTGGCACTGTATGACATCGAGAGCATAACAATAATTGGGCGAAGTGGTAATATCCCTTGACTTGTTCACTTTTAATTTCTAGTAATGAGCTGTTGGTAAGGCTGAAGTTTTTATTCAAAGGAAAGCTAAAAGTTCCATCCTTCGATTATGTAGTCTGATTTCGGAACATTTGATTACCCCAGTTGGCCTAAATATTTGGACTCCTAATAATCAATTTCCCATTTGAGAATATCGATTTTTTGAAAGCCAATGTCATCCAGAGAAACAAACAGAAAGTCCCAAAAGTGGGTTCTCTTTAGGAAAATGATAGAAAAACATCGAGGTTTACCCCAGTGCCTGTTCAACTTTGCTTCAGCTTAGTGTGCATAACGCTAAAGAAAAAAGGGCGCCTATAGATGTAATGGAAAAATCGTTTCCAATTTTGCAGCAGTTCTCTGTTTCGGATTGGGTTAATCTAATTGCTGACCTAATGCACACAAAAAACGACTGTGTGAAGTTGTGATGACATTCCTTGACGTAAGACGTTTAAACGTCTCTTTCGATCTATGAAAGTGTCATAAAAACGTTTGTTAGCCTATGTTGCATCGAAAAGGTTTTGACAGTATCATTCATGCTCAGACGAACTATGAAAGTAAACATTTTTTACTATTTGTGAGCGCAAGAATCGTAAAAATTTCGCTCTAGCAGTTAATTGTTGAGCAGAAGTTTACATTTTGTCGGTCATTTCGGTCTTTTGTTAGTGGACATATAACTCGCACTCCGCGAACTTAATATGATCTTCTTTACAAGAGTGTAGTTTTCCAAGAGCTTTAGCATACTATTTATATTTATTTGTATGGAGTGATTTCTTTTTCAGATGGACAAGGTTCCGAGCAGTTAAGCGATTTTCGGATATATTATGATGTTGTATCAGCTCAAACTCTTCTGTATGATAACACTGAATTTGATTACGGATCTGGAGTGTTTTCAATACCCATTGCACCCGTGGTCACAGTTAGTGCCATCATAATACGTCGTCCCAGTGTCTTAACATTGTGTGAAGTACAGGTGTATGGAAGTAAGTACAACAGCACCAATTTGCACACTGAATTTTTCTTACGCCCTTTGTTGACTAGAGGACGTGTCCATCCTTATTATTTGGATAAACCCATTTCTAGTTTAACGTGTTTCCAGGGAAAATTTCCACTTTTAAATTATTTTTCATAAAAATTTCTGTACGCAAATAGTGTTGACCCTGATCAGACGCTGCATTCTGCGGCATCTGAAGTGGTCACGAACTGTTTGCATGAAACAAAAAAAACTGGTTTCCAGTCAAAAAAAGAGGTTAATATTAATATGCGTGCTTCTAGCAACTTGGTACAACACTTGCATTTGATTACACACTTGTTGCGTGTCTTTTAGTTAGAACTGTGAACACTATACGCCTTTACCCCTGTCTTATTTTAAGAGTTACATGTATCAGGCTCTTCATAGTCAACATTTAAATCTGCAAGTAATCAAGAATAAATGTGATGGGAAGTGTATGGTCATTGGTCAGCCTGCGCTGCAAAGGCTGGTAACAAATGTCTTAAAAGCATAGGTTTTTCTGTTGCAGCTAATATTTAGGGGATAACTGTACTCAAAATTGTCATCGTAAAACGCAGTTTGCGACCATAAAACCGACGATTTACCTCCTAAGATGACAATACTGTTATCCCCATTCTAATGCATTTTTACATATACTAGTCAAAATAAGTTCCGCCGCATTAACTTTAACATCTTTCTCTGAAAAGGTACCATACTGAATGAGCTTAAAGAGTCATTGTAGTACTGGTATGACCTTTTTATATTGCTAGACAGACAGGTTTCAAAATTTTAATGTAAACCGAGGGTTTGCGCAGCTTTCATTTTTAGTGGGGGTTATTTCTAATTTCCCGAGATTTCTCATGAAAAAAAACGGCCTTTTCTTTTAATTTTTCTCTCATTTTCTGATCTGTATTTCTTAGACACAATTTTTTGATTCCAAATGTTTCATAGAAAGAAGAAAATCGGAATTCAAAACGGTTTTCACGATAACTTCTCACTTCTAAATTCCATCGTTTAGGCAGAAAACCGAAACTTTCTAAAGTTGCAGTGGCATTGTCATAAACATTTCAAAACTGCATGCCTGACACAATTTTGCAATAAACTGATGCATTCTCATTTACAAATGTTGCAAAGAAACGATTTCACATGTCCAGAAAAGCAGAACTAAAATTTGTGACTGATAAGCCCATAATCTAAAAATGAGCCGCGACGTGACAAAACCAACAATGTGGTTGTGCGCCCAGCGCAGACTCAGATCAGCCTGGGCATCCGCCCAGTCTGATCAGAGTCTTCGCTGTCCGCATGAAGGTAGATTAGACCCTTAGCCTGCCTTTGAGCATTTATCAAAGAGTCTGATGAAACTAAGCGGATGCCAAGGCTGATCCGAGTCTTCACTGGGCGCACAACCACATTGTTGGTTTTGTCGTGTCGCGGCTCAAATCAAGTTTCCTATGGTTTTGATTCAAGGGAGGTAATTTACAGTCGCGCACACTTCAAGATGCAATGTTCGCCATTTGAAAGGGTTTTTTTTTTCAGATTTGATTTAGATGTTTCTAGAATGTACGGTTTCTCGAAAATTAAACGAGAAAAACATAACGGTATTGCGCGTGCGCAGTAAGCGCCTAGTCGCAGTTTCTATGGTTTAATAGTTATGCGAGGTAACTCTGTACACGCAAACAGGAAACTGAGACATGAAAAAGTTTTCCGTGAACAAATGTTGTGGCAACTAACTAAAAGCAAAATAATTTGACAATGATATATTTAGAATCGTCAATATCACGATTAAAATTGCGGCGGAATTTGTTTTGACGAGTATACGTTCACCTTTCAGAGTGTACTACGAGGGGCATTTCAGAAATAATGTAAATGACCTCAGGGCAGCCTATTGGCTGATATTTAGCAGCAATGTTATATATCATTGGAAAGCTAAATTCAAGTGCTTTAGAATAGTATGCGTTAAAATAATTTCTTAGTCACCCATGCATGACAGCACATGCTTATACGTCATAAGGGTGTGGATACTGGAAACTATACATTTTCAGTAAAAGTCTCTTGTGTTCTATTGGTGTTTGCTCAATGAGAAAATGATATATTTTAAAGAAGAAACACGTAATACTGTCCTTTAAATGTAAAATAAGAACGTTATACAGAAATTGTTTCCAGATTCTACACAAGTAGCATAATAAACGAGATTTTTTGTCTGCTATGTGGTTATAATTGCAAAGTTATTACAAATGCATTATATCAATAAAATTGTGATTTTTGACTCAGTCACGTCCAATTTCAACAAATGACAGACATTTTATTACTGAAATGATTAGGTCAGTATATTTTGTTACGACTGGCATCAAATCACTGATGAAACTGGATGAAACGTGTGCAAACCCCACGCCGGAAGTTGCGAGGTAGCAGCAATTCATGTAAAATACAAAACAATAAAGTGAAATTATTTTCTAATAAAAAGACACAGGCTCAATATATTTAACTTTGTTTAATGTAAAAATTTAGAAGGACATATTGATAGAAATATTCATATATAAAGACTTGAAAGATTTGTTATTTAATATGACATACTGACATTGAAATACGTTGGTGGGTGGGGAAACTTATCGTAAAAATCAGGTAGGCCACTGACAAAAGAGCATAAGGTGCAATAAAAGATTATTTATAACAGAAATTAAGCATGACGAATTAAATCTTATTTATTTTTTGTTTCATATCTGTCACCAAACAATCACTTTCACTTAATTTGACCTGAAAATCGATGTTTAAACAACTTACTACACATTTCAATTTAGCCCAGGAAGTGACGTCATCAGAAATGCGCATTGTTCCATGATTAGCCTATCTTGCAAGGTAAATCTTGTGTGTTAGCAAGGCGGATACAATGTTTTTCATACTGAAATATTTTCAGTATAACAGGTTTTATAGGTATTAATCCAGAGCTGCTTGTATCCGGAGATAAAAAATATGAATTTATCTTTACATTAATATTCCTACTGTATCTACTCAGTGTCCTTACCCTAACAACAGTTGTCAAAGCATATTTTGAAGAAAATAGCAGTGCCTCAAATGTTTTTAGTGAATTCCATTGGGAGATATGTAAGCCTATAAGTTAAGATATAAATTTAATAAATCGGTCAACATTCCTAGGAATGGCCGAATTATTTACACTATTTCTGAAATGACCCTCGTACTTTGCATCCAAAGCAAGCACTTTCAGTAGCGTAAAACCAAACATCAGCCAATGAGAAGCCACGTTTCAGAATGGCGCCAGGTTTGCGACAGTATATTGCGGGATATACTTTCGCATTATACTGTCGCAAATTTTGACGTTAGCTAATCAAACGTCGCATTATATTCGTAAGTGCATTAAAATGTTAATTACATTTCAGCTCCTGCCAGCAACACTCGAACCAGTTCTACATCTACACCTACTCCTACACCTACTTCGTCAACGCCTACATCTTCAGCATCAACAGGTAAAGTCTTTCTGGATCTTTGGGAAATTATTTAATTTATGCCTTACATCCCATAAAGTCAACGTTTGCAAGCACGGTATGTTTCTTTAAGCACCTACTCTTATAGAAAAGGGGGCGAATACAAAAAAAAGAAAGAAATGGTAGAATTGCCTCTTCTGTATATATATCATTTACGGTGAGGTTAAATAATTCACAGAAATAACACGTTATTTAGTTTATGATTTTAGAGCCCATATCTTTGACGTTATAAATTATATAATTTTTACCAAATACCAGTATTCAGGTATTAGGGAGATTAAGGGTAGTCTTTTATAATGGCACAGCTACCACTGACGAACAAACTTTGACCACCTTATATAAATGGAGAATTTGAGAGCTATAGGGATACATTAAGGATTATTTACATCCCTGGTAAATACACAATTCCATTTCAACCTGGAAATTAAACACTCAAGCTTTATACCCCCATTCCACTGGACGGCGCTTCCACTGCGCTCCGAAATTTTGGACAAAGCGCCATGAATCGTAACAGAAGCGGCAACAGCGCAGGAGAAGCTTCTAGGTCGCAGTGAAAGGGTATCAGAAGCGGAATGATCGTCAAGTCACGGCGCTTGTTTTGACTCTGCTCAAAATTTACGTAGCGGAAGCGCCGTGGACTCAAAGCGCAACGAACGCGTAGTAAGAACGTAGTTTGAAATTCATGAACGAAGCAGTAGCGGGAGCAACGCAGCACCAGCGCAGAGCGCCGTGAGATTCATCTGCGACCCAGCTACACTTCTGCTACGCTCTTGGCGCTCCCGTTGCGCACTTGCTGCTTCCGCTGCGACTGTGTTATTTATAAATAGCACACCCACGACGCTTCCGCTGCGCTCTTGGCGCTTTATCTGCGTTTCCTCTGCTCTTATGGCGATCTGGGCACGAAAACGCCGCGTTTCCACGACGTTTCATAACTCGATTCTCACGTTTCATTCAAGATGCAGGCTGCCCGGAGCAGGAGTTGGAATACCCTCTCCTGTGGTACAGGCTGCGTGAAAATAGTCTCCTGACCAGGCCTGGGTGTGGATTTCGCTTTCTGCTTTTGACGGGGGGGGGGCAGGCTCTTGTTCTCTAAACTGAGCCAGATAGGCGCCCTTCAGAACGCCGAGCAGAGGCCCCAGTTGAGCCTGAACAGCAAATAGAACAAGACGAGTTGTTCGAAGTCAGAAGTTCATGATTGCCAGCTGGGCCATAGCCACTGGAACTATCATATTATCAATATTGTTTGAAGGCTGGTGGCTAACTTCTGCTGAATCCCGATTCTCCGCCGATTTACATAGAAGCAGTTACAAAGCGCAACACAAGCGCAGCATGAGCGCAGCTCCGGCACTTAGGTCGTAGCACGATCGCAAATGCATCGTAATGAGCGTAGATCAAGCGTAGCTTGAAATCCTTTGCCGTAGTGGCAGCGTATTAGAAGCGCCCTCGAAGTCCGTTAAGCGTGGAAGAAGCGCAGCTAAATCGCGGCAGCATCGTGACTAGCGTGGCGAGATCGTATTAGAAGTGTACTGGCAGCGTACTGGAAGCGCACAAGTTCCAAGTTTTGGCAAATGCCTACGCTTCTGCGGCGATTGCGAAAATTTTGGAGAAGCGCCATGATCACCAAGAGCGCAGTCAAAGCGTCATCCAGTGGAATGGGGGTATTAGCAAATATATTGAACAAAATAATTTATATACATCTACGCTTGAATTTCTCGACATCACAGGATGCAAAAAATCTAAAGAGAACTGAAAACTGTTTGGTAGTGTATCTACATCTGTTGGTATTTGCAGAGAATACCTGGCAAGTTTTCAGACTTGGTTAAATTTGAAATTTGAATGAAGTGTTTCTGAAAAAAGTATTTGGAAGTTAATGTAACGTTGTTTTATTGTTTTCGGTATAGTAAGCGGAACAAAACATATCAATGCATTTTGACTGGTATGTATTGAAAGCATAGTTGTGTAAATATTGAGATCGAATTGGTGGCATTGGTGGAAAATTCAGTTTTGCCACTTTCAGATGTTTTGTGATAACTCTATTAATATGTTCTGAATAGTAAGATCCTTTGGAAGCAGGGAATACGCCAAAGAAATAATGAAAATAGCAGACTCGGTTTATTGAGTTTGTTCATGACGAGTAATGAAGTGCGCAACACTACCCACGCCCCCTAGCACCAGCTAAAGCAGAACTCAATTTTCAAATAACTCAAAATGAATTCATTGATTTCAAAGGACCAGATAATGTAAAGTTATGTTAAACGAACCTGAGCTTTTTTGTCCGAATAAGCACTACATACTTACAAATGAACGGCATTGTTATGTTTTGAGAACTTTTTGCTGAAACTTGATTTTTTAAGTTAAAAGTCGAAATGGAAGCGCGAGGCGATAAGGCCTGTATCTTTAAACGGCCCTGCCTATGTTTCTGTTTGAATTGCCTCCCAATACTTTCTTTATCTTTATATTTGGAAATCTGAGTTTGTTGCGAATGTACATAAGTACATTTCTTATATTTTTACCCAAGACAGAATACGATATAAATGCAGTAGATGTTTGAAATAGTTTAATAGGCCTTTGGCGTCCGTTGCTAGGCCGTTTCATGGTCACTAATGAGGCTTTATTAGACGAAAATACATAGCCGAGTCTATCTTCATTTTTACAAGTGTTTTCATTGCCCTGAAAGGATCTTATTTATGATTTTCATTTTCTACAGACAAAAGTGCATTGGTATGCATTGACTGTGAAATTTGGCATAATGGGTTGTTACTGCATTTGTATATTTTACTTACTAAGATTTGAGGTGAATTTTAATTGCTTATTTAGGATGCACTGACGGCTTTTGGGGAATCAGCTGTGGACAGTCATGCGGCCAGTGTCGCTTCGAAACTGCCTGTGACAGACTGACTGGGGAATGTCGATTTGGATGTGAGGCTGGATGGGAAGAGCCCAGATGTGATACTGGTACGATTTAAAGATTTTCATGTAGTTTCCATTTAATTTTATTCAGGGACACCGTTTTATTTGTAGGACACTACGTTATCGGAGCCTTTGGCCCTGTTAAGCAAGCATTACGTTGGTCTTCCAGAGTGTGTGCGGCTCTGATATTTTCGGTCAGTAAGGCCATAGGAGACTTGTCAGTTGTTGCTTATGTTTGCTGGCGATTCCAAGTCTTTAGAAGTTCACCGAAACAGACAGAATGTAAAAATCTATTTAAAACACCGATATCGAATCAGTTTCCAGTACTTGATCCTTTGAAAGAAATAATTACACCAAAGAAATGCAAAAAAGCAGAGTCGGTTTGATTGTGTCTGTTCATGACCTGTAATGAATTGTTCAAAACCGGCCACACCCCTTAGCACCGGCTTAAGCAGAACTATTTTAAAAAAATGACTCTAAATGAGCTCATTGATCCCAGAGGACCAGAAAATATAATCTGCACGATGATATTTTTGGAGACGTTGTAATTATTTACAAGCCTTATATCATTCTACTCCCGCCACCAAGTCTCCGAGACATTCTAACATTTAAATTACTAGTACAGACTTATTTTGGTATGTTGCTCACTGGCATATCTTTTGTGGCCAATACTATCACAGCTGCACTGACTTCGGAAGCCCGTAATTATCTTTGCTTTTCAGTGCCAGTGGCTCCGACAGTGTCATTTCTTGACCGTTATGGGGTAGGGATACACCTGCATGATTTTCCGCCCATTTTTAAAAAACAATAGAAACAAACGATTCAACTTATGTTTTCCATAACGACAGTGCCACCCCAGTAAGGAGGTTATCCTTAAATATTAGAATTTACTCCTTTCGAAGCATATTCTCTGTTTTGAAAGTTGAACCTCAGTTTAAAAGGAAGCAAATGAAAATAGAAGAGTTGCTTTCCCAAAACCTGCACCCATTCACCTAATTATTCAAAATGAATATGACAACGCTTACAAGCTGACACGATCAAATACCCCATCAAGATGAAAGTAGCAGAACACCAATAAATGTAAGAAACAAGGCAGTCAATAGCAAAAGTCTCATCTTTCAATCAAGGTAGAAATTATAAGTTTTAATAACTCATATTATTATAGCAACCAACCAACGAGTTGTGTGCTGCCTTCGGTGGCAAACAACGAACGTTGGTAGCTTTACGATATAAGGCGTATTTCTGTTCTATGCTATTCTGTCCCGTACCACCAAGGCTTCGAAATTTTTGTGTCACTGAATTTCCGGTCGGCGTTTTTCTTTCTATGGAGAAACGGGACGCTGGCATTCTATTGGACGAAAATAAATTCCTGAACTTCCGCCGCCACTTTCCTGGGAACACGCGAAGGCGTTAAAAATCCGATGATAGCCGTCAGAATTCGGCTAGAAGGCCGTACAGCTCGAAGAAAAAAACAACCCTTACCTCTTCACTGCGGCCTTTCGGCACCTGTTAATTGGTGACACGCATTATATTTCCAGGTCGGCAGTTGGCAGGTGCACACGTGATATAGCTAGCAAGCTTTACAGCTTCCTAGAAACGACATGGGCTGACGGAGAAACGAGTCTTTCTGCAAAACAGCTTATGACTTCCACTTATCTTATCGGTTTTCCCTCAGTTATATAAATAATCTAGTAATCGATTGGTTGCAGCACCAGTGTCACGTTGCATCTTTTATGTGTGAGGTCAAAACCAATACTGGCTGTGTTCGGGGTTTTGCCAACGTCACCAGTTGCGTGCAAATGCCGCTCTGAGTTTCACTATTGGCACCATTGGCTCTACCATTGAAATCAGTATTGCCGACCATTGGCTGCCAATACTGGAGTCAACTTAGGGCATGGGAAAAATTACCATGGCGGGTAATTTGCGTCATTCAATATGGCAATTTATTAAACCCATTATAAACACTCGAGTTGACACAGGAGATTTGTTCCCCAATAATGAATTTTTTTTTAGAAAAAACTAAATATTTCTAAGCGCAGAAAAAAATTGGCTCTGCAATGGTACCATAGGCGCATTCGGCTCTACCAATGGTACATGTATAATTGGCGCCATTGGCTCTACCAATAGAACTGCCAGTGGTGACATTGGCAATTTTGCAAGTGGTGCCAGTGGTAACCAATGGCACCATTGGCTACCGATACGGTGCAGGGTTTTACGGTTGCAAATGATACTATTCTCTCTGTCTGTTTGTCTGTCTCTCTCTTTGATTGGCGTCGCCTGAAATGGTGCCTTAAGTCATGTGAATACATCGAATACTCGAATCAACTTGCGCATTTCAGCAAATTAGTCAAGGATCTTTACTTTTAGTTTTTAGATTCTCTAGATTTGATTGATCGTGTACGAATGTGAATAAGGAATACTCAAATCAGACGACGCAAGCTATATACTCCGAGTATAGGTAGGACGACAGAGGCACTGTTACAATAAAAGGGAAAATATTTAATCCCGTCTGCATCCTTTGAGCGTCCTACTTTTATTTTGAGCTGTCCAATTTTTAATTTTTTTTCTACTTATAAAAAGCTTTCCAGGATTTCTGCGCTATAGGACGAAGTTGCATAAAACTACTAAAAAAAGGAGCTATCAATGCAGCTGTGCTACAATTTTCTCGTTTCAGTTTTTTTTTTTCTTTTTTTTTTTGAGTCATAATATTGGTTGGTTGCAATATAGGTGGCGCCTATGTCATATTAAATAACAGGGACAGTAGTTTATTCAAGGTGAATATATTTGGCAATTATACTGAAGCATGGTTCCGCTTGCTTTTAGAGCCAGTTTTTCATAAAGGGGATTATATACATATGTATATTCTATTTTTTTTTCTTTATCCTGTTTTCATTGCAAATGGTCTTATGCTATGAATAAGGTGTCTCCCGTCTTGCTCGAGATCCACAATAGGGACTGTTTCTTAATGAATCTTCACAGCTTAAAGGTATATTCAACAGTATAGTCGGTTATAATGTTTTATCGAATACAAACCATTTAATGCATAAAACTTGCTTAACCTTTTCCAGCATGTTCAAGTGGTAGCTATGGCCAGGATTGTGCTGAGACATGTGGGAACTGTGATGGTGGTGCACCATGTAATGCTATTGATGGAACTTGTTCCACAGGTTGCGCACCAGGTTGGATTGGTGGAACCTGTAGTCAGTGTAAGTACCACTTCTGCTTGGCATAAAAGTAACAGTTTGATCGGAATCGTTGCACTACATACAAAATTTAAATACTTGACATATTTGAGAGTTTAAAGATAATAATCCAATTCACCTTTTCGGCAGCTTAACCTACTCAAACATGTATGCGTCCCTCTAAGGTAAAATCACTAACTTATTGTGGAACATTTCACATGTACGATTATTTTGTGGGACTTGCTCTGGTGGTAAGTTGTCATTGTATTTGCCAGCTATATACGGTCAGGTGATAACTGAGTGACATTCTGGGTGTGGCTTGGAACTAGCAATTACAAGTAATTATAAAATGTCTCAAGTTTGGGACATATCGGATTTCATGGCTCACTGCTTCTTTGCAGCGTGCCCGGTAGGCTTTTATGGCTATGGATGTTCTCTTTCATGTGGAAACTGTGCTTTTGGTGGTCCCTGTAATGTAGTAGATGGTGACTGTCCGTCTGGATGTGATGATGGCTGGACTGGTAATACTTGCCATGAAGGTAATTTTCTATTTATATATTTCAACATCTCTCCTCATGCTCTTATCAAGACATTGTTAAGGACCTGGTGCTATATGCGTCCCCATTTAAACGCATTTAAAATTGCATGTTTTCTGTTGCTTATCAGATGAGTAAATGGAGACATACAGAAATAAAACGCTCCTACTTTACGAACCCTCAGAATAACATGATTTTTGACTTTAATGTACTGTTTCAGTAGTTTTAAAGAAAACGGTCAGAAAGAAAACGTTTGAAATTCTCCTTTAATGGAATACGACAGTTTAAATAGTTTTAAAGAGTACTTGATTTTGGGCTTTCGGTGATTTAGTATTCCGCTAAGGCGTGGGACTGCACTGCTTAACAGAAGTTTACTATGCAAGGTCTGTTAATTTACACAACGCACATCACTTTGCACGTACAGAACATCAGTGGATCAAATTAACTGTATATTAAGTTACTTCTTGTATTCAGTCTTACTAAGAAAATGTTCACACGCAACATTTTGTCTATGATCGGAGGTACGAGCATTTTTACAGTGAGATATTTGGTAAAATGTCCAAAAAACTGTAGTTTGTTTTAAAGTGTAAACGTACATGCACATTGCTGTAATATCCATATATTGTTAACATGTGCAAAAAGCATTATTACGCTCAAAATAATCTGTGTACATTTATAGAATGAGGTATTTTTGAGTCTCAATATAGGCCTGAATGTCGAAAATGCACGAAATCAGCCGAGAAGGGTAAAACGAGAGGTACAGATACAATTAAAAAAACTATAAGGTAGCACAAGATTGGAATCTTAGTAACTGGTTAAAAGTTGAAACACTATTATAGTATAACACAAGAGAGAAAAAGTACAATTTTGAAAATTCATAAATATGGGGCCAATATGACCCAAACAGTACTGCCCATTTATTAACTGTTTCGGAAAAAGAAAATCAAAAGACTCATAGAATTCGGTTGATCTACAAACTTTAATTGGAGCAGAAATATGCTTTATTGGGCAGGAACATTGTTGGGACTTGACCCGTGTTGCATGTTTGATTACTGGTCGTGAAGAGACCAAATTAAACCAAGTCTGCTATTTTCATTTCTTTGGTATATTACTTGTTTTTAAATGACCTAACTTTTAAGAACTATTTTGCAGACATAAAAGACTATAATAAATTTTGAGCCGCGACACGACAAAACCAACAATGTGGTTGTTCGCCCAGCGCAGACTCAGATCAGCCTGGGCATCCGCCAAGTCTGATAAGAGTCTTCACTGTCCGCATGGAGGTAGCTTAGCTACCCTTTAAGCGCTTAGCAAAGGGTCTGATCAGACTAGGTGGATGCCTAGGCTGATCCGAGTCTGCGCTGGGCGCACAACCACATTGTTGGTTTTGTCGTGTCGCGGCTCATTATTATGGAAAAAAGGTTGAGTTAAATTCGGATGAGGCATCTCATAATGAAACACCTTTGGATCTTTCATGTTTGCTCTCTTGTCTTTGAATTTCAGTATGATACAGCTAGTAGAAAGAATTCTGAAATTTTTCAGATATAAATTTTGTCGTCTGCATTTAGGGACTTCAATGATGAGGTGCCTTTGAAAGTCTGTTGATGTGCTCTGTGATAGTTTTATTTTTCTGTGCGGCTATGTTTATATAATTTATTATATATGGTCATATTCCACATTTCTTTTACAGCTGTTACAACTTCAACACAAGTGACAGGTAAGCATTCTTCTTTCAAAAATACGAGTTGTTACTTGGAATAAAGTATCATTCGCATAGGTTTCTGTTTCTTAGAATAAACGGATAGGTTATAAAATTAACAGACATTTCGACCAAGCTTTGCAGACGCGCAGGCTGGTCTGAGTAGCTTTTATTCTAATAAATACTGTTTTTGCATTTCACGACTCAGTCAAACGTATACTGAAATTTGGAAAAGTTAGTAGGAAAATTCTCAGACACTGACACAATTCAATAGCAGATCCCACCCAGGAGACCATGTGGGAAAAAGTCACCACAAAATTAGTCACCACCAAAGACATCATCAGTGGCAGCCATGGAAACAGCCATTTTCTATTTTGAGTATAATTCCAGCTGACTTTAGCATTGCAAATAGAGTGTATATCTGACTTATGGACTAACCCTGGTATTCGTTTTGTCTTTGTGTTCCATCTTTTGCCATATTTATCTGATCGAAGTACAAAATATTATACTGGTCTAGAATATAAATCACAGTTTGAAGAAAATACATAAAAAAACTATGACTAGACCTCAAGTTAAGGACAGATACTTAACTCCTATAAATCTAATCAAGGAATATCTGCCCTAAAACGTAAGTGAAAAAACAGTCAAAATTATAAATCTGTTGGAAATTGCAACTTTGTCACATTTCTGATACAGCAGTATATATTTATAAGTAGAGGTAATAAATATTGCAGTAACTACTCTTGACTTCGCCACATTTGGAGGGCCCCTTTCATATTTTATCAGTATTTAATACTTATGGCGAAGAAGATTTTTGGTCTTACTAAAGCCTTTGACACATTCATCACATAAATTACCCATAAACGAATAAATCTAACGAGACTGATCGTACATTACAAGCAAGAATAAAAGATTACGAGATATGAGCATTTTATGTCTTGGTTTGGAATAAAGATGATAATGAAAATTGGAGAGATAATTTCTTTGCTGATCATCCGATCAGTTTTATGTGAAGGTATTTAATCATCAAACAGAACAGGCCCTTTTATACGAATTGTTATTTCCACAGTTACATTACACGAGTTATAATGTCCACAGTTAAATTAAAACTATTTATACTTTCCAAAGTTGAAATACTTTTATATTTTTACCACAGACATGGTCCGCGTTTGTGGCATTGTAATGCAGTTTAGCCGATGTTGGTCGGAATAAAATAAAATGTAGAAATGAATACAATTTATTACTGAAACCCGAATTAGGTGGAAACAAACATTGAATTATGCAAACATATTTCAAATATTTGGAAACTTTGTAAATTTAAACTTCATAACTCAAACCAATTTGCTTACATAAAAAATAGAACAAACAAATTTTGATAGTTAAGTTTTTTCATCTTTACGAGTAACAAGAGCCGTTTTATCTCGTCCTTTACCCGAAGACATAGATGTAACTTTAAATCTAATTCATATCCATTCTTTCTATTAATATTGTTTTCTTGCATAAAAGAAGAACATGTTAAGTTTCTTTTGTTGTATGATGTAAAAAGTGATCTTAATTATGTATTGGTCCAGTAATAAAATAAAATAAAAAAGAAATTCGCTTTTTACACAGGTGTAGTTCGTAAAATTTTTAGTTGTGAGTGCTTTAGCAAGCAGAAGCGACATAGGTGTCACTTTCCGGCGTCATCGTTTGTGTCGTGGGCGTCGGTGTCGTTGTCGTCAACAGTGTTTACCCACTGCGTTTAGCTTTATTTCTCAGAGACTAAGAGACCTGTTGTGATGAATATTCACATAGGTTCACTTCAGGACATTGTCTCTCCAACACCACTGTCGTTTTCATGTGAAGGTATGACATTGACCTACGTTTCCCTTTGTTAAGCATAGCAAAGAGGGGTGTCTAGAGGAAAATATTTTGCAGTCACGACATAGCCTTCAGCGAAATTCTTGTATATTATTCGTTCGACACGCCTAACATTTACAGTTATAACAAATAATTAGAAATATAGATAATAATATTAAAGATAAACAGATTGATACCTGAAAATGAGGTAAATTAGCGAAACTTTATAGTTGAGAAATATACAAGAACAGTTCCTTATTTTCCTTTTCAATCGTTTTCTCGCTCGATACGACTTGCAAGATATTATTTTGTTTTTAAAATTCAGAGTCATAATTCTCATTCAGTTCAAGTTTGCGAGTATGCAGTTGCTTGCATTAAACTAGTTGAAGCATCAAGTTATTTACTCTGCTGCACTTCCCAAGGCGGAAAATTCTAATGCATCCTGTTAAGCGAATTATGGCATTGTGGCCAACTTCTAAATTACTGCCTACCATTCTTTCTATTTTGTTTAATGTAATTTGTTTGTGATGCTAGCAATGCGGCTACCTGACCCCCTGCAACGGTGCACTTCACTCATTGTGTTCCTTCTTGTTTGTGATTTTATTTGTATCTTGTATTGATGTGTAGGCCTGTTTGAACGATGTAGGCGAAAATGCGCTCAAGCAAGTAGTTTCAGCCCCTAATTAGATGAAGTAGAACTTAAGCTATAACTTCTATCCGATCCAAGGCGGAAACTTCTGATGAGATTCAGTTTGTTAAATTTCTAGCAGTGGTCACCGGGTCAGTTGTCCACTTTGATCCCAGGTTTCTTTTGTGGTTTAACATGGAAATAGGCAAAAGTCGATGTTGTTGTATATCTATATATGTACAGTTCCTCTGTTGGATTGGTGTGTCTTTTGTCAAAGATGTACTCCGTTTTATCGGTGCATTTCACCTTTCTTCTTTCGATGTCTTGTGTGGGTTGTGGTTTGTGACTGATCGGCTTTTCTTGGTTTCTAAACATATATTTTAAATTTACGCACATAAACTTCATTTGGTGAAAACGGAATTTTTTGTACTCAGAATAACCATCAAATGCGAAAAAAAGTTTCTTACCAATCTGTGGTTGTATTAGTTTTAATTAATCTTTAGATGTGTCGTTCTCATTAAATTGGCCGTAAGATTAATTTTCTGGCATTTATACTGATAGTCCCTGTAGTATCAACTTCTGCGTCATATATATCAGTGGCGGATCAAGAGGGGGTTCGGTGGGGGAGGGGGGTTCAAACGAACCCCCTTCTCAGCCCAAATTATCTTTTTTTTTTCATGGAGAATTTCAGGAAAAATTGGTCAAACTACATAAATCGAAACCCCTCAGCTAATTTGATCCCCTATCCAAAATTCCTGGATCCGCCGTTGTATGGGACAGTCATTCCGATAACTGATAAAAGGGCATTGTTCCAATTTCAGTTATCAATATACACAACGGTTGCAATTGCATAAAAACCTATGGATTTTTTCATAAGCTTCGGAGGCTGTTCAATAGCACTCATTACATTATGGCACCGCCAATGGTGACCCAAATGTTAATAAAAGTCTATATGTTGTGCGCCATACTTTTATACTTTCAGGTACCCTTATTTTGGCAGTTGGAAGACTAATACATCCATACCGAACATATTAGTCATAGGTCTGATATTAATTCTATAAGATACCAAAATAGAACGTCAAATTTGGCTGCACAAGAGCAAAGCTTTATGAGTTATAAATCAGCCAAAATTAGGTACTTAGAGCTTAAAATAAATGCTGATCAGTTGAAAACGTTGGAAAATAATCATTTTAAAATGATTATTTCCAGCGTTTTCAACTAATCAGCATTTGTTTCAAGCATTTGGCTTTAATTTGTCAAGTGTGTCATTCATTTTGCGGGCGTCTAACCTTAAAACGATCTCTAAATTTCTTTTACAGCATCAACCAGTACCACACAGTCAGGGGGTAAGCAGCTCTATTCAACACATTTTGAGTTCAATATTTTGATTTACCTTTGTAAATTTTGAATGAAATTAATTCTTAAAATGAGCCGCGACTTGCAAGAAGAGTGCCTTTGCAACATGTGAGCAGCAAAGGCTATGACGGGCGTGCATATCCGCGCAGTCTGATCAGAAACTTTGCTGTTCGCACATATGAAGAAGGGACCCTAAAGAATCTGCAAGAACAAAATGAAGGTTTTTTATTTCTGCACATAAAGAGACTCAATCAAATAGAGCCTGCTGTTTTCGTTTCTCTGGTGTGTGTCCTGCTTTCGAAGATATTTTCTTCAGTATTTATTGCAGTATTTTCACTGTAGCTGGTGTAAAGTGTCACGTGGCGGCCGTAAAATGTTTCCCGATAGTTCATCATGGTGCTGATTATATATTTTCTGGTTCTTTGGGATCAAACGGTTTATTCCGAGACAGATTGAAAATAGGATTCCATAGAAACCGTTGCTGGAGAGCATGGGCCAATGGGAACGCATTTCTATGGCGGAGTGATTTTTTTTAAACAAATGGCAACCAGTTCTGAAACTCAGATTCAATCGACGAACGTGTCGCAATTTCAGTGCTGCTTTGTCGGCGAATCAAATTACACACAGCCGAAAATAATGTATGGTTTTATTCTTACATTCGGCAATCGAACGTTTTTACGTGATCATGTAAGGACCTCGTTTATCCGTTTACTTCAATAGTAATTGTTAAAATAAATCTTCTTTCTCCAGTCAGTTGGCATATGCCATAAAAAACCATGGTGTCTTCCCTTTCTCCATGTAAAACATCAAGGAATTCGGTGTGTGGGACAATTTCCTTTTCAAAATAATGTTAACATGGCGGATAATTTACCTGATCGGTAGCGGTGGAAGTTAGACAGTTTTATCGTAATTAATTCAAATACTACGGAGATTTTTTGAATCCTGATATCCAGCTCACGAAGAGGAACGCAACTTGTAATTCAATATACAACAATTATTTTTTTTCTCTACTTTGTTCCGAAAGATTGGGCAAATAAAAATGATCAGTAGCCTACACCATAAAGAATGTTTGACAGTTGATGTGACGCAACCACTAAATTACGTCAACTGTTCCGGCTTTTGCATTTACTTGCTTAAAAGTTATAACAATGGTATAATGCGGTAAAAATCATGGTGCTGCTAGAAAAAGTAACTTTGATATCCAAATAATCATGCACGTGCCAATATTTCAAACCCTCTCCTACAACCCACACGATCAATATGTCCAACTAACACCCTCCCGTTTCTCTCATCTCCCCTCTCTGCTCTCCCTACCCCCTCCCCCCTACACACATATGTTTCTGCAGTATTAGACAGTTTTGTCGTTATAAATTCAATTCTTTAACTTTTCTTTTCATGAAAAAATGAGAAAAAAATAAATGCTGTTTAACCGTCCTCAAATACTTGCTGAGCTGCAATGACTGTAAATTCTTCAATAAAAATTGCAGACTGGTAGACTTGGGTCAGCTTTCTCCCAAAACAGCAGTCTAATCAGGGTTTGTTCTATTTGATTTTCCCAGCAATTTGACACACTGTCAGATGGTAAGAGCGTTACTATTTTAGGACAATTGCAGTAATGGAGATTTGGTTTCAACTTCGAGCTTGGGAAATGACTTGGCCATACACTCACAGACACTCCTGTACACTCCTTATAATTTCAGCCAAAATTGATATGCAGCATATCTACTGTAAAATGAGCTTTAAGGCGCATTAAAATTGCAGTTTGCATCTTTTATTACATATGCTTTGGCCGTCTTTAGAATTGCCTGAATGGGGAGTTCTAATGGAGGGTCACAACATACACATTTATTATGAAATGCCACGTTTGTCAAATACTAGCTCCTTGGGGACTGTCAGCTCTGCAATGCCCTTGGTTATTAAATTTAGATGCCAGTGTGTTTATATAAATAGTTCTCGGTGTCAATATTCAGGTGTGAATTTGAGAGATTCGCTCAAACTGTTTCCAAAAATCTCATAGAAATCTGTCAAAATAGGGGCAAATCTCATGCAAATATTGTATAATTTAATAATGAATCTCGCTGAGAATGGAAAATTTCTCACAAATTTGGGTGAAATTAAATATGTTTCTCTATTAAATGTGATTCTGAGTTAGACTAACGCTCAAAAGCAGTCCAGCTAACTTGATTCCTTCTTTTAATTTTTAATTGTTCGAGGAAGCAGAAAGTTTTGTTGTCACGCTAAGGGTCATCGTACAAACATTCAACTCTAGCACAGGTGATGTTTGACTTCAGCCAAAATTGATCGATTTCTATGTCATCAGGTCTTCTCTCGCCGTATTAACTCGCAAAAATGACGACGAGTATCCGAACTATGAAATTTTCACAATGTCCCTGGAATCGGTTTGTGGCACAAGTTTATTTGCAAAATAATTGATCGTAGGGTTTAGGGGTTTTCGGTTTGTACGTACTGGGTGCATCAGATTGTGTTTATAATTTTCTAGTTTAAGAAGTTCACTGGGTCCTTGAAATGTTTTCAAGCTCACAATAATAGCCAAATGATTTCCCTGATTTGCGTTACCAGTAGAGTCAATCATCGTAGCAACGATAATAAGTGGCATAATAAGTAGGTTCAATTTCTACTGAATTTTCGCCGCCATTATGTTAGGGATTATTATTTTAGCGTAAACGACCGCTCAGAAATGGATTTACTCAAATCTGATGAGTCTGCATTTCAACTGGGCAGTGTTGCAATATAACAATACTGCCCATGAACAAGCTAATTAATCCGAGTCTGCCAGTTTCGTTTCTCTGATGTGTTCCTTACGTCCAGGGGACCTTCCTTCAGATTTTTTGTCTTCAAGGTAGCTGGTTTTATAAGAACCACGGAGCGGTCATTAAAAGTCATAACGAATTTCATCATAGTGCAAATTATATACTTACTGGTCCTTTGGGATCCCTGGGCTCATTCTGATTCATTTTGAAAACAGTGTCACTAAAGCCTTTGCTATGGGGGTGTGATTATATTGCACATGAACAGACTCAGTTAAGCTGGGTTTTCTATCTTTTGTTTATCTGCGTTATTTGCTTCGAAAGATCTTAAAGAGCTGCGACATGACAAAAACCAACAAGTGGTATGTGCGCACAGCGAAGACTCTGATCAGCCTGGATATCCGTCCAGTCTGATCAGAGTCTTCGCTGTCTGCGTGGATCTGACTTAGATTCTTAGCTACCCTTTCAGCGCTCAACGTAGACTCTGATCAGACTGGATGGGTTCCTAGGCTGAACTGAGTCTTTGCTTGGAGCACATGCCATTTAATTGGTTTTGTCATGTCGCGGCCCATTTATCTTATTATAGTTACGTAGCTGGGGATCACAGACTAGTTCGAGTCGTGACTGTTCGAAAATCCGTTAAGTCCAAATCTTGCGTGTCATGGCTCAAATATTGACCATCTAGAAGCAAGGATCGTACTGAAAAAACGAAAATAGCAAACTCAGTATATTTTCTTTATAATGCCCTACACTGTGCTACACTGTCCACACGTTCTAGCACAGGTTTCAGTGAAACTTTGTTTTCAACAAAAACAGAGACAAGCTGAGTATTCGAAGACAATTCCAACATAATTTCTATCAATTTTGCATAAGACATTTGTTGTAACCCTCATTAGAACCGTCTCGTTCTTATCTGAGCCTCAATTTCGAACTTACTAGGAATAAGCCGAAGAAAAGAAAACAAAGAAAAGGAAAAATAAAAATTATTATATCAGAAGAAATAAAAGCATCTCATCACAAAATACTTGTATTTCTGTTTGCGTGTGTAGTCATAGAATAGAATGATTATCGAAGGTGATAAAACTTTGACACATTTCTGGTCTACTAGTCTTAGTAATATCCCCGACATGCGAAGTATGTCGAGGGGTATACGGTTTCTTTCTTTCCGTCCATTCGTCCGTTTGTCGTTAGTCCGTCTGCCCGTTAATTAACATTAAATATTTTCTTTTGCTCTATTTTCCTGAAAGTCTCTTCTGGGACTTGTGCAAGTGTGCATAGTGTTACTAAAATGATGGATACTGATCAGTTTGCATCAACTGAATGCTGCAGCACGTTGTAGGTCAAGGTCACAGACTAAGAAATCTGTACAACAGTTGCGTTAAAACTTTTTTATCATATAACGTCACATCTGAGGCATCTGAGAGTGTAATAAAGCCATGCATTAAAAACGATAATCCACCAGTGGATTAAATATGCAAATTACGTCGCAACGTTATACGTTGACGTCCATTAAAACGTCGCGTTATCTAATGGCAAAATCGTGACGTTTTAGTGCAAATTTTGCTAATAAATTGTGATCTTAGTGTCATATGATAAATAGAATCTTGCATTCGTGCTCCGGTATTATTGAATTTATTAAACTCGTTGGGGAAAACTGATAAGATGCTCGACAAAGCCTCGCATCTTATCTTTTTCCCCAACTCGTTTAATAAATTCAATAAAACATGAGCACTCATGCAAGATCCTTTATGTATTAGATTGTTGCTGTTACTCTTTTTTCTGAAAGCTTTTACTGGCTGATTAACATGTGACTAGGCTACTTTGAAGTTGAAACAGTTTAGTTGACATCATCTGTATGCTGCTGCCGACAGTAGGTCAAGATTATAGACTTTTAAAGGACCTGGTATGATAAGGGCCGTTTTTGGCCCCCATTCAAATTCTCTTAAAAATGCATGGTTTCTATTGCTTATTATTTGTGTATATGGGAACAAGCAGAAATAATATGTTTCGTGTGTGTTAATTCTCAGAATAACATGATTTCTGACACGCCTACGTTGTTTCAATAAAATGAAGGAAAATTGCGAAAAAAATGAGTTTAATACATATTCCTTTAAAGAAATTAGTCATTTACAATAACTTTTGAAAGCTCTTAACAACAGGCTTTTGATGAAATGCTTATATATAAGATTGCACTGCTAATTACCTGTGCACTGCACAAGGCCTCTCCAGGTACCCCACCCACTCAAGTTTGCAAGTCCAGAGACGCTTCACAAAAAATTCCAACAGGTCAAAATAAAATGTATACCAGATTATTCCTTGTGTTCTAACTAAGAAAATGAATACCCACAACATATGTTTATTTTGTCTATGAGCGGAGATAATGGCGTTTTTATGTCGAGAACGCTGGGAAAATGTTCCAAACGCTGCCAGTTTGATAACAAAAAGTTAAAAATAAACATTGAGCCCGGTCTCCAGCACATTTGATATTTTCATGGCATGTAAATATATTAAAATTTTATCTGTATACAAAATATTAAATGTGCTGGAGGCCCGGCTCATATATTTTGACAGCCACAAAGGCCACCAAATTCATCATTTTCGTCAGAATCCGCTGGGGGTATGGGTATGTTCAGTACAAATATCACAAATATTTTGTCCAAGAACTGGTTAATTTTGTGTTTGCTGTTACAGTCAAGGTTTGAACTTTTATATGAATACATTTTTATTAGGCAAATAAGACATTTGAAAAATGAGTTTTCTGGGGGCCAAATATGGGCCTTATCATACCAGGTCCTTTCTGTAAAAAAATATTTTTTAGTTTATATTCTTTTTAATTATCGCAAACCTTGGAATTCAACATTTTGATATGTGACTGGCTCTGTTATTGGGTATGATATTATCGTCTGTCTGTCTGTTGTTACCATGTTCATTAATGTGTTTGTGTAAAGGTAATTTTCTGTAGTTTGGGGCGCTGTCCGATGGCATAGGTTAGTCCCTGTCCACTCCCTCTAGTTAATCAAAATTATGAGACTGTCGCGATAGTCAGCTCAGATATAGTCAATAATCAAAACTGTGTTCTATATATATCTCAGCCACCAATGTTGCATTGGGAAAATATGCAAACCAAACTGAGGATGTTACATGGAACGGATGGGTATGGTCTGCAGACAAAGCTGTGGACGGTTGTACCGACGCCGATATGCCTGATGACCAGGCATGCTGCAGTACTTCACAGCCAACTTTGGGACAGCCCGAAAACATCTGGAGTGTTTACTTGCTGGCACTGTATGACATCGAGAGCATTACCATAATTGGTCGAAGTGGTAATATCCATTGACTTGTTTATCTTTAATTTCTAGTAATGGGCTGTTGGTGAAGCTGAAGTTAAAATTCAAAGGAAAGCTTAAAATGTCAGCCTTGTGTTATAAAGTCTGATTTTGGAACATTCGATTACCCGAATGTGCTGAAATATGGGGACACCCAAAACAAATTATTTTTTCATTTGGGACAAATGGAAAATTAATGGTTTTAGGTGTCCTAATACTTAACCACATTACGGTAATTCTGTTTTTCATAGTCCACGTCATTGAGGGAGAAAATTAAGCATTGTTCACTATAAAAGAAGATTCCATTTCGGACAGTCTTTGTTATCCAGGGAAACAAACAGGAAGTCCCAAAAGTGTGATTTCTTAAAAAAATGATGATAAAAACATTGAGGTTTACCCCGATGCCTGTTCAACTTTGCTTCAGCGTAGTGTGCATAACGCTAAATTAAAAAAAAAAAACGCGCCCATAAATTTAATGGAAAATTCGGTTCTTATATTTCAGCAGTCCTCTGTTTCGGTTGGATTTATCTAAATGCTGACGTTATGCACACAAAAACGATAGTGTGAAGTTTTGGTGACAGTCCTTGACGTGAGACGTTGTAAAGTCTCTTTCTCTTTATAAAATGTCAGAAAAACGTTTGTTTGCTATTGTTGCATCGAAAAGTATTGACAGTATCATTCATGCGCAGACGAACTATGAAGGAAAACATTTTTAGCATTTGTGAGCGCAAGAATCGTTAAACTTTAGCTCTAGCAGTTAATTGTTGAGCAGTATTTTACATTTTTTCGGTCATTTCGGTCTTTTGTTAGTGGACATATCACTCGCACTCCGCGAACTTAATATGATCTTCTTTACAACAGTGTAGTTTTCCAAGAGCTTTAGTATACATACTATACTATTTATATTTATTTGTATGGAGTAATTTCTTTTTCAGATGGACAAGGATCCGTGCAGTTAAGCGATTTTCAGATATATTATGATGTTGTATCACCCCAAACTCTTCTGTATGATAACACCGGAGTTGATTACGGATCTGGAGTGTTTTCAATACCCATTGCACCCGTGGTCACAGTTAGTGCCATCATAATACGTCGTTCCAGTTACTTAACATTGTGTGAAGTACAGGTCTATGGAAGTAAGTACCACAGCGACAATTTGAACACTGAATTTGTCTTACGCCCTTTGTTGACTAGTGGACGTGTCCATCCCTATTATTTGGA
Source organism: Ctena decussata (assembly GCA_963989385.1). Taxonomy (NCBI): domain Eukaryota; kingdom Metazoa; phylum Mollusca; class Bivalvia; order Lucinida; family Lucinidae; genus Ctena; species Ctena decussata. Next base: position 60,434,698 of record OZ022504.1, read on the forward strand.
TGAACCCATTTCTAGTTTAACGTGTTTCTAGGGAAAATTTTCACTTTTACATTATTTTTCATAGAAATTTCTGCAAGCAAATAGTGATGACCCCGATCAGACGCTGCATTCTGCGGCATCTGAAGTGGTCATGAACTGTTTGTATAAAACCAAAAAAAAAAAAAACGGGTTTCCAGTCAAAAAAAACAGGTTAATATGCGTGCTTCAAGCAACTTGGTACAACACTTGCATTTGATCACACGCTTGCTGCGTGTCTTTTAGTTGGAACTGTGAACATTATACGCCTTTACTCCTGTCTAATTTGAGGAGTTACATGTATCAGGCTCTTCATAGTCAACATTTAAATCTGCAAAGTAATCAAGAATAAATGTGATAGGAAGTGTATGGTCATTGGTCACCCTGCGCTGCAAAGGCTGGTCACAAATGTCTTAGAAGCTGCAGCTAATATTTAGGGGATAACTGTACTCAAAATTGTCATCATAAAACGCAGTTTGCGACCATAAAACCGACGATTTACCTCCAAGGATGACAATATCATTACAATTATCCCCATCTGATGCATTTTTACATACTTCCACATTTCAGAGTGTACTACTTTGCATCCAAAGCAAGCACTTTCAGGAGCGTAAAACCAAACATCAGCCAATGAGAAGCCACGTTTCAGAATGGCGCCAGGTTTGCGCCAGTATATTGCGGGATATACTTTTGCATTATAGTGTCGCAAATTTTTGACGTTATCTAGTCAGACGTCGCGTCATATTCGTAGGTGCATTAAAATGTTATTTCCATTTCAGCTCCTGCCAGCAACACTGGAACCAGTTCTACATCTACATCTACTACTACAATTACTTCGTCAACGCCTACATCTTCAGCATCAACAGGTAGTCTTTCTGGATCTTTGGCAAATAATTTAATATATGCCTAACATCCCATAAAGTGAACGGTTGCAAGCACGGTATGATTCTTTAAGCACCTACTCTTATTGAAAAGGGGGCGAATACAAAAAAAAGAAAGAAAATGGTAGAATTGCCCCTTCTGTAGGTATTCCTTTTCGCCTTTCCAATGGGGAGGGATCGTTTCTCATAACAGTCTTCATTTGCAATATATCATTTACGCTGAGGTTAAATAATTCACAGAAATAACACGTTATTTAGTTTATGATTTTAAAGCCCATATCTTTGACGTTAAGAATTATATAATTTTTACCAAATACCGGTATTCAGGTATTAGGGAGATTAAGGGTCCTCTTTTATAATGGTACAGCTACTACTGACGAACAAACTTTGACCATCTAATATGAATAGAGAATTTGAGAGCTAGCGGGATACACTAAGGCACTATATACACCTCTGGTAAATACACAGTTCCATTTCAACCTGGAAATTAAACACTCAAGCTTTCGCAAATATACTTAACAAAATAAAATTATATACATCTACGCTTGAATTTCACGACATTACAGGATGCAAAGAATCTAAAAAACCCTGAAAACTGGTTTGTAGTGTATCTACATCTGTTGGTATTTGCAGAGAATACCTGGCAAGTTTTCAGATTTGGTTAAATTTTGAAATTTGAATGAAGTGTAAAAAAAATATTTGAGAGTTGATGTAACGTTTTTTTTTGTTTTCGGTGTAGTAAGCGGAACAAAACATAGCAATGCATTTTGACTCGTATGTATTGAAAGCATAGTTGGGCAAATATTTGCTTTGAAGGAGATCGAATTGGTGGCACTGGTGGACATTTCAGTTTAGCCACTTTGAGATGTTTTGTGATAACTCTATGAATATGTTCTGAATAGTAAGATCCTTTTGAAGCAAGGAATACACCAAAGAAATAATGAAAATAGCAGACTCGGTTTATTGCGTTTGTTCATGACCAGTGATGAAATGTGCACTCTATTTTCCAAATTACTCAAAATGAACTCGTTGATTTCAAAGGACCAGAAAGTATAAGTTTATGTTTAACGAACCTGAGATTTTTTGCTCGAATATGCGTTACGTACTTACAAACTGAATGGCATGGTTATGTTTTGAGAACATTTGGCTGAAACTTAATGTTTTTTAAGTTCAAAGTCGGAATGGAAGCGCAAGCCTACAAGGCCTGTATCTTTATACACCTCTTTCTATGTTTCAGTTTGAATTGCATCCCAGTACTCTTTTTATCTTTATATTTGGAACTCTGTTCATTAAGAAAGTACATAAGTACGTTTTTTCATATTTTTACCCTACATAGAATAAGAAATAAATGCAGTTAGATGTTTGAAATAGTTTAATAGGCCTTTGGCGTCCGTTGCTAAGCCATTTCATGATCACTAATGAGGCTTTATTAGACGAAAATACATAGTCGAGTCTATCTTCTTTTTTACAAGCGTTTTCATTGCCCTGAAAGGATCTCATTTATGCTTTTCATTTTCTATAGACAAAAGCGCATTGCTATTCATTGACTGTGAAATTTGGTAAAATGGGTTAGTAACTTTACTTACTAAGATTTGGGGTGAATTTTGAATTGCTTATTTAGGATGCACTGACGGCTTTTGGGGAATTAGCTGTGGACAGTCATGCGGCCATTGTCGTTTTGAAACCGCCTGTGACAGAGTGACTGGAGAATGTTTATTTGGATGCGAGGCTGGTTGGGAAGAGTCCAGATGTGATACTGGTACGATTTTAAGTTTTTCGTGTAGTTTCCATTTAATCTTTTATTCAGGGACACCGTTTTATTTGTAGGACACTACATTATCGGAGCCATTTGCTCTGTTAAGCAAGCATTACGTTGGTCTTCCAGAGTGTGTGCGGCTCTGATATTTTCGGTCAGTAAGGCCATAGGAAACTTGTCAGTTGTTGCTTATGTTTGCTGGCGATTCCAAGTCTTTAGAAGTTCATATTATGCTCAGAAAATTGGATCAGACCGGAACAGACAGAATGTAAAAATCTATTTGATACACCGATACCAATACAATCAGTTTTGAGTACTTGATCCTTTGAAAGAAAGAATTACACCAAAGAGATGCAAAAACGCAGAGTCGGCTTGATTGTGTCTGTTCATGACCTGTAATGAATTGTTCAAAACCGGCCACACCCCTTAGCACCGGCTTAAGCAGAACTTTTATGAACAAGAATTCCGCGGAATGCGGCATCTCGCCTGCTGGCGCATGTCACAAAAACAGAGCTACATCATCAAAGATGTAATGAATGAACCAAGTTTCTTGGCTCTAGCCCTTACAGTTTCTGATTAACAGACCTAAACACGTAAACTTGCCAAATATTGCACAGTCAGCCAACCGTAAAATGTTGGTAAAGACCCAATATCAATGATGAATTTGAGTTCTTCTCTTCCAGATGAATGCATGAACCAAGTTTCTTGGCTCTATTGCAAAGTCAGTCAGCCGTAAAATCTAGGTCAAGACTCAATGTAGATGATAGCTTTGAAATCTACTCTTCAAGATGTACGCATGAACCAAAATTCATGGCTCTAGCCCTAATAGTTTCTGAGAAAATTACCTAAATGCAAAAACTCCACAAAAATTGCAAAGTCAGTCAACCGTAAAATGTTCGTAAAAACTCAATGTTGATGATAGCTTTGAGATCTAGATCTACTCTTCCAGATGTATGCATGAACCAAGTTTCATGGCTCTAGCCCTTATAGTTTCTGAGAAAATGACCTAACCGCAAAAACTCGAAAGTCAGTCAACCGTAAAACGTTCGTAAAAACTCAATGTTGATGATAGCTTTGAGATTTTCTCTTCCATATGAATGCATGACCCAAAGTTCATGGCTCTAGCCCTTATAGTATCTGAGTAACAGACCTAAACACGAAAACTTGACAAAAATTGCGAAGTCAGTCAACCGTATAATGTAGGCCAAGACTCAATGTTGATGATGGTTTTGAGATTTACTCTTCCAGGTGTAATCATGAACTAAGTTTCATGGCTCTAGCCCTTATAGTTTCTGAGAAAATGACCTAAACCCGAAAACTCTACAAAAACTGCATAGTCAGTCAACCGTTAAAACTAGGTCAAGACTCAACATTGATGATGGCTTTCAGCTGTACTCTTTCAGATGTATGCATGGCCCAAGTTTCATGGCTCTAGCCCTTATAGTTTCTGAGAAATTGACCTAAACGCAAAAACTCGACAAAAAATTGCGAAGTCAGTCAACCGTAAAATCTAGGTCAAGACTCAACATTGATGATGGCTTTCAGCTGTACTCTGTCAGATGTATGCATGGCCTAAGTTTCATGGCTCTAGCTCTTATAGTGTCTGAGAAAATGACCTAAACGCAAAAACTCGACAAAAGTTTACGCCGACGACGCCGCCGCCGACGACATCGGAAAAGCAATACATATGTCTCGCCTCTGCTTCGCAGGCGAGACACAAATGACTCTAAATAAGCTCATTGACCCCAGAGGACCAGAAGATATAATCTGCACGATGATGTTTTGGGAGACGTTGTAATTATTTACAAGCCTTATATCATTCTACTCCCGCCACCAAGTCTCCGAGACATTTTAACATTTTGGCTCATCGTTGATATGTTTTATAATATTCTGATTGTGCTTACTACTCGCAATTATGTAATCTCTCCTATATCTGTGTTGTATCCAATTTAAATTACTAGTACAGACTAATTTTGGTATGTTGACCACTGGCATATATTTTTCGGCCAATACTATCACAGCTGCTCTGACTTCGGAAGCCCGTAATTATCTTTGCTTTGCCAGTGGCTCCGACAGTGTCATTTCTTGACCGTTATGGGGTAAGGATACACCTGCAAGATTTTCCGCCCTTTTTTGCAAGATTTTCCGCCCTTTTTTTAAAAAAAAAACAAAAAACAACAAAAACAAACGATACAACTTATGTTTTCCATAACGACAGTGCCCTCCCCAGTAAGGAGGTTATCCTTAAATGTTAGAATTTACTCCTGTCGAAGCATATTCTCTGTTTTGAAAGTTGAACCTCAGTTTAAAAGGAAGCAAATGAAAATAGAAGAGTTGCTTCCCCTGAAACTGTTCATTCACCTAAATATTCGAAATGATTATGACAACGCGTACAAGCTGACACGATCAAATACCCCATCAAGATGAAAGTAACAGAACACCATTAAATGTAAGAAACAAGGCATTCAATTTGAGTCTTGTAAAAGCAAAAGTCTTATCTTTCAATCAAGATAGAAATAAAATATCAAATCTCTGGCCGATGCGGTGCAGGGTTTTACGGTTGCCAATGATAGAAATAAAAGTTTTAATAACTCATATAATTATAGCAACCAACCAACGACTTGGCGGCAAACAACGAATGTTGGTAGCGTATTCTGTTCTATTTCTGTTCTATGCTCTTCTGTCCCGTACCAACAAGGCTTCGAAATTTTTGTGTCACTGAATATCCGGTCGGCGTTTTTCTTTCTATGTAGAAACGAGACGCTGGCATTCTATTGGACGAAAATAAATTCCTGAACTGCCGCCGCCACTTCCCTGGGAACACGCGAAGGTGTTAAAAAAGTCCTATGATGGCCGTCAGAATTCGGCTAGAAGGCCGTACAGCTCGAAGAAAAAAAAAACCTTACCTCTTCACTGCGGCCTTTCGGCACCTGTTTATTGGTGACACGCATTATATTTCCAGAACGGCAGCAGGCAGGTGCACACGTGATGAAGCTAGCAAGCTTTACAGTTTTCTAGAAACAACATGGTCTGACGGAGAAACGAGTCTTTCTGCAAAACAGCTTATGACTTCCACTTAGCCTATCGGTTTTCCCTCAGTTATATAAATAATCTAGTAATCGATTGGTTGCAGCACAGTGTCACGTTGCATCTTTTATGTGTGACGTCAAAACCAATACTGGTTGTGTTCGGGGCTTTGCCAATGTCACCTGTGGCGTGCAATGCCGCTCTGAGTTTCACTATTGGCACCATTGGCTCTACCATTGAAATCAGTATTGCCGACCATTGGCTGCCAATACTGCACACAACTTAGGGCATGGGAAAAATTACCATGGCGGGTAATTTTCGTCATTCAATATGGCAATTTATTGAACCCATTATAAACACTCGAGTTGACACAGGAGAATTGTTCCCCAATAATGAAAAAAAAAATAGAAAAACTAAATATTTCTAAGCACAGGAAAAAGGCTCTGCAATGGTACCATAGGCGCATTCGGCCCTACCAATGGTACATGTACCATTGGCGCCATTGGCTCTACCAATAGAACTGCCGGTGGTGACATTGGCAATTTTGCCAGTGGTGCCAATGGTAGCCAATTGCACCATTGGCTGCCGATACGGTGCAGGGTTTTACGGTTGCCAATGAAACTCTTCTCTCTGTCTGTTTGTCTGTCTCTCTATGTGATTGGCGTCGCCTGAAATGGTGCCGGAAGCCATGTGAATACATCGAATACTCAAATCAACTTGCGCATTTCAGCAAATTTGTTAAGGATCTTTACTTTTAGTATTTAGATTCTCTAGATTTAATTGATCATGTACGAATGTGAATAAGGAATACTCATATCAGACGACGCAAGCTATATACTCCGAGTATAGGTAGGACGACAGAGGCACTGTTACAATTAAAGGGAAAATATTTAATCCCGTCTGCATCCTTTGGGCGTCGTATTTTTATTTTGAGCTGTCCGATATTTTTTTTATTTTTTTTTCTACTTATAAAAAGCTTTCCAGGATTTCTGTGCTGTACGACGGAGTTGCATAAAACTACTAAAAAAAGGAGCTATCAATGCAGCTGTGCTACAATTTTCTTGTTTCATTTTTTTTTTTTTTTTTTTTTTTTTTTGTCTTTTTTATTTCATAATATTGGTTGGTTGCAATATAGGTGGCGCCTATGTCATATTAAATAACACGGACAGTAGTTGTTTATTCAAGGAGAATATATTTGGCAATAATACTGAAGCATGGTTCCGCTTGCTTTTAGAGCCAGTTTTTCATAAAGGGAATTATATATGTATATGTATATTTTAATTTTTTTCTTTATCCTGTTTTCATTTTTTCGTGTTTTTTTTTTCTTTTCTTTTGTTTTCTTTAGTTTTCGGCGCGCAAAGGGTCTTATGTTATGAATAAGGTGTCTCCCGTCTTGCTCGAGATCCGCAATAGGGACTGTTGTTAATGAATCTTCACAGCTTAAACGTATATTCAACAGTATAGTCGGTTATATTGTTTTGTCGAATACAAACCATTTAATGAATAAAACTTGCTTAACCTTTTCCAGCATGTTCAAGTGGTAGCTATGGCCAGGATTGTGCTGAGACATGTGGGAACTGTGATGGTGGTGCACCATGTAATGCTGTTGATGGAACTTGTTACACAGGTTGCGCACCAGGTTGGATTGGTGGAACCTGCACTCAGTGTAAGTACCACTTCTGTCTGGCATAAAAGTAACAGTCTGATCGGAATCGTTGCACTACATACAAAATTTAAATACTTGACATATTTGAGAGTTTGAAAATAATAATCCAATTCACCTTTCCGACAGCTAAACCTACTCAAACATGTATGCGTCCCTCTAAGGTAAAATCACTAACATATTGTGGAACATTTTACATGTGCGATTATTTTGAGGGACTAGGTCTGGTGGTAAGTTGTCATTGTATTTGCCAGCTATATTCGGTCAGGTGATTACTGAGTGACATTCTGGGTGTGGCTTGGAACTAGCAATTACAAGTAATTATAAAATGTCCCAAGTTTGGGACATATCGGTTCTCAAGGCTCACTGCTTCTTTGCAGCGTGCCCGGTAGGCTTTTATGGCTACGGATGTTCTCTTTCATGTGGAAACTGTGCTTTTGGTGGTCCCTGTAATGTAGTAGATGGTGACTGTCCGTCTGGATGTGATGATGGCTGGACTGGTAATACTTGCCATGAAGGTAATTTTTTATTTATATATTCAACATCTCTCCTCATGCTCTTTATCAAGACATTGTAAAGGACGTGGTGCTATACGCGTCCCCATTTAAACACATTTAAAATTGCATGTTTTCTGTTCCTTATCAGATGAGTAAATGGAGACATACAGAAATAAAACGCTTCTACTTTACGAAACCTCAGAATAACATGATTTTTGGCTTGAATGTACTGTTTCAGTAGTTTTAAAGAAAGCAGTCAGAAAGAAAATGTTTGAAATTTTCCTCTAATGGAATACGACAGTTTAAATAGCTTAAAGAGTACTTGATTATGGGCTTTCGTTGATTTAGTATTCCGCTAAGGCGTGGGACAGCACTGCTTAACAGAAGTTTACTATGCAAGGTCTGTTAATTTACACAACGCACATCACTTTGCACGTACAGAACATAAGTGGATCAAATTAACTGTATATTAAGTAACATCTTCTTGTTTTCAGTCTTACTAAGAAATGTTCACACGCAACCTTTTGTCTATGATTGGAGGTACGAGCATTTCTACAGTGAGATAATTGGTAAAATGTCCAAAAAACTGCAGTTTGTTTTTAAGTGTAAACATACATGCACATTGCTGGAATATCCATATATTGTTAACATGTGTAAAATGCATTATTACGCTGAGAATAATTTGTGTACATTTATAGAATGAGGTATATTTAAGTCTCAATACAGGCCTGAATGTCGAAAATGCCCGAAATCAGCTGAGAAGGGTAAAACGAGAGGTGCAGATACAATTAAAAAATCATAAGCTAGCAGAAGAATGGAATCTAAGTAACTGGTTAAAAGTTGAAACACTCTTATAGTATAACATAAGAGAGAAAAAGTACAATTTTGAAAATACATAAATATGAGGCCAAATATGACCCAAACCATACTGCCCATTTATTAATAGTTTCGGAAAAAAATCAAAAGACTCATAGAATTTGGTTGATCTCCAAAGTTTAATTGTAGTAGAAATATGCTTTATTATTCAGGAACATTGTGGGGACTTGACCCGTGTTGCATGTTTCATTACTTGTCGTGAACAGACAGAATTAAACCAAGTCTGCTATTTTCATTTCTTTATGATTACTTATATTTAAATGATCTAACTTTTCAGAACTATTTTGCAGACATAAAAGACTATAATAAATTTTGAGCCGCGACACGACAAAACCAACAATGTGGTTGTGCGCCCAGCGCAGACTCAGATCAGCCTGGGCATTTGCCCAGTCTGATCAGAGTCTTCACTAACCGCATTGAGGTAGCTTAGACCCTTAGCTTTCCTTTAACGCTTAGCGAAGGGTCTGATCAGACTGGGTGGATGCCCAGGCCGATCTGAGTCTGCGCTGTGCGCACAACCACATTGTTGTTTTTGTCGTGTCGCGGCTCAATTATGGAAAAAAAAGTTGAGTTAAATTCGGATGAGGCATCTCATAATGAAACACCTTTGGATCTATCATGTTTGGTCTCTTGTCTTTGAATTTCAGTATGATACAGCTAGTAGAAAGAATTTCAGATATAAAATTTGTCGTCTGCATTAAGGGACTTCAAGGAAGAGGTGCCTTTGAAAGTCTGTGGATGTGCTCTATTATAGTTTTATTTTTCTTGGTAGCTATGTTTATATAATTCATTATATATAGAGTCATATTTCACATTTATTTTACAGCTGTTACAACTACAACACAAGTGACAGGTAAGCATTTTTCTTTCAAAAATATGAGTTGTGACTTGGAATAAAGTATCATTCGCATAGGGTTCTTTCTCCATATTTCTATTTCTTAGGATAAATGACTAGGTTAAAAAAATTTACAATATTTTCACCAAGCTTTGCAGAAGCGCAGTCTGGTCTGAATGGCTTTGATTCTCATATATAATAAATACTCTTTTTTGCCTATCACATCTCAGTCAAACTAACACTAAAATTCGGAGCATAATTCCAACTGACTTTAGCAATGCAGATACAGTGTATATCTACCATATTTTTACGGATCAGGCTTTCGTCGCGACCGCAAACCGGTTAAGCCTCCCACCCCTAGTAATTTCACTACTTGCCGTCTCAAGGCGGCACTTCTGTTTTGAATCTTCTCGGTTGTTTAATGTGCTGTTTGTTGCTTTGTCTGCTATTGATATATCGTTTGTGATGTTAAGGATATTGCCGCTTATTTTGTCAGTTGGAAGACGATTGCACTAAAATTCAACGTATCAATAAGATAACAAAAAAGTATGCCTTTTTTGATTTATAAGAGTAAACCGTCTCGAGTATATACATCAGCAAAATGTTTGGAGCTTGAAAATAAACTGAACAGTTGAAAGTGTTTGAAATAATCATTTTAACTGTGTCTTTATTTCTAGTTTTGTCAAACAGTTTGCAGGCATCTAATCTTAAATAAGAACTCTTAATTTATTTTACAGCATCAACGACTACAACACAGTCATCGGGTAAGCAGCGATATCTTACACTTTCTGAGTTTAAGAATTTCATATACCTCTGTAAATACGAAATGAATAAAACAATCTTAAAATGGGCCTCGGCGTTCGAAAAAGATGCTTCGGCAACATGCGAGCGAGCAGTAATGATGGCTAAAACTGACCTGCACATTCGCGCAGTCTGATCAGAGACTTTTCTCTTCGCATATATTAGGCAGGGACTGTAAATGATCTGCAGGCACAAAATGAAGACTCTCCCCTATTGCACATGAACAGACTCAATTAAATCGAGCGTTCTGTTTTCCTTTCTCAGATGTTTTCCCTGCGGATCTTCCTTCCGAAGGTATTGCAGTATTTTTTTCCAGCTGGTGTTAAGTGCCGCGTGGCGGCGGAAAACAGTCTCCCCGTAGTTCATCAAAGTGCAATAAAGTGCGATTTTAGTGTAATATGACAAATAGATTCTTGCATTTGTGCTCCTGTATTATTGAATTTATTAAACTCGTTGGGGAAAACCGTTAAGATGCTCGGCATAGCTTCGAATCTTATCTTTTTCCCCAACTCGTTTAATAAATTCAATAATACATGAGCACTCATGTAAGATCCTCTATTTACTGCTCATGAACAGACTCATTTCAACCGACTCTTTTAATGTTATTTCTCTGATGCGCTCAATGCTTCAAAAGGATCTTGAATTGAGTCGCGACATGACAAAAACCAACAGGTGGTATGTGCGCACAGCGAAGACTCTGATCAGCCTGGATATCCGTTCAGTCTGATCAGAGTCTTCGCTGTCTGCATGGGTCTGCCTTAGAGTCTTAGCTACCCTTCAAGCGCACAGCGAAGACTCTGGCCAGACTGGCTGCCCAGGTTGATCTGAGTCTTTGCTTGGAGCACATGCCATTTAATTGGTTTTGTCATGTCGCGGCCCATTTATTTTATTATAGTTACGTAGCTGGGGATCACAGACTAGTTCGAGTCGTGACTGTTTGCAAATCCGTTAAGTCCAAATCTTGCGTGTCATGGCTCAAATATTGACCATCTAGAAGCAAGGATCGTACTGAAAAAACGAAAATAGCAAACTCGGTATATTTTCTTTTAATGGGCAGTTATATAATGCGCTACACTGTCCACGCGTTCTAGCACAGGTTTCAGTGAAACTTTGTTTTCAACAAAAACAGAGACAAGCTGAGTATTCGAAGACAATTCCAACATAATGTCTATCAATTTTGCATAAGACATTTGTTGTAACCCTCATTAGAACCGTCTCGTTCTTATCTGAGCCTCCATTTTGAACTGATTCGGAATAAGCCGAAGAAAAGAAATCAAAAGAAGAAAAAGGAAGTAGTAAAATTATTATATCAGAAGAAAAAAGCATCTCAAATCTAAAGACTTGTATTTCAGCTTGCGCTTGGATTCATAGAATGAGTATCGCAGATGATAAAACTTTGACGCATTTCTGCATAAAAAGCTGCCGCTATACTTGTCTTAGTAATAACCCCGGCATGCAAAGTATGTAGAGGGGTATATGGTGTCTGTCTTTCCTTCTTTCGTCCATCTGTCGTTAGCATCAATTAACATTAAGTTTTGGATTTTGCTCTGTTTTCCTGTAAGTCTTTTACTGGGACTTGTTCATGTGTGCGTAGTGTTACTAAAATGGTTTGCATGAGCTGAATCTTGCAGCAGGTTTAAGGTCAAGGTCACAGGTTTAGAAATCTGTACAACAACTGCGTCAGAGTTTTGTATAAGGTTGTTGCTTTTGCTCTGTTTTTTTTTCTGAAAGCTTTTACTGGAGCTCAGTGTTAATACAGAATGGCTACATGGTAGTTTGCATCATTTGGATGCTGACCTAGGGTTAAGGTTACGGACTTAGAAATTTGTACAATTTGTGACTAGATTTACGTTTAAGTTGAAACAGTCTAGTGGACATCATCTGGATGATGCTACTGACAGTAGGTCAAGATTATACACTTTAAAATTTCTGTTACTTTTCATTTTATATTCTTTTACACATTCGAAAATCTTGGAATTAAACATTTTGATATGTGACTGGATCCATTACTGTGCATGATATTATTGTCTGTCTGTCTGTTGTTACCATGTTCTCTAATGATTTTGTGTAAACCTAATTTTCTGAAGCCTCTGGTTCGGTGCTGTCCGGTGGTATACATGAGCCCCCGACCTATTGCTATTATAGTTAATCAAAATTATGAGACTGTCGCGATAGGCAGTTCAGAAATAGTCAATAATCAAAACGATGTTTTATATATTTCGCAGCCACCAATGTTGCTCTGAGAAAATATGCAAACCAGACTGAGGATGTAACATGGGCCGGATGGACTTGGTCTGCAGACAAAGCTGTGGACGGTTGTACCGACGCCGATATGCCTGATGACCAGGAATGCTGCAGTACTTCACAGCCAACTTTGGGGCAGCCCGAAAACATCTGGGGTGTTTACTTGCTGGCACTGTATGACATCGATAGCATTACCATAATTGGGCGTAGTGGTAATATCCGTTGACACTAAACTTTCAAATTAGTTAACTTACCTTATTGCCTCAGAATGACCTGTTGATAAAAGCTGACGTTTTTGTCCCACAGAAAGCTGGACGTTTTATCTTGTCGTTTTATCAGCTGCCTTTGGAATATTTGGCTTCTTATTTTCTTAAAGTCACATCTTAATATTTTCCTCTGCTTAAACTGCGCATATATTTCACCCTCTCGAAGCCAGATATTTTCTGAGGGATATTTTTATCGCGCTTTCTTACTAAAAGCCTGGTTAATCCTCAGTCAGCAACAGAAAAACAATGATAAATGTGTGCCGGGAGAAATATAATTAATTTAAAAGTTGGAGGTAAATAATTAGCACTTGCGCAAATAATGGGAAAAACACCATGTTTCATTTTGCTCTTCGCACACACACACACACACACACACACACACACACACACACACACACACACACTTTCTCTGTGGCATGTATGCTAGTTTGCTCGTTCACTTTGCTAAATCTGTTGACCTTATACTTTCAAGTGCAGGAGGCAAAATACAATTTTACCCGTGCAATAATGAAATGGATCTTTTATCACGTGCGTAAGGCAAAAACTCAGATCCGTCTACGCAGCATAGTCTTTTGGACGTATTAACCTGGTATAGTCCGTTTGCTCCGAAATGCAAACGGGATTCCCAATATTTTCTCGAAATTGGAAAGAGATACGAGATTTTTGAATTTCTCATTCTAAAGGTTTATCGTATATATAACCCAATGACAATTTTTCAGAAATGTGAGGTTCGCATCTTTATAAAAATGACTTAAAAAGTGTCATTTGCAGCTCTTAATTACTAGGGAATCAAACTTGCCTGTTGGTGATTTCTTTTAAATTTTACGCATGATTGCACGTGACAATATAAACTATCATTGGGACAAAATTTGCATAATTAAATGACCTTTTTATTCCAAACCTATTTTCATACTGTTTGTTTCACCGATATGTTATCAAGTTTGCAACAAATTACTTTTTGCTCGGAAAACTATATAACAGTTCATTGTTTATTTGCAACATAATATCACCTGACCAGTAACTCCATGCGGTATGCGTGCGGATGATTGAATACATTTGTACTATTATATTCATTAACGCCCACACCTGCAGTTAGCAACGAGTCTACGTTGTTGCTTACCCGCGATATTTCGGGTGTTCTAACAAGTATACAACACCCTTCAGTGAAACTACTCATGTTTAGCTTACCTGAGCCGAAGGCTGACAGATGAGCTTTGAATATACCAATGCCTCCGTCGTCTGTCCGTCGTCCGTTCACCATTTTCAAAGATCTTCTCCCTAACCGCTTGGCCAATCAAAGACAAATATCATATTGAGCCTCAGTGGGATGGGGGAACGAAAGTTCGTTCGTTCGCAGAGTCTGGATCACATTACCAAGATGGCCGCCCCGCCAATATGTAATAAAAACCCTTCAAAAATCTTCTTCTGCAGAACAGAAAGGCCAATGGCCTTAAATTAGTATGCGAAATCGGGAACTCTAGCCCATTTTTAGTAAATCGAATTATGGCCGTAGGTTGACCTTGACCTAATTTACGACACTGTCAATTTTGGTAAGTTATGTTTTAATATGGGAAAATGCTTAAACAGTGAATTTCTAAGAAAGTATTTTAGTCTGAGGTACAATATTTGGTATATTTGGTTAACTAAATGACCAGGTGAAGAAGTTATGTCGCTAAAAGTCAGGGTCATTCTTTAACCTTTGTTCAGGGTCACTGAGGTCCTGTCGCCTGTCAGCATTTTCAAAATTCTTCTCCTCTGAAGCCATTGGGCCGATTGAAGCCATATTTATTATTGAGCTTCAGTGAGGCTAAGGACCTAAGTTTGTTCAGACGGTCTTGGTCACATGATCAAGAAGCCGCCGTGCCAATTAATGGCAAAAACCCTTCAAAAATTTTTTTCTCCAAAACCTAAGGCCCAATGACCTTGTAGCTTTGTATGTAGCATTGGGGGCTCAGGCTCATCATCGTTTGTACAAAACCTGACTAGGCGTTGACCTTGACCTAATTCATGGCGAGGTAAATTTTGATGCGTTATGCTTTGATATGGGAAAATGCTTAAACAATGGATTTATCAGAAAGTATTTAAGGCTAATATTTGGTAAACTAAATGAGCAAATGAAGATACTATGGTGCTAAAGGTCAAGATCGGTATTTGACCTTTGTTCAAGATCACTGAGATTCTATCGCCCATAAACATTTTCAAACATATTTTCCTCTGAGGTGACTGGGCTGATTGAAGTGATATTTCATATGAACCTTCATTTGGTCAAAGGAACCAAAGTTTGTTCAGATGGTCTTGGTCACATGGCCAAGATGGCCGTCAAACTTATATGTAGTAAAAATAAAACATTCAACTACTTTCTTCTCAAGAACTAGAGGTCCAATAATATTGTTGCTTGGTATGTAGCATCGGAGACTCCGGCCCATCATAATTCATGCAAATCATGATCGTGCATATAGCTTGACCTAATTTATGGCAAGGTTAGTTATGGTTCATTATGCTTTTATATCGGAAAATGCTTAAACAAGGTATAATATTTGGTATACATGATTGAATGACCTGATTAAGATATAATTTGTCTGAGAGTTTAGTTCATTCTTTGACTTTTGTTCAAGGTCACTGCCTGTCAACATTTTCAAACCTTCTCTCCTCTGAAGCCACTGGGTCGAAAACATATTCTTATGGAGCTTCACTGGTGGGTGAATGGAACCAAAGTTTGTTCAGATGGTCTTTGCCATGTGACCAACACGGCTGATGTGCCTATATACGGTAAAAATCCGTCAAAACTCTTCTTCTCCAGAACCAAAGGCCCAATGACCTTCTGGCTTGGTATGTAGCATTGGAATCTCAGGCCTTAGTTTATGCAAATAATGATCGTGTGTTGACCATGATCGAATTTATGGCAAGCTCAATTTTGGTGCGTTATGCTGTTATATGGGAAAATGCTTAAACAGTGGGTTTTTCGGAAACTGCTTAAGTCGGAAGTATAATATTTGGAATGTTTGTTATATTAAATGAGGAAATCAAGTTATTAAGTTGCCTAAGATCAATGTCATTCGTTGACCTTTGATTAAGGTCATTTATATCCTGTTACTCGTCGACATTTTCAAACATCTTCTCCTTTGAAGCCATTGGGCCGATTGAAGTCATATATCATTTGGAGCTTCATTGAGTCAAAGTACCAAAGTTGTTCAGATGGTCTTGGTCACATGATCTAGAAGCCGCCGCGAAAACTTTCAATAATTTTCTTCTCCAGAATCAAAGGCCCAATGCCCTTGTAGCTTTGCATGTAGCATTTGGGGCTCAGGCCCATCATAGTTTGGACAAAACCTGAGTAGGCGTTGACCTTTGCGTTATGCTTTGATATGGGAAAATGCTTAAACAATGGATTCATTAGAAAGTATACTATGCAAAATATATTTTGCAATTTTTTATATTTTGCAATTTTTCTTATTACTGAAGTGCAACATTCAGCGAAATTAAATTGCATTGAAGGGAACCGAATTTGGGGCTTAAGATACCATGGTATTACAGAAGCCATCTTTAAAAACGATATTATGGAAAAGCGATGAGCGCAGAAGGCGTCATTAGCCAAAATTCGCACCCATTGAAAAGCAACATAAAAATTGCAAGCATGTGATTTTTTGTACGGTCTTTCTAATCATTTTCATGCCCAGTTTTCTTGTCAATGCTATTGAATGTGTAAAAGATATGATTAAGCTTAACAACTGATCAATCCTAGCATGCACAATTGACGTTAAAACGTTATCATTCGGTCCAATATGCAATGCTTCATGTGGGCTTCGGTTCAATACAGAATCAAAACCCAAGAAAAACCAATAAGCTAAAATGAAAGGTCACACCATGATTCATTTAACTGTGAAGATTCTTCATTGAAGTGTAACTGTGAGAAAATGATGAAGTTAGTCTCAGACTTTTGACTTATGATCAGTAACCGGGAAGAATTTTCTTCCGGAATTGTTTCCGTTATCATATTGGTAGATACCAAACAATCATACACTCGAAAGGAATGCAAGAAATACCGATAAGAAACAACTTTTAAGACGATAACGTAAAACCTTTGTAAACCTCATACTCGTAGCATATTCAGATGATTTAGAGCGTTTCCTTTATTTTAACAGCAAACCAGTCGCCTCATTATTGTTTTGGCTTTTGTACATGATCAAAAATGTCGTTCAGATACAATGGTCATTGAAACTGATGTCCCGGTAGTTCAAATGCTACAATTGAACAATCTTGAATCTTTGACCTGCCAGTCCTTCTCGAATGATCAGCCTTTGTATCTTTATGCAGTAAAGTGACAATAAAATCCTAATATGGTGGATCTGACGCATACAAAAAATACAAACCAAAATTGCTATATATATTGTGCATAATATATTTAAGGCTAATGTTTGGTAAACCAAATGAGCAAATGAAGATACTATTTTGCTAAAGGTCAAGGTCTGTCTTTGACATTTGTTCAAGATCACGGAGGTTCTAACGCCTGTAAACATTTTCAAGCATATTCTTCTCTGAAGTGACTGGGTTAATTGAAGCCATATTTCATATGAACCTTCAGCTGGTCAAAGGAACCAAAGTTTTTTTCAGATGGTCTTGGTCACATGACCAAGATGGCCGTCGAGCTTATATATAGTAAAAAAAACATTAAAAAATCTTCTTCCCCAGAAACAAAGGCCCAACGACCTTCTGGCTTTGTAGGTAGCATTGGAGGCTCGGGCCTATCATGCTTTCTTCAAATCATGACCGTGCGTTGACCTTGACCTAATTTATGGCAAGTTCAACTTTGATATGCTTTTATATAGAAAATATATAATGCTTAAACAGTGGATTTCGCAGAATCTTTTTTAAGCCTAGATATAATAATTTGAAAATATGGTAAACCAAAAGAATACATGAAAACATAAAGTCTCCAAATGCCAAGGTCTGAAGCTGAAGGTCATTGAGATGTTACAATTAAGATATGAACTCCTTATTATTAATAAGCCAGTGGCTATGAATTTGTAACAAATGAGCGAAATGACAAATAGTGTATGTTGACAGAAGGTGTCAGCAGAGCTACAGGACCATTGGTCCTATGGTTTGCATTTCTGTTCATGGAAACTTTTTTACAAAAACATAAAAAATCGGATTTTCGTATTCTGTTATGTATTGACATCAGAATCATTAGTTCTATCAATTATGTGCTGGGCTCCTCTGGAGCATCTTCGCACAGTTACTATTTACAGGCATGTGACAAGGTTTCTGAAGTCCTGTACAGCTAAAACTGGTTAAAACATCCGTTTTTACGGCTGTCCGACCAGGATCAAATTCTTGCAGGATACGCCAGTGCGACGCGACGACTTGTGCCTGCTAGGCTCCTATTTATAGTGAAACTGTTATTGAATAATAGAAAATTGACACAAGTTGATCTATAAAATAAATGTTATAAATTTTTTTGTAGTGATAAATAATACCAGTTGTCATGTTGTCATATCTAGAGAGATTCATGTAGCTGGATGTTTACAATATCATAAGTGTGGTCCTGTTGACTTCTTATATCTGGTGCTTGAAATACGTTTGGATTACTGACAAATGATTCTAATTTATAGTCAAATTGGTGCTAAATAGTAGATAATAGATTTAACTGCTATTGTATATAATCCATATAAGTTGAACCATATCTATAAAATAACATTGTAATATATACTTAGTGTAGTAGTGATATATATACTTGCGGCTTATATCTAGAGAGATTCTTGTAGTTGAACGTTTTCAACATCACATATGTGATTTAGTTGCGTTTCTATATCACTTGTACAATCACATCTATTCTTTCTGAAATGTACAAATCTGTCGTTTTATACCACTTGTATAATCACATTCTTTCTGAAATTTATAAACATGTAAATGAAATGTATTGAACATGATTTGTGATTTGTTGTTTTAGGTATTTCACTAAATGCTGGTATTATAATCAACACAATGTGATAAATGTAAATGAATAGAAATAAAGATAAAAGTAAGTATACTAAAGGTTAATATAATCAGTTTGTTTCTAACCAGTATGTGCGCAGCTGACTATAAAAGCGTAATAGTTACATTTATCCCATAATTAGTGCAATTCATTAAAAATAATGAACCTGTTCCTCAGTGGGGAGTTACTGCCAGCAGCCAATTCATGAGTTGAATATTATAACGCAGTCAAGTCCAAATGCCATTTAAAATGAATTACCATTTTATAATATTATATGCTTAGTCACTTCACACTGTCTGAAATAGAAAAGCATGACATTTAAAAATAAAAATAATTCCAAGAACTTGGTATCGGCATTTGTGAATTACTTAATTACCTGCCAAATGTTCTGATTGTCGACAAATGATCCCAAGCAGACATAGGAGTTAATATAACGTCGTATTGACGTCGATGCGACGTAATTACGTCGAGTCGACGCCATTGCGACGACATATGCCTGCTGGGTTCTTATTAATAGTGAAACTGTTTATAAATAACTGAAAATTGATACAACTAGATTTATAGTAATAAAGAAATACTGCAAAATATTATTGTAGTGATATATAATACTAATAATCGGATCTAGAGGGATTTGTATAGTTGAATGTTTACATTATATCATATGTGTGATTCTATTGCCTCCTCTCATCTGGTGCTTGAAATATGTTTTGATTACTGACAAATTACTCTAATGCATAGTAAAATTGATGCTAAATAATAGATAAGAGATATAACTGTTTTTGTATATAAGTTGAATTTCATCTATGAATTTAACATGGTAAAATGATAGTGAAGTGTTGTATATATACTTAGTGTAGTGATATATATACTTGCAGTTTATATTTAGTGAGATTCTTATAGTTGAATGTTCCCAGCATCATATTTGTGATTTTGTTGTCTTCCTACATCACCTGTACAATCACATTTATGCTTTCTGGAATGTAAAAGCATGTAAATGAAAATTATTGAGCATGATTTGTGCTCTGTTGGCTTAGGTAGCGCTCTAAATATTGATATTATTCTACACAATTCAATTTATTTAAATGAATAGAAATAAAGGTAAAGATAAGTATATTAAAGATAAAATGATCAGTTTGCTTCTAGCCAGTATGTGCACAGCTGACTATTTGTGGTTATCTTAAAAACATATTCCACCAGATGTACAATATTATATGTGTGATCCTGTTGACTTCTTATAATTGGCGCTTGAAATAAGTTTTGATTACTGACAAATGACTCTAATTTATAGTTTAATTGATGCTAAATAGTAGATAATAGATTTAACTGCTATTGTATATAATGCATATAAATTGAACTATATCTATAAAATAACACTGTAATATATATAGTGGTATAGTGATATATATACCTGCGGTTTATATCTAGAGAGATTCTTGTAGTTGAATGTTTGTAACATCACATATGTAATTTACTTGCGTTTCTATATCTCTTGTACAATCACATCTATTCTTTCTGAAATGTTCAAATCTGTCGTTTTATACCACTTGTATAATTACATTCTTTCTGAAATTTATAAACATGTAAATGAAATTTAATAAACATGATTTGTGATTTGGTATTTTAGATATTTCACTAAATGCTGGTATTATAATCAACACAATGTGATAAATGTAAATGAATAGAAATAAAGATAAAAGTAAGTATATCAAAGATTAATATAACCAGTTTGTTTCTAACCAGTATGAGCACACCTGACTATAAGTGCGTAATATTTACATTTATCCCATAATAAGTGCAGTTCATTGAAAAATAATGAACCTGCTCCTCAGTGAGGTGTTACTGCCAGCAGCCAATGCATGCGCTGAATTTTATTACGCTGTCAAATCCAAATGCCATTTAAAATGAATTACCATTTTATATTACTATATGCTTAGTCACTTCACACTGTCTGAAATAGAAAAGAATGGCAATGAAAAATGAAAATAATTTCAAGAACTTGATATTGGCACTTGTGAAATACTTTATTACCTGACAAATGTTTTGATTGCTGACAAATGATCCCAAGCAGACACAGGCGTTAAGTTAACGTCGTACTGACGTCGATGCGACGTAATTACGTCGAGTCGACGCCATTGCGACGATATATGCCTGCGGGGTTCTTATTAATAGTGAGACTGTTAATAAATAACTGAAAATTGATACAACTTGATTTATAGTTATAAAGAAATACTGCAAAATATTTTTGTAGTGATATATAATACTAATAATCGGATCCAGAGGGATTCGTATAGTTGAATGTTTACAATATCATATTTAATGATTTTATTGTCTCCTCATCTGGTGCTTGAAATATGTTTTGATTACTGACAAAGGATTCTAATTGATAGTAAAATTGATGCTAAATAATAGATAAGAGATATAACTGTTTTTGTGTATTAGTTGAATTTCATCTATGAATTTAACATGGTAAAATGATAGTGAAGTGTTGTATATATACTTAGTGTAGTGATATATATACTTGCAGTTCATATTTAATGAGATTCTTGTAGTTGAATGTTTGCAGCATCACATTTGTGATTTTGTTGTCCTCCTACATCACCTGTACAATCACATTTATGCTTTCTGAAATGTAAAAACATGTATATGAAATTTATTGAACATGATTTGTGCTCTGTTGATTTAGGTACCCCTCTAAATATAGATATTATTCAACACAATTCAATTTATTTAAATGAATAGAAATAAAGATAAAGATAAGTATATAAAAGATAAAATGATCAGTTTACTTCTAGCCAGTATGTGCACAGCTGACTATTTGTGGTTATCTCAAAAACATATTCCACCAGATGTGCAACACATTGTGAAATGATGAATATGTTCTAATTGAAACTATGCCATAAGCTATTTGAAGTACGGGTTGAGTTTCAAATACAAATTATGTGCTGGTCAAGTCAGTTGTTGGACTATAAGTATGGAAAACTAAGGCAAAACAACTGTTTGGTGATAAATAATCTTAGTCTTGTTATTGAATACGGATAGATTCTTTTAGTTTAAAGGTTCTCAATATCATGCACTTAATTTGTCGTCTTCGTATGTAATGCAAAACACAATCATCCTTTCTGAAATATATAAATATGTAGATGAAATATATTGAATCTAATTTGTGCTGTGTAATTTCAGGCATATCTTTAAAAGTCACATTATACAACACAAGGTAATTGATTTAGATGTATACAAATAATGATAAAATGTGCATACGAAGTCTGAAAAAGATCAGCTTGCTTTTTAACTAGAGTGTGTTCAATTGGTATTTTGTTCTGTTTAAAATAAATATCCCACTACGAGTGCTACGAACTGTAATTGTATGGATAGGCCCTAACAGTTCTTATTTTGTAGTTATATCACCTGATACAGTATGATGTCTTCGGGTTTTTTCATTTCTTTAACCAAAACAAACAGTTTGGTACCCAACAGAAAGTAGTTGAATAAGCTAAATAACTAATATTTTTTAATATTGTGACTGATAATATAAGTTAGAAGTTATTCTATTGACAAAAGTAGCCCAAGTTTTAGATGATAACGTCAAAACATACCCGTAAGGAAATACATTATGGAGCCCTATTCTTTTGGCTCCACTTACTTTACTATCTGTATATTTATATCAATGTGTAGAAAGAGTATGTTTGTTAAACTTCAGGAAGTACTAGTTGTTTTATATTTTGTTTGTATGTGTTTTTGTTCTTTGTGTTCTTTCTTATATGTAAAATCTGACTTAACAAGACAAATA
Organism: Ctena decussata; assembly: GCA_963989385.1. Lineage (NCBI taxonomy): Eukaryota > Metazoa > Mollusca > Bivalvia > Lucinida > Lucinidae > Ctena > Ctena decussata. Next base: position 60,457,323 of record OZ022504.1, read on the forward strand.
CTTATTAGACTCTATCACAGCTTTGGTACAAAAAACTTTCAAGCTACCATTTATCAATATAAATTATATTTTGTAAGTGTTTTGGTTGATTGGTATGTCGGAGTTACATAATGTGATAAAAATTTCTTCCACTAATTGTAGAGGCTTAGGCGACTACGCAAAAAGAAAAGATGTATTTAATTTTTTGAGAGATAAAAAATTTGGCATTTATTGTCTACAAGATACACACTTTACCACAGCTTTAGAACCATACATTAGGGCAGAGTGGGGAGGAGAAGTTCTTTTTAATTCTTTCACGTCTAACTCAAGAGGGGTATGTATAATGTTTAGTAACTTGGTTGAATATAAGGTACATAAATTTAAGAAAGATCAAAGTGGTAATATGTTAATTTTGGACTTGGAATTAGAGGGCAAAAAATTAACATTAGCAAATATATATGGCCCGAACGACGACTCGCCAAATTTCTTTTTAAAAGTACAAGAAACTATAGAAGAATTCGATAATGAAATCGTCATTATTTGCGGGGACTTTAATTTGGTGCAAAATCAGGAATTAGATACCTTAAATTACATTAATGTAAACAATCCTAATGCAAAAGAGACAGTCCTAATGCTTAAAGATGAAATGAATTTAGTAGATCCCTTCAGGGAAATATATGCAAATCTAAAACAATATACATGGCGAAAAAGAAACCCCGTAAAACAAGCTCGTCTTGATTTCTTCCTTCTATCTGAAGTTTTTATGCCAAGCGTAAAAGATGTTAATATTTTGTCAAGTTATCGTTCTGACCACTCGTCTGTGGTAATTTCTTTAGAAATAAATGAATTTAAAAAAGGTAAAGGGCTGTGGAAGTTTAATACAAGTTTATTGAAGGACAGACATTATGTTGAAGAGGTAAAGAAATGCATAAGTAAAGTAAAAGAACAATATATGTTACCGGTTTACAATCTTGATTATTTTAAAGACAACTTAAATGATGATACTATCGAATTTTCAATATCTTATCAATTATTTTTAGAAATGATACTTATGGAAATAAGAGGGAAAACAATATCATATTCTGCATATAAAAAGAAACAAAATATAGAACAAGAAAAATATTAATTCAGACTATTCAAAATTTAGAAACAGTAACTGAACCAGATTTAGAACTGATCGATAGCAAAAAGGAAGAACTTGAAAACTTAAGGAAAGATAAACTTCAGGGAATTATAGTAAGATCACGGGTGAGGTGGGCCGAGGAAGGAGAAAAACCTACTAGATACTTTTGCAATTTGGAGTCCAGAAACTATATTAATAAAACAATACCAAAAGTCGTGAAAGAAGATGGAAATTCTGTTGGAAAACAAGAAGATATTTTGATCGAGGCGAAAAACTTTTATAACAAATTATATAGTAGTCAAGATGATAACCCCGAACAAGATTTGGAAATTGAAAATTTGTTAAATTCAATAGATTCAAATCCAAAGCTAACAGAAGAAGATAAAAATTATTTGGAAGGAGAACTGTCTGAAAACGAAATTCTATTAGTGTTGAAAAAAATGAAGAATAATAAAAGTCCGGGAAGCGACGGATTTACTGCGGAATTTTTCAAATTTTTCTATAATGACTTAAAGACATTCATACGTAAAGCAATAAACGAGGGGTACCGCGAGGGGAAAATGTCCATTACGCAAAGGCAGGGAGTCATTACATGCCTACCAAAAGGAGACAAACCTAAACAATATCTAAAGAATTGGCGACCTATTACATTGTTAAACGTCGTATATAAACTTGCATCTGGTTGTATAGCGGAGAGAATGAAGTTAATTTTAGATAAACTTATTTCAAAAGAACAAACTGGCTTTATGAGTGGACGATACATCGGTGAAAATACCAGACTTATATATGATATTCTGCATATTACAGATGAATTAGATTTACCAGGCCTTTTGTTAATTGTTGACTTTGAAAAGGCGTTTGATTCAATTTCATGGAAATTTATTCGTCACGTTCTAAATTTTTTAAATTTTGGTGAATCTTTTCAAAAATGGATAGACGTTTTTTACAATGACATTTCCTCCTCTGTTATACAATGTGGTTTCTTATCAGAATCGTTTACAGTTACAAGAGGTTGTAGACAAGGAGATCCTTTATCTCCATATATTTTTTTACTTTGCGCAGAAATTCTCTCTCGGCTATTTAAGTCGAATAAGGATATAAATGGTATTAGAATTGCAGATACGGAATACACATTATCACAATTTGCGGACGATACCACGGTTCTTTTAGATGGTTCCGAAAAATCTTTAAACGAGACATTAAATACACTTGACGTATTTGCAACAGCTTCGGGTTTAAAGGTGAATTCATCAAAAACTAAAGCGGTATGGATTGGCAGTAAGAAGTTCAGTGGCGAGACTTTCAATCATAGGCTAAAACTTGATTGGGCACAAACAGATTTCACTATATTAGGAATTAAATTTTCATGCAACTTAGATACAATTAATGATTTAAACTATAATGAAAAGATTAAGGAAATTGAAAAAGAAATTAAACAATGGTCCAAACGAATACTAACACCTTTAGGTAGAATAACCGTACTTAAAACATTGCTGATTGCAAAATTAAATCATCTTTTTATCTCACTACCGGATCCGTCTGCTGAAACTATTTCAAAATTAAATAAAATGTTTTATAATTTCATTTGGCAATCATCTACGGATAGGATCAAAAGGGAAGTATTGTGTCAAGAATATTGTAAAGGCGGATTGAAAATGATACAACTTAATAACTATATTAAGGGGCTAAAAATTAGTTGGATACGAAGACTTATAACTGGAAATTCAAAATACAAGGGCCTTTTTGAAACAATATATACCCCTGTCAAAGATATTCTGAACAGAGGGGAGACATACATTGATGAAATTAAAAATGATTGTACAAATAAATTTTGGAGGGACGTTCTAGATGCATGGAAGGAATTTATTTCACACCTTAAACCAACTTCAGCTGCGGATATTATGGGTATAAGTATATGGAATAATCCAAATATTAAAATTGATAATGTTGCGGTATTCTATCGTAGATGGTACTCTAAAGGTATTAGTTTCATAAAGGACTTGTTGCATGAAAATGGCCGTCTGTTGACATACGAACAATTCAAAGAAAAATATGATATTCAAATAAACTTTATACAATTTACTGGGATAAAAACCTCCGTAGACTCCTACATTAGACGAACGCACATAGATCTTAGTACCGAAGCACGTTTTAACTGTTACCTGCCGTTTAATGTGAATGTTAAAATGAAAACAGCAAAAGGATGCAAAAACATTTATAAACAACTTACTCATAAGAACGTCATTCCAAACAGCCAGGTTAAGTGGAATCGTATATTTGAAAATGTTAATTTGATTTGGAAAGATATATATTTAATACCTGTTAAATGTTGTGGTAATACTAAAATACATTGGTTTCAATATAGGATAATGCATAGAATAATAGCTACGAATGACTTACTGATGAAAATGAATATTAGACAATCAAATTTGTGCTCATTTTGTAACTTAGAAACAGAAAAAATTGAACACTTATTTTGGCACTGTAATATTGTTAATCAATTTTGGGAAACAATAGAACAGTGGATTTATGCCAAAAATAATTATATGGTTAATATTGATAAATATAGGGCTATATTCGGAATACCAAATAATACATTAGCAATGCAGCCGGTAAACTATATTTTAATAGTGACTCGTCATTACATATATAATTGTAGAGTCAGCTCTTCTAATCTGAACTTACGGTCATGGGAAAATTATGTGAAGAAGTTCCTTGGGTTGGAAAAATTAATAGCTCTTAAAACCAATAAGTATGATAAGATAAAAACATATTGGGAAAAATGGTTTGATTCCTTTAATGTTTAAGACTTTTGTAGGTTACATATCCTATTGACCTTTATCATGTAATCAAATACGAAATCAATCAAAAGTTTACTTGTTACATTCATTGAATGGACATTTACTAAAGTATCTCCAACGGTTAAAGTTTACGTTTTGTGGAGGAGACGGGGAAACATTTACCTGGTCTCAGTTTATCCAAATAGTGAAATACGTGAATATAAAATCATGCATATAAAATCCAACCATAATATGAATCCAATAAATTTTATCACCTAGTGTGCATCCAGAATATCAGTCCAAATAAAATATCCTTAGACATATTCATAAGTTTTAAATGTGTTTTAAGCTAAATTTGGCTGATTTTATGTTCCATGTATCTTGGTTACATTATAATTTACCGTGTTGATCCTAATAAACGCCCCTGCTCTAATATAATAAAAGCCGCCCCATGTCCCCTTTCTAAGAATAATGTTACAATGTCTTTCCATCAGTTTCACAAGTGGAAATAACATGAATTTCTGCTTGTTCCTACGAGGGACGTTGCTATTTTAGATGGGGTCCGCTTTTCAGGGAAACAGTTTGCTCATTGAAGAGCAAACTCTTTCCTTAACGAGCCGACCTTGTTGATAAGGAGGCAGAAAGTGATTATAGTAGAATTACTACTTCTATAAGTGTAACTACTCATCTAATCATTGCTTGTTAGAAGAATTTATGTGGTGATTTGCGGTTTAATTTTATTAGAGCTCTGGGTGACGCCCCCCCCCCGCCTCACCAGTCTTGACATTGTGGAGGGTAGCGCCCTTGGCGCGTTTAAAGGGATTAACACAGTACTTCAGTACTTCAACATTGTTCAACTTACCAATGAATTCAATTTTATATTCCGTCGTTGATGTAAAACACAACAGAAGTTTCAAATCCTCTCCCACATAAATGACTTTGAAGGAATCGCCAAACCACCAAAACACTTACAAAAGCGTAATGATCTTCTCTTTCTAGTCCAAAGCTATATGTATATATGTCGATATTTGCCACGTTATAAAAATGTTACCGAGGTTCAGTCAAGCGTCATGTCTTTACACTTGTAAAGGTTATTTCCATAGGTTTATTCCTACTGTGAATGTGCATTTGTGTAGCACAAGTAGTTGCCTACTATAGATTGAACTTATAGCCAGGGTAGCTTGTTTTATGTTTTATAACAAAGTGTGTCTTTAATATATCTGTGTACGTATGTATTGCATTGTATTCTTGTGTTCTTGTCAGAAATAAATAAATAAATCATAAAAAAAAAAAAAAAAAAAAAAAAAAAAAAAAAAAAAATTCTTGCAGGATTCTAGGGACTGGGTACTGACTGTTGCAGTAGGCAGGCTGTTCCATAACCTTATCCCTGATTGGAAGAAAGCATGCTTGTAGGCATTGACACTGCAGTATGGCACGAGATATCTGTGGTTATGTCCTCTTGTTCGGATTGCACCAACAGGCTGAAGAATATGAGATGCTGGTATCTCAACAAGATGATTGACGATTCTGTACATCAAGATCATCTTACCATGCTGTCTGCGAGTATGGAGGTCTTCCCAGCCAATATGTTCAAGCATGCTTGTAACACTGCTTGTTCGTCTGTAATCACCTGTTACAAATCTTTCCGCTCGACGTTGCACAGCTTCAATCTTGTTGATATTTGACTGTGTGTGAGGGTCCCAGATGCTTGATGCATACTCTATTAGGACATTAAAACATTTAATGGCAGTTTCGTCCTTTTCGTAAAAATTAGTAAAAGCCCGATTACAGTTGGGAACATCAGACTCCTTTAAAAGAAGCAGTCTGATCAGAGTTAACACCGTTTACAACCCATCCCAGCTGAATCTTTTAGATACATTATTGCATTAAAAAAAGCAAAAAAAGTCAGTTTTAGGAAAGTTATAATAATTATTGCACTTGTCCCAATTTTTAGAATTTTACGGCTGATCCGATAATGGTTGTCCTATGATTTAGTAGGATTAAGGAAAATGGGTACACTGTCAGAGAAAACAAGTCTTCCTTCCTTCAAAACAGGGATTTACCCTTTTAGAATTAAAATTTGCTCCCTTAGGAGCACGTTTCCTCTATAAGTAAACATCGTTTTAGAAGGCTTATGTTTTCTAGGAAAGCATACAGGAAGTCACTGAAGTTGTTTCTCTCAAATATATGGTAGAAACAAACATAGCGGTGTACTCAAATGCCTTAGCTATGAAGTTGAAGTTGAATCAACATTTATAAAGTGTTCTTTTAACGTACTAAACATAACGTTAAATATACAGTATTTAAATGGTGCTTCATTGCGATTCGACGTCATAAAGTTGACAAATATAGTGATCAAACATGGTTTTCATGAATTAATATTTGCAGGGTCCCGAGAAAGCTGTTTAACATGAGGCTTTACAGGAGTAATCAAACATCTTCAGAGGGACCGATGAATGTTTATGCCATGAAATAAAGATGTTTGATCACTAAGACTTTTAAGAACTACGAATCCATACAGAATGTACTGTCCCTTTAATTAACAGACTGTTTACGCGAACAGATATGCAGATTCACCGTTAATATAATACTTGTTGGCCGCATCAGCAACAGCGTAGTGTCAATGAGCCGAAGCTCATATTATCTATAGTCTATGCATAATTTTTTTATTCTTTTTCAGATGGCCAAGGTTCCGAGCAGTTAAGCGATTTTCAGATATATTATGATGTTGTATCACCCCAAACTCTTCTGTATGATAACACTGGAGTTGCTTACGGATCTGGGGTGTTTACAATACCCATTGCACCAGTGGTAACAGTTCGTGCCATCATAATACGTCGTCCCGATGTCTTAACATTGTGTGAAGTACAAGTATTTGGAAGTAAGTACACCAACGTTAAGAGATTTACGTCAGTTTTGTCGCTGAACCTGTTTGAAATTACACATTTGTTGCGTGTCCTTTAGATCTATGAACGTTGTATACCTATTAACTAAAGTGCAGTCTTATCAAATTTTTCATAATCATCATTTTATCCTGCAAGTTATCAAGAGTTAATGTGATAGGCAGTACATGGTCATCCTGCGCTGCGAATGCTGGTCTCAAATGCCTTATAGCTCAACTTTTTGTGTTGTAGCTAAAATTGTTATTTCCATTTCAGCTCCTGCAAGTGACACTGGTACGAGTTCTACATCTACAGCTACTCCCACATCTACACCTATTCCGACACCTACACCTACTTCGACAACGCCTACATCTTCAGCATCAACAGGTAAAAGTCTTTGTCAAATTATTCCAATATATAACGCCTAGCACTTCAAAAGATAAATGTTTGCAAGCGTCGCTTGATCAGTACCCACTCAAAAATATTTTTGAGTATATTTATCAAAATCTTCTATGCAGAAACGGAATTATTTAGATACGGTTTTTACCGAGGATATCGAGAAGGTCAAAGAGATGATTCGCTTTTAAATCCACGTGCAAAGAACGAACAAGTGCTTCCTTATGTTTCAACTTTTTACCAGAAAAGTTTGACATTCTCAAAAATATGTGCATATCTAAACCGATAACCAAACTATGCGTAAAGCACTCTCAGCTTCAAAACATATTTAAAGCAAATGGCAAACTCCAAGCCTAAAAAGATTAAAGCGAAATTTAAGGAGCAGCAGAGAAGGACCTCAAATAAGGCTTTCAAATGTAACCATCCAAACTGTACCATCTGTGATTATTAAGAGGGTTGTTCCAACAAGTTCAATGGTAAAGTATTTCATGTCAATGAAACAATGTCGTGTGACGTAAAACATGCCTTTTATGTTTTTTTTATATATTTTTTTGAGGAGCCTATATTGGTTCCCCGTTTATTCTCCCCGTCAGTAGGTATGAAGTGGGTCGGGGAGGGCCATCCTACTATCATACCTTACAATCTGTATCATATCAGTATCCTTTATTAGCTCACCTGAGCCGAAGGCTCACCAGGTGAGCTTATAGTATAGGGTTGGTCCGCCGTCCGTCGTCCGTCGTACGTCGTCCGTCGTCCGTTCACACTTTTAAGCATTAATTTGACACAAGTGATTAATATGACAATATCTTGGACAAGTTTGCATTTCAGTGTTCTGGAGTCAATGTCAAGGTCACAGTGGCTATTTTTAGAAAACTTTGTCATCCCTCTAGCGCCTTCATTAATGGAAAGATGTTGATTAAAACTTCAAACAAATATTTAGTATGACAATATCTTGAACAAGCTCGGGTTTCAGCATCCTAAGGTCAATGTCACAGTTGCTATTTTTAGAAACCTTTGTCATTGCTCTGACAACTCCATTTATGGACTGATTTTGATTTAACTTCACACAAATGTTTAGTATGACATTATCTTGAACAAGTTCGCTTTTCAGCATTCTAAGGTCAAGGTCAAGGTCACAGTGGCTATTTTCAGAAAATCTTTGTCAAACTCTAGCGCCTTATTTATAGACCAATTTTCATTTAACTTCGCACAAATGTTTAGTATGACATTATCTTTGACAAGTTATCATTTCAGCATTCTAGGGCTTAGGTCAAGGTCACTGTCAATGCAATTATCTCACCTTCCCAGTAAGCTTATTCTGTGACAAACAGGTAGGCTGAATTTTTCAGTTACACCACATTTGCTGTCTGCAAAGTTTCTTTTGTCTTTGATCAGCAACGTCTATAACTAGTTGCCGATTATGATGAAACAGTATTCTCATATAATATGTAATTGATATTGGTTTGCATAAGAATACGCAGAATTTAGAGTTTCCGAGGACGCCCTGAAGTACATTAAAATAGACAACTACTGACGACTCTAAGGTATTTCAGTATGTTGGTAGTCTACCATGTGTTCAAGTTCGGTTAAACGCTATGTAAATTTTGCAAACGTTTACCACATATACACAAACCATTACTGTTTATCGGTGTGCACGTAGAAGCCCTAGGTGTAAGTAGCGGCATTATTCAGATGAAAATGGTGCGGGTCAAAAATTAGGTCACTACGTCAAATCTTAGAAAATCTTAGAAAAGTCTTGTGCACACTCTAGAGGGCACTTTTTTCTTTTATCCAATTCATGAAACTTAGTCAGAACTGTTTATTTTTTATGAAATCTAGGACAGGTTTGTAAGTGGATCATGTCAGGTCAAAAAGTAGGTCACTAAATCAGATATGAAAAAATCCTTGAGTACACTGCAGTATAAATACATACATACACGCTAGAGGGCACAGTTTTGATCCAATGTTTGTTCAGAATGTTTATTTCTATGTAATTTAGGTCAAGATGCCCTAGTGACCTCCTTTATTAACCAGTTTTGTTACCAGTATAGCTTCACAGCTGTATTGGGTTTGTTTGACATCAAAATCTGCACTCTTCTAAAACCACTGGTTTAAGGTTTGTAACAAATGAGTGAAGTGACAAAATGTGTCTCTTGATCTCAGGTGAGCTACAGGACCATTGGTCCTCTTGTTTATATTATTGTAATATTTCACTTTCCTTTGGAAGAAATTTACATCTTTAATTCACTTCTTACACACCAATACTCAATTTTTTGATTAGATATTATTTTCAGCTACTGTAATGACCCTAAATATTCTGATAAATAGGTCTGAGCAGACATTGTAGACCCAGATCAAACTGCTCCTCATGGAGCAGTATGATCGGGGTCTAAAATGTTTGCCATTCTCTAAGCATCATTTGGATGTATTAATATGTATAAAATCCACTAAGATATTTTAGAAAAGTGATTGTCCAGCTTTCGGGTGTCCGAAACTTTAGGGTCACTATGGTATCTATACAGACATAATTATATGCTTAAATGGTGTCATTTGAAAAAGTACCATATGACCTTTAGGAGCATGGAAAAACCAGAACAGCCTGTACACTGCAGCAGTCCGGTCGTGATCCCGCCTGTTAGCAGATATGCCTTTTATGATATGGAATGCAGTGGATGCAACGAACTTTACATTGAGCAAATATGTGACAAGTGGCACTAGAAAGGCGCGCAACTAATCAGAACTCCTTCAAGAAGACAGATACCACTGAGTGAACACATAGATAATTGTAGCAAAATTAATTAAAAATGGCCTCTACCACACATTATATCTCTGCCTGAGACAAATCTCTCAGTGGACAGAAATTGCGAAAACAGTCTGCGAGTTATAATTTAATCAAGAAAAATCTTTTAAAAAAGGTAATCGGCACAAATTAAATGGAAGTGTGTTTTGTAATATGTCTCGATGAAGAAGAAGAAGAAGAAGAAGAAACTTTATTAGCCTCGTAATAGGTCTATGGAGGCTCGAGGCCATCCTCCATAAACCTTACAAAACATAAATGTATTTGCAACAAGCCATAAGGCTCATGAGCAAATACAGTTTGATACTATAACTACTGACTGAGTGTAGCGGACAGTGTAACCACTTTTAATATACTGATAAATAACCAGATTTTCACAACTAGACAATATATGTAAATCTTACAGATGTAGTTTGATAATCTTGATCCAAGATCACCATACGACATCTGTAATACATAAATGCACGTTCTCACAGTCCCACTTCCCAAGTCTTTCCGAAACGAAATGAAACACATGGGTTAAGGACAGTGAGCACGGGTGTTCTGATATACAAACTAATCAGCCTCATACATAGATAGTAAAGTAAGTTGAGATACAAACATTCATCGAAATCAACATACAAGTGTAAGAGATACAAGATACACCGACATGATAAATAAGTGATACTACAACTGCATTTTTATATAGAAAGCGAATTGTAAAAGCCTAAAGAAGCACTTAGTACAAGCTATATTCAGAAAAGTCGCAGTTCTTTAAGAAATACTGATACTAATACATAATTCAACAAGATATATTTAATGTTATCGCTCTTTTTCCAAACACATAATAATTATTCTGCTTACACAATACTTTTTATACCCTAAAAAAAGTGTATTTCATTATCTAAAAGCACTTCATTCCTCCTTTTAAAACCTTTATATGTATAGCATGCCAAATTTTTCAAATCAGTTTTGTTTGTAGATTTTAACAGTTGTATGGTTTTATACATACTAGTTCCTCTTATGAAATATGGTTTTATGTAAGATATTCTGAGATCCCTAAACAGTGGGCATTCCATAATAAAGTGGTATTCATCTTCTAAGTTATCACAAAATTTGCATTTTCTATTTTCTCGTGCAGTACTTTGAGGTCTTGCCCATCTTCCAGCTTCTATTTCTAATCTATGAGATGATGTTCTAAGATTAGTTAAAGCTATTCTAAATTTTCTTACATTCACTTTATCTAAATAATCCTTAAAATCAAAACTTGCAATTTCTCTATATAATAATGCTCTGCTAGATTCCATAAGTCTGTGATACCAATCTTGTACAAAATTATCCCGAAGTCTTTGTTTAAAAATTTTCAAAAATATCTTGATATCACCTACTCCCTGTGCCTCCCATACATGATAAAAGCCATAGTTAGATAGAGTATTTTTAACAAAAAAATCCAAGTTCTTTATATTTGGGTTTTGATCTAAATCTGCTAACATTAGTTTATACACATGCTTAATATATCTTCTATTATCTGCGTTTATTATCTTAAACCAATATGTGAAGAGCTGACAATAACTTTAATGAATATGATTCAAGTGAGCTATGTCCATAGGCTCTTACAACCGTAGTAGCGACAATGACCTATCTCAATCTTGAAATTGACCTGATTTCTAAACAGTTACCAACATGAAGTGTGTAGAACAGTTGACATAAAAGTAGAAATCGAAGAAAGAAGATCTACGACTAAAATAAGAAAGTTTGAATATCTCCACCTGCTTTCGATAAAATTTCTACTGTTAAATTACAAACAAGAGAAACATTTTGAATTAATATCTGACAGAGTGCATGTATTCACGCAGTGCAGTACCACGGGATAAAAGAGAATTGAATATCCATTGACCTTCGATATTATTGCCTAAATTTCGACATACGCGTTATCTGACCAATGAAATCTTGTGAAATGTGGAACAATACTGAAATAATACGCTGCTGCGTCGCGAGAAAAGACGCACCACAGAGTTTACATTCGGCTTGAATGCCGGCCACTATTTGAATGACACTGATTCTGTAAGGGGGTCAAGATTGTAGATGCATGGGCGGACAGACTAAAACAGAATTCCTGAATTCTACACTTTGAACCAAATTGTAGGCTACATCCTGAACAAGTAATAAAAATGAAAGGCTTTTAGTGAGCTTTACCGGGGGCTGTTTTAAAGTTTCTTTTATTTAACCAAAGACTTATGGAGGTACTCGCATGGTTCAATGTGCTTCCAATACATTGTTGCAATACATTGTTTCTATCGAGTCCTCTTCTCTGGTTCATAATATACTGACACAAAAAAGAACGTCCGTTCTATAAGTTCTGTGTCTTTTGAACCAGTAGAGTTGTCAGCCATAAACTATAAAATGTTTTCCGAACGTCTGGCAGACACAAAGTTGCAACTATTTTATTTTTCACTGAATAATGGGCTTCAGTCCATGCTTACAACTTCAAACTTTCTTTTTTACAGGTCCTTGTTTAAGACTTACTTAACATAAAGGTAAAGGTTTCCCATAGCCTAGAAGCCGTAGGGGTAGTTGGGGGCTAGAGGCCAATGTATGTTGAGCACAGCATATGAAAAGCGGAGCCCATCCCTCACTTTTCCCTGCCTTATCCTTCCCTGATTCGAAAAAGGAACCCATTTTCTGCTGGGTTGACAGAGAGAGTTTACAAGTCGCGAGTTGAACCAAGCCGGGATTCGAATTCACGACTTTCTGCACCATAACAGAGCGTCTCTAACCATCCGACCACGGCGCCTCTCAGCATACTACTGAACACACTTCTGAACATACTACTAATTTATTTATCTGTTTCTCATTTTAGCTGTGCCAAGTTCAAGTACAGTCTCATCCGCAACAGGTAAGATGTAAGGCCAGTTTACAAGTAACTTTTATTATACAGTCGCTTCAAAGTCGAGACAGCGTCATGATGTTTGATGCAGCATTGATACGACGTTACACAAACATTGATACGGCGTAACCGTAGAATGAAGATCCTGTAGGAGCAATCTGATCTGGATCTGCACTGTTTGCTCAGACCTATCCGTCCCAAAACCCACACTGTGTACGATATTGTAATATTGAAGCAACGTAATATCAACATTGACTAAACGGCATCGATGCTGATATAATGTTTTCAGCGTTTAGTGACTACAGCAGATAAATTCGGACAGTGACATTGTTTCCTCAATATGTCAATTGTTTGGAATTAAAACAAAACTAACTGGGCAAACAGTGAAAATCCTGATGAAACGGCTCATGATGAGCCGTCTCATGGATTTTTACTGCTTGCAATGGTTTATCCGAATTTACCCGCTGTCCGAAGTTATCCGACATTACCCTATAGATGCTACTGATAGCAGTAATCAAGAAGCCGAAACTATGGTCATTATGCAAATTTAAGTTGAATACATGTAACAGGCATTAAAGGTAAATTGGTCATGATTCTTGAGTATGGTGGAATAATGAATAAAACATTATCACATGTCATAATGTGTTTTTTTTTTTTCATTATTCCATAGTACTCAAGAATCATTGCACCAATGAAATTGCTTCATAATGTCATGCATATTCATCCATTATTTCATTTTCATCATGGGAGCGGCTGTAGCGTAGTGGATAGCACTCCAGACTACCAATCCAGGGGTCGCAAGATCGATCCCCCGCTTCTCCAGTCTTTCGGATGAGACTTTAAACCAAGGTCCCGTCTCCATTTGACCTCGTTGTTGGTGGGACGTTAAACCCGAGTTCACTCACTCACTCACTCACTCAGTCACTCACATTTTCATCATACTCAAGAATCATTTCAACGTTGTCATATTTTTATTCTCCATTATTCCACTGTGAAAACAACTTATTTGAGAAGTATTAAGTGCTATAGTGATTCTGGCATTTTACCCTTTTTTGACCAACGGACCTGTCCGTCCTTATCATTTGAAAGAGTCCATTTATATTTTAGGGGTTTCTAGTGAATGTTTTTATTTTTATCGTATTTTGCATAGAAATTCCTGTAAGCAAACAGTGTAGATCCTGATGGGACGCCACGTCCTGCGGCGTCTGAACTGGGTCTGCAGTGTTTGCTTATGTTCTCAAAACGGGTTTCCAATCAAAAGTGTTTTATATATACAAGAAAAAAATATGCTTCAGGTGGATCTGATACTACTCAAGGAAGCGGAACATCTTCCACAAGTGTAAGTCAAGAGTCAGGAGGGACAGGGGCCACTAACCCAGGTGGAAATTCAACAAATTCTCCTACGCCTCAACCACAGCAGTCAACAACAGTATTCCAACGTAAGTATGGGTCCATGAAAAGACCAATCTCTCATATTTGATAGATTGAGATTTCCGAGGTTGCACAGAATGGCAGTAAAACATCGTGATGGTTTTTAGCTGGCCAATGAAACAACTTAGTACGTGACTTAGAACCGCAAACAAAATCGCATGTGTGGAATGTTCCACAATTAGTTTGTGATTTTACCTTCAGAAATGCTGTCGAAACGCTGAATTATTTTTACTAAGTTTAAAACATGTTCATGCGAAGCATCCAATAAAATGGATCTTTGTAGACACTTTCAATTAATACTGTAAACTTCCTATATTGGAACAGTTTGGTTGTGTCCAAAAGATGCGAATGGTGTGGCAAACAATGCAAACCCAGATCAGAATGTTCCTTTAGGAGCAGGCTGATTTGAGTCTGTGCTGTTTGCTCAGCCCTATCTGGTCCAATACTTAAGCCTTTAGAAATTTTCTGACGGTACTGTAATAAGTATCAAAATGTTGAGAATGTGTTAGGAGAAGAAGCATATTTAATATTCAGACCAAATAATGATGATGGGTTTACTTATACTGAAAAAAAAATTACAAAATATATTGTATTTCATTAAGTTTTAGAAAAAACTTTTAGTGTATTCCATAGAATTCTATAAAATGCCTTCTTTCTATTTCATTTTTCAGCATTTTATCCTGGCTCAGCCGTAAAAACTGTATCAACGTTTGTAACCATGGTGATAGCTGCGGTGACTACCATCTTCAATACAAGGCTTTTATGACCCACATGGTCTTAAGTGGCAGAAAACAGTTTATTTAACAACAGAGTTTTGATATACAATATACTATTTTATGGTTTTTGACTGTTGTGACCTTAGCATTGCTTTAATCCTGAAGTTCAAATATTTACAGACTTAAAGATAAGCACAAAGCGCAGCACAAAGCGCAATAATGAAAATGCATTATCATGTTTATGGTTTCTTGAAATATATTTTGATTTGATATGTGACATGGTAAAAAGATGATTTGCACATGCTTTAAGTTCTAAATGTCATTGTTAACATAATTTATTTGGGTTAGGCTTTATGACGATAGCCTTTGAATGATTTGTTTTCTTGAAAAAAGTATAAACTTGAATAACATCTTTAATTTTTGTCCGATATTACTTCAGTGTTTACGTGTTTCATATTCTATTTTGCGTTTCTCTTAATGAAATAACTACAAAAGAATGAAACCAATTTTAAACTATGCAACAATATTGAGACTTGTACAAACAATCTTCAACAAAAACATCTTTGTTACGAAGGAAAAAAATCAAACTTCTTATAACTGGCCAAAATGTAATAATGTTGTTCGACTCATATGTTTGTTTAAACATATTATGCCTTATTTTTGTTTAAAGTAAAATGACAGAACTTCTCACAAAGTTAATTTTATTCATTGACTTGGGGTTGGTCTGTAGCTATAACTCATAAGAGTTTTGTTTTTATAATTGCCATTAATATTGTAGCTATGAAGTAGTAAGTTATATTTTTGTCCTACTGAGCACAATTTATACGATAACGTGATAAACAAAGGTAATTTTTTAGACTCCAGAAAATATTGAGACTATTCTCAGAGTAACAGAATTCGCCGAAGTTTCATAGTTGTGATGGCTGTTTTTATCGACGTACCAGAAGAGTAATATCGTTAGAGGATTTTCCCCTGAAATAAAAATAGATGATTTTAGCTCTATCTTCAGTCTTCTGTGTGTTAAAACCTTTTTCTGGTTAAAGAAAAGTAGCTCTCAGAGCTCTAGATAAGAGGGAGTATTTGGTTATAATTAGGGATAATTTTAGTTTATGGTGTATAAAAGCATATGTTGTAACCCCTCATCTGAACCGTCTCGACGAGTCGGTTTAGATGAGGGGTCACAATATATGGTTTTGATGAGAAATAACAAAAATTATCCTTAATTATCATCAAATACTCCCTCTCATCTAGAGCTCTGGGCCTGTTTGATGGTTCTACATCAGGAGGTCGTAACTTCTCTGAGAGAGAAATAAAAAAACTCGTGGCTTACACATAATAAGAATAATCTAAAACAGCACATTATTCAAGTCCCAATATATACATTTACGTTCCTAAGACTGTTTGGATTTTGACACTTGTCGATTTGGCAATAGATGCAATTTAATAAACACCTTTGCTTTGTTTTCTTTTCATTACTCCAGTTAACTATTTACCTATTGTTGTCGCGCCGGTGTTGACGCCAGTATTCGCATCAGCGTCGACGTCTGTTTCGACATTAAGACGTTTTGGTTTAATGTAAATGATTACACTTACAGGGGACGCTACTCTGTCAGTTTAATATTTGTCTCCTTTCAAAATGGTTATCAGAATTTAAAGAAAAGAATTTGCTTTCTGATAAGAACATTCTTCCCTATCCCTTTTTAGAAGAGATTCATCATAAAGGGAGAAAAATAAAGGAAGTCGAAAATTGTGTGCATATTTGTAAATGTGCTCAACATTTCAAGGAAAGAATTTGCTCCTCTTTAAAAGTAAAAAAAACAAGACTTGTTTCTGTTTGAAGAACAATAAATAACTTGACAGACAGCGTGCCATGGTAGTCATTCGTTCAGAGCAACACACTCAAAAAGTCGTATTTTTACACGTGATCATAATCATGTAAGCGCCTTGACTACAAAAGAGACTATGAATATACAAAAGAGCAAAGACAAACAACCAAAGTTATTCCAACTCGTGCTGTTTGGGTTGTCAGGTAAAATGTTGTACACTACAACGTCACAAGCTGTCATCAAAATGTGCCTTGTTCAAGATCGACCGATCGTGCGCTGTTGCATATATCATAAATATGGTATCAACTATACAAACACTTTGGACACAAGTAGTTCGTGGTACGAAACCTGAAGGATGCTTCATACGAGATATTTATATTGTTTAAACAATACAGTGATACTGAATTGACAATAAAAAGGGGGCTGGCACCTGAAAAATATACCTTTCTTGTTTGAACAAGAACTATTCAGATTAGTATGTGCATCCACGACCTCTTATCAAAGTCTTTCTTATTAAACTGAACAATCCTGGCGAATATATATTGAACAGAAAAGAATTTATTTAACCTATGCGTGTGCGCCTGCTGAGCTGAGTCTTAGCTGTTTGCTTATGCCGAAAGGTACTTCTCTTAATGGTCGTTTCAAGAGGCGAATTAATAAATTTAAAGTTGTTTAAGGTTTAATAAATTTCAAAACCAACAAATTACGGCTAATTTATCAACCCCTCTACCAAGCCAGTCTCTCTTATGAAACCTGCAAGATGGGACATGCTCAGCACATGCGCAATATGATAAAGTATGACGGTAGCTTCACTTCAGTTGCAAGTTGTTTGGCTACTTTCAATGACACGGAACTAAACCTTATATACGATATATGGAAAACTTGCGATTTCACGTGGTTTTCAACAGTATAAACAATAAGGCGTTCTAATGCACTTAAATTTAACTCGACGTCTGATTGGATAACGTCAAAAATTTGCAATAGGATATCCTGCGATATACCGTCGGAAACCAGTCATCTGGTTTTATAATGCTTAAAGCTCTTGCTTTGGGTGCAAAGTAGTTCATTTTGAACGGTAAAGAGGTGAAAAAAAATCAATTAGAACGGGTATATCTGTATTGAAAAGTTGTCATTTGGGGGAGGTAACTCGTCGGTTTTATTGCCTATCGCAGCGTTTTGATGATTTGCTTTAACACCGTGACTTAGCAACAGAATCGACAGTGGAACGTAATGAATTGTATAGGACAGTCACGTGTCACACGATACAAAAAAAAAAGATCAATAAAAACCGGGGTTTTTTTGCAAACAGATTCTGAAAATTCAATTTTAACCCAGTTTTCTTTTAAGTTTATGTTAAACTTAAATTAGGGTACTTTTAGGTTGTGAATATATTAACCCATAAAGTGGCATTCGTATACAGTAAATTGCACTGAAAATGCGGGCGGGGGGGGGGGGGCAGCTCTCTTTCTTTCGCAAGATCATTTGTTAATACAAGATAACATATTTTATGCAAACGGAGGGCGAAAAACACAAATGTTGAAGATATACTTATCTTAGGCGACCTAAATAACGATTTGTTAATAACTAACAAGAGCAAAAACCTCACTGATCTTATGAGATCATTTAATCTATCGCAATTAATAACTGAAGCAACACATTTTACAGAATCTTCTTCCTCACTAATAGATGTAATCCTGGTAAGTAATAATAATAATATTCTAGCGAGTGAAGTATGTGACCCTTTTAATCCGGACTTAATAAGGTTTCACTGCCCCATTGCTGTATTGTTGAAATTTCTGAAACCTAAACAAACTCATTTTCAGAGGAAAATTTGGAAGTATGATCAAGGAGACTACGAAACCTATAGGCAATTACTTAATGAAACTGATTGGGATATAGTACTAAATGGTGATATTGAAACTGTTACGGAAAAGATAACCGGTACTATTCTGCAGGCTGCATCTACATCTATCCCCAATAAAATAGTTACTATTAGGCCACAGGACCCACCTTGGATGCATAACGAAATCCGAAAATTGATACGTCAAAGAAAAAGGCTACATAAAAAAGCTAAACGAGCTAACAGTAATAGAGTTTGGTCTAAATTCCGAAAACTACGTAATAAGATTGTTAGTGAAGTAAGACTTTCTAAAACCAATTATGAAAACCGTATAGCTACTACTCTAGCAACAAAAACAGATGATATCAAAACTTGGTGGAGATTATCTAAGCAGGTTCTTCATCTAAACAAGAAAAATGTTTCAGTTCCTCCTCTAATTTATAATAATAAAACTTACGAAAGTGAAGAAGAAAAAGCAGAAATACTTAATACCTTTTTCATTACACAGTCACAACTTGATGATACCGGCACAAACCTTCCTGAACCTACACAACCACCGTATGAACAACTTAACACAATTTACGTTAGTCCTTCTGATGTACGTGATATTTTACGTTCTCTTAATGTCTCCAAAGCATCTGGTCCAGATCTAATAAGCCCACGTCTTTTAAGAGAAGGGGCTGATCAACTTAGAATTCCATTAAGTATTTTTTTCAATCGACTTATTGCTGCAGGAAAATTTCCACAAGCATGGAAGCATGGCAATATTATTCCTGTTCATAAAAAAGATGATACCCAGTTACCCAATAACTACCGCACAATATCCTTACTAAGTGGACTGGGAAAGACAATGGAGCGTTCTATTCACAAATATGTTTACAACTATTGCATAACTAACCGGATCATTTCTCCACATCAGTCTGGTTTCATTCAAGGAGATTCCACTACATACCAACTACTTAACCTTTATGACTCATTCTGTGAAGCTGCTGACTCTGGCAAAGAAGTGCGTGTAGTTTTTCTAGATATAAGCAAAGCATTTGACAGGGTCTGGCATAAAGGGCTTCTACATAAACTTCAAACAGTTGGAATCTCAGGTAATCTTCTTGAATGGTTTTCAGATTATCTCTCAAATAGAGAACAGCGAGTTGTCCTGAATGGTAAAATGTCTAGTTATCTCCCTGTACCTGCTGGTGTTCCGCAAGGGTCGATCCTAGGCCCTTTGTTATTCTTAATTTACATTAACGACATTGTAGAAAATCTAAATTGCAATGTGAAACTATTCGCAGACGATACTAGTTTGTATGTAATTGTTGAAGCCCCAAACACAGCTGCAAATACTTTAAACGCCAACCTTTCGAATATTCACATATGGGCAAAGCAATGGCTAGTAGATCTAAATCCACTGAAAACTGAATCAATGATATTCTCAAGAAAACGCTTACGACCCAATCACCCACCTCTTGTAATGAACAATACTATTGTAAAGGAAGTTAATAGTCATCGTCATCTAGGTATAACCTTTTCTTCTGGTCTAACTTGGCACAACCATGTTACAGAAATTGCTAACAAGGCCTGGCAACGTGTAAATGTTCTGAGGGCTTTCAAATTTAAATTTGACCGAAAATCACTCGAACGAATGTATATTTCCTTTGTAAGGCCGGTTATTGAATACAGCGGTGCAGTATGGTGCAATCTAACTAATGAAGATAAGACTCTTCTTGAATCAATCCAAATTGAGGCCATGAGAATAGTTACAGGAGCCACAAAATTGTGTAGTATTGCCAAGCTTTACGATGACTTAGGCTGGGATACACTTGAGTCAAGACGCGAGAAACAGAAGCTCATAATCTTTTATAAAATGGTTAATGGACTTGCACCTGCCTATCTTAACCATTTAGTACCAGGTCTTGTTCAAGATCAGTCACAATATTCTCTTCGCAATTCTAACGATATCTCTACAGTTCATGCTAACTCTACTTTATACTATAATTCTTTTCTCCCATCAGCCGTTAGAGCATGGAATAACTTACCCATGTTAATCAGGAATAGCGTTTCTCTTGCCGACTTTAAGAAAAACTTATATGAGGTAAGAATAAAGCCCCCGAATTATTATTACTACGGAAACAGAACAGCTCAAGTTTATCACGCACGATTACGCCTTGAATGCAGCTCTCTAAAATCACATCTACATAGGAAAAATATAATTGACACTTCAACGTGTTCTTGTGGTCGAACAGAAACAGTAAAACATTTTCTGTATGATTGTCCAAATTATCTGCAACTACGAAATCAAGTATTATCTACCGTAATTCATCTTCCAGTAAGGACATTGACTAATGGTAATCCAGCCCTTTCCGACTTTGAGAACAAACAAATTTTTGATTGCGTGCACAAATATATTATCCAGTCCGGAAGATTCAGTACTCCTCATACGTAATTGACCTGTTCTTGCTGCTATGCCGATGGTGCATCGTTGTCGGGAAGCGGTTGAGACACGGGACTGAACGGAAATGAATGGGAACATCTGTTGTTTTTCTTCTCTCTCTCTCTCTCTCTCTCTCTCTCTCTCTCTCTCTCTCTCTATTAAGCTTATTTCTTATATATGGTTCGATTTATTCTTATTGAATGCTGTTCTCACATCAAAACTTTCCCAGTACATTAATGTATATGTTCATATAAACGTTTCTTAAATGTCTATTGCTTAGAAATCTTACGCACTCATATATCGTTGCAAATACATGTCAAATAGGAGACGATGTCAATAAGCTAGTTAGCTTGTTATCGAATCCTTTATATTATTCATGTATGAACTGATTGTGTATGTTTATATGTTGAATAAAATACTGTTTAAACTAAACGGAGTCCGAATCTACAAAAATTGTTTCTTTCTAATGATACATATTTCAGTGAGAAAAAGATTTATAAATTGGGGGAATTAAACAATATTTACAAATTAGTTAATGTTTTTGTGTGTCGAACCCGCAGTTTACTTGTATTCCACTTACTTTCAAAACGACGATTTTTCAAATGTTTGGATTTGTTGCTTTTGCATTTTCACCCCTATTTAACTGTGTATATGCAAGGAAAGGACTGTTACGAAACGGAAAAGAACTATTACGAAACGAAAAAGAGTCACAGTTATCAAACGACCAAGTCGTTCGGTAAAAGACGACTCTTTTTCGTCTCGTAACAGCTCTTTTCCGTTTCGTAACATCCATGAGAACATAGTTAACCAGGTGTGATTTTACGGCTCCGCTGAAGCGTTGCTGTAAAACAAAATAAGCGGATTTAGCTCCTGAAATGACACTTTTGAGTACTCTCAACTGTGTATTTTAACTGGAGATATGCAAATAAATTTTGTGGTAATTAGATGTTGGCAAAACCATGTAATAGATCTCTGTTTATGGCATACTCAGGAATAAACATATACTGACAGGTTTTAAAAACGCAACATTTGTGCAACATCTCAATTTTTTATTGTTCATAAATAGAAACAAGTTATAATTCTCATTTTATGTGGAAGACTGATCAGTTGTTAGTGTCCCTTGAGAAACTGTTTACCATAGTATGAATTTTAAACGTCAAAAATCTAAACTTTTTGAGACAGGGGTACCCATTTTCATGGACAAATTATTACCTGTGAAAACCTTTTTGTTTCTTCAAATTGAGAAATGAGAGAAATATAAAAATCACGTCATGGGCTTCAGTAGCTATCAGGCAACCAATCCCACTTTGGTTGACTAGTTTGCCTTAAATTGCATTCGTTTATTTAAAGATTTTTTGTAGATAACCTTGTCCATTTCGTAAAATATCGAGCGTGTTTAAAACATTCTAAAAGGTTTATCTTACACTTTGCCGTGAAAGTTGTGCAAGAAAATCAGATGGCTCGTTCGAAGACGTTTCCTCAGGAAAGCTTCATTAAAGCCAGTTCATCTTATTTTTCATCAGCGCTTGGAAGATATGAAGGAACAAAAGTGTTGCGTTTCTAAAGTCTTTGAGTATATATCTTTACTTGCAATTTTATTCGTTTGTGTATTCATCTAGTTGTTATTAGTGAGCCTACATCATCCGCCAATTCCCTCTCCCACCTCACCGCGCACATCTCACCTCCCACTCCCATTTGAGAAAAAAATGGGAACACACATTTTAGTTATGATGAGAATGACATACTACAGAAAAATATTCATATACTGAAGGTGACAAAAACCACTATACTTTAAAAAATGCCGCACACAGGGCTGAAATCCCAAACCCAAAGAACAGCAGTTCAGACTTCCATCTTTAAAGATTGTCTCCCTCGTTTATTTCAAGTTTTCAGAAACAAATATTTAAACCAAATGTCGTTAGACAATATGTAATAGTCTCATTATTATCCGTAAAAGTTTTGAGAAAATGCATGTTTATTCGATAAATTTGGAATGAAAAATAATCTGCAAATTAAAATGCAAATTACCAATTTCCTCGCGGCCTGTAAGAATATCGATTTTGACCACGTGTGTCATGTGATCATGTACAGGTATTTATCTTATTCGTGCACGTGATTGTGACGTATGAATAAATTATTTTTGTCCAATAATGCGATTTCAGTCGCGGTACGCGACTGTATAAAAATTGTCTTATTTTTTGTTTAAAGTCACTTTTATCGAATATTATTATCTGAAGTCTAATTCAAATGTATAGCTAGACCATGTCGAAGGTATTGCATGAAGTATTTCATCAAATCATTTTTGTCATTATTATAAAGGGAGTAAATCTTTAAGTGTTCTGCCGCTCATGTATGTCACATGTATGTCGTGTTAGTATCAAAGACATCACTCTCACCAACTCAGATCCGATGCTTACGATGAAAGTAAAAATGCTGAAAGCAACGCTTAACACAGTGCAAGACATTGCAGGATCCATAAACTGTTTCAGGAGTATGAAACCCCTTTAAAATCGGTTCCTCTCTTCAAAGTAATATTTTCCTTGTACTGGAGCAATTTTTTTCTTCAAAGAGTTTACTCAGATTGAGAAGAGTGGTCAAATAAAATGACAGAAGTGCTTTTCCTGAAAGGGTCTGTTCACCATTGTTATATGACAATATTCAGTCTACCCTGGCTTCATGAAAATCCACATTATAGCATAAGAAGACATTGAAACCTCAGATCCATCTGAAAGCCCTTGTTTTCATAATAAGGGCAAGTTTATGGCCTTTTAGTTGATAGTTAGATGTTCCCATCAGCCCTTACTCCCCGTTCGCTAAAGCCTATTTAACCAGACTTATTATATACATATAAATATCATACACATTGCAGTGTCTGTTATAATTTTACGGCTCACTTAAGGCTATTAACTGTTAGAATCAACTTAAAGGATGCTTCAGATATTATCTTAACAAAAATTCTGCATGGAGTTGACAATTAAAATTTAATAAAACTGAAAATTCTGAGTCATGGTGAGATACGTGATTAAGTGCTACTCGGTAGAGTATAATATGAATGGCATCGAGAAATAGCCTAGCTTCTGATATCTCAAATCTCTAGGATTTTTCTCACGGCGAACTTAATGTCTCATTTGCAGCTTTTCTAATAGCTGAAACGAAACTCGTCGTAAAACACACTTCATGCAGAACCAAATTACTTGAGAATACATGTAACTGTCTGAGAAAATCTGAAGTTTCTGTCGAAAGAATTTCAGTTTGTAATGTCATTGATGGAGCATGGTATACACTGTTTGTCATGCTCCGGAACCAAAGACGTCATATATCTGTTACCTTAGCAACTATAAGTTTACATTGATGTCAAAGGGACGTAATCGAGACGTCATTTTGACGAGGTACTATGCACAACAGTTGGTTATTCCATAATTGCTATGGAAACAGATCTATGGCATCATCTCCCTTATAATTTGAAAGGAGCATGACATACAGTGTATGTCATGCTCCTTTCGAATTGTAACTGACATGCTATCTGAAATATATAAAATGGAAAAGTGTGATTTTCTCAAACCTATAATTTATTCTCAAATAATTTAATTTTCTGTTTGATACGAAATTAATCTCCCAACTTCAAAGGTCTTGGTGAGAATCATCCGTCGTCTGTCAGAAATTCAGATAACTTTCTGCCAGAACCGACCAAACCGACTTGAATCAAATTAATGTGCATGGGTACACCGCTATGCTTTTCCGCCATGTTTACAAAGGGAGACGATTGTCACTTTTTTCTTGCTTCCCTGGACGATGAAACTCTTCCAAAAAAAGAGGTTAACTCTTTACAGGAGCAAAACTGAAAATGACGGAGATTATTCCTTTGAAAGTGTATATTTTCTCCTTGATGTAATGTACATGTCTCACATATCTTCTTTCTGTGGCAAGGATGGGCTATGCTTATGTGACCGTCGCCTTTTCTATGTCTTTGGGTCGGAGAGCTACGCTATTCCACCAGTAATGGCATTTGACTGGCTAAGAAACCATGCCATAATCAGTCAAAGTGACGTGATTTTTAGAAAATGTATTAAAGGGCAAAGAGGAAAAAGAAAGTGAACAATGCGTAGACGATCAATCGTGGTTCCAGTTAAGTACACTAAGTCAAACACAAATCGCTTTCGGTGAAAAGCCTACAACATCCTATGTTTTACTGCTAAAATGTTCTTGTGCATGTGGAAAAAGTTCAAAACAGTGTGGTTTTAATAAGTAATTTAACAAGGGGGTAATACCAATTTGCCTACCTGTGCTTTCGACCGAGTCAGCCAATAACCATACATGCAAAAGTGGCTTTCGACCGAGACAATCGAAAACAGTATCAGCTCGGTCGACAGCCGTTAACAAAAGTACCATTCACCATTATTGGTAATGCTTACGATCGTATTCTCGTTGTGGAAGGCCACTTTGCATGGTACAGACTCTGTTAAAAGCACAGGTAGCCAAATTGGTATTACCCCCGTGTTTTACTACACCACAAAATGCATTGACCATTAAGTAAAAAAAGTCGTGTTGAATTTCAGACATGTGCAGTGTGATGAAAAGAAACTATGGGCCTTCAAAAAGAGCAAACTGTCTTTCACTTTTGAGCAGCATAGACACTTGATCAGTAACTCGTGAACAAACTTCTGTGTGGATCTTGCATGATCCATATAGATACATGTACTTGTTCACGAGTCACTGATCAGATGCCCAAGTTTATATGTGGATCATGCATAATCCATATAGATACATGTACTCGTTCACGAGTCACTAATCAGATGCCCAAGTTTCTATGTGGATCATGCATAATCCATATAGATACACGTACTTGTTCACGAGTCACTGATCAGATGCCCAAGTTTCTATGTGGATCATGCATAATCCATATAGATACATGTACTTGTTCACGAGTCACTGATCAGATGCCCAAGTTTCTATGTGGCTCATGCATAATCCATCTAGATACACGTACTTGTTCACGAGTCACTAATCAGATGCCCAAGTTTCTATATGGATCATGCATAATCCATATAGATAAATGTATTTGTTCACGAGTTACTGATCAGATGCCCAAGTTTCTATGTGGATCATGCTTGATCCATATAGAAACTTGTTCACGAGTCACTGATCAGGTGCCTGTGCATGTGAGTGTATTTCAGGATGAAATCAGTGGTTTTCTGTATTGAACAGTTTTCTGATTTGTTATTGTAGAGTTGCTTGCTTGCATACAGTATAATGAAAGGTCACTGACACTGACTAGTCAAGCACATGCACTGATAAAATCTAATAGTTGTAGGATCTATAGAAGCCTATCAAGATTTGAGTGTATTGTTTCGTTTCTTTCTTCCTTCTTTATTTTTTTTTTCAATGTTGCTATAGTAATTTTGTTTGCATGCAGGCTGGAAACGGCTGTTTACATGGCTGCCGCCGGTGTTGTCTTTGGTGATGACTAGTTTTGTGTTGTCTCTGTCTCACATGGTGTCTTGGGTTGGATCTGGAATTGAATTGTGTCAGTTCTTGAGAATTTCTTCCTTACGTTTATATATATATTTTTGTACATGTGCAAGATGTTAAGACAGTTATTGACTTTTGCTGACCATTTGCTAATTCTGGAAGTCATGCATGTAATATATGTAGCGTCCGAATCTGTAAAATTTCCGTACGTATTCGGCTATAAAACGGTATTTTCCATCTCTAGACTGACCCAAAACAGCTAAATAAATCTTATGAAATCCAGCTATGATATGAGGATAAACGAGATCGGCCGAACACTGGAATATCAGCTGGCTCCTCGGGACAAAACATTAAAAAGTATTAGACATTATTTTATCATTCCTGCACTGCATGTATTTGACAGCGATAATATCGATCTAAACTCCCCTAAATTTTTAACCTTTTGCAGTCAGTAATGGTGCAAATTTGTCTAATTATTAGATATCAACGTTGCAGAGAGTCTTACGTTATTTTATGGACGCTCAATTACTGTTTTATCATCGTGTAAATTATGTATAGTATCCTTATATTTTGCCAAAAATGTAATAACAACTTCAAGAGGTTATTAAAGTTGATCATATAATCCACAAACCAGTTTTGATCAGCCTTTTGAATGTTTCAGTCATAGCTTACACACATATTACTGTAACATGTATCTCATCTTATTTCTTCTGATGTCTATATCTTTGTGTGCTGGACAAGGTAAGTTCTTATTTTGCAATTTAATAAACACAATATTCATTCTGCTATAAGACGGGACTTTCTCTCTCCAAAAGTGCCCTTAAAGGGTACTTTTGGAGAGAGAAAGTCCCATCTTATAGCCGAATGTGTGAATCAGCTTAAATTTTTGTAATTCGGCTATTAGAGTTTTCTTTTCCAAAACAATCCCAAAAATATAGATCGGATCTACTTTTTAGGGATTACTTTTGGAAGGAAAATCCCCGTTTAATAACCGAATATATAAGAAAACTAATTACAAGGCTGTGTGTTGTAACGCTATTTTCGAGTTTAAGATTTCCTGTTGTAGTGCTATTTAAGAGTAAACTTCAAAAGTTATAAGCGGCAAATGAGCAAAATAATCAGTTTCCAACTATGGTTTGAGGGCTGGATTTGGATTTTGATTGTTTCAGTTCCTGGTCTTTGCATACTTTTTACTTTCCTTATATTCCTTTGTAGTTTATTTTTTATTGTGCTCTTACAGCTCTTCTCATTTATTTATATACTTGTGCATATTTAGTTCCGATTTTATTTGCTTTACATCATGTTTTAAATAAAGAATTTACTTTCCTACTTTACTTACTTATGAAAGAACGAAATGTCTGTGTTGAACTTACTTTTCAGCCATTTGAGACATTCTTGCCTAAGTTACAGCCCGGTTATCATAAAAAGTGATCATCTTTGAACAAATGAATAATTTTTGTCCATTCGGATCGTATTAGAGTGTGTTTAATCAAAGGTAACACCAATATTAGTATGGAGAAGATGTAGTCTAGCATCTATTATTCTGTCCTTGAAGACGACTGGTTGGCTATATTTTTGACATATTCTTCTATTTTTGATAGACATTAACCTTCCGCTTTATTGAAAAAATGATTTCTGTTATTCGTTTATTGCCTGATTATCTAGGAACCATATTTTTTTTTTCATTATTTTCGTATTAACTGACACTTTTCTACCCTGGATGTTTAAAATGGGATTGTCACATGATCCTCAAGCAATAACTTGGGACCTTTATTTCACATTCATATTTATTTCGAAATCATTTTGCTGCTGTAGTTTTCAATATTTTTTTTCAGTAAACATAGCACTGAATAAACCTGCCAGCCAGTTTGCAGATTTATTTTGGGAAAACTTCACCTGGACAGCAGACAAAGCCGTTGATGGATGCATCGATCGTGAATTTCCAGACATCAGCCAATGCTGCAGTTGTAATATGGGTGAAGGAAATAATTCTTTCTGGAGAGTGGATCTTGAAGAGCAGTATTCTGTGGATTCGATTGTTGTACATGGGCGAGATGATGACTGTAGGTTCCTAAACAAAACTAATCGAAATCACTCTTTAGGTTATTTTTGCCTCTTGGCCTTTGACAATAAAGAATTGTCTGAAATCAAACTGTATGTTTCACATCTGCACCTCCATTACACTTTCACATTTTCAAGAAGAATAAATACTGAAATCAAACTACATGTTTCACAGCTGCACCTCCATTACACTTTCACTGTATCAAGAATATATACTGCCAACAAACTACATGTTTCACAGCTGCACCTCCATTACGCTTTCACCTATCAAGAAGAATAAATACTGTAAACAAACTACATGTTTCACAGCTGCACCTCCATTACATTTTCACATTTTCAAGAAGAATCAATACTAAAGTCAAACTACATGTTTCATGGCTGCACCTCCAATACACTTTCATATTTCAAGAAGAATAAATACTGAAATCAAACAACATGTTTCACAGCTGCACCTCCCCTACAGTTTCATATTTCAAGAAGAATCAATACTGAAATCAAGGCAGCTGTGAAACATGTAGTTTGATTTCAGTATTAAGTCTTCTTGATAAAGGCCAGTTAAAATGTAATGGAGGTGCATCTGTTAAACATGTAGTTGTTCTTCTTGATAAGGGCCAGGAGGCCGAAATTTTGAATTTAAAAGTGAATGTGATTTACATTTTCATGAACAACTGCCTTTTTGAAGAAATGAACACTTATGAAATAGCAAGTATTACATAAAAATCTTCTAAACGATATGATAATGATATCCTCGCTTGGTAAACGCGTAATTTCATTCCAAGTTGGAAGTAAAATCTAAAGCATCTGCAAATGAATAGTCAAATATACTTGTAAAGCATATTCGTGCTCAGTTGTTGTTTTTTCTTCGAAGTAAACGAACTGATTGTGAGATGATTTATATACGTTTTATGCTTTCTGTCAGATCCTGTGCTGTACTATATAAGCATGTATACATGTGTATGTTGTACGTGAAGATTCTAGATAAAGTATTAACCCAACTAGTGAAGCCCTAACATAACTACTGAAAGTGGCCGAACCGAAACTTTAGTTTTTATAGCAGTAACTACTTTACATACATATAAACATATAAGTCGAATTGGTCTTTAATTTGGGTTGACTATTTGCAGAAGTTTGAAAATATAATTCATGGCTGGAATGGATATATCTGGTTTACCATATGTGATTATGATTTTGGTATTTAGACAATACTATCAGTACAATTATGTAGGAAATGCCAAATTTACATAGAACAACCCACCTACTTGACCGAAAGAAGAAAGTCAAAATAGTCAACAAACTCGGTCAGAAACCCTTTCAATACCGTTTTTCTTCAGTTATAAGACGTTTTTCCCTTACAACACAATCTGATAATCTAGATCTAGATTTTTGATAAGATGGATCTAAGTTTTTGGGATTGTTTAAGAAGCAAAACCCCACCTCATAGCAGAATTTCATGTGACTGATTTAGATATTTGGGGACATTCTAGGAATGGAAATACACTGTTTTAAAGCCGAATAGATATACGGTAATGTATGTACAGTCTGAAAAAGAGTGCTTGCACCAACAGAACCGTTTTGGATTGGTCAGTAGTAAACCGTCTTGTGCATTTGTAGTGGTTCGGGTGGGGGAGACGGGGGTGGGCAGGACGGGGGATGGCGGTGTAGGGCGGGGTTAGAGTGGTCGGCAGATAGGAGCAGATTGATTTTATGGGAGCATATACGTATGAAAACTTTAGTACGCAAACATGTATGGGGAAAACATTTGGACTCTGTAAGAGTAGATAAACGACAAACCAAATAGATTTGTTTTCCCAGTTTTCCTCTGTGTGTGTGTGTGTATGTGTGTGTGTGTGTGTGTGTGTGTGTGTGTGTGTGAGAGAGAGAGAGAGAGAGAGAGAGAGAACTCTTGACAAACATTTATCACACTGACCTGCTTCACAGCTGTCACTAGTACAACAGCCAGTTATGTTAACATTTACCTCTAATGTGTCAGTGTAGATGTTAGCATAAATTTCATAATGATTATCAATTTCATTTGAAGCCGGACCAGTTCAGCTGTTAAACTTTCAAGTGTATGCGTTCGACAACGTTACCGGAAGGGAACTATCTGTCTATAACAACTCGGGAGACCCATATAGAGACGGTGTGTTCACCATCGACCTTGACCCTGAAGTGTTGATGACATCGTTGATTATTAGGCGACCAACAGGAGATCTTTTAGTCATTTGCGAGCTTCAGGTATTTACAGGTAAGTTGACTTTTCATGCTGAATACTAGTTTTATCAGAAGTATCCCATCAGGCATACAACCAAGAATCACACTAGACTCAACATTGAATCAAAGTTGAACGTTGATTTAATGTTGTTTTAACATTGTGTGCCTGTTGGGATATTCCTATAAATCAAAGATATACCGAACTGTCCGTTTTCTGCGTAGTGCAGCTCGAGCTATTAGTTTCTACGATGTCAGTGTTGCTATTTCTGTGAGTCCTTATGTTTATCTTTGATTTAATTTTGATATCTATGTTTCTGAGATATTACACTTATGAGTTAGGAATCGTCCATGCAAACCGAAGAACTAAGTGTCTGTTGAACCCAGCAGAACCAAGGGTGAGGGTTGGTCGACTAAGAACCGGTTCAAGCCCCCCTTCCAGCCCTTTCCAGTAACTTCATTACTGGCCATCCCAAGAAGTCACTTCTGTTTTAATTCTTTGTTGTTTTGTGTTGTTTGTTCCTATGTCTGTTATTGGTATATTGTTTGCGATGTTAAGGCTAGCCCGGTGACCACCTACATGGAAAATGGCTATTCACATGTCTGCCGCTGGTGATGTCTTTGGTGGTGGCTAATTTTGTGTTATCTTTTTTCCACCTGGTCTGGGATCTAATTGTGTCCGTTCCTGATAATTTTGCTACTTACTTGTTCACAGAGTCCATAGGAAGCGAGACTAACTGGAATGAGCCAACCGCTTATGGAGTATGTGATCGGCCCTCCATCTAAGGTTAAATGAAGTGTCAAAAATATGAATTAACTTCAGTACCATCCAAGTGGTCTGGTGATGTAACTTCTTTATTAGGCAGGATGATGTCAATTATTTTACATGTACAAGCTAAGAATCATATGAATACAATAGTAATTTTCACTAATCCATAGGAGCAGCTAGAACTTGTATCTAGAAAATAAAAGACCCCGTAAATGTTCAAACACATATATTATAACAGAAAATTCAATCATTTGAGAATGAATAAAAGAACTGACAAAAAACACACTGTCCCATCGTATTACTTTTATGTAGCATCTTATAATTCGAGCAGAGCAAGGCACACGTTGTTTGCCCCAGCAGCTATCAATGACATCATAGATCTATACCTCTTGCAATAAGGTGTGGAACTGCTAATTGTTGGGCTTAGTACTTTGGCAGAATGACATTTTGATTACAACACTTCGACATCTATAGGAATTTCTAGTCGCTACGGTAGTGAAATCTTAACATCATCCAAGTCTGCAAGGTCATAGGGCGTTTGTCATGCTTTGCTAATTTTCACTGACATAACAAACTGAAATCTTTCAACAGAATTTCGGATTTTCTCAAACAAATAATCATAATTGTTCTCAACTCGTTTAATTCCGAGTTATGCACAAATTGTTTCTGTAAAATCCATGAAAAAAAAAGATAAAAAAGAAAAACGAAAAAGAAATTGCCCTGGATATCGGATACCAAAATAGGGGTACGGATACCAAATAAGGGTACGTACAGTCTACTTTACAGTGGCTTAAAATCCCAACTAAGTTGTGTCTTAGAATGTAATCATATGGATCAGGTATGATTTAATAAAGAGTAAGGTGTTAAAAACCACAAGTTTATACAGGTTGAAAAGCACTTGTATAGATACATTTCAAATCGTAAGATCATGGCTTATGTCCTTATGCAAATATGCTTCACGAGGAACGTATATTCCCACATATATCTTTACACTAAACAGATTTTGAAAAGTATGATGATTCTTATTTTCTTTTTCTCGTAGCTTGCGCAGATGGTTTCTATGGACCTGGCTGTGTTCAGACTTGTGGGGAATGTTTAGCTACTGACGTTTGTGACAAAGTCAATGGGGAATGCCCCAATGGATGCCAACCTGGGTTTCAAGGTCAAACATGCAAAGATTGTAAGCAAAGCATTTGAGTCAGATTTTCCTATAAATATAAATTGTTTTATATTTATCAAATAGTTCAATAAACAGCATCTTTCGATAACAATATTTTATATAACTACATTTTCACACTTTTCAAAAACACGACAGGGCAGCAACTTTGATTGATTTAAAGTTTGTAGACTATTGGAGGGGAGGTCCAGATTCTCACCTTTTGAACATTTATAAAGGTCGAGGCATAAATAATAATAGTATTCTGACCTATTCTACTGTTGAAAAGCACATTGTAAGGATTTGGTATGTAAAATGCTGTTGAGTATTGAAATTTGGTCAAACTTACATAATTTCAATACGCAGGTAATTATGCCTGTTATGTGTTACGCCGTATACCAGTCTGAACAAAATGAACAACCACCGCCCATTGAAGATATCTAATTAACTTTTTTTTCACAGCTTGTCCAGATGGTTCCTATGGAGCTGCGTGTGGAGAAACTTGTGGAGAATGCTTAGATACTGATGTTTGTAATAAAACTAATGGAGAATGCCCGAATGGATGTCGACCTGGGTTTCAAGGCCAAACATGCAAAGAAGGTAAGCAGCATATTGATGTAAACTCAAGCAATTTGTAAATGGAAGAGTCTTTTATACAGATTTCAAAATTAAAACTCGTGAGTACATCATGGCGTAATCTCGACAAGAAGCATCAGCCAATCAGACTGCATACAGATTTCAAGATATTTTGAATGTTCTTCGTAAAATATTAGTTGAAAGTGAGTGTAAACAAAGCTCATAATGCACAGGGTGTCTTAAAAAGTCGTGGATCTTGTTTTGCTTGATTCTGTTTATTCTCGCAAACACAAATGAAAAACTGGCCGATAAATCGTCCTTATTAACAGTTCAATATAGAAAGGTGGAACAGGTTATCAGTTACCGGATGTCCATGAGTTATTGCCTGGGCTTTGCTTCGCAACTTATATCCATTTTGCCATTTTTACAATATTTCCGACAATTTTCAACCACTGTGATTTTAAAGACGTTAAAGCACCAAATTGTCCAGACTGCAGCATTTCTTTACCATAACAAAACGTAGTCAGTTGTTCTGAACACTGAGCACTTTAATACAGTTAAAAATTCCTGAATTAGAATAGAAGGTAAAGATATGCTGAAATTCTGAGAAACATAGAAAGAGAAAACTTGTTGGCGTCTCCCCGGTGTTAAACCAAAGTTTGCATAGGCAGAATAGGATGTTTGTTGGTATTTGGCAGTATTTCGGTTTTTACTGTATTTCTTTGGTTATATGACGGTTTTCCATTCCAAAACAATCCCCAAAACAAGACGGATCTAGATATTTCTGTCCAAAACAATCCAAAACTAGATCTGTCTAATAAGACAGATCTAGATCTTTGGAATGTTTTGGAAGGGAAAACTTCATATTATAGCAGAATTTAACAAGACTGATTTAGATATTTGGGGTCAAGCTGAAGAAGGAAAAAATACGTTTTATAGCAGCATAC
Source organism: Ctena decussata (assembly GCA_963989385.1). Taxonomy (NCBI): domain Eukaryota; kingdom Metazoa; phylum Mollusca; class Bivalvia; order Lucinida; family Lucinidae; genus Ctena; species Ctena decussata. The sequence goes on from OZ022504.1 coordinate 60,491,573, forward strand.
ATACGTTCCCGATTTGCCTACATTTGAATGTGAGTATAAAATTTTAAGCTTGAAATTCCTTTATCCAGCGGTAACAACAACAGAACAGACGTTATCTACGTCAGTTACAGAGACAACGTCAACAACAAATATGCCTACCACATTTTCAACAGCGTCATCAGGTATTTCTTTAGGTCCAATTCGAAATAGTCTTTTTTGAACAGTTTAAGAGTGCACAATGTTTTTATGTTGATTTGTGTTGTTTCCTCTAGCAGGAGGAATATCTGAGGCATTAAAGTCATCTAGCCAAAGAAAAAAAAACGGTTATATGCAAAACTACAATTTAATATTGAATGAAACGTTTATGCTATTGAATACAGCCTAATAAGAACCCTATTGTCAACATTAAACGACCCAAGCCCCACCCCAATCTGCGAAGACGTTGAGGGCTTATCTATCTATCCATTCAGCATATAAAAGTAAAAATGTTATTTGTTTGGCTTTGTAAGCAAAGAGTTTACAGATCTTTAGACTTTCAAATGCTGTATAGTACTATGATGTCACATCTGTTTTCTACAATGTTCAAGGGCCCAGAAGACACTTTTTACAGCTCTTATATCTATGACAATCTTTTTTTTTATTATTATTTATTTTATTTATTGACACATGTTATACAAAGCAATTTACATATATGTATACAGCAATACAAGATGCAATATTCCAATAAGCAATATTGAATGATTAATGTGAGAAACACAGTAACACGTACATTTTAACAGTATAATGAAATTACTTTTCACAACATGTAGCAATAACTAAAGAGAGAAAAAAATAAGCAGAAAAAGTAAGAAGCTGTAAAGATGAGATAGTAAATTAATAGATAGACAGGGTACCAGTAAAACAAAGAGAGAGAGAGAGAGAGAGAGAGAGAGATGCTGCCTTCTGTACTATAATCAAGAATTTTTAATTACTTCCGATTTCAACTTTTTGATTTTATTTGTTTGTCTACTTATTTACTTAAATATGTCAACGAAGTTTCTCCATAACCTTTCGAATTCCAATAACCTGTTTTTCATAAGCGCTATTTTTTTTCAATCCGTATTCTGTTTCGAACATACAGTCTAAAAGCCTGCCAAATTGGAATTGATTTGTTGTACTTACTTATAAATATGAAATATTTTGCAATTAAGATAATAAAGTTCATTAATCTAATGTTCGGGTGAAACCTTTCCTGTATTCCAAAAGATATAGTTTTCAGAGTTACTGCTATATCAATGTTATTTTCGTTAAAACGATCTTTTAACTTCATCCAAAAACATTGCACATACCTACATTCCCAAAACATATGATTTAATGTTTCGATTTCCATGCTGCAAAAATCACATAAAGACGAGCTTACTAATTTGCACTTATTTAGGAATTGATTTGTGGGTATTATTCTCTTTAGGTACTTATACTGAAAATTACGAAGTTTTACATCATTTGTTGCCAACAAAGGGATAGAATTGATATTTTTCCAATTTAATTCTTCCTCTAAAAAGATATTATTCCATTTTTCTTCTGATCTTTTCTCTTCGATTTCGGAAAATTTTATAAATATGTTATATATAAACTTGTTTGTTTGCTTTACATACAGTAACTGATTTAAGATTGTTGAAGTACATGGAACATTTATGTTTTCATGTTTAAGCTGCCCTTTCCAATAATTCGGTATACTTTGAACGAGACTTATATACTTTAAAAAATCGTGACTAGGAATATTATATAGTTCTTTTAATGTTTCAAAAGAATACATTTTCTTTCTGTTGTCATCATAAATGTCTTTTATATATTTAATACCCGCTTGGTACCAATTTTTATACAATATTGTTCGCATTGCTAGCTTTATATTTGAATTATTCCATATAATTTGATATCTATAATTTAATATTGTGCCTTTTTTATTAAGTTTACTCCAGGCTATCAAAATATCGGTAAAAAAAGAATTTTCTTTAAAGCTCTTTAATATATCTGACTCGTGAAAATCACATTCAAAATATAACTTATTTCCGTAATCATTTAATTTATTCAAATATATCTTCTGTATTACACTATTGCTGTTTGGATTTAATATCCTTTTTATCCAACTTATTTTAAGCGATTGTACAAATTTTTTTATATCAACCATTTTGATTCCACCCATTTCATATCCTTGTATTAAAGTGTTTCGTTTTATTTTTTCAGGCTTATTATCCCAAATAAATGCATACATTAAATTTTCTATTTGGTTCAGAACAAACTTAGACGGATTTGGCAGGGACGACAGCGCATATATTAGTTTTGGAAGTGCAAAAGTTTTGATGACGGTTACTTTTCCCATTAGCGTTAATTTCCTATGCTGCCATTGTTTCAAACAGGTTTCAAAATTTTTTATTTTCGAATCCAAAGTTAATTTTAAATTTTGTTCTTTATGTGTAGAGAAAATCATTTCGAGAGCTTTTGCTTCAGTTGAAGTCCAATGAAACTTCTTTTTTTCTAAATACATTATGTTTGTATTTTTGGTTGCTCCTATTCGTAACACTTGACACTTATTTGCATTTAATTTTAATCCAGATACATATCTAAAGTTTTCTAAAATATCAATTAAAGTTTCAAAAGATTTTTTCGAACCGTCTAGGATGAAGGATGCATCATCTGCATAGCATGTATCTTTCAATTCACAGCCAGCTATTGTTATTCCTTTGATATTCTTATTAATTCTAATTTGATTAGTCAACAGCTCCATACATATAATGAATAGATATGGGGACAAAGGACACCCTTGGCGAACACCTCGTTGAATAAGAAAAAAGTCAGATTGGAAACCATTATTAGTAACACAACTTTTTGCATTGGCGTAAAATAGTCTTATCCATTTTATAAAATCATCACAAAAATTGAAGTGTTCTAAACATCGTATCAAAAACGCATGGTCTATACTATCAAACGCTTTTTCAAAATCAGAAAAAAATAATATTCCAGGTAGTTCGCATTCTTCAACATGATCTAAAATTTCAAATAAAATTCGTATGTTTTCTCCAATATACCTACCTTTCAAAAACCCAGTTTGAGAGTTGTTTATAATTTTAGGTAAAACGGTTTTCAATCTGTTTGCTATTGCCTTAGTCGCTATTTTATAATCAACGTTTAATAAACTAATAGGTCTCCAATTTTCTAAATGTGTTATGTCTTTTTCTAATTTGGGGATAAGGGAAATAATACTTTGATTTTGTAACTCTGTAAGTTGACCATTTTGATATGAAAAATTTATGGACCTGACATAATATTGTTTTATATCTTCCCAAAATATTTTGTAGAATTCTGTTGTTAAACCGTCAGACCCAGGACTCTTTTGATTTTTCATTTCCTTTAATGCTATTCTACACTCTTCCTCTGTTAACAGACCTGCGCAATTATTTTGTTCATTCGTGTTTAGTTTATTCATATCATTATCGAAAAAGTTATATGATGATTGTTTCTGTTCCTGTTTTCTATATAGCTTCTCATAGTACAGCTTCTCTTCTTTTAATATGTCCTTCTGACTAGTTATAATGTTACCGTTTATATTTAACCTACTAATGACTTTTCGTTCGGCCCTTTTCTTTTCTAAATTTGCAAAGTACTTACTATTCTTTTCCCCTTCTTCAACTACTTGAGCTTTGGATCTTAAAATATACCCTTCTATTTTATTTTCCGTTAAAGAATTTAGTTCATTTTTCTTAATATTTAGTTCTTGCTTCAAAATTTCTATTCTTTCGTTGTTTACCGAGTTACAAATTAATTTGTCTAAATTTTCTATATCGTCCATTAGTTTCGCTTCCTTTTTATTGTTTTCTTTCTTCCTTATAGTTCCATATTTTATCGTTTCGTTTCTAACTGTACCTTTTATTAATTCCCATAACGTATTAGGATTTGCGTTTATATTATGTGAAACTATTTCTGCTATACTTTTTCTAATACATTCTTGATAATCATTCTCAAGTATAAAGCTATTATTAAGTTTAAAATACCCCGGACCTCTCTTTATTGTTGATAAATTTATGTTTAATACAACCAGGCTGTGATCTGATTTATAGCTAACTTTGTGTTCACATGACGACACTGAATTTGTGAGATTATCAGACACTAGAAAGTAATCTAATCTGCTAAATATTGGTGGTTTATTTGAAGAGTGCCATGTGTACTGTTTCATCCATGGATGTTTATTTCTCCAAATATCTACCAGCTCATATTCATCTATCATTTGTTTAATTTATTTCTACATACCTTATGAGTGTCCACTCTTCCATTTTTCTTATCTAATTCAATATTTAAAACTGTATTAAAATCGCCACCTATTATTATTGTTTTATTTAGATTTTCTTTCAGATAATTTTCTAACATTTCAAAGCAAAATATATCATCAGAATTAGGACCGTAAATATTTAAAATGACCAAATCTTTATCATTTATCATTAAATCAAGAGCTTGTACTCTACCTACAACTATTTCTTTGTATTCCTTTATATTATATGAAAAATTTGAGTTAACTAAAATAGCTACACCTTCACTATTATTTTTGTTACCACTAAAAAAAGAATTACTTCCCCATTCTTTTCCCCATATTTCATGTGTTCCATCGCCAGAATGTGTTTCTTGTAATAAGCACACTGAGAACTGTTTTTCCTTTACCCATGCAAATATATGATCGCGTTTTCTTTTATTTCCTAGACCTCTAACGTTATAAGAACATATTTTTACGTCCATTTAGACATTATAAAGAGAATGAAATTATACAGAAGGCAGCAAGGAATACAGAAAAGTAAAAAAAGAATCCTTAAGAAAGACAAAGATAACGGCAGCATACCAAATTCTTTTGATGGGAAGAGCAAGCGGACATATGTCATATTCTAACGCGATAAGAGAATAGAGAAAGAAAAGTCAAAACAACAATCGGCAGACCCGCACCGTATAAAAGTAAAAATGTTATTTGTTTGGCTTTGTAAGCAAAGAGTTTACAGATCTTTAGACTTTCAAATGCTGTATAGTACTATGATGTCACATCTGTTTTCTACAATGTTCAAGGGCCCAGAAGACACTTTTTACAGCTCTTATATCTATGACAGTCTTAAGTAGTCACTGTACTGAATTTTCCATAAGTCGCCGTTAAGTAGAAGTGCCAATTCCTAATTCTTAAATAAGTAATGGTCCACTGGGCACACAACGTCGAATCAAGCTTGATTCAACGTCATGACGTTGAATTAAGGTTGAAACATCGTGTGCCTGCTGGGATATAAATTTCTATCAGGAGAGATGTCACAAAAAAAATTCGCTGTCCTTTTTTTTTCTTCATTTTTTGCAAGATGAAAACGTTGCTTTGAACAAGCCAGCGAGTCAGTTTCAGGATCTGTTCTATAATAACTTCACCTGGACTGCCGACTTGGCTGTAGATGGCTGTTTGTCAAGGAACGACCCAGAAAACAGCAGGTGCTGTAGTTCGACCCAAGGGGATGGGGCCGAGAACTATTGGTGGGTAAACCTTGGGCAGCAGTATTCTGTTCGAAGGATAATCGTTTACGGAAGGGACGATATAGGTATGCTTCATGAGTCACAGTCCAGTGCTTGGAGATAGTTACATATTTCACCATAAATCAGATTTGAGACCATACTTTAGAATCGTCTCGCCCAGACGGTTATAATGAGGTCACAACTTATGTTTTCAATGAGAAATTTGCCAGAATGATCCTCAAAACACCACCTATTCTGAAGCACTGCCATGTGTCGTACCGTGAGAAAAGATGCTAAATATTATATACGAAGTCAAAGATTCAGATTTAATTGTGTTCAACAGCATTTAGGGTCAATAGAATATGTTTAAGGGAGCAACCTGTAATTTTCATTTTTGCCTCCCATTCCTATGGGGATCAACTCTTAAAGAAAAGAATTGCTCCTCAAGGAGCAATGTCTTTCCTTTAAGAGTAGACCCCTTTTTGAAAGCGTTTCTTCGCCCAGGGAAGTAAACAGGATGTCACAAATTGTGACTTTGCAAAAACTGAAAAAAAACATGGTTAGGTACCTAGCCACCCTAATATTAACTGTATAACTTTCTTAGGACCCACAAGATGCTGATCTAAAACGGGGAAAAACTCAGATCATAACAAGAAAATCACAGTGCGGTATTTTCATCAATTAAGCCTAACGGTTGACTTTTCAAGTATTCTTTATTGGATGAGTCCAGCCATCATTTAGGGACGTCTGCTATTTTATCAATTTCAAAGAAATTGCTGTAAATTGCATAAACAGTGGAGACCTTGCTCAGACGCCGCCTTCTGTGGCTTCTAATATGGGTCTCCACTGATTTAGTGACAGAAGGCATTGGTGGTTTAAGTAAATATATTTTATTACGGAAGACGCCAGTATTTCACATATAGTTTCACTTTGCATAATTCCGTTATGTATTTGAACACCATTCAAAAAAATTAAATTATATGTAATTAATAATCGCTGAATGGCTAGATCCTTTTGATGCAAGAATTGCTCCAAAGAAATGGAATTAGCAGACTCGGTTATACTGAGTCGGCTCAAGACAAGACACTGGCCATGCCTCTTAGCACTGACTTGAGCAGAACTCTGCCTTTAAAAGAACTCTAACTGAACTCAGTGGTCCTAAATGACCATAATATATATAAATTAAACCATCATAAAGTACGGGATCGTAGGACGGCCGTTACACGGTAATTAAACACCAGTTGCAATGAAGATAAATAAGTTCTAAAATGTAAGATCCTATGGAAGCGGATTATATAATGGGCCAAAAAATCTTAAGGGGTCATAATCATGAGATGATATTTCTTGGTCCATTTAGCATGTAAAAAAACAATTAAACCGCATGGTCATTAAGTTTTATTATTCTGCTTTTAATAATCATCAAATTCAAAATTGTGAGTTCCTTACTTGAGTCACACTTGTCTTTTGAATGACACTGCCCCTAAAAACAAAGTGGTAAAATCTCCAGGGTGAGTCGCGCAAGCAATATTTTTGATTTCTACATACTGTAAAAGTAATCATAATTTTCATCATAGACGCAAAAATTTGATCATTTTGAAACTCAAATGGCAGAAAAAAAAAAGAAAAAAACTTTTTCCTCGCAAAGTTCACATCTGTATAATTGAGAGCATTATTATTTTCCTATAGGCATTCAAAGCACTTTAATTTTGAGCTTAGTCTGACTTCTAGCCTTGTCTTGACCGAGCTGAGAACGATGTTTTCAGCATTTAAAAAAAAAGAAACCAAGGAAAATAAATATCCTTGAAGTTTAGTTTCGACCCTATTTACCAGTGTTTCACAAACTGAATATTAGTTTTTGTTCCCTAACTTCTTTGTCCAATATATTACATAAACGAGACTAGCAGACTCGGTGTAACTGATTCTTTTCATCATATGAGCCGCGACACGACAAAACCAACAATGTGGTTGTGCGCCCAGCGCAGACTCAGATCAGCCTGGGCATCCGCCCAGTCTGATCAGAGTCTTCGCTGTCCGCATGACGGTAGCTTAGACCCTTAGCTACCCTTTGAGCACTTAATAAAGAGTCTGATCTAACTTGGAGGATGCCCAGGCTGATCTTAGTCTGCGCTGGGCGCACGACCACATTGTTGGTTTTGTCGTGTCGCGGCTCATTATGATCTTCCATTACTTTTTAGATGGCAGCTCACAATTGTCTGATTTCCAGCTGTACATAATTAATGAGACAAGTGGCACAGAAGAGCTGGTATACGACAACGCCGGTATTTCATATGATACCGGTGAATTCACCATTGACTTGGAGCCACCAATAATTGTGGAGATTGTAGTGATCAGAAGACCCACGGCTAATATAATTACACTTTGTGAAGTAGAGGTATTTCAAGGTAAACTATTGATTAGGGATATTTATTTTAATATCTTTTCATAAAAACACGTGTTGTGAGCCCTGATCAGAACCGTCTCGCCGAGACGGTTCTAATGAGGGGTCACAGCACATGTTTTTGCTGAGAAATATAGAAAATTATCTCAGAATTATCCCTGTTACCCTTTCTTATCTGGAGCGCTGTTTTTTGTAGACTGAATCGGTGTTTCGGATAAGAAGGAATGACAAAGAACATTTCGGGATAATCATCAATATTTCTCCATAAAAAGTATATGTTGTGATCTCTGGTTAGAACCGTCTCGCCTTACAGGAGGAGCCTGATCTGAGTCTGCAGAGTTGCTTCCAATACTTTGATTTTTTACTGTATAATGTTTACGGTTGCAAAAGCTTTTCATTTAAGTACTGACTTTTAACAGCATCAGATGTCTCATAAATGACCAAAACCTAAACTCTAATCCGTGGCCTAGCAAAGATTTCAAATAAATAAAACTGATGCATACATAGGAGCAATTGTACTAGGTAAACCTATGCTCAATATTCTTTTAAAAAATATATATTCTGGATCTCGATGGACTATTCAAATAATGTTTCTTTTTTTATTTTATACCTGTGAAATATTATCAGTATTTGAATTACTGCGCCCACGTGTTCAAAACAAACGACGTCGTTTGTTAATGAGACGTTCAATTTTCAAACGTAATACATGTAAAATCGCTGCCATGTTTTGTCGAAAAAATATGAGGAGCTTTGGCAATGCAAAAGCTGCTCACAATTGCCGGCAAAAACTGTTACCGCAGTTGATTTTGTTAGTACTGTAAGACTTCACGTTTCCACTAACGGCTTCGTTAAGCTAAAGACGCTTTGAACAACCAGGCCCAGAGGTTATAAAACTTGAGTACATTCTCAAACTCAAAATAAAGCACACTGATTGGCTGCTTCCGAGCACAAGCTCGGAAGCAGCCAATCAGTGTGCTTTATTTTGAGTTTGAGATTGAACTCAAGTTTTATAACCTCTAACCCTGATCCCGATTTTCAACAGCTGGGACGACACAAACTACACAAACTTCTACGGAAACAACATCGCCATCCTCAGAATCAACTACTTCTACAGCGACAACAACTTCGTCGACCCCAACATCAACTACTTCGACGGAGATAACGACATCTTCTACTCCTACATCGGCTTCTTCAACCAAGATGGCGACATCGTCGACTTCTACATCAACTACTTCGACTGAGATATCGACATCGACAACTCCTTCATCAACTTCTTCGACAGTAACAACGACGTCATCAACTCCTACATCAACTTCGTCACAGACATCGTCATCGTCGACGGAGATAACGACATCTTCTACTCCTACAGCAACTTCTTCAACACAGATGACGACATCGTCGACTTCTACATCAACTACTTCGACTGAGATGTCGACATCGACAACTCCTTCATCAACTTCTTCGACTGAGATATCGAAACCGACAACTCCTACATCAACTTCATTACAGACATCGACATCGTCGACTCCTACATCAACTTCTTCGACTGAGACACTGACATCGTCGACCCCTTCATTAACTACTTCGACTGAGCTAATGACGTCGTCGACTCCTACATCAACTACTTCGTCAGATATACAAAAATCGTCGACTACATCAACTACTTCGACTGCGATACCGACGTCGTCAACTCCTATGTCAACGTCTTCGACTGAGGTAACGACATTGTCGACATCAGCGCCAACTTCTTCCATTGAGATGTCGACGTTACCATCAAGACCTTCAACTTCTTCGACTACGATTTCAATGCAACCGACCCCAACGTCAACTTCTACTGGATCTTCAACGTCCCAAGGTTGTAAATTTTAAAACTCACTTTAGCTTCTTATATATAGAATAATCCTGTTCAGATATACTATAAGGTTGGTGAACTGTAACTTTACAAATATAACACTTTGAACATGTTGCCATATATCGGCATCACATTGCTTTTTCGTAATATATATTGTTTTCTTATTTTTTGGTGAATTCAGCACCTATTTCTACGTGTAACTGTTTAATCTAAGAACTACAGACATTTATCTTTAGTCTGTTTAGAAATTTCTGTATTCAGTTTATTTGTATATAATTTGCAAGACATATAAAACAAATTGCACTAATTTGAATAGCAGGTAAATTGCCTAACTAGGCAACTTATTGGCTTCAAAATAGTGCAATTTGTTTCATTATAATTTATTAATTTACCAGAAGGGTCTAGAGATCTGAGTTTGGACGAAAACGCAATTCTCTTCGACTTAGTTTTTGATTTAATTAAAGAAACGTGGCTTTTTATGCTACAAGATGATAGATTGCACCCGATGTCAGCACTGATTCATAAGATTGCACCCGATGTCAGCACTGATTCATAAGATTGCACCCGATGTCAGCACTGATTCATAAGATTGCACCCGATGTCAGCACTGATTCATAAGATTGCACCCGATGTCAGCACTGATTCATAAGATTGCATCCGATGTCAGCACTGATTCATAAGATTGCACCCGATGTCAGCACTGATTCATACGATTGCACCCGATGTCAGCACTGATTCATAAGATTGCACCCGATGTCAGCACTGATTCATAAGATTGCACCCGATGTCAGCACTGATTCATAAGATTGCACCCGATGTTAGCACTGATTCATAAGATTGCACCCGATGTCAGCACTGATTTATAAAATTGCACCCGATGTTAGCACTGATTCATAAGATTGCACCCGATGTCAGCACTGATTTATAAGATTGCACCCGATGTCAGCACTGATTCATAAGGTTGCACCCGATGTCAGCACTGATTCATAAACTAGTTACTTTATCTTGTTAAGACAGCTAAGCTGTTCTATAAACCTTACGTCTTCTTTCTTTACTCTTTTAGCTTCATTTCTATACTGATCTCTGCGTTCAATTAGCAGTACAAGTTTTCAATTTTACACCGGATTGTACATAATGTATATATTTGTGTGTTTATTCATGTTAGTTCTGTCTCTGTACTTTTTGTCTTTGTATGTTAAATGTGAGGAAACCTACTAGTGGCATTCGGGCTGCAAGGAACCCTCGTTAAAAAAAAAGTATTAATCCACTGGAAAAATTGTTGAATTTGCAAACAGTGTAGGGCCAGATGAGGTGGCTCATCGTGAGCCACCTCATCTGGATCAACACTGTTTGCAATATAGTCTTTGAATTCTCAATATGATATAGCTTTGACAAAACATTTTTTTTAAATTTCTGCAGACGTAAATTTTGTCGTCTGCCGTTTGGCGCATTAAGGGTTAAATTAAATTAAATTATAATTCGAATAAGTTTAGTTTCCAATATAAGACATGGCAATTCGAAGGCAATAATCTGGAACCGAAACAATCGATTTCCACGTCCTGTTCTAAACACTGAATGAGAGAGAAAACAAGAAATACTGCAAATTTCAAGTATATTTTTTTCTCCATAAACTCCTGTATTTAATGCATCTAATACTTGTTTGATACAGGTACAATTCATTGTATTTGTCTGTTTAGGGAACTGAATACATGCTTGCTTAATACAGGTTGCTTGCTTAATAGAGGTGGTCACTAAGACAGGTTTTACTGTATATTGTTTCAATGCTGCATATTAGAAGGGGGGTAACAGGAATATTTGAGGGTTATTTTTCTACATTTCTCCAGAAAGGAATATTTTGTAAAATAAAAAATATTATCTCAAAATTATCCCTGTAAGCATATCCTATCTGGAGTACTGTTGTATGTCCTTGCTTAGGATCAAGTATTAGCTCAACGTCATCACCCAACGGGCAATTAAGTCGAAATGACGTCGCACTGAAGTCGATGCGACGTCATCACGTCGCATCGATGTCAGTGCGACGTCATATGTGCATGCTGGGCAGTATCTGTGACTCCAACTTCGTCTCCAGTGACAGGTTCTTCAGCGCCTTCCTCAGCCTCATCAAGAACGCCTACTTCGACCACAACCCAGATTTCAATTAGCACCTCCAACCTGACCATGTCAGTGTCCTCCAGTGAAGACTCAACATCCTTTGATCCATCTACGAGCACACAAGCCAGTAATCCACAAACTGATGCACAAGGTATACAGTTACTTATAATGTTTTATCTTTATACATTCCTTTTGTTTGATTTAAGGATGTCCGCTGGTGAAAATCATTTATTCAAACTTTTTTTACTTTTGTGTTATTTCAATTCTTCCATCAATATGTAGTCCAAAAATGCAAAATAAAGTATACGTTAGTGTGGATTTTTTTGCAGCACATGCCATGGAAGCTTGTGAGGGTACCCAGCCATTGTGAAATTTTTGAGCATAATATAAGAATATCTAACCATGTGTTTAAAAATTTTAAGAAGAGGTATCAGTTGATGGAATAAGTAATTACATGCGTTTCTTCTGACGACCACACAATGTTACATTGATTTCAAGCATGATTTGCGTACAGTCTTTTGTTAATTTCCAAATATTTAAAGGAAGTGTTACCCCACCCCCTTGACTTTGGCCTACTTTTGAAGCCATAAAAATGAACCCAGGCCACTTTCAAAAAAATAGCTATAGAGGGTATTAGCACAATATTTCTGTTTATAATATTATATTGATAGGGTCTTGTCTAAAGATAATTAAGCAAAAAATAATGTCCTGAAGCACTCTGTTATTAAATAGCACTTGAGATATGTTGGTATTATGATATCTTCTCCTCTAATTGAATTTAAGATTAATTGTGGAAAAAAAAGACAAAATATTGAATAAATAAAGATATTTCGTTTAAAATTTAACAATACCTGACACAAAGTTTATTGTTAAACACGTTATTGAAGATTTTATATTAAAAACTGTAAATGCCTTGGCAAAAAATGACAAAATTTATCCCTACCCCCAAAAGAATGTAAAATTTTTAATATTTTGTAATACTGCACCAAAGTGATAAAAAAGAACAGAAGCAGATTCTAACTTTTTCTTAAACTCTGATAGTTTGTCATTCACACAATTATCTTAAGGAAAATTGGTAGAAAAATATAGGTTAGTGTGCAAATAAGAAAGAAAACTTGAAAATTTTAAGCCTACCCCCTTTTGTTTTTGGCTATGTGTAAATTAATAGAGAACACACGGCTGCATCTGACTTATCTGTCTAGTCCGATGAAAGAATTTTAATGTAAACCTGAAAACAGCCATGTTATTCTAAAATTATATAGCCTTTTCATAACCATTGAGAACTTCATAAACAACTAATTCGATCTTAGGCTAATCGAAGCATACTCTAAGCCACCCCATGTAGAAACAATGGCTGCCTGTGTTGGTAAACTACAATATGTTTCTTTCATGTTTATGATAAAATCATTTCCAAATTCTATTTTCTTGACTAGATATTAATATATTCTTAACATGCATACAGAAAAACATGGCAAAAATAAGCTGTTATATGAAAAAGCAGTTTTAGAATGGTAATTACCCCACCCACTTCGTGATCCACTTCAAGACTGACTGATCTGAGTTTAACATGACACACAGTCAACGTAAATTTCTTGATCAATCTCTGGTACATGTAAATTTATACATGTATAAATGCTCTTGAATGCATGCTCATTTGTATGATTTGACACAGCAGTTTTTTTTAATTTAGGGCCTACATTAATTCCGAGCTTGAGCGAGCATGATAGAGAATTGAAAATAATAATAATAATAATAAATAAAAGGTGAAAAGTCAGTCTGAATCTCTTAAACTATCTGTATGTGCCTTAAATTTATTGATACATGTAAAGTAGTCTTGTATGGAAGATGCATGTAATATAAACGTGACACCAACAGATTTGTTAATCTGCATATTTTCGAGCTTTGGCGAGCAAAAGTTTGAGATTTAAAGGGAGGCTACATAATGTCACACGAACGAATGCATAAGTTTATTGGGTCTCATTATTCCAGAGGATTGGTTCCCTTTTCTTAATGCAGTAAGGCTGGAGTACAATTTATTATAAAATGTTCAGTCAGCGGTTTTTTTCTTCTAAGATTGAGCCGCGACACGACAAAACCAACAATGAGGTTGTGCGCCCAGCCTGACCAGAGTCTTCGCTGTCCAAATGGAGGTAGCTTAGACCCTTAGCTACCCTTTGATTACTTAATAAAGAGAGTGAACAAACTGGGCAGATGCCCAGGCTGATCTGAGTCTGCACTGGGCGCACAACCACATTGTTGGTTTTCTCGTGTCGTGACTCAGATTCTAATGGTCCCCCATCTTGTATGCTACTGTCGGGTAGCATTTTATTGTTTTACGTAAAATCTTTTGAATCATTGAATAAGCCAGTGTAATGAGCAGCTTGATCTCAGTCTACACGGGTCAACAATGCATTCGATTTGGACCACTGTCCCAGGAAAATAGATAGAAACACCTGTCATGTTGAAGAGAAAAAAATATAGTTTTGCGTAACGTTGAACTAAACTGTCAGGCCAGTGACGTCACAATGACAAATTGGCACGCGCTCATTAATAGACTGAGCGAATACTATGGCTGAGTTCGCATCAAATGCAACAAATCTCTCTACAAATTAGATTCAATAATTTCCACGAACGCTAGTGTATTTTATAATAATGTTTAATTTCCCACAGCGTGCCTCCGTATTGGTCATGCTATTAATAACATGGGGAGACTGAGGCCTAATGCATCTTTACATCCCAACCCTACTCCGCCAACGCCCAGACGCCCGCGCACCTCGAGACCTACACTGTTCTGTTTCCTTTTTCTCAAACCGTTTAGCCATTTAAATAGTAGAGATGTCAAAGCATCTAAATCTTAAGTCCGAATTCATTTAATCGAAATAAACGTCGACAAATCCGAAATATTTAGGTGCAAAGACATGGACCGAAAAACAGGAAGTGTGATCAGGTGCTCGCGAGTAGTAAGCATCGCCTGCCTATCATAATACACCCGCCATGTCTATATATCTGATGGAAAAGTCAGTGAACATGAAAGTCCCGTAACTTGACTTGTTTAAAAGAAATGGCGTGCCTTGTTGCTTGCGTCAGCCCCCTCCCCCTCAAGGTGTGTGGCTGGAACAGACCCCCCCCCCCCCCTTTTGCGTCTAAATTAATAGTTAGGTGTTATTTTCAGAACCAAGCTTTATATAAGTTATAAGTACTTGGGTGTATTCTTTTCAAAAACTGGTAGTTTTTTAACGGCACGTAAACATATAGCAGAGCAAGCTAGAAAAGCATTATTTTATCTGTATACTAGAATAAATAATCTTAATTTACCTATTGACCTTCAAATAAAATTATTCGACCATACAGTCCTCCCCATTTTGACCTATGGATGTGAGGTCTGGGGGTTCGAAAATATCCAGATCCTTGAAAGAATTCATGCTGAATTTTTACGAACAATAACAAAAACTAAGAGGAGTACGCCTTATTATATGCTCTTTTGAGAGCTGGGTCGCTACCCTCTCGAAATAACAATCAAAATTAGGATGGTTGGTTTCTGGTCCAGAATTATTTCGGGTAAAGAAACAAAACTTTCATACTTGTTATATAATACTATTAAAGAAACGCCAAATTTGCAATCGAAATGGATTAATTATGTGAAACAAATATTTATAGATAGCGGTAAGATGGATATTTGGCTTTCTCAAAATAGCCCCCAATCATGTAACGTTCGTCAGTTGATCAAGAGGATTTTGATTGATCAGAATTTACAAACTTGGCACTCTAGTTTACAAAACTCATCCGAAGGCATAAATTACCAACTTTTTAAAGACACTGTACTGTTAGAACCGTATTTCCTTAACCTTAGTCGAAAGCATTATCTGAATTTTGTTAAGTTTAGGACGGCAAATCACCGAATGCCAGTAGAAACTTTGAGATGGGAAGGTATTCCTTTGCACGAACGAACATGCTCTTTGTGTGATACTAATGACGTCGCCGATGAATATCATTATTTATTATGCTGTAATTATTTTACCTCTCACCGAATGCGTTATATTCGTCCGTATTATCATAGACGACCAAACGTTTTAAAATTCAAAGAACTTATGACGTGCACATCTCCGCTAAGGCTCAGAAACTTATGTATTTTCATTGAAATATTGCTTAAGTACTTTAATACAAGTTAAACTGAAAACACTGAAACTGTGTGAATGGGATGTAAATCTCAGTCAAATAATGCATTGCCTGTAATGATATTGTGCTTAGTAAAATAATAAAACAATAATCAGTGAAGAAATATGTATACTCACGCTTACGAAAGCATAATCCGTCTTCGTCTGCCTGCTAGTCTAGTACTTAATCCGATGACCCATAAAATATGTGAACGATTCAATTGGGCCGCGCCAGGCGAAAAGTGTTATGTGTGATTGCGAACAACAGGACGAGGACTCAAATCAGTCTGCCAATGCGTGCAGTCTGGCTGGAGTCGTCGTCCTGTGTATGTGGATTCCATCTGGTCCATGCGTATGGTGTGCGATCGACGGGGACCCTGATCAGGCTGCGCTGCTGCGCAGGCTGATCTGGGCCTTTGCTGGTCGCATAAGCCTTGAGCATTATTTTCACCTGTCGCGGCACAGCTGGCTTTTCTATATTTAACCTAGTATTGTCATGCATTAGTTAACTCGGTCACGTGGCCATTGGTTCACGAGGTGCATAGTGTGATTTTCCATTCAATCTTTTTAATTTAAAATTACTATTTACTATTGCTTATTATCATCTATAGGTGTTCTCATATCATGTACAGGATCGGCTTACACGACCGCGCAGTCTACCAAACCCGTTATAAGTAACTGTTATCGCTACTGTGGAGAATGCCCAGCGGGCATCTGGCGTCGGGATGACATCACACCACGTCGATGCGACGTCATGTGACGCCTTTGCGACATCAAATGCCTGCAGGAACGGACTGCGCGGATTGGCCTGCTCTCGATATCTTCTTTTTTGTGTATGGTCCAAGTCGTTTCTGGAAGTGGTTTCAGCAGGCGCAGGGCGTTAAGTCCTGTTAGCGCTGACTCAATGCTACGACGTTGAGATGGCGCTGATATGTCACAGTTGTCCGCTGTGTGCCAGCTGTTTGGATTCATCCAATTGGTCAATATCATCTGTTGCATGGCCACTAAAGCGCTATTTAATGGTTTAAAAGATGAAAGAAATCCTCTGATGATTAAAAACAAAGGTAAATATATAATAAAAGTGAATTAAGGCTTATTAAAGCTGGCAATAATAATGTCTGTCTAAATGACGCTTTTCCCCAAATATACGCAATGTTTATATTTCTTTCCTTTGTCTGTCTTTTCACTTTTTCCTCTGTCTTTCTACATTTTATTCTACATTTTTTTTCCTGTCAATTTACAATATGAAATGTTTGCTATGCCATGAATTGTATGATCTGTTATGTTTAAATTGTTTCCCATATGTCACTTTATGTGACCTGGGAGTGAAATAAAGATTTGTTGAGTTGAGTTGAGTATATAGCCGTCATATTCCAAAACGAGTTGAAAAAAAACAACACCTAACCTACAGAGACTCAGAGATTGGACAAAAGTGTTTAATCATAGCGTTGCCGTTAACTTCGGTGCATTTCCACTTATGCTGACTATTTGATTATCTGAAAAACACAACATATACCATCTTGAAAATTATACTTATATGAAGATAAATGATTTATGCAATGTAAAAGAAAAATAATTTTGTATGTTTATGCTCTCTAGTTGCAGATTTTTTTTAAAAATCGCGTAATTTTTATAAAACCTTGTTTCCATTGACGTCTATTATTTCTGTTTGTTCCAATACGCATAAATGATAAGCAATAAAATCCATACAATTTTAAGAGAATTTGAATGGGGGCCAAAAAGGGGCCCCTATCTACGCATAAATGATAAGCAATAAAATCGCTAAGATTTTAAGATAATTTGAATGGGGGCAAAAAGGGGCCCTTATCTATTTATATATTGAATAGAACTAATCTGAAAATGTAGTAGTAGTGGGGGTGGTGGAAGGGGAATGGGTGTCTGAGGTGGCCTCTCGACCCCCAAAGCTGAAACTTTTTTTTTAATGTAGACGGATACAAAAATTCTGACCCCACCCCCATATGCCTAACAAAATATATGACCCCCCCCCCCCCCCACGCCCCATGGTTTAATTATTTTCGATCCCAGTAGACCACCAAATCAAGAAATTAAAAAAAAAATCCGACACCCCATCCCCACTGAATGTACCCGGTCCCCCACCTAGTAATGAATGACTTGTCCGTAATAATCATGTCGCTGTGAGCGGGTAGCATCAAAACTTTTGATTAGTAAAATACCGCCCAAAGGATAAAGTATTAACCTCCAAATTTTGATATGATGTCGGATCTCAAGAACTTAGACTATTCCTTTGTAGAGGAGATTTGGAACAGCCTGAGGCGTGCATCAATCAAGTATGATGTAGGCTTTCAGCGCAGTTAGTTCACTAATGACAGAAACTTCACTCCACCACTGTCACTCTGGTCAGTTTTTGCGCTTGAATGTGCTAGCTGTTTGTTGCAGGTGCGCGAAAAACCACTTTCTGATACCAAAGTAAAATTAAAAACACCACTTAGCAATTCACCAGCAGTTTCAGATGAAGTCAGCTGTAGATTCTAATTGACAGCAACATCACACGTCATCGTTACGTGTAGCTATACCAACGAACCTAAACAAACCAGCTGTGCACAGTGTATTTGAAGAGATAAGAGAATTTCAGCCGTGTGCCTAGGACTAGGGCTGCGTAGTAGAACATATTAGCTGAAGTAAGATTAAGATTATATCTGTCAACATGCATATTTTTATATCATGTCTAGCCCTCAGACTCATTAGAGCTCCTTTGGTGTCTAAAGGATTGGCCTTTCGCGGCCAAATGTGGGTGGGGTGTATGGGTTGCGTCAACTTGCTCCGAAACTCGTAAAGAGGGTCGAATATTTTGTCAAGTAAAACCAGAGACTGTCTGGCGGATGGGATGCCAGATGACATAGAAACTAAATGCAGTGTGGTTAGAGTTCCCAAAGATATATTTTGCAAATTGTAAAGGCATAGTAAAGCGCCTGGTGTGCAGCCAAATAACGACATCACGGGTACGTGGGATCTAGCAAATGAAAAAATGAGCGAATGAAAAAATGGTAGCGCTCGAATGAAAATTATACAACAGCATCCAAAGTTTTTAAAAACATAGTGATTTTATATTATTTCTCAATTGTAAGACGGCAAAATTACGACAGCCGACACTCGACATTCCGAACAGTTGTTGGCAGTTCGCGTTGCGCAGAGGTCTCAAATTTGTCACCAGCGGACATCCTTAAATTCTGTAATAAAACAGCTTTTGAAATTTGAAAAGGGTATACCACTACAATGCTCTCCGAACATACTGAGTCTCGAACAGGGTATACCACTACAATGCTCTCCGAACATACTGAGTCTCGAACAGGGTATACCACTACAATGCTCTCCGAACATACTGAGTCTCGAACAGGGTATACCACTACAATGCTCTCCGAACATACTGAGTCTCGAACAGGGTATACCACTACAATGCTCTCCGAACATACTGAGTCTCGAACAGGGTATACCACTACAATGCTCTCCGAACATACTGAGTCTCGAACAGGGTATACCACTACAATGCTCTCCGAACATACTGAGTCTCGAACAGGGTATACCACTACAATGCTCTCCGAACATACTGAGTCTCGAACAGGGTATACCACTACAATGCTCTCCGAACATACTGAGTCTCGAACAGGGTATACCACTTCAATGCTCTCCGAACATACTGAGTCTCGAACAGGGTATACCACTACAATGCTCTCCGAACATACTGAGTCTCGAACAGGGTATACCACTACAATGCTCTTCGAACATACTGAGTGTCTTCGACTAACAACAGTTTCTTTAACCGAAGTGGCATCAACCATGCTTAACGAAACTGATATTATTCGAAGAGACTCAGAGAGACCGAGACGACGATTTTCATTTTTATATAACACGGAATTAAATGACTTGAGAATAATAAGTTGTTTGAGAAAATCTGAAGTTTCTGTTGAAAGAATTTAAGTTTGTAATTTCATTGAAAAATTGGCAAGGCATTACACACAATGTACACGCTGGTCTGGCATTCAACACAGGCAACGAGGCAACGTACTATAAAACACGATTGTTTTCGCATACTTCTTACATTAATTTCAAACTATCATTCTTACGGACCCGGCAGTATGTTATACCTCTTAGTCAGACCAGATTTTCGAAGAAATTCCGTCTAGTATAAATGCAGTGCTTGAATAAGGTTTTTCTTCAATTCGTTACCTGGTCGTTGTAGTCCAAAAATTGTTTTCAAGCATTTCTTGAATATGCATATCAATTCAGTAAAACTTTTGGGTCCTATTTCAAGAGTAGGGGGTCGGATGGTCCGTGAGACTATACCTCTGAAACAAACTTATCCTGTTGAGCAGAACAAGCAGGTTCCTTGTACGTTGTCTTCGTTGCCTGTGTTGAATGCAAGACCAGTGTGATGTATGTCATGCTGTGATATCAATGACGCCATAGATTTGTTACCGTAGCAACTAAGAGTTCATACCAATGTCAAAAACACGTCAACAAGACGTCATTCTTCCAAGGTACTAAGCACCATAGTTGCTATGGTAACAGCTCTGTAGCGTCTCTCACTTTAATTCGAGAGATGAATATATGCCACGTTCCTCTCGCATTATAAGTGAGATGCTACCTGATATGAATACAATGGAAAATGTGATTTTCTCAAACCTATAATTCATTCTCAAATAATTTAATTCTCTATTATATTTGTTCTGTGTTTCAAAGCGCAACATTACAGGTTTACATTTGCATCTTTTCTGCCTGAAAGACTGAAGCATTATGTTTTTGTTTTTTTTGACAAAATAAAGAACTCAAAGGGATTTTCTTACTTTTCCGAAGGAAAATCATTTTCTAAAGTAGATCACGATACTTGTCATACGTTTTATTCAATATGTATTGTTTGTCAATGTACACAAGTCTTAAATCTTCTTTTTTTGTTTTTATTTATTTTAGGCTTTGGTGGTGCTTCTATGTGTGGATCCCAGATGGTGTATACGATAGCAATAGGAATCGTAATAGCAAACCTTCCCTCATATATATGTTATCAAATCATATGAATTGTGTGCACGCATGAATTTTATTTTTCGGACAAACAGTGAGGCACGTAATCACCGATCCACATTAAATGCTATTCAAAAAACAAAAACAAAAAAAACTGCAACACAGTTTGTTTGAAAAAATAAACAAATCAATATTTTAACCTTTCCCCATCCATCTTAAAATGCTACATACATCAAAGAAACCTACTTCCACACAAAACTATTGAATGTTACATATTACATCCATATTAAGCACGCATGAGCAGATTTACTAGAAGTTCATGGGCTCAGAACTTTTCAATCGTCCCTCGTAAAATGACAGTTTTACATGTATCAAACAGCTCAGCGAATTCCCAGCGGGCAGATGCTGAATCCAAATTGAATCAACGTTGATTCAACATCATCATGGCATTGAATCAATATATATTCAATGTTGATTCAGCCTTGTGGTCCCAGTTGGGCCCAAACTTCAGTAAAGTGCACGGTACTTACTGCAATCTTTAATGTAAGATAAACGTTTGTTTTTTTATTTTTCTATTTTTCCTCTGCTCTGTCTATCTATATCTCTCTTTATCCGTCTCCTTTTCTGCCTCTGTCTCTGCCTTTGTTTGTTTGTGTGCTAAGAAGAACGATTCAGACAAAATTTGCATTTGCAATCGGCTATGACTGTCCGTCTCTACGCATTCTGTTATTAGACGGGAGTTTACACTTCCAAAATTACTGGCAATATGTAAATCAGTGTTTTGATACAATATGTGATACGAGGGTTGTTCAGAAAGTTCTGATTCTCACCGCATAACTTTGTTTAGCGGCATGCTTAGGGCAAATGCTTTGCATGTATTGAAAGCTCTATAATTTGCCTTTACAGTGATACCAAACACTATACAAAGATACATTTTCTTATTGAGGTACAACGCATTTTATTAGGCCCCAGTCACACCACTGGCTTAAAGTCGTACGTGAATTTATTTTTAGTGTATCATTCAAGTAAAAAATCATCGTAAATACAAAATTAATTTTTGTCAGCTGTTTGTCAATCGTTGCCGTCAATATCCATTTAAAAGTTAGAATGGTAGAGAACGTTTCCGTTTCATTCCTTGCAAAGCAATGCGCAGTTCTAATGACGTTATTGAAATCGACGTTAACGTCATTTCCTAAGGCTGTGACAACTTCGTTTTTTCATTAATTTTAATTTTTCGACAATTTCGAATTGGAGTATGCAAAAGCTTTTCCTTACAAGATTTTGAATGCTAAGACATTATTTTTTGATAGCTTTAGTAGACAGGGAGAATTTGCTACTACATTAAATGCAGATAATCCAAATTCACGGGACAGTATGGAACCTAGATTAAATATGATTTCCGCGATATTTACAGGAAACAGTTGCCTAGGGTTTGTGTTTTAGTAGCAATGACGAAAAAAAACAAAAAAATAAAGACTGCTTATATAGAAACTACGACCTTCTAAGGTAAAAAAGTGCAGTGGCTGTAGGGTATACCTCTTTCAAAGACGTTCAAAAATATGCCCTTTAGAAAATATACACTGCGTTTGCAGAGTTGTCTTGACATATCTCAGCTCTATATGGTTTCGCTATCAGAAGTTCTGTCGTTATGATGTTTATCAAAATATGACGTCACGATCAGAGCTTTCTGAACATACGTCGTACATTTGTGAAAGTCAGTCTTTTGTAAAATTTGTTACAAAATGAAGTTTCTCCTTCCAAAATAGTCCCAAAAATCCAGATCCGTCTGGAATTACATTTTGGGGTCGTTTTGAAAAGGAAACTCCCGACTTATAACCAAAGAACTACGGTAATGTGGAATTAGGAGAAACCCAAGAATAAATTTGAAAAAAAAAAATCCGCTCAAATCGGTGCTTAGATGACAACGACACTGTTGCACACGAAACAGCTGCTAATACAAAAATTGAAATATTTTGGTTTTCTTTGTATACATGATCCTTGCCTCCATAATAGTATTTGAGCCGCGACACGAGAAAACCAATAAAGTGGTTGTGCGCCCATCACAGAATCAGATCAGCCTGGGCATCCGCCCAGTCTGATCAGAGCCTTAGCTGTCCGCATGAAGGTAGCTTAGCACCTTGGCTACCGTTTAAGCGCTTAGCAATGAGTCGGTTCAACTGGGCAGACGCCCAGGCTGATCTGAGTCTGCGCTTGGCGCACAACCATTTTGTATGTTTTCTCGCTTCGCGGCTCATTTATTTTTCCTAGCTGACACAGTACTCTAGGAGCCAAAATCGCCTATCTTGCCAAAATAAGGGTCGGAGGTGGCACCCTGTGCTATACTTAGTTTGAATGTATTTTTGAATTGTCTAAACCTTCAGAAACTAGGTTTGACTGTTCTGCTCGTCAAATTTTATTGTCAAAATGGTCAAATTAAGCGATGGATGTGACTACCTATAGTGGAGCAAATATGATTCCATAAGTGGCCTAGAAAAGACAGATAGTAGTCAATCGGGTGTAACATTTGTTTTTATATATCAAAATGATTGTCTTGATATGTAGTGATCAGATTCAGCGTTTGCAACCTTTACAAAACTTGCATAACTCTGTAATGGGCAGTTATTTACGTTACCCTATTAAATTTTAATAATATAAAATAAGAATCCATGAGAAATATGCCGTAATGATTTAACTGATTTAAAATTCAACATTTTTTTAAGAAAGTTAATGTGCTATAAATTAAGCTACGCAGAAAACAGTTAAGAACATCGGGTCTGTTATTTTTGTTATAACAATTCATGTACCCCTTTAAAACTTAAAACGCAATTGTTTGACAAAATATAGGTAATAAGCTATTTATGACAGAAAAAATGACCTGTTTCATTTAGATCATACTAAACATGATACAACACAATAGTTTAGATAAGTTTTGAACATACAATACATTTCTTATGCAAAGTAACGTACTTAACAGATTAACATGTTCGCATAAAAAGACTGTGTCATTCCTTTAGGAATACGCTCATTTGGAACTTTGTCTGTTAAACAAATTAACAAAGTTAAGCAAATTATATTCATTATTTATCAAAAAGTTTGATTTTTTGCATAGTTTAGTCGCCTACTCAGACAACAAAAATGTTGTTTACATGACAAGAAAAACTAAAATTGTCCCAAAAATCAAAACAAAGCGCTCATGAATTAATCTGTATATGGAAAAGTCGTAAATCTATTTATATTCATTCATATCTTAATGATTTTTTAAGAATCACGCAATACAAATCATGTTTCGATAAAGTACAGTTTTAAGTACAGTTTTATACTCAGAAAGGTAACGAATGTAATTTTTATTTAAAAATATTCACTGATATTAGATGTTGCAAATGCAAAATACGCAAAGGCTGTATTAGTTTGAGTTATTTTTACATGAATGTGAAATCGTTTAAACCTACCTAATGTAATTTATCAGCGATATTTCCAAGGCGGTTTATCCATTGTGATATATTGATGTTAAAGTTTGTGCTGATCACTGTTCTGTTGTCCTCGACACATTGGTTTATTTTGTATGTAATTCACCATTATCCTGTTGAAAATAGACGTTGTGTGTGCCTTGTTATGTTGGTGAAAGGCTAGCTTTGAGGTCATCTGCATGGAATGGACTGCATGTTTATTTGGTTACTTGCTAGTTTTATTTGAGTACTTGTCTTTTTACTTTATGTGACTACTTCTAGTTGGTATCATGGGAGGGTTGTGGCCTCGATTGAACCCATTCCTGATCGCTACCAGTTTACACTAGTTTATCTGTTTTGAACTTTTCTTTTAAATGGTTAAAAATATTTTGGGCGGGGGCATTTCTTTTAAAAGCAATACTAAAACCATGGTTAAAATTTTTTGGGCGTTAAGCATATATTTAAACCAAAGTAACATATATATCACGTCAAAAGGTGTTATCTTATACTCCACTGCTGGTCATATGGTTACAACAAAATGTTTCCCTGTACTTCATTTAATTGAAAACTATGTGTTTCTTTGTCGTTAGGTATCATTTGGGCATCATTTGGGCTCATTCGGAGTCAATTTGAAAACAAGAGGGCCAAGAGGCCCTGAATCGCTCACCTGAACAAAAAGTCAAACTAGGGTCATCATTTGAACAAACCTGATAGTTTGCAACCATTTCCAAATGGTTCTGAAGAAAAAGATTTTTGAAAAGTTTACTATGTATTTCTATAGCTCAAACTTAGGACTCCCTGTCGCAGGGCCATTTTGGACCCTGGTGCCATCATTTGAACAAACATGGTAAAGGACTATTAGGCAATGCTACATACCAAATTTCAAGCATCTGAGCCTTGCGGTTCTGAAGATGAAGATTTTTTAATATTTTTCTATGTATTTCTATGTTTCAAACCTGGGACTCCCTGCCCCAGGGTCATCTTGGACCCTGGGGCCACCATTTGAAAAAACTTGGTAAAGGATCACTAGGCAATGTTACATACCACATTTCAAGCATCTAAGCCAAGTAGTTCTTTAAGTATTATTTAATATCAAACCCAAGACCCCTGCCCCAGGGCCAGATTGGATCCTGGGGCCACCATTTGAACAAACTTGGTAAAGGGCCACTAGGCAATGCATCATACCAAATTTCAAGCATCTGAGCCAAGCGGTTCTGTAAAAGAAGATTTTTAAGTATTTTTTAGTTTCAAACCCAAGACCCCCTGCCCCAGGGCCATTTTGGATCCTGGGCCCACCATTTGGACAAACTTGGTAAAGGCCACTAGGCAATGCATCAAACCAAATTTCAAGCATTTGAGCCCAGCAGTTCTGGGAAGGAAAGTTTTTTTAGTATTTTTTAGTTTCGAACCCAAGACCCCCTGCCCCAGGGCCAGATCCTGGGGCCACCATTTGAACAAACTTGGTAGAGGACCACATGGCAATGCTACATACCAAATTTCAAGCATCTGAGCCAAGCAGTTCTCCAGGAGAAGATTATTAAGTAAATTTTGGTTTTGAACCCAAGATCCCCTGCCCCAGGGCCATTTTGGACCCTGGGGCCACCATTTGAACAGACTTGGTAGAGGACCACTAGGCAATGCTACACACCAAATGTCAAGCATCTGAGCCAAGCAGTTCTGGAGAAGAAGATATATAAGTAATTTTTAGTTTCGAACCCAAGACCCCCTGCCCCAGGGTCATTTTGGATCCTGGGGCCACCATTTGAACAAACTTGGTAGAGGACCACTAGGCAATGCTACATTCCGAATTTCAAGCATCTGAGCCAAGCAGTTCTGGAGAAGAAGATTTTTAAGTATTTTTCAGTTTCGAACCCAAGACCCCCTGCCCCAGGGCCATTTTGGACCCAGGGGCCACCATTTGAACAAACTTGGTATAGGACCACTAGGCAATGCTACACACCAAATGTCAAGCATCTGAGCCAAGCAGTTCTGGAGAAGAAGATTTTTAAGTATTTTTAGTTTCGAACCCAAGACCCCCTGCCCCAGGGCCATTTTGGACCCTTTGGCAACCATTTGAACAAACTTGGTAGAAGACCACTAGACAATGCTTCATACCAAATATCAAAGCTCTAGGCCTAGCGGTTTCAGAGAAGATGTCATTTAAAGCAAATTGTTGACGACGGACGACGCACGACGGACGACGGACACTGGGTGATCACAATAGCTCACCCTGAGCCTATGGCTCAGGTGAGCTAAAAAAAGATCAGCCGAAGCTGGTGCTAGGGGGGCATTTGGCAGTGTTATAATATTTCATTCCCAGACACCGAGGTTGATGTCTTTGTTTTCTGTGATGCATTTTTACTCCAAGAGAATCTTCAATCACAATTTAGTTAAGCTTCTATCATTTCAACAATTTTAGGCGAATGAATGCAATTTTACGTGAAATAACTGCCAAATTTACCTTTCCTTCCCTCCTTAATGGGAGTGAGCTCTTAAAAAAAAGAATTTGCCTTTGTAGGAGAAATGTATTTCTGTTAAAAATAAATCTTTGAAGATTAAACCAGCCACAGAAGCAAATAGGAGGTCGAAAATCTTGTTTCCATTTTAACAAATTGCAGTAAAACATCGAGGTGTGTCCATTAACATTAATTAGTATAATGTCCAAGATCATCTGGAAATAAGGACATAACATATTACTCGCAAGTGCAAACGATACTGTCTAGGAACGACTGATATGATTATGACATTATCAAAATGATATTAATCAATCGAATCAGTGATAATTCACTTACTTTGTCTCATTTGTTTGATAGTAAAAAAAGGTAACGCATACAACATTTAAATGTAAACAAGTTGTGAGATTAAATATTGTGGCTTTTAATGATACAGTTAAATAATGTTTGAAATTCAATAGGATGAAGCATTCCTCAGTTCTCCGAACAAACTCTTTTATTGTTAAGAAGTTGGCTTGATTACAGTCATCTAGCAATATGGTCACCTGAATAGCTGTCCATTTTGCTTTATTTTTTTTGTAATATAAAATAGGTAAAAAAATATGTTCTGGCTGTTTTCAGTTTGGGCTGCTTAATGACCACCTGTTTATGAAAGAACTGTTAGTTCAGTTTTCCGTGCATGTCTTTCGTGAACTTTTGTCAATTTGTGTGTGTGCTTCTTACCCTTTTGGTTTAAGGGTGGGATCTGGGATCTGATTGTATTAATTCCTGATCATTACCTATCATTTACTTCTCATATTAATGCTCGGGTTACCAGGTGCAGAAAAAACGTTTTTAAGCAAAACACCTTAAACAGGCATAACACCAATGCAAATTAGGCACTATATAGAAATTTTATGTGTATCTATGCTAATATTTCACGTTTTGCTTGTAACAATGGCATTTTGAAGCAATGAAATGGGTACATCAAATATTTGAATCACTTCAAAGATTTGTGGTTATGCTGCTGTTATGTTAACATTCGGAATCCCATTGTTTTGCTTTCAGCATTTGAGAATTACTTTAGGACGGGCTACTTTCTGCTAAAGGCTGCTCAAGCATAAATATAAACACTTCTTACCATCAAAAGTGTAATCTGATAACTCTTTTATTGTTGAATGTTGTAAACGTTACCTTTTTTGTCTTCCAAACTAGGAGTTTAAGGAAGTGATTTTTTCATTGATTTGATTTTAAAGTCATGTTGATGATGAACTGAAGATAATGACAACATGTCATAACCATATTACCCATGGCTGGAAATATCATCTGCACTTCCAAGAATAGAATCAATGAAACCAATTCTGCTTTTATCTCGCAGGTGGGTTTTGCTTTTAAATTATCTTCAAGCTTGTCATGGAAACAATACTGTGTAAATGTGAATGGGCACACCTCTATCTTTTATTGCCATTTGTTTGATGGGAGACAACCTTTGTGACAGCCTGTTTGCTTCCCTAAATATGAAACCCTTACAAAAATGGTCAACTCTTACCCCCTTGCCCCCATTCCTCTCCCCCTCCCCACATTAGGAGGCTAAGATGAAAAAATGGCAGAGTTATATTGCGCCACAATATATCCATTCTCTTTTAAGTCTGGTGGAATGATAAAAGCTAAACTAAATTCCAAAGAAAAGTTCTCTGATAGCAAGTAATGCACCAGAGACAACACTGCATTAATCTCGGTTAAACTGAGCGTATGTTCAGTAATGTAATGTTACTACACTGCCAATGCCCCCAAGCCATAAGTTCCTTTTTTAAACTGATTCTGAATGAGCCCAAATGATCATAAATGTGATTTTCATTCTGAGAAAGTAAGAAAGAGCTTTTCACTCTAGCCACGCGTCACTATACGCTTGTGTCAGTAAAGTAAAATAACTATTACCTTTTAACCTGTTATATACGTTACTTTGCGAAAATACATGCAATAAGGCAAACATTTTGAAATCCGTGATTTATTATAAACTTTTATAGGAAAAGGTCAAAACAGATAAAATAGTGTAAAAGCCAACATTTAGGAATTGACTCTCTGTGCAACAACCAACCCACGACATTAAACTGGAAATAGCACCACAAAGGTACAGTACTAAGACAAGTAGTAAGAGGATACTGTGGGGTAAGAAAATAGACTTGCAGCCCGAAGTATGTTTTGATTTATTTTAACTGAATACCTGCAGACCACAGTTAAGTATAATTAGGGCAAAGAGTAGGCGTTTGACCTAAAATGGAGTTTGTTTACATGTTTCATTATTTCTTTGGACATTTTTTTTTCTGCATGGGTAGCATGAATCATTGTATATGAATCATTGTTTATATACACAAAACCATGCCAATCAGATTTGAGTGCGGAACATATTTTGTTTGTTTTTAGGACATTTAAATCTACCTAACCACTATGCTATTAAAAGGGCACGATTATTGAGGGTTATCTGATTGAACAATTTAGCCTACCTGTTCCTCAAGTGGGTGGGGTAAATTCATATAGAAAATGCTCAAAAAATAGAGCATGAAATCGTTTCGATGCATTATGGCTCTATTAAGTAACACCTGTATTGGAATGATATCCCTAGAGTAGAAAAGGAATGACATTGCTTCCAAACATGGCTTCCACAAATGTGTAACAATGCAAAAATACATGCCTTAATGGTGTTGTTTTCTGCCGTAGGGTACCAAGGAACACATGTGAATTAAAGCATCATGACAATGAAAATTTGAGAGCAGAACAACTAAACCTCCTTTAAGAAGGTTATGGCTAAAAGAAAATGTAGTCAAACCAAGGATAGCAGAGGGTGCCACCTCTTTCAATTTTTAGCTGACTTGGCTCCTAGAGTACAGCATTTTATTATTTCGATAGCTAACTTGTAGAGAATAGATTTCATTTAGTTGTGACGACTGGCATCTTGATTCACGATACGAACAAAACTGTTATCATTTATGTAGCCCATATAACTGCTATAGTTAAGGCTGTTGTATTTGGTTTAAACATATTTATTTCGCTTTTCCATTGACATAAATATATACATACATGTACAAATAACATGTCAGTACAAGCTATGGGATTAGAACGGAAGCAGTATGCTATAGAGTTCTTCTCGTTGTATTTCACAAACCCAAGAAAACTGCATTTGTTCAAACCTAATTGTAGTGCATATTCTATGCAGTTTATGGCAAGTAAGTCGAGGTTCACGTGAAGAATTGATAATGTGACCCACAACACGACAATTTCAACAAAGTGGCATATGCGCCCAGCGAAGACTCAGATCAGCCTTGGCATTCGCCCAGTCTAATCAGAGTATTTTTTGTGCGCTTAATAGGTGGCTGAAGGTCTACGCTAGCTTCATGTGGACAGAGAAGGCTCTTCTCAGACTGAGTGGATGCAAGGCTGATCTGAGTTTTTGCTGGATGCACATGCCACTTTGTTGGTTTTATCATGTTGCAGCCTATTTAATGGAACTATTTTCTGTTCAAGTCCTTCAAAGACATTTGACATTCACCGACGATCTAAGTGGATCAACATTTACCCACGTCTCGCAATAAAGTTATTGTATATATCAATAGCAAAGTCATGGACAAACTGGTTATTCTTGCATTCTCGACAGAAATTTCTGTTCGACTGAAGATTACTCATAGGCCACATATTTTACGGCTATGAGAACTGTACCTTTGCCAGAAAAATTACCTACAGCTCATTTGTAATGCTACATTACAAAAGACTATGACTTCGGCTTAATCACTTTCACTTAGTTGGAATCAGCTTTTATTTTATACCCTTATTTTATCAATGACACTCCCTTTGAACTGTCTGTTTTCTGGTCATCGGATACAGTGAGCCGTATCAAACTGACGTTTTCTGAATCCGTATCACTATCCTTTAAAACGAGGCTATTTCTGAGTTCCAGCTTCAGGCGCGTCATTTGTTAAAGTGCATCGCAGAAACGAGAACCAGAGTAACGGGACTAGTGACGTAACGTCAACAAGCACGCCAAAATGGCGCGCCACGATAGCTCAGTCGGTAGCGTTTGTCTCACGACTAGCTACATACCTCTGCCACGGAGGTTCGAGTCCGGGTCGATGCATTATCGCTGGCAAGTATGAATAGTTGACTGTTCCATAGGTATATAATAAACAAATTAATATGAAATCAAGGCACCGCCTTTGTACGAACACACTCTTTACGGCCCTTGAAGATCTTTGATGGGGTGAAGTGCTACCCTAGGCACCACCTTGTCATTGTAGTTTGGGTCAAATTGGCCCTAGTGGCACTCGCCTGGATTAGCAAACTGTATCATGCTATAATGGTAATGGTGACATCCTTGAGAGACCAGTGCAGCTCGTGTGATATCCATGCTGCCCTAAAATAAGGCAACTATACTGTGTGCGCAAGTTTCTGTCATTTTTACAAAGGAGAGTCAACTTATGTGTCTTCTTGCATGTTTACCTTGGCACTCAAGTTGGCAGTGTGGCCATTTTTATTTGTGTGGATGGGTGGCTGGGGTCCACTCTGAATGGAGGAAATTTGCTCTATAGGGAGCAGATTCTTTCCTTTGGGGGTTGGCACCAGTTTTGAAGTCACAGAGTCTGGGTTTGCCAACCTGCTTTCCTGGAGGGTGTTCTCATTAACCTTATCGTTATCATTCAGATACTTTAACAGTTAAGGTGTGAAAAACACCAGCTTTTCAATTGAGTGAAGTAGTACGGCCAATTAGTTATGTGTAAATATGTATATAGGTATATAGAGTATATAACTGACCAGTCTAACTGGTCCGGACCTTCTAGGCAAGTGGTTGTGTGCTTGCTTTATAATCTTGGGGTCGTGAGATCGATTCCCGGTGGGGTCGCTCGACGAAATTTTCTTTACAGATTTTTCTCCTACTACAGTGGTGATTACCGTTGGAGCCCTAGGGCGAAACAATGGCTGCAGAGTTAAAAAGAACCTGGATTATAATTTCATTTCCTTAACATTTGATACAAATGTTCTTTGGTAGGATGGAGGAGTGTAGTAGTACGGCCAATGAGTGATGTGTAAATATGTATTTAGGTATATAGAGTGTATAACTGACTAGTCTAACTGGTCCGGACCTTTTAGCCTAGTGGTTGTGTGCTCGCTTTATAATCTTGAGGTTGTGAGATCGATCCCCGGTCGGGGCGCTCAACGAAATTTTCTTTACAGATTTTTCTCCTCCTACTACAGGTGCAACTAACTGTGGTGCACCTTAATATTTTTCGCCACTTTTACATAAGTAGGCAGCCTTTCTGATTTCTTTTTTGTTTCCACGGGAGGCATAGCCCTAATCCAGGTGGGTCTTCTGTGGGGGAAAGCGTTTAATTCAATGAATGGGGGCAAATTCTTTTCTTAGGGAGCTGGTATTGAGATGGAGGGGGCACAGAGATGGGATGCCTGAATTGCTTCCTCTGGAGATGTTTCACTTTAACATTATATAGTAAGTAAGCCATACACTGTCATGGTCAGAAAATACATCAC
Organism: Ctena decussata; assembly: GCA_963989385.1. Classification (NCBI taxonomy): domain Eukaryota; kingdom Metazoa; phylum Mollusca; class Bivalvia; order Lucinida; family Lucinidae; genus Ctena; species Ctena decussata. The sequence goes on from OZ022504.1 coordinate 60,523,981, forward strand.
TTGCATGTACCGAATGTTTTTATGTATTGTATGTTTTGTACTGTACTTGGGGTCAGCCCTGTAACTGGATTTAAGAACAGTTAACTGATTTGATTTGATTTGAAGACGTTGCTAAGCCACCAGTACCCATGAGCGACCTGAGCCTCATTGTGCAGGAAAGGACATCAGCAACGGGGTCATGCACTGGAGTAATGCATAGTAGGAAAGAAAGAATAAAGAAAAAAAAGTTTAAGAAAAAGAATGAAATGAAAAAAAAAAAAAAAGAAAAAAAAAGAAAAGAAAAGAAAGAAAATAAAATACACCTTACAGGGTTTATTCGGCTGGTTTTGCAATTCTTAAGACGGGCTTGAAGGCTTGAACGTCATGCCAGTATCGATTAGAGTCTGAATTTAAATGTCGAAGAAGAACCGCAGTGCACATTAAGAAAGAACCATAGCAGACTTGTTCGGTATGCAGATAGAATGGAAACATATACTGAAAGGATTTAATAACTTCCACTTTTTATTGCTGGCTGCTGATCTTTTCACTCATGACAGTGTTGAATATTTATCAACAAAATGCTTGAAACTTATCAAATTTAAAGATTACGCAGTTAATTCGTATCATTTACTTAAATGACGTCAGTAAAGGAGCGTTACGTCACTGAAATTCATAAAGCGATGCCGGCGTTATCTTATGCAACACTGTTTTCGACCATTTCTAACTGTCTTAATATAGTGACGTCATCCACGTTGATTTGCAAGTATCATTGCAGATGATGTTGTCGCGTAAAGTCTATAACGGAGACGGCGTCGACGTTAGTTAACGTCGTGACCTCGGGTTTTTAATCTCGGTTAGGTGCTTTTCTGACGGTCTTTTGAGCTTCTTGTAAACAGTACACGTTGTCTGAGATTTTGAATTGCCGTAATTAACACATAAAATTGTCACGCGACGTCACTTTTTGAAATTTCAGCATTTATCTGGCCCAAAACTCTGCGCCTGTTTGCGATATCTAGGCGCGGTAGGCTAAATTAAGCCACAGACCGAGTTCAAACTTATAAGATTCAATCTGATATTTTAAGAGAAATGTTTCATCAGAAAACTGTATACATGAAGCTATTTATCCTTGTGTAATCGGTACTAAGAACACGAGGAGCACGAGCTTTTTCCTGACCGATTCGGTTGAACGATTTCAGATTCGGTATATTGATACAATCAGGTATAAGACAATATATATGTTGTAAAAATTTGGTGGGCGTAGCTTCATTCATTAATGAGATATTCAAAATTAATGGGTGGAAGTTTTTAAATCCTTTCAGTATATGTAGGCTCGCCTTCTTAAGGTGTCATTATGGTCTGCTGTCACAATATAAAGCTGCTTTGTGACAGTGGTTGGGTGCACTAATCATCTGAAAGTCCACACTTTCCTCAGCGATCTGCACCATTAAGAGGCAGGGATTCAACCGCCTTCAAAATAATATCGGAAGTCAGTCCTGCTGCCCTCTCTGAGCAGTCCTTATATTCCGCAGCTGAGAGACAAATCAGATAATTAGTGTAATTCTGAGTATTAAATCATATGGTGTTTAAAATTGTACTCATGATGATTGCTTAGATTAGCAAATCAAAGAATTCGTTTGTGTATCTGATTGTTATTTATTCAGTTCCAAAGATAATTGAAATGGACTAAAATATAGATCTTAAGGCTGTGTCATGATTATTTTACTAAAAATAGTAGTAGAAATCAACTTTTTAATCAAATGGCTTGTTAACACTGGCCAAACACACCATTCCTGCTCCATTCTAACCTAGGTGGGCTCTCTGGTGCGCTCTCGGGTGCGCCGTCGTTTCCAATTCACATGACGCGCCACGGTACGGGGTTTTACCTATGAACTCAGTTCCGGTCTAGACTAAGTTCCGGTCACGAGCAGACGACAAAACGTTTACAGTTTGAGCTATCCTTTCTACGAACATAATTAACAAAAACGAGAATTATTGTAGCGAGAAATATTTAATGTACATTTCCTTTATAGAGTGATTGCAAAAATAAGTTTGTGGACTCGTAAAAAAAATTCGGTTAGAGCACTTGGTTCGTGACTAGTCTCGCGATAACTTTCGAACTTCCGGTTCTCCAAGATGGCCGCAACCATGATCGTTACCACACATTTTATCTGCCTAAGTATATAGGACCAAAACTGATACAGTAAAGCGAACATACTTCGTGTGTTCGCTATTATAACAGTTACTTGACCTGGCATACTGTATCACGTCTCGTGGATGAGCTCATACCATCGGATCACCCTCGACGCAAGCGTCTCGGGTGATCCGATGGCATAAGCTCATCCACTCGACGTGATACAGTACGCCAGATCAAGTTACTGTTATAATAATGTGTATTTATTTAAACGCAGCGTATACTAGCAGGTTTTCATGACTGTACATCATCCCAGCAGGTATACAACGTTGACTTATCATGGAATTAACGTCCAATCATTGTCACGACGTTACATCAATATTGACTGAAAGTTGATTCAACGTTGTGTGCCCAGTGGGATAATTAACACCGATATTATATAAATTGATACTTAGCGTGTTGGATCAACTCACTTGCACTGCCATTCGAATGATCTCTCAAAGGATGAGAAATGCACTTTACAAAACTATACAAAAGCTAAATGCATACACGGCTGTATTCAGAATTAACAACCCGGATAAGATTTTTTCCTTGCATTCCTTGTTTCTTGCTCTACATTTGCGATAACCATTGGCTTCCTTCAGCAGCTGTAGAAGGTCAGTTGATCAGCGTGACGTAAGCAAAAAAAGGTAAAACTCACGAAATAGCAAACAGTTACGCAGTTTCCGAAATCACTGTACCAGCTCTTCCGGTTTTCATAGCGTTGAATCGAGGGTACAAGCATTCGCTTATAACCAGTAATCGGAAATCATTATGTTTTGAGATTTTATAGTTAGTTTATCATTAACTATAAATGACGCAGCAGATTCCGGATAAAATCTCAAAACATAATGATTTCCGACTACTGGTTATAAGCAAATTTTGTACTCTCGATTCAACGCTATGAAAACCGGAAGAGATGGTACAGTGAGTTCGGATACTGTGAATTAGCTACCCATAAATGTTCTTTGTATTCTTTATTTTGTAAGTGTGACCTTAAAAGCTGTAAATAAGAACAAATACAAATTCATAATGATGTGATGAAGACAGCGCTGCACACCTCGTGGAATTTTGTTCTGTTCAATTCTCGTATCGACGTTACCCAAGCGGCTCAACTCGTGGAATTTAATTCCTCCAATAGTCTTTATAGAGGTTGAAAGATGGAAGTTTAATACAGACTTTTTACGGCACTTTGGTGCGATGCTTTCATCTATACTCGAAAAAAATATTAAAGGGTCAAACTTTTACACTGCGATTTCTTGAACAGTTCAAACATTTGGTAAAATAAATCATCTCGACCTTCCATTTCGCTCATTTTACCAGTTTTATACACATGAAGTTTGAATCTATAGCCTTTGTCTTGACCAAGTCCAGGCTTTGAGTCAAACTACCCCTAAAATGAAAGTTGTATGAATTCCCATAGAGAATTGAGAGTCTGTCAGTTTGGTCGGGCATAACTTCTAAAATTGCAATGAGTTTGAAAATTGTTACAGCTTGCAGACCTTAAAAATGATTAAATTTGATGACTATCGAGAAAGTTTGCAAAAACAATCATGAATTGGCAAAATCGAAAAATTTGGTGAATTTGTTCCTTATGACCTTCTGAACACTTTAATTTTGGGGGTAGTGTGAGTTGAAGTCCGGACTTGGTCAAGACAAAGGCTACAGTTTCAAACTTTATGTGTAAAAAACTTGCAAAATGAATAAAATGGAAGGTAGAAATGATCTATTTTACCAAACGTTTGAAATGTTCAATAAATCGCAGGGTAAAAGTTTGACCCCTTAATATTTTTTTCGAGTATAAATTGAGTCGCCTACTGGAAGAGATACGGTAGAAACAGTGTGAAAAATACAATTCTGCACCTACTGCAAGCACAGCAGGCCTTTGCCATCACACCTTAAGCCAAACCCTAATGCTCTTGACTATGACCTAATTAAGAACATATAAAGAGGACACTTGTATGATAAAAAACCACAGTGCTTTGATATGGACTTTCTCTTAAAAGACTTACTTTATCCGTCAATACTGGGGAAAGTAAATATCAGCGTTTAGAATTCAAACATATCAATGGAATAAACTGTCGGTGCAACAGTCCAAAAGAAACTAGAACTGTCAGGGGATCTGACAATACCCACGCTGAACTGCTTAAAGCCCTTTGCTGAAAGCCAGCATGCCTTGTAGTAAATAGGTGTTAATAATATCATCATGCAATCCATAATGAGCCTAATATGTACCTTATCAGTTGTACAGCTGGACACTCAGTAGGCTGACCAGATTATGTTTCTGGCTATCATTTCCTTCAACAAGTAAGTTCCTTTGGGAGATCAGGACAAAAAGATATGATTTAGACTACAGTTTGTACTGAATGGTGACCAAAAAAAGAAAAGAAGAAACTGAGTGCAGAAACAAACTTTATGTCAATTGTAGACTGAGCAGCCAAAAAATCATTGTATTCCAATCAAGCAAATTCATACTTCAGCATCTTAATCCCATCAATAATTATTTGAACAAACATTTGACCAAATTTGACCAAGGATTGATCTGTTTAAATAACATCGAGCTGCTAGGGACCCTGGAAAAAGGGAAAAGCGTATAAAATTCACGGACAAAATTAAAGAAAAAAATCATATAAGCTATCTCGTAGTATTTCCCTGTGACAACTGTCAGAAGCAAATTGTATATTATTATGTATGAAAATGTTTGGATATATTACATACATGTACAAAGGACTCATGCTAATTAAACTGCTACTAGTACTGTAGAAGGGATCAATTAAAACAGTTCTTCTCCTCACATGTCTAGCACCATCCAGATCAAAATACCATACTAATTCTAAAAAATTGGACACCTTTAATTACCGTAATTGTCCTAACATGGAACAGTCTGGCTTTACAATACAACGATGAGTCCAAATGGGCAAACAGTGTATTCCCTGATCAAGAACAGTCTGATTTGCTCTGGAATGTTTGCTTAGACCAATCTGTCCCAAGACCTTTTACGGTAACATACCAAATTATGGAATGGTCCTTACAAACACCGGGAAAGACCAGTTTTAAACAAAAAAACAAACAAAAAAAAAAACAAAAAAAAACAACAACAGATATCCTGATTATTATGACCTTTGGTTTCAATCAATTCATTTATGTAAATTTGAACTGTTTCTGTATCAGCTACCTGGAGTCCACTTCACATAGGGCACAGTTTATGATGTACATTGCACATTCAAAACTTATTAGCTCATCATTTCAACTGGCTGACCAGTGACTAAAAAGTCATTCCGGTGATCAACATCCTGCTGTGGACATTATGTAAAACTGCAGCATATTTCCCACCCAGGGTGGGTATGATAAGCCCCATTACAAAAACAATTGAAAAATCACTAGCAGGAAGGCCACACTAGTTCCTACAAAATGACATGTGCCTGCAGCGTAGACTCAGACCAGCCTGCACATTTGAGAGAGTCTTCGCTGTAAACATGGTGAAGAATTGGCTCCTTGGCTATCTGTAAAGCAGAAACAGGAAGCTCCGAGCACATTGGGCTGATAAGCATGCTGTTCTGAGTCTTTGCAGGAGCACATGAGTTTTTGAAGGCAATGCTGTGCCTGACTCATTTTCATATCACAGAGGAGACTAGGTTCAATCCTCCACTTTGCCAGGCAGTCGGATGAGACATAAATAAACTGAGCCACACAGTACATTTCTATAACTTAATTAATATTTGATTGCCGAAACAAGGCTGCTCTAAGCGCTCGGGCACCTTTTGCAGGCCCAAAAAATCAATGGTGAAATTGTAACCCAAACCTGATAGGAAACAAACATGTTCTAGTAGGAGCAACTAATATTTGAATACTTATAAGCTCACAATGAGCCGATCGAGAAGGCTCAAAAGGTGAGCTTTAATATATCCAGGGACCGCTGTCCGTCACATTTAATTTGATGCGAATTTTCTAAATTCACACTTTCAAACACGAAAATCTGCAGCTCCAGTCTACATTTTTTGCAGCGACACAAAATATTTTGTGAAAATTATTGAAAAAAAAAAAAAAAAAAAAAAGACAGAAAACTGCCAAAATTTACATTAATCCTGTATAAAATCTATCTTTTTTTAGTCCGACCTACCATACTTAATATTTCCAGCTGAAACTTGCAATATGCATATATATTTTCAGCCAAAGTTTTCAAGCTTTTTAGTCATCTCAGATCCACATAAGTGAAATAATATTGAAAGACTGAGAAAATAGCAACCACATTTTATCTGATCTTGCCTTTCCTCCACCCCAGTTGGAGGTCAGGAAACTTTTTTTATGCCTTAGTAGACTGGGATTGAATATTTAGAGAAGCAAGTAAAAGTATTCTTCGAAATGGATATTTTTAAACATCTTGCTAATAGCAGATGGTGTTTTACTGAATGACAGTGCTCCTATCTGGTCTATACATTATGTAGGAAGTTTCTTTGATGTTGATAAGAACTGCCCTCCTAGTAATTATAGATAATGATCACAGTAGCACAACCACTTCACACCTATTAGCTAGAAAGTTGGGTGGAACAACTGACCATTTTCAGCAAGGGCCTTTAAGTAATGCACTGGCATGTACACAGAGAGATAAATAAATCGCAAATAAAACTGTTACACAAATTTTCAGCATCCTAAATTTGAAAAGAAAAGAAAACTGGATGAGTAAAGAAAAAGAGCAAAAATCCGGTTTGTCAAATTCACAATATCCAACAACTCATGGCTCATCTGTATACGAAGTATGGAGTGTATAGTTTAAATAGTTCGTTCCTGAGAAAACTGTGACACACAGAGATAAACAAGTTGCAAAGAAAACTATAACAAATAAACATAGAAGAATATGAGCAATGAGCCTGAGTCTCAATCCCACGATAAATCACTCATTTTACATATGTATATCATGTTTGAAGATTCTAGCTTGCGCAGTTTCTGAAGAATATGTGACACATATTTACTTTGGAAAGGCAGAAAATGGATAAATAAAGAGAAGAATAAAAGCAATAAGCCCGATTCTCAATCTCACAATACAACGAGTCATGGTCTATATGTATAGCAAGTTTCACGAGTCTAGCTCCATTAATTTTATGAGAAAAGTACGACACAAATTTTCGATGTTAACATACCAAAATAGGAAAAGAAAAAAAAACACAGGATGAAAAATAGAAGAATAAAAGCAATGAGTCCGAGTCTCGATCCCTTGATACAACAATTGATTCTCCATAACCATGCCAAAGTTGAATAGTCTAGCTTGTACAGATTTTGAGAAAAACAGTGACACAAATTTACCATGAAAAGACATATGAGCCGCGACACGAGAAAACCAACAATGTGGTTGTGCGCCCAGCGTAGACTCAGATCAGCCTGGGCATCCGCCCAGTCTGATCAGAGTCTTCGCTGTCCGCTTGGAGGTAGCTTAGACTCTTAGCTACGCTTTGAGCGCTAAGCGAAGAGTCTGGTCGGACTGGTTTGATGCCAAGGGTGATCTGAGTCTGCACTTGGCACACAACCACATTGTTGGTTTTCTCGTGTCGCGGCTCATATAAAGAGTAAAAAAGAGAAGAAACAGAGCCAAATTCTCGATCCCATGATACAACTATTTATTGTCCGTTCCAAGATTCTAGATTTAACATTTCCTGAAAAAACTCTGAAACAAACTCTCAATGTTTACATCCAAAAAATAGGAAAAGAAAAAAAAGATAGTATATATGAGCAATGAGCATGAGTCTTAATCCCACGATACCATCGCTCATTTTCTGTATATGTGCCATGTTTGAAGATTGTAGCTTGCACAGTTCCTGAGAAAACTGTGATACAAATTTTATCCTGGAAAGACAAAATAAAAACCAAAAAAAAAAAAAAAAACAAAAAAAAAAACAGACAAATAAAGGAAAGAGTAAGAGCAATAGTCACGATTCCAAGTCCCGAGATACGCGTATAGAACAACGTATACAAAGTTTCAAGACTATAGCTTTAATAGTTCCTGGACAAACTGTGGCAAAGAAAATCTTACTGAATAACCGACAGACCAAATCCAGTTTAGCCCCATTTTTTCAAAGCGGGGCTATAATGATTATCATAATAATGAATAAATACCGCAATAATAATAAAATAAACAACTCAAACATGATAATGAAGGAAAACGATCCTTTCATTGCAAAAATGCACAAGACAAAGAGGTCAAGCCTGGCTTAATGGCTTAATACGCCTATCCATTCAACGTCAATGCTCAAATTGCACACCAAGGTGACTGATTTTTTTTCTTTCTTTTTTTCTGTTTTATTTTGCCACCTTTACAAAGAAAAAAACAGCTTTTGTAAGGCTCATAAAACAGAATATGATACAAATCTGATTACTAGTCTGATAACTCGACGGTTTTGTATTCAAATTCGCAAAACACCCTATGTCAATAATAGTTCAAAACAAGCTGACGTTTACCCCATTGAGAATATAGAACATGCGAAAATTGAGAAACAGATTTTCCTTACCCGTGAATTATCGCTGATTAACACATGTTGTTGGAGAGCAGATCACGAAATATTAATTCACGATGGCAAAGCCGGAGTGAATTCATATTCGTATCTGCCCGACAGCATATGTATTAATCAGTGCTATTTAACCGGTAAGGAACAGTTATTTCAATTCTTCATCATATAGAATGGAAACGGAAGGATATTGCGATGGTTTTCGGGCGGACGTCAACAGAAGTAATTGTTACATCCCGCGTCATCAAGGCCTTTAAAGGGCAATAAACACCTGGCACAGAAATTTAGCTTCACCTACAGGAACATAGATGATGTTCTGTCTCTGAATAATCCAAAGATTTTGGAGTTTATTGACCTCATCTATCCATGTGACTTTGAAATTAAAGACACCACAGAGTCAACTTCATCTGCCTCATACTTAGACTGTTAACTCTATATTTACCATGGACGGCTTGTTACTAGGCTTTATGACAAGAGGGACGACTTCAATTTTCCCATAGTTAACTTTCCGTTTTTGAGTAGTAATATCCCTTCGGCACCTGCATACGGAGTTTATGCTTCTCAATTTGTCTGCTATGCTAGAGCCTGTTTCAAATATCAATACTTTGTTGAAAGAGGGAAGCTGCTCAGCCGTAAACTGTTGACACAGGGTTATCAGAAAGTAAAGCTTGTGTCGACAGTTAAAAAGTTTTATGGGAGACACCATGCCCTTGTTGATCTCTACAATGTAGCCGTTTTTAAACTAATTTCCGATTTGATGGCCTCAGCCGAAGCTTAGTTAAGCTTTCAAATACCGGACTTTCCTTTGCACTGACTTTTTTCTGCTGACACATAGGTATGGCGGGTGTATTATAACAGGCAGGTGATACTTACTACTCGTGAGCGCCTGATCACACCTGTATTTTTGGGCCCATATCTGTGTATCTAAAATATTCCGGAATTGTCAATGTTAAAAGGATTTATGAGTTCAGACTTATAGTTTGGGTACTTTGACCACTTTCATTTAATGGAGTATAGATTAAGAAAACAAAAATGAATCTCAATGGATTTTTATTTCATGGTATATAATTACTCAATTAGGCCTTATCCTACCGAACCTCATTGAAACTTGTGCAGATCTCACAGAATGCAGTCTGGAGCAATTGCGCATATGCAGTGGAGCTCAGCTGGTTGCACGAGATGTGAGGGGGTGGTGGCCGGGCGAATGGTGTTAGTTATAACTATTAGAGCCGCGGCGTCCTACTTATTTTGATAAAAGTAGGGCAAGGGCCTTCTGTGCTGGCGGTAGGTGCGGTTGGGGTTGTGTTGGGATATTTTTTCTCGTCTTTTCTTTCTCCCCCTGTCTGGAAGATGTCCTGATACAGACTGAAATACTGTCTCAAAGGGCCGTTAAACCAAAACCAACCAACCAACAAACAAACCAATGCACGAGGTTTGACTGTGTGTGCTGTTGGGGGATGGGGTGGGGTTGGGATGGAGATGCGCAGAGGAAATGTGTGTGTTAGGGGAAGCGGGAGAGATGCGCAGGAGGAGTGTGTATGTGTGTGAGTGGGAGGGGGTGGGGTTGATGAAAGCGTGGTTGTCAGCTCTTAAAGTCTTATATATATAGAAACAAGTAGACATTTACATATTTAACACTGTGATTCATTCTATTCTTCCTTCTTTCAATCTTTAATAGTTCGAGAAAGCAGAAATTATGGTTATTACGCCAACGTCATCATCCAAAACATTCAACACTAGCACGTGTTAAGGTTAACTTTATGTAATTTCCACCTGCCAACACTGATCGATTTCTACGTTACCAGGCCCCGAGGTTATAAAACATTTTTCGTGCTCAACTCAGCTGAGCATAAAATTTTCTCTGCTGATAAATATGAAAATGCCAACTAATGTTGGCATTTTCATATTCATAAGCAGAAATAAGATATTGATAAGTACAGTTGTTTTTTGCTCAGTTGAGCTGAGCATAAAATTTTCTCTGCTGATAAATATGAAAATGCCAACTAATGTTGGCATTTTCATATTCATAAGCAGAGAAAATTTCATACTCAGCTCAACTGAGCAAAAAAACAACTGTACTTATCAATATTTTGCTATTTATTAGCAGAGAAAATTTCATGCTCAGCTGAGTTGAGCATGAAAAAAGTTTTATAACCTCGGGGACAGATCTTCTCCCGTCGTATCCTCGCAAGAATGACGACTAGTATCACCACTATGAAATTTTTACAATGTCTCTAAAATCGGTTTGTGGGACAGTTTTCTTTCCAAAAATAAAAGAACGTCGTAGGGCTTGCGGGTTTTTTGTTTCTACGAACTCGGCATCAAATTGTGTCATTGTTTCTACTTTAGGAAGTTCGCTGGGGTCTTGAAATGATTTTGTGCTCACATTGAAAGCCAATTTCGGGTTTTCAGTAGAATCAGTCATCGTAGTGGCAATAACAAGTGGCATAATTACCGTGGCTGTAGGTGCAGTTTTATTGAATTTTCGCCGTTTAGTCAGGGATTATTTTTAGTGCGTCGACGACCGCTCAGAAAATGGTTTACTCAAATGCGATGAGTCTGCGTACCAACCGATAGACGTCGCTTGACGACATCGTAACGTGATCAATTGTCGTCAAGCGACGTCTGAAGCAAGTTGCTCTAAAAGATTTACCTAAGGGAAGTCAGTAGCAAGTGTAAAATTAAATTAATATTGTTGAATCAACGTTATGTGCATGCAGGTGGTGCGATATATATTCGTTGAGCCTTCCATGCACGCAATAAAATAAATACAACATAGTAAAATTACCTAAAATAAATAAACTTCTTTTTTTCAAATTTAAAGTTGACACGTCTTCCTTGTTGGCACTTAAACAAGGCGTATAATCGATTCCGCTAATTTTCACTTCCTGCAGAAACTGTACATCATATTTGGCCTCCGCTGTGACTGTCTGCGATCTCTTGCTTCCTGCCGAGACTTCTGTACATGATAAATGGCTTCCTGCTGAGACTGTCCGCATGATTCTGCCTCGGCAGGAAGCCATTTTTCGAGGACAGTAGTCCTTGCAGGAAGCAGATTGCACTACAGTAAAAAAATGCTCATTATGCAAGCCCCGCCTCTTTGTGGGAGAGCTTTCAGGAGTATAATGAATATTTGCCGGCCCCTGATTGGTTTTATTATGAAAGTTGAATATTTTTCTGAATGTTATGCTTATTTATTATTATAAAACTGGAGCTTATAATACAAAGCTGTTTTGCTACATTTTTGTTGGGGTTGAAAAATACACAGGGGGTGCCAGTGAAAGTTTCGAGATTTATTCACTGCGAACTACACCCTGTCAGCACTAAAAATAGAATAAGTCAAAAACATGCCGCACAACCCCCAACTTTTTTAGCTATTACCGGTAGGTAAAGGTGTTGTCTATTCAATTCCATGCCTCAATTTGGAAAGTTTAGACCAGGAGAAAATTGGCAGTGCATTGACTTTGACCCATTTTGCACTGTGAGCTATGGGATTTTTTTTAGTGTAATGCCACCAGCAAGGGTTCGCGGACTGTCTCGGCGGAAGCCAAATATGACGGACAGTCTCTGCAGGAAGTGGAAATTGGCGGACTGGTTTTTACCCTGTGTTAAATAGTGTTTCCATTTTAGTTACCAAAGCAACTATGGAGTAAATTTGAAATTTTGAACGGATCGTGCCAATAAAATGTTAATAATGACCTTATGAACTTATATTTTTAGGGTTATTTTGTATACTTTGTGTCGCGTTGTTTGAAGGTCTGTCTTAGGGCAAATGCAAACTGCGCAAATTCTTTCCCTTAACAGTTGAAATCCAGAGTTGAGAAGGGAGAAAAAAAGATTGTAAAGTTGCTACCTCTGAAGTGTACCCATTCAGCTTAAAAATGACTGTGGGTAACCTGCGAATCAGGCTAGTACAACAAGATTGATTGATTGATTTGATGCTTAACGTCCCCGGTAAACAGCTATGGTCATGTCGGGACGGTCAGTTAACCTAACCACACTATTCCTGGGCAGGCTTAGACCTCCTAAGTGGTTAACCAGTACTAATTGCACATACTTTCGCCAGTAACTGACAACTGCCCTTCTTGAATCAGCGGAAGGAGAAACAAAAGTATGTGGCCAGACCGGGTTTCGAACCCAGGACCTCTGACTTATGAGTCAGGTGCCCTACCGATTGCGCTACGCGGCCCGGCTTAGTACAACATGAGGGTTCCACATACGCCTGAAGACAGATTTTCTTGCAAAGTGGCTCTATTGTCCAGATAAGCTGTGGTCAAAGCACTTATGCCTTCATCAATGAGGGTCCTCCTTCAAGATTTATACCACCTTTAAATTTGCCTATGAAAACAAAAATCAAATATTTCTGATAAAAAGTCATTCCAATATTTTCATACAAATTATCAAGTCGAAAAGTTTCATGTGGTGATGAAAGGCGTAACCATGAAATATCTGTGGACCGTTTTCGTGCTGATAGTTCTCCTTTATTCTGAAGGCTCCAAAGGTAAAAGTTTTTCTCTCTTTTTTTCATAATAAGTACAAACATATTTTCGCGATAAAATGGTTTTGTTTCGAAAAATAATAAAATCCAAACGTGAATAAAACTGATGCCTGGATCATCGGCGCTTTCAGTATTCCTACTCAGATTGAAGTTGGAATTAGAAAAAAAAGATGTTTAACCCTTTAAGCGCCAAAAAGCAGACGACAACATTTACGTCTGCAGAACTTCAAAAAATGTTTCATCCAATGGATATCATATTGAGAATTCGAACACTAGAGGGCAAACAGTGTAAATTCAGATGAGGTGGCTCATTATGAGCCACCTTATCTGGAACTACACTGTTTGCGAATTCAACAATTTTAATTTTTGGCGCTTTAAGGGATGTCGCAGATAATAGGATTTAGTGTTTATGCACCCCTATGCTGATACCTTTCACTATAAAGGCTTTTCCACAAAATGTTGATGTTAGGAATAAATATGATCAGACTGTGCGGAGGCTTATTATGATCTGAGCATTTCTGTTCTCATATACTATAAGAATATTTTATGTTTCTGAGTATTTAGATAGATAGGTCTATAAAAAGTGCAGACCTTATGAGAGCAACCTGGTCAGTGCCTACACTATTTGCCATTCCATCTGTATCTTTTGAACAGTTTTACTGCGTTGAAAAAAGCAAACAGTTACATTTTAGGACGGTTACGATTATTGTTTGAGAGGTCCCCATTTTTAGAATTTTTGATAATTTCTGGCATACTTTCTCGTCTATTCTTTCTCCAGCAATAAATGTAGCCGTTCGTAAGCCAGCGAGCCAACTGTCAAACCTGGACTACTCCGGATTCCAGTGGACCGCAAACCTGGCTGTTGACGGCTGCTTAGACCGAGATGATCCCGACACTCAGGGGTGTTGTAGTGCCACTGAAGGCACAGGAGTCGCCAACTTTTGGAGAGTGGATCTTGGACAGACGTACTCAGTCGCATTGATAATAGTTTATGGAAGATTTCCTGGTAAGATATAAAAAAAAATCAAAGAACGTTACATTGTGTCACGAATGCCCTTAATGGGCTCTTTAAAATTGTTACCACATTGAGCCGTGACACGAGAAAACCAACAAAGTGGTTGTGCGCCTCATCGTAGACTCAGATCAGCCTGGGCATCCGCCCAGTCTGATCAGAGTCTTCGCTGTCCGCATCGATGAAACTTAGACCCTTAGCTACCCTTTAAGCGCACAGCGAAGACTCTGATCGGACTGGGCGGATGCCCAGGCTGATCTGAGTCTGCGCTGGGCGCACAACCATTTTGTTGGTTTTCTCGTGGCGCGGCTCATTTCAGTCCATTCCCGCGTGTAGTATGCAATAGCTGAAATCGTACATTTGATTATAATTAAAAAACACACACAAAATCTGAACATAATAATTATAATAATAATAATTTTGTGTATGTCATCATATCTTCACATTATGTACTCTGAAAAGTCAATCTTTTCACTATGGCTTACTTTTTTGCCAAGTACATTCAAATTCACTCCAATAGTTTTCTTGCTGTTTTCCTCAATTATGCAGGACACATGGTTGGTCTTTGCCCCCTGATTATGACATTGGATTTGTGCACGGGAATTCAACCACAGAGCATGACATACCTTTTCAATATGGTTTACCTTTCTTCAAAGTTTGATCAAATTTGCTTTTGTAGTTTTTAGTCATAGAGGACAAACGAATTTGGTTTAATCACTGATTGTGACCTTGACCTTGTGTGTAGTAATATAAATCGTGTGCATGATACACATTCTCATTGCGGTTTATCCTTAAGCAAAGTTCGATAAGAGCAGTGTTTTAGTTATAGAGGACACATAGTTCAGATTTCATTTTAAATTCCAGTTATAAAGTTTTAACTCTTGGCTACTGATAGCTTACAAAAGTTTCTGCCCTTTATATATTATCTAGAAAATTCATTAATTATCCAGATACTGATTCTACCAGAAAGTTCTCAGGTGTTACATAATTTTAGACCGGAAGATGCTTAATGTTTACAATAGAAAGTTCTACGATTTTCTTCAGTACTGAAGTAAGTTATTGCAGATAAAATCTTGAAAGTTCTAGAAGATTCCAGAATTTGCTCTTTAGAGACGTTCTCAGTTAAGCTGGGCCATTCGCGGACAAAACTGGCCATATATACAACCATTCCAGAATTCGATAAAAAATCACGAACATAATGCTCATTACATCTGCTTCAAATCTTTAAAATATTTTCAGATAATAGTTTTAGATTATGGAATACCAACCACGATTAGAGACATACCCTAACAATTAGAAACGATGTATTTTATGACGTTATTAAGATACGTTGAAAGACGATGTCGCATACGGTTTTTTTGACATGCGAAGCATTGCACATTTACTAATCTACTGACATTTGATTATTTTGGCTGGTTTCAATTTAAATTGTTTTTCTTTGCGTTTTTGGAAGAAAGGGGTTTTCTATGAAGCGCGCTTTAATCAAATGACGTCAACACTTTCAAAACGTGGTCTTAGTGACGTTGTGACGTAGGTTACGTGTGACGTAGGTTACAGTGCACACATTTTCACGTTTTTATATCATTTAATGTTTCAGTGCATGAAATCTAAACACACCATCATGTAGCTGTTACCAGGCAGGATTTTGTACATGAGTTTCAGAGCGATTGCTTTGCTCAGTTTTAAGAAAAGCCCGTGACGTAAGGTTACATTCTTACAGAAAAATGCTGGGGTAATGTATTTTGAAGTGGAGTAAATTATACAAAATTGAGCAAATTTACACAAATGATATAAGATATTGAGGAACACATATTTCTTCGTGTGATCGTGTAAGTTTTATGATGCCGGGCCATTTTAGTTAATACATGTATCACGAATTTACCGCTGTGACGTAGGTTACATAAAATTTGCGACATTAGTTGCCAGTCTCATTTCGTAGCAAAAGCTGCCCTTTAGATATTGTTTAAGCGGTGACATATGTAAGAAATCACCCGAATTTAATAATGAAACTCGATTTTCAGCAGTGATTTATCTTTTTTAGCCGTGCGGCGTTCATATCTATGCAACGGCAATATTGCGACATTTAAAAACGTCGCATTTTAAACCAGGGTATCTTTATTCGAACCAGTGTTAAAAATGTCTAACAAAACGCATGCATGTCTTGGTACTTTTATCTACTTCTTTAGACAGAGGGCAACTTGTCAGAGTGTAAACAGGACCGTTATTTTGTAATTTAAAGAAAGGCAATACGAAGGACAAAATTAATAGCTAATGGCCCAGCTTAACTGAGAACGTCTCTTTAGTGTCATAAGAAGGTTGTGGAAGATTCTCTGGAAACTTAAAGAACTTTCAAGATAGTCTAGAAGATTCCAGAATTTGCTCTTCAGTGCCATAAAAAAGTTGTGGAAGATTCTCTGGAAACTTAAAGAACTTTCAAGATAGTCTAGAAGATTCCAGAATTTGCTCTTCAGTGCCATAAGAAAGTTGTGGAAGATTCTCTGGAAACTTAAAGAACTTTCAAGATAGTCTAGAAGATTCCAGAATTTGCTCTTCAGTGTCATAAAAAAGTTGTGGAAGATTCTCTGGAAACTTAAAGAACTTTCAAGATAGTCTAGAAGATTCCAGAATTTGCTCTTCAGTGCCATAAAAAAGTTGTGGAAGATTCTCTGGAAACTTAAAGAACTTTCAAGATAGTCTAGAAGATTCCAGAATTTGCTCTTCAGTGCCATAAGAAAGTTGTGGAAGATTCTCTGGAAACTTAAAGAACTTTCAAGATAGTCTAGAAGATTCCAGAATTTGCTCTTCAGTGCCATAAGAAAGTTGTGGAAGATTCTCTGGACAATTGAAGAACTTTCAAGATAGTCTAGAAGATTCCAGAATTTGCTCTTCAGTGTCATAAGAAGGTTGTGGAAGATTCTCTGGAAACTTGAAGAACTTTCAAGATTATATGAATCTTTCATGGGTATGAGGTGTGGATAGAAAAATCCGTCACGAGGGTCACTATTCGGCATCAAGAGGCTTGCCGAGTGATGCCGAACAGTGATCCCGAGTGACGGATTTTTCAATCCGCACCTCACACCCATGACAGATACTTTTTCTTGCACATCACGTTTTGTTTTAACATTAGAAGTAAAAAGTATGCAAAGACCAGGAACTGAAACAATCAAAATCCAAATCCAGCCCTCAAACCATAGTTGGAAACAACTAAGATTACAAATAATCAAGATACAGAGAACATATGGCCAACCGAGTGAGCAGCTTGTTCCCAAAAGGTGGCCACTCAGCAACCCAAACCGAACCAAAAATAATAAGAACATACATAAGGTAAAACATCACAGAAACTCTGACACCAAAAACAGGCAACAGAGAACCACAACAGAACTACCGCCTTGGAACGGTCAGTAATGCATTACTGGGGGCTTAAATCGATTTTACAGGCCCAACCTCACCCTCAGTTTCTGAAGTGGTACAAAACATTTAGTTGGTTGTTCGGTTCGCATGATAACCCTCTAACTCGTCAATGGATCATCACGGTAAACACATAAATCAAATTTCAACACCATGAAGAAGCAAAGACGAGGACTCAACAGATACAACGGGCCGTCAGACAGGTGGAGATCCCTGGCCTGCCAAACAACCCCACTGGAAATCTGAAGCAAAAAAGGTCACCAGTTGAGCCCCGGTGGACCAAACAACAGACAAAATGCGTAATTTTACAGCTTGACAGGCTCCTATTTGATTTTGAGAAAAGGCGTCGCTTTCAACGATCGCCATTCGGTTCTTTACGTCAACGTCTGGCGTGCATAAACAGACGTCATTTTGCCATATTCGTGACGTCATCATCTAAAACGCCAACTTCACTTAACTACGCAGATACGTGACCTTCAATACAACCATTGCATTGAATGCTTGTGGTTCGGTCCTGAGTGAGATAACATGGCTGAGATATGATTTGTAGGTACAGGGGAAGCACGCGGATATCCTTATCTGGTGTGCAAGAAAATCCTGGAATCTTCTAGATATTTTTTCTATTTCTTGAATATTCTAGATGAGAAAAAAAGTTTTCTAAAGTTTCCCCAATGTTCAGTGTTCTAGAAAGTTCTAGAGTATAACTTGACCTTTAAAACATCTAGAAACTTCCAAACGCATGTTTAAAGGAAATATCTACTCCTTTTAAACACCATATTCATAACGCTTTTTCTATCTCGACTTCCTCACGAAGGAGTAGGGGAGAGTCGGGTAACTTCGGACAGGCGGGTAAATTCGGACATATCGTGGCAAACAATGAAAATCCAGATGAGACGGAATGAGCCGTCTCATCAGGATTTTCACTGTTTGCCAGGATTTCACAGTTTGCCCAGTTATTTTTGTTTTAATTCCAAACAACTGACATATAAAGGAAACAATTTCACTGTCCGAATTTACCCACTGTCCGAAGTTACCCGACTCTCCCCTAGTTGTAGATCTTCTGGCAGCTTATCTAACAATTTACATGTATCGTTGTCATTTTCAGATGGCGAAGCGCAGCTGTCTAACTTTCAGGTGTTCACTACCAGCACGATTGGAGGACCAGAAACTTTGGCGTATGACAATACCGGTGTTCAGTACGGTGAAGGGGTGTTCAATATCACATTTCAGCCGGAACGCGCGGTGGCGTCAGTAATTATTAGACGACCCATGATATTGGTCCTGTGTGAAGTGGAGGTCTATGATTGTAAGTTTATCGGTTTAACTTTCAAGTAAATTAATCTTTTTTTTTTTTTTTTTGACTAGCAGTCATGTCTAACCTCATAATTTGGATGAGTCCATTTCTAGATTTAGGAGATTCTGGTATTTTTTTTCACATTTGTCGTACTTTGCATATAAATTATTGAAAGCAGAAAATGTAGATCCTGATCAGACACCGCATTGTCTGAACAGGGTCTGCACGGTATGCATAGGTCCCCAGTATGGATTTCCTTCCCGTCTAACATAGGTTAATATTATACAATTACTGACTATGGAGGCATTGGTTATGATGTGATAGTCGCCAGAAAATATTGACCGAGGCGACAGCCGAGGTCAATATTGGTATTTTCTGGTGAATATCACATCATATCCAATGGCTCCAAAGTCAACAATTGTTTTATTACATAACAACAACAATATTGTTATATTCTTTCTTTCAGTAAGGCTTGCAAGTCTGTTTTTGTTGCTTGGCTTGCTCTCAGCATCTGTGTCATCCGCCATGTTTGTCATGTGCAACAGATACTGGTACCCATTTCACAATATAGTGTTTAAGGCATACTACAGAAATGTGAAACCAATCTACCCTGGTTTTCCAACATTGACTGCTTCAGCACGTGATCTAAATTAATATTCAATTGGAAAAACACCAGGCCAGTGACTATAACAAAATATTGAATGGGTTGAAATCAGATCTGAGCCAATGAAGATTGCTTTATTTATAGGTTATATAATAAAAATTCATTTTCCCTCCGGTATCTTGTTGCCCATCCACCCCTGCCCTTGTTCTCTTTCTCATGATGAAGTCATTGAAACGTTTTTTGTGTGTTTTTATGCCCCCGTGACGATAGTCAGGGGGCATTAAGATTTGCTCCTGTCTGTTTGTCCGACCGTCCGTCTGTCCGTTCGTCACACTTTACGGTAAAGAGTTTGTGTAATCAACTCCTCCCACAGTTTTCAGTGGATCTTTTTCAAACTTCACATACATGTTGTGGACATATTGAAGATGTGCATGTGGGTTTTTGTTGGAGATAGAATTAATTTTGACAGAATTACAGCCTTTTTAACTTAGTCATTTTAGGCAAATTTTTGCATTGTAGGGTATGTAGTTTGTGTAATCAACTTCTCCCTCAGTTTTCAATGGATCTTTTTCAAACCTTGCATACATGTTGTGGACATATTGAAGATGTGCATGTGGGTTTTTGTTGCAACTAGAATTGATTTTGACAGAATTACAGCCTTTTGAACTCAGTCATTTTAGGCAAATTCTTACATTTGTGGGGTGTGGAGTTTGTGTTATCAACTCCTCCCGCAGTTTTCAATGGATCTTTTTCAAACCTTGCATACATGTTGTGGACATATTGAAGATGTGCATGTGGGTTTTTGTTGCAACTAGAATTGATTTTGACAGAATTACAGCCTTTTGAACTCAGTCATTTTAGGCAAATTCTTACATTTGTGGGGTGTGGAGTTTGTGTTATCAACTCCTCCCGCAGTTTTCAATGGATCTTTTTCAAACCTTGCATACATGTTGTGGACATATTGAAGATGTGCATGTGGGTTTTGTTGCAACTAGAATTGATTTTGACAGAATTATGGCCTTTTGAACTTAGTCATTTTAGGCATATGTTTGCATTGTAGGGTAAGGTCTTTGTGTAATCAACTCCTCCCACAATTTTCATTGACTGTTTTTCAGACATTGGAGACTTGTTGTGGACATAGTGAAGATGTGCATGCTGGTTTTGATAGAAAAAAATAATTCTGAAGGAATTATGGCCTTTTAAACTTAGTCATTTTGGGCTGCATTTTGCACTGTAGTGTATAAAGTTTGTGCAATGTTTCCAGTGGATTCTTTGTAAATAGCATTTGTGCGCTTGAAAGGTGCTTTAGGGATGTACACATGTCCTGTGACAGGCACTGCACGGGGGCATCATTAGTGTCTTACAGACACAGTTTTCTAGTTTTATACATGCATACAGTGAAAATTACGTTGTTGTTTTAAATTCGATTTCAACTCTCGGTATCTAAAAGTCGAAGTTCATCTCAAACCACTTATATCTCAAAGTAAATGTTCTGGTCCCAGAAAGTTTACTTTGAGATACCAGTAATTTAAGATAACAGGGGTTGGAATGTAAAGAAAATTAGGACATGTGACTAAACTCTATTATTTTATTCAAGAAGGTATTTTGAGATGTCAATGTTCTTGATGTAAAGAGTCAGCGGAAAAATATTTATTAAAGGTCCCATTGCTCTATCAGCATGAAATATTTTATCGCGAAGTATCGCTGCAAGCTTCTTACCGCAGTTTCTTCATAGTATATGATCGTAATTGGCCGGCTTTGAAAAATGAGAACGTCTTGGAGTTTCTCAGAAAAACAATTTGAAAAATATCCAGGTCATTGGCAACTAAAATGACATACTTTCGATTTCCGAAGTTTCATAACATGGTAAAAATACAACCTACAAAAGGTATACAAGGTACAGGAGATAAAAATACAATGTACAGTTGTTTAATAGTTGACAAAAATACAATGTAAGGCAAGGATCTCATTCTCGGCCTCGCTGTTGTGTGAATTAATCGCCCAACGGGGAACCAGAAACGAAAACCATATTTTTTTTGGAGACTTGTCATTTTTTATTCAAAATAGCTTATTCCTTCTTTTTTGTCAGTTATATGACACAAAAAGCAGAGCAACCGACAATCATCAGTTCTGAAGGATGTACCAATTTATAAGGATTTGTGCTTCGACGATTTTTACCACTGATATGCCTATGGAGACTTTAAACCAGATTGCTAACTCTGTAAAGTTACTTACTCTAGCTGTGGCTCTTCTGATAAACGGTCACGTCCTGTGTATATGTGAATATAAGAAATATCGCAGGGCGTTCACCATAGCCACTTTATCTAGACCTCTAGTGGGTGGGTGAGCCATTAGCAATTCAAGGGTTTTCTTAATAGTCAAATAAGTTTTCGTAAAACAATGGTATCAGTTCCATGATAAATACTTCAGAGGCTATGAATCACGTCGAGACCACTTATGATGATAACTGCTGCACTCTAACAAACTCCGCCTCAAAACCGTGTCATAAATCGCCGTACTTCGGTCGTTGATGTCACACAAATACATGGATAATGACCCTCAGTATAACAAGACGCGACCAATGTCCTCAGCTCCGTTTTCTTATGTTTATTTAAGGTGGTGATTTATGGTAAATGTAAAAATCTGCATAAAACCATAAAAAAGTAACGTATCTCCCTGAAAGTTAGCAAACTTCTTATCTTTGTTGTTCTTTACAGTTTAGATTACAAAATAGACGTACATGCTGCATAAAAAAGTGTTTTTATATGGAAAGATCGAAGGGTAATTTCCTGCGAATAAATCTGAAAAAATAATATCGTTATTGAAAATTTACGTAATGCTGAAGGTGCATTATTGCATAATGAAGAGCGTCCTAGCAATTATTTATTCCAACTCTTTCTCAAATTGTAATATAGACCAGATGAAAACGGTAGCTTTTTCTCAAATGTTCAACATGTACAAAGTAAATGTACACTGGACGCATTTATTAAATATAGGGTAGGCAAGCATACCTATGTTAACACCTACAATATAAATAATACATTACTGACATGATCAGTGGTGTGTAGATGAAATTGATCAACCTTGTTAAAATAGTATCACCTGTCTCACCTGTGTGTTTTGACCAAAAAAATTGGACACAGACTGCATCTTTTTTCATCTGCTCAGCCTGATAATGTGTGAAAGAGTTTGAAAAAATAATTGCTAGGACGCTCTCCATTATGCAACAAGGTACTCATAGCACTACGTATATTTTCAATAATGATATTATTTTTTCAGATTTATTCGCACAAAATTACCCTTTGATCTTTCATTATAAAAACACTTTTTAACATTAACAAATGCTGCATTTTGGGATTCTAAATTATGAGAAACAACATAAAGAGGGCATCTGCTAAGTTTTGGAAAGATCAGTGTTATTTTGAGTATTTTATGCAAATTTTTGTCTTTGTCCCAAATCAGTGATTATCACCACCTTAACAGAATTACCATTAAAAACTTACTTACTTTCACGCATAAGATGACCATATATATAGCTGCGTTGTTGGGTTGGTTGGTTGTTAAGTTGGTTGTTTGTTTGGAGTTTAACGGTCCTTTCAGACAGTATTCAATCTATATCTAGCCATCTCCAAGAGAGAATGAGAAAAAGACAGAATAGGGGCGAGAGAAAAAATGTCAAAAACAACTCCATCCTCACCTACTGCGAGAACAGTAGGCCCTTGCAAATAAGTAGGACACCCTGCCTAGCACCATCGCCCGACCACCCCGAGTTGCGTTGTCCCTATAAATCAAATTCGTAACTCATTGTCAAAATACTAAAATAAAGGTATCCTTTAACATTGTGGCCGTAGGGGCAGTGGGTGTTAGAGGGCCATCGTGTCTTGGGTAAAGCATAATTGAGCCGCGACACGACCAAACCAACAAAATAGCAGATACGTCCAGTGCAGACTTAAATTAGCCAAAGCATCCGCCCTGTCTGATCATAGTTCGCTGTGCACTTTAAGGGTAGCTAAGGGTCTGAACTACCTTGATGCCGACAGCGAAGACTCTGGTTGTTTGGTTGGTTGGTTTTGGTTTAACGGCCCTTTGAGAAGTCTTTCAGTCTTGATCGGGCCTTCTCCCAGAGAGTGGGAGAAAGAAAAGAGAAATCGAAACAGACCCAACCCGGACCTACTGCAAGCACAGTAGGCCCTTGCCCTACTTTTATCCAAACAAGTAGGACGCCCAGGCACTAGAAGCTATAACCAGCATCATCGCCCAACCACTGAAGACTCTGTACAGACTGAGTGGATGCACAGGCTGATCTGAGCCTTCGCTTGGCGCATATGCCACTTTGTTGGTGTTGTCGTGGTGCGGCTCAATTAAGAAAGACGAAGCTCATCCTACTCCTTTCGCTGCCTTTAACACTATCAGGAGAAGCAACTCTGTCATCCTGTCTCCGGCAAAAGGAGTCCACGCGTAATGGAAAAAATTTGTTCCTGTAGGAGCAAATTTTTTCATTAATACTTTAAGCACCAAAAGCAGACGACAAATATTACGTCTGCAAAATTTCAAAACATGTTTTTTCCAAGCGATATCATATTGAAAATTCGAATACTCGAGGGCAAACAGTGTAGATCCTGATGAAGCGGCTCATTATGAGCCGCCTCATCAGGATCTACGCTGTTTGCAAATTCAACTATTTTCGTTTATAGCGCTTAGTGTTTTAAGAGCAGACCCCTTTACGGAAGGCTTACGTCGCCCAAGAAAGCATATAGAGAGTCACAGAAGTTGTTCTATTTTGTAAAAATGGCCGAAAACATTAAAGGCCCCATTGCTCTATCAGCATGAAATATTTTATCGTGAGGTATCGCTGCAAACTTCTCACAAAAGTTTCGCCATTGATTATTATCGTGATTGGCCGCCTTTGAAAAATCAAAACGTCCTTGAGTTTACCATAAAATAGGTTTGAAAAAATAACTAGGTCATTTTAGTTGCCAACCAAAATGACCTACTTTCGATTTCACAAGCTTTATTTCATGATAAAAATACAACGTACAGGCGGTAACAATATAAGGTACAGGCGTTTGACAGGTGATAAAAATACAATGTGCAAAAAAAAAATAGGCAAGGATTCCATTGATTGTGCCGCTGTTGCATTATTACATTGCTAAACGGGGAACCAGAGACGAAACCCGTATTTTTATGGAGAGACTTACCATTTTTTTCAAAATACCTTTTTCCATTTTATTAGCCAGTTATATGCTACAAAAAAGCACATCAACCGACATATTTTCATCAATTCTGAAGGCTGTACAGGTTTCATAATGATTTGTATTTTGACGGATTTTACCTTTGATAGGACTATGGAGACTTTAATGTTGCAAGATTAGCTGAGTCTTCCCTGTATGCACAAGATACAAGATAGATACAAGATACAAGCTCTTTATTACGAATTTTCGGCCCTCATAGGAGCACATATAGTAGTATAGAATGAGCAACCAAACAAATCAAGGAAAGAATTCCAAATGACAGAATATGAGCAAAATAAAAGATACAAATTAATAAAGCATATCTCCTAACAGATAATACAAGTACCATATACATGATACAATTAGGAGAAACACATACTAGCCCTAAAGTAGTCTCAGTGATATGATATATTAGGCTATTAACTACATTAACAATTTCCTAAAATGAACAAGTTAGTGCAGTGGTACCATCATAGAGACCCATAGCAGGTAGACTGGTGCATGCCCCATCTATGTAGTGCCCACCAAACACAGAGAAATGAAGCAATCCAGGGCATACTGCAAGTACCCCCTAGAGTCACTCCATCCAATGTGTCAAGTGCACACCACCTCAAAATTCCACATGTACCCACCACATCCCCATCCGAAGATGAGGCTGCCATGCATACTACTTCTATATTGGCACCCATCAGAACCACCATAGCTATGAAATCCAACATATGTCACATCAGGTTGTTATAAGTAGAAGAGTCAGCTAACTGATGTAAAAAAGGTGAAATTTAATTCAAGTGTTGGGTGATCATAGATCTAAGTTAATGTGTACAAATAACGCAAGTTTCTTCAATAAGTCATTATTTTCACAATTT
Source organism: Ctena decussata (assembly GCA_963989385.1). Lineage (NCBI taxonomy): Eukaryota > Metazoa > Mollusca > Bivalvia > Lucinida > Lucinidae > Ctena > Ctena decussata. Next base: position 60,549,540 of record OZ022504.1, read on the forward strand.
AGTAGCCAGAAAAAATTATCTGTATTGGTCAAGCTATTGAAATTATGACATATGTCAGTTACAGCATTTAACAATGGGGCTCTAGAGCTGTTGTAAAGAGGACATTCCAGAAGAAAATGCAATTCATCACCCAATACACCCATGGAGCATCTGGTACAAAATCGATTAACTCTGTCTATCTTCATGTATCTTCCTGTTTCAATGTTTAATCTATGGGCAGATATGCGTAATCGTGTTAAATTTCTCCTCATACTAAAGTTTAGCCCCATCAAGTAAGCTTCCAGCCCAAAGTGAGCTTTTATTTTGGTATATGTTTCCAACTTGCCAGACGAATTGGCCATTCTCGTATTATGCCATATATTCAGATATTCTTTTTTTAAGGTTTTGGAGAGAACTGAGTTAAATTGTGCTTTATTCATTCTTGATACATCTGGCAGTGATAGGTTTAATAAGCTGGAAAACTTTTTAACAGAACTGAACCATGAAAAACATGTATTGTCTAGCTCCTTTGAGCAAACAAGGGCATTATACAATAACGAATTTGAATCAAGATGCTCCATACGATTCCAAAATTTCAACATTGCCTTAATTATATCAATATAGTATGGATATCTTCCAAGCTCGGACATTACTGCAAAGTTTGAGCTTTTCCTATGGACACCAAGAATAAATTTTGCGAATTTCAGATGCAGCCTATCTGGTTCTGATTTCTCAAATATTTTGTCTAAAGATATGCCATTCCTAAATCTAGAGCTGGAAATATTGAAGATACCCCAGACTTCACTACTATATAAGAGAACTGGCTTTACAGTGTGATCAAACAAATGTAAACTGGTCTTTACAGAAGGATGCAAATTCAAAATATTCTTACACAGTTTGTAAAAGGCCTTAAGTCCTTTTTTATACAACTCTGATTTGCACATGCAGAAATGCCCGGTTCATCATAGCGCGGGTCATTTTAATTGAATTTATCATTTTTATAGTAAAAGCTTTTACTTAAAATCTAGTGCCGGCATGCTGATCTAGCGGTCTCAGCTTTGAGAGTCGCTGGAGACGGAAATCTTTCCAACTGCGTAAACGGGGTTCCATAGCACACAGCCTTCCATTATCACCGTCCAATCGTCCAGATATGACGGACGTAAAATCTCAAACCACCCAGAGACGCGTTGATCTGAATGTTTGTATCATTATCGCTCGATAGCGTAAATGGTTAAAGCTGACATATGTTGCACTGCAAGGTTACGTCGCCTCATCCATGAGGGTTCAACTCTGGACGGCGATAGCAAAAATATGTGATTATCACTGATCTTGCATTGTTTCTGATTCAGATTCGGTAACAAGTACGGCATCGACGACGACGCAAAACGCCAATGCATCAACAACTGACCCTGGAAACACAACTCAGAGTATGTTACTTTCCTTTAACTTGTACAAGCTGGTTGGATTGCTTGTTTGGGGTTTAACGGCTCTTTGAGACAGTATTTCAGTCTATATCGAGCCGTCTCCCAGAGAGAGGGAGAAAGAAAAGAGATATGAAAGGGGAGAAAATGTCCAAACAACCCCACCCGCACCTGCTGCAAGCACAGTAGGCCCTTGCCTTACTATTTGGATAATAGTATGGCAAGGGCCCTTACCATACTAGGGCCCTTGCCATACTATTATCCAAATAGTAAGGCAAGGGCCTACTGTGCTTGCAGCAGGTGCGGGTGGGGTTGTTTGGACATTTTTTTCTCCCCTAGTGAAAGGGCGAAAACGTTTGCTTAGTCCAACCTGAACACGGAACACTGCCCTTATAACTGTGTCTTTTGGTTTGGAGAGGGATGCCCGTTGCCTGCCGAGACATTCCCATCACTTTTTTTGCTCCAAACTTTTGGGGTTAAGCGACACTGAAGAAGTTCAATACCGACTTGTACATATGTCGAACTTTTGGTAAAGGTACATATATTTGATATCAACCTCACAACAATGCCGTTTCAAAATAAGAAACATCTGATGCTCCAAAACTTGTAAGTCAAGGTAAATGGGTACACTTTCAGAGAAGCAACTCTGTTAGTTTCAATTCTGCCCCCCCCCCCCTTCAAGGGGATCTACTCTTGAAAAAAAGAATTTGCTCCTCTAGAAGAAAATTCGTTCGTTTAAGAGTAGAACCCTTTGGAAGAGTTTCATCGTTCCCTTTGTAAAATGGCGGGGAAAAAGCGAGGTGTATCCATACATCTTGTCCACTTGGTAAAATGGCGGGGGGGGGGGGGGGGGGGGGGGGATGGGGAACATCCACCTTAAAAATTATCTGACTTGAATCAAACAACCAGAGCAAAACTTTAGTAAAAGCATTATCAAATTCTTCTTAAGGTACGTTGTAACATATGATGAAACCAATTGAAGAACAAAGCCAAAAAGTTCATTTTCATGTAAAGGACAGACAACTGTTTTGAAAGATTCTAGGCTAGCTTAAATACTTGGCGAACTATGTTTTCGAGGTTTGCTGTATTGTTTCGTACAGTCTGCAAATCAACAAGTGCGAATGTCTGCATTTTGGCTTTTTGTTCGTTTTCTAAAAATCCGTTTTGTTCGCGTATTCAGTTTGAATTAAATGCTCTTGTCGTCCGCAAATAGATCTTTTCGAATTTAAAGCATTTCAGTCCACATTGCCCCAAAAGCTACAAAATTTTAGTTCAATTGTCTGTCACTAATATCTTTCTTTAATGCGATTCAGAGACTGGTATCGCTTTTCTTTTTTGTGCAGAAACTTATACTGTGGTATATCGTTAGAATCTACAATATGGGGCCACCGCGATATCACAATATGTATTAGTATGTGGAAAGTCAATATAAATAAATAAATAAATGTAGCATCTCACTTTAATCTCCTCCGCGAGACGATTCTGCTTAAATAGCAGTCTCTTTCTGTTATGAAAACAAAAACATATAAAAAGAATTTAATAAAACAAAATTAATAAAAAAAAAAAAATCTAACATATTTTGGAGTATTTTGATATTGGCAATTGTGTCTTTCAGGTTTCAGCGGAAGTTGTTTTATCGGGACGAATCCTCTACTGTTGTTTCTGGTGGTGTTAATGGTGTTTACACTGCTGAACGCGTTCAAAGTCTAAACGTCTTTCAACTCCTCTGTGTTTTTACTTTCACGTTTATTATGGCTGGATCCACATAACTGTGGGCAGCACAACTGCCGATTAATGACTTTCAGTGGTGAACTAAAATCTGAAATGAACACGGCAAAGAACACTAGTACTCTCGTTGACAAGCCAAACACGTGGTCATACCTCGCAACTAATTTCCTTCACATATTAATAGAGCTGCGACAAGACAAAACCAACAAAGTGGCATGTGCGCCCAGCGAAGACTCGGATCAGCCTGGACATCCGCCCCGCCTGATCAGAGTCTTCGCTATTGGCACGGGGCTAGCTTAGACCCTTAGCTACCCTTCAAGCGCAAAGCAAATACTCTGATCAGACTGGGCGGATGCCCAGGCTGATCTGAGCCTTCGCTGGGCGCACATGCCACTTTGTTGGTTTTGTCGTGTCGCGGCCGTGATGGAAACGCATTCCAGCCCACCAGGTACAAACTATTGAAACATTAGTGAACGAATGTTGATTCAATGTCATGGCATTAAATCTACATTGACTTAATGTTGTTTAAATTTTGTGTACCTACAGGGATGAGAAACAGAATGTTCATTCGGCAAAAAGTCGCCCTTCTTGAAAACAGTAGAAAATGGTACATAATTGTTCATTTATTGTGGTCAATTGTAATGAAGTGCAAACAATATTAGATATCCATTCATTCCAACGAATTTGTCCAAAATCCCTGTAACCTTCACTCAAATGCAAAGATAATAATGAGCCGTGAAGCGAGGAAACCAACAAAATGGTTGTGCGCCCAGCGCAGACTCTGGACAACCGCTCTGTCTGATCTGTCTTCGCTAAGCGCTTAAAGGGTAGCTAAGGGTCTAAGCTACCTTTATGCGGACAGCGAAGACTGATCAGACTGGGTGGATGCCTTGGCTGAACTAAGTCTTCGCTGGGCGCACATGCCACATTGTTCGTTTTGATTTGTTGCGGCTCAAATGTAGAATCGGCAAATTTGTAGAAGTACAATACACAGAAAGACCACGATCAGTGGTCTGGTGTTTGTGGCTCCTAAACGGTCCTAAGTTTTGACAAATAGCAAACTCCTTTTAGATTTCTTTGTGTAGATATTATTGGGTATCTCTTAGAGACCCCACATGTAGTCTTAAACTATATTTTATTAGAATTATATGTACGTTGCTGTTGACAATTCACGTGATACTAACGGTAAATAAGAGATCCAGTGAATGAAATAGTTACATTTCAGGGGTCGTATTTATAAAACCACTGAAGTCGTTGCTATGCTGTTGCTAAGGCTAAATTTCTGTGTTGGAGATTCCCTAAAACTATGAAATTTGCTCTGGAGGAACAGTCTTCCAGAGCAAATATCATAGTTATAGAGAATCTCCTTTATAGAAATTCAGCCTTAGCAACAGCACAGCAACCACTTAAGTCGTTTTATAAATACGGCCCCAGATCTTTCAAGGTCAATTTTAATTCTGGTAATTGCACACAACCCGTAGAAATGTTAGCTTTTTGTCATTCGTTGCTTTCAATATCCATTTAAAAGTTAGAAGGGTAGCAAACAAAATCGATTAAGTCCTTGCAAAGCAATGTGCAGGTTTTATGCCGTTATTGAAAAAGACGTCAACGTCATTTTCGAAAGATAGTAGCGGCTTCGTTTTTTAAATTAATCGAATATTACGACGGTCTCGAATTGGCACACGCAATGGCTCTTTCTTGACAAGATTTTGAATGTTAAAACCCTCGTTTTCGTTTCAAAAATCATTAAAACTTTAGCAGAAAGGGAGAATTTGCTACTATATAAAATGCGGATAATCTAAATTAATGGGACTGTGTGGAACCTTGATGAAAGTATTTTCCGCAATATTTACAGGTCAAAGTTGCTTGGGGACTGTGTTTAGGTAGCGATGATGAAAAAAAAAATCAAAGACTGCTCATTTATGAACTATGACCTTCTTAGTCCATAGTCCTTTAAGCGGTAAAAACGCCTAAACCCAAATCATTGTAAAAAGCTGTTCAACCTTCACGGTTGGTAATAAAATGTAAGTTTGTGTGCATATATTTAGTCAAATAATTGGCAAAAAGTAGAATAAAAAGTTTTTGAAAAATAACAAATCGCTACATAGAATACAATTTCCTGTTCTGGTTTCCCGTCTAGCAATGCTATTTAAACATAGGCGGGATAGTAATTGGGACTGCACGCCTGTACATTGTATTTTTACTATTTTATGAAATCGAAAGTAGGTCATTTTAGTTGCCAACTAAAATAACCCAAATAAGTTTTCAAACCCATTTTATGTGAAACTCAAGGATGTTTTATTTATTTGAAGCTGACTAGTCACGGTCATTTACAATTAAGAAACTAAAGTGAGAAGCTTGCAACGATTCCTGACGATAAAAAATTTCATGCTGATAGAGCTATGTGGCCTTTAAGTGAAACTTTACTGTGGCTGTAGGGTATACCGCTTTCAAAAACGTTCAAAATGTGTCCTTAAGAAAATATACACCACGTTTGCAGAGTTATCCGGACATATACCTTTATATAGTTTCGCTATCAGAAGTGCTGTATTTATGATGCTTACCAAAATAGGACGTCACGAACAGAACTTTCTGGACATCCGTCGCAACTGCTTTACCCGCCCATTACTATCTGGATTCCCATAAAATTGTTCTCAGCAAAGAGTATGCACCAATCAGAAGCAGGAATACGTGGCGTGTAGTCAAGGTTTACACAGCTTCTGAACGTTCCATTATTCCATTATTATTATATAATATATAGGTTTTTGGGATGGAGTTGTCACGGCATTATCTGGTACTTGCAGGTTGGAAATAACACCGTTAGGTATAGCCTTTTCATCCTTGTATAAACGTGTCTGTTTCTTTTCGTTAAATTGTTTCTATTGTTATTTATTAACGAAATAACTGTATAAATTTTCACTTTCTTATAGTGGCCTATATGTATATATGTAAAATATGCATATTTCTGGATATATGTTGTATATACAGGTATTTATATACACGTATAATAAACTTACAAAAACGTCTGTATTGTTCGTGACATTATTTTCTCAGATTGGCTCTTCATTGTCTGTATTGGCCTACGAGGGAAAAAAACGGCTAACCACAAACCGTTATGAAGAAGTGGTTCAACCATCATGTTTGTTGATACTATGTTGATTGTTTGCATATATTGAGTCATATACCTGGCAAAACACAGAGTATGTTTTTGAAAATTGATAAATTCAATTGTTCCACAAGGGTAGTCGTGCTCGGACGATGGCGTTGGGTAACTTTCAGTGACGAGTTGGGAAAAAGAAGAGCAAAGACCTACTGAAAGACCTACTGTGATTGCAGTAGGTGCGGGTGGGGGTTGTTTGGACATTTTTTCTCTTCCCTATTATGTTTCTTTTCTTTCTCTAGAGCTCTCTCTAAACTGAAATACAATCTCAAAGAGCCGTTAAACCAGAAACAACCAGCCAGTCCACAAAATACAATTTCCGTTTCTGCCTCACCATCCAGTGATACAAAATCAGACAATGAATGAAGCCCACGGCTGTACATTGTATTTTTACCATTTTCAAATTTAATGACCCAAAGCACTTTTCAAAACCTTTTTTGGTGAAACTCAGGCATGTTTTATTTGTTTAAAGCTTGCCAATCACGGTATTTACAATGGCGAAACTACGGCGAGAAGCTTGCAATGATACAGTGGACTCGACAGTATCGGATCACGTTGAATAAAAACCCTGTTTTGTTGTATATGAATGCTAAAATTATGTATGTGATGACACATAACATTTGTAAAATACCCCTTCTATCTATCCATGTCAAAATATTTACGTAAATTATTTATTTAAGGGCAGATAACCTATCCAGACTGATAGGAGGGTCTTACGACAGTAACGAATCAGGTGCGACAGTATCGGATCATATCATATTATTTTATAGGAGAGATCCTCCGAGGCGTTCTGCCAAACTTCTTAGCTTCAATAATTTGGCTCCATAAACAGTTGGACATATTAAACTCTCAGAGAAAACTTAAACGGCCTTTCAACAATATTTTTCACGTGGTCCTTCACCAACAACGGTTATGTCTGTTAAATTGCCCTTGAATGTATGCAAATGTACAAGCATGTCAATAATTCTAAGCTCAGTAGCCCCTGCACCCCTATGGCATGGAACTACTTAAACAGGAAAGACCACAACCTGCCTTTCCAAATTGTAGACCCTGATAAGACCGTAGCGTCTGATCAGGATCAACAGATTTACTATGATTTTCCGCCTTAACATAGCTATTGAATGCAAACAGTGTATAAACACTACATGGTCATTCAACGAGTTCTGCGGCATTAGTCTGAGTCTACACAGTATACAAAAAATTAACCTGATGAACGCCAGTCATTAATAGGTTCACCACACTCAAGCGAGGTGATCTCGAATTTTTCTTCAGGGTGTTTAGCAGGAGCTTAGTTGTGCTACACGTAACCTTCATTTTCTCATTTTCATATGCTATTGTGCAGGGTGTGGGATGGGAGATACTTTAAGAAAAGGATGTTGTGTTATTTTTATACCGCTCTTCTTTGAAAGCAGACACACCAGCCACTTAGGTTTTATAGTTGATTTATGGCTTGCTTTCAGCATCAGACCATGCATCCAACATAAACTTTCCAGCTGATGCCTGTATTTCAGTTCAAATTATATGATGATCCGTTACTGTCGCACATCGGTGTCCCACATTTCAAGTCTTTGGTTTTATCAAATACTGGGATGTCACAAAATAATGACTGCCTGCAATTATAGGGATGCCAGGATATATAACAAAGCAGAATTGGTTTCAATTGCCTACTGATAAAATAGTTTAAATAGCCGAAATCTGTTTTGTGGGTAACGAACAACAGACAAAATGCAAGCGCCGTTGAAGAGGGGGCCAAGCTTTTCAACAACTTTGATTGATTCACAGCCGCACTTTTCGATCGAATTTTTCACCTTGCACTTTGTCATTGGTCTAACTTAATGACTATAATATAATGGAAAAAAATATTTGCTTCATTTATTAGAAAAATGAGTGATATCTTATGAGTGATCCGATACTGTCGATGATCCGATACTGTCGAGTCCACTGTACCTCACGATAAAAGATTTCATGAACAGTTTATACTGCTGACAGTCGGGTATCTTATGGAAAACTGCGACCAACAACTGTCATGGTTTTCCGTGACACATAAGTTATAGCCAAAGTAAGGGTTTTCCATGACGTTGTCTTTTTCTGAGGGCAAATGACCACGTGATTATTGGGGAAAAATTATTTTCTCTACATCGTCGTACATGTAATGGAAAACCTGATCATCATATAAGTAATGGAAAACCGTAACCTGTTTTTGACTTGATCTATGTCATGGATGGCCGTGACTATCATGAATTTAAACGGTGCGGTGCGGTACATAGTCTATCAGTCTCCTGGTCTGATTCCTATTGTCACAAACATGGCAACTAGATCTGTGAAAATAGAATGGCTATCATGCCTTCCAAGTGCGGCCGCACCCGGACATCATTATGCGAGTAGACCCAGAGCTCGATAATCAATATGATCGGTTTGCTATGAGTGTTACCATGCCAAGACTAATGGACATTCCGATGAACCTTCGCAATGCAGTTTCAAGGCCTTCAAGCCGGAGGCACCAAGACGCCCAGACAGTGGGAATGATTGCAGGTAATTTAAACTTTGTGGTTTCACCTCAAGTTGGTTGTAGGTCTAGTTGTCTCAGTGCAAGAGCGGAAGTGTAGAGTGTTTGGAATTGAACTCTGATTGTACAGTGCATGATGATGACTTGCGATTTTACGTCCTTTTCAACAGTATTTCAGTCTTATCAGGACGACGAGAGGGTGCTAATGAAAGGCTGTGTGCAATGGAACCCCGGTTAATGGTAGGAAATATTTTCGCCTCTAAAGTAAACAGACGTCATCATTTGTTGTCGTAACAGTTTGAAATACGTAATGTCATGACGACGGCTGGTCAACTTCATATCCGATAACAGCGACAATAATGAATTTTCGTCGTGTATTTTATAAACATTGCACTCTGATAACGTAAGCAAGTGCAGAAAGTTTCTTAAAATTAAATTTAAATATAAGAAATAAATTTCATGAACCTATTATTCATGTAAATGTGATCGCAATGGATCCAGCACAAAGTCAACGTGAACGCACTTTGGGCGTCACGTACTTTGCACGTGACGCATTGGGTTCATACTTACATGAATAGTAGAAACATTAACTATATTTCTATAAATGAACCATAAGCAGTTTTCAAACAACAATATTCATGTTCAAAACATGTCATTCACAAACTGTTTGAACATAGCTTTATACTTTAGATAACGCCGAACGGGCCTGAACTTGTTTACGTTACGTTGTGCGGCAAAACATTGTCGCCCTGCATGGAGCATTTTAAAAGTCTCTGTAGACGCCAGCACGTCATTACAATATTCGCGGAATTGACGCCATTGTATACAACGCTATGAAGAATCCGCCAGGTTGTTTTTTTAAGGTTTAAGGCTGAAGAATTTACATCGAGTTTTGGGGCGTTCTTGACACAATTTTTCTGTGGAATTGTATGTTTTGCAAGAACAGCGATCATTCATGCTTATTTCAATGCATTAACATTTGCCGTATCCTATGGAGGATAAATGAATACTCTAGATCTGTCTTGTGGCATCGTGTTCTATCAACTTCCTCGGGACCCGTCAAATGTTAATGCATGAATAAAAGCATCGCAAACGACTGCGTGATACCCCGCCACTGCACATTTTTTTCACACACCGATTTTTCCAGATTTATGCGTGTATATTGCCCGGGGGCAGGGGGAAATAACTCCCATGGGGTAAATTTGAGCATCACTGGAGGCTTTCATCACTCTGATCAATTGCTGAAAGTTTCAAAATAATTGCTTCAAACTCTGATTTTTTATGGAATTTTTCATGATTTTATACATGTATATAGTCTCAGGGCAGGGGCAGATAACCCCCGATGATAAAATTTCTGTGCTCATAAAAAGCTTTTGTTACTTCAATCATGTTTGTGAAGTTTCATCATGATACTCCAAGTAGTAAAGGAACTAGAGGCCAAAAACCATTTTTTGCACATTGACAAGTGCCATAACTCTGTCAGACTCTTCGCTAAGCGCTTAAAGGGTAGCTAAGGGTCTAAGCTACCGTCATACGGACAGCGAAGACTCTGATCAGGCTGGGTGGATGCCCGGGCTGATCTGGATCTGCGCTGGGCGCATAACCACTTTGTAGGTTTTCTCGTGCCTCGGCTCAAATAAAGAAATCATGAAAAGGCTGCCAATTTTAATGAATTTAAAGTAAACTTGTTTCACCATCAGGAATTTCTTCCTCGTTGGGGGTCGGAGTAATATTTTGATCCGTGACCATGTTGCCCCCATCAAGAGTTGAAGTTTGGTCAGATTCTAACTCTGAAATAAAGAAATCATGAAATGAATTTATCATATGACGTTGCATCTGAGAGTGTAATAAAGCCATGCATTAAAAATGGTAGTCAATTAGTGGATTAAATATGCAAATTACGTCGTAACGTTATGCGTTGAGGTCCATAAAACGTCGCGTTTTCTTATGTCGTAATCGTGGCGTTTTATTACAAAAATTGCTAATAAAATGCGATTTTATTGTCATATGATAAATTGAATCTTGCATTCGTGCTCCTGTATTATTGAATTTATTAAACTCGTTGGTGAAAACGATAAGATGCTCGGCAGAGCCTCGCATGTTATCTTTTTCCCCAACTCGTTTAATAAATTCAATAACACATGAGCAAATAAAGAAATCAAGAAAAGCCTGCCAGTATTAGTGAATTTAAAGTAAACTTGTTTTGCCATCTTCCTCGTTTAGGGGCGGAGTAAAATTTTGAACCATGGCCATGTTGCCTCCGTCAAGAATCGTAGTTTGATCTGATTCTAACTCTGAAATAAAGAAATCATGAAATGAATGTTATGACCATGCAAGTAAAGGAATAATATAAACTATAGTTAAAATGCCTTTTTGAATCACGGAAATAAAGTATCCCTGTCACGCATTTTACTTTCGATTCAATAAGCGTTGCCATTTTTTTTACAACAATCCTTCTTTGCATTTCTGTTCAAAAAAGTTCCATTTATGAGTTATAGATAAAGAAACGGAGCCCTTTTCGACATACCCTGATTTGGGGGTGGGCGTTTAAAGCATATGATAAATCTTGCACACCATGATACAATGGACTTTAAATTAGTGTGTTCACAGTGTATTGGACTTTTGACGCTGAGTATATTATTGCAAGGCTTTTCTTGAAATACTCAGTCTGTTGGTTCAATATTTTTATAAATCAGAATATGAGCCACGAGAAGACAAAACCAACAATGTGGCATGTGCGCCAAGCGAGACTCAGATCAGCCTGAAATTCCATCCACTCTGTTCAGAGTATTTGCTGTGCGCTTAAAGGGTAGCTAAGGGTCTAAGCTAGCTCTTACACGAGTGGTTATTTCATACGAAATTTATGAAACGTACCTAAATTTCGTATGAAATGACCACGAGTTTAAGTTTCTGTTTATTACATGATGATTTTATTTGAATTTTCAGTAAAACAAACGCCCTTTTAATTTCAATAGAAAACAAAACGTTGTCACGATAGACGCGTGACTTTGGGCGCCGTAACTAACATGTTATTACACGTAACTAACATGTTATTGAACGTGTGTGTTTATAAATCAGAATATGAAGGTTTATTAAACAATAGATTATCGGTTTTTATTAAACGACTTTATGACACTACTTAAAGGAAAATATTTCTTTTGTTTTTTGCGCATCTCATCTGACCCATGGTCGAAATCCAACGTATTCGTTCCCTGCAAATTAAATGACGTCAGTTGAAACCAGATCACAAAATCAAAAACAGCCAAATGTATAGTTTGTGTACAGATGAAGAATTTATCTTGATTTTTGTATCTACTAAAATAATGTGTTCACTGCAAGCGCCGAAAACAGTGCAAACCGTGCTTCAGATTATGCGAAACAAGAGGCCCAAATGGGCCTGATATCGCTCACCTGGCTATTGTGCAACGGGACCATTCTGATACAAAATTGGTCCAATTCCACTGAGAATTTTTCATTTTCACAATTTGCTACTTTTAGTAACAGAGGCCAACTTGCCTGGTCTTTATATATTTACTTTTGAAACACCTCAATGCAAGAATCATTTTGCCACAAATTTCATCAAAATTCATTCAGGGGTTATTGAGATATTGCCTGTTTCATGTTTTGTGCTATTTTTAGTAACGGCAGATGGCGGCCAACTTGGATTGTTAAAATGCAAAAAATCGAAAAGCCTTCATGCAAGGACCATTTTGGCACAAAGTTGGTCCAATTCCATTGAGATAATCTGATTTTCACATTTTTCTATTTTTAGTAACAGAGGCCAATATGACTTATTTTTGAACCATCTCAATGCAAGAATCATTTTGACACAAATTTCGTCAAAATCCATTCAGCGGTTACTGAGATATTGTCATTTTCATGTTTTGTGCTATTTTTAGTAACGGCAAATGGCGGCCATCTTGGAATGCAAAATGCAAAAAATCGAAAAAGCTTAATGAAAGGACCATTCTGACACAAAATTAATCCAACTCCATTGAGATTTTCTAATTTTCACATTTTTTCTATTTTTAGTAACAGAGGCCAATATGAATGGTCTACAGTTAAATATTTTTGAAACATCTCAATGCAAGAATCATTTTGACACAAATTTCGTCAAAATCCATTCAGCGGTTACTGAGATATTGTCATTTTCATGTTTTGTGCTATTTTTAGTAATGGCAGATGGCGGCCATCTTGGAATGCCAAATTGCAATTAATCAAAACGACTTCATGCAAGGAACATTCTGACACAAAATTGGTCCAATTCCATTCAAGGGTTCTTGAGTAATTGTCATTTTTATGTTTGTGCTATTTTTAGTAACACCAGATGGCGGCCATCTTGGAATGCCAAATTGCAATTAATCGAAACGGCTTCATGCAAGGAACATTCTGACACAAAATTGGTCCAATTCCATTCAAGGGTTCTTGAGTAATTGTCATTTTTATGTTTGTGCTATTTTTAGTAACGGCCCCCATGGTGGCCATCTTGGATAGTCAACTGGCACAAAATTGAAATAATTCCATTCAAGAACCATTTCTGACCAAATCTGGTCAGAATTGGTTGCATTTTCTTTAGATATTGACATTTGAGCAAAATCGGCCTTGTAAACGCTAAGTAGGTCACTGTGACCTAATTCCGCTATAGATTTTTTTTATTTTTACAAATTTTAATACCAAGGTCCCACTTATGTTCCATGCAAACTTTCAACCAAATATTCCAAATGGTTTTGGAGAAGAAGTTGATTTTGTTGTTTTTGCTATTTTTAGTAACAGCAGCCATCTTGGATTCCTGACATGACCCAATTTTACAATTTTGAAACTCTGCAGTCTGGTCATGCTCCATGTGAAATTTTAGATCCATGGGCTCAGTGGTTTTAGAGAAGAAGTTGTCTGAAGTTGTTTAAATAGGTCATTTTTTGACATTGGCATTTGAGCAAAATTACACACGTAAACAGAAAGTAGGTCACTGTGACAAAACTCCGCTACAGATTTTTTTCATTTTTACAATTTTGAATACCAAGGTTTCACTGATTTTCCATGCCAAAATTCAGACAAATATACCCAGTGGTTCTGGAGAAGAAGTTTATTTTGTTGTTTTTGCTATTTTTAGTAACGGCGGCCATCTTGGATTTTCAACCTGACCCAATTCTACAATTCTGAGACCCTGGAGTCAGGTCATGCTCCATGTGAAATTTGAGAACCATGGGACCAGTAGTTTTACAGAAGAAGATGTTTGAATATTTGTTTTTAGGTGTTGACGGACGACGCACGACGCACGCCGGACGCATTTGTATGACAATAGCTCACTTTGGCCCTTCGGGCCAGGTGAGCTAAAAACTGGAAAGGGAGCTAACTTCGTAAATACTTGTGATAGGGTTATGGTTCCTGTGCACTGCACTTCCTCTCATTGTCCTCTATCAATGTGTGAAGTTTCATTTAGTTCCCCCTTATACTTTCAGAGATATGCTCCAGACAAGCAAAATATTGAAAAAACTGGAAAGGGAGCTAACTTCGTAAATACTTGTGATAGGATTATGGTTCCTGTGCGCTGCACTTCCTCTCATTGTCCTCTATCAATGTGTGAAGTTTTATTTAGTTCCCCCCATATACTTTCAGAGATATGCTCCGGACAAGCAAAATATTGAAAAAGCTGGAAAGGGAGCTAACTTCGTAAATACTTGTGACAGGGTTACAGTTCTTGTGCACTGCACTTTCCCTCGTTGTCCTCTATCAATGTGTGAAGTTTCATTTAGTTCCCCCTTATACTCTCAGAGATATGCTCTGGACAAGCAAAATATTGAAAAACTAGAGCAAGTGAGCAGGGGCTCACGTATACCCCCGACCAGTGCCGCAGCCTATTGAAAGCATACTTTACCACAAAGATACAATGCAAAGTCTGTGACCTTGACCGTATGTCAGCAGCAACACCCATATGTGTAAACTAGTATGAAGTAAACCTAGTCATGTATCATTAGGCCTCATTCAAGTATATTAGAACTATATATAACCTAAAACTATACAACAAATGGCTAAGTCCTAGTTATTGACTCCTAGCCCCACCAGTGAGCCAGACCCTGCAGCTTAGGTAGTCCAGATCAAAAGTAATGCTATAGAGATATCATGAACCAAATATGGAAGAAATCTTTAATGCAGTTACAGAGTTACGAGCAATCAAAAAGTTTTAACGCAAAACTTTGACATAATGAAAATGCCTAAGTCCTAATTACTGATCCTTGGCCCCACTTTGGGGCCTGACCCAGGAGCTAAGATAGTTTAAGCCCAAGGCAATGCTATAGAGATGTCATAAACCAAATATGAAAAGAATCTGATGTGAAGTTACAGAGATATGAGTAATCAAAAAAAGGTTTAACGCAAAACTTTGACGTAAAGTTGACGAATGGATGAATGAATGGACGGACGAACGAACAAACAGACGAAATGACAAAAACTATATATCCTCTGACATAATAAAGGGCAACGAGAGGAAGTGCAGTAAAGAACCATAATCCTATCATAATTAGTTTTGGAGCTGTAAGAACTCGCCAATTATTCCAAAGGAAAACTTTGAAATAAAGAACATGTAAAAAAAAAGCACTTTATAGTATTAGAAAGTTCTGATAATTGGAAAATATCAGTGAAAATTGTTTGGAATAAATTTGCAAATGTCAAGTTTCCTGAAAATACAAAAATTCAGCTGAATGTTTTTTCTCTGTCTGTGCATTGCCAGAAATCAAGGCTAAACCAGACCATTCAAGTGAAGTTAACAACTTTCAACACAGATACTAGAAAGCCATGCCTATATCTCACTTTCATCTAGTCGCTGGTCACCATATATAGACATAGTAGCCATGTTCATCATGTAACCCGGACCATCTGAACATACTTCTGTTCCCTTAATCCCAGGCAGCTTGTATATGAAATTTGGTAAAAATTGGTCAAGTAATTTTTGAGGCAATGATTGAAACTGTTGAAATATGAGACATTGATCAACTTGGTATTACCCAAGTACCTAATCATATATACCAAGTTTCAAGGCCTTTGGTCAATTGGTTCTGGAGAAGATTTCTTAAGATTTTTGTTCCTTCAATCCCTGGAGACTCTATATGATATCTGGTTACAATTGGCCAAGTGGCTTTTGAGGAGATGCTTGAAATAGTCAAATATGAGAGATTTGGTTCAAAGGTCAATAAATGACGATGACCTCTTTTACTCATCTATCTTCATGTATATACTAATTTTTAGGGCAAAATCTCATGTTCTATCATTTAACCATATTTGACACTGCCGTAAAAATGACCAACGTCAACCCAAGGTCATCATTTGAACAATCTTGGTAGTACTTGAGTACTTAATGGTACATACCAAGTTTCAAAGTCATTGGTAAATTGGTTCTAGAGAAAAAAGATTTCTAAATCTTTTTTACCATATATGGGCATGGAGGCCAAGTTGGTCATGTGACCTGGACAGTTTAAACAAATTTTTGTTCCTTCTTTTCACCTTAGGAAGCTCTGTATGAAATTAGGTAACAATGAGACCAGTGGCTTTTGAGAAGATGTTGGAAATTTAAAAAAATTGAGCATCCAGGGTCAAAGGTGTAAAAAATGACCTGAACTTCTTGTAATCACAAATCTTCATCTGCTCATTAAGAAGACTGTAAATCACAATATTTAGGCCAAAATCTTCAAAACTTCCAATGAAATCTTACATTCTAGCATTCTGCTATATTTGACCTTCCCATAAAAAAGGTCAAGGTCAACCCAAGGTCATCCTTTGAACAATATTGAAAGTACTCGAGTACACATACTAAGTTTCAAGACCTTTGTCAATTGGTTCTGGAGAACAAGATTTTTTAAGGTTTTTACCAAAAATGGGCATGGTGGCCATGTGAACTGGACTGTTAGAAAAAAATTTCATTTCTTCAACCCCTGGAGGCTCTATATGAAATTTGGTTACAATTGGCTCAGTGTTTTTTGAGGAGATTGTTTGAAAGTGTCAAAATATGAGAGTTCTGGGTCAAATGTCAGAGAATGACCTTGACCGTTTGTACTCACAAATCTTCATGTACTCATTAAGATGACTGTATTTACCAATTTTTAGACAAAAATCTTCAAAAATTTCCATGAAATCTTATGTTCTAGCATTTTTTGCCATATTTGACCTTGCCGTAAAAAAACTAAAGGTCAACCCAAGGTCATCTTGATAGTACTCAAGTACCAAATGCTACATACCAAGTTTCAAGGCCATCGGTCAATTGGTTCTGGAGAACAAGATTTTTAAAGGTTTTTACCATATATGGGCATGGCGGCCATGTTAGTCATGTAACCTAGACCATATGAATAAATTTTCATTCCCTTAACCCCTGGAGGCTCTATATGAAATGTGGGTACAATTGGCCCAGTGTTTTTTTTGAGGAAATTGTCAAAATATGAGAGTACCGGGTCAATGGTCAAAGAATGACCTTGACCTCTTGTACTCACATATCTTCATGTACTCTTTAAGATGACTGTATATACCACTTTTTAGGCCAAACTTCAAAACTTTCCATGAAATCTTATGTGCTAGCATTTTCCTATATTTGACTTTGCCATAAAGAAGGTCAAGGTCAACCCAAGGTCAAAATTTGAACAATCTTTATAGTACTTGAGTACCCAATGCTACATACCAAGTTTCAAGGGTATTGGTCAATTGGTTCTGGAGAAGAAGATTTTTCAAGTTTTTTACCATATATGGGCGTGGCAGCCATGTTGGTCATGTGACCTGGACCGTATGAAATTTTTTTCCTTCCCTCAACCATTGAAGGCTGTATATGAAATTTGATTTCAATTGACCCAGTGGCTTTTGAGGAGGTTGTTTGAAATTCTCAAAATATGAGAGTTCTGGGTCAAAGGTCAAAGAATGACCTTGACCTCTTGTACTCATAAATCTTCATGTACTCATTAAATTGACTGCAGATGCCAATTTTTAGCCCAAAATCTTCAACAGTTTCCAAGATATCTTATGTTATAGCAGTTTGCCATATAAAAGCATTAGGAAGCAAATTTGACCTTACCGTAAAAAAGGTCAAGGTCAATACAAGGTCATAATTTGAACAATCTTGGTAGTACTCGCGCACCCGATGCTACATACCAAATTTCAAGGCCATCTGCCTATTGGTTCTGGAGAAGAAGATTTTTTTAGGTTTTTAACATATATGGGAATGGCGGCCATGTTGGTCATGTGACCAGGACCGTTTGAACAATATTTCGTTCCTAAGACCCAAGAGGCTACATATGAAATTTGGGTACAATTGGCCCAGCGGTTTCAGAGGAGAAGTCGTTTGAAATATTGGACATCCTATAAGCTCCCCCGGAGCCGCTGGCTCAGGTGAGCTAAAAATGACTTTGACCTCTTGTACTCATAATTCTTCATGAACTCATTAAGACAACTGTATATACCAATTTTTTAGGCCAAAATCTTCAAAACTTTCCATGAAATCTTATGTTCTACCATTTTCCCATATTTGACCTTGCTGTAAAAAGGTCAAGGTCAACACAAGGTCATAATTTGAATAATCTATATAGTACTCAAGTACCCAATGCCACATACAAAGTTTCAAGGCCATCGGTCAATTGATTCTGGAGAAAAAGATTTTTAAAGGTATTTACCATATATGGGCGTGGCGGCCATGTTGGTCATGTGTCCAGGACCGTTAGAAAATTTTTTCATTCCCTCAACCCCTTGAGGCTCTAAATGAAATTTGGTTTCAATTGGCCCAGTCGTTTTAGAGCAGATTGTTTGAAATTGTCAAAATTTGATATGTCTGGGTCAAAGGTCAAAGATTCACCTTGACCTCTTGTACTCACAAATCTTCATGTACTCATTAAGATGATTGTATATACCAATTTTTAGGCCAAAATCTTCAAAACTTACCATGAAATCTCCTGTTCTAGCATTTTCCCATATTTGACCTTGCCGTACAAAAGGTCAAGGTCAATCCAGGGTCATAATTTGAACAATCTTGATAGTACTTGAGTATCCAATGCTACATACCGAGTTTCAAGGCCATCGGTCTACTGGTTCTGGAGAAGATTTTTAAAGGTTTTTACCATATATGGGCGTGGTGGCCATGTTTGTCATGTGACCTGGACCGTATGAACGAATTTTCATTCCCTCAACCCCTGCAGGATCTATATGAAATTTGGTTACAATTGGCCGAGTTGTTTTTGAGGAGATTGTTTGATATTGTCAAAATATGAGAGTTCTGGGTCAAAGGTCAAAGAATGACCTTGACCTCTTGTACTCATAAATCTTCATGTAGTCATTAAGATGACTGTATGTACCAATTTTTAGGCCAAAATCTTCAACAGTTTCCAAGATATCTTATGTTACAGCATTTTGCCATATAAAAGCATAAGGAAGCAAATTTGATCTTACCGTAAAAAAGGTCAAGGTCAACCCAAGGTCATAATTTGAACAATCTTGGTAGTACTTGTGTACCCGATGCTAAATACCAAGTTTCAAGGCCATCGCCCTATTGGTTCTGGAGAAGAAGATTTTTTCAGGTTTTTACCATATATGGGCATGGCGGCCATGTTGGTCATGTGACCAGGACCGTTTGAACAACTTTTCGTTCCTAAGGTCCCAGGAGGCTCTCTATGAAATTTAGTTACAATCGGCCTAGCGGTTTCAGAGGAGAAGTTGTTTGAAATTGTGGACGGACGGACGACGGACGGACGGACGACGGACGACGTACGACGGAGCCTTACCATCCTATAAGCTCCCCCGGAGCCGCTGGCTCAGGTGAGCTAAAAATTGTAAGTGTTCAAATGATTTGCCGTAACGTCACAACTAGCCTTATGAAAGCGGCGCGAAAATACCTACAACGTTCTTTCATGGTACCAATTAGGAGACATACCTTTGGAATAAATTAGGGGATATTTTCTTTTAACGCGACGCTCATGTAATAAAAATAATTACATGTCAAGTTATTATTCTGTGTTAGAAATGGTAAATTTCAGGCTGACAAAGTCATCACTTTATTTGACTCCTTTTGAACACTTCGGAAGTTGGCAACAAACACTCACCTCCACTAGAAATTATCTCTCTGATGGTAATAACTCTGACATCGGAGCTCGCAACTGGCAGCTCCATTATTGAATCTAGATCGATAGTTACATCTGAAATAGTACATTCTGATGAACATGAGGTTTATAAATTCGCCGATACCCATTTTCCCTACACTCCACGTTTGTCCAAAATGTCCAAGCAAGAACTTAGAAAAGTTTTGACCCACAATCATAGTAGTTAAAAATAGAACAAACATATGTATATGGGCCGCGTCACGACAAAACCAACAAATTGGCATGTGTACAAGAGAAGACTCGGATCAGCCTGGGCATCCGCCTTTTCTGACCAGAGTCTTCGTTATCGGCATGGAGGAGCCTGGAACCATAGCTACTCTTTAATCGCACATCGAAGACTCTGATCAGACTGGGCGGATGCCCAGCCTGAACTGTGTCTTCGATCAGCGCACATGCCACTTTGTTGGTTTTGTCGTGTCGCAGTTCATATTTAGTGGTTATATCAACTATTGCAGCGAGTTGCTGAGTAATAACTCACCGTTTGGAGGTCAGTGGTACAGTCGTTCAAATGATGGGCACGAAGCGCGAGTGCTTTACTTTCAACTGACCGTGAAAAGGTGAGTTATTACTCAAGAAATCCTGCACGAGCTGACGTTGTTCGATTCTTAGAAACAAAAACAATTTCCTTCAAATTCTTCCAACTTCCCGGCTTCACGCTGGAAAATTCCCACCAATTTTCAGACTGTCGCCTACACTTTCATGAGTTTTTGGCATTTTGAAAGCGAGAAAACTACGTTATTCGGTCTACGGCTATGTTCATGCGCACATTATGCTCTTCGGTGCAAAAATACAATCGGGGTTCAAATTTGCACCATTGGTGTATTTCGGCCACGGGAACGGTGTTTTTAGAAAAAGCCCCTGGGTGCTAATTTGCCCCGGGGTTAAAAATTGACCCTACTTTTGAGGTAGTGCAATTTCTAATGCAGATTTGCCCCCGGATGTAAATTGTGCACATGAATGCAAAATCTTTTTATCAATATACATTTTGATATAGAATTTAATATGACTGCAGCAATATCTTTATCAGGTGAACGCGGCGTTGCATTTTTGAATGACGTTGAATCGACGCTAAAAACACCCCTTGAACAGACATAAAATCCTATATATTCATGTCTTGTATTATCAAGTATAACGTTTTAGTCGTTTTCATAAAATCCCGTAAATGTCACGAACTACCAGTTGACGACGGAAAAATATCAGGTATTAATGTGCCAGTTGGTCTGACTGGCAAAATCAGGTTATATTAAAGATTTAAAGCGTGAACACAGGGGTTAACTGATAATTCTAACACTGGTCGCCTATATAGCCAATGCTAAAAGCTAGTGATATATTGCGTAACATATCACTGGGCGGATTAGCGTGACGTTATTTAGCGCCGTTCGGACGTCATTTTTATTCCTTTGCTGACGTCAATTTTCATTTCCATGAGGATAGACGGTGTAACGTCTTTTTATCGCATCAAAAACTTACAAAATACATGTGAACGCCTCTGTTACAGTCAAAGTTGTTGGCGGAATTTCTTCATGTAGTCATGGCGGAAAACTGGGAAAAATCTGAAGGAAACATTTGCGTTTTCATCGTTTCTGGCGTGTTAGAATCGAAATAAATTCTTGCTAACAAGTGATTTGTCGGTAAGTCGTCATTGACTATATCACTCGCGCCTCGCGCTCGTGACATATCACTTTATGACTGACCTCCAACCAGTGATATATTGGGCAAAGAATCACTGTAAGCAAGAATCTATTTCTTAAATAGAATACCAAGTTCGCGTCTTTGATATCAAATTTACCAGGCTCGGCTTCGAGAACGCATGCTGAATCGCTCGGCAGAGCCTCGCGATTGAACATGCGTTATCGAACCCTTGGCTGGTAAACTTTATATCAAAATACACTCACCTAGTATTCTATATATCTAAGGCAAGTCAGTCGCAAGTGTAAATATTGTTGAATCAGAAGGCATCCTTTTGTGCAATTAACATTTATTTCATTAATCTCTCTTTGGAGAACAAATTTACATAAATCCTAATGACAGTGTGTTCACAAAGCAAAACTTATTGCTCCTGGCTCATTCAAGGAATTAAAATTTTTACCCCAACCTTCTATACAATGTAAACGGCATTGAAACGACACACTAGCATTATTAAATTCATTTGGTTCTTACATTAACATTCCGGCAAATGGAAAATCTTACGATGCTTGCTAAGTTTCGTCTCAAAATTTTATTCTTCGTTATGCTTATTACATGTAACCAATAAATTCCTTCTGACAATAACTATTAACTAAATTATTATCTGAAGAAATCATTTGTATCGTCTTTATTGATTTAATGAGGACTTCGATGTTTCTATAAACCTCCACCACAAGACAATATTTGACTTACGCCAAGGAAAGCCTGTATTTCGTCGTCGTCCAAGCCAACCACATTTGTGTCATCGTCAATGCCCCCCTTCTGGAATTTCTGTATGAGCATGTTTCTGGTATCTTCATTCGCTATAGAATTTATCATGGATAAAGACAAGTTATCTACGACTGGAATCGTTTGGTTTTCCAACTTGTGATACTTTTCGGCCTCTGCTGTCGTCACATACACTGTTTTTTTATGCCAATATCGTCCGGGGGATCTTGGTCCATGAAAGTTTCCATCACTCTATAAGCTCGCATTCGCTTAGCCGATTCTGTAAATTGAACGAGACCTGGATATAACCTACTTCCTGAAATGCTGGTGTGAAGAAGACTGTGATTATTCAAGTATGCCGATTCTCGTAGACAGACCCTCCATCCCTCTATTTCTTCTTCAAGATTGATCTTCTTTGTTGTATTTTCTGCTGACACATTCGATGTCTCCAGTAAATGTTCACGTATCCCTTTTAAGAATTCATTGTTTCTACGAACCGATAACCACATATCATCTGTCGGTACACCTCTATGCATCCATGCTTTAACTTCCTTATTGAGTTCTTCTAAAATGAAGTCATACCCTTGTCCCCGAGACGTAACCCTGATCTCGACATAGTCTCGTAAGTTTCGGCAAATTCATTCATTTTCTCTGGCATCAACCGTCGTTGTAAACTGTCTACGATTTCTATGATTTGGTATTTTGGATGGTTTCGTCCATGGAACAACCCCCTTGACATGAATTTTGCTGACTGGTCCAGCAAAGAGTTATTTCGCCGTATTCCCATTCGGAAATTGATGATTGATTGACTGTAAATAGTTGCCATTTCCAAGACGTAGATATAGTTCGGGTCAGATTCAAATTTCTTTGAAAACTCCAGAAAACCAACAGCACTTGGAACTTCCATGTGTGAAAGACTATGTCGTACATACGGTAAAACCAACTCCATCAATGTACCAAACTGGAAGATAAGAAGAAACTGGCACGTTTTATGATTATCAGAACAATGCTTGGCACACTGCAATGCAATTTCTGATTTCCATCCCATTCGTTGCGCTAATTCCTTGAAAAATACTTTCCAGTTTAGTTCGACGAACGATTTCATCGGTGTAGATTTTAAATGAACCTCCTCAACCTTTTTATTATTACCGTCACCTTCAATTGGAACAGAATAGTCGGTTGTTGGTTGGCTTTTATTAGAAAGAGGTTCTTTACACTGTGGACATTTCCTTTTTGATTTTGGAAAGAGCATCCCACACTTTAAACAAACTTTGAAATTTCTTTATTGTTTCAGCTGTCTGACAAGCTTATCGATATTGTCTACGCATGTATCGTTAGATGTTTGTTCTTCCATTACTTGTTTTATCGCTGCTTCAATGAACAATTTCATTTGAGTATAATGTATCTGTTTCAGCTGTGAAGTTTTACTGTCTGACTCATTAAGCATGCTTTCAACTGCTGCTTCTGCTTCAGTACGATTAAACCATTTTGAAGGGTAAAGACTTATATTTGACTGGTATTCCAATGCCTCATTTAAACCGACAGCAGCAACGGTTGTTATTACAGAACAGTTTACCTTCTTATTGGGGTTAATATTCCAGGATTTGCCAACAGTTTGTTCATTGTCCAACATATACACTGCGTCTCCGGTGGGACCAGTGTTTGGTACTGAAGAAATGTCCAGGCATCTACGTAGCGTATTATATTTCCCCCCTGCATCTGATTCTCCTATTATATCAACAGCCGTCTTGCTGCCCGTTAAGGAAAGCACAGTCAAATTTTCCATCATGCGTACAGGACCGATAAAACGGGCGTTTCTGACTTTGTATATACTTTCAATAGCGACAGAGAGTGCAAACTCCTTTCCTGGTCCATCTGTCCGTGCTAAAGCCTGAATAATTTTCCTAACAAGCTCATTTCTTTCTGAATAGTAACTGCTAATAAGCAAGTTATTTATGTCTTTAATACTGGAATATGAGCTCTGAATACTCTCGATGTCCTTAGATATTGCAGTGTTTTCATCACTTATCAGTTTGCAAATTAGATTAATGCGTTTCATAGTATGTAGTTTTCTTGACAACCCCAGTATAGCTATGTGTTGCTTCTCTGGCGGAATCATGTTGAATGTTTCTTCTAAAACGTCAATAGGATCCAAAGCACTGTTTTTAGAAGTCTCGGATTCAACTGCGTCGTTAGATAGGGAGCTTTTTGCTGACACAGCAACCGTAAACTGCATTTTCCCATCATCCAGTTTTAGTTTTTTAGGTTGTGTATATTGATCATGATCTCTGTTGAAGTCATTACAAAAACATTTATTGTCTAAATGACTTTCAAACTGGCATATTGATAACATCGATGTAAAGGCCTTTCCAGTCTGTTTTGCATTCCTGTATTTATACAATGTACTAGCATGCTTTGAACATATTTTTGAGGGATAAACTTTGTTGTCTTCTGTCTTTACATCAATATTGCATATGGCCAAGAATTCTTCTCGAAATTTGAACTTGGAAACGAGCTTTTGGGCTGGTTGACCACAAGTCCGACATATTGAGGATAACCACTGAGAATAAATGTCTTTGTCGGAGCTGTCTGAAGACCCTATAAATAAAATCAATCCCAAACATAAAAGAAGTGAATATTCTTACAGATGCTATAATTTTCGCAAAAAACAAATGGTTACAATAAAAACTTATTTATTTAAAATTCTTGCATCAAGTACATTACTTCTAATACTACAACCATTAACACATTTAGGACAGTCTAAGTCACATTTAAGGATTAACATTATATGAGCCGCGACACGACAAAACCAACAAAGTGGCATGTGCGCCCAGTGCAGACTCAGATCAGCCTGATCAGAGTCTTCGCCTGATCAGAGTCTTCGCTGTCCGCATGGATGTAGCTTAGACCCTTAGCTACCCTTTAAGTGTTTAGCAAAGAGTCTGATCAGAATGGGCTCATGCCCAGCTGATCTGAGTCTGCGCTGGGCGCACAGCCACTTTGTCTGTTTTCTCGTGTGGCGGCTCATATTTAAGCAATCATCCATATCATGCAGAGGTTTGACAAAAATAATCAAGCGTTAAGTATGTTCTACGAATTTCGGAATTCAGAATTCGGAATTGTGAAGTATGTGGTATAGGGACACGTGGTAATAGTTAATTTGTTTTAGAGGGTATTTTAAACTCACAAACGAAAACAACAGGCCGCCATGACTTAAATTGGCAGAAAAATAAACGTTTTTAATAGATTCGTCGAGTCTATATGACACCATGCATCATATCTTTTATTGTTTAATATCAAGGCAGTCCTTATATAAGATAGAGCAAGGTTTATCCGCTTGTTCGGGAAGGTGATTTATCTAGAAGGTTATCAACTTATAGATGGATGGATGACTTGTGATTTTACATCCTTTCAACAATATTTCAGTCATATCAGGACGATGGACCCAGGACCACTAGATCAGCAGGCCATCGCTTAACGTACTGAGCTACCGGAACTCCTCATTATCAACTAAACAGATGGAGATATATAATGCTATTATTTACATATATTAAAGGATGGATCGATGTCTTGTGATTTTACGTCCTTTTTAACAGTATTTAAGACATATCAGGACGATGGATTGGTGGAAATGAAAGGCTGTGTGAAATGGAATCCCGTTCATGGTTGAAAAGATTCCAGCGGGGCTTGAACCAGGGACCGCTTGATCAGCAGGCCATCGTTTAACCTAATGAGCAACCGTGGCTCCTATGTACTACAAGCATCAGTGGAGGTCGGAGGTCGTGTTTTTTAGTATTTCTAGCTAAAAATCGTGGTGGTGGTGGGGGGGGGGGATCTAGATCTAGGGTCTGTGATGTAAGATTCTTTATATTAAGAATAATAGTTTTCTATTGAACTATCCCCCGCTTTATTTTGGGGTATCTAGAATTTCATGACCTTTTAAGGTCAAGAATACGTAAATGACTTGCGCAATTAATTACGTGCGTCGCGAAGGACGTTACGTCACGTAATACTTCCTAGTCAGTGCAATTTTCAATATGGCGGCCCCATCGGGCATTCAATAATAGCGTCAAACATCGGGAAAACGGAGTTGTTGTCATTGTTTATTCAAGACTTTTGCTGATATTGCAATCTTCTTTTTTTTCCCTGTATGTTTGAAATTATTTCATCAACATAAGTGTATTCATACATGTTTTACTGTACAAAATTAATGAGAGAGGGAGATAGATAGAGAGAGCAGACAGACAGACAGAGTTTCATTTGTGTAACAATTTAAGGCTGGCCGAAATACATGTCCCCCCCCCCCCCCCATGCTTTCAGGGCTCACTGGACTTTTCAGACACACATATGAAAGGCGGGGCCCATCTTTCTCCTTTCGCTGCGTTATCCTTCCCTGATTTGAAAAAAGCTACCCATTTACTGCTGGCTTGACAAAGAGACTTTTCCAGTCGTTGGCTGGCCGAATCCAGATTCGAACCCGCAACCGTCTGCGTCATAACCGAACGTCCGCGGCGCCGGTGGGATTGCGCATCTGAAATAATTGATAAGTAAATGTATGCCAGCTGATTTTAGAGCTTTATTGGATTGGAATGTAATATTCATTATAATGCCGATTTTTGCGATTTTAATACACATATCCTTTCTGGACATCGAAAATTTAATTTTGATTACAAAATAAGAATTCCACTTGTTGTATGCCGTTGCCAAAAATATAGCGGGCCTCTTACTCACACCGCCCCTACGGCCACTACGCTACAAGAAGTCTTTACCTTTACATATCCCGCCGGCGGTGGATTTGGAAGTTGTCCTTGTGACTTATCATCATCTCGATATGACTGATACTGTCCAAAAGTCAATTTTATCTGCATACCATGAGCCACACCGACAAAATACGAGTCGTCAGTAATATGATACATGCACACAGATCAGCCTGCGCATACGCACAGACTAATAAATCTCTTCGCTGTTCCTCACAGAATCATTGTACCAGAGGACAACAAATGCTCTGGTCAGGTTGGGCGGGCGCGCACACTGATCTTAGCTTCCGCTGACCGTATGTGCCCCAAACAACCCTTTTGTGCTTAAGGGTAACGCAGTTTTTATGCGCGGCTCAGTCGTGTCGGCTGCAGTAACCATATTACTTTTAGAAGTGTGCTTGCAAATTTTACTATTTTTGTTTACAGTAGTCTGAAAAATAAATTCTTTTACTTAAGCCTCATTCACGCCACCAAAGTTTCTTTGTCACAGAATCTTTAACAAAGAAATATTGCCAAACATTTTGCGTTAACACGGAGCAAATTATTTGTTACAGAAAAATGTGGCATGGAATCTTTGTCAAATAAACTTTGGCAAGGAAATATTTGCTGCTGTGTTCACACGATCGAACATTATTCGTCAAGGTTACCTGGACAAATAAGCTTTACCCATGTGAATGGCCAGCCATCCACATTTTCTTTGTTAAATATACTTTGTTCAAAATCAAACCGGTTTGACTATGAGCAAAGTTTTCTGTGCTTATCTCCATAGCTAGTTTCTTTGTTACACATTCTATGGCAAATTTTATGTTCACACGGACAAATTTTGTTTGTCACAAAAACTTTACCATATAAATTCGGCAATGAAAATGTGGCATATTTTTCATTCACACGAGCAAATTTTTCTTTTCCAAACCTACTTTGACACAGAAACTTTGCCCGTGTGAACGAAGCTTAAGGCATTTATCATGAGAACCCTATCAGTCCTCATCTTTCCGTATTCTCATAACGGTCTTAGCATGTCTTATAACGTCACCAGTAAACGACTGCAACGTCGCTTATAAATGACGTCGCGGAATGGCGTAAATTTATTCATATACCCTGATCCAAAAGAAATGTCAGTGCGGAGTTATCTTTGTACCTTCCCCTAGACTTTTCTATTGTACAAAAAGGGGCAAAGGACAAACACGCTGCTCACTCACCGGTAACAAAAATCACTTTGTATATTCATCGTGATCCAAATATCGTCTATGTGAACTGAGACGACAGCATTTCCTAATGATCCAAATATTTTCTTTTCGAACGTTTGATTGGTTGATCGATTGTTGCTTTACGTCCACGGTTTACAGCTATGGTCATGTCGCGACGGTCAGTTAACCTTAACCACACTTTTCCTGGGCAGGCTTAGACCTCCTAAGCGGTTAACCAGTACTAAGTGCACAAACTTTCGCCAGTAACTGACAACTGCCTTTCTTGTATCAGCGGAAGGAGAAATGAAAGTATGTGGCCAGATCGTTTTCGAACGTACAGAATGTACAGGCTTGTGTTTTTTTTCCTATTTCAAGTGATTAAAAAGGTCCAACAATGTGTTATGTCTGAATCCATCAAGTATAAAATAGGAAAAAAGCTGATTAGTATACAGGGAGGATGCACAGGCTGATCTGATGCTTCGCTTTTACATGCACTGATAATCTCATATTGTATGAATAGCATTATTTTGGCATGTTTCAAGTACATGTATTGCAGTTGCGGCAAAACATCCAATGGGAACAAACCCGCTGAAAGAACGTATTAATGTAAATGTTTACACGATGTTGCATTTAGAGTTAGAGTGCATTACCGTTGATACGTGACGTTTATTAACACTGCACTTGGCAGTTTACACCCTTAAATTTAAGCGTTCCATGTGTCATTTTGCGAGCCAAGAGATATTCGCGAATATAAGCGTAAGTAAATTGTCGCGAGTACATGTATTTATATGTAGGGTGTACCCGACGTAGGCGCTATGCTGACTTTTCTTTTAAAATTTTGCATACAGGGATG
Organism: Ctena decussata; assembly: GCA_963989385.1. NCBI lineage: Eukaryota > Metazoa > Mollusca > Bivalvia > Lucinida > Lucinidae > Ctena > Ctena decussata. The sequence goes on from OZ022504.1 coordinate 60,578,645, forward strand.
ATGTAACATGTATATAAACGTCGGAAGCGCAGTCTGCTAAGACCTGGCTTACCTAGTTCGAATCCCGCGGCGGCGGAATTCGTCACACTGTAAACGGCACTTCCTTGCGCACAGAATATCATTATCATCTTAATGAAATGCACCTTCCTTCATACTTTTTTGTATCAACATGGATATACATTGTACGTCTTTCATACACGACAGTAAATGTGGTGACAAGAGGTACAATAACAATGCGTTATGAACAAGCGTGCAAAATTTATTCTACCGAATCTTCTAGTGGACTGATCGACTTTGACAGTGATTGCCAGCGCATATTTGTTACCGCCCTGACATATCTTTTGGATCAATGTATACCTATGCTTGGTTATCGAGCGCTACTTGAAAAACAAACTGGGTAGTCAAGGACCTTTCTTACCTCATTTGAATCGACAGATCCTGCGAGATAAAATATCAGTTTTTGATAAAAATCTATGTAGCGGTAAACAAGCTGTGTATGTTTAAATTTTAGAATCTGAGCTTTTTAATCGCATTCCTATTGCCGCCAGTGGAAACGGCCTCAAAATTTCATGTTTTTCAATCCGATTTAACGACAAAGCGAACTCGATGACCTATCTTTTTTAATGCACAATTCGATGTGACACGTGAAAATGCACCCCTGTGCAAATTTAAAAAAATTCTATGTATCTGCCATCTACGTATTCTTGACCTTAATTGAATTTATCATATGACGTCGCATCTGAGAGTGTAATAAAGCCATGCATTAAAAACGATAATCCACTAGTGGATTAAATATGCAAATTACGTCGTAACGTCATACGTTGACGTCCATAAAAACGTCGCGTTCTCTAATGGCGAAATCGTGACGTTTTGGTGCCAATTAAGTGTCATATGATAAATAGAATCTTGCATTCGTGCTCCTGTATTATTGAATCTATTAAACTAGTTGGGGAAAACCGATAAGATGCTCGGCAAAGCCTCGCATCTTATCTTTTTCCCTAGCTCGTTTAATAAATTCAATAATACACGAGCACACATGTAAGATCCTCTATTTAAGTTTCAAAGAGTCATTTTGTATTTTGAATCTTATTTGTTAAATGCTGTATACATCAATCATTTTATTTGAAAGTTTGACGATATGAAATAAGTAAGAATAATCAAGCGTCCAGTTTGTTCTACGAATTCGGAATTCAGAATTCGGAATTCAAAATTCGGAATTGTGAAATAGTATGGAAATGAAAAGTGAGCCAATTGGGCCATCGTATATAACAGACAGATTTCTACATTTTTGCACCCTTCCCATACACACGTGCACATATGACAGATACCCTACTTATCATTGGAACTAAATGCAAACTTTGTAACTGCGGATATTCTAAAAATACTATGATACCGGGTACCCGGGTACGTGCGGGTAACAGGGACTCGGGTACACGGGTAGAAAATCTCTACCCTCCCAGCCCTACTAAAGTACATATGTTAATGTTTATAAATCTAGTATTATAATTATGAAAGTAAGTCGCTAATCCGTATTTCAATGGCCAAATTTTCGGTAAAAATAGTTACTTTAAAGATTTGTGTCTGCACGTACGGAACGATGTGCCTAGCCAGCCGGTAGGCACATGACGTCGTACTGACGTTAATGCGACGTAAAAAAGTTGCATCGACGTCAGTTCATCGTCATTTCGACGTTCTGCGCATGCTGGGCACTGTCCATTTTAAACAGCATATTATTTCGTACGCTCTTCAGGTCACGCCATACGGGTGCAAAACGGGACGGCAGGGATGACACTAGATCATTCCACCATCTTTTGGATGATTAATTTGTTTATGGTGTAACTCAAAGCTAAAACATCCATGACCCACAAAATCGCTGTCTTGTTTCTGTGAATGGTGAAAGCTACTGGTATACTGCTAGGCCTACCAACCGTATACATGGTATAAGGTCGATGATGCAAAACAATAACCGCTCCCCGTTAGAAGAGAAGTGACGGAAAACCATGACTTGGACCTGCTATAGTTGGTCATGGAATACCATGCCAGTCGTAATATGGAGAGTCACAGTTATCCATGACAAACTGGTTTGCAAACAGGGCCCCGGACAGGTTTGCCATCGAGAAACTCGGTAAAAATGACGAGTAACTTTGGATATGTTATTGATAAATGGTTAAATGTACACATTTCTAGGTAACTACGATGGCCGTTTCCATCAATCATCTCAGAACATGCTGTAACTCCTCATTAGAACTGTCTGAACCAGACTATCTTAATGAGGACTTTCAATGTATGTTTTCAGATATTTAACAAAAATTGTCACCAAAATTGTACTTTCTCTTATCTACAGCTCTGCATCCTCTCAATTATTATTATTTGTTAACTTCTCATCTCAATTGTTGACTTTTCAAAAATTATTTGGCAGCTGGTGACTGGTGCAGCATATTTACCCTTGTTATTGTTATATATTTTAGTTAATATTGTTATTGTTTATGAGGAATAACCCATGTGGATACATATTTTTTAGCCAGGGCATTTCATTGTTTTCCAACAGAATGTTGATACGTCGCCATGATAGGATGTATCCACATTTTCAAGAAAAACAGTGAAATGCAATGGTCAAAAAATTCAGAATAAGTTATGGCCAAGGCATATGATTGTTTTAATCCGGAATGTATCCACAAATTCACCTCTATATAGCGATGAATAGACATTTCAATGACTAACATTGAAATGGAATGGCCAGAAACTGTGAATACACTTCCCGACAAAGTGATGAAATAGCTTTGCCAAAAATAATGTAGCCATATTTTTGGGCCAATGCATTATAATGTATACCTTAGAAATGTGGATACACCTTTTTATAAAGATGAATCCACATTTTGAAGAAAAACATTAAAATGCCTTGGCCTGAAGAAAGTGGATACATTTTTTGTCAACACGCCACTAAATTGTTTTCTTCAGAATGTGGATTAATCTCTATAAAGAGATGTATCCGCATTTCAAAGGAATACATTACAATGCCTTGGCTCAGAAGAATGCGGATACATTAATTTTTGCAAAGCCTTTTCATCGCTTTCCTTCAGAGAGTGGATTCATCTCTGTAAAAGAATATTTACACATATTGCCATGAACAAGGAAGGACCTTTGCTTCATAGGGAAGGAAACAGGAAGACACATTTACTATCTTGCCTACTTTCCAATAGAATGATGGTTAACTGTGGTGAACTTAGACGGAATAAATCGCATTTATGAACACATGTTGTCTAGTCAATAAATTTTAAGTCAACTGATGAACTATTAATAGAATTTCACGTTCTGCGATGCATAGATAGCTCGACTCTTTTTCTTTTTAATTTTACTGAATGAACTGAATCTGTCTCAGCTGTTTGTCAGCTGATTGGTGAAAACGGATTCCCACATAATTGCTGAATTGAAACTAACAAGTCGGCAACATATTACCTATTGCAAATATGTATTTAAATACTTACCTTTCGAAACGGAATGAACCTAACTTCAAAGAGAAACCGTTTTCCCAGCATTTTGTCTTCCCGACGAATTAGCTCTCACGAGGATTGCATGGCTTCTTCGTGTATGCTGATGTTACCACGTGACACCTTTCGACACCAATGCGAAAGCTCCAAAACTACTCATCGAATCTGATTGGTTATGGTTCTAACTTTAGAATGTTTACAGCGCACTTTTGAAATTATGAATGAAATCAGTCTAGTTTCGAATACTATCATGATCTTAGTTTATGGACGCTTACAACTTTTCTTACAACCACTGCCCGACTTCTGCATTTATTGCTGATGAATCCACATTTTAAAGGATTACATATCAAATCAGTTGCTTTGCAATTTCTGGTAAGGGTTTAGTGTAAATCCAGAAAATTTGCACAAAGAAATTTACCCGTAATGTCTTGCAAATTACGGAAAATCAATCGCACCTCGCAATCTGGAAAATTAAAAATGGAGGACTTTCACCGGAAAATATAAGATCCTGTAGTGTTTAAATAAGCCCTGACAAATTATACATTAGCCAGGGCATTATTTCTTATGTATTGAAATGGAGATGGGATACTGAGGTTTATTTGCTATGATTCTCCCTCTTATAAGGCATGAATCCACACCAGTCCACTATATTAAAGTTTTACCCTTGTGACTTCGACCAATGCGCATTTTGACTAACCCATTATACTTTTCAGCACGACGTGGTTATCTGGAAGTTTATCTTTTAAAAGTCTGATCTAACTAAATTGTTTTGATATTCTAACTATGCCAGTGTGACCTTAAAGCCACAACTTCACTGGACATCCTTCTTTTGCTTTTGTTTGTGTTGTGCGTGTTCTTTTTCTTCTCAGCTGTATCATCAACCCGCTTCTATATAATGAAGTTATACTTTATGTAACTCTCATTTCTAGGATTTCTTCGTTCCGGAAAAATTGGGTTTTGATTAGCCTTTGATTTTACTGCAACGTTTTTCAGGTAATTGTCTGTTTAAGAAAGAAAGCAATGAAAATTGTTTCGAACGCGTTCTACAAACTTTTTACAAGCCAGTTCAGTTAGATTCAATTCTCCTAACGAACAAGCCATTGCAGATTTCTGTTATTCCTTTTCCTCTTTTTTATTTTAATTATCTGGTATATACGTTTCGAAGATAGCCATTTAGAGCCCTTTTGCTTGTATTTTTATTTCGACTCAGTGTTTTTTTTTTTATTATTTATTTATTTTTAACTTCTTGTTTGGTTGTTGTTGGTTGTTATTGTCACTATTAAAAATCCTGATTACTTTTGTTCTGTTTTTGGCATTTGTACAGCCAGCTACAATTACGTTTTTTTTCCCTTTTAAGATATCTCAGCATGCCATACTTTCTAGCTACTGTGCCACAGGGTATTTGCTCAACTGGTTTCTTCGTTAAACTTTATAGAACCTGATAACTTTTGTTCTGTTTTTTGGCATTTGTACAGCTAGCTATAATTATGGGTTGTTTCTCTTCCAAGATATCTCAGCATGCCATACTTTCTAGTTACTGTGCCACAGAGTATTTGCTCAACTGGTTTCTTCATTAAACTTTGCTTCTGGACAACCTGGAGCATCCATTAAATCATTTAAAAGGTCAGCTGGAGTTGTTTTATTTTCTTTCAAATGCCACGTTCAATTAATTTGGCTTCGGCTTTTCTTTTATGTAGAATTACACATTTCTGTTCAATAATACATTGTTTCTGGTATGTCTGGCTAGGCGCTCTTCTACCTTACCAACTTCCATGTTTGCTTTGTAAAGCTTTTTTCTTGCTCTCTTTATGTCCCTTACATGCAGATCAGCAAATTAAACACTGCTAGCAACAGATAAGCATTAACTATATTTTCGTCTGAATCTTTATTTTTTCCTTGCTTTCATTGTCTCTTTCTAAGCTCCGTCTTTTATAAGTCAGGTGACTCAACATAAAACTTTCTCTGCCTTTAAGCTTTATTCGGACTCCATTTGTCCCTTTTAACCTCAACTTTTTTCTCTCTTTATACTTCTGCGCCCTTTTGGCTTGTGTCTTAGCTATTTCTTCTCCAGAAAAGAGACAAACGCATATTCTGACGTCAGCACAGCTCAATTTGGGCTCAGTTGTCGAATATTAATTTAAACTTTATTTATTTGTACAAATAACATAGATACACATAAATACATTTCATGGAAATAAACTATGCATACATTGTCGAATATTCCACCATTTCTCGACAAGTTGATACTAAAAGTACGTATATATAATCTGTGCTTTAATGGTCCTGTCAACATTATTTCAGTCCTTCCGGCATGATAAAGTGCGGAAGTAGCAGGTTAGGATATAAAGCGATGATGATGAGGATGATTTACCAAGGGCTCAAAATAAATCGTGAACTCGGCCAGACTCGAACATGCGGTCTCTGGATTATGAGTCCAGAGCGTTAAACATCGGCCTAAGCAAACAGGCTAATGACTACCTAAATTAAATGTTGCAGTCTGCCTGTAAGATAAAATGAAACATTCTTTGCAACAAGAAGAGTTATTTTTTGATAATACAATCCAGAATTCCTGTAAATGTGCATAAGTGGGTAGTATGGTCAGACTTACGCATCTGTTCGTCCTTAGGTTTGGTTTCAGACAAGTCTGGATCAAACTTCTTGGGTAAGGTAATAACTGAAATAAACAAGATCAGACTAAAATGAAATTCCGACTGAACAATTGTTCAGTCGGAATTTTATTTTGGTCTGGTCATGCAAGACAGTGCAAAATGTATCACTGTCATCTTAGTCTGTAATTACCAGTTTCAGATGTGACTTGATGCCTGGTTTCTGTTCGGCCACTTTAAGTTTTAGACTGTACTTGTTTTGGAGCTGCATCAGAAGGGAGTGCCAGCTGCACGCATCGAACTAGTTTTAGCCCCACCAGCTTAAGCAATTTTCTTTTCTAAGGAAGAAACTTCTGGTGAATATTATTTTTGCTTTATCATATGACGTCGCATCTGAGAGTGTAATAAAGCCATGCATTAAAAACGATAATCCACTCGTGCATTAAATATGCAAATTACGTCGTAATGTTATACGTTGACGTCCATTAAAACGTCGCGTTTTCTAAGGTCGAAATCGTGACGTTTTAGTGCAAATTTTGCTAATATAATGCAATTTTAGTGTCATATGATAAATAGAATCTTGCATTCGTGCTCATGTATTATTGAATTTATTAAACTCGTTGGGGAAAACCGATAAGATGCTCGGCATAGCCTCGCATCTTATCTTCTTCCCCAACTCGTTTAATAAATTCAATAATACATGAGCACTCATGTAAGATCCTCTATGTATTTCTTGAAATGTGGTCACCTGTACAGCTGTCCACTTTTGCTTCCCGTTTAGTTTTGAAGGTGTGTATTATGCTATATGCATTTTGTATGGTATTGATTTGGACAAGAGCAAGTAATAATAAGGAACCACAGCCGTATGCTCAGTAAAAAAGCTACTGGGGGCGTAAACTAGTGTTATGTCCGGTCAAACTCAGGACAATTGAAAAATTTATTAATAATTTTTGTAGTTACTCTTTTGCGGAATACAAAACTAAACTACTTAATAAAAATAGAAAATAGGTAAAAATAGTTGTTAAATGTTTTTCGTATATTTTGCTTAGTCTGTTGTAACCCTTCTGTTGGTCTAAATCATTTAGTTCAATAAAGATAGCTGAGTTGCCACCTATTTGGGAAAGAGCTGCTGACTCGGCTTATCACTTGTAATTTATTGTTTGTTGGGATGTCTTTGTCAATCTTTCCCTTTGATGTTGGGGATAGGGTTTGGGATCTGATTCAGTCAGTTCCTGAAGTGTAGTTACTCTTTAAAGTAACTACGAAAACTGTATTTCCTCAAAGAAATATTTATTTGACAGCTCTGAAATATTCCGAACTGACTATTAGCCATTGGTTTAGGGCAGACAATTGCGGAATGATATATCTGAAACAAAATTATAACGAATCTGGAAGAATCGCGATTGGTCCAAATAAACTAAAGTGATGTAACAATCACGTGAACTAAAGAGATAATTACATAAAATTCATGACGTGTTTGCAAGGCCTTAAGTATTGATTTTCTTACTGGTCACAATTTTGCTAATTTCCGTAATACAGTAATACAGTTTAAATTAACTTATTTTATTTGTAATTTTTCAGTTACCTTAAACCAAAACATTTTTTTGCATTTTCACCCGGGAGCTAGTTATGATAATATAATGTTTACAAAAAATAGGGGATATTAAGCTATGAAAAATTGTAGCATCTACAACAAATGTGGTATCCATATGAAACGGTAAATGTCGATAAGATTAATATCCGTTAAGACCCTTTTCATGAAAGTTTGGACGATATTTTCTGTCATGTAATCTGCATACAATTTGTTTCAAACAAGGGGTCAGGACAAAAATGTTGCAAATTCGAACACAAATTCTTAACTAAGCTAATCACTACAAGCATTTTTAAACTTTTTACACTTAAAGATATTTTTTCTTCTTCAAACTGTCATTTTGAGAAGAAAGTCAGAAAACAAAACTCGTACAGGTGCATTGAGTCGCCGAAAAAATTAGACGTTTATGGTATGCACTCTTTATTTTGACGAAACAGAGTGTAAAACCAATTTTTAACTTGATAAATGAATCATGGCGATTGTTCCTGTGTATATTTTGAAATCTGAAATGGATCTGTTGCCATACCAGATTCGGTTTGAAATTTGGGTGTCGACTCCCTGTCTAAAACGATTTAAATGCAGATCACGTGAGAGAATATATCATCTCAATTGTGTAATGCAAAATGTCTTGTCGAATATTTGTCTGATGGGCACTTGCAGTTTCAAATGGATTTGATATGTTTTCTAACTTAAATTATTTTAATAGCTTAATATCCCCTACTTCTATGAAAAGTATCTTACATCTCATAGTAGTGAAACTATTTAAAAAATCTGACTGAAAATGGTGAAATGGCAAGAGAATATCGTCAAGAAAGGTTAATTCTTAGCTGGCAAAGTTCTCTCTCTCTCTCTCTCTCTCTCTCTCTCTCTCAATTATGTTTACATACTTGATGTATTGTTTTAATTTCCTTGTATACGTTATGTTTATGACGTATGCAAAATAATAGTATGATTTTAGTATGCGTGCAGCTTGATGCATATATAATTGTTGGACAAGGGAAGTATTTTCTTTGCCTTTTCAGTGTTGAAATGCATCAGCGCTTAACATCTGACTAATGATGTTTCATAAATATCGGGTTTCCGTTTTAAATTAAGATGTATGGATACACATGCAGGTTTTTCCCTAATTTTATCAGTGGCTACTAAATATTGTGACTTTCTCTTTGCTTCGCTGTATTATAATGTCCTTCTTAAATAGGGTCAACTCTTATCGGTAAGACTTTGCAACTAGAGGAGGACTTCAAGTATACATCCCATTGGTCTCGGGTTTGATACCCGGTCCGGCCACTTTCGTTTCCCCTTCGGCTGATCCAAGAAAAGCAGTTGTCAGTATCTGGCGAAAGAATGTCATTTAAGCTTGGTTAACCGCTTAGGAGGTCTAAGCCTGCCCAGGAATAGTGTTGTTAGGTTAACCGACCGTCCCGACAGGACCATAGCTGTTTACCGTGGACGTAAAACATCAACACAACCTTGAGGTGGGAGACTAAACGGATCAGAGTTACTCGTTATTAGGCGAACTATTGAAGATTTTTATTTACTGGTGCTGCTTAATATTTGTGAGCTGCGGTGTTTTCAGAAGACGTGTTCGTTTGGAGAATGCATCCAGAGTTTTAGAAATATCTTTCTTAGATGTTATATTTGTGTTCGTTTAGAGACTTTGGCAATAGACTTCTGCAAAACCCGGTCCTAGAATGCGTTGTCAGTGTTTCAAATTTCATTGTTGGACGAGAATAGATTCAGTCAAAATGAGTCTCAAAAAATAGACTCCGGTTGACTGAATCTGTTCTTGACCAGAAATGAAATGAGCCGCGACACGACAAAACCAACAAAGTGGCATGAGCGCCCAGCGACGACTCAAATCAGCCTTGGCATCCACCCAGCCTGATCAGAGTTTTTGCTATCGGCATGGAGGTAGCTTAGGCCCTTAGCTTCCCAATAAGCACACAGCGAAGACTCTGATCAGACTAGGCTGATGTCCAAGCTGATCTGAGTCGTCGCACTGACGCACATGCCACTTTTCGCTGGACGCACATGCCACTTTTTGGTTTAGTCGTGTCGCGGCTCATTAATGTCACAGTGCACTGTGACATTAATGAGCCGCGACACGACTAAACCAAAAAGTGTACCGGTAGTCCTTGCTTTCAAAGGCTCTAAACTCTCCTAACTTAATCTCCTGAAAGAGTAGTCACCCAGGCAGCGTAGCGCAATCGGTAGGGCACCTGACTCATAAGTCAGAGGTCCTGGGTTCGAAACCCGGTCTGGCCACATACTTTCGATTCTCCTTCCGCTGATTCAAGAAGGGCAGTTGTCAGTTACTGGCGAAAGTATGTGCACTTAGTACTGGTTAACCGCTTAGGAGGTCTAAGCCTGCCCAGGAATAGTGTGGTTATGTTAACTGACCGTCCCGACATGACCATTGTTGTTTACCGTGGACTTAAAGCATTAAATCAATCAATCAATCGTCAGTTACTGGTAAGTGCACTTAGTACTGGTTAACCGCTTAGTAGGTCTAAGCCTGCCCAGAAATAGTGTGGTTAGGTCAACTTACCGTCCCGACATGGCCATAGCTGTTTAACGTGGTTGTTAACAATAACACAAAAACATCACAACAGGGACAGAGGTTACCTTTATTGTCAGTGAAACTTTTGAAGCTTGAATTTCAAGGATAAAACTGTATTCTCTTCCTTTCTCGGAAAAAAACAGACTCCCAAAAGGACATTACTCATCATCAAAATATTGTATACGTAAAATCATCTTGTAAATGTACCTATACAACTTGTTTTAATATACTGATTATCACATATATGGAATGCTCAGAATTGTTCACTGGCATGAATATATTTCAAACAATTCACACTACAAATTAACATCTTTATTTGTGAAAGTATTCTATACTTAGTGTGTGATAACTCTGGAAACCCACATAAATTCAAAATCTTTAAATCTTGCTAGTTATTTGCGTTTTATGTGACTATGGGTGGATATAAAGGCATGTCCAACAATTCTATGGATGGATAAAAAGGCATTATCAACAATAACAATTACCAGACCCATGGCATGTTAACTCTTAACCGGATTTCTGTTAATCATTTAAGCTAAAGTTGTGTAGCGATGAAAAATTCAACAACCAATGTGAATGGCAGCAGAACTCTGGCACAATGGAACCAAGAGCTGGCAGTGACTCTAATACCAGTTTCTATTATTCTTGTGATATACATGGTTTTGGGGACATTGGGGAACGCCGTAGTTCTCATTATTTACCGCAGACAATTTAAAACTTATACTGAGGGCAGATTCTTTATTCCTATTCTTGCTGTCGCAGACCTTATAGCTTGTGTTGTCAACTGTGTGTGTCATTTATCGGAAACAATCCATCCGGTGATGTACATCAGCGATATCGGGTGCAAAATAAATCGATACCTTTGTATGATAACTACTGCAACATCGATAAACTTGCTCCTCCTCATCGCGATATTTCGATACCTTAAAATTTGTAGACACTCTCAAAGATAACTGTTTAAAAAATGGCAAAAGATAAGTGTTATTATTATCATCTTAACTGTATCAGTGATTTCTTTACCATCGTTCGTGTTTTTCGGATCGGCAGAGGTAATTTCTGCAGAAGGTGAACTAAGCGGTCAAAAATGTACAGGGGCCGTATTCATAAAGTCACTTAAGTCGTTGCTATGCGGTTGCTAAGGCTAAATATCTATAAAGGAGATTCCCTACAACTATGAAATTTGGTCTGGAGGAACAGTCTTTGTAAGACTGTTCCTCCAGAGCAAATTTCATAGTTGTAGGGAATCTCCTTCAAAGAAATTTAGCCTTAGCAACAGCATAGCAACCACTTAAGTCGTTTTATGAATACGGCCCCTGGTGTTAGCGACTGGCTCTTTCATTTAACGTTTTATTGCTTGTTCTCGTTGTGTCTGTGATGATTGTAATGTCGATTCTCTATTTTCTGATATGTAGAGTGATATTTACAAAGACAATATCCGGTGTGAGAACATACAAATTTACAGTCGACAGCCGACAAGTTGTTGATAATGACAATAAAACTGATCCAATAAGTACTGTGACGGCTTTAACTACATGCGACCAGGAAAATGAGAAACCAAAAACAATCAGCAGAGGGCCCGTGAAGTCATCTCAGCAGAAAGTTAAGAAATCGCGGATCACTGTGATATTCATTGTCATTACGATAGCATTTGCGATTTCTTTTATCCCGAAATTGGCAATGATGGTTTTAGAGTCAACAAATACAGACTTCTGGATAACTCTGTCGGACAATGAACTCGCAAAATACATGTTTCTGTATTCAATATACATATTTAACAATTTCATTAATCCGTTCATTTACGGTTTCCTTGACAAACGTTTTCAAACGGAACTTAAAAAGCTGTGTCTCTGCAAAATATAATTCACAATGAAAATAAAGCATGCCCCGAAATTTTGAAAATCGAGGCCTTTCCAATCAATACTGAGATGAACTTTAGATATTACCATAATGATAATATTCCGTAGTGAAGTTACAATTTTATTACTTCTTGTCCATTTTTTTATTTCATTTATTTATTTTTCACATTGCGTGTAAATGAACTTTTCTAACAAACTGCACGATAATTTTCAAGCACGATACTTTTCAAGGAGGGTTGAAATGACCAATGCTTGTTAGAATTTTCAGGAATAACGCGACGGACATTTATTTGTCATTATCCTACAGATGACATATCATTCTTTTTGGAAATATTCCGCGTTCAATTCTCAGTAGGCGTCAACTCTTAAAGGAAAGAATATGCACCCTGTGGAACTTTTTTTATCTAGAGAAGGTGGTCCGTTTCAGGAAGGGTTACTTCCTCCAGGGAAGTGATCAAGAAGTCACGAAAGTCGTTGCCCTTTGAAAAATATCGACGAACATGAATGTGTACCCATACACCTTAAGCATATATCCGATATTTGAAGCAATGATATAGTTTTCTGCTTGTCTCAATTTAAAGTTTGTATACATCTGTAGATTGATAATGTGCAAGTTTTTATTGATGAGCCGCGACACGAAAAAAACAAACAAAAAAAAACAAAGTGGTTGTGCGCCCAGCCCAGACTCAGATCAGTCTGGGCATCCGCCCAGCCTAATCAGACCCTTTGCCAAGCGCTTAAAGGGTAGTTAAGTATCTAAGCTACCTCCATGTGGACGGGGAAGACCCTAATCAGACTGGGCGGATGCCCAGACTGATCTGAGTCTGCGCTGGGCGCATAACCACTTTGCTGGTTTTCTCGTGTCGCGGCTCATATAGATTTTTCTCTCCCCATACATGCGGTATTTATTCGCCTATAAAACGGTGTTTTCCCTCACTAGAATGATCCCATATATCTAAATCAGTCTTATGAAATTCTGCTATAAGATAAGAGTTTTCCTTTCCAGAACAATCCCAAAAACCTAGATCCATGTTATAAGATGGATCTAAATTTCTGGAATTATTTTAGAAGGGGAAAAACCTCAGTGTTATAACTAATGAAATACGGGACTATAGAACAAGGCTATAGGCAAGAGGCCCTGATTTATGCCCCATTTTAGCCATCATTTTTTCCTGCGCTGTGATACTTATAAGCGTAGCTCGCTTGTATATATTGAATATGAACACTAGACTGACATGACGCGTATAAAAGATTGTTCTATAAACAAGCTGGTATTGATCCTGTCATGATAAGTATTGATCGTATCATAACTAGTGAGCAGCCAGTGCCCAGGTTCACAACCATTCTTAAAGTTGAGGAGCACCTTAAAGTTAAGGTGGAAAATTTCGCCCTAAGAAAATCCATATTTAAATCATATTGAAAATCGCAGTTTTTGCGTGATCCTACTTACAATTGTCATAGAAATGTCATACGAAAGAAAAATCAAATACATTTAGTTTTTGTAAGCTCCTTTTTACAAATGAAATTTTAGGCCTTCACTTTAAGGTCATCCTTAAGTTTAGGAATGATTGTGAACCTGCACTGTAAAAAAATCCGTAGATTTTACGGTATAATAACTGGCAACCAGCTGCCAGTCCTTTTACCGTTATTTTTACGGGCGTTTGCCTGTAAGACATTTTTGGAAATCACGAAATGGAAGTTTTATGTTAACTGGCTGCACTCGAAAATAACTTTATATCGTTGAAGGGCTATCTGACCAAAGCGACATCTGTTCTATTCTGTCCCACTCTGCTTGATAATTCCTGCAATTTTTACGGGCGCCCGTAAAAATAACGGTAAAAGGACTGGCAGCTGGTTGCCAGTTATTATACCGTAAAATCTACGGATTTTTTTTACAGTGTGGGCCAAGAGCTGTTAACTTCAAATGTAGAGGGTGATGGCATGCAATCTTTAAGCTAGCTTTATCTGTGGAAATAAAACCAGGAGGTATAGTCCGTTTGCTCCCAAGTGCAAACGGGGTTGTTGTTGTTTTTTCTCGAAAACGATGAAAATTCCATCAAATGTCCTAATGATTCCTATAACTATACATAACAGAATATGAAAAGTCCAAATTTTTGGATGCTTTTGTAAAATATTTTCTAATAACAGTAATGCAGAAACTGAGCAGTTTATCTGAAGGGCGTTGTATGCTTGTAAATACAGCCAAAAATATTATTGATAGGCAACAGCGTAAACTGGTTGTTTACATATATGAATGAAATAGTAAGTGTATTCACCTGCCCGCACGCGAAACGCATGATATCACTGGTCAGGCGATACTGTACTGAAGGGATTTAAAAACTTCCACTCTTTAGTTTTAAATATCTCAAAAACAAATGCAGAAACGTCCACCAAAATTTCACAATATATATATATACTCACTTATACCTGATTATGTCTGTATCCCTAACTTGAAATCGGCCAACCGTATCGGTTAGGAATGAGCACGTGCTCCTCGTGTTCTTAGTACAGCTTACATAAAATGGATTACTTTATTTACACAGTTTGTTTTAGGAAACATTTCTCATACAATATCAAATTGAATTTTAAAGTTTGAATTCGATATGAGGTTTTATTTGACACATTGCGCCAAAATATCACAAACGGGTGCATAGTTTTTGGCTAGTTAAATGCTGAAATTTTAAAAAGTGACTTCGCAAGACAATTTTGTGCGCTAATATCGACAATTTACAAGCTCAGAAGTCGTGCTTGGTTTACAGAAAGCTAAAAATGTCGTCAGAAAAGCAGCTAATCGAGATTAAAAACCAGAGGTCATGACGTTAACTTCGTCGACGCCGTCTCCGTAAAAGGTGATGCGCGACAGCATCGACTGCAATGATAAGTGCAAACCAACGTGGATGCCGTAACAATAGTAATAAACATTGAACTATTATATTATTTTGCGAGCAAAAAGTGTATGTTTTAAAATTTGATAATATATGGGTGAAACAAAAAGTAGAAACTTGGATTCAAAATAAAATTTCAATAAATTATGCAAATTATGTTTTAGGGATAGCATGCATTGGTCACATGCTCTAATACGTAAAACTAAACGGGAAATCCAACAGCCAACGTTTACTCCCTTGTAACTAAGAGGCGAAGATGACGTATTTTAGGTCCTTTATTTGTATAGAAACTTTTTTATGCAAAGCCTCACATTTCTGCAAAATTATGATTTTGTTATGTACAGGTTGAAAATTAAGAATGAGTAATTTGAAAATCTTCTCCCTTTCACCAATTTTGAGAAATATTGGGGGTGTCCTTTGCATTTGGGAGCAAACAGACTATAGGCAAGAAATACGGAGTTCTGGAATGAAAATAGAACTGCTAAAAATCCTATATCCTATGTCACCCGAAAAAAAAGATTGAAGTGGGCGGGTCTTTTGTCAAACTGATACAGATTAAACCCAACCAACTGTTTGTTTAAAAAAAATGACTCCAGTCAACTGTCAGTCATTTCCCAGGTAGATTTCTTTCCATGAGTAACAACCAATCAGATCAGTTACTGGCGTTTTTTGACCTACTGGAGAAGTTCACCCTTAGGTATGACAAGTTTAAAATTTCTTAAACCTCCAATATCTCCAGTTCTGCTGTTGCCACATGGACTTGATTGTTCACATTTGCAGAAAGAGAGATTAGGCTATATCTTAATGGTATTTTATTACTGGTTTTTGAAAGATTGTGGTGGTTTGCGGAGTTTCAATGGACCCATAAAAGAGTTAGGTGGGTATCAATAGGGTCCTTCAGGGCATATTGTTATAATATTCCGACTGGGACACTTCCTTTCAATCAGAAATAATTGAGCCGCGACACGACAAAACCAAAAATGTGGTTGTGCGCCCAGCGCAGACTCAGATCAGCCTTGGCATCCGCCCAGTCTGTTCAGAGTCCGCATGGAGGTAGCTTAGACCCTGCCTTGGCATCCGCCTAGTCTGATCAGACTCTTTGTTAGTGCTCAAAGGGTAGCTTAGGGCCTAAGCTACCTGCATGCGGACAGCGAAGACTCTGATCAGACTGGGCGGATGTCCAGGCTGATCTGAGTCTGCGCTGGGCGCCCAGCCACATTGTTGGTTTTGTCGTGTCGCGGCTGAATTATATCTTCACATAAGCATCATTAGTCTTCAAGTTTGACGTCAAAGCAGTGTAGTAGCATTGATGGAAGCGGTATTTCCGGTCCTTATGTTGGTCAGTAGTCTACGTTGATTGCCTGTGAGTAGATGGTGTCGTAGGAGGATAAAACTTTGTCTTGAACCTTCATACCAGTCCGATCATTCAGCGATAATTCCATCTCCGTTGACTATCCATTTTCTCTCAGGTCATTCTGCAACATCTAGTAGTTTAGGTGGTCACCTAAAACGAAAACTGTGCCGTACTTTTTGCAACAGGCACCTATTAACAAAATAATCACAACCTTTTGAGTTTTAAGATATTTTACAACAAGTGATCCCGTAAATTATACCTTGCGGTTAGCTATAATGGTGCTAGGCGGCTTTATAGATCAGTCCGTGCTTTTTGAGAGGAATTCGAGAGCAAACGGCTGAAAATATGACAAATAACTTCATAAAAGTATACTGACGTCCACCATAATTGTACAGGTCGGCCCCATATCATTGCGTGAAATAAATGAAACTAATCCTAAATCAGGAGCAAAAAATCAGTTCATCCAAACGTCTTATTTGCCAGTAATTTCAGCATAGGGATTATACACTAGTGTATTTTGATGAAGCACAGTCATAAGGATCTGGCGGATCAGTCGATGTTTTTGACCGTCTATAGGAACTTTTTGTTAAAAATGTGATTTCTGTGCTTCTTTTTCCGGAGGTTTTTTGACTAGCAGTGACTTATGAAAACTTAATATGTGTGATTTTGATAAATAAGGAATCTTGGAATAACTGGAGCTTTAAATCTCATATGTATGTATTAGAACTGTTTTTCCTTCCATCTATTATGTAACATTACCACAATACATACTATACATACTATAAACTTACTATAAACTTACTACAAACTTATTGAGTGGTTAACGGTACTGGTACTAATCGGCTGGTAGACGACCCCTGGCAAAATTTTCCGACAGTACAGTTGATGCACAAAAGTGATGAGTAGTGAAGGCACTCCGACAGCTACTACTACTGCTACTGTTGGTAAAAAAAGAGAGCTTACCTCACCAGAATTTGATGTGGAATCTAAGAAGAACAAATGTGCCTCTGGTTCGTCTGTTTCTGATTTAGAACTCGACATTTCTATAGATATAGATACAGATAATCAAGATAAATCCGCTGAAAATATGGCTTCGTCTGCAACATCATCAGCATCTTCAACATCCGCGCCGCACATTGTTATACCACCTACTGAGATGCTGAAGATCTCGGAGATGTTGAAAGAGACATTCAGAGCTGAAATAGTCACTATGGTTGACTGTGTTGTTGCCGGCGTTTTGAAGGGGCTGCAAGAAAGGATCACTTCGCTGGAAAAGTGTAATGAAGCTCTTGTGCAGGAAAACAAAAGTTTGGTCACTCGGGTTGAACTCCTGGAACAGCAGGCAGACCAATCAGAACAGTATAGCAGAAGAAACTGCTTGCGCATTTCCGGGGTTAATGAGGAGACAAATGAGAACACTGATGATATAGTCATACAATTAGCGTCTGATATAGGCTCTGACATCCAAATATCACATATAGACAGGAGCCATAGGGTCGGAAATCCAAAGAAGAGTAGGACAAAGCCAAGGGATATCATAGTAAAATTCGCAACCTACCGATACCGTCAGGCATTCTTCAAGCAGCGTACCCTATTAAAAGACACAGGCCATCGGGGGGTCTTTGTCAATGAAGATTTGACAAAAGTTCGTAGTGGAGTTCTTTTCGAAGCCCGGAAACTAATGAAAGCTGATCTTGTTAAGGGTGCGTGGTCTTCAGATGGCAACATACTTGTGAGAGACCTAAAGGACTACGTGCATCGTGTAACTAGCCTAGGTGATCTTATTCAGTTCCATCCGCGGGATCCTGTATCTCATGATCAGTCAAGGAGTGGACAGTCCGTAGTTGCATCTCGTAGCTATGCCAGCGCTGTTCAGAGACCCGTCGTATCGCAGCCTGGCGCCTCAGGGTCTGGCGTTGTTGCTTAATTTTGCTCGTGTACTGTAGTCGCGAAATTCACTGGTTCCCGCTTATCAGATTTGACTGTTACGCTCACCTTTGTGTTTTAGTGCCATATGACTGCTCTTTATGCTTACCTTATTTTAGAACGTCTGATGTACTTTGTGTTATAAGCTGAATCAACGTCGAAACAATGTCTTATACGTCTGCTGGGAGAAATGAGTTTTTTTTTCTTGTTTACTAAGTCCACTGTACCTCAAGATGCGAGGATCACAGATATTTTTCCGTCATTCTATTTGAGGACCGAAATTGGAATTTTCTAACGACTAGTCAGAAGCTCCTTTTTTCTTTCTCAATGTAGATTAACGAAGTCTTGGGCGAACTTCTCCCATCGGACTCTCCTCTTGTTTTGTGACTGTTGACATTCAAGCATGTATGCTACTGGTATGCCAACAAATGCCGCATCTGCTACGGATATTTTTTCGCTATAGGCCCCCTACCAGTGATGATATATTATGGTGCGCTGACTTTCTTTTTTTTTTTCTTTTTTTTTTACATCTGTATCTGAAACTTGCTGTAATGAGATTTGTACCCAAGTGAGAATAGTATACCATGATCACATGCCCACCTCGTAATGATTTGCCCACAGTGGATTGTCATGTATTTGTCATACGAAGTTCGCAACAGTCGCTGCCCCGCATCACAGTTGCGAGCACCGCATGACAAAGAAAAAAAAAAAGATCAAGAACTTGGAACGAATTGGCAATCACAGAAATACTATAGTGTATACGTTACCTGTGGCTGTCGTGACATTTGTAATGCAGATGGCGGAGATCCGGATCAGTTGGCGGGTCCCCGCAGACTGGTCTGGGTCTTGGCTGTTTGGATTCAACATGACTGTGCCTTCAGTCTGGATGCTACACGTATCAAAGACCGTTCCCGGCGGGCCGGTGACGTCGAAGTGGCGTCGTACTGACGTCGATGCGACGTAATGACGTCGCATCGACGTTAGTGCGACGTCGTTTTGACGTCGTGTGCCCGCCGGGTTCATTGTTGAATAAATATGCAAGGACAGCGAAGACTCCGAGCAGCCTGCTTGTACATGCATTTGCTGTTAACCTGCTAACCTGTGGTGCCGAGCTTTGAATAAGGCCGAAAAAATAACCAGGTAACACTAGCCCGGTATGAGGTAAAACATTGGGGCTACTACCAAGCAGTCTGGCTGGAATCTGTTGTGTTCATGTTTGATTTTTCCTTAAACAGTTTTAATGCCCGCTGGTTGTTCAAGCTAAAAAACTCCTAACTCAACCGTATTTGCCAAGGTCAAGATTTTTGTTCAAACATTTCAAATCTTGTTTGAGACTGCTCTTGTTGAGCAGGCTGAACAGGATTTGAAATGCTTGACAACTGATTAGTTATGTTAGTGTCGGTATGTGAAGCTTCGGTAAATGTAAAAATGATGAACTTTTTACCTTACCGTGATCATTTATGTAAATGGATCTTATATTGGGAACGTTATATAAATGTATTCTTCATTTGTTGTAAGTCATTAGGGTTTTGTAGTCACATAATATTGCTTCTTACATTGTTATCTGCACAGTCAATTTTAATTTCTAGCGTTGTTAATAGTTTTGTGAGATGATCAACAACAAAATCGATAGTCACATTATACATCCCACCTATATCGACAGCCAATAAAGTTGGCAGTCCCACCTTTATCGTCAGTCAACTTATTTGATAGTCACGTTTATCGACAGTCAACTTATTTGATAGTCACCTCTATCGACAGTCAACGAAGTTGATAGCCACATTTTATGCCTCACTTTTATCCTCAGTCTTCACGGTTACACGAATTTGTCAGTTAGTAAACATTGTCGCCTATATTGAGTATCGTCAAGAGTTTTGTCAGCAAATAAACCATCAATGCTTACATGCTGCTTGCCTTATTTAACCAGTCTGCTAAATTTGTGATAGTCACATCCACTATGAACAGTTTTGTCAGTCTCTACACACTATTTTCAGTTGTTCACTATGTATGTCAACATCGTTTTACATCAGTTCTAACCATACTTAAACATTGGTTTTCTTATATGTAGTAAATCGTCATTTGCCAGTCATGAAAATTGTCATCATTTTGTCAGCATCTAAATTTTGTTTGTCATCCTTTTTTTCCAGTCACATGTACTAAATACCATTATCTGTATATAGTCTGTCATCAGTTTTGAATTTACCTTATCTTCGTTATTCTTACATGTAGTATGTAGTTATTTTTGTCAGTTAATGAATTGTCATCAGTTTTGTCATTATCTAAAATACTTAGTCTTATTACTTTGTCAGTCACTAAATATTACATTAGGTATTGGTTTGTAACCATCCTAACATTGTTATTATACATCTAGTTAACCATCATCTCAATTAGCTCCAAATATCGTTTGTCAGTAGTTAGTCACCGAATACCGTTCTTTACACTTGACTTGTCATTAGATCTCTCAATTTGTAAGTATCTTATATTTGCTATGACACCACTTGTCAGCCACCTAAATTTGCTATTTTACTTGGAGTTAGGGTCGCATCTGCTTTGAGTTTGTGCCTTGTTATCAGCGGACACGTAATCCATAAATATCAACTTAACGACAGCAAAATTGTAGTGGATAGTGCTGTCTGTTTCTAGTCTGTCATCACTCTTATCAGTCAGCTTACCTCATATATGGTGTTGTAAGTCATATCCCAGCGGGCACGCGACGTCGAGTTGACGTCGTGCTGACGTCAACGTGACGTCATTACGACGCATTGGCGTCAGCACGACGTGGTTTCGACGTCGCGTTCTTGCTGCGGTGCTTGCTGCGATATTAATATTGCTGAAATTAAGTAGGTTCGCGGTATTTTACATGAATGGAAGTGACTGAAGTGAGATGAAGCTAACATGAATATACTGGCGAATCCTGTTTGTTACACTAGAAAAAAACTTGTTTTATGATTTGGTATTATCTGATCTGTGGAGTACTGAAATGTTGCGGGCAGTCGCGCATGCGCAGGCTGATCGACGTCCCCACTTCCGCAAGGTAATTTGCAAAATTGGTAAACTTATGAGTGGTAGAAGTGAGAACGCCAATCAGCAGGCACAGCATTGACGACTGGTCTGGGTCTACAATATTTGTATATTTTTGTTATGTTGAAATGTTGGGAACGATTTTTACCATGTATTTGTGCTGCGTAGGATGTGAGTTTCAATCTCTTGGAATTCCAAGCGACTGAAAATCAAATCCTGTGAAGTGAAGGACATGCCAGCGGTCTGCTGTTGCAAGGTACGGTGTCAAAACCTGGCTTTATTTACGAACATGTTAACTCTGAAGCTCTGGATGAAAACACCTATATTTTATTCTGTACTGTCACAGTTGATACTCTCCTTATCTAGCGTTACGGTAAATGTAACAAAATATGCTTACAATAGCAGTATGGTCCTGATGACAAGTCAACAATATCAACAGTATAAAATTAATGTTATCATCAGTTATCATAATTCAGCTAAATTCACATTATGATAAAATCTTTTTTTCCTGTTAGTCAAAGCCTCGTAACCGCCTCATGCTGTTTGCAATGGTCTTTTTCTTTATTTTTTCTTCTCATTGTTCTAGTAACTTAAGACTGAGAGAGAGGGCGCGGGTGCAGCAGGTTGCAAATCTCAACAGCATTTCTTTTGTTGGCTTGACGGCTCTTATTTTATTCCTATTATTTCTTACAACTATAACATGATGCAATTATCTGGAAAGAATAGGATAGCTGTCATGTCAACATACCGTCGTATGTGTAGTTTTAATATATTTGTGCACTTACTGGGTCTGCTTGCTATACACGGTCATCTTTTATCTACATATTCAATATTTATGACATTGCAACAAAGTGAACGGACTGCTTATATAACTCGTCTGCATACTAATTCTCGAAAACAAGTACTTCTTAGCAGAGCAACGATAGCTAACGTTAAATTTCTGTCAGTTTTGATGACCTGCTTCTTTGCCATAGAGTTTGCTGTTTGGCTGACTATCATTCTACTTCGTTCTGGAGATGTTCATACCAATCCTGGTCCGTCGTCAACCTCATCGTCAGACAGTATCTCGAGTTCGTCGTTAAATATGTCTGCAAATATTTTTTCTTCTCTCAACACTAGTCATAATCTGTCGTTTGTTCATTACAACGTCCAAAGTATTTTCCCTAAACTGGCAATTCTACATGCAGAGTTAATTGAATTCGATATTCTAGCATTCACTGAGACTTGGCTTAGCCCCACTCATGATACAGATGATTTGTTGCTCCAATCATATAATATACCTGAACGTAAAGATCGAGTCGGTGATAGCCACGGGGGTGTCATTCTTTATGTTAAGGAAGGGATACATTACAAACGTAGGGACGACTTGGAAATTAGGGGTATTGAAAGTATTTGGATCGAAGTAGCTAATAAGCATAAACATATTTTGTTCGGATTGTTTTATCGACCGCCTAATGTAGATGCCAATTACAACATAGACATTGAAAACTCTTTACACTTAGCAGTTGATACAGATATTTCTGACATAATTGTTACAGGAGACCTTAACTTAAATGTACTAAATCCCCAGATGTCTAGGAAGATTAAATCATTTTGTACTCAATTCTCTTTATATCAGCCGATTAACCAACCCACACACTTTACTGAACATTCGTCATCCTTAATAGATATCTTGCTTGTGAGTAATAAGGACCACTTAATACTTAGTGGAGTAGGTGATCCATTCCTCAACCAGGACGTTAGGTATCATTGCCCTATATACGGCATATTCAAATTTTCTAAACCAAAAACTAAATCTTTTACGAGGCATATTTGGAGTTACGAGCAAGGCAACTACGACTTGTTACGACAGAAAGCTTCTTCTATCGACTGGAAATCATTACAGGATAATAATATAGATATACATGCTGAAAATATCAACAATACTATTCAGTCAATCGCAAGTGAATGCATACCCAATAAATACGTTCGAATAAAACCCTTGGATCCCCCTTGGATATCATCGACTCTTAAGCGCCATATTCGTAAACGTAAGCGCGCCTACAAAAGAGCTAAACGCACGAATCTAGATTCTCATTGGATAGTGTTCAAACAAATACGTAATCGCGTAATTAAAATGATTCGTGACTCTAAACAATTGCATTATGATAAAATTGCAGATAAGCTTAAATCCAATACTCTCAGTACCAAAGATTGGTGGTCGACACTAAAGACGTTCATAACTCCGTCTACTAACTCATCTATGCCGCCTCTTGTAGTGAATGATGAAATATACACAGATGAGAGTGACAAAGCTAATATCCTGAATAGTTTCTTTCAAAGCCAAACAGTGCTGAATGAGCTAAACGCTGTTCTTCCTAACCTACCTGATAACACCTTTCTTAACTTGCATTTGGAGAGTATAGTACTTTCTCAGCTTGAAGTGGAATCTGTCTTGAAGACTTTAGTAACGAGCAAAGCATCTGGCCCGAATGGTCTTAGCAATCGTGTCCTTCGTGAATTATCAAGTGAACTCTCTATCCCCTTATGCTCTCTTTTCAATCAGTCTCTACGTACAGGTAGTTTTCCTGCATCGTACAAAGAAGCAAATGTATGTCCTGTCCCCAAAAAAGGTGATTTGTCTATGGTATCAAACTATCGACCTATATCTTTGCTCAACTCTGAAAGCAAAGTTTTTGAAAGACTAGTTTTCAAATACTTGTTTAATCATTTTCAAGATAATAACCTACTCTCGTCTCTACAGTCTGGCTTTTTACCTGGTGACTCTACTGTTAATCAACTCACATTTCTTTATAACACTTTCTGTCAGGCGCTTGATTCTGGCAAGGAGGTCCGTGCTGTCTTTTGTGACATCAGCAAAGCCTTTGACCGTGTCTGGCATTCTGGACTTCTGCACAAACTTCAGGCAGCTGGTGTCACAGGGGATACCCTAAACTGGTTCAAGAGTTATCTTGCGGACAGAAAACAACGAGTTGTTCTTCCGGGTACTGTATCCGAATGGAAATTTATTCAAGCTGGCGTCCCTCAAGGATCTATTTTAGGACCCTTACTCTTTTTATTATACATAAATGACATTGTCGCCGATATTGGTTCAAACATTAGACTTTTCGCAGACGATACTAGTCTTTTTATTATCGTAGATAATCCTATAACAGCAGCTGAAGGTCTAAACGCAGACCTTGATAAAATTTCGCAGTGGGCTGCAACTTGGTTGGTAACGTTTAACCCTGCTAAAACTGAAGCTCTTCTCTTTTCCCGCAAATTAAACAGACGTCAGCATCCTCCTCTTAATATGTTAAATCAAGATATATCTGAAGTAGATTCCCACAAACACCTTGGTTTATATTTCACTAAAGACTGTACTTGGCACAAACATATAAATTATATAACAGAAAAGGCATGGGTAAGGATCAACATAATGAGGAAACTAAAATTTAAGCTTGATAGAAAATCTTTAGAAACAATTTATTTAACATTTATAAGACCCCTCCTTGAATACGGCGATGTAATTTGGGATAATTGTACTAAATATGAGAAAGAGGAATTGGATAAAATTCAAAATGAGGCAGCCAGAATTGCAACTGGAACCACCAAATTGATATCGATAAATACACTGTATAATGAAATATGTTGGGAAACTCTTGAACGTAGGCGGTATAATCACAAAATAACCTTATTTTACAAAATGATGTTTAATATTTCACCTCTTTACCTCTCTTCTTTAGTACCGCAGCCTATAAGTAATCTATCACGGTATAACCTCCGGAATTCAAATGACCTACAAACTATCGATGCTAGAACTAACCAATATTTTAATTCTTTTTTGCCTTCGAGTGTTAGAGCATGGAACAACTTACCTGTAGACGCAAAGCAATGTGAATCTGTCAATTCTTTTAAATGCTTTCTCCAGAGAGGGAAAACGTCTGTTCCCAAACACTATTATGTAGGTTGCAGAAAAGGTCAAATATTACTAACCCGCTTACGAACAAATTGTAGCTCGTTAAATTTTGATCTCTTTGTAAAAAATATATCGGATTCACCCCTTTGTCACTGTGGAACGATTGAGAATGCTCAACACTTTTTCTTTCATTGTTCTTCTTACCAGGCACAGCGCAACGAACTAATTAATGCAATCTCTCCATATCAATATCCTTCTCTCAATCTATTTTTGTATGGTGATTCGTCCCTGTCCCATGAAACTAACTGTTTAATATTTATACACGTTTATAAATACATTATAGCAACAAAACGCTTCTAAGTTTAAGCTTTGTTTGTTATGCAGGCAGACCAAATGTAATGGTTACAAATTTACATGCTATGACTGCTGCTGAGAAACGCGCCCCACCCTCTCTCTCTCAACCCTTTACGTTTGAGTAGAATTATCATTATTACTGTTCCTTTTACCTAGTTCCCTCCTCTCTCGAAAACTTGTTACTCTCTTACTCCTCTCTGTCAAACATCTCTCGAACAAACATTCCTATTTTTGCAATTGCACCTTGAACTGTGACCAATTTTTAATTTTTCATGATAATATATAGGTTTACAGTCAAAACTATCATATGTATCCTTCTGTTAATAACTAGGTTTTTTGTTAACTTCTTCTTTCAAACGCTGATTTCAATTATAAATTTGGTTTATAATATCAACATTATTCTACGAGATACAGATATCCGCCATAATTCGTACAAATATTTCATGTTAGGGAGAAGAACTTGATAAGCACATTGCTTCCGTTCTAATCCCATAGCTTGTACTGATATCTTACTTGTTTATGTATGTATACATGTATATATGTTAACAGAATAAGCTAAATAAATATGTTTAAACCAATAGGGTCCTTCAGGGCATATTGTTATAATATTCCGACTGGGACACTTCCTTTCAATCAGAAATAATTGAGCCGCGACACGACAAAACCAAAAATGTGGTTGTGCGCCCAGCGCAGACTCAGATCAGCCTTGGCATCCGCCCAGTCTGTTCAGAGTCCGCATGGAGGTAGCTTAGACCCTGCCTTGGCATCCGCCTAGTCTGATCAGACTCTTTGTTAGTGCTCAAAGGGTAGCTTAGGGCCTAAGCTACCTGCATGCGGACAGCGAAGACTCTGATCAGACTGGGCGGATGTCCAGGCTGATCTGAGTCTGCGCTGGGCGCCCAGCCACATTGTTGGTTTTGTCGTGTCGCGGCTGAATTATATCTTCACATAAGCATCATTAGTCTTCAAGTTTGACGTCAAAGCAGTGTAGTAGCATTGATGGAAGCGGTATTTCCGGTCCTTATGTTGGTCAGTAGTCTACGTTGATTGCCTGTGAGTAGATGGTGTCGTAGGAGGATAAAACTTTGTCTTGAACCTTCATACCAGTCCGATCATTCAGCGATAATTCCATCTCCGTTGACTGTCCATTTTCTCTCAGGTCATTCTGCAACATCTAGTAGTTTAGGTGGTCACCTAAAACGAAAACTGTGCCGTACTTTTTGCAACAGGCACCTATTAACAAAATAATCACAACCTTTTGAGTTTTAAGATATTTTACAACAAGTGATCCCGTAAATTATACCTTGCGGTTAGCTATAATGGTGCTAGGCGGCTTTATAGATCAGTCCGTGCTTTTTGAGAGGAATTCGAGAGCAAACGGCTGAAAATATGACAAATAACTTCATAAAAGTATACTGACGTCCACCATAATTGTACAGGTCGGCCCCATATCATTGCGTGAAATAAATGAAACTAATCCTAAATCAGGAGCAAAAAATCAGTTCATCCAAACGTCTTATTTGCCAGTAATTTCAGCATAGGGATTATACACTAGTGTATTTTGATGAAGCACAGTCATAAGGATCTTATGGCTTTGTTACCCTGTCTGGACTGAAAATGTCCCCCACTCCCCCACCTCGCGACACACACACGTGAGACGTTCTCAGTTAAGCTGGGCCATTCGCGGACAAAAATGGCCATGTATACAACCATGCCAGAATTCAAAGAAAAATCACGACCATAATGCTCATTATATCTGCTTCAAAGCTTTAGAATATTTTCAGATAATAGTTTTAGATTATGGAATATCAACCATGTTTAGAGACATACCCTAACAATTATAAATGGCGTATTTTATGAAGTTATTTATATACATTGAAGGACGATGTCGCATACGTTTATTTTGACATGCGTAACATTGCACATTTACCAATCTACTGACATTTGATTATTTTGGCTAGTTTCAATTTAAAATGTTTTTCTTTGCTTCTTTGGAAGAAAGGGGTTTTCTATAAAGCGCTGCTTAATCAAATGACGTCAACGCTTTCACAACGTGGTCTTTGTGACGTTGTGACGTAGGTTACGTGTGACGTAGGTTACAGTACACACTTTTTTAACGTTTTTGTACCATTTAATGTTTCAGTGCATGAAATCTAAGCACACCATCTTGTAGCTGTTACTAGGCAGGATTTGCACATGAGTTTCAGAGCGATTGCTTTGCTCAGTTTTAAGAAAAGCCCGTGACGTAAGGTTACATTCTTACAGAAAAATGCTGGGGTAATGTATTTTGAAGTCGAGTAAAATATACAAAATGGAGCAAATTTGCACAAATGATATAAAATATTGAGGAACACATATTTCTTCGTGTGATCTTGTAAGTTTTATGATGCCGGGCCATTTTAGTTAATACATGTATCATGAATTTACCGCTGTGACGTAGGTTACATAAAATTTGCGACATTAGTTCCCGGTCGCATTTCTTAGCAAAAACTACCCTTTAGATATTGTTTAAGCGGGGGAATATGTAAGAAATCACCTGAATTTAATAATGGAACTCGATTTTAAGCAGTGATATATCTTTTTTAGCCGTGCGGCGTTCGTATCTATGCAACTGCAATATTGCGACATTTAAAAACGTCGCCTTTTAAACCAGGGTATCATTATTTGAACCGGTGTTAAAAATGCCTAACAAAACGCATGCATGTCTTGGTCCTTTTATCTACTTCTTTAGACAGAGGGCTACTTGTCAGAGGGTAAACAGAACCGTCATTTTGTAATTTAAAGAAAGGTAATACGAAGGACAAAATTAATAGCTAATGGCCCAGCTTAACTGAGAACGTCACACACACACACACACAAATTCCCTGCCAGATTAACCGAATGTAAGCGCTGCAGTAAAGCGTATATGGCGGCCATGGAAAAAAAATATGATATGATCAAATACATTGGTGCATTGACCGGCATAATAAACGTCTGTATGCAATTGCATATGACATTTATTACATGTACTTTGTACCATGTGTACTATTATATATTCTCGAAGTCCTGGGAGCATGCCGGTGGCTAAACATCAAGATCTAACCCTGTTGGTGCCCCGCCGGTACGACTAGTCACGGCTCCTTCCACAAACCCCTGAGAGTATCCGCAGATGGCTTTCGTAATGAATATTAACCTAAAAGGCATCCAGAGGCTGAAATGCAAAAAAAACGAAAGTTTGCAAAATGTATTATTCGATTGTTGCTTGGATGCTTTCTCAAGTTTTACAACAAAAAATACTCAGGCAGGCATGAACATTTCCACTTCGACCACAAAATCGATTTTTGGTTAGTAATCCGGGATAACAGGCCCCATTGCTCTATTCGCATGAAATATTTTATTGTGAGGTACTCGCTGCAACACGCCTACCAATCGCTCTCATGCGAAACCACGGTTCAGAACGCCAATCCATGAGAGGAGTTTCCAGTTCTGCATGAGGGGAGCCAAAATCGTAAACAAATTTGACATCGGCATAAGGTTTGAGGTATTTATTTTCTCTGAAAACTATTTATGCAAAATCTAAGAATGCTATTTTGTCACATATACATTGGTTCTTCGACACATGAAAGGATTAGGCACATGGCCTTGCATTTTTCCAGATATGCATTTAGTACGGCGGAGCATGTGTTCAAGGTCAATCTCTGCGATATATATATGTAGGGAAAAGTCGCATTCTCTTGCTTGATTTGAGTCTCTGACCTTATTAGTCGCAAAGAAGTGAACAGAACTACTGTATGCGTGAATCCAAACGTTGAAAGTAAGCTTTCCGTGATGGACACTTTAGAATTTAGAAAATATACGTAAAAACTTGGCATCGTCAGCCCGGTTCCGCATGAGATAGTAGAAAATATAAGGAATCTTTTATCAAACACAAAAACAGCTTCTGAACAATAATTGGATTAAAACTAACTTTAATTCTGTGGTATATCATTATTTTTATACATTGCAGATGACTTTCTGGCTGTTTGAATCCCCGTTTGTCTGCCTTTGAGGGCAAGGGGGTTTGAAAGAGGGTTTGCAAAAGGTCATAAAAGACAAACGGGGAATAAAAAACAGCCAGAAAGTCATCTGCAATGTATAAAATGATGATTTATCACAGAGCTCATGTTAGTTGTTACCCAATTATTACTCAGAAGTTGTTTTTGTGTTTGATAAAAATTCCTTATATTTTCTATTATCTCATGCGGAATCGGGCTGACGATGCCAAGTTTTGTGTATATTTTCTAAATTCTAAACTGTCCATCCAGATAAACTTACTTCCAACGTTCGGATTCACGCATACAGTAGTTCTGTTCACTGCTTTGCGACTGCCAATGTCAGAGACTCAAAATCAAGCATGAGAATGCGACTTTTTCCTACATGTACATATCGCCGAGATTGATCTTGAACACATGGCACGCCGTACTAAATGCATATCTGGAAAAATGCAAGACACTGTGCCTAATCCTTTCATGTGCCGAAGAACCAGTGTATTTGTGACAAAATAGCATTCTTATATTTTGCATAAATAGTTTTCAGAGAAAATAAATACCTCAAACCTTGTGCCGATGTCAAATTTGTTAAAGATTTTGGCTCCCCTCATGCAGAACCGGAAACTCCTCTCATGGATTGGCGTTCTGAACCGTGGTTTCGCATGAGAGCGATTGGTAGGCGTGTGCTAGCTTCTCACTGTATATGCTCGTGATTGGTCGGCTTTAAAGTCTCCATAGTCGTATAAGTGGTAAAAATCACCGAAGCACAAATCATTACAAAACCGGTGCAGCCTTCCGAATTGATGATAAAATGTCCGTTGATAAAAATAGAAAGAGTTTTTTTTTGTAAAAAAATAAAAACACTTCAAAAATACGGTCTTTGTTTCTGGTTCCCCGCAGAGCAACGAAATTACGCAACAGCGAGACAATGAATGGGATCCTTGCCGTATATTGTATTTAAACCACGGATTGAATACCTGTACCTTGTATTTTTATCTTCTGTAGTACTCTGTACCATGTATTTTTACCATGTAAATGACGTTTATGAAATCGAAAGTAGGTCATTTTAGTTGGCAACTAAAATGGCCAAGATATTCTTGAAATCGTTTTTATGAGCAACTCAAGGACGTTTTAATATTATTTTAAAGTAAAACGATAGGCAATGATCAGGAATTAATACAATCAAATCCCACATCCCGTCCCCAAAAACCAACAGGGAAAGAAGCACACACACACATTTGGAAAATTGACACAAGTTCACGAAAGACACGCACGGTAAACCGAATGAGCAGCTTTTTCCAAAGCAGGTGGTCATGCAGCTACCCTAATCAAAAACAGCATCAACATCTATTTTTATCTATTTTATATCTAACTTAGAAAACAAAAGGCAGATTGAGTAGCAAAGCAGGTAACCAAACCACCAAAGAACAATGTAACATCAAGGAACCACAACAGAAGTACCGCCTTGGAACGGTCAGCAAACGATTACAGGGTGGGGTGGGGGGGGGGCTTAAACATGGTATACTGGTACCAAACCTCGCCCTCTGCTTCTTATTGAAAAGTGATTGCAAGCAATCCCTGAGGATTGGAATAAGAGCATTAAATGAATGTACGGAGAGGCTTTTTAGGGCCACCATACAGCAAAACCACAAAAGGCCATCCAATCACGATCACATACAGTGACGAAACTGAAATGAGAAGCATGCAGCGATACTTCACAATAACATATTTCCTGCTGATAGAGCAATGGGGCCTTTAAAAGTCCTTGTGTTTCTCCTAGAAACAATGTGGAAACTATCTAGGTCATTTACATGTCAGCTACAATGACCTACTTTCACAAACTTCATTACATGGTAAAAATACAAGGTACAGGCGTTTAATAGCTGATAAAATACAATGTTGATTTGATGCTTAACGTCCACGGTAAACAACTAAGGTCATGTCGGGACGGTCAGTTAACCTAACCACACTATTCCTGGGCAGGCTTAGACCTCCTAAGCGGTTAACCAGTACTAAGTGCACATACTTTCGCCAGTAACTGACAACTGCCCTTCTTGAATCAGCGGAAGGAGAAACGAAAGTATGTGACCAGACCGGGATTCGAACCCAGGACCTCTGACTTACGAGTCAGGTGCCCTACCGATTGCGCTACCCGGCCTGGCAAAAAAAAAAATACAATGTAACGCTATGATGCCATCTATTGCCTCGCTGTTGCATAATTTTATTGCTCAACGGAGAACAAGCAACGAAGCGCATTTTTATATTGCTATACTTGTCATTTTCAAAAAATAACTTGTTCCTTCTGTTTTCGCCAGTTGTAGGCTATGACACAAAAAGGCACATCAACTGACATATTATCATCAGTTCTGAAGGCTTCTTCGGTTTTATAATGATTTGTGCTTCGACGATTTTACCAGTAGGACTATGGAGACATAATGCTGTGCAATGGCAGACTCTGTGTGAACATTAAAGTCTCCATAATCCTACCAGTGTTAAAAATCGTCAAAATAGAAATCGTTATGAAACCTGTACAGCTTTAAGAATTAATGAAAATATTTCGGTTAATGTGCTTTTTTTGTTTCATATAACTGGCAAAAAAGAAGGACCAAGGTCTTTTTGGAAAAAATGATAAGTCTTTCCAGAAAAATACGATTTTCGTCTCTGGTTCCCCGTTAAGCAATGAAATAATGCAACCGCGGTACAATCAATAGAATCTTTGCTTACCATTTTTGTACATTGTATTTTTATCAACTGTTAAACGCCTGTACCTTGTATTTTTATCTCCTGTACCTTGTGTTTTGCCAGGGAATAGAGCTTGTGAAATCGAAAGTAGGTCATTTTAGTTGGCAACTAAAATGACCTAGTTATTTTTTTCAAATGTATTTTATGGTAAACTCTAGGACGTTTTGAATTTTCAAAGCCGGCCAATCATGATAAAAATCAATGGGGAAACTGTAGTGAGAAGTTTGCAGCGATACCTCACGATAAAATATTTCATGCTGATAGAGCTATGGGGCCTTTAATGAACTGAAATAAATAAAATAATCTGCAAAAAGAAATGGAAGATTAGTCTGCAATAAAGTTAAAAAAAAAATAAAAAAAAAAAAAAAAAAGGTCTCAGCCTTGGTCTAACTGTCAGTTTCAGGTCCGCTTAAGGAAAACATATCACTAACTTTCAAACTGAATTTTGTAATTTCATTATTTGATTTATGCTTGTCTGTAGTTGCCTTATAACACGGGAAGCAAAGCATACTCCACTGCTATTTTTACCCTCCTCATTCTATTAGATAACATCTCCAAATGCCAGACTTGGGGTCGCATGATATCGATGCAACCGACTTCAGTATGTGTTTCTGGAAGATCCATGATATCGATGCAACCGACTTCAGTATGTGTTTCCGGAGGATCGATATTATGCGACCCCAAGTGTGTTTGAGACAATATTTTGTGGAAACCTGTTTGATTTGAATAATATCCTTTGCTGTGTAGGAGACAATGAATGTTTATGGTACGTACATAAACATCCATGATGTAATTTAACACACAGGAGCCAAGAAATCGGCGATTCAATTGTAAACGGGGTTTGTGTTTGTCATGCAATGTTTCCCGGGTATATGTATTTTATTCTGGCATTGTGAGATGCTATTTACTTGAATGAGGACGGTGAAATAGCAGTGGAGTATACTTCGCTTCTTCCAAAACTTTCAGCTCACGGCTCTTTTTGTACATAGAAACAAAATGAAAAAGATTGTCCTATTTTCCTGATGCCATCATTTCACGCGACGTTTATTGTTGCCTCTGATCTCCGAAGTCGGGATGATATGAATGATTCAGCGGGTGTTATAAATGTGACGGAGTGGACGAACGACAGAAACTTCAGTGCGACGTTTAAACGTTGATGACTGGCTGTTTATTTACCTATTGGACTGACAGCATGAAATATAGGGAAAACATACGTCCACTTTTGATAAATTCTGCTGTAAGTCTCTAAGGTATGTATTGGTACTTTTCTTCTTTCTCCGACAGTGTTTGTTGCATAAGTGTACGTTGTAGCGGTGTGTTTATCGGCTGGCTATGATGGCGTTCCATGAAGATATGCAGTAGTATTGATCAATATTTATCGCTAAGTGCTACTGTAAACACGAATTTATGTGTGGTAGTATTTATAAAAATGTAAAATAGCATAAACCTTTAAGGGTCTTTACCTAACTAGCATAGGATATATATGTTAAATTTGCAGAGGTCAGTATTAGTTTTCACCTACTCGTACCCGGGTACCCGTATCACTATGACTCGTACACAGTACTCACACCACGCTGACTACACTTAGTCCATTGGACTAAAAAAGGTTGTCATAAAACTACCGCCAGACCTTCAGAGGTCTGGAGGTCTGGCGATGGGTCTGTGACATTTTCTATAGATTAATAAAAGTACATGTACGTTTTGACCGCTTATTAGAACCCTGAAAGAGGCGGGCTTAACGGACAGAAGAAATATCACAGACATATCTGTATCTGGAATTCAGACCGTATTTGTCAGACAGAGCTCCGGAGAAATTTTGATACGTCGCTGCTGACAGCTTAGCATATAATTATAGGTTATAGCATCTCAGCAGAAATTTCTCGGAAATAACATAAGCGCCCAATTTGTTCTAATGAAATGCCACGACATATGCATTAAAATACATACATATAAAGGAGGCCTTGAGTATGGAAAGCCAAACTTCCTTATGAGCCGAACTTTTCTGTGTAACGGAGGAAGTTTCAAACCTTATAATTAACCCTTGAAAAAAGGCGCCAAGAAGCAGACAACAAACTTTACATCTGCAAAATTGACCAAAAAAAAATCATTCAAGCTATACCATATCAAAAATTCAAGGACTAGAGGATAAACAGTGTAGATCCAGATGAGGCGGCTCGTTATGAGCCGCCGCATCTGGATTCACACTGTTTGCAAATTCAACTGCTTTTTATGTTTTTTTTTGTTTGGGGGGAGGGGGGAGGGCTTGAAGGGTTGATGATAATGTACTCCGTAAACATTGGTAAGAAGAAATTATAAGATCTTTACCTTTCAAAAACAAATATTAGTAAAAAGTAAAAACTGTAACAAATTTTTATTTTATAAGCTACTCATTTATGAAGATTATTATTAACAGAATTGAGCCGCGACACGACAAAACCAACAATGTGGTTGTGCGCCCAGCGCAGTCTTAGATCAGCCTGCGCATTCGCCCATTTTCATCAGATTCTTTGTTTAGTGCTCAAAACGTAGCTAAGAGTCTAAGCTACCTCCGTGCGGACAGCGAAGACTCTGATCAGACTGGGCGGATGCCCAGGCTGATCTGAGTCTGCGCTGAGCGCACAACCACATTGTTGGTTTTGTCGTGTCGCGGCTCATATTAACTTTTTCTCCAGGTGCAAACGATCATGCATACATAAAAAACTTTTTTATTTTTGTGAATGAAATATACCAGTGATGCAAATGGCTTTTTCGGCGATTAATTTAGGTCCTAACAGATACACTCGTGTGCTTTAAGGGCATATACAGTACTGACTTGTTTCACCGAATACGCGTTTTTTTCTACAACATCAGCAGTAATAATCTTCTCATGATCTCTGCCATTGCAAGAAAACTTTGCCTTATATAATGAAAAGTATTCTGACGTGCTTAAATGCATGTTTTATAACATTATCATTATTACTGATAACATACCGAAGCATACAATACAACTGTATGAACAAAGCTACAGATAAAGTAAAATTTTCGATATTAATTCTGGGAACATTTATGTTTACTCTCATTCAAACGCATGATACGCTCTAATAAGACGCCTCTTCGAGGCGGTTCTAATAAGGTGCGTTTCTGTGGAGAAATAAGAAGACCTCGAAATATCCCCGATATACTCACCTTATATGGGGCTTGTCTGAAACATTGATCTTTGATAATTAGGTCAAAGTGATCAGATTTGTCGGTCATTACCTTACTGTACCTTAAGTATAGCACGGAAGTTATTTGCCAGTCACGGTAATACTTTTTTCCGTAAGTTTTTAATTTTCATTTCATTGCTTTTTTACAGGCCCCATTGCTCTATCATGGTGAAAGTCATGAATTATTTTATCGAGGCTTCTCACTAAAGTGTCGTCACTGTAAATGACAGTGATAAGATAGTTTTAAACAAATAAAACAACATTGAGTTTCAAGGGTTTCAGGGTTTGGAAAATTGATTTATGCCATTTTAGTTCTATATCATAAACCTTACTAAAATGGTAAAACACAATGTACAGGCAAGGGACCTCTTTTTATATTGCATCGCTCGAAAGGGTGGGGGGGGGGGGGGGCAGAAATTTAAATTGTATTTTATGGAGCAACTTGTTATTTTTTTCAGTTTTTAAAAAAAATATGTCCGCCTATTTTTGCCAATTATAGGACTCAATAAATATACACGTCAAGCCACATTTTATTATCTAACTTGAATGTTGAGCCGCTTTTTATAATGATTTGTGTAAGGCGTTTCTACCACTGGTAGCTAGGACTATAAAGGTCATGGAAACTTTAATTGTAAAACACCATTTCTAATACAAATGGTCATCCTTTGGCTTCACTGCAGCTACTGGTCTAACGCCGAGACATAGATCGATCAGCTGCTTATCTATGTTGACTTTGTTATTATTATAATCTTTCGTAAACATTATTGTTTACTTTTATTATTGTTATTATTGGCTATCAGTGTCACTTCTCACCATTATTTTACTAAAATCATATTTTGACTCCCGCTGGATTTAAAGTGAATCAACGTTGATTTACGTTGAATCAAGGTTGTTTCAAATTTAATTAAACATTACGCCTGAATGTAACGTCCTTCATTTTCACCTCACCAATCATACCACAAGAGATTAACAAGTAAGTTTATTTCTTCTATGTTATACAATTAATCTCTTCATTATTATATCAGTAGGTCAAATTAGGTGAACGTTTCTTGGGCTAAAAATAAAACCATGAAGATCGGCTCAATATCGGTGAAGCGATCTCTGTCAGTGGTTCTCTTGTAAATCTTCGCGTCAACCACTTGTAAAGTTTCTCATAAATAATCTTTAGCCTCACAAACTTTTAGCATTAGAAGTATTTTTCTTGTGTGTGTGTTTGTGTGTGTCATTATTTGAGCCGCGACACGACAAAACCAACAGTGTGGTTGTACGCCCAGCGCAGACTCAGATCAGCCTGGGCATCCGCCCAGTCTGATCAGAGTCTTCGCTGTCCGCATGGAGGTAGCTTAGACCCTAAGCTACCTTTTAAGCCCACAAAAAGACTTTGAGCTGAGTGAATACCCAGGCTGATCTGAGTCTGCGCTGGGCGCACAACCACATTGTTGGTTTTGTCGTGTCGCGGCTCATTTCTTCTTAAAACTGTATGTTGCCACTCTCAGTAGAGTAGCCTCGGTTCTATTTACGGTCACAGCATGTGATTTGATCGAGGTTTTACAATTATCATCAATATCCCCACTTATCTACCTGTCTCCGTACAGGAACTTACGTCTCATTTACAATGTAAAAGCTTAAAGGGCCCCATAGCTCTATCTGCATGAAATATTTTGTCGTGAGGTATCGCTGCAAACTTCTCGCTACAGTTTCGTCATTGATTATTATCGTGATTGGGCGGCTTTGAAAAATCAAAATGCCCTCGAGTTTACATTAAAATAGATTTGAAAAAAATAACTAAGTCATTTTAGTTGCCAACTAAAATGACCTTTCGATTTCACAAGCCATATTTCATGGTAAAAACACAAGGTACATGAGATAAAAATACAAGGTACACGCGTTTAACTGTTGATAAAAATACAATGTACAAAAATGGTAAGCAAGGATCCCATTAATTGTGCCGCGGTTGCATTATATCATTGCTTAACGGGGAACCAGGGACGAAAACCATATTTTTATGGAGAGACTTATCATTTTTCCAAAATACCTTGTTCCTTTTTTTGCCAGTTGTATGATACAAAAGCACATTAACCGAAATATTTTCATTATTTGTGGAGGCTGTACAGGTTTCATAATGATTCGTATTTGACGATTTTTACCACTGGTAGGACTATGGGGACTTTAACATTTGGAGCTCAAAGTTGAGTTTTTATTTTCCCGTAACCACGGTAAGCATCACCATTTCCGTCTTTGCTTTAGTTTCTACTGAAAAGAAACGACGCGAAATTTTACCCTATCAGCTTTGTGAAATTCACATACTACCTTCTTGTCTGCCTCTCTCTCTTTTCCAAGAGTATTGTATTTGCTGTGCTTAAGGAACACAGTACCACCTCAGTCTTTTCAGTGTGAGAAGATATTCAAGCTTGTGTTTCATAACCCAAACCACCTTATCACCTGCTTTTGGCCAGCCTCACTGGTCATATCTATTTGAATGAAATATTTTGGAATTTTGGAAAACTCTCTAAGACCTGGATTCTTCCCTCCAGTTTGGCAGACAGTGTCAATGTCTCACCAACATTAATGAATATGGAAATGACTATGTAGTGCACCAATTGTAATTAAGCTTTTGTACCAGTCTTATGAAATTCTGCATGAGATGGAGTTTCCCTTCTAAAACAATTCCAGGGGGTGGTCGGGTGATGCGATGGTGCTGTGTGTAACTTCCAGTGCCGGGCGTCCTACTGATTTGGAACATTGTAGGGCAAGAGCCTACTGTGCTTGCTGTAGGTGCGGGTGGGGGTTGTTTGGACATTTTTTCTCTGGTCTATCATTTCTCCTCTTTCTCCCTCTCTGGGAGACGGCCCGATATAGACTGAAATACTGTCTCAAAGGGCCGTTAAACCCAAAACAATCGATCAATCAATCTAAAACAATTCCAAAAATCTATCAGTGCAGACCTCGATCAGACTGATACCATAAGCGGGCAGTCAGGTCTGGGTCTGCACTGTTTGCTCGACCTATCATTTCCAATTTTCAGATTTTTAAAGGTTCTGCGACACATTTTGTTTTCCATTCCAGACCATGAGCTGACAGTGCGTTGACGTCCTAAACAGACAACCAAGAATAAATCACAATGGGTGCGTCCATGAATACCCGGGAGATTATCAGCAAAGGCCTGTTCATGATAGGCGTGTTCCTTATCGCCACGGCCGCGAGAGGTAAGATAAGCCATTATAACGTACAGACCACGTCCTGCCAATTTTATTGTTGAGTATCCATAATTTAGCATTTGGTTGACTTTGGCAGCAAATATACATTATATACTTTTAAAGTCTCCATAGTCCTATCATCGGTAAAAACGCCTAAACCCAAACCATTGTAAAAAGCAGTTCAACATTCACGTTTGGTCATAAAATGTAGGTTGGTGTGCATATATTGAGTCAAATTACTGGCAAAAAGTGGAGAAAACAAGTTTTTGAAAAATAACAAATCGCTACACAAAATACAATTTCCTGTTCTGGTTTCCCGTCTAGCAATGCTATATAAACTTAGGCGGCATAGTGATTTGGACTCCACGCTTGTACATTGTATTTTTACCATTTTATGAAATCGAAAGTAGGTCATTTTAGTTGCCAACTAAAATGACCCAAATAAGTTTTCAAATCCTTTTTATGTGAGACTCAATGATGTTTTATTTTTTAAAAGCTGGCTAATCACGGTCATTTATAATTACGAAACTATAGTGAGAAAGATGCAGCGATACCTCACGATAAAATTTTTCATGCTGATAGAGCAATGGGGCCTTTAAAAGTACAAAAGATCTGCACGGATGTTAATTTAACATCCGTGCAGAACTTTTGTCCTTAAGTATATGTATATGTTTAAATATATAACTGATACTGATTCCATAATATCTGACTGTATAAGACCCAGACCGTCCTGAATAGCACAAATAAGGCCATATTTTATTTGATTGGTAGGGTGATGGAAATAGCGGACTGGCGGGCGGGCAGTGCACTATGAAAGTGCTAAACAAAATCCTAAAACTTCTTACAGTATTCGTACTGCATTTGCTGCTGAAACTGCTCTAGATTCCTATAACTCCAAGTCATTATTCTGTTTCCTTGAGGCCAGTGGGTTCATTTTCAGGGCCTGCATCTCGTGTCTTTTTCACTTTTGCCTGCCTTCTCAGTAGGGTTCAGATCTTATAGGGGCAAGTTCTTTCCTTTAAAGGCCCCATTGCTCTATCAGCAGGAAATATTTTATTGCGAAGTATCGCTGCATGCTTCTCACTACAGTTTCGTCACTGTTTATGATCGTGATTGGACGGCTTTAAAATATCAAAACATCCTTGGGATTCTCATAAAAACGATTTCAAGAATATCTAGGTCATTTTAGCTCGACGGGGAACCAGAAAAAAAGACCTTATTTTTTATGGAGAGACTTGTAATTTTTTCAAAAACTTCTGTTTCTCCTGTTTACCAGTTATATGACACGAAAACGCACATCAACCGACATTTTATCATCAATTCGGAAGGTTGTATCAGTTTTATCATGATTTGTGCTTTGGTGATTTTTACCACTTATAGGACTATGGAGACTTTCAGCGTAGATCTCTTTTTGGAAGGGTTGTCCTGGAAAGCAAATATGAAGTCACAAAATGTAAACTGACATGAAAACTTGAAAGTGTGCCCGTATTACTGAAGTTGATCAGCTGTATTTATATGTTTTTCAAGAATGTTGACTCACTCACATAAATATTGTTTGTCTATTTACCAGGGTCGAGTCGGGTAAATTCGGACAGCGGGTAAATTCGGACATACCATTGCAAACAGTGAAAATCCAGATGAGACGGCTCATGATGAGCCGTCTCATCAGGATTTTCACTGTTTGTCACGTTAATTTTGTTTTAATTCCAAACAACTGATATAAAGGAAACTGACTAAAGGAAACAATGTCCGAATTTATCCGCTGTCCGAATTTATCCGGCTTTACCCTACATGTATACTTGCATATTTTCATTAATTCCTTTTCCAGGAGAGTGGCTTCTGCTGATAGTTTACGTGGCAAAAGATTATTTACGAGAAAGTCTACAAGTGGCGGACACCAAGTTAAACGATACCCTCAGCGACAGAGACTTCCTCACCGATATTGGGCTGAAAAATCTTCCGATCTTCATGGCTTTTGCTGTAGCTGTCTCATTTTCAACGTTCTGGGGAATCGGGCTCAGTTTCGACAAATATTTCTACAAAAACAGGAGGCATATGGTAAATATTAACATTTTGAATAATAAATGAATCGATCATGTCGATAAGAGTTTTTCTTACGAATGCGAGATGTGCAGGACGCAAATGCATGCTTCGGTCAAAGCCTGTGCAGCTCACCCTTACAGTAATTATGCCTTGTGTAGTTTAAACCCCCTACTGTCTGATCGGGCTCTGCTTGTGGGTATGCTTATAGCTCACTAGATCACTAATGGTCAGCTCGACAAGGCCTGTTAATCCAAGACCTTTTAAACTCATTCCATAAAATTGATGTAAACGAATATTTTGAACCATCGTTTTGTGGAATGTATGATATATTTGCCGATTTGAACCACCGAATGTTTTAATTACATGTACACATAGTTTCTAGATCCAAACTCTTTTACACGTTTCATGATTTCTTTCTTTCTCTTGTTATTCTTCGTCTTCAAAACAACAAAACTCTCGAGATCGAATCAAACATTTTGCTAAGATCAACTCAATGGAGCTAAATGTTGTCTTAAAATCTTT
The DNA here is from genome assembly GCA_963989385.1 of Ctena decussata. Lineage (NCBI taxonomy): Eukaryota > Metazoa > Mollusca > Bivalvia > Lucinida > Lucinidae > Ctena > Ctena decussata. The sequence continues at coordinate 60,619,880 of OZ022504.1, forward strand.
AAAATCTTTTATTGCACAACCCGCAGGTTTGCACTATAATCACTGTGTGAGTCCGTCCGTCCGTTATCAGTTAGCGAAAACCGTTATCAGTTAGCGAAAACGCTTATAACTCTTGAACCGAATGGGATAGTTTGACAAAATTTTGCATACTTATATCAACATTGTCTAACGACTCGCATGCATAACAACCTTATTTGATGGACGAGGCTTTGCTGAGCACAAGTTGAAAATTTACGGCCAACTACTGAAAATGCTCATAACTCTTGAACACCGTGGTAAATATGGTTCAAATTTTGTATGCTTATGTATTTTAACATAGTCCAGCCACGGGCATGCAAAACAGTGACGAGGCTTCACCGAGCATCAATTTGGCCGGTCGAGCTCTTTTATTGAAAATGCTCATAACTCTTGCACCGCTTGGTATATTTGCTTCAAATTTTGTATACTTATGTAATTTAACATTGCCCAGCCACTGGTATGCAAAACAGTGACGAGGCTTCACCGAGCATCAATTTGGCCGGTCGAGCTCTTTTATTGAAAATGCTCATAACTCTTGGACCGCTTTGTATATTTGCTTCAAATTTTGTATACTTATGTAATTTAACATTGCCCAGCCACTGGTATGCAAAACTTCTTATTGCACAACCCGCAGGTTTGCATTATAATCATTGTGTGAGTCCGTCCGTCCGTCCGTTATCAGTTAGTGAAAACGCTTATAACTCTTGAACCGCATTCTATATTTTGATAAAATTTTGCATACTTATACATGTCAACATTACATGTATCTAACGACTCGCATGCATAACCGTCTTTTTTGATGGACGAGGCTTTGCTGAGCACAAGTTGAAAATTTACGGTCAAGTAGTGAAAATGCTCATAACTCTTGAACCCCGTGGTACATATGGTTTAAATTTATGTATTTTAACATTGTCCAGCCACCGGCATGCAAAACAGTGACAAAAGTCTAAACAGTATTGCACGACCCACAGGTGCACACTTTAATCGCTGTGCAAGTCAATCAGTCTGTTTGTCCTTCTGCTGTAGTCAGTGAGTGAAATTGCTCATAACTCTTAACCACATGGTGTAGTTTGATAAAAATATGCATCATTCTACAAGAAATGACCAATTTTATTTCCATACATTCCTTCTGGCACCAGAAACTGATTATTCTACATTCACCACGGTTGTGCACATTACCATCAGTTGATTTCGAAGATAAGTGGACCTGTGAAAAAGGAAAGCATTTGCATTTACCAATTCCAAGACAGGAATGACAGATTTACAAATACAGTTACTCTCGATATCTCAAAGTCGAAGTTTATCTCAAACTACTTATATCTCAAAGTAAGTTTTCTGATGCCAGAAAATTTGCTTTAAGATATCAGTAGTTTAAGGTCACAGGAGTTGAAATATAAATAAAAATCGGAAATGTGTCCTAATAGTATACTTTGATATAAGAAAAGACTTTGAAATATTAGTGTTCGAGATACCGAGAGCTGACTATATTTCTCTCTCATTTTCCCAGCCGAAAGAGTGGAAATGTCAGCCAGATAGATGGTTAACAAAAGAGACAGAATGGCACGAGTTTTTCCTGGGATCTTTCAACATGTTACTTGGTTCACTAGGATCTGGTGTGATATCATGTTATATTATAAATGGGGGTAAGTTTTGATATTGCCTTTTGATCCAGTGGGGGATCTTGAGGATGCTCAATGGCAAATCTGCGGAAAGTGGTCAGAGTTCCCACTGTTTATTTTGGATTTCTTAGAATCCATATTCTCCTTAACCCATTTATGTCTTGTGCCCCATAAAGGTACATTAGAAAAATAGTGCAGACCCAGATCAGACGCCGCAGAACGCGGCGTCTGATCAGTGTACACTGTTTCGTTAAGGAAATGTGTAAATCTTTATAAAAGAAAATAAACCATATGCCCCTTAATTGACAAATCATTAGGACAGAACTGTGGGGTAAGGAACTCAGATCAGGTAAATGTGAAGGTGTTATCCGAAACGCATGAAACATTAATTTTACATAGTTTTTGTTTGGGATTCCAAAAGTTTTAAACCAAACAAAACAGCTTTATAGGTAATTTAAGTCGGTTCCAGAATAAGCAAAGACTGTTGTATGTTGCACATCTGAAACCTGCCATACAGCAACAGTAACAAACCATGGATATAGTGACCATAGCAGTAGATGACAGTTCACCATGGCTCCAGACATTATGATAATAACGGTCTGAAAAAGAATTTAAGCATGTTTCATCACATCAAGCCCAGTCAAGGGCGTGGCTACCTACACACAAGTAAGCAGGTGCATAGTGAAATTTTGCCAAATTGACAAAAAATTCAAAACGCAGCTGCATATTTGTTCACTGAAATTTTATAAACAATATCAACTGCCTAAGTGACTCAAGTACTACCTTTTCTTTCAAGGAGAAGAGTACATGATTGTACAAATCATAAAACTGCTCCTACCTACGACCCAGTCAGTTTTACCTAAAAAGAAGCAAAGCCATCATGTTTTTAGACGCGGCAAACATTCTTAATGAAATCTTTGTATCGGTATGGTAGATTTCAGCTAAGACCATGTATTCATTCCAACTCTTTACACAACGTCCCATACTAGTAACAAATTTGCAGGGGCCGTATTTATAAAACTATTTAAGTCGTTGCTATGCTGTTTCTAAGGCTAAATTTCTGCGAAGAGATTTCCTACAACTATGAAATTTGCTCTGGAGGAACAGTCTTTTTCAGACTGTTCCTTCAGAGCGAATTTCATAGTTGTAGGGAATCTCCTATTTAGAATTCAGCCTTAGCAACAGCATAGCAACCACTTAAGTCATTAGGTCTTTATCTATTTTTGCAACGTGTATGAACTTGTAACATCTTTCATCATTTCTTTAGGTAAAAATACGCTGTACACAAACATCGGTGAACACGGTTGGCTGTATTTCCTCGCTTCCATCCCAGCTCTGTTCATGTACAACGAGGCAGTGAGCTACTACCCTCACCGGTTCTTCCACAATCCCTACCTGTACAAAAAGGTCCACAAAATACACCATCGCTATGGCAGCCCAACTCTCTACAGTACAACAGCGATGCATCCGTTGGAGTTTCTAATGTACCAAACTTTTTTGGCTATTCCGGCATTTACTGTACCGTTGCATGTTGGTAAGCTAGTGAAAGTTTTAAAGTCTCCATAGTCCTATCAGTGGTTAAAACGTCTAAACTCAAATCATTGTAAAAAGCGGTTCAACCGTCACGTTTGGTAATAAATTGTGGGTTGATGTGCATATATTGAGTCATTTAACTGGCAAAAAGTAGAGAAAACTAGTTTTAGAAAATAACAAATCGCTCAACAAAATACAATTTACTGTACTAGTTTCCCATCTAGCAATGCTATATAAACATAAGCGGGATAGAAATTGGAGCTCCAGCCTGTACATCGTATTTTCACCAGTTTATTCAACAAAATGAATCAGAGTAGGTCACTTTAGTTGCCAACTAAAATGACCTAAAAACCTTTTCAAAACGTTTGTATGTGAAACTCTAGGATGTTTTATTTGTTCAAAGTTGTCTAATCACGGTCATTTACAATGAAGACACTATAGTGAGACCTCATGATAAAATTTTTCGTGCTGATAGAGCAATGGGACCGCATTACGCACAATACCGTAAAGATTCTAAGTGTTCGAAAAGATAGATCTGAGTAAACAATGCAGGCCCAGGTCAAATTTTTCCTAAACTGTTTGTCTTTTTAATGCATTGCTGCATGTGCTGTAAAACCAAACAGTTCCATTTTAGAACAATTTTGGTTATTATTTAAGGTGACTCAACTTTAAGAATTGTATGGTAAAGCCGCCGAGCAGTGATTCAGAAGTTACACATTGCGTTACGTTTGGCAGAGTCATAACGCTCACTCTTGCTTAAGAAATAGATCTAGCAGTGAATTGTTGAGTAATAATTCACTGTTTGGAGGTCAGTTGTAAAGTAGATCGTATCACGAGCGCGGACCTCGAGTGATATATCTACTTTACGACTGACCGACATTCAATGCAAGAGCTGAGCTATTTCGATTCTAAGACTCAAAAACGGTGAAAGAGTATTCTATTCATTCAAACTCTCCTATTCCTGCCAGCGCGTGCATGCTACCGCCGAGTTTAGTTATAAACTGAATGCAATTGTTAAAACAATCTTAAATCTGAACCCCTTTCATGTGGGGTTATTTCAACAATTTGGAAATTATTAAACCCATTAAAAATTCACAAGAAAATTTCAATTCATATATTAAGGCTTGTTTTATTTCAGGGGTATTCTTGACTATCTTGCTGTACGGATATTATTATGGTATGATGGATCACTCAGGTATAAATATGGACGCTGTTTGGCCTTGGCAACCGTCTTCTATGTTTCATGACAACCATCACAGGTATAACTCCTTAACTGGCTAGTTAACCTTTTCGTGCCAAGATTTCTATCATAGCAATTTTCATCTATTATTTTACGTCAGTCAAATTCAGCTTCACTTTTCATTTGAATTTATCGCAGAAATTGCTTTTACTGTGAATGGGTACATACTCAGGGGAAGCAAGTCTGCCATTTTTATACGCCCGTTTTCCCTTATACGCTTTCCATCCGCCCGTCTATCCCTCCATCCGTCTGTCCGTAAACATTCTTGTGCACACCATAACTCAGTGACCATTTGGGACATCTTTATGAAATTTTGTAGGCATATGTATTAGGTAGGGGGAACGTGTCGCGTACAAGAATGGTGGCACCCCCTTCCTTAGTTTTCAAGTTATGCCCCTTTGATTATTTTTCCCTACAAGTCTTGTGCACGCCAAAACCAGATATCCGTTTGGAATATCTTCATGAAACTTCATAGCAATGGGTATGAAGTCCCAACAATGTGTCGCGTACAACAATGGTTGCTCTCCCTTTCTTCATTTTAGAATTACACTCCTTTCATTCGTTCTTTTAGGCTATTTTTGTGTATACTTATCTTGTGCATGCCTTAACTTGGTAACCGTTTGGAATATCATGATGAAACTTATAGCAATGTACATGATCACAAGACGATATGTCGCATATAAGAATGATTGCTCCCTTTTTCTTAATTTTAGAGTAACTTCCCTTTGATTAGTATTTTAGGCATTTCTATCTCCATAACCTTCTGAATAATAAGAATGAAACTTTGTAGGAATGTGTATAATAATGGGGCAATGTATCCTGAGCAAGAACCACAACTCTGGTTTAGTTTCCGAATTATCTGCCCTTGCATAAATTTCCTGTTTACTCTGTAACTCCCTGACCGTTTAACATATTTTAACACAACTTAATGGTGATGTGTATATTGTCAAGGGAATGTACTACAACCAGGAATTATATATCTAGTATATTTATTTATGAATTATCTCCCTTGTTTGACTTTGAAATTACTCAACTTCTGAGTCACTTCACCTTGGAAGCTGATTTTGGTATACTAATAGTATTTGATGTGTTAAATATCAAAATAATGTTGCTGTCATTAATTATAGAGTGGTTGTCCCTGTTTGTCTGCCTGTCTTATCTTTTTCATTCTGTAACTTCTTTAGGACATTTAAACGGGCGTATTATGCGCCGCTTGCGAAACCCTTGTTATTTTTGCCTCCCTTCTCAATGGGGATCACCTCTTTAAGGCGAGCATTTGCTCCTCTAGATGCAGCAATGGGGATCAACTCTTTAAGGTGAGCATTTGCTCCTCTAGATGCAGATTCTTTCTTTTCAGAGTTGACCCATTTTAGTAGGGCTGCGTCTCATTCAGAGAAGCAAACAAGAAGACACAAACATTTTTCCTTTGTAAAAATGGCGGGAAAGCCTGGAAGCGTGTCCATATGCGTTAAAGAGCAAATCTTGGAGATCCTGTCTGAATGAGATGTTCTGTGTCGTCCTATCTGGGTATACAGAGTTCGAAAATGCCTCTTTAATCGATTTGTTCAAATGTAGAAAAACATAGCTATGTTTGAATACTGAAATAAACACGTATGATTGACGTCGCTTAAAAAGGGGATTTGAACCATGTGCATACACTGAACGCTCACATTTCCGCAAAACAACCTGTCATTTATTGGGAGGGTCGTAATAATTGTTGTTAGAACTTTTTGTCTAATCCACTGTCTATATTGTTAGGCAATGAAATATGTTAAAACTAACTTACTAGTCGTCATTTATTTATATGTAGATACCCCAGAGATTGTATATGCCAGACTGTCAGACTGCACGAATGCACAACCTGGTCTGATTCAGTCCTGTCGCTGTTGGTACCTTTTCATGCAATGCCAATCAGTTCTAGTTTTAGTACATGTATGTGTATGTGTGTTTTTCAGATACTTTCACTGTAACTTTGGCTTTAATACACTAATCTTCGACAAATTCCATGGAACTCTTAGAAAGAAAGAGCGCATTTACGGAGAAAGTATTTTCAACGACGGAAGAGGGAGGGAAAGAAAAGAGACAGAAGAGAAACAAGCGGACTAAATGTGAAAAAAATAAGACTTGTCGTTGTGCGTATCTGTTTTTGTTAGTTTTATTTCTCCACACGCACGAAAAAAATGCGTGGCAACACTTTTCAAGGTAAACATCAAAGATTCAGACCAGCCTATACACCTTTCCTATAATTCAGAGTCTGTTCGAGTTTTGTCCCTTGCAACGCCTATGACGTCATCTATAGGATAGGCTATTGTTTTTCATTGTGTAACCAAATAAATGCCGGTTTTCCGTATATTCAAAACTAACATTCAACGGTTAAGATTAAGACAATTATTTTGTTCCAACTGTATTTAGCTCTTACTTTGTCGGAAAATAAGCTTTATAACTTATAGCTTTTGGGAATTTGACACAAAACTAAAAGATTTCCCACTAAAATTTCGGGCCAAAATTACCGTAATCGAAAGAGTATGTATCACCAGTACAGCTTCCAAAACATAAGGAAAGAAAATAACGGAAGATGTTCAGACCGATATTACAAAAGATACAAAACGAACCATTAGCTGATTATAAAGCAGACACACGCTAAAAATGACAACAAAATGTGCTGACACGGAATTCGTTCGTGTAATCACCGAATTGCGCGCATTGCCGCAATAAACAAACACCCATGATTGTGTATTACCTAGACACGTGTTCGGAAGGCAGCTTTAAGAACACCTACCGTTAAATGGAAACGATCAAATAAGTAATACCGAAGACAAGTAAGAGATGGAAAAAAAATAATATAAATTCAACCTCGGGTTAAAGATTACGGAAAACTGTCTGGATGCTGATGTTTTTAGATCCGTGTACCGCACAAGAAACTATAAATATCAGCGCTATAATCTGTCCGGTACGTGGTCCGGTAATAATACGTAGTTACTATCTGAATGTCGGAAAAATGGAAATAACTTTTCAGATTTACGAAACTTATTTATACGAAATGTAGCTTTGTATATTGAACAAACGTGAATGTATTGCCGGGGTGTTAAAACACGGCGTCGATGAAAGGGGTCATAAAAATCAAGAGCGATTTGTCGGGATTCTCAATATGATATTAAAATAAATAAATAAAAATATATATAAATAAAAATGTTACATTAAAACGGGGCAATTATTCTTTAATTTGGTCTTTCAATGATTTTTTTTTTTTTTTTTGCAGTTTACATTTACAAAACGTCTGCTTTATGCATGTTATGTGTGCTTGCAGTTGTATTGAATTATATGGGATATCCTATAGATGACGTCACAGTCTACTTGGGTAGATAACTCGTGCGCGACTTAATCGATTTATAGGAAAGGTGTATACATATAGAATCTAAAGTAAAACACTTACAATCTACAGATCCTAAGAAACAAATTTACCATAAAAGATTGGATCACCTTAAATAATTCCCATGAAACGGTAAATTGTTCTAAAATGGAACTGTTTGATTTTACAACTAAGTAATGCGTCCAATATGTGAACATGAAGTTGCAAACAGTGTAGACCCTGATCAGACTGCTCTTCAGGAGCAGTCGGATCTGGGTCTGCACTTTTTGCTCTGACATATCTGTCCCAATATATAGAATTTAACGGTAAGCAGAATTGAGTGGAATGGGATCTTTCGGCTTTTGCAAGTATTATTTTCAACACTGAACCTCATATAATTAGTTCTCCGATATTAAGATTTTTATACTATCAATTTTGCACCAGCACCTGTTCAGGGAAGAATTTTGCACCAGCACCTGTTCAGGGAAGCTTAGCTGTCTTATGACAACTATTGCTTGAGAACAAACGCACTCTTGTGTTGTGAATATTTTTTATGTAAACAAGCTGAATTTAAATTTTAATTAGATCACCAGATATCATACTTCATCCATCAAGTATGCATTAATATTAATTACTAAAAATTAAATTGTATAATTTCAACCACGTATCTCACGCAAGTAGGTGAGTTAACATATCACCGAAAAAAGTTATTAAAAACTGATTCTCACACCACAAAATTCTAAATATTGGAAGGCAAAGTTTGAGCAAACAGTGCAGATCCAGACCATATGAGCAGTCTGATCAGGATCTACACTGTTTGCCCTTCCATCTGCATCTTTAGATGCATTATTTCCTTGAAAAAAATGTTCATTTTAGGACATCTACGGCAAAAACTGTGTCTTAATCTTTAAAATTTTTAGTTAAACTTTGAATGCATGCAACTTGTGTTTGATTTTATTGTGAGTGATAATTACTTCGCCAGGTTTCGCAACAACGCAGGAGCATGACGACCATTTTTGGTCTGATAGTCTGCTACTGTTGCAGAATAATTGTATAATTTCATAATATTAGATGTTTAAATTACCGTATTTTTCATAGTAAGAGCGCCAAGCGCGGATAACTCGGTTTGGGTCTACCCCCATTATACCGGTTATCCGGGTGCGCCGAAAAGTCAACGGCGGTACTCTAAGAAACAACAACAATGGTCAGCTTTTGGCCAAATTATGTGCGGTATTGCCTATGAGCTGTATGATTAGATTAAACATGTTATATCACCATAAACAGTAACAGGATCGGACAAAAGTTACAAAAATATTAGAGAGTCATCTCCCGAAGTCTTTGAATGGTACGGCGGTGTACATGTTTGCTTTTTTTCTAATACAAACAACTTACTGAACGTGAATATGATAACAATGATTAGAAAGGTCCAACAACAGAATCCTAGTAGCTTGTTCAAACGTGCAAGAAACATGAATAAGTAAAAGTCAAACTGATAAGTAACCTAGAAGGCACATAACGTTTATCAACACTGAATCAATGTTGATTCAACGTTATGACGTTGAATCACCATTCTAATGCACTTACAAATATAACGCGACGTCTGATTGGATAACGTCAAAATTTTGCGACAGTATATTCTGCGATACACTGTCTCAAACCCGACGTCAGTAAGTAACGTCGCTTCTCATTGGCTGACGTTTGGTTTTACGTTGCTGACGGCACTTGAAATTGGTGCAGAATAGTTCCTTATGAAAGGTGAAAATGTGGAAAAATGCATTAGAATGGGGATACATGTAACTGTATTGAAAATTGTCATTTGGGGAGGTAAATCATCGGGTTTATGGTCGCAAATTGCGTTTTACGGCTCCGCTGGCGCGTCGCCGTAAAACGAAATTCCCGACCATAAAACCGATGATATACCTCCCCAAATGACAATTTTCAAGACAGTTATACCCTAATTGATACAATGTTGCTTCAACTTTGTGTGCCCAGTAGGATTAGTGTGTTCTATGTCTGTTGTATTTTTGACACTTTCAAAGGACTGCAGTGTTGGATGTTGCTGTTTGTTTTACCTGAAAACGATGGGCTATATTCATAAATGATGCTTAGAATAAAAGTATACCATATAATAAGCTTTGGTCAATAAATCCGTAGTATTTCACTTCATATTCATATATCTGGGCCCATTTGTTCAAAGGTTTGTTAACTTAATGATGTCGTTAGTCACTGATTTGTAAGTCTTCTTGCATGCATAAAATCAATGTTTTCATACCTTTTTGCTGAAAAATCTCAGAAACTTCTATGCCTTGATATAAAAGGTAACTCTTTTGTAGTAATAAGATTCTGGAAAATGCTCTTATTATGGAACATACGGTGACTGTTTTTGTGAGTTGTTAACGCAATGCTGAGACAATGCAAGCGTAAATCAAAGTGTGTGTGTGTGTGTGTGTGTGTGTGTGTGTGTGTGTGTGTGTGTGTTTAGACTAAATAAAATGAAAACAAATATGAAATCTGTCTAGTCTGAGAGTTTTTCAAAATTATCTGTTCATGGGGTTTTGTTATTATTAAATGTTTTATAAATTTTTGTTACTAATTTTAATAGCAATTTCTTGACAAAATGTGATAGGTCTCTTGTGCTTGCTATTGCGACCATGCAGGATAATGACGGACATTTACTGTTCTGATATTCTGTTAAAAGTTGCTTCTGAATGAATAAAGAAAAATGAAGTACTGTAAACAGTTGTTGTGTTTGCATAAAATTACCTGTATTTATACTGGACGCACGATGATTCCCAGATACCAAAAATTTAAATATGAGAGATCTCGTAACGTGCAAATTCTACGTTATAGTAGGTATAATACTATCACTGAGGGGGAGATATAGCACGGTTGTCTGTTGTACGGTCGATAAGCCACTGGCTAAAGCTCGCGGATTATCTCTCCGAACAGGCGGACGAACAATACTCTGTTTATCACTTTTACTTCTAATTTTAACCGTGAAGTAAAAAATATGCAAAAGGGAATACATGTCTTGTTCGTAATTTAATTATTAGCTTTTCTTTGGCATTAGTTCACTTACGTAAATAATACGTTTTTTTTTTTAATTCTGCCTTCAGTCATCGTATGAAATGTCTTTCAAATGACGGAGAATTATTCAACCTATTTTCTCGTTCTGAATTTTGATGTGTAAAATGCAATGACATATGTTATGCAATAAAGGTCAGACAAACGACTTTTCTTAATATGTGTATTATTCATTTTCTCACTTAATTACCGTAATTGGCCCGATCATTTGGGGCAAGGACAGGGATGCCTGAACAAAGAGTGCTAACCCAGATCAGACTGCTCCCAAAGGGCAGTCTGATCTAGGTCTGCACAGTTTGTCGTTGCGCCCTGCAGTCTGTTGAAACCTTAACTGTGTATATATGAGTTTTAAATTATTTTGTTCACATCTTAATTATAGTAGCTGGTTGATATGTCTCAATAATTTGCTAATTAAGGTAATTAAAAGAAGAGGCGGGAGGTTGAAATGAACGTTTTACGCTTCACTGTCTTTACATATCACAAACATGCGCATGTGAGGATGTAACCTCTCTTGACATAGTGAAGAAAAACTTGTTGCATGGTGTCAAACAAGGGAATTTAAAGTTTGTGTCACGTGAATAGGTACTTACGGCATGTGTGAACAGCGAAATCGCTGACCCCTGCGCTTAGGCGATAGCTGATGTTTGTATGAATTGTTTGTATGAACTACCTTTGAAAAATATATAAGGAAATTAGAAGACTCTGTCATCCTTACCTGACTATCTTGGTCTTAATTTTTTGCTCATGCCGAAAGGTAGCTTTTCACTTGAAAACATAGGCTAATATGTACAAAAATGGACAATAACAAGACTCTTTTGTTGCTGTTTCTGAATAACAAAACATTATTTTACTACTAGTACATGGAGGTGGAGAAAGTGAATTCAGGTGTTTACGACAATTCGACCTTGGATGCTAGTTTTCATTTGTTTCTAGTAGAAAAGTGAACTATTTTCATTTCTGGCTCACGTTTGGACAGACAAGCCGCGCGCAATAATTCGATAGGGATACAAGACTCGTGTTTGTGGTATTTCACTGACCAGTCCACAAAAGGTTGCCTAGTTTTGGAATAAAATATTAAAATGTGTTATTTTGCTGCCCCTGGATTAAAACTCTTCCAAAAACGACATTTTTCTCAGACTGTAAGATATATCTATATATTAGAATAAATGGGGAACAGACATATGCGTATAGTCATATCAATAAGCTCGGTAAAACAATTTGTCTTTTCTGTTACAGTGACGGCATAATGGGCCATTTTATTATTTTGTTTTCAGATTTGGCATGTAAAATATGAATTCTCTGTGGTAGTAAATTGTTCTGCCTTTCGGGCCGGAGGTGGGGATACGCGGAGTTGGGGATGGGGTGGGTAGCCTTAAAGGACCCTACCACACTTTGAAGGCATAACTTATCTGCGACCTGTTTTCCTTTTTCTTTCTTTTTTTAATAATAGCTGAATTAATAGATAACCTATTTGACATCACGTTATATGAGTAATGTAATTATATGTTCTTTGTTAATTGCAGTTGTCATTTGAGGTTCAGAACCTGTAAATATTTTTTGGCTTATGAAAATAATATTTTTCAGTTCGTCTCATGCCAATTTTTTACATAGGTTTCTTTGTTAATGGCATATGAATATGAATTAAAATGGCTTTGGCCATATAGAAAAAATGACAACATTTTTCTGTTTATGGCATATAAGACCCCTCAACCCATCCCCCCACCCCAATACATGCCCCCTCCCACACACAGCTTTCCGCCCACCTTACAGATCCGACATGTAAACTACCATAGGTTGTCACAAGGGTTATTAAAGTCACACTGTTTGCCATCAGCAACATTAACCCATCGGGCACACAGCTTGAATCTCAACGTTGATTCAATGTTGTGTGCTGCGGGGAAAATCCGCTTGAATAAATTATAGGACATTTGTTGTTATTGGTAAGGATGTCCTATATTTAGAGTACTTACAGACTACTATGTCCGTACTTGCACCAGAAATGTCTTGAGTGACAAATTTATATCTCTGACCGAAAGAATGTGACCTCAGCAACCAGTCTGTCGGAATGAAGACTTGCCGTAATAACTTTATTAATGGGAAATCTTGACCCACCATGCTAGACAGGGTCTTTTTCGTATATTTTAAGGTAACATGTATATTTTCTGCCATTAAGTTATAAAAGGAAATAACTTTTGTGACTTCCTGTTTGTTTCCTTTGGAAATGAAACCCTTCCACAATGGAGTTTACTTTAAAAGTAAGATTTTGCTCCTTGGGGAGCAAATTCTTTCAATTAAGAATTAACTACCTTTGAGAACGGAGACAAAAATGAAATTTGCAGAGTTGCGTTCCTTAAAAAGTGTAGCCATTAGCCTCTTCTAGAAACCAAAGCCAACATTACAGACCAAAGATGATCAGTATCACCTGGATCTTTACACTGTTTCCGGTGGTTTCTGATTTAGTTTGGCAAAACAATTGAAAAGGCAAGCATAGATCGTTCTAATAAGGAGCCATGTGATTTTTAAAGAGAATCAACAGAAATTGTTATAAAAACCTGCATTAAACGGGGCACAGGTGAAAAGGCCAACAAAGAAGGTTTTGTGAGAGATCCCAGCCTATATTTTGTAGAAAATAAACAGAAATTAACGAGAAATCGGCCATTCTTTGAGTAAAGTAACTCTTAATCCATCAATATAAAGCTGCAAGTCGAAAAGTAAACTACACTCTAGTACAAAATGACGATAATCTATCAATATAAGGTGGCAACCACCTCACTGTGTGGATTCTTTAAACTTCTCGGACGCTGGAGAGGCTCTGTGTATAAACTGATGTTCAAGGAAACCCTTATTTTTTGTGGGATGTATACAGCGATCAGCCTCACTTACAGGCTTGCACTGGGCTCCCATCAGAAATTGTAAGTATTTACCTCCGTATTTTGAGTTCTGCATGAAAAAGGTGTTAACATGGCGTTTGCGAACCTGTGCATCTGTTCTGTCTGGTCAGGGGCTTTGCTTTTGTCTGTTTACTATTTTTGATCATGTCTTTTGTTCAAGACGGTGATGTTAAGTTTACAAACAATATTTGTTATCAACCATATAACACACTAGTGGTAAAGGTTGGAGGTTCTGGGCGTAGAAAATCTGATAGTTCCGTTTTCTTTCTTCTCCCCCCCCCCCGTTTTCTTTCTTCTCCCCCCCCCCCCCCCCCCCAATGTAAAGCAATTTTTGAAACGCGTTTGTACAGCTAGAGGTCTACTGATTTGCCATTTCCTGGTCTATTGCATTAAAGAAATCGATCGGGCGTGTGCCGCCTCTGGAAGTCGAACTCGCAACTTCCTGCATGATAGGTGCCCAGCCAGCCCACTAGGCCAAGCGCTCTAATATTATTCTCCATCTTCTGATTGTCCTATCTAATAAATCTTCAAGCTAACTACCCACTAAGTGTGCCCTGAGCTGGAAACAGTGGTTTCAGGGTGGCGGTCGGTGAAAGCAGACACACAAAGTTTTATAAACATTGAATAAACGTTGATTCAACATAATGACGTTGAATCAACGTTTATTCAAGCTTGTGTGCCCAGTGGGAGTCTGCTGAATGTTGACGGTGGCGACAAATTTGTACCCGTGCAAGCAAAACACAACACAACTGTAGTAATGTGTCTGTTATGCTTTCTTATCCAGGTACAAGCAAGCTTGACTGGACAGATGTTGAATGACAAATGTATGTTATATACAGTTATGTAATGAAAATAGATTTTGCGAAAAAATTAAGGTAAAGCTTGGGTCAAATCATAGTTTCATTGTTACGGAAAGAAAAACTGTGACAGTTTACAAAAATAAATAAAAAGTTTTCTTAATCTGCCATAGAAGATATGCCCATACTCTCTTACTAACTTGTCTACGTCATTGCTGATGTCGGCACTCTTTGTTTACTATTTTTGATAATGAAGGGTAGATGTTAAGTTTACAAATAACCGATACTAGCATTTACGTACAAAGCACTTGTAGCATCCTGTTTACCCTATTCACAACTGAAACATTTCGTTTGCAAAGCGGCCTTACCACTACACTGCAATTCCTTGTATTTTGTGTACTTAGGCCCACTTATTTCACAGGCTGCATATTTTATGACAACATAGCCTTACCTATTGGAAAATAATGTTTCAGTCTGTTTACATTCTGGCATTCTCCTATACACTTCTAAAGTGACCCCTACTGTCTGTTACAATGTGCATCACTTTAAAAAATGTTGCTTCACTATCCAGATTTGCTCTAATTTAAGCTAAAATGTTAATCAATAAGATAACATAGTACCCTGCACTTTATAGCACTACAGGATTTTGATAGCCAGCAACTTTTTATCCCGCAGAAAAGCGCAGAAGATTTGCTAAAAATCACCAGTCATCAAGGACTTCTTCGATTAAGGCGAGGATTTTCCCCATTAGACCGGCGCGACAGGTCCGAATTTTCAAAAGTATAAAGTGTGCAATTTTTTCTTAGCGGAGCTTCCACAAATATGTAAGCCGTATGAAATCAGATCATTTGTGATTCAAACCCAAAGACATGGGGAGATAATCCAGTCTGACCCTACCTACCCTTAATTCAAGGTTTTCGCATACCTCGATTTTTGAGGTAATAAAAATATTGAAATCAGTCATTCATTTCATACATTTTTGTCATAAATGCATGCTAAATACATGCATATCACAATACAAAGCAATGATTTTCTTCTTGTTACGCCTGACTGGCATTTAAACATGCAAAACCACAGTTATACTTCCGGTCAAAGCGGCCAAAAGAGAACGCTTCACTATAACTAAGATACAAGTACTTTCCCCCCCGTGACCCAGCATTTCCTTCATGCAGCAGACTTATGCGATGCAAGTACGCAATATATATGAGTGGGAAGCTGGGTCACGGGGGGGAACGATACTCAATAAACCAAAGAAGAAGAATGGTCAACAGTAGCACTGTGATCTTCAAGGATTTTATTGTGTACAATGACCTTGAAATGAGGTCAAGGTCACATACATATAGTCAAAACTATCCAGTGTTGTCTGTTATGTAAGTAATGTAAGTCAAAAAAGGGTGAAATGTATACAATAAATCATTATTTCAACGATCAGTTTGAGGATAATTTACAATTTATCTCAACAATGACGTCAACGTCAACGTATGTTTAACGTACTTTACATAGACACAAGCAGTTGAAAATTCATTTTCCATGCAAGTTACAAGTCATAGTCATAAATGCAAAGCAAAAGTCAGTGATCCGTATAACTTTTAAATCATGGGGAAAATTCACGCCTTAAGCATAGAAGTCCTTTTGGCTATACACACCGATAAGAACCACTGTACTCTGAAAATTCATTCGTTGGGGGCTGTACCAATCCACGAGGGCGTGTTTGTGTTGACACATTGTTGACCTGTGCATAGTTTAAGGCAGTAACTAATCTTTATTTTATATTTTGACATTATTTTCCAAGTGGATCTTGTAAAACACCTATTCTTTATTGCCCTTGCTAAATGACAACGCTCAGATGGTAATTTTACCTGAATTGCGTCCCATTTTACTGTGTATGTTGTTACGTTGCGTGTAGAAAGCGTGTTTATACAATCGATTCCTCCATTTCAATGTCTAATTTGTTGTATTTTACGATTGCAAGCATTGGCTAATGCAACAAAGATAAAATGAACAAAGTATGGCATATTTCTGTTCAGCGACAGCGAATTTATTTGCAATTTTATCTCTGTACGCCGATTTTCGAATGTCGGGGGCACTGTCCCAATTGTTGAGTGCCGTAATATTGGATGTGTATCCAGTCGTCGGGGTACAGGTGGATGCAGTAGTTGGGTGCAAAACATAAGTTTTTGCCAAATTGACTTAGAAAGAGTCCGTTTTCTGTGTTAAAGTCCCTACTGCAGCTTATGTAGACGGTATGTTCCCGTCGGTTTTCGTTAGACATCTCCTGGTCATGGAGGGGAACGAGGTACCGAAGTGGAAACGGAATGCGGGTTAGCCAGCTGATCTACAGCTTTTGTCACAAATACAAAGTGAATTTTTATGTCCGCCAGCCGTGATCTTTCACTCTGACCTTTCAAGTTTGTGAGTAATCCCCCTTGATAGGTCTGAAAAATGGTTTTGGACCTGTAGTTCCTTTACTATAAGGAATATTTAAATGAAACTTCACAGATATGTTATACATCAAAGGTTACATATTGTGACGAAGAACCGTCACTCTGACTTCTCCAGTTTGTGAGTTATCTGCCCTTGACAGGTCTGAAAAATGGTTTTGGACCTGTAGTTCCTTTACTGTAAGGAATATTTGAATGAAACTTCACAGAGATGTTGAACATCAAAGGTTACATATTGTGATTAAGAACAGTCACACTGATTTCTCCAGTTCGTGGATACTCCGCCCTTAACGGGTCTGAAAAATGTTTTTTGACCTGTAGTTCCTTTACCTTAAGGAATATTTGAATGAAACTTCACAGATATGTTGAACATCAAAGGTTACATATTGTGACTAAGAACCGTCACTATGACCATTCCAGTTTGTGAGTTATCTGCCCTTGATTGATCTGACCTGTTGTTCCTTTACTATATGGAATATCTAAATGAAACTTCACAGATATGTTGAGCATCAAAGGTTACATATGTTACTCTCGCCCTCTAATACCACTGGGCCACCTGAAGAATAGGGGAAATAAAGAAATAAGAAGACAGTGTTAAAAGTTGTTGACTTCAATTTGTTCAGTGGGCGCTATTATCGCTAAAACCACAATTTCCAATGAAATCCTATAGTAGCAACATGTTTAGGCATGTACAAAGCTACCCGTGGTTTTACTCTAATGTATGGTTCAATGTGTAATGACACTAACACTGGAAAATATCAGCTATCACGAATCATCTCACCAGCATGAATGTGAACCTGAGGCAATACTGATATCTAACATCTTCCAGTGGATCTCGAGTTCACTAGAGTAACTAATTTATTCAATAATACAAAATACCATAAATTTCCAGCTATAAGACTGTTCGTTTATAAGACGGAGACACACATGGGAAGCAAATTCATGTCTTATAACCGAATTACTGTATTACAGCTGAATAAATGTGGTATGTTAAAATTCAACACAATCATCTACTTGGTTGCTCTCAAGTATGAACAACATTTAAGCATAGGAC
Source organism: Ctena decussata (assembly GCA_963989385.1). Classification (NCBI taxonomy): domain Eukaryota; kingdom Metazoa; phylum Mollusca; class Bivalvia; order Lucinida; family Lucinidae; genus Ctena; species Ctena decussata. The sequence continues at coordinate 60,637,906 of OZ022504.1, forward strand.
GAACAAACTCCTACATCGGCATGATTTCTCAACAGAATGAATAAAGAGACAGATTGAATAAATGTTACAGCCTGAAATTAATAAGGTTTATCTCCAGCATGTATGAAATAAGCTTCTCTTCAGTATGGAAAATTGTAATGACTGAAATAATGGCTTTTCTCCAGTATGTAAAGTTAAACATCCATGGGAGCACACAGTTTTATCACTTTTAAGAGGAATATTGTCTATTTTCCTTTTCTGTGTATAACAATGTGCATTTTGGACGACATAATGTGTTGTTTTAAATTACGCTACACTAAGGACTGCTATATTCGCCTTCACAATTATGGTCTCTACTCAGTCCATTTGCATAACAAAACATTCCTGAAAATGACTAGATCCCTGGGCTGACTAGAGTATCTCATAAAATACTAAGCAAAATAAACCCAACGTTACTTGAATCTTGACAAGTAAGTTCTCTCTAATTCTCCGCTATTTATGGCACCGCATCAGTACCTCTTGCGTAGCATGGTTCTCACTCAAATAATACATGATTAAACCTTCAGTAACATTACAAATATTGACAGAACTCTTCGATTATCAGCCTACATTTTCTAGCAGTGATTAATGATAACCCGAGCACAAATGCGATTTACCTGTTGTGTCACAATCCTTCAGACTCACCTCACCATGTGACTTCATTCTCATATTCCTTCGGGCTTTGTTATCAACAAGCAGCACAGCCTTTTCCAATGTGCATAAAATGACTGATATAGCCATGTATGGCTCATAAAAGTAAATTGTCTATAACATATTTACAGGGAAAATAGCTATTATGATTGGAATGAATCCCAAAACCAGGCGAGCATGCACATTCAAGCACAGTAATTTAAAAAAACAGCTTGCACAAATGGCAACAACGCACGTGGTACTTTCGACCTCCACTTCAATCAACAATTTCTCAGGAAGTACACAGAGCCTGACATTAGCACTTCACAGACATATAATTAAGACGCTTATAAACATGTTTGCATTGATATAAAACCATGACATTACCTGAAGAATAGGGGAAATAAAGAAATAAGAAGACAGTGTTAAAAGTTGTTGACTTCAATTTGTTCAGTGGGCGCTATTATCGCTAAATCCCGCGAGAACAAGTGAAAGTCCCAACAAATCAATAATTGACCGCAAGGGGTGGAATGGACTTTTGAATACCTCCCTTAACCGGCACCAGCCCACACGCTATGGATGGGTCAATTTCTATTGGCACATTTATATTAAAAATGTTATCCCCTGTTCTTCAACAGTAACTTTTGACATATCTGAACAGTTCACTCCAGCAAAACACAATTAACTTCATGTACAAAACTCCATGTAACACACTCCCCCTCTAAAACAAATGTCGACCTCGACATTTATTTTAGATTTTACTGAATCGAAAACCCAATTTTAGCTCCTTAAATACAGAAATTTGACACCCATAGGCTTTTGCAGCCTTGAGACGTTACTTATGAATCAACTGGATTATTACTCAGATTTCTACACCTGAATTCTACCACTGAGGTGAGGAGCACAGGAATTGAAGATGGCCAGTCTTCACAGCATCCAATCTAGTGATCACGCCCCATAATAACCCATTTCACTTGTGAAATTTCATAACATAAGCCTCATAAATGCATACCAAATAATTACAGTAACTATGGCTCCATCTGATTCTCTCCCTATGAGCCCCTTTTTTTCTTTACGGTAATTCAGGTTATAAGTATACTAGGCCTACCACCAATACCTACTATCTGTACTTCTTCCAACAGTTACTGGTGACACCAGTATAGAAGAGAACAACTGTTTTACTTGTGGTCTCAAAGTGGGTTTGCCTAATGTGTCATATGTCAACATATTTGGAGGACGTATGTTTCTCCTTGGGTGGACATTCCTGTCAGAATTCTCACCTGTACTGGCATCACTTGAATTATCTGCATCGGATGCTGTCCCTGAAGCATTTTGATCTGATTCAGACCCTATGTCTGATTCTTCTTCTACCTGTCTTGCTGGTACAAAGACCTCCGCTTCTGGGTTCAATCCACTAGATAATTCTCCTGCAGTTTTATAACTTACCTGCGAAGACTCTGGTTCCTTTTCTGTCTCAACCGGTTTCCACCCGTCCTCAGAGTCACTGCTACTAGGCTCATTTTGGGGTAAAGGATTTACCCTTTTCTTTGGTGGCCGCTTTTCAGGTATTACCTTTACAGGTTCAAATGGGAGACTATCACAGGCTAACAGCAAATTCCTGTGTAATACCCGAAATCCCTGACTACTGTTTTCCGGCTTTACCTTGTAAACTGGTGAATTTTCATTCATCCGTTGGACGACGACATGTACCTGATCTTCCCAATATGACCGGAGCTTTCCAGGACCCCCCCTTTCCTTTAGATTTCTTACAAGTACCCTGTCACCTGGTCGGAGCACTACACTACCCATACATCTGTCATGCTGAACCTTACCTTTTCTACCAGCTTTCCTGGCATTTTTCTCAACTACCTGATAGGCTTCTCGCATACTGTCAGTCCACTTCTTGGCATAATTTTGATGAGACCCACCTGCCTGATCCTCCTTTAGCCCAAAAACCAAATCAACTGGAAGTCTGGGTGAACGACCGAAAATCAGACTGAAAGGGGAATCACCAGTTGATTCGTTCTTTGTACAATTATATGCATGTGTCATTTTATTGACATGTTTATGCCATTCCTTCTTATGATCTTTCGGCAAGGTTCTTAACATACCTAAAAGTGTGCGATTAAACCTTTCCACTTGACCGTTTCCCTCAGGGTGATAGGGACTAGTTCTGGAATGCAGGACCCCACATGCCTTTTCCAAGTGCTTAAACAGCTCATTCTCAAATTCCCGTCCCTGGTCATGGTGTAACCTACTCGGGAACCCAAAACGGAGGATAAAATCATTGAAAACTCTATCAGCTGCTGTCTTGCCAGACTTATTACGGGTTGGGTATGCTTGTGCAAACCGTGTAAAATGGTCTACCACAACCAAAATGTACTCATGACCACCACTTGACTTTTCTAAATGCACGTAGTCTATTGAAAGGAGTTCAAAAGGGCAGGTAGTAACAATAGGTCTTAATGGCGCACGCCTATTGAAAGTTGGCTTCTTGTCTTTTAAACATGAGCAGACTTTTGTGACATAATGAGTTATCTCCCTGGACATTCTCGGCCAAAAAAATCTTTCCCTTGCTAAAGCTATGACTCTTTCAGGACCAAGGTGACCCATTTTACAGTGAAGCTGGTCATAAACTACTTGTTTCATATCAGGGGGTAGTGCTAACTGTTGATACTCCTTGCCACCAGGCTCTTTATATTTGCGCCACAAGATTCCATCTGAATCTAAAGTCAACTTGGGCCATTCTTTCAACCATGCTCTACAAGCAAAATTACTTACTTCACTGCTCTTTGGTTTTTCTCCTTTGGAAACCCATTCTCTCACCTGTTTCATGGTGCCATCTTTTATCTGAGCACTTCTGATCTGTGACTTTGTCAGTACGCCTATTCCTATGACTTCTTCAGACTGCTGGTTTATGCCACTTACTTCTTGATTCAGAGGAAAGACCCAAGCAACTTCTCCTTTTTCTTGACCAGTCAAGGCATGGACTACTGCGTCCATCTCTTCCGGGTACACAGAATGTGTACAATTGGCGATATACCTGTCAATTTCCAATGGCATCCTTGATAATCCGTCTGCATCCCTGTTACTCTTACCTGGTTTATAACAGATCTTGAAACTGTAATCTGCAAGCTCTGCAACCCACCGGTGCCTTGTTGCATCAAGCCGAGCAGATGACAAGATATAGGTCAATGGGTTATTATCTGTGTAAACTGTGAAAAATGGTGCATAATAGAGGTAGTCTTTAAAACGTTCAGTAATTGCCCATTTTAATGCAAGGAACTCTAACTTTCCAGAATGTAAATGATAGTTTTTCTCTGACGGAGTAAGTGTACGAGAACCAAACCCTATTACTGCCATTTTCCCATCTGTTTGCTGTTGATACAAGATTGCCCCGAGGCCATCTTGAGAAGCATCAACATGGAGGGCAAATTCCTTCTCAAAATCAGGATAAGCCATCATACTAGAGCTGGTTAATAAATCTATGAGGTCATTCAGACACTGACGATGGACATCTGTCCACACTATGGACTTACTTGAAGGTACCTGGCCATTTTTCATCTTACAATTCTTCTTACTACCTTTTCCTCTCTTACCCTTGTCTCTAGTGTGTGAGGGTTCCTCTTGCTTCAGTAACTCATAAATGGGTTTTGCCCTTCGAGAAAAGTCGGGGATGTACTTGCGATAGTAACTAACGAAACCAAGTATCTGTCTAACTTCACCTACCTTTGAAGGCTGTTTATCTTTAAGAGAAAGCACAGCTTCTTTATCTCTTTCATCCATTGAGTAGCCCTCTTTAGTGATCCTGTGACCCAGATAACGTGCTTCTTGTCTAAACAACTCACATTTACTTGGCTTTAACTTTATTCCTTTGCTATGTAACCTTCTCAACACCTTTCTGACATCTTCAAGATGCTGACTGAATGTCTTACTGAAGACTAACAGATCGTCCAAATATGGGATACAAACCTCGTCCCTCAAATCAGCTAAATTTGACTCCATAAATTGTTGAAAACAGCCTGGGGCCCCAGAAAGACCAAATGGGATTCTAACCCATTCAAACAGACCCCAGGGGGTAATAAAAGCAGTCAAAGGTCTAGACTCCTCTTTTATGAAGCCTTGGTGATATGCCTTGCCTTGATCGAGCAAGGTAAACCAACTGTTACCTTTCAGATTGTTCAGGGTATCTTGTATCCTTGGTATGGGCTGTCTATTTTTGTGGGACTTTGAATTTAACTCACGGTAGTCAATGCATAGCCTAAGGGTTCCATCTTTTTTCCTTACGCACACAACTGGACTAGAGTAGGATGAACATGATTTTCTTATGAACCCTTTACTCATAAGATCAAACAAATAATCTTTTACTTCTTTAAACAGTGGCGGAGGAATGGATGAGTAAGTCTTCTTGACTGGTTCTGTGTTTACTAACCTGATGTCCATTTCCAAATCTGGTGCACACCCAATATCATCATCTGTTTTTGAAAAAGACTGACATTCCTCTTTCAACATTTGTCTAATCTGTCGTACCTGCTCATCTGTTAACCCTTTTGTGGACAGATCCACCTCTGGTTCCCAGCTGTCACTATCATGACTTACCTGAGCTCGTGTATTTGCAGCAATCTCATTAGTCTCAGCATTCAATGTCTCCTGATCGGTTTCCCTCCCCCCAGGTGCCTGAAAATTATTTGGCCCATTAGCTTGACAAGGGAGCGTGATCACAGACTGAACAGTGAAAAGCTGACCAATACCTGAACTACGTTTTATAACAATGTCATGATTTGTAGTGTTTTGAACTGGGATGGTTATGTTACAACATGAACCCTTGGGAACTGTTATGAGGGTTTCCTTTATTTCAAGCCCCTCACCCCATTGACTTTCTATATCAGGAATAAAAATAGCCAGCTGAGGTAGATGGTTTACCCCAGTATGCATAAATCCCTTTATACTTGCCGATGTACCCTTTGCAATGACAGTATGGGTTTTACCAGACTTCACTGAACCAATGAAGTCATGATCTTTCTCCATAACTGAAATAACTGATGAAAGGCATTCTTTTGTTCTACCAGGAAGGGCAGTTGATAAACAGCTGATAAATTTATCAATTTCTGTAAACTTATCCTTTAACTCCTTAATAACATTAAACCCAATGATAGGTCTTTCTACCTTACAGACATCTGTGACAAGAAATGGAACAAGAAGTTTCTCTGATTCTGGTCGTAACTGAAAAGATATTGGTACCCAACCTTCAAAGTCAATAAGATTTCCATTTGCAGCAGAAATGTTTAGTTCGCCTTCAAAAAGCTCTTTAACAGGCCTGAGTGTTTCCCCAGGGAACTGTTTAGTCAACCACTCTTTTGAGCAAATCGAAACTTGGGCACCAGTATCCCACAGTACCTCACTCTCACTTTGATTGAGTAGAACACTTAATAGACATTTCTCACCAACAAGTCTTACAAGCTTTTGTCTAGCTTTTGGTGAAAGTTCATATACATGTCCTTTAATATCATCAATATCTTTTGATTTTTGTTCCTTAGCTGTATTTTGCAACAGTTTTAAAGCTTCACAGAATGGTTTATGTACACCCCAATGTTTTGCCTGACATTTCTTTGAACAGTATGAGACGGATTTACAACCTATGCAAAACTTCGGAGGATTGTCTTTACCACATTGAGTACAAAGTGGGGGCTGACTATGGACCACACTGCGCCCCTTTAGTGCAGTCCCTTGGAGTTTTCCTGCTGGGATTTCCTCTGCTTGCACCCTCGTGAAAAATGCTCATTACTACCACATCTGAAACAATGGTCACATTTTCCCTCCTTTCCATTTTGTTCACACTCCTTTCCATTTTGTTCATCTCGGTAGAACCTCCAAAATGTTACCCTCGCCCTCTAATACCACTGACATTGTCTTTTCATTGTCTTTTTCTTCTCTGATTCAGCTGCACTAGATGACTGTCCTGCATTACGCCTTGTCATTTCTTGCCTCAAAGCATCAACTTCTGCTTTTAGTGCTTTCATTTCTGTGTTCAAAACACCCTCTTTTATGGGTTTCTTCTCCTTCGTCTGCTCATCTATTGCCTCTACCTGATTCACTTTTATAGTTTTTCGATCTATCTTTGTCTTTCTTTCTAGCTCTCTGGACGTAACTGTGTTTAGAACAAGAATAAGTTCTTCATCTGTTACATCCTTCTTAAGAAGGGTAGATTCAAAACCTTGTCTTATATTGTCATCTTTTAGACCTGTCAGTATGGCATGCAATGTCATATTTTGTACAAGAGTTTCATCGTAACTCATGCCACTCCCCTTCTCTTTTGAGGCAAATAAAACCTTCTGTCTCAAATCCAAGGCACGGAACATAAAGTCTTGTGGAGATTCTTTAGGGTCTTGTACTAAATTACTCAGGTTTTGATACAGTTCAGTTGCTGTCTTTTCTTTATAATAAGACCTGATTAAGCTGTTTACATCACTTAACTGCAATAGAGGTCTTCCCTCTAGATAACTTCTTAAATTGTTCTGTGTACTTATCGCCCTGATTACACCTTCAATTATCTCACTCTCTTTATAGCCTTTCTTCTGACCATCCTCAACCTGTCTTCTGTAACTAATGAAACTAATACCGTTTTTACAGTCAATTTGCCCTGAGATTTTAAAGTCTTTTCTAAACATGTAAGTTCCAGAAACTGGTTCTTTCACACCCTTTACTTCTTTATCTTTTGCTTTTGTATCTGATTCTTTTGGTTTTACTTTAAGCTTCTCACTTAAGTTAGTAAGTTGTGTGATTCCCCCATCCTCTTCCTTTGATGCCTTTTCAATTAACTCTTCGAAAACTGATAGGGCTTTAGCTCTAGTTGTCTTGGTTACATCAAGCAGGGGAAGAAACTCCAAAGCTACTGGTTTCAACTCCACCAGAGTACACCCGTACAACTTCGCTCGAACATCAGCACACAGAGTTAGATATTCTTCTGACATTGTGGAAGCCAGTGATCATATGGGTTGTCTCGGTGGAACCTCCAAAATGTTACCCTCGCCCTCTAATACCACTGGGCCACCTGAAGAATAGGGGAAATAAAGAAATAAGAAGACAGTGTTAAAAGTTGTTGACTTCAATTTGTTCAGTGGGCGCTATTATCGCTAAAACCACAATTTCCAATGAAATCCTATAGTAGCAACATGTTTAGGCATGTACAAAGCTACCCGTGGTTTTACTCTAATGTATGGTTCAATGTGTAATGACACTAACACTGGAAAATATCAGCTATCACGAATCATCTCACCAGCATGAATGTGAACCTGAGGCAATACTGATATCTAACATCTTCCAGTGGATCTCGAGTTCACTAGAGTAACTAATTTATTCAATAATACAAAATACCATAAATTTCCAGCTATAAGACTGTTCGTTTATAAGACGGAGACACACATGGGAAGCAAATTCATGTCTTATAACCGAATTACTGTATTACAGCTGAATAAATGTGGTATGTTAAAATTCAACACAATCATCTACTTGGTTGCTCTCAAGTATGAACAACATTTAAGCATAGGACGAACAAACTCCTACATCGGCATGATTTCTCAACAGAATGAATAAAGAGACAGATTGAATAAATGTTACAGCCTGAAATTAATAAGGTTTATCTCCAGCATGTATGAAATAAGCTTCTCTTCAGTATGGAAAATTGTAATGACTGAAATAATGGCTTTTCTCCAGTATGTAAAGTTAAACATCCATGGGAGCACACAGTTTTATCACTTTTAAGAGGAATATTGTCCATTTTCCTTTTCTGTGTATAACAATGTGCATTTTGGACGACATAATGTGTTGTTTTAAATTACGCTACACTAAGGACTGCTATATTCGCCTTCACAATTATGGTCTCTACTCAGTCCATTTGCATAACAAAACATTCCTGAAAATGACTAGATCCCTGGGCTGACTAGAGTATCTCATAAAATACTAAGCAAAATAAACCCAACGTTACTTGAATCTTGACAAGTAAGTTCTCTCTAATTCTCCGCTATTTATGGCACCGCATCAGTACCTCTTGCGTAGCATGGTTCTCACTCAAATAATACATGATTAAACCTTCAGTAACATTACAAATATTGACAGAACTCTTCGATTATCAGCCTACATTTTCTAGCAGTGATTAATGATAACCCGAGCACAAATGCGATTTACCTGTTGTGTCACAATCCTTCAGACTCACCTCACCATGTGACTTCATTCTCATATTCCTTCGGGCTTTGTTATCAACAAGCAGCACAGCCTTTTCCAATGTGCATAAAATGACTGATATAGCCATGTATGGCTCATAAAAGTAAATTGTCTATAACATATTTACAGGGAAAATAGCTATTATGATTGGAATGAATCCCAAAACCAGGCGAGCATGCACATTCAAGCACAGTAATTTAAAAAAACAGCTTGCACAAATGGCAACAACGCACGTGGTACTTTCGACCTCCACTTCAATCAACAATTTCTCAGGAAGTACACAGAGCCTGACATTAGCACTTCACAGACATATAATTAAGACGCTTATAAACATGTTTGCATTGATATAAAACCATGACATTACCTGAAGAATAGGGGAAATAAAGAAATAAGAAGACAGTGTTAAAAGTTGTTGACTTCAATTTGTTCAGTGGGCGCTATTATCGCTAAATCCCGCGAGAACAAGTGAAAGTCCCAACAAATCAATAATTGACCGCAAGGGGTGGAATGGACTTTTGAATACCTCCCTTAACCGGCACCAGCCCACACGCTATGGATGGGTCAATTTCTATTGGCACATTTATATTAAAAATGTTATCCCCTGTTCTTCAACAGTAACTTTTGACATATCTGAACAGTTCACTCCAGCAAAACACAATTAACTTCATGTACAAAACTCCATGTAACACATATTGTGATAAAGGACCGTCACTCTTGTGTTTCCAGTTTGTGAGTTATCCGCCCTTGATAGTTCTGAAAAATGGTTTTTGACATGTAGTTCCTTTACTATATGGAACATCTAAACGAAACTTCATAGATATGTTGAACATCAAAGGTTACATATTGTGACTAAGAACTGTCACTCTGACCTTTCCAGTTCATGAATTATCTGCCCTTGACAGGTCTGAAAAACGGGTTTTGACCTGTAGTTCCTTTACTATAATCAATATCTGAATTAAACTTCACAGATATGTTGAACATCAAAGGTTACATATTGTGACTAAGAACCGTCACTCTTACTTTTCCAGTTCATTAGTTATCTGCCCTTAATTGATCTGAAAAAATGGTTTTGACCTATTGTTCCTTTACTATTGTAAATATCTGAAAGAAACTTCACAGACATATTGAACATCAAAGGTTATATATTGTGACTAAGGACGGTCACTCTTACCTGTCCAGTTCATTAGTTATCTGTCCTTGATAGATCTGAAACTTGGTTTATGACCTGTTGTTCCTTTTCTGTATGAAATATCTAGATGATACTCCACAGATATGTCTAACATCAAAGCTTACATATTGTGAATAAGGATGGTCACTCTGACCTTTCCAGTTCATGAGTTATTTACCTTTGATAGTTCCTATACTATATGGAATATCTGAATGAAGATATGTTTAACACCATAGAATAAGAAACGGAGTTTCTCAGCTCAAAGAAATGCTTTAAGTTACAATGTCCAGCAGTGGCGGGTATCATGCAGTGCCTGTGGTGCTTTTATTATTTATGTTGCTGTTCACTCTCAACTGATGTGGCTCTATTGATGATCCGTTTTTACTCTTTAAATTATGGTGGTCTTGTGTCTTATTTACTTTAAGGTGCAAGTCGCACAAAAATACCCGACTTATGGGTAAAAACAAGACGAATAATAACAAAGTACCCGACATATGGGTACAAAAATACCTGACTTATGGGTACAGTGGTATTTTGCTGATACTCGACTAATGGGTACAGTGCCATCCCGACTATTGGGCCAGTGCCCCCAATAAATATTACTAGGCGTACAGTATGAAAAACTTGAATAACTTTCTTATTACACATCCCACATATTTCTAACTTATAGATATTATGTACATCGATATTCTCTTTAATTTTCATCGAGGAAATTTTCCCTGCCATGACCATAAATGATCAAAAAACGTGTTTTAGCGTTATTTTGTTCAAAGAAATGCCATATGCTTACATAAAATGTACGACACAGTGGTAATGCTTTAATTTTCATGCCTGTAAATTGGCCAGACAAAGGATGGGTATATCAGTTAAGGTACCCTGACGTAAAAATATTTCAAAGAAAAATATGTAAGAATACATACCGTTTTGATTATCCAGAAGAAAATAAACGACAATAAATAAAGCCCCCTTCGATTGGTACAGCCCTCAACTACTGCAATTTCAGAGTACAGTGGTTCTTATCGGTGATACAGACCAAATCAAAAATATCTATTTCTTTACAAACATACATAATATCAAATTATTTCACTAAAACATCACTTTCAACCTCATCAGCAATAATAACCAATCAAAGAGCACCATGTGACAATAATAGTCCCGAGCTTCCCTGCTTTTTTTTTTTTTTTTTTTTTAATTTCGCGGTTCCTTGACGGAATTGGCTCCCAATGCCCTCCCAGCGGGCGCACAATGCTGAAAGAACGTCGAACGATGATTCACGGGATTGCATTGGTCTTTGATGGACTCTGTGTGTATCCCTTTTCAGCAAGCTGCAAACTACACCAATGGCAAGTTTTGTACGTTGATAACTAACTTCACATGCCATCCGCAAACGCATATAGGTGTGACAAACTGGCGAATAGGCTGTTTTGCGAGTTTAAATATCATTTTAAGATATTACTATTATTTAAGGTATAAAATACTCTTTCAGAGAAAACAGCTCTTCTTTCTTCATTTTTGCATCCCTTCTCAAAGAGGATCAACTCTTAAAGAAAAGAATTTACTCCTATTTTTTTTTTTTTTTACATTACCAGCTGTCGCCATAATCAGTTTTCTAACACGTGAAAGTTTCGGTGCCTGGGAACATTCCAGTCATGGAAAAAGCCAAGAATCAGCCCAGCAGGCACAAAAGGTTGAAAAAACATTGAAACAACGTTGTTTCAACGCTTCGAAACAATATATGCATCTGGACTGACATAACAGTCTCGGTAGCTTTAAACAAGAATCAGTATATTACTGGTTTGAATAGGCAAACTTGAAAACTCTACCTAGAATTCGGTAAGCGAAGCCATTTCAGTGGACTCTGCTCATTTGTCACAGAGACTGAGCCAAGCCTTGAAAAGTTGGCATAAGCTATTAACACAAAATTAATGGAAACATACTTAATATTGCGCTTCTAAGTCTTGAACAGAACATAAGATTATAATATTTTCATTTCTGTGGTGGAGCTGTGTGTGGGATGGGAGGTGGGAGTGAAGTGTGAAGGCACCCTTCAATCAAAGTGATATGACGCGGTTTGTAAGGTCCCTAAGTGTCCGACATCCCTAAGTGTCCGAAATTTTTTTACCTCAAAATTGTCAGAACCATGAAAGAAATCAATATCAAGCATAATTAGTAAATATTTAAAAACGTAATTAGTGAAAAATATTCAAAACCCAACGTAGAAAAACTTTGTCGGACATTTAGTTCCCACCGTTTTTTTTTTTTTTAGCTCACCTGAGCACGAAGTGCTCAGGGTGAGCTTTTGGGATACCCTGATGTCCGTCGTCCGTCGTACGTCCGGACGGACGTCCGGACGTCCGTCAACTTTTGCTTGTGTACACTCTAGCGGGCACAGTTTCGATCCAATCTTTATGAAACTTTGTCAGAATGTTAGTCTTTATAAAATCTAGGCCAAGTTTGAAACTGGGTTATGTCGGGTCAAAAACTAGGTCACTAGGTCAAATCTTAGAAAAACCTGTACGCTCTAGAGGGCACAGTTTTCATCCAAAGTTCATGAAACTTTGTCAGAATGTTTATCCTCATAGTATCTAGGACAAGTTCGAAACTGGGTCACGTTGGGTCTAAAACTAGGTCACTAGGTCAAATCATAGAAAAACCTTGTGTACGCTCTAGAGGACACAGTTTTGATCCAATCTTTATAAAACTTTGTCAGAATGTTTATCTCCATAAACTCTAGGCCAAGTTCGAAACTTGGTCATGTCGGGAAAAAAACTAGGTCACTAGGTTAAATCTTAGAAAAACCTTGTGTACACTCTAGAAGGCACAGTTTTCATCCAAAGTTGGTTTTAAGGTAAAAGAACACAGAGAATCACCAAATCCCCGAAAAAGCTCAAGCCTATTTTGCATTTATATGTGTCGAATATCGTTTTTAAATAATATTCTGTGCTCCGATTTTTAGTGCGTTTTAAGATTGGTCATTTATTCTATATATGGGCGAAAATTATGCACATGGTACAATTCTTATGTCTGTTTTGCTCGCTGTACAAGCAGTGTATCTCCCATTTCGTAATCTTGTGCCATTTGTGCCAAGCATCCCTTTTAAGGGGCATAGGCAAACAGTACTGACCCTGATCAGACAACGCGTGTTGCGGCGTCTGATTAGGGGGTATATCATTTGCACAAAGTTCTCACAGCAACTTCTGTAAAACTTAAAAATAAGGAAATATACGAGACACCCCTAAATTATGAAAGGACCCATTCAATTTATAAGAAGGGGGGAGTCCACTTGGCATAAATTGGTTTGTTTTGGGTTCCAGATTATTTGAGAGTATAGCCAGGTACTGCAACCATTATACCAACCTTATACCTGTCTCGTTCGTGCTAGGTTTCTATGTCTCTATAGTGGTACACAGATGGTGGCAGCAGTTCAATAATGTGCCATGGCCAGACCGGTAAGTGAATTTTGTCTATATGTCCCTACGTTAAGTAGGATATAACTACCAGAAAAATGCACGTGATGTCTCAGTTTTGCCCCTATTAAATTCATTGTAACAAATGTCTGTAATTTATGGTTGATATAATGCTATAATTACATTCCCTTTGATTATCCTAAGATGAACCTATTTCGAAGAAACAGTGTTCATATTTCAATGGACAACAGCCGGTCACGCGACATCGTTAGTACGCAATGTCACATGTAAAAAAAATGCCGTTGGCTGGTATGAAACGTTCTATTGGATGTCACGTCATGGCGACGGCCGTTTAACGTAAGCGGCTTACCTGTTGGTTAGTGACAGCTTTCCGTCAAAAAATTTACAAATGTTGCTGTTAAAAATCGAAAATGATGCAGAAATTAATTCTAAAATTGAATGTAATTATAAGAGATACATTTCATTTTTCCGAAGTACATGGACGTATGATTACAAAGGGTCCCTTGCAAAGTTAACGTGTACGCCCTTCGGCTATCACTTGCTTTGCATGTGATCCATTGTGTTCACATTTCCATTAACATCGGAAAAATAAGATTATTTTTTTGTATTAAGTCAAAGTAAATCCATGGTAATCAAAACTTTCTAAAATCTAATGTATACATTACATTCTATATTTAAGGCAAACTCAGTTTTGATATCAATGTAAATAAAATTACGTATATAACTTGGCAAACATAATGTTTATCAAATTGTTGTTTAGTCAGTGGTAAAAATAGTTACATATAATATGATACGTCATTTTCCGCTATTCTCCAAATAGAAAACTGTTTTTTTCTATTCCCATGTATATTTAATGTTTCGCTGTTCAGAGGGGACAGAACCAGAATCCATGGTAAACATGATTTATTCATAGGTCTATGAGCATTGGGATGTAATTACGTTAAATCATCAGATTCTTCTGAATTTCGATAGAAAAATAGGGGAAAATGATGCACAAATGTAACAACGTTTACAGTCTATACTAAACAATAAGCACAGAATGATATTTTCGGTCCTGTCTCTTAACTCTTAGACAAATGTTAATTTTAGGGGAATACAATGTTATTCTTTTTTCAGAACTCTGTTTATTTTGGCGTGTTACCTACACGGACATGACGAGACGGCACGAATTACTCGCCGTACAGTGGCAAGATACATGATGTTTGGTTTTATACTCATATTGCGATCCATAAGCTCATCTGTGATGAAACGTTTTCCAACATTAGAACATATTATAGAAGCAGGTTTGTGGATTTAGTCATATAAGTTACTTCTTCCATAAGTGTACAGATGGACCAGCTTTATTGTGTGTTTTATCCTTTTAGAAATCACCAATATAGCTGTATACTTAAAATACAGAAAGAAGGGTATCCCTTGCTCAGATGGTAGCGCCGAAATACTCATTGCGTTGATCAAATGCAGACTGAATCTATAAGGCTGAAGGGGTAGAGCCCAGCGCATCAAATGGACATTTAGAGCTTTGTCTTTGTTCAAATACATTAAAGGTTGGTGATCTGTTTCAGATATGACAGGTTTCCCATATAAATATTCCTGAAACTACTGTACTGAAAACATCAATGATACTTACAGACACACACTCTCTTTTATAGCATGACTCTTCTCTTGGCATTTGCTTTTCGACTTGTCTGCGCCGCTGCCGCTGCCACTTTATAATCTGCTTCTTGCAGAAGCTCTGTTTCAATTTTTCTGTTGGCAACATCAGTTCTTAGAATGAAAGACTAATTCAGATGTGATTTAGATCTGGTAGTCTAAATACTGGACCTTCTGTCACTGAATTCGGTGCATACTCATGTGATTCACCTCAACTGACATAATTAGGCTATCCTTTTCCTGTAAAACCTATGAGTCGCTATGACTGCAGAATTTGGAATGAATTTCAACCTACTTAACCTATGCCGGATTTGACTCGTTTCTTGTTGACAGGTTTGGCAGCATCTTCTTCTTGCTTCTTAGGATAAGGTTGAAGTTGGTCATTTTCAGCTATATGGACTCAGTACTTTAAAGTTTCATCACTGGTAACATATTTCGTTTGGTTTTCTGTCACTTAGGATTGGCACCTTTCAATCTTCTGAGTAATTCTACCAAAAAAAAAAGTCTGTTTGTTCCTACCGTGTCAAGATGAAAATGAGAATGTCGTCAATATCTCATAATTTCCTGCAGGTTTTCAAGAAGCATTAAAAAGGTAGCTGGTGCATTTACCATACCAAAAGGCATAGTTTTATAATGATTCTCTAGGTCATTTCCACCTTTTCCTTGAAACAAAGAAATTTACTTGTATGTGTTCCATAGCCTTCCATTCTGGATCTGTGTTTTTTTTTCATGAATCCATAGTGCTATCAATGTATCCGTGGAATCTCTGGTACTTCTTCCATTCAACATTTCAAAACGTAAACAAGCAGTGCTTTCTTTCGGTCTTCCTCTATCTACAAGAAGCAAAGAATTCACTTTTCCTGTCTCAGTTATATATAGTTTAAAGCACATCTTATTAAGCGTTAGATCTGTGTTACTACTAGCTCATTACATAATCTATGTTTGGCGTATTTGTGATATGATGAAACGCTATGTACAAATAAACAGAGGGTTGTAGTTTTAAACCCATACAAAGCTTAAACCGCAGCCTATAAGCAATATTAATACAATTTGCAAATTTGATATTTGCAGTGAAAGAACATTGGAATATTTTAGTTGCATTATTGAAAGTGATAATGGTCTCAGATATTTTTAATAAATAACAATTCGCTTTTACAAATAACAAAAAGCAAAAGAATGCCGTAATTAGAGTACATCCGAAGTGTAAAAGAGATTGTTCTCACGACGATATGGCCTTTGAGGGCATAATAACTGACTTGTTAACAGTTAAAATCAAAGAAAAAGTTTGCATTATATTAAAAGTCACTAAATGTAAGTGTAAGGTATATCTAAATAACGATGATGTCCTGTTTCGTGGTTCTTTTTCAGGTTTCATAACACACGAAGAAGCTTTAATCTATGAACAAGTGAACTGTACCTATAACAAGTTCTGGGTACCCCTTGTTTGGGCCAACGCCGTCCTGACCCAGTGTAAACGAGATGGTAAAATAGAGTCTGATATTGGATTCCGGCTCGTCATGGAGGTATGTGAAGCATTATTGTCCTCAAAGCTATATATTGATCTACACCAAATTATTAATTTGGTTGCATAGTTGTTTGGGATATGGCGGCTCTTTGAGACAGTAATTCGGTCTATATCGCCTGCCAAAAGAGAGGAAGAAAAAAGGAAGGTAGGATGAAAAAAGAAAAAAAACTCAAACAACCCACTCTACATCTGCTGCAAACACAGTCGGCCTTGGCAAAATTATTATCCGAATTAGTATGATACCCTGGCACTGATGCTACTCAGTAAAAATGGTTTGCGATGCGATATTTTTATTTTTCTTAAGCAATAGATTGTTTTCGGCCTAAGTGTAGTTAACCCCTGTCATAAAAGGGGCACTGGCAATTAGACACAGATCAGACGCCATATAAATATGACAGGGTCTACAGTGTTTGCATGAGGAAATGAGTACTTCTCTTTAAATCATAGTAAAATCGATACGATTAAACTAAAAAAGGGCCCCCTCAAATAATAATTGGGTTCATCCAATACATCAGGATGGACGAGTCCACTAGGCATGCGTGGGATAAACTACAACTGTTTTCTCTTACAGCAACTGGCCGACTTCCGAGATAAATGTTCTCAGTGTTTCGTTTACGACTGGATCACCATACCTTTAGTTTATACACAGGTACAGTTTAATTTCTAAGGTGAAAAGACGAAATGACACAAACTAGCTGCCAATCGTGTGAAAGAATACCAAAATATACGGTATTAAGGCTCAAACAGAATTCTTTCACCGAAAACCGCACCGGAATAAAAACCGACTTTAAAAGACGCCATTGGTGACCGTTTGGTTACATCGGGTTGTCTTGTCGATGGGAAAAGTCCGTATGCGCTCAGTTTAAATATATCTTGGTAGTCTTTCACACATTTGATAGCAGGTTTATGCATTTCACCATACTTACTTGTAGCAATGCAATTTGAATCATGATCAAGGCCATTTTATACCGTATTTCTTCAGTTATAAGACGGGGAATTTTCTCCCTTCCAAAGCAAAACCAAATATCTAGACAAATCTAGATTTTTTTGGCTTGTTCTAGAAAGGAAAACCCCAGTTCAAAGCAGAATTTCATGAGACTGGTTTTCATATTTTTGGTCATTTTTGACATGAAAAGACCGTTTGGTAGCCGACTTATACGATAATTTATTCCTTTTTTGTAGGGCCCATGTCTGTATATCAAAATGCAAGTATTTCGGATTTGTCGAAGTTTATTTGGTTGATGAGTTCGTACTCGTGATTTTGTAACTTTGACCAATCTACTTCCACTCCACAAAAGGGAAACGAAAAGGATATCTGTATTAGGTTTATGCTGTCGTAATTGAATTCAAAGCCTATAATAATGTTTTCCTCCTGTTTCGTTATTTCACAGTCTGATCAGTAAAACTTGAATTTAAGGTGGTGACCCTGTCAGTCTACATGTTTTTCGGAGCCTGTCTGATTGGGAGGCAGTATGTCGACATGGACCGTGGGGAGGCCGACCTTTATGTACCAGTGTTTACTATACTTCAGTTCTTCTTTTACATGGGCTGGTTGAAGGTAATGTAAGTTTCTTTTGCTTTTTCTACAATAGTAAGTGGGATATGGTGGGTGCTTGTGACGAGTTTCATGTCACTGTGGGACTACTTACTTGATACTTGGGTAATACTTGCATACTTTTTTTCATAACAGAGTTTTGCTCTTTATCTACCCAGTCTTATCCTCTGTTGTTTCCCTATGGATAGAAACAGACTTGCTAAACAGCGTTGTCTACTAACGTATGCCATACGTTTATCTGTTATTCTAACATAACTGTTTTATTACATTGGTTGTGATGGTTTAACGGCTCTTTGAGACAGCCTATTTGTGTCCGTCCCCAACAATTTTCCTCACCTCGATATAAGCCACGCACGGTACTGAAAATTCAGTTTTGGACGTAGGGTAGTATTAAGTTTGTGAAAAATGACCGCACTAATAATTATTTGATTCGTTCCTACAAAATATATGAAAAGATATGTAAGATAGTGTAGAATACTAGGATAACACAACATTTTTGACTTTAGACTTACGTTTTAAGAATATGAAGAAAACTGAGTAACTTTTTGCTCATTTTCTCTATTTTCTCTATATACTATTAGAAAATGATGGTCATGTAAAACAGAGCAAAAATGGACCTAACTCAACTATTTTTCTTTTTTCTTTTTTTTTTCAAGGAAGACAATAAAAGAGAAAAAGTTTCTATGTTCCTATATAATTTAATGCTATTTCAAGCTCACGCGATATCGTCATTTACAGGTAGATTACATGGGTCTGAGGAACAATGTTGCCCATGTATATCGAACCGTCTCCCAGAGAGAGGGGGAAAGAAAAGAGATATGATAGACGAGAGCAAAAATATTAAGATAACACCCACCGGCACCTACTGCAAGCACTGTAGGCCCTTGCCCTACTACAAGCCAAATTAGTAGGACTCTTTGGCACTGAAAGTTACCCAGCGCCATCGCCCGACCGCACCCTCCCCCCCCCCCCCCACCCCCACCCCCTTAACCTCTGTTTCCTTATAAATGTCTGCCTGACCCGATCTGTAACCAGTTCAAAGTTAATTTGTAAGGTAGTAGTAGAGATATCCAGAACAATACCAATCGCTCTTATGCTCAGTTATGCCTAATGAGCCCTCCTGCCTAACGCATTGAGCAGATCTATTAGTCGTACCAGTGGTAAAATCATCGGAGCAAGAAGCATTATTAAAACGATTAAGCCTTTACCACAGATGTCAATGTGTCTGTTGATATGCTTTTATTTGTCATATAATTGGCAGAAAATATGGAGAACATGTTCATTTTTTCTTGGAAAATTGACAATTCTCTTTGTTTCTGGTTTTCCATAGAGCTAATGTTCAAATTCTTTATTACTCTTAGGTTACACATGTATGTAACAACATAAGGAGCAATCTATATGTGCATTTCAAAACAACTTTATGGCGAACATTTTCACATCAATTCCAACATACATACTTGAGGGCAACATCGTAGGTATTATATAATAAGAGCTGAAAATAAAGTTTAACTATTCCGAGAAAGAGAAAGAAAGAGAGAGAGAGAGCCCAACAGGCACACAAGGTTGAATCAACCTTGAATAAACCCTGATTCAACGTCGTGACGTTGAATCATGGTTGAATCAAGGTTGATCCAACCTCGTGTGTGCCCAGTGAGAGAGAGAGAGAGAGAGAGAGAGCATTTCAATCATTCATCACATATAACCAGTACATCCTTACTTTCTATGTAACAATGAATTCTTTACCCCTGTATGTTTTTTTTTTAACTTTTGACAGACGCCTTCATTGCATTCATTCAAGAAATGCAGTGGATTGAAACGCCTTAATCGGTTAAGGCTGATTCAGTCCGTGCATTTCACGAATGAGCAAGAGGCGTATTGTACAATTCTAATTCTTGTGAATGGAATATATTGCTGTTCCTGTTGTAGACCAAAAGTAATTATAATAATAATAAATGGATGTTAAGCAGTACTTTATGGTGAGTTTTAATACTTATGCTATTCTACTTATCCTGCACTGTCTTCGTCCTAAACCTCTGGACATTTCCAACTCTTTCAAGTGGGCTCTTCCATCTTTCGACTTGGGAAAGTCCACCTGATCTAATAGGAAATTTTCGACAAACAAAACGTGGGAGCTAACAGTGCAGACCCCGGCCCGAGTGCTTTTCAGCACTCTGGTCCCGGTCTGCACAGTTCGCCTGGAAATCTCCAAATCTTTAGGGCAAAAAAAAAAAAATCGATCATGCTATAAAGAAGGTAATGGAATACTAAAAAGATACATAATAATTTGTGTTACAAAACGCTTTGCATACACACGCACACTCGTTCACGCCGAATTTCATATACATTTAGACTACAAAATCTTGTCCCCTTCCGCCGCAGCGGGCACATGGCGTAGAGCTGACGTCGATGCGACGTCGTTGCGTCGCACCGACGTCATTGCGACGTCAATACATCGTCATAAGAACGTAAATTATACTTTTTATCGGGACAAAACGGACTTAACAAGAAATATTGCTAAATTTCATCAATTTCAAATTGGACTGCATTATCATATGGAATGTATATACTGATGCTGCCGCACGCTAAGGCGCTTCATGACATACAGGAACACAGACGACCAGGATCAGCTTGCAAACCTGCGCAGTCCGATCAGAGCTGCTTTTGTACCTATCAATCCACGAATTTCAGGAAATCATCAGCATGAATATTAGAAACTCTGATCGGACTGTGCACGCGCCGCCGCGAGATCACACCGCCCGCGCATGCGCCAGCATGAATCAGATCCCATAAAGACAAGCATATATATAACCAGTTTATTGCTGGCTGCATATTTTCTTTCTTACAAGATTTTGTTATATTTTTAGCAAAAAAGAATCTCGCAACAGGTTACTACATTGCAGGTAAATACTGTTAAAATACATGATGTGAAAACAAGGGGAAAAATGCATAATTGCTGTCGTAATTTCACGAAGTGATACATAGATTCACAAATATCTATCTCAACATTTGTACAACATATGCATATGTATGAATGCCGTCGCATCCGCGCAGCCTCATCCGAGTCCTTCATATTCGTACAATCTATGAATCCTGAGGCATCTATAAGAGACAAGTGACGACTCAGATCAGTCTGCGCAGATGCGTGCATTCTTTAGAATGTATAATGCACAAAAGGCTACATCAGTATATTTCGTCGCATAGTTAAGGACCTCTTTCGAAACTATAAATATAGAAACATAGAAACATTATATAAGTGTTGTATTGTAATCAGTTTTCATAATTATTTCAATAAAATTTGACAAGTTTCTTTGAGTTGTTGAATTTTGATTGTTCATCAATTCATTAAACTTAAAATGTTTGGGTATCGTGTAAAGTAGGGTTGTATAAATTGTTTCCTTTGTTCAGTAAAAAATACGCATTTCATTATGTAGTGAAATTCATCGCCTACTTCAAAACCACAGAGATTACAAATTCTTTCATTTACTTGTTTAGATTGCCAGCGTCCCAATTCGACTGGTAGCTTATGATTTCTTGTTCTGAAAGCAGTTAATATTCTGCAAAGTTTATTTGGCAAGTTTTTGAAATAGCTATTTATACCAAATTCATTTTTGATTAATCTATAATTTATGCCACTTGTTGATTTATTTAAAAGTGAATCCCAATTTTTGTAAAAATTGATCTCTAATTTTTTGCTTGAAAGCTTGGCAAAACCATTTCTTGTTTATTTCACTTTGGGACATCCATGCATTTCCGAAACCGTTTGTTACTATCAGATTTTTTATGTTACCGATCCAGTTAGATTTGCATTTTCCTTGTTCGTTTAAACTATAAATAATTTGATAAACCATTGTTGATAATTTATTGATATTAAAATTTAGTAATTTAGTGATATTAAAATCTAGTAATTTAGTCCAGAACGAAATCATCCTGGCTTTAATATCAACTTCTAGCGGATAAATAACAAGCTCTCCATAAACCATATATGATGGAGTCGATTTTTTCAGTTTAAGAATATGTTTAAAGAATTTTAATTGGACTCTTTCAATAATGTCTAAATTCCATCTGCCCCAGATTTCACAACCATAGAGTAAAACTGGTTTTATCACTTTGTTGAACAAATCAATTTGCATGTTAATTGGTAAATTCAGTGTCCTAGTTTTCCTTAGGAGAGAAAACATTGCATTGTTAGCTTGTTCTGCAATATGCTTTTTACAATTCAGATAAGATCCACTTCTAGACAAGAAAATGCCTAAATATTTATACTCGTTTACTAGATCTAACTCTATTCCGTTATAGTAAAAGTGGTAGTTTTTGGGATATCTGCCAGCACCGAAGACTAAAATTTTTGTTTTGGAAATATCCACAGTCAATTTCCATGTGTCACAATATTGCTGAAATTTGTTTAACATAATATTGTAAGTCCTCCTTGGTATTGCTAAATAAAACTGTATCATCTGCAAAAAGTATGATAAAAATCTTTAGGTATGCGTATATATTGTTGTCATTTGTTTCACAGCTTACGCCATCAGCTTTATTCAAGTGGAAAAAATGCTCTAAATCATTTAAATAAAGGGAGAATAATACGGGGGACAAATTTTTCCCCTGACGAACCCCTTTGCAACATGGGAAGAATGCGGATGAGCTTTCCTGAGTAGATATTCGAGATTTTATATTGTTATACATATTTTTAATGAAATTTAAACACTTTCCATTAACCATGTAATCTGTAAGTTTTGACCATAAACCACCCCTCCAAACGTTATCAAAGGCTTGCTGAAAATCAATGAAAGAGCAAAAAAGTTTTTTACTATTTGATTTAGACATTTCCATCAGGCTTTGTATAACAAATAGATTATCTAACGTAGAAAATCCTTTACGAAACCCTGACTGGGAGGAGCTTATAACTTCATATTTTTCGACAAAATTACTTATTCTTGTGTTTATTATTGATGTAAAAAGTTTACCGAGACAGCTTAGTAAAGTTATAGGTCGGTAATTTTCAGGCAAACTTTTATTTCCTTTATTTTTGTATATGGGTAAAATATCACCTAGAGCCCAACTTTCTGGCACGATGCCTTTTTCAAATAGAATATTGAATAGTTTTGTGTAAATTGGTAAAAATATATGTATTGTGTTTTTAATGTGTTCATTAAGAACGTTATCAATACCCGGGCTTTTGTTATTTTTTAGCATTTTAATAGCAGAAAAGATTTCTCGGGTATTTATTGGTTGATTTATTTCTTCATTTATAGCTGCAAAATCATCTCTATAGACGTAGAATTATTTGCGTTTTGATTACTTTCACTACACTCAACGTTTTCACCGAGACTAGAATTTAGGGATTTAAAATAGGTATATAGTTCTTTTAATGGGGGTTTTGTCTCTTTCGATTTATCAACTGAATTTATGATTTTCCAAAATTCGCGTGGATTAGATAGTCATATTTTACCTGTGTAAAAGTGATATAAGAAGCGTTGAAACACATGGTTATTTTGTATGATTAACAGTCTTATGTCTCTTATGGTCTTCAGTTCCGTCCATTATGGTAGATATAGTTTTTTAAAGAGAAAAAATCTAATTCGGGATGATCTGAAATTATAAAATGTTGCATGAACTTTACCATTGAAGAGCAAGGGGGTGTAAAATACAAAGACTTTCATAATTGCTTTTCTAAGAAATGCCTGTATTAAATGCAAACATTGAAAAAAATGTACTGATTAAATTCAGATGAAACAAAAAATGCACTGATTTAATTCAGGTGGGATACAGATTATATAAGCAGTAAAATTCTTCTGAATCCCTTTTAAGCCAATGCATAGGATAATGTTCTTGAGAGATTTTACTGTTTGTATTTGTTCAGTATGTTGAATATTGTCTACACTTATTAAGGTTAGACTGACATTTGTAAGAAAACAGTAAAATGACAATAAGAGATAAACCTATGACACGTGTTGCTTACCATGACCATAACCTGTCGGGGACACTTAGCTTACATGTTTTTATTTTTACAAACCGTAAAGAATAACAATATTAACCCGAAATAAACAACAAAGCATAAAATTCAGTTATTTTCATGTTAGCAATAATTATTGATGAGAAAGCAAGTTCTTTCAGGTCATAGAAAATATTATTGAACTCCTGACCCGTAATGTGTTTTACGACCTAAAAAGAACTCTGGCAGTTTTAATAGACAAAAAAGTATGATTAAATAGAGAATCTTACATGACTGTTCATGTATTATTGAATTAACTCGGGAAAAACAGATAAAATGCTTGGCATAGCCTCGCGTCTTATCCTTTTCCCCAACTCGTTTAATAAGTTCAATAATACATGAGCACTCATGTAAGATCCTCCATTTATGTAACTCCGGTCTCTAATGAGTTTTACAACCTAAAAAACTCTGACAGTATCAATAGACCAAAAACTATGGTTAAATATACTTCTCCAATAGTAAGCAATATTTGATAGCCTTGTTTTTATAATGTAGGTAGCGGAGCAACTGATTAATCCGTTTGGAGAAGATGATGACGATTTTGACATAAACTGGTTAATTGACAGACACACGGCTGTAAGTTATAAAAGTCACTAGAATATCTTTCATAATTGAGCCGCGACGCGACAAAACCAACAATGTGGTTGTGCGCCCAGCGCAGACTCAGATCAGCGTGGGCATCCACCTAGTTTGACTAGACTCTTCCTCAAAGGCTCAAAGGGTAGCTAAGGGTCTTAGCTACCTCTATGCGGACAGCGAAGACTCTGATCAGACTGGGCGGATGCCCAGGCTGATCTGTCTGCGCTGGGCGCACAACCACTTTGTTGGTTTTGTGGTGTCGCGGCTCATATGTAATGTTTTAAGCAGGTGAGGAGCTTATCTCTGATAATCTCTGATAATGAGAATTGGCTCTATGAAAAAAGATTTGTACGAGTATATGTGCTTATGTGCTTATTTAGTATAGTACCATTGAGTGGTAGCACCTTAGCATGTATGTGTGCTTCGGGGGTGCATTGTTTATTTGAAGCAAGTTGTTTGTGTGTATAAGTCTGGAGGGTTGTTAGCTCACCTGAGCCTTTTGGTTCATAGGTGAGCTTAAATTATAGCCAGGACTCCATCGTCCGCCCGTCAACATTTTTAAACACCTCTTCCTCTGAAGCTAAGAGATGTTCATGTTGAACAACTCTATTTTGAAACCGCCTGAATAATAAGATCAGATGTATACATTTTTTTATTTAAGAATGAAATTCGCTTCACAAGTCCCAAAGGGTTTCGGAATATTGAAATATATTATCATATTTTATATACAGTCTTTCGAATATCACAAATGATGTTGACATTTTCTTCTGCAATGTTTTACCTAGGTTGCCATGTGTCTAGCTGACCAGTGCTATGGCACCCACCCACCCCTAGTCAAGGATGTACATTACAACGAGATTTCGTACAACCTTCCGTATACTGAAGCTTCGATGTCATCAAAGAGACCAATGTTTCTGGGTTCTACGTATAATTTAGCGTACGTATTAATAGCGTCATCTTGCATTTAGGGATGTTGGAGCATACACTGTATGCCTTTGCAGACCGAACTTGATTGTAAAATGGCCAAAGATCTGTCACCATACCATTTTGGTGGTTCAGGCTTGCTGTTGTCACATCAGTTGAATGATACCAAAGTCAAGTCTGAACCTTATAGTTGCTATTGTAATGGAGCTATGGTGTTACCCCTGTCCACGAAAGCATACTGGGATCGATAATGAAATGCTCACACGAATTAACATACTCAAAACTGAAGTTTTGTTATAATTTAATTTATCTCACGTACATGTATATGCCATAATCTCTCTATTGCAATTTGTAGGAACTAATGACTTTGAAGTGAGATTTTATCAAATATATATCATCAGATAGGTTTAAAACGACTTTTTTATTTATCATATAGAAAATTAGATGGAGAAAAAATAATAAGTAAGAGAGAAAGTCTTCCAGCATTTCAAAATTAAGTGAGATTTTACCTTGTTTAGCTGAGCCATATTTGTATGTATTTTAGTCGCCCCAGTCTACAAGAACAGAAAATTCGACCACCCGAGAACTCATATCATGGATCCTTTCAACGAGAAGACTCTCTTCCGGTTCCTGGTCTGAGGCTGCGGGCTAATACTGGACCATCACGTGATATGAGTGGCTCTCTCTGGAGTCTGATTGGTTGGAAGCCTAACTTAAGGTGGATAGCTTTTATAGCATAGATGCCATGTCTACTTTTTCATATTGAGATTATACGAGGGGCACTCAAAATGCCCGGATACAAGTCACATAACTCTTTTTAATAGTCGATATTAAAATTCTATTCTTTCGCATAACCTTGCAAGATCGTTGGGGCACCATTAATTAAGTGCTTTAAATTCATTTGTTGAATATATTGTCTATTTATAATAATAATTATTTATCATCTGGCACTTTGGTTGCTAGGTAATTCCCCCTATATATTGTTTCAAAAACAGCACTGTATACAATATTCTTAACGCTTAACCTAACATGTAAAAGAAACGCCTACTGTCATAGTTGTGACGTTCTTTGATTCTGTGGACTTTTGGACAATGAAAATCGAATTAGTATTGGATATATGATTATGCCATAAAGATAAATAAATAAATCTTCGTGTTTTTCTGCCATTTTTACAATGGGATACAACTTACGTGACTTCCTGTTTGCTTTCCGAGATAGTGTTTCCACCAAAGTGGTGTCAACTATCAAATGAAAATATTTTGCTCCTAAGGGAACAAATTCTTTTCATTAAGAGTTTGTTCTCATAAGGAAGGGAGGCAAACATATAAAAAAGTGTTCTTGAATACTTTAGATAACGCCAGATTTTACAAATTTTCTATCAACTGGGAACTGTTGAAAATGCTTATTTTCAAATATTCAAGTTAAAAGAAGTATTACTCAGGATCTGCAGTCTCCCAAAATGGCTGTTTTGGCCCTTTAACTTCTTCTGAATGTGATCTCTGCTCTTGAAAAGATTTTAATTTATTAATGAAAGTCATAAACACTTCGCAACTTCGCCTTAGTTTTATACTTTTTTTTCTTCTTCTTCTTGGGAAACCTCGCCTTTGCAAAATTTCACAACAAATTGATTTCTTGATTTACTTTGGATTACTTACTTTCAGGAGGAATGCCATTGCCTTGGGTTCTCGTGACACGCTCATGTCATCAACAGGGGTCGGTAATGGTCACCTACCTAACAGCGCTCATCAATACCGATTCGCTTCTGTTGATTCGCCGAAAATTAGAAGAATTTCAACAGAATCCGCTGAGGTCATCATTCTCTCTCTCTCTCTCTCCCTCTCTCTCTCTCCCTCTCTCTCTCTTATTGAATTCATATTGAAGAAATAATTTGGCCACGACACGAGAAAACCAACAATGTGATTGTGCGCCCAGCGCAGACTCAGATCAGCCTGGGCATCCGCCCAGTCTGATCAGAGTCTTCGTTGTCCGCATGGAGGTAGCTTAGACCCTTAGCTACCCTTTGAGACTTTAACAAAGAGTCTGAGCAAACTGGGCAGATGCCCAGGCTGATCTGAGTATGCACTAAGTGCACAACCACATTGTTGGTTTTCTCGTGTCGCGGCTCATATTGTTTCTGTGTGACTGAAAATCTAATGTAAATCTATCACAGTTCTAGACAGGTCGAATGATGTTCTTATTTCAGCGTGAAAAGATTTCAGTGTTGCCCTATTTAGAACGTCGATGCAGCAGTTTTGTTGAATGCAAACAGAATTATTTAAGAAAATCAGTAGACCTTATTTCATACTCGTAAGGGAATTGAACGCATTTTCTACTATGAGATGTTTTTTTTTCTTTCGAAAACAATACCAAAATCTAGATCCATCTTATAAGATGATTTTCCATCTCTAGAATGAACACAAATATTTAAATAAGTCTAAGCATTTCTGTTATAAGATAGGTTTTCCCTTTCAAAACTTATAAAACGGACCTAGATTTTGACTGCATGTATTTTGGAAGAGAAACCCCTATTTATAGCTGACTAACAGAAGACTGATTTTCTATTTGCTGTAATTTTGGCAGGAGCAAATCCCGTCTTGTAACTGAAGATATACGGTACTTCTGTTTTTATTACAGTTCAAGGGCAGACAATCTAGTCTCATTTCACAATCTTCCGATACCAGCGAGTTACCTGAATACGTACCACTAAAGAGAGCCCGGTCTAAAACTGACGTAGAACACAGACCACTAAAACGTCTTATAGACACTGATCGAGAACGGAAGTGGAGTTTCCCTCTTAGTTTGTTACACCGGAAGCACTCCAAAGCGGAGAAAAGCACCGGCTCAAATAACTCTTCAATATCTAGTCTCACCGACGCTAGAAGCTTACATGATTCCAACCCACTCTTGTATCCAGCCTCCGGGCCACCGAAATCAGCAGGAAGGTATGTACTGCAATTTACCATAAACCCTTGAAGGCTTAACTATTCATATGCCGTATTTACTCGGTTATTAGACATGGGTATCCCTTTCCAAAACAATCCCAAAGATCTAGATCCGTCTTATAATACGGATCTAGATTTTTAAGATCGTTTCAGAAGGGAAAACCCTATCTCATTGCAGCATTTCAGAAGATTGATGTAAATTTAAACATTTGGTGTCATTCTAGAGATGGCCGAAAAACTCCGTAAAATAGCCGAATAAATACGATGATAAGCATCTACATCGTTGAATCTGACAAAAAGTTCATTTGGAATTTGGACTTTAAAGTCTCCATAGTCCTATAAGCGGTAAAAGCGTCCAAATTCAAATCATTGTAAAAAGCGGTTCAACATTCACTTTTGGTAATAAAATGTGGGTTGATGTGCATATATCGAGTCATATAATTGGCAAAAAGTAGAGAAAACAAGTTTTTGAAAAGTAACAAATCGCTCCACAAAACAGAATTTCCTGCTCTGGTTTCCCGTCTAGCAATGCTATATAAACATAGGCGGGATAGTGATTAGGACTCCATTCATGTACGTTGTATTTTTACCATTTTATTCAACTTAATGAAATCGAAAGTAGGTCATTTTAGTTGCCAACTAAAATGACCCAAATAAGATTTCAAAACGTTTTTATGCGAAACTCAATCTGTTTTATTTGTTTAAAGCTGGCGAATCACGGTCATTTACAATGACGAAACTATAGTTAGAAGCTTGCGGCGATACCTCATGATAATTTTTTTCATGCTGATAGAGCAATGGGGCCTTTAAACTAGATTTACTTCACCATTAGCTGCAGCAATAAGTTCACGAAATGTGGACAACAACAACAACAAGGTATAAGGGACTGACACTGAAACGAAAAATCACATGACTCGAAATTAGTATTTCGTGTACTTATTGCTGCAGCTAATGGAAGATCTGTATCAGTGGCATTTCTTATTATTTAAAAATATGCTCCACTCGGGGCACTGCGTGTCCAAATCTGATTTTTTTTATTTTGTTCACAACTGAATTTATCTTTTTATCACCAATAGCAGGTTTACTAGAGGTGCCGGGTATCAAGCGGCGGCGGGTATTTTTTTTTTCTTTGCATGTGTGTGGCTTATATTTGTATGAGACAAGCGCAAAAGTTATATGGTAACAATAATACTTGTAACTTTGTAGATTTACAGTGGAATCAGTCGCTAATGACCTACCGGTGGACTTTTCCAAGGCAGCGAGAAATAAACAAATCATGGACGAGCATTTTATAATGCCGTTACCTCGGCGTTTATCGGCAATAGAAGAAGGAAATACAATCCGAAGCATAAATGAGCTCCTAACTCCGTCAGCGACACAAGTGTCCTTAAAAGATGAAATGCAAGACACAATACAAGAATCGCCACAAGAAAGGTAAGTACCTTTATATAGTAAATGCTCAGAAACATTAAAGAATCTGGTCGCTAAAAAATGAATCATACGATCGTAATCGCCACTCGTGTAAAATAGGTGCTTTGTGAAACTAAAGCTTGGAACGATCCTATGATATTACCAAGACATTATTCTGCAGCCTGAAACTTCAGTTGTGCAATGGTTACAAACGTATACTTAGCTTTAAAATGTTTGACAGATAGAAAATCCATGACTTTATTTGTATGTAGAATAAATTTTGCTTTCATTTTCGATCAAAAATACATTTGGTCACAATTGGTTGTCATCCAGTGAGAAGAATCCAAAATATATATATTAAGATATTAAGTAGACAAAGAACTTCTATGGGGTTAATTTTCCCCATGATTAAAAAGTTATACGGATCACTGACTTTTGCTTTGCATTTATGACTATGACATGTAACTTGCATGACATATGAATTTTCAAGTGTTTGTGTCTATGTAAAGTACGTTAAACATACGTTGACGTTGGCGTCATTGTTGAGATTAATTGGAAATTATCCTCAAACTGATCGTTGAAATAATGATTTATTGTATACATTTCACCCTTTTTTATTTACATTACTTTCATAATAGACAACACTGGAGAGTTTTGACTATATGTATGTGACCTTGACCCCATTTCAAGGTCATGGTACATAATAAAATTCTTGAAGATCACAGTACTACTGTCGCCATTTTTCTTCTTTGGCTCACTGAGTAACTGAGTATCGTTCTCCTCTCCCCCCCCCCCGTGACCCAGCTTTCCACTCATATATATTGCGTAGTTGCAACGCATAAGTCAAGTCTGCTGCATAAAGGAAATGCTGGGTCACGGGGTGGGGGGGGGGGGGTACTAGTATTTTAGTTATAGTGAAGCGTTCTCTTTTGACCGTTTTGACCTGAAGTATAACTATGTTTTTTCATGTTTAAATTCCAATCAGGCGTAACAAGAAGAAAATCATTGTTTTGTATTCAAAAATGAGGTATGCGAGAACCTTGAATTTAGGGTAGGTAGGGTCAGCCTGGATTATCTCCCCCTGTCTTTGGGTCTTAATCACATATGGTCTGATTTCATACGGTGTACATATTTGTGGAAGCTCTGCTAAGAAAAATATGCACACTTTATAGTTTTGAACCACGGACCTGTCGTGTCGGTCTAATGGGGAAATCCTCGCCTGAAGCATAGAAGTCCTTACGTCTGCCTTATATCTTGCTATCTGTGTTTGGCCTCTATGCTTTTTTATTTTATTTATATTTTTACAGTAAAGATGCAGAACAAGAAGGAAATAATCAAGAAGACGAACCATTGTTAATCACCATTCCAGAAATAAAGATTGAGCAGCCATGAACAGATTAGTGAATTCAGATTAGGAACATAACCAGAGCATAACCAGAGCATAACCATTATGTTTAGGTTGTCTATCAGTTGTTATGTTCCTACCTACCAAATACATAGGCAATAAAATCCTCATCTTCGCAAGCCAAGGGTCTCGGTCCACTTTGTTCCTTACATACCCTTGACTGACGGCCTGTTCGTAAGTCGAATTTCTCACTGCGCCATTTTATTGGATGCGAGCAGCTTCCATCGAATTCAATCAAATTATCCTTAAGGAAACATTTAACGCATAATAGGCGCCCTTGTCGATAGAGAAATATCGTGTTAACTGTGAACAATTGCCAAGCAAAAAAAGGGGTAGACGGTCCATATTTATCCAGTTCATCAGTATTTTTTAAGAGTTATGCGATGTTTTGGGACAACAGTGATTTGCAGCGGATCTTTTTATTGGTCAAAATTGGTAAAGATAACACGCGCCAATGCCAAAAATAACAACTCGCAACAGGCAAAAGACGGCTCTGCAGTAAATCCGATATGGGAATAGGCCGTCAGCCGAGGGTACATAAGCACAAGTGGATTTAGTACCCTGGCTTCCGAAGTTGCGAAATCCTTGTCAGCGTCTTTCCATACTAAAATTTAACTTCATTTATGATCATTTATTGCATTTTCCTCTAAACTGGGCTACTATAATAAATGCCAGCGTACAATGGCATGCAACATAGACACTGATCAGACTGCTACATCTGCAGTCTGGCCTATATGCAAATGCATTTTAGTCACTGCAAGTACCGTCTAGCACCTGAAAACGGAATTGAGCCGCGACGCGAGAAAACCAACAAAGTGATTGTGCGCAAAGCGCAGACTCAGATCAGCCTGGGCATCCGCCTAGTCTGATCAGGGTCTTCGCTTTGTGTTTAAAGGATAGCCAAGTGACAAAGCTACCTCCATGCGGACAGCGAAGTCTCTGATCAGACTGGGCGGATGCCCAGGCTGATCTGAGTCTGTGCTGGGCGCACGACCACCTTGTTGGTTTTCTCGTGCTGTGGCTCAAATGTACCTAAAAGGTCAGAGTGAGAAGCACAGCAAATATGAGGATTGAGGACCCAATATTTTAAAGCATCTTGACCTGTTAAGGATTCGTTAAGTCTTCTATAACTGATAAAATCAAGGGTACTAATATTTTTGCTGAAAAAATGTGAGGAGATTTTGCACTGCAAAAGCCCCTCACTTTTTTCGGCAAAAATGGCAATGCTTTCGCGTCGTTAGTTTGGGACAACTGGGCTTAGATTTTAGGACAGCTTGACCTGCCAAAACACCTGTGAATTTTACATGCAAGTCATGGAGGTCATGCTGGAGGGGTTAAACTCTGGACGTTCTTCCGTCCGAGGCTGATCTCGTCCATTACCCAGTATATCTCGTCCATTAGTACCATTACCCAGTCGGCCCCCGATATTACTGATAAAAATGACTTTAATGAGCGTAAAAACGCTAAATCATCCATTCATCCAAATCATACTTTATCATGAGTTTAGTCTGACAACGTTATTTTTCCTATGGAAAAATTGTAGTGTTTTGTCCATAAAAGGTACTCTATAAACTGAAGACTACAATCCAGATAAACGTGGGTGTAAATTCTGATCACATTTGGAAGCTCCATTGTCCTGTTTAAGGGATATGCTTCCATTCACACGCAATCTGAACAGATACTGCCGTTGGTAATTTCTTGTACGTTTCAGAGTTTCTCTTTGTTGAACATTTATGAGTACTGAAATAAATACAGGACTGCTTAGTTTGTGTCAGCACATATCTCTCTGATACACCACGTGGGTAATGCCAATTTGCTTACATGTCCTGTCGACCGGCCGAGTACTACTAAAAGTGGTTGGCGACCGAAAATTCGGGGACGGTAAATTATATTATTGGTTATGACTGTCGACCAAGCTGATGCTGCTTTCGAATGTCTCGCTTGACAGCCACTTTTGCACATATGGTAACTAACTGGCTCTGTCCATAGGTAGGAAATTGATATCACCCCAGTAAACACCATACCTAGCAGGTACAGCACTGGACGTTACATAAAACCTGTGATACTGTTCGTATTCGGTTATAAGACGGGGGTTTACTTTACGAAATTACCGAAAAGATGTACACATAAATCCAGTTGGAACGCAGCTCCAAGGAGTAGGGATATAATCAAACACATAGCAACGGATTTTTGTTCGAAATTGTCGCCATCAAAACGGCTATCGACGAACCCCATAGTACTTTAACGCCACCATACAGATTAATCAAATCGCCCCACCGGTTGAAATTTTAATAACACTTTTCTGACTTCCATTATTGAATATTTATGTTAAAATCATTCCAGGACATCTTTTTCCGCCCGTGTAATTATTGACGAAACAGTGCCCTTTACGTCAGCGTCAAACATGTGAACAAAAAATTACGATTTATAGCGTATTCGACTTTCTCCAGGTCGCAGACCTATGCCATGAAAAACATTGAACTATACTCTACTATCATGTGAAATTTCAGAAAATTTGGTTTTGGAACATTTTAAAATTGCAAAATAATATATGCCTACCCAGTTTGTAAACAAACCAAAACAATGGCGTCGAAATCATGCCAGCCTTAGGCCTACGTGACATCGCACGAATTGTTCATTGCCAAAATAACAAACTCGCAAATCTGCCTGTTCGTAGAAACCTTACCACCTAACACTGAATAATTTTCGACCAAGACAGAATAAAACAGTCAAGCAAATATATTTTATACATCATTTATTGAGAGATAGAATAATGTCAACTCTTACCTCGATACTGTAGCAATTTGTAAACACGACACTAACTGACAAACTTATGACGTAATTTTGTATGGGATGCCGTTTTACTGTTTAGGGACGAGTCATTTATCACCAAAATTTTTCCGACCCACTCAGTCTCAACAGAATTATCCCCCCACCCCCTTCCCCCAGATAGGCGACAAAAAAAAATTATGACATGACCCGCCCCATCCCCCAATCCCAATCCCAGCTACCCTCCCCCTCCCCCCCCCCCCCGCCCCAACACAACATTTTACCTATTTTATGTCAGACTGACCTCAATCAAAAGCTGTATGAAATACAAAGAAGATTTTCTTATTCTAGTAGGTTAATTAGTCATGGTCTGTTTAAACTTTGTCTGCATTTCTTTCACTTTCTTCTGCACGTGACCAGCCAGAAATCTGTTGTTGAATGCTTGATAATTATAACTGTTGATAATAGCCTATTAATTGGGCCTCTGGGTGGCGGGGTCTGGGGGAGCCACAGTAGTTTTGCTGATGAAAAGGCACCTGGACAACTGATATTATCACAAATGCAGGCATTAAAATTAATTACAAAATCATCTACTTGACATGAATTTATAGACACTTTCATACTGTTCTTCCAGCAAATCAATGAAAAGATCTGTTTTAGATCTGCCCCCCCCCCTCCCCACCACCAAATGTCTTAAAGTTTTGAGTTGAAAGGAATGAGTCTGAAATTTGAGGGGTAATAAAATTTTAGGGTAAAAATGAAGGCTGATAGAATAATTCTACCCCCCCCCTCCCCCGCCACGAAAAGATCTGTTTTAGATCTGCCCTCCCCTCCCCCTCCCCACCACCAACTGTCTTAAAGTTTTGAGTTGAAAGGAATGAGTCTGAAATTTGAGGGGTAATAAAATTTTAGGGTAAAAATGAAGGCTGATAGAATAATTCTACCCCCCCCCTCCCCCGCCACACACACACACTCATACAATATGCCTAATAAAATATATGACCCCCCCCGCCTGCACCGAGGTTTATTGATTTCCGACCCCCCCCCCCCCCACCCCCACCCTCCCCGCCCCCTCCAGTTCATCCTCCTCCCCCTCCCCCACCTGGTATTAAATGACTCGTCCCTTATCATGTTTATTCCTTACTTATTGCTATCCTAAATCCATAATTAATTTACGGATATCCGGAAACACGCGAATAAAGAAATCACAACAATGGAAATGTTTGCCAGATTTTGGACCTGCAGGTTTGCTAGAATCTAAAATCTTATGGTGGCACGGTGGGTATGCCTCCATGTATTTCCGGCTGCCATTGCCATTTCTACAAATGGAGAATTGCTGCCATTTTTTTACAAAAGGGAACAACTTTATTGACTTCCACAATTTTCCTGTACCGGAAAATTCTTCAAAAAACACTTTGCCTCCAAAGGAGCAAATGCTTTTCTAAAAGAGTTGATTCCCTTTGGAAAGGTAGGTATAAATCAAAATTGCCGAGATGCTTCCACATGAAATGTACCCAGTCTCCTTAAGCGCGCACATTTACATACATGTACGTTCTCAATTTCTTTTCGGTTCATTCTTCATCTGTGTGCCAATTAGAACGTGAACTGAAATTGTGTGGTCTTATCTTTCGTTGACTAGCAGTCCCAGGTATCTTAAAAGTCACCAGAAAATTTGATATTTTTGCATTCACAAATCTTCCTGATGGCAAACGTAAAGGGCAATCCGGTACACTTTATGCTCAACACTGGGTTTATTCTTCATATTCTGTGTCCTGAAAGTAAACTCTTGGACAGTCGATTTCCGAATCGAATCAAATAACAGTTAAAACACATTCATTAGGCAGTGATAGGAATCGAGCGGCCTCCAGATTCGCATCTAACACTGGTGAAGTGCGGGAAGGTTTTCACTCTTTTTTTTTATTTATAAGGGTCAGAAAGTTTACGGGTGATAAGATGAACATCTTGCATTTGTGCATTCTAGTTTGGATTTTTGGTGGTTGTTTTTATATTCATGTTCAGTTTGCTGTTGGTTGAATAAATATACAAAGTACGTGCGTATTTTAACAGTTCCTCACGCCTCTTCTGTTTTCAACTTTCAAGCAGACTGTTTAAGTACACAGTCAAAGGTCTTAACAATTATTCAAGGTATGGAGTTTGCCGAAGTTTAGCGATTCATATACAGCTTAAGTATATATGTACAGTATTATGGCTGCTTTTTGTGCCACGCGCCAAACGTCGGATGGCACGTACATGTAGCAAGCCTCCAAGTTTCCCCACACATCCCCCCCTCGCCCACCCACTCACCCACGCTCCCCGACACCCTTTTCAGGTTCATCGTCGAACTTCGTAGTCGCCAGACTATTTCAGAATGGAAAGGTATTCTTGCAAGCCAACCAGTCAATCAGGATTTTGCTGTTCGCTTATATAAACAGGTCGTCAGACTAAGCACGTTTTTGCTCTTGTCACATGCGAGAAGAGTCCTCTTTTAGATTAAAAAAAGAGTCCTCTTTGAAGATTCAAATGTTATAAATCTCAGTGTGTGTAACAACAATGTAGCCCAAACTCTTCTATTGAATTGACAGAGAGAGAGAGAGAGAGAGAGAGAGAGAGAGAGAGAGAGAGAGAGAGCAACGACTGTTCTGTGTTCAAGTCATGTTTGGATGTTTGGTACCAAAAACATCACTACAGGCGTCATTTCAGACTAAATTAATATTATACCAATGTGTAACAACACATCTTCGTCTCATTTGTAGATATATCTGTGATTAAATAGGAATTCGTTAGTCTAAATATGATGTAGTAAGTGCTACTCCCCCCTCCCCAGCCCTTTCCCCACTCCCCGGCCGCCCAACCTCCTTCTATGGATCCCGCTCGGCTTGTTTCTTGTTTCTTTCTCACTTAAGTAGATCTATATACCACTGGTAATTGTTAAACAAATTATAAAATCAGATTATAAATTATTTCGAAATCTAGACAAACAAAATGACAAGAAAGAAAAAAAAACTTCCTTACAAATGAAATTATCTTGTTAATTGATATTCGACGTAACTATTATACGTTTACATGGCATGCCGGCTGCCCATAGTTCTAGGTAATATGAATACGTCATCATTTTCAACAATGACGTAACAACAAAGTGACCTAATAAATTATTTGACAGATAACAGATGACTGTTTGAAAGATAAATAAAGTTTGAAAAGGATATTATTGTCATAAATTGGAGTGGCAGGTCAAATTTGTACAATGCGAATCAGGCCAGCAGTCGGGTGAGCCCCCGGTGAGGTATGTTCTACCAGTTTGTAGTCTATTTTAGCTCACTAAACTCCGTACTTTCCCCCCTCTTCAAGTTTTTTAGCAATTTGAGCTCATGTTTGACAAGCTGTCGACCTTAATTTTCTGTCTAAATTGTGGCCGTCCGGCAAGTATTGCTGGTGCTCATATCACGTGCAAGACCGTTTCTTGAGCGTTAAAACCATTGATGCCATCTTTCATTTTGCAATTTAAAAATGTTCCAAAACGATATTGCTTGAAATCTCACATGCACAAAGAAGAAATAATTAAGTTTTCGATGGCATGGGTGTGCGCATTGGAGAAAGTCTCGGCTCTCTGTAAATTATGTTTTAAATTGATGCAAGTTTTCGGTAGAACCAAGATAGTGTATTGTACTTTGACGATGAATATTTTAGCATTTCGAGCAATTTTGGCCCTCAATTTTGTTAAGAAAGCCTGCTTGATACTAGTTAACAAAGCAATTTTCTGTGTTGAATCATTTTAATATACCCAATACCTCTAAATACATTTGAGAATAATGGGAAATTTCGTCAAGAACCATGTTCGCCATTTTTAGGGCCTATTTTTTATGTGGAAGGATCCACCGTTGTAAATACAATCACCGCTTTTCGAGGGTTTGCGTTCCAACTGATCAGCCTCCTGTGTATTTCAACCATCAAATGTTGTTTGGTTTTTCTCTTTCAAAACAACTCCAAAGATCTCGGTCGCCTAACAAGACGGATCTAGATCTTTGACGAGACGGATCTAATTTTTTGAGACTCTTTTAGGAGAGAAACTGGTCTTAAAATAAAAAAAAATACGGTAATACGTCCGGAAACGCTTTAATGACATGATTATTTGAGCCGCGACGTGACAAAACCAACAAAGTCCGCATGGGGCTAGCTTAGACCCTCAGCTACCCTTTAAGCCCAAAGAGAAGACTGATCAGACTTTGCGGATGCCAA
Source organism: Ctena decussata (assembly GCA_963989385.1). NCBI lineage: Eukaryota > Metazoa > Mollusca > Bivalvia > Lucinida > Lucinidae > Ctena > Ctena decussata. The sequence continues at coordinate 60,676,357 of OZ022504.1, forward strand.
TACTGATCTGAGTCTGCGCTGAGCGCACATGTTACTTTGTTGGTTTTCTCGTGTCGCGGCTCATTTCAAATCGGAGCGGTTCTGGGAAGGAAGATGAGTTTGTCGAGTTTGTCGTTGGCAAATGCGGAGGTCGCCAATCTGGGCGGTCATCCAGGATGAAGATTATCTTTATTTACCTCGTCATATGTCATTGACGGTTCCAGGATAACCGCCAACAACCTTTACTTGTAGTTTAACATACTATTCATATTTATTGACAGCAGCTGCACTCTACAAAATGCTAGCTGAAGCTTTCACAAATAAACATGTCTGGCTACATCTCTATAGTCATTTCAACCACTTCATAGGATCATAACCATAACGTTCAAAATCCTTGCTGTAAATAGCAAGAATTTTATTGAGCAGATCCTTTGGTACTGTCTTTATATATTCGTGCATGATACTAGCTGTTTTCATAGCCGTGTTATTTCCTATACGAGGTGGAAATTTCATCTCTATGGCCAGTTCTTCAAATATAGCATTTGCTTCATCTTCCAACTTGTTAAATTCACCTATATAATCATACTGAACTGTACATGGTTCACAAAGGTTTTCATAAGATTCATAATGTACGTTTAGCTTTTTACCAGCTATGCTTTGGTCGAAAAGGTACTGTAAGAACATTTCAAAAGTTACCCCTTTCTCCATCAGATTCTCTGTACGTGTCCTATTAAAAGGGAATAAACGGTAATTTGTATAAAACTTGACAATCTCATTCACATAAATGACTTTCTGTTCAATTATGTTAAGTAAAATTTTGTTCCTAAAAGCGGACACAAGTCTCTCTAGCGGATCTCTAACAAACATGATTTTCTTGTAAGTTTTTAACTTATGTTCCTGATCTAGTCTACTGAAGTTGCCTAAGGACTGGATGTGTTTCTGGATGTCGATATAAGGCCCCCATATGTCAGCTATTTCCCCAGCTGGTACCACGCCAAGCAAACTCAGGAATACTCTTCTCCAGTTGGAGCTTGCCACTTTTGGTATAACACAGAACAGAATTTTCCTCTTTTCGTCCACTACGATTCTTTTTGCAAGCAATGGCCCCGGTATTGATCGTGCGAATACTTGATATGGTTGATCACAAGTACTACTTGTAAACTTTGCCCGCCTTTTCATTTGTCCTATTGCTATCTTTGTTTTCCTTGATTTCTGAAAAACATGGAAAATACAGAGATTTTTCATTAAATCGTTTCTTTAAAAATATGAATATTGAGACAGATTGGCCTGTCCAAGTACCCCACCAACTCAAGTTTGCAGATTCAGAGATACTACTACTAACCGAATGGCTCCAACGGATCAAAATGAAATATATACTTTATTATTCCTTGTGTCCTAACTCGACGTTATGTACACAACATACATTTTGCCAGTGAATGGAGACATCGGCATTTCTATGTTGAGATAGCCGGAAAAATGTTCCAAATGTTCGTACACAAATCTAAAATATGTTGGCGGCTTGACTCATATATTTTGAAAGCCACAAAGGCGATCATTTTCGTCAGTTTGGTAAAAATCATGAATGGATATGTATGGTAGAAACACAAATATTTTATACAAGAACTGGTTAAACTTATATATGTTGTTACATTGTAGGTTGGAACTTTACTATGTATACGTGTTTGCTATCGAACTTTTTGCAACATGATTTTCTGAGGGCCAACAATGGGCTTTACCATACAAGGTCCTTTTTATTTGTTTGGACATTATCATCTGTTTATTCAAATTATTTTGACTTCGTCGGACCATAGATCATGAAATTAGTCTTTATTTTTCTCTACTTTTATGCTTTCAGTTTTTTCTAGATAGTTTCGTTTTAGAATAAAATAACACACGTATACACACACGCACACACATTCCCAACATTATATAAACGTCTTGTAGTGTACGAAATTACACATATTTCATGGAATTACAGTCACCTCCCGATATTTCGAAATCGAAGTTCATTTCAAACTACTGATATCCCAAAGTAAATATTCTGATCCCAGAAAATTCACTTCGAGATAGCAGTAGTTGGAGACAAAAGAAAGTGAAATGTAAATGAAAATAGGAAATGTATCCAAAACACATTCTGTGACATAAAAGTGTACTTTGAGATATCAGTATTCGATAAATCGAGGGTTGACGGAATACGGAATTGCATGAATTAATCGTATCATACCTGTGGGAATATTCTGCTCATTGACTCCAATCTGGTTTGCAAGTAAACTTGGTGTCTTACTGAAAAAGACAGTACAGAATGGACAAGTATTAGCAGCAGTAAAACAGGGACTCCAAAAAATGGGGAATATTAGGATAATGAGAGACATAACACAGGGTATAATCGATTCCGCTAATTTTCGCTTCCTGCAGAGACTGTACATCATATTTGGCTTCCGCCGAGACTGTCTGCGAGCTCTTGCTTCCTGCAGGGACTTCTGTCCTCGAAAATTGTCTTCCTGCCGAGACTGTCCGCGTGACTCTGCTTCCTGCCGAGAGCATCGGCAGGAAGGAAAATCACGCGGACAGTCTCTGCAGGAAGCCATTTATCATGTACAGAAGTCTCGGCAGGAAGCAAGAGATCGCGGACAGTCTCGGCGGAAGCCAAATATGATGTTCAGTCTCTGCAGGAAGTGAAAATTAGCAGAATCGATTACACCCTGTGCATAAACCCATTTATGCCTAATGGGCTATTACATCCCTAATTGAATGAGTCGATTAGTCATTCGAGAGGTGTCTGGTTTAGTTAATTTTTTTTATTTTCTTTTAAAGAGAAGTGCTCGTTTTTCTTTTACAAACAGTGTAGACCCTGATCAGACGCCGCGTCTTGTGGCGTCTGATCTGAGTCTGCACTGTTTGCCATGTCCCTTTTATGGGACACTATGCATAAATGGGTTGATAGGTAAACTGACTAAGGTAAGGGAATAAATGCGTTGCAAGAGGAGAAAATGTAAGACACGTGAGTGATAATTTGCTAAGAGCAAGGCAATTAAACAAATATTTAGGTCCCATACCTCTTAATTGGTTTAAAAACTGTCTCTGTTTGCAAAATATGGTCGCTAATGTATCCCATATTTATTTTCTTAAGATAAAAGGATAAAACCCATGGTTTTGCTCATTGAGATACAACGCGTATGGTTTTATTAAAAACAAACCTTTAAAGCGGCAAAAGAGCAGACGACAAAATAAAAAAAAAATGTTTCGTCCAGCCACATATATTCATCCATATTGAGAATTCAAAGACTAGAGGGCAAAAGGTATACAATGTAGTAAGGCGGCTCATTTGGATCAAAAGTTTCCCCCCAAAATTCATCTTCCATTGACTTTATTGCATTTGCAAGTGAACAATTTTTACTGTCTTCAAATATTCATAATAATGTTTGCATGCTTAAGAAACTTAAAGATTTCCGCAGTATAAACTCATTTTAACTTGCTCTAAATCTACTCTTGATTAAACTAACGTACGTGGCCCTAAAGTCGTCAGGGTCCTAAGGTCGTCATCATTCTTTTAGCTTCATTATTTTCCATCTGTGTCACAGAAATGTTTAGAAGCGGGTGAAATTCAGAAGATAAATATCTTAATTTTGTTCTGCAGTTTACATTTAAAGCTGGTTTTAAACGTTCTTCCAGCTAACGAAGAGGAAACAAGATAACCCATTTTTACTTAAAATTCCAAGTCTGTCGACGGAGCAAGCTGGTATTGATATCGGTCTGGCGAACCAAGATTGTCACGCTAGATTCAAGTTTCAGATGTATGTTTGCATTCGTCCAAACGCATTTTACTTTAAACCATCAAGGTTTTCTTTCCTTTGGCGGTCAGAGAGGAAATTAAACGAAACAGACATCAAAGAACAGCGATGACGACTTTAGGTCATACCCGACGACTCTAGGGCACATACTACTAGGCAACAAAAAATATTTCTCCACTTCTTATATGGTCTCCTTTCATTCCAGTTTGACAAGCATATATTGTGATTATAACCGTACAGATTAACAATTTTTTGTTGGTTTGTCTTCATATAGGCAAATGAAACAAAAATGACCTAAATTTAAAGGCAAAGAATAGTAGCAAAGTTGTCTATAAAAACAGGCGCAGTTTCAATCGTGCCGGATTTGGTGTGAAAAAGCAAATTACCCATTAGGAAATGTTCCAGAAATACAGCTTTTACCCGTTTACTGTCACTTTTTAACCTCAGACAGAAATACGAAAATACATTTTCTCTTTGTGCATCTCAAGTATTTTGTTGATGAATATAGAAAAATAAAATAAACTAAAAGATCTTCGATGCCATGAGACCTCAAATAATTCTGCTGGTCAGCCACATCCCATTTTTTTCATATCCCATTTCCGGTGACAACAATGTTATCTGTCAAACGATGAAGAACTTTTGACAAGAATGTAACCCAAAACAAAAGAAAACGTGTGCAGTCTTATCGGGATTTTCAATGATCATATTTTTGACATCTTATAACATATACCTATAAACCACCATTGCTACAGGAAAACAATCTGACCAGACCCCGGACCAGACTCTGTGTTTGCAAAGGCCAGTCTGGTTTTTAAAGCAACATTATTATAAGAACCTTTCTTTTCGATGATCATTTAACGGCAAAATTAATAAACATTTTTCAGTTTGTTTCTTGACATGAACTATTTCTTTAAAAACATAAGAAAAAGACAATTCGACCCCATGACGACACTAGGGCCGGACTGATGACGACTCAATGTCCCATAGGTCCTAAGGTCGTCAGGGGCGACCCTCCCTCTGTAAAAGCCTGTTTTTCGATGTTTTCTGCGTTAAATTAACCATTTTCTTTATTGAACATCCCTTCAGAATGGCTTGTCTTGCCGGTACCATAACGCAACTATAAATAGCTGCCACCATATGCAGGAGGTATTCGTTTAAATGCACTTAGGTGACGACCTTAGGGCCACGTACGTTACAACTGTTTCAACTTCAATAATCTTTTTCTAAACTATCTTAACTGAAATGTACATGAAATCTGAAGCGTGATCAAAAAATAATTTTTTCAAGCCTTTACAAAATCTACTAGTAATTCACTGTTTTTTGATAAAAAAGGAAACAGAAAATGTGCATGCTTACTTTCAGGGTACTGTATAACCATGACAGCTGCTGCGAATACACACAAAAGAAGGAATCCCAACAATATTTCTGAATGCTTAAGTCTGTGACTATCCATTTCAGCTACCTATCAGAATCAAAACGATGGCAATTTGCATGCTAGGCCACTGCAAACTCTGTTACAGTTTTTATTTTCAGATAAAGACAAAATGAGCCGCGACACGACAAAACCAACAAAATGGCATGTGCACCCTGCGAAAACTCAGATCAGCCTTGGCATCCGCCCAGTCTGATCAGAATCTTTGCCGTCCGCATGGCGCTAGCCAAGACCCTAAGCCACCCTTTAAGCGCAAGCGAAGACTCTGATCAGACTGGGCGGATGCCCAGGCTGATCTGAGTCTTCGCTGGGCGCACTTGCCACTTTGCTTCTTTTGTCGTGTCGTGGCTCATTTAAATTTGAATAGGCTTAAGGTGAATGGGTACACCTACGTGCTTTTCCGCCATGTTCACGAAGGGGAACAACTTTCGTGACTTCCTCCTTGCTTCCCTGGAAGACACAGGCCTCCAAAAATGTGTCCTCTCTTAAAGGAAAGAATTTTCTCCTGGAGAAGCAGGTTCTTTCTTTGAAATGTTGAGCCCGATAGAGAAGGGAGGATGAAACTAAAATGACATAGTTCCTTCCCCAGAAAGTGTAGTCATTCATCTAGATTAATCCACCTATGAATGCCTTTCTTAACTCGTGTACAGCCAACGATGCTTTGAACGGGCGCTGTTCTTGACTGCATTTAATAAATTCTACACAAGCTTACATTATTTTTTTTCTAAAAATCGCTAAAAATGGATATTCTTGATATATCAGCACACATGTGCAGATAGATCTAATTTTCCGATTTTCTCATGTACAAGGTAATAGATTCTTAAGGTATATGGGTACAGCTTCATGTTTTTTCGCCATTTTTACAAAGGGAAACAAGTTATGTGACTTCCTGTTTGCTTCCCTGGACGATGAAACACTTCAAAAATAAGGCCTACTCTTAAAGGAAAGCATTTGCTCCTGTCGGCGCAAATTCTTTCCTTTAAGAGGACCCCTATCAAGAAAGGAAGCAAAAACGAAATTGAAACAGTTGTTTCCCCTGAAAGTGTAGTCAATCACCTTAATAATAACGTATCAACATTCAGTATTTGGTCACCGTTACCCGACTTATTTTGTAATGGACTCTACTAACAAATCCATTTTCCAGCTAGGGGAACGTATATAAATTAAATCGTATGCCAGTTGACAAATCTGGAGCACCGTCACATCCAGTCTACACATTTTTTCTGGTATTCTGTCCTAATAGCTAGCTTTTAGAGGGTAACCTTTTGATTTTGCTGTTCCTTTAGATTATTTGGTCTATACTAATTTGCTGACTTTGAGCCAATAATGGTAAAACAAATAACAGTATTGACGCATAGAAGTAGGAAAGTAATTATATAATCAACTTCGAAAGAATTGTTTTTCGATTTTCATAAAAATTAAACATTTCTCCCGGATCAGGACAACTTTTAAAAGAAAGGATTTGTCCCGTGAAAATATATCTTTACTTAAACAGTAGCCCCCTTCCCCAGCTTCCCCCTCCCCCTCCCCCCCGTCCCCCGTCCCCCCCCCCCCGCCACCCAAACACGTCCGCCTGCAAGAAGGAAAACAAATACTTTCCGATCAGAAGGGCATCACCAGGTGACCCTATATTTAGGTTATTTATGGTTTTCACTGTAGTAATTATTATTTATTTTACAAATGTAGTTACATTACAAACAATATATATACTGAACTTGAGAAAGAACGCACCACTTAAAGTTCACACTCTGAAACGTAAGCTTCATTCAAATGAGCAAAGTTTCATTGCCACAGAAAGTAAAGCAAAGAAACTTTGTCAAATAGTTGCCGTTCACATCGAGCAAATTATTTGCCAAACAAAAATATGACAAAAATCCTTTGCGAAATAAACTTTAGCAAAGAAATGTTTGCCGCAGCGTTCGTATGAACAAAAATTTTCTTCAAACGAACCTGCATTACCCATTTGAACGGCCGACCATGCCACATATTCTTACATATACTTTGATCAATTTTTTGTCATTATCTCTATAGCTACTATCTTCGTTATATATTCTATGGCAAACTTTCAGTTCACACGGACTTTTTTGTTGAACAAATTCTACCATATAAAATTTGCATAGAAAATATGGCGTCATTTGTAACACAAGTATATATTTTTTTATCAAACTCACTTAATCGAAGAAACTTCGCCCCTGTAAACGAGGCTATATTCTATAAATCAAAATCAAATACATGTATACACTTTAAAGGTGTATTAAGCTTCGTTCACATGAGCAAAGTTTCTTTGTCATAAAAACTATAGCAAAGAAATGTTGCCAAATATTTTGCGTTCAGACGCCGGAGTGAAACGGATTTAGATATATAAACTATTTCTACAGCCATGCTTTTATGGCGACGCAGGTAAAACCAGGTAGAATGGTTGGCTCTTGTACGAAGTTAAGCAACAGGGATCGCAGTTTCTACCTTGATATAGGTGACCGGTGGCTTGACTTCGTTGACAACCTGGCAAACGCTACATTTTGGTGGCAGCTGTGGGATGGGATATGACATGACCATCATCTCCGGACCCAGGCGGCAAGTAAAGGTGTCCCTGGTTGCGTTGCATAGGCTCCGCCCTCCGGTCTGCTATGCGAGCAGTTGGTGTCTTTGGGGCAAAATCAAGAGAAGAGGGGGAGAAATAAAGCAGAGGTAGGTGTATGCAGTTAACTCTCGATATCTCGAAGTCGCACTTCAGCCAAACTATTGATATCTCAAAGTAAATTTTCTGGTACCAGAAAATTTACTTTGAGATATCAGTAGTTTGAGATAACATGAGTTGAAATGTAAATAAAAATAGGAAATATATTCTTTGATATAAGAAGATACTTTGAGATATCAGTGTTCGAGAAATCGGGAGTTGACTGTACTTCAGTCTACAGCCTTGCTGTAGAAGCCGGCTTTTATGACGACGCAGGTAGAGTGGTTGGCTCTTTTACAATCTTAAGCAATTGGAAGTGTGACCGGTTGGTTGGCTTCGTGGACGACGAGGCAAACGCTTCAGGTGCAAATCATTTGCCACAAAAAGTGTCACTAAGTATTTGTAAAATAAACTTTGACAAATAAAATATTTGATGCAGTGTTCATACGAACAAAGATTTCTTGCCAAAGCTACCTGGACAAGTAAGCTGTGTCCGTTTGAACGGCCAGCCATGCCACATTTTCTTTGTTAAATGTACTTTGTTCAAAATCCTACTGGTTTAATTTTGAGCAAATTATTTAAAAGTTTTCTGTCTTTATCTCCTTGGTACATATTCGGACAAATTTTATTTGATAAATACACTTTACCATATGAATTTGGGACAGAAAGTGTGATGCATATACACACGAGCAATTTTTGCCTATATAAACGAAGATTTAATTGTTTTCATCAGTGTCATGCTATTTCATTGGGTTTGATTAATAAGTCAAGCAAGATGAGGAAGCAAAAGCATGTACCAAACACAACAATTGAAAAACGATTTGATTGGTAGCTATGTGAGCCGCGATACGACAAAACAAACAAAGTGGCATGTACGCCCAGCGAAGACTCAGATCAGCCTGGGCATCCGCCCAGTCTGACCAGAATCTTCGCTGTCCGCATGGAGCTAGCTTAGACCCTTAGCTACCCTTTAAGTGCACAGCGAAGACTCTGATCAGACTGGGCAGATACCCGGGCAAATCTAAGTCTTCGCTGGGCGCACATGCCATTTTGTTGGTTTTGTTGTGTCACGGCTCATGTAGTTTAGGCTCCAGAGAATACGTCTAGTCACACGCAACTGCCCATAGGGTTATGCAGCATACTAATGTAGCTATTGTCTTCAATGGAAGTCTATGTACCATGTTATATCAGAAATACATTCGAGCGAATTTTTGTACTGTGTAAATTAGGCATACATGGAGCTTATCCAGAAACCTTTTTAACCTTTTTTCACAAGACTAGGATTGGATTTCTTTTGACGAGAGTACATACCTTTATACACAGTTTCTAAAATGTGGTGTTTCCTTTTATGGTGAGTATATTTATGAAATTCCGTCAGCATAGACAAAAGAACTCAAACTATAGGCATGTGAATCCTTGCTACAAAATAATCTCTATATAAACAAAGACCAAAGATGCCCCACACAAGACAACCAGATAAACTACATTTGCTCAGAGTGGACATTGTAGTATGCATAGATGGTTCAGATATTAGTAAGATCTAGATCCGATCCCGCTGATTCAAAAATTGGTCTGGGCCTTTGCTGCTCGCAGAGGACCGTGTAATAAGTAAATAGAGTTATAAAGGGACAATTTTGCAAAGAAACTATAGAAAAATTACCATTGGTCATTTTCTACAGTTTCACAGTAAAGTCGTAGAGTCTAACAGCCAAATTGAGCCGCGACACGAGAAAAACAACAAAGTGGTTGTGCGCTCAGCGCAGACTCAGATCAGCCTGGGTATCCGCCCAGTCCGACCAGACTCTTTGCTAAGCGCCTAAAGGGTAGCTAAGGGTCTAAGCTACCTCTATGCGGACAGCGAAGGCTCTGATCAGACTGGGCGGATGCCCAGGCTGATCTGAGTCTGTGCTGGGTGCACAACCACTTTGTTTGTTTTCTCGTGTCGCGGCTCAATAATGACCGTGGAATCTGTTATTTATAAAGGGACCGGTCTGTAATTGAAGAAAACAGAGACATGTCTAAGCATTCACAGGTATTGAGTGGATTCCTTCTTTTATGTGGAATCATCACCTTAGTGACGATTATGAAATATCCTGAAGGTAAGAACATTTTACTTTCATTTTTTTATGCAAGCTAGAATAATATTGCACATTAAAACAACAGGTGACTAGTACCATGTTGATAGAGTAAAGATATACCTTGATCCAAAAGAAATGTCAGGGCGGTGACAAATGTGCGCTGCCAATATCTGTCAAATTCGATCAGTCTATCAGAAGAATCGGTAGAATAAGTTTTGCACGCTTGTTCAAGTTCACTAAGCATAACGCATTGGTATTTTATCTAATGTCACCACATTTACTGTCATATATGAGAGACTATTTAAGTTAATACAAGCAATATAAGAAAGTCGGTGTAAAGAATTCCGCCGCCAGCGGGATTTGAACTCGAAGAGCCAGGTCTTAGCGGACTGCTCTGCCAGGCCCAGTAATTAAGAGTCAGCATAGTGCTAAAATCGGGCACACGCTACAAGTAAATACCCACGACAATTTATTTTCGCTTATATTCGCGAATCTCTGTTGGCTCGCAAAATGAGACATCTCGCGAATATTGAAACTTAGCTTAAATCCTAAAGTATAAAGTGCGAAGACCATGGTTGAAAAACGTCGTATCAACGTCTAGGCATAAATCTGAAAACAATGTCATGTCAACCTTAACACGACTTTGTTTCAGCTCGTCGGATGTTCTGGACCGGCCCCGATAGCTCAGTGGTAGAGCGTCCGCTTCGGGACCGGGAGGTCGTGGGTTCGAATCCCGCCATACCAAAGGCGTTATAAATGGTACTAGGAGCTCCCTTGGCTGACGCTCGCCTATAAAGGGTAGTCCTAGGAAGATAAAGTTGTCATCGGGTAAGTATAAATTGTTACTGGATACCTTGTTTGTCGCAATAAAAGCTCTGCAGCTTGTACTGCATATGCATATGTGGAAGCTTCACCTTCTGGGGCATATTTTTTTTCCCGAGATTTTCATTTTTTCACATGTATGAGGCATTTTTAAGACATCAAAAAAAAAATTCGGCGTACGACCCCCAGAACCAGAATGACACCAGAATCACAGCCAACCGTAAATATTTACGGGTGCTATGCAAAATTGTCAACCGGATTTCTCCTAAAGTAAGTAAGACATACTTATAGTTTTTTGTATTTTAATAGCCTACTATTATATCTAAACGCAGGCAAAATTTCAGATCTTTCCCAATAATAATAATGACATATGACATAATTAAATAAACACAAACCGTTTTCTGGTGTTTCTGGGGGTTTCCGGTTTATGGGCTTGACCATTTTCTGTGAGATTTTAATTTTTTTCATATTTATTGACAGCAGCTGCACTCTACAAAATGCTAGCTGAAGCTTTCACAAATAAACATGTCTGGCTACATCTCTATAGTCATTTCAACCACTTCATAGGATCATAACCATAACGTTCAAAATCCTTGCTGTAAATAGCAAGAATTTTATTGAGCAGATCCTTTGGTACTGTCTTTATATATTCGTGCATGATACTAGCTGTCTTCATAGCCGTGTTATTTCCTATACGAGGTGGAAATTTCATCTCTATGGCCAGTTCTTCAAATATAGCATTTGCTTCATCTTCCAACTTGTTAAATTCACCTATATAATCATACTGAACTGTACATGGTTCACAAAGGTTTTCATAAGATTCATAATGTACGTTTAGCTTTTTACCAGCTATGCTTTGGTCGAAAAGGTACTGTAAGAACATTTCAAAAGTTACCCCTTTCTCCATCAGATTCTCTGTACGTGTCCTATTAAAAGGGAATAAACGGTAATTTGTATAAAACTTGACAATCTCATTCACATAAATGACTTTCTGTTCAATTATGTTAAGTAAAATTTTGTTCCTAAAAGCGGACACAAGTCTCTCTAGCGGATCTCTAACAAACATGATTTTCTTGTAAGTTTTTAACTTATGTTCCTGATCTAGTCTACTGAAGTTGCCTAAGGACTGGATGTGTTTCTGGATGTCGATATAAGGCCCCCATATGTCAGCTATTTCCCCAGCTGGTACCACGCCAAGCAAACTCAGGAATACTCTTCTCCAGTTGGAGCTTGCCACTTTTGGTATAACACAGAACAGAATTTTCCTCTTTTCGTCCACTACGATTCTTTTTGCAAGCAATGGCCCCGGTATTGATCGTGCGAATACTTGATATGGTTGATCACAAGTACTACTTGTAAACTTTGCCCGCCTTTTCATTTGTCCTATTGCTATCTTTGTTTTCCTTGATTTCTGAAAAACATGGAAAATACAGAGATTTTTCATTAAATCGTTTCTTTAAAAATATGAATATTGAGACAGATTGGCCTGTCCAAGTACCCCACCAACTCAAGTTTGCAGATTCAGAGATACTACTACTAACCGAATGGCTCCAACGGATCAAAATGAAATATATACTTTATTATTCCTTGTGTCCTAACTCGACGTTATGTACACAACATACATTTTGCCAGTGAATGGAGACATCGGCATTTCTATGTTGAGATAGCCGGAAAAATGTTCCAAATGTTCGTACACAAATCTAAAATATGTTGGCGGCTTGACTCATATATTTTGAAAGCCACAAAGGCGATCATTTTCGTCAGTTTGGTAAAAATCATGAATGGATATGTATGGTAGAAACACAAATATTTTATACAAGAACTGGTTAAACTTATATATGTTGTTACATTGTAGGTTGGAACTTTACTATGTATACGTGTTTGCTATCGAACTTTTTGCAACATGATTTTCTGAGGGCCAACAATGGGCTTTACCATACAAGGTCCTTTTTATTTGTTTGGACATTATCATCTGTTTATTCAAATTATTTTGACTTCGTCGGACCATAGATCATGAAATTAGTCTTTATTTTTCTCTACTTTTATGCTTTCAGTTTTTTCTAGATAGTTTCGTTTTAGAATAAAATAACACACGTATACACACACGCACACACATTCCCAACATTATATAAACGTCTTGTAGTGTACGAAATTACACATATTTCATGGAATTACAGTCACCTCCCGATATTTCGAAATCGAAGTTCATTTCAAACTACTGATATCCCAAAGTAAATATTCTGATCCCAGAAAATTCACTTCGAGATAGCAGTAGTTGGAGACAAAAGAAAGTGAAATGTAAATGAAAATAGGAAATGTATCCAAAACACATTCTGTGACATAAAAGTGTACTTTGAGATATCAGTATTCGATAAATCGAGGGTTGACGGAATACGGAATTGCATGAATTAATCGTATCATACCTGTGGGAATATTCTGCTCATTGACTCCAATCTGGTTTGCAAGTAAACTTGGTGTCTTACTGAAAAAGACAGTACAGAATGGACAAGTATTAGCAGCAGTAAAACAGGGACTCCAAAAAATGGGGAATATTAGGATAATGAGAGACATAACACAGGGTATAATCGATTCCGCTAATTTTCGCTTCCTGCAGAGACTGTACATCATATTTGGCTTCCGCCGAGACTGTCTGCGAGCTCTTGCTTCCTGCAGGGACTTCTGTCCTCGAAAATTGTCTTCCTGCCGAGACTGTCCGCGTGACTCTGCTTCCTGCCGAGAGCATCGGCAGGAAGGAAAATCACGCGGACAGTCTCTGCAGGAAGCCATTTATCATGTACAGAAGTCTCGGCAGGAAGCAAGAGATCGCGGACAGTCTCGGCGGAAGCCAAATATGATGTTCAGTCTCTGCAGGAAGTGAAAATTAGCAGAATCGATTACACCCTGTGCATAAACCCATTTATGCCTAATGGGCTATTACATCCCTAATTGAATGAGTCGATTAGTCATTCGAGAGGTGTCTGGTTTAGTTAATTTTTTTTATTTTCTTTTAAAGAGAAGTGCTCGTTTTTCTTTTACAAACAGTGTAGACCCTGATCAGACGCCGCGTCTTGTGGCGTCTGATCTGAGTCTGCACTGTTTGCCATGTCCCTTTTATGGGACACTATGCATAAATGGGTTGATAGGTAAACTGACTAAGGTAAGGGAATAAATGCGTTGCAAGAGGAGAAAATGTAAGACACGTGAGTGATAATTTGCTAAGAGCAAGGCAATTAAACAAATATTTAGGTCCCATACCTCTTAATTGGTTTAAAAACTGTCTCTGTTTGCAAAATATGGTCGCTAATGTATCCCATATTTATTTTCTTAAGATAAAAGGATAAAACCCATGGTTTTGCTCATTGAGATACAACGCGTATGGTTTTATTAAAAACAAACCTTTAAAGCGGCAAAAGAGCAGACGACAAAATAAAAAAAAAATGTTTCGTCCAGCCACATATATTCATCCATATTGAGAATTCAAAGACTAGAGGGCAAAAGGTATACAATGTAGTAAGGCGGCTCATTTGGATCAAAAGTTTCCCCCCAAAATTCATCTTCCATTGACTTTATTGCATTTGCAAGTGAACAATTTTTACTGTCTTCAAATATTCATAATAATGTTTGCATGCTTAAGAAACTTAAAGATTTCCGCAGTATAAACTCATTTTAACTTGCTCTAAATCTACTCTTGATTAAACTAACGTACGTGGCCCTAAAGTCGTCAGGGTCCTAAGGTCGTCATCATTCTTTTAGCTTCATTATTTTCCATCTGTGTCACAGAAATGTTTAGAAGCGGGTGAAATTCAGAAGATAAATATCTTAATTTTGTTCTGCAGTTTACATTTAAAGCTGGTTTTAAACGTTCTTCCAGCTAACGAAGAGGAAACAAGATAACCCATTTTTACTTAAAATTCCAAGTCTGTCGACGGAGCAAGCTGGTATTGATATCGGTCTGGCGAACCAAGATTGTCACGCTAGATTCAAGTTTCAGATGTATGTTTGCATTCGTCCAAACGCATTTTACTTTAAACCATCAAGGTTTTCTTTCCTTTGGCGGTCAGAGAGGAAATTAAACGAAACAGACATCAAAGAACAGCGATGACGACTTTAGGTCATACCCGACGACTCTAGGGCACATACTACTAGGCAACAAAAAATATTTCTCCACTTCTTATATGGTCTCCTTTCATTCCAGTTTGACAAGCATATATTGTGATTATAACCGTACAGATTAACAATTTTTTGTTGGTTTGTCTTCATATAGGCAAATGAAACAAAAATGACCTAAATTTAAAGGCAAAGAATAGTAGCAAAGTTGTCTATAAAAACAGGCGCAGTTTCAATCGTGCCGGATTTGGTGTGAAAAAGCAAATTACCCATTAGGAAATGTTCCAGAAATACAGCTTTTACCCGTTTACTGTCACTTTTTAACCTCAGACAGAAATACGAAAATACATTTTCTCTTTGTGCATCTCAAGTATTTTGTTGATGAATATAGAAAAATAAAATAAACTAAAAGATCTTCGATGCCATGAGACCTCAAATAATTCTGCTGGTCAGCCACATCCCATTTTTTTCATATCCCATTTCCGGTGACAACAATGTTATCTGTCAAACGATGAAGAACTTTTGACAAGAATGTAACCCAAAACAAAAGAAAACGTGTGCAGTCTTATCGGGATTTTCAATGATCATATTTTTGACATCTTATAACATATACCTATAAACCACCATTGCTACAGGAAAACAATCTGACCAGACCCCGGACCAGACTCTGTGTTTGCAAAGGCCAGTCTGGTTTTTAAAGCAACATTATTATAAGAACCTTTCTTTTCGATGATCATTTAACGGCAAAATTAATAAACATTTTTCAGTTTGTTTCTTGACATGAACTATTTCTTTAAAAACATAAGAAAAAGACAATTCGACCCCATGACGACACTAGGGCCGGACTGATGACGACTCAATGTCCCATAGGTCCTAAGGTCGTCAGGGGCGCCCCTCCCTCTGTAAAAGCCTGTTTTTCGATGTTTTCTGCGTTAAATTAACCATTTTCTTTATTGAACATCCCTTCAGAATGGCTTGTCTTGCCGGTACCATAACGCAACTATAAATAGCTGCCACCATATGCAGGAGGTATTCGTTTAAATGCACTTAGGTGACGACCTTAGGGCCACGTACGTTACAACTGTTTCAACTTCAATAATCTTTTTCTAAACTATCTTAACTGAAATGTACATGAAATCTGAAGCGTGATCAAAAAATAATTTTTTCAAGCCTTTACAAAATCTACTAGTAATTCACTGTTTTTTGATAAAAAAGGAAACAGAAAATGTGCATGCTTACTTTCAGGGTACTGTATAACCATGACAGCTGCTGCGAATACACACAAAAGAAGGAATCCCAACAATATTTCTGAATGCTTAAGTCTGTGACTATCCATTTCAGCTACCTATCAGAATCAAAACGATGGCAATTTGCATGCTAGGCCACTGCAAACTCTGTTACAGTTTTTATTTTCAGATAAAGACAAAATGAGCCGCGACACGACAAAACCAACAAAATGGCATGTGCACCCTGCGAAAACTCAGATCAGCCTTGGCATCCGCCCAGTCTGATCAGAATCTTTGCCGTCCGCATGGCGCTAGCCAAGACCCTAAGCCACCCTTTAAGCGCAAGCGAAGACTCTGATCAGACTGGGCGGATGCCCAGGCTGATCTGAGTCTTCGCTGGGCGCACTTGCCACTTTGCTTCTTTTGTCGTGTCGTGGCTCATTTAAATTTGAATAGGCTTAAGGTGAATGGGTACACCTACGTGCTTTTCCGCCATGTTCACGAAGGGGAACAACTTTCGTGACTTCCTCCTTGCTTCCCTGGAAGACACAGGCCTCCAAAAATGTGTCCTCTCTTAAAGGAAAGAATTTTCTCCTGGAGAAGCAGGTTCTTTCTTTGAAATGTTGAGCCCGATAGAGAAGGGAGGATGAAACTAAAATGACATAGTTCCTTCCCCAGAAAGTGTAGTCATTCATCTAGATTAATCCACCTATGAATGCCTTTCTTAACTCGTGTACAGCCAACGATGCTTTGAACGGGCGCTGTTCTTGACTGCATTTAATAAATTCTACACAAGCTTACATTATTTTTTTTCTAAAAATCGCTAAAAATGGATATTCTTGATATATCAGCACACATGTGCAGATAGATCTAATTTTCCGATTTTCTCATGTACAAGGTAATAGATTCTTAAGGTATATGGGTACAGCTTCATGTTTTTTCGCCATTTTTACAAAGGGAAACAAGTTATGTGACTTCCTGTTTGCTTCCCTGGACGATGAAACACTTCAAAAATAAGGCCTACTCTTAAAGGAAAGCATTTGCTCCTGTCGGCGCAAATTCTTTCCTTTAAGAGGACCCCTATCAAGAAAGGAAGCAAAAACGAAATTGAAACAGTTGTTTCCCCTGAAAGTGTAGTCAATCACCTTAATAATAACGTATCAACATTCAGTATTTGGTCACCGTTACCCGACTTATTTTGTAATGGACTCTACTAACAAATCCATTTTCCAGCTAGGGGAACGTATATAAATTAAATCGTATGCCAGTTGACAAATCTGGAGCACCGTCACATCCAGTCTACACATTTTTTCTGGTATTCTGTCCTAATAGCTAGCTTTTAGAGGGTAACCTTTTGATTTTGCTGTTCCTTTAGATTATTTGGTCTATACTAATTTGCTGACTTTGAGCCAATAATGGTAAAACAAATAACAGTATTGACGCATAGAAGTAGGAAAGTAATTATATAATCAACTTCGAAAGAATTGTTTTTCGATTTTCATAAAAATTAAACATTTCTCCCGGATCAGGACAACTTTTAAAAGAAAGGATTTGTCCCGTGAAAATATATCTTTACTTAAACAGTAGCCCCCTTCCCCAGCTTCCCCCTCCCCCTCCCCCCCGTCCCCCGTCCCCCCCCCCCCCCCCCCCGCCACCCAAACACGTCCGCCTGCAAGAAGGAAAACAAATACTTTCCGATCAGAAGGGCATCACCAGGTGACCCTATATTTAGGTTATTTATGGTTTTCACTGTAGTAATTATTATTTATTTTACAAATGTAGTTACATTACAAACAATATATATACTGAACTTGAGAAAGAACGCACCACTTAAAGTTCACACTCTGAAACGTAAGCTTCATTCAAATGAGCAAAGTTTCATTGCCACAGAAAGTAAAGCAAAGAAACTTTGTCAAATAGTTGCCGTTCACATCGAGCAAATTATTTGCCAAACAAAAATATGACAAAAATCCTTTGCGAAATAAACTTTAGCAAAGAAATGTTTGCCGCAGCGTTCGTATGAACAAAAATTTTCTTCAAACGAACCTGCATTACCCATTTGAACGGCCGACCATGCCACATATTCTTACATATACTTTGATCAATTTTTTGTCATTATCTCTATAGCTACTATCTTCGTTATATATTCTATGGCAAACTTTCAGTTCACACGGACTTTTTTGTTGAACAAATTCTACCATATAAAATTTGCATAGAAAATATGGCGTCATTTGTAACACAAGTATATATTTTTTTATCAAACTCACTTAATCGAAGAAACTTCGCCCCTGTAAACGAGGCTATATTCTATAAATCAAAATCAAATACATGTATACACTTTAAAGGTGTATTAAGCTTCGTTCACATGAGCAAAGTTTCTTTGTCATAAAAACTATAGCAAAGAAATGTTGCCAAATATTTTGCGTTCAGACGCCGGAGTGAAACGGATTTAGATATATAAACTATTTCTACAGCCATGCTTTTATGGCGACGCAGGTAAAACCAGGTAGAATGGTTGGCTCTTGTACGAAGTTAAGCAACAGGGATCGCAGTTTCTACCTTGATATAGGTGACCGGTGGCTTGACTTCGTTGACAACCTGGCAAACGCTACATTTTGGTGGCAGCTGTGGGATGGGATATGACATGACCATCATCTCCGGACCCAGGCGGCAAGTAAAGGTGTCCCTGGTTGCGTTGCATAGGCTCCGCCCTCCGGTCTGCTATGCGAGCAGTTGGTGTCTTTGGGGCAAAATCAAGAGAAGAGGGGGAGAAATAAAGCAGAGGTAGGTGTATGCAGTTAACTCTCGATATCTCGAAGTCGCACTTCAGCCAAACTATTGATATCTCAAAGTAAATTTTCTGGTACCAGAAAATTTACTTTGAGATATCAGTAGTTTGAGATAACATGAGTTGAAATGTAAATAAAAATAGGAAATATATTCTTTGATATAAGAAGATACTTTGAGATATCAGTGTTCGAGAAATCGGGAGTTGACTGTACTTCAGTCTACAGCCTTGCTGTAGAAGCCGGCTTTTATGACGACGCAGGTAGAGTGGTTGGCTCTTTTACAATCTTAAGCAATTGGAAGTGTGACCGGTTGGTTGGCTTCGTGGACGACGAGGCAAACGCTTCAGGTGCAAATCATTTGCCACAAAAAGTGTCACTAAGTATTTGTAAAATAAACTTTGACAAATAAAATATTTGATGCAGTGTTCATACGAACAAAGATTTCTTGCCAAAGCTACCTGGACAAGTAAGCTGTGTCCGTTTGAACGGCCAGCCATGCCACATTTTCTTTGTTAAATGTACTTTGTTCAAAATCCTACTGGTTTAATTTTGAGCAAATTATTTAAAAGTTTTCTGTCTTTATCTCCTTGGTACATATTCGGACAAATTTTATTTGATAAATACACTTTACCATATGAATTTGGGACAGAAAGTGTGATGCATATACACACGAGCAATTTTTGCCTATATAAACGAAGATTTAATTGTTTTCATCAGTGTCATGCTATTTCATTGGGTTTGATTAATAAGTCAAGCAAGATGAGGAAGCAAAAGCATGTAC